>CM060908.1:527881567-532881567 GCA_030737815.1 Allium fistulosum | reverse complement strand
TGTTAAGAAAAGCAAATTTGGAAAGAAATTTAACCTAAAGTTAGGTTAAATGTAGTAATTTTTTGAAATGGAATTGATTGTGATTTCAAATGAATCAATGGAATGAACTAATTAAATTAGTTAGTGAACTGAATATGGTTTAAAATGTTGTTGATAAAATTGAATAATGGAATTGAACAATGAAATTGGATTTGATTTAAAATGAATATGGACTTAAGTTGTGAAGTGACAATGAACATGAGAAGTAGTGTTATACAAATGTTTACAAACTTAATTAAATTGTATGAAATGGTTCATAAATGAATTTAGTATTGAGTGAAATGTTGTTAAACATAAAATTTGATGGAATGGTTCTTAAGGGATATTAGAATTAAAAGAATATACTAAGTAATAAGTGAATGTGAATAAAGCAATGTGAATTTATTATTAAGAATAAATGAATGAAAATAAAAGAATCTGAATAGAAAAAGAATGGGATATAAGGAGTACCAATTGAAATAAATAGGTAAGTTGTACGTATATTATTTTAGTCCCAAAACTGTTTGATTCATACTCGAGTACATGATTTCAAGGTGATTTACATTGTTCCGAGTTAGAATTTTTTACTCGATTCTCAACGACGAACGTTGGATATGGATTTTTTATTGATTCTGGAGTTTTCTATAATAGTATATAGCTATGCAAGGAGAATGGTGGTTTCTAATTAAGGAACCGGATCTAAGTCCGCATTAGAGTGGTCGTGTGAGCGATACTAGTTCGGAAGTGAAATTGTGTGATCGAGCGAGCAATCAGAAATGGTATTCTGTATGGATGGTATATGTACATCGTACGGGCGTTAGCAAAGTAAATGTTGCCATTGAAAAATGTAAATTTATATGTTATGAATTAATTAGATGGATATTATTACATTTGTTGCATTTGTATATGATTATTATATTAGTACATGTTATATATTGGTATTACTTTCCCTACATATGTTCCATTGTTTGTTGATTGATTAGTAGGTGCGGATGGCGTATGCTTTGCATTTGGAGCTCGCTTTCGCATTATATACTGATTGAATAGACTTGCTAATGCTAATAAAAGGTACATATCTCGGATTACATACCGTATTTTTATGTTGTTCCCTATGGGATGCCTCATCCTCGAATATGATATGTATATCTGTGATTATATATATATTATAAATTTTTCCGTTCGAACTATGAAAAAGAGATGCTGTCGAAATTTTCCTTAAATTTAAGGCCTTAGAAAATATTTGAGGAATTTTAAAGAAAAATTTGATAATTAAAATTTGAATTTGAGTTATAACCTGAAATGATTAAATAGATGGAAATCATTTGGTATTGGTGGATGAAGTTAAAGAATTAAAAGAATTTGGAAATCCATTACAACTAGTTGGTTTTGAAAGGTTAATAGGTTTGGGGTATTTTTCTTACCATGATAATTTTGAGGACGAAATTCTTTTAAGAGAGGAGAATGCAACGACCCAGAATTTTTGTCAATCGAATTTGGAATATTGAATTGATAATAAATACTGAAAGATAATTTTAGAAGTTAAATAAATTGAATTTCAAAAATAATAATTTATTTGATAATTAAATTATTGAGTTTCATAATTGGAATTATTTAAATAATTGAATCTTGCGTTTTAATTTAGATAAAAATGATTCCAAAGCTTATTTATATTCGTTGAATAAGAATGGAGATAGTAAACTTTTAATTTAGATTTAAAAGTGATTAATTTGATTTTTATAATAATTCGTTTTAATTAACATGTGAAAATAGCCTTCTGAGGCATTGCCTCGGATTTCGATGAAACCAATGTCATTGGGTCCGTAATAGTGAGTTATTATATATCGACGATTTTCATAAAGATTGGACGTTTCGTTTGGTTATGCGAGATCAAAATGCGTATAAATTAAATTCAGAAATTTATATTAAAATTGAGTTTGAAATGCTATATTCTGTAAATGATCAAATTAGGTCTTGAGACTAGTTTGATAGTGTTCGAAACAGGGGTATTACATATAGAATGCCAGGCGGCATGCCTCGTTTGGAGTTTGAGATTTTTTTGAGTGCGCCGAGCTAGATATTTTATAATATATTAATATAGATTTTCTTTAATAAGCCCATACTCTACCCATACCTCTGCACGTTCCAGGCCAGACCCCCATACCTCCATGTTTAAAAAATACTGTCTTTTTTTTTCACAACAGGCTTCAAAATCAAAGAAAGAAAAATTTCAAAAACTTTAAAAAATCAAAATCTCATGGTTTACCAGACTAAAAATCATGAAACAAGCTTTAAAAATCTTAACTCGATGATATCTTCATATAGATATGCAAAATGAGAGGTGCGGCAGTGGTTCATGGAGCTTGACAGTAATGTCGATTGGGCTTTTTTGGCTAGGGCTTAAGTTTTTGGAAACCGTGCTCATCGATTTGTTAATTGGAGCTCCTATTCAAGTTTGTGGAGGAGTTTGGCAGCTAGAGGCCGACATTGCTGAGGTGCGGTTCATCCTTAGGGTTCGCGTCGCCTGTACGATCGAATTGGAGGCTCCAAGTCATGTTTCATGTAGGTGGTTCGGGTGGCACAATTTCTGGTTGATGGTGGTGCTCTTGTGAAGTGGAGGAGAATGGTGTGGTTTAATTGAAGAATCGGGGAGCAAGGCTCCTTATGGTGGTCGACATGCATAGATGGGGGCGCGTGCATATTCTATTTAGGAGGGAGATTGTAATGACCCATAATTTTATCACATAGGAAATAGGAATACTTAATTTTAAAATATTCAAATATAGGTTTATTTCAAAACAATAATCATGTTTTGTACAACAATTAAGAAAGACGAACTTATTTTTGAACTTATTTACAAAATAGAGAGTGGATTTTCATCGTAAAAGTGACAAAAGTCAGTTTTCAATAAAATTGAATATATGATCGAATAAGTGTTTTGAATGATAAGTAATCTATTTTGATTTGTTATAAAATAATAAAAATGGTTTATATTGGTTTTATAAACATACATACTTGTCTTATAAAAGTGTACAAACTTCGACACGCTTTGACAAATCGACGTCGTATTTTTATAAATTGAATTTAATATTATTTAATGTGGTTTTATAACTCCAATGATCTTGTTTTAATTAATTTAAGATGATAGGAAACTTGTTTTAAAGTTTGGTTTACAAATATATATAGTTTGATTACTAGCAGAAAATGTGATCACCGTGATACATTTTGTCGAAAAGCAACATTTTGTTAAGTATAAGTTGTGTAAATGTTTTGCAACTTGAATAGTTATTATATGAACATACTAACACATAAACAAGTATTTAGAACTAACAAAGATTAATTCAACTGAGTGAGTAATTAATTAAGCAAAGTTAACAAATATAAACAAAATCTAGCGAAATCACATCAAATCTAAACCAAATCTTCCCTTTGGCTGCAAATGCATCCAAATTAATTTCCTTAAGTGCTAATGCAAGAGAAAAAGGAAAATGTGATGGGAGATGGAAGTGATGTGGATTAAAGATGGAAGTAACCTTAGCTTAATGGTTAAGGAAGGGAAATTTTAGTCTTTTTACCTAAAGATATTTTGTAAACTTTTAATTCCTATAAATACACAGACATACCCTCTCATTTTTCACACACAAATACACTTCTTTTTCTTTCTTAAGCTCTCTTCTTCTTCTCTATAATGTCTTTATCTTCTTCTTCCTCCTCTCTAACTTTCTAGAAATCATATCAAACAAACTGTAATCTCTTCCAAAGACTTGTCAAATACCTTAGAACATCATTAAAAAAACCAAATAGCAATGTATGGTGGATGGTTTGGGGCATCCATCCCTATGAAGGCTCAAGGCCGAGTACAATGGTGGATGTGGAGGGCCTTGATGTAAGAAAAGTGGAGGAGGGAGGATGTCCATAAGCTAAAAGATGGTAATGGAGGATGGTTGTATGGTTTAGTAGACAGAAGCATGGTTCTAGGTGATGTTTAAGTGAAGAAGGAATTGATTTGGTGGAGTTTGGTTAGGTTTAGTGATGATAATGAAGTGTTGATTATTTTAATGTTGGTAGGAAGAATTAATTAGAGACAAAGGTGAGTTCTCAAATTTAAATTTACTAATTAGACTCTAAAAAATTCTAAGTTTAATGATATGAAAATAATATATATATATATATATATATTGGATGATCAAAAGTGTGATTACTTGTTTGAATATATGGATGTTAATATGGATGATTACTTGGTTTGATAAATGATAAGAGTAATGGTTAGTAACTAACCATAGTTAATTAAATGAGAATTAGATCCATATAAAGATGTGTGTGGAAATTGTTTAGCCTCTTAACGATCTTAAAATATCTAAAATGGTTGAAAAATATATTATAATAATATAATATGAAATGAAATGGAATATGTGTTTGAAATATGAAAATAATGTTTAAAATGAGTTTAAAATGGTTTAGAAGTGTTTTATAAACATATAAAAGTGTTTTTATATAGCTTGAAAAGAAATTGAAAAACAAATCAAAACTAGGCGCATCACGTAACGGTAGTTTGCGATTTCGCACCGAAGAATTCAAATGAGTATACAAAAGGGAATATAGCTCGGAACTGTTCGAGATAAGAATATTTCGGGCTATTATATCCACAGTTTTTAAATGAAGGAATAAAATCAAGTATCCATCTTGTAAATTTTTAAATATGTCAAAAACAAGTTTTCAATTGAATCGCGGTTTTGTAGTTTAAAATCCGAATTTGAAATTTATTTAAAATGAATATTTTTAAATGTTTAAAAGTAATAAATAAATTTTATAAATCTTTTTAAGTGTTTTAAAAGAGATTTGAGTTATAAAAATGGATTTCTAAATGACCAAGAAGTTGTTTTAATCAAATAAGCTTTTAAAACACTATTCGCAGCACTATTCATTGCGCTTTTTATAGCAGTTTTAATAACTTTTGAAATATGGCTTTAAACATAAGTATTCTTTCAAAAATATTTATAAATGTTTTCAAATAAATAATTAAGTGCTTTAAAGATTATTTGAGAATTTTATAATTTATTTTAGACAGTTTAAATAAATTATTTAAAGAAAAGCTGTCAAAATAAAGTGATTTAATCTTGGCTCTAAAAGCCGAAGAGTAGACTGGATTTTTCTATTTGTAAGACCTGAGTAAGGTTCTTAAACTATGGAGATGTTCAGGAGCAACCGATGCCCTCACTCACCTAGCCTTTCTTCGGCAAGGGGTAGACAAGGTCGAAATGTTGGAAACGAGTCAAGTATAAAAGATTAAATTTTCCAAACTTAAACAACTTGGATTGCATGGAGATAATCTTCTTACACCTGGTGTTAAATTCTAAGGAGGGAAACCATACTATCTGTATGAATTTAAAAGGTGATTTCACCGCTATTCGACGGATAGTAAAGGTTGAATACAGAATTGATATTGAGCAAAATTAGTATAATTTCCATGATCCTTTTTACTCAACAATGTTTTCCAATAGGAGATTTAAATAAATGATTTGGAATTATTTTAATTCCTATACTTGAAATTAATTGTTTTGTTTTTGCAGTAAACTATGTCTTAAATAACACCGTTTTTGATCCACTAAAGTTATGTTTTGAAAATATGAAATATTTGATTAAAATTAATAAATGATTTGGAAATGTTTTCCTAAGTAAAAAGGTGAAATGATTTGGAATTATTCGAAAGTATAAAAGGTTTTAATTAACCAAAGCATTTGATAAAACGAGGCTTAATGAATCCACATACTCTGAAAAAGACAGTAATAATTTAATGAATCTATCCCTAAGAGCAATTTAATTTGAATAAAAAGATTAATTGATTGAATGTTGTTTGACAAACACCTATATTTTTGATATCTTTTTATCAATGATTTGTTCGAAGAAACCGGGGTCGGATTTGGGTATTCTCTATCCGAAAACCACTTCGAAAAAATGTATATGTTCGGAAATGAAGACAACTTAATGATGAATACATGTTGAAGATGATTATTATTGATGACCGAAGAGCTTCATAGCGAAAGAACTGTTTGTTGACATTCTTTGGGTCGCTCCCAATATAGAGATATTTATTATAGAAGTGGTTCTGTCGTGTTTTGAAATCTTCGTATTGCAAGAACTGCTTGCTACTAATCTTAGGTGTGATTCCAAAAAGGATGTGGTAGGAGGAGTGCCTTCGGTTTCATTAGTCCCAAAATAAATTTGTGTGGATGAATGTCTAATATTTCATTTCTGATATCACAAAAGTTAACTTTTACAAACATACATCTGCTTGTTGCGGAGAAGGCAACTTCTCTTAGCTTAACACTCTTCTTTGAGACGTACGAGCTCAGAGGTTGTATGTTCGTGGAAGTCAATATTAATCGAAGCAATGGCAATGTGACATTCTAAGTGGAATGTGCTTTATGGAAGAATAAAGTGTGGCTTTGTGAAAAACAAAGTATAGCTTTATGAAAAGAAGAGCATAGCCTCTCTAGTATCACAACCCGGTAATGATGTGGGATACTATGTGGTCTTCAAGACACAATTACAGGCTATGGATGAAATGTGGAAAAGGATACAGCCTTCCATTGGTAGAATAAGTGCTTCTGAGTCCTTGGATGAGTAGCCATTGATATTGATTCCCATCGGTTGTTGATAACATTATAGTGGCGTTTGATTCCTTGGATGTGCAGCCATCGGATTAATGTTTGTTGCAACCAAAACACCACATCAGGCCACTAGTCCCTTGTCATGATTAAAATCCAATCCCAATATGAGCTTTATGGTTTTGATTGTAGTCCCAAAATAGTTGTAATGATTTATAAACATTTCAGCTACCCCTTTTGTATCATATATTCCGTCTAAGTATATTCTGTTTGACCTAGTATGGATATATTACCATAGACTCAGTCCAGTCAATTATACTTGTTTTATATATATTTACTTGAAAATTGCTTTCAAATCCAATGTCATTAAAGATAATATCACAGTGTTTTCGGTATAAAGTATTTTGTTTATCGTAAGATAAAAACTGATCCGTATTTATGTGTGGGCGTGGTCTTGTGAGAACCTTTCTTTTTCAAAGGTTTTGATTGACATCAGCATGATCTACATATTTAAAATTTTGTGTATCTCACGCTGGTTTATCAAGCTTGATCCGGGTATTTTCAATACTCGGATCAGATCCGAGTTGTTCAAGGTTAGCTGAAGGCACTTGGAGTTTCCAGAGGAGAGCTAGAGATCTTCATCAATGTATAAACGTTGTTAACTCCTATTTTTAGTGCCGACCTAAAACTCTGCGACCTATAACTCCGCGACCTACCGACCTAAAACTTAGCGACCTAAAACCTACCGACCTAAAACTCCGCGACCTAAAACTCCACGACCTACGACCTAAGGGACTTCGTGACTTAAGAGACTTCACGACCTAAGAGACTTCACGACCTAAGGGACTTAACGACCTAAGGGACTTCGCGACCTAAGGGACTTCACGACCTAAGGGACTTCATGACTTAACTAATGAAAGGACCTATGAGCTAACGACCCAGAAGTCAGCGACCTAAAACCCTCACGACCTAAAGCTTCGCGACCTAACTTCACAAAGTAGCTTAACGACCTAAATGGGTTCACGACCTAACTCCTAAAGCGGCTCAGCGACTTACGACTTAAGAGGCTAACGACTCAAGGACTTAACAACCTAACAAGCTAAAAGCAAAGAAAGGGTGCACGACCTACCTTAGGTTGTTCACGACCTACCTTAGGTCGCTCACGACCTATCTTAGGTCGTTTACGACCTACCACTTGCCACCTTGTTCAGATAAGACCGAGTGCAACTTCTAAGTCGCTCGCGACCTATGACCTATCTTAGGTCGCTCACGACCTACGACCTAACTTAGGTCGTTCACGACCTAAGTCTTGGAGAGAAAATCTGGCCCAGAATCTCCCCTATAAATACCCCCCTAACTCCAACAACGAGGGGACTTTTCCGATCATTCTCTGAAGCGCCGTTACTTTGCAGAATTCACAACTCATTCAACACTTGAAGAACTCCAAACATTCAAGACACTACAACAAGCTTACAAAGAAATCTACCGCATTTAACATGAATTCGAGGAGATCTTCTACATCGAAGCTTGAGCTACTAGTCTAAAGTGTTTAGGAATCAAAATATATTGTATTTTGAAGTGCTTTGTATCATCTTGTAACCAAAATCAGCAATAAAGGAATTCAAAGTGGACGTAGGCTTGATCTTAAGCCGAACCACTATAAATCGCTGTATTTTACTGTTTTATGCTATTTTACTGCTTATTTCTTGTTCCCGTATCACGGGTGGTGCTTTCACAACTTTACCACACTCACCGGGTGTTAGCGTTCAATTTTAAGCGTTAACATTTTGGTGCTTTCATTGAGAATTGAACTCAGGAATCTTCTCACCATTGCTTCGCAAACCCTTGTTGAAAAAGTTTCCTTGAAAACCAAAAGTCTATCTGAAATAATGGCTCCTGGAAAAAGAGGTAGACCAACCAGATCTGGAAACGCTTATGAGGGGACTTCCGCTCCCCCAACAGCAGACCAAGCAACTCCTACCGTTGGGGTCACAAGGGCTGAATTAGATGACAGAGTTTCTGGATTATACCAACAAATGGAAGCACAAAACGCTTCGATGATGGATAGATTAAATGCTCTGCTTGGGGCAAATCGTCACCCAGAAAACCATGAAACAACCTTTGTTGAAATGCCACCTTTCCAAGTCGAAGGTTCAAGGCCGCAGCCAACTTCAGGTGCCTGCCCAGCAATGTCTCTGAACAATAAAGAGTACCTATCAGAGATGGTTGGTCGAATCATGAAAGAGAGCATGCAGAAGGAAGAAAATGAGAGTGACTGGGGATTTGCACCAAGTAAAACTCCGTTTACCGAAAGAATCCTGAAAGCGGAATTTCCAAGGAAATTCGCACCTCCGACTATCCCGGCCTATAATGGAACAACTGACCTTAATCATTTCCTATACAAGTACGACTGGCATATGACCGGTGCAAGAGCATCAGACGAGATTAAGTGCCGATACTTTCCAGTGTACTTGGAAGGAGTGGCTCTACTTTGGTTCACAAAACTACCAGTACAGTCCATAGATCAATTCTTCGATTTGACACGAAAGTTCAAAGATCAGTTCAGATTGTATGCTTCGAAGGCTAAGGATATAATGTCGCTGTCTAGTCTTGAACAAGCTTCCGGAGAATCAATCAAATCCTTCTTGAGCCGTTTCAATATAGCTTTAGCCGAAGTGGATAATGCAGAGCCGCGTATGATCCTGACTTACTTGATGCGAGCCATCGATAAATCGAGTGAATTTGGAAAATGGCTAAAGATGAAGGAACCAAATTCACTTGAGAAGTTTTATAAAAAGGCCGATGAATTCATGCGCTTAGAAAGCCTTTCTGCACCAGCGAAGGTGGTTGTTGCTGAAGTCAACGATGACGATGTTGCTTCTAACAAAAGAGAATCTGGAAATCAGAAAAGGGAAAATGACGAAAGAAAGAAGCAGGGGAATGAGAAGAAACCTCGCCGCATTAATCCTTCAGATTTTACTCCCCTAACAGACACACCGGAAAATATCTTCTTCGCAACGAAAGATGTCATCAAGTATCCCAAACCACCTGAGATGAGGGGAGGTGCAGTGAATAATGGGAAATTCTGTCAATTTCACAATCAACCTGGCCATGACACTAACCAATGTCGCCAGTTAAAGAATGTGATTGAAGAATTTCTAAAACAGGGTAAACTCCAACAATATGTGAAGAAAAACGAAGTCGATCCAACCTCATCCACTCAGGGGCAACAGCATCCTGCCCATCAATTTGGCTCCCGCAATAACACTACAGTGCAAGAATCTAAAAAGCTTGTCATTAATGCTATCATAGGGGGTCCACACCTAGTGGGCGAAAGCGGAGACGACTGCTAGCTACCCACAAAACTGCAACTGGAGCATCTTTCATTCTCTCTGGCATATGAATCCAAAACTATGGATCCAATAGAAATGGAAATTCAATCCAGAGATTCTGGAACTACAACCATTTGCATCCATTTTCTACTTAACAGCATTACTTAAATTTGTAGAATGATGGTGGATGTATAACTTTTGTATTGTAAACCACTGAGAAATCAGTGTGAATCAATAATATAGAACTATAAATCTTGTGTTCTCTAATGCTATAAAATGCCTGTCTCATTTCGATATGCAAGTATCTTTAAAATATTGCTAAAATGTCAATTTAATATTGCAGGCTATCAAAGCAAAGCTTACCTATTCAACACATCATAAGATTCAACAATTCCTATAAATCACTCAACAATGTCAAACCACGAAAGAAGTACTATTCACAAACAGTTGGTGATTCCACCAAAGCGGGCACATTCCTGACCCTTGCTAACTGATTGTGATCGTTTGTGCAAACGAACATCCGGTAAAATAGCTTACGTCTGCCCCGTAGAGTCACTCAACGATAAAATACACTTCTCTGGCAAAAGGCAAACAACTTGCAAAAGAATGGCACGTGTGCTTGAAGTTATAACGGGGAATCGCTAAGAAACAGATGGTGGAAGGACACAAGACTTCTTCGTAGGCAAGAAATTGCTTCGGAAGCACAATCCCTCTTTGGAGGCACAAAAACGAAGACTTCTTCGTAGGCAAGAAATTGCTTCGGAAGCACAAGACTTCTTCGTAGGCAAGAAATTGCTTCGGAAGCACAAGCCCTCTTCGGAGGCACAAAAACGAAGACTTCTTCGTAGGCAAGAAATTGCTTCGAAAGCACAAGACTTCTTCGTAGGCAAGAAATTGCTTCGGAAGCACAAGCCCTCTTCGGAGACACAAAAACGAAGACTTCTTCGTAGGCAAGAAATTGCTTCGGAAGCACAAGACTTCTTCGTAGGCAAGAAATTGATTCGGAAGCACAAGCCCTCTTCGGAGGCACAAAAATGAAGACTTCTTCGTAGGCAAGAAATTGCTTCGGAAGCACAAGACTTCTTCGTAGGCAAGAAATTGCTTCGGAAGCACAAGCCCTCTTCGGAGGCACAAAAACAAAGACTTCTTCGTAGGCAAGAAATTGCTTCGGAAGCATAAAGCCCTCTTTGGAGGCACACTTCACCAAGCTTGAAGTACCAAATCAAAGCCCTCTCCCGAGGCACAACAAAAAAGTCCTTTCCCGAGGCATAAGTTAAAAAGCCCTCTTTGGAGGCACGAAGCCTTCTTCGGAAGCACTAAAACAGATAAAGCCCTCTTCAGAGGCCTGCTTTACCGCGTAGGAGAAATCACTTCTCAAAAATATGAAGTGACCATCTCTGAAGGTTGAAGCGTAAAAACTACTTCAAAACGAGACACGCTCCATTAAAGCAGAATAATTTTTCCTCAAAAATGGAATAGTTATTCCCTAAAACAGGAGTACAAGTCTCGCTAAAACAAAATATATTACAATGCACTTGTGGTATGGGGGCAATATCATACAAGATAACTACGTCACTAAAAGTAGTATTCAAGCAACATACCACAAGTTCATTACAATATCACGCAAAAAAGATGTGGAATAAATGCATTATTAAACACAGACCAAAAGTCTGTGCAAGTAAAAAGAATCGTTTATTCTACACTAAAATGAGAAATAAACGCATTCTTACATACACAAGAATTTGTACAAGTAAGGGAATTATTTTATTCTATACTATGAAAGTTCTTTACATGTGCAGATCTCAAAAAAGCGGGGACCGGCACCCGCACAATCTCTGGTCAATACATGCAAAAGCAAAAAAGCAAAACTAG
This sequence comes from Allium fistulosum, assembly GCA_030737815.1. Classification (NCBI taxonomy): domain Eukaryota; kingdom Viridiplantae; phylum Streptophyta; class Magnoliopsida; order Asparagales; family Amaryllidaceae; genus Allium; species Allium fistulosum. The sequence goes on along the minus strand of CM060908.1, from coordinate 532,869,740 downwards.
AAGTATATCTTCCGGCTTATCACTCCTTCTTCCTGCCACCCTTAGAGCTTTTTCCCGGCTTGATAACTAATTTTGGAGGCCGTTGTGGAAGGGTCGGAGGAGGAGGAGAAGGAGGAGTAGTCGGATCTTTTTCTGCTTTGTCTTCTCCAACTGAAGCACTTTTCTTCTTCTTCCTCAATGCGCGCTTCCCTTTCCTCTTCGAAGAAGACTCGCTTCCCAGAGTGAACAATGTAGAAAGCTTTGTGTCGTCATCATACGACTGCTCCGGGGTCTTCTCACTATCCTCCAGATCTTCCGCTTTCTGCTCTTGAGAAGCAGGTGGATCCTCTAAGCCCTGAAGGGCTGCTATTTGTTCTTCCTACGACCCTGGCTGGGAAGCAGGAGTGACTTGAAGGGATGGAGGAGGAACAACCGGAAGGGGAGAAGTGTGCGCAACGCTTGGTGCTTCCGCTATAGAAGAAAAGAAGTTAAAATCAGTACTCTCAGAAAAAAGAGAAGATATTGGATCATCAGGACTTAAGTAATAAGTGAGAAATTCATCGAGCTCAGTTGAATCGAATGAATAATCCACTTGAGCCAGATCTGAATCGAAGTTACCTAGAGAAGTTGGCTTATTTACGACGACTTCGAATTTTTCGGCTTCAGCATCATTTTGGGACTTCTCCTCGGCTTAAATAATGGGAGACTCGGAGATGACGGGCTTAGCCTCAGTTTTTGCAGGAGTTGGAGAATAAGAGTTGGAACCGATGATATTAACGTCGGTCAAAGTCAAAGTATGGACAGGGGCAGTTAGGGATATTTTCTTTTCCAGATGCTCCACTGCCATTGTTTCAGCTCTAGCTTCAGCGAGTTGCTCTTTTCCTCTGGCAAGAGCGGCACGAGTCTCGTCATCAAAATAATGTGCCTCAAGCTCTGCCTTATCATAACCGGCACCTCCGAGCATATCGATTGCGGACTCCCACACTTCAGCCAAAGTGATTTCATATTTCGGTCCCAGAAATGAGAGGCTTCCGCGCCCCAAGACGCAATGGACATAAAAGTCGAACAAAGTGGAGCTGATGGTGGCTTTGCTTGCTTCATGAGATTCTTCAGGTGCAATTTGCCCAGCAACCGCCTCATCGCGCTCTTTCTCAACTTTAAGAAGTCGAGCCTTTAACACTTTGATCTCCATGTTCTGGGAGTTAACCGTTTCCTGCAGTTGAGCGTTTTCTTTGCGGTATTCCTTAGTAATATGCTGCTCAGCCTCAAGTTTTATTTCAGCGTCCCTTTGCGCAGCATGTGCATCCCGCACTTGTTTCTGAAAAACTTCTTCCTTTTGAGAGTGCAATGCAGAAGAAGTGGCGAGATCTTCCTTAAGTTTTTTGACTTAGGATTCAAGTCTCGCATTATCATCTGCAATGCTCGCCATCTCCGCATCGTGCTGCTTGAAAATTTTATCCTACTCTGTCTTATCGTTCTCCATCGTCAACATGGCTTCAAGATTCATATGATTAACCCTCTGAAGCTCGTCGACGAGTTTCTGCCATCCGGACATCCTCTCAATATCGAGCTTAACATCGTCGAGGTTCCTCAGCATGGCCTGCTTGTCGAGTGGGACCAAATCTAAGTCAAAGCGCACCCCTTTTAAACACCAGTTCGGGAATCGACTTTGAAGTTGAGGCGAAGCATCTTTAACTTGATATTGGGGCCTGCTGATAATCGCTTGGATGTCAGATTTCTTTAAAGCAGGAGAGCCGGATGGGATATCAGAAGAGATAGGAGCATCAGTCTTTTCAGAAATTGTAGATGTGTCCTTTTCGCTAAGCCTGGCCCGTTTACTGGGATCTTCAGAAATTTTGCTCTTTCCTCTGTCGTCATGCGACTTTCTCTTATGGGTAGCGTCATCTCTTTGAGAGGAGTCGTTACGATCTTCCCTCCTCCTTTGCTGCTCTTCATAAGCTTGTCTCTCTCGAGCTTTTCTAACCGCTCGCTCCTCATCAGTTTCTCTACGAACGGGGAGATAGCGTCTGTGATCATAAGTATCACGCCCTCCAAAGCACCGGAAGTCATCATAATATGAGCCACTTCGCCCCATCAGAGAACCCGAAATTGAATGAAAGTCGAGTCTTAGAAATCTTCAAAGTAGAAGAGTTAAGTGAATAAAAGTGCTGAGCATCCTAAGTGTGTGCGGCGTGCAAACTACGCGCGTCAGACTACAAACCACTCTGTGGTGTGGGAATGGTGACGGCCTGTGTAGAAGGTGTTGTAATTTGTTGCAAAGAAGAAGTCGCTTCAACGAAAGGAGAAATAGCTTTGTCATCTTTAAAAAGCTCATATGAAGTTATCATCAGGTCACTCAACCCATCAAAAGTGTCATCGCCGTTATGCCCGGTAGAACTTTCTTTTTCAACTTCTACGTCAGCCGTCTTTTCAGAATGACGAGGAATTTCTTCTTCCTCAATAACCGGGGCAAGTGCAAATTTGTCGGACGACCCCGCAACATCAATAGAAGTAGAACACTTCACCAGAGAAGTCTCAGTGGTAGGTTCTTTCGATGTAAGTTCTTCAGTAGGAGCTAGGGCATCTGATGTCTTTACTAGAGAATCAGGAACTTCATGAGGTTGAATAGAGCGGGAGGAATGTAAGAGTCCAAACTGATGCAAAAACTCATCTTTCAACAAAAATTTGGTGCTTCTTTCTTCAACAGCCACAGCGTTTAAAGTTTCAAAGATTGACTTGAGGACGGGGTTTCTAAGTGGAGGAGGAAGTGCTGCAAAAAGTAGAAAATGAAGTTAAGCATTTGACAATTCGAGTTTCGGAAGGCTCATGAGATGAACAGAAAAAGGCGATCTTACTTCCGACTCTCCAGACGGCATAGAATCCTAGAGGACAGCAAACGAAGAAGAATTGACATAAGAACCCGTGTGCACTATCGAGCAAGTCTAGAATTAATTTCCTATTTCTGGCACCTCTTACAAGCACGATTGAAGGGTGATCTTTGTTCTTAGCAAAGGTGCACAAATTGCAAATCTCATCAAAGCTTGGAAGATGGTTGAGCGTCCTCTTGAACAAGACACACAACCCCATCAAAACAGCATAACCATTGGGGTGTAGCTGGAAGGGAGAGATAGCTAATCGAAGAAAAAGTTCTCTGAGAAATTCGTTAAAGGGAGGAATAGCTCCGCTTAAGCACATCTGACGATTAACTGCAACAAAACCGAGAGGTGGCCTGTCAGTAGTATCATTTGCTCTAGGAAATAAAGCATCTGTTTCGGCAATGCCAAACTGGATACACAATTGTCTGAAAACTTTATGGCTCAATGTAGTAGAAGTCCTTTCCAGAGGGTCAATCAATGGGTTAGCAATCGGAAAAACTTCTCCAGCTGGTCCTGTATCTTCTTGTTAAGATGCTATTCTACACAAGGAACTGGATATTCAAATATGAAGGTGCACGTTTCCTAAAAGTGTGAAGTGTTATGCAAAACTAATACAATAACAAGCAAATATAACTGGAATCAAGTTAATTGATATTTGTCGATTATAAAGTTTCAAGGCTTGTTATCTTAAGTCTAAGTACAATGTTGTGTTGATGCAAACAAATCAGCTTTAGTTGATTATTTCAGCTTTGCTTTAATACTTCACTTAGACTTGTTAAGTCACAACATTTCATTCACAAAGTTCATTTAAGTTGATTATTCTTTATCGACTAATCTGTCATTCGATGTGGGCAGTCAATGGCAGTATATTTGTCTCGTTTCTCTGCAAATGTTGTGTTTATTAGGTTATTAACATTAAAGTTAAAACAATCTACAAAGAAGTGCAACACAGTTCAAGTTCAAGTTAATTCAAAGCTCTATCAAGTTCTGCCCAAATTTCACAAGTTTTAGGTCGTACAGCGACCTAGCATAGGTCGGAGTCTCCTTAGGTCGCATTGTGCAAATTAAAACGTTCAAGGAAGTGCACAATTTGTTCAAGTCCTAGGTCGTTCAGCGACCTATCATAGGTCGAGGCCTCCTTAGGTCGCATTGTGCAAGTCAAAAGATTCAAGGCGATGCAAGTTTCTCTAAGTCCAAATGGCTCAAGTCCTAGGTCATTCACAACCTAGCATAGGTCGGAAACTACTTAGGTCGCAAAAGGTTGTCCGGCTTTACTTAGGTCGCGAAAATCCCAACATGACCTAACTTTTAGGTCGTCCAGACCTGATAGGTCGCTGACTTCCTCTCCACGCAACCACTTACTAGACCCGATAACCCGATAATGCCATTACAAAGAAAACTATCATCCTCTTCGTGAATTTTGTTCATCTCTACATACCACCAAATCACCTAAAAAATCGATTCCAAATCCCTCTGATCCATTATAGATATTACCGTGCCTTCATGAATCACAACAACAAATCAAATGGTGACCGAAATTCGATCGTAATGATCATTCAAAATGAAACACGGCACATTGGTTCGGAAAAAATGGATTCACGGTTGGGCGGCGATTATGGTGGAATAGAGATTGAATTCACCTACGAAGTATGTTGACAAAGATGGATCGACGATTAACTGGATTGAATTCGCCTTCGAAAGTTTGAAGATTCGTCAATGGCAGTGGGATATCGGAGCAGTAAGGTAGGGAGGAAGGAGCGACCTAGCAAATTTATATGGGGCTGAGAGAGGAAGGCGAATAGGCATGCGAGTTAGCACGAGTTTTAGGTCGTTCACGACCTAGCAAAATTAAGTCGAAGCACACGACCTATGACATAGGCCTGTACTTTGAGGGGCAAATGTTAACTCCTATTTTCTGCGCCGACCTAAAACTCTGCGACCTATAACTCCGCGACCTAAAACTCCGCGACCTACGACCTAAGGGACTTCGCGACTTAAGAGACTTCACGACCTAAGGGACTTCACGACCTAAGGGACTTCGCGACCTAAGGGACTTCGCGACCTAAGGGACTTCGCGACCTAACTAATGAAAGGACCTACGAGCTAACGACCCAGAAGTCAGCGACCTAAAACTTTCACGACCTAAAGCTTCACGACCTAACTTCACAAAGCAGCTTAACGACCTAAATGGGTTCACGACCTAACTCCTGAAGCGGCTCAGCGACTTACGACTTAAGAGGCTAACGACTCAAGGACTTAACAACCTAACGAGCTAAAAGCAAAGAAAGGGTGCACGACCTACCTTAGGTCGCTCACGACCTATCTTAGGTCGCTCACGACCTATCTTAGGTCGCTCACGACCTACCACTTGCCACCTTGTTCAGATAAGACCGAGTGCAACTTCTAAGTCGCTCGCGACCTACGACCTAACTTAGGTCGTTCACGACCTAAGTCTTGGAGAGAAAATCTGGCCCAGAATCTCCCCTATAAATACCCCCCTAACTCCAACAACGAGGGGACTTTTTCGATCATTCTCTGAAGCGCCGTTACTCTGCATAATTCACAACTCATTCAACACTTGAAGAACTCCAAACATTCAAGGCACTACAACAAGCTTACAAAGAAATCTACCGCATTTAACATGAATTCGAGGAGATCTTCTACATCGAAGCTTGGGCTACTAGTCTAAAGTGTTTAGGAATCAAAATATATTGTATTTTGAAGTGCTTTGTATCATCTTGTAACCGAAATCAGCAATAAAGGAATTCAAAGTGGACGTAGGCTTGATCTTAAGCCGAACCACTATAAATCGCTGTCTTTTACTGTTTTCTGCTATTTTACTACTTATTTCTTGTTCCAATATCATGGGTGGTGCTTTCACAACTTTACCACACTCATCGGGTGTTAGCGTTCAATTTTAAGCGTTAACAAACGCATTCTATTATCCGCTTCATCTACTGCATTTTTTTTATTTTTCAGCAATTGTAAGGACATAGAGATTTATAACTGTCTCGGTTGAAACTAGGTTAGACTCTAATATATGTATTTCAAAATTTTCCGCTGTAAAGATTATTGATATTATAAATTACTCCATTCATGTGAGATTCTATCTTCTGTTTTATTCTGTCTTCTTTTCTTTTTAACCCCAACAATCCATCTCTTTGGCACTTGAAATTGCGGCACATGAATACCATGGATGTATTAGTGTGGATTTCTAAGGATAGAAAATGTGGGTCATTACAGAGATATTTGGTGAAGATGATATTTTAAATTAATAATGGTAATTATATTTATTACAAATTAATTATTTATTTTTATCTAATTAAAATCGTTTAAGTTAAAAATTGAATAACTCTCTCATACGAGGTTCAATTGAGACGTTGATTTTTGCGTTGCTCTCACGACAACGAAAACATCGCAATGGAACTGGTTTGGATGAATTTGAAAACAACTAGAATTTGGGCTAAAATCAGATGTCGTTCGATTTTAGTTCCAAACCGGAACGCCTTGGTAACAACATAAATTTTAGTGAGTTAAACTCACCTTTTTGGTTAACCAGAATATTATATAGTCGATAAAAATTATTGTTTAGATGTATGGATATTTTACTGTTTATTGTTATAGACTAATCTGGATGATTTACTATATCATTATTTGGATTGGATATATTCCCATCCCTAGAGCGGATGAAACCCTATTACGTTCTCGTGTAAGAGTAGATGACCCTTTGTATATGATCCCGCCTCGAAGCGGTTGATTTATATTAGTTGGTAATATATTTTATGGGATGCAGGGGGACAGGTTGGAGGGATCCAACGGGATTCCTCACAATGTTGACTTTATTTTCATATAATTTGATATATGAAATGTTGGATGCTATATTTGAGGACATGGATATGATTTTGCATATTAATGCTTTAATAGTAGTGCGCCTTATATTTGGGGTTTTAAAATATTACAAACTAATGATTTGATTTAAAAAGGGATTTCAAAGTGATTTTGAAAATTAGACATGTTTTAATAATTTTTCTTGGATCATTTAAAGAAGAATTTTTTTAAATAAAAGTACGATTTTTAGAGATTATAAATTTTTAGTTTATTAAATATTTGAAATAGTGTTTTTAGAATTATGGATAAAGATTTTTAATATCTTAAAAAAATAAGCCCGTCTTTTATAAAAATAAGGGATATAGTTTAAAAATAAAATAGAAAGAATCTAGTATAAATATTTATTAACCGTTTAAATAAAGTGATATATATATATATATAATTTATTTATAACTGTGGAAATTATAGATGTGTTAATGTATCAATGTAGCATTTTACAAATAAAGTGAGGATTTGCAAAAAATTATTTTATTAGTAAAATGATAGATTTATAAACGATGTTTATGAATAAAAGGAAACTTGTATCATTGGATAAATTGGAAAATAAATCTTAATTGTAGATTTATGATACTATGTGGGATGTTGTTTTAGAAAAATAGTTGATTCTATAAATTGAAAGTGAGGATAGATTTGGAGATGTTAAACAATATGTTATAAATAGAAAGGGATTTACAAATATAGTTTTATAAATACGTAAATGATTATGCTGAAATTTTAAGTATAGATTTTTATCAAGGAAATATATTTATGTTCTAAAAGTTATTTATTTATATCAATATTGTTTTAAAGTTGTTATCAATATTTTAATATTTTGAAAACTTAATTGTTTAAAATATTACAATGGTTTGAAATTAAATATAATTATTTATCAATAGGGTTTTTGGAATTAATTATTATTATTTATAATAACGCTGAAGATAAAATATTATTTTTTTATTTAGAATGTTTTTAATTTTTAATTCTTACTTATTATTATATAATAATGTTTTAAAGTAAACGATTATAATTTTATTTATAAAGGTTTTCGAGGGTTATAAATAGGACTTTATAAACATATATGGGTTTTATAAGAGGGATCTTATAACATGGTTTGGAAAACTTAAAGGAAGTTTATCTACAAGATAAAAGGGTTTTATAAATAGTTTTAGATATTTATAAAAGAATTTTTGAAATGGGTTTATAGATTTATAAAAGGAGTTTTATAAATGGTTTTAGAATTGTATAAAAAGGAAATCTTCTCCAAATGTTTGGTAAATATACTTACACCGTTGAGATAAGTGTATGGATATTTTTTCCAAGTGTTGAAATATATGGATTTGTGAATATATCTTCGTAAAAGTATTTTTATGCAATTATTATAAAGTGATTTTCACTAATGAAACGATAAATTAAAGAAAGCTACTAGTTGCTTATGTGCTAATCAAATGTTGGTTTCCAAAATAAATCCCTGAATTAAATGTGTGTTTTTGGATAGTTAAATAACCAACAATCAAATATGGACCAAAAACGTAACTTTGGAATATGTAGGAGAAACATGTGAGTTATATGGTTGTCCAATGATGTTGTACTGTGTGTACAAATCTCGTTCCGCTCTCCTAGGACAAATGATAAGGAAATACGTCCAATAACGGTTAGGAGGTGATCTTCGCTCTTATCTTTGACTGTTTATTTCCTAACGAACCGGGGTTGAGTTCACCAGAAACTATCGAATTTTGTTACGAAAAGAGCGTAATCGCATATTTTTTCCAAAATCCACTCCGATCCAACCCAACCATTTCGAAGTGAAGACATAATGAAGATGATTGTAATTGAAGATGGAGCTCTCAAGCGTTTCGTTCAGTCCAAGAATGAAATTGTATGGATGAATGCTGGCATTGCATTGTTGCTTGTAGGGTAGTGTTAGCATTTCATGTGGGAAGTGTTGTATAAAATGTAAAACTTAGCCTCAAGCCTCATCAACCGGGAATGGCTAAAATAGGTGAGATGCAGTAGGGCTAAGTGGGTCGCTCCCAAGTAGGGTATGATCATCCCTATCTAGAGTCGATATTTTCTCTCATTTGTATGCTTCGGGGCCCATTAACAGAGGGGTGATCATATTCGGTACTACCGGTCAAGAGGTAGGCCGATTCTGTGTTGGTAGGGGATCCCGACGAGGTCCTCGGTGTTATTTTATCTAGAGATGCACCATGCCGGGCAGTACTCCAGTAGCTCAGTCATTGTACAAAATCCATTCTCCAATACGAGTCTTTACGGTTTTAGCTGTATACCTATTAAGTTGGAATTCAATTAATGTAACAATTTTGGCTAAGATTAATAAGTATTTGTATCTTAGATAACATTATACATCAGAGAATTTCATATGAAATGTTTTGGTTATCGTAAGGTAAAAACCCGTCCGTGTTTATGTGAGGTGTGGTCTTACGAGATACTTTTGATTTTCAAAGGTTTTTTTATGACTTTAAAATTTAGTTGGATGTGTTTTCTCATGCTGATTTTCTAGACTGACTCAGATGTTATTTTATTAGAATGCTCCGGTCAGACCGAGCATATTACAGATTTAGTTTGGATGCTTTGGAACTTCAGGAGACGAGCTGGAGGCCTAGAGACGTATTCATGTATATGGTTATTTTTTCCCTACATTCTTAGTTGTATTTATTAGCAATTGTAAGGACGGGTTGTTATAACTGTCCGGGCTAAGTTAGTATACTTTGATTGATGTCTATATATACATATATTACAATTTGTTTTTGTGTAAAGATTTGTTGTATATTATAGATTATTTGTTCCGCTATGAGATTCTGTGTTGTTTCCTTTCTCTTTTATTTTTGCTTCCTTCTTTCTTCTCTCATTTCTCCCCAACTATCCACCTTTCCGTTCAATTTGGGTGGATCATGTGTGGTTGATTGCCGCTTAAACTATACGGAAAAGTGGATTGTTACATTTTTTATTAAATATTGATATTGGGTTATTGAAAATGATAGTGGAAATAATTTTAAAATTCCAAATCATTAATTTTAAACATACAAACTGTAGGTGTTATTTTGAATTATAATGTGTCGGTTTGATAAAAATGACAGTGAAACAATTTGTAAAAGTACAAAGTATAAACTTCACACATACAGATTATTGGTATCATTTTATAAGATATTAGTATCAGTTTTGGTACAAATGACATTAAAAACAGTTTATAAAATTAGAAGTCATCAACTCCACTGAAACAGACAGCAGGTATCATTTTGTTAAATATTTGTATCAATTTTGTCAAAAAAGATAATGGAGATAATTTTAAAATTCCAAATAATTAATTTTTAAACATATGGACTATTGGTATTATTTTTGAATTGTAATGGTATTGGTTTTTATACAAAATACAGTGAATTTTTTTATCAAAGTACAAAATACAAACTTCAAACAAACTGATTATTGGTATCATTTTCTCAAGATATCGGTGTCAATTTTGCTACAATTGACAAGGAAAATAGTTTATAAAATTAGCAGTTATCAACTCTACTCAAAACAAACATAGGGCATCAGTTTTATTAAATATTAGCGTCAATTCTGTTAAAAATTATAGTGGAAACAATTTTTAAAATTCTAAAGCATTACATCATACATAGAAACCGTAGGTATCAATTTTGGTTGATAATGTTATCGGTTTTACTATAAATTTCAATGTCTTCGAACAAACAGACAATATGTATCATTTTTGTTATACAGTGGTATCAGTTTTGCTACAAATTGCAGTAAAGAAAATTTCTACTACTATGTTAACGCTTAAAATTGAACGCTAACACCCGGTGTGTGTAGTAATAGCGTGAAAGCACCACCCGTTGGTACGGGAACAGGATATAAGCTGAAAATAGCAGAAAACGGTAAAGGGCAACAGGTTTATAGTGGTTCGGCTCGTAATTAAGCCTACGTCCACTTTATATTCTTTTATTGCTGATCGGATTACAAGTTGTTACAATACAATTCGAAATACAATGCACTTTGATTCCAAAACACTCTAGACTAATAGCTCAAACGTCGATGTAGAAGATCTCCTTGAATTCATGTAGAATATGGTAGATTTCTCTAAAAGCTTGTTGTAGTGTCTCGAATGTTTGGAGTTCTACAAGTGTTAAATGAGTTGAGAATTCGGCAGAGTAACGGCGCTTCGGAGAATGGCTCGAAAAAGTCCCCTTCATGTTGAAGGTAGCGCTGTATTTATAGAGAAGCCTGGACATGAATTTTTGCCAAGTCCTAAGTCGTGGCCGACTTAAGATAAGTCGTAAGTCGTGGCCGACTTAGCAGGTAACAGTATCAGTGAAGCGGCATAAATGTCACGGCATTGGATTTTAACTCGATAGCCTTAGGTCGTGGCCGACTCAAACTAAGTCGTGGGTCGTGGTTCAACTGGTAGGCTTTCCAATCTCGAATAATAACGCAAGTCTTAACTCGCTGACGAGCTAGGAAGTCATCGTGTTAAATAAGAAGCAGTATCTCGTTTGTTTGTTTAAGTCGCTCACGACCCAATTTAGGCCGTAAGTCGAAGATTGCGACTCAAGGGATATGAATTACGGTTCATCCTGCTCACACCTGACCTCCCTGAACGGGTTAGTAGCTTAGGTCGTTAAGTCGCGGATTGCCTTAAGTCGTTAACTCGTTTCCTTGTTAGGTCGTGCCATCTCTTGAGTCATTAGGTCTTAACTTTCTAAAGTCGTTAAGTCGTCCAGTCCTTGACTCGTTAAGTCGTCCAGTCCTTGACTCGTTAAGTCGTCCAGTCCTTGACTCGTTAAGTCGTGTACCTTGCTTGAGTCGTGTAAATCCATTAGGTCGTTGATTCTTTTGAGTCGTCGACAAAACGAGGGTTAACATTTGCCCCTCGAAGTACACGCCTAAGTCATAGGTCGTGTGCTTCGACTTTCCTTAACTCGCGTGTGCCGATTCGGGTTCCACTGCCCTAAGATATAAAAGACTTGAGTCGTTTCTTCCACTTCTTTCCTATCATTACCTATCTCCTAAGTCGCATCTGCCATTAGCATTTCTCCAAGCTCCCTACGGCGATTCCTTCTTGATTCGTTTTCGATTCTCTCTAGCATCATACTACATAAGCGATCCAGCTCCTTTTTCAATCATCGAACATCATCAATCTACGAGCCCCGTTCTTCATCTCCGATTCATCCCCTTTTAGCCGTGCGAGTATTGTTGCATTGGTCATCGATGGACTCAGAGCTGTTTGATTTGACTTAAAACGACTCGCGATTTGTGGCGATTCAGTGGTGTGATAGAACTAGGGTTGTTGATGATTTAGAGATTATTGGGTTAACGGGTTAGGAGTTAGAAGGTAGATGGGTTAGGAGTTAGATGGGATGGTAAATTGGCCAAATTGAGTGGGATATTGCCTCAGGTACGACCTAGCAACCTTTACGACTTAAGCCTTGAGTCATGGCCGAGTTAGGACTTGGAGAATTTCTTACTGCTTTGAACTGAAGCCTTTCCTCTTTTCCACGACTTACGACTCAAAGTACTGCCGACTTAAAACCTCAACGACTTAAAATTGAAGTGACTTAAATCGCCTCATAATCCTTAGGTCATGGACGAGTTAGCCAGAGAAACAACGACTTAACTTAACCCGTAGGAAAGATTCTTAAGTCGTCGGCGAGTTAGCACTTAATACTTTTAAGCTTTGCCTGAACTTTGAATCATTGTTTGAACTTTGAACTGTTGAACTTTGCTGCATTCTTTTACAGATCACTTTAACTTGCAAGCTAACAATCTGTTTAATACAATATTTACAGAAAATTGGGACGAATATACTGCCACTGACTGCCCACATCAAATGACAGATTAGTTAATAACGGATAATCAACTTAAATAGATTGTGTGAACGAAGTGCTTTAAATCAACAAATTCAAGCAAAGTATTAAAGCAACATTGAAATAGTCAACTGAAAATGACCAGTTTGCACTAATATTGCACCTGAACTTTAAATTAACAAGTCCTGAAATTTGGTAATCGATCAATTGTCGACTATCTTAATTCCAGTTACATTTACTTGTTATTTTCATTAGCTCTGCACAACACTTCACACTTTTTAGTAAACGTGCACCTTCATATTTGAATATCCAGTTGCTTGTGTAGAATGACTTCTCTGCAAGAAGATATAACAGTCCAGACTGGAGAGGCCACTCTTATTCCAGCTCCATTAATCAATCCTCCAGAAAGAGCCTCTACCACCCTATCGTACAAAGTTTTCCGGCAGTTGTGCGCTCAGTTTAGCATTGCTGAAGCTGATGCCATTCTTTCTGAGAAAGGTAACACTGCTGATGTAGCGCCTCCTGGCTTTGTAGCGATCAATTGACAAATGTGCCTGAGCGGGGCCATTCCCCCTTTCAACAACTTCCTCCAGCATCTTCTTCGTCAACTGGCCATCTCCCCATTTCAGTTACACCCATAATGGGGTTGTGTGTGCTATTCAGGAGAACTGTTGACCGACTTCCGAGTTTTGACGAGATTTTCTACTTATGCTCTTTTACCAGAACCAAAGATCATCCTTCTATCACTGTCGTGAGAAGCGCCAGAAATCGTAAATTGATTGTTGGCCTTCCCGATAGTGCTCATGGGTTTTTAACTCAATTATTTTACGTTCGCTGTCCCCCGGGGTTTTTTGCTGTGTGGAGGGAAGGAAGTAAGATTATCTATCTTTACTTCTTCTATTCTCTGAGTTTTTTGAAGTCCAAATTGCCAAGTGTTAATTTCGCTTTTTCATTTCAGTGCTCCCCCCTCCTTCTAGGGATCCCAGCCACAGGCCAACTCTGGAGAGGCTTATGGCTGTACCAGCTGAAGAGAGGGACGCAAAATTTTTGTTGAAAGACGAATTTCTTCACCAGTTTGGACTTCTTCACCCTTCTCGCTCTACTCAACCTCACGAAGCCCTCAATTCTCTAGAGAAGACGTTAGATGCCCCAACTCTTGCTGAAGAACTTATATCAAAGGAACCTACCACTGAGGCTTTACTGGTGAAGTGTTCTACTTCTCTTGACATTGCGGGGTCGTCCAGCAAGTTAACACTTTCTCCCGTTATCGAAGAGGAAGAAAATCCTCAAATTTCTGAAAAGACGGCTGATGTGGAAGTTGAAAAAGAGAGTTCTGTTGGTCGTCACGGTGATGACACTTTCGATAACTTGAGCGATATAATGATAACTTCTCAAGAGCTTTTTAAAGACGACATTCCGAAAGCGATTTCTCCTGTTGTTGAAGCGACTTCTTCTTTGCAACAAACTACAACACCTCCTTTTCCTGCTGTCTCCATTCTAACACCACAGAGTGGTTTGTAGTCTGATGCGCATAGTTTACACACCACACACACTTAGGATGCTTATCACTTATACGCACCTAGCTTCTTCAATTTGAAGATTTCTAAGACTTTTCATTTTTCATTTCCAGACTCTTCAATGGGGCGGAGCGGTTCATATTATGATAACTTCCGGTGTTATGGAGGGCGCGATACTTATGATTTCAAACGCTACCTCCCTTCCCGCCAGGAAACTGACGAAGAAAGAGCCGCCAGGAAAGCTCATGCGAGGCGGGACTATGAAGAGCGCTGTAGAAGAGAAGATGAACACCGAGATTCATCCCGAAGAGAAGACGATTCACATAAAAGGAAATCTTATGATGATACAGGAAAAAGTCACGTTGCCAGAGATCCAAGTAAACGAACCAAGCTTACTGACTCTTCTGTTGTTTCTGAAAAGCCTGACGCTCCCACTCCTTCTGACTTTCCTGGTGATTCTTTCGTTCTTGAGAAGTCTGACATTCAAACAATCATCAACATGCCTCAATATTAAGTTGGACAAGGTCCGCTTCAAAGTCGATTCCCGCAATGGTGCTTAAAGGGGGTGCGCTTTGACCTTGACTTGGTCCCGATTGATAAACCGGCTATGCTACGTAACCTCGATGCCGTCAAACTTGATATTGAAAGGATGTCTGGATGGCAAAAACTTGTTGACGAGCTGCAAAGGGTCAATCGCGCGAATCTCGAAGCCATGCTGACCATGGAAAACGATAAGTCGGAGTGGGATAAAGTTTGCAAGCGGCATGATGCTGAAATGAAGAGCATTTCTGATGGTTATGGGAAACTTGAAGCTGAAGTTGAAAGACTAAAGAACGAGCTTGCCACTTCTTCCACTTCTTATTCGCAAAAGGAAGAAATGCTTCAAAAACAAGTTCGAGATGCCCATGCTGCTCAGCGAGATGCTGAAGCGAAAGTTGAAGTAGAGCAGCATGTTACTAGGAAATATCGTGATGACGCCACTCAGCTTCGGGAGAAAATCAGCTCCCAAGACTTGGAAATTGCAAAGCTGCAATCTCAATTGTTAAGGGTTGAAAAGGAGCGCGATGAGGCTATCGCCGGTAAAGCTGTGGCCGAACAATCTCTTGAAACAACCAAAGCCAACATTAGCTCCACTTTATTTGACTTTTATGTCCACAGCGTTTTGGGGCACGGAAGCCTTTCTTTTTTGGGGCCAAAATATGAAATTACTTTGGCTGAAGTGTGGGAAGTAATTATCGACATGCTTGGAGGAGCTGGTTACGGTGAAGCGGATCTTGAAGCCATTTATCTAAATGACGAGTCCCGTGCCGCTCTTGCTAAAGGAAAAGAGCAACTTGCCCAAGCACGAGCTGAAGTGACGGGAGAGAAGCGTTCCGAACAAGAAATACTTCCTATTGCCTCTGTTCATACTTCGGTTTCAGATGATGTCGATATTATTGGCTCCAGTTCACACTCTTCGCCTCCTGCTAAAGTTGACAAAGAAATTGTGACCACTCCCACCGAGGAAGAGGCCCTGGAAGATATTGAGGCTCAAAAATTCGAGATCGATCTTGCAAAGCCGACTTCTCCAGGTAACTTTGACGTTGAACCAAGTCAAGTGGACTACTTGTTTGCTTCAACCGAGTTTGATGAATTTCTTGATTGTTACTTAAGTCTTGATGGACCCATATCTTCTCTCTTTTCAGAGAATACTAATTTTGACTTCTTTTCTTCTGTAGCGGAAGCACCGAAAGTTGCACTAACTTCTCCTTCTTCGGCTGTCGTTCCTTCTTCTTCTCAAGTTACTCCTCTTCCAGCTTCCCAACCAAGATCGCAAGAAGAGAAAATAGAAGCCCTCAAAGACTTGGACGATCTGGTTGTTTTGCAAGAGCAAAAAACTGTGGGACTTGAAGAAGGCGAGAAGACTCCGGAGCAGTCTCTTGATGATAACACGAAACTTTCCACACTGCTCACTACTCCTGGAAGTGAGTCTTCTTCGAAGAGGAAAGGGAAGCGTGCAATGAAGAAGAAGAAGAAGAGCACTTTGGCCGATGAAGAAAATGTTGAAGTAGATCCAGCTACTCCTATTTCTCCTTCCCCCCTGACCCGTCCACAACGGCTTCCGAAACTAACTATCAAGCCGGGAAAGGGCTCTAAGGATGGCGGGAAGATGGAGTGATGAGCTGGACTTTATGGTTCTTGTTTTGCTTTTTGAATGTATTGACCGGAGATTATGAGGGTACCGGTCCCCGCTTTTTTTTGAGATCTGCACATGTAAAGAATTTTCATAGTATTGAATAAAATAATTCTTTTACTTGTAAAAATTCTTGTGTATGTAAGAATGCATTTATTTCCCGAATTAGTGTAGAATAAACGATTCTTTTTACTTGTACAAACTTTTGGTCTGTGTTTAAGAATGCATTTATTCCACATCTTTTTTGCGTGATATCGTAATGAACTTGTGGTATGTTGCTTGAATACTACTTTTATTGATGTAGTTATCTTGTATGATATTGCCCCCATACCACAAGTGCATTGTAATATACTTTGCTTTGATGAGACTTGTACTTTTATTTTGGAGAATAACTATTCCATTTTTGAGGAAAAATTATTCTGCCTCAATGAAGCGTGTCTCGTTTTTAAAGATGGTTTTTACGCTTCGACCTTCGGAGATGGTCACTTCGTATTTTTGAGAAGTGAATTCTCCTATACGGTAAAGCGGGCCTCTGAAGAGGGCTTTATGTTTGGTACTTCAAGCGTGGTGAAGCGTGCCTCCGAAGAGGTCTTTTGTTTGATGTTTCAAGCATGGTGAAGCGTGCCTCCGAAGAGGTCTTGTGCCCCCAGAGAGGTCTTTTGTTTGATGCTTCAAGCATGGTGTAGCGTGCCTCCGTAGAGGTCTTATGCCCCCGGAGAGGTCTTTTGTTTGATGCTTCAAGCATGGTGAAGCGTGCCTCCGAAGAGGTCTTGTGCCCCTGGAGAGGTCTTTTGTTTGATGCTTCAAGCATGGTGAAGCGTGCCTCCGAAGAGGGCTTGTGCCTCCGAAAAGGGCTTGTGGTGCCTCGGAAGAGGGCTTTTGCCTCCGAAGAGGGCATGTGCCTCCGAAGAGGGCTTGTGGTGCCTCGGGAGAGGGCTTTTGCCTCCGAAGAGGGCATGTGCCTCCGAAGAGGGCTTGTGGTGCCTTGGGAGAGGGCTTTGGCCTTCGAAGTGGGCATGTGCCTCCAAAGAGGGCTTATGCCTCCGAAGAGGGCTTGTGCCTCCGAAGAGGGCTTTTTGATTGCCTGGAAGTTACTTTCTCATGGTTGAATGGATCCACGGGGCGGACGCAAGTTGCTTGACTGGATGTTTGTTTGCACAAACGATCGCAATCAATTAACAAGGGCCTTGTTCCTTCAGCTTGGGAAGGTACCCTTCCGATGGTTCCACCAATCTTTTTTGATTGAGGAAAGCACTTTCATTTTTTGGCGTGCCTCCGAAGAGGGCTTTTTTGATTGGCTCGCCCATGTTTGTCCGTTGCTTGCTCATTAATGGTCCCCTGTTATCGTCTCTGAGCCCGTGTTCCTTTCTTTTGCAAGTAGTTTGCTTTATCCGAAGAAACGAACTTCACCGTCAAGTGATTCTACGGGGAAGGCGCAAGTTATCTAATCACATGTCTGTTTGTACGGACGATCGTAATTAGTTAACAAGTGTCTGGTTCCTTTTCTTTCGAAAAATGCCCCTTTAGTGGAATTATCAATCTTTTGTGTGAAGTTCATTTCATGTTGGATTTCAATTTGGAACTTTTTGTGGCTTGAAATTTGTTTATTGAGCGATTTGCGGGACTCACTTGGCCTTGTAATGGGTAAGCTTTGTTTTAATGACCTGTAATATTAAATTGACATTTTAGTAATACGTTTGGAGTATTTACACATCGAAATGAAACAGGCATTTTACAATAATAAAGAACGCGGAATTTATAGTTCTATATCATTGATTCATACAGATTTCTCAGTGATTTACAATTCAAAAGTTATACATCCACCATTATTTTACAAATTTAAGCAATGCTGTTAAGTAAAAAATGGAGGCAAGTTGTTGTAGTTCCAGAGTCTTCGGATTGAATTTCAATTTCCACTGGATTCGTAGTTTTGGATTCATGTGCCAGGGAGAGTGAAAGATGCCCCAGCTGCAGTTTTGTGGGTAATTAGCAGTCGTACCAACTTCCGCTTGCTGGGTCTGGACCTCTTGTGACAACATTAATGACAAGCTGTTCGGACTCTTGCACTGCTGTGTTATTGCGAGAGCCGGATTGAAGGGTAGGATGTTGTTGCCTCCGAGTGGATGAGGTTGGATCGACTCCGCTTTTTTTCACATATTGTTGAAGTTTACCCTGTTTCAGCAATTCTTCAATCACACTTTTTAACTGGCGACATTGGTCAGTGTCATGGCCAGGTTGATTGTGAAATTGGCAGAATTTCCCATTACGCACTGCACCTCTTCTCATCTCAGGTGGCTTAGGATACTTGACAACATCTTTTGTTGCGAAAAAGATATTTTTCGGTGTGTCAGTTAAAGGAGTAAAATCTGAAGGATTAAAGCAGCGGAGTTTCTTCTCATTCCCCTGGTTCTTTCCTCCATCATTTTCCCTTTTCTGATTACCAGAATCTATCTTGTTAAAAGCAAGATCATTATTGTTGTCCTTAGCAACCACCACCTTTGCTGGTGCGGAAAGGTTTTCTAGGCGCATGAATTCATCGGCCTTTTTATAAAAAATTTCAAGCGAGTTCGGTTCTTTCATCTTTAGCCATTTTCCAAATTCACTTGATTTATCGACGGCTCGCATCAAGTAAGTTAGGATCATACGCGGCTCTGCATTATCCACTCCGGCTAGAGCTATATTGAAACGACTCAAGAAAGATTTGATTGATTCTCCGGGGGCTTGTTCAAGGCTAGACAGTGACATTATATCCTTAGCTTTTGAAGCATACAATCTGAACTGATCTTTGAACTTTCGCGTTAAGTCGGAGAATTGATCCACAGACCGAACTCGAAGCTAAACCAAAGTAACGCCACACCTTCCAAGTACACTGGAAAGTATCGACACTTAATTTCATCTGATGCTCTTGCACCGGTCAATGCCAGTCGTACTTATATAGGAAATGATTAGGGTCACCTGTTCCCCTATAAGTTGGGATGGTAGGCGGTGCAAATTTCCTTGGAAATTCTGCTTTCAGGATCCTTTCAGTAAACGGAGTTCTGCTTGGTGCAAATCCCCAGTCGCTCTCATTTTCTTCCCTTTGCATGCTCTCTTTCATGATTTGGCCAATCATCTCTGATAGGTACTCTCTATCGTTCACAGACATCGCCGGGCAGGCATCAGTCCTTCTCTCGAAAGTTTGCCTGGGCACATGTTCGTGAAGAGCTGGTTGCGGCATAGAACCTTCAGCTTGGAAAGGTGGCATTTCGGCAAAGGTTGTTTCATGGTTTTCTGGCCGACGATTTGCGCTAAGTAGAGCATTCAATCTATCCATCATCAAAGTGTTTTGAGCTTCAATTTGTTGGTATAATCCTGAAACTATGTCATCTAATTCAGCCCTTGTGACCCCTACGGTAGGAGTTGACCGGTTCTCTATTGGGGAAGCGGAGGTTCCTTCATCAGCATTTCCGGATCTGGCCAGTCTACCTCTTCTTCCTGGAGCCATTATTTCAGATAAACTTTTGGTTTTTTGAAGAAACCTTTTCCACAAACTCTCGCGAAGCAATGGTGACGGTACTCTTGAGTTCAACTCTCAATGAAAGCACCAAAATGTTAACGCTTAAAATTGAACGCTAACACCCGGTGTGTGTAGTAATAGCGTGAAAGCACCACCCGTTGGTACGGGAACAGGATATAAGCTGAAAATAGTAGAAAACGGTAAAGGGACAACAGGTTTATCATGGTTCGACTCATAATTAAGCCTACGTCCACTTTATATTCTTTTATTGCTGATCGGATTACAAGTTGTTACAATACAATTCGAAATACAATGCACTTTGATTCCAAAACACTCTAGACTAATAGCTCAAACGTCGATGTAGAAGATCTCCTTGAATTCATGTAGAATATGGTAGATTTCTCTCAAATCTTGTTGTAGTGTCTCGAATGTTTGGAGTTCTTCAAGTGTTGAATGAGTTGAGAATTCGACAGAGTAACGGCGCTTCAGAGAATGGCTCGAAAAAGTCCCCTTCATGTTGAAGGTAGCGTTGTATTTATAGAGAAGCCTGGACAGGAATTTTTGCCAAGTCCTAAGTCGTGGCCGACTTAAGATAAGTCATAAGTCGTGGCCGACTTAGCAGGTAACAGTATATGTGAAGCGGCATAAATGTCACGGCATTGGATTTTAACTCGATAGCCTTAGGTCGTGGCCGACTCAAACTAAGTCGTGGGTCATGGTTCAACTGGTAGGCTTGCCCATCTCGAATAATAACACAAGTCTTAACTCGCTGACGAGCTAGGAAGTCATCGTGTTAAATAAGAAGCGGCATCTCGTTTGTTTGTTTAAGTCGCTCACGACCCAAGTTAGGCCGTAAGTCGAAGATTGCGACTCAAGGGATATGAATTACGGTTCATCCTGCTCACACTTGACCTCCCTAAACAGGTTAATAGCTTAGGTCGTTAAGTCGCGGATTGCCTTAAGTCGTTAACTCGTTTCCTTGTTAGGTCGTGCCATCTCTTGAGTCATTAGGTCTTAACTTTCTTAAGTTGTGAAGTCGTCCAGTCCTTGACTTGTTAAGTCATCCAATCCTTGACTCGTTAAGTCGTCCAGTCCTTGACTCGTTAAGTCGTCCAGTCCTTGACTCGTTAAGTCGTCCAGTCCTTGACTCGTTAAGTAGTGTACCTTGCTTGAGTCGTGTAAATCCATTAGGTCGTTGATTCTTTTGAGTCATCGACAAAACGAGGGTTAACATACTACAAAGCATTAACTTCAAACAAACATACTATATGTATCATTTTTTCAATAAATAAAATGTTATAAAGTGATAACTGCTCTTCATTTTCATTCTCAGTAGTTGTTTGTTGTTGCATATTTTGTTTGTTGTTCTATTAAAAAAATTCAATGATATCACACTACAACTATACTAATTTTGCTTTACTTGATTTTATAGTACTAGTTGCCTTTTCATGTTCGTTTTCTTTCATTTTTGATTGATTTTGATCTTCTACATTTTGTTCATTTCTTCTTTTTGTTCTCTTTTCTAGCATTTGTTGTTCTTTTTGTTCAACCGATCATTTTCATAAGTTTTTCTTTCTAGGTTTTACTTCCATCGTTTGTGGTTTTGGGTCATTTCTAAGCTAGGTATTTTGTTTTCCGAGTTTAGGATTATTGTTGAATTTCTGCTGGAGCTAGGTTTTCGGTTTCTGTAATTCGGCATTGTTGTTGAATTTCAGGCGGAGCTAGGTTTTCGATTTTGCAATTGCTGTTGAATTTCTTATGGTTGCAGATCGTGCGTTGATATTTGTGGTTATGTTCGAGATGATGGTTTGCTTTTGGTTTCAAACGTCATTGCTGTGATTTTAAATTTTGAGAGCGAATCGAGAAAAGAGTTTGAAATTGAAAATGACAGTCAAATGGAAGGAAACAGAAAGGTAAAGGGAAGGTTCAATTTACAAATGGGCTTTGGGCCTATCCTTGAAAGAAAAAAAAAGTACATGTGTCCTTTTGTCTATTTTTTTAAGATAATTTGTTCTTCAAATTTTTTTTCGATTTTTTTAACTAATATTTCATTCAAGTTCACGTAACTTAAAATTTTCACAATTATATACATAATTATCTTTTGTTCTCTTACATTCTTCTACTTTCAAGTTTACATAATTTATTTTATTCTAGTTTTATTACTGTATTACAAAAAAAACAAAATTTCTTTCTGAAGTTGTTATTTTATTACAAACGAAACATATCAATATTTTCTTTCTAAATTATGTATATTTTTACAACCATACACAATGCTTTTTCTCTTTGAAATTGGTACATCGAGCGAGTTCTTTAGCATTAATAACAACTATTTTTGCTAAGAATGATATTAAACTAATGGTAAGTGATGACGACTGTAGTTTGTAGTTTCAAAAAATGCCAAATATTTTCAATTAACATGTGTTGTGAAAATGCTAAACTTTGGTTATGTATATTTGTAATTGCATTAATTAAGGGATAAAAATATAACATTTTGACTAAAAAGTATTTTTCTATTGTATTTATTGTCTTTTTTGGAAGATGTTAATTAATTTTTGAAATGTTTTATTACTATAAAATTATTGGGTATGAAACAACGGTTTAAAAACCAAATTATTATTTGTAGATAAATAAAATAACAGCATGATTTGTAATGTTTCTTTTAATTAACATTTCTTTTAGTCGTTAAACAAATATTTCGTTACTGTTTCCATAATACAATATATTTATTCCTGATGTTGATATTAATTACAAGAGCTTTAAATGCATAAAAATTTATTGATTCATTAATATTGCACTTTCATTCTTAGATGTTTTCATCTTTTTTACGGTAATATTTAAAATTCAGTAAATATATTATTTATCTTTTAAACAAATGTACTGAATGCTAAATGTTAAATGCAAACTCTACGTACATAAATATTAATCTTTTGAAATTTATGCAAACATTAATTTTAACATTAATTAAGAATATTAACTTTCATTTATTTCCATCATATTAACGGCTAAAAGAAAATATACCACTATTATCACCTACAAAATTATAGTTTAGTTTTTATATGCAAATATAAAAATATAGAGTTAAAGTATACTCCGTAATAATTTCAATTAATTATAAAAATATTATTTTTAAAACACATCGTGTGTAAGTCACGAGAGACACATCAGCAAGAGAAGAGTTTAAAACCTTAAGATGAATTATATCTTTAATGCCCAATAGAACGTAACTCAACCGTTTCACGTTACATTTCACAACTTTACCTTGCACAGCTCCCATTTCACCTCAACATTTATTACCCCCTCAACAGCCAAAAAAATAAATATAACTCAACAATTAAAGCATTTAAATCTCCGTAACTTCAATTACCCCCTCCACCAAAATAAAACCCACCTCAAACCCATCGCTGTCCATAGCCATGGCGAATCCGTTTCCATCCCCCAACCCGAACCCAACACCCGACGCCCAACAACAGCCTCAATCCCTCCTATAAACTACCGAAAAGGCAACTGGACTGTCGAGGAAACGCTGACCCTCGTCACCGCCAAACGCCTCTAGGACGACCGACGCCATGTCGCCGCGTCGTCCCCCTTCCCCTACCTATGCTCCGCCCAGCAAAGCTGGAAGTGGATCAACAAATGGGACACCCTCCTCCGCGAGTACAAAATGGTCTGCAACTACGAGACCAGAATCGTTGGAACCAAACCTGATATTGGTGCCAACCATAAAAGCTACTGGGAGATGGAGCCACGTGAAAGGAAAGAATTCAACCTGCCTACCAACATGGGCTTCGACGTCCACGAATCGCTCACTGTTATCCTCAATCTCCGCAATGCTCGCCGGATCTCCGTCTCCCCGACACCGAGCATGATTATCCCCCCACGGCAGCCTCCAAAAGACCTCTTGCCCCCTCCAGCAGTGTCGCAAGCTGCCAGGCAGACTGAAGACTCAGGTAATATCATATTTTAATCTTTTAGTTTGACGATGTGGGATTAGCACTCGCTGGGCCCTATGCATAATCATGCATGCAATATAAAGCTTTTCAACATGAAGAGTATCTTATACGCTTTCGATATCATTTATTTCTTAATTTTGTGTTACTTTTTTTTTTGGGAAACAATTGAATTGGACGAGTCAGTGGAGGAGGAACAGGAGATGAAAAGAAGAAAGGTGAGAGATTTGGGGATGACCACGATGTGTACTACTCCTATGCTGTCGCAGACATTGATGACATCTGAGGAGAACAAGCAGAGGCACAAGGAGTTGATGGAGCTGGAAGAAAGGAAGTTGAGACTGGAAGAAAGGAGGTTGAGGCTGGAAGAGGAGAGGTCGGAGATGAAAAAGCAAGCGGTGTCCGGGTTGCTATCTGCCATTAATGGATTATCCAACGCTGTGCATGCAGTTGTGTTGGAGGAACAACGTACAGTTGACGGTGGTCGTACGTAACTAAGAGATTTTTTCATATTGATTGTGATTTGAATAGTTGAGCAACGGTTCTTTTTCAGATTTGTAGCCGACCTTTTTTCCTTTCTTTTTCGAATCTAAAAAACTTAAAACACTCGTTATTGGTTACTGAGTTAAATGCATTCCAATAATCTTCAGTTCATCTTTTAATGAGTACATTCAGCCACGTTGATGTGTTTTTTATCTTGATTTTCATTCGAAATCATTTCGGATATAAGATACTTACATTCATAGATTTGAACGGATATTGAATAATTATTTTGTACTTAAATATCGATAAACTAGGAAATGTAAGTAGAAAATTTTGATTTACCATAATATTTTTTTCTTTCGATTTTTTTATTAATGTTAAAAATATGCAAAATCAATAAATAGGATAATAATAGATAGTTTTAAGTAGTTAACATGCGTTAAATACATATAATATAAACTTTGAACTTAATAAAATAATAAAACATATATTTCATTGTATTAAAATACACGTAAAATGTTAACCCTCTTTTGATTCGCGACCCGCCGACTTAACAAGCTGCGACTTAACGATCTAAACCATGCCGACCTAAAAGGCATACCGACCTAAAAAGCTTAACGACTTAAGAGTTGCCGACCTAAAAGGCATACCGACCTAAAAAGCTTAACGACTTAAGAGTTGCCGACCTAAAAGGCATACCGACCCAATAGTTGCCCACCTAACAATTAACCGACCTAACTACTGAAAGGAGCATACCAACTTAAGATGTGGACCGACTTAAGGAGCTAACGACTTAACAGGTTACGACCTACCGACCTAAGTGGATGAACGACTTAACAAGCTAAAGCAAAGTGAAGACATGTTCCATGCCGCACCTTTTAGGTCGCTGCCGACTTACGACTTATACTAAGTCGTGCGCGACTTATCAACTCGTGCAAAAGAATCAAGTGCAGCTGAAGTGATCCCCTATACCGTCACCAACTTACGATCTACGACCTACCTTAGGTCGTGGCCGACTTATCACTTGGTGATAAAATTCTGCTCAGAAATCCTCTCTATAAATACCCCCCAAAATCCAACAAGTAAGGGACTTTTTGCTGATCATTTTCTGAAGCGTTGTTACTCTGCCGAATTCTCAACTCATCCCACATTTGAAGAACTCTAATCACTCAAGACATTACAACAAGCTTTGAGAGAAATCTACCGCATTCAATATGAATTCAAGGAGATCTTCGACATCGAAGCTTGAGCTAATAGTCTAAAGTGTTTAGGAATCAGAATATGTTGTATTTTGAAGAGCATTGTATCATTTTGTAACCAGAATTAGCAATAAAAGACTATAAAGTGGACGTAGGCTCATTTACGGGCCGAACCACTATAAATCTGTTGTCTCTTTACCGTTTTCTGCTATTTTCAGCTTATATTCTGTTCCCGTACCAACGGGTGGTGCTTTCACAACTCTATTACACACACCGGGTGTTAGCGTTCAATTTTTAGCGTTAACATTTTGGTGCTTTCACTGAGATTTGAACTCAGGTATCTTCTCACCATTGCTTCGCAAAATCCTGTCGAAAAAGTTTCATTAAAAACCAGAAGTCTATCTGAAATAATGGCTCCTGGAAGAAGAGGTAGACCTACCAGATCCGGAAATGCTCATGAAGGGACCTCCGCTTCCCCAACAGCAGACCAAGCAACTCTCACCGTTGGAGTCACAAGGGCTGAATTAGATGAGGTAGTTTCTGGATTATACCAACAAATTAAAGCTCAAAACGCTTTGATGATCGATAGATTGAATGCTCTGCTGGGGGCAAATCGTCAGCCAGAAAACCATCAAACGACCTT
Source organism: Allium fistulosum (assembly GCA_030737815.1). Classification (NCBI taxonomy): domain Eukaryota; kingdom Viridiplantae; phylum Streptophyta; class Magnoliopsida; order Asparagales; family Amaryllidaceae; genus Allium; species Allium fistulosum. The sequence continues at coordinate 532,843,741 of CM060908.1, read as the reverse complement.
TCCTGAAATTCCATCTTTCCATGCTGAAGGTTCTATGCCGCAGCCAACTTATCACGAAAATGCGCCCAGGCAAGCTTTCGAGAGAAGGACTGATGCCTGCCCGGAGATGTCTCTGAACAATAAAGAGTACCTGTCCGAGATGGTTGGCCGCATCATGAAAGAGAGCATGCAGAGGGAAGAGAATGAGAATGACTGGGGATTTGCACCAAGCAGAACTCCGTTTGCTGAAAGGATCCTGAAAGCGGAATTTCCAAGGAAATTTACACCTCCTACTATACAAGCCTATAGGGGAACGAGCGACCCTAATCATTTCGTGTATAAGTACGACTGGCATATGACCAGTGCAAGAGCATCAGATGAGATTAAGTGCCGATACTTTCCAGTGTACTTGGAAGGTGTGGCTCTACTTTGGTTCACAAAGCTTCCAATCCGGTCTGTAGATCAATTCTTTGACTTAACGCAGAAGTTCAAAGAACAGTTCAGATTGTATGCTTCAAAAGCTAACGATATAATGTCACTGTCTAGTCTTGAACAAGCTCTCGGAGAACCAATCAAATCTTTCTTGAGCCGTTTCAATATAGCTTTAGCCAAAGTGGATAATGCAGAACGCATATGATCTTGACCTATTTGATGCGAGTCATCAATAAATCGAGTGAATTTGGAAAATGGTTAAAAATGAAGGAACCAAACTCGCTTGAAAAGTTTTATAAAAAGGCTGATGAATTCATACGCTTAGAAAGCCTTTCTGCACCAGCAAAGGTGGTTGTTGCTAAGGACAACAATAATGATCTTGCTTCTAACAAAAGAGATTCTGAGTATCAGAAAAGGGAAAATGACGGAGGAAAGAGCCAGGGAAATGAGAAGAAACTTCGCTGCTTTAATCCTTCAGATGTTACTCCTTTAACTGACACACTGGAAAATATCTTTTTCGCAACAAAAGACGTTGTCAAGTATCCTAAGCCACCTGAGATGAGAAGAGGTGCAGTGTGTAATGGAAAATTCTGTCGATTTCACAATCAACCTGGCCATGACACTGACCAATGTCGCTAGTTAAAAAGTGTAATTGAAGAATTGCTGAAACAGGGTAAACTTCAACAATATGTGAAGAAGAGCGGAGTCGATCCAACCTCATCCACTTGGGGGCAACAACAACATCCTACCCTTCAATCCGGCTCTCGCAACAACACAGCAGCGCAAGAGTCCGAACAGCTTATCATTAATGTTGTCACAAGAGGTCCATACCCAGCTAGTGGAAGTTGGGACGATTGCTAATTACCCACAAAACTGCAGCTGGGGCATCTTTCATTCTCTCCGCCACATGAATTCAAAACTACGAATCCAGTAGAAATTGGAATTCAATCTGGGAATTCTGGAACAAAAATCACTTGCATCCATTTTTTACTTAATAGCATTGCTTAAATTTGTAAAATGATGATGGATGTAAAACTTTTGTATTGTTAACACTGAGAAATTAGTGTGATTCAATAATAAAGAACTATAAAACTTGTGTTCTCTAATGCTATAAAATGCCTGTCTCATTTCGATATGCAAGTTTCTATAAAATATTGCTAAAATGTCGATTATTTATTCCAGGCTATCAAAGCAAAGAATACTTACTCCACACATCCTAGGACTCAGCGACTCCTACGAATCACTCAACAATGTTAAGCCATAGAAGAGGTGCAATTCACAAACCGTTAGTGATTCCACAAAGGAAGGACCTTCCTAACGAGAAGGTTCCAGACTCTTGCTAATTAATCGCGATCATTTGATTAAACAAACATCCGGTAAAGAAGCTTGCGTCTGCCCCTTGGATTCACTCGATGATAAAGCACACTCCTCTGGCAACAAGAAAACACCTTGCAAGAAGAGTGGAACATGCACTTGGAATGGTGAAAAGGAATCGCTAAGAAGCAGATGGTGGAAGGACACAAGCAACAAAGCCCTCTAATGAGGCACAAGCCCTCTTCGAAGGCACAACTCTTCGGAGGCACATTTCACCAGCGTAGAAGTGCAAAATGCTCCTCTTCGGAGGCCCACTTCACCAGAGCTGAAATGCAAAAAAGACCTCTTCGGAGGCACATTTCACCAGCGTAGAAGTGCAAAATGCTCCTCTTCGGAGGCCCACTTCACCAGAGCTGAAATGCTAAAAAGACCTCTTCGGAAGCACATTTCACCAGCGCAGAAGTGCAAAATGCTCCTCTTTGGAGGCCCACTTCACCAGAGCTGAAATGCTAAAAAGACCTCTTCGGAGGCACATTTCAACAGCGTAGAAGTGCAAAATGCTCCTCTTCGGAGGCCCACTTCACCAGAGCTGAAATGCAAAAAAGACCTCTTCGGAGGCACATTTCACCAGCGTAGAAGTGCAAAATGCTCCTCTTCGGAGGCCAACTTCACCAGAGCTGAAATGCTAAAACTGCTTCTCTTCGGAGACCAAAATCGCTTCTCTTCGGAGACCAAAAATTGCTTCTCTTCGGAGACTGAAACGCTTCTCTTCGGAGACCAAAATCGCTTCTCTTCGGAGACCAAAAATTGCTTCTCTTCGGAGACCGAAACTGCTTCTCTTCGGAGACCGAAACTGCCTCTCTTCGTAGACCAAAAACGCTTCTCTTCAATGACCACGAAGCCTTCTTCGGAAGCACTAAGACAAATAAAGCCTTTCAACATGGCACATCCAAAAAACTTTGTTGATGGAACCACTAACGACCACGGCTAAATACTAATGATTATTTGTACAAACGAATATGCAGTAAAACAGCCAGTGATTGTCCTGTGGATTCATTCAACAATAAAATATAATTGTCTGATAAACCGATCAAAACATTCTTCAAAGCTCACTTCACTACGTAGGAAAATCCACTTTTTAACAAATAAAAGTGATCATCTCCAAAAGTTGAAGTGTTCTTTAGAAAGAAAGAGAAAGTAAAAATTTCTTCCACACGAAATGTATTCTATTAGAGGCAGAATAGTATTTCCTCAAATCGGAAGAATTATTCTCTAAAATAAGAATACAAGTCTTTTCGGAATATTGCAGTGAGCCGTGATACGGGGGCACATACAACTATATTAATAGAAACAACGTTTAACCGTCATATCACAAGCTCACTGCAATATCATATAAAGTGAATAAAGAATCATTTATTCTACGTTACAATGAGAAATAAAATGCATTCTCGCATACACAAGAATTTGTACAAGTAAAAAGGATTATTTCATTCAATACTGTGAAAATTCTTTACATTTGCAGATCTCAAAAAAGAAGCGGGGACCGGTACCCGCACAATTTCCGGTCGATACATGCAAAAAGCAAAACAAGAAGTAGAAAATCCAACTGATCATTCCTTCTTCCCGCCGCCTTTGGAGCTCTTGCCCGGCTTGATGGTAAGTTTCGGAATCCGGCGTGGACGGGTTGGAGAAGGAGGAGTGGTCGGATCTTCTTCTGCTTTGTCTTCTCCAGCTGAAGCATTTTTCTTCTTCTTCCTAATTGCACGCTTCCCCTTCCTCTTCGAAGAAGACTCACTTCCCGGAGAGAACAATGTGGAAAGCTTTGCATCATCATCAAATGACTGCTCCAGAGTGTTCTCGCTGTCCTCCGTCTCTTCCACTTTCTGCTCCTGGGAAGCAGGTGGATCTTCTAAGCATTGAAGGGATGCTATCTGTTCTTCCTGCGACCCTGGCTGAGAAGCGAGAGTAACTTGAAGGGATGGAGGAGGAACAGCTGGAAGAGGAGGAGAGTGCACAATGCTTGGTGCTTCCTCTACAACAAAAAGAGAAGATATCAGATCATCAGAACTTAAGTCATAAGCAAGAAATTCATCGAGATCGGTTGAATCGAATGATTAGTCAGACTTGAAGTTACCTGGAGAAGTTGATTTATTTACGATAACTTCAAAATTTTCAGCTTCAGCGTCGTCTTGGGTCTTCTCCTCAACGTGAGTAGTGGGAGGCTCAATAGTTGCGGTCTTAATTTCGGCTTTTGCGGAAGGTGAAGAATAAGAACTAGAGCCGATCATGTCAGGGTCAACCGGAGCCGGAAGATTAGCAGGGTCGGTTAAAGGCGCTTTCTCCGAACGCTCTTCCCCTGCCACTTCGGCGCGTTCCCTAGCAAGCTGCTCTTTCCCTCCAGCAAGCGCAGCACGTGCTTCATCATCCAGATAAAGCGCTGCAAGGTCTGCTTCTGCATAGCCAGCAAACATGTCAAGTATGGCCTCCCAAACCTCGGCCAGTGTAATCTCATATTTTGGACCCAAGAATGAAAGACTACCGCGACCCAGAACACTGTGTATATAGAAGTCAAATAAAGTAGAGTCGATGCTGGCTTTGGTTGCCTCGTGAGACTCTTCGGTTGCAACTTGCCCGGCAACCGCATCATCGCGCTCTTTCTCAACTTTAAGAAGTCGAGCTTTTAGCATTTCTATCTCTGCGTTCTGAGAGTTAAATGTTTCCCGCAATTGAGCATTTTCTCCGCGGTATTTTTCAGTGATATGCTGTTCGGCTGCAAGTTTCATCTCGGCGTCCCTTTGAGCAGTGTGCGCATCCCGCACTTGTTTCTGAAAAACTTCCTCTTTCAGGGAATGAGAAGCGGAAGATGTAGCAAGATCCTCCTTGAGCTTCTTAACTAAAGACTCAAGCCCTGTATTATCGTCGGCAATGCTCGACATTTCTGCATCGTGTTGCTTGACAATTTTCTTCCACTCCGAGTGATCATTTTCCATTGTTAGCATGGCCTCAAGATTCATGCGGTTGACCCTTTGAAGTTCATCAACCAGTTTCTGCCATCCAGACAATCTCTCAATGTCGAGCCTAACAGCATCTAGATTCCTCAGCATGGCCTGCTTATCGATAGGGACCAAATCTAAGTCAAAACGCACTCCTTTTAAGCACCAATTCAGAAATCGGCTTTGAAGTGTTGAAGGGCCGTCTTTAACTTGACACTGAGGCCTGTTTAGTATTGCCTGGATGTCAGACTTCTTTAAGGCAGGAGAGCCGGACGGGATATTAGAAGAGATAGGAGCGTCAGTTTTTTCAGAAATTGCAGACGCGTCCTTTTCATCAAGTCTAACCCGTTTACTCGGGTCTTCAGTAGCATGGCTCTTCCCTTTATCATCATGATATTTTCTTTTGTGGGAGTTGTTATCCCGCCTTTTGGCAAGGCTGTGACACCAAGAACTTGACTAGAAACCAATGACAGTTCGTCTTGGAAGATCGGTTATACGCAGGCTCACTATGGATATCGACAAATTTTTTCCAAATCTGGATCGAGCTAAAATTGATATGACATGACAAGCAAAGCTATGAGAGCCAACATTCCGAATTTCAAGTCAATCGGAGTTCATATACTCCAGATATTGATGGATCACGCCTGAGAAATCCAAACTTGCATCGATCATAACTGGAGATCTACAAGTTCAAATGCCACCAAATTTGGACAGGAGCTAACTGGCAACCTAAGGAATGTCCATGCCAAATTTCAGCTCCATCCGATCAAATCTTGATCGATTCAAAGTTGCTTCGTATCGATCACGGAACGAAAAACTCCAACTTGCATCGATCATAACTGGAGATCTACAAGTCCAAATGCCACCAAATTTGGGTACGAGCTAACTGGCAACATAAGGAATGTCCATGCCAAATTTCAGCTCGATCGGAGCAATTCTTGATCGATTCGAACCAAGGGTCGAATCGATATGGACTAACTTGCATCGATCATATCTCGAGATCTACAAGTCCAAATGCCACCAAATTTGGACAGTAGCTTACTGGAAACCTAAGGAATGTCCATGCCAAATTTCAGCTCGATCGGAGCAATTCTTGATCGATTCGAACCAAGGGTCAAATCGATATGGACCAACTTGCATCAATCATATCTCGAGATCTACAAGTCCAAATGCCACCAAATTTGGACAGTAGCTTACTGGCAACCTAAGGAATGTCCATGCCAAATTTCAGCTCAATCGGAGCAAATCTTGATCGATTCAAAGTTGAGTTCGAATCGATAAAGACCAACTTGAATCGATCATAACTCGAGTTCTACAAGTCCAAATGCCATGAAATTTTCACAGAAGCTTAAGCACATGATGAAGAATGTTCACACCAAATTTCAGCTCGATTGGATGATTTCTTCATTGATTCAAACCAAGGGTCGAATCGATCCCAAAGTGGGCCCGGATCTCTAGATTTCGGTCATGTGGGCCCCGCTCACGTGCCAGAAGCGGTCTCCCCGAATTTTAGGCGAAATATCAGCCTCCTACACCTATAAATAGAGCCCCTGGTCATTCAGAAAAGGGGTCGGACAATTCTAAGTAATAAAGAGCACCCAGATTCTGCCAGATTTACTCCAGAACACCACCGCTGCTTTAGATTGAGACTTAGCATATAAATTCAGTTGTACTACAGTATAAACAATTGTAATCTTCAAGTATCGAGCAATAAAATCATCAAGCTTCATAGTGGACGTAGGCAGAACGCCGAACCACTCTAAATCGTTTGTCTTTGCAATTTACTTTCTGTTATTTGGAGTTTTTGTTAGATAATCCTCAGTTTTAATTTTCTTTCTTCACTTTTATCTCTTCAAAAACTTCCGAAGAGTGTTGTTCCCATTTTTGGTACAAACACTTTGTGGTTTCACTGAGAAAAAACGTAGTTTTTTCTCCTGCTCTATGGATCTACTACCGTCGTTGGATTGCAAAAATCTAAGGAGAAGATCTAGATCTGTTCATAAGTGGTTCCTTCTATTCTATTCAGATTGCTCCAGATCTAAGAGGAACTACATTCATCATGAACTTCGTATCCATATTTTCGAATCCATGAAAATATGATGAACTTCGTATCCATATCTTTGAATCCATGAAAATATGATGAACTTCGTATCTATGTCTTCGAATCCATGAAAATATGGTTATTTTCGTGTCCATGTCTTCGAATCCATGAAAATATGGTGATTTTCGTATCCATGTCTTCGAATCCATGAAAATATGGTGATTTTCGTATCCATGTCTTCGAATCCATGAAAATATGGTGATTTTCGTATCCATATCTTTGAATCCATGAAAATATGGTGATTTTCGTATCCATGTCTTCGAATCCATGAAAATATGGTGATTTTCGTATCCATGTATTTGTTTCTAGAAAGTATGGTGATTTTCGTATCCATCTTTTCGAATCCAGAAAATATGTTGTTTTTCGTATCCATAATCTTCATATCCATGAGATGGATTCCATACTTCGTATCCATGAGATGGATGCTGTACTTCGTATCCATGAGATGGATGTTGTACTTCGTATCCATGAGATGGAAGCTGTACTTCGTATCCATCAGGAAGCAATACTTCGTATCCATCCATCTACCTCCAATTCGTATCGATACTCACAGGTACTTCGTATCCATCCATCTGCCTCCAATTCGTATCGATACTCACAGGTACTTCATATCCATCCATCTGCCTCCAATTCGTATCGATACTCACAGGTACTTCGTATCCATCCATCTGCCTCCAATTTGTATCGATACTCACATGTACTTTGTATCCATCCATCTGCCTCCAATTCGTATCGATACTCACAGGTACTTCGTATCCATCCATCTGCCTCCAATTCGTATCGATACTCACAGGTACTTCGTATCCATCCATCTACATCTATATTGTATCGATCAACAGATACCACTTTTGTATCGATCTAGCCATGCGCACTTCATATCAATACGAAGATGAGCGCATATGATGGATTCGAACAAGAATGATACGAAGAAGGACTTTTTCAGGTTGCTTAATGGATACGAAATTTCAAAAAAAAATATCGAACCCTAGCCGCAGCGCAGGGCACCCACATAGTGAATTCAATCACCAATTTAGTGAAGGAACATTCCATCCGTGCTTCTAATTGTTCCATGACTGAACAAGACATAGGAGATCACAACAACAAATGTTAAGTTGCAATCAAGGAATGGGTAAAGAAATGCTACTCAACCATACTCCCAGAGGCTGGAGAACCTAGCTAGTATGCCAAGAGCTAGAGTTGATTAATATATCATGCTTTTAGGGTGGAATGCAACTCCCTCCAATTGATCAGTTTTTAAACTCCTGAATTGACAAATATGGTACAATGGCTAATATGACGACTCCCCGACATTGTCTACTCTGCCAACTCAAAACATAGCTGGTCACCGCCGAACCATCTTCAAATGCCCGCATCTTAATCATTCCACGTCCACATGACTAAAAGCATGACATACAACCTCAAGAGGACTTCCTTAATACCCTATATAGGTCTCCTATCTGGATGAAAGTTTGGGATAAACACCAATCTATTAGCCCATTTTAACCAACTCGCCGTCCAATCGGCATTACCAACCACTCAAACGTTGGGCGATCGTGCATACATCATTCTCCAGTGTTACAAGACCCCTTGGCAATAAAATGGACTTGATCATAATGTCGATTGGAGAATTTTTCCCAGTCAAGTCTTATCCGTTGAAACCATCCTACGTGCAGAACTTCCAATGAAAATTCGACATGTTAACTATGTCGGTTTACTAGGTAAATACGACCCCCGACACTACCAAGGGTGACGAGTTCCATCAAACGCAGATGTCTTCCCTCATTCCTCAGAGAAGACCGTCGATCACGGTTAGGTATACCAGTTATACTTCTCATATTGTTGAAGTGAATGAAGAGGCTGGCAGCCAACGAATTTATCCAAAGCCCGCAGCCAGTTGCTGCCAATACCCATAAATGAATTCATCACCAGCGCTTATTTCCAGACTTTGACAAGAGAACTGGTGGACCGCCACCGACAACTACACCAACATGTCCATGCCAATATTGAGTTGATGCATCAGATGAAGGATCAACTTGGCGAGATAAGGAGGAAACCTACTCCATACTCTAGATCGGAAAACTCCTCTTCTTTAGATGGCTACCATGGATGCCAACGCCATAAAGCCACTCCGAAAAGGATAACTCTAACAATATGTTCAAGCCCCATAAAATGAAGGACCGGGAACATCCGACCCATATCGATCAAGGACTTTGATCAAATTGAACCATTTGCATTAGACTACCAATTGAGAAGGGCTGGATTGAAGTGCAATAGCGAGCATACGACACTGCCACACTTATCAATGAGATTTGACCTGATCTCTTTTGAATTATTTCTAATTCAATTTCATTTACGTTGCGAAATATGACCTACTTGAATTAAACTACTTGCAAATGATGCAGGTAACCGAGTACTTAAGATTGGGTGCAAAACAACCTCCGCGGACCATGATCAAATCATTGAGGTATCATCCTGACGAGCACGATTCAACCACTCATCGGCTACTATATGCTCCTGATTGGGGGCAAGGCATCAAAGTGGAAGAGACCGACAAGGTCAGGACTCTAGTGCAAAGTGGATGTAACCGACCATCCACTCATCCGCCTATGCAATTTAATTAGAAGATGTAAGAAAGACTTGGAGTTATGTGTCCCAACAATGCACTCTACATCTCGTACTTGAAGCTTGCCAAAACACTTATGCTTCTTCTGATGACTGATAAAATCGGAACCACATCAAGGGTGGACGTGATAGCACCACCCATACATCCAATCCTACATTAGACATTTGGGATTATTTGAGGGAACACATGTTTAAAGGTCCAACCCTCAAATTAAAGTCAACAACGGCTGACTGCCTACTGGCTAACCGTCACGAGCTGTCATTTCCACTCTCTTCCTTAGCTCGATCGAAAGAATGCCAAGTATAAATTGGACGTGAATCGACTGTCTGCTCTCCAATACTTGCACCCGACTTAAGGGAAAATACACAACTCAAAGTGGATGTAGTTCGACCATCCTTTCCTATGCTCGAGCACAAAGCTTGCCAGAACACTAATCCTACTCCTTAGGCCTGGCAAAAACGTAATCCAAATGAACATGGATGCGATTCAACCGTCTATAAATTATATCTCATCCTTCGTTGTGGGCGGATAAGTGAAAAGTAATTGGGATCCTACCGATCTCTCGCTAAGTGAAACCCCAAGCTCGGGGGCATATCGCTACACAAAAAGCCGGACAAAAACTGATACATGGCGATCAATCAACAAACTCCAGCTTCCAAGAGCACGAACTGGAGTATAAACATTAACAAAACCCCAGAGTACTCCGAGAGCGCGAGCTAGGTACAAACATCAACAAACTCCAGCTTCCGAGAGCGCGAACTGGAGTATAAACATTAACCAAACCCCAGAGTACTCCGAGAGCGCGAGCTGGGTACAAACATCAACAAACTCCAGCTTCCGAGAGCGCGAACTAGAGTATAAACATTAACAAAACCCCAGAGTACTCCGAGAGCGCGAGCTGGGTACAAACATCAACAAACTCCAGCTTCCGAGAGCGCGAACTGGAGTATAAACATTAACTAACTCCGGATTCCGAGAGCGCGAACCGGAGTATAAACATCAACAAACTCCAGCTTTCGAGAGCGCGAACTGGAGTATAAACATTAAACTAACTCCGTTCTCCGAGGGCTCGAGCCGGAGTATAAACTACAACCAACTACGGCTTCGAGGAGGGTGGATCCGTCCACCTAACAAGTCCGACCGTACCTCCATTCAATGCAGCTTTGGGGATGGTGGACCCGTCCACCTAACGACTTCGACTGCATCCCCATCAAATACGGCTTCGAGGAGGGTAGATCCATCTACCTAACGACTTCGACCGTATCTCCATTCAATGCAGCTTCGAGGAGGGTGGACCCGTCCACCTAACGACTTCTACTGCATCTCCATCAAGTACGGCCTCGAGGAGGGTGGACCCGTACACCTAACAACTTCGACCGTATCTCCATTCAATGCAGCTTCGAGGAGGGTGGACCCATCCACCTAACGACTTCGACTGCATCTCCATCAAGTACGGCCTCGAGGAGGGTAGATGCATCTACCTAACGACTTCGACCGTATCTCCATTCAATGCAGCTTCGAGGAGGGTGGACCCATCCACCTAACGACTTCGACTACATCTCCATCAAGTACGGCCTCGAGGAGGGTGGACCCGTCCACCTAATAAATTCGACTGTATCTCCATTCAATGCAGCTTCGAGGAGGCTGGACCCATCCACCTAACGACTTCGACTGCATCTCCATCAAGTACGGCCTCGAGGAGGGTGGACCCATCCACCTAACAAATTCGACCGTATCTCCATTCAATGCAGCTTCGAGGAGGGTGGACCCATCCACCTAACGACTTCGACTGCATCTCCATCAAGTACGGCCTTGAGGAGGGTGGACCCGTCCACCTAACAACTTCGACTGCATCTCAACCAAGTTACATCACTCATTCCCCGAGCATAGGCGCAGACTCAACACATGAAAATGAGTGATCAACAGCTGTCATAAAGATACAAGTCCCCAAGGTGTGGACAGGGGTATAAACATCAAATAGGTGCGATGAATGGCCCTTCAACTGACTCTGATCCCCAAAGTGTGGCTACAAGAATAAATAAACGAACGAATGAGATTCGACCATTCATTCACCAACTCTGACCTGAACTCGACGTGAGGAGTGTAAACTCACTACAGGTGCAATTAGACCATCCACGAACTAACTCTGCTAACCCAAGACTGGGGGCAGAAGTGCAAATCACCGAAATAAGAGAAAGGTGACTCGCTACATCTCCAGCTTAGCGTCCTTTACAACTTAAGGAAATGACTACAAGGAGACCTTTATGCTAACCAATCAGAATGATGCCCGAAGTTCTGGGCAACCAATTATATCGTACCGCCGGATCGATGGGCAATATCGATCTGCACCTTTCATATCATACCATTGGATCGATAGGAAATAAGGTCCGAGCATTCTACATCGTGCCGTTGAATCGACGGTCAATATCGGGACCCGAACGTCCATCGAATACCTTTGACCAATAGAGCACGGATAGAAGAATAAACCACGAATGAGTGTGACTTGACCATTCGTCCTCCGTCGCCTTCCTTCGATCCATCAGGAAGAGCATGAGACCAAATGAGCATGATATGACTGCATTTGAGCTGACTTTATCCCTAGATCTGACGGGAGAACGTAAATCGAAATGGACATGGTTGATCACCCAACTCCAAATGAATGCAACGCGACCATTTATTCATTGACTCTTACCATGATCCAACTAAAAGAGCAATTCAAAACAAGTGCAACCTAAACATCTGCACACTGATTCTTACCCTGGATTCAACAAGGGAAGCATCAATCCTGCATTAGATCTGATTGGACGATTCACTCTTCAGTTTTTGCCCAAAATACGGCGACATAAGCAGCGAAGTGAATGTCATTGACCGTCCAGAATCTAGCTTATGTCCGAATGTTGGCAAAGTAACAATGTATTCCGCTAAGAAAAAAGAACTAGAACATAATACAGGATAGGCACGACTCAGCCTTCCATTGATTAACTCGATCCCATGGTTCAATGGGATAGAATACAAAATTGAAGCGGACATTATCTACCCTACCACTTATCGAGATATTCCCCAGACTTAGGGGCACGAACAAGAAAATAAGGTTGCGACCGAAAGGATGCCTAGAGATAGAGTCATCGGATCAATACCAGAACTTATGGGCGACTGATCATTATTCTGACCTTTCCAATGAGCAATGGATAGCAGGTACATTGAACGAAAAGCGCATCATTCAGAAACATAAGTCAATTCAATCTCAAAGCTGGAGCCAGCTATGTAGCAGCGTGCAATACAAGGCTAAGTTCTACTAATCCTTTGATTCGACGTCCTTGTAAGCCTGATCATTTACCATTGCAAATAAACACATGAGGCGCCTACAACCCATCACGAGTACTGTAGATCAAATCACAACTCCGCGCAATGATGAAGAAAGAGTCAACTGTTTTACTTCAGGTGAATCTTGATGTGTTCGCCTGGACTCGATCTCATATATATATATATATATATATATATATATATATATATATATGGACTCTCGCCAGCCATGAAGAACCCTACATAAAATGTCGACCCGAGGCATGTCTCGGTAAACAAAAGCGATGCGACATGGATCCGTAGAGATCTGTTGCACTTAAAGAGGAGGCGAATCTGCTCAAAACCAGTGGGTTTATCCGTTATGCCCTCCAACCAAAACGAGTATCCAATCCTTTACTTATAAGAAAAACAAACAGGGAGTGGAGGACATACGTCAACTACTCAGATTTGCATGGGGTATGACAAAGCACAGCTTTCCACTTCCAATGATCAACCAACTGATGGACCCGACCATCAGACATGAATTACTCACATCCATGGATGCAAACTCCGGATACAATCAGATACTGAAGCATGTCCCAAACCAGGAATACAACTGTTTCGCTACTAACCTGGGCCTATAGTGCTATGCTGCAATCTATAGATTCAAACTTAAGGACACTTATGCTACTTACAAAAGGACGATTAACAGATCATTCAAAAATTAGATCGACCGATCGATAAAGGTATATGTGGTTAATATGCTCGTAAGATCATGACTATCAAACAACCACATCGATGAATTGGCAGAGATATTCAGTGCTCTCCATAAAATGCAGGATCAAACTCAACCCTTTGAAATGCTCTTTCATCATTACATCAGAAAGATTCTTTGTTTTCATCATCAATTCTCATGGAATCAAGACTAATTTCTAAAAAAATTCCGACAATTAGAGACACCCATGTACCGAGGACAACCAAGCAGCTCTATTAGATCGCTTAAAGAGACCTCCCATTTTACCTAAGCTTTTGGATCGCGGAGATTTATACATCAATTGGGCCATGTCAACACACGCCATAAGCGTCGCAATGCTATGTGAAAAGAAACGAATCCAAAGACCCATATATGATGAAGGCTGGCTACTGGCAAGCTCACCCCATTAACATCCATATCGACCAACCGTTAAGATAGGTCCAATAGAAACCTTAGATGTATATTTATCTCCCTCGGAGAGCTCTCCATGGTCAAACATTAGCATGCTTCATATCTGAATCTGCCACATCAGATTACTATCAGAAGAACTGTGGAGAACCGTCCAACCGATAGAGAACGTACACCGATGGAACTTCCAATAATCGGCTTTCTAACATCGAAGTTGCGTTAGTGATTCCTGAGGAACGAACGATCTACTACGCCCTGAAACTCAACTTCCCTTCAACAAATAACGAAGCCAAGTACGAAACCTTGGCGCTCAAACTTGTAAGAAAACTACGAATGGAAACTTTACATGTCTTATGTGATTACCAGTTAGTAGTACGCCAAGTCAAGGAAGATTATCCGACTAGGGGGCAACGTCTTGCTCCTTATCTCAACCGGGTCCAAAAGCTACTAGTCGACTTCGACTATTACACCATTACACACATCCTCGGAGAACAAGATGAAAAAGCTAAGTCACTGGCCAAGCTAGCCAGTTCTGGGGATGCGCGGCAAAAAGACTTTGTCCAAGTTGAAATACTTATTATTCTAGGCATTGACATATGAAGATCAACTAGATCTTGGAGACGGATCTAGAAAAAGAGTCATGGATGACTCCTATCAAAGATTATCCACGATTGGGGATTCTTATTGAATAAAGGAATAAGAAATGGCATATCCTCTGTGAAGCCTCACTGCATAATTACGTCTAGATTGTTCTACTCCGTCGACACAAAGCATTACTCCTGTATCCGCCAATCCGAGACCCATTATGACGTATCCGTCGATACGAAGCATACATTCCAACATCTCAGATCGATCCAGGAGAGGATCGATACAAAGGAAGGACTCGAAACCACCATCGAACGTTGTTACAACTTGATTTTCACTTCGATCCAGGAGAGGATCAATACGAAACTCAATCCAAACAAAAACTAAAGAACTTGACAACGACTCATGAACGTGCAAACGTTAACAGGAGCCAGGTTAACATACGTACATGTATGACAGACTAACATTCAATTTTCAAAATTTACAGGAATTGAATGCTCACCTGATGACAATTACAATAGCGAATAACAAATCGCTAGAATTCGACACTCAGTTACAACATTGCACTACATAATCACTGACAGTGGTTCAATAAACATTTATATTACTGGAAATCAATCGAAGGTTGCAACTTTTGACGAAAAGATAGCAACTACTCAACGAATCAGATAGAACTTTTTCAGAATGAAGGATGCAGCATTTCAAAGCACGTCATGTTCACACAAGACATACTTTGGGGGGCAAATGTTATCCCGCCTTTTGGCAAGGCCGTGACACCAAGAACTTGACTAGAAACCAATGACAGTTCGTCTTGGAAGATCGGTTATACGCAGGCTCACTATGGATATCGATAAATTTTTTCCAAATCTAGATCGAGCTAAAATTGATACGACATGACAAGCAAAGCTATGAGAGCCAACATTCCGAATTTCAAGTCAATCGGAGTTCATATGCTCCAGATATTGATGGATCACGCTTGAGAAATCCAAACTTGCATCGATCATAACTGGAGATCTACAAGTCCAAATGCCACCAAATTTGGACAAGAGCTAACTGGCAACCTAAGGAATGTCCATGCCAAATTTCAGCTCCATCGGATCAAATCTTGATCGATTCGAAGTTGCTTCGTATCGATCACGGAACGAAAAACTCCAACTTGCATCGATCATAACTGGAGATCTACAAGTCCAAATGCCACCAAATTTAGACAGGAGCTAACTGGCAACCTAAGGAATGTCCATGCCAAATTTCAGCTCGATCGGAGCAATTCTTGATCGATTCGAACCAAGGGTCGAATCGATATGGACCAACTTGCATCGATCATATCTCGAGATCTACAAGTCCAAATGCCACCAAATTTGGACAGTAGCTTACTGGCAACCTAAGGAATGTCCATGCCAAATTTCAGCTCCATCCGATCAAATCTTGATCGATTCGAAGTTGAGTTCGAATCGATATGGACTAACTTGAATCGATCATAACTCGAGTTCTACAAGTCCAAATGCCATGAAATTTTCACAGAAGCTTAAGCACATGATGAAAAATGTTCACACCAAATTTCAGCTCGATTGGATGATTTCTTGATCGATTCGAACCAAGGGTCGAATCGATCCCAAAGTGGGCCCGGATCTCCAGATTTCGGCCATGTGGGCTCCCTCACGTGCCAGAAGCGGTCTCCCCGAATTTTAGGCAAAATATCAGCCTCCTACACCTATAAATAGAGCCCCCGGTCATTCAGAAAAGGGGTCGGACAATTCTAAGTACTAAAGAGCGCCCAGATTTTGCCAGATTTACTCCAGAACACCACCGCTGCTTTAGATTGAGAATTAGCATATAAATTCAGTTGTACTACAGTATAAACAATTGTAATCTTCAAGTATCGAGCAATAAAATCATCAAGCTTCATAGTGGACGTAGGCAGAACGCCGAACCACTCTAAATCGTTGGTCTTTGCAATTTACTTTCTGTTATTTGGAGTTTTTGTTAGATAATCCTCAGTTTTAATTTTCTTTCTTCACTTTTATCTCTTCAAAAACTTCCGAAGAGTGTTGTGCCCATTTTTGGTACAAACAGGAGTCATTGTCCCTCCTTACCTGCTTCTCTTCGTAGACTTCCCTCTCTTGAGCTTTTCTAACTGCTCGCTCTTCGTCAGATTCTTTGCGAGTGGGGAGATAACGTCTGTAATCGTAAGAATCGCGCCCTCCATAGCGCTGAAAGTTGTCGTAGTATGAGCCACTTCGTAACATCAAAGAACCTGAAAGTGAAGAAAAGACAAGTCTTAGAAGCCTTCAAATTGAAGAAGCAAAGTGCATATAAGTGCCAAAAAATCCTAAGTGTGTGCGGTGTGCAAACTACTCGCGCCAGACTACAAACTACTCTTGGTTGTGGAAATGGCAATGACTTGTGTGGAAGGTGTTGTAGTTTGTTGCAAAGAAGAGGTCGCTTCAACAACAGGAGAGATCGCTTTTGAAGTATCATCTTTAAAGAGCTCCTGAGAAGTTATCATTATATCACTCAAGTTATCAAAAGTGTCATCGCCGTGATACCCAGCAGAACTCTCTTTTTCAACTTCCACGTTTACCGTCTTTTCAGAAATTTGTGGATTTTCTTCCTCTTCAATAACTGGAGCAAGTGCCAGTTGGCTAGACAGTCCCACAACGTCAGTCGAAGTAGAGCACTTCACCAGTGAAATCTCAGTGGTGGGTTCTTTCAGTGTCAGTTCTTCGGCAGGAGCGGGGGCATCTGATGCCTTAGCTGGAGAATCAGGGACTTCATGAGTCTGAATAGAACGGGAAGGATGTAAGAGTCCAAATTGATGGAAAAACTCATCTTTCAGTAGAAATTGAATATTCCTCTCCTTAACTGGCACGGCCATAAGCCTCTCGAAGGTTGTTTTGTGACTAGGGTCCCTAGAAGGAGGAGGGAGCGCTGAAAAAGTAGAAAAAGAAGTTAACACTTGACAATTCGAACTTCGAAGAGTTCAGAAAACTTAAGGAAAGGAAAAAGATAAATGGTCATACTTCCCACTCTCCAGATGACATAAAATCCCGGGGGACAACGAACGTAGAAAAACTGACTTAGAAAACCATGAACACTGTTAGGGAGACCAATGATCAACTTACGGTTTCTAGCACTTCTCACGACTGTGATAGAAGGATGATCCTTATTTTTGGCAAAAGAACACAGATAACAAACTTCGTCGAAACTTGGGAGACGATCCAACGTCCTCCTAAATAGCACACAAAGTCCCATCAGGATGGCGTATCCATTGGGATGTAACTGAAAGGGAGAAATAGATAACCGTAGAAGAAGCTGCTGAAGGAAATCGTTGAATGGAGGAATGGCTCCGTTCATGCACATTTGGCGATTCACAGCGACGAAATAATGAGGCGGTATGTCAGCAGTGTCGCTCCTCTCAGGCAGTATGGCATCCGTCTCAGCAATGCCGAACTGAGTACATAGTTGGCGAAAAACTCTATATGTTAAAGTGGTTGAAATTCTTTCTGGAGGATTAGTCAACGGAACAGGAATAGGGATGGCTTCTCTTGCTTGAACCATTGTCTCTTCTTGTTGAGCAGTCATTCTACACAATCAACTGGATGTTCAAATGTGAAGGTGCACGTTTCCTAAAAAGTGTGAAGTGTTGTGCAGAACTAATGAAAATAAAAAGCAAACATAACTGGAATTAAACTAGTTGACAATCAGTCAATTACAAGATTTCAGGACTTGTTAATGCGCAAGTGCGGTATTAATGCAAGCAAATCAGTTTCAGTTGACTATTACAGTTTTGCTTTAATACTTCACTTGAATTGGTTAGTGTACAACATTTCGTTCATAACAGTTCATTTAAGTTGATTTTTTCTTTATCGACTAATCTGTCATTCGATGTGGGCAGTCAATGATAGTATATTCGTCCCAGTTTTCTGCGAATATTGTGTTTAACAGGTTGGTAGCATTAGGAATAATCTGCAGAGAAGTTCAAGTCTTAAAGTTCAAGGCAGTGAAAAATATGTTTAAGTTCTAACTCGTTCACGACTTAGCATGGGTCGGAAATTCCTCAGGTCACAATACGCAAGTAGTAGCTCGTCCACGACCTAAAGGGTATGCTACGAGTTAGGTTAAGTCGTTGACTCTAAGTCGTAATACATATGAAGGCTTCGAGTCTGAACAGCACTATTTTCTCTAAGTCCAAGCTCGGCCGCGACTTAAGGTCTCTGCCGCAAACTAATTAGGTCGTAGGAAAGTTAGGTCGCAAGGGTTCTTGAATCAGACAAAGTGTTAAATCGTGAATATTTTAGGTCGTGAATTTTTTGGGTCGTCTCCGATGGAATTTCAAGCTATCTCCTGCTCGAACCAAAACCTCACCTCCTTCTACTGATTACCTTCCTCTCCACTGAGAAGTTCAGTAACTCGTCAGCCAACTTGAGATCCATAAACCCAGTAACTTCGAACTATCCCCTATCAAAAACCCTAAGTTACGTCTCCTAATCGCATCTCACAACATCATCAAATCATCCCAAATAAATCATGAAAGCAGTATGCGGCAGTATATTCAAGGATCACGATGACATCGCGACTAAAGGAAGTCAAGAATCGGATGCGACACAACTCGTGGTAAAGCATAATGTACAAACTCGGATTAAGGGCGACGAACACGGGATCCTCGATTCAATGATGATCACGTTTGGATATTAGTTGAATTCACTTACGCAATGAAATGCTGAGGATAACTGATGATCGGGTAATGAGATTCGTCTTCGAGAGCTCGAGTATTAGCTAATGGCTGAACGGAATAATAAGACAGGTGAAGTGAAAGAGGAAACGACCTAAGCTATTTATACACTGGGGTATTGAAATGTGAATCGACCCACGATCCACGACTTACGACTTATCTTATGTCGCTCACGACCTAACAAAAGAGCGAGTTAAGAATCATCGAAGCACATGAACTACGACCTAGGCATATACTTCGAGGGGCAAATGTTAACCCTCTTTTGATTCGCGACCCGCCGACTTAACAAGCTGCGACTTAACGATCTAAACCATGCCGACCTAAAAGGCATACCGACCTAAAAAGCTTAACGACTTAAGAGTTGCCGACCTAAAAGGCATACCGACCTAAAAAGCTTAACGACTTAAGAGTTGCCGACCTAAAAGGCATACCGACCTAAAAAGCTTAACGACTTAAGAGTTAACTGACCTAACTACTGAAAGGAGCATACCGACTTAAGATGTGGACCGACTTAAGGAGCTAATGACTTAACAGGTTACGACCTACCGACCTAAGTGGATGAACGACTTAACAAGCTAAAGCAAAGTGAAGACATGTTCCATGCCGCACCTTTTAGGTCACTGCCGACTTACGACTTATACTAAGTCGTGCGCGACTTATCAACTCATGCAGAAGAATCAAGTGCAGCCGAAGTGATCCCCTATACCGTCACCGACTTACGATCTACGACCTACCTTAGGTCGTGGCCGACTTATCACTTGGTGATAAAAATCTGCTTAGAAATCCTCTCTATAAATACCCCCCAAACTCCAACAAGTAAGGGACTTTTTTCTAATCATTTTCTGAAGCGTTGTTACTCTACCGAATTCTCAACTCATCCCACATTTGAAGAACTCTAATCACTCAAGACATTACAACAAGCTTTGAGAGAAATCTACCGCATTCAACATGAATTCAAGGAGATCTTCGACATCGAAACTTGAGCTAATAGTCTAAAGTGTTTAGGAATCAGAATATGTTGTATTTTGAAGAGCATTGTATCATTTTGTAACCAGAATCAGCAATAAAAGACTATAAAGTGGACGTAGGCTCATTTACGGGCCGAACCACTATAAATCTGTTGTCTCTTTACCGTTTTCTGCTATTTTCAGCTTATATTCTGTTCACATACCAACGGGTGGTGCTTTCACAACTCTATTACACACACCGGGTGTTAGCGTTCAATTTTTAGCGTTAACATAAACTAAACTATAATCTTAACAAAAACGCAATGGTTAATTTTTGGACGCATCCGAATCAGTTGTTCCGAATATCGGATATTTATTCACTTTTATGATACAGATGCAAACGAATTTCAAATTTTTCGAGTATCAATTAACAGCCTTAATAGTCACTAGTTTATTTGAATTTTGTACATACCTTTCCCTACGTCCTATAGTACACCAACGAGGATCTCCTTCCATGTAAGAGCACCACCAACGGTTTCTGTGTTTACTGAATAATCATCCAATGGTGGAGCATGGAGTCAAGAAGAACTCAAAATCGAATGCGTATTTATTGCATAATTGAAAAAAAATAGAAGTCATTTTATGATCTTTAGTATTTTGTATTAATTAGCAAACATTTTCATTTGTGGAATGCTTATTTATTTGGAGAAAGAAAGGAGAAATCGACATTCATTTTTCTCTAATTTTTCACTTTATTTTGAGAAAGAATAAAATAACATAATGATTAATCAAAAATTCATTTTCTCCATATCTCCTTTTCTCCATAAATTCCTCCATACTAAAATCTTCTTCCATATATACTTAAAACTTCTAGATAGAGATTACTGCAAATCTTTAAATCTTTCAACTTTGAGTGCATAAGTTTAAAGAATCGTTGTGTTAACCTTGGAGTGCGAACAACAATTATCGATTGCACCATAGTCATGTCGAATTTCGTTTTCAAGGTAGTGTTCTCATCCATGACACAACTCCAATCGATTTCTCTTTGTTGTACCTACCAATCAATTCCCACTATTTGAAAGCAAGATTAAATTCAACTTTTATACGATTAGTCTATTCAGGTTTTGGAACAAAGATTGTGCTATTATGACGGTTCGTGCATTTGGAGAAGAAAAACAAGAATTTTGAGTAAAGTTTGAATCAAATCTGGGAATTTCAAAACATTAACATGGTAATATATTCAATTAACGCTATGGTACGATCCAAAATTTTCTTCTACCTTCATATTTGAATTATATTTGAATTTTGACAATAATCCATTGCGTTCATATTTTTGAGATTGTATAGTGATTTAAGCACGGCCGGTTCAAAGAGTTCTGGTACCTAAAACTAGTTGTGAGTTAAGGCCCTATTACAAATGCCAATTAGATTAATAAAATTACAGCATCAAAGTCGTTTATATACGATACAAATAACAAATGGAGTAATAAAAATTACAACTTCCTTGGTAATAATACTTCATGTCATACAACGGTTCAAAACAAAATTATTTTTTAGCAACTGATTTGTGTTAGAAATGTTAATCATTAAATTTTAGAGTAAAAAAACTTATTTACCATAAATTTTAGCATTTAGAAATTCATAACATAGTCAGTACAATTTTAAAAAAAATCTATCATCTTATGCAAAACAGGAAAATAGACATAATGACAAACTTAGAAAAAATTTAGGCTGAATGACAGAAGTTTTTTTTAGCTGAAGGACAATGCTAGTTATGACTCGCATTTTGCATAGTATAAAACTGAATATAATGATAGTTATAACTAGTATTTTGTATAGTGTAAAAGTTGAACATAATGCTAAATATAACTAGCATTTATACTTAACCTAAAAATAACACTTGATGTACTTCAGCCTAATTTCTTTTTAAAATTTGTCATTTTTCCTAATTCCCCTGATTCGCTCGTCTTCCCTACACTTAAATTCTACTTTTATTTTCATACAATGGTTTTTATTGGCATTTACTATAAATATTTACGCCTTGGTTTTACTATTTTTTTCTATTTTGGTGCCCTAGTGTTAGTGAGCCCAAAGCCATGACTTTAGTGGCTTTCCCCAAAGGCTACGCTTAGATTTAAGAATTAATTTTTGTTCATAATATGTATGTTAACCATAATAACTGTTACAGAAATTCTAGCTCGAGACCACTCAAATCAAAACCCCAAAGCACAATGGAAAACGAGATCATGGTAAGAAGTGCAAAAACAACCAATCAATATCTCAGTCCAATCCAAAATCAATCACAATCGCCAAACAAGTTATAAAAAAATAAAGCCATAACGATAAAAAAAATCACACACCGATTTATAGTGGTTCAATTAAAGTCTTGTTAGTGTACATCCACTTTGAGAGAGAGCTTTTATTAATACCAATGTGAAGAATACAAGAGGTTGATTACAATAACCAAATTCAAATATAATAGATTTGTGGAGAAGAGAATTAAATAAAACTAGGTTTCGATAAACCCTTGGATAAAACCCTTACTTGTTGGATACTTAGGTTGAACCCCTTTTGAATTCATAGAAGAAATTTTATAGTGAACCATCTAGCCTTGACAAAAACCTGATTTGCCCTTTGAAGCCTTAGAAGAAAATACACAAATTCTGGATCGAAAAAGCAAAACCGCATCGTGTAAGACGTCTGTCAAAACCACTCAGACGTCTGTCGCAACTTTCAAACTACAGAATTCCTACTGCTAGATATCTGACTGGTTCTCTCAGTGATCAGACAGAACCCGCAAGTTACAGTAAACCTGCCATCAGACGTTTAGGGTTTCCTACCAGATGTTTGGGGGTTCCTACCAGACGTCTGACACAACTTTCAACAATTACATCACCCAGCTTCAAATAGCGATAACTTGAGTATCCAAGCTTCGATTCGCATGCCTGTTTTCACTGTTATCGAGCTATTCTCGACCTCTTCCATTCTCCATATATTTTCACCAAAATTCAACACTCCACCTCGACACTATATCCATCTCCAACACCGAAAACCGATAGTGCCAAACTATCCCCAACTCTACCTTCTACTAAATAATCTTGAATACTTTCTAAATAAGCTCCAGCAAAGCAACCGCTCATTACACTTCATCAACGAGCTCCGACAAAGTCACCACCTGCTAACGTAGTGTTGAAAGTACCCAAATCCAAAACCGTATTACCAAAAGACAAAGTACTAAGGAATGTAAACTAATACTCACCAAGAAGATAGAACCACAATCTCTCACCGATACTCTACTTTCAACATGTGCATCACCCAGCTTCAAATCGTGATAACTTGAGTATCCAAGCTTCGATTCGCATGCCTGTAATCACAGTTATCAAGCTATTCTCGACCTCTTCCATTCTCCATATATTTTCGCCAAAATTCAATACTCCACCTCGACACTATATCCATCTCCAACACCGAAAACCGATAGTGCCAAACTATCCCCAACTCTATCTTCTACCAAATAAGCTTTAATACTTTCTAAATAAGCTCCAACAAAGCCATCGCCCATTACACTCCATCAACGAGCTCCGACAAAGTCACCACCTGCTAACGTAGTGTTGAAAGTACCCAAATCCAAAATTGTATTACCAAAAGACAAAGTAATATGGAGTGTAAACTAATACTCACCAAGAAGTTAGAACCGCAATCTCTCACCGATACTCTTCATCATTTATAACTAAGCTCCTCCCTCAACCGTGCCACCCCATGGCACCTAGCACTTCAATAAGATATCAAGTTTGAGCAATGCTCAAATTTCCCAATCGGCAATGCTTTAGTGAACATATCTGCCGCATTATCCTTTATATGCACTTTTTGAATATATACTTGCTTACCTTTATTCATGGCTATTAAAAATGACTCTCTCACTTCAATATGCTTAGTTCGTGAGGTAAACGCCTAATTCTTCGCCAAGTGAATAGCACTCTGGCTATCACATTGAATATCGATATTATCGTATTGTCTTTAGAATGCTTCCGCATTTGTTGAAATGGATGGTTGCACCTTTCTTCTCTATGTTGCTTTGTAGGAGCTTTCGACTCTATTGATAGGCTGCATACTGGGGTTTCGAAGGTGTTGCAATTCTGATGGTTTCGACTCTGTTAGTTGCTCATAAACTTTTGCTTGTGACTTGATGCGGAACCTCCCCTGGATAGTAATGGCTTTGACTGGTTCATGCGACTTGGTTATGCTTTCGAAATGGTTGTTTTGACCAATGTACGCTTCTAAGTAGCTTGCGTAAAGGCAAAACCTTTGGTTTAGAAAGGTTTGGCACGTATATAAAGAGTTGTCCTCCTTTGTCTTTGAAAGGTGTTGCTTTAACTCAATCGAAAGGTCTTCATGCATGTGGAATCATCTGCTTCGAAAGGCGAACACTGAAGCGGAAGAGTGCTTTCGACCATTTTGACCCCTTCGAAAGGTTGTGAAACTTCTATACTTTAGCTATAGCATACCTTCGACTCCTTCGAAAGGACTTACTGGAGCTTCTTCTTCTTGTTCTTCCTTGTCTTTTATTCAAACTAGTTTCGACAAGGTCGAAAGGATATTTGGCAGTAACATGGGCCTTGTACACACCATGGCATACATTAAACTTCCAACCACACTAGCATATAACATCCTTGCCATTTAAGCCTTGTTTTTCTCCAAGATAGGCGATCCCTTAATCGAAAGCTTCACATACAAAAGGTAAAGGTGTATTTGACGCCTTTGCATTCTTTATGCTAAACCGGAAGAGCAATTTCTCTGTATACACCTTTTGAGTCAATTTTATCTCAAAACGCTTCCAATCCCTCTGTATTTTCGTGCCCAATATCCTCTTTGCTTCTCCAAGATCCTTCATTTCAAATTCCAATTTTAAACTCTGTTTTAACTTGTTGGTTTCATTCTTTCTTTTGAAGCAATGAACATGTCGTCCATATACAAAAGTAAGTACACCCAACAATCATTTTTCAACCTCTTGAAATATAAACAAGCATTCTTGATGCTTCTATCAAAACCATTTTCTAGCATAAAATGATTAATTCTCTTGTACCATTTGCATTAGTTAGGGACATTGACAATACACTAATTGCAAATGTATCATAAATCGCATTAGAAAAACTTTAGGACAATGGATGTAATGGATGATGGTTGAGTAGTTGGTTGTAGAACTTGGATGAAAACATTTATTTCATTCTTCTATCCTTAGAGATTTCGGGGACAAAATCCCTTCAGGAAGGGAGAATGTAACAACCCGAAATTTAAAATATAGTAATTAATTAACGAATTAATTAAATAATAAAATAACTTTTTGAAATTTTCAGAATTGGACCACAGGAGTTGCACTATTATGTCCGTGGTAATTTTTTGGTCAATTTTCATATATAGATTATACAAATCGGAGCTAGAACGAAGAAGTTACGGAATAAACAAGAAATGAGAAAACAAAAGAATATATATATATATATAGCCAAGGTCGACCCTCACCGTGGCTAGGTCAGCCTATAGGTCGACCCTAGCAAGTGGTAGGTCGACTCCCAGGT
This sequence comes from Allium fistulosum, assembly GCA_030737815.1. NCBI lineage: Eukaryota > Viridiplantae > Streptophyta > Magnoliopsida > Asparagales > Amaryllidaceae > Allium > Allium fistulosum. Next base: position 532,818,021 of record CM060908.1, on the reverse strand, counting down.
CGTCCCGCATGCATTCTTTTGCTGGCTTCGTCCAGTTCGATTTCAACACGTCATTTTGCTATTTTTACTCCATCTCGTGCGTCCGTACTTCCATCCAACGGTTCCCATCGAGCCTATGATGTGGTTGCACCAAATTTAATCTCCAAATCCAACGGTCTATGATCCACAAGTGTCACTATAAATAAGACCCTAGGCCTAGCTATTTTTCTCATTCAGATTTTCTCCATCTGGGTTCATTGCCTGAGGATGGACCCTAAAAGGAATATTTTTCCGAGGAGAAGATCTTTTTAATTAAAATATTTTATACCCCTCAAGTGGATCTGATAAGGCCAAAGGAAAGAGTTAAGGACAACAGGTGAGTGTATAAGTAATTATTTTATATTTTTAAGTAATTTAAAATAATAGAGTTTCCAATAGTTGTAGTTTTTCTACAATTTTGGGATAACCTTTATGCAAGTTTATTTACAGTTTATTTTTAAGTAAATTTTAGACTTGTTTTCCAGCCTATTTTCTTTTAGCTATTCTATTTCAGTTATTTGCAATTATTTACTGTTAATTATAGCTTTCCCAATTATTTACAGTTATTTACGGTATTTACAGTTATTTATTGTTATTTACGTTTTATTTACATCTATTCTACGTTGAGATTTATTCTGTAAATGTCAGTTTCTTTTTAATTCCCTTTTACGTGAATGGAATAAATAGAAGAAAATAATTTGTTAATATGGACTAAAATATAAGAACATTGAATTTACATAAAATGGGATGTAAAATATGGAGAACTGTAATAAATTGGACTTAGACTGAAATAGGCAAATTTAAGACATTTGCAAGCATAGTTATAACATGTAATTATAACTAAAAAGTGAAAATAGAAGAAATAGCAGAAGTAGCTTATTTTAAACTTAGGCCATGGGTTAAGTAAATAAGAAAAGTTATAACACACAGGTTATAATTAGAGACAAAATAGAAAAGGCTTATTTTAAAGACTTATACTAAGTTAATAAGCAAAGATAGAAGTAGGACCTGTGCGGGCAGCATTTACTTTGGGACACGCTTATCCTGTTTAGGGTAGATAAGTTTTCAAAAATTAGAAGATCAAATTAGGGGATTTGGACAAGGGGCGCAACTAGATTTTGTTTGTTAGGACCCGTATCGGCAGCATTCTCCTTCAATCGGGAACTGGTAGTCATGCAACACACGGAGGTGGGGCTGGGCACGCTTATGTTGTTTAGGGTAAATAAGAGGTCCAAAGAGGGAGCAACAAGTAGCGCGAGCCTAACGGTGGTCGAGCGTGCAACCTCGGTGCAGGGAGATAAGTCAATATTGAGTTCCAAGCGCTAAATATGTGTCTTTTGCCGTTGTACCCACAAGATGGGACTAGCCCGCAGTAGGCAAAACAGAGATAGAAGGCCGATCAAAGTGTAGAATTAGGACTTTAGCCTAATTAAACTAGGATTAGGATTTCAGCCTAATCAAAGCAGTTTTAAAAAAGTACAAACAATCCAATCGAACTGTCTAAGCAAAGAAAACAGTTAAACCGTATTTTATTCCAGCATTATCTTTTCCTTTATTTCCTTTTATACTAGAACTATTGCAAAGTTTATTATCTTTACCTTACTTAAAAATACTAGTAATTACTTTCATTCACCAGACTTTTAGTCTGACCAGCTCCTCTATTTCCCCTTTTCCCCCGTAGGCCAGCAGAGGCAGGGACAGTAGATTTTGGATTTTCTTAGAGATTCAGCTGCGGAGATTTTCTTCATGTATTCTTCTTCTTTTCAGTTTTATTTTCATGTACTTGTGTGACGCCCCACCTCTATACTCACACTAGCCAAGGGCACTACGGGGTAATGTCGTCGACTAGCACGAAGAATAAGGCTGTTGAGGGATGACCATCTGTGTAATTGGTTTGTGCAAGTACCGATATGTCAAATAGTATGACATGCATTTCATTTCAAAAGGAAATCTTACATATCCAATACAAATTCAAAGCTACTACACAGTGGCTATGTGGCCTTTGGAAAAAAATATAAAATAAGCATAACACAAATCAGTCATAGATATTCATATCGCTAAGGCGGAAACAGATATGAATATAACACATAGAAGTGAACATCAAAGTAGTGGTCATACAAGATCCACTACATCACAAAAGAATAGGTATAAGTGCTGGACAAAATAATATATATACATCAAGGAGTCTCTATCTCGAATGTTTAAAAACCAAAACTACTAAGCTAAAGTAGTTAGCCAAAAGTCAAAAGCTAGTCCCTACTAAGAAGTCAAGTGGAAGCACCTAAAACACCTCTGTTTGACCCGAGTATTATTTTAGAAGAAAAATAATAAACGGATCAGTCTAGCTATAAATATCATATAAGATGAGATGGTATAAGAGATATGACAAAAATATATGATATAAATAATACCATATTGTGACAAGTATATATATGATAACAAGGAAAATCATATAATATCTCAAATTTTCTCAAACACCCAAAAAGAATATCATATCCTTTAGCTTATTCGTCAAACCTCAATATTGACAAAACATATCAATGCAAATCACAAAAATTGGTGAAACACATATTCTAGAAATAAATAATTAGAAATCCAAAAAACACAAAGGGGGAGGCCTATCACAAACAGGAGAAGGAAAAATCACCAACAAGTGTATCACAAATGGGAAGCTATCCCATAAAATGAGCTGAATCTACTCTTAACAGAGTATAGTCCCCCTTTGTGGACTATGAACCGAAGCTCCTCCTAACAGGGTATAGTCCCCCTTTGCGGACTATGAGTCGAAGCTCCTCCTAACAGGGTATGGTCCTCCTTTGCGGACAAAGAGACATCGCTAGTCTAAATCAGAAAATGATCATCATTGATCGATAAGTGTAAAAATTACACTAAGCTAGTAAATAAATGAGTTTAGCTTCATGTCCCATAACCACTAGCTTAACTTAAATATTCCACTCGAAAATTATCACGAGATTTCAATCGAACAAGTCCAAGAATTAACTTATGAAGTAAAAGCAAATGTTTCATATCACTTTTTATGCTAAGTCGTTTAATTGGATTTCTCATACGAATGAGGTAAATGTTTGTATATACTAATAGATTGGAAAACGGATATAAAAACGAGCTTTGTATTAAAAGTAATGTTGAAATAATTTTTGTGAAAGGGTTTAAGTATTTACTACTAGTATAAAAACCTTTGTATTTTAAAGTGACAAATCATAGAAACGATTGTAAAAACAATTTATCACCAAAATCCACATTCGACGACGTGAATTAAAACTATAAAAATCGATATCAAATCCATTAAATGGATATTCCCAGAAATCCATAAAAGAAGTCATCAAAGTCGATAATAAATGACAACAACTATCTGAAACAACAAAAATCGATAAAAATTGGAAATCCACTCAAAAACAGGAAAAATAGGCAAAATACCACAAATCCAGACGTCTGATAGGTTTAGCCTGACGTCTGGCCCTGGGTTCTGGAAATATATATAATTTTTCTCCTTTTTCTTTTTAATTCCAAAAGCCTCTCAGACATCTAGTTGGGTTTAACCAGATGTCTGGATTTTCGCTCTGCCATTTTTTTTCTACATTCGTTATATAATTTTTTTCTAGAGGCCCCTACTAGATGTTTGGATTTTTCAACCAGGCGTCTGGTCGGTTCAGCTGGGCAAAAATTTGCCTAGCCCAATGAGGGCAAATCCAAACCAGAAGCGATCGAACGAGCGATGGATGCTAGGGATTTATGCCAAGAGACAACCCAGCCCTATTGGCTCTTCGATACACCACAAATAACATGTCCAAACATCCGTAATAGGATTTTCATACATTTTGACTTCAAAACCAAAAATTGGCAAAATTCAACAAACCAATTCAAACCAAAAGCGAATGATCATGAAATAGATGTTAGGAATTCATACCTAACAATAATTGAAGCTATAGACATAGATGTGAGTTCAAGAACTCGCCTTTAAACTCAAAACAAGGAATTAGAAGCTCTAGAACAAGGAAAGATCAACTCTACTTCAATCTCAACTCTAGAAGCTCCAATCTATGATCATATAAAAATATTTCCTAAGTTAGGTTATAGGAAATTATGAAAATTGGAGAGGTATTGAGATGGAGAAGATGAAGTGGATGCTTACCTAAGCTTCTCCTTGATTTTGGAACTAGAACTTGAATTCCTAAGAGAAACTAGGGCTTAGGAATTTTAATTTCCTCTTCCCACCATTCTTCCTAGTGCTTGAGTGTTAGGAAATTAAGAGTGGAATGAATGAATGAATGAAGAGGAGTGGAGTGGGAGTTATTAGGTAGACGATTTTGGGTTCTCTTGTTGGGTTAGTGGGCTAGAACACAACCCAAAGCCCAAACAAAATACCAAAATCCTAATCAACTCCAAACATATCAATGTTTATACTCAAAAAAGTAGTAAACATCGTTTTGAACTCATTGAAAGTGGTCTCGAGTCCGGATTCGACTGTTTACAAAAAGTCACATTTCAGACTTTAAATTCAACTAACGATGATATATTCAAATAAAACATTTAAATATATAATCGTAAAATATGCGGGTTGTTACAGACTCCCTTCCTTAAAGAAATTCCATCCTCGCAATACTTAATAAGAAAATAAAGAGTAACAACTACTCTAAGGCATAACAACAGAAAAGAAAATTTAGAAGTGAGAAGTTCACCTTAAGGATCACGAGAGATTAAATCTAGATGTGTTCGCTTGATGAATTCTCTCGATTCCCAAGAACAATCCTTAGGATTTGCGGACCATTGAACTTTCACAAGCGGAACATCTTTATTTCAAAGGCGTTTAACCTCCGTAGCAATGATACGAATAGGATGTTGGTCATAAGTCAATTTAGGTGAAACCTTAATTTCTTCAATAACACCGGGCTCAAGAATAGAATCAGAATCTCTAAGGCATTTCCATAGTTGAGAAACGTGAAACACATCATGAATAGAAGAAAATTGAGCCAGTAATAAAATGCGATAAGCCACGGAACCAATGCATTCGGTGATGGGAAATGGGTCAATATATCGAGGTGCTAATTTTCCCGATCGACTGAAACGCACAACACCTTTCATAGATAAAACACGAATAAATAGCAAATCTCCCACAGAAAATTCTAATTTCCTTCTTCGGTTATCGGCATAGGATTTTTGTCTACTTTGAGCTTCTTTAATCCTTTGACGAATAAGGTCAATCTTTTCTGTGGAGTCACGAATAAAATCTGCACCTAAAACCAGCTTCTCACCAGTTTCAAGCCAACACGAAGGAGATCGGCATGGCCTTCAAGAGAGTACCTCAAAAGGTGCCATACCAATACTAGATTGGAAGCTATTATTGTAAGAAAACTCGACAAGGGAAATATGATCTTCCCAACTTCCACCAAAATCAAGAACACATGCACGAAGAAGAATTTCAAGAGTTTGATTCACACGCTCTGTTTGTCCATCGGACTGAGAATGTTAAGCGATGCTAAAATTAAGCTTCATTTCCAAAGCTTTTTGAAGACCCTTCCAAAATCCACTAGTAAATAATGGATCACGATTACTAACAATAGAAGTAGGAACTCCATGCAATTTAACAATTTCTTTAACATAGAGTTTAGCCAAAAGAGGTACGGTCCGGTTGGACCGAACAGGAAGAAAATGGGCAGATTTGGTAAGTCTATCTACAATCACCCATAAACTGTCATGACCCGAACGAGAACGGGGAAGACCGTCAATAAAGTCATGGAAATTTGATCCCACTTCCAAACTAGAATGTCCAAAGGTTGCAATAACCCACCGGGCCTTTGATGCTCGGCCTTAACGAGTTGGAAAGTCATGCAATGCTTAATGAAGTTAGCAATATTAGATTTCATTCCATCCCAATAATAAAGTCGTTTCATGTCCGCATACATTTTACTACTACCGGGATGAATGGTAAATTTAGAACGATGAGAATCTTCTAAAATGTCTTTACGAAGATCACTAATATTTGGCACAATAAGTCTACCAAATTTTCGAATGCCTCCACGAGCATCGATTTCAAAGTCTTTCAAACCATCAATATTCCTATCCCTACTACTTTGGCTAAGATGAGCCAACTCGAGATCATGCTTTTAAGCTTCAAGAATGCGGTCTAAAAGAAATGGATGAGCCTCAAGGCTACATAAAACAAGAGATGAACATGAATCGAATTCATGATCTCGAATCTCACAAGTGAACAATGTCTCGAGATCATTCCATTCGGATATCATCATAGAAACAGCCGCTTTTCGCTTACGACTAAGGGCATCGGCAACACGATTTCCCTTTCCGGGAGTATAAAGAATATCAAGATCATAAGTTGCCAGGAATTCGTGCCAACATTGTTGATGCAAATTAAGTTCCTTTTAAGGTAACAAATACTTCAAAGATTTATGATCGGTGTAGAGAACAAATTTCTCTCCCAAAAGATAATGACACCAAATTTTAAGGGTGAAAACAATGGCTGCGAGCTCTTAATCATGAGTGGCATATCTAGTCTCAGCAGGCTTTAATTGCCTAGAAGAATAAGCAAAAACACATTCCCTCTGCATGAGAACGACTCCCAAACCAACTCGACTAGCATCGGTATAAATAATCATGTCTTGGTTCCCTTCGGGAATCATAAGAATAGGAGCATCGGAAAGGAGTTCTTTTAATTTATGAAAAGCAGCTTCACATTGGTCTGACCAAATGTACTTAACTCCCTTCTTTGTCAAACTAGTAAGAGGTACGGAAATTTTAGAAAAGTCTTTTATGAACCGACGGTAATAGCCCACCAATCCAAGAAAGCTATGAATTTTCGTCACACTATCCGGTCTCTTCCAATTTTGAATCGCCTCAACCTTTGAAGGATCCACGGAAATTCCGGATTCAGAAATAATATGTCCTAAAAATTTCACACGGGATTGCCAAAAGTGGCACTTAGAAAACTTTGCTTTCAATTGATTGCTTCCAAGGGTTTCCAACACAATTCGAACATGTTTTTCATGCTCTTTCTCGGTTTTAGAATAAACAAGAATATCATCTATAAAGATGAGAACAAATCGATCGAGGAAGTCTTTGAAAACCCGATTTATAAGGTCAATGAAATAAGATGAAGCATTTGTTAAACCAAATGGCATAACAAGCCATTCATAAGATCCATAACGAGTACGGAACGACGTCAAAGGAATACTATCCTCTACAATTTGAAGTTGATGAAAACCGGTTGCAAAGTCTAACTGTGAAAAGACCCTAGCACCGCTAAGTTGATCGAATAGATCATCAATCCGAGGCAAGGGATATTATTCTTGATGGTGAGATCATTAAGCTTGCGGTAGTCAACGCAAAGCCTAAGTGTACCATCGGATTTCTTCGCAAATATAGCTGAATCTTCCCATGGAGAGGAACTAGAACGAATAAACTATTTTGCTTCCAATTCGGATAATTGTTTACGCATCTCTTCATTTTCCTTATTGGATATATGATAAGGAGGATGAGTGATAGGTAGAGCTATATGGATTGGATTAATTCTAAACTCAATTGCTCACTTAGGTGGTAATCCTAAAACGGGCTCAAATACATCGAGAAATTCACGAACAACGTGAATAAGGGAAATGACATCTTCCTCGTCATCATTATCGTCATCATGTGGATTTAGAGAATATAAGGATGCCACTGAATTGGAATCTGAATGTTTAAGAACAATAGAAATCTTCTTAACAGATTGGTGATGTCGAAGATGGATAGTCCTCTAGGGACATAGGATGTGGGCTTTATAACGATTAAGCCAATCCTTTCCCAAAATCATTCTAAAACCTAAGTAACGCATAACATGCAAATCGGCTCGGAAAGCATAATCAATAAAATAATTTCAACATCCTTACAAAATAAACCGAGTGTTGCGGATCCACCAACCGAATTCGCAATTCTTAATGAAGTCATCAAGGCCATAACATTTAAAGACAAAGTATCAACAAGTTCTTTTGATATAAAAGAGTGAGATGCACCCGTATCAAAAAGAACTCGAATAGTATGATCACAAAACATAATAATACCATCAAGGATAGAATGAGAAATACCTTGACCAAGAGAAGTGTTACTAAGGGTTTGCACAACATTCAGCTTTCCCTCTTTCTTGCTTTGAAGTTTCGGAAATGAAGATATATAATGACCCGAACTTTTGCAATAGCGGCAAGAAATAAGCCTTGGACACCTATTTACATAGTGGTCCTTAGAACCACAATTGTAGCATTCTCCACGATTAGGGATTGGAGTATTTGCTACCGAAGTTGCTTGCTTCACTTTCTTGTTGGGATTAGGGCTTTTGAACTTAATATAAGGATGCCTCTTCTTGTTGTTATTGAAGTTCTCTTTGGCACCCCCAACATCACCATCACTTTCTTTAACGGCCTCTTCAAGTCGAAGAGCGATATCTACAAGCTGATCGAAAGGAACTTCTAGTTTCAGAAGTAAAGCCTTTTTAAGATTCTTATTCAACCCATAGATAAACCTTTGATTTTTCTTCAATGGGGTATTAATATACTGACCCCATATTCAGAGAGGGATTCAAATAATGCGACATAATTTATCACAGAAGATTCACCTTGAACAAGGTCAATAAAACGTCGACCTAAAGTTACTTTTTCAGCCTCCGGCACAAACTTCAACTCGAACCTTTCCTGGAATTGCTCCCAAGTAAGATCCGCTTCAACAATTTTCGAAATCAAAAGCTCATACCAATCTAATGCTCTCTCCTGGAGCATGCTAGAAGCCTCTTGGACTTGATGTAGATCCATAAGATTCATGCGAGAAAAGATGTGATCGCATGTTCTAAGCCAAGCTTGGACTTCTATAACGCTTTTGGAACCCTTGAATGGCCTTCCATCCAAACTGGTATAATCACCGCAGAAGCGTGCAAACCCAGATTTAGGATGAGTAGGCTCTGGAATGGATTCGACAGCTTGGGAATTCTTTACAAGATCTAAAAGTTGTTGAGCAGACATGAATACGCCATCCTGAGGAGTAGCACTGGATTAACCGGAGTTGGGACGGCCAAGTCTAACCAATTCTCTTTTTTAAGAAAGAAAGAAAGAAGAGGAAAAAAGTTATTCTCGAAATGAATATCAAACAAACTTGATTGATAAAACAAGGCATCATAAAAGGAAATTGGATAGAACGGGTCCTAAGACTCGAATTAAATCCTGAGGCACGATTCCTAAGAGAGACTTAGGACAATGATCTTTGATAGATTATTCTACATTGTTCTGTAGTTTGGCTCTGATACCAAGCTATGGCGCCCCACCTCTATACTCACACTTGCAATGGACGCTACGGGGTAATGCCATCGACTAGCACGAAGAATAAGGCTGTTAAGGAGCGACCATCTGTGTAATTGGTTTGTGCGAGTACTGATACATCAGATAGTATGACATGCATTTAATTTCAAGAGGATATCTAACATATCCAATACAAACTCAAAGCTACTACACAGTGGCTATGTGGCCTTCGGAAACAAATATAAAATAAGCATAACACAAATCAGTCACAAATATTTATATCACTAAGGCGGAAACAGATATGAATATAACACATAGAAGTGAACATCAAAGTAGTGGTCATACATGATCCACTACATCACAAAAGAATAGGTACAAGTGCTAGACAAAAGAATATGTAAACATCAAGGAGTCTCTATCTCGAATGTATAAAAACAAAAACTACAAAGCTAAAGTAGTTAGCCAAAAGTTAGAAGCTAGTCCCTACTAAGAAGTCAAGTGGAAGCATCTGAAACACCTCGGTCTGACCCGAGTATTATTTAAGAAGAAAAATAATAAACGGATCAGTCTAGCTATAAATATCATATAACATGAGATAGTATAAGAAATATGACAAAAATATACGATATCAATAATATCATATTGTGACAAGTATATATTTGATAACAAGGAAAATCATAAAATATCTCAAATTTTCTCAAACACCCAAAAAGAATATCATATCCTTTAGCTTATTCGCCAAACCTCAAATATTGACAAAACATGTCAATGCAAATCACAAAAATTAGTGAAACACAAATTCCAGAAATCAATAATTATAAATCCAGAAAACACAAAGTGGGAGGCCTGTCATAAACGGGAGTAGGAAAACTCACCAACACGTGTATCACAAATGGGACGCTATCCCATAAAATGAGCTGAACCTCCTCCTAACAGGTTATAGTCCCCCTTTGCTGACTATGAGCCGAAGCTCATCCTAACAGGGTATATTCCCCCTTTGCGGACTATGAGCCGAAGCTCCTCCTAACAGGGTATAGTCCCCCTTTACGGACAATAAGCCGAAGCTCCTCCTAATAGGGTATAGTCCCCCTTTACGGACAATAAGCCGAAGCTCCTCCTAACAGGGTATAGTCCCCCTTTACGGATAAAGAGACATCGCACATCGCTAGTCTAAATCACAAAATGATCATCATTGATAGATAAGTGTAAATTACACTAGGCTAGTAAATAAATGAGTTTAGCTTCATGTCCTATAACCACTAGCTTAACATAAATATTTACGAACATATTGTAGATTTCCACTCGAAAATTGTCACGAGAGTTCAATCGAACAAGTCCAAGAATTAACCGACGAAGTAAACGCAAGCGTTTCATACCACTTGTTTTGCTAAGTCGTTTAATTGGATTTCTCATACGAATGAGGTAAAGGTTTGTACATACTAATAGATTGGAAAACGGATTTTAAAATGAGCTTTGTATTAAAAGTAACGTTGAAATCATTTTTGTGAAAGAGTTTGAGTATTTACTACTAGTATAAAAACCTTTTTATTTTAAAGTGACAAATCATATAAACGATTGTAAAAACAATCTATCACCAAAATCCACATTCGACGACGTGAATTAAAACCATAAAAATCGATATCAAATCCATCAAATGGATATTCCCAAAAATCCATAAAAGAAGTCATCAAAGTCGATAATAAATGACAACAACTATCTGGAACAACAAAAATCGATAAAAATTGGAAATCCACTCAAAAGCAGGCAAAATAGGCAAAATTCCACAAATCTACACGCCTGGAAGGTTTAGTTAGACGTTTGGCCCTGGGTTTTGGAAATATATATATTTTTCTCCTTTTTCTTTTTAATTCCAGAAGCCTCCCAGACGTCTAGTTAGGTTTAACCAGACGTCTGGATTTTGGCTCTACCATTTTTTTCTGTACTCGTTATAAAATTTTTTTCAAAGGCCCCTACCAGATGTCTGCATTTTACAACCAGACGTATGTTTGGTTCAGCTGGGAAAATATTTGCCTAGCCCAAAGAGGGCAAATCCAAACCGGAAGCGATCGAACGAGAAATGGATGCTAGGGATTTATGCCAAGCGACAACCCAGCCCTATAGGCTCTTCGATACACCACAAATAACATGTCCAAACATCCATAGTAGGATTTTCATACATTTTGACTTCAAAACCAAAAATTGACAAAATTCAACAAACCAATTCAAACCAAAAGCGAATGATCATGAAATAAATGTTAGGAATTTATACCTAACAATAATGAAAGCTATAGACATAGATGTGAGTTCAAGAACTCACCTTTAAACTCTAAACAAGGAATGAGAAGTCCTAAAACCAGGAAAGATCAACTCCACTTCAATCTCAACTCTAGAAGCTCCAATCTATGATCATATACAAATATTTCCTAAGTTAGGTTATAGGAAATTATGAAAATTGGAGATGGATTGAGATGGAGAAGATGAAGATGATGCTTACCAAATCTTCTCCTTGATTTTGGAACTAGAACTTGAATTCCTAAGAGAAACTAGGGCTTAGGAATTTTAAATTTCTCTTCCGACCATTCATTCTAGAGCTTGAGTGTTAGGAAATTATGAGTGGAATGAATGAATGAAGAGGAGTGGAGTAGGAGTTATTGGGTAAAAGAGTTTGGGTTCTCTTGTTGGGTTAGTAGGCTATAACACAACCCAAAGGCCAAACAAAATACCAAAATCCTAATCAACTCCAAACATATCAATGTTTATACTCAAAAAAGATGTAAACATCGTTTTAAACTCAATGAAAGTGGTCTCGAGTCCGAATTCGACTGTTTACAGAAAGTCACATTTCGGACTTTAAATTCAACTAACGATGCTATATTCAAATAAAACATTTAAATGTATAATCGTAAAATATGCGGGTTGTTACAACTGGCACTTGTTGAGAGGGATGGTTTATGTATGTACTCTGATATTGTAACTGAGATGATGTTTTTCGAAACCTAAATAACTTTAAAAAACATTAAATATTAAAATATTGATATCGATAAATATTAAAATAATTAACATTTCAAAATATTCAAATATTGATAAATAACTATTAAACAACATTAAATATAAATAAATAACTTTAAACGATATTAAATATAAATAAATAATTTTAAAAGAAATATTAAATATAAATAAATAATCTTAAAAAACAATATTAAATATAAATAAATAACTTTAAAATAATAGTAGACATATCTTTTAAAAAAACATTTCTACTGACTAAGAAAATGCCAAATAATAAGGTTGGAGTAAAATAGAAATTTAATCCTTTTTAAAAAAAATATTTTCGAAACCTAAATTCAAAACTTAAAATCATCTCCTATCTCAAAATTTAGCTCCACTCCAATGACAATTTATTGTATTTTTAAGTTTATAATTTGAGGCCAATAGCTAACAAACGCTTAAGCAATATCAATATTGATTTTCTATCACTACTGGGTTTCAGTTTTGAACATAACAACGTCATAACTAATAGTGTCCATAAATTAGGTTCATATCCAATAATTCATTTAACGGGAATTTATTGGAAATAAATCAACAATAACGAGGAATCCCTGTTGGATCCCTCCTCAGCGAGCGCGCGCGCACACACACACAGATATATATATATATATATATATATATATATAAAATCAACTGTGATGGGGAATCATGTTGAATCCCTCCAACCTAATTCCCGGCATCACAAACAATATATATATCATATAATATGGGTCATTTGCTACTAGGCGGGTACATAAAAATGGTCATCCGCTCCAAGGGTGGGAATAAATCCAAACAACTGAATAAAACAGTAAATCATCCAAACATTCCAATCAATAATTTTATTCCACTATATAATATAACTGGTTAACCCAAAATGTGAGTTTAACTCACCATTGTTTCAGTTGTCGTTGAGGCAATCTGGATTCCATCTAAATCGATTTAGCGCAAAATTCAACTAGCTCCAAATCAATCCAATCCATAACACAACTCGTCGTGCTTGAATCCGACCTCGTATGAATTTGTTATTGCATTGATAAGATTCATAAATTAAATAATATTTATATATATACTAATTACATCATTAACCTTAATTAACATCCCACCTAATCCTTCTTCTCCACTCAACCACGAACCCAGGTCGCATTTTAAAAAAATTTCTACACCTCCACTCCGCCGCCCACCACCGCATCTCGCATCGAGCTCGCCCTAATCGCATGCTTCCTTCCGCCGCTGGCCTTGAGCCATGAAATGCCGCCTCGACGATGAATGAATGCGAAAAGCATTCGCTGTTCAACCCTAACATTCCGGTGCCACCCTCGAGCAAATGCCACCAAACTTCGCCAATACTTCGCCCACACCCTACTCGACAAATCTCCTTCAGTGTCCATCGCCTAAAAACAAGCCAAATCGCCGAAATTGACGAAGTTACGACCGTCGTTCATCGATGAACTGTGGCCACCATGGCTCGATCCAACCGAATCCAACAGTTGAACTTCCTCATCTCGATGCCATAAATATATCTCTAGTTGGAAGCCTTGCTTGACAACTCCATGATTGGCTCCGGTGATTGTAAGACGTTGGATTAGGAGAAGTTTTGAATTGAATTTTTTTTCCAACCAATTTTCTATAGTTGAATATGAATTTATAGCTGAAGGGGAGTACGGGTTTAGAAGTGCTTAGGTAAGGCTGGGGTATGGGTTGAGTATGGTTAGCATATATATAATATTTTTAATTACAAAATATCTAGCTTTAAACGTCCGAAAATCCCAAACTCCAAACAGGACATGCCGCCTCACCTTCTACATGATAACCTTACTCCAAACACAATGGAACTAGTCTCGAGACATAATTCGATCATATACAGAATATAGCTTTTCAAACCTAGTTATTTTATATTAATTTTTGTAATTAGTTTCTAAGCTTTTCGAGCTCGCACGACCAAATGATACGTCTGGTTGCCATGAAATTTGTTAACATACAATAATACACTATTATGAATCCAATGGCACTGGTTTCGTTGAAATGTGAGACAGTTCCCCGAAAGGCTATTTTTACACGTTAATTAAAACAAATTATTATAAAAACCAAATTAACCACCTTTAAATCTAAATTAAAAGTTTACTATCTTCATTCTTATTTAAATAGAATTTAAATCAACTTTCAAAATCATTTTTGTTCATAATAAATTCAGGATTTAATTGTTTAAAAAATTCCAAATATTAAATTTAGCAATTTAATTATCAAATAAATTGCTATACTTGAAATTCAAGTCATTTAACTTATAAAATTTACTTTCAACATAAAAATCAATTAAATTCCAAATTCAATGACTAAAATTCAGAATCGTTACATTCTCCCCTCTTAAAAGAATTTCGTCCTCGAAATTAGCAAGTAAGAAAAAAGCCCTAAGCCTATTAACTTTTCAAAACCAATTAATTAGAATAAATTACCAAATTCTTATAAGCATTTAACTTTCAAACTCCATTTGTTGAAAAATTTTAATCGCCTTTTTCGAAGCCATTAATTCATTCATTGTTACTAACTAATATCATTCCAAGATATAACATAAAATCCAATTTTAGTTATAAAATATTTCTTCAAAAATCATCAATAAGTTTCTAACTCTTAAATTTTAGGAATATTTCGCCAGCGTCGCCTTTGCGCGGCTAGATCGGAACAACTACAAATCGCTACTACGGGTCCAAACCAACATAAGAAAACAAAAGCCAAGTGGCTCAATCATAAAACCATCAAATTTAAACAATAATATAAATATGCACCTTTTAGTCGGGCAATCAAATTTTACTTATGAAATCAAAGGAATCAAACTAGCTTTTGCTTCTATATACCTGCACCTTATTTACCAATGATATCCAATCTTATAGTTCATAATCATATTATTTTGTATATTTAATTGTCAACATTTACTATACTAAAGCCATTACTATGTACATATACCATTCGTATGCAAAACCATACATGATCGCTCGCTTGATCGCAAAATTTCACTTCCGAACTAATATCGTCCAATCGACCACTCTAGTGCGGACTCAAATTCGGTTCCTTGATTATAAACCATCATTCCCCTTCCATAGCCATATACAATGATAGAGAATCCCAGAACCAATCAAAAATCCATATCCAGTGTTCACCATCGAGAATCGAGTGAAATTTTTTAACTTGGACTGATGCCAATCATCTCGAAATCATGTACTCGAATATGGATCAACAGTTATATGAATAAATTTAACAACTTGCGTATTTATTTCAATTGGTTTCTCCTTATATCTCATTCTTTTTCTATTCAGATTCTTTTATTTTCATTCATTTATTCTTAATCATTATTCACATTGCTTTATTCACATTCACTTATTACTTAGTATATTCTTTCAATACTAATATCACTTAAGGACCATTCCATCAAATTTTATGGTTAACAACATTTCACTCTATACTAAATTTATTTATGAATCATTTCATAAAATTTTACTTAAGTTTATCAACATTTTATACAACACTTCTCATGTTTATTTTCACTTTACAACTTAAGTTCATATTCGTTTCTAATCAAATTCAATTTCATTTAACTCATTTCATTATTCAATTCTATCAAACGACATTCCAAAACATATTCAATCCACTAATTTATTCCATTATTTCACTTCATTAATTCATTTCAAGTCACTATCAATTACATTTCAAAAATTATTTTATTTAACCTAACTTAGGTTAAATTTCTTTTAAAAATTCATTTTATTTAACTTAAGTTAAGTTAAATTTCATTTCAATTTTGCTTTTCTCAACAATTTGTTTTCTACAAATCTAAAATTTTGTTTAACTTACTAATTCCCAAAATTTATTAGTTATAAAACTTATTTTCTCATATTTTCATAAAACACTTAAACGAAAATTTCCAAAGTCTTAAATACCCTGTTCTTATTCCAAATTATTTTGAAACAATACTATAATAACTTTCTTTGTATTTTGAATCATACTTTTGAATTTTAAATCAAAACTAGTTTTACCAAAACAAAACTCCAATGCTAGCAATCCATCACTTAGAAACTCGAAAATGAACGTCGATGATGTTGCAAACATCATCGAAATTATTTTCTAGCAACCGAAGTGAGTTCAGTGCTATTATTTCTTTTAAATCCTTTCAAAAATATTTCTAGTCAAAACATTCCAAAACAATACCATAATTAGTTCTTCAAAACTTTGAAAACAATTTCCAAAATCATTGGATTTTAAATTCTCATATTCTCATCTTTTAAATCCTTTTTATTTACAAATCATATTTATGAAAGGAGGTTAAGAATGAAGAAAAGGACGAATAGTAACATGTATAAGAAAAATCATGTAATTTTGAAAACTTAAGAGTGCGTGTGGAATGACGAAAAGGTGGATCTACAGGCTCAGTTAGGGATTAAGGGGGCCATAAAGTGGGGACATAGCTTCATGTGTTCTAGTTGTTCCAGTTTCTATGAGGTTGTTAGTATTATCATTATCCTCGAAAAAGAGATTAATATAATTAGATCAGACTTGGTTAAACTATGAGTGTTGGATGGAATAGTGTAAAAAGTTATATGTTTAAGAAAAACAATATTTCAAGACAAACAAAGTTTTTATGTGGTTGGATCAAACACCTATACCCATTTTACCCATCAGAGCCAAGAAAAATACAAATAGCAGACCGAAAAGATAATTTGTTACGTTCTATATGAGGAAGAAGAACAAAACAAGTACACCCAAATATTTTAAAATAAAATAATCAGGTGTATGTCTATACAATTTTTCAAAAGTTGAAATACCTGAAACGTGAGAAGAAGGAATAATGTTAATTACTCGAAGAGCCACAAGAACAACTTCATCCTAAAATTCCTTAAGACCAGAAGCAAAAGGTAACATATATCAAGCATTTTCAAGAAAATGTTTATTTTTTCCTTGTGCAACACCATTTTGTCGAGGAGTGTCCTTACAAAAGGTTTGTTAAATAGTTCCATCCAAAGAAACTAATTCACAAAATTTCTTAGAGGTGTATTCTCTACCTAAATCACACCTAAAATATTTTATAACGGACGAATGTTGTGTCTTGGAAAATGCTCTAAAGTTTTTGTATATTTCAAAAAAGTCAAAGCGTTGTTTCATTGAATAAATCCAATAGTAGCACGTATAGTCATCAATAAAGGACACATAATATTGAGACCCTCCTTTAGTGGAAACTGGAGATAGTCCCTGCACATCTGAATGAAACAACTCAAATGGAGCAGAAGAGACATAGATGCTATTATTAAAGGGCAAAGTGGGAAACATTGCTTGTTTACATCCATTACAATCAAAAATATCATGAGTTTGCAAATTTCCTACTGCACCTGTGGATGCTAAATACTCAAACGAGAAGAAGAGACATGACCCAAACGAGAATTCCATAAAAAGAAACTAAAGGAAAAAGGATACAAATGAAAACTAGATAAATCAATGCTAGTAGCAACGCTAATTGGAACTATTAATTCAGTCAAAACATACAGTCCCCCTGCCCTATAGCATGTCCCAATTAGTTTTTGAGATTATAGATCCTGCACAAAATAAGAATCAAAAGTAAATGTTACTATACTACCAGAGTCGCATAACTGACCAACAGTTACAAGATTTGATGTGAGGTTCGAGATATGATAGACATTGGAATGAAGTAGGTTGGTTGTAACAATAGAAACAATTCCCACCAAAGGCATATGAGTGCCATCAGTAGTCATAAGGTATAATAGGAATGAAGGATGATTAAAGGAAAGTAGAAAAAGATGAAGACTCTAGAGATATATGATGGGAAGCACCAGAATCCAGGACCCATAAAGATGACTTACAAGAGGAGTTATTATGTATTTGACATGAAAATGAAGAGGTCGAGATAACATATGGCTGTAGAGATTGAAAATTCTAAAGAGACTTGTAGTTCGTAAAATGAGCAGTAGCACTCAAGAAATTGTGAGACAATTGGAATTCCTTTTCAAATAATAAATTATGACATATCTAAATATAATTTTTTGTAAGAAGAGTTCCAATAACAAACTTTTGATTGTCAACAATTGCGGATAAAACAACATTCTCAGCTGCATTCTTTGATTATATAAACATAGTTAGTGAAAGATGTAAATATTTACAACACCTGTTCACATTTAAGACTTTGTTTGAGTTTCAATTTGGCACCTTAAAATTACATTTCTTTCTTCACTTTTTTCCTTCCTTTTTTTCATTTTTTAAATAATATAATAGAATAATAATATCCAGGCGATATAGTTATTATTCTCTTCATTTTTGTTCTCAGTCCAAACCAAAATAACTTAGACTAGATAACACAACCAAGAAACAAAGATGGACTTTGGAAATCACGAAGATATGAATCGAGTAGTAGATGCACATGTAGTTTATAAACGTCCGTTTTGATGAGTTGCTTGAGATGTATCTGGATCTGTTGTCTAGGCTAGGTTGTAGGTTATAGATTGTGTATTTGGTTAGAAAATTCTTTTGTGTAGATGTTAGATTTGATTGTAGTTGGTTGTTGATAGCAGTTCTGGGTGGAGTAGAACCAAAGTGGTGGTTTGATAATGTAATTTGAGAGCAATGGAATTGTGATGTTTTTTGGATTAGGCAAGACGATGTCTGGGTTATGATGTTTGTGAAGTTTGGTGATGGTGAAAGTAAACAAGGAGAAGAGAGAAAGAATGGCAAAAAAAATTTATAACAGAAAGGATGGGATTAACTCCTCAAATTAGAAAGCTGCTCTGATACCATGTTGAAGATAATTGAAGAATTTATTTATTGAATACATGAATACTTTATTACCACTTGATAATGTTATTGTAGCAAACTGCCTTTCTTACTTTGAAAGACGAGTCATTAAGGGTAAAAGAAAGAGAAAGATAAGAAGAAAGAGTTATACAATGACAAAATCTCATAGCGGAACAGAACAACATATAATACATAACATTAGATTTTACCTAGTCATTGCCATAATAGTACATCAAAGTCATCATAATACAAGCCAACTAGGACAAATTATAATTACATGTCCTTACATTACAAGTCCAGAATACATACATACATACATATATATATATATATACATTCACAGTGGAAATAATTACTAGCTAGCTAACGATGAAGACACCAGCTCCAGCTCCTCCAAATGCCTTCGAGAGAAACCTGGATCACTTGGCTACTCATAAAATTTAGAGTACCTAAGAGTTTTAGGGAAAGAAAATAAAACATCGGGTGAGACATGGGTCTGGTGTGAGTAAATTCAAAACAATTGAAATTTTATTTTAAAACACTTTGAAAATCAAGGGTATCTCGTAAGACCACGCCGCACTTAAACACGGACGGGTTTTTACCTTACGATAACCAAAAAACTTTATTTAGAAAAATCCAGTGATATTATAATATTGTCTAGGGTTTTGAAGTAAATATATAAATAGCCGAAATTGTTACATTAATTAAATTCCAGCATAATAGGTATACAACTAAAGTCGAAGATACTTATTGCAAATTGGGTTCCATACATGGCAAGGTAAGGAACTACCTTCCGAAAGTCAACCTCTAAATAAAATGCACTCGGGGTCTGACAAGAACATCTTGTACCCCTGCTACATAGAACTGGCCTACCACTTGACTAGTAGTACCAAATATATCACCACCACGGTTATGATCAACAACCGTACCGGAGCATACAAAAATGGGACAAATACCGAGTCTAGATCTGGTGATGACATACCCTAATGGGAGCAACCCACACAGCCCTGTTGCATACCCTATTTTTGCCAATCCCGGTTGGTGAGGCCTGAGGTTACGTAATTACCTTTGAAAAGCACTGCAAACTTTGAATAATGACATTACCTTCCAAGTGATGACACAATGTCAGCACTCATCCGTACAAGTCGTTCAGGTGATGAACGAACCGAAGGCACTATTTCCACTGCACCCATTTTGGAATCGCCCTCAGGGTTAGTAGCAAATAGCCCTTGCACTTCATAATCTTCATCTTGGGTCAAGAATTCAAACCTTCCAATTACATGCTTACATTGGTTCGAAGTGGTTTCCGGATAACCATTACTATCCGATCCCGGTCACTTCGAGCCAACATTCGATAATAGTTAGGGGTGAAGTTAACTATAGTGAACAATTCCACTATAAAGGTGTAAAGATTTACATATAGAAATAGATTCCATATGTTTAAATTATCATGACCCGCTAATCGAAATTAACTCCCTTGTATTCATCACGTACCAAAAATGCGGTATTTGTAATAAGTACAAATCAACTTATTTCCAATAAAATGTGTCAACGTTTTATTCTAACTACTTTAATTTGTTTGGCTAATTAATGGTATGGAAAAGAGATCCTTAATTTAAAACAATTTACTTAAAGTGAAAAGTTGAAAATAAACCACTAATAAAAATTATATAACCTTTATAAATAAATTTTAATAAAATAATAAGTTAAAGCTTAATTAAACCTTAATTAAATAACTTTAATTTATAATTAACCTTTAAATAAACAAACAAATAATCTTTAGTTAAACAATAACTAAAAAAATTAAATAAATGAATAATTAAATAAATAATTTTAAATAAATAAATAATTAAATAAATATATAATTAAAATAAATTAAAAATGATTAATTAAAAATTAAATACTTTTATTATAAACTTAATTAACTATTAATTAACTTTCTAATTAATGGATAATTTACTTGCTTAATTAATACTAACTACTTAACCTTAATTACTAATTAATTAATAATTTATTATTATTAATTAATTAATAAAACATGCTTAATTAAGGTATAATTAACTTAAGTGTCGTTAACTTAGTTTGAAAACGATTTCCAAAACATTGTAAAAGTAAAACTTAAACTTGAAGTCTTTGAAAATCCGAACTGCATCCATAGGGACTATCACTATGGATGCAATAAATTTGAATTCCTTTTTAAGTTATTATCTAAAAACACAACCTTTCCATTCTCGTTTAACTTCGAAAAAAAATCAAAGAAAGAAAGAAAATTTAACTTTAATAAAGTTTAGAAAATTATAAATCTAAATATCAACCAAATCTTTACTAACTTAAATGAGTAAAACAATTTGATTTCTTTAAACGGATCTCAAGTCCATTATAATATTTCAAGTTACCAACTTCCATAACTACACAATCCAAATATCCAATGTCACATACATTCACATAACCATTCCAAAGATTCTTACCAAAATCACAACTTTATGTTGAACATCCATTTAACATAACCATTCAAGTACAAAACTAACACAAGCATTAGCATTTACATAAACAACCAACCAAGCCAAGATTTAAAACAACAAACACCATATCATAAAACTATCCAAAGAACAAAAACTTAAAAGTAAACTCTATCCAAAACTTTAAAAAATTTACCCACCGAAAACACACGAAAACTTTGTCATACTCTTTGCAAATGACTTGAAACCTTGGAATCTCAAAGGAAGACTTGAACTTTGTTTTTAAAACTTGGAAGTAGCTTGGTTTTTGCGCTAAGGAGGTTCGACTCTGATAGTATAGGGTTCGGCCTTGGCCTTTTTGTGGTGGAAAAGTACTTGAACTTAGAGAAAGAAGTGAAGCGATCGATTTTAAAATGTTTAAACTAGTTTCTAATGAGTTTTAAAATGGAAATGGAAGATCTTTCTAGTTTCGAAAAGGGAAGAGAAGCCACTAAAATTTCTTTGGAGCTTAGGAATTTGCAAATGGAAGAGAGAAAAGAATGAATAAATGAAAAAGAATTTGGAAAAAGAAACTTTTATATTATGTTACTTTGTGAATTTACCCATATACCTTTCATTAGTGATAAATTCAATGAGAAGTTTGATGAGGGAATTGGTCGATTAGAGAGAATGATGCTTGAAATGAATCAAAGTAGAAGAAGGATTTCCCTTGAATCGAGCCATGGGGGAAATAGAGTTTCACCACATTCAGATCGGGAGAGAAGAGAAGATCATGATCGTAGAAATGTTGACGATCGTGATAGGAATGTAGATCGAAGGGATGTTGGTGGTAGAAATGGTGGTGGTAGAGATGTTGGTGGTCATGATCGACATCGATATGCATCCAATTTTGATAAGGAGTTTGATGGTGGTAGTGTTCATGGTCAAAATCGAAACCAAGGAAGAAATCATTCAGAGTATGATCACAAATGGGAGTCCGAAATGAAAACTGAAATTCCAGAGTTTAAGGGTGGTATGCAGGCTGAAGAATTTCTAGATTGGTTATCTAATGTTGAAGAGATCTTTGATTTCAAGGAGGTTCCGGAAGATCGTCGAGTGAAGTTGGTTGCTACTAGGTTGAGAAGGAGAGCTATGGCGTGGTGGCAGCAAACCAAACTTACACAAGAACGGATGGAGAAGTCGAAGATTGTTGCTTGGGACAAAATGAAGAAGATGATGAAGGCTACATTCTTGCCTTACAATTATCAATCACTCATGTATCAGAGGTTGCAGAATCTGAGGCAAGGGACGAAGACTGTTAATGATTATGCTGATGAGTTTTATCAACTGATTGCTCGAAATGACATTATGGAGACAGAGGAACAATTGACTGCTAGGTTTGTTGTGGGGTTGAGGATCCAGATCCAGGATATGGTAAATATGTTTGACTCTAGATCTGTGGCTGAAGCGCACCAGAAGGCGTTGGCTTGGGAGAATCAGGGAAGACGAGGAGGTGGTGTGTTTCCAAGTTCTAGTACTCGGAGCAAGGGTGCTAGTGGGAGTTCCAATGTTTCTAAAGCTATCAGTAAACCAGTTGTGAATGAAGTTGCGAAGGCGAAGGTCAACAACAGTTTCAAGTGTTATAATTGCCAGGAAGTGGTCACAAGAGTAATGAATGCCCGAAACCGAAGAAGCGAGCTATGATTGTTGAAGTGGAAGGTGAGGATGTTGATGAAGGTTATTCTAGTCCAGTTGAGGAGGATGAACAGGATATCGCATCGGGAGATGAAGGATGTAATCTAATGTTGAGGAGATCATGTTTGACACCGAAGTAGGAAGAGGAGGCTAGTTGGTTGAGGAGTAATATCTTTCAGTCGACATGCACTATACTAGGGAAGGTGTGTAAATTTGTGATTGACGCGGGAAGTTGTGACAATATCATTTCTACCGAAGCTGTGAGAAAGTTGAAGTTGAAGACGGAGAAGCATCCAAATCCTTACAAGTTAGCGTGGTTAAGGAAAGGAGGAGAGGTGAAGGTGGACATGCGAGTTCATGTTCCATTTTCTATTGGGAAGGAGTATAATGATGAGATTAGGTGTGATGTGGTGGAGATAGATGTCTGTCACTTGCTTTTGGGAAGACCATGGCAGTATGACCGAGCAGTGCAGCATGATGGTCGAACCAATATCTACAGCTTTATGTTTGAGGGTACTAAGATCATTTTAGTTCCGAAGAAGAGACAACAAGGAGAGAGAAAGTCAGAAGAGATTGAGGAGTTGAAGACTTTGTTGACTTTGAAGGAGTTTGTTGAAGAAGTAGAGGAATCCAGAGGTGTTCTTGTTGATTGGACATGAAGCTACTGAATCTGTTGAAGTTCCAGAGGAAGTAAAGCCAATGTTGGAAGAATTCAGATATGTGTTTCCTGAAGAGTTGCCAAAGGAGTTACCACCGTTGAGAGATATTCAGCATCAGAGTTGATTTTTGAATAAAAATTTGGTTTGTGCTTCTTGCCTCCATTAAAATTGGTAGTTGAGTGTTATCTCCTATCTCCACCTTCGGCATTCGAGTGCGCTCGAATCAACGATTGTTGAAGCCAATCCACAGAATCAAGTGCACTTGATCAACGTTCGAAGAATTGTAGATCTTCTCTCACGGCATCGTGAGCGATCAACGTGTCGAAGATTGCTAGAATCCGGTATCTTCATGATCAACGGATTTGGGCATTTGGGTATTCTTAAATTCACCGATTTATCATCGATTCACCGATTATCTCCGCTAATCGTGTGAGATCCTGGACGAAAAATCGAAATTTCGAAAAGCAACTTCCAGCCACATTTTCAATCTTTCTTCGAACTAATTATTTTTGTAAACCAAATTTTAAAATTATTTTACCATCATTTATAATTAATTAAAAGGAGTCACTACAACAGAAATATCTTTTTGCAACTGCCAAAAACAGTTGTAATAAATTTATTACAATGGGCGTTTGCCAGTCGTTATATCCAACGTTGTAATAGAGTTAAATTATTTTACAACTATCACAGATAGTTGCAGCAGCAGTTGTAAAAACAATTTTTGCAACTGCTTTTGGAAGTTGTGAAAGTCCTTTTTGCAGTCTCTTTTGGCAGTTGTAGAAGATCCTTTTACAACCGTTTTTGGCAGTTATAAGAGACTTTTTTACAATCGTTTATGTCCGTGGTTAAAATAGATGCAAAATTTAATAAAAAATCTAAACACAATTTGCAATTGAGGCAAACAATAGATAAGAATAAAATATATACACAAAAAATAATAGTACACAATAAGAAACTCAAAAATCACATTATTCTTCTCTACAAAACTAATCTATCAAACAAACCAATTTGGATATCTACAAAATGAAAAATGATAATACACTATAAGCAAATTTCCATGTCTTGGTTATCCATAGGTGGTCAGTAAATATGTTATATATCTCATATCAATCAATCATGATGATCAGTAAATATGTTATAAATCTTCACATCTTAGTTATCCATAGATGATTCCTGTAGGCGTTCATACTTTTACTTTTTCGCCCATTTACTTAGGCTTGGTATCTGCATTGTAAAAAAATGTGCATTAAATAGTATAGAAAGTAATGTGTCGTCTCATTTCAAGATAACTTCTGAAAGAAATCATTTCTATTAGTAAAACAAACAAAAATAGCAGGTTAAGGTAAGCTTAGTAAATAGTTAGAAAAATAAAAACTTACCTAAATAAAATTTAGGCGCTACCGACTTTCCTCAGGAAAGGTTAAGAAAGGCAGAAAATCTACAAACCCAACTCCACTTCACGTGTATAAATACAAGTAGCCATCTTTTAACTCCTAGCCCCTTCTTCTCCAACTTCTACCATTAAAACAAAATTAATCCAAAATCAATGGCTGCACTGTTGGAATTACCTAAACCAGAAAAATTCAGCAATGGCACGATGTACAAAAACTACATGGCGATTTCTACAATGGAGAAGACTGAAGAGGCCAATGGCGATACCTGCACTGTATGTTTAGAGGATCTTAAGAAGACAGAAGAAATACAATACTTTGCAAAAATGCCATGCTTTCACGTCTTTCATTATGCCTGTATTGAGGATTGGTTAAAGCGGAAGCTAAACTGCCTGTTGTGTCGACATTGCATTTTTAGTTGATCCACCTATTATGCTATTATAGCAGACAGTGAGGCCAAGTTCTCTCATGACTGCATCAGCCCGAGCCACCTTTATGTATGATAATAATTTATTAGATAATAAGTCATTTGTCTAACCAAATAAAAAACATAAATCACCAAATAAGAACATATGTTCTTGCAGTCTAGCTAAATGGGATTACTATATGATAATATAAAAAATATTCTGGCGAACCTTTTCAAGTTTTGAGAGTGTATTTGGAAGCCTAAGCAAGCAGTATAAATAATTGTTTTGACCACTGTTTGATGAAGATGAGGATGAAGAACATCATCTTGTGTAACAAAACCAATTTTTCGTGAGATGGAGGTTGCAAAAGTTTTTCAGTTATATGTTATACTTCCGGAAAGGTTTCCAGCAAGACAACCCCCAAGATTAGTCAATAGTGTTGTTTTCCCACAACTTGATGGCCCTATCACTGCAAGCATTTTGCCTGGACGAACTATTCCTATTACACCATTTAGTACTACTCGGTCCAAACATGTTTTTTTGCCTTTTTTCATCTGTCTTTGTTTTCGTTTTGATCTTGTACATGACATCTTCAAGCTACAATTTTGAGGTACTGATAGTTTACTGCAGAATCTAACTATGCTAGATGATGTTATATGATTATACATATCTTAACTAAATTTGAATGCACAAATGGTTCTTTTTGTATTCAGTAAAGGTCTAGAGAGCAATAGGGATGTGTCGTAGGCGACCAACCTCAACTCCATTAAGGCCTATTCGGTTTGCGAGAGATGAAATGATGTACATGTTTTACAAATTCTTTAGGGACATCTTCCTACAGCACATAAATATTATTCAAATATAAATATATTAATAATCAAAAGTAGGTTATTTGCTTATTTCATTATCTACGTATTTACTTTTCTCTTCTTCTTTTTAAAAAAAGGTTGGATAGAAATGCCATTCATAAAAAATCCCATATCATTGGTAAATTTTTGGAGATAGGAACGGATTAGTTAACTATGGATGCTAGGTATGGAAGAGCATTATTAAAATCAAAGACGGAATAAAGCCTATAGTGTGCAATTTTAGTCCATAACTGAAAGGTAAGCCGATCAAGCTATGTGAATACAAAATCGAAAATCAAACTTAGATTTTTTTTTTGAGCATACACATCAGGATACAAAAAACACATAAATTACAGGAAAAAATGTGTTCGTAGCCAATTTCCATCCATAGAGTCATACAACTAGTAAATGTGAATCCTAAGAATAAAAAGCAATTCACTACCAAAACAATAGTGATTAACCTATTATTTTGTTTGAGCTGCTGGTTGTGCAATCGGTATAGTTAAGATGTCGATTGGATTTTGAAATATCAGCCAAAGGAATCCTTGTTCTTGAACACTGATATAGTGTATCCAGTTTAATCATCTTTAGCTCAAATGTGTTGTTTTTTCCCACCTCTAAATCTCAAAGAAGTGATTTGTATTTTTTATCAAATGCAAATTTAGTGCTTACATATAAGAAGTTGAAGTAAATTATGAATTCCAGTTAATCACATAGAATTATTACACATCGACTTGAAGTGTAAATGATAGAGAAACAATTTCCAAATCAGAGCAGATATGCGTATTTGGTCATATTACTCTAAGATAAGTACTTCCTGGTTCTCGCTTTGCCATCGTTAGGTAAGTTATTTACTTGTTGTAATATATCTTGTTATTATTTTTTTAAAGAACAATTTCACCACATCTCTCAATTTTTAGCTTTAAAATTGCATTTGTAAGTGACAAATGCATCAAAAATAGTTTATACAACTGCTACTACTAAAATAGCTATGCATGTCAAAAATGTTTACTTGCTATAATTTAATGATTCAGGATGCATTGGAAACAAACATTGTGCAGTATCTGAAACCTAATAGATATAGTTTGGTGTTTGATGCTATGTACTCTGCTAATTGCATATTGCAAAAAACCGCAGCACATGAAAACAGAATGCGAACTTAAACTAAGGTATCCATAAAATACTGTAAGTCCATGGCACACAAACATCATGCATTCCAAATCAAAATAATGCACTTAAATTCTTGTCTCATTAATCAAAAACATAGGACAGGTAGTAAAGTGTCAACTATTAGCAAGAACATGAATGCATCCAGATTAAGTTTATGTAGCATAAAACAGAAATTCAAGTAAATGCTAAAGTTCTTGTTACAAACCTTAAAATGCAGCAATAAATGTCAAACCTTCAAATTCAGAATGCAGATATAGTGATTGATATCAAATTAGATCTAGAATGCGACAACTCAGGCAACTTCAAATTCTCATCATCTTCCACATCAGCAAGCCTTAGTCTAAGCAAATAGCAATGACTCAAAAATCAAACTCTAGCAGCGATAAATGTCAAGTGGCGGCGACTTTTTTCCGTGGTTACTCTCTTCCAGGCGCATGTTTGATTTCCGAGTAAAAGTGGTTATAGCATTGAATTTTTTGGTGGCTGAAGTTAGAGGGAAAATCATTTTTTTGATAGTTGAGAATGATGCCCTAGTTTATGAGTTTGGGATTTGGAATTTGGGTAGGAGCGAGGCTAAATTTGTTAGGCGACAAGGAAGAGTTTGAGAGGAGGCAAGAGTTGGGGAGAATTTGATAATTAGGCTGCCGCATAAATTTTAGATTAGCGTCAATTTTTTACACTTTTCTCTTCTAAATTTCACCGTTTGAGTCAATTTTTATATTCCTTTTACCACAACTACATATAGCAGTCGTAAAAGGTTCTTTTACAACCGACAATTACAGTTCTAAAAAACCTTTTACAACTGCTGAAAGCAGTAGTGAAAGACATTTTTACAATGACGATAGGTGGTCGTAAAAAATTATTTTTAGCACTTTTAGACCTATTATAATTGTAACAACTATTTTTGGCAGTTGTAACAAACCTATTACAACTGCTTTTGGCAGATGTAAAAGGGTGGTTTTGTTGTGTATTAAATATTATTTTTTAATCATTAATATTTATTATTACTTATTAACGTCAATTATTATTTATTAATCATTAATTCTTATTTATTAATTATTGGATGGTAATTAGTAATATTAATTATTTCAATTTTCAAATTAATTATTAATTATTATTATTTAATAGTAATTATTATTTATTATTAATTTATTATTAGTTATTTAATTATTAATCATTATGTATATGTTATCGATTATTAATTATTAAATATTTAATAGTAGTTTTTAAAAACTAAATACCCTGTATTATTTATTAATTATTAAGTATTAATTATTTAATAGTAATTGTTAATTATTAGTATAAATTATTATTAGTTTTTTAAGGTTATAATTAAATATTCTTATTTATTTATTATTTAATAATAATAATTATTTATTATTTATTAATTGTTAATTATTGAAATAATGATTATTGATATTAATTATTCATATTTTCAAATTAATTATTAATTACTATTATTTAATAGTAATTATTAATTATTAATAAAAAATATTCATTGTTAATTATTAATTATTAAATATTATTATTTAATTATAATTATCAATTAATTATTACAATGGGCAAACGAAAATGGTTGTAATAGGCATCTATTACAACTGGAAAAAAAAAGATTTGTTAAAATAGGCATCTATTACAACTGCCAAACGAAAAAGGTTGTAATAGGCATCTATAACAACTATCAAAATTGAAAAGTTGTTAAAAAATATGTATCTATTACAATTGGCAAAAAAAAATTGTTGTAATAGGCATCTATTACAACTGGCAAAATAAAAGAGTTGTTGAAAATAAGTTTATTACAACTTTTTGAAAAAAAGAGTTGTAAAAAACCTTTATTACAACTGCCATTTTTTGGTAGTTGTAAAAATACAGTTGTAATATGGTCTTTTTGTTGTAGTGAGTTTATTTTAGTTATAAAATCCATCATTTAATTATACAAAAATATATATAAATATCCATAATTTAAGCTATCAAATTACGGGTCGTTACATTCCTCCGCCCTTAACAGAGTTTTGTCCCGAAATTAGAAAGCAAGAAGATAACTCAAGACATAAAAAAAGTCATATATTTATATCATGAAGCACCTACAAAAGTCATATACTAAGTAGCCATAGCAATAAGACATACATTACACATACAACAAGCAACAACCAACTATCCTAACGTCAACTCTTGATAAGCTTCTCTCATTCGATCCAAAGTCTCCCAAGTGCAATCCCTGGGATCCTCACTCCACTGGATCTTAACTAACTTCACTACCTTATCCCAAAGTCTCTTCTCATCCTGATCTATAATAAGCACTGGATGTCTGCCCATTGTCAAGTTCGGTTCTATTTCCAAACCCTCCTGAATCGATGGCTCCACGATCAATGAAGGGTCATGACCATACTTCCTCAAGTGAGATACGTGGAACACATTATGGACGCTTGCTGTAACGACCCTGCATTTTTGACATTTGAAATGTGAATATTTAATTGAGTTTAAATATTCGAATGATTGTTTAATTTGAAATTCAAACATCAGAATGAATTTGGTAATTAAATTTTTTAATTTAATTATTGAAATTGGGTAAAAATTTGAATCTTCAGTTTTAAGCTGATTAAAAATAATATGAAGCCTTGGAAAATTTATATTGATAATACTGAAGATAATAAAAGCTTTCAGAATTTAATTTGAAACTGTTTTGTTCAGTTTTGAATTTTATCGTTTAAATTGAATTTAAAAAAAATAGCGTTCCGGGGCACATTCTTGGAATTCGACGAAACCAGTTCCATTGGATCCGAAATATTGTATTATTATCGAATTTCAATTTTCATAGCATTTGGAGTTGTTGTGAGAGCATACGGTAAGTAAATGCGCTGAAAATTTAATCGAGGATTTTTTTAAAATATAAAATATAAAGGTTAAATCAGTAGCCACACTAGCATTTGATTTTCGTCGACCTAGTTGTCTCCTCTTCTCGTTTAAAACACGCTACCTTACCTTCTTCATCACGTACCTTATCTTTTTCCCAGTTAAAACATTTCGAAGAAAAAAGAATATCAAACGAAAACATTTCCGTCTCCGTTCGAAAATCAAATAAAATGGCTGAGACTCTTTAGTTTATCCACAATCCCTTTTCCCCTTTCTTCCTTTAATGGATGTTCAATTTGAAATCGAAATCAACTAAGTTTAATAAAATCAAAATCAAGTGCCGAAGATACTACTTCGAAGTCAGCGTGGGAGGGTTTGCAACTTAGGGCTTCTCGACGACAGAAGCAGAGCCACGTATGTAGTCACGCGTGGCCATGAAATCGAGCAGGCGAGTGGAAGCGAAGGTCACGATGGCGATTGGTGATGGAAGCTCGGTGGGGTGATTCAATTTCGCGATGACTGGGGCCGTGTTTTCGAAGTCGCGACAGTAAAGGAGTTGTAGGCATTGGGGTTCGATCGCGAGCAGCTAGGGTTCGCAGAAGAGGAGGTCGGGGTGTCGCAGTCCTACAGTGGTGGCCGCGTTCGACTATGTGGTTTTGGGTTTTAGTTGGAGCAGTGAGGTATTGTGTTCCTTATTTTTTTATTAAGACAATAATCTGTATATACATATACCAATAAAGAAATTACTGCTTCTTATTCAGAAATATATATATATATATATAGACATACATAAATTAAGGAAGGAAAAGTTTCACTGTTTGGTCATTTCTAGAAAAAGTTTTCTAAAAGAAAATTTGTTAGAAATTTAATTTATTAGATAAAACGATTTATTAAAGGAGAAATTGAGTTAAATTAAACAATAAAACGGTAATTGATTATTTAATTTAATTCGAATATTTATAAATTGTATAAATTGTTTATACAAGGTTAAAATTGCAAAGGAATCAAGCCGAGGTTGAAAATGGATTTCAAAATAAAAATCAAAGGTGAGATCTTCTCACTCAAAAATGAAAATTTGATTTTGCAGTTATTGATTGATTGACTATTTGGGTAATAGTATATATAGTAGTATATAGCAATATATATATATTGGAATATATATATATTGGAATATATATATATATATATATATATTGGAGTTGTTGATTTCCCGCATTATATAGCGGATGAGACCCTATGCGCCGCATAATAGAGGATGATATTTTATAAATCCCATATACCACGATATTCCACCTCGAAGTGGAAATGGTATTGTGCTAACATCTGTGGATGCAGGGAAACAGGTTGGAGGGATCCAACTGGATTCCTCAAATTGTATGAATTTGTTTCAAATGCTGTGTGATTAATCTGTGAATGATTATATTGTGATTGAATGTGTTAAAGACTATAATTTAGCCGAATGTATTTTTGGTATCATTGGATACCAGAAATAAATGAAATTGGATTTCTGAAATTTGAGATTGGAAATTTTAAGTAAATTCTTTTGAAAGAATTGGTGGAATTAAAAAGAAGGAATTTAAAAGCATAAAGTTGATTTTTATAATCTTGTCGAATTATTTTCAAAATATGGGAAAGAATTTATATAAATGGATTTTGAGTAATATTGTTTAAAAGTTGAAGAATTTATTTGAAATGGAATTTTAAATGGTTTGGAAGAGATAAAGGAATTTATTTTAAAAGTGATAAATCTGTTTGAAATCCAATTAATAATTGATTTGGTATATGAAAATAAATCTTTGGGAAATCAATATGAAAATATATTTGGTGTTTAAATGGAGAAAATGATTTGGCATTTGGAAATAAATTTAGAAATCAATTTATAATTGATTTGGTGTTGAAATGAATTTGAAATCAATTTTGAATTTGATTTGGTGTTGAAATGTAAATTTGAAATCAATTTTGGATTTGATTTGTGGTTTGAAATAAAATTTGAAATCAAATTGGATTTTGACTTGGTGTTTGAAAGTGAATATTTGGAAAACGATTTGAAAATCGTGTATAAGTGAATATTTGGAATTTAAATTCCCAATGGAATTTATAAAGAAAAGGGAAATAAATAATATCGGGAATTTTATTCCGCGAGTGAATATGATTTGAAATTTGTTTTCAAAGTGATGAAGTGTGGAAAATATGATTTGAAATTTGCTTTCAAAGAGATGAAAGGTGAAAGTGATTTGAAATTGGTTTTCAAAATGTTGAAGTGTGAAAAAATATATATCTTGCAAAGATATTTGAAATTAAATAATTTTTGAAAATTATTTAAATTGGTTGATTGCTGTGAATGTTGTTGATAGTTAAATAACCGACTATCAATATTTGCCTTTGAAATGGCACTTGAATTTGTTTTAAAACAAACGCTCATTATTCGGTTAAGCCGGGAGAGGACTTTGTATCATATGACCCATTCCGAATAGTGATACGTCGTGAATGGATAACATTTGAAGACCGGTGTGAAGACCGGGTATTTTTGAAAATGAAAGGACAACTTGTCGAATGTATCTGCACCGAGTTGCTCCGGTATAGAGATTTATATCACTCTTCTTGTGATGGGAAGTCCGGACGTGTTTAGTGAATACCCGGATTGCAAGGGCTTCTTTGGAAGTGCCTTCGGTTCCGTTCGATCCCGGAACGGACTTGTATGGATGTGTGTCTGACATTACACTTTGAGATGTAAAGCTGGTTTCTATCAAATACATTTATGTTGGTGGCGGAGACTTTATTCTCTTAGCTTAACACCCTTCTCTGAGACGTACGAGCTTAGAGGTTATGTAGTTGATGGTTACTAGTGATACATTCCCAATTTGGTAATGTGGCATACGAAGTGTCGTTGATCATTTGTTGATCAAAGCATGGCTTTGTGAAAAAGCGTAGCTTTGTGGACGAGACTTCATCGAGCCTCACAACCCGGTAATGTTCGAAACAGGAATGTTGCGGCAAGGTTTTAGGGGACGCGCCCCTAGTGTATGTCATTTCCTTCTGGATAAAAGGTGATATCATGGTATGGAGCCCAGATATTTTACCTATGTTGATGCTGCACATTTATTATACTTTGTGGTTGTTGCTTTATGGTTGAGGATCCTCGGATAAAGGTCGGTAACGACCGGGGGGATGGCATACTTGTGTGTTAGTTACCTAGTTACAACTGTACAGCGTGAGGTAGCGCCAGTGTGTTAGTTACCTAGTTAAAGCTGTACAGCGTGAGGTAGCGTCGGCCTTGTGTTGGCAGAGATCCGGTTAGGTTCTCGGGGCGTCTTTCCAGAGGCGTTTCCATTTCGGTGTAAGGATGTTCCTTTGCCTGACTATTTGTTGGAAATCCAAAGAAACAATACGCGCCTTGTACGGTTTTAATTGTATAACCTGCTATGGAATATGGTGGTAACATGCTATTGAACATAGTAGCTATAGTAGGCATAAGTGCGGAATGCCTATGCTGACTAAGATTAATATTGTATTTTCGAAATGTTTTCCACTATGCACTAATAATAAAAATCCAATGATTTTGCATAGCAAGCATGTTTGACTATCATAAGAAGAAATCTCCTCCAATTCTGCGTTTGCATTGTGTGTGTTGCGGGAGGTCTTATGGTAGTTTCATTTTCCAAAATCATTGCGAATCTGTTTTATTTTCTTTGTGAAAATAACTGTTTTACGATCTCAAACCAGTCACCATGAGAGACTCGGAGTTTATTGTTCCCTTTCTAAACTATGGGTGCCCATAATTTTCCATACGGGCAGCCTAGAGTTATGTTATCAGGATATTCTGGATATTTTCTGGAGCTTTGGAGATGAGCTGGATGGCGAGGCGTACTATCGTACTTGTTTATTTATTCCGCTGTGTATTCTGTGTGAGGACAAGTTTATATAACTGTCCATTGTTGTATTGAGTTGTATATTGACTCTGATTGATGTATGTATAAACTGATATACTTCTTTGTTTTAAAGATTAGTCATTCATCTATTGTATATTGTTCCGCTGCGAATGTGAGATTCTAATATTGTTTCTGTTTCTGTTTCTTCTTCTCATTTTCTTCTGTCTTCTTCTACCTCTTCTTTATTAACCCTAATGGTTCGATTTTCCGGCATTCGATTGCGCGGAATTTGATACAGTGGACGTATTAATGTAGACTTTCGAGCGTTGAAAAGTCGCTATCATTACATGTGGTATCAAAGCTGTTGGTTAAGCGACAACCCTGGCTCTGTTGGGTATTACTCATCAAAGATAGAGTCAGTAGTACTCTAGAATGAGTGTGAGTGTAATAATAGATATGAGTGCGTATTTGTTAGTGAATACAAAAAAAATTGTTTTGTATTGTGTTAACTTATCGGTTGATTGTTTATAGATTATGGTCGGTGCAGTCTGGCCAACTGTAATCGATAGGGGTTTCTAAACTCTTAAACAAGATAAACTGACACAGTATTGTTTTTAAATAGGGTAAATGAAATAATTTTGCCCAAACCTATTTTTGTGTAGAAAAGAAATAATTTTTCTACGAATTATAGTAGTATATGGATGCGTGGTTGTTAGGAAGAGATAATATTAAATTATTATCACTGTTATATGGAATTGAATGAGAAATAATCGTATAACCAAAGATTTGGAGATAAATTCATTTAACGAATGAAATTTATAAATATGAATTAAAAGTGTAAGGAAATAAATTCATATACGAATGGGATTTGTAAATGTAAATTGTAAATGTGATTTATAATTTGAAATAGAATTCCAAAGAAATATTTGAAAATAAATTCATTTATGGAATATAAATTTAATTGAATGGAATTAATTGAAAGGGATATGAGTTAGATTCATTTAAAAATGAATCGAATATCAAGAATTGCATTGTAAACCATTGAATAGAATGTAAATTAGATGAAAGCGATTGAATTTGTATTGAAACTTTATAAATTGCTTATGGAAAGAATTTTGAATGTTTTGCTTATGAAAACTATGTGTTTACTATTTAAATTAAGTGAAATGTAAATAGATTTCCTATATATGTCACTTACGTGTTTAAATTGAGTAAGTATAGGTTTTTGGAAGCCGTTTGGCTGCATTTGGTCGCGCAAATGCTAAATAAATAACCGCTTTGCTTAAAATGCTAATAAAGGTACGCCTACGCAATAAAAATAGGAAATATGAACTGTTTTCTTCTTTTCCGACCGAGTGGGTCGATGTATATATATTTATATCTTTTGTCAAATTGCAAAAGCTCCTCCGTTCAAAGGAGACTCCGCCAATTTTTTTAAAATTTTAGGAGTTGGAAAAATTTTGAAAAATTGGAAAAAAAAATTAACGGAAAAATTGATTTTCGAATTGTAATGGAAACGTAGGAATTGAACTAAAAAATGAAAACCATTGTGTTGGTCGAAGTTAAAGGTCTTGGAAAAAGTGAACATCGAGTTTTCACTAAAATGAATTTTTGGTTTTTGAAGATAAAATGAATTCAAATAGAATTGAATTGTAAATTGAATTCAAATGGAATTGGAAATACGAAGTTGAATGGAAATGAATATATAACTTTGTTTGTGAAGTGAAAATAAATATAACGAGTAAGTAAATACTTATATTGAACTTAAGAAATGAATGAATGAAATTCTTAAGTAAAAAAAATTGGTATTTGGAATCCAATAAGTGAATTTGGCATTGTTGTTAAGTAAAATATACAAG
Organism: Allium fistulosum; assembly: GCA_030737815.1. NCBI lineage: Eukaryota > Viridiplantae > Streptophyta > Magnoliopsida > Asparagales > Amaryllidaceae > Allium > Allium fistulosum. Next base: position 532,781,711 of record CM060908.1, on the reverse strand, counting down.
GATTGTAAAGGCTAAGGAAAATGGAATTGGATTTTGATTTCGAAGATAAGGTATGTATTTAAAATTTTAGTATGAAATTTGATTGGGTTTTTTATTTTGCCACTTGGCATTTTGCTTTCTATTGGGATTTGAGAGTCCGTAAGGACATTTTGTAGTTGTACCGAGCTAGCCGCGCAAAGGAGACGTTGGCGGATTTTTTCGAAAATATAAAGAGTTGGAGAATTTTTGAGAAATTTTGGATAGTTTAAAATTTGAATTCAAAATTAAATTTAAATTATGAAGTAAAATAAAGTTGTTTGAAACTTATGGAAAAGTTTGGAAAGTTATGAAGTAATAAGAAAGGCAGTGTGGCTTCGATGTAAAGATTATTTTATCAAGTTGATAAAATTATTTGGATTTGAGAAAATAGTTAACGGGGATTGGAGCATTCTTCTTAACTTGTAATTTCGGGATGAAATTCTTTTAAGGGGGGAAGATTGTAACGACCCTGAATTTTTGACATTTGAAATGTGAATATTTAATTGAGTTTAAATATTCGAATGATTGTTTAATTTGAAATTCAAATATCAGAATGAATTTGGTAATTAATTTTTTTTAATTTAATTATTAAAACTGGGTAAAAATTTGAATCTTCAGTTTTAAGCCGATTAAAAATAATATGAAGTCTTGGAAAATTTATATTGATAATACTGAAGATAATAAAAGCTTTCAGAATTTAATTTGAAACTGTTTTGTTCAGTTTTGAATTTTATCGTTTAAATTGAATTTAAAAAAATAACGTTTCGGGGCACAGTCTCGGAATTAGACGAAACCAGTTCCATTGGATCCATAATATTGTATTATTATCGAATTTCAAATTTCGTAGCATTTGGAGTTGTTATGTGAACATACGGTAAGTAAATGCGCTGAAAATTTAATTGAGGATTTTTTTTAAATATAAAATATAAAGGTTAAATCAGTAGCCACCCTAGCATCTTATTTCCGTTGACCTAGTTGTCTCCTCTTCTCGTTTAAAACACGCTACCTTACCTTCTTCATCACGTACCTTATATTTTTCCCAGTTAAAAACATTTCGAAGAAAAAAAAATCAAACGAAAACATTTTCGTCTCCGTTCGAAAATCAAATAAAATGGCTGAGACACTTTAGTTTATTCGCATTCCCTTTTCCCCTTTCTTCCTCTAATGGCTGTTCAATTTGAAATCGAAATCAACTAAGGGGAATAAAATCGAAATCAAGTGCTGAAGATACTAATTCGAAGTCAACGTGGGAGGGGTGGGGGGGTTTGCGACTAAGGGCTTCTCGACGACAGAAGCAGAGCCACGTACGTAGGCACACGTGGCCACGAAATCGAGCAGGCGAGTGGAAGCGAAGGTCGCGATGGCGATTGGTGATGGAAGCTTGGTGGGGTGATTCGATTTCGTGATGACGGGGGCCGTGTTTTCGAAGTCGCAACAATAAAGGAGTTGTGAGCATTGGGGTTCGATCGCGAGCAGCTAGGGTTCGCAGAAGAGGAGGCCGAGGTGTCGCAGTCCTACAGTGGCGGCCGCATTCGACTATGTGGTTTTGGGTTTTAGTTGGAGCAGTGAGGTATTGTGTTCCTTATTTATTTATTAAGACAATAATCTGTATATACATATACCAATAAAGAAATTACTTCTTGATATTCAGAAAAATATAAATATATATATATATAGACATACATAAATTAAGGAAGGAAAAGTTTCATTGTTTGGTCATTTCCAGAAAAAGTTTTCTAAAAGAAAATTTGTTAGAAATTTAATTTATTAGATAAAACGCTTTATTAAAGGAGAAATTGAGTTAAATTAAAAAATAAAACAGTAATTGATTATTTAATTTAATTTGAATATTTATAAATTGTATAAATTTTGTATACAAGGTTAAAATTGCAAAGGAATCAAGCCGAGGTTGAAAATGGATTGCAAAATAAAAATCAAAGGTGAGATCTTCTCACTCAAAAATGAAAATTTTATTTTGCAGTTATTGATTGATTGACTGTTTGGGTGATAGTATATATAGTAGTATATAGCAATATATATATATATATTGGAATATATATATATATATATTGGAGTTGTTGATTTCCCGCATTATATAGCGGATGAGACCCTATGCGCCGCATAATAGCGGATGATATTTTATAAATCTCATATACCGCGATATTCCACCTCGAAGTGGAATCGGTATTGTGCTAACATATGTGGATGCAGGGAAACAGGTTTGAGGGATCCAACTGGATTCCTCAAATTGTATGAATTTGTTTCATATGCTGTGTGATTAATCTGTGAATGATTATATTGTGATTAAATGTGTTAAAGGCTATAATTTAGCCGAATGTATTTTTGGTATCGTTGGATATCAGAAATAAATGAAATTGGATTTTTGAAATTTAAGATTGGAAATTTTAAGTAAATTCTTTTGAAAGAATTGGTCAAATTTAAAAGAAGGAATTTAAAAGCATAAAGTTGATTTTTATAATCTTGTCGAATTATTTTCAAAATATGGGAAAGAATTTTTATAAAAGGATTTTGAGTAATATTGTTTAAAAGTTGAAGAATTTATTTGAAATGGAATTTTAAATGGTTTGGAAAAGATAAAGGAATTTATTTTAAAAGTGATAAATTTTTTTGAAATCCAATTAATAATTGATTTGGTATTTGAAAATAAATCTTTGGGAAATCAATATGAAAATTGATTTGGTGTTTGAATGGAGAAAATGATTTGGCAATTGGAAATAAATTTAGAAATCAATTTGTAATTGATTTGGTGTTGAAATGAATTTGAAATCAATTTTGAATTTGATTTGGTGTTGAAATGTAAATTTGAAATCAATTTTGGATTTGATTTGGGGTTTGAAATGAAATTTGAAATCAAATTGGAATTTGACTTGGTGTTTGAAAGTGAATATTTGGAAAACGATTTGAAAATCGTTTATAAGTGAATATTTGGAATTTAAATTCACAATGGAATTTATAAAGAAAAAGGGAAATAAATAATATCGGGAATTTTATTCCGTGAGTGAATATGATTAGAAATTTGTTTTCAAAGTGATGAAGTGTGGAAAATATGATTTGAAATTTGTTTTCAAAGTGATGAAAGGTGAAAGTGATTTGAAATTGGTTTTCAAAATGTTGAAGTGTGAAAAAATATATTTCTTGCAAAGATATTTGAAATTAAACAATTTGGGAAAATTATTTAAATTGGTTGATTGTTGTGAATATTGTTGATAGTTAAATAACTGACTATCAATATTTGCCTTTGAAATGGCACTTGAATTTGTTTTAAAACAAACGCTCATTATTCGGTTAAGCCGGGAGAGGACTTTGTATCATATGACCCATTCCGAATAATGATACGTCGTGAATGGATAACATTTGAAGACCGGTGTGAAGACCTGGTATTTTTGAAAATGAAAGGACAACCTGTCGAAAGTCTCTGCACCGAGTTGCTCCGGTATAGAGATTTATATCACTCTTCTTGTGATGGGAAGTCTGGACGTGATTAGTGAATACCTAGATTACAAGGGCTTCTTTGGAAGTGCCTTCGGTTCTGTTCGATCCCGGAACGGACTTGTATGGATGTGTGTCTGACGTTACACTTTGAGATGTAAAGCTGGTTTCTATCAAATACATTTCTGTTGGTGGCGGAGAATTTATTCTCTTAGCTTAACACCCTTCTCTGAGACGTACGAGCTCAGAGGTTATGTAGTTGATGGTTACTACTGATACATTCCCAATTTGGTAATGTGGCATACGAAGTGTCGTTGATCATTTGTTGATCAAAGCATGGCTTTGTGAAAAAGCGTAGCTTTGTGGACGAGACTTCGTCGAGCCTCATAACACGGTAATGGTAGAAACAAGAATGTTGCAGCAAGGTTTTATGGGTCGCGCCCCTAGGGTATGTCATTTCCTTCTGAATAAAAGGTGATATCATGGTATGGAGCCCAGATATTTTACCTATGTTGATGCTGCACATTTATTATACTTTGTGGTTGTTGCTTTGTGGTTGAGGATCCTTGGATAAAGGTCGGTAACGACTGGGGGGATGGCATACTTGTGTGTTAGTTACCTAGTTACAACTGTACAACGTGAGGTAGCGCCAGTGTGTTAGTTACCTAGTTAAAGATGTACAACGTGAGGTAGCGTCGGCCTTGTGTTGGCAGAGATCCGGTTAGGTTCTCGGGGCGTCTTTCCAGTGGCGTTTCCATTTCGGTGTAAGGAAGTTCCTTTGCCTGACCATTTGTTGGGAATCCAAAGAAACAATACGCGCCTTGTACGGTTTTAGTTGTATAACCTGCTATGGAATGTGGTGGAAACCTGCTATTGAACATAGTAGCTATAGTAGGCATAAGTGCGGAATGCCTATGCTGGCTAAGATTAATATTGTATTTTCGAAATGTTTTCCACTATGTACTAATAATAATAATCCAATGATTTTGCATAGTAATCATGTTTGACTATCATAAGAAGAAATCTCCTCCAATTCTGCGTTTGCATTGTGTGTGTGGCGGGAGGTCTTATGTTAGTTTCATTTTCTATAAACATTGCGAATCTGTTTTATTTTCTTTGTGAAAATAACTGTTTTACGATCTCACACCAGTCACCATGACTGACTCGGAGTTTATTGTTCCCTTTCTAAACTCTGGGTGCCCATAATTTTCCACACGGGCAGCCTAGAGTTATGTTATCAAGATATTCTGGATATTCTGGAGCTTTGGAGATGAACTGGATGGGGAGGCATACTACCGTACTTGTTTATTTATTTCGATGTGTATTCTGTGTGAGGACAAGTTTATATAACTGTCCATTGTTATATTGAGTTGTATATTGACTCTGATTGATGTATGTATAAACTAATATACTTCTTTGTTTTAAAGATTAGTCATTCATCTATGGTATATTGTTCCGCTGCGAATGTTAGATTCTGATATTGTTTCTGTTTCTATTTCTTCTTCTCTTTTTCTTCTGTCTTCTTCTACCTCTTCTTTTTTAACCCTAATGGTTCGGTTTTCCGGCATTCGATTGCTCAGAATTTGATACAGTGGACGTATTAATGTCGACTTTCGAGCGTCGAAAAGTCGCGATCGTTACACCTGCCATCCTTTCTGGAAACTCAACCTTATAAGCAAGGGAACCAATGCTTTAAAGAATACAAAAAGGACCGACATACCTTGGAGCTAGCTTCCCCGTTTTTCCAAAACTAATCGCTCCTCTAATTGGCGAAATCTTCACGAACACAAGGTCTCCAATAGCAAATTCCAAATCCCTTTGCCTTTTGTCAGCATAGCTCTTTTGGAGGTCTTGAGCTTCCTTCATTCTTTTCTTAATCCTTTCAACCTTTTCTGATGCCTCTCGAATCATATTCCGACCAAGGACTAAACGATCTATAGACTCCACCCAACAAGTCGGTGACTTGCACGACCTTTCATAGAGAGCTTCATAAGGTGCCATGCCTATGCTTGCTTGATAACTATTGTTATAGGAGAATTCCACTAAGTGAAGATGATTGTCCCATGATTCACCAAAATCTAGAATACACGCTCTTAGAAGATCTTCTAAAATCTGATTTACTCGCTCCGTCTATCCATCCGTTTGGGGATTGTAAGCTGTGCTCAAGCTTAGCTTGGTTCCTAAGGCTTCTTGCAATGCTTCCTAAAATTTGCTGGTAAAGATAGGATCTCGATCACTTACTATACTTGCTGGAACTCCATGTAGATGAACTATCTCACTCATAAAAATCTCTGCCAATGAAGCTGTAGTTCTAGTTGGCTTGACGGGAATAAATTGGGCACTCTAAGTTAACCGGTCCACAATGACCCATACTCCTTCATTTCCCTTCCTTGTTCTAGATAAACCTTCAATAAAATCCATTGATATCATCTCCTACTTCCACTTTGGAATTTCCAAAGGTTGAAGTAATCCAGCTCTCCTTTGGTGATCCCCTTTCACTTGCTGACAAGTTGAACACCTGCTAACAAATATTGATATATCCCTCTTCATCCCATTCCACCAGAATACCCGCTTCATATACTTATGCATCTTAGAAACACCTGGATGGATACTCAATTTGGATCAATGACATTCCCATAAAACTACTTGTCGAAGACCTTCGACATTTGGTACACATATTCGTTCATTCATACTCAAGACTCCTTGGCTATCAATCTTGAAACTAGAACACTGCTCTTCCTCAATCCTCTTGATGATTGCCCCAAAGCTCCTGTCCATTCTTTCCTTTTTTGATATCCTTTCTAGAAGAGTCGGTGTAACCTCCAAAAGAATCAAGACTGCATTCCTTCTTAAATCATCCGCCACCACATTAGCCTTTCCTAGCATATAGAGGATATCCAAGTCATAGGATGCTAAGAACTCTAACCACCTTTGTTGCCTTAGGTTTAGATCCTTTTGAGTGAAGAGGTACTTCAGGGGCATATGATCAGTGAATAGCTCAAATTTTTCACCTAGTTAAAGAAAGAATACCAACTTACTAGAAACTCTAAAGATTTTAGAAAGAACTAAAAAGAATAGAAGGATCTTTACCTAACAAGTAATGCCTCCATATTTTCAATGCAAAGACAACAGCTAACAACTCCAAGTCAAGCGTAGCATAATTCTTCTCGTGAGGCTTCAACTGCCTGCTAGCATACGCAATCACCCTTCCACTCTGCATCAAGACTACACCCAATCCTACACTACATGCATCAGTATAAACAGTTAATCCACTATTTCCATCTGGAGTAGCCAACGACGGTGCACTAGTAAGTTTCTTCTTCAATTCCAAAAATGTTTCTTCACACTTCGGAGTTTATACGAACTTCTCACCCTTCTTAGTTAGTTTAGTCAAATGAGAAGAAATCTAGGAATAATCTCCTATGAACCTTCTATAGTACCCTGCGAAGCCTAAGAAACTACAAACTTCGGTAGGAGTCCGCGGTTGCTTCCATTATTGCACAGCTTCCACCTTCACCGGGTCTATAGAAATTGTAACCACCCAAATTCCAGTGGGTTCGGATTTTTTGCAAATATGCTAAAACCCAAGCTCATCGAAGCCCGAATTGGGTATCTGGTATTCTGCAAATAGGCAAAGGCAAATATATCAGAGCTCGATTAAATATCTCACGACGTAATTGACTAAAATATACTAGTAAGTAAATACTCACCAATATAATAACACTTTCTAAACAAGAGTCTTAAAGCTGGGAAGTCTTTGTCATCTGCCTAACCTATAGGATGTTATGAGGAGGGGTCAGAACTAAAGTTCTGGTGAATGGATAAATAATACACTTCTAAGCTTAATTCTACATATACCATTTTATTTCCATTTACTATTATATTAGGTTAATAGGTTTATAATACTCTCGCCTCTGTGCGTGAATCGTACCCATCTACTCCTTAGTAGATTAAAACCTAATAACTGATATATATATAAATATCTAACTATATGCCCAATGACCATATTGGACCTAGGTACTACCCATAGTACCTTCCGTATCCTCCTCGCAATGGACTCCATCTCTTGGTTCCATGGCGTTCTATGACTAAATCTATAAAGGATCGCACCATGAGGCCTACAATATAGATGTTCCGTCGTTTACTATGGAAACATAAAACTGTGTTTGCACTAGTCTATACTAATGCTCAGACATCCACAATGTACCACCCAGTACATACCTTGAGGACTATACGTAATCGTTCTGTCTACTTCCTGAATCCCGCCAACAAGGTCTATCTTGTATGGAACTCAGTCGATGATTTTCTATATCTGTAAAGGACAGCTTCGTTAGGCCTACAATACAGATATTCTACTTGGTCTGTCTCTTTTCTTATCGTGGCTATAGCCCTACGTAGCCACCCCTCAACTAATCGAAAGACCTCCAAAGAGTTAAGTGGTCGTGCCCTACTGCAAACAATCGAACATCCAATTGGCGGTGCCCCTTATCCAATGTCTCGATACTGAAAGTATTATTGGACTGTTGGTTTAACTCTAGTGTTTCCCAAACTCGCTCTTGGTTTTGATGCTGGCAGATATCCGCATGCGACTATCCTTTTGGGTCCTGCCCACTAAACTTACTTGCAAGTACTGGGACATACGAATATCCTACTCCAAACACCAACCCCTTCTGACTGCCTACAATGGTCCTGCCATGCAAAAAGCAGTCAAGGCATACTCTTTTGATGGAACACCTACAGACCTGCCTCTAGAGCACCGCATCATTATGCCTACACCAGAGGGCCATCCTAGAGTATCCCCACGTCCCGCTGAAGTCTCGTACTTCCTTATAGCCCAAAATAACTAAGTTGGACGTGCTTCTTCTGTGTTGAAATCTGTGATTAACTGCTTCGTTAGGCTCTTCATCCTTTGGGTTGCTCCAAACGTATCTCACTCTTTTATTAGACCCTAAGTATAATATTTTATTTTGCGTTTAGTTTACTTTTCTTATTCTATTGGCTACTCATTTACCCTAATTAGCATAATCTTGTCCCAGCCTCACCTAACTGTTGTGAGAGCATCGGTTCCTAACTGAAAGGGAATGTCGTTTGTATGGGCCACTTCTATTATCTTGCTTATTAACTCAATTTAAGTCCTAAGTTTATTAAAATAAGCCTCTTCTATTATTTATACTCTATTAGCTTATTAACTTAATTTTAGTCTTAAATAAGCCTTTCCGTTCTTTCTACTTAATTATAACCTATGTTATAATTTTACTTGTAATTGTCACTTTTATTTTATTTTATAATCTGTATATAATTACAAGTGCCTCTTTTCTATTCTAGTCTATCTTCTTTTATTATGATATAGAATTCTCTTTAATTCTCTTATATTATATAATTTACTTGTTATAATAACTATTTATTTTATTGTCTACGCAGTAAATGCATATCTAGGTTCATTACCGTTTATAACTTATAATTTTATTCAATAATTAACTCAATTCCTACAATACCTTACTATATTTTCTTCTATTCTAGGAAGTAGTTCTATTCTATTTGGTTTCCATATTTTAATACTAAATATAGTGTAAAATATATTTCTTTTATTATTTCTTTACTTTTTGGATAGTGTAAAATATAGTGATTTCTCTATTTTACACTAATTTCCTTTTTTTCTTTTATTCTTGCAGTTATGTTTATCGTTATCTTTTTAACGAGTACATATGCATGCCCAAGTGGGCCTGCATTTAACCACAATGTGCATGCATTTTTATTTGTACCTGTGGAAGTAGATTTGATTGTAGCATCCCCACATTCGAACGCCGCCTAGGCAGAAACCGATATTTTTTTTTTGTTCTGACTGCAATAACATCTTCATACTAACTCGGAATCAGGCAAAACATCGACCGATGAATTCTTACCTAAATTACAGACAATATGGTACACTCGGATAATTCATCTTGTGAACGCACACTGTAGTTCTCCAAGTGGACTGACAGTTTACTTAGAAAATAACATGGCACAACATCCTCATATTTGAACTCCGCCTAGTGCAGAAGCCGCTATTTTTTTTATTCAGACTGCTATATTTTCTCACTAACTCGGAATCCGGCGAGACTTCGACCAATTAACTCCCACCTAAATTATGGACAGTATGAAACACTCGGATACTTCATTTTGTGAACGTACACTGTAGTTCTCCATGGGGACTAACAGTTGTACTTAGAAAAAAACAGGCTACCACATCCCCATATTTGAACTCCGCCTAGTGCAGAAGCCGCTATTTTTTTTGTTCAAACTGCAATAACTTCTTCATACTAATTCAGAATCCGGTGAGACTTCGACCAATTAACTTCCACCTAAATTTCAAACAATATGGAACACTCAGATACTTCATCTTGTGAACGCACACTGTAGTTCTCCATGGGTACTGACAGTTTTACTTGGAAAATAACAGGATACAACATCCCCATATTTGATTTCCGCCTAGTGCAGAAGCCGCTATTTTTTTTGTTTAGACTGCAATAACTTCTTCATACTAATTCTGAATCCGGTGAGACTTCGACCAATTAACTCCCACCTAAATTACGGACAATATGGAACACTCGGATACTTCATCTTGTGAACGCACACTGTAGTTCTCCATGGGCACTGACAGTTGTACTTAGAAAATAACAGGATACCACATCCCCATATTTGAACTCCGCCTAGTGCAGAAGCCGCTATTTTTTTTGTTCAGACCGCAATATTTTCTTCATACTAACTCGGAATCCGGCGAGACTTCGACCGATTAACTCCCACCTAAATTACGGACAATATGAAACACTCAGATACTTCACCTTGTGAACGTACACTGTAGTTCTCCATGGGGACTGACATTTGTACTTAGAAAATAACAAGCTATATTCCCATATTTGAATACTATTTCTCTATAAGATGTAAAAGGGTATATTTGGAATTTCAAAAAGACACTAAGTAAATCTATTCAATGAATTCTCTTTATTAGTAGTAATGATAGAGTGAACGATTTCCATTATTATAATGAGGGGTATTTCTGGTATTTCAAAAAGACACGGTTGAATTCCTATTCAAGGAATTCTCATTATTAGTAGTAAAGATAAAGATTTGTAGTAAAGATAAAGATGTGATGTTGACATAACAATCCATGGGGACTAACAGTTGTACTTAGAAAATAACAGGCTACCACATCCCCATATTTGAACTCCACCTAGTGTAGAAGCCGCTATTTTTTTTGTTCGGACTGCAATATTTTCTTCACACTAACTCGGAATCCGGCGAGACTTCGACCGATTAACTTCCACCTAAATTACGGACAATATGAAACACTAGGATACTTCATCTTGTGAACGTACACTATAGTTCTCCTTGGGGACTAATAGTTGTACTTAGAAAATAACAGGCTATATTCCCATATTTGAATACTATTTCTCTATAAGATGAGGGGTATTTCTGGTATTACAAAAAGACACGGTTGAATTCCTATTCAAGGAATTCTCATTATTAGTAGTAAAGATTAAACTATAGAAATGTATCATATTTTCTAAACCTACCAATTAATCTATCACTTACTCCCAAATCAATTTATTAGATTTTTCTCTAATTTATTACTCCCGTTTTATCATAATTTATTGCATAATTCTTACTTTACATCTAATTTCCTAAAATCTAGTATTTTCCCATTTTAATCCATAATTGCGAATTCTTTTATTAACTATATCATTTGCGTAAGAAGGGAATAAAAAGAAGCTAGCATTTAGGCTAAATTATAACTATAGAATAGATGTAAGTAACTGAAATTTCTTACAGTTTAAGCATAACTAATTGATAAAATTAATTACTGAAATACTGAACAAAAATATTTCACGGGAATCTAACGATAATATATCATAAACGTAAAAGATATATAATTAAATCCACTCACATGTCGTCCTTAGCTTTAATCTTTATCCCTTTTAATTTGCTACACTTTTCTCCATTTTTTCCCCTTTTTCTTTGACTATAAATTCTCTGATTTGATTGTATGTATTTCCTTGCTTAATTTTTTTTTTGTTTGGGGAAAGATTTGATTGATAAAGGAAAAAGAAAGAGGGAGAAGAGAAGAGGAGTTTGTTTTGAACGATAGCAGCTGATTTAGAGAAAATAGTGTGGTCTAGGGTTAAGTTACGTTCAATTTATAGGTGTAGTGAACAACTATGAACCATCCGATTAACTCTACAAACATTCCTCCTTATTATTTATTGATTTGTTTATGTTAGCTTATAATGTATAATTCTCCAATGTTATTCATTTATTCCTTTGTTATACGACCCTATTAATTCACGTTCCTTCTAAATAAGATTCTTCCATTAATTATCCAATTAATTAGATCATACATATAATATGTATATCCTATATTAATTGATTCTTATACGTTATAATTTCTTACTTTTTGAACACGTCAATTAATACCTCTATTAATTGAATGCATATAAAAGTTATACTTTTTAATTTATTCTTATTAACTTACCTACATCATAAACCTAATTACTCTGTTTGATGTTTTTACGCATTCTAAATTTTTTTTCATTTTAACTTGAAAACAAATAATCCTATAACTGGCGTTTTCTTCTAGCTAATTAATTTACATTATTAGTTATTGTAACAATAGCATATTCTTTGATTAATTGACACCCTTTTTAAAGCGCTCAATTAATTGCCAATTAATTAAGTGACACATTTCCCATCTTAATTGATATCCAAAATAATTCCTATGTGCAACTAAATCACACATTTATTAGTTGTACGTATTTAAACCGCCAATTCATTACCCAATTAATTGAAATATAAGTTTCCCTCTTTATTAATTTACGCTTACTTAATGTCTTTAATTTATTTCTTAATTAATTGATTTCATCAATTATAAATTAATATATGTATGTTATTATTTAATTTATTCCCCAAATACATTTTTTATCTTCTTACATCTAATTCTCTAAATAGTTTACATTCATTACAAATATAATAAATTTGTTACTACTTTTATAAATATCCTATGAATTAATTGCAAATGTTTATAATTTATAAAATTTCCATGTGACCAATTAATGTAAATTATTTTCCTCCAATAGTTGATTTGAGTACATTGCATGCTCATGTTAATTAATTAACTTAAATTACTGATGTCCATTAATTTCCTTTATTTCTAGAATTTCATACGCACATATATTTATTTATAATAAATATATTTGCGTACATTTACATGTATAATTATTTCTTAATAAAAAACTTCGAACGTCAATAACTTTTCATACGAACTTCGTTTGAGACATATTATATATGTAAATTGATCAGAAAATCGCCACGAACACAATGGTATAAGTTTCGAGGCCATATTCTGACAATTACAAAAATGTTTATTTTCACTATTCATCTTTGTTTGATTATTTAATTATATAAAAATGTCGGGTGTTACAAAAATGCCTTCCCCTGACGCAATATGGCCTAAGAGTCTTACCTCCGACTGCAAAAAATGACATTTAGAGAACTTCGCCTTCAGAACATGCCTCCGTAAAGTCTCTAATACCACTTCCAAATGGTGTCTATGCTCCTCTTCGGACTTAGAATATATGAGAATATCATCGATAAAAACGAACACAAACTTATTAAGGACATCTCTTAAAACACGATTCTTCAGGTCTACAAAGTATGCAGGTGCATTGGTTAGCCTGAAAGGCATAACCAACCATTCAAAGAAAAAGTCTGGGCCCCTAAATGTTGTTAAGGGTATACTATCTTCAGCAACCCTCAATTGATGGAATCCAGTAACCAGATCCATTTGAGAAAATACCATAGCCCTATAGAGTTGATCAAAGAGGTCGTCGATGCGAGGTAAGGGGTACTTGTTCCTAATGGTCAGCTTATTCAGTTCCTTATAATCCACACATAGTTTTAAAGATCCATCAGACATAACCAAAAAAACTACTACAAAACCCCAACTCGAATGACTGGGTCTAATCAATCCTCTCTTCATTAAATCTTTGCTTTGATTTACTAACTCCTCTCTCTCCCTCGGGGCCATCTTTCGCTTCGGTTGAACCATAGACCTTGCACCAGGAACTAAATCAATTTGGAATACTATTTCTCGATGAGGGGGCAAGCTTTTAACTTCTTCAAAGACATCGAAAAAATTCCTAACAACTTCAATAGACCTTAAATTTTCTTGAGAAGCTTCAAGGGCATAAAGGAAACTACACATACAGATACCAGGTTTCTTACATGATACCTTAGCCTTTGTCACTACATTAGTTACTAAAGATACAATTCTCTTATCACATTTTAAAACAGCCTCATACTTGGATAACCAATCCATACCCAAAATAATATCAAATCCTTTAAAGTCTAAGACATACAGGTCGCAAGAAAAGTTATAGGAAAGGTAGGAAATTGGCACATTCTTACAGATCATATTCAAGTGGGTTACCCCACCGATGTGGTTAGATATGCACATATGGTTTTCTACAATAGTAGGAATGAGGTGAAACTTGTCTACTGATTCTAAGGAAACAAAACTATGAGAGGCACCGGTATCAAACAATGCTCGAACATAAATGCCATTAATAAGTAAGGTACCTTCAAGGACGCCTTCCCCTTTCATGTCTGCTGAAGTCAATGACTCATCCTTTATAACATACACCTTGGGCTATTGCACTTTCTTCATGAGTGGACAATCTTTTACCATATTCCCAGGCTGATGATAGTTGAACTAGAGGGTCTCCTGGACAATTGGAGAGATATGTCCATTTTGTTGTTGCCGCTGCTGTGACTGAACTTCGGAATTCCTATAAAACTTCGCAATGTGGCCCTTCTACTGGCACTTGTGGCAAAAAAAATCCTTGAAACGATTCCCTTGGATCTCTTTGTCTGGCTTTCCTTTTCCTTGGTTCTTCCAATTAGGGTAGAACTTTCTATTGTTGAAATTGTTCCCCTTGTATTTCCACTAGGTGCTACTGGGTAGGCTTCTTCCTTTCTAAGGCCTCTTATCTTAGAGCCATATCAACCACATCTACAAAAGAACTCTTAACATGAGTAGTCATTCTTTCATAGAATTCCTCTCTCATGCCCAAGATGAACATCTCGTTCTTCTTCAATGGGGTGTTGATCAATTCCGGACCAAAACAAGATAGCTCGTTGAACTTGGTTTCATATTCTACTACAGATAAATCCCCTTGCTTTAGGTCCATAATGTTTATATACGTGTCTTCCCTGCTATTGGCAAGAACTGGTCCTCAAAAAGTTCTTTAAACCGGGTCCACGAGATCTCCTCTTCTGAAACATTCATTGTAAGGGAGTCCCATTAAGCTGCTACCCTTTCTTGTAGTTGCCATGCTGCTAAGAACCTTTTCTTTTCATCTGATAAGTAGAGGCCCTTAAAAATCTTCTCGCAAGATCGCAAACAGGCTTGCACTTCCACAATAGGCTCTGTTCCTTTAAACGGTTTTCCTCCTAGATTAGTGTAGTCTTTGCACAAGGCTGTAAAGTTCACCTTGGCTGCACTGGTGCTACTTCTTCGATAATCCCAACTCTTCTAACATATTTGCTTCGACCATTTGTAGTCGTAGTGCTACTTGCTCCCCTACCTCGTCTGCCTTTGTTGCTCATTTCTTACTACTTGGACATAGTAAGATAACACTTAGGATACTTAGATAAGATAACTCCAAAAAGTTGGCACTAATCAACCATATCAAGAAAATATTTAATTATTAGGAATATATATAGATATACAAATAAAGATTACAAATTCGCTCCCTCAAAGTTGACTCCAACCCAAATCCTAGGTGTTTGCCCTCTGATACCAACTGTAACGAACCGCCTTTCTTACTTCAAAGGACGAGTCATAAGGGGTAAAAGAAAGAGAATGATAAGAAGAAAGAGTTATACAATCAGAAAATCTCACAGCGAAACAGAACAACATATAATACATAACATAAGATTTTACCTAGTTATTACCATAATAGTACATTAGAGTCATCATAATACAAGCTAACTAGGATAGTTATAACTACCTGTCCTTACATTACAAGTCCACAATACATAAATATACATACACAGCGGAAATAAATACTAGCTAGCTAACGGTGAAGCCACCTACTCCAGCTCCTCTAAATTTCATCGTGAGATACTACGATCACTTGGCTACTCCTAAAAATTTGAGTACCCAAGAGCTTTAAGGAAAGAAAATAAAACTCTGGGTCAAACATGGATCTGGTGTGAGTAAATTCAAAACAATTGAAATTTTATTTTGAAACACTTTGAAAATCAAGGGTATCTCATAAGATCACGCTACACATAAACACGGATGGGTTTCTACCATACGATAACCAAAACACTTTATGTAGGAAAATCTAGTGATATTATAATAGTGTCTAGGGTATAATTAAGCTTAATTAACTTTCTAATTAATGGATAATTAACTTGCTTAATTTATATTAATTAATACTAATTACTTAACCTTAATTACTAATTAATTAATAATTAATTATTATTAATTAATTAGTTAATGAATTAAACATGCTTAATTAAGGTATAATTAACTTAAGTGTCGTTAACTTAGTTTGAAAACGATTTCCAAAACATTGTAAAAGTAAAACATAAACTTGAAATCTTTGAAAATCTGAACTACATCCATAGCGACTATCGCTATGGATGAAATAAATTAGAATTCCTTTTTAAGTTATTGTCTAAAAATACAACCTTTCCATTCTCATTTAACTTCGAAAAAAAATCAAAGAAAGAAAGAAACTTTAACTTTAATAAAGTTTGGAAAATTATAAATCCAAAAATCAACCAAATCCTGACTAACTTAAACGAGTAAAACAATTTGATTTATTTAAATGGATCTCAAGTCCATTATAATATTTCAAGTTACCAACTTCCATAACCACATGTTAACCCTCTTTTGACTTGCGACCTAACGACCTATGGAGTGCCGTGACCTAACGACCTATGGAGTGCCGCGACCTAACGACCTATGGAGTGCCGCGACCTAACGACCTATGGAGTGCCGCGACCTAACGACCTATGGATTGCTGCGACCTAACGACTTAAGGATTTAGCGACATAACGACTTAAGGAGTTAGCGACCTAACGACTTAAGAAGTTAGCGACCTAGTGGCTCCGGTCCTCAGCGACATAAAGATGGAAAGCGACCTAAAGCATATGCGACCTAAGCAATGCCACGACCTACCGACTTGAGAAGCTAGCGACTTAAGGGATCCTACTACCTAACGACCTAAGAACAAAGTGGACTCAACGACCTATGACCTATATTAGGTCGCGCCCGACCTATTAACTCGCTCAGGAGAAACCAAGATCAATCGAGATGAGCCAGATTACGACTTATCCCCTAGGTCGCTGCCGACCAACGACCTAGCTTAGGTCGTTCATGACCTAGGACTTGGAGACTAAATCTTGCCCAGATTTTTCCCTAAAAATACTAGAGCCACTCCAACGGCAAGGGGACTTTTTGGCCAATCATTCTTTGAAGCTCTGATACTCTGCCACCTTCTTAACTGAACCAACACTTGAAGAACTCCAAACACCAAAGACGCTACAACAAGCTTCGAAAGAGATCTTGCACATCCGACATGGATTCAAAGAGCCTCGTTACATCGAAGTTTAAGCTACTAGTCTGAAGTGTTTTTGTGATCAAAGTGAATTGTATTTGAAGTGCATTGTATCAATTTGTAACCAGATCAGCAATAAAAGAATATAAAGTGGACGTAGGCTTACTTACGAGCCGAACCACTATAAAACCGTTGTCTCTTTACTTTTTCTGCTATTTTTCAGCTTATATTCTGTTCCCGTACCAACGGGTGGTGCTTTCATACTACTACACACACTGGGGTGTTAGCGTTCAATTTTCAGCATTAACATTTGGTGCATTCACTGTGAGTTGAACTCGGGAATTTTGTCATCATTGCTTCACAAGAGTTTGTGGAAAAAGTTTCTTTGAAAACCAGAAGTTTGTCGGAAATAATGGCTCCCGGAAGAAAGCGCAAGTCTACCAGATCCGTCAATACTCATGATAACACTGCTACTTCTCCTTCATCAAGTCGAGCAGCTCCAAGCATTGGAGTGACACGAGTAGAATTAGATGCTGCTGTGACTGGGTTATATCAGTAGATCGAAACCCAGAGCACCTTAATGCTAGAAAGGTTGAATGTTATGCTTGGAGCTTACCGTCAACCAGCGAATAATGAGGAAAATTTTGCTAATGCTGTTCACAACTCTGAAGGGACGAACATTCCTCAAGGGGCAGCTGGTACTGCCGAAGGGGCATCTCCCCAAGCCGGAGAGACAAGGCCGCAATCAACTCTCCACGAACGTTTGTTTAAGCAAACTTCTGAGAAAATAGCCGATGACTGCCCCGCAGAGCTTCTGAACAACGAGGAATACCTCTCGGAAATGATACGACAGATCATGAAAGAGAGCATGCAAAGAAATGAAGATGAGAACGACTGGGGGTTCGCTCCAAGTAAGACTCCGTTCACTGAGAAAATTCTAAAAGCTGAATTCCCAAGAAAGTTTGTTCCTTCTACCATTCTAGCTTACCAAGGGACAAGCGACCCCAATCAATTTATGTACAAATACGACTGGCACATGACGGGTGCTAGGGCAACGGATGAAATTAAATGCCGATACTTTCCGGTGTACTTAGAAGGGGTGGCACTACTCTAGTTTACAAAGCTGCCGGCCCGATCTATAGTCCAGTTCTCTGATTTAACTCGGAAGTTTAAAGAGCAATTCAGACTCTACGCTTCAAAGGCGAAAGACATAATGTCATTGTCTAGCCTTGAACAGAATCCGAGAGAGTCTATTAAGTCCTTGAATCACTTCAATATGGCTCTGGCTGAAGTCGACAATGCATAGCCATGGATGATTTGACTTATCTGATGCGGGCTATCGATAAGTCAAATGAATTTGGGAAATGGCTGAAAAAGAAGGAGCCAAATTCACTCAAGAAATTTTATAAGAAAGTTGACGAGTTCATACGCTTGGAAAATCTTCCTGCACCAGTGAAAGTGGTGGCAACGGGAGTGCAGAATAACATTGCTGCGTCAGCTAAGAAAGATTCCGGAGGTCAGAAGAGAGAAAGTAATGTGGAAAGAAACAAAAGAATATAAAGAAACCTCGCTTCTTTAAACCCTCAGATTTCACTCCTTTAACCGACACTCCGGAGAATATTTTCTTTGCCACCAAAGATGTTGTGGAGTATCCTAAACCAGCTGAGATAAAGCCTGGAAAGAGTGCTATGCGAAATGGAAAATTTTGTCGATTTCATAACCAACCCGGCCATGATACCAATGAATGTCGTCATTTGAAGAGCTTGATTGAAGAATTGCTAAGACAAAATAAGCTGCAGCAGTATGTTCAGAGGAACAGAAATGACCCAACTTCGTCTGCTCAAGGGCAGCAACCCCCTACTCACCCATCTGGCTCGGGTGAGGGTATTACCGCACATGAATCTGAAAGGCCTGTTATCAATGTCATTACAGGAGGCCCACACCCAGCGGGCAGAAGATGGGGTGAAATGGAAAGATATGCTCGTGCTTTGAAATATACCCCAACAGAGGAAGACGTTTTTGTTTTAGAAGACGCTGCACCCCTGAAACAGCAGAGAACCTCTAATGATGATATTGTGTTTAAAGCTAGGGATTCTATGGGTATTGAAGCTCCAACCATGGATCCCTTGGTCATTTCTGCAGGGATTGGGCCAGCTATTGTAAGGCGAGTGCTTGTTGATTACGGCGCTTCTTGCAATATACTCTTCAAGAAGACATTTGATCGAATGAAGATTCCAATGACTGATGTTCAGGCTTCATCGCAGAAGATTGTTGGGTTTACTGGGAACCGCAGCAGCCAATTGGAACTGTTGATTTGTTTGTGGAACATGGAGATGGACGGAAAAAGGTGGTTCGCAAACATACTTTTGTAATTGTTGACGGATTTTCTGCCTATAATGCCTTCCTGGGCCGGCCAACTCTAGCTGCGTTCAAAGCCATTCTCGCCCCATGGTGCCTAACTATGAAATTTCCTACAGATAATGGTGTTGGCGTCATTAAAGGGGATCAAAACGCTGGGCGGGAGTGTTACCTTATAGAGCTTCGGGAGGCAAGGAAGAGAGAGATGGGAAAAGATGCGGCAGCCCCGCTCCGCATCAAAAAGCCAACCTTGTAGCAAGTACAGGGTGGCCCCTGCACTGGCGAGCATAGTGGTGCAAGGAGAGAAATGGACCCCAGAAAGGCCAGTACAGGGGAAAATAGAGTGGTGCTAATGGAAGTAACAGTACCAGTACCTGTTGATCTTAAAGTTCCAAACAAAGTGCTAAATGTGGGTTCGCAACTCAGTGTGACAGTCCAAAATATGCTGATATCATTTTTGAAAGCAAATCTGGACGTATTCGCTTGGAGTCACGCCGATATGTGTGGAATATCTCTAAAGATTGCTGTACATACCCTAAATATT
This sequence comes from Allium fistulosum, assembly GCA_030737815.1. Taxonomy (NCBI): domain Eukaryota; kingdom Viridiplantae; phylum Streptophyta; class Magnoliopsida; order Asparagales; family Amaryllidaceae; genus Allium; species Allium fistulosum. Next base: position 532,761,737 of record CM060908.1, on the reverse strand, counting down.
GATCCGAAATTCACACCTGTGAAACAGAAAAGGAGAACCCAGGGTCCAGAAAGGTCAGCAGCGCTAAAGGAAGAAGTAGACCGGCTCATGGAGAATGGTTTCATCAAAGAGTCCACCTATACAAATTGGGTTTCAAATCCAGTACTGGTTAAAAAAGCAAATGGAAAGTGGAGAGTATGCATCGATTTCTCAGTTTAAACAAAGCTTGTCCCAAAGACTGCTTCCCGTTGCTGAGGATTGATCAACTGGTAGATGGAACTTCCGTACATGAATTGTTGTCTTTTATGGATGCTTACTCCGGGTATAACCAGATTATGATGAATGAGCCGGATCAGGAGGATACGAGCTTCGTCACCGATGTTGGTCTTTACTGCTACAAAGTCATGCCCTTCGGATTGAAGAATGCAGGGGCAACATATCAAAGGCTCGTTAATGCAATGTTCAAATCATAGCTTGGGAAAACTATGGAAATCTATGTCGACAATATGTTGGTGAAATCAAAGAAAGCAGCTGACCATATGGATCACTTAGCAGAAATGTTTGCAATTCTCCGAAAGTATGGAATGAAGCTCAATCCTTTGAAATGTTCATTCGGAGTAGAGTCCGGAAAATTTTTGGGATTTATCGTAAGCGCTAGGGGCATTGAAGCTAATCCTGCTCAAATTACTGCTCTGAGAGAAGTCAAAGCCCCTAGGACGAAGAAGGAACTACAGAGCCTCAATGGGAAAGTTGCTGCTTTAAGTCGGTTTATTTCCAAAGCCACTGATAAATGCATTCCCTTCTTTGACGCTCTAAAGAAATGAAAGAAAAACTTTGAATGGACTCCTAAATGCCAAAAAGCTTTCGATGAACTAATCCGTCACATGGAAGCGCCTCCAATACTTTCCAAGCCCAACAATGGCGAAGACCATTTCATATACTTGGCAGTTTCGTCTCATGCCCTGAGTGCAGCATTAGTGCGGGAGGATGCAAAAGTTCAGCGCCCGGTCTACTATATCAGCAAAAGATTCACTGGGGCAGAAATGAATTATTCAAAGCTTGAAAAGCTCGCCTATTGTTTACTGATTGCTTCCAGAAAGTTGAGGCCATATTTTCAAGCTCACCCTGTCAAAGTTATCACTGATCAGCCCCTAAAGCAAGTCCTATTTCGCCCTGAAACTTCGGGTCGTCTTCTGAAGTGGAATATTGAACTTAGCCAATATGATATTGCTTATCATCCCCAAAGAGCGATCAACGTACAAGCTTTAGCAGATTTCATTGCAGAGTACACAGATAAGGGCGACAGTGAGGAAGAGGTTGCAGTTGACATCCTAACCAGATGGAAGTTATATGTTGATGGCTCGAGAAATGATTACTGTTCCGGAGCTGGGGTTGTGCTTGAAACCCCCGAAGGGCGATCATTATGTTACGCATTAAGATTGGAATTTCCTTCTACAAATAACGAAGCAGAATATGAAGCTCTAATTGCTGGATTAAAGATTGCAAAGGAACTAGACATCAAAGCATTGCAGATCTTCAGTGATTCTCAGCTTATTGTGTGTCAAGTCAAGAAGGAATTTCAAGCTAAAGGAGGAAATCTACCTGCTTACTTGTCAATGGCTTGTGAGCTTCTCGATGATTTCGATCACTATTCGATAAGCCACATACCTCAAGAGGAAAATATGAAGGCGGATTCTCTTGCAAAGTATTCAAGTTCCGGAGAAGCTCAATTACCGGGATTGGTTCCTGTGGAGGTCTTATCAGCTCCAAGCACTGATGAGATGGATATCGACTGGATCATGGCTGTATCTCAAGAACAAGAGTTATGGATGACCCCGATCAAAGAATATCTACTCAACGGTTCCCTGCTGGAAAATTCTAAAGAACGCCGAAAGCTGTTAAGAAAAGCATCGAGATATGTAATTCGAGACGGCCGGTTATACAGGCGGGGATTCTCAATGCCATTACTCCGATGTGTAACCAGTAAGGAAGCCAAGACAATTTTAGCAAAGGTGCACGGAGGAGAATGTGGGGATCATTCAGGTGGCCAAACTCTTGCCAAGAAAGTTCTCCGGTATGGGTATTTTTGGCCAGATATTAATCGAGATGCTGCTATCTACTCCCGAAAATGCGACAAGTGCCAGAGATTTGCAACAATCCCAAGAGCACCTTCCACCGAACTAACACAGATGGTCAGTCCATGGCCATTCGCCATTTGGGGGATAGATCTAATCGGACCTTTACCAATTGCCAAGTCGGGAATCAAATACGCTATTGTTGCTGTTGATTATTTCACTAAATGGACTGAAGCTGAACCTTTGGCTACTATTACCTCTAAAAAGATGATAAATTTTGTGACTAAAAATATCATTTGCAGGTATGGTGTGCCACAGAAGATAATCACAGACAACGGTACTCAATTCGAAAGCAAAGAGTTCTAGGACTTTTGCAAGCAATTCAAAATCCGAAAAAGCTTCTCAGTAGTGGCTCACCCGCAGGCAAACGGGCAAGTGGAGGCAGTAAACAAAACTATCAAGTTAACCATCAAAATGCAGCTTGAAAAAGCAAAAGGTGGATCAGTTGATAAGCTACCACTGGCACTATGGGCATACAGAATAACCCATAAAACTGCGACTGGGCACACTCCATTCTCATTAGCATACGGATCAGAAGCGATGATTCCAGTAGAACTAGAAGTCCCTTCACACAGGAGAATTCATTTCAACCAGGCTGAAAACGAAAAATTGCAACTCGAAGCACTTAACCTCCTTGATGAAAGAAGGGAAGAAGCTAGGCTCAGAGTTGCGGCCCATCAGCAAAGGATAGCAAGGCACTTCAACTCAAAAGTCCGTCAACGAAGCTTTGAAATCGGGGACTTAGTCTTGAAGAGGATCATGACAGCAACTGGAGTGTTTGGACCAAATTAGGAAGGACCATATGTCATAGGCAATAAGCTTCTTGATGGCACCTTCAAACTCACAACTGTCGAAGGAGATCCAATCCTGAGAGCCTGGAACATCAACCATTTGCGTCCATATTTTACTTAAAAAGCTCTGCTTGAAATTGTAAAATGATAATGGATGTATCAGTTGTATTGTAAACCATTGTAAAATCAGTGATAATTAATAAAAGAGCTATAAAGTGGATGTAGGCCCAATTCTTGGCCGAACCACTATAAATTTTGTGTTCTTTATTATTATAAAAAATGCCTGTTTCATTTCGATGCATAAATACTCTAAATGTATTGCTAAATGTTGATTTAATATTGCAGGCCATTAAAACAAAGCTTACCCATCACAAGGCCAAGTGAGCCCCGTAAATCACTCGATAAATGAATTTCAAGCCATAAAAAGTTCCAGATTTAAATCCAACATAAGATGAATTTCATGCAAAAAAGTTGATGATTCCGTCGAAGGGGCACTTTTCCAAAGAAAAGGAAGCAGACACTTGTTAACTAATTACGATCGTCTATACAAACAGACATCTGATTAGATAGCTCGCGCCTGCCCCGTGGAATCACTTAACAGTGAAGTTCACTTGCAAAAGAAAGGAACACTGGCTCAGAGACGATAACAGGGGACCGCTAATGAGCAAACAACGTAGAGATATGGGCAAGCCAGTCAACAAAAGCCCTCTCCGAAGGCACAAGACCTCCTCGGAGGCGCAACTCTTCGGAGGATAAAGACCTCTACGGAGGCACAAGCCCTCTTTGGAGGCACGCCAAAAAATGTAAGTGCTCTTCTCAACAAACAGGTTGGTGGAAGCACCGAAGGGGCACCTTCCCAAGTGGAAGGCACAGGGCCTTTGTTAACTAGTTGCGATCGTTTGTGCGAACGAACATCCAATTAAGTGACTTGTGTCCGCCCCGTGGAACCGTTTAACTGTGAGAAAGTAACTTTCAGGCAATCAAATAAAGACCTCTCCAGAGGCACAAGACCTCTCCGGAGGCACAAGACCTCTTCGGAGGCACGCTGCCCTCTTCGGAGGTAGAAGACCTCTCCCGAGGCACCACAAGCCCTCTTACGAGGCACAAGTCTTCTCCAAAGGCACATATTGCCCTCTCCGGAGGCAGAAGACCTTCCTCAAGGCACACAAGACCTCTCCGGAGGCACAAGACCTCTTCGGAGGCACATTCCAGAATGAAATGCTCTTCTCAAACAACAAAGTTGATGGAATCACCGGAGGAGCACCTTCACAACATGAAGGCACAGGGCCCTTGTTAATTGGTTGCGATCGCTTGTGCAAACGAACATCCAATCAAGTAACTTGTGTCCACCCCGCGGTTCCATTCAATTGTGAGGAAGTAATTTCAAGTGAATCAAACAAAAAGCCCTCTAACGAGGCACAAAAAAAAGCCCTCTTTGGAGGCATACTTCAACTCTTAAAGGAAGATTAACTTGTTCATCTTGAAAAGTTCTTCCTAAAAATTGAAGTGCTACATAAAGCTCTCTTCAGAGGCTCGCCTTAACGTGTAGGACAATTTACTTCTCAAAAATATGAAGTGACCATCTCCGAAGGTTGAAGCGTAAAAACTTCTCCAAAAAACGAGACACGCTCCATTAAAGCAGAATAATTTTTCTCTCAAAAATGGAATAGTTATTCTCCAAAATAAGAGTACAAGTCTCGTCAAAGCAAAAGATATTACAATGCACTTGTGGTATGGGGGCAATATCATACAATATAGCTACATCAATAAAAGTAGTACTCAAGCAACATACCGCAAGCTCATTACAATATCACGCAAAAAAGATGTGGAATAAATGCATTCTCAAACACAGACAAAAAGTTTGTACAAGTAAAAAGAATCGTTTATTCTACACTAAAATGAGGAATAAATGCATTCTCAAACACAGACAAAAAGTTTGTACAAGTAAAAAGAATCGTTTATTCTACACTAAAATGAGAAATAGATGCATTCTTACATACACAAGAATTTGTACAAGTAAAAGAATTATTTTATTCAATACTATGAAAATTCTTTACATGTGCAGATCTCAAAAAAGCGGGGACCGGTACCCGCAAAATGTCCGGTTAATACATGCAAAAAGCAAAAAGCAAAACAAGAAGCATAAAGTCCAGCTTATCATTCCTTCTTCCCGCCACCCTGAGAACTCTTTCTCGGCTTGATAACTAGTTTTGGAAGCCGTTGTGGACGGGTCGTAAGGGAAGGAGAAAGAGGAGTAGTTGGATCTTCTTCTACTTTATCTTCTCCAACTGAAATGCTTTTCTTCTTCTTCCTCATTGCGCGCTTCCCTTTCCTCTTTAAAGAAGACTCACTTCCTGGAGTAAGCAACGTAGAAAGTTTTGTATCATCACCATAAGACTGCTCCGGGGTCTTCTCGCTGTCCTCAAATTCTTCCACCTTCTGCTCTTGCGAAGCGGGTGGATCCTCCAAGCCTTGAAGGGCTTCTATTTGCTCTTCCTGCGAACCCGGCTGAGAAGCAGGAGTGACTTGAAGGGATGGAGGAGGAACAACTGGAGGAGGAGAAGTGTGCGCAGCGCTCGGTACCTCCGCTACAGAAGAAAAGAAGTTAAAATCAGTACTCTCCGAAAAAAGAGAAGATATTGGATCATCAGGACTTAAGTAATAAGCGAGAAATTCATCGAGCTCAGTTGAATCGAACGAGTAGTAAGGCTTGAAGTTACCTGGAGAAGATGGCTTAATCACGATGACTTCGAAGTTTTCGGCTTCAGCATCATCCTGGGACTTCTCCTCGACTTGAATAATGGGAGACTCGGTAATGGCGGACTTAACTTCGGCTTTTGCAGGAGGTGGAGAATAAGAGCTGGAGCCTATGATATAAATGTCGGCCGAAGTCGAAGTATGGGCAGGGGCAGTTGGAGATATTTCTTTTCCGGATGCTCCCCTGCCGCTGCTTCAGCTCTCGCTCTAGCAAGTTGCTCCTTTCCTCTGGCAAGAGCGGCACGAGTTTCATCATCAAAAAAATGTGCCTCAAGCTTTGCCTCATCATAGCCAGCTCCTTCGAGCATATCAATTGCGGCCTCCCATAATTCAGCCAAAGTAATTTCATATTTCAGTCCCAGGAATGAGAGACTTCCATGCCCCAAGACGCTGTGGACATAAAAGTCGAACAAAGTAGAGCTGATAGTGGCTTTGGTTGCCTCATGAGATTCTTCAGTTGCAACTTGACCAACAACAACCTCATCACGCTCTTTCTCAACTTTAGAAAGTCGAGCCTTTAGCAATTCGATCTCCATGTTCTGGGAGTTAACTGTTTCCCGCAGCTGAGCGGTATCTTTGCGATATTTTTCAGTAACATGCTGCTCAGCCTCAAGTTTCATCTCAGCATCCCTTTGAGCAGCATGCGCATCCCGCACTTGTTTTTGGAAGACTTCTTCTTTTTGAGAGTGCGACGCGGAAGAAGTGGCGAGATCTTCTTTGAGTTTCTTAACTTCGGAATCAAGTCTCGCATTGTCGTCAGCAATGCTCGCCATCTCTGCGTCATGTTGCTTACAAACTTCATCCACTCTGACTTGTCATTCTCCATAGTTAGCATGGCTTCAAGATTCATGCGATTAACTCTTTGAAGCTCGTCGACAAGCTTCTGCCAGTCGGACATCCTCTCTATATCGAGTTTGATTGCGTTAAGGTTCCTCAACATAGCTTGCTTATCAATCGGTACCAAGTCTAGGTCGAAGCGTACTCCCCTTAAGCACCAATTTGGGAATTGGCTTTGAAGTGTAGAAGGAGCATCTTTGACTTGGTACTGGGGCCTGTTGATAATTGTCTGAATGTTAGATTTTTTAAGAGCAGGAGAACTGGAGGAGATGTCAAGAGGGTTAGGCGCATCGGTCTTTTCAGAAATTGCAGATGCTGATTGATCGCTAAGTTTGACCCGTTTTCTCAGATCGTCAGCCATGTGACTCTTCTCTTTATCATCATGGGATTTCCTTTTATGAGAGTCATCGCTTCTGTGAGAAGAATCGTATCGTTCATCCCTTCTCCCAAATTTTTGTTCATGAGCTCTTCTTTCTTGAGCCTTCCTAACGGCTCTTTCTTCATCGGTTTCCCTACGGACGGGGAGATAGCGGCTATGGTCATCGGTGTCACGCCCTCCATAGCATCGAAAGTCATCATAGTATGAACCGCTTCGCCCCATCGGAGAACCTGAAATTGAAGAAAAGTCAAGTCTTAGAAATCTTCAAAGTAGAAAAGTTAAGTGAATGAAAGTGCTAAGCATCCTAAGTGTGTGTGGCGTGCAAACTACGCTCGTCAGACTACAAATCACTCTTTAGTGTGGGAGTGGTGACGACTTGTATAACAGGCGTTGTAATTTGTTGTAAAGAGGAAGTCGCCTCGACGGCAGAAGAGATAGCTTTTGAAGTGTCGTCTTTGAATAGCTCATGTGAGGTTATCATCAAATCACTCAACCCATCAAAGATATCATCGCCATTGTGCCCGGCGGAACCTTCCTTTTCAATTTCCACATCAGCCGCCTTTCCGGAATTCTGAGACGCTCCACTTCTTCGATGACTGGGGAAAGTGTTAGCTTGCTTGACGACCCCGCAACGTCAGTAGATGTAGAGCATTTTACCAAAGAAGCTTCCACAACAGGTTCTTTAGGGGTGATCTCTTTGGTTGAAACCGGGGCATCTAACGGTCCGGCCAGATTATCAACAGCGTCGTGAAATTGAATTGACCGGGAAGGGTGTAGAAGTCTGAATTGATGTAAAAACTCGTCTTTCAACAGAAATTGGATGCTCCTCTCTTCAACCGGCACGGCCATGAGCCTCTCAAAAGTTGGTTTGTGACCAGGATCCCTAGAAGGAGGAGGAAGCGCTGAAAAGTAAAGAGCGAAGTTAACACTTGACAACTCGGGCTTCATAAAGTTCAGAAAACATAAGGAACGAAGATAAATGATCTTACTTCCTACTCTCCAGATAGCATAGAATTCCGGAGGACAGCGAACGAAGAAAAACTGACTCAGAAACCCGTGAACACTATCGGGAAGACCGATGATCAGTTTACGGTTCCTAGCACTTCTCACAAGAGTAATGGAGGGATGGTCTTTATTTTTGGCAAATGTGCACAAGTAACAAACTTCATCAAAACTCGGAAGATGATCCAGCATCCTCCTAAATAGCACACATAGCCCCATCAGGATGGCATAGCCATTGGGATGTAACTGAAAGGGAGAGATAGACAGTCGAAGAAGAAGCTGTTGAAGGAAATTGTTAAAAGGAGGAATGGCTCTGCTCATGCACATTTGACGATTAATGGCGACGAAACCAGGAGGTGGTATGTTAGCAGAGTCACTTTCCCCAGGTAGTATGGCTTCTGCTTCAGCAATACCAAATTAAACACATAATTGGTTGAAAGCTCTGTAATGTAAAGTGGTCGAGATTCTTTCTGGAGGATTAGTCAACGGGACAGGAATAGGAATGGCCTCTCCAGCTTGAGCTATTACCTCTTCTTGTTGGGATGTCATTCTACATAAGCAACTGGATGTTCAAATGTGAAGGTGCACGTTTCCTAAAAAGTGTGAAGTGTTGTGCAGAACTAATAAAAATAGGAAGCAAGCATAACTGGAATTAAACTAGTTGACAATTGGTCGATTACGAGATTTCAGGACTTGTTAATATAAAACTCAAGTGCAGTGTTAATGCAAACAAATCAGCTTCAGTTAACTATTTCATTTTTGCTTTAATATACTTCACTTGAATTGGTTGGTTTACAGCATTTCATTCACACAGTTCATTTAAATTGATTATTCTTTATCGACTAATCTGTCATTCGATGTGGGCAGTCAATGGCAGTATATTTGTCCCAGTTTTCTGCAAATATTGTGTTTAACAGGTTATTAGCATTAGAGATAATTGTAAAGAAGTTCAAACAGCTTAAAGTCCAGACAGTTCAAAGTTTAGGCAGTTTACTCTGGCAATTCAAGTTGAGAATTCAGGTTTAGGCAGTTCATTTAAGTATTAGCTCGTCCATGACCTAAAGGATGTGCTACGAGTTAAATTAAGTCATCGACCCCTTAAGTCGTAATGCATATGAAGGAAAAGGCCTAGAGTCAGAACAACACAAATTTCTCCAAGTCCTAGCTCGGCCGCGACCTAAGGCCTATGCCTCAAGTTAGTTAGGTCACAGGAGAGTTAGGTCACAGAAAAGTTGGGTCGCTCGATCAGTTAGGTCGCAGAAAAGTTGGGTCGTTCGATCAGTTAGGTCGCAAGAGTTCTTGAACCGGACAGGTTGTTAGGTCAGCCAAGTTAATTAGGTCGTGAATGTTTTAGGTCGTCCCCAATGGAATCTCGAGCTATCTCCTGCTCGAACCAAAGCCTCATTTCCTTTCACCAATTACCTTCCTCTCTACTAAGAAGCTCATTAACTCATCAACTTCTAAACCCAAGTCTCATCCCCCATAACTCTTTAACCCGTTAACGACCTCCTCATCCCCTCTAAAATCACAAATCAGTTAGCCTAAAGCACTAAAACCCATCTCCTTCTTCTCGCAAATCGCCTAAAGCCAAATCAAATCACCTCAAGTCCATCAACAGTCAATGTAACGAGATTCGTGATGAAACGCGGCGTTAGGAAGTCGGTCAGAGATGAAAGATGGGGTTCGTGAATCAATGATAATCGAGGATTGAGTAGAAAGCGGGTTCACTTACGTAGTGTAATGTTAAGGATAATTAATGATCGAGTAATTGAATTCGCCTTCGAGAGCTTGGGAACTTATCAATGGCTAAATAGGAATGTTAAAAACAGATAAGGTGAAGGAGGAACGACCTAAGTTATTTATACACCGGGGCAGTGAAATGCGAATCGGCACATGACCTACGACCTAAGTTTCCTCCCTAAGTCGCTCGCGACCTAACAACTCATCAAAAACACGAGTTAAGGAGATCGAAGCACACGACCTACGACCTAGGCGTGTACTTCGAGGGGCAAATGTTAACCCTCTTTTGACTTGCGACCTAACGATCTATGGAGTGCCACGACCTAACGACCTATGGAGTGCCGCGACCTAACGACCTATGGAGTGCCGCGACCTAACGACCTATGGAGTGCCGTGACCTAACGACCTATGGAGTGCTGCGACCTAACGACTTAAGGATTTAGCGACCTAACGACTTAAGGTGTTAGCGACCTAACGACTTAAGGAGTTAGCGACCTAACGACTTAAGAAGTTAGCAACCTAGTGGCTCCGGTCCTCAGCGACCTAAAGATGCAAAGCGACCTAAAGCATATGCGACCTAAGCAATGCCACGACCTACCGACTTAAGAAGCTAGCGACTTAAGGGATCCTACTACCTAACGACCTAAGAACAAAGTGGACTCAGCGACCTACGACCTATATTAGGTCGCGCATGACCTATTAACTCGCTTAGGAGAAACCAAGATCAATCGAGATGAGCCAGATTATGACTTATCCTCTAGGTCGCTGCCGACCTACGACCTAGCTTAGGTCGTTCACGACCTAGGACTTGGAGACTAAATCTTGCCCAGATTTTTCCCTATAAATACTAGAGCCACTCCAACGGCAAGGGGACTTTTTGGCCAATCATTCTTTGAAGCTCCGATACACTGCCACCTTCTTAACTGAACCAACACTTGAAGAACTCCAAACACCAAAGACGCTACAACAAGCTTCGAAAGAGATCTTGCACATCCGACATGGATTCAAAGAGCCTCGTTACATCGAAGTTTAAGCTACTAGTCTGAAGTGTTTTTGTAATCAAAGTGAATTGTATTTGAAGTGCATTGTATCAATTTGTAAACAGATCAGCAATAAAAGAATATAAAGTGGACGTAGGCTTAATTATGAGCCGAACCACTATAAAACCGTTATCTCTATACTTTTTCTGCTATTTTTCAGCTTATATTCTGTTTCCGTACCAACGGGTGGTGATTTCATACTACTACACACACTGGAGTGTTAGCGTTCAATTTTCAGCGTTAACACCACACAATCCAAATATCCAATGTCACATACATTCACATAACCATTCTAAAGATTCTTACCAAAATCACAACTTTATGTTGAACATCCATTTAATATAATCATTCAAGTACACATGCATTAGCATTTACATAAACAACCAACCAAGCCAAGATTTAAAACAATAAACGCAATATCATAAAACCATCCAAACAACAAAAACTTGAAAGTAAACTCTATCCAAAACTTTAAGAATTTTACTCAACGGAAACACATGAAATCTTTGTCAAACTCTTTGCAAATGACTTGAAACCTTGGAATCTCAAAGGAAGACTTGAACTTTGTTTTCAAAACTTGGAAATAGCTTGTTTTTTGCAGTAAGGAGGTTCGGCTCTGATAGTATAGGGTTCGGCCTTTTTGTGGTGGAAAAGTACTTGAACTTAGAGAAAGAAGTGAAGCGATCGATTTTAAAATGTTTAAATAATTTCTACTGAGTTTTAAAATGGAAATGGAAGATCTTTATTGTTTAGAAAAGGGAAGAGAAGCCATTAAAATTTCTTTAGAGCTTAGGAATTTGTAAATGGAAGAGAGAAAAGAATGAATAAATGAAAAAGAATTTGGAAAAAGAAACTTTTATATTATGTTACTTTGTGAATTTACCCATATACCCTCTATTCTTTGCCCTCCACCATGTCATGACACCTCAACATGCAAGCCTCCACCTTTTCATTTCGTTGTCCCCACTCTTAGTCTCCCTCCCATCACATCAACAAACATAATCATGGTCCTTTTGTACTAAATGTTGGTGGAAACATCTTATTTACATATTTTTAACTTTTTTTAAAAACAAAAGAAAATCTTACCTTACATATGTATAATTGTATTCTTTAAATGTACATACACGTACACAACTATTTAAACATGACAAAAGTGATTTATAAATATGTGTATGCGTGTTAAAAGGTGTTACGATATTTCCGATTACCTTTATCCGACGAAAAATCGAAAAATCGGAAAACGACTTCCGGTCACATTTTCAATCTTTCTTAGAACTAATTATTTTTGTCAACCAAATTTAAAAATTATTTTACCATCATGTATAATTAATTAAAAGAGTTTATTTTAGTTATAAAATACATAATTTAATTATATAAAAATATATTTAAATATCCATAATTTAAGCTATCAAATTGCGGGTCGTTGTAGTTATATAACTCATAACCAACTATGTATAGCCATATTTCTTCGAGCTAAGTAATTGCATAACAAAAATACTATTGTAATAAGGGAAACCCTCTATGTTGAATATCCATGATTTATTTCTTACCATATAATAAATATCTCTTAATATTAAAAAACACTTGACGTGCATGTAAACCACTTTATTTATCAATTCAATCATCTCTAGACTTAATTAAAATCACAAAGAACAATTTACAAATCAACTTATAATCCTTTATTTCTCACAGTAATTTAACTCAAAGGTGAACAAAAGTACTGATCAAGAACGTGGGGATCTATCACAATATATTCATAAAAAATATCATGTATAAAGCTATTTCATAATTAAAACAACAATCCTAAATTTAATTTTCTTGTAACAAAATTATTATTTTTTGATAACAATTAATTATCTCAACATATAAAAAATTATATATCCATATAGTTACCAAAAATTCATCCATGAACTTATGATCAACCAAGCATAAAAATAATTAATAATATAAATGAATTTAGATTGAAATACTCACCATGGTTTCTCAAAATTCGAGCTTTTCTTCACCAAATGTTTCACTATCACTATAACATCTTAATAGTTCGATCTTTATTCCTAGAACCTAAATAGTCTAATGTTCATGAATTATGGATCAATTTCACTTTCAAATTGTTGGAATTTTCGAGTAGAGGTAATAAAGAGCATTTGATAAAATATTATTGTATCATAGACTAGGTATTGTGTCGAAAGCAAAATTCAACATGATTACGGCGCGATTGATAATGCCTTCCACTCACAAGGTTAACATAATAATCCCTCAAACATGTGTACTTAAGTTTGAAAGAATTAGAGAATTGTAGAAAACATTGTCCAAGAGTTCAATTCAGAAGATGATTTTGTAAAAAAATGAATTTTTGAAAGAGAAGACATGAAGAAGATAGATTTATTCACTGTACTGTTTCTGAAATGAAAGAGAGGAAAATAATGGGGGTGAAGGAGAAAAGAAATATCCATTTATTATCTGACCAAAAAAATTAGTCTCAAAATAAATAGTAAAGTAACAGAAATGGCTGTCCATTAAAGCAAAATACAAAAAGTATGAAAATTAGAAAATTAAGTTTTACTGTAATCCATCAGTATAAATAATGCAAAGTAATAGCTAAAGGATATGGATACCTCATAAAACTCATTTTTACCATGAATACCGTGCCCAGTGTGTTCTTACATTAGTTTATATGGAAATATAGAAAAATTTAACGCAACTATTTTTGTAAAAGGATTATCATATGAGAATATTTGTTTTTCAGTCATATATTAATCATTGCATTACTTTTGCATATATTTCTTCATTGCATCTAAAGAAGTGTATATTAAAAGATTGGGTATTATTTAGTATCGTGTAATTTATTTAACCTCTGACTAATCAATAAGATGAACCAAAAGTTGGTGAGTTTATTGAATTTTTTGGTCATCGTTGTTTTATTATATAATGTTTGCTTCATGTATATTATTTCAGTGATATTTGTAGTAATTTTGTGTGTCGAATGATCACAATTTTGTAGATATTTTTATTTGTTTAAATCGAAGAATGTTCCTTTATAACAAACAAAAAATCCATATAGAAGACACATCTTACGCACTAATAACTTCATGATTGAATCTATTAGCAGCCCTTAATTTCTCTATTACATCCGTCGTTTTGTTAAAAAATTCACACCTCATTTATTTCTTTTCTCACACCATATTATATTAATTTTACCTTCTTATTTTTAATTTCTTTTTCATTCACTTTCTATGAGAATGTAAAAAATTAAGGTGTTCAGATTTAGCCTAGCTTTAATAAAACTAGAAGTATACATGTTTAATTGAAGGGAGAATGCAACGATCGAACGTATTCATGAATGACAACATTTTGAAAATTGATTCTCTAGAAAGACTATTAGTATTGCATCTATTCAATAGTAGTAAAACAGAAGAATTTCCTACCGATTCTCTCTCTATATTTTATTTTCAAATCCCCACAATTTATAATTATTATAATTTTTATTACAATGTTTTACAAATTCTCTCTATTATCATTTAACATTTAAAATTGTTGAAGTTGCAAGTAATTGTTTTATTATTTGATCATTTAATTTATTGAACGCTTTCTTTGGATGAATACATGCCCTTATATGATGTATCTGTCCACTTAGATTAAATTCGGATGTTGGAAGTCGAAAATCGACCATAAATTTGACCAGTGCACCAGTGGGGTACCCACTGGTGGACCAGTGCATGTTTCTTAAAGCAATTCAGCTCCAGGGCCGAATCTTATTGAGTTGTATTTTTTGTTTTTTATTTAGGTTTTTTCTTTTGATCCTTTTGAGATTTTCAAAATTGAATTTTTGGTCTTCACGTGTTGTTTCAACTTTAATATGAATGATATTTTTAATGCCCAGAGCATAACTTATTTTTTAAACTATAACATAGTTGCATGCATTAATTTTTGGTCTTTACGTGTTGTTTCAACCTTAAGAGCAACTCCAATAGATTGAAAATTCTCGAATCCACACCCAGAAAGCACTCCAACAGAGCACGAGAATCCCCGATAGTGCAGAAAGGTGCGGCTTTGGCTCGGGAAAATGTGATTGGGTGAGGCGCCTATCAAACAGGCACCTGGTATCCAGGCGCCTGTTGAACAAGCGCCTCATTTTCAAGCGCCTGTTCAATAGGCGCCTGGCATCCACACGCCTGATGCCAGGCGCCTGTTCAACAGGCGCCTGATGCCAGGCGCCTGTTCAACAGGCGCCTGATGCCCAGGCGCCTGTTCAACAAGAGCCTGTTCAACAGGCGCCTGATGCCCAGGTGCCTGTTAAACAGGCGCCTGGCCTCATTTCTGTTGTAGAAATGAGGCCTCCAACATTTCGGAGTGCGAAAAATCTAATTTCCGCACTCCGAACTATTGGAGATGCTCTAATATGATTTCTTTCTCCAAGACCAAATGCATAACTATTTTTTAAAACCATAACATAGTTGCATGAATTAATTACAATACTAAATCCAAAAGTAACTCACCCGTTTTACGTTAAATTTCACAACTTTACACTCTTCCATGTATAATACACATCTCCCATTTCACTTCCATGTAACCAAACGTTTATTACTCCCCCAGCAGCCAAAAAAAAATATTACTCCATCACCCCTTCCATTAAAATTAAACCCACCTCAAACCCATCGCTATCAAAAGCCATGGCGAATCCGTTTCCATCTCCCAACCCGAACCCAACACCAGACACCCAACAACAGCCTCAAACCCCTCCTATTAACTACCGGAAAGGCAACTGGACAGTCCAGGAAATGCTGACCCTCATCACCGCCAAACGCCTCCATGGCGACCAATGCTATGCCACCACGTCATCCCCTTTCCCCAACCGACGCTCCTCCCAGCCACAGTGGAAGTGGATCGAGAACTACTGCTGCGCCTATGGCTGCCTCCGCCCCCAGAACCAGTGCAAGAACAAATGGAACAACCTCCTCCGCGGGTACATAAAGGTCTGCGACTACGAGTCCAGAAACGCTACAGCCGAAACTGGTACGGGTGCCAATCGGAAAAGCTACTGGGAGATGGAGCGGCATGAAAGGAAAGAATTCAACCTGCCTAGCAACATGGGCTTCAACATACACGAATCGCTCGCTGATGTACTCAATCTTCACAACGCTCGCCGGATCCCCGTCTCCCCGACACCGGTCATGATGATCCCACCACAGCAGCCGCCAAAAGACCTCTCGCCCCCTCCAGCGGTGACGCAAGTAGCCCCGCAGACTGAAGACTCAGGTAGTTTTAGTTTCTGATTCTTTTAAATTGACAACGTGGGACTAAAAGTCGTAGGGCACTGTGCATAATAATGCATGCAATATATCATTATAATCATAAAGCTGAGTAATGTTTATGAAAACGATCATGTTTTTATATTGCTTTTCAACGTGAACAGTATCTTATATGCTTTCGATAGCATTTTTCCCTTAATTTTGTGTTGCTTTTTTCCCCTTTTGGGAAGCAGCTGAATTGGACGAGTCAGTGGAGGAGGAATGGGAGATGAAAAGAAGCAAGGCAAGAGATTTGGGAATGACCATGGTGCATACTGCTCCGTTGCTATCGCAGACATTGATGACATCTAAGGAGAACAAGCAGAGGCACAAGGAGTTGATGGAGCTGGAAGAAAGGAAGTTGAGACTTGAAGAAAGGAGGTTGAGGCTGGAAGAGGAGAGGTCGGAGATGAAAAAGCAAGCGGTGTCTGGGTTGCTATCTGCCATTAATGGATTATCCAACGCTGTGCAAGCAGTTGTGTCGGAAGAACCGCGTACAGTTGACGGTGGTCGTATGTAACTAGGAGGTTTTTTCATAATTGTTGTGATTTGAATAGTAAGTTAACTGTTCTTTTTCAGATTTGTACGCGTCATTTTTTTTCTTTTTCCAATCTATAAAAGTTTTTTACTTAGTTTTTATCACTGAGTTAAATGCATTCCAATCTAATAATTATTTTGCTTTTAAATATTGATAAACTAAGAAATGTAAACAGAAAATTTTGATTTAACGTAATATTTTTTTTAAATAGTTTTAAGTGGTTATGTAACAACCCGCATATTTATCGATTTTATATTCAAATATTTTATCGTTAGTCAGATGTTAGTCCGAAAAGCTACTTTTTGCATACGGTCAAATTAGGACTCGAGACCACCTCCATTGAGTTCAAAATGACGTTTGCGATCTTTTTGAGTATAAACTTCGATATGTTTGGAGATAGTGAAATTTTCGTCACTTTTTGTGTTGGGCTTTTGGTTTGGGCTGCACCTCTTCTAACTCAGCCCATCTCCTTCCTTCTCTTCATCACTTCATCTACTTGCATCAACTTTGAAGCTTTAGCAAAAATGGTGGAGGGAATAGGAAATTAAAATTCCAAGCTCAAGTTCTTTAGCAAATTCAACATCTAACTCCAAATTCAAAGTGAAGACATTGATTCAAGCTTGTGGTTGATCTTTGCTTTGCCCCCGAGCTTCGTCTTCATCAAATTCCGTGAAAAGGTGAGATTTTTGATCTCACATCTTGCCTATGATTGTCATTGGACTGTTGGGAATGATTCCCTATCACTCTAGCATCAACATTTGCATTTGGTTTGGATTGGATTGGCGAAAAACTTCAATTTTCAGTGTTTTGGTGATTTTTCTGGCACTAGGTCGTTCTGGCCTTTGCTAGGTCGTACGCGAGTTAAGGCATTAGGTCGCGCGCGTTGAAAAGTCACTGCCTTCGTATTTCTGTTCGCCTGTGCTAAGTCGTTCACGAGTTAAGTCATAGGTCGTCCACGAGTTAGTGTTTTAGGTCGTCCCCGACCTAACTCCACTAGGTCGTTCCAGGCCTTAAGTCATAGGTCGCGTGGCACTTTAGGTCGCATGGCCTTGTTCCCTAGTTAGGTCGTAGGACCTTTTAACTGTTAGGTCGTACAGACCTTAGCTCGTAGCTCGTATTTGAGCTTAAGTCCTAGGTCGTTAGCTCTTAAATCCTAGGTCGTATCGAACTTAAGTCGCTAGGTCGTACGCGAGTTAAGGCATTAGGTCGCTACATAGAAGAGTCACCGCCTTCTTAGGTCGTTCACGAGTTAAAGGCTTAGGTCGTTCGTGAGTTAAAGAGTTAGTTCGTTCGCGAGTTAACTCCTTAGGTCGTAAGACTTTTCATTTCCTTAGGTCGTAAGACCTTAGGTCGTGCACTTTTAGGTCGCGAACAAC
Source organism: Allium fistulosum (assembly GCA_030737815.1). Taxonomy (NCBI): domain Eukaryota; kingdom Viridiplantae; phylum Streptophyta; class Magnoliopsida; order Asparagales; family Amaryllidaceae; genus Allium; species Allium fistulosum. The sequence goes on along the minus strand of CM060908.1, from coordinate 532,743,875 downwards.
CTTATGTCGCGAACCTCTTTAGGTCGTATGATCCTAACTTTCTTAGGTCGTTGGACCTTTTTAACTCGTTAGGTCGTAGACCCTTAAATTGTTAAGTCGCGTACCTTCTTAGGTCGCGCATCCCACTTAGGTCGCAGAACCCTCTTAAGTCGTAAGTCGTTCGCGAGTTAGCACTTAGGTCGTTTGACCTGTTTTTCCCCTAGGTCGTTCGACCTGTTCTTCTGCTAGGTCGCGTGGCAATCTTCCCTTAGGTCGTTTGGCTTCTCGAGACCGCTTGCCTTCACTAGGTCGTACCGTAACGGGGCGCTGCCCCGCACCCCGCTAGGGGCGCTGCCCCCTGGACCCCCACGACCTTATCTTATCTACGTAGGCAATCTTATCTGAAAAGCGTTCAACGGAACTTCTTACTTTGATGGTTTTGGGAATTGATTTCTTTGAACTTTACTCACGTCTTCGAATGTGAATTTTTACGATTGATTGTTTCTACAATCACTTCTATGATTTGTCACTTCAAAATATAAAGGTTTCCTATACTAGTATTAAACATCAAAACTCTTTCATTAAAACGATTTCAACTCGATTTTCAATATCAAACTCGTTTATAAAACTGTTTTCCAATCTATTAGTATATACAAGCCTTTACCTCACTCGAATGAGAAATCGACTTAAACGACTTAGTAAAACGAGTGGTATGAAACGCTTGCGTTCACTTTGTCGGTTAGCTCTTGGACTTGTTCGATTGAACCCTATTGTGACAAATTTTCTAGTGCAGATCTACAATCTGTTCGTAAATATTTGAGTTAAGCAAGTGGTTATGGGACATGAAGCTAAACTCTTATATTTACTAGCTTAGTGTAATCGACACTTCCTTATGATCATGATGATCATTCTTGTGATTTAGACTAGCGTTTGCGCGATGTCTCTTTGTTTGCGAGGTTAGACTAGACACCATTTGTGTGATTTCGATTCACACATATCTCTTTATCTTCAAGGTTAGTCTATGCCTCATTGGTGTGATTTCGATTCACACATATGGAAACTCTTGTGACAATTTTCTAGTGCAGATCTACAATCTGTTCGTAAATATTTGAGTTAAGCAAGTGGTTATGGGACATGAAGCTAAACTCTTATATTTACTAGCTTAGTGTAATCGACACTTCTTTATGATCGATGACGATCATTTTATGGTTTAGACGCATGGGTCGTATCTATTTAGGTGCGTCGATGTTTACTTCTCGCATGGGTCGTATCTATTTAGGTGCGTTGATGTTTATTACTCGCATGGGTCGTACCTATTTAGGTGCGTCGATGTTTATTTACTTCGTGGAGCAATCGGCTCAATAAGTCGGGGCATGGGGCGTATCTATTTAGGTGCGTCGATGTTCGTCTATGCATGGGTCGTATCTTTCTAGGTGCGTCGATGTTCGACTTTGCATGGGGTGTATCTTTCTAGGTGCATCGATGTTAGACATTACATGGGGCGTATCTTTCTAGTTGCGTCGATGTTTATTTATGCCTGGGGCGTATCTTTCTAGGTGCGTCAATGCTAGAGCATGGGTCGTATCTTTCTAGGTGCGTCGATGTTCGACTTTGCATGGGGTGCATCTTTCTAGGTGTATCGATGCTAGACTTTACATGGGGCATATCTTTCTAGGTGCGTCGATGTTCAGTTTATGGGATTGGTCATCCTCTTTTCTTGAGATTTCTGGATTTTATGTTTCACCAGCTTTTACCATTGACATTGATGAGTATGTCATTTTATTGCGGCTTGGTGAATTAAATTAAGAATATGATATTCTTTTAATCTTTGAGAAGATTCTTGTGATATTGATTAATCTCTTGTTGATTATCATTTTCATACTTGTAGTAGTATGCTTTTATGGATATCTTATATGTTCATGCCATATCTCTTGTTCTATATCATTTTATCTGATAATTATAGCTAGACTGATCCGTTTATTATTTTCTTCTTAAATAATACTCGGGTCAGACTGAGATTTTACAGGTGCTTCCTCATGACTTCATATCTGGAGCCATCTTCTGACTTTTGGCTAACTACTCTAGTTTAGTAGTTTTTTTTGTTTGTATACATTTGAGATTAGACTCCTTGATGTATACATATTCTATTATCTTGCACGTGTATGTATTCATTTGTGTTATTGTGGATCTTATTTGACCACTACTCTGATGTACACTTTCATGTGTTATATTCATATCTCTTTCCGCCTTTGTGATATGAATTGTCTGTGACTGATTTATGTTACGTTTATTTCTATATTTGTTTCCGAAGATCATATATAGCCACTGTGTGATAGCTTTGTGTTTGTATCGGTATGTCGGATTTCCTCCTTAAAAGATATGCATTCTATTCTATCTGACATATCGGTGCTCGCGCAAAGAAGTTACACGGATGGTCGCTCCTCAACAGCCTTATCCTCCGTGCTAATTGACAGCACTACACCGTAGTGTTCTTGGTTAGCGTGGGTATAAAGGTGGGGCGTCACAGGTTATTACCCGTTAAATACATATAATATAAACTTTCAACTTAATAAAACAATAAATACATATATTTGACTATATTAAAATACTTGTAAAATAAACTATAATCATAATAAAAACTGAATGGATAATTATCGAATGCGGATGCTTTCGTATCCGCATCTGAATATGTTTTTTCGAATATCAGATATTTATCCACTTTTAATGTACAGATATAGATGGATTTCGAATTTCTTGAGTATCAATTGAAAAACTTAATAGTCAATGGTTTATTTGAATTTTGTATATACCTTTTCCCACATCCTAATATTACACCAAGGAGGATCTCGTTCCATGTAAGAATACCACCAACGCTTTCTGTGTTTACTGAAAAGCATCCAATGGTGGAGCATGTAGTCAAGAAGAACTCAAAATCGAATGTCGGTCTATTGGATAATTACAACAAAAAAATAAGTCATTTTATGACCTTTAGTATTCTTTATTAATGAGAAAACATTTTCATTTGTGGAATGCTTATTCAATTGGAGAAAGGTGAAATCGACATTCATTTTTCTCTAATTTTTCACTTTATTATGAAAAAATAAATAAAAAAACATAATAATTAAGTAAAAATTCATTTTATTATCTCTTTTTCTCCATAAATTCATCCATAGTTAGATCTTCTTCCATATAAGCTTAGAACTTCTAGACAGAGATTACTATAAATCTTCAACACCTTGAGTGCACAAGTTTAAAGAGTCGTTGTGTTAACCTTGAAGTGCAGACGACATTATCGATCGCACCAGTCATGTCGAATTTCGTTTCCAAGGTATTGTTCTCATCAAAAACACAATTCCAATCAATTTTTCTTTGTTGTACACACTAATCGATTCCCACTATTTAAAAGCGTGATTAAATTCAACATTTGTACGATTAGTCTATTCTAGTTTTGGAGCAAGGATTGTGCTATTGTGATGATTCGTGCGTTTGGAGAAGAAAAACAAGAATTTTGAGCAAAGTTTGAAACAAATCTGGGAATTTCAAAACATTAACATGGTAATATATTCAATTAACGCCGTGGTCCAATCCAAATTTTCCTTCTACCTTCATGTTTGAATTATATTTGGATTTTTACAGTAATCCACTGCGTTAATATTTTTGAGATTGTCTAGTGATTAAACAATGTCGGTCCTATGATTCTGATACCTAAAACTAGTTATGAGTCAAGTTCCTATTATAAATACTAGTTAGATTAATAAAATTAAATCATCAAAGTTGTTCAATATATGATATAAACAAGAAATAGAGTAATAAAAAGAAACAACTGCCTTGGTAAGAATACTTCAAGCCATACAACGGTGTAAAATAAGTTATTTTTAGCAACTAATTTGTATTAGAAATGTTAATCATTAAATTTCAAAGTAAAAGGACTTATTTACCATAAATTTTAGCATTTTGATCGTATTAATATTCTGTAAATAGAAATTCATAATAGGACCGTCAACAAAAGCTTTCGGATACGGAAATATAGTGTCATATCCGCATCCGCATCCAAAATCATTTTCAGATTTCTGGTATCCGCATCCGCGTATACGGATGAATATCAGATAATTATCCTATCCACTAACGATCGATAAATCAAGAATTATAAAAAGATAACTTTAGCTTAATAAAAGTATTTTTCAATCCAATTGATTATAAAAGTGTTAAAAATTAACAAATATGATGATAATAAATAGTTTCGAGTAGTTAAAAAGCATTAAGTGCATATAGCATACACTACCAACTTAATAAAAATAAACAAATATATTTCACCACACTAAAATATACATAATTTAAACTATAATCTTGACAAAAACTGGATGGAGAAGTTTCAAATGCGGATGCCTTCGTATCCGCATCCGCATCCGTATTTCAGACATCAGATATTTATCCGCTTTTTGGATGCGATGTAGACGGATTTCAAATTTTTCGTATACCAATTGACAGCCTTAATGAATAACATAAAATTAGTACAATTTAAAGATAAAAAAGTCTATCCACTTATGGAAAGGAGAAAAATTGGCATAAGGACAGACTTAGAAATTTTTTAAACTGAAGGACAATAAGTTTATGGTTTTAGCTGAAAGAAAAAGCTAGTTCTAACTCGCAAATTCTATGGTGTAAAATTGAATATAATGCTATTTATAATTAGCATTTTGTATATTGTAAAAGTTGAATATAATGCTAAATGATAATACAACATTGCCGACAAAAAACATCGTTTAATTTTTTTAATCCTAATATAAAAATATATAAATCATGTGACAAAGGTTACATGTTAAAAAAAATAGTAAATTTATGTAACTTAATTATCTTTACATTGATTTAACATATACTCAATAATAAATTTAAGTATAAAATTATTATTTTTCAAACATATTGTGTGGATTTCACGAGTTACACGGTACTAAAAGAAGAGTTTAAAACCTTAATATGAATTACGTCTTCAATGCCCAAAGTATAACTGATTTTTCAACCTGTAACATAGGTGTATGAATTAATTACAATACCAAATCCAACGTAACTCACCCTTTTCATGTTACATTTCACAAATACACCCTCTTCCAAATATAATCCCTTACACAACTCCCATTTCACCTCCATGTAACCAAACATTTATTACTCCCATAGCAGCCAAAAAATTAAATATAACTCCAATTAAAACATTTAGATCTTCGTAACTTTCATAATCCCATTCCCCTCCATCGAAATAAAAGCCACCTCAAATCCATCGCTATCCACAGCCATGGCGAATCCATTTTCCGTCTCCCAACCCGAACCCAACACCCGACGCCCACCAACAACCTCCAACCCCTCCTATGAACCACCGGAAAGGTAACTGGACTGTACAGGAAACGCTGACCCTCATCACCGCCAAACGCCTCCATGACGACCGACGGTATGCTGCCGCGTCGTCCCCCTTCCCCTACCGACGCTCCACCCCGCCATGCTGGAAGTGGATCGAGAACTACTACTGTGCCCACGGCTGCCTCCGCTCCCAGAAATAGTGCATCGACAAATGGGACAACCTCCTTCGCGAGTACAAAAAGGTCTGCCACTATGACTCCAGAAACGCTGGAACCGAACCTGGTACCCGTGCAAAATGGAAAAGCTACTGGGAGATGGAGAGGCATGAAAGGAAAGAATTCAACCTGCCTACCAACATGGGCTTCGACATCCACGAATCGATCACTGCTGTACTCAATCTCCGCAATGCTCGTCGGATCCCCCTCTTCCCAACACCGATCATGATGATCCCACCACGGCAGCTGCCAAAAGATTTCTCGCCCCCTCCCGCGGTGACCCAAGCTGCCACACAGACTGAAGAGTCAGGTAATTTCGATTTTCAATTCTTTTAATTTGATAACGTGGGACTAATAGTCGCTGGGCCCTGTGCATATTAATGCATGCAATATTTCATTACAGTCACAAAGCTAAAAATTTATGAAAAAGATTGCGTTTTTATAATGCTTTTCAACATGAACAGTATCTTATATGCTTTCAATAGCATTTTTCTCTCTCTTAATTTTTTGTTACTTTTTTTCTTTTTCAAAAGCAGCTGAATTGGACGAGTCAGAGGAGGAGGTACATGAGATGAAACGCAAGGTGAGAGATTTGGGGATGACCATGGTGCGTACTGTCCCAATGTTGTCGCAGACATTGATGACATCTGAGGAGAACAAGCAGATGTACAAGGAGTTGATTGAGCTGGAAGAAAGGAGGTTGAGGCTGTAAGAGGAGAGGTTGGAGATGAAAAAGTAAGCGGTGTCCGGGTTGCTATCTACCATTAATGGATTATCCAACGTTGTGCATGCAGTTGTGTCGGAGGAACAGCGTACAGTTGACGGTGGTCGTATGTAACTAAGAAGTTTTTTCATTTTGATTGTGATTTGAATAGTGGAGTAACTGTTCTTTTTCAGATTTGTAGCCATCATTTTTTCTTTTCTTTTCTTTTTCCAATCTAAAAGGCTTTTTTTGAAGAGAATTAAAAAGGCCCAGCCTAGATACAAAGAGCGGGTTTAAACCCGAAGGCACCGCTTATCTTTTACAAACACAAAGCTAGGTTTAGGGTTGCCGACAAACTCAATACTCGACGAAGCAAGCAGAAAAAAATGGCAACCAAAAATGGTGAACGAATCAAAACTTCGCCAATTCTCCTTCATTCTTCATCCCGCTTGTTTCGCCACGCTCTCAGTAAGATGAGCTTTGTTAAATCCATCTCTCATACCCCTTCCACTCCCATCTTTGCTCGGAGCTTTACGATTACTGCCGTCATACAAATTGTTGTTAGATCTAGCGTCATCGCGACCTAGATCTAACGATGTCTTCTTCGAAATGCTGATACTACCCAAATTAGCTCTGATGCTCGAGAAATTGACTGCTGTAGCTTGCTGTGGGTTGTTCTCAGCCTCGTGTGAAACAGTTCTGAAATATAGAGAATTGTTAGATCTAGCGTCATTGCGACCTAGATCTATATCATCCGTGAATTACCATGACTACCCAAATTGGCTCTGATACTTGATTGGTGTGGGTTAAAGCAGTTGTTCTGAGCCCTATGGGAGTAAATTTTATCAGATTTATCAACGAGATCTTGTTGGTTGACGAAGCACGATTCTCGAATTAAACTGTCAACGTGATTGTCGGTCTGAAAGCTTTTCGAATGCAAAAGATAAGCTTCTAAATGTTTGCTACCAGATTCAGATCTCTAGTCATCAGCAAGGGAAACAAATTCGGTTTGGTTTTTCAATATTTTCTTTGATTTTTGAAGAATTATTTTGCTGTCAGTACTAATAAGTAGCCAAACTTGCTCTTTACTTCTGCTTCCTTTGTTGTGCACTCGCAAGTTTCTTTCTTTCCACAAGTTGAACACTGTAGTAGTTAATAGAATGTGAGCATAATCGGTTTCCTTAGATTTAGATCTGAACTTGTTGTTGATCATTTTGATAATATGCATCAGATCCATTTGCTTGTTGTCATTTATAACCAAAGTAGCTTTAATTTGATTCCAGATAAAGTAGGAGTAACTGCATTCAAAAAATAGGTGATTAGCATTTTCAGTACATAAATTGCACAAGGAACATAGTGAATTTATATTATTGCCCCATTTATTAAGTCTATCCCAAGTTGGCAATCTATTCTTAATTGCAAAATATGTACAAAATGCCATCTTGGGACAGTTCACTCTATTCCATATGCAATAATACCACTCTTCTGTTGGGAATTTGTTTCTAATAAAATCCAAGTTGCTTTAGAAGAAAACTTCCCTTTGTTGCTTGCTTTCCATTCCCAATAGTTATTCTCTGCATAAATATCAAATTGAATTTTGCATATTTCAACTTTATGGGGGTTAGTAATAGGGTGTAATTGTGGGTGCCACTGATTATTTACAATGATATCAGATACTTTATCATTTGATCCACCACATATAACTAAACTATTCCACCCAACCTTGTTTATAAAAGCTTCATTTTTAAACCATGGATCGAACCACAAACTGGTTTCTTTACCACTTTTAAATTTTCTATCAAGTAATGATTTACCAATTTCTCTACAGTTTAATATTTTCTTCCAAGTATTTGATTGGTTACTGTTATACACATAAGTCCAAAATTTTTATTGTTTCAAATACTTGGATCTCATCCATCTAGCCCACAAAGAGTCTGAATTAAGAAATATCCAAAATAATTTTTAAGTGGCAAGTAATACACAGGTCCTTCATACTTCTAATGCCAAGACCCCCTTCATTTTTAGGTCTGCACACATTTTCCCAGCTAATTTTGTGATACTTACCTCTCCATTAAAATTCAGCGCATCTACTTTCCAATTTTTTAATAGATGCGACTGGGATATGAAAATTTTGTAGCCAGTATAAGATAATATCATAAATCACAGTCTTAATAAGTTCAAGTCTTCCAGCAATGGAAAGTAACTTACATGACCAAGTCTCCATTCTTTCTTGGATTTTTTCAAATAGAATAGAGCAATCTGAATCCTTAATCTGATTTGTAGAGAGAGGCAGCCCTAAATATTTGATTGGAAGAAATCCCTCTGCTATTTGTAATACATTTAAAAATTCTTTTTTATACTTACAAGACTTACTGAAATAAGCCTTACACTTATTAACATTAAGTTGAAGCCCAGCATAGGTTTTTAAAGTATCAAAAATTATTTTTATAGAGTCTGCATTATCTTTATTAGCTTTTATAAACACCATGAGATCATCAGCATATATCAGATGGTTAATACACGGCTGAATTCTATTTATAGGGTGAACATTACCTTTCATATTTTCTATTTCCATAAGAATAGAAAAATACTCCATAACAATAGCAAAAAGATAAGGTGATAAGGGGTCACCCTGTCTTAAACCCTTATAACTCATAATAAATCCTTCTGCCCTTCCTTGAATCAGAATAGAAAAGGTAGGAGTGTTAATACATTCAAACACCAAATCACAAAACTTTATAGGAAAACCCATGCATTTCATAATATGATGATCATATGCTTTTTGTAAGTCAATTTTAATACATACATTTTCACCCTGTTTTGTGTTGAATTTTCTGACCATCTCATTTGCTAAAAGAGAGTTTTCATATATAAGTCTACCAGGTACAAATATGCTCTGATTTTCAGAAATAAGAAAAGGAAAAAACACTTTTATTCTATTACTAAGGACATTAGCAATAATTTTGTAAATAAAGTTGCAGCAAGAAATAGGTCTATAACTACCAATATCAGTGGGATTTTTATTTTTTGCAATAAGGGTAATGAAAGTGTGATTTAGACTTTTGAGAATTTAACCTTTGTCCATAAATTCGTCAACCACACCCAGCACCTGCTGTTTAATATTATCCCAATTATTTTTAAAATTTTTGCATTGAACCCATCAGGGCTAGGACTTTTGTTATCCTCAACATTAAACACAATAGCTTTTATCTCATCTAAACTTACAGGGGCAAGCAAGATTTCAGATGCATTATGATTTAAAATATTTTTACAGGTTATATGAGGAAATTCCTTTTCAGTAATTTCAGAAAAATAAAGTTCCTTATAAAAGTTGATAGCTTCTGAAGGTACTTTATCATATGCATTAGATAAATTACCCTTTCTAAATATAATACAACTTATATTATTTAAGTGTTTTATTACTTATTTTAGCATAAAAGAATTTGGTACAGTCATCACCTAGAGTAAGCCGATCAACCTTTGCTTTTTGTCTAGTATTGACAGATTCTTTATGCAATTCACTAGATAACTCATTTTGATTTTGAAAAAATTTATTGATTGTACTGATATCATCAGGCTTATTATGAAAACTCAGTTGTAACAGTTTACCTTCTTTTCTCAACCCAATAATCTTATTTTTATTCATATAGTTATTTTTGTTCCAGTTTTTATGATTGTTTTTAGTGTATTTCAAAAACATATACAACTGATATTGCTTAGTTCCTTCACAAGAAAAATTAAGACTGTTTTCCATTAAAGTTTTATAATCTTCTTCAAATACCCAGCTATTTTTGAATCTAAAAGGAGGAACTTTATTATTGAATTCACCATTGACAAAAAGTTTTACCAATAAAGGAGTGTGATCACTTAAGTTTTGTTCTAAAGTGGAACAAATACAATTAGGAAATCTTTTTAAAAAATCTTTGTTATACAAAATCCTATCTAATTTGCAATGAATATTTTTAGCTATTACAGATTTCCTTGTAAATTTGTTCCCACTGATAATTGGTTCAATCAGACTAGTTTCTAATAGAAATTTATTAGCCCTATCCAATTTATTTTGAGGGATTTTAATTCCTCCAAATTTTTCATTAACATGAAAGACTGTATTAAAATCCCCAAACACAATCTAGGGGAAATCATATATGAAATTTAAAGATTTAAGTTTTTGCCATAAAGCATTTCCTTCATTCTCAAAAAACTGCCATATACACTAGTAACATGCAAAGAAAAACCTCCAATGTTTTTAAAATTGAAGTCTATAAATTGACTATCTTTGTTTATGTTTATATTAGTCCAGATATTAGAATCCCATTTAACAATGTACCTTTACAACCACAATCATTGTTATGAATAGCTTTCCAATTACTAGACACCTTAAGGAATTTATTTCGAAATTCTCATCATTTATTTTATTCTCAATTAAAGCAATAATGGATGGTTTGTAAATATTAATCATATAAAGGATATCTGATTGTTTTACAGGGGTGTTCATCCCCCTGACATTCCAAGCAAATAAAGTCATATATATTTAATAGTTGACAAAAGAAATTTAAATGGTACCTGACACAATAGTGCCTTTACCTCTCCTTTTATTATCAACACCCTTAGCATTCAATCTGCTAGACATTTGGTCCCATTCTGGATTGATCAAAATGTATTTTTGCTTGAAAGCTTTCTTCTCTTTGCTGCTCTTTAGCTTACCAGATGCTTTTGTTTTGGCAATATGTAGTTCTGATAAGTCGAATTCTTCTATGTTATCAACCTTCTCAGATTCGTCTTCCTCCATTTGTGCAGATTCTGGAATCTTGATTAAGGAAATATCAAACGAAGCTGTGCGAGGCATGGCTGAATCATTACAGTCAGTCACTGCAGCCTGCTCTGGAGGAGGATCACACTTGCGAGGCAATGTTGATTTATTGGAAATCATTTTCTCAACATCTGCAGCAAGCTTAGAAGAAGATTCTTCCTCGATATTAATTTCCTTATTCGGGCTTATATTCTGATGAAGATTGTTGACTATTTTTGTAACATTATGGTCTGTAATTAAACATGACTCTGAAATAGGGGGCGTTTCAGAGTTAAAGATCTTTTTACTTTTACCCTCCTTTGTATTAGTCGGAATTGGAACATTTGATTTTTCTTCATATCCTTTTGGCTGATGAACTTCCAATGCCGTGATTTGATCACTTTGGTCAGTGAGCTCTCTTATATTATTTTCTTGATCGGAGATGATATCTTCTTGATAGATTCGATCTTTGTCCTTTTGGGTTCTTGATTGGTTTTTTGTGCTTTTACGGATACTCATTTCTTGAAACATTTCAGATCTATTTTCTTGAGTAATAACTCTATCTTTTTCACTATTTTTGGGGATCCACATCTGTTTCGGGTTGCATTGCTCTCTAGTGTGACCGAAACACTTACAAATGCTACACTTTGGTGGAACCCATTCATATTCAACTTTTTGTGTTATGACTTCACCATTATATAGATTGAGACAGATTTCATCTGGAAGTTCATCAGTCGCAGAAACTTCCACAAGAAGCCGAGAGTAATTCAATCTCGTGTTCATGGTTGTTGCTGCGTCCATTTTTATGGGTTTTCCGATAATACTTGCCATAATACTAAACGCCTCTCTATCCCATAATTTGAGGTTTACACTGGGTAATCTAACCCATATCGGCATAGTTGATAGAAGATCTCTGTCCATCTTCAGTGATTCAGTCCATCTTCTCATGATGATGAGCTTGCCGTTGTAGAAATAAGGGCCATTCTGAATAATCAAGTTGCAGTCTTGAGAATCATTAAATTTGATTAGAAAAACCCATTTTCTCTGGAATAGATTTCGAATTCGCCTTTCGGTTTCCATACACTTTTTATATATTCTTTGAAGAACAAGAAATATGGTTTGCTACTAACCACATAAACCAAAATGGAGTTATTCCAACACTCCATGGTTCGTTTACATACTGCCTCCTTTACCACACCATATTTCTTGTTGCTGATTTGAATAGGAGAAATGGTTTCAAGACTGCATTCTTCATCCCTTGGTTCCTTTGATTGCTTTGAGACGATGTTAGCCCAAGATTTATGTCCTAGTTCTTTATTCAAAGAGAAATTTGTCGGCTTTTTGATTTGCATCAGATTGGTCTTATCTTGAATGGAGTTGGTCATCTGGCCATCCCTTTTCCTTTGGTCATCATTAGTATGAGACCGGATCTGATCATTTCTAGGCTGATATCTTCTTTGTGATCTTGGCTGAAACAATTAGAAGCCCTCGTTATCAATGATGACATTATTTGGATTTCTGAAATGAGATTCAGGTGGCCTATCCTGAGGAGAAGGACGAGAGAGAGGAGGATTAGATTGGATTTTGAATGGAAATTTGTTTTCTCCCATGGCAGAAGAAAACCCTAGATTTCAAAAAATTTCACCTATAATCATAAAAAAGACAAATATTGTTAATCTAAAAGACTTAAAACACTCGTTATTGGTTATTGAGTTAAATGCATTCCAATAATGTTCAATTCGCCTTTTAATTAGTACTTTTAGCCACGTTGATGTGTTTTCTATCTTGATTTGCATTCGAAATCATTTTGTATATAAGATACTTACATTTATATTCATGGATATTAACGGATATTGAATAATTATTTTGTGCTTAGATATCGATAAACTAGGAAATGTAAATAGAAAATTTTGATTTACCTTAATATATTTTTCTTTTAATTTTTTATTAATGTTTAAAGTATGCAAAATCAATAAATACGATAATAATAGATAGTTTTAAGTAGTTAACATGGGTTAAATACATATAATATAAACTTTTAAGTTAATCAAATAATAAATACATATATTTCATTATATTAAAATACACGTAAAATAAACTATAATCTTAAAAAAAACTGAATGGTTAATTTTCTGACACATCCGAATCCGTTATTCCGAATATCAGATATTTATCCACTTTTATGATATAGATGCAAACGAATTTCAAATTTTTTGAGTATCAATTAACAGCCTTAATAGGCACTAGTTTATTTGAATTTTGTATATACCTTTCCCTACGTCCTCGTAGTACACCAACGAGGATCTCCTTCTATGTAAGAGCACCACCAATGCTTTCTGTGTTTATTGAATAATCATCCAATGATGGAGCATGCAGTCAAGAAGAACTCAAAATCGAATGCGTATTTATTGCATAATTGCGAAAAAAATAGAAGTCATTTTATGATCTTTAGTATTTTATATTAATTAGTAAACATTTTCATTTGTGGAATGTTTATTTATTTGGAGAAAGAAAGGAGAAATCGACATTCATTTTTCTCTAATTTTTCACTTTATTTTCAGAAAGAATAAAGTAACATAATAATTAATCAAAAATTCATTTTCTCCATATCTCCTTTTCTCCATAAAATCGTCCATACTAAAATATTCTTCCATATATACTTAAAACTTCTAGATAGAGATTACTGCAAATCTTCAAATCTTTCAACTTTGAGCGCATAAGTTTAACAAATCGTTGTGTTAACCTTGCAATGCGGACGACAATTATCGATTGCACCATAGTCATGTTGAATTTCGTTTTCAAGATAGTGTTCTCATCCATAACACAACTCCAATCGATTTCTCTTTGTTGTACCTACCAATCAATTCCCACTATTTGAAAGCGAGATTAAATTCAACTTTTATACGATTAGTCTATTCGGGTTTTGGAACAAAGATTGTGCTATTATGACGATTCGTGCATTTGGAGAAGAAAAACAAGAATTTTGAGTAAAGTTTGAATCAAATCTGGGAATTTCAAAACATTAACATGGTAATATATTCAATTAACGCTATGGTACGACCCAAATTTTTCTTCTACCTTCATATTTGAATTATATTTGAATTTTGACAATAATCCATTGCGTTAATATTTTTGAGATTGTATAGTGATTTAAGCACGGCCGGTCCTAGGAGTTCTGGTACCTAAAACTAGTTGTGAGTTAAGGCCCTATTACAAATGCCAATTAGATTAATAAAATTAAAGCATCAAAGTCATTTATAAACGATACAAATAACAAATGGAGTAATAAAAATTAAAACTTCCTTGGTAATAATACTTCAAGTCATACAACAGTTCAAAACAAAATTATTTTTTAGCAACCGATTTGTGTTAGAAATGTTAATCATTAAATTTCAGAGTAAAAAAACTTATTTACCATAAATTTTAGCTTTTAGATCATATTAATATTCTTTAAATAGAAATTCATAACATAAAGTTAGTACAATTTGAAGAAAAAAATCTATCATCTTATGCAAAACAGGAATATAGACATAATGACAAACTATGAAAAAATTTAGGGTGAAGGATAGAAGTTTTTTAGCTGAAAGGAAATGCTAGTTATAACTCACATTTTGTATAGTGTAAAACTGAATATAATGTTACTTATAACTAGCATTTTGTATAGTGTAAAAGTTGAACATAATGCTAAATATAACTAGCATTTATCCTTCAACCTAAAAATAAAACTTAATGTACTTCAGCCTAATTTTTTTTTAAAAATTGACATTTTTCCTAATTCCCCTGACTCGCTCGTCTTCCCTACAATTAGATTCTACTTTTAATTTCATACAATGGTTTTTGTTGGCATTTACTATAAATATTTACGCCTTGGTTTTACAGTTTTTATTTTATTTTGGTGCCCTAGTGTGAGTGAGCCCAAAGCCATGACTTTAGTGGCTTTCCCCAAAGGCTACGCTTAGATTTAAGAACTAGTTTTTGTTCTTATTAAATATGTTAATCATAAAAACTGGTATAGAAATTCTAGCTCGAGACCACTTAAATCAAAATCCCAAAGCACAATGGAAAACGAGATCATGGTAAGAAGTGCAAAAACAACCAATCAATATCTCAATCCAATCCAAAACCAATCACATTCACCAAACAAGTTATAGAAAAATAAAGCAATAACAATAAAAATAAATCACACACCGATTTATAGTGGTCCCATTAAAGTCTTGTTAGTGTACATCCACTTTCAGAGAAAGCCTTTATTAATACCAATGTGAAGAATACAAGTGGTTAATTACAATGACCGAATTCAAATAGAATAGATTTGTGGAGAAGAGAAATAAAGAAAACTAGGTTTCGATAAAACCCTTACTTGTATGATACTTAGGTTGAACACCTTTTGAATTCATAGAAGAACTTATATACTAGACCATCTTGCCTTGACAAATATCTAATTTTCCCCTTGAAGCCTTACAAGAAAATACACAAATTCTGGATCGAAAAAACAAAACTGCATCGTGTAAGACGTATGACAAAACCACTCAAACATCTGTCGCAACTTTCAAACTGTAGAATTCCTGCTGTCGGATATCTGATAGGTTCTCTCAGACATCTGATAGAACTCGCAAGTTATAGTAAACCTGCCATCAGACGTTTGGGGATTCCTACCAGACGTTTGACACAACTTTCAGCCTGTGCATCACCCAGCTTCAAATCGTGATAACTTGAGTATCCAAGCTTCGATTCGCATGCTTGTTTTCACCGTTATCAAGCTATTCTCGACCTCTTCCATTCTCCATATGTTTTCGCCAAAATTCAACACTCCACCTCGACACTATATCCATCTCCAACACCGAAAACCAAAGTGCCAAACTATCCCCAACTCTACCTTTGACCAAATAAGCTTGAATACTTTCTAAATAAGCTCCAACAAAGGCACCGCCCATTACACTCCATCAATGAGCTCCGACAAAGTCACCACCTGCTAATGTAGTGTTGAAAGTACCCAAATCCAAAACCGTATTACCAAAAGACAAAGTACTAAGGAGTGTAAACTAATACTCACCAAGAAGATAGAACCGCAATCTCTTACTGATACTGTCCATCGTTTATAACTAAGCTCCTCCCTTAACCGTGCAACCCTATTGCACCTAGCACTTCAATAAGAAAACCAAGTTTGAGCAATGCTAAAACTTCCCAATCGGCAATGCTTAAGTGAACATATCTGCCGCGTTATCTTTTATATGCACGTTTTGAATATATACTTGCTTACCTTTATTCATGGCTATTAAAAATGACTCTCTCACTTCAATATGCTTAGTCCGTGAGGTAAACGCCTAATTCTCCGCCAAGTGAATAGCACTCTGGCTATCTTATTGAACATCGATATTATCGTATTGTCTTTAGAATGCTGCCGCCTTTTTTGAAAGGGATGGTTGCACCTTTCTTCTGTATGTTGCTTTGTAGGAGCTTTCGACTTTATCGATAGGTCGCATCTAGGGGTTTCAAAGGTGTTGCCATTCTGATGGTTTTGACTCTGTTAGTTGCTCATGAAGTTTTTCTTGTGACTTGACTGATTCAGAATGGCTTTGACTGATTCGGAAGAATTGGTTATGCTTTCGAAAGGGTTGTTTTGAGCAATGTACGCTTCTAAGTAACTTGAGCAAAGGCAAAACCTTTGGTTTCAAAAGGTTTGGCACGTATATGAAGAGTTGTCCTCCTTTTTCTTTGAAAGGTGTTGCTTTAACTAAATCGAAAGGTCTTCGTGCATGTGGAATCATCTGCTTCGAAAGGCGGACACTGAAGCGGAAGTGTGCTTTCGACCCTTTTGACCTCTTCGAAAGGTTGTGAAACTTCTATACTTTAGCTATAGCATCCCTTCGACTCCTTCGAAAGGACTTTCTGGAGCTTCTTCTTCTTGTTCTTCCTTGTCTTATATTCAAACTAGTTTCGACAAGGTCGAAAGGATATTTGGCAGTAACACGGGCCTTGTACACACCATGGCATACATTAAACTTCCAACCACACTAGCATATGGCATCCTTGCCATATAAGCCTTGTTTTTCTCCAAGATAGGTGATCCCTTAATCGAAAGCTTCACATACAAAGGTAAAGGTGTATTTGATGCCTTTGCATTCTCCATGCTAAACCGAAAGACCAATTTCTCTATATACAACTTTTGAGTCAATTTTATCTCAAAACCCTACTGATCCCTCTCTGTTTTCATGCCCAATATCCTCTTTGCTTCTCCAAGATCCTTCATTTCAAATTCCAATTTTAAACTATGTTTTAACTTGTTGGTTTCATTCTTTCTTTTGAAGCAATGAGCATGTCGTCCATATACAAAAGTAAATACACCCAACAATCATTTTTCAACCTCTTGAAATATAAACAAGCATTCTTGATGCTTCTATTCAAAACCATTTTCAAGCATAAAATGATCAATTCTGTTGTACCATTGTCTAAGTGATTGCTTTAAACTGTATAGTGATTTCTTTAACTTGCAAACATAATTGGACTTACCATCTACAACAAATCCTTCCAGTTGCATCGTGTAGATGTCTTCATCTAAGTTGTCATACAAGGAGCCAGTTTTCATATCAAGTTGCTCCAACTCCAAGTCGTGAATATCCATTATAGCAAGTAATATCCGGATTGAATTATAGTGCACAACCGATGCAAAAATATCATCATACTCCTTTCCCTTCCTTTGTGCAAACCCCTTAGCCACAAATCTGGCTTTGTATCTCTCATTATCATTCACCTGGTATATCAATTTGCATCCAATAGCATGGTTCCCTTTAGGAAGTGTAACCAAATCTTAAGTTTGGTTCTACTACAATGATTGCATCTCTTTCTCCATAGCATAAATCCTCTTCGAGCCATCACTCGAATCCATGACATCAGGAAGGTCCATCGGCTCATCTTGGACTACATGAAGGGCATAGTCCAAATTACCACAAAATCTAAGACGGTTCCAATTACTATATCTATCGGGTGGCCTTATAGTGAGTTGGCCCACCCGAGTAGCAATACCATCACCCAAACTCCTCTCGGCTCCACCTTGAACCAAATCCTCTGTAGAATAATGTAAATCACCGACACTACTAGAGGCACCGGTGGAATATGTGATGTAACATCAGCCATTTCCTCCTCACAAGCATCTTGAACTACTCTACTCATTAGGGACGAAGGTGAGAATAACCTCCTTCTCCTTTAATTCACCATGAACCAAATCCGAAACATCCGATAAGCTCTCATTCTCCTTGAACAAAGCCGACTCATCAAAAGTAACATGACGAGAATTCACAACCTTTTTCGTTTTTGGATTTCATATCTGATAGCCTTTTACTCCATCCATATAAGCAAGCAAGACCCATTTGAAAGCTCTAGGCTCAAGCTTAACATTTCCTGGATCATGCACATAAACTGGACTGCAAAACATATGAAGATAACTAAAGTCAATGCTCTTTTCCTTTCATAGTTCCTCTGGAATTTCATTATCAACAGCCGAGCATGGAATTAGATTAACAATATACACCGCGGTTGATAGAGCTTCGTCCCAAAATCCCTTAGGCAAACCCGATGTCAATCTCAAGCATCAAGCTTTCTCAAGTAAAGTACGATTCACCCTCTCTGCAAACTCATTCATTTGCGGATCTCTTGGTGTAGTAAAATTCCCCTAAATACCATGATGCTTGCAAAAGTACAAAAACTCTCTAGAAACATACTCTCCGCCATTGTCAGACCTAGAACCTTCAAAGACTCTCCACTCTCATTCTTAACAAGAGCCTTCCAAAACTTTGAACTTTGCAGATGCCTCTGACTTGGCATTCATTACATACACCTACACCTTTCAAGAAAAGTTACCAATAAAAGAAATATAGTAGCTGAATTGGATAAGTCAGTGGAGGAGGAACATGAGCTGAAAAGAAGCAAAGTGAGATATTTGGGGATGACCATGATGTGTACTACTCCAATGCTATTTTAGACATTGATGACATCTGAGGAGAAGAAGCAGAGGCACAAGGAGTTGCTAGAGCTGGAAGAAAGAAAGTTGAGACTTGAAGAAAGGAAGTTGAGGCTGGAAGAGGAGAGGCCGGAGATGAAATGGCAAGTATTGTCCGGGTTGTTATCTACCGTTAATGGATTATCGAGTGTTGTGCATGCACTTGCGTCGGAGGAACAACGTGCAATTGATGGTGGTCATATGTAACTAGGAGTATTTTTATATTGATTGTGATTTGAGTAATGGAGTTAATGGTTCTTTTTCAGATTTATAACTGTCATTTTTTCCCAATCTAAATAGGTTAAAACACTTATGATTCGTTACTGAGTAAATAGATCAAATCACCTCTATCAAACTTAATTCCGCCCGTGTGCCCATTTAATTCCAGCCATTGATTAAAAAACCATCCACTTTTCATGTGATATAGTGTGTCCCACATGATAATAAAATTATGCTGATAAATAGATGAGATTAAAAGAGGTACATGAGGATAGAGGATTTGGTGACAAAAGATTTGATCTGGAGTTAAAAGCATTCCAACCTTCAGTTCATCTTTTAACGAGTATCGTCAAACATAGAGGTTGTCATATCCGTATTTGCATTCGAAATCATTTTCAGATATTGGATATTTGCATTCGTAAATAAGAACGGATATCAAATAATTATTCTGTCCTTAAAGATTGATAAATTGAATAAATGTAAATAGAAAATTTTGATTTAACATAATATTTTTTTTCAATTTCATTAATCATAATAGTATGCAAAATCAATAAATACGATGGTAAAAAATAGTTTTAAGTAGTTAATATGTACTAAATGCATATAACATAAACCATTAACTTAAATAAAACAATAAATACATATCTTTTGTTGCGCTAAAATATCCGTAAAATAAACTATAATCTTAACAAAAACCAAACGGAAAATCATCAAATGCGGATTGTGACGACCCGTAATTTTATCATTTTTAACAGGAATATTTAATTGACTTTAAATATGCAAGTATAAAATTTTCAAACTTAAATAATCATGTTTTATGAAGAGAATTGGTTTACAAAAATAAGAGACTTCGGATTTTTGTCGAAAAAAATTGACAAAAGCCGATTCTCGATAAAATGTGATATACATTCGAATAATTGTTGCAAATGGTATATAACTCTTTTTAATGTATATTATGATAATAATAGAAATTTGATTTATAATGGTTTTAAAAACATATATTATTGCTTTATAAAAATGTACAAACTTTGTCGTACGTTAACAAATCAACGTCGTATTTTTATAATTGGATTTTAATATTATTAAATATGGTTTCATAAGTCAAATACAATTGTTTTAATTATTTAAAGAGGATAACAAATCAATTTTCATGTTTTTTACATAAATAAATAGTTTAATAAAAATTTCAAAATGTGACCGTAAAACGTTTTGTCGAAAATCAACGTTTTGTTTAATATAAGTTGTCGCAACGTTGGTGCACCTTTGTTAACATATTTTAATGCATATTAATACACATTTTAAATGATACAATTATTCAAATAAAAACAAATTAATATATTTATATACATACTTTAACTTAAGTAAATATCAGATCAAATAACATCAAAGATAATTATAATAAATCGAATCTCACACAAACCAAGGCAAGCCTCCTTAATGTCAACCTAAAGTACTTAGATACTTTGCTTAAGAGCTAAATAAAGAGACAAGAGGTGATTAAAGTGATGGAGGAGGTTGGAGAAGGGGGAGGCCATACCTACCTAAGGTGAGGGGTGTATGTGGACTAATGAAAATGGACATCTTCATAACAAAGGTTAGAAAAATGACAAAGTGATGAGGGAGGGTGTACTTGGCCAAGCTAAGCATGAGGTAGATGGGGCATTTTAGACATTTAACATTGCTTGAAAACCAAACTTCCAAAACTCTACAAATACTAACACACCATCTCACATTCATTCATACATCTTCATCTTCTTCTCCTTCTTCCTCAAACTTTTAATGGCTTCTTTCTTAATGAAATTATGAAGAAATAATAATAAAATTTTATACATACATATATACTATAGTGTTACATCTCCAAATCAAAGCAAACAACTCCTCTTCCTCAATCAAGTGCATGACCATCACCACCATCATCAAGAATAAGCTCCATCGCCTGTTCTAGGTGGAGGGCGAGCCCATCAAGGAGAAAAGATGGAGATCGGGAAGCTCTGATGCAAGAAAAAGAGAAGAAAGTGCTGCCGGAATCGATTTGATAAGCTACGGAAAAGATTGGAGGAGTGGAACTAATTGTGAGTACTTAATGTTTATTAAATGATAAATAATCTATACTATTATATTATTACCGAGTTAGATTTCGAGGGCACAGAAGGCCCCTTGGTGTTTTGTGAAATGGAGCATCGCGCTTTATACTTTTTCCTTTCTCAACCTTTCTCTCCTTCATCCTCCTTTCCCGTAAAGAAAAAAAGAGAGCCGCTCCCCTCAATTCTGATTTTCTTCTTCTTCCAATGTGCCTCTTCTCTGATTTGTTGCTTTTTCGCTTTGCCGCGGTTGTCCGCCCTTTCTACCACCTTCACCTGCCAAATAGACTCGCCTCTATCACTATAATTTCGATCGGATTTACCTGCGGTATAATCCTCCTCAAACCCTAGAGGCAATTGACCCTTTTTTCTTTTTTCTTTTTAGACAATAAAAAAGTACTATTACTGATTAATCTTCTTCTATATTTGATGTTCCCACAGCACGAAAATCCAGGTCTTCCATCCATCGTTTGTTGTTTTCTCAATTCGCTCTTCAACGTGTTTAAGGTATCTTCTTCTACCTGTTTTTTTCGCTGTTTATTATACATTTAATCTACACCCTACTCCCAATTTCAGTTCTTTCTTGATAGTATTTGGCTAAACTCACGGTTTCACTTGGGTCAGCCTTACTAAATATGTCGTTGCTTTTCCTGTTGCAAAATGTCCGTGTTCAAAACTTTCTGTAACCGAGGTGTACTTATGTGTATGCAAAAAAAATTGGATAAAATTCCCAGTATGTTATGAGCTGCCATTTTAACTATTTGGCACATCTGGATTTTGTTTTATTGCTATTTTTCTTGATTCCAACTGGAATCTACTGATTGCTGATATAGATTTTATTCGATACCTTTCTCATGTTGTTTTGTGTACCTTAACACAATGAGTTTGTTTAATACTAATTTAATCTGATAATTTTACTTTGTTTTAACATTACATTTGAATAGACTGTTATACTGCATTCCAAATTTATTATACAATTATTTTGTGTACTTTTAGTAATGACTGATACTAATGAGTTTATCTTTCTACGTATATCTTTCCATCTGCTACAAAACATTAATCGCTGTATTCTGTTCTATGGTTTCTGTAATCTTTGTACATAATAAGTAAGTTAATTTTGGTACAAGTCCGAGGATTTTATATTCACTACTGTGTGGGTTTATGGTTTGGTTTAAATGAATGTTTAATGATTTATTTCTCTTTCTTTAAACTGCTCAGTGATTCAAAAGTTTATATATGATGATTTGCTCCCTTTTTTTTAAATCTATGTACTTTAATTCTATTACTATGGGTTAATAAACCATGATGATGAATAAACTATGACTGCTTTTGCACTTTTATTGGTCATTATATTGCAAAAGAATGTTTGTGATCATACATCAGTTCAGTAATAGACTGTTATGCTGCATTCCAAATTTATTATACATTTAGTTAACATAATTCCTTGCTTTGGTATTATTGGTCATGACTTCATATATACAACAAATTAGTCCACGTTTGTATTTGCCAATCCATGGTGTTTCCTGGCCATAATGAGCATAGTTTATATCTACGTGTTTATGTATATAAATTTGCTAACATAGATATTGGTCAGATAAAAATCTTTCTGTTTGGATATTCTACGGGTGGAGCTGTAACGACCCTGAAGTTTTGACTTTTGAAATGTGAATATTTAATTGAGTTTAAATATTTGAATGATAGTTTAATTTGAAATTCGAAATATCGGAATGAATTTGGCAATTTAATTATTGGATTTGACTTATTGCAATTGGGTAAAAAAAATTGAATCTTCAGTTTTAAGCTGATTTAAAATATTTTGAAGGCTTAGAAAATTTGTATTGATGACACTGAAGATAATAAAAGCTTCATAATTGAAGTTTGAAACTGTTTTGTTCAGTTTGAATTTTATTGTTTGAATCGATATTTGAAAATAGCCTTCCGAGGCACAGTCTCGGAATTCGACGAAACCAGTTCCATTGGATCCGTAATATTGTATTATTATCGGATTTCAATTTTTGTAATGTTTGGAGTGATCGTTTGGCCGTACGATAAGCAAACGCGCTGAAATTAAATCGAAAATTTAATATAATAAATGGTCCAAAAAGCTATCTTATCCATACGATCGAATTTGGACTCGAAACCTTTTCCATTGCATTCGGAATAGGGTTACTACCTTACAAACGCCTAGCGGCACACCTTGATAGGAAGTCAAAATTTTGACTTCGTTTTTGAGTTGATTCGAATTTGAATTTAAATTAAAATATATTTATATATCTAAAGTCAGTAGCTGAGATTCCTTTCAACTCAGCCATCCTACTCCTGAGCAAGTCGACCTACTCTCTGCTTAATCACGTTCTCTTGTCTCCTCTCCATTTCGTTCAAATGGCCAGAGAAATTTATTTCGTTCAAAACAAACGAAACACTTTCGTTCAAAGAAAAATAATGGCCTCTGAAAGGAACCGCATTCCTTTACCTTCCCTTCAGTTTAACTCATCCTAGCTCTATCTCTTCACCTTTGAATTGAATCGCATCCATTCGAAAAGTCAATCGTTACAAGTGGTATCAGAGCCGTTGGTTAAGCGACAACCCTGGCTCTGTTGGGTGTTACTCATTAGAGATAGATTCAGTAGTACTGTAGAATGAGTGTGAGTGTAATAATAGATATGAGCGGGTATTTTTTAGTGAATACAAAATTTGTTTTGTATTGTGTTGACTTATCAATTGATTGTTTATAGATTCTGGTCGTTGCAGTCTGGCCAACTGTAATCGATAGGGGTTTCTAAACTTTTAAACAAGATAAACTGACACGGTATTGTTTTAAAATAGGGTAAATGAAATAATTTTGCCTAAAACTATTTTTGTATAGAAAAGAAATGATTTTCTATGAATTATTATTGTATATGGATGCTTGGTTGTTAGGAAGTGATAACATTGAATTACTATCATTGTTATATGGAATTGAATAAGAAATTAAAATAATAACCAAAGATTTGGAGATAAATTAACTTAACAAATGAGATTTATAAATATGAATTGAAAGTATAAGGAAATAAAATTCATATATGAATGAGATTTGTTAATGTAAATTGTAATGTGATTTATAATTGAAAATAGAATTCCAGGAAAATATTTGAAATAAATTCATTAATCGAATGAAATTGGTAATGTGAATTTATAAATGAGTTTTATAAATGAATGAGATTTGATATGAATCAAGTCGAATAAAAATCCAAACTTGGAAAAATAAAATAAAATGGATTGAGTTTAAGTAAACTAATGTGATAATGTATTAATTCATGAAATAATGAATTGGAAGTTAAATTGGTTAAATTAAAGTTGGGTTGTGAGCTAAATTTAAAAATGGTTTGAATTTGTATATAAATTCAAGTAGAAAAATAAATTGAAATTTCCTTGTTATTGATAAAATAAATTCGAGATGAATTGAATATGGAAATCTGAAATTTAAAAAAAGAATAAGTGAATATACTAATTGAATTAAATTAGTAGATGGAATGGATTTGATAAATGAAAAATCAAATCAAAGATTTAAATTAGAAATTGTTTACAAGGAAAATATAACTTGAATTTTGAGTTGAAACAACTTAAGCAATATTTGGATAAAGGCTCGACTTAAGTAAAATTGTGAAATGGTTGTTGTCGACTTTTATTGAATGGTTTTGAATGGAATTTGTTTGATTAATGAAATGAAAATTAAATTGAATGGAATCAATTGGAAATGTAATGGAATTAGAATAAATTGAGATGGTATCAATTTAAATTAGTTATAAACTAGAAGGGATATTCTATTAAGTGAATATCGTTAAATTTGCATATAAATGGTTGTCGTTTGACGCAAACGAGATTGTATAAATTCTATAAGTTAAATGAAAGAAAATAAAAATTGATTTTGGATCAATTGAAATGTATATGAATTCGTTTCACTAAAAAAATTGATTGAATGTAAGGAAGTGAATTGTAAATCACTTGAATTGAATAGAAATGATGTGTGATATAGATGTAAGCAATTTAATTTGTATTGAAACCATATAAATTGCTAATGGAATTTATTTCGAATGCATTGCTTATGAAAACTATGTGTTTACTGTTGAAAATAAGTGAAATGTTAATAGATTTCCTATATTTGTCACTTACATATTTAAATTGAGTAAGTACAGGTTGTTGGAAGCCGTTTGGCTGCATTTTGGGTTGCGCAAAATGCTAATAATAAGCCGCTTTGCTTAAAATGCTAATAAAGGTACGCCTACGCAATACAAAATAGGAAATATGAACTGTTTTTGCTTTTCCGACCGAGTGGGTCGATGTATATATATTTATATCTGTTGTCAAATTAGAAAAGCTCCTCCGTACAAAGGAGACTCTGCCAAAATTTTCTGAAAATTTTGGGAGTTAGAAAAATTTTGAAAAATTTGGAAAATTTTGTTAACGGAAAATTGATTTTCAAATTGTAATGGAAACGTAGGAATTGAACTGGAAAATGAAAATTATTGTTTTGGTCGAAGTTAAATGTTTGGAAAAAGTGAACATCGAGTTTTCACTAAAATGAATTTTTGGTTTTTGAAGATAAATCGAATTCAAATGGAATTGAAATGCAAAGTTGAATGGAAATGAATATATAACTTTGTTTGTGAAGTGAAAATAAATATAAGAAGTATGTAAATACTTATATTGAACTTAAGAAATAAGAATGGAATTCTTAAGTAAAATGGAAATTGGGAATCCAATACGTAAATTTGGCCATTGTTGTTAAGTAAAACATACAGTGGTTATAAATGAGAATGGAATTGGATTTTGATTTTGAAGATGAATTTGAATTTCTCAACGATAAGGTATGTATTTGAATTTCAGTATGAAATTTGATGGGATTTTGATTTTGCCACTTGGCATTTTGTTTTCTATTGGAATTTGGGAGTCCATAGGGACATTTTGTAGTTGTACCGAGTTAGCTGTGCAAAGGAGACGCTTGCGAAATTTTTTGAAAATTTAGAGAGAGAATTTTTGAGAAATTTTGGGTAATTTAAAATTTGAATTTAAATATAAATTTGAATTGTGAAATAAAATGAAGTTGCTTGAAACTATGAAAGTGTTTGGAAAGTTAGTTGAAGTGATAACGAATCTTTAATAAAAAGATTTGTTTTACCAAGTTGATAAAAACTGATTAGTTTTGGTAAAATAGTAAACGGGTATTAGAGCATTCTTCTTAACTTGTAATTTCGGGATGAAATTATTTTAAGGGGGGAGATTGTAACGACCCTGAATTTTTGACATTTGAAATGTGAATATTTAATTGAGTTTAAATATTCGAATGATAGTTTAATTTGAAATTCGAAATATCGGAATGAATTTGGCAATTTAATTATTTGATTTGATTTATTGCAATTGGGGAAAAAAAATTGAATCTTCAGTTTTAAGCTGATTTAAAATATTTTGAAGGCTTAGAAGATTTGTATCGATGATACTGAAGATAATAAAAGCTTCAGAATTGAAGTTTGAAACTGTTTTGTTCAGTTTGAATTTATCGTTTGAATCGATATTTGAAAATAGCCTTCCAAGGCACAGTCTTGGAATTCGACGAAACCAGTTCCATTGGATCCATAATATTGTATTATTATCGGATTTCAATTTTCGTAATGTTTGGAGTGATCGTTTGGCCGTACGATAAGCAAACGCGCTGAAATTAAATCGAACATTTAATATAATAACTGATCCAAAAAGCTATCTTATCCATACGATCGAATTTGGACTCGAAACCTTTTCCATTGCATTCGGAATAGGGGTACTACCTTACAAACGCCTAGCGGCATGCCTTAATAGGAAGTCGAAATTTTGTATTTGTTTTCGAGTTGATTCGAATTTGAATTTAAATTAAAATATATTTATATATCTAAAGTCAATAGCTGAGATTCCTTTCAACTCAGCCATCCTACTCCTGAGCAAGTCGACCTACTCTCTGCTTAATCACGTTCTCTTGTCTCCTCTCCATTTCGTTCAAATGGCCAGAGAAATTTATTTCGTTCAAAACAAACGAAACACTTTCGTTCAAAGAAAAATAATGGCCTCTGAAAGGAACCGCATTCCTTTACCTTCCCTCCAGTTTAACTCATCCCAGCTCTATCTCTTCACCTTTAAATCGAATCGCATCCATTCGAAAATCAATTCTCCGAACTAAAATTTAAAAAAAATGGCGACTGTGAGAATCAAATTACTCGAAAATAATTTGAGATGAGAGGCCGATACCCAAATCGAACGGAAGTCGTGAGGTTGGCAAGTCGCGTGCGAGATGACAGGTGAGGCTCGCGAAAGGGATTCACGCGGTAACTGGAATAGGGCAGCGTCACGATTTGGTCGCGACTTGATTTTCGCATTCGAAGATTTGCAGGCGCATGTAGTTCTTAGGGTCTGGGAAAGTGATGTACGATTCATACTACATGGAGGATGAGTGCTCGAGCTTCTTTCGCGTGCGAAATTGATGGTGGCATGGCCAGCTAGACGAGGCAGTCAGCTAGGCGATGATCGCGATTTCTTTTACAATGAGGTATTTTATTTAATTTTTTTTATAAGTTATATATATAGATACAGATAGGATTTTGATATATATATA
This sequence comes from Allium fistulosum, assembly GCA_030737815.1. Taxonomy (NCBI): domain Eukaryota; kingdom Viridiplantae; phylum Streptophyta; class Magnoliopsida; order Asparagales; family Amaryllidaceae; genus Allium; species Allium fistulosum. The sequence continues at coordinate 532,715,925 of CM060908.1, read as the reverse complement.
TATATACAACTGTTCAATTTTAAAATATGAACAATGGTAATTAGGATTATGTACACACTGTTAATAAATTTATAATTTGGTCACAAAGAAAAAAATATGGGACTTTTAAAATGTTCTTAGTAAAGGATTTCTGTTTGGTTTGCAGAAAGGTAAAATATAAAATAGGTATATGTAGAAGTAAAATTTATATGCAAGCAGAAATAATATATATACAGTAAAATATACATAAGCAGTTTTCAAATTATATATATATATATATATATGAGATCTTGGAAATATTGATTTTATTTACTAATTTATTTTGAAAATATTGATTTCGGTGAGCTATTTGTTTTATTAACCTATCTAATTATTTTAACCACCGAAAGTAATTTATTAAAGGAATTCTAGTTTAAGATTTAATTCTTTTGTTAGATAAATTTATTAAAAGTAATTGGTTTAATTTAAAATCACTGAATAATTAAAATTACAAAACAAAAATTTATTATTCGATTATTTCAAATTTTAATGAATTGTATAATTATTTATACAAGGTTTAAAACGGTGAAGAAAACAAATTGGATTGGAAATGAATTGCAAATTAAAAGCAAAGGTGGGATCTTCTCACTCAAATTAGAAAAATTAAATTGCAGTTATTGATTGATTGCCTGATTGTGATAGTATATATAGTAGTATATAGCAATATATATATTTGAATATGTATATATTGGTGATTGATTTCCCGCACTATATAGCGGATGAGACCCTATGCGCCGCATAATAGCAGATGATATTTTATAAATCCCATATACCGCGATATTCCACCTCGAAGTGGAATTGGTATTGTGCTAACGTCAGTGGATGCAGTGAAACAGGTTGGAGGGATCCAACTGGATTCCTCAAATTATATGAATTTGTTTCATATGTGGTATGAATTTGTTTCATATGCTGTGTGATTATTTATTTATAATCCGTGAATGATTATATCCGTGATTGAATTGGTTAAAGGCTAAAATTTAGCCGAATGTCTTTTTGGTATCGTTGGATACCAGAAATAAATTAAAAATTGGATTTTTGAAATTAAAGTTGGAAATTTTTGGTAAATTCTTTTTGAAAGAATTGGGTGAATTTTAAAAGAAGGAATTTGAAGGCATAAAATTGATTTTTGAAATCTCATCGAATTATTTCCAAAATATTGGAAAAGATTTTAATAAATGGGTCTGAAAAATATTGTTTAAAAGTTGAAGAATTTATTAAAAGTAGAATTTTTAAATAAATTGGAAAGAATAAAGGGATTTATTTAAAAGGTGAAAAATTGTTGAAATCAATTTGATAACTGATTTGGTATTTGAAATTAAATCTTTGGGAAATCAATATGAAAAATTGATTGGTGTTTTGAATGAAAATGATTTGGTATTTGGAAATAAACTTAGAAATCAATTTGAAATTGATTTGGTGTTTGAAAGTGAATATTTGGAAATTTAGATTCAAAATGGAATTTATAAAGGAAAGGGAAATTTGTTAAAATCGATAAAGGGAAAGGAAACAGATTTGGGATGTAAATTTGAAATAAATCGATAAGGATTTATTTAATTGGTTTAAATGAACCATTTTGAGATGAAGTGTGAAATATGATTTGAAATTTGTTTACTAAGTGATGAAGTGTGAAATATGATTTGGAATTTGTTTTCAAAGTGATGAAGTGTGGGAAATATATATCTTGTGAAGATATTTTGAAATTTAATAATATGGAAAAATTATTTAAATTGGTTGATTGTTATGAATGTTGTTGATAGTTAAATAACGGACTATCAATATTTTCCTTTGAAATGGCACTTGAAATTTTTTTTAAAACAAACGCTCATTATTCTGTTAAGCCGGGAGAGGACTTTGTGTCATATAACCCATTCCGAATAGTGATACGTCGTGAATGGATAACATTTGAAGACCGGTGTGAAGACCAGTTAGTTTCGAAAATGAAAGGACAACCTGTCGAATGTCTCTGCACCGAGTTGCTCCAGTATAGAGATTTATATCACTCTTCTTGTGATGGGAAGTCTGGACGTGATTAGTGAATACCCATATTGCAAGGGCTTCTTTGGAAGTGCCTTCGGTTCCGTTCGATCCCGGAACGGACTTGTATGGATGTGTGTCTGACGTTACACTTTGAGATGTAAAGCTGGTTTCTATCAACTACATTTCTGTTGGTAGCGGAGAATTTATTCTCTTAGCTTAACACCCTTCTCTGAGACGTACGAGCTCATAGGTTATGTAGTTGATGATTACTAGTGATACATTCCCAATTTAGTAATGTGGCATACGAAGTGTTGTTGATAATTTGTTGATCAAAGCATGGCTTTGTGAAAAAGCGTAGCTTTGTGGACGAGACTTCGTCGAGCCTCACAACCTGGTAATGGTCGAAACAGGAATGTTGCGGCAAGGTTTTTAGGGGTTGCGCCCCTAGGGTATGTCATTTCCTTCTGGATAAAAGGTGATATCATGGTATGAAGCCCAGATATTTTACCTATGTTGATGCTGCAAATTTATTATACTTTGTGGTTGTTGCTTTGTGGTTGAGGATCCTCGAATAAAGGTCAGTAACGACCGGGGGATGGCATACTTGTGTGTTAGTTACCTAGTTACAGCTGTACAGCATGAGGTAGCGTCAGTGTGTTAGTTACTGAGTACAGTTGTACATCGTGAGGTAGCGTCGGCCTTGTGTTTGCAGAGATCCGGTTAGGTTCTCGGGGCGTCTTTCCAGAGGCATTTCCATTTCGGTGTAAGGAAGTTCCTTTGCCTGACCATTTGTTGGAAATCCAAAGAAACAATACGAGCCCTATACGGTTTTAGTTGTAGAACCTGCCATTTACTTATGATGGTCACCACTGTTTAGATGGTAGTTATAGTAGGCATAGTTCGAAATGTCTTTGCTGGCTAAGATTAATATTATACTTTCAAAATGTTTTCCACACTAGACATTAATAGTAATATCGAATGATTTTTGCGTAGTAAGCATCTTTGACTATCATAAAAAGAAATCTCCTCCAATTCTGTGTTTGCATTGTGTGTATGGCGGGAGGTCTTATGGTAGTTTCATTTTCCAAAAGCATTGCGAATTAATTTTATTTTCTTTGTGAAAATAACTGTTTTACGATCTCACACCAGTCACCATGACTGACTCAGAGTTTATTGTTCCCTTTATAAACTCTGGGTGCCCATAAATTTTCCACACGAGCAGCCTAGAGTTATGTTATTAGGATATTCTGGAGCTTTTGATATGAGCTGGATGGCGAGACATACTCCCGTACTTGTTATTTATTCCGTTGTGTATTCTGTGTGAGGAAAAGTTTATATAACTGTCCATTGTTGTATTGAGTTGTATATTGACTCTAATTGATGTATGTATAAACCGATATAGTCTTTTGTTTTAAAGATTAGTCATTCATCTATTATATATTGTTCTGCTGCGAATGTGAGATTCTGATATTGTTTCTGTTTTTGTTTTTCTGTTCTTTACTTTCCTCTGTCTTCTTATACCTCTTCTTTTAACTCTAATGGCTCGGTTTTCTGGCATTCGATTGCGCGACATTTGATACAGTGGATGTATTAATGTCGACTTTCGAGAGTCGAAAAATCATATCGTTACAGGAGCTGTAGATAAAGTAATTATCTTTTGGTGGTTTACAAATGTTTTCCTACCTTTCTTATGTATAATGCAAATTTATATTCATCTAATACAAAGATTTCTTTCTCCTTCAATAAACTATGTTCAACTAGGCGCTTTGGTAGGACTAGCGGGTTGGAGGGTAGTGAGAGGAGAAATCAAAGGTAATTTTGTCCTTTAATTTTGTTCTTCGTTTTCCTTAGTAATAACTCTATTTGCATATTGTTTCCTATGTATTCTCGCACTTCTACTAAAATGTTTTTTTTAAATTGAAAAAATGTACTATTTTCCCTCTTGATGTTATTGATTAGAGTGACTAACCAAACAACAAAAATAACAACAAGGTTGTTGTTACAAGTTTTTCTTTTTGGATATTTTTGAAATTGAGTATTGAGTTAGTATACTTATAATCTATTTAGCTCAATTGTGGCTATTCCTTTTTTTTCTACCACTTGAAACCTAATATTTTATTATAATGTTAAAATCTAAGTATCAGCTATACATCATTTTATTAATTGATAACTTATTTCATTTTCATAAGATGCGATGTTCAATCTTTTATGTATGAAGTTTAACGAATGTTCTGTCATCGCTCCTATCATTTTTTTACGATCATAACTTATTTGCATTGAACAATATCACAAGACATGTCTATTTCTAATTATGCATACTACATGGTAACTGACATCCTCTTATTTCCTTTTAGATTTAAAAGTCTATTTTGCATACTACATTGTAGCAACAAATCCATTGCTTTGTTTTCTTACTCCACAATGTTGGAAGCTACATTCCCCCCTTTTCTTAACCTTTATTTCATATTGTATTCATGAAATTAAAGTATATGTTTATTTATAGCTACGACAATGATCGACTCATAGGCTTGATTTCTCAAATATTATATTACAAGGAATATATTGTTCTTTGTAACTGACCATCCGTTTGCTTAGGTCTCAAAACAAGTATAATTGTAATATTTAATTACTTAAAATTGTGTATTATTATTTTTCCTTTGATTTCATTGATGATTTTATGTGGTCGTCGGTCCACGAGAAAAAACTTCCTATTGATCAATAGATAAGGTTTTAAATATAAGTAGGTCAACCTTCATTAAACTGTGTTTTTCAACTTTTAAGATCAAAGTGGTTTTGAATTCAGCTTATACAATTTTCGCTGATGTCCATTGACTTAAGTATTTCACTATCCATTTTCTTGATTAAGCAATTCTTTTAGTCATTAGAGATGCTTTTCCATTTATAACGATATATTTAAAAAAAGGAATCATCGACGAAATTTGGATCTGATAGGTTACACATTGTAGCTTAGATATATAGTTGCAATGAATTTAGCGAAGTTGATGCAAACGAACCACATGTTACATAATAATACTCATGTTAATGACATATCTACTAGCGATTGATAATGGTTAGCAATTAATCAGTTCGTTATGCAAGTTACACACACATTTATGAATGCATCTAGAACAGGATAAAAGGAGCATTTTACAGTGACTTAGGCTAACATATAAACATACATACTAAACACAACAAAAAACATACATTATAAAATAATGTTAAAAATGGGAACCATGTAGATTTAACCATTGAAGCTCACAAGGATATTGAAGTTTTGTGTATGTGTCCTTTAAGTTGCACACAAATGTTTTGCTAAACTAGGAGCTCGATATTATTTAAGGGCAAAAACTAAATTACAATAGCTAGAAACTTTTTTGCAAAGATAAATAAAGAGTATGTTTTCTTTAAGTTGCTGTCACTAAAGAGAACATGAAATCACCTTAACTTAACAAAAACTACAATTGATATTATATATTCAATCTTTTAACTGCAATGTCAAAAATATCATCAAATAGGTTATACATTCAATCAATTTGGAAAAAAAAATCAATATATTACCAGTTTAGTCTATTGAGATTTTGTTATCAACTGACTGACTAATTTCAAGTTTCATTTGAAAAACATAAAATGTGGCATTAAGATAGAATGAGAACATAAAGAATATGCAACTTGGTTTTTTACTTGAATTCAATAAGATTTCTCTGTGATTTAGAGTCGACCGTGTATTTTAATACTCACTATTAACTAATTAAATATGTTGTGTCCTTTTCATTTAATGAAAATGAATAGATTGCAGGAAACCGTTGACCTAAAATTATTAGTTAAGACTTATCCGATCGCCACTTTCGCAATGAAGATCAATGTTCAAATAGATAGGCTTTTAATATGATATATTCACAAGTCCATGCACCAGTTAGTTGTGTCCAATTGTAGTGGAATGTTCTACAAACAAAACAATAACATATAAAAATAAGCTCAATATTGTTAATACTCCTTTGATTGATTAAATTTAAATTCCTTAAGTTGTCACTGTATTTGATCCTATACATGTCTTAACCTTGAAGTACAAAATATTTCTACACATATTCATTTTCGAATATATGTATAGTAAAAGTAATTGCAATTGTCAGATAAACTTTACTATTTTTTCCTAAGCATTTCCCCCCAAATTCAAATAAAAATCCATTCAGAATTAGTCTTCACTATTTGATATTTGTTATGCTAGATTGTATAATATTATTTTGGAGATTTACAAATTGGTTAGCTTACATATATGTTACTGCTACAAAACAAAAAATATCTGTACCTAGCATATTTCCATCTTAACGGAGCTAAAATTCCCATGATTCATAGTAGCACTTTGATATGCATAAATGAACTTCAGAATTACATATTGCAGAAAAAATTTACCCCGTCTGCTGAAGTGGATCTGAAACATGTTTTCCTTCTAAATTTGTCAAGCAAACACGCACCCTAGCCATGTGAACATCACATTTTGTTAAACCTTACCATGTTGTTTTGCTTTGTGATATGAGCACTGTCGGGATCATATTTGTCGACCACACATGAGCCCCAGGCATGTGAACATCACATTTTTGTTAAAACTACCATCTTGCTTTGCTTTATGATGTGAGCACCGTTGGGGGTTAAGTTTCATCACTAAATCTACAAGCTTTCTTGTAGGTAAACAGAGGAATTGGGTTGTTCATTAAAAATTAGTACAATAAATATTCATGGGAGTGCATCTGATGATGAAAATCAACAACCAAAGCCATCGATGTACATCCAAAAAGTATTAGTTAGAGCATCAATCATTTCTTCGCAATTCAGATGTGTTAGGTGAGTATCTATTTATTTACTACTTTTCATTTCTTTTCTTTCCTTAAATAATTATTTTTGAATTTTGACCCACCTGTGTCTATCAACAATTCCCATTTATATCGGCATATGAGTTAATGTTATGTCAGTGATTGAACTTGATTTGTCAATCAATAATATTCTCCAGTTTCTAAAAATAAATAAATAAAACGAGGCGTACATAAGGTAGTTGGATTGAAAGAGATGCAATGAAGGTGCATCTATTTCTATTGATGTTTTTCAGTAAGGGTTTGGAATTGTGAATAAAAAGTTTTTGTGCCTTTTTTGGAACTAATTTTGTCCTCCTGTATCCTTTAAGATCAAGATAGATTTATCTTCCCGCTTTTACATCTTACCTATCATGCTTTAAATGTAAAAATGTATTTAGATATACATCACTACTATTACTTTATACATTGAAATTTGAATCTACTCATGCTGATTTTTTTTTCTACCAATGAGAATTACCTTTAAATAGCTGACAGAATCAATCTGTTTCCAAATTATTCATACTACTGCCATCTATATGCTGGCGAACAACTTAAATCATATTTTGGAATCTCATTTTCTATTTCAAAGTTTCAGCTTCTTCTCCATCCCCAGATCAGAGTTGCACATATGCTTTTTGTTGACGATGAACTCTTTTAGACGTTTGCTAAAATATGTAATTTACATATATATTCCACATCAATATGTATATTGTTAGTGATAAATTAAATAAATATTTACTACTACCATCGCTTATTCTAATTATGTATCTCTTTATGCCATACCTTTGTTTCAAAGGAGGAACATATGATACACTAACATATGATGCTAATAATTGCATTGCATTTGTCGTTAGCATATTCACGTAACAATGTTTTCGCTGCACCATTTTCGGCACATGCAAAGCAATTGGAATGGCGGTTAAACTTTACAACTTCATAAATCCGTATTTCACTATAAATATTTACATTGCCTGCACTTGCTGCCAAACCCATTTGTACTCTTTTCGTGTCTTCGGTAAAGTCGTAATAGTTTTCCTATCTTCAGTAACATATGAATTTTATGGGCTAGGTGCAAAATGTTAAGTTCGAATGACGGTAAAAAATTGGGTTTGATGCATTTCTTAATAATTTATATTACATTAAATTTTTACATATCAAATTTCTATTCTTTGGAAATTAAATAAACAACAACTTAAATAGAATATCATTTAAATTTAAAGTCTATAACCTGTTAACCCTCTTTTGATTCGCGACTTAATGAGCTACGACTTAACGACTTAAGAGTTGCCGACCTAAAAGGCATACCGACCTAAAAGGCTGCCGACCTAAAAGGCATACCGACCTAATGGTTGCCGACCTAAGAGTTGCCGACCTAAGAAGCTGCCGACCTAACAGCCGCCGACCTAACAGTTGCCGACCTAAGAGTTACCGACCTAAGAAGCTGCCGACCTAACAGCCGCCGACCTAACAGTTGCCGACCTAAGAGTTACCGACCTAAGAAGCTGCCGACCTAACAGCCGCCGACCTAACAGTTGTCGACCTAAGAGTTACCAACCTAAGAAGATGCCGGCATAAGTAGAGCCACGACTTAGCGACCTATGGGAAGTCCCGACCTAACTACAGAGACGACTTAGCAAGCTAAGGAGTTAGCGACATAAGGGATCCTATTGCCAACTGACCTATGACTCATACTAAGTCGTATGCGACCCAAATAACTCGCTCAGAAAGAATCAAGTGCAACTGAGATAAGTCGGATCCCCTATGTCGTCGACGACCCACGACCTACGACTTACTTTAAGTCGTAGACGACCTAGCACTTGGAGACTGAATTCTGCCCAGAACCACCCCTATAAATACGGCCATAACTCCAATGGCAAAGGACTTTTGGATCATTCTATGAAGCATCGTTACTCTGCAGAATTCTCTACTCATCTGAGACTTGAAGAACTCCAAACATTCACGACACTACAACAAGCTTCGAAAGAAATCTACCACATTCAACATGAATTCGAGAAGATCTTCTCCATCGGAGTTTGACCTACTAGTCTAGAGTGTTTTGGAACCAAAGTATATTGTATCCACAAGTGCATTGTATTAGCTTGTAACCAAAAACTAGTAATAAAAGGATTCAAAGTGGACGTAGGCTCGATCTTAAGCCGAACCACTATAAATTGTTATCTTTTACTGTTTTTCTGCTGTCTTACTGCTTATTTCTTGTTCCTGTATGACGGGTGGTGCTTTCACAACATTACTACACACACTGGGTGTTAGCGTTCAATTTTAAGCGTTAACATTTTGGTGGTTTCACTGAGAACCAAACTCAGAAGTATTGTCATCATTGCTTCGCGAGTGTTTGTAGAGAAAGTTTCCTTCAAGACCAGAAGTCTGTCAGACATAATGGCTCCCGGAAGAAAACGCAAATCTATTAGATCTGATGATGCTCACGATAATACTGCCACTTCTCCTTCTCCTAGTCAAACAGCTCCAAGCGTCGGAGTGACACGAGAAGAGTTAGATGCTGCTGTGTCTGGACTGTATCAGCAGATTGAAACTCAGAATACTCTAATGATGGAAAAGTTGAATGCTTTGCTCGGGGCTAATCAAAGACCAGTAAATAATGAAGAAAACTTTGCTGATGCTGTTCACAACTCCGAAGGGAGAAATATTCCGCAAGGGGGATCTGGTGCCGCTAAAGGGGCACCTCTCCAACCTGAAGGATCCAGGCCATCGCCAGTTCTCCCCGAACGTTTGCCCGGACAAACTTCCGAGAAAATGGTCGAGGCCTACTCCGCAAAGTCACTAAACAATGAGGAGTATCTCTCTGGCATGATTCGGCAAATAATGAAAGAAAGCATGTAGAGAAATGAAGATGAGAGCGATTGGTGATTTGCTCTGAGTAAAACTCCGTTCATGGAGCGAATAGTTTTGACTTATTTGATGCGTGTTATCGATAAGACAAGTGAATTTGGGAAATGGCTGAAAATGAAGGAACCGAATTCACTTGAAAATTTTTATAAGAAAGCTGATGAGTTCATGCGCTTGGATAGTCTTCCTGCACCAGTGAAAGTGGTAGCAACAAGAGTACAGAATAACGTTGCTGTGTCAGCGAAGAAAGATTTCGGAAGTCAGAAGAGGGAGAATAATGATGGAAAGAAACAAAAGGATATAAAGAAACCTCGTTTCTTTAAACCCTCAGATTTCACTCATTTAATCGACACTCCGGAAAATATCTTCTTTGCCACCAAAGATGCCGTGAATTATCCTAAACCAGCTAAAATAAAACCTGGAAAGGGAGCTATGCGAAATGGAAAATTTTGTCGGTTTCATAACCAACCTGGCCATGATACCAACGAATATCGTCACTTAAAGAGCTTGATTGAAGAATTGCTAAGAGAAACTAAGCTGCAACAGTATGTCAAAAAGAACAGGAATGACTCAACTTCGTCTGCTCAGGGGCAACAACCCCCTGCTCACCCATTTGGATCAGGTGAGGGTACTACTGCGCATGAATGTGAAAGGCCTGTAATCAATGTGATCACAGGAGGCCCCACACCCAGCGGGCAGAAGCTGGGGTGAAATAGAAAGATATGCTCGTGCTTTGAAATATACTCCAGCAGACGAGGGTGTTTTTGTTTTGGAAGACGCTGCACCCCTGAAACAACAGAGAACTTCTAACGAAGACATTGTGTTTAAAGCTAGGGATTCTATGGGTATTGAAGCTCCAACCGTGGATCCCTTGGTCATTTCCGCAGGAATTGGGCCAGCTATTATAAGGCGGGTGCTTGTTGATTGCGGTGCCTCTTGCAATATACTCTTTAAAAAGACATTTGACCAAATGAAGATTCCAATGACTGATGTTCAGGCTTCATCACAGAAAATTGTTGGGTTTACAGGAGAACCGCAGTAGCCAATTGGAACTGTTGATTTGTTCATGGAACTTGGAGGTGGACAGAAAAAGGTGGTTCGAAAATAGACTTTTGTAATTGTTGACCGATTTTCTGCCTATAATGCCTTCCTAGGTCGGCCAACTTTAGCGGCGTTCAAAGTCATTCTCGCCCCATGGTGCCTAACTATGAAATTCCCTACAAATAATGGGGTTGGTGTCATTAAAGGGGATCAAAACGCTGGGCGGGAGTGTTACTTGATAGAGCTTCGAGAAGCAAGAAAGAGAGAAATGGGAAAAGATGCGGCAGCTCCGCTCCGCATCAAAAAGCCAACCTTGTAGCAAGTACAGGGTTGCCCCTGCTCTGGCGAGCATAGTGGTGCAAGGAGAGAAATGGATCCCAGAAAAGCCAGTGCAGGGGAGAATAGAGTGGTGCCGATGTAAGTAACGGTACCAGTACCCGTTGATCTTAAAGACCAGAATAAAGTGCTAAATGTGGGTTCGCAATTAAGTGTAACAGTCCAAAATATGCTAATATCTTTTTTGAAAGCAAATCTGGACGTATTCGCTTGGAGTCACGCCGATATGTGTGGAATATCTTCGGAAATGGCTGTACACACTTTGAATATTAACCCAAAATTCACGCCTGTGAAATAGAAAAGGAGAACTCAAGGTCCAGAACGGTCAGCAGCGTTAAAGGAAGAAGTGGATCGGCTCATGGAGAACAGTTTCATTAAAGAATCCACCTATCCAAATTGGGTTTCAAATCCAGTACTGGTTAATAGGGCAAATGGAAAATGGAGAGTATGCATCGATTTCTCAGATTTAAACAAAGCTTGTCCCAAAGACTGCTTCCCGTTGCTAAGGATTGATCAACTAGTAGATGGAACAGCCGGGCACGAATTGTTGTCTTTTATGGATGCTTACTCCGGATATAACCAGATTATGATGCATGAGTCAGATCAAGAAGATACGAGCTTCATCATCGATGTCGGTCTTTACTGCTACAAAGTCATGCCCTTCGGACTGAAGAATGTAGGGGCAACATATCAGAGGCTCGTTAATGCAATGTTCAAATCACAGCTTGGAAAAACTATGGAAGTCTATGTTGATGATATGTTAGTGAAATCAAAGAAAGCAGTTGACCATATGGATCACTTAGCAGATATGTTTACAATTCTCCAAAAGTATGGAATGAAGCTCAACCCTTTGAAATGTTCATTCGGAGTGGAATCCGGGAAATTCTTGAGATTTATCGTGAGCGCTGGGGCATTGAAGCTAATCCTGCTCAAATTATTGCTCTAAGAGAAGTCAAAGCCCCTAAGACGAAGAAGTAACTGCAGAGCCTCAATGGGAAAGTTGCAGCTTTAAGTCGGTTTATCTCCAAAGCCACTAATAAATGCATTCCCTTCTTTGACACTCTAAATAAAGGAAAGACAAATTTCGAATGGACTCCTGAAACCCAGAAAGCTTTCGATGAGCTAATCTGTCACATGGAATCGCCTCTAATACTTTCTAAGCCCAACAACGTTGAAGACCTTTTCTTATACTTAGCAGTTTCGTCGCACTCCCTGAGTGCAGCATTAGTGCGAGAAGATGCAAAAGTTCAGCGCCCGGTCTACTATATCAGCAAAAGACTCACTAGGGAAAAAATGAATTATTCAAAGCTAGAAAAGCTCGCCTACTGTTTACTGATTGCTTCCAGAAAGTTGAGGCCATATTTTCAAGCTCACCCTATCAAAGTTCTCACTGATCAGCCCCTAAAGCAAGTCCTTTTTCTCCCTGAAACTTCGGGCCGTCTTCTGAAATGGAATATTGAACTTAGCCAATATGATATCGCTTATCATCCCCAAAGAGCGATCAATGGACAAGCTTTAGCAGATTTCATTGCAGAATACACAGATAAGGGTGATAGTGAGGAAGAGGTCATAGTTGACATCCCGACCAAATGGAAGTTATATGTTGATGGCTCAAGAAATGATTATTGTTCCGGGGCTAGGGTTGTGCTTGAAACTCCTAAGGGCGATCATTATGTTACGCATTAAGATGGGAATTTCCTTCTACAAACAATGAAGCAGAATATGAAGCTCTAATTGCTGGATTAAAAATTGCAAAGGAATTGAACATCAAAGCATTACAAATCTTCAGTGATTCTCAGCTCATAGTATGTCAAGTCAAGAAATAGTTTCAAGCTAAAGGAGGAAATCTGCCTACTTACTTATCAAAGACTTCTGAGCTTCTCGATGATTTCGATCATTATTCGATAAGCCACATACCTCGAGAGGAAAATATGAAGGCAGATTCTCTCGCAAAGTATTCAAGTTCCGGAGAAGCTCAATTATTGGGATTGGTTCCTGTGGAGGTCTTGTCAGCTCCAAGCACTGATGAAATGGATATCGACTGGATTATGGCTGTATCTCAAGAACAAGAGTCATGGATGACTCCGATCAGAGAATATCTACTCAACAGTTCCTTGCCAGAAAATTCTAAAGAACGCCGAAAACTGTTAAGAAAAGCAACAAGATATGTAATTCAAGGCGGTCAGTTATATAGGCGGGGATTCTCAATGCCATTACTCCGATGTGTAACCAAGGAAGAAGCTAAGACGATTTAGCAGAGGTGCACGGAGGAGAATGCGGGGATCATTCAGGTGGCCAAACTCTTGCTAAGAAGGTTCTTCGGTATGGGTATTTTTGGCCAGATATTAATCGGGATGCTGCTGTCTACTCCCGAAAATGCGACAAGTGTTAGAGATTTGCAAAACTCCCAAGAGCAGCTTCCACCAAACTAACACAGATGGTCAGTCCATGGCCATTCGCCATTTGGGGGATAGATCTAATCGGGCCTTTACCAATTGCCAAGTCAGGGATCAAATATGCTATTGTTGCTGTTGATTATTTCACTAAATGGGGTGAAGCTGAACCTTTGGCTACTATTACCTCTAAAAAGATGATTAATTTTGTAACTAAAAATATCATTTGCAGGTATGGTGTGCCACAAAAGATAATCACAGACAACGGTACTCAATTCGAAAGCGAAGAGTTCCAGGACTTTTGCAAGCAATTCAAAATCCAAAAAAGCTTCTCAGTAGTGGCTCATCCGCAGGCAAACGGTCAAGTGGAGGCAGTAAACAAAATTATCAAGTCAACCATCAAAAAACAACTTGAAAAAGCAAAAAGTGGATGGGTTGATAAGCTACCACTAGCACTATGGGCATACAGAACAACTCATAAAACTACGACTGGGCACACTCCATTCTCATTGGCATACGGATCAGAAGTAATGATTCCGGTGGAATTAGAAGTTCCTTCACATAGGAGAATTCATTTCAACCAAGCTGAAAACGAAAAGTTGCAACTCGAAGCACTTGACTTCCTTGATGAAAGAAGGGAAGAAGCTAGACTCAGAGTTGCGGCCCATCAACAAAGGATAGCAAGGCACTTCAATTCTAAAGTCCGTCAATGAAGCTTTGAAATCTGGGACTTAGTCTTGAAGAGGATCATGACAGCAACTAGAGTATTTGGACCAAATTGGGAAGGGCCATATGTCATAGGCAATAAACTTCTCAATGGCACCTTTAAGCTCACAACTGTCGAAGGAGATCCGATCCCGAGAGCCTGGAACAGCAATCACTTTCGTCCATATTTTACTTAGAAGCAGTGTTTGAAATTGTAAAAATGGATGTATCAATTGTATTGTAAAATCAGTAATGATCAATAAAAGAGCTATAAAGTGGATGTAGGCCCAGTTTTTGGCCGAACCACTATAAATTCTGTGTTCTTTATTATTATAAAATGCCTGTTTCATTTCGATATATAAATACTCTAAATGTATTGCTAAAATATCGATTTAACATTGTAGGTCATTAAAACAAAGCTTACCCATCACAATGCCAAATGAGCCCCGTAAATCACTTGATAAATGAGTTTCAAGCCACAAAAAGTTCCAAATTGAAATCCAACGTGAAATGAACTTCACACAAAAGATTGATAATTCCACTAAAGGGGCACTTTTCGAAAGAAAAGGAACCAGACACTTGTTAACTAATTACGATCATCCGTACAAACAGACATGTGATTAGATAACTCACGCCTGCCCCGTGGAATCACTTAACAGTGAAGTTCGTTTCTTCTGATAAAGCAAACTACTTGCAAAAGAAAGGAACACAGGCTCAGAGACGATAACAGGGGACCACTAATGAGCAAACAATGGAGAGACATGGGCGAGCCAATCAACAAAAGCCCTCTTCGGAGGCACAAGTCCTCTACAGTGGCACAAGACCTCTTCGGAGGCGCAACTCTTCGGAGGATAAAGACCTCTACGGAGGCACAAGCCCTCTTTAGAGGCACACCAATAAATGGGAGTGCTCTTCTCAACAAAGAGGTTGGTGGAACCACTGAGGCACAAGGCCTTTGTTAACTAATTGCGATCGTTTGTGCGAACGAACATCCAATTAAATAACTTGCGTCCGCCCCATGGATCCATTTAACTATGAGAAAGTAACTTTCAGGCAATCAATTAAAGACCTCTCCGGAGGCACAAGACCTCTTCGGAGGCACGCTGCCCTCTTCGGAGGCAGAAGACCTCTCCTGAGGCACTACAAGCCCTCTTACGAGGCACAAGCCTTCCCCAAAGGCATATACTGCCCTCTCCGGAGGCAGAAGACCTTCCCCAAGGCACACAAGACCTCTTTGGAGGCACAAGACCTCTCCGGAGGCACAAGACCTCTTTGGAGGCACTTCCTAAGAATGTAATGCTCTTCTCAAACAATAAAGTTGACAGAACTACTGTAAGGGCACCTTCCTATGCAGAAGGAACAAGACTCTTGCTAACTGGTCATAATCGTTCATACAAACGAACATCTGACCAGACAGTTTGTGTCTGCCCCGTGGGTCCATTCAGTTGTGAGAAAGTAATTTCAAGCAAATAAAACAAAAAGCCCTCTAACAAGGCACACCAAATAAAAAAGAAAAAGCCCTCTTTGAAGGCACACTTCAATTCTTAATGGAAGAATAACTCGTTCATCTTGAAAAATTCTTTCTAAAAATTGAAGTACTACATAAAGCTCTCTTCAGAGGCCCGCTTTACCGTGTAGGGGAATTCACTTTTCAAAATATAAAGTGACTATCTCCGACGGTTGAAGCGTAAAAAAAATTCTCCAAAAAAAAACAAGACATGCTCCATTAAAACAGAATAATTTTTCCTCAAAAACGGAATAGTTATTCTACATTAAAATAAGAGTACAAGTCTCGTCAAAGCAAAAGATGTTACAATGCACTTGTGGTATGGGGGCAACATCATATAATACAGCTACACCAATAAAGGTAGTGGTCAAGCAACATACCACAAGCTCATTATAATATCTTGCAAAAAAGATGTAGAATAAATGCATTCTCAAACAGGGACCAAAAGTTTGTACAAGTAAAAAGAATCGTTTATTCTACACTAAAATGAGAAACAAATGTATTCTGACATACACAAGAATTTGTACAGGTAAAAGAATTATTTTATTCAATACTATGAAAATTCTTTACATATGCAGATCTCGAAAAAGCGGGGACCGGTACCCGCATAATCTCCGGTCAATACATGCAAAAAACAAAAAAGCAAAACAAGAAGCATGAAGTCCAGCTTATCATTCCTTCTTCCCGCCACCCTTAGAGCTCTTTCCTGGCTTAATTAATAGTTTTGGAAACCGTTGTGGACGGGTCGGGGGCGGAGGAGAAGGAGGAGTAGTCGGATCTTCTTCTATTCTGTCTTCTCCAGTTGAAGCTCTTTTCTTCTTCTTCCTAAGTGCACTCTTCCCTTTCCTCTTCGAAGAAGACTCACTTCCCGGAGTAAGCAGCGCAGAAAGTGTTGTGTTATCATCAAGAGACTGCTCCGGGGTCTTCTCGCTGTCCTCAAGATTTTCCACTTTCTGTTCTTGAGAAGCGGGTGGATCCTCCAGGCCCTGAAGAGCTTCTATATGTTCTTCCTGCGACCCTGGTTGAGAAGCAGGAGTGACTTGAAGAGATGGAGGAGGAACAGCTGGAAGAGGAGAAGAATGCACAATGGTCGGTGCTTCCGCTACAGAAGAAAAGAAGTTAAAGTCAGTACTCTCTGAAAAAAGAGAAGATATTGGATCACCAGGACTTAAGTAATAAGCGAGAAATTCATCAAGATCAATTGAATCGAATGAATAATCCACTTAAGCCAGATCTGAATCGAAGTTACCTGGAGAAGTCGGTTTTGACAGTTCAATTTCAAATTTTTCAGCCTCAATGTTTTCCTGGCTCTTCTCCTCGATTTGAGTAAGGGGAGACTCGGTAGTAACGGGCTTAGCCTCAACGTCTTTTGCAGGAGGTGGAGAGTGAGAGCTGGAACCGACGATATCAACGTCGGTCGAAGTCGAAGTGTGGACAGGGGCAGTTAGAGATATTTTCTTTTCTGGATGCTCCTCTGCCACTGTTCCAACTCTAGCTTCAACGAGTTGCTCTTTTCCTCTAGCCCGAGCGGCACGAGTATCATCATCAAGGTAAAGTGCCTCAAGTTCCGTCTCATTGTAGCCAGCTCCCCCGAGCATATCGATCGCAGCCTCCCATACTTTAGCTAGGGTGATTTCATATTTTGGTCCCAAGAATGAGAGACTCCCGCGCCCCAAGATGCTGTGGATGTAAAAGTCGAACAAGGTAGAGCCGATGGTTGCTTTAGTTGCTTCATGAGATTCTTCAGCTGCAACTTGACCAGCAATAGCATCATTGCGCTCTTTCTCAACTTTAAGAAGTCGAGCTTTTAACATCTCAATCTCCACGTTTTGGGAGATTGCTGTTTCTCGTAGTTGAGCAGTGTCATTGCGATATTTTTCAGTAGTAAGCTGCTCGGCCTCAAGCTTCAGCTCAGCATCTCTTTGAGCAGCATGCGCATCCCGCACTTGTTTCTGGAAAACTTCTTCCTTCTGAGAATGCAAAGCAGTAGAAGTGGCGAGATCCTCCTTAAGTTTTTTGACTTCAGATTCAAGTCTTGCATTGTCATCTGCAATGCTCGCCATCTCCGCGTCGTGCTGCTTGCAAATTTTATCTACGACTTAGTATGAGTCGTAGGTCAGTTGGCAATAGGATCCCTTATGTCGCTAACTCCTTAGCTCGCTAAGTCGTCCCTGTAGTTAGGTCGGGACTTCCCATAGGTCGCTAAGTCGTGGCTCTACTTATGCCTGCAGCTTCTTAGGTCGGTAACTCTTAGGTCGGCAACTGTTAGGTCGGCGGCTGTTAGGTCGGCAGCTTCTTAGGTCGGCAACTGTTAGGTCGGCGGCTGTTAGGTCGGCGGCTTCTTAGGTCGGCAACTCTTAGGTCGGCAACCATTAGGTCGGTATGCCTTTTAGGTCGGCAGCCTTTTAGGTCGGTATGCCTTTTAGGTCGGCAACTCTTAAGTCATTAAGTCATAGCTCATTAAGTCGCGAATCAAAAGAGGGTTAACATTTGCCCCTTGAAGTATACGCCTAGGTCGTAGGTCGTGTGCTTCGATTTCCTTAGTTCGCTCTTTGATGAGATTGTTAGGTCGTGAGCGACTTAAAATAAGTCGTAGGTCGTAGGTCGTGTGTGTTGACTTGCCTCCCAGTGTATAAATAGCTTAGGTCGCTTCCCCTTCACTTCACCGGTTCTATCATTCTATTCAGCCATTAGCAAGCACTCGAGCTCTTCGAAGACGAATCCCTTTTCTCGATTATCGGTTACCTTTATCTTTACATTGCGTAAGTGAACCTGTTTTCTTATTCAATCCTCGATTGCTACTGAACCATAAATCCCGCTCTTCATCTCCGACCTATTTTTCATGTCGCGCTTCATCACGATCCTTGTTTCAATCGATTGCTGATGGAGTCGAGGTGGATTGTCCTGGCCTTAGATAGTTTGTGAGAACAAGGCGATGGGTTACGGCGCTTTTAGGCTAACTGATTTGTGACTTTTAGAGGAGATGAGAGAATCGTTAACGGGGTGTTGGGTTTTATGGATCTCGAGTTAGCGAGTTACTGATCTCCTCAGTGGAGAGGGAGGAGATTGGTGAAGGAAGTGAGGCTTTGGTTCGAACCGGAGATAGCTCGATATTCTTCAGAGACGACCTAAAACATTTACGCTCTAACACTTGTCCGGTTCGGGAATTCCTGCGACTTAACTGATCGAACGACCCAACTATCTCTGCGACCTAATTAGTTTGCAGCATAGGCCTTAACTCGTGGCCGAGCTAGGACTTAATGAAATTCGTGCCATTCCGACTTGTGACCTTTATACGCATTATGACCTAGGGCCAACGACTTAATTTTAACTCGTTGCATATCCTTTAAGTCATGGACGACTTAACTTGCACATTGTATCCTGAGGAATTTCCGACCTATGCCAGGTCGTGAACGAGTTAGAACTTAAACATATTTTGCACTGCCTTGAACTTTTTGACTGGAATTGCCTGAACTTTAAACTGTTTGAACTTCTTTGCAGATTATTCCTAATGCTAATAACCTGTTAAACACAATATTCGCAGAAAACTGGGACGAATATACTGCCATTGACTGCCCACATCGATTGACAGATTAGTCGATAAAGAAAAAATCAACTTAAATGAACTGTATGAACGAAAAGCTGTACAATAACCAATTCAAGTGAAGTATTAAAGCAAAATTGTAATAGTCAACTGAAACTGATTTGTTTGCATTAACACTGCACTTGAGCATTAAAAAGTTCTGAAATCTTGTAATCGCTGATTGTCAACCAATTTAATTCCAGTTATGTTTGCTTTCTATTTTCATTAGTTTTGCACAACACTTCACACTTTTTAGGAAACGTGCACCTTCACATTTGAACATCCAGTTGATTGTGTAGAATGACTGCTCAACAAGAAGAGACAATGGTTCAAGCTGGAGAAGCCATCCCTATTCCTGTCCCGCTGACTAATCCTCCAGAAAGAATTTCGACCACTTTAACATATAGAGTTTTTCGCCAACTATGTACTCAGTTCGGCATAGCTGAAACGGATGCCATACTGCCTGAGAGGAGCGACACTGCTGACATACCACCTCATGGTTTCGTCGCTGTTAATCGCCAAATGTGCATGAACGGAGCCATTCCTCCATTTAATGATTTCCTTCAGCAGTTTCTTCTACGATTATCTATTTCTCCCTTTCAACTACATCCCAATGGTTACGCCATCTTGATGGGATTATGTGTGCTATTTAGGAGGATGTTGGATCGTCTTCCAAGTTTTGACGAAGTTTGTTATCTGTGCTCTTTTGCCAAAAATAAAGATCATCCTTCTATCACAGTCGTGAGAAGTGCTAGAAACCGCAAGCTGATCATTGGTCTTCCTAACAGTGTTCACGGGTTTTTAAGCCAGTTTTTCTACGTTCGTTGTCCTCCGGGATTTTATGCCATCTGGAGAGTAGGAAGTATGATCATTTATCTTTTTCCTTTCCTTATGTTTTTTGAACTCTTCGAAGCCCGAATTGTCAAGTGTTAACTTCATTCTCTACTTTTTTCAGCGCTCCCTCCTCCTTCCAGGGATTCTGGTCACAAATCAACTTTTGAGAGGCTTATGGCCGTGCCAGTTGAGGAGAGGAGTATTCAATTTCTATTGAAAGACGAGTTTTTTCATCAATTTGGACTCTTACATCCTTCCCGTTCTATTCAACCTCATGAAGTTCCTGATTCTCCAGTAAAGACATCAGATGCCCCAGCCCCTACCGAAGAACTTACACTGAAAGAACCCACCACTGAGACTTCACTGGTGAAGTGTTCTACTTCTACTGACGTTGTGGGGTCGTCCAGGAAGTTAACACTTTCTCCAGTTATTGAAGAGGAAGAAAATCCTGAAATTTCTAAAAAGACGGCCCATGTGGAAGTTGAAAAAGAGAGTTCTGTTGGGCATCACGGTGATGACACTTTTGATAATTTGAGCGATATAATGATAACTTCTCAGGAGCTTTTTAAAGACGACATTTCAAAAGCGATCTCTCCCGTTGTTGAAGCGACTTCTTCTTTGCAACAAACTACAAGACCTTCTACACCAACTGTCTCCATTCCCACACCACAGAGTGGTTTGTAGTCTGATGCGCATAGTTTGCACGCTGCACACACTTAGGATGCTTAGCACTCTCACTCACTTAGCCTCTTCAATTTGAAGATTTTTAAAACTTGTCTTTTCTTCAATTTCAGGTTCTCCGATGGGGCGAAGCGGTTCACACTATGACAACTTTTGGCGCTATGGAGGGCGTGACTCTTATGATTACAGACGCTATCTCCCCATTCGTAGGGAATCTGATGAGGAGCGAGCAGTTAGGAAAGCTCAAGAGAGGCGAGCTTATGAGGAGCAGCAAAGGAGGAGGGAAGAACATCACGACTCCTCTCAAAGAGATGACGCTTCACATAAGAGAAAGTCGCATGACGACAGAGGAAAGGGCAAAATTTCTAAAGATCCCAGTAAACGGACCAGACTTAGCGAAAAGGACGCGTCTGCGATTTTTGAAACGACTGACGCTCCTATCTCTTCTGATATCCCATCCAGCTCTCCTGCTTTAAAGAAATCTGACATCCAAACGATTATCAGCAGGCCACAATATCAAGTCAAAGATGCCCCTCCCACTCTTCAAAGCCGATTTCCGAATTGGTGTTTAAAAGGGGTGCGTTTTGACTTGGACCTGGTTCCGATCGATAAGCAAGCTATGCTTATGAATCTTGATGCTGTTAAGCTGGATATTGAGAGGATGTCCCAATGGCAGAAACTTGTTGATGAACTCCAAAGAGTCAATCATATGAATCTTGAAGCCATGTTGACTATGGAGAACGACAAGACGGAATGGGCGACCCAAATAACTCGCTCAGAAAGAATCAAGTGCAACTGAGATAAGTCGGATCCCCTATGTCATCGCCGACCCACGACCTACGACTTACTTTAAGTCGTAGACGACCTAGCACTTGGAGACTGAATTCTGCCCAGAACCACCCCTATAAATACGGCCATAACTCCAACGGCAAGAGGACTTTTGGATCATTCTCTGAAGCGTCGTTACTCTGCAGAATTCTCTACTCATCTAAGACTTGAAGAACTCCAAACATTCACGACACTACAACAAGCTTCGAAAGAAATCTACCGCATTCAACATGAATTCGAGAAGATCTTCTCCATCGGAGTTTGAGCTACTAGTCTAGAGTGTTTTGGAATCAAAGTATATTGTATCCAGAAGTGCATTGTATTAGCTTGTAACCAAAAACCAGCAATAAAAAGATTCAAAGTGGACGTAGGCTCGATCTTAAGCCGAACCACTATAAATTGCTGTCTTTTACTGTTTTTCTGCTATCTTACTACTTATTTCTTGTTTCCGTATCACGGGTGGTGCTTTCACAACATTACTACACACACCGGGTGTTAGCGTTCAATTTTAAGCGTTAACATAACCTACATTAACTTACAATTTAATCTCTACTAAACTTCTTCCTTTTTTATTTATTACACTTGTTGTGGGCATTTCCGCCCACTACATAGTGAATATGAAAAGTCAGAGGTAAAATTGGCATTGTCTTGGAATGGACCTAAACTAGTTTAGAAGTATTCTCGATGATCAAGAAGTGGACCTTGGTCGAAACCGCGTCTCAATCCGAGTAACAGTTTGAAAAATATGAACATCTTAACATTTGACCGTTGTCTAAGTTATACGGGTCGCACTTTGCAGAACTACTAATTTTCTCTCTCACATGGAACATTTAGGAGCATTGAAATACTCTACTTAGCAATACACAGCTACCAGTTCAAGTCTCATTCAATTCTGACTTGGATTGAAGGGGTTATGGAATAATAACATGTGTAGCACAATGGTAAAGACTTGTGCCTTTTTGCCAACCCACTCGGGTTCAAGTCCTGGCAAACACTTATTTTCATGAAGCATGAGTAATGGCCCAATAGGGGATCAAACTACTAAACATCTAACCATTTCCAACGGAAGGAAGGTTGAACCAAATACCAAAGAATGGAAGGTTAAACAAAATCTCGTATAAAGGAAGGTTGAACCAAATCGCAGGGGAAGGAAGGTTGAACCAAATCTCACATGAAGGAAGGTTGAACCAAACCAAATCTCACATGAAGGAAGGTTGAACCAAATCTCAGAGGCTATGTACTCAAATGCCACTCCTATCATAACCTCACTTTATAAGTACCAAGCACATGGAATTATAAGAGAGGAGGTTGGAAAAGAGTGAAGCTCTCATCAACAATGGCAGACAACTTTGTGAGGGAAAACTCTTAGTTCCAATAGCATGTTTACTCATATTCAAAGCTTGTACTTGTATTCAGAAATAAAAGAGATAATAAAAGAGGAACAGTGGACGTAGGCACATTCAGCCCGAACCACTATAAAATATGTGTCTTTTTACATTTAAGTCCTTTACTTATTCTTTATTGCACATTCTTGATTTTCTATCTCAATCATCCGCAACTAAAATTCATCAAACGATTGCTCTATACTGAAAACAATATTCACCGCTCTACTACTATGACTTGGAGGTGTTTGTCAATTTTTTTTGTAAATATTTTTGGTGCTTTCATTGAGAGATGAACTTCCTTTTTTAAAAGGAAAATTCTTTCTTTCCTATTTCTCTTTTTTTACTTTGAAACTTTAAACTACTCCCTTTTGGAGTTTGAAGTTAATTTTATTTATCCTTAAACTACTATTTCATTTAAATTAGAAACGCTATTGTTTCTAATCTTCATACTAGAGATTATCATTTCTTGTCATGCAAAACTCTCTTCTCAATCTTTGTAGATCCGAAATCTGTTTCTCTTTTCAGATTTACCATCACTGTTTTCATAAAAAAAATTATTTTCCTTCTTCGGATCTAAATCATCTTTTATTTAAAAAAAAGAATATAGTATCAATCTTTCAAATTTTCAAATCTACAATCATTGTTTTAAAAAGGAAAAAATTATCTTTTTATTGTTCAAGATGTGAAATAATTGTTTCAATGAGAAAAAGAAACAATCTCTCTCTTTTAAGATCTAAATCATTGTAAAAAAAACTATCATTTTCTATTCAAGATCTAAAATAATTATTTCTATGAGAAAAAGAAACAACCACTTTTTCTTCTCCAGATCAAATTCTTTGTTTTAAAAAAAATATCTTTTTATTATTCAAGATATGAAATAATTTTTCTATGAGAAAAGGAAACAATCTCTCTTTTCAGATCTAAATTGATGTTTCTAAAAAGAAAGAAACCGTCCTTCTCCTTTCATAACTTCCTTACACCATTCTATACACCAACCCTAATGCTCTGACATCAGATTGCTAGAATCTGTCTTTCCAAGTTGATAAATCTGGCGACACTGATGCGAATAAAAACTCTAACATCAGATTGTTGAAATTTATCCTTCGAAGCTGATAAATCCAATGACACTGATGTATAGAAACATAAAGATCAGAGATAGAAATGGTGAAATATTTCATACTTTCCAACACCATTATATACACCAACCCTAATGCTCTGACATCAAATTGGTAGAATCTATCCTTCCAAGTAGATAAATCTAGCGACACTGATGCATAGAAAAACTCAAAAATCAGATTGTTGAAATTTATCCTTCCAAGCTGATAAATCCAACGACACTGATGGATAGAAACATCCAGATCAGAAATAGAATGGTGAAATATTTCATACTTTCAAACACCTTTCTATACGCCAACCCTGATGCTTTGACATCAGATTGCTAGGTTCTATCCTTCCAAGTTGATAAATCTAGTGACACTGATGCGTAGAAAAATTCTGACATTAGATTGTTGAAATTTATCCTTCCAAGCAAATAAATCCAACAACACCGATGGACAGAAATATCAAGATTGGTAATAGAAATGGTACAACCAACCAAAAGAATAATTAGATTATTGAAATTTATCCTTCCAAGCTGATAAATCCAACTACACCAATTAATCACAATGAAAGGAAGCACACAATTCATATTACATAGCCTACTTTATATACATGCCTTGGAGCAAGGGGTTGAAATAATTTCACAATGTGGGACTAAACAACCAAATGTTGTATCATTTTTTCTAGCAGTTCAGATCTACATCAACAATTTCATTCAAAAAAGAAATATTTATTTATTTCATAGATCCGAAATCATTATCTTTTCTCTTATTTTAGATCTACAAACATTGTTTCTTAAGAAAAAAGGAACATTTATTTATTTCTTAAGATCTGAAATCATTCCAACTTTTTCTCTTATATTAGACCTACAAACACTGTTTCTTAACAAAAAGGAAACATTTATTTATTTCTTAAGATCAGAAATCATTCCAACCTTTTTTTCTTATTTCAGATCTACAAACACTGTTTCTTATGAAAAAAGAAACATTTATTTATTTCTTAAGATCTGAAATCATTCGATCTTTTTCCACTTATTTCATATCTACAAACACTGTTTCTTAAGAAAAAAGAATCATTTATTTATTTCTTATGATCTGAAATAATTCTATCTTTTTCCTCTTATTTCGGATCTACAAATACGGTTTCTTAATAAAATAGAAACATTAATTTATTTCATAGATCTGAAATCATTCTACCTTTTTTTCCTCTTATTTTGGATGTGCAAACATAGTTTCTTAACAAAAAAAGTAAACATTTACATTTCTTAAATCTGAAATCACCACATCTTCTTTATTTCATCTCAAAAAGTATTTTTTACCAAAAGAAACTTCTGTTCATTTTCCAAAATCATTGTATACCTTATTCTCATTTCATCCAAAAGTATTATTCCCTTGACATAGGAAACTCTGGTTCCTCTTTAGATCCAAATTCTTATTTCTCTAACATAAGAAAATCAACTTCTCTTTTCCGACCTACAACCAATATTCCTTGAAATAAGGAGCTCCATTTCCCTTCTCTTATCTAAGAAAAGTCACTTTGAGAAAATTCTTTTTTGTTGTACGGATCCGCAATTACTATGTCTTGGAAATAAGAAACCATGTCTCTATTCCCCCCATCAAATCTAAAAACATTCTTTCTTGGCCAAAAGAAACTTGTGTTCACTTTTCAAGTCTGAAGTTATTCAAATCCACTTTCCCATTACTGATCAGATCATTGTTTCCATCACCCAAGGAAACCTTACCCTCTTTCCAAATCCGAGATCATTGTTTTGAGAAACTCTATTTCTTGTTTAGAGATTCTCTCTTTCTTTTAAGAGTTGGGCCATAGATCCTTCGAAACTACAAAACCTCCCCTTTCTTTCCAAAACTTGAATTATTGTCCCTTGAAAATTACAAGCTCTTCAGGAAAGAGCAGGAGAACAACTTTCCAACATGCCTCCTAAGCGAAGGAACTCTGCTACAAAGAATACAACTAATGCAGATGTGGAAGGACGAAAGATTAGTCTAACAACCTCCCCATGCTAAAATTTACCGGACATAACTTCAAAATAGTTGTGGTTTAAATCAGTAAACACTTCACTACTTAATATAAAGCTTTGGTGGATAAACTCTTGACATGCTTAAGACAGATGAAAATATTCAACCTGAACATTGTAATACAAGGGAAGCCGCAGTTTGGGGAACACAAGGGGAATTCCGCCTAACCATATGAACCCCAAGCACAGCCCTTATCCATCCAGCATCCAATCAAAATATTGTAATCGGATCCTACACATGGATCGAAATATCGTAACTTGAAGACCGAAGTCATGGTGATGATACTCAAAGTCTAGATATGACAAGCTCGACACTTTTTACTCTTATCATGTCCGAAGGCATCACCAATCCAACGCGTACTAGATAGGACCCAAATAATATAGCTCTCCTTACCTAGGGATATGTTCAACAAATATGAACAGAGAAGGAGATAAGACCAAGAGTTACTAGTCCACCTTCCAGGAAAACAAAAACTTTTGAGTGCCCACTACAAACCTTTATAAGGGGCTAACACGGCCCCCTAGACAGTTGCCAAGATCTCCACACTTGCTGATAAGCGTGGGGCACAAAGAAGGTACTGTATAATTAATTTCTTTCATTCTAATCTGTCTTAAGCTATTTTAGGGCTCTACCCTCTACTCTTGGATCTCCATCCTTGGAGAAAGGTGAAGGAAGGATTCGTAAATCAGTTGCATGTGATGATCGACCCAAGAGTGCTTACACGCCACACGAAGTAAGGACAAAAAATCAAACTAGCCACAACAACTATGCATGACCACTCCATTGGGCCAACAAGGCACATAAAGATGAGAAAACATCACTGTCAGGAGTTCAGATAGATGGTCATCTAGGGAAGCTAGCACAGCTTGTAGTAAAAATGCTATAGCAAAATGGAAGAGATACAACTCTCTGCCTCCGGAGCTCGAATGATCAATGATCGGAGAGAAGCCATCCATTTGAGTATATTGTTACCTTAAAGGGTAAGGAAGAGGACGCGATAGAAACGACATCTGCCGAGAACTTGGATAACATAACAGTATGTTAACTCCCTTTTAGCAACGAGTTACGAGTTAAGAAATGAGTGACCCAGATTGCCGTGATTCAAGAAGCTAACGAGTTAAAAAGCCTACGACCTAAGTGGTCTTGACGACTTACGACCTAGCGACTGAAGAGAACTTACGACCTAAAAACTTCACGAGTTAGCGGACTACAACCTATAGTGGTTTACGACTTAACAAGTTTACGACTCAGAGGATCTACGACTTAAGAGCTTCATGACTCAACAGGATAAGCTTCTTACGACTCAAGAGGCCTTGCGACTTAAAGAGTTAGACAACTTACGACTTAAGAGACAGGATTTAGCTTAAGTCGTCCACGACCTAGGACTCAGCGACTTAACTTGCCTAGTGACCTAACTGCCAAAGGGACATTGCGATCTAGCAATGTTGCGACCTAACTGCTAAAGGGACATTGCGATCTAGCAATGTTGCGACCTAACTGCTGAAGGTAACTTCGCGACCTAGAGGAGCTTGCGACCTAACAGCAGGAAACTTAGCGACCTAAGAACATAGCGACCTAAAGAATGTCGCGACCTAACTGTTGGAGGAGGCTCTGCGACCTAGGGGAGTCTACGACCTAACTATTAGAAGACCTTGCGACCTAAGGACTTGGGAGAAGTTTGCGACCTAACTACAGGAAAGATTTGCGACCTAAGGGACCTACGACCTAAGAGGCTAACGAGCTAGGGCTTCAGCGACTTTGAACTCCCACAGCTATTCCTTAACTCGCCTGCGACCTACCACTTAATCAAATAATGCCAAGTACTGTTTCACCAGCTAATCTCTTAAGCCGCAAGGAGACTGCGACCTAGCTTAGGTCGCTCGCGACCTACGACTTAACTAAGGTCGTACGCGACCTAAGACTTAGGTGAATTTTCTGAATCCAAATCAGCTCCTATAAATACCCAACCACTTCCAACATCACGGGGACTTTGGGCCATTCATTTCTCCAAGCGCCGTTACGCTGTCAAAGCCTCCTCTCATTCAGCAATCAAAGATCTTCAAGCATTCGAGACACTACAACAATCTTCGAGAAGAGCTCCTTACATCCAACACGGATTCGTCGAGTTTCATCATCAAAGATCGAGCTAGTAGTCAAGAGTGCTTTCATGATCAAGTTGTATTGTATTTTGAAGGATATTGTATCAAATTGTAACCGAATCAGCAATAAAAGACTATAAAGTGGACGTAGGCTCAATTACGGGCCGAACCACTATAAATCTGTTGTTCATTTACTGCTTTTCTGCTATTTTCAACTTATATTCTGTTCCCGTATCAACGGGTGGTGCTTTTACAATTCTATTACACACACCGGGTGTTAGCGTTCACTTTTTGCCGTTAACATTTTGGTGCTTTCACTGAGAATTGAACTCAGGCAATCATCCATCGTTGCTTCGCAAAGATTCATAAAAAGAACCTCTCTTAAAAACCAGATCCGAAATAATGGCTCCTGGAAGAAGAAGTAGACCTATCAGATCCGAAAATGCTCACGAAGGGACTTCCGCTTCCCCAACAACAGACCAAGCAACTCCAACCGTTGGAGTCACCAGGGCTGAATTGGATGATGCAATTTCTGGATTATACCAACAGATTGAAACCCAAAACGATTTGATGATGGATAGGTTAACTGCTCTGCTTGGGGCAAATCGTCAGCCAGAAAACCATCAAACTACTCTTCCTGAAATGCCACCTTTTCAAGCCGATGGTTCTATGCCGCAACCAACTTATCATGAACATATGCCCGGGCAAACTTCCGAAGGAAGAACTGATGCTTTTCCGGAGGAGTCTTTGAACAATAAAGAATACCTGTCTGAAATGGTTAACCGCATCATGAAAGAGAGCATGCAAAGGGAAGAGGATGAGAACGACTGGGGATTTGCACCAAGCAGAACTCCGTTTACTGAAAGGATCCTGAAAGCGGAGTTTCCAAGGAAATTTGCACCTCCTATTGTCCAAGCCTATAGGGGAACCAGTGACCCTAATCATTTCCTCTACAAGTACGATTGGCATATGACCGGTGCAAGAGCATCATACGAGATCAAGTGTCGATACTTTCCGGTATACCTAGAAGGTGTGGCTTTACTTTGGTTCACAAAGCTTCCAGTTCGGTCTGTAGATAAATTCTCCGACTTAACGCAAAAGTTTAAAGAACAGTTCAGATTGTATGCTTCAAAAGCTAAGGATATAATGTCATTGTCTAACCTTGAACAAGCGCCCGGAGAATCAATCAAATCTTTCTTGAGCCATTTCAATATAGCTTTAGCCGAGGAAGAAAATGCGGAACCACGCATGATCCTGACTTATTTGATGCGAGCCATTGATAAATCGAGTAAATTTGGGATATGGCTAAAGATGAAGGAACCGAACTCACTTGATAAATTTTATAAAAAGGCCGACGAGTTCATTCGCCTTGAAAGCCTTTCTACGGCATCGAAAGTGGTTGCTACCCAAACTAATAATAACAATGTCCCATCTAATAAAAGAGAATCTGAAAGTCAGAAGAGGGAGAATGAAGGAGGAAAGAGCCAGGGAAATGAAAAGAAACCTCGCCGCTTTAATCCTTCGGATTATACTCCTTTAACTGATACACCAAGTAATATCTTTTTTGCAACAAAGGACGTTGTCAGGTACCCTAAGCCACCTGAGATGACGAGAGGTGCAAAGCGTAATGGAAAATTCTGCCAATTTCACAATCAACCTGGCCATGACACTTACGAATGTCGCCAATTAAAAAATGTGATTGAAGAATTGCTGGAGTAGGGTAAACTCCAACAATACGTTAAGAGAAGCGGAGTCGCTCCAACCTCATCCACTCGGGATCAACAACGTCCTACCCATCAATCCGATTCTCTCAACAACACTGCAGTGCAAGATTCAGAAAAGCTTGTCATTAATGTTGTCACAAGAGGCCCACACCCAGCAGGCAGAAGTTGGGACGACTGCTAATTGTCCACAAAACTGCAACTGGGGCATCTTTCACATTCTCTGGCATATAAATCCGAAGCTGCAAATCTAGCACAAATGGAAATCCAGCTTGGAGATTCTGAAACAACAATAACTAGCATCCATTTTTTACTTAGCAGCATTGCTTGAATTTGTAAAAATGATGATGGATGTGTGACTTCTGCATTGTAAACCGTTGAGAAATCAGCGTGACTGAATAATGAAAAACTATGCATTCTGAGTTTTCTATTATAAAATGCCTGTTATATTTCGATGTGTAAATACTCTAAATGTATTGCTAAAATGTCGATCTAATATTGCAGGTCATTAAAGCAAATCTCACCCATCGCAAAGCTAAGCGAGCCTTACAAATCATTTATTAAAGCAAATTTCAAGCAACAAAAATTCCAAACTCAAATCCCATACAAGAGGAACTTCACATAAAAAGTTGACAGCTCCACTGTGTCAAGCCCTCGTTAACTGGTTGCGATCGTTGATATAAAAAGGCATCCAACCAAATAACTTGTGTTTACTCTGTGGAGCCATTCAACAGTGAAGTCTACTTCTTCGGATAAAGCAGTTTACTTGCAAAAGAAAGGAAGACGCGCTTGGAAACGATGATAAAGGATCGCAGATTGGCAGATGATGATACAACATGAGCGGGCAAACATGGAAGCAGCCAAAGGGAGGTATGCCTCTCAACAGGAAAGCCGGTAGATCCACTAAAGGGATACCTTCCCAAGCAGAAGGAATAAGACCCTCGCTAACTGATTGTGATGCATCCGATCAGGCAGCTTGTGTCCATCCCGTGGATCTACTTGCCCCTAAGACGCAACCTTCCTGGCACATCAACCAAAGCCCTCTAACGAGGCACGCCAATAAATGGGAGTGCTTTCCTCAATCAAAAAGATTGGTAGGACCACCGAAGGGGCACCTTGTTAATTGATTGCGATCGTTTGTACAAACAAACATCCAATCAAGCAACTTACGCCTATCCCGTAGACCCCTCCGACCATGAGAAAGTAACTTCCAGGCAATCACAAGCCCTCTTCGGAAGCACAAGCCATCTTCGGAGGCAAAAGCCCTTTTCGGAGGCACATTTCACCCGTGTAGAAGTGCAAAATGCTTCTCTTCGGAGACCCACTTCACTAGTGATGAAATACTAAAAAGCCCTTTTCGGAGGCACATTTCACCCGTGTAGAAGTGCAAAATGCTTCTCTTCGGAGACCCACTTCACCAGAGCTGAAATGCCAAAAATGCTTCTCTTCGGAGACCAAAATTGCTTCTCCTCGGAGACCAAAAATGCTTCTCTTCGGAGACCAAAATTGCTTCTCTTCGGAGACCAAAATTGCTTCTCTTCGGAGACCAAAATTGCTTTTCTTCGGAGACCAAAATTGCTTCTCTTCGGAGACCAAAATTACTTCTCTTCAGAGACCAAAAGACCTCTGCAGAGGCGTACTTCACCTTGCTTGAAGTACCAAAAATGAACCCTTTACTGGGGCGCAAAAATCGAAACCTTCTTCAGAGGCTCATTTCACTGTGCAGGAAAATTCATTTTTAAACAAATAAAAGTGATCACTCCCAAAAGTCGAAGTGTTCTTCTGACAGAAAGAGAAAGTAAAAATTTCTCCAAAAAACGAGATATACTCTATTAAAAGCAAAATGATTCCTGCCTCAAAAATGGAATAGTTATTCTCTAATATAAGAGTATCAGTCTTGTAAAAGCGAGAAATATTGCAATGCACTTGTGGTATGGGGGCAACATTATACAATTCAGTTACGTTAATAAAAGTAATATACAAGCGACACACCACAAGTTCATTGCAATATCACATAAAGAAGATGTGGAATAAATGCGTTCTTGAAACACAGACAAAAGTTTGTACATGTAAAAAGAATCGTTTACTTTACACTTCAAATGAAAAACAGATATATTCCTACATACACAAGAATTTGTACAAGTAAAATAGTTATTTTATTCAATACTATGGAAACTTTTTACATTGTGCAGATTACCAAAAAAAGCGGAGACCGGTATCCGCACAATCCCCGGTCAATACAAAAAGCAGAAAAGACAAAATCAGACTCATTTCTCCTTCTTCCCACCCTTGGAGCTTTTACCCGGCCTGGTAATTAGTTTCGAAGGCCGTATCGGAGAAGAAGGAGAAAGAGACTCAGTCGGATCAATCTCTGCTTCATCTCCAGCAGCAGAAGAACTTTTCTTTCCTTTCTTCGAAGCCACACGTTTCCCCTTCTTCTTGGAAGAAGACTCACTCCCTGGAGCAAGAAATGTAGAAAGCTTTGTGTCGTAGTCAAAAGACCGCTCCGGGGTCTTCTCGCTATCTTCCAGATCTTCTGCTTTCTGTTCCTCGGAAGCAGATGGTTCGTCCAAACCTTAAAGGGCTGCTATCGGTTCTTCCTGCGAACCTGGTTGAGAAGCTGGAAGAGGAGTAACTTGAGAAGGAGGAACGGCAGCTGAAGAAGGAAGAATTGGTGCAGTTTCCAGCACATCTGCTGCTTAATAAAGGAAATCAAAATCAGCATTCTCCAAGAAAAAAGAAGACCGTGAATCGTCAAAGTTACCTGGAGAAGCCGGTTTGGCAAGATCAATCTCAAATTCCCGAGCCTGAAAGTCCTTCATTGCCTCTTCTTCTGTAGGAGTGGTCACAACTGGATGTGAAGGATGAGAGCTGGAATCCATAATGTTTGCATCAGCCGAAGTGGAAGTATGAACAGGGGCAGTTAAAAGAGCTTCCTCTTTTGAGAGCTCTTCTTCCAGTGATTCAGCCCGTGCTTTAGCAAGCTGCTCCTTCCCTCTAATAAGAGCGGCGCGAGCCTCATCATCAAGATAGCGAGCCTCAAATTTTGCTTCCTCAAATTTTGCTTCTTCGTAGCCGGCACCTTTAAACATATCAAGTGCGGCTTCCCACACTTCAGCCAGAGTGATTTCATAATCTGGACCCAGAAAAGCAAGGCTCCCACGACCCAGAACGCAGTGTAAATAAAAGTCGAATAAGGTAGAACTGATGTTTGCTTTCGTTGCCTCATGTGATTGCACAGCCGCTTCTTTTTCGGCAATGGCAGCAACCCTACCAGTAATAGCCTCATCACGCGCTGTCTCAGCTTTAGCGAGTCGAGACTTTAGTAACTCAATCTCCACGTTCTGGGAGGTGACCTTTTCCCGCAGTTCGGTGTTTTCTACCCGATATTTTTCAGTAATGTGCTGTTCGGCAGCAAGCTTCATTTCGACATCTCTTTGTGCAGCATGCGCATCCCGCACTTGCTTCTGAAAGACTTCTTCTTTTTGAGTATATGATGCAGAAGAAGAAGCGAGATTTTCCTTAAGCTGCTTAACTTCAGATGCAAGCTTTGCGTTGTCATCTGCAATGCTCGTCATCTCTGCATCATGCTACTTACGCCATTTGTCCCATTCTGATTTGTCGTTCTCCATGGTCATCATCGCCTCAAGGTTAAAATGGTTGACCCTTTGAAGTTCATCAACCAACTTCTGCCATCCAGACATTCTTTCAATATCAAGCTTGACAGCATCGACATTTCTCAGCATTGCCTGCTTATCAATAGGAACCAAATCTAAGTCAAAACGGACTCCTCTTAGACACCAATTCGGAAATCGGCTCTGAAGCGTTGGAGGGCCGTCTTTAACTTGATATTGTGGCCTGTTAATGATGGTTTGAATATCAGATTCCTTTAGAGGAGGAGAACCGGCCGGAATGTCAGAAGAAATGGGAGCGTTAGTCTTCTCAGAAATAGCAGACGCGTCACTTGGCTTAGACCGTTTGCTCGATTCATCAGTAATTTGAGTCTTCCCTTTGTCATCATGAGACTTTCGCTTATGAGAATCGTGAGTTCTGTAAGAAGAATCATATCGATCAGCATCTCTTCTTCTCTGCCGCTGCTCATAATCCCATTTTTCTTGAGCCTTCCTTTCGGCCCGTTCCTCATCTGTCTCTCTCTGGTCACCAAGATATTTCCTGAAGTCATAGGATCCACGTCCTCCATGGCGCTGAAATGAGTCATAATATGAGCCGGAACGTCCCATTGTAGAACCTGAAATTGAAAAGGAAAGGCAAGTCTTAGAAATTTTCAAATTAAAGGAGCTAAGTGCATATAAGTTCCAAAATCCTAAGTGTGTGTGGCGTGTGGGCTATGCGCGTCGGACTACAAACCACTTTTTTGTGTGGAAATGGTGACGGCTTGTATAGGAGGCGTTGTGGTTTGTTGCAAGGAAGAAGTTGTTTCAATAACAGGAGAGATCACTCTAGAAACATCATCTTTAAAGAGCTCCTGAGAGGTTATCATAATGTCGCTCAGACTGTCAAAAGTATCATCGCCATGATGCACGGGAGGATTATCTTTTTCAACTTCCACCTCGGCCGTCTTTTCAAGAATGTGAAGACTTTCCTCCTCTTCAATAACCGGGGCAAGTGCTAACTTACTGGACGATCCAGTAATGTCGGTAGGAGTATAACACTTTACCAATGAAGTCTCAGCGGTAAGATCTTGCGGTAAAGGTTCTTTAGCAGGAACAGGGGCATCTGACTCCTCAGCAGGAGAATCAGGGACTTCATGCGGCTGAGTGGAACGGGAAGGATGTAAGAGTCCAAATTCGTGGAGGAACTCATCTCTCAATAGAAATTGAACACTCCTCTCCTCGACCGGCACGGCCATTAGCCTTTCGAAGGTAGTTTTGTGACGAGTTTCCCTAGAGGGGGGAGGGAGCGCTGAAACAGTAGAAAAAGAAGTTAACACTTGACAATTTGGACTTCGAAGAATTTTAGAAAACACGGGGAAAAGATAGATAGTCTTACTTCCCACTCTCCAAATGGCGTAAAATCCCGGGGGACAACGAACAAAGAAAAACTGGCTTAGAAACCCAGGAACACTTTCAGGAAGACCAATAATCAGTTTACGGTTCCTGGCACTCCTTACAACTGTGATAGAGGGATGGTCTTTGTTCTTTGCAAATGAGCATAGGAAGCCAATTTCTCCAAAACTGGGGAAACGGTCCAGCATTCTCCTAAAAAGCACACACAATCCCAGCAGGATGGCATAGCCGTTAGGATGTAGTTGAAAAGGGGAGATAGATAATCGAAGGAGAAGTTATCGAAGACAGTCATTAAACGGGGGAATCGCTCCACTCAAGCACATTTGGCGGTTCACTGCGACAAAGCCGTGGGGCGGCCTATCAGCAGTGTCATTTACTCTAGGGAGCAAGGCGTCAGATTCAGCAATGCCAAACTGGGTGCATAGTTGACGGAAGGCTTTATGACTCAGAGTGGTAGGAGTCCTTTTCGGGGGATCATTCAACGGAGTAGCAATTGGAAAAGCTTCTCTAATTGGTTCCAAGTCTTCTTGATAAGATGCCATTCTACACAATCAGCTGAATGTTCAAAAGTGAAGGTGCACGTTTCCTAAAAATGTGAAGTGCTGTGCAAAACTAATGAAAACAAGAAAAAAACAAGTATAACTGGAATTAAACTAACTGACAATCAGTCGATTACGAGATTTCAGAACTTGTTAATACTCAAGTGTAGTGTTAATGCAGACAAATCAGTTTTAGTTTACCATTATGATTTTGCTTTAATACTTCACTTGAGTTGGTTATTGTGTAGCATTTCACTCATACAGTTCATTTAATTTAATTTTCTCTTTATCAACTAATCTGTCATTCGATGTGGGCAGTCAGTGGCAGTATATTCGTCCCAGTATTCTGTGAATGTTGTGTTAAGCAGGTTATTAACATTAAAGTCAAGACAGTATGAGAGATAACACAACACAGTTCAAATTCAAGAGTTCAGCCAACTTCTGTGCAAAATCATCAAGTCTTAAGTCGTTAAACGACCTATCATAAGTCGGGGCTTTTAGGTCGTATTATGTAAGTCAAGATGTTCAAGGCATGTTCTCTTAAGTCAGATCATTCGAGTCCAAGTTCTTAAGTCGTTCAGATGGGTTCGCGAGTTACGAGTTAAGGGTTATCTCATTCACGACCTAGTCATTCAGATGTGATTGCAAGTTAGATCCTTAAGTGCTAACTCGTCCACGACCTAAGGGCAAGCTACGAGTTAAGTTAAGCCATCAGTCTATTAAGGAGTGCTGCATAAGAAAGGTCTCAAGGCAATGAAAAATTGTCAAGTCTTAGGTCGTTATCGACCTACGACCTACTTTAAGTCGTATATGATTTAGGACCTAGGTCTCAAGATTTTATTCAGAACGCGAAGGCCTTAAGTCGTTCGTCTTCTCCCCAATGCATCAATTCGCTAAACTCCTTAACCCGTTAACCCATTAGCGTCTCCTCCAACCAAGACTCTCGTTCCCTCAGCGCATTTAATCATCCCGAAATCACCATAAACCCGGTCTAATGTCATTCCATCACAAAACACGAATCAATCAAACTGAAATGTTGTTGTCCATCGTCTTGTTCCAACCGACTATCCAAAACCAGGACAAGCCGTCTCAAACCCATCAGTAATTAATTGAAACAAGGATTGCAGAGAAGTACGGCATGAGAAAAGGGGGTCGATGGCGAAAATGGGATTCGTAATTGGGTGATAATCGAGGAATGAATAGCAATCGAATCCACTTACACAATACGAAATTGAGGATGTCTGGCGATCGAGTAATTGAGTTTGTCTGAGAAAAACTTAAATGCTTGCAAATGACGGAATGAAACAGGTAAAGGGGAAGAAGGAACGACCTAAGCTATTTGTACCCTAACACAGTGAAAGGTGAATCGACACATCTGACTTACGACTTATGCTATGTCGTTAGCGACCTACGACTCATCTTAGGTCGGTCGTAATTTAGCGCACTCATCAAGAAGCGAGCTAAGGAAATCGAAGCACACGACTTACGACTTAAGGCGTGTACTTCGAGGGGCAAATGTTAACTCCCTTTTAGCAACGAGTTACGAGTTAAGAAATGAGTGACCCAGATTGCCGTGATTCAAGAAGCTAACGAGTTAAAAAGCCTACGACCTAAGTGGTCTTGACGACTTACGACCTAGCGACTGAAGAGAACTTACGACCTAAAAACTTCACGAGTTAGCGGACTACAACCTATAGTGGTTTACGACTTAACAAGTTTACGACTCAGAGGATCTACGACTTAAGAGCTTCATGACTCAACAGGATAAGCTTCTTACGACTCAAGAGGCCTTGCGACTTAAATAGTTAGACAACTTACGACTTAAGAGACAGGATTTAGCTTAAGTCGTCCACGACCTAGGACTCAGCGACTTAACTTGCCTAGCGACCTAACTGCCAAAGGGACATTGCGATCTAGCAATGTTGCGACCTAACTGCTAAAGGGACATTGTGATCTAGCAATGTTGCGACCTAACTGCTGAAGGTAACTTCGCGACCTAGAGGAGCTTGCGACCTAACAGCAGGAAACTTAGCGACCTAAGAACATAGCGACCTAAAGAATGTCGCGACCTAACTGTTGGAGGAGGCTCTGCGACCTAGGGGAGTCTACGACCTAACTATCAGAAGACCTTACGACCTAAGGACTTGGGAGAAGTTTGCGACCTAACTACAGGAAAGATTTGCGACCTAAGGGACCTACGACCTAAGAGGCTAACGAGCTAGGGCTTCAGCGACTTTGAACTCCCACAGCTATTCCTTAACTCGCCTGCGACCTACCACTTAATCAAATAATGCCAAGTACTGTTTCACCAGCTAATCTCTTAAGCCGCAAGGAAGCTACGACCTAGCTTAGGTCGCTCGTGACCTAAGACTTAGGTGAATTTTTTGAATCCAAATCAGCTCCTATAAATACCCCACCACTTCCAACATCACGGGGACTTTGGGCCATTCATTTCTCCAAGCGCCGTTACGCTGTCGAAGCCTCCTCTCATTCAGCAATCAAAGATCTTCAAGCATTCGAGACACTACAACAATCTTCGAGAAGAGCTCCTTACATCCAACACGGATTCGTCGAGTTTAATCATCAAAGATCGAGCTAGTAGTCAAGAGTGCTTTCATGATCAAGTTGTATTGTATTTTGAAGGATATTGTATCAAATTGTAACTGAATCAGCAATAAAAGACTATAAAGTGGACGTAGGCTCAATTACGGGCCGAACCACTATAAATCTGTTGTTCATTTACTGCTTTTCTGCTATTTTCAGCTTATATTCTGTTCCCGTATCAACGGGTGGTGCTTTCACAATTCTATTACACACACCGGGTGTTAGCGTTCACTTTTTGCCGTTAACACAGTATATACAGAAAGGCTTTGAAAGACCGAGCTCCAGCAATTCCAACATATTTGGCCCACGGTAGAAAGGCGAGAGATATCCAGAACCACCACCACTACTCCTCATATCACAACTCAACCCGAATCAGCAATATATATAGTAAACCGCTAGGACATTACAGTCACAAATTAAGATACTAGCTTCATCACTCCATCTTGATCCAATAATCAAAAAACATAATTCAAATTGATTAAGAACTAGGATAGCAGGATGCACACTTGGGACATCCACTATAAGTCCACCAAACTAGCTAGAGTCAACCTGACAAAATGACTAGACCAATGACTGCTAGGAGGCAACACTAAAACGCCAAATAAGAATCTTAGCAATCTTGGCCCAGTAAAAACCCCGTTATCAAATAGAGTACTTGCAGAAAATCCTTATGAGGAACTCTTCGATCATAAAATATGCTCGAATAAACATGTCATATGCATGACAACAGATGGTCCTACAAAGGAGGTACCATAATAAACCTTTTCTTTCATTTTTATCTAACTCGGTTGTTGTCATTTTAGGACAATGCCATCGGCTCCTAGGTTCTACAGAGTCTTACAAAAATACCAAGTGAGAATTCATATCCAGGAGAACATCTTAAACCAGGCACAGTACACAACCCGGTACTTTGCGCTTCTTTCGAAGTGGCAGGTTTGGTCTAAATTGCTCTTTCCCTTTTAACCGAGACAAGAGACTAATGCATTCACTTAACACATATGCAGTTATATTCACTTAACATATATGCAATTATATTCACTTAACACCTATGCTGTTATAACCACTACTTCTTCTGTGATTAGCAACCTAGATCACAAGCATGTGTTGGCAATAGTGAAAATAAGATAGCCATGACTAAGAGCACCAGCCTGGGCAGTCACTGCTGACGACCGCCCCTTTCCCTGGCAATGACATACCAGTCGGGCATCCAAGCACAAATCTAGCTTGAGTAACTCAAAGAATAAATGCATTCGAAGCCTAGCGTGGACTGACTCATAACAGGAGATGCCCCAAGCCAATGTGCAGGTTGAAGCTGTCAACAATGTCTTACAAACGCTAGTTAAGAAAAAACTAGAAGAATCCAAACGAGCGTGGGTTGACAAACTACCCATGGCACTGCAGGCTTACCAAGCCTCCTACAAAACAACAACAGGACATACTCTATTTGCTCTAAGCATACGGGCCCAGACATGTTGAGGAGAGAAGGAATCACACCGCTCTCAAGACTGCCACACACAGACGGAAAGTGGAAAAACAATACAAATCTAAAGTGAAGCCCCAAGAGTTACAAGAGGGAGATATTGTTCTCAAGCAAGTCTTTCCCCGTCCAGGGACACTAGATCCAGTTTGGGAAAGACCATTTGTTGTTCATAAGGATCTCCACAACAGAGCTTACATTCCATCGATAGTTGACGAAAAAGGTGTTTGGGAAAGGAAGGAATCTCCAGCATCTCCGCTATTGTTTCTCTCAGCTTGTAAAAAGCATGCATCACCTGAAACAATTAAAGAGAGACTGTGGACTTAGGCATATTCTGGCCAAACCACTATAAAAAATTGATATTTTGCTCTACTGTTTGATTGATATTTTTCCTATTGCGATCAATCGCAAGCTCTCGCCGGTAGTAGTAAAAGCAAGATAACCATAACAAAGGGCACGAAAATAGCCTGGGTAGTTCACTGCAGACGGTCGGCCCTCCAGCCAGCAACGATAAGCCAACTATAAACCATGGATTAGGCACAATTATAGCCTATGTAGTTTATTATTGGCGTTCTGTTCGCCGGCAACTACGAACTGATAATAAATCCCATGATTAAGGCATGGCTGCAGCCAGGGATAGGTCGTAGTTGACGATCGGCACCCACGCTAGCCGGCCACAGTAAATCGAATAATACTCATGATACAGGCCATAATGGCCTAGGTAGTTATTGTGTGTGAATCCTGGCTCTAAATCTTAAGTATTGGAGTTGCAAAAGTTACACTCCCTTGGAACATAGGTTGGGCTGACAAACCATATGACACCAAAATCCACAATCAGGGCAAGTAACTTACGTGCCATGAATCTTAAGTTTAGAAGGACTCTCTTGATGGAGAATATAGTTCGTTGTAGTTAAACTAGAAGCTTCTAACAATTTCTTTTAGTCTTGTAGCATTACATATAGATAGTAGGAATATGAATTCCACTCTACCAACCACAACATGATATTCCTTCGCTTCCACTCTAATAGAGGAAATGGAGCATCGACTGAACTCTGTCAGAGATAGCGGAACATCAATCCAACATTGCCAAAAGAATTGGAATATCCCTTCTAGCCAACTTCGCTTAAGAAACTGTAAGGATTCTCCCGAAGTTGAGCACACCTATGGAACTTGAGAAAAACTCAGTGCAAAGGTATGACTAACTTTTGTAAGATAAGCTAAATTCGGTAAAAAATACTTGGGGGCATAACACCACCTCACCCCTTGATTATACACATACACCACCACTCAGTTTGGTAGTAGCACATTGAAATCATGACCTCATGTTCGCAAGTTTAAAACCTATTCATGATACAGGGCAATATGTTGTGAGAAGCAACTAAGTGCACTATATTTGGGGCAAACCCAAACAAATAATGAGCGCTCCCGGTCGACTTTTGACAACGTCGCTAAAGGGTGCTTTGGAGGATGTGATGAGTATTTGTGGACTGCCACGTCCCCCAAATTACTCTCTAAAACTTGGTAATAGGAAATCACTTCGAATGATAAGGACCTCTATAAGCTGTGACGCCCCACCCCGAGGCCTACATTAACAAATAGTATTACTGGGTAATATTGTCTGCCAATGCAGAGAATAGGGCTGGTTAGGAGCGACCATCTATAGCCACCTATAGTTTTGTATTAAGCATATCGATCTCTAACCTTCCAAATGTAATTACTTCATGTCAAATCTATTTTAACACAAATAGCTTTATACCTTTACCTAATAAATCAATCGCGAGGACACACATGATAACTCTAACACATATCTTTGGTAAAATTCCAAATAAAAATGTATTAATAGTTTCTAACTAATTCTAAGGCAAGGATGAAAATCCTTGACCACACTAGGCCCGAAAAGACCCTCAATTTGTAGGTAAAGTCAAAAGAATAGGACGATCCTCTACCGCTAAAGCTGATGAGACATTTGAGTTAAGTGGTTGATTCTACCTGACCAATGTAGAGATAGCAAGCCGATGTCACCAATAAACACCCTATGCTAGAGGCATCTGACTACGATAATCGGCATAAACTGGACCGGCAATAGGACTCCTAATTCACAATGTCGACAAATTTCCTTGAGCTCCGCTCAAAAGAGCTAGGACCACTCGCTCAGACCCAACATCTACCCTATTATCGCTTTCCAGTAGTCGACTCCAAACAGATGCATGAGATATCATCAGGAAAACTACCAAGGAAATTGGCTAAGCTAATCTTGTACAAATGTGCCTAGGGGCAAGTCTTGGAAAAGCTAACGGAAGAACAAGGAATTTCTCCAAACATCATCACCTTACCAGACTAGATGAAACACAAACCTATTGTAATTAGGTAAGCCTAATCAGATATAATAACCCCAATTAAAGCTCCTACAAAATGTATATGTCTTTGTACAAACGTCCATATAGAAGATACAAAGCATAGGCTAGGGAAGAAATTGTCATCCTTCACTCAAAGGCACAACATTGCGTATCCTACATAAGAGTACCCTTCAATGGAGATTCTTACTCTACAAAATTGATCAATAATTAATCCCATATGTGCATGCATGGAAGTGGAGAAAAGTTCGCTGAGAAATATGCAAATTCGGCAATCGCATGGGATGGATAGGTCGCGATCACTAGACTTACCCATACAATGAACATAAATAGAATGCCATGTTAATAGATCCGAGAACAATACCATAAAATATAAATTGGCTAGTTCACACACTGTATAACCTCAAAGTAGGAAGCAAGAAGACCAAACCTGGGAAAACAGAATTGCACAAGGTGAAGACTAATCAAAGACGGCTAGAGACAGTCACCACACCATCCATAAGCAAAGCCGAGCCTCACATTGAACTAGCAAAGGAAAACTCTTTAGGGAAACAAAATTAATATATGGTGAGTCAAACATCAAGATGAGGGCTGCAAGACAAGCAAGGCAACTCCTGATCAGATAAAGCACACTTTGCATTCATGAAAGTATGCTTTGGAGGGCAAATGTTGTGGGCATTTCCACCCACTACATGGTGAATATGAAAAGTCAGGTATAAAATTATCATAGTCTTGGAATGGACCTAAAATAGTTTAGAAGTATAATCAAGATCAAGATGTGGACCTAGGTCGAAACCACGTCTCAATTCGAGTAATGGTTGGAAAAATATGAACATCTTAACATTTGCCTATTGTTTAAGTTATATGGGTCCCGCTTTGGATAACTACCAATTTTCTCTCTCACATGGAACATTCAGGGGCATTTGAATACTATACTTAGCGATACACAACTACCAGTTCATGTCTCATTCAATTCCGACCTGGATTGAAGGGGTTGTGGCATAATAACATGTGTAGCACAATGGTAAAGACTTGCACCTTTTTGCCAACCTACCCGGGTTCAAGTCCTGGCAAGCACTTATTTTCATGAAGCATGAGTAATAGTCCAATAGGGAATCAAACTACTAAACATCTGACCATTTCCAATGGAAGAAAGGTTGAACCAAATCCCGGAGTACGGAAGGTTGAACCAAATCTCGTATAAAGGAAGGTTGAACAAATCTCACATGAAGGAAGGTTGAACCAAATCCCAGACCAAATCCCAGAGGAAAGAAGGTTGAACCAAATCTCAGAAGCTATGTACTCAGCTGCCATTCCTATCATAACCTCACTCTACAAATACCAGGCACATGGCATTATAAGAGAGGAGGTTGGAAAATAATGAATATCTCATCCATAATGGCAAACAACTTTGAGAGGGAAAACTCTTATTTCCAATAGAATGTTTACTCATATTCAAAGCTTGTA
The DNA here is from genome assembly GCA_030737815.1 of Allium fistulosum. Taxonomy (NCBI): domain Eukaryota; kingdom Viridiplantae; phylum Streptophyta; class Magnoliopsida; order Asparagales; family Amaryllidaceae; genus Allium; species Allium fistulosum. The sequence continues at coordinate 532,672,503 of CM060908.1, read as the reverse complement.
CTTGTAATCAGAAATGAAAGAGATAATAAACGAGGAACAGTGGACGTAGGCACATTCAGTCCGGACCACTATAAAATCTGTTTCTTTTTACATTTAAGTCCTTTACTTATTCTTTATTGCACATTCTTGATTTTCTATCTCAATCATCCGCAACTAAAATTCATCAAACAATAGCTCTATACTGAAAACATTATTCACACCTCTACTACTATGACTTGGAGGTGTTTGCCCATTTTTTGTGTAAACAACAGCTATTATAAAAATCTATAATTCTTAAATTAAATATTAGATAAATATCTGAAAAATATTTTACATAATTTATTAAATTAAATTTTAAACCATTTAAATTATATAGTTATTCTTATTTCGAAAAGTGAATGACTTGCACTAAAATTCATACATCCACGGTTTGATTGGCTAGAGAAAAACGATTAAATTCCCCCCTCCCCCCAAGTTAGCACGATATGTACACTTTCACGTTTGTATCGCTATATTTACATGATATTACGCCTCTTGGGGATGAGTTAATATTACAAATTTTTTATTTAGATATTCATTTCTTCTGCCTTTACGCTAAACACCTAATCAGATATAGAGTAGTGTGGCAACAATAGAAAGACGAAATTAGTCACCCAACCAACCTCCCCTTCTAAAAATTCAATTCGGATAATCAAAGATGTGTATCAGTCTCTTTTAAAGGTGGAGACAAGAACGATACTCTTCGACTCATAGTGTCGTCCAACAGAGAAAGTGGCCAAATAGCTTCATCTATGCCTGATGTTAGTATTCTCCCCCATACAGTTGTATGATGTGTTATGGGCACAGGTAAAGTAACAAGCTCTCTTAATTGTTGCTTCCACTAGTTGGTTGGAAGCTCGAATGCGGTCCTTATTCCTCTTACGATGAAAAGAAGATACAAGAAGTCCAGTGCAAATTCATTAGCAACAAACCTGTAGGAATTTACTTCCACTAACCCTGAATTTTGTACCACTGCATCTCAACGGACCAAGCATCTTCATACATTGAATAATGCAACAACTCTTTCATCGTCATCGTGTTTACATTCACCGTTCACTTCTCCTCCTTCTGCCGTGAATTCTTCTCTATTTACCCTTGTTCGCTTAGCACCAGACATTAACCGAATAGACCAGTCATCCGTTAAGAAGGTTAATGGTGTGATTGGTATATTTTTTGCACATTCCCAACACACATTAGGTTCATGCAACCATAAACCATTGCACATGCTGCTTGCATAAAAGAGTGCCATAGTATGTCAAAGTATTAGCTACGTATTACCTCTGCATTGTATTTCCACTCCCCTTACTCCACTTTCACCACCAACATAGGTTTCAATGCATAAAATTTAAACACAATTACACTAGAGACGCATCTAGTGTTAGGTTATTCCTTAAGTTCGTACTACGATCAACCATATTAACAATCATTTTATCGCATGCTCACCATTTTACAATTTTCAAGGCTCCCTGTTACCGTAGTAAACCCAGTATCCTCTACTACATAGCTGTAGTTGATCTGTGTGAACACCACCCTCTATCCAGTATTTTTTGTTTCTTTATTTCATCAAAAAGAAACCATTTCATTACTTCACTTTTCAGGTCCATGTCCTATGGCACAAACAAACGCACTTCCCGCCATTCATAATTTGAATGAACAATCAAAAAATACACTTGCATGTTCTTTGCGCCCTGTGTGCCTTCTCCAGGATATAGGTGTTGTACCAGTTGCTGAGTACTGTTGTCTCCTTTAGGTCCTTTTTTGTTACACAATTTCATCTACTGCACTGTACATGTAGGTAAATGGAAGAAACGACGCAATCGAGTTCATGTGTTGCGATCAAAGAATATCTACGCATCTTCTAATTTACGCAATGGTAACTTAATTTTTCAGTGCCCTCAATCCTATTTTTTTTTGCCTTCCCTTACACAAATGGTTTTCATGCTTTTACCTACAGTGTGCAGTCTTCCTTCATGCCTTCCTGTACCATCTCAGAGAGGGGATGGAGGCGTACAAAATATAACAGTTGACGAAATATCCAATTATGATCTTCGGTTTTGCAGTCCATTGACTAATGTTTTCCGTGTCAATCCTGACCTAGCAACATATAATATACATCAATGTTGGTTTTCATATGCCTTTGTTTTGATTATCATATTACCATCACATGTTAACACAATTTTTTTACCCATTCTTAAACTGTTACATGCCGTATCTTCACATCATGGGATTCGGACCTCCCATGAACACTTGCACTTATTACTGCTCCATTGTTTGGCATGCGGAGAGAAACCGGAAGGATCATATCCCCAGCTCTACAAAGTACTCCATTTGTTGTCAGGCTGGAAAAGTTTGCTTGCCTTCATTGAAGGAAACCCCTCCTCCTTTGAGAAATCTGCTAGATTATGAACAAGGTGGAATAACTTCCCTTTTAAGAGAACAAATTCGGATTTATAACTCTATGTTTGCATTCACATCAATGGTTGGACATGTAGATAATAATGTTAATGATGGTAAAGGAGTTTATGTATTTAGATCAAATGGTCAAAATCATCATAAAATTGGATCTCTTCTTCCCATTGATGGTGTGCCTAAATTTGCACAACTATACATTTATGACACCGAAAATGAAAGAGACAATAGGTTGTGCGCGTGTGGGAACAACGGAAATAAACAAGTGGATCCAACATTGGTAGATAAACTAATACATATGTTTGATGAAACAAATGAACTGGCAATGGTTTTTAAAATGGCAAGAGATCGATTCAAAGTAGCTGATTTACATGATGTTAGCATTCGAATTCTAGGAGGAAGGAACAATGATGGGAGGCAATATAACTTACCTACTTCTTCCGAGATTGCCGCTTTAATAGTTGGTAGTGACAATCAACTGAATGAGCATAGAGATATTATCTTAGAAGAGAAAATAGGCATCCTGCATTGTATAAATGAGAAACATCTGAGATTCGTGGCAATGCAGTATCCAGTCCTTTTCACTTATGCTAAAGATGGATATAGGTCGTCTATTGAATACCGTAATGCTCAGTTTGTCTACATTGGTGAAAGGATTTACATAACGATTCGTGAGTACTATGCATTTCGCTTTCAGAATAGGGAAAATGAAGGGCAGACTTTGCTAAGAGGGGATTGTCTGCTACAACAATATATTATTGATGCATACACAAGCATTAATGAAGATAGGTTGAGGTGGATTGGAAATAATCAGTCGAACATACGGTTAGAACATTATAAAGGACTGCAAGATGCTGTGCTTGCAGGGGATACGTCTGCTAAAATGATTGGTAAATGTACAATCTTACCTTCCAGTTTCACTGGAGGTCCTAGATATATGGTTCAAAATTATCAAGATGCAGTGGCTATTTTTCGATGGGGTGGATGTCCGGATTTGTTTATAACCTTTACCAGTAATGAAAAGTGGCCTGAAATCAAATATATGCTTGAATTCATTCCAGGGCAAAAACCTGACCATCGACCGGATATCATTGCCCGTGTCTTCCACATAAAGCTCAAACAGTTGATCAAAGACGTGTATGAAAATGGACACTTTGGGCGAGCTAAAGCACGTACAATCTTCATGCTTTCCTGCATATACACCTATATGTCCTTTAAAACACCATTTCAGTGAACTTATTGCCTATCAAATTATAACTTTACAATTTGTATTTCTTTTCAGTTATATACACTATAGAATTTCAAAAATAGGATTTCCAGATGCTCATATCTTATTGTTTCTCCATTCGGAGGATAAACCAAAACTCCATTGCAAGTTGACAGGATTATAAGCGCCGAGGTGCCAAGCCCTTCCATCGATCCAATCGGTTATGATGCAGTTCGACAATTTATGGTTCATGCCCCCTATGGTTTGCCTTATAAACGTGCACAGTGTATGGATGATAATGTTTGTGGAGAACACTACCCAAGGCCATTTACCAACGATAAAAGCATTGACAAAGATGGTTTTTCGATTTACTAACGTCGAAAAAATGGCCATTCAATTCTTACATCAGCGGAAATTATAGTTGACAGTGGATGATCGTGCATCATAATGTTGATTTATTAGTTAGTACAATGCACATATAAATGTAGAGGACTGCAATAAAACTAAGTTTGTAAAGTATTTGTTCAAATACATCAATAAGGGCCATGATAGAGCAACGGTGATCTTTGAAAAAAATGTCAACGATAAAGAAAGAGCACCATATCAAGCTGACGAGATAAAAAAATATATCGACTGTCAGTATGTTACCGCTTTTAAAGCATGCTGGCGTACTTTTAAGTTCGAGGTGCAGTATCGTAAACCGTCCGTAGAAAGATTACCTTTTCACCTCCTAGGAGAACATACAGTAACTTTCAATAATAATGATACCATATCTCAAATTGTTGGTTGACAAAATATTGAACGAACCATGTTCAAGGAATGGATGAAAACTAATATGCTACATAAAGATGCAAGGACATTGGCGTATGTAGATTTAACAACAAAGTGGGTATGGTACAGAGATGAGAAGCAATGGAAAAGAAGGCAACAAGGTGTTAAAATAGGTAGGATATACTATGCGCATCCTACTTTTGGAGAACGGTTCTAGTAGAGAATGCTGCTGAACGTTGTTAAGGGGCCAACGTGCTTTGAAGACATCAGTACAGTAAATGGTATGCTGTACTCTAATTTTCAATCTGCATGTGTTGCCTTAGGGTTGTTAGAAGACGACAATGAATGGAATGCTGCTCTCTTTGAAGCAGGAAATTTATCCTCTAGAAAAAGCTTATGTTAGATGTTTGCGACGATGCTACTATTCTGTGAAATTTCTAATCCATTTGAACTTGGAATAAGAATTGGGCGCTGTTGTTAGATGGCATACAATGGCGTCAACGATGCATTTGAAACAACACAACTTTGTTGCTAACAGAAGAGGAAATAAAGAACTACTGCCTGATAGATCTTGAAACTATACTTAATTTGAAAAATCGTTCCTTAGCCGACTTTCCCTATATGCCAACACCAAACTTCTCACTGCAACGACCTTACCACAACAGACTAATAGAGGAGGAACTAAGCTACGATTGTGTTGCTTTGGATCAGGCGTCCTGCATAATGTTGTGCCAACTAAACATTAAGCAAAAGAGTATATTCGATGTTGTCTCTACGTCAGTAAACGATAACACAGGAGGTTCTTTCTTCGTCTACGGTAGTGGGGGCACAAGAAATACTTTCTTTTGGAAGACTTTAATAACAGCTATGCGGTCAAAAGGTAAAATTGTTCTGGTGGTTGCATCATCTGGTATAGGATCTTTACTACTTCCAGGTGGTAGAACGGCCCATTCTAGGTTTAAAATACCAATTGATGTAGGAGAAGATATAACATGCGGCATTCCAAGGCAATCAAATCTTGCGCAACTTATAGTGTAGACGGATTTGATTATTTGGGATGAGGCTCTCTGGTTCATCGAAATTCATTCGAAGCTTTCGATCTAACACTTCGGGACTTAATGGACAATGGCGTTAACTGTTTGGCTAAACGTATATTCGATGAGAAAACTGTTTTGTTGGGTGGGGAATTTAGACAAATGCTTCCTGTCATACCCAAAGGGTCATGAAATGCAATCATCCAATCTTCCGCAAACAAATCTCAATTATGGTCTGAGTGCCGTATTTTCAAGCTAAACATTAACATGCGTCTAATGTCGACCGATGGTACACCTTTTGAAATAAGGAAGCTGGAAAATTTCACCAAGTGGGTGCTGAACGTAGCTTATTGAAAAGTACCTACCACTGCATTGCAACAAATTGCTGAGCCAACATGGATAAAAATACCACTAGATTTGCTAATTGTGCAAACTTCCTCATCCAATTGTAGGGATCATAGATAGTACCTACCCTGACTTGAAAAAACGTTTGAATGAACCAAATTATTTACGTACTCGATGCATTTTGGCTCTAACGAACGACTGTTTGAAGAAGCTAATAGTTATGTAACATCATCTCTATCTGGATTTTTAACTACGTACCTTAGTGCAGACACAATAGGCCCTTCTTCTAAAGGTACCGAGGATCAACATATATTGTTTCCAACTAAATTTTTAAACACTTTGCACCCTTCAGGCATTCCTACCGATAAACTCAACCTTAAAGTAGGTATTCCGATAACGCTTCTTCAAAATTTAAACCAAAGTATAGGTCTTTGTAATAGCACGTGTTTAATCGTCACCCAACTTGCATCAAAAGTAGTTCAAGCTGAAATTATCACCGGTACCAATGTTGGAAATACGGTTTTAATTCCTAGAATTGTCCATACATCGTTAAATACGAAATGTCCGTTCATCCTCCGACGTTTGCTGTTCCCGATAAAAGTTTGCTTTGCAATGACAATTAATAAAAGCCAAGGACAGACTTTGGATCATGTTGGTGTATATTTTACATGACCGGTGTTTTCCCCTGGCCAACTCTACGTCACAATATCTAGAACAACACCACACCGAGGTCTTAAAATGCTTATCAACCAGCAAGGTGCAGAGGAAGTTGGATGTACTTCCATGAAATATTCAAAAATTTGTAACACCCTTTTCTTTGTTTCAATTATGTATCCCAGGTTTTAAGTCCTCTTTTAACAACTGCATTTCTATGACCGTTTAGAAATCATACATTTTTTCCACTTACTCGTCTAACTTTAAGATAGAAAAGAATAGCTTGGCACATTAGTATTGAATGCGACAAAATAATGCAGTGTACCTTTCGGTCTACAAATGGAAGACTGAGTTGTACGTATTTCTTTAGATATGCTGCATTTTTTTACATAAAGACATAAAATTGGAAATGTTATTTTTCAATTTTAACTTACCGTTAAGCGTATCTTCACTGGAAGGATATACATTGTTACATATATTTCATACCTTCTTGTGGTTGATATGCATAATTTATGAAGCACTGTTCCGTATAAATCACATAATTTGGTAACCTTTTTTTTCATTACCTAGACCCTCAATTAGCATAAGACGTTCGGCTGGTGACAATCCATGTGTCTGATGCACAACAAACCTTATTTATTTAAAAAATAATTATTGGGCTGCATCACAATCACACAAATATGGACAAGTTATAACTAAATTAATGTTATAAACCTTATTTAATATATATTAAATTTTATAACCAAGAGCTACATTTGAAAAACTTATCCGGCCACGAAAAAGATTTATATGAAACATAATTACTTTTTTAAAAAATTTATTACTTTTTAATCAAATATAGACTACAAAAAAAAATGGAAGACGGAGTTGTGCGTATTTCTTTACATATGCTGCATTTTTTAACATAAAGACAAAAAATTAGAAATGATATTTCCCTATTTCAACTTACGTTAGGCGTATCTTCACCAGAAGGACAAGGTTTGTTACATATATTTCATACCTTCTTCCGGCTGATATGAATCATTTATGAACCAATGTTCTATATACGTCACATAATTTGGTAAAAAAAAATTTAACTGCCTTGACCCTCATTTCTCATAAATAGCAATTGGATAAATTTTTATATAAAACCTAACTACCTTTTACAAACTTTTTACGATATATAATTTTTCAATTCAGTCACTTTTATTATGCTACGTTGTGTAGATTATGGCAGTGATTCTATCTACTAACAGCTATATGTTAAAAGGACATATAAAATAAGAAATGAAATATTAAGTTTTCGAAAAGTAATAATAGTAACATGAATTCTTAGTTACCAAAGATGAAAGGCGTATTATAACAATATTCGGTCCAACATTAAAGTTCACATCTTTTCGCCGTTTGAATCATATACTCCAACATTTCAATGGAGCAAGCCATGTACTACACTGTTCAAAACTGATGAAGAAACAATGTACACAAATAAATTAGCTTACATGCATTATTAATCTGGAACATTATAACCTTACAATTTGCATCAAACGGTCCGAAGATGCCTCTACTTATAGGACGACGTAATAATACTTCCCACTTTATATAAGCATTTAATTTTCTTTTCCTTTCCTCTTTTTTTTGCAAATTGGTAAACATTATTGCCAATTAATTTTTTCATTGCGTTACCCGGGTAGAAAATAACATGTAATAAATGATAGCAAAGACCAAAATACATATACATGTATGAGCTGTTGATTATAAGAATTAATTATTATTGGAAAAATTAATTATTTATTTCCATTTGTTAACCGTCTATGTTAACCATGTTCTATGGAAAATTCCAATAACACATGTTGTCAAAAATATTGACTTATATTATAATCATTGACGAATAAATCCACCCCAAAGGACTAAACATAGAAAACTGAACCTTTAACGCTGAAGAATAATAATTTTATTGAACTAAAAAACTACAAGCTAAATAATTAGTGTTAATTAGGTTTTAGTTGTCCATGCATAGAAAATGATTTTGACCTAATAAGTAAAATTAATTTGTTTTCAAGTTGATCGTAGTAATTCCATATAAAATTATTTTTCATCCGATTTACTACTCAATGCAGGAAATAATGGCTTCTACATTACAAGTAAACAATTAAATTTTAATGAAGAATCAACAAGTTTACACACTACTAATTTGATGGACTTTTGTAATTGAATTTTTGTTCGCTATATCTTATAAGAAGAGGAAATCTTATAACCATGTACTATACAAATACATGCAAACCTTATAGATGTCAAAATCAGCAGTTTAGTATAATATAGGTAGAATAACCATATTCAAAAGATCATATGTACAAATATACTCAAGTTATGTGACCATTCATCATTTACATCCAATTTCCTTGATCTTTTACCGAAAGATCATCCATTCAATATCAACTGTAAGCAGAGGGGACTCAAACGTAATAACCATGGTACATTTCGATGTGATATATTCTAATAAGAAGACCATCATTTGGTTGTTCATTTTTATTCAAATTGGATTTTCTATTTAATTATAAAAGTGTCTTGTAGGAGACTTATTTCTGTCTGATATGTGTTTTAGGATTAACATGATTTTTGGTATCCACTATTTAGACTTACGTGTCGGAGATTTTTGTTTCCAATTTTCACCTCTGTTTTAACTGATCGTTAGCAATGCACTAGCAAATTCAAACTCTTTTTGACAAATTTAAATAGTTGTACTCTTAATTTTATGATGGCAAACATTGTAGAGGTTTCACTGCCAATATATTCTCATAAGACTCTATCCTTTTTCTATTCAAAATTTATGATAAGCCTGCTGTATATTGATAGTTCATCTACTGAAAGAGAGAACTTATGGCAAAACATTTTTTTGGTATATCGGTTTTTCAACGTTGGATCATTTATAATACGTATTTCCATGAACAAAAGCTCAATGTATTTAAGTATATGGTTGCATTAATACATGTCATAATATTGTAAAACAAAAATGTAACATTTTGCGTTCACGACATATACAGACCAAATCTTACTTTATGAATTTATGGCCTCACTTGATTTTTGACTTACTGCACTATATTTATAAGAACAGTTGCTAAATTTTCATCTTGTCCTTATCTTGCTTGCCCAACGAGTTCATCATTCAGAACACCAGTTCCTGTAATTCACTCATATTTGCTGCAGATATAGCTTTCATTACCCTTGCCGATGTGATTATATTTATTTGTTCGTCTGTGTAGGAATTTCTACAGGTTTGTCACAAAATCGGCTACCATGATTCAAGAGGGATAATAATTGTCATAAAAGGCAAGGACATTTTATCTTCTTCCCTATCAAAAACACATAAACACGGTTAGTGCAAAAAAATTAATACTACTGCATATTTATATTCTTCTACTGTACATAAGATAACCGACATATATACAATAGTAGGAAACAAACTGATTAGTTTACATTTACTGGTTGCTGTAATTCAATCTTATTTGCTACAGATATAGTTTTCAATACCCTTATAGACGTGATTATATTTATTTGTTCGTTTGTATAGTAATTTCTATAGGTTTCTCCCAAAATCGGCTACTATGATTCAAGAGGGCTAATAATTGTCATAAAAGGTAAGGACATTTTATCTTCTTCCCTAGACATACAACAGTAAGAAACGAACTGATCAATTTACATTTACTATAGACAGCATTTCATTTATTTCAAAGAATTACCAACAATCACCAGTTATTACTTCTGCATTCTTATATAACCTTCAAGCCAACTATTAGTTATCCAATTCATCTTCTAAATTCCTCTTCTATTCACGAACTTCCAATCATAGATAATTTACATTCACCAATTGAATCCCTTACTATTTACAGTGTTGGAGCAACAATCCGAGTACGCGTTGCCAGGCTGTGGGGCTGCATTAACCTAAAAAGCAACAATGTTTTTGGATTCAATATTCAGCTGCTAGATAACAAGGTATGTAATTGTTCTATTCATTTAACCTGTCTACATTCAACCACTTTCTGTTTGCATTTCCAACTGACAAAAAAATGTGCACTCAATATATTTAACCCTTCGCTATTCTTCACCCAATCCTATGTCAGATAAAGTCTTAGCCTGTTATTTAATTCATCAAATTTATCATCCCAAAATGATTTCCTACTTAATAATATTTAAAACTACTGTTCTCCTTCAATTCGATTTTTTTTAAATGTGCATACAGATTGCTGTTTAATTTTAGCAACTTTATTATGTTCTTATCCTACATGCTGCCATCAACTTCTCCAAGGAATTTTACTTTACGCCATGTAAACAATATATACAAATATTTGGTCGCTTTTTCAAACACTGTCTATAGTCTGTTCGGCGAAACATGCGTAACAGTTTTTTATTCCCTTTGTAATCTTTTATTCTTGCTTGACTATTTGTGAAATTGAGACATCAATTTTTTTAACTACATATTTACAATACACTAACTTATTCCTTCAACTGAACACAATCCATTATCGTGAATCTGTGCTAAAATTGATGGCATAACTAAAGATACTCTGCACTGATTGCAGCTACCCAGTTTTGTTCCAACTGTGCATTATTTTCCTCTTTTGCTTTATACCTATCCATCATCAAATAGTTCCTGGACCATGAATCATAACACTGAATCAGTGAAGCATGCACAATATAACACTTTGTGACATTGGGTATCAAAATTATTGTCTTCTCGCTGACATGGATCGCTAAAACACAGAGGGTTTTCTCAATATTTTTTCCTGTTACGCATTGATAACTACGATGACAACCCCATACACAGAGAGTTTATTCATTGGACATACATTGAAAAATACATAAAACTTTATGTTCTTTAGTATTTGTTATTTCACCGCTTTACTACTCACTCGTCTATACACAACTGGGTGACAACATTAACAGTAGTTATATAATTTAATATGCAGTTGTGTTAGGTAAGGTAAACCCTGATAGGAGCCTGGCAATTTAGTATACATTACTGTACGAGGTTATATATTGATATTACTGTCTGTTTTTTTACTACTTCAGCATGCACAAATCAAAGCATGGCTTTAATCTTCTCTACCCCGCCTTTTGCATATTGTATTTGAGTATTTCGTTTTTCTCATACTTTGATCCTTTTTCTCCCATATCCACTGATAGCTGTACCATTAATTAACTCTCCTGGTACATTTGGTTTGCTGTAATGATATTCAATCCGATTTTATAAACAGTCGTAAACAAAATTATGCTACATTCTATAATTAAACCTACAACACATACACTGACTTCGTCCACATCATATGTCTGTTTATATCTTACCCAGTTTTAGCCTTAACTAAAATAATTTGGTACACCAGATAATTACTACCTGTTGTGCTGAATTATATAACCAAATAGCAGTCAGACTTAGATTTTGGTTTTTTTTGTATCGTTCAGTAGGCGGTTGAGGTTTACTACCATGTCTGACTTACCCTTTTACTTTGGTTAGAACTTACTATTTTAACTTCTTCAACACACTGATTGAATTTGTATAATATTAGCTGAAAAGAGAAAAGTTCAAGTGGTGTTATGTTTTTCCATATGGACCTCTCTTTAGCATAGAAAATATAATTGTAGTGGCATTTTGTATTCAGTAGTAGAATTAACAAAAGGCAATTTATGACTTTTGCCCATTTGGCAATAAGTACAGACATAAGGTAAAATAGGATCATCAAAGGAAACTTTAATCTCTTTCAACACCTGCTTTACAGTATTTAGAGTATAAGTGGGCTTTGGGCTTTTCGGTTATATTGACGACCCGAGTGCATTGCTAAGTAGAGATACCGAAGCCACCTATTCTCTAATTCCCCCCCTCAAACCAATATTAGGTTTAGGGTTATTTTAAAGTTCAGATTCATGGCGGCGCTTGAGAGAGCGAAAATGATTTCCTTCGATCTTCTTCATTAATCATCTCTTCACCATGAATCTTCTGATTTTCAGTAGCTCTCAATGTTTCTCTTGAGTTCAACATACGATCAACCTCTTTAAGTCTGACTCTGGTATTTTGAGATGATTCATTTGCTGAAGTAACTTCAGTTTGAGATGAGTTCGCCAGAGCTTGCTTCCCTTTGTCGAAGCTTGCCTCAGAGGTCACAGCCTTGCTCTTAACAGTTTGAGATGAGTTCGCCAGAGCTTGCTTTCCTTTGTCGAAGCTTGCCTCAGAGGTCACAGCCTTGCTTTCAACTTTCAGCTTGTCTCGAAATCTCAGAAAGCCTCTGGCTGATAGTGCCTTGGTGAGTACATCTGCAAGTTGGTAAGTCGAAGGTATGTGATCGATTTGCAATTTTCCTTTCTACACTTGTTCACGAACAAAATACAAGTCTATTACGATGTGTTTTGTTCGTGCGTGCAAAATTGGATTGGCAGCCATGTACACAGTGCTTTGATTATCACACCATAATGTTGGTTTGACTGTTGTGTCGATTTGCAACTCCGTTAGTAAAGATTGTAGCCAAATTATTTCTGCAGTGGCACTTGCAACACTTCTGTATTCTGCCTCTGTGCTCGATCTTGAGACAGTGGTCTGTTTCTTTGAGCACCATGACACTGGATTGTCACCAATGTAGATGCAGTATCCTGTTACAGATTTTCGATCATCGATGTCTGTAGTCCAATCTGCATCTGCATTGGCTATGATGTTCAGATTATTGCATGCTTTCAGTTTTAGTCCAAAGTCAGTTGTTCCTTTAAGATATCTTAGAATCCTCTTTACAGCTTTCCAATGCTCGTCATGAGGATCCTGCATAAATTGAGACACTTTGTTAACACTGAATGCTATATCTGGTCTAGTAATAGTGGAGTATTGTAGTGCTCCTACAATACTTCTATATTGTTTGATATTTAGTATGGATTCTCCCCTGTTTTTGGACAGTTGTTGACTGCTAATCATAGGAGTTGGTTGTGATTTTGCTTCTTGCATCTTTGATTTGATAAGTATCTCTTTAATGTAGTTCCTTTGATTTAGCAGTATCTCTGTCTTTGATATCCTGTTGACTTCAATCCCCAGAAAGTAGTTGAGACTACCGAGATCTTTGATAGAAAATTGTTTGTCCAAGTAATGTATGATGTTTGTAATTTCTGCACTGTCGTTACCTGTTATGATCATGTCATCTACATATATTAGAATGTAAGTAATATGACTATTATTATCTTTGACAAATAAGGAGTTATCAGATCTGGTGGACTGATAGCCTAAAGTAGTTAATACTGCCTTCAGTCTATTGAACCATACTCTTGGTGCTTGTTTCAAGCCATATATGGCCTTGTTTAACTTACACACTTGGTGGTCATCTTGCCTGTACCCCTGTGGCTGCTCCATGTAGATGTCTTCTTGAAGAATACCATTTAGAAATGCATTGTTAACATCTAGTTGCCTTATCTCCCAGCTTTTGCTTAAAGCAATTGTGAGCACAACTCTAATGGTTGTAGGTTTAACTACAGGTGAGAAAGTCTCACTGAAGTCAAATCCATACTGTTGTGTATATCCTTTGGCAACTAATCTTGCCTTGTATTTGGACACTGTTCCATCTGGATTTTTCTTTACTTTATAGGTCCATTTGCATCCTATTATATTTTTGTTTGTTGGGGGAAGCACTAGATCCCAAGTTTTATTCTTCATTAGTGCTTGGTATTCTTCATTCATTGCTGTTTTCCAATTTTCATCCCTGTATGCTTGTTCAAATGAATCTGGTTCTTCAATATTTGTTGTTGCAGTATAGAGTTTTGGCTTGAATATCCCTCTCTTGGACCTAGTGATCATATGATGACCTGTTCTGATTGGCAATTCAGTATCAGTTGATGTTGAATTGTCATTCTCATCATTATTGTCCAGAGATTGCTCCTGTGATCTGTCATTACTTATTCTTTCATTCTGATTTATTGATGTAGCAGATGATTGAGCAGGTGTGTCAGGCTGTTCATCTGTACCATGACCTGGTTCTGGCAACACTGTGAGTTGTGGTTCAGAGACACCTGCATCCTTGAGATTCCATGCTTCAGAGTAAACAGGTATATTTGAAATGGATGTTCTAGGATTATATACCTTCTGAGTAGTTTTAATATTTGTTGAAGTAAAAGGAAATACTTTTTCATTGAATACAACATGTCTGCTGATAAATATTTTTCCTGAGCTGTCCAGACATTTGTAACCTTTCTGCTTGGTTGCATAGCCCAGAAATGTACAAGGATGAGATCTAAAATCTAATTTATATCTATTATATGGCCTTAGATAGGGAAAACACAGACATCCAAAAGGTCTAAGATCATCATAGTTGGGTTTGATTCCCATTAGTTTCTCAACTGGACTTACCCCATTTAGTACTTTAGTTGGAAGTCTATTGATTAAGTATACTGAAGTACTAAATGAGTCTGGCCAGAATTTCAGGGGTAGAGAAGCTTGGGCAAGTAAAGTTATCCCTGTTTCTACTATATGTCTGTGTTTTCTCTCGACTAGACCATTTTGTTCAGAGGTATATGGACATGTGATTCTATGTACTATACCTCTGTTTAGGAAAAACTTGTCAAGTGACTTATATTCACTACCACCATCGCTTTGAACAATCTTAACTTGGTGACAAGTTTGTCTTTCAACCTGAGTAATGAAGTGTATAACAGCATTATAAGTTTCTGCCTTAGTTTTCAAAAAATATATCCATGTATATCTAGTAAATGCATCAACAAAAGATATGTAATATCTATAGCCATAATCAGAGTTGATGGGTGCAGGACCCCAAAGATCAGTTGTAATTAATTGTAGTGGCATTTTGTATTCAGTAGTAGAATTAACAAAAGGCAATTTATGACTTTTGCCCATTTGGCAATAAGTACAGACATAAGGTAAAATAGGATCATCAAAGGAAACTTTAATCTCTTTCAACACCTGCTTTACAGTATTTGCATTGGGGTGTCCCAATTTATAATGCCATTGCTCAAATACATTCTTATTGTTTTCAACAGATGATATTTCACAGTTATTGCTGTGCTTTACTTTCTCAACAAAGTCTCTGCAGTTAGTCACAGTGAACTTGTACAGTCCATTCACTACATCACCCTGCAAGAGTTTTTCACCAGTTAGTATGTCTTTAACTAAACAGTATTTTGGATAAAATTCAAAATACACATTATTATCATGTGCAAATTGAGAAACACTCATAAGATTTTTCTTAATTCTTGGGACTCTTAACAGATTATTGAGGTATAGTTGCCTTTTACCTTTAACACAGGCATTACCAATATGAGTGATCCCAATAGGCTTACCATCTCCCATAAATATTGACTGTTTACCTCTATACTCCTTGTTGCCGAGATTTAAGTTGTCAAGATTGTTTGTCAAATGATTGGTTGCACCTGAGTCTGGATACCATGCTTCATCTTGTATATGTTCTGATCTGGCTGTTTCATCTTGATGTTGATTCATGCCAGTACTCTGCTTGTTAGATTCTTGCTGTGCTTGTGCCATGTTTGCACTGTGATTACCATTCCTTTGATTATTTGAATTTTGTCCTGGAATATAGTTAGCATTGAATCTGAAGTAGCATTTTGGTGCAGTGTGACCAATCTTCTCACAGATCTGACACTTTGGTCTGTTGTTGTTGTTGTTGTTCCATCTTCCCCTGCCTTTGCCCCTTGTAGTGTTGTTTCCCCTTTGAAATTGTTGATTTTGATTTCTGTTCTTATTACTGTTTGAGGCAAAGTTGATGGACATATCATTGTCTATTGGCTTCTTGAACTCCAGTCTTCCTTCATGTGCAAGGAGGATGGAACTAACATACTCAAGAGATGGTAGAATCTCTTGAGATGATATTACAGCAACTACGGATTCATACTCATCACTTAAACCAGTTAAGATGGTTAATACTTGCTCAGTATTTGAGATTTTGTGTCCTGCAGCTTCAAGCATATCACATATGTTCTTGACCTTTCCCAAGTAATCTCTCATTGTTTGGTTTTCTTTCCTGACATTTTGTAACTGCCTTTTGTAATGCATTACTCTGGCCGTAGATTGAGTGTTAAAAATTCTCTCCACTGTCAGCCAGATTTCATTTGCAGTTTTACATCCAATCACTTGAGGCAGAAGCTTAACATTTATTGATGAAAGTAACCAAGAACTTATAAGACTGTCTTGTCTTTGATATTTTACATATTCATCATTGCTTGCTGTTTTATTCTCTGAATCAGTGATGAAATTGGGAGGAATTGCAGCAGTACCAAGAATGAATCCTTCTAGTCCGTATCCTCTTGCAGCAGTCTCGACTTGAATCTTCCAAAGAAGATAGTTGTCTTCTTCAAGTTGTGCAGTGATGAGTTGGATTTGTGGGCTGATTGTAGCCCTCAGGAGATTTTCTGCAGTAGTAGTGACCTGCTGTGGTGGATTAGATGAGTTGGTGGAGGTTTCTGAGTTGTTATCAGCCATGAAGAGGCTTCTTGAACCAAGAAATGCTTGAGCAGTTGAAATCAGGTATAAAGATCAAGAATTCTTTACTGCAGAATTCAGGTATGTTGCAACTGGGTTTAGATGATGATTCTTTAATCTGATAAGCCAGTGGTTTGGCACTTGCCTTCTTTCTGTTTTGATGAGTTTCTTGAAATCTTGATTAATTTTTGATTGTTCTTTAATACTCGATCTATGAAGAAGACTGAGTGCAGCCAGATTTTTCTAGGCGAGGCACTAGTCTTTGGAGATGAGTAACAAAACACCCAAGTGATGATATAGATCCTGATGGGTGATTGATCTCCAAATGATGAGATTCCTCTGATGGAGATTAATGTCTTCTTCCTTTGCAAGAGTTTTGATTTTGATGCAGTTTTGCTTTCGGCTCTGATACCATGAAAAGATTTGAACAAACTCAGAAATTGATGTTTTAAGAAAGAAGATTTATAATATTCTTTATTGAATTGAATGAATACAGATTCGATACAATGATTTACATCTTGCTGAGCTTAAATACAATATTTAGAGTATAAGTGGGCTTTGGGCTTTTCGGTTATATTGACGACCCGAGTGCATTGCTAAGTAGAGATACCGAAGCCACCTATTCTCTAATTGTATATATATTTCTTATTTTACCTAATTGTTACCTAGAATTCATGTTATGTCAAAACATGCTTGAAAGAGTATTTCTCAAAATAAAAAAATAAAAAAAGGATAATTAAGTAGTTCTTTTCTATGGCTATTGAAAAGTTTAGATCTGTTGGTTCTTAAAATTCATGGAGGTAGAGCATTGTGCGGAACTTTTCCATCAAGGTAGGAGGGACCTTTATTAATTCATTGATTCCAACATCCTTTTTTTATATTTCATTTTTGGTTAAGTTAACCATTACTTTGGATTTATTCGTTTTACCATAAATTACTGCTTATCAATAGTGCAAAACAATGATGTATTTTTTTGACAGCTTATAGTTTCGTTGTTTTGTTATTTGCATAGTTTATGTTGCTAAAATTGCTAAAACTATTCAGCAATTACCACCATTTTTGACAATTTAAAGTATGAAAATGAAACTGCTAATTTTTTAGTGAAAGTTTCTTATCTGTTGCTATTACATTTTTACTATTAAAGAACTTAATTTACATATAAAGAAAGAAGAAGTTTCCAATACAGCCCATATAGTACTAACAAAAATTAGACCAACAATACCAAATTAAGCTTTGTATCATGAATAACTCATTTATTTTTTCATGTTTATTTGTTAATGATGCAAAATACATGTTTGCTTCGACAAAAGTTGTTTTGCCACTATTTTCATATTGTGAAGCGTGGCATCGTTGTAATCAGAGGCATAGACAGATCAAATTTTCATGTACTGTAGTACATTATTGTTACATGTCAAGATTAACTTGCAATCATGATTTTCATGATCTAGGTGCTAATTACGGCTGATCTCAAATATGTATGTCTATCTTCATATTAGTACTTATATGGTTATTTAATGGCATAATCAGTTTATAATAATTTATTAGATTGATTTGAATATTCTTAAACTTATTATTATACTGTGTTAATTAGCATATTCAAAAGGTAAATTAAATCCAGTGCATAAATCACTAACTATGCTGCTGTAGCCCTGTATATATATATATATATATATATATATATATATATATCTGTGTGTGTGTGTCTGTCTGTCTATCTGTGTGTGTGTCTGTTTGTGTGTGTTTCTGTATGTATGTATATGTATAGGTATGTGTGTATATATATGTATATACATGTGTTTATGTATTAATATTTCCCTGACAATTCCTTACATACAACACTGATAGATAATTTTATATTTCTAACCATTAGTACTCTACATTGCCCCATTTATTCTATCCTTTGAATTTTAATTTACTGACTTGATATTAAGATTAATAATGCTATATATTAATTTTACAAATTACATTCTTTTTCAGTCTGCATTAATAGACTATTAATTGCAACAAGATGTAAACAATTAAGTTTATAGAGGTTTAGTGGTTCTTTGCATGCCTTTATGTTAGTCGTCTGTAGTCAAAAGCTTTTACTTTTTATACTTTTGACGACTTGAGTCTGTTCATATGATTTATTTTTTGTTTGAACAAACACTCTTCCTACTAGGTAATAAAGTCAATCTGCTGCTACTTTTTTGATTAAAAATTTAACCCGGTCACGATTAAATTTATAACTTAGCTTTCTCCTTCTACATTATCTTGCGACAGGGTGGAGAAATACATGCAGTGGTAGACCGACATTTCCACCCACTTTTCCTTGGCAAGCTACGAGAAGGATCGGTCTACGACATAGGTGAATTCAATGTCAGCTCTGCCGGTGACAGGCATCTTCTAGTCCACAAGTCAGTTAAGATTGATTTCACTGCTCTGACAAAGGTCTCTGAGGTTGAAACCCATAAGGACAACATACCTAACCATAAGTTTTCCTTGCCAACTATCGATCGATAGTTAACAGAATTGATACGATTAAATACCTGATAGGTTAGCCTACTTCATCCTTTAGACTTTCAACTTCTTCTTATTCATTTACATATTCCTCAATAGTGATCCAAATACACTTCACCCATTCCATTCAGATGTCATAGGGATCTTGCATCAAGTTAGTGAGGTTGTTAGTCAATCCACCGGGAATGGTTCAGTGTCCCCTAGGCGCGAACTTATCTTATATCTTCATTGGTATATTTTACCTTTGTAGCAATGGTTTTTATCATAGCCTTTTAAATAATTTTCAAACCTACTCTTCAATAATCCTCACCTTATGTTGTTTGCAGTGGTACTCGCATTGCGGCTACACTACGGGGCAGCAAAGCTAACCTTATAGATAACTCAGCTATCAATGACAACACAAAACCAGTCATCCTTACATCAATGACCATGAAGAAATACCAAGGTCTGTTTCCTCAATATACATACCTTAATGCACTTTGTTCTGTACATATGTTATCAGTACCGTTGATCGTTCCATCACTAACAGGTAAGCATAGCTTAAGCTCAACTACCGCAACATTTGTTTACATAGATCTGTGATGTAGTGCATACCTCAAATAGGCGAAACCCTAGATCGTGCTCCCCCTAGTTCGCAATGGCGAAGTCGAAACCCTAGGTCGCGGTCGCGAGCTCCTCCACCTTATGTCGCTCCAGCAGCGTATGTCGCGAGATGCTCCAGAAAGTCGCGAACGACCTAACTTATGTCGCGAATGACCTAACTCTATATCGCCTCCAGCCCTAAATCGTTCCGCCTTAAGTCGCCAATATTCTGATGCCTTAGGTCGCCAACGACCTAGCAAGTTGATAAGTCGCCCAAGCGAACTAGCGTGTCGATCAACTGATGCGCATTTCCTTAGGTCGCGCAACCGGGATAAGCGACCTAACGAGATTAAGTCGCTAACGAGTTAAGTCGTAACTACTGAAGCCGCTTTCTTATGTCATTCCTGATGTTGAGTCGCATGCCTTCTTATGTCGCTCAAGTGATAGGTCGCTCAAGCGTTCCTGTGATGTGCTATGTTGTTACGTCGCCATTTGTAAGTCATGTAATGCTGTGTCTTTTGTGATTGTTAAGTCGTATGTTGTAAACCGTTAAGTCGTGTGATGTTGTATTTTGTTAAGTCGTTTATGTTGTTAAGTCGCATGTCTTTGTAAGTTGTTATGTCGTGTGTTGTAAGTCGTTTGTGTTGTGTTGTAAACCCTATAAGTAGGGATGTGGTTTCATTGTAAAAGGTTGTTGATTTTGAAATAAAATTTGGTTTATGCTTCTTGCCTCCATTAAAATTGGTAATTGAGTGTTATCTCTTATCTCCACCTTCGGCATTCGAGTGCGCTCGAATCAACGATTGTTGAAGCCAATTCACGGAATCAAGTGCGCTTGATCAACGTTCGAAGAATTGTAGATCTTCTTTCACGGCATCATGCACGATCAACGTGTCGAAGATTGTTAGAATCCGGTATCTTCGTGATCAACGGATTTGGGCATTTGGGCATCCTTAAATTCACCGATTTATCATCGATTCACCGATTATTTCCGCTAATCATGTGAGATCCTGGACGGATTCGATTTACATCGTCGAATTCGCTTTCCTTTGCTGCGTCATTTGGTTTCAGAGCTAGATCGCAAGAAGTTTGCATCAGTTGGAGAATTGGGTTTCGAGAATTTGAAGTTTGGTGTTCATCGTGTTCATCGTGAAGTTGCAACAAGTTGGGAGTTTCGATCCATATCATTTTGGATCAAAGTTCGGAAAGTGTTTGAATTTTTGAAGATTTGTTTGAAGTTCAATCATGCCACCGAGACGAGTTCAACGTCATCGCAATGTTGATGCTTTGTATGGAAGAGAAGATGCTAAACAAATGGAGCAACGAATTAGTGATAAATTCAATGAGAAGTTTGATGAGGGAATTGGTTGATTAGAGAGAATGATGCTTGAAATGAATCAAAGTAGAAGAAGGTTTTCACCTGAATCGAGCCATGGGGGAAATAGAGTTTCACCACATTCAGATCGGGAGAGAAGAGAAGATTATGATCGTAGAAATGTTGCCGATCATTATAGGAATGTTGATGATCGAAATCAGAGAGATGTGGATGATCGTGATCAGAGGAATGTAGATCGAAGGGATGTTGGTGGTAGAAATGGTGGTGGTAAAGATGTTGGTGGTCATGATCGACATCGATATGCATCAGATTTTGATGAGGAGTTTGATGGTGGTAGTGTTCATGGTCGAAGTCAAAACTAAGGAAGAAATCATTCAGAGTATGATCACAAATGGGAGTCCGGAATGAAAATTGAAATTCCAGAGTTTAAGGGTGGTACGCAGACTGAAGAATTTCTAGATTGGTTATCTAATGTTTAAGAGATCTTTGATTTCAAGGAGGTTCCGGAAGATCATCGAGTGAAGTTGGTTGCTACTAGGTTGAGAGGGAGAGCTATGGCGTGGTGGCAGCAAACCAAACTTACACGAGAACGGATGGGGAAGTCGAAGATTGTTGCTTGGGAGAAAATGAAGAAGATGATGAAGGCTACATTCTTGCCTTACAATTATCAATCACTCATGTATCAGAGGTTGCAGAATCTGAGGCAAGGGACGAAGACTGTTAATGATTATGCTGATGAGTTTTATCAACTGATTGCTCGAAATGACATTATGGAGACGGAGGAACAATTGACTGCTAGGTTTGTTGGGGGGTTGAGGATCCAGATCCAGGATATGGTAAATATGTTTGACCCTAGATCTGTGGCTGAAGCGCACCAGAAGGCGTTGGCTTGGGAGAAGCAGGGAAGACGAGGAGGTGGTGTGTTTCCAAGTTCCAATACTCAGAGCAAGGGTGCTAGTTGGAGTTCCAATGTTTCTAAAGCTGTCAGTAAACCAGTTGTGAATGAAGTTGCGAAGGCGAAGGTCAACAACAGTTCCAAGTGTTATAATTGCCAGGAAGTGGGTCACAAGAGTAATGAATGCCCGAAACCGAAGAGGCGAGCTATGATTGCTGAAGTGGAAGGTGAGGATGTTGATGAAGGTTATTCTAGTCCAGTTGAGGAGGATGAACAGGATATCGCGTCGGGAGATGAAGGATGTAATCTAATGTTGAGGAGATTATGTTTGACACGGAAGCAGGAAGAGGAGGCTAGTTGGTTGAGGAGTAATATCTTTCAGTCGACATGCACTATACTGGGGAAGGTGTGTAAATTTGTGATTGACGCGGGAATTTGTGACAATATCATTTCTACCGAAGCTGTGAGAAAGTTGAAGTTGAAGACGGAGAAGCATCCAAATCCTTACAAGTTAGCGTGGTTAAGGAAAGGAGGAGAGGTGAAGGTGGACATGCGAGTTCATGTTCCATTTTCTATTGGGAAGAAGTATAAAGATGAGATCTGGTGTGATGTGGTGGAGATGGATGTTTGTCACTTGCTTTTGGGAAAACCATGGCAGTATGACCGAGTAGTACAGCATGATGGTCGAACCAATAGCCATAGCTTTATGTTTGAGGGTACTAAGATCATTTTAGTTCCGAAGAAGATAGCAAGGAGAGAGCAAGTCAGAAGAGATTGAGGAGCTGAAGACTTTGTTGACTTTGAAGGAGTTTGTTGAAGAAGTAGAGGAGAGTCTAGAGGTGTTCTTGTTGATTGGACATGAAGCTACTAAATCTATTGAAGTTCCAGAGG
The DNA here is from genome assembly GCA_030737815.1 of Allium fistulosum. Lineage (NCBI taxonomy): Eukaryota > Viridiplantae > Streptophyta > Magnoliopsida > Asparagales > Amaryllidaceae > Allium > Allium fistulosum. The sequence goes on along the minus strand of CM060908.1, from coordinate 532,649,412 downwards.
AAGTAAAGCCAGTGTTGGAAGAATTCAGAGATGTGTTTCCTGAAGAGTTGCCAAAGGAGTTACCACCGTTGAGAGATATTCAGCATCAGATTGATCTTATGCCAGGGGCGGCATTACCTCACAGGCTACATTACAGGATGATTCCTAAGGAGCATGAGGAACTGAGAAGGCAGGTGGAGGAGTTGTTAGAACAAGGGCGTGTTCAGGAGAGCTTGAGTCCTTGTGCAGTGCCAGCCTTATTGGTACCGAAGAAGGATGAGACTTGGCGGATGTGTACGGACAATCGGGCTCTAAACAAGATCACTGTAAGATATAGGTTTCCTATGCCAAGGTTCGATGATTTGATTGATCAGTTGAGTGGGGCTGTTGTGTTCTCAAAGATTGACTTGAAGAGTGGATACCATCAGATTCGTATTAGACCGGGTGATGAGTGGAAGACTGCTTTTAAAACTAGGGAAGGTCTATACGAATGGTTGGTTATGCCGTTTGGCTTGTCAAATGCTCCTAGTACTTTTATGAGAGTGATGAACCAGATTTTCAGACCATTTATTGGGAAGTTCGTAGTAGTTTACTTTGACGATATTTTGATCTATAGTGGGAGTATGGAAGAGCATATCCAGCATTTGCGAGAAGTGCTGTTGATTCTACGACAGGAGCAATTCTATGCAGCAACAAAGAAGTGCGTGTTCATGACGCACCGTGTTTTATTTTGGGGTTATGTTCTGTCGAAGGAAGGTATTCAAGTGGATGAAAGCAAAGTGGAAGCTGTCAGGAGTTGGCCACAACCCAAGACAATTACTGAAGTGAGGAGTTTTCATGGGTTGGTATCGTTTTATCGAAGATTCATTCCACATTTTAGCAGTGTGATGGCACCTGTAACCGATTGCATGAAAGGAAAGAAGTTCGTGTGGACAGAGGAAGTAGAGTTAGCTTTTGAGAAGATCAAGATACTTTTGACGACAGCACCCATTCCGGTACTGCCGGATTTTCAGATATTGTTCGAGTTACACACTGATGCTTCGAAGGTTGGGATTGGTGGAGTATTGAGTCAGAATGGAAGACCAGTTGCTTTTTTCAGTGAGAAGTTGTCTGGAGCCAAATTGAGATATAGCACTTATGACGTGGAGTTCTACGCAATTGTTCAAGCTGTGAAGCACTGGAGACATTATCTGTTTCAGAAGGAGTTTGTTCTTTATACGGATCATGAAGCTTTGAAACATTTGCAAGGGCAGGACAAAATTTCAGCTAGACACGCTTCATGGGTCGCGTATCTGCAGCAATTTACTTTTTTTGTAAAGCACAAATCAGGGGTGACGAATCGTGTAGCTGATGCCTTGAGTAGGAGGAATCATTTGTTGACGACGATGAAGGTTGAAGTGACAGGATTTGAACTATTACAAGAGTTGTTTGAGGAAGATCCTTACTTTGCGAAAATTGTTGAGAAAGTCAAGGATGGGAGTACTGATGAGTTTGTGTTGGTAGATGGATTCTTATTCAAGGGGAATCGATTGTGCGTACCAGATTGCAGTTTACGAATGAAGATTATCAAAGAATTGCATGAGGAAGGACACGTGGGCCGTGATCGTACTTTATAGTTGATTGCAAAATCTTATTTTTGGCCGTCAATGAGGAAGGAAGTTGAAAATTTTGTTCAGAGATGTCATGTTTGTCAAGTTTCGAAAGGGACAGCTACAAATGCGGGTTTGTATGTGCCTTTACCCGTTCCTACAAAACCATGGGTTGATGTAAGCATGGATTTTGTGTTGGGCTTGCCGAGGACTCAACGGGGAAATGACTCTATATATGTTGTGGTGGACCATTTCTCGAAGATGGTACATTTTGTTGCTAGTGAAAAGACGGCAGATGTAGTCAATGTGGCACAGTTGTTCTTTAAAGATATCTATCGCTTGCAAGGTTTACCAGAATCTATAGTTTCAGACAGGGATACCAGATTTTTAAGTCATTTTTGGCTGAGTTTGTGGATGATGGTGGGAACGAAGCTGAAATTCAGGAGTGCTTATCATCCACAGACAAATGGACAGACTGAAGTTGTGAAAAGATCCTTGGGAAATTCAGTAGTGCTTATCATTCACGGAATCAAGTGTGCTTGATCAACGTTCGAAGAATTGTAGATCTTCTTTCACGGCATCGTGCACGATCAACGTGTCGAAGATTGCTAGAATCCGGTATCTTCATGATCAATGGATTTGGGTATTTGGGTATCCTTAAATTCACCGATTTATCATCGATTCACCGATTATTTCCACTAATCGTGTGAGATCCTGTACGGATTCGATTTACATCGTCGAATTTGCTTTCCTTGGCTGCGTCAATCTGGATATTACTGAGGCATCCGATTTACTAAAGAGGTCAACATCTTTAGCTTTTGTTCACCGATTTGACGCTAATTTTAATTTCCTTATTCACTCTTTTTTTCCACTCTTCTGCAGGCTTATTTTACTATAGTATGTGATTGTTTACTTTTCATTTTCCCTTCTACAGCCTTCAACTTACACTCTTCACTTTGTAAATTGAAGACTGAGTTTATAATGACGTAGATAAATCATATGTTTATAATGACAAAACTGGGTTTAGCCTTTTACAAAATAAAATCCCTGAACTAGGTACATGTCCTTTTTTAAACACATACAGTAAAGTGGAAGGGATTTACTAGATTTTGAATTCTCTTTGTTTTCAAATTCATTTTACTATTTCTCCTGGCTGATTGAACGTTACTGACGGTTTTACTGAAAAGTTTTTGTCAATGAAAATAGATGGGCGGATGAAGATTATTACTTCCGGATCATTTTAACGAGATAAACATTAATTGTATCACCTTTTAGATCCGATGCTCATTGTTTGACCTAATTGTTAACGCAATTTAAGGTATATGAGTATATATGTTTGTTTATTTATCAAAATAGATGGGAAAATGAGGGTTATTGGTTCTAAATCATTTTAGTGCTGATAAGTACTTATTTGATCACCTTGGAGATCTGGTGCTCATCATTCAACCAAATTGTTAAAGTAATTTATGGTAATTGGTAAATGAATGTATATTGTAGAATTTCAAATGCTCAAATTCTAAATAAAGTAGCATAATCTGATAATTATAATACTCATGCTGCTGCTCTCTTTTGTTGAAAGTAATGGTAACGCAAATGGTAATTTTTGTACTTTTTTTTGGGAAGAAATTTTTTTCTTAAATTTGTTTATGAAAGTATGTTTTTATCTCCTCTTATCTATTTTTAATTTGATCAATTTATCTTCCATCTGGAATTCAGGTTAAATATTTGATTATGCAAATCTGTAGCTGTTAGCTATATATAATTTAGAAAAGACAAATATCTAAACGTTCAAGCCTTTTAGTTAACTTTCAATTATTAAGATTACATAAATTGCAGTGAAAGTGATGCAGCTCATACCTCAATTCGCCTTCATCCTAGATCGCTCCTCGTAGTTTGCAATGGCGAAGTCGAAACCCTAGGTCGCGGTTGCAAGCTCCTCCTCCTCTTTGAGTCACCTCCAGTAAGTCGCGAACGAGGTTTGAATCGCGAACGACCTAAGTCACCTCCAGTAAGTCGCGAACGAGGTTTGAATCGCGAACGACCTAAGTCACCTCCAGTAAGTCGCGAACGAGGTTTGAATCGTGAACGACCTAATCCTTAAGTCGTGTTTCTTCCTTAGGTCGCTCCAGCATTATGAAGATCACTAGGTCGCGAATGATTTCCTTAGATCGCTGAATTTTTAAGTCGCGAACTTTGTTAAGTCGTTGATTTCTTATGTCGTATGCTTCCTTAAGTCGCGAGAATTGCTTATGTCGCTGCCGAGCCATCTTAAGTCGCTAAAGTTCATAAGTCGCTCTTGGATGCCTGGATGCCGCGTTTATTAAGTCGTTTATTTTGTTAAGTCGTGTACTGTGGTAACTCGAGTGATGATGTAGATCGTATGTCGTTAAGCCGTTGGTTTTGTAAGTCGTTTGTATTCTCTTTTGTTATGTTGTGTAATTGTTAAGTCGTATATTGTTAAGTCGTGTGTGTTGTAAAATCCTATAAATAGCGGGTGAGTTGTATCATTTTGGTTGTTGAATTTTAAATAAAATTTGGTTTGTGCTTTGTGCCTCCATTAAAATTGGTAGTTGAGTGTTATCTCCTATCTCCACCTTCGGCATTCGAGTGCGCTCGAATCAACGATTGTTGAAGCCAATTCACGAAATCAAGTGCGCTAGATCAACGTTCGAAGAATTGTAGATCTTCTCTCACGACATCGTGCGCGATCAACGTGTCGAAGATTGCTAGAATCCGGTATCTTCGTGATCAACGGATTTGGGCATTTGGGTATTCTTAAATTCACCGATTTATCATCGATTCACCGATTATTTCCGCTAATCGTGTGAGATCCTGGACGGATTCGATTTACATCGTCGAATTCGCTTCCTTGGCTGCGTCAGAAAGATAGTGTTAACCCGTCTTTTGGCAAGACCGCGAACAAACGGGTTTAACTTAATCAACTACATGTTTGTCTGGCATTCACTATTCACGTTCGAATAGCCTTCAAGAGTACTCGGCATGCACAGAGCGTTCGGCATCCAGGAGCGCTCGGCATTTAGAGGGATCATTCGGCATTGAACGAGTGCTCGGCATTTAGAGGGATCGTTCGTCACTGAGCGAGTGCTCGGCATTTAGAGGATCGTTCGTCACTGAGCGAGTGCTCGGCATTAGAAGGATCGTTCGGCATGGAAGAATGTTCGACACTGGACGAGCGTTCGATATAGAGAGATCGACGTTTGGCATTGGATGGAGTGTTCGGCATAAATCTTGTTCGGCACTGGACGAGCGTTCGGCATAGAGAGTTCGTCGTTCGGCATTGGATGGAGCGCTCGTCATTAACCAACGTTCGGCACCTGGAGACGTTCGGCATTGGATGGAGCGCTCGGCATTAACCAACGTTCGGCATCTGGAGACATTCGGCATTGGATGGATCGTTCGGCATCAAGGAGCGTTCGGCATTGGATGGATCGTTCGGCATCAAGGAGCGTTCGGCATTGGATGGGTCGTTCGGCATACCTCCATACCTCGCACCTCCATACCTCGCACCTCCATACCTCGGTACCACGCACCTCGCACCTCGATACCTCTGTACCTCGCACCTCCCAACGTTCGGCATGAGGAGATCGTTCGGCATTCACGCCTTGTTCGGCATTCAGCGTTCGGCATCTATGGTTCGGCATATGGAGACCACTCCATTTGGGCTGAGGTACTCGGCTACAAGGCCCACCAGGGAAGTCCAACCCATCTTTGTCTATAAATAGAGAGGCAGGGGCACAGTAAAAGAGGATCTTCTTTCTGCTCTCTTACTTTCTCTTTTCTAAGGCTAAGGCAACCCTGCCATTTTGTAACTGTAACCGATTATTACAGCAATAAAAAGCAAACTTCTGGAGTGGACGTAGGCCGGAGTTAGCCGAACCACTATAAACTCTGTTGTTCTTTACTGCTTTCATTTCAGTTTTAACCGTTCTTCACATTATTACTCTCTACATACATTCTATCTCTGAGCTGTGACTGGTATTTGGTGCTTTCATCTGGATTTGGGGGTTAGTGACCAATTTTGGCGCTAACACTTTGGTGCTTTCACTGAGAACTTGAAACAATCAGGAATTTTGGAGTTAGGAACTTGGATCTTAGAAAGCAATGGCAAGACCACCAACGAAGAGGCAAGCAGTGGAAAGGAGCAATCAGGAAGGAAGTCAAGCGGCATCTTCTGGAGCTGGAGAGGGTCATGCATCCATCTACATAACTCGGGACGAGATGCAAGTGATGATGAATTCTATGCAAGAGCAGATGATGAAACGGCAAGAGGAGATGATGCAGGCTCTTCTTAGGCAATTTGGACAGCCAGGAACTACGGGTGCTCAAGATCATGGAGCTGGACCAGAGGAACTCAACCAACGGACAGACGGAGTGAATCAGCAGGGGGCAGCTCCCAATCAACAAACAGTTAACAATCTAGATGGACCTAGACTCGGGGGCACGCCACCGGGAGTACGTGATGAAGAATATGTGCCAGAATTTCCTCGGGGACTTGGGAGGCAGTCTGGATTAATTGGAAACACTGGATTGGCTGACATTATCAGGCGGACTATTCGCGGAGGACTAACAAACAGGGATTCAGAGGGAGTTAACAAAAGTCCGTTTACCCGGAACATCAGGACAGCTAGGAATCCGTCCGATTTCAAACTACCCACTCTGGAAGTATACAACGGGAAGACGGATCCCACCGACCACTTGATGAGGTACACTAGGCATATGGAAGTGCTGGGGGCAACGGAGGAGGTTATGGCCCGATGTTCCCCCCTGTAATTGACTGAAATTGCTGCTATGTGGTTCAGACAGCTGGAGGATGGATCCATTGGAACATGGACAGAACTGGTGGACAAGTTCTTAAGTCAATTTCGAGTTCACATAAAAAGGCCAAAGAACGTGATGACACTAACATCAGTAAAACAGGGGGCAGATGAATCGCTCAGGACATTCTTAACTCGATTTAATGCAGCAGTTGCTTCGGTGGATCGGGCAGATCCATCAATGGTTCTGATGGCTGCGGTATCAGGAGTCAGAGATAATCGAGTTCAAAGTATCGTTGGTACGGGACCCACCGTTGGATATTGGGGAATTCTTTCATGAAGCTGAAAGATTTCTTCGACAAGAGGATGCATGTTTGGACATGAGGTCACAGGAAGTAAACATGACTAAGGATGGAAGATTACTCGGCGAAAGCTCAGGCAGGGACAAGGATAAAGGGAAAAGGAAGCGCTGGGGAGAACCAAAGTTCTCCACTTACACAGGATTGAACGCAAAATTGGAGCGGATTTTCTTAGATACTCGAGATCGTCTTCCCTATCGAAGGCCATCAAGGAGGGAACCCACGGAACGTGAAAGGGCATCAGGAAGGCACTGTCTCTTTCATGACCTGGACGGGCATGATACTAACAGCTGCCGACATCTAAAGGATATAATCGAGGAGCATATAAGGAATGGTCAGTTGCGACAGTATGTCGGAACTCGGAATGCGGCGGTGGAACATGAACAGCCTCCGCCTACCTTGAACGACGAGGGCGCGAGGCCCAGGAATGATGACCGATTGGTCATCAACTAATCTTGATGGTTTGGAATAAGTAACAAACTCCGGGCAAACGGTTAAGTCACTTACTCATGTACGGGGTCGGAGATAACCCTCAGGCATGCTCTGAGATGATGGCTTGCCGAAACGCCCGGGTTTGTGAAATCTGTTTTTCCTTTGACTTGGACATTTGCTTTTTCTGGTTTGGTTTTGGAGTTTGGTTTGAACTCCCTGTTTTTCTCGTTTTTCTGGTTTGAATTCTGGTTTGAATGTTTGTTTTTCGGATTGGATTTTCTCTGGATTTCGGCTTAAAGGTCGTCGAGTATGGACTATGCTCGGCAAGGGTCCGGAGCGACCAGGATTCGGCTTAGGACTTAAGCCACAACATTATTTGCGTCCAGGGACACTGGACCACGGTCGTCAAGTGTGGATTGCGCTTGGCAAGAACCCGGAGAGGTTAGCTCAACGCCCAGGGACACTGGGCCACGGTCGTCAAGTGTGGATTGCGCTTGGCAAGAACCCGGAGAGGTTATCTCAACGTCCAGGGACACTGGACCACGGTCATCAAGTGTGGACTGCGCTTGGCAAGAGCCCGGAGAGGTTATGGATTTGGATATCGACCCGAAGAGGTCCTAAAGTCCCCTATTGGTTATTGGATATGGATGAAACATGGACTTTGGATACTGGACTTGAGGCTATTCAAAACACACCTTTCAAAGCAAGGCATGTTTTGGGGGGCAAGTGTTAACCCGTCTTTTGGCAAGACCGCGAACAAACGGGTTTAACTTAATCAACTACATGTTTGTCTGGCATTCACTATTCACGTTCGAATAGCCTTCAAGAGTACTCGGCATGCACAGAGCGTTCGGCATCCAGGAGCGCTCGGCATTTAGAGGGATCATTCGGCATTGAACGAGTGCTCGGCATTTAGAGGGATCGTTCGTCACTGAGCGAGTGCTCGGCATTTAGAGGGATCGTTCGTCACTGAGCGAGTGCTCGGCATTAGAAGGATCGTTCGGCATGGAAGAATGTTCGACACTGGACGAGCGTTCGATATAGAGAGATCGACGTTTGGCATTGGATGGAGTGTTCGGCATAAATCTTGTTCGGCACTGGACGAGCGTTCGGCATAGAGAGTTCGTCGTTCGGCATTGGATGGAGCGCTCGTCATTAACCAACGTTCGGCACCTGGAGACGTTCGGCATTGGATGGAGCGCTCGGCATTAACCAACGTTCGGCATCTGGAGACATTCGGCATTGGATGGATCGTTCGGCATCAAGGAGCGTTCGGCATTGGATGGATCGTTCGGCATCAAGGAGCGTTCGGCATTGGATGGGTCGTTCGGCATACCTCCATACCTCGCACCTCCATACCTCGCACCTCCATACCTCGGTACCACGCACCTCGCACCTCGATACCTCTGTACCTCGCACCTCCCAACGTTCGGCATGAGGAGATCGTTCGGCATTCACGCCTTGTTCGGCATTCAGCGTTCGGCATCTATGGTTCGGCATATGGAGACCACTCCATTTGGGCTGAGGTACTCGGCTACAAGGCCCACCAGGGAAGTCCAACCCATCTTTGTCTATAAATAGAGAGGCAGGGGCACAGTAAAAGAGGATCTTCTTTCTGCTCTCTTACTTTCTCTTTTCTAAGGCTAAGGCAACCCTGCCATTTTGTAACTGTAACCGATTATTACAGCAATAAAAAGCAAACTTCTGGAGTGGACGTAGGCCGGAGTTAGCCGAACCACTATAAACTCTGTTGTTCTTTACTGCTTTCATTTCAGTTTTAACTGTTCTTCACATTATTACTCGCTACATACATTCTATCTCTGAGCTGTGACTGGTATTTGGTGCTTTCATCTGGATTTGGGGGTTAGTGACCAATTTTGGCGCTAACAGATAGTAAACGATGCAATTAACAAATCATAGGAAGAACAATAAATCGTATAAAAACATAATTCCATCAAAACTATTGATAATTGATAAGAATGGATAGACGTTGAATCAACTGATATAGAAAATAGATTCTTGAGGATATTGAGTTTGAAAGCCAGGATGAAAATAAGATTACTGTATAGACCTGAGGATATTGAGTTTGACATTGAGGCTGAAATTAAGACTATTGTCAATTAGTAGTTTTATTATGTAATATTAGATTAAATATACTTTTTGTTTGGTTTAATAATATTAATAAATAATAATGAATGTTCATGGTATTTTTTTGCAATGTTCAAATATTATAAATTATTTTCCATGTATGTTTATTTATTTTTGTATAAATATATAAATACTGTTAAATCAATCAAAAAATATTTTCAGTCTAATATAACAAAATATTACAACTAACTAATAGTGGTTATTAGAATAATTTGTGGTTTTTAAGTGTATAATATTATATTTGAAAACACACATCTTTTTCATACACAAGGGACGTGAAATGTTGGATTCTCTTCAATTTTCCCTCTCTTCCAACTTAGACGTATGTTTATTTCTTCATATAATTATTTTATGTCTTCCAACTTAGACGTATGTTTATTTCTTCATATAATTATTTTATGTCTATGAAACACTAGTGAGCAATAACATCTATTTCCCACTGCTTCCATTTTTCTTCCCAGCTTCCGCAAGTGAAAACTGCCTGCACTTTCAACTGAAGAGAACCCATACAAAATCCGTTCTGACCTGATCGGTGACAAATGCATCTCTGAAATAATAAGTTCAGATCTCCCATCTGCATATCAGGTAAGGACTATACTAATCCTGATTATGCTTCTCTATGCATTTATAATTATTTACTTTCTACACACTATCACGGCTACTTCCGGTAAAGAAAAGGTTCATCGCAGTTGGACGAAGAAAAACACCTACAACTGTACCTCTCTTCTTTTCACCTTCCCCTTACGTTTTTCATTGTAACATCTGTTCAATGAGGGTTACCATTTACATATTTTCAACCTAACCAATTACTAAAACGAAAGTATTGCTGGCCACCAGAAGTTCAATCTCGTCACCAAAATTACATAGTTAAATATTCCTTCCAAGTGGTTCCGTCGCCTTCTTCAACGGTCAGGGTTTTCTGTTTTGGTCGATCCTATTGGCCAGCATTAGTCACCTCTCCTGGAGGTAGTCTGCGTTGGTTTCCCAGTGTTGGTTGTTTGCATTGCAATCGCTTCTGTGGCTCTGAGTGGAGGTCTGGTCTTTCCGTATGGTAAAGACGGGTTGGTGGTTTGCTGGTGGTCTCATTTTCTCTGTTCCTTTCTATGTACAGGGCGGAATAGCTGCCGCTGAGTGTTTGTATTTCTGGTTTTTCTTGTACTTTTTAAATATGGGTCTATGGGTGGTGTCGCTTGATGCTAGCCTTTTCTGTAAGCTCCGGAGAATGTCTTTTATTCTCCTTTTGTTTATATACTTTTATTTGGAAAAAAAAAAAAAGCAATATTTGACTCAAAAAAAAAAAAAAAAGACATATTACTTTCCTGCTGCAGTCACCACTGATTAGAGAATACTATTAGTTTAACCTTCCTTTTGCTTAACAAATATTACTCCCTCTGTAGTTTTTCCCCACCATAACCTTATTTCCTCCCTACATTTAAACCATTGCTCTTCCACCACCACACTCCTCTCCACAATATAATGCCTTCCCAACTTCCACTAAACAAAGTAATAGGATCTTTCTCCACTGTCATATTTGCTATTACACCACAAAATTTTAAACTGTTATTTCATTTTTCCTACTTTTTATATACTTTATTTTCTTCAATATAGAATTACCATTCATCAAGTTACTGACTATTAGTTTCGAAAAGCCATTAAACCTTACTATTTATATTCCAGCTCTCCCTTATACTCCACCTGCATATATCTGTATGCCTTCGTATGTGCATATACATAACTCAGCCTACCTGTATGTGTTCATATTTGTAAACTAAATCAAATCCTACAATTAACTTTATTACTACATAAAATCCTACATGCTTACCGTGCTGCCTTTTATCTTGCAGTTCACAGTCCAACCGTTCTTACAATAAATCTTCATACTCAAGCAATCTTTCTGTCTATAACGCTCCATATACAATGAAATTTATCTCCTTACTCATGCCAGCTGCCGTTGTAACCTCTTACGGTGTTTCCCTTTAATTATTTGCATTTATCTGCCTGCTGATATGATTTTAGTTCAATCTGCCCTCACTTATTCTTACACGTATATTTACTTACACTATCTGTATAGATGCATTTACATAGCAAGAAAAGAGTCACAGGTCCATGTTTTTTATGTTGTTATACAAAAAGTCCCTGCAGAAATGAATATGTAAATTTGGTCCTTATTTTTCAAAAATAACAAAACGCAAAGTGTCTTGCTATTTTCTAACTTTAAAATATTTTTCGAAAATTTCAAAAATTTTGAAAAGCGCAAGTTAACTTGCACTTTCTATCAGAAAAGCGCAAGCTAGTTTGCGCTTTTTAATTTTGAAATTTTTTTTAAAAATTTTAAAACTTTTAAAATTTTTGAAAAACGCAAGGTAACTTGCGCTTTCTATCAGGAAAGCGCAAACTAGTTTGCGCTTTCTGATTTTGAAAATTTTGAAATTTTAAAAAACGCAAGCTAACTTGCTTTTTCTGATTTAGAAAAAACAGGAACTTAATTTATATACTTATTTCTACAGGGACTTTTATTGTACCACCATCAGAAATAGGGACCTTTCATGCAAAGCCCCTTTACATAGTCCTCGCATTCAACTCATTTTCTCCTCTTTTTCACATCACTACTCCAAGTTCATTTTCAATAATTATGCTGCAAATTAATTGGCCATATACTTCACTTTTTACCTCTCCCGATAAACTAATTACCTATTGAAAATCAATAGTTCCAAACTCAAAATTAGCTGCTGCAAAGCATTAGATAAAGGCCGTCTAAAACATTACCAGGCATACGCATCAAAATTACCTTTTCTGCCTAACCCTACATAGTGAGGCGTGCAATGTTTGAAAACATCTTCCTCCTCCACACTGCTCATCGCATGTACTGCCTTAACATTTTTAATTTTATGACCACCTATCATAATGCAATGCTCAAATATTTATTAGAATTATTATTTTACCCACATGACAGTATTATCATTTTTACTTCTAGTCCTCTGCTCACCTTATTAATTCAGTAGGAGATTCCAATTTGTTAATGTAATACTTCCATAATGTAGCGATCTGTACCTCTATTTTTTAGGGAAAAATCTTCGCCTTTGAAGCAAAAATAACAAGCATTAATCTGGACAATGGATGAGAATACTTATCCTACAACGTTTGCAAATCTCGTATTGGCAACTATTGGCCTAAACTGCAACAAATGCGAAAGAGAAATCGAATTCCCAATGCATAGGTAACTAGCATCACTTTTACATCAACGTATATATCTCACTTCAACACTCATCATCCTCTCTATGTTCGCACCTCCTAGGTTCCGGTTGGAATTAATTGTTGACGATGTCACTCTTTCTGTTCCTATGGTCCTCGTCGACAAGGTGGCAGAGTTTCTTCTCAAGCAGAAAGCCAAATATTTATACCAAATTCAGACAGCTGACGTACTTCCCTAGATTCGTAAGGTTCTTTATACAGTTATTATACACCACATTACATAAAACCACTTTTTTCCTTTCTTCCAGCATTTAACTCGATATCTTACATTAACAAACCGTATATTTTACTTCCAGCCTGCAGGTGATAAGAAAGTTACAAGCATTCTCGACCAAGTTGTCGGTCGAACTGAAAATTTTCAACCTAGACTTGACACATTTATTAACACGGGTGGAAGGAAAAAATTGACTACAGGAAAAACAACCCCAGCTCCTGCTGACCATAGTACTAGGCCACCTGAACCAAGCAATACTAAGGTACATTTGTCGCCCCCCTCATATATTTACCCACCTGCCTGCTAGATGTTAAACCCACTATGGTTTTCGGTTATATGTGCATGTTTTTTTAATCTCTTCCTATCCCATGTATTTTCTGACTTACTTCAACACTCGCTAACAAGCAAGCAAACTACAGTTTCCCGATCCCTCCGACAGCAAGGTCACTCCTATTAAAGGAAATGCAAGGAAGAAAAATTGTACGAATGCCGCATAGCTTTTCTTTTCAGTTTTCATGTATCCAGACTGTTGCAAACTGCTGTAATGCATGTCACTCTTATGTTATCTGTTGCCTGTCGTACGTTGCATGTCTTCTTTTCAATGTCAAATAAAGCATTATAACCTACCCATATATCTATGTCCATAAACTGACAAATAGTACAGACTATCCCAAACTTTCCTCCCTGTCTTGGGAAATGACTACCTATTTCATAACTATTACTATTCGCCTTACCTAAATATCGATTACCCAAGCTTATTACCGATGCATAGACAATGTACAACATGTTTACCATTTGTACAACGCAACACAATTAACTTAAACTTAATTTATCCATTCATCCTACGTTTCTCACCATTGTTGCCTAAATGGGTTAAATGCTGCGACCTTTTTCTATGATTCATTCCAACTTTTCAACATATAAATTATTCTCAATCCATTATACATATCCATCATTAGTATAAATAATATATCGCCAGCTGCCATCGTAAACCCCGAGATTTTTTGTTGTCAGATCACCACAGTTATGATTTTAACATAACCAAGTCAAATAACTTTTATACAATCAATATTTATGTTTGTTACCTAAAACTTATCTACTGCAAGTTCAGTTTTCAATAATACTTGAACATTCACTTTTCCACCCTTGGTACAAAAATATTTCCAAACTAAATTTGTGTCGCAGTAACATTGTTCTCCCTTTAATACATTTATGTTCTCCTACACTAAGAACAAAATTTGTGCCTTTCTTCAATTCTATTTTTAAAAAAAACTTCCATATTTCTGCCATTAGGTGATAAAACTATAACCCCTACAACATAAAACAATCAAGTCCATTAAAATACTACCTAGTACCCAATCACTGCATCCCCATGATTATACACTAATACACCGGCCGTTTGCACTACCATGATCCACTAAACCCATTGCCAATTATATATGCAATTCACACAGCAATTTCACACAACGATTAATCAACTACTCACACATTTTGTCTTCAATTTCCTTACCCCTTATTCATTCATCAATATACAACCATTTGTACAATCCATGTTGACCTAGGCAACAATTACACCATAAATGCAAACAAATGGGGTTACGATGTTTTTGTATCCAACAGTACGCTCCATCAACCACCCTCTACTAATCGTCCGAATGACGACAACAAGCACTTCAAGCGAAGAATTAAGGTACTCCTCGCATTATTACGGTTACCAGACCATAACACTTTTTTTTCCTCTCTTGCAAATATCTTTATTTATCTTTTTATGCAAAATTAATTCCCAATCGGGTCAGGTTGACATCCATGGACAGGTATCTCCAACCCCCTACTTTATAATTGAAATCCCTCTAACCATCAATATTTCAACAGTTCTCACAAGCTGAATGCAATAATGCTACATACAGGTTGACAAACACATAATACTACTATAATCCATTTTGCGCTCTGAAGGAATCCAGGTGGACAAATCCCCGCTGATGGTTCTACATTCCAACCTACATTCTTCTACTTTATCTAACATTTGTTAAACTCCAGGCACCACGAGAACTAGCTGTTGCACTTGACCGACACCGGATTGAAAAAAGATTTCTTCAACAACTAAAGCAAACAACTTCCTCTCCAAAGGTACGATGCAAATAACACCCCACCTATATGGTCACTGACAATCCATTCCCTACAACACACACTACCCTTACAACATTATCGGATTAGGTTCAAAAATACATGTGCTCCCAAAGAGATTTGGAGTAAAAAAATCAACAAGCTTGAAAACTATATTCCATTTCACACCGCTCCAACACCCAACTGCCTCAACAAGGTAATTCAAGTAAGAAAGTAACAACTTTCTACAACCATATTTTAATTAAATACCGTTTCTTTAACTCTAAACAGTTAACCGTACAGATAAACAATTCAATTGGTGCTGTGTACATTACTAGTGAAGAAGTAAATCTCTTGTGCGCCCATACCTTCAATAACAAACCTTGCACCACCGACCAAATTACACATGCATCCAGTTGCGAAGATAAGTACAGTCAAAATTACCAATATGATTAACATAGATATTATTACTATCCTATTAGATTTAATGTCTATTTTTTACCCACTTTTATTAAGATAGGTTTCTTTTTGCAGAGAATATATACAAAATATTCACTATACTATCCCAACCTCTCCATCGGTTTTACATCATATTCTACAAAATCAATACGCTGTCGACTACCTCAGCATTAGATACATGGAAAATTCAGAAACCATGCACACACACAAACATATACACACACACAATGCATATGCATACGATGCTAACTCAAAAAAATTCATATCCTATACGTATATGCTACATATGAAAAAACATGAAACAAGTGCCTTCCAGTTTATACTCGTGTTGTATTTGTTAACGGTTATTTTTATAAATAGTTATTTATACGTGACTACAGATATACATATTTATATCTGCCTTTGTGAGTGTGTATTAAATTCATAAATAATTCTAGACATACAGCCATGATAGATGATTTTATATTTAAAACCAATATTACTTTTGGCTGTACCTCTTAATCTACCTTCCAAATTTTAGTTTACAGAGGTGATATTTTGACTAATATTGGTATATATTAATTTACAAAATACTTGCTTCTTCAATATACCTTATTGTACTGTAAAATACAAAAGGCTATAATTAGTTAAGTTTTCAAAAGTTTACGGATTCTTTTGTACAAGTTTCTGCTAGGCCGCATTTGACCATTCTCCTTTTACAGCCTTTAATAATAACATATTGTCCCTGCAAACATTTTCTTACTACATACAACTCCTATAAAAGACATGCGATATTATTTTACTGTCCCTATAATAACGTACTGTCCTTGTGATTCATGTTGAATACATCACATGTCTTGGCAAAAACCTGTCTGCCAACATACAACTCCTATAAAAGACTGCTGTACAACAAATTATAACATGAATTCAACAGATATTATAAGCCGCCTTTACTCATTTTTTCTTAATAAGGTTCACAACCAACATACACCTGTTGTAACAGACTGGTGTACAACAGCTTAGGCCTCGAATATCAGTACAACTTGCTTTACTACATTCAATTACTATCGTGCTACTGCACTCTGATTCTTACTAAATACAATAATGGACCAGCTATTCTGTCTTGACTGTAGTACTAACAAAAATATAGTTGTGCGTAGGACTAGCTCAAGCAGCATCTTTTCAAGTGGTTAGGATAAGAACATTTCTTGGGACAGATTCAGCACAAAGGAGAAAATGCCATGGCATTTGGTACAGGCTGTCTACTAGGGAAAAAAAATGTGTTGTACCAATTTTTTAAGATCTTCAGCAAAAACTTTATTTTTCCTCCTTGTTTTTTCCAACCTAGATTTTAACTGCTATCCGTGTCACGAATAAATATTTTTGTACCTCTGTTAATGTGCGAATTGAACTTTATTTTAAAAAGAGATTGTAGTTGTTCTAACCATACAAATTTGTAGCTTTTGCACTGTCCCTTTTTTCATCAACCAGCTATACTCTATCTATTTCCCTGAGTATGTTTTTTTCCTTTTCCCTCTCCGCATATTACTTCCGCTATTCTTTCGACATCAGGTGACAATAAGTCCAATGTATGCTAAATACAATATTTGTGCATGGAATTAAGTTGGTATATATATTGTCATGTTGTCTTTGTGTATGTCCTTCCAATTCTCAACCTTCAACAAACATGTTGTGCTGTTGGAAGCTATCAAGTATACAACTACGACCACATACGAAAATCATTGATTGAATGCAGGATACCAACCAGTGCCAAGGTCCAATGCATTTATCCGACACCGCAACCATGAAATGTACTATGAAAATTTTATTTACTTATATTGTGCAATTCTGTGTGTGAAGCACAGGTTCACACTAGTCTCAAAAACTATTTTTAAGTATAATAATATGACCATTTAATCTCTTAATGATTTGTATGAATGTTTAATAACTTGGTTGATTATATGGTTGATAACTTGGTTGTGATAATTTATGAGAAATCATAATAAAAATGGTTAATTAATAGAAAATGAATTCATATAATGTGTATGGAGTTTATTGAGCCTCTTAATGGTTTTAAGAATATAATAAGGTCGAAAATGAATATTATAATAATATAATATTATGAAATTATTTAAAAATGAAAAAGAGATTTAATATAGAAAATATTGGTTTAAACGTTTTAAAATAGTTTATAAATATTTTATAAACACTAAAATTTAATTGGGAGAAGATTTGACAAATAATGAATTTGGAGTCAAAATTAGGCACGTCGTGTAACGGTAGTTCGTGATTTCGCGCCTTAAAGGTTAAATTTTTCTATAGGACGAAATCGGAGTCGGATTGCTTTGCAATAAGAATTTTCCGAACTCCTATGACTATAGATTTCAAACAATGGAAAATTTGCGAAAACCACTACGAACCAATGTGTACGTTCGAAAGTGAAGACATGATGAAGATGATGATTTTCAAACACGGGAATTTTCATGATGAAGAGGTTGCTTGCCACTAGTCCCTCGGGGTAAAATTTACCATATCATATATTTATGGTGGCAGTAGTGCTTTGTTATGAATATTGTTAACGTAAAAATCGACGCGAACACCCCGGTGTGAGTAATAGCAATGTGAAAGCACCACCCGTTGGTGCGGGAACTAGAAATAAGCAAAAAATAGCAGAAAAGTAAAGAGATAGCAGTTTTATAGTGGTTCAGGCCCAAAATTAAGCCTACATCCACTTTATCTTCTTTATTGATGATTCGATTACAACTCTTTACAAAACACTTTGATTACAACACACTTTAGACGAGTAGCTAGAACTTTGATGTAAGAGAGCTCTTCGAATCCATGTTGGATGTGTTAGATCTTCTCTTGAAGCTCGTTGAAGCATCTTCGGTGTTTGAAGTGTCGGTTGAGTCGAGAAAACAGCAGAGTATAGGCGCTCCAGAAATGATCCCAAAAGTCCCCTTCAAGTTGGAGTTAGTGCTGTATTTATAGGAGAGTTCTAGACAGGTGATAGGTCGTGAACGACCTAAGATAGGTCGTAGGTCACTAGCGACCTAAGAAGGCATGGGCTACGACTTAGTAGTTTTGCACTGGATCATTTGAACATAGTGACAAGTGGTAGGTCGTGAGCGACCTAGGAAAAGCGACATAAGAAGTTATCTTGGCTTGTTTAAACTGGGCAGTAAGTTGTAGGTCGTGAGCGACCTAAGGTAGGTCGTAGGTCGCACTGCCTTTCTGCTGTGGTTTATTGTTGCCCCATGTTGACAGTTAGGTCGCTGGAGCTTTAGGTCGTTGGAGCTTTAGGTCGTTAGGTCGTTCCATCCTTTAGGTTGCTAAGTCACGATAACTTTTAGGTCGTTAGGTCGTGCTGGCCTTTAGGTCGCTAAGTCGCGATAACTTTTAGGTCGTTAGGTCGTTCTGGCCTTTAGGTCGCTAAGTCTGTTTTAGGTCGCTTCAAAAAAGAGGATTTAACACTTGCCCCTCGAAGTACAGACCTATGTCATAGGTCGTGTGCTTCGATCTGATTCTGCTAGGTCGTGAGCGACCTAGAACATGTGCTAGCTCGCATGTCCATTCGCCTTCTTCTCTCAGCCCCATATAAACTGTTAGGTCGCTGCTTCTTCCTCATTTAGCTGCTTCGATTTCCCTCTTCTGCCATTAACAAAACCTCATGATTTCAAAGGCGAATTCGAGCCATTCAGTCGACGATTCATCCTTGCTTTTATATCGCGTAAGTGAACTAGATCTTTCTCCATCTCACGATCACCATCAAACCACGAATTCCAACCTTCAAACCCCCGATCGATTTCGTACGTTATGCTTCATTTTCAAGTTAGGTTGCGATCGATTTCCGATCGCCATTAGATATATCGTTGTTGTGATGCATGAGAACACAGCAAGCTATTGGATGAATTACAGATCTGAGATGATTTTGAATTGTTTTTGGGTGATCTAATGGTATGGAGAGAAAAAAGATTTTACTGACATAGTGGTGGATTTCATTGTGTAGGTGAAAACGGGTTATCGGCTTAACGGTTAACGAGATAGCGAGCTGTTGAGTGGAGAAGAAGTTAGTGATTTAATAGATCTGAGCGACATAGAAACCTGGCCGACCTAACGAACCAATCGACCTAACAAATTCTCGCGACCTAAGGATCCTTCGAATCTGCGACTTAACTTTTAAGTCGCGCTGGGATTCCAACGACCTAGGACTTAACAAATTTGCATATGAATTCCAAGCAGAACGACTTAACAAATGAATGACCAAACTTCCTTGAATGACATGCAGAGCGACTTAACAAATCAACGACCTAACTTTTTCCGGCATAGGCTTTAGGTCGCGGCCGAGTTAGTACTTATAGGGATTTGTGTTGCCTTGATCTGAAGTCTTACAATCTTTGACTTGCATAGTGCGACCTAAGGAAGCTCCGACCTATGCTAGGTCGCTAGATGACCTAAGAGATGAACAAAATTGGAACATTTGTAACATTTTGAAAGAACTTGCTTCAACTTTGAACTGTTTGAACTCGAACTTTGCTGAAATTCTTTACAGATTATACTAACTTTTTTAAGCTAACAACCTGTTGAATACAACATTTGCAGAAAACTGGGACGAATATATTGCCATTGACTGCCCACATCAAATGGCATATTAGTCGACAAAAAAATAATCAACTTAAACAAACCATGTGAATGAAATGCTATGAATCAACAAGTTCAAGTGAAGTATTAAAGCAAAGCTAAAATAATCAACTAAAGCTGATTTGATTGCATCAACGCTGTACTTGGACTTAAAATAACAAGCCCTGAAACTCTATAATTGACAAATGTCAACTAATTTAATTCCAGTTATATTTGCTTGTCATTTTACTAGTTTTGCACAACACTTCACACTTTTTAGGAAACGTGCACCTTCATATTTGAATATCCAGTTCCTTGTGTAGAATGACTTCTCAACAAGAAGAAACAGGACAGGCTGGGGAGTTTTTTCTAATTGCTAACCCACTAATTGATCCTTCGGGAAGAATTCCGACCTCCTTGAATCATAGAGTCTTTAGTCAGTTGCGCATTCAATTTGGCATTGCTGAAGCAGATGCTCAGCTTCCAGGGATAAACGATACTGCTGATAGGCCACCTCATGGCTTTATTGCAGTTAATCGTCAGATGTGCTTAAGTGGAGCTATTCCTCCCTTTAATGATTTTCTTCAACAGCTTCTTCTTCGATTGACTATCTCTCCCTTCCAGTTACACCCCAATGGTTATGCCATCTTGTTGGGGTTGTGTGTGCTGTTCAGGAGGACGCTCGACCGTCTTCCAAGTTTTGAAGAGATTTGTTATTTGTGCACATTCGCAAAGAATAAAGACCATCCCTCTATTATACTTGTGAGGGGCACGCGGAACCGGAAACTGATTCTAGACTTGCTTGAGAGCGTACATGGATTTTTAAGACAATTCTTCTTCATTCGCTGCCCCTCAGAGTTCTATGCCGTCTCGAGAATCGGAAGTAAGATTGCTTGTTTCCGCTCACTTCATTTCTCTGAATTTCTTGAACTCGAATTGCCAAGTACTTAACTTCAATCTTTATTTTTTGTAGAACTTCCTCCCCCGCTTAGTGATCCCAGCCACAAGCCAACCTTCGAAACATTAAGTGCTGTGGCTGCTGAAGAGAGAAGCGTTAAATTTTTGCTAAAAGATGAGTTTTGCACCAGTTCGGACTTTTGCACCCCTCCCGATCTACTTAGATTCACGAAGTCTCTAGTTCCAAGACTGAAACAATAGCTGCCCCGGTTTCTACCGAGGAAGTTGTATCGAAGGAACTTGACACAGGGGCTTCGTTAGTGAAGTGTTCTACTCCCGCTGATATTGCGGGATCATCCGGCAAACTTACACTTTCTCCAGTAATTGAGGAAGAGGAACCTCTTCAACACTCCGGGGAAGCTGATGATAAAGGGGTTGGGAGAAAGAGTCCCACTAAATATGACGGTGACGACATTTTTGAGGGATTGAGCGATCTAATGATTACTTCACAGGAGCTCTTTAAAGACGATACAACCAAAGTTACATCTCCAGCAGCTGAGGTGACATCTGCCTTGCAGCAAATTTCGTCAGCCCAGAAGTTGACTCCTGCTTCAAAATCTGTCATTACTCCTGAACCAAAGAGTCGTTTGTAGTTTGACGCGCGTAGCTTGCACATCGCACACACTTAGGATTTTTAGCTCTTATACGCACTTAGCTTCTTTAATTCAAAGATTTTCAAGACTTGTCTTTTTCACTTTCAGGTTCTCCGATGGGGCGCAGTAGCTCATACTACAACGACTTTCAGCGCTATGGGAGACGCGATTCTTATGATCCCCGGCGCTATCTTCCTGGCCCGAGGGAAACCGATGAAGAAAGAGCTGTCAGAAAAGCTCGTGAAAGACAAATTTATGAGGAGCAGCAAAGAAGAAGAGATGATGACTCCCATAAATGGAAATCTTATGATGTTAAAGGGAAAGGTCACGTTGCTGAAGATCCGAGCAAACGGGCCAAACTTAGTGAAAAGTCGGCGTCTTCCATTTCCGAAAAGCCCACTGCTCCTATTCCTCTTGATATCCCCTCCGGTTCTCCTGCTCTTGAGAAAACCGATATTCAGATGATTATTAACAGGCCTCGGTATCAAGTTGAACAAGGCCCGGCTATACTCCAAAGCCGATTCCCAAACTGGTGTTTAAGAGGAGTGCGCTTTGACTTGGATTTTGTTCCTATTGATAAGTAGGCTATGCTAAGGAACCTTGACGCTGTTAAGCTTGACATCGAGAGAATGTCTGGATGGCAGAAGCTGGTTGACGAGCTTCAAAGGGTTAATCATATGAATCTCGAAGCCATGATAACGATGGAGAACGACAAGTCAGAGTGGAAGAAAATTTGTAAGCAACATGATGCAGAGATGACGAGCATCGTTGACGACAATGCGAGACTTGAGTCTGAAGTTAAGAAACTCAAGGAGGATCTTGCCACTTTTTCCGCTTCGCATTCTCAAAAAGAAGAGGTCTTTCAAAAACAAGTGCGAGATGCACATGCTGCTCAAAGAGATGCTGAGACGAAACTTGAGGCAGAGCGGCATGTAATTGAAAAATACCGCAAAGGTACCGCTCAGCTGCGGGAAAGAGTTAACTCCCAAGACCTGGAGATTGCAGCGTTAAAAGCTCGACTTCTAAAGTTGAAAAAGAGCGTGATGAGGCAGTTGCTGGACAAGTTGCAGCCGAAGAATCTCATGAGGCAACCAAAGTCAACATCAGCTTTACTTTATTCGACTTTTATGTCCACAGCGTCTTGGGGCGCGGAAGCCTCTCATTTTTGGGACCGAAATACGAAATCACTTTGGCTGAAGTATGGGAGGTGGTAATTGACATGCTCGGAGGTGCTGGTTATGCTGAAGCAGACCTTGAAGCATGTTATTTAGATGACGAGGCCCGTGCAGACCTTACCAAGGGAAAAGAGCATCTTGCTAGGGAGCGAGCCGAAGTGGCATGAGAAGAGCGTTTGGAGAAGGCACCCTTGGCTGACCCCACTCATACTCCAGCTTCGGTCGATCCTGATATCATCGGTTCTAGTTCTTATTCTCCACATCCTGCACAAGTCGAAGTCAAAATCGCAACTACTGAGCCTCCCACTGTTCAAGTCGAGGAGAAGACTCAGGACGGCATTAAAGCTGAAAAATTTGAAATCGATGTGATTAAACCGACTTCTCCACGTAACTCCAAGTCTGATATAGCTCAAGTATACTACTCGTTTGATTCAACTAAGCTCGATGAATTTCTCGCTTATTACTTAAGTCCTGATGAGCCAATATCTTCTCTTTTTTCGGAGAATACTGATTTTAACTTCTTTTCTTCTGTAGCAGAAGTACCGAGCGCTGCGCAAACTTCTCCCCTTCCAGCTGTTCCTCCTCCATCCCTTCAAGTCACTCCTGCTTCTCAGCCAAGGTCGCAGGAAGAGCAAATAGAAGCCCTTCGAGGCTTGGATGATCCACCTGCTTCGCAAGAGTAGAAGGCTGAGGAACTTGGAGAAGGCGAAAAGACTCCGGAGCAAACTCATGATGATGACATGAAGCTATCTGAGCTAATTACTCCAGGCAGTGAGTCTTCTTCAAAGAAGAAGCGGAAGCACGAAATTACGAAGAAGAAGAAGAAAAGCGCTTCTGCTGGTGAAGAAAAAGTAGAAGAAGATCCGGCTACACCTTCTTCTCCTTCTTCCCCGTCCCGTCCACGCCGGATTCAGAAACTAATCATCAAGCCGGGTAAGAGCTCTATAGGTGGCGAGAAGAAGGAGTAATGAGCTGGACTTTACACTTCTTATTTGGCTTTTTGCTTTTTGCATGTATTGAATGGAGATTGTGTGGGTACCGGCCCCCGCTTAAAACCTGCATATGTACAAAAATTTTATAGTATGGAATAAAATGATTCTTTTTACTTGTACAATTCCTTGTATATATTCGTGAATGCATTTATTCCTTGTTTTTGCACAAGTTTCTTTATTTACTTTATATGATACTGCAGTGAGCTCGTGGTATGATGTTTAAGCTTTGTTAATATAGCTATATGCCCCCGTACCATGGCTTACTGCAATATTCTGAAAAGACTTGTACTCTTATTTTAGAGAATAATTCTTCCGTTTTGAGGAAATATTATTCTGCTTTTAATAGAGTGTGCCTTGTAGTGGAGGAGTTTTTCTTTCTCTCTCTCTCTTTTTTTTAGAACACTTCAACTTTCGAGGATGATCACTTTTATTTGTTGAAAAGTGGATTCCCCTACGCAGTGAAGTGAGCTTCTGAAGAACGCTTTGATCTGTTTATCAAAAAGTTGTATTTCATCGTTGAATGGGTCCACGGGACAGACGTCAGCTGCTCTACCGGATATTTGTTTGTACAAATAATCATAAGTATTCAGCTGCGGCCTGGAACCTTCTTTTTTGAGAAAGTGCCCCTTTGGTGGTTCCATTAACGAAGTTTTTGGATGTGCCTCGTTAAAGGGCTTCACTTGTTTAGTGCTTCCGAAGAAGGTATTGTGTCTCCGAAGAGGGCTTCTTGGCGTATGCCTTGGGAGAGGACTTGTTTGATATGCCTTTGGGAAGGACTTTTTTGTTGTGCCTCGGGAGAGGGCTCCTCCGAAGAGTTATGCCTCCGAAGAGGGCTTGTGCCTCGTTAGAGGGCTTTGGTTTGGCACTTCAACTTGGTGAAGTGTGCCTCCGAAGAGGGCTTTTTTTTGGCACTTCAAGCTTGGTGAAGTGTGCCTCCGAAGAGGGCTTTTCGCACTTCCACTTGGTGAATTGTGCCTCGGAAGAGGGCATTTGCCTCCGTAGAGGGCTTTTTGCACTTCAACTTGGTGAAGTGTGCCTCCGAAGAGGGCTTTGTTTGTTTTTCCTGAAAGTTACTTTCTCACAGTTGGTAAAAATCGACGCGAACACCCCGGTGTGAGTAATAGCAATGTGAAAGCACCACCCGTTGGTACGAGAACTAGAAATAAGCAGAAAATAGCAGAAAAGTAAAGAGACAATAGTTTTATAGTGGTTCGGCCCCAAAATTAAGCCTACGTCCACTTTATCTTCTTTATTGATGATTCGATTACAACTCTTTACAATACACTTTGATTACAACACACTTTAGACGAGTAGCTAGAACTTTGATGTAAGAGAGCTCTTCGAATCCATGTTGGATGTGTTAGATCTTCTCTTGAAGCTCGTTGAAGCGTCTTCGGTGTTTGAAGTGTCGGTTGAGTCGAGAAAACAACAGAGTATAGGCGCTCCAGAAATGATCCCAAAAGTCCCCTTCAAGTTGGAGTTAGTGATGTATTTATAGGAGAGTTCTGGACAGGTGATAGGTCGTGAACGACCTAAGATAGGTCGTAGGTCGCCCGCGACCTAAGAAGGCATGGGCTACGACTTAGTAGTTTTGCACTGGATCATTTGAACATAGTGACAAGTGGTAGGTCGTAAGCGACCTAGGAAAAGCGGCATAAGAAGTTATCTTGGCTTGTTTAAACTGGGCAGTAAGTTGTAGGTCGTGAGCGACCTAAGGTAGGTCGTAGGTCGCACTGCCTTTCTGCTGTGGTTTACTATTGCCCCATGTTGATAGTTAGGTCGCTGGAGCTTTTGGTCGCTGGAGCTTTAGGTCATGGAGCTTTAGGTCGTTAGGTCGTTCCATCCTTTAGGTCGCTAAGTCATGATAACTTTTAGGTCGTTAGGTCGTGCTGGCCTTTAGGTTGCTAAGTCGTGATAACTTTTAGGTCGTTAGGTCGTTCTGGCCTTTAGGTCGCTAAGTCTGTTTTAGGTCGCTTCAAAAAAGAGGATTTAACAAATATCTTCGGTTACAAGGACTAATCGCTACTAATCCTAGGGATAATTTCGGACAGGATGTGGTAAGAGGAGTGCCTTTAGTTTCGTTCAGTCCTAGAATGAACTTGTATGGACGAATGTCTGACATTGCATTTCTAAGATCACAACGTTGGTTTTTACAAATGTAATGTAGAATATGCTAGTGCACTAGTGTATGATTTTTGTTTGATGATAATAAACACACACACACACACACACACACAGATATATATATATATATTCGTTTAAATGTATTTGTTATTGCACTATTTTATTTTTCCACATAATTAAATAAATATTTGTTGAATAAAATAAATAACTCAGAATTCATATTTAAACAAATATTTTATTACAAATTAAAATAGTACAAATTTGAGCTCTCACTACATTTACACATATTCAATTACAATTTCAATTACAACACAATTTTTAATTTACAATTTTCACCTCACTACATATTCACTCTCACTCGTATTTGATCTTCAACTCTTTTCCAGCTTGTATCCAGCATCTAAACTATTTGCAAAATAAACACTGATACAGTAAAATTGAAAAAGAAAATATTTTGTAGTACAAAATAAAGTGTGTGTTTTGAAAATATTATTTGCCTTAGTTATTTGGGTTTTTCATCATCATTTTCTTTTAATTCATCTTACATAAACAACTTGTGACATGCACAGTGTATCACTGTACATGCCACAAGTTCGTTCACACTGATATACACTTGCTTGTTAAAATTGCAAGGACAGGTGAGCACAAGATTAAACCCAAGCAAAAGCTGGATTCAACTCAGGTGCAATACAAAATGAAAACATATAACACAGCAATGTCAAAGGAACCGGACTCCAACCAGTTACAACATAAACAATGGAACCAGTTCAACATGGATGAACTAGAAGCAACTGGTCAAAGTGCTCATACAACAAGACTTCAAAAGGAACCAAGACTAGAAATAACATACAACATTCATTCAAATGCACCAGATAGAATCAACACCAAACCAGATCACCACACAATGCAACACAAACCAGAGGCACACATTCATACAACATGTACACCAGACTGTACACTGAAGTGTAACCAAACCAAACATGCATACAATGGACCAGAAACATATCAAGTGCGCCAAACTATAAGGCTCATGAACACAATGTAAACTCAAGTTAAATGGAAAGCAACACATATGTACAAAGTGGTGCACATGTAGCTTCAGGAATGCACAACAACAACAAGTTTCAGGAGTGCTCACAAAATCAACAATATGCAACATGATTTCAAGGGAAACAAGTCCCCAGAGACATCATGGTGACACTTTAACCCGACTATAAAAAAATAAAGAAATGAATGAGCAAAATGAACCAGACCAGAGGCAAACATGAACACACACATACAACAATGTCAGAACCCATACTAGATTCACAACAACTATGCAACACATGCAGACATGAACCTGAATAGAAGAGATGTGACAACAAAGGATTCATAACACAATGCAAGGAAACCACAGTTCATATATACAAGTTCAGTATTATCTACATGATGCAAGTGAACAAGTGCACTGAATAATCAAGTGACTGTAGTTTTACAAAGAAATGTAACAAGCAAAGTCGATCAGACACATATATAGATACATACATATATGTATGTATATACATGGAGATTACACACAATAGAGCAATAATATGATAGTGAAGTAGCATGTATATACATATGCAATATAGTGGACAGCTAGGCACCAAAGCAATCACACACATATACACATACATATATGTATATATATATATGTATGGAGACCATCATTACTCGAAGCAATGCAAGGCTACCAAGTCAAGATAAATGAAAAATTAAGAACTCGGACAATCTAATCAAAATGATAGTGAAGCAGTTTACATGGTTAATATAACAGTTATTAAAGGTAGCAGTTCGAACAAGAGCAAGGAAGCAGTTTGAATAAAGTCGCTGTGGTGAACCAGTCAGTTTTCAGGAGGTGAACAATACATCTCGAATTCAAATGACAAGCTGGAAGATGAACCAGTCAATGCAGTAAAGAACGGAAAGACAATTCAAATGATGATAATATCAACAAGTCAGAATAATCACAATCGCTCAAGCAAAAATCAAATGGCCGAGCAAATTAATTGTCGAATTAAAACCAAAATATATGAAAGAAAATTTAGGGAATTTATCCCTATTTAACCCAAATTCATCATCGGCAAATACCATTTGAGTTCAAGCAAAATCAAAGAGCAAGCCTTGAAATAAATCACGAAACTCGAATCAAAGTCGAGCAAAATCAAAATCGTAAAAGAGAAAATCACATACCAATTCATACCATTCGAGCTCGACATATTTGAATCAGCCAAAGTCAAAAAAAGAACAAAGATTATAGAAGCAATAAAGCAAAACTGAGGAACAAAATGCATCACGACAATCAATTTGAAACTCTAATCATGGCGGCGGCTTCATCACAGCAAAACCTTAATTTTGAAAAGAGGAACAAAAGGAATCGGCTAAAGTGAAGTAACAAATTGAAATAAAGGATGTCTTTATTTGAATTGTTTGTTGGGCCAGTCTTATCCTTTTTTTTGGGCTAAAAATTTTGAAATAGGGTTTTGTGTTTAAGTTTTATTTGTAATTTCTTTTTAAAATTTGGTGAATTTCTAGTTGTGTAACTAGGTACGAACTACGGTTTTGTAGTTCAAGAATTCGCAGCTCAGTAGCTGAGTTGTGGCATGTTTTTGAGCTTAGAGTTAGGTTAGTCAAGTTAGTGGGTGTCTCAAGTTTACTTGTGTTTGTAAGCATCTTACTACTTAATTTCTAGTAGAAACCATAGGGGCAGCACGTAGGCAGGTTTTTTCCGAAGCTGGGTAAATCTGTGTGTGATTTTTACTGCATTACTTTCTGTTATTATTTTTATTTCCACATTAATTTCAGTATCACCCCATTCACCCCCCTCTAGGGTGAAAACGATCCTATAAGTTGTATCATAGCTAGGAAGAAAACCCTTTTTTTTCTTTCTGTTAAATTTGTTTTGATTTTTTTCAATGGCTTCTTTTAATAATGCTTTTGCTGAAGGTCAGACCATAGTTAGACCACCCATGTTTAATGGTGAATATGCTATGTTAACCCTCTTTCGATTCGCGACCTAACGAGTTGGAAAATGAACGACTTAAGACAAGGACCGACTTAAAGAGGCCTACGACTCAACAGGCTCCGATCTAAGGAATGGTCCGACTTAATGGTTTGCAAGTTAAGGAAAGGTTCCGACCTAAGGCGGTACGTAACTTAAGGAACAGGACCAACTTAATGGGTTCCGACTTAAGAGTTGCCGACCTAAAATAGATACCGACTTAAGAGCCTAACGACCTATGGGAACTTACGACCTACCGAGTTAAGGAAGTTCCGATCTAAGAGCTTAGCGATCTACGACCTATGAAATAGCATGACCTAACAGCTTATAAAGGTTAGCGGCCTAAAGCCATACCGACCTAACTGTTAAAAAGAGCTCCGACTTAGCTACGGCTCTGACTTAAGACGCTTACCGACTTAGATGGTCTTACGACTTACCGATCTAAGGAGTTAACAACTTATACTAAGTCGCTGCTGACCTATGACTTGTACCGAACAACTCGTTCTGGACATGTTCAGGAGTAACCAGTGTAAGTGCTCCTATCTCGTCGCCGACTTAGGACCTACGACTTACTATAAGTCGGCTACGACTTAGAACTTGGAAAAGATTTCCTATTCAGATTCTACCCTATAAATACCCCCCAAACTCCAACGAGTGGAGGACTCACTACGCCATAGATGACCTTCTGCAACATTTTTGCAAGGTGTTGCTAGCTAAAATGTTGCGACAGCTATAAAATTTTGGTCCCACTGCAACGTTGTATTTTTGGTGTTACCTTAGCCATAAAAATGTGTTGCTCTAGCTAAACAAGTGTAACACGATGCAACATTTTTATATAGTGTTGCCATAGATATATTCTAATTAAAAAAATAAAAAAAAATTACACCTCAGCGATCCACACCACCGTTTAAAACAAAATCTCAACCGTCGGTTCACACCATCGATCTACACCTTACCAATTTCCATTTCCCGCTTTACTTTTCACTCACCCGCTTTCGTTTCTCACCCCCAATTTTCCAATCCCTAATTTTTATTCCACCGACTTTAAAAAAAATGGTGCCGCTTCGATCCATCTCCTCAAACCCAATACCGGCCTCCTTTCCTGCCATCCAGATGGTTCCATCATCGTCGACATCACGAACCATGACTCGAATCTCGCACGCAAAATATTATCCCGTGCCGTACCCAGAAGGTGCCACGCAGTGGATGCTCTGGTCTCTGGTGGAGACCTCGTCATATTCTTCCATTTACTTCAGATAAGTTCACTTAGAATCAGCATATTCTGCCTTTTACAAAATAATATTCTAAGGCATTGAGTTGCAAAAGGTGGGACAAGAGTCACTGGTGAACTTTGAAATACAGAAAAGAAAAATTATGGTTTGATTGTGATTTCGAAGTTTTAAGACAATTTTTTTTTATATTTTCTAACCACTTTTATTATACCTTTGCTCGGTGTAAACTAGTTTGAAAAATTTAATGAATTAACTGTTACTACATAGTGCCATTTGTACTACTTATACTAAAGATGAATTGGAAAAAAAATTAACCGTTATTATTTTTAATATCAATTTATGAAATTACAAACTTCTCATAATACTGAATTTATTGTAGTTGAACTACAATTATCTTAAACAAGTGATGCATAGTTGTATTATCGATAATTAGTTTAGTACCTCATATGCGGGGATCTGTAAATACGTCTTTGATCATTTATCAAACTTCTAATTTATTTAGAGCTTAACAATGTCTATTTAGAGTTGTTCCTAACACCTCTACGTAATGTGTATTTGTATGTTCAGGTAGAGAGAACACAAGAGCACACACGCATATACATGGAGGTTTGTTTATTTATGTTGCCTTTTAATTGTTTGATTATTTGCTTCACCAAGCGGATGTGAATTCATATCGAGGTTTGCTGAGCTGGAATTGTCTGGTTCATATAATTCAATACATATTAGCCATAAGACTACACGGTCTTGGTGAATAGGCGGAAAACACTTTGTTTGCATATAGGCTTTGGTAGATGAGAAGATGATGATCGGAATATGGGATGTATTACTATCATTAAACGTTTTTGCGCAAACCAATACTAATTTTTTTTCCTTTTTGCTGAATATAGTTTTTTCATTAAGCATTTTTGATACAAATGAACAGAGTATCCATTATAAGCTGCATTCTTGATGCTCGTTGTAATTGATGTTGAACCTAGTCAGTGAGAAGCCCAAGTTAGGGCATGTAACAGTCCAGTTTACTACTAATATTCTACTACTATATTATTTGATAAAATTAACCTCACTTTCCTGACATGGCAATGGCACAATCGCTGGTTGAACCAAGACAATCTCGAGATTAAGCAGCAATGGTAGACTTTATTGTATTTTTTTCCCAAAGATTCCATATATTAGTCATAAATTTTAATATGATTCCTTATGGTTAGTGGTAGCACCAATTTATTTCTGGTTATTGGCAGGCAGGTGGAAGTAGTCGAATTGGTTTGGATACAGTTCAAAATTAGAGTGATGATATTATAGTGTCATCAGTTTCTGATATCTCGAATGATAGTGGAATGGTTTTGGATATTGTCTCATATTGTAGACATGAGGGATTGAATGATTTATTGGAGCACAATGGATCAGTTTCAGTTGTTTGTTTAAATGGATCTATTGAAGGAAATATTCTACAGCATCAAGTGGATGATTCAGCTCAAGCTAATAATACTATTGCTTCTAATGGTTCTGCAAAACCACGTGTCCGTGCACGACGTGGCCAGGCAACTGATCCTCACAGCATTGCTGAACGGGTTTGCTAAGTTCAGTCTTCATTTGTGCATCATTTTACGTCGTTTCAAAGAAGGCTCGATCTTCCGAAACCGGATGAATCGGGCGGTGCCCACTTGTTCGACCTAACCGGGTCTGCGGTGCTGCGCCCGGACTGCGGTGCCCCGGACCCCCGTCGTTTCAAAGAAGGTCGATCCCCGCCGGGACTGCGGTGCCCCGGACCCCCGCCGGCGCTGCGCCCGGACCCGCTTCTCGGCTCGCCTTCGGCTCGGCACTCGGCTCGCCTTCGGCTCGGCACTCGGCTCGCCTTCGGCTCGGCATATATTTGTCAGTGTCGGTGTATGTATAAATTGAAACTGCATATGTAATGAGTGAACTGAGTGATGTAGTGAGGAATATCTGTATATGTGAATATCAGTGTTATATATCATTGTATTGTAAAATAGTGGAGTCAGGAATTTGTACAATTTCAAATGTTGAAATAAAATATTTATTTAAATAAATTACTGTTTAAATATCAAATTCTGTGTAATAGCATTTTATTAAATAAATATTTACTTTTATTAAAAAATCAAATATGCTCTACGTTGTGGGCCCCACAAATTCAAAAAGTTCATATCTATAGCAACATTTTGGAATGTTGCTACAGATACCTATGGGTGTTGCCATAGACCCAAATAGGGTTCTATTGCAACAATATTACTTATGTTGCCTTAGATAGTCAAAATGTTGCCTTTGAGGTCTAAGGCAACGGCAAAAATTGCATCACCCTAAAAGTGTTGCCATAGACCTATGGCAACATTTTTCGGGCCTGAGCCAACATTTTTTTTGTGTTGCAGTAGGCCATTTATGGCGTAGTGACTTTTGGCCATTCATTTTCTGAAGCATCGTTACTCTGCCGGACTCTCAACTCATTCTACAATTGAAGATCTTCAAACACTCAAGGCACTACAACAAGCTTCGTGAAGGACTTCATTCACCCGACACGGATTTAGCAAGTTTCATCACCGAAGTTTGAGCTAGTAGTCGAGATTGTTTTGTGATCAAATTGTACTGTATTTGACAAATGTTTTGTATCGTCTTGTAACCCGATTCAGTAATAAAGACTATAAAGTGGACGTAGGCTCAATTACGGGCCGAACCACTATAAATCTGCTATTCCTTTACTGTTTACTGCTATTTTCAGCCTATATTTTGTTCCCGTACCAACGGGTGGTGCTTTCACGAATCTATTACACACACCGGATGTTAGCGTTCACTTTTTAGCGTTAACATTTTGGTGCTTTCACTGAGAACCCAACTCAGGGAGATTGTCATCATTGCTTCACAGAAGTTCGTTGAAAGAGTCTCTTTCAAGACCAGAAGTCTATTAGATATAATGGCTCCTGGAAGGAAGCGTAAGTCTGTCAGATCTAAAGATGCTCATGATAATACTGCCACTTCTCTTTCTCCAAGTCAGGCAGCTCCAAGTGTTGGAGTGATGAGAGAGGAATTAGACGCCGTAGTGTCCGGACTGTATCAACAGATTGAAACTCAGAATACCCTAATGATGGAAAAGTTGAATGCTCTGCTCGGGGCTAATCAAAGACCGGTGAATAACGAAGAAAACTTTGCTGATGCTATTCACAACTCCGAAGGGAGAAATATTCCTCAAGGTGGATCAGGTGCCGCTGAAGGGGCACCTCTCCAGGCTGAAGGATCCAGGCCATCGCCAAATCTCTGCGAACATTTGCCCGGGCAAACTTCCGAGAAAATGGCCGAAGTTCTCTCCGCAAAGTCACTAAATAATGAGGAATATCTCTCCGGCATGATTCGGAAAATAATGAAAGAAAGCATGCAGAGAAATGAAGATGAGAGTGATTGAGGATTCGCTCCGAGTAAAACTCCATTTACTGAAAGGATTCTGAAAGCTGAGTTTCCCAGAAAATTCGTTCCTCCTACCATTCCTGCTTATCATGGAACAAGTGATCCGAATCAATTCCTGTACAAGTATGATTGGAACATGACTGGCGTCAGAGCGACTGATGAAATTAAATGCCGGTATTTCCTGGTATACTTGGAAGGAGTGGCGTTACCTTGGTTTACCAAGCTTCCTATGCGATCTGTTGATCAATTTTCTGATCTGACCCGAAAATTCAAGGAACAATTCAGATTGTACATTTCAAGAGCAAAGGATATAATGTCTCTTTCAAGTCTCGAACAGAACCCTGGTGAACCCATTAAATCCTTTTTGAATCGCTTCAGTTTAGCCCTAGCCGAAGTTGATAACGCAGAACCGCGAATGATTTTAACCTACTTAATGAGGGCTATTGACAAGTCAAGCGAATTTGGAAAATGGTTGAAGATGAAAGAACCAAACTCGCTTGAAAAGTTCTATAAAAAGGCTGATGAGTTCATGTGCCTAGAAAATCTCTCCGCGTCAGCTAAAGTCGTGACAACAGTGGTGGAAAATAATGCTACGGCTCAGAACAAAAAAGGAGTCTGTAAATCAGAAAAGGGAGAGTAATGGTGGAAAGAAGCAGAAGGATCTCAAAAAGCCTCGCTTTCTCAAGCCTTCGGATTTTACCCCTCTAACTGATACACCGGAGAATATTTTCATCGCCACGAAGGATGCTGTTGAATTTCCGAAACCACAGGCAGTAAAAGTTGGGAAGAATGCTGTTCAAAGCGGAAGATTTTGCAAGTTTCATAACCAACCAGGCCATGATACCAACGAGTGCCACCACTTGAAAAGCCTGATTGAAGAATTGTTGAGAGAGAATAAGTTGCAGCAGTATGTTAAAAGAAATAGAAAAGAACCGTCTTCATCTAACCAGGGGCAACAACCTCCAGCTCATTCATCTGGTTCAGGAGAGAGACCCGCTGCATAAGAAACAGAAAGGCCTGTTATCAATGTGATCACAGGGGGACCCCATCCGGCTGGTAAGAGTTGGGGTGAGATGGAGAGGTACGCTCGAGCTTTGAAATATGCCCCAGCTGAAGAAAGTGTCTTGGTATTGGAAGATGCTGTGCCTCTGAAGCAGCAAAAGACTTTTCATGATGACATCATATTCAGGACCAGGGATTCTGTTGGTGTGGAAGCTCCTACTGTGGACCCTTTGGTTGTTTCTGTCGGCATTGGGCCGGCTATTGTAAAAAGGGTGTTGGTTGATAGCGGCGCCTCATGCAACATACTCTTTAAAAAGACGTTTGACCAAATGAAAATTCCAATGGCAGACGTACAAGCTTCATCTCAGAAAACTGTCGGATTTACAGGGGAGCCAAAGCAGCCAATTGGAACAGTGGACTTGTTTGTTGAATTGGGAGAAGGACAAAAGAAGGTGGTTCGGAAGCAAACTTTTATAATTGTTGATGAATTCTCTGCCTATAATGCCTTCTTGGGACGGCCTACTCTTGCTGCTTTCAAGGCTGTCCTTGCCCCGTGGTGCTTGACAATGAAATTTCCCACTGATAATGGAGTTGCTGTCATTAAGAGAGATCAGAACGCGGGACGAGAATGTTATTTTGTTGAACTCCGAGAAGCCAGGAAAAGAGAAATGGGAAAAGATGCGGCAGCTCTGCTCCGCATTAGATCCCCAACATTGTAGCAACTACGGAGTGGCCCCTGTACTGGCGAGAACAGCAACGCAAGGAAAGAAATGGATCCTAGAAAAGCCAGTGCAGGGGAGAATAGAGTGGTACCTGTGGAAGTGATGGTACCAATTCCTGTTGATTCAAAAGACCCAAACAAAGTACTCAATGTGGGTTCGCAACTAAGCCTAACAGTTCAAAACACGCTGATATCATTTCTAAAAGCAAATCTGGATGTGTTCGCTTGGTGTCATGCTGATATGTGTGGAATCTCTCCGAAAATTGCTGTGCATACCCTGAATATTGATTCAAAATTCACACCAGTAAAACAGAAACGAAGAACCCAAGGTCCAGAAAGGTCAGCAGCGTTAAAGTAAGAGGTTGGTCGGCTCATGGAGAATAATTTCATCAAAGAATCCACTTATCCAATTTGGGTTTCAAATCAAGTTTGGTTAAGAAGGCAAATGGAAAGTGGAGAGTCTGCATTGATTTTTCAGACTTGAATAAAGCCTGTCCCAAAGACTGCTTCCCGCTTCCCAGAATCGATCAATTGGTGGATGGAACAGCTGGGCATGAGTTGTTATCTTTTATGGATGCTTACTCCGGGTACAATCAAATTATGATGCATGAGCCAAATCAGGAGGACACAAGCTTTATCACAGATGTGGGTCTCTACTGCTACAAAGTTATACCTTTCGGGTTGAAGAATGCAGGGGCAACCTACCAAAGACTTGTCAATGCTATGTTCAAACCTCAAATTGGTAAAACTATGGAAGTTTATGTTGATGATATGTTAGTGAAGTCAAAGAAAGCAGTAGACCACATGGATCACTTGGCGGAAATGTTTACAATTCTTCGAAAGTACGGAATGAAGCTCAATCCATTGAAATGCTCATTCGGGGTAGAGTCTGGAAAATTCTTGGGTTTCATCGTGAGCGCTAGGGGCATCGAGGCCAATCCTGCTCAAATCACAGCTCTAAGAGAGGTCAAATCCCCTAAAACAAAGAGAGAACTGCAAAGTCTCAATGGAAAAGTCGCCGCTCTAAGTCGCTTCATTTTCAAGGCTACGGATAAATGCATTCCCTTCTTTGATGCTCTGAAGAAAGGAAAGAAAATTTTTAAATGGACTCCCGAATGCCAGAATGCTTTCGATCAACTAATTCATCATATGGAAACTCCTCCAGTTCTTTCCAAGCCTAGTGATGGTGAAGATCTCTTCATCTATTTAGCAATTTCATCTCATGCTCTTAGCGCGGCAC
This sequence comes from Allium fistulosum, assembly GCA_030737815.1. Classification (NCBI taxonomy): domain Eukaryota; kingdom Viridiplantae; phylum Streptophyta; class Magnoliopsida; order Asparagales; family Amaryllidaceae; genus Allium; species Allium fistulosum. Next base: position 532,613,037 of record CM060908.1, on the reverse strand, counting down.
TTGTACGGGAAGATATGAGAATACAACGTCCAGTCTACTACATCAGCAAACGGTTTACTGGGGCAGAAATGAATTATTCAAAGATAGAAAAGCTTGCTTATTGTTTGCTAATCGCTTCCAGGAAGTTGAGGCCATATTTTCAATCTCATCCTATCAAGGTCCTTACTGATCAACCTCTAAAGCAAGTCCTGTATCGTCCTGAAACTTCGGGTCATCTTTTGAAATGGAATTGTTAACTCGTATTTTGGTCACGACCTAAAACTCGGCGACCTATGACTCCGCGACTTAAGAAACTACGACCTAGCGACCTAAGGAAGCAAACGACCTAAGAGATCTAACGATTTATAGTAATTAGCGACCTAAACTAGCAAGCGACCTAAAGAACTTAACGACCTAAGGTAGCTAGCGACCTAAGGAACTTAACGACCTAAGGTAGCTAGCGACCTAAGGAACTTAACGGCCTAAGGTAGCTAGCGACCTAAGGAACTTAACGACCTAGGGTAGCTAGCGACCTAAGGGACTTAACGACCTAAGGTAGCTAGCGACCTAAGAGAGTTCCCGACCTAACTGCTGAAGCTATCTACACCAGGCTAACTTCCTAAGTCGTTTGCGACCTACGACCTAGCTTAGGTCGTCCACGACCTAAGACCTTGGGGTCAAGTTTTGTGCTGAATCACTTATAAGTCGCCAACGACATGGTACCGTCCTTAACTCGCCAGCGACCTACCACTTGTTAAAATGAAGCCAAGTGCAACTTCATCAGCTGATTCCTTAAGCCGCGAAGAAGACTGCGACGTAGCTTAGGTCGCTCACAACCTACGACCTAGCTTAGGTCGTACGCGACCTAAGACTTGGCAAGACTTCTGTCTCGATTTCAGCTCCTATAAATACGCCACCATATTCTACATGGAAGGGACTTTTTGGCGAATCACTTCTTCAAGCATTGTTACTCTGCCGAACTCTCAACCCAATCAACACACAAAGATCTTCAAATACTCGAGACACTACAACAAGCTTCGGGAAGAACTTCATACATCCGACATGGATTCATCGAATTTCATCATCGAAGTTTGAGTTAGCAGTCGAGAGTGTTTCTGTGATCAAAGTGTATTGTACTGTGAAGAATATTGTATCATCTTGTAATCAAATCAGCAATAAAAGACTATAAAGTGGACGTAGGCTCAATTACGGGCCGAACCACTATAAATCTGTTGTCATTTACCGCTTTACTGCTATTCTCTGCTTGTGTTCTGTTCCCGTACCAACGGGTGGTGCTTTCACGATTCTATTACACACACCGAGTATTAGCGTTCACTTTTTAGCATTAACATTTTGGTGCTTTCATTGAGAGTTGAACTCGGGGAGATTGTCATCATTGCTTCACGAAGGTTCGTTGAACAAGTCTCTTTTAAGACTAGAAGTCTATCTGATATAATGGCTCTTGGAAGAAAGCGTAAGGCTGTCAGATCTGAAGATGTTCATGATAATACCGCCACTTCTATTTCTCCAAGTCAAGCAGCTCCAAGCGTCGGGGTGACGCGAGAAGAGCTAGATGCTGCTGTGTCCGGATTGTACCAGCAGATTGAAACTCAAAATAATCTGATGATGGAAAAATTGAACGCTCTACTCGGCACTAACCAAAGACCAGTGGGTAATGAAGAAAACATCGCTGATGCTCTTCGCAACTCCGAAGGGAGGAACATTCCTCAAGGGGGATCAGGTGCCGCTGAAGGGGCACCCCTCCAAGCTGAAGGATCTAGGCCATCGCCAGTTTTCCACGAACATTTGCCCGGACAAACTTCTGAGAAAATGGTCGAAGTCTACTCCGCAAAATCTTTAAACAATGAGGAATACCTTTCTGGCATGATTAAGCAAATAATGAAAGAGAGCATGCAGAGAGATGAGGATGAGAGCAAATGGGGATTCGCACCGAGTAAGACTCCGTTTACCGAGAAGATTCTAAAGGCTGAGTTTCCTAGAAAGTTTGTTCCCCCCACCATTCCTGCTTATCGGGTTATAAGTGATCCGAATCAATTCTTGTATAAGTATGACTGGCACATGACCGGCGCAAGGGCAACTGATGAAATTAAGTGCCGGTATTTCCCAGTATATTTGGAAGGAGTGGCACTTCTCTGGTTTACCAAGCTTCCTGTTCGATCTGTAGATCAGTGTTCCGATCTGACCCGAAAGTTCAAAGAGCAATTCAGGCTACACGCTTCAAAGGGGAAGGACATAATGTCACTGTCTAGTCTTGAGCAGAATCCGGGAGAGCCTATTAAGTCATTCTTGAATCGCTTCAATATAGCTCTGGCAGAAGTTGACAACGCAGAGCCACGAATGGTCTTGACCTATTTAATGCGTGCTATCGACAAATCGAGCAAATTTGGAAAATGGCTTAAAATGAAGGAGCCAAATTCTCTCGAGAAATTCTATAAGAAAGCTGATGAATTTATACGCTTGGAAAATCTTTCGGCACCAGTGAAAGTGGTGACAACAAAGGTGGAGAACAATATTGCTGCTTCGGTGAAAAAAGATTCCGGAGGTCAAAAAAGGGAAAGTCATGATGGGAAGAAACAAAAGGATGCAAAGAGACCTCGCTTCTTCAAACCCTCAGATTTCACTCCATTGACCGACACTCCGGAAAATATCTTCTTTGCCACCAAAGATGCTGTGGATTATCCCAAACCAGCTGAGATAAAACCGGGAAAGGGCGCTATGCGAAATGGAAAATTCTGCCGCTTTCACAACCAACCCGGTCACGATACCAACGAATGTCGCCACTTGAAGAGCTTAATTGAAGAATTGTTGAGAGAAAACAAGCTGCAACAGTATGTCAAGAAAAACAGGAGTGACCCAACTTCGTCTACTCAGGGGCAGCAACCCCCTACTCAACCATCCGGCTCGGGTAAAGGTACTACGGCACATGAATCTGAGAGGCCCATAATCAATGTGATTACAGGAGGCCCACACCCGGCGGGCAGAAGCTGGGGTGAAATGGAACGATATGCTCATGCTTTGAAGTACATCCCAGCAGAGGAAGATGTCTTTGCTATAGAAGATGCTGCACCCCTGAAGCAGCAGAAGATTTCTAATAATGATATTATGTTCAAGGCTAGGGATTCTATGGGTATTGAAGCTCCGACCATAGATCCCTTGGTAATCTCTGTAGGAATTGGGCCAGCTATCGTAAAACGAGTGCTCATTGATTGCGGTGCTTCCTGCAATATACTCTTTAAGAAAACATTTGACCAGATGAAGATTCCAATGACCGACGTTCAAGCTTCATCACAAAAGATTGTTGGTTTCACTGGGGAACCGTAGCAACCAATCGGAACTGTCGAGTTGTTCGTGGAACTTGGAGAAGGGCAGAAAAGGGTAGTTCGAAAACAAACCTTTGTAATTGTTGATGGATTTTCTGCCTACAATGCTTTCCTAGGCAGGCCAACTCTAGCTGCATTCAAGGCCATTTTGGCCCCGTGGTGCCTGACTATGAAGTTTCCTACAGAAAATGGTGTTGGTGTCATCAAGGAAAATCAAAATGCTGGACGCGAATGTTATCTTATAGAGCTTCGAGAAGCCAAGAAGAGAGAAATGGGTAAAGATGTGGCAACTCCCCTCCGCATCAAAAACCCAACCTTATAGCAAATACAGGGTGGTCCCTGCATTGGCGAGCATAGTGGTGCAAGGAAAGAAATGGACCCCAGAAAAGCCAGTGCAGAGGAGAATAGAGTGGTACCCGTAGAAGTTACGGTACCGATACCTGTCGACTCAAAAGACCCAAACAAAGTACTCAATGTGGGTTCGCAACTAAGTATAACAGTTCAAAACACACTGATATCATTTCTAAAAGCAAATCTGGACGTATTCGCTTGGTGTCATGCTGATATGTGTGGAATCTCTCCGGAAATTGCTGTTCACACCCTGAATGTCGATCTGAAATTCACACCGGTAAAACAGAAAAGAAGAACTCAAGGTCCAGAAAGGTCAGCAGCATTAAAGGAAGAAGTTGATCGCCTTATGGAGAATGATTTCATTAAAGAATCCACTTATCCAAATTGGGTTTCGAATCCAGTACTGGTTAAGAAGGCAAATGGAAAGTGGAGAGTCTGCATTGATTTTTCAGATTTGAATAAAGCCTGTCCCAAAGACTGCTTCCCGCTTCCGAGAATCGATCAATTAGTGGATGGAACAGCTGGACATGAGTTGTTATCTTTTATGGATGCTTACTCCGGATACAATCAGATTATGATGAATGAACCAGATCAGGAAGACACAAGCTTTATCACAGATGTGGGACTCTACTGTTACAAAGTCATGCCTTTCGGATTGAAGAATGCAGGGGCAACCTACCAAAGACTTGTCAACGCTATGTTCAAACCTCAGATTGGCAAAACTATGGAAGTTTATGTTGATGATATGTTAGTAAAGTCAAAGAAAGCAGTAGACCACATGGATCACTTGGCGGAAATGTTCACAATTCTTCGAAAGTACGGAATGAAGCTCAACCCATTGAAATGTTCATTCGGGGTAGAGTCCGGAAAATTCTTGGGTTTCATCGTGAGCGCTAGGGGCATCGAGGCCAATCCTGCTCAAATCACAGCTCTAAGAGAAGTCAAAGCCCCTAAAACAAAGAGAGAACTGCAAAGTCTCAATGGAAAAGTCGCCGCGTTGAGTCGCTTCATTTCCAAGGCCACAGACAAATGCATTCCCTTCTTTGATGCTCTAAAGAAAGGAAAGAAATTTTTTGAATGTACTCCCGAATGTCAGAATGCTTTCGATCAACTGATTCATCATATGGAAACTCCTCCAGTTCTTTCCAAGCTTAGTGAAGGCGAAGACCTCTTCATCTACTTAGCAATTTCATCTCATGCTCTAAGTGCAGCACTCGTACGGGAAGATATGAAAATACAACGTCCAGTCTATTACATCAGCAAACGGTTCACTAGGGCAGAGATGAATTATTCAAAGATAGAAAAGCTTGCTTATTGTTTGCTAATCGCTTCCAGGAAGTTGAGGCCATATTTTCAATCTCATCCTATCAAGGTCCTTACCGATCAACCTCTAAAGCAAGTCCTGTATCGCCCTGAAACTTCGGGTCGTCTCTTGAAGTGGAACATTGAACTCAGCTAATATGATATCACTTACCATCCCCGAAGAGAAATTAACGGACAAGCTTTAGCGGATTTCATTGCGGAATCTACTGACAGAGGAGACAGTGAGAAAGAAATAACCGATGGCGTTCAAATCCAGTGGAAGTTGTACATTGACGGTTCGAGAAATGATTATTGTTCTGGGGCAGGGGTAGTGCTTGAAACCCACGAAGGACGATCATTGTGCTATGCATTGAGACTGGAATTTTCTTCAACCAATAATGAAGCAGAATATGAAGCTCTCATTGCCGGTCTAAGAATTGCCAAGGAATTGAACATCAAAGTGTTACAGATCTTTAGCGATTCCCAACTTATTGTCTGTCAGGTAAAGAAAGAATTTCAAGCTAGAGGTGGAAATTTACCCGCGTATTTGTCAAAGGCATGTGAACTCCTTGAAGATTTTGATCATTACACAATAAGTCATATTCCTCGGGTTGAAAACATGAAAGCGGATTCTCTAGCAAAGCACTCGAGTTCTGGAGAGGCTCAATTATTGGGGTTAGTCCCTGTAGAAGTTCTGTCGGCTCCAAGCATTGATGAAATGGACATTGATTGGATTATGGTTACGTCTCAAGAGCATGAATCATGGATGACTCTAATCAGAGAATACCTACTCAATGGTTTCCTGCCAGAAAATTCTAAAGAACGTCGAAAGCTGTTGAGGAAAGCGTCCAGATATACAATTCAAGATGGCCGATTATACAAACGGGGATTCTCAATGCCATTACTCCGATGTGTAACTAAGGAAGAAGCCAAGACAATTCTAGCTGAAATACACGGAGGAGAATGTGGAGATCATTCAGGCGGTCAAACTCTAGCCAAGAAAGTTCTGCGATATGGGTATTTCTGGCCAGACATTAATCGAGATGCTGCCTCTTATTCCCGAAAGTGCGACAAGTGCCAAAGATTTGCAAAAATTCCAAAAGCTCCTTCCACCGAACTCATGCAAATGGTCAGCCCATGGCCGTTCGCCATTTGGGGAATAGACTTGATTGGACCTTTACCGATTGCTAAATCTGGAATCAAATATGCCATTGTTGCTGTCGATTATTTCACTAAATGGGCTGAACCTTTGGCCACTATTACTTCTAAAAAGATGATAAATTTTGTAACAAAAAATATCATTTGCAGGTATGGTGTGCCACAGAAGATAATCACAGACAACGGTACTCAATTTGAAAGTGAAGAGTTCCAGGACTTCTGTAAGCAATTCAAAATCCGAAAAAGTTTCTCAGCAGTGGCTCATCCGCAGGCAAACGGGCAAGTGGAAGCAGTAAAAAAAATTATCAAGTCAACCATCAAAAAACAGCTTGAAAGAGCAAAAAGTGGTTGGGTCGATAAACTTCCATTAGCACTATGGGCATACAGAACTACTCACAAAACTGCGACTGAGCACACTCCGTTTTCGCTGGCATACGGATCAGAGGCAATGATTCTAGTGGAAGTAGAAGTTCCTTCACACAGGAGAATTTACTTCAACGAAGCTGAAAATGAAAAGCTGCAGCTTGAAGCGCTTGATTTTTTGGATGAGAAAAGAGAAGAAGCTAGACTCAGAGTTTCAGCTTATCAGCAAAGGATAGCCAGGCACTTCAACTCAAAAGTTCGCCAACGCAGCATTGAAGTCGGAGACTTAGTTTTGAAAAGGAACATGACAGCAACTGGTGTGTTTGGGCCAAACTGGGAAGGACCATATGTCATTGGCAATAAACTTCTTAATGGCACTTTCAAACTCGTAACCGTCGAAGGAGATCCAATTCCAAGAGCCTGGAACAGCAACCACTTACGTCCTTATTTTACTTGAAAAAAAACTCTGCTCAATATTGTAAAATAGTGACGAATGTATCAGTTGTACTGTAAGAAATTATAAATCAGTATGAATGAATGAAAGCTATAAAGTGGACGTAGGCCCGATTCTTGGCCGAACCACTATAAATCTTGTGTTCTTTACTGTTTTATAATGCTTGTTTCATTTCGATATATAAATGCTTTAAATGTATTGCTAAAATGTCAATTCAAAATTGCAGGACATTGAAACAAGGCTCACTCGTCGCAAAGCCAAGCGACCCCTATAAGCCACTTATTAAACAAATTTCAAGCAACAAAAAAATATTCCAGATTCACATCCCATACAAGAAGAACTTCACATAAAAAGTTGGCGACTCCACTGTATCAAGCGCTCATTAACTGGTTGCGATCGTCGGTATAAACATACATCCAACCAAGTAACTAGCATTTGATCCATGGAGTCATTCGACAGTGAAGTCTACTTCTTCGGATAAAGCAATTTACTTGCAAAAGTAAGGAAAATGCACTTGGAAACAATAATAAAGGATCGCTGATGAGCAGATGATGAGAAAACATGGGCCGGCAAACATAGAAGCAGCCAAAAGGAGGTATGCCTCTCAACATGGAAGCCAGTAGATCCACTAAAGGGACACCTTCCCAAGCAGAAGGAATAGGACCCTCGCTAACTGATTGTGATGCATCCGATCAGACAGCTTGCGTCCGTCCCGTGGATCCACTTGCCCCTAAGACGCAACCTTCCTGGCACACCAACCAACCAAAGCCCTCCAACGAGGCACGCCAATAAATGGGAGTGCATTCCTCAATCAAAAAGATCGGTGGGACCACCGAAGGGGCACCTTGTTAATTGATTGCGATCGTTTGTACAAACAAACATCCAATCAAGCAACTTGCGTCCGCCCCGTGGACCCATCCGACCATTAGAAAGTAACTTCCAGGCAATCGACAAGCCCTCTTCGGAGGCACAAGCCCTCTTCGGAGGCACAAGCCCTCTTCGGAGGCACAAGCCATCTTCAGAGGCACGCTTCACCATGCTTGAAGCATAAAATCAAAAGCCCTTTTTGGAGGCACAAGCCCTCTTCGGAGGCACAAGCCCTCTTCGGAGGCACAAGCCATCTTCGGAGGCACAAGCCCTCTTCGGAGGCACAAGCCCTCTTCGGAGGCACAACTCTTCGGAGGAGCCCTCTTCGGAGGCATGTCCCAAAATAGGATGCTCGAACCAAAAAGCCTTCTCCGGAAGCACATTTCAACTCTTAAAGGAAGATTAACTTATTCATCTCAAAAAGTTTTTCCTAAAAAAGTTGAAGTACTACAAAAAGACCTCTTCGGAAGCACACTTTAATATGCTCAAAGTACCAAAAATAAGCCCTTCACTGGGGCACAAAATCAAAGTCTCCTTCAGAAGTTCATTTCACTGCGTAGGAAAAATCTACTTTTTAATGAAAGTGGTCATCTCCGAAAGTTGAAGTGTTCTTCAAAAAAGGAAAGAGAAAATAAAAATTTCTCCAAAGACAAGATATACTCTATTAAAAGCAGAATAATTCTTCCCTTAAAAAGTGGAAAGTTGTTCTCTAAAATAAGAGTATCGGTCTTGTAAAAGCAAGAAATATTGCAATATACTTGTGGTATGGGGGCAACATTATACAATTCAGTTACAAACATTATACAATTCAGTTACATTAATAAAAGTAATATACAAGCGACACACCACAAGTTCATTGCAATATCACGTAAAGAAGATATGGAATAAATGTGTTCTTGAAACACAGACAAAAAGTTTGTACAAGTAAAAAGAATCGTTTACTCTACACTTCAAATGAAAAACAGATATATTCCTACATACACAAGAATTTGTACTAGTAAAATATCTATTTATTTCAATACTATGAGAAATTTTTACATTGTGCAGGTTACAAAAAGAAGCGGGGACCGGTACCCGCACAATCCCCGGTCAATACAAGCAAAAAGTAAGACAAAAAGCCCAGTTTATAACTCCTTCTTCCCACCTTTAGTACCCTTGCCCGGTTTGATGACCAGTTTCGGGATTCGGCGTGGACGGGATGGAGAAGGAGGAGTAGTTGGGTCTTCCTCAACATTTTCTTCAACATCTTCTTCATCAACCAAAGCACTCTTCTTCTTCTTCTTCATGGCACGCTTCCCTTTTCTTTTCGAGGAAGACTCACTTCCAGGAGTAGTAAGAAGTGTGGAAAGTTTCGCGTCGTCATCAAAAGACTGCTCCGGAGTCTTTTCGCCTTCTTCAAGCTCCACAGCCTTTTGCTCCTGCGAAACAACCGGATCGTCCAAGTCTTTAAGAGCTTCTATTTTCTCTTCTTGCGATCCCGGTTGAGAAGCTGGAAGAGGAGTAACTTGAGAAGAAGAAGGAGCAGCAGCCAAAGAAGGAGAAGTTGGTACAACTTTCGGTGCTTCTGCTACAGAAGAAAAGAAGTCAAAATTAGTGTTCTCCGAAAAAAGAGAAGATATTGGATCACCAGGACTTAAGTAATAAGCGAGAAATTCATCCAAATCAATTGAATCAAATGAATAATCCACTTGAGCCGGATCTGACTTGAAGTTACCTGGAGATGTCGATTTTGACAAATCAATTTCAAATTTATCAGCCTCAGTCTCTTCTTGGCTCTTTTCTTCAGTTTGGGTAAGGGGAGACTCAGTAACGGCAAGCTTAGCTTCAGCATCTTTTGCAGCAAGTGGAGAGTGAGATCTAGAGCCGATGATACCAACATCGGTCAAAGTTGAAGTGTGGACAGGGGCAGTTTGAGATATTATCTTTTCTGGATGTTCCTCTGCCACTGGCCCAGCTCTAGCTTCGGCAAGTTGCTCTTTGCCTCTAATAAGCGCATCACGTGCTTCATCATCCAGATAAAGCGCTACAAGATCTGCTTCCGCATAGCCGACAAATGTATCAAGTATGGTCTCCAAAACTTCAGCAAGTGTAATCTCATATTTAGGACCCAAGAATGAGAGGCTGCCGCGGCCCAGAACGCTGTGCATATAGAAGTCAAATAGAGTAGAATCGATGCTAGCTTTAGTGGCTTCGTGAGACTCTTCGGCCGCGACTTGTCCAGCAACCGCGTCATCACGTTCCTTCTCAACTTTAAGAAGTCTAGCTTTTAGCATCTCGATCTCTGCATTCTGGGAACAAATTTTTTTCCGCAGTTCAGCATTTTTTGTGCGGTATTTCTCAGTATCCCTTTGTGCGGCGTGTGCGTCCCGCACCTGCTTCTGGAAGACTTCTTCCTTTTGAGTATGTGATGTAGAGGAAGTGGCGAGATCTTCCTTAAGACGTTTAACTTCAGATTCAAGCTTAGCGTTGTCGTCTGCGATACTCGTCATCTCTGCATCATGCTGCTTGCACCATTTATCCCATTCGGCTTTATCATTCTCCAGAGTTAGCATGTTTTCGAGATTCATGTGATTGACTCTCTGGAGTTCATCAACGAGCTTTTGCCACTGCGACATCCTCTCAACATCAAGCCTAACTGCATCAAGATTTCTGAGCATGGCTTGCTTATCAATCGGGACCAGATCTAGGTCGAAGCGTACTCCTTTTAAGCACCAGTTCGGAAACCGGCTTTGAAGCGTTGGAGGGTCATCTTTAACCTGATACTGGGGCCTGTTGATAATTGCCTGGATATCGGTTTTCTTTAAAGGAGGAGAGCCGGCCGGAATATCAGAAGAGGTAGGAGCGTCAGTCTTTTCAGAAATTGCAGACCCGTCCTTTTCGCTGAGTTTAACCCGCTTACTCGGGTCATCGGTAGCATGCCTTTTCCCTTTATCGTCCTGATATTTTCTTTTGTGAGAGTCATCGTCTCTCCTTCTTTGCTGCTCTTCATAAGCTCGCCTCTCTTCAGCTTTTCTAATGGCTCGCTCTTCGTCGGATTCTTTGCGGACGGGGAGATAGCGTCTGTAATCATAATTTTCGCGTCCTCCGTAGCACCGAAAGTTGTCATAATACGAGCCACTACGCACCATTGAAGAACCTGAAATTGAAGAAAAAGTAAGTTTCAGAAATCTTCTAAGTAGAGAACTTAAGTGCATACAAGAGCTTAGCATCCTAAGTGTGTGTGGCGTGTAAGCTACGCGCAACAAATTACAAACCACTCTGTGGTGTAGAAGTGGCAACAGCTTGTGTAGAAGGCGTTGTGGTTTGTCGCAAGGAAGAAGTTGCCTCGACGACAGGAGAGATCGTTTTTGAACCATAATCTTTAGACAGCTCCTGAGAAGTTACCATCAAGTCACTTAACCCCCCAAAAATGTCGTCGCCGTTGTGCACATCAGAGTTTTTTCTTTCAGCCTCTACATTGGCCGCTCCTCCGGAATGGCGGGGAGATTCCTTTCCTTCTTCTTCTTCATCAACAACCGGGGGAAGTGCGAGCTTGCTAGGCGACCCCGCGACATCAGTAGAAGTAGTGCACTTCACTAGTGACGTCTCAGCAGTGGTTTCTTTTAATGAAAGCTCTTTCACAGAAGTTGAGGCATCCGACGTTGTGGTTGGAGAATCAGGAATCTCATGAGGCTGGGTGGAACGAGAAGAGTGTAAAAGCCCATACTGATGTAAAAATTCGTCTTTCAGCAAAAATTTGGCGCTTCTTTCTTCTGCCGCCACAGCATTTAGAGTTTCGAGGACCGATTTGAGGCTGGGATTTCTGAGCGGAGGGGGAAGTGCTGAAAAAGGAAAAGAATGAAGATAAGCATTTGATAATTCAGGTTTTGAAAAATTTATGAGATGAACAGAGAAAGGTAATCTCACTCCCGATTCTCCAAACTGCGTAGAATCCCGGAGGACATCGAACAAAGAAGAATTGGTTTAGAAAACCGTGGGCACTTTCAGGCAAATCTAAAATCAATTTCCGATTTCTGGCACCCCTTACAAGTACGATCGAAGGATGATCTTTATTCTTAGAGAAGGTTAACAGATAGCAAATTTCATCAAAGCTTGGGAGACGGTCAAGCGTCCTCCTAAATAGAACACATAACCCCATCAGAACGGCGTAACCATTGGGGTGCAGTTGAAAAGGGGAGATGGTTAATCGGAGAAGAAGCTGTCGAAGGAAATCATTAAAGGGCGGAATGTCTCCGCTCAAGCACATCTGACGATTCACAGCAACAAAGCCAAGAGGTGGCCTGTCAGCAGTGTCGCTCGATCCAGGAAGTAGAGCATCTGCTTCGGCAATACCGAACTAGATGCATAGTTGTCTGAAGACTTTCTGGCTTAGTGTAGTCGGAGTTCTTTCCGAAGGATCGATCAGTGGATTAGCAATCGGGAAAGTTTCTCCGGATGGTCCTGTATCTTCTTGTTGAGATGCCATTCTACACAATCAACTGGATGTTCAAATATCAAGGTGTATGTTTCCTAAAAAGTGTTAAGTGTTGTGCATAACTAACAAAAACAGAATGTAAACATAACTGGAATTAAATTAGTTGACAATTAGTCAATTACAAGATTTCAGGGATTGTTAACTTAAAACTCAAGTGCAGTGTTAATGCAAATGAAACAGCTTTAGTTGACTATCTTAGTTTTGCTTTAATACTTCACTTAAGTTGATTAGTTTGCAGCATTTCGTTCACACAGTTCATTTAAGCTGATTATTCCTTATCGACTAATCTGTCATTCGATGTGGGCAGTCAATGGCAGTATATTCGTCCCAAGTTTTCTGCAAATATTGTGTTTCACAGGTTGTTAATATTAAAGTCAAAACAGTTTGCAAAAGAATACGAGTCAGTTCAAATTCAAAGCTCAGTCAAGTTCTGCCCAAAATTTCACAAGTCCAAGGTCATTCAGCGACCTATCTTAGGTCGCTCTGTGCAAATTAAAACATTGTTCAGGGCATTGCAGCATGTGTTAAAGTCCTAGGTCGTTTAGCGACCCATCATAGGTCGTGGCGTCTTTAGGTCGCACAGGGCAAATCGAAGAATTCAAGGCTATGCAAATTCCCTTAAGTCCAAACGGCTCATGTCTTAGGTCGCTCACGACCTAGTATAGGTCGTAAAGGATTGTTCAGTTTAACTTAGGTTGGTCAGGTTTTCTTAAGTCGTGAGACTTAGGTCGTGCAATTCTTAACACGACCTAACTCTTAGGTCATCCAGATCTCATTAGGTCGCTGACTTCCTCTCCACGCAATCCCTTACCAGACCCGACAACCCGCTATCGCAAGTACAATGAAAATCCATCATCCTCTTCATAAAATTCGTCATCTTTTCATTCCACCAAATCATTCGAAAAACCGATTCAACTCATCTCCGATCTATCATAGATCCAGTCGCCTACTGTACACGCATGAATCACAACAACAATAACCAATAATGGTCAGAAATCGATCACAACGCAACTCGAATTGGAGCATGGCGTACAAAATTGGCCAGGATATTAGAATTCACGGTTTGATGGTGATCATGGAATGGACAGAAGTCGAGGATACTTACATAATTTGAAAGAGAGGATGAATCGTTGGATGATTAACTTGAACTGGTCCTTAAGATCACAAGTTTCTGATAATGGCAAGGCGGGAAACTGAAGCAATTAAGTGGAGAAGATGCAGCGACCTAATGAATTTATATGGGATTAAGAGAGGAAGGCGAGTAGGCGTATAAGTTGGCACGAGTTTTAGGTCGTTCACGACCTAGCAAAGTTAAGTCGAAGCACACAACCTAAGACTTAGGCCTGCACTTCGAGGGGCAAATGTTAACTCGTATTTTGGTCACGACCTAAAACTCGGCGACCTATGACTCCGCGACTTAAGAAACTACGACCTAGCGACCTAAGGAAGCAAACGACCTAAGAGATCTAACGATTTATAGTAATTAGCGACCTAAACTAGCAAGCGACCTAAAGAACTTAACGACCTAAGGTAGCTAGCGACCTAAGGAACTTAATGACCTAAGGTAGCTAGCGGCCTAAGGAACTTAACGACCTAATGTAGCTAGCGACCTAAGGAACTAAACGACCTAGGGTAGCTAGCGACCTAAGGGACTTAACGACCTAAGGTAGCTAGCGACCTAAGAGAGTTCCCGACCTAACTGCTGAAGCTATCTACACCAGGCTAACTTCCTAAGTTGTTTGCGACCTACGACCTAGCTTAGGTCGTCCACGACCTAAGACCTTGGGGTCAAGTTTTGTGCTGAATCACTTATAAGTCGCCAACGACCTGGTACCGTCCTTAACTCGCCAGCGACCTACCACTTGTTCAAATGAAGTCAAGTGCAACTTCATCAGCTGATTCCTTAAGCCACAAAGAAGACTGCGACCTAGCTTAGGTCGCTCGCGACCTACGACCTAGCTTAGGTCGCTCGCGACCTACGACCTAGCTTAGGTCGTACGTGACCTAAGACTTGGCAAGACTTCTGTCTCGATTTCAGCTCCTATAAATACGCCACCATATTCTACATGGAGGGGACTTTTTGGCGAATCACTTCTTCAAGCATTGTTACTCTGCCGAACTCTCAACCCAATCAACACACAAAGATCTTCAAATACTCGAGACACTACAACAAGCTTCGGGAAGAACTTCATACATCCGACATGGATTCATCGAAGTTTGAGTTAGCAGTCGAGAGTGTTTCTGTGATCAAAGTGTATTGTACTGTGAAGAATATTGTATCATCTTGTAATCAAATCAGCAATAAAAGACTATAAAGTGGACGTAGGCTCAATTACGGGCCGAACCACTATAAATCTATTGTTAGTTACCGCTTTACTGCTATTCTCTGCTTGTGTTCTGTTCCCATACCAACGGGTGGTGCTTTCACGATTCTATTACACACACCGGGTGTTAGCGTTCACTTTTTAGCGTTAATAGGAATATTGAACTCAGCCAATATGACATCACTTACCATCCCCGAAGAGCAATCAACGGACAAGCTTTAGCGGATTTCATTTCAGAATCTACCGACAAAGGTGACAGTGAGAAAGAAACAACTGATGGCATTCCAATCCAATGGAAATTGTATGTTGACGGTTCGAGAAATGATTACTGTTCTGGGGCAGGGGTTGTGCTTGAAACCCCCGAAGGACGATCATTGTGTTATGCATTGAGACTGGAATTCCCTTCAACGAACAATGAAGCCGAATATGAAGCTCTCATTGCTGGTTTAAAAATTGCCAAGGAACTAAACATCAAAGTGTTACAGATCTTCAGCGATTCCCAACTTATTGTTTGCCAGGTAAAGAAAGAGTTTCAAGCTAAAGGTGGAAATCTGCCCGCATACTTGTCAAAGGCATGTGAACTTCTCAAAGATTTTGATCATTACACGATAAGTCATATTCCTCGGATTGAAAACATGAAGGCGGATTCTCTAGCAAAATACTCAAGTTTTGGAGAGGCTCAGTTATTGGGATTAGTTCCTGTGGAAGTACTGTCAGCTCCAAGCATTGATGAGATGGATGTTGATTGGATTATGGCAGCGTCTCAAGAGAATGAATCATGGATGACTCCAATTAAAGAATACCTACTCAATGGTTCCTTGCCTGAAAGTTCTAAAGAACGTTGAAAATTATTGAGAAAAGCATCGAGATATATAATTCAAGATGGCCGGTTATACAGACGGGGATTCTCAATGCCATTACTCCGATGTGTAACCAAGGAAGAATCCAAGACGATTCTAGCTGAGGTACATGAAGGAGAATGTGGAGATCATTCGGGCGGTCAAACTCTAGCTAAGAAAGTTCTTCGATACGGGTATTTCTGGCCAGACATTAATCGTGATGCTACCATGTATTCCCGAAAGTGCGACAGATGCCAAAGATTTGCAAAAATCCCAAAGGCACCGTCCACCGAACTCACGCAAATGGTTAGCCCATGGCCGTTCGCTGTTTGGGGAATAGACTTGATTGGACCTTTACCGATCGCTAAATCTGGAATCAAATATGCTATTGTCGTTGTTGATTATTTCACTAAATGGGCTGAAGCTGAACCCTTGGCCACTATTACTTCTAAAAAGATGATAAATTTTGTAACGAAAAATATCATTTGCAGGTATGGTGTGCCACAGAAGATAATCACAGACAACGGTACTCAATTTGAAAGCGAAGAATTCCAGGATTTTTGCAAACAGTTTAGAATTCGAAAAAGCTTCTCAGCAGTGGCTCATCCGTAGGCAAACGGGCAAGTGGAAGCAGTGAACAAAATTATCAAGTCAACCATCAAAAAGCAACTCGAAAAAGCAAAAAGTGGTTGGGTTGATAAGCTTCCATTAGCACTATGGGCATACAGAACTACTCACAAAACTGCGACTGGGCACACTCCATTTTCACTGGCATACGGATCAGAAGCAATGATTCCGGTGGAAGTAGAAGTTCCTTCACACAGGAGAATTTATTTCAATGAAGCTAAAAACGAAAAGCTGCAACTTGAAGCACTTGATTTTCTAGATGAAAAAAGAGAAGAAGCTAGGCTCAGAGTTTCAGCTTATCAGCAAAGGATAGCCAGGCACTTCAACTCTAAAGTTCGCCAACGCAGCTTTGAGGTCGGAGACTTAGTTTTGGAAAGGATCATGACAGCAACTGGTGTGTTTGGGCCAAACTGGGAAGGACCATATGCCATTGGCAGTAACCTTCTTGATGGCACTTTCAAACTCATAACTGTTGAAGGAGATCCAATTCCAAGGGCCTAGAACAGCAACCACTTACGTCCTTATTTTACTTGAAAAAGCTTTGCTCAAAATTGTAAAATAGTGATGAATGTATCAGTTGTATTGTAAGACATTGTATATCAGTATAAATGAATGAAAGCTATAAAGTGGATGTAGGCCCGATTCTTGGCCGAACCACTATAAATCTTGTGTTCTTTATTATTTTATAATGCATGTTTTATTTCGATATATAAATACTTTAAATGTATTGCTAAAATGTCGATTCAAAATTGCAGGACATTGAAACAAGGCTTACTCGTCACGAAGCCAAGCGACCCCTAAAAGTCACTTATTAAGCAAACTTCAAGCAACAAAAAATTCCAAATTCGAACACCATACAAGAAGAACTTCACATAAAAAGTTGGCGGCTCCACTGTATCAAGTGCTCGTTAATTGGTTGTGATCGTCAGTATAAAAAGACATCCGACCAAGTAACTTGCATTTGGCCCATGAAGTCACTCAACAGTGAAGTCAACTTCTTCGAATAAAGCAATTTACTTGCAAAAGAAAGGAAGACACGCTTGAAAACAATGACAAAGGATCGCCGATGAGCAAATGATGAGCAAACATGGGCCGGCAAACATAGAGGCAGCCAAAAGGAGGTATGCCTCTCAATAGGAAAGCCGGTAGATCCACTGAAGGGACAGGACCCTTGCTAACTGGTCATGATGCATCCGATCAGACAGCTTGCGTCCGTCCCATGGATCCATTCGCCCCTGAGACGCAACCTTCCTGGCACACCAACCAACCAAAGCCCTCTAACTAGGCACGCCAATAAATGAGAATGCTTTCCTCAATCAAAAAAGATTGGTGGAACCACCGGAGGGGCACCTTCCCAAGCTGAAGGAACAGGGCCCTTGTTAATTGATTGCGATTATTTGTGCAAACAAACATCCGATCAAGCGACTTGCGTCCGCCCCATGGATCCATCCAACCATGAGAAAGTAACTTCCGGACAATCAAAAAAGCCCTCTTCGGAGGCACATGACCTCTTCGGTGGCAAAGCCCTCTCCCGAGGCACCACAAGCCCTCTTCGGAGGCACATGACCTCTTCGGAGGCAAAGTCCTCTCCCGAGGCACCACAAGCCCTCTTCAGAGGCACATGACCTCTTCGGAGGCAAAGCCCTCTCCCGAGGCACCACAAGCCCTCTTCGGAGGCACAAGCCCTCTTCGGAGGCACAAGCCCTCTTCGGAGGCACAAGCCCTCTTCGGAGGCACAAGCCCTCTTCGGAGGCACAACTCTTCGGAGGCATGTCCCAAAAAGAGAATTCTCAAACAAAAGAGCCTTCTTCGGAAGCATATTTCAACTCTCAAAGGAAGGATAACTTATTCATTTCCAAAAGTTCTTCTTGAAAGTTGGAATGCTACAAAAAGACCTCTTCGAGGGCATATTTCACCATGCTCGAAGTACCAAAAATAAACCCTTTACCGGGGCACAAAATCAAAACCTTATTCAGAAGTTTACTTCATAGCGTAGGAAGATCCACTTTTTAACAAATAAAAGTGACCATCTCCGAAAGTTGAAGTATCCTTCAAGAAAGAAAGAGAAAGTAAAAATTTCTCCAAAAAATGAGATATACTCTATTAAAAGCAGAATGATTATTCCCTCAAAAGTGGAATAGTTATTCTCTAATATAAGAGTATCATTCTTGTAAAAGCAAGAAATATTGCAATGCACTTATGGTATGGGGGCAACGTTATACAATTCAGTCACATTAATAGAAGTAATATGCAAAGCAACATACCACAAGTTCATCGCAATATCACGTAAAGAAGATGTGGAATAAATGCATTCTCAAACACAGACGAAAAGTTTGTACAAGTAAAAAGAATCGTTTACTCTACACTTCAAATGAAAAACAGATGTATTCTTACATACACAAGAATTTGTACAAGTAAAAGAGTTATTTTATTCAATACTATTGAAATTTTTACACTGTGCAGATTACAAAAAGAAGCGGGGACCGGTACCCACACAATATCCGGTCGGTACAAGCAAAAAGTAAGACAAAAAGCCCAGTTCATTACTCCTTCTTCCCACCTTTAGTACTCTTGCCCAGTTTGATGACCAGTTTCGGAATCCGGCCTGGACGGGATGGAGAAGAAGGAGTAGTTGGGTCTTCTTCAACATTTTCTTCATCAACCGAAGTGCTCTTTTTCTTCTTCTTCATGGCGCGCTTCCCTTTCCTTTTCGAGGAAGACTCACTTCCAGGAGTAGTAAGCAGTGTGGAAAGTTTTGTGTCGTCATCAAGAGATAGCTCCGGAGTCTTTTCGCCTTCTTCAAGCTCCACAGTCTTTTGCTCTTGCGAAACAACCGGATCATCCAAGTCTTTGAGGGCTTCTATTTTCTCTTATTGTGATCCTGGTTGAGAAGCAGAAAGAGGAGTAACTTGGGAAGGAGGAGGAACAGCAGCCAGAGAAGGAGAAGTTGGTGCAGCTTTCGGAACCTCCACTGCAGAAGAAAAGAAGTTAAAATCGGTATTCTCCGAAAAAAGTGAAGTTATTAGTTCGTCAAACTCGGTTAAATCGAATAGGTGATTGACTGGATCCGAGTTGACGCCAAAGTTACCTGGGGAAGTCAGTTTTGTAAAATTAATCTCGAATTTCTCAGCCTCAATATCTTCCAGGGCCTCGTCCTCAGTAGGAGTAGTCACAATTTCTGTGTCAACTTTAGCAGGAAGCGAAGAATGGGCATTGGAATCTATAATGTTGGCATCAGCTGAACTTGAAGTATGAGCAGGGGCAGTTGAAGGAGCTCCCTCTTTCGAGTGTTCATCTCCTGTAGACTCAGCTCGCGCTCTGGCAAGTTGCTCTTTTCCTCTAGCAAGAGCGACACGAGCTTCATCGTCAAGATAGCGCGCCTCAAGTCCTGCTTCATCATAGCCGGCACCGCCAAGCATATCAACTGCGGCTTCCCACACCTCAGCCAGAGTAATCTCATATTCAGGACCCAGAAAAGAAAGGCTCCCACGACCCAGAACGCTGTGCAAATAAAAGTCAAATAAGGTAGAGCTGACATTAGCTTTTGTTGCCTTGTATGATTGCTCGGCCGTTTCTTTTTCGGCAACGGCTGCAACTCGACCAACAACAGCCTCATCACGCTCCTTTTCAGCTTTGGCAAGTCGAGACTTTAGCAATTCGATCTCCACGTTCTGGGAGTTAACTTTTTCCCACAACTGAGTGTTATTTTTGCGGTATTCTTCAACAACGAACTGCTCAGCCGCAAATTTCATTTCAACATCCCTCTGAGCAGCGTGCGCATCCCGCACTTGTTTTTGAAACACTTCTTCCTTTTGAGATTGTGAAGCGGAAGAAGCGGCGAGATCGTCCTTGAGTTTTTTGACCTCGGACTCAAGTCTCGCATTATCATCAGCAATACTCGTCATTTCCACGTCATGCTGCTTGCAAATTTTAGCCCATTCAGTCTTATCATTCCCCATAGTCAGCATATTTTCAAGATTCATATGGTTGACTCTTTGGAGTTCATCAACGAGTTTCTGCCATTGCGACATCCTATCAATGTCAAGCTTAACTGCATCAAGATTTTTAAGCATGGCTTGCTTATCGATCGGGACCAAATCTAGGTCAAAGCGCACTCCTTTTAAGCACCAATTCGGAAATCGGCTTTGAAGTGTTGGAGGGCCATCTTTAACCTGATACTGAGGTCTATTGATGATCGCTTGGATATCAGACTTTTGTAAAGGAGGAGAGCTAGACGGGATATTAGGAAAAATGGGAGCATTAGTCTTCTCAGAAATTGCAGATGCGTCACTATGCTTGGACCGCTTGCTTGATTCGTCAACAATATTAGTCTTCCCCTTATCATCATAAGACTTTCGCTTATGAGAACTATCGCTTCTGTGGGAAGAGTCATATCGTTCATCTCTCCTCCCATATTGATTCTCGTAATCCGGCTTCTCTTGCTCATAATCCCGTCTTTCCTGAGCTTTCCTAATAGCTCTTTCTTCATCCGTCTCCCTCGGGGCATCGAGGTATCGCCTAAAGTCATAAGTTCTGCGGCCCCCATAGCGCTGAAATCTGTCGTAATGTGAGCCAAAGCACCCCATCGGAGAATCTGAAAATGAAAAAGAAGTGAAGTTTAGAAATCTCCAGGAAAAATGGATAAGTGCGTATGAGTACCGAAAAATCCTAAGTGTGTGCGGCGTGCAACTACGCGCGTCAAACTACAAACCACGCTTTAATGTGGAAACGGAGACGACTGGTGTAGAAGGTGTCGAGGCTTGTTTCAAAGAGGAAGTCGCTTCAACGACGGGGGAGATCGCTTTTGAAATATTATCTTTAAATAGCTCTTGAGAAGTTATCATTATATCACTCAAATCATCAAAGGTATCATCGCCATGAAACCCAGCAGAACTCTCTTTCTCGGCTTCCACGTCAGCCGTCTTTTCAGAAATATGAGGATTTTCCTCCTCTTCAATAACTGGAGAGAGCATTAACTTGCTGGATGACCCCGCAACATCGATAGAAGAAGAACACTTTACTAATGCAGTGTTTGCAGTTGGCTCCTTTAGAGCCATCTCTTCCATTGAAGCTGGGGATCTGATGTCTGTGCTGGAAAATTAGAAACTTCACGAGGCTGAGTAAAGCGGGAAGAGTGTAAAAGTCCGAATCGATGTAAAAATTCGTCTGTCAACAGAAATTGGATACTCCTTTCCTCGATTGGCACTGCCATAAGCCTCTCAAAAGTCGCTTTGTGATCGGGATCTCTAGAAGGAGGAGGAAGTGCTGAAAAGAAAAGGGCAAAGTTAACACTTGACAACTCGGACTTCGGCAAGTTCGAAAAAACATAAGAAACAGAGACAAGTGATCTTACTTCCTACTCTCCAGATAGCGTAAAATCCCGGAGGACAGCGAACGTAGAAAAACTGGCTTAGGAAACTGTGAACACTGTCAGGGAGACCGATGATCAACTTACGGTTTCTAGCACTTCTCACAACTGTGATGGAAGGATTGTCTTTGTTTTTAGCGAAAGTGCACAGATAACAAATTTCATCGAAGCTTGGAAGATGATCAAGTGTCCTCCTAAAGAGCACACATAACCCCGTTAAGATAGCATATCCATTAGGATGCAGGTGGAAAGGGGAGATGGTTAATCGTAGAAGAAGTGTTCGCAAGAAGTCATTGAAAGGAGGGATAGCTCCATTCTGGCACATTTGTCGATTTACCGCAACAAAACCACGAGGAGGTCTATCAGCATTATCAGGCTTCCCTGGTAGTTGTGCGTCTGCTTCAGCAATTCCGAGTTGAGTACACAACTGGTTAAAGGTTCTGTAGTTCAAAGTGGTCGAGACCCTTTCTGGAGGATCATTCAACGGAACAGCAACTGGAAAAGTCTCTTCAACTTTCTCTATTTCTTCTTGTGGAGAAGACATTCTACACAATCAACTGAATGTTCAAATGTGAAGGTGCACGTTTCCTAAAAAGTGTGAAGTGTTGTGCAAAACTAATGAAAATAAAAAAGCAATCATAACTGGAATTAAACTAGCTGACAATCAGTTGATTACAAGATTTCAGAACTTGTTAATGCTCAAGTGCAGTGTTAATGCAAACAAATCAGTTTCAGTTGACTATTACAATTTTGCTTTAATACTTCACTTGAATTGGTTATCGTACAGCGTTTCATTCATACAGTTCATTTAAGTTGATTTTCTCTTTATCGACTAATCTGTCATTCAATGTGGGCAGTCAATGACAGTATATTCGTCCCAGTTTTCTACGAATATTGTGTTTAACAGGTTGATAGCATTAGGAATAATCTGCAAAGAAGTTCAGGAAATTCAAGTCTTAAAGTTCAGGGCAGTGAAAAATATGTCAAGTTCTAACTCGGCCGCGACCTGGAACCTATGCCACTAAAATTAGGTCGGTTAAATTATTCAAAGTCCTAGGTCGGAAATTCCTCAGGATGCAATGTGCAAGTTAAGTGATCCACGACTTAAAGGGGGCAGGCTACGATTTAAATTAAGTCATTTGTTCCTTAAGTCGCACTGCAAAGAAAAGTCTCAAGTCAGAATGAAGAAAAACCGCAAAGTCCTAGGTCGTTGCCGACTTACGATCTACTTTAGGTCGTACACAATTCAACACTTAGGTCGTCGAAAGTTAAGTCGTGATTTCTAAGGTTTTAAGTCGTCCGTCTTTTTCAATACATCAGAATTACCCAACTCCTAACCCGTTAACCCATTAACTCGTTAGCCTCTTCATCAACCAAAATCTTCATCTTCCCATGCCTTTGAATCACTCCGAAATCACCACAAATCTGATGCAATGTCGTTCCATCGCAAACCACGAATCAGTCAAACTAGAATGTCGTAGTCCATTGTTTTGTTATCCAAAGTCAGGACAAATCATCTTGAATCCATCAGCAGTCGATTGAAACGAGAGTTGCAATGGAGCATTGCATAAGAAAAGTGAGATTCATAACTCAATAACAGTCGAGGATTGATGAGAAAAACGAATTCACTTACGCGAATATAACGATAAGGATAACTGGTGATCGAGTAATTGATTTCGTCTTCGAAGATTTTGAATGCTTGTTAATGGCGGAGTGAAATGATAAGAGCAGGTGAAGGAAAAGAAGGGACGACTTAAGCTATTTATACACTAAGGCAGCGAAATGTGAATCGCCACAAACAGCCAACGACTTATCTTAAGTCGTCCGCGACCTAAGAAGCTCATCAGAGAGTAAGTTAAGGAAATCGAAGCATACGACCTACGACTTAGGCGCATACTTCGAGGGGCAAATGTTAACCCTCTTTCGATTCGCGACCTAACGAGTTGGAAAATGAACGACTTAAGACAAGGACCGACTTAAAGAGGCCTACGACTCAACAGGCTCCGATCTAAGGAATGGTCCGACTTAATGGTTTGCAAGTTAAGGAAAGGTTCCGACCTAAGGCGGTACGTAACTTAAGAAACAGGACCGACTTAATGGGTTCCGACTTAAGAGTTGCCGACCTAAAAGAGCTGCCGACTTAAGAGCCTAACAACCTATGGGAACTTACGACCTACCGAGTTAAGGAAGTTCCGATCTAAGAGCTTAGCGATCTACGACCTATGAAATAGCATGACCTAACAGCTTATAAAGGTTAGAGACCTAAAGCCATACCGACCTAATTGTTAAAAAGAGCTCCGACTTAGCTACGGCTCCGACTTAAGACGCTTACCGACTTAGATGGTCTTACGACTTACCGATCTAAGGAGTTAACAACTTATACTAAGTCGCTGCTGAGCTATGACTTGTACCAAACAACTCGTTCTGGACATGTTCAGGAGTAACCAGTGCAAGTGCTCCTATCTCGTCGCCGACTTAGGACCTACGACTTACTATAAGTCGGCTACGACTTAGAACTTGGAAAAGATTTCCTATTCAGATTCTACCCTTTAAATACCCCACAAACTCCAACGAGTGGAAGACTTTTGGCCATTCATTTTCTAAAGCATCGTTACTCTGCCGGACTCTCAACTCATTCTACAATTGAAGATCTTCAAACACTCAAGGCACTACAACAAGCTTCGTGAAGGACTTCATTAACCCGTCACGGATTTAGCAAGTTTCTTCACCGAAGTTTGAGCTAGTAGTCGAGATTGTTTTGTGATCAAATTGTACTGTATTTTACAAATGTTTTGTATCGTCTTGTAACCCGATTCAGTAATAAAGACTATAAAGTGGACGTAGGCTCAATTACGGGCCGAACCACTATAAATCTGCTGTTCCTTTACTGTTTACTGCTATTTTCAGCCTATATTCTGTTCCCGTACCAACGGGTGGTGCTTTCACGAATCTATTACACACACCGGATGTTAGCGTTCACTTTTTAGCGTTAACAATATGCTTATTGGAAAAATAGAATGAAAATTCTTCTGAAAACCACAGATGCATGGAATATTGTTGAAACAAGATATAAGACACCAACAATAATGGTAGATAATAAAGAATTTGAAAAACATATGGGTTAATGGACAGATCTTAAAAATAAATTGCAAAATGCTAATGCTAAAGCTATGAATTCTATTATTTGTTCATTAGATCAAATTGAATTTAATCGTGTCTCACATTGTCTAACTGCGTAGGAAATTTGGCACACGCTTGAAGTGACTCATGAAGGAACCTCCCAAGTGAAAGAATCACGCCTAGCAATGCTTAGTAGCAAGTACGAGAACTTCACAATGGCAAAGGATGAAAGTGTTAAAGAAATGTATGGGCAACTTTCTAATCTCGTATACAAATAAAAATCTCTAGGAAGACTATAAACAGAGCTGGAAATAGTCCGAAAAATCATCAGAATTCTTCCATGAAATTTTGAAGCAAAAGTGACTGCAATTCAAGAATCAAAGGATCTGAAACAGGTTAAAGTTGAAGAACTCATTGGAAATCTTAACACTTATGAGCTAGAAATCAAATTCAAGGAAGAACGTGAAGCAGGAGATACGCGTAAGAAATCAATAGCTCTCAAAGAAACAATAGAAAGTGAAGATGATGATGGTGATGATGGAGTAGTTGAACTGGCATTGGTAGTAAAAAGATTCAAAAGGTGGAACCAAAAATATGTTAATCCTGCCCTAAGTCGACAACCGAAGAACAAAATCGTCAAAGTTCTAGACAACTCAATAGAGTAGGAGATCATTTGTCACAAGTGAAATAAACCTGGTCATATCAAGCCAAATTGTCCTCAAAATCAATTTAGAAAAGGAAAGAAACCAAAAAGGAGAAGTTTTGCAGTAGCTTGGGATAAAAGTGATGAAGATGATAAAAGCACTAGCAGTGAGTGTGAAAGAGCAAATCTAAGTTTTTTAGGAGAAACAAGTGACAACGATGATGACGAGCCAAGTCTGGTATCAAAACTTACTCACTCGCAATTACTTATATATTTTCATGAAGTAAATGTCTGTTTTGAAAGACTTAGGGAGAAGTACGCTAAAATTGAATCACAAAGAGATAGTTTGATTGAACTAAATAAGTAGCTTGATCAATTGGTTCAAAATTACAGAAATAAAAGCCCTAAGTGTGATAAGTGTCCATCATTAGAAGGGGAAATAAAAAAATCATAAACTAAAATTAAATCGCTTGAAAATGAAATTCTAATTTTGAAAGAAAGTGAAAATAATAGGAGAGAAAATTCTATTAAAAATTGCACGTTGTTATTGAATGAAAACGAATCTCTCAAGTCACAAGTCCAATAATTGTCAACAACTTTAGGAAAATTCTCCAAAGAAGAAAGATCACTAAATATGTTATTAGGGAAACAAACTGTTAATACTGTTAGACAAGGACTTGGGTATACCCAATCTGAAAGAGTTAAAAGTGAAACTAATCATGAAAACTCCATGTACACGATTTGTAGAAAAATTGGACACAATCAAAACAATTGCTGGTATAGAACCAAACACGTGAAAACCATACCAATTTGGGTTCCTAAATGGACGAATGTAAAATCTCTTAAAATCAAACAAATCTGAGCGACAAAAGGAATAAACATAAACTTTTTTGGTTTTACGCAAACTTGGTTTTGAAAATCATTTGTCACTAACAATCATGGACCTATAAAAAAAATAGGTCACAAAAATCTTTCCTCGTGTAGGTGCGTTGGCAGGCTAAGGACAACAAGAGCGGTACCTGGATTCTGGCTGTTCCAAGCACATGACAGACGACAAATCAAAGTACCTTAGCCTAGAGAAATACAATGGTTGTAGAGTCATAATGTGCAACAACGATTTATTATATGTAATAATCTACCCCATAATCTGATTTCAATCAACTAGCGATCAACTGGGAAAATTTAAAAAAATCATCTTTTCATGCCAAGAACACTGTGGTAAGAGATATTGTCTTGTATTGGTTGATGATTACTCTAGATACATATGGGTATACTTCTTTAACTTACTGCTTCTAGACCAAACATTATGTTTGTTTATGTGCACGGTTTCAATCAAATCCAAAGGAATATCATTTAAAAGCTGTAAAAGGATTATAAGGTATCTGTTGGACACCTCACGATTTGGTTTATGGTTTCCAACTAATGATAACTTTGAGTTAAAGGGGTATTCAGATGCAGATTATGCTGGTAGTCTAGTTGATAGAAAAAGTACTGGTGGAACATGTTTTATGTTGGGACAATCGTTAGTTGCAACACATTTCCGAAGAAAATATCTACATAAATTTCATTTCAACTGATTTTCAATTGGAAAACATTTTTACAAAACAACTTCCAGAAAATAGTTTTTGTTGACTTCATCTCAGTTTAGGCATTTTAGAAATTTGATTTTATATTTTTGGATTTGATCTTAAATATCTATGTTAAATATTCTGACTCCCTACTGATTATCGAAAAGGAAAGTAGTGACTGGAAAAAGTGATGAGTGTTGATCTAGGTCATACATTATGACTTGAGAGAGTATATTTAGTAAATTTCTTTAAAAAGTTAAACAAAATTTGAAATAACTTTGGATGGTAAAATATTCCATAACCATCTCTATTCCTATCATATTTCTACGACTATCACTCATCAAAATCCAATATAGCATGTCAAAATGTGGAATTTAAACAAGAAATTATTCATTTTTCTTAATTAATTAGCAATAAAATCATCCAAAGTACTCACTCTGTAACGATCCCGGATTTTAATTAAATTTAAATTGATAATTAAATTAATTTTGAACATTTATGAAATTAATTGATAGATTAAAGCGAGTTTCCCCAATTTAAATAGAATATATATTAAATCATATGAATTTATATATTGTATATATGTGATTTGGATTTAAATTTCAAGTAAATGGTTTTAAAAATAAATATAAGTATATACATCGACATAAGTATAAAATAAATAAATAAGTAATTTTAAATTTAGAATTAATGGTTAATAATAATTTGAATTTATAGATTAAATACAAGACAATAAATAAAATTAATAATAATAATTTAAGCTAGAAATAAATATATAAAAGGGTAAACTATAAAATCCAAAGTAACACTTAAATAAAATTTTAATAACATATTTAAAATAGAAATTATTTATACCATGAAATAATAAGACTAAAGAAAAATATTAAAACACATTGACTAAAATCTAACAACAAATTAAAATAGAAATTGTTTATATTATAAACTAGTATTACAAAGACAAAGTAAAAAGAAAAGACCGAACAAAATACATATGAACAAGTAAACAAATAATACATTCATGAACACTTGCTAAAGCTTGCAAAGGAAGCCAAAGAAAATATTTCATATTGGTACAGCCGAAATAAAAAAAAATCTATGTACAAAATCACATAAGATAAGTGTAATTGTACAAGGCAATTAATGAAGCCATCACAATATTTCTCGTCAGCCACCATAGGAGAAAATATCTCTGATAAACCATTGTACAAACATATTTTTTTATCAGCTTAAACAAATAAACTTATCAACCTGGTAACTTCATTTCTGTATACATCATCTTCCTTTTCATCAGTTCGTTCCATTCAACACTGAGAAGAAAAAAAAATCTAAAGCAAATACCATTCAAAACTTAAAACAAATCAAATGCAAACCAGAGGAGTTTCAGTTTTGCAAATTTCACAAGCCTGTGTCAACATGAAGAGAGCTCTGTTTCATTTATTCTTAATCACAGTGAGTAACTTCACTTTGAACCTAAAGTATAATCTTGGCTGCATGTTATTGTTGTGATCAATATTGTGTTGTGAAGTATATTTGGGTATTTATATTGTTAGAATTTTTTATTAATGATATGTGCATATCTGTTCTATTTAGATATCTCTGTTCTTTGTTTTTACCAAGATTTGCAAACAAAAGTCTATATTCCCTGGTCCAATCTATGTTATAATTTGATTATTAAACAAAATTTGTTTGTTAAAGGATAGAGTAGAGATTTAAAATGTGTTCAAGTTAAACTAATTTAAGTGTTGCTCTGGAAAAATATAAGAACAAGAATGTTCAAACTTTGTCACAATTCAGACATTTTTATTTATCAATTCAAGCATGTAATTTGAATGCATTAACCGGAACATGAATTTTAAAACTAAAATTTTTATTTCTAGTTCGAAATTAAGGGAGCGGTCCTGAGTTCATCAAAATATGGAAATTGGGTAACTCTGATTGTCTCAGTGGTTTGGAATGTTGTAAATCTTCAGAAATGATGGTGGATTGATCAAGTATGATAGGAAAATTATCAGATAGATGTTTAATTCATGTTGGAAAGAGCAGTGATGAATGTTTGTGTAGAACCCTAGTTATTACTGGGTTTAATGAATCGATCATCACGGCTACTATGGTTGATCGAGAGTAACGAGGCCTTGGGTGTTGGAAGTTGGTGGGTTGACGAGGAAGTGGCCGAAGTTGTGGAGTTTCCGGTGGTCGGAGCGGCGAGTACGACGCGATTTCCAGGGTTGATGGAGAAACCTGATGATGCTTCCAGGTTTCATTTTTTTTAAACTCGATTTCGATTCGAGATGCTGTAGTGGGTTTGGATGATCGTGATCATGCCTGATGATGATCGGCGATGTGAAGCAAGGGTAGGAGGTGGTCGGAGTTGGCCAGAGCCACGGTGTATGTGCACCGTGCATTTTGATTTTGTGACGACCTTTGGTTTTGTGCAGTGAAGTTGGTCTGGGGATTTACTCGAGTGATTCGAGTATTTACTCGAAGTAAATTAGGGTTTGACTCGAAGCAAATTTTGGGTTTTGCTCGAGTATTAGTTGGTTACAGGTTTTTGATAAAACCTGTCACCGTCTTGATTTTTTTAAAAATGAATTTGAATTTAAAACAAATTTAAATGAATTTAAATTTGTGAGATAGATTTAAACAAAGTTTAAATCTAGTATGAAGTTTAGATTCAAATGAAACTTTTGAATCTTAAAGTTTTTTAAAATGAAATTTGGATTTTTAAATCAAGAATTTAAAATCAAGGTTTAAATCAAAGGTTTAAAATAAATGTTTAAATTAATGGATTCAAGTCACTTTGAATCCAAATCTGGGAATTTGAATCAGTTTTAGAAAAATTAAATATGTTTTAAACAAGTTTATATTAAATAGTTTTTAAAAAGTAATTTGTTTTCAAATAAATGTTTTTAAACTTGAATTTGCAAGTTAAAATGTAATATAATTTAAAAGCTTAATTTTTTTAAATAAAAAATTTAAGTAATTGAGTTTAAAGGCTTTTCCTTATATAAATTTCCTATGTAAATAATAAATGTTCTTTACATTTATTTTAAGGTTTATAAATTGATATTTAAATTGGTTAATGTTTAAATGAATAATCATTTTAAATCTTATATTCAAAATGGAATTTGAAATTAAATATAGAAGTGTAATGTTTCACACTTTAATGTTAATGAAGTCATCAATAAGAAATGAATTATATTAGAGAAAATTAAGGTAATTAAGTGATTGAATTAATAAGATAATTAAGGAATAATTTATTTAATTTATAAATTAATGATTTAGATTAATTTATATTTAGAGATTAATTAAAAGTAATTAAGAAATGTTATTAGTTAATGAAGATAATTAACTAAGGATTATTAAGTATTAATTAATGTGATTAATTTTAATAATTAATTAATTAATTATAAATTGTTAATTACTTAATGAAAGTAATTAAGGAACTAATTACTTATTGTAATTAATTTTGGATATTTTAATTAATTAAAGTTGATTAAGTAATTAGGGATAATCACTTATTGTAATTAATTAAGAATAATTAATTAAATGGTAATTAATTAAAGGTCGATTAATTTATTAAGGAATTAATTAAGGGAAATTAATCAAAGGATAATTGAATAATTAAAGGTTAATTATTTAATAATTAAAGGTTGATTAATTTAATTAATAATTGATTAAAGGACAACCAATCAAATGATTTGAAATTAATTAATGTTAATTAACCATGATTGATGAATTATCTGATTTAAATTAATCAGATAATTAATTGAGCTTACTTATGGATGTTTGAATTCTATTGATTGTCGAACTGTTTGATATTTCTGATATGTTATGCTTTGTGCTATGAATTGTTTCGGTGTGATCCGTGATGAATGTAATTTATTATCTGTGATAAATTTATATTATTATTTTTTCTATGAATCTGTGAATGAACGATAAGCGTTATAGATGATACCGCTTATCAATATCAATGTGCTTAAATATGTGATGTGATGATTGATGATGTTGCACTATTGTGTAAAACCCCTGGACTACACCATACACCCACAAATATGGATTGCATAAGGAAATCGGTTAAGTCACAGATTTTTAACAATTTTAAAAGATTGAATTCTTGAATCCAAAATAGTTTTGGAATTGGAATTGAGAGCTTTTGAAAAGTGAGTTTCAAAACTAAAGTTATTTTAAATAACTTAATAAAACTTGAAATTTATATAATTTGATTTAAATTTGAATTCAATATTTGAAATTGAATTCAATAACTTGGAAATTTTGGTCTAAAAGATTATACAACTTATAAAGGTGTTTATATAGGTTTTAACATTTAAAAAGTATGGTTTCAGAAATTTGAATTTAAATCCAAGTTTTATACTTGAATGGCTTTAACCTATGAAAACTGTAATCCGCTTTTCCCAAAATGAAAACTATTTGTTTCAAAGAATACTAGCTTCCATAAAAGAAAGTATTTCCAATTTCTATCGAAAGATTTCAAGTTTGAAATAAAATTGTAAATAGTTTGGAAAACTATGGATTAACCTTTGTGAAGACGATTGAACCTTGTTTTGAAATCGAAGAGAGTTTCAAATGGTGTATCTTTTATATATATCAAAGATTTGAAATGGGAATTGTTTTGAAAGCTATAAATGGATTTTTGGAAATAGTTTTGAAAACTATAAATTGAGTCTTTGGTTTAATAATTGGAAGAGTTAATCCCATTTGAAATGGAATTGTCTTGAAAAGCCGTAAGAATCTTTGTGAAAGATTGGTGAACTTTGTGTATTGAATCTTTTAGTTTAAAAGATTGGAAATGGTAATGTGTTTAAACCATTTGAAAGTGAAGTTTTGGATAATAAATTGTGACTTAATTGAAATCCATTATCCATATGTTTTAAAATATTGCGCTCATTATTCGGTTTAGCCGGGAGAGGACCTTTGTGTCATATAACCCATTCCGAATAATGATACGTCGTATATGGATTGCATTTGAAGACTGGTGGTGAAGATCGGGTATTTGTGAGAATGATAGAATAACCTATCGATTGTCTCTGCACCGAGTAGCGCCTGGTATAGAGATTTCCGAAGTGATGGGAAATTCGATCGGGATTGTGAATACCCGGATTGCAAGGGCTTCTTTGGAAGTGCCTTCGGTTCTGTTTGAACCCGGAACAGACTTGTATGGTTGTATGTCTGACATTACACTTTGAGATATAAAGCTGATTTCTTTCAAATATATTTATGTTTGGTGGCGGAGAATTTATTCTCTTAGCTTAACACCCTTCTCTGAGACGTACGAGCTCAAAGGTTATGTAATTGAAGGTTATTAGTGATATACTCCCAATTTGGTAGTGTGGCATGCTGAGTGTTGCTGTGGGTTGCCGATCATTTGTTGATCAAAGCATGGCTTTGTGAAAAAGCGTAGCTTTGTGGACGATACCTCATCGAGCCTCACAGACCGGTAATGGTCGAAACAGGAAAGATGCGGCAAGGTTTCAAGGGTAGCTCCCCTAGGGTATGTCCATTCCTTCTGGAAAAAGGTGGTATCATGGTATGGAGCCCAGATATTTACCTGTGTGATTGCTCCAATCTCATTTTCTATGTGGTTGTTGCTTTGTGATCGAGAGCTCTCGAATAAAGGTCCCAAAGGACTGGGGGTGGCATATCTCAGGTTTACTACCCGGGAAGGGGGTAACTGGCCTTGTGTTGGCAGAGAGCCAAGTGGTTCTCGGGGCGTCCCGCTAGAGGCGTATTCATGTGGCATAAGAAGTTCCTTAGCCTGACCATTTGTTGGAAAATCCAAAGAAACAATACGAACCTTGTACGGTTTTAGTTGTAGAACCTGCCATTCAAAATGGTAGCTATAATAGGCATAATATAATGGTACCTATGCTGGCGAAGATTAATATTATGTTTTCGAAAGGATTTTCTGCACTATGCACTAGTAATAATATCAAAAGAGTTTTTTTGCCTAGTAAGCATATTTGACTATCATAAGAAGAAATCTCCTCCAAGTCTGCGATTGCATTGTGTGTGTGGTGGGAGGTCTTATGGTAGTTTCATTTTCCAAAAAGCATTGCGGATTTCAATGTTTAAAATTCCTTTGTGGTTTGTTTAAAGATAAACTGTTTTTTGTTACTCACACCAGTCCCGTGACTGACTCAGAGTTTATTGTTCCTTCCTAAACTCTGGGTGCCCATAATTTTCCACACGGGCAGTCTAGAGCTGGGTTTTTCAGATAGTCAGGTTTAGTAGATTATCTGGAGCTAGTTCAGTTTTGGAGTTCACGCATGACTGACGTTGCTTACCTTGGTGCAACGTTATGGTGGTACGAGCTGATGTTGGAGTTATTGGTCTCATTCTCTTTTGAGGATAATTTGGAGTTATCACTTCTGTTATTTCCACTGTATCATTATTTATCTCTGATATTGTTGTATCATATAGATATCATTGTTGTATATCATTCTGGATATTGTATCATTTGTGATGTATATGATATCATTCATTTCTTTCTTCTGCTGTGTTGTTATACTTACTGTGTTATAAGCTCTGGCACGAGTCAAATTTCAACGATTGAATCTGTGGCATTCGAGTACAGTTGAAGTACGGGTGTTGATTTTCGAACGCTGAAATTTGGATCGTGACAGCCTCTCATTTAAAAGTCCTCATGGTTATGCATTGGTGAACTACTTGGAATCTTTGATTATGTGCTTTCATGTTGATTTAATAGTCCTCACAGTTATGCATGTATGGAACACATATCAAAATTGATTATTAAATAGGCGAGTTGATTCTAATCCCATTTAAAAGTCCTCACGGTTATACGTGATTAGAAGATGCTTGGAATTCAATTTTTTATTAAAAATAAGGAATACTGCTAATCTTATTTAAAAGTCCTAATGGTTATGCATGGTTATTAAGTATTCAAATTCATGTCATAAATATACCACAAATAGACACGACTATATGGTTTTTTATGCCGACATCACCCATATCACTCTAAAGTGGAATATGCGCCTAATAGAGTATTTATTATTTTTGTTTGATTTTTTATTGAAATTTAATATTTATACTCGATTAGGTATTAATGTTGTATTAATGTCTATCACGTTAACACTATTATCTAACACTATTACTCTTTTGCGGATAACAAAAGGGGGAGAGAAGTTAAGATTTTGGCAAATAATTCAATTTTTTTATATGCATATTCTCTCTAGGTTCATTGCATTATTTATTGTGTTTATTTGCATATTATTTAACTTCTTTCAAGCATATGTGAAGGGGGAGCTTTGTTGTAGGGGCAGCATTCAAATAGGGAGAGCTAATAGAATTCAACAAGACCAAATACATTTAATAAAGTCAAAGTCTTAATATATGTTTGTTATCATCAAATGGGGGAGATTATAGAATATGCTGGTGTAATAGTGTATGATTTTTGTTTGATGATAATAAACATATATATATATATATATATATATATATATTCATTTAAATGTATTTGTTACTGTACTATTTTATTTTTCCACATAATTAAATAAATATTTGTTGAATAAAATAAATAACTCATAATTCATATTTAAACAAATATTTTATTCAAACAAATATTTTGTTACAAATTCAAATAGTACAAATTTGAGCTCTCACTACATTTATACATTTTCAATTACAAATTCAATTACAACACAATTTTTGATTTATAATTCTCACCTCACTACATATTCACTCTTACTCGTATTTGATCTTCAACTCTTTTCCAGCCTGTATCCAGCATCTGAACTATCTACAAAATAAACACTGACACAGTAAAATTGAAAAAGAAAATATTTTGCAGTACAGAATAAAGTGTGTGTTTTGAAAATATTATTTGCCTCAGTTATTTGGGTTGTTCGTCATCATTTTCTTTTAATTCATCTTACACGAACAACTTGTGACATGCATAGTGTATCATGGTACATGCCACAAGGTCGTGCACACCGATATACACTTGTTTGTTAAAATCGCAGGGACAGGTGAGCGCAAGGTCAAACCCAAGCAAAAGCTGGATTCAAATGAGGTGCAATACAAAATGAAAACATTCAATACAACAATGTCAGAGGAAGCAGACTCCAACCAGTTACAGCATAAACAATGGAACCAAATCAACATGGATGAACTCGAAGCAACTGGTCAAAGTACTCATAAAACAAGACTTCAAAAGGAACCCAGACCAGAAATAACATACAACATTCATTCAATTGCACCAGATAGAATCAACACCAAACCAGATCACCACACAATGCAACACAAACCAGAGGCACACATTCATACAACATGTACACCGGATTGTACACTAAAGTGCAACCAGACCAAACATGTATACAATGGACCAGAATCATATCAAGTGCACCAAACTGTAATGCCCATAAACACAATGTAAACTCAGGTTAAATGGAAAGCAAGACATATGTATAAAGTGGTGCACATGTAGCTTCAGGAATGCACAACAACAACAAGTTTCAGGAGTGCTCACAAAATCAACAATATGCAACGTGATGTCAAGGGAAACAAGACTCCAGAGACATCAGGTGACACTTGAACTAGACTACAACACAATGAAGAAATGAATGGGCAAGATGAACCAGACCAGAGGCAAGCATGAACGCACACATAGAACAATGTTAGAACCTAGACTTGATACACAACAACTATGCAACACATGCCGACATGAACCAGAACAGAAGAGATGTGACAATAAATGATTCATAACACAATGGAAGGAAACCACCGTTCATATATAAAAGTTCAATATTATCTACATGATTCAAGTGAACAGGTGCACTGAATAATTAAGTGACTGTAGTTTTACAAAGAAATGCAATAAGAAAAGTCGATCACACACATACATACATACATACATGTATGTATATATATGGAGATGACATACAATAGAGCAATAATATGAAAGTGAAGCCGCATGTATATACATATGCAATAGAGTGGACAACAAGGCACCAAAGCAATCACACACATATTACATACAAATATGTATGTATATATGTATGAAGACCATCATTACTCGAAGCAATGGAAGGCTACCAAGTCCAGATAAATGAAATAAGAAGAACTCAGACAAGCTAATCAAAATGATAGTGAAGCAGTTTACATGGTTTATAGTACAGTTATTAATAATAGCAGTTCGAACAAGAGCAAGGAAGCAGTTTGAATAAAGTTGCTAAGCAAATCATGGTGAACCAGTCAGTTTTTAGGAGGTCAACAATATATCTCGAATTCAAATGACAAGTTGGATGATGAACAAGTAAAGGTAGTAAAGAACGGAAAGAAAATTTAAATGATGATAAGACGAATAAGTCAGAATAATCACAATCGCTCAAGCAAAAATCAAAGGGCTGAGCAAATTAATTTTCGAATTAAAAACAAAATATACGAACGAAAATTTAGGGAATTTATCCCTATTTAACCCAAATCCATCATTGGAAAATACCATTCGAGTTCAAGAAAAATCAGAGAGCAAGCCTTGAATTAAATCACGAAACTCGAATCGAAGTCGAGAAAAATCAAAATCGTAAAATAGAAAATCACGTACCAATTCATACCATTCGAGCTCGACATATTTGAAGCAGCCGAAGCCAAAAAAAGAACAAAGATTATAGAAGCATCAAAGCAAAATTTAGGAACGAAATGCATCATGACAATCAATTTGAACCTCTAATCCAAGCGGAGGCTTCATCACAGCAAAACCTTAATTTTGAAAAGAGGAACAAAAGGAATCGATTGAAGTGAAGTAACGAATTGGAATAAAGGATGTCTTTATTTTAATTGTTTGATGGGCCGGTCTTATCCTTTTTTTTGGGCTTAAAATTTTAAAATAGGATTTTGTGTTTAAGTTTTATTTTATTTGTAATTTCTTTTTAAAATTTGGTGAATTTCTAGTTGTGTAACTAGGTACAAACTACGGTTTTGTAGTTCGAGAATTCGCAACTCAGTAGTTGAGTTGTGGAATGTTTTTGAGCTTAGAGCTAGGTTAGTCAAGTTAGTGGGTGTCTTAAGTTTACGTGTGTTTGTAAGCAGCTAACTACTTAATTTCTAGTAGAAACCTTACGGGCAACACGTAGGCAGGTTTTTGCCGAAGCTGGGTAAATCTGTGTTTGATTTTTACTGCATTACTTTCTGTTATTATTTTTATTTCCACATTAATTTTAGTATCACCCTGTTCACCCCCCTCTAGGGTGAAAACGATCCTACAAGTGGTATCAGAGCTAGGAACAAAACCCATTTCTTTTCTTTCTGTTAAATTTGTTTTGAATTTTTTCAATGGCTTCTTTTAATAATGCTTTTGCTAAAGGTCAGTCCATAGTTAGACCACCCATGTTTAATGGTGAATATGCTTATTGGAAAAATAGAATGAAAATTTTTCTGAAAACCATAGATGCATGGAATATTGTTGAAACGGGATATAAGACACCAATAATAATGGTAGATAATAAAGAAGTTGAAAAACATATGGGTTAATGGACAGATCTTGAAAATAAATTGAAAAATGCTAATGCTAGAGCTATGAATTCTATTATTTGTTCATTAGATCAAATTGAATTTAATCGTGTTTCACATTGTCCAACTACGCAGGAAATTTGGCACACGCTTGAAGTGACTCATGAAGGAACCTCCCAGGTTAATGAATCACGCCTAGCCATGCTTAGTAGCAAGTACGAGAACTTCACAATGGCAAAGGATGAAAGTGTCAAAGAAATGTATGGACAACTTTCTAATCTCGTATATAAATCAAAATCTCTATGAAGACTATACACAGAGCTGGAAATAGTCCGAAAAATCATCAGAATTCTTCCACGAAATTTTGAAGCAAAAGTGACTGCCATTCAAGAATCAAAGGATCTGAAACAGGTTAAAGTTGAAGATCTCATTGGAAATCTCACCACTTATGAGCTAGAAATCAAATTCAAGGAAGAATGTGAATGAGGAGATACGCGTAAGAAATCAATAGCTCTCGAAGGAACAATAGAAAGTGAAGATGATGATGATGATGATGGAGCAGCTGAACTGGCATTGGTTGTAAAAAGATTCAAAAGGTGGAACCAAAAATATGTTAATCCTGCCCTAAATCGACAACTGAAGAATAGAATCGTTAAAGTTCTAGACAACTCAAAAGAGTAGGAGATCATTTGTCAAAAGTGAAATAAACTAGGTCATATCAAGCCAAATTGTCCTCAAAATCAATTCAGAAAAGGAAAGAAACCAAAAAGGAGAAGTTTTGCAGCAGCTTGGGATAAAAGTGATGTAGATGATAAAAGCACTAGCAATGAGTGTGAAAGAGCAAATCTAAGTTTTTTAGGAGAAACAAGTGACAACGATGATGATGAGCCAAGTCTGGTATCAAAACTTACTCACTTGCAATTACTTATATATTTTCATGAAGTAAATGTCTGTTTTGAAAGACTTAGGGAGAAGTACGCTAAAATTAAATCACAAAGAGATAGTTTGATTGAACTAAATAAGTAGCTTGATCAATTGGTTCAATATTACAGAAATAAAAGCCCTAAGTGTGATAAGTGTCCATCATCAGAAGGGGAAATAAAAAAATCAGAAACTAAAATTAAATCGCTAGAAAATGAAATTCTGATTTTGAAAGAAAGTGAAAATAATAGGAGAGAAAATTCTATTAAAAAGTGCACGTTGTTATTGAATGAAAACGAATCTCTCAAGTCACAAGTCCAATAATTGTCAACAACTTTAGGAAAATTCTCCAAAGGAGAAAGATCACTAAATATGCTATTAGGGAAACAAACTGTTAATACTGTTAGACAAGGACTTAGGTATACCCAATCTGAAAGAGTTAAAAGTGAAACTAATCATGAAAACTCCAATTGCACGATTTGTAGAAAAATTGGACACAATCAAAACAATTGCTGGTATAGACCCAAACACGTGAAAACCATACCAATTTGGGTTCTAAAATGGACGAATGTAAAATCTCTTAAAATCAAACAAATCTGAGCACCAAAAGGAATAAACATAAACTGTTTTGGTTTTACGAAAACTTGTTTTTGAAAATCATTTGTCACTAACAATCATGGACCTATAAAAACAAATAGGTCATAAAAATCTTTCCTCGTGTAGGTGTGTTGGCAGGCTAAGGAACAGCAAGAGCGGTACCTAGATTCTGGCTGTTCCAAGCACATGACAGACGATAAATCAAAGTAACTTAGCCTAGAGAAATACAATGGTTGCAGATTCACAATGGGCAACAACGATTTATTTTATGTGAAAATCTGCACCATAATCTGATTTCAATCAGCTAGCGATCAACTGGGAAAATTTAAAAAAATCATCTTTTCATGCCAAAAACATTGTGGTAAGAGATATTGTCTTGTATTGGTTGATGATTACTCTAGATACATGTCGGTATACTTCGTTATCTTACTGTGTAACGACCCGGAGTTTTCGAAGCCGAAAATTCCAGATAGTTATGAAAGAAGAAAGAGATAGAAGAAGAAGAAGAACAGAACACCAAACATCTCACATACGCAGCGGATAAAATATAATAATAAATAATAACACTTTACAAAAGAATACTATATCTGTCGATTACATTTAATATACATCAGAGTTTCACATTTATACAGTCACTGAATATATACAATTATCATGTCTCGGATTAAAAATACTATAAATACAGCGGAATATTATATACGCTCTTGCCATCCAGCTCTCCTCCTGAGCTCCAGAACGTATCCACCTAAAAATCTGTAACACTCGGTCTGACCCGAGCATTACATCAAAGTAACACCCGGGTCAGGCTGGAAACCAGCGTGAGTAAACTCAACCAACATAGAATACCAAAGCAAACATCTTATTTTAGCCCGGGTAACTTATATCAATTTAACAAATTCACAATTTGCTATAAACAACACTTATTCAACCCATCAATTTCTATGTACCCCACTTAGATAAAATAATCCAATTTACTTAAATAATTTCCTTCCAGCCTATTGACTTCATAAAACAATCTAAAATTTTGAAGTGGTTTCGGGTATTCCGAATACCCGATCCCGGTCTCTTCGAAACTCATGTTATCCTATCCCAAATTATTTAAATGGAATACACAACAATTCATATCAGAGATATCAACACATTCAAAACATCCAATACCATTCAATTATCCAACACATACCAAATGATTCAATGGTTCTAATTTAATTTCTAACCACATTCGTTTAGATTTCTTCATTAAATATTAGTAAATTCCAAAATCAAATAATTAGTCAACCCTTCACTATCCATCTTAATTAATCAATCCTGATTAATTACCTTTCTATCACATTCAAGTAATTACCTTAAATTAACTTCACGATATTAATTAGTCTCAACTAAGATCATTGAGTGATCTTAATTGCTTTATAAATTAATTAATTATTAATTTACATTCATCCTTAATTACTTATACCGATTAACTTCCCATAAGTCGGTTGTTACTGATTAATTCATCTTAATTAATTCATTCAACCCTTAGTAACTTTAAAATGGAAACATTTCTTTATTTATGTTGAAGTTTAAAACAACTTAAAATTCCCAATACTACGAGTTAAGCAACAATTAACTCGAGAACCCTTCAAAACAAAATCACCAGATCATCAATTCATAGAGCATATCAAATCAATTCAATCATTCAACCAAACATTTAAATTTAATCATTCAAATTTAAATAGAAATCCACCAAAGTGAGATTTACTCACCTTTGCTTTTATTTGCAATCCACCTTAAAATTGCCTTGGTTTCCTCGATTTTCGACCTTGTATAACATTTTATGGTTTGTTAACATTTGCAATAACCTACAAATAATCTACCATTTAAAATTTCTATTTTTAAATCTTATATATATTACAATTTTTTTCTGTTTATTCACACATATTAAGATCAACCTAAAATCTGAAACTGCATAATATATATAAGAATACTCTTACTGTAAAATATGAATCTCTGTAAAAATCTGGTTTCCAAGACCCTATCTTTCTATTCTGCTTACATATATTAATTTAGTTAAATTAAAATAGGGTAGAAAATCTCACCTCGTTTCGAGTATCGCCGACGAACAACCCAAACAACGTTGCCGAGTCCCTCACGCACACCCAAAACTCACAAAAATTACATCGGCGACCAC
Organism: Allium fistulosum; assembly: GCA_030737815.1. NCBI lineage: Eukaryota > Viridiplantae > Streptophyta > Magnoliopsida > Asparagales > Amaryllidaceae > Allium > Allium fistulosum. Next base: position 532,572,092 of record CM060908.1, on the reverse strand, counting down.
CCAGTCGCGCTCGTAATCGCTACCCATAGCCGTGAGCCACATCTCGATTAACTTGAAGTCAAAACCCTCCAACCCCTTACTGCTTGAAACCCTAGTACGAGAGCCCCCCTTCGATTGCCAACGAATTCACGAGCCCCCCCCCCCCCCCCCCCTCCCAAGCTTCCTGACGACGACATGCCGTAGATACCCTAGCGCGTGCGAACGCCTGCTCCCTTTGGACGCAACGGTCTTGTCGCGATTCAATCTTTGTGTGATCGATTTGGATTACTCTTTAATTTAGTTTAAGGATGAGAGGGTCGAGAGGAAAAGCGGCGACCATTTTTTTCTTTCTTTCGCGAAATGGCGGCATGGTTGCTGTTTTACTTCGTTCGAATGGAATGATGTAGTAAGAAGATAAGGTAGTAGGTACGCTTATCAAAAGTGGAAGTGTATTGAGGAAGTTATCGGCTGAGACCTTTGTTTCCAGACTCATCATATTGAATTTTCTCCTTTGTTTATTTTTATTTGTACATCGTCGGCTTGATTTAATCTTGCAAAAAGTTGATTTGATATTTTATAAAAAGCTTTGATGTTATGTTTGTAAGCTTGGACGTGATATTTATGTGCTTTAGTTGAATGGCATTCATTGTGTGTTCCCTTTTCTTTTTGTTTACCACTATTTCATATGAAATTGTATTTGTATATATTCTTATTTTAATAAAAATTGATTTTAATGCTCACCTATACATTGCTTTATTATACATATACTCACATTCATACTTTTACAAACTCTCTCATACTTTACTTCATAATTTATACAATAATGTATTAACCACTTATATTCTTTTACCCTTATTTCTAAATCATATAGTTTTATTTTAAGCTTAAGTATCATCACTTGGATTTATATTCTAATATTTTTCGTATCATCATTATAAATTTTACAAGCCTTCAAATTATTTTAACAGGCTTAGAAATTCTAGATTCAACAATTTACCCAATTTCAATTATTAAATTCAATATTTAAACTATATAATTCAATGGTTTAATTATCAAGTTAATATTGATATCTCGAATTCAAGTTAAATTAACTTTAAACTATTTTAAAATCAATTAATTATTCCATTTTAAATTATTCAAAATCCTAGGTCGTCACATTCCTCCCTCCTTAAAAGAATTTCGTCCCCGAAATTTCCAATTAGGAAGAATGATCCCTAACCCTTTAACTATTTCCTCACCCCATATAGTTTCCAACAATTTACTAAACAAACTTTTTATCAAAGTCACTCTAACCCTCTTTCTAACTTTCCAAACTTATTCATAAATTCAACAAATTTTACTTACTTAACAATTCAAATTTAAATTTAAATTCAAATTTTAAATTATCAGAAAATTTCCCAAAATTTTTCTAACTCTCTAAATTTTCGAAAATTTTTGCCAGCGTCTCCCTTGTGCGGCTAGCTCGGTACAACTACAAAAGGCCTCTACAGGCTCCCAAATTCTCAAAAAGAAAAAAGCCAAGTGGCTAGCTCAAAAACCCAATCCAATTTCATACAGAAATTAAATACTAACCTTTTAGTCGGGCAATTCAAATTTATCTTTTGGAATCAAATCAAATTTCTTTTCCCTTTAATACCTGCATATCCCACTTAGCAACAATATCCAATTGTAACTTTACAAATCATTTTATACCATTCCTTACAAGAGTTTTCGTATCTACTCCTATCAATTTGTTTCTCCCGCTTCCATATGATTTCAATTTGTCCTCAATTCTAAATATTGAATTTTATCCTCCATTGATATCTAATTCATATTAGTTTCATTTACTAATCTATTTAATTCTAATCTGTCATTAACATAAATTTTTCCAAAAATTTCAAAAATTTCTAACTCCCAAAATTTTCAGAAAATTTTGGCAGAGTCTCCTTTGTACGGAGGAGCTTCTGCGATATCGCAGGATGCACAAATATATATACATCGGCCTCAGGCCGGAAATCACAATATATATCAATATATGCAGTTCATATCTCCTATTTTGAATTCTTTTGTGACGACCGCCCATGACCCCTGCACCGAATCTAAAGATAGAGCGCTGTAAAGTGTGCCAGGCGACCATGGGCGATTGTCAAGGTAAGATTTAAAACAAAAGAACCTATCGTATTACTCACAGCGCATGGACAAAATACAATAGAACATATGTATAGTGAAGCTTTACAGAACAAAATGACATCATCTAAAACTCCATAGTAGTTGAATACAAGCATCCACATAGTCAATACATCAAGCCTCACTACATATCTCTCGGAGAATACAAAACAGCGGAATATCCAGTACATATAATAAGAAGATAATATGCAACCCTCCAGCTCGTCTTCGATATCAGCATCGTGAGAAGAGAACAGCACCTGTCACCTGCTACCTAGTCTGCCCGTCCCAAAATGGACGAACGGCCCAAGGCAATAAGAATTAAAACATAAAGCCTTGAGTCAGACAACAGTCTTAGTGAACAGTAAATTAACTAACAACATACCAAAAGAGCATAAAGGAAAAGGAATAGGAATACAACCCTCCCACTCCAACCTCATTCTATAGTGATAGCTCCCAGACACACACTAAGCAGAAGCAAACATAGCAGAGCATACAATTTAAAGTAAAGCTACTATCACTCGAGTCAAGGGCGATGTTTTCCAAGTACCAAGGCCTAAATCAGATAAGCACCCAGAAAATACCGCTCTTGAGTCCGAATGACGATACAACCAAACATCCATGACTCTGGCTATCACTGTTATCATTGCTTCGATATCACCGTTAATTGAATGACCGGCACATTCTTTCAGCCGTCCGTCAAGGGCTAATGGAAACCCCGGTTCTAGACATAACTCCCGCACGTCGTCGCAGCCCGTGCCTAGGACTATCGAATCTGCCCAAAGTACTCGACCATCAACAGTTGGCCGTTGGGACTATCGAATCTGCCCAAACGCACTCTTGCTTAGAGCATGCTAGAACCTTCAACAACGATGCTATCCAAGCCTCCTAGTCATCCTCCTCGACGACTATTCTCATATCCATTCATTATCCTCAACTCGAATCATATCACCGAGTTATCAACATGCTTGGAATGATCCCGTCTGGATTAGACCAAGTCTTCATCATATGATGCTTCGCTTCATTACATCCTCGCAAAGCCTCATCTCAACTTCACATCATCAAATCTATGCATAAGAGCTTCATCATCCCGCTACATATGCCACGAGCAGCTTTTCCAATTCAAGAGCCTTTCCCTTAGCTTTTGAATCACCTTCGATCTAAATCTAATCATCAATCATCTAATTCATAACAATCAATTAAATCAAACATCAATCCAAGCAATCAAGCATTCAAAAATGATCTAAGTAGACAATTATAACAATAATGGCATTTTCGTAATTAAAGAGTTGAAAGTCCAATAAGCATGAAAACATGGATTATATCTCTACAAACTTGATGAATGAACTTGCATAGGTTAACATATGATAAAATGGATGTAACATCATCATGAACAATGGATCTATATGGATCTACACTTAGTATGAAGAAAATGCATGGAAATCCCTATTTTAACACCAAATCGAGCCAACAATCCGATATACTCCTTTGGATCCGTGTGAGAGATAATCACCACTCACCAAATCACCTAAACAACCTCAAATCAATACGCTTCAGATCTGGACAGCGAAGGATCAAGCTTGATCTATCACGAATCCGCTTCAAACGAAGAAATCTCTCTTGAAAAGATGAAGATCTTCAATCTAAGCTCTCGAATCTTCAATCTTGATCTTCGATTTGGATGGATGGAAGCACTAGATTAGAGTGGAGAAAAGAAGTGAAGAAGTGTAGAAGTCAAGCTCTCAAAATGGCAGCACTTCGTCGCTTCAAAAATCCGGATCCCAAAAAGTGAGAACAACCCCTCCTATTTATAGCTGAAATTCCTTAAGTCGAAATCTGGCTATCTCCCTAAGTCGCTTCCGATCTAAGCCTCTCCGACCTAACAGATGCACGACTTAACTCCTCAGCGACCTAACACTTGACGACCTAAAGCAATACGCTTTCCTTCGACCTACGACTTAGCAACAGGTATGACCTAATACTTAGGAAACCCAGCGACCTAACAACCTAACGAATTAACTACCTACGACTCAGTTGGGTTGCGACCTAACAACTTAGGCTTCTACGCGACCTAACACATGTCGACCTAAAAAAACATACGACCTAACAGTTAGATCCACGCGACCTAACACTTAAACTATCCTAGCGACCTAACAACTCACGCGACTTACGACTTAGCAAACTCGCGACCTAACACACACGCGACCTAACCATCTTAGGTCGCCTACGACCTAACTCAACACAGAACTAACGACCTAACTACGCTAACACTTAGGTCGGTCAATTCCATAGGTCGCTATCTCCTATAGGTCGCAAACTGCTTATCCCCTAAGTCGTTAATTCTACTAGGTCGCTACCTCCTATCTCTTAGGTCGCTAACTCGAACTGCCGACCTAACACTTAACTCACCCAAACACTTAGGTCGCTCCCAACATTTCCTTAGGTCGTTGCCGACCTATCCCTTAGGTCGCTCAAAACCCTTAAGTCTCCTATCTTAGGTTGTCTACGACCTAAACCCAACATCCTTAGGTCGCACCACATCCCTAATTCGTCTACAACATAGGTCTTAACTTGCTACCATCCTATAGGTCGGTCACGACTTAGCTCTTAGGTCGTTCATGACCTAGGACTTAGACAAATACACCAAAATCTGAAACAACTAGAAAATGCTGAAAATCCCAGATTTTGACAAACTTTTCGATCCGTAAAAATACGGGTCGTTACATTCTCTCCCCCTTAGGAATTTCGTCCCCGAAATTCCAAGCAAACAAAGCAATCAAAGACTATTCTGTACGCCTACCATCCATAGCAATCAACAAACCATGCATCCAATTCTAACTTAGCGTACAGAATTCTAAGACTTAGAACAAGTTACAATATCGCGAGATGACACGACACCTTAGGGCCATACCTCGAAGAGTTCAGGATGAGCTGCCTTCATCCTCTCTTCCACCTCCCACGTACAGTCGTTATCATCATCACTCCATTGTATCTTGAGCAACTTAACCACCTTCCTCCTAAGCTGTTTCGTGTCTGTTTCAACAACACGAAGCGGCTTACGAGGTCTTCTATCGACTGGATCAACTTCTAAGTCTTCACAGCTATCAGCGGAAACTACCGTACTCGAGTCGTGCACATATTTCCGTAGATATGATACATGAAAAACATTGTGCACACTCGACATCTTCTCTGGTAACTCCAATCTGTAAGCGAGCTTTCCAATTCGCTCGATAATCGGGAATGGTCCAACAAATCTCGGAGTCAATTTTCCTTTCTTCCAGAATCGAATAACATTCTTCAATGGAGAAATCTTCACAAAAACCATATCTCCTACGTCGAATTCCAAATCCTTTCGACGCTTATCGGCATAACTCTTCTGACGGTCTTGGGCTGCCTTCATTCGTTGCCGAATGATCTCTATACAATCAGAAGTCAGACGAATCATCTCTAGCCCAAGCATCAACTTTTCTCCAATTTCCAACCAACATGTCGGAGAGTTACACGGTCTTCCATACAATGCCTCATACGGTGCCATACCAATGCTTGACTGGTAACTGTTGTTGTATGCAAACTCCACCAAATGAAGGTGATCTTCCCATGATCCTCCGAAGTCCAAAACGCAAGCTCTGAGGAGATCTTCCAAAACTCGGTTGACTCTCTCGGTCTGACCATCTGTTTGAGGGTGATAAGCTGTACTCAAACACAACTCGGTTCCCAAAACTTCCTGGAAGCTCCTCCAAAATCTACTAGTGAACAATGGGTCTCGATCGCTCACTATACTCTTCGGAATACCATGGAAACGAACTATCCACTTAACATACAACTCAGCCAACTTTGATGCAGTCCTAGTCGATCGAACAGGAATGAATCGTGCACTCTTAGTCAGACGATCCACAATGACCCAAATCCCTTCATTTCCCGTTCTGGTTCTAGGCAATCCATCGATAAAATCCATCGACACTTGTTCCCACTTCCATGTAGGAACTTCTAATGGTTGAAGCAATCCGCTTGGCTTCTTCTGTTCGGCCTTCACCAATTGGCAGTTCATACATTTGGAAATAAAATTTCCAACATCCTTCTTCATACCTTCCCAGTAGTAGGTTCTCTTCATATCCCGATACATCTTATTTCCACCTGGATGAATTGTCAGCTTCGAGTGATGACTTTCCTTCAGAACTTCACTCCTCAATTCATCTATATCGGGAACAACTAGTCGTCCTTGCTTCCGAAGCCAACCCTCTCGATCGATCTCGAATCCTTTATCCTTTTCTGGATCCAATCCAGATTCCAATTCACGGATAATCTTGACAAGCTTATCATCTCGCTTTTGGCCCTCGCCAATCCTTTCCACAAGAGTGGGTCTTATCGATAAGTTTGCCAACATCTCAGGTTCCAATTCACATCTAGGCCTGAAGTCAAATCCAGCTAAATACTCGAGACTCTTCCATTCTGAAAACATGGCTCCCAATCCTGCATGTCTCCGACTTAACGCATCTGCCACTGCGTTACCTTTTCCCGGAGTATAAGCTATACCAAAATCATATGATGCCAAAAACTCTAGCCAACGTTGCTGCCGAAGATTCAAATCCTTTTGGGAGAAAAGATACTTCAACGACTTGTGATCCGTAAATAACTCGAATCGAACTCCCAACAAATAATGCCTCCACATCTTCAGAGCAAATACAATCGCCGCTAACTCTAAATCATGAGTCGGGTAATTCCTTTCATGCGGCTTTAGTTGTCGACTAGCATACGCAACAACTTTATCCTTCTGCATCAGCACTGCTCCAAGTCCAGTACCACATGCGTCGGTGTAAACCACCATCTCATCATTCCCACTTGGAATAGTCAAAACAGGAGCACTCGTCAATCTCTTTTTCAGGATTCCGAAAGCTTGCTCACACTTAGCATCCCAACTGAACACTTGGTTCTTCTTCGTCAATCCTGTTAACGGTGCAGCTACCTTGGAGAAGTCTTTGATAAACCGTCGATAATATCCTGCTAATCCAAGAAAACTTCTCACATCAGATGCATTCTTAGGTCTAACCCAATCCTGGATTGCTGCCACCTTAGCGGGATCAACCGCTATTCCACTTCCAGAAATCACATGGCCTAAGAACCTCACTTCACTCTTCCAGAAGTGACACTTAGAAAACTTAGCCTTCAGCTGATGTTTCCGTAAGATTTCCAAAACAATACGCAAGTGCGTCTTGTGCTCTTCTTCCGTTCTGGAATAAATCAGAATATCATCCACGAACACAAGTACGAACTTGTTCAACTGATCTTTGAACACTCTATTCATAAGATCCACAAAATATGCTGGCGCGTTAGTCAATCCAAACGGCATTACCAGCCACTCAAAGAAACCAGATGGTGTCCGAAAAGCAGTCTTCGGCACACTATCCTTTGCCACTCTCAACTGGTGAAATCCCGTTGCCAAATCTATCTGAGAAAACACCTTAGCCTCGTGAAGCTGATCAAACAAGTCATCTATTCTCGGCAATGGATACTTGTTCTTCTTTGTCACCTTATTCAGCTCACGATAATCCACACACAATCTCAACGACCCATCTGCCTTGGTTGCAAACACAACTGGTGCACCCCACTCGGACACACTACGCCGAATGAATCCTTTCTGTAAAAGGTCATCAACTTGCACCCTCAACTCCTGCTGTTCCCTAGGCGCCATCCGCCTAAGAGGCATCACAATAGGTCTGGCTCCTTCAACTAGATCTATACGAAACTCGATCTCTCTATGCGGCGGCAACCCTTTGACTTCGTCAAAGACATCCTCGAATCCATTTGCGATTGGCACTAAAGACAGTCCATCCCGTGGAACAACTAGCGAATACATGAAGCTCATGAAGACGCCTTCCTCATGCTTACATCGTATCACAATCTTTCGCCCTTCCACATTCTCGACTGTCACCTCCAGCCTCTCACAATCAACCTTAGCCGCATACTTCCTAAGCCAGTCCATACCCAAAATAATTCCGAACCCCGCAAAGTTCAGAACAAAACAATCACAAACAAAAGAGCAACCATGACTCGATACAACTAGACCACGACATAACATACACAAACAAGACGAACCCCCAACTGGATTAGTCACAACCAATGGCCTATCAACAATATCCGGTTCCAAACCTAACCGGCCTACTAGTTCATTACAAACAAACGAATGCGATGCTCCAGTATCAAACAAAACTCTAACTGGAATACCACATAGGAAAAGAGTACCTTGAACAACCACACTCTTTCCCTTCTCTTCAGCAGTAGGAGCTTTCGAAGACGACGGAACAGCTCCTAAAGCATAGGCTTGCACAATCTGCCTGTCCCTCCTCGGTTCTGGACAATTCTTCCTGATGTGCCCTGGCTTGTCACAGTTGTGACACTTCATCGGTGCCTTCGGATTCTTACAATCCTTCGAGAAATGGCCCTTCTGCTGACAATTGTAGCAAGTCACCTCGCCTTTCGGCTTCTTCTGGCCATCCTTACCCTTCTGCTGCTGCTGCTTCCTCTTCTTGTTTCCACCTTGCTGGGTTTTAGACTCTTCCCTGGTCACAGCAACAACAGATCCTTCCTTAGGAAACAGACTCTCATGCCTAAGAGCTTTCTCCACAAGCTTCTCAAATGAATCGTCTAAATGATCCACCAACTGTCTCCCAAGATAACTATCCAAGCCGGTCACAAACTTCTCATTCTTCTGATAAGCAGATTCAATATATCATCGGGCATACTTGGACAAAGCTTCAAACTCAGAAACATACTCAAGAACAGATCTTCCACCCTGCTTGAGCTCTACAAACTTCTTGAACAGAACAGACTTCTGAGCTGTAGAAATGAACTTAGCTTCAAACCTAGCTTGGAATTGCTCCCAAGTAATCTCTTCCTCCGCAGTATTGATGGTAATAGAGTTCCACCAATCAGAGGCTCTCCCTTGAAGCTGCCTTGATGCCAACTTCCTCTTAGTTGCATCATCAATTCCCAAATCACCAAAGATCCTTCTACAAGCATCTATCCATCTCTGGACTTCGATAGTTGATTCTGTTCCCAAGAAAACCCTTCCTCCAAGAGCAGTATAATCCTTGCACAGCTTAGCAAAATCCACTGGTTTCAGAGTTTGGACTTGAACTCCAACATCTACTGCTGCCCCCGGAACTGGTATCCTTCTCATGATCGAAGTCATCATAGCTTCGAACATGGCTGCATAATCAGCAGTCTCTTCAGTAGCACGGCCTTCCCTAGCAGCTGGTCTCCCTCTTCGACTCATTCTCAATATCTATAAAAAGGAATGATTAGAACATCTAGAGAAACAACTGCATAAAGGACTAACTTACTACTAAACTACTATATTATATATAGTAATCATCCATCAAAATACAATTACGTCTCTCATACGTAGTTACGTCAGCGAGCGTTGGGTAAAATCGATTAACCAATGCTCTGATACCAAATGTGACGACCGCCCATGACCCCTGCACCGAATCTAAAGATAGAGCGCTGTAAAGTGTGCCAGGCGACCATGGGTGATTGTCAAGGTAAGATTTAAAACAAAAGAACCTATCGTATTACTCACAGCGCATGGACAAAATACAATAGAACATATGTATAGTGAAGCTTTACAGAACAAAATGACATCATCTAAAACTCCATAGTAGTTGAATACAAGCATCCACATAGTCAATACATCAAGCCTCACTACATATCTCTCGGAGAATACAAAACAGCGGAATATCCAGTACATATAATAAGAAGATAATATGCAACCCTCCAGCTCGTCTTCGATATCAGCATCGTGAGAAGAGAACAGCACCTGTCACCTGCTACCTAGTCTGCCCGTCCCAAAATGGACGAACGGCCCAAGGCAATAAGAATTAAAACATAAAGCCTTGAGTCAGACAACAGTCTTAGTGAACAGTAAATTAACTAACAACATACCAAAAGAGCATAAAGGAAAAGGAATAGGAATACAACCCTCCCACTCCAACCTCATTCTATAGTGATAGCTCCCAGACACACACTAAGCAGAAGCAAACATAGCAGAGCATATAATTTAAAGTAAAGCTACTATCACTTGAGTCAAGGGCGATGTTTTTCAAGTACCAAGGCCTAAATCAGATAAGCAACCAGAAAATACCGCTCTTGAGTCCGAATGACGATACAACCAAACATCCATGACTCTGGCTATCACTGTTATCATTGCTTTGATATCACCGTTAATTGAATGACCGGCACATTCTTTCAGCCGTCCGTCAAGGGCTAATGGAAACCCCGGTTCTAGACATAACTCCCGCACGTCGTCGCAGCCCGTGCCTAGGACTATCGAATCTGCCCAGAGTACTCGACCATCAACAGTTGGCCGTTGGGACTATCGAATCTGCCCAAATGCACTCTTGCTTAGAGCATGCTAGAACCTTCAACAACGATGCTATCCAAGCCTCCTAGTCATCCTCCTCGACGACTATTCTCATATCCATTCATTATCCTCAACTCGAATCATATCACCGAGTTATCAACATGCTTGGAATGATCCCGTCTGGATTAGACCAAGTCTTCATCATATGATGCCTCGCTTCATTACATCCTCGCAAAGCCTCATCTCAACTTCACATCATCAAATCTATGCATAAGAGCTTCATCATCCCGCTACATATGCCACGAGCAGCTTTTCCAATTCAAGAGCCTTTCCCTTAGCTTTTGAATCACCTTCGATCTAAATCTAATCATCAATCATCTAATTCATAACAATCAATCAAATCAAACATCAATCCAAGCAATCAAGCATTCAAAAATGATCTAAGTAGACAATTATAACAATAATGGCATTTTCGTAATTAAAGAGTTGAAAGTCCAATAAGCATGAAAACATGGATTATATCTCTACAAACTTGATGAATGAACTTGCATAGGTTAACATATGATAAAATGGATGTAACATCATCATGAACAATGGATCTATATGGATCTACACTTAGTATGAAGAAAATGCATGGAAATCCCTATTTTAACACCAAATCGAGCCAACAATCCGATATACTCCTTTGGATCCGTGTGAGAGATAATCACCACTCACCAAATCACCTAAATAACCTCAAATCAATACGCTTCAGATCTGGACAGCGAAGGATCAAGCTTGATCTATCACGAATCCGCTTCAAACGAAGAAATCTCTCTTGAAAAGATGAAGATCTTCAATCTAAGCTCTCGAATCTTCAATCTTGATCTTCGATTTGGATGGATGGAAGCACTAGATTAGAGTGGAGAAAAGAAGTGAAGAAGTGTAGAAGTCAAGCTCTCAAAATGGCAGCACTTCGTCGCTTCAAAAATCCGGATCCCAAAAAGTGAGAACAACCCCTCCTATTTATAGCTGAAATTCCTTAAGTCGAAATCTGGCTATCTCCCTAAGTCGCTTCCGATCTAAGCCTCTCCGACCTAACAGATGCACGACTTAACTCCTCAGCGACCTAACACTTGACGACCTAAAGCAATACGCTTTCCTTCGACCTACGACTTAGCAACAGGTATGACCTAATACTTAGGAAACCCAGCGACCTAACAACCTAACGACTTAACTACCTACGACTCAGTTGGGTTGCGACCTAACAACTTAGGCTTCTACGCGACCTAACACATGTCAACCTAAAACAACATATGACCTAACAGTTAGATCCACGCGACCTAACACTTAAACTATCCTAGCGACCTAACAACTCACGCGATTTACGACTTAGCAAACTCGCGACCTAACACACACGCGACCTAACCATCTTAGGTCGCCTACGACCTAACTCAACACAGAACTAACGACCTAACTATGCTAACACTTAGGTCGGTCAATTCCATAGGTCGCTAACTCCTATAGGTCGCAAACTGCTTATCCCCTAAGTAGTTAATTCTACTAGGTCGCTACCTCCTATCTCTTAGGTCGCTAACTCGAACTGCCGACCTAACACTTAACTCACCCAAACACTTAGGTCGCTCCCAACATTTCCTTAGGTCGTTGCCGACCTATCCCTTAGGTCGCTCAAAACCCTTAAGTCTCCTATCTTAGGTTGTCTACGACCTAAACCCAACATCCTTAGGTCGCACCACATCCCTAAGTCGTCTACAACATAGCTCTTAACTTGCTACCATCCTATAGGTCGGTCACGACTTAGCTCTTAGGTCGTTCATGACCTAGGACTTAGACAAATACACCAAAATCTGAAACAACTAGAAAATGCTGAAAATCCCAGATTTTGACAAACTTTTCGATCCGTAAAAATACGGGTCGTTACATCTTTTGTGTAGGCGTACCTTTATTTAGCATTTTTAAAGCAAGCGGCTTATTATTTAGCAATTATCGCATCCAAATTCAGCCAAACGGCCTTCCAGTACCTGTACTATCTCAATTTAAACATATAAGCACCATATACATATAGAGTTTATAACATAACCCTTACTTAAACAACTATAACACTTTAATACTAAAAGAAATGCATTCAAATTAATTCACACGAGCAATTTATACGTTTTCAAACCTAATTCAATTGCTTACCCCCAATCTATATACCATTTTTCCCAGTTTAATTGTTTTACAACTCCATTTCTTATATTCCATTGATTTTTAATCCAAACAAGCTCACATTCACTTCAAACGATTCAAAAATTAATCATATTTGCATCCACTAATTCATAGAATTTAATTAAATCTCGTTTATAACAAATGACGCTCATTTTTACGCAAATTTATGATATCCATGTGAATAAATAATTACTTAAGTGTTATAACCCATTAACTTAAGGGGCATTTCACCAGAAGGACAAACTTTGCAGTCCAATTAGTTTCTAGGACACACATTCAAAGAAATTACTTTCAAGGCCAAAGTCAGCAGAATAATTGCTTTCAAGGACAAAGTCAGCAGTCCAATTACTTTCAAGGACATAATTTCATAGGTTTTTAGGCCCTAGAAACTAATTATTTTACGTTTTGTCCTTGAAAGTAATTATTTCAGTTGTGTGTCCTAGAAACTAATTCCACTTGCTAAAGAGGCCCTTGTGGCTAATTTCCACTTAACTTAATTCCAACTCAATTTTATTAAATTCAATTCCATTTTAATTTATTTACATTCATTTTATTTAGCTCAACACATACCCTGCTTGTGTACTCCTAACCATTCCCAAATTAATTCAATCCAAGCTTTTATTTAAAAGCTTTCACTCTTATTCGAAGCCAAGCTCCCATAAATTTTGAAACTTAAGTTAATTTACTTCTATTTATTCCAACTTCAACTTAAGTTCACTACCATTCAACTTAATTCTCATCAAATCAAAATCCATTTTAATTCAGTTAACCCATAGTTTCCCATTTTTATATTTTTAATTCACTTACTTACCCATTTTCAAATTTATTTAATTAATACGAAACCATCCTTAATTTATTTCGACTCACCTGGGTTTGTTTACACTCAAATCATTTCTATTATAATTTACTTTCATTTAATTCAACACTTCAATTATATCTAATTTACTAGCAAATTATGTTAAATATTATTCATATCACACTGAAATTTTATAAATTCAACCCATCTCTATTTTATTTTTATTTTTACAACATCGCTTCTTATTTAATTCATTATCAAACCCGAGTTGAATTCTATTTATAATTCGAATTCATTTTCCAAACTCCATTATTAACCTACAATCCATTTATTTACTCGAGCAACTTTTATTAATATGTTCTGTCAAATAATTATTTAGCTAATTAGCTTACTTCCAATTTTTAAATCAATATTCGATTTTATTACAAAGAATCATTTCATTAAATTTTCCTGAGTTTCAAAACTGTTCATAACTCCCGTTTAGATTTTCCTTTATTTTCCAACACCTTTATTTTAAAATTAGAAATGCTTTTGAATTCAAATAATATTATTAAAATAGTTTTTTTATAAAAAATACTTTTTATAACTCGATGTCTCAACCAGTCCATCCTTGTTCTCACAGAAATTCAGTCATACGTTGGTTAGGCGTAGGACTGAAAATCTATAAGTACTTAGCAGACTCATTTTCGACATCCAGTGAAAATACTTTGAAAGTAATTTTACTTGAAAATATCGAAAATAGTTTTTGAAAACAGTTTACTGAAAATATCTTTGGCGAGAATGCTCTGGAAATCATCACACCCATCTATGGTCACAGTTACATCCTGGGTTACGTTGCCGTCGCAGCAAAAGTCCATGTAACTGATTACACCATAGAACCCACGACAGATCGCAGTTACACCCAGGGTTACGTTGCCGTCACAGCAAAAGTCCATGTAACTGTTGGCTCTCAGCGGCACACACGATTATGCTGTCAAAATGAAACTTCTCCACTTCCACATAGGTCGCAGTCTACCGATGTAAAATCAAACGCAGACTGTTCGCTCTCAGCGGCACACACGACTTTCGCTATATTACCATAGTGTCGCAGTCTACCGATATAAAATCAAACGTAGACTGTTGGCTCTAAGCGGCACACACGACTTTCGCTATGGTCTGCAGTAGATCGTAGTGACATCGAGTTACATTGTCGTCATAGCATAACCCAAATGCCTCTGTAGGCACCAGCCCCTCGACTTTCGCTACACAATAATCCTCAGGAACTAGTTTTGTCCGGACTCCTCACAGGATCAACTTTAGAACCTCCCCCTTAGAGGCTCAAGGCAGTACCACCCAGTGGCACTCCTGAGAAGTTCATTTTAAGGGAGCGCCTTTTTCCCCAGAGCCTATCTCAAAACACATTACACTATACACATATAGTATTTTCTAAATCATACACCTAGTATGAATTTCACACAAGGCTCCTTTACACAAATCGATTTCCGAAATCTATAAATTCCAAAATAGGCTTTTTCCAAATCTCAATATTGATTTTACCCAAAAATCAAAAGCCCTTTCAAATCCATAGGTTCTCAAAACCTTTCCTCAAAAATCATTTTTTTTTCAAAATCATTTTACAAAGTCCCTTTTTATATAAATATATATATACTAATCTTGAAAAATTTTGAATCAAATTTATACTTGTATAAATTTATGTTTATACTCCAAATATTTCAAAAATCCTTTCTTCTGGCTATAGATTCATTCAAAGGTAGTTTTTATCTTATTTAACAAAGATATATAATTTAAATTTTCTTTTCCTTCCAAGACAAACATTAAATTTCAAAATTTACACTTGCCAAATTACTTACTTTTATTATAAAGTACATTTTATTTTTATTTTTTTTAAATCAAGGGATTTTCAATTTCCACTTTATTTCCATAAAATTAATTTCTGCCATAGAAATATCAAATTTTAATTTATTTTATTTTAGTTTATCTCATATATTCAAAAGAAATATTTTCCATTACAAAAATCATCTTATAACCTTTTATCAACAACTTCAATATCAATCTCATTCAAACTCGTACGATGTCCACATATCATCCGTATGCAATATCAATCTGATCGCTCACTCGATCACCCAATTTCAATTCTGAACTAGTATTGCCCACCCGACTTTCTAGTGCGGACTCAGATCTGGTTTCTTGATCAGAAACCGTCATTCTCCTTGCATAGTCACAACTATGATAGAGAATATCCAGAACCAATCAACAATCCATATCCAGGTTCGCCGTCGAAAATCGAGTGAAAAATCCCAACTCGGATCGATAATATTATCTCAAAATTCTGTGCTCGAATCTGGATCAAATCACTATGCGAATAGAATAATATACGTACGTACGTCCCACGTATTTATTTTCATTGATTTTCACTCGTACCAATTTCTTATTTTCTATTCACATTCACTTATTCGCAAATTTCCTTAATCCCATTCAGATTATTACTTCAATTCTTATCTCAGTTAGATATTTACATTCGTAACAGTTTGAGCTCCGACTAATTTAGAAAATAGCTTGAAAATATAAAAATAGGTAAATAGTTGAAAAATAATTAATAGTTTGCAAAATAGCTGCAAAATAGTTAAATAATGATAGAATAGTTGGAAAATAGTCAAATAATTATAAAATAGTTAACCAATTGTAAAATAGTTGAAAAAATAGGTTAAATAGTTATAGTAATCTTAAATAATTACAAAATAGTCGCAAAATAGTAATTAATTTATAAACCAGTTGGAAAAAATAGTAATTAGTTTAGAAAACAGTTGAAAATGGTTAAATAGCTCCAAAAATAATTGTAAAACAAGTATGAAATAATTTGTCTTAAGAAAGAAAGGTTGTATATATTTAATAGTTTGGAAAAAGTAAGTTTATATTAAAACAATTTATATTAAAAATAGTCTAGAGTCCAAACTGTTCACTTTCCCAATAATTCAATTTAAATTTCCACTTCCATTTAAATTGACCCAAATCAAATTTGATTATTCTTCAATTTCCATTGATATTGATTTAATCCCAATACAAGTTGAATCAATTCTCAATTTCCTTCCGACTTCAAATCATATTCCATTTGATCTTTAAACTTGTACAATTTTAATTATAATTTAAATTTTACAACTTCTATTAATAATTAATTACATTCACATTTTGCTTGTAACTCGGAATTATACAATTTATTTGGCTATATTCTTATTATTCCATACACATTTTAATCAAGATTCCAGAGTTTAAACAAATTTCCAAAATTTCAGTATCACCTTAGAATTCAACTATATCCAAAATTCTTTGGAAAATTCAATTATCCCTTTGAATTTCAAAACCAAACCCAGTTCACAAGCAATTCCAATTTAAAACAATTTGTTAGCAATTTCTCTTCTAGAAACTCGAAAATGAACATCGATGATGCTGCGGTCATCACCGACGTTATTTTCCAGTGTCCAAAAGAGTTTCAATGCTTTTATCTCATTAAAAACATTTTCAAATATTTTTTTTATTTTTCTTCAAATCTCCAAGATTTCAATTTCAACACAAAAATATTTTTTTGGAATAATACCATTATTTCTCCAAAACCTTGGGAAACCACTTTCAAATCCAAAGGAATTTTAAAATTTCCCAAAATTCCAAATTCCCAACCCATCCAATTCATATTTAAACATTACTCTGGAATTTTCATCTTACTTCATTTTCAAATATTCTCTAGAATTCTATTTCAAATTATGATCTCATTTATTTCGATTTATAAATTACATTTACAATCTATATTTCTAATTCCATTTTGTTCTATAAGTTTATTCTTCAACTTTGATTATAAGTTTCAATTTGGTCGTATTTTATATTACTTCTTAATTTAACTCCATTAATTTGACATCCAATCACCTCAATATTTATTAGAACGAAATATTGCTATATATATCAAAATACATTTTTATATAAAATCATTTAAAACCTTTATATAAGAAAATAATAAGTATGCTCTCATATATATATTCAACTCATCCTAGAGTACTACGGACTCTATTTAAGGAGTAATCCCCACCAGAGTCAAGGTTCTTGCTTAACCTTTCAGCTCTGATACCAACTGTAACGACCCGGAGTTTTCGAAGCCGAAAATTCCAGATAGTTATGAAAGAAGAAAGAGATAGAAGAAGAAGAAGAACAGAACACCAAACATCTCACATACGCAGTGGATAAAATATAATAATAAATAATAACACTTTACAAAAGAATACTATATCTGTCAATTACATTTAATATACATCAGAGTTTCACATTTATACAGTCACTGAATATATACAATTATCATGTCTCGGATTAAAAATACTATAAATACAGCGGAATATTATATACGCTCTTGCCATCCAGCTCTCCTCCTGAGCTCCAGAACGTATCCACCTGAAAATCTGTAACACTCGGTCTGACCCGAGCATTACATCAAAGTAACACCCGGGTCAGGCTGGAAACCAGCGTGAGTAAACTCAACCAACATAGAATACCAAAGCAAACATCTTATTTTAGCCCGGGTAACTTATATCAATTTAACAAATTCACAATTTGCTATAAACAACACTTATTCAACCCATCAATTTCTATGTACCCCACTTAGATAAAATAATCCAATTTACTTAAATAATTTCCTTCCAGCCTATTGACTTCACAAAACAATCTAAAATTTTGAAGTGGTTTCGGGTATTCCGAAAACCCGACCCCGGTCTCTTCGAAACTCATGTTATCCTATCCCAAATTATTTAAATGGAATACACAACAATTCATATCAGAGATATCAACACATTCAAAACATCCAATACCATTCAATTATCCAACACATACCAAATGATTCATTGGTTCTAATTTAATTTCTAACCACATTCGTTTAGATTTCTTCATTAAATATTAGTAAATTCCAAAATCAAATAATTAGTCAACCCTTCACTATCCATCTTAATTAATCAATCCTGATTAATTCCCTTTCTATCACATTCAAGTAATTACCTTAAATTTACTTCACGATATTAATTAGTCTCAACTAAGATCATTGAGTGATCTTAATTGCTTTATAAATTAATTAATTATTAATTTACATTCATCCTTAATTACTTATACCGATTAACTTCCCATAAGTCAGTTGTTACTAATTAATTTATCTTAATTCATTCATTCAACCCTTAGTAACTTTAAAATGGAAACATTTCTTTATTTATGTTGAAGTTTAAAACAACTTAAAATTCCCAATACTATGAGTTAAGCAACAATTAACTCGAGAACCCTTCAAAACAAAATCACCAGATCATCAATTCACAGAGCATATCAAATCAATTCAATCATTCAACCAAACATTTAAATTTAATCATTCAAATTTAAATAGAAATCAACCAAAGTGAGATTTACTCACCTTTGCTTTTATTTGCAATCCACCTCAAAATTGCCTTGGTTTCCTCAATTTTCGACCTTGTATAACATTTTATGGTTTGTTAACATTTGCAATAACCTACAAATAATCTACCATTTAAAATTTCTATTTTTAAATCTTATATATATATTACTATTTTTTTCTGTTTATTCACACATATTAAGATCAACCTAAAATCTGAAACTGCATAATATATATAAGAATACTCTTACTGTAAAATATGAATCTCTGTAAAAATCTGGTTTCCAAGACCCTATCTTTCTATTCTGCTTACATATATTAATTTAGTTAAATTAAAATAGGGTAGAAAATGTCACCTCGTTTCGAGTATCGCCGACGAACAACCCAAACAACGTTGCCGAGTCCCTCATGCACACCCAAAACTCACAAAAATTACAGCGGCGACCACCCAGTTGCGCTCGTAATCGCTACCCATAGCCGTGAGCCACATCTCGATTAACTTGAAGTCGAAACCCTCCAACCCCTTACTACTTGAAACCCTAGTAAGAGAGCCCCCCTTCGATTGCCAACGAATTCGCGAGCCCCCCCTCTTCCCAAGCTTCCCGACGACGACATGCCGTAGATACCCTAGCGCGTGCGAACGCCTGCTCCCTTTGGACGCAACGGTCTTGTCGCGATTCAATCTTTGTGTGATCAATTTGGATTACTCTTTCATTTAGTTTAAGGATGAGAGGGTTGAGAGGAAAAGCGGCGACCATTTTTTTCTTTCTTTCGCGAAATGGCGGCATGGTTGCTGTTTTACTTCGTTCGAATGGAATGATGTAGTAAGAAGATAAGGTAGTAGGTACGCTTATCAAAAGTGGAAGTGTATTGAGGAAGTTATCGGCTGAGACCTTTGTTTCCAGACTCTTCATATTGTATTTTCTCCTTTGTTTATTTTGATTTGTACATCGTCGGCTAGATTTAATCTTGCAAAAAGTTGATTTGATATTTTATAAAAAGCTTTGATGTTATGTTTGTAAGCTTGGACGTGATATTTATGTGCTTTAGTTGAATGGCATTCATTGTGTGTTCCCTTTTTGTTTACCACTATTTCATATGAAATTGTATTTGTATATATTCTTATTTTAATAAAAATTGATTTTAATGCTCACCTATACATTGCTTTATTATACATATACTCACATTCATACTTTTACAAACTCTCTCATACTTTACTTCATAATTTATATAATAATGTATTAACCACTTATATTCTTTTACCCTTATTTCTAAATCATATAGTTTTATTTTAAGCTTAAGTATCATCACTTGGATTTATATTCTAATATTTTTCGTATCATCATTATAAATTTTACAAGCCTTCAAATTATTTTAACAGGCTTAGAAATTCCAGATTCAACAATTTACCCAATTTCAATTATTAAATTCAATATTTAAACTATATAATTCAATGGTTTAATTATCAAGTTAATATTGATATCTCGAATTCAAGTTAAATTAACTTTAAACTATTTTAAAATCAATTAATTATTCCATTTTAAATTATTCAAAATCCTGGGTCGTCACATTCCTCCCTCCTTAAAAGAATTTCGTCCCCGAAATTTCCAATTAGGAAGAATGATCCCTAACCCTTTAACTATTTCCTCACCCCATATAGTTTCCAACAATTTACTAAACAAACTTTTTATCAAAGTCACTCTAACCCTCTTTCTAACTTTCCAAACTTATTCATAAATTCAACAAATTTTACTTACTTAACAATTCAAATTTAAATTTAAATTCAAATTTTAAATTATCAAAAATTTTCCAAAATTTTTTCTAACTCTCTAAATTTTCAAAAAATTTTGCCAGCGTCTCCCTTGTGCGGCTAGCTCGGTACAACTACAAAAGGCCTCTACAGGCTCCCAAATTCTCAAAAAGAAAAAAGCCAAGTGGCTAGCTCAAAAACCCAATCCAATTTCATACAGAAATTAAATACTAACCTTTTAGTCGGGCAATTCAAATTTATCTTTTGGAATCAAATCAAATTTCTTTTCCCTTTAATACCTGCATATCCCACTTAGCAACAATATCCAATTGTAACTTTACAAATCATTTTATACCATTCCTTACAAGAGTTTTCGTATCTACTCCTATCAATTTGTTTCTCCCGCTTCCATATGATTTCAATTTGTCCTCAATTCTAAATATTGAATTTTATCCTCCATTGATATCTAATTCATATTAGTTTCATTTACTAATCTATTTAATTCTAATCTGTCACTAACATAAATTTTTCCAAAAATTTCAAAAATTTCTAACTCCCAAAATTTTCAGAAAATTTTGGCAAAGTCTCCTTTGTACGGAGGAGCTTCTGCGATATCGCAGGATGCACAAATATATATACATCGGCCTCAGGCCGGAAATCACAATATATATCAATATATGCAGTTCATATCTCCTATTTTGAATTCTTTTGTGTAGGCGTACCTTTATTTAGCATTTTTAAAGCAAGCGGCTTATTATTTAGCAATTATCGCATCCAAATTCAGCCAAACGGCCTTCCAGTACCTGTACTATCTCAATTTAAACATATAACCACCATATACATATAAAGTTTATAACATAACCCTTACTTAAACAACTATAACACTTTAATACTAAAAGAAATGCATTCAAATTAATTCACACGAGCAATTTATACGTTTTCAAACCTAATTCAATTGCTTACCCCCAATCTATATACCATTTTTCCCAGTT
The DNA here is from genome assembly GCA_030737815.1 of Allium fistulosum. Taxonomy (NCBI): domain Eukaryota; kingdom Viridiplantae; phylum Streptophyta; class Magnoliopsida; order Asparagales; family Amaryllidaceae; genus Allium; species Allium fistulosum. The sequence continues at coordinate 532,550,456 of CM060908.1, read as the reverse complement.
TAATTGTTTTACAACTCCATTTCTTATATTCCATTGATTTTTAATCCAAACAAGCTCACATTCACTTCAAACGATTCAAAAATTAATCATATTTGCATCCACTAATTCATAGAATTTAATTAAATCTCGTTTATAACAAATGACGCTTATTTTTTCGCAAATTTATGATATCCATGTGAATAAATAATTACTTAAGTGTTATAACCCATTAACTTAAGGGGCATTTCACCAGAAGGACAAACTTTGCAGTCCAATTAGTTTCTAGGACACACATTCAAAGAAATTACTTTCAAGGCCAAAGTCAGCAAAATAATTGCTTTCAAGGACAAAATCAGCAGCCAATTACTTTCAAGGACATAATTTCATAGGTTTTTAGGCCCTAGAAACTAATTATTTTACGTTTTGTCCTTGAAAGTAATTATTTCAGTTGTGTGTCCTAGAAACTAATTCCACTTGCTAAAGAGGCCCTTGTGGCTAATTTCCACTTAACTTAATTCCAACTCAATTTTATTAAATTCAATTCCATTTTAATTTATTTACATTCATTTTATTTAGCTCAACACATACCCTGCTTGTGTACTCCTAACCATTCCCAAATTAATTCAATCCAAGCTTTTATTTAAAAGCTTTCACTCTTATTCGAAGCCAAGCTCCCATAAATTTTGAAACTTAAGTTAATTTACTTCTATTTATTCCAACTTCAACTTAAGTTCACTACCATTCAACTTAATTCTCATCAAATCAAAATCCATTTTAATTCAGTTAACCCATAGTTTCCCATTTTTATATTTTTAATTCACTTACTTACCCATTTTCAAATTTATTTAATTAATACAAAACCATCCTCAATTTATTTCGACTCACCTGGGTTTGTTTACACTCAAATCATTTCTATTATAATTTACTTTCATTTAATTCAACACTTCAATTATATCTAATTTACTAGCAAATTACGTTAAATATTATTCATATCACACTGAAATTTTATAAATTCAACCCATCTCTATTTTATTTTTATTTTTACAACATCGCTTCTTATTTAATTCATTATCAAACCCGAGTTGAATTCTATTTATAATTCGAATTCATTTTCCAAACTCCATTATTAACCTACAATCCATTTATTTACTCGAGCAACTTTTATTAATATGTTCTGTCAAATAATTATTTAGCTAATTAGCTTACTTCCAATTTTTAAATCAATATTCGATTTTATTACAAAGAATCATTTCATTAAATTTTCCTGAGTTTCAAAATTGTTCATAACTCCAGTTTAGATTTTCCTTTATTTTCCAACACCTTTATTTTAAAATTAGAAATGCTTTTGAATTCAAATAATATTATTAAAATAGCTTTTTTATAAAAAATACTTTTTATAACTCGATGTCTCAACCAGTTCATCCTTGTTCTCATAGAAATTCAGTCATACGTTGATTTGGCGTAGGACTGAAAATCTATAAGTACTTAGCAGACTCATTTTCGACATCCAGTGAAAATACTTTGAAAGTAATTTTACTTGAAAATATCGAAAATAGTTTTTGAATACAGTTTACTGAAAATATCTTTGGTGAGAATGCTTTGGAAATCATCACACCCATCTATGGTCACAGTTACATCCTGGGTTACGTTGCCGTCGCAGCAAAAGTCCATGTAACTGATTACACCATAGAACCCATGACAGATCGCAGTTACACCCAGGGTTACGTGCCGTCACAGCAAAAGTCCATGTAACTGTTAGCTCTCAGCGGCACACACGATTATGCTGTCAAAATGAAACTTCTCCACTTCCACATAGGTCACAGTCTACTGATGTAAAATCAAACGCAGACTGTTCGCTCTCAGCGGCACACACGACTTTCGCTATGTTACCATAGTGTCGCAGTCTACCGATATAAAATCAAACGTAGACTGTTGGCTCTCAGCGGCACACACGACTTTCGCTATGGTCTGCAGTAGATCGTAGTGACATCGAGTTACATTGTCGTCACAGCATAACCCAAATGCCTCTATAGGCACCAGCCCCTCGACTTTCGCTACACAATAATCCTCAGGAACTAGTTTTGTCCGGACTCCTCACAGGATCAACTTTAGAACCTCCCCCTTAGAGGCTCAAGGCAGTACCACCCAGTGGCACTCCTAAGAAGTTCATTTTAAGGGAGCGCCTTTTTCCCGAGAGCCTATCTCAAAACACTTTACACTATACACATATAGTATTTTCTAAATCATACACATAGTATGAATTTCACACAAGGCTCCTTTACACAAATCGATTTCCGAAATCGATAAATTCCAAAATAGGCTTTTTCCAAATCTCAATATTGATTTTTCCCAAAAATCAAAAGCCCTTTCAAATCCATAGGTTCTCAAAACCTTTCCTCAAAAATCATTTTTTTTTCAAAATCATTTTACAAAGTCCCTTTTTATATAAATATATATATACTAATCTTGAAAAATTTTGAATCAAATTTATACTTGTATAAATTTATGTTTATACTCCAAATATTTCAAAAATCCTTTCTTCTGGCTATAGATTCATTCAAAGGTAGTTTTTATCTTATTTAACAAAGATATATAATTTAAATTTTCTTTTCCTTCCAAGACAAACATTAAATTTCAAAATTTACACCTGCCAAATTACTTACTTTTATTATAAAGTACATTTTATTTTTATTTTTTTTTAAATCAAGGGATTTTCAATTTCCACTTTATTTCCATAAAATTAATTTCTGCCATAGAAATATCAAATTTTAATTTATTTTTTTTAGTTTATCATATATTCAAAAGAAATATTTTCCATTACAAAAATCATCTTATAACCTTTTATCAACAACTTCAATATCAATCTCATTCAAACTCGTACGATGTCCACATATCATCCGTACGCAATATCAATCTGATCGCTCACTCGATCACCCAATTTCAATTCCGAACTAGTATTGCCCACCCGACTTTCTAGTGCGGACTCAGATCTGGTTTCTTGATCAGAAACCGTCATTCTCCTTGCATAGTCACAATTATGATAGAGAATATCCAGAACCAATCAACAATCCATATCCAGGTTCGCCGTTGAAAATCGAGTGAAAAATCCCAACTCGGATCGATAATATTATCTCAAAATTCTATGCTCGAATCTGGATCAAATCACTATGAAAATAGAATAATATACGTACATCCCACGTATTTATTTTCATTGATTTTCACTCAAACCAATTTCTTATTTTCTATTCACATTCACTTATTCGCAAATTTCCTTAATCCCATTCAGATTATTACTTCAATTCTTATCTCAGTTAGATATTTACATTCATAACAGTTTGAACTCCGACTAATTTAGAAAATAACTTGAAAATATAAAAATAGGTAAATAGTTGAAAAATAATTAATAGTTTGCAAAATAGCTGCAAAATAGTTAAATAATGATAGAATAGTTGGAAAATAGTCAAATAATTATAAAATAGTTAACCAATTGTAAAATAGTTGAAAAAATAGGTTAAATAGTTATAGTAATCTTAAATAATTACAAAATAGTCGCAAAATAGTAATTAATTTATAAACCAGTTGAAAAAAATAGTAATTAGTTTAGAAAACAGTTGAAAATGGTTAAATAGCTCCAAAAATAATTGTAAAACAAGTATGAAATAATTTGTCTTAAGAAAGAAAGGTTGTATATATTTAATAGTTTGGAAAAAGTAAGTTTATATTAAAACAATTTATATTAAAAATAGTCTAGAGTCCAAACTGTTCACTTTCCCAATAATTCAATTTAAATTTCCACTTCCATTTAAATTGACCCAAATCCAATTTGATTAATCTTCAATTTCCATTGATATTGATTTAATCCCAATACAAGTTGAATCAATTCTCAATTTTCTTCCGACTTCAAATCATATTCCATTTGATCGTTAAACTTGTACAATTTTAATTATAATTTAAATTTTACAACTTCTATTAATAATTAATTACATTCACATTTTGCTTGTAACTCGGAATTATACATTTTATTTGGCTATATTCTTATTATTCCATACACATTTTAATCAAGATTCCAGAGTTTAAACAAATTTCCAAAATTTCAGTATCACCTTAGAATTCAACTATATCCAAAATTCTTTGGAATATTCAATTATCCCTTTGAATTTCAAAACCAAACCCAGTTCACAAGCAATTCCAATTTAAAACAATTTGTTAGCAATTTCTCTTCTAGAAACTCGAAAATGAACATCGATGATGCTGCAGTCATCACCGACGTTATTTTCCAGTGTCCAAAAGAGTTTCAATGCTTTTATCTTATTAAAAACATTTCCAAATATTTTTTTTATTTTTTTTCAAATCTCCAAGATTTCAATTTCAACACAAAAATATTTTTTTGGAATAATACCATTATTTCTCCAAAACCTTGGGAAACCACTTTCAAATCCAAAGGAATTTTAAAATTTCCCAAAATTCCAAATTCCCAACCCATCCAATTCATATTTAAACATTACTCTGGAATTTTCATCTTACTTTATTTTCAAATATTCTCTGGAATTCTATTTCAAATTATGATCTCATTTATTTCGATTTATAAATTACATTACAATCTATATTTCTAATTCCATTTTGTTATATAAGTTTATTCTTCAACTTTGATTATAAGTTTCAATTTGGTCGTATTTTATATTACTTCTTAATTTAACTCCATTAATTTGACATCCAATCACCTCAATATTTATTAGAACGAAATATTGCTATATATATCAAAATACATTTTTATATAAAATCATTAAAAACCTTTATATAAGAAAATAACAAGTATGCTCTCATATATATATTCAACTCATCCTAGAGTACTACGGACTCTATTTAAGGAGTAATCCCTACCAGAGTCAAGGTTCTTGCTTAACCTTTCAGCTCTGATACCAACTGTAACGACCCGGAGTTTTCGAAGCCGAAAATTCCAGATAGTTAAGAAAGAAGAAAGAGATAGAAGAAGAAGAAGAACAGAACACCAAACATCTCACATACGCAGTGGATAAAATATAATAATAAATAATTACACTTTACAAAAGAATACTATATCTGTCGATTACATTTAATATACATCAGAGTTTCACATTTATACAGTCACTGAATATATACAATTATCATGTCTCGGATTAAAAATACTATAAATACAGCGGAATATTATATACGCTCTTGCCATCCAGCTCTCCTCCTGAGCTCCAAAACGTATCCACCTGAAAATCTGTAACACTCGGTCTGACCCGAGCATTACGTCAAAGTAACACCCGGGTCAGGCTGGAAACCAGCGTGAGTAAACTCAACCAACATAGAATACCAAAGCAAACATCTTATTTTAGCCCGGGTAACTTATATCAATTTAACAAATTCACAATTTGCTATAAACAACACTTATTCAACCCATCAATTTCTATGTACCCCGCTTAGATAAAATAATCCAATTTACTTAAATAATTTCCTTCCAGCCTAATGACTTCACAAAACAATCTAAAATTTTGAAGTGGTTTCGGGTATTCCGAATACACGACCCCGGTCTCTTCGAAACTCATGTTATCCTATCCCAAATTATTTAAATGGAATACACAACAATTCATATCAGAGACATCAACACATTCAAAACATCCAATACCATTCAATTATCCAACACATACCAAATGATTCAATGGTTCTAATTTAATTTCTAACCACATTCGTTTAGATTTCTTCATTAAATATTAGTAAATTCCAAAATCAAATAATTAGTCAACCCTTCACTATCCACCTTAATTAATCAATCCTGATTAATTACCTTTCTATCACATTCAAGTAATTACCTTAAATTAACTTCACGATATTAATTAGTCTCAACTAAGATCATTGAGTGATCTTAATTGCTTTATAAATTAATTAATTATTAATTTACATTCATCCTTAATTACTTATACCGATTAACTTCCCATAAGTCGGTTGTTACAAATTAATTCATCTTAATTAATTCATTCAACCCTTAGTAACTTTAAAATGGAAACATTTCTTTATTTATGTTGAAGTTTAAAACAACTTAAAATTCCCAATACTATGAGTTAAGCAACAATTAACTCGAGAACCCTTCAAAACAAAATCACCAGATCATCAATTCACAGAGCATATCAAATCAATTCAATCATTCAACCAAACATTTAAATTTAATCATTCAAATTTAAATAGAAATCAACCAAAGTGAGATTTACTCACCTTTGCTTTTATTTGCAATCCACCTCAAAATTGCCTTGGTTTCCTCAATTTTCGACCTTGTATAACATTTTATGGTTTGTTAACATTTGCAATAACCTACAAATAATCTACCATTTAAAATTTCTATTTTTAAATCTTATATATATATTACTATTTTTTTCTGTTTATTCACACATATTAAGATCAACCTAAAATCTGAAACTGCATAATATATATAAGAATACTCTTACTGTAAAATATGAATCTCTGTAAAAATCTGGTTTCGAAGACCCTATCTTTCTATTCTGCTTACATATATTAATTTAGTTAAATTAAAATAGGGTAGAAAATCCACCTCGTTTCGAGTATCGCCGACGAACAACCCAAACAACGTTGCCGAGTCCCTCATGCACACCCAAAACTCACAAAAATTACAGCGGCGACCACCCAGTTCCGCTCGTAATCGCTACCCATAGCCGTGAGCCACATCTCGATTAACTTGAAGTCGAAACCCTCCAACCCCTTACTACCTGAAACCCTAGTACGAGAGCCCCCCTTCGATTGCCAACGAATTCGCGAGCCCCCCCTTCCCAAGCTTCCTGACGACGACATGCCGTAGATACCCTAGCGCGTGCGAACGCCTGCTCCCTTTGGACGCAACGGTCTTGTCGCTATTCAATCTTTGTGTGATCAATTTGGATTACTCTTTCATTTAGTTTAAGGATGAGAGGGTCGAGAGGAAAAGCGGCGACCATTTTTTTCTTTCTTTCGCGAAATGGCGGCATGGTTGCTGTTTTACTTCGTTCGAATGGAATGATGTAGTAAGAAGATAAGGTAGTAGGTACGCTTATCAAAAGTGGAAGGGTATTGAGGAAGTTATCGGTTGAGACCTTTGTTTCCAGACTCTTCATATTGTATTTTCTCCTTTGTTTATTTTGATTTGTACATCGTCGGCTTGATTTAATCTTGCAAAAAGTTGATTTGATATTTTATAAAAAGCTTTGATGTTATGTTTGTAAGCTTGGACGTGATATTTATGTGCTTTAGTTGAATGGAATTCATTGTGTGTTCCCTTTTCTTTTTGTTTACCACTATTTCATATGAAATTGTATTTGTATATATTCTTATTTTAATAAAAATTGATTTTAATGCTCACCTATACATTGCTTTATTATACATATACTCACATTCATACTTTTACAAACTCTCTCATACTTTACTTCATAATTTATACAATAATGTATTAACCACTTATATTCTTTTACCCTTATTTCTAAATCATATAGTTTTATTTTAAGCTTAAGTATCATCACTTGGATTTATATTCTAATATTTTTCGTATCATCATTATAAATTTTACAAGCCTTTAAATTATTTTAACAGGCTTAGAAATTCCAGATTCAATAATTTACCCAATTTCAATTATTAAATTCAATATTTAAACTATATAATTCAATGGTTTAATTATCAAGTTAATATTGATATCTCGAATTCAAGTTAAATTAACTTTAAACTATTTTAAAATCAATTAATTATTCCATTTTAAATTATTCAAAATTCTGGGTCGTCACATACTACTTCTAGACCAAACATTATGTTTGTTTATGTGCACGGTTTCAGTCAAATCCAAAGGAATATCATTTAGAAGCTGTAAAAGGATTATTAGGTATTTGATGCACACCTCACGATTTGGTCTATGGTTTCCAACTAATGATAACTTTGAGTTAAAGGGGTATTCAGATGCAGATTATGCTGGTAGTCTAGTTGATAGAAAAAGTACCGGGGGAACGTGTTTTATGTTGGGACATTCGTTAGTTGCATCACATTTCCGAAGAAAATATCTGCATAAATTTCATTTCAACTGATTTTCAATTGGCAAACATTTTTACAAAACCACTTCCAGAAAATAGTTTTTGTTGACTTCATCTCAGTTTAGGCATTTTAGAAATTTGATTTTATATTTTTGGATTTGATCCTAAATGTCTATGTTAAATATTCTGTCTCCCTACTGATTATCGAAAAGGAAAATAGTGATTGGAAAAAGTGATGAGTGTTGATCTAGGTCATACATTATGACTTAAGAGAGTATATTTAGTAAATTTCTTTAAAAAGTTAAACAAAATTTGCAATAACTTTGGATGGTAAAAAATTCCATGACCATCTCTATTCCTATCATGTTTCTACGACAATCACTCATCAAAACCCAAAATAGCATGTCAAAATGTGGAATTTAAACAGGAAATTATTCATTTTTCTTAATTAATTAGAAATAAAATCATCCAAAGTACTCACTCTCATTTAAAAGTCCTCACGGTTATGCATTGGTGAACTACTTGGAATCTTTGATTATGTGCTTTCATGCTCATTTAATAGTCCTCACAGTTATGCATGTATGGAACACATATCATAATAGATTATTAAATAGGCGAGTTGATTCTAATCCTATTTAAAAGTCCTCACGGTTATGCATGGTTAGAAGATGCTTGGAATTCATTTTTTTATTAAAAATAAGGAATACGGCTAATCTCATTTAAAAGTCCTAACGGTTATGCATGGTTATTAAATATTCAAATTCCTGTCATAAATATACCACAAATAGACAGGACTATATGGTTTTTTATGCCGACATCACCCCTATCACTCTAAAGTGGAATATCGCCTAATAGAGTATTTATTATTTGTTTGATTTTTTATTGAAATTTAATATTTATACTCGATTAGGTATTAATGTTGTATTAATGTCTATCATGTTATCACTGTTATCTAACACTATTAATCTTTTGCGGATAACAAAAGGGGGAGAGAAGTTAAGATTTTGGCAAATAATTCAATTTTTTTATATGCATATTCTCTCTAGGTTCATTGCATTATTTATTGTGTTTATTTGCAAATTTTTTAACTTTTTTTCATGCATATGTGAAGGGGGAGCTTTGTTGTAGGGGCAACATTCAAATAGGGAGAGCTAATAGAATTCAGCAAGACCAAATACATTTAATAAAGTCAAAATCTTAATATATGTTTGTTATCATCAAATGGGGGAGATTATAGAATATGCTGGTGTACTAGTGTATGATTTTTGTTTGATGATAATAAACATATATATATTCATTTAAATGTATTTGTAACTGTACTATTTTATTTTTCCACATAATTAAATAAATATTTGTTGAATAAAATAAATAACTCATAATTCATATTTAAACAAATATTTTATTCAAACAAATATTTTGTTAGAAATTCAAATAGTACAAATTTGAGCTCTCACTACATTTGCACATTTTCAATTACAATTTCAATTACAACACAATTTTTAATTTACAATTTTCACCTCACTACATATTCACTCTTACTCGTATTTGATCTTCAACTCTTTTCCAACATGTATCCAGCATCTGAACTATCTGCAAAATAAACACTGACGTGGTAAATTTGAAAAAGAAAATATTTTGCAGTACAGAATAAAGTGTATGTTTTGAAAATATTATTTGCCTCGGTTATTTGGGTTGTTCGTCATCATTTTCTATTAATTCATCTTACACGAACAACTTGTGACATGCACAGTGTATCATGGTACATGCCACAAGGTCGTGCACACCGATATACACTTGCTTGTTAAAATCGCACGGATAGGTGAGCGCAAGGTGAAACCCAAGCAAAAGCTGGATTCAACTCAGGTGCAATACAAAACGAAAACATTCAACACATCAATGTCAAAGGAACCAGACTCCAACCAGTTACAACATAAACAATAGAACCAGTTCAACATGGATGAACTTGAAGCAACTGGTCAAAGTGCTTATACAAAAAGACTTCAAAAGGAACCCCGACCAAAAATAACATACAACATTCATTCAAATGCACCAGAAAGAATCAACACCAAACCAGATCACCACACAATGTAACACAAACCAGAGGCACACATGCATACAACATGTACACCGGATTGTACACTGAAGTGCAACCAGACCAAACATGTATACAATGGACGAGAATCATATCAAGTGCACCAGACTGTAATGCCCATAAACACAATGTAAACTCAAGTTAAATGGAAAGCAACACATATGTACAAAGTGGTGCACATGTAGCTTCAGGTATGCACGACAACAACAAGTTCCAAGAGTGCTTACAAATTCAACAATATGCAACATGATTTCAAGGGAAACAAGACTCCAGAGACATCAGGTGACACTTGAACTAGACTACAACACTATGAAGAAATGAATGAGCAAGATGAACCAGACCAGAGGCAAGCATGAACACACGCATAGAACAATGTCAGAACCCAGACTTGGTACACAAAAACTATGCAACACATGCAGACATGAACCAGAACATAAGAAATCCGACAATAAAGGATTCATAACATAATGCAAGGAAACCACCGTTCATATATAAAAGTTCAGTATTATCTACATGATGCAAGTGAACAAGTGCACTGAATAATCAAGTGACTGTAGTTTTACAAAGAAATGCAATAAGCAAAGTCGATCACACACATACATACATATAAACATACATACATACATACATGTATGTATATACATGGAGATGACATACAACAGAGCAATAATGTGAAAGTGAAGCCGCATGTATATACATATGCAACAGAGTGGACAACAAGGCACCAAAGCAATCACACACATATTACATACATACATATAAGTATATATGTATGGAGACCATCATTACTCGAAGCAATGCAAGGCTACCAAGTCCAGATAAATGAAATAAGAAGAACTCAGACAAGCTATTCAAAATGACAGTGAAGAAGTTTACATGGTTCATAGTACAATTATTAATAATAGCAGTTCGAACAAGTGCAAGGAAGCAGTTTGAATAAAGTCGCTAAGAAAATCATGGTGAACCAGTTAGTTTTTAGGAGGTCAACAATATATCTCGAATTCAAATGACAAGCTGGATAATGAACAAGTCAAGGTAGTAAAGAACGGAAAGCAAATTCAAATGATGATAAGACGAACAAGTCAGAATAATCACAATCGCTCACGCAAAAACCAAATGTCTGAGCAAATTAATTATCGAATTAAAACCAAAATATACGAACGAAAATTTATGGAATTTATCCCTATTTAACCTAAATCCATCATCGGCAAATACCATTCGAGTTCAAGCAAAATTAGAGAGCAATCGTTGAAATAAATCATGAAACTCGAATCGAAGTCGAGCAAAATCAAAATTTAAAAATAGAAAATAACGTACCAATTCATACCATTTGAGCTCGACATATTTGAAGCAGCCGAAGCAAAACAAAGAACAAAGATTAAAAGCATCGAAGCAAAATTGAGGAACGAAAAGCATCACGACAATCAATTTGAACCTTTAATCCAAGCGGCGGCTTCATCAAAACAAAACCCTAATTTTGAAAACAGGAACAAAAGGAATCGGCTGAAGTGAAGTAACGAATTGGAATAAAGGATGTCTTTATTTTAATTGTTTGTTGGGTCAGTCTTAGCTTTCTATTTTAGGCTTAAAATTTTAAAATAGGGTTTGGTGTTTAAGTTTTATTTTATTTGAAATTTCTTTTTAAAATTTGGTGAATTTCTAGTTGTTAAACTAGGTATGAACTATGGTTTTGTAGTTCGAGAATTCTCAACTCAGTGACTGAGTTATGGCAGGGCTTTGAGCTTAGAGTTAGGTTAGTCAAATTAGCGGGTGTTGCAAGTTTACGTGTGTTTGTAAGCGTCTGACTACTTTATTTCTAGTAGAAACCTTGGGGGCAGCACGTAGGTAGGTTTTTGCCGAAGCTGGGTAAATCTTTGTGTGATTTTTACTGCATTACTTTATGTTATTATTTTTATTTCCGCATTAATTTTAGTATCACCCTATTCACCCCCCTCATGGGTGAAAACGATCCTACATGTAACACCCCTAATTTTAAATAACATTATTTATTCTATTTAATTAGATAAATTAAATAGAATAATGTAAACAATTATTAGTGAGTGGAAAACCCGTTCCGCTAAGTGGCATGGTCTCACTAGATATGTAAATGATTTGAGATGGTAGATTATTATTCATACCAGGATTTATGTCTGACTCGAAGTTTATGTTTTCCCCTTAAACTCTCGGGTGCTCAATTGATTTTGAGTAGTTTGAGAGTTGACGTTTTCAGGTACCAATTTGAAAAATTACTTTCTCTACCAAAAAAACTTGTGCAGCTTGCATTGCTAAGATGAAAGGGTTGCTTGCAAATTGATTTTGAAACTGATGTAAATTGACTAATGTAAAGCCATCTTCGACCTCCACTCCACGATCAATATTTGCCCAATCATACTTAAACAAGGTAATTTGAAACTTGCGGTAGTTTAACAACAAAATCTCACGCAAAACCGCATAATATATCACTTTCTCTATGGACCCATCTACGCGAAAAGTACTTGCCTCAATGGAAGCACCACTATTTTGTGTAGACTTCTCATGGTCTTTTGTATGAAAATGTCGGCCATTAATAATAAAACTAGTATAAGAACTTACTTGATGCGAGGTCCATATGCAAGCCAATTTATTTGTTCGCTAACATCGGATGTTTTCTGTCATCTTTAACCTGGAAAAGCATAATATTATATATAAAGACTGATCACTATTTTGTGTAGACTTCTATATCAAACTTATCCATCTTAAAAGAAGATATAACACTATCAACCTTTTTTTAAACCAATGATTAAAAGTCTTTGAATGCAGCTTTGAAAATTCAACATCATCTCGTGAAAGCTGGGGATGCAAAAATTTCAACTCCTCGTTATGCATCCTATATACATAAATATAAAAAATATAATTTATTTCACACATAATAGTTGAATTTAACTTATACTTACTTTATATAAGGCTCCACTTCCTCTATATTAAACAACATATACCGATAAGCAGCATCAATCACCTTCTTAGTGACTACTATAGGTTTTCCTTTGGAAATAAGATGCCCTCACTTTGTTCCACTTGATTTCTATTTTTCCTTTTTCTAATTTCTAATGCATCTTTAATATATCCAACACAATACCTCATGCATTCATCAGTAGAATAGCGCTCAACTATGCACCCTTCAGACCGTGCTTGGTTTTTAACATACCCCTTCAGTGTTTTCATATATCTATAACAAGATACATACATACAATACTTTCACAAGCACATATACTACTAAGTAATTTAAGTACTCATACTAAATTTTACCTCTCAAATGGATACATCCACCAATATTGTACTGGCCCACAAATTCTTGCTTCCCTTCCTAAATGCATTATCAAGTGAATCATGATGTCAAAAAAGGAAGGAGGAAAGAGTCTCTCAAGATCACATAGTGTTAGTCGATGGATTCTAATTTTTCTTTATCAAGCACTCTTTGGCAAATGTCATTGTAAAACGAACATAACCGTAGTAATACATTCCTTATCCCTTTATGTAGAAGTCCTCACAATGATATAGACAATAGATGTTGCATCAAAACATGATAATCATGGTACTAAAGACTTGAATTTTTGTTTTGGTTTGCACAACAATTCCCACTATTTGAGCTATACCCATTAGGTACTTTCAAATTCCTTATTCTACTGTAAAAGATCTCCTTTTCTTAGTTAGTTAAGGTGCATGACGCAGCTGGTAAGTAATGCTTTGCTTCCCATGTCTATAGGATGTAAATTTTTCCTAATACCCAGTACTTCGAGATCTTTGCGTGAATTAATGCCATCTTTTGATATTTCTTTAATATCAAGCAACGTACCAAGAATACTTTCACCAGTATTTTTTCAACATGCATTACATTTAGATTGTGACGCAAAGGAAGTACCTAAGAAAATTGAAAATGGAGTATAAATAATTAATAATAAAGTATTGATTATATAGATAGAAAGGAAGAGGCAATTTTGTTTCTAGTTAAATTTTACCTGCCAATAAGGCAAATTAAAGAAAATAGATTTCTTCTTCCATATTTGACTTCCTTTTTTTTTCCATCTTCCCGTTTCCTTTTCCTTTTCTCTTTTTCTTTCTCTTTATCTTTCTCTTCCTCAATCGGTTTTCTTCCCAAATCATTACAAATATCTTTACAATATCAAAGATTTGAGAACCGGTTTGTACTGGAGGCTTTTGTCTATTCTCTATGGTTCCATCGAATACGTATTTTTGTGGACGATATTCATGGTTAGGTTCAAGGAATCTCCTATGGTCTAAGTATGCACACTTCTTACTCTATGGCAGCCATATTGAGCTTGTATTAATGCCACAAATAGGACATGCCCTCTTACCCTTTATAGTGCAACCAGCTAAATTTTCACAAGTTGGAAAACCATTTATCGTCTACATCAGAATAGCATTTAATCTGAATTTGCTATGAGTGTATGCATTATACACGTTCGCCCCTTTATCCTAAATTTTTTCCAAATCTTCAATAAGTGCTTGTAGATACACATTGATATAATTCCCTGATTGTCGTGGCCCCGAAATTATAAAGATAACATCATATTATCTTTGTGCATACAGAGCCATAGAGCGAAGTTGTAAGCAACAAGAAACACTGACCAACAAGTATATGCACAGTTCCAATCACTAAAGAGATTAAAGCCATCACTTGCAAGGCCAAGCCTTCAATTTCATGGATCATATGCAAAGGAAGGATACGTCCTATCAATTGTGGCCCATTGATAAGAATCTACTAGATGACGTAATTTACCATCTTCACACTTATGATTGCTATGTCATCTTAATTGCTCTGATGTTTCTGAGGACGTAAACATTCTTTTCTATCTTGGTATTATTGGAAAGTATCTCAAGACATTTGCAGGTATTATGGCTTGCTTTCCATCTTCCTTTGTCCTTTTCTTTTTCGAATGAGATTTGCCACATTTTGGACAAATACCATTATGTGCAAGCTCTTTTCTAAATATACAACAATCATTTATACATGCATGTATTTGTTTATAGCCTAAACCAAATGATTTAAGAAGCTTTTTTGTTGCATATGTCGAATGGAGAAGCATGTTTTCCATAGGCAACATATCCTTGAGAAGCTGAAGAAGTTATGTAAATGTTGTATCAGATAAACAATTTCGAGCCTTGTGCTTTTAAAGAAGTATTGTAGCTAACAACTTTGTCTAGCTTGCACAACCATGGTACAAAGGAATTTCAGCATTCTCCATTATCTCCTTAACCCCTATCACATGCCTTACATCAGCATGATTTTCATCTCTTTGTTACATATTTGTGTGTCTAAGTACATTCTATGTGTATCCGTCACTTCGTCGCCCTCACTTTCTAAAGGGTTTGCTTCCCCGTGAAAAATCCATACATCATATGTTGGGTCAATTCCAAAACAAACCAAGTGTGATACAACATCCCTTGGCGATTGGCGGAAAAGGCTACTACATTCTGAGTAAGGGTAAATAATTTTTTCTAGATTTCCCTTCCTTTCTGCATGCCCATATACAAAATTCTGAATGGCATGCATGTATTCTTCAGTCATTCTATGAAAAATAAAGAGATCAATAGTCAATCCTAAATAATTACAAGTATGAAACTAATGACCAAAATTGACGAAACCTTGGTAGGTGGATCTATGCTTTGTCCATCTTGATAATCCTCTAAAGTTACAACCTAATGAAAAGACGTAATACAACTTCAACTACTTGAACAATTAGTGTTCAAAGATGTTAATCCCATTACTATAAGATCAAAATATTCAGACATGCCAGATCATTTTTGTCTCTACTATCAAGTCGACCAAATTTAAATCTAAACGGTACACAAAGTGGAATTGTTTAAATTTACTTTTATACAAAACAATTTTCGAAATATGTATGTTCACTTGAATATTAAAGAAAATTATAACAAGTGTACAATCTGATAAATTCACATATAACAATTTTCAAAATATGTATGTTCACCTGAATTTTATGTTTATAATACATTTATCGGATTAAAAATTGTTAATTACTACATGCAAAATTAGGTAAATCAATATGCTACAATATGCAAAATTAGATAATATTACTACATGCACCCATACGTAGACCTGAATTTGGAATTTGCTTTGGAGTTCGCCTTGGAGTTCGTTTGAAAGTTCGCCTAGGAGTTCATCTATGAGTTCGTCTATGAGTTCGCCTTGGAGTTCGTCTATGAGTTCGCCTTGGAATTCGCCACCTTGAGTTTAGATTTCTTGTGCCCTAGTTTGGATTTGATGGAGAATGTAATGTTTATTTATGATTAAGGCGAAGTAAGGTAAAGTTAAGTTTAGAAGAGCAAGTGAAATTTAGTTAGCGGGCTGTGAAATTTTTTTTAACGAGCAATGATAAAAAGCAAAGTCATTGTTTGACGTGAGTGCAATTCAATTATCATTTTCTAATAATAATCATAAGTTTTGTATACGTTTTACATGCCCACTCAAATTTTAAGATCGGACCTAACTTTCCACAGGTACAATTACACATTATGAAAATAAAAAATATGGTATTAGCAAACATGATAACACGGTTATAACTAAATGTAATTTACATTCTATTTCATAGATGGTTATATTTAATAGTTAATAAAGCTGATGTCAAAAGATGTTACTATAAAACTGACCTTTGGTAACTATATCGACCCTATTTGTAAAGTACCAGCTACCGTAGTAGAAATATCAATAAAACACCAAACAAATAATATTGTCTTCGAAAATTAAAAATGCTGGCTAGAAATATATTTCTGTTGAAAAGTATATTAGGATGCACGCTGAAAAGTATACTTGGATGCATTGACTACAAAATTGTTCATAAAAATATTTTTCTGGCAATAAACTTATGTTGAAAGGTATACTAGGATGCATTTTCTTACTAATTTAATAAAAATAATCATAAATTTTAGAAAATTATTCTATAAAAACTTTAGTAAATATATTATCCTATTAAAAAAAATTGTTGTAAGTGTTATCTAACAACACTGCTAAAATTACTACGTAAACACAATGTTTAACAGAACACGAGTTTCTCAATTTTTTATTTTATTTTGAAAATTTTTGTATATAGTTACGTACTAATAAGTAGAAAGTAAAATTAAGTCTATTAGAATACTTATTAAATCCTACTATGACGTCTAAAATAATCGAAGGTAACAATGATCAGTAGATAAGTGTTGTTGAAAACTGGCATCTATTACAACGGATAGAAGAAAATAGTTGTAATAGGCATATATTACAACGAGCAAATAGAGATGAAAACCGGTATCTAGTATTAGGACTGAAACCATTGTAATATGACTATATTATAACGGACTGAAAACTGTTGTAATATAATTATATTACAACGGGTCAAAACCGTTGTAATAGAGCTGAAAACTGGTATCTATTACAATGGACCAAAAACCATTGTAATAGGACCATATTACAATGGGCAAGCTGATAACGTTGTAAAAGGTATACTGGATGATGAAAAGTTGCACCTATTACAACAGGCTTAAGAAAATCGTTGTAAAAGGTTTCTATTACAATAGTTGTTTATGGTCCGTTGTAAAGCAGGCGTTGTAAAAGGATAGTTTTTTCGCATTAATATAAAATTCAATTTTTTTTATAATATAAAATATACATTATGATTACAAAAATGATTTTTAAATATATTTTTATTAAATTCGTACATATTTTAATTAATTAAAAAGTATTTATTAATAATTATAAAAAATGAAAGGAAAAAAACTATTTTTCGTTTAGCCGTGACCAACTTCAAATATATATATATATATCAAATAAAAAAATTTCAATTCGGATTTCATAATATATGATAAATCATCAAAATTAGTTTAAAAATTAATATTTAAAATAATTTTGTAATTTTATTATATATATCAAAAATGGTTATTATAATTAAAAGTTTATTATAATTATATAATTATATTAATACATACATATAATTACTTAACATAGGGAAAAGGGAGAAAAATAAATTTTTACTTGAAAACGTTGCTCTAAACAAAATAGATATGTTGGTTTTCTTGCCATTATGTTTTTTTTCATGAAAACCTGGAATATTTTATGCTATATTTAGTTAGAACCAATGAAGTTTAAACACATAACTGATTTAATGAGCCATTCGCAGTTTCAAAGTCTGAATTTGTTAATACTTACACATGCATGGCTTAATCTTTGAGACAAGCATATGGCTACTGGCAGGATCAACCAGGTACACATAGATAAGCACCATTGTCCAAATGGTTAAGTGATTCGACTTTGGTGCAAGAGGTCACAAGTTCGAAACTTACGTAGCGTGATTCGAACGTTTATTGACATGTGATATGTTGTCCCAGTGACATGTTGTATATAAAGTACCATTTCAAAAAAAAGTTTAAACATATATCATTTCTAATTATGTAAACGAACTTCAAGCAATACAAAAGCTCATATCGATGGTTAAATGCAGATTAGCTAATGGAATTCATTATATTTTACATATTCAAGAAGATCGAGGATTAAAACTTACAATAAATGCTTAGGGTAGAACTATAGCTTTGAATATATATATATATATCTATGTATGTATATGTATATGCTTATATATTAGTATATATGTAAATTTCTCAATTATTATGATTTTTATTTAATTTATTATTCTTCATTTTATAATTTATTTATTAGTTTTTCATTCTTTTATTTTTGTTACTATTATCATTAGTGTCTAAAAATATGTTGTTTTCAATAGGGTATTTGTTTCAAAAAAATATGACCAATGGAATTTGAATAAAGATCACACTTACTCATTTAACATAGATACAAATAAGATTTTATGAGCCGAGCTAGGATTTGGTAGATATTTAAAAGTAAGAAGAAACTTATTAAGAAAGAATAAATATTTTAAATGAACTAAGCAATTTTAAAGTGTACTAGAGAAAATCTAGATTCGAACCTGGCTACTCGAACTTGTACTTGTGTAATATACTCAATCAAGGTGAATATGGTATTTAAATTCTAATATCATATGGAAAAATGGGAAATTCTTGAGTTAGATTCGACTTCAAGATATATAATATAAGATATATTCCTATTTAATAAAAAAATATACAAAATTGAATTATATGCTAGACCATACCTACTTCATTATCATGTTTCATAATAGAATGTAATAATTACAATGCCAAAATTGGTATATAAATTCTACTCATGTACATATTCCTTGTACTCCTACATCTATTAAAAAGACTTCACTACAATTATTAATCATTTGTGGAAAATTCCATCTAGGAGTTTTAAGTGTATATGGAAGAAGGTTTTGTTATGGGGGAACTTGGGGAGAAAAATAGATATGAAGAAAATGAATTTTTATTTATGTGCTTTTTATTCTTTCTCAAAGTAAAATGAAAAATTAGAGAAAGATTAATGTTGATTTCTCCTTTCTTTTCCAAATAAATAAGCATTCCACAAATGAAAATGTTTGCTCATTAATATAGAATACAAAAGGTCATAAAATGACTTTGGTTTTTGTTGCTATTATCCAACAAATAGGCATTCGGTTTTGAGTTCTTGACTACATGCTCCACCATTGGATGCTTATTCAGTAAACATTGAAAGCATTTGTGGTGCTCTTACAAGGAAGGAGATACCCGTTGGTGTACTATTAAGATGTTGGAAAGGTATATAAAAATAAAAAATAAACTAGTGACTACTAAGGCTGTCAAATGATACTCATAAAATCCAAAATTCGTCTGCATGTATCCTAAAAGCAGATAAATATCTGATATCCGAAAAACGAAATAGGATGTGGATATGAATGCATTGTGTAATGACCGGGGTTTTCGACCCTCGAAAATCAACACTAATACATCCTTGTGCCGCAAATCAAAGTGCCGAAAAGCCGGTTTTATAGGCGAAAAAGAAAATAAAGAGAGAATAGAATCTCACACGAAGGGAATAACATATATTATTTCAATATATAACCTTTACAGCGGAAAAAATTTGAATACAATATTAGAGTCTAACCTGGATTTAGCCTGGGTAGTTATAAACCCTCTGTCCTTAAAATGAAAAACAATGCAACAGATACATCAGATACTAGAATACGTCCATACGTAGATAAAGATCTCCAGCTCTTCTTTGGAAACTCCAAGCATCTTGAACTAAACCTGAAACTACTCAAATCTGACACGAGTATTAAAAATAACCGGATCAGGCTTGATAAACCAGCGTGAGATACTCGAAATTTTAAATGCTAATGTCAATCTAAACCTTTGATAAGAAGGGTATCTTATAAGATCACGTGCACACATAAATACAGATGAGTTTTTACCTTATGATAACCAAATCACTTTTATACTAAAATAATTTGATATTATTTCTAATGACATTCCTTTGAAAACACTTTTCAAATAATCTATCAAAATAGCAGAAATTATTAATATTATTAAATTTGATGGCATACTAGCTACTTTCTTTAAAAGTAGGTTCTACAATCAAAACCGTAAAGGCAACGTATTGGAATTGGATTTTCAACATGATAGGGAACTAGTGACCATTTAGTCCCGAAAATCCACGTATAACAATACTAGTTCACTCTAATAGCTTTACACGATCTCCGTCGGCCTCTGAACTATACTGCTATACTACCATGGAACCTGTGCAGTTAAAGCGCTCGGTAGAATTAAAGCGGTGGAGGTGCAAAAAGTCATAGCGGGGATACATCGAAGATATTGCGGGATATAGCGGATGACTCTAAAATAGCATATAAAACTCATACTTAATGTTTTTACAAATATATAAATGGTAATTAAATGAAAAATTATCATTAAATTGAATTATAATTAATACATAAATAATTTTAAATAAAAACATGTGCGAATATACTTTAAGTAAACGTAAAACTATTATATAACATAATTGAATTTAGTAGAATATTAGAGTATTTTCATTTCTGAAAATATATTAAAATTTAAACCAAATAAATTAGTTTCATAATTTTTATAATGTATAAACATAATTTTTCAATTCATTTTATTAAAGAAGATATAGCGGAAATAGCGGAATATAGCGGGAATAATGAGATATAGCGGAAATAGCGGGGCTTAAAGCGGAAAGGCTATATGTTGGGGCTATATGGAAAAATCGTAGCGGTAGAAACCCGCTATGAGATATAGCAGGGTTATAGTGGGGTAATAGCGGGGCATTAACTACACAGCATGGAACAGAATAATACTCGGTGGCATTACATTATCTTCGTTAGCCTCCATACTTGTCCATTTCATCATCTTAAGGCGACATATGCCTTTCATTTCCCATAACTAATAGCCCGAAATTTGTCCTACATACCACATAGTATCTTGTATCATTCTTGGGATGTGAGGCTCGTGAGGTTACATTCCACAAAGCCACACTTTTTTTCACAAAGCCACGCTTTTATCATAACAGGTTCCACTTTGAATGCCACGCTGCTATTCCTTCGATCACTATTGGCTTCCACGAACATACAACCTCTGAGCTCTTATGTCTCAGAGAAGAGTGTTAAGCTAAGAGAAGTTGCCTTCTCCATCACCAAACAGATGTATATTTGTTGTAACATCCCCCACTTGGAGGCCCAAAATTAATGGCTATGGATGCTGCAGTCATCCATGGTTATTAATCCTCGGCGACCAAATACGGTAATGTTGGATACATTGATATAAAAGAAACACATTGATATGTGAAAATTTTAAAACCATCAAATAACTTTCACATTCCATTTCAAAACATTTTAAGTTCATTACGTATCCCAACACGAGAACCACGTTCAGATAAAATATAATTACTATAACATACGCCAAGAGTGACATATGAAGACACCCCCTTGGATGATCAGAGTATATAACTAGGCAATTAAACATCTATGCTTTACAACAAAACACAGCAAAATCCAAAATAAAAAGAACTCTAAATAGCTATCATGCCTCCTGCACGTCTCTGGAAGCTTATTCATCTAAAGAGGTACATGAAAACCTCAACTCTCAAACTACTCAAAATCAATTAAGCACCCGAGAGTTTAGGGGAAAACATAAACTTCGAGTCAGACATAAAGCCTGGTATGAGTAATAATCTACCATCTCAAATCATTTACATTTCTAGTGAGACCACGCCACTTAGCGGAACAGGTTTTTCCCTCACTAGTATCCTAAAACTTTTTAAAACCATATACCATGCTCCTGCATCCACAATGGTTAAAATATAACATTTTAAAATATTATGATGATATGAAAACGAGTAAATCAATTCTGTATTACCCATCCCCATTCATTTTTGACTATCTGTCTCAGTTATAGTTTCTAGGGTCACTATCAATCTTATAGTTTTCATAGTCTGACTATTAACCTGTTTAACACTTATGGACTCCTTGTCCAGTTTCATAGTTTTTATGGGATCACTAAGAACTTATTGGCCCCTACCAATAACTTTAATGTTTCATGGCTTCTCCCTTAACCTATTGGTAACTCCAATAACTTCCCTCTTATCCTAGTTTTCAATGGTTGACTAAGAACCTATCGACATCTGTCAATAACTTAATCCGGATATAGTTTTCATGGGTTCACTACAAACCTATTGGCCCCTGCCAATAACTCAATCTAATCAAAGTTTCATTGGTTTACTATGAACCTGTCTATCTAATAACTTCAATATTTAGGCATCCTACATTCTGGTCTATCTGACATCATGGATGCAATTCTACTCATTCAAGAGTTAATTATATTCAGTACTA
The DNA here is from genome assembly GCA_030737815.1 of Allium fistulosum. Lineage (NCBI taxonomy): Eukaryota > Viridiplantae > Streptophyta > Magnoliopsida > Asparagales > Amaryllidaceae > Allium > Allium fistulosum. The sequence goes on along the minus strand of CM060908.1, from coordinate 532,527,579 downwards.
GGAAACCTGGCAGGTTATTCTGCCCTTTCTCCCTAAAATTCAGTTATGGGTTCATTATAATGTGAATATATATATATATATATATATATATGTAGAAGTAAACATAATAACATTATAATACTAATACATGCGGTTTAATATCCTTGAAATCATTTTATATAAAACTTGGTTAATCCTTTAAACTATTAATCAAGGAAACTTCTTCAAAACAACATACTTAAAATTATTTCAAAACTCTTTTATTATGCCATGGTTTTCCTTTAAAATGATATTGGGTTATTTGTTTTAAAAACTAAGGCTTTCAAAACCTTTAATCATTACTTTCGAAACCATTGGAAGACTTCCTTTCGAAAGCATAAAAATCTTCTTTTCAAAACTCTAGGCACCTGCCTTTCGAAATACTTTAAAACCTTTCTTTCAAAACCATTCCAATGTATTAAAGTATTACCATTCAACCATAGAAGCTTAGCTTCGAAACCATTTGAAAGTACCCCTTTCGAAACCATTGGGTTATTCCTTAAAAATATCTTTTGGGTCAAAGTGATCATAAACAAAAGTATCCCTTTCGAAATCATTATTTATCATATAGAAGTGTTTGGGGAGAAACTTGATGGCATCAGAACCACCCTTTCGAAAGCTTAAATCATATAAGTAAAACGTTTGAAGGTTAGATTCGAAACTCCTTTCGAAAGCTTTAGGAAGTGGTCCATATGTACAAAACAAAGGCTACCTTTCGAAAGCATTGATATCTTCATTTCCTTCGAAAGGCATAAGGTCGGCAGAAGGGTTTCAGTTAGCTCGAAACTACCCCTTTTGAAATCATTAGTTTGGAAACTAAGTAACTCATTCGAAAGCTATACTTTAAACAATAAGGCGGCAACCCTCTTTCGAAAGCTATTCAAAAGACCCCTTCGAAAGAATATATTTCGACACCTTCAAAAGCATTTAGTAAAACAGGTAGGCGCATTTCTTTAGAAAACAAAACAAAGGTTTCATTCCCATCGGAAGCTAAGTTTCGACACCATGCTTTCCGCCTTTCTCCAATCCACTATTGCACCAATGTTGACACCTTGTGTATTGGTTTTGGCTTCGTGGGTTTCGACCTGGTAGGTTTCGACTTGATTGAAGGTGGAAGCTATGAGCCGAAAGGTGCTTCTGAAAGAGGCGGAACCCACTTTTCAGGGTAAAAACTTATTTAATGCCAATTAAAGCAAATACTTTCTAACAAACCCGCCAACTTGTAAACATGTGATTGGTTGCCTCAACTTTGCAAATTCTTTACAAAAATAATTTTTGCATAATTTCATATCTAAACCAAGGTTAATTTAACAAATAACCTCTTCTATTAAGCAAAACAATTAAATCAGTTAGGTCCTTCTTTCAAAATAATTTAACTGTCATAGTAAATCACTTAGGAAAAATCCCCAAAAATCACATAAATTCACTTTTAATATGTTATCTAACATATCTAAATTTTTCACCCAAATACTCAATATAATTTTTGAAATAAATTTCTAAATGCAATTAACCATATTTTTCTTTGAAAATTCATAATAAATTCTCCTTAACTTGGAAAATTATGAAAATTAAAATCCAACTCCAAAATCATGTTTTACATGACATAAAATTTTCTCATGGCATTCAAAATTAATTTTAATCAGTTTTACCCTTAAAACCATATAAAATCGTATTTAACCTATTTTTTGTTTAAATCAAACATGTTATAATCCAAGCATATCATTGTCCAAATCATCATTAAAATGGATTTAATCTTAAACCCGAACACAATTGATCATAAAACAAAATAGAGATGATATAGATTATTATTCACCTTGATTATGATAAGGACTTTGAGATTGATTGAGATTAATTCCCCTTGCTTTAATTCCATAGCTTTAGATTTAGTTTCTCCTCTTTACTCATAGTAATGGCCGGCTCCTCTTATGTTTGCATTTTATGTTTTGTGAAAATGAGAAATGAACGTGAATAGGTGGAAATGAGAATATATAAAGGTAATGGGTTATATGCGGCTATTTCCTAATAAGCCCTTATGTAAATTAATTTGCTTATAAACATTCTTAAGTCCATTTAAACAATTAAGCATAGACCTTAATTTTATTTTCAAATCTCAATCCCCTTATCACTCTAATTATTTACATTATTCTATTTAATTTATCTAATTAAATCTCCTGAATAATGTTATTAAAAATTAGGGGTGTTACATTTGTAAAAACCAACGTTGTGATCTTAGAAATGCAATGTCAGACATTCGTCCATACAAGTTCGTTTTGTGACTGAACGAAACCGAAGGCACTCCTCCTACCACATCCTGTCCGGAATTATCCCTAGGATTAGTAGCGAGTATTCCTTGTAATCGAAAATTTTCATAACATAGCACTACTGCCGCCATAAATATATGATATGGTAAATTTCACCCCGAGGGACTAGTGGCAAGCTGCCATCATCATGAAGATCCCCGTCTTCGAAAATCATCATCTTATCATGTCTTTACTTTCGAACGTACACATTGGTTCGTAGTGGTTTTCGTGATTTTTCTTTTGTTTGAAAACTATAGTCATAAGAGTTCGGAAAATTTTTATTGCAAAGAAATCCGACTCTGATTTCATTCTATAGAAAAATTTAACCTTTACGGCGCGAAATCACGAACTACCGTTACGTGACGCGCCTATTTTTGACTCCAAATTCTTGTCAAATCTTCTCCCAATTAAATTTTAGTGTTTATAAACTATTTTCAAACGTTTTAACCAATATTTTCCATATTAAATCTCTTTTTCATTTTTAAATAATTTCATAATATTATATTATTATAATATTCATTTTCGACCTTATTATATTCTTAAAACCATTAGGAGGCTCAATAAACTCCATACACATTATATGAATTCATTTTCTATTAATTAACCATTTTTATTATGATTTCTCATAAATTATCATAACCAAGTTATCAACCATATCAACATCCATATTATTAACCATATAATCAACCAAGTTATCAAACATTCATACAAGTCATTAAGAGATTAAATCATCATATTATTATACTTAAAATTAGTTATATAGATTATTTATCATTTAATAAACATTGAGTACTCACAATTAGTTCCACTCCTCTAATCTTTTTCGTAGCTTATCGAATCGATTCCGACAGCACTTTCTTCTCTTTTTCTTGCATTGGAGCTTCCCGATCTCCATCTTTTCTCCATGATGGGCTCAGCCTCCACCTAAAACAGGCGATGGAGCTTGGTCTTGATGATGGTGGTGATGGTCGTGCACTTGATTGAGCAAGAGGAGGTGTTTTCTTTGATTTGGAGTTGTAACACTATAGTGTGTGTATATATATATATATATCTGTGTGTGTGTGTGTATGTATAAAAATTTATTATTATTTCTTCATAATTTCATTACAATAGAAGCCATTAAAAGTTTGAGGAAGAAGGAGAAGAAGATGAAGATGTGTGAATGAAAGTGAGAAGGTGTGTTGCTATTTATAGAGTTTTGGAAGTTTGGTTTTCAAGCAATGTTAAATGTCTAAAATGCCCCTTCTACCTCATGCTTAGCTTGGCCAAGTACACCCTCCCCCATAACTTTGTCATTTTTCTAACCTTGGTAATAAAGACATCCATTTTCATTAGTCCACATACCCCCCTCACCATGGGTAGGTACGGTCTCCCCCATTCTCCAACCTCGTCCATCACTTCCATCATCTCTTTTCTCTTTATTTAGCTCTTAAGAAAAGTATCTAAGTACTTTAGGTTGACATTAAGGAGGCTTGCCTTGGTTTATGTGAGATTTAGTTAGATTTGGTTTATTATTATTATTTTTGATGTGATTTGATTTGATATTTACTTAAGGGTAAAGTATGTATATAAATATATTAATTTGTTTTGATTTGAAAAATTGTATCATTTAAAATGTGTATTAATATGCATTAAAATATGTTAACAAAGGTGCAACAACGTTGCGACAACTTATATTAAACCAAACATTGACTTTCGACAAAACGTTTTACGGTCACATTTTGAAGTTTTTATCACACTATTTATTTATGTAAAAAAATTGAAAATTGATTTGTTATCGTCCTTATATAATTAAAACAAGTGTATTTGACTTATAAAACCATATTTAATAATATTAAAATCCAATTATAAAAATACGACGTTGATTTGTCAACGTACAACAAAGCTTGTACATTTTTATAAAACAATTATATATGTTTATAAAACCATTATAAATCAAATTTCTATTATTATCATATCATTATATAACCATTGAAAAGAGTTATTTACTATTTGCAACAATTATTCGAATATACATCAAATTTTATCGAAAACCGGCTTACGAAAATCCGAAGTCTCTTATTTTTATAAACCAATTCTATTCATAAAACATGATTATTTAAGTTTGAAAGTTCTATATTTGCATATTTGAAGTCAATTAAATATTTCATTTAAAAATGATAAAATTACAGGTCGTCACAATCCGCATTTGATGATTATCCATTTGATTTTTGTTAGGATTATAGTTTATTTTACGGATATTTTAGCGCAATGAAAGATATGTATTTATTGTTTTATTTAAGTTAATAGTTTATGTTATATGAATTTAGTACATATTAACTACTTAAAACTATTTGTTATCATTGTATTTATTGATTTTGCATACTATTATGATTAATGAAATTGAAAATAAATATTATGTTAAATCAAAATTTTCTATTTACATTTTTTCAATTTATCAGTCTTTAAGGATAGAATAATTATTTGATATGTGTTCTTTTTATGAATGCAAATATCCAATATCTTAAAATGATTTCGAATGCAAATACGGATATGACAACCTCTATGTCTGAAAATACTCGTTAACAGATGAACCGAAGGTTGGAATGCTTTTAACACCAAATCAAATCTTCTGTCCCTAAGTACTCTATCCCTATGTGCCTCTTTTAATCTCATCTATTTATCAGCATAATTTTATTATCATGTGGGACACACAATATCACATGAAAGGTGGATGATTTATTGATCAATGGCTGTAATTAAATAGGCACACGAGGGGAATTAAGTTGGATATAGATGATTTGAATTATTTAAACTCAGTAATGAACATAAGTGTTTTAACCTTTTTAGATTAGAAAAAAATGATGGTTATAAATTTGAAAAAGAACCGTAAACTCCACTACTCAAATCACAATCAATACGAAAAACCTCCTAGTTACATATGACCACTTCAATTGCATACTGTTTCTCCGACACAAGTGCATGCACAACGTTCGATAATCCATTAACGGCATATAGCAACCCGGACACTGCTTGCCTTTTCATTTCCAACCTCTCCTCTTCCAGCCTCAACCTCCTTTCTTCAAGTCTTAACTTCCTTTCTTCCAGCTCTTGCAACTGCTTGTGCCTCTGCTTCTTCTCCTCAAATGTCATCAATGTCTGCAATAGCATTAGAGCAATACACATCATGGTCATCCCTAAATATCTCACTTTGCTTCTTTTCAGCTTATGTTCCTCCTCCATTGCCTCATCCAATTCAGCTATTATATTTCTTTTACTGGTTACTTTTCTCGAAAGGTATGGGTGTATGTAATGAATGCCAAGCTAGAGGCATTTGCAAAGTTCAAATTTTGGAAGGCTCTTGTTGAGAATGAGAGTGGAAAGTCTTTGAAGGTTCTAAGGTCCGACAATGGCAGAGAGTATGTTTCCAGAGAGTTCTTGTAGTTTTGCAAGCATCATGGTATTCGGAGGTATTTTACTACATCGAGAGATCTGCAATTGAATGAGTTTGCGGAGAGGATGAACCATACTCTACTTGAGAAAGCTCAATGCTTGAGATTGACATCGGGTTTGTCTAAGAGATTTTGGGACGAAGCTCTGTCAACCGCGGTGTATATTGTTAATCTAATTCCATGCTCGGCTATTGATAATGAAATTCTAAGGGATCTTTAAAAGGGAATGTAACGACCTAGAATTTTGGATATTTGAAATTTGAAATATTTAAATGACATTAAAAATTTAAAAGTTAATTTTTAACTTGAATTTCAAATATAACCATTTATTGGATAATTTTATTATTGAATTAATAATTGAAAATTGGTTAAATTATCGAATCTGGAGTTCTATGCTTGTTAAAAATAATTTAAAGTCTTATAAAATTTATATTGATAATAATGAAGATAATAAAACTTTTAAATTTGAATTTAACAGTGGTTTGTTCAGTTTTAAAAATATAGCATTTGAATTAACATTTAAAAATAGCCTTCCGGGGCATAGTCTCGAAATTCGACGAAACCAGCTCCGTTGGATCCATAATATTGTATTATTATTGGATTTCAAATTCCGTAACGTTTGGAGTTATCGTTTGGTCATACGGGATAGAAACGCGTTGAATTTTATATCGAAAATTCAATATAATAGCTGGGTCCAAAAAGCTATCTTCTCCATACGATCGAATTGGCACTCTAAACCTTTTCCATTGCGTTCGCAATAGGGGTATAACATTACAAACGCCTAGCGGCATGAATCGATAGGAGATCAAGATTTTTAGCTACGAATTCGAGACGATTTAAATTTAAATCATTTTTTTGTATGTGACTGGTCAAATATTTTGACATCAGAACTTTTCCTTCTTATCAAAAATCATTGTAGCCTTCTTTACATATCTTCCTTCTCTTCCATCACTTCCCTCTTCTTTTTTTAAATACAGCCGATCAAAAGAAAAGATCAGAACTTAAAAAATTTATTTCTCTTCAAATACTTGATAAAAAATCCAAGAATAGTTTTAAAAATCATACTTCTTCTTCCTCTTCAATTTGATATAAAATATATGTGGTGCGGCTGCATTTTTTTGGGGATCGACGTGGACAATCGAACTTGGGTTAGCGAATTGGTGAGCTATGACCTTTCATTCGAGAAATGGGGTTTGTTTTTGGTATGGGATGATCGAATGCCATCTAGTCGCCATTTTTGGTGAGGTGCGGCTGCTTGGTGGCGATCGCATAGTGGCAGGGGAGGCACGATTTGATGTCAGGTCGCGTTTTGGTGGGATTGGCCGAGTCGTGAATTGAGGGTATGGGCGTGTGCGGTTTGTCATGAGAGATCGTTTGGTGAAGATGGCAGGCCGAACGGAGCGCCGGAGCTCCGTATCACAACTAGGTCGTGCACGATCTTACCGGTATTAGCGTGCATTTCTTGGGCAGGGAAGAAGGAGGAGGGGAAGTAGATTGTTGGGTCGGGCTTTAGTAATTGGTTATGGGTTGTTTAAATAAAACTAAATTGTTTTATAAAATTTAACTATATTATCGATGAATTTAAATGTATATCTCGTGCATACGAGGTCCGATTCGGACGATTCAAATTGCGTTGGGTCCGTATCATCAAGCACTACATTTTAGAGCTGGATTGGAGTTGATTTGAGCTAGTGGAAATTTTAATTAAAATTAAACACTCGTTTAATTTTAATTGAAACGAATCGCTATCGTGACGACTACAAGCAATGTGAGTTAATCTCACTCACTTTTGGATTACCGTAATTAATTTTAAATAGTTAAAATTAATTATTGATTGATTGATAGCATTGATAAATTATTATCAATTGGATGTGATATTATATATAGTAGTGTGTGTGTGTGTCTATATATATATATATATTGGAGTGATTGATATTCCCGCATATATATAGCGGATGAGACCCTATGCACCCCGCATAATCGCGGATGACCCTATACCGCGATATCCCCTTCGAAGTGGGATTGGTATTTTTATATTGTATTAACATCTATGGATGCAAGGAAACAGGTTAGAGGGATCCAACTGAATTCCTCAAAAACGTTGATTTTAATTTTCGTATATAGTGATATATGGTTTGTTTGAATAATCTATGATAGATTATAGTGGAATCTGAATTTATTGAATGCTACTGAATTACTGGTTAGATTTTGGTATTTTAAATACCAATGATAAATTTTTAAATTTTTAAAAGAAAAAACAAATTAAGGTAAAATAATTATAGTGAAATTTGGATAAATAAAAAGAAATGAATTTTGAAAAAAAATAAATAGTTTGATTCAAATTTGTATTTAAAAATTTTGGAATATTGTAAATATAGATCTTAGGATATTGTAAGTAGGGATTTTGAAAAAAAATGTAAATAAAATAATTTCAAATAATAGGACTTAAGCGATATTGTTTTAAGTGTAAAGGGATTTGTTTTAAAATAAAGATTTAAAATAATTTGGGAAAAATAAAAGGGAAATTTGAAAATGAAAATATGAAATTGTTGTTCCAGATTTAAATAAGATTTTTAATTGTAAAAAGAAGTGGAATCGAAGCTTAGTTGGTTTTGAAATACAGTTCGGTTATTTTGGGAAAAACTGATCTGAAAATGAAATTTAATTCAGAAATCGGTTTGGAATCGATTAAGTGTTGTGAAATAGTGGTAAACGGGAAATGAGACTATGAAATTTATAAACGAAGTTTATAAATTAAGTAAAGTAAATTATCACTGGATAAATGGAAATTATAAATTCATGATGAGGACTTGTAAGGAGATGGGTAAATCGGTTTAAAAATAAATAGTAGATTTATATTTTAGAAATGTGAAAAATAGAATTTGCTGGATTGGAATGTAAATCAAGCTGGAGATAAATCGAGAGGGATTTATAAATAATTAGGCTGGCTATATGCGAGTTGAAAATATATTTTTCCAAAAAAGTTAAGTTTATTTTAAAAAGAAGGATTTTTAAGTATTAACTAGAAATTTTAAAAGTGTTTAAGAATATTTCAGAAAATTAATTATTTAGTTATTTAAAAATTTGTTTAAGATTTATGAATTAAGTTAGTTATATTAAGTTAATAATTATTTAGAATTAATCAGTATTATTGGTTTAGAAGGATACACTATTTAATATTAATATTTTACATAATAACTTTTATTTAAAAATAGTTTTCCTAAAATTAACTTGGAAAAATTATTACAGAAATTTCATAAGTATTATTTTGAAAATTTCTAAAATAAAGATTTTGGGAAGTAATGTTTGTACACGCATGGCGAAATCGGAGGCAGTAAGTGCCTACAGTTAAGTCTTGGATTTCTCTGGGATAGAGACGTAACCATTGAGCTGTGAATCCATGGTTTGATACTGCAGTGGTACTTTCCAAATTAATTTAAAGGCTTTCAAATATTTTTGAAGAAGAATAGTTTTGTGAATATACTAAATTCGGTAAGAAAGTATATATTTTTGATGAAGAGGTTTAATTTATTAAAATTTAATTAAAAAGAGATTTTGGAGTTTTTCAGTGGAAAATGGAATATATGGTTGAATGATTGTTTATTTGATAGTTAAATAACCGACTACCAAATCTGGACCCAAAATATAACTTTGGAAATATTTTGGAGAAATACGGGAATTATATGGTACAGTTACCGTTCGAGATGCTATACTGTACGTATAAAATCGTTTCATTCTTTTAGGACGTTTATAAGGAAATCCGTCCACTAATGGTTAGGAGGTGATCTCCGATATTATTTCGTTTGTTTATTTCCTAAAGAACCGGGGTTGAGTTTACCGGAAAATATCGAACGTTGTTTCGAAGAGACCGGAATTTGATTTGTTATTCGAAAACCACTTCAATCCAACTAATACGTTTCGATGTGAAAACAAGAGCATGGAGTCGAAGATGGAGAAGTGAAGTGCAAGGGCTAATCGCTACTAATCCTGAGGATTTCTCCAAAATGGATGTAGTAGGAATGGTGCCTTTGGTTGCATTCAGACCCAGAATAGACTTGTATGGATGAATGATATCAAAACATTGTCATCGGAGGACAATGAGCATTGTAAGTGAAAAATTCCTTAAAAATGTAATCGTAGCCTCTAGCCTCATCAACCGGGAATGACTGAAAATCAGGGAGATGCAGCAAGGCTAAGTGGGTCACACCCAATTTGGGTATGTTTATCACCTTTCTAGATAACTGCGGATATTATTACTACGTTATATGGAAGAAGCTCGAGAGAGGGTGGAAACACCCGGGGTGATAGCATATTCGGTCTATCCTAGTTAGAGATAGTCCGGTCTTGTGTGGCAAGGGATCCCGGCGTAGTCCTCAGTATGCTGTTTCTAAACGTGTACTGTGACAGGTGGTACCCCAGTGCCTAGTCATTTGTATGGAATCCATTCTCCAATACGTGCCTTTACGATTTTGATTGTAGAGCCTAGTATGCTGAAATTTAATTAATGTAACAATTTCAGCTATTTGAATAAGTATTTATACTTAGACATTATTATAATATCAGAGGATTTGATATGAAATGTTTTGATTAGCGTAAGGTAAAACCCGTCGTGTTTATGTGTGGCGTGGTCTTACGAGATACCTTTGATTTTCAAAGGATTTTAAAACTTTAATAATTCAAATTGTGTGTTTTCTCATGCTGGTTTTCCAGACTGACTCGGGTGTTATTTTATTATAATGCTCGGGTCAGACCGAGTATTACAGATGTAGGATAGGATGCTATGGAGCTCAGGAGATGAGCTGGATGACGAGACGTATCTAACGTACTTGGTTTTTATTCCACTGTGTATTGTAGGCTGTATATTCGGCATTTGAGAGGACAAGTTATTATAACTATCCGGTATTGTGTTATTGATGTGTTGTACTCTGATGACGTAATATGTAAATAACAGATATAGTTTTCTTTTTGTATAAAAACCAGTTGTTGTTATTATATATTGTTCCGCTACGATTGTGAGATTCTTTGTTGTTGTTTCTATTTTCTTCTTTTACATCATCTTCTTTTCCCTGACGATCTGGTATTTCAGGCATTCGATTGCTCGACATGTAATATTGTGGACATATTGATGTCGATTTTCGGAGGTTGAATATCTCGGTCGTGACACTTGGTATCAAAGCTGAAGGTTAAGCGAGAACCTTGGCTCTAGTGGGGATTACTCATTAGAAATAGGGTCAGTAGCACCATAAAATGAGTTTGAGTGTATTAGTGATATGAGCGCGTATTTGTTAGTGAATATAAAATTGTTTTATATTTTGTTGATTGGTTTATTAAGTGGTTTATGGATTCTGGTCAATACGAGTAATTAAAGTTATTGTTAGGGATCTCTAAACATTTGAAGAGAACAATTCGACACGGTATTGTTCTAAAATAGGGTAAGTGAAAATAATTTTACCCAAATTATTTTTATATACAAAGAAATAATTTTCCTAAATTATTATAGTTATATATGGTTTGCTTGGTTGCTAGGAAATGATAATATTAAATTATTATCATTGTTGTCGTGGAAATATAAATAAAAGTTGAAATTATAACCAAAAGTTAAGAAAATTAATTCATATAACAAAATGGAATTTATAAATATGAGTTTATAAATGTGATTAATAATTTGAAATGGAATGAAATTCCAGAGGAACACTTAAATATAGATTTAACAAGAGATTCTAAAGTTAGAAATTTGGGATTTAAATCTCGTGGATTTGAAATGATTTTCGAAGTCTTGGAAAATAATGGTGATGTTATTTGGGAAATATTTGGAATAAAAATATTCAAAATGGTTTTTTTAAAAGGAATAAAAATCACTAAACTCACTTCGGTCGCTAGAAAATAATTTCGATGATGACTGCAGCATCATCGACCTTCATTTTCGAGTTTCCAATGGAGGAATTGCTACCTAAAATGTTTGAATTGGAATTTTTGTGCAAAACTGGGTTTGATTTTAAAATTCAATGGAATAATTTGATATACCAAAGGATTTTGGGTATATATGATTTCAGAAATGATTTTGAAACATTATGCAATTGTTTTAAACTTTGGAGTTTGGTCTAAAATGTTTTATGGAATATAAATAAGTTTAAAAACTTATAAGAATTTGAAATTTGTTTAGAATTAAATGTAACTTAAGAAGGGTTAAATTAAAGTAAGTGTGATAATGAAATAAATTAGTAAAGTAAACCAATTAAATGAAGTGAATTGGAAGAAATTGGTGAATAGAGTATTAGTAAGTTTGATAATTGAAGAAATTTTGAAATTTGATTTTGTGAAGTGAAATTTAAGTTAAATAAGAGTGAATTTTGGGAAAATTTAGCCTAAGCAGGCTAAACAGAATAGTTATTGAAATAAAATTTATTAAGTTGGAAATAAATTAGTGGATGAACTAATTAATTTAGTTAGTAAGTAAATGAAATTGAAATTGAATGCTGGAATGATATTTAATTTGAATTATGTTGAATAAAATGAAATAGGAAATTAGTTCGAGTGGACCAAATAAAATAAAAGTTTGGAAATAAAATTTATTGAAATATAAAATAAATTAGTGAATGGAACTAATTAAAGAAATTGGTTAATTAAATATGGTTTGAGAGATGGTCGATAAAATTCAATACTTAAGATTTGGAAGGAAAATTGAGTTCAAATTAAATTGAAAATTTAATTTGAATAGAAATGGATATAAACCAAAGTGAGGAAGCGGAAATAAACATAAGAAATTTGTATAAAATGTTTATAATAGACTTAAGTAATTGATGGTGAAGTTCTTAAGTAAATTTGGTTTTGGGAAATAGGCTTAGTAAGTGTGTGAATGAAGATTAAATAAAAAGGTGGGGAAAATGATAAGTGTGGATAATTGAAAGGAAATAAAAGTAAATGCAAATAAAACGATTTGGATATAGCTAATAATCAATTGGAAGTTAATACGTAAGTTGTACGTATATTCTTTTATTCGCATAACGATTTGATCCAGATTCGAGCACAGAATTTCGAGATAGTTATATCGATCTGAGTGAGGGTTTTTCACTCGATTTTCGATGGCGAACCCTAACTATGGAATTTTGATCGATTCCAGAATTCTCTATCATAGTATATGGCTGTGCAAGGAGAATGACGGTTTCTAATCAAGAAACTAGATCTGAGTCCGCACTAGAGAGTCATGTGAACGATACTAGTTCGGAAGTGAAATTGTTTGATCGAGTGAGTGATCAGAGTTGATATTGCATACGGATGATATATGTACATCGTACGGGCTAAAGTAAATCAAATATTGAAAGTTTTGGAAAGAAGTAAATCAAATGATTTTGAATTGTATGATTGGATACTATTGGTAAGTAGGGTGCAGGTATTTAAAAGCAAAAGCTAATTGATGTCTTCGATTTCAGAAGTAAAATTTAAATTGCCCGACAAAAAGGTATGTGTTTAAATTGTTGTATGAAATTGATGATTTTTTGATTGAGCTACTTGGCTTTTGTTTTCTTTTGATGATTTGGGGCCGTAGAAGCAGTTTGTAGTTTTTTGGATCTAGCTGCGCAAAGGAGACGCTGGCAAAATATTTCAAAAATTTAAGTAGTTAGAAAATTTTGAAGAAATTTTGATAATTTAAAATTTGGTTTTAAATTATAATTTGGATGATTGAGGGAGTAATATTATTTAAAATCTATGGATGAGTTTGGGAAGTCAGTAAGAGTGATAGTGCGTCTTCAATAAAAATTGTTTCGCGAAGTTTTTTGAAATTGTGTGGTTTTGGAAAAGTAAACGGGTTTGACCGTTCTTCTTACCTGGCAATTTCGGGGATGAAATTCTTATAAGGAGGGAGGAATGTAACAACCCAGAATTTTGGATATTTGAAATTTGAAATATTTAAATGACTTTAAATATTTAAAAGATAATTTTTAACTTGAATTTCAAATATAACTATTTATTGGATAATTTTATTATTGAATTAATAATTGAAAATTGATTAAATTATTGAATTTGGAGCTCTAAGCTTGTTAAAAATAATTTAATGGCTTATAAAATTTATATTGATAATAATGAAGATAATAAAACTTTTAAATTTGAATTTAAAAGTGGTTTTTTCAGTTTTAAAAATATATCGTTTGAATTAACATTTAAAAATAGCCTTCCGGGGCACAGTCTCGAATTTCGATGAAACAAGTTCCGTTGGACCCGTAATAGTGTATTTTTATTGGATTTTAAATTTCGTAACGTTTGGAGTTATCGTTTGGTCGTATGGGATAGAAACACGTTGAATTTTATATCGAAAATTCAATATAATATGTGGGTCCAAAAAGTTATCTTCTCCATACGATCGAATTAGGACTCGAAACCTTTTCCATTGCGTTTGAAATAGGGGTATAACATTATAAACGCCTAGCGGCACGCCTCAATCGGAAGTCAAGATCTTTAACTACGAATTCGAGATGATTCAAATTTAAATAATATTTTTTTATATGACTGCTCAAAGATTTCCACATCAGAACTTTTCCCTTCTTATCAAAAATCATTATAGCCTTCTTTTTCACATCTCCCTTCTCTTTTATCACTTCCCTCTTTTTTTTTTAAATACAGCCAATCATAAGAAAAGAGCAAAACTTCAAAAATTTATTCCTCTTCAAATACTTGATAAAAAATCCAAGACTAGTTTCGAAAATCATATTTCTTCTTCCTCTTCAATTTGATATAAAATATATGTGGTGCGGCTGAATTCTTTTTGGGGATAAACGTGGACAATCAAACTAGGGTTAGCGAATTGGTGAGGTACGACCTTTGATTCGAGAAATAGGGTTTTTTTGGTATGGGAGGATCGAATGACATCTAGTCGCCGTTTTTGGTGAGGTGCGGCTGCTTGGTGGAGATCGCGTGGTGGTAGGGAAGGCACGATTTGATGTCAGGTCATGTTTTTGTGGGATTGGCCGTGTTGTGAGTTAAGGGTATGGGCGTGTGTGGTTTGTCGTGAGAGATCGTTTGGCGAAGACGGCAGGCCGAACGGAGCGCCGGAGCTCCATATCACAACTAGGTCGTGCACGGTCTTATGGGTATCAACATGCATTTCTTGGGCAGGGAAGAAGGAGGAGGGGAAGTAGATTGTTGGGATGGGCTTTAGTAATTGGGTATGGGTTGTTTAACTAAAATTAAATTGTTTTATAAGATTTAACTATATTATCGATGAACTTAAATGTATATCTCATGCACACGAGGTCTGATTCGGACGATCCAAATTGCGTTGGGTCTGTATCATCAAGCACTACATTTTAGAGCTGGATTGGAGTTGATTTGAGCTAATGGAAATTTTAATTAAAATTAAACACTCGTTTAATTTTAATTGAAACAAATCGCTATTGCGACGACTACAAGCAATGTGAGATAATCTCACTCACTTTTGGATTACCGTAATTAATTTTAAATAGTTAAAATTAGTTATTGATTGATTGATAGCATTGATAAATTAATAACAGTTGGTTGTGATATTGTATATAGTAGTGTATATATATATATATATATATATATATATTGGAGTGATTGATATTCCCGCATATATATAGCGGATGAGAACCTATGTGCCCCGCATAATAACAGATGACCCAATATACCGCGATATCGCCCTCGAAGTGGGATTGGTATTTTTATACTGTATTAACATCTATGGATGCAGGGAAACAGGTTGGAGGGATTCAACTTGATTCCTCAAAAAAGTTGATTATAATTTTCGTATATAGTGATATATGGTTAGTTTGAATAATCTATGATAGATTATAGTGGAATCTGAATTTATTGGATGCTATTGAATTACTGGTTAGATTTTGGTATTTTAAATACCAATGATAAATGTTTAAATTATTAAAAGAAAATAAGAGGAAAAAAATTAAGGTAAAATAACTATAGTGAAATTTGGATAAATTAAAAGAAATGATTTTTGAAAAAAAATAAATAGTTTGATTCAAATTTGAATTTAAATTTTTTGGAATATTGTAAATAGAGATCTTGGGATATTGTTAGTAGGGATTTTGAAAAAAAATGTAAATAAAAGAATTTTAAATTATAGGACTTAAGCGATATTGTTTTAAGTGTAAAGGGATTTGTTTTAAAATTGAGATTTAAAATAATTTGGGAAAAATAAAGTGGAAATTTGAAAATGGGAAATTGTTGTCCCGGATTTAAATAAGGTTTTTAAATTTAAAAAGAAGTGGAATCGAAGCTTAGTTGGTTTTGAAATACAGTTGGGTTATTTTGGGAAAAACTTATTTGAAAATGTAATTTAATTTAGAAATCGGTTTAAAATCGATTAAGTGTTGTGAAATAGAGGTAAACGGGAAATGAGACTATGAAATTTATAAACGAAGTTTATAAATTAAGTAAAGTATATTATTAGTTGATAAATGGGGATTAGAAATTCACGATGAGTATTTATAAGGAGATGGGTAAATCAGTTTAAAAATAAATAGTAGATTTATTTTTTAGAAATGTGAAAAAGGGAATTTACGGGATTGGAACGTAAATCAAGCTGGAGATAAATCGAGAGGGATTTATAAATAATTAGACTGGCTATATGGGAGTTGAATATATTTTTCCCAAAAAATTAAGTTTATTTTAAAAAGAAGGATTTTTAAGTATTAACTAGAAATTTTAAAAGTGTTTAGAATTTTTCAAAATATTAATTATCTAGTTATTTAAAAATTTGTTCAAAATTTATGAATTAAGTTAGTTATATTAAGTTAATTATTATTTAGAATTAATTAGTATTATTGTTTTAGAAGGATAAACTATTTAATATTAATATTATATAATAACTTTTATTTAAAAATAGTTTGCCTAAAATTAACATGGAAAATTTATTATAGAAATTTCATAAGTATTATTTTGAAATTTTTTAAAATAAAGATTTCGGGAAGTAATGGTATGCCCACATGTCGAAATCGAAGGCAGTGAGTGCCTGTAGTTAAGTCCTGGATTTCTCTGGGATAGAGACGTAACCATTGAGCTGTGAATCCATGGTTTGATACCACAGTGGTACTTTCCAAATTATTATAAAGGCTTTGAAATATTTTTGAAGAAGAATAGTTTTGTGAATATACTAAATTCGGTAAGAAAGTATATATTTTGGATGAAGAGGTTTAATTTATTAAAATTTAATTAAAAAGAGATTTTGGAGTTTTTCACTGAAAAATAGAATATTTTGGTTGAATGATTGTTTTTTGATAGTTAAATAACCGAGTATCAAATCTGGACCCAAAATATAACTTTTGAAATATCTAGGAGAAATACGGGAATTATATGGCACAGTTATCGTTCGAGGTGCTATACTGTACGTATAAACTCGTTTCGTTCTTCTAGGACGTTTATAAGGAAATCATCCACTAATGGTTAGAAGGTGATCTCCGATCTTATTTCGTCTGTTTATTTCCTAAAGAACTAGGGTTGAGTTTACCAGAAAATATCGAACGTTGTTTCGAAGAGACCGAAATCGGATTTGTTATCCAAAAACCACTTCGATCCAACAAATACGTTTCGATGTGAAAACAAGAGCATGGAGTCGAAGATTGTGAAGTTGAAGTGCACGGGCTAATCTCTACTAATCCTAAGGATTTTTCCAAAATTGATGTAGTAGGAATGGTGCCTTCGGTTCCGTTTGGACGCAGAACAGACTTATATGGATGCATGCTATTAGAACATTATCATCGGAGGACAATGAGCATTCTAATTGAAAAATTCCTTAAAAAGGCAATCGTAGCCTCTAGCCTCATCAACCGGGAATGACTAAAAATCAAGGGAGATGCAGCAAGGCTAAGTGGGTCGCACCCAATTTGGGTATGTTTATCACCTTTCTAGATAACCGTGGATATTATTACTAGGGTATATCGAAGGAGCTCGAGAGAGGGTGGGAACACCCGGGGAGATAGCATATTCGGTCTATCTAGGTTAGGGATAGTCCGGTCTTGTGTGGCAGGGGATCCCACCGTGGTCCTCGATACGCTGTTTCTAGACGTGTACTGTGACAGGTGGTACCCCAGTGCCTAGTCATTCGTATGGAATCCGTTCTCCAATACGTGCCTTTATGGTTTTGATTGTAGAGCCTAGTATGATAGAATTTAATTAATGTAACAATTTCAACTATTTGAATAAGTATTTGTACTTAGACACTATTATAATATCAGAGGACTTGATATGAAATTATTTGGTTATCGTAAGGTAAAAACCCGTTGCGTTTATGTGTTACGTGGTCTTACGAGATACCTTTGATTTTCAAAGGATTTTGAAACTTTAATGATTCAAATTGAGTGTGTTTTCTTACGCTGGTTTTCCAGACTGACTAGAGTGTTATTTTATTATAATGCTTGTTAACTCCTCTTTTGAGCGACCTAACGACCTACAAGAATTAACGAGCTAGCGACCCAAAGGAGGGAATGACCTAGCGACCTAAAGTTCCAAGCGACCTAAGGATAGAACAGTGCAGCGACCTAGCGACCTAAAGTTCCAAGCGACCTAAGGATAGAATAGTGCAGCGACCTAGCGACCTAAAGTTCCAAGCGACCTAAGGATAGAATAGTTAAACGACCTAGAGACCCAGCGTCTTAATAACAAAACAGCCTAAGTTATAGGTCGCGCCAACTTAAGTCGCTCCACCAGATAACTCAACATAGTTAAGTCGCCAACTAATCCCTAGGTCGCTCACGACCTACAACTTATCACCCCATTCAGATAGATCAAGTGCACCCCTGTTAAGACGTAGCTCGCATCTCTTAGGTCACTGGCGACCTATGACCTATCTTAGGTCGTTCACGACCTAACACCTGTCCGGAATTCTCCTATAAATACCCCACCTATTCCAACTAAGAAGGGACTTTTGGATCATTTCTGGAGCCCCTATACTCTGCTGTTTTCTCGACTCATCCGACACTTCAAACACCAATGACGCTTCATCGAACTTCAAGAGGAGATCTGACACATCCGATATGGATTCGAAGAGCTCTCTTACATCAAAGTTCTAGCTACTCGTCTCAATTGTGTTGAAGTCATATTGTAATCGAAGAATTGTTGTAAAAGTTGTAATTGAATCAGCAATAAAGAAGATAAAGTGGACGTAGGCTTAATTTCGAGCCGAACCACTATAAAACTGTTGTCTCTTTACTTTTTTGTTATTTTCTACTTATTTCTAGTTCCCGTACCAACGGGTGGTGCTTTCACATTACTAATACTCACACCGGGGTGTTAGCGTCGATTTTTACGTTAACATTTTTACTGCTTTCACTGAGAACCCAACTCAGGGATATTTTCACCATTGCTTCGCAAAAGTTTGTTGAAAGAATCTCTCTAAAGACCAGAAGTCTATCTGAAATCATGGCTCCTTGAAGAAAGAGTATATCTACTAGATCCGGAAATGTTAATGACAGGGCTGCCTCCTCTCCAGTGCCAAATCAGGCAACTCCTTCTGTTGGAGTCACAAGAGCTGAACTTGATGATGTTGTGTCGGGGTTATACCAGCAAATGGAAACTCAAAATGCTTTGATGATGGAAAGGTTAAACGCTCTGCTTGGGACGAACCGACAACCAAAAAACAATGAACCAACCTTTGCTGAAGAAACACATGATTCCCAAGACAAAGATATCCCTCAAAGAGCAGCGGGCACCGCCGAAGGGGCACCTCCCCAAGTTGGAGGATCAAGGCCGCAGCCGCCTCTACGCGAACGTTTGTTCAGACAAACTTCCGAAAAGGTGGCTGACGTTTGCCCGGCAAGGCCTCTGAACGATGAGGAATATCTATCAGGAATGGTTCGCCAGATTATGAAAGAAAGTATGCAAAGGAATGAAGATGAAAATGATTGGGGGTTTGCTCCAAGCAAGACTCCGTTTACCGAAAGAATTCTAAAAGCTGAATTTCCAAGGAAGTTTGCTCCTCCTACTATCCCAGCCTATCGAGGAACAAGTGACCCTAATCAGTTCTTGTACAAATATGACTGGCATATGACGGGTGCCAGGGCAACAGATGAGATTAAATGTAGATATTTTCCTGTCTATTTGGAAGGAGTGGCTCTACTCTGGTTTACAAAGCTACCGGTCCGATCTTTGGATCAATTCTCTGATTTGACTCGTAAATTCAAGGATCAGTTCAGGTTGTATGCTACAAAGGCCAAGGACATAATGTCACTGTCCAGTCTAGAACAAGCTTCCGGCGAATCTATCAAATCCTTCTTGAATCGCTTTAACATAGCCTTGGCCGAAGTGGATAATGCTGAGCCTTGAATGATTCTAACTTACTTGATGCGAGCCATCGATAAAACAAGTGAGTTCGGAAAATGGTTGAAAATGAAGGAACCGAATTCACTAGAGAAGTTTTATAAAAAGTCTGATGAATTTATGCTTCTGGAGAATCTTCCTGCACAATCAAAGGTGGTTGTGGCTGAAATTCAAAACAACAATGTGGCTGAAACTTCTAACAAGAAAGAATCTGGTGGTCAGAAAAGGGAAAATAACGGTGGGAAAAAGCAGAATGACTTGAAGAAACCACGCCATTTTTTGGACTTTACTCCTTTGACTGAAACTCCAGAGAAAATATTCTTCGCAACTAAGGATATGCTAATCCTCTTTTGTTCGCGACTTAATAAGCTACGACTTAACGACTTAAGACTTGCCGACCTAAAAAGACTTAACGACTTAAGAGTTGCCGACCTAAAAAGACTTACCGACCCAACAGTTGCCAACCTAACAATTAACCGACCTAACTCCTGAAAGGGGCATACCGACTTAAGGTGTGGACCGACTTAAGGAGCTAACGACTTAAAAGGGCTCACGACCTAAGGAATGAGACGACTTAACAAGCTGCGACTTAACGATCTAAACCATACCGATCTAAGAGCTAAATGACATAACGAGCTAAAGCAAAGTGAAGTGAAGACATGTTCCACGCCGACTTACGACCTAATAGTTCATTCAAGTCAAAAGCTACATTTTCGAGTGATCCCTTAAGTCGTTACCGACCTACGATTTATGATAAGTCATACACGACTTAGGTAACCCGATTAGAAAGAATCAACTACAACCAAAGTAAGCCAGACTCCCTATGTCGCCGCCGACTTACGATCTACGACCTACCTTGGGTCGTGGCCGACTTATCACTTGGTGATAAACTTTTGCTCAGAAATCCTCTCTATAAATACCCCCCAAACTCCAACAAGTAGGAGACTTTTGGCCGATCATTTCTTGAAGCGTCGTTACTCTGCCGAACTCTCAACTCACTCAACATTTGAAGATCTCCAAACATTCAAGACACTACAACAAGCTTCGGGAGGAATTTCGTACATCCGACATGGATTCATCAAGTTTTATCATCGAAGTTTGAGCTAGTAGTCGAGAGTGTTTTTGTGATCAAACTGAATCGTATTTTGAAGAGCTTTGTATCATTTTGTAACCAGAATCAGCAATAAAAGAATATAAAGTGGACGTAGGCTCAATTACGGGCCGAACCACTATAAATCTATTGTCTTTTACTGTTTTACTGCTATTTTCAGCTTGTATTCTGTTCCCGTACCAACGAGTGGTGCTTTCACGACTCTATTACACACACCGGTTGTTAGCGTTCAATTTTTATCGTTAACATTTTGGTGCTTTCACTGAGAATTGAACTCAGGCATCTTCTCACCATTGCTTCGCAAAATCCGGTCGAAAAAGTTTCCTTAAAAACCAGAAGTCTATCTGAAATAATGGCTCCTGGAAGAAGAGGTAGACCTACCAGATCCAGAAATGCTCATGAAGGGACTTCCGCTTCCCCAACAGCAGACCAAGCAACTCCTACCGTCGGAGTCACCAGGGCTGAATTGGATGATGCAGTTTCTGGATTATACCAACAAATTGAAGCTCATAATGCTTTGATGATGGATAGATTAACCGCTCTGCTTGGGGCAAATCGTCAACTAGAAAACCATCAAACAACCTTTCCTGAAAATGCCACCTTTCCAAGCTGAGGGTTCTATGCCGTAGCCAACTTATCATGAACATATGCCCAGGCAAGCTTCCGAGAGAAGGACTGATGCCTGTTCGGAAATGTCTCTGAACAATAAAGAGTACCTGTCCGAAATGGTTAGCCGCATCATGAAAGAGAGCATGCAGAGGGAAGAGAATGAGAGTGACTGGGGATTTGCACCAAGCATAACTCTGTTTACTGAAAGGATCCTGAAAGCGGAATTTCTAAGGAAATTTGCACCTCCTACTATCCAAGCATATAGGGGAACGAGTGACCCAAATCATTTCCTATACAAGTACGACTGGCATATGACCGGTGCAAGAGCGTCAGATGAGATTAAGTGTCGATGCTTTCCAGTGTACTTGGAAGGTGTGGCTTTACTTTGGTTCACAAAGCTTCCAATTCGGTCTGTAGATCAATTCTCCGACTTAACGCAAAAGTTCAAAGAACAGTTCAGATTGTATGCTTCAAAAGCTAAGGATATAATGGCACTGTCTAGTCTTGAACAAGCTCCCGGAGAATCAATCAAATCTTTCTTGAGCCGTTTCAATATAGCTTTAGCCGAGGAGCCATCGATAAATCAAGTGAATTTGGAAAATGGCTAAAGATGAAAGAACCAAACTCGCTTGAGAAGTTTTATAAAAAGGCCGACGAATTCATACGCTTAGAGAGCCTCTCTGCATCAGCAAAGGTGGTAGTTGCTAAAGTCAACAATGACAATGTTGCATCTAACAAAAGAGAATCTGGATATCAGAAAAGGGAAAGTGACGGAGAAAAGGAGCAGGGGAATGAGAAGAAATCATGCCACTTTAATCCTTTAGATTTTACCCCTTTAACTGATACGCCAAGAAATATCTTCTTCGCAACAAAAGATGTTGTCAGGTATCCTAAGCCACCTGAGATGAAGAGAGGTGCAGTGCGTAATGGAAAATTCTGCCAATTTCACAATCAACCTGGCCATGACACTGACCAATGTCGCCAGTTAAAAAATGCGATTGAAGAATTGCTGAAGCAGGGTAAACTCCAACAATATGTGAAGAGAAGTGGAGTCGATCCAACCTAATCCACTCAGGGTCAACAACGTCCTGCCCATCAATCCGGTTCTCGCAACAACACCGCAGTGCAAGATTCTGAAAAGCTTGTCATTAATGTTGTCACAAGAGATCCACACCCAGCAAGCAGAAGTTGGGACGACTGCTGATTGTCCACAAAACTGCGGCTGGGGCATCTTTCACTTTCTATGGCATATAAATCCAAAGCTATGAATCTAGTGCTAATGGAAATTCAGCCCGGAGATTCTGAAACAACGATCACTAGCATCCATTTTTTTTACTTAACAGTATTGCTTAAATTTGTAAAATGATAGTGGATGTGTAACTTTTGCATTGTAAACTGCTGAGAAATCAGTATGATTGAATAATGAAAAACTATGAATTCTGTGTTCTTTATTACAAAATGCCTGTTATATTTCGATGTGCAAATACTCTAAATGTATTGCTAAAATATCGATCTAATACTGCAGGTCATTAAAGCGAAGCTCACCCATCGCAAAGCCAAGCGAGCCCTATAAATCACTTGCTAAGCAAATACCAAGCAACAAAAAATTCCAGACTTGAATCCCATACAAGAGGAACTTCACATAAAAAGTTGGCGACTCCACTATGTCAAGCACTTGTTAACTGGTTGCAATCGCTAGTATAAAAAGACGTCCAACCAAGTAACTTGCGTTTGCTCCGTGAAGTCACTCAAAAGTGAAGTCTACTTCTTCGGATAAAGCAATTTACTTGCAAAAGAAAGGAAGACGTGCTTGGAAACAATAATAAAGGATCACTGATGAGCAGATGATGAGGAAACATGGGCCGGCAAACATAGAAGCAACCAAAAGGAGGTATACCTCTTAATAAGAAGGCCGGTAGATCCACTAAAGGGACACCTTCCCAAGCAGAAGGAACAGGACCCTTGCTAACTGGTCGTGATGCATCCGATCAGACAGCTTGCGTCCGTCCCGTGGATCCACTCGCCCCTGAGACGCAACCTTCCTGGCACACCAATCAACCAAAGCTCCTCTCAAGAAGCCAACCAAAGCCCTCTAACGAGGCACGCCGAAAAATGAAAGTGCTTTCCTCAATCAAAAAAGATTGATGGAACCACCGGAGGGGCACCTTCCCAAGCTGAAGGTACAGGGCCCTTGTTAATTGATTGCGATTGTTTGTATAAGCGAACATCCGATCAAGCAACTTGCGTCCGCCCCGTGGATCCATTCAACCACGAGAAAGTAACTTCTAGGCAATCAAAAGCCCTCTTCGGAGGTACAAGCCCTCTTGCTTGAAGCATATAACACAAGCCCTCTTCGGAGGCACAAGCCCTCTTTGGAGGCACAAGCCCTCTTCGGAGGCACAAGCCCTCTTCGGAGGCACATTTCACCAATGTAGAAGTGCAAAATGCTCCTCTTCGGAGGCCCACTTCACCAGAGCTGAAATGATAAAAAGACCTCTTCGGAGGCACATTTCATGAGAGTAGAAGTGCAAAATGCTCCTCTTCAGAGGCCCACTTCACCAGAGCTGAAATGCAAAATCGCTTCTCTTCGGAGACCGAAAACTGCTTCTCTTCGGAGACTAAAAATCGCTTCTCTTCGGGGACCAAAAACTGCTTCTCTTTGGAGACCAAATATCACTTCTCTTCGGAGACCAAAAAGACCTCTTCGGAGGCACACTTCACCGTGCTTGAAGTACAAAAAATAAGCCCTTTACCGGGGCACAAAATCAAAACCTTCTTCAGAAGCTCATTCCACTACGTAGGAAAATCCACTTTTTAACAAATAAAAGTGGTCATCTCTGAAAGTTGAAGTGTTCTTCAAGAAATAAAGAGAAAGTAAAAATTTCTCTAAAAAACGAGATACGCTCTATTAAAAGAAGAATGATTCTTCCCTTAAAAAGTGGAATAGTTATTCTCTGAAATAAGAGTATCAGTCTTGTAAAAGCGAGGAATATTGCAATATACTTGTGGTATGGGCGCAACATTATACAATTCAGTTACATCAATAGAAGTAATATACAAGCAACATACCACAAGTTCATTGCAATATCTCGCAAAAATGATGTGGAATAAATGTATTCTCAAACACAGACAAAAAGTTTGTACAAGTAAAAAGAATCGTTTATTCTACACTAAATATGAGAAACAGATGCATTCTCACATACACAAGAATTTGTACAAGTAAAATAGCTATTTTATTCAATACTATGAAAACTTTTTACATTGTGCAGATCACAAAAAGAAGCGGGGACCGGTACCCGCACAATCTCCGGTTGATACATGCAAAAAGCAAAATAAGAAGTAGAAAATCCAGCTTGTCATTCCTTCTTCCTGCTACCTTTGGAGCCTTTGCCTGGCTTTATAGTTAATTTCGGAATCCGGCGTGGGTGGGATGGAGAAGGAGGAGTGGTTGTGTCTTCTTCTATTTTGTCTTCCCCAGCTGAAGCACTTCTCTTCTTCTTTTTAGTGTACGCTTTCCTTTCCTCTTTGAAGAAGATTCGCTTCCCGGAGTCAGCAGCTTGGAAAGCTTTGTATCATCATCAAATGACTGCTCCGGAGTCTTCTCACTGTCCTCCGTCTCTTCAGCTTTTTGCTCTTGGGAAGCAGGTGGATCCTCTAAGCCTTGAAGGGCTTCTATCTGTTCTTCCTGCGACCCTGGCTGAGAAGCCGGAGTAATTTGAAGAGTTGGAGGAGGAACAGCTGGAAGAGGGGAAGAGTGCACAGTGCTCGGTGCTTCCGCTACAGAAGAAAAGAAGTTAAAATCAGTATTCTCCGGAAAAAGAGAAGATATTGGATCACCAAGACTTAAGTAATAAGCGAGAAATTCATCCAAATCAATTGAATCGAATGAATAATCCACTTGAGCCAGATCTGAATCAATGTTACCTAGAGAAGTTGGTTTTGACAGATCAATTTCAAAATTTTCAGCCTCGATGTCTTCTTGGCTCTTTTCCTCAATTTGGGTAAGGGGAGACTCTGTACTAGCAGGCTTAGCCTCAACGTCTTTTGCAGGAAGAGGAGAGTGAGAGCTGGAACCAACGATATCAACGTCGGTCGAAATCGAAGTGTGGACAGGGGCAGTTAAAGATATTATCTTTTCTGGGTGTTCTTCTGCCACTGTTCCAGCTCTAGCTTCAGCGAGTTGCTCTTTTCCTCTAGCAAGAGCCGCACGAGCATCATCATCAAGGTAAATTGCCTCAAGCGCCGTCTCATCGTAGCCAGCTCCCCCGAGCATATCGATCGCAGCCTCCCATACTTCAGCTAGGGTGATTTCATATTTTGGTCCCAAGAATGAGAGACTCTCGCGCCCCAAGACGCTATTAATATAAAAGTCAAATAAAGTTGAGTCAATGCTTGCTTTGGTTGCTTCGTGAGACTCTTCAACCGCAACTTGTCCAACAACCGCGTCGTCACGCTCCTTCTCAACTTTAAGAAGCCTAGCTTTTAGCATCTCTATCTCTGCATTCTGGGAGTTAAATGTTTCCCGCAGTTCAGCATTTTCCTTGCGGTATTTTTCAGTGATATGCTGTTCAGCTGCAAGTTTCATCTCGGCGTCCCTTTGAGCAGCGTGCGTGTCCCGCACTTGTTTCTGGAAAACTTCTTCTTTTTGAATATGTGAGGCAGAAGAAGTAGCAAGATTTTCTTTAAGTTGCTTGACTTCAGATTCAAGTCTTGCATTATCATCGGCAATGCTTGACATTTCTGCGTCATGTTGCTTGACAATTTTCTTCCACTCAGAGTGATCGTTTTCCATTGTCATCATGGCCTTAAGATTCATGCGGTTGACCCTTTGAAGTTCATCGACCAGTTTCTGCCATCTAGACATTCTTTCAATGTCGAGCCTAACAGCATCTAGATTCCTCAACATGGCTTGCTTATCGATGGGGACCAAGTCTAAGTCAAAGCGCACCCCTTTTAAGCACCAATTCGG
Organism: Allium fistulosum; assembly: GCA_030737815.1. Lineage (NCBI taxonomy): Eukaryota > Viridiplantae > Streptophyta > Magnoliopsida > Asparagales > Amaryllidaceae > Allium > Allium fistulosum. Next base: position 532,500,858 of record CM060908.1, on the reverse strand, counting down.
AAATCGGCTTTGAAGTGTTGAAGGGCCGTCTTTAACTTGATACTGAGGCCTATTTATTATTGCCTGGATGTCAGACTTCTTTAAGGCAGGAGAGCCGAACGGGATATTAGAAGAGATAGGAGCGTCAGTTTTTTCAGAAATTGAAGACGCGTCCTTTTCATCAAGTCTAACCCGTTTACTCGGGTCTTCAGTAGCGTGGCTCTTCCCTTTATCGTCATGATATTTTCTTTTATGGGAGTCATCGTCCCTTCTTCTCTGCTGCTCTTCGTAGGCTTGCCTCTCTCGAGCTTTTCTAACTGCACGCTCTTCGTCAGATTCTTTGCGAGTGGGGAGATAGCGTCCGTAATCGTAAGAATCGCGCCCTCCATAGCGCCGAAAGTTGTCGTAATATGAGCCACTTGGCCCCATTAAAGAACCTGAAATTGAAGAAAAGACAAGTCTTAGATATTTTTGAAGTAGAGAAATTAAATGCATATAAGTGCCAGAAAATCCTAAGTGTGTGCAGTGTGCAAACTACGCGCGTCAAACTACAAACCACTCTTGGGTGTGGAGAAGGCAATGACTTGTGTGGTAGGTGTTGTAGTTTGTTGCAAAGAAAAGGTCGCTTCAACAACAGGAGAGATCGCTTTCGGAGCATCGTCTTTAAATAGTTCTTGAGAGGTTGTCATCAAGTCACTTAACCCCTCAAAAATGTCATCTCCATTATGTCCAGTGGGATTTTCTTTTTCAGCCTCTACATTGGCCGCCTCTCCGGAATGGTGGGGAGATTCTTTTCCTTCTTCTTCTCCAACAACCGGGGCAAGTGAAAACTTGCTAGACGACCCCATAACGTCAGTAGAAATTGAACACTTCACTAGTGAAGTCTCAGCGATGGGTTCTTTCAGTGAAGGTTCTTTAGCAGGAACTGGGGCATCTGATGCCTTAGTTGGGGAATCAGGGAATTCATGCGGCTGGATAGAACGGGAGGGATGTAAGAGTCCAAATTGATGGAAAAACTCATCTTTCAGTAGAAATTGGACATTCCTCTCCTCAACTGGCACGGCCATAAGCCTCTCGAAGGTTGTTTTGTGACTAGGGTCCCTAGAAGGAGGAGGGAGCGCTGAAAAAGTAGAAAAAGAAGTTAACACTTAAGGAGCTAACGACTTAAAAGGGCTCACGACCTAAGGAATGAGACGACTTAACAAGCTGCGACTTAACGATCTAAACCATACCGATCTAAGAGCTAAACGACATAACGAGCTAAAGCAAAGCGAAGTGAAGACATGTTCCATGCCGACTTACGACCTAATAGCTCGTTCAAGTCAAAAGCTACATTTTCGAGTGATCCCTTAAGTCGTTACCGACCTACGATTTATGATAAGTCGTACACGACTTAGGTAACCCGCTTAGAAAGAATCAACTGCAACCGAAGTAAGCCGGACTCCCTATGTCGCCACCGACTTACGATCTACGACCTACCTTGGGTCGTGGCCGACTTATCACTTGGTGATAAACTTCTGCTCAGAAATCCTCTCTATAAATACCCCCCAAACTCCAACAAGTAGAAGACTTTTGGCCGATCATTTCTTGAAGCGTCGTTACTCTGTCGAACTCTCAACTCAATCAACATTTGAAGATCTCCAAACATTCAAGACACTACAATAAGCTTCAGGAGGAATTTCATACATCCGACATGGATTCATCAAGTTTCATCATCGAAGTTTGAGCTAGTAGTCGAGAGTGTTTTTGTGATCAAATTGAATCGTATTTTGAAGAGCTTTGTATCATTTTGTAACTAGAATCAGCAATAAAAGAATATAAAGTGGACGTAGGCTCAATTACGGGCCGGACCACTATAAATCTGTTGTCTTTTACTGTTTTACTGCTATTTTTAGCTTGTATTCTTTTCCCGTACCAACGGGTGGTGCTTTCACGACTCTATTACACACACCGGGTGTTAGCGTTCAATTTTTAGCGTTAACAGGATGCTATCGAGTACCCTGAGCCACCTAAGTTGAAGCTTGGAAAAAATTTCGTGCCTAATGGAAGATTCTGTCGATTTCATAATCAGCCTGGCAATGACACCAACGAATGTTGCCATTTAAAGAACTTGATTGAAGAACTGTTGAGAGAGAATAAACTACAACAGTATGTTAAAAGGAACAGAGGTGATCCGGCCTCATCCACTCAGGGGCAGCAACTTCCTGCTCGTCAATCCGGCTCGGGAGAAAAGGCTGCGGTAAAGGAATCTGAAAGGCCTGTTATTAATGTAATCACGGGGCACTACAAGAAAATATTATATCAATAGCAAGCGTGGATTGCACGAAAACTTGATTTGCTATAGTTAAGTGGCTATTCTTTATTCAACTCAAAAAGACAACAACTTCAAGTGCAATTATATTAAAATGTATGCAATTATATTAATGCTGTTCACGGTGAATTTGCGTTCCACTCTCTCGTTTCCCTCTAATTTTTTTTGGCCGCCAAAATTTCATTTTCATTTTCGTTTTCTCCCCCTTAGGCTTCTCATCTTCACCCTCTTCACACTCTTTTTAACATCGATCAAGCTATTCTTCAAGCTCAATTCCTCTTCTGCAATTATATTTAACATCGGTCCTCTTCTGCCGCTCAATTCTTCATCGTTGAATCCTCAAACTCAGTCGATCCGAAGTTGGTCCGAAGTTAAAGCGATTTGGTCCAGACGCAATTCCCAATTCCTCAAACTCAATTCTTCATCGTTGAAGCGCGATTTGGTCCGAAGTTCAATTCGTCAAGCGCGAGGATTAGGTATATTTTTATGTCATTGTTTATATACAGGTTGCGGTATAATTATTTCTTGTTACTTTTGCCTCTCTCTATCAATGATGTTGCTTTTTTTGACAAGAATTCAATAGAGCTGATGATTTTCTTATTTGGGAATTCTCTTTGTTTACAATATTTGTTAATTCTTTTAACAATATTTGTTTTTGCAGGTCAGAGTCATTTAGTCAATTAAATCTAAGTGTTATGAGTTTTATTTTCATTAGTCAATTAATGCTAAGTGTTATGAAATTTTTAAGAATGTAAATATTTCTACAATATGAATTCCTCTGCTGCAAATGTTAAGTGTTAGTGCCAATTGGAAAATTAAGTAAATATTTCTACAATATGAATTCCTCTGCTGCAAATATTTCCTAATGCTAAGTGTTAGTAACAATTGGAAAATTAGGATGCCACTAACTATCAATGCTATTTAATTACTGTTTGTTTAGTATTAAAACAACTCTTGCCATTATAGGTTTGTTCACTTCAAACCTCAGACTCCTACTGTTTGTTCACTTCAAACCTCTCCTGTCTCTATCTTATTATTATTTTCAAGACCGATTTGTTTATTGAAGGAGACAGGCATGATGTTGCTAATAAAAAACCATAAAAGAAAAAAATGGTAGAGAAAACAAACAAACTGAGAAAAAACAAAATGCTTAGAAATAGGATAAATTATTAAATAAAATTATATTAGCTAAGGCGATGATAAGACTATAATCTTTTGATTAAAAAAAACCATTATAGGTTTGGTGATACATTTGTTTTGTAATTAATACACTAAGTTAATTACTTGAACAAATGAATGTACCGGAGGACTTCAAAAAAAATTATAGTAGGAGACAGAAAGCGACTCCATGACCATTAATGCAGGGGTACTAAATAATGTATCACAATTATAATAACAATTTGAAATCAGCCCGTTAGTTGTTGAATTTAATCAAACATTTACCTCTTAAAAAAGGATTAGAAATTGCTCATTTTATTTGAAGTTAAATAGATATAGGATCTGCCTATGATCCTATTGGATATAGGATAGTAGGATGTTTTTATAACTTGATGAGAATCAAATTTATCTACACATGAATACCAAGCAAAGTAGGCAACTCTTCTCTATTTTCAATAGCCTACTATAAATCAAATTTGCAGATAGTGAATTCAAGGGAGCCTATACATAATTTGCAGATAATTTGCGATGGAAAAAGATTGGGTGCATTTACACAGGTAATAATACAATATTTAGCTTAAAATTTAACCTGAAAATTAAAATAATAACTCGATTTTTTATGTCGAAAACTTTGTTTTTAATTTTACCTTAGAACTAGTAGCGAGTACGAGCAAGGAGCATGGAATTTTATGCATGCCGCAAAGAGAAACTTAGGAAGCCTGGAAATTTTTTTATGTCCTTGCTTAGATTGTCGAAATCTCACTCATCAAAATGGTGATATTGTTGTCGAGCATTTGATTATAAGAGGAATGGATCCTTTATACAAGTGCAGTAAGTGGTACAGTCATGGTGAGCAAATGAATATAACTGAAAAGGTGGAGGTGGATGACACGTATGAATTACTTCAAGCCGTTCACTTTGAAGATGAAGCGTTTGTCAACCAAACTTTTTTCTCCGATGATAAAATAATGATGATGCACAAAAGCGAATGGATGATTTTCTTAAAAATTTGGAAGATGCAAAAACTCCACTGTACCCTGGTTGCGTAGATCAAACAAAATTATCTGCTATCACTGTATTGTACAATCTTAAATGCGAAACTGGATTATCTGATACTGGTCTTGATAAGCTTCTAAATGTGCAACAAATGTTGTTACCCAAAAATTACATCCTTCCGAAAACTTTATATGAAATAAAGAAGTTCCTCAAAGTATTTGACATGGGATTCGACAAGATTCATGCATGCAAGAATGATTGTTGTCTTTTTAGAAAAGAGCACAATGATTTGAATAACTGTCCGAAATGTGGTTCTTCGAGATGGAAGATAAATGAGCGGATGAAAGAGATAATGCAAGGTATTCCGGTCAAAGTGTTGAGATATTTTCCAATTATTCCAAGATTCAGAAGAATGTTTAGGTCCCCACAGACGGCAGAAGATATAAGATGGCATTTTAGTAATAAAAGTAATGATGATAAAATGCATCATCCTGTGGATTCTTTGACATGGACCATGGTGGATGATAAATGGGAATCATTTTCAAGTGATCCACGTAACCTTCGGCTTGGTCTTGCTACCGATGGTTTTACCCCATTTGACATTTAGGGTACCAAGTATAGTTGTTGGCCAGTGATGCTTGTGACATATAATTTTTCGCCTATATTGTGTATGAAAAAGGAAAATATTATGTTAACATTATTCATTCCTGGTCCAAAGCAACCTGGGAATGATATTGATGTATATTTAGCTCCTTTGGTAGAAGATTTGCAGCAGTTATGGAGTAACGGGGTGGAGATTTATGATGCATTTAGCAAGACACTTTTTAACTTGAAAGCAATCTTGTTATGGACTATAAACGATTTTCCAGCTTATGGAAATCTTGCTGGATGTTGTGTAAAAGGGAAAAAAAGTTGTCCATTATGTGGCGTGAATACTCATCATCGATGGCTAAATCATAGTCGGAAAAATGTCTATATGGGACATAGAAGATTCTTACCTCTGTCAGATCCACAAAGAAAACAAAAGGCTTGGTTTGATAACACCGTGGAGGAAGGTAGCAAACCCAGGATTCTTACAGGTAGAGATATTTCTGTTATTTTGAAAGATTTTTCAAATGATTTTGGAAAAGCTAAAAATAAAGAAATAGCAACAGCCAAGAAGAGAAAGAATAAGAAGTTAAATAAGAAGCAAATTATAAAGATTACGTGTAGGAAGAGGAAGTGTACTGACAACCAAGAAGATGAAAACAGTCCTGCAAAAATAGAGTAATCAAGGTGGGAAAAAAATCGATTTTCTTTGACTTACCATATTGGGAGGTTAGTGTTCAAATTATATTTTATTCAGAATAATCTAATTATAAAATTATATAATGTTAAAGCGGTCATATTGTTGATGTTTATAGGAACTTCCAATACGCCACAATTTAGACGTGATGCATGTTGAGAAAAACGTGGGCGAAAGTTTACTCAGCACAATATTGCATGATAGCAAATCGAAAGATGGTATTAATTCTAGAAAGGATTTAGAGGATTAGGGAATCCGACCTGCTCTATATGCACAACCTCGTGGGAAGAAAACATATCTTCCACCGGCTCCATATACTATGTCTAGTTCTGAAAAAAGAATATTTTGCAAAAGATTGTATGACTTCAAGGGACCTGATGGTTATTGCTCAAATTTCAAAAGATGTGTGTCATTGGAGGATTGCAAAGTTAGTGGATTGAATTCGCATGATTACCATGTTTTAATGCAACAAATGTTATCGGTTGCAATGAGAGGACTGCTTCCAAAAAAGCCAAGGAAAGTAATAACTCGTTTGTGTTTATTTTTTAATAAACTATGTCAGCGTGTTCTTGACAGAGAGAAGCTGCAACAAATCGATGATGAGATCGCTACAATTTTATGTGATCTCGAAAGATATTTTCTACCTTCATTTTTCGACATAATGATACATCTAACAATTCATCTTGGAAAAGAAGCTCGATTGTGTGGACCAGTTCATTTTCGTTGGATGTACCCCTTCGAAAGGTATATGAAAATGCTTAAAGATTATGTTAGGAACTATGCACGTCCTGAAGGATGCATTGCAGAAAACTATCTTGCAGAAGAATCCGTAAGATTTTTTGGCGAATTTCTAAAGAAATCATCACAATTTGAGGAGAAAGAGGGTAGAAACAGAGATTATGAGAATGATGATGCAATACTCGAAGGACGTCCGATATCAACATACAAGACAATTACATTGACAACTCATGAGAAAGAAGCTGCTCACCTTGCTGTGCTAATGAATATGGCTATAACCGAGCCATTTTTAGAGTAAGCACATATTGTTTTCTTTATCAGATTTATGGTAATATGCGTAATTATAAATGTAACTTAATATCTTTTATATTATGGTAGTATGCATTTGGAAGAGTTACAAAGTTCGGACAAGCGCATGGAAAGAAATGCTACATTGCTATGGAAAATTCACACAAAAAACTTTGCTGATTGGATTAAAAAGAAGGTTAATCAGCTCTTTAAACTTTTGTGTATAAGTTTGAAAATATTTTTTTTGAATCTATATTGAATCTATATTTGAAAATATGGTTTTTTCAGATACCTATTAACTCAAGCGAACACGATGAATTATTAAAATGGATTGCCTATGGTCCAAGTAGTAATGCTTCGTCCTGCAAAGGATATATAATTAATGGGTTACGTTTTCATACAAAAGATGTTGAGAGAGAAACTCAGAATTCTGGAGTGACTTATGATGCTACTACCATGTGTAGAGCAAGTGCAAAAGATGTCTCTCAAGTAGTTGATGTGGTCACGTACTATGGGATTTTGACTGACATAATCTTATTAGACTATCATAAATTTTATGTTCCAATTTTTAAGTGTCATTGGGCAAACATTGGAAATGGGGTGAAGGTTGAAGATGGATTTACTCTTGTTAATTTGCATCAAAATCAAGCTTCATTTTTGAGGGATCCATATATTCTTGCATCTCAAGCGAAACAAATTTTTTATTCAAGAGAGAATGATTCTTCTAATTGGTATGTTGTAATGAAGGCACCACCAAGAGGTTATCATGAATTAGAGACAGATGATTATATTGAGGACACAAGCCATGTTATTCAAGATTGCGAATAAAACATGATGGATGTGGATTATGTGGAGGATGGTAGCTATGTTAGAGAAGATTGTGAAGGCATATTTGAGAAAAGTTTAAAATAACTTGAATAAGGTGATTTGACATATCGGTATTTCAAAATATATGTAAATGGTTTTGTGAAAAAAACCCAATAAAATGCAAGTTGTTTGTTTTAGTAAGAAATTTATTTTGAAAATATTTTGACATCCAGTTTAATAATTCATGCAGTTGTTTCGGTGACTTCAAATTTCTTAAACAGGAAATTATTGTCAAGGACAAAAAATTTCAGCGTTTTTGCCTCAAGGACAGACCTTCAATATTTTATCCTGAAGGACAACTTTCTTTAGGTATCAGTTTTTAGTCATTGATAGTATCAGTTTGTAGTTATCGGTAGCAGTTTTTAGGTATCAGTTTTTAGCTTGGTAGCAGTTTTGTTGTCCTTATGAATAATTTTGGAATATATTTGTCCTTATGAATAATTTTTAGAAGAATGTTTGTCCTTATGGTAAAAATATTGAGGTTGTGTCCTTGAGACAAAAAATATACAAATTTTTGTCCTTTAAATTAATTCCCCCTTTCTTAAATGCAGTTCTTAAATGCAGTTCACTGTATATTTTAGAGTTTTCACTGTATATTTTAATTCAAAATTATATTCAAAACAAAAACCTGAAAGCTAAAACCAGAAAAGAAAATCAAACAAATAACCTCTTTCAATCTAAAACCTGAATCAAGCAAAGTTCAACTCAACTCGGTTTAATCAAGCAAATCAAAATCAAAGAAATAGATTAGATCAAAGTCAAAGCAATTTCCAGTTTTCAAAGTTAAAAGATCAATTATTAAGTTCCAGGCTTCTTTGTTCATATATATATACGGTGAGTAAACATTTTTTTAAAAGCTTAAATCAGTTTATATCTTGATTTCATGTGATAATCCTTGAAGTTATGATGTGAAATATGCTTTGCATAAGTGTGTAAATATGATTGCATGTATATATTTATGATGATATTGGTGTGCATGTCTGTGCTTGCTCTGTTCTAAGTTTAAGGTTTTAAAACAAATTCAAAAATCAAAATCTTTTCACTTGTTCTCTTATAGGCTTTGATATTTAAACAAGATATGTTTGAATTAACATGATCTAAGTTTAAAAAATATTTTTATGTATAATATGTTTGAGTTTTTCTGGAAAATTAAAATATACAGTGAAAACACTTACTTCTAGAAACAATATATGCAGTTCTTAAATGCAGTTCTCAACCTTGAATGCATTTTAACATCCAGTTTTTTCTTTTACATGCAGTAAATGGGTAAAAAGAAGGCGGCTGCTTTAAAATGGCTAAAAACAATTGATAAATCCACGGCTAATGCCAAACACAAGGACAATAGGGTCAATAGCGACGTTGGTATTGAAGACAACTCGCAAGAAATTGGAAATTCTGAGAACAATGAAGCTCGAATTCAAGACATCGCTGAAGCAGTTGACGAAGATACAATGCAAGCTGAAGAAGATTTTGAAGCTGACATGAATGAGAGAACCACTCGAGATGCCACCGCAAATCCGGTAGTGAAGCGCAAACGTAGAGGTCCAACTAAAGTGAAAAGACTTCCAGTAAATCCATTGAGTCGCATTGAAGTCGAATTTAATGCAGATGGCAAACAAATAGGAGATGGGTCTGTCAAACTATCTTCATATTTAGGCCTGCTAGTAAGGGAACATGTTCCTGTTACACTTGATAAGTGGAAGGAACTAAGTGACAGATTACAAGTTGCTTTGTGGGGATGCATTCAGGTATATACCATTTTTATGTCATATATGTCTTATTTATTTTTCTAAATTTAGTTAAAGTATATATGAAAATGATGCATTTTATATTACCAGTTTTAACAGTGTCTCAATCTCCTAAAACTAGTTGCTTTGTTGTTTGTTACAATAACTGTTACACAAAACTATATGAAGTAAATTCTATAACTGTTAGGACTGAGTTGGAGGAAGTAAGGGATTGCATGTTTGTTGAAGTATTATGATGCTGAAAGAGGAGTTGTGTTTTGAAAATACAAGAGTTCATTTGATACTGTAACTTTGTTGTGCTGGGTGTTTTATAGACATGAGTGATGCATTATTCCACTAGATGACATCAAGAATGTTTGAGATGTGGTTTCGGGTATGGGTAAGTTTTTAAACATTTTTGTAATAGTCTGCAATTTGAACATCAATGCATCAATGCAGACAAGTTTCCTCTGAACATCATATGTTATAAGTGATCAGGTGAAGGGATTTTAATTTTTGTAATTTATTAAGGCTGTTGCATTAAGAACAGAGACATTTATATCAATATACAGACATTCATAATCAACCCATACATATTAACAGACATGCAAACATTTTTTTACTGGAAAACTTTGAAAACTTGAATTGTTGAAGCCCGATTAGTTTTTAACTGGAAAACTCGATCTTGTTATTACAGGAATCAGTGAATTGCTGAGATGATTTAAGGTTTTCAAAACTGATCTGAAATTGCTTGATGATTTGTTTGATTTCAGGCAGATGTTAGAAATTTTTTTTTATCTCCAGGTTTTTGGAAGTGGCAAGAAAATGAAAACCTGGTTTAACACTTGTCTTTATTTTATTTAAAACGTTTTATAGAGTTTGTAATAGTCTTTAATTACAAATTCAAAGATTGCAGACTATTACAAATTTCAAATTACAGACTATTACAAATTCCACTACAAATTAATTTATTAATATTGGCCTTTAGGAATTTAAAACATTGTCAATTAAACTTGAATAGTCCCTGCCTTTTAACTTGAACAATTCTTTGCATGCTACCCTCTTCAATACTTAGCTTTCAGTGTTGAGTTAAAAAGCCCCATAGTTAAACATTATCTCTGATTGATCCATTATTTTTGTTTGATTTGTATTTAGAACCTGCCATCTTTGAATTATATTCATTTGTTTCGTTTGTAACTAGTAAATGTCATTCTTCAGTAGTATGATTTTGTGCATTATGACTATAAAACAGAATGATCCATGTCATTTTTAGAGAGAATCAGATACCATGTCATTTATTTAGAGGATCATATACCATGCCATTCTTCAGTAGTATGATTTTGCCCAGAATGATTTTGTGCATTATGACTATAAAACAGTATGATTCAGTAGTATGATCCATGTCATTTATTTTTAGTTTTGCTACCATTTGACTATAAAACAGAATGTAAACAACTGTTAATTAATTGGTATTAGTGTTGGTTTATAAAAGTTTTCTTCTTAGCTAATGCTGATGTTAACGCTAAAAAGTGAACGCTAACACCCGGTGTGTGTAATAGAATCATGAAAGCACCACCCGTTGGTACGGGAATAGAATATAAGCAGAGAATAACAGTAAAGCGGTAAATGACAACAGATTTATAGTGGTTCGGCCCATAATTGAGCCTACATCCACTTTATAGTCTTTTATTACTGATTCGATTACAAGATGATACAATATTCTTCACAGTACAATACAATTTGATCTCGAAAACACCCTTGACTACTAGCTCAAACTTTGATGATGAAAATCAATGAATCCGTGTCGGATGTATGAAATTTCTCCCGAAGCTTGTTGTAGTGTCTCGAGTATTTGAAGATCTTTGTGTGTTGATTGAGTTGAGAGTTCGGCAGAGTAACGATGCTTGAAGAAGTGATCGGCCAAAAGTCCCCCTCATGTTGAAAGTGATGGTCTATTTATAGGAGCTGAATTCTGGTTAGAAGTTTTGCAAAGTCTTAGGTCGCATACGACCTAAGTTAAGTCGTAGATCGCGAGCGACCTAAGCTAGGTCGCGGTCTACATTCGACTTAAGAAATCAGCTGATGTAGTTGCACTTGGCTTCATTTGAACAAGTAGTAGGTCGCTGGCGAGTTAAGGATGGTACTAGGTCGTTGTTGACTTATAGGAATGATTCTCTTAGGTCGCTCACGACCTAAGCTAGATCGTAGGTCGCAAACGACTTAGGAAGTAGACTGATGTAGTTACTCTCGGTCTTCTCTGAAGTAGTAGGTCGTGTGCGACCTAAGGTAAGTCGTAGGTCGCAGCTGTTTATAGGTCGCAGATAGCTTCAGCAGTTAGGTCGGGAACTCTCTTAGGTCGCTAGCTACCTTAGGTCGTTAAGTTCCTTAGGTCGCTAGCTACCTTAGGTCGTTAAGTTCCTTAGGTCGCTAGCTACCTTAGGTCGCTAATTACTATAAGTCGTTAGATTTCTTAGGTCGTTTGCTTCCTTAGGTCGCTAGATCGTAGTTTCTTAAGTCGCGGAGTCATAGGTCGTCGAGTTTTAGGTCGTGACTAAAATACGAGTTAACATTTGCCCCTCGAAGTATACGCCTATGCCATAGGTCGTGTGCTTCGACTTAACCTCGCTAGGTCGTGAACGACCTAAAGCTTGTACTATCCCGTACGCCTGTTCGCCTTCTTCTCCCATCTTCATATAAATAGATTAGGTCGTGCCTTCCTCCCCACCTTACTACTCTGAGATCCCATTGCCATTGACGAATTCTTAATTCTTCGGAGGCGAATTCATCCCAGCAAAACATCGATCCACTTCTATCAGTATATTACGTAAGTGGATCAATCTCTTCTCCTTCGCAATCGCTGATCGATCGTAAATCCACGTTTACCGACCCAAGATTAATTTCGTGTGTCATGCTTCATTTTTTGGTTGTTTCGATCGATTTTTGATCGTTGTTTGATATATTGCATTGATTCATGATCGCACAGAAGTTTTCACAATGGATCGGTGGGATTTCCAGTCGATTTGCCAAATGATTCGGAGGTATATGGATGATTTCCAGTTGATTTGCTGGATGACTCGAAGATGAAATGAGGAAGATATCGAATTCTCTTATAATGGCGGTATTGGGTTATCGGATCCAATATGGTGTTGCTTGGAGAGGAAGTCAGCGACCTACCAGATTTGGACGACCTAAGAGTTAGGTCGTGCGGGAATGCTTGGCGACCTAAATCTTTGTGATCTAATAATATTCGCGACCTAAAGAGTCTTCGTCCTAAGCCAAGTTGTGTGCGACCTAGGACTTAGAGAAAATTGCACCACTTTGACTCATTCAGTTACACTGTACGACCTAAAAATGCTACGACTTATGATAGGTCGCAGAACGACCTAGGACTTGAACCATCTTGGCACTGCCTTGAACATCTTGACTCGCACAATACGACCTAAAAAGCCCCGACCTATGATAGGTCATTAAACGACTTAAGACTTAGAGGAATTTGCACAGAAGTTGGCTGAATTCTTGAATTTGAACTGTGTTGTATTTCCTTTCACACTGTCTTGACTTTAATGCTAATAACCTGCCTAAATACAACACTTGCAGAAAAACGGGACAAATATAATGCCATCGACTGCCCACATCGCATGACAGATTAGTTGATAATGAATAATTAACTTAAATGAATTCTGTGAATGAAATGCTGTGAAATGACTAATTCAAATGAAGTGTTGAAACAAAGCTGGAATAATCAACCTAAGCTGACTTGTTTGTATCAATACAACATCATATTTGAACCTGAAATAACAAGCCTCGAAACTTTGTAATCGACAAACGTCAATTGTTTCAATTTCAGTTATACTTGCTTGTTATTGTTTTAGTTTTGCACAACACTTCACACTTTTTAGGAAACGTGCACCTTTTTATTTAAATATCCAGTTGATTGTGTAGAATGACGTCCCAACGAGAAGATTCAGGACCAAATGAAGGAGCTTTCCCGATTGCCAACCCACTGATTGACCCTCCGGAGCGAACTCCGACTACTCTGAGCCACAGAATTTTTAGACAACTGTGTATCCAATTTGGTATTGCCGATTCAGACGCTATATTCCCTGGAGCAAGTGATATAGCTGACAGGCCACCCCTTGGTTTTGTCGCGGTGAATCGCCATATGTGCTTAAACGGAGCTATTCCGCCTTTCAATGAATTTCTCCAGGAACTTTTCCTTCGACTAGCTATCTCGCCTTTTCAGCTACACCCCAATGGTTACGCCGTTCTGATGGGGTTGTGTGTTCTATTTAGGAGGATGCTTGACCGTCTTCCGAGCTTTGACGAAATTTGCTATCTATGTACCTTCTCTAAGAATAAAGATCATCCTTCGATTGTACTCGTAAGGGGTGCTAGGAATCGGAAATTGATCTTGGATTTGCCTGAAAGTGCTCACGGTTTTCTAAACCAATTCTTCTTTGTTCGATGTCCTCCGGGATTCTACGCAGTTTGGAGAATCGGGAGTAAGAGTGCCTTTCTCTGTTCATCTTATAAGTTTTTCGAAACCCGAATTATCAAATGCTTATCTTCATTTTTTTCCTTTTTCCAGCACTTCCTCCTCCGCTCAGAAATCCCAGCCTCAAATCGATCCTTGAGACTTTAAATGTTGTGACGGTGGAAGAAAGAAGCGCCAAATTTTTGCTGAAAGATGAATTTTTGCACCAGTATGGGCTTTTACACTCTTCTCGATCTACTCAGCCTGGTGAAGTCCCTAATTCTCCAGTAAAAACATCGGATGCCCCAGTTCATGCTGAAGAACTTACTCCTAAAGAACCTACCATTGAGACTTCATTGGTAAAGTGTTCTACTTCTACCGACATTGCGGGGCCGTCCAGTAAGTTAGCACTTGCCCCAGTTGCTGAAGAGGAGGAAAATCTTCACATTTCTGAAAAGATGGTTGAGGTGGAAGTTGAAAAAGATAATTCTCCCGTGCCCCAAGGCGATGATACCTTTGACAGTCTTAGCAACATCATGATAACCTCTCAGGAGCTCTTTAAAGATGATGTTTCTAAAGCGATCTCTCCTGTTATCGAATCGACTTCTTCCTTGCGACAAACTACAACGCCTTCTACACAAGCCATTACTACTCCCACACCACAGAGTGGTTTGTAATTTGACGCGCGTAGCTTACACGCCACACACACTTAGGATGCTAAGCATTTGTATGCACTTAAATTCTTTACTTCGAAGATTTTTAAGACTTACCTTTTCTTCAATTTCAGGTTCTACAATGGTGCGTAGTGGCTCGTATTATGACAACTTTCGGCGCTACGGAGGGCGCGATAATTATGATTACAGACGCTATCTCCCCATCCGCAAAGAATCCGACGAAGAGCGAGCCATTAGAAAAGCTGAAGAGAGGCGAGCTTATGAAGAGCAGTAAAGAAGGAGAGACGATGACTCTCACAAACAAAAATATCAGGACAATAAGGGGAAGAGACATGCTACCGATGACCCGAGTAAGCGGGTTAAACTCAGTGAAAAGGACGCGTCTGCAATATCCGAAAAGCCCGACTCTCCTATCCCTTCCGATGTTCCGGCCGGCTCCCCTCCTTTGAAGAAAACCGATATCCAAGCGATCATCAACAGACCCCAGTATCAGGTTAAAGACGGCCCTCCAACACTTCAAAGCCGGTTCCCGAACTGGTGCTTAAAAGGAGTACGCTTCGACCTAGATCTGGTCCCGATTGATAAGCAAGCCATGCTCAGAAATCTTGATGCAGTTAGGCTTGATGTTGAGAGGATGTCGCAGTGGCAAAAGCTCGTTGATGAACTCCAGAGAGTCAATCACATGAATCTCGAAAACATGCTAACTCTGGAGAATTATAAGGCCGAATGGGATAAATGGTGCAAGCAGCATGATGCAGAGATGACAAGTATCGCAGACGACAACGCAAAGCTTGAATCTGAAGTTAAACGTCTTAAGGAAGATCTCGCCACTTCCTCTGCATCACATACTCAAAAGGAAGAAGTCTTCTAGAAGCAGGTGCGGGACGCACACGCTGCACAAAGGGATGCTGAAATGAAGCTTGCAGCTGAGCAGCACATTACTGAGAAATACCGCACAGAAAATGCTGAACTACGGGAAAAATTTTATTCCCAGAATGCAGAGATCGAGATGCTAAAAGCTAGGCTTCTTAAAGTTGAGAAGGAACGTGATGACGCGGTTGCTGGACAAGTCGCGGCCGAAGAGTCTCACGAAGCCACTAAAGCTAGCATCGATTCTACTCTATTTGACTTCTACATGCACAGCGTTCTGGGCCGCGGCAGCCTCTCATTCTTGGGTCCCAAATATGAGATTACACTTGCTGAAGTTTGGGAGACCATACTTGATACGTTTGCCGGCTATGCGAAGGCAGACCTTGTAGCGCTTTATCTGGATGATGAAGCACGTGATGCGCTTATTAGAGGCAAAGAGCAACTTGCCGATGCTAGAGCCGGGACAGTGGCAGAGGAACATCCAGGAAAGACAATATATCTAACCGCCCCTATCCACACTTCAACTTTGACCGATGTTGATATTATCGGTTCTAGCTCTCATTCTCCACTTGTTGCAAAAGATGCTGAAGCTAAGCTTGTCATTACTGAGTCTCCTCTTACCCAAACTGAAGAAAAGAGCCAAGAAGAGACTGAGGTTGATAAATTTGAAATTGATTTGTCAAAACCGACATCTCCAGGTAATTTCAAGTCAGATTCGGCTCAAGTGGATTATTCATTTGATTCAATTGATTTGGATGAATTTCTCGCTTATTACTTAAGTCCTGGTGATCCAATATCTTCTCTTTTTTCGGAGAACACTAATTTTGACTTCTTTTTTCTGTAGCAGAAGCACCGAAAGTTGTGCCAACTTCTCCTTCTTTGGTTGCCGCTCTCTCTTCTTCTCAAGTTACTCCTCTTCCAACTTCTCAACCGGGATCGCAAGAAAAGAAAATAGAAGCTCTCAAAGACTTGGACGATCCGGTTGTTTCGCAGGAGAAAAAGGCTGTGGAGCTTGAAGAAGGCGAAAAGACTCCGGAGCAGTCTTTTGATGACGACGCGAAACTTTCCACACTTCTTACTACTCTTGGAAGTGAGTCTTCCTCGAAAAGGAAAGGGAAGCGTGCCATGAAGAAGAAGAAGAAGAGTGCTTCGGTTGATGAAGAAAATGTTGAAGAAAATGTTGAAGAAGAACCAACTACTCCTCCTTCTCCATCCCGTCCACGCCGGATCCCGAAACTGGTCATCAAACCGGGCAAGGATACTAAAGGTGGGAAGAAGGAGTAATAAACTGGGCTTTTTGTCTTACTATTTTCTTGTATCGACCGGAGATTGTGCGAGTACCGGTCCCCGCTTCTTTTTGTAATCTGCACAATGTAAAAATTTCTCATAGTATTGAATAAAATAGATATTTTACTTGTACAAATTCTTGTGTATGTAGGAATATATCTGTTTTTCATTTGAAGTGTAGAGTAAACGATTCTTTTTACTTGTACAAACTTTTTGTCTGTGTTTCAAGAACGCATTTATTCCATATCTTCTTTACGTGATATTGCAATGAACTTGTGGTGTGTCGCTCGTATATTACTTTTATTAATGTAACTGAATTGTATATTGTTGCCCCCATACCACAAGTATATTGCAATATTTCTTGCTTTTACAAGACCGATACTCTTATTTCAGAGAACAACTTTCCACTTTTAAGGGAAGAATTATTCTGCTTTTAATAGAGTATATCTTGTTTTTTGGAGAAATTTCTATTTTCTCTTTCTTTTTTGAAGAACATTTCAACTTTCGGAGATGACCACTCTTATTTGTTAAAAAGTAGATCTTCCTACGTAGTGAAATGAGCTTCTGAAGCAGATTTTGGTTTTGTACCCCAGTGAAGGGCTTATTTTCGGTACTTCGAGCACGTTGAAGTGTGCTTCCGAAGAGGTCTTTTTGTAGTACTTCAACTTTTTTAGGAAAAACTTTTTGAAATGAATAAGTTAATCTTCCTTTAAGAGTTGAAATGTGCTTCCGGAGAAGGCCTTTTGGTTTGAGCATTCTATTTCGGGACATGCCTCCGAAGAGGGCTCCTCTGAAGGGTTGTGCCTCCAAAGAGGACTTGTGCCTCCGAAGAGGGCTTGTGCCTCCGAGGAGGGCTTGTGCCTACGAAGATGTCTTGTGCCTCCGAAGAGGGCTTGTGCCTCCGAAGAGGGCTTGTGCCTCCGAAGAGGGCTTGTGCCTCCGAAGAGGGCTTGTTGATTGCCTGGAAGTTACTTTCTCATGGTCGAATGGGTCCATGGGGCGGATGCAAGTTGCTTGATTGGATGTTCGTTTGTACAAACGATCGCAATCAACTAACAAGGTGCCCCTTTGGTAGTCACATCGATCTTTTTGATTGAGGAAAGCAATCCCATTTATTGGCGTGCCTCGTTAAAGGGCTTTGGTTGGTTGGTGTGTCAGGAAGGTTGCGTCTCAGGAGCGAGTGGACCCACGGGACGGACGTAAGCTGTCTGATCGGATGCATCACGATCAGTTAGCGAGGGTCATGTTCCTTCTGCTTGGGAAGGTATCCCTTTAGTGGATCTACCGGCCTTCTTATTGAGAGGCATACCTCCTTTTGGCTGCTTCTATGTTTGCCTGCTCGTGTTTTCTCATTATCTGCCCATCTGCGATCCTTTATCATCGTTCCCAAGCGTGTCTTCCTTTCTTTTGCAAGTAAATTGCTTAATCCGAAGAAGTAGACTTCACTGTTGAGTGACTCCACAGGGTAAGCGCGAGTTATTTGGTTGGATGTCTTTTATATTGACGATCGCAACCAGTTAACGAGGGCTTGATACAGTGGCGTCGTCAACTTTTTATGTGAAGTTCCTCTTGTATGGGATTTGAGTTTGAAATTTTTGTTGCTTGAAATTTGCTTAATAAGTGACTTATAGGGGTCGCTTGGCTTTGTGACGAGTGAGCCTTGTTTTAATGTCCTGCAATTTTGAATTGACATTTTAGCAATACATTTAAAGCATTTACATATCGAAATGAAACAAGCATTATAAAGCAGTAAAGAACACAAGATTTATAGTGGTTTGGCCAAGAATCGGGCCTACATCCACTTTATAGCTTTCATTCATTTATACTGATTTACAATTTCATACAGTACAACTGATACATTTGTCATTATTTTACATTCTTGAGCAAAGCTTTTTCAAGTAAAATAAGGACGTAAGTGGTTGCTGTTCCAGGCTCTTGGAATTGGATCTCCTTCAACAGTCGTGAGTTTGAAAGTGCCATCAAGAAGTTTACTGCCTATGACATATGGCCCTTCCCAGTTTGGCCCAAACACACCAGTTGCTGTCATGATCCTCTTCAAAACTTAGTCTCCGACCTCAAAGCTGCGTTGGCGAACTTTAGAGTTGAAGTGCCTGGCTATCCTTTGCTGATAAGCTGAAACTCTGAGCTTAGCTTCTTCTCTTTTTTCATCAAGAAAGTCAAGTGCTTCAAGTTGCAGCTTTTCGTTTTCAGCTCCGTTGAAATGGATTCTCCTGTGTGAAGGAACTTCTATTTCCACTGGAATCATTGCTTCTGACCCGTATGCTAATGAAAATGGAGTATGCCCAGTCGCAGTTTTGTGAGTAGTTCTGCATGCCCATAGTGCTAATGGAAGCTTATCGACCCAACCACTTTTTGCTTTTTCAAGCTGTTTTTTGATGGTTGACTTGATAATTTTGTTTACTGCTTCCACTTGTCCGTTTGCCTGCAGATGAGCCACTGCTGAGAAACTTTTTCGGATTTTGAATTGCTTGCAGAAGTCCTGGAACTCTTCGCTTTAAAATTGAGTACCGTTGTCTGTGATTATCTTCTGCGGCACACCATACCTGCAAATGATATTTTTTGTCACAAAATTTATCATCTTTTTAGAAGTAATAGTGGCCAAAGGTTCAGCTTCAGCCCATTTAGTGAAATAATCGACAGCAATAATAGCATATTTGATTCCAGATTTAGCAATCGGTAAAGGTCCAATCAAGTCTATTCCCCAAATGGCGAACGGCCATGGGCTGACCATTTGCATGAGTCCGGTGGAAGGAGCTTTTGGAATTTTCGCAAATCTTTGGCACTTGTCGCATTTTCGGGAATAAGAGGCAGCATCTCGATTAATGTCTGGCCAGAAATACCCATATCGAAGAACTTTCTTGGCTAGAGTTTGATCGCCTGAATGATCTCCACATTCTCCTCCATGTATTTCAGCTAGAATTGTCTTGGCTTCTTCCTTAGTTACACATCGGAGTAATGGCATTGAGAATCCCCGTCTATATAATCGGCCATCTTGAATGGTATATCTGGACGCTTTCCTCAACAGCTTTCGACGTTCTTTAGAACTTTCTGGCAGGAAACCATTGAGTAGATATTCTCTGATTGGAGTCATCCATGATTCATGCTCTTGAGACGTAACCATAATCCAATCAATGTCCATTTCCTCTATGCTTGGAGCCGACAGAACTTCTACAGGGACTAACCCCAATAATTGAGCCTCTCCAGAACTTGAGTACTTTGCTAGAGAATCCGCCTTCATGTTTTCAACCCGAGGAATATGACTTATCGTGTAATGATCAAAATCTTCGAGAAGTTCACATGCCTTTGACAAATACGCGGGTAAATTTCCACCTTTAGCTTGAAATTCTTTCTTTACCTGGCAAACAATAAGTTGGGAATCGCTGAAGATCTGTAACACTTTGATGTTCAATTCCTTGGCAATTCTTAGACCGGCAATGAGAGCTTCATATTCTGCTTCATTGTTTGTTGAAGGAAATTCCAGTCTCAATGCATAGCACAATGATCGTCCTTCGGGGGTTTCAAGCACTACCCCTGCCCTAGAACAATAATCATTTCTCGAACCGTCAACGTACAACTTCCACTGGATTTGAACGCCATCAGTTATTTCTTTCTCACTGCCTCCTTTGTCAGTAGATTCCGCAATGAAATCGGCTAAAGCTTGTCCGTTAATTGCTCTTCGGGGATGGTAAGTGATGTCATATTGGCTGAGTTCAATGTTCCACTTCAAGAGATGACCCGAAGTTTCAGGACGATACAGGACTTGCTTCAGAGGTTGATCGGTAAGGTCCTTGATAGGATGAGATTGAAAATATTGCCTCAACTTCCTGGAAGCGATTAGCAAACAATAAGAAAGCTTTTCTACTTTGAATAATTCATCTCTGCCCCAGTGAACCGTTTCCTGATGTAATAGACTGGACGTTGTATTTTCATATCTTCTCGTACGAGTGCTGCACTTAGAGCATGAGATGAAATTGCTAAATAGATGAAGAGGTCTTCGCCATCACTAGGCTTGGAAAGAACTGGAGGAGTTTCCATATGATGAATCAGTTGATCGAAAGCATTCTAACATTTGGGAGTCCATTCAAAAATTTTATTTCCTTTCTTTAGAGCATCAAAGAAGGGAATGCATTTGTCTGTGGCCTTGGAAATGAAGCGACTTAAAGCGGCGACTTTTCCATTGAGACTTTGCAGTTCTCTCTTTGTTCTAGGGGCTTTAACTTCTCTTAGAGCTGTGATTTGAGCAGGATTGGCCTCGATGCCCCTAGCGCTCACGATGAAACCCAAGGATTTTCCGGACTCTACCCCGAATGAACATTTCAATGGATTGAGCTTCATTCCATACTTTCGAAGAATTGTGAACATTTCCGCCAAGTGATCCATGTGGTCTACTGCTTTCTTCGACTTTACTAACATATCATCAACGTAAACTTCCATAGTCTTGCCAATCTGAGGTTTGAACATAGCATTGACAAGTCTTTGGTAGGTTGCTCCCGCATTCTTCAACCCGAAAGGCATGACCTTGTAACAGTAGAGACCCACATCTGTGATAAAGCTTGTGTCTTCCTGATCGGGCTCATTCATCATAATTTGATTGTATCCGGAGTAAGCATCCATAAAAGATAACAACTCATGTCCAGCCGTCCCATCTACCAGTTGATCGATTCTAGGCAACGGGAAGCAGTCTTTGGGGCAAGCTTTGTTTAGATCTGAGAAATCTATGCATACTCTCCACTTCCCATTTGCCTTCTTAACCAATACTGGATTTGAAACCCAATTTGGATAAGTGGATTCTCTGATGAAATCATTCTCCATAAGACGATCAACTTCTTCCTTTAATGCTGCTGACCTTTCTGGACCTTGAGTTCTTCTTTTCTGTTTTACCGGTGTGAATTTCGGATCGACATTCAGGGTGTGAACAGCAATTTCCAGAGAGATCCCACACATATCAGCGTGACACCAAGCGAACACGTCCAGATTTGCTTTTAGAAATGATATCAGTGTGTTTTGAACTGTTATACTTAGTTGCGAACCCACATTGAGTACTTTGTTTGGGTCTTTTGAGTCGACATGTATCGGTACCGTAACTTCCACGGGTACCACTCTATTTCCTCTGCACTGGCTTTTCTGGGGTTCATTACTCTCCTTGCACCACTATGCTCGCCAGTGCAGGGACCACCCTATATTTGCTATAAGGTTGGGTTTTGATGCGGAGGGGAGCTGCCGCATCTTTACCCATTTCTCTCTTCCTGGCTTCTCGAAGCTCTATAAGATAACATTCGCGTCCAGCATTTTAATCTCCCTTGATGACACCAACACCATTTTTTGTAGGAAACTTCATAGTCAGGCACCACGGGGCCAAAATGGCCTTGAATGCAGCTAGAGTTGGCCTGCCTAGGAAAGCATTGTAGGCAGAAATTCCATCAACAATTACAAAGGTTTGTTTCCGAACTACCCTTTTCTGCCCTTCTCCAAGTTCCACGAACAACTCGACAGTTCCGATTGGTTGCTGCGGTTCCCCAGTGAAACCAACAATCTTTTGTGATGAAGCTTGAACGTCGGTCATTGGAATCTTCATCTGGTTAAATGTTTTCTTGAAGAGTATATTGCAGGAAGCACCGCAATCAATGAGCACTCGTCTTACGATAGCTGGCCCAATTCCAGCAGAGATAACCAAGGGATCTATGGTTGGAGCTTCAATACCCATAGAATCCCTAGCCTTGAACATAATATCATAATTAGAAATCTTCTGTTGCTTCAGGGGTGCAGCATCTTCTATAGCAAAGACATCTTCCTCTGCTGGGATGTACTTCAAAGCATGAGCATATCGTTCCATTTCACCGCAGCTTCTGCCCGCTGGGTGTGGGCCTCCTGTAATCACATTGATTATGGGCCTCTCAGATTCATGTGCCGTAGTACCTTTACCCGAGCCGGATGGTTGAGTAGGGGGTTGCTGCCCCTGAGTAGACGAAGTTGGGTCACTCCTGTTTTTCTTGACATACTGTTGCAGCTTGTTTTCCCTCAACAATTCTTCAATTAAGCTCTTCAAGTGGCGACATTCGTTGGTATCATGACCGGGTTGGTTGTGAAAGCGGCAGAATTTTCCATTTCGCATAGCGCCCTTTCCCGGTTTTATCTCAGCTGGTTTGGGATAATCCACAGCATCTTTGGTGGCAAAGAAGATATTTTCCGGAGTGTCGGTCAATGGAGTGAAATCTGAGGGTTTGAAGAAGCGAGGTCTCTTTGCATCCTTTTGTTTCTTCCCATCATGACTTTCCCTTTTTTGACCTCCGGAATCTTTTTTCACCGAAGCAGCAATATTGTTCTCCACCTTTGTTGTCACCACTTTCATTGGTGCCGGAAGATTTTCCAAGCGTATGAATTCATCAGCTTTCTTATAGAATTTCTCGAGAGAATTTGGCTCCTTCATTTTCAGCCATTTTCCAAATTTGCTCGATTTGTCGTTAGCACGCATCAAATAGGTCAAGACCATTCGTGGCTCTGCGTTGTCAACTTCTGCCAGAGCTATATTGAAGCGATTCAGGAATGACTTAATAGGCTCTCCCGGATTCTGCTCAAGACTAGACAGTGACATTATGTACTTCGCCTTTGAAGCGTATAGCCTGAATTGCCCTTTGAACTTTCGGGTCAGATCGGAAAACTGATCTACAGATCGAACAGGAAGCTTGGTAAACCAGAGAAGTGCCACTCCTTCCAAATATACTGGGAAATACCGGCACTTAATTTCATCAGTTTCCCTTGCGCCGGTCATGTGCCAGTCTTATTTATACAAGAATTGATTTGGATCACTTGTTCCCCGATAAGCAGGAATGGTGGGGGGAACAAACTTTCTAGGAAACTCAGCCTTTAGAATCTTCTCGGTAAACGGAGTCTTACTTGGTGCGAATCCCCATTCTCTCTCATCCTCATCTCTCTGCATGCTCTCTTTCATTATTTGCTTAATCATGCCAGAAAGGTATTCCTCATTGTTTAAAGATTTTACGGAGTAGACTTCGGCCATTTTCTCATAAGTTTCTCCGGGAAAATGTTCGCGGAAAACTGGCGTTGGCCTAGATCCTTCAGCTTAGAGGGGTGCCCCTTCAGCGGCACCTGATCCCCTTTGAGGAATGTTACTCCCTTCGGAGTTGCGAAGAGCATCAACGATGTTTTCTTCATTACCCACTGGTCTTTGGTTAGTGCCGAGCAGAGCGTTCAATTTTTCCATCATCAGATTATTTTGAGTTTCAATCTGCTGGTACAATCCGGACACAGCAGCGTCTAGCTCTTCTCGCGTCACCCCGACGCTTGGAGCTGCTTGACTTGGAGAAATAGAAGTGGCGGTATTATTATGAACATCTTCAGATCTGACAGCCTTACGCTTTCTTCCAGGAGCCATTATATCAGATAGACTTCTAGTCTTGAAAGAGACTTGTTCAATGAACCTTCGTGAAGCAATGATGACAATCTCCCTGAGTTGGGTTCTCAGTGAAAGCACCAAAATGTTAACGCTAAAAAGTGAACGCTAACACCCGGTGTGTGTAATAGAATCGTGAAAGCACCACCCGTTGGTATGGGAATAGAATATAAGCAGAGAATAACAGTAAAGCGGTAAATGACAACAGATTTATAGTGGTTCGGCCCGTAATTGAGCCTACGTCAACTTTATAGTCTTTTATTACTGATTCGATTACAAGATGATACAATATTCTTCACAGTACAATACAATTTGATCTCGAAAACATCCTTGACTACTAGCTCAAATTTTGATGATGAAATTCAATGAATCCGTGTCGGATGTATGAAATTTCTCCCGAAGCTTGTTGTAGTGTCTCGAATATTTGAAGATCTCTGTGTGTTGATTGAGTTGAGAGTTCGGCAGAGTAACGATGCTTGAAGAAGTGATCGGCCAAAAGTCCCCCTCATGTTGAAAGTGATGGTCTATTTATAGGAGCTGAATTCTGGTTAGAATTTTTGCAAAGTCTTAGGTCGCATACAACCTAAGTTAAGTCGTATTTCGCAAGCGACCTAAGCTAGGTCGCGGTCTACATTCGACTTAAGAAATCAGCTGATGTAGTTGCACTTGGCTTCATTTGAACAAGTAGTAGGTCGCTGGCGAGTTAAGGATGGTACTAGGTCGTTGTTGACTTATAGGAATGATTCTCTTAGGTCGCTCACGACCTAAGCTAGATCGTAGGTCGCAAACGACTTAGGAAGTAGACTGATGTAGTTACTCTCGGTCTTCTCTGAAGTAGTAGTTCGTGTGCAACCTAAGGTAAGTCGTAGGTCGCAGCTGTTTATAGGTCGCAGATAGCTTCAGCAGTTAGGTCGGGAACTCTCTTAGGTCGCTAGCTACCTTAGGTCGTTAAGTTCCTTAGGTCGCTATCTACCTTAGGTCGTTAAGTTCCTTAGGTCGCTAGCTACCTTAGGTCGTTAAGTTCCTTAGGTCGCTAGCTACCTTAGGTCGTTAAGTTCCTTAGGTCGCTTGCTAGCTTAGGTCGCTAATTACTATAAGTCGTTAGATTTCTTAGGTCGTTTGCTTCCTTAGGTCGCTAGGTCGTAGTTTCTTAAGTCGCGGAGTCATAGGTCGCCGAGTTTTAGGTCGTGACTAAAATACGAGTTAACAGCTGATATTGCAGGCTAGATTTAAATTGGACGAGGAATGGCAAAAATCGTCCATATTTCAGCAAATGGGGTGCATTTTTAGA
Source organism: Allium fistulosum (assembly GCA_030737815.1). Lineage (NCBI taxonomy): Eukaryota > Viridiplantae > Streptophyta > Magnoliopsida > Asparagales > Amaryllidaceae > Allium > Allium fistulosum. The sequence continues at coordinate 532,475,481 of CM060908.1, read as the reverse complement.
GGTTCAAAAGCTAGATTAGTTCGCAAAATAGCAGACGCAAAGAACGAAGAAGAAAGAATTCGGTTGAAACCCGATAACCTAAGTATGAATGAGTGGAAGAAGTTTGTCAAGTCCAAAACAACGCCAGAGTTTAAGGTATTTTAGTATTGTTGAAAGTTGTGAAGTTTGAATTAGTGAACGAGCATAAATAATATATTTTTTATTCTTAGGAATTGAGTCAGAAATTCAAAGCTATTAGAGAAAATCAGATACCACACACATGTAGCCGTAAAGGAATGGCTCGAGTAGCTGATGATTTGGTAAGAATTGCCAATTTATTTACCGTAATATTTATTAACTAGTTAGTTAATGTGCTGTGCTGTAATAAATATTCTTCAAACATAGAAAAATACGAGTCCTCGTCCATCTTCCGTCTTACGAACTCACGTTTGGATCAAATCCCATACTCGAAAAAATGGCGAACCGGTAAATGCGACTACTGCAGATGCTATTGTAATTACTTTGATATTTTATTATATAACAATTTGTTTGCTATTGTGATATTTCAGTTGTGTATAATATGCATATATGACAACATGTATAGGAAAAAATTAAACAAATCGAGAACGAATCAAATCCTAGCTCAACATCTAATTACAAAGAAGATGCGCTTGCAAAAGTTTTGGGACAAGACAGACCCGGACGATTAAGAGGCATGGGAAGGGGTATAACTTACACAAAGGCAGTATGGTCACACATAAAGGATAAACAGACGGCCGACATGCATAACAAAATTTCAGAATTAGATGCGATGGTCCGCATGCTTCTGAAAAATCAGGTATGAAAAATGTATCTCAATGGTAGAATCAAGCTACGAAGCCGAGACACAAGAAAATACAATCTTATTTTAGTTTGCTCATGAATGACTTGACTATTGAAGATAAAATAGCACAAAAATGAATATAACTAAATTGCTTCTTTTAAATGTCATAAAACAAGATGTAGTGATACTACTAAGTAAATTATTACTCCAATGTTATGAAAGTGTTACAAGCACCTTGCCTAAAATTTGCTTTTATTATTTGTTTGATAGAGAAAAGAAAACTTGGATGAAGCGAATGTATCTCAAGTGGCAAATGTTGAATTGCACAACTTCGATAACTTTGAAAAAGAAGATAATGCGGTAATCTTTGATCTTTATACTTATTAATTTGTCATTTTGAAAGTTTAAAAATAAAAATCAACATGTTCTTTTTGTATAGAGTAAAAGTAGCAGCACGGATCATAAGTGCAAATTAATTGATTGGACAGGGAGTGAAGAATTAGTTGCAGAAGGACGACTACACTTAAGTGATCCAAAACAACTTGTTAATGATCTCCCTCTTGGACCCGGTGCCATTGCAGTTTGGATAGATAAGCCAAAAATTAAAGATGCTTTTCTGTGGAGGCCCACTAAAGGTTTGACACTAGTTGGAGATGCCATTGGCATCAAAGTCGCATGGCCTGAATCAAAAGTAGTTATTGAAACGGTTAACATTGCATTATCGGATAATCATACGAGTAATGTCGGAGTTGTCGAAAAGGTAAACTTGTTTATAATTAACACTGTATTATTTTTTTCATCGTACAAATTGTTGATGCACATAATAATATAACCTATTTGTTTAATTGATAGAGTTCAAATTATATGGCAAATGATAAATGCAAGCTGATCGATTGGTCGGGAAAGAGAGAAATAGTTGCATTAGGACGCGTGTCTTCGGCCGATCCAACTGCAATGGTTCATTGTGTTCCTTTGGGAAGAAATGCAATTAAAGTTTGGGTAGATCTTGTAAAAATTCCAAAAGCCCGTCTATGGAGAACAACATCCGATTTAGAAGTCATTGAAGATACTCTTGGTACTACGATAGCTTGGCCTGCTGCTAATGTTATAATGGAATCAACTTTTAGTAAGTATAATTCAAATTTGCGTTAGTGTAGTTACTGGATTCGATTTTGCTTGTCTAGTATTGGCCATATACACGATGCACTCACACACATTTCTTTTAGTTTTGTGTTTAATGAATATGAACGTTCTATCATTACGTTCTATCAGTGTCTAAAACTATTTCAAATCAGGACACTGTTTATATTTTTACTGTTCTTGAAAAGATTTTGCCCAGTGATATTTATTTACATTTTACACACACATAAATAAACAAATTAAATTAATAAATAAATAATAAAAATCACGGTATGCTTGTAATATATAACATATTGGGACTTTGTAGTCTGCTGTTGATATAAAGCATTTTACTGGATACTTTTGAGAGAAAAAATGCTTAGTGTTTTATCACAAACCTGACCACAAGCTCCACAGATAAAACTATCTCTACATGATGCTCTAACCATTTCCTTCTTTTCCTTGAAAACCTAGTTAAAAGGGAAATTAAGAATACACAGTATGTATTGGTCAGGGAATCGAAGTGATCAAGTGGCAGTTGAAACTGTAGCGTTGGCAGTAGTAGTTGTATGCATGTATAGAGTATGGAGTAGGGACTGAGTATGTATGTAGATGTGGAGTTGTTGCTTGAATTGTGGGTATGTTGGAAGTGTTGGTGATCAGATTGTAATGAAGTGTGTATGCGTGCAATTGCGCTGTGCAGGGGAATGTATGGATGATCTGTTAAGAGAGGTGGCAGCACGGTTGTAGAAGTTGATGTAGATGCAGAAAGTGGTTTAGATGGGTGTTGTATCACTGTTCAGGGGAAGGCACAGTCCACTGATATTGGTGGGTTTGGCAAGGCAGAGGAAGTTTGGTGGAAACAGATTGATGGCAGGTGGGGAAGTGGGAAGACAGGGCAGTGTGATGTTTATGTATGGTACCAGAGGTGTTGCAGGCAAGTAAGAATACGCAAGGAGGTGGAAGATTTGGTAGAGGGGAACTTTTGGATGACAGTTTGGTGGAACTTGTCTGTGCTGTTGAACTGTTACAGTAAGCACGAGGTTGCAAGATAGTTCGCAAGGCAGTGACAGTTGCAGCTAGGCAGGGAGAAAATTTAGGGGTTGCAGGCAATATTACTGAAATGGAGATGGTGGCAATTGACTATGGTTGTGGTTGAGTGTTGATGAAGATGGATGAACTGATGATGATGACAGTTGCAGCTAGGTGGAGTGGCAATTGACAATTGTTTTAGTATATGTGGGTGCTGGGTACTAAGCAAAGTAGGAATCGCATCCCTAAAAGTTCAATGATAATTGCAACTCTAGGTACAAAACATAATCTAGACATAGTCAAATTAGTTGCACAAATTATTGATTTTTATGGAATTTATAGATCATCAAGTAGAGGATGAACTCAAAACGAAATACCTTAGTCTGTATTTTGAATGCTGAAAGTTGCCTTCATCCCATAGGCAAAGGTTCTAATCCAGCAACATTGTAGCCTTATGCATATAACTAGAATTTTCATTACCCAGCAACATTATTATCCTGCAGCGACGAATTCTGAAACCAAAGCCTGCAGCAACGAATTCGCTGCCTCCTTCATCATCCGAGGCAGGGGTAGTTGTCAAATGAGTATTTAGTAATATAATAAACTATTAAACAACTCTAGTTTGTACTTTACTGTTTACATTAACCAGATTTTCATTCAATAATAAACTAAATAATTACCAGTACATAGAATCAGTGCATAGAATGATTTAGCTGTTAATTTTGAGTATTTTCTTTGTTTGCCGCACATATTTTTTTCCATATTTCGGTATTCATGATAATTTATGTTTACTTTTTATGACTAATAGACGTATGTGCTTTTTGACAGGTGGTGTATGATGCTCCGGGTTTACGCTATGGTGGAAGGCATGAAAAAATATGTTGCCGCACTCATTCTCCTTCAAATGTATTTTGTGTCGATGTTCTTACATCTTTACTTTTACTATGTATTGTTTTGGTTAGCTATGGTTGTATGGATTGTTACTTTTATTATGTATTGTTTTGCTTAGCTACGATTGTATGAATTGTTACTAATATTTATATGATTAATATTGTGCACGAAATGCTTTTATTCATATTTTTTTTTATGCTTAATTGTTAATACTGTGTGAGATACCGTATATTACATCCTTTTTATATTAATGCTAGGAATAAAAATTGTCATGGCTATACATATTATAGCATTATGCTAGTGCAATAAAAATATTCTGCAACAATTAAACAGTTTTCATAGCAAGTAAATAATGCTATGAAAGACTAAAGTAAACATTCTATAGCGTTTTTTAAGCATTTATAGTTTCTATAATAATCAGGCAATGATATTTCTATAGCATTTATAATTGCTATAATAATCAGGTAATGATATATCTACAGCGTTTACAATTGCTATAGAAAGGTACTTGTATGTCATGAACCATCCATTTAATAGCAATTCAGAAACGCTATAAGTAACGTCAATTATAGCATGTTTTTTATAGCGATTCCGAGGTTGCTATTATAGATCCCTGACATATTACAACTTGTTGATATACAGCGTTTATAAAAATGCCATCGTATCCTTTTACAGCGTTTTTTAAACGCTATAAAAAGGTATTTTTCTTGTAGTGGGGGGTCCTCACCCAGCAGGCAGAAGTTGGGGAGAAATGGAAAGATATGCTCATGCTATGAGACATGCCCCAAAGAAGAAACTGTTTTTGTTTTGGAAGATGCTGTGCCTTCAAAACAGCAAAGAACGAGCTAGAGATTCTATGGGAGTTGAGGCTCCTACCATGGATCCATTGGTAATAACCGCCGGTATCGGACCAGCTTTTGTGAGAAGAGTGCTTGTCGATTGCGGCGCTTCATGTAATATCCTCTTCAAAAAGACCTTTGATCAAATGAAGATTCCGATGGCTGATGTTCAAGCTTCCTCGCAAAAGATTGTTGGGTTCACTGGGGAACCTAAACAACCTATCGGAACCGTCGACTTATTTGTAGAACTTGGTGAAGGGGAAAGAAAAGTGGTTCGTAAGCAAACTTTTGTTTTTGTTGATGAATTTTCTGCTTATAACGCCTTCTTGGGACGACCAACTCTTGCTGCATTCAAAGCTATCCTCGCCCTATGGTGCTTAACTATGGAATTCCCCACTGATAATGGTGTTGGTGTTTTGAAAGGGGACCAGGATGCTGGGCGGGAGTGTTATCTTACAGAGTTGCGGGAGGCGAAAAAGAGAGAAATGGGAAAGGGTGCGGCAGCTCCGCTCCGCATCAAGGAACCCACCTTGTGGCAAGTACAGGATGGACCCTACACTAGTGAGCATAGTGGCGCGCGAAAGGAAATAGATCCCAGAAAAACCAGTGTAGGGGAGAATAGAGTGGTGCCAGTAGAAGTGACTGTGCCAATTCCTGTTGACCAGAAGGATCCAAACAAAGTGCTAAATGTAGGTTCACAACTCGTTGTGACAGTTCAGAATATGCTAATATCGTTCTTGAAAGAAAATCTGGATGTATTCGCTTGGAGTCATGCTGACATGTGTGGAATATCTCCAGAAATTGCAGTGCATGCCTTAAATATTGATCCGAAATTCATGCCCGTAAAGTAGAAAAGAAGAACCCAAGGTCTTGAAAGGTCAACAGCATTGAAAGAAGAAGTAGATCGGCTCATGGAGAATGGCTTCATCAGAGAATCCACTTATCCAAATTGGGTTTCTAATCCAGTGTTTGTTAAAAAAGCGAATGGAAAGTGGAGAGTATGCATCGATTTTTCAGACTTGAATAAAGCATGTCCCAAAGACTGTTTCCCGTTGCCCAAAATCGATCAGTTGGTGGATAGAACAGCTGGACATGAATTATTGTCTTTTATGGATGCTTACTCAGGATACAATCAAATCATGATGCATGAGCCAGACCAGGAGGACACGAGCTTTATCACTGATGTTGGTCTTTACTGCTATAAAGTCATGCCCTTCGGATTAAAGAATGCAAGGGCAACTTATCAGAGACTCGTGAATGCCATGTTTAAACCTCAAATTGGCAAGACTATGGAAGTATACGTTGATGATATGTTAGTAAAATCAAAGAAGGCAGTAGACCACATGGACCATCTGGCAGAAATGTTCGCGATCCTCCGAAAGTATGGAATGAAATTGAATCCTCTGAAATGTTCATTCAGGGTTGAGTCCGGAAAATTCTTAGGTTTCATTGTGAGTCCTAGGGGCATCGAAGCTAATCCTGCTCAGATCACTGCCTTAAGAGAAGTCAAACCCCCTAGAACAAAGAAGGAATTGCAAAGCATCAACGGGAAAGTCGCTGCTCTGAGTCGATTTATTTCAAGGCCACAGATAAATGCATTCCCTTCTTTGATGCTCTGAAGAAAGGAAAGAAGAATTTCGAATGGACTCCCGAGTGTCAAAAAGCCTTTGATGAGCTGATTCATCATATGGAAACACCTCCAGTACTTTCTAAGCCTGACAATGGTGAAGATCTATTCATATACATAGCCGTTTCATCTCATGCTCTTAGTGCAGCGTTGGTACGAGAAGACACAAAAGTCCAGCGTCCAGTTTATTACATCAGCAAAAGATTCACTGGGGCAGAGATGAATTACTCAAAGTTAGAAAAGCTCGCCTATTGTCTATTGATCGCATCCAGAAAGTTAAGGCCATACTTCTAAGCTCATCCTATTAAAGTCCTCACTGATTAACCTCTAAAGCAAGTCCTATTTCGCCATGAAACTTCGGGTCGTCTTCTGAAGTGGAATATTGAACTCAGTCAATATGATATCACCTACCATCCCCGAAGAGCAATCAATGGACAAGCTTTAGCAGATTTCATTGCAGAATGTATAGATAAAGGTGGCAGTGAGGAAGAGTTAACTGAAGACATTCCGATCCGATGGAAGTTATATGTTGATGGTGCAAGAAATGATTATTGTTCAGGTGCTGGGGTTGTGCTTGAAACCCCTGAAGGACGATCATTATGTTATGCATTGAGATTAGAATTTCCTTTGACAAATAACGAAGCCGAATACGAAGCTCTTATTGCCGGTCTGAGGATTGCTAAAGAACTGAGCATCAAAGTATTGCAGATCTTCAGTGATTCCCAGCTTATTGTATGCCAAGTCAAGAAAGAGTTTCAAACCAAAGGAGGAAATCTACCAGCTTACTTGTCAAAAGCATGTGAACTTCTCGATGATTTTGATCATTATACAATCAACCATATCCCCCGGGAAGAGAACATGAAAGCGGACTCTCTCACGAAATACTCAAGTTCTGGCGAAGCTCAATTATTGGGATTGGTCCTTGTAGAAGTTTTGACGGCTCCGAGTATTGATGAGATGGATGTTGATTGGATCATGGCTGTATCTCAAGAACAAGAGTCATGGATGACCCCAATCAAGGAATATATGCTCAACGGCTCCTTGCCAGAAAACTCAAAAGAACGTCAAAAGCTCTTAAGAAAAGCTCCAAGGTATGTAATTCAAGGCGACCATCTGTACAGACGAGGATTCTCAATGCCATTACTCCGATGTGTAACCAAAGAAGAGGCTAAGACAATCTTGGCTGAAGTGCACGGAGGAGAGTGTGGAGATCATTCAGGTGGTCAAACTCTTGCAAAGAAAATTCTTCGCTATGGCTATTTTTGGCCGGATATTAATCGAGATGCTGCTAGCTATTCCCAAAAGTGTGACAGATGCCAGAGATTTGCAAAAATGCCAAGAGCACCTTCCACCGTGCTAACACAGATGGTCAGTTCATGGACATTCGCCATTTGGGGAATAGATCTTATTGGGCCTATGCCGATTACCAGATCCGGGATAAAATATGCCATTGTTGCTGTTGATTATTTCACTAAATGTGTAACGACCTGCCATTTCGAACCATCCAAATTGACAATGTCAAACTTGAATTGCTCCAAATAACAGATTGTTAATATATTTATTTGGCATAACTTAGCACATACAGTAAATAAATCAATCACAGAATCACAAACACAGAGTTTACAACAGAGCAGTGGAATAGAATAAATAGTAGTTCATGAATCTACTACAGAAATAACATAGTCAAAAGCAGAATACATCAGAAATCCCAGTACACAGAAGTCTCAAGTACAAAGCAAATGACACGACTGAACATACAACTGGAATAACAGGAATAAACTGGAAACTGGAAATAGAAAAGCTAGATCTTCCAACGAACTCCAGCTCCAAAGGATGAATCTCATACTGTGACACTCAAGCTGACTCGAGCGTAAAGCAAAACAAAACACTTGAATCAGGATTAACATTCTTATGCAGATAAATCAAGTTCAAGTGAAATGTCAAGTAAATGCAATATAACTTAAAGGGATGTTGGGACCTCATCCTTTAAGGATCTGATAAACTATCTACATACATAGTACAATACGCTACATATATAATGTCTATAGTAAATTAAAATACCAAAATAGCGTTAAGGCGTTACCCATATCCCCCTTAACACATTTTTTTAATATATTCCCATAGTCTATACAGTACCGTAATTCCTCCGTAAACTGGAGGGCTATCAGAGGGCACTCCATAGGTATGGTACAAACCAAAATCGTAGAAGGCGCGATAAGACATGTGACAAGGCACGCGAGGCAATGCCAGGGTAGATATACCGTTTGCGGATCCGGACTGGTGGTGACGCATAGCAGCTACTACCGCCCACCTCGAGACACACTCCCAAATCAAAGGTGTGCACACCAAATCGAATCACAAAAGCAATAGATAAGGTTTCGAAGAAATGTGTCCGATAGGAGGAATGACCTCACTTGGCCCGGCGTGGCTCCTGTTTTAGCCACATCAAGCTGACTCACGGGAGTCAGGGCTACGTAAATACCATACAGAGTCGTTCGCCAAACCATCCTACTTCGTTCTGGAATCTCCACCACGTACACAGTTGTTAAAGTGGTTTTCGGTATTGGTAGAGAGTATGACAATATCCGATCCCGGTCTCTTTAACAACCAAACGCTTATTTCACACCGTGGTCATTTATAAATTTCTTTATAAATATTTAAATCAAAATATACGAATTTAAGTCAAAACGAATATTCACATTTAATTATATAAATTTTTTTTCTGAAAGTATCCATTCGCCTTTTCTGAAACAATATCAAATCACTTCAAAATCATTTAGTCCTAAATGAATCTTCCATTAAATTCAATTATCAACTCGTTTAAATTACCTATAAAATTCCAGTGTATCTTTCCAAACCTTTATTTATTTAAAGTTATAAAAATCTAATTTAAATAAAATTTTAAATGACTCCTTTCAAATTAAATTTTTATTATATATATATGAAAGAATTAGTAAATTATTTTACAACTACCTTTAATTTAAACTCATCCTTTGTATCTTCAATATATATACCTTTAAAATTTTAAATTTAAATAATAAAATAGAATACTTATTACATTTCAAACTCAATCTCATTTTTATCCTTTCAAATATTTGGAAATCATATTTCCTCAAAATAGACCAATGGTGTTCGTATAAAATTTTCTATCCTATGGTCAAGTGGTACAGATATTTGTTATTTTAATCCGTAATGATTTAAAAATTTTACGGGTTTATATTTCTAAACCCGCAATCCCAAGATTTCAATAATTTACTGAAAATCGTTTGGGTTTATCATTTCAACCCATAACGAAGTTCTCCTATTCTAAAGTCCGTTCGGGTATTTATCATTTCAACCCATAGTGATTTCTAAACTAAGGGAACTTGCAGAGTGAGAACAATAAATAGCAAAGCATAACATAACAATTACTTGGCGAAATAAATTAACATATAACAGTGCTGATCTCAGAAGAAAATAGCTTATCATATTTAACAGTTAATAACTAGCAATTCAGTTTTTTTTTTCAGTACGTTTAAATTGTCGTTTCCTACGAAATCAATTTAATAAGCATAAGATGGTTAATCGTGAGTGGTTGCTCACCTTTGTGGCTGAAGAACGATGGAATTCGAGAGCGACTGACACGGCACGATGTTTTCAAATAGCTGCGACAACAAGAAAACGAATTTAGCATGAAAATTTGACGAAAACAAATACATATACACACATCCGCAAAGTATATTTATGCATTTGTTTTTAGGAATTTGAAGGAACACTTGTACATATATACAACATATAACTTGTCGACAAATTCCTAAACGTGACACATATCCACCTCTTGTCAACAATATATGTAATGTGCGTTACCTAAACAAGCCCAGGTTCAAAATGTATACACTTCTGCACATATAAACGTGGGCAGCATATGCATGTACCCATATTATGACTAGTGCATGTACAACACTGGTAAGCTGTCACACCACTTTTTCAAACAGAAGTCTACACATTATATAATAAAGCACATATGCACGAACAATGGTGAATAAAAGGACGAGAGTGCACAGCAACTTTCACTTGTGAATATAGGAAGGGTGATTTTATACAAGGGGATGGGGCCATCAATACATATGCAACATATATATCAATATATGCATGCGGCAGCAAGGCAAATGCACATCACACTAGTACAAAATGTGCACAGCACAAACAAGCTCAAATGGACAAGCCTAAAAGCCTAAATGGTATAAACTATTCAATAGATAAAGCTTATACAAGATGACAGCTAGCATAAATAGGAACCAACCTCTTAAATCTATGCTCATATGGATATGTAGCAACTCAACACTCCCTTACGCAGCAACATAAAACAACACACGTACAACATTTTTTTTTTCCTTTTTTTTTCTCTAGGAACGCATATATGCAACCTAGTATATATTCATGACAGGACCCAAGCCTTCAGGTAAACCAACATATACTAAGAATTTTTAACATATGCACGACACATATATATGTATTAATACATATTTTTCCTTAACCACTAGGACATCTCGACAAAAAGATAGCTGCCTCATTCCTACTAGGCAAGAACAACGAACATGACAGGCACTAAGCAGATGTCAGGGGTTGCAACATATATATATAAGAGGAATAATATATATATATGCAATATAAATATGAGATAAGACACACTCGGCCCATACTAGCAACAGAGAGGATATTGTCACCAAGCAAATGACAGAACTAGATATATATTATCTGGTATAACATATATCACTGCAATTTTCACCAATACATAGACGCAGGAGGTAGAATGGTACAAACTAGAAATGGGTGGGGTTTGCTTTCGGTCTGGAGGGAGGAGAAGCCTTGGTTGAGGGTATGGTACGTCGGGTTAGAGGGAAGTTTTTGCTCGGGTTTCATGGGGTTTTGCACTGGGGTGGCATCGGTTTGGATTCAACATATGACAGGCCGAAGCAGGTAGGCTTACGCGGAGGTGTAGGCGGCGGTGGGTTGGATGCTGGTGGGGAGAGTGGCGTGGTGAAGCCTCGGGTCGACTGCATAGAGGCATGGGGTGAGGCGGTGGTCCAGGCGGAGGGCTGGGGTGAGTTGGTTGTGGATTGATGACACGGAGAGGAGCTGGGTGGTCTCGTTCTGGCTTCGGGGTGACTTCGGGGTGGCTTCGGGCAGAGTAGGGGAAAGGCACGGCAACACTTATTTTATTTTATTCTTCTGAAGGGAAAACAAAATTTAAGAGGTGAAGGAAAGAAAGGATTTGAGCATACCTTTTCGAACGAGCATAGAGCAATGAGAGTAAAAGCAAAGTGAAGAAAACAAAGAGGATATATAATAGAAAAGGAATAAAAATAATATCACCGGTCAAGTTCTCTGCTATTGAGGTGAAAAGTTATAATTGCAATTCATTTATTACTTTGGCTACGCGTTTCACTTCGGCTGCGCAGTTCACATCAGAGAAAAAGGAAAGGGAAGAAAATATCAAGATTTCTGGTACCGATACAACGCACCGTTTTTTCCCGTTTCGACGCGTACTAAATCTCAAAGTGCATGAATAAATATACTGCGGAAATCAGCATGACGAGGCGGATAGAATGGTACACAGATATCTGCGATCCGATCAAATCTTAAAAACTCAAATTTTTCGCTACCGAAAATGTTGCTAAAACGCAGAAAATAAGATAAACGGAGCTGTAGAAGTCCAAATTTGCCAAAACGAATTTCGACGTCTTCCTCAGAAATGAATTACATTTTTATTATATAAAAATATTCAGTTTCCGAAAATATTTAAATTCCATCAATTTAACGGATTAAATTTAGAATTTAAATTTCGCAAATAAATTTACTTTAATACGATTCAATGAAATTTTACACATCACTCAAATTAAATAGACGCATTCCAAATATCAGAATTTCATTTCAAAATTTTATCATTTATATCTCAAGAAATTTTCGTTACTTACGTTATAAAATCGCTGAAAATTCTTAGATCGTTACACTCTCCCCTACTCAAAACTTTTCGTTCCCGAAAAGGAACGGAATAAGAAAATAGAAATATCCGAAAAGACAAAGGAAGGCAACGAATAGTACCTGAGTCAAACAATCCAGGATTTGAAGCACGTATGGATTCCTCGGTTTCCCAAGTGCAATCCCGATCATCCGTACTCCACTGTACTTTAACTAAACTGACAGATTTCCTTCGAAGTTGCTTCGTACCTTTATCAACAATACGAAGTGGCTTCCTCTCGATGGTGAGATTTGGCTCAACGTCCAAATTCTCTAATAAGGCAGGCTGAACGATCAAAGATGGATCATGGAGGTATCTACGAAGGTGAGAAACGTGAAACACGTTGTGCACCCCTGCTAATTTCTCTGGCAAGTCAACTCTATAAGCCAAAGGACCAATTCTTTCCAGAATGCGGAAAGGACCAATAAATCTGGGAGCAAGCTTCCCCTTCCTTCCAAATCGAACCACATTCTTCAGCGGCGAGATCTTAAGAAAGACCTGATCACCTACTGAAAATTCCAAATCCCTCCTACGCCTATCTGCATACTTCTTCTGCCTATCTTGAGCGATTCTCATCTTCCTCCTAATCTCCTCAACCTTCTCAGATGCTTCCAGAATCATATCAGGTCCAAGCACTAAGCGATCACCAGACTCAATCCAGTAAGATGGAGATTTGCAGGATCGACCGTATAGAGCGGAAAATGGAGACATCTCGATACTTGCCTGATAACTGTTATTATAGGTGAATTCAACGAGATGGAGATGATCTTCCCAAGATCCTCCATAGTCAAGAACACAGGCACGAAGAAGATCTTCTAAAATCTGATTCACTCTTTCCGTCTGACCATCTGTCTGAGGATGATATGCCGTACTAAGGTTCAATCGAGTACCCAAAGATTCCTGAAAAGCTTTCCAAAATTTGCTGGTAAAGATGGGGTCACGATCACAAACAATGCTAGAAGGAACACCATGGAGGCGGACAATCTCCTTCATATAGATCTCAGCCAAACTCGAAGCAGTTCGATTTGACTTGACCGGAATGAAATGAGCGGACTTGGTCAATCGATCGACAACTACCCAAATGCTCTCGTTACCCCGTCTAGTTCTTGGTAAACCATCGATAAAATCCATAGAAACTTGATCCCACTTCCAAATGGGAATCTCAAGGGGTTGCAGCAATCCAGCGGCCTTCTGGTGATCAGCCTTAACCTGTTGACAAGTGGCACATCTACTAACAAAGATAGAAATATCCCGCTTCATACCATTCCACCAATACAGCTTCTTCATATCCTGAAACATCTTTGCAATACCTGGATGGATGGAGAGTCTGGACTGGTGATTCTCTCTAAGAACTTCTTGCCTCAAACCATCAACATTCGGAACACAAATGCGGCCATTAATCCTCAAAACACCATTCTGATCAATTTGTGCTCCTAACTCATTCTGATTATTACCCTCCCTACTCTGAATATTCTCCTTCATAAGCTTAAGCATTGCATCCTCATCCTGCTTAGCTACAATCCGATCCAAAAGAGATGGGGTGACAACAATCTGATACATCAAGGCTTTCTTCCGGCTCAAAGCGTCTGCCACAACATTGGCTTTCCCAGGGGTGTAGTTGATGTCAAGATCATAGGATGCTAAGAACTCTAGCCATCGAACTTGCCTCTGGTTTAAATCCTTTTGGTTGAAGATATGCTTAAGAGACTGGTGATCGGTGAAAAGCTCGAACTTGGTTCCCAGAAGGTGGTGTCTCCACAACTTCAAAGCAAACACAACAGCAAGCAACTCTAAATCATGGGTGGCATAGTTAACTTCGTGGGGCTTCAACTGACGACTAGCATAAGCTATGACCTTCCCATCTTGCATCAACACATCACCCAATACTTCCTTACAAGCATCGGTATAAACCGATAATCCTTCCTCCCCATTCAGAACGGTGAGAACAGGTGCAGATGTAAGCTTTTGCTTCAACCCATTGAATGCGGTTTCACACTTATCATTCCAACTAAACTTCACATTTTTTCGAGTCAAAGCGGTGAGAGGTGCAGCTATACGGGCAAAGTTCTCTATAAACCTCCGATAATAACCGGCAAGGCCTAGAAAGCTACGAATATCAGTCGGAGTCTTAGGTGTCTCCCAATCATTAATCGCGGCGACCTTAACCGGGTCAACCGAGACTCCATTCTCTGAAACAATGTGCCCAAGAAATCGGACTTCATCTCTCCAAAAATGGCATTTAGAAAATTTTACTTTCAACTGGTGTTTCCCAAGAGTATGAAGGACATAGCTCAAGTGCGATTCATGCTCCTTCTTAGACTTCGAAAAGACAAGAATATCATCCACGGAAACTAGAACAAACTTGTTAAGAACATCGCGGAAAACGTGATTCATAAGGTCGACAAAGTAGGCAGGAGCATTGGTCAATCCAAAAAGGCATGACTAACCATTCATAGAAGCCATTCTCGGTTCGGAAAGCAGTCTTGGGAATGCTTTCCTCAGCAATACGAAGCTGATGGAAACCGGTGGCAAGATCAAGTTGAGAGAATACTTTAGCTCCGTAGAGCTGATCGAACATATCATTGATGCGAGGCATCGGATATCGGTTCTTGAGAGTAAGCTTGTTCAGCTCTCTATAATCAACACACATTCTCAAAGAACCATCAGATTTGAGGACAAAGACCACAGCCGCTCCCCATTCGGAAAAACTCTGCCTAATCAGACCCTTAGATGACAAATCCACAATCTACTTCTTCAACTCAACTTTCTCCTTAGGTGCCATCCGTCTGGGAGGGAGAACAACAGGTCGAGCATTCAGAATAAGATCAATGCGGAATTCAATTTCCCGCTTAGGAGGAAGAGAAACGACTTCACCAAATACATCAGGAAATTTCTTAACAATAAGGGTGGAGTCCAGATCACTAGGCTGGGCATCAAGAGAAAAGATAAAGCTGCCTGCAACATCCTGAGGCATTCGACACTCGATAACCAAAGGTTCACCCAATTCACTGACTAAGGAGACAGTTCGGGATTTACAAGAAATGACAGCATCATAACGCTTTAACCAATCGCCTCCAAGTAGAATATCGAATGCATCGAAACCCAAAACATAGAAGTCACCAGTGAATCGACGCTTCTTATAAAGGAGTTTTACTCCTTTACAAATCATACTAAGATTGGCGGGACCGCCAATGGGATTAATCACACATAATGATGAAGTCGCCAATTGAGGTTGCAATATATGCTCGAATTTTTTACAGAGATCAACAGATATAAAACTATGGGATGCACCAGTGTCAAATAAGACTCGAACAGGAAAACCATGCAAAGAAAATGAGCTCTGAAGAGTACCTTGGTTATCCTTGGCAGGTGGTCGAGGGGTGGAAGATGTCATGGCAAAGACACCAGATGTCTTGCCCTTTTGATACAAGGGACAATCATTCTTGAAATGGCCAGGTTGCAAACAAACATGGCAGAGATTGTTTCTGGTAGCCTGAGGTGGAGGAATAGCGGCACTGGCAGGAGATGGACAGCTGTTAGCATAGTGACCCTTCTTATCGCACTTGAAACAAGTGATAGAAGAAAGATCAAGAGATCGGCTCTGGGGAACAGATCCAATACCATGAGAATTCTGCCAATTTTTCTTTTGTTGCTGGAAGTTGAGTTTCCGCTTCTTTGGACCACTGGAAGTACCCTGAGATGCTGAAACGGCCTGCTTACCCTTGGAAGTAGGGTTCTCAAATCTGGTGGCCATATCCATCAGAGAAGTGAAAGTGCCGTGAACATGACTAATCAAGCGGTCATAGTACTCTGGACGAGCACCATGAATGAACTTCTCATTTTTCTTGAGCTGAGTATCAATCAAACTGGGACCAAACTTGGAAAGCTCATTGAACTTCCTCTCATACTCAGCGAAAGTCATGTCTCCCTGCTCGAGATCCATGAATGCCCTATATAACTGGGATTTCCCCGCTTCGGGGATCCACTTGGCTACAAAAGCATCCCTGAGAAGAAGGGATCCATAATAAGACGGAGATAAAGGAGATAAAATTTCAAAGGAATAGATTTTTGATAGAAAACTAGGAAAGACAACTAAGGATCGCACCTGAATTGCTGCCAAGTGATGTTAGCCTCAACAGTCTGAGCAGTAACGGATTCCCACCAGTCTTGGGCAGACTCCTGCAATTGCCAAGTAGCCAGATGACGCATCTGAGCATCGGTGGTTTCCAGTCCCGTAAAATTTCTCTCAAGACTTTTCAGCCATTGCTGGGCCTCAATAATGCTCTCGGCCCCAGTGAACTTAGTGCCTCCCAACTGAGAGTACTCCTTACAAAGCTGAGTGAATCTAACAGGCTGAACTGGCGCAACAACCGGAGCAACAACAGGTGCGACAGGGACAACTGGTGGTATAGGAGCATTTCCACGACCCCTTCCCCGGACATTTCTACGGTTACTCATCTGAAAAACAAGAATTTTGATTTCAGAACAAGGATAAAATTTTAAAATTCAAAATAAATCCTAATTAAATTGAGTTCTAATCATAGGATTTCAAACACGAACGAGTATGATTCTGAAATTAAACTAACTCATTCTAGGGTATCACTATCCTATCTCTAATGAGTTTCACTCCATATGCTAAGTTTGCCAAAACCAGAGCTCTGATACCAACTGTAACGACCCGCCATTTCGAACCATCCAAATTGACAATGTCAAACTTGAATTGCTCCAAATAACAGATTGTTAATATATTTATTTGGCATAACTTAGCACATACAGTAAATAAATCAATCACAGAATCACAGACACAGAGTTTACAACAGAGCAGTGGAATAGAATAAATAGTAGTTCATGAATCTACTACAGAAATAACATAGTCAAAAGCAGAATACATCAGAAATCCCAGTACACAGAAATCTCAAGTACAAAGCAAATGACACGACTGAACATACAACTGGAATAACAGGAATAAACTGGAAACTGAAAATAGAAAAGCTAGATCTTCCAATGAACTCCAGCTCCAAAGGATGAATCTCATACTGTGACACTCAAGCTGACTCGAGCGTAAAGCAAAACAAAACACTCGAATCAGGATTAACATTTTTATGCAGATAAATCAAGTTCAAGTGAAATGTCAAGTAAATGCAATATAACTTAAAGGGATGTTGGGACCTCATCCTTTAAGGATCCGATAAACTATCTACATACATAGTACAATACGCTACATATATAATGTCTATAGTAAATTAAAATACCAAAATAGCGTTAAGGCGTTACCCATATCCCCCTTAACACATTTTTTTAATATATTCCCATAGTCTATACAGTACTGTAATTCCTCCGTAAACTGGAGGGCTATCAGAGGGCACTCCATAGGTATGGTACAAACCAAAATCGTAGAAGGCGCGATAAGACATGTGACAAGGCACGCGAGGCAATGCCAGGGTAGATATACCGTTTGCGGATCCGGACTGGTGGTGACGCATAGCAGCTACTACCGCCCACCTCGAGACACACTCCCAAATCAAAGGCGTGCACACCAAATCGAATCACAAAAGCAATAGATAAGGTTTCGAAGAAATGTGTCCGATAGGAGGAATGACCTCACTTGACCCGGCGTGGCTCCTGTTTTAGCCACATCAAGCTGACTCACGGGAGTCAGGGCTACGTAAATACCATACAGAGTCGTTCGCCAAACCATCCTACTTCGTTCTGGAATCTCCACCACGTACACAGTTGTTAAAGTGGTTTTCGGTATTGGCAGAGAGTATGACAATATCCGATTTCGGTCTCTTTAACAACCAAACGCTTATTTCACACCGTGGTCATTTATAAATTTCTTTATAAATATTTAAATCAAAATATACAAATTTAAGTCAAAACAAATATTCACATTTAATTATATAAATTTTTTTTCTGAAAGTATCCATTCGCCTTTTCTGAAACAATATCAAATCACTTCAAAATCATTTAGTCCTAAATGAATCTTCCATTAAATTCAATTATCAACTCGTTTAAAATACCTATAAAATTCCAGTGTATCTTTCCAAACCTTTATTTATTTAAAGTTATAAAAATCTAATTTAAATAAAATTTTAAATGACTCCTTTCAAATTAAAATTTTATTATATATATATGAAAGAATTAGTAAATTATTTTACAACTACCTTTAATTTAAACTCATCCTTTGTATCTTCAATATATATACCTTTAAAATTTTAAATTTAAATAATAAAATAGAATACTTATTACATTTCAAACTCAAGCTCATTTTTATCCTTTCAAATATTTGGAAATCATATTTCCTCAAAATAGACCAATGGTGTCCGTATAAAATTTTCTATCCTATGGTCAAGTGGTACAGATATTTGTTATTTTAATCCGTAATGATTTAAAAAATTTACGGGTTTATATTTCTAAACCCGCAATCCCAAGATTTCAATAATTTACTGAAAATCGTTTGGGTTTATCATTTCAACCCATAACGAAGTTCTCCTATTCTAAAGTCCGTTCGGGTATGTATCATTTCAATCCATAGTGATTTCTAAACTAAGGGAACTTGCAGAGTGAGAACAATAAATAGCAAAGCATAACATAACAATTACTTGGCGAAATAAATTAACATATAACAGTGCTGATCTCAGAAGAAAATAGCTTATCATATTTAACAGTTAATAACTAGCAATTCAGTTTTTTTTTTCAGTACGTTTAAATTGTCGTTTCCTACGAAATCAATTTAATAAGCATAAGATTGTTAATCGTGAGTGGTTGCTCACCTTTGTGGCTGAAGAACGATGGAATTCGAGAGCGACTGACACGGCACGATGTTTTCAAATAGCTGCGACAACAAGAAAACGAATTTAGCATGAAAATTTGACGAAAACAAATACATATACACACATCCGCAAAGTATATTTATGCATTTGTTTTTAGGAATTTGAAGGAACACTTGTACATATATACAACATATAACTTGTCGACAAATTCCTAAACGTGACACATATCCACCTCTTGTCAACAATATATGTAATGTGCGTTACCTAAACAAGCCCAGGTTCAAAATGTATACACTTCTGCACATATAAACGTGGGCAGCATATGCATGTACCCATATTATGACTAGTGCATGTACAACACTGGTAAGCTGTCACACCACTTTTTCAAACAGAAGTCTACACATTATATAATAAAGCACATATGCACGAACAATGGTGAATAAAAGGACGAGAGTGCACAGCAACTTTCACTTGTGATATAGGAAGGGTGATTTTATACAAGGGGATGGGGCCATCAATACATATGCAACATATATATCAATATATGCATGCGGCAGCAAGGCAAATGCACATCACACTAGTACAAAATGTGCACAGCACAAACAAGCTCAAATGGACAAGCCTAAAAGCCTAAATGGTATAAACTATTCAATAGATAAAGCTTATACAAGATGACAGCTAGCATAAATAGGAACCAACCTCTTAAATCTATGCTCATATGGATATGTAGCAACTCAACACTCCCTTACGCAGCAACATAAAACAACACACGTACAACATTTTTTTTTCCTTTTTTTTTCTCTAGGAACGCATATATGCAACCTAGTATATATTCATGACAGGACCC
Source organism: Allium fistulosum (assembly GCA_030737815.1). Lineage (NCBI taxonomy): Eukaryota > Viridiplantae > Streptophyta > Magnoliopsida > Asparagales > Amaryllidaceae > Allium > Allium fistulosum. The sequence continues at coordinate 532,455,550 of CM060908.1, read as the reverse complement.
AAGCCTTCGGGTAAACCAACATATACTAAGAATTTTTAACATATGCACGACACATATATATGTATTAATACATATTTTTCCTTAACCACTAGGACATCTCGACAAAAAGATGGCTGCCTCATTCCTACTAGGCAAGAACAACGAACATGACAGGCACTAAGCAGATGTCAGGGGTTGCAACATATATATATAAGAGGAATAATATATATATATGCAATATAAATATGAGATAAGACACACTCGGCCCATACTAGCAACAGAGAGGATATTGTCACCAAGCAAATGACAGAACTAGATATATATTATCTGGTATAACATATATCACTGCAATTTTCACCAATACATAGACGCAGGAGGTAGAATGGTACAAACTAGAAATGGGTGGGGTTTGCTTTCGGTCTGGAGGGAGGAGAAGCCTTGGTTGAGGGTATGGTACGTCGGGTTAGAGGGAAGTTTTTGCTCGGGTTTCATGGGGTTTTGCACTGGGGTGGCATCGGTTTGGATTCAACATATGACAGGCCGAAGCAGGTAGGCTTACGCGGAGGTGTAGGCGGCGGTGGGTTGGATGCTGGTGGGGAGAGTGGCGTGGTGAAGCCTCGGGTCGACTGCATAGAGGCATGGGGTGAGGCGGTGGTCCAGGCGGAGGGCTGGGGTGAGTTGGTTGTGGATTGATGACACGGAGAGGAGCTGGGTGGTCTCGTTCTGGCTTCGGGGTGACTTCGGGGTGGCTTCGGGTAGAGTAGGGGAAAGGCACGGCAACACTTATTTTATTTTATTCTTCTGAAGGGAAAACAAAATTTAAGAGGTGAAGGAAAGAAAGGATTTGAGCATACCTTTTCGAACGAGCATAGAGCAATGAGAGTAAAAGCAAAGTGAAGAAAACAAAGAGGATATATAATAGAAAAGGAATAAAAATAATATCACCGGTCAAGTTCTCTGCTATTGAGGTGAAAAGTTATAATTGCAATTCATTTATTACTTTGGCTACGCGTTTCACTTCGGCTGCGCAGTTCACATCAGAGAAAAAGGAAAGGGAAGAAAATATCAAGATTTCTGGTACCGATACAACGCACCGTTTTTTCCCGTTTCGACGCGTACTAAATCTCAAAGTGCATGAATAAATATACTGCGGAAATCAGCATGACGAGGCGGATAGAATGGTACACAGATATCTGCGATCCGATCAAATCTTAAAAACTCAAATTTTTCGCTACCGAAAATGTTGCTAAAACGCAGAAAATAAGATAAACGGTGCTGTAGAAGTCCAAATTTGCCAAAACGAATTTCGACGTCTTCCTCAGAAATGAATTACATTTTTATTATATAAAAATATTCAGTTTCCGAAAATATTTAAATTCCATCAATTTAACGGATTAAATTTAGAATTTAAATTTCGCAAATAAATTTACTTTAATACGATTCAATGAAATTTTACACATCACTCAAATTAAATAGACGCATTCCAAATATCAGAATTTCATTTCAAAATTTTATCATTTATATCTCAAGAAATTTTCGTTACTTACGTTATAAAATCGCTGAAAATTCTTAGATCGTTACACTCTCCCCTACTCAAAACTTTTCGTTCCCGAAAAGGAACGGAATAAGAAAATAGAAATATCCGAAAAGACAAAGGAAGGCAACGAATAGTACCTGAGTCAAACAATTCAGGATTTGAAGCACGTATGGATTCCTCGGTTTCCCAAGTGCAATCCCGATCATCCGTACTCCACTGTACTTTAACTAAACTGACAGATTTCCTTCGAAGTTGCTTCGTACCTTTATCAACAATACGAAGTGGCTTCCTCTCGATGGTGAGATTTGGCTCAACGTCCAAATTCTCTAATAAGGCAGGCTGAACGATCAAAGATGGATCATGGAGGTATCTACGAAGGTGAGAAACGTGAAACACGTTGTGCACCCCTGCTAATTTCTCTGGCAAGTCAACTCTATAAGCCAAAGGACCAATTCTTTCCAGAATGCGGAAAGGACCAATAAATCTGGGAGCAAGCTTCCCCTTCCTTCCAAATCGAACCACATTCTTCAGCGGCGAGATCTTAAGAAAGACCTGATCACCTACTGAAAATTCCAAATCCCTCCTACGCCTATCTGCATACTTCTTCTGCCTATCTTGAGCGATTCTCATCTTCCTCCTAATCTCCTCAACCTTCTCAGATGCTTCCAGAATCATATCAGGTCCAAGCACTAAGCGATCACCAGACTCAATCCAGTAAGATGGAGATTTGCAGGATCGACCGTATAGAGCGGAAAATGGAGACATCTCGATACTTGCCTGATAACTGTTATTATAGGTGAATTCAACGAGATGGAGATGATCTTCCCAAGATCCTCCATAGTCAAGAACACAGGCACGAAGAAGATCTTCTAAAATCTGATTCACTCTTTCCGTCTGACCATCTGTCTGAGGATGATATGCCGTACTAAGGTTCAATCGAGTACCCAAAGATTCCTGAAAAGCTTTCCAAAATTTGCTGGTAAAGATGGGGTCACGATCACAAACAATGCTAGAAGGAACACCATGGAGGCGGACAATCTCCTTCATATAGATCTCAGCCAAACTCGAAGCAGTTCGATTTGACTTGACCGGAATGAAATGAGCGGACTTGGTCAATCGATCGACAACTACCCAAATGCTCTCGTTACCCCGTCTAGTTCTTGGTAAACCATCGATAAAATCCATAGAAACTTGATCCCACTTCCAAATGGGAATCTCAAGGGGTTGCAGCAATCCAGCGGCCTTCTGGTGATCAGCCTTAACCTGTTGACAAGTGGCACATCTACTAACAAAGATAGAAATATCCCGCTTCATACCATTCCACCAATACAGCTTCTTCATATCCTGAAACATCTTTGCAATACCTGGATGGATGGAGAGTCTGGACTGGTGATTCTCTCTAAGAACTTCTTGCCTCAAACCATCAACATTCGGAACACAAATGCGGCCATTAATCCTCAAAACACCATTCTGATCAATTTGTGCTCCTAACTCATTCTGATTATTACCCTCCCTACTCTGAATATTCTCCTTCATAAGCTTAAGCATTGCATCCTCATCCTGCTTAGCTACAATCCGATCCAAAAGAGATGGGGTGACAACAATCTGATACATCAAGGCTTTCTTCCGGCTCAAAGCGTCTGCCACAACATTGGCTTTCCCAGGGGTGTAGTTGATGTCAAGATCATAGGATGCTAAGAACTCTAGCCATCGAACTTGCCTCTGGTTTAAATCCTTTTGGTTGAAGATATGCTTAAGAGACTGGTGATCGGTGAAAAGCTCGAACTTGGTTCCCAGAAGGTGGTGTCTCCACAACTTCAAAGCAAACACAACAGCAAGCAACTCTAAATCATGGGTGGCATAGTTAACTTCGTGGGGCTTCAACTGACGACTAGCATAAGCTATGACCTTCCCATCTTGCATCAACACAGCACCCAATCCTTCCTTAGAAGCATCGGTATAAACCGATAATCCTTCCTCCCCATTCAGAACGGTGAGAACAGGTGCAGATGTAAGCTTTTGCTTCAACCCATTGAATGCGGTTTCACACTTCTCATTCCAACTAAACTTCACATTTTTTCGAGTCAAAGCGGTGAGAGGTGCAGCTATACGGGCAAAGTTCTCTATAAACCTCCGATAATAACCGGCAAGGCCTAGAAAGCTACGAATATCAGTCGGAGTCTTAGGTGTCTCCCAATCATTAATCGCGGCGACCTTAACCGGGTCAACCGAGACTCCATTCTCTGAAACAATGTGCCCAAGAAATCGGACTTCATCTCTCCAAAAATGGCATTTAGAAAATTTTGCTTTCAACTGGTGTTTCCCAAGAGTATGAAGGACATAGCTCAAGTGCGATTCATGCTCCTTCTTAGACTTGGAAAAGACAAGAATATCATCCACGGAAACTAGAACAAACTTGTTAAGAACATCGCGGAAAACGCGATTCATAAGGTCGACAAAGTAGGCAGGAGCATTGGTCAATCCAAAAGGCATGACTAACCATTCATAGAAGCCATTCTCGGTTCGGAAAGCAGTCTTGGGAATGCTTTCCTCAGCAATACGAAGCTGATGGAAACCGGTGGCAAGATCAAGTTGAGAGAATACTTTAGCTCCGTAGAGCTGATCGAACATATCATTGATGCGAGGCATCGGATATCGGTTCTTGAGAGTAAGCTTGTTCAGCTCTCTATAATCAACACACATTCTCAAAGAACCATCAGATTTGGGGACAAAGACCACAGCCGCTCCCCATTCGGAAAAACTCTGCCTAATCAGACCCTTAGATGACAAATCCACAATCTACTTCTTCAACTCAACTTTCTCCTTAAGTGCCATCCATCTGGGAGGGAGAACAACAGGTCGAGCATTCGGAATAAGATCAATGCGGAATTCAATTTCCCGCTTAGGAGGAAGAGAAACGACTTCACCAAATACATCAGGAAAGTTCTTAACAATAAGGGTGGAGTCCAGATCACTAGGCTGGGCATCAAGAGAAAAGATAAAGCTGCCTGCAACATCCTGAGGCATTCGACACTCGATAACCAAAGGTTCACCCAATTCACTGACTAAGGAGACAGTTCGGGATTTACAAGAAATGACAGCATCATAACGCTTTAACCAATCGCCTCCAAGTAGAATATCGAATGCATCGAAACCCAAAACATAGAAGTCACCGGTGAATCGACGCTTCTTATAAAGGAGTTTTACTCCTTTACAAATCATACTAAGATTGGCGGGACCGCCAATGGGATTAATCACACATAATGATGAAGTCGCCAATTGAGGTTGCAATATATGCTCGAATTTTTTACAGAGATCAACAGATATAAAACTATGGGATGCACCAGTGTCAAATAAGACTCGAACAGGAAAACCATGCAAAGAAAATGAGCTCTGAAGAGTACCTTGGTTATCCTTGGTAGGTGGCCGAGGGGTGGAAGATGTCATGGCAAAGACACCAGATGCCTTGCCCTTTTGATACAAGGGACAATCATTCTTGAAATGGCCAGGTTGCAAACAAACATGGCAGAGATTGTTTCTGGTAGCCTGAGGTGGAGGAATAGCGGCACTGGCAGGAGATGGACAGCTGTTAGCATAGTGACCCTTCTTATCGCACTTGAAACAAGTGATAGAAGAAAGATCAAGAGATCGACTCTGGGGAACAGATCCAATACCATGAGAATTCTGCCAATTTTTCTTTTGTTGCTGGAAGTTGAGTTTCCGCTTCTTTGGACCACTGGAAGTACCCTGAGATGCTGAAACGGCCTGCTTACCCTTGGAAGTAGGGTTCTCAAATCTGGTGGCCATATCCATCAGAGAAGTGAAAGTGCCGTGAACATGACTAATCAAGCGGTCATAGTACTCTGGACGAGCACCATGAATGAACTTCTCATTTTTCTTGAGCTGAGTATCAATCAAACTGGGACCAAACTTGGAAAGCTCATTGAACTTCCTCTCATACTCAGCGAAAGTCATGTCTCCCTGCTCGAGATCCATGAATGCCCTATATAACTGGGATTTCCCCGCTTCGGGGATCCACTTGGCTACAAAAGCATCCCTGAGAAGAAGGGATCCATAATAAGACGGAGATAAAGGAGATAAAATTTCAAAGGAATAGATTTTTGATAGAAAACTAGGAAAGACAACTAAGGATCGCACCTGAATTGCTGCCAAGTGATGTTAGCCTCAACAGTTTGAGCAGTAACGGATTCCCACCAGTCTTGGGCAGACTCCTGCAATTGCCAAGTAGCCAGATGACGCATCTGAGCATCGGTGGTTTCCAGTCCCGTAAAAATTCTCTCAAGACTTTTCAGCCATTGCTGGGCCTCAATAATGCTCTCGGCCCCAGTGAACTTAGTGCCTCCCAACTGAGAGTACTCCTTACAAAGCTGAGTGAATCTAACAGGCTGAACTGGCGCAACAACCGGAGCAACAACAGGTGCGACAGGGACAACTGGTGGTATAGGAGCATTTCCACGACCCCTTCCCCGGACATTTCTACGGTTACTCATCTGAAAAACAAGAATTTTGATTTCAGAACAAGGATAAAATTTTAAAATTCAAAATAAATCCTAATTAAATTGAGTTCTAATCATAGGATTTCAAACACGAACGAGTATGATTCTGAAATTAAACTAACTCATTCTAGGGTATCACTATCCTATCTCTAATGAGTTTCACTCCATATGTTAAGTTTGCCAAAACCAGAGCTCTGATACCAACTGTAACGACCCGCCATTTCGAACCATCCAAATTGACAATGTCAAACTTGAATTGCTCCAAATAACAGATTGTTAATATATTTATTTGGCATAACTTAGCACATACAGTAAATAAATCAATCACAGAATCACAGACACAGAGTTTACAACAGAGCAGTGGAATAGAATAAATAGTAGTTCATGAATCTACTACAGAAATAACATAGTCAAAAGCAGAATACATCAGAAATCCCAGTACACAGAAGTCTCAAGTACAAAGCAAATGACACGACTGAACATACAACTGGAATAACAGGAATAAACTGGAAACTGAAAATAGAAAAGCTAGATCTTCCAATGAACTCCAGCTCCAAAGGATGAATCTCATACTGTGACACTCAAGCTGACTCGAGCGTAAAGCAAAACAAAACACTCGAATCAGGATTAACATTCTTATGCAGATAAATCAAGTTCAAGTGAAATGTCAAGTAAATGCAATATAACTTAAAGGGATGTTGGGACCTCATCCTTTAAGGATCCGATAAACTATCTACATACATAGTACAATACGCTACATATATAATGTCTATAGTAAATTAAAATACCAAAATAGCGTTAAGGCGTTACCCATATCCCCCTTAACACATTTTTTTAATATATTCCCATAGTCTATACAGTACTGTAATTCCTCCGTAAACTGGAGGGCTATCAGAGGGCACTCCATAGGTATGGTACAAACCAAAATCGTAGAAGGCGCGATAAGACATGTGACAAGGCACGCGAGGCAATGCCAGGGTAGATATACCGTTTGCGGATCCGGACTGGTGGTGACGCATAGCAGCTACTACCGCCCACCTCGAGACACACTCCCAAATCAAAGGTGTGCACACCAAATCGAATCACAAAAGCAATAGATAAGGTTTCGAAGAAATGTGTCCGATAGGAGGAATGACCTCACTTGACCCGGCGTGGCTCCTGTTTTAGCCACATCAAGCTGACTCACGGGAGTCAGGGCTACGTAAATACCATACAGAGTCATTCGCCAAACCATCCTACTTCGTTCTGGAATCTCCACCACGTACACAGTTGTTAAAGTGGTTTTCGGTATTGGCAGAGAGTATGACAATATCCGATTCCGGTCTCTTTAACAACCAAACGCTTATTTCACACCGTGGTCATTTATAAATTTCTTTATAAATATTTAAATCAAAATATACGAATTTAAGTCAAAACGAATATTCACATTTAATTATATAAATTTTTTTTCTGAAAGTATCCATTCGCCTTTTCTGAAACAATATCAAATCACTTCAAAATCATTTAGTCCTAAATGAATCTTCCATTAAATTCAATTATCAACTCGTTTAAATTACCTATAAAATTCCAGTGTATCTTTCCAAACCTTTATTTATTTAAAGTTATAAAAATCTAATTTAAATAAAATTTTAAATGACTCCTTTCAAATTAAAATTTTATTATATATATATGAAAGAATTAGTAAATTATTTTACAACTACCTTTAATTTAAACTCATCCTTTGTATCTTCAATATATATACCTTTAAAATTTTAAATTTAAATAGTAAAATAGAATACTTATTACATTTCAAACTCAAGCTCATTTTTATCCTTTCAAATATTTGGAAATCATATTTCCTCAAAATAGACCAATGGTGTCCGTATAAAATTTTCTATCCTATGGTCAAGTGGTACAGATATTTGTTATTTTAATCCGTAATGATTTAAAAAATTTACGGGTTTATATTTCTAAACCCGCAATCCCAAGATTTCAATAATTTACTGAAAATCGTTTGGGTTTATCATTTCAACCCATAACGAAGTTCTCCTATTCTAAAGTCCGTTCGGGTATGTATCATTTCAATCCATAGTGATTTCTAAACTAAGGGAACTTGCAGAGTGAGAACAATAAATAGCAAAGCATAACATAACAATTACTTGGCGAAATAAATTAACATATAACAGTGCTGATCTCAGAAGAAAATAGCTTATCATATTTAACAGTTAATAACTAGCAATTCAGTTTTTTTTTTCAGTACGTTTAAATTGTCGTTTCCTACGAAATCAATTTAATAAGCATAAGATTGTTAATCGTGAGTGGTTGCTCACCTTTGTGGCTGAAGAACGATGGAATTCGAGAGCGACTGACACGGCACGATGTTTTCAAATAGCTGCGACAACAAGAAAACGAATTTAGCATGAAAATTTGACGAAAACAAATACATATACATACATCCGCAAAGTATATTTATGCATTTGTTTTTAGGAATTTGAAGGAACACTTGTACATATATACAACATATAACTTGTCGACAAATTCCTAAACGTGACACATATCCACCTCTTGTCAACAATATATGTAATGTGCGTTACCTGAACAAGCTCAGGTTCAAAATGTATACACTTCTGCACATATAAACGTGGGCAGCATATGCATGTACCCATATTATGACTAGTGCATGTACAACACTGGTAAGCTGTCACACCACTTTTTCAAACAGAAGTCTACACATTATATAATAAAGCACATATGCACGAACAATGGTGAATAAAAGGACGAGAGTGCACAACAACTTTCACTTGTGAATATAGGAAGGGTGATTTTATACAAGGGGATGGGGCCATCAATACATATGCAACATATATATCAATATATGCATGCGGCATCAAGGCAAATGCACATCACACTAGTACAAAATGTGCACAGCACAAACAAGCTCAAATGGACAAGCCTAAAAGCCTAAATGGTATAAACTATTCAATAGATAAAGCTTATACAAGATGACAGCTAGCATAAATAGGAACCAACCTCTTTAATCTATGCTCATATGGATATGTAGCAACTCAACACTCCCTTACGCAGCAACATAAAACAACACACGTACAACATTTTTTTTTCCTTTTTTTTTCTCTAGGAACGCATATATGCAACCTAGTATATATTCATGACAGGACCCAAGCCTTCGGGTAAACCAACATATACTAAGAATTTTTAACATATGCACGACACATATATATGTATTAATACATATTTTTCCTTAACCACTAGGACATCTCGACAAAAAGATGGCTGCCTCATTCCTACTAGGCAAGAACAACGAACATGACAGGCACTAAGCAGATGTCAGGGGTTGCAACATATATATATAAGAGAAATAATATATATATGCAATATAAATATGAGATAAGACACACTCGGCCCATACTAGCAACAGAGAGGATATTGTCACCAAGCAAATGACAGAACTAGATATATATTATCTGGTATAACATATATCACTGTAATTTTCACCAATACATAGACGCAGGAGGTAGAATAGTACAAACTAGAAATGGGTGGGGTTTGCTTTCGGTCTGGAGGGAGGAGAAGCCTTGGTTGAGGGTATGGTACGTCGGGTTAGAGGGAAGTTTTTGCTCGGGTTTCATGGGGTTTTGCACTGGGGTGGCATCGATTTGGATTCAACATATGACAGGCCGAAGCAGGTAGGCTTACGCGGAGGTGTAGGCGGCGGTGGGTTGGATGCTAGTGGGGAGAGTGGCATGGTGAAGCCTCGGGTCGACTGCATAGAGGCATGGGGTGAGGCGGTGGTCCAGGCGGAGGGCTGGGGTGAGTTGGTTGTGGATTGATGACACGGAGAGGAGCTGGGTGGTCTCGTTCTGGCTTCGGGGTGACTTCGGGGTGGCTTCGGGCAGAGTAGGGGAAAGGCACGGCAACACTTATTTTATTTTATTCTTCTGAAGGGAAAACAAAATTTCAGAGGTGAAGGAAAGAAAGGATTTGAGCATACCTTTTCGAACGAGCATAGAGCAATGAGAGTAAAAGCAAAGTGAAGAAAACAAAGAGGATATATAATAGAAAAGGAATAAAAATAATATCACCGGTCAAGTTCTCTACTATTGAGGTGAAAAGTTATAATTGCAATTCATTTATTACTTTGGCTGCGCGTTTCACTTCGGCTGCGCAGTTCACATCAGAGAAAAAGGAAAGGGAAGAAAATATCAAGATTTCTGGCACCGATACAACGCACCGTTTTTTCCCGTTTCGACGCGTACTAAATCTCAAAGTGCATGAATAAATATACTGCGGAAATCAGCATGACGAGGCGGATAGAATGGTACACAGATATCTGCGATCCGATCAAATCTTAAAAACTCAAATTTTTCGCTACCGAAAATGTTGCTAAAACGCAGAAAATAAGATAAACGGAGCTGTAGAAGTCCAAATTTGCCAAAACGAATTTCGACGTCTTCCTCAGAAATGAATTACATTTTTATTATATAAAAATATTCAGTTTCCGAAAATATTTAAATTCCATCAATTTAACGGATTAAATTTAGAATTTAAATTTCGCAAATAAATTTACTTTAATACGATTCAATGAAATTTTACACATCACTCAAATTAAATAGACGCATTCCAAATATCAGAATTTCATTTCAAAATTTTATCATTTATATCTCAAGAAATTTTCGTTACTTACGTTATAAAATCGCTGAAAATTCTTAGATCGTTACAAAATGGGCTGAAGATAAACCATTGGCTACTATTACCTCTAAAAAGATGATAAATTTTGTGACTAAAAATATCATTTGCAGGTATGGAGTGCCTCAGAAGATACTAACAGACAATGGTACTCAATTCGAAAGCGAAGAATTCCAGGAACTTGGCAGACGATTCAAAATCCGAAAAAGCTTCTCAGTAGTGGCTCATCCGCAGGCAAACGGGCAAGTGGAAGCAGTGAACAAAATCATTAAATCAACCATCAAAAAGCAACTTGAAAAAGCAAAAGGTGGTTGGGTTGATAATCTACCACTAGCACTATGGGCATATAGAACTACCCACAAGACTGCGACTAGGCACACTCCATTCTCATTAGCATACGGATCAGAAGCAATGATTCCAGTGGAAATAGAAGTCCCCTCACACAGGAGAGTTCATTTCAACCAAGCTGAAAATGAAAAGCTGCAACTTGAAGCACTTGACTTGCTTGATGAAAGAAGGAAAGAAGCTAAACTCAGAGTTGTAGCTCAACAGCAAAGAATAGCCAGGCACTTCAATTCTAAAGTTCGCCAACGCAGCTGTTAATCCTCTTTTATTCGCGACTTAACAAGCTGCGACTTACGACCTAAAAGTCATGCCGACTTAACAAGAGACGACTTAAGGAAGGGGCCGACTTAACAGTTCACGAGTTAAAGAAGTCTCCGACTCAACAGGTCACGACTTAAGGCAGCATACGACCTAAGCTACAGGTCTGACCTAACAGGAGCCGACTTAAGATAATCCACCACTTAAGAGCTAAGACCGACTTAAATAGGTTACCGAGTTAAGGAATGCTCCGACTTAAGGAATGCTCCGGGTTAAGGAATGCTCCGACCTAACAGTGTACGAGTTAAAGTGGTCCGACTCAAAAAGTCTACGACTTAAGGCTGTTGCCAACTTGATGACTTAAGGGATCTCCGACCTATCAGTTTAAGAAGCTAACGACCCATGACTTATACTAACTCGCTCGAACCAAATGCGGCCGACCTACGACTTATGTTAAGTCGCTGTCGACCTATGACTTGCAGCTGAACAACTCGTATTCAGGAGTAACTAAAGACAAGAGCTCCTATCTCGTCGCCGACCTAAGACCTACGACTTACTATAAGTCGGTTACGACCTAAGGACTTGGGAAATTTTTCCTATTCAGATTCGACCCTATAAATACCCCCCAAACTCCAACGGGTAGGGGATTTTTGGCCATTCATTTTCTGGAGCATTGATACTCTGCCGCACTCTCAATTCATTCAACAAGTAAAGATCTTCCAACATTCACGGCACTACAACAAGCTTCGTGAAGAACTTCATTCATCCGACACGGATTTAGCAAGATTCGTCACCGAAGTTTGAGCTAGTAGTCGAAATTGTTGTGTGATCAAATTGTACTGTGTTTGACAAGTGTTTTGTATCGTTTTGTAACCCGATTCAGTAATAAAGACTATAAAGTGGACGTAGGCTCAATTACGGGCTGAACCACTATAAATCTGCTGTTCCTTTACTGTTTTACTACTATTTTCAGACTGTATTCTGTTCCCGTACCAACGGGTGGTGCTTTCACGAATCTATTACACACACCGGGTGTTAGCGTTCACATTTTAGCGTTAACATTTTGGTGCTTTCACTGAGAACCCAACTCAGGAAGATTTTCACCGTTGCTTCGCAAAAACTTGTGAAAAGAACCTCTCTTAAAACCAGAAGTTTATCTGAGATAATGGCTCCTGGAAGAGGAGGTAGACCTACCAGATCCGAAACTGCTCATGAAGGAACCTCCGCTTCCCCAACAGCAGACCAAGCAACTCCTACCGTTGGAGTCACCAGGGCTGAATTAGATGAAGCAGTTTCTGGATTATATCAATGAATTGAAACTCAAAACGCTTTGGTAATGGATAGATTAACTGCTCTGCTTGGGGCAAATCGTCAACTAGAAAACCATCAAACAACTTTTCCTGAAATGCCACCTTTCCAAGCTGAAGGTTTTATGTCGCAGCCAACTTGTCACGAACATGTGCACAGGCAAGCTTCCGAGAGAAGGGCTAATACCTGTCCAGAGATGTCTATGAACGATAAAGAGTACCTGTCCGAAATGGTGGGCCGCATCATGAAAGAGAGCATGCAGAGGGAAGAGAATGAGAGTGACTGGGGATTTGCACCAAGCAGAACTCCGTTTACTGAAAGGATCTTAAAAGCTGAATTTCCAAGGAAATTTGCACCTCCTACTATCCAAGCCTATAGGGGAACGAGTGACCCTAATCATTTCCTAAACAAATACGATTGGCATATGACCGGTGCGAGAGCATCAGACGATATCAAGTGTCGATACTTTCCAGTATACCTGGAAGGTGTGGCTTTACTTTGGTTCACAAAGCTTCCAGTTCGGTCTGTAGATAAGTTCTCCGACTTAACGCAAAAGTTCAAAGAACAGTTCAGATTGTATGCTTCAAAAGCTAAGGATATAATGTCACTGTCTAACCTTGAACAAGCGCCCGGAGAATCAATCAAATCTTTCTTGAGCCGTTTCAATATAGCTTCAGCCGAAGTAGAAAATGCAGAGCCACGCATGATCCTGACTTATTTGATGCGAGCCATTGATAAATCGAGCAAATTTGGAATATGGCTAAAGATGAAGGAACCGAACTCGCTTGAAAATTTTTATAAAAAGGCCGACGAGTTCATTCGCCTTGAAAGCCTTTCTACGACATCAAAAGTAGTTGTTGCCCAAGCTAACAATATCAATGTCGCATCTAATAAAGGAGAATCTGAAAGTCAGAAAAGGGAAAATGAAGGAGGAAAGAGCCAGGGAAATGAGAAGAAACTCCGTCGCTTTAATCCTTCGAACTTTACTCCTTTAACTGACACCCTGGAAAATATCTTTTTTGCAACAAAAGATGTTGTCATGTATCCTAAGCCACCGGAGATGAAAAGAGGTGCTGTGCATAATGGGAAATTCTGCCAATTTCACAATCAACCAGGCCATGACGCTGATCAATGTCGCCAGTTAAAAAGTGTGATTGAAAAATTGCTGAAAGAGGGTAAACTTCAACAGTATGTGAAGAAAGGGGGAGTTGATCCAACCTCATCTACTCGAGGGCAACAACATCCTATCCATCAATCCGGCTCTCGCAACAGCACAGCAGTGCAAGAGTCCGAGCAGCTTATCATTAATGCTGTCACAGGAGGTCCATACCCAGCGAGCAGAAGTTGGGACGACTACTAATGACCCACAAAAACTGCGGCTGGGGCATTTTTCACTTTCTCTGGCATAAAAATCCAAAAGCTATGAATCAAGCACAAATGGAAATCCAGCCTGGAGATTCTGAAACAACAATCACTTGCATCTATTTTTTACTTAATAGCATTGCTTAAATTTGTAAAATCATGATGGATGTATAACTTTTGCATTGTAAACCGCTGAGAAATCGGTGTGGTTCAATAATGAAAAACTATAAATTCTGTGTTCCTTATTACAAAATACCTGTTATATTTCGATGTGTAAATACTCTAAATGTATTGCTAAAATATCGATCTAATATTGCAGGTCATTAAAACAAAGCTCACCCATCACAAAGCCAAGCGAGCCCTATAAGTCGCCCAATAAACGAATTTCAAGCCACAAAAAATTTCGGACTCAAATCCTATACAAGAAGAACTTCACATAAAAAGTTGACGACTCTACTGTGTCAAGCCCTCGTTAACTGATTGTGACCGTCGGTATAAACAGACGTCCAACCAAGTAACTTGCGTTTGTCCCAGGAAGTCATTCAACAGTGAAGTCCGCTTCTCTGGATAAAGCGATTTACTTACAAAAAAGAAAGAAGATGTGTTTGAGAACGATAATAAAGGGTCGCTGATGAGCGGATGATAAGAGAACATGGGCCGGCAAACATAGAAACAGCCAAAAGGAGGTATGCCTCTCAACAGGAAAGCCAGTAGATCCACTAAAGGGATGCCTTCCCAAGCAGAAGGAACAGGACCCTTGCTAACTGGTTGTGATGCATCCGATCAGACAGCTTGCGTCCGTCCCGTGGGTCCACTCGCCCCTGAGACGCAACCTTCCTGGCACTCCAACCAACCAAAGCCCTCTAACAAGGCACGCCAATAAATGGGAGTGCTTTCCTCAATCAAAAAGGTCGGTGGGACCATCGAAGGGGCACCTTGTTAATTGATTGCGATCGTTTGTACAAACAAACATCCAATCAAGCAACTTGCGTCCGCCCCGTGGACCCGTCCGACCATGAGAAAGTAACTCCCAGGCAATCAAAAAGCCCTCTTCAGAGGCACAAGCCCTCTTCGGAGGCACAAGCCATCTTTGGAGGCACGCTTCACCATGCTTGAAACATAAAATAAAAAGCCCTCTTCAGAGGCACAAGCCCTCTTCGGAGGCACAAGCCCTCTTCGGAGGCACAAGCCATCTTCGGAGGCACGCTTCACCATGCTTGGAGCATAAAATAAAAAGCCCTCTTCGGAGGCACAAGCCCTCTTCGGAGGCACAAGCCATCTTCGGAGGCACGCTTCACCATGCTTGAAGCATAAAATAACAAGCCCTCTTCGGAGGCACATTTCACCAGAGTAGAAGTGTAAAATGCTCCTCTTTGGAGGCCCACTTCACCAGAGCTGAAATAAAAAAAATTCGCTTCTCTACGGAGACCAAAATTGCTTCTTTACGGAGACCAAAATTGCTTCTCTTCGGAGACCAAAATTGCTTCTCTTCGGAGACCAAAAGACCTCTTTAGGGGCACGCTTCACCATGCTTGAAGCACCAAATACAAGCTCTCTTCGGAGGCATAAAAACAAAGTCTTCTTCGGAAGCATTAAACAAATCAAAACATTCTTTAAAAGCTCACTTCACTGCGTAGGAAGATCCACTTATTAACAAATAAAAGTGATCATCCCCGAAAGTTGAAGTGTTCTTCCAACAGAAAAAGAAAGTAAAAATTTCTCCAAAAACGAGATATAATCTATTAAAAGCAGAATGATTCTTCCCCTAAAAGTGGAATAGTTATTCTCTGAAATAAGAGTATCAGTCTCGTAAAAGCTAGAGATGTTGCAATGCACTTGTGATATGGGGGCAACACTACGCAATTCAGTTACATTAATAAAAGTAATATGCAAGCAACATACTGCAAGTTCATTGCAATATCACGAAAAAGTAGATGTGGAATAAATGCATTCTCAAACACAGACAAAAAGTTTGTACAAGTAAAAAGAATCGTTTATTCTACACTAAAAATGAGAAACAGAAGCATTCTCACATACACAAGAATTTGCACGAGTAAAATAGCTATTTTATTCAATACTATAAAAACTTTTTACATTGTGCAGATTGCAAAAGAAGCGGAGACGGGTATCCGCACAACTTCCAGTCAATACATACAAAAAATAGAAAAGGCAAAATCAGGCTCATTTCTCCTTCTTCCCGCCTTTAGAGCCTTTACCCGACCTGATAATTAACTTCGGAGGCCGTTGTGGATGAGTCGGAGAAGAAGGAGAAAGAGGCACAGCCGGATCAACTTCTGCTTCCTCTCCAGCGGCAGAAGAGCTTTTCTTGCCTTTCTTCGAAATTACGCGTTTCCCCTTCTTTTTTGAGGAAGACTCGCTGCCTGGAGTAAAAAATTCTGAAAGCTTAGTGTCGTCGTCACAAGACTGCTCCGGAGTCTTCTCGCCTTCTTCAAGTTCCCCAGTTCTTGGCTCTTGTGAAACAACCGGATCGTCCAAGTCTTTAAGAGCTTCAATTTTCTCTTCTTGTGATCCTGGTTGAGAAGCTAGAAGAGGAGTAACTTGAGAAGGAGGAGGAACGACAGCTGAAGAAGGAGAAGTAGGCACAGCTTTCGGTGCTTCCGCTACAAAAGAAAAGAAGTTAAAATCAGTATTCTCCATGATAAAAGAAGATATTGGTTCGTCCAAGCTTAAGTAATAAGTAAGAAGTTCGTCAAGTTCAGTCAAATCTAATGAATCATTCACTGGAACTGAGTCGACGTCAAAGTTACCTGGAGAAGTCGGTTTGGCAAGATCGATCTCAAAATCCTGAGCCTGAAAGTCCTTCATAGCCTCTTCCTCTGTAGGAGTGGTCACAATTTCTTTGTCGACATTAGTAGGAGGCGAAGAGTGAGAACTAGAGCCAGCAATTTCAACATCAGCTGAAGCCGAAATGCGAACAAGGGCAATAGGAAGTATTTCTTTCTCAGGAAGCTTCTCTCCCGTCGTTTCGGCTCGCACTCGGGCAAGCTGTTCTTTTCCTTTGGCAAGGGCAGCGCGGGCGCTCTCATTTAAATAAGTAGCTTCGAGATCTGCTTCAGCATAACCGGCGCCGCCCAACATATCAATGATCGCCTCCCATACTTCAGCTAAGGTGACTTCATATTCCGGTCCCAAAAATGAAAGGCTCCCACGCCCCAAGACGCAATGCACATAAAAGTCGAATAAAGTCGTGTCAACGGTGGCTATGGTTGCCTTATGGGATTCTTCAGTTGTAGCTTTACCAGCGAGAGCTTCATCACGCTCTCTTTCAGCCTTCAATAACTGAGACTGCAGTCTCGCAATTTCTAAGTCTTGAGAACTGACTTTCTCCCGAAGATGAGCGGCGTCATTGTGATATTTTCTAGAAACCCGCTGCTCTGCTTCGAGTTTCACTTCAGTATCTCGCTGAGCAGCATGAGCATCTCGAACTTGCTTTTGGAGCATTTCTTCCTTCTGTGAATAAGAAGTGGAGGAAGTAGCAAGCTCATTTTGAGTCTTTCAACTTCGGCTTCAAGCTTCCCGTAATCATCAGTAATGCTTTTCATTTCAGTATCATGCTGCTTACACCATTTGTCCCATTCAGGTTTATCGTTCTCCATGGTCATCATGGCTTCAAGATTCATGCGGTTGACCCTTTGAAGTTCATCGACCAACTTCTGCCATCCAGACATTCTTTCAATGTCAAGCTTGACAGCATCTAGATTTCTGAGCATGGCTTGTTTATCAATGGGAACTAAGTCTAAATCAAAGCGAACCCCTTTTAGACACCAATTTGGAAATCTGCTCTATAGTGTGGAAGGTCCATCCCCGGCTTGGTACTGAGGCCTATTAATAATTGCCTGGATGTCAGACTTCTTAAGTGCAGGAGAACCGGAAGAGGTATCAGGAGGAATAGAAGCGACAGTCTTTTCCGAAATGGTAGACGCTTCCTTTTCGCCGAGTCTGATCCGCTTAGTAGAATCATCGGCAGAGTGGCTTTTCCCCTTGTCGTCGTAAGTTTTCCTCTTGTAAGAATCGTCACTTCTGCGGGAAGAGTCATGTCGCTCGTCCCTACTCCCATAGTACTGTTCATCTTCTCTTCGGCGGCGCTCTTCATAAGCTCGCCTTTCGTGAGCTTTTCTCTCAGCCCTTTCCTCATCAGTTTCCCTCGGGGCACTGAGATAACTCCTAAAGTCGAAAGCATCGCGGCTTCCGTGGCGCCGGAATTTGTCGAAGTAAGAGCCACTTCGCCCCATTGCAGAACCTGAAATTGAAGAAGAAAGCAAGTCTTAGAAATCTTCGAAGTAGAGAATTTAAGTGCATATAAGTGCTTAGCATCATAAGTGTGTATGGCGTGTAGGCTACGCGCATCAAATTACAAACCACTCTGTGGTGTGGGAGTGGCAATGGCTTGTGTAGAAGGCGTTGTGGTTTGTCGCAAAGAAGAAGTTGCCTCGATAACAGGAGAGATCGTCTTTGAAACATCATCTTTAAAGAGCTCCTGAGAGGTTATCATGATATCACTCAGATTGTCAAAAGTATCGTCACCGTGATGCACGGGAGAATTATCTTTTTCAACTTCTACCTCAGCCGTCTTTTCAGAAATGTGAAGATTTTCATCTTCTTCAATAATCGGGGCAAGTGCTAACTTACTGGATGACCCCACATTGTCGGTAGAAGAAGAACACTTTACCAATGAAGTCTCAATGGTAAGTTCTTTCGGTGAAAGTTCTTTAGCAGGAGCGGGGGCATCTGACTCCTTAGCTGGAGAATCGGGGACTTCATGTGGCTGAGTAAAGCGGGAAGAGTGTAGAAGCCCGAATCGATGTAAAAATTTGTCTGTCAACAGAAATTGGATACTCCTTTCCTCGACTGGCACTGCCATAAGCCTCTCAAAAGTCGCTTTGTGACCGGGATTTCTAGAAGGAGGAGGAAGTGCTGAAAAGAAAAGGGCAAAGTTAGCACTTGATAACTCGGACTTCGGCAAGTTCGAAAAAACATAAGAAACAGAGACAAATGATCTTACTCCCTACTCTCCAGATGGCGTAAAATCCTGGAGGACAGCGGACGTAGAAAACCTGACTTAGGAAACTGTGAACACTATCGGGGAGACCAACGATCAACTTACGATTTCTAACACTTCTCACAACTGTAATGGAAGGATGGTCTTTGTGCTTTGTAAATGTGCACAGGAAGCGAATTTCTCCAAAATTGGGAAAACGGTCCAGCGTTCTCCTAAAAAGCACACACAGTCCCAGCAGGATGGAGTAGCCATTAGGGTGTAGTTGAAAAGGGGAGATAGATAATCGAAGGAGAAGTTCTCGAAGACAGTCGTTAAATGGTGGGATAGCTCCACTCAAGCACATTTGGCGGTTAACTGCGACAAAGCCATGGGGCGGCCTATCAGCAGTGTCATTTATTCCAGGGAACAAAGCGTCAGCTTCGGCAATGCCAAACTGGATGCATAATTGACGAAAGACTTTATGGCTCAGAGTGGTAGGAGTACTTTCCAGAGGATCATTCAATGGAGTAGCAATTGGAAAAACTTCTCCAGCTGGTTCCAAGTCTTCTTGTTGAGATATCATTCTACACAAGGAACTGGATGATCAAATATTAAGGTGCACGTTTCCTAAAAAGTGTGAAGTGTTGTGCAGAGCCAATAAAAATAACAAGTAAACACAACTGGAATTAAACTAGTCGACAATCGGTTGATTATGAGATTTCAGAACTTGTTAATATTTAAGTACAGTGTTAATGCAAACAAATCAGTTTCGATTGGCTATTACGATTTTGCTTTAATACTTCACTTGAATTGGTTATTGTACAACATTTCATTCATGCAGTTCATTTAATTTGATTTTTTCTTTATCGACTAATCTGTCATTTGATATGGGCAGTCAGTGGCAGTATATTCATCCCAGTTTTCTGTAAATATTATAACAGGCAATTAGAATTATTGATAATCTGTACAAGAATGCAACAAAGTTTAAAAAATTAAAGTCCAAACAATTCAGTGTACAAGCAATTTATTCCAGCAATTCGAGTCAGAAAATTCATATCGAAAGTACACTTCAAGTTAAGAATTCAAGTTTGGACAGTTCAATTCATTAAGTATTAACTCGTCCACGACCTAAGGGGCAAGCTACGAGTTAAGTTAAGCCATCAATCTATTAAGTCGCACTGCATAAGAAGGTCTCAAGCCAGAATGAAAAATGGCCATGTCCTAGGTCGTTGCCGACCTACGACCTACTTTAGGTCATATACGACTTAGGACTTAAGTCGCCAGTTAAAGTCTCGAGATTTCTATTCATAACGCAAAGGCCTTAAGTCGTTCGTCTTCTGCCCAATACATCAATCCGCTAACTCCTAACCCATTAACCCGCTAGCCTCTCCATCAACAAAAAATCTCATCCTCCCATGCCACTGAATCACCCCGAAATCACCATAAATCCGATGCATTGCCGCTCCGTCACAAACCATGAACCAGTCAAACTAAAGCACTGTAATCCATCGCATTGTTCTCGCAAATTGTTCAAAGCCAGGATGAACCATCTCGAATCCATCGGCAATCGATTGAAACAAGAATTGCAGAGAAACACGGCATAAGAAAAGTGGGTTGAAGATGGAGATGGGATTCATAATTTGGTGATAATCGAGGAATGGATAGCAATCGAATCCACTTACGTGATAAGGAAATAAGGATGATCTGCAACCGGTTGGTTTAAATCGTCTTTGGGAAGCTCGGAACGGCGTCAATGGCTGATTCGAATAGAAGAACAGATGAAGGGGAGGAAGAATGTTTCAACTATCTATACGCTGGAAGGTGGGTCGACTTACGCGATGTACGACCTAAGACTTATGTTAAGTCGCTTCCGACCTAACCAAAAAGCAAGTTAAGAAAATCGAAGCATATGACCTACGACCTAGGCATACACTTCGAGGGGCAAATGTTAATCCTCTTTTGTTCGCGACTTAACAAGCTGCGACTTACGACCTAAAAGGCATGCCGACTTAACAAGAGACGACTTAAGGAAGGGGCCGACTTAACAGTTCACGAGTTAAAGAAGTCTCTGACTCAACAGGTCACGACTTAAGGCAGCATACGACCTAAGCTACAGGTCTGACCTAACAGGAGCCGACTTAAGATAATCTACCACTTAAGAGCTAAGACCGACTTAAATAGGTTACCGAGTTAAGGAATGCTCCGACTTAAGGAATGCTCCGGGTTAAGGAATGCTCCGACCTAACAGTGTACGAGTTAAAGTGGTCCGACTCAAAAAGTCTACGACTTAAGGCTGTTGCCAACTTGATGACTTAAGGGAACTCCGACCTACCAGTTTAAGAAGCTAACGACCCACGACTTATACTAACTCGCTCGAACCAAATGCGGCCGACCTATGACTTATATTAAGTCGCTGCCGACCTATGACTTGCAGCTGAACAGCTCGTATTTAGGAGTAACTAAAGACAAGAGCTCCTATCTCGTCGCCGACCTAAGACCTACGACTTACTATAAGTCAGTTACGACCTAAGGACTTAGGGAATTTTTCCTATTCAGATTCGACCCTATAAATACCCCCCAAACTCCAACGGGTAGGGGACTTTTGGCCATTCATTTTCTGGAGCATTGATACTCTGTCGCACTCTCAATTCATTCAACAAGTAAAGATCTTCCAACATTCAAGGCACTACAACAAGCTTCGTGAAGAACTTCATTCATCCGACACGGATTTAGCAAGATTCGTCACCGAAGTTTGAGCTAGTAGTCGAAATTGTTGTGTGATCAAATTGTACTGTGTTTGACAAGTGTTTTGTATCGTTTTGTAACCCGATTCAGTAATAAAGACTATAAAGTGGATGTAGGCTCAATTACGGGCTGAACCACTATAAATCTGCAGTTCCTTTACTGTTTTACTACTATTTTCAGACTGTATTATGTTCCCGTACCAACGGGTGGTGCTTTCACGAATCTATTACACACACCGGGTTTTAGCGTTCACATTTTAGCGTTAACAGCAGCTTTGAAGTTGGAGATCTAGTCTTGAAAAGGATCATGATAGCAACCGGAGTGTTTGGGCCAAATTGGGAAGGGCCGTATGTCATAGGCAAAAAACTTCTCGATGGCACTTTCAAACTCACAACCGTCGAAGGAGATTCAATTTCGAGAGCCTAGAACAGCAGTCACTTGCGTCCATATTTTACTTAGAAGCAATGCTTAAATTTGTAAAATGATTATGAATGTATCATACTTGCATTGTAAGCCATTGTAAAGCAGTGCAAAGTGATAATAAAAAACTATAAAGTGGATGTAGGCCCAATTTTTGGCCGAACCACTATAAATCTTGTGTCTCTTACTATTTTAAATTGCCTATCTCATTTCGATGTGCAAATATCTTAAATATGTTGCTAAAATATCGATTTAATATTGCAAGCAATCGCAAACCTAAGCGATTCTCATAAATCACTCAACAAACCAATGTCAAGCCACAAAAATTCCAGACTCAATTCCTATAAAGGGTTGGTGATTCCACCAAAGGGGCACCTTCCCAAAAGGAAGGCACCAGGCCCTTGCTAACTGACTGTGATCGTTTGTACAAACAGACATCCGGTTAAGTGGCTTGCATCTGCCCGTGGATTCACTCGACCACGAAATACACTTTTCTGGAAAAATCAAATAGCTTATCAAAGAAAAGAATATAAACTTGAGAATGATAACGAGGGATCGCTCTACAACAGTTGATGCAAAGACATGGATAAGCAGACAAAAACAGCCGAAATGGAATCTTGTCTCTCACCCAAGAATGTTGGTGGGACCACCCAAGGGGGCACCTTCCCAAGATAGAAGGTTCCAGGCCCTTGATTACTTGATTGCGATCGTTTCTGCAAATGAACATCCAGTCAAGTAGCTTGCATCTGCCCCGTGGACCTACTTAACTATGAGATGCAAACTTCCTAGCAAACCAAACAAAAGACCTCTTCGGAGGCACACAAACGAAGACCTCTTTGTAGGCAAAAAACTGCTTCGGAGGCAAAAGACCTCTTCGGAGGCACACGAACAAAGATCTCTTCGGAGGGAAAAGACCTCTTCGTAGGCAAAATACCTCTTCGGAGGCACAAGCCCTCTTCGGAGGCACAACTCTTCGGAGGAGTCCTCTTCGTAGGCAAAAGCCCTCCAACGAGGCATGCCCAAATTGAAATGCTTCTCTCGCCCAAGAATGTTGATGGGACCACCCAAAGGGGCACCTTCCCAAGATAGAAGTTTCCAGGCCCTTGTTGCTTGACTGTGATCGTTTGTGCAAACGAACATCCAGTCGAGTAGCTTGCGTCTGCTCCGTGGGACCATTTAACTGTGAGAAAGTAATTTTCTGGCAAAACCGCACAAAGCCCTCTCCCGAGGCACAAACCAAAAAAGTAAAGCCCTTCCCAAAGGCATATCAAACAAGCCCTCTCCCGAGGCATAAGCCAAAAAGCCCTCTTCGGAGGCACAAAGCCTTCTTCGGAAGCACTAAACAAGTAAAGCCCTCTAACGAGGCACATCTAAAAACTTTTTTGATGGAACCACTAAAGGGGCACCTTCTCAAAAAAGAAGGTTCCAGGCCGCAGCTGAATACTTATGATTATTTGTAAAAATAAATATCCGGTCAAACAGCTGACGTCTGTCCCGTAGGCCCATTCAATGATAAAATATAATTTTCTTCAGAAGCCCGCTTCACTGCATAGGGGAATCCACTTTTCAACAAATAAAAGTGATCATCCCCGGAAGTTGAAGTGTTCTTTTAAAAAAAATGAGAGAAAGAAAAACTTCTCCGATAAAAGGCATACTCTATTAAAAGCAGAATAATATTTCCTTAAAACGGAAAAATTATTCTCTAAAAATAAGAGTACAATTCTTTTCAGAATATTGCAATGAGCCATGATATGAGGGCATATAACTATATAGAACAACACTCAAACATCATACCACGAGCTCACTACAGTATCATATAAAGTAAATAAAGAAACTTGTACAAAAACAAGGAATAAATGCATTCACACATATACTGACAAGAAATTGTACAAGTAAAAAGAATCATTTCTGACAAGAAATTGTACAAGTAAAAAGAATCATTTTATTCCATACTATAATTTTTTTTGTACATGTGCCGGTTTCAACTGGGGGCCGGTACCCGCACAATCTCCGGTCAATACATGCAAAAAGCAAAATAAAAAGCGTAAAGTCCAGCTCATTACTCCTTCTTCCCGCCACCTTTAGAGCTCTTGCCCGGCTTGATGATTAGTTTCTGAATCCGGCGTGGACGGGTCGCGGAGGAAGGAGAAGGAGGTGTAGCCGGATCTTCTTCCACTTTTTCCTCACCAGCAGAAGTGCTTTTCTTCTTTTTCTTCGCAATTGCGCGCTACCCCTTCTTCTTTGAAGAAGACTCACTGCCCGGAGTAAATAGCTCAGATAGCTTTGTGTCATCATCATAAGGCTCCGTAGTCTTTTCACCTCCTCCAAGCTCCTCAGCCTTCTGCTCTTGCGAAGCGGGTGGATCATCCAAGCCTCGAAGGGCTTCTATTTGTTCTTCCTGCAATCCCGGCTGAGAAGCAGGAGTGACTTGAAGGGATGGAGGTGGAACAGCTGGAAGAGGAGAAGTTTGTGCAGCGCTCAGTGTTTCCGCTATAGAAGAAGAAAAGTTAAAATCAGTATTCTCCGTAAAAAGAGAAGATATTGGATCATCAGGACTTAAGTAATAAGCGAGAAATTCATCGAGCTCAGTTGAATCGAACGAGTAGTCTACTCGACTTGGATCAACATCGAAGTTACCTGGAGAAGTCGGCTTAATCACATCGATTTCAAATTTTTCGGCTTCAATGTCGTCCTGGGTCTTCTCCTCGACTTGAACAGTGTGAGGCTCAGTAATTGCGATTTTAACTTCGGCTTTTAAAGGAGGTGGAGAATGAGAACTAGAGCCAATGGTATTAGGGTCGACCGAAGCCGAAGGACGAGCGGGGTCGGTTAAAGGCGCCTTCTCCAAATGCTCTCCTCCTGTTGCTTCGGCTTGCTCCCTAGCAAGCTGCTCTTTTCCCCTGGCAAGGGCAATATGTTCCTCATCATCCAGATAGTTCGCCTCAAGATCTTCTTCTGCATAGCTAGCACCTCCAAGCATATCAAGTACAGCTTCCCACACTTCGGCTAAAGTAATCTCATACTTAGGACCCAAAAATGAGAGACTACCACGACCCAGGACTCTGTGCAAGTAAAACTCGAATAAAGTAGAGCTGATATTGGCTTTAGTTGCCTCATGAGATTCTTCGGCTACAACTTGGCCGGCAACTGTCTCATCCCGCTCTTTTTCAACTTTAAGAAGTCGAGCCTTTAACATTTCAATTTCCATGTCTTGGGAGCTTGTTTTTTCTCGCAACCAAGCAACATCAGTGCGGTAACTCTCTACAATTTTCTCTTATGCCTCATATCTGGCCTCAGCGTCTCGTTGACTGGCATGAGCATCCCGTACTTGCTTTTGAAGTACCTCTTCCTTTTGAGTAAAAGAGGCAGAAGAGGCGGCAAGATCGTTTTCAAGTTTCTTGACTTTAGCCTCGACCTCCTCATTATGATCGGCAATGTTTTTCATCTCTATATCATGCTGGTTAAGAACTTTCTTCCATTCAGAATGATCGTTTTCCATAGTTAACATGGCTTCAAGATTTGCACGATTAACCCTTTGAAGCTCGTCAACCAGCTTTTTCCATCCAGACATCCTCTCGATGTCAAGCTTAACAGCATCAAGATTCCTTAGCATAGCCTGCTTATCAATGGGAACCAAATCCAAGCCAAAGCGCACTCCTCTTAAGCACCAATTTGGGAATCGGCTTTGGAGTGTAGGCGGAGCATCCCTGACTTGATACTGGGGCCTGTTAATAATCGTTTGAATATCAGTTTTCTGAAGAGCAGGAGAACCGGAGGGGATGTCAAGAGGGATAGGAGCAGCGGTCTTTTCAGAAATTGCAGACGCCAGTTTTTCACTAAGTTTGGCCCGTTTACTCGGATCTTCAGCAACATGACCTTTTCCTTTGACATCATAAGATTTTCTTTTATGGGAGTCGTCATCCCTTCTTCTTTGCCACTCCTCATAAGTTTGTCTTTCATGAGCTTTTCTGGCAGCTTTTTCTTCATCGGTTTCCCTCGGGGCAGGAAGATAGCGCCGGGGATCGTAAGAATCACGTCTCCCATAGCGCTGAAAGTCATCGTAGTATGAGCTACTGCGCCCCAACGGCGAATCTGAAAATAAAAAGATACGAAACTTCAAAATCTTCGAAGTAAAGAAGCTAAGTGCGTATAAGTGCCAAAAATCCTAAGTGTGTGTGATGTGCAAGCTACGCGCGTCAAACTACAAACCACTCTTTGGTTAGGGAGTGATGACAGATTGTGAAGCAGGAGTCAACTTTTGGGCTGACGAAATTTGCTGCAAGGAAGATGTCACCTCAACTGCTAGAGATGTAACTTTAGTTGTGGAAGTGTCGTCTTTGAAGAGCTCCTGTGAAGTAATCATCAGATCGCTCAATCCCTCAAAAGTTTCGTCACCGTCATGCTTAGCGGGACTCTTTTTCTCAACTCCTTTATCATCAGCCTTCCCGGAGTGTTGAGGAAGTTCCTCTTCTTCGATTACCGAGGAAAGTGTGAGTTTTCTAGATGACCCCGCGACATCGACGGGGATAGAACACTTCACCAACGAAGCTCCTGCAGCAGTTTCCTTTGATGCGACTTCTTCGGTAGAAACCGAGGCAGCTGATGTTTCAGTCTCAGAACTAGAAACTTCATGAATCTGAGTAGATCGAGAGGAGTGTAAAAGCCCAAATTGGTGAAGAAATTCATCTTTCAGCAAAAATTTGACGCTTCTCTCCTCAACTTCCACGGTACTAAATGTTTTGAAGGTTGGCTTGTGGCTAGGATCTCTAAGAGGAGGAGGAAGAGCTACAGAAGTAAAGAATGAAGTTCAATACTTGACAATTCAAGTTTCAAGAAATTCAGAAAAAATGAAGTGAGCGGAAGTAAGCAATCTTACTTTCGATTCTCCAGACGGCATAGAACCCCGGAGGGCAGCGAATGAAGAAAAATTGGCCTAAAAACCCATGTGCACTCTCGGGCAAGTCTAGAATCAATTTACAGTTTCTTGCGCCTCTCACAAGTATAATTGAAGGGTGATCTTTGTTCTTCGCAAAAGTGCACAAATAGCAAATCTCTTCAAAACTTGGAAGATGGTCGAGCGTCCTCCTGAACAGCACACACAACCCCATCAAGATGGCATAACAATTGGGGTGTAGCTGGAAGGGAGAGATAGTTAATCGAAGAAGAAGTTGTCGAAGAAAATCATTAAAGGGAGGAATAGCTACACTTAAGCACATCTGACGATTAACTGCGACAAAACCAAGAGGTGGCCTGTCAGTAGTATCGTTCACTCCAAGAAGCAAAGTGTCCGCTTCGGCAATACCAAACAGAATGCACAATTGACTGAAAACTTTATGATTCAAGGAAGTCGGAGTTCTTTCTGGAGGATCAATCAACAGGTTAGCAATTGGAAAGACTTCTTCAGCTTGTCCTGTTTCTTCTTTTTGAGAAGTCATTCTACACATGGAACTGGATATTCAAATATGAAGGTGCACGTTTCCTAAAAGTGTGAAGTGTTGTGCAAAACTAGTAAAATAACAAGCAAATATAACTGGAATCAAATTAGTTGACATGTGTCGATTATAGAGTTTCAGGGCATTTTATTTTAAGTCCAAGTACAGTGTTGATGCAAACAAATCAGCTTTAGTTGATTATTTTAGCTTTGCTTTAATACTTCACTTGAATTTGTTGATTCACGGCATTTCATTCACAGAGTTCATTCAAGTTGATTATTCTTTATTGACTAATCTGTCATTCGATGTGGGCAATCAATGGCAGTATATTCGCCCTAGTTTTCTGCAAATGTTGTGTTTAACAGGTTGTTAGCTTAAAAGTTAGTATAATCTGTAAGGAAGTGCAATAAAGTTCAAACAGTTCAAAGTTCAAGCAGTTCAATCAAGTTCTTTCAGAATTTTACAAGTCCTAGGTCGTCAAGACTATTTTCAAGCGACCTAACATAGGTCGGATTCTTTAGGTCATCCAGTTTGTGCTCAAATGACTTAACATAGATCGAACTTTCTTAAGTCGCATTGTTCAAGTCAAAGAGTTCAAGTCATGAGACTTCAAGTAAAGACAGTGCAAATTTGGTTAAGTACTAGGTCGCTTACGCGACCTAAAGATTAAGTCGCAGAGAGTTAAGTCGCAAAGGGTAGTCACGAGAAGTTAGGTCGCGAAGGTTGTTAAGTCGGCCAAATCTGTTAGGTCGTGAAGGTCTTTAGGTCACTTAGATTCATTAGGTCATTTCTGAAGTAACGCAGCAACCTCAAACTATCTCCTTCCAAAAACCGCTATGCCCTACTCTCCAATTACACTTTGCCACGTGTCCACCAACCATCGCGCCGCTTGAAGCATCATAACTAAACCTAAAACCCACTAACTCCTCTTCACTCAGTAACTAGCTACCTCGTTAACTTGTGATCGGATAACCCGTTATCACCTACAAAATGAAATCCATCATCTTCTCAGTGAAATCTACTATCTCTCCATACCACTAAATCACCCAAAACTAATTCAGATTACCTCATATCCATCATAGATCCAACGCACTGCTGTAATTTCATGAAGTACAATGACAACATGACCAATAATGATAAAAAATCGATCGCAACATGACTCGAAATGAAATGCGACACATGGAATTGGATTAGGGTTAGAAGAAGGGAATTCGCAATTTGGCGGTGATCATGGTTGAATAGAGATCGAATTCACTTACATGATATGATGGTAAAGATGAATCGATGACTGATCAGCTTAGATTCGCCCTTGGAAGTTCGAAAGTTTGTTAATGGCAGAGAAGGTCGTCAAAGTAATTAAGTAAAGAGGAAGAAACGAGCTAACAGTTTATATGAGACAAAAAGAGGAAGGCGAATAGGTACGCGAGTTAACGAATCTCTTAGGTCGCTCACGACCTAGCGGAGTTATGTCGAAGCACACGACCTATGACATAGGCATGCATTTCGAGGGGCAAGTGTTAACTCCTTTTTTGAGCGACCTAACGACCTACAAGAATTAACGAGCTAGCGACCCAAAGGAGGGAACGACCTAGCGACCTAAAGTTCCAAGCGACCTAAGGATAGAACAGTGCAGCGACCTAGCGACCTAAAGTTCCAAGCGACCTAAGGATAGAACAGTGCAGCGACCTAGCAACCTAAGGATAGAATAGTTCAACGACCTAGAGACCCAGCGTCTTAACAACAAAACAACCTAAGTTATAGGTCGCGCCAACTTAAGTTGCTCCGCCAGATAACTCAACACAGTTAAGTCGCCAACTAATCCCTAGGTCGCTCAGGACCTACAACTTATCACCCCATTCAGATAGATCAAGTGCACCCCTGTTAAGACGTAGCTCGCATCTCTTAGGTCGCTGGCGACCTATGACCTATCTTAGGTCGTTCACGACCTAACACCTGTCCGGAATTCTCCTATAAATACCCCACCTATTCCAACTAAGAAGGGACTTTTGGATCATTTCTGGAGCGCTTATACTATACTGTTTTCTCGACTCATCCGACACTTCAAACACCAAAGACACTTCATCGAACTTCAAGAGGAGATCTGACACATCCGATATGGATTCAAAGAGCTCTCTTACATCAAAGTTCTAGCTACTCGTCTCAATTGTGTTGAAGTCATATTGTAATCGAAGAATTGTTGTATAAGTTGTAATTGAATCAGCAATAAAGAAGATAAAGTGGACGTAGGCTTAATTTCGAGCCGAACCACTATAAAACTGCTGTCTCTTTACTTTTCTGTTATTTTCTGCTTATTTCTAGTTCCCGTACCAACGGGTGATGCTTTCACATTACTAATACTCACACTGGGGTGTTAGCGTCGATTTTTACGTTAACAATGCTCGGGTTAGACCGAGTATTACAAATAGAGGATAGGATGCTATGGAGCTCAGGAGACGAGCTGGATGACGAGACGTATCTCACATACTTGGTTTTTTTCCACTGTGTATTGTAGGCTGTATATTCAGCATTTGAGAGCACAATTTATTATAACCGTATGTTATTGTGTTATTGATGTGTTGTACTCTGATGATGTAATATGTAAATAACAGATATAGTTTTCTTTTTGTGTAAAGACTAGTTGTTGTTATTATATATTATTCCGCTACGATTGCGAGATTCTGTATTGTTGTTTCTGTTTTCTTCTTCTACCTCTTCTCATTTTCCCTAACGATCTGGTATTTCCAACATTTGATTGCTCGACTTGTAATACAATGGGCGTATTGATGTCGATTTTCGATGGTCGAAAATATCGGTCATGACAGGGAAAAAGCATTGACTTGGGTTATCTTCATATGTTTGGTAGTCGGGTTTATATGCATGATCGGGGAAATGGTAAGCTTGAGCTTAGAGCTTTCAAATGGGTCTTGCTTGCTTATATAGATGGTGTAAAAGGCTATCAGATATGAAATCCAAAAATGAAGAAGGTTGTGAATTCTCGTCATGTTACTTTTGATGAGTCGGCTTTGTTCAAGGAGAATGAGAGCTTATCGGATGTTCCGGATTTGGTTCGTGCTGAATCAAAGGAGAAGGAAGTTATTCTCACCTTCATCCAAGGAGTAGAGTAGTTGAAGATGCTTGTGAGGTGGAAACAGTTGATGTTACATCACATAGTCCATTGGGTGCCTCTAGTAGTGTTTGTTATGTACATTATTCTAGATAAATATAATGTACATTATTCTAGTTGAATCAAAGGAGAGGAGTTTGGGTGATGGTATTGCTACTCGGGTGAGCTGACTCGCTATAAGGCCAACCGATAGATATAGTAATTGGAACTGTCTTAGCTTTTGCGGTAATTTGGACTATGCACTTCATGTAGTCCAAGATGAGCCGATGGACCTTGATGATGTCAAGGATTCGAGTGATAGTTCGAAGTGGATTTATGCCATGGAGGAAGAGATGCAATCATTGTAGAAGAATCAAACTTAGAATTTGGTTACACTTCCTAAAGGGAACCGTGCTATTGAATGCAAATGGATATACAAGGTGAAGGATGATGAGAGATACAAAGACAGATTTGTGGCTAAGGGGTTTGTACAAAGGAAGGGAAAGGAGTATGATGATATTTTCGCACCGGTTGTGCACCATAATTCAATCCGGATATTACTTGCTATAGTAGCTATTCATGACTTGGAGTTGGAGCAACTAGATATGCAAACCGACTCCTTGCATGGCGAATGGGATGAAGACATCTACATGGAGCAACCAGAAGGTTTTGTTGTAGATGGTAAGTCAAATTATGTTTGCAAGTTAAAGAAATCACTATACGGTTTAAAGCAATCACTTAGACAATGGTACAAGAGAATTGATCATTTTATGCATGAAAATGGTTTTGACAGAAGCATCAAGGATGCTTGTTTATATTTCAAGAGGTTGAAAAATGATTGTTGGGTGTATTTACTTTTGTATATGGACGACATGTTCATTGCTTCAAATGAAAGAATGAAACCAACAAGTTAAAACTGAGTTTAAAATTGGAATTTGAAATGAAGGATCTTGGAGAAGGAAAGAGGATATTGGGCATGAAAATAGAGAGGGATCAAAAGTGTTTTGAGCTAAAATTGACTCAAAAGGTGTATATATAGAAATTGCTCTTCCGGTTTAGCATAGAGAATGCAAAGGTGTCAAATACACCTTTATCTTTGTATGTGAAGCTTTCAATTAAGGGATCGCCTATCTTAGAGAAAGACAAGGCTTATATAGCAAGGATGTCATATGCTAGTGTGGTTGGAAGTTTAATGTATGTCATGGTGTGTTCAAGGCCCGTGTTACTACCAAATATCCTTTCGACCATGTCGAACCTAGTTTGAACAGATGACAAGGAAGAACAAGAAGAAAAAGCTTCAGTAAGTCCTTTCGAAGGAGTCGAAGGGATGCTACAGCTAAAGTATAGAAGTTTCACAACCTTTCGAAGGGGTCGAAATGGTCGAAAGCACTCTTCCACTTCAGTGTCCGCCTTTCAAAGCAGATGATTCCACATGCACGAAGACCTTCTGATTGAGTTAAATCAACAACTTTCAAAGTCAAAGGAGGATAGCTCTTCATATACATGCCAAACCATTCGAAACCAAAGGTTTCACCTTCACTCAAGCTACTCAGAAGCGTACATTGGTCAGAACAACTGTTTCGAAAGCATAACCAAGTCTTTCGAAACAGTCAAAGCAATTACTGTCTAGGGGAGTTTCCGCATCAAGTCACAAGCAAAAGTTCATTAACAACTAACTAAGTCGAAACCATTATAATTGCAACACCTTCGAAACCCCTAGATTCTGCCTATCGACAGAGTCAAAAGCTCCTACAAAGCAACATAGAGAAGAAAGGCGCAACCATCCCTATCAATAAAGGCGGAAGCATTCTAAAGACAATACGATAATATCGATGTTCAATGTGATAGCCAGAGTGCTATTCACATGGCGGAGAATTAGGCGTTTACCTCATGGACTAAGCATATTGAAGTAAGAGAGTCGTCTTTAATAGCCACGAATAAAGGTAAGCATGTATATATTCGAATAGTGTATATAAAGGATAACGCGGCAGATATGTTCACTAGAGCATTGCCGATTGAGAAGTTTGAGCATTTCTCAAACTTGATTTGCTTATTGAAGTGCTAGGTGCCATGGGGTGGCACGGTTGAGGGAGGAGCTTAGTTATAAACGATGAAGAGTATCGGTGAGAGATAGTGGTTCTATCTTCTAGGTGAGTACTAGTTTACACTCCTTAGTAATTTGTCTTTTGGTAAGATGGTTTTGGATTTGGGTAATTTCGACACTACGTTAGTAGGTGGTGACTTTGTCGGAGCTCGTTGATGGGGTTTAATGGGCGGTGGCTTTGTTGGAGCTCATTGAGAAAGTATTCAAGCTTATTGGTAGAAGGTAGAGTTGGGGATAGTTTGGCACTACCGTTTTTCTATGTTGGAGATGGATATAGTGTCGAGGTGGAGTGTTGAATTTTGGAAAAAATATATGGAGAATGGAAAAAGGTCGAGAATAGCTTGATAATGGTGAAAACGGGCATGTTAATTGAAGCTCGGATACTCAAGTTATCGCAATTTGAAGCTGGGTGATGCAGGCTGAAAGTTGTGTTAGATGTCTGGTAGGAAGCCCCAAACGTCTGATGGCAAGTCTACTGTAACCTACGAGTTCTGTCAGATGTTTGAGAGAACCTGTCAGATATTTGGCAGTAGAAATTCTGCAGTTTGAAAGTTACGATAGACGTCTGAGTGGTTTTGTAAGACGTCTTACACGATGCAGTTTTGTTTTTTTGATCCAGAATTTGTGTATTTTCTTGTAAGACTTCAAGGGGAAAATCATGTATTTGTCAAGGCAAGATGGTTCACTATATAAGCTCTTCTATGAATTCAAAAGGGGTTCAACCTAAGTATCCAACAAGTAAGGGTTTTATCCAAGGGTTTATGAAAACCTAGTTTTCTTTAATTCTCTTCTCCACAAATCTATTCTATTTTAATTTGGTCATTGTAATCAACCTCTTGTATTCTTCTCATTGGTATTAATAAAGGCTCTCTCTCAAAATGGATGTACAATAACAAGACATTAATGGAACCACTATAAATCGTTGTGTGATTTATTTTTATTGTTATTGCTTTATTTTTCTATTACTTGTTTGGCGATTGTGATTGGTTTTGGATTGGATTGAGATATTGATTGGTTGTTTTTGCACTTCTTACCATGATCTCATTTTCCATTATGCTCTGTGATTTTGATTTGAGTGGTCTCGAATTAGAATTTCCATAATAGTTATTGTGATTAACATACATATTAAGAACAAAAACTAGTACTTAAATCTAAGCGTAGCCTTTGGGGAAAGCCACTAAAGTCATGGCTTTGGGCTCATTCACACTAGGGAACCAAAATAGAAAAAATAGTAAAACCAAGGCGTAAATATTTATAGTAAATGCCAACAAAAAACCATTGTATGAAAATAAAAGTAGAATCTAAGTGTAAGGAGGACGACCGAATCAGGGGAATTTGGAAAAATGACAAAATTTAAAAAAAAAATAGGCTGAAGTACATCAAGTTTTATTTTTAGGTTGAAGGATAAATGCTAGTTATATTTAGCATTATGTTCAACTTTTACACTATACAAAATGCTAGTTATAACTAGCATTATATTCAGTTTTACACTATATAAAATGCGAGTTATAACTAGCATTGTCCTTCAGCTAAAAAAAACTTCTGTCCTTCAGCCTAATTTTTTTCTAAGTTTGTCATTATGTCTATTTTCCTGTTTTGCATAAGATGACAGATTTTTTTATCTTTAAATTTTACTAACTTTATGTTATGAATTTCTATTTATAGAATATTAATATGATCTAAATGCTAAAATTTATGGTAAATAAGTTTTTTTACTCTGAAATTTAATGATTAACATTTCTAACACAAATCAATTGTTAAAAAATAATTTTGTTCTGAACCGTTATATGACTTGAAGTATTATTACCAAGGCAGTTGCAATTTTTATTACTCCATTTGTTATTTGTATCGTATATAAACGACTTTGATGCTTTAATTTTATTAATCTAATTAGTATTTGTAACAAGGCCTTAACTCATAACAAGTTTTAGGTACCATAACTCCTAGGACCGGCCGTGCTTAAATCACTGTACAATCTCAAAAATATTAACGCAATGAATTATTGTCCAAATTCAAATATAATTCAAATATGAAGTTAGAAGAAAAATTTGGATCGTACCATAGCGTTAATTGAATATATTACCATGTTAATGTTTTGAAATTCCCAGATTTGATCCAAAATTTACTCAAAATTCTTGTTTTTCTTCTCCAAATGCACGAATCGTCATAATAGCACAATCTTTGTTCCAAATCATGAATAGACTAATCGTATAAATGTTGAATTTAATCTCGCTTTCAAATTAGTGTGAATTGATTGGTAAGTACAACACAGAGAAATCGATTGGAGTTATGTCTTGGATGAGAACACTACCTTGAAAATGAAATTCGACATGACTATGGTGCAATCGATAATTGTCGTCCGCACTTAAAGGTTAACACATCGGTTCTTTAAACTTAAGCACTCAAAGTTGAAAGATTTGAAGCTTTGCAGTAATCTCTATATAGAAGTTTTAAGTATATATGAAAGAAGATTTTAGTATGGAGGAATTTATGGAGAAAAAGAGATATGGAGAAAATGAATTTTTGCTTAATTATTATGTTTCTTTTATTCTTTCTCTAAATAAAGTGAAAAACTAGAGAAAAATGAATGTCAATTTCTCCTTTCTTTCTCCAAATAAATAAGCATTCCACAAATGAAAATGTTTGCTCATTAATATAGAATACTAAAGGTCATAAAATGACTTTTATTTTTGTTGTAATTATCCAAAAACCAACATTCAATTTTGAGTTCTTTGTGACTACATGCTCCACATTGGATGCTTATTCAGTAAACACAGAAATTGTTGGTGGTATTCTTACATGGAACGAGGTCCTCGTTGGTGTACTATTAGGATATGGGAAAAGGTATATACAAAATTCAAATAAACAATTGACTATTAAGGTTTTCAGTTGATACTCGAGAAATCTGAAATCCGTCAGCATCTGTACCATAAAAGTGGATAAATATCTGATATTCGAAAAAACAAATTCGGATGCGGATACGAAAGCATCCGCATTCGATAATTATCCATTCGGTTTTTGTTATGATTATAGTTTATTTTACAGGTATTTAAATACAGTCAAATATATGTATTTATTGTTTTATTAAGTTGAAAGTTTATATTATATGTATTTAAAGCGTAATAACCACTTAAAACTATTTAAAAAAAATATTAAGTTAAATCAAAATTTTCTATATACATTTCTTAGTTTATAAATATTTAAACGCAAAATAATTATTTGATATCTGTTTGTATCCATGAACGCAATATCTAATATCCAAAAATAATCCACGAAGGCAATATTTGATATTCAAAAATAGTTTCGAATACAAATAATAAGTAAAAAATATTTTTAGATTGGAATGCATTTAACTCAGTGACAAATAATAAGTAAAAAACTTTTATAGATTGGAAAAAGAAAAAAATGACGCTTACAAATCCGAAAAAGAGCAGTTAACTCCACTATTCAAATCACAACCCATATGAAAAAACCTCCTAGTTACATACAACCACCGTCAACTGTACGCCGTTCCTCCGACACAACTGCATGCACAGTGTTGGATAATCCATTAATGGCAGATAGCAACCCGGACACCGCTTGCTTTTTCATCTCCGATCTCTCCTCTTCCAGCCTCAGCCTCCTTTCTTCCAGCTCCGTCAACTCCTTGTGCCTCTGCTTGTTCTCCTCAGATGTCATCAATGTCTGCGACAACAAAGGAGTAGTACACACCGTGGTCATCCCCAAATTACTCACCTTTCATCTTTTCATCTCCTGTTCCTCCTCCACCGACTCGTCAAATTCTGTTGTTTCCCAAAAAAAAGTAACACAAAATTAAGAAATTAATGATATCGAAAGCATATAAGATACTCTTCATGTTGAAAAGCTTTATAAAAAGCAATGTTTTTCATAAACTTTGCTCAGGTTTATGATTATAATGAAATATTGCATGCATTATTATGCATAGGGCCCTACGACTTTTAGTCCCACGTTGTCAATTTAAAAGAATCAGAAACTGAAATTACCTAAGTCTTCAGTCTGTGGGGTTGCTTGCGTCACCGCTAGAGGGGGCGAGAGGTCTTTTGGCGGCTGATGTGGTGTGATCATAAAAGTGTAGAGTGTTCATCCTCCTCTTTAGTAAAATTTGATCACCCTTGAACTTTATTGGAAATACATCTACATTCGGATGCAAAATGCCGAATTTTTTGTATTCCTGCATCTGTTAAAAAAATTCATCACAAGCTTATTAATTAGTTTTATCACAAACCTTTATATTTAGAAAAAAACCAAAACCATAGCGTTTCAGATTTATGTTAGTATGATTACGATACATATTAACAACCAAAACTAGTTCTTAAATGTAAGGGTGGCTATTGGAGAACGCCACTTAAGTCATGGCTTTGGGCCCATTCACAAAAGGGCATCAAAATAGAAAAACACACAAGGGCATCAAAATAGAAAAATAGCAAAACCAAGGTGTGAATATTTATAGTAGAAGCCAACAAAAACCATATATGAAATTAAAAGTGGATGCTAAGTGCAAGGAAGATGAGCGTAATTCATCCACTATTCCTTCAATATATAGCCCTTAAATTTTAAAATCACAACTTTTAGAATTCCCACAAATTTATAATTTTTTAAATCTACTTCTATTAAAGGAAATTGAAAGAAAGATTGAAGCATCATATCAATTTCAAAAATCATAATTTTGCATAAGAGGATAGACTTTTTTATCTTTATATTATAGTAACTTTATGTTATGAATTTCTATTTATAGAATATTTATATGATCTAAATGCTAAAATTTGTGGTAAATACGTTTTTTAGCTTTGAAATTTAATGATTTACATTTCTAACACAAATTAATTGCTAGAAAATAGTGTTATTTTGAACCGTTGTTTGACTTGAAGTATTATTACTAAGACAGTTGTTTCTTTTTGTCACTCCATTTGTTATTTGTATCATATATAAACAACTTTGATGCTTTAAATTTGTTATTATAATTAGTATTTGTAATAGGGTCTTGGCTCATAACTAGTTTTAGGTACCAGAACTCTCAGGACCGTCCAAATATAATTCAAAAAGGTAGATAGAAGGAAAATTTGGATTGTATCTTAGCATTAATTGAATATATTATCATGTTAATATTTTGAAATTTTGAGATTTGATTCAACTTTGCTTAAAATTCTTGATTTTCTTCTTCAAATGCACGAATCATAAAAACAGCCCAATCTTTGTTCCAAAACCCGAATAGATTAATCGTATAAATGTTGAATTTAATCTCACTTCCAAATTGTGGGAAATGATGGGTAGGAGAACAACAAACAGAAATTGATTGGAGTTGCATCTTGGATAATGACACTATCTTGAAAGCGAAATTTGACACGACTATGATGCCATCAATAATTATCGTCTGCTCTCCAAAATTGATACGACGACTTTTCAAACTTGTGCACTCAAAGTTGAAAGATTTGAAGATTTGTAGTAATCTCAGTGTAGAAGATTTAAGTAGATGAAAGAAGATTTTATTATGGAGGAATTGGGGAGAAAAAGAGATATGAAGAAAATGATTTTTTGTTTATTATGTTTTTTTAATTCTTTCTCAAAGTAAAATAAAAAATTAGTTGTCGATTTCTCCTTTCTTTCTCCAAATAAATAAGCACTCCACAATAAAAATGTTTGCTCATTAATACAGAATACGAATCACAAAATGACTTTGATTTTTGTTGTAATTATGCAGTAAATAGGCATTCAATTTTTGTTGTAATTATTCAATAAATAGGCATTCAATTTTGAGTTACTCTTGACTACATGCTCCACCATTGGATGCTTATTCAGTAAACACTGAAAGCATTGGTGGTGCCTTTACATTGAAGGAGATCCCCGTTGGCGTATTATTAGGATGTGGCAAAGGTATATACAAAATTCAAATAAACCAATCATTATTAAGGCTGTCAGTTGGTACTTTAAAAAAACCTAAAATCCGTCTACATTATCATAAAAGCAGATAAATGTCTTATATCCGGAAAAACAAATTCGGATACGGATACAAATGTATCCACATCCAAAAATAATTTATTTTGTTTTTATTCAGATTATAGTTTATTTTAAAGCTATTTAGTGTAATGAAATATATGTATTTATTGTTTTATTAAGTTAATAGTTTATGTATCTAATATGCATTTAATGATATTGCATACTTTTATGATTAATAAAATTGAAAAAAGAAATATTACATTAAATCAAAATTTTCTATGTACATTACTTAATTCATCGATGTTTATACAAAAAATAATTGTCCGATGTCCGTTCATATCAGAAAATGTAAATATACAATATTCGAAAATGATTTTTGAATGCAATCCGAAAGTACTTGTTAACGGAGGAACCGAAGGTTGGAATGCTTTTATATCAGTAACAAATAATAAGCGTTGTAACCATTTTAGATTGGAAAAAGGGGGAAAATTGACGGTTACAAATTTGAAATAGAACAGTTAATTCCATTATTCAAACCACAATCGATATGAAAAAACCTCCTAGTTACATGCGACCACCGTCAATTGCACGCCGTTCCTCCGACACAAGTGTATGCACAGCGCTCGATAACCCATTAATGGCAGATAGCAACCCGGACACCGCTTGCTTTTTCATCTCCGATCTCTCCTCTTCCAGATAATCCATTAGTTCCACGTTGTCGATTTAAAAGAATTAGATACTAAAATTACCCGAGTCTTCAGTCTGCGAAGCTGCTTGCGTCACCGTTGGAGGGGGCGAGAGGTCTTTTGGCGACTGTGGTGGTGGGATCATCCTGACCGGTGTCGGGGAGATGGGGATCTGGCGAGCGTTGCGGAGATTCAGTATAGCAGTGAGCGATTCGTGGATGTTGAAGCCCATGTTGGTAGGCAAGTTGAATTCTTTCCTTTCATGCCGCTTCATCTCCCAATAGCTTTTCCGGTTGGCACCAGTACCAGGTTCGGCTGCAGCATATCCGGACTCGTAGTCACAGACCTTTTTGTACTCGCAAAGGAGGTTGTCCCACTTGTTCTTGCTGTACCTTCATTCTACCCCAAAAGCATTCTTCTCTGCAACAGCTTTAGCCCGTGCTATTTCTTTTTCAAGGTCAAACAACTTTGCCTCAAGTTGGTTAGCCTTCTCATTTGAAGCACCAGGCTCCAAATACTTCTTCCTTAACGAGGCTATTTTTTCCCTGTCAGTGGCAGCTTGATCACTAATTATATGCATTGATCTGGCAAAATAAAGCTCTTGTTTTTTTGCTTCACGTCGCATTGCATCTATCTTTTGCTCCTTCAGATTGAAAGTTTGTTTCATTTTATCATAGTTCTTTTCAATATGAAGAATCTCAAGTTCTATTGTAAGAGGCGGAACAGTTGCATCTTCAAAGACGGATGGTGGATTCGGCTCGTTTCGAGAAGGGGTTGGATGTGGAGAAGATAGGGGACTCGGTATAGGAGCCAAAGGTGGCAGAACAGTTGATCAACGACCATCTGCCACCTTTGGCTCCTGTACCGAGTCCCCTATCTTCTCCACATCCAACCCCTTCTCGGAACGAGCCGAATCCACCATCCGTCTTTGAAGATGCAACTGTTCCGCCTCTTACAATAGAACTTGAGATTCTTCAGATTGAAAAGAAATATGATAAAATGAAGCAAACTTTCAATCTGAAGGAGCAAAAGATGGATGCAAAGCGACGTGAAGCAAAAAAACAAGAGCTTTATTTTGCCAGATCAATGCATATAATTAGTGATCAAGCTGCCACTGACAGGGAAAAAGTAGCCTCGTTAAGGAAGAAGTATTTGGATCCTGGTGCTTCCAATGAGAAGGCTAACCAACTTGAGGCAAAGTTGTTTGACCTTGAAAAAGAAATAGCACGGGCTAAAGCTGTTGTAGAGAAGAATGCTTTTGGAGCGGAGGCAGCCGTGGGCGCAGCAGTAGTTCTCGATCCACTTCCACTGTGGCTGGGAGGAGCGTCGGTTGGGGAAGGGGGATGACGTGGCATAGCGTCGGTCGTCATAGAGGCGTTTGGCGGTGATGAGGGTCAGCGTTTCCTGAACTGTCCAGTTGCCTTTCCGGTAGTTAATAGGATGGGTTTGAGGCTGTTGTTGGCTGTTTGGTGTTGGGTTTGGGTTGGGAGATGGAAACGGATTCGCCATGGCTGTGGACAGCGATGGGTTTGAGGTGGGTTTAATTTTGATGAAGGGGGTGATGGAGTAATATTTATTTTTTTGGCTGCTGAGGAAGTAATAAACGTTTGGTTACATGGAGGTGAAATGGGAGTTGTGTATTATATATGGAAGAGTGTAAAGTTGTGAAATGTAACGTGAAACGGCTGAGTTACTTTGGATTTAGTATTGTAATTAATTCTTCCAACTATGTTACGGTTTTAAAAATAAGTTATGCATTTGGCCTTAAAGAAAGAAATCGTATTAAGGATGAAACAACACGTGAAGAGCAAAAATTAATGCATGCAACTATGTTATAGTTTAAAAAATCAGTTACGCTTTGGGCATTAAAAATATAATTCATATTAAGGTTGAAACAACACGTGAAGACAAAAAATTCAATTTTGGAAAACCTCAAAAGGATCAAAAGAAAGAACCTAAATAAAAAATAAAAAGACTTAATAAGCTTCGGCCGTGAAGCTTAATTGCTTCAGGAAACATTCACCGGTCCACCATTGGACACCCCACTGGTGCACTAGTGTCGATAGTTCCT
Organism: Allium fistulosum; assembly: GCA_030737815.1. Classification (NCBI taxonomy): domain Eukaryota; kingdom Viridiplantae; phylum Streptophyta; class Magnoliopsida; order Asparagales; family Amaryllidaceae; genus Allium; species Allium fistulosum. Next base: position 532,414,046 of record CM060908.1, on the reverse strand, counting down.
GAATCTTTTCAACTGTAGGAGATCAACTTTAATTATTTATTTTTGACTTCCGACACTTGAATTTCATTCTAAGAAAACTGATACATCATTTAAGGGCATGAATTCATTCAAAACAAGCATTCAATACATTAAATGATCAAATAATGAAATAATTACTTGCAACTTCAACAATTTTAATTTTCAGCAATTACCACTTAGCAAATACATTCAGTTCACACTCAAATCTCAACCAAAATCATAAATAAGCTACAATAGCTTCATGCAATAATATTAGAGACACTTGTGAGGGTTACTCAACTTATATCTTAGAAATAGCTCGCCAAAATCTTAAATTTCGACATTGCTTCCCTTATTTCAGCCCACCCTAGAAATAACTCAACAAAAGAGGAATAAAGAATTTCAAAACACCGTAAAATTTAAAGTAATAGATTTGTAAAGGTGTATTACTGATTTTTATTTGAATTTTCTAGAACTTTCTTGAATTTAAATGAATGGATTTCCTCAGGGTTTTCAAAAATGGAGGTGTTTCTAAACTTTCTTTTTACTGTATGTACAATGAAACCAAGGAGAAATTTTTTTCTTCCTTCTTGATAGTTAATTGGCTTTGGGTAGATTACTAACCTATATCCATATCCTTTTTTAAAATTTGATTTTTTTTCCTTCTCTAATTCATGATTTTAATATAAATTACGAAATAAACTTTGTAGTCAATGTTACTAATAAATTTACAAATTCATTCATTTATACCTTTCCATATAACCCAAAATGAAAATTTTAATACTAGGCTAAAATAAAATACTAATATATCTTAAACAATGATCACTTATAAACCAGCATTTCTTTAAAAAAAATTCATAATTAAAAAAAGGATTTAAAAAACTAAAATTTCTCTTTATCATATAAAATAGATTTATTTATGAATCTCAAAATACTAATTTGATGTCTTAAATTTTCAATGTTATTTAAATTTTTAGTTTTTATTCTTTTGGATTTAAATAATTCTTTTATATTTAAAATTCCAACCATTTGAAAATTTCTAAATAGCATAAAGATTATTCCATAGAAAAATATATTTTCCATACCAAATTCCTTAATAATACGTTTTTTTTAGAAAAATCACAATTTTTCAATTTCTTTAAATCTCAAAATTTAAAAATTTGAAATTTCATTTAAAATCCTAATTCAAATTATTTTATATTTTATTTCAAATTGTTCCAAACCAGGGTTGTTACAATACTTTTTTCTTTACTTTGCTTGGAATTCAAGAGTCATCATCAAAATGAATATTTCCGCTTATCGATTCATTAAGCTCTGTAAACATGTTTCTTCATCCACACATATAATTACTAGCTCACGTATCCAAATATTTTCCATATATTGTCATTTTCTTTTTCATCTGCATTATATGTCCATAAAAGTGTAGAGTGTTTTTCCTCCTATTTAGCAAAATTTGATCTCCCTTGAACTTTATTGGAAATATATCTGCACTCGAAAGCAAAATGCTCAACTTTATCACAATTATAACATGTAACTTGTAATTTATCACACATTGGCTTCCATTATTTTTTGTGTTTCCTCCACTTCTTAGACCTCTTTTAGTATACGTATTTGGTTTAAAAATTATGTAAACTTGAATGTAGAAAAATGCAAGTGAACTAAAGATAATTTTGTATATAATTGTAGAAATTTAAGTTATGTGGACTTGAATGAAATTTTAGATTAAGAATCTTTGTCAACGTAAATGTGGTATATAGTACATTGAATTTTCATTATTTAGGACTTATTACCCTAAATCATAAATATTTGTAAACTAGATTTCTTTTAAACGTTCAAATGTTTGATCACTTAATTAATTTAGTTATACGAACTCGGATGTGAAGAATATGATAAAAATTAGACTATACATATAATTTGTAAATATTGATATTTAAATGTTAAATGATAATAGTGAGAATTTGTAAAACTTTGTAATAAAAATTATAATAATTATAAAGTATGGGGATATGAAAATAAAATATAGGGAGAGAATCAGTAGGAAATTCTTCCGTTTTATATTATTTAATAAATGTAAAACTGACAGTCTTTCTAGAGAATCAATTTTCAAAATGGTGCGTTCATGAATATGTTCAATCATTGCATTCTCCCTTCAATCAAACATGTATACTTCTAGCTTTATTAAAACTAGGCTAAATCTTAACACCTCAATTTTTTTCATTCTCATAGAAAGTGAATGAAAAAGAAATTAAAAATAAAAAGGTAAAATTAATATAATATGGTGTGAGAAAAGAAATAAATGAGGTGTGATTTTTTTTAACAAAACGATGGATGTAATATAAAAATTAAGGGCTGCTAATATATTCAGCCATGAAGTTATCAATGTGTAACATGTGTCTTCTATACATATTTTTTGTTTGTTATAAAGGAAACATTCTTAGATTTAAACAAATCAAAATATCTACAAAATTGTAATCATTCGACACACAAAATTACTCCAAATATCACTGAAATAATATATATGAAGCAAACATTATATAATAAAACAACGATAACCAAAAAATTCAATAAACTCGCCAACTTTTGGTTCATCTTATTGATTAGTCAGAGATTAAATAAATTACACGATACTAATATTAATAATACCCAACCTTTTAATACACACTTCTTTAGATGCAATGAAGAAATATATGCAAAAGTAACGCAATGATTAATATATGAATGAAAAACGAATATTCTCATATGGTCATCCTTTTACAAAAGTAGTTGGACTAAACATATCTATATTTCCATATAAACTGTAACGATACGACTTTTCGACGCTCGAAAGTCGACATTAATACGTCCACTGTATCAAATGCTGCGCAATCGAATGCCGGAAAATCGAATCATTAGGATTAAAAAGAAGAGGTAGAAGAAAACAGAAGAAAAAGAGAACAGAAAAACAGAAACAGAAACAATATTAGAATCTCACATTCGCAGGGGAACAATATATAATAGATAATCACTAGTCTTTTAAACAAAGAACTATATCCGTTTATACAATACAACAATGGGAGTCAATATACAACTCAATACAACAATGGACAGTTATATAAACTTGTCCCCATACAGAATACACAGCGGAATAAATAAATAAGTACAAGTGTACGTCTCGCCATCTAGCTCGTCTCCAAAGCTCCAGAATATCTAGAATATCCTGATAACATAACTCTAGACTGCCCGTGCGGAAAATTATGGGCACCCAGAGTTTAGAAAGGGAACAATAAACTCCGAGTCAGTCATGGTGACTGGTGTGAGATCATAAAACAGTTATTTTCACAAAGAAAATAAAAGAAATTCACAATGCTTTTAGAAAATGAAACTACCATAAGACCTCCCACCACACACACAATGCAATCGCAGACTTGGAGGAGATTTCTTCTTATGATAGTCAAATATGCTTACTACACAAAATCTTTCTAATATTATTATTAGTGCATAGTGTGGAAACATTTCGAAAATATAATATTAATCTTAGCCAGCATAGGTACCATTATATTATGCCTGCTATAGCTGCCACCTGAGGTGACAGATTATACAAATTTCAATCGTAAAGGCCTCGTATTGTTTCTTTGGATTTCCAACAAATGGTTAGGCTAAGGAACTTCCTATGTGTTAATGCTTAAAATTGAACGCTAACACCCGGTGTGTGTAGTAAAGTTGTGAAAGCACCACCCGTGATACGGGAACAAGAAATAAGCAGTAAAATAGCAGAAAACAGTAAAAGACAGCGATTTATAGTGGTTCGGCTTAAGATCGAGCCTACGTCCACTTTGAATTCCTTTATTGCTGATTTTGGTTACAAGATGATACAATGCACTTCAAAATACAATATATTTTGATTCCTAAACACTTTAGACTAGTAGCTCAAGCTTCGATGTAGAAGATCTCCTCGAATTCATGTTGAATACAGTAGATTTCTTTCGAAGCTTGTTGTAGTGTCTTGAATGTTTGGAGTTCTTCAAGTGTTGAATGAGTTGTGAATTCTACAGAGTAATGGTGCTTCAGAGAATGATCGGAAAAGTCCCCACATTGTTGGAGTTAGGGGCGTATTTATAGGAGTGATTCTGGGTGGAATTTAATCATACAAGTGCTAAGTCGTCTACGACTTAAGGTAGGTCGTAGGTCGTGGGTCGGCGACGACATAGGGAATCCGACTTATTTCAGTTGCATTTGGTTCTTTCTGAGCGAGTTATTTAGGTCGTGTACGACCTATTATGAGTCGTAGGTCGTTGAGACCGCTTCTGTTAGTTAGGCCGCTAACTTCTTAACTTAATAGGTCGTAACTTCCCATAGGTCGTTAGGTCGTAACTTCCCATAGGTCGTTAGCTTCTTAGATCGGTATGCTTTTTAAGTCGGCAGCTCTTAGGTCGGTATGCTTTTTAGGTCAGCAGCTCTTAGGTCGGCAGCTCTTAGGTCGGTATGCTTCTTAGGTCGTTAAGTCGGCTCTGTAGTTAGGTCGCTAACTTCCTTAGGTCGTTAAGTCGCGAATCAAAAGAGGGTTAACATTTGCCCCTCGAAGTACACGCCTAGGTCGTAGGTCGTGTGCTTCGATTTTCTTAGCTCGCTCTCTGATGAGCTTGTTAGGTCCTGAGCGACTTAAGATAAGTCGTAGGTCGTATGTGTCGATTCGCCTTTCACTACCACAGTGTATAAATAGCTTAGGTCATTCTCTCTTTTCCATTACCTGCTCTATCATTCCGTCTGCCATTAACAAGTTTCCGAGCTTTCGAAGACAAATTCCAGATTACTCGACCGTTAATCATCTCCATCATCATATTTTGTAAGTGAATCCAACCAATATTCAATCATGACCATCATCGAATCGCGAGTCCCTTATTTGTCGTGCCTAATCCAAGTTTGTATACTATGCTCCATCATTAGTTGTGTCGCAACCGATCCTTGACTTCCTTTAGTTGCTAGGTCATTGTGATTTCTCGAAAATACTGCAGCATACTGGTTTTATGATGGATTTGGGATGATTTGGTGATGTTGTGAGATGTGATTAGAGAATGTGGCCTAGGGTTGTTTATGGGGGATAGTTCGAGTTTATTGGGTTTATGAATCTCGAGTTGGCGAATTACTGAACTCCTCAGTGGAGAGGGAGGAGATTGGTGAAGGGAAGTGAGGCTTTGGTTCGAACAGGAAATAGCTTGAGATTCCTTCGGAGACGACCTAAAACATTCACGATCTAACAGCTTGTCCGATTCAGGAGTTCTTGCGACTTAACTGATTTGAACGACCCAACTTTCTCTACGACCTAATTAGCTTGCAGCATAGGCCTTAGCTCGTGGCCGAGCTAGGACTTAGGAAAATTCATGTCGTTCTGACTTGAGACCTTTAAATGCATTACGACCTAGGGCTAATGACTTAACTTTAACTCGTTGCATATCCTTTAAGTCGTGGACGACTTAACTTGCACATTGTGACCTGAGGAATTTTCGACCTATGTTAGGTCGTGAGTAACCTAGGACTTTGAACAATTTAATCGACCTAATTTCAGCAGCATAGGCTCTAGGTCGCAGCCGAGTTAGAACTTGACATATTTGCATTGCTTTGAACTATTTGACTTGAATTGCCAGGATAAACTGCTTAAGCTTTGAATTAGTTGAACTTCGAACTGTCTGAACTTCTTTACAGATTATCTCTAATGCTAATTGCCTGTTAAACATAACATTTACAGAAAACTGGGATGAATATACTGCCACTGACTGCCCACATCAAATGACAAATTAGTCGATAAAGAATAATCAACTTAAATGGACTGCGTGAATGAAATGTTGTAAACCAACCAATTCAAGTGAAGTATTAAAGCAAAACTAAAATAGTTAACTGAAGATGGTTTGTTTGCATTAATACCGCACCTGAATTTTTTAAATTAACAAGTCCTGAAATTTCATAATCGACCAATTGTCAACTAGTTTAACTCCAGTTATGTTTGCTTGTTATTTTTATTAGTTCTGCACAACACTTCACAATTTTTAGGAAACGTGTACCTTCACATTTGAACATCCAGTTGATTGTGTAGAATGACATCTCAACAAGAAGAAGTAACAGTTCAAGTTGGAGAGGCTTTTCCTATTCCTGCTCCATTGGCTAATCCTCCAGAAAGAATTTTGACCACTTTAACATACAAAGTCTTTCGCCAACTGTGCATTCAGTTCGGGATTGCTGAAGCAGATGCCATACTTCCTGAGAGGAGCGACACTGCTGACATACCACCTCATGGTTTCGTCGCCGTTAATCGCCAAATGTGTACGAACGGAGCCATTCCTCCTTTTAACGATTTCCTTCAGCAGCTTCTTCTACGATTGTCTATTTCTCCCTTTCAGTTACATCCCAATGGCTACGCCATCCTGATGGGACTATGTGTGCTATTTAGGAGGACGTTGGATCGTCTCCCAAGTTTTGACGAAGTTTGTTATCTGTGCTCATTTGCCAAAAATAAAGACCATCCTTCTATCACAGTTGTGAGAAGTGCTAGAAACCGCAAGCTGATCATAGGTCTTCTTGATAGTGTTCATGGGTTTCTGAGTCGGTTTTTCTACGTTCGTTGTCCTCCGGGATTTTATGCTATCTGGAGAGTAGGAAGTATGATCATTCATCTTTTTCCTTTCCTTATGTTTTCTGAACTTTTCGAAGCCCGGGTTGTCAAGTGTTAACTTCGCTCTTTACTTTTTTCAGCACTTCCTCCTCCTTCCAGGGATTCTGGTCACAAATAAACTTTTGAGAGGCTTATGGCCATGCCAGTTGAGGAGAGGAGTATACAATTTCTATTGAAAGACGAGTTTTTTCATCAATTTGGACTCTTACATCCTTCCTGTTCTATTCAGCCACATGAAGTCCCTGATTCTCCAGCTAAGGCATCAGATGCCCTAGCTCCTGCCGAAGAACTTATACCGAAAGATCCTACCACAGAGGCTTCTCTAGTGAAGTGTTCTACTTCTACTGACGTTGTGGGGCCGTCCAGCAAGCTAACACTTTCTCCGGTTATTGAAGAGGAGGAATCTCCCCAACGCTCCCGAGAAGGCAGCCGATGAAGAAGTTAAAAAAGAAAATTCCGCTCAGCATGATGGCGAAGACATTTTTGGTGATTTAAGCGATCTAATGGTGACTTCACGCGAGCTTTTTAATGATGATGTCGTTAATGCTAAAGTTGCCTCTCCAGTGATCGAAGCGACATCTGCTTTATGACCGCTTTCTTTGTCCCAAGAGTTCACTCTTGCCGCAAAATCCGATATAACCCGTAAGCCGACGAGTGGTTCGTAGTTTGACGCGCGTAGTTTGCATGCCACACACACTTAGGACTTTTTGGCACTTATATGCACTTAGCTTCTTTACTTTTAAGATTTCTAAGACTTGTCTTTTTCATTTTCAGATTCTTCGATGGGGCGAAGTGGCTCATATTATGGTGACTTTCGGTGTTTTGGAGGGCGTGACACTTATGATCACAGATGCTATCTCCCTGTTCGTAAGGAAACTGATGAGGAGCGAGATATTAGGAAAGCTCGAGAGAGACAAGCTTATGAGGAGCAGCAAAGGAGGAGGGAAGAACGTCACGACTCCTCTCAAAGAGATGATGCTTCCTATAAGAGAAAGTCGCATGACGACAGAGGAAAGAGCAAAATTTCTGAAGATCCCAGTAAACGGGCCAGACTTAGCGAAAAGGACGCGTTTGCAATTTCTGAAAAGACTGACGCTCCTATCTCTTCTGATATCCCATCCGGCTCTCCTGCTTTAAAGAAATCTAACATCCAGACGATTATTAGCAGGCCTCAATATCAAGTCAAAGATGCCCCTCCCACTCTTCAAAGATGATTTCCGAATTGGTGTTTAAAAGGGGTGCGTTTTGACTTGGAATTGGTGTCGATCGATAAGCAAACTATGCTTAGGAATCTTGATGCTGTAAAGCTTGATATCGAGAGGATGTACGGATGGCAGAAACTCGTCGACGAACTCAAAAGAGTTAATCATATGAATCTTGAAGCCATGTTGACTATGGAGAATGACAAGACGGAATGGGATAAAATTTGCAAACAACATGATGTGGAGATGGCGAGCATTGCAGATGACAATGCGAGACTTGAATCCGAAGTCAAAAAACTTAAGGAAGATCTCGCCACTTCTTCTGCATCGCACTCTCAAAAGAAAGAAGTCTTTCAGAAACAAGTGAGAGATGCTCACGCTGCTCAAAGAGATGCTGAGCTGAAACTTGAGGCCTAGCAGCTTATCACTGAAAAATATCGCAATGACACCGTCCAGCTGCGGGAAAAACTCAGCTCTCAAGATTTGGAAATTATAAGGCTGCAAGCTCAGTTATTGAAGACCGAAAAAGAGCGTGATGAAGCCATCACTGGAAAGGAAGCAGCTGAGCATTCGCACGAAGCGACGAAGGCTAATGTTAGCTCAACTCTGTTTGATTTCTATCTTCATAGCGTTCTGGGGCGCAGAAGCCTCTCATTTCTGGGCCCGAAGTATGAGATCACCTTGGCTGAAGTATGGGAGGCCGCGATTGATATGCTCGGCGGCGCCGGCTATGATGAGGCGGAGCTTGAGGCACACTATTTTGATGACGAGACTCGTGCCGCTCTTGCCAGAGGAAAAGAGCAACTCGTTGAAGCTAGAGCTGAAACAGTGGCAGGGGAGCATTTGGAAAAGAAAATATCTCTAACTGCCCCTGTCCATACTTTGACTTCTGCCGACGCTGATATCGTCGGCTCCAGCTCTTACACTCCACCTCCTGCAAAAACTGAGCCTAACCCCGTCATTACCGAATCTCCCCTTACTCAAATCGAGGAGAAGAGCCAGGAAGACATTGAAGCTGAAAAATTTGAAATTGAAGTGATAAAACCGACTTCTCCAGGTAACTTCGATTCAGATCTGGCTCAAGTGGATTGCTCATTCGATTCAATTGAACTTGATGAATTTCTCGCTTATTACTTAAGTCCTGATGATCCAATATCTTCTCTTTTTTCGGAGAGTACTAATTTTAACTTCTTTTCTTCTGTAGCGGAAGCACCAAGTGCTGTGCACACTTCCCCTCTTCCAGCTGTTCCTCCTCCAACTCTTCAAGTTACTCCGGCTTCTCAGCCGGGATCGCAAGAGGAACAGATAGAAGCCCTTCGAGGCCTGGAGGATCTACCTGCTTCGCAAGAACAGAAGGCGGAAGATCTAGAGGACAGTGAGAAGACCCCGAAGCAGTCTCTTGATGATAACACGAAACTTTCTGTGCTGCTTACTTCGGGAAGTGAGTCTTCTTCGAAGAGGAAAGGGAAGCACGCCATGAAGAAGAAGAAGAAAAGCATCTCAGCTGGAGAAGATAAAATAGAAGAAGATCCAGCTGCACCTTCTTCTCCTTCTTCTCCGACCCGTCCACGTCGGATTCCGAAACTAGTCATCAAACCGGGCAAGGGTACTAAAGGTGGGAAGAAGGAGTGATAAGCTGGACTCTCCTTTTCTTATTTAGCTTTTTCTTGTATCGACCGGAGATTGTGTGGGTACCGGTCCCCGCTTTTTTGAGATCTGCACATGTAAAGAATTTTCATAGTATTGAATAAAATAATTCTTTTACTTGTATAATTTCTTCTGTATGTAGGAACGCATTTATTTCTCATTTTAGTGTAGAATAAACGACTCTTTTTACTTGTACAAACTTTTTGTTTGTGTTTGAGAATACATTTATTCCACATCTTTTTTGCGTGATATTGTAATGAACTTGTGGTATGTGTTTGAATGCTACTTTTATTGATGTAGTTTTCTTGTGTGATATTGCCCCTATACCACAAGTGCATTGCAATATCTTTTACTTTGACGAGACTTGTACTCTTATTTTAGAGAATAACTATTCCATTTTTGAGGAAAAATTATTCTGCTTTAATGGAGCGTGTCTCGTTTTTGGAGAAGTTTTTACGCTTCAACCTTTGGAGATGGTCACTTTATATTTTTGAGAAGTAAATTCTCCTACATGGTAAAGCGGGCCTCTGAAGAGGGCTTTATGTAGCACTTCAATTTTTAGGGATAATTTTTCAAGATGAACAAGTTAATCTTCCTTTTGAAGTGTGCCTTCAAAGGGGGCTTTTCTTTTTTATTTGTTATGCCTCGTTAGAGGGCTTTTTGTTTGACTCGCTTGAAATTACTTTCTCACAGTTGAATGGACCCACGGGGCAGACACAAACTGTCCGGTCAGATGTTCGTTTGTATGAACGATTGCGACCAGTTAGCAAGAGTCTTGTTCCTTCTACTTGGGAAGGTGCCCCTACAGTAGTTCCGTCAACTTTATTGTTTGAGAAGAGCATTTCATTCTTGGGACGTGCCTTCGAAGAGGTCTTGTGCCTCCGGAGAGGTCTTGTGCCTCCGGAGAGGTCTTGTGTGCCTTGGGGAAGGTCTTCTGCCTCTGGAGAGGGTAGTATGTGCCTTTGGGGAAGGCTTGTGCCTCGTAAGAGGGCTTGTGATGCCTCAGGAGAGGTCTTCTGCCTCCGAAGAGGGCAGCGTGCCTCCGAAGAGGTCTTGTGCCTCCGAAGAGGTCTTGTGCCTTCGGAGAGGTCTTTAATTGATTGCCTGAAAGTTACTTTCTCACAGTTAAATGGATCCATGGGGCGGACGCAAGTTATTTAATTGGATGTTCGTTCGCACAAACGATCGCAATTAGTTATCAAAGGCCTTGTGCCTCAGTGGTTCCACCAACCTTTTTGTTGAGAAGAGCACTTCCATTTATTGGCGTGCCTCCAAAGAGGGCTTGTGCCTCCGTAGAGGTCTTTATCCTCCGAAGAGTTGCGCCTCCGAAGAGGTCTTGTGCCTCTGAAGAGGGCTTTTGTTGATTAGCTCGCCCTTGTCTCTCCGTTGTTTGCTCATTAGTGGTCCCCTGTTATCGTCTCTGAGCCCGTGTTTCTTTCTTTTGCAAGTAGTTTGCTTTATCTGAAGAAGTGAACTTCATTGTTAAGTGATTCCACGGGGCAGGCGCGAGTTATCTAATCACATGTCTGTTTGTACGGACGATCATAATTAGTTAACAAGTGTCTGGTTCCTTTTCTTTCGAAAAATGCCCCTTTAGTGGAATTATCAATCTTTTGTGTGAAGTTCATTTCATGTTGGATTTAAATTTGGAACTTTTTGTGGCTTGAAACTCATTTATCGAGTGATTTATGGGGCTCATTTGGCCTTGTGATGGGTAAGCTTTGTTTTAATGACCTACAATATTAAATCGATATTTTAGCAATACATTTAGAGTATTTACACATCGAAATGAAACATGCATCTTATAATAATAAAGAACACAAAATTTATAGTGGTTCGGCCAAGAACTGGGCCTACATCCACTTTATAGCTCTTTTATTGATCATCACTGATTTTACAATACAATTGATACATCCATTTTTATAATTTCAAGCATTGCTTTTAAGTAAAATATGGACGCAAGTGATTGCTGTTCCAGGCTCTTGGGATTGGATCTCCTTCTACAGTTGTGAGTTTGAAGGTGCCATCGAGAAGTTTATTGCCTATGACATATGGTCCTTCCCAATTTGGTCCAAACACTCCAGTTGCTGTCATGATCCTCTTCAAGACTAAGTCCCTGATTTCAAAGCTTCGTTGACGGACTTTAGAGTTGAAGTGTCTTGCTATCCTTTGTTGATGGGCCGCAACTCTGAGCCTAGCTTCTTCCCTTCTTTCATCAAGGAAGTCAAGTGCTTCGAGTTGCAATTTCTCATTTTCAGCTTGGTTGAAATGAATTCTCCTGTGTGAAGGGACTTCTAATTTTACCGGAATCATCGCTTCTGATCCGTATGCCAATGAGAATGGAGTGTGCCCAGTCGCAGTTTTATGAGTTGTTCAGTATGCCCATAGTGCCAGTGGTAGCTTATCAACCCATCCACCTTTTGTTTTTTCAAGCTGTTTTTTGATGGTTGACTTGATAATTTTGTTTACTGCCTCCACTTGCCCGTTTTCCTACGAATGAGCCACTGCTGAGAAGCTTTTCCGGATTTTGAATTGCTTGCAAAAGTCCTGGAACTCTTCGCTTTCGAATTGAGTACCATTGTCTGTGATTATCTTCTGTGGCACACCATACCTGCAAATGATATTTTTAGTCACAAAATCTATCATCTTTTTAGAGGTAATAGTAGCCAAAGGTTCAACTTCAGCCCATTTAGTGAAATAATCAACAGCAACAATAGCATATTTGATCCCTGATTTGGCAATTGGCAAAGGTCCAATTAGATCTATCCCCCAAATGGCAAATGGCCATGGACTGACCATCTGTGTTAGTTTGGTGGACGGTGCTCTTGGGATTTTTGCAAATCTCTGGCATTTGTCACATTTTCGGGAGTTGATAGCAGCATCTCGATTAATATCTGGCCAAAAATACCCGTATCGGAGAACTTTCTTGGCAAGAGTTTGGCCACCTGAATGATCCTCACATTCTCCTCCGTGTACTTGTGCTAAAATTGTTTTAGCTTCTTCCTTGGTTACACATCGGAGTAATGGCATTGAGAATCCCCGCTTGTATAACCGACCGTCTTGGATTACATATCTCGATGCTTTTCTTAACAGTTTTCGGCGTTCTTTAGAATTTTCTGGCAAGGAACCGTTGAGTAGATATTCTCTGATCGGGGTCATCCATGACTCTTGTTCTTGGGATACAGCCATGATCTAGTCTATATCCATTTCATCAGTGCTTGGAGCTGACAAGACCTCCAAAGGAACTAATCCCAATAATTGAGCTTCTCCGGAACTTGAATACTTTGCGAGTGAATCTCCCTTCATATTTTCCTCTCGAGGTATATGGTTTATCGAATAGTGATGGAAATCATCGAGAAGTTCACAAGTCTTTAACAAGTAAGCAGGCAGATTTCCTCCTTTAGCTTGAAACTCCTTCTTAACTTGACATACAATAAGTAGATAATCACTGAAGATCTGCAATGCTTTGATGTTTAGTTCCTTTGCAATCTTTAATCCAGCAATTAGAGCTTCATATTCTGCTTCATTGTTTGTAGAAGGAAATTCCAGTCTTAATGCGTAGCATAATGATCGCCCTTCGGGGGTTTCAAGTACAACCCCAGCTCCGGAACAGTAATCATTTCTTGAGCCATCAACATATAATTTCCATCTGGTTGGGATGTCAATTGTAACCTCTTCCTCACTGTCACCCTTATCTGTATACTCTGCAATGAAATCTTCTAAGGCTTGTCCATTAATCGCTCTTCGGGAATGATAGGCGATATCATATTGGCTAAGTTCAATATTCCACTTCAGAAGATGGCCCAAAGTTTCAGGGCAGAATAGGACTTGCTTTAGTGGCTGGTCAGTGAGAACTTTGATAGGGTGAGCTTGAAAATATGGCCTCAACTTTCTGGAAGCAATCAGTAAACAATATGCGAGCTTTTCTAGCCTTGAGTAATTCATTTCTGCCCCAGTGAATCTTTTGCTGATATAGTAGACCAGGCATTGAACTTTTGCATCCTCCCGCACTAATGCTGCACTTAGGGCATGAGATGAAACTGCCAAGTATATGAAAAGGTCTTCACCATTGTTGGGCTTAGATAGTATTGGAGGCTCTTCAATGTGACGGATTAGTTCATCAAAAGCTCTCTGGCATTCAGGAGTCCATTTGAAGTTTTTCTTTCCTTTCTTTAGAGCATCGAAGAAGGGAATGCATTTATCAGTGGCTTTGGAGATAAACCGACTTAAAGCAGCAACTTTCCCATTGAGGCTCTACAGTTCCTTCTTTGTCCTAGGGGCTTTGACTTCTCTCAGAGCAGTAATTTGAGCAGGATTAGCTTCAATGCCCCTAGCGCTCACGATAAATCCCAAAAAATTTCCGGATTCTACTCTGAATGAACATTTCAAAGGATTGAGCTTCATTCCATACTTTCCGAGAATTGTGAACATTTCTGCTAGGTGATCCATATGGTCAACTGCTTTCTTTGATTTCACCAACATATCATCAACATAGACTTCCATAGTTTTCCCAAGCTGTGATTTGAACATTGCATTAACGAGCCTCTGATATGTTGCCCCTGCATTTTTCAGTCCGAAAGGCATGACTTTGTAGCAGTAAAGACCAACATCGGTGACGAAGCTCGTATCCTCCTGATCCGGCTCATTCATCATAATCTGGTTATACCCGGAGTAAGCATCCATAAAAGACAACAATTCATGCCCTGCAGTTCCATCTACCAGTTGATTAATCCTTGGCAACGGGAAGCAGTCTTTGGGACAAGCTTTATTTAAATCTGAAAAATCGATGTGTACTCTCCATTTTGCATTTGCTTTTTTAACCAGTACTGGATTTGAAACCCAATTCGGATAGGTGGACTCTTTGATGAAACCATTCTCCATGAGTCGGTCTACTTCTTCTTTTAGCGTTGCTGACCGTTCTGGACCATGGGTTCTCCTTTTTTGTTTCACAGGTGCGAATTTCGGATCAATATTCAAAGTATGTACAGCAATCTCTGGAGATATCCCACACATATCAGCATGACTCCAAGCGAATACGTCCAGATTTGCTTTTAAAAATGATATCAGCATATTTTGGATTGTCACACTTAATTGCAAACCCACATTTAGCACTTTGTTCGGGTCTTTAAGATCAATAGGTACCGGTACCGTTACTTCCATCGGTACCACTCTATTCTCCTCTACACTGGCTTTTCTGGGATCCATTTCTCTTCTTGCACCACTATGCTCGCCAGTGCAGGGACCACCCTGTACTTGCTACAAGGTTGGTTTTTTGATGCGGAGCGGGGCTGCCGCATCTTTTCCCATCTCTCTCTTCCTTGCTTCCCGAAGTTCTATAAGATAACATTCCCGCCCGGCGGTTTGATCCCCTTTAATGACACCAACACCATTATTTGTGGGAAATTTCATCGTTAGGCACCACGGGGCAAGAATGGCTTTGAACGCAGCTCGGGTTGGCCGACCCAGAAAGGCATTGTAGGCAGAGAATCCGTCAACAATTACAAAAGTTTACTTGCGAACTACCCTTTTCTGTCCATCTCCAAGTTCCACAAACAAGTCAACAGTTCCAATTGGCTGCTGCGGTTCCCCAGTAAATCCAACAATCTTCTGCGATGAAGCCTGAACGTTAGTCATTGGAATCTTCATTTGATCAAATGTCTTTTTGAAGAGTATATTGCAAGAGGCACCGCAATCAATAAGCACTCGCCTTACAATAGCTGGCCCAATTCCTACAGAAATGACCAAGGGATCAATGGTTGGAGCTTCAATACCCATAGAATCCCTAGCTTTAAACTCAATGTCTTCATTAGAAGTTCTCTGCTGTTTCAAGGGTGCAGCGTCTTCTAAACCAAAAACATCTTCCTCCGCTGGGGTATACTTCAAAGCTCGAGCATACCTTTCCATTTCACCCCAGCTTCTGCCCGCTGGGTGTGGGCCTCCTGTAATTACATTGATAACAGGCCTTTCAGATTTATGTGTTGTGGTACCCTCACCCAAGCCAGATGGGTGAGTAGGGGGTTGCTGCCCCTGAGTCGACGAAGCTGGGTCATTTCTGTTCTTCTTAACATACTGTTGCAGTTTATTTTCTCTTAGCAATTCTTCAATCAAGCTCTTCAAATGACAACATTCGTTGGTATCATGGCCGGGTTGGTTATGAAATTGACAAAATTTTCCATTTCGCATAGCACCCTTTCCAGGTTTTATCTCAGCTGGTTTAGGATAATCCACGGCATCTTTGGTGGCAAAGAAAATATTCTCCGGAGTGTCGGTTAAAGGAGTGAAATCTGAGGGTTTAAAGAAACGAGGTCTCTTTATATCCTTTTGTTTCTTTCCATCATTATTCTCCCTTTTTTGACCTCCGGAATCTTTCTTAGATGAAGCAGGAATGCTATTCTCCACTCTTGTCGCCACCACTTTCATCGGTGTAGGAAGATTTTCCAAGCGTATGAACTCGTCAGCTTTCTTATAAAACTTCTCGAGCGAATTCGGCTCCTTCATTTTCAGCCATTTACCAAATTCACTTGACTTATCAATAGCCCGCATCAGATAAGTCAAAATCATCCATGGCTCCGCATTGTCGACTTCAGCCAGAGCTACGTTGAAGCGATTCAAGAAGGACTTAATAGATTCTCCCGGATTTTGCTCAAGACTGGACAATGACATGATGTCCTTCGCCTTGGAAGCGTACAGTCGGAATTGCTCTTTAAACTTCCGAGTTAAATCAGAAAACTGGTCTACAGATCGGGCAGGCAGTTTAGTAAACCAGAGTAGTGCCACTCCTTCTAAGTATACCGGAAAGTACCGACATTTAATTTCATCCGTAGCCCTAGCACCCGTCATGTGCCAGTCGTATTTGTACAGAAATTGATTGGGGTCGCTTGTCCCTCGGTAAGCTGGAATGGTAGGAGGAACAAACTTTCTTGGGAATTCAGCTTTTAGAATTTTCTCGGTGAACGAAGTTTTACTTGGAGCGAACCCCCAGTCGTTCTCATCTTCATTTCTTTGCATGCTCTCTTTCATGATCTGTCGTACCATTTTCGAGAGGTATTCCTCGTTGTTCAGAGGCTCTGCAGGGTATTCATCAACCGTTTTCTCAGAGGTTTGCCTAAACAAACGTTCATGGAGAGTTGATTGCGGCCTTGTCACTCCGGCTTGGGGAGGTGCCCTTTCAATAGTGCCAGCTGCCCTTTGAGGAATGTTCCTCCCTTCGGAGTTGTGAACAGCATCAGCAAAGTTTACCTCATTATTCACTGGTTGACGGTTAGCTCCGAGCATAGCATTCAACCTTTCTAGCATTAAGGTGTTCTGGGTTTCAATCTGCTAATATAACCCAGATACAGCAGCATCTAACTCCGCTCGTGTCACTCCAAGGCTTGGAGCTGCTTGACTTGATGAAGGAGAAGTAGCAGTGTTATCGTGAGCATTGACGGATCTTGTAGACTTGCACTTTCTTCCGGGAGCCATTATTTCCGACAAACTTCTGGTTCTCAAAGAAACTTTCTCTACAAACTCTTGTGAAGCAATGATGACAATACTCCTAAGTTGGGTTCTCAATGAAAGCACCAAAATGTTAACGCTTAAAATTGAACGCTAACACCCGGTGTGTGTAGTAAAGTTGTGAAAGCACCACCCGTGATACGGGAACAAGAAATAAGTAGTAAAATAGCAGAAAACAATAAAAGACAGCGATTTATAGTGGTTCGTCTTAAGATCGAGCCTACGTCCACTTTGAATTCCTTTACTGCTGATTTTGGTTACAAGATGATACAATGCACTTCAAAATACAATATATTTTGATTCCTAAACACTTTAGACTAGTAGGTCAAGCTTCGATGTAGAAGATCTCCTCGAATTCATGTTGAATGCGGTAGATTTCTTTCGAAGCTTGTTGTAGTGTCTTGAATGTTTGGAGTTCTTCAAGTGTTGAATGAGTTGTGAATTCTGTAGAGTAACGGCGCTTCAGAGAATGATCGGAAAAGTCCCCACATTGTTGGAGTTAGGGGGGTATTTTTAGGAGTGATTCTGGGCGGAATTTAATCATACAAGTGCTAAGTCATGTACGACTTAAGGTAGGTCATAGGTCGTGGGTCGGAGACGACATAGGGGATCCGACTTATTTTAGTTGCATTTGGTTCTTTCTGAGCGAGTTATTTAGGTCGCGTATGACCTATTATGAGTCATAGGTCGTTGAGACCGCTTCTGTTAGTTAGGCCGCTAACTTCTTAACTTAATAGGTCGTAACTTCCCATAGGTCGTTAGGTCGTAACTTCCCATAGGTCGTTAGGTTGTAACTTCCCATAGGTCGTTAGCTTCTTAGATCGATATGCTTTTTAAGTCGGCAGCTCTTAGGTCGGTATGCTTTTTAGGTCAGCAGCTCTTAGGTCGGCAACTCTTAGGTCGGTATGCTTTTTAGGTCGTTAAGTCGGCTCTGTAGTTAGGTCGCTAACTTCCTTAGGTCGTTAAGTCGCGAATCAAAAGAGGGTTAACACTATGCCACATGGAAACGCCTCTGGAGGGACGTCCCAAAAACTAACTAGCTCTCTGCTAACACAAGACTGGGTTACCTCTTACACTAGGTAACTTCTGCACGAATATGCCACCCCCGGTCCTTTGGGACCTTTATCCGAGGGCCCTCGATCACACAGCAACAATCACACAGTAAATGAGATTGGAGCAACCACACAGGTAAATATCTGGGCTCCATACCATAATATCACCTTTTTCCAGAAGGAAATGACATACCCTAAAGGGAGCGACCCTCATAACCTTGCCGCATCTTTCCTGTTTCGACCATTTCCGGGTTGTGAGGTCCGATGAGGTCTGGTCCACAAAGCTACGCTTTTTCACAAAGCCATGCTTTGATCACAAATGATCAACAAATGATCATCAACACACAGCAACACTTAGCATGCCACACAACCAAATTGGGAGTATCACTGATAACCTTCAACTACATAACATTTGAGCTCATACATCTCAGAGAAGGGTGTTAAGCTAAGAGAATAAATTCTCTGCCACCAATAGAAATGTATTTGAAAGAAATCAGCTTTATATCTCAAAGTGTAGTGTCAAACATACAACCATACAAGTCTGTTCCAGGTTCGAACAAAACCGAAGGCACGTCCAAAGAAGCCCTTGCAATCCGGATATTCACTAATCACGTCCGGACTTCCCATCACAAGAAGAGTGATATAAATCTCTATACTAGAGCAACTCGGTGCAGAGACATTCGACAGGTTTTCCTTTCATTTTCAAAAATACCCGGTCTTCACACCGGTCTTCAAATGCAATCCATTTCGTCGTATCATTATTCAGAATGGGTTTTATGACACAAAGTCCTCTCCCAGCTAAACCGAATAATGAGCGCTTGTTTTATAAACAAATTCAAGTGCCATTTCAAAGGCAAATATTGATAGTCGGTGATTTAACTATCAAACAACATTCACAACAACCAACCAATTTAAATAATTTTCCCAAATTATTAAATTTCAAATATCTTCGCAAGATATATATTTTCCATACTTCATCACTTTGAAAACTAATTTCAAATCAATTTCCCTACACATGATATATTTCCAAATATTTATTCATTTCCACTGGAAATCTGCCGAGTTCAAATACTTTATCTCCAAAATATTCCTTAAAATCCAATTTCAGAATTTCTTCATTTATAGTTTAAAACTACTTTGGAAATATACTCGGCTTTTCAAGGAAAATACACTTCTATTTCAAAATGGTTCATTTAAACCAATTAAATAAATCCTTATCGATTTATTTCAAATTTACATTCCAAATTTGTAAATTTATTTCCACACTTTAAAAATAAATCAGTGTTTATTTTTAAAACAAACTTCCCTTTCCTTTATAAATTTCCACTGTGAATTTATATTCCCAAATATTCACTTTTTATACGATTTCAAATCGATTTCTCAAATATTCACTTTCAACTCCAAATCAACTTTCAAATTGATTTCCAAATTTATTTCCAATCCCAAATTATTTTCCAAACATTTATTTCAAACACCTAACCGATTTTAGAATGGATTTTCCAGGATTTATTTTTAAATACCAAATCAATTTCAATTGGATTTCAAACAAATTTACCACCTTTTAAATAAATCCCTTTATTCTCTCCAAATTATTTAAAATTCCATTTTCAATAAATTCTTCCACTTTTAAACAATATTATTCAAAACCCATTTATTAATATCTTTTCCCATATTATTAAATTTCAAAAATCAACTTTATGCTTTTAAATTCCTTCTTTTAAATTCACCCAATTCTTTCAAAAAGAATTCACTTAAAATTTCCAACTTTAATTTAAAAAAATCCAATTTTATTTATTTCTGGTATCGAACGATACCAAAAATACATTCGGCTAAATTATAGCCTTAAACAAATTCAATCATAGATATAATCATACACAGATTATAAATAAATCAACACACAATATTGAAACAAATACAAATATTTGAGGAATCCAGTTGGATCCCTCCAACCTGTTTCCCCGCATCCACAAATGTTAGCACAATAATTAAATACCCATTCCATTTCGCGGTGGAATATCGCGGTATATGGGATTAATAAAATATCATCCGCTATTATGCGGCGCATAGGGTCTCATCCGCTATATAATGCGGGAAATCAACAACTCCAATATATATTTATATATATTGCTATATACTACTATATATACTATCACAATCAGGCAATCAATCAATAACTGCAATTCAAATTTTAATTTGAGTGAGAAGATCTCACCTTTTCTTTTGTAATCCATTTTCATTCTTGGCTAGATTCCTTTCCGGTATTGACCTTGTATAAACAATTTATACAATTTATTAATATTCGAAACAAATCGAATAATCAATTATCATTTATAAATTTTAATTAACTAATGATTTGGTTTAAAACTGATTTACTTTAACAAATTATCTTTAGTAACCAAAATAATTGTTTAATCAGTTAAATAAATTATTTCCTTTTGAAACTCATATACACTTACAAAATAATCCATATGGATTTCATAAAAATCTCATCTACATAAACTTTAAACATTAAAAATTCCTATAAAAAAATATGTTTCTTTTCTCTGTACAAATTCTGAATCCTATGCAGTAATTTGAAGTATATATTTATTTATTCTTCCAATAATTAACACAAATAGAATTTCCTTACTATAATATTTTTTTTTGTAATATATCCATATATACGTGTTATCAAATTTTAAATCGAATCATATACCTCACTGCCATTACGTACAGTAAACTCCGGCAAGTCTCTGACCTTACTCGCGATCATCGCCGATGCCCGAAACTTGAACTCGAGCCTCTGCCCACACTGCAATCACCTTCAGCCACGCGCGTTCCCACATGCAAGCCCTGCCTAACCGCCATCTAGGCGAGTTTCCCCCAAATCGAACGACGTCGTCGCCGATTTCCTGATCGAGCCTCTCGATTCGATTGAATTCCCACGAACAATGCTACTCGACAATGCTCTCCCAGTTGCGAGCTAAACTCGCGGCCACCAAGGTCCATTTGCCCTTCGTCACTCACGAGGTAACGAACCTCGACAAATCGCTGCGCCTCGCCTTTAGTTCACGAGTTCGTCGAACTCGATCGATTTCGAATGCCCTCTTTATTTTTATTTTTTTCGATGAAATCTAAGGATAAGAATAGATGGGGAGATAAAGGAACTCGCGATTTTCGTATGGGTATATTTTGTCGAACGATATTTCGTTCTTCATATACGTAGGCCATGGATTTTATTTTTGAAGCTACTGAGTTGATTTTGAACGAAAAAGGCTCGGCATTTATTTGATCTTATCATTTGAACGAGAGAATGGGGAACAGGACTTGACGTTTACGTGCTGAGGAACACCACAGTGTTTCTGAAAAGCAAAAGCTGATGTGATACGTTTTTGACTGGGGACAAATATATATTATTAATTTAAATTCAAATTTGAATCAACTCGAAAACGAAGTCAAAAATTTCGACTTCCTATCAAGGCGTGCCGCTAGGCGTTCGTAATGTTATACGCCTATTCCGAACACAATGGAAAATGTTTCGACTGCAAATTCGATCGTATTGAGAAGATAGCTTTTCAAACCTGTTATTAAATTAAATTTCAATATATTTTCAGTGCGTTTGCTTATCGTACGGCCAAACGATCACTCCAAACATTACGAAAATTGAAATCCGATAATAATACACTATTACGGATCCAATGGAACTGGTTTCGTCGAATTCCGAGACTATACCTCGGAAGGCTATTTTTAAATTCAATTTAAACGATAAAATTTCAAAACTGAACAAATTACTTTCAAATTCAATTTCAAAAGTTCCATTATCTTCAGTATAATCAATATGAATTTCCTAAGCCTTTAAACTATTTTTAACAGGCATAAAACTGAAGATTCAATATTTTACCCTGTTTCAATAATTAAATTCAATAATTAAATTACCAAATTCATTCAAATTTTTTAATTTCAAATTAAACTAACTTCCAAATATTTAAAATCAATTAAATATCCTGATTTCAAATGTCAAAATTTCTGGGTCGTTACATTCTTCCCTCCTTAAAAGAATTTCATCCCGAAATTACAAGTTAAGAAGAGTGATCCTCAACCCGTTTATCATTTTCCCAAAACTAAACAGTTTTTTTCAAATTATCAACCCAAATCTTTTTATTAAAGATCATCATTTCAACTAACTGTCCAAATCTTAACCATAGTTCCCAAACAACTTTATTTACTTCACAATTCAAATTTAAATTTAAATTCAAATTTTAAATTATCCGAAATTTCTCAAAAGTTTTCTAGCTCTCTAAATTTTCGAAAAATTTCGCCAGCGACTCCTTTGCGCGACTAGCTCGGTACAACTACAAAATGTCCCTACGGACTCCCAAATTCCAATAGAAAACAAAATGCCAAGTGGCAAAATAAAAAACCCAGTCAAATTTCATACTAAAATTTTAAATAGATACCTTATCTTTGAAATCAAAATCCAATTCCATTTTCCTATAGCCTTTATAATCCCTGTATACTTTATTTTACAACAATGTCCAAATTTACTTATTGGATTCCCAATACCAAATTTACTTAAGAATTTTCTCCATTTCTTAAGTTCAATATAAGTATTTACATACTTCTTATAGTTATTTTCACTTCACTAACAAAGTTATATATCCATTTCCATTCAACTTTGCATTTTCAATTCCATTTGAATTCAATTTACAATTTCAATTCTATTTGAATTTATTTTTATCTTCAAACTCCGAATATTGAACTTTATCAATTATCTTCCATTCACAACAGATTCATCTCATTATTTAAACTAGTTTCATTTACTAATTTTTTTTCGATACTTTGCTTCATTTGATCGAATTTGACAAATTTTCCCTTAACAAAAATTTTCCATTTTTTTTTCAAAATTCTTCTAACTCCCAAAATTTTCAGAAAATTTTGGCGGAGTCTCCTTTGTACAGAGGAGCTTTTGCAATTTGACAAAAGATATAAATATATATACATCGACCCACTCGGTCGGAAAAACAAAAACAGTTCATATTTCCTATTTTGTATTGCGTAGGCGTACCTTTATTAGCATTTTAAGCAAAGCGGTTATTTTTAAGCATTTGCGCAACCCAAAATGCAGCCAAACGGCTTCCAAAAACCTGTACTTACTCAATTTAAATATGCAAGTGACAAATATAGGAAATCTATTAACATTTCATTTATTTTCAATAGCAAACACATAGATTTCATAAGTAATACATCCAAATTATTTTCATTAGCAATTTATATGGTTTCAATACAAATTAAATTATCTACGATCAATTCACATATAATTTCCATTCAATTCAAGTGATTTACAATGCAATTCTTTACAATCAATTCATTTTTAAATGAATCTAACTCATATCCCTTTCAATTGATTCCAAAATCAATTTCATTTGCTTTTATTAACTCATAGATTTTGATACAATCTCGTTTGCGTCAAACGACAATCGTTTCTATGCAAATTTCGATGATATTCACTTAATAGAATATCCGTTCTAGTTTATAACTAATTTAAATTGATACCAACTCAATTTATTTTAATTCCATTTTCTTTCCAATTGATTCCATTCAATTCAATTTATAAAATTCATTTATAAATTCACATTACCAATTTCATTTCATTAATGGATTTTATTTTCAAATATTTTCTTGGAATTCTATTCCAAATTATAATTCACATTTACTGTTTACATTTACAAATTCCATTCGTATATGAATTCATTTCCTTATACTTTCAATTCATATTTATAAATTTCATTTGTTAAATGAATTTATCTCCAAATCTTTGGTTATACCATTATTTCTTATTCAATTTCCATATAATAATGATAATAATTCAATATTATCTCTTCCTAACAACCAAGCAACCATATACAATAATAATTATGGAAAATGATTTCTTTTCTATACAAAAATAGTTTTAGGCAAAATTATTTCATTTACCCTCTTTTAAAACAATACTGTGTCGGTTTATCTTGTTTAAGAGTTTAGAAACTCCTATCGACACAGTTAGCTAGACTGTATCAACCAGAATCTATAAACACTCAACCGATAAGTCAACACAATATAAAACAAATTTTTGTATTCACTAACAAATACGCGCTCATATCTATTATTACAATCACACTCATTCTAGAGTACTACTGACTCTATCTCTAATGAGTAACACCCAATAGAGCCAAGGTTGTTGCTTAACCAACTGCTCTGATACCACATGTAACGATACGACTTTTCGACGCTCGAAAGACGACATTAATACGTCCACTGTATCAAATGCCGCGCAATCGAATGCCGGAAAACCGAATTATTAGGGTTAAAAAGAAGAGGTAGAAGAAGATAGAAGAAAAAAGGAGAACAAAAAAACATAAACAGAAACAATATCAGAATCTCACATTCGCAGCGGAACAATATATAATAGATAATCACTAGACTTTTAAACAAAGAACTATATCCGTTTATACAATACAATAATGAGAGTCAATATACAATTCAATACAACAATGGACAGTTTTATAAACTTGTCCCCATACAGAATACACAGCGGAATAAATAAATAAGTACGAGTGTATGTCTCGCCATCCAGCTCGTCTCCAAACCTCTAGAATATCCAGAATATCCTGATAACATAACTCTAGGCTGCCCGTGTGGAAAATTATGGGCACCCAGAGTATAGAAAGGGAACAATAAACTCCGAGTCAGTCATGGTGACTAGTGTGACATCGTAAAACAGATATTTTCACAAAGAAAATAAAAGAAATTCACAATGCTTTTAGAAAATGAAACTACCATAAGACCTCCCACAACACACACAATGCAATCGTAGACTTGGAGGAGATTTCTTCTTATGATAGTCAAATATGCTTACTACGCAAAATCTTTCTAATATTATTATTAGTGCATAGTGTGGAAACATTTCGAAAATATAATATTAATCTTAGCCAGCATAGGTACCATTATATTATGCCTCCTATAGCTGCCACCTAAGGTGACAGGTTATACAAATTGCAATCGTAAAGGGCTCTTATTGTTTCTTTGGATTTCTAACAAATGGTCAGGCTAAGGAACTTCCTATGCCACATGGAAACGCCTTTGGAGGGACGTCCCGAGAACTTACTAGCTCTCGGCCAACACAAGGCCGGGTTACCTCTTACACTAGGTAACTACTACACGAATATGCCACCCCGCGGTCCTTTGGGACCTTTATCCGAGGGCCCTCAATCACACAGCAACAATCACACAGTAAATGAGATTGGACAAACCACACAGGTAAATATCTGGGATCCAAACCATAATATCACCTTTTTCCAGAAGGAAATGACATATCCTAAAGGGAGCGACCCTCATAACCTTGCCGCATCTTTCCTGTTTCGACCATTTCCGGGTTGTGAGGTCCGATGAGGTCTGGTCCACAAAGCTACGCTTTTTCACAAAGCCATGCTTTGATCACAAATGATTAACGAATGATCATCAACACACAGCAACACTTAGCATGCCACACTACCAAATTGGGAGTATATTACTAATAACCTTCAACTACATAACCTCTGAGCTCGTACGTCTCAGAGAAGGGTGTTAAGTTAAGAGAATAAATTCTCGCCACCAACAGAAATGTATTTGATAGAAATCAGCTTTATATCTCAAAATGTAGTGTCAGATATACAACCATACAAGTCTGTTTCAGGTTCGAACAAAACCGAAGGCACTTCCAAAGAAGCCCTTGCAATCCAGATATTCACTAATCACGTCCGGACTTCCCATCACAAGAAGAGTGATATAAATCTCTATACCGGAGCAACTCGGTGCAGAGACATTCGACAGGTTTTCCTTTCATTTTCGAAAATACCCGTTCTTCACACTGGTCTTCAAATGCAATCCATTTTGTCGTCTCATTATTCGGAATGGGTTTTATGACACAAAGTCCTCTCCCGGCTAAACCGAATAATGAGCGCTTGTTTTAAAAACAAATTTAAGGGCCATTTCAAAGGCAAATATTGATAGTCGGTGATTTAACTATCAAACAACATTCACAACAACCAACCAATTTAAATAATTTTCCCAAATTATTAAATTTCAAATATCTTCGCAAGATATATATTTTCCATACTTCATCACTTTGAAAATAAAATTTCGAATCAATTTCCCTACACGGGATATATTTCCAAATATTTATTCATTTCCACTGGAAATTTGCTGAGTTCAAATACTTTATCTCCAAAATATTCCTTAAAATCCAATTTCAGAATTTCTTCATTTATAGTTTAAAACTACTTTGGAAATATACTCGGCTTTTCAAGGAAAATACACTTCTCTTTCAAAATGGTTCATTTAAACCAATTAAATAAATCCTTATCGATTTATTTCAAATTAACATTCCAAATTTGTAAATTTATTTCCACACTTTAAAAATAAATCAGTGTTTATTTTTAAAACAAACTTCCCTTTCCTTTATAAATTTCCACTTTGAATTTACATTCCCAAATATTCATTTTTTATACGATTTTCAAATCGATTTCTCAAATATTCACTTTCAACTCCAAATCAACTTTCAAATTGATTTCCAAATTTATTTCCAATCCCAAATTATTTTCCAAACATTTATTTCAAACACCTAATCGATTTTAGAATGGATTTCCCAGGATTTATTTTTAAATACCAAATCAATTTCAATTGGATTTCAAACAAATTTATCACCTTTTAAATAAATCCCTTTATTCTCTCTAAATTATTTAAAATTTCATTTTCAATAAATTCTTCCACTTTTAAATAATATTATTCAAAACACATTTATTAATATCTTTTCCCATATTATTAAATTTCAAAAATCAACTTTATGCTTTTAAATTCCTTCTTTTAAATTCACCCAATTCTTTCAAAAAGAATTCACTTAAAATTTCTATCTTTAATTTCAAAAATCCAATTTTATTTATTTCTGGTATCCAATGATACCAGAAATACATTCGGCTAAATTATAGCCTTCAACAAATTCAACCACAGATATAATTATACACAGATTATAAATAAATCAACACACAATATTGAAACAAATTCAAATATTTGAGGAATCCAGTTGGATCTCTCTAACATGTTTCCCTGCATCCACAGATGTTAGCACAATAATTAAATACCCATTCCATTTCGAGGTGGAATATCACGGTATATGGGATTTATAAAATATCATCCGCTATTATGCGGCGCATAGGGTCTCATCCGCTATATAATGCGAGAAATCAACAACACCAATATATATATATTCCAATATATATATATATTGCTATATACTACTATATATACTATCACAATCAGGCAATCAATCAATAACTGCAATTCAAATTTTAATTTGAGTGAGAAGATCTCACCTTTTCTTTTGTAATCCATTTTCATTCTCGGCTAGATTCCTTTCCGGTATTGACCTTGTATAAACAATTTATACAATTTATTAATATTCGAAACAAATCGAATAATCAATTATCGTTTATAAATTTTAATTAACTAATGATTTAGTTTAAAACTGATTTACTTTAACAAATTATCTTTAGTAACCAAAATAATTGATTAATCAGTTAAACAAATTATTTCCTTTTGAAACCCATATACACTTATAAAATAATCCATATGGATTTCATAAAAATCTCATCTACATAAACTTTCAACATTAAAAATTCCTATAAAAAAGATATTTTTCTTTTCTCTGTACAAATTCTGAATCCTATGAAGTAAGTTGAAGTATATATTTATTCATTCTTCCAATAATCAACACAAATAGAATTTCCTTACTGTAATTTTTTTTGGTAATATATCCATATATACGTGTTATCAAATTTTAAATCGAATCATATACCTCACTGCCATTACGTACAGTAAACTCCAGCAAGTCTCTGACGTTACTCGCGATCATCGCCGATGCCCGAAACTTGAACTCGAGCCTCTGACCACACTGCAATCACCTTCATCCACGCGCGTTCCCACATGCAAGCCCTGCCTAACCGCCATCTACGCAAGTTTCCCCCAAATCGAACGACGTCGTCGCCGATTTCCTGATCGAGCCTCTCGATTCGATTGAATTGCCGCGAACGATGCTACTCGACAACGCTCTCCCAGTCGCGAACTGAACTCGCGACCACCAAGGTCCATTTTCCCTTCGTCATTCACGAGGTAACGAACCTCGACAAATCGCTGCGCCTCGCCTTTGGTTCACGAGTTCGTCGAACTCGATAGATTTCGAATGCCCTCTTTATTTTTTATTTTATTTTTGATGAAATCTGAGGATATGAATAGATGGGGAGATAAAGGAACTCGCGATTTTCGTATGGGTATATTTTGTCGAACGAGATTTCATTCTTCATATATGTAGGCCATGGATTTTATTTTTGAAGCTACCGAGTTGATTTTGAACGAAAAGGGCTCGGCATTTATTTGATCTTATCTTTTGAACGAGAGAATGGGGAACAAGACTTGACGTTTGCGTGCTGAGGAACACCACAGTGTTTCTGAAAAGAAAAAGCTGATGTGATACGTTTTTGACTGGGGATAAATATATATTATTAATTTAAATTCAAATTCGAATCAACTCAAAAACGAAGTCAAAATTTTTGACTTCCTATCAAGGCATACCGCTAGGCGTTCGTAATGTTTTACACCTATTCCGAACACAATGGAAAAGGTTTCGACTCCAAATTCGATCGTATGGAGAAGATAGCTTTTCGAACCAATTATTAAATTAAATTTCGATATATTTTCAGCGCGTTTGTTTATCGTACGGCCAAATGATCACTCTAACCATTACGAAAATTGAAATCTGATAATAATACATTATTACGGATCCAATGGAACTGGTTTAGTCGAATTCCGAGACTATGCCTCGGAAGGCTATTTTTAAATTCAATTTAAACGATAAAATTTGAAAACTGAACAAATTACTTTCAAATTCAATTTCAAAAGTTCCATTACCTTCAGTATAATCAATATGAATTTCCTAAACCTTTAAACTATTTTTAACAGGCATAAAACTGAAGATTCAATATTTTACCCAGTTTCAATAATTATATTCAATAATTAAATTACAAATTCATTCAAATATTTGAATTTCAAATTAAACTAACTTCCAGATATTTAAAATCAATTAAATATCCTAATTTCAAATGTCAAAAATTCAGGGTCGTTACATAAACAAATGTAAGAACACACTGTGCACATTATTCATGGTAAAAATGAGTTTTATGGGGTATTTGTATCCTTTTTCTATTACTTTGCATTATTTATACTGTTGGATAAATACAATAAAATTAATTTTCTAATTTTCTTTTCTTTTGTATTTTGCGTTAATGGACAACCATTTCTGTTAGTTTAATATTTATTTTGAGACTAACTTTTTTGGTCAGATAATAAAAGGATAGTTCTTTTCTCCTTCACCCCATTATTTTCCTCTCTTTCATTGAGAAACAAAACAGTGAATAAATCTATCTTCTTCATCTCTTCTCTTTCAAAAATTCATTTGTTTACAAAATCATCTTCTGAATAGAACTCCTGGACAATGTTTTCTACAATTCTCCAATTCTTTCAACCTTAAGTACACTTGTTTAAAGGATTGTTATGTTAACCCTGTAAGTGGAAGGCATTATCAATTGCACCATAATCATGTCAAATTTCTCATTTAACGCAATAGCCAGTCCATGATATAATAATATTTTATCAACTGCTCTTTATTACCTCTACTCGAAAATTCCAACAATTTGAAAGTGAAATTGATCCACAATTCATGAACATTAGACTATTTAGGTTCTAGGAATAAAGATCAGACTATTAAGATGTTATTGCGATAGTGAAACATTTGGAGAAGAAAAGCTCGAACTTTGAGAAACCATGGTGAGTATTTCAATCTAAATTCATTTATATTAATAATTATTTGTGTGCATGGTTGATCATAAGTTCATAGATGAATTTTTGGTAACTATATGGATATATAATTTTTTATGTGTTGAGGTAATTAATTGTGATCAAAAAATAATAATTTTGTTACAAGAAAAATAAATTTGGGCTTGTTGTTTTGATTATGAAATAGCTTTATACTTGATATTTTTTATGAATATATAGTGATAGATCCCTACATTCTTGATTAGTACTGTAACGACCCGCAACCCGTACCCCTTGAATTGGCATTAATCTCCATCAATCAACTCAAGAAGGACGGAAATACGAACCATTTGGGTTAAAGAAGAAAGAGGTAGAAGAAGAAAATAGAAAACAACAACAGAATCTAACCATCGCAGCGGAATAAAATATAATAGATAATGACTGATCTTTACAGAAAAGAAACTATATCTGTTTATACATACATCATCAGAATACCACATCAGAGTACAATAAAATCAACATCACAATTCAGGACAGTTATAATAACTTGTCCCACATACAGAATACACAAAATACACACCACAGCGGAAATATACATCGTATACGAGGAATACGTTTCGCCATCCATCTCGTCTCCTGAGCTCTACAACATCATAACTTGTATCCTATAATACTCGGTCTGACCCGAGCATTATAATAAAATAACACCCGAGTCAGTCTGGAATACCAACGTGAGAAAAACACACTCAATTGGATTATTAAAGTTTTCCAAACCCTTTGAAATCAAAAGCATCTCGTAAGACCACGCCACAAATAAACCTGTCGGGTTTTTACCTTACGATAGACAAAGCACTTTTTATCAAAATCCTTTGATATTATAATAGTGTCTATATACAAATACTTATTCAAATAGCCGAAATTGTTACATCAATTAAATTCCAACTAATAGGTATACAAACAAAACCATAAGGGCACATAGGGAGAATGGATTTCCAACTAATGACTAGGCACTGGGGTACCACCTATCACAGTTCCTGGTCTAGATCAGCGTGTCGAGGACCACGCCCGATCCCCTACAACACAAGACCGAAACTACCTAAGGGTAATTCCGAGTAAGATCACCCCACGGTTGGCGCGACCAACCTCCACACAACCGAAATAAAAAAGGGACATCTAGACAAGGATGATCCCACCCTAATGGGCGCTACCCATATAGCCTTGCTGCATAAACTCTGATTTTCAGTCATTCCCGGTTGATGAGGCTTGAGGCTAAGCGTTACCTTTATAGAACGTTTCACTTAAAATGCCCATCGCCCACCTTACGATGTTCCTGAAGCTTTCGTCCATACAAGTCCATCCCGGGTTCGAACGGAACTGAAGGCACTATTCCATCTTCGATTTCAAACTCGTTTTCCCCACGAAAATGTACAACCGGATCGAAGTGGTTTTCGAGAAATTAATCTCGATCCCGGTCTCTTCGAAACGATCAGCACATTGTCTAATATTGATAGTCGGTTATTTAACTATCAATTAATATTCACAAACAACGATCAAACAATAAATAATTTTCCAAATTATTTATTTATTTCAAATATCTTCGCAAGATATGTATCCACTTTCTACCCTTTGAAAATAGTTTTCAAACTATCTTCTTCTCACGGAATAAATTTCCCAAATATTTTCTATTTCCACTAAATAACCAAGTACAAATACTTTAGAGCTTAAAAATAATTTAAAACACTTTATTATCAAATATAATTTTAAACACTTTAATTAAAACAACTTTAATGCTTTATTCAAAAATTTATACCCTAAGAATATTTAAAATAAGGCTACTTAATAAAATTTAAAACTAACTTTATCTTTAAAACATAATACCCATTTCACCTTTAAATAATTACTACAAAAATAAATTTGAAAAAAATACTTACTTTAAAATTTAGACAATTTAAAAATAATAATTTCCCAAAACAAACTTTAAATTTTAACTTATACTTAAGAATTTGCTTTGAAACGTACTTTAGATTTTAAACAAAATAACTTAAAAATACTTTATTATAAAATATACTTTAACGTTTAATAATACATTTTCTAAACATTCTTTATAACAAATTTTTAAAGCCTTTAACTTATACATAAAAGTCTCCTTTGAAATATACTCTGCTTTCCAGGGAAATACACTTCCCATTTCCATACCTTTAAAAATAAATCACTATTTATTTTTAAATCAAATTTCCATTCCTTTATAAATTCCCACTGTGAAATTTATACTTCCAAATATCCATTGATATTTTACTTCACTTACAAACCCAGTTTATAAATTCCAAAATCTCACTTCTCTTTGAAATTCCAATTTCCGACACTTAAACCAATTTCCAATTTATTACCAATTTACTTTACTTAAAATAAATTTCCTTACTTACTTTATTTATTTCAGATCCATTAACTTCAGATTTTGTTTCTTAATTATGATTTAAAAACTTCTTAACTGAAATACCAATCTCAGAGTTTCCAAATTCCTTCTTTATCTCTTTAACTAAATTTAAACCTTGAATTTTAAAATAAATCCTTTATTTCTTGAAATAATATTACTTAAGTTTAAATTTCATTATTTCTCTGTTTATTTAAAATCCTCTTTTCTTATTTGGAATTTATTCATTAAGATTTTAAAATCACTTTTATTCTTTTCCCAATTCGTTCTTATTTTATTCAAATTCTCTATAATTCATTTTACTTAAAATTTTACTCTTATATTTCTTTCAAAAATCCAATTCTATATATTTTGGTAACTCAGTGCACTGAAATTCAAACAAACCATAGCATTAAATATTCTAATTATCAATATAATTCATCACAGAATCAAATAATCATACACAGAATTATTAGAATAATCTAAATAATTTTGAGGAATCCAGTTGGATTCCTCCAACCTGTTTCCCTGCATCCACAGACGTTAGCACAATACCAATTCCACTTCGAGGTGGAATATCGCGGTATATGGGATTAATAAAATATCATCCGCTATTATGCGGCGCATAGGGTCTCATCCGCTATATAATGCAGGAAATCAATCACTCCAATATATATATATACAACTATATATTATACCACAACCAATAAATTCAATCATTCAACCAAATATTTAAATTTAACCATTTAAATTTAAATAAAACCCAGATAAGTGAGATTAACTCATCTTTGATTTGTTTGCAACCCATAACCATTCTCGATTTGATTCACAGTTTCAGACCTTGTACATACATTAGATGATTTTATTAATATTCGAACTAACTAAATGATCAATTATCATTAAATAAATTTAATTAACCAATTATTCCACTTAAACTAATCTTTCCCATAATAAATTTTTAAATTACAAAAACAATTGATTAAGTTAATCTCCTTACATGCTATTTTAAAATAACCAGGTAAATTTAAAATGTAAATATATATATTTTTTGCTTTTAAAATTACATATATACACTTATATAATAGTCTATATAGGTTTAAAAATCTGTTCTTATATAAACTTTCAAACCTTCTAAAATTCCTATTCTTCTCAAACTCCATCTACGTATACTTATAAGAAATAATCTATATAGTATTAAAAACTTATCTTTACACAATTCCTTATGTCCTTCCATAGTTCTATAAAAAAAATCTGTTTAACTTAATATATTAAAATAGGTGGGTATTTATATATATATATATATATATATTTTACCAAATTTTATTTTATTTTTCAACCCATTTATACATATACATATATATTGAACTCGGAAAAAAATATAGGTTTCAACCTTACTGTAATTTTTCTCTACACATACTTATATATATATTATCAGGTTAAATTTTGAAATGAGTAAATTGTATATATATATACCTACTGTATCATTCTTTTATCTATATATATATATATATCCATCCTTAAATTAAATACAAAATTATACCTCACTATCCAGGCCAAGAGCTAGCGAAACCCTACCAAAATGCTCTGCTCGGCCTCGTGCGCCTTCGTCTCTGCCACCAGGCATCATCGCACCACCCAAAGTCCACTGCGCCGCCTTCCTTCCTAAATCGAACGTGCCCTAACAGCTCGACCAGGCAACCCAGTCGCGAATCCACGACCACCCTATTGACTGCCTTGCGCACGATCCACTGCCCAATGCGCTGCTCTTAAGTCGCGAATCCCATCTCGACTACGAGCCCATGAACGCACCTCGAGTTTGCCTCACTATTTTTTTTATTTCCTTTCCGATTTGTGAATTTCTGAAAGGGAAGAGGGTTTGTTTTCGAATGAAGAAAACATCTCAGCCTTTCCTCTGTTTGATTTTGATTTTATCTAGGTTTGATTTTAGAGGAGCGGCCATTTGATTTGATTTGTGAATGAATTGATTTCCTTTTACAGCCGATTTTTTTAAAAAAGAGATAAGGATGAGATGGTTGCGTGAAGAAATTTCTCTGCTACATATATTTTGCAAAAAAGTTTGCTGAGGTGATTTAATTTTGGCTGAAGGTTGACTGAAATATATATATATATATATATATATATATATATATATATATATATATGTTAATTAAATTCAAATCGTCTTGATTTTATAGCTTAAATTTTCGACCTCCTAACGAGACATGCCGTCAGACGTTTATAATGTTAAACCCCTATTTCGAACATAATGGAAAAGGTTTCGAGTCCAAATTCGATCATATGGAGAAGATAGCTTTTTGGACCCAGTTGTTATATTAAATTTCGATATATTTTTCAACGCGTTTACTTATCGTACGCTCACACAATAACTCCAATCAATACGAAATTTGAAATCCGATAATAATACAATATTACGGATCTAATGGAACTGGTTTCGTCGAATTCCAAGACTATGCCTCGGAAGGCTATTTTTAAATATAAATTTAACCAATATATTTTTAAAACTAAACAAAACACATTTAAATTCAATTTTAAAAGTTCTATCACCTTCAGTATTGTCAATGTAAATTTTCCAAGCCTTTGAAATATTTTTAACCGGCTTAAAAACTGAAGATTAAATATTTTACTCAACTTCAATAATTAAATTTAATAATTTAATTGCCAAATAAATAGTGGTATTTGAAATTCAAGTCAAAAATTAACTTTTAAATATTTAAAAATCAATTAAATATTCTAATTTCAAATATCCAAAATTCCGGGTTGTCACAAGTACCATTTTTCACCTTTGAGTTAAATTATTGTGAGAAAAAAAGGATTATAAGTTGATTTGTAAATTGTTCTTTGTGAGTTTAATTAAGTCTAGAGATGATTGAATTAATAAATAAAGTGGTTTACATGCACATGAAGTGTTTTTTAAAGTTAAGAGATATTTATTATATGTTATGAAATAAATCATGGATATTCAACATAGAGGGTTTCCCTTATTACAATAGTATTTTTGTTGTGCAATTACTTTGCTCCAAGCAATATGGCTATAAATAATTGGTTATGAATTATATAACATTATCAAGTGGTAATAAAGTATTTGTGTATACAATAAATCAATTCTTTAATTATCTTCAACATAGTATCAGAGCAGCTTTCTAATCCGAGGTGTTAATCTCATCCTTTCTGTTATAAAAAAATTTCGCCTTTCTTTCTCTCTTCTCCTTGTTTACTTTCACCATCACCAAACTTCATAAACATCATAATCCAGACATCGTCTTGCCTGATCCAAAAAACATCACAATTCCACTTCTCTCAAATTACATTATCAAACCACCATTTTGGTTCTGCTCCACTCAAATCTGCTATCAACAACCCACAACAATCAAATCTGACATCTACACCAAAGAATTTTCAGACCAAATACACAATCATTAACCTACAACCTAACCTAGACAATAGATCTAGATACATCTCAGACGACTTATCAAAACGGACGTTCATAACCTGCATCTGCATCTACTACTCGATGCATATCTCCGTGATTTCCAAAGTCCATCTTTGTTTCTAGTGTGTTATCTAATCTAAGTTATTTTGGTTGGGACTGAGAACAAAAGGAAGGGAATAATCACTATATCACATGGATATTATTATTATATTATAATATATTATTTAAAATGAAAAAAAGGAAGGAAAAAGGAAAAAAAGGGAAGAAAGAAATGGAATTTTAAGGTGCCGAATTGAAACTCAAATGAACTCTTAAATGTGAACATGTGTTGTAAATATTTACATCTTTCACTAACTACACTCATAGAATCAAAGAATACAATTGATAATATTGTTTTATTCGCAATTGTTGACAATCAAAAGTTTTTTATTGGAACTCTTCATACATAAATTAATATTTAGATATGCCATAATTTATTATTTGAAAGGGAATTCCAATTGTCTCACAATTTCTCGAGTGCTACTGTTCATTTTACCAGCTACAAGTCCCTTTACAATTTTCAATCTCTACAACCACATGTTATTTCTACCTCTTCATTTTCATGTCAAATACATAATAACTCCTAAGATAAGTCATCTTTATGGGTCTTGGATTCTGGTGCTTCCCACCATATATCTCGAGAGTCGTCGTCTTTTTCTACTCCCTTCATCATCCTTCATTCCTATTATACCTTATGAATGCTGATGGCACTCCAATGCCTTTGGCGGAAGTTGTTTCTGTTGTTACACCTAACCTACTTCTTTTCGATGTCTATCATATCTCGAACCTCACATCAAATCTTGTAACTGTTGGTTAGTTATGCGGCTCGGGTAGTATAGTAACATTTACTTTTGATTCTTGTTTTGTGCAAGATCTATAATCTCAAAAACTAATTGGGACATGCTGTAACATTCCCCCTTTTGACCGCCTCCAGTCGGTAATTAAACCAACTCGAAACGTTCGAAAAGACGAATTGTTATTTAGTTTATAACGTTTAAACAGAATCAGCCACAGAAACACAGAATAATAACACTGAATTAAAACAAATGAATCTTGATTTCATTACTATAAATCTTTTTATATACATCAGAGTTTATACAATTTTAATACTGATACAGCGGAATATCTTAAAATACAATTTTCTTCTGAAACTAAAAATGGTTCTTTACTCTCTCTCTAACTTCGCTGCTCGAAAATCTTCAAGCTGAAAAAATACTCGGTCTAACCCGAGTATTATATTCAAAAGAAAATAATACACAGGTCAGTCTAATTCAAACCAGTTTATTAGTGCATAGAGGCAATAATAATTTAAATAGACGACAGTCACAATAATTCTCGTCTATCCAACTCTTTTAACACAATAAACTGTATGCAATGGATGCAGACGTACAAGTGCAGCTCAACACAGTGAAACAAGTTCAAGTGGCAACATGTAACTTCAAACATGAATATACAGGTATGGTGATACAGCAACACATGGATGCAACTCGACAACAGAGTAACAAAAGATTAGCATCAATGCATACTGGAATGAATGCATCAAAGTGACAATACAGAACAGCATATATAGAAGTACATCAACCAATCAACAACAGCTACAACAACACAGTGAACTCAGGCATGAACCAGTGATGTGCCACGACAACAAATTGAATGCAGACAGGTCTAACAAACTGGACAATATACAAGATCATCAAAGTGTACACAGTGAAGTACAACAGTGAAGGCTATAGGTCACAGTGAAATAAAACTGCAAAGTGAAGACAACAAACTTCTACATCAACCAGAAAAAAAACAAGACCAACATACTCAAGGGCAACAGGCAACAAGCAGCACATACATGTATACACACACATGTATATGTGAATGTACACATGTATGAAGAACATAAGGCTCAGTGGTGAAACAACATATGAAACCAGTATGGCCGAGTTTGAATACAAAATCAAAGATGCAACAGTTCATACATGAAGCATGTACAAGATGCCAACATCTCACATGAAATGGAGTCAACAGTGTGGATGAAACAGTCAAACAAAACCAACAGAGAAACAAATACCAGCTATGGCAAATGGTGCACCCTACAACACAAGTGAAACTCAACTCATAGGATCCATACGTGTATATAAACAAACTTATTCACAGAGATATCTATACATAAGTGACAGTTTTATACTTTAAACATTTTAAGAAAAATAAGTTACTCACAGTATTCTCAAAAACTTGGATCTAGCAGATTCAAACATAAATTTTTCAAACATCAAATCTTAAAAATAAAGATCACCTTCAAACATTTCAAGCCTGGGAATCAACTCGAAAACCAGAGGCAATTAAGCCAAGTTTCAGTTTCAACAAAGTAAGTAAAGCAAGTGATATTATTAGCATACAAAAGCAACAGCATGTCAGACAAGTAAATTCCTTTGTTTTAAATTTGAGTTGATGTTTGAAATCAGTAATAAAAATAAAGATTTTAAACATTAAACCAACAAACAACAGAAACCAGACCTGAAGTGATCAAAGCAAATGCAAGTGATACATGACAGAGATGAACAACATGCAACTTCAGACTACAAAGATCACAATGTCACAAGTTAAATACAACAACAGTGCTTCTACAAACAACATGGATGCCATGTGAATGCGGATTAAGCAAGGAAGTTAACCGCAAAATCTCAAGTGAACAGGAATGCAGTATTCGATGAAGTGACAGAGAAGTGGCAGAGAAGCAAGTTGCCAAATTCACGAAACAGGAAATGAAAATATCAAGTCAAAGCCGAGCATTGCAAATATACAAGTATGAAATGGTCAAAGATTTTGTAATAGGAAAGTTTTAGAAACCGTAGTTGTCAAATTCAAAGTCCATGGTAACTGTCTCGAATTCAAAGCATATACACATTTGAAAATGGTCAGAGGATTCAAAATTCAGAACCGAGGATTTTCAAAACCAAGACAACCGAGCAATTATATACACGATTATAGGAAAAGGTCAGATAAAATCGAAATCATCCAAACAAAATCGTATGGCCGATACTAAAATATTGACACAATCACGAAAAACAGAGAAACCAACATCATTCAAATGAAATCAATTTACTGAAGCAAAGCTCTTAGGCTCGAATTAGAATGTGAGTAGTCGAAAGTACTCACCTTTAATCGGCGCAAGAAGGAGCAGCCGCGATTGAAGCCACACGAAGTCGAAAGCCCCAATTTTTTTCTGAAGCCCTACGTTTCCAGATCGAAGAACGAAGCCATTTTTTTATTTTCTCGCTTGATTTAATTTAGGGCACGAATGAGAAATGAAAGAGGGGGGCGTGTTTTATGCCGAGGCAAGGGGGAGAGATCGTGGGTAGCACGGTTAAAGGTATGGCTGGACGTGATTTAAGGCGTAGCTAAAAATGGAGGAAAACGAAGCCGCCATTATTTTTCTTCTCGTCTGTTTTAGGCTTAGGGTTTGAATGAGAATGAAAGGGGATCGGGTATAGAGTATTAACCAAAATAAGGGGCATTGGGCCGAGATAAATTCAAAGCCCGAAACCCTTTAACCAATTTTTTTCTTGTTTTCTTCCAAAAGGATTCTAACCGATTCAAAAATTCCAACAACAATTTTTATTAAACGAATTCCAATTCGAATCGAAGCTCCTATAAGCAATTAACTAGCAGAGAAATCGTTTAATAATGATATCAAATCGATGCGAAAATCCCAGTTATTACAGAAATTCAAATTGAATTCAATTTAATTTTATACGCGTTTATACGTCGTATGTTCGCAAAACAATTCTGATAAATACGAAAATTGAAATCCAGTAATAATTCAATATTACGGACCCAATGAAACTTGTTTCGTCAAATTCCGAGACTGTGCCTCGGAAGGTTATTTTTAAATTCAATTTCAAACGATACAATTTCAAAATTGAACAAATCGCTTTCAAATTCAATTCTGAAGCTTTTATTACCTTCAGTATTATCAATATGAATTTTCTAAGCTCTTAAATTATTTTTAACCGGCTTAAAATTGAAGATTCAAATTTTATTAAATTTTCAATAGATTAAATTCAAAAATTTAATCGCCAATTCATTCTGATAATTTGAAATTCAAGTCAAATCATCATTCAAATATTTAAAATTAATTAAATATTCTCAATTTTAATTGTTCAAAATTCAGGGTCGTTACAAACTCCACTCCTTAAAAACTTTTCGTCCACGAAAAGGAAAAGTTGTTAAAATTTCATCGATATTTATACTCTAGTCAATTTTGTCTAAGCTCGATATTTCTTGCAAATAGATGAATACAGGATTCATTTCATTTGTTTAATCTCACTAGTTTTGTTTATCTTCTCTTTTGTTCATTGATTTTCAAAAATCAAAACCCAAAAGTCTTTTACCAAAATTTCTCAATTTATAACTCAGATTCGAACTTTAAAATTCTTCACGTTAGAGATTTATATAATATATCTCATCCAAAGCTGTGGACTTTCAAAACATTACAAAGATCCTCTTTCTTAGTTTATTAGGTAGGAATTTCGTAATTTTTTTATTTCAGATCATTGATTTGCTATTTACAGTTTGAAAATACTCGCTAACTCGAAATTTAACAAGTCCATCTTCGTTCTCACAGACATTAGACATACGCTGGCCAGGCGCAGGTCTAAAAATCTCCAAGTACTAAACATACTTGCTTCAATTCCCAGTGAAAATACTTTTAAAAATTCTTTTAAAAAATGGATATGGAAAGCACGTTCCCCCATGGATTACAGTTCCACCCGGCGGTTACGCTA
Source organism: Allium fistulosum (assembly GCA_030737815.1). Classification (NCBI taxonomy): domain Eukaryota; kingdom Viridiplantae; phylum Streptophyta; class Magnoliopsida; order Asparagales; family Amaryllidaceae; genus Allium; species Allium fistulosum. Next base: position 532,373,474 of record CM060908.1, on the reverse strand, counting down.
CTTTCCCAGTAGAGTCGCTTGTGGCTGTAGATTTCACATCTCTTAAATTTCTCCATGGTTGTCGCCATAGATTGCAGTACACACGGCGGTTACGCTACTATCCCAGTAGAATCGCTTGTAACTGTGGGCATCTCGCCCCTCAAATTACGCTAATCATCAATCTAATCTAATCTCATCGCGATGATCTATCACGAAGGATTTCCGATTCAAATAGTCACTCTGACTAAATGTAAATTGTACGTAGCTACGAATTTCAAATGGACACTCTTCACGAGTTCCAATACCTTCTCCAATAATAAATGGAAGGTACTTTTCCATATGCTCAGTTTAGAAAACATAATACTATACATATATAGTACTTCATTTCACATTTCGTACATATAACATCTATGTAAACATACATAAGATTTCCATAACAATGTCTTTCTAAACTAACGGTTTCAAATTTACCGCATTCATATATATATAAGTTCTGAAAACTTACATATCCATATTCATAACAAAATAGAGGATTTCAAAATTTTCCTCTAAGTCGATTTGGAAATTTAAGGTTATCTCAAACCTAATTCATATTCATAATTCCATTTATTATCGACTTTCACATTCGATTTGAATAACATGTTACATCGTCAATTCTCAACACAGAATTGATGTCTATCGATATATAACCTCTGAGCTTGTACGTCTCAGAGAAGGGTGTTAAGCTAAGAGAATAAATTCTCCGCCACCAACAGATATATATTTAATAGAGATCAATTGCTATGTCATCAATTCACAATGTTAGACATACAATCCAAATCATCATCTGAAATTCAAAGCTCAACTTATATTGTCTTTGATGTCGAAGTTAAACTCAATTTTAACTCAACGATTCAATCTATTTGAAAAATTTCAAATTGAACAAATTGTTCAAATTCTCATTTAACTTTTCAACTTCGACTTCAAAAATGAATTTCAAATCATTTATTCCTTACGGAATATATTCACAACATTTCATATTTGGAAAAACATTTCCATACTTATTTAAAAATAAGTAATTCACAAATCCATTTTATTTTCAACATTTGAAAATATTCGATATACTTAAATCAAAATTAAGTATATATTTCATCTTTAAGGAAATCATTCTCTTTCACATTTTTATTTGAGTTAAAACGAATGTTACGTAAAACATCGCTACGACAACTCAAAATCACTAGTATAGGGATTCGAAATTTAGATAGATATATAAATCCCAATACTACACAAAACATTTCCTTTCGGAAATCATTTACTATAACAATAGTGTTATAGTCCACCATTTCCTTATATTCGAAAACGTCTATTTCAACAATGAATGTTGAAATCTATGGTTTCGATATTCAATGCCTTTGAAAACATCTTTTTAAAACAATTAACTTCGTTTTAAAATATCACTTTCCCAAAACATGTCCATTTTATTCAATAATATATTCACTGTCCAAAATCGTGAATATACTACTTTTAACAAGCTATAAAGAAATTTACTTATCAAAATAAGTCAGTTTCGAATTTATAAACAACATTATAAATTCCATTCCTATTCATAAAGACTTCAATTTATAAAAATTGCTTTATTAACCCATTCCTTTATAACTCAATTTTATATCGGAATTTTAATTTATAAGTGAATTACTTATAAATTCTTTTATTTCGCAACTCCGATTCATTTTAATAACTTCACTTATGAAATACATTTATATTTCATTTTTAACATTTATACTAAAATATTGACACAATCACGAAAAATAGAGAAACCAACATCATTCAAATGAAATCAATTTACTGAAGCAAAGCTCTTAGGCTCGAATTAGAATGTGAGTAGTCGAAAGTACTCACCTTTAATCGGCGCAAGAAGGAGCAGCCACGATTGAAGCCACACGAAGTCGAAAGCCCCAATTTTTTTCTGAAGCCCTACGTTTCCAGATCGAAGAACGAAGCCATTTTTTTATTTTCTCGCTTGATTTAATTTAGGGCACGAATGAGAAATGAAAGAGGGGGGCGTGTTTTATGCCGAGGCAAAGGGGAGAGATCGTGGGTAGCACGGTTAAAGGTATGGTTGGACGTGATTTAAGGCGTAGCTAAAAATGGAGGAAAACGAAGCCGCCATTATTTTTCTTCTCGTCTGTTTTAGGCTTAGGGTTTGAATGAGAATGAAAGGGGATCGGGTATAGAGTATTAACCAAAATAAGGGGCATTGGGCCGAGATAAATTCAAAGCCCGAAACCCTTTAACCAATTTTTTTCTTGTTTTCTTCCAAAAGGATTCTAACCGATTCAAAAATTCCAACAACAATTTTTATTAAACGAATTCCAATTCGAATCGAAGCTCCTATAAGCAATTAACTAGCGGAGAAATCGTTTAACAATGATATCAAATCGATGCGAAAATCCCAGTTATTACAGAAATTCAAATTGAATTCAATTTAATTTTATACGCGTTTATACGTCGTATGTTCGCAAAACAATTCTGATAAATACGAAAATTGAAATCCAGTAATAATTCAATATTACGGACCCAATGAAACTTGTTTCGTCAAATTCTGAGACTGTGCCTCGGAAGGTTATTTTTAAATTCGATTTCAAACGATACAATTTCAAAATTGAACAAATCGCTTTCAAATTCAATTCTGAAGCTTTTATTACCTTCAGTATTATCAATATGAATTTTCTAAGCTCTTAAATTATTTTTAACCGGCTTAAAATTGAAGATTCAAATTTTATTAAATTTTCAATAGATTAAATTCAAAAATTTAATCGCCAATTCATTCTGATAATTTGAAATTCAAGTCAAATCATCATTCAAATATTTAAAATTAAATAAATATTCTCAATTTTAATTGTTCAAAATTCAGGGTCGTTACACATGCTATAGGGCAGGGGTACTATATGTTTTGAATTAATTAATAGTTCCAATTAGTGCTACTGCTAGCATTGATTTATCTAGTTTTCATTTTTATCCTTTTTCCTTTAGTTTTTATTTATGGAATTCTCATTTAGGTCATGTCTCTTCCTCTCGTTTGAGTATTTAGCATCCACGGGTGTAGTAGGAAATTTGCAAACTCATGATATTTTTTATTGTAATGGATGTAAACTAGCAAAGTTTTCCACTTTGCCCTATAATAGTAGCATCTATGTTTCTTCTGCTCCATTTGAGCTGATTCATTCAGATATGTGGAGACTATCTCTAGTTTCCACTAAAGGAGGGTCTCAATATTATGTGTCCTTTATTGATGACTAAACATGTTACTATTGGGTCTATTTAATGAAACATCGCTTTGAATTTTTTGAAATATACAAAAACGTTAGAGCATTTGTCATGACACAACATTCGTCCATTATATAATGTTTTAGGTGTGATTTAGGTGGAGAATACACCTCTGAGAAATTTTGCAAATTACTTTCTTTGGATGGAACTATTAAACAAACCTTATGTATTGATACTCCTCAACAAAATGGTGTCGCAGAAAGAAAATATAAACATTTTCTTGAAAATGCTCGATCTATGTTACCTTTTACTTCTGTTCGTAGGGAATTTTGGAATGAAGCTGTTCTTGCAGCTGTTAGAATAATTAAAACTATTCCTTCATCTCACATTTCAGGTATTTCACCTTTTGAAAAATTGTATGGACATGCACCTGATTATTCTATTTTAAAGTGTTTGGTGTACTTGTTTTGTTCTTCTTCCTCATATAGAATGTAACAAATTATCTTTTCGGTCTGCTATTTATATTTTTCTTGGCTCTGATGGGTAAAATGGGTTATAGGTGTTTTGGTCCAAATACATAAAAACATTATTTGTCTTCAAATGTTGTTTTTCTTAAACATATACCTTTTTACACTATTCCATCCAACATTCATAGTTTAACCAAATATGATCTAATTTATATTGATCCTTTTTCCAAGGATAATGGTAATACTAACAGCCTCATAGAAACTGCAACAACAAGAACACATGATGCTGTGTTCCCTCTTTATGGCCCCTCAATCCCTAACTAAGCCTGTAGATCCACCTCTTCGTCATTCCACACGCATTCTTAAGTCTTCAAAATTACATGATTTTGCTTATTCTTGTTACTGTTCATCCTTTTCTTCATTCTTAACCTCCATTCATAAATATGATTTGTAAATAAAAAGGACTGAGAATCTAAGAATTTAAAATCCCATGATTTTGGAAATTGTTTTCAAAGTTTTGAAGAAATAACCATGGCATTATTTTGGAATGTTTTGACTAGAAATATTTTCTAAAGGATTTAAAAGAAATAATAGCACTGAACTCACTTGGTCGCTAGAAAATAATTTCGCTTTTATTTTCTAGGTTCTAAGTGATGGATTGCTAACATTGGAGTTTTGTTTTGGTAAAACTAGTTTTGATTTAAAATTCAAAAGTAAGATTTAAAATACAAAGAAAATTATTATAGTATTGTTTCAAAATAATTTGGAATAAGAACAGGGTGTTTAAGACTTTGGAAATTTTCATTTAAGTGTTTTATGAAAATATAAGTAAATAAGTTTTATAACTAATAAATTTTGGGTATTAATAAGTTATAGAAAATTTTAGATTTGTTGAAAACAAATTGTTAAGAAAAGCGAAGTTGAGTGATCTTTATCCGTCTGTCTCTAATATTAATCTTTCTGAATTAGATGTTCTTTACTGAAGAGGAAATCCGAAAAGCCGTTTTTGATTTACCAGGTGATAAATCTCCGGGTCCGGATGGATTTCCTATTTTCTTTTATAAAACTTTTTGGGAAATTTTAAAATTTGACTTAATTAGTATGTTTAATGAATTTTATAAAGGAAATCTCAAATTAGGTAGATTTAATTTTGCTAATGTTATTTTACTACATAAAAAAGTTGGTGCTAATACTTTAAAAGATTTTAGACCCATTTCATTGATTAATTGCTCTGTTAAAATTATTTCTAAAGTTTTAGCTAATAGACTTAGTTTAAAAATGAATGATCTAATTGACTGTTCTCAATCAGCTTTCATTAAAGGAAGAAATATCACAGATGGTGTAGCAGTTGTCCAAGAATACATTAATTTTTGTTGTAAGAATAATATTACTTGTGCTATTTTAAAATTAGATTTTGCTAAGGCTTTTGATTCGGTTGATTGGGATTTTCTTATAGATATTTTCCATGCCAGAGGCTTTAGTAATAGATGGATTAACTGGATCATGAACTTGCTTAAAACTAGAAACTCTAGTATTATGGTTAATGGTATTTTAGGTAATAAAATTTAATCCAAGAGAGGTTTAAGGCAAGGAGACCCTTTATCGCCCCTTCTGTTTAATTTAGCAGCTGACGTCTTTTCTAAGATTATCAAAAATGCTGTTAAGAATAATCTTTTAGGTATTATTGGTAATGATAATTCAAGTTTTGGTCTGTCAGTCGTTCAATTTGCAAATGACACTTTGCTTTTTTCTTCTCATCTTCCTAGACACATAATTGCTCTTAAGTTTATTCTATATAGTTTTGAACTTTTATCGGGTTTAAAAATAAATTTTGATAAAAGTTCTGTTTTTATTTTAAACGATTTGGAAAAAGTTGAAAATTTAGTTGCAAATACATTAAATTTTAAAACTATGAATTTTCCGTTTGACTATCTTGGTTTTATTATAAGACCTTCAAAACTTAAACACGATGATTGGTTAATAATCGTAGATAAAATCAAAAATAGGATTACAAACTGGAATGGGAGATTTTTACCTAGAGCAGGTAGACTGGTTTTAATTAATTCTGTTTTATCAGCTCTCCCTATCTATTGGATGTCTATGCATCTTTTTCCTGATTGGGTGATTGATAAAATAGATAGAATTAGAAGAGATTACCTTTGGAGTGGTGAAAATTCAAATAGTAGCATCAAATGTTTAGTAAATTGGGAAATTGTCTGTAAGTCCAAAAAGGATGGTGGTTTAGGAGTCATTAATCTTCGTAATATGAACTTGTCTCTTCTTGGTAAATGGTTATGGAAATTCAGAGATACCAATGATAATGCCTTTTGGAAGGAGATTATTTCTAAATATTACTACAATGGTAGTTACAATTTCTATTATATTAGTCCTTCGATTACTCGTAAGCAATCTCATTTTTGGAAATCCATTTTAAAATGTAGTGAGATTTTTAACTTAGGTGTTAATATTATCGTTCACTCTGGTAATAATACATCTTTTTGGCATGATAGTTGGATTAAACTACTACTCTTAGGAATGAGTTCAAAGATTTGTATGATATTTCCAACTTTAAATATGCATTTATATATGAAGTTTTTAATTCTGAAAATGATCCTCCTTGGATTTTCAGTTTTAACAGAATTTTAGTAGGTTCAACCCTTAGACAGCTTAATTTGCTTTATGCTAGATTAAATCTTTATAATATTGACAATGAGAATGATTATATTAGCTAGGAGTGGGATAAGAGCAAGAAATATTCTACAAATTCCTTTTACAAATTCATTAATTTTCGGGTGCTACTGATAATTGTTTTAAATTTATCTGGAAGACTAACGCTCCTCCAAAATCTAAAATTCACATGTGGCTTATTATTCATGGTAAATTAAATACAATAGAATTTTTAAAAAGAAAAAATATTCATATTGATAATAAATGTTATTTTTGTAATACTCATTTAGAAGATATTAATCATATTTACAACGAATGCATGAGTACTCATTTTATTCTTATGAATACCCTCAATATTTTTGAGTATAAAATTAGTTCTAGAATTACAGATTGCTTTTTCTATTGGAATTCTTTTAGACTTATGTTTAATAAGGATAATAGATTCTTGCTTGATACTGTTTTCACCATATCTAGTTGGTATATTTGGTTTGAGAGAAATCAAAGAATTTTTAATAATAACTATATTAGTTGTAATAATTTGATATTTTTAATTTCCTCTTTTTGCTTAAATTGGGTCTCAAATCCTAATTATAAATTAGCCTAAAATATTTGTTTTAAGGAATACCTTAACAAGGCTAATAATAATATTAATATTTTCAAACATAACATTAATAATTTTGTCTTTAATAATAATTATATTAATGCCTTTACTAATTTAAATGATGTTTACATGATGCGTACTAATTTTCTTCCTTTCTTAGGTCCTTAAAGTTGTTTTTAGTTAGGTTTTGTTTTTTACTCGTTTACCTTTTTCTGTTTGGGTCATATTTCCTTTACTTTTTAGTATTGTTAGTTTTTGATACTAGTTTATATTTGCTGTATTTTTCTCATTCGATTTTTCTCACATATATGTATATAAATTCTATTTATATACATATATGTGTTTCATACTAATTATTTTTCCTAGTTTTGTTTCAGGTTTGGATTAGGTAGGTTGCTAGTTTATCTCTTCAGCAGGATTGCTAGCATCTTTTGGAGTGCAGGATAGCTTTTCTCAGGAGTTCTGATGGCGTCAGGCATTTCTTTAAGTTATTCTATGTCTTCAGATTTCATAGAGTTTCTATTCTGATGGTGCTGGTTTTCTGATTCTCCGGTTTTTGTAGATGGTTTAGTTTTCTAGGTACCTCTAATACCTTACTATCGGGCGGTGGCCTTGCCGGAGCTTGATATTAGGGTGTAATCGGCGGTGGCTTTGCCGGAGCTCATTATTGGGGTATCCTTTTCTTTATTTGGTTCTTGTTCATGGACTTGTCACCTGCCAGGCATGTTGGCAGCACCATTTTATGTGTTTTATACATATCTTCATGTGTGCTCTCCTCTTTTATTAGAGGATCACACATTTCTCTCAAAAAAATGTAATTTAACTTAAGTTAAGTTAAATAAAACGAATTTTTAAAATTTTTTTAAACCTTAGTGAGGTTAAATAAAATAATTTTTGAAATGAAATTGATAGTGACTTGAAATGAATTAATGAAGTGAATTAATAGAATAAATTAATGGATTGAATATGTTTTGGAATGTCGTTTGATAGAATTGAATAATGAAATGATTTAAATGAATTTGAATTTAATTAGAAACGAATATAAACTTAAGTTGTAAAGTGAAAATAAACATGGGAAATGTTGTATAAAATGTTTATAAACTTGAGTCAAATTTTATTAAATGATTCATAAATAAATTTAGTATAGAGTGAAATGTTGTTAAGCATAAAATTTGATGGAATGGTCCTTAAGTGATATTAGTATTGAAAGAATATACTAAGTAATAAGTGAATGTGGATAAAGCAATGTGAATAACGATTAAGAATAAATGAATGAAAATAAAAAAAATCTGAATAGAGAAAGAATGGGATATAAGGAGAAACCAATTGAAATAAATACATAAGTTGTATGTATATTAGTTTATTCGTATAACTATTGATCCATATTCGAGTACATGATTTTGAGATGATTTGCATCAGTCCGAGTTAGAATATTTCTGTAACGACCCAGAATTTTTGATAATTAAAATTCGAATATTTAATTGATTTTAAATATTAATAAAAGAATTTAATAAGTCGAATAACTTATTTAAAGGATATTGGATTTAATTTGGTCAATTAAATCGATAAATTAATAATTGAAATTCCAGAGATAATTGAAAATCGAGTTTAAAATGATTGAAAATGATTTGTAAAATTTTATTTAATCATACTGGAGTTATAGAAAGGTTATAGAACTTTTAAAATTGAATTTGGAGTTAATCTGTGAAAATTGAATATTTAATATTTAATTATCGACTGTAAAAATAGCCAATTTTCGAACAGTCTTAGAATTGAACGAGACCAGTTCCATTGGATCCGTAATAGTTAGTTATTATCGGATTTCAATTTTCGTAGCAATCGGAGTTGTCATTTGACAGTGGCAGCTCCAAACGCATCGAAATTGTTTTAATATTAATTCGGCGAGTTAAGATAGTCATTTTTCAAACGGTCTCAGATTTTGATGAAACTAGTTTCATCTGATCCGTAATGTGATATTATTGCATGATTTCAAATTTCGTAATTTTTGAATTTACCGTTTGTCCGGGGCAAGCCAAAACGCCTCGAAATCAATTTAAATCGGTTTAAGTTAAATTGATCGTTTATTGTCATATCTCACACAGACGATCGAATTAGCTTCCGAAACCTGTTCCATTGCATTCGGAACGTGGGGTAAACCCCAGGAACGCCAGTCACCGCGCGTAAATCGGAGTTCGGAAATTTAGAAATGAATAGTGTTCGCCGGTTCTCTATAAAAGCAACCCACCCCCTTCATTTCTGAGAAAACCCTAGCTAAAACGTGCAGCCGCCTCTATAGCAATCAATGGCCGAAAAGTAACCATCTTCTTCGTCGATCTTCTCTTAATCCACAAACTAATTTCAAAAACGTTTAACTACAACTTTGTAGAGCGTATCAAGCTCTATATTCTCAACGGTCAAGATCGAGATTCAAGCTTTGGATCAATGGCAATTCGAGTTTGAAGTGCTGACGTTCGCACGCGTTTCTGGAGGGGGATGCTCGACCGAGCTCTACCATGTTCGTGGCGATGGTAGGTGGTGGTGGGGGCTACAAAGTGGCGCTGTCTGATCGTCTTCGAAGTCGACGATGGTGATGCGTGTACTAGGGTTTTAAGGCGGCCACGATGGGTTCACGTACGTGAATACGCGATGGAGAAGAAGCTTGAAGATGCGGCCGTGATTTCTCAACCTGGAGTGAAGGGTTCAGATCTGTTGAGGGTAAAAAAATATAAAAAGAAAATGTAAAATAGTTGTATTAAAATTTGTATAAACTTCTGAATGCGATAACTTTTTGCTGCGTGATCAGAAATGGACGAAACAAAGTGCGTTGGAATCGTATTTGCGAATACTACGCGATGCAATTGTTTTGGAGTCCTTTGGAGCTAGTTGGAATTTCGGGTAAAATTAAACGCGTGTTTAATTTTATTCGAAATAAACGCTGAAATCAGAATTAAAATCACGGTGAGATTTTCTCACTCAAAATTGAAAAGTGGAATTTTCAGTTATTGCTTGATTGTCTGTTTTGATTGTTGATATTAGATATAGTAGGATATATATCTATATATATAGCAATATATACATATTGGCATATGTATATATTGGATTGATTGATTCCCGCCTCGTATAGCGGATGAGACTCTATTGCGCCGTTAGTAAGCGGATTATTTTTATAAAACCCATATACCGCGATAATTCCGTACTGGAGCGGAATTGGTATTGTGCTAACATCTGTGGATGCAGGGAAACAGGTTGGAGGGATCCAACTGGATTCCTCACCGTATTGATTATTTACAGATATTTTGATATATTCTGTTATCATATGTTGATATATGATGTTTGATGTTGTGATTGACTAATTGGTGCTGTTGCATCATCAGATTCAAGTTTTAAAAATAACGACTTTTAATTTAAAAGGATTTTTAAAGTGATCTTTGAAATTATACGTTTTATTAAATTTTTGAAGTGGTTTATTTTAAATAAATAAACGTCTAAAATTTTAAAGTTATAAAAGTTAAGACCTTTGTGAAATATAACCGAAAAGTGATATTTGGAATAAACAGTTGATTGATTTATAAAATGGTTTAAGTTGAGATTTTTAAAATATTATAAACGGTTTACTTAAAAGGGTTTATAAAGTTGACACTTTATAAATTAAAATGTTGGTATTATAAAACGAGTTTTTATAAGCGTTAAAATGAATTTTTAAGAATTTATAAATAAATGGAATTTATAAATTGTGAACTTATAAATGGAGATGATTTTGTAAAATAAAGGAATTATAAGTATTTGACTTATAATATGGATTGTTGGTATAAGATTTGAGTTATGAATTAAATTTGTTAATTCAGGGAATTTTTATAAATCGAAGTTTATAAATAGGGAAAGAATTTATAGACATAGTTTATAAATTCGAAATCAATTGGATTTGATAAATTAAAATGTTAAAGAAGATATATTCGCGATTTTGGATAGCGAATTTTTATTGAAATAAAAATATGTAGAAAAGATTGAAATTGGGTTAAGTGAATTATATTCACGATTTTGGACAGTGAATATAATTTTAAGTAAAATGGATACGTTTTTGAAGAAGTGATATTAAAAATGAAGTTAAACATTTTAAAGATGTTTTAAAAATGTATTATGAATCGAAAGCATAGATTTCAACGTTCATTGTTGACATAGGCGTTTTCGAAAATATAAGGAAATGATGGACTATAACACTGTTGTTATAGTAAATGATTTCCGAAAGGAAATGTTTTGATGTAGTATTGGGATTTACATACCTATCTTAATTTCGAATCCCTATACTAGAGATTTTGAGTCGTCGTAACGATGTTTTACGTAACATTCGTTTTGACTCAAATAAATGTTGTTATAATAAATGATTTCCTTAAAGAATGAATATATACTTAATTTGATTTAAGTATATCGGATATTTTCCAAGTGTTGAAAATAAATGATTTGTGAAATACTTATTATTAAATAAGTAGGGAAATGCATTTCCAATATGAAATGAAACGTTTTGAGATTTTATCTTCTTAAAGATAAAATGAAATCGAATATTTGAAATCAATTTGAGAATCGTATATCAGTAGATATTTTGAAAGATATAAATTCAATATGGAATTTATAAAAGAAAAGGGAATCTGTTTAAAAATAAATATTGATTTATTTTTGAAGTGTGGAAAATTATATATATCTAGTAAAGATATTTTTGAAGATTTAATAATTTGAAAAATTATTTGGAATCTGATGATGTTGCGAATCTTTATTGATAATTAAATAACCGACTATCAATAATTACCTTTAGATAGGTATTTGTTGTGAATTGGATGAAATTGAATGCCACACTTATTTTTGAATAATCGCTCACTATTCGGGTTAGCCGGGAAAGGACCATGGGGTCGTATAACCCATTCCGAATATGTGATACGTCGTTATGAATTGCATTTGAAGACTGGTGTTGAAGACCGAATATTTTTGAAAATGGAAGGATTACCGTCGAGTTACTCTACATCGGCTGATCCCCGGTTTAGAGGTTTTATCACCCTTAGTGACGGGAAGTCCCGACGTGATTGAAAATTATCCGGATATGCAAGGGCTTCGTGAGAAGTGCCTTCGGTTCTGTTCGATCCCGGAACAGACTTGTATGGATTGTATGTCTGACATTACACTTTGAGATATAAAGCCGATTTCTTTCAAATACATATCTGTTGGTGGCGGAGAATTTATTCTCTTAGCTTAACACCCTTCTCTGAGACGTACGAGCTCAGAGGTTATGTAGTTGAAATTTATCAGCGATATATCCCAATTTGGTAATGTGGCATGCTGAGTGTTGCTGTGTGATGATCAGTGTTTGATCATTTGTGATATGATCATTTGTTTGATCATTTATCTTTGTGATCATAGGTTGATCATCTGTTGACCCAAAGCGTGGCCTTTTGAAAAAGCGTAGCTTTGTGGACGAGACTTCGTCAGGGCCTCAACAACCCAGAAATGGTCGAAACAGGAATGTTGCGGCAAGGTTATGAGGGTCGCGCCCTTTAGGGTATGTCATTTCCTTCTGGAAAGGGGTGGTATCATGGTATGGAGCCTACTCATGTGGATACACTTTCTTTATGATGTGTGATGTTGGATATCGAGCGCTCGGATAAAGGTCCCAAAGGACCGGGTGATGACATATTCGTGAGTTACCTGTTACAGGGGTAACCCGGCCTTGTTTGGCAGAGCAGTTTGTCTCTCGGGACGTCCAGCCAGAGGCGGTCCCATTCGGCAGGAGGAAAGGAAGTTCCTTAGCCTGACCATTTGTTGGAAAATCCAAAGAAACAATACGAACCTGGTACGGTTTTGGTTGTACTGCCTGCTATGGAATGTGGCGGTAACCTGCTATTGAACATAGTAGCTATAGTAGGCATACGATACTGGTCGTATGTTGGCTAAGATTAATATTATACTTTCGAAATGTTTTTCTGCACTATGCACTAATAATAATAAATCCAATGATTTTGCGTAGTAAGCATCTTTGACTATCATAAGAAGAAATCTCCTCCAATTCTGCGTTTGCATTGTGTGTGTGGCGGGAGGTCTTATGGTAGTTTCATTTTCCAAAAGCATTGCGAATTTGTTTTATTTTCTTTGTGAAAAATAACTGTTTTACGATCTCACACCAGTCACCATGACTGACTCGATGTTTATTGTTCCCGTCTAAACTCTGGGTGCCCACCAATTTCCACACGGGCAGTCTAGAGTTAGATTATCAGGTTATTCTGGATATTCTGGAGCTTTGGAGATAAGCTGGATGACGAGACGTAGTATTTGTATCTGATAGTATTTATTCCGCTGTGTATTCTATATGAGGACAAGTTTTTATAACTGTCCATTGTTGTATATTGACTCTGATTGATGTATGTATAAACTGATATAGTTCTTTGTTTTCAAAGACTAGTGATTATCTATTATATTTTGTTCCGCTGCGATATGTGAGATTCTGATATTGTTTCTGTTCTGATGTTGTTCTGTTGTTCTTCTTTTCTTTTTCTTCTATCTTTTCTTCTACCTCTTCTTTTAAAACCTAAGAATTCGGTTTTCCGGCATTCGATGGCTCGACAGTTGATACAGTGGACGTATTGATGTCGATATTCGGAAGCCGAAGAATCGGGTCCTTACAACGTGGTATCAGAGCATATGGTTAAGCGACAACCCTGCTCTGTTGGGTGTTACTCATTAGAGATAGAGTCAGTAGTACTCTAGAATGAGTTGAGTGTAATAATAGATACGAGTGCGTATTTGTTAGTGAATATAAAATTGTTTTATATTGTGATGATTGGTTTGTTGAGTGGTACATGGATTCTGGTCGGTATTGTCCGTACAACTCTATCGATAGGGATCTCTAAACACTCGTATAGAACAATTCGGCACAGTATTGTTTTAAATTGGGTAAATGGAATAATTTTACCTAAAACTATTTTCGTATATAAAGGAAATGATTTTTCTGTAAATTATTACAGTATATGGTTGCATGGTTGTTAGGAAGTAATAATAGTAAATTATCAACACTGAAATTGAATAAGAAATTCAAACCGTAACTCCAAAGTTAAGAAATAAATCCATATACAAATGAAATTTGAGAATGTAAATTATAAATGTGATTGTAATTTGAAACGGAATTACAGAGAAGTATTTGGAAATGTTTTGAAAAGAATTTGAAAATTTTGGAGATTTGGAAAGTTTAAATTCCTTTTTGATTTGAAAATGAATTTCAAAGGTTTTGAAAAGTATTTTGGAGAGATAAAAGCTCTAAACTCTTTTCGGTCGCTGGAAAATAATTCCGATGATGACCATGGCATCACCGGTGTTCATTTTCGGGTTTCCAAAAGAGAAATTGCTTCCAAATTGTTTTAAATGAAAGTTGTTTGGAAAAATTTGGGTTTTTGTTTTAGAAAATTCAAAGGATAATTTGAATTGTTTTCAAAAATGATTTTTGAAATGTTGGTAAACTCTGGAATACTATATAAAAATCCTATGGAATATTATTAAAGTTGATAACTTATACAAATTGGATTTTGATAGAATAAATTTAACTTAAAGGATGGAGTTAAATTAATGTAAGTACAAGTGAATCAATTTAATGAAAGTAAATTGAATGTTGAAAAAATTCATTTCAAATTTGTAAAGTAAAGTATTGAAATAAAATTAGTAACGGAAACTAATTGAAGAAATGACAAATTAATATGGTTTGAGATGAATTAAAATTCATATGGAATTTGAAATCTAGTTTAATATGAGTGGTTATAAACCATAATAGTGAATTGAAAATAAATATAATGTGTATATGGAATATTTACATTGAACTTAAGAAATGAAGTGTGAAATTCTTAAGTAAAATTTGATGATTGAACAAAAGAATAAAACTGGAATTAAAACTGAATATTGAAAACGAATTTGAATTGTGTGAAATAAAATGAAGTTTTGAGATTAGTTTGAAGTGAACTAAAGATAATTGATAAATTCAATATTCAGAAGTTGAACTGAATCCAAATAGAATTGAAAGTGTAAATTGAATTCAAATGAAATTAGAAATGCAATATTGAATGAAAATAGATAAATAACTTCAATAGTGAAGTAAAAATGTATAAGCAGTTTATACTAGAAATTTTGTAATCAAATTTGCAAAATGTTTGAATGCTGTAACTAGATATTATGGCTAGTAAGATACAGGTGTTATTAAGGAATTGGATTTGATTTTCGAAGATAAATTTGAATTGCTCGACAAAAGGAAAGTATTTAAATTTCAATGAGATTTGATGATTTCTTTGTCTAGCCGCTTGGCTTTTTCTTTTTCTTTTTGAAATCTGAGAGTCCGTAGGGACGTTTTGTAGTCATACCGTATTAGCCGCGCAAAGGAGACGCTGGCGAAATTTTTCGAAAATTTCGAGTGTTAGAAATTTTTTGAGAAATTTTGAAAGTTTAAAAATTTGAATTTAAACTCGAATTTGAATTGAGAAATTAAACAATGTTGTTTGAAACTTATAATTGAAGTTGGAAAACGAGTTGAATGATAACGAATCTTTAATAGAAAGATTTGTTTTGATAAATTGATAAAACTATTAGATTGTGAAAAATAGTAGACGAGTTAAGGACCATTTTTCTTACCTTGTAATTTCGAGGACGAAATTCTTTTAAGGGGGGAAGTCTGTAACGACCCAGAATTTTTGATAATTAAAATTCGAACATTTAATTGATTTTAAATATTAATAAAAGAATTTAATAAGTCGAATAACTTATTTAAAGGATATTGGATTTAATTTGGTCAATTAAATCGATAAATTAATAATTGAAATTCCAGAGATAATTGAAAATCGAGTTTAAAATGATTGAAAATGATTTGTAAAATTTTATTTAATCATACTGGAGTTATAGAAAGGTTATAGAACTTTTAAAATTGAATTTGGAGTTAATCTGTGAAAATTGAATATTTAATATTTAATTATCGACTGTAAAAATAGCCAATTTTCGAACAGTCTTAGAATGGAATGAGACCAGTTCCATTGGATCCGTAATAGTTAGTTATTATCGGATTTCAATTTTCGTAGCAATCGGAGTTGTCATTTGACAGTGGCAGCTCCAAACGCATCGAAATTGTTTTAATATTAATTCGGCGAGTTAAGATAGTCATTTTTCAAACGGTCTCGGATTTCGACGAAACCAGTTTCATCGGATCCGTAATGTGATATTATTGCATGATTTCAAATTTCGTAATTTTTGAATTTACCGTTTGTCCGGGGCAAGCCAAAACGCCTCGAAATCAATTTAAATCGGTTTAAGTTAAATTGATCGTTTATTGTCATATCTCACACAGACGATCGAATTAGCTTCCGAAACCTGTTCCATTGCGTTCGGAACGCGGGGTAAACCCCAGGAACGCCAGTCACCGCGCGTAAATCGGAGTTCGGAAATTTAGAAATGAATAGTGTTCGCCGGTTCTCTATAAAAGCAACCCACCACCTTCATTTCTGAGAAAACCCTAGCTAAAACATGCAGCCGCCTCTATAGCAATCAATGGCCGAAAAGTAACCATCTTCTTCGTCGATCTTCTCTTAATCCACAAACTAATTTCAAAAACGTTTAACTACAACTTTGTAGAGCGTATCAAGCTCTATATTCTCAACGGTCAAGATCGAGATTCAAGCTTTGGATCAATGGCAATTCGAGTTTGAAGTGCTGACGTTCGCACGCGTTTCTGGAGGGGGATGCTCGACCGAGCTCTGCCATGTTCGTGGCGATGGTAGGTGGTGGTGGGGGCTACAAAGTGGCGTTGTCTGATCGTCTTCGAAGTCGACGATGGTGATGCGTGTACTAGGGTTTTAAGGCGGCCACGATGGGTTCACGTACGTGAATACGCGATGGAGAAGAAGCTTGAAGATGCGGCCGTGATTTCTCAACCTAGAGTGAAGGGTTCAGATCTGTTGACGGTAAAAAAATATAAAAAGAAAATGTAAAATAGTTGTATTAAAATTTGTATAAACTTCTGAATGCGATAACTTTTTGCTGCGTGATCAGAAATGGACGAATCAAAGTACGTTGGAATCGTATTTGCGAATACTACGCGATGCAATTGGTTTGGAGTCGTTTGGAGCTAGTTGGAATTTCGGGTAAAATTAAACGCGTGTTTAATTTTATTCGAAATAAACGCTGAAATCAGAATTAAAATCACGGTGAGATTTTCTCACTCAAAATTGAAAAGTGGAATTTTCAGTTATTGCTTGATTGTCTGTTTTGATTGTTGATATTAGATATAGTAGGATATATATCTATATATATAGCAATATATACATATTGGCATATGCATATATTGGATTGATTGATTCCCGCCTCGTATAGCGGATGAGACCCTATTGCGCCGTTAGTAAGCGGATTATTTTTATAAAACCCATATACCGCGATAATTCCGTACTGGAGCGGAATTGGTATTGTGCTAACATCTGTGGATGCAGGGAAACAGGTTGGAGGGATCCAACTGGATTCCTCACCGTATTGATTATTTACAGATATTTTGATATATTCTGTTATCATATGTTGATATATGATGTTTGATGTTGTGATTGACTAATTGGTGCTGTTGCATCATCGGATTCAAGTTTTAAAAATAACGACTTTTAATTTAAAAGGATTTTTAAAGTGATCTTTGAAATTATACGTTTTATTAAATTTTTGAAGTGGTTTATTTTAAATAAATAAACGTCTAAAATTTTAAAGTTATAAAAGTTAAGACCTTTGTGAAATATAACCGAAAAGTGATTATTGGAATAAACAGTTGATTGATTTATAAAATGGTTTAAGTTGAGATTTTTAAAATATTATAATCGGTTTACTTAAAAGGGTTTATAAAGTTGACACTTTATAAATTAAAATGTTGGTATTATAAAACGAGTTTTTATAAGCGTTAAAATGAATTTTTAAGAATTTATAAATTGTGAACTTATAAATGGAGATGATTTTGTAAAATAAAGGAATTATAAGTATTTGACTTATAATATGGATTGTTGGTATAAGATTTGAGTTATGAATTAAATTTGTTAATTCAGGGAATTTTTATAAATCGAAGTTTATAAATAGGGAAAGAATTTATAGACATAGTTTATAAATTCGAAATCAATTGGATTTGATAAATTAAAATGTTAAAGAAGATATATTCGCGATTTTGGATAGCGAATTTTTATTGAAATAAAAATGTGTAGAAAAGATTGAAATTGGGTTAAGTGAATTATATTCACGATTTTGGACAGTGAATATAATTTTAAGTAAAATGGATACGTTTTTGAAGAAGTGATATTAAAAATGAAGTTAAACATTTTAAAGATGTTTTAAAAATGTATTATGAATCGAAAGCATAGATTTCAACGTTCATTGTTGACATAGGCGTTTTCGAAAATATAAGGAAATGATGGACTATAACACTGTTGTTATAGTAAATGATTTCCGAAAGGAAATGTTTTGATGTAGTATTGGGATTTACATACCTATCTTAATTTCGAATCCCTATACTAGAGATTTTGAGTCGTCGTAACGATGTTTTACGTAACATTCGTTTTGACTCAAATAAATGTTGTTATAATAAATGATTTCCTTAAAGAATGAATATATACTTAATTTGATTTAAGTATATCGGATATTTTCCAAGTGTTGAAAATAAATGATTTGTGAAATACTTATTATTAAATAAGTAGGGAAATGCATTTCCAATATGAAATGAAACGTTTTGAGATTTTATCTTCTTAAAGATAAAATGAAATCGAATATTTGAAATCAATTTGAGAATCGTATATCAGTAGATATTTTGAAAGATATAAATTCAATATGGAATTTATAAAAGAAAAGGGAATCTATTTAAAAATAAATATTTATTTATTTTTGAAGTGTGGAAAATTATATATATCTAGTAAAGATATTTTTGAAGATTTAATAATTTGAAAAATTATTTGGAATCTGATGATGTTGCGCATCTTTATTGATAGTTAAATAACCGACTATCAATAATTACCTTTAGATAGGTATTTGTTGTGAATTGGATGAAATTGAATGCCACACTTATTTTTGAATAATCGCTCACTATTCGGGTTAGCCGGGAAAGGACCATGGGGTCGTATAACCCATTCCGAATATGTGATACGTCGTTATGAATTGCATTTGAAGACCGGTGTTGAAGACCGGATATTTTTGAAAACGGAAGGATTATTGTCGAGTTACTCTACATCGGCTGATCCCCGGTTTAGAGGTTTTATCACCCTTAGTGACGGGAAGTCCCGACGTGATTGAAAATTATCCGGATATGCAAGGGCTTCGTGAGAAGTGCCTTCGATTCTGTTCGATCCCGGAACAGACTTGTATGGATTGTATGTCTGACATTACACTTTGAGATATAAAGCCGATTTCTTTCAAATACATATCTGTTGGCGGCGGAGAATTTATTCTCTTAGCTTAACACCCTTCTCTGAGACGTACGAGCTCAGAGGTTATGTAGTTGAAATTTATCAGCGATATATCCCAATTTGGTAATGTGGCATGCTGAGTGTTGCTGTGTGATGATCAGTGTTTGATCATTTGTGATATGATCATTTGTTTGATCATTTATCTTTGTGATCATAGGTTGATCATCTGTTGACCCAAAGCGTGGCTTTTTGAAAAAGCGTAGCTTTGTGGACGAGACTTCGTCAGGGCCTCAACAACCCGGAAATGGTCGAAACAGGAATGTTGCGGCAAGGTTATGAGGGTCGCGCCCTTTAGGGTATGTCATTTCCTTCTGGAAAGGGGTGGTATCATGGTATGGAGCCCAGATACTTACTCATGTGGATACACTTTCTTTATGATGTGTGATGTTGGATATCGAGCGCTCGGATAAAGGTCCCAAAGGACCGGGTGATGACATATTCGTGAGTTACCTGTTACAGGGGTAACCCGGCCTTGTTTGGCATAGAGCAGTTTGTCTCTCGGGACGTCCAGCCAGAGGCGATCCCATTCGGCAGGAGGAAAGGAAGTTCCTTAGCCTGACCATTTGTTGGAAAATCCAAAGAAACAATACGAACCTGGTACGGTTTTGGTTGTACTGCCTGCTATGGAATGTGGCGGTAACCTGCTATTGAACATAGTAGCTATAGTAGGCATACGATACTGGTCGTATGTTGGCTAAGATTAATATTATACTTTCGAAATGTTTTTCTGCACTATGCACTAATAATAATAAATCCAATGATTTTGTGTAGTAAGCATCTTTGACTATCATAAGAAGAAATCTCCTCCAATTCTGCGTTTGCATTGTGTGTGTGGCGGGAGGTCTTATGGTAGTTTCATTTTCCAAAAGCATTGCGAATTTGTTTTATTTTCTTTGTGAAAAATAACTGTTTTACGATCTCACACCAGTCACCATGACTGACTCGGAGTTTATTGTTCCCTTCTAAACTCTGGGTGCCCACCAATTTCCACACGGGCAGTCTAGAGTTAGATTATCAGGTTATTCTGGATATTCTGGAGCTTTGGAGATAAGCTGGATGACGAGACGTAGTATTTGTATCTGATAGTATTTATTCCGCTGTGTATTCTATATGAGGACAAGTTTTTATAACTGTCCATTGTTGTATATTGACTCTGATTGATGTATGTATAAACTGATATAGTTCTTTGTTTTCAAAGACTAGTGATTATCTATTATATTTTGTCCCACTGCGATATGTGAGATTCTGATATTGTTTCTGTTCTGATGTTGTTCTGTTGTTCTTCTTTTCTTTTTCTTCTATCTTTTCTTCTACCTCTTCTTTTAAAACCTAAGAATTCGGTTTTCCGGCATTCGATGGCTCGACAGTTGATACAGTGGACGTATTGATGTCGATATTCGGAAGCCGAAGAATCGGGTCCTTACAATTTCACTCGATTCTCGACGGCAAACACTGGATATGGATTTTTGATTGATTCTGGGATTCTCTATCATAGTATATGGTTATGCAAGGGGATTGATGGTTTCTAATCAAGGAACCGGATCTGAGTCCGCACTAGAGTGGTCGATTGGACGATACCAGTTCGGAAGTGAAATTATGTGACCGAGAGAACGATCATGTATGGTTTTGCGTATGGATGGTATATGTACGTCATATGGGCTTTAGTAAAGTAAATGTTGATAATTAAATATACAAAATAATACGATTATGAACTAAATGATTGGATATCATTGGTAATAAGGTGCAGGTATATAGAAGCAAAAGCAAGTTTGATGCCTTTGATTTCATAAGTAAAATTTGATTGCCCGACTAAAAGGTACATATTTATATTGTTGTTTGAATTTGATGGTTTTATGATTGAGCCACTTGGCTTTTGTTTTCTTTTGTTGGTTTGGACCCGTAGTAGTGATTTGTAGTTGTTCCGATCAAGCTACGCAAAGGAGACGCTGATGAAATTTTCCAAAAATTTAAGAGTTAGAAAGTTTTTGAAGATTTTTGAAGAAATTTTTTATAACAAAAATTGGATTTTAAGTTATATCTTGGAAGGATATTAGTTAGTAACTATGAATGAGTTAAAGGCTAGAAAATGGTGATAACAAAGTTTCAACAAATGTAGTTTGAAAGTTAAATGCTTAAAAGAATTTGGTAATCTATTCCAACTTATTGGTTTTGAAAAGTTAATGGGTTTGGGGCTTTTTTCTTACTTGCTAATTTCGAGGATGAAATTCTTTTAAGAAGGGAGAGACTCGGAATTTTAATCATTGAATTTGGAATTTAATTAATTTTAAATGTTGAAAAGTAAATTTTATAAGTTAAATAACTTGAATTTCAAGTATAGCAATTTATTTGATAATTAAATTTTTAAATTCAATATTTGGAATTTTTTAAATAATTAAATCCTGAATTTAAGATGAACAAAAATGATTTCGAAAGTTGATTTTAATTCTATTTAAATATGAATGAAGATAGTAAACTTTTAATTTAGATTTAAAAGTGATTAATTTGGTTTTTATAATAATTTGTTTTAACTAACGTGTAAAGATAGCCTTTTGGGGCACTCTCTCGGATTTCGACGAAACTAGTATCATTGGATCCATAATAGTGTATTATTATATGTTAACAAATTTCATGGTAATCGGACGTATCATTTGGTTGCGCGAGCTCGAAATGCTTAGAAACTAATTATAGAAATTAATATAAAATAACTAGGTTTGAAATGCTATCTTCTATATATGATCGAATTATAGGTCTCGGGCTAGTTCCATTATGTTTGGAGTAGGGTTATTACATATAGAACGCCAGGCGGCATGTCTCGTTTGGAGTTTGAGGTTTTTGGACGTTTAAAGCTAGATATTTTCTAATTAAAAAAACTATATGTATATGCTTACCATACTCAACCCATACCCCAGCCTTACCCAAGCACGTCTAAATCCATAAACCCTCTCAGCTATAAATTCGCGTTCAAAAACAGAAAATTGGTTGGAAAAAAATTTCAATTCAAAACTTCTAATCCAACATCCCATAATCACCGGAGCCAATCCTAGAGTTTTCAGGCGAGGCTTCCAACTAGAGATATGTTCATGGCAATGAGACGAGGAAGTTTAACTATTGGATTCGGTTGGATCGAGCCATGGTGGCCGCAGTTCATCGATGAACGGCGGTTATAATTTCGTCAATTCCGATGATTTAGCTCGTTTTTAGGCGATGGACACTGAAGGAGATTTGTCGAGTAGGGCGTAACGACCCACAATTTGACCATTCTTAAAAATGACATTTAAGATGATTTTAAATATGAAATATGTAAGGTTATATGATTCAAACAGTATTAGATAGGATTGAAAAAAAGAAGTATACACAAAAATAGTAACATTTACCTATATCGACTAAAGTGACAAAATGCTAATTTCAGAAAAGTAAGTTTCAATGGTTAAATAAATTATTTTAATTTATTTATGAGTGTTTATATTTTTAAATAAAATTATACAAATTTATTTTTAAATTTGATTTACATAAATTGTCAAAATGTGACTGTAAAAAATATTTTGTCGAAAATCAACGTTTTGTCGATTTCAATGTTGTCGCAACATTGTTGCACCTTTATTTTCTTATATATGAACATATGTTCAAATAGTATAAGTATTAATTAATTCACTAATCAAATTTACTTTTACTAAACATACTTAGGAAATTCTAGAATATAATTGACAAAAGTAAACTAATAAAGACAAACATGTCATTTCAAATCAAAAAGTAAAAATCAAATCAAGCAAAAAATAATTATTACATTCCTTACTTACTTCTTAAGTGAAATGAACATAAAGTTGTGAAGTGACATTTGATGTTAAGTGTTACTATGCTTAAAATTGAAGTAAGGGTATTTTGGTCATTTTATATATTAATATTTTATTCCAAAGTTTTTCCTATAAATAGCCATGTACACCTCATCCATTCTCACACAAACCATTCTCTTCTCTTCTTCTTCTTCCTTAGAGCTTTAATGGCTTCTTCTTAACCATTTCCTTACTAACTTTTTCAAAACCATATCAAACAAAGTCAAAACTCCACCAAACTTTGTCGAAGACCTTAGAATATCATCAAAACATGGTTTAGCATCTAAGAAGTGAAGAAATGATGGAGGAATGGGAGGATCAAGGGGAGGCCGAGCCCTATTGGTGTTGTTGGAAGGTTTGGCTGAGAGCAAAGAAGAGGGGAAGACTTGTGGTCGAGAGCAAGTGGAAGTGAAGTGATGGTCGAGCACTAGAAAGCTAGGTGGAGTTGTTTAGGTGATGTATTAATGGATTAGAAGATGATTAGTTGAAGTTAACAATGGTTTAGTGAAGTGTTGTTTGAAAAAGAATGTTGGTAGGAAGAATTTGTTAAGTTAAAGGTGAGTACTCAAAACCTTAGTTATTTAAATAAAAAAAATTAAGTTGATAATATACATGTTAAATTAGAAATTAGTATGTTAAATATTGGATGATAACTTGGTTGATATTATGGTTGTGAAATGGTCGATGACCTGGTTTGATAAATGATAAGAGAAATGGTTAGTAATTAACCATATTTAATTTAATGGAAATTAAATCAATAATAATATGTGTATAGAGTGATTTGGCCTCTAAATGATTCTAAAAAAGAAAGTTGAAAATGATATTATAATAATATAATATTATCATATGAAATGAAGTGAAAAATGAGTTTGAAATATAAAAATATGGTTTAAAATAAGTTTTAAATGATTTAGAAATGTTTTTTAAACATTTAAAAGTGTTTTCATGAAGTTTGAAAAGAAATTGAAAAACAAGTCCAAAATAGGCGCGTCACGTAACGGTAGTTCGTGATTTCGCACCGTAAAAGTTAAATAAGCATACAAATTGGAATATAGCTCGAAATCCTTCGAGATAAGAATTTTCCGGACAATTATATCCATAGTTTTCCAATGAAGAAAGAAAATCAAGATTTCATAAAGTAGATTTTGAAATATGTCCAAAACAATTTCCTAAAAACATCGCGGTTTTCCAGTTAAGAATCCAAAAAAGGATTTCTTTATAAATGATATTTTTAAATGATTAAGAATATGAAATAAATTTGATAAATCTATTAAAATGTTTTAAAAGAGATTTTAATCAGAAAATAAGAATTTTCAAACATTAAAAAGTTGATTTAATCAAATAAGCTGTTTTAAGCACTTTCCGTAGCACTTTTTTGCTACAATTTCTATAACTTTTGAAATAAAAATTTAAACTAAACGATTATTTCTAGAATCATTTATAAATGTTTTTAAATAAATAATTAAGTGTTTTAAAGGTAAATTGAAGGTTTTATAATTCTTTTAGAAAAAGTTTATACAAATGGCCAAGTAAAAATTGTTTATAACACTTAAACAATATAATGGATATCATTTCCTTGAATACAATAACAAACTGAGTATGCGGAAACAACTAGTACATTTGTCTCGCATGTGAGATCTAAATGGTAAAACAAGGTGTATAAATAAATTTAGGAATGGAGCAACCAGTGCCCTGAACTTACCAGGCCTTCATTTTATCTTTTAGACGAGGGGTGGAACAGATCGAAAGGAAAGCCCTGATGCTCTAAAAGATCATATTTAAGTTTTTTTCCAAGATAAAAGAAAGAAAAAATTCTTTGAATGTTCATTAACCACTTAACACCTTTTTATCGATGATTAGTACGAAGGAACCGAGATTGGATTTGGGTGATTCCTATCCGAAAAACTGAGATCGGATTTGGGTGATTCCTATCCGAAAACCCCTTCAAACTAATTTTCGAAATAAAATATATTGAAGACAAAGATCTTCATGATGTATGACTACTTACCACCAGTCCCTGGAGGTGAAATTTACCATATCTTAGGTGGCAGTAGTGTTTTGTTATGAAAATCTTCGATTTGCAAGAATATGATTTGAAGTTAAAAGAGAAATCTTTGATTAAAATTTAATGAATGGTTTGGGAATATTTTCCCTAAGTTAAAAGTTATAACATGAATATAAGAAATCTTTGATTAAGATGTAATGAATGATTTGGAAAGGTTTTCCTCAATAAAAGAGAAAATGATTGGAATTACTACAAGATCTAAATAGGTTTAATAAATCAAATGATTAAATAAATGAGGCCTAATGATTCCACATACTCTTAAAAAGACAATGGAATAAATTGAAAAGAATATATCTAAGAAAGATATTTGAATCAAATAAAAGATGAAGTATTTGATTGATGATTGATAATCATATGAGCTTAACATTTTTAAATCGATAATTGGCTTCGAAGGAACCGAGGTTGGATTTGGGTGATTCCTATCCGAATACACCTTCGAACCAATGTATACATTCAAAAGTGAAGACATGCTGAAGATGATGTTATTGAAGACCAGAGATCTTCATAGCGATGGGACTGCTTGTTGACATTCTCTGGGTAGCTCCCAATATAGAGAGATTTATTATAGCAGTGGTCCTATCATATTTTGAAATCTTTGGATTACAAGGACTAATCCCTACTGATCCTAAGGGTGATTCCCAAAAAGGATGTGGTAGGAGAAGTGCCTTCGGTATCGTTCAACCCCAGAATGAACTTGTATGGATGTTTGTCTGACAATGTATTCTAAATCACAATCGAGTGATTTCTATAAATTTATATCAGTCGGTGGCGGAGAAGGCAACTTCTCTTAGCTTAACACCATTTCCTAAGACATACGAACTCAGGAAGTTATACTTTTCTAGAAATCAGTCATGTGACGTGGAATGGCAATGTGGCATTCAAAATGGAACCTATTATGATCGAAGCGTGGTTTTATATGAAAAGCACGGCTTTGTCTAAGTTGAGCGTAACCTCACTCCCAAGCCTCGCATCTCGGAAATGAAATAGGAACTATGTTATATATTTCAGGCTGAGTATGACGAGGGTGGTGCATGATCCCTCAAGGTGATTGGTTACATATTACTGCCTTGAACAACTAAGTTTCCTCTTTATCTAAGGAGAAGAGCGAGACCATAACTGAATTGGAGTGATTGAGGGCTTCTCTTGCCAGTCCGAATCTATTATCTTGGAGGAGAGGAGGCTCGCCAACTTCATCCGATGAGAACTTAGCATTGTCAATGACTCTGAAAGAGTCTGAAGAGGAAAAAGGATGGATGGTAGCTAAACAATCCTTGTTAAAGGAAACACTAAAAAAGAACAAAGCCTCCCTAAAACTGGCTATCGGCGCCATTTCTGATGCAAAGCAGCGAGTGTCGCAATTCCTTGACTCATCTCTTGAAGACATTATTATGAATCCCTTTGAATACGCTTTAATGCTCGCCTACGCTGATAATGTCGGTAAATGCGTAGATTTGAGCTTTCCTTTGCTCGACCCTGCTCTTGTTGATATGGTCATGGATAGAATCAAAAAGATGGAGCATGGGATTGAAGTTGCTAAGAGGGAAGAAATCGACGCTTCCAAAATTCATTCCTTTGAAGTTCCTTCTTTCGAAGTTGAATCTGACTCTAAAGAAGAAGATGATAAAGATGAAGTCGTCGAAGAGGAGGGGGGAGATTACGATGGTGATAATGACGATGATAACGATGATGACGGGGATGATAACATCAACGGAGGAGAAGGATCAGGTGGCCACGGGGGTGGCCATACTGAAGCTTTTGAAAAAGATGGGGATGATAATACGAAGTCCTCTAAAAAAGGTTTGTCCCCTCATGAAGCAATTCCGCCTAAGTCTCCTGCACCTTCCGGCCAACAAGAAGTGCCTGCTTTTATTGATGTTGAAGTGCCAAAAGAAACGGAAAAAAAAAGCAAGTTTCCCGAGCATCAATCCCGGTATCTCAGGTATGGGATTCTCTATTTAAAAATCTTTTGCTTCAAAGATAATAATAGTCTAAATCATTTATTTAGATAAGGAAGAAATATGTCCACCTCTATAAAACCATGCTCGAAAGAAAACAAGCGGAGATAAATAATTTATATAGGGAGTTAGACAAACAATTGGAGGTGCACAACATTCTTTCTGATAAATATCATAGACTAAATAGAAGTGCGGTAGTGTTAGCTTCCTTTAAGCATCAAGAAGCTGCCCCATGGTTGAAGACTGCGCGCCTTTGATGTGACGCTATTTTGAAGGAAAACCGGGAATTGATTACCCTCTTCTGGATGTTGATTGAGAAGGGAGACATTTTAGTTAATTTATTATACAAGGCCTATTGTGGAAAACCGACCGTTGATTCTCATATTTTGGTGATTTTAGTGGGGGTTTACTTAGGCATTTACATAAAAGATACTTGGATGAATTCGGATCTGACCCGCATCCCGGAGCATGTTGGAACCTGCCTCGAGTCAGATTAATTCCCCTAGACCTTCCTCCTGAAAAAATCAAGTCTTATAAGGACAAGTTTGTTTCATATTTATTTACTAAGTCAATTTTTTATTAACCGGATGAATGATTGTGACTATGTAATAACATTGATTTGTAAATATTTGTTTTAGTCTTCTTTTTACACTTAGCTACATTTTATTATGTTATCACAAAGAGAATGTTCCTCAGACAATCTTGTCTGTAGAGATTATATAAGTCAACATGTTAAATTGAGAAGATTTTATCTTGAAAAGGTATCAATTTTAAAATCTTCAAAATTGGCAAGATATTGTTTTCTTAGAGATTTACAAAAACTTTACATGGAACATCCTCGTCTCCGCTTCAATTTTCTTGGTGATGGGAAAGAAAAGCTACTTAAGGAGATCTGGACATTCCATACTAAACTAATTTACGGTCATGACTGCCCTCCGGCTGGGGAATGGGATTATAGCAAATATCCACCGGTCATTACTCCAGAAGGAACTAATATTCCGTTTGACTCGACAGTTATTCTTTCTGCTAATTCATCAAATAAAGTTAGAGATGCTTTTTCTCATCTTTAGATATAAAACAAATGTGTATTATATCTTTTAGTTTCATTGTTGTAATCTTTACTGCAATAATAAAGAGATTGTTCATTCTAGTTTTGACTTCGTTCTTTTTCCTTTTTTATTATTTAAATAGGTATTACAGTTATCCGCAGCGCCTCACACATTAGATTCAGCATCTCACTTTATCAATCTTAAGGATAAGCTGTTAGTGGATCTTGAAAAGAGCAGATTTCTTGAAGATACTTTACTTGCTCATTTTGACGGTAATACTGAAGCTTTGAGATGACATAAAAGATTCTTACTTCAGAAAACAATTGTTAGAAATATCAAGGATCGGATTGCCAGTTTAGAAGCTGATGTCAATAGCAAAAACGAAATGATTTTCGCTTTGAAGCATCAAGTTAAGTCGAATCCTTCAATTGACTTTGATCACAATATGTCAGAACTTTTTCAACAGATAAGCGATTTGGAGATGAAATTGAAGGATAGTCAAGCTAAGTGCGAGTCGTTGGAATTTATTAAGGGAAATAATATCTCGAGTATTGATTTACCAGTTTCCTCATGCTACCCCATCTGCTGCTAAATCTACAAGATCTACTTCCCTTACTGCTCAGAAATTTCCCACTACGACTAATCCTCCCCCTGGCTTAGATTAGAAGGTAGTGGGCGAGTGGTGCAGGAAGGTTAAATTCGAAATGTTGAAACATTTTTACGAACTGCAAAAGGTTAAATACTCACAGCGCATAAATGAATATGCTGCTAGAATTCAAAAACTCAAATGTTATAACTATCTTCATTTGAAGCGCATTGCTGAATACGAAAATGAAAATAAGACCGTTAGAGGCATAAATAGAGCTTTCAATCATGCTTTGAAAACTAATATTGATGCGATTAATGAAGCAGACAGGATAAGGAAGAAAGAGAAGAAACTCAAAGAAGTTATTTGTATCGCTATCTGTCACATCGTAGATCCTTTAATCGCTGAGAACCTGAAAAAGGCTGTTCATGATTTATGAAAGATTCAAACTTAAGGAATGTATATATTTGTACTATACACCTGTAAATAATTTCATAAATTGCGTAAATCATGTAAATCTTGCAAATATCACCTGATTTGTGATCCTTTCTTGTAATGTTATCTCTGAAACGTTTGTTTGTTACACTACTAGAAAAGGCAATTATTCCGATAGCATCAAGCGACGGCTTCCGACGGGCAGTCGGCGGCCATCGGAAGCCATTGGAAATTCACGAATTACGGGGCTCAGCCGAGCCTTCTTCTTCCTCATTTGCAGCATGAAATTTTTAACACAAAATCCCAAAATCTCTCCCCCAAGCTTCCAATCACCAATTTCGAGCTTTCGGATCCTCCTTGGCTGCGTAATCAACGTCTATTGCTCTCTAGCTAAGGTATAATCTCTTATTTTCGCCAAAAAACTAATTTTTACCCTAAATCTAGATTTGCATAAGTTGTTAAATTAGGGCTAATTAGTGATTGCAATTGTTTCCAATAGCGTAATAATGGTTTATAACATCCCATGGTATACCTTTCATATGTTATCGTGAAACTATAAAAAGTGTGTATAATTTGTGATTGTGTGTGTATATGTAAATCATTGTATATGCATTGTTTCCACCATTGTATTGTGTTAATTGAAATAAGACATGAGTCATATAACATCTTGACTTGTGCAACAATAATGAATGCATGATTCTAAAAGAAATTTGACTGTATTGAAAAATGACAACAATTCTAAAGCAGCCTTATTCGATGAAATACGCGAAAAAATTGTGCTAAATTATTATTTTTTTAAAATTTATAAAATTAGTAAATATATTTCTTTTTTTATAAAATACTTTTTTTACATCCCTTAGAGAGTTTTTGGCCCCGTCCGACGGGTGTTGTACATGATCGTTATATAAATAGTCGTTTTTGTCATAAAATGGTCATTTATATTCATCTGGTACAATGCTTGTTGGATTTGTCCCTATAATGGACAAGTTATAAACATAGTAAAAAAATTCTATATTGAATTCTTAAGTGGGGTAAAATTAACGCGTATAAGTTTTTGTATCGATACATTGAAAAATAAAATGTAATGGAACATATGACCAATATTTATTTTTGAATTTGTGACATATTTTTTCAAATGGGAAAAATGATCGATTATTTTGTTGATCGGAGGAGATGGATGTATCAAAGAAGGGGGTTGAGAGGCTCAATAAAAGAAGATTTTTATTATGGTATAAACGTATTTGTTGAATTTGCTTTAAGTAATAATGAAAATGATGCATAAATTCATTATCCGTGTAGTCGGTGTAGACATTTGAAGTATTTGTTACCCGATATTGTAAAAGTCAATCTGTGCAAAAACAGTTTCGTGTCGGAGTATTATGTTTGGGATCGTCATGGAGAAGTTGTAGCAAATAATTATGCAGAGTCTGAATTAGACATTGCTGGTAATGAAATTGTTACGACGAACCGTATAGAAAATATGGTTGAAGATGCAGCACGATCAACGTTCCCTACGGTTGAAGTTGACGATGATGATGAAAATGTTGAAGAACCAAATATTGAAGCAAATTTTTTTTTATGATTTACTGGGTGCTGATAAGAAACCGCTTTGGGATGGTTGTAGAAGTGGCACCCAGCATCAGTAACTGCAGAATACATTGCGATGAAGTCAAAATACAACATCACCGAAGCCGGATTTACAACCGTTGTGCAAGCTGCAAGAAGACATATGCCGCCCGATAATTTAATGTGCGAAAATCACTATGAAGTTAAAAAACTTATGTCGGCTTTTGGTTTACCTTATCGGAAAATAGATACATGTTAATATCACTATGAAGCGAAATTCCGATGGCTTCCAACGGCCCTCGACGGCTTCCGCCACAAAGCGTAACGATCCACGTGGCATCCGACGGCCGTCGGAAACATAGTCGATGGATGCTGTGGGGTGCCATCGTAAAATCTGTTCACTGATGAGTTAATTTGTGGCGGCATTTTCCGACGACTCCCGATAGCTTCCAACGGCCACCGACGGTCGGGAGTCGTCGGAAAATGCTCTATTTCGTGTAGTGTTAGCTTGTACCACAATATCTGTATTTGTTGGGCCTTTTGTTCTTCTTTACTGTTCTAATTTCCAGAAAACTATTGTTAACCCCGTTTTGTCAATGACTTAAGGTGTTTGACGACTAAAGAGAAGTTAACGACTTAAGGGATGAAGCAGCTTAATATCTTTAGCGAGCTAACGACTTCAGACCCACGACCTACGACTTAAGGAAATGTGATGACTTAAGCGGGTTAAACGACCTAATTACAGGGCCGACCTAGAGTTGCCGACTTAAGAGCTGCCGACTTAAGGAGCATAGCTTCTTAAGGCAGTTACCGACTTAAGATGTGGACCGACTTAAGAAATCTAACGACCTAACTACTAAAAAGAGTTACCGACCTAAGAAGTTAAAAGGACTTACGACCAAACGACTTAACAGGATATGACCTACCGACCTAAGGAGCTAACGACCTAAGTGGATGATCGACTTAACGAGCTAAAGCAATGTAAAGTTATGTTCCATACCGCATCTCCTAGGTCACTGCCGACCTACGACTTATACTAAGTCGTACACGACATAAGTAACTCGCTCAGAAAGAATCAAATGCAGTTGAAATATGTTAGATCCCCTATGTCGTCGCCGACCTACGACCTTAAGTCGGAGACGACCTAGCACTTGGAGACTGAATTCCGCCCAGAATCACTCCTATAAATATGGCCATAACTCCAACGGCAAGGGGACTTTTTGGATCAGTCTCTGAAGCGCCATTACTCTGCTGAATTCTCAACTCATCTGATACTTGAAGAACTCCAAACATTCACGACACTACAACAAGCTTCGAAAGAAATCTACCGCATTCAGCATGAATCCGAGGAGATCTTCTACATCGGAGTTTGAGCTATTAATCTAGAGTGTTTTGGAATCGAAGTATATTGTATTCTCAAGTGCATAGTATCAACTTGTAATCAAAAATCAGCAATAAAGGAATTCAAAGTGGACGTAGGCTCGATCTTAAGCCGAACCACTATAAATCGCTGTCTTTTACTGTTTTCTGCTCTTTTACTGCTTATTTCTTATTCCCGTATCACGGGTGGTGCTTTCACAACTTTATTACACACACCGGGTGTTAGCGTTCAATTTTAAGCGTTAACAACTATGAAGCAAACAATATTTCCTATTGTTAGCTTGAAATTGATATAAAAGTCTATCTATATCATTTGCGTAGATTAACAAATCATTATGTCAATAGTATGGTAATAAATGAACAGTAATTGTATTTGATTAAATGCCTTGAAACCCATCTTTGATCATGATGGGAAATAATAAAGAATTTAACTTTGACATATTGCTAGAATATCTCAAGTCAGTTGGCAGAAATTTTTTATCCTTAGCCAAGAGTTTAAATGTATTAGAAAACCATCCTCTGAAGATTACCAATAAAAGGTTAATAATGATTGGGTAATAGAAGTCCAAAGACCATTATCTGAAAATTTATAGTAGAAATCCAATGAACCATATTCGGCATTAATGGATGAAATCTGAAAGTTTAGAAGTCCAAAACCTAGATTCGGGTATTAGTGGACGAACTGAAAATTCAGATTCAAGTATTTGTGGACGATGGTCGAAAATTTACAATAACGATTTTCTTGATAGAAGTTTTTGACCCAGATTCGGGCATTAGTAGTGGATAATCAGAAAGCCATAATAGAAAACTCAAGCCCAGATTAGGGCATTAATAAGTGAAATCAAGTAATAGTCTTGAAATCTAGATTCGGGTATGATAAAGACTATAAGTGTTTAATAAAAATCCAAAACCCAGATTCGGGTATTAATTGATGAAGTTCAGAAATGAGAGACCAGAAACCCAGATTTTGGTATTAATAAGTGGAGTTTCATTCTACTCCTTAGATTATGTCTTCCTCGACATGTATAAACATTTTAGGCCTTGTACGTTGTTACAGTTTGATTGGCTGCTTTTCAAGCTTGGACATCCTAGTCCTCTATTTGATATGCCACTTCTCAGGCTTGGACATCTTAGTCCAATATTTGATAAGCCAGTTCTTGGGCTTGGACATCTTAGTCTTTTGCAGTTGTGCCGCTTCTTAGGCTTGGACGTCTTTGTCCTTTATTGTCTGGTGCTCTTTGTTAGCTCATTCTTAGAGGTTGGAACCAAGGACTTACTCAACCTCCCTCCAGGAAGTGCCTTGACCTGACCAGAGGCGCGTCCAAGGGCTTGTCGATGCTTTAACCTAGCAAAAGTAGTGCGGATAAAGGCTTACACTCCTCCCTCCAAGAGGATCCCTACCCTGGCCATAGCATGGCGTGGACAGGGGCTTGTCGATGCTTTAACTTGGCCATAGCTTAGCGTGAATAAAGGCTTACACTCCTCCCTCCAGGAGGTTCCTTGACCTGACCAGTGGCGCAGCCAATGGCCTGTCAATGCTTTAACCTGGCTATAGCGTGGGGCAGTTAAAGGCTTACACTCCTCCCTCCAGGAGGTGCTATGCCCTGGCCAACTTGGCATGGATAGACGCTTTGACCGTTTAAGGTAATTTCCAAATAAAAGGAGCATTTCACTCCCAACCATATCTTTAGAAAAGTAGCTCTTTATTGATCTTATTCAATATTTCTTTATAAACTCATTAACCTTACCTTGGCGGAAAAAGTTGATTATCATTCCTTCCAAGGCTTTACAGTGGTTTGTTTCATGACCATTCATCATATGGTAATGGCAGTAGGACCCTCCTAGATTCTTTTCAAATTTTGTTTTCTTCTTTTGTGATGGCCAATAGTTGAGCTTATCCTTTGTTAGCAAGTAGAAATTCTCTATGGATGTTGTTAGATTGCACTCTTTAAGAAGTCTTGACTTGAAAATTATTTCATGAGGATGGCTTCTAAATCTTTTATTACTTGGCTTTGGAGTTTCCTCTTTGATAACTGGTTTCCTCTATAAAACTCTTTGGGGTTTCAGTGTAGGTAGTGTCTCGCTTGTGACTAGACACCATTTGTGTGCAAAGGCGTTATAATCTGCCATTATTCCTTCTTCGAGGACTGTGACTTTGGTATAGTATTGAATTGTTTTTCTCATTTGGTTAAAAAAAATTCACTTTCCTTTTTATTTTCCCCTAAAGCAAAGATTAGGTTAGGACCAACATGAAAAGGTTTAAACTCCATTTAAGTGGGTTATAGGCTTCACCTTTCTTTTTCCTTATGATACTTAAAGCCTTCATCCTTAACAGTTGTTCCTGGAGATTCTTATCATTAGTTTTCCCTAGGGAGAATCCAATTAAGTGTGGTTCAAAAGATCCCAGCTCGGATCTTTTAACTTTGCCAGCCATGATGAAGTTAGATCAAAAGTAGATAAGCTTGAAATATGATTTGGTTAGAGATAAGTGGTGTTGGATGTTCAACAGAGTCAGAGGTTCAAGCCCTCTTTCTAGCGCCAAAATGTTAACAAGAAAACTTGTCAACACCCCAAAGTTGAAAGGTCAGTCCTTTAGGTCCCTTTTGATATATTGGAGGGAGCTCAGATGTGGATGCCTTCCTTAGATCACCTTTCGAATCTGTCTTTATTATGTAATTTCATTTTTATTGACCTTTTGACTTGGACGAAAGGCTTAAATTCTCCTCTTTTTGGTCTTTTGAGCTAAGTAGTGTAGTTGGGTTATCCCTTCGAAACAGCCCTTTCAAAGCGGTTGCGGAAGCCTAAAGGATGGCTCTAAGGTTCAAGGGTATGATTTGTTCTATGTGCTTTCGACCTTGTCGAAAGCTAGAATCTTAAGTGACTTGAGTTTGAATTTAGAATTAAAGGTAAGAATGACTTGAATCAAAGTTTTGATCCATTAGAAAGTAGGGGTCCAGTAAAAGGTGACCTGGAGTAAATAACTAGAATTACATGAAAATGCAGGGGTCTCGATCAGGTCATAAGATGTATTTCGATGAGATCGATACCTATAAAACAGTGTTAGAACTATTAAAGCTTTCGAAACACCTAAGTAATCAAGAATATTGAAGACTTCCCTTTATAAACTCAACGAAGAATTTATTGATCAATTTTCCCCAATTCAATTTACAAATTAAGGTTTACAACTTTGTAGAATTAAGAAAATACAAGAGTAGATTGACTAAGTTCAGATGCCTAAAACCAAACCCCTTAGGTCTTATTTATAGATGTAGGTTGGCACCTTTTGACCCAGTGCTTTCGATCTAGTCGATAGGTGGCTTCAAATGCCTTCTGACTCCTTCGATACTTGCGCGTACCTCTGCAACGCTTTCGAATGGGCTCGAATGCCTCCATCTTCATCGAAAGGGGTAGTTGCGCCTTCTCTTCTTTATATTGCTTTATAAGAGCTTTCGACTCTATCGATGGGTTGTTTCTAGGGGCTTCGAAGGTGTTGAAACGGTGATGCTTTTGATGTTGTTTGTAGCTTCCAAACAAATGCTTGCAACTTGATGCAGAACCTTCCCTGGATATCAAAGGCTTCGACAAGTTCGAAAGGATTGAATTTGCTTCCGAAAGGGTTGTTACGACCAAGATGTGCTTCTTAGTGACTTGAGTGAAGGCGGAACCTTTGGACTCGAAAGGTTTGATGCGCATATGAAAGGTTGTTATGCATTGTCTTTGAAAGGTGTTGCTTTAACTCCTTCGAAAGGACTTCATGCATGCGGAAGCACTTGGTTTGAAAGGTGGTCACTGAAGTGGAATGGTGCTTTCAACCCTTTTGACACCTTCAAAAGGTTGTGATGTTTCTGGACTTTGACTGTAGCATCCCTTCGACTCCTTCAAAAGGTCTTATTGGTGCTTCTTTCAATTGTTCTTCTTTGCTTTCTATTCGATAGGGTTTCGACATGGTCGAAAGGAAATTTGGTGGTATTATATAGGCTTAGGAAATGAGTGGAAAATATTACAAAACCACCTCCTTAGTCATGAAGTAAAGAGGACTCCAAGCATGCAAGGCCAAACCCTTACACACCATGCTCTCCTTGATTTGTGCCTTGATTTAACGCTTGATTTTGGGGTCCTTTAGTACTCTTTGTTCCCTTAATTAAACATTCTTACTTTTGTTAATTTTAGCTTAGGAAAAGATGTGTTTAATTCTTGTCATATGTTTACGTCTGATAACTACTCAAGTTGCGATATATTTACACAAATTGTATTGAATAAAAAGTTGATTTTTTAACAAAACGTTTTACGGTCAGATTTTCAGTATTTATTCAAAGCGTATATTTTTGTAAAAACATTTCAAAAATAAGTTTTCTAACATTAGTTATTAATTAAAAAGTGTTTAACAAGGTTATAAAATCATATTTAATCATATAAAATCTTAGACATGAATTTTAAATAATTCAGATATTTAAATATGAAGTGTTTGAAATTCCGGGTCGTTACAGAAAATAACACTCGGATCAGTCTAGTAAACCAGTATGAGAAACTCAAGTTGTCTAAATTATTTAGTGCTATAAAACCTTTCAAAATAAATGTATCTCATAAGATCACACCGCAATAAAAACGGACGGGTTTTAGCCTTATGATAACCAAACCATTTCATAAGAAAATCTATTGATAACATAGCTGAAATGCTTGCATCTCACATTAAGCATATCAGAGTACATCTAGAACCGCTAAGGTGCGTTCGTATATAGATCCATAGAGACGCCTTCAGTTGAAAAACTGAAGTGGATCTCCTATGACAAGGATCAGAAGATACTTTCTCTGCATCATATATCTCTAGATAAAATATAACATAAGGCAAACACAACTTGCCTACGCCTAAACATGTAAACATGAACCACGTAAAACCAGGTATCAACAACTTCCCATGCGCAACATCTATAAGCATGCTCTAGATAATGGAGTTGATGTACCCCTGTGGGTTATCAAACCCCCTAGATTGTACAGCCTACTCTGTCTTTAGTCATTTTTCTAATGTCGAGGCTAAGTTCGGCATCTTTTACATGAGTCTTCATTAACCGAACAGGTCATGAATCCTCAAATGGATTCCAGCATCTCGAACAAATCCACTCCCTAGAGATAGAACACGTATCTCAGTGTTTTCGATAAGTAAAACACACACCGATCCAGGTCTCTCAATGATTGAGTCGATGAATTTGGTCGTATTCAACAACAATGATAATGATCACATAAGGAAACTAAGTCCCGTATACTTTCCCATAAGCAACTAAACACACAAGCACTACCAATTCATACAAAGCACAATCAAATCACCTAGACGACTTTCAATCCTTTTTAATTAATTTATCATTTATTAATTAAAAGCCCTTTTAATTAGTAAAACACCTTCTATCTAATAAACTTCTTTCATTAATCAAAACTTCCTTGATTAATTAATACTCCTTTATTAATTAAAACTTCCTTCATATAATTGTACATATGTGACGCCCCACCTCTATACCCACGCTAGAAAAGAACATTACGGTGTAATGCTGTCAACTAGCACGGAGGATAAGGCTGTTGAGGAGCGACCATCCGTGTAATTGCTTTGTGCGAGCACCGATATGTCAGATAGTATAACATGCATTTCATTTTTGGAGGAAATCCGACATACCGATACAAACTCAAAACTACTACAAAGTGGCTATAATAGTTTAGGACAATAAATAAAAAAATAACACAGATAATATAAGTGCGGAACACAGATAGAACAAAAAGTCTCATATATATAATAACTGATGTCAGTTACAATGTCGACTCTGGAAGTTATATATATACAAGTACATTATCGACTAATATACATGAATACATATCAACCTAAAACAATACACTGACTACTACAAATAGACGAAGACCACTTCAAAAGATATGAAAAGTCTTCATAGCTCAAACAGCAACCCAAAGCAGGAAATCTACAACCTGAAATAACTCGGGTCTGACTCGAGTATTAAATTCAAAAGAAAATAATACACGGGTCAGTCTAATTCAAACTTAGTTATTAATGCACAGAAGTAGTAATAATCAAATATCAAATATACGACAATCACATAAATCTCATATATCCAACTTCTCGATAAGAGAATCGGATAACGGCAGATATAACACTAAACAGTGTTAAATAACAAATCAGCAAACTCAAAATGTTCAATCGAATCAAATTTATGTGTGGCTGCAGTACACGCACGCGTGCACTACCTCGCCACACAGTATGTAAATCATCATAATAGTGAATACTAATCAGCAATCAAAATTGTAGAGGTCAAGTCACGCCTATCGTGACTCAACTCAACTACAAAGAAATGAAACTCAAGTCAGCATATACATAGCATGAAGACATCAAACAAATGTAACCAAACCCAAATTACAGTATCGCCAAATCATGGACAAAAGTGCTCACAGACTCAAATATCACGAAATACAGCAATAAAGATCAAGAGCCAAAGGCTACGGTTGACAACACGCAACCTGAACCAACAGAGCACAAAGGCTCAAATGACCGAATGCACATGGCAGTGGTCCAACATGAAGATACTGCAGAATGAAGATGAAAGTGAACAAAGATTGCACATGAAATGAATCAGAGAAAGTCCAAATATAATACAACAGCACTCTCAAAATATATACAGGCAAAAACTGGAATAACAACGTGCCTAAGCACACTAGTGAATCATGACCAAAGGCTATAGTACTACTCCATTCAAATATGAAGAAGAATACTCTAATCTCAGTAAAAACAACAAGAGTAGTGGAGCCACAAATAAACAAAGCCAAAGACGCAGTAAAGTGGAACCCCATCACAAACCAGCAGAACATATCATAGTGCACATGCAACAACAATAAATAAGTATCGAACCAGTTAAATTTCCGAAGTGAAGCCACCAGACTCTAGAGTACAAAGCATACAAGTCCAGTTACAACTGGATGCATCACTGAGACAGGAATGCATGGGGCTAAGGCATCAGTCAACAGTAAAGACATCCAAATATACTACAGAGAACAAAATGACTAGAGGCGGTTAACAAGAATGGCCATAGTCAATTGTGCTAAGGAAATGCCAAAATCAATAACCAAGGCAAGTCGAAACAAACAATGTCAATGTTTTAAAAAGAGTAAATCGAACATAATCTGTCATAGTGAAGTCAATCAAAGGAAAAGAACTGAACAAGTCAAAGTCCATATTATCACAAAAAAAACAAATCAAAGCCGTGATTATCAATAAGGCAATAAGTCCAGTTACAACCAAAGAACTCAAAGCCGTGGATGTGAATGATCAAACTTTGGAAATAATTGTTGTAAAACTCCGGGTTGTTAATACTATTAGACAAGGACTTGGGTATACTCAATCTAATAAAGGTAGAAGTAAAACTAATCATGTCAACTCCAAGTGCATGATTTGTGGAAAAATTGGACACAATAAAAACAATTGCTGGTATAGACCTAAACGCACGGAAACTATACCAATTTGGGTTCCTAAAGGCACGAATGTAAAATCCCTTAAAATTAAACAAATCTGGGTGCCAAAAGGAACAAACATAGAATGTCTTGGTTCAACGCAAACTTGTTTTTCAAATTTTTTCTCACTAACAATCATGGACCTATGAAAAAATATAGGTCACAAAACTCTTTTCTTGTGTAGGTGTGTTGGCAGACTAAGGAACAGCAAGAGTGGTACCTGGATTTTGGCTATTCCATGCACATGATGGGTGACAAATCAAAGTTCCTTAGCCTAGAGAAGTACAAAGGTGGCAGAGTCAAAATGGGCAACAACGATAAATGTAAAATTATCAGTAATCAACTGTGAAAATTTGAGCTAAAAGCAGACAAAGGCATGATCATGGGATACTCTTCGAGAAGTAAAGCTTATAGAGTATACAACAAAAGTACGAGAACAATCATGGAATCAATCAATGTGAAATTTGATGAAGGCATTGATGATCAAAGTAGATCATCCTCCTGAATTGGTAATATGTAATCATACCGCAGGTATTTTAACTCATTCCTCTTTTAGAAATTTATGTGATTTGTGTCTCTATAGTGGATTTATTTCAAAAATTGAACCCAAAGACCTAGATACAGCTCTCAATGATGAGAGTTGGTTTATGGCTATGCAAGAAGAGCTAAATCAATTTGAACGAAATGATGTTTGGATTCTAGCACCTATATCTAAAGATTATCCAGTTGTAGGAACCAAATGG
The DNA here is from genome assembly GCA_030737815.1 of Allium fistulosum. Lineage (NCBI taxonomy): Eukaryota > Viridiplantae > Streptophyta > Magnoliopsida > Asparagales > Amaryllidaceae > Allium > Allium fistulosum. Next base: position 532,332,920 of record CM060908.1, on the reverse strand, counting down.
ATTTTTAAAAATAAATTTAATGAATCTAGAAATGTGATTAGGAACAATTTGCAATCTATATTAACAAACATACGATTATCAAAAACGATAATCAGAAATCACAAACATCGGATTATCAAAAACGATAATCAGAAATCACAAACATCCGATTATCAAAAACGATAATCAGAAATCACAAACATCCGATTATCAAAAACGATAATCAGAAATCACAAACAACTGATTATCAAAAACGATAATCAGAAATCACAAATACCTGATTATCAAAAACGATAATCAGAAATCACAAACATCTGATTATCAAAAACGATAATCAGAAATCACAAACATCATATTATCAAAAATGATAATCAAAAATCACAAACATCCGATTATCAAAAACGATAATCAGAAATCACAAACATGTGATTATCAAAAACGATAATCAGAAATCACAAATATATGATTATCAAAAACGATAATCAGAAATCACAAATATTTAATTATCACAAACGATAAAATCATATTTAATCATATTAAATCTCTGTGAGCAAACTCACCTTGCTTCGAAGCGGCGACGAACTCGACCTAATAGAAGCGGCCGAGCATCATAGAGACGAGCGAAATCGAAATCGAAGCCCTAATTTGGATGAAGAGGAATAATCGAAGAATCGAAGCCGCCATTTTTCTTTCTCAAAGAAAATAGAACAGGATCGGGCTAGAGAATAAAAAAGGGGGAAATGGGTTTAATTAATTATCACGGTAGAAAAGAAACGTTAGCCAAATAAATTTTAAAGCCCACAATTTTTAACAATTTTATTAAAAAAAAATTTAAACCGATTCAAAACATAAAATAACAAACAGCTAGGAAAATTAATCGTCTAGAGACAATAATTAATTGGTACGAAATCTCGGGTTGTTACAGACTCCCCTCCTTATAGAAATTGCGTCCCCGCAATTTTCATAATTAAGGTCGTCTGTAACAATAAATTTTCTAACATAAACTGGTTAAGCTAGAAAAATAAAGGTAGAGAATTCAAACCTCAAAGAAATCTTTTAATTTCATAAAAGAAATTTGCAATTCTCAACAAAATCTAACTATCAAATAGATAATCAGAAAACAACAAAACTGAATGAACGCTATTATCAGCAATATTCAATTATCAATTAGACAATTAGAATTCAGAAATCACAAAACAACAATATCTAATTATCGATACGATAATTAGAAGACAACAAAATCAAATTATCAACAAAGATAAATATAAAACCCATATCGCAAATCACAAAACCGCAATTATCTAGTCACCAAAACGGTAATCAGAAAACAACAAAACTCTAATTATCAAAAACGATAATCAAATTTCAAATCAACAAATATTCAATTATCAAAAATGATAATCGAATTTTCAAATCACAAATATTTAATTATCTCAAACGATAATTAAACCTCACATCTCTAATTATCACAAACGAAAATCAGAAACATCCAATATCCGATTATCAAAAAGATGATAATCAAAAATAACAAGATTATCAAAAACAATAATCAGAAATCACAAACATCCGATTATCAAAAACGATAATCAAAAATCACAAACATCCGATTATCAAAAACGATAATCAGAAATCACAAACATCCGATTATCAAAAACGATAATCAAAAATCACAAACATCCGATTATCAAAAACGATAATCAGAAATCACAAACATCCGATTATCAAAAACGATAATCAGAAATCACAAACATCCGATTATCAAAAACGATAATCAGAAATCACAAACATCCGATTATCAAAAACGATAATCAGAAATCACAAACATCCGATTATCAAAAACGATAATCAGAAATCACAAACATCCGATTATCAAAAACGATAATCAGAAATCACAAACATCCGATTATCAAAAACGATAATCAGAAATCACAAACAACCGATTATCAAAAACGATAATCAGAAATCACAAACAACTGATTATCAAAAACGATAATCAGAAATCACAAATACCTGATTATCAAAAACGATAATCAAAAATCACTAACATCCGATTATCAAAAACGATAATCAGAAATCACAAATACCTGATTATCAAAAACGATAATCAGAAATCACAAACATCCGATTATCAAAAACGATAATCAGAAATCACAAATACCCGATTATCAAAAACGATAATCATAAATCATAAACATCCGATTATCAAAAACGATAATCAAAAATCACAAACATCCGATTATCAAAAACGATAATCAGAAATCACAAACGTGATTATCAAAAACGATAATCAGAAATCACAAATATCTGATTATCAAAAACGATAATCAGAAATCACAAATACTTAATTATCACAAACGATAAATAAATCTCACAAATATTTCAATTAACGAGTCCGGAATTAACCGAAATAGTAAAAGTATGGTTCCATACTCCGTACTTTTGCTAAATCGTTTAAATCTCTTTATCATTTCCTCGAAAGTGAAAAATTGTGTATTCTAAAAATAACATTTCAAATTCTCAAACGGACAAGTCCGGAATTAAGCGAATCAGTAAAAGAAAGGAGTCATAGTCCTCGATTTTGCTGAAACGTTTAAATCGCTTCCTCACTCTTTTGAAAATGCAAACTGTAAAGATTTTAAAAACAATTTTAATTTATATTTTGAAACAACTTTTAAAAATAATGAATTTGAAACACGTGATTAAATTAGCATTGCGGGAGGACCGCTTTTAAATTCATTTTAAAAATTGACGGTTACTGAAGTTAACACGTCAAAATCTCATCAAAATAACTGGCATCAAAATATAATACCAATTCATCAAAAGTGTCACAAGAATCTTCTTAAAGATAGAAAGGGATATTATACCCTAAACTTGTATTCATAACAAGTCAATGACACACAAATTCACCAATGCACAAAAATTGATAAAGTTTATCAATGGAAATCTCGAAAATTGGTGAAGCACAAATTCTAGAAATCAACACACGAAATCCAGAAAACACAAATTCTAGAAATCTACACAAGAAATCCAGAAAACATAAAGATTCTAGAATCGACACACGAAATCCAGAAATCACAAAGAGGGGGAGCCCTATCATAAAACGGGAGTATGAAAACTCAAAACACCGGTAACACATGAACGAGAAGCTATCTCATGGAAGCTATCCATTAAATTTTCACACTGGAATGGCCCGAAGACCGTGGGTCGCTACCCCATATATGTGATGGCGAAACATCACACAAACGGGGTTTAGTCTCCCTCGTAGACAAAGAGACATCGCACAATCGCTAGTCTAAATCATAAAATGAAAAGGGGAAGGCCTATCACAAAATGGGAGCATGAAAACTCACCGACCGGTATCACATGAACGAGAAGCTATCTCATGGAAGCTATCCATTAAATTTTCACACAGGAATGGCCCGAAGACCGTGGGGCGCTACCCCACATATGTGATGGCGAAACAACACACAAACGGGGTTTAGTCTCCCTCTAGACAAAGAGGCCTCGCACAATTGCTAGCCTAAATCAAATCACAAAAATGATCGTCATGATCATCAAGAAGTGTCAATTACACTAAGTTAGTGAATATAAGAGTTAAGCTTCATGTCCCATAACCACTTGCTTAACTCAAATATTTACGAACAAATTGTAGATCTTCACTAGAAAATTGTCACGAAAGGTTCAATCGAACAAGTCCAGGAGTTAACCGACGAAGTAAACGCAAGCGTTTCATACCACTTGTTTTACTAATCCGTTTCATTCAATTCCTCATACGAGTGAAATAAAGGTTTGTATATACTAATAGATTGGAAAACGGTTTAGGAAAAGAGCTTTGTAGTAAAATAGTTTTGAAATCGTTTGGAGAAAAGGATTTTGATATTTACTACTAGTATAGAAAACCTTTATATTTTTAAAGTGACAAATCACCAAAAATGATTGTAGAAATAATCAATCACAAGAATTCACATACAAAGATGTGAATAGAATCCAAAGAAATCGATACTGAATCCATCAAAAAGTATGTTCACAAAAATCCCGAAGAAAATGTCATTAAAGTTGCTTATAAATGATAGAAACAAATCGGGGAAATGACCAAGAATCGATTAAATTTGGAAACCAAATCAATTCACTAAAATTCACATTCGAAGACGTGAATAAAATCCAAAGAATTCGATTCCAAATTCATCAAAGTAGAAGTACCCAAAAATTCCAGAAATAGAAGTTATCAAAGTCGACAAAGGTGATAACAACTAATTGGAAAAGAAGAATCGATTAGCAATTGGAAAAACAAAGCAAAACGGGCATAAATGCATAAATGACTTCAACAAAAATAAGAACCAAGTCAATGCCGAAGTCAACAATTAATGGCCACTGTCGAGTACAAAATGAATCAACGTCATCATCAAAGAATCCAAGGGCAAACAAAGTCAGAGTCTTGAAAATCAAGAAATTAGCAATTTCACAAAAACAAAGTGACCGAAGTCGAAAGGAAATCAGGTCGAGGAAAACACAAAATATCAAGTTCAAAATCGCTGAGATTCGAACAAAATCAACATCGGCTGAATCGATTCAAAGCCGAAAAACACAAGAACAAAATCCTCATCATCAAAAACCTTACTTGAGTTCGCAAAGCAAATGGAGGCAGAAGCCAAAATACTTTCACGAAATCAAAATCAAATGCACATGAGTAAGCGTTAGGAATTCATACCTAACAATCAAAGATAATCATATGTAAAGATGAGAGATAAAACATCGATAAATAGTCGTAACACATGTTCCATCTAAGTTATGTTTTATATTATGTCCATAAACCCCAGGCTCTGATACCAAGCTGTGACGCCCCACCTCTATGCCCACGCTAGCCAAGAACACTACGATGTAATGTTGTCAACTAGCACGGAGAATAAGGCTGTTGAGGAGCGACCATCCGTGTAATTGCTTTGTGCGAGCACCGATATGTCAGATAGTATAACATGCATTTTTATTTCAGGAGGAAATCCGACATACCGATACAAACTCAAAGCTATTACACAGTGGCTATAATAGTTTAGGACAATAAATATAAAAAATAACACAGATAATATAAATGCGGGACACAGATAGAACAAAAAGTATCATATATATAATAACTGATGTCAGTTACAATACATTTGACACAATACAAATGATACAACTATAACTGTCGACTCTGGAAGTTATATATATACAAGTACATTATCGACTAATATACATGAATACATATCAACCTAAAACAATACACTGACTACTACAAAAAGACGAAGACCCCTTCAAAAGATATTAAAAGTCTTCATAGCTCAACAGCAACTCAAAGCAGGAAATCTACAACCTGAAATAACTCGGGTCTGACCCGAGTATTAAATTCAAAAGAAAATAATACACGGGTCAGTCTAATTCAAACTCAGTCATTAATGCACGGAAGCAATAATAACCAATATCAAAAAGACGACAGTCACAAAAATCTCGTATATCCGACTCCTCGGTAAGAGAATCGGATAACGACAGATACAACACTAAACAGTGTTAAACAATAAATCAACTAATCCAAACCACCAACAAAGATAGATAAAAGATTATCAATGTAGATAATTCAGAAAACAACAGAATTGTCTAAACGACAATTAATAACAATTAATAACAAAATCTTATTATTAAATAAAAAATTAGAAACTCATAATCTAATTATCTAGAAGATAATTAGGCAACAACAAAATAATCAATTTAAAACATCAACTCTGGTAGGGCTGCAGTAAATGCACGCGTGTACGGCCTCGCCACTACGGTATGAAATGCACAAAAGATCGACGCATCAAAAGCAAAAGAAATACCAATAAAATCAATACGATGTGGCTGCAGTACACGCACGCATGCACTGCCTCGCCACAATAATGAAGAAATAGAAATCAGCACAAGGTCAAATCCGAGCGATTAGGCTGGATTCAACTCAATGTACAAATCAATGTACAAGCTATAATACAACACTGTCCAGACCAAATACTATCAATATGGTCGAACAAAGACTCCAAGCCTACAAGCAACTTGCAAATGAAACCAGCAATGAATGCAAACAAAACTGGTACAACATGGAAGCAGTGAAACAAGTTCAAGTTGAATCATGAACCTGTGCAACTCAATGCAACCCAACAAGGGCAAAATCTCAACAAAAAGCACTGTAGCCACCACAAAGAAACAAGGGTAAGACTGCAACAAAAATGCAGCCACCACATGAATTCAAGGGCACAGCTGTAACGACCCGAAATTCTCGAAGCCGAAAATTCCAGATAGTTATGAAAAAGAAGAAAGAGGTAGAAGAAGAGGAACATAAACATCAACATCTCACATTCGCAGCGGATAAAATATAATAGTAAATAATAACAGTTTACAAAAGATTACTATATCTGTCGATTACATTTTAATGCATCAGAGTTTTACATACCCACAGTCACTGAAATATATACAGTAATCATGTCTCAAAAATACAATAATATACTGCAGCGGAAATACTCTATATGTACTTGCCATCCAGCTCGTCTCCTGAGCTCCAGAACGTCCTACCTGAAAATCTGTAACACTCGGTCTGACCCGAGCATTACATCAAAGTAACACCCGGGTCAGGCTGGAAACCAGCGTGAGTAAATCCAAACAATATGGAATACCAAGAAATCAACTTATATAAAACCCGGGTAACTCGAAGCAATTCACACAACCACCATTTATTATACACATCACTTATTTCACATATAAGTTTTCTAAATACCAAGATTTAGATTTAAAATAGTCCAATTCCTTTAAAACACTTCACTCTAGCATATAGATTTCACATATCAATCTATAAAATTCGAAGTGGTTTCGGGTATTTCCTAATACCCGACCCCAGTCTCTTCGAAACTCATGTCATCCTAACCCAAGTTATCCAAATGAAATATACAACATTTCATATCAGAGATATCCACTCATTCAAAGCATTCAATGTCGTTCAATCATCCATAAGCAAAGCTTAATCACATACAAATTTAATTTAATTAATTCTAGTTGAATTACTAACCTCAACCACTTAGATTTCTTCATTTGGCATTAATTAATTTCAAATCAATTAATCAATCATTACTTCATTTTTCATCTTAATTAATCACCCTGGATTAATTATCTTTCAATTACATTCAAGTAATTAACTTTAATTAATTATCACAATATTAATTATTCTTAACCAAAACCAATAAGCAATCTTAATTGCTTCACAAATTAATTGACTATTTATATTACATTAATCCTAAATCTCTTATATTAATTAAGTTCACATAAGTCACCTTTATGGATTAATGAATTTTAATTCATCAGTCTTTAATTACATCATTAATTAATAATTTCCAATTGTATTCAAATTTTCTAATCTAAATTAATTACATGAATTAAGCCATAGTATTAATCATACTAGATTTATTTTCATCTGAAATTATCCACCTTTTTATTTACTTCATTAAATCAATTAATTCTTCTTAATTAATTATCTCAATTTATCTCTTGATTAATTGCACAAAATAATTTTTATTAATTGCATTAAGTAATTACTTATTAAACCACCCAATGATCATTCTAAATTAAATTAAACTCAATTAATTAGCCCAAATCATTAATTAATTTAATTAATTAATTATTCATTTAAATTATCCTAACTATTTAATGAATTACCTATCATTAAACCCTTATTAACTTTAAAATGAACCATTCTCTTATTTATGATTTAAGTTTAAAACCATTTAACACCCAAATGCTTCGAGATAATAACAATTAACTCGAGAACTAACCAAAACCAAAGTCACCAGATCATCAGTACACATTCAATCGATTCAATCAAGCAACCAAATATTTAAAATTAACCAGCTAAATCTAAATAAAAATCCAACTGTGTGAGATTTACTCACCTTTGCCTCCTAAATTTGCAATCTACTTCCATCACGCCTTGCTTCTTCACAGTTTTTAGACCTTGAACAACATTATATGATTTATTAATATTTCGAACAATTTGAAGAATAAATTGTCATTTGTTAAATTTAATCTAGTTAACCAAAATTTATTTAAGCAGATCTTTCTATAATTAAATAATTCTTAGGGACAAAATAATAAAATTTCAAGTTACAAAAATAATTAAATATGTCAAGCTCTTTAATACATATATCGAAAATAGCATTTAAATCTGCATACTTATTTCATTTCATCCTTGAAATTTATATAAATTTTGTTTCAAATAGTGAGTCAGTGCAAATTGCTACTTTTTAATCAACATAGTAATTTAATTAAACATAAAATAAAATTAATACCCGCTTAATTCCTCCCTCACGTTCACGACCTAGGCGCACGCAGATCCAGGTGCGGAAACCTCCACGCATGTGCGAGATTCCATGCCGTGAAACCCCAAACCCTACATTGCCTATTGTGATCTCGAGTCGTCGCCTGATCACCAGATTTCCATATCGTACACCCCACGACACCCAGTCCTACCATTTGCCACGTCACGCCTCACAGCACTAACCATCGATCGCACCTCCAACGTTAGACCCGTCGCTCCTTGCTTCTCCTCAATTCAGAACCCTACTCCATTTCCACTTCGATCGCACTCGGCCTGAACATGTCGCGGCCTCATGCTAGCTCGAGCTTGCCTCGGCTTTTCAATTTGGTTAGAGGATTAGAAAATAGAAATCGCGATTTTGTCTCGCCCTGTGTTTTTTTTTCTCAAAACGTTCAATTTATGGGTCGAACGAATGATGGCAGCAAAGGGGAGAAGGGAAGAGTAGTTCGCCATTGTTTTCTTTTTATTTTTGTTATGATCGATTCTGCTTTGAAGGTTTGAGAGGGGACAGAGATAAATATTGATTTGGGGAAGCTTCTCGAGCATGCGTTTGTAAATGAAAATATCTTTGACTATCTGACCTTAAATTTTATTATATTATAAAGACTTTCAAAACGTCTCGTTAATTGCTATTAAAATTTTCAAACTCCCCTTAAGGAATGCCGCTAGGTGATTATAAGGTTTTACCCGTATTTCGAACACAATGGAATGTGCTTCGAAGGCTAATTCGATCATTTGCACGAGTTATAGAAGTAACCGATCAATTTTAAGTTAAATCGATTAAAATAGTTTCTAAACGTTTTGAGCTGCCAGGGTCAAACGACAACTCTGATTGCTACGAAAATGAAATCCGATAATAACTAACTATTACGGATCCAATGGAACTAGTTTCGTCGAATTCCGAGACTGTGCCTTGGAAAGCTATTTTTAAATATCGATTTAAACGATATATTATGAAAATTGAACGAATCATCTTTAAATTAAATTTTCACCATTCTATTATTTCCAGTACCATCATTATAAATTTTATAAGCCTTCGAATTATTTTTAACAGGCTTAAAACTGAAGAATTCAATAAATTTACCCAATTTCAGTTTATTCAATTCAATATTCAAACTATATAATTTAATGATTTGATTATCAAGTAAATATTGATATCTCGAATTCAAGTTAAAATAAACCTTTAAATGTTTTTCTCAAACAATTTATTCCATTTTCAATCTTTAAAAATTCTGGGTCGTCACAACAGCGAATATACAAACTGCAACTACAACATGTTGCTATTATACTTGAAAACAAATGCACATCCAACTAGCAGTAATTAGTGCCAAAAGAACAACAACCCGAATGTGCAAGTATCAAAATCAAGAACAGGGTGTAGTACCGAAGCAAAAGACAAAAATATATTGCTTTTCCGAAACAATTACTATACAGTGCAAACCATCAATGCAAAGTCAAAGGCAACAATACTACAGGCACCAGGTCAGAGAGACCATAGTGACAAGCTCAACAAAATCGAGTGAGATAACCAATGCAACAAGACTCAGGTCAGTGACCACTTCAAGTATTACAGACCAGATCAGAGTGGCAACAGAGACAACACAACAAGATCAAGTGAATATCCAGCATATACGATTGCAACCAAGTAGTATATACATGAAGTGAAGTTGAAACAAAGTCAACTAAATGGAACTGGAAATGCAAACAATCGATACACTACCTGTAAAACAGGTAAATGGAGATGCAGTGAAGCATATACATGGTTATAAACAGAGGCAACGACAATATAAACCAACAAATCAAGTATGCTACTGGGGTGAACGCAAATGGCCAGAGCCAATGCACCAGAGTTATTACATAACGCAATTGCTCAAAACAGCTCAAGTTAGAAATTTCCAAACCAGCATCAAGTGGACAAATTAACAAGTCAAACACAGAGACCCAATTCAAAACAAGGTCATCGGCAGTATAATCGGCCAGTGAATAGCATGGCAAACTCAAGGGCACATGAAGGCCAACAGCAGCAAGTGGATATAACCATCAAGCCGCAAGAAGGATGAAAGTTCGAACAAAATACAGTGATAAATAAAAAAAATACAAGAAGATGGGATTTCAAATTTGAACAAAGCCAAGTCAGTGCCGAAGTGAAGACAAGTTCGAAGTCAACAGAAGAAACATCGGAGAGTATGGCCAAAGTAAATCAACATCATCTAAATCAAGTTAAAGCCATAATGACCAAGTCACATATCAAAACCGTGAGTATCAAAAAATCAAATTATACGAAATTTATCAAGTCAGAGAAATTCACAAAGCCATGGAAATCAAGATACAAAAAAAAACATACGCATATGAATAAGTCATAGATTAATCTCAAGCAAACAACATAAATCGAACAGCGAGCAAAATGAATCAATAACCTCAAACAATTGAATACGAACGAAATCACAGAATTCGAACCTTAAATTAACTCGAGATATGAATTAGATTGAGCAAACTCACCTTGCTTCTAAGCGGCGACGAACTCGACCTAATAGAAGCGGCCGAGCATCACAAAGACGAGCGAAATCGAAATCGAAGCCCTAATTTGGATGAAGAGGAATAATCGAAGAATCGAAGCCGCCATTTTTCTTTCTCAAAGAAAATAGAAGAGGATAGGGCTAGAGAATAAAAAAGGGGGAAACAGGTTTAATTAATTATCACGGTACAAAAGAAACGTGAGCCAAATAAATTTTAAAGCCCGCAATTTTTAACAATTTTATTAAAAGAAATTTTTAAACCGATTCAAAACTTCAAATAACAAACAGCTAGTAAAATTAATCGTCTAGAGACAATAATTAATTGGTACGAAATCTCAGGTTGTTACAGAGGTAGTTGGGAGGACCACTTCCCACTTGTGGGGTTCTCCTACAACAACAGTTTTCAGTCGAGTATTGGCATGGCTCCTTTCGAAGCCTTATACGGAAGGCCATGTCGTTCTCCATCTTGTTGGTTAAAATCTGGCAAGAAGCTTATTCTTGGTCCAGATTCAGTTTGGGAATCTTCTGAGACGATTATTCTTATTCGTCAGAGAATGAAAGAGGCGCAAAGCCGTCAGAAATCCTACGCGGACAACCGTAGGAAGCCTCTTGAATTCTAGATTGGGGATCATGTATTTATTCGGGTATCTCCTATGAAGGGGGTTGTGCGTTTCAGCTCCACTGGGAAATTGGCTCCTCGCTATGTCGGACCATTTCCTATTACGGAACGCATTGGCCCCGTAGCGTATCGTGTTGCTCTGCGTGCTCATTTTTCCGGAATGCATGACGTGTTCCATGTTTCTCAGCTTCGCAAGTGTGTTTGCGATCCTGATTCTGTTATTGATCCGTTTATTATACCGGATTTATAGATTTCCCCTGATCTATCTATTGACCAGCAACATCTTCGTGTGCTTGATTCGGAGGTTAGACGCCTTCGAAACAAAGAGGTCCCGCTTGTTAAAATCCAATGGTCGTCTAATCCTAAGGACTGCACTTGGGAGACCAAAGAATTTATCGAGCGTACTTATCCTGGTTTTCTATCTTCATCTTTTTCTGGTGAGTATCTTTACTTCACCTTTGTTTGATTTATTTTGAGTATTAGATGTTATAGATAACTTCCATATTTAAGGAATTGCGGGGACACAATTTTCTTAAGGGGGGCGGGAGTTTGTAACAAGCCGTGATTGCAATTAGCAAATAATAAATTAAAACTGTGATTTTAATTTAATTGGAGCTATTAATGAATTTTTAATGTGGCTAATTTGTTCAAAATTTAGTTATTTTGAATAAATTAATACTTTTGGGATTAAGTGTAAAATGGAGCATTTTATGGAAATTAATTAGGGAAATTTGAAATTTATAATATTGCAAAATTTTATATGTGTAAAATAGTGCAATATTTGATTTGGGAATTAAATTTGCAATTTATTTGCAAAATGGTGATTTTTGGCTAATATTAACTATAAATGGTGTTTTAGGGAAATTAGGGGTTAAAATGTAAAATATTATTGATATAGGATTTTATGAAATGGCTAAAAATAATTGTTAACATCTTTTCATAATTTTCTATGGTTTGAAATGTATTTAGTAATTTGTATGTAGATTGTACTTAGAGAAAATTGCCTATCTATATACACATGAATAATACTAAGTCCTAATGGGTATTAGACCCAATAACCCTAACCATTAGCCTATAAATTATCTTTTACGCTCCCATTTAAGCCAACACTTCATTTCATAACCACTAAACCCTAATTAGAAAGCTCCCAAACCTAGTCATGGCCTCCTAAGCAAAACTCCAATCTACACCAAAGCAAAGAGAGTTAATCCAAACCATTAAAAGAGGTAATAGCAATCACAAAACCCACCTCTAATTCATTCTTTGATTTCTGAAATAAATTAGTAATCATTTTTTTTGTGCATTTTCATTGACTCAAGCTCATTGATCTTCTTTTTCTTGCTTGGGGATTGCTAATCTTTGTGTTTGGTCATTCTCTTGCTTGGTGAAAGGTAATAAATGCTAGCTACAAACCAGTTTGATATTTGCTATGGTTGGAAAGCTGCGATCATGATCTTCAACCATACAAAATTTGGTTAAGATCTGGGTGCGTTTGATACTTCATTTTATTGCCAAAGTAGCACCCAGAAACTGTTTTGAAAAACAGTGATTAATTTTAGTTCAAACGTCCAACTTCGCGACCTAACTACGAGCAGGTCCAATGTCAGATTTCATCGATTTCGGTCTCGTTGGAAAGATGAGGTCGAGATATTCAACCCTGCAAAATTTAGTTAAGATCTAGGTGCATTTGATACTTCATTTTATTGCCAAAGTAGCACCCAGAAACTGTTTTGAAAAACAGTGATTAATTTTAGTTCAAACGTCCAACTTCGCGACCTCGCTGCGAGTAGGTCCAATGTCGGATTTCATCGATTTCGGTCTCGTTGGAAAGATGAGGTCGAGATCTTCAACCCTGTTAAATTTAATTAAGATCTGGGTGCATTTGATACTTCATTTTTATTTCCAAAGTAGCACCCAGAAACTATTTTGAAAAACAGTGATTAATTTTAGTTCAAACGTCCAAATTCGCGACCTCGCTGCGAGTAGGTCCGATGTTGTATTTCATCGATTTCTATCTCGTTGGAAAGATGAGGTCGAGTTCTTCAACCCGGCAAAATTTGGTTAAGATCTGGGTGCGTTTGATACTTCATTTTTATTTCCAAAGTAGCACCCAGAAACTGTTTTGAAAAACAGTGATTAATTTTAGTTCAAACGTCCAACTTTGCGACCTCGCTGCGAGCAGGTCCGATGTCGGATTTCATCGATTTCGGTCTCGTTGTTAAGATGAGCTCGAAATCTTCAACCCTGCCAAGTTTTGTGATTTTTGTCCGACTTTGAGACTACGTCGTTTCTTCGTTTCAAGTCGGAATTGCTCGTTTATTTTTGAAGTTTGGAGCAGGGATGTTGGTCTACATGCCTGCCAATTTTCTTGCCCTTTGGACTCGATTTGCAGGTTCAAATCTGCCATCGAACTAGTGACTTCGACTTGTTTTCAGAGATTTATACTTAGTATAATTTTGACTATTTTTCTGAGTTTTTCCGATTTCTTTGAGACTTGTCTTTAGGTTTCATGCACGGATTTTATAAATCATTTTAAAGTGATTTTCCATCAAATTAGCTTTTGAAACTATTATTTAGTATTATTTTAAATATTAAATTAATTACTCCATAATATGAGGATTTCAAAGGCTATTTCTAAAGAGGTTTTCAAACGATTAAAAATCTGCTTTCTCTAACTATTTTCTAAATAAAATATACACTCTTCTGCACTTCAAGCGAAGTGGAAAGGTGATTAAATGGTTAGGTAAAACGCGGACCATGAATCCACGTGTTTATCTTTCCGATTAATCCCCGACCTATTCAATTGATCGGTTTGGCCTTTTGGCTTAGTTTACCGATGACATGAGGTGAACTTTTTACTGCTTTGAGTGTGGAAGCTTATGATTGGTTAGTAAACCGTTTAGTGCGAACGTTGGGGTATGGGACTCACATTACTACTTTACGGGTTCCTTTGTAAGAGTTCGTGACACATTTCTACCATTAGTGGTAAACGAGTACTGGGCCTACGAGCCTTTACCACTACGACGTGTTTCCTGAGTGATACCTCTGGGATAGTGTCTTCGGAATGTCTCCCTTGGGTATATTTGCCTTTGGGATAGTGTTTTCGGACTGTCTCCTTCTGGCTCATCACCTTCTGGATAGTGACTTCGGACTATCTCCTTTAGGTGTTGCCCCTTAACTAAAGTGATGGGTGAGTCACTGGGGTATATTTCCTGTGTGATTGAGTACAGTACTAGCACGCTAATGTTTTCCTGTGTGATTTATATTCCCTCGTGTAGCGCCATTCGGTGATGGTTTTATGTAACCACATGATATAAGCGCGACTACCTTGTGGAAGTTGTTTTATGCCTACATTGGCACTTGTGTTTATGTTATGCTGATGATATGAGGCTTGTTATACATCTCTACTTAGATGTTTGTTTCTTCGCTATGTGAGAGATTTTGGTCTTTATTACCATGACATATGTTTCTCTTTTGGAGATTATTATGTTATATGTTGCCTCATTATCTTATCATGATTATTGTCAGTTTATCTAACTGATTTGTTTAGCTAGCCTGACCCGAGTATTTTATGCTCGGGTCAGACCGAGTTATTTCAGGTTAGGTCGCTTTGGACTTAGCTTGCTTCAGTGCTTCCACTTTAGATATATCCGCTATACTATAGATAACTTTACTTGTTATCCATCCTTTATGATACTATGATATTATGACTATCTTGTGTATATTCTTTTGACTCACGGATGTGTGAGTAGTGGCTTTGTACCCACTTTTATATTTGGATCTGTACTTGATGTTGTATTGTGCTAAGACTATTTGCTTATTATCTGATGTTGTTCTATGATGATGTTCATTTTGCTATTATGCTTTGTTCTGATAGATCTTTTAGCTATTGTAGTTTTGCTTTAAGTATTTATTGAATATGTCGAACCACATGAGATGAAAAAAAATAGATTCCACTTTTCGACGTGTTCAGTAGATAGTTAAAGTAAGATTACACATGGTCGCTTCCATTATAATCCATTGTCCGCATTAGCAGGCGGTATTATCCATATAATACTCTTTGTTAATGAGGCTCTCGGAGTGGGGCGTTACAGTGTAGATACCACATTATTTCTATTGCACGAAAATGATGACTTATTGATTGTTCAAATATATGTTGATGATATTATTTATGGTGCCACTAACAACCTTTTGTATGATAAATTTGAAAAAGTCATGCAGGAAAAGTTTGAAATGAGCTTGGTAGGAGAGTTGAAATTCTTTTTAGGATTTTAGATCACACAAAGTGAAACAGGTACGTTCAACTCTCAAATAAAATATATCAAAGAGCTTGTCAACAAATTTGGATTGAAAGAGCTTAAACCCGCAAAAACTCCAATGAGCACAGCAATTAAACTTGACAAGGATGAAAAAGGTAAGGTAGTTGATCAAAAGAAATATTGTGGTATGATTGGATCACTTCTTTATCTTATGCTTCTAGACCAAATATTATGTTCTCTGTTTGTTTATGTGCACGGTTTCAATCAAATCCAAAAGAATCTCATTTAAAAGCTGTAAAAAGGATTATAAGGTATCTATTGCACACCCCACGGTTTGGTTTATGGTATCCAACTAATGATAACTTTAAGTTAAAAGGGTATTCAGATGCAAACTATGCTCGTAGTCTAGTTGATAGAAAAAGTACTAGTGGAACGTGTTTTATGTTGGGACATTTGTTATTTGCATGGTCAAGACGAAAACAAAATTGTATTGCATTATCTACCACTAAGGCAGAGTATATTGCTCTAAGTGGTTGCTCTGCTCAAATTTTATGGATGATACAAACTTTGCAAGACTATAGTCTAAATTTTAATCGAATTCCACTTATGTGTGATAGAAAAAGTGCAATTGATCTCACAAACAATCATGTACATCATTCTCGCACCAAGCATATAGATATTAGATATCATTTCATTAGAGATCACATTTTCAAAGAAAATATCTACATAAACTTCATTTCAACTGATTCTCAATTGGAAGACATTTTTACAAAACCCCTTCCAGAAAATAGTTTTTGTCGACTTCATCTTAGTTTAGGCATTTTAGAAATGTGATTTTATATTTTTTGGATTTAAATGCCTATGTTAAATATTTTGACTCCTTATTGATTATCAAAAAGATAAACAATGATGGAAAAAAGTGATGAGTATTGATCTTGATCATACATTATGTCTTGAGAGAGTATATTTAGAAAATTTCTTTAAAAATAAAAAAAATTGTAATAACTTTAGGTGGTAAAAACTCCATGACCATCTCTATTCCTATCATATAACTACGACTGCCACTCATCAAAATCCAATATAGTATGTCAAAATGTGGTATTTAAACAGGAAATTATTCATTTTTTTTAATTAGCAATAAATTCATCCAAAAAGTACTCACACTCATTTAAAAGTCCTCACGGTTATGCATGGGTGAACTACTTAAAATCTCTGATTATGTACTTTCATGCTCATTTAAAAGTCCTCAAGGTTATGCATGTATGGAACACATATTAAAATTGGATGAAATAGGAGAGTTGATTCTAACTCCATTTAAAAGTCCTCATGGTTATGTGTGGTTAGAAGATGCTTGGAATTCATTTTTTAATAAAAATAAGAAATAATACTAATCTCATTTAAAAGTCCTAAAGGTTATGCATCGTTAGTAAGTATTTAAAAAGATTCCTGTCATAAATATACCACAAATGGACACGACTATATGGTTTTCTATGCCGACATCACCCCTATCACTCTAAAATGGAATATGCGCCTAACAGAGTATTTATGATTTTTGTTTGATTTTTTTTTTAAATTTCCTATTTATACTCGATTAGGTATTAATGTTGTATTAATGTCTATCACTTTATCACTCTTATCTAACACTATTACTCTTTTGCTGATAACAAAAGGGGGAGAGAAGTTAAAATTTTGGCAAATAAGTCATATTTTTTAATTGCATCTAGGTTCATTGCATTTTATTTTAATTGCATCCAAGTTCATTGCATTATTTCTTTTGTTTTTTATTTATTTGCATATTCTCTTTTTTATTTTCATGCATAAGTGAAAGGGGAGCTTTGTTGTAGGGGGGTATTTAAATAGGGGGAGCTAATAGAATTCATCAAGACCAAATACATTTAATAGAGTCAAAATCTTAATATTTGTTTATTATCATCAAAGGGGGAGATTGTAGAATACAATAGCCTATGATTTTTGTTTGATGATAATAAACATATATTTATATATATGTATATATATATATATATATACATTTAAATGTATTTGTTATTGTACTTTTTTATTTTTCCACATAATTAAATAAATATTTGTTGAATAAAATAATTAACTCGGAATTCTTATTTAAACAAATATTTTATTCAAACAAATATTTTATTATAAATGCAAATAGTACAAATTTGAGCTCTTACTACATTTACACATTTTCAATTACAATACAACTTCAATTACAACACAATTTTCACTTTACCGTTTTACATACATATTCCACCTCACTACATATTCACCCATTACTCGTATTTGATCTTCAACTATGTTCCAGCCTATATCCAGCATCTGAACTATCTGCAAAATAAACACTGACGCAGTAAAATTGAAAAATAAATATTTTGCAGTGCACAATGAAGTGTGTGTTTTGAAAATATTGTTTTCCTCGGTTATTTGGGTTGTTCGTCATCATTTATTTAATTCATCTTATGCGAACAACTTGTGACATGCACGGTGAATCACTGTACACGCCACAAGGTCGTGCACGCCAATATACACTTGCTTGTTAAAATTACAGGGACATGTGAGCACAAGGTCAAACCCAAGCCTACACTGGATTCAACTCAAGTGAAAATGAAAAAATAACCAACATGACTGCAGCTCAACAAAATGTACACATGAAATTCAAGGCATACATCAAAGTCGGGAAGTAAGCACTCGAAGTGGACAAAGCATAGGCACAACAATCACACACATACATACATATATGTATGTATGTATGTATGTATGTATGTATGTATGTATGTATGTATGTATATGCATGGTGACACACAAACATACTCAACCCAGCAACAAGCACTACAAAACAAAAGAGAATTTACAGCCATAAAATCAGTGCAAACCACCAGATATGTACAAAGGACAAAGGAAAGAACAGACCAGACTTCTAATGAAACAAGACTTCAAATTTTGCCATACTACGAATGCAAAGCAAATCAACATGAAACCGAACCAGACTTCAAATCATAACAACACAGCAATGGTCAGTAAATATGAATATGGATATGCATTCAGGCAGTCAATATGCAAGCTTTCAAGCATGAACACAAGGGCTGCAACCAGACCAGGGAAGTGCACATGTACAAAGTGGTGAACTAATTCTATAAACATGAAACAGAGGAGACTTTAGGGCATGAACACACATAATTGAGGCCAGAGAATACAAGTGCACATGTAAAAAAATTAGTATCAGATCACACGCATATATACATACATATATGAATGTATATACATGGAGACAATAGATTAAACTCGAGCAATTGACATCCAAGACTCCAAGTCCAGATCAATGAAATGACAGATCCCAAGCCAGAGCAACAGAGTGCACCGGTTTCGAGCAGCAGCAAGTGGAGAAACAAGATATATGCACATGAATGAGTAATGAACATCATACATGTAGGCACATTCAAACCAAACTAAAGGTAGCAACATAAGCAACACAATGATTAAGCTACAAGAAATATGAAGCGTATATATAATGGTACAGTTCACACAAATATACATACATATGTATGTATATACATGGAAGCTTAGGCATGCACATGTCAGCAAACAAGATTCACGGTAGAAACTACACAATAAAATTGAGGACCAAAATAGTTTTTGAACAAATCATATCTGAATTCCTAACGAACTAGTGAACAAGTCAGAAAAGATTTGAGCAAGCCGAAGAAGAGAAATTGACCAAGTAAAGGGAAAAAATCAGAATATCAAAATCAAAGGTAAAATTTGTTTAAAGTATATGAGAAAATCAAGATATGTGGGTAATTATCAGTAGCAGTTTGAACATGTCAACCAAGTAATATATTCGAAATATATATGATAAACCTTCGAATATGTGAATACATCAGAGAGTCATATATATTAAAATAGAACAAGTCAGAAATCAAAACACCATTCATCAGAAAATCGAACGGCTAAGGAAAGAAGTTGAAGAATTCAAATCAATTTTCAAAGCCAAAGCATAAACGAAAATATAGGAAATCAATCCATATATAAACCCAATATCATCATCGGCATAGAGCATTCAAGTTCGAGAAAAAAAATTCAGAGAGCTTACTTAGAACAAAACACAAACAAATCCAAAACTCAAATCAAAGTCGAGCATAATAATAAATCTAAATGGGGAAAATCACGTACCAATTCAAAGCAACATCCAACTCGACTCTCGAAGGAAACCGCACAAATCAAGCAGTAGGCAAATTGAGGAAGGAAAGCACCAAGGGGAATAATTTGAACTTCGATTTACAAGCGGCGGCTTTAATTTAACAAACCCTAATTCCATATCGAAAAGAAAAATATGGCATGGTTGAGCAGGAAGCAAATAAAAGGGAAAATTCGTTTATGATTTTTCAAATGGGCCAGGCTTTATAGTTTAGATATTAGGCTTTTATTTTATTTCTAGTTTTTATTTGTTTTTGTTTTTTTATTTAAATCAAACTCTAGTTTAACTAGTTTACGAACTACTATTTTGTAGTTCGAGAATTCGCAACTCAGTGGTTGAGTTGTGGCAGGGTTTTGAGCTTAGAGTTAGGTTAATCAAGTTAGTGGGTATCGTAAGTTTACGTGTTTTTGTAAGTGTTTGATTACTTAATTTCTAGTAGAAACCTTGGGTGCAGCACGTAGGCTATTTTTTGCCGAAGCTGGGTAAAACTATGTGTGATCTTTACTACATTACTTTTTGTTTTTATTTTTACTTCCGCATTAAGTTTTAGTAGACCATATTCACCACCCCCTCTAGGGTGAAAACGATCCTACAATATCTACAATAAATGTAAACATCATTACAGAGTTCGTTTACAGCTTGAATAAACAAAATCCCTGGTTTAGCATAGGATACATGTCACTTTACTACAAAAATGAGTATTTGTTGTACACAAAGAATCAAGGTCTCCAATTAAGAAGAAACTTCTCTTAATTGTAGTTTGCTAATTCTGATTTCCTTCTTAAGTTAGGATAAGAAAATACATACGTGCACAGCAAAATTATACTAGAAACAGTATCTCAAACAACATGAGCATTTAAAAAAAATTAACATCTTAAGAAAAAAAAATATGATATAAACATTCTAGTAGATCCATCTAATATAGGGTAACAAATATGTAGAGTTAAAGAAAATATAAACATATTAAACAGTCAGATCTAAGTTTGCTACAAATAGAAATAATCAAATTTATAACAGGAAACAAATATCTACACAAATCGTAAGTTATATAACCGAATCAGATATAACATCAATAATCGGGGATTCGAAATCAAGAAGTTGAAGGGATAGGTGAAAGTAGAGCTAGAGAAAGCTAGGGTTAGGGTTTGTTTTTGTTTTGAGATTTGATATTCATACAGAAGACCTGGGGCAGCAAAAAACCAAGAAGACAATAAGTTATTAACATTTCAAAATTCACACGTGCAAATAAATCCCGGATAAAGTTTGCAAATACACTAAACATCCCTCCTTTTTTTAATAAGTTTCCGGTCCCCGTTTTCAAATTCACATGCGCAAAAAGATCCAAATACCCTTTACATTTTTAACAATTCAAATGCTTATAACTTTCTGTAGAAATATCGGATCAGCAAACTGTTTTCACAAAAAAAATCCAAAATTTTATGATCTTTAAAACAAGATCCATTGTTGATACAAAAAAATCATATTTGTAGTAAGGGTGCAATTATTCCATCTATTTGGAGAGAATTTTGCAAATTTTGAACATCATCGATTTTTCTTCAAATGTGCAACTATACCATATAATTGAAGACTTGTCTACAACTATTGCTTAATGCAAAATAGTCTGCAACTATTGCATATAATTGCAGAAATTTCTGCAACTATTGCATATAATTGTAGACAATTATGCAATTATTGCATATAGTTGCAAAATTGTCTGCAACTATTGCATATAATTGCAGACATTTCTGCAACTATTGCATATAATTGTAGACAATTATGCAATTATTGCATATAGTTGCTGAATTGTCTACAGCTATTGCGTATAATTGCTGAATAGGCTTGTGAAAAATACTGTCAAAAATACTCTCTTAAAAATAGGCTTGTTCTTCTTCTTCTTCTTTTCTAATAAAAATCCAAAAGCAAGGTAAGGTTATCAGGGACTCGGATCATAGTTTGGATTCAACTGGAAGTTTTGAATAGATCAAAACATGTTTAAGGTGAGAACACCTATTGCTTTCTGAACATGATTTTATTTACACTGTCATGTATAAAACTGAAACAAGCCATTCTATATGATTTCAAATTTCGTTTACTCTCAATTCGTACTTGTTTTACAAATTCCATAAACTAGTGAAGTGTTTATTTTCGAGCCTAGATCATGATAAAAATAGTTTGGTTACATTTCATGGAGTATACGCTGAGTTATGTTGAAATTACGGTAAGCAATCAAGAATTTGGCACTTTTCATCATCTTTAAATCAATGATTCATTTATATAAACATGATTGTATTATGAAAATAGGATTTTTGTTGAAGAAATCATCATTTTTAAAAGCTTAGATTTTGAGGAATTTTGAGATGATCAAAATTCACTAAAAAAATTAATTTCCGACAACTTGGTCGACGAGGGCAGGAGAGGTTTATCGAGGAGGAGCATAGTGACATGTGCAAGGGCTTCACCATGGCCGATTTTCGAATAGGGCTTTGATTTGAAGTAGCATGGGGTTTTTTCTGTTTAAGGGTATGCTGTGTAATAGTGTGAAACGCGGTGGTTTTGGTAGAAGCACGGAGGGTCGAGCTTTGGCGTGGGTTGTTTTAGGGGTGCGTTGGAGTCTTGGGGTTCATGCAGTGGTGGCGGCTTAGCCGCAGGTGGTCGAGGTCATGGAAAATCGAGGATTTGGCAAGTCGATTTCATGTTCAAGTGGAAAGTGGATGTTCGAATTAGCATAGTTGAGATGGAGATGACCGGAGCTTGAAATCATGGGACGATCCAGATGGCCAGAGCGAGGCGCACGTGTGGGTGTCGTCGTGGCAGAGCATAAGGCGGAACAACCCCTGTGTACGTGCACACGCATGCATGAACATGCACGCGCGAGTGAGGACAAGGGTGTTGTGGGTTTGGAAATGATGGAGATGAGTGTTTCGTTCTTTCGTTTATCTCCTACAGTTGAATTTGGGAAGAAACATGTGGTGTGAATTGTGGGCTCGGCCAATTATCCTTGGGCTAGAATTAAATTGGTAAATTTTATATATAATTAAATAATCAAACTTTGTAATACCACATCCGGCTCATTTGTGATCCATTCAACCTACGGATTGTTGCGTTGGACTCGTATGAATGAGTACAACATTTCCATGTAACTTGTTAATGACTTTGGAAAAGTATAAATTTAGGGTATATGAAAACGGCTAAATTTAAATTACGTTATATTTAAATAATAATGTCGTTAAAATTATTATACCTTAATTGGTGATATTTATTGGCCAAATAAAATGTTTTTGAGTTAAATTGAATTGAATATGGTAACTGGACATTGGTTTAGCGAAGTAAAATACCGTTCCGCTAATTAAATTAATTTGGTAAATAATTAGCAGAATAAAGCCCCGTTCTACTATCCTATGGATTTGGACATTTGTTTAGCGGAAATAAATCACTGTTACGCTAATTAAATTAATTGGACCCTATTTAGCAGAATAAATAACCGTTCTACTATTATTAATTGGATAAGTTAGTTTGGACATTTATTTAGCAAAAATAAATCTCGCTCTGTTATTACATTAGTGTGGACACTTAAATTTCATTCCAATGGACTAGTATTGGATAAGTGTTGTATTAATAATTGCTTGTTAATTATGGATTTAATTTACATATGTGATGTAAGTACCTGGATTTATAACTTGGATAGTTAATGGAATTAATGGTGACTCGATTAAGTTCAATTGAAGTTGCTAAGCCTCTTTCCAAAGTTGATTTTTGAGTAAAAGTTATTTAAAGAATAATTATTATTTATTAATAGGGTTATTAAAGATAAATTTTTTTTAAAGGATAGTTAATAATTTTTTTATTAATGATTTAAAGTTAATTATTTTATTAATACGATTTTTAAAGGTTATTTAAGAATATTTAATTATTGTTCCAAAGTTATTAAACCATTAAATGTTTTAAATTATATTTTAATTATTAATCAAAGTTATTTTATAATAATTTGATTTAAAAGTTAATTACTATTTAGGAGTTAATTAGTATTAAAATATTATTATTTCAAAGATAATTTGTTCAAATATTAACTTTGTTTTAAAAATAATATATTATATAGTAAACTGTTATAAAAGAGTATTTTCGTAAATTAAACTTGGAAATTTATATAGAACCTTTATAAGCATTATGTTGAGATAATTATTAAAATTAAAGATTTCGGGAAGCAATGGTATATTTTCATAGCGTAATTTGAGGGTCAATGACTGCCTATAGTTTGTTTTGTTTTCGCTGGGATAACGACGTAACCATTGTGGAAACTGCGATCTATGATTGATTTCATGGCGTAATTCGAGAGGCAAAGATTGCCTAAAGTTAAGTTTGGATTTCTTTGGGATAGAGACGTAACCATTGAGCTGCGATCCATGGTCGATACCGAGTGGTGCTTTCCATATTTATTTTAAAATAAAGAGATTCAATTTATCGAAATTAAATTAAAAGAGACTTAGTAATTTCAGTGGGAAATGAAATCTTTGGTTGAATATTTGTTTATTTGATAGTTAAATAACCTATTATAAAAATCTGACTCAAATATGTAATCCTTTTAAAATTTGGTTGTACGGAATTATTCCCTACTTAACACCGAAGGATTTTAACTCTAGAAATATCTAGAGGAAACATAGGGATTATATGGTACAATTACCATCGGTGGTGCTATAATGTACATATAAACTCGTTTCATTCTTCTAGGACAAATGATAAGGAGATCCGTCCACTTAAACGGTTAGGGGGTAATCCTTGATCTCACGTATTGTCTGATTAGTTCTTAAAGAACGGGTATTGAGCGTTCCGGAAATTGGCGTTTGGTTAGTGGAGCACCGAGAAAATGGAGAGTGTACTCGTAAGAGATGACTTGGAACCCATGACCTACTCCAAAACCATATACAGTTAAATGGAGGAGATGCGTTATATTTTGAGATGTTGAAATCCATATGTGGTTTCGTGACTCGTTGGAGTGTGGGAATCTGTGTGAGATTCCAAGATCTATTGAGATGTGGAAATCAAGTGTGATTTCGTGACTTGTTAAGGTGTGGGAGTCAATGTAGGATTCCATAATTTATTTTGGAGATGGTGCAGGAGCTGGAAGCCGAACGTAGCCTCATCAGCGAAAATGACTAAAACCAGAGATACGATGCATAGCCTAGGGGCTTAGCTAACCCATGAGGGTGTAGTCGTTTCTCTTTCTAGCAAGTCCCTATTGTTTATTTTATGCATGTTGGGAGCGATTCACTCGGCCAAGGTGGCCAGTTATGTATTTCCAATGTACCTCGGCTAGATAAGTACTGACCCTCGGAAGGATAACTCTGATCCTTGTGCAGGAGGACTGTTTTTCAGACGTTTTGGAAGCACCACCATGGAAATCCTACATAATTAGCGAAAGAGCTTTATCAGATTTTGATTTTATGACTAGTATCATTGTGTGGTACACAGCACATGCATCGCAGCTACTTGTCATTATTACTTTGGCAATTAGACACTATTATAATATCAGATGATTTTCTGTAAAGGAGTTTTGGTTATCGTATGGTAAAAACCCATCTGTGTTTATGTGCGGCGTGGTCTTGCGAGATACGTTTGATTTTAAAGGATTTTAAAAGTTAAATAAATAAAATTTCTTGTGATTTAAGTTCTCACGTTGGTTTTACGAGACTGACCCGGACGTGGTTTTTCCTATATGCTCGGGCCATACCGAGCATATTTCAAGGTTTACTTGGATATTTGGACCTACATGAGACGAGCTGGAGGCCCAGAGACATATTCACGTAGATGATTATATTTTCGTTGCATACATTATTGTATATTATTCAGCAGTTATGAGGATAGGTTGTTATAACTGTCCGGTTGAAATAGGTTAGTGTACTTGATTGATGTCTGTATATACAAATATTATAGATTTGTTTTGTGTAAAGATTTGTTATATATTATAAATTATTCGTTCCACTGTGAGATTCTATGATTCTTTCTTCTTTCTCTTCCCTAACTATCCACCTTTCCGATCAATTTGGGTTGGACGTGCGTGGTTTATTGTCAACTCAAACTGTACGGAAAAGTGGGTCGTTACAATGTGGTATCGAGCTTAGGTTGAGTGAATACCTAGACTTTGGTGAAAATTACTCATTAGAGATAGGGTAAGTGGTACCCTAGAATGAGTTTGAGTGTGTGTGTCTATAAGATTGCTATTTGTTAGTGATATAAAATGTTTTATATTGTGTTAATTGATCTAATGAGTGACTTATGGATTCTGGTTAATACGAGTAGTTATCGTTATTGATAGGGATCTCTAAACACTTGAACAACACTAACCGACACAATATTATTTTAAGTGGGTAAATGAAATAATTTTACCCAAGATATATTTTATATTTAAAAGGGCAATGATTTTCAAAATGTACAGTATTTTGAGATGTTTGCTAAGTGATGGTAATATTCTAACATTATCATCTAGGATTTGATTGGTCATAACCATCTAGTTCTGAGCATCCTCTATTGCATGTCCATCGGACTTGAATCTTTTTTTAGAAACTGGGTTTTGTAGCTAGAAAGCTTTGGAAAATTTGATTTTTGAGTAAATTATGTTTACTAAAAGAAACTTAAAATATTTTAAGATAAATATTTTAGGAAGGATTCCTCTTTGGCTAATAAGTACTATAGCTGGTATTCTTGTGATCGGTTTAGTAGGTATTTTCTTTTACAGTTCATATTCCGGGTTGGGTTCATCTCTGTAGTAATCGAATGAACCGAATTATTTTACATATATAAAAGCTAATTTTATAATAATTTATTATAGATATATTTGAGAATTTAGGACTCCAGTGATTCGGAGAAATTGTTTCAAACAAATTTTTTGAAGGAAAATGATTATGGTATTACTTAAAGTTAATTTTTTTTATAGTAGTAATTTAAAAGTGGATTTATTTAAATATGTGTATACATGTATTATTAGCATATGTGAACTCCTGTAACCTTAGGATCTCATTTTTAGGTTTTTGTTAATTGATTGTAGAGGACTCGCACTGTCGTCAGAGGAGAGCGGATGAAGGTTAGGAAGTATTTCAGCAGAGACATGGCCAGAGAGATCATGGAGCCTATTGACCAGCCATCATTGTACGAGGAGGAGTCCGAGGTAGAAGAAGAGGAGGAGTTCAAAGCAGAAGAGGAGGAAGAATTCGTGGCAGAAGATGAGGAGGAGTTTGAAGAAGAAGTAGAGGAGTTTGAGGTAGAGGAGGAGCCCGAATCAGAGAACGATGATGCTATCATCTGGGAGATGGGCGAGATCACTAGCGAGCCATTTATAGATTTGGATACCCTTCTTAGGGATGACACATGGCCTAGGGAAGAGATGTTGATACCTAGATAACCAAGCCTGGAGATTGTATGGATTCCTGATAGGGATGGTGAGACTAGTGTAATGGAAGGACCCGAAGTGGAGGACTCCGATGGAGAGAGCCCACTTTGAGAAGTTAGCTTGGGTTTGGAGTAGTTTTCTTAGATATGTACACCCTATTATGACATATTAGTAGTCTGTAGACGTCATGTATGTATGTATGCTTAGACTATTGTTCAATGAAGTATCTTAGTAGATGCTTTTGTATGGATATATATGTGGCTGATATGTGTATAACTGGTTAAGGGTTATGGATATCTCTTAGATATGTGTATATGTTTATTGTGATGGTAGTTGTTGAAGTATCTTAGTTGATACTCATGTATGACTGGTATTTTGGATATAGATATATGTGATCAAACTTTTGTGATATGGTTGTTTATTAATTCGTTAAATAATTATAAATTCTGTTAGCTATGTTTACTAGCCTGGTTACGACAAATTTCGAGGACGAAATTCTTTTAAGAGGGGAGGATGTAACAACCCAGGTTTTTCTATCGTCTTAAATTATGAGTATTTGTTTTTAATTCAAATTATTATTGTCTACTAATCTAAAATAAAATCCCGTTGAATAATAAATTTAATAGAAAATTGTTTTAAATCAAAACCGAGGTCAATAAATTTCTAGATTTGTTTATAAATGGAAATTTGATATTATAATTTTAATTTACTTATAACCACAAGACTTATGTTGATTATTAAGTCATTCATTTTGTTAATATAAATGAATGAGAAGAATGTATATACATGTAAGTTCAAAAAGGAACATATAATATTTGGAAACTAAATAAAAATAATATATGAAAAACAAATAGGGTATAAATAGACAAGAGTTCTACTTGAAGATTTTCTCGTATGCATATACATATAACAATACTATTCTTTGTATAAAAGCAAGTCCATTTTGGAAATGAAAGTGAAAAGGAAGAAAATATATAAGAAAACAATATATGATGGAAATGAGAGAAAAAAAATCAAATACAATCACTAAACCATTTTAAAAGAAAATGTTTTACAAAATATGTTTTAAACAAAAATGTTATTTTCATACATTTAAAGAGACTAGCAAACTTTTATTTTCATTTCTTTGAGTTATGCATTTCTAAATATAAAAAGAAATATGAATATGGAGACTTACTCTATTTTTATTTAATACTACTTTACATTATTTTTTTCTAAAAAATGTAGTGAATTAGAAATCATATTCCTAAAAGAAATCATGCTCCTAGAGTCAACATAGGATAAAACGGAATTGAACTTAGAAAATGAGGAGTTAATAACAAAATTTAAAAGTCACAAATGAAAGAGGAAAATACAGACCTGGTCAAAAATGTCAGTTCCAGGTTTTTTAAAACCCTATCAAAAATACTCTGTTAAAAATAGGCTTGTTCTTCTTCTTCTTTTCTAATAAAAATCCAAAAGCAAGGTAAGGTTATCAGGGATTCGGATCATAGTTTGGATTCAATTGGAAGTTTTGAAAAGATCAAAACATGTTTAAGGTGAGAACACCTATTGCTTTCTAGACATGATTTTATTAATTTTGTCATGTATAAAACCGAAACAAGCCATTCTATATGATTTCAAAATTCGTTTCCTCACAACCCGTACTTGTTTGCAAATTTCGTAAACTAGTGAAGTGTTTATTTCCGACCCTAGATTATGCTAAAAATAGATTGGTTACATTTCATGGAGTATACACTGAGTTATGTTGAAATTACATTAAGCAATCAAGAATTTGGCATTTTTCATCATCTTTAAATCAATGATTCATGTATATAAATGTAACGACTTGGATTTTTGATCGTTAATTTTGAACATTTAATTCATTTTAAATGTTGAGTTTTGGAATGTGAATGGGATTTCAATATGAAGTTTATCGATCAAAAATAGTGTAATAAAAATTTAAGTTCCAAATATAGTGATATAATTAATAAATTTAATTATCGAGTTAATAATTAAAAATCGCATAAAAAATTGAATGGGAGTTGAGTATGAAATAAAAATGATTTCCGATATTTATATAAATTATATTTGAATTAGAATTGGGTAAATAAGTTTTAAAACTGGGATTTCAAGCGATTTCGTAAAATTTAGAAATCGTCGATTCAATCGACGAGTTAAAATAGCGATCCGGCACACAGTCTTGGAATTTGACGAAACCAGTTGCATTGGATTCATAATAGTGTATTATTATCGGATTTCAAATTTTCGCAGTGTTTGGAGTTATCGTTTGATCATATGGGACATAAAAGTGTTGAAATTTATATCAAAAATTCAATATAATAATTGGGTCCAAAAGGCTATCTTCTCCATACGATCGAATTAGGACTCGAAACCTTTTTCATTGCGTTCGGGATATGGGTATAACATTATAAACACCTAGCGGCAGGCCACTATAGGGGTTCAAAATTTCGTGTTATGAAATGAAAGATAATTGAATTATAAAATAAAAATACATATTTAATGTGACGACCCGGATTTTTTTTAACGTTTGTTAATTGGTAATTAACTGAATTAAATCATGGGAATATTGATTTTATAGGTCGAACCAATAAAAAATTCGGATAATTAAAATATCTAATATATATATATATATATTGATTTGAGAACTATAATAAATATTGAATTATAGGATCTCTGGGTATGATAAATCTCATACGAAATGTACATAAACTACACCATTTAAAATTTAATATAAGATATCACTAGATATATGTATATAAAAATGTACACCGGCTTTATGATGTTTGAAAGATATATATATATATATATATATAAGTATATACATATACAAGTATATGAATGTCCATATGAAATAATATATGTATGGAAATTTGTATAGTAGGAGAATATACATATATAGTGACAAATGCACTTGAGTAAATAATCATATAATTATGTTATAAATAACTCTACCTTGTTGTTGTAGTATAGCATATAAGTAAAACTATATAGATGACAAGGGATAGACATATATGTATATGTATTGTATAAGGCAAATAAGACAAGAGTAATGTATATACATATATGAAAGTATGTATGTAAACAAAAGAGGGGACATAGCAATCAATGCAAGCACTCATAAAACCTCAAACCATCCTTATCAAATCACTTAAGGAAATCAAGTCAGGTCAAATAAAAATCAAATCATGTTAAAAGTAACGAAAGAAAATAAAATAAGAAACAAAAATGATGAAAATAGATGGATTGTACAGGCTACAGCCACCCTATATTGTACAATGCAGCTTCCCATCCTCTCTATATACGTGTACAGGGCCGAGCTGTTCTTCTTCATTCCTTATATATATACACATATATGTGGCCGAGCCAATCACCCTTCTCATTTTAGAAAATAAACAAAACTAAAGCACAAAACTAAAACAAGAAATAAGAATGTTTGCAAGCTGCCATAAGAAAAGCAAAGGGTTTAAGTATTAGCATTCAAATACTAGAAAGATCAAAGTTTTGAAGCAAGATCAAAGACTTAAACAAGAAGCAGTGCAGCAGTCTTCTTTCATCTTAAAAACAGTGAGTAACCACTACTTTAGAAAGCATAAACATGTTCTCTATTTTATAGATACAGATGGGTAAAACTCTTAAAATCTGAAATATCTTGAATTGGCATGTGATGAATGCTTGAAGTATGATATGAATTTTGTTATGAATGTTGTTAAAAATGGTATATTATATTTATATATGTGTTCATGTCTAAAAAAGGCTAAGCATGCCTTTGTTGAAAACATTACAGGTTTGAAAAACCTGATTCAAAAATTTAAATCTTCCACTTAAGTGATTTTTAGGCTTTGATCTCTGAAATAAAAATGTTTGTAGGTGAGTAAACTAATTATTTAAAAAGTTTAGGTCAATAAAATCCGTGTTTGTAAATTTCTAAGATGATTGATGCCTTGCATGTATATATATTAGTAAAATCTCTGTATATATATATGTATGTGTTTGAACTGTGTATGTTTGGGTATGCTTGTCCTTATCTGTTTTTAAGTTACAGAGTTTATAAATGAAACTAAATTCAAAACTCCTTATCTAGTCACTGTTAGGCCTTGGATTTCAAACAAAATATGTTTCTTGGAACATAAATTAAGATCTAAAAATATATGTAAGCATCACAAGTTTATATATCTTAGTAAATCAAGGAAATATAGTAGAAGTTTAAAACCTGTTAAAATTCAAGCATCAAAATTTCTTGTTTCACTTATTTAATCTTGGTCGTCATCAAGATTCATGAATTTTAAGAGTAAAATCACAATTACTAGATTTGGTTTGAGTGAGCATTTCGGGTTTGATCAGAAAGTAAGTATTGAGCTTTTTCTGGTGATCGTCGAGTCTTTGGTGGTCGGGGTTTTTGCTGAAGCAGACTTGGTAATCAGAGATGTTGGCAAAAAATAGTGTAGTATTTTCTGGAACGATGTGGTGGCGTAGCGACGGTGAAATAGGGTTTAAGTTTAGTTTTGGGTCGATGTCGGGGATTTGGTTGCTGCGACGTCGATAGAGCTTCGGGCTTGATCGCGAGTAGGGGGAATATGTTCGTGGGCCTGAGAAGAAGAGTCGGTCAGAGTATCGATATGCCTGGTGGCCGTAGGTGGCAGCATAAAGGGAATCTTGGATGATGGTTCTACCAGTTATGGGTTCACGCAGGCTCGATTTTGTTATCGAGTTGGATTTGAAGCACAGGTGATCGTTGTCAAGTAGTAAGGTCGGGGTTGACTGATCGGTGATGGTATCGATGGTCGGAGTGGACGCTGTGACTGTGCACGTACACCAGATTCCTGTACACTTGAGTTTGGGTTTCGGGACGATGGGTTTATCTCGAGTTTTGACTCGAGGAATAGTAGGGTTTAGCTCGGGTTTGCTTTGTGTTGTTCGTGGGAGTGTTTAAGCATAACAGTTAAAAATTTAAACAAGTTTTAACAGGAAAAAAAGAAGGAAGGAAACTCAGGAAAAGGGTGGAAATTTTCGAGTATTAGTACGGGGAAACTTGGATTTGCCTCGAGTAATATGATTTATATTTTCAAAGTTTTTAAGTTTAACAAAGTCAAGATTACACAAATTATCTTTAAACTATTTTAAGTAATAATTGAGTATTTAATGTTTGTTAATTAAAGTTGAGGAATTTATTTTAAGTTTTAATTAGTTAAAAATCTTAATTAAGCAGGTAATTAAGTAGTTAATTGAAAGGATATAGTATTTTAATTTTTAACATAAAGGCTTTTTTAGTTAATGATAATTTAATTCCAAGGTCATTAAGAAAGATTGTTAATGATAATTAAGAGGATAATTAAGATAAATAATTTATCATTTAATTAATTAATTGATTAATAGTCAAAGAATAATTAATCTGTAATTAAATATTAATTAATTGGTTTATAAGGTAATTAAGGAATGATTTATTAATTATAATTGTAATTAATTAATGTTAAGTAAGCAGGATCTAAAGGTGATTAAAGTAATTAATTTAATTTAATTAAATTAATTAGAAATGGTTTGGCAATAATTCTTGCTTATGAATAATTGAATGATATTGAATACCTTGGATTATGTGATATCTCCAATATGTGATATGAGCTGCTTTTTGATATGAGATGAATTGTTGTATTGTTAAACTTTAACTTTTGGTTAATGAATATCATTGGATTCGAAAAGACCGAGGTCGGGTATCTGTAAATACCCGAAACCACTTCGATTTGTAATCAACAATAATTCTTTATAGATTGATATGTGAAATCAATAGGATGGAATTGAATAATTTAAGTAAACTGGACCATTGAAATTATGTAGTGGTACTTAAAGGATTGTTTGTGAAATAAGTCTGGGCTATAACATGTTAGAACTCGTAGTAAGGTACGAGTTACCCGGGTTTAGTTATGTTTAAACTTGATATTTCAAATTATATGGGTTTACTCACGCTGGTTTCCAGCCTGACCCGGGTGTTACTTTGATGTAATGCTCGGGTCAGACTGAGTATTACAGATTTTCAGGTAAGGATGTTCTGGAGCTCAGGAGACGAGATGGATGGTAGGAACGTATGGAGTGTTTCCGCTGTGATATTATTTCTGTTTATTTGAGACATGCGATTTGTATATGTCCAGTGTTTGTGTATGAGTGTAACTCTGATGTAAAAAATATAATTGACAGATACGGGTATTCTTTTGTAAACTGTTATTATTTGATATTATATTTTGATCCGCTGCGAGTTGTGAGAATCAGTGTTGTGTTTCTGTTTCTTCTTCTTCTATCTCTTTCTTCTTTTCCTAACTATCTGGAATTTTCACGATCAAAAATCTCGGGTCGTTAAGCGAGAACCTTGGCTCTGGTGGGTTTACTCATCAAGGATAGAGTCAGCGGTACCCTAGGATGAGTTGAGTGTGTGTGTGTGTGTATATATATATATATATGAGAGCGTACTTGTTATTTTCTTATATAAAGTTTTTAAAAATGGTTTTAAAACTGGATGTTTTATAAAAGCTTATATCATATTTATAAAGCAATAATTGGTTATTAAATAAGAACTTAAGTAACATATATATATACATATCCAAATAAGGATTGGATAAAATGAACTATACAAATAAGATGAATTAAAATGGTTTCAAACCAGAAAAAAAATGGTTATTGAGTTTAAATAGGATGATTGTTTTCCAATAAACACATAAATTTTTTAAGGAAGTAACCATTAGATGTGAATAACTTGTAAATTTGAAAGGATGTAAATTGAAAAGTTTTGAAATTATTTCAAATGATAATAGAAATAATAAAGAGTATTATTCAAAATATTTTGAATGTGATCTTATTTTAAAATAAGAGTTGTTTGAAAGCATTAAAGGAAACTGTTTGAACTAAAACCAAAAGTGGTTTAAAATTTAAGGATAACTTAGAGTGTAAAGGAAATAATATGTATATATGAGGGATATACATAATATCAAAAATGGGTTGAAATAAACTCTAAATGTTGAGTTTTAAATTTGGAATGAGATGTGAAACCCAAGGTGATAAGTTTTTGAACTTATAAGATTATTAATGTGAAGTTTAAATTTTGAAGCAGGAATTCAAATTGGGTAAGGTTAATGAAATTAAATTGAATTTAACTTTGGGAAGGTTATGTTAACAAGCAACCTGAATTGGAAATTTCAAGATGAAATTGAGATTTAACTTAGGGAGTTAAATGGTTAATTTGAATTGGGAGTTTGTGTGATCCCAAAATGGGTTTGAGATCTAGAAATTAGAAATGGGTGGATGTTTTAAAATAAATTGGATGATATCATCCTATTGTTATTAATAATCTTTAAATTGTGAATTGGATTTGTTTAAATGAATGAGGAATGAAGTGTGGTAATATATCCATTATTATGATAATAGGGAAATTAAATTTTAATTTGCAATTAAGGATATGGAATTACTTTGAACAGAAAATTAGAATAATTGAATTTGTAAATTAAAATTGTTTTGAACTCTTATTTGAACTTTGAAATAAGTTTAAGTAAAGATAATTTAAAATGGAATTTTGAGAATTGGACACAGATTTAATTATTTAAAGATTTGGATTATTGATTTAAAAATAAAGGTTAATTCGATTTAAGGGGTTAAATCAACATTTGAAACTTTAACTCGAATTTATATAATTCGAGATGGTTTATGGTTGAGATTTAAATTTCATTAGTTCAAATTGAATTTAATTTGAATTAATTAGAATTGAAGATGGATAGGTATAAAATTCAAATGGGAAATTTGAATTGGATTAATTTGAAATAAAATTGAAGATTGAATGAGTTCAAATTCAAATGGGAATTAGGATTAATTCATATAGAAATTGAAAAGATTTGAAATTGAAGTGGATTCAATTTGAAATTAGTCTAAATTAATTTGAATAATTTGAAATTTGTAATTGAAGTGGATATGTTTAAAATCAAATAGAATTTGATTTGAATTTGGGAAGAAATTGAGGTTAATTCAACTTGAATTGGGGATAAATCAAGTTCAAGGGAAATTGAAGTTATTCAAATTAGAAGTGAGTCAATTTAAATGGAAGTGGAAATTTAAATTGAATTGATGGGGAATTGAACAGTTTGACTCTGGACTATTTTCAAAATAAATTGTTTTAATATAAATCTATTTTTTCCAAACTATTTACTATACAACTTTTCTTTTTAAACCTAAAACTATCTTAAACTTGTTTTACAATTACTTTTGGAACTATTTAACAATTTTACAACTGATTTATAAACTAATTACTGTTTTTCAATTGTTTTATAAATAATTACTATTTTTCAACTATTCACAATTACTTAACTATTTTACAACTATTTTACAAACTAATAATTATTATTTTTCAACTATTTATCTATTTTTCAATTTTTCAAGCTATTTTCTAAATATAAACGGGTCGGAGTTCAACTTGTTATTGATTAAATACCCAACTGAGATAAGAATTGAAGTGATAATCCAAATGGGGATTAAGGCAAATGTGAATAAGTGAATAAAATCAAAGTGAGGATGAATAGAAAGGAAATTGATTTAACTGATAATCAATGAAGATAAATACGTAGGATGTACGTATATTATTCTATTCGTATAGTGATTTGATCTAGATTCGAGCACAGAATTTTGAGATAGTATTATCAATCCGAGTTGGAATTTTCCACTCAATTTTTGACGGTGAACCTGGATATGGATTTTTGATTGGTTCTGGATATTCTCTATCATAGTTATGACTATGCAAGGAGAATAACGGTTTCTGATCAAGAAACCAAATCTAAGTCCGCACTAGGAAGTTGGGTGGACAATACTAGTTCGAAAGTGAAATTGTGTGATCGAGTGAGCGATTAGATTAATATAGCATATGGATGATATGTGTACATCGTACGGGGTTTGAATGAAATTGATATTGAAAATTTATGGATAAGTACTGTAAAATGGTCTTTGAAATGAAGAGTATATTTTGTGAAATATATGATGAGGTAAAATGGAAATTGGAAATTTCTATGATTAAAGATTCACTATATGAAGAAAGGTAATGTGGTTAATAACTTTATAAAAGAGTAATCAAATTTGAATATTTGATTTGGAATAAACAAAGTTATATATCTTTGTTATATATGGTAAATTTCCCTTATTGAATCTATTTCCTGAAGAAAAGGGTTTTGAAAATATTTGAAGTATAAAAGTGAATTTATACAAGTATGAAGTAATTCAAAAATTTCCCAAGGTTATTATATATATATATACGTATATATAAAGGATTTTGTGAAAATAATTTTGGAAAAGGGTTTTGGGAACCTATGGGTTTCTAAAAAAAGGGGCTTTTGATTTTTGAGGAAAATCAAATTTGGAACTTGGAAAGCCTAGTTTGTGAAATATCGATTTTGGGATAATCGATTTTGAGAAAGGAGATTTATATGAGATTCATACTTGGTGTATGATCTGGAAATACTATATATATATATATAGTATAAAGTGTTTTGAAAGTGGCTCTGGGGAAAAAGGCACTCCATTGAATGAACTTCTCAGGAGTGCCACAAGGTGGTACTGCCTTGAGCCCTAAGGGGGGGTTCTAAAGTTGATCCTGTGAGGAGTCCAGACAAACTAGTTCCTGAGGATTGTTGGGTAGCGAAAGTCGAGGGCGCTGATGCCTATAGGGGCATTTGGGTTATGATGTGACGATTGTGTAACTCGATGTCGCTGCGATCTATTGTATGGACCATAGCGAAAATCGTGTGGAGGATGAGTCCCAACAGTCTACACTTGATTTTGCCGAGACGGCAACGTAACATCGGTAGGCTGCGATCTATGGTCGAGTGAAGGAGTTTCATTCTTTTGGCAGTGAAATTCGAGGGTGCTGATGCCTACGGTTATATGGGTTTTTGCTGTGATTGCAACGTAAAGCCCGGGTATAACTTCAATCTGTAGCGGGTTCCATGGTGTAATCGAGGGCCGCGGAGGCCTACAGTTATCTATGGATTTTGCCGGGATGGCTACGTAACCATCGGGTTAACTACGACCATGGATGGGGGTGATGATTTCCAGAGCATTCTCACAGAACATATTTCCTCTATTTTCAAAAATGTTTTCGATATTTTCAATAAAATTATTTTTCAAGTATTTTCAATAGGTGTTGAAATGGGTCTGCTAAGTACTTATAGATTTTCATTCCTAAGCCTGATCAACGTATGACCGAATTTCTATGAGAACAAGGATGGACTTGTCGAAACATCGATTTATAAAAAGTATTTTTATAAAACTATATTGGTAATATTATGTAGGTTTTAAAAGTGTTTTAAGATTTTAAAATAAAAGAGTAAAAAGTTAAAATGCTTAAAGAATAATTTAACTAAAATAAAGCATTAAGTTAAATTCCTGCTTCGTTCCTTTTCGAGGACGAAAAGTTCTAAAGGGGGGAGGAATGTGACGACCCGGATTTTTTTAACGTTTGTTAATTGGTAATTAACTGAATTAAATCAGGGGAATACTGATTTTATAGGTCGAACCAATAAAAAATTCGAATAATTAAAATATCTAGATATATATATATATATATATATTGATTTTAGAACTATAATAAATATTGAATTATAGGATCTCTGGGTATGATAAATCTCATACGAAATGTACATAAACTCCACCATTTAAAATTTAATATAAGATATCACTAGATATATGTATATAAAAATGTACACCAGCTTTATGATGTTTGAAAGATATATATATATATACACACACACATACAAGTATATGAATGTCCATATGAAATAATATATGTATGGAAATTTATAGTAGGAGAATATAAATATATAGTGACAAATGCACTTGAGTAAATAATCATATAATTATGTTATAAATAACTCTACCTTGTTGTTGTAGTATAGCATATAAGTAAAACTATATAGATGACAAGGGACAGACATATATGTATATGTATTGTATAAGGAAAATAAGACAAGAGTAATGTATATACATATATGAAAGTTTGTTTGTAAACAAAAGAGGGGACATAGCAATCAATGCAAGCACACATAAAACCTTAAACCATCCTTATCAAATCACTTAAGGAAATCAAGTCAGGTCAAATAAAAATCAAATCATGTTAAAAGTAACCAAAGAAAATAAAATAAGAAACAAAAATGATGAAAATAGATGGCCTGTACAGGCTACAGACACCCTATATTGTACAATGCAGCCTCCCATCCTCTCTATATATGTGTACAGGGTCGAGCTGTTCTTCTTCATTCCTTATATATATATACATATATGTGGCCGAGCCTATCACCCTTCTCATTTTAGAAAACAAACAAAACTAAAGCACAAAACTAAAACAAGAAATAAGAATGTTTGCAAGCTTCCATAAGAAAAGCAAAGGGGTTTAAGTATTAGCATTCAAATACTAGAAAGATCAAAGTTTTGAAGCAAGATCAAAGACTTAAACAAGAAGCAGTGCAGTAGTCTTCTTTCATCTTAAAAACAGTGAGTAACCAGTACTTTAGAAAGCTATACATGTTCTCTGTTTTATAGATACAGATGGGTAAAACTCTTAAAATCTAAAATATCATGAATTGGAATGTGATGAATGCTTGAAGTATGATATGAATTTTGTTATGAATGATGTTAAAAATGGTCTTTTTATATTTATATATGTGTTCATGTCTGAAAAAGGCTAAGCATGCCTCTATTGAAAACATTACAGTTTTGAAAAACCCGATTCAAAAATTTAAATCTTCCACTTAAGTTATTTTTAGGCTTTGATCTTTGAAATAAAAATGTTTGTAGGTGAGTAAACTAATTATTTAAAAAGTTTAGGTAAATAAAATTTGTGTTTGTAAATTTCTGAGATGATTGATGCCTTACATGTATATATATTAGTAAAATCTCTGTATATATGTATGTGTTTGAACTGTGTATGTTTGGGTATGTCTGTCCTTCTCTGTTTTCAAGTTACAGAGTTTATAAATGAAACTAAATTCAAAAACTCCTTATCTAGTCACTGTTAGGCCTTGGATTTCAAACAAAATATGTTTCTTTGAACATAAATTAAGATCTAAAATATATGTAAGCATCACAAGTTTATATATCTCTGTAAAATCAAGGAAATACAGTAGAAGTTTAAAACCTGTTAAAATTCAAGCATCAAAATTTCTTGTTTCACTTATATAATCTTGATCGTCATCAAGATTCATGAATTTTAAGAGTAAAATCACAATTATCAGATTTGGTTTGAGTGAGCATTTCGGGTTCGATCAGAAAGTAAGTATTGAGCTTTTTCTGGTGATCGTCGAGTCTTTGGTGGTCGGGGTTTTTGCTGAAGCAGACTTGGTGATCGGAGATGTTGGCAAAAAATAGTGTAGTATTTTCTGGAACGATGTGGTGGCGTAGCGAAGGCGAAATAGGGTTTAGTTTTAGTTTTGGGTCGATGTCGGGGATTTGGTTGCTGCAACGTCAACAGAGCTTCGGGCTTGATCGCGAGTAGGGGGATATGTTCGTGGGCCTGAGAAGAAGAGTCGGTCAGAGTATCGATATGCCTGGTGGCCGGAGGTGGCAGCATAGGGCGAATCTTGGATGATGGTTCTTCCAATTAAGGGTTCACGCAGGCTCGATTTTGTTATCGAGTTGGATTTGAAGCACAGGTGATCGTTGTCGAGTAGTAAGGTCGGGGTTGACTAATCGGTGATGGTATCGATGGTCAAAGTGGACGCGTGCGACTTTTCACGTACATCATATTCCTATACACTTGAGTTTGGGTTTTGGGACGATGGGTTTATCTCGAGTTTTGACTAGAGGAAGAGTAGGGTTTAGCTCGGGTTTGCTTCGTGTTGTTCATGGGAGTGTTTAAGCATAACAGTTAAAAATTTAAACAAGTTTTAGAAAGAAAAAAAGAAGGAAGGAAACTCGGGAAAAGGGTGGAAATTCTCGGGTACTAGTACGGGGAAACTTGGATTTGCCTCGGGTAATATGATTTATATTTTCAATGTTTTTAAGTTTAACAAAGTCAAGTTTACACAAATTATCTTTAAACTATTTTAAGTAATAATTGAGTATTTAATGTTTGTTAATTAAAGTTAAGGAATTTATATTAAGTTTTATTTAATTAAAAAAATTAATTACGCAGGTAATTAAGTAGTTAACTGAAAAGATATAGTATTTTAATTTTTAACTTAAAGGCTTTTTAAGTTAATGATAATTTAATTCCAAGGTTATTAAGAAAGATTCTTAATGATAATTAAGAGGATAATTAAGATAAATAATTTATCATTTAATTAATTAATTGATTAATAGATAAAGAATAATAAATCTGTAATTAAAGATTAATTAATCGATTTATAAGGTAATTAAGGAATGATTTATTAATTAAATAATTGTAATTAATTAATGTTAAGTAAGCAGGATCTAAAGGTGATTAAAGTAATTAATTTAATTAAATTAAATTAATTAGAAATGGTTTGGCTAATAATTCTTGCTTATGAATAATTGAATGATATTAAATACCTTGGATTATGTGATATCTCCAATATGTGATATGAGCTGCTTTGTGATATGAGATGAATTGTTGTATTGTTAAACTTAAACTTTTGGTTTAATGAATAACATTGGATTCGAAGAGACATGCAGCCTAGGAAGTGAATTCGACGATGTAAATCGAATCCATCCAGGATCTCACACGATTAGCGGAAATAATCGGTGAAACGATGATAAATCGGTGAATTTAAGAATACCCAAATGCCCAAATCCGTTGATTACGAAGATACTGGATTCTAGCAATCTTCGACACGTTGATCGCGCACTATGCCGTGAGAGAAGATCTACAATTCTTCGAACGTTGATCAAGCGCACTTGATTCCGTGAATTGGCTTCAACAATCATTGATTCGAGCGCACTCGAATGCCGAAGGTGGAGATAGGAGATAACACTCAACTACCAATTTTAGTGGAGGCAAGAAGCACAAACCAAATTTTATTTAAAATTCAACCCCCTTTACAATGACATCACATCCCTATTTATAGGGTTTACAACACAACACAAACGACCTAAGAAAATTACAACACAAGCGACTTACAAAATAGTACACGACTTAACAAAAACAGCAAACGACATAAGAATTTCCGACTTAGCGACATAACAAAACGCGTCTTCAGACGACATAAGCGACAGAGATGCGGCTTGCTTTCTTGAGTCATTCTCTTCTACGACAAGCGACATACGACCCACGACTTAATTCAAACGACCTACGACTTAGGGAACGCTGCAGCGACTTACTGGAAGCTCGCGACCTAGCTGGAATTTCCACGCGACATAAGGAGCGGCTTCGACTGCGATTTAGGGAAGCAGTAGGTTGCTCGCGACCTAAAGAATTCTGAAGGCGACATAGAGTTAGGTCGTTCGTGACATAAGTTAGGTCGTTCGTGACTTTCTTCCTTCTGTTCTCGCGACCTATGGTTTCTGGATCGTCTTCGTCATCGCAAGCTAGGAGGAGCGGCAATCTAGGGTGGAGGCGAATTGAGGTATGCGCTGCATCAGGTCGGGTATCAGTAAATACCCGAAACCACTTCGATTTGTAATCAACAATAATTCTTTATAGATTGATATGTGAAATCAATAGGATGGAATGGAATAATTTAAGTAAACTGGACCATTGAAATTATGTAGTGGTACTTAAAGGATTGTTTGTTAAATAAGTCTGGGCTATAACATGTTAGAACTCGTAGTAAGGTACGAGTTACCCAGGTTTAGTTATGTTTAAACTTGATATTTCAAATTATATGGGTTTACTCACGCTGGTTTCCAGCCTGACCCGGGTGTTACTTTGATGTAATGCTCGGGTCAGACCGAGTATTACAGATTTTCAGGTAAGGACGTTCTGGAGCTCAGGAGACGAGCTGGATGGTAGGAACGTATGGAGTGTTTCCGCTGTGATATTATTTCTGTTTATCTAAGACATGCGATTTGTATATGTCCAGTGTTTGTGTATGAGTGTAACTCTGATGTAAAAAATATAATTGACAGATACAGGTATTCTTTTGTAAACTGTTATTATTTGATATTATATTTTGATCTGCTGCGATTTGTGAGAATCAGTGCTGTGTTTCTGTTTCTTCTTCTTCTATCTCTTTCTTCTTTTCCTAACTATTTGGAATTTTCACGATCGAAAATCTCGGGAAGTTTCATTTAAGTCACGTCATTCCCATCCTTTCTCCTATCAGTTAGTTTTCAAATTCAAATCATGAGATTAAAAAAAATTGGAGAACGAAAATCGAATCATTAGAAAAAAAGGGGGGAAAACACGAGCGCTCGCGACTCTCGAGCATCGTCGTCACGGCAGAGAGGAGTAGCGATCGCGAGGCGAGCCTGGAAAGCAAAATCATGTGTGCACTGTTCTCAAAATCACGTGCAAGATTGGTCGAAGGCCACGATGTCGCGAGTCTTGCTCGAGCATGACAGCGACGCGCGTCGCGATGGAAGGCCGGACACAGGTGATGGCGGAGACAGTAGGCGGCGTGGAAGAGGCACGTTCATTTGATACTAAGGTTCCTATGGGGTTTGGGAAATATCGAGTCGTGCGAGGCTGCTGCGTGTTGGACGACTTGGAGTTTTTGAGGTGGAGTTCGCTTGCGTGTACGTGTGGTGTCGAGGCAATGTTGTTTTGTGGTGGCTCAACTACAGTGGTCGGGGGTGGTGCGAGCGCGATGGACGAAGGTGGTGATAGGGGCACTAAACGATGGTGTCTCGTTCGGCTGACTGGTTGCGGGATGATGTCTCGACCTAGATGAAGCTAGGATCGGCTAAGTTTGGTTGGGCTGCTATGAACAAGCAAGAACAGTTTTTGAGAAGGTATATTTTCAGTAATAAAATTTAATTATACAGTTAGTTATTTAATTGAGGATTAAAAATTGTGATGAACTAATACACTTAATAATTTCTTCATATGAGGTCTGAAAATCGTGAAAACAAGTCGAGATGGAATGGATTGCAAAATAAAAATCAAAGGTGAGAAAATTCTCACTCATTTGGATTGCCAATTAAATTTTAAATAGTTAAAATCAATCATTAGTTGCTTGGTTGAATTTACTAATTATTATCTATTGGATGATATTATATATATATAGTAGTATATCTATACTAGTATTTGGAGTGATATTCCCCTCGAAGTGGTATTGGTATTTATATGTTGTATTAATATCTGTGAATGCAGGGAAACGGGTTGGAGGGATCCAACTGGATTCCTCAAAAATGTTGAATTTAATTTCATATATTGTGATATATGGATTGTGCAGAATAATCTATTATAGATTATTGTAGTGATTGGAATTTTTGGATGCTATTGTAGCACTGGCCTGAATTTTGATATTTTAAATACCATAAATATGTTTTTAAAATTTAAGGAATTAAAGGGATTTTTGATATAAAATATTAATATTGAAATTGGGAATTATTTTAAAGAAATTGAGTTAAAAAAATATATTTATTTTGGTTATACTTAACTATTTTGAATTATTAAATGGAGATTTTAAGAATGAATTTATAAAAAGAAATTTATAAATAATAGTTGGGAAAAAAAAAGGAGTTGACATCGTTATAAAAAAAATAGATTAGAAGTTATAAATGGGATTTACAAAGGAATGAATTTATAAATAAGATTGTTTTTATAAACAGTTAAAACTCAAAGAAGTATAAAAATTTATAAAT
Source organism: Allium fistulosum (assembly GCA_030737815.1). Taxonomy (NCBI): domain Eukaryota; kingdom Viridiplantae; phylum Streptophyta; class Magnoliopsida; order Asparagales; family Amaryllidaceae; genus Allium; species Allium fistulosum. The sequence goes on along the minus strand of CM060908.1, from coordinate 532,288,875 downwards.
GATGTTTATAAATAAGGTAAGCGATATTAGCGGATATATTAGGAAAATAAATTCGTATGGTGAATTTATATTAGAATATGGAAATAGGGTAAGAAAAAATAGTGGATGCTATTTTTGAAAGGTGAAAATGGTTAAGGAGATCGGAATGGAAGTAATGTGATGTGATTCGAGAGGAATTTATAAAAATTGTATTGGTTATTGAGGTTTTTAAAAATATATTTTTAAATTCAGAAAAGTTAAGTTTGTTTTTAAAAGGAAAATTTTATATTTTTAAAACTATAGAATTTTAAACTTGTTAGGATTGAAACCCTTCAGTAAGTAGATTTTCAAATATTAAGTATTTGTTTTAGTAAATTCTAACTTTTAAAATCAGATTTGAAAATTTATTTGTTTATCTAAAAATGAGATATTGATATTTATAAAAGTGTTTTCGATATTTTAAATAATTACTTGAACATGTTTTAAAAACAAAATTATTATTCTTTTAAATACTTATTATATATATATAGAGTTTTAAAGTGATTGAAAAATTTATTTTATAAATTCTCTCGAGATTCGTAAAATGGGGCTTATTAAAGGACATGATTTTAAAGAGAGGAAATTTATTTGTGATTCCGGAGGCTTTGGAATAAGCTACGGAATATTCTTTGAGCGTTAATATTGAGAGTTTTTGGAAAATAAGATTTATAATATTTTCCTAAGTATAAAAATGGAATTTTTGAGATATTTCAAAGTGTTGAGATAGTTTGGAAGTATCCGGTTACGGATCTAAGTATTTGAAATTGTTTTCAAATGTTGAAAGGAATCGTTATATCTTATAAAGATATTTATAAAATAGATATTTTGGGGAAAAATGTCTAATAAGGCCTGGTGACTTCTTATGGATGTTTTATTGATAGTTAAATAACCGGCTATCAATATTGGCCAATTTCATTAATCGTTTCAGAGAGACTGTCACGACCCACTTTTCCGTACAGTTCGAACGGACACTTTACCATGCTTATCCAGTCCAATTGAACAGAAAAGCGGATAGTAAGGAAAGAAAGTAGAAAGAAGATAGAAGAAAAATAGAACAACACGGAATCTCATTGCGGAAACGAATAATCTATAATATAGAAAAAATATTTATATAAAAAAAATATGTAATTAATATATATATACATACATACATACATACATACATCAATCAGAATATACTAATCGATTCAGCACGGACAGTTATAACAACCTGCCCTTACAATTGCTGATATACACAACTAAATGCAACAGAATGTAATCATCTACGTGGATATGACTTTGGGCTCCAACTCTCTCCTGAAGCTCCAATCTTCCAACTAAACCTGGAAAGATGCTCGGTCTGACTCGAGCATATAGGAAACACCACGCCCAGGTCAGTCTAGTAAAACCAGTGCGAGAATTTAAATCACAAGTAATTTTATTCGTTATAACTTTCAAAATCCTTCTAAAATCAAAGGTATCCCGTAAGGCCACGCCACACATAAACACGACAGGATTTTCCCTTACGCTAACCAAAACACTTTTGTAGAAAATCCAATGATATTATAATAGTGTCTAAGTACAAATACTTATTCAAATAGCTGAAATTGTTACATTAATTAAATTCCAGCATACTGGGCTCTACAACCAAAACTGTAAAGGGCACGTATTAGAGAATGGATTCCATACGAATGACTATGCACTGGGGTACCACCTGTCATAGTACATGTCTAGAAACAGCGTACCGAGGACCACGCCAGGATCCCCTACAACACAAGACCGGACTATTCTTAACCTGGATAGAGCGAATATGCTATCACCCAGGGTGTTCCCACCCTTTCTGAGCTCCTTCCATGTATCGTAGTGATAAAATGATATCCGAGGGTATCTACAAAGGTGATAAACATACCCTACTTGGGTGCGACCCACTTAGACTTGCTGCATCTCCCCTCATTTTCAGTCATCCTGGTTGATGAGGCTAGAGGCTACGATTACCTTTTAAAGGAAGTTTCACTTAGAATGCTCATTGTCCTCCATATCAATGTACTGATAGCATTCATCCATACAAGTCCATCCCAGGTCCGAACGGAACCGAAGGCACTATACCTACTACATCCATTTTGGAATCATCCTCATGATTAGTAGCGACTAGCCCTTGCACTTCAATGCTCCATCTTCGACTCCATGCTCTTGTCTTCATTCGAAAACGTATTTGTTGGATCGAAGTGGTTTTCAGATAACTTATCCGATCCCGGTCCCTTCGAAACAACGTTCGATATTTCTAGTAAACTCAACCCCGATTGTAACGACCCGGAATTTTCGATCCCGAAAATTCCAGATAGTTATGAAAAGAAGAAAAGAGGTAGAAGAAGAAATCAGAAAACAAGACATAGAATCTCACATTCGCAGCGGATCAAAATATAACATCAAATAATAACAGTTATATAAAAGAAATCTGTACTTGTCAAATTACACTTTAATACATCAGAGTTACAACATATACACAAACACTGTGCAGATACAATCAACATGTCCCAGACTAACTACAATACCACAGCGGAATAAACTCCATACGTTCCTGCCATCCAGCTCGTCTCCTGAGCTCCAGAACGTCCTTACTTGAAAATCTGTAATACTCGGTCTGACCCGAGCATTACATCAAAGTAACACCCGGGTCAGGCTGGAAACCAGCGTGAGTAAACCAATTTAGCATGAAATTTTAATACACCAAGCATAAATAAAAACTTCGGGTAACTCGTTATTTACTACAAGCTCACATCTTGCTATAGTCAACACATATTCCCACAAGCAATTCCTAAGTACCTTTATGTTAACTCCTCTTCGTTAGCGACTCAACTAGACAAAGCGAGCTAACGACTTAAGAAGATAGCGACCTAACGGCTCAAGTATTCCACGACCTAACTACAGAAAGGACTAAGCGACCTAAGGAGGCTAACGACCTAACAACTTAAGGGGTTAGCGACCTAGTGGCTCCAGTCTTCAGCGACCTAAAAAGCTCAAGCGACTTAAAAGATGGAACACTGTTAAGCGACCTAACCGGAAGCGACCTACCGACCTAAGAGAATCTACGGCTTAACGACCAAGTGAGTTAAGCGACATAACAAGTTAACAACCTAGCCTAGATCGCTACATTGAATGTCCCATTGAAGCTGCTCGCGACCTACGACTTATGATAGGTCGCTCGCGACCTAAGCAGTCGAAGACAAATCTTTATGCCGCTTCACTTATGCCGCTTCCTCCTAGGTCGTTTGCGACCTAGGACTTGCCAGTATATCCAAATGAACAAATGCGCCCTTGTTAAGCCGTAAACCATGTCTGGTAGGTCAGCCACGACTTACGACCTATCTTAGGTCGGTCACGACCTACGACCAGATCCAGAATCTCCCCTATAAATACAACACCAACTCCTACTTGAAGAGGACCTTTTGGCTCATTTCTGGAATGCCTATACTCTTTTGCTTTCTCGACTCAACCAACACTTCAAACACCGAAGACACTTCAATGAACTTCAAAAGGAGATCTACACATCTGACATGGATTCAAAGAGCTCTCTTACATCAAAGTTCCAATTACTTGTCTCACGTGTGTTGTAATCAAATTGTAATCAAAGAATTGTTGTAAAAGTTGTAACCAAATCAGCAATAAAGAATATAAAGTGGACGTAGGCTTAATTACGAGCCGAACCACTATAAAACTGTTGTCTCTTTACTTTTCAGCTATTTTCTGCTTATATTCTGTTTCCGTACCAACGGGTGGTGCTTTCACATTACTACTACACACACTGGGGTGTTAGCGTTCAATTTTCAGCATTAACATTTTGGTGCTTTCACTGAGAACCCAACTCAGGAATCTTTCCACCATTGCTTCGCAAAGACTTATTGAAAGAATATCTCTGAAAACCAGAAGTCTATCTAAAAAATGGCTCCAGGAAGAAAGGATATATCTATCGGATTCGAAAATACTCATGAAGGGACCTCCGCTTCCCCAACAGCAAACCAGGCAACTCTCACCATTGGAGTCAAAAGCGCTGAATTAGACGACGTAGTTTCTGGATTATACCGGCAAATTGAAGCTCAAAACGCTTTGATGATGGACCGATTAAACGCTCTGCTTGGGGCAAATCGTCAACCAGAAAACCATGAAACAACCTTTGCTGAAGAAGCTCATAATTCCCGGGAGAAAAGTATTCCTCAACGAGCAGCTGACACCGCCGAAGCGCCACCTTTCCAAGCTGAAGGTTCTAGGCCGCAGCCAATTTTTCGCGAACATTTGCCCAGGCAAACTTCCGAAAGAACAGCTGACGTCTGCCCAGCGATGCCTCTGAACAATGAGGAATACCTGTCAGAAATGGTTCGTCGAATCATGAAAGAGAGCATGCAGAGGGAAGAAAATGAGAGCGATTGGGAATTTCACCAAGCAGCACTCCGTTCACCGAAAGGATCTTGAAAGCAGAATTTCCAAGGAAATTTGTACCTCCTACTATCCCGGCCTATAGGGGAACGAGTGACCCTAATCATTTCCTATACAAGTACGACTGGCATATGACCGGTGCAAGGGCATCCGACGAGATTAAGTGCCGATACTTTCCAGTGTACTTGGAGGGAGTGGCTCTACTTTGGTTCACAAAGCTACCAGTCCGGTCTGTAAATCAATTCTCCGACCTAACGCAAAAGTTCAAAGATCAGTTCAAATTTTATGCTTCAAAGGCTAAGGATATAATGTCACTGTCCAATCTTGAACAAGCTCCTGGAGAATCAATCAAATCTTTCTTGAGCTGTTTCAATATAGCCCTAGTCGAAGTGGATAATGCAGAACCCCGTATGATCCTGACTTACTTGATGCGATCCATCGACAAATCGAGTGAATTCGGAAGATGGTTGAAAATGAAAGAACCGAATTCACTGGAAAAGTTTTATCAGAAGGCTGATGAATTCATGCGTCTAGAGAATCTTCCGGCACAATCAAAGGTAGTTATGGCTAAAAATTCTAACAAGAAAGAATCTGGTGGTCAGAAAAGAGAAAATAACGGTGGGAGAAAACAGAAGGATATGAAGAAACCACGCCATTTTTCAGATTTTACTCCCTTGACTGAGACTCCAGAGAAAATCTTCTTTGCAACCAAGGATGCCATCAATTACCCTGAGCCACCGAAGATGAAGCTGGGGGAAAATTTTGTACCAAATGGAAGTTTCTGTCGATTCCATAATCAGCCTGGCCACGACACCAACGAATGTCGCCATCTAAAGAACTAGATTGAAGAACTGTTGAGAGAGAACAAACTGCAACAGTATGTTAAGAGAAATAGAAGTGATCCTGCATCATCCACTCAGGGACAGCAACTTCCTGCCCATCAATCTGGCTCCCGCAACAACACTGCAGTGCAAGAATCTGAAAAGCTTGTCATTAATGTTGTCACAAGGGGTCCACACCCAGCAGGCGGAAGCTGGGACGACTGCTACCTACCCACAAAACTGCAGCTGGGGCATCTTTCATTCTCTCTGGCATATGAATCCAAAACTGTGAATCCAGTGGAAATGGAAATTCAATCCGTAGATTCTAGAACAACAACTACTTGCATCCATTTTTTACTTAACAGCATTGCTTAAATTTGTAAAATGGTGGTGGATGTATAACTTTTGTATTGTAAACCACTGAGAAATCAGTGTGAATCAATAATAAAGAACTATAAATCTTGTGTTCTCTAATGCTATTAAATGCCTGTCTCATTTCGATATGCAAGTATCTTTAAAATATTGCTAAAATGTCGATTTAATATTGCAGGCTATTAAAGCAAAGCTTACCTATTCAACACATCACAAGGTTCAGCGATTCCTATAAGTCACGCAACAATGTCAAACCACAAAAGAAGTGCTATTCACGAACAGTTGATGATTCCACCAAAGCGGGCACTTTCCTGACAAGAAGGTTCCAGACCCTTGCTAACCAACCGCGATCGTTTGTGCAAACGAACATCCGGTAAAGTAGCTTGCGTCTGCCCCATGAATTCACTCAACAATAAAGTACACTTCTCTGGCAAAAAAGCAAACAACTTACAAAAGAATGGAACATATACTTGGAGTGATAAAAAGGAATCGCTAAGAAGCGGATGGTGGAAGGACACAAGCAACAAAGCCCTCTTCGGAGGAACAAGACCTCTTCGTAGGCATAAATTGCTTCGAAGGCACAAACACCTCTTCGTAGGCATAAATCGCTTCGGAGGTACAAGACCTCTTCGTAGGCATAAATTGCTTCGGAGGCACAAAGACCTATTCGCAGGCGTAAATCACTTCAGAGGCACAAGACCTCTTCGTAGGCGTAAATTGCTTCGGAGGCACAAGACCTCTTCGTAGGCATAAATTGCTTCGGAGGCACAAAGACCTTTTCGTAGAAAAAATTGCTTCGGAGGCACAAGACCTCTTCGTAGGCATAAATCGCTTCGGAGGCACAAAGCCCTCTTCGGAGGCACACTTCACCAAGCCTGAAGTGCCAAACAAAAACCCTCTTCGGATGCACACTTCACCAAGCTTGAAGTGCCAAACAAAAGCCCTCTAACGAGGCAAAAGCCCTCTTCGGAGGCACAACTCTTCGGAGGAGCCCTCTCCCGAGGCACAACAAAAAAGTCCTCTCCCGAGGCACAACAAAAAAGTCCTTCCCAAAGGCACAACAAACAAGCCCTCTCCGGAGGCACACAAACGACGACCTCTTCGTAGGCAAAAAATTGCTTCGGAGGCACAAAACCTTCTTCAAAAGTACTAAACAGATAAAACCCTATAACGAGGCACATCCAAAAACTTCGTTAATGGAACCACTAAAGGGGCACCTTCTCAAAAAAAAAGAAGGTTCCAGGCCACAGTTGAATACTTAAGATTATTTGTACAAACAAATATCCGGTAAAACAGCTGACGCCAGTCCCGTGGACCCATTCAACGATGAAATACAGCTTTCTGACAAAAAGATCAAAACATTCTTTAGAATCTCACTTCACTGCGTAGGGGAAAACGCTTTTCAACAAATAAAAGTGATCATCCCCGAAAGTAGAAGTATTCTTTAGAAAGAGAGAGAAAGGAAAACTTCTCCGATACAAGGCGTATTCTATTAAAAGCAGAATAATATTTCCTCAAAACGGAAGAATTATTCTCTAAAATAAGAATACAAGTCTTTTCAGAATATTGCAGTAAGCCGTGGTACGGGGGCACATAGCTATATTAATAAAAACAACCCTCAAACATCATACCACGAGCTCACTGCAGTATCATACAAAGTAAATAAAGAAACTTGTGCAAAAACAAGGAATAAATGCATTCACATATATACTGACAAGAAATTGTACAAGTAAAAAAGAACCATTTTATTCCATACTATAAAGTTTTTGTACATATGCAGGTTTCAACAAGCGGAGGCCGGTATCCGCACAATCTCCGGTCAATACATGCAAAAAAGCAAAAAGCAAAACAAGGAGAGAAAAGTCAAGCTCATTTCTCCTTCTTCCCACCACCTTTAGAGCTCTTGCCCGGCTTGATGATTAGTTTCTGAAGCCGTTGTGGACGGGTCGGGGAGGAAGGAGAAAGAGGTGTAGCTGGGTCAACTTCCGGTTCCTCTCTAGCAGTAGAAGCGCTTTTCCTTTTCTTCTTTGCAATTGCGCGCTTCCCCTTCTTCTTTGAAGAAGACTCACTTCCCGGAGTAAGCAACGTAGAAAGTTTTGTGTCGTCATCATAAGACTGCTCCGGGGTCTTCTCACTGTCCTCGAGTTCTTCTGCCTTCTGCTCTTGAGAAGCAAGTGGATCATCCAAGCCTCAAAGGGCTTCTATTTGCTCTTCCTACGACCTTGGATGAGAAGCAGGAGTAACTTGAAGAGACGGAGGAGGAACAGCTGGAAGGGGAGAAGTTTGCGCAGCGCTTGGTGCTTCCGCTATAGAAGAAAAGAAGTTAAAATCAGTTTTCTCTGAAAAAAGAGAAGATATTGGATCATCAAGACTTAAGTAATAAGCGAGAAATTCATTGAACTCAGTTGAATCGAACGAGTAGTCTACTTGAGCTAGATCGGACTTAGAGTTACCTGGAGAAGTTAGCTTAATCACGACGACTTCAAAGTTTTCGGCTTCAGCGTCATCTTGGGACTTCTCCTCGACTTGAATAATGGGAGACTCGGTAATGGCGGACATAACTTCAGCTTTTGCAGGAGGTGGAGAATAAGAGCTGGAGCATACGATATCAACGTCGGCCAAAGTCGAAGTATGGGCAGGGGCAGTTGGAGATACTTTCTTTTTCGAATGCTCCCCTGCCGCTGCTTCAGCTCTCGTTCCAGCAAGTTGCTCCTTTCCTCTGGCAAGAGCGGCACGAGTTTCATCATCAAAATAATGTTCCTCAAGCTCTGCCTCATCATAGCCGGCACCTCCGAGCATATCAATTACGGCCTCCCATACTTCAGCCAAAGTAATTTCGTATTTCGGTCCCAAAAATGAGAGGCTTCCGCGCCCCAAAACGTTGTGGACATAAAAGTTGAACAGAGTAGAGCTGATAGTGGCTTTGGTTGCCTCATGAGATTCTTCAGCTGCAACTTGACCAGCAACAGCCTCATCACGCTCTTTTTCAACTTTAGAAAGTCAAGCTTTTAATGCTGCAATCTCCAAATCTTGTGAGCTAACTCTTTCCCGCAGCTGAGCGGTATCTTTGCGATATTTTTCAGTGACATGCTGCTCTACCTCAAGTTTCATCTCAGCATCTCTTTGAGCAGCATGAGCATCTCTCACTTGTTTTTGGAAGACTTCTTCTTTTTGAGAGTGCGAAGCGGAAGAAGTGGCGAGATCTTCTTTGAGTTTCTTAACTTCGGACTCAAGTTTCGCATTGTCGTCAGCAATGCTCGCCATCTCTGCGTCATGTTGTTTACAAATTTTATCCCATTCTGACTTGTCATTCTCCATTGTCAACATGGCTTCAAGATTCATACGATTAACTCTTTGAAGCTCGTCGACAAGCTTCTGCCAGCCAGACATCCTCTCGATATCTAGTTTGACAGCATCAAGGTTCCTCAACATAGCTTTCTTATCAATCGGTACCAAGTCTAAGTCAAAGCGAACTCCCCTTAAGCACCAATTTGGGAATCGTCTTTGAAGTGTAGAAGGAGCATCTTTGACTTGATACTGAGGCATGTTGATAATTGTATGAATGTCAGATTTCTTAAGAGCAGGAGAACTGGAGGAGATGTCAAGAGGGTTAGGAGCATCGGTCTTTTTAGAAATTGCAGATGCTGATTGATCGCTATGTTTGACCCGTTTGCTCGGATCGTCAGCAATATGACTCTTCCCTTTATCATCATGGGATTTCCTTTTATGAGAGTCATCGCTTTTGTGAGAAGAGTCGTATCGTTCATCCCTTCTCCCGAATTGTTGCTCGTGAGCTCTTCTTTCTTGAGCCTTCCTAACGGCTCTTTCTTCATCGGTTTCTCTACGGACAGGGAGATGGCGTCTATGGTCATAGGTGTCACGCCCTCCATAGCGCCAAAAGTCATCATAATACGAACCGCTTCGCCCCATTGGAGAATCTGAAAATAAAAAAAATAGAATTTAGAAATTTCCAGGAAAAGAAAAGTTAAGTGAATGAAAGTGCTAAGCATCATAAGTGTGTATGGCGTGCAAACTACGCACGTCAGACTACAAACCACTCTTTGGTGTGGGAATGGTGACGACTTGTATAGTAGGCGTTGCAATTTGTTGTAAAGAGGAAGTCGCCTCGACAGTAGAAGAGATAGCTTTTGAAGTGTCATCTTTGAATAGCTCCTGTGAGGTTATCATCAAATCACTCAACCCCTCAAAGATATCATCGCCATTGTGCCTGGCGGAACCTTCCCTTTCAATTTCCACATCAGCCGCCTTTCCGGAATGCTGAGAAGGCTCCTCTTCTTCGATGACTGGGGAAAGTGTTAGCTTGCTTGACGACCCCGCAACGTCAGTAGATGTGGAGCATTTTACCAACGAAGCTTCCACAGCAGGTTCTTTAGGGGTGATCTCTTCAGTTGAAACCAGGGCATCTGACGGTCCGACCTGAGAATCAGCAGCGTCGTGAGATTGAATTGACCGGGAGGAGTGTAGAAGTCCGAATTGATGTAAAAACTCATCTTTCAACAGAAATTGGATACTCCTCTCCTCAACCGGCACGGCCATGAGCCTCTCAAAAGTTGGTTTGTGACCAGGATCCCTAGAAGGAGGAGGAAGCGCTGAAAAGTAAAAAGCGAAATTAACACTTGACAACTCGGGCTTCGAAAAGTTCAGAAGACATAAGGAACGAAGATAAATGATCTTACTTCCTACTCTCCAGATAGCGTAGAATCCCGGAGGACAACGAACGAAGAAAAACTGACTCAGAAACCCGTGAGCACTCTCGTGAATACCAATGATCATTTTGCGGTTCCTAGCACTTCTCACAAGCATGATGGAGGGATGGTCTTTATTTTTCGCAAATGTGCACAAGTAACAAACTTCATCAAAACTCGGAAGACGATCCAGCGTCCTCCTAAATAGCACACATAGCCCCATCAGGATGGCATAGCCATTGGGATATAACTGAAAGGGAGAGATAGCCAGTCAAAGAAGAAACCGTTGAAGGAAATCGTTAAAAGGAGGAATGGCTCCGCTCATGCATATTTGGCGATTAACGGCGACGAAACCAGGAGGTGGTATGTCAGTGGTGTCGCTTTTCTCAGGTAGTATGGCTTCTGCTTCAGTAATACCAAATTGAACACATAATTGGCTGAAAGTTCTGTAATGTAAAGTGGTCGAGATCCTTTCTGGAGGATTAGTTAATGGGGCAGGAATAGGAATGGCCTCTCCAGCTTGAACTATTACCTCTTCTTCTTGAGAAGTCATTCTACACAATCGACTGGATATTCAAATGTGAAGGTGCACGTTTCCTAAAAAGTGTGAAGTGTTGTGCAGAACTAATAAAAATAGAAAGAAAACATAACTGGAATTAAACTACTTGACAATTGGTCGATTACAAGATTTCAGGACTTGTTAATTTAAAACTCAAGTACAGTGTTAATGCAAACAAATCAGCTTTGGTTAACTATTTTAGTTTTGCTTTAATACTTCACTTGAATTGGTTGGTTTACAGCATTTCGTTCACACAGTTCATTTAAGTTGATTATTCTTTATCGACTAATCTATCATTCGATGTGGGCAGTCAATGGAAGTATATTCATCCCAGTTTTCTGCAAATATTGTGTTTAACAGGTTATTAGCATTAGAGATAATCTGTAAAGAAGTTCAAACAGTTTAAAGTCCAGACAATTCAAAGTTTAGGTAGTTTATTCTGGCAATTCAAGTTGAGAATTCAGGTCGAAATTATGCTTCAAGACAGGCAAAGCATTTTTTAACTAAGTGTTAGCTCGTCCATGACCTAGAAGTAATGTTGCGAGTTAATCTAGGTCGCTAGTTCTTTAGGTCGTGATACTTATAAGAGAATAAGACTTCAGGTCAAAATAAGATGAAGTCCTCTAAGTCCTAGCTCGGTCGCGACCTAAAGCTTATGCCGCAACTAGTTAGGTCGGTCAAGTATGCTAGGTTGCGAGGGTTCATGGGTCGCTCAGATTCGCTAGGTCATTTTTATTGAAAACTCGAGCTATCTTCCATCCAAGCTAATGCCTCGCTTCCCTTAACCAGTAGACCTCCTCTCCACTCAGTAACTCGTCAACCCACCAATTCGAGATCCATTAACCCGATAACCTGTTAAGGACCTTATCATCTCCTCTAAACTCGTAGACCAGATGACTCAAAATACTGTAATCCATTATCATCTCCTCTCATCATCAAGAATCACCCAAAAAAAATCGATTCAAATTGCTTCAAGTTGGCCACAAATCTGATGCACTACTATGTTATCATGAACGACAACAGCAATATAACCGATGACAGTCGAAGATCAATCACAAACAAGGTTCACGATGGAGCACGTCACAAAAATGAATTGGAGTTAGATTATGGGGGAGGATTTGCATTTCGATGATGGCCGTGATTGAGCAGTGATCGAGATTACTTACGTAGTGTAATGGTAGGGATGATTGATGGTCGAGTAATTGAATTCGCCTTCGAGAGCTTGGAAACTTGTTAATGGCGGGATGGAGTGTTAGAACGGATGGGGTGAAGGAGAAACAACCTAAGCTATTTGTACACCCGGGCAGTGAAATGCGAATCTGCACCACACGACCTAATTTCCTTGCTAGGTCGTTCGCGACCTAACAACTCATCGAAGAACGAGTTAAGGAAATCGAAGCACATGACCTACGACCTAGGCGTGTACTTCGAGGGGAAAATGTTAACTCCTCTTCGTTAGAGACTCAACTAGACAAAGCGACCTAACGACTTAAGAAGATAGCGACCTAACGGCTCAAGTATTCCGCGACCTAACTACAGAAAGGACTAAGCGACCTAAGGAGGCTAACGACCTAACAACTTAAGGGGTTAGCGACCTAGTGGCTTCAGTCTTCAGCGACCTAAAAAGCTCAAGCGACTTAAAAGATGGAACACTGTTAAGCGACCTAATCGGAAGTGACCTACCGACCTAAGAGAATCTACGGCTTAACGACCTAGTGAGTTAAGCGACATAACAAGTTAACGACCTAGCCTAGATCGCTACATTGAATGTCCCATTGAAGCTGCTCGCGACCTATGACTTATGATAGGTCGCTCGCAACCTAAGCAGTCGAAGACAAATCCCTATGCCGCTTCACTTATGCCGCTTCCTCCTAGGTCGTTTGCGACCTAGGACTTGCCAGTATATCCAAATGAACAAACACGCCCTTGTTGAGACATAAACCATGTTTGGTACGTCAGCCACGACCTACGACCTATCTTAGGTCGGTCACGACCTACGACCCAGTCCAGAATCTCCCCTATAAATGCAACACCAACTCCTACTTAAAGAGGACCTTTTGGCTCATTTCTGGAACGCCTATACTCTGCTGCTTTCTCGACTCAACCAACACTTCAAACACCAAAGACACTTCAACGAACTTCAAAAGGAGATCTACACATCTGACATGGATTCAAAGAGCTCTCTTACATCAAAGTTCCAGTTACTTGTCTCACGTGTGTTGTAATCAAATTGTAATCGAAGAATTGTTGTAAAAGTTGTAATCAAATCAGCAATAAAGAATATAAAGTGGATGTAGGCTTAATTACGAGCCGAACCACTATAAAACTGATGTCTCTTTACTTTTTTGCTATTTTCTGCTTATATTCTGTTCCCGTACCAACGGGTGGTGCTTTCACATTACTACCACACACACTGGGGTGTTAGCGTTCAATTTTTAGCGTTAACACTTTACTTAGTTTTAAATGGTCCGGTCATTTAAATTATTCCATTTCAGCCTGTTGATTTACATATCAACCCATAAAGAATCATTGTAGGTTACCAATCGAAGTGGGTTCGGGTATTACTGATACCCAATCCCGGTCTCTTCGAATACAGTATTATCTTAACCAAGGTTATTAAAATGAAATACGATTCAAACTTTAAATACAAGGTGTCACTGTTTAACCCAACATATCATATCACATAGCATCACCCATCACATACCAGAGATATCAACTAATCTAAGGTACACAATACCATTTAAACATTCATAAGCAAGATTAATTAACCATACCATCTCTAATTAATTTAATTAACCACCATTGAATTAAATCAATTACTTTAATTTTTGTTTTTTTTCCTGCTTATTAATTAATTGCCAACCAATTAATTAATCATCCATCTTAATTAATCCTCCTTGATTAATTTACATTAAGTAATTTATCTCTAAAATTAATCACATAGATTAATTATTCTTAACCATTCACATTTATTAGTCTTTAATTAATTAATGACATTCATTAGTGATCCTAAACCACTTCTAGTAATTTCTCTCTATTAATCATCTTCAATTTAATTATCCTTAATTATTCACAACTTAAATAATTTTAAAGATAAATTCTTTATCTTTATTTAATACTTAATTACATCATTATACTTCCATTCGAAAACATTTTGCAAATTTATTCTATAATTGAAAGTTTATAAAATTTTCTTTAAAACCAAAACAATTTAAAACAATAAATTTTAATTATTTAAAACTTTGGAACTTGTCTGCAACACTTTGCTTTATCTTTCACTTTGATTTTCTTTACTTAAAACAAATCTGGTACAAGTTCATTTTAAAACATCCATTTGATTTTACTTAAACTTTAAAACCTGCATCTTTAAGAACTGGTACAGGTTCTTACCTAAACCCAGAAATCTCATCACAAAAAAAAACCGAGCAAACTTTCCAAAATCCCCGAGTAAAACATGGGGACACTCACCTCCCACGTTTACTTCGAGCCGAACGCGAGAAATAACACAAACTACCCCAGGTCAACCGCCTTCTTCCCCAAACCCAGAGACGCTGATGCATGCGATGGTCACTGTGCATATGCACAGGTGATCGCGACGACGTCGCTCACCTACGACACCCTAAATCCATCCACCTCATCCCACGACCAAGTTCCGACCTTCAAAACTTGATCACAAACCCAAATTCGGAAACGAGGAAACTCACGCAATACCTAGAACAACAGCCTCGCCTGGAAACCCAGCGAACCCACGTCGCCGACCACCGTACCACCTGAAACTCCGGCCACAACTTTGCAAGCCTTCCACGCAACCATCCCCTTGATCTGGTGCCATTCGATTCACCATAGATGACCCATTTGACTCATTTCAAACACGACCATTCACGAGTGTTAAACCCTAGTTCACTCATATCCGATCACCTCGGCCAACAAGAAAATCCACCAGTATTTTTCCTACCATCAGCAACCACCTAGCCACCTACGAGTACGATCTAGCCTCCATTCACGGTGCACATCATCGGCAATCGATCGATTTACCCAAAACGATCATCTCAAGAATACACACTGATTCCCAAACTAAATGTCATGATATATACATCAAAAATCATGATTATCTATAGTGAATTCAATTCTGCAATCAATTCTAAAAATTGAGTTGATAAAAATTTGACTCAAATACAAATTCCATTGTAAATTTGAAATTTCCGAGCCAAATATCTATTTTAAATTCCAGTAATCATTTTTAGGTGAAATGTTACATGATTTCGAACAATTTTCATTTACAAATCAAAAACTAATAGTGATTCAATACTGAGATAATGAATTTGATTAGAAATAAACATCTTGTAATCACACAGAGACCATATCAATGCAACACCCAGGGAATATACACTGACATACATGCATACATCCATTTCCATTCAGATACTCAGGCCAACACATGATTTCATACACATATCAAAGTGAAATTGAGAATTAAAAACTGTTTATAAATTTTATGTTTACTCACCTGTGAAAATAACTTGAATAGAGAACAACTTCTATTTTGAACAACAAAACTGCTAGCTAGATTTTTTTGGTAAATCTTCTTGCTTACTTTGTTTAGTTGAAATGATGTTTAAGTTTGTCTTCGAGTTTGTACAGGGTGATGTTCGCCTTAGTTGTGAACGAGCAGGAATAAGAACATATGTATATATAAAGAGGAAAATGGTGTTTACAGGGAGAGGTGTTTGCTGGTACAAAATACATCTTGTTTGGGTCAAAGATTTTTTATTCAAATGGAGGCTGAAAAGATTTTGATTGTGCTAGCATTAATTACTTGGCTTGTCCTATAATCTAATATACATATCTATATCTATATCTTTTATTATTAGTGCAGCCTGATTTGTGTGAGTGCATTCATATATACATATATAACTTTTATCTTTCTTTTCCGTGTTACTTGTCTGGTTTGCTTTCATGAACCCTTTGTGCTTTATAATGTTATTATATTTTAGTATTGTCTTATATGTTTATGTTATAGTTTACATAAAAATAGATTTTATTTGAAATATTATTTATTGCTAATATAAAAACTTATTCTTATTTCTTTCTAAAGCTAAACTATCAACATTTAATTGCTTATTTATTATTTAGTTTTATACTTGTATCAATTACATACTTCTAGTGGTAATATATTTATTTTTATAACCATATTTTATTTTCACCTATGTTTAAATATTGATAAGGTATATTTTATTTACATAAAAAAACATATATATATATATAGCTGTTTTAGTAAATATTTAATAAATCTGATTAAATACTCATTAATATAATGTTGCTAAATTTCTGGGATGTCACACATTTCCTATAAGATTTATCATATCCAGAGGATTTATAATTCAATATATATATATATATATATTCTTTAGGAAATAAACTGACGAAAATAAGATCGGAGATCACCTCCTAACCGTTAGTACATGGATTTCCTTATCATCGTCCTAGAAAAATGAAAACGAGTTTATGCGTACAGTATAACACCTCGAACGGTAACTGTACCACATAATTCCCGTGTTTCTTTTAGATATTCCAAAAGTTATGTTTTTGGGTCCAAATTTGATAGTCGGTTATTTAACTATCAAATATAAAATCATCCAAACAAGTTTCATTTCCCATTGAAAACATTAAGCCTTATAAATTTAAATTTCGATAAATTCAAATTACTTAATCAAACAACATATGCTTATCTCACCGGATAAGTATGTTCACAACCCATTCATTTCAAAATATTTGAAACCCTTTTAAAATAAATATGGAAAGCACCACTGCGATATCAACAGTGGATTCATAGCTCAATGGTTACATCTCTATCCTAGAGAAATCCAAAACTTAACTGCAGGCACTCTCTACCTCTGATTTTGCCATGAAAGTATACCATTACTTTTCGAAAACTTTATCTAATAATTTTCAAAATAATACTTATAAAGTTTCAATATAAATTTTCCAAGTTCTAATTAAGTAAAATACTCTTTAATAAAAGTTTACTATATAATATACTATTTTTAAAACATTGCTAATATTTAATAAATTTATCTTTGGAATAAATGTACTTTAATACTAATTAACCCTTAAGTAGTAATTAACTTTAAACAATCACTATAAAATAACTTTAATTAATAATTAATATACTTTAAACAATTTAGATAACCAAATAACTTTGAAACAATAATTAATACTTTTAAATACCTTTAAGAATCATATCAATAAAATAATTAACTTAAAGTCATTACAAACAATTATTAATTATCTTTCAAAACAAATAATAATTTTCTTTAATAACCTTCTTGATAATTATTCTTCAAATAACCTTGATTCAAAAATCAACTTTGGAAAGAGGCTTATCAATTTCAACGGTACTTAATTAAGTTACCAGTTATTCCATAACAATCCAGAATAACAGATATTGATATTCACAACAATCTATTTTTAACAATTAATTCAACATCATATTGCCCAATATAAATATCAGAATAATAAATAGATGTCCTTACAAATATAATAGCAGAACAGGGTTTTATTTCTACCAGTCAATGTCCAAAACACACATATTCAGTAATAATGGCAGAACGTAGTTTATTCTGCCAACAGAGATCCAATTAAACACAATTAGCGGGACGGTGATTTATTCTGCTAAAACAGATGTCAGAACATTGTAATTAACTTACATTAACTCATCGTTGTCTTTATCTGGGCAAATAGCTTCAATAGATAAAACATATAATTTTGAATAACGATATTCATTTAAATTGATTACTTAAAATTATGTACGTTACAAATTGCTATTAAATTTCACTTATTTAAACTCGACAACAGACCGTACGACGACGTAGTATTCGTCGATACGAACCTATTGCAAACAGTTTCACATCAAAAGGATTTACGAGAGGAATTAAATTTTAAAGTTTCAAGAGAAACTCTCTTTTAAATAAAATACTTATCTTTGTTTTTTTTTCTTATTTTCCCTTCACTCTCCCTCTGGCCTGAAGCCCACAACCCACCCCGTTTTTTTTCTTTCTCTTATATGTTTGGACCGAAGCCCATATCTACCTACCAAAGAAAAAGCACCATGTTTCCCCTTCTTTCCCCTTCTCTAGTTCTTCCATTCCAGTTCTTTCCTCACATCTCTCTTCCACTTGAACAAAAAAGAACCGTGCACGAGAACGTGTACAAAGATGTGCACATACGCAACGTCTCCAGTCGACCGATCTCGCCGCCGTTCATCCATGCGAGTTTCCCACGACACTATCATCGCAACTATCTACCTGGAACTTTCGACAAGCCTTCAATTTGAAATCAAGCTTCTCGACCGAAAAATTGTAACACGCCCTACCACTAAACCACCTTGTCCCGACACCACCGTCCATCATCCACTACCAAATTACGCTCATAGAACCACCAAAACATCCTCTTCCTATTCCCCCCTATGTGCAACCCCCTCCCTTCCTCTCCTCGCCGCATTCGTCCATGAACAGGAACCAAAGAACAACCCCCTTAAACCCTAATCGTACCTCGTCTAGCCTCTACACTCCTCTCAAAATCATCGAACTATTTTTCATGGATTCCCTCTCGCCCAAACCTCCTCCAGGACCAACACCATGCCATGCAATCGACTACGTCGCCGGACATTGACCAAACACCCAAATTCGTTCATTCCCCAAATTCTCCCTCCACAGTTCACTAAAAAATCTCAAACCACCCCTAAAAATCATATTTTCCAACCATGCACTAGTACAAAATATGCATGTTGCTTCGCCTCATTTGCATCGGTTATTACCACAACCGATGCAAATAGAAGTATTTGCATCGATTACGTTTTAACAACCGATGCATTTGGTATGTGGAAAACAGTAGATGGTAAAAAAATACAATTTGCATCGGTTATCATCGACAACCGAAGAAAATATACAGATGCAAATAGTATTAGTTGCATCAGTTTTATTTACAACCGGTGCAAAAATACTATTTCCACATTGAAAACCGTGATGAAAAGTTAACGCTAAATAATTTCATCTCCCTCTCATTTTCACCGCGAACCTCTTCCTTTCGCCTTCACTCGAAAACCCTAAATCCCTCTCCCCTTTTCATCTTTCCCTTTCAATCCATTCAAATATCACTTTTATTCTCTGATCCAACATTAATCAGGAATCCTTGACTCCAAAGTCTTCTCCATTAGTCGAGAAAATAGCCTCTTTCACTTTGTGTTCAGATATTAGCTCCAACTGCAATCCAACACCTTCTCCATTAGTCAGCCGCCTACAGTTTATATGTGGTAAGTCATTATTATTACATGTTAAATATACTGAATTTGTTGAAGCATGCAAAAAAGAATTTGTTGAAGCATGCAAAAAATCTACAGGCGTTGATATAAAAGTCGATTATTTAAATCGAAGGCCTGGAGATTATGCTAAAGTTTACAGTGATCCCTCCAAAATAAATGAAGAATTAAACTGGAAAGCTAAATATACTGATCTTCAAGAGAGTCTTAGAGTAGCATGGCAATGGCAAAAGTCTCATCCTAATGGTTATGGATCAGTCTAGTGGAAAATAAAAATAAAAAAACCATTGAACTTTAAATAAAGAAACTGCTCTTGAAAGATTATGAAGATATATACAAATTATAGAAGTGTCACATAGCTTTGTGCACGTTATGAAATTTCATGAGAATTACAGAGATGAGTAGGTATTTGATGATATTGAGGTTTTTCCTTTTACATTTAGAGAGGATTCAAGCATACATAAAAAGAGTATATTGCTGTATTGTCATTTAGGACATATTAATAAGTAAATAACATGTTTTTTAAGTTGTGGATGAAAAACATACAAGTATTGTATATTTTTGATTTGATAAACCACACTTGTTATCTTCATTTTGAAATATACTTAACTGGATATCGTCTTTGTTTAGTTTTGCTTTGGTTCTTATAGACTTGAGGTCCCTTGCAATCTTTAAAGGATACTGTTCAAAAGAGGTTTTGAAGGAAGAGAGCTACAAGGCTTGGAATAAACAGAGGTCTGAACTTGCTGTATGATTGGTTAAATTCAACTTTTATTTTTTCGATTAATTAAAAATGGGTTCCACAATATGATAGTGGTCCGATGATGAACCGAGTATTGGTACACTTGCTTGTCATGCGAGTGCTGCTAGCAAATTTGTTAGGAAATTTGCTTAGCATTTTGGAGTTTGCCATTACTTTCCATTGTTTAGTGGCTGAAGCAATACAGTTATTTTGGAAAGGGATTTAATTAGCATCTCTTGATTTTCAGCTACCATCACGTAAATAATGTTGATGATGCGTGGGCTGCAGATAAGAGCATTTGCAAAGGATGCAAATTCAAGGCTTATAACAGTGTTCAGTAATTGCAATACAGAAGATGCTACGCGCAACGCTTTGCTTCTGGTACATAACTGTCTTATATTACATGTTAAAATAACTGTATATTGTACTTCTTATCCTTCTAGAGTAAATCCATGGTTATAAAGTTTTTATAATGTGCAAAGGATAGTGTTTGGATTATGATTTCTATATGAACATGAACTGCATACGGAAATATAACCAAAATTAGTTTGATTTTTTCTGGAACCATTTTGTACACATTTAGCAGAGAGGGTCAGAGTTACTACCTATACCATCATCAATCATCATGCCAAAGCTAAGGTAGTTGCCATAGTGTTAATAGAGACATCTTCACATAGTTTTGCTTCGCAGAGTAATCTAGGTTTCTAAAGCAAACCTGTCTGCACCCGCTAATAAATGCTGAGCCATTAGTGTTAAAGCCACGCTACCATTTAGCTCTCTCATATCTGGCAAAACCTGCCAATTTTGATAATACGTTCATTTTGTAAATTGTATAAATAAATTATTTAACTGCTAATTAGATGGAAGAGTCATGTAAGGGTGAAAAGTACACAGAGATTGCATACTATGCGTTAGCGCATGATTTCTAAGGTTATGAAAAGCTCAAAGCAGATGCAGGTGGATTTTGGAATTTCTAAGAGCGAGACGTTATGCATGCACTAATGCACATGGACATGTCGTCTAATACATCTATGTGGAATAAGTTCATCTAATAGACCTATGTGAAACTCTGTAATAGTATCACATCATAAATATGTGATAATGACTTAACATTTTAAATACTGTTATTACTTTATCATGTAGTTATTACTTTATCATATAGACAACACTGTACCAACAACATGATACATGAGAAATCAAACTAATACAAATTAGATTTGAGTGGGTAATGTATATTGTAAGCAAGAAAACAATTAAAAAACAAAGGAGAAGACAATGAGTCATAGTAGAGAGGTAGTAGAGCACATGAAAATAAATAGCAGACTTCAGCCCAATCATGATACATAGCATAACCAATCAAAATAAATGATAATAGAGTTCAGATGCCACAAATTAGGATGCAGCATGATATAGCTAAAATAAAGTTGAAAGATGTATGTACCCTGAAAACTGCAGGTTGCATACCTTCAACCTTTATAATTTTTGTATCTTGTTCCTTCATTGGACCAAAAAGTAGTGCTTTAAATACAGGTGAACGAGCTGCAAGTATTAGTTTGTGAGCAGTAAATATCTCATCATCAACTTCTGTCCAAATATGTTAAACTACCGTAATCACTGCTGCATCAAGTAGATCCGTGTAGAAATTATTTCCCAAGTGATTTATGACTATGAAATTCATGATATCATTAATGTTGTCATACCGCATGTATTGTAGGTGAAGTTTTTACTTAATCTGGTTTAGTAATGCGTTAGAGTATTCAGATATAAAAAGCAAACGATGAGTAGATTCCTCCTCTTTGTTGCAAAGCTTACACTCATTTGAATGAATACTAGTCCATGTATTTATCTTATCTAGTGTGTTTAATTTGTTCAATAATACTGGATATGCACTAGGACACATTTTTGGGGTACAAATTTATTCTGTACATGATGACACCAATTCAGGGGGAGTTCTCTAAACTTATTCTATCCTAGTCAAACCTGAGACTAAAATCACAATTTTTGTTGGGTTTCCACCGCCATAAATCATTGCTTATATCATTGTGGATTTCTATGCTTTCTATTTGATTGCCAATGTTCACCGGCAAGTTGAACGTGTTGACGCTCCATGCAAAAACGTTATTGAGAGCATATGCATTTCTTGGCACGCCCTTTATATATTAGATAAGGATTTTAAGCCTAATATGTTGGCAAGAGAATCCCTATGGGTTATAACATATGTTTGTACTTCTTTCAATAGAAATTTTTCTTTCAATTAAGCCAGTAGTCATTCTTCTTGTTTTGAGTAAAATTTTCAAAAGCTTGTGATGCATTCAAATCGTCATTCTACCTTGGAGAAAATAAGCTGCCAGTAGTCATTCTTCTTGTTCTTCATCCAGATTACCCAATGACTTTCTACTGTAAATATATACAAAACAATTTCGATGATATTGCATTATCTAAGTCTTGTAACCTTCTTAACCCCAACCCCTCCTTGCTTTGGTCTGCAAGTTGTTTGCCAATTTACTTGATTTTTTCTACCTTGCTATAAAAAAAATATACATATTGTTTCAATGTTTTATAAAACAGCTTTTGTAGTTGGCAAGTTTGCATCCAAAATGACACATTGGAGAAAATAATTGTTCTGATTAGTTCTATTCTCCTACTAAGTGTTAGCAATCTTCCACACCACCCACTTAACTTTTGTTTGATATTGTCAATAAATTTATTGAAATTATTTCTTTTCACGGATAAGCTGCTATGTGGAGTAACAAAATATATCACATGTAGGCTCTCAGTTTTAATCCCTATTTCATTTGCAATTAACCGTTTCATTTTTACTCTTTTACTAAAAAACAACTTTGACATATGTTCATTA
Source organism: Allium fistulosum (assembly GCA_030737815.1). Taxonomy (NCBI): domain Eukaryota; kingdom Viridiplantae; phylum Streptophyta; class Magnoliopsida; order Asparagales; family Amaryllidaceae; genus Allium; species Allium fistulosum. The sequence continues at coordinate 532,266,073 of CM060908.1, read as the reverse complement.
ATGGCCAAACCAGTGAGCTCTTTTAAGCTTTTTACAATGTTTTTAATGGATGTTGCATTGCCTACACTTTCTTTAGCAAACAACAAGAGATCATCTTTATATAGCAGATGATTTTTACTGGTGTGTGTTTGTATATTGAAGAAAATTGTCTTTGATGTTTTTTAGCTCAAATAAGATGGTTAAATACTCCATGGTAATTGCCAATAGACAAGCCACATAGGGAGCCATCAATCATTATCGAAAAAGTTGAAATGCATTTGTATATCATAGAAAAAATATTGTGTGAGAAAACCCATATTTGGAAAGATATGACAAATAGATTCTTTGCTTATCATGTTATATGCTTTATGCAAATCCACCTTAAGACATAAATTGTCGGAACCCTTTCTATTAAATAGCCAGACCATTTTATAAGCTAGTAAAAAGTTCGCTTATAAGTATGCCTGGAATGTAAGAATTCTATTCAAGAGAAATTAACTCATTTATAAATAACTTTAAGCTGTTGCGTGGTACATTTGCCAAAATTTTGTATATAACACTGCAACAGGAATGGTTTGAAGTCTGATATTGGACTGCATGGTCATTTTTTGGCACAAGAGTGACAAATGTGTGATTTATTTCACTAATAAACTAACCGATATTAAAATTACCTTATATCACAGTAATTATACTATCGTTAATAATCTATGAAGCACGTTGCTGTCGATTATGGTTTGACGAGATGATAGTGAAGGCAATTGAAGTTTGGATTTCGGCAGCTGTTGTATTTGAAGTATGCATGGGTAATGCAAGCAGTAAGACTTGAACCAGAGATAGGCTGTGTATCAGGCAATTGAGAAGCAGTGGTGAGGAGGGGTTTGGTGGATTGACTGCAGCTGTTTGGTGAGTTGTTTTCTTTTTATGTGCAGTAGTTTGTAGGAAATGTACACAAAGTGCAGTAGTTGTTTTCATATTTTTTTTGAACTGTGTTGCTACTAAGGCAGGTAGAAGTGTGTTGGTTTGAATCTGATGTGGTTGCGATGGATTGCTGGTGGAAGAGTGTAGTTGTAGGCAAATGTTGGTCAGTTTTGAAGAAAGGAAGTTTGGCAGCGCAAGGAGGATGTAATGTGGAAGTTTTGTATTGTAGTGTGACAGTTGCTGGTGGTAGCTTGGTGGTCGAGGAAGGATTGTAAATAGTCTGTAATTTTGATGGTGATGTATGAGATTTGCAGCAAGTCTTTATTTGCTTGGAGCAGTGAGATTTATGGCACAAGACAGTTGTATATTAGGGTACTTAACAATCTAGACTATATTACTTGTACTAAAGATCTGAATTGTAGTACTAAAACTAATGAATGAATCACTATTTTATATGGATTATGAACACTATAATTGAAATATAATTATTTGGTATTACCTTATTCAATATGTATTTGCCGTCCAATTTGATTTTAAATGACTATAATATTGCATGCTATAATTGTTGACAGTAACAACAATGCAAAAAATGTCTTGTTGCATCGGTTGTTACTGCCAACCGGTGCAATATAAGAGATTGGTTTTAAGCCAAAGATCTTATGTTGCATCGGTTTTTACTGACAACCGATGCAAAAGATGACTATTTGCATCGGTTCTACAACCGGTGCAAAAAAAATTAGTTTATTGCATCGGTTGCATGTGCATCGGTTGTATAACTGATGCAACAGGAGGGTGAACAACCGATGCAAATAACCTGTTTTGTAGTAGTGATGAGTACAACCATATAAGTTATTCATCAAATTATGATATTTGATTTTTATTCCAAACTGATCTACCTGCGGTTTTATAAGTTTTCCTAGGCCTTTACTCGGTTAAATTAAACGAGATAAATTTTAAAATGTTTCAAACTCAAAAACAAACAATTTTTGTTTTGGAATTATACCTAAAAACTAAATGGATATGAAGATATTGATTTTTCAAGTGGAAAGTTAACACTGTTTTTAAACAAAAACAATGAACAGAGGAGCTTAAATAGAAGATATACAGTGTTTTTTTGAGTTACAGGATGAACTCTTATGTCCAAACATACATATATAAGCATGAATACATACCACATGAGTATTTGACATAACAAAGAATTTATTCAAAGAAAAATTCAAGTATACACATACATAAATGTAACAGAAAACAAAACTAGAATGGTTTACTCACAATTTGATTTAGTAATGGACACTGCCTACAAATTTCCTTTTTCAAGCTTTAATTCTTCTTCTTTTATTTTGATGGCAGAATATTACATTTTTTTCAATGTATAGGTGTAACGACCCAGAATTTTGAACAAATTAAATTGAGAATATTTAATTAATTTTAAATATTTGAATGATAATTTAATTTGAATCCCGAATGTAACTTTGAATTTGACGATTAAATTATAAAATTTAATCGATTGGAAGTTGAATAAAAATTTGAATCTTCAAATTTAGGCCGATTAAAAATATTTCAAACGCTTGTAAAATTTATATTGATAACACTGAAGATAATAAAAGCTTCAGAATCGAATTTGAAACTGTTCTGTTCAGTTTTGAATTTTATCGTTCGATTTGATATTCAAAAATAGCCGTCCGAGGCACAGTCTCGGAATTCGACGAAACCAGTTCCATTGGGTCCGTAATATGGTATTATTACTGGATTTCCAATTTCGTATTTTTCGGTGTTAATACGTGAGCAGACGATAGATAAACGTGTTGAAATTAAATTGAATTCAACTTAAAAATTAAATTTTAAATTGGGTCAATGTCAGCACATTGTCTTCCCCATGTCACGCCTTCAAACACGCCGAGAATCACGAAATAATCGTGCCAACCATCCTCTTCAGTTTCAAAATCAAACGAGGCAATCTTCATTCGAAATCAAAAAAAAATTGGCAGAACGAAAATTTTCGTTCAAATTTATAATGGCCATCTCGTTCCCCCCTTTTCCAAAACCTTATTCACGAAATTGAACAAAATCATCTCGTTCCAAAAACAATTTAACACAATGGCCGAAGCCTCGATCCCATCTCAAAATCAAATCGCGTTCGAAATCGCGACCAGGGGAGGAGCAGCGCGCAAGGTATGCTGGAGATGAATCAGGGCGGAGCACGAGTTCGTGGTCGCGACATGGAGTTACGGCGAGGCGCGTGATGATGTTCGAGGGCTAGGGTTCCTCGCGCGCACGATGGTGGTAGCAGGAAGGTGGTACGCGAGGCAGCGACGTGGTGGTGTTTGATTTCGCGATGGAGATTGTAGTGATATGGATACGGGGTCGCGAACGCAGGCGAAGTCCAGAGGGAGGCACGCTCGTTCACGCGAAGTTCGATGGACGACAACATCGAACAGTGAGGTATTTCTGCAGTTATCAATTCATCCTTCATCTTTCAATTTAAATATATTAATATATATTGCATATATGAGGAGAAAGAAATTTTATAACCAGAATTTACAAATACATTACAGTAAAAGGGATTTTAAAATGTTAAGTGGTTATATAAAGTAAAAATCAAAACCAATATAGTTTGTTTTTATGTATACGCAAGGAAAAATATAATTTTTACAGTAAAAAGAAAAGCAAAGGTTTGCTGTTTGTTTATTTCAGAAAGAAAAAGTATAAATGTATTGTTCGATTGATTTATCTAAAACTATTTAAATTACTAGAGAAAAATTTATATGAAGGGGATTTGTTTCTAAATATAACATTTTAAGTAAAATTTATTTATTAAAAAGAAATTTGTTTAGAAATTAAAAGTATTGGTTTAAAATAAAACTCGTTGGATAATTAAGATTGCAAAGTGAAAATTTGTTATTCGATCTGTTCAAATATTAATAGAATTGTATAATTATTTATACAAGGTCAAAATTTGGAGAAAACAAACTGGAATGGAAAATGGAATGCAAAAATAAAAGCTAAGGTGAGATCTTTCTCACTCAAATGAAAAGTGGATTTTTTGCAGTTATTGATTTGATTGCTATTGGATGTGATATTAGATATAGTAGGATATATCTATATATATATAGCAATATATAAATATTGGCATATGTATATATTGGATTGATGATTTCCCGCCTCGTATAGCGGATGAGACCCTATTGCGCCGTTAGTAAGCGGATATTTTTATGAAACCCATATACCGCGATATTCCACCTCGAAGTGGAATTGGTATTGTGCTAACGTCTTTGGATGCAGGGAAACAGGTTGGAGGGATCCAACTGGATTCCTCACCAGTATTTATTTATTTACAGATATTGATGTATATTCTGTTATCATATGTTGATATATGATGTTTGATGTTGTGATTGACTAATTGGTGTTGTTGCATCACCGGATTCAAGTTTTGAAGTTTAAAAGTAATGATTTTAAACTTTAAAAGAGATTTTAAAAGTGATTATTTGAAAGTATACGTTTATTAAATTTTTGAAATAATTTACAAACGTTAAAACTTATTAAAGTTATAAAAGTTAAGATTTTTGGTGAAATATAACCGAAAGGTGATTTTTGAAATAAACAGTTAAGTAATTTATAAAAATGGTCTTAATTGGAATTTTTGAATTATTAAAATGATGTATGTAAGAGATGTACAAAATTGATATTTATAACTTTAATTATAAAATGAGTTTTTATAAGCGTTAAAATGAATTTTTAAGAATTTATAAATAAATGAAATTTATAAATTGTGAACTTATAAATGGAAATGATTTTGTAAGATAAAGGAATTATAAGTATTTAACTTATAACATGAATTGTTGGTATAAGATTTGAGTTATGAATCGAATTGTTAATAAAGGAGATTTATAAATTGAAGTTTTTATAAATATAAATATGATTTATAAACGCTGTTTATAAATCCGAAATTACTTATTTTGATAAGTGAAATTCTAGAAGTAAATAAAAGGAGATTGATAAATCAAAGTTGTTACCAAATAGAAATAGAATTTATAAACGTTGTTTTATAAATTCGAAATCAATTGGATTTGATTAATTTAATATAGAAGTTATTAAGGGAATTTTATCCACGATTTTGGATAGTGGATGATTCTTGAAATATAAATGTGTAGAAAAGATTGAAATGTGGTTAGTGAAGTATATTCACGATTTTGGACAGTGAATATATTTTTAAGTAAAATGGATATGGTTTTGGGAAAGTGATATTTGAAATGAAGTTAATTGTTTGAAAGATGTTTTCAAATATATTGAATATCGAAATCATAGATTTCAACATTCATTGTTGAAATAGATGTTTTCGAGGAATAAGGAAATGATGGACTATAACACTGTTGTTATAGTAAATGATTTTCGAAAGGAAATGTTTTATATAGTATTGGGATTTATATATCTATCTAATTCCGAATCCCTATACTAGTGATTTTGGAGTCGTCGTAACGATGTTTTACGTAACATTCGTTTTGACTCAAATGATTTCCTTAAAGAATGAATGTATACTTAATATTGTTTTTAAGTATATCGAATATTTTCAAATGTTGAAAATAAATAGACTTGTGAATTTCTTATTATTAATAAGAATGGAAATGCTTTTCCAAAATGAAATGAAACGTTTTAGAATTTATCTTCTTAAAGATAAATCGAAAGTGAATATTTGGAATTGATTAAAAATCATATATCAGTTGATATTTTGAAATCTAAATTCACTATGGAATTTATAAAAGAAAAGGGAGTTGTTTATAAAAATAAACGTTGATTTATTTTTGAAGTGTGGAAATTTTATATCTAGTAAAGATATTTTGGAAGATAAATAATTTGGGAAAATTATTTGGAATCTGATGATGTTGCGCACCTTTATTGATAGTTAAATAACCGACTATTAATAATCACCTTGATAGGTAATTGTTGTGAATTGGATGAATTTGAATGCCACACTTATTTGGAATAAGCGCTCACTATTCGGGTTAGCCGGGAAAGGACCATGGGGTCGTATAACCCATTCCGAATATGTGATACGTCGTTATGAATTGCATTCGAAGACCGGTGTTGAAGACCGGATATTTTTGAAAACGGAAGGATTACCGTCGAGTTACTCTACATCGGCTGATCTCCGATTTAGAGGTTTTATCACCCTTAGTGACGGGAAGTCCTGACGTGATTGAAAATTATCTGGATATGCAAGGGCTTCGTGAGAAGTGCCTTCGGTTCTGTTCGATCCCGGAACAGACTTGTATGGATTGTGTGTCTGACGTTACAAATTGAGATATAAAGCTGATTTCTTTCAAATACATTTCTGTTGGTGGCGGAGAATTTATTCTTTTAGCTTAACACCCTTCTCTGAGACGTACGAGCTCAGAGGTTATGTAGTTGAAATTTATCAGCGATATATTCCTAATTTGGTAACGTGGCATACTGAGTGTTGCTGTGAAATGATCAGTGTTTGATCATTTGCGATATGATCATTTGTTTGATCTTATATCTTTGTGATCATAGGTTGATCATTTGTTTGACCCGAAGCATGGCTTTGTAGAAAGCGTAGCTTCGTGGACGAGACTTCGTCGAGCCTCACACCCCGGAAATGGTCGAAACAGGAAGGATGCAGCAAGGTTCTAGGGAGTAGCGCCCCTTAGTGTATGTCATTCCTTCTGGATAAAGGTGGTATCATGGTATGGAGCCCAGATACTTAACCTCTGTGGTTGCTGCAAATTTATTACTTTGTGGTTGTTGCGAATCGGGGATCCTCGGGAAGATCGATGACGATCGGGGGATGGCATACGCGTGTCAGTAGTTACCTATTTTTGCAGAGGTAACCCGGCCTTGTGTTGGCAGAGATCCGGTTAGGTTCTCGGGTCGTCTATTCCAGGGACGTACCCATCGTGGATAGGAAGTTTCTTAGCCTGACCATTTGTTGGAAATCCAAAGAAACAATACGAACCTTGTACGGTATTAGTTGTAGAACCTGCCATTTACTTATGGTGGCGCCCCATTGTTTAGATGGTAGCTATAGTAGGCATATGATACTGGTCGTATGTTGGCTAAGATTAATATTATACTTTCAAAATGTTTTCTACACTATGCACTAATAATAATATCAAAAAGAATTTGATTTTTGCGTAGTAAGCATCTTTGACTATCATAAGAAGAAATCTCCTCCAATTCTGCGTTTGCATTGTGTGTGTGGTGGGAGGTCTTATGGTAGTTTCATTTTCCAAAAGCATTGCGAATTTGTTTTATTTTCTTTGTGAAAAATAACTGTTTTACGATCTCACACCAGTCACCATGACTGACTCGAAGTTTATTGTTCCCTTCTAAACTCTGGGTGCCCACCAATTTCCACACGGGCAGTCTAGAGTTAGATTATCAGGATATTCTGGATATTCTGGAGCTTTGGAAGCAAGCTGGATGGCGAGACGTAGTATTTGTATCTGATATTATTTATTCCGCTGTGTATTCTGTATGAGGACAAGTTATATAACTGTCCATTGTTGTATATTGACTCTAATGATTGATGTATGTATAAAATGATATAGTTCTTTGTTTTAAAGATTATTCATTTATCTATTATATATTGTTCCGCTGCGAATGTGAGATTCTGGTATTGTTTTCTGTTCTGATGTTGTTCTGTTGTTCTTCTTTCTTCTTCTTCTATCTTTTCTTCTGTTTTCTTCTTTCTAAAACCATAACTTTTCGAGTTTCCGGCATTCGATGGCTCGGCAGTCGATAAAGTGAGTATCGATGTCGAATTTTCGAAAGTCGAAAATTTCGGTATGTTACAATAGGAACAGCTCGGCCATAATATAAAGAGAAGTGAAGAAGATAGTAGAAGTATATGGTTGCTGAAGTATACATATAGATGGCTTGACTTGTACAGGCTTCATATATTTTTATTTTTATTTCTTTCTTTTTCCTTTTTTCTTTTTCTATTACTGATTTGATATCATGGCTGAGGTGATTTTATAAGTTGATTTGATTTTATAAGTGGATTTGATCTTATATGTGTGATTTAATGTTTTGTATGCTTGACTTGATTTGTTGCTATCATGATGTTCCTTTGTACACACACACACATTCATATATATAGACTTACATGTAAAATAATTTGTCCATATATGTATTTACATACTAACCTATTTACATACATTGTTTTGAACATACCATTTGTTTAAAAATATTACATATATATATTTTACATTTTCTCTCTCTTAAACTAATATGTATATACAAAAAAAATTAAGCTTTAAACTCTTTGTATTTAAATACATTATAGTTTTCGTAAACCATATTCATTTCTATTTTCATGGATCATTTTTATTCATGTAATATTCATTTGAATTTTTTTTCAATTTATACATATATTTATTATGTTGTTATACATACATATATAAGGAATTCAAATTAAATCAATTTATTTGATAAACAAAAGCTGGAAATTTAAAATATTATCTTGGTATAAAAACAATATTTTATTACTAATTGTTATTTAACAAGGATTTATTTTGATTAAAATACCGTATTATTGAATATTAAAAATTAATATTCAAAACTCAAGACGACTAAAATTCTGGGTCGTTACACTCCTTCCGCCATAAAAGAATTTCATCCCCGAAATTTCCAGTATAAAAACACTCAATATTATTCATAAGCACGCATGATGTCCATAGATCATACATATACAGAATCTAATTCGATCACTACTTGAATACACGACTTCCATTCTAAACCAGTATTGATGCAGCACTCACCAGAATCGAGCGATTCCTAGCTCGCGATGACGAAGACGATCCAGAAACTCTAGCTCTACGTCGCTCTGGTTTAGGTCGCGAACGACCTAGCATTACGTCGCCCCCAGCCCTAAATCGAGAATCCTTATGTCGCGAGCAGTTTAGGTTGCGAGCTCCATATTGGCATGCCGCATCTTCCTTATGTCATGAAGCTTTAGATCGCCGCCGCTCCCTTTAAGTCGTTGCCTCTTATGTCGCTGAAGATTCCTTAGGTCGCGAAGAAGCTTAGGTCGTTGAAGTTAGGTCGCGCAATTTTCTTAAGTCGTTCCTCCTCCTTAAGTCGCTATTTCTGATGCCATGTTTCTTAAGTCATCCTGAAGCTTAAGCCGAAGATTGTTGAGTCGCGTGAAGATTTCCAGAAGCCATTTTTAGGTCGCTGACCTTAAGTCGCTCGTCATTTAGGCTGTTACTTTTATGTCGTTACTTGTTAAGTCGTTGTATGTTGTAATTACTGTTGAAGGTAATGTAATGACCTAGTGGTTGTATTTTCTTTATTAAGTCGTTAAGTCGTATACGACTTATGGGAGGCGTGTGTTGTAAAATCTCTATAAATAGGGGTGTGCGTCATTTGTAAAAAGTTAGTCAATTGGAATAAAATTTCTTTTGTGTGCTCTTGTGCCACCATTAAAATTGGTAGTTGAGTGTTATCTCCTATCTCCACCTTCGGATATTCGAGTGCGCTCGAATCAACGATTATTGAAGCCGATTCACGGAATCTAGTGCGCTAGATCAACGTTCGAAGAATCGTAGATCTTCTCTCACGGCATCATGCACGATCAACGTGTCGAAGATAGCTAAAGTCCGGTATCTCGCGAGATCAACGGATTTGGGCATTTGAGTATTTTCAATCCATCGATTCTGCATCAATTCACCGATTAATTCCGCTAATCGGATTGGATCCTGGATGGATTCGATTGACATCGTCGAATTCGCTTATCGTGCTGCGTCAAGTATCATTCACCCAATTTACTAGTGCGGGCCTTGATCAAGCTCCTTGATTAGGAACCTCTGCTCTCCTTGCATGGCTGTAGCTATGATAGAAATCCTTAGTTCCATATCAAGAATCCTCATCAAATTCTCGCCGTCAAAAATCGAGCAATAGATCCTTATTCGGAATGGTGTGAAACACCTCAAAGCTCTGTACTCGAATATCAAATCAAACTATATAGATAGAAGAAACGATCTATGTCCATCTCACACACTTATTTAATTGGTTATTCCAATACCAATTTTATTCCCATTAAAATATTTGTGAAAAACATTTCATATAACTCTCTTCGATTTATAAAAGTTATAAAACACCCAACCAAATTACAAGGGTATACCCAACTATTTAAATTCAAACCTTTCATTTTTAAGTCACTTAACAATCTTTAAACACCTAGGGCTCTATTCAAAACACTCTTTGAAACGATACTATATACTTGGGAACTTAAGGATCAAACACTTGGATGTTTATTTCAACAACTTTTTTAAATGATATTATTTATATTTTTCCGTAACAAATAAATAAATATATATATAGCCCGAGTAACCCCAAAATTATACCAAGGAACTGGGTACTACCTAACAGTATCATATATTCCCTTACTAGAAGGATAATACTCAAGAGAAACGTTTACCATCCGAACGCGTCTCTTACCCATTTTAGTTATCTTCGAACCACTCGAACTAGTTAAATAAAAGTCACTTCTTTCTTTCAAACCATTTTGAAACAATATCATAAATATATTTCCAATAAAATATTTCAATGAAATATCCATTTCCAATTTGCTTTGAATTCGTTCGGGTTCAAACTCGTCCCAACCGTACAATGATAATGAGAATTATTTACTAATGCACAATACCGTTTGCCTAAGCCAACATCTGATCGTCACTTAGAAGATTATTCTGATCACAACAAAACAAATTGGGACTCATTCCCAAATCAATCTAAAGAAATGCCCATTTTTCCATCCAAATTTCTTTTTCAAAGATATTTATCCTTAAATATACTTCTAAGCAACTCTTTCCAAAATATTAGCACAATGAAAAACCTTTTAAGACCCAAAGCTGTGTCTAATATAATTATTATTTCCATTCTCCAAAATCATTTTAAATAATAATACATTTTTACTTTATAGTAAATCCAACCATACTTTTGAAACCGAATCAAACGTTGTCCTATCTAAACAATTATATAGCAAGGTCTTAATAGTAACAATTCCCTATTTTGAAACTCGGAAATATTCTCAATATTATTATTAACCCTTTAAACTTTGAAAACCATTTTGCCAAAACCATCGGGAGTTAAATTCCTTGTATTTATTAGGCACATTATAATAAATCAAATTTATAAGTAATTTCCATTTAAAGGAAATCATTTCCAAATATACTTTTATTGCAAAAATATTCTAGCTTTCTTATATAAATCATTTCTCAAGTATTCATTCTAGAAATATTTAAGTTTTCCCTTTTCCTAATTTTTTTTATTTATAAGGTACATTTTAATAAACTTCTTTTACAAAATCCCAATTTAATACAACTAACCTCTATATTCAACCATTCCAAATATTATTTCAAAATATCCCAAATTTTCTTTTTATAACATTTTCTTAAACTTAATCAAATCAAGCTTATATTTCTAACATATTCATTCCAGAATATTCAAATTCTCTTTTTATATAAATGCCTTTAGAAATAAATTTTCAACTCAACATTATCAATGAATGCTTTATATTCAAATTTGTGAAATTAAATTCACAAGGTATTCGTTTCAATGTTTCCAAAATTCCTATTACCTAGTCTAGATTTCAAAAAGGAAGATTCAAGATAGATTTATGGAAAATAGTCAATGCTCAAAAATGGACGAGCATGACCGTTCAAATCCTAGATGATAAAGATGGAATACTATCACCTTTACACCCAAATACTACCAAGAATAATTATGGAAAACCTTTCTTTTATATATAATATATTTTTAGGTAAAATTATTTCATTTACCCATTTTGAAACAATACCATGTCGATTATTTAACTATCAAATATACAATCATCCAAACAAGGTTTCATTTCCCATTGAAAACATTAAGCGTTATAAATTTAAATTTCGATAAATTCAAATTACTTAATCAAACAGCATATGCTTATCTCACCGGATAAGTATGTTCACAACCCATTCATTTTAAAATATTTGAAACCCTTTTAAAATAAATATGGAAAGCACCACTGTGGTATCAATCATGGATTCACGCTCAATGGTTACGTCTCTATCCTAGAGAAATCCAAAACTTAACTGCAGGCACTCTCTGCCTCTGATTTCGCCATGAAAGTATACCATTACTTTTCGAAAACTTTATCTAATAATTTTCAAAATAACACTTATAAAGTTTCAATATAAAATTTCTAAGTTCTAATTATGTAAAATGCTCTTTTATAAAAGTTTACTATATAATATACTATTTTTAAAACATTATTAATATTTAATAAATTTATCTTTGGAATAAATGTAATCCTAATTAACCCTTAAGTAGTCATTAACTTTAAATAATCACTATAAAATAACTTTAATTAATAATTAATATACTTTAAACAATTTAGATAATTAAATAACTTTGAAACAATAATTAATACTTTTAAATACCTTTAAGAATCATATTAATAAAATAATTAACTTAAAGTCATTACCAAACAATTATTAATTTTCTTTCGAAACAAATAATAATTTTCTTTAATAACCTTCTTGATAATTATTCTTCAAATAACCTTGATTCAAAAATCAACTTTGGAAAGAGGCTTATCAATTTCAATGTACTTAATTAAGTCACCATTTATTCCATAACAATCTAGAATAACAGATACTGATATTCAAAACAATCTATTTTTAACAATTAATTCATCATATTGTCCAATATAAATATTAGAATAATAAATAGATGTCCGTACAAATATTATAGCAGAATAGGGTTTTATTTCTGCTAGTCAATGTCCAAAACGCACATATTCAGTAATAATGGTAGAACGGTAGTTTATTCTGCCAATAGGGATCCAATTAAACACAATTAGCGGGATGGTGATTTATTCTGCTAAAACAGATGTCAGAACATTATAATTAACTTACATTAACTCATCGTTGTTTTTATCTGGGCAAATAGCTTCAATAGATAAAACATATAATTTTTAACAATGATATTCATTTAAATTGATTACTTAAAATTATTTACGTTTCAAATTGCTATTAAATTTCACTTATTCAAACTCAACAACAGACTGTATGACGACGTAGTATTCGTCGATACGAACCTGTTGTAAACAGTTTCACATCAAACGGATTTACGGTCTTTGAGGAATTAAATTTTAAAGTTTCAAGAGAAACTCTTTTTTAAATAAAATACTTATCTTTTTTTATTTTCTTATTTCCCCTTCACCCTCCCTCTAGCCCAAAGCCCACAACCCACCCGTTTTTTTTCTTTCTCTTGTATGTCTAGGCCGAAGCCCATATCTACCTACCAAAGAAATAGCATCCCATTTCCCCCTTCTTTCCCCTTCTCTAGTTCTTCCATTCCAATTCTTTCCTCACATCTCTCTTCCACTTGGAAAAAAAGAACCGTGCATGAGAACGTGTACAAAGATGTGCACATACAACGTCTCCAGTCGACCGATCTCGCCACCGTTCATCCATGCGAGTCGCCCACAACACTATCATCTCAAATATCTACCTGGAATTTTCGACAAGCCTTCAATTTGAAATCAAGCTTCTCGACCCAAACGCTTTAAACTCTTTGTACTTAAATACATTATATTTTTCATAAACGATATTCATTTCTATTTTCATGGATCATTTTTATTCATGTAATATTAATTTGAATTTATTTCAATTTATACATATATTTATTTTGTTGTTATACATAAATATATAAGGAATTCAAATTAAATCAATTTCTATTTTATTACAAAATCTGGAAATTTAAAATATTATCTTGGTTTTAAAATGATATATTATTACTAATTGTTATTTAAAAGGGATTTATTCCTATTAAAATACCATATTATTGAATATTAAAAATTAATATTAAAAACTCAAGACGATAAAAATTCCGGGTCTTTACAGAGTCCTGGATTGGAATTAAGTATCCAAAAACCACTTCGATCCGGTTTAAACTTTACGACTGAATACCCTGAAGATGATGAAGATGGTGATTCGGTTTGTCCAGACCCAGGATAACTTGTATGGATGAATGCAATCAAAACATCGTCATTGGGGGACGATGAGCATTCTAAGTAGAATTATTTCTTGAAAGGTAACGCTTAGCCTCAAGCCTCATCAACCGGGAATAGCTAAAACAAGGGAGATGCAGCAAGGCTAAGTGGGTCGCATCAAATTAGGGTATGTTATTACTTTTCTAGATGTCCTTGGAAACCTATATATTATGGATATGGTTGTGCATGAAAGAAGGAGCGCTCGATTGCAAGGGTGGGAACACCCGGGGTAATAACATATTCGGTTTATCCAGGTTATGGTAGGCTGGTCTTGTCTAGCAGGGGATCCCATCGAGGTCCTCGGTACATTGTTCTAGAGGTGTACTATGATGGGCGGTACCCAGTGGCCCAGTCATTGTTTGGAACCCATTCCCCAATAAGCACCGTACGGTTTTGCTTGTGCCCAATTGTGTTGAAACATGCGATGCAAGCATTTCAGCTATGTTCTATTTACTTTTTATAGACACTATTATAATATCAGATGATTTTGCTAAAAATCGTTTTCGGTTATCGTAAAGTAAAGAGCCGTCATGTTTATGTGTGATGTGGTCTTACGAGATACCTTTGTTGTCAAGACCCGCAAATCCGTACTCCTTGAGTAGACACTAATCTCCATTTATTTACTCAAGAGGCATGGAAATACGAACCCTGAGGGTTTAAGAAAGAAGAAAAGGGTAGAAGAAGAAAAAGATAGAAGAAAAAGAAAGAAGAAGAACAACAGAACAACAATAGAAACAGAAACAATATCAGAATCTCTCATTCGCAGCGGAACAAAAATATAATAGATAATCACTAGTCTTTTAAACAAAGAACTATATCAGTTTTATACATACATCAACAGAGTCAATATACAACTCAATACAACACAGCACATCAATGGACAGTTATATAAACTTGTCCTTATACAGAATACACAGCGGAATAATACAAAATATAGGTGATACGTTTCGCCATCCAGCTTGCTTCCAAAGCTCCAGAATATCCAGAATATCCTGATAACATAACTCTAGGCTGCCCGTGTGGAAATTGGTGGGCACCCAGAGTTTAGAAGGGAACAATAAACTCCGAGTCAGTCATGGTGACTGGTGTGAGATCGTAAAACAGTTATTCTTTAAAACAAAACGGGATAATTTTTAAAGTCAATTCGAAATGCTTTTGGAAAATGAAACTACCATAAGACCTCCCACCACACACACAATGCAAACGCAGACTTGGAGGAGATTTCTTCTTATGATAGTCAAAGATGCTTGATACGCAAAATCAAATCATTTTTTTGATATTATTACTAGTGCATAGTGAAGAAAACATTTCGAAAGTATAATATAAATCTTAGCCAACATAGGCATTCCGCACTTATGCCTACTATAGCTACCATCCAAACAGTGGTGACCACCATAAGTGAATGATAGGTTCTACAACTAAAACCGTACAAGGTTTCGTATTGGAGTTTGGATTTCCAACAAATGGTCAGGCCAAGGAACTTCCCATTGCCACATGGAAACGCCTCTGGAATGACGTCCCGAGAACCTAGCCGGATCTCTGCCAACACAAGGCCGGGTTACCTCTGCAAAAATAGGTAACTACTGACACGCGTATGCCATCCCCCGATCGTAACCGATCTTCCCGAGGATCCTCGATTTCCAACAACTACATCATAATAATAATGCAGTAACCACATAGGTTAAGTATCTGGGCTCCATACCATGATACCACCTCTATCCAGAAGGAATGACATACACTAAGGGGCGCTACTCCCTAGAACCTTGCTGCATCCTTCCTGTTTTGACCATTTCCGAGGTGTGAGGTCCGACGAAGTCTCGTCCACAAAGCTACGCTTTATCACAAAGCCATGCTTTGGGTCAAACAAATGATCAAAGTAATGATCACAAAGATAAATGATCAAATAAATGATCATATCACAAATGATCAAACAACGATCATTTTACAGCAACACTCAGTATGCCACGTTACCAAATTGGGAATATATCGCTGATAAATTTCAACTACATAACCTCTGAGCTCGTACGTATCAGAGAAGGGTGTTAAGCTAAGAGAATAAATTCCCCGCCACCAACAGATATGTATTTGAAAGAAATCAACTTTATATCTCAATTTGTAACTTCAGACACACAATCCATACAAGTCTGTTCCGGGATCGAACAGAACCGAAGGCACTTCTCACGAAGCCCTTGCAAATCCGGATAATTTTCTAATCACGTCCGGACTTCCCGTCACTAAGGGTGATAAAACCTCTAAATCGGAGATCAGCCGATGTAGAGTAACTCGACGGTAATCCTTCCGTTTTCAAAAATATCCGGTCTTCAACACCGGTCATCAAATGCATTCATAACGACGTATCACATATTCGGAATGGGTTATACGACCCCATGGTCCTTTCCCGGCTAACCCGAATAGTGAGCGCTTATTCAAAAATAAGTGTGGCATTCAAATTCATCCAATTCACAACAAATACCCATTCAAGGTAATTATTGATAGTCGGTTATTTAACTATCAATAAAGATGCGCAACATCATCAGATTCCAAATAATTTTCCAAATTATTTATTTTCCAACAATATCTTTACAAGATATAAAATTTCCACACTTCAAAAATAAATCAATATTTATTTTTAAAACGAATTCCCATTTCTTTTATAAATTCCATAGTGAATTTATATTTTCAAATATCTACAGATATACCATTTTCAATCGATTTCAAATATTCGCTTTCAATTTATCTTTACAAAGATAAATTCTCTAACGTCTCATTTCATTTTGGAAAACATTTCCATACTTATTTAATCATAAGTAATTCACAAATCTATTTATCTTCAACTTTCGAAAATATTCGATATACTTAAATAAATGTTGAGTATATATTTCATTCGTTAAGGAAATCTATTTACTATAACAACATCTATTTGAGTCAAAACGAATGTTACGTAAAACATCGTTACGACGACTCAAAACCACTAGTATAGGGATTCGGAATTAAGATAGATATATATAAATCCCAATACTATATAAAACATCTCCTTTCGGAAATCATTTACTATAACAACAGTGTTATAGTCCACCATTTCCTTATTTTTAGAAAACGTCTATTTCAGCAATAAATGTTGAAATCTATGTTTTTCGATATTTAACCTGTTTTAAAACATCTTTCAAAACAATTACTTCATTTCGTAATATCTTTTCCCAAAACAAATTCATTTTGTTCAATAATATATTCACTGTCCAAAATCGTGAATATAATTCACTTAACCCAATTTCAATCATCTCTACACATTTTATTTCAAGAATTATCCACTATCCAAAATCGTGGATAAAATTCCCTTAATAACCTTCTATATTAAATTCATCAGATTTGATTGATTTTCGAATTTATAAAACAACGTTTATAAATTCTATTTCTATTTTCTATGACAACTTCGATTTTATAAATTTCTTTTGTTAACTTCTAAAATTCACTTATCAGAATAAGTGATTTCGGATTTATAAACAATGTTTATAAATTCCATTTATTATTTTATAACTACTTCAACTTATAAATTCCTTTTTTTAACCAATTCAATTTATAACTCAATTTTATACCAAAAGTCCATCCTAGAAGTTAAACACTTATAATTTGTTTATTTACAAAATCATTCTTTTAGGACTTCACCAATCGTTTATTCTATCCTTTTATAAAACCTATTTTAACATCATTTTAGAATGTCTTTCAGACTCCTCTAAAATCCCATCACTTGATTTATAAAAATCAAATTTTATAAATCTTTTATATAACGCTTTTATAGCAAAGTCAAAAATCTCTATTTAACTATGTTATAAAAATC
The DNA here is from genome assembly GCA_030737815.1 of Allium fistulosum. NCBI lineage: Eukaryota > Viridiplantae > Streptophyta > Magnoliopsida > Asparagales > Amaryllidaceae > Allium > Allium fistulosum. The sequence goes on along the minus strand of CM060908.1, from coordinate 532,248,287 downwards.
ATTAACTCCGTATTTTCAAAAATCATATTTCAACTGTATTTTCTCAAAGATCATATATTTATAACAATAAAAATTATAACTTTTATTTATTTAAACTAAATCAATTTCCAAAATTTAAATAAAACGTACATTTTCGAAATCACTTTAAAAATCCCTTTAAAATCAAAATCGTTATTATTAAACTTCAAAATGAATCTGATGATGCAACAGCACCAAATAATGAATCACGACATCCAAACATCATATATCATCATATGATAACAGAATATACACAAATATATGTAAATAAATAAATACTGGTGAGGAATCCAGTTGGATCCCTCCAACCTGTTTCCCTGCATCCACAGATGTTAGCACAATACCAATTCCACTTCGAGGTGGAATATCGCGGTATATGGGTTTTATAAAATATCATCCGCTTAATAACGGCGAAATAGGGTCTCATCCCCTATATAATGCGGGAAATCAATCAATCCAATATATACATATGCCAATATGTATATATTGCTATATATAATACTATATATACTATCACATCCAAATAACAATCAAAAACTGCAAACGACATTTATTTCGAATGAGAAGATCTCACCTTCGCTATTTATTTTGCAATCCGTTTCCATCTTGACTCGATTTTCTTGATTTATACCTTGTATAAATAATTATACAATTTATAAGTATTTGAATCAATTGACAATAAATTATCATCGTTAATTTATCTAAACAAAAAATTTAATTTTATCGAATGATTTATTTTAAACAAATGTTCTATTAACTATTTAAATTGATCGAACAATTTATTTCTACTTCTTTTTATCTTTATTTTTATTTGAAACACATTTTCATATGAAAATAGTTTATATAGATATCAAATATCTATAAAAATATGTATTTTCCCATTTAAAAATTTCTATCTTTCAAAGTTTATCTATACATATACCACTTTGAATTTATAACAAAAATATATTTTACTGTAAATCTTATACAACTGAAAATTTCTAAACTATATGTATTTACTTGCATATATATATCTCACTGTTTCCATATATTATAAATTACTTTACTGTTAATTTAATCTTCTTTTTCTTAAATTTTTAAACTACATTCTTTTTAACAAATTCTAAAACTCTGTTAATATTTTTAAATTACAGCCATATATATATTCAGTGCATATAATTATGAAATCAAATTAAAATAAACGACTAAATACCTCACTACAAAACGATAAACCCAGCTTCACCCTGCCGCGCCTTGTCGCCTTGCTCGCGACCATCGATGACATGCCACCAACATCCCTCGCCTTGGCCATACTCGCATCGCGATTCCCATCACCAGGAGACACCCCACGCGAGTGCTTCCACGAACCTCCCATGCCCTAACCCTAGCAACGAATCACGGCAACCCCTTCGACCTTCGAACGCGCGAGCCTCCTATCGCCTCTTGAACGAGCTCGCCAGTACCCCACGTCGCGTCGCTACCTCGATCTCGATTTGTTCGCGAAGAGAACTCGGCTGCCATGATTTTTCTCCTTTTTTTTCTTTTCAGAGCGGCTTCGATTTTGTTGAACTGGATTGAGGGAGAGAGGGCGGTGTAATACCCCAAAATTTTGTGAAAAATCATTTTTATAAAATGATTTAATTTTTGAAATATTTAGATTTAAATGTGGTGAAATTTTTGGGAATAAATAGTGTGCAAGGATATGTGGGCACATGCACATGGCACAAGAAAAAGATTTAAAAATTTCTGGAAAAAAAAAATATGTACACTTATGCACCTATATATTTTCTGTGAGCAGAAAGTGTTAAAGCAAAACAATAAAAAGGAAACATTAAAATGACATGAAATGTAATACATGTCAGTATGCTTGTATAGGCAAAAATAGCAAAGGGGATTCTGAGAAATAATTAAAATATAAAATATGGTAGTCACACTTTTAACATGACTAGGTGAGTGGCCATTTTCTGAAAAAGTAAAGAAAAGAAAATGCAGCCTTTAATTGGTTAATATTACCGGGGTAATTAGGGATAAAGAATGAGAAAATGCAAACACACAATGCATGATGTTAGCCAGGACAGAAATGGAATTTTGTCTTGAGAAAAACCCTAGTAAAAATATGCTTATAAATAAGTAGTTATGGCCAGAGAAATTGTTTTACCCGAGCTACTTATAATAGGAAAAGAAGAAAACATTTTAAAGGAAGGGAAAATATACTCAGGGATTTTCTGGATTAATAAGAAGAAATATTTAGGTGAGTAACCTCACTGAGTTCATGGCATTAAGACCTGAGATGAGGCAGCCACTTTTTATATTGCCATTTATATATTTCTGGTTTTGATGTATATGATTTCATCAATGCTTTTTGGATGTCTTATTATAAATCTGATATGATTTAATATGGATGTTTTTGGTGATCTTTGATTTGTTGAGACATTTGTCTTTGGATGTGTATCATACTGTTTATTTTTACTCAAAAATGTTAAAGTCCAGAATCTTAAAATTATATAGAGAATACTCTCAACTTTTATAGATCTATGGCATGGAAACTTTACTAAAAAAATGTTGGGAGCTGCATTTTACTTGGTATAAGTGCTGAGGCTTGAGAAGAAAGATGTTAAGGGTGCAATAGAAATTTTCTAAGTGCTGGGCCCTTAATCAAAAAAAAAGGAAGCTCACAAGCTAAAATTATGATTGAACCAGATCATGAATCTGAATCAATCATAAAGGCTTGCAGATCAATATAATAAGAACATGCCATGCCTCTTTTACAGTTGAAAATATTCTTATATTTTACTGAGATCAAGACATATTGACCCCATTTAGGAAATAACTGTCTGCTTATTTCTGAGGAGAATTATGCTAGGAAAGACTATAGATGTTTCCATGTTTGCAGTGACATGTTCACTTAGCATATTTGATGATAGGATTTAAGTCAATACACTACTAAATAAACTAGAGAAGGGAAGGCCAAGAAGGCTGCTGGAATGCTTGTCATATTTGAAGTATGCAAGTCGGCACATGGTTTGTTTAAGCCCTGAGATCTTTGTGCAATGATGTGAATTAGTTCATTGCAATGTGTCCCTGTGATTCCTTAATAGCAGATGAGGCAGGAATTTAAATTGAATTATACAACCTGTAAATGAAGAAATAGGAATATGAATATTTCTTAGGTTGGTTGGTATGGAACCATGATGGCTCTAGTGAATGCAAATGTTGCAAATAGATAATTATGTTTGCATGGTTATGTATGCAAGTGTAAGAATGATAGATGAATATATCATACCAGAATCAACTTATTTATACCATGTTAAAGTAATTGATTGCAGAAATTTGCTTAAATAACTAGTTGGTACTCTTACATTCTCTGTTGCTTAATATCATGAATGTATTGATGTTACTCATACCAGATCTTAGATCTGACCCTTGTTTGCTCATGGCATATGGGGTGTCTCATTTTAAAATGAGGCAGCCACTCATGCTCTTTCAGGGAACGCAGGCACTAAGTAGAAAATGAAGTTATGGCTATTATGGAGGAGTGAATGAACATGCTAGCTAGTTTCAATAAGAGCTTAAATTGATTATATCTACATGTATTCAGGAAAAAAAATTATGTTTCTAAGATTTCCAGTCATGTAATGAATATTCTATGGTTAGTGATCAAGTTGCTCTTATGTTCTGTAAAGTGTCAGATTAAATTAGTTGTTATGTCGAAATTATTGTGTGTTAAGGTTTGATTTGTTTTTGAAGTAGTGTCTGGAACATAAACAAGAAAAATATGCTCAAGTATTAGCTATGAAAATCTGGTAAAGAAATATACAGTTATGTGAGCAATTGCTTTGCAATTATATTATGCATTAGACAATCTTTAGACATTTTAAAAACACTGAGTTTTGGAGTAAATTTAGAATTTACCTTGAAGTATACCTTTAAGTATCTAATTGTTTTTCCTCTGAATTATGTCTACAAATGGTTCAAGTCTACTTTCTAAATTGTTTTGAGAAAAGTAATTGTATGGGAAGGCTACAGGTATGATGCAAATGACTGGCATTTCAATTGCCATGATCAGGTACCTGGCATGACACTAGGCACATGAGTTAACCAGCTTCAAATAAGTGAAGTTTTGGTTGATTATGTTTGGTGGTGTCTTGACAGTAAAATGCCTTTCAAAAAGATTTAGGTCATTTAGCACATGTTTTACCATAACCAATTTTCAAAGTCATAACAGATATGCAATCTGGACAGGTTTGCACAAACAAACCTGGAATTATTCTTATGAATGTTTGTAAGTTCAAATTCTTGACATAGCAAATCTTATGCAAATATACAACTCACTATGTGTCATGTGGGCTAAGATTAAGGCAAACAAGTCACATAGATTGAATCTTAAATAAGAAAGTTTTTTTTTGAAAATACACAAGTGGAAAATGATAAGTGAATATATCATTTCTGGCCTTAGCCAAATATCAATACCTTTGATCCATGATCTGAAATAAAAATCTCAAGAATCTTGAAATTTAACTGTCATGGTAAATTGATATTAAAAACTATCAATTAGAATGAGCAAGTTCATATAAATTAAATATGCATAGGATTTACTGACTTATTACAAATATTCAAAAGTATATAGTAAAAAACTTTAGGCAGAATTGCTAAAATCCAAATCAAACAGAATGCTCTTGTACAACAAATAAAAATAAAGTATATACTCTGAATTTAAACAAGAGGAACACATACATCTTCATATGTATGTGTATATTATTAGGGATACACTGATATATTTATATTGGTAATGAGTTTTGAATCCTGGTTGAATTGTTTGAAAGAAAAATGACTCTAATAACTCAAAGGAAGTTTAAATCAAACTTAAAAGTGCAAATGAATATAGGTGGACATCCAGATACACATAAATTAAATGTGTATATGCATGAACACATATTATATCTATGGAAAAAAAATCCTTATGAAATTAAGGTAGAAATAGGAGGGTCATTTCAGTTGGTATCAGAGCACTTGGTTGCCTTGATTGCTAAGTATTATAGAAATGTATTATGTCTGTTTGTTTTGGATGAAATAATTTAGATAAGAAAATAGTAATTATAGAAGTACTCATAATATACTAATACCATTTGCCCAGAATTTAGTTAGCAGACCATGGTAGGAAGAGGATCTCATCACAATGCAGGACCCAGTGCACCTAAAATGCTTGATATGCAAGAATTTGTGAGGGTTTTAAGAGATGGAATTGGGCATAGGCCTGAGAACCCACATGAAGAGCTTTCAAAACTACTGAAGACTTATTCCAATTTGGGAGGCAGGAGTTTTGAAGGAACTGAGAATGTGATGGAAATTCAAGCATGGCTGAGAACACTTGATAGGATTTTCAATGACATGCAGTTAGATGATCAAAGGAAGAGGCAAGTAGCTTCAAGACAACTGAAAGGGGTAGCTTTAAGCTGGTGGGAGGTGATCATAGCTGGAAGAAATGAAAATGAAATCACTTGGAATCAGTTCAAGGAGATGTTGGAGGCAAGATTTGTACCAGCATCATCCAAGATCACTTTGCTTGAAGAATTTATTAAACTTAGGCAGGGAACTTTGAATGTCACTGAATACACTCAAAAGTTTGAGGGGCTATCTAATTATGGAGCAATGCCAGTGGCAGATGAAGCATCCAAAAATGATAGGTATATAAAAGGACTGAACCTAGGACTTAGCAGAGCTATGCTACCATATGCAGATAGAACTTTTGATCAAGTAATTGATCTGGCATTGAAACTGGAACAACATGACAAAGAAAGAGAGAAATATAGGAATTTTAAGAGCAACAACAAGAAGGATAAGGGAAGATATCACCCTTATGATAAAAAGAAGGAGGAGGCAGACAACAGGAAGAGTAAAGATACAAAAGCCAATGATACTAAGAAGAAATTGGTTTTCCATTATTGTGGTAAAGAAGGACACATCAAACCAAGGTGTCCAAAGTTAAAAGGAGGAGCCTTCAAATGCTACCTATGTGGGAAAGAGGGGCATATGAAGAGGAACTGTCCTGAGAATAAACAGCAAGGGAAATTGGCAACTTTGGAAGGTAAAGGCAAAACTGCAGTGAAAATTGATGCTGAAAATCATGGCCAAGTGGAAGGTACATTACTCATTTGTGCCATACCCATACCAGTAGTATATGATACTGGAGCAACACACTCTTTGATTTCTTATGAAATAGTTAAAGTGTTAAAATTAAACTGCATATTGGTTGAAACCCCATTACTTGTACAAAGTCCCCTAGGGAGTTCTAGTGTTTTGAACATGAATTGTGTGGATGTGGAGTTAACCATTGGAGGAAATATTTTTATTTCCAATTTATATGTTTTAAATTACCCAAATATAGGAGTTATATTGGGGGTAGATTGGTTAAGGCAATTAAAAGCCATAATTAATTTAGACTCATCCACCATATCATTGCAAAATTCTAGAGGCCAGAGGATCACAGTTCTATGTGAAGTAGCTAAGGAAGAGAAATTATATCATTTAGTTGACTTAGAAAAAGATCTCAGTGAACTAACCATTGAAGAAATTCCCATAGTTAATGAATACTTGGATGTGATTGGTGAAGTTAAGGGTGTTCCACACCACAGACCAGTTGAGTTCCAAATTAATCTCATTCCAGGAGCAAGTCCAATAATCAAGAAACCTTATAGAATGGGGCCGAGTGAACTGAAAGAATTGAAAAATCAGTTGGAAGAATTAGAAGGCAAGGGATTTATAAGGCCAAGCAATTCCTTCTGGGGTTCTCCAGTAGTGTTTGTAAGAAAACATGATGGTACCTTGAGAATGTGCATAGATTACAGAGAACTAAATAAAGTAACCATCAAGAATAAATACCCATTGCCTAGAATAGATGACCTCTTTGACCAACTCAGTGAAGCTAAAATATTTTCTAGACTAGACCTAGCATCAGGATTCCATCAAATGAAGGTTGAAGACTCAAGTGTTAAGTATACTGCATTTAACACAAGATATGGCTTATATCAATTTATGGTTATGCCATTTGGCTTGACAAATGCTCCTTCATATTTTGTTGATTTAATGAATAGAATATTTAGAGATTATTTAGACAAGTTTGTACTGATTTTTATTGATGACATTTTGATTTATTCCAAGACAATGGAAGAGCATAAAAATCATTTGCATTTAGTTTTGTCAAGACTAAGGGAAAATGATTTAAAGGCAAAATTTTCAAAATGTGCATTTTGGAAAGAAGAAGTGCATTTTCTTGGGCATGTTATCTCTGCCAAAGGAATATCAGTAAACCCTAATAAGGTAGTGGCAATCCAAGCATGGAAAAGGCCAAGTACCATCAGTGAGATTAGATCATTTATGGGGATGGCAGGATATTATAGGAGATTTATAAAAGATTTCTCAAAAATATCATCACCACTTACCAATTTAACTAGAAAGAACCAAGCCTTTGTATGGACAGAAAAATGTGAGCAAGCTTTTATCAAAATAAAGGAAGCTCTGATTAATGCACCAGTATTGTGAGTGCCAGAAGGAAATGAAAATTTAGTTGTGTACACTGATGCAAGTGGCTCTGGGTTAGGGGCTGTGTTGATGCAGCAAGACCAGGTGGTAGCTTATGCATCTAGGCAATTAAAGCCACATGAAACAAGATATGCAACCCATGATCTTGAACTAGCAGCAGTTGTGTATGCTTTGAAACTTTGGAGACATTATTTGTTAGGTACCAAATTCATTTTGTACACTGATCATAAGGCATTGAAATATTTATTCTCACAAAAAGATTTGAACATGAGGCAAAATAGATGGGTAGAGTTCCTAGCTGCCTATGATCTAGATATACTGTATACACCAGGCAAGGCAAATAAAGTTGCAGATTCCTTGAGTAGACAACATGCCAAGGTAGCCATGTTGATGATGGAAGAGTTTAAGGATTTGTCTATACTTACTGATTTGGAAATTGAGGAAAACAGTGAGGTACAAATGATGCCCATTAAAGAAGATGAAGGTAAAGGGAAATTAAGTATGATATCTCTGCAATCAGATTTACTTCTTAAGGTTGGGAAAATGCAGGAACAAGACCTAAACATGGTGGAGAAGAAAATGCTCATATCAAAAGGGGAGGAAGTAATAAATTATCAAGTTGATAAAAATGGTTATTTAAGGAATAAAAATAGGATATGTGTTCCAGAAAATATAGAATTGAAGGAAGAAATATTAAATGAGTACCATAGGAGTAAGTACTCCATACACCCACGTAGCACCAAGATGTATCAAAATTTAAAAAGAAATCTTTGGTGGAAGGGGATGAAGTCAGATGTGGCCAGACATGTTGCAAGGTGCATGACTTGCCAACAAGTCAAGGCAGAGACACAAAGGCCATCAGGACTATTGCAACCCCTTAGTATACCACAGTGGAAGTGGGAGGATATATCTATGGATTTCATAGATGGTCTGCCTAGATCTAAGAAGGGAAACACAAGTATATGGGTAATAGTGGATAGGCTAACTAAGGTAGCACATTTTATCCCAGTTAAAGCAGAAAGAAATGCTCCAAAATTGGCTCAAATATTCATGAAAGAGGTAGTAAGGTTGCATGGCATACCCAAAACCATTGTGAGTGATAGGGATACCATCTTCACCTCAAGGTTTTGGAAAAGTTTTCAAGTGGCCATGTGACGCAGCGGATATTACAAAACAAAGATAATACGATGAATGTAGCAATCGGTGGATTGGAAGATGCTGAAATGCCCAAATTCGTTGATTCGAAGATACCGAATTCTAGCTATCTCTGACTCGTTGATCCGAAGATACCGGGAAAGAGATCTACGATTCTTCGACGTTGATCTTGCGCACAAGATACCGTGAATCGGCTTCAACAAACGATGATTCGAGCGCACTCGAATGACGTAAGTGGAGATAGGAGATACACTCGACTACCAATTGAAATTGAAAGCACAAAGCTAACAAAAGAGAATTTTATTCAATATTCAACAACCCATTACAAATGACTCACACGGCCTATTTATAGGCGTTTTACAACTCATGCAAAGAAAACAGAAAATTTACATTAACTCCTAAGTCGGCAACCGACTTATAACCCCTCCGACTTATGACTTAAGAAAGTATACAGCACATCACGACTTACATTGGTCATACACGACTTAGAGTATTTACGACTTAACATCAACGGTTCAGATGGACGCGGCATCAAGATCTTCGGCTACAAGTTTCTGCGACTTAAGAAACAGAGAACACAAACATATCACTTAGGTCGTTGATGACCTAACAACTTCCACGACTTACGACTTAGTATAAGTCGGTGGCAACTTAACAGCAGTTTCTTCACGACTTAAGGAATCAACGGTTTCAGATTAACTCGGCATAAGATTCTACGGCCTCCAGAGCTTCAGCGACTTTAACATAAGCGGTATCCCAAATCAACGTCTTAAAGAGATCAACGGTCTTCATACTCCAGCGACTTAAAGAATGGACGGCATCCGTAGCTTTGCGACCTAAAACAAAAGTGGCATCAGGAATCAACGTCTCAAAGAGATCAACGACAGAGATTAACTCGGCAGACATATCAACGGCATCCAGGGCTTCGCGACTTAAGATGAGACTTTGCGACTTAAGAAGCCTAACTCCGCGACCTAAGTCTGTACGACTTAAAACCTCGCGACTTAAGAACATAGCATCTTCACCCTCTTCATGCGACCTTAGTTCCAACTCGTTAAGTCATACACGAGTTAAAAACAAGTTAAGTCGTATCTCTTTTTCCTTCAGGCTGGTAGATCGTAGCTCCGACTTAAAAAATATGTTAGGTCGCTCGCGACCTAACACTTCAGCTCCCAGCCAATCCTCACACACTGCTAACTCGCTAGCCTCTTTGTTAGGTCGTAGCCTTTTCTCCCTGACTTGGTTAAGTCGTAACCCTCCCCCGTTAAGTCGTAGCTCCTCCTCACGTGGCTCCTTAGGTCGTAGACGACCTACAACTTCTACGTTAGGTCGCAAAGCTTGGTCACGACTTATGCCTTTGACAAATGAGGGTTGCGCTGCATCATCCTCCCCAGGTTGAGAAAAATTCGACCTTGAATTTGTAAATTCTTCTCTATCAGCTCGTTCATCTCCGTGATATGGTACGAGATGTTTAACATTGAACACATCAGACGTATACACATCATCTGGCAGCTTCAGTTTATAAACATTTTCATTGATTCGTTTCACAACTTCCACCGGACCAATTTTCCTAGCTTTCAACTTGTTATAAGCGCCTACTGGAAAACGATCTTTTGTTAACACGGCATAAACCATATCTCCTTCATTAAACTCAACATTTCGTCGTTTCAAATCTGCAGATTGTTTATACTTCTCATTTGCTTTCTCCAATCGTTCCTGAACGATTTTATGACATTCTGTCAACCCTTCAACAAAATCAGCAGCTTTCTTAACTGTCTTCTTTGATTGTGGCACTACCGTTAAATCCAATGGTCCCTTCGGTAAACTTGAATATACTATCTGAAATGGACTGAACCCAGTACTTCGATTCACAGCATGATTATGAGCAAATTCTGCCTGGCATAACTTCACATCCCAACTCTTTAGATTATCTTGAACAAGACACCTCAGCAAATTCCCCAATGATCTGTTCACAACCTCAGTCTGTCCATCCGTCTGCGGATGATAAGCACTACTAAATTTCAGCTTCGTTCCCACCATTTTCCACAAACTTAACCAAAAGTGACTCAGAAATCGAGTATCTCTATCCGACACAATAGATTCTGGCAATCCATGAAGTCGATAGATCTCCTTGAAAAACAATTGAGCAACATGAACATCATCCGCCGTCTTCTTACAAGCAATAAAATGTGCCATTTTTGAGAATCGGTCAACTACCACATAAATGGAATCATTACCACGCTGCGTTCTCGACAACCCCAACACAAAGTCCATACTGATATCCACCCATGGTTTTACAGGCACGGGTAACGGCATATATAAACCAGCATTAGTCGCAGTTCCTTTCGAAACCTGACAAATATGACAACGCTCCACAAACCTCTCTACTTCTTTCCTTATCGATGGCCAAAAGTAGGACTGTGAAATCAACTGTAAGGTACGGTCTCTCCCAACATGTCCCTCGTCGTGTAACTCTTTGATAATCTTCATTCTCAGACTACCCTCCGGTATGCACAATCGATTTCCTTTAAAGAGAAAACCATCTACCATCACAAACTCAACCGTCTCTCCATCCTTGACTTTATCAACAAACTTTGCAAAGTAAGGATCATCGGTAAATAATTCTGGCAATATTTCAAACCCCGTCACTTCAACCTTCAATGTAATTAACAAGTGATTTCTTCTACTCAACGCATCCGCAACACGATTCGTCACTCCCGACTTGTGTTTTACAACAAATGTAAATTGTTGCAGATATGAAATCCACGATGCATGTCTCGCTGAAATCTTGTCTTGCCCTTGCAAATGCTTCAATGCTTCATGATCAGTATACAGAACAAACTCCTTCTGAAATAGATAGTGTCTCCAGTGTTTAATAGATTGCACAACAGCATAGAATTCCACATCATACGTATTGTACCTCATCTTCGCTCTTGACAACTTCTCACTGAAATATGCAATTGGACGTCCCTTCTGACTCAACACTCCTCCAATTCCAACCTTGGATGCATCAGTATGTAATTCAAACACTAACTGAAAATCTGGTAATATTAGAATTGGTGCAGACGTCAAAAGTTCTTTGATTCGCTCAAAAGCAACCCCGGCTTCCTCCGTCCATGCAAACTGTTTACCCTTCATGCAATCAGTAGCAGGTGCCATCACACTACTAAAGTGTGGTATAAACCTTCGATAGAATGAAGCCAACCCGTGAAAACTACAAACTTCCGTTATCGTCTTGGGCTGCGGCCAATCTCTAATCGCTTCGACTTTACTTTGGTCAACCTGTATTCCTTCTTCCGATACAACATATCCCAGAAATAAAACACTATGCGTCATGAACACGCATTTCTTCGTTGCAGCCTAAAATTGTTCTTGTCGCAGTACCATTAGCACTTCTCTCAGATGATTCAAATGTTCTTCTGGACTTCCACTATATATCAGAATATCATCGAAATACACCACCACAAATTTCCCAATGAACGGTCGAAAAATCTGATTCATCACCCTCATAAAAGTACTCGGTGCATTGGATAAACCAAATGGCATGACCAACCATTCGTATAGACCCTCCCTGGTTTTAAAAGCAGTTTTCCACTCATCGCCTGGTCTGATACGAATTTGATGATATCCGCTCTTCAAATCAATCTTCGAAAAGATAGTAGCTCCGCTTATTTGATCTAACAAGTCATCCAACCTCGGCATTGGAAATCTATATCTCACAGTAATCTTATTCAATGCTCGACTGTCAGTGCACATCCTCCATGTTCCATCCTTTTTGGGTACCAATAAAGCTGGTACAGCACAAGGACTTAAACTCTCCTACACACGCCCCTGTTCAAGCAATTCTTCCACTTGCCTCCGCAACTCTTCATGTTCCTTCGGACTCATTTGATATTGTGGTCTGTGTGGCAACACAGCACCTGGAACAAGATCTATCTGATGTTATATATCCCTCAACGGTGGCAACTCCGTTGGTAACTCCTCTGGAAATACATAGTCAAATTCTTTCAAAACTGGTTTAACTTCTTCTGGAATCTCAACCTCTTCACTGCTCTCTCGCCCAATTAACAAAAACACTTCAGGTTCCTCCTCTACTTCCTTCACAAACTCCTTCAATGATAACAAAGTTTTGAGCTCTTCAATCTCCTCCAACTTGTTTTCCTCCTGTTGTCGCTTCTTTGGAACTAGAGTAATCTTTGTGCCTTCAAACATGAAACTGTAACTGTTGGTACGCCCATCATGTTGCACCGCCCTATCATACTGCCACGTTGTCCCCAGCAACAAATGACAAACGTCCATGTCCACAACATCGCACCAGATTTCGTCTTTATATTTCTTCCCAATGGAAAACTTCACACGAGCCCTTCGTCCAACCTTCACCTCCCCACCTTTCCTCAACCAAGCTAGCTTGTACGGTTTCAGATGTTTCTCAGTCTTCAATGCCAACTTCCTCACAGCTTCTGATGAAATTATATTATCACAGCTTCCAGCATCAATAACAAATTTGCAAACTTTCCCCAGAATGGTACATGTTGACTGAAAAATATTGCTCCTCAACCAACTACAATCCTCCTCTTGCTTTGGTGTTAAACAGGACCTCTTCATCATTAGATTGTAACCTTCGTCTCCCGTCACTTCTTCTTCCTCCTCATCAGGTGGTGAATTGGAACATTCAGCTTCTTCATCCTCATCCTCAACTTCTGCAATCATGGTTCTCTTCTTTGGCTTTGGACACTCACTGCTTTTATGACCCAATTCCTGACAATTGTAACATTTGAAACCATTGTTAACCCTTGCCTTCTCAGCCTCCTTCACTACTGGTCTACTGATAGGTTTAGAAACATTAGAACTCCCACCAACACCCTTCGCTTGATTGTTAGAATTAGTAAACACACCACTTCCTCGTCTACCCTGTTTCTCCCAAGCCAACGCTTTCTGATGTGCTTCCGCTACAGATCTTGGATCGAACATATTAACCATATCCTGGATCTGCATTCTCAATCCCCCAATGAACCTAGATGTCAGCTGCTCTTCTGTTTCCATAATATCATTCCTTGCAATAAGTTGATAGAATTCATCAGCATAGTCATTCACAGATTTCGTCCCTTGTCTCAAGTTTTGCAAACGTTGATACATCAAAGATTGATAATTGTAAGGTAAGAACGTTGCTTTCATCAATTTCTTCATCTTCTCCCAAGATTCAACTTTTGACTTCTCCATACGTTCACGTGTAAGCTTGGTTTGCGGCCACCATGCCAAAGCTCTACCCCTCAGCCTTGTAGCAACCAACTTCACTCTACGATGTTCTGGAACTTCTTTGAAGTCAAAAATCTCCTCGACATTAGCCACCCAATCTAGAAACTCCTCTGCTTGCATACCACCTTTGAATTTAGGAATTTCAGTCTTCATCCCCGACTCCCATTTGTGATCATACTCAGCGTGATTTCTTCCTGGTCCTCGTCCTTGTCCTCGAACACTACCACCATCATACTCCTCTTCAAAATCAGATGTATATCGTTGTCTATCTCGTCCACCCACATCTCTACTACCATTACGTCTACCACCATCATCCCTTCTATCTACATTCCTCCATCCACGATCATTCACGTTCCTCCCACGCCCTTGATCATTTTCAACACTTCTGTCTCGATTGGAATGTGGTGAGACTCTACTACCCCCATGGTTAGATTCTGGTGAAACCCTTCTCCGATTTTGATTCATTTCTAACATCATCTTCTCTAACCGACCAATTCCTTCGTTAAGCTTTTCACTAAAGTTCTCATTGATTCTTTGTTCCATCTCATCAGCTTCTTCTCTTCGATACAAAGCTTCTACGTTTTGGTGACGATTAGCTCTCCTTGGCGGCATACTTGAAAACTTTACAAACTCTTCAACACTTCAAAATTCAAACACAATTCGGACTTTGATCCAAAATGAAACGGATCGAAAACTTCCACTTCGTAGCAAATCGCGATGAACACGATGGACAAAGTTTCGGCTTCCAATACAAATTCGATCAATCAATCTTCAAACAAGCTCTTCTTACTCTCGGCCGTGATAAACACAAACTCAAATCTTCCCTTCAAGTTCGGCAAATCACTTCAACTTCTAAATAAATAGGCTCCAAGTCTCGATCTAGCTATGATTGGCTAGAACAGGCTCTGATACCAAAAACTGACGCAGCGGATATTACAAAACAAAGATAATACGATGAATGTAGCAATCGGTGGATTGGAAGATGCTGAAATGCCCAAATTCGTTGATCCGAAGATACCGAATTCTAGTTATCTCTGACTCGTTGATCCGAAGATACCGGGAAAGAGATCTACGATTCTTCGACGTTGATCTTGCGCACAAGATACCGTGAATCGGCTTCAACAAACGATGATTCGAGCGCACTCGAATGACGTAAGTGGAGATAGGAGATACACTCGACTACCAATTGAAATTGAAAGCACAAAGCTAACAAAAGAGAATTTTATTCAATATTCAACAACCCATTACAAATGACTCACACGGCCTATTTATAGGCGTTTTACAACTCACGCAAAGAAAACAGAAAATTTACATTAACTCCTAAGTCGGCAACCGACTTATAACCCCTCCGACTTATGACTTAAGAAAGTATACAGCACATCACGACTTACATAGGTCGTACACGACTTAGAGTATTTACGACTTAACATCAACGGTTCAGATGGACGCGGCATCAAGATCTTCGGCTACAAGTTTCTGCGACTTAAGAAACAGAGAACACAAAGATATCACTTAGGTCGTTGACGACCTAACAACTTCCACGACTTACGACTTAGTATAAGTCGGTGGCAACTTAACAGCAGTTTCTTCACTACTTAAGGAATCAACGGTTTCAGATTAACTCGGCATAAGATTCTACGGCCTCCAGAGCTTCAGCGACTTTAACATAAGCGGTATCCCAAATCAACGTCTTAAAGAGATCAACGGTCTTCATACTCTAGCGACTTAAAGGATGGACGGCATCCGTAGCTTTGCGACCTAAAACAAAAGCGGCATCAGGAATCAACGTCTCAAAGAGATCAACGATAGAGATTAACTCGGCAGACATATCAACGGCATCCAGGGCTTCGCGACTTAATGTGAGACATTGCGACTTAAGAAGCCTAACTCCGCGACCTAAGTCTGTACGACTTAAAACCTCGCGACTTAAGAACATAGCATCTTCACCCTCTTCATGCGACCTTAGTTCCAACTCGTTAAGTCGTACACAAGTTAAAAACAAGTTAAGTCATATCTCTTTTTCCTTCAGGCTGGTAGGTCGTAGCTCCGACTTAAAAAATACGTTAGGTCGCTCGCGACCTAACACTTCAGCTCCCAGCCAATCCTCACACACTGCTAACTCGCTAGCCTCTTTGTTAGGTCGTAGCCTTTTCTCCCTGACTTGGTTAAGTCGTAACCCTCCCCCGTTAAGTTGTAGCTCCTCCTTACGTGGCTCCTTAGGTCGTAGATGACCTACAACTTCTACGTTAGGTCGCAAAGCTTGGTCACGACTTATGCCTTTGACAAATGAGGGTTGCGCTGCATCACCATGGGGAGTGAATTGTGCTTAAGCACTGCCTACCATCCACAATCAGATGGTCAAACTGAGGTGGTGAATAAAGTCTTAGAGGATTTGTTGAGAGCATGTACACTGGACTTTGGAGGCAACTGGGAAGACCGCCTCCATCTAGCTGAATTCACATACAATAACAGTTACCAAAGCACCATAGGGATGGCACCATTTGAAGCCTTATATGGCAAGCCATGTTTATCACCTATATGCTGGGTAGAGACTGGAGAAAGGGCTGTTCTAGGACCTGAATATGTTAAAGAAACTACAGAGAAAATTGGGTTAATAAGAAAAAGAATAGCAGCAGCTCAAGATAGGCAAAAGAAATTTGCAGACAGGAAGAGAAAGCAAGTGGAATATGAAGTGGGAGACTTTGTTTTCATCAAGATTTCACCTATGAAGAAAGTCTTGAGATTTGGCAAGCAAGGTAAGCTCACACCAAGGTATGTTGGACCCTATAAAATTCTGGAAAGAATTGGTTCATTGGCTTACAAATTAGAATTACCAGAGGAAATGAAAGCAATGCATAATGTTTTTCATGTGTCCCAACTTAGAAGATGGGTACATGATAAAGAAGACATTTTGGAAAAGCCTACCAAAATTCAAATAAATCCTAACTTGGTTTATGAAAAAGAGCCAGTGGGGATTATAGCCAAGGAAGAAAAGAAATTAAGGAGCAAAACTTTGAAACTAGTAAAGATCCAGTGGAGTAGTGATCCTATTGACTGCACATGGGAGCTAGAGGATAAGATTAGGATGGATTATCCTAAGCTTTTTGCAAATTAAAAGGTAATTTTTTTTTTTTTGGAAAAATTTGTTATGCATGGTTGATATGATTGAATAGGTTTTGTTTATGCATATGCTTGATAGATTTTCATAAGGTCAGTGAATGCTTATTACAAATACTAGGAAAATTGTGAGGACACAATTCCTAAAAGGAGGGGTGAATGTAATACCCCAAAATTTTGTGAAAAATCATTTTTATAAAATGATTTAATTTTTGAAATATTTAGATTTAAATGTGGTGAAATTTTTGGGAATAAATAGTGTGCAAGGATATGTGGGCACATGCACATGGCACAAGAAAAAGATTCAAAAATTTCTGGAAAAAAAATATGTACACTTATGCACCTATATATTTTCTGTGAGCAGAAAGTGTTAAAGCAAAACAATAAAAAGGAAACATTAAAATGACATGAAATGTAATACAAGTCAGTATGCTTGTATAGGCAAAAATAGCAAAGGGGATTCTCAGAAATAATTAAAATATAAAATATGGTAGTCACACTTTTAACATGACTAGGTGAGTGGCCATTTTCTGAAAAAGTAAAGAAAAGAAAATGCAGCCTTTAATTGGTTAATATGACCGGGGTAATTAGGGATAAAGAATGAGAAAATGCAAACACACAATGCATGATGTTAGCCAGGACAGAAATGGAATTTTGTCTTAAGAAAAACCCTAGTAAAAATATGCTTATAAATAAGTAGTTATGGCCAGAGAAATTGTTTTACCCGAGCTACTTATAATAGGAAAAGAAGAAAACATTTTAAAGGAAGGGAAAATATACTCAGGGATTTTCTGGATTAATAAGAAGAAATATTTAGGTGAGTAACCTCACTGAGTTCATGGCATTAAGACCTGAGATGAGGCAGCCACTTTTTATATTGCCATTTATATATTTCTGGTTTTGATGTATATGATTTCATCAATGCTTTTTGGATGTCTTATTTTAAATCTGATATGATTTAATATGGATGTTTTTGGTGATCTTTGATTTGTTGAGACATTTGTCTTTGGATGTGTATCATACTGTTTTATTTTTACTCAAAAATGTTAAAGTCCAGAATCTTAAAATTATATAGAGAATACTCTCAACTGTTATAGATCTATGGCATGGAAACTTTACTAAAAAAAATGTTGGGAGCTGCATTATACTTGGTATAAGTGCTGAGGCTTGAGAAGAAAGATGTTAAGGGTGCAATAGAAATTTTCTAAGTGCTGGGAACTTAATCAAAAAAAAAGGAAGCTCACAAGCTAAAATTATGATTGAACCAGATCATGAATCTGAATCAATCATAAAGGCTTGCAGATCAATATAATAAGAACATGCCATACCTCTTTTACAGTTGAAAATATTCTTATATTTTACTGAGATCAAGACATATTGACCCCATTTAGGAAATAACTGTCTGCTTATTTCTGAGGAGAATTATGCTAGGAAAGATTATGGATGTTTCCATGTTTGCAGTGACATGTTCACTTAGCATATTTGATGATAGGATTTAAGTCAATACACTAGTAAATAAACTAGGGAAGGGAAGGCCAAGAAGGCTGCTGGAATGCTTGTCATATTTGAAGTATGCAAGTCGGCACATGGTTTGTTTAAGCCCTGAGATCTTTGTGCAATGATGTGAATTAGTTCATTGCAATGTGTCCCTGTGATTCCTTAATAGCAGATGAGGCAGGAATTTAAATTGAATTATACAACCTGTAAATGAAGAAATAGGAATATGAATATTTCTTAGGTTGGTTGGTATGGAACCATGATGGTTCCAGTGAATCAAATGTTGCAAATAGATAATTATGTTTGCATGGTTATGTATGCAAGTGTAAGAATGATAGATGAATATATCATACCAGAATCAACTTATTTATACCATGTTAAAGTAATTGATTGCAGAAATTTGCTTAAATAACTAGTTGGTACTCTTACATTCTCTGTTGCTTAATATCATGAATGTATTGATGTTACTCATTCCAGATCTTAGATCTGACCCTTGTTTGCTCATGGCATATGGGGTGTCTCATTTTAAAATGAGGCAGCCACTCATGCTCTTTCAGGGAACGCAGGCACTAAGTAGAAAATGAAGTTATGGCTATTATGGAGGAGTGAATGAACATGCTAGCTAGTTTCAATAAGAGCTTAAATTGATTATATCTACATGTATTCAGGAAAAAAAAATTATGTTTCTAAGATTTCCAGTCATGTAATGAATATTCTATGGTTAGTGATCAAGTTGCTCTTATGTTCTGTAAAGTGTCAGATTAAATTAGTTGTTATGTCGAAATTATTGTGTGTTAAGGTTTGATTTGTTTTTGAAGTAGTGTCTGGAACATAAACAAGAAAAATATGCTCAAGTATTAGCTATGAAAATCTGGTAAAGAAATATACAGTTATGTGAGCAATTGCTTTGCAATTATATTATGCATTAGACAATCTTTAGACATTTTAAAAACACTGAGTTTTGGAGTAAATTTAGAATTTACCTTGAAGTATACCTTTAAGTATCTAATTGTTTTTCCTCTGAATTATGTCTACAAATGGTTCAAGTCTACTTTCTAAATTGTTTTGAGAAAAGTAATTGTATGGGAAGGCTACAGGTATGATGCAAATGACTGGCATTTCAATTGCCATGATCAGGTACCTGGCATGACACTAGGCACATGAGTTAACCAGCTTCAAATAAGTGAAGTTTTGGTTGATTATGTTTGGTGGTGTCTTGACAGTAAAATGCCTTTCAAAAAGCTTTAGGTCATTTAGCACATGTTTTACCATAACCAATTTTCAAAGTCATAACAGATATGCAATCTGGACAGGTTTGCACAAACAAACCTGGAATTATTCTTATGAATGTTTGTAAGTTCAAATTCTTGACATAGCAAATCTTATGCAAATATACAACTCACTATGTGTCATGTGGGCTAAGATTAAGGCAAACAAGTCACATAGATTGAATCTTAAATAAGAAAGTTTTTTTTTGAAAATACACAAGTGGAAAATGATAAGTGAATATATCATTTCTGGCCTTAGCCAAATATCAATACCTTTGATCCATGATCTGAAATAAAAATCTCAAGAATCTTGAAATTTAACTGTCATGGTAAATTGATATTAAAAACTATCAATTAGAATGAGCAAGTTCATATAAATTAAATATGCATAGGATTTACTGACTTATTACAAATATTCAAAAGTATATAGTAAAAAACTTTAGGCAAAATTGCTAAAATCGAAATCAAACAGAATGCTCTTGTACAACAAATAAAAATAAAGTATATACTCTGAATTTAAACAAGAGGAACACATACATCTTCATATGTATGTGTATATTATTAGGGATACACTGATATATTTATATTGGTAATGAGTTTTGAATCCTGGTTGAATTGTTTGAAAGAAAAATGACTCTAATAACTCAAAGGAAGTTTAAATCAAACTTAAAAGTGCAAATGAATATAGGTGGACATCCAGATACACATAAATTAAATGTGTATATGCATGAACACATATTATATCTATGGAAAAAAATCCTTATGAAATTAAGGTAGAAATAGGAGGGTCATTTCAGGCGGCCATGGTTTTTTTTTAATTGAACGAAATAATTTTCGTTTGTTTGAGGAGGGAAACGAAAAATTAATTTGGGGACAGAAAATCAAGCTTGGCCATTATACTTTGATTTTGTATGAAAGCTTTTCGTTTTGAAATGTATTAACTGAGGAAAAAGAAATGAAGTTGCGTGAGATTTGTAAAGCAATGGGGAGACAAGGAACGTGATTCAATAGAGAATAGGTCTGCTTACTAAGGAGTAGGGTGGCAGTGATTTGATTTTACAAAATTTTAAATTAAAATTCAACTTAATTCTTAACGCATTTATGTGTCGTATGCTCACATAACAACTCCAAATAATACGAAATTTGAAATCCAGTAATAATTCAATATTACGGACCCAATGGAACTGGTTTCGTCGAATTCCGAGACTGTGTGAAAAATGACTATTTTTAAATATCGATTCAAACGATATAAATTCAAAACTGATCAAATCAATTTTCAAATTCGATTCTGAAGCTTCTATTATCTTCAGTATTATCATTATAGATTTTACAATCCTTTGAAATATTTTTCTTCAGCTTAAAACTAAAGTATCAAATTTTTATTCAACTTTCAATAGATTAAATTTTAAAGTCTAATCGCCAATTTATTCTGATAATTTGAAATTCAAGTCAAACCATCATTCAAATATTTAAAATTAATTAAATATTTTCAATTTAAATTGTTCAAAATTCTGGGTCGTTACATTTGTTTCAAAGGATTTTGAGAAAAGCTAATAATTCAAATTGAGTGTGTTTTCTCATGCTGGTTTTCCAGACTAACTCGGGTGTTATTTTATTATAATGCTCGGGTCAGACCGAGTATTACAAATTCAGGATAGGGTGCTATGGAGCTTAGGAGACGAGCTGGATGATAGAGACGTATATCCATATTTAGTTTATATTTCCGCTGTATGGGGATAAGTTATTATAACTATCCATTTTGATGTATTGAATTGTTGTACTCTGATGATTGTATGTATATTAACAAATACAGTTTTCGTTATATAAAAATCTGCTATTGTATATTATATTTTGTTCCACTGCGATTATGAGATTCTATGTTGCTTATTTTTTCTTCTATGTCTTTCTTCTTCTTTACCCTATTTATTCGCTCTTTCGTAAAATTTGGGTTGAACAGTGAAGAATTATTATCAACTCAAAAGGTATGGAACTGCGGGTTGCTACACTTGGTAACAGAGTTGAAGGTTAAGCGAGAACCTTGGCTCTGGTGGGGATTACTCATTAGAGATAGAGTCAGTAGTACCCTAGAATGAGCAGAGTGTATTAATAGATTTGAGCGTGTATTTGTTAGTGAATATAAAATGGTTTTGTATTTTGTTGATTAATCTGTTGAGTGGTATATAAATTCTGTTCGAATAGTGGGACGCCACTAAATCGATAGGAGTTCCTAAACACTTAAACATGGTAAACCAACACAGTATGATTTTGAATCCGGCAAATGAAATAATTTTACCCAAATTATATTTTGATATAAAAGGAATAATTTTTTAGAAATTATTATATTATAAATTGATGTGTTTGGATGTTATAACCAAAATAAGTTTATAAATTGGAAATGGTTTATTAAAACCAAATTGGATTGTATAAGTGAATTATACAAATGAGTTAAAAACTCAAATGGGTTCAAATCAGAATTTGGAAAATTTAAATCCTAGAGATTTTTAGAAGTATTTTCCAAAGAGTTTGAAGATAATAATAGTATTATTATTTTGGAGATATTTTGAATAGAAAAATAGTTTTAAATGGATTTTGGAAGTGATATAGCACTGAACTCACTTTAGTCGCTAGAAAATAATCCTGCTAATGACAGTCGCATCATCAATATTCATTTTTGAGTTTCTAGGTGATGGATTGCTACCCTAGTAAATTGATATGGAGATTTTTTTCGGTGAAAACAAGTGATTGTTTTGAAAATTCCAAGGGAATTGTTTTGGATAAAATCAGGTTGATTTGAAAATTCGAAGGAAGTGGTTTGTTAAACCAAAAAGAGTGTATATATATATTTGATTTCAAAGTAATTTGAAATAAATACCGGGTGATTATAAATTTTGGAATACTGTGGAAGATAATATGTACAAGGAGAGAAGTGTGAAAAATTGAAGTTGGAATAAAATTTAAAGTGAGAAAGTTGAAATGGAATTCAACTTAAGTTAAGTTGAGTAAATTAAATTTTAGAAATTTAATTGACTGGATTCGAATTGAATTAATATAGTGTATTAATGAAGTGGGAGTTAATTTAAGCTAAGTAATTGAACTATATAATGAAATTGAATGAATTAAAAGTAAATTTGTTTGGAGTAAAATTTAATTTAAGTATGAATAATTCGAATTGGTTTTGAAATGTTGGTTAAAAGGAATTGAAATTTAAATTAAAAGGTGAATTGGATTCGAATCATAGTGTAACGAATTGAATTTTCGCGTTCGAAAATCGACATCCATACTTTACATCGTACTCGAATGCCGTAGATTCGACCGTTCAAATCCGAGTCGCCGGAGCTTATAACATAATTAAGTAAATAACACAGCGGAATAAATGAATAATATATTGATATACAACACTGATACAATATCTGATACAACAGAGTGATACAATGAATATCAATATACATCAGAGATATGATACAAGAACAGCAGCGGAACAGAAAACAATAACATCAGCAGCGGATAATCTCCATCTTTAAATCGCCAATCCAGAAATAGCTTGAACTCCCAATAACGATGCACAAAGACAAGCAAGTGCAGTCCGATCCAAAGACTGAACTAGCTCCAGATAATCTACTCAACCTGAATATCTGAGAAACCTAACTCTAGACTGCCCGTGTGGAAACTAGTCGGCACACAGAGTTTAGGAAGGGAACAATAAACTCCGGATCAGTCATGGGACTGGTGTGAGCAACAAAAACAGTTTATCTTTAAAAACATATAGCAAGAGAATTTTGAAGTAAATTCGCAATGCTTTTGGAAAATGAAACTACCATAAGACCTCCCACCACACACACAATGCAAACGCAGACTTGGAGGAGATTTCTTCTTATGATAGTCAAAGATGCTTACTACGCAAAATCAAATGATTTTTGATATTATTATTAGTGCATAGTGTAGAAAACATTTCGAAAGTATAATATAAATCTTAGCCAGCATAGGCATTCCGCACTTATGCCTACTATAGCTACTATGTTCAATAGCAGGTTACCGCCACATTCCATAGCAGGTAATACATCTAAAACCGTCGGGCAAAGGAACTTCCCAAGTAAAATAGAACGCCTCTGGAGTGACGTTCCTGGATCCTAACTGGATCTCTGCTACACAAGGCCGGGTTACCTCTGCAAAAATAGGTAACTACTGACACGCGTATGCCATCCCCTGATCGTTTGCGATCTTTTTCCGAGGTACCTCTAATCCAACAACCACAAAACAATAAGTCTGCAGCAACCACAAAGTAAGTATCTGGGCTCCATACCATGATACCACTCATAATCCAGAAGGAAATGACATACACTAAGGGACGCTACTCCCTAGAACATTGCTGCCACGATCCTGTTTCGACCATTACTGGGTCGTGAGGTTCGACGAAGTCTCGTCCACAAAGCTACGCTTTGTCACAAAGCCATGCTTTGGGTCAACAGATGATCAACCTATGATCACAAAGATAAATGATCAAACAAATGATCATATCACAAATGATCAAACACTGATCATCACACAGCAACACTCAGCATGTCACATTACCAAATTGGGATATATCGCTGATAAATTTCAACTACATAACCTCTGAGCTCGTACGTCTCAGAGAAAGGTGTTAAGCTAAGAGAATAAATTCTCCGCCACCAACAGAAATGTATTTGAAAGAAATCGGCTTTATATCTCAAAGTGTAATGTCAGACATGTAACCATACAAGTCTATTCCGGGATCGAACAGAACCGAAGGCACTTCTCACGAAGCCCTTGCAAATCCGGATAATTTTCAATCACGTCCGGACTTCCCATCACAAAAAGAGTGATATAAATCTCTATACCGGAGCAACTCGGTGCAGAGACATTCAACAGGTTGTCCTTTCATTTTCGAAAATATCCGGTCTTCAACACCGGTCTTCAAATGCCATCCATATACGATGTATCACCATTCGGAATGGGTTATATGACACAAATGTCTTTTCCCGGCTAACCCGAATAGTGAGCGCAATATTTAAAAATATATGGATATTGGGATTTCAATTAAGTCACAACTTATTACACAAAATCTTTCTTCAAATGGTTTAACAATTTACCATTTTCAAATCTTTA
The DNA here is from genome assembly GCA_030737815.1 of Allium fistulosum. Lineage (NCBI taxonomy): Eukaryota > Viridiplantae > Streptophyta > Magnoliopsida > Asparagales > Amaryllidaceae > Allium > Allium fistulosum. The sequence goes on along the minus strand of CM060908.1, from coordinate 532,223,334 downwards.
AACAAACAATTTCATTTTAACAACCTACAATGTTTTAAACAATTTCCACATTTTCATCTTTTAAACAAAAGATTCATTCACAGATTTTCCAAATTAATTCCATTTCAGTTTAACTCGTTAAATCTTTAAATCAAAGATTTAACTTATATCTTTCAAAACAATTTCATTTCGAATGGTTTAAATGAATCATCATTCTAAATCTGTTAAAAATAACAGATTCGATTCATAGCTTTCAAAAAGAATTCATTCATAACTTGGAAAAACAATTTTCAATTCAAACTTGAAATTTCTTTAATTAAACTGGAATTTCATTTCTTATCTGAAAGCTTTTATTCCTTTAAAACAAACAGTTTTCATTTTGGAAATTTGATTCATTTATACGAGTTAAGGTTCTTGGGTTAAAGCCAAATTCTCAAAATTTTACTTTTAAATGGTTTAGATTCATACAAACACATTTATATCATCTGTAATCCCTAGTTTCAAATCATAGAATTCAATTTCAAACTTGAATTCAAATTTAAATCAAATTATTTAAATTTTCAAAACTCGATTAAGTTATTCAAAATAACTTTTATCTTTGAAATTCCTATTTCAAATGCTTTTCACTTTAAACTCAGATTTCTAATTTCAAAATCAATTGAAATTAAAATTTAAATTTCAAAACATCAGATTTAAATTATCTGTGACTTAACCGATTTCCTCGTGAAATCCATATTTGTGTGTGTAAAAGTGTAGTCCAGGGGTTTTACACACAATAGTGCAACATCATACAATCATCATAGATCAGAATACAAAAATATAGTTGATAAGCGATATAAGCTATAACGCTTATCACTCATTCACAGATCACAGATATATATACAGATGTATCATAAGTAAATGAATAAATTACACACAACTAAATCCACAGAACAAAATATCATAAATCAGATAGGACAATCAATTCAAGGCATCACATATAATACGATCATTCATAAGTAAGGTCAAGTGTTTAATAATCATTTATAAGCCGGATTTATTAATTGTTTAATCCTAATTGATTCAATTTATTTCAAATCAAATTTATTTACTTACGAATTGATTATCATATTCTGATTAATTAATTACAAATCATTTTATTTAAATTTATTTATTCTTAATTAATCATATTAATTATATCAACCTTTTAAACCAATTACATAATTAATTAACTTTAAATAAACAAAATCCAAAATTAATTACTATAAGCGATTAATCCTTAGTTAATTAACTTCATTTACTAATAACATTTCTTAATCACTTTCTTAAGAAATTTTCTTAGATTTAAATCATCATAAATCATTTCTAATTAATTTAATTTATTAATTTATAGATAAAATAAATCATTCTTTAATTACCTTATTTATTAAATCATTTTGATTACCTTAATTATCTCTAAGATAATCTATTCCTTTATTAACGATTTAATAAATATTAATGTGTGGAACATTACGTTTTTGAATTTAAATTTAAATCACACTTTGAATATAAGATTCAACATGATTTACTCTTTAAAAACCTTAACCAAAGTTAAGTTAAATTTAAACTTGTTTAAAACACCTTTAGATTTTTTTTAAAACGGATTTTAAAACAAACTCGAGACAGTACACTACTTCGAGTTGCCTTCCTTTTTACTTCGAGAGATACCCGAGTTTCCCACTAAATTTCCCGAGTTCCCTCCTTCCTCACTTCTCTTCTTTTCTTTTTTTTCTTCTCTAAAAAGTTTACGTATAAACTGTTAGTTTTATACCCACTCCTCGAACTCGAGTACAACCCCATGAATCCCTTCAACTGCTCGAGCTTCTCCCCGAGCCAACTCAAAACAACACCTTCTCCTCCATTTCCCGGCTACTGACATCACCACAAACGTGTGCATGTTGCACACAGCTCTGATCATCTCCGGTCGTAACCGAGTATCTCAATAAGTCGACATTGGCCTCGACATTTACCCCGACCACCTATATGTCATAATCTCGTCGCGAATCGAAATCGAGACTTTCGGTTGAAAACTGGAACCAAAATGAATCGCAAAAACCCCTCACCGCCGACGATCCTTCCACCGGAAACCACACCATCGTGCCCAAAGCTTCAACGTACGACGACGCAACAAATCCCCAAGGTCCCATTCATTCCGATGCAACATTGATGGTAATCAAATCTCGAATTCAACAGCCACCAAAACCTTGCCTTAAACCCAAAATCGAACCCGTATGCCCTCCACGATGGAATAAAAAATCGCTGAACAATTTTCTGATGATTCACAACACCCCAGCTTACTCCAGAATCGATCACGAGGTGAATCAATCAACCCGATCACCCGCATTTGATAAAAAACCCAAAACTTTTCAACTTTGAATTTCCCAACAAATATGGTATTAAAAATTTTGATTTTAGTTTTAAAATTCATGTTTTCGAATGTTGTTTCAGACCCTAACCCTGAAGCATTAAATCGTGATATTTAAATTCTCACTATTTTGAAGTTTGATCAGCTGTTACTGACTTCCAGTGATAATGCAAAGCTATTTTACTTAAGTAAAATTTTAAAACTAAAGTTTATGATGGGGCAAACTAGTTTGCTTTGAATCTTAAGTTTAAATCATGACAAAATCATGAGGGTTCGAATTTAAGTCAAAACTTAAATCCTGGTAAGTATGAACAGAGAGAATCCAATTGCAACAGGCATGCATGCTCTACATCCATATATACTCAGCAGTGATGCTTTTGTATATACATATATGTACAATACACATTCATTCCAGAAACTCACATGAAGTTAAACAATTCAAAAACTTAAGCCTTTAAAAATGGTGCTACTCACTGGTGAAAACAAAGAAGCCTGAAAAAAAACAAAGTTGCTCACTTGTCATGGAGAAATAAACAGAGCTTTATGTTTGTTGCAAATAGTTTTGAATCTTCTGCAACTCCTTCTTGCCTTAATCTCTATTTGTGGTTGATTGTTGTTCAAGTTTGTAGTTTTAAAGATGTTGCTTTTGTTTTTCTCAGTTTGAAAATGAACGAATGGATAAGAGAAGCTGAAGTATATAAGAAGTTTACAAGTGATATATATAAAAGTGAAGTTGATTATTTGTTTATACAAAGCAGGTACAAGATTTTCTTTTTAAATCTTTAGCCAGAGATTTTGATGTGGAGGCAGGGAACTTGTTTGGGGCTGCATTTATTACTTGTACAAATTTGTTTATATTTGTTTGTACCTTATGTTCTTACTTTTGCAATACTTCGGCTGTAACATGTTTTTAGTGTACTTGAGATTTCTTGCATTGTTTATGTTTTATCAGTTTGCAAGTATACATGCTTGACCACATTTTGTACCTTGTTTATTTCTTATGTTCACACTTACCCTATTTGCATATGTGTTTCTCATTTTTTTGTTTACAGCAAGTCAATTCGCTTTGTACTTAGTTTGTACTGAGATGATGTTGCTAGAGTCCTTTATGTTTTCTTATTATTTCCAGCCTAGCCTAGCTTGCTTGTTTTCCAGGTATTAAGTACATTACTTTATATTGTTTTTTTGTTATGATGATAGTTTGCATATATTTTGTAGATTTCTATTTTAATATGTTGTTATAATTATCCTAGTTTTATTTACTTTACAATGTAACAAATTTTTTTTTTACCTTAATATGTTGTTTAAATTTATATTCTTTATAACTTGTAAACAAGCTATTTCCCATACTTTGTTTACAGCTTAAATTCTTGTCTTCATTTGTTTATACATAGATATAGATATAAAGTAGTTGTTATCTTCTTTCTTCTTTTATTTGTTTGAGTGTGTATTTGTTTTGTTGACAAATATTTTACTTGCTTTGCTTAGTCTATTTTGTTATTTTTACTGTAATACCAATTATATTGTATTTCTCTATATATTTATTTTAAAATCCATTTACTTGAAACTCAAATTTCAATATACATATATATTCACGTATATACAATATTTACAATATTTTTAAATTTAAATGATTTATACAAAGGATATTTGGATTCGGGAAAACTCGAATCACTTTACAATTAATTTTACAATTTTTTATTCGAAAATTTATTTATTTATCAATTTAAATTAAATTAAAATCTAGGGTCATTACACATAGGGAAATTGAATTAATTAGGAAAATGTGAATTATAAAGTGACTATATAACTATAAGTCATAAAATTTGAATTGGATTAGAAATAATATTAAATTGAAGTAAATATAAATTTTTAATTTTGAAATATTATAAAACCATATGGTATAAATTTTGAATGAAATAAATTCAAGTGAAGAATTGGAATTGTGAATAAATAAATTTGAATAGCTTAAAAAAATTGAAGTTAATTGAATAAAATATACTTAGGCTAAAATAAATGTATAATCTCGAGTTAAAAATAAAATATGAATATATTTGAGTATAAAATTGATGGAAATGTGAAAAATAAGTTGTGTGACTTATAAAATTGAAAGGTGAAATAGAAAACCCAAAATAAAAATGGTTTGATATTTTGGTAAAGGAAATAAAATCAAAATCTGAATTATAAAATAAAATTGAACTCACGTAAATTGAATGAAGTGATTTTAGAAATAAAAACCAGATATTCAATTATGAATTATAAGTGAACTAATTAGATAATTAATTAGTTAATTGAATATAGAATGGATATCTTGGTTAAATAAATTGGATTGTGGATTAAAAGTGAGTATGAGAATTGGAACTTGAGTTATAAAGAGAGTTCGACTTAATAGTAAGCAAATTAAATATATTTTGAAATGCCATCAAATAAAATGGAATTTGATTGAAATATTGATGAATTAAGTTATAAATAAATTCAATTCAAGTATAAATAAATTGAATATGACTAGGAATATTAATTGAATGAATTCGAGCTTGGAATTCAAATTAAAGTGGATTAAATGAATGAACTAATTAATTAATTAATTAGTAAATGAAATGGAAGTTGGTTGAAATGAAAATAAACTTAAGCTATAAGATGGAAATAATATAAAATAAGGGATTAACTTAAGTAAATATTTTGGATGGAAGTTTGGCTCGAATAAATAATGAAATGGCTATTTAAAAAATTAGCAAGGAATGATTTCAAGCTAAATAAAATGGATTTGAATATAATATGAATGGAATGTAAGTGAATTGATTGAGAATCAATTTGAAATGGAATAGAGTTGAATAGAAATTGATTTGGAATCAATTAAAAATAGCTATAAACTGAAATGGAAATGAATATCTCCAAATTTTCATAGGAAAGTTGTCGTTGACGTAAACGAAAGTAAATTAAATCCTATGAATTAATAGAATGTGAATAAATTGATTTTAATCAATTTGGAATGGATATGGGTTTGTTTGGTATAAATATGAATTGAATGCAAAGAAATTGAGTTGTAAATCATTCGAAATGATATATGGATTGATGCAAAGTAATTAAATTAGTATCAGAACCTTATAAATGCTTATGATTATATGTTAGGATGGATTGTTTATGAAATTTATGTGTTCAACTATTTAAATAAGTGAAATGTTAATGGTTTTCATATTTTGGTAATTACGTGGTTTAAATTGAGTAAGTACAGGTAACCGGAGGCTGTCGGACTAGATTTGGGTTGCGTATTTGCATATGAAGTAAATGCTTGCTAAATAATGCTTAAAAACGCTAAATAAGTTATGTTTTCGAATTAAATACTACAAATTATAAATATTGATATTATTATTTTTTTCCGACTGTGTGGGTCGTTGTATATATTTTTATCGCTCTTGTCATATCGCAAAAGGGTCTCCGTACAAGCGAGACTCTACCAAAAAAGTTTGGAAATTTAGTGTGTTAGAAAATTTTTGAAAATACTCGGAAAATTTTTGTGAACAACATCTGATTTCAAATTGAAATTGGAATAAAGGGTTTTGGAATTAGAATTGAAAACTAATTGTTTGGGTTGAGACTAAAAGATTAGAAAAGTGAAATATCGAACTTTCACTAAGTGGGTTTTGACAAGTTAATGGGTTTGGAGCATTTTTCCCACCTTAGCAAATTCAGGGACGAAATTCTTTTAAGGCGGGAGGAATGTAACGACACGGATTTTTTGTCGTTAATTTTGAACATTTAACTCATTTTAAAACTTGAGTTTTGGAATGTGAACGAGATTTCAATATGAAGTTTATCGATCAAAAATAGTGTAATAAAAACTTAAGTTCCAAATATAGTGATTTAATTAATAAATTTAATTATTGAGTTAATAATTAAAAATCGCTTAAAAAATTGAATTGGAGTTGAATATGAAATCGAAATGATTTCTAATATTTATATAAATTCTATTTGAATTGGAATTGGGTAACTAAGTTTTAAAACTGGGATTTCAAGCGATTTAATAAAATTTAGAAATCGTTGATTCAATCGACGAGTTAAAATAGCGATCCGGGGCACAATCTCAGAATTTGATGAAAACAGTTCCATTGGATCCGTAATAGTGTATTATTATCTGATTCCAAATTTTCGTAGTGTTTGGAGTTATCGTTTGATCGTACGGGATATAAACGAGTTGAAATTTATATCGAAAATTCAATATAATAATTGGGTCCAAAAAGTTATCTTCTCCATACGATCGAATTAGGACTCGAAACCTTTTCCATTGCATTCGGGATAGGGGTATAACATTATAAATGCCTTGCGGCACGCCTCTATAGGGGTTCAAAATTTCGTGTTATGTAATGTAAGATAATTGAATTATAAAATAAAAATATATATGGTCAAATCAAAGTCAAATCTTAGCCGACAAACATCGTACGCAAACCCGCCCTTCACGTTTATGTCGCGTCTTTCCCCTCCTTTCTCCTATCAATTTGTTTTCAAATTCTAACCAGGAGATAAAAAATGGAGAACGAAAATCAAATCATTTAGAAAAAAAGGGAAACACGAGCGCTCGCGACACTCGAGCATCGTCATCGCGGTAGAGAGGAGTAGCTATCGCGAGGCGAGCCTGGAAAGCATAAGCGTGTGTGCACTGTTCTCGAAATCACGTGCAGGATTGGTCGGAGGCCACGATGTCGCGAGTCGTGCTTGAGCATGGCAGCATCGCGCGTCGCGATGAAAGGCCGGACTCAGGCGATGGCAGCGATAGTAGGCGGCATGAAGGAGGCGCGTTCGTTTGATACTAGGTTTCCTATAGGGTTTGGGAAATATCGAGTCGCGCGAGGCTGCTGTGTGTTGGACGACTTGGAATTTTTGAGGTGGAGTTGGCTTGCGTGTACATGTGGTGTCGAGGCAATGTTGTTTTGTGGTGGCTCAACTACAGTGGTCGGCGGTGGTGCGAGCGCGATGGACGAACGTGGTGATAGGGGGCACTGAACAATGGTGTCTCGTTCGGCTGACTTGTAGCGGGATGATGTCTCGACTTAGATGAATCTAGGATCGGCTAAAGTTGGTTGGACTGCTATGAACAAGCAAGAAAAGTTTTTGAGAAGGTATATTTTCTGTAATAAAATTTAACAATATAGTTAGTTATTTCATTGAGGATTAAAAATTGTGATGAACTAATACACTTAATAATTTATTCATATGAGGTCTAAAAATCGTGAAAACAAGTCAAGATGGAACGGATTGCAAAATAAAAATCAAAGGTGAGAAAATTCTCACTCATTTGGATTGCCAATTAAATTTTAAATAGTAAAAATTAATCATTAGTTGCTTGGTTTAATTTACTAATTATTATCTGTTGGATGATATTCTATTATATATATACTAGTATTTGGAGTGATATTCCCGCACATTATAGCGGATGAGACTCTATGCGCCCCGCATAATAGCGGATGACCCTATATACCGCAAAATCCCCCCTCGGAGTAGGATTGGTATTTATATGTTGTATTAACATCTGTGAATGCAGGGAAACAGGTTGGAGGGATCCAACTGGATTCCTCAAAAATGTTGAATTTAATTTCATACATTATGATATATGGATTGTGTAGAATAATCTATTATAGATTATTGTTGTGATTGGAATTTTTGGATGCTATTGTAGCACTGGCCTGAATTTTGATATTTTAAATACCATAAATATATTTTTTAAATTTAAGGAATTAAAGGGATTTTTGATATAAAATATTTATATTGGAATTGGGAATTATTTTAAAGAAATTGAGTTAGAAAAATATATTGATTTTGGTTATACTTAAATATTTTGAATTATTAAATGGAAATTTTAAGAATGAATTTTATAAAAAGAAATTTATAAATGATAGTCGGGAAAAATAAAAATAAAAAGGAGTTGAAATCAATATAAAAAATAGATTGGAAGTTATAAATAGGATTTATAAAGGAATGAATTTATAAAATGGAATTTTATAAATAAGATTGTATTTATAAACAGTTAAAACTCAAAGGAGTATAAAAATGTATAAATAATGTTTATAAATAAGGTAAGCGATATCAGCGGATATATTGGGAAAATAAATTCGTAGGGTGAATTTATATTAGAATATGGAAATAGGGTGAGAAAAAATAGTGGATACAATTTTTGAAAGGTGAAAATGGTTAAGGAGATCGGAATGGAAGCGATGTGATGTGATTCGAGAAGAATTTATAAAAATTTAATTGGTTATTGTGGTTTTTAAAAATATATTTTTAAATTCTAAAAGGTTAAGTTTGTTTTTAAAAGGAAAATTTTATATTTTTAAAACTATGGAATTTTAAACTAGTTAGGATTGAAATATTTCGGTAAGTAGATTTTCAAATATTAAGTATTTATTTTAGTAAATTCTAACTTTTAAAATCAGCTTTGAAAATTTATTTGTTTATCTAAAAAATGAGATACTAATGTTTATAAAAGTGTTTTCGATATTTTAAATAATTACTTGAACATGTTTTAAAAATAAAATTATTATTCTTTTAAATACTTATTTTATATATATGGAGTTTTAAATTGATTGAAAATTTTATTTTATAAATTTTCTCGAGATTCGTAAAAAGGGGCTTATAAAAGGAAATGATTTTAAGGAGAGGAAATTTATTTGTGATTCCGAAGGCATTGGAATAAGTTACGGAATATTCTCCGAGCGTTAATATTGAGAGATTTTTGGAAAATAAGATTTATAATATTTTCCTAAGTATAAAAATGGAATTTTTGAGATATTTCTAAGTGTTGAGATGGTTTGGAAGTATCCGGTTACAGATTTTAGTATTTGAAATTGTTTTCAAATGTTGGAAGGAATCAATATATCTTATAAAGATATTTAGAAAATAGATATTTTGGGGAAAAATGTATGATAAGGCCTGGTGACTACTTATGGATGTTTTATTGATAGTTAAATAACCGACTATCAATATTGGCCAATTTTGTTAATCGTTTCGGAGAGACCGGGATCGGATTTAAGTATCTGAAAACCACTTCGATCTGATTTGAACGTTACGAATGAATACCGTGAAGATGATGAAGACGATGATTCGGTTTGTCCAGACCCAGGATAACTTGTATGGACGAATGCTATTAGAACATCATCATTAGGGGACGATGAGCATTCTAAGTAGAATTGTTTCTTGAAAGGTAACGCTTAGCCTCAAGCCTCATCAACCGGGAATGACAAAAACTGTGGAGATGCTGCAAGGTTAAGTGGGTCGCACCCAATTAGGGTATGTTATCACTTTTCTAGATGTCCTCGCAAACCTATATATTATGGATATAGTTGTGCATGAAAGAATGAGTGCTCGATTGTAAGGGTGGAAACACCCGGGGTGATAACATATTCGGTCTATCCAGGTTAAGGGTAAGCCAGCCTTGTCTAGTAGGGTATCCCGGCGAGGTCCTCGGAACATTGTTCTGGAGGTGTACTATGATGGGCGGTACCCCAGTGGCCCAGTCATTGTATAGAACCCATTCCCCAATAAGCATCGTACGATTTTGCTTTTTCCCAACTATGCATAAACATGAGATGCAAGCATTTCAGCTATGTTGTATTTACTTTCTATAGACACTATTATATTATCAGATGATTTTGATAAAAATAGTTTGTTGGTATCGTAAGGTAAAAACCCGTCGTGTTTATGTGTGACATGGTCTTACGAGATACCTTTTTTCAAAGGATTTTGAGAAAAGCTAATAATTCAAATTGAGTGTGTTTTCTCACGTTGGTTTTCCAGACTGACTCGGGTGTTATTTTATTATAATGCTCGGGTCAGACCGAGTATTATAGATTCAGGATAGGGTGCTATGGAGCTCAGGAGACGAGCTGGATGATAGAGACGTATCTCTGTATTTAGTTTATATTTCCGCTGCATGAGGACAAGTTATTATAACTGTCCATTTTGATGTATTTAATTGTTGTACTCTAATGATTGTATGTAAATTAACAGATACAGTCTCCCTTGTATAAAAATATGCTATTATATATTATATTTTGCTCCTTTGCGATTGTGAGATTTTGTGTTGTTGTTTATTTTTTCTTCTATCTCTTTCTTCTTCTTTACCCTAGTTATTCGCTCTTTCGCACAAATTTGGGTTGAACAATGAAAAATTATTATCAACTCAAAAGGCACGGAACTGCAGGTCGCTACAATAAACGTGATTGTAGTATGAAAATAGGATTTTTAGTGAAGAAATCATAATTTTTAACAGGTTAAATTTTGAGGAATTTTGAGATGATCAAAATTCACTAAAAATTTAATTTCCGGCAACCTGGTCGACGAGGGGAGGTTTGGTCGAGGAGGAGCATAGTGACATGAGTAAGGGGTTCACCATGGTTGATTTTCGAATGGGGCTTTGATTTGAAGTGGCATGGGGTTTTTAGGGTTTAAGGGTATGTTGTGTAATGGTGTGAAACGCGGTGGTTTTGGTGGAAGCACGAAGGTTCGAGCTTGGCGTGGGTTGTCTAGTGGGTGCGTTGGAGTCTTAGGGTTCATGTAGTGGTGGCGGCTTAGCCACAGGTGGTCGAGGTCGTGGAAAATCAAGGATTTGGCGAAGTCGATTTCGTGTTCAAGTGGAAGGTGGCTGTTCGAATTAGCATATTTGAGATGGAGATGACCAGAGCTTGAAATTGTGGAACGATCGAGATGGCCAGAGTGAGGCACACGTGTGGGTGTCATCGTAGCGGAGTATAGGGCGGAGCAGCCCCTGTGTACGTGCACACACGAGCACGAACGTGCACATGTGAGTGAGGACAAGGGTGCTGTGGGTTTGGAAATGATGGAGATGAGTGGTTCGTTCCTTCGTTTATCTCTTGTAGTTGAATTTGGAAAGAAACATGTGGTGTAAATTGTGGGCTCGGCCCATTATCCTAGGGCTATAATTAAATTGGACAATTTTATATATAATTTAAATAATCGAACTTTGTAATACCACACTTGGCTCGTTTGTGATCCATTCGACCTACGAATTATTGCATTGGACTCATATGAATTAGTACAACATTTCCATGTAACTTGTCGATGACTTTGGAAAAGTATAAATTTAGGGTATACGAAAACGACTAGATTTAACGATGTTATGTCTAAATAATAACATCGTTAAAATTATTATACCTTAATTGTGATATTCGTTGGCCAAATAAAATGTTGTTGAGTTAAATTGAATTGAATATGGTAACTGGACATTGGTTTAGCAGAATAAAACACCGTTCCGCTTATTAAATTAATTTGATAAATAAATTAGCAGAATAAAACCTCGTTCTGCTATCCTACAGATTTGGACATTTGTTTAGCGAAAATAAATCACTGTTCCGCTAATTAAATTAATTGGACCCTGTTTAGCATAATAAATCACCGTTCTACTATTATTAATTAGATAAGTTAATTTGGACGTTTATTTAGCAGAAATAAATCTCGTTCTGTTATTACATTAGTGTGGACACTTAAATTTCATTCCAATGGACTAGTATTGGATAATTGTTGTATTAACAATTGCTTGTTAATTATGGATTTAATTTACATATGTGATGTAAATACCTAGATTTATAACTTGGATAGTTAATGGAATTAATGGTGAGTCGATTAAGTTCCATTGAAGTTGCTAAGCCTCTTTCTAAAGTTGATTTTTGAATCAAAGTTATTTGAAGAATAATTATTATTTATTAACAGGGTTATTAAAGATAATTATTATTTGTTTTAAAGGATAATTAATATTTTTTTTATTAATGATTTAAAGTTAATAATTTTATTAATACGATTCTTAAAGGTTATTTAAGAATATTTAATTATTGTTTCAAAGTTATTAAAGCATTTAGAATGTTTTAAATTATATTTTAATTATTAATTAAAGTTATTTTATATTAATTTGATTTAAAAGTTAATTACTATTTAGGAGTTAATTAGTATTAAAATATTATTATTTCAAAGATAATTTGTTCAAATATTAATATTGTTTGAAAAATAATATATTATATAGTAAACTATTATAAAAGAGTATTTTCCTAAATTAACTTGGAAATTTATATAGAACCTTTATAAGCATTATTTTGAGATAATTATTAAAATAAATTTTTTTGGGAAGTAATGGTATATTTTCATGGCGTAATTCGAGGGGCAGAGACTGCCTACAGTTTGTTATGTTTTCGCTGGGACAACGACGTAACCATTGTGCAAACTATGATCTATGATTGATTTCATGGCGTAATTCAAGAGGCGGAGATTGCCTAAAGTCAAGTTTGGATTTCTCTTGGATAGAGACGTAATCATTAATCTGCGATCCATGGTCAATACCGAGTGGTGCTTTCCATATTTATTTTAAAAAGTTTTCAAATATTTTTGAAAGGAATAGTTTGTGAATATAATTATTCCGATGAGATGTGACTGTTTTGAAAAAGAGATTCAATTTATCGAAATTAAATTAAAAGAGACTTTGTAATTTCTATGGGAAATGAAATCTTTGGTTGAATATTTGTTTATTTGATAGTTACTATCAAAATCTAACTCAAATATATAATCCTTCTTAATTTTGGTGGTATGGAATTATTCCCTACTTAACATCGAAGGAGTTTAACTCTAGAAATATCTAGAGGAAACACAGGGATTATATAGTACAGTTACCATCGGTGGTGGTATATTGTACGTATAAACTCGTTTCGTTCTTCTTGGATAAATGATAAGGAGATCCATCCACATAAACGGTTAGGGGGTGATCCCCGATCTTATGTATTGTCTAATTATTTCCTAAAGAACCGGTATTGAGTGTTTCGGAAATCAGTGTTTGGTTTGTGGAGTACCCGGGAAATGGAGAGTGTACTCGTAAGAGATGACTCGAAACCCATGACCTGCTCCGAAACCATATATGGTTAAATAGAGGAGATGCGTTATATTTTGAGATGTTGAAATCCATATGTGGTTCCATGACTCGTTGGAGTGTGGGAATATGTGTGAGATTCCAAGATCTATTGAGATGTGGAATTCAGGTGTGATTCTGTGACCTGTTAAGGTGTGGGAGTCCATGTAGGATTCCATAATTTATTTTGGAGACGGTGCGTGAGCTGGAAGTCGTACGTTCAGCGGAAATGACTAAAATCAGAGATAGGAGGCATAGCCCAGGGACCTAGCTAACCCATAAGGGTGTAGTTGTTTCTCTTTCTAACAAGTCCCTATCGTTTATTTTATGCATGCTGGGAGCGATTCACTCGGCCAAGGTGGCCAGTTATGTATTTTCTATGTACCTCGGCTAGACAGGTACTGACCCTCGGAAGGATAACTTTGATCGTTATGCAGGTGGACCGTTCCTCAGACGTTCTGGAAGCACCTTCGTGGAAATCCTACACAATTAGCGAATGAGCTTTATCGGATTTTGATTTTATGACTAGTATCATTGTGATGTACACAGCACATGCATCGCAGCTACTTGTTATTATTACTTTGGCGATTGGACACTATTATAATATCAGATGATTTTCTATAAAGGTGTTTTGGTTATCATAAGGTAAAAACCCATTCGTGTTTGTGTGCGATGTGGTCTTACGAGATACCTTTGATTTTAAAGGATTTTAAAAGTTAAATAAATAAATAAATTTGTGATTTAAGTTCTCACGTAGGTTTTACAAGACTGACCCGGGCGTGGTTTTTCCTATATGCTCGGATCAGACCGAGCATATTTCCAGGTTTACTTGGATGTTTGGAGCTACATGAGACGAGCTGGAGGCCCAGTGACGTATTCACGTAAATGATTTTATTTTCGTTTATATACATTGTTGTATATTATTCAACAGTTATGAGGATAGGTTGTTATAACTGTCCGGCTGAAATAGGTTAGTGTACTCTGATTGATGTCTGTATATACAAATATTATAGTTTTGTTTTGTGTAAAGATTTGTTATATATCATAAATTATTTGTTCCACTATGAGATTTTATGTTTCTTTCTTCTTTCTTTTCCTAAAATATTCGCCTTTCCGATCAATTTGGGTTGGACATGCGTGGTTTATTGTCAACTCAAACTGTATGGAAAAGTGGGTCGTTACAACATGGTATCAGAGCTTAGGTTAAGCGAATACCTAGGCTTTGGTGGGAATTACTCAATAGAGATAGGGTCAGTAGTACTCTAGAATGAGTTTGAGTGTGTGTATATATAAGAGTGCGTATTTGTTAGCGATACAAAATGTTTTATATTGTCTTAATTGATCTGTTGAGTGGCTTATGGACTCTGGTCAATACGAGTAGCTATCGTTATTTATAGGGATCTCTTAACACTTGAACAAGACCAACCGACACAATATTATTTTAAGTGGGTAAATGAAATAATTTTACCCAGGATATATTTTATATATAAAAGGGCAATGATTTTCAAAATGTATGGTATTTTGAGATGTTTGATAATTGATGGAAATATTCTAACATTATCATCTAGGATTTGATTGGTCATAACTATCTAGTTTTGAGCATACTCTATCGCCTGTCCAACTGACTTGAATCTTCCTTTAGAAACCTGGGTTTTGTAGATAGAAAGCTTTGGAAAATTTAATTTTTGAGTAAATTATGTTTACTAAAAGAAATTTAAAATATTTTAAGATAAATATTTTAGGAAGATTTTACATATATAATATGACAACCCGGATTTTTAGGTCTGACTAACTGATGTAATTATTGGAATATTAGTTTTGATTAGTCGAATAAAGGAATTTCTGATAATTAAAATGATAAATAATTAATTTTTGAATAAAAATTTGTGAAATAAATGGATAAATGGATGCGAGTTTCCCCGAACTCAAATACATTCTGTATAAATCATTTAAACTTTAAATATTGTATATATGTGAATATATATGTATTTGAGCATATATGAGTAAATTTGAAATTATAAATATATGTATATATATTTGATATGAATTTAAATTGTAAAAAATGGTTTGAAAATGAAGATACAAATTATATAAGATATAAAAGTATAAAATAAATACCTTAGATAAATTATAACAACGTATTTAAAATATGGAAATAAATATAAGTACACACTTGTAAAAGAAGAAAAAAACTAACATATAAAAATAGATATGTATGAAACCAAACAACAAAAGAAGGAAACAAATATATGTAAAACAAAATAAAATAAATACATAAATAAATTATAACCACAACAAAATAAAAGAAACAAATAAATATAATAAAATAAAAGTAGAAACTTATGTTATAAAGTAAGTCAAAAAAGAAAAGAAACAAACATATATACATAGTTAAGTATGAAACAAAAACAAGTAAAGGTAAGTATGCAAGAATGACAACAATAATTAATATAAGGATCCATCAGTCGAAATGAACAAAAGAAAAATAAAAATATCTTTGGCGGCAAAGGAAAGAAAGCAAATACATTCAATTGAGTACTCAAATATACATACAAATATCTATAGCTTGTAAATGAAGACAACATTCTATTCGTATGTGTACAAATCAAATAAAATAAGGGAAATTGTACAAAGCTAATTAATGTTGGCCACCAAAATAATCTATCAGCCAACAAAGAAGGAAAATATCACTGATCAAATATGTACAAACAAATATATTACCCTGTACAAAACCTATCACTTGTACAAACACCTTTCTCTCTACATATACACATCTATATGGTTCCAGTTCGTTCACAAACTTTGCATACCAGAGAATAATCTCAACTGAAACTTAAAACAACAACAGAAAGAAATGATACAAAGTACTTCCATTTCAAATGAAAGAACAAGCTGAGTGCCGAAGTTTGAAGCAAGAGAGCCAAGTTAGCGGCCGTTTTTAGCCAATACTGCTCTGTTCAAAAAGGAAGGTGAGTAAACTCAGTCCTTTATGTTGGGTAATTATATATGTCCATATGTTGTAAATATAAGTAAATGCTTTTATTTTATCATGGGTTCATATGCGAACAAGATCTATATGCTGATTATTAAGGACTAACCATGTTGTCAATAAACATAGAACTGCCCTGTCAAAGGATGAAGCAGTGTCCTCCTTTTCAAACTGTGAGAAGACTTAAACATGTACCTACTACAAATTTGTATATACCCATATGTTTAAGTTCCTAAATCCTGTCAAGTATTTTAAGTAATTATGCATCATTTATGTGTGGTAGACATGGTGATCACCTGAGGAAAAAAAAGAAGCTTGTATATTTTCCCTGTTTCTTTAGAAAATTATCACCATTCTACTTTAAGAAAATCTTGATCCCATTTCCCACTAAGTCTCAAGCTATGATTCTAGGCCTTCTCTGTTTCTCTTTAACAGGAGAGCAAACTCCTATTTTAGAAGCTTAATCTGTTTGATACCTTAATGCACGTGATTATCCTTGAGACTTGATGTGAAATCTGCTTGCATGTATATAGATATATATGGATATATGTCTGTGCATGTTTGTGTGTATATATATATTTACACATCTCTGTTGTCCTACAGGCTTTGATCCATTAAAGAAAATCAATTTCTTTCAACCATCAAATTTTAGGTTATGATTTCTAAAAGAAATCTGTTTGTAATGATAAAAACATATTTATAAAAATATATTTAAGTATAATTAACAAATAGATTTCTGGAAACTAAAGGTTTACAGTAATAAACTTTTAATATCATAAATTTAAGTTTTCCGGATTCAAAGTTTTAATTATATATTCTGTTTTGTATGTGAAAATGATGAATTTAAATAATCTAATCTAAAATTTTAAGCTTGGGATTTATAAGAAATTTCGAGATGAATTGTAATTGGGTTTTTGTAAAATTCTGATGATCGAGATGGAGGTGGGTATCGGGATCATGGCCATAGTTAGCTTAGAGGTCAGGGATCATCAGAAAAATAGTGGTAGATTTTATAGTTGAACGTGGTGGCCGTACGTAGTTGAACTAGGGTTCGATTATCTGGTTTTTGGTTAGCTTGATTCACGAGATCGTGCATGGACGAGAATGGATCGGACTCGTTCAGGAGTGATGGGGTCGTAGTGGGGTGACTGATGCTGCTCTGGATGTGGCGGCAAGGGATCAGGTGAACGAGATCATCGTGGCGAGCCATTTTTGTCGGCGTAATTTGGTTCCTGTTGTTCTTCGTTTTGCTCGTTTCGAGTTCGTGGTGAGATCGTCGGATCTGGGTGTTTGAGGGGTTCACCTAGATCATCGTCGACTTGTCAGGGGTCATGGCGAAGGTCGAAGCTCCGATAGTTGCATGTGCACATGCACGCTTGCATTCGCGTATCAGGGTTATGGAGAAGCTTTGGGGAAGAAAGCTTCGACTCGAGACGAACTCGAAGGGGTTTGGGTGATGGCTCGAAGTAGCAGGAAGGGGTGGGTGACTCGGTGCTTTAGTTCAGAATGCTCGGTTTTTTTTGTTAATTTTGCTTGAGTGTTTCTCTATAGTTTGAGAACAGATTTCAAATTTTAAAGGAAATTTAGTTCGGTAGTTTAAAGCAAATGCAAGATGATTAATCAATTTCAAAAAGGTTGAAGCCAAGTTTAGAGGTGTATATAAATTTAAAATGTTTTCAAGGAAAAAGGGAAAATGTCAAAGTTGTATGTTTAAAAATAATTATATTTGAATTAATTATGTAATTAATTCCAAAATGATTCTCAAATAAAGCTTAATAATACAATGAAGTATTTAAATTTAAAATATAGAATTTATCTTTATTTAATGTAAGGTTGTGATTAATTGAGGTTAATTAATCAGTGAAATGAAATTGAGAAGTTAATCCCTTAATGTAATTAATAATAGTAAATTAATTTAAGTACAATTACTTAAGGAAGTAATTAAGGGATAGTTAATGAATATAATTTAAATTAAGGAACAATAGCTAATCGTTAAGAGATAATTAGTGGATATAAATTAATCTAAGATAATTGGTTAATTAATTAAGATAGTAATTACTTAATTAATTAAAGGTTAATTAGTCTAAGTAATTGAAGGTAATCTAAGTGATTAAAGATTAGTAATTAATTAAATTTGAGATAAATTAAATTAATTTTGGAAAAATCAATCTTGTTTATGAATGATTGAATGATGTTAAATGCCTTAAATTGGTTGATATCTCTGATATGAAATGTATTGTGAATACCCGAACCCACTCGATTTGTAATCTCCAATAAATCTATACAGATTTGATTTGTGAAATCAATAGGCTGGAATGGGATAATATGGACCTTTGAAACTAAGTATGGGACTTAGGGATTGATTTGTGAATAAGTGTTGAGCATAACCAGTAACGAACTCGTAGTGAAGTACGAGTTACCCCAGGTTTTACTTTTATGATTTGAACTTGGTATTTTCAAATTTTAGGTTTACTCACGTTGGTTTCCAGCCTGACCCGGGTGTTACTTTGTTGTAATGCTCGAGTCAGACCGAGTATTACAGATTTTCAGGTAAGGACGTTCTGGAGCTCAGGAGACGAGCTGGATGGCAGGAACATATGGAGTGTATTCCACTGTGATATATTGTAGTTTGTCTGGGACATGTTGATTGTGTCTGTCCAGTGTTTTGTGTATATGTTGTAACTCTGATGCATTAAAGTGTAATTTGGCAAGTACATATTTCCTTTGTATAACTGTTATTAATTGATATTATATTTTGATCCGCTGCGAATGTGAGATTCTGTGTTTTGTTTCTGTTTCTTCTTCTATCATTTTCTTCTTTTTCCTAACTATCTGGAATTTTCGGGGTCGAAAATCTCGGGTCGTTACACTTGGTATTAGAGCGAAGGTTAAGCGAGAACCTTGGCTCTGGTGGGTATACTCATAAGTATAGGGTCAATAGTACCCTAGAATGAGTTGAGTGTATATATATATATATATATATATATATATATATATATGAGAGAGCGTACTTGTTATTTTCTTATATAAAAATTTTAAATGATTTTTGTAAGGATATATTTTGATATATATAAAGCAATATTTCTTACTAATAAATGTTGAAGTAATTGGTTGTTAAAAATTATTGGAATTAAATAAAATAATGAGAATTAAGTGTTAATAGCAATACAACCAAATTGAAATTGAATGAAGATAAATTTGAAATGGATCCAAACTAAAATTAAAATCCTGAATTTGTAGAAATATTTTCAGAATAAAGATAATAATAAATTGGTTTCCAGATATGATAATCTTGGTTATTATCATAAATGGTTGTTGTGTTTAATAATGAAATGTTGTTAATGAGTAAGCAAGATGAAATGTTTTAGGGAGGCAAGTATGACTTATAAATTGGAACTGAAGATGATATAAATTGTGAAGTTTTAAATCTGAGCCCAGAATTTGAAAATTGTTTCAAAGTGATAAAGAGATAATAAATAATATTATTTGAATGAAAGAGCTTGATTCAAACAGTATTTGTTTGAAAATTTAAAGGAATTTGTTTGAATTAAAAACCCAAGGTGGTTTAAAATTTAAGGATAACTTAGTGTGTAAAGGAAATAATATGTATATATGAGGAATATACATAACTGAAATAAACTCTAACTGTTGAGTTTAAAATTGGGAATGAGATGTGATACCCAAGGTGATAAGTTTTGAACTTATAAGATTATTAATGTAAAGTTTAAAATTTGAAATGGGAATTCAAATTTGGGTAAGGTTGGCTAGATTAAGTAAATTGAATTTAACTTTGGGTAAGTTAAATAAATTAACAAACAACCTGAATTGGAAATTTCAAGATGAAATTGAGATTTAGCTTGGGAAGTTAAATGGTTAATTTGAATTGGGAGATCGTGTGATCTCAAGATGGGTTTGAGATTCTATGGATGTTTTAAAATAAATTGGATGATATCATCCTATTGTTATTAATAATCTTTAGATTGGGAATTAGATTTGTTTAAATGAATGAAGAAATGGATTGTGGTGATATATCCATTATTTAGCTAAAAAGGAAATTAAAATTTGGAATTAAGGAGATGAAACCACTTTGAACTTAAGGTTTAAATGTTTAAAAAGAATTGGAAATTTAAATTGTTAAGCACTGGTTTCAAAATTGAAATTGGGTAATAAATTGAATTTTTAAGGTAAAATTGTTTTGAACTCGTATTTGAACTTTGAAATAAGTTAAGTAAAGATAATAAAATGGAATTTTGAGAATTGGACTCAGAATTAAATTGTTTAAAGATTTGGATTATTAATTTAAAAATAAAGGTTAATTTGATTTAAGGGGTTAAATTAACTTTTGAAAATTTAACTCGAATTTATATAACTCGAGATGGTTTAAAATTGAGATTTAAATTGAATTAGTTCAAACTGAATTTGATTTGAATTAATGGGAATTGCGATTTATGATGGATAAGTATAAAATTCAAATGGGAAATTTGAATTGGATTAATTTGAAATAAATTTGAAGTTATTCAAATTGGGATTGAGTCAATTTAAATGAAAGTGGAAATTTAAATTGAATTGATGGAAATGGAGATGGGGTATTAAACAGTTTGACTCTGGACTATTTTCAAAATAAATTGTTTTAATATAAATCTATTTTTCCAAACTATTTACTATACAACCTTTCTTTAAACCTAAAACTATCTTAAGCTTGTTTTGCAATTACTTTTGGAACTATTTAACAATTTTGCAACTGATTTATAAACTAATTACTATTTTATAACTGATTACTGTTTTACAACTATCTTACAATTACTTAACTGTTTTACAGCTATTTTACAAACTAATAATTATTTTTCAATTACTTATCTATTTTTAAAATTTTCAAGCTATTTTCTACATTTAAACTGATTTGAGTTCAAACTGTTATTGATTAAATACCCAACTGAGATAAGAATTGAAGTGATAATCCAAATGGGGATTAAGGTAATTGTGGATAAGTGAATAAGATCAAAGTGAGGATGAATAGAAAGGAAATTGATTTAACTGATAATCAATAAAGATAATACGTAGGATGTACGTATATTATTCTATTCACATAGTGATTTGATCCAGATTCGAGCATAGAATTTCGAGATAGTATTATCGATCCGAGTTGGGATGTTTCGCTCGATTTTCGACGGCGAACCTGGATATGGATTTTTGATTGGTTGTGGATATTCTCTATCATAGTTGTGACTATGCAAGGAGAATGACGGTTTCTGATCAAGAAACCAAATCTGAGTCCGCACTAGGAAGTCGGGTGGACAATACTAGTTCGGAGGTGAAATTGTGTGATCGAGTGAGCGATCAAATTGATATTGCGTACGAATGATATGTGGACATCGCACGGTTTGGAATGAAATTGATATTGAAACTTTATGTATAAGAAACTGTAAAATGGTCTTTGAAATGAAAAGTATATTTTGTGAAAATATATGATGAGGTAAAATGAAACTGAAAATTTCTATGATTATGAAGAAAAGTAAAGAGTAATCAGATTTGAATATTTGAATTGGAATAAACAAAGTTACGTATCTTTGTTATATATATGATAAAACTCCCCTTGTTGAATCTTTTGCTAGGAGAAAAGGGCTTTGAAAGTATTTGAAGTATAAAAATAAATTTATATAAGTATAAATTGATTCAAAGATTTTCCAAGATTATTATATATATAAAAAGGATTTGTGAAAATGATTTTGAGGAAAGGTTTTGGGAACCTATGGAATTCTGAAAGGGCTTTTGATTTTTGAGGAAAACCAAATTTGGAATTTGAAAAAGCCTAATTTGAGAATCGTCGATTTTGGGAATCGATTTTGAGAAAGGAGCTTTATATGAGATTCATACTTGGTGTATGATTTAGAAAATACTATATGTGTATAGTATAAAGTATTTTGAAAGTGGCTCTAGGGAAAAAGGCGCTCCCATGAATGAACTTCTCAGGAGTGCCACAGAGTGGCACTGCCTTGAGCCTCTAAAAGGGAGGTTCTAAATTTGATCCTGTGAGGAGTCCGGACAAACTAGTTCCTGAGGATTATTTGGTAGCGAAAGTCGATGGCGCTGTTGCCTACAGGGGCATTAGGGTTATGCTGTGACGACAGTGTAACTCGATGTCGCTGCGATCTACTGTGGGGACCATAGCGAAAATCGTGTGGAGGATGAGTGCCAACAGTCTACACTTGATTTTGCCGGGATGGCAACGCAACATCGGTAGACTGCGGTCTGTGGTCAAGTGGAGGAGTTTCATTCTTTTGGCAGCGAAATTCGGTGGCGCTTATGCCTATAGTTATATGGGTTTGTGTTGTGATAGCAACGTAAGGCCCGGGTATAACTGCGATCTGTAGCGGGTTCCATGGCGTAATCGAGGAGCGCGGAGACCTACAGTTATCTGTGGATTTTGCCGGGATGGCAACGTAACCATCGGGTTAACTACGACCATGGATGGGGGTGATGATTTCCAAAGCATTTTTACCAAAGATATTTCCTCTATTTTCAAAACCGTTTCCTATATTTTCAATAAAATTATTTTACAAAGTAATTTCAGTAGGTGTTGGAAACAAGTTTACCAAGTACTTATAGATTTTCAGTCCTACGATTAATCAACGTATGACCGAATTTCTATGAGAACTAGGATGGACTTGTTGAAACATCGAGTTATAAAAGTATTTTTATAAAAAAAACCACTTGGAATAATGTTAATGGATATTAAAAAGCGATTTAAAAATGATTAAAGAATATTTATCTAATTTTAAGCATTTTATTAATTCTGGTTTCGTTCCTTTTCGAGGACGAAAAGTTCAAAAGGCGGGAGGAATGTGACAACCCGGATTTTTATGTCTATTTATCGGGTGACTAACTGATGTAATTATTGGAATATTAGTTTTGATTAGTCGAATAAAGGAATTTCTGATAATTAAAATGATAATTAATTAATTTTTGAATAAAAATTTGTGAAATAAATGGATAAATGGATGCGAGTTTCCCCGAACTCAAATACATTCTGTATAAATCATTTAAACTTTAAATATTGTATATATGTGAATATATATGTATTTGAGCATATATGAGTAAATTTGAAATTATAAATATATGTATATATATTTGATATGAATTTAAATTGTAAATAAATGGTTTGAAAATGAAGATACAAATTATATAAGATATAAAAGTATAAAATAGATACCTTAGATAAATTATAACAGTGTATTTAAAAAAATGGAAATAAATATAAGTACACACTTGTAAAAGAAGAAAAAAACTAACATATAAAAATAGATATGTATGAAACCAAACAACAAAAGAAGGAAACAAATATATGTAAAAAAAATACATAAATAAATTATAACCACAACAAAATAAAAGAAAACAAATAAATATAATAAAATAAAAATAGAAACTTATGTTATAAAGTAAGTCAAAAAAGAAAAGAAACAAACATATATATATAGTTAAGTATGAAACAAAAACAAGTGAAGGTAAGTATGCAAGAATGACAACAATAATTAATATAAGGATCCATCAGCCGAATTGAACAAAAGAAAAATAAAAATATCTTTGGCTGCAAAGGAAAGAAAGCAAATACATTCAACTGAGTATTCAAATATACATACAAATATCTATAGCTTGTAAATGAAGACAACATTCTATTCGTATATGTACAAATCAAATAAAATAAGGGAAATTGTACAAAGCTAATTAATGTTGGCCACCAAAATAATCTATCAGCCAACAAAGAAGGAAAATATCACTGATCAAATTTGTACAAACAAATATATTACCCTGTACAAAACCTATCACTTGTACAAACACCTTTCTCTCTACATATACACATCTATATGGTTCCAGTTCGTTCACAAACTTTGCATACCAGAGAATAATCTCAACTGAAACTTAAAACAACAACAGAAAGAAATGATACAAAGTACTTCCATTTCAAATGAAAGAACAAGCTGAGTGCCGAAGTTTGAAGCAAGAGAGCCAAGTTAGCGGCCGTTTTTAGCCAATACTGCTCTGTTCAAAAAGGAAGGTGAGTAAACTCAGTCCTTTATGTTGGGTAATTATATATGTCCATATGTTGTAAATATAAGTAAATGCTTTTATTTTATCATGGGTTCATATGCGAACAAGATCTATATGCTGATTATTAAGGACTAACCATGTTGTCAATAAACATAGAACTGCCCTGTCAAAGGATGAAGCAGTGTCCTCCTTTTCAAACTGTGAGCAGACTTAAACATGTACCTACTACAAATTTGTATATACCCATATGTTTAAGTTCCTAAATCCTGTCAAGTATTTTAAGTAATTATGCATCATTTATGTGTGGTAGACATGGTGATCACCTGAGGAAAAAAAAGAAGCTTGTATATTTTCCCTGTTTCTTTAGAAAATTATCACCATTCTACTTTAAGAAAATCTTGATCCCAATTCCCACTTAGTCTCAAGCTATGATTCCAGGCCTTCTCTGTTTCTCTTTAACAGGAGAGCAAACTCCTATTTTAGAAGCTTAATCTGTTTAATACCTTAATGCACGTGATTATCCTTGAGACTTGATGTGAAATCTGCTTGCATGTATATAGATATATATATGGATATATGTCTGTACATGTTTGTGTGTATATATATATTTACACATCTCTATTGTCCTACAGGCTTTGGTCCATTAAAGAAAATCAATTTCTTTCAACCATCAAATTTTAGGTTATGATTTCTAAAAGAAATCTGTTTGTAATGATAAAAACATATTTATAAAAATATATTTAAGTATAATTAACAAATAGATTTCTGGAAACTAAAGGTTTACAGTAATAAACTTTTAATATCAGAAATTTAAGTTTTCTTGATTCAAAGTTTTAATTATATATTCTATTTTGTATGTGAAAATGATGAATTTAAATAATCTAATCTAAAATTTTAAGCTTGGGATTTATAAGAAATTTCGAGATGAACTATAATTGGGTTTTTGTAAAATTCCGATGATCGAGATGGAGGTGGGTCTCGGGATCATGGCAATAGTTAGCTCAGAGGTCAGGGATCATCAGAAAAATAGTGGTAGATTTTATAGTTGAACGTGGTGGTCGTACATAGTTGAACTAGGGTTCGATTATCTTGTTTTGGGTTAGCTTGATTCACGAGATCGTGCATGGACAAGAATGGATCGGACTCGTTCAGGAGTGATGGGGTCGTAGTGAGGTGAATGATGCTGCTCTGGACGTGGCGGCAAGGGATCAGGTGAACGAGATCATCGTGGCGAGCCATTTTTGTTGGCGTAATTTGGTTCCTGTTGTTCTTCGTTTTGCTCGTTTCGAGTTCGTGGTGAGATCGTCGGATCTGAGTGTTTGAGGGGTTCACCTAGATCATCGTCGACTTGTCAGGGGTCACGGCGAAGGTCGGAGCTCCAAGAGTTGCGTGTGCACATGCACGCTTGCATTCGCATATCAGGGTTATGGAGAAGCTTTGGGGAAGAAAGCTTCGACTCGAGACGAACTCGAAGGGGTTTGGGTGATGGCTCGAAGTAGCAGGAAGGGGTGGGTGACTCGGTGCTTTAGTTCAGAATGCTCGGGTTTTTTTGTTAATTTTGCTTGAGTGTTTTTCTATAGTTTGAGAACAGATTTCAAATTTTAAAGGAAATTTAGTTCAGTAGTTTAAAGCAAATGCAAGATGATTAATCAATTTCAAAAAGGTTGAAGCCAAGTTTGGAGGTATATATAAATTTAAAATGTTTTCAAGGAAAAAGGGAAAATGTCAAAGTTGTATGTTTAAAAATAATTATATTTGAATTAATTATGTAATTAATTCCAAAATGATTCTCATATAAAGCTTAATAATACAATGAAGTATTTAAATTTAAAATAAAGAATTTATCTTTATTTAAAGTAAGGTTGTGATTAATTGAGGTTAATTAATCAGTGAAATGAAATTGAGAAGTTAATCCCTTAATGTAATTAATAATAGTAAATTAAGTTAAGTACAATTACTTAAGGAAGTAATTAAGGGATAGTTAATGAATATAATTTAAATTAAGGAACATTAGCTAATGGTTAAGAGATAATTAGTGGTTATAAATTAATCTAAGATAATTGGTTAATTAATTAAGATAGTAATTACTTAATTAATTAAAGGTTAATTAGTCTAAGTAATTGAAGGTAATCCAAGTGATTAAAGATTAGTAATTAATTAAATTTGAGATAAACTAAATTAATTTTGGAAAAATCAATCTTGTTTATGAATGATTGAATGATGTTAAATGCCTTAAATTGGTTGATATCTCTGATATGAAATGTATTGTGAATACCCGAACCAACTCGATTTGTAATCTCCAATAAATCTATATAGATTTGATTTGTGAAATCAATAGGCTGGAATGGGATAATATGGACCTTTGAAACTAAGTATGGGACTTAGGGATTGATTTGTGAATAAGTGTTGAGCATAACTAGTAATGAACTCGTAGTGAAGTACGAGTTACCCTGGGTTTTACTTTTATGATTTGAACTTGGTATTTTCAAATTTTGGGTTTACTCACGCTGGTTTCTAGCTTGACCCGGGTGTTACTTTGTTGTAATGCTCGGGTCAGACCGAGTATTACGGATTTTCAGGTAGGGACGTTCTGGAGCTCAGGAGACGAGCTGGATGGTAGGAATGTATGGAGTGTATTCTGCTGTGATATATTGTAGTTTGTCTGAGACATGTTGATTGTATGTGCCCAGTGTTTTGTGTATATGTTGTAACTCTGATGTATTAAAGTGTCATTTGGCAAGTACATATTTCCTTTGTATAACTGTTATTAATTGATATTATATTTTGATCCGCTGCGAATGTGAGATTTTGTGTTTTGTTTTTGTTTCTTCTTCTATCATTTTCTTCTTTTTCCTAACTATCTGGAATTTTCGGGGTCGAAAATCTCGGGTCGTTACATATAAAAGCTAATTTTATAATAATTTTATTTATAAAAAGATATATTTGAGAATTTAGAACTCTAGTGAGTTCGAGAAATTGTTTTAAACAAATTTTTTGAAGGAAAATGATTATGGTATTACTTAAAGTTAATTTTTTATATAGTTGTAATTTAAATGTGGATTTATTTAAAGTATGTACATATATGTATTATTTAGCATATGTGAACTCCTGTAAACCTTAGGATCATGTTTTTAGGTTTTTATTAATTGATTGTAGAGGACTCGTATTGTCGTCAGAGGAGAGCGGATGAAGATTAAGAAGTATTTCAGCAGAGACATAGCCAGAGAGATCATGGAGCCTATTGACCAACAATCATTGTACGAGGAGGAGTCCGAGGTAGAAGAAGAGGAGGAGTTCAAAGCAGAAGAGTAGGAAGAATTCGTGGCAGAAGATGGGGAGGAGTTCGCGGAAGAAGAAGAGGAGTTTGAGGTAGAGGAGGTGCCCGAATCAGAGAACGATGATGCTATCTTCTGGGAGATGGGCAAGATCACTAGCGAGCCGCTTACAGATTTACATACCCTTCTTAGGGATGACACATGGCCTAGGGCAGAGATGCTGATACCTAAGGAACCAAGCTCGGAGATTGTATGGATTCCTGACAGGGATGCTGAGACCAGGGTAATGGAAGGACCCGAAGTGGAGGACTCCGATGGAGAGAGCCCACTTTGGGAATTTAGCTTGGGTTTGGAGTAGTTCTCTTAGATATGTACACCCTATTATGACATTTAGTAGTCCGTAATCGTCATGTATGTATGTATGTTTAGACTGTAGTTCGATGAAGTATCTTAGTAGATGCTTTTGTATGGATATATATGTGGCTAATATGTGTATACTGGTTAGGGGTTATGGATATCTCTTAGATATGTGTATATGTATTTTGTAACTATAGTTGTTGAAGTATCTTAGTTGATACTCATGTATGATTGGTATTTTGGATATAGATATATGTGATCGAACTTTTGTGATATGGTTGTTTATTAATTCGTTAATAAATTAAAAATTCTGCTAGTTATGCTTACTAGCCTGGTTACGGCAAATTTCAGGGATGAAATTCTTTTAAGGGGGAGGAATGTAACGACCTAGGATTTTCTATCGTCTTAAATTGTAAGTATTTGTTTTTAATTCAAATTATAATAGTCTACTAATCGGAAATAAAATCCCGTTGAATAATAAATTTAACAGAAAATTGTTTTAAATCAAAACCGAGATCTATAAATTTCTAGCTTTTATTTATAAATTGAAATTTGATATTATAATTTGAATTTACTTATAACCACAAGACTTATGCTGATTATTAAGTCATTCATTTGTTAATATAAATGAATGAGAAGAATGTATATACATGTAAGTTCAAAACGGAATATATAATATTTTTAAACTAAATAAAAATAGTATATGAAAAACAAATAGGGTATAAATAGAAAAGAGTTCTACTTGAAGATTTTCTTGTATGCATATACATATAACAAAACTATTCTTTGTATAAAAGCAAGTCCATTTTGGAAATGGAAAGTGAAAAGGAAGCAAATATATAAGGAAACAATATATGATGGAAATGAGAAAAAAAAATCAAGTACAATCATTAAACCATTTTAAAAGAAAATCTTTTACAAAATGTGTTTTAAACAAAAATGTTATTTTCATACATTTAAAGAGTGTAACAAACTTCTATTTTCATTTCTTTGAGTTATTCATTTCTAAATATAAAAAGAAATATGAATATGGGGACTTAAACTATTTACATTTAATACTACTTTACATTATTTTGTTCTAGAAAATGTAGTGAATTAGCAATCATATTCCTAAAAGAAATCATGCTTCTAGAGTCAACATAGGATAAAATGGAATTGAACTAAGAAAATAAGGAGTTAATAACAAAATTTACAAGTCACAAATGAAAGAGGAAAATACAGACCTGGTCAAAAATGTAGGCTGAAGTATATTTAAACTCAGCCACCTAAATCATATCAAAGCCACCAAAATCTTTTGTACATCAGCCTTAAGGATCTCAAACCCTTTTCGGGCTCCAAAATGTGTACAATGGTGGCTGAAATACATCATTATACTTTTGCATATATATATATATGTATGTATGTATGTATGTATGTATGTGTATGTCAGTTTCATGTTTTTTAAAACCCTGTCAAAAACACTCTGTTAAAAATAGGCTTGTTCTTCTTCTTCTTTTCTAATAAAAATCCAAAAGCAACGCAAGGTTATCAGGGATTCGGATCATAGTTTAGATTCAACTGGATGTTTTGAAAAGATCAAAACATGTTTAAGGTGAGAACACCTATTGCTTTGTTACTGAACATGATTTTATTTACTTTGTCATGTATAAAACTCAAACAAGCCATTCTATATGATTTCAAAATTCGTTTCCTCTCAATCTGTACTTGTTTTGCAAATTCCGTAAACAAGTGAAGTGTTTATTTCCGAGCCTAGATTATGTTGATTACATTTCATGGAGTATACAATGAGTTATGTTGAAATTACAGTAAGAAATTAAGAATTTGGCATTTTTCATCATCTTTAAATCAATGATTCATGTATATAAACGTGATTGTAGCATGAAAATAGGATTTTTAGTGAAGAAATCATAATTTTTAACAGCTTAGATTTTAAGGAATTTTTTTGATGATCAAAATTCACTAAAAATTAATTTTCGGCAACCTGGACAACGAGGGGAGGAGAGGTTTGGTCGAGGAGGAGCATAGTGACATGGGCAAGGGGTTCACCGTGGCCGATTTTCGAATTGGGCTTTGATTTGAAGTGGTGTGGGGTTTTTAGGGTTTAAGGGTATGCTATGTAATGGTGTGAAATGCGATGGTGTGACAACCCGGATTTTTAATGTCTATTTATTGGGTGATTAACTGATGTGATTATTGGAATATTAGTTTTGATTAGTCGAATAAATGAATTTATGATATTTAAAATATCTGAATATATATAAATTGATTTAAAAACTATATTCAAACTTAAGTTATAACATTTTAGTTACGATAAATTTCATAGAAAAATATATATAAACTCTTCCATTTGAAATTTAGATGAGATATCCATAAAAGTGTATATAACTATACAAGCTTTATGATAATTAAACATGTAAAAGCTTATGATGTTTAAATATATACACAAGCATATAAGTAATATGTATATATATATATATATATATACATTTGCCACATGAACTAATATACATGAAAATTTGTGTAAATGTGAATATATATATACACATATAATGATAAAATACACATAAGCAATGTATATTAAAATATGTATATATTTAAGTTTGTTTATATGATATGTAAGCAAATAAATATGCAAACATATAGGTATATGTAGTTATATATATATATAAGCAAAAGAAACTTGTAGGAGATAAAAGGTATATGTACACATATATGAAAGGTATGTATAAGCAAAAGGAAACACTGAATAAATGCACATCATTTCAAGCACTCAAAACATATAATCAATGTCAGGCATTTAAGTTCAAGTATACAAAGTTTCATGTCCAGCATATTAAATATCATATCAACATAAGATCAAATCATGTCTATACGTTCAAATCAAATAAATAAAAGAAAAAAAAATGTGGCCTGTACGAGATATAGCCTACCCTTCTCTGTATATACGTATCTCCTCTATTCATTTTCTTTCATTTGAAGTAAGTTAAACAAAAGAAAAGGAAAACAACCTAAAACCAGAACAAAATCAAGAGCCTGTAAACTATATTCAAACCAAAAAATTTAATCAAAGAAATCAACTATCTCAAAGTAAATCCATTTGAATTTCAAAGCAAATCATCCCAGATCAGAAGCAAGCTAGTAGCTTTTCAAACCCAGGTCCTCTGTTCAAAAACAAATCAAGGTGAGCAAAAAAATTTCTTAAAGGGTTCAAATCTGTTTAAAATCTGAATACATGCAATAAGTATCTGAAGTAATGTGTGATAATTATTGTATGGTTTGAAATATGAATTATATGTGTATATATATATGAACTGAATGGATGTGCATACTGAATGTTGTTCTGCTCTTGTTGCTTAGGTTTAAAATTCGATCAAAAATCAAGTTCTTTTCTCTGATCTTCTTTAGATCTAGATGTATAAACAAAATTTGTTTGTCATAACATGAAATCAAATTTAAAAATAATTTCAAGCTAAATCTGAAGCTAGTTTTAGTAAAGAGAAAGAAGAAAAGTAGGATTCTAATCATACTAAAAATTCTACTTAAATGATTTCTGGATTCAAGTATATAAACTGAACTGTTATCGAAAATGATGATTGTTAAAATTATAATCATGATTTCTAGACTTGTAAAAAGAGAGAAATGGCATGTTAAACGGAAAGTGAGTTTTGAGCATTTTCTGGTGATCGGCGTAACTAGGGTGGTCGGGGTTCATGTTAGAGGTGGCTCGTGGGTCAAGGATGATGGGAAAAATAATCAGGGATTTTCTGGAACGTCGTGGTGGCGCGGCGAGTTAAATCTAGGGTTTAAGCTGAGTTTTTATTCGTGGTTGGGTTCGTGGCAATTGCGGCCTTGTCATCACGTCGAACTCGATCGCATAAGGGGGAAAAGTTTCGTCGTGTCGTGGCGCGGCTTTGGGATTGGACGGCGTGGGTCCCAGAGGTCGGAGGTGATGGCCAGAGGTGATTTTCCGATCGTGTTTGTTTTCCAGCTTGGTGGAGATATCGATTTTTGGTTAGACATCAATTTTCGTAACTCTGCATAGTCGAGATGTTGGTCGAGGTCGATTGCAAGTTGGTGAGGGTCGGAGAGATGGTCGGCATCGAGTTTTCCGGTCGTGCACGTGCATGTGGGCGAGTTGATGTCTGTGTTTGGTTTTGAGGTTGGGTTCTCAGAGATGAGCTCGGGTATTTTGAAGATCGACTCGAAGTTGATGAGGAAGCTGACGACTCGGTGTTTTGTTTAAAATGCTCAGGTTTTCCTTGTTTTGGCTCGGGTCTGTAGTGGTTAAGCTATAATTTTAAGGAAATTTGTTTCCCGGATTTCAAAATTTATATAAAGTTGAAAATGAACCAGGTTTATATTGAGGAAGTATTTCCAGGTTAAATTTTAAAAAGGGAATTCAAGTTTTCAAGCTTAAGGAAAGAATACAAGTTTTAAAACAAACAAAATAGATATTTTCCAAGTTTAGAGTTATTTAAAATGGTAAGTGTTTAAGCAATGTATTTAATCAAGTATAAATGAATAAGTTATCAAAGGTTTGTAAACCAAGTTCTAAAACTAATTATTTATAAAAAACAAGATTTTAAAACAAGTTTCAAGATCAAATGTAAAAGTTAAATGATTTTAAAATTGGTTGATTTTAAAGTAATTATTAGGTTAGTTTTGTAATTAAATTCCTATTTGTTTTCAAATGATTTTGTTTTCAAGCATCTAAATTAACTAAATATAAATGTTAAGTGGGTGTTTAATTAAGGTAAATGGTTTATCTTAATTAGTTAAGTCTTATTAATAAAAGTAATTAAAGTATAATTACGTAATTAATTAAAGATATTTACTTTTGAAACTAATTAAGTATAATTAAATAAATGTAAGTATAATTACTTAGTGAAGTAATTAATGGGTAATTACTGGATGTGATTAATTGGGAACTAATTACTGAATGTAATAAATTTAAAGGAAAATCAATTTATGGAAGTAATTAGAGAATGATTACTTAATGGGAGTAATTAAGGATTAATTACTTAGTGTAATTAATTAAATTAAAGGATTGATTAATTTAGTAAAATTAATTAAGAATTAATTAATTAGCGAGTATGATTAATTAAAGGATAATTAATCGATGTAAGTAATTATAGGATAATTAATTCGAGTAATTAATTAAGGATAAATGTAATTAATGTGAAGGCATGAAGGTTAATTAATTTGTGTTATTAATTAAAGGCTAATTACTTAATGTAATTAAAGAGGATAATTAAGGGATGATTAATTAATGGTTTTTAATTAATTTATGTTAAGTAAACATGATTAAAAGTGATTGAAGTAATTAATTTAATTTATTTTAAATTAATTTGGAATGGTATGACAAATTAATCTTGCCTATGAATAATTGAATGAAATTGTATGCCTTAGGTTAGTCGATATCTCTTATATGTCATTTGTGATGCTATGTGATATGATATGTTTGGCTTAAATGGTGATAATGTGGGCATCTATCGATGATGAATTACTGTGTAAAGGTGACACCCTGTATGTAAAGTTTGAATTATATTTCACTTGAATAACTTGGGTCAAGATGACTTGGATTCGAAGAAACCGGGGTCGGGTATCAGTAATACCCGAAACCACTTCGATTAGTAAACTAAATTCTTTATAAATTGGATATGTGAAATTACACAGGCTGGAATGGAATGAATTGAGTAACATGGACATTTAACCTGAAACTGTTGTGTGTGATAAATGCTTGACTATAAGAACTCGTAAAGGGTACGAGTTACCCTGATATTCACATATTTTATGGCTGGTATTCCATATTATATGGGTTTCCTCACGCTGGTTTCCAGCCTGACTCGGGTGTTACTTTGTTGTAATGCTCGGGTCAGACCGAGTATTACAGATTTCCAGGTAAGGACGTTCTGGAGCTCAAGAGGCGAGCTGGATGGAAGGAACGTTTGGAGTGTATTCCGCTATGATATATTGCTATTTATCTGGGACAAGTTATTTTAATTGTCCAGTGATTGTGAAATGTTGTAACTCCGATGTATTAAAATGTAATTGACTAATACATCATTCTTTGTGTAAAGAATATTATTTGATAATATATTTTATCCGCTGCGAATGTGAGCTTCTGAGTTTGGTTTTCTGTTTCTTCTTCTTCTATCTCTTTCTTCTTTTCCTAACTCTTTGGAATTTTCGGGATCGGGAATTTCGGGTCATTACATTTGGTATCGGAGCAAAAGGTTAAGCGAAAACCTTGGCTCTGGTGGGTCTACTCATCAGCGATAGGGTTAGTATTACCCTAGGATGAGTTGAGTGTATATGTGTGTATATATATATATGAGAGCGTACTTGTTATTTTCTTATATAAAGGTTTTAAAAATGGTTTTAAAACTGGATGATTTTATAAAAGCTTATATTATATATATAGCAATAATTGGTTATAAAATAAGAAATTAAGGAATATATATATACATATTCAAATAAGGATTGGATAAAATGAACTATACAAATAAGATGAATTAAAATGGTTTCAAACCAGAAAATAAATGGTTATTGAGTTTAAATAGGATGATTGTTTTCCAATAAACAAATAAATGTTCTAAGGAAGTAACCATTAGATATGAATAACTTGTAAATTAGAAAGGATTTAAATTGAAAAGTTTTGAAATTGTTTCAAATGGTAATAAAAATAATAAAGAGTATTATTCAGAATATTTTGAATGTGAACTTATTTTAAAAAAACAGTTGTTTGAAAGCATTAAAGGAAACTGTTTGAACTAAAACCAAAAGTGGTTTAAAATTTAAGGATAACTTGGAGTGTAAAGGAAATAATAAGTATATATGAGGGATATACATAATATCAAAAATGGGTTGAAATAAACTCTAAATGTTGAGTTTTAAATTTGGAATGAGATGTGAAACCCAAGGTGATAAGTTTTTAAAGTTATAAGATTATTAATGTGAAGTTTAAATTTTGAAGAAGGAATTCAAATTGGGTAAGGTTAATGAAATTAAATTGAATTTAACTTTGGGAAAGTTAAATAAATTAACAAGAAACCTGAATTGGAAATTTCAAGATGAAATTGGAATTTAACTTGGGAAGTTAAATGGTTAATTTGAATTGGGAGTTTGTGTGATCTCAAAATGGGTTTGAGATCTGGAAATTGGAAATGGGTGAATGTTTTAAAATAAATTGGATGATATCATCCTATTGTTATTAATAATCTTTAAATTGTGAACTGGATTTGTAACATCCCAGATTTTATTAAATTAAATTTAGTAATTTATTTGAATTTTTGGATGAATTAAAATTTGGAAAAGATTTTAAAATAAATAAATAAAATAATGTGTTGATTTAGACTGAATAAAATTCCAATTTCTTTTGAATTTAAAATCACTTGGATTTGAACATCTTATATGTATAAATATATGAATATATTGAATTGAGTTTTAAGTTAGAAAATATAAAAATAAAATAAAATAAAATATATACAAAATGAAATGCAATATACTTACACACATAATACAAACAAAAATATATCTACAAATTCAAACCATATGCTTGCCGTGAGTATATGAGAATAAGAAAGGTAGTAGGAAGATAGAAGCATGTAAGAAGATATCTTTTGATAAAACAAGATTTGTACTTGCATAAGAGAATAGGACTGCATGTAAACAAGAATTGAAACATGGGCATTTAATGCCATCAGTTCTAGCACGCAAAAGAAAGAGTATTAGCCACCATATTTATAAAAAAATCTCTGGTTGCAAATGTACAAATAAATAAAAAGAAAACTGTACCTCCCTTGCTCTGTACATCTCTATATGTATCAACCCATGCATCAGTTCGTTCAAAACTTTTTACTGAAGAAAGAAAATAAACTTAGAAAAATATATACAAGTCTAAAACAAATTGCTGAAGAGAGAAATAAAAGAGTAGAGGAATAAAAACTGCAGATTTTCCAAAACAAGTGAAAGTATTCTCTGTCTCCTAATAAATTTCAAAGGTGAGTAAACATGATTTTGTAAAGAATTTCAAGTTTATTTAAAACAGTTTGAACTTTAATTATAAACTGCTTATTCATGTCTCAGTGTGATAATATCCCAGTAATGCTCTGTGTTCCCTGTAAACATTTATACAGGGATTATAATTGTTTCAAAACTAAAGTCTATTTGCTTTAATCACTGACAAGTTTGGGTTTTTCAAATAAATCAAGTTGTTTTAATCCTCAAACAAGATTTTGTAAAGTTAACTAAACATACAGTAAGTTGTCATCACTGTAAACTTCAAATTTACTGTAAAAAGAAATTTTTATGAGAAACTCGAATACTTTAATTTGTTGAATAGATTGTATAACTTGAATAAACATAAAGGAATAAGATTTTTGAAATAAAAATAGTGATTTTTAGTTGAGTATTCACAGAGTATTTGGTTTTTGAACAAAAATAACACTTTTTCGAATTACCACTAATTTAGTTAATGATAAACGTTGAAATTTGAATTGAAGCTAGTTTGAACCTCAATAATGATGAGAAAAATAATAAATGATTTTTCGAATGGATGAAATTGCCGTTCGAACCCAAAGTAGGCTTTAAGATGGAGTTTTGCAGTGGGTCGAAAGCAAGGTGATTGCATCACCTAGGAGTGATCGAGTTTTATGAAACTCGAGGGGATGGAAGATGTGGACGTTATCGTGGTATGGTGATGCAGCGCAGCAACTTAAAGAAGGAACGAGACATAGAAAGAGCAAGGCATATCTGAAATCGCAAAAGCCAACACCACTGCTATCTCCTAACTCACGAACGACTCATCAATCGCAAAAGCCAACACCACTACTATCTCCTAACTCGCGAACGACTCATCAATCGCAAAAGCCAACACCACTGCTATCTCCTAACTCGCGAACGATTCATCAATTAACATCTAACTCGCGCGCGAGTTATCAGTTTCCCGACCTAACTCTGTTTCTCTGCAACCATCACCAACCTCACGACTCAACGGTTCCGCGATTCAGCCCTACTTCAACTCGCGACACACCCTCATCCACGATCCACGACTCATCTTCGATTCCTTTTCCTACAACCGCGACTGCACCTCTTCCCGACCCCAAAACCCTAAATCGCGATACTGCGATAAGTCGCGAACGACTTAAACTTCCCCTCCGCCTCCTTCATATGTCGTGCACGACTTATCCCTTCCCCGGTAGCCTGTTCGTGAAGGAAGAATCGAAGCCGCCTCTATATGTCGTAAATGACATAACTATGCCGTGTCAAACTTTTAAGTCGCGAACTGCTTTGATAAGTCGTAGCCGAGACATTCTATGAGTCGTAGCCGAGTTAGCATTAAGTCGCTGCATTTCTTTCTTTAAGTCGTATGTTGAGGACTATGTGTTGTAATCTTTTTAAGTCATAAGTTGTGACAGTTGTATTATAAACTGATAAGTCGAGTACGACTTATGATGAGTCGTAGGTCGTAGGTGATGAGTCGGAAACGACTTAAGACTTATGTAATTTTCTGGATATGTGTTGTAGCCTATAAATAGGCAAGTGGTGTCATTTTGTAATGGTTGTTGAATATTGAATAAAATTCTCTTTTGTTAGCTTTGTGCTTTCAATTTCAATTGGTAGTCGAGTGTATCTCCTATCTCCACTTACGTCATTCGAGTGCGCTCGAATCATCGTTTGTTGAAGCCGATTCACGGTATCTTGTGCGCAAGATCAACGTCGAAGAATCGTAGATCTCTTTCCCGGTATCTTCGGATCAACGAGTCAGAGATAGCTAGAATTCGGTATCTTCGGATCAACGAATTTAGGCATCGCAGTATTCATCAATCCACCGATTACTACTTTCAACGATCTACATCGTTTTGATTAATCCGCTGCGTCAGTTTGGTATCAGAGCTTGTTTTAGCTAATCATAGCTAAATCGAGTCTTGGAGCCGAGAATTTGAAGTGTTGAAGTTGTGTTCATCGTGTTCATCATATTTTGCAACAAAGTTGGAGTTTTCGATCCATTTCATTTTGGATCCAAGTTTGAAAGTTGTTTGAAACTTGAAGTGTGAATTTGTTGAAGTGTTTGGGAAGTATTCAATCATGCCGCCAAGACGAGTTCAACGTCATCGCAATATTAATGCTTTGTACGGAAGAGAAGAGGCTGATGAAATGGAGCAACGAATCAACGAGAATTTCAATGAAAAGCTTACTGAAGGGATTGGTCGATTAGAGAAGATGATGTTGGAGATGAGTCAAAATCAGAGAAGAGTATCACCCGAATCGAGCCATGGGAGAAGTAGAGCTTCACCACATTCAAATCGAGAGAGAAGTGTCGATAGTGATCATAGAAGCGTGGATCGAGATTGTGATAGAAATGTTGATGATCAAGGTCGTGATAGAAATGTGACTGATTGAGATCGGAGGAATGTAGATCGTAGGAATGTTGGTGGAAGAAATGGTGGTGGTAGAGATGTTGGTGGTCAGGATCGACATCGATATACATCGGATGGTGAAGAAGAGTATGATGGTGGTAGTGTTCATGGACGAGGACGTGGACGAGGAAGGAATCAGTCGGAGTACGATCACAAGTGGGAATCTGGGATGAAAACTGAAATTCCAGAATTCAAAGGTGGTATGCAAGCTGAGGAGTTTTTGGATTGGGTGGCTAATGTTGAAGAAATTTTTGATTTCAAAGAAGTTCCAGAACGTCGTAGAGTGAAGTTGGTTGCTACAAGGTTGAGGGGTAGAGCTTTGGCATGGTGGCAGCAAACTAAACTAACACGTGAACGAATGGGGAAGTCAAAAGTTGAATCTTTGGAGAAGATGAAGAAATTGATGAAAGCAACGTTCTTACCTTACAATTATCAATCTCTGATGTATCAACGTTTGCAGAACTTGAGGCAGGGCACAAAGACTGTTAATGATTACGCAGATGAGTTTTATCAGCTTATTGCAAGGAATGATATTATGGAAACGGAAGAACAACTGACATCTAGATTCATTGGGGGATTGAGAATGCAGATCCAGGATATGGTAAATATGTTCGATCCTAGATCTGTGGCAGAGGCACATCAAAAAGCGTTGGCTTGGGAGAAACAGGGAAGACGAGGTGGTGGTGTGTTTACCAATTCTAACAATCAAGCGAAGGGTGTTAATGGAAGTTCTAATGTTTCAAAAGTTGTTGCAAAACCAGTTGTAAAGGAGGTTGAGAAGGCGAAGGTTAACAATAGTTTCAAATGTTACAATTGTCAGGAGATGGGTCATAAAAGCAACGAATGTCCGAAGCCGAAGAAGAGAACCATGGTGACAGAAGTTGAGGAGGAAGATGAGGAAGAAGCTGAATGCTCTAATTCTTTACCAGTTGAGGAGGAAGACTTACTGTCGGGAGATGACGGGTACGCATTGATGATGAGGAGAAGTTGTTTAACACCGAAGCAAGATGAGGAAAGTAGTTGGTTGAGGAACAATATCTTTCAATCTACATGCACTATTCTGGGAAGAGTTTGTAAATTTGTTATTGATGCTGGGAGTTGTGATAATATTATCTCTACAGAAGCGGTGAAGAAGTTGGAGTTGAAAACCGAGAAACATCCTAAACCGTACAAGTTAGCTTGGTTGAGGAAGGGTGGTGAAGTGAAAGTTGGACGTAGAGCTTGTGTGAAGTTTTCAATTGGGAAGAAATACCAAGATGAAATCTGGTGTGATGTCGTAGATATGGACGTTTGTCATTTGTTGCTGGGGAGACCGTGGCAGTATGATCGAGCTGTGCAGCATGACGGACGGACCAATAGTTACAGTTTCATGTTCGAAGGTACAAAGATTACTCTGGTTCCGAAGAAACACCAACAGGAAGAAAACAAACTGGAGGAGATTGAAGAACTGAAAACGTTGTTATCTTTGAAGGAGTTTGTTAAGGAGATCGAGGAGGAACCGGAAGTGTTCTTGTTGATTGGGCGTGAGAGCAGTGAAGAGGTTGAAATTCCAGAAGAAGCAAAGTCAGTATTGAAAGAATTTGAGGATGTATTTCCAGACGAGTTGCCTAAAGAGTTACCGCCGCTGAGAGACATTCAACATCAAATTGATCTTGTTCCAGGAGCAGTATTGCCACATAGACCGCATTACCGAATGAGTCCGAAGGAGCATGAAGAATTAAGGAGGCGGGTGGAAGAATTGCTTGAGCAAGGACGTGTACAGGAAAGTTTGAGTCCATGTGCTGTGCCAGCTTTGTTGGTACCGAAGAAAGATGGGACGTGGAGGATGTGCACGGACAGTCGAGCATTGAATAAAATCACTGTACGATACAGATTTCCAATGCCAAGGTTGGATGACTTGCTGGATCAGTTGAGTGGGGCTACTATCTTTTCGAAAATTGATTTGAAAAGTGGATATCATCAAATTCGGATTAGACCTGGAGACGAATGGAAGACAGCCTTCAAGACAAGAGAGGGGTTGTATGAATGGCTGGTGATGCCGTTCGGTCTTTCGAATGCACCGAGTACGTTCATGCGAGTGATGAATCAAATTTTTAGACCTTTCATTGGGAAATTTGTGGTGGTGTACTTTGACGATATTTTGATTTATAGTAGGAGTCTGGAAGAGCATGTTCAACATCTGAAGGAAGTGTTAATTATTTTAAGAGAGGAACAATTTTATGCTGCGACAAAGAAATGCGTGTTCATGACGCATAGTGTTTTGTTATTGGGGTATATTGTTTCGGAGAAGGGCATCCAGGTAGATCAGAATAAAGTTGAAGCA
This sequence comes from Allium fistulosum, assembly GCA_030737815.1. Lineage (NCBI taxonomy): Eukaryota > Viridiplantae > Streptophyta > Magnoliopsida > Asparagales > Amaryllidaceae > Allium > Allium fistulosum. Next base: position 532,182,664 of record CM060908.1, on the reverse strand, counting down.
GTCAGGAATTGGCCACAGCCGAAGACAATTACAGAAGTGAGAAGTTTTCATGGGCTAGCGTCATTCTACCGAAGATTCATTCCACACTTCAGTAGCGTGATGGCACCGGTGACTGATTGCATGAAGGGGAAACAATTTTCTTGGACGGAGGAAGCTGGGATTGCTTTTGGGAAGATCAAGAAGTTGCTGACATCTGCACCAATTCTTGTATTACCAGATTTTCAGTTATTGTTTGAACTGCATACTGATGCGTCAAAGGTTGGAATTGGAGGGGTGTTGAGTCAGAATGGGCGTCCTATTGCATATTTCAGCGAGAAGTTGTTAGGAGCAAAGATGAGATACAGTACCTATGATGTGGAATTTTATGTTGTTGTTCAAGCGGTGAAGCACTGGCGACATTACTTATTCCAGAAAGAATTTGTTTTATACACTGATCACGAGGCATTGAAACATTTACAAGGACAAGACAAGATTTCAGCAAGACATGCATCGTGGATTGCTTATTTGCAGCAGTTTACTTTTGTCGTTAAGCACAAGTCAGGGATAACCAATCGTGTGGCTGATGCTTTGAGCAGGAGGAGTCATTTGTTAACGACAATGAAAGTTGAAGTGACAGGTTTTGAATTATTGCCAGAATTGATTGAAGAAGATCCTTACTTTGTGAAATTTGTTGAAAAAGTAAAGGAAGGAAGCACTGATGAATTTGTGTTGGTGGATGGTTTTCTGTTTAAAGGAAATCGTTTGTGCATCCCAGACTGTAGCTTGAGAATGAAGATTGTTAAAGAATTACATGAAGAAGGCCATGTGGGTAGAGATCGTACGTTACAGTTAATTTCTCAATCTTATTTTTGGCCGTCAATGAGGAAAGAGATAGAGAGATTTGTGGAAAGGTGTCATATCTGTCAAGTTTCGAAAGGAACAGCGACGAATGCGGGGTTATATATGCCGTTATCTGTGCCTACCAAACCATGGGTTGATATCAGCATGGATTTCGTGTTGGGATTGCCGAGAACTCAGAGGGGAAATGATTCTATATTTGTTGTGGTGGACAGGTTTTCGAAGATGGCACATTTTATAGCCTGTAAGAAGACAGCGGATGCAGTTCGAGTGGCACAGTTATTCTTTAAAGAAATATATCGTTTACATGGTTTACCCGAATCTATTGTTTCTGACCGAGATACTCGATTTCTGAGTCACTTTTGGTTGAGTCTATGGAAGATGGTGGGAACGAAGTTGAAATTTAGTAGTGCATATCATCCTCAAACAGATGGACAAACTGAAGTTGTGAATAGATCGTTGGGAAATTTGTTGCGATGTCTTGTGCAGGACAATTTGAAGAGTTGGGACTTAAAGTTGTGTCAGGCAGAGTTTGCTCATAATCATGCTGTTAACCGAAGCACTGGTTACAGTCCATTTCAAATTGTATATTCAAGCTTGCCAAAGGGGCCGTTGGATTTGACGGTAGTGCCACAACCAAAAGGAGTGATTAAACGGGCGTCAGATTTCGTTGATGAGTTGAAAGATTGTCATAAAGACGTTCAGGAATGTTTGGAAAAGACAAATGAGAAATATAAACAAGCTGCAGATAAAAAGAGAAGAAGTGTGAAGTTCAACGAGGGTGATTGGGTATATGCTGTGTTAACAAAGGATCGTTTTCCAGTGGGAGCTTATAACAAGTTGAAAGCCCGAAAAATTGGTCCAGTTAAAATCTTGAAAAGGATCAATGAAAATGCTTATAAGTTGAAGCTACCAGAGGATGTTCACACTTCTGACGTGTTTAATGTTAGGCATCTTATACCTTATTATTGAGATGAACAATCTAATGGGGAAGAACCTTTAAATTCGAGGACGAATTTTTTTCAACAAGGGGAGGATGATGCAGCGCAGCAACTTAAAGAAGGAACGAGACATAGAAAGAGCAAGGCATATCTGAAATCGCAAAAGCCAACACCACTGCTATCTCCTAACTCGCGAACGACTCATCAATCGCAAAAGCCAACACCACTACTATCTCCTAACTCGCGAACGACTCATCAATCGCAAAAGCCAACACCACTGCTATCTCCTAACTCGCGAACGATTCATCAATTAACCTCTAACTCGCGCGCGAGTTATCAGTTTCCCGACCTAACTCCGTTTCTCTGCAACCATCACCAACCTCACGACTCAACGATTCCGCGATTCAGCCCTACTTCAACTCGCGACTCACCCTCATCCACGATCCATGACTCATCTTCGATTCCTTTTCCTACAACCGCGACTGCACCTCTTCCCGACCCTAAAACCCTAAATCGCGATACTGCGATAAGTCGCGAACGACTTAAACTTCCCCTCCGCCTCCTTCATATGTCGCGCACGACTTATCCCTTCCCCGGTAACTTGTTCGTGAAGGAAGAATCGAAGCCGCCTCTATATGTCGTGAACGACATAACTATGCCGTGTCAAACTTTTAAGTCGCGAACTGCTTTGATAAGTCGTAGCCGAGACATTCTATGAGTCGTAGCCGAGTTAGCATTAAGTCGCTGCATTTCTTTCTTTAAGTCGTATGTTGAGGACTATGTGTTGTAATCTTTTTAAGTCATAAGTCGTGACAGTTGTATTATAAACTGATAAGTCGAGTACGACTTATGATGAGTCGTAGGTCGTAGGTGATGAGTCGGAAATGACTTAAGACTTATGTAATTTTCTGGATATGTGTTGTAGCCTATAAATAGGCAAGTGGTGTCATTTTGTAATGGTTGTTGAATATTGAATAAAATTCTCTTTTGTTAGCTTTGTGCTTTCAATTTCAATTGGTAGTCGAGTGTATCTCCTATCTCCACTTACGTCATTCGAGTGCGCTCGAATCATCGTTTGTTGAAGCCGATTCATGGTATCTTGTGCGCAAGATCAACGTTGAAGAATCGTAGATCTCTTTCCCGGTATCTTCGGATCAACGAGTCAGAGATAGCTAGAATTCGGTATCTTCGGATCAACGAATTCAGGCATCGCAGTATTCATCAATCCACCGATTACTACTTTCAACGATCTACATCGTTTTGATTAATCCGCTGCGTCATATGGCCGGAAGCGTTGGTTTTTCTGGTAACCGAGACGTGGCAGCGAAGCGATTGTGTTCGATGAGTTTCGAGTCGCAATTCGTTTGAACGAGCAAAAGTTGCGTTCGAGTTTTTCACGTCGACCTGGGTTTTGATTTCGAATGAGGGGATGAATTGGGATTTGCTGGCGATCGCGATGGTCATCGGAGGGGCGCCGCGTTGATGTGCACGTGCACAATTTAAATTCGCATGTCAGTGATTTGGGTGGGAGGAGAACTCGAAGAAGGGTTCGAGTTGATGGTGGATATACTCGGGTATTTTGTGTGATTGAGAAATGTTGTTTCCAGAAGTTGTTTTTTTAAAAAGACTTAAAACTGAGCAAAGAAAAATGGGGGGAAGGAGAAGGACGGGAAAGGAAGAAGATTGGCTCGGGGAAATCACGAGCGTGACTCGGTAAAAAACTAGGTTTACTCGGGTTATTTTAAATATGGGTTTGGCCCAAATAAAATTTAAGTTTTACTATTAACAGCTTTTAGATTTGTGAAGAAAATAATATTAACTATATTGAATTAAAAGCTGATTACCATTTTCAATGAACTAAGTGGATACTTAATAATCTAATTTATACTTTAAATAATTGAATTTAAAGATATGAATTGAAGTTAATTTACCTTAAATTTTAATGTAACAATAAATTGATTTTGGTGCAAAGTAAATTATTAACTGATAATTAAGGTAAATAACTTTCATAAATTAACGAATTTGAAAAGAAATTAAGAATGATTTATAATTTAATTGATTAATAAACAATTAAGTATTCAAATTTATTTGTAAATTGAGCAATTGTTATTCAAACAGATTTAAAAATCGACAGATCAAATTTAGTCTTTAATTAAAAATAATAATTATGAAAACCATAAATCTAGTAAATTAAGATTTAATTAAATCATAATTAAGTAAAATTAAACATTAATTTAAAAATGATTAGTAAAGATATTTAAGTGGTTAATTCAGTTTAATCCCAATTACTTGAATCAATTATGATTGACCATCATCAAATATTCTGTTTTAGATTGATATTTCTTTTATGATACCGTGATTGTTTTGTATTGCATTGTGATCTGTGATTTTGTCCTGTATAAATGTGAAAACCCAGTTTGCCCGTAAAACGGCATTTAAACCTCGATGCGATAGGGGATCGGATTTTCAGTTTGTTATCCGAAACCAACATCGAATCTATGAATTTTTGTGAACAACCTATCCACATGTTTTTGAAATTAACGCTCACTATTCGGGTTACCCATTCCGAATAGTGATACGTCGTATATGGATGGCATTTGAAGACCGGTGTTGAAGACCGGATATTTTCGAAAATGAAAGGACAACCTGTCGAATGTCTCTGCACCGAGTTGCTCCGGTATAGAGATTTATATCACTCTTTTGTGATGGGAAGTCCGGACGTGATTAGAAAATTATCCGGATTGCAAGGGCTTCTTTGGAAGTGCCTTCGGTTCTGTTCGAACCCGGAACAGACTTGTATGGTTACATGTCTGACATTACACTTTGAGATATAAAGCCGATTTCTTTCAAATACATTTCTGTTGGTGGCGGAGAATTTATTCTCTTAGCTTAACACCCTTCTCTGAGACGTACGAGCTCAAAGGTTATGTAGTTGAAATTTATCAGCAATATATCCCAATTTGGTAATGTGACATGCTGAGTGTTTCTGTGTGATGATCAGTGTTTGATCATTTGTGATATGATCATTTGTTTGATCATTTATCTTTGTGATCATAGGTTGATCATCTGTTGACCCAAAGCATGGCTTTGTGACAAAGCGTAGCTTTGTGGACGAGACTTCGTCGAGCCTCACACCCCGGAATGGTCAAAACAGGAAAGATGCAGCAAGGTTATAGGGAGTAGTGCCCCTTAGGGTATGTTCATTTCCTTCTGGATAGAAGTGGTATCATGGTATGGAGCCCAGATACTTAACTTATGTGGATGTCGCAAATATGTTTATATCTTACTTTGTGATTTGTTGCTGGGGCCCGGTTAAAGGTTGGTTACAACCGGGAGATGACATACTCATGTCAGTAGTTACCTATTTTTGCAGAGGTAACCCGGCCTTGTGTTGGCAGAGATCCGGTTAGGTTCTCGGGACGTCCTTCCAGAGGCGTTTCCATGTGGCAATGGGAAGTTCCTTGGCCTGACCATTTGTTGGAAATCCATCTTCCAATACGAACTTTGTACGGTATTAATTATAGAACCTGCCATCTAATATGGTAGCTATAGTAGGCAGAGTATAATGGTACCTATGCTGACTAAGATTTATATTCTACTTTCGAAATGTTTTTCCACACTATGAACTAATAATAATATCAAAAAGAATTTGATTTTGCATAGTAAGCATCTTTGACTATCATAAGAAGAAATCTCCTCCAAGTCTGCGTTTGCATTGTGTGTGTGGCGGGAGGTCTTATGGTAGTTTCATTTTCTAAAAAGCATTTCGAATTGACTTTAAAATTCTCTGCTATTTGTTTAAAGATAAACTGTTTTTGTTTACTCATACCAGTCTCATGACTGATCCGGAGTTTATTGTTTTCTTTTCTAAACTCTGGGTGCCATTATTTCTACACGGGCAGCCTAGTAGCAGGTTTTCCGTATTCTGGAGTTAGCTATATTTTGGAGCTCTTATCTTGGAGATATTCTTAGGAGCTTTTTGGAGATCTCAGGTGTTTAGCTTTTGGGAGTCCGTTATCACTTATTTCATCTAGAGACTTTTGGATATATGATTACTGTTGTATTATCATGATGTTGTATTTGGAGTTGTAGTATATGTATTAAATACTCTGATGAAGTATGGATTATGTCGATGTTGTATCTGTGATGATATTTATGATATTGATTCTGTTCCGATGTTTTTATATTCATCTAATTGTTGTTATAAGCTCCATCCGAACTAAAATTTGACGTTTGAATTTTGGCAGTCGAATACAAGTGAAGTATTTGATGTCTATTTTCGAATGATGAATTTTGGGTCGTGACAGGATTTGTTTAAATGGATGAGAAATAAAGTGTGGTAATATATCCATTATTGAGATAAAAGGGAAATTAAACTTTAATTTGAAATTAAGGATATGGAATTACTTTGTACTAAAAATTTGAATAATTAAATTGGTAAATTAAAATTGTTTTGAACTCTTATTTGAACTTTGAAATAAGTTAAGTAAAGATAATTTAAAATGGAATTTTGAGAATTGGACTCAGAATTAAATTATTTAAAGATTTGGATTATTGATTTAAAAATAAAGGTTAATTTGATTTAAGGGGTTAAATCAACATTTGAAAATTTAACTCGAATTTATATAATTCGAGATTGTGACGCCCCACCTCTATACCCACGCTAGCCAAGAACACTATGGTGTAGTGTCGTCGACTAGCGCGGAGAGTAAGGCTGTTGAGGAGCGACCATCCATGTAACTTCTTTGTGCGAGCACCGATATTTCAGATCGTAAAACTTGCATTTCATTTAAAGAGGAAATCCGACATACCGATACAAACTCAAAGCTATCACACGGTGGCTGTATATAATCTTCGGAAACATGCATAGAAATAATCATAACACAAATCAGTCACAGACAATTCATATCACAAAGGCGGAAATAGATATGAATATAACACATGAAAGTGCACATCAGAGTAGTGGTCAAACAAGATCCACAATATCAAAGGAATAGATACAAGTGCTAGACAAAAGAATATGTATACATCAAGGAGTCTAATCTCAAATGTATACAAACAAAAACTACTAATCTAGAGTAGTTAGCCAAAAGTCAGATGATGGTTCCAGATAGGAGGTCAAGAGGAAGCACCTGTAAAATCTCAGTCTGACCAGAGTATTATTTAAAAAGAAAATAATAAACGGATCAGTCTAGCTATAAATATCAGATAAAGTGATATAGAATAAGAGATATGGCATAAACATATAGTATCCATAATGGCATACTACTATAAGTATGAAAATGATAATCAACAAAAGATTAATCAATATCACAAGAATCTTCTCAAAGATCCAAAGAGGGCATCATACCCAAAACTTGTATTCGTAACAAGGCAATGACACACAAAAGCTCCAATGTGAAAATTGATAAAGCATATCAATAAAAATCACGAAAATAGGTGAAGCAATAAATTCCAGAAATCAATGCACGAAATCCAGAAATCATAAAAAGGGGGAAGTCCGAACACACGGACGGAAATCCGAACACACGGATGGAAGTCCGAATACACGGACGGAAGTCCGAACACACGGACGGTCCGAAGACCATAAATCCAGAAAACTCATAAAAAGAGAAAGAGGCCTATCACATGATGGTCCGAAGACCATGGGGAGCTACCCCATATGTGTGAGTCGGAATCACACAGATTGAGGTCTAGACTAACCAAAAAGCAAAAAGGTATGTGTGAGTGGAATCACACAAGTGGTGTCTAGTCTAACCTCGCAAACAAAAAGGTATGTGTGAGTGGAATCACACAAGTGGTGTCTAGACTAACCAAAAAGCAAAAAGGTATGTGTGAGTGGAATCACACAAGTGGTGTCTAGTCTAACCTCGCAAACAAAAAGGTATGTGTCAGTGGAATCACACAAGTGGTGTCTAGACTATCCTCGCAGGCAAATAGATATGTGTGAGTCGGAATCACACCAATGAGGACTAGTCTAACCTTGCAAACAAAGAGACATCGCACAATTGCTAGTCTAAATCATAAGAATGATCGTCATGATCAACAGGAAGTGTCAATTACATCAAGCTAGTAAATATAAAAGTTTAGCTTCATGTCCCATAACCACTAGCTTAACTTAAATATTTACGAACAAACTGCAGATCTTCACTAGAAGTTAAGTGTAAATTACTCTAAGCCAGTAAGTATAAGAGTTTAGATTCATGTCCCATAACCACTAGCTTAACTCAAATATTTACGAGCAGATTGTAAATTTCCACTAGAAAATTGTCACAAGAGTTTCAATCGAACAAGTCCATCAATTAACCAACGAAGTAAACGCAAGCGTTTCATACCACTTGTTTTGCTAAGCCGTTTAATTATATTTTCTCATACGAATGAGGTAAAGGTTTGTATATACTAATAGATTAGAAAATGGTTTTATAAACGAACTTTGTATTAAAAATAGAGTTGAAATCGTTTTAATGAAAGAGTTTTGATATTTACTACTAGTATAAACCTTTATATTTTTTAAAGTGACAAATCAAAGAAATGATTGTAGAAATAATCAATCATAAAAATTCACATTCGAAGACGTGAATAAAATCCAAATAGATCAATAACGAATCCATCAAAAATGGATATTCTCAAAAGTCCAAAGAAAGAAGTCATCTAACTCGATAATAATTGATAACAATAAGTCGGATCGACAAAAATCGATAAACCTTGGTAATTTGCTCGAAAATAGGCAAATTAGGCAAAATCAGCCATTCAGACGTCTAAATTTTTATGACAGACGTCTGAATTTAATCTCAGACGTCTGAATTTTTATGACAGACGGCTCAGAGGTTAAAAATTGAAACAGAGAGTAGAAAACATTTTGAACTATATTCAGACGTCTAAATATTTTGTGACAGACGTCTAAATTTTACCTCAGACGTCTGAATATTTATGACAGACGTCTAAATTTGGTGACAGACGTCTGAAATAAATTTCAGACGTCTGAATTTTTCTGCTAGGCAAAAAAAACAGCCTAGCTCTAAAATCGACGAATCCGAACCAAAATGCGATTGATTGAGCGATGAACACTAAGGGTTTACGCCAATCGGCAACCCAGTCCTATAGGCACTTCGATGCATCACCAAAAACATGTTCAAACATCCATAAAAGGATTTTCACAAAATTAAACCAAAATACCAAAAATTGGAATATACACGAAATCAATCCAAACCAAAATCAAATGCAAATGGACAAGTGTTAGGAATTCATACCTAACAACAATGATAGATATAGACATAGATGTGAGATAAAAATCTCACCTTTGAACCCAAACAAATGAAGAAGAAGCTTGAAAGCAAAGGGAGAATCAACCACTCTTCAACACAACCCAAATGAGCTTGAATCTATGCTGAAAAGAGAAACATTTCCTAAATTAGGTTTAGGGAATTTTCTGAAATTGAAAGGAGAACGGGTTGGAGAAGATGAAGAGGAGGCTTACCAATAGCTTCTCTTTGAATTTGGAGCAATAACTTGAATTTGCAATGGAACTAGGGCTTAGGAATTTCCTAATTCTTTTTCTCTTCCCCCATTTTTGATGAAGCTTGAGACTTAGGAAATGAAAGTGAAGTAATGAAGAGAAGAGGGGGTGGAGTAAAGATATAACCAGATTTGGGCAAGTGGGCTGAACCCAACCCAAAGTCCAAAGTGAAAAAGTAGCGAAATTCGACTTACTCCAAACATATCAAAGATTATACTCAAAAAGATCGCAAACGGCATTTTGAACTCAATGGAAGTGGTCTCGAGTCCTAATTCGACTGTTTGCAAAAAGTAACTTTTCGGACTTCAATCCGATCAACGATTCTATATTTAAATAAAATACTTAAATATAAAATCGACAAATATGCGGGTTGTTACAGAGATGGTTTAAAGTTGAGATGCGGATTACCTTAGTTTAAATTGAATTTAGTTTGAATTAACTAGAATTGAAGATTGATAAGTATAAAATTCAAATGGAAAATTTGAATTGGATTAATTTGAAATAAAATTGAAGATTGAATAAGTTCAAATCCAAATGGGAATTGGGATTAATTCAAACTGGAGTTGAAATGAATTGAAATTGAAAATTTGGTTCAATTTGAAAATTATTTGAATAAATTAAGATTGAAATCGAAGTGGAAATTTAAAATTGAATTGGTTGGAATAAAGATTGGGTAGTGGAACAGTTTGGCTCTGGACTATTTTCAAACAAATTATTTTAATATAAATTTTCTTAAATATAATCTTCCAAGCTATTTACTATATGCAACCTATCTTTCTAAACCCCAAACTACCTTATACTTATTTTATAACTATTTTTGGAACTATTTAACTATTTTACAACTGTTGTATAAGCTAATGACTATTTTTCTACTACTTTATAACTAATTACGGTTTTACGACTATTTTGTAATTATTTAAAATTTCTATAACTATTTGACTATTTTCTAACTATTTTACAATAACTTAACTGTTTAACAGCTATTTTACAAACTAATAATTATTTTCAACTACTTATCTATTTTTAAAATTTTCAAGCTATTTCTAAATATGAGCTGGACAGAGTTCAAACTGTTTATGATTAAATACCCAACCGAGATAAGAATTGAAGTGATAATCCAAATGGGAATTAAGGCAAATGTGAATAAGAGAATAAAATCATAGTGAGGATGAATAGAAAGGGAATTGATTTAACCGATAATCAATGAAGATAAATACGTAGGATGTACGTATATTATTCTATTCGCATAGTGATTTGATCCAGATTCGAGCACATAAGTTCGAGATAGTATTATCAATCCGAGTTGGGATTTTTCACTCAATTTTCGACGGCGAACCTGGATATGGATTTTTGATTGGTTTTGGATATTCTCTATCATAGATGTGACTATGCAAGGAGAATGAGGGTTTCTGATCAAGAAACCAGATCTGAGTTCGCACTAGGAAGTCGGGTGGACAATACTAGTTCGGAAGTGAAATTGTGTGATCGAGTGAGCGATCAGATTGATATAGCATACAGATGATATGTGTACATCATATGGGTTTGAATGAAGTTGGCATTGAAAATTTATGGATAAGAACTATAAAATGGTCTTTGAAATGAAAGGTATATTTTGTGGAATATATGATGAGGTAAAAAGGAAATTGGAAATTTCTATGATTAAAGATTCACTTTATGAAGAAAAGTAATGTGGTTAATAACTTTATAAAAGAGTAAAAAAATTTGAATATTTGATTTGGGATAAACAAAGTTATATATCTTTGTTATATATGGTAAACTCCCCTTGTTGAATCTATTGACAGAAGAAAAGGGTTTTGAAAGTATTTGAAGTATAAAAGTGAATTTATACAAGTATGAAGTGATTCAAAAATTTCCCAAGGTTATTATATATATATGTATATATAAAGGATTTTGTGAAAATGATTTTGGAAAAAAGTTTTGGGAACCTATGGATTTCTAAAAAGGCTTTTGATTTTTGAGGAAAATCAAAAGGAAACGCTGAATAAATGCACATCATTTCAAGCTCTCAAAACATATAATCAATGTCAGGCATTTAAGTTCAAGTATACAAAGTTTGATGTCCAGCATATTAAATATCATATCAACATAAGATCAAATCATGTCTATATGTTCAAATCAAATAAATAAAAGAAAAAAAAATGTGGCCTGTACGAGATATAGCCTACCCTTCTCTTTATATACGTATCTCCTCTGTTTATTTTCTTTCATTTGAAGTAAGTTAAACAAAAGAAAACGAAAACAACCTAAAACCAGAACAAAATCAAGAGCCTGTAAACTATATTCAAACCAGAAAATTTAATCAAAGAGATCAACAATCTCAAAGTAAATCCATTTCAATTTCAAAGCAAATCATCCCAGATCAGAAGCAAGCTAGTAGTTTTTCAAACCCAGGTCCTCTGTTCAAAAACAAATCAAGGTGAGCAAACAATTTTCTTAATGGGTTCAGATCGTTTAAAATCTAAATACATGCAATAAGTATTTGAAGTAATGTGTGATAATTATTGTATGGTTTTAAATATGAATTGTGTATATATATATATATGAACTGAATGGATGTGCATACTGAATGTTGTTCTGCTCTTGTTGCTCAGGTTTAAAATTAGATCAAAAATCAAGTTCTTTTCTTTGATCTTCTTTAGATCTAGATGTATAAACAAAATTTATTTGTGATAACATGAAATCAAATTTAAAAATAATTTCTAGCTAAATCTGAAGCTAGTTTTAGTAAAGAGAGAGAAGAACAGTAGGATTCCAATAATATTGAAAATTCGACTTAAATGATTTCTGGATTCAAGTATATAAACTGAACTGTTATCGAAAATGATGATTTTTAAAATTATAATCATGATTTTTAGACTTGTAAATCGAGAGAAATGGCATGTTAAACGGAAAGTGAGTTTTGAGCATTTTCTGGGGATCGGCATAACTAGGGTGGTCGGGGATCATGTCAGAGGTGGCTCGTGGGTCAAGGATGATGGGAAAAATAATCAGTGATTTTCTGGAATGTCGTGGTGGTGCGGAGAGTTAAATCTAGGGTTTAAGCTGAGTTTTTATTCGTGGTTGGGTTCGTGGCAATTGCGGCCTCGTCATCACGTCGAACTCGATCGCATGAAGGGAAAAAGTTTTGTCGTGTCGTGGCGCGGCTTTGGGATTGGACGACGTAGGTCCCGGAGGTCGGAGGTGATGGCCAGAGGTGATTTTCCGATCGTGTTCATTTTCCAGCTTGGTGGAGATATCGATTTTTGGTTAAACATCGATTTTTGTAACTCTGCATAGTCGAGATGTTGGTCGAGGTCGATTGTGAGTTGGTGAGGGTCGGAGAGATGGTCGGCGTCGAGTTTTCCGGTCGTGCACGTGCACGTGGGCGAGTTGATGTCTATGTATGGTTTTGAAGTTGGGTTCTCAAAGATGAGCTCGGGTATTTTGAAGATCGACTCAAAGTTGATGAGGAAGCTGATGACTCAGCGTTTGGTTTAAAATGTTCGGGTTTTCCTTATTTTGGCTTGGGTCTATAGTGGTTAAGCTACAGTTTTAAGGAAATTTGTTTCTCGGATTTCAAAATTTATATAAAGTTGAAAATGAACCAGGTTTAAGTTTGAGGAAGTATTTCCAGGTTAAATTTTAAAAAGGGAATTTAAGTTTTCAAGCTTAAGGAAAGAATACAAGTTTTAAAACAAACAAAATAGATATTTTCCAAGTTTAGAGTTATTTAAAATGGTAAGTGTTTAAGCAATGTATTTAATCAAGTTTAAAATGAATAAGTTATCAAAGGTTTGTAAATCAAGTTCTAAAATTAAATTATTTATAAAAAAACAAGATTTTAAAACAAGTTTCAAGATTAAATGTAAAAGTTAAATGATTTTAAAATTGGTTGATTTTAAAGTAATTATTAGGTTATTTTTGTAATTAAATTCCTATGTGTTTTTAAATGATTTTTTTTTCAAGCATCTAAATTAACTAAATATAAATGTTAAGTGGGTGTTTAAGGAAATGGTTTATCTTAATTAGTTAAGTCTTATTAATAAGAGTGATTAAAGTATAATTACGTAATTAATTAAAGATAATTACTTTTGAAACTAATTAATTATAATTAAATAAATGTAAGTATAATTACTTAGTGAAGTAATTAATGGGTAATTACTGGATGTGATTAATTGGGAACTAATTACTGAATGTAATAAATTTAAAGGAAAATCACTTTATGGAAGTAATTAGAGAATGATTACTTAATGGGTGTAATTAAGGATTAATTACTTAGTGTAATTAATTAAAGGATTGATTAATTTAGTAAAATTAATTAAGAATTAATTAATTAGCGAGTATGATTAATTAAAGAATAATTAATCAATGTAAGTAATTATAGGATAATTAATTCGAGTAATTAATTAAGGATAAATGTAATTAATGTGAAGGGGTGAAGGTTAATTAATTTGTGTTATTAAAGGCTAATTACTTAATGTAATTAAAGACGATAATTAAGGGATGATTAATTAATGGTTTGTAATTAATTTATGTTAAGTAAACAGGATTAAAAGTGATTGAAGTAATTAATTTAATTTATTTTAAATTAATTAGGAATGGTATGACAGATTAATCTTGCCTATGAATAATTGAATGATATTGTATGCTTTAGATTAGTCGATATCTCTGATATGTGATTTGTGATGCTATGTGATATGATATGTTTGGCTTAAATGGTGATAATGTGGGCATCTATCGATGATGAATTACTGTGTAAAAGTGACACCATGTATGTAAAGTTTGAATTGTATTTCACTTGAATAACTTGGGTTAAGATGACTTGGAGTCGAAGAAACCAGGGTCGTGTATCAGTAATACCCGAAACCACTTCGATTAGTAAACTAAATTCTTTATAAATTGGATATGTGAAATTACACAGGCTGGAATAGAATGAATTGAGTAACATGGACATTTAACCTGAAACTGTTGTGTGTGATAAATGCTTGACTATAAGAACTCGTAAAGGGTACGAGTTACCCTGATATTCACATATGTTATGGCTGGTATTCCATATTATATGGGTTTACTCACGCTGGTTTCCAGCCTGACCCGGGTGTTACTTTGTTGTAATGCTCGGGTCAGACCGAGTCTTACAGATTTCCAGGTAAGGATGTTATGGAGCCCAGGAGGCGAGCTGGATTGCAGGAACGTTTGGAGTGTATTCCGCTGTGATATATTGTTATTTATCTGGGACAAGTTATTTTAACTGTCCAGCGATTGTGAAATGTTGTAACTCTGATGTATTAAAATGTAATTGACTAATACAGATTTCTTTGTGTAAAGAATATTATTTGATATTATATTTTATCCGCTGCGAATGTGAGCTTCTGAGTTTGGTTTTCTGTTTCTTCTTCTTCTATCTCTTTCTTCTTTTCCTAACTATTTGGAATTTTCGGGATCGGTAATTTCGGGTCGTTGCAGATGGTTTTGGTGGAAGCACGAAGGGTCGAGCTTGGCGTGGGTTTGTCCAGGGGGTGTGTTGGAGTCTTAGGGTTCCTGCAGTGGTAGCAGATTAGTCATAGGTGGTCGACGTCATGGAAAATCGAGTATTTGGCGAAGTCGATTTTGTGTTCAAGTGGAAGGTTGCTGTTCGAATTAGCATATTTTAGATGGAGATGAACAGAGCTTGAAATTGTGGGACGAACGAGAAGGCTAGAGCGAGGCACACGTGTGAGTGTCGATGCGGCAGAGTATAGGATGGAGCAGCCCTTGTGTACATGCACATGCATGCACGAACGTGCACACGCGAGTGATGACAAGAGTGCTGTGGATTTGGAAATGATGGAGATGAGTGGTTCGTTCCTTCATTTATCTCCTGCAGTTGACTTTGGGAAGAAAAATGTTGTGTAAATTGTGGGCTCGGCCCATTGTCCTTAGGCTAGAATTAAATCGGTCAATTTTATATATAATTTAAATAATCAAACTTTGTAATACCACACGTGGCTCGTTTTTTATCCATTCGACCTACGGATTGTTGCGTTGCACTCGTATGAACGAGGACAACGTTTCCATGTTACTTGTGAATGACTTTAGAAAAGTATAAATTTAGTGTATATGGAAACGGCTAAATTTAAATTACGCTATATTTAAATAATAACGTCTTTTAATTTATTATACCTTAATTGGTGATATTTATTGGCAAAATAAAATCCTGTTGAGTTAAACTGAATTGAATATGGTAATTTGACATTGGTTTAGTGGAATAAAACACCGTTCCGCTAATTAAATTAATTTGGTAAATAAATTAGCAGAATAAAACTCCGTTCTGCTATCCTACGAATTTGGACATTTGTTTAGCAGAAATAAATCATTGTTCCGTTAATTAAATTAATTGGACCCTGTTTAGCATAATAAACCACTGTTCTACTATTATTAATTGGATAAGTTAATTTGGACGTTTATTTAGCAAAAATAAATCCCATTCTGTTTTTACATTAGTGTGGACACTTAAATTTCATTCCAATGGACTAAAGTTGGATAAGTTTTGTATTAACAATTGCTTGTTAATTATGGATTTAATTTTCATATGTGATGTAAATACCTAGATTTATAACTTGGATAATTAATTGGAATTAATGGTGACTTGATTAAGTTCCATTAAAGTTGCTAAGCCTCTTTCCAAAGTTGATTTTTGAATCAAAGTTATTTGAAGAATAATTATTATTTATTAACATGTTTATTAAAGATAATTATTATTTGTTTTATAGGATAATTAATCATTTGTTTTATTAATGATTGAAAGTTAATTATTTTATTAATACGATTCTTACTGGTTATTTAAGAATATTTAATTTTTCAAAGTTATTAAACCATTTAAAATGTTTTAAATTATATTTTACTTATTAATTAAGGTTATTTTATAATAATTTGATTTAAAACTTAATTACTATTTAGGAGTTAATTAGTATTAAAATATTATTATTTCAAAGATAATTTGTTCAAATATTAATATTTTTTTTAAAATAATATATTATATAGTAAACTGTTATAAAGAGTATTTTCCTAAATTAAACTTGGAAATTTATATAGGACCTTTATAAGCATTATTTTGAGACAATTAGTAAAATAAAAGATTTCGGGAAGTAATGGTATATTTTCATAGCGCAATTCGAGGGGCAGAGACTACCTACAGCTTGTTATGTTTTCGCTGGGACAGCGACGTAACCATTGTGCAAACTGCGATCAATGATTGATTTCGTGGCGTAATTCGAGAGGCAAAGATTGCCTAAAGTTAAATTTAGATTTCTCTGGGATAGAGATGTAACCATTGAGCTGTGATCTATGGTCGCTACCGAGTGATGCTTTCCATATTTATTTTAAAAAGTTTTCAAATATTTTTGAAAGGAATAGTTTGTGAATATACTTATTCCGGTGAGATAAGTATATGACTATTTTGATAACGAGATTCAATTTATCGAAATTAAATTAAAAGAGACTTAGTAATTTCAGTGGGAAATGAAATATTTGGTTGAATATTTGTTTATTTGATAGTTAAATAACCGACTATCAAAATCTGACTCAAATATGTAATCCTTCTTAATTTTTGTGGTACGGAATTATTCCCTACTTAACACCGAAGGATTTTAACTATGGAAATATCTAGAGGAAACAAGGGGATTATATGGTACAGTAACCATCGGTGGTGCTATATTGTACGTATAAACTCATTTCGTTCTTCTAGGATAAATGATAAGGAGATCCGTCCACTTAAACGGTTAGGGGGTGACCCCCTATCTTATGTATTATCTGATTATTTCCTAAAGAATCGGTATTGAGCGTTCCAAAAATCGGCGTTTGGTTTGTGGAGCACCCGAGAAATGAAGAGTTTACTCGTAAGAGATGACTCGGAACCCATAACCTACTCCGAAACCATATACGGTTAAATGGAGGAGATGCGTTATATTTTGAGATGTTGAAATCCATATGTGGTTCTGTGACTCGTTAGAGTGTGGGAATCTGTGTGAGATTCCTAGATCTATTGAGATGTGGAATTCAGGTGTGATTCCTTGACCTGTTAAGGTGTGGGAGTCCATGTAGAATTCCATAATTTATTTTGGAGACGGTGCGTGAGCTGGAAGCCGGACATGGCCTCATCAGCGGAAATGACTAAAACCAGAGATAGGATGCATAGCCAGGGGCCTAGCTAATCCACGAGGGTGTAGTCATTTCTCTTTCTAGCAAGTCTTTATCGTTTATTTTATGCTTGTTGGGAGCGATTCACTCGGCCTAAGTGGCCAGTTATGTATTTCCTATGTACCTCAGCTAGACATGTGCTGACCCTCGAATGGATAACTCTGATCCTTGTGTTGGAGGACCGTTTCTCAGACATTCTGGAAGTACCTCCATGGAAATCCTACACAATTAGAAAACGATGTAACGACCCAGAATTTCTGTCAATTAAAATTCATATATTTAATTGATTTTAAATATTAACAAGTAGAATTAATAAGTCGAATAATTTATTTTTCGAATAACTAGATTTAATTAGATAATTAAATCGATAAGTTAATAGTTGAAATTCCAAAAATAATTGAAATCTGGATTAAATGTGATTGAAAATGATTTGTAAAATTTTATTTTACCATATTGGAGTTATAGTGATGTTATAGAACTTTTAAAATTGAATTTAAAGTTAAACTGTGAAAATTGAATATTTTAATATTTAATTATCAACTGAAAAATAGCCAATTTTCGAACAGTCTTTGGACAAAACTAGTTCCATTGGATCCGTAATAGTTTTTTATTTTCGGATTTCAATTTTCGTAGCAATCAGAGTTGTCGTTTGACCGTGGCTGCTCCAAACGCATCGAAATTTGTTTTAATATTAATTTAGCGAGTTAAAATAATCATTTTTCAAAAAGTCTCGGATTTCGATGAAACTAGTTTCATCGGATCCGTAATGTGATATTATTGTAAGGTTTCAAATTTCATGTCAATCGGATGTACCGTTTATCCGGGGCAAGCCAAAACGCATCGAAATCGGTTTAAATCGGTTTAATTTAATTTGATCGTTTAATTCCATAACTCGCACAGATGACCGAATTAGCTCCCTAAACACGTTCCATTGTGTTCGGAACGCGGGGTAAACCTTAGAAATGCCAGTCACCGCGCGTAAATCGGAGTTCGGAAATCCCGGGATGAATAGTGTTGAGATAATTTTCTATAAAACCCCCCTTGGAATTCATTTTGCAGAAGAAAAAGGCTAGGGTTTCACCAATAGCTTCAGCCGCCACTCTCACGTCCAATGGCCGAAATTGTGCCATTTTCTTCTTCATTTTTCTTCCAATCCACAAATTAATTCCAAAAACTTTCAACTGGAAATTTGTAGAGCATGACGAGATCCATAAGTTCAACGGTTAAGATCGTAAACGGGGTTGTGGATTGTCGGCAATTCGACGTTGAAGCCATGCCATTCAACTTCGATTTGCAAGCTGGAGGCAGCACTAGGTGGGGCCGGTCTCTGGCCGAGCACGTATCGTGGGTAGGCGAGTGGAGTGGGGGTGTTTGATCGACCTCCGGTCGCGTCGAGGTGGAGCGACGTTCAAATTCGAACGTGATATGTTGGGTTCGTTTCTTTTACTGGGAGCAAGAACGTGAGTGGAGGGAAAGAAGGGGCACGGCCCAGATTTGCATAAACAAGATCTAACGGCCAGATTCATTCAGGTTGAAAATTTAAAAAGAAATTGTAATTATTTATTTTATTTAAATTGTATAAACTTTAAATCGCTGTAATTTGATCATCCGAGATCGGAATTCGATGAGATTTTTTGCGTTGGAACCGTTTCGACGAGCTCTTCGCGATGGAGCTGGATTGGTAAATTTTTGAGCTAGTGAAAATTTTGGTCGAAATTAAACGCCTGTTTAATTTCAATCGGAATAAATCGCTATTACGATGAATAAAAGCAAAGGTGAGAACTTCTCACTCAATCGAAATAGTTCGATGTAAATTTTAAATAGTTAGATTTAAAATTGTTGATTGTATGCCTGGATGATATATTATTATCTGTTGTTGATTGAAATAGACATTATACGCCGTTATTAAGCGGAGGTTATTTATTAAAAACATATACCGCGAATATTTCACCTTTGTGTGGAATTGGTATTATATATGTATATAGCAATATATATATATATTGGAATATATATAAATTGGAGTTGTTGATTTTCCCGCATTGTATAGTGGATGAGACCCTATTGCGCCGCATAATAGCGGATAATATTTATTAAACTCATATACCGCGATATTTTGTACTGGAGCGGAATTGGTATTGTGCTAACGTCTGTGGATGTAGGGAAACAGGTTGGAGGGATCCAACTGGATTCCTCACCATATTGATTTATTTATAGATATTGTGATATATTCTGTTATCATATGATGATATGTGATGTTTTGTTGTCATGATTGATGGTTGATGCTGTTGCATCATCGGATCCATTTTTGAAGTTTAAAAATAACGATTTTGATTTTAAATTGGGATTTTTGAATTATTATGAACGATTTATATAAAAGATGTACAAAATTGATATTTTATAAAGTAAGAATACTGGAATTATAAAACGAGTTTTTATAAGTGTTAAAAATGGAAAAAAAATGGATTTCATAAGTGAATGGAATTTATAGATTTATAAATTGTGAAGTTATTAAATGAATAGATTTTGTAAAATAAAAGATTTATAAGTAATTATCTTATAAATCGGATTTTGGCATTTAAATGAGATATGAATGGAATTTGTTAATAATGAGATTTATAAGTTGAAGTTTTATAAATAGAAATGGAATTTATAAACGTTGTTTTATAAATCCGAAACCAATTGAATTTGATAAATTAAACATAGAAGTTTAATAAAGGAGATATAATCGTGATTTTGGACAACGAATTATCCTTTAAGTTAAATGTTGTAATAATAAGAGTTTGGTTGGGAATTATATTCACGATTTTGGAAAGTGGATAATCTTTTAAGTAAAATGTGTAGAAACGTTAGATGTGTTAACGAAGTATATTCACGATTTTGGACAGTGAATACATTATTAAATAAAATGGATATGTTTTGGAGAAGTGATATTACGAAATGAAGTAATTGTTTTAAAAGATGTTTTAAAACGTGTTAAGTATCTAATACATAGATTTCAACATTTATTGTTGAAATAGACGTTTTCGAGAAATAAGGAAATGGTGGACTATAACACTGTTGTTATAGTAAATGGTTTCCGAAAGGAAATGTTTTATATAGTATTGGGATTTATATATCTACCTAAATTTCGAATCACTATACTAGTTATTTTGAGTTTTCGTAACGATGTTTTACGTTACATTCGTTTTGACTCAAATAAAATTTGTGAAAGAGAATGATTTCCTTAAAGAATGAAATATATACTTAATTATGATTTAAGTATATCGAATATTTTCCAAGTGTTGAAAATAAATGATTTGTGAAATACTTATTATTAAATAAGTATGGAAATGTTTTCCAATATGAAATGAAAGGTTTGAAATTTTTTCTTTTAAAGATAAATTGAAAAGTGAATAATTGAAATTTGTTTCAAATGGTTAAGTGTGGAAAATTTCATATCTTGTAAAGATATTTTTGGAAGATAAATAATTTGGAAAATTATTTGGAATCTGATGATGATGTGCAGACCTATTGATAGTTAAATAACCGACTATCAATTAATTACCTTGAATGGGTATTTGTTGTGAATTGGATGAATTTGAATTCCACACTTAGTTTTGGATAAGCGCTCACTATTCGGGTAAGTCGGGAAAGGACCTTGGGGTTGTATAACCCATTCCGAATATGTGATACGTCGTGATGAATTGCATTTGATGACCGGTGTTGAAGACCGGATATTTTTGAAAATGGAAGGATTACCGTCGAGTTACTCTGCATCGGCTGATCTCCGATATAGAGGTTTTATCACCCTTAGTGACGGGAAGTTCGGACGTGATTTGAAAATTATCCGGATTTGCAAGGGCTTCGTGAGAAGTGCCTTCGGTTCTGTTCGATCTCGGAACAGACTTGTATGGATTGTATGTCTAACATTACAAATTGAGATATAAAGCTGATTTCTTTCAAATACATTTCTGTTGGTGGCGGAGAATTTATTCTCTTAGCTTAACACCCTTCTCTGAGACGTACGAGCTCAGAGGTTATGTAGTTGAAATTTATCAACGATATACTCCTAATTTGGTAACGTGACATGTTGAGTGTTACTCTAAAATGATCATTGTTTAATCATTTGTGATGTGATCATTTGTTTGATCATTTATCTTTGTGATCATTACTTTGATCATTTGTTGACCCAAAGCACAGCTTTTGTATAAAGCGTGGCTTTGTGGACGAGACTTCGTCGGACCTCACACTCCGGAAATGGTCAAAACAGGAAAGATGCGGCAAGGTTATTGGGGGGTAGCGCCCCTTTAGTGTATGTCATTCCTTCTGGATAGAGGTGGTATCATGGTATGGAGACCAGATACTTAACCTATGTGGTTGCGGCAAATTTATTACTTTGTGGTTGTTGGAAATCGAGGATCCTCGGATATAGATCGGTTACGATCGGGGGATGACATATTTGTGTCAGTAGTTACCCAGTTAGGGGTAACCCAGCCTTGTGTTGGTAGAGATCCGGTTAGGTTCTCGGGTCGTCTTTCCAGAGGCGTACCTATGTGGCAATGGGAAAATCCTTGGCCTGACCATTTGTTGGAAATCCAAAGAAACAATACGTGACTTGTGCGGTTTTAGTTGTATTACCTGCCATGGAATGTGGCGGTAACCTGTTATTGAACATGGTAGCTATAGTAGGCATACGATACTGGTCGTATGTTGGCTAAGATTTATATTATACTTTCGAAATGATTTTTCTACACTATGCACTAATAATAATATCAAAAAGGATTTGATTTTGCGTAGTAAGCATCTTTGACTATCATAAGAAGAAATCTCCTCCAATTCTGCGTTTACATTGTGTGTGTGGCGGGAGGTCTTATGGTAGTCTCATTTTCCAAAAGCATTGCGAAATTGACTTTAAAAATATCCTGTTGTTTGTTTTAAAGATAAACTGTTTTAAGTTCTCACACTAGTCACCATGACTGACCTGGAGTTTATTATTTCCTTCCTAAACTCTGGGTGCCCACCAATTTCCACACGGGCAGTCTAGAGTTAGGTTATCAGGTCATTCTGGATTCAGGATGCTGTGGAGCTTAGTGGCGAGCTGGATGGCGAGACGTACCACTTGTATATGATATTATTTATTCCGCTGTGTATTCTGTATGAGGACAAGTTTATAACTGTCCAGTGTTGTATTGTTGTTGTAAACTCTGATGTTGATGTAATGTATAAAATGATATAGTTCTTTGATTTAAACATTATTCATTTATCTATTATATTTTGTTCCACTGCGAATGTGAGATTTTGATATTGTCTCTGTTCTGTGTTTTCTGTTGTTGTTTCTTCTTTCTTTTTCTTCTATCTTTTCTTCTACCTCTTCTTTCTTAAACCCTAAGAATTCGGTTTTCCGGCATTCGATGGCTCGGCAGTCGATACAGTGGACGTATTGATGTCGATATTCGGAAGTCGAAGAATCGGGTCCTTACAAACGAGCTTTATCGGATTTTGATTTTATGACTAGTATTGTTGTGATGTACACAACACATGCATCGCATCTACTTGTTATTATTACTTTAGCGATTAGACACTATTATAATATCAGATGATTTTCTATAAAGGATTTTTGGTTATCGTAAGGTAAAAACTCATCTGTGTTTATGTGCGATGTGGTCTTACAAGGTACCTTTGATTTTAAAGGATTTTAAAAGTTAAATAAATAAAATTTCTTGTGATTTAATTTCTCACGTTGGTTTTACCAGACTGACCTGAGCGTGGTTTTTCCTATATGCTTGGGTCAGACCGAGCATATTTCCAAGTTACTTTGATATTTGGAGCTACAGGAGATGAGCTGGAGGCCCAAGGACATATTCACGTAGATGATTATATTTTTGTTGTGTACATTGTTGTATATTATTCAGCAGTTGTGAGGACGGGTTGTTATAACTGTCATGCTGAAATAGGTTAGTGTGCTGTGATTGACGTATGTATATACAAATATTACAGTTTTGTTTTTTTTAAGGATTTGTTGTATATTATAAATTATTCGTTCCCTTGTGAGATTATGTGTTTCTTTCTTCTTTCTTTTCCCTAACTATCCGCATTTCTGATCAATTTGGGTTGGACATGCGTGGTTTATTGTCAACTCAAACTATACGGAAAAGTTGGTCGTTACAATTATACCTAATACTTCACCCAAACCGTATAGGTATGGCATAAAGATAGTTCAACCCGTACCCGACCCTATATGAGATTGGATATGGGTTGGGTTGAAGTATAGGTTGGGTCGGGTTTAGTAGGGTTGGGTTGGATTGCATAAACATAATACGAAAATGAGAATTTGAAAGGAAAAAAAATCAAAATGTTCAACTCAAAATAGTAGAATTTAGCTAGCATAATGCATTAAATATAACTAATTCATTACAATGCACATTTCGTAGGAGTTTAGAATTTCATTATAAAAGACATCACATAGAATTAATTCACTAGATATTAGGGTAAGAATTTCCTTCCAAAATACATAAAAATGCACCTAGAAAACTCCTTAAAATCACTTAGTCAATCCTATGTGTTTTGATTGCTCTAATTTACTTGGACTAGCATCAAATATGATTTATCTAGTATATTTATTCTAGAATGCATATACTTTATTATAGATTTTAACTATTATAATTTTACATAGGATGATATTGATTGAGTTTTTATGCAAGGTTGGGTTAAAAAAGGATTGGGTTGAATAAAATATCGCACCCAACTCATATGTGGTATGAGTTATAAATTGTAACCCATATCCAACCCGAACTAGGTTGGGTTAGGTCGGGTTTATATGGGTTAGGTCAATTTTATGGGTCGGGTCGTGTCGAATATAGGTTGTGCGCACCCCTTGTATATAAGAATGTGAATTAAAAATAATTTATATAGTTAAGAAACCAATGGAATAAATCCGTAAGTTGTACGTAGATGATTTATTCGCATAACTGATTTTGATACAGATGCAAGTACATGATTTGGTGGTGATTTACACCGATCCGAACAAGGACTTTTCACTCGATTCTTGACGGCGAACACCCAATACGGATTTTTGATATGATTATGAAGTTTTCTATCGTAGAATATGGCTATGCAAGGAGAACAGAGGTTTCTAATCAAAGAACCTGATCAAAGTTCACACTAGAGAAGTCAAGTGAGCGATACTAGTTCGGAAGTTAAATTGTTTGATCGAGCGAGTGATCGAAATTGACATTGTGTATAGAAGACATGTGTACATCATACGAGCGTTACTATAATTTTATGCGTTTGACATTAGAAAATGCAAGTTATATGATTGGTTATCATTTGTAAGTAAGATATAGGTTTAGGGAGGCAAAAGCTAGCTTACTGCTTTTGGTTTCGGGGGTAAAGTTTGATGGCTTGGCTAATAGGTTCACATTTATGTTGTTGTTGATGATTTTATGCCCAGATATGGGAGGCCACTTTTGGGTTTTTTTCTTTTGTTGATTTGGACCAGTTGTGGCGAATTGTAGTTTTTTCAATCGAGCTGCGCAAAGGAAGTCTTGCCGAAATTTTCCATAACTTAAGAGATTTTAAAAGCTTAGTAACCCATTTTATAAGGAATTGATTTTATAGGTCTAAAGGTTTGGAGACATATTTCTTTCTTTGGGAATTTCGAGGATGAAATTCTTTTAAGGGAGAAGAATGTAACAACTCGAAATTTTTAACGTTTTGATTAGGAATATTAAACTTATTTAAATATTCAGATTTGATATATATCTAATAAATAATAATTAATTTAATTTTAATAAAACGACCCAACTTTTAATGAAATTTTTTTATTTTAATTTGTTTGACTTTTCAATAATTTTTAATTTGGAAAATATTTAAATTGTCGTTTGACGTGTTTTTCGGCAAACGATTGTATTTTCTGATTGTACAAAATAAGATAACCAGTGCGTAATATTATTGCTTTGTAATCATGTCGCATTTTGTGCATGATCGTATTTTTGTTTTATCGTTCGTGGTTGTACGTGAACAAAATTCTATGTAGCGACGCGCTAGAAATCTCTAGATTACATAGCTGAACACTTAGAATTTCAACACAAGCCTTACTCATTTCCTACTTTTCAACCTTCATGCATCTTTTCCATTTACAGTAAGCTCAAACAAAAGAAAAAATGAAAGCAACTTCAAAAATCAAAATTAAGCAAATTACTCCACGAAAAATTACAAAACAAGGCTCTTTGAACTCATGAGGCTTAGATCTACAATTCAATATGTGTTTGGTAAACCTCAGTTGTGTTTTGGATGTTCGACCTAAGAGGTGTAAGCTTGGGTTTGGGTTTGCTTGCATTTGGGGAGGAGTTAAGGAATGGTGTCGATTGCAATGGGTTTGTGGTGTGGAGGAGCACTGGCAGCCAAAAAATGGTGAAGCTCGGTCTTTGTTTAGAGAGAGGGACATTAGGATTTGGCATGCTTGAGTTTCCAGGTCACATTGGCCTTTGGGCTGTCGAGCTTTAGGTTTTTGTGGCGGGCAGGTAACATTCGCAAAGAGGAGATGGATGGTGAAGACATATTTCGATTTCATGGTGATTGGATAGAAAACTTACACGATTTAGGGTGTGAATGTACAGGGGCATGTACGGGAGGTGATAAGAATGAGGAAGAAAGAATAGGGGTATGGATTAGTAAGGGTAATTGATTTAACTAAAGTAATTAGCGTAATAAATTAATATTTAAACCCAAAATCATATTTAATCAATATCCCTCTCATGCGAGGTTCAATCGAGATATTACGTTGCGCTCGTAGGAGCGAAATATATGCGTTGGAAATGGTTTCGTTGAGTTAGGGGCAAGTGAAATTTTGGGATAAAATTGAATGCCATTCGATTTTAGATCAAATCGGAACGCTTAAACGTCAACTAGAATTTCGGTGAGTTATCTCACATCTGAATGTGTAACAACCCAAGTTCCAGTGGGTCCATATTTTTCACAAAAATGTTAGAACCCAAATCCACTGAAGCCCCATTTGGGTGTCTGGTATCCTGCAAATAGGCAAAGATAAATATATCAGAGCTCAAATAAATATCTCACATCGGAACGGAGTAAATATAGTAATAAGTAAATACTCACCAAGGTAATATCACTTTTCAAACAAGTGTCTCAAAGCTGGAAAATCTCTGCTATCTGTCTAACCTATGGGATGATATGAGGAGGGGGCCAGAACTAAAGTTCGGGTGAATGGACAAATTATACACGTCTAAGCATAATTCTACATATACCGTTCTATTTCCATTTTCTGTTATATTAGGTTTGTTGGGTATATAATACTCTCGCCTCTATGCGTGAATCGTACCCATCTACTCCCTAGTAGATTAAGACATAATAACCAATATATATGTGGCTACATGCCCAAAGACTGCATCGGTCCAAGGTACACCCATAGTACCTTCCGTATCCTCCTCGAAAAGGACTCTATCGTCTCGCTACTAGAGCGTACTGTAACTACATCTGTAAAGGACAGCTTTGTGAGGCCTACAATATAGATGTTCCGTCGTCTACTATGAAAATGTGAAACTGCATCCGCACTAGCTTATACTAGTGCTTGGACATCCACAATGTACCACCCAGTGCGTACCTTGAGGACTACATGTAATCGTTCTGTCTACTCCCTAAATTCCGCCAACAAGGTCTTCCTTGTATGGAACTCAGGCGGTGATTTTCTATATCTATAAAGGTCCGCTTCGTTAAGCCTACAATAAAGATATTCTACTTGATCTGTCTCTTTTGTCATCGTAGCTTTGGCCCCACACAACCCCCCTTAACTAAATAAGACCTTTCAAGAGCTAAGTGGCTGCGCCCTACAGCAAACAATCTAAACATCCAATTGGCTATGCCCCTCATCCAATGTCTCGATAGTGAAAGAATCATTGGCCTGTTGGTTTAACTCTAGTCTTTCCCGAACCCGCTCTGTATGATGATGGCTGATACCCGCATGCGACTATCCTTATGGCTGCCCACTGTAACTTACTCGCAAACTAGAGTACGGTGTCATACAAATATCCAACTCAATTATCAACCTTTTGACTGCCTACAAAGGTCCACTTCATTGGGTCTGCAATGCAAAAGTAGTCAAGGCATACTCTCTTGAAGGAACACCTACAGACCTACCTCCGGGGGTGCAGCTTCGTTAGGCCTACCCCAGAGGCCCATCCTAGAGTATCCTCACGTCCCGTTGAAGTCTCGTACTTCCTTCTAGCCCAAAATAACTATGTTGGATGTGCTCTTTCTGTACTAAAAATCTACGATGAACTACTTCGTTAGGCTCTTTAACCAGATTATCTTTGGGCTACTCCAAACGCACCTTACCATTTTATTAGACCCTACATCTAATCTTTTATTATGCGTTCAGTTTACTTTTCTTATTTTGTTGGCTACTTATTTAACCTAATCAGCATGCCAAGCCCCACCCACGTGTGAGACCATTAGTCCTAGACCTGAAGGGAATGCTGTCGGTATGGGCCACTACTATTATTTTTTTACTTATTAACTTAATCCAAGATCTAAGTTTGATAAAATAAGCCTCTTCTATTTCTTTCTTTTTAATTATAACCTACATGTTACAATTATACTTGCAACATTCCTAGGTCAAAACTTATTCCTCTTTTCCTTTTAAAGACCTTTACAGCTTTCCGTAAAAAAAATTGGATTTTTAAATTTAACTTGTTAATCCTCTTTGATTCGCGACATAACGAGGTAAAAATGTGACCGACTTAAGAGGAAGACCGACTTAACAAATGTGCTGAGTTAAAGGAAGCTCCGAGTTAAGGAAGCTCCGAGTCAAGGGAAGCTCCGAGTTAAGAAAGCTCCGAGTTAAGAAAGCTCCGAGTCAAGGGAAGCTCCGAGTTAAGAAATCTCCGAGTTAAGAAAGCTCCGAGTCAAGGGAAGCTCCGAGTTAAGAAAGCTCCGAGTCAAAGGAAGCTCCGAGTTAAGAAAGCTCCGAGTCAAGGGAAGCTCCGAGTCAAGGGAAGCTCCGAGTTAAGAAAGCTCCGAGTCAAAGGAAGCTCCGAGTTAAGAAAGGCTCCGACCTAAAGCCATACCGACCTAGCTGTTAAAGAAAGCTCCGACTTAGCTACGACTCCGACTTAAGGCTCTCACCTACTTAACCACAGGACCGACCTAAAACACCCACTTGAAGTAAGCTCCGACTTAAAGGTCTACGAGATACATAAGTCTCCGAGTTAAGACCTACGACATATGCTAAGTCGTTGCCGACTTATGACTTAGCTCATTCTGGACGTTCAAGAGTAACTAGTGCATGTTTATCTCGTGGCCGACTTAAGACCTACGACTTACTATAAGTCGGCTACGACTTAGAACTTAGAGGATTTTTCCTATTCAGATTCTGCCCTATAAATACCCCCCAATCTCCAACAAGGAGAGGACTTTTGGCAAATCATTTCCAAAGCGCCGTTACTCTGTCAAACTCTCCACTCATTCAGCAATCAAAGATCTACAAACATTCGAGACGCTACAACAAGCTTCGAGAGAAATTCCTTACATCCAACACGGATTCATCGAGTTTCGCCATCGAAGATTGAGCTAGTAGTCGAGATTGTGTTTTGTGATCAAATTGTACTGTTTTTCATAAGAGATTTGTATCGATTTGTAACCAGATTCAATAATAAAGAGATTCAAAGTGGATGTAGGCTAAATCTCAAGCCGAACCACTATAAATTGATGTCTTTTACTGCATTTCTGCTATTTTCCTGCTCGATTTCTGTTCCCATCACACGGGTGGTGCTTTCACGATTCTATTACACACACCAGGTGTTAGCGTTCACTTTTTAGCGTTAACATTTTGGTGCTTTCACTGAGAACTGAACTCAAGCGATCGTCCACCGTTGCTTTGCAAAGATTCATAAAGAGAACCTCTCTTAAAAACCAGAAGTTGATCCGAAATAATGGCTCCTAGAAGAAGAGGTAGACCTATCAGATCCGGAAATGCTCATGAAGGGACTTCCGCCTCCCCAACCGCAGACCAAGCAACTCCTACCATTGGAGTCACCAGGGCTGAATTAGATGACGCAGTTTCTAGATTGTACCAACAGATTGAAACCCAAAACGCTTTAATGATGGATAGAATAACTGTCCTGCTCGGGGCAAATCGTCAACCAGAAAACCATCAAACTACTCTTCCTGAAATTCCACCTTTCCAAGCTGATGGTTCTATGCCGCAACCAACTTGTCATGAACACATGCCCGGGCAAACTTCCGAGGGAAGAACTGATGCTTGCCCGGAGATGTCTTTGAACAATAAAGAGTACCTGTCCGAAATGGTTGACCGCATCATGAAAGAGAGCATGCAAAGGGAAGAGAATGAGAACGATTGGGGATTTGCACCGAGCAGAACTCCGTTTACGGAAAGGATCCTGAAAGCGGAATTTCCAAGGAAATTTGCACCTCCTACTATCCAAGCCTATAGGGGAACGAGTGACCCTAATCATTTCCTATACAAATACGATTGGCATATGACCGGTGCAAGAGCATCAGACGAGATCAAGTGTCGATACTTTCCAGTATACCTGGAAGGTGTGGCTTTACTTTGGTTCACAAAGCTTCCAGTTCGGTCTGTAGATAAGTTCTCCGACTTAACGCAAAAGTTCAAAGAACAGTTCAGATTGTATGCTTCAAAAGCTAAGGATATAATGTCACTGTCTAACCTTGAACAAGCGCCCGGAGAATCAATCAAATCTTTCTTGAGCCGTTTCAATATAGCTTTAGCCGAAGTAGAAAATGCGGAACCACGCATGATCCTGACTTATTTGATGCGAGCCATTGATAAATCAAGCAAATTTGGAATATGGCTAAAGATGAAGGAACCGAACTCGCTTGAAAATTTTTATAAAAAGGCCGACGAGTTCATTCGCCTTGAAAGCCTTTCTACGACATCGAAAGTGGTTGTTGCCCAAGCTAATAATAACAATGTCCCATCTAATAAAAGAGAATCTGAAAGTCAGAAAAGGGAGAATGAAGGAGGAAAGAGCCAGGGAAATGAAAAGAAACCTCGCCGCTTTAATCCTTCGGATTTTACTCCTTTAACTGATACACCAAGAAATATCTTTTTTGCAATAAAGGACGTTGTCAGGTATCCTAAGCCACCTGAGATGACGAGAGGTGCAAAGCGTAATGGAAAATTCTGCCAATTTCACAATCAACCTGGCCAT
The DNA here is from genome assembly GCA_030737815.1 of Allium fistulosum. Taxonomy (NCBI): domain Eukaryota; kingdom Viridiplantae; phylum Streptophyta; class Magnoliopsida; order Asparagales; family Amaryllidaceae; genus Allium; species Allium fistulosum. The sequence goes on along the minus strand of CM060908.1, from coordinate 532,152,005 downwards.
GACACTGACCAATGTCGCCAATTAAAGAATGTGATTGAAGAATTGCTGGAGCAGGGTAAACTCCAACAATACGTTAAGAGAAGCGGAGTCGCTCCAACCTCATCCACTCGGGATCAACGACGTCCTACCCCTCAATCCGATTCTCTCAACAACACTGTAGTGCAAGATTCAGAAAAGCTTGTCATTAATGTTGTCACAGGAGGTCCACACCCAACGGGCAGAAGTTGGGACGACTGCTAATTGTCCACAAAACTGCAACTGGGGCATCTTTCACTTTCTCTGGCATATAAATCTGAAGCTGCGAATCTAGTGCAAATGGAAAATCAGTCCGGAGATTCTGAAACAACAATAACTAGCATCCATTTTTTACTTAACAGCATTGCTTGAATTTGTAAAAAATGATAATGGATGTATGACTTCCGCATTGTAAACCACTGAGAAATCAGTGTGACTGAATAATGAAAAAACTATGAATTCTGTGTTTTCTATTACGAAATGCCTGTTATATTTCGATGTGTAAATACTCTAAATGTATTGCTAAAATGTCGATCTAATATTGCAGGTCATTAAAGCAAAGCTCACCCATCGCAAAGCTAAGCAAGCCCTACAAATCAATTATTAAGCAAATACCAAGCGACAAGAAATTCCAAATACAAATCCTATACAAGGAGAACTTCACATAAAAAGTTGGCGACTCCACTGTGACAAACCTTTGTTAATTGGTTGAGATTGTCGATATAAGCAGACATCCAACTAGATAACTTGTGTTTGTCTCGTGAAGTCGTTCAACAGTGAAGTCCACTTCTTTGAACATAGCAATGTAAGGAAAGAAGATGCGCTTGGAAACGATAATAAAAGATCGCTAATGAGCAGATGGTGAGAGAACATTGCCAAGCAAACAAAGGAGCAGCCAAAAGGAGGTATGCTTCTCAATAAAAGGGCCAGTAAGAACCACCGAAGGGACACTTTCCCAAGCAGAAGGAACAGGGCCCTTGCTAACTGATCGTGATGCATCCGATCAGGCAGCTTGCGTCCGTCCCGTGGATCTACTTGCCCCTGAGACGCAACCTTCCTGGCACCCCAACCAACCAACGCTCCTTCTCAAAGGTCAACAAAGCCCTCTGACGAGGCACGTCAAAAAATGAAAGTTCTTCTCTCAATCAAAAAAGATTGATGGAACCACCGGAGGGGCACCTTCTTAAATTGAAGGAACAGGGCCCTTGTTAATTGATTGCGATCGTTTGTGCAAACGAGCATCCAATCAAGCAACTTGCGTCCGCCCCGTGGATCTACTCAACCATGAGAAAGTAACTTCCAGGCAATCAAAAAGCCCTTTTCGGAGGCACAAGCCCTCTTCGGAGGCACATGACCTCTTCGGAGGCAAAAGCCCTTTCCCAAGGCACCACAAGCCCTCTTCGGAGGCACATGACCTCTTCGGAGGCAAAAGCCCTTTCCCAAGGCACCGCAAGCCCTCTTCGGAGGCACAAGCCCTCTTCAGAGGCACAAGCCCTTTTCGGAGGCACATGACCTCTTCGGAGGCACAACTCTTTAAGAGGAGCCCTCTCCGGAGGCATGTCCCAAAATAGAATACTCGAACGAAAAGCATTCTCCGGAAGCACAATTCAACTCTCAAAGGAAGGATTAACTTGTTCATCTCAAAAAGTTCCTCCTAAAAAAGTTGAAATACTACAAAATTCTTTCAGAAAAGTTCATTTCACTTCATATGAAAATTCACTTTTTAATAAATAAAAGTGATATCCCCGAAAGTTGAAGCGTTCTTCAGAAAGAGAAAATAAAAATTCCTCTAAAGACTAGATATACTCTATTAAAAGCAGAATGATTCTTCCCTTAAAAGCGGAGTAATTATTCTCTGAAATAAGAGTATTAGTCTTGAAAAAGCTAGGAATATTGCAATGCACTTACGATATGGGGGCAATACTATACAATTCAATTATATTAATAAAAGCAACATGCCACAAGTTCATTGCAATATCACAAAAAATAGATGTGGAATAAATGTATTCCCAAACACAGACAAAAAGTTTGTACAAGTAAAAGGAATCGTTTATTCTACACTAAAAAAGAGAAACAGATGCGTTCTCACATACACAAGAAGTTGTACAAGTAAAATTACTATTTTATTTAGTACTATGAAAATTCTTTACATGTGTAGATATCTCAAAAAAGCAAAAGCAGGGACCGGTACCCGCACAATCTCCGGTCTATACATGTAAAAAGCAAAATAAGAAGTAGAAAGTCCAGCTTGTCACTCTTTCTTTCCGCCACCCTTGGAGCCTTTGCTTGGCCTAATAGTTAATTTCGGAATCCGATGTGGACGGGATGGAGAAGGAGGAGTGGTTGGGTCTTCTTCTGTTTTTTCTTCCCCAGTCGAAGCACTTCTCTTCTTCTTCCTTACGGCACGCTTCCCTTTCCTCTTCGAAGAAGATTCACTCCCCGGAGTAGCAAGCAATGTTGAAAGCTTTGGGTCATCATCTAGAGACCGCTCCGGGGTCTTCTCGATATCTTCAAGATCCTCCGCCTTCTGCTCCTGCGAAACAGCCGGATCGTCCAGGCCTTGAAGAGCTTCGATTTTTTCTGCCTGCGATCCCGGTTGGGAAGCAGAAGGAGGAGTAATCTATAAAGATGGAAGGACAGCAACTGAAGGAGTGGAAACTTGTGCAGTGTTTGGTGCCTCCGCTGTAGAAGAAAAGAAGTTAAAATCAATATCTCCCGAAAATAGAGAAGGTATCGGTTCACCAAAGTTTAAGTAACAAGTAAGAAGGTCATCAAACTCGGTTAAATCAAATAACTGGTTCATTGGGCCCGGGACGACGCCAAAATTACCTGGAGGAGTTGGCTTCGCAAGGTCAATCTCAAATTTCTCGGCTTCGGTATCGTCCAGTGCCTCATCCTCAGTGGGAGTGGTCGCAGTTTCTTGGGCAATTTTAGCTGGGAGTGAAGAATGGGAGCCGGAATCCATAATGTTTACATCGGCCAAAGTGGAAGTATGAACAGGGGCAGTATTCAGGAAAAAAAGTTATGTTTCTAAGATTTCCAGTCATGTAATGAATATTCTATGGTTAGTGATCAAGTTGCTCTTATGTTCTGTAAAGTGTCAGATTAAATTAGTTGTTATGTCGAAATTATTGTGTGTTAAGGTTTGATTTGTTTTTGAAGTAGTGTCTGGAACATAAACAAGAAAAATATGCTCAAGTATTAGCTATGAAAATCTGGTAAAGAAATATACAGTTATGTGAGCAATTGCTTTGCAATTATATTATGCATTAGACAATCTTTAGACATTTTAAAAACATTGAGTTTTGGAGTAAATTTAGAATTTACCTTGAAGTATACCTTTAAGTATCTAATTGTTTTTCCTCTGAATTATGTCTACAAATGGTTCAAGTCTACTTTCTAAATTGTTTTGAGAAAAGTAATTGTATGGGAAGGCTACAGGTATGATGCAAATGACTGGCATTTCAATTGCCATGATCAGGTACCTGGCATGACACTAGGCACATGAGTTAACCAGCTTCAAATAAGTGAAGTTTTGGTTGATTATGTTTGGTGGTGTCTTGACAGTAAAATGCCTTTCAAAAAGCTTTAGGTCATTTAGCACATGTTTTACCATAACCAATTTTCAAAGTCATAACAGATATGCAATCTGGACAGGTTTGCACAAACAAACCTGGAATTATTCTTATGAATGTTTGTAAGTTCAAATTCTTGACATAGCAAATCTTATGCAAATATACAACTCACTATGTGTCATGTGGGCTAAGATTAAGGCAAACAAGTCACATAGATTGAATGTTAAATAAGAAAGTTTTTTTTTGAAAATACACAAGTGGAAAATGATAAGTGAATATATCATTTCTGGCTTTAGCCAAATATCAATACCTTTGATCCATGATCTGAAATAAAAATCTCAAGAATCTTGAAATTTAACTGTCATGGTAAATTGATATTAAAAACTATCAATTAGAATGAGCAAGTTCATATAAATTAAATATGCATAGGATTTACTGACTTATTACAAATATTCAAAAGTATATAGTAAAAAACTTTAGGCAGAATTGCTAAAATCCAAATCAAACAGAATGCTCTTGTACAACAAATAAAAATAAAGTATATACTCTGAATTTAAACAAGAGGAACACATACATCTTCATATGTATGTGTATATTATTAGGGATACACTGATATATTTATATTGGTAATGAGTTTTGAATCCTGGTTGAATTGTTTGAAAGAAAAATGACTCTAATAACTCAAAGGAAGTTTAAATCAAACTTAAAAGTGCAAATGAATATAGGTGGACATCTAGATACACATAAATTAAATGTGTATATGCATGAACACATATTATATCTATGGAAAAAAAATCCTTATGAAATTAAGGTAGAAATAGGAGGGTCATTTCAGGCGGCCATGGTTTTTTTTTTAATTGAACGAAATAATTTTCGTTTGTTTGAGGAGGGAAACGAAAAATTAATTTGGGGACAGAAAATCAAGCTTGGCCATTATACTTTGATTTTGTACGAAAGCTTTTCGCTTTGAAATGTATTAACTGAGGAAAAAGAAATGAAGTTGCATGAGATTCAATAGAGAATAGATCTGCTTACTAAGGAGTAGGGTGGTAGTGATTTGATTTTACAAAATTTTAAATTAAAATTCAACTTAATTCTTAACGCATTTATGTGTCGTATGCTCACATAACAACTCCAAATAATATGAAATTTGAAATCCAGTAATAATTCAATATTACGGACCCAATGGAACAGGTTTCGTCGAATTCCGAGACTGTGTGAAAAATGACTATTTTTAAATATCGATTCAAACGATATAAATTCAAAACTGATCAAATCAATTTTCAAATTCGATTCTGAAGCTTCTATTATCTTCAGTATTATCATTATAGATTTTACAATCCTTTGAAATATTTTTCTTCAGCTTAAAACTAAATTATCAAATTTTTATTCAACTTTCAATAGATTAAATTTTAAAGTCTAATCGCCAATTTATTCTGATAATTTGAAATTCAAGTCAAACCATCATTCAAATATTTAAAATTAATTAAATATTTTCAATTTAAATTGTTCAAAATTCTGGGTCGTTACATTTGTTTCAAAGGATTTTGAGAAAAGCTAATAATTCAAATTGAGTGTGTTTTCTCATGCTGGTTTTCCAGACTAACTCGGGTGTTATTTTATTATAATGCTCGGGTCAGACCGAGTATTACAAATTCAGGATAGGGTGCTATGGAGCTCAGGAGACGAGCTGGATGATAGAGACGTATATCCATATTTAGTTTATATTTCCGCTGTATGGGGATAAGTTATTATAACTATCCATTTTGATGTATTGAATTGTTGTACTCTGATGATTTTATGTATATTAACAAATACAGTTTTCGTTATATAAAAATCTGCTATTGTATATTATATTTTGTTCCACTGCGATTATGAGATTCTATGTTGCTTATTTTTTCTTCTATGTCTTTCTTCTTCTTTACCCTATTTATTCGCTCTTTCGTAAAATTTGGGTTGAACAGTGAAGAATTATTATCAACTCAAAAGGTACGGAACTGCGGGTTGCTACACTTGGTATCAGAGCTGAAGGTTAAGCGAGAACCTTGGCTCTGGTGGGGATTACTCATTAGAGATAGAGTCAGTAGTACCCTAGAATGAGCAGAGTGTATTAATAGATTTGAGCGTGTATTTGTTAGTGAATATAAAATGGTTTTGTATTTTGTTGATTAATCTATTGAGTGGTATATAAATTCTGTTCGAATAGTGGGACGCCACTAAATCGATAGGAGTTCCTAAACACTTAAACATGGTAAACCAACACAGTATGATTTTGAAGCGGGCAAATGAAATAATTTTACCCAAATTATATTTTGATATAAAAGGAATAATTTTTTAGAAATTATTATATTATAAATTGACGTGTTTGGATGTTATAACCAAAATAAGTTTATAAATTGGAAATGGTTTATTAAAACCAAATTGGATTGTATAAGTGAATTATACAAATGAGTTAAAAACTCAAATGGGTTCAAATCAGAATTTGGAAAATTTAAATCCTAGAGATTTTTAGAAGTATTTTCCAAAGAGTTTGAAGATAATAATAGTATTATTATTTTGGAGATATTTTGAATAGAAAAATAGTTTTAAATGGATTTTGGAAGTGATATAGCACTGCACTCACTTTAGTCGCTAGAAAATAATCCTGCTAATGACAGTCGCATCATCAATATTCATTTTTGAGTTTCTAGGTGATGGATTGCTACCCTAGTAAATTGATATGGAGATTTTTTCGGTGAAAACAAGTGATTGTTTTGAAAATTCCAAGGGAATTGTTTTGGATAAAATCAGGTTGATTTGAAAATTCGAAGGAAGTGGTTTGTTAAACCAAAAAGAGTGTATATATATATATATTTGATTTCAAAGTAATTTGAAATAAATACCGGGTGATTACAAATTCTGGAATACTGTGGAAGATAATATGTACAAGGAGAGAAGTGTGAAAAATTGAAGTTGGAATAAAATTTAAAGTGAGAAAGTTGAAATGGAATTCAACTTAAGTTAAGTTGAGTAAATTAAATTTTAGAAATTTAATTGACTGGATTCGAATTGAATTAATATAGTGTATTAATGAAGTGTGAGTTAATTTAAGCTAAGTAATTGAACTATATAATGAAATTGAATGAATTAAAAGTAAATTTGTTTGGAGTAAAATTTAATTTAAGTATGAATAATTCGAATTGGTTTTGAAATGTTGGTTAAAAGGAATTGAAATTTAAATTAAAAGGTGAATTGGATTCGAATCATAGTGTAACGAATTGAATTTTCACGTTCGAAAATCGACATCCATACTTTACATCGTACTCGAATGCCGTAGATTCGACCGTTCAAATCCGAGTCGCCAGAGCTTATAACACAATTAAGTAAATAACACAGCGGAATAAATGAATAATATATTGATATACAACACTGATACAATATCTGATACAACAGAGTGATACAATGAATATCAATATACATCAGAGATATGATACAAGAACAGCAGCGGAACAGAAAACAATAACATCAGCAGCGGATAATCTCCATCTTCAAATCGCCAATCCAGAAATAGCTTGAACTCCCAATAACGATGCACAAAGACAAGCAAGTGCAGTCCGATCCAAAGACTGAACTAGCTCCAGATAATCTACTCAACCTGAATATCTGAGAAACCTAACTCTAGACTGCCCGTGTGGAAACTAGTCGGCACACAGAGTTTAGGAAGGGAACAATAAACTCCGAATCAGTCATGGGACTGGTGTGAGCAACAAAAACAGTTTATCTTTAAAAACATATAGCAAGAGAATTTTGAAGTAAATTCGCAATGCTTTTGGAAAATGAAACTACCATAAGACCTCCCACCACACACACAATGCAAACGCAGACTTGGAGGAGATTTCTTCTTATGATAGTCAAAGATGCTTACTACGCAAAATCAAATGATTTTTGATATTATTATTAGTGCATAGTGTAGAAAACATTTCGAAAGTATAATATAAATCTTAGCCAGCATAGGCATTCTGCACTTATGCCTACTATAGCTACTATGTTCAATAGCAGGTTACCGCCACATTCCATAGCAGGTAATACATCTAAAACCGTACAAGGCTCGTATTGTTTCTTTGGATTTCCAACAAATGGTCGGGCAAAGGAACTTCCCAAGTAAAATAGAACGCCTCTGGAGTGACGTTCCTGGATCCTAACCAGATCTCTGCTACACAAGGCCGGGTTACCTCTGCGAAAATAGGTAACTACTGACACGCGTATGCCATCCCCCGATCGTTTGCGATCTTTTTCCGAGGTACCTCTAATCCAACAACCACAAAACAATAAGTCTGCAGCAACCACAAAGTAAGTATCTGGGCTCCATACCATGATACCACTCATAATCCAGAAGGAAATGACATACACTAAGGGGCGCTACTCCCTAGAACCTTGCTGCCACGATCCTGTTTCGACCATTACCGAGTCGTGAGGTTCGACGAAGTCTCGTCCACAAAGCTACGCTTTGTCACAAAGCCATGCTTTGGGTCAACAGATGATCAACCTATGATCACAAAGATAAATGATCAAACAAATGATCATATCACAAATGATCAAACACTGATCATCACACAGCAACACTCAGCATGTCACATTACCAAATTGGGATATATCGCTGATAAATTTCAACTACATAACCTCTGAGCTCGTACGTCTCAGAGAAAGGTGTTAAGCTAAGAGAATAAATTCTCCGCCACCAAGAGAAATGTATTTGAAAGAAATCGGCTTTATATCTCAAAGTGTAATGTCATACATGTAACCATACAAGTCTATTCCGGGATCGAACAGAACCGAAGGCACTTCTCACGAAGCCCTTGCAAATCCGGATAATTTTCAATCACGTCCGGACTTCCCATCACAAAAAGAGTGATATAAATCTCTATACCGGAGCAACTCGGTGCAGAGACATTCGACAGGTTGTCCTTTCATTTTCGAAAATATCCGGTCTTCAACACCGGTCTTCAAATGCCATCCATATACGATGTATCACCATTCGGAATGGGTTATATGACACAAATGTCTTTTCCCGGCTAACCCGAATAGTGAGCGCAATATTTAAAAATATATGGATATTGGGATTTCAATTAAGTCACAACTTATTACCCAAAATCTTTCTTCAAATGGTTTAACAATTTACCATTTTCAAATCTTTAAACAAACAATTTCATTTTAACAACCTACAATGTTTTAAACAATTTCCACATTTTCATCTTTTAAACAAAAGATTCATTCACAGATTTTCCAAATTAATTCCATTTCAGTTTAACTCGTTAAATCTTTAAATCAAAGATTTAACTTATATCTTTCAAAACAATTTCATTTCGAATGGTTTAAATAAATCATCATTCTAAATCTGTTAAAAATAACAGATTCGATTCATAGCTTTCAAAAAGAATTCATTCATAACTTGGAAAAACAATTTTCAATTCAAACTTGAAATTTCTTTAATTAAACTGGAATTTCATTTCTTATCTGAAAGCTTTTATTCCTTTAAAACAAACAGTTTTCATTTTGGAAATTTGATTCATTTATACGAGTTAAGGTTCTTGGGTTAAAGCCAAATTCTCAAAATTTTACTTTTAAATGGTTTAGATTCATACAAACACATTTATATCATCTTTAATCCCTAGTTTCAAATCATAGAATTCAATTTCAAACTTGAATTCAAATTTAAATCAAATTATTTAAATTTTCAAAACTCGATGAAGTTATTCAAAATAACTTTTATCTTTGAAATTCCTATTTCAAATGCTTTTCACTTTAAACTCAGATTTCTAATTTCAAAATCAATTGAAATTAAAATTAAAATTTCAAAACATCAGATTTAAATTATCTGTGACTTAACCGATTTCCTCGTGAAATCCATATTTGTGTGTGTAAAAGTGTAGTCCAGGGGTTTTACACACAATAGTGCAACATCATACAATCATCACAGATCAGAATACAAAAATATAGTTGATAAGCGATATAAGCTATAACGCTTATCACTCATTCACAGATCACAGATATATATACAGATGTATCATAAGTAAATGAATAAATTACACACAACTAAATCCACAGAACAAAATATCATAAATCAGATAGGACAATCAATTCAAGGCATCACATATAATACGATCATTCATAAGTAAGGTCAAGTGTTTAATAATCATTTATAAGCCGGATTTATTAATTGTTTAATCCTAATTGATTCAATTTATTTCAAATCAAATTTATTTACTTACGAATTGATTATCATATTCTGATTATTTAATTACAAATCATTTTATTTAAATTTATTTATTCTTAATTAATCATATTAATTATATCAACCTTTTAAACCAATTACATAATTAATTAACTTTAAATAAACAAAATCCAAAATTAATTACTATAAGCGATTAATCCTTAGTTAATTAACTTCATTTACTAATAACATTTCTTAATCACTTTCTTAAGAAATTTTCTTAGATTTAAATCATCATAAATCATTTCTAATTAATTTAATTTATTAATTTATAGATAAAATAAATCATTCTTTAATTACCTTATTTATTAAATCATTTTGATTACCTTAATTATCTCTAAGATAATCTATTCCTTTATTAATGATTTAATAAATATTAATGTGTGGAACATTACGTTTTTGAATTTAAATTTAAATCACACTTTGAATATAAGATTCAACATGATTTACTCTTTAAAAACCTTAACCAAACTTAAGTTAAATTTAAACTTGTTTAAAACACCTTTAGATTTTTTTTAAAACGGATTTTAAAACAAACTCGAGACAGTACACTACTTCGAGTTGCCTCCCTTTTTACTTCGAGAGATACCCGAGTTTCCCACTAAATTTCCCGAGTTCCCTCCTTCCTCACTTCTCTTCTTTTCTTTTTTTTTCTTCTCTAAAAAGTTTACGTATAAACTGTTAGTTTTATACCCACTCCTCGAACTCGAGTACAACCCCGTGAATCCCTTCAACTGCTCGAGCTTCTCCCCGAGCCAACTCAAAACAACACCTTCTCCTCCATTTCCCGGCTACTGACATCACCACAAACGTGTGCATGTTGCACACAGCTTCGATCATCTCCGGTCGTAACCGAGTATTTCAACAAGTCGACATTGGCCTCGACATTTACCCCGACCACCTAGATGTCATAATCTCGTCGCGAATCGAAATCGAGACTTTCGGTTGAAAACTGGAACCAAAACGAATCGCAAAAACCCCTCGCCGCCGACGATCCTTCCACCGAAAACCACACCATCGTGCCCAAAGCTTCAACATACGATGACGCAACAAATCCCCAAGGTCCCATTCATTCTGATGCAACATTGATGGTAATCAAATCTCGAATTCAACAGCCACCAAAACCTTGCCTTAAACCCAAAATCAAACCTGTATGCCCTCCACGATGGAATAAAAAATCGCTGAACAATTTTCTGATGATTCACAACACTCCAGCTTACTCCAGAATCGATCACGAGGTGAATCAATCAACCCGATCACCCGCATTTGATAAAAAACCCAAAACTTTTCAACTTTGAATTTCCCAACAAATATGGTATAAAAAATCTTGATTTTAGTTTTAAAATTCATGTTTTCGAATGTTGTTTCAGACCCTAACCCTGAAGCATTAAATCGTGATATTTAAATTCTCACTATTTTGAAGTTTGATCAGCTGTTACTGACTTCCAGTGATAATGCAAAGCTATTTTACTTAAGTAAAATTTTAAAACTAAAGTTTATGATGGGGCAATCTAGTTTGTTTTGAATCTTAAGTTTAAATCATGACAAAATCATGAGGGTTCGAATTTAAGTCAAAACTTAAATCCTGGGAAGTATGAACAGAGGGAATCCAATTGCAACAGGCTTGCATGCTCTACATCCATATATACTCAGCAGTGATGCTTTTGTATATACATATATGTACAATACACATTCATTCTAGAAACTCACATGAAGTTAAACAATTCAAAAACTTAAGCCTTTAAAAATGGTGCTACTCACTGGTGAAAACAAAGAAGCCTGAAAAAAAACAAAGTTGCTCACTTGTCATGGAGAAATAAACAGAGCTTTATGTTTGTTGCAAATAGTTTTGAATCTTCTGCAACTCCTTCTTGCCTTAATCTCTATTTGTGGTTGATTGTTGTTCAAGTTTGTAGTTTTAAAGATGTTGCTTTTGTTTTTCTCAGTTTGAAAATGAACGAATGGATAAGAGAAGCTGAAGTATATAAGAAGTTTACAAGTGATATATATAAAAGTGAAGTTGATTATTTGTTTATACAAAGCAGGTACAAGATTTGCTTTTTAAATCTTTAGCCAGAGATTTTGATGTGGAGGCAGGGAACTTGTTTGGGGCTGCATTTATTACTTGTACAAATTTGTTTATATTTGTTTGTACCTTATGTTCTTACTTTTGCAATACTTCGGCTGTAACATGTTTTTAGTGTACTTGAGATGTCTTGCATTGTTTATGTTTTATCAGTTTGCAAGTATACATGCTTGACCACACTTTGTACCTTGTTTATTTCTTATGTTCACACTTACCCTATTTGCATATGTGTTTCTCATTTTTTTGTTTACAGCAAGTCAATTCGCTTTGTACTTAGTTTGTACTGAGATGATGTTGCTAGAGTCCTTTATGTTTTCTTATTATTTCCAGCCTAGCCTAGCTTGCTTGTTTTCCAGGTATTAAGTACATTACTTTATATTGTTTTTTGTTATGATGATAGTTTGCATATATTTTGTAGATTTCTATTTTAATATGTTGTTATAATTATCCTAGTTTTATTTACTTTACAATGTAACAAAAATTTTTTTTACCTTAATATGTTGTTTAAATTTATATTCTTTATAACTTGTAAACAAGCTATTTCCCATACTTTGTTTACAGCTTAAATTCTTGTCTTCATTTGTTTATACATAGATATAGATATAAAGTAGTTGTTATCTTCTTTCTTCTTTTATTTGTTTGAGTGTGTATTTGTTTTGTTGACAAATATTTTACTTGCTTTGCTTAGTCTATTTTGTTATTTTTACTGTAATACCAATTATATTGTATTTCTCTATATATTTATTTTAAAATCCATTTACTTGAAACTCAAATTTCAATATACATATATATTCACGTATATACAATATTTACAATATTTTTAAATTTAAATGATTTATACAAAGGATATTTGGATTCGGGAAAACTCGAATCACTTTACAATTAATTTTACAATTTTTTATTCGAAAATTTATTTATTTATCAATTTAAATTAAATTAAAATCTAGGGTCGTTACACATAGGGAAATTGAATTAATTAGGAAAATGTGAATTATAAAGTGACTATATAACTATAAGTCATAAAATTTGAATTGGATTAGAAATAATATTAAATTGAAGTAAATATAAATTTTTAATTTTGAAATATTATAAAACCATATGGTATAAATTTTGAATGAAATAAATTCAAGTGAAGAATTGGAATTGTGAATAAATAAATTTGAATAGCTTAAAAAAATTGAAGTTAATTGAATAAAATATACTTAGGCTAAAATAAATGTATAATCTCGAGTTAAAAATAAAATATGAATATATTTGAGTATAAAATTGATGGAAATGTGAAAAATAAGTTGTGTGACTTATAAAATTGAAAGGTGAAATAGAAAACCCAAAATAAAAATGGTTTGATATTTTGGTAAAGGAAATAAAATCAAAATCTGAATTATAAAATAAAATTGAACTCAAGTAAATTGAATGAAGTGATTTTAGAAATAAAAACCAGATATTCAATTATGAATTATAAGTGAACTAATTAGATAATTAATTAGTTAATTGAATATAGAATGGATATCTTGGTTAAATAAATTGGATTGTGGATTAAAAGTGAGTATGAGAATTGGAACTTGAGTTATAAAGAGAGTTCGACTTAATAGTAAGCAAATTAAATATATTTTGAAATGCCATCAAATAAAATGGAATTTGATTGAAATATTGATGAATTAAGTTATAAATAAATTCAATTCAAGTATAAATAAATTGAATATGGCTAGGAATATTAATTGAATGAATTCGAGCTTGGAATTCAAATTAAAGTGGATTAAATGAATGAACTAATTAATTAATTAATTAGTAAATGAAATGGAAGTTGGTTGAAATGAAAATAAACTTAAGCTATAAGATGGAAATAATATAAAATAAGGGATTAACTTAAGTAAATATTTTGGATGGAAGTTTGGCTCGAATAAATTGTGAAATGGCTATTTAAAAAATTAGCAAGGAATGATTTCAAGCTAAATAAAATGGATTTGAATATAATATGAATGGAATGTAAGTGAATTGATTGAGAATCAATTTGAAATGGAATAGAGTTGAATAGAAATTGATTTGGAATCAATTAAAAATAGCTATAAACTGAAATGGAAATGAATATCTCCAAATTTTCATAGGAAAGTTGTCGTTGACGTAAACGAAAGTAAATAAAATCCTATGAATTAATAGAATGTGAATAAATTGATTTTAATCAATTTGGAATGGATATGGGTTTGTTTGGTATAAATATGAATTGAATGCAAGGAAATTGAGTTGTAAATCATTCGAAATGATATAAGGATTGATGCAAAGTAATTAAATTAGTATCAGAACCTTATAAATGCTTATGATTATATGTTAGGATGGATTGTTTATGAAATTTATGTGTTCAACTATTTAAATAAGTGAAATGTTAATGGTTTTCATATTTTGGTAATTACGTGGTTTAAATTGAGTAAGTACAGGTAACCGGAGGCTGTCAGACTAGATTTGGGTTGCGTATTTGCATATGAAGTAAATGCTTGCTAAATAATGCTTAAAAACGCTAAATAAGTTATGTTTTCGAATTAAATACTACAAATTATAAATATTGATATTATTATTTTTTTCCGACTTTGTGGGTCGTTGTATATATTTTTATCGCTCTTGTCATATCGCAAAAGGGTCTCCGTACAAGCGAGACACTACCAAAAAAGTTTGGAAATTTAGTGTGTTAGAAAATTTTTTAAAATACTCGGAAAATTTTTGTGAACAACATTTGATTTCAAATTGAAATTGGAATAAAGGGTTTTGGAATTAGAATTGAAAACTAATTGTTTGGGTTGAGACTAAAAGATTAGAAAAGTGAAATATCAAACTTTCACTAAGTGGGTTTTGACAAGTTAATGGGTTTGGAGCATTTTTCCCACCTTAGCAAATTCAAGGACGAAATTCTTTTAAGGCGGGAGGAATGTAACGACATGGATTTTTTGTCGTTAATTTTGAACATTTAACTCATTTTAAAAGTTGAGTTTTGGAATGTGAACGAGATTTCAATATGAAGTTTATCGATCAAAAATAGTGTAATAAAAACTTAAGTTCCAAATATAGTGATTTAATTAATAAATTTAATTATTGAGTTAATAATTAAAAATCGCTTAAAACATTGAATTGGAGTTGAATATGAAATCGAAATGATTTCTAATATTTATATAAATTCTATTTGAATTGGAATTGGGTAACTAAGTTTTAAAACTGGGATTTCAAGCGATTTAATAAAATTTAGAAATCGTTGATTCAATCGACGAGTTAAAATAGCGATCCGGGGCACAATCTCAGAATTTGATGAAAACAGTTCCATTGGATCCGTAATAGTGTATTATTATCTGATTCCAAATTTTCGTAGTGTTTGGAGTTATCATTTGATCGTACGGGATATAAACGAGTTGAAATTTATATCGAAAATTCAATATAATAATTGGGTCCAAAAAGTTATCTTCTCCATACGATCGAATTAGGACTCGAAACCTTTTCCATTGCATTCGGGATAGGGGTATAACATTATAAATGCCTTGCGGCACGCCTCTATAGGGGTTCAAAATTTCGTGTTATGTAATGTAAGATAATTGAATTATAAAATAAAAATATATATGGTCAAATCAAAGTCAAATCTTAGCCGACAAACATCGTACGCAAACCCGCCCTTCACGTTTATGTCACGTCTTTCCCCTCCTTTCTCCTATCAATTTGTTTTCAAATTCTAATCAGGAGATAAAAAATGGAGAATGAAAATCAAATCATTTAGAAAAAAAGGAAAACACGAGCGCTCGCGACACTCGAGCATCGTCATCGCGGTAGAGAGGAGTAGCTATCGCAAGGCGAGCCTGGAAAGCATAAGCGTGTGTGCACTGTTCTCGAAATCACGTGCAGGATTGGTCGGAGGCCACGATGTCGTGAGTCGTGCTTGAGCATGGCAGCATCGCGCGTCGCGATGAAAGGCCGGACTCAGGCGATGGCAGCGATAGTAGGCGGCATGAAGGAGGCGCGTTCGTTTGATACTAGGTTTCCTATAGGGTTTGGGAAATATCGAGTCGCGCGAGGCTGCTGTGTGTTGGACGACTTGGAATTTTTAAGGTGGAGTTGGCTTGCGTGTACATGTGGTGTCGAGGCAATGTTGTTTTGTGGTGGCTCAACTACAGTGGTCGGCGGTGGTGCGAGCGCGATGGACGAACGTGGTGATAGGGGGCACTGAACAAGTGTCTCGTTCGGCTGACTTGTAGCGGGATGATGTCTCGACTTAGATGAATCTAGGATCGGCTAAAGTTGGTTGGACTGCTATGAACAAGCAAGAAAAGTTTTTGAGAAGGTATATTTTCTGTAATAAAATTTAACAATATAGTTAGTTATTTAATTGAGGATTAAAAATTGTGATGAACTAATACACTTAATAATTTATTCATATGAGGTCTAAAAATCATGAAAACAAGTCGAGATGGAACGGATTTCAAAATAAAAATCAAAGGTGAGAAAATTCTCACTCATTTGGATTGCCAATTAAATTTTAAATAGTAAAAATTAATCATTAGTTGCTTGGTTTAATTTACTAATTATTATCTGTTGGATGATATTCTATTATATATATACTAGTATTTGGAGTGATATTCCCACACATTATAGCGGATGAGACTCTATGCGCCCCGCATAATAGCGGATGACCCTATATACCGCAAAATCCCCCTCGAAGTAGGATTGGTATTTATATGTTATATTAACATCTGTGAATGCAGGGAAACAGTTGGAGGGATCCAACTGGATTCCTCAAAAATGTTGAATTTAATTTCATACATTATGATATATGGATTGTGTAGAATAATCTATTATAGATTATTGTTGTGATTGGAATTTTTGGATGCTATTGTAGCACTGGCCTGAATTTTGATATTTTAAATACCATAAATATATTTTTTAAATTTAAGGAATTAAAGGGATTTTTGATATAAAATATTTATATTGGAATTAGGAATTATTTTAAAGAAATTAAGTTAGAAAAATATATTGATTTTGGTTATACTTAAATATTTTGAATTATTAAATGGAGATTTTAAGAATGAATTTTATAAAAAGAAATTTATAAATGATAGTCGGGAAAAATAAAAATAAAAAGGAGTTGAAATCAATATAAAAAATAGATTGGAAGTTATAAATGGGATTTATAAAGGAATGAATTTATAAAATGGAATTTTATAAATAAGATTGTATTTATAAACAGTTAAAACTCAAAGGAGTATAAAAATGTATAAATAATGTTTATAAATAAGGTAAGCGATATCAGTGGATATATTGGGAAAATAAATTCGTAGGGTGAATTTATATTAGAATATGGAAATAGGGTGAGAAAAAATAGTGGATGCAATTTTTGAAAGGTGAAAATGGTTAAGGAGATCGGAATGGAAGCGATGTGATGTGATTCGAGAAGAATTTATAAAAATTGAATTGGTTATTGTGGTTTTTAAAAATATATTTTTAAATTCTAAAAGGTTAATTTTGTTTTTAAAAGGAAAATTTTATATTTTTAAAACTATGGAATTTTAAACTAGTTAGGATTGAAATATTTCGGTAAGTACATTTTCAAATATTAAGTATTTATTTTAGTAAATTCTAACTTTTAAAATCAGCTTTGAAAATTTATTTGTTTATCTAAAAAATGAGATACTAATGTTTATAAAAGTGTTTTCGATATTTTAAATAATTACTTGAACATGTTTTAAAAATAAAATTATTTTTCTTTTAAATACTTATTTTATATATATGGAGTTTTAAATTGATTGAAAATTTTATTTCATAAATTTTCTCGAGATTCGTAAAAACGGGCTTATAAAAGGAAATGATTTTAAGGAGAGGAAATTTATTTGTGATTCCGAAGGCATTGGAATAAGTTACGGAATATTCTCCGAGCGTTAATATTGAGAGATTTTTGGAAAATAAGATTTATAATATTTTCCTAAGTATAAAAATGGAATTTTTGAGATATTTCTAAGTGTTGAGATGGTTTGGAAGTATCCGGTTACAGATTTTAGTATTTGAAATTGTTTTCAAATGTTGGAAGGAATCGATATATCTTATAAAGATATTTAGAAAATAGATATTTTGGGGAAAAATGTATGATAAGGCCTGGTGACTACTTATGGATGTTTTATTGATAGTTAAATAACCGACTATCAATATTGGCCAATTTTGTTAATCGTTTCAGAGAGACCGGGATCGGATTTAAGTATCTGAAAACCACTTCGATCTGATTTGAACGTTACGAATGAATACCGTGAAGATGATGAAGACGATGATTCGGTTTGTCCAGACCCAGGATAACTTGTATGGACGAATGCTATTAGAACATCATCATTAGGGGACGATGAGCATTCTAAGTAGAATTGTTTCTTGAAAGGTAACGCTTAGCCTCAAGCCTCATCAACCGGGAATGACAAAAACTGTGGAGATGCTACAAGGTTAAGTGGGTCGCACCCAATTAGGGTATGTTATCACTTTTCTAGATGTCCTCGCAAACCTATATATTATGGATATAGTTGTGCATGAAAGAATGAGTGCTCGATTGTAATGGTGGAAACACCCGGGGTGATAACATATTCGGTCTATCCAGGTTAAGGGTAAGCCAGCCTTGTCTAGTAGGGTATCCCGGCGAGGTCCTCGGAACATTGTTCTGGAGGTGTACTATGATGGGCGGTACCCCAGTGGCCCAGTCATTGTATAGAACCCATTCCCCAATAAGCATCGTACGATTTTGCTTTTTCCCAATTATGCTGAAACGTGAGATGCAAGCATTTCAGCTATGTTGTATTTACTTTCTATAGACACTATTATATTATCAGATGATTTTGATAAAAATAGTTTGTTGGTATCGTAAGGTAAAAACCCGTCGTGTTTATGTGTGACATGGTCTTACGAGATACCTTTTTTCAAAGGATTTTGAGAAAAGCTAATAATTCAAATTGAGTGTGTTTTCTCACGCTGGTTTTCCAGACTGACTCGGGTGTTATTTTATTATAATGCTCGGGTCAGACCGAGTATTATAGATTCAGGATAGGGTGCTATGGAGCTCAGGAGACGAGCTGGATGACAGAGACGTATCTCTGTATTTAGTTTATATTTCCGCTGCATGAGGACAAGTTATTATAACTGTCCATTTTGATGTATTTAATTGTTGTACTCTAATGATTGTATGTAAATTAACAGATACAGTCTCCCTTGTATAAAAATATGCTATTATATATTATATTTTGCTCCTTTGCGATTGTGAGATTTTGTGTTGTTGTTTATTTTTTCTTCTATCTCTTTCTTCTTCTTTACCCTAGTTATTCGCTCTTTCGCACAAATTTGGGTTGAACAATGAAAAATTATTATCAACTCAAAAGGCACGGAACTGCAGGTCGCTACAATAAACGTGATTGTAGTATGAAAATAGGATTTTTAGTGAAGAAATCATAATTTTTAACAGCTTAAATTTTGAGGAATTTTGAGATGATCAAAATTCACTAAAAAATTAATTTCCGGCAACCTTGTCGACGAGGGGAGGTTTGGTCGAGGAGGAGCATAGTGACATGAGTAAGGGGTTCACCATGGTCAATTTTCGAATGGGGCTTTGATTTGAAGTGGCATGGGGTTTTTAGGGTTTAAGGGTATGTTGTGTAATGGTGTGAAACGCGGTGATTTTGGTGGAAGCACGGAGGTTCGAGCTTGGCGTGGGTTGTCTAGTGGGTGCGTTGGAGTCTTAGGGTTCATGTAGTGGTGGCGGCTTAGCCACAGGTGGTCGAGGTCATGGAAAATCAAGGATTTGGCGAAGTCGATTTCGTGTTCAAGTGGAAGGTGGCTGTTCGAATTAGCATATTTGAGATGGAGATGACCAGAGCTTGAAATTGTGGAACGATCGAGATGGCCAGAGTGAGGCGCACGTGTGGGTGTCATCGCGGCAGAGTATAGGGCGGAGCAGCCCTTGTGTACGTGCACACACGAGCACGAACGTGCACACGTGAGTGAGGACAAGGGTGCTGTGGGTTTGGAAATGATGGAGATGAGTGGTTCGTTCCTTCGTTTATCTCTTGTTGTTGAATTTGGAAAGAAACATGTGGTGTAAATTGTGGGCTCGGCCCATTATCCTAGGGCTAGAATTAAATTGGACAATTTTGTATATAATTTAAATAATCGAACTTTGTAATACCACACTTGGCTCGTTTGTGATCCATTCGACCTACGAATTGTTGCGTTGGACTCATATGAATTAGTACAACATTTCCATGTAACTTGTCGATGACTTTGGAAAAGTATAAATTTAGGGTATACGAAAACGACTAAATTTAATGATGTTATGTCTAAATAATAACATCGTTAAAATTATTATACCTTAATTGTGATATTCGTTGGCCAAATAAAATGTTGTTGAGTTAAATTGAATTGAATATGGTAACTGGACATTGGTTTAGCAGAATAAAACACCGTTCCGCTTATTAAATTAATTTGATAAATAAATTAGCAGAATAAAACCTCGTTCTGCTATCCTACAGATTTGGACATTTGTTTAGCGAAAATAAATCACTATTCCGCTAATTAAATTAATTGGACCCTGTTTAGCATAATAAATCACCGTTCTACTATTATTAATTGGATAAGTTAATTTGGACGTTTATTTAGCAGAAATAAATCTCGTTCTGTTATTACATTAGTGTGGACACTTAATGTGACGACCCGGAATTTTTGAGCATTTGAAATAGGAATATTTAATTAATTTTAAATGTTCAAAAGATAATTATTAACTTTAATTTCAAATATCATTATTGATTAGACAAGTAATTGTTGAATTTAAATTATTGAAATTGGTAAATTATTAAATCTGGAGCTTTAAGCCTGTTAAAAATAATTTGAAGACTTATAAAATTTATATAGATAATACTGAAATGGATAGAAGTGTTGGAATCAGCTTTAAAAATGGTTTGTTATGTTTTGAAATTATATCGTTTGAATCGATATTTAAAAATAGCCTTCCGAGGCACAGTCTCGGAATTCGACGAAACCCGTTCCATTGAATCCGTAATATTGAATTATTACCGGATTTCAATTTCCGTAGTAATCAGAGTTATTATGTGAGCGTGCGGTATATAAACGCTTAGAATAAAATTAATCGATTTTAATTAAAAATAAATGTCAGCTTCTCTAATACGCCATCACTCAACCTTATCACGTTTATTTTCTTTCTTTCCCTTTTATCACGAGATTCCTTTCTTTTTGTTTCGTTCAAAGCTAAACGAACGATCGAAAAAAAAAATAGTGGCTTCCATCAGAAGGAAACGAACGAAGAGAAATTTAATGTGCCTCGCGTCTTCTCTGTTCAAACTCTCGGCACTTAAAAGAATAAAATAAAGCCAAATCGAGATAAAATCGCTGCTCACCTCTAAACTTCCTCAATCTCAAAAATCGACATCTCTTCCTTTTCAAATCGTTTAGCCGAGTCTCCTTCCTTCGAAAACGTGGCAGTTTAAAGCGGCTAGGAGCAGCTCGAGCTCACGCACATGTTGAGGTGACGAGGAGATTCGAATCTCAAGTCGCCTGGTTTGGGTGACGGCAGCTTCGTATAGTCGACGCGTCAATCGCGATAGGATGTGAGGGTTGAGGACTGATGGCGTGGAGGTGGATCGCGAGGCGGCTAGGGCTCAGTTCGCGATCTCGTTGGGAAGTTCGTAGTCGGTCGATGTGGGAGCGAAGTCGGCGACGATCTCTGGTGATGTTTGATGGCGATAGCGACTGCCTGGGGAAGGAGCTCGGAATCGTTGTGAGGTATAAACATTTTATTCACATCAATTTTAATCTAAACATATAGATTTGGAATATACAGCTAGTTTCATATTACAGTTAAGTGTTAATGTTTATAAAAGTAGGTAGATATATACACATATGTAACTTACTGTAAAATTTAAAAATAATGTATTTAATAAACTTACTTAATTTACCTTGGTTACTGGAAATAATTTATTATAGGAAGATTAATTCAAGTGAAATTATTAAGTTGAGTCAAAATGTATTAAATGGTAATTGATTTTCGATTAGTTCATAATATTTATAAACCATAAAATAAGATAATTGGTCCGGTTGTTACAAATGTTAACAAATCCATATAATGTTTTTACAAGGTCTAATTGTGAAGAAATAAGTCGAGATTGAAGTGGAATTGGTATTTTATATTGTGCTAACGTCTGTGGATGCAGTGAAACAGGTTGGAGGGATCCAACTGGATTCCTCAAAATTATTAGATTATTTAATATTCTATGTTCTGAATATTTGATATCATGTGATGATTTTATATTGGATGATGTGGTTGATTTGGATTGTCCAGAATAATAAATTATAAAATCTATGGAATTGAATTTTTGAAAAGAAATAAAGGAATAAAAGTTTAAGTAAAATAATTCGAGGAATTGGGATAAAATTTATAACGAATTGAAATAAAAATAAAGTGATTTGGAATTTTAACAAATATGAAATAAGGGGATTTTGAATTTACAAGGGATAATAAATTTTATACTTAAGTGATTTTATTTGAAGAATAAAAGAAGTTATTTTTGAAATTAAGGATTAAAATTAATTAAAGAATAAATAAGGAGTTTTGGAAATCTGTAATTGATATTGGTAAAAGGGGTTTAACTCGTAATAAGGAATAAAAATCTAAAAGTTAATGTATTTTGGAATAAATGAAGTAGCAAAGGAAATTTATTTCAAAGTAAGTAGAGTAAATTGGGAAATCAATTGGAAATTGATTTAGTTATTTAAAATTGGAATTTTAGAAGAGAAATGAGATTTTGAAATTTATAAACTGGGTTATAAAGTAAAATAAAATATCAGTGGATATTTGAGAATATAAATTCAAGATGGGAATTTATAAAAGGATATGGTTTGGTTTAAAAATAAATGTTGATTTATTTTAAAAAGATGGAAATGAGAAGAGTATTTCTCTGGATAGCCAAGTACGTTTCAAAGTAATTTTTAATATAAGTTAAAAGTTCTAATTGTGCTTTTAAAAGCATGTTTTAGAAAATTGATTATTTCTAAATGTTAATTTCCTAAGTAAGTATTTTCAAAAATCTATTATTGTAGTAATTATATAAAAGTGATTTGCTATTATGTTTTAAAAGAAGAAATTTAGTTTATATTTATAAAGTGGTTTATTTTAAAGTATATATTTTAATAAAGTATTAAGCTAGTTTGATTTCAATGTTATAATATATTTAAAATAAAGTGCTTTGTACTTGGTGATTCGGAGAAAATAAATGGTGGGAAATGTATTCCGTAAGCGGAAACTGTTTGAAATTTGTTTTCAAATGAGCTTTGTAAATTTGGAAATATATCTTGGAAAGATATTTGGGCAAATAAATAATGTGGGAAATTATTTATTGTGTGATGGTTGCTTGTGGATGTTAATTGATAGTTAAATAACCGACTATCAATATTGGCCAAATGCGCTGATCTTTTCGAAGAGACCGGGATCGGGTTTCCGTATACCAGGATTCTAGGTCTGGAGACTCGAAAACCACTTCGATCCGGTTTGTACGTTTCGTGTAACGTGTTCAGAGTCGAAGATGGAGCAGTGAAGTGCAAGGGCTAGTCGCTACTAATCCTGAGGATATTTCCAAAATGGATGTAGTAGGAATAGTGCCTTCGGTTCCGTTCGGACCCGGAACGGACTTGTATGGACGAATGCTTTCGTGACATCGTCAGGTGGACGATGGGCATTCTAAGGGATATGTGCTATAAAGGTATCGTTTAGCCTCGAGCCTCATCAACCGGGAATGACTGAAAATCAGGGGTTATGCAGCAAGGCTTCGTGGGTAGCACCCACTTGAGAGTAAGGTCATCCCTGTCTAGATGTCCCTTTTTATATTTCGGCTTAGTGGTGCGGTTGCTGATCCCAACCGTAGGGTGATTTTATTTGGAATTATCCAGTAAGGGATGATTCCGGCCTTGTGTTGCAGGGGAGCGGGCGTACTCCTCGGTACTGTGATCTAGGCCACGTACTATGACAGGTGGTACCCCAGTGCCTAGTCATTCGTTGGAAATCCATTCTCCCTACGTGCCTTGTACGGTATTTGTTTGTATACCTAGTATGCTGGAATTTAATCATGTAACAATTTCAGCTATTTTAATAAGTATTTGTGAATAGACACTATTATAATATCAGAGGATTTTTATAAAAAGTGTTTTAGCTATCGTAAGGTAAAAACCCGACATGTTTATTTGTGGCGTGGTCTTACGAGATGCTTTTGTTTTCAAAAGATTTTGAAACTTTAAAAATCAAATTGAGTGTGATTTTCTCACGCTGGTATTCCAGACTGACTCGGGTATTGTTTTATATGATGCTCGGGTCAGACCGAGTATTATAGGTTACAGGATATGATGCTGTGGAGCTCAGGAGATGAGCTGGATGGCGAGACGTATCTCCCATACTTGTTTATATATATATTCCGCTGTGTTGATTGTTGTACTCTGTTGTATTGAGGACATGATATGGTTATTGTCCAGTTGTATGTTATGTGTTCTCTGGTGTATACTCTGATGCTATATTATATAAACTGATATAGTTTTGATTTGTGTAAAGATCTGTTAATATATATTATATTTTATTCCGCTGCGATGGTTAGATTCTGATTTTGTTTTCTATTTTTCTTCTTCTACCTCTTCTTCTTAACTAAAATGGTTCGATTTTCCGGGTCTGGAAAGTCGGGTCGTTACAGTTGGTATCAGAGCTTAGGCTAGCGATAACCTTGGCTCTGGTGGGAATTTTGAGAGTATTAATAGATATGAGCGCGTATTTGTTAGTGAATATAAAATGGTTTTATACTGTGTTGACTTATCGGTTGAGTGTTTATGGATTCTGGTCGATGTGTGGGACGCCACAACATCGATAGGGATTTCTAAACTCTTAAACAAGATAAACCGACACAGTATTGTTTTAAAGGGGTAAATGAAATAATTTTACCCAAATTATTTTTGTATATGAAAGAAATAGTTTTTATAAATTATTATAGTTATATTTGGATGTTTGGTTGTTAGATGATGATAATAAATTATTATCATTAGGAGGAAATTGAATAAGAATTTGAAAAATTATAACCAAAGTTGAAACATAATTTATATAACAAATGGAATTTGAGAAATATAGATTATAAATGTAATTTATGAATTGAAATAAACTTCATATACAAATGAGATTTGTAAATGTAAACTGTAAAGGTGATTATAATTTTGAAATTTGAAATGAGATAAAATTCCAGAGAATGTTTGAGTATAGATTTAAAGGAATTGCAATTTGGGATTTTTGGGAAAAATTTAAATTCCTTTGAGTTTTGAAATGGTTTTCAAAAAGGTATTGGAGAAATAATAGTATTATTTCAGGAATATTTTTGAGTTGAATTTGAAATCTTGTGAGATTTGGAAATTAAAATATTTGAAATGTTTTTAAACAAATAAGAGCACTAAACTCTTTGTGGTCGCTGGAAAATAATTCCGATGATGATCGCGACATCATCGGTGTTCATTTTCGAGTTTCCAAGAGATGAATTGCTACCTGGATGTTTGGGTTGGAGTTTTTTGCAAAACTGGGGTTTGGTTTTGAAATTGAAAAGGGTTTTGGGTATAGTTGATTTCAAAAATGATTTTGAAATTGTTTAAACTCTGGAATCTTATTTAAAGATGTTTATGGAATAATAAAATGTATAATCCCGAGTTAAAAAGCAAAATGTGAATGGGATTGATTGTAAATGGGTGAAATATGAATATAAATAAGTTTGTGACTTATAAAATTTGGGAGTAAAATAGATAAGCCAAATAAAATTGTGTGTAATGATAATCAATATAATCCAAATTTTAAATTATAAATGGATTGAACTCCAGTAAAATAGTTAAAGTGAGTTTGAAATAAAAAATCTAATACTAGGTATAAAATTTGGAATATACCAATAGATAATTAATTGGTTAATGAAATGGAATGTAAGTTGTATACCAAATTAATGTGACAAATGTTGGGTTGTAAATGAAATATGAAAATGAAACTTGAATTGGTTAATTAAAAATTGAATTGTGAATAAATAATAGAATTTGAAAGTGAAGTTTGAGTTATAAATATACATTCAACATGGAATTGTAAGTAAATTAAATATGAAATGAAGTTGTTTGGAATTGGATTACAAGGGAATAACTTGAGTTGCTAATGAAATCCAATAAGAATATAACAAGTTAAATATGTGCATGGATATTATTTTGATAAATTGAGAGTGTGAATTAGCAATTTGAATTGGATAGAATTTGATCGAATACAATGAAATTAGGTGTAAATTGAATTGGAACCAATTAATTGGATATGAGTTGTTTGATTGAAAATGAATTGTAAGCTATTGGAATTGGATAAAATGGTTTGAATATTGATTGAAAACCTTTAAAATAAGTGTCGAACATTTCACATGTGCTTATGGAAGTATATGATATGCATCGTTTATGGAATCCATGTTTTTAGCTATGTGTTATTAAGTGAAATGTTAATAAACTTTGTATATTGGTCACTTACCTGTTTAAGTTGAGTTAGTACAGATTCGGGAAAACCGTTTGGCTGGATGTGACTGAGCTAATTGCTTAAATAACCGCTTGCTTTAAAAATGCTAAAATGAGGTACGCTTACGCAAAAGTTCAAAATAGGAGATATGAACTGCATATATTGATAAATATTGTGATTTCCGGCCTGAGGCCGATGTATATATATTTGTGCATCCTGCGATATCGCAGAAGTCCCTCCGTACAAGGGAGACTCTGCCAAAATTTTCCGTAAATTTTGGGAGTTACAAAATTTTTGGAAATTTTCATTAACGATAAATGATTTAAATTTGCTAAGCAAGTAAAATTGAAACTGGATATTGAGATCTAATTCAAATGTGAATGTAAGGTGAAGTGAAATCAAAGGAACTAAAGAAAGTAAAGTTCGTAAATAAACTGTTATTTGAGGTTTAAATTAAATAGTAAGTGAAACTAATCCATATTCAAAATGGAAGCCAATTTGAGTTTAAATGAAATTGTAAGGGTAAGTAAATAGTAATGAAAATAAACTTCAATGGGGAAGTGAAAATAAATATAAACTTCAAAAATGAAGTAAAACAAATCCAAGAAGTATATAAAATGTTTATATTGGACTTAAGAAATGAATGGTGAATTCTTAAGTAAATTTGGTATGGAGGAAAATTATTCTAGGTGAATAATTGAATGACGATTAAAATTTGAAGATGTGAATGGGATAAGTGTGATAAGTGAATAACAATCAAATGAATGTGAATAAAAAGGAAATTGATATAATTGGTAATCAATTGGAATTTATACGTAAGATGTACGTATATTATTTTATTCGCATAACGATTTGATCCAGAATTCGAGCACAGAATTTCAAGATAGTTATATCGATCCGAGTTAGAATTTTTCACTCGATTTTCGACGGCGAACCTGGATATGGATTGTTGATTGATTCTGGAAATTCTCTATCATAGTTTGAGGCTATGCAAGGAGAATGACGGTTTTCGATCAAGAAACCAGATCTGAGACTGCACTAGGAAGTCGGGTGGACGATACTAGTTCGGAAGTGAAATTGTGTGATCGATTGAGCGATCGAATGTGATATTGCGTACGAATGATATATGTGCATCGTACGAGCATAAGTAAAACAAATATTGAAATTTGTAAAGGAAATGTCTAAAATGATTTTGAATCCTATGATTGGATATTATTGCTTAATAGGATATACAGGTGTATAAAAGCAATGGATAAATTGGGATTTTTGATTTTAGAAGATAAAATTTAATGGCCCGACAAAAGGTATGTATTTAAATTTCTATATGAAATTTGATTGGGTTTTTGATCCAGCCACTTGGCTTTTTGTTTTCTTTTTGAGATTGGGAGGCCGTAAAGCCATTTTGTAGTAGTACCGAGCTAGCCGCGCAAAGGAGACGCTGGCGAAATTTTTCGGAAATTTAGGGAGTTAGAAAAATTTTGGAAAATTTTGATAATTCAAAATTTGAATTCAAATTTAAAATTTGAATTGTTAAGTAAGTGATATGGTTTGGGGCTTATGAATAAGTTTGGGAAGTTAAAAGATGATTAGAGTATCATTAATAAAAGATTGTTTGTGTATTGTTAAAACTGTTTGAATTTGGGAAATAGTTAACGGAGATTGAATCATTCTTCCTAACTAGTAATTTCGGGGACGAAATTCTTTTAAGGGGGGAGGAATGTGACGACCCGGAATTTTTGAGCATTTGAAATAGGAATATTTAATTAATTTTAAATGTTCAAAAGATAATTATTAACTTTAATTTCAAATATCATTATTGATTAGACAAGTAATTGTTGAATTTAAATTATTGAAATTGGTAAATTATTGAATCTGGAGCTTTAAGCCTGTTAAAAATAATTTGAAGACTTATAAAATTTATATAGATAATATTGAAATGGATAGAAGTGTTGGAATCAGCTTTAAAAATGGTTTGTTATGTTTTGAAATTATATCGTTTGAATCGATATTTAAAAATAGCCTTCCGAGGCACAGTCTCGGAATTCGACGAAACCCGTTCCATTGAATCCGTAATATTGAATTATTACCGGATTTCAATTTCCGTAGCAATCAGAGTTATTATGTGAGCGTGCGGTATATAAACGCTTAGACTAAAATTAATCGATTTTAATTAAAAATAAATGTCAGCTTCTCTAATACACCATCACTCAACCTTATCACATTTATTTTCTTTCTTTCCCTTTTATCACGAGATTCCTTTCTTTTTGTTTCGTTCAAAGCTAAACGAACGATCGAAGAAAAAAAAATAGTGGCTTCCATCAGAAGGAAACGAACGAAGAGAAATTTAATGTGCCTCGCGTCTTCTCTGTTCAAACTCTCGGCACTTAAAAGAATAAAATAAATCCAAATCGAGATAAAATCGCTGCTCACCTCTAAACTTCCTCAATCTCAAAAATCGACATCTCTTCCTTTTCAAATCGTTTAGCCGAGTCTCCTTCCTTCGAAAACGTGGCAGTTTAAAGCGGCTAGGAGCAGCTCGAGCTCACGCACATGTTGAGGTGACGAGGAGATTCGAATCTCGAGTCGCCTGGTTTGGGTGTCGGCAGCATCGTATAGTCGACGCGTCAATCGCGATAGGATGTGAGGGTTGAGGACTGATGGCGTGGAGGTGGATCGCGAGGCGGCTAGGGCTCAGTTCGCAATCTCGTTGGGAAGTTCGTAGTCGGTCGATGTGGGAGCGAAGTCGGCGACGATCTCTGGTGATGTTTGATGGCGATAGCGACTGCCTGGGGAAGGAGCTCGGAATCGTTGTGAGGTATAAACATTTTATTCACATCAATTTTAATCTAAACATATAGATTTGGAATTTACAACTAGTTTCATATTACAGTTAAGTGTTAATGTTTATAAAAGTAGGTAGATATATACACATATGTAACTTACTGTAAAATTTAAAAATAATGTATTTAATAAACTTACTTAATTTACCTTGGTTACTGGAAATAATTTATTATAGGAAGATTAATTCAAGTGAAATTATTAAGTTGAGTCAAAATGTATTAAATGGTAATTGATTTTCGATTAGTTCATAATATTTATAAACCATAAAATAAGATAATTGGTCCGGTTGTTACAAATGTTAACAAATCCATATA
Organism: Allium fistulosum; assembly: GCA_030737815.1. NCBI lineage: Eukaryota > Viridiplantae > Streptophyta > Magnoliopsida > Asparagales > Amaryllidaceae > Allium > Allium fistulosum. The sequence continues at coordinate 532,122,376 of CM060908.1, read as the reverse complement.
ATGTTTTTACAAGGTCTAATTTTGAAGAAATAAGTCGAGATTGAAGTGGAATTGGTATTTTATATTGTGCTAACGTCTGTGGATGCAGGGAAACAGGTTGGAGGGATCCAACTGGATTCCTCAAAATTATTAGATTATTTAATATTCTGTGTTCTGAATATTTGATATCATGTGATGATTTTATATTGGATGATGTGGTTGATTTGGATTGTCCAGAATAATAAATTATAAAATCTATGGAATTGAATTTTTGAAAAGAAATAAAGGAATAAAAGTTTAAGTAAAATAATTCGAGGAATTGGGATAAAATTTATAACGAATTGAAATAAAAATAAAGTGATTTGGAATTTTAACAAATATGAAATAAGGGGATTTTGAATTTACAAGGGATAATAAATTTTATACTTAAGTGATTTTATTTGAAGAATAAAAGAAGTTATTTTTGAAATTAAGGATTAAAATTAATTAAAGAATAAATAAGGAGTTTTGGAAATCTGTAATTGGTATTGGTAAAAGGGGTTTAACTCGTAATAAGGAATAAAAATCTAAAAGTTAATGTATTTTGGAATAAATGAAGTAGCAAAGGAAATTTATTTCAAAGTAAGTAGAGTAAATTGGGAAATCAATTGGAAATTGATTTAGTTATTTAAAATTGGAATTTTAGAAGAGAAATGAGATTTTGAAATTTATAAACTGGGTTATAAAGTAAAATAAAATATCAGTGGATATTTGAGAATATAAATTCAAGATGGGAATTTATAAAAGGATATGGTTTGGTTTAAAAATAAATGTTGATTTATTTTAAAAAGATGGAAATGAGAAGAGTATTTCTCTGGATAGCCAAGTACGTTTCAAAGTAATTTTTAATATAAGTTAAAAGTTCTAATTGTGCTTTTAAAAGCATGTTTTAGAAAATTGATTATTTCTAAATGTTAATTTCCTAAGTAAGTATTTTCAAAAATCTATTATTGTAGTAATTATATAAAAGTGATTTGCTATTATGTTTTAAAGGAAGAAATTTAGTTTATATTTATAAAGTGGTTTATTTTAAAGTATATATTTTAATAAAGTATTAAGCTAGTTTGATTTCAATGTTATAATATATTTAAAATAAAGTGTTTTGTACTTGGTGATTCGGAGAAAATAAATGGTGGGAAATGTATTCCGTAAGCGGAAACTGTTTGAAATTTGTTATCAAATGAGCTTTGTAAATTTGGAAATATATCTTGGAAAGATATTTGGGCAAATAAATAATGTGGGAAATTATTTATTGTGTGATGGTTGCTTGTGGATGTTAATTGATAGTTAAATAACCGACTACCAATATTGGCCAAATGCGCTGATCGTTTCGAAGAGACCGGAATCGGGTTTCCGTATACTGGGATTCTAGGTCTGGAGACTCGAAAACCACTTCGATCCGGTTTGTACGTTTCGTGTAACGTGTTCAGAGTCGAAGATGGAGCAGTGAAGTGCAAGGGCTAGTCGCTACTAATCCTGAGGATATTTCCAAAATGGATGTAGTAGGAATAGTGCCTTCGGTTCCGTTCGGACCCGGAACGGACTTGTATGGACGAATGCTTTCGTGACATCGTCAGGTGGACGATGGGCATTCTAAGGGATATGTGCTATAAAGGTATCGTTTAGCCTCGAGCCTCATCAACCGGGAATGACTGAAAATCAGGGGTTATGCAGCAAGGCTTCGTGGGTAGCACCCACTTGAGAGTAAGGTCATCCCTGTCTAGATGTCCCTTTTTATATTTCGGCTTAGTGGTGCGGTTGCTGATCCCAACCGTGGGGTGATTTTATTTTGAATTATACAGTAAGGGATGATTCCGGCCTTGTGTTGCAGGGGAGCGGGCGTACTCCTCGGTACTGTGATCTAGGCCACGTACTGTGATAGGTGGTACCGCAGTGCCTAGTCATTCGTTGGAAATCCATTCTCCCTACGTGCCTTGTACGGTATTTGTTTGTATACCTAGTATGCTGGAATTTAATCATGTAACAATTTCAGCTATTTTAATAAGTATTTGTGAATAGACACTATTATAATATCAGAGGATTTTTATAAAAAGTGTTTTAGCTATCGTAAGGTAAAAACCCGACATGTTTATTTGTGGCGTGGTCTTACGAGATGCTTTTGTTTTCAAAAGATTTTGAAACTTTAAAAATCAAATTGAGTGTGATTTTCTCACGCTGGTATTCCAGACTGACTCGGGTATTGTTTTATATGATGCTCGGGTCAGACCGAGGATTATAGGTTACAGGATATGATGCTGTGGAGCTCAGGAGATGAGCTGGATGGCGAGACGTATCTCCCGTACTTGTTTATATATATATATATTCCGCTGTGTTGATTGTTGTACTCTGTTGTATTGAGGACATGATATGGTTATTGTCCAGTTGTATGTTATGTGTTCTCTGGTGTATACTCTGATGCTATATTATATAAACTGATATAGTTTTGATTTGTGTAAAGATCTGTTAATATATATTATATTTTATTCCGCTGCGATGGTTAGATTCTGATTTTGTTTTCTATTTTTCTTCTTCTACCTCTTCTTCTTAACTAAAATGGTTTGATTTTCCGGGTCTGGAAAGTCGGGTCGTTACACTTAAATTTCATTCCAATGGACTAGTATTGGGTAATTGTTGTATTAACAATTGCTTGTTAATTATGGATTTAATTTACATATGTGATGTAAATACCTAGATTTATAACTTGGATAGTTAATGGAATTAATGGTGAGTCGATTAAGTTCCATTGAAGTTGCTAAGCCTCTTTCTAAAGTTGATTTTTGAATCAAAGTTATTTGAAGAATAATTATTATTTATTAACAGGGCTATTAAAGATAATTATTATTTGTTTTAAAGGATAATTAATATTTTTTTATTAATGATTTAAAGTTAATAATTTTATTAATACGATTCTTAAAGGTTATTTAAGAATATTTAATTATTGTTTCAAAGTTATTAAAGCATTTAGAATGTTTTAAATTATATTTTAATTATTAATTAAAGTTATTTTATATTAATTTGATTTAAAAGTTAATTACTATTTAGGAGTTAATTATTATTAAAATATTATTATTTCAAAGATAATTTGTTCAAATATTAATATTGTTTTAAAAATAATATATTATATAGTAAACTATTATAAAAGAGTATTTTCCTAAATTAACTTGGAAATTTATATAGAACCTTTATAAGCATTATTTTGAGATAATTATTAAAATAAATTTTTTTGGGAAGTAATGGTATATTTTCATGGCGTAATTCGAGGGGCAGAGACTGCCTACAGTTTGTTATGTTTTCGCTGGGACAACGACGTAACCATTGTGCAAACTATGATCTATGATTGATTTCATGGCGTAATTCAAGAGGCAGAGATTGCCTAAAGTCAAGTTTGGATTTCTCTTGGATAGAGACGTAATCATTAATCTCCGATCTATGGTCAATACCGAGTGGTGCTTTCCATATTTATTTTAAAAAGTTTTCAAATATTTTTGAAAGGAATAGTTTGTGAATATAATTATTCCGATGAGATATGACTGTTTTGATAAAGAGATTCAATTTATCGAAATTAAATTAAAAGAGACTTTGTAATTTCTATGGGAAATGAAATCTTTGGTTGAATATTTGTTTATTTGATAGTTACTATCAAAATCTAACTCAAATATATAATCCTTCTTAATTTTGGTGGTATGGAATTATTCCCTACTTAACATCGAAGGAGTTTAACTCTAGAAATATCTAGAGGAAACACAGGGATTATATAGTACAGTTACCATCGGTGGTGCTATACTGTACGTATAAACTCGTTTCGTTCTTCTTGGATAAATGATAAGGAGATCCATCCACATAAATGGTTAGGGGGTGATCCCCGATCTTATGTATTGTCTAATTATTTCCTAAAGAACCGGTATTGAGCGTTTCGGAAATCAGTGTTTGGTTTGTGGAGTACCCGGGAAATGGAGAGTGTACTCGTAAGAGATGACTCGAAACCCATGACCTGCTCCGAAACCATATATGGTTAAATAGAGGAGATGCGTTATATTTTGAGATGTTGAAATCCATATGTGGTTCCATGACTCGTTGGAGTGTGGGAATATGTGTGAGATTCCAAGATCTATTGAGATGTGGAATTCAGGTGTGATTCTGTGACCTGTTAAGGTGTGGGAGTCCATGTAGGATTCCATAATTTATTTTGGAGACGGTGCGTGAGCTGGAAGTCGTACGTTCAGCGGAAATGACTAAAATCAGAGATAGGAGGCATAGCCCAGGGACCTAGCTAACCCATAAGGGTCCACTGTGAGATTTTATGTTTCTTTCTTCTTTCTTTTCCTAAAATATTTGCCTTTCCGATCAATTTGGGTTGGACATGCGTGGTTTATTGTCAACTCAAACTGTATGGAAAAGTGGGTCGTTACAACATGGTATCAGAGCTTAGGTTAAGCGAATACCTAGGCTTTGGTGGGAATTACTCAATAGAGATAGGGTCAGTAGTACTCTAGAATGAGTTTGAGTGTGTGTGTATATATAAGAGTGCGTATTTGTTAGCGATACAAAATGTTTTATATTGTCTTAATTGATCTGTTGAGTGGCTTATGGACTCTGGTCAATACGAGTAGCTATCGTTATTTATAGGGATCTCTTAACACTTGAACAAGACCAACCGACACAATATTATTTTAAGTGGGTAAATGAAATAATTTTACCCAGGATATATTTTATATATAAAAGGGCAATGATTTTCAAAATGTATGGTATTTTGAGATGTTTGATAATTGATGGAAATATTCTAACATTATCATCTAGGATTTGATTGGTCATAACTATCTAGTTTTGAGCATACTCTATCGCCTGTCCATCTGACTTGAATCTTCCTTTAGAAACCTGGGTTTTGTAGATAGAAAGCTTTGGAAAATTTGATTTTTGAGTAAATTATGTTTACTAAAAGAAATTTAAAATATTTTAAGATAAATATTTTAGGAAGATTTTACATATATAATATGACAACCCGGATTTTTAGGTCTATTTATCGGGTGACTAACTGATGTAATTATTGGAATATTAGTTTTGATTAGTCGAATAAAGGAATTTCTGATAATTAAAATGATAAATAATTAATTTTTGAATAAAAATTTGTGAAATAAATGGATAAATGGATGCGAGTTTCCCCGAACTCAAATACATTCTGTATAAATCATTTAAACTTTAAATATTGTATATATGTGAATATATATGTATTTGAGCATATATGAGTAAATTTGAAATTATAAATATATGTATATATATTTGATATGAGTTTAAATTGTAAAAAATGGTTTGAAAATGAAGATACAAATTATATAAGATATAAAAGTATAAAATAAATACCTTAGATAAATTATAACAACGTATTTAAAATATGGAAATAAATATAAGTACACACTTGTAAAAGAAGAAAAAAACTAACATATAAAAATAGATATGTATGAAACCAAACAACAAAAGAAGGAAACAAATATATGTAAAACAAAATAAAATAAATACATAAATAAATTATAACCACAACAAAATAAAAGAAAACAAATAAATATAATAAAATAAAAGTAGAAACTTATGTTATAAAGTAAGTCAAAAAAGAAAAGAAACAAACATATATACATAGTTAAGTATGAAACAAAAACAAGTGAAGCTAAGTATGCAAGAATGACAACAATAATTAATATAAGGATCCATCAGCCGAAATGAACAAAAGAAAAATAAAAATATCTTTGGCGGCAAAGGAAAGAAAGCAAATACATTCAACTGAGTACTCAAATATACATACAAATATCTATAGCTTGTAAATGAAGACAACATTCTATTCGTATATGTACAAATCAAATAAAATAAGGGAAATTGTACAAAGCTAACTAATGTTGGCCACCAAAATAATCTATCAGCCAACAAAGAAGGAAAATATCACTGATCAAATATGTACAAACAAATATATTACCCTGTACAAAACCTATCACTTGTACAAACACCTTTCTCTCTACATATACACATCTATATGGTTCCAGTTCGTTCACAAACTTTGCATACCAGAGAATAATCTCAACTGAAACTTAAAACAACAACAGAAAGAAATGATACAAAGTACTTCCATTTAAAACGAAAGAACAAGCTGAGTGCCGAAGTTTGAAGCAAGAGAGCCAAGTTAGCGGCCGTTTTTAGCCAATACTGCTCTGTTCAAAAAGGAAGGTGAGTAAACTCAGTCCTTTATGTTGGGTAATTATATATGTCCATATGTTGTAAATATAAGTAAACGCTTTTATTTTATCATGGGTTCATAAGCGAACAAGATCTATATGCTGATTGTTAAGGATTAACCATGTTGTCAATAAACATAGAACTGCCCTGTCAAAGGATGAAGCAGTGTCCTCCTTTTCAAACTGTGAGCGGACTTAAACATGTACCTACTACAAATTTGTATATACCCATATGTTTGAGTTCCTAAATCCTGTCAAGTATTTTAAGTATTTATGCATCATTTATGTGTGGTAGACATGGTGATCACCTGAGAAAAAAAAAGAAGCATGTATATTTTCCCTGTTTCTTTAGAAAATTATCACCATTCTACTTTAAGAAAATCTTGATCCCATTTCCCACTAAGTCTCAAGCTATGATTCTAGGCCTTCTTTGTTTCTCTTTAACAGGAGAGAAAACTCCTATTTTAGAAGCTTAATCTGTTTGATACCTTAATGCACGTGATTATCCTTGAGACTTGATGTGAAATCTGCTTGCATGTATATAGATATATATGGATATATGTCTATGCATGTTTGTGTGTATATATATATTTACACATCTCTGTTGTCCTACAGGCTTTGATCCATTAAAGAAAATCAATTTCTTTCAACCATCAAATTTTAGGTTATGATTTCTAAAAGAAATCTGTTTGTAATGATAAAAACATATTTATAAAAATATATTTAAGTATAATTAACAAATAGATTTCTGGAAACTAAAGGTTTACAGTAATAAACTTTTAATATCAGAAATTTAAGTTTTCTGGATTCAAAGTTTTAATTATATATTCTGTTTTGTATGTGAAAATGATGAATTTAAATAATCTAATCTAAAATTTTAAGCTTGGGATTTATAAGAAATTTCGAGATGAATTGTAATTGGGTTTTTGTAAAATTCTGATGATCGAGATGGAGGTGGGTCTCGGGATCATGGCCATAGTTAGCTTAGAGGTCAGGGATCATCAGAAAAATAGTGGTAGATTTTATAATTGAACGTGGTGGCCGTACGTAGTTGAACTATGGTTCGATTATCTGGTTTTGGGTTAGCTTGATTCACGAGATCGTGCATGGACGAGAATGGATCGGACTCGTTCAGGAGTGATGGGGTCGTAGTGGGGTGACTGATGCTACTCTGGATGTGGCGGCAAGGGATCAGGTGAACGAGATCATCGTGGCGAGCCATTTTTGTCGGCGTAATTTGGTTCATGTTGTTCTTCGTTTTGCTCGTTTCGAGTTCGTGGTGAGATCGTCGGATCTGGGTGTTTGAGGGGTTCACCTAGATCATCGTCGACTTGTCAGGGGTCATGGCGAAGGTCGAAGCTCCGACAGTTGCGTGTGCACATGCACGCTTGCATTCGCGTATCAGGGTTATGGAGAAGCTTTGGGGAAGAAAGCTTCGACTCGAGACGAACTCGAAGGGGTTTGGGTGATGGCTCGAAGTAGCAGGAAGGGGTGGGTGACTCGGTGCTTTAGTTCAGAATGCTCGGTTTTTTTTGTTAATTTTGCTTGAGTGTTTTTCTACAGTTTGAGAACAGATTTCAAATTTTAAAGGAAATTTAGTTCGGTAGTTTAAAGCAAATGCAAGATGATTAATCAATTTCAAAAAGGTTGAAGCCAAGTTTAGAGGTATATATAAATTTAAAATGTTTTCAAGGAAAAAGGGAAAATGTCAAAGTTGTATGTTTAAAAATAATTATATTTGAATTAATTATGTAATTAATTCCAAAATGATTCTCAAATAAAGCTTAATAATACAATGAAGTATTTAAATTTAAAATATAGAATTTATCTTTATTTAATGTAAGGTTGTGATTAATTGAGGTTAATTAATCAGTGAAATGAAATTGAGAAGTTAATCTCTTAATGTAATTAATAATAGTAAATTAATTTAAGTACAATTACTTAAGGAAGTAATTAAGGGATAGTTAATGAATATAATTTAAATTAAGGAACATTAGCTAATGGTTAAGAGATAATTAGTGGATATAAATTAATCTAAGATAATTGGTTAATTAATTAAGATAGTAATTACTTAATTAATTAAAGGTTAATTAGTCTAAGTAATTGAAGGTAATCCAAGTGATTAAAGATTAGTAATTAATCAAATTTGAGATAAACTAAATTAATTTTGGAAAAATCAATCTTGTTTATGAATGATTGAATGATGTTAAATGCCTTAAATTGGTTGATATCTCTGATATGAAATGTATGGTGAATACCCGAACCCACTCGATTTGTAATCTCCAATAAATCTATACAGATTTGATTTGTGAAATCAATAGGCTGGAATGGGATAATATGGACCTTTGAAACTAAGTATGGGACTTAGGGATTGATTTGTGAATAAGTGTTGAGCATAACCAGTAATGAACTCGTAGTGAAGTACGAGTTACCCCGGGTTTTACTTTTATGATTTGAACTTGGTATTTTCAAATTTTGGGTTTACTCACGTTGGTTTCTAGCCTGACCCGGGTGTTACTTTGTTGTAATGCTCGGGTCAGACCGAGTATTACAGATTTTCAGGTAAGGACGTTCTGGAGCTCAGGAGACGAGCTGGATGGCAGGAACGTATGGAGTGTATTCCGCTGTGATATATTGTAGTTTGTCTGGGACATGTTGATTGTATCTGCCAAGTGTTTTGTGTATATGTTGTAACTCTGATGTATTAAAGTGTAATTTGGCAAGTACATATTTCCTTTGTATAACTGTTATTAATTGATATTATATTTTGATCCGCTGCGAATGTGAGATTCTGTGTTTTGTTTCTGTTTCTTCTTCTATCTTTTTCTTCTTTTTCCTAACTATCTGGAATTTTCGGGGTCGAAAATCTCGGGTCGTTACACTTGGTATCAGAGCGAAGGTTAAGCGAGAACCTTGGCTCTGGTGGGTAGACTCATAAGTATAGGGTCAATAGTACCCTAGAATGAGTTGAGTGTATATATATATATATATGAGAGAGCGTACTTGTTATTTTCTTATATAAAAATTTTAAATGATTTTTGTAAGGATATATTTTGATATATATAAAGCAATATTTCTTACTAATAAATGTTAAAGTAATTGGTTGTTAAAAATTATTGGAATTAAATAAAATAATGAGAATTAAGTGTTAATAGCAATACAACCAAATTGAAATTGAATGAAGATAAATTTGAAATGGATCCAAACTAAAATTAAAATCCTAAATTTGTAGAAATATTTTCAGAATAAAGATAACAATAAATTGGTTTCCAGATATGATAATCTTGGTTATTATCATAAATGGTTGTTGTGTTTAATAATGAAATGTTGTTAATGAGTAAGCAAGATGAAATGTTTTAGGGAAATAAAACATTTAGGCAAGTATGACTTATAAATTGGAACTGAAGATGATATAAATTGTGAAGTTTTAAATCTGAGCCCAGAATTTGAAAATTGTTTCAAAGTGATAAAGAGATAATAAATAATATTATTTGAATGAAAGAGCTTGATTCAAACAGTATTTGTTTGAAAATTTAAAGGAATTTGTTTGAATTAAAAACCCAAGGTGGTTTAAAATTTAAGGATAACTTAGTGTGTAAAGGAAATAATATGTATATATGAGGAATATACATAACTGAAATAAACTCTAACTGTTGAGTTTAAAATTGGGAATGAGATGTGATACCCAAGGTGATAAGTTTTAAACTTATAAGATTATTAATGTAAAGTTTAAAATTTGAAATGGGAATTCAAATTTGGGTAAGGTTGACTAGATTAAGTAAATTGAATTTAACTTTGGGTAAGTTAAATAAATTAACAAACAACCTGAATTGGAAATTTCAAGATGAAATTGAGATTTAGCTTGGGAAGTTAAATGGTTAATTTGAATTGGGAGATCGTGTGATCTCAAGATGGGTTTGAGATTCTATGGATGTTTTAAAATAAATTGGATGATATCATCCTATTGTTATTAATAATCTTTAGATTGGGAATTGGATTTGTTTAAATGAATGAAGAAATGGATTGTGGTGATATATCCATTATTTAGCTAAAAAGGAAATTAAAATTTGGAATTAAGGAGATGAAACCACTTTGAACTTAAGGTTTAAATGTTTAAAAAGAATTGGAAATTTAAATTGTTAAGCACTGGTTTCAAAATTGAAATTGGGTAATAAATTGAATTTTTAAGGTAAAATTGTTTTGAACTCTTATTTGAACTTTGAAATAAGTTAAGTAAAGATAATAAAATGGAATTTTGAGAATTGGACTCAGAATTAAATTGTTTAAAGATTTGGATTATTAATTTAAAAATAAAGGTTAATTTGATTTAAGGGGTTAAATTAACTTTTGAAAATTTAACTCGAATTTATATAACTCGAGATGGTTTAAAATTGAGATTTAAATTGAATTAGTTCAAACTGAATTTGATTTGAATTAATGGGAATTGCGATTTATGATGGATAAGTATAAAATTCAAATGGGAAATTTGAATTGGATTAATTTGAAATAAAATTGAAGTTATTTAAATTGGGATTGAGTCAATTTAAATGAAAGTGGAAATTTAAATTGAATTGATGGAAATGGAGATGGGGTATTAAACAGTTTGACTCTGGACTATTTTCAAAATAAATTGTTTTAATATAAATCTATTTTTCCAAACTATTTACTATACAACCTTTCTTTTTAAACTTAAAACTATCTTAAGCTTGTTTTGCAATTACTTTTGGAACTATTTAACAATTTTGCAACTGATTTATAAACTAATTACTATTTTATAACTGATTACTGTTTTACAACTATCTTACAATTACTTAACTGTTTTACAGCTATTTTACAAACTAATAATTATTTTTCAATTACTTATCTATTTTTAAAATTTTCAAGCTATTTTCTACATTTAAACTGATTTGAGTTCAAACTGTTATTGATTAAATACCCAACTGAGATAAGAATTGAAGTGATAATCCAAATGGGGATTAAGGTAATTGTGGATAAGTGAATAAGATCAAAGTGAGGATGAATAGAAAGGAAATTGATTTAACTGATAATCAATAAAGATAATACGTAGGATGTACGTATATTATTCTATTCACATAGTGATTTGATCCAGATTCGAGCACAGAATTTCGAGATAGTATTATCGATCCGAGTTGGGATGTTTCGCTCGATTTTCGACGGCGAACCTGGATATGGATTTTTGATTGGTTCTGGATATTCTCTATCATAGTTGTGACTATGCAAGGAGAATGACGGTTTCTGATCAAGAAACCAAATCTGAGTCCGCACTAGGAAGTCGGGTGGACAATACTAGTTCGGAGGTGAAATTGTGTGATCGAGTGAGCGATCAAATTGATATTGCATACGAATGATATGTGGACATCGCACGGTTTGGAATGAAATTGATATTGAAACTTTATGTATAAGAAACTGTAAAATGGTCTTTGAAATGAAAAGTATATTTTGTGAAAATATATGATGAGGTAAAATGAAACTGAAAATTTCTATGATTATGAAGAAAAGTAAAGAGTAATCAGATTTGAATATTTGAATTGGAATAAACAAAGTTACGTATCTTTGTTATATATATGATAAAACTCCCCTTGTTGAATCTTTTGCCAGGAGAAAAGGGCTTTGAAAGTATTTGAAGTATAAAAGTAAATTTATATAAGTATAAATTGATTCAAAGATTTTCCAAGATTATTATATATATATAAAGGATTTGTGAAAATGATTTTGAGGAAAGGTTTTGGGAACCTATGGAATTCTGAAAGGGCTTTTGATTTTTGAGGAAAACCAAATTTGGAATTTGAAAAAGCCTAATTTGAGAATCATCGATTTTGGGAATCGATTTTGAGAAAGGAGCTTTATATGAGATTCATACTTGGTGTATGATTTAGAAAATACTATATGTGTATAGTATAAAGTGTTTTGAAAGTGGCTCTAGGGAAAAAGGCGCTCCCATGAATGAACTTCTCAGGAGTGCCACAGAGTGGCACTGCCTTGAGCCTCTAAAAGGGAGGTTCTAAATTTGATCCTGTGAGGAGTCCGGACAAACTAGTTCCTGAGGATTATTTGGTAGCGAAAGTCGATGGCGCTGTTGCCTACAGGGGCATTTGGGTTATGCTGTGACGACAGTGTAACTCGATGTCGCTGCGATCTACTGTGGGGACCATAGCGAAAATCGTGTGGAGGATGAGTGCCAACAGTCTACACTTGATTTTGCCGGGATGGCAACGCAACATCGGTAGACTGCGGTCTATGGTCAAGTGGAGGAGTTTCATTCTTTTGGCAGCGAAATTCGGTGGCGCTTATGCCTACAGTTATATGGGTTTGTGCTGTGATAGCAACGTAAGGCCCGGGTATAACTGCGATCTGTAGCGGGTTCCATGGCGTAATCGAGGAGCGCGGAGACCTACAGTTATCTGTGAATTTTGCCGGGACGGCAACGTAACCATCGGGTTAACTACGACCATGGATGGGGGTGATGATTTCCAAAGCATTTTTACCAAAGATATTTCCTCTATTTTCAAAACCGTTTCCTATATTTTCAATAAAATTATTTTCCAAAGTATTTTTAGTAGGTGTTGGAAACGAGTTTACCAAGTACTTATAGATTTTCAGTCCTACGCTTGATCAACGTATGACCGAATTTCTATGAGAACTAGGATGGACTTGTTGAAACATCGAGTTATAAAAGTATTTTTATAAAAAAAACCACTTGGAATAATGTTAATGGATATTAAAAAGCGATTTAAAACTGATTAAAGAATATTTATCTAATTTTAAGCATTTTATTAATTCTGGTTTCGTTCCTTTTCGAGGACGAAAAGTTCAAAAGGCGGGAGGAATGTGACAACCCGGATTTTTATGTCTATTTATCGGGTGACTAACTGATGTAATTATTGGAATATTAGTTTTGATTAGTCGAATAAAGGAATTTCTGATAATTAAAATGATAATTAATTAAATTTTGAATAAAAATTTGTGAAATAAATGGATGCGAGTTTCCCCGAACTCAAATACATTCTGTATAAATCATTTAAACTTTAAATATTGTATATATGTGAATATATATGTATTTGAGCATATATGAGTAAATTTGAAATTATAAATATATGTATATGTATTTGATATGAATTTAAATTGTAAATAAATGGTTTGAAAATGAAGATACAAATTATATAAGATATAAAAGTATAAAATAGATACCTTAGATAAATTATAACAGTGTATTTAAAAAAATGGAAATAAATATAAGTACACACTTGTAAAAGAAGAAAAAAACTAACATATAAAAATAGATATGTATGAAACCAAACAACAAAAGAAGGAAACAAATATATGTAAAAAAATACATAAATAAATTATAACCACAACAAAATAAAAGAAAACAAATAAATATAATAAAATAAAAATAGAAACTTATGTTATAAAGTAAGTCAAAAAAGAAAAGAAACAAACATATATATAGTTAAGTATGAAACAAAAACAAGTGAAGGTAAGTATGCAAGAATGACAACAATAATTAATATAAGGATCCATCAGCCGAATTGAACAAAAGAAAAATAAAAATATCTTTGGCTGCAAAGGAAAGAAAGCAAATACATTCAACTGAGTATTCAAATATACATACAAATATCTATAGCTTGTAAATGAAGACAACATTATATTCGTATATGTACAAATCAAATAAAATAAGGGAAATTGTACAAAGCTAATTAATGTTGGCCACCAAAATAATCTATCAGCCAACAAAGAAGGAAAATATCACTGATCAAATATGTACAAAACCTATCACTTGTACAAACACCTTTCTCTCTACATATACACATCTATATGGTTCCAGTTCGTTCACAAACTTTGCATACCAGAGAATAATCTCAACTGAAACTTAAAACAACAACAGAAAGAAATGATACAAAGTACTTCCATTTCAAATGAAAGAACAAGCTGAGTGCCGAAGTTTGAAGCAAGAGAGCCAAGTTCGCGGCCGTTTTTAGCCAATACTGCTCTGTTCAAAAAGGAAGGTGAGTAAACTCAGTCCTTTATGTTGGGTAATTATATATGTCCATATGTTGTAAATATAAGTAAATGCTTTTATTTTATCATGGGTTCATATGCGAACAAGATCTATATGCTGATTGTTAAGGACTAACCATGTTGTCAATAAACATAGAACTGCCCTGTCAAAGGATGAAGCAGTGTCCTCCTTTTCAAACTGTGAGCAGACTTAAACATGTACCTACTACAAATTTGTATATGCCAATATGTTTAAGTTCCTAAATCCTGTCAAGTATTTTAAGTAATTATGCATCATTTATGTGTGGTAGACATGGTGATCACCTGAGGAAAAAAAAAGAAGCTTGTATATTTTCCCTGTTTCTTTAGAAAATTATCACCATTCTACTTTAAGAAAATCTTGATCCCAATTCCCACTTAGTCTCAAGCTATGATTCCAGGCCTTCTCTGTTTCTCTTTAACAGGAGAGCAAACTCCTATTTTAGAAGCTTAATCTTTTTAATACCTTAATGCTCGTGATTATCCTTGAGACTTGATGTGAAATCTACTTGCATGTATATAGATATATATGGATATATGTCTGTGCATGTTTGTGTGTATATATATATTTACACATCTCTATTGTCCTACAGGCTTTGGTCCATTAAAGAAAATCAATTTCTTTCAACCATCAAATTTTAGGTTATGATTTCTAAAAGAAATCTGTTTGTAATGATAAAAACATATTTATAAAAATATATTTAAGTATAATTAACAAATAGATTTCTGGAAACTAAAGGTTTACAGTAATAAACTTTTAATATCAGAAATTTAAGTTTTCTGGATTCAAAGTTTTAATTATATATTCTGTTTTGTATGTGAAAATGATGAATTTAAATAATCTAATCTAAAATTTTAAGCTTGGGATTTATAAGAAATTTCGAGATGAATTGTAATTGGGTTTTTGTAAAATTCCGATGATCGAGATGGAGGTGGGTCTCGGGATCATGGCAATAATTAGCTTAGAGGTCAGGGATCATCAGAAAAATAGTGGTAGATTTTATAGTTGAACGTGGTGGCCGTACATAGTTGAACTAGGGTTCGATTATCTGGTTTTGGGTTAGCTTGATTCACGAGATCGTGCATGGACGAGAATGAATCGGACTCGTTCAGGAGTGATGGGGTCGTAGTGAGGTGACTGATGCTGCTCTGGACGTGGCGGCAAGGGATCAGGTGAACGAGATCATCGTGGCGAGCCATTTTTGTCGGCGTAATTTGGTTCCTGTTGTTCTTCGTTTTGCTCGTTTCGAGTTCGTGGTGAGATCGTCGGATCTGAGTGTTTGAGGGGTTCACCTAGATCATCGTCGACTTGTCAGGGGTCACGGCGAAGGTCGGAGCTCCAAAAGTTGCGTGTGCACATGCACGCTTGCATTCGCGTATCAGGGTTATGGAGAAGCTTTGGTGAAGAAAGCTTCGACTCGAGACGAACTCGAAGGGGTTTGGGTGATGGCTCGAAGTAGCAGGAAGGGGTGGGTGACTCGGTGCTTTAGTTCATAATGCTCGGGTTTTTTTGTTAATTTTGCTTGAGTGTTTTTCTATAGTTTGAGAACAGATTTCAAATTTTAAAGGAAATTTAGTTCAGTAGTTTAAAGCAAATGCAAGATGATTAATCAATTTCAAAAAGGTTGAAGCCAAGTTTAGAGGTATATATAAATTTAAAATGTTTTCAAGGAAAAAGGGAAAATGTCAAAGTTGTATGTTTAAAAATAATTATATTTGAATTAATTATGTAATTAATTCCAAAATGGTTCTCAAATAAAGCTTAATAATACAATGAAGTATTTAAATTTAAAATAAAGAATTTATCTTTATTTAAAGTAAGGTTGTGATTAATTGAGGTTAATTAATCAGTGAAATGAAATTGAGAAGTTAATCCCTTAATGTAATTAATAATAGTAAATTAAGTTAAGTACAATTACTTAAGGAAGTAATTAAGGGATAGTTAATGAATATAATTTAAATTAAGGAACATTAGCTAATGGTTAAGAGATAATTAGTGGTTATAAATTAATCTAAGATAATTGGTTAATTAATTAAGATAGTAATTACTTAATTAATTAAAGGTTAATTAGTCTAAGTAATTGAAGGTAATCCAAGTGATTAAAGATTAGTAATTAATCAAATTTGAGATAAACTAAATTAATTTTGGAAAAATCAATCTTGTTTATGAATGATTGAATGATGTTAAATGCCTTAAATTGGTTGATATCTCTGATATGAAATGTATTGTGAATACCCGAACCAACTCGATTTGTAATCTCCAATAAATCTATATAGATTTGATTTGTGAAATCAATTGGCTGGAATGGGATAATATGGACCTTTGAAACTAAGTATGGGACTTAGGGATTGATTTGTGAATAAGTGTTGAGCATAACCAGTAATGAACTCGTAGTGAAGTACGAGTTACCCTGGGTTTTACTTTTATGATTTGAACTTGGTATTTTCAAATTTTGGGTTTACTCACGCTGGTTTCCAGCCTGACCCGGGTGTTACTTTGTTGCAATGCTCGGGTCAGACCGAGTATTACAGATTTTCAGGTAAGGACGTTCTGGAGCTCAAGAGACGAGCTGGATGGTAGGAACGTATGGAGTGTATTCTGCTGTGATATATTGTAGTTTGTCTGAGACATGTTGATTGTATGTGCCCAGTGTTTTGTGTATATGTTGTAACTCTGATGTATTAAAGTGTAATTTGGCAAGTACATATTTCCTTTGTATAACTGTTATTAATTGATATTATATTTTGATCCGCTGCGAATGTGAGATTTTGTGTTTTGTTTTTGTTTCTTCTTCTATCATTTTCTTCTTTTTCCTAACTATCTGGAATTTTCGGGGTCGAAAATCTCGGGTCGTTACATATAAAAGCTAATTTTATAATAATTTTATTTATAAAAAGATATATTTGAGAATTTAGAACTCTAGTGATTTCGAGAAATTGTTTTAAACAAATTTTTTGAAGGAAAATGATTATGGTATTACTTAAAGTTAATTTTTTATATAGTTGTAATTTAAATGTGGATTTATTTAAAGTATGTACATATATGTATTATTTAGCATATGTGAACTCCTGTAAACCTTAGGATCATGTTTTTAGGTTTTTATTAATTGATTGTAGAGGACTCGTAATGTCGTCAGAGGAGAGCGGATGAAGATTAAGAAGTATTTCAGCAGAGACATAGCCAGAGGGATCATGGAGCCTATTGACCAACAATCATTGTACGAGGAGGAGTCCGAGGTAGAAGAAGAGGAGGAGTTCAAAGCAGAAGAGGAGGAAGAATTCGTGGCAGAAGATGGGGAGGAGTTCGCGGAAGAAGAAGAGGAGTTTGAGGTAGAGGAGGTGCCCGAATCAGAGAACGATGATGCTATCTTCTGGGAGATGGGCGAGATCACTAGCGAGCCGCTTACAGATTTACATACCCTTCTTAGGGATGACACATGGCCTAGGGCAGAGATGCTGATACCTAAGGAACCAAGCCCGGAGATTGTATGGATTCCTGACAGGGATGCTGAGACCAGGGTAATGGAAGGACCCGAAGTGGAGGACTCCGATGGAGAGAGCCCACTTTGGGAATTTAGCTTGGGTTTGGAGTAGTTCTCTTAGATATGTACACCCTATTATGACATTTAGTAGTCCATAATCGTCATGTATGTATGTATGTTTAGACTGTAGTTCGATGAAGTATCTTAGTAGATGCTTTTGTATGGATATATATGTGGCTAATATGTGTATACTGGTTAGGGGTTATGGATATCTCTTAGATATGTGTATATGTATTTTGTAACTATAGTTGTTGAAGTATCTTAGTTGATACTCATGTATGATTGGTATTTTGGATATAGATATATGTGATCGAACATTTGTGATATGGTTGTTTATTAATTCGTTAATAAATTAAAAATTCTACTAGTTATGCTTACTAGCCTGGTTACGGCAAATTTCAGGGATGAAATTCTTTTAAGGGGGAGGAATGTAACGACCTAGGATTTTCTATCGTCTTAAATTGTAAGTATTTGTTTTTAATTCAAATTATTATAGTCTACTAATCGGAAATAAAATCCCGTTGAATAATAAATTTAACAGAAAATTGTTTTAAATCAAAACCGAGATCTATAAATTTCTAGCTTTTATTTATAAATTGAAATTTGATATTATAATTTGAATTTACTTATAACCACAAGACTTATGCTGATTATTAAGTCATTCATTTGTTAATATAAATGAATGAGAAGAATGTATATACATGTAAGTTCAAAACGGAATATATAATATTTTTAAACTAAATAAAAATAGTATATGAAAAACAAATAGGGTATAAATAGAAAAGAGTTCTACTTGAAGATTTTCTTGTATGCATATACATATAACAAAACTATTCTTTGTATAAAAGCAAGTCCATTTTGGAAATGGAAAGTGAAAAGGAAGCAAATATATAAGGAAACAATATATGATGGAAATGAGAAAAAAAATGAAGTACAATCATTAAACCATTTTAAAAGAAAATCTTTTACAAAATATGTTTTAAACAAAAATGTTATTTTCATACATTTAAAGAGTGTAACAAACTTCTATTTTCATTTCTTTGAGTTATTCATTTCTAAATATAAAAAGAAATATGAATATGGGGACTTAAACTATTTACATTTAATACTACTTTACATTATTTTGTTCTAGAAAATGTAGTGAATTAGCAATCATATTCCTAAAAGAAATCATGCTTCTAGAGTCAACATAGGATAAAATGGAATTGAACTAAGAAAATAAGGAGTTAATAACAAAATTTACAAGTCACAAATGAAAGAGGAAAATACAGACCTGGTCAAAAATGTAGGCTGAAGTATATTTAAACTCAGCCACCTAAATCATATCAAAGCCACCAAAATCTTTTGTACATCAGCCTTAAGGATCTCAAACCCTTTTCGGGCTCCAAAATGTGTACAATGGTGGCTGAAATACATCATTATACTTTTGCATATATATGTATGTATGTATGTATGTATGTATGTATGTATGTATGTATGTATGTATGTATGTATGTATGTATGTGTATGTCAGTTTCAGGTTTTTTAAAACCCTGTCAAAAACACTCTGTTAAAAATAGGCTTGTTCTTCTTCTTTTCTAATAAAAATCCAAAAGCAACGCAAGGTTATCAGGGATTCGGATCATAGTTTAGATTCAACTGGATGTTTTGAAAAGATCAAAACATGTTTAAGGTGAGAACACCTATTGCTTTGTTACTGAACATGATTTTATTTACTTTGTCATGTATAAAACTCAAACAAGCCATTCTATATGATTTCAAAATTTGTTTCCTCGCAATCTGTACTTGTTTTGCAAATTCCGTAAACAAGTGAAGTGTTTATTTCCGAGCCTAGATTATGTTGATTACATTTCATGGAGTATACAATGAGTTATGTTGAAATTACAGTAAGAAATTAAGAATTTGGCATTTTTCATCATCTTTAAATCAATGATCCATGTATATAAACGTGATTGTAGCATGAAAATAGGATTTTTAGTGAAGAAATCATAATTTTTAACAGCTTAGATTTTAAGGAATTTTTTTGATGATCAAAATTCACTAAAAATTAATTTTCGGCAACTTGGACAACGAGGGGAGGAGAGGTTTGGTCGAGGAGGAGCATAGTGACATGGGCAAGGGGTTCACCGTGGCCGATTTTCGAATTGGGCTTTAATTTGAAGTGGCGTGGGGTTTTTAGGGTTTAAGGGTATGCTATGTAATGGTGTGAAATGCGATGGTGTGACAACCCGGATTTTTAATGTCTATTTATTGGGTGATTAACTGATGTGATTATTGGAATATTAGTTTTGATTAGTCGAACAAATGAATTTATGATATTTAAAATATCTGAATATATATAAATTGATTTAAAAACTATATTCAAACTTAAGTTATAACATTTTAGTTACGATAAATTTCATAGAAAAATATATATAAACTCTTCCATTTGAAATTTAGATGAGATATCCATAAAAGTGTATATAACTATACAAGCTTTATGATAATTAAACATGTAAAAGCTTATGATGTTTAAATATATACACAAGCATATAAGTAATATGTATATATATATATATATTTGCCACATGAACTAATATACATGAAAATTTATGTAAATGTGAATATATATATATACACATATAATGATAAAATACACATAAGCAATGTATATTAAAATATGTATATATTTAAGTGTGTTTATATGATATGTAAGCAAATAAATATGCAAACATATAGGTATATGTAGTTATATATATATAAGCAAAAGAAACTTGTAGGAGATAAAAGGTATATGTACACATATATGAAAGGTATGTATAAGCAAAAGGAAACACTGAATAAATGCACATCATTTCAAGCTCTCAAAACATATAATCAATGTCAGGCATTTAAGTTCAAGTATACAAAGTTTCATGTCCAGCATATTAAATATCATATCAACATAAGATCAAATCATGTCTATACGTTCAAATCAAATAAATGAAAGAAAAAAAAATGTGGCCTGTACGAGATATAGCCTACCCTTCTCTGTATATACGTATCTCCTCTATTCATTTTCTTTCATTTGAAGTAAGTTAAACAAAAGAAAAGGAAAACAACCTAAAACCAGAACAAAATCAAGAGCCTGTAAACTATATTCAAACCAGAAAATTTAATCAAAGAAATCAACTATCTCAAAGTAAATACATTTGAATTTCAAAGCAAATCATCCCAGATCAGAAGCAAGCTAGTAGCTTTTCAAACCCAGGTCCTCTGTTCAAAAACAAATCAAGGTGAGCAAAAAAATTTCTTAAAGGGTTCAAATCTGTTTAAAATCTGAATACATGCAATAAGTATCTGAAGTAATGTGTGATAATTATTGTATGGTTTGAAATATGAATTGTGTGTGTATATATATATATATGAACTGAATGGATGTGCATACTGAATGTTGTTCTGCTCTTGTTGCTTAGGTTTAAAATTCGATCAAAAATCAAGTTCTTTTCTCTGATCTTCTTTAGATCTAGATGTATAAACAAAATTTGTTTGTCATAACATGAAATCAAATTTAAAAATAATTTCAAGCTAAATCTGAAGCTAGTTTTAGTAAAGAGAAAGAAGAAAAGTAGGATTCTAATCATACTAAAAATTCTACTTAAATGATTTCTGGATTCAAGTATATAAACTGAACTGTTATCGAAAATGATGATTGTTAAAATTATAATCATGATTTCTAGACTTGTAAAAAGAGAGAAATGGCATGTTAAACGGAAAGTGAGTTTTGAGCATTTTCTGGTGATCGGCGTAACTAGGGTGGTCGGGGTTCATGTTAGAGGTGGCTCGTGGGTCAAGGATGATGGGAAAAATAATCAGGGATTTTTTGGAACGTCGTGGTGGCGCAGCGAGTTAAATCTAGGGTTTAAGCTGAGTGTTTATTCGTGGTTGGGTTCGTGGCAATTGCGGCCTTGTCATCACGTCGAACTCGATCGCATAAGGGGGAAAAGTTTCGTCGTGTCGTGGCGCGGCTTTGGGATTGGACGGCGTGGGTCCCAGAGGTCGGAGGTGATGGCCAGAGGTGATTTTCCGATCGTGTTCGTTTTCCAGCTTGGTGGAGATATCGATTTTTGGTTAGACATCAATTTTCGTAACTCTGCATAGTCGAGATGTTGGTCGAGGTCGATTGCAAGTTGGTGAGGGTCGGAGAGATGGTCGGCATCGAGTTTTCCGGTCGTGCACGTGCATGTGGGCGAGTTGATGTCTGTGTTTGGTTTTGAGGTTGGGTTCTCGGAGATGAGCTCGGGTATTTTGAAGATCGACTCGAAGTTGATGAGGAAGCTGACGACTCGGTGTTTTGTTTAAAATGCTCGGGTTTTCCTTGTTTTGGCTCGGGTCTGTAGTGGTTAAGCTACAATTTTAAGGAAATTTGTTTCTCGGATTTCAAAATTTATATAAAGTTGAAAATGAACCAGGTTTATATTGAGGAAGTATTTCCAGGTTAAATTTTAAAAAGGGAATTCAAGTTTTCAAGCTTAAGGAAAGAATACAAGTTTTAAAACAAACAAAATAGATATTTTCCAAGTTTAGAGTTATTTAAAATGGTAAGTGTTTAAGCAATGTATTTAATCAAGTATAAATGAATAAGTTATCAAAGGTTTGTAAACCAAGTTCTAAAACTAATTATTTATAAAAAACAAGATTTTAAAACAAGTTTCAAGGTCAAATGTAAAAGTTAAATGATTTTAAAATTTGTTGATTTTAAAGTAATTATTAGGTTATTTTTGTAATGAAATTCCTATTTGTTTTCAAATGATTTTGTTTTCAAGCATCTAAATTAACTAAATATAAATGTTAAGTGGGTGTTTAATTAAGGTAAATGGTTTATCTTAATTAGTTAAGTCTTATTAATAAAAGTAATTAAAGTATAATTACGTAATTAATTAAAGATATTTACTTTTGAAACTAATTAAGTATAATTAAATAAATGTAAGTATAATTACTTAGTGAAGTAATTAATGGGTAATTACTGGATGTGATTAATTGGGAACTAATTACTGAATGTAATAAATTTAAAGGAAAATCACTTTATGGAAGTAATTAGAGAATGATTACTTAATGGGAGTAATTAAGGATTAATTACTTAGTGTAATTAATTAAATTAAAGGATTGATTAATTTAGTAAAATTAATTAAGAATTAATTAATTAGCGAGTATGATTAATTAAAGGATAATTAATCGATGTAAGTAATTATAGGATAATTAATTCGAGTAATTAATTAAGGATAAATGTAATTAATGTGAAGGCGTGAAGGTTAATTAATTTGTGTTATTAATTAAAGGCTAATTACTTAATGTAATTAAAGAGGATAATTAAGGGATGATTAATTAATGGTTTTTAATTAATTTATGTTAAGTAAACAGGATTAAAAGTGATTGAAGTAATTAATTTAATTTATTTTAAATTAATTTGGAATGGTATGACAAATTAATCTTGCCTATGAATAATTGAATGAAATTGTATGCCTTAGGTTAGTCGATATCTCTTATATGTCATTTGTGATGCTATGTGATATGATATGTTTGGCTTAAATGGTGATAATGTGGGCATCTATCGATGATGAATTACTGTGTAAAGGTGACACCCTGTATGTAAAGTTTGAATTATATTTCACTTGAATAACTTGGGTCAAGATGACTTGGATTCGAGGAAACCGGGGTCGGGTATCAGTAATACCCGAAACCACTTCGATTAGTAAACTAAATTCTTTATAAATTGGATATGTGAAATTACACAGGCTGGAATGGAATGAATTGAGTAACATGGACATTTAACCTGAAACTGTTGTGTGTGATAAATGCTTGACTATAAGAACTCGTAAAGGGTACGAGTTACCCTGATATTCACATATTTTATGGCTGGTATTCCATATTATATGGGTTTCCTCACGCTGGTTTCCAGCCTGACCTGGGTGTTACTTTGTTGTAATGCTCGGGTCAGACCGAGTATTACAGATTTCCAGGTAAGGACGTTTTGGAGCTCAAGAGGTGAGCTGGATGGAAGGAACGTTTGGAGTGTATTCCACTATGATATATTGCTATTTATCTGGGACAAGTTATTTTAATTGTCCAGTGATTGTGAAATGTTGTAACTCCGATGTATTAAAATGTAATTGACTAATACATCATTCTTTGTGTAAAGAATATTATTTGATAATATATTTTATCCGCTGCGAATGTGAGCTTCTGAGTTTGGTTTTCTGTTTCTTCTTCTTCTATCTCTTTCTTCTTTTCCTAACTATTTGGAATTTTCGGGATCGGGAATTTCGGGTCATTACATTTGGTATCGGAGAAAAAGGTTAAGCGAAAACCTTGGCTCTGGTGGGTCTACTAATCAGCGATAGGGTTAGTATTACCCTAGGATGAGTTGAGTGTATATGTGTGTGTGTATATATATATATATGAGAGCGTACTTGTTATTTTCTTATATAAAGGTTTTAAAAATGGTTTTAAAACTGGATGATTTTATAAAAGCTTATATTATATATATAGCAATAATTGGTTATAAAATAAGAAATTAAGTAATATATATATACATATTCAAATAAGGATTGGATAAAATGAACTATACAAATAAGATGAATTAAAATGGTTTCCAACCAGAAAATAAATGGTTATTGAGTTTAAATAGGATGATTGTTTTCCATTAAACAAATAAATGTTCTAAGGAAGTAACCATTAGATATGAATAACTTGTAAATTAGAAAGGATTTAAATTGAAAAGTTTTGAAATTGTTTCAAATGGTAATAGAAATAATAAAGAGTATTATTCAGAATATTTTGAATGTGAACTTATTTTAAAATAACAGTTGTTTGAAAGCATTAAAGGAAACTGTTTGAACTAAAACCAAAAGTGGTTTAAAATTTAAGGATAACTTGGAGTGTAAAGGAAATAATAAGTATATATGAGGGATATACATAATATCAAAAATGGGTTGAAATAAACTCTAAATGTTGAGTTTTAAATTTGGAATGAGATGTGAAACCCAAGGTGATAAGTTTTTAAACTTATAAGATTATTAATGTGAAGTTTAAATTTTGAAGAAGGAATTCAAATTGGGTAAGGTTAATGAAATTAAATTGAATTTAACTTTGGGAAAGTTAAATAAGTTAACAAGAAACCTGAATTGGAAATTTCAAGATGAAATTGGAATTTAACTTGGGAAGTTAAATGGTTAATTTGAATTGGGAGTTTGTGTGATCTCAAAATGGGTTTGAGATCTGGAAATTGGAAATGGGTGAATGTTTTAAAATAAATTGGATGATATCATCCTATTGTTATTAATAATCTTTAAATTGTGAACTGGATTTGTAACATCCCATATTTTATTAAATTAAATTTAGTAATTTATTTGAATTTTTGGATGAATTAAAATTTGGAAAAGATTTTAAAATAAATAAATAAAATAATGTGTTGATTTAGAATGAATAAAATTCCAATTTCTTTTGAATTTAAAATCACTTGGATTTGAACATCTTATATGTATAAATATATGAATATATTGAATTGAGTTTTAAGTTAGAAAATATAAAAATAAGATAAAATAAAATATATACAAAATGAAATGCAATATACTTACACACATAATACAAACAAAAATATATCTACAAATTCAAACCATATGCTTGCCGTGAGTATATGAGAATAAGAAAGGTAGTAGGAAGATAGAAGCATGTAAGAAGATATCTTTTGATAAAACAAGATTTGTACTTGCATAAGAGAATAGGACTGCATGTAAACAAGAATTGAAACATGGGCATTTAATGCCATCAGTTCTAGCACGCAAAAGAAAGAGTATTAGCCACCATATTTATAAAAAAATCTCTGGTTGCAAATGTACAAATAAATAAAAAGAAAACTGTACCTCCCTTGCTCTGTACATCTCTATATGTATCAACCCATGCATCAGTTCGTTCAAAACTTTTTACTGAAGAAAGAAAATAAACTTAGAAAAATATATACAAGTCCAAAACAAATTGCTGAAGAGAGAAATAAAAGAGTAGAGGAATAAAAACTGCAGATTTTCCAAAACAAGTGAAAGTATTCTCTGTCTCCTAATAAATTTCAAAGGTGAGTAAACATGATTTTGTAAAGAATTTCAAGTTTATTTAAAACAGTTTGAACTTTAATTATAAACTGCTTATTCATGTCTCAGTGTGATAATATCCCAGTAATGCTCTGTGTTCCCTGTAAACATTTATACAGGGATTATAATTGTTTCAAAACTAAAGTCTATTTGCTTTAATCACTGACAAGTTTGGGTTTTTCAAATAAATCAAGTTGTTTTAATTCTCAAACAAGATTTTGTAAAGTTAATTAAACATACAGTAAGTTGTCATCACTGTAAACTTCAAATTTACTGTAAAAAGAAATTTTTATGAGAAACTCGAATACTTTAATTTGTTGAATAGATTGTATAACCTGAATAAACATAAAGGAATAAGATTTTTGAAATAAAAATAGTGATTTTTAGTTGAGTATTCACAGAGTATTTGGTTTTTGAACAAAAATAACACTTTTTCGAATTACCACTAATTTAGTTAATGATAAACGTTGAAATTTGAATTGAAGCTAGTTTGAACCTCAATAATGATGAGAAAAATAATAAATGATTTTTCGAATGGATGAAATTGCCGTTCGAACCCAAAGTAGGCTTTAAGATGGAGTTTTGCAGTGGTTCGAAAGCAAGGTGATTGCATCACCTAGGAGTGATCGAGTTTTATGAAACTCGAGGGGATGGAAGATGTGGACGTTATCGTGGTATGGCCGGAAGCGTTGGTTTTTCTGGTGACCGAGACGTGGCAGCGAAGCGATTGTGTTCGTTGAGTTTCGAGTTGCAGTTCGTTTGAACGAGCAAAAGTTGCGTTCGAGTTTTTCACGTCGACCTGGGTTTTGATTTCGAATGAGGGGATGAATTGGGATTTGCTGGCGATCGCGATGGTCATCGGAGGGGCGCCGCGTTGATGTGCACGTGCACGATTTAAATTCGCGTGTCAGTGATTTGGGTGGGAGGAGAACTCGAAGAAGGGTTCGAGTTGATGGTGGATATACTCGGGTATTTTGTGTGATTGAGAAATGTTGTTTCCATAAGTTGTTTTTTTAAAAAGACTTAAAACTGAGCAAAGAAAAATGGGGGGAAGGAGAAGGACGGGAAAGGAAGAAGATTGGCTCGGGGAAATCACGAGCGTGACTCGGTAAAAAACTAGGTTTACTCGGGTTATTTTAAATATGGGTTTGGCCCAAATAAAATTTAAGTTTTACTATTAACGGATTTTAGATTTGTGAAGAAAATAATATTAACTATATTGAATTAAAAGCTGATTACCATTTTCAATGAACCAAGTGGATACTTAATAATCTAATTTATACTTTAAATAATTGAATTTAAAGATATGAATTGAAGTTAATTTACCTTAAATTTTAATGTAACAATAAATTGATTTTGGTGCAAAGTAAATTCTTAATTGATAATTAAGGTAAATAACTTTCATAAATTAACGAATTTGAAAAGAAATTAAGAATGATTTATAATTTAATTGATTAATAAACAATTAAGTATTCAAATTTATTTGTAAATTGAGCAATTGTTATTCAAACAGATTTAAAAATCGACAGATCAAATTTAGTCATTAATTAAAAATAATAATTATGAAAACCATAAATCTAGTAAATTAAGATTTAATTAAATCATAATTAAGTAAAATTAAACATTAATTTAAAAATGATTAGTAAAGATATTTAAGTGGTTAATTCAGTTTAATCCCAATTACTTGAATCAATTATGATTGACCATCATCAAATATTCTGTTTTAGATTGATATTTCTTTTATGATACCGTGATTGTTTTGTATTGCACTGTGATCTGTGATTTTGTCCTGTATAAATGTGAAAACCCTGTTTGCCCGTAAAACGGCATTTAAACCTCGATGCGACAGGGGATCGGATTTTCAGTTTGTTATCCGAAACCCACATCGAATCTATGAATTTTTGTGAACAACCTATCCACATGCTTTTGAAATTAACGCTGACTATTTGGGTTACCCATTCCGAATAGTGATACGTCGTATATGGATGGCATTTGAAGACCGGTGTTGAAGACCGGATATTTTCGAAAATGAAAGGACAACCTGTCGAATGTCTCTGCACCGAGTTGCTCCGGTATAGAGATTTATATCACTCTTTTATGATGGGAAGTCCGGACGTGATTAGAAAATTATCCGGATTGCAAGGGCTTCTTTGGAAGTGCCTTTGGTTCTGTTCGAACCCGGAACAGACTTGTATGGTTACATGTCTGACATTACACTTTGAGATATAAAGCCGATTTCTTTCAAATACATTTCTATTGGTGGCGGAGAATTTATTCTCTTAGCTTAACACCCTTCTCTGAGACGTACGAGCTCAAAGGTTATGTAGTTGAAATTTATCAGCGATATATCCCAATTCGGTAATGTGACATGCTGAGTGTTTCTGTGTGATGATCAGTGTTTGATCATTTGTGATATGATCATTTGTTTGATCATTTATCTTTGTGATCATAGGTTGATCATCTGTTGACCCAAAGCATGGCTTTGTGACAAAGCGTAGCTTTGTGGACGAGACTTCGTCGAGCCTCACACCCCGGAATGGTCAAAACAGGAAAGATGCAGCAAGGTTATAGGGAGTAGTGCCCCTTAGGGTATGTTCATTTCCTTCTGGATAGAAGTGGTATCATGGTATGGAGCCCAGATACTTAACTTATGTGGATGTCGCAAATATGTTTATATCTTACTTTGTGATTTGTTACTGGGGCCCCGGTTAAAGGTTGGTTACAATCGGGAGATGACATACTCATGTCAGTAGTTACCTATTTTTGCAGAGGTAACCCGGCCTTGTGTTGGCAGAGATCTGGTTAGGTTCTCGGGACGTCCTTCCAGAGGCGTTTCCATGTGGCAATGGGAAGTTCCTTGGCCTGACCATTTGTTGGAAATCCATCTTCCAATACGAACTTTGTACGGTATTAATTGTAGAACCTGCCATCTAATATGGTAGCTATAGTAGGCATAGTATAATGGTACCTATGCTGACTAAGATTTATATTCTACTTTCGAAATGTTTTTCCACACTCTGCACTAATAATAATATCAAAAAGAATTTGATTTTGCGTAGTAAGCATCTTTGACTATCATAAGAAGAAATCTCCTCCAAGTCTGCGTTTGCATTGTGTGTGTGGCGGGAGGTCTTATGGTAGTTTCATTTTCTAAAAAGCATTTCGAATTGACTTTAAAATTCTCTGCTATTTGTTTAAAGATAAACTGTTTTTGTTTACTCATACCAGTCACATGACTGATCCGGAGTTTATTGTTTTCTTTTCTAAACTCTGGGTGCCCATTATTTCTACACGGGCAGCCTAGTAGCAGGTTTTCCGTATTCTGGAGTTAGCTATATTTTGGAGCTCTTATCTTGGAGATATTCTTAGGAGCTTTTTGGAGATCTCAGGTGTTTAGCTTTTGGGAGTTCGTTATCACTTCTTTCATCTAGAGACTTTTGGATATATGATTACTGTTGTATTATCATGATGTTGTATTTGGAGTTGTAGTATATGTATTAAATACTCTGATGAAGTATGGATTATGTTGATGTTGTATCTGTGATGATATTTATGATATTGATTATGTTCCGCTGTTTTTATATTCATCTAATTGTTGTTATAAGCTCCATCCGAACTAAAATTTGACGTTTGAATTTTGGCAGTCGAATACAAGTGAAGTATTTGATGTCTATTTTCGAATGATGAATTTTGGGTCATGACAGGATTTGTTTAAATGGATGAGAAATAAAGTGTGGTAATATATCCATTATTGAGATAAAAGGGAAATTAAACTTTAATTTGAAATTAAGGATATGGAATTACTTTGTACTGAAAATTTGAATAATTAAATTGGTAAATTAAAATTGTTTTGAACTCTTATTTGAACTTTGAAATAAGTTAAGTAAAGATAATTTAAAATGGAATTTAGAGAATTGGACTCAGAATTAAATTATTTAAAGATTTGGATTATTGATTTAAAAATAAAGGTTAATTTGATTTAAGGGGTTAAATCAACATTTGAAAATTTAACTCGAATTTATATAATTCGAGATTGTGACGCCCCACCTCTATACCCACGCTAGCCAAGGACACTATGGTGTAGTGCCGTCGACTAGCGTGGAGAATAAGGCTGTTGAGGAGCGACCATCCATGTAACTTCTTTGTGCGAGCACCGATATTTCAGATCGTAAAACTTGCATTTCATTTAAAGAGGAAATCCGACATACCGATACAAACTCAAAGCTATCACACGGTGGCTGTATATAATCTTCGAAAATAAGCATAGAAATAATCATAACACAAATCAGTCACAGACAATTCATATCACAAAGGCGGAAATAGATATGAATATAACACATGAAAGTGTACATCAGAGTAGTGGTCAAACAAGATCCACAATATCAAAGGAATAGATACAAGTGCTAGACAAAAGAATATGTATACATCAAGGAGTCTAATCTCAAATGTATACAAACAAAAACTACTAATCTAGAGTAGTTAGCCAAAAGTCAGATGATGGTTCCAGATAGGAGGTCAAGAGGAAGCACCTGTAAAATCTCAGTCTGACCCGAGTATTATTTAAAAAGAAAATAATAAACGGATCAGTCTAGCTATAAATATCAGATAAAGTGATATAGAATAAGAGATATGGCATAAACATATAGTATCCATAATGGCATACTACTATAAGTATGAAAATGATAATCAACAAAAGATTAATCAATATCACAAGAATCTTCTCAAAGATCCAAAGAGGGCATCATACCCAAAACTTGTATTCGTAACAAGGCAATGACACACAAAAGCTCCAATGTGAAAATTGATAAAGCATATCAATAAAAATCATGAAAATAGGTGAAGCAATAAATTCCAGAAATCAATGCACGAAATCCAGAAATCATAAAAAGGGGGAAGTCCGAACACACGGACGGAAGTCCGAACACACGGACGGAAATCCGAACACACGGATGGAAGTCCGAACACACGGACGAAAGTCCGAACACACGGACGGTCCGAAGACCATAAATCCAGAAAACTCATAAAAAGAGAAAGAGGCCTATCACATGATGGTCCGAAGACCATGGGGAGCTACCCCATATGTGTGAGTCGGAATCACACAGATTGAGGTCTAGACTAACCAAAAAGCAAAAAGGTATGTGTGAGTGGAATCACACAAGTGGTGTCTAGTCTAACCTCGCAAACAAAAAGGTATGTGTGAGTGGAATCACACAAGTGGTGTCTAGACTAACCAAAAAGCAAAAAGGTATGTGTGAGTGGAATCACACAAGTGGTGTCTAGTCTAACCTCGCAAACAAAAAGGTATGTGTGAGTGGAATCACACAAGTGGTGTCTAGACTATCCTCGCAGGCAAATAGATATGTGTGAGTCGGAATCACACCAATGAGGACTAGTCTAACCTTGCAAACAAAGAGACATCGCACAATTGCTAGTCTAAATCATAAGAATGATCGTCATGATCAACAGGAAGTGTCAATTACATCAAGCTAGTAAATATAAAAGTTTAGCTTCATGTCCCATAACCACTAGCTTAACTTAAATATTTACGAACAAACTGCAGATCTTCACTAGAAGTTAAGTGTAAATTACTCTAAGCCAGTAAGTATAAGAGTTTAGATTCATGTCCCATAACCACTAGCTTAACTCAAATATTTACGAGCAGATTGTAAATTTCCACTAGAAAATTGTCACAAGAGTTTCAATCGAACAAGTCCATCAATTAACCGACGAAGTAAACGCAAGCGTTTCATACCACTTGTTTTGCTAAGCCGTTTAATTATATTTTCTCATACGAATGAGGTAAAGGTTTGTATATACTAATAGATTAGAAAATGGTTTTATAAACGAACTTTGTATTAAAAATAGAGTTGAAATCGTTTTAATGAAAGAGTTTTGATATTTACTACTAGTATAAACCTTTATATTTTTTAAAGTGACAAATCAAAGAAATGATTGTAGAAACAATCAATCATAAAAATTCACATTCGAAGACGTGAATAAAATCCAAATAGATCAATAACGAATCCATCAAAAATGGATATTCTCAAAAGTCCAAAGAAAGAAGTCATCAAAC
This sequence comes from Allium fistulosum, assembly GCA_030737815.1. Classification (NCBI taxonomy): domain Eukaryota; kingdom Viridiplantae; phylum Streptophyta; class Magnoliopsida; order Asparagales; family Amaryllidaceae; genus Allium; species Allium fistulosum. The sequence goes on along the minus strand of CM060908.1, from coordinate 532,090,365 downwards.
TCGATAATAATTGATAACAATAAGTCGGATCGACAAAAATCGATAAACCTTGGTAATTTGCTCGAAAATAGGCAAATTAGGCAAAATCAGCCATTCAGACGTCTAAATTTTTATGACAGACGTCTGAATTTAATCTCAGACGTCTGAATTTTTATGACAGACGGCTCAGAGGTTAAAAATTGAAACAGAGAGTAGAAAACATTTTGAACTATATTCAGACGTCTAAATATTTTGTGACAGACGTCAAAATTTTACCTCAGACGTCTGAATATTTATGACAGACGTCTAAATTTGGTGACAGACGTCTGAAATAAATTTCAGACGTCTGAATTTTTCTGCTAGGCAAAAAAAACAGCCTAGCTCTAAAGTCGACGAATCCGAACCAAAATGCGATCGATCGAGCGATGAACACTAAGGGTTTACGCCAATCGGCAACCCAGTCCTATAGGCACTTCGATGCATCACCAAAAACATGTTCAAACATCCATAAAAGGATTTTCACAAAATTAAACCAAAATACCAAAAATTGGAATATACACGAAATCAATCCAAACCAAAATCAAATGCAAATGGACAAGTGTTAGGAATTCATACCTAACAACAATGATAGATATAGACATAGATGTGAGATAAAAATCTCACCTTTGAACCCAAACAAATGAAGAAGAAGCTTGAAAGCAAAGGGAGAATCAACCACTCTTCAACACAACCCAAATGAGCTTGAATCTATGCTCAAAAGAGAAACATTTCCTAAATTAGGTTTAGGGAATTTTCTGAAATTGAAAGGAGAACGGGTTGGAGAAGATGAAGAGGAGGCTTACCAATAGCTTCTCTTTGAATTTGGAGCAATAACTTGAATTTGCAATGGAACTAGGGCTTAGGAATTTCCTTATTCTTTTTCTCTTCCCCCATTTTTGATGAAGCTTGAGACTTAGGAAATGAAAGTGAAGTAATGAAGAGAAGAGGGGGTGGAGTAAAGATATAACCAGATTTGGGCAAGTGGGCTGAACCCAACCCAAAGTCCAAAGTGAAAAAGTAGCGAAATTCGACTTACTCCAAACATATCAAAGATTATACTCAAAAAGATCGCAAACGGCATTTTGAACTCAATGGAAGTGGTCTCGAGTCCTAATTCGACTATTTGCAAAAAGTAACTTTTCGGACTTCAATCCGATCAACGATTCTATATTTAAATAAAATACTTAAATATAAAATCGACAAATATGCGGGTTGTTACAGAGATGGTTTAAAGTTGAGATGCGGATTACCTTAGTTTAAATTGAATTTAGTTTGAATTAACTAGAATTGAAGATTGATAAGTATAAAATTCAAATGGAAAATTTGAATTGGATTAATTTGAAATAAAATTGAAGATTGAATAAGTTCAAATCCAAATGGGAATTGGGATTAATTCAAACTGGAGTTGAAATGAATTGAAATTGAAAATTTGGTTCAATTTGAAAATTATTTGAATAAATTAAGATTGAAATCGAAGTGGAAATTTAAAATTGAATTGGTTGGAATAAAGATTGGGTAGTGGAACAGTTTGGCTCTGGACTATTTTCAAACAAATTATTTTAATATAAATTTTCTTAAATATAATCTTCCAAGCTATTTACTATATGCAACCTATCTTTCTAAACCCCAAACTACCTTATACTTATTTTATAACTATTTTTGGAGCTATTTAACTATTTTACAACTGTTTTATAAGCTAATGACTATTTTTCTACTACTTTATAACTAATTACGGTTTTACGACTATTTTGTAATTATTTAAAATTTCTATAACTATTTGACTATTTTCCAACTATTTTACAATAACTTAACTGTTTTACAGCTATTTTACAAACTAATAATTATTTTCAACTACTGTTAACGGTAAAAAGTGAACGCTAACACCCGGTGTGTGTAATAGAATTGTGAAAGCACCACCCGTTGGTACGGGAACAGAATATAAGCTGAAAATAGCAGAAAAGCGGTAAATGAACAACAGATTTATAGTGGTTCGGCCTGTAATTGAGCCTACATCCACTTTATAGTCTTTTATTGCTGATTCGGTTACAATTTGATACAATATCTTTCTAAAAACGATACAACTTGATCATGAAAGCACTCTTGACTACTAGCTCGATCTTTGATGATGAAACTCGACGAATCCGTGTTGGATGTTAGGAGCTCTTCTCGAAGATTGATGTAGTGTCTCGAATGCTTGAGGATCTTTGATTGCTGAATGAGAGGAGGCTTCGACTGCGTAACGGCGCTTGGAGAAATGAATGGCCAAAAGTCCCCTCCAAGTTGGAAGTGATGGGGTATTTATAGGAGCTGATCTGGACTTAGGAAATTTCTCTAAGTCTTTAAGTCGTAGCCGACTTAGGGTAGGTCGGTGACGAGTTAAGGGATAGGGTTAGGTCGGTGACGAGTTAAGGGATAGGGTTAGGTCGGTGACGAGTTAAGGGATAGGGTTATTCTGGGCCCATCCTGTGGCTGTCTTTGACAAGTATTAAGTCGTAGCCGACTTATCAGACCCTAACTCGTAAGACCTTAACCCGCAGCCTTTAAGTCGTAAACCCACTAAGTCGTAACCCATTAGGTCGGAACCTTCTTAAGTCGGAGCATTTCATAACTCGGAATCTTCCTTAGGTCGTAGGCTTTAGGTTGCAACACTACTAGGTCGCGGAGTCTTTAGGTCGCAAGCTTCCTTAGGTCGCGACTCCCCTTAGGTCGTGACATTCCTGTAGCCTTAGGTCGCTGGGCAAGCTGTCATTGAGTCCTAGGTCGTAGACATCTTAGGTCGCAGACTCCTTAACTCGCAGGCACTTTAACTCGTACATTGTTAGGTTGTGATGTCCTTAGGTCGTGAGGCTGATGAGTCGTAAGCCCGATGAGTCGTACAGACCTGATGAGTCGTAAGCCTGATGAGTCGTAAGACCATGAGTCGTATACTCCATGACTCGTTGAACCTGATGAGTCGTAAGACCATGAGTCGTATACTCCATGACTCGTTGAACCTGATGAGTCGTAAGACCATGAGTCGTATACTCCATGACTCGTTGAACCTGATGAGTCGTAAGACCATGAGTCGTATACTCCATGACTCGTTGAACCTGATGAGTCGTAAGACCATGAGTCGTATACTCCATGACTCGTTGAACCTGATGAGTCGTAGAAAGCTTGTTTCGTTGAGTCGTAGAAGAGTTAACTTTATGAGTCGTAGCATGCTAAGTCGTAAGTCGTTAAACTTCTTAACTCGTAGGTCATTGAGTCGGACAATTCCTTAGGTCGGAGCCTGTTGAGTCGTAGGTCATCTAAGTCTTAACTCGTTAAGTCTTGCAATCCCTTAACTCGTTAACTCTTGAGTCGCGTACTTCTTAAGTCGTGGAGAATTAAGGGTTAACATTTGCCCCTCGAAATACACGCCTAAGTCGTAGGTCGTGTGTTTCGACTCATCTTAACTCGTGTGGGCCGATTCCAATTCCTTCGACCTGGGGTATAAAATGCTTAGGTCGTTCCTCTTTTCTCCGTCTTCCTATTACTCGTTCTTTAAGCCGTATCTGCTATTAACGCAATTTCAAGCTTCCAAAGGCGATTTCGACTTGATTTACTTCCAGCCATTCCCAATTACACCGCGTAAGCATCTTTTCCATTTTCCCAATCGCCGATCACCGCTGTCGACCTTTATCCATGATTTTTTTCCCTTTGGGCCTTGCGAATACCGTTATACAGGATATCCATGAACTTAAGGTGGCTCGGTATGACTTGCAACGATTTGTGATTTACGGTGATTTAGAAATAGGGTTGATGGAGAGGCTGACTGGTTAATGGATTAATGGGTTGAATAGTTAACGGGTTAGGAGTGACAAAGCTCAAGAGTTAGGAGGTAAATGGGTTAGGAATTGGATGGATAGATGGTTAACGAGTTAAGGATTAAGCGAGTCAGGAGTTAGATGGATTGGTAATTTCGCGTGATCCAGCAGTTTTGATGTTACGACTTACGACTTACGACTTGAAGCCTCTTTCTATTCCTCACGACTCATGACTTAGAGAATAGATAACCCTGGCTCGTAGGAACCATTTGAGTCGTTCGCGACTTAGTACTTGTTCACTTTGCTTGAATGTGTGGTACGATTGGAGAGTTACGACTCAACTTGATTCATGGCATAACTTTTAGACCGTGAACGAGTTAGGACTTAGGAAAATCTGCCCCTCGCTAAGTTGTGATCGAGTTAGAACTTGAGCAAATTTCCCACTGCCTTGAATGCTAAGATTTGAGTTGTTTGAACTTTGGACTCTTGAATTTTGTTGCACTCTTTTATAGATTGTCAATAATTCTAACTGCTTGTTATAACATTTACAAAAAACTGGGACGAATATACTGCCACCGACTGCCCATATCGGATGACAGATTAGTTGATAAAGATTAAAATTAAATGAACTGTATGAGTGAAATGCTACACAATAAGCAACTCAAATGAAGTATGAAAGCAGAATCTTAATGGTTAACTAAAACTGATTTGTCTGCATTAACAATGCACTTGAGTATTAACAAGTTTTGAAATCTCGTAATCGACTGATTGTCAGTTAGTTTAATTCCAGTTATACTTGCTTTTTCTTATTTTCATTGGTTTTGCACAGCACTTTACACTTTTAGGAAACGTGCACCTTCACTTTTGAACATTCGGCTGATTGTGTAGAATGGCATCCCAACAAGAAGATTTGGAATCAGCTGGAGAAGCTTTTCCAATTGCTACCCCGCTGAACGATCCCCCGGAAAGGATTTCTACCACTCTGAGTCATAAAGTCTTCCGTCAACTATGCACCCAGTTTGGCATCGCTGAATCTGACGCTTTGCTCCCTGGAATAAATGACACTGCTGATAGGCCGCCCCACGGCTTCATCGCAGTGAACCGCCAAATGTGCTTGAGTGGAGCGATTCCCCCGTTTAATGACTGTCTCCGAGAACTTCTTCTTCGATTATCTATCTCCCCTTTTCAACTTCATCCTAATGGCTACGCCATCCTGCTGGGACTGTGTGTGCTTTTTAGGAGAATGCTGGGCCGTTTCCCCAGTTTTGGAGAAATTTGCTTTCTATGCTCATTTACAAAGACCAAAGACCATCCCTCTATCACAGTTGTAAGGAGTGCCAGGAATCGTAAACTGATTATTGGTCTTCCCGAAAGCGTTCCTGGGTTTCTGAGCCAGTTTTTCTTTGTTCGTTGTCCCCCGGGATTTTACGCCATTTGGAGAGTGGGAAGTACGATTATCTACCTTTTCCCTGTGTTTTCTAATTTCTTTGAAGTCCAAATTGTCAAGTGTTAACTTCTTTTTTACTGTTTCAGCGCTTCCTCCCCCCTCTAGGGAACCTCGTCACAAAATTACCTTTGAGAGGCTTATGGCCGTGCCGGTTGAGGAGAGGAGTGTTCAATTTCTATTGAGAGATGAGTTCCTCCACGAATTTGGACTCTTACATCCTTCCCGTTCCACTCAGCCACATGAAGTCCCTGATTCTTCGGCTGAGGAGTCAGATGCCCCCGCTTCTGCTAAAGAACCTTCACCGAAAGAATTTACCGTTGAGACTTCATTGGTGAAGTGTTCTACTCTTACCGACATTGCGGGGTCGTCCAGTAAGTTAGCACTTGCCCCGGTTATTGAAGAGGAGGAAAATCTTCACACTTTTGAAAAGACGGCTGAGGTGGAAGTTGAAAAAGATAATTCTCCCATGCACCATGGCGATGATACTTTCGACAGTCTGAGCGACATCATGATAACCTCTCAGGAGCTCTTTAAAGATGATGTTTCTAAAGTGATTCCTCCTGTTATCGAAGCAACTTCTTCTTTGCAACAAACCACAACGCCTTCCACACAACTTATTGCCATTTCTACACCCAAAAGTGGTTTGTAGTCTGACGCGCGTAGTTTGCACATCACACACACTTAGTATTTTGGCACTTATATGCACTTAGCTTCTTCAACTTGAGGATTTCTAAAACTGGTCTTTTTCTTCAATTTTAGGTTCTCTGATGGGGCGAAGCGGCTCTTACTACAACAAATTCCAGCGTTACGGAAGCCGTGAGGCTTATGAGTTTAGGAGTTACATTGGTGCTGTGAAGGAAACTGATGAGGAGAGGGCTACCAGAAAGGCTCATGAGAGGCGAGCTCATGAAGAGCGTCGCTGGAGAGAAGATGAGGAATACTATGGGAGTAGGGACGAGCGACGTGACTCTTCCCGCAGAAGCGACGATCCTTATAAAAGGAAATCTTACGACGATAAGGGGAAGAGTCACACTTCTGATGATTCCAGTAAACGGACCAGACTTGGTGAGAAAGACACATCTAACATCTCGGAAAAGACTACCGCTTCTGTTCCTCCTAATACATCTTCCGGTTCTCCTGCCCTTAAGGAGTCTGACATCCAGACCATCATTAATAGGCCACAGTACCAAGCTGGAGATGGTCCTCCCACACTCCAGAGCCGATTTCCGAATTGGTGTCTGAAAGGGGTACGTTTTGATTTGGACTTGATCCCCATTGATAAGCAGGCGATGCTGAAAAATGTCGATGCTGTGAAGCTTGACATCGAAAGAATGTCTGGATGGCAGAAGCTGGTTGATGAACTTCAAAGGGTCAACCATATGAACCTTGAGGCAATGATGACCATGGAGAATGATAAAACAGAATGGGACAAATGGCGTAAGCAGCATGACGCGGAGATGAAAAGCATTAGCGATGGTTATGGGAAGCTCGAAGCTGAAGTTGAAAAACTTAAAAATGAGCTTGCTACTTCCGCCACTTCTTATTCTCAGAAAGAGGAAATGCTTCAAAAACAAGTTCGAGATGCCCATGCTGCTCAGCGGGATACTGAAGTCAAACTTGAAGCAGAACAGCATGTTACTAGAAAATATCGTGATGACGCTGCTCAACTTCAGGAGAAACTCAGCTCTCGAGACTTAGAAATTGCTAGGCTACAATCCCAGTTACTGAAGGCTGAAAGAGAACGTGATGAAGTTCTCTCTGGTAAAGCCGCAGCCGAAGAATCCCATAAGGCGACCATAGCCACCGTTGACGCGACTCTGTTCGACTTTTATATGCATTGTGTCCTGGGGCGTGGGAGCCTTTCATTTTTGGGACCAGAGTATGAAGTCACCTTAGCGGAAGTATGGGAGGCAATTATTGACTTATTTGGTGGTGCCGGATATTCTGAAACAGATCTTCAAGCTACCTACTTAAGTGAGAGCGATCGCGCTGCCCTTGCCAAAGGAAAAGAGCAGCTTATCCGAGTGCGGGCCGAGGCGACGGGAGAGAAGCTTCCTGAGAAAGAAACACCTCCTATTGCTCCTACTTATACTTCGGCTTTAGCTCATGCGGATATTACTGGCTCTAGTTCTCATTCCATGCCTCCCGCTAAGGTTGACAAAGAAACTATAACCACCCCTACAGAGGAAGAGGCAATGAAGGACTTCCAAGCTCGGGAATTTGAGATTGATCTCGCTAAACCGGCTTCTCCAGGTAACTTCGACAATTCACGGTCTTCTTTTTTTCTCGGAGAATACTGATTTTGATTTCTTTAATTATGCAGCAGTCGCGCCGGAAACTGCACCAATTCTTCCTTCTTCAGCTGTCGTTTCTCCTCCTTCTCAAGTTATATCTCTTCCAGCTTCTCAACCAGGTTCACAGGAAGAACCAATAGCAGCCCTTCAAGGTTTAGACGAACCACTTGCTTCCGAAGAACAGAAGGCAGAAGGTCTGGAAGATAGCGAGAAGACCCCGGAGCAGTCTTTTGATTATGACACAAAGCTTTCTACATTTCTTGCTCCGGGGAGTGAGTCTTCTTCCAAGAAGAAGGGGAAACGTGTGGTTTCGAAGAAAGGAAAGAAGAGTTCTTCTGCTGCTGGGGATGAGGCAGAGATTGATCCGGCTGAGTCTTTTTCTCCTTCTTCTCCGATACGGCCTGCGAAGCTAATTACCAGGCCGGGTAAAAGCTCCAAGGGTGGGAAGAAGGGGAAATGAGTTTGATTTTGCATTTTCTGCTTTTTGTATTGACCGGGGATTGTGCGGATACCGGTCTCCGCTTCTTTTTGTAACCTGTACAATGTAAAAAATTTCTCATAGTGTTGAAATAAATAGATATTTTTCTTGTACAAATCCTTGTGTATGTAGGAATACATCTTTTTTTCATTTGAAGTGTAGAGTAAACGATTCTTTCTATTTGTACAAACTTTTTGTCTGTATTTCAAGAACGCATTTACTCCACATCTTTATTACGTGATATTGCAATGAACTTGTGGTATGTTGCTTGTATATTACTTTTATTAATGTAACTGAATTGTATAATGTTGCCCCCATACCACAAGTATATTGTAATATTTCTTGCTTTCACAAGACCGATACTCTTACTTTTAGAGAATAACTTTCCACTTTTTCAGGGAAGAATTATTCTGCTTTTAATAGAGTATATCTTGTCTTTGGAGAAATCTTTATTTTCTTTTTCTTCCTGAAGAACACTTCGACTTCTGGGAATGATCACTTTTATTTGTTTGAAAGTGAATTTTCCTGCACAGTGAAATGAGCTTCTGAAGAAGGTTTTGATTTTTGTGCCCCAGTAAAGGGTTTATTTTTGGTACTTCAAGCAAGGTGAAGTACGCCTCTGAAGAGGTCTTTCGGTCTCCGAAGAGAAGCGATTTTGGTCTCCGAAGAGAAGCAATTTTGGTCTCCGAAGAGAAGCAGTTTTGGTCTCCGAAGAGAAGCGGTTTTGGTCTCCGAAGAGAAGCAGTTTTGGCATTTCATCTCTGGTGAAGTGGGTCTCCGAAGAGAAGCATTTTGCACTTCTACACGGGTGAAATGTGCCTCCGAAAAGGGCTTTTAGCATTTCATCACTGGTGAAGTGGGTCTCCGAAGAGAAGCATTTTGCACTTCTACACGGGTGAAATGTGCCTCCGAAAAGGGCTTTTGCCTCCGAAGATGGCTTGTGCCTCCGAAGAGGGCTTGTGCCTCCGAAGAGGGCTTGTGCCTCCGAAGAAGGCTTGTGATTGCCTAGAAGTTACTTTCTCATGGTCGGAGGGGTCCACGGGACAAGCGTAAGTCGTTCGATTGGATGTTTGTTTGTACAAACGATCGCAATCAATTAACAAGGTGCCCCTTTTTGGTAGTCCCACCGATCTTTTTGATTGAGGAAAGCTCTCCATTTATTGGCGTGCCTCGTTAGAGGGCTTTGTTGACCCTTGGGAAGGAGCATCAGTTGGTTGGTGTGCCAGGAAGGTTGCGTCTTAGGGGCAAGTAGATCCATGGGATGGACACAAGCTGCCTGATCGGATGCATCACAATCAGTTAGCGAGGGTCTTACTCCTTCTGCTTGGGAAGGTATCCCTTTAGTGGATCCACCTGCTTTCCTGTTGAGAGGCATACCTCCCTTTGGCTGCTTCCATGTTTGCCCGCTCATGTTGTATCATCATCCGCCAATCTGCGATCCTTTATCATCGTTTCCAAGCGTGTGTTCCTTTCTTTTGCAAGTAAATTGCTTTATCCGAAGAAGTAGACTTCACTGTTGAATGACTCCACAGAGTAAACGCAAGTTATTTGGTTGGATGCCTTTTTATATCAACGATCGCAACCAGTTAACGAGGGCTTGACATAGTGGAGCCATCAACTTTTTATGTGAAGTTCCTCTTGTATGGGATTTGAGTTTGAAATTTTTGTTGCTTGAAATTTGCTTTAATAAATGATTTGTAAGGCTCGCTTAGCTTTGCGATGGGTGAGCTTTGCTTTAATGACCTGCAGTATTAGATCGATATTTTAGCAATACATTTAGAGTATTTACACATCGAAATATAACAGGCATTTTATAATAGAAAACACAATGCATAGTTTTTCATTATTGAGTCACGCTGATTTCTCAGCGGTTTACAATGCAGAAGTTACACATCCATCATTATCTTTACAAATTCAAGCAGTGCAGTTAAGTAAAAATGAATGCTAGTTATTGTTGTTTCAGAATCTCCAAGCTGGATTTCCATTTGTGCTTGATTCATAGCTTTTGGATTTTTATGCCAGAGAAAGTGAGAGATGCCCCAGTCGCAGTTTTGTGGGTAATTAGTAGTCATCCCAACTTCTGCTTGCTGGGTATGGTCCCCCTGTGATAGCATTAATGACAAGCTTTTCTGAATCTTGCACTGCAGTGTTGTTGTGAGAATCGGATTGATGGGTAGGGTGTTGTTGATCCCGAGTGGATGAGGTTGGATCGAATCCGTTCCTTTTAACGTATTGTTGGAGTTTACCCTCCTCTAGCAATTCTTCAATCACCTTCTTTAATTCGTGACATTGGTCAGTGTCATGGCCAGGTTGATTGTGAAATTGGCAGAATTTTCCATTACGCTTTGCCCCTCTCGTCATCTCAGGTGGCTTAGGATACCTGATAACGTCCTTTGTTGCAAAAAAGATATTTCTTGGTGTATCAGTTAAAGGAGTAAAGTCCGAAGGATTAAAGCGGCGAGGTTTCTTTTCATTTCCCTGGCTTTTTCCTCCTTCATTCTCCCTTTTCTGACTTTCAGATTCTCTTTTCTTAGGTGGGACATTGTCATTATCAGTCTGGGCAATAACCACTTTCGATGTTGCAGAAAGGCTTTCAAGGCGAATGAACTCATCGGCCTTTTTATAAAATTTATCAAGTGAGTTTGGTTCTTTCATCTTTAGCCATATCCCAAATTTACTCGATTTATCAATGGCTCGCATCAGATAAGTCAGGATCATGCGTGGTTTCGCATTTTCTACCTCGGCTAAAGCTATATTGAAACGGCTCAAGAAAGATTTGATTGATTCTCCGGGCGCTTGTTCAAGGTTAGACAATGACATTATATCCTTAGCTTTTGAAGCATACAATCTGAACTGTTCTTTAAACTTTTGCGTTAAGTCGGAGAATTTATCTACAGACCGAACTGGAAGCTTTGTGAACCAAAGTAAAGCCACACCTTCTAGGTATACCGGAAAGTATCGACACTTGATCTCGTCTGACGCTCTTGCACCGGTCATATGCCAGTCGTACTTGTAGAGGAAATGGTTAGGGTCACTGGTTCCCCTATAGGCTTGGATAGTAGGAGGTGCAAATTTCCTTGGAAACTCCGCCCTTAGGATCCTTTCAGTAAACGGAGTTCTGCTTGGCGCAAATCCCCATTCAGCCTCATCCTCTTCCCTTTGCATGCTCTCTTTCATGATGCGGCCAACCATTTCAGATAGGTACTCTTTATTGTTCAAAGACACCTCCGGGCAAGCATTAGTTCTTCCCTCGGAAGTTTGCCCGGGCATATGCTCATGACAAGTTGGTTGCGGCATAGAACCATCAGCTTGGAAAGGTGGCATTTCAGGAAGAGTAGTTCGATGATTTTCTGGTTGACGATTTGCCCCAAGCAGAGCAGTTAATCTATCCATCATCAAAGCGTTTTGAGTTTCAATTTGTTGGTATAATCCAGAAACTGCGTCATCCAATTCAGCCCTGGTGACTCCAACGGTTGGAGTTGCTTGCTCTGTTATTGGGGAAGCGGAAGTTCCTTCGTGAGCATTTCCGGATCTGATAGGTCTACCTCTTCTTCCAGGAGCCATTATTTCGGATCTGGTTTTTTAAGAGAGGTTCTTTTTATGAATCTTTGCGAAGCAACGGTGGATGATCGCCTGAGTTGGGTTCTCAGTGAAAGCACCAAAATGTTAACGGTAAAAAGTGAACGCTAACACCCGGTGTGTGTAATAGAATTGTGAAAGCACCACCCGTTGGTACGGGAACAGAATATAAGCTGAAAATAGCAGAAAAGCGGTAAATGAACAACAGATTTATAGTGGTTCGGCCCGTAATTGAGCCTACATCCACTTTATAGTCTTTTATTGCTGATTCGGTTACAATTTGATACAATATCTTTCTAAAAACGATACAACTTGATCATGAAAGCACTCTTGACTACTAGCTCGATCTTTGATGATGAAACTCGACGAATCCGTGTTGGATGTTAGGAGCTCTTCTCGAAGATTGATGTAGTGTCTCGAATGCTTGAGGATCTTTGATTGCTGAATGAGAGGAGGCTTCGACTGCGTAACGGCGCTTGGAGAAATGAATGGCCAAAAGTCCCCTCCAAGTTGGAAGTGATGGGGTATTTATAGGAGCTGATCTGGACTTAGGAAATTTCTCTAAGTCTTTAAGTCGTAGCCGACTTAGGGTAGGTCGGTGACGAGTTAAGGGATAGGGTTAGGTCGGTGACGAGTTAAGGGATAGGGTTAGGTCGGTGACGAGTTAAGGGATAGGGTTATTCTGGGCCCATCCTGTGGCTGTCTTTGACAAGTATTAAGTCGTAGCCGACTTATCAGACCCTAACTCGTAAGACCTTAACCTGCAGCCTTTAAGTCGTAAACCCACTAAGTCGTAACCCGTTAGGTCGGAACCTTCTTAAGTCGGAGCATTTCATAACTCGGAATCTTCCTTAGGTCGTAGCCTTTAGGTCGCAACACTACTAGGTCGCGGAGTCTTTAGGTGGCAAGCTTCCTTAGGTCGCGACTCCCCTTAGGTCGTGACATTCCTGTAGCCTTAGGTCGCTGGGCAAGCTGTCATTGAGTCCTAGGTCTAGACATCTTAGGTCGCAGACTCCTTAACTAGCAGGCACTTTAACTCGTACATTGTTAGGTTGTGATGTCCTTAGGTCGTGAGGCTGATGAGTCGTAAGCCCGATGAGTCGTACAGACCTGATGAGTCGTAAGCCTGATGAGTCGTAAGACCATGAGTCGTATACTCCATGACTCGTTGAACTTGATGAGTCGTAAGACCATGAGTCGTATACTCCATGACTCGTTGAACCTGATGAGTCGTAAGACCATGAGTCGTATACTCCATGACTCGTTGAACCTGATGAGTCGTAAGACCATGAGTCGTATACTCCATGACTCGTTGAACCTGATGAGTCGTAGAAAGCTTGTTTCGTTGAGTCGTAGAAGAGTTAACTTTATGAGTCGTAGCATGCTAAGTCGTAAGTCGTTAAACTTCTTAACTCGTAGGTCGTTGAGTCGGACCATTCCTTAGGTCGGAGCCTATTGAGTCGTAGGTCATCTAAGTCTTAACTCGTTAAGTCTTGCAATCCCTTAACTCGTTAACTCTTGAGTCGCGTACTTCTTAAGTCGTGGAGAATTAAGGGTTAACATTTGCCCCTCGAAATACACGCCTAAGTCGTAGGTCGTGTGTTTCGACTCATCTTAACTCGTGTGGGCCGATTCCAATTCCTTCGACCTGGGGTATAAAATGCTTAGGTCGTTCCTCTTTTCTCCGTCTTCCTATTACTCGTTCTTTAAGCCGTATCTGCTATTAACGCAATTTCAAGCTTCCAAAGGCGATTTCGACTTGATTTACTTCCAGCCATTCCCAATTACACCGCGTAAGCATCTTTTCCCTTTTCCCAATCGCCGATCACCGCTGTCGACCTTTATCCATGATTTTTTTCCCTTTGGGCCTTGCGAATACCGTTATACAGGATATCCATGAACTTAAGGTGGCTCGGTATGACTTGCAACGATTTGTGATTTACGGTGATTTAGAAATAGGGTTGATGGAGAGGCTGACTGGTTAATGGATTAATGGGTTGAATAGTTAACGGGTTAGGAGTGACAAAGCTCAAGAGTTAGGAGGTAAATGGGTTAGGAATTGGATGGATAGATGGTTAACGAGTTAAGGATTAAGCGAGTCAGGAGTTAGATGGATTGGTAATTTCACGTGATCCAGCAGTTTTGATGTTACGACTTACGACTTACGACTTGAAGCCTCTTTCTATTCCTCACGACTCATGACTTAGAGAATAGATAACCCTGGCTCGTAGGAACCATTTGAGTCGTTCGCGACTTAGTACTTGTTCACTTTGCTTGAATGTGTGGTACGATTGGAGAGTTACGACTCAAATTGATTCATGGCATAACTTTTAGACCGTGAACGAGTTAGGACTTAGGAAAATCTGCCCCTCGCTAAGTTGTGATCGAGTTAGAACTTGAGCAAATTTCCCACTGCCTTGAATGCTAAGATTTGAGTTGTTTGAACTTTGGACTCTTGAATTTTGTTGCACTCTTTTATAGATTGTCAATAATTCTAACTGCTTGTTATAACATTTAAAAAAAACTGGGACGAATATACTGCCACCGACTGCCCATATCGGATGACAGATTAGTTGATAAAGATTAAAATTAAATGAACTGTATGAGTGAAATGCTACACAATAACCAACTCAAATGAAGTATTAAAGCAGAATCGTAATGGTTAACTAAAACTGATTTGTCTGCATTAACAATGCACTTGAGTATTAACAAGTTTTGAAATCTCGTAATCGACTGATTGTCAGTTAGTTTAATTCCAGTTATACTTGCTTTTTCTTATTTTCATTGGTTTTGCACAGCACTTTACACTTTTAGGAAACGTGCACCTTCACTTTTGAACATTCGGCTGATTGTGTAGAATGGCATCCCAACAAGAAGATTTGGAATCAGCTGGAGAAGCTTTTCCAATTGCTACCCCGCTGAACGATCCCCCGGAAAGGATTTCTACCACTCTGAGTCATAAAGTCTTCCGTCAACTATGCACCCAGTTTGGCATCGCTGAATCTGACGCTTTGCTCCTTGGAATAAATGACACTGCTGATAGGCCGCCCCACGGCTTCATCGCAGTGAACCGCCAAATGTGCTTGAGTGGAGCGATTCCCCCGTTTAATGACTGTCTCCGAGAACTTCTTCTTCGATTATCTATCTCCCCTTTTCAACTTCATCCTAATGGCTACGCCATCCTGCTGGGACTGTGTGTGCTTTTTAGGAGAATGCTGGGCCGTTTCCCCAGTTTTGGAGAAATTTGCTTTCTATGCTCATTTACAAAGACCAAAGACCATCCCTCTATCACAGTTGTAAGGAGTGCCAGGAATCGTAAACTGATTATTGGTCTTCCCGAAAGCGTTCCTGGGTTTCTGAGCCAGTTTTTCTTTGTTCGTTGTCCCCCGGGATTTTACGCCATTTGGAGAGTGGGAAGTACGATTATCTACCTTTTCCATGTGTTTTCTAATTTCTTTGAAGTCCAAATTGTCAAGTGTTAACTTCTTTTTTACTGTTTCAGCGCTTCCTCCCCCCTCTAGGGAACCTCGTCACAAAATTACCTTTGAGAGGCTTATGGCCGTGCCGGTTGAGGAGAGGAGTGTTCAATTTCTATTGAGAGATGAGTTCCTCCACGAATTTGGACTCTTACATCCTTCCCGTTCCACTCAGCCACATGAAGTCCCTGATTCTTCGGCTGAGGAGTCAGATGCCCCCGCTTCTGCTAAAGAACCTTCACCGAAAGAATTTACCGTTGAGACTTCATTGGTGAAGTGTTCTACTCTTACCGACATTGCGGGGTCGTCCAGTAAGTTAGCACTTGCCCCGGTTATTGAAGAGGAGGAAAATCTTCACACTTTTGAAAAGACGGCTGAGGTGGAAGTTGAAAAAGATAATTCTCCCATGCACCATGGCGATGATACTTTCGACAGTCTGAGCGACATCATGATAACCTCTCAGGAGCTCTTTAAAGATGATGTTTCTAAAATGATTCCTCCTGTTATCGAAGCAACTTCTTCTTTGCAACAAACCACAACGCCTTCCACACAACTTATTGCCATTTCTACACCCAAAAGTGGTTTGTAGTCTGACGCGCGTAGTTTGCACATCACACACACTTAGTATTTTGGCACTTATATGCACTTAGCTTCTTCAACTTGAGGATTTCTAAAACTGGTCTTTTTCTTCAATTTCAGGTTCTCTGATGGGGCGAAGCGGCTCTTACTACAACAAATTCCAGCGTTACGGAAGCCGTGAGGCTTATGACTTTAGGAGTTACATTGGTGCTGTGAAGGAAACTGATGAGGAGAGGGCTACCAGAAAGGCTCATGAGAGGCGAGCTCATGAAGAGCTTCGCCGGAGAGAAGATGAGGAATACTATGGGAGTAGGGACGAGCGACGTGACTCTTCCCGCAGAAGCGACGATCCTTATAAAAGGAAATCTTACGACGATAAGGGGAAGAGTCACACTTCTGATGATTCCAGTAAACGGACCAGACTTGGTGAGAAAGACACATCTAACATCTCGGAAAAGACTACCGCTTCTGTTCCTCCTAATACATCTTCCGGTTCTCCTGCCCTTAAGGAGTCTGACATCCAGACCATCATTAATAGGCCACAGTACCAAGCTGGAGATGGTCCTCCCACACTCCAGAGCCGATTTCCGAATTGGTGTCTGAAAGGGGTGCGTTTTGATTTGGACTTGATCCCCATTGATAAGCAGGCGATGCTGAAAAATGTCGATGCTGTGAAGCTTGACATCGAAAGAATGTCTGGATGGCAGAAGCTGGTTGATGAACTTCAAAGGGTCAACCATATGAACCTTGAGGCAATGATGACCATGGAGAATGATAAAACAGAATGGGACAAATGGCGTAAGCAGCATGACGTGGAGATGAAAAGCATTAGCGATGGTTATGGGAAGCTCGAAGCTGAAGTTGAAAAACTTAAAAATGAGCTTGCTACTTCCGCCACTTCTTATTCTCAGAAAGAGGAAATGCTTCAAAAACAAGTTCGAGATGCCCATGCTGCTCAGCGGGATACTGAAGTCAAACTTGAAGCAGAACAGCATGTTACTAGAAAATATCGTGATGACGCTGCTCAACTTCAGGAGAAACTTAGCTCTCGAGACTTAGAAATTGCTAGGCTACAATCCCAGTTACTAAAGGCTGAAAGAGAACGTGATGAAGTTCTCTCTGGTAAAGCCGCAGCCGAAGAATCCCATAAGGCGACCATAGCCACCGTTGACGCGACTCTGTTCGACTTTTATATGCATTGTGTCCTGGGGCGTGGGAGCCTTTCATTTTTGGGACCAGAGTATGAAGTCACCTTAGCGGAAGTATGGGAGGCAATTATTGACTTATTTGGTGGTGCCGGATATTCTGAAACAGATCTTCAAGCTACCTACTTAAGTGAGAGCGATCGCGCTGCCCTTGCCAAAGGAAAAGAGCAGCTTATCCGAGTGCGGGCCGAGGCGACGGGAGAGAAGCTTCCTGAGAAAGAAACACCTCCTATTGCTCCTGCTTATACTTCGGCTTTAGCTCATGCGGATATTACTGGCTCTAGTTCTCATTCCACGCCTCCCGCTAAGGTTGAAAAAGAAACTGTAACCACCCCTACAGAGGAAGAGGCAATGAAGGACTTCCAAGCTCGGGAATTTGAGATTGATCTCGCTAAACCGGCTTCTCCAGGTAACTTCGACAATTCACGGTCTTCTTTTTTTCTCGGAGAATACTGATTTTGATTTCTTTAATTATGCAGCAGTCGCGCCGGAAACTGCACCAATTCTTCCTTCTTCAGCTGTCGTTTCTCCTCCTTCTCAAGTTATATCTCTTCCAGCTTCTCAACCAGGTTCACAGGAAGAACCAATAGCAGCCCTTCAAGGTTTAGACGAACCACTTGCTTCCGAAGAACAGAAGGCAGAAGGTCTGGAAGATAGCGAGAAGACCCCGGAGTAGTCTTTTGATTATGACACAAAGCTTTCTACATTTCTTGCTCCGGGGAGTGAGTCTTCTTCCAAGAAGAAGGGGAAACGTGTGGTTTCGAAGAAAGGAAAGAAGAGTTCTTCTGCTGCTGGGGATGAGGCAGAGATTGATCCGGCTGAGTCTCTTTCTCCTTCTTCTCCGATACGGCCTGCGAAGCTAATTACCAGGCCGGGTAAAAGCTCCAAGGGTGGGAAGAAGGGGAAATGAGTTTGATTGGTTTTGGATATTCTCTATCATAGATGTGACTATGCAAGGAGAATGAGGGTTTCTGATCAAGAAACCAGATCTGAGTCCGCACTAGGAAGTCGGGTGGACAATACTAGTTCAGAAGTGAAATTGTGTGATCGAGTGAGCGATCAGATTGATATAGCATTCGGATGATATGTGTACATCGTACGAGTTTGAATGAAGTTGGCATTGAAAATTTATGGATAAGAACTATAAAATGGTCTTTGAAATGAAAGGTATATTTTGTGGAATATATGATGAGGTAAAAAGGAAATTGGAAATTTCTATGATTAAAGATTCACTTTATGAAGAAAAGTAATGTGGTTAATAACTTTATAAAAGAGTAAAAAAATTTGAATATTTGATTTGGGATAAACAAAGTTATATATCTTTGTTATATATGGTAAACTCCCCTTGTTGAATCTATTGACAGAAGAAAAGGGTTTTGAAAGTATTTGAAGTATAAAAGTGAATTTATACAAGTATGAAGTGATACAAAAATTTCCCAAGGTTATTATATATATATATATATGTATATATAAAGGATTTTGTGAAAATGATTTTGGAAAAAAGTTTTGGGAACCTATGGATTTCTAAAAAGGCTTTTGATTTTTGAGGAAAATCAAAAGGAAACGCTGAATAAATGCACATCATTTCAAGCTCTCAAAACATATAATCAATGTCAGGCATTTAAGTTCAAGTATACAAAGTTTCATGTCCAGCATATTAAATATCATATCAACATAAGATCAAATCATGTCTATATGTTCAAATAAAATAAATAAAAGAAAAAAAATGTGGCCTGTACGAGATATAGCCTACCCTTCTCTTTATATACGTATCTCCTCTGTTTATTTTCTTTCATTTGAAGTAAGTTAAACAAAAGAAAACGAAAACAACCTAAAACCAGAACAAAATCAAGAGCCTGTAAACTATATTCAAACCAGAAAATTTAATCAAAGAGATCAACAATCTCAAAGTAAATCCATTTCAATTTCAAAGCAAATCATCCCAGATCAGAAGCAAGCTAGTAGTTTTTCAAACCCAGGTCCTCTGTTCAAAAACAAATCAAGGTGAGCAAACAATTTTCTTAATGGGTTCAAATCGTTTAAAATCTGAATACATGCAATAAGTATTTGAAGTAATGTGTGATAATTATTGTATGGTTTTAAATATGAATTGTGTATATATATATATATATATATATATATGAACTGAATGGATGTGCATACTGAATGTTGTTCTGCTCTTGTTGCTCAGGTTTAAAATTCGATCAAAAATCAAGTTCTTTTCTCTGATCTTCTTTAGATCTAGATGTATAAACAAAATTTATTTGTCATAACATGAAATCAAATTTAAAAATAATTTCTAGCTAAATCTGAAGCTAGTTTTAGTAAAGAGAAAGAAGAACAGTAGGATTCCAATCATATTGAAAATTCTACTTAAATGATTTCTGGATTGAAGTATATAAACTGAACTGTTATCGAAAATGATGATTTTTAAAATTATAATCATGATTTTTAGACTTGTAAATCGAGAGAAATGGCATGTTAAACGGAAAGTGAGTTTTGAGCATTTTTTGGGGATCGGCGTAACTAGGGTGGTCGGGGATCATGTCAGAGGTGGCTCGTGGGTCAAGGATGATGGGAAAAATAATCAGTGATTTTCTGGAATGTCATGGTGGCGCGGAGAGTTAAATCTAGGGTTTAAGCTGAGTTTTTATTCGTGGTTGGGTTCGTGGCAATTGCGGCCTCGTCATCACGTCGAACTCGATCGCATGAAGGGAAAAAGTTTTGTCGTGTCGTGGCGCGGCTTTGGGATTGGACGACGTAGGTCCCGGAGGTCGGAGGTGATGGCCAGAAGTGATTTTCCGATCGTGTTCATTTTCCAGCTTGGTGGAGATATCGATTTTTGGTTAAACATCGATTTTTGTAACTCTGCATAGTCGAGATGTTGGTCGAGGTCGATTGTGAGTTGGTGAGGGTCGGAGAGATGGTCGGCGTCGAGTTTTCCGGTCGTGCACGTGCACGTGGGCGAGTTGATGTCTATGTATGGTTTTGAAGTTGGGTTCTCAAAGATGAGCTCGGGTATTTTGAAGATCGACTCGAAGTTGATGAGGAAGCTGATGACTCGGCGTTTGGTTTAAAATGTTCGGGGTTTCCTTATTTTGGCTTGGGTCTATAGTGGTTAAGCTACAATTTTAAGGAAATTTGTTTCCCGGATTTCAAAATTTATATAAAGTTGAAAATGAACCAGGTTTAAGTTTGAGGAAGTATTTCCAGGTTAAATTTTAAAAAGGGAATTTAAGTTTTCAAGCTTAAGGAAAGAATACAAGTTTTAAAACAAACAAAATAGATATTTTCCAAGTTTAGAGTTATTTAAAATGGTAAGTGTTTAAGCAATGTATTTAATCAAGTTTAAAATGAATAAGTTATCAAAGGTTTGTAAACCAAGTTCTAAAATTAAATTATTTATAAAAAAACAAGATTTTAAAACAAGTTTCAAGATTAAATGTAAAAGTTAAATGATTTTAAAATTGGTTGATTTTAAAGTAATTATTAGGTTATTTTTGTAATTAAATTCCTATGTGTTTTCAAATGATTTTTTTTCAAGCATCTAAATTAACTAAATATAAATGTTAAGTGGGTGTTTAATTAAGGTAAATGGTTTATCTTAATTAGTTAAGTCTTATTAATAAGAGTGATTAAAGTATAATTACGTAATTAATTAAAGATAATTACTTTTGAAACTAATTAATTATAATTAAATAAATGTAAGTATAATTACTTAGTGAAGTAATTAATGGGTAATTACTGGATGTGATTAATTGGGAACTAATTACTGA
Organism: Allium fistulosum; assembly: GCA_030737815.1. NCBI lineage: Eukaryota > Viridiplantae > Streptophyta > Magnoliopsida > Asparagales > Amaryllidaceae > Allium > Allium fistulosum. Next base: position 532,069,725 of record CM060908.1, on the reverse strand, counting down.
ATGTAATAAATTTAAAGGAAAATCACTTTATGGAAGTAATTAGAGAATGATTACTTAATGGGTGTAATTAAGGATTAATTACTTAGTGTAATTAATTAAAGGATTGATTAATTTAGTAAAATTAATTAAGAATTAATTAATTAGCGAGTATGATTAATTAAAGAATAATTAATCAATGTAAGTAATTATAGGATAATTAATTCGAGTAATTAATTAAGGATAAATGTAATTAATGTGAAGGGGTGAAGGTTAATTAATTTGTGTTATTAAAGGCTAATTACTTAATGTAATTAAAGACGATAATTAAGGGACGATTAATTAATGGTTTGTAATTAATTTATGTTAAGTAAACAGGATTAAAAGTGATTGAAGTAATTAATTTAATTTATTTTAAATTAATTAGGAATGGTATGACAGATTAATCTTGCCTATGAATAATTGAATGATATTGTATGCTTTAGATTAGTCGATATCTCTGATATGTGATTTGTGATGCTATGTGATATGATATGTTTGGCTTAAATGGTGATAATGTGGGCATCTATCGATGATGAATTACTGTGTAAAGGTGACACCATGTATGTAAAGTTTGAATTGTATTTCACTTGAATAACTTGGGTTAAGATGACTTGGAGTCGAAGAAACCAGGGTCGTGTATCAGTAATACCCGAAACCACTTCGATTAGTAAACTAAATTCTTTATAAATTGGATATGTGAAATTACACAGGCTGGAATAGAATGAATTGAGTAACATGGACATTTAACCTGAAACTGTTGTGTGTGATAAATGCTTGACTATAAGAACTCGTAAAGGGTACGAGTTACCCTGATATTCACATATGTTATGGCTGGTATTCCATATTATATGGGTTTACTCACGCTGGTTTCCAGCCTGACCCGGGTGTTACTTTGTTGTAATGCTCGGGTCAGACCGAGTCTTACAGATTTCCAAGTAAGGATGTTCTGGAGCCCAGGAGGCGAGCTGGATTGCAGGAACGTTTGGAGTGTATTCCGCTGTGATATATTGTTATTTATCTTGGACAAGTTATTTTAACTGTCCAGCGATTGTGAAATGTTGTAACTCTGATGTATTAAAATGTAATTGACTAATACAGATTTCTTTGTGTAAAGAATATTATTTGATATTATATTTTATCCGCTGCGAATGTGAGCTTCTGAGTTTGGTTTTCTGTTTCTTCTTCTTCTATCTCTTTCTTCTTTTCCTAACTATTTGGAATTTTCGGGATCGGTAATTTCGGGTCGTTGCAGATGGTTTTGGTGGAAGCACGAAGGGTCGAGCTTGGCGTGGGTTTGTCCAGGGGGTGTGTTGGAGTCTTAGGGTTCCTGTATGGTAGCAGATTAGTCATAGGTGGTCGACGTCATGGAAAATCGAGTATTTGGCGAAGTCGATTTTGTGTTCAAGTGGAAGGTTGCTGTTCGAATTAGCATATTTGAGATGGAGATGAACAGAGCTTGAAATTGTGGGACGAACGAGAAGGCTAGAGCGAGGCACACGTGTGAGTGTCGATGCGGCAGAGTATAGGGTGGAGCAGCCCTTGTGTACATGCACATGCATGCACGAACGTGCACACGCGAGTGATGACAAGAGTGCTGTGGGTTTGGAAATGATGGAGATGAGTGGTTCGTTCCTTCATTTATCTCCTGCAGTTGACTTTGGGAAGAAAAATGTTGTGTAAATTGTGGGCTCGGCCCATTATCCTTAGGCTAGAATTAAATCGGTCAATTTTATATATAATTTAAATAATCAAACTTTGTAATACCACACGTGGCTCGTTTTTGATCCATTCGACCTACGGATTGTTGCGTTGCACTCGTATGAATGAGGACAACGTTTCCATGTTACTTGTGAATGACTTTAGAAAAGTATAAATTTAGTGTATATGGAAACGGCTAAATTTAAATTACGCTATATTTAAATAATAACGTCTTTTAATTTATTATACCTTAATTGGTGATATTTATTGGCCAAATAAAATCCTGTTGAGTTAAACTGAATTGAATATGGTAATTGGACATTGGTTTAGTGGAATAAAACACCGTTCCGCTAATTAAATTAATTTGGTAAATAAATTAGCAGAATAAAACTCCGTTCTGCTATCCTACGAATTTGGACATTTGTTTAGCAGAAATAAATCATTGTTCCGTTAATTAAATTAATTGGACCCTGTTTAGCATAATAAACCACTTTTCTACTATTATTAATTGGATAAGTTAATTTGGACGTTTATTTAGCAGAAATAAATCCCATTCTGTTTTTACATTAGTGTGGACACTTAAATTTCATTCCAATGGACTAAAGTTGGATAAGTTTTGTATTAACAATTGCTTGTTAATTATGGATTTAATTTTCATACGTGATGTAAATACCTAGATTTATAACTTGGATAGTTAATTGGAATTAATGGTGACTTGATTAAGTTCCATTAAAGTTGCTAAGCCTCTTTCCAAAGTTGATTTTTGAATCAAAGTTATTTGAAGAATAATTATTATTTATTAACATGTTTATTAAAGATAATTATTATTTGTTTTATAGGATAATTAATCATTTGTTTTATTAATGATTGAAAGTTAATTATTTTATTAATACGATTCTTACTGGTTATTTAAGAATATTTAATTTTTCAAAGTTATTAAACCATTTAAAATGTTTTAAATTATATTTTACTTATTAATTAAGGTTATTTTATAATAATTTGATTTAAAACTTAATTACTATTTAGGAGTTAATTAGTATTAAAATATTATTATTTCAAAGATAATTTGTTCAAATATTAATATTTTTTTTAAAATAATATATTATATAGTAAACTGTTATAAAGAGTATTTTCCTAAATTAAACTTGGAAATTTATATAGGACCTTTATAAGCATTATATTGAGACAATTAGTAAAATAAAAGATTTTGGGAAGTAATGGTATATTTTCATAGCGCAATTCGAGGGGCAGAGACTACCTACAGCTTGTTATGTTTTCGCTGGGATAGCGACGTAACCATTGTGCAAACTGCGATCAATGATTGATTTCGTGGCGTAATTCGAGAGGCATAGATTGCCTAAAGTTAAATTTAGATTTCTCTGGGATAGAGATGTAACCATTGAGCTGTGATCCATGGCCGCTACCGAGTGATGCTTTCCATATTTATTTTAAAAAGTTTTCAAATATTTTTGAAAGGAATAGTTTGTGAATATACTTATTCCGGTGAGATAAGTATATGACTATTTTGATAACGAGATTCAATTTATCGAAATTAAATTAAAAGAGACTTAGTAATTTCAGTGGGAAATGAAATATTTGGTTGAATATTTGTTTATTTGATAGTTAAATAACCGACTATCAAAATCTGACTCAAATATGTAATCCTTCTTAATTTTTGTGGTACGGAATTATTCCCTACTTAACACCGAAGGATTTTAACTATGGAAATATCTAGAGGAAACAAGGGGATTATATGGTACAGTAACCATCGGTGGTGCTATACTGTACGTATAAACTCGTTTCGTTCTTCTAGGATAAATGATAAGGAGATCCGTCCACTTAAACGGTTAGGGGGTGACCCCCTATCTTATGTATTATCTGATTATTTCCTAAAGAATCGGTATTGAGCGTTCCAAAAATCGGCGTTTGGTTTGTGGAGCACCCGGGAAATGAAGAGTTTACTCGTAAGAGATGACTCGAAACCCATAACCTACTCCGAAACCATATACGGTTAAATGGAGGAGATGCGTTATATTTTGAGATGTTGAAATCCATATGTGGTTCTGTGACTCGTTAGAGTGTGGGAATCTGTGTGAGATTCCTAGATCTATTGAGATGTGGAATTCAGGTGTGATTCCTTGACCTGTTAAGGTGTGGGAGTCCATGTAGAATTCCATAATTTATTTTGGAGACGGTGCGTGAGCTGGAAGCCGGACATGGCCTCATCAGCGGAAATGACTAAAACCAGAGATAGGATGCATAGCCAGGGGCCTAGCTAATCCACGAGGGTGTAGTCATTTCTCTTTCTAGCAAGTCTTTATCATTTATTTTATGCTTGTTGGGAGCGATTCACTCGGCCTAAGTGGCCAGTTATGTATTTCCTATGTACCTCAGCTAGACATGTGCTGACCCTCGAATGGATAACTCTGATCCTTGTGTTGGAGGACCGTTTCTCAGACATTCTGGAAGTACCTCCATGGAAATCCTACACAATTAGAAAACGATGTAACGACCCAGAATTTCTGTCAATTAAAATTCATATATTTAATTGATTTTAAATATTAACAAGTAGAATTAATAAGTCGAATAATTTATTTTTCGAATAACTGGATTTAATTAGATAATTAAATCGATAAGTTAATAGTTGAAATTCCAAAAATAATTGAAATCTGGATTAAATGTGATTGAAAATGATTTGTAAAATTTTATTTTACCATATTGGAGTTATAGTGATGTTATAGAACTTTTAAAATTGAATTTAAAGTTAAACTGTGAAAATTGAATATTTTAATATTTAATTATCAATTGAAAAATAGCCAATTTTCGAACAGTCTTTGGACGAAACTAGTTCCATTGGATCCGTAATAGTTTGTTATTTTCGGATTTCAATTTTCGTAGCAATCAGAGTTGTCGTTTGACCGTGGCTGCTCCAAACGCATCGAATTTTGTTTTAATATTAATTTGGCGAGTTAAAATAGTCATTTTTCAAAAAGTCTCGGATTTCGATGAAACTAGTTTCATCGGATCCGTAATGTGATATTATTGTAAGGTTTCAAATTTCATGTCAATCGGATGTACCGTTTATCCGGGGCAAGCCAAAACGCATCGAAATCGGTTTAAATCGGTTTAATTTAATTTGATCGTTTAATTCCATAACTCGCACAGATGACCGAATTAGCTCCCAAAACACATTCCATTGTGTTCGGAACGCGGGGTAAACCTTAGAAACGCCAGTCACCGCGCGTAAATCGAAGTTCGGAAATCCCGGGATGAATAGTGTTAAGATAATTTTCTATAAAACCCCCCTTGGAATTCATTTTGCAAAAGAAAAGGGCTAGGGTTTCACCAATAGATTCAGCCGCCACTCTCACGTCCAATGGCCGAAATTGTGCCATTTTCTTCTTCATTTTTCTTCCAATCCACAAATTAATTCCAAAAACTTTCAACTGGAAATTTGTAGAGCATGACGAGATCCATAAGTTCAACGGTTAAGATCGTAAACGGGGTTGTGGATTGTCGGCAATTCGACATTGAAGCCATGCCATTCAACTTCGATTTGCGAGCTGGAGGCGGCACTAGGTGGGGCCGGTCTCTGGCCGAGCACGTATCGTGGGTAGGCGAGTGGAGTGGGGGTGTTTGATCGACCTCCGGTCCCGTCGAGGTGGAGCGACGTTCAAATTCGAACGTGATATGTTGGGTTCGTTCCTTTTACTGGGAGCAAGAACGTGAGGGGAGGGAAAGAAGGGGCACGGCCTAGATTTGCATAAACAAGATCTAACAGCCAGATTCATTCAGGTTGAAAATTTAAAAAGAAATTGTAATTATTTATTTTATTTAAATTGTATAAACTTTAAATCGCTGTAATTTGATCATACGAGATCGGAATTCGATGAGATTTTTTGCGTTGGAATCGTTTCGACGAGCTCTTCGCGATGGAGTTGGATTGGTAAATTTTTGAGCTAGTGAAAATTTTGGTCGAAATTAAACGCCTGTTTAATTTCAATCGGAATAAATCGCTATTACGATGAATAAAAGCAAAGGTGAGAACTTCTCACTCAATCGAAATAGTTCGATGTAAATTTTAAATAGTTAGATTTAAAATTGTTGATTGTATCCCTGGATGATATATTATTATCTGTTGTTGATTGAAATAGACATTATACGCCGTTATTAAGCGGAGGTTATTTATTAAAAACATATACCGCGAATATTTCACCTTTGTGTGGAATTGGTATTATATATGTATATAGCAATATATATATATTGGAATATATATAAATTGGAGTTGTTGATTTTCCCGCATTGTATAGCGGATGAGACCCTATTGCGCCGCATAATAGCGGATAATATTTATTAAACCCATATACCGCGATATTCCGTACTGGAGCGGAATTGGTATTGTGCTAACGTCTGTGGATGCAGGGAAACAGGTTGGAGGGATCCAACTGGATTCCTCACCATATTGATTTATTTACAGATATTGTGATATATTCTGTTATCATATGATGATATGTGATGTTTTGTTGTCATGATTGATGGTTGATGCTGTTGCATCATCGGATCCATTTTTGAAGTTTAAAAATAACGATTTTGATTTTAAATTGGGATTTTTGAATTATTATGAACGATTTATATAAAAGATGTACAAAATTGATATTTTATAAAGTAAGAATACTAGAATTATAAAACGAGTTTTTATAAGTGTTAAAAATGGGAAAAAAATGGATTTCATAAGTGAATGAAATTTATAGATTTATAAATTGTGAAGTTATTAAATGAATAGATTTTGTAAAATAAAAGATTTATAAGTAATTATCTTATAAATCGGATTTTGGCATTTAAATGAGATATGAATGGAATTTGTTAATAATGAGATTTATAAGTTGAAGTTTTATAAATAGAAATGGAATTTATAAACGTTGTTTTATAAATCCGAAACCAATTGAATTTGATAAATTAAACATAGAAGTTTAATAAAGGAGATATATTCGTGATTTTGGACAGCGAATTATCCTTTAAGTTAAATGTTGTAATAATAAGAGTTTGGTTGGGAATTATATTCACGATTTTGGAAAGTGGATAATCTTTTAAGTAAAATGTGTAGAAACGTTAGATGTGTTAACGAAGTATATTCACGATTTTGGACAGTGAATACATTATTAAATAAAATGGATATGTTTTGGAGAAGTGATATTACGAAATGAAGTAATTGTTTTAAAAGATGTTTTAAAACGTGTTAAGTATCGAATACATAGATTTCAACATTTATTGTTGAAATAGACGTTTTCGAGAAATAAGGAAATGGTGGACTATAACACTGTTGTTATAGTAAATGGTTTCCGAAAGGAAATGTTTTATATAGTATTGGGATTTATATATCTACCTAAATTTCGAATCACTATACTAGTTATTTTGAGTTGTCGTAACGATGTTTTACGTTACATTCGTTTTGACTCAAATAAAATTTGTGAAAGAGAATGATTTCCTTAAAGAATGAAATATATACTTAATTATGATTTAAGTATATCGAATATTTTCCAAGTGTTGAAAATAAATGATTTGTGAAATACTTATTATTAAATAAGTATGGAAATGTTTTCCAATATGAAATGAAAGGTTTGAAATTTTATCTTTTAAAGATAAATTGAAAAGTGAATAATTGAAATTTGTTTCAAATGGTTAAGTGTGGAAAATTTCATATCTTGTAAAGATATTTTTGGAAGATAAATAATTTGGAAAATTATTTGGAATCTGATGATGCTGTGCAGACCTATTGATAGTTAAATAACCGACTATAAATTAATTACCTTGAATGGGTATTTGTTGTGAATTGGATGAATTTGAATGCCACACTTAGTTTTGGATAAGCGCTCACTATTCGGGTTAGTCGGGAAAGGACCTTGGGGTCGTATAACCCATTCCGAATATGCGATACGTCGTGATGAATTGCATTTGATGACCGGTGTTGAAGACCGGATATTTTTGAAAATGGAAGGATTATCGTCGAGTTACTCTGCATCGGCTGATCTCCGATATAGAGGTTTTATCACCCTTAGTGACGGGAAGTTCGGACGTGATTTGAAAATTATCCGGATTTGCAAGGGCTTCGTGAGAAGTGCCTTCGGTTCTGTTCGATCTCGGAACAGACTTGTATGGATTGTATGTCTGACATTACAAATTGAGATATAAAGCTGATTTCTTTCAAATACATTTCTGTTGGTGGCGGAGAATTTATTCTCTTAGCTTAACACCCTTCTCTGAGACGTACGAGCTCAGAGGTTATGTAGTTGAAATTTATCAGCGATATACTCCTAATTTGGTAACGTGACATGTTGAGTGTTACTCTGAAATGATCATTGTTTAATCATTTGTGATGTGATCATTTGTTTGATCATTTATCTTTGTGATCATTACTTTGATCATTTGTTGACCCAAAGCACAGCTTTTGTATAAAGCGTGGCTTTGTGGACGAGACTTCGTCGGACCTCACACTCCGGAAATGGTCAAAACAGGAAAGATGCGGCAAGGTTATTAGCGGGTAGCGCCCCTTTAGTGTATGCCATTCCTTCTGGATAGAGGTGGTATCATGGTATGGAGCCCAGATACTTAACCTATGTGGTTGCGGCAAATTTATTACTTTGTGGTTGTTGGAAATCGAGGATCCTCGGATATAGATCGGTTACGATCGGGGGATGACATATTCGTGTCAGTAGTTACCCAGTTAGGGGTAACCCAGCCTTGTGTTGGTAGAGATCCGGTTAGGTTCTCGGGTCGTCTTTCCAGAGGCGTACCTATGTGGCAATGGGAAAATCCTTGGCCTGACCATTTGTTGGAAATCCAAAGAAACAATACGTGACTTGTGCGTTTTTAGTTGTATTACCTGCCATGGAATGTGGCGGTAACCTGTTATTGAACATGGTAGCTATAGTAGGCATACGATACTGGTCGTATGTTGGCTAAGATTTATATTATACTTTCGAAATGATTTTTCTACACTATGCACTAATAATAATATCAAAAAGGATTTGATTTTGCGTAGTAAGCATCTTTGACTATCATAAGAAGAAATCTCCTCCAATTCTGCGTTTGCATTGTGTGTGTGGCGGGAGGTCTTATGTAGTCTCATTTTCTAAAAGCATTGCGAAATTGACTTTAAAATTATCCTGTTGTTTGTTTTAAAGATAAACTGTTTTAAGTTCTCACACCAGTCACCATGACTGACCTAGAGTTTATTATTTCCTTCCTAAACTCTGGGTGCCCACCAATTTCCACACGGGCAGTCTAGAGTTAGGTTATCAGGTCATTCTGGATTCAGGATGCTGTGGAGCTTAGTGGCGAGCTGGATGGCGAGACGTACCACTTGTATATGATATTATTTATTCCACTGTGTATTCTGTATGAGGACAAGTTTATAACTGTCCAGTGTTGTATTGTTGTTGTAAACTCTGATGTTGATGTAATGTATAAAATGATATAGTTCTTTGATTTAAAGATTATTCATTTATCTATTATATGTTGTTCCACTGCGAATGTGAGATTTTGATATTGTCTCTGTTCTGTGTTTTCTGTTGTTGTTTCTTCTTTCTTTTTCTTCTATCTTTTCTTCTACCTCTTCTTTCTTAAACCCTAAGAATTCGGTTTTCCGGCATTCGATGGCTCGGCAGTCGATACAGTGGACGTATGGATGTCGATATTCGGAAGTCGAAGAATCGGGTCCTTACAAACGAGCTTTATCGGATTTTGATTTTATGACTAGTATTGTTGTGATGTACACAACACATATCACATCTACTTGTTATTATTACTTTAGCGATTAGACACTATTATAATATCAGATGATTTTCTATAAAGGATTTTTGGTTATCGTAAGGTAAAAACTCATCTGTGTTTATGTGCGATGTGGTCTTACAAGGTACCTTTGATTTTAAAGGATTTTAAAGGTTAAATAAATAAAATTTCTTGTGATTTAATTTCTCAAGTTGGTTTTACCAGACTGACCTGAGCGTGGTTTTTCCTATATGTTTGGGTTAGACCGAGCATATTTCCAAGTTACTTGGATATTTGGAGCTACAGGAGATGAGCTGGAGGCCCAGGGACATATTCACGTAGATGATTATATTTTTGTTGTGTACATTGTTGTATATTATTCAGCAGTTGTGAGGACGGGTTGTTATAACTGTCAGGCTGAAATAGGTTAGTGTGCTGTGATTGACGTATGTATATACAAATATTACAGTTTTGTTTTTTTAAGGATTTGTTGTATATTATAAATTATTCGTTCCCTTGTGAGATTATGTGTTTCTTTCTTCTTTCTTTTCCCTAACTATCCGCATTTCCGATCAATTTGGGTTGGACATGCGTGGTTTATTGTCAACTCAAACTATACGGAAATGTTGGTCGTTACAATTATACCTAATACTTCACCCAAACCGTATAGGTATGGCATAAAGATAGTTCAACCCGTACCCGACCCTATATGAGATTGGATATGGGTTGGGTTGAAGTATAGGTTGGGTCGGGTTTAGTAGGGTTGGGTTGGATTGCATAAACATAATACGAAAATGGGAATTTGAAAGGAAAAAAAATCAAAATGTTCAACTCAAAATAGTAGAATTTAGCTAGCATAATGCATTAAATATAACTAATTCATTACAATGCACATTTCATAGGAGTTTAGAATTTCATTATAAAAGACATCACATAGAATTAATTCACTAGATATTAGGGTAAGAATTTCCTTCCAAAATACATAAAAATGCACCTAGAAAACTCCTTAAAATCACTTAGTCAATCCTATGTGTTTTGATTGCTCTAATTTACTTGGACTAGCATCAAATATGATTTATCTAGTATATTTATTCTAGAATGCATATACTTTATTATAGATTTTAACTATTATAATTTTACATAGGATGATATTGATTGAGTTTTTATGCAAGGTTGGGTTAAAAAAGGATTGGGTTGAATAAAATATCGCACCCAACTCATATGTGGTATGAGTTATAAATTGTAACCCATATCCAACCCGAACTAGGTTGGGTTAGGTCGGGTTTATATGGGTTAGGTCAATTTTATGGGTCGGGTCGTGTCGAATATAGGTTGTGCGCACCCCTTGTATATAAGAATGTGAATTAAAAATAATTTATATAGTTAAGAAACCAATGGAATAAATCCGTAAGTTGTACGTAGATGATTTATTCGCATAACTGATTTTGATACAGATGCAAGTACATGATTTGGTGGTGATTTACACCGATCCGAACAAGGATTTTTCACTCGATTCTTGACGGCGAACACCCAATACGGATTTTTGATATGATTATGAAGTTTTCTATCGTAGAATATGGCTATTCAAGGAGAACAGAGGTTTCTAATCAAAGAACCTGATCAGAGTTCACACTAGAGAAGTCAAGTGAGCGATACTAGTTCGGAAGTTAAATTGTTTGATCGAGCGAGTGATCGAAATTGATATTGTGTATAGAAGACATGTGTACATCATACGAGCGTTACTATAATTTTATGCGTTTGACATTAGAAAATGCAAGTTATATGATTGGATATCATTTGTAAGTAAGATATAGGTTTAGGGAGGCAAAAGCTAGCTTACTGCTTTTGGTTTCGGGGGTAAAGTTTGATGGCTTGGCTAATAGGTTCACATTTATGTTGTTGTTGATGATTTTATGCCCAAATATGGGAGGCCACTTTTGGGCTTTTTTCTTTTGTTGATTTGGACCAGTTGTGGCGAATTGTAGTTTGTTCAATCGAGCTGCGCAAAGGAAGTCTTGCCGAAATTTTCCATAACTTAAGAGATTTTAAAAGCTTAGTAACCCATTTTATAAGGAATTGATTTTATAGGTCTAAAGGTTTGGAGACATATTTCTTTCTTTGGGAATTTCGGGGATGAAATTCTTTTAAGGGAGAAGAATGTAACAACTCGAAATTTTTAACGTTTTGAATAGGAATATTAAACTTATTTAAATATTTAGATTTGATATAGATCTAATAAATAATAATTAATTTAATTTTAATAAAACGACCCAACTTTTAATGAAATTTTTTTATTTTAATTTGTTTGACTTTTCAATAATTTTTAATTTGGAAAATATTTAAATTGTCGTTTGACGTGTTTTTCGGCAAACGATTGTATTTTCTGATTGTACAAAATAAGATAACCAGTGCGTAATATTATTGCTTTGTAATCATGTCGCATTTTGTGCATGATCGTATTTTTTTTTTATCGTTCGTGGTTGTACGTGAACAAAATTCTATGTAGCGACGCGCTAGAAATCTCTAGATTACATAGCTGAACACTTAGAATTTCAACACAAGCCTTACTCATTTCCTACTTTTCAACCTTCATGCATCTTTTCCATTTACAGTAAGCTCAAACAAAAGAAAAAACGAAAGCTACTTCAAAAATCAAAATTAAGCAAATTACTCCACGAAAAATTACAAAACAAGGATCTTTGAACTCATGAGGCCTAGATCTATAATTCAATATGTGTTTGGTAAACCTCAGTTGTGTTTTGGATGTTCGACCTAAGAGGTGTAAGCTTGGGTTTGGGTTTGCTTGCATTTGGGGAGGAGTTAAGGAATGGTGTCGATTGCAATGGGTTTGTGGTGTGGAGGAGCACTGGCAGCCAAAAAATGGTGAAGCTCGGTCTTTGTTTAGAGAGAGGGACATTAGGATTTGGCATGCTTGAGTTTCCAGGTCACATTGGCCTTTGGGCTGTCGAGCTTTAGGTTTTTGTGGCGGGCAGGTAACATTCGCAAAGAGGAGATGGATGGTGAAGACATATTTCGATTTCATGGTGATTGGATAGAAAACTTACACGATTTGGGGTGTGAATGTACAGGGGCATGTACGGGAGGTGATAAGAATGAGGAAGAAAGAATAGGGGTATGGATTAGTAAGGGTAATTGATTTAACTAAAGTAATTAGCGTAATAAATTAATATTTAAACCCAAAATCATATTTAATCAATATCCCTCTCATGCGAGGTTCAATCGAGATATTACGTTGCGCTCGTAGGAGCGAAATATATGCGTTGGAAATGGTTTCGTTGAGTTAGGGGCAAGTGAAATTTTGGGATAAAATTGAATGCCATTCGATTTTAGATCAAATCGGAACGCTTAAGCGTCAACTAGAATTTCGGTGAGTTATCTCACATCTGAATGTGTAACAACCCAAGTTCCAGTGGGTCCATATTTTTCACAAAAATGCTAGAACCCAAATCCACTGAAGCCCCATTTGGGTGTCTGGTATCCTGCAAATAGGCAAAGATAAATATATTAGAGCTCAAATAAATATCTCACATCGGAACGGAGTAAATATAGTAATAAGTAAATACTCACCAAGGTAATATCACTTTTCAAACAAGTGTCTCAAAGCTAGAAAATCTCTGCTATCTATCTAACCTATGGGATGATATGAGGAGGGGGCCAGAACTAAAGTTCGGGTGCATGGACAAATTATACACGTCTAAGCATAATTCTACATATACCGTTCTATTTCCATTTTCTGTTATATTAGGTTTGTTGGGTATATAATACTCTCGCCTCTATGCGTGAATCGTACCCATCTACTCCCTAGTAGATTAAGACCTAATAACCAATATATATGTGGCTACATGCCCAAAGACTGCATCGGTCCAAGGTACACCCATAGTACCTTCCGTATCCTCCTCGAAAAGGACTCTATCGTCTCGCTACTAGAGCGTACTGTAACTACATCTGTAAAGGACAGCTTTGTGAGGCCTACAATATAGATGTTTCGTCGTCTACTATGAAAATGTGAAACTGCATCCGCACTAGCTTATACTAGTGCTTGGACATCCACAATGTACCACCCAGTGCGTACCTTGAGGACTACATGTAATCGTTCTGTCTACTCCCTAAATTCCGCCAACAAGGTCTTCCTTGTATGGAACTCAAGCGGTGATTTTCTATATCTATAAAGGTCCGCTTCGTTAAGCCTACAATAAAGATATTCTACTTGATCTGTCTCTTTTGTCATCGTAGCTTTGGCCCCACACAACCCCCCTTAACTAAATAAGACCTTTCAAGAGCTAAGTGGCTGCGCCCTACAGCAAACAATCTAAACATCCAATTGGCTATGCCCCTCATCCAATGTCTCGATAGTGAAAGAATCATTGGCCTGTTGGTTTAACTCTAGTCTTTCCCGAACCCGCTCTGTATGATGATGGCTGATACCCGCATGCGACTATCCTTATGGGTCCTGCCCACTGTAACTTACTCGCAAACTAGAGTACGGTGTCATACAAATATCCAACTCAATTATCAACCTTTTGACTGCCTACAAAGGTCCACTTCGTTGGGTCTGCAATGCAAAAGTAGTCAAGGCATACTCTCTTGAAGGAACACCTACAGACCTACCTTCAGGGGTGCAGCTTCGTTAGGCCTACCTTAGAGGCCCATCCTAGAGTATCCTCACGTCCCGTTGAAGTCTCGTACTTCCTTCTAGCCCAAAATAACTATGTTGGATGTGCTCTTTCTGTACTAAAAATCTACGATGAACTACTTCGTTAGGCTCTTTAACCAGATTATCTTTGGGCTACTCCAAACGCACCTTACCATTTTATTAGACCCTACATCTAATCTTTTATTATGCGTTTAGTTTACTTTTCTTATTTTGTTGGCTACTTATTTAACCTAATCAGCATGCCAAGCCCCACCCACGTGTGAGACCATTAGTCCTAGACCTGAAGGGAATGCTGTCGGTACGGGCCACTACTATTATTTTTTTACTTATTAACTTAATCCAAGATCTAAGTTTGATAAAATAAGCCTCTTCTATTTCTTTCTTTTTAATTATAACCTACATGTTACAATTATACTTGCAACATTCCTAGGTCAAAACTTATTCCTCTTTTCCTTTTAAAGACCTTTACAGCTTTCCGTAAAAAAAATTGGATTTTTAAATTTAACTTGTTAATCCTCTTTGATTCGCGACATAACGAGGTAAAAATGTGACCGACTTAAGAGGAAGACCGACTTAACAAATGTGCCGAGTTAAAGGAAGCTCCGAGTTAAGGAAGCTCCGAGTCAAGGGAAGCTCCGAGTTAAGAAAGCTCCGAGTTAAGAAAGCTCCGAGTCAAGGGAAGCTCCGAGTTAAGAAAGCTCCGAGTTAAGAAAGCTCCGAGTCAAGGGAAGCTCCGAATTAAGAAAGCTCCGAGTTAAGAAAGCTCTGAGTCAAGGGAAGCTCCGAGTCAAGGGAAGCTCCGAGTTAAGAAAGCTCCGAGTCAAAGGAAGCTCCGAGTTAAGAAAGGCTCCGACCTAAAGCCATACCGACCTAGCTGTTAAAGAAAGCTCCGACTTAGCTACGACTCCAACTTAAGGCTCTCACGTACTTAACCACAGGACCGACCTAAAACACCCACTTGAAGTAAGCTCTGACTTAAAGGTCTACGAGATACATAAGTCTCCGAGTTAAGACCTACGACATATGCTAAGTCGTTGCCGACTTATGACTTAGCTCATTCTGGACGTTCAAGAGTAACCAGTGCATGTTTATCTCGTGGCCGACTTAAGACCTACGACTTACTATAAGTCGGCTACGACTTAGAACTTAGAGGATTTTTCCTATTCAGATTCTGCCCTATAAATACCCCCCAATCTCCAACAAGGAGAGGACTTTTGGCAAATCATTTCCAAAGCGCCGTTACTCTGTCAAACTCTCCACTCATTCAGCAATCAAAGATCTACAAACATTCGAGATGCTACAACAAGCTTCGAGAGAAATTCCTTACATCCAACACGGATTCATCGAGTTTCGCCATTGAAGATTGAGCTAGTAGTCGAGATTGTGTTTTGTGATCAAATTGTACTGTTTTTCATAAGAGATTTGTATCGATTTGTAACCAGATTCAATAATAAAGAGATTCAAAGTGGATGTAGGCTAAATCTCAAGCCGAACCACTATAAATTGCTGTCTTTTACTGCATTTCTGCTATTTTCCTGCTCGATTTCTGTTCCCGTCACACGGGTGGTGCTTTCACGATTCTATTACACACACCAGGTGTTAGCGTTCACTTTTTAGCGTTAACATTTTGGTGCTTTCACTGAGAACTGAACTCAAGCGATTGTCCACCGTTGCTTTGCAAAGATTCATAAAGAGAACCTCTCTTAAAAACCAGAAGTTGATCCGAAATAATGGCTCCTGGAAGAAGAGGTAGACCTATCAGATCCGGAAATGCTCATGAAGGGACTTCCGCCTCCCCAACCGCAGACCAAGCAACTCCTACCATTGGAGTCACCAGGGCTGAATTAGATGACGCAGTTTCTGGATTGTACCAACAGATTGAAACCCAAAACGCTTTAATGATGGATAGAATAACTGTCCTGCTCGAGGCAAATCGTCAACCAGAAAACCATCAAACTACTCTTCCTGAAATGCCACCTTTCCAAGCTGATGGTTTTATGCCGCAACCAACTTGTCATGAACATATGCCCGGGCAAACTTTCGAGGGAAGAACTGATGCTTGCCCGGAGATGTCTTTGAACAATAAAGAGTACCTGTCCGAAATGGTTGACCGCATCATGAAAGAGAGCATGCAAAGGGAAGAGAATGAGAACGACTGGGGATTTGCACTGAGCAGAACTCCGTTTACGAAAAGGATCCTGAAAGCGGAATTTCCAAGGAAATTTGCACCTCCTACTATCCAAGCCTATAGGGGAACGAGTGACCCTAATCATTTCCTATACAAATACGATTGGCATATGACCAGTGCAAGAGCATCAGACGAGATCAAGTGTCGATACTTTCTAGTATACCTGGAAGGTGTGGCTTTACTTTGGTTCACAAAGCTTCCAGTTCGGTCTGTAGATAAGTTCTCCGACTTAACGCAAAAGTTCAAAGAACATTTCAGATTGTATGCTTCAAAAGCTAAGGATATAATGTCACTGTCTAACCTTGAACAAGCGCCCGGAGAATCAATCAAATCTTTCTTGAGCCTTTTCAATATAGCTTTAGCCGAAGTAGAAAATGCGGAACCACGCATGATCCTGACTTATTTGATGCGAGCCATTGATAAATCAAGCAAATTTGGAATATGGCTAAAGATGAAGGAACCGAACTCGCTTGAAAATTTTTATAAAAAGGCCGACGAGTTCATTCGCCTTGAAAGCCTTTCTACGACATCGAAAGTGGTTGTTGCCCAAGCTAATAATAACAATGTCCCATCTAATAAAAGAGAATCTGAAAGTCAGAAAAGGGAGAATGAAGGAGGAAAGAGCCAGGGAAATGAAAAGAAACCTCGCCGCTTTAATCCTTCGGATTTTACTCCTTTAACTGATACACCAAGAAATATCTTTTTTGCAATAAAGGACGTTGTCAGGTATCCTAAGCCACCTGAGATGACGAGAGGTGCAAAGCGTAATGGAAAATTCTGCCAATTTCACAATCAACCTGGCCATGACACTGACCAATGTCGCCAATTAAAGAATGTGATTGAAGAATTGCTGGAGTAGGGTAAACTCCAACAATACGTTAAGAGAAGCGGAGTCGCTCCAACCTCATCCACTCGGGATCAACGACGTCCTACCCATCAATCCGATTCTCTCAACAACACTGCAGTGCAAGATTCAGAAAAGCTTGTCATTAATGTTGTCACAGGAGGTCCACACTCAACGGGCAGAAGTTGGGACGACTGCTAATTGTCCACAAAACTGCAACTGGGGCATCTTTCACTTTCTCTGGCATATAAATCCGAAGCTGCGAATCTAGTGCAAATGGAAAATCAGTCCGGAGATTCTGAAACAACAATAACTAGCATCCATTTTTTACTTAACAGCATTGCTTGAATTTGTAAAAATGATAATGGATGTATGACTTCCGCATTGTAAACCACTGAGAAATCAGTGTGACTGAATAATGAAAAAACTATGAATTCTGTATTTTCTATTACGAAATGCCTGTTATATTTCGATGTGTAAATACTCTAAATGTATTGCTAAAATGTCGATCTAATATTGCAGGTCATTAAAGCAAAGCTCACCCATCGCAAAGCTAAGCAAGCCCTACAAATCAATTATTAAGAAAATACCAAGCGACAAGAAATTCCAAATACAAATCCTATACAAGGAGAACTTCACATAAAAAGTTGGCGACTCCACTGTGACAAACCTTTGTTAATTGGTTGAGATTGTCGATATAAACAGACATCCAACTAGATAACTTGCGTTTGTCCCGTGAAGTCGTTCAACAGTGAAGTCCACTTCTTCGAACATAGCAATGTAAGGAAAGAAGATGCGCTTGGAAACGATAATCAAAGATCGCTAATGAGCAGATGATGAGAGAACATTGCCAAGCAAACAAAGGAGCAGCCAAAAGGAGGTATGCTTCTCAATAAAAGGGCCAGTAAGAACCACCGAAGGGACACCTTCCCAAGCAGAAGGAACAGGGCCCTTGCTAACTGATCGTGATGCATCCGATCAGGCAGCTTGCGTCCGTCCCGTGGATCTACTTGCCCCTGAGACGCAACCTTCCTGGCACCCCAACCAACCAACGCTCCTTCTCAAAGGTCAACAAAGCCCTCTGACGAAGCACGCCAAAAAATGAAAGTACTTCTCTCAATCAAAAAAGATTGATGGAACCACCGGAGGGGCACCTTCTTAAACTGAAGGAACAGGGCCCTTGTTAATTGATTGCGATCGTTTGTGCAAACGAGCATCCAATCAAGCAACTTGCGTCCGCCCCGTGGATCTACTCAACCATGAGAAAGTAACTTCCAGGCAATCAAAAAGCCCTTTTCGGAGGCACAAACCCTCTTCGGAGGCACATGACCTCTTCGGATGCAAAAGCCCTTTCCCAAGGCACCACAAGCCCTCTTCGGAGGCACATGACCTCTTCGGAGGCAAAAGCCCTTTCCCAAGGCACCGCAAGCCCTCTTCGGAGGCACAAGCCCTCTTCGGAGGCACAAGCCCTTTTCAGAGGCACATGACCTCTTCGGAGGCACAACTCTTTAAGAGGAGCCCTCTCCGGAGGCATGTCCCAAAATAGAATACTCGAATGAAAAGCATTCTCCGGAAGCACAATTCAACTCTCAAAGGAAGGATTAACTTGTTCATCTCAAAAAGTTCCTCCTAAAAAAGTTGAAATACTACAAAATTCTTTCAGAAAAGTTCATTTCACTTCATAGGAAAATTCACTTTTTAATAAATAAAAGTGATATCCCCGAAAGTTGAAGCGTTCTTCAGAAAGAGAAAATAAAAATTCCTCTAAAGACTAGATATACTCTATTAAAAGCAGAATGATTCTTCCCTTAAAAGCGGAGTAATTATTCTCTGAAATAAGAGTATTAGTCTTGAAAAAGCTAGGAATATTGCAATGCACTTACGGTATGGGGGCAATACTATACAATTCAATTATATTAATAAAAGCAACATGCCACAAGTTCATTGCAATATCACAAAAAATAGATGTGGAATAAATGTATTCCCAAACACAGACAAAAAGTTTGTACAAGTAAAAGGAATCGTTTATTCTACACTAAAAAAGAGAAACAGATGCGTTCTCACATACACAAGAAGTTGTACAAGTAAAATTACTATTTTATTTAGTACTATGAAAATTCTTTACATGTGCAGATATCTCAAAAAAGCAAAAGCAGGGACCGGTACCCACACAATCTCCGGTCTATACATGTAAAAAGCAAAATAAGAAGTAGAAAGTCCAGCTTGTCACTCTTTCTTTCCGCCACCCTTGGAGCCTTTGCTTGGCCTAATAGTTAATTTCGGAATCCGATGTGGACGGGACGGAGAAGGAGGAGTGGTTGGGTCTTCTTCTGTTTTGTCTTCCCCAGTCGAAGCACTTCTCTTCTTCTTCCTTACGGCATGCTTCCCCTTCCTCTTCGAAGAAGATTCACTCCCCAGAGTAGCAAGCAATGTTGAAAGCTTCGGGTCATCATCTAGAGACCGCTCCGGGGTCTTCTCGATATCTTCAAGATCCTCCGCCTTCTGCTCTTGCGAAACAGCCGGATCGTCCAGGCCTTGAAGAGCTTCGATTTTTTCTGCCTGCGATCCCGGTTGGGAAGCAGAAGGAGGAGTAATCTGTAAAGATGGAAGGACAGCAACTGAAGGAGTGGAAACTTGTGTAGTGTTTGGTGCCTCCGCTGTAGAAGAAAAGAAGTTAAAATCAATATCTCTTGAAAATAGAGAAGGTATCGGTTCACCAAAGTTTAAGTAACAAGTAAGAAGGTCATCAAACTCGGTTAAATCAAATAACTGGTTCATTGGGCCCGGGACGACGCCAAAATTACCTGGAGGAGTTGGCTTCGCAAGGTCAATCTCAAATTTCTCGGCTTCGGTATCGTCCAGTGCCTCATCCTCAGTGGGAGTGGTCGCAGTTTCTTGGGCAATTTTAGCTGGGAGTGAAGAATGGGAGCCGGAATCCATAATGTTTACATCGGCCAAAGTGGAAGTATGAACAGGGGTAGTTAAAGGAGCTTCCTCTTTTGAAAGCTCTTCTCCCGTTGATTCCGCTCGTACTTTAGCAAGCTTCTCCTTCCCCTTAACAAGAGCGGCACGAGCCTCATCATCAAGATAGCGCTCCTCAAGTTTCGACTCATCATAGCCGGCCCCGCCAAGCATGTCAATTGCGACTTCCCACACTTCAGCCAATGTAATTTCATAATCAGGACCCAGAAAAGCGAGACTCCCACGACCCAGAACACTGTGTAAATAAAAGTTGAATAAGGTAGAGCTGATGTTTGCTTTCGTCGCCTCATGTGATTGCTTAGCCGCTTCCTTTTCGGCAACGGCAGCAACCCGACCAGCAATAGCCGCATCACGCTCTGTCTCAGCTTTAGCGAATCGAGACTTTAGTAACTCAATCTCTACGTTCTGGGAGGTGTCCTTTTCCCGCAGTTCGGCGTTTTCTGTGCGATATTTCTCAGTAATGTGCTATTCAGCGGCAAGCTTCATTTCAACATCTCTTTGTGCAGCATGTGCATCCCGCACTTGCTTCTGAAAGACTTCTTCTTTTTGAGTATATGATGTAGAAGAAGAAGCCAGATTTTCCTTAAGCTGCTTAACTTCAGATCCAAGCTTTACGTTGTCGTCTGCAATGCTCGTCATCTCCGCATCATGTTGCTTGCGCCATTTGTCCCATTCTGATTTATCATTCTCCATGGTCATCATCGCCTCAAGATTCATGTGGTTGACCCTTTGAAGTTCGTCGACAAGTTTCTGCCATTGCGACATCCTTTCAATATTAAGCCTGACCGCGTCAAGACTTTTAAGCATGTCTTGCTTATCAATAGGAACCAAATCCAAGTCAAAGCGCACTCCTTTTAAGCACCAATTCGGAAATCGGCTCTGAAGCGTTGGAGGGCCGTCTTTAACTTGATATTGTGGCCTGTTAATGATTGTTTGAATATCAGATTTCTTTAGAGGAGGAGAGCCGGCCGGAATATCAGAAGAAATGGGAGCGTTAGTCTTCTCAGAAATAACAGACGCGTCACTTGGCTTAGACCGTTTGCTTGATTCGTCAGTAATCTGAGTTTTTCCCTTATCATCATAAGACTTTCGCTTATAAGAATGGTCACTTCTATGAGAAGAATCATATCGTTCAGCATCTTTTCTTCTCTGCCACTGATCATAATCCCGCTTCTCTTGGGCTTTCCTTCGAGCCCTTTCCTCATCTGTCTCGCTCGGGGCATCGAGATATTTCCTAAAGTTATAAGATCCACGGCCTCCATGGCGCTGAAATGAGTCATAGTATGAGCTGGTACGTCCCATCGGAGAATCTGAAAACGGAAAAGAAGTAAAATTTAGAAATTTCCAGAAAAGAAAGAGTAAATGCTTATAAGTGCAGAAAAATCCTAAGTGTGTGCGGCGTGCGAACTACGTGCGTCAAACTACAAACCACGCTTTAGTGCGGGAACGGAGACGACAGGTGTAGAAGGCGTCGAAGTTTGTTTCAAAGAGGAAGTCGCTTCAACGACAGGAGAGTTCGCCTTTGGAAGATTATCCGTGAAAAGCTCTTGAGAAGTTATCATTATGTCACTCAAGTCATCAAAGGTGTCATCATTATGATGTTCAGCAGAATTCTCCTTTTCAACTTCCACATCGGCTGATTTTTCAGAAATTCGAGGATTTTCTTCCTCTTCAATAATTGGAGCAAGCGCCGGTTTGCTGAACGTTCCCGCAACGCTAATAGAAGTAGAACACTTTACTAATGTAGTGTCTACAGTTGGCTCCTTTGAAGCCATATCTTCCGTTGAAGCTGGGGCATCTGATGTCTGCGCTGGAAGATTAGGAACTTCACGAGGCTGGGTAAAGTAAGAAGAGTGTAAAAGACCGAATTGATGTAAAAATTCGTCTGTCAATAGAAACTGGATATTCCTTTCCTCAACCGGCACCGCCATAAGCCTCTCAAAAGTCGCTTTGTGACCGGGATTTCTAGAAGGAGGAGGAAGTGCTAAAAAGAAAAGGGCAAAGTTAACACTCGATAACTCGAACTTCGACAAGTTCGAAAAAATATAAGAAACAGAGACAAATGATCTTACTCCCTACTCTCCAGATGGCGTAAAATCCTGGAGGACAGCGGACATAGAAAAACTGATTTAGGAAATTGTGAACACTGTCGGGGAGACCAACGATCAACTTACGATTTCTAACACTTCTCACAACTGTAATGGAAGGATGGTCTTTGTGCTTTGTAAATGTGCACAGGAAGCGAATTTCCCCAAAATTGGGAAAACGGTTCAGCGTTCTCCTAAAAAGCACACACAGTCCCAACAGGATGGCGTAGCCATTAGGGTGTAATTGAAAAGGGGAGATAGATAGTCGGAGAAGAAGTTCTCGAATGCAGTCATTAAATGGGGGGATAGCTCCGCTCAAGCACATTTGGCGGTTAACTGTGACAAAGCCATGGGGCGGTCTATCAGCAGTATCATCTATTCCAGGGAGCAAAGCGTCAGCTTCGGCAATGCCAAACTGGGTGCATAATTGACAAAAGGCTTTATGGCTCAAAGTAGTAGGAGTCCTTTCTGGAGGATCGTTTAATGGAGTAGCGATTGGAAAAACTCCTCCAACTGGTTCCAAATCTTCATGTTGAGATGTCATTCTACACAAGGAACTGGATGATCAAATATTAAGGTGCACGTTTCCTAAAAAAGTGTAAAGTGTTGTGCAGAACCAATAAAAATAACAAGTAAACACAATTGGAATTGAACTAGTCGACAACTGGTCGATTATGAAATTTCAGAACTTGATAACATTTAAAGTACAGTGTTAATGCAAACAAGTTAGTTTCATTTGACTATTATGATTTTGCTTTAATACTTCACTTGAATTGGTTATTGTATAACATTTTGTTCATGCAGTTCTAAATTGATTTTTTCTTTATCGACTAATCTGTCATTTGATATGGACAGTCAATGGCAGTATGTTCGTCCCTGTGTTCTGCAAATGTTGTGATTAAACAGGTTGTTGATTTGTAAGATAAATATGGCATGTGGGAAGGTTCAAGCAGCTAAAATTAGATAGTCTGTTCCAGCATTTCAAGTCAAGAAATTCATGTCAAAAGTGTGTTCCAAGTTAAAGAATGCAAGTTCAGGAATTTCGCTAAGTCCTATCTCGTCTATGGCCTAAGGAACGAGCTACGAGTTAAGTCAACGTCAGTTCTTTAAGTCGTGCTGTGATAAAGGATTTCAGGAGAGCGCAAAAATCCATGTCCTAGGTCGTCGACCGACTTACGACTTACAACCTACTTTAAGTCGTACACGATTCATCAGGCCATCAAAAGTTGAGTCGTGATTTTTAAGGCCTTAAGTCGTCCGTCTTTTCAGTACACCAATTCAACTCTCTTAACCCGTTAACCCATTAACCTCTTCTTCAACCAAAACTCTCGTCCTCTCAACGCATTCAATCAATAGAATCGCCATAAAATCGGTGTGATGTTACTTCATCGCGAACCACAAGTCAGACAAGCTGAATCGCTGCAATCTGTCGCCTCGTTCGTACAGATTGTCCAAGACCAAGACAAATAGTCTCGAATCCATCGATAATCAATTGAAACGAGGATTGCAATGGAGCATGACATAATTAGAATAAGTCAGAGATGGAATTCGCAATTTAGTGACAGTTGAAGATTGAATGGGGAAACCGATTTCACTTACGCAATATAACGATGAGAATAACTGGTGATAGGGTAATTGATTTCGCCTTCGAAGATTTCAAATGCTTGTTAATGGCGGAATAAAGTAACGAGAGCAGGTGAAGGAAAAGAAGTGACGACTTAAACTATTTATATACTGGGGCAGTAGAAGACGAATCGGTACGTACGACTTACGACCTACGACTCATCTTAAGTCGTTCACAGAGCAAGCTAGGGGAATCGAAGCACACGACCTACGACTTAGGCGTGTACTTCGAGGGGCAAATGTTAATCCTCTTTGATTCGCGACATAACGAGGTAAAAATGTGACCGACTTAAGAGGAAGACCGACTTAACAAATGTGCCGAGTTAAAGGAAGCTCCGAGTTAAGGAAGCTCCGAGTCAAGGGAAGCTCCGAGTTAAGAAAGCTCCGAGTTAAGAAAGCTCCGAGTTAAGGGAAGCTCCGAGTTAAGAAAGCTCCGAGTTAAGAAAGCTCCGAGTCAAGGGAAGCTCCGAGTCAAGGGAAGCTCCGAGTTAAGAAAGCTCCGAGTTAAGAAAGCTCCGAGTCAAGGGAAGCTCCGAGTTAAGAAAGCTCCGAGTCAAAGGAAGCTCCGAGTTAAGAAAGGCTCCGACCTAAAGCCATACCGACCTAGCTGTTAAAGAAAGCTCCGACTTAGCTACGACTCCGACTTAAGGCTCTCACCTACTTAACCACAGGACCGACCTAAAACACCCACTTGAAGTAAGCTCCGACTTAAAGGTCTACGAGATACATAAGTCTCCGAGTTAAGACCTACGACATATGCTAAGTCGTTGCCGACTTATGACTTAGCTCATTCTGGACGTTCAAGAGTAACCAGTGCATGTTTATCTCGTGGCCGACTTAAGACCTACGACTTACTATAAGTCGGCTACGACTTAGAACTTAGAGGATTTTTCCTATTCAGATTCTGCCCTATAAATACCCCCCCAATCTCCAACAAGGAGAGGACTTTTGGCAAATCATTTCCAAAGCGCCGTTACTCTATCAAACTCTCCACTCATTCAGCAATCAAAGATCTACAAACATTCGAGACGCTACAACAAGCTTCGAGAGAAATTCCTTACATCCAACATGGATTCATCGAGTTTCGCCATTGAAGATTGAGCTAGTAGTCGAGATTGTGTTTTGTGATCAAATTGTACTGTTTTTCATAAGAGATTTGTATCGATTTGTAACCAGATTCAATAATAAAGAGATTCAAAGTGGATGTAGGCTAAATTTCAAGCCGAACCACTATAAATTGCTGTCTTTTACTGCATTTCTGCTATTTTCCTGCTCGATTTCTGTTCCCGTCACATGGGTGGTGCTTTCACGATTCTATTACACACACCAGGTGTTAGCGTTCACTTTTTAGCGTTAACATAACTGTTTACTAAGTTTTTCTCTTCTAAAAACTTATTTACTTTTTTCACCAAACCATTTTTCTTTAAAACATGCTTTGCTTGTCCTTAAAACGTTTTTTTGACTTCTAAAAAGGTCCTCACATGTTTTCAAAACATCTTATTTTCATAGATTTTCAAATTTACAAAAACTGGAGTAGATAATAAAATTATTTTATCAAAAATCCCTTAACTTTCCTACTCTTCCAATTACCTTACCTTGGAGGAGTTTCTAACTTACTACAAATGTGGACTTTCTACAAAGGCAAGCAACCAATGCGCATAATCAATGGAAAAATATGAAATTTCCATTGCTTAGATTTCCTACTAAGGCTTCCTATAATATCCTTCCTAACTAACATTGTCTCTAATTATTACACTTCTTATTACACCTAATGGTTTTATACCATAATGTATTTGAACTACTTTCTCTTATGAGAAACCATTAACGCAAAAACCTTCTATGAATCCTTTAAAAGAGGATTTCATGTTTATGTGAAATTACAAGGAACTTGTTTTATATTTTATTGAAATAGGCTATTCAAAATATGGTTCTTTCCATACCTTGTACATCTCTTTCATGTATTCCTTATAACTTGCACAAAACATCTTTATTTGTGATTTGGTTTCATAGAAAATTATATCTTTATTCATTTCATTCCAATAGATTAAAGTATGTTTAATCTATATTCACTTACAATAGACATTTCCTACGAAATTTATTAATTTCCTAATATTTAACTTACATCTTTTTTTTCAGAAGAATGCATTTTCAAAACTGTTTTAATATTTTCATAACTAGAAAATATTTCCATATACTTATTTAATTAATAAGTGTACTTACAAATATTTCTATACCTAGTAATTATCTTAAAAATACATTTTTATTTGGGTCAAAACAGATGTTGCGTAAAACACCCTTACTACAACCCAAAAATACTAGTATATGGATTCAATAAAAATAAATATTAATTAATCTCATATGCTATGTAAAAACATTTCCTTTGGGAGTCACCTACTATCAATAGTGTCATAGTCTATGCTTCCTTTATTTTTCACGAAAACATCTATTACAAAAATAAATGTTGTAACCTATGTTTTCGATACTTAACACACTCTAGGGTTTTATATTTAAAATCTCTGTTTACCTACAAAGAAACTAGCAAGCTATACATGCTCTATAATTCTTCAAAAAGAATTTCACTTTTGACAAAATTTACATCATATAAAAAAAAATTTCATACCACTTTTTTTTCAAAAACCCAATATTTACTTCCTCAAACATATTAACAATTATATTTTCAACTTTTCAATTCCAAAAGTTTTATTTTATTGAGCTAGACATAAAGTGGATTTTCTTCTTACTACCCTAGGAATACCCTTCCTAAACCTTGGAAATCTCATTTCCTTACTAAAATCTCTTATTCCTTCCTAAATAAAAATACGTTCCCTACCATCCCAAGGGAACTTTCCCACTTCCTATAACATATGGATACCAATCTTCTCTCAAAACATAGCCTATTGTACATTATAAATCGGCAATAACATACGGCTCAACATCCTTGGGTCATCCCAAACACAACTAGCAAACTATGCACAAATATACTTCTAAAAACTTTCCATATATTAAAATCTATAATTGGGGACTATTTGGATTTTAGTACATAATATATTTATTTTTTATTCAAAAATACAAATACATTCACTCATATTTCCGAATTTACTTAGGATCTACTAACCAAAGCTCTGGTACCAAATGTAACAACTCAAGTTCCAAGGGGTCCGGATTTTTCGCAAAAATGCTAAAACTCAAATCCACTGAAGCTCGATGTTAACTCCTAGTTTTCGAGCAACCTAAAACTCCGCGACCTAACTTCATGACCTAAGGGACTTAACGACCTAAGAGAGTTCCCGACCTAACGACCTAAGAGACCTAACGACCTAACAGACTTCATGACCTAACTACTGAAAGGACCTACGACCTAAAGGGGTTCACGACCTAACGACTAATGGAGCTCAACGACCTAACTCCCAAAGAGGCTTAGCGACCTACGACTTAAGAGGCAAACGACTCAAGGAGATCACAACCTAACGAGCTAAGGGCAAAGAAAAGTTGCATGACCTATCTTAGGTCGCTCACGACCTATCGTAGGTCGCTCACGACTTACTGACTCGATAAGGCTCGATGCAGTACAGGCAAGACCCCCGACCTATCTTAGGTCACTCATGACCTACGACCTAACTTAGGTCGTTCACGACCTAAGACTTGGGGATAAAATCGGGCCCAGAATCACTCCTATAAATACGGCCGTAACTCCAACTCAAAAGGGGACTTTTCAATCATTCTCTGAAGCGCCGTTACTCTACAGAATTCACAACTCATTCAACACTTGAAGAACTCCAAACATTCAAGACACTATGACAAGCTTCGAAAGAAATCCACTGCATTCAACATGAATTCGAGGAGATCTTCTACATCGGAGTTTGAGCTACTAGTCTAAAGTGTTTAGGAATCAAAGTGTATTGTATTTTGAAGTGCATTGTATCATCTTGTAACCAAAATCAGCAATAAAGGAATTCAAAGTGGACGTAGGCTCGATCTTAAGCTGAACCACTATAAATCGCTGTCTTTTACTGTTTTCTGCTATTTTACTGCTTATTTCTTGTTCCCGTATCATGGGTGGTGCTTTCACAACTTTACTACACACACCGGGTGTTAGCGTTCAATTTTAAGCGTTAACATTTTGGTGCTTTCACTGAGAACCCAACTCAGGAGTATTGTCATCATTGCTTCACAAGAGTTTGTAGAGAAAGTTTCTTTGAGAACCAGAAGTTTGTCGGAAATAATGGCTCCCGGAAGAAAGCGCAAGTCTACAAGATCCGTCGATGCTCACGATAACACTGCTACTTCTCCTTCATCAAGTCAAGCAGCTCCAAGCCTTAGAGTGACACGAGCGGAGTTAGATGCTGCTGTATCTGGGTTATATCAGCAGATTGAAACCCAAAACACCTTAATGCTAGAAAGGTTGAATGCTATGTTCGGAGCTAACCGTCAACCAGTGAATAATGAGTAAAACTTTGCTGATGCTGTTCACAACTCCGAAGGGAGGAACATTCCTCAAAGGGCAGGTGGCACTGCCGAAGGGGCACCTCCTCAAGCCGGAGTGACAAGGCCGCAATCAACTCTCCACGAACGTTTGTTTAGGCAAACTTCTGAGAAAACGGCTGATGAATGCCCCGCAGAGCCTCTGAACAACGGGGAATACCTCTCGGAAATGGTACGACAGATCATGAAAGAGAGCATGCAAAGAAATGAAGATGAGAACGACTGGGGGTTCGCTCCAAGTAAAAATCCGTTCACCGAGAAAATTCTAAAAGCTGAATTCCCAAGAAAGTTTGTTCCTCCTACCATTCCAGCTTACCGAGGGACAAGCGACCCCAATCAATTTCTGTACAAATACGACTGGCACATGACGGGGGCTAGGGCTACGGATGAAATTAAATGTCGGTACTTTCCGGTATACTTAGAAGGAGTGGCACTACTCTGGTTTACTAAACTGCCTGCCCGATCTGTAGACCAGTTTTCTGATTTAACTCGGAAGTTTAAAGAGCAATTCCGACTGTACACTTCCAAGGCGAAGGACATCATGTCATTGTCCAGTCTTGAGCAGAATCCGGGAGAATCTATTAAGTCCTTCTTGAATCGCTTCAACATAGCTCTGGCTGAAGTCGACAATGCGAAGCCATGGATGATTTTGACTTATCTGATGCGGGCTATCGATAAGTCAAGTGAATTTGGTAAATGGCTGAAAATGATGGAGCCGAATTCGCTCGAGAAGTTTTATAAGAAAGCTGACGAGTTCATACGCTTGGAAAACCTTCCTGCACCAATGAAAGTGGTGGCGACAAGAGTGGAGAATAGCATTCCGCTTCATCTAAGAGAGATTCCGGAGGTCAGAAAAGGGAGAATAATGATGGAAACAAACAAAAGGATATAAAGAGACCTCGTTTCTTTAAACCCTCATATTTCACTCCTTTAATCGACACTCCGGAGAATATCTTCTTTGCCACCAAAGATGCCGTGGATTATCCTAAACCAGCTGAGATAAAACCTAGAAAGGGTGCTATGCGGAATGGAAAGTTTTGTCGATTTCATAACCAACCCGGCCATGATACTAACGAATGTCATCATTTGAAGAGCTTGATTGAAGAGTCGCTAAGAGAAAATAAACTACAACAGTACGTTAAGAAGAACAGGAATGACCCAACTTCATCCACTCAGGGGCAGCAACCCCCTACTCACCCATTTGGCTCGGGTGAGGGTACTACGGCACATAAATCTGAAAGGCCTGTTATCAATGTAATCACAGGAGGCCCACACCCAACGGGCAGAAGCTGGGGTGAAATGGAAAGATATGCTCGTGCTTTGAAATATACTCCAGCAGAGGAAGATGTTTTTGTTTTGGATGACGCTGCACCTCTGAAACAGCAAAGAACTTCTAATGAAGACATTGAGTTTAAAGCTAGGGATTCTATGGGTATTGAAGCTCCAACCATTGATCCCTTGGTCATTTCTGCAGGAATTGGGCCAGCTATTGTAAAGCGAGTGCTTATTGATTACGGTGCCTCTTGCAATATACTCTTCAATAAGACATTTGATCAAATGAAGATTCCAATGACTGACGTTCAGGCTTCATCGCAAAAGATTGTTGGATTTACTGGGGAACCGCAACAACCAATTGGAACTGTCGACTTGTTCGTGGAACTTGGAGAGGGACAGAAAAAGGTGGTTCGGAGACAGACTTTTGTAATTGTTGACGGATTTTCTGCCTATAATGCCTTCCTAGGCCGGCCAACTCTAGCAGCGTTTAAAGTCATTCTCGCCTCGTGGTGCCTAACTATGAAATTTCCCACAGATAATGGTGTTGGTGTCATTAAAGGGGATCAAAACCATGGGCGGGAGTGTTATCTGATAGAGCTTCGAGAGGCAAGGAGAAGAGAGATGGGAAAAGATGCGGCAGCTCCACTCCGCATCAAAAAGCCAACCTTGTAGCAAGTACAGGGTGGCCCCTGCACTGGCGAGCATAGTGGTGCAAGGAGAGAAATGGATCCCAGAAAAGCCAGTGCAGAGGGGAATAGAGTAGTACCGATGGAAGGAACGGTACCAGTACCTGTCGATCTTAAAGACCCAAACAAAGTGCTAAATGTGGGTTCGCAATTAAGTGTGGCAGTCCAAAATATGCTGATATCATTTTTGAAAGCAAATCTGGATGTATTCGCTTGGAGTCATGCTGATATGTGGGGAATATCTCCAGAGATTGCTGTACATACTTTGAATATTGATCCGAAGTTTACGCCTGTGAAACAAAAAAGGAGAACCCAAGGTCCAGAACGGTCAGCAGCGCTAAAGGAAGAAGTAGATCGACTCAAGGAGAATGGTTTAATCAAAGAGTCCACCTATCCAAATTGGGTTTCAAATCCACTACTGGTTAAAAAAGCAAATGGAAAATGGAGAGTATGCATCGATTTCTCAGATTTAAACAAAGTTTGTCCCAAAGACTTCTTCCCGTTGCCAAGGATTGATCAACTAGTAGATGGAACAGCCGGGCATGAATTGTTGTCTTTCATGGATGCTTACTCCGGATATAACTAGATTATGATGCATGAGTCGGATCAAGAAAATACAAGCTTCGTCACCGATGTTGGTCTTTACTGCTACAAAGTCATGCCCTTTGGACTGAAGAATGCAGGGGCAACATATCAAAGGCTTGTTAATGCAATGTTCAAGTCACAGCTTGGGAAAACTATGGAAGTCTATGTTGATGATATGTTAGTGAAATTAAAGAAAGCAATTGACCATATGGATCACCTAGCGGAAATGTTCGCAATTCTCCAAAAGTATGGAATGAAGCTCAACCCTTTGAAATGTTCATTCGGAGTGGAATCCGGAAAATTCTTGGGATTTATCGTGAGCGCTAGGGGCATTGAAGCTAATCCTGCTCAAATTACTGCTCTGAGAGAAGTCAAAGCCCCTAGGACAAAGAAAGAACTGCAGAGCCTCAATGGGAAAGTTGCTGCTTTAAGTCGTTTTATCTCCAAAGCCACCGATAAATGCATTCCCTTCTTCGACGCTCTAAAGAAAGGAAAGAAAAACTTCGAGTGGACTCCTGAATGCTAGAAAGCTTTCGATGAACTAATCTGTCACATGGAAGCGCCTCCAATATTTTCCAAGCCGAACAATGGCGAAGATCTTTTCATATACTTGGCAGTTTCATCTCATGCCCTGAGTTCAGCATTAGTGCGGGAGGATGCAAAAGTTCAGCGCCCGGTCTACTATATCAGCAAGAGATTCACTGGGGCAGAAATGAATTGCTCAAAGCTAGAAAAGCTCGCCTATTGTTTATTGATTGCTTCCAGAAAGTTGAGGCCATATTTTCAAGCTCACCCTATCAAAGTTCTCACTGATCAGCCCCTAAAGCAAGTCCTATTTCGCCTAGAAACTTCGGGACGTCTTTTGAAGTGGAATATTGAACTTAGCCAATATGATATCGCTTATCATCCCCGAAGAGCGATCAATGGACAAGCTTTAGCAGATTTCATTGCAGAGTACACAGATAAGGGTGATAATGAGGAAGAGGTTACAGTTGACATCACAACCAAATGGAAGTTATATGTTGATGGTTCAAGAAATGATTACTGTTCCGGAGCTGGGGTTGTGCTTGAAACCCTCGAAGGGCGATCATTATGTTACGCATTAAGATTGGAATTTCCTTCTACAAACAATGAAGCAGAATATGAAGCTCTAATTGCTGGATTAAAGATTGCAAAGGAACTAAACATCAAAGCATTGCAGATCTTCAGTGATTCTCAACTTATTGTATGTCAAGTTAAGAAGGAGTTTCAAGCTAAAGGAGGAAATCTGCCTGCTTACTTTTCAAAGACTTGTGAACTTCTCGATGATTTCGATCACTATTCGATAAACCATATACCTCGAGAGGAAAATATGAAGGGAGATTCACTCGCAAAGTATTCAAGTTCCGGAAAAGCTCAATTATTGGGATTAGTTCCTGTGGAGGTCTTGTCAGCTCCAAGCACTGATGAAATGGATATAGACTGGATCATGGCTGTGTCTCAAGAACAAGGGTCATGGATGACCCCGATCAGAGAATATCTACTCAACGATTCCTTGCCAGAAAATTCTAAAGAACGCCGAAAACTGTTAAGAAAAGCATCGAGATATGTAATCCAAGACGGTCGGTTATACAGGCGGGGATTCTCAATGCCATTACTCCGATGTGTAACCAAGGAAGAAGCTAAGACAATTTTAGCAGAGGTGCACGGAGGAGAGTGTGGGGATCATTCAGGTGGCCAACACTTGCTAAGAAAGTTCTCCGGTATGGGTATTTTTGGCCAGATATTAATCGAGATGCTGCTATCTACTCCCGAAAATGCGACAAGTGCCAGAGATTTGCAAAAATCCCAAGAGCACCTTCCACCGAACTAACACAAATGGTCAGTCCATGGCCATTTGCCATTTGGGGGATAGATCTAATCGGACCTTTGCCAATTGCCAAATCAGGAATCAAATATGCTATTGTTGCTGTTGATTATTTCACTAAATGGGATGAAGCTGAACCTTTGGCTACTATTACCTCTAAAAAGATGATAAATTTTGTGACTAAAAATATCATTTGCAGGTATGGTGTGCCACAAAAGATAATCACAGACAATGGTACACAATTTGAAAGCAAAGAGTTCCAGGACTTTTGCAAGCAATTCAAAATCCGAAAAAGCTTCTCAGCAGTGGCCCATCCGCAGGCAAACGGGCAAGTGGAGGCAGTAAACAAAATTATCAAGTCAACCATCAAAAAACAGCTTGAAAAAGCGAAAGGTGGATGGGTTGATAAGCTACCACTAGCACTATGGGCGTACAGAACAACTCATAAAACTACGACCGGGCACACTCCATTCTCATTGGCATACGGATCAGAAGCGATGATTCCAGTAGAACTAGAAGTCCCTTCGCACAGGAGAATTCATTTCAACCAGGTTGAAAACGAAAAATTACAACTCGAAGCACTTGACTTCCTTGATGAAAGAAGGGTAGAAGCTAGGCTTAGAGTTGCGGCCCATCAACAAAGGATAGCAAGACACTTCAACTCTAAAGTCCGTCAACGAAGCTTTGAAATTGGGGACTTAGTCTTGAAGAGGATCATGACAGCAACTGGAGTGTTTGGACCAAATTGGGAAGGACCATACGTCATAGGCAATAAACTTCTCGATGGCACCTTCAAACTCACAACTGTCGAAAGAGATCCAATCCCAAGAGCCTAGAACAGCAATCACTTGCGTCCATATTTTACTTAAAAGCAATGCTTGAAATTGTAAAATGATAATGGATGTATCAATTGAATTGTAAACCATTGTAAAATCAGTGATGATCAATAAAAGAGCTATAAAGTGGATGTAGGCCCAGTTCTTGGCCGAACCGCTATAAATTCTGTATTCTTTATTATTATAAAATGCCTGTTTCATTTCGATATGTAAATACTCTAAATGTATTGCTAAAATATCGATTTAATATTGCAGGTCATTAAAACAAAGCTTACCCATCACAATGCCAAGTGAGCCCCGTAAATCACTCAATAAACGAATTTCAAGCCACAAAAAGTTCCAAATTCAAATCCAACATAAGATGAACTTTACACAAAAAGTTAAGGATTCCACCGAAGGGATACTTTTCCAAAGAAAAGGAACCAGACACTTGTTAACTAATTACGATCGTCTGCGCAAACAGACATCTGATTAGATAGCTCGCGCCTGCCCCGTGGAATCACTTAACAGTGAAGTTCATTTCTTCGGATGAAGCAAACTACTTGCAAAAGAAAGGAACACGGGCTCAGAAACGATAACAGGGGACCACTAATGAGCAAACAACAAAGAGACGTGGGCGAGCTAATCAACAAAAACCCTCTTCAAAGGCACAAGACCTCTTCGGAGGCGCAACTCTTCGGAGAATAAAGACCTCTTCGGAGGCACAAGCCCTCTTCGGAGGCACGCCAATAAATGGAAGTGCTCTTCTCAACAAAGAGGTTGGTGGAACCACTGAGGCACAAGGCCTTTGTTAACTAATTGCGATCGTTTATGCGAACGAACATCCAATTAAATAACTTGCGTCCGCCCCGTGGATCCATTTAACTGTGAGAAAGTAACTTTCAAGCAATCAATTAAAGACCTCTCCGGAGGCACAAGACCTCTTCGGAGTCACGCTGCCCTCTTCGGAGGCAGAAGACCTCTCCCAAGGCATCACAAGCCCTCTTACGAGGCACATGCCTTCCCCAAAGGCACACACTGCCCTCTTCGGAGGCAGAAGACCTTCCCCAAGGCACACAAGACCTCTCCGGAGGCACAAGACCTCTTAGGAGGCACGTCCCAAGAATGAAATGCTCTTCTCAAACAATAAAGTTGACGGAACTACTGTAGGGGCACCTTCCCAAGCAGAAGGAACAAAACTCTTGCTAACTGGTCGCAATCGTTCATACAAACGAACATCTGACCGGACAGTTTGTGTCTGCCCCATGGGTCCATTCAACTGTGAGAAAGTAATTTCAAGCGAGTCAAACAAAAAGCCCTCTAACGAGGCACAACAAATAAAAAAGAAAAGCCCTCTTTGAAGGCACACTTCAATTCTTAAAGAAAGAATAACTCTTTCATCTTGAAAAATTCTTCCTAAAAATTAAAGTGCTACATAAAGCTCTCTTCAGAGGCCCGCTTTATCGCGTAGGAAAATTCACCTCTCAAAAATATGAAGTGACCATTTCCGAAGGTTGAAGCGTAAAAACTTCTCCTAAAACGAGACATGCTCCATTAAAGAAGAATAATTTTTCTCTCAAAAATGAAATAGTTATTCTCTAAAATAAGAGTACAAGTCTCGTCAAAGTGAAAGATATTGCAATGCACTTGTGGTATAGGGGCAATATCACACAAGATAACTACATCAAAAAAGGTAGTATTCAAGCAACATACCACAAGTTCATTACAATGTCACGCAAAAAAGATGTGGAATAAATGCATTCTCAAACACAGACAAGAAGTTTGTACAAGTAAAAAGAATCGTTTATTCTACACTAAAATGAGAAATAAATGCATTCTTATATACACAAGAATTTGTACAAGTAAAAGAATTATTTTATTCAATACTATGAAAATTCTTTACATGTGCAGATCTCAAAAAAGCGGGGACCGGTACCCGCACAATCTCCGGTCAATATATACAAGCAAAAGCAAAATAAGAAAAGTAGAGTCCAGCTTATCACTCCTTCTTCCCGCCTTTAGTAACCTTGCCCGGTTTGATGACTAATTTCGGAATCCGACGTGGACGGGTCGGAGAAGAAGGAGAAAAAGGTGTAGCTCGATCTTCTTCTACTTTATCTTCTCCAGCTGAGACGCTTCTCTTCTTCTTCCTCAAGGCGCGCTTCCCTTTCCTCTTCGAAGAAGACTCACTTCCCGAAGTAAACAACGCAGAAAGTTTCGTGTTATCATCAAGAGACTGCTCCGGGGTCTTCTCACTATCCTCAAGATCTTCCGCCTTCTGATCTTGTGAAGCAGGTGGATCCTCCAAGCCTCGAAGGGCTTCTATTTGTTCTTCCTACGACCCTGGCTGGGAAGTAGGAGTGATTTGAAGGGATGGAGGAGGAACAGCTGGAAGAGGAGAAGTGTGCGCAACATTCGGTGCTTCCGCTACAGAAGAAAAGAAGCTAAAATCAGTACTCTCCGAAAAAAGAGAAGATATTGGATCATCAGGACTTAAGTAATAAGCGAGAAATTCATCAAGTTCAATTGAATCAAATGAATAATCCGCTTGAGCCAGATCTGAATCGAAGTTACCTGGAGAAGTCGGTTTTATCACTTCAATTTCAAAATTTTCAGCCTCAATGTCTTCCTGGCTCTTCTCCTCGATTTGAGTAAGGGGAGTATCGGTAATGACGGGCTTAGCCTCAGCTTTTGCAGGAGGTGAAGAGTGAGAGCTGGAACCGACGATATCAACGTCGGCCGAAGTCGAAGTATGGACAGGGGCAGTTAGAGATATTCTCTTTTCCGGATGCTCCTTTGCCACTGTTTCAGCTCTAGCTTCAGCGAGTTGCTCTTTTCCTCTGGCAAGAGCGGCGCGAGTCTCGTCATTGAAATAATATGCCTCAAGCTCTGCCTCATTATAGCCGGCGCCCCCGAGCATATCAATCGCGGCTTCCCATACTTCAGCCAAGGTAATCTTATACTTCGGGCCCAAGAATGAGAGGCTTCCGTGCCCCAGAACGCTATGAAGATAGAAATCAAATAGAGTTGAGCTAACATTAGCCTTCGTCGCTTCGTGCAAATGCTCGGCTGCTTCCTTTCCAGCGATGGCTTCATCACGCTCTTTTTCAGCCTTCAATAACTGAGCTTGCAGCCTTATAATTTCCAAATCTTGAGAGCTGAGTTTTTCCCGCAGCTGGACGGTGACATTGCGATATTTTTCAGTGATAAGCTGCTCGGCCTCAAGTTTCAGCTCAGCATCTCTTTGAGCAGCGTGATCATCTCTCACTTGTTTCTGAAAGACTTATTCTTTTTGAGAGTGCGATGCAGAAGAAGTGGCGAGATCTTCCTTAAGTTTTTTGACTTCGGATTCAAGTCTCGCATTGTCATCTGCAATGCTCGCGATCTCCGCATCGTGTTGTTTGCAAATTTTATCCAATTCCATCTTATCATTCTCCATAATCAACATGGCTTCAAGATTCATATGATTAACTCTTTGGAGTTCGTCGACGGATTTCTACCATCCGGACATCCTCTCGATATCAAGCTTTACAGCATCAAGATTCCTAAGCATAGCTTGCTTATCGATCGGCACCAAGTCCAAGTCAAAACGCACCCCTTTTAAACACCAATTCGGAAATCGGCTTTAAAGAGTGGGAGGGGCATCTTTGACTTGATATTGTGGCCTGCTGATAATCGTCTGAATGTCAGATTTCTTTAGAGCCGGAGAGCCAGATGGGATATCAGAAGAGATAGGAGCGTCAGTCTTTTCAGAAATTGCAGACGCGTCCTTTTCGCTAAGCCTGGCCCGTTTACTGGGATCTTCAGAAATTTTGCTCTTTCCTCTATTGTCATGCGACTTTCTCTTATGGGAAGCACATCTCTTTGAGAGGAGTCGTGACGTTCTTCCCTCCTCCTTTGCTGCTCCTCATAAGCTTGTCTCTCCCAAGCTTTTCTAACTGCTCGCTCCTCATCAGTTTCCTTACGAACAGGGAGATAGCGTCTGTGATCATAAGCGTCACGCCCTCCAAAGCTCCAGAAGTCATCATAGTATGAGCCACTTCGCCCCATCGAAGAACCTGAAATTGAATAAAAGTCGAGTCTTAGAAATCTTCAAAGTAGAAAATATAAGTGCATATAAGTGCTAAGCATCCTAAGTGTGTGTGGCATGCAAACTACGCGCGTCAGACTACAAACCACTCTGTGGTGTAGGAATGGTGACGGCTTGTGTTGAAGGTGTTGTAATTTGTTGCAAAGAAGAAGTCGCTTCAACAACAGGAGAAATAGCTTTTGAAATGTCATCTTTAAAGAGCTCCTGTGAAGTTATCATCAGGTTGCTCAACCCGTCAAAAGTGCCGTCGCCGTTGTGCCCGGCAGAGCTTTCTTTTTCAACTTCTACGTCAGCCGTCTTTTCAGAATGGCGAGGAGTTTCTTCTTCCTCAATAACCGGGGCAAGTGCAGATTTGCTAGACGACCCCGCAATATCAATAAAAGTAGAACACTTCACCAGTGAAGTCTCAGTGGTAGGTTCTTTCGGTGTAAGTTCTCCAGCAGGTGCTGGGGCATCTGATGCCTTTGCTGGAGAATTAGGAACTTCATGAGGCTGGATAGAACGGGAAGAATGTAGAAGTTCGAACTGATGCAAAATCTCATCTTTTAACAAAAATTTAGCACCTCTCTCTTCCGCGGCCACAGCATTTAAAGTTTCAAAGATTGACTTGAGGCTGGGATTTCTAAGCGGGGGAGGAAGTGCTGAAAAAAGGAAAAAAAGAATGAAGTTAAGCATTTGATAATTTGGGTTTCGAAAAGCTCATGAGATGAACAGAGAAAGGCGATCTTACTTCCGACTCTCCAGACAGCGTAGAATCTCGGAGGACATCGGACAAAGAAGAATTGACTCAGAAACCCATGTGCGCTATCGGGCAAATCCAAGATCAATTTTCTGTTTCTGGCACCTCTTACAAGCACGATTGAAGGGTGATCTTTGTTCTTAGCAAAGGTGCACAAATAGCAAATCTCATCAAAGCTTGGAAGACGGTTGAGCTTTCTCCTGAACAAGAGACACAACCCCATCAAAACAGCATAACCATTGGGGTGTAGCTGGAAGGGAGAGATAGCTAATCAAAGAAAAAGTTCTTGGAGAAATTCGTTAAAGGGAGGGATGGCTCCGCTTAGGCACATCTGACGATTAACTACGACAAAACCGAGAGGTGGCCTGTCAGCAGTATCGTTTTCTCCAGGAAATAAGGCATCTGTTTCGGCAATACCGAACTGGATACACAATTGTTTGAAAACTTTGTGGCTCAAGGTGGTCGGAGTTCTTTCTGGAGGGTCGATCAATGGATTAGCAATCGGGAAAGCTTCTCCAGCTGATCCTGTATCTTCTTGTTGAGATGCCATTCTACACAAGGAACTGGATATTCAAATATGAAGGTGCACGTTTCCTAAAAGTGTGAAGTGTTGTGCAAAACTAAAACAATAACAAGCAGATATAACTAAAATTAAATTAGTTGGCATTTGTCGATTATAAGTTTCAAGGCTTGTTATCTTAAGTCCAAATACAGTGTTGTGTTGACGCAAACAAATCAGCTTTAGTTGATTGTTTTATATTTGCTTTAATACTTCACTTAAATTTGTTGTTTCACAGCATTTCATTCATAAAGTTCATTCAAAGTTGATTATTCTTTATCAACTAATCTGTCATTCGATGTGGGCAGTCAATGACAGTATATTCGTCCCAGTTTTCTGCAAATATTGTGTTTAACAGGTTATTAGCACTAAAGTTAGAACAATGTGCAAAGAAGTGCAACATAGTTCAAGTTCAATCAAAATTCAAAGGTCAATCAAGTTCTGTCCAAATTTCACAAGTGTTAGGTCGTCCAGTGACCTAGCATAGTTCGGAACCTTCATAGGTCGCACAGTGCAAGTTAAAAGGTTCAAGGCAGTGCAGATTTGTTCAAGTCCTAGCTCGGCCGCGACTTAAAGCCTATGTCGCAAGAAAGTTAGGTCGTGCAGTTCTTAGATCGTGTGATTCTTAGGTCGTGCAATTTTTAGGTCGTGCGATTCTTAGGTCGTGCAGTTTTTAGTTCAAGAAAATCTTAGGTCGTTCAGCGACCTAGCACAGGTTGAAGCTATCCTTAGGTCGTAAGAATCCTTAGGTCGCGAATTGTCTTAAGTCGCTCGAGTCCCCTATGCCGCTAACTTCCTCTCCATGCCAGAACCCACCAGACCCGATACCCCGTTATCAACTACACATATAAATCCATCGTCTTCTTCATCCCTTCATACCACCGAATCACCCCAAAAGCAATTCAAAACATCCCCAATCCATCGCAGATTCAACACATTACTGTGCCTTCATAAATCAGCCAAAGCAGCGATCAAAAGTCGATTACGACAATCACTCGAGATGAAGCACAACTCATAGAATGGGACTAAGGTCGAAAAATGGGGATTCAAGATTCGACGATGATTATGGTGGGATGGAGATCAAATTCACTTACAAGATGTAGTGGTGAAGATGAATCGGTGACTAGAATGGGTTGAATTCGCCTTTGGAAACTCAAAAATTCTTCAATGGCAGAGCGGGAAGTCAAAGTAATTAAGTGACGAAGAAGCTCACGACCTAGCAAATTTATATGAGGCTGAGAAAGGAAGGTGAATAGGCACGCAAGTTAGCACGGTTTTTAGGTCGCTCACGACCTAGCAAAGTTAGATCGAAGCACACGACCTACGACCTAGGTGTGTACTTCGAGGGGCAAATGTTAACTGCTAGTTTTCGAGCGACCTAAAACTCCACGACCTAACTTCACGACCTAAGGGACTTAACGACCTAAGAGAGTTCCCGACCTAACGACCTAAGAGACCTAACGACCTAACCGACTTCACGACCTAACTACTGAAAGGACCTACGACCTAAAGGGGTTCACGACCTAACGACTAAAGGAGCTCAACGACCTAACTCCCGAAGTGGCTCAGTGACCTACGACTTAAGAGGCAAACGTCTCAAGGAGATCACAACCTAACGAGCTAAGGGCAAAGAAAAGTTGCACGACCTATCGACCTATCTTAGGTCGCTCACGACCTATCGTAGGTCGCTCACGACTTACTGACTCGATAAGACTCGATGTAGTACAGGAAAGACCCCCGACTTATCTTAGGTCACTCATGACCTACGACCTAACTTAGGTCGTTCACGACCTAAGACTTGGGGATAAAATCTGGCCCAGAATCACTCCTATAAATACGGCCATAACTCCAACTGAAAAGGGGACTTTTCAATCATTCTCTAAAGCGCCGTTACTCTGCAGAATTCACAACTCATTCAACACTTGAAGAACTCCAAACATTCAAGACACTACGACAAGCTTCGAAAGAAATCCACCGCATTCAACATGAATTCGAGGAGATCTTCTACATCGGAGTTTGAGCTACTAGTCTAAAGTGTTTAGGAATCAAAGTGTATTGTATTTTGAAGTGCATTGTATCATCTTGTAACCAAAATCAGCAATAAAGGAATTCAAAGTGGACGTAGGCTCGATCTTAAGCTGAACCACTATAAATCACTGTCTTTTACTGTTTTCTGCTATTTTACTGCTTATTTCTTGTTCCCGTATCACGGGTGGTGCTTTCACAACTTTACTACACACACCGGGTGTTAGCGTTCAAATTTAAGCGTTAAAACCCGAGTTGGGTGTCTGGTATCCTGCAAATAAGCAAAGATAAATATATCAGAGCTCAAATAAATATCTCACAACAGAATTGAGTAAAATATAGTAATAAGTAAATACTCAAGAAGGTAATAACACTTTCTAAACAAGTGTCTCAAAGCTGGAAAATCTATGCCATCTATCTAACCGGTGGGATTATATAAGGAGGGGGTCGGAACTAAAGTTCTGGTGAATGGATAAATTATATACTTCTAAGCTTAATTCTACATATACCATTTTATTTCCATTTTATGTTATATTAGGTTTATTAGGTTTATAATACTCTCGCCTCTGTGCGTGAATCGTAACCATTTACTCCCTAGTAGATTAAGACCTAATAACCAATATATATATATATATGTAGCTACATGCCTAAAGATCGCATCATCCTATGTACTACCTATAGTACCTTCCGTATCCTCCTCAAAAAGGACTTCATCGTCTCACTACTAGAGCGTACTGTACTACATCTGTAAAGGACAGCTTTGTGAGGCCTACAATACAGATGTTCCGTCGTCTACTATGAAAACGTGAAACTGCATCCTCACTAGCTTATACTAGTGCTCGGACATCCACAATGTATCAACCAGTGCGTACCTTGAGTAATACACGTAATCGTTCTATCTACTCCTTGAATTCCGCCAACAAGGTCTACCTTGTACGGAACTCAGTCGGGGATTTCTATATTGTAAAGGTCCGCTTCGTTAGGCCTGCAATATAGATATTATACTTGGTCTGTCTCTTTTCCCATCGTGGCTATGGCCCCATGCAACCCCCCTTAACTAATCGAAAGACCTTTCAAGAGCTAAGTGGTTGCGCCTTACTTTAAACAATCTAAACATCCAATTGACTATGCCCCTCATCCAATGTCTCAATAGTGAAAGAATCATTGGCCTGTTGGTTTAACTCTAGTCTTTCCTGAACCCGCTCTGTATGATGATGGCTGATACCCGCATGTGACTATCCTTATGGGTCCTGCCCACTGTAACCTACTCGCAAACTAGAGTACGGTGTCATACAAATATCCTACTCCATCATCAACCTTTTGACTGCCTACAAAGGTCCGCTTCGTTAGGCCTGCAATGCAAAAGCAGTCAAGGCATACTCTCTTGATGGAACACCTACAACCTACCTCTGGGGGTGCAGCTTTGTTATGCCTACCCCAGAGGGCCATCCTAGAGTATCCTCACGTCCCGTTGAAGTCTCATACTTCTTTCTATACCAAAATAACTAAGTTGGACGTGCTCTTTTTGTACTAAAAATCTGTGACGAACTGCTTCATTAGGCTCTTTATCCAGATTCTCTTTAGGCTACTCCAAACGCACCTTACCATTTTATTAGACCCTACGTCTAATCTTTTATTATGCATTTAGTTTACTTTTCTTATTCTGTTGGCTACTTATTTACCCTAATCGGCATGCCTAGCTCCACCCACATGTGAGACCATCAGTCCTTGACTTGAAAGGAATGCTGCCAGTACGGGCCACTACTATTATTTTTTTCTTATTAACTTAATCCAAGATCTAAGTTTGATAAAATAAGCGTCCTTTATTTCTT
Organism: Allium fistulosum; assembly: GCA_030737815.1. Classification (NCBI taxonomy): domain Eukaryota; kingdom Viridiplantae; phylum Streptophyta; class Magnoliopsida; order Asparagales; family Amaryllidaceae; genus Allium; species Allium fistulosum. Next base: position 532,026,909 of record CM060908.1, on the reverse strand, counting down.
TCTTTTTAATTATAACCTACGTGTTATAATTATACCTGCAATTGTCACTTTTATATTCTTTTCTTTCTTTTATAACCTACATGTTATAAATGTATTGCAAGTGTCTCTTTTGTATTCTAGTATGTCTTCTTTTATTATCATACTAAATTCTCTTTAGTTCTCTTATATTAAATGATAGTCTTAGCTTGGGACTATGTCCAACTATCACAAAGTACTTATCATAATAACTGCTTTACTTTTTACTCTACTATCTGCGCAGAAAATGCAGATCTATATGCCTTTTCAGTTTATTATTTCTAGTCTTATCAAATATTTAACTTGATTATTTCCTCTTCTTTAATTTCTTTAACACTTCACGTTATTCTCTTTTATTCTAGGAAGTAGTTCCATGTTTTAATACTAAATAATGCCATAAACAATAACTCGTAACTACAAGATATTTCTTTTATTTTTCTTTAATTATTGTTGGATAATGCAAAATATAGTAATGTCTCTATTTTGCACTAATTTCATTTTTCTTGCTTTTTTTCTTGTAATTACATTTACCATTTTTCTTACAATATTAAACTATGGAAATGTATTCCCTTTTCTAAACCAGCCAACCAATCTATCACTAACTTCCAAATCAAGTTATTAGATTTCCCCTTTTTATTATTTGATTTCTGAAGAATTGGAGGAGAAAGAAAAATGACAGGGCTTCCGCGCCCATTCAGAAAAATATGGGTTTGAAGGCTAGCTCTGCACTTTTATTTATAGAGAGGTAAAGCAACGTCGTCCGTTCGTTTAAAGCGATTGAAATCTAGCCGTTAAAAGCAAGCAAAACGCGTCAGTTTTGACTTGTCTAGCCTTAACACGTATTAATTTATTAAATGTTAATTTTTAACCGTTGCCTATTCATTCTAATTAATTTCCATCAATTGCAAATTTAATTCCCTTTATAACACATGTTTATTTTAAAATTCAAACGTTGCTAATTAATGTAAATTAATTTCCTTAAATTGCTGATTTGATTAAAATTGCCTACTAATGTTAATTAATTACCTCTAATTGCTGATGTCAATTAATTTCCTTTATGACGTGCGTCTATTTTGAAATTCAAATGTGCGTTATTTCTGGAATTTATATGTGCATATAATTATAAATAAATATATTTATGCACATTTACACGTATCGATACAAAACTTCGAACGTCAATAACTTTTTCATAGAATTCCATTCGAGGCATATTATATATGTAAATTAATCAGAAAATCGCCATGAACACAATGGTATAAGTATCAAGGCCATATTCTGACAATTCCAAAAAGGTTCATTTTCACTATTTATAATTATTTAATTATTTAATTATCTAAAAATGCAGGGTGTTACTGAATGATTGCTATAATGTTTTACATTAGATACTTGTTTTGTGCTTAAATGATTTATTGGTTTGGTTTGGTTGAATTTTCGCTTTAAAAGGCGAATGGCATTAAAAATGAAATTTAGGGAATTTTGTAGAGAAATCTGGATTTTTTGCCATTGTGATTTTAAATTTCAGTTATATACCTATTAGTTATAATAACATTTATATATATGTTATATAAATTGTTAAATGCTAAAAGTTGGTAGTTTAGCCATATTGGATGTGACATTGATATATGTTAAATGTTGAACCTTTTAGTGATAAAGGTAATAATAGCATTGGTTAAGTGTTATATTAGCTATTGTCCTCGTTATAGTATTTTGAAATACTATTAATTGCTATTTTGATTTGAAAATGGTTTTAAATTGGGAAATGATTTTTAAATCTGACTCTTTTGGAATTTCTATGATACTTTATTTAAAATGGATTTTTGAACTTCTCTATTTTACTTCAACTTTTTTATTATTCTTTTCTAAAATATGTATATATGTAAATGTTTTAAAATTATTTTGGAAAGTATTTATCTTTATGGTAATGTTATTATATTAATGAATGTTTATTTTAAAGGAAATAAAAATGGTTTGTCTTTTATTTCAAAGTGATTTTGTTTTTAAAAGAATGTAGAAATATTTTGGAATAAATATTTGTGAAACATTTTATATAAGATGTTGTATAAAATGATAGATTTATAAATGTTATTTTATAAGTAAAAGAATATTTTTATAAATGGTATTTATAGATGAAGAGAATAGATTTATAAATAATATTTTTAAAAAGGGTAATGATTCCATTTTGAGGAATTGGATAAATAATACATTTGTGGATTTATAGCAATATATGAAATGATCGTTTTATGAAAGTACTTAGTCATATTTTGAAAACGAAGATTTGTTTTAAGTATAAAAGGAGTTTTATAAATATATTTGAAATTTATAAAAGAAGTTTATAATTATATTCTGAGATTTATTAAAAAAGTTTTATATAAGGAGTTTTGTAAACGAATTTGGAGATCTATAAAAGGAGTTATAGATAAATTTGGAGATTTATAAAGGGGTTTTATAAATAATATTTTTATAAAAGGAGTTTGTAAATATAAAAGAGTTTTATAAATATAAAGGAGTTTTATAAAGAATTTTATAAAAGGGATTTATAAAAAGAATGATACCTGATTTCCATGAATAAATATTTTAAATTATTGTGGTATGAAAAGTATTCTTTCCATACTTAACATCAAATTCCTAGGCATGGAAATTCGTCTTCATCTTGAAAATTATGAATGTATGTCGAGGTAAGGTTAGTACGCTAACTTGTCTGATTACGTTGTTAATCGAACAGTAGTATTGTTTGAAATCGGGAAGGTGTGGTAAGCATATTTGGTTTGTTTTTCTATATGATCTATTTACCAACACTAAAGGGAAAGTGTTCTAGGTTTATTGTTTTTAATATTTTTAAATGACATTTATTTTAACCAAATTGAGTATGGTTTTTGGAAAATGAAATCTTTCTTAAGATTTGTGAATATACTTATACCGTTGAGATAAGTATATGGGTACATATCCTAAGTGATTGGAAACGTAGTGATTTGTATATATACATATACTATTGATATAAGTATATGAAATAGTTTTCTAAGTTTGAAAGTGAAATGTTTGTGATAATACTTATACAGTTGAGATAAGTATATCGATATTTTTCAAGTATTGAAAAGAGTAGAGATGGTTTTTGAATATATCTTTTGAATAGGCATTTTAGTACAAATATTTGAAAAGTAATTTTAATTAATGGGAGGATTAATTAAAAAGGCTTAGTGGTTAATTATGTGCTTAACCATGCTTGGTTTACATGTGAAATTAATTATCTAATTTGATTGATTGTTTATTTGATAATGAAATAACTGACTATCAAATGTTGGCCAGTTTTTAAGACTACTGTTGTAATTTCGGAGATACCGTGATCAGATATATTATCCGAAAACCGCTTCAAACTGGCATGAGCGTTCGAATTAAAGATATCCTGAAGATGATGGAATCGAAGACGAAGATCTTTGAAGTGCAAGCGCTACTTGCTACTAATCTTAAGGGTGATTCTATAAAGGATATAGTAGAAGTAGTACCTTTAATTTGTTCATATCCAGAACAACTTGTATGGATGAACGCTTGCATTGCATTGTTGCTTGGATGGCAGTGTTAGCACTTTAAGTGGGATTTTCTAAAAAGGTAAAACGTAGCCTCAAGCCTCACCATCCGGGAATGACTAAAATAGGGAATATGCGGTAGGACTATGTGGTTCGCAACCATTAATGTATGGGCATCACCCTTCTAGATCACTATTTATGGATTTGTTATGTGCATGAGAGCTCTCGGGAAACAGTTTGCAAAGCCACCGAGGTGATGGCATATTCGGTACTATCCAGTATGGAGTAGGTCGGTCCTGTGTTGGCAAGGGGTCCATTTGAGGCTCTCGGTGCAATTGCTAGAGATGTATCTTCGATGGGCAGTATCTCGATAGCCTTGTCACTGTATGGAATCCATTCTCCAATAAGTGTCTTCGGACTTAGTTGTATACCTATTATGCTAGAATTTAATTAATGTAACAATTTCGGCTATGATTCAATATTTATTTTAAACTCTAAACATTATTATAATATCACAAAAAAATTTATGAAATGGTTTGGTTATAAGGTAAAAACCTATCCGTGTTTATGTGTGGCGTGGTCTTACGAGATATCTTAATTTCTAAAATGTTTTATAACATTAAAATCCATATGATGTGTGTTTCTCACGTTGGTTTAACAGACTGATCCAGGCTTTATTTTCTTATAATGCTCGTGTTAGACCGAGCATATTTATAGATTTAGTATTGGATGTTTTAAAGCTTCAGGAGATGAGTTAAACGCTTCAAGATGTACTCATGTGTATTTTTATTTCCATTGAATTTGTTGGATATATTTATCAGCAATTGTGAGGGCAGGTTGTTATAACTATCCAAGCAGATGATAGATTAGTGTACTCTTATTTATGCCTGTATATTATATTTTTCTTTTGCAAAGATCTATTGTATATTATATATTACTCGTGACAATGTGAGATTTTATTCTATCTTTTCTTTCTTTTCTCCTAACAATCTATCTTTCCTGCACTTGGATGCTCGGCACGTTAATAACATGGATGTATTAGTGTCGACTTTTAAACATTAAAAATATAGGTCGTTACACTAATGCATATTGATTCTTTTTAGCTGCCTTTTCATCTCTTTGTTGGCCAATCTCACCTACACAAAAGCTCCATCAAAGTTAATCTCAAATCAATTTCAAATCAACAACTATTGGATAGTTAATGGTCAACAATTCAAAGAATAGCAGTCTACCGGATTGAGAAGAATTCTAAGGAGGCATATTCATCCTAGCAAAGTGTACTTCAAGCATTGATTTTGGTATGTTTTATTATATTATATAGCTTATAAGTTATGTATAATCCTATATTGCTTGTTTATATATTTTATAATTATATTATTAGTTAGGTGAGATTCATATATGTATGAGTGTTGTCCAATACTAAATGGTTATATGTATGTATATATAATTAAAAAACATTTTTTATATAGACCTAATGTATACAAAACCAAGTTAATTTATTTTAATTTTTGAAAGTTTATCCATTAATTATATTTATATAAATATATCATATCACATAAATTAAATGTCTTGTAATTAATTATGTCATCGTATTAAGTTAAAAATTGATCTTATATTTTATATATGAAAATTTATACTTAATATAATTTTAGGTAACAGAAAAATACTTTTCAATAATTATGAACTATTTTTAATATTATTTAAATTAAAATACAAGTTAAATAATTCTTATAAAATAATATATGTTTCATAAATTATATTTTAAATTTTATAAAATTTCTTCATCACTATATTATCTCCTAGTCAAAATCGTAGAATTTAATAAACAAAATTATTATTCTTAAAAAAATCATTTATTAATGCGATCAAAATTTATTAAATAATAAATAATTATAATTTTGACTCAAACAATTATGGTATTTTTTTCGTGACCTTATAATATCATATTTGAATTTCAAAAAATTTAAAATTTGAATAAGATGTTACGAAATTATTTTAATGCATTTCTACAAATATATATATATATATAATTTAATAATATAAAATTATAATAAAATATTTTATATGCTTTGTATTGGATCTGGAATGCTACAAAATTATATATTTATTTAATTTTATTTAATTTTCATATTTGATATATTTATACAAATATAAATATATACATTTAAATACACATATTTATAAGGGGGAAATATGGAAAGGGACAAACTTTAAAAAAATAGGCTGAAGTACATCAAGTTTTACTTTTAGGGTGAAGGACAAATGCTAGTTATATTTAGCATTATATTCAACTTTTACAGTTAATGCTAGTTATAACTAGCATTATATTATGTTTTACACTATACAAAATGCTAGTTATAACTAGCATTATCCTTCAGCCAAAAAAATAAACTTGCTTCCCTTTAGCCAAAAAAATTCTAAGTTTGCCCCTGTGCCTATTTTTATGTATTTATAAATACTTTAAATGTTACAAATATAATTATATATAAATACATACACACAAATATGTGTATGTATATATATAATCTTATTATTGTATAACGTACATGTATATTATATTAAAAGAACTTTGTATGTTATGTATGTATACATATATATGTATATTTGTGTTTTAGATATAAACATATATATATAGTCATTTATCTAATTAATATCTAATTTAATATAAATACATACATATATATATTATTAATATTTTACATTTATGCAAAACATATTTTATATATATATATAAGATGAGCTAATATGTCTGTTGCGATGCAAATCCCAACATTTATGTAACGACATGTTATACATTACACTGATTGTTATATTACACATGCCACTACTAGAACGGCTGCCAATAGCGGCAGTCCGTTGCGTCGGCTAGCGACGGTTAAAAAAGGTGGTCGTCGCTAGCCGATGCAATGTCATATATACAGGCACAAACCCATGAACAGCCAATTCACTTCCTCCTTCCCACCAAAAAACCCCAATCCCTCCTCTTCCTTCTGCCAGCCACTGCCCCCGTCGCCTGCCCATTGTCTCGGCCCACCGTTGCCAAGAAGAGCTCTCCAAAGCTTACTGGTATCTCATTGTCTCTAATATCTATAGTTTTTAGGTATAAACTCAACCCTAATTTTGAAATTGGGTGATTTAGGAATTTAGAGTTGATGATTATATCTTATTAGTTGATGATAATATAGTGTATTAGTTGATTTGGGTATTTAATTAAAACCTTAATTTTGAAAATTAGTTGATTATGGATTAGAAATTGATGATTATTGTGTATTAGTTTATGATAATTAAAAATTTGTTCGATTTGGGGATATTAATTAGTGATTTGATTGTATACTTTTTAGTTAAAAATTAGGGTTAATTTAAAATCCAAAAATTAGTCCAAAATTATTGATTAATATGCTTATTGTTGATTTTACATGAATGTTTGTTATAGTTTAGAATAATGTTTGTTATAGTTTACGAAAAAATTAGTGTATAATTAATGATTAATATGCCGCTAGATTAGTACGGTTAAACAGAAGTAATATTTTTTATTTAATTAGCGTGTGCACATTACAAGTTTCAGTTGTTAGTATAAAATAAAATTAATTTAATTCATTGCAAGTGCTAACATCTAATTGTCATTTACAAAATCGATAAAAAAACCTGAATTGTTAACTGAAGTTTAAAATATGTTTTAAAATTCCAACTGTATTAAGTAGGTGATTTAAATAGTTGATTGAATTATATAATTTTGAAATAAGCAACAGCAACAAATATCAAGCTGAAATCAATTTTTGAAAAAAAATAAGAAACGTATATAACAACAATAAATATTCTACTAGAATCGATTTTGTTAAAATGAAGAAATGGATATAATAACATTAATTATCTTGCTAAAATCGATTTTGTAATAAAATTTAAGAAATGAATATAACAACAACTAATATTGTACTAAAATCGATTTTGTACAAAAATGAAAACACAAATATAACAACAACAAATGTTCTACTAAATTTGATTTCAACAAATAATTGACGCTAAAAAAATTAAAGCCTTTAGTCCCAAAAGGTTTTAATTTAGTTTAGAAAATACAACAACAAAAATATACCCCTTGGATGCTAAGTTATGCATAGAAGAGAAGTGAAGTGAAGTGCTGTCGAAATTAGACAGAAGTGTGGTATGTGAAGCCTTTAGTCCTAATTTGCTTTACTTTATTGTAGAAAAGACAACAATAAATATTCTAGTAAAATCGATGTTATTAAAAATGAAGAAATGAATATAATAACATTAAATATTTTGCTAAACTCGATTTTCTAATAAAAATTAGGAAATAAACTGGATTGGATGAAGTTGAACAGAATTTTAGTATTTTCGGGAAACAAATAAATTTTTCGTAGAGATCTTTGTTGTCAATACGCAAACAAATTATTATGCCACCTGTAATAGCAAGCTTAGATGCGATATCAATCAACTGTCAATCAACTCTGGAAGACACATTTATCCATATTTTGATGAAATCACATACCATTGTAATATAAAACAAAACATGTTTATTTAAGATTTTATCTGACAAAAAGTTTCATTTGCCTTTTAATAAACATGGCAAAGACGTGTATATCCAACATTTTTTTGAACTTTAATATCCAGTCTTACGGTTAGCATTGAATATTAAATTATGAATAAGAATGACATGGTTAATACACTCCACCATGTCATTAAATTAGTTAAACATATCTTTTAATTTATAGGAACTATCAGCATGAAACCGTGCAAACATGAATAAAAATCCTGCTTTGCACCGTGGTGGATCTAAATCCTTTCAGCAACATCGCGCGGAGTAGGTAAGCTTAGCAATTGCATTTGTAAACATACGTAACATTATTTAATCATATTTGTAACATTGTTCATTAACATTGTTCATTAACCATATCTGTAACAGCGTAGGAAGCTAAATCGTGAGCCTACAATGGCTGAGGTCTTCACAATGACGCACGCTGTCGAGCAGAGAGATGAGGAAGGTAATGTTTTATATACCTGGACAGATGATAAATCTGAATCAATAATGGTAAACATGCTTTTTTTTTACTTCAAACTTCAAAACTTCTAAATTATATATTTATTGTGGAAAAATTTTGTTCATGATCGCAGGCAAGATATGACACAGAGCATGCTCGAGTAGCGCAATCCACTAGCTGTCAATTGACCTTAGAGGAGTCAAAGAGTATATGGGATGCGTTGATTTACCTTCGTTCGCGAAATATGCGCTACGGTTTCGGAAATCAGGAGTTAAAATGCTTTTGTAACTAATATATAAGCAATATTTTAATATTGAGCATATATTATAACCCGCTATCAATAATTTACAGGCCATGACGATCCAGTCGTCCTATAGGAGATCTCAGGCTGAAGAGGAGATAGCTCAATTGAAACAACAGCTAGCGGAGATCAATGACCAGCGAAAGAGTGGGGCATTGGCCCAACAGCTAGATGAGCATATTATGGCATACTTAGCTGAGCATGGGACAATGCCAGGGGACGACGACGACGATGAGGATGATGAGTAGGCATGGCTGTGTTTCTGATGGATTTTGATCATTTTGTTTTGTACATGTGACATAAGTTTGTACATTTATGGATTTGATACTTGTTTGTTGGTTGGCTTGTTTGATGGATTGGTGGACGTTTTGTTTGATGTACATGAGTTGGTTGGGATTTGATGAACTTGTTTATAGGTATGGTTTTGTAGTATGATGAGATATTGGTGTTGATTGATGAAATGGTTGTGTAAATATTGATATTTGCTTAATATATTTGATTATGTGTAATATGTATGAGATTATACGATTCTTGCATTGGTAGTAGTTGTGAAACTGAGTATATATGTGTTGTAAATGAGGTGGATGGAGATTTGTGGGTTTGGATGGCCGAAGGATAAGGTTATGAAGGTAATTGTAGAAAAATGTTCCCAGTTTAGCGACGGCTAGTGACGGCTAGCGACGGCTATTTGGTTCCCAGGTTGGTGACGGCTGGTGTCAGTTTGCGGCACCACTTCAACTTCTAGGATGTTACCACGTGTCCACTTAGCCGTCACCAACCATCGCAAATATGGCGACGGAGCCGTCGCTTTGTTTGTTGGCAACGAGGTAAATAGCGACGACTCATGGCGACGGCTAACGACGACCGTCGACGCCATTTTGCTGTCTCTAAATGAAGCCTATTTTGTAGTGTGCACACACCTACATATATGCATGGTTAGCCCAGAGGGCAGCCCACCAAGCCCGTGGGCTGGGGCAACCTACTGGGTCGGGGCAAAATTACTATTATTTGAGTTATAAAGTATTTAAATACAAAGAACTTCTTAAAAATTACAAATGTCGGAAGTTGTAGTTCAGTGGTAATGCCCACCGTTTGCTCCATGATGCCCTGGTTTCAAGTATTATAGGGGCAACAAATTTTGACATAATAGTTTTCTTCATGGAATCTTCATTTTGGGTTGGGGCAGTAAATTATTTGGTCAGGCCTGCATATATGTGTATGATAAATATGTGTAATTATATATATTAGACATAAATTAAATAAAATTTCATTCATTGTTTATAAATTTAAATGAAATAAAGGATTTTATTTAAATTAAATTTAGAAATATTCTAAATAAGTTAGACTTTTTAGGCTCAATACAGATCCAAAATGAGAATTTTTTTTGAAATTAACCAATATCTTCCACTATGGGCTGGTCCAATTCCAACATAATGAACGGGGAAGTTGGCGTTAATACGTTTTCGTCGGATTCTCCCACAATGGTCCAGTGGAGGGAATGGATCCTTGGGGCATCAAAACACGTCCCTTGAAAGGTAATGTGCCATTGTTTGGTACTTTAGTTGAATAAACCCATTTCACTTTTTTTTAGATTCAGATCCACTTCTTGACTTCCCCCTTTCTTCATAGATTACCTTACAAAAACTGTATTTTCTTCAAAACCAATTGTTACATCATATTCAACCGCTTGACGTTGTGTTAAATATTGATGCCTGAGATCGATCCGGTTAAAGTCTGCCCATAAAAACTTCATCATGCCTTAGATGGAAAGAGACTTCACTGTGTTTCGAGATATCTATCCCTTGGCATTGGTAACTCCACCGTTGATGCTGCTTTATGGTTCGCCTTCTGCCTCACTAGGAAACTCGCGTTGTCGTAAATCTGATATCCACCGCTGTAAAAGCACTGGTGTCTGAAACTGTTGTCGTAAATCTAAAGTGGGGATGCCGTTTATATTTTCTAAATGGAAATTTTTTTAAAATGGACATGCCAAAAAATGCTAATCCAAGAACAGGATCAATGGAAAACTAATTGCACAAATAAACCTGGTTTCGATATAACTTGTGCATTTGTGGAATGCACAAATAATTATTTAGCTTGCGCATTCCTCAAATGCACAAATATATATTCTGTATCCGCGCATTTATGGAATGCGCAAATACATTGGAGGATGCAACACATATTTTAGTGTTCCATAAATGTTAGTATTTACTTTCGGAAGTTGTGTTGCATGTTACTTTACATATATAACATATGCCTGCATATATACATGGCCTTCATGGCTTATTTTATTTTTATATTGTTATATTATTATTATTTTCCCAACTTGAGCTCATGTTACATGCTTCAAGTTGCTTTCATTTTGAATAGGTTAGTGCAATATGCGTCGTCGGTAAAATAGTGGCTTTATGTATTTCATGCATGTCTCGATATTGTACCCTCTGATCTATTTGCGTATTCTAAAAATGCGCAAATACAAAATATATATTTGCGCATTTATAAAATTTGCAAGCAAAATTAGTTTTTTTTTAAATACGGTTTGTGCATTTCATAAATGTGGAAGCTATATGGAAACGAGCCCTATTTCTGCAATTGTTTACGATTGAGTCTATTCTTGCATTAACTTTTTTTTGAATGTCCATTTTTAAAATTTGCCCTTTCTAAATCAAGTGTAGGTGTTGTGATTGAAATGAAGCTCAATTTGGTTGGATCTAAAACTTCCATTGCCTGAAATATATAATCCGATCCTGTAATGTATTATTTTGGTAACTGTAGTATTGGTGTTAAGTTGTTCAACGTTCTGACAATCATGAATACTTGAGAACGATGGTTTGAAGCTCTGAGTTATGTCTTGCCAGAGACGAGGGTTGGACTAGGATGAGATGCGGGTTGAAGGGATGATGTCAAGCTATTGATAATGAATGGATTGTTGAGTTGTGTGGCTGCATCATGAAATCTGATGAACTGCTGCCTAAATTTGGAGTGCGTTGTACTATAGTGAGATGTAAGATGAACTTTGTCTCTCTCAGTCATTGATGATGATATTAAACATGTATTATTGAGTTGAAATTCTAATGGCTGAGACTTTTAAATGTTTGTGCCTGATGTGAAATTAAACATGTAACACAGTGATGAGTTGTTCGGTTTCTATGATCGGATTGTTGTTTGAGAGATAATGATGAAGTCTGTGTCTAATTGAATTGAAGCGAATCTTTCTTCACCCAAGTAATAAAAAGACTGGTTTTTGTTTTTCTTTCTTTCCCCTTTCTTTTTGTTTCTAAAATTCGATAACCTGGTAAAGTTGAATGCTTGGTAATATCTTTATGTTTAAAAATAGTTGTAATATCGTTGGTGTCACACTTTTTTGCTATCAACATAAACTACCAAAAATGCTCCTCTCTAATAATAGTTGTAATATCTTTGGTGTCACACTTTTTTGGTATCAATATGAACTACCAAAGATGCCCCTCTACAAATATTATTAAATATTAAGATCACTTAAAAGTATGATCTAACAGATAAGTTCTCTTTACCAATTCAAAACGTCCCTCTATGGATATTATCGAAATCTTAACATCACTTAAAAATAGGATCTAACAAATTAACATTTTTTAAAGTCATTTTTATTAATTAATAGCAAAAATAAAAATTCAAACTAATAAAAAATTATATTCATTCTTTATTAATTAATAATAGAAATAAAAATTCAAACTAAAAAAAATCAGATGTTGCAATTTATGAAAAAAATTAAAACTAACTGCATATCATTTTAACATAAAAATATGATTAAATATTTCAGCAAAATATATTTTTTTCCAATGAGTTAAACATATACAATGTAAAAAGCAATTTGTGCGCGAAGTGTGTGCCATCATCACGTGCGAAGCGCGTGCCATACCGCTCGTAAAGGAAAGTGACTTTCCAAATGGCCATTGTTACCAAAACTCTAAACTTGGAAACGAGAGGACTTCGGGTTAAAATTCAACGGGGTATGCCAAATTTAAGTTTGAAATTAGGCAAAGTATGTCGAATTTAGATCTGAAATTCAATGTGGGTGCGTCCAACATAGTATAAAAAAAGATTTGATGGGGATCTGTCAAATTTTATTTTCTGGATACTCCCTCTCATGTTCAACTTTAGAGTGCAAGCAAGACTGCCCTTCCAAATAGCTAGGCAAAAGTTATCAAACAATGTATTGGCCTGAGAAGAAAAATAACCTATATTTGAATGATTCTTCACTGATTTGAAAAATAAAAACTGCTCTTTTGATTTAGCCTTTGCACTTTTAATTTGAATAAGATGAGTGACAGTACGAGGCACTTTAAGTGTGAATGAGTTTTTTTCCTAGTTCACTTGTACATGCACGGAAACTCAACAAAAACGTTAACTACAAACATAGGTTTGCTAACGTAAAAAAGAAATTGATTGTAATATTTCACAGTTTTCCCTTTTAATATTAACAAACATATGTCAAAATGTACGGATAAAGTGAAAATGTAATTGAAATGTGATACGTGTACATTAAATATAAAAGATAATAGATGACAGGTTGATTGAAAAATAATAGAAAACAAGTTAATCAAAAAAAATTGTTCTTCGATAATATTATGACTATAACATACTCGAGGAAAAAACAAATGTAGAAATATATTTGTTATCATCAAACAAGGAACTTACTCCATATGGATCGGTACAGATCTATGGATTTAGTCATACCGTACTTGTTCTTACTCTAATTATCTTAGATCTTGATATGTGAAGTGTTATAACGGATTAGTAAAGAAGATCGATGACTCTATTGCCCATTATCAGCTTACTACCATTAAAAATTATTGGTTTACGTGCAAAAAAATGAATTTTCGCATTCTTGTATTTCATATCCAAGGGTAGGCCTGTAAACGGATGCAATCGGATACGGATAGTGCCGTATCCGTATCCGTATCCGAAAATAAAAATTCGTATCCGAATCTGTATCTGATATCCGCAAATATCTATTAAATAATATATGTATCCGTATCCACGGATATTTTCGGATATCTGAAAATATCCGTATCCGGCTTAACGAATACGGATATTTCCGGATATTGAAATATCCAAAAATATCCGCATTCAAACTTCAAAATGTAACTGAAATTTAACTCAATATACTGCATATTTAATTTGGCTTTAAACAAAAGATGAAAAATTGTAATAATACATCAAATTAACAATAGCTAATTCGATCACATAAAATCCATACGATAATGTTTCATAATTCATCATATAATCCATAGCCTAATTCAATAACACAAAATCATAAAAAACATAAAGCAAATGCATCATACATGTTTTAAATTGTAGCAAATACCATAATTTATCTTAATAGCACACATATAAACTAAAATATTGCGTTCTTTCTCCATGGAGTGGTTGAAGCTTCAAAAGATGACCCTGCAGAAAAATATAAACGTGTATATTAGTTTATAAACAATTAAATTTCATAACTAACCCAAATATAACAAGCAAGCAACCCTTAGAAAGTTAAGAACATAACTGCAATCCAATTGCCAAATAATACTCAGAAAGTTATTCAAATAAGAAACATGTACAACATAAACATAGGATATAACCAAAAAGAATGATGTACCCATGCATAATGTTTCAGATTGCTCCTAAGATTGTATTTTGCGAAAAGAGGTAGTGATATCCATGTATTGTCATTAAAAATTCGCAACATGAAAATACATAGTATTGCAAACTTGCTTTGTAAATAATGCATGAACAATGAACATCATAGTGTTCAACACAATTACTGCATACTACATTTACTACTTGTACTCTTAAACAAAACACTGAAACTCCTTTTTCAATTCATTGACTTCCTAATTTAGTACAATCTAAATAAAATATATTATAATATTGATAAACCAAAACAACAAACACAGGAAAGATCAAAACATTTCAAATAACTCCAACACAATCAAAACCTTTACAAACCCAGTGACGATAATTCCATAACCATTCTAATATATTCTTGAAAATATGCATGTTCAGTCATGTTAAATGGATAATCATCCTTAGCAACCATACGTGCAAAACACATTCGGCTTCTATGTTGATCAAACTTCCAACTCGATAATTTAATTGGTTTGTTGGGAGAACTTTTGGTAGTCAATAGTTGTTGTCCAGATATTCTTAGACGAGTGGGATTTTTTGGACATGATTTCAGATGATTTTTCAAGTGGGTTGTTCCCATTGAAGTAGCTCCATTAAATAATCTAGAACAATGTTTAAAAGTGGCTTTAATAGCACCTTCCACTACTTCTCTATTAAAATCTTTCCATATATTGGATTTCAAAATTCTTACATTTGAAGGTATGGATTTGTCTACATCCGTAGAAAGGTTTTCAGATACTTGTGTGTTTGGCAAACTAGAGTCTGTAACCATGTTTGAAGTGTTTCGATTTTCTTCCACGACTACAACGTCATTACCACAAATATCCTTGTTACTACAGCTTGACGAGGCGTTCGTCGTTTTCAAAACTCTATAATACCAAATAAAATATATGTCATTACTGTCTAAGTTTATCACAAATACGTCATTTTATCAAACAAGTCATTTTATCACAAATAAATAAATTTCATTGTGCCTAAGTTTCATTACTGTCTAAAATAAATTTTATTTTATCAAATAAATTTTCACTACTGTCTAAAATAAATTTCATTACTGTAAATTCAGAAGTTTCCACATACGTCAGAAACTAGGGCAGAAATTTCATTACTGTAAATTCATCATTCTAAACAATTTCCACATACGTCAGAAATTCAGAAAAATCATGATGATCTAAGTAAATTCAGAAATTACCGAGACAATTTCCAAGCTGAGCGTAGGAATTAGAGCTTCCAACTGCTTTAGCGTCGAAACTAGAGCTTCGAGTGGAGTCGCGAGTTCGAGAGCAGTGGCGCGATGAGGAGCACTGTCGAGTTTGAGAGCAGTGGCGCTATGAGGAGTAGCGAAGCGGCGCGATGAGGAGCAGCGGAGCGGCGCGGCGATGAAGGCGATGTCGATTGTCAACTGTGTGGAATCACGAGTGAATTACTTCAAAATGGAAATGCGGCTGTATACTGGCTTTTAGCTGTTAGGGTTTTGTTTTAATACGGGTAGGGTATGTGGTATAGTTATGGGCCAAAATACAATCAGGCTTGTTTATTTGGAAATTTAAATGGAAAGGAAGTGGATGGATAGATATTTATTATGGATATAAACACTACAACAAAAAGATCCTATTACAACTGTATTTTTACAATTGTCACAAATAGTCAGTTGTAATAAAGGTTTTTTACAACTTTTTTTATCTGATAGATGTAGTAAACTTACTTTTAACAACTCTTTTATTTTGTCAGTTGTAATAGATACCTATTGTAACCATTCTTTTTTGTCAGTTGTAATAAATGCCTATTTTTAACAACTCTTCTTTTTGCCAGTTGTAATAGATAAATATTACGACATTTTTTTACAGTTGTAATAGATGCCTATTTTTAACAACTTATCTTTTTTGCCAGTTGTATGCCTATTATAACATTTTTTGCCAGTTGTAATAGATGTCTATTACAACCTTTTTTCCTTATTGTAATAGATGCATATTTTTAACAACTCTTCATTTTTGCAGTTGCAATAGGGCCTATTACAACTTTTTTGTTTGCCTGTTGTAATAATCAATTAATAATTATAACTAAACAATAGTACCTAATAATTAATAATTATAAGAAAATTAATAATAAATAACAATTACTATTAAATAATAATACTTAATTCGAAATATGAAATAATTAATATTAATAATTACTATTCAATATAATTAATAATTAATATAATAATTAACAATTATTGAATAAGTAGTAATTAATAAATAAGAGTTAATTTTTTATAATTAATAATTAACATTAAAAATTAATAATGAAAAATAATAGTTAATATTAATAATTGATATTTAATAATTGATATTTAAAATATAGTAATAAAAAATAATTAATAAACAATAAATACTTAATAAATAATTAAAAATTTATAAATTATAATTACTATCAAATAATACTAACTAATAATTAATAATAAAATTATAATAATTAATTAAATAATATATAAATAGCAATAATTAAAAGTTAAAAATCAATATTAAGTAATAATAATTAATAATTAAAATGAAATAATAATAATTTATAATTTATATTCAATAATAAATGAATAATGAATAATAATTAAATAAATAATAGTTAAAATATAATAATTAATAAGAAATATTTAATAATTTAGAAGTAATAACTAAATAATAGTACCTAATGATTATATAATAGTTATAATTAAAAAATAATACATTAATAGTTTTAATTAAATAATAATAGTTAATAATTAATTATTAGTAGTTAATAATCACCATTCAATAATAATAATTAATAATTAATTTAGAGTAAATTTCGATGAAAACAAATAAATATAAAATTCCGATTCATTATAAATCAATTTTAGCACTAAAAATATAAAAAATAATAAGTATGTTAAGAAAAATAATTTAAGTAGCAAATATTGATCTTTATACACATACTAAATCTTTTTACTTATATAAAATAGTAAATAACAATCATTTTATCTTCTAAAATACATGAAAATTAACTATAATCCTGATTAAAAACGTATATCTAGTATAAAAAATAGGTTAATATGTTCAAATAGGTTAAAATGTTCAAAAACATATATCAAAACGTGTAATACTTCAAATTGACCCTTCATATTCACTTAAAATATTCACTTAATAGTTTACTTTATAATGTATAATACTTTAAAATGTATTCTAAACAAATTTTGGCTCTAACATCTAAAATTTTGATTCCAAACTTTAAAATTTCTATAAAATTTTGGCTCCAACCACCCAAATTTCGTCAAAATTTTGGCTCCAACATTTGGCTCCGAACTCTATAATTTAAAGCTCTCCATGAAGTACCTCTTCTTTATTTATTTATCTACTTCTTTTCTTTATTCAGAATCGCTTTCTCCTCGGTCCTTCAATATCCAAATCAACAAATCCTCTACATGAATCTCAAAATCATAGATCTACTGCTAAGATGCGAAGTCGCACAATAAAGTCACTGTATGATGTTAGGGAGGCGGTCTCTTATCCTAAATTGCTCGTCAACTATCTCTTGTCCTAAATTATCAAAGCAAAATTCTGGTGCTGTGCTTCATTCAATCAGTGAGAGGGACTAGGGCTTCGAATTTGTTTTAAGCTGCATGAAACTTAAATGTGCTTCTGAATAGGCTTTGGGTAAACATGGAAGTTGGCATTGGTCTCTTGGAAGATATTTTCTGGTAATTTAGTGTAGTGTTCTAGTCAAAAATCGATGCTGAACAAACTGATGGTGAGGTGGAGAGTGTGTTTCAAAAGGAAGAACAGAATGTTGTTTCTACAAACAAAAGTTTTAAAAAATAAGTCGGGGAAGGTGTTATAGACACTATGTTCGACAAAATGTTTCTTTGATCAAACGGGTCTGCTTCAACTTCTAACCATATAGGTCCACTCTGCCATGATCAATTGGTATGCAGTCTGGCTCAACCTCCGCTGGCCAAGGCAGTTGCTGACCCTGTCATCGAGACGATATCCTTAGCAAATGAATCAAAAAAATTGGAATGTTCTGCAACCTCAAGTAAGTTTTCGCCATTGGAAGATTTGGTTGATTAAGAAGCAATTAATTTTGAAATGCTGTTATGAGATGCTTGCGGATGAATGTTCTGCACATTTTATCGGTTTTCAACCTCTTTGTTTTAATACTCCATCTTTCGACTAAGCTATTTCTACAATTGAGCGACAAGTTAGTTTGCTTCATATATTTAAGTATCAGCTCACTTGAATGCATTTTTCGTAGGAGATTAAAGGATACAATATTTTCCCTTATGGTTAACTGACTTTTATCTTTACATTTTTGTGCACTGGCATATAAATATTAGACTAATTAGCAGAATGATTATCCTTCATAATTTATAGCAGCTATGTTTTGTCAATTTTATTTATTGAACTTGTTTTTAACAAAAAGATTATTGTTCGATTTTGAGTTTGATTGTCCTTAGTTGTGAGATGCTAAAGCATTGTTGTTGTAGAAAATTTCTAATCCAGGTCTGCTAAAATTTAGGAATTTAAATTTTAACAACTTTTTTTCATTTGTAAAACTTATTTGCTTTTGATTACTAAAGATTTCATGTTAGTCCGCTAGCTCTCTGTTTGTAGATATTGTATCTAGGTATGAATTAGTAGCAAAGCTACGCTATGCTATCAGTTCTGCATGTTGTTTGCTTTATTTGTTTGAATTAGCCAATTTCATAAATAATATGTAGCGAAAATGCACATGTTGTACATTCATGAACTTCGATCTACGTATTCTCCATCGACTCATGACATATCCCTGTAAAACACTGAAGTAAATATCAACTTATTTTTTCATACAGTTGAAACTCATTACTTTCCTAAGCTTCTTTCTAATATGATTTTCAATGGGATGGATGTTTGACACAACTCGCAAATTCTTTTCTATACCTTAATCAGTACCACCATGTTTTACACTTATTGCAAATATTTTTAGATGTCATCTTTTAATGCACAGTAAAATATTTCTCAATTTTTATATGTATGGTAATATATTTGCACGACAGCAAGTTTTGCTATTTTATAGAATTGTCAACTCTCCATTTTTCCCCTTCATACATGGGAAATTAACTGTACTTTTCTTTCAATGCCGAGAAATGCACCATTTCTATAAAACGTATTATATACCATATGAACCATCGATTTTCGTGATAACAAATTTGTGTTTATAGAGTGGATTAAAGTGCTTATACTGAACGATAATATGTTTGATTCAACTTATTTTGTAAATAGGAGACTATGCTTTCATAATGCTTTATTTTTTTCAACTATAATGATTTATGTGATGATCCTGAACTCGGCCCTCGAAAATCGACACCTGTACTTCACTTGTACTCGAAATGCCGTAGATTCAAACGCCGAATCTGGCTCACTGGAGCTTATAACACAGTAAGTATAACAACACGGCGGAATAAAGAAACAATGATATCATATACAACTCCAATGAATACAATATCTAGAATGATATACAACAATGATATCAATATGATACAAGAATATCAGAGACAAATAATGATACAGCGGAAATAACAGAAGTGATAACTCAAAATGATCAATCAGAGAGGCTGAGTCCAACCACTCCAATGTCA
Organism: Allium fistulosum; assembly: GCA_030737815.1. Classification (NCBI taxonomy): domain Eukaryota; kingdom Viridiplantae; phylum Streptophyta; class Magnoliopsida; order Asparagales; family Amaryllidaceae; genus Allium; species Allium fistulosum. The sequence goes on along the minus strand of CM060908.1, from coordinate 532,006,815 downwards.
AGCTCGAACCACCATCACGTTTCACCAAGATAAGCAAGGTCAGTCGTGAGTGAACTCCAAACACTGAACTAGTTCCAAATACTCTACTGAACCTGACTATCTGAAAAAAACCAACTCTAGACTGCCCGTGTGGAAAATGATGGGGACCCAGAGTTTAGGAAGGGAACAATAAACTCCGAGTCAGTCATGGGACTAGTGTGAGTAACAAAAACAGTTGGCTTTGGAAAATAAAGTAAAATTGAAATTTGCAATGCTTTTTGGAAAATGAAACTACCATAAGGCCTCCCGCCACACACACAATGCAAACGCAGAATTGGAGGAGATTTCTCCTTTTGATAGTCAAAAATGCTTACTACGCAAAATCATTCGATATTATTACTATTAGTGCATAGTGTAGAAAACCATTTCGAAATTATAATATTAATCTTAGCCAACATAGACATTTCGAACTATGCCTACTATAGCTACCATCTAAACAGTGGTGACCACCATAAGTAAATAGCCGGGTCTACAACTAAAACCGTACTGTATTCGTATTGTTTGATTGGATTTCCAACAAATGGTCAGGCTAAGGAACTTCCTACTGCCACATGGGTACGCCTCTGGAGGGACGTCCCGAGAACCTACCCGGATCTCTACCAACACAAGGCCGGGTTACCTCTGTAACTAGGTAACTACTGCTCGAGTATGCCACCCCCCAGTCCTTTGGAACCATTATCCGAGGCCTCAATCACAAAGCAACAATCACACAGTAAATAAGATTGATGCCACCACACAGGTATAGCATCTGGGCTCCATACCATGATACCACCTTTTTCCAAAAGGAAATGACATACCCTAAAGGGAGCGACCCTCATAACCTTACTGCAACTTTCCTGTTTCGACCATTTCCGGGTTGTGAGGTTCGATGAGGTCTCGTCCACAAAGCTACGCTTTTTCACGAAGCCATGCTTTGATCAACAAATGAACAACAAATGATCAGCAACACACAGCAACACTTAGCATGCCACACTACCAAATTGGGAGTATATCACTGATAACCTTCAACTACATAACCTCTGAGCTCGTATGTCTTAGAGAAGGGTGTTAAGCTAAGAGAATAACTCTCCGCCACCAAACAGAAATGTATTTGAAAGAAATCATCTTTATATCTCAAAAGTGTAATGTTAGACATACGGCCATACAAGTCTGTTCCGGGTTCGAACAGAACCGAAGGCACTTCCAAAGAAGCCCTTGCAATCCGGGTATTCACAATCCCGATCGGATTCCCCATCACTTAGGAAATCTCTATACCGACACGACTCAGTGCAGAGACAATCGATAGGTCATCCTATCGTTCTCACAAATACCCAATCTTCACCACCGGTCTTCAAATGTAATCCATATACGACGTATCATTATTCGGAATGGGTTATATGACACAAAGTCCTCTCCCGGCTAAACCGAATAGTGAGCGTAATATTTAAAAACATAAGGATATTGGGATTTCAATTAAGTCACAGCTTATTACCCAAAACTTTTCTTTCAAATGGTTTAAACACATTAACATTTTAATCTTTTACACAAAAAGATTCAATTCGCAAAGTTCACCCAGTTTCACAAAGATCCATTCACAGATTTCAAATTGATTTCCAACTCAATTGGATTAACTCATTAAATCTTTAAATCAAAGATTTAACTTATAGCTTCCGAAACACGTTTCCAAAGATTTTTTCATCACTTGGAAAACCATTTTCAATTCAAACTTGAAATTCCTTTAATTTAAATTGGAATTTCATTTCTTATATGAATGCTTCTATTATTTGAAAACAAATAGTTTTCATTTCGGAAAATCTGATTCATTTATACGAGTTAAAGTCCTTGGGTTAAATTCAAATTCTCAAAACCATACTTTTAAAATGGTTTAAATTCATATAAACACATTTATAACATCTTTAACCATAATTTCCAAACATGGAATTCAATTCCAAATTTTGAATTCAAATTCAATTTAAATTATTTAAATTGGAAACTTTACTAGGTTATTCAAAATAACTTTTATCTTAAAAACTTCTTTCCAAAGCTTTAACATTTAACCCAAATCCATTTCCAAAATCAATTGAAATTAAAATTTCAATTTCAAAAATATTAAATTTAAATCATCTGTGACTTAACCGATTTCCTCATGAAATCCATATTTGTGTGTGTATGGTGTGGTCCAGGGGTTTCACGCAATAGTGCGACATCATTCAATCATCATAGATCAGAATACAGAAATATAGTTGATAAGCGGTATAACTATAACGCTTATCATTCATTCACAGATTCACAAATCATAGATAAATCACAGATAGATAATAGAAATAAATAAATAAATTACATTCATCACATCTTGAATTAAAACAAATTTACATCACAAAGCATCACACAATAGGGATATCGAACAATTTACAGCATTCAATAGGATACAATCGTCCATAAGTGAAACCAATTAGATATCGGATTAATCTAAACTAGACCATTTGCCTATGGATAATTCATCTTGATTAATCAACCTTGATTAATCATTCTTTAATTACATTAAGTAATTTGCCTTTAAATTAATTGCACAAATTTATTATTTCCAAACCCACCACATTACTTAACCTTTAATTACCATCTTAATTAATTACCCAAATTAATTATCCGACAATCACATTGATTAATTATCCTTTATTAATTTACACTCATTAATTAACTAATCCTTAATAAATTTCCTTAATTAATCAATCCTTTAATCAATTACCCTAAGTAATGAATTTTTAATTACTTCCCTTAAGTAATTTACTTTTAATTACTTTCATTTGGTAATTACCCCTAATTAATTAACTAATTACTTATCCTAAATTAATTTAATCAATTAATTATCTTAATTTAATAGTCCTTAATTAATTAACTTTAATTACTTTCCTTGATTAATTAATCTTTAATTATTAATTACCCTCAAATTAATCTCTTTAATTAATTAACCCTATTAATTAATTATGCTTTAATTAATCACTTTGATCATAAATTAATTACTTTTAATTAAGTAATTATCTTTAAGTAATTAATTTCCTTTAATTAATAAACCCCTTTAATTAATTACATTAAGTAATTAATCTTTTAATTACTTTATTAATTAAATCATTACTCATCAAAACCTTAATCAACTTTAAGATAATCCATTTATCTTATTAATTTCTTAATTATCATTCACATATAAATTTTAAACATTTTATCCTTTAATTAACACATGGTTACGTTCCTAAAATTTAGTTTAAATTAATTTACAAATTTAAATTAAACAAATCCCATAGCTTCTTAAATCAAATGTTATATAAAAACATATATTACATATAAAAGTATTTGATTTAAGAAAACAGTCTTAAAACTTGATTTATTAAATTCCTAAAACTGATTTATTTTAAAATTTAAAGTTTAAAACCCGGTTTAAACAATCCTGAACAAAACTCTCATTTACCCGAGCCAAACCTTCAATTTACTTGAGCCCAATCTCGAGTTTCACGAACATTATCTTCCTTCGAGTCCAACACGAGACTATCCCCTAAACCAACCCGAGGCAAAAGCTTCTCTCCCAAAACAACTTCCACCAGATATACCAATGATCACCGTGCACATGCACGCTTGATCGCCTGAACTCCGACCATCTTCACCAGCCTCGTCACATCGTCGATGATCCCCACTACCCTTCAGACCACCCAGATCCGAGGATCTCACCACCAAATCAAATCGAGCAAAGCGAACGACACAGACCCAAACCACCTCGACTAAAAATGGTTCACCACGACGATCAAGACGATCGGAATCCACGCCCCTCCGACCACAGCATCGTCATTGACCCACGCAACTATCCCAACGCTCGCGATTGAGCCCGATGCGACAACATCGTCGAGATCACCTCGACATTCCACACAACCAAAAACCACACCAAAACCCTAGATCTATCTCGTCAACCCTTCACGACGAAATAAAAAATCATTGAGTATTTTTCCGATCATCCTCGACCCACGAGCCACCTTTGACATGAACCCCGACACCCTAGTAACGCCGATCACCAGAAAATGCTCAAAACCCAAACTTCGTTCAACCTGAGAGTTTCCAACAATTATAAGCTTAAAAATCATGAAACGATTCTCTAAATTCATGATTTTGTAATACGAATCCATTTGTAAAGTCAAAACATGAAATCGAAATCATTGATTTTTTGACTTAATTTAGATTTTCACTGTAATTTATCCTTTTCTCAATATTTACTAAATATAAACAGTTGAACCCATTTTTATAATTAATGTTATAGTCTTATAATCATTTCTTCTTTAAAGATCATAGCTTGATATTGGTTGTGTAAAGAGAAATCAAATTTTGAACTTGCTTTAAACTTGTAACCTTTAGAATAGAGCAAGTACCCTGGTACATAGACATGCACACCCATATTTACATATATATACAAACATGCAGGCATATTTGACAACTAAAAACATATTCAAGCTTTAATATATAGTTTACTCACATTGTTTCCAGAGGAAGAAGAACCGGGCTTCCATTTGAACAGGCTTGAGTTTCTTCCTTCTTTTAATCTCTGGTTTTCATTGATTTATGTTGTTTTAGTTTGAATGTTTGGTTTGACTTTTTAAACTGAAGCTCATTCCAGATTTTCTCAGTTTTAAAGTGATCGAACAGGAATGAAGTTGATGTGTGGAAATGAAGTTTACAAGAGATCTATTTTTGTGCTGGTTGATGAAGTTGATTATACTCTTGTTCGTACAAATTTTTCAGAGATATTTTCTCTTGTTTGCTGATATAACTTGCCTTTCTGTGCTGCATTTATTATGTTGTACAACTTATATTTTTTTTCAACTGTACAATGCATAAGTATAATGTGGTGGCTTCCTTTGCAAGCTACTCTATACAATTTGTTTACTTGTTTAAATGTATATGTTTTATATTTGCATATGTATTTTGTTTGGTTCTTTTCTTTTTATTTGTTTCGTTACTTGGTAATGTAATCGAGTTTCTATTTTATTTTATTTTCTTTTTCTTTTATTATTTTTGTTTCTTTTATTCTATTTGTATTATTTTATATTGATTTATTAACAATTAACATGAGATTAAGATATATATATTTACTTTATATTGTATAAAACCATATAATTTATTTTGAAATATAGATGAATTTCTATATTTTATTTTGTTGTTAAAATTTTAGCTAATGGGTTACTTTTATATTTTTATTATAATTTATCTTATATAATTTGTATTTTTTATTTTTAAACCATTTATTTACGATTTAAATTCAAATCAAATATATATATATATATATAATTTCAAATTTTCTCATATATGCCCATATACATATATATCCACATATATACATATATATACAATATTTAAATTTTAAATGATTTAACATAGAATTTATTTGAACTCGGGGAAACTCGCATCAATTCATCGATTAATTTCACAATTTTTATTCAAAAACTAAATTAATTATCAATTTAAATTTATATAAAATCCGGGGTCGTTACAGACTCCCCTCCTTAAGAAATTTCGTCCCCGAAATTTGCCAAGGAGACACATAGATAGATGAAAAATATTTCATCAAATCAAACTGAATATCTATTCTGCATTTGGCTCACCAAATCAGAATATCAATTATAGATATAAGAACGAATCTGTTTAACACTTCACAAGGTACTTGGGTTATCCAGATCTACGAAATATGCAGAGGCATCGGTTAGTTCGAAAGGATAACTAACCATTCGTAGAACATTTCGGGACCCAAAGAATTGACAGTTATATGGATACAATTCCGATACTTTTAGTTTAGAAACTAAATTATACCTATCAACCATAGCGACCAAAGCAAACAATTCATCCAAACAAACAATTCGACCTATTTGGAGTTTATGTCCCATACAAATATATCAAATCTTCTTCCTGGATCTACCAGGAACTATCAAAGAATTGAGAAGAGATGTTGAACAAAAGAGATTGATAGGGAAAAGATTGTTTCCTTGTTGTTACAGGGTATTGACCAATTCGTGGTGGTATTCCCCTGTCCCCTATCGCATCCTCTTCTTACACTCATACTTACTATTAGTGGATAGCAAGAGAATTTACTTAGGCATACGTACGGATATCTTAGGGATTACTCATTCTAGGGTATACTTCACCCTATCTCTGATGAGCTACTTAATGTGTTATACTCCTGAGCTAAAGTTCAACCTTAGCTCTGATACCAAATGTGATGATCCTGAACTCGGCCCTCGAAAATCGGCACCTGTACTTCACTTGTACTCGAAATGCCGCAGATTCAAACGCCGAATCTGGCTCACCGGAGCTTATAACACAGTAAGTACAACAACACAGCGGAATAAAGAAACAATGATATATACAACTCCAATGAATACAATATCTAGAATGATATACAACAATGATATCAATATGATACAAGAATATCAGAGACAAATAATGATACAGCAGAAATAACAGAAGTGATAACTCCAAATGATCAGTTAGAGAGGCTGAGTCCAACCACTCCAATGTCAAGCTCGAACCACCATCATGTTTCACCAAGATAAGCAAGGTCAGCCGTGAGTGAAATCCAAACACTGAACTAGTTCCAGATACTCTACTGAACCTGACTATCTGAAAAAAACCAACTCTAGACTGCTCGTGTGGAAACTGATGGGCACCCAGAGTTTAGGAAGGGAACAATAAACTCCGAGTCAGTCACGGGACTGGTGTGAGTAACAAAAACAGTTGGCTTTGGAAAACAAAGTAAAATTGAAATTCGCAATGCTTTTTGGAAAATGAAACTACCATAAGGCCTCCCGCCACACACACAATGCAAACGCAGAATTGGAGGAGATATCTCCTTATGATAGTCAAAAATGCTTACTACGCAAAATCATTCGATATTATTACTATTAGTGCATAGTGTAGAAAACCATTTCGAAAGTATAATATTAATCATAGCCAGCATGGACATTCCGAACTATGCCTACTATAGCTACCATCTAAACAGTGGTGACCACCATAAGTAAATGGCAGGTTCTACAACTAAAACCGTACTGGGTTCGTATTGTTTGATTGGATTTCCAACAAATGGTCAAGCTAAGGAACTTCCTACTACCACATGGGTAGGCCTCTGGAGGGACGTCCCGAGAACCTACCCGGATCTCTGCCAACACAAGGTCGGGTTACCTCTGTAACTAGGTAACTACTACTCGAGTATGCCACCCCTCGGTCCTTTGGGACCTTTATCCGAGGCCTCGATCACAAAGCAACAATCACACAGTAAATAAGATTGATGCCACCACACAGGTATAGCATCTGGGCTCCATACCATGATACCACCTTTTTCTAGAAGGAAATGACATACCCTAAAGGGAGCGACCCTCATAACCTTGCTGCATCTTTCCTGTTTCGACAATTTCCGGGTTGTGAGGTCCGATGAGGTCTCGTCCACAAAGCTACGCTTTTTCACAAAGCCATGCTTTGATCAACAAATCATCAGCAACACACAGCAACACTTAGCATGCCACACTACCAAATTGGGAGTATATCACTGATAACTTTCAACTACATAACCTCTGAGCTCGTACGTCTCAGAGAAGGGTGATAAGCTAAGAGAATAACTCTCCGCCACCAAACAGAAATGTATTTGAAAGAAATCAGCTTTATATCTCAAAAGTGTAATGTCAGACATATGGCCATACATGTAAAGATCCCGGACTCGGCCTCCGAAAATCGTCACCCGTGCTTCACTTATACTCAAATGTCGTAGATTCAAACGCCGAATCTGGCTCCGCGTAGCTTATAACACCATTAAGTATAACAACACAGCGGAAGAAAAAGAATATATCAATATATATAACATTGATACAATGATAGATACAAAATCTGATACAATATGATACAACAGATATCAACATACATCAGAGATATCATACAAGAAATAGCAGTGGAAAGAAAATAGATAACACCAGCAGCGGATAGAATGTCTCCAATAGAATGCTCCAAGATAAGCAATGTCAGTCCATGAACTCCAAGAACTGAACTAGCTCCAGATAATCTACTAAACCTGAATATCTGAAAACCCCAACTCTAGACTGCCCGTGTGGGAAATGGTGGGCACCCAGAGTTTAGGAAGGGAACAATAAACTCCGAGTCAGTCATGGGACTGGTGTGAGCAACAAAAACAGTTTATCTTTAAACAAACAACAAAAGAATTTTAAACATTGAAATCCGCAATGCTTTAGGAAAATGAAACTACCATAAGACCTCCCACCAAACACATAATGCAAACGCAGAATTAGAGGAGATTTCTTCTTATGATAGTCAAAGATGCTTACTACGTAAAATCAAATCATTGGATATTATTATTAGTGCATAGTGGAAAATATTTCGAAAATATAATATTGATCTTAGCCAACATACAACCATTATTGTATGCCTACTATAGCTACCATGTTCAATAGCAGGTTACCGCCACATTCCATGGCAGGTTATACAACTAAAACCGTACAAGGCTCGTATTGTTTCTTTAGATTTCCAACAAATGGTCAGGCTAAGGAACTTCCTACTGCCACATGGGATCGCCTCTGGATGGACGTCCCGAGAACCAACCTGGCTCTCTGCCAACACAAGGCCGGGTTACCTCTGGAAATAAGTAACTACTACACGATTATGCCATTCCCCGGTCCTTTGGGACCTTTATCCGAGGCCTCAGTAACCAACATCACACATAATAATAAAGTGTGTCCACATGAGTAAGTATCTGGGCTCCATACCATGATACCACCCTTTTCAAGAAGGAAATGACAAACCCTAAAGGGCGCGACCCTCATAACCTTGCCGCATCATTTCTGTTTTGACCATTTCCGGTCTGTGAGGTCTGACGAGGTCTCATCCACAAAGCTACGCTTTTTCACAAAGCCATGCTCTGATCACAAATGATCAATAAATGATCAACACACAGCAACACTCAGCATGCCACATTACCAAATTGGGAGTATATCGCTGATAACCTTCAACTACATAACCTCTGAGCTAGTACGTCTCAGAGAAGGGTGTTAAGCTAAGAGAATAAATTCTTTGCCACCAACAGAAATGTATTTGAAAGAAATCTGCTTTATATCTCAAAATGTAATGTCAGACACGCAACCATACAAGTCTGTTCCGGGTTCGAACAGAACCGAAGGCACTTCCGAAGAAGCCCTTGCAATCCGGGTATTCACAATCCCGATCGGACTTCCCATCACTTAGGGAATCTCTATACCATAGCTACTCGGTGTAGAGACAATCGATAGGTCATCCTGTCGTTTTCACAAATACCCGGTCTTCAACACCGGTCTTCAAATGCTATCCATATACGACGTATCACTTATTCGGAATGGGTTATATGACACAAAGGTCCTCTCCCGGCTAATCCGAATAATGAACGCAATATTTAAAAACATATGGATAGGGAATTTTAGTTAAGTCACAACTTAAAACCCAAACCTTTTCTTTAAATGGTTTAAACGAATTACCATTTCAAATTCTTAAACAAAAAGATTCAATTCACAAAGTTCACCTAATTGTTCACAAAGATTCATTCACAGATTTTCCAAATCAATTTCCATTTCAATTAGATTAACTCGTTAAACTTTTAAAACAAAGATTTAACTGATAGCTTTCAAAACAATTCCATTTCGAATGGTTTAAACAAATCACCAGTTTAAATCTATTAAAATAACAGATTCAATTCATAGCTTTCAAAAAGAATTCATTCATAACTTGGAAAAAACCATTTTTCAATTCAAACTTGAAATTCCTTTAATTAAATTGGAATTTCATTTCTTATATGAAAGCTTTTATCATTTGAAAACAAACAGTTTTCATTTCGGAAAATCTGATTCATTCATACGAATTAAAATCCTTGGGTTAAATTCAAATTCTCAAACAATATTTTAAAATGGTTTAAACACATTTATAACATCTTAACCAAATTTCCAATCATCGAATTCAATTCCAAATGTTGAATTCAAAATTCAAATTAAATTATTTAAATTAGGAAACTTACCAAGTTATTCAAAATAACTTTCATCTTAAAAACTCCTCTTTAAAAGCTTTAACATTTAATCCCAAATCCATTTCCAAAATCAATTGAAATTAAGATTTCAATTTCAAAAATATTAAATTTAAATCATCTGTGACTTAACCGATTTCCTCGTGAAATCCATATTTGTGTGTGTAAAGGTGTAGTCCAGGGTTTCACACAGTAGTGCAACATCATCATCAATCAGATCAAAATACAGAAATATAGCTGATAAGTAGTATAACTATAACGCTTATCTTTTCATTCACAGATCACTGATCACAGATATATAAATATTATAGATAATAATATTACATTCATCCCAGATAAATAACTATAGTACAAATCACAAATCATAATATATCATATAGCATCACAGATCAGGGAATATCAACAATTCAATCATTCAATAGAATCCAAACATTCATAAGTAAGACCAGTTAATTGTCTGATTAATCCAAATCAAATTTAATTTCTTATGAATTACTAATCCTAGTTAATTAACATTAATAAATTACAAATCATTTTGATTAATTATTCTTTAATCATTTATTAATTAACCTTTAATTATTCCTTAATCATTAATTAATAAATCTCAATTATTAATTGATTAACCTTTAATTATTAGTTAATCAACCTTAATTAATAATTTAATCAACTTTTAATTATTAATTAATTATCCTTTAATTAATTATCTTAATTAATTACCTTAATTAATTACCCCTTAATTAATTACCATTAAATTAATTATCCTTAATTAATAAGTGATTGTCCTTAATCATTAAATAATTAACCTTTAATTATTTAATATTCTTTAAGTAATTAACCTTTAATTACTTACATAAATCAATCTTGAATTGAACACATAAATTGATCAGTTTCTAATAAATAAACAAGAGAACTTATTAATCAACCTTTGAAAACAATTATCATTTAAACCTTGTTAATGACTTTGGGAAAGAAATCATCATTAAGGCATTAATTAACCTTTATAAATCTTTAAGTAAATAAATAATCAAAACATTATTAAGATAAACCATTTATCATTATTTTTTTCTAAATTATCATTAACATTATTTAAAATATTTATCATATAACAGTTTAAACTAGATTAAATTTAAATTATAAAACTTGCTTTAAAAACAACTGTTTAAAACCCTGCTTCGGGTTCAACCTAAAGGAATCTCGAGACAAAACCGGAGACACTCACGAAACCTTACTGCTTCGAGCCATCACTAGCAATTCTCGAGCTCAACTTCGAGCCTCGACTCTCCTTCCCAAACTAAAACAAACCCAAACACAACACAGTGCTCTGTGCACGTGCACGACGACTCTCGCGACTCCGACCAACTACGCCGGCCTCATCACATTACCGATGACCTCTATAAGCCTTCCGACCACCCAGATCCAACAATCCCATCTCGAATCTAAATCGAGTACTTCGATCAAGACTGGAACCCAAACTTCGATCGGAAAAACCTCCATCACCGACAATCCCAACCATCTGCACCCACGCCATCGCGTCCACACATTCGCCAAAACCTCCCCCTCCTGATCCCCACTGACCGATCACCTGAATCGCCTCGATGATGACGAATTTCCCTTAAAAATGTTGTCGACCATACTGGGTTGTTAAACCCTAAATCCACGTCGCTTGACGCCACTGCGAATAAAAAATTTCCTAACTATTTTTCCAATGATCCTCGCTTCGCAAACCTCCTCCAGCCCCAACCACGACAACCATCTCCTCCTTGATCGCCAAAAATTGCCAGGAAATCATTTTACATTCAACTTTGAAATTCTCATGATTCACTCAACTAAAAAATGTGATTTTTCTTTTAAAAATCATTATTTCCAAAAGTATAACATATTATATAAGTAAATCAAGATTTCAAGATACTTGGATTTTTGCATGATTTTGAATTTCATTGTAATAATTATTCCCAGTCCAATTATCTTCATTTTTAAATCTTAAAAATATTTTCTTTAATTAGATCTTGATTATACAAACGAATTTCATTCAGATCTTGAAGCCTAATATGAATTGGAGATGAAGAATTTGATTTTTAAAACAGGCTTGAAACCTGTAACTTTTGAACAGAGATGAAATTGCCTGAATAACAGACATGCACAACATATACATACATTTTTGTATACATACTAACATATGTTCACACATTACTACAGCTCCATTTCACAAACAACAGATCATAGATTAGAAAAAAAGAAAAGTTTACTCACCGTGTTTTTTTTGTGAAGATGAACAGACCTCTTTTTCTTGAACCAGGTTGCAATTTGCAAGTGGAACCTTCTTCTTTAATTCTTCGATTTAAATTGTTGTTTAAGTTGGATTTGTCTAAGTCTTAGATGATGTTTACTTCAAAATTTTCTCTCAGGTAGAATGGCATGAACTGGAATGAAAATGAGGGAGATATAGAAAAAGAAGTTTACAGGTGATAAACTATTTTGTACAAGTGATAATGTGGTTTGCACATCAGGGTAATATTTTGTACAATTTTAGCAGAGATTTTTCCTTTGCTTGCTGATATAAATTTTGGCTTGGTGGCTGCATTAATTATCACGTACCTTTAAACTTATCCTATGTTTTCTTTTCTTTGTCTTATTACTTTGTACAAAACTTCCATACACTTATTCTATGTGTACTATTTTTATTGATTTATTAAGACATATATATTTCTTTACATTGAATAAAACTATATATATTTATTTATTTTTATAATATAGATGAATTTCAAAATTTTAATTTGTTGGTAAAATTTTATTAAGGTGTACCTTTTTATTTTTATAATTTATCTAATTTATCTTATATATTTTTACTTTTATTTATTTCTATCTTTAGCTTAAATATTTATTATTAATTTATTTTTATTTTTAAACTTGTATCAATTATCTATATTTTTATATTTATCTTTAAACCATTTAGTTAAGATTTAGATTCAAATCAAATATACACATATATATACTCAAATTTACTCATATATGTCTGTATACATATATATTCACATATACACAATATTTAAATTTTAAATGATTTATATATAATTTATTTTAGTTCGGGGAAACTCGCATTACTTAACCATTTATTTCACAATTTTTTTTATTCAAAAATTAATTAATTATCATTTTAAATTTATATAAATTCGGGGTCGTTACAGACTTCCCCCCTTAAAAGAATTTCGTCCTCGAAATTGCCAAGGAGACACAAAGATAGATGAAGAATATTTCATCAAATCAATTGAATATCTATTCTATATTTGGCTTCCCAAATCAGAATATCAATAATAGATACGAGAACAGATCTATTTGACACTTCACAAAATACTCAGGTTATCCAGATCTATGAAATATGGAGTGATACTGGTTAGTTTGAAAGGATAACTAACCATTCGTAGAATATATTCGGAATCCTAAAGATAGATAGATATATGGATACAATTTCAAAAGTTTTAGTTTAGAAACCAAATTATACCTATCAACCATAACAACCAGAGCAAACAAGGCAACCAATACATCCAAACAAACAATTCTGTCCCATTCGGAGTTTATGTCCCATATTAATATATCAAATCTCTTCCTGGATCCATCAGGAATTATCGAAGAATTAAGAAAAAGATGTTGAACAAAAGAGATTGATAAAGAAAAGATTGTTTCCTTGTTGTTACAGGGTATTGACTATTTATAATCGTATTCCCATGTCCCCTATCTCATCCTCTTCTTGCACTCATACTCACTATCAGTGGATAGCAAGAGAATTTACTGAGGCATACGGACAGATATCTTAAGGATTACTCATTCTAGGGTATACTTCACCCTATCTCTAATGAGCTACTTAATGTGTTATACTCCTGAGCTAAAGTTTTACCCTCAGCTCTAATACCAGATGTAAAAGTCCAAAAACTCGGCCTTCGAAAATCGGCACCCGTACTTCACTTGTACTCAAATGCCGTAGATTCAAACTCCGAATCTGGCTCCCCGGAGCTTATAACACCATTAAGTATAACAACACAGCGGAAGAAAAAGAATATATCAATATATATAACATTGATACAATGACAGATACAAAATCTGATACAATATGATACAACAGATATCAACATACATCAGAGATATCATACAAGAAATAGCAGCGGAAAGAAAATAGATAACACCAGCAGCGGATAGAATGTCTCCAATAGAATGCTCCAAGATAAGCAACGTCGGTCCATGAACTCCAAGAACTAAACTAGCTCCAGATAATCTACTAAACCTGAATATCTGAAAACCCCAACTCTAGACTGCCCGTGTGGGAAATGGTGGGCACCCAGAGTTTAGGAAGGGAACAATAAACTCCGAGTCAGTCATGGGACTGGTGTGAGCAACAAAAACAGTTTATCTTTAAACAAACAACAAAAGAATTTTAAACATTGAAATCCGCAATGCTTTTGGAAAATGAAACTACCATAAGACCTCCCGCCACACACACAATGCAAACGCAGAATTGGAGGAGATTTCTTCTTATGATAGTCAAAGATGCTTACTACGCAAAATCAAATCATTGGATATTATTATTAGTGCATAGTGGAAAATATTTCGAAAATGTAATATTGATCTTAGCCAACATACAACCATTATTGTATGCCTACTATAGCTACCATGTTCAATAGCAGGTTACCACCACATTCCATGGCAGGTTATACAACTAAAACCGTCCAAGGCTCGTATTGTTTCTTTGGATTTCCAACAAATGGTCAGGCTAAGGAACTTCCTACTGCCACATGGGATCGTCTCTAGATGGACGTCCCGAGAACCAACCTGGCTCTCTTCCAACACAAGGCCGGGTTACCTCTGGAAATAGGTAACTACTACACGATTATTCCATTCCCCGGTCCTTTGGGACCTTTATCCGAGGCCTCGGTAACCAACATCACACATAATAATAAAGTGTGTCCACATGAGTAAGTGTATGGGCTCCATACCATGATACCACCCTTTTCCATAAGGAAATGACATACCCTAAAGGGCGCGACCCTCATAACCTTGCCGCATCATTCCTGTTTTGACCATTTCTGGTCTGTGAGGTCTGACGAGGTCTCATCCACAAAGCTACGCTTTTTCACAAAGCCATGCTCTGATCACAAATGATCAATAAATGATCAACACACAGCAACACTCAGCATGCCACATTATCAAACTGGGAGTATATTGCTGATAACCTTCAACTACATAACCTCTGAACTCGTACGTCTCAGAGAAGGTTGTTAAGCTAAGAGAATAAATTCTCCGCCACCAATAGAAATGTATTTGAAAGAAATCTGCTTTATATCTCAAAATGTAATGTCAGACATGCAATCATACAAGTCTGTTCTGGGTTCGAACAGAACCGAAGGCACTTCCGAAGAAGCCCTTGCAATCCGGGTATTCACAATCCCAATCGGACTTCCCATCACTTAGGGAATCTCTATACCGTAACTACTCGGTGCAGAGACAATCGATAGGTTATCCTGTCGTTTTCACAAATACCCGGTCTTCAACACCGGTCTTCAAATGTTATCCATATACGACGTATCACTTATTCGGAATGGGTTATATGACACAAAGGTCCCCTCCCGGCTAATCCGAATAATGAACGCAATATTTAAAAACATATGGATAGGGAATTTTAGTTAAGTCACAACTTAAAACCCAAACCTTTTCTTTAAATGGTTTAAACGAATTACCATTTCAAATTCTTAAACAAAAAGATTCAGTTCACAAAGTTCACCCAGTTGTTCACAAAGATTCATTCACAGATTTTCCAAATCACTTTCCATTTCAATTAGATTAACTCGTTAAACTTTTAAAACAAAGATTTAACTAATAGCTTTCAAAACAATTCCATTTCGAATGGTTTAAACAAATCACCAGTTTAATTCTGTTAAAATAACAGATTCAATTCATAGCTTTCAAAAGAATTCATTCATAACTTGGAAAAAACCATTTTTCAATTCAAACTTGAAATTCCTTTAATTAAATTGGAATTTCATTTCTTATATAAAAGCTTTTATCATTTGAAAACAAACAGTTTTCATTTTGGAAAATCTGATTCATTCATACGAATTAAAATCCTTGGGTTAAATTCAAATTCTCAAACAATATTTTAAAATGGTTTAAACACATTTATAACATCTTAACCAAATTTCCAATCATCGAATTCAATTCCAAATGTTGAATTCAAAATTCAAATTAAATTATTTAAATTAGGAAACTTACCAAGTTATTCAAAATAACTTTCATCTAAAAAACTCCTCTTTAAAAGCTTTAACATTTAATCCCAAATCCATTTCCAAAATCATTTGAAATTAAGATTTCAATTTCAAAAATATTAAATTTAAATCATCTGTGAATTAACCGATTTCCTCGTGAAATCCATATTTGTGTGTGTAAAGGTGTAGTCCAGGGGTTTTACACAGTAGTGCAACATAATCATCAATCAGATCAAAATACAGAAATATAGTTGATAAGCGGTATAACTATAACGCTTATCTTTTCATTCACAGATCACTGATCACGGATATATAAATATTACAGATAGTAATATTACATTCATCCCAGATAAATAACTACAATGCAAATCACAAATCAGAATATATCACATAGCATCACATATCAGGGAATATCAACAATTCAATCATTCAATAGAATCCAAACATTAATAAGTAAGACCGGTTAATTGTCTGATTAATCCAAATCAAATTTAATTTCTTATGAATTACTAATCCTAGTTAATTAACATTAATAAATTACAAATCAATTTGATTAATTATTCTTTAATCATTTATTAATTAACCTTTAATTATTCCTTAATCATTAATTAATAAATCTCAATTATTAATTGATTAACCTTTAATTATTAGTTAATCAACCTTAATTAATAATTTAATCAACTTTTAATTATTAATTAATTATCCTTTAATTAATTATCTTAATTAATTACCATATTTAATTACCCCTTAATTAATTACCATTAAATTAATTACCATTAAATTAATTATCCTTAATTAATAAGTGATTGTCCTTAATCATTAAATAATTAACCTTTAATTATTTAATATTCTTGAAGTAATTAACCTTTAATTACTTACATAAATCAATCTTGAATTGATCACATAAATTGATCAGTTTCTAACAAATAAACAAGAGAACTTATTAATCAACCTTTGAAAACAATTATCATTTAAACCTTGTTAAAGACTTTTGGAAAGAAATCATCATTAAGGCATTAATTAACCATTCAAAATCTTTAAGTAAATAAATAATCAAAACATTATTAAGATAAACCATTTATCTTTATTTTTTTTCTAAATTATCATTAACATCATTTAAAACATTTATCATATAACAGTTTAAACTAGATTAAATTTAAATTATAAAACTTGCTTTAAAAAAACTGTTTAAAACCCAGCTTCGGGTTCAACCTGAAGGAATCTCGAGACAAAACCCGAGACACTCACGAAACCTTCCTGCATTGAGCCATCACCAGCAATTCTCGAGCTCAACTTCGAGCCTCGACTCTCCTTCCCAAACTCAAACAAACCCAGACACACACCGTGCTCTATGCACGTGCACGACGACTCTCGTGACACCGACCAACTACGCCGGCCTTATCACATTGCCGATGACCTCTACAAGCCTCCGACCACCCAGATCCAACAATCCCATCTCGAATCTAAATCGAGTACATCGATCAAGACTAGAACCCAAACTTCGATCGGAAAAACCTCCATCACCGACAATCCCAGTCATCTACACCCACGGCATCGCATCCACACATTTGCAAAACCTCCCCCTCCTGATCCCCACTGACCGATCACCTGAATCGCCTCGATGATGACGAATTTCCCTTAAAAACGTTGTCGACCATACTGGGTTGTTAAACCCTAAATCCATGTCGCTCCATCGCCACAGCGAATAAAAAATTTCCTAACTATTTTTCCGATGATCCTCGCTTCGCAAACCTCCTCCAGCCCCAACCACGACAACCATCTCCTCCTTGATCGCTAGAAATTGCCAAGAAATCATTTTACGTTCAACTTCGAAATTCTCATGATTCACTCAACTAAGAAATGTGATTTTTCTTTTAAAAATCATTATTTCCAAAAGTAAAACATATTATATAAGTAAATCAAGATTTCAAGATACTTGGATTTTTGCAAGATTTTGAATTTCACTGTAATAATTATTCCCAGTCCAATTATCTTCATTTTTAAATCTTAAAAATATTTTCTTTAGTTAGATTTTGATTATACAAACGAATTTCATTCAGATCTTGAAGCCTAATATGAATTGGAGATGAAGAATTTGATTTTTAAAACAGGCTTGAAACCTGTAACTTTTGAACAGAGATGAAAATGCCTGAATAATAGACATGCACAACATATACATACATTTTTGTATACATACTAACATATGTTCACACATTACTACAGCTCCATTTCGCAAACAACAGATCATAGATCAGAAAAAAAGAAAACTTTACTCACCGTGTTTTTTTGTGAAGATGAACAAAGCTCTTTTTCTTGAACCAGGTTGCAATTTGCAAGTGGAACCTTCTTATTTAATTCTCTGGTTTAAATTGTTGTTTAAGTTGGATTTGTTTAAGTCTTAGATGATGTTTACTTCAAAATTTTCTCTCAACTAGAATGGCACGAACTGGAATGAAAATGAGGGAGATATAGAAAAAGAAGTTTACAGGTGATAAACTATTTTGTACAAGTGATAATGTGGTTTGCACATCAGGGTAATATTTTGTACAATTTTAGCAGAGATTTTTCCTTTGCTTGTTGATTTAAATTTTGGCTTGGTGGCTGCATTAGTTATCGCGTACCTTTATACTTATCCTATATTTTCTTTTCTTTGTCTTATTACTTTGTACAAAACTTCCATACACTTATTTTCTTTCATAATTTATCTTATATGTATTTTCTTCTTAAATCTTATTATCTTATAATATAAGTGAACTTTAATTTTATTTTATTTTATTTTATTATTTTTTGTAGTCTATTCTATGTGTACTATTTTGTATTGATTTATTAAGACATATATAATTCTTTACATTGAATAAAACTATATATATATATATATATTTATTTATTTTTGTAATATAGATGAATTTCAAAATTTTAATTTGTTGTTAAAATTTTATTTAAGGTGTTCCTTTTTATTTTATAATTTATCTAATTTATCTTATATATTTTTACTTTTATTTATTTCTATCTTTAGCCTAAATATTTATTATTAATTTATTTTTATTTTTAAAATTGTATCAATTATCTATGTTTTTATATTTATCTTTAAACCATTTAGTTAAGATTTAGATTCAAATCAAATATACACATATATATACCAAAATTTACTCATATATGTCCGTATACATATATATTCACATATATACAATATTTAAATTTTAAATGATTTATATAGAATTTATTTTAGTTCGGGGAAACTCGCATTACTTAACCATTTATTTCACAATTTTTTTTATTCAAAAATTAATTAATTATCATTTTAAATTTATATAAATTCGGGGTTGTTACAAACTTCGCCCCTTAAAAGAATTTCGTCCCCGAAATTGCCAAGGAGACACAAAGATAGATGAAGAATATTTCATCAAATCAACTGAATATCTATTCTGTATTTGGCTTCCCAAATCAGAATATCAATAATAGATATGAGAACGGATCTATTTGACACTACACAAAATACTCAGGTTATCCAGATCTATGAAATATGGAGTGATACTGGTTAGTTTGAAAGGATAACTAACCATTCGTAGAATATATTCGGAATCCCAAAGATAGATAGATATATGGGTACAATTTCAAAAGTTTTAGTTTAAAAACCAAATTATACCTATCAACCAGAGCAAACAAGGCAACCAATACATCCAAACAAACAATTCTGTCCCATCCGGAGTTTATGTCCCATATTAATATATCGAATCTCTTCCTGGATCCATCAGGAATTATCGAAGAATTGAGAAAAAGATGTTGAACAAAATATATTGATAAAGAAAAGATTGTTTCCTTGTTGTTACAGGGTATTGACTATTTATAATCGTATTCCCATGTCCCCTATTTCATCCTCTTCTTGCACTCATACTCACTATCAGTGGATAGCAAGAGAATTTACTGAGGCATACGGACGGATATCTTAAGGATTACTCATTCTAGGGTATACTTCACCCTATCTCTAATGAGCTACTTAATGTGTTATACTCCTGAGCTAAAGTTTTACCCTCAGCTCTGATACCAGATGTAAAAGTTCAAAAACTCGGCCTTCGAAAATCGACACCCGTACTTCACTTGTACTCAAATGCCATAGATTCAAACGCCGAATCTGGCTCCCCGGAGCTTATAACACCATTAAGTAAAACAACACAGCGGAAGAAAAAGAATATATCAATATATATAACATTGATACAATGACAGATACAAAATCTGATACAATATGATACAACATATATCAACATACATCAGAGATATCATACAAGAAATAGCAGCGGAAAGAAAATAGATAACACCAGCAGCTGATAGAATGTCTCCAAAAGAATGCTCCAAGATAAGCAACATCGGTCCATGAACTCCAAGAACTGAACTAGCTCCAGATAATCTACTAAACCTGAATATCTGAAAACCCCAACTCTAGACTGCCCGTGTGGGAAATGGTGGGCGCCCAGAGTTTAGGAAGGGAACAATAAACTTTGAGTCAGTCATGGGACTGGTGTGAGCAACAAAAACAGTTTATCTTTAAACAAACAACAAAAGAATTTTAAACATTGAAATCCGCAATGCTTTTGGAAAATGAAACTACCATAAGACCTCCCGCCACACACACAATGCAAACGCAGAATTGGAGGAGATTTCTTCTTATGATAGTCAAAGATGCTTACTATGCAAAATCAAATCATTGGATATTATTATTAGTGCATAGTGGAAAATATTTCGAAAATATAATATTGATCTTAGCCAACATACAAACATTATTGTATGCCTACTATAGCTACCATGTTCAATAGCAGGTTAACGCCACATTCCATGGCAGGTTATACAACTAAAACCGTCCAAGGCTCGTTTTGTTTCTTTGGATTTCCAACAAATGGTTAGGCTAAGGAACTTCCTACTGCCACATGGGATCGCCTCTGGATGGACGTCCCGAGAACCAACCTGGCTCTCTGCCAACACAAGGCCGGGTTACCTTTGGAAATAAGTAACTACTACACGATTATGCCATTCCCCGGTCCTTTGGGACCTTTATCCGAGGCCTCGGTAACCAACATCACACATAATAATAAAGTGTGTCCACATGAGTAAGTGTCTGGGCTCCATACCATGATACCACCCTTTTCCAGAAGGAAATGACATACCCTAAAGGGCGCGACCCTCATAACCTTGCCGCATCATTCCTGTTTTGACCATTTCCGGTCTGTAAGGTCTGATGAGGTCTCGTCCACAAAGCTACGATTTTTCACAAAGCCATGCTCTGATCACAAATGATCAATAAATGATCAACACACACAGCAACACTCAGCATGCCACATTAACAAATTGGGAGTATATCGCCGATAACCTTCAACTACATAACCTCTGAGCTCGTACGTCTCAAAGAAGGGTGTTAAGCTAAGAGAAAAAATTCTCCGCCACCAACAGAAATGTATTTGAAAGAAATCTGCTTTATATCTTAATATGTAATGTCAAACATGCAACCATACAAGTCTGTTTCGGGTTCGAACAGATCCGAAGGCACTTCCGAAGAAGCCCTTGCAATCCGGGTATTCACAATCCCGATCGGACTTCCCATCACTTAGGGAATCTATATACCGTAGCTACTCGGTGCACAAAAAATCAATAGGTTATCCTGTCATTTTCACAAATACCCGGTCTCCAACACCGGTCTTCAAATGCTATCCATATACGACGTATCACTTATTCGGAATGGGTTATATGACACAAAGGTCCTCTCCCGGCTAATCCGAATAATGAACGCAATATTTAAAAACATATGGATAGGGAATTTCAGTTAAGTCACAACTTAAAACCCAAACCTTTTCTTTAAATGGTTTAAACGAATTACCATTTCAAATTCTTAAACAAAAAGATTCAATTCACAAAGTTCACCCGGTTGTTCACAAAGATTCATTCACAGATTTTCCAAATCAATTTCCATTTCAATTAGATTAACTCGTTAAACTTTTAAAACAAAGATTTAACTGATAGCTTTCAAAACAATTCCATTTCGAATGGTTTAAACAAATCACCAGTTTAAATCTGTTAAAATAACAGATTCAATTCATAGCTTTCAAAAAGAATTCATTCATAACTTGGAAAAAACCATTTTTCAATTCAAACTTAAAATTCCATTAACTAAATTGGAATTTCATTTCTTATATGAAAGCTTTTATCATTTGAAAACAAACAGTTTTCATTTCGGAAAATCTGATTCATTCATACGAATTAAAATCCTTGGGTTAAATTCAAATTCTCAAACAATATTTTAAAATGGTTTAAATGCATTTATAACATCTTAACCAAATTTCCAATCATCGAATTCAATTCCAAATGTTGAATTCAAAATTCAAATTAAATTATTTAAATTAGGAAACTTACTAAGTTATTCAAAATAACTTTCATCTTAAAAAATCCTCTTTAAAAGCTTTAACATTTAATCCCAAATCCATTTCCAAAATCAATTGAAATTATGATTTCAATTTCAAAAATATTAAATTTAAATCATCTGTGACTTAACCGATTTCCTCGTGAAATCCATATTTGTGTGTGTAAAGGTGTAGTCCAGGGGTTTCACATAGTAGTGCAACATCATCATCAATCAGATCAAAATACAGAAATATAGTTGATAAGCGGTATAACTATAACGCTTATCTTTTCATTCACAGATCACTGATCACATATATATAAATATTATAGATAATAATATTACATTCATCCTACATAAATAACTACAGTACAAATCACAAATCTGAATATATCACATAGCATCATAGATCAGGGAATATCAACAATTCAATCATTCAATAGAATCCAAACATTCATAAGTAAGACCAGTTAATTGTCTGATTAATCCAAATCAAATTTAATTTCTTATGAATTACTAATCCTAGTTAATTAACATTAATAAATTACAAATCATTTTGATTAATTATTCTTTAATCATTTATTAATTAACCTTTAATTATTCCTTAATCATTAATTAATAAATCTCAATTATTAATTGATTAACCTTTAATTATTAGTTAATCAACCTTAATTAATAATTTAATCAACTTTTAATTATTAATTAATTATCCTTTAATTAATTATCTTAATTAATTACCTTAATTAATTACCTTAATTAATTACCCCTTAATTAATTACCATTTAATTAATTACCATTAAATTAGTTACCTTAATTAATAAGTGATTGTCCTTAATCATTAAATAATTAACCTTTAATTATTTAATATTCTTGAAGTAATTAACCTTTAATTACTTACATAAATCAATCTTGAATTGATCACATAAATTGATCAGTTTCTAATAAATAAACAAGAGAACTTATTAATCAACCTTTGAAAACAATTGTCATTTAAACCTTGATAATGACTTTTGGAAAGAAATCATCATTAAGGCATTAATTAACCTTTAAAAATCTTTTAAGTAAATAAATAATCAAAACATTATTAAGATAAACCATTTATCTTTATTTTTTTCTAAATTATCATTAACATCATTTAAAACATTTATCATATAACAGTTTAAACAAGATTAAATTTAAATTATAAAACTTACTTTTAAAAAAACTGTTTAAAACCCTGCTTCGGGTTCAACCTGAAGGAATCTCGAGACGAAACCCGAGTAACTCACGAAACCTTCCTGTTTCGAGCCATCACCAGCAACTCTCGAGCTCAACTTCGAGCCTCGACTCTCCTTCCCAAACTCAAATAAACCCAGACATAACACAGTGCTCTATGCACGTGCACGACGACTCTCGCAACTCCGACCAACTACGCCGGCCTCATCACATTGCCGATGACCTCTACAAGCCTTCCGACCACCCAGATCCAATAATCCCATCTCGAATCTAAATCGAGTACTTCGATCAAGACTAAAACCCAAACTTCGATCGGAAAAACCTCCATCACCGACAATCCCAGTCATCTGCACCCACGCCATCGCGTCCACACATTCGCCAAAACCTCCTGATCCCCACTGACCGATCACCTGAATCGCCTCGATGATGACGAATTTCCATTAAAAACGTTGTCGAACATACTGGGTTGTTAAACCCTAAATCCACGTCGCTCCATCGCCACAGCGAATAAAAAATTTCCTAACTATTTTTCCGATGATCCTCGCTTCGCAAACCTCCTCCAGCCCCAACCACGACAACCATCTCCTCCTTGATCGCCAGAAATTGCCAAGAAATCATTTTACGTTCAACTTTGAAATTCTCATGATTCACTCAACTAAAAATGTGATTTTTCTTTAAAAATCATTATTTCCAAAAGTAAAAGATATTATATAAGTAAATCAAGATTTCAAGATACTTGGATTTTTGCATGATTTTGAATTTCACTGTAATAATTATTCCCGGTCCAATTATCTTCATTTTTAAATCTTAAAAATATTTTCTTTAGTTAGATCTTGATTATACAAACGAATTTCATTCAGATCTTGAAGCCTAATATGAATTGGAGATGAAGAATTTGATTTTTAAAACAGGCTTGAAACCTATAACTTTGGAACAGAGATGAAATTGCCTGAATAACAGACATGCACAACATATAAATACATTTTTGTATACATACTAACATATGTTCACACATTACTACAGCTCCATTTCACAAACAACAGATCATAGATCAGAAAAAAAGAAAAGTTTACTCACCGTGTTTTTTTTGTGAAGATGAACAGAGCTCTTTTTCTTGAACCAGGTTGCAATTTGCAAGTGGAACCTTCTTCTTTAATTCTCTGGTTTAAATTGTTGTTTAAGTTGGATTTGTTTAAGTCTTAGATGATGTTTACTTCAAAATTTTCTCTCAGCTAGAATGGCATGAACAGGAATGAAAATGAGGGAGATATAGAAAAAGAAGTTTACAGGTGATAAACTATTTTGTACAAGTGATAATATGGTTTGCACATCAGGGTAATATTTTGTACAATTTTAGCATAGATTTTTCCTTTGCTTGCTGATATAAATTTTGGCTTGGTGGCTGCATTAATTATCACGTACCTTTATACTTATCCTATGTCTTCTTTTCTTTATCTTATTACTTTGTACAAAACTTCCATACACTTATTTTCTTTCATAATTTATCTTATATATATTTTCTTCTTAAATCATATTATCTTATAATATAAGTGAACTTTAATTTTATTTTATTTTCTTTTATTATTTTTTATAGTCTATTCTATGTGTACTATTTTGTATTGATTTATTAAGACATATATATTTCTTTACATTGAATAAAACTATATATATATATATTTATTTATTTATTTTTGTAATATAGATGAATTTCAAAATTTTAATTTGTTGTTAAAATTTTATTTAAGGTGTACCTTTTTATTTTTATAATTTATCTAATTTATCTTATATATTTTTACTTTTATTTATTTCTATCTTTAGCTTAAATATTTATTATTACATTATTTTTATTTTTAAACTTATATCAATTATCTATATTTTATATTTATCTTTAAACCATTTAGTTAAGATTTAGATTCAAATCAAATATACACATATATATACTCAAATTTACTCATATATGTCCGTATACATATATATTCACATATACACAATATTTAAAATTTAAATGATTTATATAGAATTTATTTTAGTTCGGGGAAACTCGCATTACTTAACCATTTATTTCACAATTTTTTTTTATTCAAAAATTAATTAATTATCATTTTAAATTTATATAAATTCGGGGTCGTTACAATACAAGTCTGTTTCGGGTTCGAACAGAACCGAAGGCACTTCCAAAGAAGCCCTTGCAATCCGGGTATTCACAATCCCGATCGGATTCCCCATCACTTAGGAAATCTCTATACCGGCGCGACTCAATGCAGAGACAATCGATAGGTCATCCTATCGTTCTCACAAATACCGATCTTCACCACTGGTCTTCAAATGCAATCCATATACGACGTATCATTATTCGGAATGGGTTATATGACACAAAGTCCTCTCCCGGCTAAACCGAATAGTGAGCGTAATATTTAAAAACATATGGATATTGGGATTTCAATTAAGTCACAGCTTATTACCCAAAACTTTTCTTTCAAATGGTTTAAACACATTACCATTTTAATCTTTTACACAAAAAGATTCCATTCGCAAAGTTCACCCAGTTTCACAAAGATCCATTCACAGATTTCAAATTGATTTCCAGCTCAATTGGATTAACTCATTAAATCTTTAAATCAAAGATTTAACTTATAGCTTCCAAAACACGTTTCCAAAGATTTATTCGTCACTTGGAAAACCATTTTCAATTCAAACTTGAAATTCCTTTAATTTAAATCGGAATTTCATTTCTTATATGAAAGCTTCTATTATTTGAAAACAAATAGTTTTTATTTCGGAAAATCTGATTCATTTATACGAGTTAAAGTCCTTGGGTTAAATTCAAATTCTCAAAACCATACTTTTAAAATGGTTTAAATTCATATAAACACATTTATAACATCTTTAACCATAATTTCCAAACATGGAATTCAATTCCAAATTTTGAATTCAAATTCAAATTAAATTATTTAAATTGGAAACTTTACCAAGTTATTCAAAATAACTTTTATCTTAAAAACTTCTTTCCAAAGCTTTAACATTTAACCCAAATCCATTTCCAAAATCAATTGAAATTAAAATTTCAATTTCAAAAATATTAAATTTAAATCATCTGTGACTTAACCGATTTCCTCGTGAAATCCATATTTGTGTGTGTATGGTGTGGTCCATGGGTTTCACGCAATAGTGCGACATCATTCAATCATCACAGATCAGAATACAGAAATATAGTTGATAAGCGGTATAACTATAACGCTTATCATTCATTCATAGATTCACAGATCACAGATAAATCACAGATAGATAATATAAATAAATAAATAAATTACATTCATCATAGCTTGAATTAAAACAAATTTACATCACAAAGCATCACACAGTAGGGATATCGAACAATTCATAGCATTCAATAGGATACAATCGTCCATAAGTGAAACCAATTAAGATATCGGATTAATCTAAACCAGACCATTTGCCTATGGATAATTCATCTTGATTAATCATCCTTGATTAATCATTCTTTAATTACATTAAGTAATTTGCCTTTAAATTAATTACACAAATTTATTATTTCCAAACCCACCACATTACTTAACCTTTAATTACCATCTTAATTAATTACCCAAATTAATTATCCGACAATCACATTGATTAATTATCCTTTATTAATTTACACTCATTAATTAACTAATCCTTAATAAATTTCCTTAATTAATCAATCCTTTAATCAATTACCCTAAGTAATGAATTTTTAATTACTTCCCTTAAGTAATTTACTTTTAATTACTTTCATTTGGTAATTACCCCTAATTAATTAACTAATTACTTATCCTAAATTAATTTAATCAATTAATTATCTTAATTTAATAGTCCTTAATTAATTAACTTTAATTACTTTCCTTGATTAATTAATCTTTAATTATTAATTACCCTCAAATTAATCTCTTTAATTAATTAACCCTATTAATTAATTATGCTTTAATTAATCACTTTGATCATAAATTAATTACTTTTAATTAAGTAATTATCTTTAAGTAATTAATTTCCTTTAATTAATAAACCCCTTTAATTAATTACATTAAGTAATTAATCTTTTAATTACTTTATTAATTAAATCATTACTCATCAAAACCTTAATCAACTTTAAGATAATCCATTTATCTTATTAATTTCTTAATTATCATTCACATATAAATTTTAAACATTTTATCCTTTAATTAACACATGGTTACGTTCCTAAAATTTAGTTTAAATTAATTTACAAATTTAAATTAAACAAATCCCATAGCTTCTTAAATCAAATGTTATATAAAAACATATATTACATATAAAAGTATTTGATTTAAGAAAACAGTCTTAAAACTTGATTTATTAAATTCCTAAAACTGATTTATTTTAAAATTTAAAGTTTAAAACCCGGTTTAAACAATCCTGAACAAAACTCTCGTTTACCCGAGCCAAACCTTCAATTACTGAGCCCAATCTCGAGTTTCACGAACATTATCTTCCTTCGAGTCCAACACGAGACTATCCCCTAAACCAACCCGAGGCAAAAGCTTCTCTCCCAAAACAACTTCCACCAGATATACCAATGATCACCGTGCACATGCACACGTGATCGCCTGAACTCCTACCATCTTCACCGGCCTAGTCACATCGTCGATGATCCCCACTACCCTTCAGACCACCCAGATCCGAGGAACTCACCACCAAATCAAATCGAGCAAAGCGAACGACATAGACCTAAACCACCTCGACTAAAAATGGTTCGCCACGACGATCAAGACGACCGGAATCCACGCCCCTCCGACCAAAGCATCGTCATTGACCCACGCAACTATCCCAATGCTCGCGATTGAGCCCGATGCGACAACGTCGTCCAGATCACCTCGACATTCCACATGACCAAAAACCACACTAAAACCCTAGATCGATCTCGTCAACCCTTCAGGACAAAATAAAAAATCATTGAGTATTTTTTTCGATCATCCTCGACCCACGAGCCACCTCTGACATGAACCCCGACCACCCTAGTGACGCCGATCACCAAAAAATGCTCAAAACCCAAACTTCGTTCAACCCGAGAGTTTCCAACAACTATAAGCTTAAAAATCATGAAAAGATTATCTAAATTCATGATTTTGTAATACGAATCCGTTTGTAAAGTCAAAACATGAAATCGAAATCATTGATTTTTTGACTTAATTTAGATTTTCACTGTAATTTATCTTTTTCTCAATATTTACTAAATATAAACACTTGAACCCATTTTTATAATTGATGTTATAGTCTTATAATCATCTCTTCTTTAAAGATCATAGCTTGATATTGGTTGTATAAAGAGAAATCAAATTTTGAACTTGCTTTAAACCTGTAAGCTTTAGAACAGAGCAAGTACCCTGGTACACAGACATGCACACCCATATTTACATATATATACAAACATGCAGGCATATTTGACAACTAAAAACATATTCAAGCTTTAATATATAGTTTACTCACATTGTTTCCAAAGGAAGAAGAACAGGGCTTCTATTTGAACAGGCTTGAGTTTCTTCCTTCTTTTGATCTCTGGTTTTCATTGATTTATGTTGTTTTAGTTTGAATGTTTGGTTTGAGTTTTTAAACTGAAGCTCATTTCAGATTTTCTCAGTTTTAAAGTGATCGAACTGGAATGAAGATGATGTGTGGAAATGAAGTTTACAGGAGATATATTTTTGTACTGGTTGATGAAGTTGATTATACTCTTGTTTGTACAAATTTTTCAGAGATATTTTCTCTTGTTTACTGATATAACTTGCCTTTATGTGTTGCATTTATTATGTTGTACAACTTAATTTTTTTTTTCAGCTGTACAATGCATAAGTATAATGTGGTGGCTTTCTTTGCAAGCTACTCTATACAATTTGTTTACTTGTTTAAATGTATATGTTTTATATTTGCATATGTATTTTGTTTGGTTCTTTACTTTTTATTTGTTTCATTACTTGGTAATATAAATGAGTTTCTATTTTATTTTATTTTCTTTTATTATTTTTGTTTGTTTTATTCTATTTGTATTATTTTGTATTGATTTATTAACATGAGATTAAGATATATATATTTACTTTATATTGTATAAAACCATATAATTTATTTTGAAATATAGATGAATTTCTATATTTTATTTTGTTGTTAAAATTTTAGCTAATGGGTTACTTTTATATTTTTATTTTTATTTATCTTATATAATTTGTATTTTTTATTTTTAAACCATTTATTTACGATTTAAATTCAAATCAAATATATATATATATACATATATATATATATATACATATATATATACATATATGTATATATACATACATATATATATATATATATATAATTTCAAATTTTCTCATATATGCCCATATACATATATATCCACATATATACATATATATACAATATTTAAATTTTAAATGATTTAACATAGAATTTATTTGAACTCGGGGAAACTCGCATCAATTCATCGATTAATTTCACAATTTTTATTCAAAAACTAAATTAATTATCAATTTAAATTTATATAAAATCCGAGGTTGTTACACTTTATTTTTGTAGTCTCATCGGAGTAGCAACGTCACAACTGATGTTAATATACAATTTCAGCAGCAGCCTAGAAAGTGCAAATTATTGAGTTGGCAAAGGAATATTATCGCAGAAGCAACAATTGCATCTACTGACCTTACTGTGCATCATGTACTACTAGGAGCAGATAGTTGGAAAGTTTGGGTCGATGCAGTGGTGGATCTTGAAGCTCTTCTAATTAGGCTTACTTTAGATATTTATACGATTGGACGAGCGGTTGGGACGCCTACACTTGGCATAAAGAATTTATCTCTTTTGATTAGTACGTATATGTACTTTTACCGATTTATGTTATGGATTCAGTTATGTTTTGGAACAGAGTTATGAATTCATAAATGGTGTAAACTTGAATTTTTTTTAATGTGAATGGTTCATGTTGTTTCAAGTA
The DNA here is from genome assembly GCA_030737815.1 of Allium fistulosum. Classification (NCBI taxonomy): domain Eukaryota; kingdom Viridiplantae; phylum Streptophyta; class Magnoliopsida; order Asparagales; family Amaryllidaceae; genus Allium; species Allium fistulosum. The sequence goes on along the minus strand of CM060908.1, from coordinate 531,975,883 downwards.
TTTGAATGATTGTGGTTATTATTAACGAAATATTGTTTTTAATTATAATATCATGAAATTTATAGTTAAAAGAAATTGTGAAAAGATGAATTATAGTAGTTTGTAGCTATTGTAAAAGTATTTGTAGCAGTTGTAAAAGATTATATTACAATAGCTGCTCACAGTTGCAAAAAAGTCTTATAACAACTGGTTTTGACTGTTGCGATAAAACTTTAATACAAGTGCAGATAGCAGTTGTAAAAAGTCTTTTACAACTGCCGAAAGCACTTGTAAATAACTCTTTTACAACTGCTATTTTCAGTTGTAAAAAGACTTTTTACAACTGCTTTTGCAACTGCACATACCCCTTGTAAAATAACCCTGCTCTATTACAACTACGGATATAAAGACTGGCGGGTGCCAGTTGTAATAGACCAATTACAACTGTTTTTGGCAGTTGTGAAATGGTATTTTTGTTGTAGTGAAAATAACATATTAAAATAATAATGAAATAACTTCGAACCGGATGGATATTTATCGGATACGGATATAGCCATATCCGTATCCGTATCCGAAATATGTTTCGGATATCGGATATCCGCATCCGCTTTTCGGATATCGGATAATTATTCGCTTTTCGGATACGGATGTAGACGGATTTTAGATATTTCGGGTATTCATTGACAGGCCTATCCAAGGGAAAGTGGCGCTATTATGATTCTCTATCGAATTTCGAGATTATGATAATATTTGTTTGTAGAGCCCTATATATAAAATAGTGATAAAACATATTCAAATTGGGTGCATGCATAATCTAACCATAGTGATAAAACATATTCAAATTGGGTGCAGGCATAATCTGAAATAATGAATTCTGACATCATAATCCAAGAAAAACTAAATTCTTTAGAGTTGTAGCCAATTACAATACACAACGTTTTTGGCTCTATGTAATCCTTTTTTTTTCTATGTTATCATAAAACAAATCTATTAAATAATGGTAAAATGGAAGAATTTCTTGCTTCCTTAATAATTCTAAGTATTTTTTCCAATCTCCTTAGTTCTCTCTAGATATTTAATTTTACAATCTTGTTACTCATAATTATTATAATTATCATAATGCTTTTATTGGTTCTTCCTTCTGTTACTTTACATTCAAATACCAACATTTAATAATTTTGTACAATTATCTATAGATTTCTCGTTGGTATTCTTCTATTATTTTACATTTAAGTACTTATGTTAAAACTAATTACTACTAGAAGCACAATAAATAGCGACGACCGTTTCCGATGGCCGCCGACGGTGCGTCGCCCAATTAGTGACAGTTGCCGATGGCAAGCAATTTCCATGACATAATTGAAATTAAAATAACCTAGCCGTTAGAAGCCGTCGCTAATTTAGTCGTTGGCGGCCGTCGGTAGCCATCGAAAAATCGTGAATACCTGCTACCAAGGCCGCCAGTTTCTTTCATTTCCTTTCTTCCCCAAATTAGCCATCCCCTCCTCCAAACCCTCCTCCACGCCGTCAACAAGCTTCCACGCCGCCAGTAGGTCTCCGTCGTCGATTTTCAGCTAGCTCCATTACCTATTTCTCGGTAAGAAGGTTTAATTTCTAAACCCTATATTTAATTTTGATTTGTTAAATTAGGGTTAATTTGTTGTTATAGTTGTATAATACCTCATTGATTGTTTGGTATACCCGATTGAATACTAATTAGGTTGTTATTACAATTATTTATCATTGAAATGTTGAGAAATTTTTTTGTTTAGTGTATATGCGTTGATTAATTAGTGCATACGCGCATTAGGGCTACTTTGGATTAATTAGAGTCGAAGCTCAAAATTTTGTGTGTGCGTTTTCAAAATGGCGAAACGACGATTTAGTGTATGCGTTTTTTAGAATGTAAATAAATTATTGTAAAAATTGTTGTATAATACGTTTTACTTTTTGTAAATCCCTTAGAGAATTTTTGGCCCGTTTGACAAATATTGTATATGACCGTTGTATGAAAATTCGTTTTTATCACAGAACGGACATTTATATTCATCTGATACAATATTTGTCATATTTGTCCCTGTATTGGACAAGTTACAAACACAGTAGTAATTATATTTTGGAAAACATTTTATTTTAAACGGTTCACAAAATTTTGACTGCACTTTCTGTTTGTCCCCTGTGTACATAAATTTTCTATGTTTATCACACTGTGGTTATTCTACTAAACTTCTAATGCCAATTTATAATCAAATACATATTTTTAAATTTTTCTATGTTTATTCACAAATGCCTTCTTAGTTCTCTTCTAATATTTTAAATTTATGTCCATACATTTAAGTTAATTATGTAATTCAAAGTTCAAACCATTTAATAAACTCAGTTAACTAATATTCGACACAACTTTAATAATAGTTGTAATAGCTTTGGTGTCACACTTTTTTGGTATCAATATGAACTACCAAAAATGCCTCTCGATTATCAAATCTTAATCACTTAAAAATAGGATCTAATACAAATTTCTTTTACAAATTCAAATGCCCCCAAAAGTAGGATCTAATAATTAAACATGCTTTACAAATTCAAAATGCTTCTAAAGATAGGATCTAATTTTTTTTTTCAAAATACTTCTTTACAAATATACAACTTTTAATATCACTTGAAAATAAAAAATAATATTTTTGACTGATTTAAACATACACATTTTATAAGGAAAACAATTCACGTGCGAAGCGCGTGCCATTACACTTATATAATATACTATAATTCAAATATAAATTAATGTATTTCTACATTTTGCTCTCGGTTAGGTATAATTTTTTTTCTTTAATTCTTTTTGGTTTTATAAATAAATTATTAAAAAACATTTACAAACAGTGGGTCATCACACCAATTGTTATAAATTTTTTAATCTTAAATAAAAATCTAGTCACCAATAGGATTGAAATAACTAGTTCAACCTTAGGATAAATGAGATCGTGCGAGTAACTTTATACATTGATAATGGACTTAAAAAGTTAGTAATGCCTGATTGCAAACTCGTATTTAACAAACCATAGGTGAATTATAACGGGAACCTTGAAAACAAAATTGAGCTTTAAACCTTTTAACGCGCAAAGATATTTCGAAACGAGGAAAAAAATAAGAGGACGATTTTTATTTTATTTTGTGATTATATATATATATATATATATATATATATTTAATAATAGTTGTAATAGCTTTGGTATCATACTTTTTTGATATTAATTTGAACTACCAAAAATGCCCCTCTATATATTATCAAATCTTAAAATAGAATCTAATATTAAACTTTTTTTATAAATTCAAAAGCTCCTAAAAGTAGGATCTAACAATTAAACATGTTTTACAAACTCAAAATGGTTCTAAAAATAGAATCTAAAATTAAACTTTATTTACAAATTCAAAATACTTTTTTACAAGTGGAAATTAGGTTGAAAGGCTTCTCATTCCATGATAATAAGTTTTGAGGACAGCAATCCTGAATAATTAGTTTTAAGAACAATTTACAGACAAATGATAAATTTATTTATCATTATTCCTGTATAACTGAAAATGATAAATTCATTTATCTTTATTCTAAAATTTGTCCTTGAAACCGATTTTTCAGAATTGCCGTACTTAAAACTTTTTCTCTGCACAAAGAACCCCTTTAAGTGAAAATCTCACTTTTACAAATATTAATGTCAATTGAAAATAAAAAATAATTTTTTTACTGATTTAAAACATATACAATTTATAAGAAAAACAATTTACGCACGAAGCGCGTTCCATAACAACCGTGTATATATATATATAAATGAATTTTATAAAGGAAGAATTGAACCGGTTATCAAAAAACGAGTGATCGCAGCAGTGTTGAGCTCAGAAATAATTCTGGCCTTTTAAAATTGGGCCCAGATCCAATGAATTCGCAACGTTTAAAACAGAACAACACCTTTCCACAAAATCAGGCCGTACACGTCATCGATCCACAGCTTCCATCTCAACCAATCAAACCAGCGTCCAAAACCTCATATAAACCCTACCCCTTCCCCACTTCTGCGGCACTTCTCCATTCTCGCAACGCCAACTTTACAAACCAAACCCGAATTTTTTTCTTCTAAATAGAAATGGGTTCTGCAGGAAGAGGAAAGGCGAAAAGCAGCTCAAAATCAGTTTCTAGATCTTCTAAAGCAGGGCTTCATTTTCCAGTCGGAAGGATCGCCAGATTTCTGAAGGCAGGAAAATATGCTGAGAGAGTCGGTGCTGGAGCTCCGGTCTATATGGCTGCCGTGCTCGAGTATTTAGCTGCCGAGGTACTTAATTTTTACGATCATAGGTCGCTATTTAGATATTACCGTTCGATTCGAATTTCGTTTGTCGATTGGTTTTACTCTGGTAAAGACAACGCCTTTAGCATTGAATTTGTTATTTGGAAACTCCGCTCATCAAATTAGGGTTTTCGATTTCGATTTGATTTTGAGTTGGTTAAGCTAACGTTTTTCAACGGAAAAAGAAGAGATTTCAGGGTTTTAGTTTTGATAAAGCTGACACCTTTCGATTACCTTTGATTGAATTTACGTTTATGCTTTCCAATTCGTATCTTCTGATTATCTTTATAATCATTTTATTATGGTTTATAAGTTGTTCGATGAAACGATGATTAGGTATTGGAACTGGCTGGAAACGCTGCAAGAGATAACAAGAAGAACAGAATAGTGCCAAGGCACATTCAGCTTGCTGTGAGAAACGATGAAGAATTAAGCAAGCTTCTTGGAACCGTCACCATTGCTAATGGAGGGGTTTTGCCCAATATTCATTCCACTTTGCTGCCTACTAAGCCTGGAAAGGGGAAAGGAGAAATTGGTTCTGCCTCTCAGGAATTTTAGTTTGTTTTACCTGATATATGTAAGTTGTCGCAAAATGATGCACCTTTATATATTCTGTGACCATTGAAGGTCTTTTTGATTATGATTGATAAGTTACTTCTGATCTTAATGCTAAGAGCATCCACTTTTGGGCTGAAGTGTTACATTTATATGTGAAGTTATTTTAATCATATATGGAAGTGATCTGCATTTTAATAAATTAGTTTGCATTGTATGAAAATCGTGTTTTATTCTGATAAATTATATAAAAAATTTAATATTATTGCACGAATACATATATCAAAAAGTAGTCATTTCATAAATCTTTAACAATAGTTTTGGTATTACACTTTTTTTGTATCAACGTGAACTATCAAAAACGTCTTTTTATATATTATCAAATTTTAATTATTTAAAAATAGATTTTAATATTAAACTTCTTTTACAAATTCAAATGTACCTACATGTAGGATTTAACAATTAAACATGTTTTATAAATTCAAAATGCTTTTGAAAATAAGGTCTAAAATTAAACTTTTTTTACAAATTCAAAATACTTCTTTATAAATATACAAATCTTAATATCATTTGAAAATAAAAAATTATTTGTTTGACTGATTTAAACACATACAAATTATAAGGAAAATAACACGCGCGGCGCGTGCCGTAACATTCGTAGAAAATTAATTTTCTAGAATAGCAAAGTAAAACAAATTGCATCCAAGTAATGTAAATCCCAAAAATACAAAATTACTTCATCCTTCTCTCTTTATATTACCGTGCTATACAAGCAATGCCTCGTTGTGGTAGGTGCATTGCTGACTTTTATCATCATCGTCATCCTGTGAAAAAACAAGAAAAATTCTGGTTAGTTTAATATAATAACACCCTCCCGTTGAACGTAAGTTTAACATCATTTACTTAGAATATTTTCATGTTACTTCTATGTGTTTAATATATTTTTTTCATTGTTTTTATGTTATATATATATATATATATATATATATATATATATATATATATATATATAAAAAGCAAATATTTTGGTCAAACGGTCAAAGTGAAGCCTTTTTGACATTTCCAAAAATAACCCTATTTTAAAAGCTAATTTGATAAACTGGGCTTGGATTTTATTGTCATTCTGCTTAACACATCAGAGAAGTCTCCCATTTTCCATTCAAGGCGCAGTGGTAAGATACTTGCTTCCCGGTAACAGGGTCGCAGGTTCGATCCCCGTCTGCCCTACTTCCATTCAAGGCGCGGAGATGGGCCTCCAGCTTACCCAAAACTGGGTGGGGGGCAAAAATCTCTGTGCTGGGCTGGCTAACCTCCTACCTGTATGTGGTCGGACCATGCAGGTGGGGTTCCCTTCGATTTCATCAGGGAGTTTTTTTTTTTTTTAAAAGTCTCCCATTTTCCACGATCATTTAGTTCTCCTCATTTTTCTCGATCCATGTTCTTCCACCGTCTCTCCTATGCATTACTCCTTGCTATTTCTCTTCTCATTCATCATCCACATTCCCAACAATTATTCACTATTCCTCTCTTTTCTCCTTATTAGGCTTTAAACCTACTAACATTAAACTTGAATTATATCGAATTGAATCGAAGTGGAGGATTGATTTGAGACAAATACAAAAGGGAGAAAAGGCAATTCAGGGTTTTTTTGTCAATCGGGATTATTTTTCTCAACCTATTTTCTTGATTGATAGGTTGAAACAGTTGTAGCTACCTGATAGCCCACTGAATTAGCTCGATCTATAGGGTTTCGTGCTTGAACTAAGGATCTGCACTACGTATATGCTAAAGTTCTAAAATCTCTTTCTCAAACTTAGATCGAGTGAGCTTTTGTTTCACATTATGCATGAGAATTAAGCATTGTTTGTTGATTAATTCACATACCGTTCTTTTATTTGAGAAGTTTTGATTGAACAGTTTGTTGTTTCTTTAGCACCAAACAGTCCAAACCGTGCATGCTAAGCTAATCATAGTTAGTTCTACCATTCTTGATTTGCTCTGAAATTTATTGAGAAACTTTTCTACTTTTCATTGTTTTAGATTTTTACTGCTTTTTGTGCTTGCTCAGGAGCCTTTCTTGCTTCCTCATCCCTGTATGTTTAAGTTTGTTCTTTGGATAATCCATTTTACCAAAGCTTCCATCGAAAAATACAATCCACGTTCAAGCATGTATCTGATTAGTAGCATGAGATGTGAATAAAATAAAACCGACCATTGTAGGATGATGTGCACAAAAATATTAACTATTTTTCAATTACATTAACATATTCTTTCTGATTTTAAATCTGCCCAACTTTTAATTTTTGCTCGAACAAACAAATTTAACTGCCATATTTGGGAACTTCAATTTGCCACATAAGCTTGGCTTTGTTTTCCCATTTGTTGGCAGTATTAGTTATATTTATCATTGCTTATTATGTCCATTCAATTTCATTCTTTCACTACCTCTTTAACCTTTAAATGCTACTTCAGTTGTTTTGCTCTTAGAATTGTATTTCTTGCTTTACATAGTAAAGCAGACAATAGCTTAGATGATGCCATTCTATTTTTCTTACACAAAAATTATTTTATTTTGGAGTATAGGGAAGATGTGTCCTGCTTTACTAGGTTTTCAAAAAGTATGATAATTTGGTAATAAATATAAGTTTGGATGAACTGTTTTAATACAGATTAGCATTAATGGTGTGATAATAAACTTCCAAAACCGTAGGACCTGAAAACGTCAACATATGAACCATTTTCCTTTTTTCAAAATGCTAGTGTCTTTCATAATAATTCTCATAATGTTGGAGCTAACCTGTGCAATTGAACAAGTTCAGTATTAGATAAGTAATATGACACTATGGGAAGTGTGTGACCAATAGGTTCAAAATCAAACAACTGAAAGGATGTACTGACTGCAAATGATGGGGCATAACGCATAAGTTTTAAATTTTGGATGAACTTGCTACTAATTATTGTATTCTTATCATTATGTTTTTTCTACGTATATGTAATGTGAATATTTTCTTATATTAATGAATTTCATTTCCGTCATTTGTTGCTTTGATTTCCAATTTAATTGGTCTGACCATTTACTATTTCCTTCAAACATATGTACATCTTTTGGCGGCAATAAAACTATTGGACGATGCTAATATTATGGTTGTTTTACATAAAAAAATTAAATCTTTGTTATCTCTTATAGAATTTCTACATGAGTTTTCAGTTGACAAATATCATAGATGAATCTAATCTGTTTTGGCTTACTATATTCAAACATGGATCCTCAACTAATATATTATATATATATATATATATATATATATATATATATATGTGTGTGTGTGTGTGTGTGTGTGTAATTAATGAATGCAAACTACCTTTTACCATTTGCTATTTTTTTCCACTACTTATGTCTGAACTGTTCAAAATAAATAACTTAGTCTCATTCACATTTTGATAAACAATTGATTTGTGCATACATATGCATAAAAATATGCAACATTACGTACACGTCAAAGTCATTTTGTAAAACCCAAAAACCTTATAAAGAGTTTTTTTTAATACTAATTCTTCATGCGCACGTGCATCGCACGTGCCAAAGTACTCGTCATATAAATCCAAAAATATGATAATTTTAATGTATACCACAGTAGCATTAACAAACTGGTAAAACAAAATTTTGGTTTGCATACAAAGATATGTACATCACATAGCATAAGTTATATACATCAACAATAACAAATTTAATTTATAATTCGTTTATCTCAATGAAGTTATCATGTATTGCACTAAAAAAAATTATATTTTTAGTTTTAAACACCTATATTTTAAATTTTCGTAGTTACTTACAAACCCTTCTTAGTTCTCTCCTAATATTTTTTACCCATATCCATGTATTTAACTAATGATGCAATCTTTATTTTATATCATTTAAATAAATTCAATTAACTAATATTTATTAATTCAACTAATAAATCTTAAAATATACCGATTTAAGTATATATACAACGCTCATATATATAAGTGAAGATGATAAAATTATTATTTTTATTCGTATATAAAGATAAATGAATTGCATAATATAAAATGAAAACATAAACAATAATATATTTCTAATTTATAATTCATTTATCTCCAAAAAAATATATACATTGTAGTATAAAATTTCTTTTTTACAACTTTTAAATGATAAATTTATATTTTACAACATTGGGATGTGGAAGCACGGTTTACTCTAATATAAATTAGGTTATGTAGACATTCTCATTTCAACATGATATTAAAATTTATCCAACTCATAACTCAAACTAACGCTACAGAATTTTTTTTTCGAATATTGAAGTTGTAAACATGACACTCCTACAACAACATGAAATTTTTGATTAACTGCTATGTTAAAAAAGGTTTACTAATTAAAATTTCAAATAATGAATAAAAGTTCATGTGCAAATAAGTTGATCGTAAGATGTTCTTCTCAACTACAACTACATATAAAGCTCTTCTATTTTTTTCCCTACTTCCTAACATTTAGCTCTATAGATTTAATTAGTTTAGTTGATCATTGATTCAAAATATTTAAATATATTCAATTACGTATTATTCGTTATTTCATTATAAATCCATAAAAATATATATACAATATTCATATTAATAGAAATGGAAAATCCTTTTTTCCATCCATATATATATATATATATAATACACGTATCACATAGCATCAACCATTTACACATATAGCAATATTTTTAGCAAGGTTGGCCGGCTTTATAGTAGGCTATCCACTTTTATTAATGAAATTTAAACAGGCGTTCTACACATGTACAGAACATCTATGTCGGGTTATAATGGTCGTACCACTATACAATAATTATTACAAGTATGAGGCAGGGACGCCTCAGCAACCACACATAGTGGACGAGCCACTTACAATACATTCATCAATGGCTACGTTTTAACAAGACAGATTGAAAAAATTACAAACACAATTTCCTAAAAGGCACGAAGCCGCATTGAAAAAATTACAAACACACATTGAAATAACCAGGTAGCACCATTACATGTATAATAATAGCAGTGTGTGTTATTTATTTATTTATTTTGCTATTACCGAGCTAGGACAATAATTCCGACAAGAATGTGTTTAACGACCCTCTACCTTACATCTGAGTGTTGTATATCATTTTGAATTATAAATTTCTTTATTTCAATAAACTTATCATATACAAATATTATTTTTTAACAACATTATCACGTGCAACGCATGTGTTACACACTAGTTATGAATGTAAAATAAAAAGCAAAGAGTAAATAATTTACAAATTTAGCAGTATTAATAATATAGAATATATAAATAAATTGAAGATATGAAAAATAAAGGTTTTTAAGTTTGTCACATTTGAGATCTGAAACCATTACCTTACGTTTGTATCAATTTCTATAGATACTAAAATAGGTATTCTTGTGAAAACCAAGGTTTTAACGTTATCGGATAAGTAAATGATGCAGGCCAAGTACTAGGTCATGACCGACCTAGCAAACTCGTGGGTCATAATATGTTGATAGGTCGAATCCGACCTAAAGCTAAGGGGTTAGCATCTTGTGAAGAAGGATGGAAAGATGAAGTCTTAGGTTGTCTACGACCTAAGGAAGTGATAGGTTCGCGACCTAACGAAGGTTTTAAGTCGTCCCCGCGACTTAGTATAACTCGGCAGCGACCTAGTGAACGAGTTAACTCGAGTGCGCGACCTAACGAAGGTTTTAAGTCGTCTCAGCGACTTAGTATAACTCGGCAGCGACCTAGTAAAAGCCCACGACTTAACGAAGCTGAAGGTATAAGTCATCCACGACTTAACAAAAGGCATGAAGAGGAAGCGAGTTACGACCTAGAAGAATTAACTCGTAAGTCGCTGAAGTTTAACTCGTGAAGTTCTTAAGTCGTAAGTCGCATGAAGATGTGGCCGTTGATTCTTCTGCGAGTTAATCTAAACCATTGATTTCCTTAAGTCGTTGATCTGGGATGCCGCCTGTTTGTAAGTCGCTGAGGCCTGTTACCGTTAATTTTCTGCCGAGTCAATCTCTGCCGTTGGTTCTTTAAGTCGTGAAGAAGCTATTGTTAAGTCGCAACTGTTATAAGTCGTAAGTCGTGGAAGTTGTTAGGTCGTCAACGACCTAATTGATGTGTTTGTATTCTCTGTTTCTTAAGTCGCAAGAAAGCTCGTAGCCAAGGATCTTGATGCCGCGTCAATCTGAGCCGTTAATGCTGAGCCGTTTTATCTTTGAGTCGTTTGTGTTTCTTTTTAGCTCGTACCTGTTTGTAAGTCGTCATCTATAGGTCGTTTCTGACCTAAGTACTTGTATTGTCTTTGAAGTTTTTGTGTGTGTTGAGTTGTAACTGTTTGGGCTTAAGTCGTGTACGACTTATGTTAGGTCATGACTGTTAACTCGGAACCGACTTAGGAGATGTAATTTTTGTTGTTTTTTTTCATATGAGTTGTAAAACGCCTATAAATAGGCCGAATCTCTCATTTGTAAAGGTTGTTGAATATTGAATAAAATTCTCTTTTGTTAGCTTTGTGCTTTCAATTTCAATTGGTAGTCGAGTGTATCTCCTATCTCCACTTACGTCATTCGAGTGCGCTCGAATCATCGTTTGTTGAAGCCGATTCACGGTATCTTGTGCGCAAGATCAACGTCGAAGAATCGTAGATCTCTTTCCCGGTATCTTCGGATCAACGAGTCAAAGATAGCTAGAATTCGGTATCTTCGGATCAACGAATTTGGGCATTTCAGTATCCATCAATCCATCGATTGCTACATTCAACGATCTACATTGTTTTTGTAATATCCGCTGCGTCATTTGGTATCGGAGCCTGTTCTAGCCAATCATAGCTAGATCGAGACTTGGAGCCTATTCATTTAGAAGTTGAAGTGATTTGCCGAGCTACGAAGAGTATAGACCGAGCATCATTGCATTGTCTAGCCGAGAATTGTGATTTGGAAGCCGAAACTTTGTCCATCGTGTTCATCGCGATTTGCTACAAAGTGGAAGTTTTCGATCCGTTTCATTTTGGATCAAAATCTGAAAAGTGTTTGAAATTTGAAGTGTTGAAGAGTTGTGAAATTTTCAAGTATGCCGCCAAGGAGAGCTAATCGCCACCAAAACGTAGAAGCTTTGTATCGAAGAGAAGAGGCTGATGAAATGGAGCAAAGAATCAATGAAAACTTTAGTGAGAAGCTTAACGAAGGAATTGGCCGGTTGGAGAAGCTTATGACGGAGATGAATCAAAATCGGAGAAGGGTTTCACCTGAATCTAACCATGGGGGTAGTAGAGTCTCACCACAATCCAATCGAGAAAGAAGTGTTGACAATGATCAAAGGCGTGGGAGGAACGTGGATGATCGAGAACGGAGGAATGTAGATAGAAGGAATGATGGTGGTAGACGTGAAGGTAGTAGAGATGTGGGTGGACGAGATAGACAACGATATACATCTGATTTTGAAGAGGAGTATGATGGTGGTAGTGTTCGAGGACAAGGACAAGGACAAGGAAGAAATTACTCTGAGTATGATCACAAGTGGGAGTCGGAGATGAAGACTGAAATTCATGAATTCAAAGGTGGTATGCAAGCAGAGGAGTTTCTAGATTGGGTGGCTAATGTCGAGGAGATTTTTGACTTCAAAGAAGTTCCAGAACATCGTAGAGTGAAGTTGGTTGCTACAAGGCTGAGGGGTAGAGCTTTGGCGTGGTGGCAGCAAACCAAGCTTACACGTGATCGGATGGGAAAGTCAAAAGTTGAATCTTGGGAGAAGATGAAGAAATTGATGAAAGCAATGTTCTTACCTTACAATTATCAATCTTTGATGTATCAACGTTTGCAGAACTTGAGGCAGGGCACAAAGACTGTTAACGACTATGCTGATGAATTCTATCAACTTATTGCGAGGAATGATATTATGGAAACGGAAGAGCAGTTGACATCTAGGTTCATTGGGGGATTGAGAATGCAGATTCAGGATATGGTTAATATGTTCGATCCAAGATCTGTAGCGGAAGCACATCAGAAAGCGTTGGCTTGGGAGAAACAGGGACGACGAGGAAGTGGTGTGTTTACTAATTCTAACAATCAAGTGAAGGGTGTTGGTGGAAGTTCTAATGTTTCTAAACCTATCAGTAGACCAGTAGTGAAGGAGGCTGAGAAGACAAAGGTTAACAACGGTTTCAAATGTTACAATTGTCAAGAATTTGGTCACAAAAGTAGCGAATGTCCAAAACCGAAGAAGAGAGCTATGATAGCAGAGGTTGAGGATAAGGATGAAGAAGCTGAATGTTCCAATTCACCACCTGATGAGGAGGAAGAAGAAGTGTCTGGAGACGAAGGTTATAATCTAATGATGAAGAGGTCCTGTTTAACACCAAAGCAAGAGGAGGATTGTAGTTGGTTAAGGAGCAATATTTTTCAATCAACATGTACCATTCTGAGGAAAGTTTGCAAATTTGTTATTGATGCTGGAAGCTGTGATAATATAATTTCTTCCAAAGCTGTGAGGAAGTTGGCGTTGAAGACTGAGAAACATCCGAAACCGTACAAGCTAGCTTGGTTGAGGAAAGGCGGGGAGGTGAAGGTTGGACGAAGGGCTTGTGTAAAGTTTTCAATTGGGAAGAAATATAAAGATGAAATCTGGTGCGATGTGGTAGATATGGACGTTTGTCATTTGTTGCTGGGGAGACCGTGGCAGTATGATAGGGCGGTGCAACATGATGGGCGTACCAACAGTTACAGTTTCATGTTTGAAGGCACAAAGATTACTCTAGTTCCAAAGAAGCGACAACAGGAGGAAAACAAGTTGGAGGAGATCGAAGAGCTCAAAACTTTGTTATCGTTGAAGGAGTTTGTGAAGGAAGTAGAGGAGGAGCCTGAAGTATTTTTATTGATTGGGCGAGAGAGCAGTGAAGAGGTTGAGATTCCAGAAGAAGTTAAACCAGTTTTGAAAGAGTTTGACGATGTATTTCCAAAGGAGTTACCAACGGAGTTGCCACCGTTAAGGGATATACAACATCAGATAGATCTTGTTCCAGGTGCTGTGTTGCCACACATACCACATTATCGAATGAGTCCGAAGGAACATGAAGAGTTGCGGAGGCAGGTAGAGGAATTGCTTGAGCAGGGGCGTGTGCAGGAGAGTTTAAGTCCTTGTGCTGTACCAGCTTTATTGGTATCCAAAAAGGATGGAACATGGAGGATGTGCACTGACAGTCGAGCATTGAATAAGATTACTGTGAGATATAGATTTCCAATGCCGAGGTTGGATGACTTGTTAGATCAAATAAGCGGAGCTACTATATTTTTGAAGATTGATTTGAAGAGCGGATATCATCAAATTCGTATCAGACCAGAAGATGAGTGGAAGACTGCTTTTAAAACCAGGGAGGGTCTATACGAGTGGTTGGTCATGCCGTTTGGCTTATCAAATGCACCAAGTACTTTCATGAGGGTGATGAATCAGATTTTTAGACCATTCATTGGGAAGTTTGTGGTGGTGTATTTCGATGATATTCTGATTTACAGTGGGAGTCCAGAGGAACATTTGAATCATCTTAGAGAAGTGCTGATGGTATTATGACAAGAACAATTCTATGCTGCAACGAAGAAATGCATGTTCATGATGCATAGTGTTTTATTTCTGGGATATGTTGTATCGGAAAAAGGAATACAGGTTGACCAAAGTAAAGTCGAAGCAATTAGAGATTGGCCGCAGCCCAAGACGATAACGGAAGTTCGTAGTTTTCACGGGTTGGCTTCATTTTATCGAAGATTTATACCACACTTTAGTAGTGTGATGGCACCTGTTACTGATTGCATGAAGGGTAAACAGTTTGCATGGACGGAGGAAGCCGGGGTTGCTTTTGAGCGAATCAAAGAACTTTTGACGTCTGCACCAATTCTAGTATTACCTGATTTTCAGCTAGTGTTTGAACTACACACTGATGCATCCAAGGTTGGGATTGGAGGAGTGTTGAGCCAGAAGGGACGTCCAATTGCATATTTCAGTGAGAAGTTGTCAGGAGCGAAGATGAGGTACAGTACGTATGATGTGGAATTCTATGCTGTTGTACAATCTATTAAACACTGGAGACACTATCTATTTCAGAAGGAGTTTGTTCTGTATACCGATCATGAAGCATTGAAGCATTTGCAAGGGCAAGACAAGATTTCAGCGAGACATGCATCGTGGATTGCATATCTGCAACAATTTACATTTGTTGTGAAACACAAGTCGGGAGTGACGAATCGTGTTGCGGATGCGTTGAGTAGAAGAAATCACTTGTTAACTACATTGAAGGTTGAAGTGACGGGGTTTGAACTATTGCCAGAATCATTTACCGATGATCCTTACTTTGCAAAGTTTGTTGATAAAGTCAAGGAGGGAGAGACGGATGAGTTCGTGATGGTAGATGGTTTTCTTTTTAAAGGAAATCGATTGTGCATACCGGAGGGTAGTCTGAGAATGAAGATTATCAAGGAGTTACACGAAGAGGGACATGTTGGGAGAGACCGTACCTTACAGTTGATTACACAGTCCTACTTTTGGCCATCGATGAGGAAAGAGGTAGAGAGGTTTGTGAAGCGTTGTCATATTTGTCAGGTTTCGAAAGGAACCGCGACTAATGCTGGTTTATATATGCCGTTACCCGTGCCTATAAAACCATGGGTGGATATCAGTATGGATTTTGTTTTGGGTTTACCTAGAACTCAAAAGGGGAATGATTCTATATTTGTTGTGGTGGACAGGTTTTCGAAGATGACACATTTTATTGCTTGTAAGAAGACGGCGGATGCTGTTCATGTTGCTCAGTTGTTTTTCAGGGAGATCTATCGACTTCATGGATTGCCAGAATCTATTGTGTCGGATAGAGATACTCGATTTCTGAGTCACTTTTGGTTGAGTTTGTGGAAAATGGTGGGAACGAAGCTGAAATTTAGTAGTGCTTATCATCCGCAAACGGATGGACAGACCGAGGTTGTGAACAGATCATTGGGAAATTTGTTGAGATGTCTCGTGCAAGACAATCTGAAGAGTTGGGATGTGAAGTTATGCCAGGCAGAGTTTGCCCATAATCATGCGATAAATCATAGCACAGGGTTCAGTCCATTTCAGATAGTATATTCAAGCTTACCGAAGGGACCGTTGGATTTAATGGTAGTGCCACAATCAAAGAAGACAGTTAAGAAAGCTGCTGATTTTGTTGAAGGGTTGACGGAATGTCATAAAATCGTTCAGGAACGATTGGAAAAAGAAAATGAGAAGTATAAACAATCTGCAGATTTGAAACGACGAAATGTTGAGTTTAATGAAGGAGATATGGTTTATGCAGTGTTAACAAAAGATCGTTTTCCAGTAGGCGCTTATAACAAGTTGAAAGCCAGGAAAATTGGTCCGGTGGAAGTTGTGAAACGAATCAATGAAAATGCTTATAAATTGAAGCTGCCAGATGATGTGTATACGTCTGATGTGTTCAATGTTAAACATCTCGTACCATATCATGGAGATGAACGAGCTGAGGAGGTAGAATTTACAAATTCGAGGACGAATTTCTCTCAACCAGGGGAGGATGATGCAGGCCAAGTACTAGGTCATGACCGACCTAGCAAACTCGTGGGTCATAATATGTTGATAGGTCGAATCCGACCTAAAGCTAAGGGGTTAGCATCTTGTGAAGAAGGATGGAAAGCTGAAGTCTTAGGTTGTCTACGACCTAAGGAAGTGATAGGTTCGCGGCCTAACGAAGGTTTTAAGTCGTCCCAGCGACTTAGTATAACTCGGCAGCGACCTAGTGAACGAGTTAACTCGAGTGCGCGACCTAACGAAGGTTTTAAGTCGTCCCAGCGACTTAGTATAACTCGGCAGCGACCTAGTAAAAGCCCACGACTTAACGAAGCTGAAGGTATAAGTCGTCCACGACTTAACAAAAGGCATGAAGAGGAAGCGAGTTACGACCTAGAAGAATTAACTCGTAAGTCGCTGAAGTTTAACTCGTGAAGTTCTTAAGTCGTAAGTCGCGTGAAGATGTGGCCGTTGATTCTTCTGCGAGTTAATCTAAACCATTGATTTCCTTAAGTCGTTGATCTGGGATGCCGCCTGTTTGTAAGTCGTTGAGGCCTGTTACCGTTAATTTTCTGCCGAGTCAATCTCTGCCGTTGGTTCTTTAAGTCGTGAAGAAGCTATTGTTAAGTCGCAACTGTTATAAGTCGTAAGTCGTGGAAGTTGTTAGGTCGTCAACGACCTAAGTGATGTGTTTGTATTCTCTGTTTCTTAAGTCGCAAGAAAGCTCGTAGCCAAGGATCTTGATGCCGCGTCAATCTGAGCCGTTAATGCTGAGCCGTTTTATCTTTGAGTCGTTTGTGTTTATTTTTAGCTCGTACCTGTTTGTAAGTCGTCATCTATAGGTCGTTTCCGACCTAAGTACTTGTATTTTCTTTGAAGTTTTTGTGTGTGTTGAGTTGTAACTGTTTGGGCTTAAGTCGTGTACGACTTATGTTAGGTCGTGACTATTAACTCAGAACCGACTTAGGAGATGTAATTTTTGTTGTTTTTTTTCATATGAGTTGTAAAACGCCTATAAATAGGCCGAATCTCTCATTTGTAAAGGTTGTTGAATATTGAATAAAATTCTCTTTTGTTAGCTTTGTGCTTTCAATTTCAATTGGTAGTCGAGTGTATCTCCTATCTCCACTTACGTCATTCGAGTGCGCTCGAATCATCGTTTGTTGAAGCCGATTCACGGTATCTTGTGTGCAAGATCAACGTCGAAGAATCGTAGATCTCTTTCCCGGTATCTTCGGATCAACGAGTCAGAGATAGCTAGAATTCGGTATCTTCGGATCAACGAATTTGGGCATTTCAGTATCCATCAATCCATCGATTGCTACATTCAACGATCTACATTGTTTTTGTAATATCCGCTGCGTCAGTAAATCGGTTTTAAATTTAAAAAGTGAGCCATTTTTGAAAAGTTTGCATTTAGCCAAGAGGCATGAGACCTAAAACTATAACAAATACAGTAATGTTAATTTACTAGTGTTTAACCTATGCTTTGCACATGGACGTATTTAATTCAATTTTTTTTTGAAGAAACGGC
Organism: Allium fistulosum; assembly: GCA_030737815.1. Taxonomy (NCBI): domain Eukaryota; kingdom Viridiplantae; phylum Streptophyta; class Magnoliopsida; order Asparagales; family Amaryllidaceae; genus Allium; species Allium fistulosum. The sequence continues at coordinate 531,957,894 of CM060908.1, read as the reverse complement.
GATGAATACAATTGTCATGGAATATTTATTTTGAAATTGACTAAATTTAGAATACCCACATATATATGATTCTAATGACGCATGATGTTAAAGTGCTAATTTTAAAGAAATTATTATTAATGTAGAATGACATACATTATCTATAGAGTTCTTTTGACACGAGCTAAGATATTGGCTACCGCCCACCTATGAATAACAAATTAAACGTATAATTGAAATAGCCATCAATACAATAATGTGGCATCTCATTCAACAATCATGGACAATAATTTAAATAAAAAACATGAATCATGTTAGATTGTTTGAGATATGGGAAAATGCAAGTGTACAACAAGATAACATCAAATGAAATGCATCAAGCGTTGCAAATATCAACTACTGTTTCCAATGTCATGGTGAATGAATCTTCATTTTTGTTATAACACTGCTTTTTTGCTATAATGATCCATTTTGAACTTACTAAGGTACCCTTAGCGGTCTTTTTTATCCTGCTTCCAATGATGACGCGTCCGACACGTTCGAGCCCAAACGTGGTTAGCCTTGTCCCAAGTACCGTTTGATGAATGCCGAACTGAAGTACGTTGGAATCCGACCTGTCAGACGCATCACCAATGGTAGACATCAATAGCCGTTGATTTATGTTCTTCTCCACATCCTTCCTTTCAAATTCTTCGCTCAAATATCACGTTCGCATCGCCAAACACATTTCCGTTCAACCAACTTCTCCGCTCAAATGACCCGTTTAGATTTCACGTTTTCGTTCCTAAAGAACTCTTCCTTGGCATATTGTTGCATTTCAAGTAGTTTCTCATGCTTGGAAAGGAATATTAATGGTAATCCATTATCGAACTCAACTATGCATTAACATTTATAGATTTTCTACCTGTACCCAATAGTGTCTTCAGCTCATATGACAGCTTCACTTATATGTACCTACAATGAGTAATGTAGAACAAAGAAGTAATATACAGTCGCATAAGGAAATAATTACTAGGTCAAATCAAAGGTGGTTTGTTCCAGAATGAAAATACATGTAAATATCATTCGGAAAACCTTTTTACTTTAACATTACACAAATAAGGTGTCGTGTATTTGTATTAGAATATGAACAAGTTAAATATTTGCGTCCACGGGTGCGGTGCAGTGGAAAGGAGGCTTGGGTTCTGGTAAAAAGACCCAGGTTCGATTCCTACCATGCGCTTTTCTATCCTATATAAATTTACCCGAGGGTATGGGGGCTTGAACCAACGAACGGCTTTACTATACCCTCTTCAGGAGTTTACCGACCCACCGAGTTCTCCTGGGTTTTCAAAAAAAAAAGTTAAACATTCGCATCGAACTGATCATAAAATTGTTCAAGTTAAATATTGGTTTTTGACCGAGAGCCCCCGTTAGCAAACTACTTATCCATTTTTCGCCATTTAAATTGTTCAATTGAAAGGAATAAATGTATAAGCTGGGAAATATGAGATGTTTAATCTAAGAGAAAATATCTATGTGGTTGCTCAACTATATTCGTTGAGACAAAAAGCTTAAACGCATTTATTCACACTTTGCTACTTGTGTGGTTGCTGAGGTTTTTATGATCCCTTCATAGTCTATTTGTGTCAAATAACACTTGAACTCATTTTATACGGTTAGATTTAGTGGAATGCTAAGGGCATCTCATTTTTCTCTTTTTAATACTATTGCTAAAAAATACTATAAAGCTTTATACTATACTCTTCATAATACCAGACTTTTTAAGATGCTTTCAAAGTCATCACTTTCGAATCTTTTTCTACGACGAACAACCGCCGACCAACACCATTTTCCATAGTGATCAGCCACCAAACAACAGTAGTTCGGTGGTTAATGTCGGTGAAAAATGATGTTGGTCGACGGTTGTTCATTGTACAAAACAAATTTATACGGGTTGATTGCTGTGTGAAATGACTAGTATTAGGAAGCATATGAATTTTATTATATATATATATATATGGTATTAGGGATAGAAAAACTGGATGCCCTTAGCAACACACGCTAGATTTAAATAGGGGTGAGTGTTTGGTTGGTTTGGTTTATCCGATGATGAAAATTGTTAAATCAAACTAAAACCATTAAAAATGTTAAGTTTGGTTGGTTCGGTTGGTTATCCGATGATGAAAATTGTTAAATCAAACTAAAACCATTAAAAATGTTAAGTTTGGTTGGTTCGGTTGGTTATCCGATTTAACCGAATTAATAACGATTTACCTTTTAGTTTGGAATATTCGTTGTAATTTGAAATAAAACCAAAATATATGATTAAAATATACTTATTTATCATCATTATGTTTTCTATAGTAAATTTAACATATGTACAATAAATATAATTTATTTAGACCATTAAACTAATTTATAAAGATTATTTTAACATTAGTAATTTTGAAAATGTCTAAAAATTCTGATTAATTTGTTTAAACCAATAATCAAACAAATTTTTTTTACGTATCAATTATAAATCAGTCTTGTTTCAAAACCAAACAAAACCAAACCAATCGAAATAAATTGGTTTTATTAGTTAATTTTGATTAACTAAAGATTGCTTACCCTTAAATTTAAATATCTAGACAAATTAATTTTAAGAGTAAAGGAGACATAAATGTGTAAATGCATTTTACAGGATGGTAAATAACACTTTAGCCCTCTTTATTTACTTCTGAGTTGTTAAGGTTCATCAATGTTGGTGTAAAGTAACAAATTACTATTTATGATTTTTTTGTCCTAGTATTGATAAGTAGCATAACGTTTTTTGTTGAAGTTTTCAATTTTTTCCCATTTTCCAATTTTTTACTTGGGAAGAAAGCAATCGATATAGTAAATAGTATTTTTTGATAATTCTTTTAGAGCTAGCCAAAGGAGTGATTAATCAACTTATTTCATATACAGGCCCGGCCCGTTACAAAAGATGCTAAAGCTGTTGCTTAGAGCCTAAAAAAATTAGGGCACCATCTTTCCAATCGCGAATCGCGATATAAAAAAGAAGAAAAGCATGGAGCATAGGCCACCAACGATTGGCGACGCTTAGTGATTAACGATTGTCGAGTAGGTGTAGGCAATGCCGACTTCTCAATATCATCTCCAAATCAATCGACAGTGACCAACAGACTCCATCCATTTGAAAAGAAAAGGTACTTCTTTGCTTTTGTGTGTTCTAATTCTAAATTTATAAATTTTAGTTAGTTGAAGGTATTCTATTGTAACACTAATCATATGGTTCTTCTTATCATACCAACGATTAATATTTTTCAAATTAATTATGGTGTTTGTAAAGATCCCGGACTCGGCCTTCGAAAATCGACACCCGTACTTCACTTGTACTCGAATGCCGTAGATTCAAACGCCGAATCTGGCTCCCCGGAGCTTATAACACAGTAAGTATAACAACATAGCGGAAGAAAGAAATAGATGATATCATATACGACTCCAATAAATACAATATCCAGAATGATATACAACAATGATGTCGATATGATAAAACAATATCAGAGATGAATAATGATACAGCGGAAATAACAGCAGTGATAACTCCAAATGATCAGCTAGAGAGGCTGAGTCCAACCACTCCAATGTCAAGCTCGAACCATCATCACGATGCACAAAGATAAGCAAGTGCAGTCATCCACTCCGATGAAGTGAACTAGCTCCAGATAATCTACTAAACCTGATGTTAACGTTAAAAATTGAACGCAAACACCCGGTGTGTGTAGTAAAGTTGTGAAAGTACCACCCGTGTGACGGGAACAAGAAATAAGCAGTAAAATAGTGATAAAGCAGTAAAAGACAACAGTTTATAGTGGTTCGGCTTGAGATTAAGCCTACGTCCACTTTGAATTCCTTTATTGCTGATTTTGGTTACAAAATGATACAATGCTCTTCAAAATACAATATATTTTGATTCCTAAACACTTTAGACTATTAGCTCAAGCTTCGATGTCGAAGATCTCCTCGAATTCATGTTGAATGCGGTAGTTTTCTCTCAAAGCTTGTTGTAATGTCTTGTGTGATTAGGGTTCTTCAAATGTTGGATGAGTTGAGAATTCGGCAGAGTAACAGCGCTTCAGAAAATGATCGGCCAAAAGTCCTCCCCATGTTGAAAGTAGTGCTGTATTTATAGAGAAGTCTGGACAGGAATTTTTGTCAAGTCCTGAGTCGTGGCCGACTTAAGATAAGTCGTAAGTCGTGGTTGACTTAAGGTAGGTTGTGGCCGACTTATTAAGTCCAGCTCGTGGCTTGGTAGAAGTTTTCTTACCCATTTGGATCCATGTTATAAGTCCTAAGTCGTGGCCGACTTATAGTAAGTCGTAAGTCGTGGCCGACTTAGCAGGTAAAAGCGGCATAAGTATCCAGGCATTGGATTCTAACTCGGTAGCTTTTAGGTCGTGGACGACTTAAGCTAAGTCGTGAGTCGCAGATAGCCATAAGTCATAAGTCCTCCTAACTCCTTAGGTCGGTAATTCCTTATAGTAGTTAGGTCGGAACATCCCTTAATTCGTGGCATCTCTTAAGTCGTGGCAGCTCTTAAGTCGTGGCAGCTCTTAAGTCGTTAACTGCTTTAGATTATTTTAATTCTTAGGTCATTTAGACCTTAACTCGTTGAGTCGTTCACACCTTAACTCGTTAAGTCGTCTAGACCCTGAGTCGTAGGTCGTGAAGTATTCTGAGTTGTTAGGTCGATCAATTTCTGACTCGTTAACTCGTGTACCCTGCTTGAGTCGCATACCTTGTTTGAGTCATCCAGTTCTTGAGTCGTCCAGTTCTTGAGTCGTAGAAAATTGAGGGTTAACATTTGCCCCTCGAAGTACACGCCTAAGTCGTAGGTCGTGTGCTTCGACTTATCTTAACTCGCACATGTCGATTCGAGTTCCACTGCCTTGAGATATAAAAGGCTTGAGTCGCTCCTCCTATTCCCTTCTTCTCATTACTTAATCCTTACACCGTATCTGCCATTAACACTTCTCCAAGCTTTCAAAGGCGATCTCAACTTAGATTCATTCTCCGATCTTCTCTAGAAGCACACTACGTAAGCGATTTTGCCTCTTTTCCAATCGCCAATCATCGTCAATCTTCGTCTCCGATTTACTCCCCTTGAGCCTTACGAATATTGTTGTATTGGACATCGATGCACTTAAGGTGGCTTGATCTGACTTGCGAGGATCCGCGATTTGTAGCGATTTAGTGGTGTTATAGAACTAGGATTGATGATTGAGAGGCTATTGGGTTAACAGGTTAGGAGCTAGAAGGGTAACGGGTTAGGAGTTAGAAGGGTAACGGGTTAGGAGTTAGGGAGAAAAGTTGGTTGAGATATTGGCTTGGCCACGATTTAGCAACTTTATGCGACCCAGTGATCTTTGCGACTTAACTATAAATCGACCTAACGATCTTTACGACTTAAGCTTTGAGTCGTGGCCGAGTCAGGACTTAGGGAATTTCTCACTGCTTTGAACTGAAGCTTTTCCTCCTTTATCCGACTTATGACTTAAGAACTACTGACTTAAAATATCAACGACTTATAGCATAAACGATCTACCCTAGCTCGCCTCATAACCTTTAAGTCGTGGACGAGTTAGGACTTGGAGAAACTCGAACTTAACTTAACCCGTAGGAAATCTTTTAAGTCGTTGACGAGCTAACACATTAAACTATCTTGAAGCATAATTATGATTTGTACTTTAACTTGAATTGCTGAAGTGAACTGCCTAAATACTGAACTGTATGGACTTTAATTTGTCAAACTTTGAACTGTTGAACTTTGTTGTATTCTTTCACGGATCACTTTAACTTGCAAGCTAACAATCTGTCTAATACAACATTTATAGAAAATTGGGACGAATATACTGCCACTGACTGCCCACATCAAATGACAGATTAGTTAATAAAAGATAATCAACATAAATATATTGTGTGAACGAAGTGTTTTAAATCAACAAATTCACGCAAAGTATTAAAGAAACATTGAAACAGTCAACTGAAAATGACCGGTTTGCACTAATACTGTACCTGAACTTTAAATTAACAAGTCCTGAAATTTGGTAATCGATCAATTGTCGACTAGCTTAATTCCAGTTATATTTACCTGTTAATTTCATTAGTTATGCACAACACTTCACACTATTTAGGAAACGTGCACCTTCATATTTGAATATCCAGTTGCTTGTGTAGAATGACTTCTCAGCAAGAAGACATAACAGTCCAGACTGGAGATGCCACTCTTACTCCAGCTCCTTTAGTCAATCCACCAGAAAGAGCCTCTACAACTCTATCGTACAAAGTTTTCCGGCAGTTGTGCGATCAATTCGGCATTGCTGAAGCTGATGCCATTCTTCCTGAGAAAAGTAACACTGCTAATGTAGCGCCTCCTGGCTTTGTAGCGGTCAATCGACAAATGTGCCTGAGCGGGGCCATTCCCCCTTTCAACAACTTTTTCCAGTATTTTCTTCGTCAACTGGCCATTTCTCCATTCCAGCTACACCCTAATGGTTATGCCATTCTAATGGGGTTGTGCGTGCTATTCGGGAGAACTCTTGACCGACTTCCGAGTTTTGACGAGATCTGCTACTTATGTTCTTTTACCAGAATTAAAGATCATCCTTCGATCACTGTTGTGAGAAGCGCCAGAAATCGTAAATTGATCATCGGCCTCCCTGACAGTGCCCATGGGTTTTTAACTCAGTACTTTTACGTCCGCTGTCCCCCGGGGTTTTATGCTGTGTGGAGGGAAGGATGTAAGATTATCTATCTTTACCTCTTCTATTCTGAGTTTTGTGAATCCCAAATCACCAAGTGTTAATTTCGCTTTTTCATTTCAGTGCTCCCCCCTCCTTCTAGGGATCTCAACCACAAGCAAACTCTGGAGAGGCTCATGGCTGTACCAGCTGAAGAGCGGGACGTGAAATTTTTGCTGAAAGACGAATTTCTTCACCAGTTTGGACTTCTTCACCCTTCTCGCTCCACTCAGCCTCACGAAGTTGCCAATTCCCCTACGGAGGCACCAAATGCCCCAATTTCTGTTGAGGAACTCACGCCGAAGGAGCCTACCACTGAAACTTCATTGGTAAAGTGCCCCATGCTTACCGATGTTGCGGGACCGTCTAGCAAACCGGCACTTGCTCCAATTATTGAAGAGGAAGAAAATCCTCGAATTTCTGAAAAGTCGGCCAATGTGGAAGTTGAAAAGGAGAGTTCTGCTGGACGTCATGGTGATGACACTTTCGATAACTTGAGCGATATAATGATAACTTCTCAAGAGCTTTTTAAAGGAAACATTCAAAAAGAGATTTCTCCTGTTGTTGAAGCAACTTCTTCTCTGCAACAAACTACAACACCTCCTATACCTGCTGTCTCCATTCTAACACCACAGAGTGGTTTGTAGTCTGATGCGCATAGTTTACACACCACACACACTTAGGATGCTTATCACTTATACGCACTTAGCTTCTTCAAATTGAAGATTTCTAAGACTTGTCTTTTCTTCAATTTCAGGTTCTCCGATGGGACGTAGTGGTTCATATTATGACGACTTTCGATGCTATGGGGGGTGCGACACTTATGACTACAGACGCTACCTCCCTTCCCGCCAGGAGACCGATGAAGAAAGAGCCATTAGAAAGGCTCACGAAAGGCGGGATTATGAAGAACGCCGCAGGAGAGAAGATGAAAGATATGACTCATCCCAAAGAGATGATGACTCTCATAAGAGAAAATCTTATGATGATAAAGGGAAGAGTCAAGTTGCTAGTGACCCGAGCAAACGGTCTAAATTTAGTGATGCCTTTACTATTTCTGACAAGCCCGCTGTTTCTATTCCTCTTGACATCCCTTCCAGTTCCCCCGCTCTTGAGAAGTCTGACATCCAAACCATCATCAACAGGCCTCAATATCAAGTTGGACAGGGTCTGCCAACTCTTCAAAGTCGGTTCCCGCAATGGTGCATAAAGGGGGTGCGCTTTGACCTTGACTTGGTCCCGATTGATAAACCGGCTATGCTGCGTAACCTTGATGCCATCAAGCTTGATATCGAAAGGATGTCTGGATGGCAAAAACTTGTTGACGAGCTGCAAAGGGTCAATCGCGCGAATCTCGAAGACATGCTGACCATGGAAAACGATAAGTCAGAGTGGGATAAAGTTTGCAAGCGGCATGATGCTGAAATGAAGAGCATTTCTGATGGTTATGGGAAGCTTGAAGCTGAAGTTGAAAGACTAAAGAATGAGCTTGCCACTTCTTCCACTTCTTATTCGCAAAAGGAAGAAATGCTCCAAAAACAAGTTCGAGATGCCCATGCTGCTCAGCGAGATGCTGAAGCGAAAGTTGAAGCAGAGCAGCATGTTATTAAGAAATATCGTGATGACGCCGCTCAGCTTCGGGAGAAAGTCAGCTCCCAAGACTTGGAAATTACAAAGCTGCAATCTCAATTGCTAAGGGTTGAAAAGGAGCGCGATGAGGCTATCGCCGGTAAAGCTGCGGCTGAACAATCTCTTGAAACAACCAAAGCCAACATTAGCTCCACTTTATTCGACTTTTATGTCCACAGCGTTTTGGGGCACGGAAGCCTTTCTTTTCTGGGGCCAAAGTATGAAATTACTTTAGCTGAAGTGTGGGAAGTAATTATTGACATGCTTGGAGGAGCTGGTTACGGTAAAGCGGATCTTGAAGCCATTTATCTAAATGATGAGTCCCGTGCCGCTCTTGCTAAAGGAAAAGAGCAACTTGCCCAAGCACGAGCCGAAGTGATGGGAGAGAAGCGTTCCGAACAAGAAATACTTCCTACTGCCCCTGTTCATACTTCGGTTTCAGCTGATGTCGATATTATTGGCTCCAGTTCACACTCTTCGCCTCCTGCTAAAGTTGACAAAGAAATTATGAGCACTCCCACCGAAGAAGAGGCCTTGGAAGATTTTGAGGCTTAGAAATTCGAGATTGATCTTGCAAAGCCGACTTCTCCAAGTAACTTTGACGTTGAACCAAGTCAAGTGGACTACTTGTTTGCTTCAACCAAGTTTGATGAATTCCTCAATTGTTATTTAAGCCTTGATGGACCCATATCTTCTCTCTTTTCAGAGAATACTGATTTTGACTTCTTTTCTTCTATAGTGGAAGCACCGACCACTGTGCACTCTTCTCCTCTTCCGGCTGTTCCTCCTTCATCTCTTCAAATCACTCCCGCTTCTCAACCAGGGTCGCAAGAAGAACAGATAGAAGCTCTTCAGGGCTTGGAGGATCCACCCGCTTCTCAAGAACAGAAAGCGGAAGATCCTAAGGACAGCGAGAGGACCCCGGAGCAGTCTCTTGATGATAACACAACACTTTCTATGCTGCTTACTCCGGGAAGCGAGTCTTCTTCGAAGAGGAAGGGGAAGCGTGCACTTAGGAAGAAGAAGAGGAAAGGAACTCCAGCTAGAGAAGACAAAATAGAAGAAGACCCGACCACTCCTCCTTCTCCTCCGCCTCTGACTCGTCCACAATGGCTTCCAAAATTATTAATCAAGCCGGGAAAGAGCTCTAAGGGCAGTGGGAAGAAGGAATGATAGGCTGGACTTTAGGCTTCTCGTTTTGCTTTTTGTTCTTGCATGTATTGGTCGGAGACTGTGTGGGTAACGGTCCCCGCTCTTTTTTAATATCTGCACATGTAAAGAATTTTCATAGTATTGAATAAAATAATTCTTTCACTTGTACAAATTCTTGTGTATGTAAAGATGCATTTATTTCTTATTTTAGTGTAGAATAAACGAATCTTTTTACTTGTACAAACTTCTTGTCTATGTCTGAGAATGCATTTATTCCACATCCTTTTTGCTTGATATTGCAATGAACTTGTGGTATGTTACTTGAGTACTACTTTTATTGATGTAGTCATCTTGTATGATATTGCCCCTATACCGCAAGTGCATTGCAATATCTTTTGCTTTGACAAGACTGATACTCTTATTTCGGAGAATAATTATTCCACTTTTAAAGGAAGAATCATTCTTCTTTAATAGAGCGTATCTCGTTTTTGGGAGAGGTTTCACGCTTCAACCTTCGGAGATAGCCACTTCATATTTTTGAGAAATGTGATTTCTTATGCGGTAAAGTGGGCCTCTGAAGAGGGCTTTATGTAGCATTTCAACTTTTTAGGAAGAACTTTTTGAGATGAATAAGTTAACCTTCCTTTGAGAGTTGAAATGTGCCTCCGGAGAAGGCTTTTTTGTTCAAGCATTCTATTTTGGGACATGCCTCCGAAGAGGGCTCCTCTGAAGAGTTGTGCCTCCGAAGAGGGCTTGTGCCTTCGAAGAGGGCTTGTGCCTCCGAAGAGGGCTTTTGCCTCCGAAGAGGGCATGTGCCTCCGAAGAGGGCTTGTGGTGCCTCGGGAGAGGGCTTTTACCTCCGAAGAGGGCATGTGCCTCCGAAGAGGGCTTGTGGTGCCTCGGGAGAGGGCTTTTGCCTCCGAAGAGGGCATGTGCCTCCGAAGAGGGCTTGTGCCTCCGAAGAGGGCTTTTTGATTGCCTGGAAGTTACTTTCTCATGGTTGAATGGATCCACGGGGCGGACGCAAGTTGCTTGATTGGATGTTCGTTTGTACAAACGATCGCAATCAATTAACAAGGGCCCTGTTCCTTCAGCTTGGGAAGGTGCCCCTCCGGTGGTTCCACCAATCTTTTTTGATTGAGGAAAGCACTTTCATTTTTGGCGTGCCTCGTTAGAGGGCTTTATTGGCCTATGGAGAGGAGCTTTGGTCGGTTGGTGTGCCAGGAAGGTTGCGTCTCAGGGGCGAGTGGATCCATGGGACGGACGCAAGCTGTCTAATCGGATGCATCACGACCAGTTAGCAAGGGCCCTGTTCCTTCTGCTTGGGAAGGTGTCCCTTTTGTGGGTCTACCGGCCCTCTTATTGAGAGGCATACCTCCTTTTGGCTGCTTCTATGTTTGCCGGCCCATGTTTCCTCATCATCTGCTCATCAGCGACCCTTTATTATCGTTTCCAAGCGCGTCTTCCTTCTCCTTTGCAAGTAAATTGCTTTATCCAAAGAAGTGGACTTCACTGTTGAACGACTTCATGGGACAAACGCAAGTTACCTAGCTAGATGTCTGTTTATACTGACGATTACAACTAGTTAACGAGGGCTTGACACAGTGGAGTCGCCAACTTTTTATGTGAAGTTCTTCTTGTATGGGATTTGAATTTGGAATTTTTGTTGCTTGGTATTTTCTTAATAAGTGACTTATAAGGGTCGCTTGGCTTTGTGACGAGTAAGCCTTGTTTTAATGTCCTGCAATTTTGAATCGACATTTTAGCAATATATTTAAAGTATTTACATATCAAAATGAAACAGGCATTATAAAATAGTAAAGAACACAAGATTTATAGTGGTTCGGCCAAGAATCGGGCCTACATCCACTTTATAGCTTTTATTAACTTGCACTGATTTACAATGTCTTACAATACAACTGATACATCCATCAACATTTTACAATTTTGAGCAAAGCTTTTTTAAGTAAAATAAGGACGTAAGTGGTTGCTGTTCCAGGCTCTTGGAATTGGATCTCCTTCAACAGTTATGAGTTTGAAAGTGCCATCAAGAAGTTTATTGCCTATGAAATATGGCCCTTCCCAGTTTGGCCCAAACACCCCAGTTGCTGTCATGATCCTTTTCAAGACTAAGTCTCCGATCTCAAAGCTGCGTTGGCGAACTTTAGAGTTGAAGTGCCTGGCTATCCTTTGCTGATAAGCTGAAACTTTGAGCCTAGCTTCTTCTCTTTTTTCATCAAGAAAATCAAGTGCTTCAAGTTGTAGTTTTTCGTTTTCGGCTTCGTTGAAATGAATTCTCTTTTGTGAAGGGATTTCTATTTCCACTGGAATCATTGCTTCTGATCCGTATGCCAGTGAAAATGGAGTGTGCCCAGTCGCAGTTTTATGAGTAGTTCTGTATGCCCATAGTGCTAGTGGCAGCTTATCGACCCAACCACCTTTTGCTTTTTCGAGTTGCTTTTTGATGGTTGACTTGATAATTTTGTTCACTGCTTCCACTTGCCCATTTGCCTGCGGATGAGCCACTGCTGAAAAGCTTTTTCGAATTCTGAACCGTTTGCAAAAGTCCTGGAATTCTTCACTTTCAAACTGAATACCTTTGTCTGTGATTATCTTCTGCGGCACACCATACCTGCAAATGATATTTTTAGTTATGAAATTTATCATCTTTTTAGAGGTAATAGTGGCCAAGGGTTCAGCTTCAGCCCATTTAGTGAAATAATCAACAACAACAATAGCATATTTGATTCCAGATTTAGCGATCGGTAAAGGTCCAATCAAGTCTATTCCCCAAATGGCGAACGGCCATGGGCTGACCATTTGCATGAGTTCGGTAGAAGGCGCTTTTGGAATTTTTGCAAATCTTTGGCACTTGTCGCACTTCCGGGAGTAAATAGCAGCATCTCGATTAATGTCTGACCAGAAATACCCATATCGGAGAACTTTCTTGGCTAGAGTTTGGCCACCTGAATGATCCCCGCACTCTCCTCCGTGTATCTCAGCTAGAATCGTCTTGGCTTCTTCCTTAGTTACACATCGGAGTAATGGCATTCAGAATCCCCGTCTGTATAATCGGCCATCTTGAATTATATATCTTGACGCTTTTCTTAACAGCTTTCGGCGTTCTTTAGAACTTTCTGGCAGGGAACCATTGAGCAGATATTCTTTGATTGGAGTCATCCACGATTCATGCTCTTGAGACACAGCCATAATCCAATCAATATCCATTTCATCAATGCTTGGAGCCGACAGAACTTCCATAGGGACTAACCCCAATAATTAAGCCTCTCCAGAACTTGAGTACTTTGCTAGAGAATCCGCCTTCATGTTTTCTACTCGAGGAATGTGACTTATCGTGTAATGATCAAAATCTTCGAGAAGCTCACATACCTTTGACAAATATGCAGGCAGATTTCCACCTTTAGCTTGAAACTCTTTCTTTACCTGGCAAACAATAAGTTGGGAATCGTTGAAAATCTGTAACACCCTGATGTTCAGATCCTTGGCAATTTTTAAACCAGCAATAAGAGCTTCATACTCTGCTTCATTGTTTGTTGAAGGAAATTCCAGTCTTAATGCATAACACAATGATCGTCCTTCGGGGGTTTCAAGTACAACCCCTGCCCCAGAACAGTAATCATTTCTCGAGCTATCAACATACAACTTCCATTGGATTCGAATGCCATCAGTTGTTTCTCTCTCACTGTCACCTTTGTCAGTAAACTCCGCAATGAAATCCGCTAAAGCTTGTCCGTTGATTGCTCTTCGGGGATGGTAAGTGATATCACATTGGCTGAGTTCAATGTTCCATTTCAAAAGACGACCCGAAGTTTCAGGACGAAACAGGACTTGCTTTAGAGGTTGATCAGTAAGGACCTTGATAGGATGAGCTTGAAAGTATGGCCTCAATTTCCTGGAAGCAATTAGCAAACAATAGGAAAGCTTTTCTATCTTTGAATAATTCATCTCTGCCCCAGTGAACTGTTTGCTGATGTAATAAACTGGACGTTGTATTTTCATATCTTCCCGTACAAGTGCTGCACTGAGAGCATGAGATGAAATTGCTAGATAGATGAAAAGGTCTTCACCATCACTAGGCTTGGAAAGAACTGGAGGTGTTTCCATATGATGAATTAGTTCATCGAAAGCATTCTGGCATTCGGGAGTCCATTCAAAAATTTTCTTTCCTTTCTTTAGAGCGTCAAAGAAGGGAATGCATTTGTCTGTGGCCTTGGAAATGAAACGACTCAGAGCAGCGACTTTTCCATTGAGGCTTTGCAGTTCTTTCTTTGTTTTAGGGGCTTTGACCTCTCTTAGAGCTGTGATTTGAGCAGGATTGGCCTCGATGCCCCTAGCGCTTACGATGAAACCCAAGAATTTTCCGGACTCTACTCCGAATGAACATTTTAGCGGATTGAGCTTCATTCCGTACTTTTGAAGAATTGCAAACATTTCCACCAAGTGATCCATGTGGTCAACTGCTTTCTTTGACTTTACCAACATATCATCAACATAGACTTCCATAGTTCTACCGATCTGAGGTTTGAACATAGCATTGATGAGTCTTTGGTAGGTTGCCCCAGCATTCTTCAGTCCGAAAGGCATAACTTTGTAGCAGTAGAGACCCACATCTGTGATAAAGCTTGTGTCTTCCTGATCCGGCTCATGCATCATAATCTGATTGTATCCGGAGTAAGCATCCATAAAAGATAACAACTCATGCCCAGCTGTTCCATTCACCAATTGATCGATTCTGGACAGCGGGAAGCAATCTTTGGGGCAAGCTTTGTTTAGGTCCGAAAAATCGATGCATACTCTCCACTTTCCATTTGCCTTCTTAACCAGTACTGGATTTGAAACCCAATTTGGATAAGTGGATTCTCTGATGAAACCGTTCTCCATGAGCCGATCGACTTCTTCCTTTAGCGCCGTTGACCTTTCTGGGCCTTGGGTTCTTCTTTTCTGTTTCACTGTTGTGAATTTTGGATCAATATTCAGAGTATGTACAGCAATCTCCAGAGAGATCCCACACATATTAGCATGATACCAAGCGAACACATCCAGATTGGCTTTTAAGAATGATATTAGCGTGTTTTGAACTGCTATGCTCAGTTGTGAACCCACATTGAGTACTTTGTTTGGGTCTTTCGAGCCAACAGGTATTGGTACCGTCACTTCCACAGGTACCACTCTATTCTCCCCTGTACTGGCTTTCCTGGGGTCCATTTCTTTCCTTGCATTGCTGTGTTCGCCAGTACAGGGGCCACCTCGTAGTTGCTACAAGGTTGGTTCCTTGATGCGGAGCGGAGCTGCCGCATCTTTTCCCATCTTTCTTTTCCTGGCCTCTCGGAGCTCTACAAGATAACATTATCGCCCCGCATTCTGATCTCCCTTAATGACAGCAACTCCATTATCAGTGGGAAATTTCATTGTCAAGCACCACGGAGCGAGGACGGCCCTGAAAGCAGCAAGAGTAGGCCGACCCAAGAAAGCATTATAGGCGGAGAATCCATCAACAATTACAAAAGTTTGCTTCCGAACCACCTTTCTTATGCCCTTCGCCCATTTCAACAAACAAGTCCACTGTTCCAATTGGCTGTTTCAGCTCCCCTGTAAATCCGGCAATCTTGTGTGATGAAGCTTGTACGTCTGCCATTGGAATTTTCATTTGGTCAAATGTCTTTTTAAAGAGTATGTTGCACGAGGCGCCACTATCAACCAGCACCCTTCTCACAATAGCCGGCCCAATACCGACAGAGACAACCAACGGGTCCTCGGTAGGAGCCTCCACATCAATAGAATCCCTGGTTCTGAACATGATCTCATCATGAAAAGTCTTTTGTTGCTTCAGAGGTGCAACATCTTCCAAGACCATGACACTTTCTTCAGCTGGGGCATACTTCAAAGCTCTAGCATACCTTTCCATCTCACCCCAACTCTTGCCAGCCGGGTGGGGTCCTCCTGTGATCACATTTATAACAGGTCTTTCCTTTTCTTGTGCAGCAGGCCTCTCTCCTGAACCAGATGAATGAGCTAGAGGTTTCTGCCCCTGGTTAGATGAAGACGGGTCTTTTCTATTCCTTTTAACGTACTGCTGCAACTTATTCTCTCTTAACAACTCTTCAATCAAGCTTTTCAAGTGACGGCACTCGTTGGTATCATGGCCTGGTTTATTATGAAATTGGCAAAATCTCCCACTTTGAGCAGCATTTTTTCCAACTTTTACTGCTGGTGGCTTCGGATATTCAACAGCATCTTTAGTGGCGATGAAAATATTCTCCGGTGTATCAGTGAGAGGGGTAAAATCTGAGGGCTTGAAAAAGCGGGGTTTTTTGAGATCCTTCTGCTTCTTTCCACCATTACTCTCCCTCTTCTGATTTGTAGATTCTTTCTTGTTCTGAGTAGTAGCATTATTTTCCACCACTGTTGTCACAACTTTAGCTAACACGGAGAGATTTTCTAGGCGCATGAACTCATCAGCCTTTTTGTAGAACTTTTCGAGCGAATTTGGTTCTTTCATTTTTAACCATTTTCCAAATTCGCTTGACTTGTCAATAGCCCGCATTAAGTAGGTTAAAATCATTCGTGGTTCTGCGTTTTCAACTTCAGTTAAGGCTATATTAAAGCGATTCAAGAAGGATTTGATGGGTTCTCCAGGGTTCTGTTCGAGGCTTGAAAGAGACATTATATCCTTTGCTCTTGAAGTGTATAACCTGAATTGTTCCTTGAATTTCCGAGTTAGATCGGAAAATTGATCAACGGATCGTACATGAAGCTTGGTAAACCAAAGTAGCGCCACTCCTTCCAAGTATACCGAGAAATACCGGCATTTAATCTCATCAGTTGCTCTGGCGCCAGTCATGTGCCAATCATATTTGTACAAGAATTGATTCGGGTCACTTGTTCCTCGATAGGCAGGTATGGTAGGAGGAACGAATTTTCTGGGAAACTCAGCTTTTAGAATCTTCTCAGTAAATGGAGTTTTACTCGGAGAAAATCCCCACTCGCTCTCATCTTCGTTTCTCTGCATGCTTTCTTTCATTATTTGCCGAATCATGTCGGAGAGATATTCCTCATTGTTTAATGACTTTGTAGAGTAAACTTCGGCCATTTTCTCGGAGGTTTGCCCGGGCAAATGCTCGCGGAGAACTGGCGATGGCCTGGATCCTTCAGCCTGGAGAGGTGCCCCTTCAGCGGCACCAGATCCCCCTTGAGGAATATTTCTCCCTTCGGAGTTGTGAACGACATCAGCAAAGTTTTCTTCATTATTTACTGGTCTTTGACTAGCCCCAAGCAAAGCATTTAACTTTTCCATCATTAGAGTATTCTGAGTTTCAAATTGCTGATACAGCCCGGACACAGCAGCATCTAACTCTTCTCGCGTCACTCCAACGCTTGGAGCTGCCTGACTTGGAGAAGGAGAAGTGGCGGAATTATCACGAGCATCTTCAGATCTAACTGATCTGCGTTTTCTTCCAGGAGCCATTATGTCTGACATACTTCTGGTCTTGAGAGAAACTTTTTCAACAAACTTTCGTGAAGCAATGACGACAGAATTCCTGAGTTGGCTTCTCAGTGAAAGCACCAAAATGTTAATGTTAAAAATTGAACGCTAACACCCGGTGTGTGTAGTAAAGTTGTGAAAGCACCACCCGTGTGACGGGAACAAGAAATAAGCAGTAAAATAGTGATAAAGCAGTAAAAGACATCAGTTTATAGTGGTTCGGCTTGAGATTAAGCCTACGTCCACTTTGAATTCCTTTATTGCTGATTTTGGTTACAAAATGATACAATGCTCTTCAAAATACAATATATTTCGATTCCTAAACACTTTAGACTATTAGCTCAAGCTTCGATGTCGAAGATCTCCTCAAATTCATGTTGAATGCGGTAGTTTTCTCTCAAAGCTTGTTGTAATGTCTTGTGTGATTAGGGTTCTTCAAATGTTGGATGAGTTGAGAATTCGGCAGAGTAACAGCGCTTCAGAAAATGATCGGCCAAAAGTCCTCCCCATGTTGAAAGTAGTGTTGTATTTATAGAGAAGTCTGGACAGGAATTTTTGTCAAGTCCTGAGTCGTGGCCGACTTAAGATAAGTCGTAAGTCGTGGTTGACTTAAGGTAGGCTGTGGCCGACTTATTGAGTCCAGCTCGTGGCTTGGTAGAAGTTTTCTTACCTATTTGGATCCATGTTATAAGTCCTAAGTCGTGGCTGACTTATAGTAAGTCGTAAGTCGTGGCCGACTTAGCAGGTAAAAGCGGCATAAGTATCCAGGCATTGGATTCTAACTCGGTAGCTTTTAGGTCGTGGACGACTTAAGCTAAGTCGTGAGTCGCAGATAGCCATAAGTCGTAAGTCCTCCTAACTCCTTAGGTCGGTAATTCCTTATAGTAGTTAGGTCGGAACTTCCCTTAAGTCGTGGCATCTCTTAAGTCATGGCAGCCCTTAAGTCGTGGCAGCTCTTAAGTCGTGGCAGCTCTTAAGTCGTTAACTTCTTTAGATTATTTTAATTCTTAGGTCGTTTAGACCTTAACTCGTTGAGTCGTTCACACCTTAACTCGTTAAGTCGTCTAGACCCTGAGTCGTAGGTCGTGAAGTATTCTGAGTTGTTAGGTCGATCAATTCTTGACTCGTTAACTCATATACCCTGCTTGAGTCGCATACCTTGTTTAAGTCGTCCAGTTCTTGAGTCGTAGAAAATTGAGGGTTAACACCTGACTATCTGAAAAACCCAACTCTAGACTGCCCGTGTGGAAAATTATGGGCACCCAGAGTTTAGAAAGGGAACAATAAACTCCAGGTCAGTCATGGGACTGGTATGAGCAAACAAAACAATTATCTTTAAAACAAACAACAAAAGAATTTTAAACATTGAAACCCGCAATGCTTTTTGGAAAATGAAACTACCATAAGGCCTCCCGCCACACACACAATGCAAACGCAGAATTGGAGGAAATTTCTCCTTATGATAGTCAAACATGCTTACTACGCAAGAAAACTCTTTTGATATTATTACTAGTGCATAGTGTAGAAAACATTTCGAAAGTATAATATTAATCTTAGCCAGCATAGGCATTTCGCACTTATTCCTACTATAGCCACTATGATCAATAGCAGGTTACCGCCACATTCCATAGCAGGTTATACAACTAAAACCGTACAAGGCTCGTATTGTTTCTTTGGATTTTCCAACAAATGGTCAGGCTAAGGAGCTTCCTGTGCCACATGGGAACGCCTCTGGAGGGACGCCCCGAGAACCACCTGGCTCCGTGCCAACACAAGGCCAGTTACCCCCTTCCCGGGTAGTAAACCTGAGATATTCCATCCCCGGTCGTTTGCGACCTTTATCCGAGCGCTCGATAACCAACATCACACAGTAATAAATATAGTGTGTCCACATGAGTAAGTATCTAGGCTCCATACCATGATACCATCCTTTCCCAGAAGGGATGGACATACTTTAGGGGTGCTACCCCTGAAACCTTGCCGCATCTTTCCTGTTTCGACCATTTTCGGTCTATGAGGTTCGATGAGGTCTCGTCCACAAAGCTACGTTTTTTCAAAAAGCCATGCTTTGATCAACAAATGATCAGCAGCACACAGCAGCATTCAGCATGCCACACTACCAAATTTGGAGTATATTGCTGATAACCTTCCACTACATAACCTCTGAGCTCGTACGTCTCAGAGAAGGGTGTTAAGCGAAGAGAATAAATCTCCGCAACCAAACAGAAATGTATTTGAAAGAAATCAGCTTTATATCTCAAAGTGTAGTGTCAGACATACAACCATACAAGTCTGTTCCGGGTTCGAACAGAACCGAAGGCACTTCCGAAGAATCCCTTGCAAATCCGGATAATTTTCTAATCACGTCCGGACTTCCCATCACAAAGGGTGCTAAAATCTCTATACCGGGGACTAGTCGATGCAGAGACATTCGACGAGTTGTCCTTTCGTTTTCAAAAATATCCGGTCTTCACCACCGGTCTTCAAATTACTATCCATTTACATCGTATCATTTTTCGGAATGGGTTATATGACACAAAGTCCTCTCCCGGCTAAACCGAATAATGAGCGCAATATTTAAAACTATATGGATATTGGGATTTCGATTAAGTCACAACTTATTACCCAAAACTTCTCTTTCAAATGGTTTAAACACATTACCATTTTAATCTGTTAAAAATAAACAGATTCAATTCACAAAGTTCACCCAGTTTCACAAAGATCCGTTCATAGATTTTCCAAATCAATTTCCATTTCAATATGGATTAACTCATTAAATCGTTAAATCAAAGATTTAACTTATAGCTTTCAAAACAATTTCCAAAGATTTATTCGCAACTTGGAAATATCATTTTGAAATCCCTTTAACACAAATTGGAAGTTCGTTACTTATGTGAAAGCTTTTACTATTTTAAAACAAATAGTTTCGTTTTAGAAAAAATCCAGTTATATTTACACGAGTTAAAACCCTTGAATTAAATTCAAATTCCCAAATCAATACCTTTAAAATGGTTTAACCCATATATAACTTGTACAACATCTTTAATCCCTAGTTTCAAATCATAGGATTCAATTTCAAACTTGAATTCAAATTTAAATCAAATTATTTAAATTTTCAAAACTCGATTAAGTTATTAAAATAACTTTTATCTTTGAAACTCATTTACAAAAGCGTTAACATTTAACCCAGATCCATTTCCAAAATCAATTGAAATTAAAATTTCAATTTCAAAAAT
The DNA here is from genome assembly GCA_030737815.1 of Allium fistulosum. Classification (NCBI taxonomy): domain Eukaryota; kingdom Viridiplantae; phylum Streptophyta; class Magnoliopsida; order Asparagales; family Amaryllidaceae; genus Allium; species Allium fistulosum. The sequence goes on along the minus strand of CM060908.1, from coordinate 531,937,627 downwards.
ATTAAATTTAAATCATCTGTTACTCAACCGATTTCCTCGTGAAATCCATATTTGTGTGTGTATGGTGTAGTCCAGGGGTTTCACACAGTAGTGCAACATCATTCAATTACTACAGATCAGAATACGGAAATATAGTTGATTAGCGGTATAAACTATAACGCTTATCGTTCATTCACAGATCACAGATATATATATATATATATATATCATAGATTATAAATTACAGTCATCCTAGATAAATAGTTTACATTACACTACAAATCATAACATAAATCAAGATGTATCACTAAGTGTTAACTCCCATTGAGAAGCGACCTAAAATATTGAGCGAGTCAATGAAGCTTGCGACCTAACTGCTGAAGAGATTCTGCGACCTAACTGAAGTCTGCGACCTAAGACACAGCGACCTAAAGAACGTCGCGACCTAACTGTTGAAGGAAGCTTGCGACCTAACTGAAGTCTGCGACCTAAGAACATAGCAACCTAAAGAATGTCGCGACCTAAGGTAGTTAACGACCTAAGAAGACTTAGCGACCTAACTGCTAAAGGAACCTCGCAACTTAAAGACTTAGCGACCTAACTGCTAAAGGAAGCTCGCAACTCACGACTTGGTAAAGCTACAGGGAACATTGCAACCTAGCAATGTTGCGACCTAAAGAACTACGACTTAAGGAGAGCTCCGACTTAAGAAGGGTTCCGAGTTAAGAAAGCTCCGACTTAGCAGTCTACGAGTTAAAAGCTTAACAACCTATGGGTTAACTCTGCTCCGACCTAACAACACCGAGTTATGAAATACTCCGAGTTAAGAAGTACTACGACTTAAGAGTCTACAAGATAAGGGAGTCTTGGACCTAAGGCAATTGTTGATAACTTAAGACCTACGACCTATCTCTTAAGTCGTCGCCAACCTACGACTTATACTAAGTCGTATACAATCTCAGAACACCTTATACTCCTTTACCTCGTCACCGACTTACCTTAAGTCTTCAGCGACTTAGGACTTAAAACATAAAACCAGAAGAGGAGGCGAGCTACTAAGGGAGTGTTGATGAGCCGGCTGCGACCTATCATAAGTCGGCCACGACTTATACTAAGTCGGCTACGACTTAGGACTTAGGAAAATTTCCAGAATCCAAATCAGCTCCTATAAATACCCCACCACTTCCAACATAACGAGGACTTTTGGCCATTCATTTCTTCAAGCGCCGTTACACTGTCGAAGTCTCCTCTCATTCAGCAATCAAAGATCTTCAAGCATTCGAGACACTACAACAAGCTTCGAGAAGAACTCCTTACATCCAACACGGATTCGTCGAGTTTCATCATCAAAGATTGAGCTAGTAGTCAAGAGTGCTTTCATGATCAAGTTGTATTGTATTTTTGAAGGATATTGTATCAAATTGTAACCGAATCAGCAATAAAAGACTATAAAGTGGACGTAGGCTCAATTACGGGCCGAACCACTATAAATCTGTTGTTCATTTACTGCTTTTCTGCTATTTTCAGCTTATATTCTGTTCCCGTACCAACGGGTGGTGCTTTCACAATTCTATTACACACACCGGGTGTTAGCGTTCACTTTTTATCGTTAACATTTTGGTGCTTTCACTGAGAACCCAACTCAGGCGATCATCCACCGTTGCTTCGCTAAGATTCATAAAAAGAGCCTCTCTTAAAAACCAGATCCGAAATAATGGTTCCTGGAAGAAGAGGTAGACCTATCAGATCCAGAAATTCTCACGAAGGGACTTCCGCCTCCCCAACCGCAGACCAAGCAACTCCTACCATTGGAGTCACCAGGGCTGAATTAGATGACGCAGTTTCTGGATTGTACCAACAGATTGAAACCCAAAACGCTTTGATGATGGATAGATTAACTGCTCTGCTCGGGGCAAATCGTCAACCAGAAAACCATCAAACTACTCTTCCTGAAATGCCACCTTTCCAAGCTGATGGTTCTATGCCGCAACCAACTTGTCATGAACATATGCCCGGGCAAACTTCCGAGGGAAGAACTGATGCTTGCCCAGAGGTGTCTTTGAACAATAAAGAGTACCTGTCTGAAATGGTTGGCCGCATCATGAAAGAGAGCATGCAAAGGGAAGAGGATGAGAACGACTGGGGATTTGCACCAAGCAGAACTCCGTTTACTGAAAGGATCCTGAAAGCGGAGTTTCCAAGGAAATTTGCACCTCCTACTATTCAAGCCTATAGGGGAACGAGTGACCCTAATCATTTCCTATACAAATACGATTGGCATATGACCGGTGCAAGAGCATCAGACGAGATCAAATGTCGATACTTTCCAGTATACCTGGAAGGTGTGGCTTTACTTTGGTTCACAAAGCTTCCAGTTCGGTCTGTAGATAAGTTCTCCGACTTAACGCAAAAGTTCAAAGAACAGTTCAGATTGTATGCCTCAAAAGCTAAGGATATAATGTCACTGTCTAACCTTGAACAAGCGCCCGGAGAATCAATCAAATCTTTATTGAGCCGTTTCAATATAGCTTTAGCCGAAGTAGAAAATGCGGAACCATGCATGATCCTGACTTATTTGATGCGAGCCATTGATAAATTGAGTAAATTTGGAATATGGCTGAAGATGAAGGAACCGAACTCACTTGATAAATTTTATAAAAAGGCCGACGAGTTCATTCGCCTTGAAAGCCTTCCTACGACATCGAAAGTGGTTGCTGCCCAAACTAATAATAACAATGTCCCATCTAATAAAAGAGAATCTGAAAGTCAGAAAAGGGAGAATGAAGGAGGAAAGAGCCAGGGAAATGAAAAGAAACCTCGCCGCTTTAATCCTTCGAATTTTACTCCTTTAACTGATACACCAAGAAATATCTTTTTTGCAACAAAGGACGTTGTCAGGTATCCTAAGCCACCTGAGATGACGAGAGGTGCAAAGCGTAATGGAAAATTCTGCCAATTTCACAATCAACCTGGCCATGACACTGACCAATGTCGCCAGTTAAAGAATGTGATTGAAGAATTGCTGGAGCAGGGAAAACTCCAACAATACGTTAAGAGAAGCGGAGTCGCTCCAACCTCATCCACTCGGGATCAACAACATCCTACCCATCAATCCGACTCTCTCAACAACACTGCAGTGCAAGATACAGAAAAGCTTGTCATTAATGTTGTCACAGGAGGTCCACACCCAGCAGGCAGAAGTTGGGATGACTGCTAATTGTCCACAAAACTGCAACTGGGGCATCTTTCACTTTCTCTGGCATATAAATCCGAAGCTGCAAATCTAGTGCAAATGGAAAATCAGACCGGAGATTTTGAAACAACAATGACTAGCATCCATTTTTTGCTTAACAGCTTTGCTTAAATTTGTAAAAAATGATGACGGATGTATAACTTCTGCATTGTAAACCGCTGAGAAATCAGCGTGACTGAATAATGAAAAACTATGCATTCTGTGCTTTCTATTATAAAATGCCTGTTATATTTCGATGTGTAAATACTCTAAATGTATTGCTAAAATGTCGATCTAATATTGCAGGTCATTAAAGCAGAGCTCACCCATCGCAAAGCTAAGCGAGCCTTACAAATCATTTATTAAAGCAAATACCAAGCAACAAAGAATTCCATATTCAAATCCTATACAAGAAGAACCTCACATAAAAAGTTGACAACTTCACTGGGGCAAGCCTTCGTTAACCAGTTGTGATTGTCAATACGAACAGGCATCCAGCTAGGTAACTCACGTTTGTCCCATGAAGTTATTCAACAGTGAAGTCCACTTCTTCGGATAAGGCAATTTACTTACAAAAGGAACGAAGATACGCTTGGAAATGATAAGGAATTTTGCTCCTCAATAAAAGGGCCGGTAGAACCACCAAAGGGCCCTTGCTAACTGATCGTGATGCATCCGATCAGGCAGCTTGCGTCCGTCCCGTGGATCTACTCGCCCCTGAGAAGCAACCTTCCTGGCACACCAACCAACCAATGCTCCTTCCCAAAGGTCAACAAAGCCCTCTAACGAGGCACGCCAATAAATGAAAGTGCTTCTCTCAATAACAAGATTGGTGGAACCACCGGAGGGGCACCTTCCCAAGCTGAAGGAACAGGGCCCTTGTTAATTGATTGCGATCGTTTGTGCAAACGAACATCCAATCAAGCAGCTTGCGTCCGCCCCGTGGATCCACTCAACCATGAGAAAGTAACTTCCAGGCAATTTCAAGACCTCTTCGGAGGCAAAAGCCCTTTTCGAAGGCACATTTCACCCGTGTAGAAGTGCAAAATGCCTCTCTTCGGAGACCCACTTCACCAGTGATGAAATGCTAAAAAGCCCTTTTCGGAGGCACATTTCACCCGTGTAGAAGTGCAAAATGCTTCTCTTCGGAGACCCACTTCACCAGAGCTGAAATGCCAAAATTGCTTCTCTTCGGAGACCAAAATTTCTTCTCCTCTGAGACCAAAATTTCTTCTCTTCGGAGACCAAAATTGCTTCTCTTCGGAGACCAAAACTGCTTCTCTTCGGAGATCAAAACTGCTTCTCTTCGGAGACCAAAATTGCTTCTCTTCGGAGACCAAAACTGCTTCTCTTCGGAGACCAAAATTGCTTCTCTTCGGAGACCAAAATTGCTTCTCTTCGGAGACCAAAATTGCTTCTCCTCGGAGACCAAAATTGCTTCTCTTCAGAGACCAAAAGACCTCTTCAGAGGCGTACTTCACCTTGCTTGAAGTACCAAAAATAAACCCTTTACTGGGGCACAAAATCAAAACCTTCTTCAGAAGCTCATTTCACTGTGCAGGAAAATTCACTTTTAAACAAATAAAAGTGATCATTCCCAGAAGTCGAAGTGTTCTTCAGGAAGAAAGAGAAAATAAAAATTTCTCCAAAGACAAGATATACTCTATTAAAAGCAGAATAATTCTTCCCTTAAAAAGTGGAAAGTTGTTCTCTAAAATAAGAGTATCGGTCTTGTGAAAGCAAGAAATATTACAATATACTTGTGGTATGGGGGCAACATTATACAATTCAGTTACATTAATGAAAGTAATATACAGGCGACACACCACAAGTTCATTGCAATATCACATAAAGAAGATGTGGAATAAATGCGTTCTTGAAACACAAACAAGAGTTTGTACAAGTAAAAAGAATCGTTTACTCTACACTTCAAATGAAAAACAGATATATTCCTACATACACAAGAATTTGTACAAGTAAAATAGTTATTTTATTCAATACTATGGAAACTTTTTACATTGTGCAGATTACAAAAAGGAGCGGAGACCGGTATCCGCACAATCTCCGGTCAATGCATGCAAAAAGCAGAAAAGACAAAATCAAACTCATTTCTCCTTCTTCCCACCCTTGGAGCCTTTACCCGGCCTGGTAATTAGTTTCGAAGGCCGTATCGGAGAAGAAGGAGAAAGAGACTCAGCCGGATCGACTTCTGCTTCATCTCCAGCAGCAGAAGAACTTTTCTTTCCTTTCTTCGAAACCACACGTTTCCCCTTCTTCTTGGAAGAAGACTCACTCCCCGGAGTAAGAAATGTAGAAAGCTTTGTGTCGTAGTCAAAAGACTGCTCCGGGGTCTTCTCGCTATCTTCCAGATCTTCTGCTTTCTGCTCCTCGGAAGCAGGTGGTTCGTCCAAGCCTTGAAGGGCTGCTATCTGTTCTTCCTGTGAACCTGGCTGAGAAGCTGGAAGAGGAGTAACTTGAGAAGGAGGAGGAACGGCAGCTGAAGAAGGAGGAATTGGTGTAGTTTCCGGCACGTCCGCTGCATAATAAAAGAAATCAAAATCAGTATTCTCCGAGGAAAAAGAAGACAGTGGATCGTCAAAGCTTAAGTAATAAGTAAGAAGTTCGGTAGTGTAAATAAAAGTCGAATAAGGTAGAACTGATGTTTGCTTTCGTTGCCTCATGTGATTGCTCAACCGCTTCTTTTTCGGCAATGGCAGCAACCCTACCAGTAATAGCCTCATCACGCGCTGTCTCAGCTTTAGCGAGTCGAGACTTTAGTAACTCAATCTCCACGTTCTGGGAGGTGACCTTTTCCCGCAGTTCGGTGTTTTCTACTCGATATTTTTTAGTAATGTGCTGTTCGGCAGCAAGCTTCATTTCGACATCTCTTTGTGCAGCATGCGCATCCCGCACTTGCTTCTGAAAGACTTCTTCTTTTTGAGTATATGATGCAGAAGAAGAAGTGAGATTTTCCTTAAGCTGCTTAACTTCAGACGCAAGCTTTGCGTTGTCGTCTGCAATGCTCGTCATCTCCGCATCATGCTGCTTACGCCATTTGTCCCATTCTGATTTATCGTTCTCCATGGTCATCATCGCTTCAAGGTTCAAATGGTTGACCCTTTGAAGTTCATCAACCAGCTTCTGCCATCCAGACATTCTTTCAATATCAAGCTTGACAGCATCGACATTTCTCAGCATTGCCTGCTTATCAATGGGAACCAAATCTAAGTCAAAACGGACTCCTCTTAAACACCAATTCGGAAATCGGCTCTGAAGCGTTGGAGGGCCGTCTTTAACTTGATATTGTGGCCTGTTAATGATGGTTTGAATATCAGATTCCTTTAGAGGAGGAGAGCCGGCCGGAATATCAGAAGAAATGGGAGCGTTAGTCTTCTCAGAAATAGCAGACGCGTCACTTGTCTTAGACCCTTTGCTCGATTCATCAGTAATATGAGTCTTCCCTTTGTCATCATAAGACTTCCGCTTATGAGAATCGTAAGTTCTGTAAGAAGAATCATATCGATCAGCATCTCTTCTTCTCTGCTGCTGCTCATAATCCCATTTTTCTTGAGCCTTCCTTTGGGCCCGTTCCTCATCTGTCTCTCTCTGGTCACCAAGATATTTCCTAAAGTCATAGGATCCACGACCTCCATGGCGCTGAAATGAGTCATAGTATGAGCCGGAGCGCCCCATCGGAGAATCTGAAAACGGAAAAGAAGTAAAGTTTAGAAATTTCCAGAAAGAAAGAGTAAATGCTTATAAGTGCAGAAAAATCCTAAGTGTGTGCGGCGTGCGAACTACGTGCGTCAAACTACAAACCATGCTTCAGTGCGGGAACAGAGACGACAGGTGTAGAAGGCGTCGAGGTCTTTTTGAAAGAGGAAGTCGCTTCAACGATAGGAGAGTTCGCCTTTGGAATATTATCCTTGAAAAGCTCTTGAGAAGTTATCATTATGTCACTCAAGTCATCGAAAGTATCATCACCCTGGTATTCAGCAGACTTCTCTTTTTCCACTTCCACATCAATTGATTTTTCAGAAACTCGAGGATTTTCTTCCTCCTCGATAATTGGGGCAAGTGCCGACTTGCTGGCTAACCCTACAACATTAGTGGATGCGGAACACTTTATCAAAGCAGCCTCTACGACGGGTGCTTCTGATTCAATTTCTTCTACAGGAGCTGGGGCATTTGAGGCCTCTGCTCGAGAGCCCGAAGCAGCTAACGTTTCCGCATCAGAACTAGAAATTTCATGAATCTGGGTCAATCTAGAAGGATGTAAAAGACCAAATTGGTGCAGAAATTCATCTTTCAGCAAGAATTTGGCACTCCTCTCTTCAACATCAACGGCATTCAAAGTATCTAAAATTAACTTGTGACTGGTATCTCGAAGTGGAGGAGGAAGTGCTGCAAAAAGAAAGAATGAAGTTAAGCATTTGACAGTTCGAGTTCTGAAAAGTCTTAAAAACAAATCGGAAAGAGACAATCTTACTTCCGACTCTCCAGATGGCATAAAATCCCGGAGGACAGCGGACATAAAAGAATTGAGTCAAGAACCCATGGGCACTTTCGGGCAAGTCCAGGATTAGTTTACGGTTCCTGGCACTCCTCACAAGTGTGATAGAGGGATGGTCTTTGTTCTTTGCAAATGTACACAAGAAGCGAATTTCGGCAAAACTGGGAAAACGACCCAACGTTCTCCTGAAAAGCACACACAGTCCCAGCAGGATGGGGTATCCATTAGGGTGCAGTTGAAAAGGGGAGATAGATAGCCGAAGGAGAAGTTCTCGAAGACAATCATTAAAGGGCGGAATAGCTCCGCTCGAGCACATCTGACGATTCACAGCAACAAAGCCAAGAGGCGGCCTGTCAGCAGTGTCGCTTGACCCAGGAAGTAAAGCATCTGCTTCGGCAATGCCGAATTGGATGCACAATTGTCTGAAGACCTTGTGGCTCAGAGTAGTAGAAGTCCGTTCCAGAGGGTCGTTCAGTGGAGTAGCAATTGGAAAAGCTTCTCCAGCTATTTCCAAGTCTTCCTGTTGAGATTCCATTCTACACAAGGAACTGGACGATCAAATATTAAGGTGCACGTTTCCTAAAAAGAGTGAAGTGTTGTGCAAAAATAATGCAATAACAAGCAAATGTAAACTAAATTAATTGATACTTGTCGATTATAAAGTTTCAGGGCTTGATATCTTAAGTCCAAGAATAGTGTTGTGTTGATGCAAATAAATCAGCCTTAGTTGATCATTTCAATTTTGCTTTAATACTTCACTTAGATTTATTAGTTCACAGCATTTCATTCACGAAGTTCATTTAAGTTTGATATTCTTTATCAACTAATCTGTCGTTTGATGTGGGCAATCAACAGTAGTATATTCGTCCCATTTTTCTGTGAATGTTGCTTCTAAACAGATTATCAGCATTAAAGTTAAGGAAATCTGAAAAGAAGTACAAAATCCAAAACAATTCAAATTCAGAAAATCAGTCAAATTCTGCTCAAAATTCTAAGTGTTAGGTCGCTTACGACCTAACACAGGTTGCAGCGTTCTTATGCTGTGTTGTTCAGGTTAAAAGTTCAGGCTGTGAAAAATTGTCTAAGTATTAGGTCGTTCAGCGACCTATTATAGGTCAAGATTTCTGTTGGAGATTCTCTAGGTCGCAAATGTTGTCAGATCGCAAAGGCTTAAGTCGCTAAGCTTTCCCACGCGACCTAACTCTTAGGTCATTCAAATCTGATAGGTTGTTGACTTCCTCTCCAAGCAACATCATATTGGGTCCGATAACCCAATACCGCCAGTTCAAAAGAGTTCATCTTCCCCTTCATCCTACCTCGACATACCACCAATTAACTAGCAAATCAATTGCAAACCCCACAGGTCCGTGGTAAAAGCTTTCGTATGATCGCAAATCACCACGACACATCAAATGACAAACGAAAGTCAGTTGAGACTACCGTTCAGAAAGCATGATGCATGAAATTAGGCTTAGGACAAGTAACAACGATTCGTGATCAAAGCAGTGACTATGGACGAATAAAGGTCGATCCACTTACGGGATGTAATGGTAAGGAAGAATCGATGACTGGAATAGGTTGAATTCGCCTTTGAAAACTCGAAAAATTCGTCAATGGCAGCAGGGGATCGAAGCAGTAGAGTAGGGAGGAAGAAGCGACCTAACCGATTTATATGAAACCAAGAAAGGAAGATGAATAGACAAGCAAGTTAGTGTGTTTTAGGTCGCTCGCGACCTAGCGAAGTTAAGTCGAAGCACATGACCTATGACTTCGGCCCGTACTTCGAGGGGCAAATGTTAACTCCCATTGAGAAGCGACCTAAAATATTGAGCGAGTCAATGAAGCTTGCGACCTAACTGAAGTCTGCGACCTAAGACACAGCGACCTAAAGAACGTCGCGACCTAACTGTTGAAGGAAGCTTGCGACCTAACTGAAGTCTGCGACCTAAGAACATAGCAACCTAAAGAATGTCGCGACCTAAGGTAGTTAACGACCTAAGAAGACTTAGCGACCTAACTGCTAAAGGAACCTCGCAACTTAAAGACTTAGCGACCTAACTGCTAAAGGAAGCTCGCAACTCACGACTTGGTAAAGCTACAGGGAACATTGCGACCTAGCAATGTTGCGACCTAAAGAACTACGACTTAAGGAGAGCTCCGACTTAAGAAGGGTTCCGAGTTAAGAAAGCTCCGACTTAGCAGTCTACGAGTTAAAAGCTTAACAACCTATGGGTTAACTATGCTCCGACCTAACAACACCGAGTTATGAAATACTCCGAGTTAAGAAGTACTACGACTTAAGAGTCTACAAGATAAGGGAGTCTTGGACCTAAGGCAATTGTTGATAACTTAAGACCTATGACCTATCTCTTAAGTTGTCGCCAACCTACGACTTATACTAAGTCGTATACAATCTCAGAACACCTTATACTCCTTTACCTCGTCATCGACTTACCTTAAGTCTTCGGCGACTTAGGACTTAAAACATAAAACCAGAAGAGGAGGCGAGCTACTAAGGGAGTGTTGATGAGCCGGCTGCGACCTATCATAAGTCGGCCACGACTTATACTAAGTCGGCTACGACTTAGGACTTAGGAAAATTTCCAGAATCCAAATCAGCTCCTATAAATACCCCACCACTTCCAACATAACGAGGACTTTTGGCCATTCATTTCTTCAAGCGCCGTTACGCTGTCGAAGTCTCCTCTCATTCAGCAATCAAAGATCTTCAAGCATTCGAGACACTACAACAAGCTTCGAGAAGAACTCCTTACATCCAACACGGATTCGTCGAGTTTCATCATCAAAGATTGAGCTAGTAGTCAAGAGTGCTTTCATGATCAAGTTGTATTGTATTTTTGAAGGATATTGTATCAAATTGTAACCGAATCAGCAATAAAAGACTATAAAGTGGACGTAGGCTCAATTACGGGCCGAACCACTATAAATCTGTTGTTCATTTACTGCTTTTCTGCTATTTTCAGCTTATATTCTGTTCCCGTACCAACGGGTGGTGCTTTCACAATTCTATTACACACACCGGGTGTTAGCGTTCACTTTTTATCGTTAACACTAAGCATCACAGATCAGGAATATCAAACAATCAAATCGTCCAATAGAATCCAAATATCCGTAGATAAGGTCAATTTATTTATTTGATTTAATTAAATCTGATTAGTCACTAATCCTGGTTAATTAACATTAACTAATTACAACCCATTTTGATTGATTATTCTGTAATCATTTATTAATAAATTTACTAACCTTTAAATTATCCTTAATTAATTTTCCTTAATTAATTACATTAATTAATTAACCATTAAATTAATTATCCTTAATTAATTACAATAATAAATTATCCTTTAGTTATTAATTAATTACCTTTAGTTATAAATTAATTAATTAATCCTTAATTACTCTCATTAATAAATTTTTAATTATCAATCATCATTAACAATATAAATTAACTTAACTTTTAAGTTAACAAATTAAAACACATTTGATTAATTCCTTGATTATTGATTAATTAAATTATTTATTCACTCTTTAATTATCTGATTAATTAATTAAACCTTAAAGCATTTAAACTAAATTAACTTTAAGATAAATCACTCATTCCATTAATTTCTTAATTATCATTATCATCTAGATTTAACATCTTATCTCAATTTACGCTTAATTATATTACTAAATTAAAATAAAATAATTTTAACTTAACAAATTTAAGTTAACCAGTTACATAACTTCTTAAATCAAATGTTTAAAGAATACATTTACAATGAATTTTTATTTTAAGAAAAGTCTTAAACCCGATTTATTTAAATTTCAAAACTTTAATTTAAAAACTTTCAAAACTGGTTTTAGAGCCTACTTCGGGTCCTACCCGAGTCTTACTCGAAACCTGCTTCGAGTTTTCCCCCAAACCAACCCGTATTTTCTTTCTAAAACTTTGATTTTCGTTTAAGTTTTTAAACCCGATATGTACTCGAGAATACCCTGACTAAAACTCCAGCCAACACACAAGTTTCCCGAGGTCGACTTCGAGACACCACCTTTCTTCCCAAATCCTATCCACTGACACAACCCAGACATATGTGCACCTGCACAATCGAGCCGATCGCTTCCGACCATCACCAAGGCTTTCAACATGTCGCTGATGACTTTGCCACCCAGCCCGACCACCCAGTTCAACATAATCGTCTGAGAAATAAAATACAGCTATCACACTTACAGGCACCCAAACCTTGACCAACGAAATTGCTTCGCCGATGATGATTCCGACCACCTAAGATATCGCCGCCTCGTCCAAAGCCTCGTCATCGACCCCCGCGACGACTCCCCCACTCGCGATCACTTCTAGTTTGCCAATGGCCATGCAATTATCTCAGTTTCAACGTTGATCAAAACAGGCGCTTAAAACCTAATTCACCGTCCCCTAGCCACCACGGCCATCTTAAAATCCCTTCACCATTTTTCCAGCAATCACTGGACCACCCTCTACCTCCAGGAACAATCATGACACACCAGTCATCACCGATCAACGGGAATCAACGATATACCCAAAATCGATCAACTCAGATTATCACAACAATTTCAATACTAAAAATTATGATTTCTATCTCTAAATTCATTATTTAAAGTTACAAATCTGATCATGGATTCAAATCATGAAATTAAAATGTTTGATTTTTCCGATTTAAAATGTTTTCACTATAAAATATCAAATTTTAAAATAAATACCTAACCATTATACTTGAAATCATTTTATAAATGATGTTTCCTTGTTTCAAATGTTTGCTCTTCAGAAATCAAAGTCTAATATGGTTTCAATTGGAAGATATGAAGGCTATGATCATAACAGGGACAAGGATATATACACACAGTCATGTACATCCATAAATACAGAGTAGTTCAGTCATATTCCAGGAAAGAACATTCATGCAAACCTATTTCAACATTTCCATAAAGATTTATCACATGCAATAGGTTAAAACTGTTTTTAAAGTAAAAGTTTACTCACAGTGGTTTCCAGAGAAAAATGACAGAGCCTCCTTTTTAAAACAGGCTTTGAAACTTTGCTAGCTAATCTTTCTTCTTTGATCTCTGGGTTGTGTTGAATTGTATTGTTTGTTTCAGTTTGAATGTTTGGTTTGAGTTTTTAAACTGAAGCTCATTTCATATTTTCTCAATTTTAAAGTGATCGAACTGGAATGAAGATGATGTGTGGAAATGAAGTTTTACAGGGTGATGATATTTTTTTTTCTTTTGTACAGGTTGATATAATTAATTTGTACAAGTGATATACAGGTTTGTACAAGAATAGGCAGAGATATTTTCCTTTTGTTGGCTGAAGATAATGTTTGCGGTGGCTAACATTAATTAGCTTTGTACAAACTTACCTTTATTTGCTTTATTTTATTTTGTACCTTGCATGAGAGAAAAATCTGGTGGCTGATATAACAGTGTTGTGGTGGCTGATATATATCTCTTGTGTACTAAAGATATTGGTATTAATTACCATTGTACAAATCTACATACTTATCTCTTTTTTTCGTATGTACATATATGAACATATATCTTATTTTGCAAGCTATTACATATATATGTTTTTTTGTTTTCTTTAGTCTTGTTACTTGATAATAAAAATGAATTTCTATTTTTTATATTTTTTATTAGAATTTATTAATGTATTTTACTTTATATTATACAATTTATCTCATATATATCAAATTCTAATTCTAACTTATATATTTATTGTCTGCATATATATTTATTTTCATTATCTTATAAATATACTTCGTTTATAATTTACCTTTCTTTATAATATTTATTTTTATAGTTTATATAATCCTAGAATTACTTAATACGTTCCTTTCACATTTTATATAAATTCATATTTACTCATATATGCATATATAAACATATATTCACACATATATACAATATTTAACTCTAAATGATTTAACACATTTTTATTTGATTTCGGGGAAACTCGAATCAATTTATCAATTAATTTTACAATTTCTATTCAAAAATTCAATTAATTATCAATTTAAATTTATATAAAATCCAGGGTCGTTACAATCTTCCCCCCTTGAAAGAATTTCGTCCTCGAAATTTGCCAAGGAGACACAAAAATAGATGAAGAATGTTTCATCAAATCAAACTGAATATTTATTCTGCATTTGGCTTACCAAATCAGAATATCAATAATAGATACGAGAACGAATCTTTTGAATTTTTCCACGATACTCGGGTTATCCAGATCTATGAAGTATGCAGTGGCATTGGTTAGTTCGAAAGGATAACTAACCATTCGTAGAATATACTAGGACCCAAATTGTATTCATATATAGATACAATTTCAAAACTTTCAGTTTAGAAACCAAATTTTTCCTATCAACCATAACAACCAAAGCAAACAATTCATCCAAACAAACAATTTTGGTCCATCCGGAGTTTATGTCCCATATTAATATATCGAATTTCCTTTTTGGATCGACTAGAAACCATCAAAGAATTGAGAAAAGAGGCTGAACAAAAGAGATTGATAGAGAAAAGATTATTTCCTTGTTGTTATAGGGTATTGACCATTTATAGTCGTATTCCCCTGTCCCCTATCTCATCCTCTTCTTGCACTCATACTCACTATCAGTGAATAGTAAGAGAATTTACTGAGGCATACAGACAGATATCTTAGGGATTACTCATTCTAGGTTATACTTCACCCTATCTCTAATGAGCTACTTAATGTGTTATACTCCTTAGCTAAAGTTTAACCTTCAGCTCTGATACCACTGGCCTTCGAAAATCGGCACCCGTACTTCACTTGTACTCGAATGCCGTAGATTCAAACGCCGAATCTGGCTCCCCGGAGCTTATAACACAGTAAGTATAACAACACAGTGGAAGAAAGAAATAGATGATATCATATACAACTCCAATAAATACAATATCCAGAATGATATACAACAATGATGTCGATATGATACAACAATATCAGAGATGAATAATGATACAGCGGAAATAACAGCAGTGATAACTCCAAATGATCAACCAGAGAGGCTGAGTCCAACCACTCCAATGTCAAGCTCGAACCATCATCACGATGCACAAAGATAAGCAAGTGCAATCATCCACTCCGATGAAGTGAACTAGCTCCAGATAATCTATTAAACCTGACTATCTGAAAAACCCAACTCTAGACTGCCCGTGTGGAAAATTATGGGCACCCAGAGTTTAGGAAGGGAACAATAAACTCCAGGTCAGTCATGGGACTGGTATGAGCAAACAAAACAGTTATCTTTAAAACAAACAATAAAAGAATTTTAAACATTGATACCCGCAATGCTTTTTGGAAAATGAAACTACCATAAGGCCTCCCGCCACACACACTGTAACATCCCAAAATTTTCGACTTTCGAAAATTCGACATCGATACTCACTTTATCGACTACCGAGCCATCGAATGCCGGAAACCCGAAAAGTTATGGTTTTAAAAAGAAGAAAAAGGTAGAAGAAGAAGAAAAGAGTAGAAGAAGAAGAGAAGAAGAGAAGAACAACACAGAACAACAGAAACAGAAAACAATATCAGAATCTTACACATCGCAGCGGAACAATATACAATAGATAATTACTAGTCTTTTAAAACAAAGAACTATATCAGTTTATACATACATCAATCATCAGAGTCAATATACAACAATGGACAGTTATATAACTTGTCCTCATACAGAATACACAGCGGAATAAAATAATATCAGATACAAATACTACGTCTCGCCATCCAGCTTGCTTCCAAAGCTCCAGAATATCCAGAATATCCTGATAACATAACTCTAGGCTGCCCGTGTGGAAAATTTGTGGGCACCCAGAGTTTAGAAGGGAACAATAAACTCCGAGTCAGTCATGGTGACTGGTGTGAGATCGTAAAACAGTTATTTTTCACAAAGAAAATAAAACAAATTCGCAATGCTTTTGGAAAATGAAACTACCATAAGACCTCCCACCACACACACAATGCAAACGCAGAATTAGAGGAGATTTCTTCTTATGATAGTCAAAGATGCTTACTACGCAAAAATCAAATCATTTTTGATATTATTATTAGTGCATAGTGTAGAAACATTTCGAAAATATAATATTAATCTTAGCCAACATACGACCAGTATCGTATGCCTACTATAGCTACCATCCAAACAGTGGGGCGCCACCATAAGTGAATGATAGGTTCTACAACTAATACCGTACAAGGCTCGTATTGTTTCTTTGGATTTCCAACAAATGGTCAGGCTAAGGAACTTCCTTTTCCACGATGGGTACGTCCCTGGAATAGACGACCCGAGAACCTAACCGGATCTCTGCCAACACAAGGTCGGGTTACCTCTGCAAAAATAGGTAACTACTGACACGCGTATGCCATCCCCCGATCGTCACCGATCTTCCCGAGGATCCCCGATTCGCAACAACCACAAAGTAATAAATTTGCAGCAACCACAGAGGTTAAGTATCTGGGCTCCATACCATGATACCACCTTTATCCAGAAGGAATGACATACACTAAGGGGCGCTACTCCCTAGAACCTTGCTGCATCCTTCCTGTTTTGACCATTTCCGGGGTGTGAGGCTCGACGAAGTCTCGTCCACAAAGCTACGCTTTCTACAAAGCCATGCTTCGGGTCAAACAAATGATCAACCTATGGTCACAAAGATATAAGATCAAACAAATGATCATATCGCAAATGATCAAACACTGATCATTTCACAGCAACACTCAGTATGCCACGTTACCAAATTGGGAGTATATCGCTTATAAATTTCAACTACATAACCTCTGAGCTCGTACGTCTCAGAGAAGGGTGTTAAGCTAAGAGAATAAATTCTCCACCACCAACAGAAATGTATTTGAAAGAAATCAGCTTTATATCTCAAATTGTAACGTCAGACATACAATCCATACAAGTCTGTTCCGGGATCGAACAGAACCGAAGGCACTTCTCATGAAGCCCTTGCATATCCGGATAATTTTCAATCACGTCCGGACTTCCCGTCACTAAGGGTGATAAAACCTCTAAATCGAAGATCAGTCGATGTAGAGTAACTCGACGGTAATCCTTCCGTTTTCAAAAATATCCGGTCTTCAACACCGGTCTTCAAATGCGATTCATAACGACGTATCACATATTCGGAATGGGTTATACGACCCCATGGTCCTTTCCCGGTTAACCCGAATAGTGAGAGTTAATTCAAAAATAAGTGTGGCATTCAAATTCATCCAATTCACAACAAATACCTATTCAAGGTAATTATTGATAGTCGGTTATTTAACTATCAATAAAGATGCGCAACATCATCAGATTCCAAATAATCTTCCAAATTATTTCATCTTCCAAAATATTTTTTACTAGACATAAAATTTCCACACTTAATCATTTGAAAACAAATTTCAAATATTCACTTTTCAATTTATCTTTAAAAGATAAAGTTTCAAACCCTTCGTTTCATACTGGAAAAGCAATTCCATACTTATTTAAAATAAGTAATTCACAAATCATTTATTTTCAACACTTGGAAAATATCCGATATACTTAAATCAAAAATTAAGTATAAATTTCATTCTTTAAGGAAATCATTCTTTAAACACATTTTATTTGAGTCAAAACGAATGTTACGTAAAACATCGTTACGACGACTCAAAATCATTAGTATAGGGATTCGAATTTTTAAGATAGATATGTAAATCCCAATACTATATAAAAACATTTCCTTTCGGAAATCATTTACTATAACAACAGTGTTATAGTCCATCATTTCCTTCTTCCTCGAAAACGTCTATTTCAACAATAAATGTTGAAATCTATGTTTTCGATATTTAACACATTTTTAAAACATCGTTAAAAACAATTTAACTTCATTTTAAAATATCACTTCTTCAAAAATGAATCCATTTTATTCAATAATATATTCACTGTCCAAAAATCGTGAATATAATTCACTTAACCCAATTTCAATCATTTCTACACATTTTGATTTCAATAAAAATTCGCTATCCAAAATTTGCGAATATATCTTCTTTAATAATCTTCTATATTTAATTTATCAAACTCAATTGATTTTTTTGAATTTATAAACACGTTTATAAATTCTATTTCTCTTTTATAACAACTTTGATTCATAAATCTTCTTTATTTAACAATTTCGATCAATATTTCATTTGAAGGCAAAAATCCAATTTATAAGTTAATTTCTTATAAATCTTCTATTCTACAATTTCGTTCATTTTAACTTCTCAATTTATACATCTATAAATTTCATTCATTTGAACTTCACAATTTATACATCTATAAATTTCATATTGATTTTCCAAATTCATTTCAATTTGCCAATTATATTTCTAATTGGACTTCCCACTTATTTCTTTTTAAATAAATTCCTTTTTAAAGAAAAGAAATTTCTTTATCTCTTTCAATCTATTTAAAAATCCAGATTTAAATTAAATTCTTCAATTTATAATCACTGTTTTATGAAATCCATTTATTTAGCATTTTCACTTTATTCTGGAATTTATTCAATAAGATTATAAAAATCAACTTTTATACTTTTAAATTCTTTTCTTCGAATTTATTCAATTTCTAAAAATTTATTTACTTAAAAATTTCTATTTTGATTTCAAAAATTCAATTTCATTTATTTTTGGAATCCAATGATATCAAACATCCATTCGGTTAAATTTTTAGCTTTCAAACAATTTCCAGATATCAATACGATTAATAACATCAATATAATCATTCACAGATTTATATCACAGTATAAATAAATTCAATCAACATGAGGGGTCCAGTTGGATCCCTCCAACCTGTTTCCCTGCATCCAAAGACGTCAGCACAATACCAATTCCACTTCGAGGTGGAATATCGCGGTATATGGGTTTTATAAAAATAATCCGCTTACTAACGGCGCAATAGGGTCTCATCCGCTATACGAGGCGGGAAATCATCAATCCAATATATACATATGCCAATATGTATATATTGCTACATATATATAGATATATCCTACTATATCTAATATCACATCCAATAGAAATCAAATCATCAATCAATAACTGCAATTCCTTTTGAGTGAGAAAAATCTCACCTTAGCTTTTAATTTGCCATCCATTTTCCATTTTGACCATTTCTCCATTTTTAACCTTGTATAAAAAAATATACAATTCTATTAATATTCGAATAAATCGAACCATTAAATCCTCATTTATATTTTAACTAATTCCTTCATTTAACCAAATATTTTCTTTTCCATTACTGTAAATCTTAAATAAATTGTTTTACATTTAACTAATTCCTTCATTTATCACAGTAACATTTTTCTTTATAAACTTCTGCATATATATTTATATAAATAAATTTCAAAAGAAAATACCTCACTGTTTTCCTGCCTATATTCATATATGTATTTACAGTGAAATAAACTAACCACCAAACATTTTATCCTCCTTTAACTACTGTAATTATTTTTCTGTTTTAAATCAATACCTCATTGCTAATGAAAACCCAGACTCGCGAGTCCGCCGAAGATCGAGACACTCGAAATGCCTCAACTTGCCTTGCGTTCATGCCAAAACTTCGCCATCACTTCGCCCAGATCAAGTCGCGATCTCCACGTCGCCACTGAACGACGAACTGAAGCCGCCGTACCACACTCGAGCCATCATCTCCGGCCTTGAGCACCACGACTACATGTCGCCAGACCCATCGCGAAGACGAACTCGCCTCCATCCCCAATCTGCAAAATCGCGATCGCGACATCCTGCCTCAATTTATCTTGAAACCCCCAAAAGCCCTAGCCTCTACTTCGTGACTTTCTGAACCCAACACAGCTCCTCCCCATCCAACGCCGCTGCTATATTCGCAGCCATCACTCCTCCAACGATCGCGGTGGAGCACAGAGAAGACTACGCGATGTAGTCGCGAAATGACCCAATTCGATTTCATTTAGTTTGAACGAAAATCCTAAACGAAGAAGCTCGGCCATTCTATTTCGTTTTGATTTTTAATTTAATGGAAGAGGGGGTTTCGACTTTGAACTGGTGGCTTCGGCCATTTTAGTGAATTCGACATCTTTGAAATGAAGAAAGAAGTGCGACCATTTTTATTATCTTTGAACTGCTCGAGATTTAAATTAACAGAGAGGGACAAGATACTTAAAGTCGAACGAAGGGTATGCTTTGCACGATTTTTTTCTCCGGGATCTTTTGCGTGATTGAAGGAGATAAAGTGTGGGAATGTTGACCAGAAAATTCAAATCTTAAAAAAAAATTCGTTTTAAAACTTCAACGCGTTTTCTAACCGTACGGTCACAAAACAACTCTGATAAATACGAAATTTGAAATCCGATAATAATACAATATTACGGACCCAATGGAACCGGTTTCGTCGAATTCCGAGACTGCGCCTCGGACGGCTATTTTTTGAATATCGATTTGAACAATTAAATTCAAAACTGAGCAAAACAGTTTAAATTTCAATTCTGAAGCTGCTGTTATCTTCAGTGTTATCAATCTAAATTTTACAAGCGTTTGAAATATTTTTCTTCAACTTTAAATTGAAGATTTAAATTTTTATTCAACATTCAACAGATTAAATTCTGTAATTAAATCGCCAATTTCAAAGTTATATTCGGGATTCAAATTAAATCATCGTTCAAATATTTAAAATTAATTAAATATTCTCAATTTAATTTGTTCAAAATTCTGGGTCGTTACAGACTTCACCCCTTAAAAGAATTTCGTCCTCGAAATTACAAGTTAAGAAAAATGATCCCTAACTCGTCTACTATCTTTCAACATCTAATAGTTTTATCTAATTTCAAAACAAATCCTTCTATTAAAGATCCGTTATCAATTCAACTAAATTTTCCAACTCAAATTATAAGTTCCAGACAACATTGTTTACTTCACAATTCAAATTCAAATTTAAATTCAAATTTAAACATTCAAAATTTTCTCAAAAATTTTCTAACACTCGAGATTTTCGAAAAATTTCGCCAGCGTCTCCTTTGCGCGGCTAATACGGCACGACTACAAAATGTCCCTACGGACTCTCAGATTTCAAAAAGAAAAGAAAAAGCCAAGCGGCTAGAGAACAAATCAGCAAATCTCATATTGAAATTCAAATACATACCTTTTTCGAGCAATTCAAATTCTCTTCAAAATTAAAATCCCAATTCCTTTATAAACCTGTATATCCTACTAGCCATAATATCTAGTTACATATATTCAAATCATTTTGCACATTTTATTACAAAATTTTCAATATATACTGCTTATACATTTTTACTTCACTACTGAAGTTACATATCTATTTTCATTCAATTTTACATTTCAAATTTCATTTAAATTCAATTCACCATTTCAATTCAATTTAACTTCTGAATATTGAATTTATCAATTAACTTTCCTTTACAACTATACTATTTTAAATTAGTTCCAGTTACTAATTCATCACAAATTCTAATTCATTTATTCAAATTTGTTTTCAACATTCAGTTTCAATTTTATTCACTTACAATTGTAAATTCCATTCATTTGAAATTTATTTCTACTTACTTGAATTTATCTTCAATTTAATTTGGATTTTATTTAACTTCATTCTTTAAATTGAATTTATTCTATTAACCAAACAACTTTCATTTCCAATTTGAATCTCATTCCATCAAATTTCAAATATTTTATAAGTCTTTGACTTATTTACATATCGATTTATCAAATCATTTATACAATCACATTTACAATTTCATTTCGTTAATGAATTTTATTTTCAATTATCTTCTTGGAATTCTATTTCCAATTATAAATTTACATTACAATTTATATTCACAACATTATTCATATATGAATTTATCTCTTTAAGTTAGATTTTTATTTAAACTTTACAAGTTATCAACTTCATAATATTTCATAAATATCTTTATATAGCATTCCAGAGTTTACCAACATTTCAAAGCCATTTTGAAAACAATTCAAATTATTCTTTGAATTTCAAAATTAAACCTAAATTTTCAAAACAACTTCTATTTAAAACAATTTGGCAGCAATTTCTCTTTTGGAAATCCGAAAATGAACACCAATGATGCCGCGGTCATCATCGAAGTTATTTTCCAGCGACCGAAAAGAGTTTAGAGCTTTTCATTCCTCTAAAATACTTTTCAAAACCCTTGAAATCCATTTTCAAATCAAAAAGGATTTAAACTTTCCAAATCTCCAAAATTTTCAAATTCTTTTCTAAACATTTCCAAAAACTTCTCTGGAATTCCGTTTTAAATTACAATTCACATTTATAATTTACATTCTTTAATTTAATTTGTATATGAATTTATTTCTTAACTTTGGAGTTATGATTTCAATTTCTTATTTAATTTCATATAATAATGATAACATTCAATATTATCACTTCTAACAACCATGCAACCATATACTGTAATAATTTACAGAAAATCATTTCTTTTATATACAAAAATAGTTTTGGGCAAAATTATTTCATTTACCCTATTTTAAAATCAATACTGTGTCGGTTTATCTTGTTTAAGAGTTTAGAAACTCCTATCAATTACAGTTAGCTAGACTGCACCGACCAGAATCCATAAACAATCAACCGATAAGTCAACACAATACAAAACAATTTCATATTCACTAACAAATAGGCACTCGTATCTATTATTACACTCAACTCATTCTAGAGTACTACTGACTCTATCTCTAATGAGTAACACCCAACAGAGCAGGGTTGTCGCTTAACCATA
The DNA here is from genome assembly GCA_030737815.1 of Allium fistulosum. Taxonomy (NCBI): domain Eukaryota; kingdom Viridiplantae; phylum Streptophyta; class Magnoliopsida; order Asparagales; family Amaryllidaceae; genus Allium; species Allium fistulosum. Next base: position 531,915,104 of record CM060908.1, on the reverse strand, counting down.
TGCTCTGATACCACTTGTAACATCCCAAAATTTTCGACTTTCAAAAATTCGACATCGATACTCACTTTATCGACTGCCGAGCCATCGAATGCCAGAAACCCGAAAAGTTATGGTTTTAAAAAGAAGAAAAAGGTAGAAGAAGAAGAAAAGAGTAGAAGAAGAAGAGAAGAAGAGAAGAACAACACAGAACAACAGAAACAGAAAACAATATCAGAATCTTACACATCGCAGCGGAACAATATACAATAGATAATTACTAGTCTTTTAAAACAAAGAACTATATCAGTTTATACATACATCAATCATCAGAGTCAATATACAACAATGGACAGTTATATAACTTGTCCTCATACAGAATACACAGCGGAATAAAATAATATCAGATACAAATACTACGTCTCGCCATCCAGCTTGCTTCCAAAGCTCCAGAATATCCAGAATATCCTGATAACATAACTCTAGGCTGCCCGTGTGGAAAATTTGTGGGCACCCAGAGTTTAGAAGGGAACAATAAACTCCGAGTCAGTCATGGTGACTGGTGTGAGATCGTAAAACAGTTATTTTTCACAAAGAAAATAAAACAAATTCGCAATGCTTTTGGAAAATGAAACTACCATAAGACCTCCCACCACACACACAATGCAAACGCAGAATTGGAGGAGATTTCTTCTTATGATAGTCAAAGATGCTTACTACGCAAAAATCAAATCATTTTTGATATTATTATTAGTGCATAGTGTAGAAACATTTCGAAAATATAATATTAATCTTAGCCAACATACGACCAGTATCGTATGCCTACTATAGCTACCATCCAAACAGTGGGGCGCCACCATAAGTGAATGATAGGTTCTACAACTAATACCGTACAAGGCTCGTATTGTTTCTTTGGATTTCCAACAAATGGTCAGGCTAAGGAACTTCCTTTTCCATGATCGGTACGTCCCTGGAATAGACGACCCGAGAACCTAACCGGATCTCTGCCAACACAAGGCCGGGTTACCTCTGCAAAAATAGGTAACTACTGACACGCGTATGCCATCCCCCGATCGTCACCGATCTTCCCGAGGATCCCCGATTCGCAACAACCACAAAGTAATAAATTTGCAGCAACCACAGAGGTTAAGTATCTGGGCTCCATACCATGATACCACCTTTATCCAGAAGGAATGACATACACTAAGGGGCGCTACTCCCTAGAACCTTGCTGCATCCTTCCTGTTTTGACCATTTCCGAGGTGTGAGGCTCGACGAAGTCTCGTCCACAAAGATACGCTTTCTACAAAGCCATGCTTCGGGTCAAACAAATGATCAACCTATGATTACAAAGATATAAGATCAAACAAATGATCATATCGCAAATGATCAAACACTGATCATTTCACAGCAACACTCAGTATGCCACGTTACCAAATTGGGAGTATATTGTTGATAAATTTCAACTACATAACCTCTGAGCTCGTACGTCTCAGAGAAGGGTGTTAAGCTAAGAGAATAAATTCTCCACCACCAACAGAAATGTATTTGAAAGAAATCAGCTTTATATCTCAAATTGTAACGTCAGACATACAATCCATACAAGTCTGTTCCGGGATCGAACAGAACCGAAGGCACTTCTCACGAAGCCCTTGCATATCCGGATAATTTTCAATCACGTCCGGACTTCCCGTCACTAAGGGTGATAAAACCTCTAAATCGAAGATCAGTCGATGTAGAGTAACTCGACGGTAATCCTTCCGTTTTCAAAAATATCCGGTCTTCAACACCGGTCTTCAAATGCGATTCATAACGACGTATCACATATTCGGAATGGGTTATACGACCCCATGGTCCTTTCCCGGTTAACCCGAATAGTGAGAGTTAATTCAAAAATAAGTGTGGCATTCAAATTCATCCAATTCACAACAAATACCTATTCAAGGTAATTATTGATAGTCGGTTATTTAACTATCAATAAAGATGCGCAACATCATCAGATTCCAAATAATCTTCCAAATTATTTCATCTTCCAAAATATCTTTTACTAGACATAAAATTTCCACACTTAATCATTTGAAAACAAATTTCAAATATTCACTTTTCAATTTATCTTTAAAAGATAAAGTTTCAAACCCTTCGTTTCATACTGGAAAAGCAATTCCATACTTATTTAAAATAAGTAATTCACAAATCATTTATTTTCAACACTTGGAAAATATCCGATATACTTAAATCAAAAATTAAGTATAAATTTCATTCTTTAAGGAAATCATTCTTTAAACACATTTTATTTGAGTCAAAACGAATGTTACGTAAAACATCGTTACGACGACTCAAAATCATTAGTATAGGGATTCGAATTTTTAAGATGGATATGTAAATCCCAATACTATATAAAAACATTTCCTTTCGGAAATCATTTACTATAACAACAGTGTTATAGTCCATCATTTCCTTCTTCCTCGAAAACGTCTATTTCAACAATAAATGTTGAAATCTATGTTTTCGATATTTAACACATTTTTAAAACATCGTTAAAAACAATTTAACTTCATTTTAAAATATCACTTCTTCAAAAATGAATCCATTTTATTCAATAATATATTCACTGTCCAAAATCGTGAATATAATTCACTTAACCCAATTTCAATCATTTCTACACATTTTGATTTCAATAAAAATTCGCTATCCAAAATTTGCGAATATATCTTCTTTAATAATCTTCTATATTTAATTTATCAAACTCAATTGATTTTTTTATAAACACGTTTATAAATTCTATTTCTCTTTTATAACAACTTTGATTCATAAATCTTCTTTATTTAACAATTTCGATCAATATTTCATTTGAAGGCAAAAATCCAATTTATAAGTTAATTTCTTATAAATCTTCTATTCTACAATTTCGTTCATTTTAACTTCACAATTTATACATCTATAAATTTCATTCATTTGAACTTCACAATTTATACATCTATAAATTTCATATTGATTTTCCAAATTCGTTTCACTTTGCCAATTATATTTCTAATTGGACTTCCCACTTATTTCTTTTTAAATAAATTCCTTTTTAAAGAAAAGAAATTTCTTTATCTCTTTCAATCTATTTAAAAATCCAGATTTAAATTAAATTCTTCAATTTATAATCACTGTTTTATGAAATCCATTTATTTAGCATTTTCACTTTATTCTGGAATTTATTCAATAAGATTATAAAAATCAACTTTTATACTTTTAAATTCTTTTCTTCGAATTTATTCAATTTCTAAAAATTTATTTACTTAAAAATTTCTATTTTGATTTCAAAAATTCAATTTCATTTATTTTTGGAATCCAATGATATCAAACATCCATTCGGTTAAATTTTTAGCTTTCAAACAATTTCCAGATATCAATATGATTAATAACATCAATATAATCATTCACAGATTTATATCACAGTATAAATAAATTCAATCAATATGAGGGGTCCAGTTGGATCCCTCCAACCTGTTTCCCTGCATCCAAAGACGTCAGCACAATACCAATTCCACTTCGAGGTGGAATATCGCGGTATATGGGTTTTATAAAAATAATCCGCTTACTAACGGCGCAATAGGGTCTCATCCGCTATACGAGGCGGGAAATCATCAATCCAATATATACATATGCCAATATGTATATATTGCTACATATATATAGATATATCCTACTATATCTAATATCACATCCAATAGAAATCAAATCATCAATCAATAACTGCAATTCCTTTTGAGTGAAAAAAATCTCACCTTAGCTTTTAATTTGCCATCCATTTTCCATTTTGACCATTTCTCCATTTTTAACCTTGTATAAAAAATTATACAATTCTATTAATATTCGAATAAATCGAACCATTAAATCCTCATTTATATTTTAACTAATTCCTTCATTTAACCAAATATTTTCTTTTCCATTACTGTAAATCTTAAATAAATTGTTTTACATTTAACTAATTCCTTCATTTATCACAGTAACATTTTTCTTTATAAACTTCTGCATATATATTTATATAAATAAATTTCAAAAGAAAATACCTCACTGTTTTCCTGCCTATATTCATATATGTATTTACTGTGAAATAAACTAACCACCAAACATTTTATCCTCCTTTAACTACTGTAATTATTTTTCTGTTTTAAATCAATACCTCATTGCTAATGAAAACCCAGACTCGCGAGTCCGCCGAAGATCGAGACACTCGAAATGCCTCAACTTGCCTTGCGTTCATGCCAAAACTTCGCCATCACTTCGCCCAGATCAAGTCGCGATCTCCACGTCGCCACTGAACGACGAACTGAAGCCGCCGTACCACACTCGAGCCATCATCTCCGGCCTTGAGCACCACGACTACATGTCGCCAGACCCATCGCGAAGACGAACTCGCCTCCATCCCCAATCTGCAAAATCGCGATCGCGACATCCTGCCTCAATTTATCTTGAAACCCCCAAAAGCCCTAGCCTCTACTTCGTGACTTTCTGAACCCAACACAGCTCCTCCCCATCCAACGCCGCTGCTATATTCGCAGCCATCACTCCTCCAACGATCGCGGTGGAGCACAGAGAAGACTACGCGATGTAGTCGCGAAATGACCCAATTCGATTTCATTTAGTTTGAACGAAAATCCTAAACGAAGAAGCTCGGCCATTCTATTTCGTTTTGATTTTTAATTTAATGGAAGAGGGGGTTTCGACTTTGAACTGGTGGCTTCGGCCATTTTAGTGAATTCGACATCTTTGAAATGAAGAAAGAAGTGCGACCATTTTTATTATCTTTGAACTGCTCGAGATTTAAATTAACAGAGAGGGACAAGATACTTAAAGTCGAACGAAGGGTATGCTTTGCACGATTTTTTTCTCCGGGATCTTTTGCATGATTGAAGGAGATAAAGTGTGGGAATGTTGACCAGAAAATTCAAATCTTAAAAAAAATTCGTTTTAAAACTTCAACGCGTTTTCTAACCGTACGGTCACAAAACAACTCTGATAAATACGAAATTTGAAATCCGATAATAATACAATATTACGGACCCAATGGAACCGGTTTCGTCGAATTCCGAGTCTACGCCTCGGACGGCTATTTTTTGAATATCGATTTGAACAATTAAATTCAAAACTGAGCAAAAAAGTTTAAATTTCAATTCTGAAGCTGCTGTTATCTTCAGTGTTATCAATATAAATTTTACAATCGTTTGAAATATTTTTCTTCAACTTTAAATTGAAGATTTAAATTTTCAACATTCAACAAATTAAATTCTGTAATTAAATCGCCAATTTCAAAGTTATATTCGGGATTCAAATTAAATCATCGTTCAAATATTTAAAATTAATTAAATATTCTCAATTTAATTTGTTAAAAATTCTGGGTCGTTACACACACAATGCAAACGCAGAATTGGAGGAAATTTCTCCTTATGATAGTCAAACATGCTTACTACGCAAGAAAACTCTTTTGATATTATTACTAGTGCATAGTGTAGAAAACATTTCGAAAGTATAATATTAATCTTAGCCAGCATAGGCATTTCGCACTTATTCCTACTATAGCCACTATGATTAATAGCAGGTTACTGCCACATTCCATAGCAGGTTATACAACTAAAACCGTACAAGGCTCGTATTGTTTCTTTGGATTTTCCAACAAATGGTCAGGCTAAGGAGCTTCCTATGCCACATGGGAACGCCTCTGGAGGGACGCCCCGAGAACCACCTGGCTCCGTGCCAACACAAGGCCGGTTACCCCCTTCCCGGGTAGTAAACCTGAGATATTCCATCCCCGGTCGTTTGCGACCTTTATCCGAGCGCTCGATAACCAACATCACACAGTAATAAATATAGTGTGTCCACATGAGTAAGTATCTGGGCTCCATACCATGATACCATCCTTTCCCAGAAGGGATGGACATACTTTAGGGGTGCTACCCCTGAAACCTTGCCGCATCTTTTTGCTGTTTCGACCATTTTCGGTCTGTGAGGCTCGATGAGGTCTCGTCCACAAAGCTACGCTTTTTCACAAAGCCATGCTTTGACCAACAAATGATCAGCAACACACAGCAGCACTCAGCATGCCATACTACCAAATTGGGAGTATATCGCTGATAACCTTCAACTACATAACCTCTGAGCTCGTACGTCTCAGAGAAGGGTGTTAAGCTAAGAGAATAAATCTCCGCCACCAAACAGAAATGTATTTGAAAGAAATCAGCTTTATATCTCAAAGTGTAGTGTCAGACATACAACCATACAAGTCTGTTTCGGGTTCGAACAGAACCGAAGGCACTTCCGAAGAAGCCCTTGTAAATTCGGATAATTTTCTAATCACGTCCGGACTTCCCATCACAAAGGGTGCTAAAATCTCTATACCGGGGACCAGTCGATGCAGAGACATTCGACGAGTTGTCCTTTCATTTTCAAAAATATCTGGTCTTCACCACCGGTCTTCAAATTGCTATCCATTTACGTCGTATCATTTTTCGGAATGAGTTATATGACACAAAGTCCTCTCCCGGCTAAACTGAATAATGAGCGCAATATTTAAAACTATATGGATATTGGGATTTCGATTAAGTCACAACTTATTACCCAAAACTTCTCTTTCAAATGGTTTAAACATATTACCATTTTAATCTGTTAAAAATAAACAGATTCAATTCACAAAGTTCACCCAGTTTCACAAAGATCTGTTCATAGATTTTCCTAATCAATTTCCATGTCAATATGGATTAACTCATTAAATCGTTAAATTAAAGATTTAACTTATAGCTTTCAAAACAATTTCCAAAGATTTATTCGCAACTTGGAAATATCATTTTGAAATCCCTTTAACACAAAGTTCATTACTTATGTGAAAGCTTTTACTATTTGAAAACAAATAGTTTTGTTTCAGAAAAAATCCAGTTATATTTACACGAGTTAAAACCCTTGAATTAAATTCAAATTCCCAAATCAATACCTTTAAAATGGTTTAACCCATATATAACTTGTACATCATCTTTAATCCCTAGTTTCAAATCATAGGATTCAATTTCAAACTTGAATTCAAATTTAAATCAAATTATTTAAATTTTCAAAACTCGATTAAGTTATTCAAAATAACTTTTACCTTTGAAACTCATTTACAAAAGCGTTAACATTTAACCTAGATCCATTTCCAAAATCAATTGAAATTAAAATTTCAATTTAAAAATAATAAATTTAAATCATCTATGACTCAACCATTTCCTCGTGAAATCCATATTTGTGTGTGTATGGTGTAGTCCAGGGGTTTCACACAGTAGTGCAACATCATTCAATTATTACAGATCAGAATACAGAAATATAGTTGATAAGCGGTATAAACTATAATGCTTATCGTTCATTCACAGATCATAGATATATATATATATATATCACAGATAATAAATTACAGTCATCCCAGATAAATAATTTACATTACACTACTGTAACGATCCAGATTCGGCCTTCGAAAATCGACACCCGTACTTCACTTGCACTCGAAATGCCGTAGATTCAAACACCAAATCTGGCTCGCCGGAGCTTATAACACAGTAAGTTTAACAACACAGCGGAAGAAATAAATAGATGATATCATATACAACTCCAATAAATACAATATCCTGAATGATATACAACAATGATATCAATATGATACAACAATATCAGAGACAAATAATGATACAGCGAAAATAACAGAAGTGATAACTCCAAATGATCAGTCGGAGAGGCTGAGTCCAACCACTCCAATATTAGCTCGAACCATCATCACGATACACAAAGGTAAGCAAGTGCAGTCCTGAACTCCAAGAGTTGAACCAGCTCCAGATAATCTACTAAACCTGAATATCTGAGAAACCCAACTCTAGACTACTCGTGTGGAAAATTGTGAGCACCCAGAGTTTAGGAAAGGAACAATAAACTCCGAGTCAGTCATGGGACTGGTGTGAGTAAGAAAAACAGTTTATCTTTAAAACAACACAAAGGATTTTAAACATTGAAATCCGTAATGCTTTTGGAAAATGAACTACCATAAGACCTCCCACCACACACACAATGCAATCGCAGACTTAGAGGAGATTTCTTCTTATGATAGTCAAACATGCTTACTACGCAAATCATTGGATTTGATATTATTATTAGTGCATAGTGCAAAAAACATTTTGAAAATACAATATTAATCTTAGCTAGCATAGGTACCATTATATTATGCCTACTATAGCTGCCTCCTGAGTAGACAGGTTATACAAATTGCAATCGTAAAGGGTTCGTATTGTTTCTTTGGATTTCCAAAAAATGGTCAGGCTAAGGAACTTCCTACTGCCACATGGGATCGCCTCTGGCTGGACGTCCTGAGAACTAACTAGCTCTCTACCAACACAAGGCCGGGTTACCCCTGTAACTAGGTAACTCACGAATATGCCATCCCCCGGTCCTTTGGGACCTTTATCCGAGGCGACTCGATAAACACACAATCACACAATAAATGAGATCGGAGTATCCATATAGTTTAAATGCCAGGGCTCCATACCTGATACCACCCTTTTCCAAAAGGAAATGACATACCCTAAAGGGCGCGACCCTCATAACCTTGCCGCATATTCCTGTTTCGACCATTTCCGGTCTGTGAGGTCCGACGAGGTCTCGTCCACAAAGCTACTCTTTTTCACAAAGCCATGCTTTGATCACAAATGATCAACACACAACAACACTTAGCATGCCACATTACCAAATTGGGAGTATATCGCTGATAACCTTCAACTACATAACCTCTGAGCTCGTACGTCTCAGAGAAGGGTGTTAAGATAAGAGAATAAATTCTCCGCCACCAACAGAAATGTATTTGAAAGAAATCTGCTTTATATCTCAAAATGTAATGTCAGACATGTAACCATACAAGTCTGTTCCGGGTTCGAACAGAACCGAAGGCACTTCCAAAGAAGCCCTTGCAAATCCGGATAATTTTCTAATCACATCCGGACTCCCCATCACAAAGGGTGCTAAAATCTCTATACCGGGGACCAGTCGATGCATAGACATTCGACGAGTTGTCCTTTCGTTTTCGAAAATATCCGGTCTTCACCACTGGTCTTCAAATGTGATCCATATACGACGTATCATTATTCAGAATGGGTTATATGACACAAGGTCCTCTCTCGGTTAAACCGAATAATGAGCGCAATCTTTAAAAACATATGGATATTGGGATTTCAATTAAGTCACAACTTATTACCCAAAAACTTTCTTTAAATTGTTTAAACACATTACCATTTTAAATATGTTAATAATAAACAGATTCAATTCACTAAGTTCACCCAGTTTCACAAAGATTCATTCATAGATTTTCAAATCGATTTCCATTTCAATTTGGATTTAACTCGTCCAATCTTTAAATCAAAGATTTAATTCATAGCTTTCAAAACAATTCCATTTCAATTTGAAATTCTTTTAACACAAATTGGAAATTCATTCCTTATATGAAAGCTTTTATTATTTGAAAACGAAAAGTTTTCATTTTCGGAAAATTTGATTCATTTATACGAGTTAAAGTCCTTGGGTTAAATTCAAATTCTCAAAACTATATTTTTAAAATGGTTTAAATTCATATAAACACATTTATAACATCATTAACCGTAATTTCCAAACATAGAATTCAATTCCAAATTCTGAATTCAAATTCAAATTAAATTATTTAAATTGAAAAACTTTACCAAGTTATTCAAAATAACTTTATCTTAAACTTTTTTTTCAAAAGCTTTAACATTTAACCCAAATCCATTTCCAAAATCAATTGAAATTAAAATTCTCATTTCCAAAATATCAACTTTAAATCATCTGTGACTTAACCGATTTCCTCGTGAAATCCATATTTGTGTGTGTAAGAGTGTGGTCCAGGGGTTTAACACAATAGTGCAACCACATCATCAGTCATCATAGATCAAAATACAAGAATATAGTTGATAAGCGATATAACTATAACGCTTATCTTTTATTCACAGATCACAGATATATAAATTACAGATAACATGTTACATTCATCCCAGATAAATGAACTATAGTACAGATCACACACAAATCAGCATATATCACAAAGCATCACAGATCAGGGAATATCAACAATTCGACCATTCAGTCAAGTCCAAACATTCAAAAGTAAAATTTATTAATCCTTCGATTAATTACCCTAAGTAATAAATTTTTAATTACTTCCCTTAAGTAATTTACTTTCAATTACTTTCATTTAGTAATTACCCCTAATTAATTAAGTAATTACTTATCCTTAATTAATTTAACCAATTAATTATCTTAATTTAACTGTCCTTAATTAATTAACTTTAATTACTTTCCTTAATTAATTAATCTTAATTAATTACTTACCCTCAAATTAATATCTTTAATTAATTAACCCTATTAATTAATTATGCTTTAACTAATCACTTTGATCATAAATGAATTACTTTTAATTAAGTAATTATCTTTAATTAATTAATCTCCTTTAATCAATAAACCCCTTTAATTGATTACATTAAGTAATTAATTTTTTAATCACTTTATTAATTAAATCATTAATCATCAAAACCTTAATCAACTTTAAGATAATCATTATCTTAATTAATCACTTAATTAAATCATTTTATTTAGAAAACAATTCCATATTAATTCAATTAATTAACCTAATATAAAATTTTCAAATCAAAAACAAATTAAATTTCAAACCATATGACTTTTAAATTTATTAAAAACTTGTTAACCAACTTATGTTTTCATTTCAACTTGTTACTTTGCTTTATTTTAAACTGGATATCATAACAAGAGAAACCCGAGCTTAACCCATCATATCCCCAAGCCAAGCCCCGTGTATTCCTCACATCATCTCGACTTCGAGACAAACCATGCTCCGCTTCGAGCCAAACCCGAGGAAGATGCTTCTTCCCCAAACAACGAACGAACCTAGAATAACATCAACTCGTGCACGTGTACGTGCACCATCACTTGACCATCGCTGATCGTCGCCGAGACCCCCAATGAGTCGCTTACGACCCCGACAGCTACTCCGACCACCCTTCTTCTTCTATTAGACGTAAATCGAAATTTACCCCAAAAGTCAACTCTAGGAACAATCACCTCGACAAATTTGCCACGCTCCGACGATCCCATCCACCTGGACCTCCACCACTTCATCCAGAGCAGCTTCACGACATCCAGCGTCGTACCCCAACACGCGAAAGATTCCGATTCAACCTCGTCGTCGAAAAAGCCACTGAAAACCATCGACGACAAAACTAGGTAGAAACCCTACTCTGTAGATCCTTGACCACCACAGCCATTGATAAATACCTTCAACATTTTTTCCATGATCGACAACCTTCAAGCTATCCTCGACGGCAATCACGACGACAATTATCACGTCGATCGTCTGAATTTGACGATAAACCAAATTCTGGTCAACTTGAATTATCTCATTGAATTAAAAATTAAAAATCGAGATTATTATATTAAAATTCATAACTTTCAACCATGAATCAATCTATGTAATCCAAACTTGAAATCATAATTATTTTTTTTGGACTTATTTCAGCTCATCTCTGTATTTTCTTAACTTTTTTATCAATTACTAAAATTAAAATTCTTGAACTATTTTTAGAATTGATATTATGTTATCATAACCATATTTCATTCAAGGATCAAAACCCAATTATGATTGTATGAGGAGATTTAGATTTTTTTTTAAAATAGTTCGGGCCTATGGAAATAACAGAGACAGTTTGTATATATTTATTTATACATATATATACACATTTAAACAGAGCAATTCAAAGCATATATCCAGATAAAATCAATCATGCAAACATATCAAAACAACTTCATTTCAAGCATCATTAAATGTAACAGATTCAAGCCTTTAGGTTTAGAAGTTTGCTCACCTAAACTGGAAACAGAGAAAGCCTGGAAATGCAAATTTGAATTTGAAAACTGGCATTTGTTTTTGATCTGAATTTTGATCTGCTACTTGATATAATTGAGTTGAACTGAAGCTTAGTTGTTGATGTTTGATTTGCTTTTAAACTGAGTTGAAACAAGCTGAAGTCTTTTTCTCTTTTTTTTTATCTTTGATTAATCTGGTTTGTGTTGAATTGTTTCAGTTTAAGTTTGTTTAAATTTTGAAATGATCATCACTTCAGATTTTGCTCAGTTTTGAATATACGAGACTGAGATGAAGTTGATGTTTATATGGAGATGAAGTATACAGAAATATCATTTTCTTGTACTGAGTGACATTGTTTGTACAAGTATTTTTTTATTTGTACAACATCAGATTTTTCTTGGCTGATGAGATTATGTGGTGGCTGATATGATACCAATTCATGCTGCATTTATTATTGACGCAGCGGATATAACGAAAACGGATGAATCAGTGAAAGTAGGAATCGAGGGATTGAAAATACCCAAATGCCCAAATCCGTTGATCTCAAGAGATACCGGATTCTAGCTATCCTTAATACGTTGATCGCGCACGATACCGTGTTGAAAGATCTACTATTCTTTTGACGTTGATCTCGCGCATGAGATTCCATGAATCGGCTTCAAAATCGTTGATTCGAGCGCACTCGAATAACCGACGATGGAGAAAGGAGATAACACTCAACTTCCAATTTCAAAAGAGGCACAAAGCACTCAAAATTTTATTCAAATTCAACCTCCTTTACAAATGACACAACACGCCTATTTATAGGCTTTCAACACAACAACACACTCCAACGACCTAACATAAGTCGTTAACGACCTAACACTCCCCGACTCAACCATACACATAACACGCGACTTAACAAATCAACACAATACAACTCGAGTTAATGTTACTCGACCTAAGAATAACGACCTAAACACAAACGAGTTAACAAACATGAGTTACAACACACGACTTAACAATATATACAACATTCATGCGACATACGACTTAAGAAAGTAACGACCTAAAATCTTCGCGACTTAAAGTCTTCGGCATCAGAACTTCAGCGACCTAGCTGGAGCGACATAAGTTCTTGCGACCTAAGTAAGTACACAACTTTAGCGACCTAAAGATCTGAGCGTCATATGCTTGAGCGACCTAGCCCTTCCCATGAGTTAACTTCGATAGGTCGCTGAGCTTTGGCCTGTTGCATTGTTGTGTGGTGAGTTAGCTCGTTAGGTCGGTTATCTCGACCCGTTAAGTCGCTTGGACGACCTACCAATATACTAAGTCGCGGCCAACCTAAATTCAATGCAGATTGCGCTGCATCAATTATGTTGTACTACTTACCTTATTTTCTTTATTTCATTTGTACCTGTATGAAGATATTGTGGTGTCTTCTTTTGCAAGCACACATATACACTTTTGTTTCTTGCTTTACCAGCCTATACTTAGTTCATTTGTTTGTACAAACTTATATATTTTATTTGTTCATACTTATATATATTTTTGTTTCATTCTTTTGCAAGTGTTCATACATGAATACATATTAATGTTTGTATTTTCTTTGTTTTTATAATATAAGTGAATACATTTCTATTTTTTAATGTGTTGTTTATACTTGAGTGTATATTTAGTTTTTTTTTTCTTATTGCTTTACAATATGAATAAAGTACTATTTTCATTACGTTATAATATAGCTAATTTTTTTACTTTCTATTTTACAAAATTCATTAATATGTTGTTTGCTTTTATTTATAAATATATAATTTATCTTATGTAGATTTATTTATAATTCTAACTTTCATACTTATTTTTAACCTAAATATCCATTATCTTGTATGTCTACCTATGTATATTTTTTTTCATACTTTATTTTGTAAATATATTTTTATAAACTCAAATATTTATTAAACCATCAATTCTAAATTCTAAATTATTTATTATTATATTTGTGTCAAATGTCTATGTTTTTATAATTATTTTCAAACCATTTATTTAAGATTTTAAATCCAAATCAAATACATATACATACATACATACATACATACATATATATATAATCTCAAATTTACTCATATATGCCCATATACATATATATTCTCATATATACATATATATACAATATTTTAAATTTAAATTGATTTAATATATTTTTATTTGGATTCGGGGAAACTCGCATCACTTTATTAATCAATTTCACAATATTTATTCAAAAATTAATTTAATTATCAATTTAAACTTATATAAAATCCGGGGTCGTTACAACTACAGATCATGACATAAATCAAGATGTATCACTAAGCATCACAGATCAGGAATATCAAACAATCAAATCGTCCAATAGAATCCAAATATCCATAGATAAGGTCAATTTATTTATCTGATTTAATTAAATCAGATTAGTCACTAATCCCGGTTAATTAACATTAACTAATTGTTAACGCTAAAAATTGAACGCTAACACCCGGTGTGTGTAATAGAGTTGTGAAAGCACCACCCGTGTGACGGAAACAAAAAGTAAGCAGTAAAATAGTGAAAAAGCGGTAAAAGACAGCAGTTTATAGTGGTTCGGCTTGAGATCGAGCCTACGTCCACTTTGAATTCCTTTATTGCTGATTCTGATTACAAGATGATACAATATTCTTCAAAATACAACATATTTCGATTCCTAAACACTTTAGACTATTATCTCAAGCTTCGATGTCGAAGATCTCCTCGAATTCATGTTAGACGCGGTAGATTTCTCTCAAAGCTTGTTGTAATGTCTTGAGTGTTTGAAGTTCTTCGAATGTTGGATGAGTTGAGAATTCGGCAGAATAACGGCGCTTTAAGAAATGATCGGCCCAAAAGTCCCTTTCATGTTGAAGGTAGTGGTGTATTTATAGAGAAATCTGGACAGGAAATTCTGCCAAGTCCTGAGTCGTGGCCGACTTAAGATAAGTTGTGAGTCGTGGTTGACTTAAGGTAGCTCGTGGACGACTCATTGAGTCCAGCTCGTGGCTTGGTAGAAGATAAGTCTTAAGTCGTGACCGACTTATCGTGGCCGACTCAGGAGGTAAAAGCGGCATAGGTGTCCAGGCGTTAGATTTTAGCTCGGTGGCTTTAGGTCGTGGATGACTTAAACTAGGTCGTGGCCGACCTAAGTTTTATCACGACTTAAGGTTCAGTAGAGGCCTCTTTAAGTCGTTTTTCATCTTGGATCGTTAACCCCCATTAAGTCATTGTACAAGTCAACTCCGTAAACCGTTAAGTCGTAGACCTCCTTAAGTCGTTAAGTCTTCTTAACTCCTTAGGTCGGAACTTCCCTTAAGTCGCGGCAGCTCTTAAGTCGTTTAGACCTTAACTCGTTGAGTCATTCACTCCTTAACTCGTTAAGTCGTCTAGACCCTGAGTCGTAGGTCGATCAATTCTTGACTCGTTAACTTGTATGCCCTGCTTGAGTCGTCCAGGTCTTGAGTCGTCCAGTTCTTGAGTCGTCCAGTTCTTGAGTCGTAGAAAATTAAGGGTTAACATTTACCCCTCGAAGTACACGCCTAAGTCGTAGGTCGTGTGCTTCGACTTATCTTAACTCGCGTATACCGCTTCGAGTTCCACTACTCCGAGATATAAAAGGCTTGAGTCGTTCACTCTACTTCCTTCATCTCATTGCCTATCTCTTAAGTTGCATCTGCCATTAGAATTTCTCCGAGCTTCCTCAAGGCGATTTCTCCCTTACTTTAACAACAACCAATCACCGATCCTTGATCCTTCATTGCGTAAGTGCTCCTGCTTCCTCCTCGATCCTTGATCATCGTTAATTCGTGAATTCCTCTCCTTGTTCTTAATCCATCCCTTTGTGCAATGCTTCGTTGCAAATTTCGCTATATCGATAGTCCGTGAACTCGATTCTGTTCGATTTAGCTTTATTTGATTGAGGCGATGAAGGCGATGGATTACTGTGTTTTAGGCTTAACCGATTAGAATGGCAAGGCATTGGATTTACGGTGATCTCAAATTAGTTCTTCTTGATGATTCAACAGTGTGGAAAAAATGAAGGCCTTTGTTCATGGAGGGGTTAACGGGTTAGGAGTTAAGGAGGAAAGTTGGTTGAGATACTGGCTTGGTCACGACTTAGCAATTTCGTGTGACCCAGTGACTTCCACGACTTAAGTCAAAACTGACTTAGCAGTTTCATGGGACCTAAGCTTTGAGTCGTTGCCGAGTTAGGACTTGGAGGATTTCTCGTTGCTTTGAATTGGAGCTTTTGCTTCTTTTCCGACTTACGACTTAAGGACTATTGACTTGAAATGCCAACGACTTGTAGCAAAAACGACTTACCCTAGCTCGCCTCATAACCTTTAAGTCGTGGACGAGTTAGCACATGTGTTGTTTTGAACCGAAGCTTCATATCTTTATAAGTGTTATGACTGACGACCCAAAGAATCAGAGAACCAACGACTTAACTTAACCCGTAGGAAATCTTTCTTAAGTCATCGTCGAGTTAGCACTTGAGTCATCGACGACTTAGCACTTGACACTTTTAAGCTTTGCCTGAACTTTGAACTGTTGAACTTTAAATTGTTGAATTTTGTTGCATTCTTTCACAGATCACTCTAACTTGCAAGCTAACAATCTGTTTAATACAACATTTACAGAAAATTGGGACGAATATACCGCCACTGACTGCCCACATCAAATGACAGATTAGTTACAAACAGATAATCAACTTAAATATTTTGTGTGAACGAAGTGCTTTAAACCATCAAATTCAAGCAAAGTATTAAAGAAACATTGGAGTAATCAACTAAAACTAACCTGTTTGCACTAATACTGTACCTGAACTTTAAATTAACAAGTTCTGAAATTTGATAATCAATCAATCGTTGACTAGCTTAATTCCAGTTATATTTACTCGTTTATTTTTATTAGTTCTGCACAACACTTCACACTTTTTAGGAAACGTGCACCTTCATATTTGAATACCCAGTTGCTTGTGTAGAATGACTTCTCAGCAAGAAGATATAACAGTCCAGACTGGAGAGGCCACTCTTATTCCAGCTCCTTTAATCAATCCTCCCGAAAGAGCCTCTACCACTTTGTCGTACAAAGTTTTTCGGCAATTGTGCACCCAGTTTGGCATTGCTGAAGCTGATGCCATTCTTCCTGAGAAAAGTAACACTGCTGATATAGCGCCTCCTGGCTTTGGAGCGGTCAATCGACAAATGTGCCTGAGCGGGCCCATTCCTCCTTTCAGCAACTTTTTCCAATATCTTCTTCGTCAACTGGCCATCTCTCCATTCAAGTTACACCCTAATGGTTATGCCATTCTAATGGGGTTGTATGTGCTATTTGGGAGAACTCTTGACCGACTTCCGAGTTTTGACGAGATTTGCTATTTATGCTCCTTTACCAGAACCAAAGATCATCCTTCTATTACTGTCGTGAGAAGCACCAGAAATCGTAAATTGATTGTTGGCCTTCCCGATAGTGCTCACGGGTTTTTAACTCAATTCTTTTACGTTCGCTGTCCCCCGGGGTTTTATGCTGTGTGGAGGGAAGGAAGTAAGACTATCTATCTTTACTTCTTCTATTCTTTGAGTTTTGTGAAGTCCAAATTGCCAAGTGCTAATTTCGCTTTTTCATTTCAGCACTTCCCCCTCCTTCTAGGGATTCCAGCCACAAACCAACTCTGGAGAGGTTCCTGGCTGTACCAGCTGAAGAGCGGGACGTGAAATTTTTGTTGAAAGACGAATTTCTTCACCAATTTGGACTTCTTCACCCTTCTCGCTCTACTCAGCCTCACGAAGTTCCCAATTCTCCTACGGAGGCACCAAATGCCCCACTTTCTGTTGAGGAACCCACACCGAAGGAGTCTGCTACTGAAACTTCATTGGTAAAATGCCCCACGCTTACCGATGTTGCAGGACCGTCTAACAAACCGGCACTCGCTCCAATTATTGAAGAGGAAGAAAATCCTCGAATTTCTGAAAAGTCAGCCGATGTGGAAGTTGAAAAAGAGAGTTCTGCTGGGCGCCACGGTGATGACACTTTCGACGACTTGAGCGATATAATGATAACTTCTCGAGAGCTCTTTAAAGACGACATTCAAAAAGCGACTTCTCCTATTGTTGAAGCGACTTCTACTTTGCAACAAACTACAACACCTCCTATACCCGCTGTCTCCATTCTAACACCACAGAGTGGTTTGTAGTCTGATGCGCATAGTTTACACACCACACACTTAGGATGCTTATCACTTATACGCACTTAACTTCTTCAATTTGTGGATTTCTAAGACTTGTCTTTTCTTCAATTTCAGGTTCTTCGATGGGGCGAAGTGGTTCATATTATGATGACTTCCGATGCTATGGGGGGCGCGACACTTATGACTACAGACGCTACCTCCCTTCCCGTCAGGAGACCGATGAAGAAAGAGCCATTAGAAAGGCTTGCGAAAGGCGGGATTATGAAGAACGCCGTAGGAGAGAAGATGAAAGATATGACTCATCCCAAAGAGATGATGACTCTCATAAGAGAAAATCTTATGATGATAAAGGGAAGAGTCAAGCTGCTAGTGACTCGAGCAAACGGTCTAAATTTAGTGATGCCTCTACTATTTCTGACAAGCCCGCTGTTTCTATTCCTCTTGTCATCCCTTCCAGTTCCCCCGCTCTTGAGAAGTCTGACATCCAAACAATCATAAAGGCCTCAATATCAAGTTGGAGAAGGTCTGCCAACCCTTCAAAGTCGGTTCCCGCAATGGTGCTTAAAGGGGGTGCGTTTTGACCTTGACTTGGTCCCGATTGATAAACCGGCTATGCTGCGCAACCTCGATGCCGTCAAACTTGATATTGAAAGGATATCTGGATGGCAAAAACTTGTTGACGAGCTGCAAAGGGTCAATCGCACGAACCTCGAAGCCATGCTGACCATGGAAAACGATAAGTCAGAGTGGGACAAAGTTTGCAAGCGGCATGATGCTGAAATGAAGAGCATTTCTGATGGTTATCAGAAACTTGAAGCTGAAGTTGAAAAACTCAAGAACGAGCTTGCCACTTCTTCCACTTCTTATTCGCAAAAGGAAGAAATGCTTCAAAGACAAGTTCGAGATGCCCATGCTGCTCAGCGAGATGCTGAAGTGAAAATTGAAGCAGAGCAGCATGTTACTAGGAAATATCGTGAAGAAGCTGCTCAGCTTCAGGAGAAAGTCAGCTCCCAAGACTTGGAAATTACAAAGCTGCGATCTCAATTGTTGAGAGTTGAAAAGGAGCGCGATGAGGCTATCGCCGGTAAAACTGCGGCCGAACAATCTCTTGAAACAACCAAAGCCAACGTTAGCTCCACTTTATTTGACTTTTATGTTCATAGCGTTTTGGGGCATGGAAGCCTTTCTTTTCTGGGGCCAAAGTATGAGATTACTTTAGCTGAAGTGTGGGAAGTAATTATCGACATGCTTGGAGGAGCTGGTTACGGTGAAGCGGAACTCGAAGCCATTTATCTAAATGATGAGTCCCGTGCCGCTCTTGTTAAAGGAAAAGAGCAACTTGCCCAAGCACGAGCCGAAGTGACGGGAGAGAAACGTTCTGAACAAGAAATACTTCCTACTGCCCCTGTTCATACTTCGGTTTCAGCTAATGTCGATATTATTGGCTCCAGTTCACATTCTTCACCTCCTGCCAAAGTTGACCCAGAAATTGTGACTACTCCCACCGAGGAAGAGGCCCTGGAAGATCTTGAGGCTCAGAAATTCGAGATTGATCTTGCAAAGCCGACTTCTCCAGGTAACTTTGATGTTGAACCCAGTCAAGTGGACTACTTGTTTACTTCAACCGAGTTTGATGAATTTCTCGATTGTTACTTAAATCTTGCTGGACCCATATCTTCTCTCTTTTCAGAGAATACTGATTTTGACTTCTTTTCTTCTATAGCGGAAGCACCAAGCATTCTACACTCTCCTCCTCTTCCAGCTGTTCCTCCTCCATCCCATCAAGTTACTCCCGTTTCTCAACCAGGGTTGCAGGAAGAACAGATAGCAGCCCTTCAAGGCTTAGAGGACCCACCTGCTTCCTAGGAGTAGAAAGCGAAAGAGATGGAGGACAGCGAGAAGAATCCGGAGCAGTCATTTGATGATGATGCAAAGCTTTCCACATTGTTCTCTCCGGGAAGTGAGTCTTCTTCGAAGAGGAAGGGAAAGCGTGCAATCAGGAAGAAGAAGAAAAATGCTTCAGCTGGAGAAGACAAAGCCGAAGAAAATCCGACTACTCCTCCTTCTCCAACCCGTCCACGCCGGATTCCGAAATTTACCATCAAGTCGGGCAAGAGCTCCAAAGGCGGCGGAAGGAAGGAATGATAAGTTGGATTTTCTACTTCTTGTTTTGCTTTTTGAATGTATCGACCGAAGATTGTGCGGGTACCGGTCCCCGCTCTTTTGATATCTGCATATGTAAAGAATTTCCATAGTATAGAATAAAATAATCCTTTCACTTGTACAAATTCTTATGTATGCAAAAATGCATTTGTTTCTAGTTGTAATGTAGAATGAATGATTCTTTATTTATTTTATATGATACTGCAGTGAGCTCGTGATATGATCGTTAAGCGTTGTCTCTATTAATATGGTTATATGCCCCCGTATCACGGCTCATTGCAATTCTCTGGAAAGACTTGTATTCTTATTTTAGAGAATAATTCTTCCGATTTGAGGAAACACTATTCTGCTTTTAATAGAATACGTTTCGTACTGGAGAAGTTTTTACTTTCTCTTTCTTTCTGAAGAACACTTCAACTTTCGGAGATGATCACTTTTATTTGTTTAAAAGTGGATTTTCCTACGCAGTGAAGTGAGCTTCCGAAGAAGATTTTGATTTTGTGCCCCGGTAGAGGGCTTATGTTTGGTACTTCAAGCGTGGTGAAATGTGCCTCCGAAGAGGTCATTTTGTAGCATTTCAACTTTTTAGGAAGAACTTTTTTGAGATGAATAAGTTAACCTTCCTTTGAGAGTTGAAATGTGCTTCCGGAGAAGGCTTTTTTGTTTGAGCATTCTATTTTGGGACATGCCTCCGAAGAGGACTCCTCTGAAGAGTTGTGCCTCCGAAGAGGGCTTGTGCCTCCGAAGAGGGCTTGCGGTGCCTCGGGAGAGGGCTTTTGCCTCCGAAGAGGGCATGTGCCTCCAAAGAGGGCTTACGGTGCCTCGGGAGAGGGCTTTTGCCTCCGAAGAGGGCATGTGCCTCCGAAGAGGGCTTGTGGTGCCTCGGGAGAGGGCTTTTGCATCCGAAGAGGTCATGTGCCTCCGAAGAGGGCTTGTGCCTCCGAAGAGGGCTTGTGCCTCCGAAGAGGGCTTATGCCTCCGAAGAGGGCTTGTGCCTCCGAAGAGGGCTTTTGATTGCCTGGAAGTTACTTTCTCATGGTTGAATGGATCCACGGGGCGGACGCAAGTTGCTTGATTGGATGTTTGCTTATACCAACAATCGCAATCAATTAACAAGGGCCCTGTTCCTTCAGCTTGGGAAGGTGCCCCTCCGGTGGTTTTACCAATCTTTTTTTGTTTGAGGAAAGCACTTTCATTTTTTGGTATGCCTCATTAGGGGGCTTCGGTTAGTGTTCCAGGGAGGTTGTGTTTCTGTTTGCCTACTCATGCTTTCCTCACCATCTGTTCACCAGCGATCCTTTATTATCGTTTCCAAGCGCATCTTCCTTTCTTTTGCAAGTAAATTACTTTATCCGAAGAAGTAGACTTCACTGTTGAGCGACTTCATGGGGCAAACGCAAGTTACTTGGTTGGATGTCTTTTTATACTGACGTTCGCAACCAGTTAACGAGTGCTTGACACAGTGGAGTCGCCAACTTTTTATGTGAAGTTCTTCTTGTATGGGATTCGAATCTGGAATTTTTGTTGCTTGAAATTTGCTTAATAGGTGATTTATAGGGGTCGCTTGGCTTTGTGACGAGTAAGCCTTGTTTTAATGTCCTGCAATTTTGAATCGACATTTTAGCAATACATTTAAATTATTTACATATCGAAATGAAACAGGCATTATAAAATAGTAAAGAACACAAGATTTATAGTGGTTCGGCCAAGAATCGGGCCTACATCCACTTTATAGCTTTTATTAACTTGCATCGATTTACAATGTCTTAAAATACAACTGATACATCCATCCCTATTTTACAATTTTGAGCAAAGCTTTTTTTAAGTAAAATAAGGACGTAAGTGGTTGCTGTTCTAGGCTCTTGGAATTGGATCTCCTTCGACGGTTATGAGTTTGAAAGTGCCATCAAGAAGTTTATTGCCTATGACATATGGCCCTTCCCAGTTTGGCCCAAACACCCCAGTTGCTGTCATGACCCTTTTCAAGACTAAGTCTCCGATCTCAAAACTGCGTTGGCGGACTTTAGAGTTGAAGTGCCTGGCTATCCTTTGTTGATAAGCTGAAACTCTGAGCCTAGCTTCTTCTCTTTTTTCATCAAGAAAATCAAGGGCTTCAAGTTGCAGTTTCTCATTTTCAACCTCGTTGAAATGAATTCTTCTGTGTGAAGGAACTTCTATTTCCACTGGAATCATTGCCTCTGATCCATATGCCAGTGAAAATGGAGTGTGCCCAGTCGCAGTTTTGTGAGTAGTTCTGTACGCCCATAGTGCTAGTGGCAGCTTATCGACCCAACCACCTTTTGCTTTTTCGAGTTGTTTTTTGATGGTTGACTTGATAATTTTGTTTATTGCTTCCACTTGCCCATTTGCCTGCGGATGAGCCACTGCAGAGAAGCTTTTTCGAATTCGGAACCGTTTGCAAAAGTCCTGGAATTCTTCGCTTTCAAACTGAGTACCGTTGTCTGTGATTATCTTCTGCGGCACACCATACCTGCAAATGATATTTTTAGTTACAAAATTTATCATCTTTTTAGAGGTAATAGTGGCTAAGCGTTCAGCTTCAGCCCATTTAGTGAAATAATCAACAGCAACAATAGCATATTTGATTCCAGATTTAGCGATCGGTAAAGGTCCAATCAAGTCTATTCCCCAAATAGCGAACGGCCATGGGCTGACCATTTGCGTGAGTTCGGTGGAAGGTGCCTTTGGGATTTTTGCAAATCTTTGGCATCTATCGCACTTTCGGGAGTACATAACAGCATCTCGATTAATGTCTGGCCAGAAATACCCATATTGGAGAACTTTCTTGGCTAGAGTTTGACCACCTGAATGATCCCCACATTCTCCTCCGTGTATCTCAGCTAGAATTGTCTTGGCTTCATCCTTAGTTACACATCGGAGCAATGGCATTGAGAATCCCTGTCTGTATAATCGGCCATCTTGAATTATATATCTTGACGCTTTCCTTAACAGCTTTCGGCGTTCTTTAGAACTTTCTGGTAGTGAACCATTGAATAGATATTCTTTGATTGGAGTCATCCATGATTCATGCTCTTGAGACGCAGCCATGATCCAATCAATATCCATCTCATCAATGCTTGGAGCCGACAGAACTTCCACAGGGACTAATCCCAATAATTGAGCCTCTCCAGAACTTGAGTACTTTGCTAAAGAATCCGCCTTCATGTTTTCTACTCGAGGAATGTGACTTATCGTGTAATGATCAAAATCTTCGAGAAGCTCACATGCCTTTGACAAGTATGCGGGCAGATTTCCACCTTTAGCTTGAAACTCTTTCTTTACCTGGCAAACAATAAGTTGGGAATCGCTGAAAATCTGTAACACTTTGATGTTCAGTTCCTTGGCAATTTTTAAACCGACAATAAGAGCTTCATACTCTGCTTCATTGTTCGTTGAAGGAAATTCCAGTCTTAATGCATAACATAATGATCGTCCTTCGGGGGGTTCAAGCACAACCCCTGCCCCAAAGCAGTAATCATTTCTCGAGCCGTCTACATACAACTTCCATTGGATTGGAATGCCATTAGTTGTTTCTCTCTCACTGTCACCTTTGTCAGTAAACTCCGCAATGAAATCCGCTAAAGCTTGTCCGTTGATTGCTCTTCGGGGATGGTAAGTGATATCATATTGGATGAGTTCAATGTTCCATTTCAAAAGACGACCCGAAGTTTCAGGACGATACAGGACTTGCTTTAGAGGTTGATCAGTAAGGACCCTGATAGGATGAGATTGAAAATATGGCCTCAACTTCCTGGAAGCAATTAGCAAACAAAAAGCAAGCTTTTCTATTTTTGAATAATTCATCTCTGCCCCAGTAAACCGTTTGCTGACGTAATAGACTGGACGCTGTATTTTCATATCTTCCCGTACAAGTGCTACACTGAGAGCATGAGATGAAATTGCTAAATAGATGAAAAGATCTTCACCATCACTAGGCTTGGAAAGAACTGGAGGCGTTTCCATATGACGAATTAGTTCATCGAAAGCATTCTGGCATTCGAGAGTCCATTCAAAAATTTTCTTTCCTTTCTTTAGAGCGTCAAAGAAAGGAATGCATTTGTCTGTGGCTTTGGAAATGAAACGACTTAAAGCAGCAACTTTTCCATTGAGGCTTTGCAGTTCTTTCTTTGTTTTAGGGGCTTTGACCTCTCTCAGAGCTGTGATTTGAGTAGGATTGGCCTCGATGCCCCTAGCGCTCACAATGAAACCCAAGAATTTTCCGGACTCTACCCCGAACGAACAATTCAATGGATTGAGCTTCATTCCATACATTCGAAGAGTTGTAAACATTTCCGCCAAGTGATCCATGTGGTCTATTGCTTTCTTTGACTTTACCAACATATCATCGACATAAACTTCCATAGTTCTACCGATCTGAGGTTTGAACATAGCATTGACGAGTCTTTGGTAGGTTGCCCCAGCATTCTTCAGTCCGAAAGGCATAACTTTGTAGCAGTAGAGACCCACATATGTGATAAAGCTTGTGTCTTCCTGATCTGACTCATGCATCATAATCTGATTGTATCCGGAGTAAGCATCCATAAAAGATAACAACTCATGCCCAGCTGTTCCATCCACCAATTGATCGATTCTAGGCAATGGGAAACAGTCTTTGGGGCAAGCTTTGTTCAGATCTTAAAAGTCGATGCATACTCTCCACTTTCCATTTGCCTTCTTAACCAGTACTGGATTTGAAACCCAATTTGGATAAGTGGATTCTCTGATGAAATTGTTCTCCATGAGCCGATCTACTTCTTCCTTTAGAGCTGCTGACCTTTCTGGACCTTGGGTTCTTCTTTTCTGTTTAACTGGTGTGAATTTTGGATCGATGTTCAGAGTATGCACAACAATTTCCGGAGAGATCCCACACATATCAGCATGACACCAAGCGAACACATCCAGATTTGCTTTTAAAAATGATATCAGCGTGTTTTGAACTGTTATGCTTAGTTGTGAACCCACATTGAGTACTTTGTTTGGGTCTTTCGAATCGACGGGTATTGGTACCGTTACTTCCACGGTACCACTCTATTTTCCCCTGTACTGGCTTTTCTGGGATCCATTTCTTTCCTTGCATTGCTGTGTTCACCAGTACAGGGGCCACCCCGTAGTTGCTACAAGGTTGGTTCCTTGATGCGGAGCGGAGCTGCCGTATCTTTTCCCATTTCTCTTTTCCTGGCCTCTCGGAGTTCAACAAGATAACATTCTCGTCCCGCATTCTGATCTCCCTTAATGACAGCAACCCCATTATCAGTAGGAAATTTCATTGTTAGGCACCACGGGGCGAGGACGGCCTTGAAAGCAGCAAGAGTAGGCCGACCCAAGAAGGCATTATAGGCGGAGAATCCATCAACAATTATAAAAGTTTGTTTCCGAACCACCTTCTTATGTCTTTCTCCCAATTCAACAAACAAGTCCACTGTTCCAATTGGTTGTTTCGGCTCCCCTGTAAATCCGGCAATCTTTTGAGATGAAGCTTGTACGTCTGCCATTGGAATTTTCATTTGGTCAAATGTCTTCTTAAAGAGTATGTTGCATGAGGCGCCGCTATTAACCAGCACCCTCCTTACAATAGCCGGTCCAATACCGACAGAAACAAACAAAGGGTCCTCAGTAGGAGCCTCCACACCAACAGAATCCCTGGTTCTGAATATGATATCATCATGAAAAGTCTTTTGCTGCTTCAAGGGCGCAGCATCTTCCAAGACCAAGACACTTTCTTCAGCTGGAGCATATTTCAAAGCTCTAGCGTACCTTTCCATCTCACCCCAACTCCTGCCAGCTGGATGGGGTCCTCCTATGATCACATTGATAACAGGTCTTTCTGTTTCTTGTGCAGCAGGCTTCTCTCCTGAACCAGATGAATGAGCAGGAAGTTGCTGTTTCTGGTTAGATGAAGATGGGTCCTTTCTATTCCTTTTAACGTACTGCTGCAACTTATTCTCTCTTAACAATTCTTCAATCAAGCTTTTCAAGTGATGGCACTCATTGGTATCATGGCCTGGTTGGTTATGAAATTGGCAAAATCTCCCACTTTGAACAGCATTTTTTCCAACTTTTACTGCCGGTGGCTTCAGATATTCAACAGCATCTTTAGTGGCGATGAAAATATTCTCCGGTGTATCAGTTAGAGGGGTAAAATCTAAGGGCTTGAGAAAGCGGGGCTTTTTGAGGTCCTTCTGCTTCTTCCCACCAT
Source organism: Allium fistulosum (assembly GCA_030737815.1). NCBI lineage: Eukaryota > Viridiplantae > Streptophyta > Magnoliopsida > Asparagales > Amaryllidaceae > Allium > Allium fistulosum. The sequence continues at coordinate 531,888,596 of CM060908.1, read as the reverse complement.
TACTCTCCCTCTTCTGATTTATAGATTCTTTTTTGTTCTGAGCAGTAACAATATTCTCCACCACTGTTGTCACAACTTTAGCTGACGCGGAGAGATTTTCTATGCGCATGAACTCATCAGCCTTTTTGTAGAACTTTTCGAGCGAATTTGGTTCCTTCATTTTCAACCATTTTCCAAATTCGCTTGTCTTGTCAATAGCCCGCATTAGGTAGGTCAAAACCATTCGCGGTTCTGCGTTATCAACTTCAGCTAGGGCTATATTAAAGCGATTCAGGAAGGATTTGATGGGTTCTCCAGGGTTCTGTTCGAGACTTGAAAGAGACATTATATCCTTTGCTCTTGAAGTGTATAACCTGAATTGTTCCTTGAATTTCCGAGTTAGATCGGAAAATTGATCAACAGACCGTACGGGAAGCTTGGTAAACTAAAGTAGCGCCACTCCTTCCAAGTATACCGGCAAATATCGGCATTTAATCTCATCAGTCGCTCTGGCGCCAGTCATGTGCCAATCATACTTGTACAGGAATTGATTTGGGTCACTTGTTCCTCGATACGCAGGAATGGTGGGAGGAACGAATTTTCTGGGAAACTCAGCTTTTAGAATCCTTTCAGTAAATGGAGTTTTACTCGGAGAAAATCCCCAATCACTCTCATCTTCGTTTCTCTGCATGCTTTCCTTCATTATTTGCCGAATCATGCCGGAGAGATACTCCTCATTGTTTAGTGACTTTGCAGAATAGGCTTCGGCCATTTTCTCAGAAGTTTGTCTGGGCAAACGTTCGGGGAAAACTGGCGATGGCCTTGATCCTTCAACTTGGGGAGGTGCCCCTTCAGCGGCACCAGATCTTCCTTGAGGAATATTTCTCCCTTCGGAGTTGGGAAGAGCATCAGCAAAGTTTTCTTCGTTATTTACTGGTCTTTGATTAGCCCCGAGCAGAGCATTCATCTTTTCCATCATTAGATTATTCTATGTTTCAATCTGCTGATACAATCCAAACACAGCTGCATCTAATTCCTCTCGCGTCACCCCAATGCTTGGAGCTGCTTGACTTAGAGAAAGAGAAGTGGCAGTATTGTCGCGGTCATCATTAGATCTGACAGACTTACGTTTTCTTCCAGGAGCCATTATGTCTGATAGACTTCTGGTTTTGAAAGAAACTTTTTCAACAAACTTTCGTGAAGCAATGGTGAATGATCGCCTGAGTTCAATTCTCAGTGAAAGCACCAAATTGTTAACGCTAAAAATTGAACGCTAACAGCCGGTGTGTGTAATAGAGTTGTGAAAGCACCACCCGTGTGACGGGAACAAAAAGTAAGCAGTAAAATAGTGAAAAAGCGGTAAAAGACAGCAGTTTATAGTGGTTCGGCTTGAGATCGAGCCTACGTCCACTTTGAATTCCTTTATTGCTGATTGTGATTACAAGATGACACAATATTCTTCAAAATACAACATATTTCGATTCCTAAACACTTTAGACTATTATCTCAAGCTTCGATGTCGAAGATCTCCTCGGATTCATGTTAGACGCGGTAGATTTCTCTCAAAGCTTGTTGTAATGTCTTGAGTGTTTGAAGTTCTTCGAATGTTGGATGAGTTGAGAATTCGGCAGAAAAACGGCGCTTCAAGAAATGATCGGCCCAAAAGTCCCTTTCATGTTGAAGGTAGTGGTGTATTTATAGAGAAATCTGGAAATGAAATTCTGCCAAGTCCTGAGTCGTAGCCGACTTAAGATAAGTCGTGAGTCGTGGTTGACTTAAGGTAGCTCGTGGACGACTCATTGAGTCCAGCTCGTGGCTTGGTAGAAGATAAGTCCTAAGTCATGACCGACTTATAGTAAGTCGTAAGTCGTGGCCGACTCAGCAGGTAAAAGCGACATAGGTGTCCAGGCGTTAGATTTTAGCTCGGTGGCTTTAGGTCGTGGACGACTTAAACTAGGTCATGGCTGACCTAAGTTTTATCACGACTTAAGGTTCAGTAGAGGCCTCTTTAAGTCGTTTTTCATCTTGGATCGTTAACCCCCATTAAGTCGTTGTACAAGTCAACTCCTTAAACCGTTAAGTCGTAGACCTCCTTAAGTCGTTAAGTCGTCTTAACTCCTTAGGTCGGAACTTCCCTTAAGTCGCGGCAGCTCTTAAGTCGTTTAGACCTTAACTCGTTGAGTCGTTCACTCCTTAACTCGTTAAGTCGTCTAGACCCTGAGTCGTAGGTCGATCAATTCTTGACTCGTTAACTCGTATGCCCTGCTTGAGTCGTCCAGGTCTTGAGTCGTCTAGTTCTTGAGTCGTCCAGTTCTTGAGTCGTAGAAAATTAAGGGTTAACACTAATCACAACCCATTTTGATTGATTATTCTTTAATCATTTATTAATAAATTTATTAACCTTTAAATTATCAAATTATCCTTAATTAATTTTCCTTAATTAATTACATTAATTAATTAACCATTAAATTAATTATCCTTAATTAATTACAATAATAAATTATCCTTTAGTTATTAATTAATTACCTTTAGTTATAAATTAATTAATTAATCTTTAATTACTCTCATTAATAAATTTTTAATTATCAATCATCATTAACAATATAAATTATCTTAACTTTTAAGTTAACAAATTAAAACACATTTGATTAATTCCTTAATTATTGATTAATTAAATTATTTATTCACTCTTTAATTATCTGATTAATTAATTAAATCTTAAAGCATTTAAACTAAATTAACTTTAAGATATATCACTCATTCCATTAATTTCTTAATTATCATTATCATCTAGATTTAACATCTTATCTCAATTTATGCTTAATTATATTACTAAATTAAAATAAAATAATTTTAACTTAACAAATTTAAGTTAACCAGTTACATAACTTCTTAAATCAAATGTTTAAAGAATACATTTACAATGAATTTTTATTTTAAGAAAAGTCTTAAACCCGATTTATTTAAATTTCAAAACTTTGATTTAAAAACATTCAAAACTGGTTAGAGCCTACTTTGGGTCCTACCCGAGTCTTACTCGAAACCTGCTTCGAGTTTTCCCCCAAAACAACCCGTATTTTCTTTTTAAAACTTTGATTTTCGTTTAAGTTTTTAAACCCGATATGTACTTGAGAATACCCTGACTAAACCTCCAGCCAACACACAAGTTTCCCAAGGTCGACTTCGAGACACCACCTTTCTTCCCAAATCCTATCCACTGACACAACCCAGACATATGTGCACCTGCACAATTGAGCCGATCGCTTCCGACCATCACCAAGGCTTTCAACATGTCGTTGATGACTTCGCCACCCAGCCCGACCACCCAGTTCAACTTAATCGTCTGAGAAATAAAATACAGCTATCACACTTACAGGTACCCAAACCTTGACCAACGAAATTGCTTCGCTGGTGATGATTCCGACCACCTGATATATCGCCGCCTCGTCCAAAGCCTCGTCATCGACCCCCGCAACGACTCCCCCACTCGCGATCACTTCCAGTTTGCCAATGGCCACGCAATTATCTCAGTTTCAACATTGATCAAAACAGGCGCTTAAAACCTAATTCACCGTCCCCTAGCCACCACGGCCATCTTAAAATCCCTTCACCATTTTCCCAGCAATCACCGGACCACACTCTACCTCCAGGAAAAATCATGACACACCAGTCATCACCGATCAACGGGAATCGACGATATACCCAAAATCGATCAACTCAGATTATCACAACAATTTCAATACTAAAAATTATGATTTCTATCTCTAAATTCATTATTTAAAGTTACTAATCTGATCATGGATTCAAATCATGAAATTAAAATGTTAACGTAAAAATCGACGCTAACACCCCGGTGTGAGTAATAGCAATGTGAAAGCACCACCCATTGGTACGGGAACTAGAAATAAGCAGAAAATAGCAGAAAAGTAAAGAGACAGCAGTTAGTGGTTCGGTTCGAAATTAAGCCTACGTCCACTTTATCTTCTTTATTGCTGATTCAATTACAACTTTTACAACAATTCTTCGATTACAATATGATTTCAACACGATTGAGACGAGTAGCTAGAAATTTGATGTAAGAGAGCTCTTTGAATCCATGTCGGATGTGTTAGATCTTCTCTTGAAGTTTGTTGAAGCGTCTTTGGTGTTTGAAGTGTCGGTTGAGTAGAGAAAACAGCAGAGTATAGGCGCTCCATAAATGATCCCAAAAGTCCCCTCTTCGTTGGAATAGGTGGGGTATTTATAGGAGAATTCTGGGATGAGCCATAGGTCGTGAACGGCCTATGGTAGGTCGTAAGCGACCTAGGGAGTACGGGCTACAACTTAATAGTTTTGCACTTGACCATTTGAACATATTGACAAGTCATAGGTCGTGAACGGTTTAAGGTAGGTCATTGGTCGTGGGCGACCTAGTGGGCATGTTTTGCGGCTTAACAGGGGTGTACTTGATCTGTCTGAACGTGGTGATAAGTTGTAGGTCGTGAACGATCTAAGGTAGGTCGTAGGTCGCGTTGCCTTTCTGTTGTGGTTTACTGTTGCCCCATGTTGACAGTTAGCTCGCTGGAGCTTTAGGTCATCAGTACTCTTAGGTCATTAGGTCACTGAGTCCATTAGACCGCTAGGTCGCTTGTGAAGTTAGGCCGCAATCCTCTTTCTAGAGTTAGGTCGCTCGGTTGTTAGGTCGTGAGTCGTTGAGTAGTGATAGGTCGTTAGGTCGTTAGTGTTTTAGGTCGCTTCAAAAAGAGGAGTTAACACTTGCCCCTCGAGGTACAGGCCTATGTCATAGGTCGTGTGCTTCGATCTAACTCTGCTAGGTCGTGAGCGACCTAAAACATGTGCTAGCTCGCGTGCCCATTCGCCTTCCCCTCTCTGCCCCATATAAACTGTTATAGGTTGCTGCTTCTCCTCTACTTAAGTGCTCCGATTTCCCGCTCTGCCATTAACAAAACCTCGTGATTTCAAAGGCGAATTTGAGTTAATCAGTTGACGATTCATCCTTGCTATTATATTGTGTAAGTGAATTCAATCTTTATCCAACCATGATCGCCGCCAAATCATGAATCCCCATACTCTAACCCTAATCCAACTCCATACGTTGCGTTTCTCTTTCGAATCATGTTGCGATCGATTTCCGATCGCCATTAGTTGTGTTGCTGTTGTGATTCTCGAAAGCACAGTAATGAGTTGGATCTATGATAGATCGGAGATGTTTTGAATCGGCTTTCGGGTGATTTGGTGGTATTAAGAGATAATCGATTTCACGAAGAGGATGATGGATTTCATTGTGTAGGTGAAAACGGGTTATCGGGTTAACAGTTAACGAGATAGCGAGCTTTTTAGTGGAGAAGAAGTTAGCGATTTAACAGATCAGAGCGACTTAAAAACCTTCGCGACCTAAGAAACCTGGCCGACCTAACATACCAACCGACCTAAGAATTCTCGCGACCTAAGTAAAGCTTAACAACCTTTGATTCTGCGACTTAACTTTTAGGTTGCGCTGGGATTCAAACGACCTAGGACTTGGCTAAATTTGCACATGAATTCCAAGCAGAACGACTTAACAAATTAACGACCTAACTTTTTGCGGCGTAGGTTTTAGGTCGCGGCCGAGCTAGTACTTGTAGGAATTTGCATTTCCTTGATCTGAAGTCCTATACTCTTTGACTTGCACAGTGTGACCTAAGGAGAACCCGATCTATGCTAGGTCGCTGAACGACCTAAGTGATGAACAAAATTGGAACACTTGTACAATTTTTGAAAGAACTTGCTTGAACTTTGAACTGTTTGAACTTGGAACTGTTTGAACTTTGTTGCACTTTCTTACAGATTACACTAACCTTTAAGCTAACAACCTGTTAAACACAACATTTGCAGAAAACCAGGGCGAATATACTGCCATTGATTGCCCACATCGAATGACAGATTAGTCGATAAAGAATAATCAACTTAAGTAAACTGTGTGAATGAAATGCTGTGAATTAACAAGTTCAAATGAAGTATTAAAGCAAAGCTAAAATAATCAACTAAAGCTGATTTGTTTGCATCAACACTGCACTTGGACTTAATATAACAAGCCCTTAAACTCTATAATTGACACATGTCAACTAATTTGATTCCAGTTATATTTGCTTGTCATTTTACTAGTTTTGCACAACACTTCACACTTTTAGGAAATGTGCACCTTCATATTTGAATATCCAGTTCCTTGTGTAGAATGACTTCTCAACAAGAAGAAACAGGACAGGCTGGGGAGTTTTTTCCAATTGCTAACCCGTTGATTGATCCTCCGAAAAGAATTCCGACCTCCTTGAATCATAGAGTCTTTAGTCAGTTGTGCATTCAGTTTGGCATTGCAGAAGCAGATGTACAGCTTCTAGGGATAAACGATACTGCTGATAGGCCACCTCACGGCTTTATTGCAGTTAATCGTCAGATGTGCTTAAGTGGAGCTATTCCTTCCTTTAATGATTTTCTTCGACAGCTTCTTCTTCGATTGACTATCTCTCCCTTCCAACTACACCCCAATGGTTATGCCATCTTGATGGGGTTGTGTGTGCTGTTCAGGAGGACGCTCAACCATCTTCCAAGTTTTGAAGAGATCTGCTACTTATGTACATTCGCAAAGAATAAAGACCATCCCTCTATTATACTTGTGAGGGGCGCGCGGAACCGGAGACTAATTCTAGACTTGCCTGAGAGCGTACACGGATTTTTAAGTCAATTCTTCTTCGTTCGCTGCCCCCCAGAGTTCTATGCCGTCTGGAGAATCGGAAGTAAGATTGCTTGTTTTCGCTCAAATTATTTCTCTGAATTTCTTGAACTCGAATTGCCAAGTACTTAACTTCAATCTTTACTTTTTGTAGCACTTCCTCCCCCGCTTAGAGATCCCAGCCACAAGCCAACCTTCAAAACATTAAGTGCTGTGGCTACTGAAGAGAGAAGCGTTAAATTTTTGCTCAAAGACGAGTTTTTGCACCAGTTCAGACTTTTGCACCCCTCCCGATCTACTCAGATTCCCGAAGTCTCTAGTTCCGAGACTGAAACATTAGTTCCCCCGGTTTCTACCGAGGAAGTTGTATCGAAGGAATTTGACGCAGGGGCTTCGTTAGTGAAGTGTTCTACTCCCGCTGATATTGCGGGATCATCCAAAAAACTTACACTTTCTCCAGTAATTGAGGAAGAGGAACCTCTTCAACACTCCGGGAAAGCTGATGATAATGGAGTTGAGAGAAAGAGTCCTGCTAAATATGACGGTGACGACACTTTTGAGGGATTGAGCGATCTAATGATTACTTCACAGGAGCTTTTCAAAGACGATACAACCAAAGTTACATCACCCGCAGTTGAGGTGACATCTGCCTTGCAGCAAGCTTCGTCAGCCCAAAAGTTGACTCCTGCTTCAAAATCTGCCATCACTCCCCAACCAAAAAGTGGTTTGTAGCTTGACGCGCGTAGCTTGCACATCACACACACTTAGGATTTTTAGTACTCATATGTACTTAGCTCTTTTACTTCGAAGATTTTGAAGTTTTGTATCTTTTTCATTTTCAGATTCTCCGATGGGTCGTAGTGGCTCATACTATGATAATTTCCAGCATTATGGAAGGCGTGGCACTTATGACGCCAGATGCTATCTCCCTGCCCCGAGGGAAACCGATAAAGAAAGAGCTGCCAGAAAAGCTCATGAAAGACAAACTTATGAGGAGTGGCAAAGAAGAAGGGATGACGATTCCCATAAAAGAAAATCTTATGATGTCAAAGGAAAAGGTCATGTTGCTGAAGACCCGAGCAAACGGGCCAAACTTAGTGAAAACCGGCGTCTGCAATTTCTGAAAAGACCGTTGCTCCTACCTCTCTTGACATCCCCTCCGGTTCTCCTGCTCTTCAAAAAACTGACATTCAGACGATTATTAACAGGCCTCAGTATCAAGTCAGGGATGCTCCTCCTACACTTCAAAGCCGATTCCCAAATTGGTGTTTAAAAGGAGTGCGCTTTGACTTGGATTTGGTTCCCATCGATAAGCAGGCCATGCTAAGGAATCTCGATGCTGTTAAGCTTGACATCGAGAGGATGTCCGGATGGCAAAAGCTGGTTGACGAGCTTCAAAGGGTTAATCATATGAATCTCGAAGCCATGTTAACTATGGAAAACGATCATTCGGAGTGGAAGAAAATTCTTAAGCAACATGATGCATAAATGACGAGCATCGCTGATTATAATGCGAGACTTGAGTCTGAAGTTAAGAAACTCAAGGAAGATCTTGCCACCTCTTCCACTTCTTTTACTCAAAAGGAAGAGGTACTCCAAAGGCAGGTAAGAGATGCCCATGCCAGCCAAAGAGATGCCGAAACAAAACTTGAGGCAGAGCGGTATGTAATTGAAAAATACCGCAAGGACACCATTCGGCTGCGGGAAAGAGTTAACTCCCAAGTCATAGAGATTGAAAGGTTAAAAGCCCGACTTTCAAAAGTAGAAAGAGAGCGTAATGAGGCAGTTGCCGGCCAAGTTGCAGCCGAAGAATCTCATGAGGCAACTAAAGCCAATATCAGCTCTACTTTATTCAATTTTTACTTGCACAGCATCCTGGGGCGTGGTAGTCTCTCATTTTTAGGCCCTAAATATGAGATTACTTTAGCCGAAGTGTGGGAGGCCGTTCTCGATATGTTTGGAGGTGTTGGCTATGAAGAGGCAAATCTTGAGGCGCTCTATCTGGATGATGAAGCACGTACTGCCCTTGCTAGGGGAAAAGAACAGCTTGCTAGGGAGCGAGCCGAAGTAGCAGGAGGAGAGCGTTTGGAGAAAGTGCCTTTAACCGACCCCGCTCGTCCTCCAGCTTCGGTTGACCCTGCTACTATTGGCTCTAGTTCTTATTCTCCACCTTTTGCACAAGCCGAAGTCAATATCGCAACTACTGAGCCTCCCACTGTTCAAGTCGAGGAGAAGACCCAGGACGACATTGAAGCTGAAAAATTTGAAATCGATGTGATTAAACCGACTTCTCCAGGTAACTCCAAGTCTGATATAGCTTAAATATACTACTCGTTTGATTCAACTGAGTTCGATGAATTTCTCGCTTATTACTTAATTCCGGATGAGCCAATATCTTCTCTTTTTTCGGAGAATACTAATTTTAACTTCTTTTCTTCTGTAGCGGAAACACTGAATGCTACACAAACTTCTCCTCTTCCAGCTGTTCCTCCTCCATCCCTTCAAATCACTCCTGCTTCTCAGCCGGGATCACAGGAAGAACAAATAGGAGCCCTTCTAGGCTTGGACGATCCACCTGCTTCGCAAGAGCAGAAGGCTGGGGAAATTGAGGAAGGTGAAAAGACTCCGGAGCAAATTATTACCGACGACACAAAGTTGTCCGAACTCATCACTCCGGGCAGCGAATCTTCTTCAAGGAAGAAAGGGAAGCACACAACTTCGAAGAAGAGAAGGAAAAGCACTTCTGCTACTGGAGAGGAAGCGGAAGTTGACCCAGCCATACCTCCTTCTCCTTCTTCCCCGACCCGTCAACGCCGGCTTTAGAAATTAATCATCAAGCCGGGCAAGAGCTCCAAAGGTGGTGGGAAGGAGTGATGAACTGACTTCATGCTTATTGTTTTGCTTTTTTTCTTTTTGCATGTACTCACCGGAGATTGTGCGAATACCGGCCTCCGCCTGTTGAAACCTGCATATGTACAAAAATTTCATAGTATGGAATAAAATGGTTCTTTTTACTTGTACAATTTCTTGTTAGTATATGTGTGGACGCATTTATTCCTTGTTTTTGCACAAGTTTCTTTATTTACTTTATGTGATACTGCAGTGAGCTCGTGGTATGATGTTTGAGCATTGTTTTTATTAATATAGTTATATGCCCCCATACCACGGCTTACTGCAATATTCTGAAAAGACTTGTACTCTTATTTTAAAGAATAATTCTTCCGTTTTGAGGAAATATTATTCTTCTTTTAATAGAATATGCTTTGTATCGGAGAAGTTTTTCTTTCTCTCTCTTTTTAAAGAACACTTCTACTTTCGGGGATGATCACTTTTACTTATTGAAAAGTGGATTCCCCTACGCAGTGAAGCGGGATTTTGAAGAATGCTTTGATTTATTTGTCAGAGAGTTATAGTTCATCGTTGAATGGGTCCACGGGACAGACGTCAGCTGTTTTATCGGATATTTGTTTGTACAAATAATCATAAGTATTCAGCTGCGGCTTGGAACCTTCTTTTTTGAGAAGGTGCCCCTGTAGTGGTTCCATCAACGAAGTTTTTGGATGTGCCTCGTTAGAGGGATTTAATTGTTTAGTGCTTCCGAAGAAGGTTTGTGCCTCCGAAGCAGTTTTTTGCCTACGAAGAGATTTTTGTTTGTGTGCCTCCGAAGAGGAGCATTTTGTCTCCGAAGAGAAGCATTTTGTTCTCCGAAGAGAAGCATTTTCAGTCTCCAAAGAGAAGAATTTTGATCTCCGATGAGAAGCATTTTGGCCTCCGAAGAGAAGCATTTTTGGTCTCCGAAGAGAAGCATTTTGGTCTCCAAAGAGAAGCATTTTGGTCTCCGAAGAGAAGCATTTTTGGTCTCCGAAGAGAAGCATTTTGGTCTCCGAAGAGAAGCATTTTTGGTCTCCGAAGAGAAGCATTTTGGTCTCAGAAGAGAAGCATTTTGGTCTCTGAAGTTCTTGAGAAGGTGCCCCTTTGGTGGTTCCATCGACGAAGTTTTTAGATGTGCCTTGTTAAAGGGCTTCTCTTATTTAGTGCTTCTGAAGATGGCTCTGTGTCTCCGAGGAGGGCTTCTTAATTTGTGCCTCGGGAGAGGGCTTGTTTGATATGCCTTTTGGAAGGGCTTTTTGTTGTGCCTCGGGAGAGGGCTCCTCCGAAGAGTTGTGCCTCCGAAGAGGGCTTGTGCCTCGTTAGAGGGCTTTTGTTTGGCACTTCAACTTGGTGAAGTGTGCCTCCGAAGAGGGCTTTTGCCTCCTAAGAGGGCTTGTGCCTCGTTAGAGGGCTTTGTTTGTTTTGCCTGAAAGTTACTTTCTCACAGTTAAATGGTCCCTAGGAGCAGATGCAAGCTACCCAACTGGATGTTTGTTTGCACAAACGATCACAATCAAATAACAAGGGCCTGGAACCTTCTATCTTGTGAAGGTGCTCCCTTGGGTGGTCCCACCAACATTCTTGGGCGAGAGAAGCATTTCGGTTTGGGCATGCCTTATTGGAGGACTTTTGCCTCCGAAGAGGTCTCCTCCGAAGAGTTGTGCCTCCGAAGAGGGCTTGTGCCTCGTTAGAGGGCTTTTGCCTCGTTGGAGGTCTTTGTTTGTGTGCTAGGAAGTTTGCATCTCACAGTTAAGTAGGTCCACGGGGCAGACACAAGCTACCTGACTGGATGTTCGTTTGCACAAACGATCGCAATCAAGTAAGAAAGGGCCTGGAACCTTCTATCTTGGGAAGGTGCCCCCTTGGGTGGTCCCACCAACATTCTTGGGTGAGAGACAAGATTCCATTTCGGCTGTTTTTGTCTGCTTATCCGTGCCTTTGCATCCACTGTCGCCGAGCGATTCCTCGTTATCATTCTCAAGTTTATATTCTTTTCTTTGACAAGCTGTTTGATTTTTTCAGAAAGGTGTATTTCGTGGTCGAGTGAATCCACGGGCAGACGCAAGCCACTTAACCGGATGTCTGTTTGTACAAACGATCACAGTCAGTTAGCAAGGGCCTGGTGCCTTACTTTTGGGAAGGTGCCCCTTTGGTGGAATCACCAACCGTTTGTAGGAATTAAGTTTGGAATTTTTGAGGCTTGACATTTGTTTGTTGAGTGATTTATGGGAATCGCTTGAGTTTGTGACGTGTTGGATAGGTAATTTTCACTTTGATTGCCTACAATATTAAATCGATATTTTAGCAACACACTTAAAATATTTGCACATCGAAATAAGATAGGCAATTTAAAATAGTAAAAGACACAAGATTTATAGTGGTTCGGCCAAGAATTGGGCCTACATCCACTTTATAGTTTTTATTATCACTTTGCACTGCTTCTACAATGGCTTACAATACAAGTGTGATACATTCATAATCATTTTACAAATTTAAGCATTGCTTCTAAGTAAAACATGGACGCAAGTGATTGCTGTTCCAGGCTCTTGGAATTGGATCTCCTTCAACAGTTGTGAGTTTGAAAGTGCCATCGAGAAGTTTTTTGCCTATGACATACGACCCTTCCCAGTTTGGCCCAAACACTCCGGTTGCTGTCATGATCCTTTTCAAGACTAGATCTCCAATTTCAAAGCTGCATTGGAGAACTTTAGAATTGAAGTGCCTGGCTATTCTTTGCTATTGAGCTACAACTCTGAGTTCGGCTTCTTTCCTTCTTTCATCAAGCAAGTCAAGTGCTTCAAGTTGCAGCTTTTCATTTTCAGCTTGGTTGAAATGAACTCTCCTGTGTGAGGGGACTTTTATTTCCACTAGAATCATTGCTTCTGATCCATATGCTAATGAGAATGGAGTGTGTCCAGTCGCAGTTTTGTGGGTAGTTCTATATGCCCATAGTGCTAGTGGCAGTTTATCAACCCAACCACCTTTTGCTTTTTCAAGTTGCTTTTTGATGGTTGATTTGATGATTTTGTTCACTGCTTCCACTTGCCCGTTTGCCTGCGGATGAGCCACTGCTGAGAAGCTTTTTCGGATTTTGAATCGTCTGCAAAATTCCTGGAATTCCTCGCTTTCGAATTGAGTACCATTGTCTGTTATTATCTTCTGAGGCACACCATACCTGCAAATGATATTTTTAGTCACAAAATTTATCATCTTTTTAGAGGTAATAGTTGCTAATGGTTCAGCTTCAGTCCATTTAGTGAAATAATCAACAGCAACAATGGCATATTTCATTCCGGATCTGGCAATCGGCATAGGTCCAATGAGATCTATTCCCCAAATGGCGAATGGCCATGGACTGACCATCTGTGTTAGCATGGTGGAAGGTGCTCTTGGGATTTTTGCAAATCTCTGGCATCTGTCACACTTTCGGGAGTAGCTAGAAGCATCTCGATTAATATCCGACCAAAAATAACCATAGCGAAGAATTTTATTTGCAAGGGTTTGACCACCTGAATGATCTCCACACTCTCCTTCATGCACTTCAGCCAAGATTGTCTTAGCCTCTTCTTTAGTTACACATCAGACTAATGGCATTGAGAATCCTCGTCTGTACAGATGGTCACCTTGAATCACATATCTTGGAACTTTTCTTAGGAGCTTTTGACGTTCTTTTGAGTTTTCTGGCAAGGAGCCGTTGAGCAGATATTCCTTGATTGGAGTCATCCATGATTCCTGCTCTTGAGATACAACCATGATCCAATCAATATCCATCTCATCAATACTCGAAGCTGTCAAGACTTCTACAGGGACCAATCCCAATAATTGTGCTTCGCCAGAGCTTGAGTATTTTGCGAGAGAATCTGCCTTCATGTTTTCTTCCCGGGGGATATGGTTTATTGTATAGTGATCAAAATCATCGAGAAGTTCACAGGCTTTTGACAGGTAAGCATGCAGATTTCCTCCTTTAGTCTGAAACTCTTTCTTGACTTGGCATACAATTAGTTGGGAATCACTGAAGATCTGCAACACTTTAATGCTCAGTTCTTTAGCAATCCTCAGACCGGCAATAAGAGCTTCGTATTCGGCTTCGTTATTTATCGAAGGAAATTCTAATCTCAACGCATAACATAATGATCGTCCTTCAGGGGTTTCAAGTACAACCCCAGCTCCTGAACACTAATCATTTCTTGCACCATCGACATATAATTTCCATTGGATCGGAATATCAGTAGTCACTTCTTCCTCACTGCCACCTTTATCCGTGCATTCTGCAATGAAATGTGCTAAAGCTTGTCCATTGATTGCTTTTCGGGGATGGTAAGTGATATCGTATTGACTGAGTTCAATATTCCACTTCAGAAGACGACCCGAAGTTTCAGGGCGGAATAGGACTTGCTTTAGAGGTTGATCAGTGAGGACTTTAATAGGATGAGCTTGGAAGTACGGCCTCAATTTTCTGGACGCGATCAATAAAAAATAGGCGAGCTTTTCTAACTTTGAATAATTCATCTCTTCCCCAGTGAACCTTTTGCTGATGTAGTAAACTGGACGCTGAACTTTTGCGTCTTCCCGTACCAATGCTACACTGAGAGCATGAGATGAAACTGCTAAGTATATGAATAGATCTTCACCATTGTCGGGCTTAGAAAGTATTGGAGGCGTTTCCATATGATGAACCAGCTTATCAAAAGCTTTTTGACATTCAGGAGTCCATTCGAAATTCTTCTTTCCTTTCTTCAGAGCATCAAAGAAGGGAATGCATTTATCTGTAGCTTTGGAAATAAATCGAATCAAAGCAGCGACTTTCCCATTGAGGCTTTGCAATTCCTTCTTTGTTCTAGGGGGTTTAATTTCTCTTAAGGCAGTGATCTGAGCAGGGTTAGCTTCGATGCCCCTAGCATTCACAATGAAACCTAAGAATTTTCCGGACTCAACGCCGAATGAACATTTTAGGGGATTCAATTTCATTCCATACTTTCGGAGGATTGCGAACATTTCTGCCAGATGGTCCATGTGGTCTACCGTCTTCTTTGATTTTACTAACATATCATCAACGTACACTTCCATAGTCTTGCCAATTTGAGGTTTGAACATGGCATTCACGAGTCTCTGATAAGTTGCCCCTGCATTCTTTAATCCGAAAGGCATAACTTTGTAGCAGTAAAGACAAACATCGGTGGTGAAGCTCGTGTCCACCTGATCTGGCTCATGCATCATGATTTGATTATATCCTGAGTAAGCATCCATAAAAGACAATAATTCGTGCCCGGCTGTTCCATCCACCAACTGGTCGATTCTGGGCAATGGAAAACAATCTTTGGGACATGCTTTGTTCAAGTCTGAAAAATCGATGCATACTCTCCACTTTCCCTTTGCTTTTTTAACCAACACCGGATTAGAAACCCAATTTGGATAAGTGGATTCTCTGGTGAAGCCATTCTCCATGAGCCGATCTACTTCTTCTTTCAATGCCGTTGACCTTTCAGGACCTTGGGTTCTTCTTTTATGCTTTACGGGCGTGAATTTTGGATCAATATTTAAGGCATGTACTGCGATTTCTGGAGAGATTCCACACACGTCAGCATGACTCCAAGCGAATACATCCAGGTTTGCTTTCAAGAAAGATACTAGCATGTTCTGAACCGTCACGCCGAGTTGTGAACCCACATTTAGCACCTTGTTTGGATATTTTTGGTCAACAGGAATTGGCACCGTTACCTCTACTAGCACCACTCTATTCTCCCCTGCACTGGTCTTTCTGGGATCGATTTCTTTTCGTGCACCACTGTGCTCACCAGTGCAGGGTCCACCCCATACTTGCTACAAGGTGGGTTCTTTGATGCGGAGCGGAGCTGCCGCACCCTTCCCCATTTCACTCTTCTTCGCCTCCCGCAACTCTATGAGATAACATTCCCGCCCAGCACCCTGATCTTCCTTCAAAACACCAACGCCGTTATCAGTGGGGAATTTCATGGTTAGGCACCATGGGGCGAGAATAGCTTTGAATGCAGCAAGAGTTGGTCGTCCCAAGAAGGCGTTATAAGCAGAAAATTCATCAACAATAACAAAAGCTTGCTTGCGGACCACTTTTCTTTCCCCTTCACCAAGTTCTACAAATAAGTCGACGGTTCCGATGGGTTGTTTCGGTTCCCCAGTGAACCCAACAATCTTTTGTGAAGAGGCTTGAACATCAGCCATCAGAATCTTCATTTGATCAAAGGTATTTTTGAAGAGGATATTGCAAGAAGCGCCGCAATCGACAAGCACTCTTCTCACAATAGCTGGTCTGATACCGGCGGTTATTACCAACGGATCCATGGTAGGAGCCTCAACTCCCATAGAATCTCTAGCTTTGAAAACGATGTCATCGTGACAAGTTCTCTGTTGTTTCGAAGGCACAACATCTTCCAAAACAAAAATAGTTTCTTCTTTTGGGGCATGTCTCAAAGCCTGAACATATCTTTCCATTTCTCCCCAACTTCTGCCTGCTGGATGCGGACCTCCTGTGATTACATTAATTACAGGCCTTTTAGATTCTTGAACCACAACCTTTTCGCTTGAGCCAGATTGACGAGCATGAAGTTGTTGCCCTTGAGTAGATGAGGCAGGATCACTTCTATTTCTCTTAACATACTGTTGCAGTTTATTCTCTCTTAACAGTTCTCCAATCAAGTTTTTTAGATGGCGACATTCGTTGGTGTCATGGCCAGGCTGATTATGAAACCGACAGAATCTTCCGTTAGGCACAAAATTTTTCGCAAGCTTTATCTTAGGTGGCTCAGGGTAGTTGATGGCATCCTTGGTTGCAAAGAAGATCTTCTCTGGAGTCTCAGTCAAAGGAGTAAAATCCAAAAAACGGCGTGGTTTCTTCATATCCTTCTGTTTTTTCCCACCGTTGTTTTCCCTTTTTTGACCACCAGATTCTTTCTTGTTAGAAGTTTCTGCCACATTGTTGTTTTGAATTTCAGCCATAACTACCTTTGATTGCGCAGGGAGATTCTCCAGACGCATAAATTCGTCAGCCTTCTTATAAAACTTTTCCAGTGAATTCGGTTCTTTCATTTTCAACCATTTTCCGAACTCACTTGTTTTATCGATGGCTCGCATCAAGTAAGTTAGGATCATACGGGGTTCAGCATTATCCACTTCAGCCAAGGCTATGTTAAAGCGATTCAAGAAGGATTTGATAGATTCGCCAGAAGCTTGTTCTAGGCTGGACAATGACATTATGTCCTTGGCCTTTGTAGCGTACAACCTGAACTGATCCTTGAATTTACGAGTCAAATCAAAGAATTGATCCACAGATCGGACCGGTAGCTTCGTAAACCAGAGTAGAGCCACTCCTTTCAGGTAGACAGGAAAATACCTACATTTAATCTCATCTGTTGCCCTGGCACCTGTCATATGCCAATCATATTTGTACAAGAACTGATTAGGGTCGCTTGTCCCTCGATAGGCTGGGATAGTAGGAGGAACAAACTTCCTTGGAAATTCAGCTTTTAGAATTCTCTCGGTAAACGGATTCTTGCTTGGAGCAAATCCCAGTCATTTACGTCTTCATTCCTTTGCATACTTTCTTTCATAATCTGACGAACCATTCCCGATAGATATTCCTCATCATTCAGAGGCCTTGCCGAGCAGACGTCAGCCACCTTTTCAGAAGTTTATGTGAACAAACGTTCGTGAAGAGGCGGCTGCGGCCTTGATCCTCCAGCTTGGGGAGGTGCCCCTTCGGCAGTACCTGCTGCTCTTTGAGGAATATCTTTATCTTGGGAATCATGAGTTTCTTCAGCAAAGGTTGGTTCATTGTTTTCTGGTTGTCGGTTCATCCCAAGCAGAGCATTTAACCTTTCCATCATCAAAGCATTTTGAGTTTCTAGTTGCTGGTATAACCCTGACACAACATCGTCAAGTTCAGCTCTTGTGACTCCAACAGAAGGAGTTGCCTGATTTGGCGCTGGAGAGGAGGCAGTCCTGTCATTAACATTTCCGGATCTAGTAGATCTACTCTTTCTTCCCAGAGCCATGATTTCAGATAGACTTCTGGTCTTTAGAGAGATTCTTTCAACAAACTTCTGTGAAGCAATGGTGAAAATATCCCTGAGTTCAATTCTCAGTGAAAGCACCAAAAATGTTAATGTAAAAATCGACGCTAACACCCCGGTGTGAGTAATAGCAATGTGAAAGCACCACCCGTTGGTACATGAACTAGAAATAAGTAGAAAATAGCAGAAAAGTAAAGAGACAGCAGTTTTATAGTGGTTCGGCTCGAAATTAAGCCTACGTCCACTTTATCTTCTTTATTGCTGATTTGATTACAACTTTTACAACAATTCTTCGATTACAATACGATTTCAACACGATTGAGACGAGTAGCTAGAACTTTGATGTAAGAGAGCTCTTTGAATCCATGTCGGATGTGTTAGATCTTCTCTTGAAGTTCGTTGAAGCGTCTTTGGTGTTTGAAGTGTCGGTTGAGTAGAGAAAATAGCAGAGTATAGGCGCTCCAGAAATGATCCCAAAAATCCCCTCTTCGTTGGGATAGGTGGGGTATTTATAGGAGAATTCTGGGTTGAGCCATAGGTCGTGAACGACCTAAGGTAGATCGTAGGTCGTAAGCGACCTAGGGAGTACGGGCTACAACTTAATAGTTTTGCACTTGACCATTTGAACATATTGACAAGTCATAGGTCGTGAACGGCTTAAGGTAGGTTGTAGGTCGTGGGCGACCTAGTGGGCATGATTTGCGGCTTAATAGGGGTGTACTTGATCTATCTGAACGTGGTGATAAGTTGTAGGTCGTAAACGACCTAAGGTAGGTCGTAGGTCGCATTGCCTTTCTGTTGTGGTTTACTGTTGCCCCATGTTGACAGTTAGGTCGCTGGAGCTTTAGGTCGTCAGTACTCTTAGGTCGTTAGGTCACTGAGTCCATTAGACTGCTAGGTCGCTTGTGAAGTTAGGCCGCTATCCTCTTTCTAGAGTTAGGTCGCTCGGTGGTTAGGTCGTGAGTCGTTGAGTAGTGATAGGTCGTTAGGTCGTTAGTGTTTTAGGTCGCTTCAAAAAGGAGGAGTTAACATAAAATGTTTGATTTTTCTGATTTAAAAGGTTTTCATTGTAAAATATCAAATTTTGAAATAAATACCTAACCATTATACCTGAAATCATTTTTATAAATGATGTTTCCTTGTTTCAAATGTTTGCTCTTCAGAAATCAAAGTCTAATATGGTTTCAATTGGAAGATATGAAGGCTGTGATAATAACAGGGACAAGGATATATACGCACAGTCATGTACATCCATAAATACAGAGTAGTTCAGTCATATTCCAGGAAAGAACATTCATGCAAACCTATTACAACATTTCCTTAAAGATTTATCACATTCAATAGGTTAAAACTATTTTTAAAGTAAAAGTTTACTCATAGTGGTTTCCAGAGAAAAATGACAGAGCCTCCTTTTTAAAACAGGCTTTGAAACTTTACTAGCTGATCTTTCTTCTTTGATCTCTGGGTTGTGTTGAATTGTATTGTTTGTTTCAGTTTGAATGTTTGGTTTGATTTTTTAAACTGAAGCTCATTTCATATTTTCTCAATTTTAAAGTGATCGAACTGGAATGAAGATGATGTGTGGAAATGAAGTTTTACAGGGTGATGATATTTTTTTTTCTTTTGTACAGGTTGATATAATTAATTTGTACAAGTGATATACGGGTTTGTACAAGAATAGGCAGAGATATTTTCCTTTTGTTGGCTGAAGATAATGTTTGCGGTGGCTAACATTAATTAGCTTTGTACAAACTTACCTTTATTTGCTTTATTTTATTTTGTACCTTACATGAGAGAAAAATCTGGTGGCTGATATAATAGTGTTGTGGTGGCTGATATATATCTCTTGTGTACTAAAGATATTGGTATTAATTACCATTGTACAAATCTACATACTTATCTCTTTTTTTCGTATGTACATATATGAACATATATCTTCTTTTGCAAGCTATTACATATATATGTTTTTTTGTTTTCTTTAGTCTTGTTACTTGATAATAAAAATGAATTTCTATTTTTTTATTTGTTATTAGAATTTATTAATTTATTTTACTTTATATTATACAATTTATTTCATATATATCAAATTCTAATTCTAACTTATATATTTATTGTCTACATATATATTTATTTTCATTATCTTATAAATATACTTCGTTTATAATTTACCTTTCTTTATAATATTTATTTTTATAGTTTATATAATCCTAGAATTACTTAATATGTTCCTTTCACATTTTATATAAATTCATATTTACTCATATATGCACATATACACATATATTCACACATATATACAATATTTAACTCTAAATGATTTAACACATTTTTATTTGATTTCGGGGAAGCTCGAATCAATTTATCAATTAATTTTACAATTTCTATTCAAAAATTCAATTAATTATCAATTTAAATTTATATAAAATCCGGGGTCGTTACAGTGTTCGACCTTATACATCTTGACCTAGACTTAAATTATTAATTCAAATTAGTATCTTAGCTTTTTTAATCTTAGCCTGGATTGGATGGAATGATTTTCTTAATTATGACTGTGATATAACTTTGAATTGGACTTTGAGAATTAAATTTGGAGTATTCAGTTTGAAACAAGATTCAATTCATATGACTAAAACAATTTGTAATCATTGATGCCGGTAATCAGATCATTATGATGTAAAAATTGTAGTAAGTTAGCAACCTTCCTTCTTTATTTTAATAAAAAGGAATTAGGTTAAAATCCTTGGTATATTCAGTTAGTGTTTTATAGTAATCAGATCATTATGATGTCAACTAATTTTAAAAAATCTATGATAATTTGATTGAATAACAATGATGTTAAAGTCCTGTCAATGTTGATAATTATACAATGATTAATTATAACGGTATTAGTTCTATATTAGGGCCTTGGTTTCACAATTCATTTTAGGTATCAAAACCCCTAGGACCGGTCCTGTTCATATATTAATCATTGACCATGAAGATGGAAGCAAACATATTAGTCCCACGTCGAAAATAAATTTTAATTTTTGTGTATGTATATAAAAAATCAGATGGTCTATGAATTAGAACATAGAAGGGGCAGGTGACCGTAACCATATCACTGTACACGTAGAAAGCAATTATGTTTGCCTTCTCTCTTTGTTATCCTATTTGATACTTTTTTAACCCATTTAAATGGTATTTACATTTTAATCATGGGAAAAAAGCTATGCACCATTCCATAAATTTTTATCGAAGTCTGGAATCGAGGATAGAAACCAGGCATTTATAAATGGCAAATAAAAGAAATTCAACACTGTTTTATTTCTAACAATAGTTGGCACAAGGGGTATGTTTGAAGTTGATTGTATCATCTTTGTCTTATCATAATTAAATGTTTAGAAAAACATGTACGATAATAATGTTGTTTATTTCAATTTTTTTGTAGTTTAGTATGAGGAAAAAAATTGAAGAAGAAGCACTGAAACAAAAAGCCTTGGACATTGATATAAGTTAAGATGATCATGATTTATAATATTTGCAAGTGATGACAATATTCACACTACCAAGCAAACATGTTGGTTTATATTCAGTGGATATTTGTTTCAAGGACAATCAACTTTTGCTATTCACATCAAGAACGCACATTGATATTTTACAAATAATAAAAATTAATCGTAGAAATATTTTTCTATGAATTTGAGAAAAAAAAGTTATGGAAGCATTCTTTTTCATGTAAATGTTGGAGAAAAGAATATAGGAAAAACAGGATGGAAAGCTAAATGCATGTAGCTTCGTTATTTACTACTAATATTTTTCATATTTTAAATAGGGCTGGTTTTTAAATTGCTTAGTTATATATTTTCAGTGATATAATATAACGCTATTTTAAGTTATAAAGCTGTATTCATTTAGCTTACCGAGCTGTTTATTTCTATATTTTTATAATAATATTAATCGATTAAAACACTTTTGAAATCCGTTTATTTTTTGCAATTTCGAGTGTTAAACTTTTTTTTATTAATTTAACGAAGATGAGTAATTAAAATGATATGAGGTTTACATAATCTAATTAGGTTTTCGTCCTTGATCTAATAACTAAAGTTAGTTGTACTTGGATCTAAATTGTTTTCTAAAACGTGTCCTTAAAACTAAATACCCATATATGTAACATTTGACACAAACAATTTTTGACACTTTAAAAAATTTATTTTATCATATGATATTATAACGGTTGCCCTTAATTTTGTGATATTAAAGATGAATCTTTCTCGTTTCTTCAATTGCTTTTTTTATTGGAATCTCCATCAAATCGTTCTAATTTGTCTTCACTTCCTTACAATGCAGTGATGATTTTTCATTCTCCTTTAAGTTTTCAATTGTTGATTGGTATTGCTAATATTCATCATATATTATTTCTTGATAATTTTGAATGTTGCAACATTGCTTCCACACTTAACAAAATCTACGAGTGTCGACTTAATGTAAAAGGTTTGACCAATGAAGATGTTGGTTATTTTTTTAATTCTTTCTTTACCTTCACCCTTGAACATAGGCAGAAAGAAACATTTCTAGGAGGTTGATAAGAGTTATGCTTTGTTTTGTACTATGCTATTAGGGTCGGTCGACGCCGTGGAGCGCCATTTAGGTGTCATTTTGCAAATTTCGTACTTTTTTTTGCTTTGGTGCTTTATTCCAGACTACGTTTGAGGTGTTGTCTGATCGCTAACTTTTTCCTGGGACGTTAAGAAATAGATGTTTTTGACATAACTTTTTTTTACCTTGATTAAACTATATATAACTACACTACAAATAATCAATTATTTTGTTTATATATTTAAGCTCTTCATCTTTTAATATGTTTTCAAAATTTATTCATGATTTATAGGTTCATATCAAAACATAATGAAAATCATTCAGTACATACTTTTTTAGTAATTCAAAATAAAGAAAATCATTCAGTACATACTTTTTTAGTAATTCAAAATAAACATATAATTTTCATGTTTCGCAAACTTACTTGGTTTTCTAGTTCAAGAAAAATTAAAAACAAGAATAATTATTTACTAATATAAATGTTCACTTCTTCGAAAATTGGTTTTAATGGTACTTCCTTTTGCTTTCTTATTCCATTTATTTTCAAATTCTATTTCAAATATTTTTGGAATATAACTTACAGTAATCTACACAAAAAAAAATATTCATAATTATTGTGCTATTTTATGAAGTTAAGGTTATTAAGTATTGTAATATTAAGTCATAGTTATGACATATATTTTGTTATGTATAAAATTTATTATGTTCAAATTTTATTATCGTTTTTTTCACTATATGCAGCTATTTTTTTATTGTTACTTAATGCAAAATTTATTTGTTTCCAATTATGTAGCAAGGGCTTATTTTCATCAAGGCTCCACCTGGACTCCCCTTTGTCTCTAAAGGATTATTAGAACCTGATGCACTGCTCCGCCTTGAACGACATAGGTTTTGTACAAAACTATGTATTAAAGGTAATACTACACCATATTTTTTGGTTTGTCATATTATGGGTATATACTTATCGATGAAGTACAAAGACGATCATTACTATAGTGCACCACCTGTTAATGAAATTTAATCCATTGTGGATTGTTATTATGCTAAGAATAAAGATAATGTATTAACATTTTCTTCTTTTTCCATGAACTAAATGACATATAAACTAAATTTAATAATTCTTTCTTACCTGTATCATTTTGTTTTTGATAAATATTTATCGTATGTTCTTTCTTGCAAGCTTTGTATGCTGCAACATTGCTTCCACCCTTATCATAATCTGTAAATGTTGGCTTGATGCAGAAAGTTTGAGTAATGACCGTGTTGAGTATTTGTTTAATTATTCCTTTACCTCCATCCTAGAACATTGGTAGAAATAAATGTTTTTAGGAGTTATGCTTTGTTTTATACCAAATTATGTATTAGAGATAATACTACACCATGTTTTTTGGTATGTCATATTTTGGGTACAAATTTATCGGTATGGTATGTAAACGATCATTATCATAGCACACCATATGTTGATGAAATTTAGTGGATTATGAGTCTTGTTAGGAATAAAGACAATGAACTTATTGTTTCATTTGGTTCCATGAGCTCGAAAACCAGTTGGTTAAGTAGGTGTTAAGCCTCCTTATCAAATGCCATGATGTTTAATGCAAAGATACCATCAACTTAGATTTGTAATTTATACTTGGAAACCACACGGTTTATTTGATCGCTTGTTTATATGATTTGATTCTTTGATATATATCATTAAATCTTCCCATGTTAACAATGTCAGAGCTAGATTGTGGATTACATGATTTCTGGTTTTACATAATTTGATATACATACTATGATGTCGCACTAGTTTTTATTCAACTAACAACTAATGATTCTCTTATTGTCTAGTTTATATTTTAATGTATCATAATTGCAAAAAATGTAAGGAAGAAACCATTCAATAGCATGTCTATGGATGTTTAGTCTCTAGGTCACTCCATCCTATAATCTACCACACAATGGTGTTTCAGAGAAAAGTAATCGATCCCTATTAGATATGGTTAAATCAATGATGGGTGGGGCTGAGTTATCTCTTTCTTACAAAGGATTTGCATTAGAATCATTGTTTTAAATCTCCTGTTTATCACCCGAGATCTCCTCCGAGATCTCCTTTTCACACTTAAACGAGACGAGACATCAAATCTCCTCCATATCTTCCTCGACACTTATCTCGTCTGAGATATTCAAATCTCACCTGAAATATGGATCAAAATCTCAATCTGAGATCTCACCCAAAATTATACATTTTTTCTTATTTTTCATAATATTTTTTATTTTCATATTGATTCAAAAGAAACTACTCAATCTAATTATAATTTACCAACTTATTGAACATATTCTTTACTTTTTATCTTAATGAGTCATAGTGATTTATTTTGTTCAAATAAAAGGATATTATTTAATCATTACCAAATAATTTAACCTAATCAAGCTACTACTCTTCTAAAAATATTCCTTTTTCTATGTAAATCATGTTACCATTTTTATTTTTACTAAGAAAATTATAACCATTAAATAAATTTTTGACACATCAATTTTAGACACAAAAGTACATCTGAGATATTCTCGAGATGCATTATAAGACCCGAGATGTCAATCCGAGATGTACACCCGATATGTACCTATCTCGTCCGAGATCTCCCCCGATACGAGATAAATAGTGTAAAAATTCCGAGATGAAACGTGACCAAAATCCGATATTTAAAACCTTTATTAGAATCCATAGCGCATATGCTAATTTTGATGCCTACTATTAGGTCAATTATGCTGCCGATTTCACTATCGTTATTTAGTTCGACTTAATCCTCCTCGATTTTAGGTTTTAGTTAATTTGTTAATTTCATGGTTTTTATGGTTTATTCAATTCCTCTTTTAAATTTTGTTTTGATCCATTATTATTGATGTCGTATTTCTATTAATGGATTTCGGGTTTCTCTAATACGATATCAATTCAGAAATATTTCTATTAGTAATATATTTGTTGTCTCAATATGTGTCACTCACCATGTGATAGCCTACTTTCTTCACTTTATTGCTAACATGAGTTAACTCAACACTCGATATCACATTTTATGATACTCAACAAGTGACAACATATTTTTCTTGTTTTATTCAATTCACAGTAGATTAACATGTGATAGATTTTCTTATTTATTCTATTACCAACACATGATAGCTCAACATGCAACAACCCAGTTTATTTATTTCACTCAATTTGCGATAGATCAACACACGATAGCTTATCATATTCAATACGTGATAAGTCATTGTGACGGTCGAGATTTTCGACCCTCGAAAATCGACACTAATACATCCTCAGTATTCATGTGCCACATATCCAAGTGCTGGAAATCTGATCGTTAAGGGTAAGAAAGAAAATACATACAGAATAGAATCTCACACGGATGGAGTAACATATATTATTTCAACATATAATCTTTATAGCGGAAATTTTAAATACATTTATCAGAGTTAAACATGGACGATTATAAATATATATCCTTACAAACGCGGAATACAATAATACACGAGTGTAGTGGAAACGGATAACAATATTCAGAAGAACCTTCTAAATCCATGCTCCGAGCTCTTCTAGATTTCTTTTAACTAAACCCAACTACTAGGCTGCCCGGGAAAATTAGGGCACCCAAAGTTTAAGGGAAAAGGAAAATAAACTCTGAGTCATTCATGGGACTAGTATGAGAAACTCAAAATACGATGGTTGAAAACAAAGGTATCTCATAGGATCACGCCGCACAAAAACATGGAACGGGTTTTTACCTTATGATAACCATAAAATTTGCTACGCAAAATCTAGGAATTTTATTTTTAATAACATTCTTTTGTAAATATATACAAGTAAACTTATTAATCTTAGCTGAAATTGTTACCACTAATAAATTCCAGAATATGTTAGGCTCTACAAACATAACTCTTACAAGGCTCGTTCGGAGAATGGATTCCATACAATGGCAGGTAAGGGACTACCTTCCATAAAGTACATCTCTCGAGGGACGTACCGATAATACACAAACAATCCTCCGCATCTGGTAAGACCGGTCAGTCCGGATTTGGAACTCAGACATGGCCTAGATAGAAACCGAATATGACATCACCCCGGTCGTTACCAACTTATCCGAGAGCTGTCTTTGTAGACGCAATATACCCGAAATATAGAGGGTTATCTAGAAAGGTGATGACCATACCCTAATGGTTGCGAACCACATAGCCTAACATCGTACCCTATTTAAGCCATTACCGGGTGATGAGGCCTAAGGTAACGATTACCTTGCACGTAACAGATTCTACTTTGAATGCCACATTGCCAGTTTATAATCACATAACTAATTTCTACAAACGTATAACCCCTGAGCTCGTATGTAACATCCCCCTACTTGGAGGCCCAAAACTAACGGCTATGGATGCTGCAGTCATCCATAGTTATTAATTCTTGGCGACCAAATACAGCGATATTAGATACATTGATACACAAAAACACAAGAATATGGAAGAAATTTAGAGAGCAAATAAAATCCACATTCCATTTCAGAACATTTCAATTTGATTACATAATCCCATTCATAGACCACGTTCAGATAACATAAAATAACAAAATACGCCAAGAACCGCATGGAAGGATGCCCCCTTGGTTGATCATAGTACATACTAAGGCATAAAAACAGTTTGCCTTTATAACCAAACATACAGTGGAAATAAAATAACTTTAGATACTATTTGCCTCCTACATACCTCCGGAAGATTTATTCGTCTAAAGAGAAAACCTGAAAACCATTAACTCTCAACCTACTCAAAAATCAATTGAGTACCCGAGAGTTTAAGGGGAAAACAAAAACTTCGAATCAGACAAAAAGCCTGGTATGAATAACAATTTACCATCTCAAACCAACTAGATATCTAGTGAGACCACGCCGCTTAGCGGAACGGATTTTCCCTTCACTAGTACCCTAAAACATTTATAAAACCATATACTATGCTTCTGCATCCACAATGGTTAAAACATAGTATTTCAAAACATTATGATGATATGCAAACAAATAACTTAATTCTGGATTACCCATCCCCATTCATTCTGACCATCTGTCTCAATTATAGTTTCTTGGATTTCTATTAACTTGTTAAATATTAAGGACTATCTGTCCAATTACTTAGTTTTCATGGGATCACTAAGAACCTTTTGGTAACTCCAATATCTTATTTCTTATCCTAGTTTTCATGGGCTAACTAGGAACCTATTGGCTGACTGCCAATATCTTAATCCAGATATAGTTTTAATGGGCTAACCACAAACCTACTAGCCCCTACCAGTATCAAATCATAGATTTCATGGGCTGACTATGAACTTATTGGCCTCTGCCAATATCATATAGTTTTCATGGGCTACTGCAAACCTATTGGCCCTGCCAATATCTTTAATTAATTTTTTAACATCTGTTAAGTTATATTCACTAGTGGGTCAACCTAACTGGTTATTCTGCCCTTTTCCCAAAATAAAGTTATGGGTTAATAACAAAGTGAATAACATTTCAAAATCTTTATTTATTTGTGCCATGGTTTTTCCTTAAAAATGAGAATGGGTTATTAGTTTTGAAACCTTAAAACATCACTTTCGAAACCCCTGGATGACCTCCTTCAAAAGCTTAGTAATTCTCTTTCCAAAACTCAAAGTATATATATGTACAACTTTCGAAACCATAAGACCTTTCGATGGTATCAAGAAAACGTTCTTTAAAACATAGGTTTCGAAACAAATGAAATGCCTTTTGAAAGCATTGGGTTTTATTCTTAAAACATAATTTGGGTCAAGATGGTTGTATACGAAAGTATCTCTTTCGAAACCAACAAAAACTAGTTTGGGGAAAAATTGATGGTGTCGAAGCCATCTAGTTCAAAAGCAAAAAGGCTTCGAAAATCAAAACTTCGAAGGTCTGGGTCGAAACCCCCTTTCGACTCCATCTCCTTCGAAACCACAACCCCTTTTCAAAAACAATTAGGAAAAAGTCTGGTTTAAGGTAAAAACAAGTGCAACCCTTCGAAAGCATTACAAGTCAACATGGTCAAAAGGTAGAGTAGAGGCTAGGCTTCACTATGTCGAGACCAACCCCTTTCGAAAGCTTTTATTTAAAGAAAAAAAGAAATCATTCGAAAGCTAGTACTTTTATTATAACATAGCAACCTTCTTTGAAAGCTAAACATACACCCTTTCGTAAACAATATGCTTCGACTAAGTCAAAAGCTTTAAGCAAAACAAAGCAAGGACTTTATCTTATAAAACAAAATGGGTTTCGACCCCATCGAAGGCTTACCCTTCGACACCAAAGCATCCGCCTATCTTCCAATCCACTATTATCTTCCAGGAGATGCAATGTGTATTGGTTCCGATTATGATGCTTTCGACAGTGTTAATTTTGACTATGATGGGGCGGAATCAAGGAAGTCGAAATGTACTTTCCAATAAAGGTCAAACACCTTTTTCTAATTAAAGGTTGAATTAAAGAAATTTTAAGTAATTCCATTTTAACAACTTGCCTTATTGTAAAACACAGATTGACTGCCATAAAACTTTTCAATTACTTTACTTCAGAAACTGCTGCATTAATTCAGATCCAAAATTAAAGGATTTAAACGTTACAACCTTTCCAAATAATCTAAATCCGACATTTGTAGAAAAGCCCCTTCTTCAAATTAATTTATTTCCCCTTGGAAATCAACTGAGATAAATCCCCAAAAATCATAAAAATTTGAATTAATCACGTAATCAAACATATTAAACTTTTAGACCTAATTTATTCCTAAAATTGACAAAATAAATATTTTAACCCAATTGTTAACGCTTAAAATTGAACGCTAACACCCGGTGTGTGTAATAGAGTTGTGAAAGCACCACCCGTTGGTACGGGAACAGAATATAAGCTGAAAATAGCAGAAAACGGTAAAGGGACAACAGATTTATAGTGGTTCGGCCCGTAATTAAGCCTACGTCCAGTTTATATTCTTTTATTGCTGATTCTGGTTACAAAATGATACAATGCTCTTCAAAATACAATATATTTCAATTCCTAAACACTATAGACTATTAGCTCAAGCTTCGATGTCGAAGATCCCCTCGGATTCGTGTTGAATGCGGTAGATTTCTCTCAAAGCTTGTTGTAATGTCTTGAGTGATTAGAGTTCTTCAAATGTCAGGTGAGTTGAGAATTCGGCAGAGTAACAACGCTCCAGAAAATGATCAGCCAAAAGTCCTCTTCACGTTGAAGGTAGTGGTGTATTTATAAGAGTAATTCTGGGCAGAATTTCGTTACCAAGTGCTAGGTCGGTCACGATCTAAGGTAGGTCGTAAGTCGTAGGTCGGCAGCGACCTAGAAGATCTGTTCTACCCTGACTGCATCGAGCTACCCCAACGAGTCAGTGGGTCATGAGCGACCTAAAATAGGTCGTGAGCGACCTAAAATAAGTCGTGAAACTCTTCTTTGCTTTAGCTTACTTAGGTCGTGATATTGCTAGGTCGCAATATCCCATAAGTCGTTAGGTCGTTAAGCTCCTTTCCGAAGTTAGGTCGGGAACTCTCTTAGATCGTTAAGTCATATGGTCTTTTAGGTCGTCTCTGCAGTTAGGTCATGAAGTCTGCTAGGTCGTTAGCTCCCTTAGGTCGTTAACTTAGTTAGGTCGTTAACTTCCCTTAGGTCGTGAACTTCCCTTAGGTCGTTAACTTAGTTAGGTCGTTAACTTCCCTTAGGTCGTGAACTTCCCTTAGGTCGTTAACTTAGTTAGGTCGTTAACTTCCCTTAAGTCGTGAACTTCCCTTAGGTCGTTAACTTAGTTAGGTCGTGACATTCCTTAGGTCGTCACACTCCTTAGGTCGTGATATTCCTTAGGTCGCGAATGGCTGTTAGGTTGGAGTTTTAGGTCGCCGAAATAAAGGAGTTAACACCAATTGTATCATATATTCCATCAAAAATTCGTAATAAAATTTCCATAGCTTGGAAAATTCGGAAAATTAAAACCCATCTCCAAAATTATATTTTACTTGTCATAAAAAAAATTCGTGGCATTTTAAAATCAATATCTCACAGTTTTACCCTTAAAACCATACAAATTATATATGTGATAATTGTTTAAATCAAGCAATTCATAATTTAAGCATATCATCATCCAAAATTTCATAGAAATGAAATAAAACATAAATACGAAATCATAGGATTATAGAAACCAAAAAGAGATGGAATAAATTATTATTCACCTTAGGTTTGATAAGGAACTTGAGATTTGGTGTTGATTCATCCTTCCTAGCTTGATCTTTGGCTTTATTGACTCTCTCTGTCTGTCTGTCTGCCAATCTATCTGAGGGTGATATGCAGTACTCATATTAAGCTTGGTACCCATTACTTCCTATAGACTTTTCTAGAATTCACTAGCTGTTAATCCTCTGATTCGCGACTTAACAGAAGACGACTTAAGGAACGGTCTGACCTAACAGTATACGAGCTAGAATAGCCTCTGATCTAAACACATGCCGACTTAGAAGCCTGCTCCGACCTAAGAAAGACTTCGAGCTAAGATACGCTCCGACTTAAGGAAGGCTCCGAGTTAAAAAGGTCTCCGGCTTAACAAGCTACGACCTAAGAAAGCTCTGACCCAACAGTTGCCGATCTAACTACTGAGAAGAGCTGCCGACTTAAGATGTGTGCCGACCTAGGAGCCTACCGACTTAAAGAAGCCAACCGACTTAACAAGTTGCGAGTTAGCAAGGGCTTCCGAGTTAACAAATTGCCGACTTAAGATTGCGAGTTAACTCTGCTCCGACCTAACAACACCGAGTTATGAAATGCTCCGAGTTAAGAAGTACTACGACTTAAGAGTCTACGAGATAAGGGAGTCTTGGACCTAAGGCAATTGTTGATAACTTAAGACCTACGACCTATATTTTAAGTCGTCGCTGACCTACGACTTATACTAAGCGTGTACAATCTCAGGACACCTTATACACCTTTACCTCGTCATCGACTTGCCTTAAGTCTTCGGCGACTTAGGACTTAAAGCATAAAACCAGAAGAGGAGGTGAACTACTAAGGAAGTGTTGAAGCTGATGAGCCGGCAGCGACCTATCATAAGTCGGCCGCGACTTATACTAAGTCGGCTACGACTTAGGACTTAGGAAAATTTCCAGAGTCCAAATCAGCTCCTATAAATACCCCACCACTTCCAACATGAAGGGGACTTTTGGCCATTCATTTCTTCAAGCGCCGTTACGCTGTCGAAGTCTCCTCTCATTCAGCAATCAAAGATCTTCAAGCATTCGAGACACTACAACAAGCTTCGAGAAGAACTCCTTACATCCAACATGGATTCGTCGAGTTTCATCATCAAAGATCGAGCTAGTAGTCAAGAGTGCTTTCATGATCAAGTTGTATTGTATTTTGAAGGATATTGTATCAAATTGTAACCGAATCAGCAATAAAAGACTATAAAGTGGACGTAGGCTCAATTACGGGCCGAACCACTATAAATCTGTTGTTCATTTACTGCTTTTCTGCTATTTTCAGCTTATATTCTGTTCCCGTACCAACGGGTGGTGCTTTCACAATTCTATTACACACACCGGGTGTTAGCGTTCACTTTTTAGCGTTAACATTTTGGTGCTTTCACTGAGAAACCCAACTCAGGCGATTATCCACCATTGCTTCGCAAAGATTCATAAAAAGAACCTCTCTTAAAAACCAGATCCGAAATAATGGCTCCTGGAAGAAGAGGTAGACCTATCAGATCCAGAAATGCTCACGAAGGGACTTCCGCTTCCCCGATAACAGACCAAGCGACTCCTACCCTTGGAGTCACCAGGGCTGAATTGGACGACGCAGTTTCTGGATTATACCAACAAATTGAAACTCAAAACGCTTTGATGATGGATAGATTAACTGCTCTGCTCGGGGCAAATCTTCAACCAGAAAACCATCAAACTACTCTTCCTGAAATGCCACCTTTCCAAGCTGATGGTTCTATGCCGCAACCAACTAGTCATGAACCTATACCCGGGCAAACTTCCGAGGGAAGAACTGATGCTTGCCCGGAGGTGTCTTTGAACAATAAAGAGTACCTGTCTGAAATGGTTGGCCGCATCATGAAAGAGAGCATGCAAAGGGAAGAAGATGAGGCTGACTGGGGATTCGCGCCAAGCAGAACTCCGTTTACTGAAAGGATCCTAAGAGCGGAGTTTCCAAGGAAATTTGCACCTCCTACTATCCAAGCCTATAGGGGAACCAGTGACCCTAATCATTTCCTATACAAATACGATTGGCATATGACCGGTGCAAGAGCATCAGACGAGATCAAGTGTCGATACTTCCCAGTATACTTGGAAGGTGTGGCTTTACTTTGGTTCACAAAGCTTCCAGTCCGGTCTGTAGATAAGTTCTCCGACTTAACGCAAAAGTTCAAAGAACAGTTCAGATTGTATGCTTCAAAAGCTAAGGATATAATGTCACTGTCTAACCTTGAACAATCGCCCGGAGAATCAATCAAATCTTTCTTGAGCCGTTTCAATATAGCTTTAGCCGAAGTAGAAAATGCGGAACCACGCATGATCCTGACTTATTTGATGCGAGCCATTGATAAATCGAGCAAATTTGGAATATGGCTAAAGATGAAGGAACCGAACTCACTTGATAAATTTTATAAAAAGGCCGACGAGTTCATTCGCCTTGAAAGCCTTTCTACGACATCGAAAGTGGTTGCTGCCCAAACTAATAATAACAATGTCCCATCTAATAAAAGAGAATCTGAAAGTCAGAAAAGGGAGAATGAAGGAGGAAAGAGCCAGGGAAATGAAAAGAAACCTCGCCGCTTTAATCCTTCGGATTTTACTCCTTTAACTGATACACCAAGAAATATCTTTTTTGCAACAAAGGACGTTGTCAGGTATCCTAAGCCACCTGAGATGACGAGAGGTGCAAAGCGTAATGGAAAATTCTGCCAATTTCACAATCAACCTGGCCATGACACTGACCAATGTCGCAAGTTAAAGAATGTGATTGAAGAATTGCTGGAGCAGGGTAAACTCCAACAGTACGTTAAGAGAAGCGGAGTCGATCCAACCTCATCCACTCGGGATCAACAACGTCCTACCCATCAATCCGATTCTCTCAACAACACTGCAGTGCAAGATTCAGAAAAGCTTGTCATTAATGTTGTCACAGGAGGTCCACACCCAGCAGGCAGAAGTTGGGACGACTGCTAATTGTCCACAAAACTGCAACTGGGGCATCTTTCACTTTCTCTGGCATATAAATCCGAAGCTGCAAATCTAATGCAAATGGAAAATCAGTCCGTAGATTCTGAAACAACAATCACTAGCATCCATTTTTTGCTTAACAGCATTGCTTAAATTTGTAAAAAATGATGATGGATGTGTAACTTCTGCATTGTAAACCGCTGAGAAATCAGCATGACTGAATAATGAAAAAACTATGCATTCTGTGTTTTCTATTATAAAAATGCCTGTTTTATTTCGATGTGTAAATACTCTAAACGTATTGCTAAAATGTCGATCTAATATTGCAGGTCATTAAAGCAAAGCTCACCCATCGCAAAGCTAAGCGAGCCTTACAAATCATTTATTAAAGCAAATACCAAGCAACAAAAAATTCCATATTCAAATCCTATACAAGAAGAACTTCACATTAAAAGTTGGCAACTTCACTGGGGCAAGCCTTCGTTAACCGGTTGTGATTGTCGATATGAACAGACATCCAGCTAGGTAACTCGCGTTTGTCCCGTGAAGTTATCCAATAGTGAAGTCCACTTCTTCGGATAAGGCAATATTACTTACAAAAGGAACGAAGATACGCTTGGAAATGAGGATAAAAGATCGCTAGTGGGCAGGTGATGGGAGAACATGGCCAAGCAAGCACGGAAGCAACCAAAAGGAATTTTGCTCCTCAATAAAAGGGCCGGTAGAACCAACGAAGGGACACCTTCCCAAGCAGAAGGAACAGGGCCCTTGCTAACTGATCGTGATGCATCCGATCAAGCAGCTTACGTCCATCCCGTGGATCTACTCGCCCCTGAGAAGCAACCTTCCCGGCACACCAACCAACTGATGCTCCTTCCCAAAGGTCAACAAAGCCCTCTAACGAGGCACACCAATAAATGAAAGTGCTTCTCTCAATAACAAGATTGGTGGAACCACCGGAGGGGCACCTTCCCAAGCTGAAGGAACAGGGCCCTTGTTAATTGATTGCGATCGTTTGTGCAAACGAACGTCTAATCAAGCAACTTGCGTCCGCCCCGTGGATCCACTCAACCATGAGAAAGTAACTTCCAGGAAATTCCAAGACCTCTTCGGAGGCAAAAGCCCTCTTCGGAGGCACATTTCACCCGTGTAGAAGTGCAAAATGCTTCTCTTCGGAGACCCACTTCACCAGTGATGAAATGCTAAAAAGCCCTTTTCGGAGGCACATTTCACCCGTGTAGAAGTGCAAAATGCTTCTCTTCGGAGACCCACTTTACCAGTGATGAAATGCTAAAAAGCCCTTTTCGGAGGCACATTTCACCCGTGTAGAAGTGCAAAATGCTTCTCTTCGGAGACCCACTTCACCAGTGATGAAATGCTAAAAAGCCCTTTTCGGAGGCACATTTCACCCGTGTAGAAGTGCAAAATGCTTCCCTTCGGAGACCCACTTCACCAGAGCTGAAATGCCAAAATTGCTTCTCTTCGGAGACCAAAATTGCTTCTCTTCGGAGACCAAAATCGCTTCTCTTCGGAGACCAAAATTGCTTCTCTTCGGAGACCAAAATTGCTTCTCTTCAGAGACCAAAATTGCTTCTCTTCAGAGACCAAAAGACCTCTGCAGAGGCGTACTTCACCTTGCTTGAAGTACCAAAAATAAACCCTTTACTGGGGCACAAAAATCAAAACCTTCTTCAGAAGCTCATTTCATTGTGTAGGAAAATTCATTTTTAAACAAATAAAAGTGATCATTCCCAAAAGTCGAAGTGTTCTTCTGACAGAAAGAGAAAGTAAAAATTTCTCCAGAAACGAGATATACTCTATTAAAAGCAGAATGATTCCTTCCACAAAAATGGAATAGTTATTCTCTAATATAAGAGTATCAGTCTTGTAAAAGCGAGAAATATTGCAATGCACTTATGGTATGGGGGCAACATTATACAATTCAGTTACATTAATAAAAGTAATATACAAGCGACACACCACAAGTTCATTGCAATATCACATAAAGAAGATGTGGAATAAATGCGTTCTTGAAACACAGACAAAAGTTTGTACAAGTAAAAAGAATCGTTTACTCTACACTTCAAATGAAAAACAGATATATTCCTACATACACAAGAATTTGTACAAGTAAAATAGTTATTTTATTCAATACTATGGAAACTTTTTACATTGTGCAGATTACAAAAAGGAGCGGAGACCGGTATCCGCACAATCTCCGGTCAATACATGCAAAAAGCAGAAAAGTCAAAATCAAACTCATTTCTCCTTCTTCCCACCCTTGGAGCCTTTACCCGGCCTGGTAATTAGTTTCGAAGGACGTATTGGAGAGGAAGGAGAAAGAGACTCAGCCGGATCGACTTCTGCTTCATCTCCAGCAGCAGAAGAACTTTTCTTTCCTTTCTTCGAAACCACACGTTTCCCCTTCTTCTTGGAAGAAGACTCACTCCCCGGAGTAAGAAATGTAGAAAGCTTTGTGTCGTAGTCAAAAGACTGCTCCGGGGTCTTCTCGCTATCTTCCAGATCTTCTGCTTTCTGCTCCTCGGAAGTAGGTGGTTCGTCCAAGCCTTGAAGGGCTGCTATCTGATCTTCCTGTGAACCTGGCTGAGAAGCTGGAAGAGGAGTAACTTGAGAAGGAGGAGGAACGACAGCTGAAGAAGGAGAAATCGATGCAGTTTCCGGCACGTCCGCTGCATAATAAAAGAAATCAAAATCAGTATTCTCCGAGGAAAAAGAAGACAGTGGATCGTCAAAGCTTAAGTAATAAGTAAGAAGTTCGTCGAACTCGGTTAAGTCGAATAAGCAATTCACTGAATTCATCTCGTCAAAGTTACCTGGAGAAGTCGATTTAGCGAGATCAATCTCAAATTCCCGAGCCTGAAAGTCCTTCATTGCCTCTTCTTCTGTAGGAGTGGTCACAACTGGATGTGAAGGATGAGAGCTGGAATCCATAATGTTTGCATCAGCCGAAGTGGAAGTATGAACAGGGGCAATTAAAGGAGCTTCCTCTTTTGAAAGCTCTTCTCCCAGTGATTCAGCCCGTGCTTTAGCAAGCTGCTCCTTCCCTCTAACAAGAGCGGCGCGAGCCTCATCATCAAGATAGCGAGCCTCGAATTTTGCTTCTTCGAATTTTGCTTCATCATATCTGGCACCTTTAAACATATCAAGTGTGGCTTCCCACACTTCAGCCAAAGTGATTTCATAATCAGGACCCAGAAAAGCAAGGCTCCCACGACCCAGAACGCTGTGTAAATAAAAGTCGAATAGGGTAGAACTGATGTTTGCTTTCGTTGCCTCATGTGATTGCTCAGCCGCTTCTTTTTCGGCAATGGCAGCAACCCTACCAGTAATAGCCTCATCACGCGCTGTCTCAGCTTTAGCGAGTCGAGACTTTAGTAACTCAATCTCCACGTTCTGGGAGGTGACCTTTTCCCGTAGTTCGGTGTTTTCTATGCGATATTTCTCAGTAATGTGTTGTTCGGCGGCAAGCTTCATTTCGACATCTCTTTGTGCAGCATGTGCATCCCGCACTTGCTTCTGAAAGACTTCTTCTTTTTGAGTGTGTGATGCAGAAGATGAGGCGAGATCTTCCTTTAGTCGCTTGACTTCAGATGCAAGCTTTGCGTTGTCGTCTGCAATGCTCGTCATCTCCGCATCATGCTGCTTACGCCATTTGTCCCATTCCGATTTATCTTTCTCCATGGTCATCATCGCCTCAAGATTCAGGTGGTTGACTCTCTGGAGTTCATCAACAAGTTTCTGCCATTGCAACATCCTCTCAATATTAAGCCTGACCGCGTCAAGACTTTTAAGCATGTCTTGCTTATCAATCGGAACCAAGTCCAAGTCAAAGCGCACTCCTTTTAGGCACCAATTCGGAAAACGGCTCTGAAGCGTTGGAGGGCCGTCTTTAACTTGATATTGTGGCCTGTTAATGATTGTTTGAATATCAGATTCCTTTAGAGGAGGAGAACCGGCCGGAATATCAGAAGAAATGGGAGCGTTAGTCTTCTCAGAAATAGCAGACGTGTCACTTGGCTTAGACCGTTTGCTCGATTCATCAGTAATATGAGTCTTCCCTTTGTCATCATAAGACTTTCGCTTATGAGAATCGTAAGTTCTGTAAGAAGAATCATATCGATCAGCATCTCTTCTTCTCTGCCGCTGCTCATAATCCCATTTTTCTTGAGCCTTCCTTTGGGCCCGTTCCTCATCTGTCTCTCTCTGGTCACCAAGATATCTCCTAAAGTCATGGGATCCACGACCTCCATGGCGCTGAAATGAGTCATAGTATGAGCCGGAGCGCCCCATCGGAGAATCTGAAAACGGAAAAGAAGTAAAGTTTAGAAATTTCCAGAAAGAAAGAGTAAATGCTTATAAGTGCAGAAAAATCCTAAGTGTGTGCGGCGTGCGAACTACGTGTGTCAAACTACAAACCACGCTTCAGTGCGGGAACGGAGACGACAGGTGTAGAAGGCGTCGAGGTCTGTTTCAAAGAGGACGTCGCTTCAACGACAGGAGAGTTCGCCTTTGGAATATTTTCCTTGAAAAGCTCTTGAGAAGTTATCATTATGTCACTCAAGTCATCGAAGGTGTCATCATTATGATGCTCAGCAGAATTCTCCTTCTCAACTTCCACATCAGTTGATTTTTCAGAAATTTGAGGATTTTCTTCCTCTTCAATAATTGGAGCAAGTGCCGACTTGCTGACTGACCCTACAACATCGGTGGATGCGGAACACTTTATCAAGGCAGCCTCTACGACAGGTGTTTCTGATGCAACTTCTTCTGCAGAAACTGGGGCATTCGATGCCTCTGCTTGAGAGCCCGAAGCAGCTAACATTTCTGCATCAGAACTAAATATTTCGTGAATCCGAGTCGACCTGGAGGGATGTAAAAGCCCAAATTGGTGCAAAAGCTCATCATCTAATAGAAACTGGATACTCCTCTCCTCTACCGGCACCGCCATAAGCCTCTCGAAAGTCACTTTGTGACCAGGATCTCTAGAAGGAGTAGGAAGCGCTGAAAAAGAAAAAAGGCAAAGTTAGCACTTGATAACTCGGACTTCGGTAAGTTTGAAAGAACATAAGAAACAGAGGCAAGTGATCTTACTTCCTACTCTCCAAATAGCGTAAAACCCCGGGGGACAGCGAACATAGAAAAACGGGCTCAGGAAACTATGAACACTTTCAGGGAGACCGGTGATCAACTTACGACTTCTAGCACTCCTCACGACTGTGATAGAGGGGTGATCTCTGTTTTTGGCAAAAGTACACAGATAGCGAATTTCTCCAAAACTGGGAAAACGGTCCAGCGTTCTCCTAAAAAGCACACACAGTCCCAGCAGGATGGCGTAGCCATTAGGGTGTAATTGAAAAGGGGAGATAGATAGTCGGAGAAGAAGTTCTCGAAGGCAGTCATTAAATGGAGGGATAGCTCCGCTCGAGCACATTTGGCGGTTAACTGCGACAAAGCCATGGGGCGACCTATCAGCAGTATCATTTATTTCAGGAAGCAAAGCGTCAGCTTCGGCAATGCCAAACTGGATGCATAATTGACGAAAGTCTTTATGGCTCAGAGTGGTAGGAGTCCTTTCTGGAGGATCATTTAGCGGGACAGCAACTGGAAATGCATCTTCAACTTGCTCTGTTCCTTCTTGTGGAGAAGACATTCTACACAATCAGTTGAATGTTCAAATGTGAAGGTGCACGTTTCCTAAAAAGTGTGAAGTGTTGTGCAAAACTAATGAAAATAAAAGACAAGCATAACTGGAATTAAATTAGTTGACAATCAATGGATTACAGAATTTCAAAACTTGTTAATGTTCAAGTGCAGTGTTAATGCAGACAAATCAGTTTCATTTGACTATTACGATTTTGTTTTAATACTTCACTTGAATTGGTTATTGTACAGCATCTCATTCATATTCATTCAATTTAACTTTCTCTTTACCAACTAATCTGTCATTCGATGTGGGCAGTCAGTGACAGTATATTCGTCCCAGTACTCTGTGAATGTTGTGTTAAACAGGATTGTTAACTTGCAAATTGAAGCAATCTGTAAAAAGAAATACATGCAACACAGTTCATAGTTCAACAGTTCAAAGTCCAGGCAAAGTTCAAAAGTCATCTGCTTAGTCGCCGAAAACCTAAGTACTAACTCGGTGACGACTTAAGAGAAATTCCCTATGGGTCAAAGCTAGTAGTTCCCGAGTCTTGGCCGGATTAAGAAGCAAAACTAGTTCGAAGCAACAAGAAATCCCTTAAGTCCTAACTCGGAAGCGACTCAAAACCTAGGAAACGTGAAATTGCTAAGTCGGTTCCGACTTAAATCAGTGAAATCACTAAGTCGTGACCGAGTCAGTACATCGACCCACTTTCTTCCATAACTTTTAATTCGATAGCCCAATAACCTCACAATCAATGACGATCCTAATTCCATCACACCATTGGATCGCC
This sequence comes from Allium fistulosum, assembly GCA_030737815.1. Taxonomy (NCBI): domain Eukaryota; kingdom Viridiplantae; phylum Streptophyta; class Magnoliopsida; order Asparagales; family Amaryllidaceae; genus Allium; species Allium fistulosum. The sequence goes on along the minus strand of CM060908.1, from coordinate 531,848,729 downwards.
CAAAAAAGCCAATTCGAATCGCCTCGGGTTTGTTGCGAATCTGACGTATTGTTGCCCTATCACAACTGCAACATGATCGATAGCAATGGCGGAACAGTCGAAGGGGTGTTCATAATGAACCGCGGTAAACAAATGGAAGTCGAAAACTGGGGAGTCAGCGATTCGACAGTGGGCATGGGTAAACTCGGATCAGATTAACTTACGATGTATAACAGGAGGTTGATCGACGATTGGATGGATGGAATTTATCTCTGAGGGCTCTAAATTGCGTCAATGGCTGAATCGAGAAGAAGAATGAGTGAGGAAGAGGAAGGATGACTCAACTATTTATTCGCAGGAAGGTGAGGCGACTTGCACGCTGCCGACCTAAGACCTCTGTTAACTCGCTTCCGACCGAATCAAAGAGCAGGTTAAGAAAATCGAAGTATATGACCTATGACTTAGGCACACACTTCGAGGGGCAAATGTTAATCCTCTGATTCGCGACTTAACAGAAGACGACTTAAGGAACGGTCTGACCTAACAGTATACGAGCTAGAATAGCCTCCGATCTAAACACATGCCGACTTAGAAGCCTGCTCCGACCTAAGAAAGACTTCGAGCTAAGATACGCTCCAACTTAAGGAAGGCTCCGAGTTAAAAAGGTCTCCGGCTTAACAAGCTACGACCTCGATACTCAATTAAAGCATGTCCTCGATAGTCATCAATGGGACCTCGGGGGGTCTAATCAAATCGGCCCACGGACTGCGACAAGGTGACCCACTTTCTCCCTTGCTTTTCGTTCTGGTGGCCGATGTGTTCAATCGCATGATCAAATTAGCAATTTCGAACAACATTTTCCAGGGCATCAACCTCCCCAATTCTAACCTAGTCATATCCAACCTCCAATTCGCTGACGACACCATTTTATTCGCATCACCCACGTTCAACCACATCCACTGCCTCAAAGTAGCCCTATATTCATTCGAACTCATATCGGGCTTGTCCATCAACTTTAGCAAAAGTTCCATCATCATGCTCGGAAAAGCTGACCACCTCGGGCTAACCTGTTCCAGCCTGCTTAACTGTAAGATCGCTCACTTCCCCATCTCCTACCTCGGAGTCCCTATCCGTCCAACCAAATTGCATAGATCGGATTGGTTCCCCCTCATCGCCAAGATCGAAAAAAGACTTCATTCATGGAAAGCTCATTCCTTGTCCTCAACAGGGCGCCTAGTCCTCATTAAATCTGTTCTATCATCGATTCCCACTTACTGGATGTCATTGTACAAACTCCCTTCCTGGGTAATCAAAAAAATCGACTCAATCAGAAGCTCCTTTCTTTGGAATGGTAGTAACATAAAGAGGCTCGTAAACTGGCAGACTGCCTGCCTACCCCTGAGAAACGGCGGCCTTGGAATCACTAATCTAATTGACTTCAACATAGCGCTCCTCGCCAAATGGCTCTGGCGGTTCCTAACCCCCGGCCCCACCCTTTGGAAATCATGGATCACCTCCCTACACTATCACTCTAACCCTCACCTAGTCCTCCATGCCCCCACTGGCATCAAACCATCCCCCTTCTGGTCTGGAGTAGTTTCAACCCTACCACGTGTCAAAAGGCTCTTCCACGTCAACCTGGGAAACGGGGCTAATTGCCTCTTCTGGCTGGACACATGGCATAATCAGCTTCCACTCTCCTCCATCCTTCCCAACCTCTTCGCTCATACAACTAACATCTTCACCTCCATCTTTGACATTTCCACTTCGGGCCCAGTTCAGCTTCTCCCGGCTTCCTACTTCGACCTCTCCACCCTCACCGAGATCCACCTTGTCTCCTCAATTCTCCGCAACACCCACCTCAACCCCCGACCAGACACCTTCACTTGGGCACCCAACCCCTCATCCGGCTTCTCTGTTGCCTCCTGCTATGCTCACCTAAACAACCCTGGACGCCTATTCACCTTCCCCAGACTTTGGAAGTGCAGGATCCAGCCCCGCTTTGCTTTCCTGCAGTGGTGCCTCATCCAGGGGCGAATTAACACAAGAGACAGACTCCTCCGCCATAACATCGTAGTAGACCCCAGCTGCGTCCTATGTTCCACCTCAACAGAAAGTTTGCAACATCTCTTCTTCGAGTGTGATTTTGCTGTCAGGGTCTGGGCGGCGACAACTGCTCACATTCTCGGACATATTCCCACGTTCACCTCATATTTCGACCATTGGCAGAACAACCCCCCCAACTATCACTTAGATCTCACGGTAGCTATTTTCAGTTGGTGGATCTGGGCCGAGCGCAATGCACGTGTATTCTGCAAGCCCATATCTAACTTTGAAGGAACTTGTAGACGTATTATTCACCATTTCTCATCTATATCAGGTCGTAGCTTCTCCGCACCGTTCAGGCTGAGACTACCTCACCCCAGCTCTCCACAGGCTGAATCCTCGGGCAGCACATCAGCAGTTCCTCCTGACAGGCATCGTGGGCACCATTAAACCGCAATTTAGCTCTGGTCTTTTCATCCCTGTTGTTCGCTATATGTATTTTGTATATATAACTCTATCTCACAATGACTAGCTTACTGCTTCTCAATGCTTTTTGGCCAGTGATCAGGCTTGTTGATCGCAATATTTACTTATTTATATGATATCTAATCGGCTGTGTAGTGCCACGCTACACAACCGTGTCGCTCAAAAAAAACAAGCTACGACCTAAGAAAGCTCTGACCCAACAGTTGCCGATCTAACTACTGAGAAGAGCTGCCGACTTAAGATGTGTGCCGACCTAGGAGCCTACTGACTTAAAGAAGCCAACCGACTTAACAAGTTGCGAGTTAGCAAGGGCTTCCGAGTTAACAAATTGCCGACTTAATATTGCGAGTTAACTCTGCTCCGACCTAACAACACCGAGTTATGAAATGCTCCGAGTTAAGAAGTACTACGACTTAAGAGTCTACGAGATAAGGGAGTCTTGGACCTAAGGCAATTGTTGATAACTTAAGACATATGACCTATATTTTAAGTCGTCGCCGACCTACGACTTATACTAAGTCGTGTACAATCTCAGGACACCTTATACACCTTTACCTCGTCATCGACTTGCCTTAAGTCTTCGGCGACTTAGGACTTAAAGCATAAAACCAGAAGAGGAGGTGAACTACTAAGGAAGTGTTGAAACTGATGAGCCGGCAGCGACCTATCATAAGTCGGCCGTGACTTATACTAAGTCGGCTACGACTTAGGACTTAGGAAAATTTCCAGAGTCCAAATCAGCTCCTATAAATACCCCACCACTTCCAACATGAAGGGGACTTTTGGCCATTCATTTCTTCAAGCGCCGTTACGCTGTCGAAGTCTCCTCTCATTCAGCAATCAAAGATCTTCAAGCATTCGAGACACTACAACAAGCTTCGAGAAGAACTCCTTACATCCAACACGGATTCGTCGAGTTTCATCATCAAAGATCGAGCTAGTAGTCAAGAGTGCTTTCATGATCAAGTTGTATTGTATTTTGAAGGATATTGTATCAAATTGTAACCGAATCAGCAATAAAAGACTATAAAGTGGACGTAGGCTCAATTACGGGCCGAACCACTATAAATCTGTTGTTCATTTACTGCTTTTCTGCTATTTTCAGCTTATATTCTGTTCCCGTACCAACGGGTGGCGCTTTCACAATTCTATTACACACACCGGGTGTTAGCGTTCACTTTTTAGCGTTAACACTAGCGAACAATGCATCTCTATCACTGACTATACTACTAGGAACTCCATGCAGTCTAACTATGTTCTTCAGTAACAACTTTGCTAAAACAGGTGATGTTCTGGTTGACTTAACTGGAATGAAATGGGCACTCTTGGTCAATCTGTCCACTATAACCCATATACTTTCATTACCTCTATTTGACCTTGGCAACCCGTCCATAAAATCCATGGATATCGAATCCCAACTAGTAATCAACTTGGTTTTCGATGTTCAGCTTTTACTTGTTGACAGTTTGCACACTATCTAACCCACAAGCCAACATCCCTCTTCATGCATTCCCAATAGAAGCTCCTCTTCATATCCTGGTACATCTTGGTTCCTCCAGGATGAATCGTAAACTTGGATCGATGACATTCTCCAAGAACTTCTTTCCTTAAGTCTTCCACATTTGGAACACAGAACCGCTCCTTCTTTCTCTACCACCCTCTCTGGTCAAGGCTAAAATTATTTAAATCATCGATCTCTGTTCCAACCTCAAGTCTTCTGATCTTCTCAGCTAATACTGGATCCTCCTTCTGCTTAGAAGCAATTTTCTCAATCAATACTGGTCGGACATCCAAACAAGACAATCTGGCAGAAATCTGGCTAGAACTAGCAGTTGATCTTAACTGCACTCCACAACTGGCCAAAGCTGCCAAATCTTTCCACTCCGCCAACATGGCTAACACCACATTCTGATGTCTCCTACTAAGGGCATCTTCCACCTTATTACCTTTCCCTGTTGTATACTATATACCAAATTCATAAGCAGCCAAAAACTCCAGCCACCTCTGTTGTCTCATATTCAACTCCTTCTGAGGGAATAAATACCGTAAAGACTTATGATCGGTATACAACTAAAATCTCTAGCCTAAGAGATAATGTCGCCAAATCTTTAATGCGAAGATAACAGCTGCCAACTCCAAATCATAAGTAGGATATCTGACTTCATGTGGTCTAAGATGCATAGATGCGTAGGCAATGACTTTACTACTCTGCATCAACACCGCTCCTAATCAAGTTCCACATGCATCCGTATACACCACCAAACCCGGTTACCGTCTAGAACTACTAACACAGGTACATTAGTCAATAAATGCTTTAACTTAAGGATGCCTCCTCACATTTGTCAGACCAAACAAATCTCGCTTCCTTTCTGGTTAGCTTTGTTAAGGGTGCTGCTATTCGTGAGAAATACTTAATGAATCTCGGTAGTGGCCAGCAAGTCAAAGAAAACTCCTAATCTCATTCACCATCTCTGGTCTCTTCCAATTATTCACAGCTTCGATCTTATCTGGATCGACTGACAATCCTTTCTCTGGAACCATGTGACCAAGAAACTTTACCTCTTTCTTCCAGAAATGACACTTGGTAAACTTGACCTTTAGCTGGTTCTGCCTCAGCGTCTCAAGCACCACTCTAAGATGAACTTCATACTCCCTCTCATCCTTAGTGTATACTAGAATTTCATCTATAAATACTAGTACAAACCTATCCAAGTACTCTCGGATAACTCGGTTCGTTAAATCTATGAAGAAAGCGGGTGCATTTGTCAATCCAAATGGCATCACCAACCACTCATATGAACCATATCTAGTTTGAAATGATGTCAAAGGAATACTGTCCTCCGCCACTCTCAACTGATCGAAACCTGTCGCCAAATCCAATTGGGAAAACACTCTGGCTCCACTTAACCGATCAAACAGATCATATATTCTTGGTAAAGGATACTTATTCTTAATTGTCCTTTCATTTAACTTACGATAGTCAATACACATCCTCAACGACCCATTTGGTTTCTTCACAAACATCGCGGCCGCTCCCTAAGGCAAACTGCTTGGTCTAATAAAGTTCCTTCCCTCAAGATCCACTAGCTGCACCTTCAATTCCTTCATCTCAATTGGTGTCATTCTGCTAGGTAGTCTACTTACAGGTTCAGCCCCTAGCACAACATCTATTCTAAACTCAACAGCTCTTTTCGGGGGTAGTCCAATGACTGGCTCAAAAACATCTACAAACTCTCTTGCTACTTGAACCTGACTTAACTCATTTCCTACCTCCATAGCATTAAGCATAGCAATAACATTCCAGTCAGTATTCTATATCGAGAATATCACTCGATTATGACTATCAGGGTGTTTCAGTGATATTTCTCTATCCAAGCAAAATATTCTAGCCTCATACCTACTCAACCAATTCATACCCAAAATGATCCCGAAATCTACGAAATCAATAACATACAAACTACATGTGAACTTATGACCTAACAAGTCAAGTTCTAACTGGTCACATCTAGCCCTAGAGTTACATACCCTCCTATTGGGTTCGCAACCCTTAAGGAAGTAACAAGGTAGGTGGGTTCTAGACATAATCTATCAACCAAACACTGAGATATAAATGAATGTGATGCACCAGTATCAAAAAGTACTCTAACTGAAATAATCTGAATCAAAAGCGTACCTTCCATCACAGTCTTTCCCTTATCTGTTGTAGTAGGCCTAGCTAAAACTTTTCCTTTGTCCTTCCTAACTGGCTCTGGACACTGATTCTTGTAATGCCCAACTTGATCACAGTTGAAGTATTTCACATTCTTCTTGACTGTAGTTTTCCTCCCATTTACTAACCGACAATCATTCGCAAAGTGACCCTTCTTGTCACACTTATAACAAACTACCTTAGCCTTTGACCTCTTAGCTGTGTCTCCCTTCTGGGATCCCTTCTTTTTAAAGAACTTCCACTTCTTCTCTTGAGAACCCTGGGTTTCCACTGACTTTTCTTTAACTAGATCAGCAAGCAACTCCTTATGGCGAATAGCCATCTCCACTACTATATTACAAGGATCACGGACATGTGTCATGGTCATTCTAGCAAGCTCGAGCCTTAGTCCTCGAATGAACTTCTCATTCGTTTTATTGTCAGTATTTATAAGATTTTACCCTTATCTAGACAGCTCTTCAAAATTAGTAACATACTCAACTACTGACATATCTCCTTGCACTAGATCCATAAATTTCCTCATCAGCTCAGACTTAGCAAACTTAGATACAAACTTTTGCTTAAATCTCGTCTTAAAATCATTCCAAGCACAACTAGAAAAGGCAATTATTTCGACAGCATCAAGCGACGGCTTCCGACGGGTCGTTGGCGGCCGTCGAAAGCCGTCGAAAAATCGTGAATTACAGGGCTCAGCTGAGCCTTCTTCTTCCTCATTTCCATACGAAATTTTTTAACCCAAAATCCCCAAATCTCTTCCCCAAGCTTCCAATCATCAATTTCGATCTTTCGGATCCTCCCTGGCTATGTAATCAACGTCTATTGCTCTCTAGCTCAGGTATAATCTCTTATTTTCGCCAAAAATCTAATTTTTACCCTAAATCCAGATTTGCATAAGTTGTTAAATTAGGGCTAATTGGTGATTGAAATTGTTTCCAATAGTGTTATACTAGTTTCTAGCATTCCATGGTATTCCTATTTCATCTTTTATCGTGAAATTGTGAAAAACATGTATAATTTGTGGTTGTTCGTGTATATGTAAATCGTTCTGTATGCTTTGATTCTATGATTGTATATGTGTGTAGCGCTGCTATCATTGTATTGTGTTAGTTGGAATAAGATAAAATGAATGCATGAGCTAGGAATATTATATTGTGCACTTATTGACTTATGCAACAAAAAAAATGCATCGAACGAGCCTTAAGTTGATGTAATACGTCGAATAAATGTGTTAAATTAAAATATATTTTTGTAAATGTGAACAGTTAGTAAAACAGTATTTTTTCGTAAAATGCGCACATCTAATTGACAAATGTCCCTTAGAGAGTTTTTGGCCCCGTCTGACGAGTGTTGTACATGATCGTTGTATAAATAGTCGTTTTTTTTTTAAAAACGACCATTTATATTCATCTAGTACAATGTTTGTTGGATTTGTCCCTGTATTGGACAAGTTATGAACACAGTAAGCATTTACATTTTGTATACTACTTCGTCTCAAACGGTTCATAAAATTTCGGCCTAACTTTTCTTTTTTGTTTCCTGCGTACACGAATTGTGTACAATGCAGGGAACAAAAGGGAAATGCTGCCGAAATTTTGTTGAATCGTTTGAGACGAAGTAATATACGAAATGTAAATGCTTACTGTGTTTGTAATGGGAAGTAGGATGCTTGACCATGGAAAAAAATATTTTTGTACAATTTTTTGTATTGATACGTTAAAAAATAAAATGTGCCCTATTTGAAAATATTTTTAAAGTTGTGAAGTAGTTCTTTAAATTCAAATATTATACGACCATGAAAATAATCTTTTTCGAATTTGTATTCTTGAAAATAAATATTAAAATTTGAACTTCTCATTTTCTCAAATAGGAAAAATGATTGATTATTTTGTTGATCGGAGGAGATGGATGTACCAAAGAAAAGGACTGAGGGGCTCAATAAAAGAAGATTTTCATAATGGTATAAACGTATTTATTGAATTCGCTTTAAGTAATAGCAGAAACGATCAAGAAATTCGTTATCCGTGTAGTAGGTGTAGACATTTGAAGTATTTGTTACCAGATATTGTGAAAGTTCATTTATGCCAAAACGGTTTCGTACCCGAGTATTATGTTTGGGATCGGCATGGAGAAGTTGTAGCAAATACTTCTGTAGAGTCTGAAAGTGTCGTTAACGAAATAGTTACGACGACCCGTATAGAAAATATGGTCGAAGATGCAGCACGATCAATGTTTCCTATGGTTGAAGTTGACGACGATGATGGAAATGTTGAAGAACCAAATATTGAAGCAAATTTTTTTTATGATTTACTAGATGCTGCTAAGAAACCTATTTGGGATGGTTGTAAAAGCGGCACTCAGCTGTCAGTAATCGCAGAATACATTGCGATGAAGTCAAAATACAACATCACTGAAGTTGGGTTTACGGCTGTTGTTCAAGCTGCAAAAAGACATATGCCGCCCGATAATCTAATGTGTGAAAATCACTATTAAGTTAAAAAACTTATGTCGGCTTTTGGTTCACCTTATCAGAAAATAGATACATGTTTAAAAGGCTGCATGTTGTTTTGGAAAGAAGACGCAAACCTTAGAAATTGTAAAATTTGTAATTAGGAGAGATACAAACCAAGAAAAAAGAAGGGGAAGGAAGTTCCGTACAAGCGTATGAATTACTTACCCATAACTCTAAGGCTTCAAAGATTATATGCATCTTCTGTAACTGCATCTAATATGAGATGGCATAGTGTGAGAATGGAGGAATAGGGTACGTTGACACATCCGGCCGATAGAGAAGCATGGAAGCATTTCGATAAAACGTATCCAAATTTTGTAGCGGAGAGTCGAAATGTTAGATTAGGATTATGTATGGACGGTTTTTCTCCATTTTCTCAATTTGGTTCTAAATATTCATCCTAGCCCATTATCGTCACACCGTATAATTTACCTCCATGGATGTGTATGAAAACGCAATATATGTTTCTTACTATTATCGTTCCTGGCCCCGACGATCCGATACAGGGAATCGATGTATATTTACAACCGTTGATTGAGGAGTTAAAAATACTATGGAACGAAGGAGTAGAAACATACGATGTGTCCAAGAAGAAAAATTTTCGTATGTTTGCTTCGTTGTTGTGGACTATAAGTGATTTTCCTGCCTATGCAATGCTTTCAGGATGGAGTACTGCCGGTCGTCTAGCATGTCCATATTGCATGGATGAAACACGAGCGTTTTTTTTACCTCATGGTAAGAAAATTTCATGGTTTGACTGTCATCGATATTTTCTCCATGTAAATCATCCCTTCAGAGGAGACAAGAAAAAAATTTTAGCTAATAGAGTAGAAGCCAGACAACCACCAACGATATGGTCAAGCGAAGACATATATGAACTTGTTAGGGATTATCCAAAGATATATGAAACTGGAGAGCAAACAGAAATTGAAGGCAAATCAGTTGTTCATAACTGGTGCAAACAAACTATTTTTTGGGAGTTGCCGTATTGGAAACATCTTCTGCTTCATCATAATATAGATGTGATGCACAATGAGAAAAATGTATTTGATAATGTTTTTAACACAATTTTGAATGTGAAAGGGAAGACGAATGATGATTTGAAATCAAGACGCGATATAGAAGAATTAAACAAACGTCCTGAGCTTCGTATGAAACCAAATGACAGTAAAAAACCCAAAGCATGTTACAAATTAGATAATAATCAAGTTAAAGCTGTGTTAAAATGGGTGGAAGGGTTAAGATTTCCTGATGGGATATCATCAAATCTTCGTAGATGTGTTGACTTTAAAAATGGTAGATTGAGTGGAATGAAAAGTCACGACTGCCACATAATGATGGAAAATTTATTTCCCGTTATGTTCAAAGAACTACTACCGTTAAAAGTTTGGAAGGTAGTAACGGAGCTTAGTATGTTTTACAAAGAGCTTTGTTCGACTACTTTAAAAGTGCAACGTTTACGTAAACTTGAAGTGGATATTCCTATATTGCTTTGCAAATTAGAGAAAATACTTTCCCAGGTTTTTTTAATGTAATGGAACATTTACCTGTTCATCTCCCATCAGAAGCACGACTTCGAGGTCCTGTCCAATATGGATGGATGTATCCATTTGAGAGGTATGTAATATGTTATCACGAGTTGAAGGTTCGATATGTAAATCTTACATCGAAGAAGAAGCTTCGTTCTTTTTCTCTCACTATTTCAATGACCATGTGAATATTTCATTTGAAAGTGTTCCTCGTAATGACGAAGGCGACGAACAAGAGTCCTCTCAAGCAATGTTATCTATTTTTAGACAACATGGTCGGCCTTCTGGAAAATGTGTAGAAATATGGCTAGACGATAGAGATCTTCATGTAGCACACACTTATATTCTTCTAAATTGTGCCGAGGTTGCACCGTTTATTAGGTAATCTGAAATAATAATTTGTGTTTTATTCTTTTCTATAATGCATGCGCGTGTATAACCTAATGTAATATTGTTTATATATACAGTGTTTATGAACGTGAACATCCGAACAGAGATCTCGGTAAAGAATTTTTCGGTTGGTTTTCAAATTATGTTTATGAGCCGGGAAATTGTGTTGTTGACGAAGGGTTGAAACATCTTACGATGGGACCAAAAAGAGTGGTCAAGACATATCCAATATATTTCGTCAATGGATATAAATTTAACACCAAAGAATACGGTGCAGAAAAATTAACAAATAATGCTAGTGTATTTGTTAAAGGTAGTGACGATCCAGAAAATCACTTAAATGATTTTTATGGCGTTCTAACACAAATTTTGCAACTGACATATTTCTCACGACCCGCGGAGGAGGTGTTTCTATTTAGATGCAATTGGTTTAGCAATGTTCTAGGTTCTGGAATTAATGTGCACAAGGATTATAATCTTATCGAAATAAAGCATACATCGCACTATCACAAGTATGATCCTTTTGTAATAGCTAAACAAGCATTGCAAGTTTATTACGCTCCTTATCCGTCTCTAAAAAGAGATAAAGCAAATTGGTCTGCAGTTTTTAAAACAAAGGCCAAATTCACATTCGATAGGAAGAATATTCCGGACGAACAAGCTTATCAGGCAGATCTTGAGCAAAATAACAAAATAATAATTACAGACGATCATACAGATTTTGGTCCTTTGATCGATGAATCAAATGTTTTGGTAGAAGCGTTTGACAGTGCAGAGGAAAATATCGTAGAAAACGAGACCGAATCCGAATCAGAAGACGATGATGACTGATATAAATCTGAATCTGATTTATTTGCAATTGATGTAACTATGTTGAATTCTTGATGTATTATGAAATTGATGTGACTATGAAACCAAATTTGTTTACCATTATTTACATGTTTTATGTCATTTCCATTTGTTATTTATTTAGCAATTTTTATTAAAAATGCAATCAAATCTGCTTATCGTCGGAACAGTAGACCCATTATGAATCAGGTATAACACACTTCCATTTCTATTTCCATTTCAGTCATTAATTAAGCAATTTATACCGTTGATGTCATTTACATATGATATATATTTCATTATCATGTTATTATTCTCTTATATAATGATGTGTATATATGTCACAGGTTTATCATAATGTCATATAGAGGAAGGAGCTCTTCTCGATCATCAAGAGGCGATGGCAGTGGCCCATCGCAAGATTCATAGCGTCCAGTAGTTTCGTTAGTCCCTAGTGCAGAGGGGTAAGAATTAAATTTTATTCAGCATCTTATTTTTTTTATGATATACGTACGTACTTATCTGTATCGTATTTAAAAACAGGGGGTTCGACCTACTTCCCTCGAAGGTTGTGCTGGATGTCTCTAGAGCTTCTTATCGCAGTAGGATGAGTCCTTGCTGGCCGAAGTGGGATAACATCCCTCCCCACATCATAGAGTGTATATGGCAGGATGTCCTAGTATGTATATTTTTCTGTTTTCCATTTTTAATTCATTTTTGTCGTTTTCCTACTGTTTATCGTTTACAGTGTAATCTTTGTTTTGCTTTTTATCGTGAAACACAGGCTGAGATAGACATCCAGACAGACGATATGCTGTTGGCACGAGGATACTGGATGAAGAAGATGCGCAAGAATTATAAGGACTCGATATCTGAAATTAAGAAATCTGGTAAGAAACCACGATGGATGGGGGAGAACGTATGGCAAACATGGTTGGCATACCGGGAAACTAACAAGGCGAAGGCAAGTATACTAAATTTTTTTGAATTATTAATTTGACGTGATCAAAAAATAATGTATCAAATTTTGAATGTACAGGCAGAGTCGGATAGAAACTCTGCAAACAGAAATAAAAATCCCATCACTCATCGTGGAGGGTCGAAGTCATTTCAGCAGTATCGGCAGGAGTTGGTAAATTTACTGAATGATAATTGTAAATAGTTTATGCTATATAATTTTACTTGTATAATAATTGTATGTAAAAATCAACTTCAGGAAGCTGAGGCGCATGGTCCCGTAGGCTATATAGACATGTTCACTCGTACACATGATGTCGAGTATGTAAATCCGGACGGGACTGTTTCATATACATGACACGAAGATAAATCCAGCAGGAGCCATGTAAGCATATTTCATTTTATGCAGTATTAGTAATTGTTCTGCTTGTTAAACTATAATGAAATAAGATATGATGTTATTAATTTGTTAATGTAGGAAAAGTTTATGGAGCAGCGCCAGAAACTCCTTGCTGATAAGGGTCGAGATCAGCTGACCACTGATGAGGAGGATGTTATTTTTGAGTCCGTTATGGATCCATCAGAGCATGGCAGACGATACGGATTTGGCAATCAAGTGGTAAATAATTTATTTTGCTGCTTATATGATTTCAAAAGCCTACTAAAAATTCATACATGGGTGACAATACTCGGTAAATGAAAATATATGGTTTATAGAAAATTCAAACGGTTTATAATTAGTAATTTTGAAAACAAAACTGAAACCTTTTTGTTTATATTTTTCCATAAATTATTAAAATACTTAAGTTTCTTATATTTTTCTAGATATCCAATACATTGTCAGCCTCATTCAGTCTACACTTACATAAACATGCATAAACTAAATTAAATAACATTATCACACAGCTAATCATTCACATACCTGCACATACACTTACAGAGATCACACAGCTAAACTAAATATTTATTGCAGGCCAGCAGTCAGAGACGGGGTCGGCAGACTAGAGCTCAGATCGATCTAGCAGAGATCGAAGATTTGTGGGCTAGAGTGGCCCAGCTGGAGGAGCAGAACCGCCGACAGACCATACAGACCACACAGTTGCTAGACCAGCGTATCGCCGAGTACATGCAGTAGTATGGTGGTCGCTTCCCTTCCTCTACTGGCTCTGGATCTGGAGGAGAGTGATTGATTGCTTGCTTTTTCAGGTTTGTTTTTTTAGTTTTGTATGATTTGGTATACGGTGGAGGTAGTTGTTGATTTTTGTATGATTATGTTTGATACACTTGGTTATGTGGCTGTATGATGATGTGGATGTTGATGATTTTGTGTTATGTTGTGTATGTATGACATGGTAGAACACTTGTTGTTGGGGTTGCTGTGAATGTTGGAATGGTTATGTATATTATGTATTTGTGTGTTTGATGAATTTTGTGTAGTTTGGGTTTTGATATTTGGTTGGAATATTGTATACTGGATTCTACAGTATTGGTGTAATAGTGTTTGGATGGGAAATGTGGATGGAAAGCTATATTGCAGCAGGAATATAAAAAAATACAGCAAATTTCCGACGGCTTCCGACAGCTTTCAGATAATAATTTTCCTACGGCTTCCGACAGCCTATAGGCCATTTTTTCCAAAGGTTTCCGACGGCTTCCGACAGCCTATAGGCCATTTTTTCCAAAGGTTTTCGATGGCTTCCGACAAGTGTCGGAATCCGTCGGAAGCCGTCGGAGGCCGTCGGAAAAATGTTCGGCGCCCTGTGTCAGAAGCCGTCGGAAACACTACGCCCCGACGCCTTATTTTCCTACGGCATTTTCCGACAGTTTCCGACGGCCGCCGACGGTTTTCTGCCATCAGAAAATGCCTTTTCCCTTGTAGTGAAGTTAACCGTTCTTCCGGAACTCCGGTAGTGACACTATTCCACCAATACAGCGTTGACCCCTGCAACTGTCTAGAGGCCAACCTTCTCCTGTTCCCATCATTCAGACCCAAATCTGTAAATATACGCTCATAATGCAACAACCAATTCCGAACTTCTACGGCACTATCTATTCCCAAAAATGGCTTCCCATCCAAATTGGTGTAATCTCTATTCAGCAAAGCAATATACCTAGCTGGAGCCACAGGATTTTCTCCTCCTCCATTTCCAGCAACTCCAGCAGCAGCAGCACCAGCTTGCATCACACCGGCTAAGAACTAATACATCACCTCCATATCTACTGGTGGATTTCCAACACCCACATCGGCTTTAGCATTTTGGTTACTAGCATTAGCCGGTCGACCCGGGTTTCTCCTGGTAGTGGGTCAAGCATTTCCATTAGTTATGGTGCTTCCTGCATCGATATTTCCTCTTTCGTTTCCTACTTCCATATCTCCTTTCTCATAAATCTACATACGAGCCTTAGTAAGATACAGAAGAACGGTCTAAGAGGACGAGGGATACATACTTACATATATATAACTATATATAGCAAATACAAGTACGTTACTATAGCGTTAACCCTAAAACATTTATAAAACCACATACTATGCTCCTGCATCCACAATGGTTAAAACATAGTATTTCAAAACATTATGATGATACACAAATCAAATAAATTAATTCTGGATTACCCATCCCCATTCATTCTGACTATTTATCTCAATTATAGTTTCTAGGATTACTATTAACATGTTAAATATTAAGAACTATCTGTCCAAGTACTTAGTTTTCATGGGATCACTAAGAAATTTTTGGTAACTCCAATATCTTATTTCTTATCCTAGTTTTCGTAGGCTAACTCGGAACCTATTGGCTGACTGCCAATATCTTAACTCGGATATAGTTTTAATGGGCTAACTACAAACCTACTGGCCCCTACCGGTATCAAATCATAGTTTTCATGGGTTGACTATGATCCTATTGCCCCTGCCAATATAATACATTTTTCATGGGCTTACTACAAACCTATTGGCCCCTGCCAATATCTTTAATTAACTTTTTAACATCTGTTAAGTTATATTCACTAGTGGGTCAACCTAACTGGTTATTCTGCCCTTTTCCCAAAATACAGTTATGGGTTAATAACAAAGTGAATAACATTTCAAAATCTTTATTTATTTATGTCGTTGTTTTTCCTTAAAAATGAGAATGAGTTATTTTTTTTGAAACCTTAAAACATCACTTTCGAAACCCCTGGATGACCTCCTTCGAAAGCTTAGTAATTCTCTTTCCAAAACTCTAAGTATATATATGTATAACTTTCGAAACCAATAAGACCTTTCGATGGTATCAAGAAAACATTCTTTAAAACATAGGTTTCGAAACAAATGAAATACCCTTTTGAAAGCATTGGGTTTTATTCTTAAAACATAATTTGGGTCAAGATGGTTGTATACGAAAGTATCTCTTTCGAAACCAACAAAAACTAGTTTGGGGAAAAATTGATGGTGTCGGAGCCATCTAGTTTAAAAGAAAAAAGGCTTTGAAAATAAAAACTTCGAAGGTCTAGATTGAAACCCCCTTTCGACTCCATCACCTTCGAAACCACAACCCCTTTTCAAAAACAATTAGGAAAAAGTCTGGTTTAAGATAAAAACAAGTGCAACCCTTCGAAAGCATTACTAGTCAACATGGTCAAAAGGTAGAGTAGCGGCTAGGCTTCGATTGGGTCGAAACCAACCCCTTTCGAAAGCTTTTATTTAAAGATAAAAAAGAACTCCTTCGAAAGCTAGTACTTTTAGTATAACATGGAAACCTTCTTTGAAAGCAAAACATACACCCTTTCGTAAACTATATGTTTTGACTAAGTCGAAAGCTTTAAGCAAAGCAAAGCAATGACTTTATCTTATAAAACAAAATAGGGTTTCGACCCCATCGGAGGCTTACCCTTCGGTACCAAAGCTTCCACCTATCTTCCAACCCACTGTGTATCTTCCAGGAGATATTATGTGTATTAGTCCTGATTATGATGGTTTCGATGGTGATAGTTTCGACTATGATGGGGCGGAATCAAGGGAGTCGAAAGGGACTCTCCAATAAAGGTGAAACACCTTTTTTTGATTAAAGGCTGAATTAATTTTTTTTAAGTGATTCCTTTTTAACAACTTGCCTTGTTGTAAAACACGGATTGGCTGCCATAATACTTTTCAATTACTTTACTTCAGAAACCTCTACATTAATTCAGATCCTAAACTAAAGGATTTAAATGTTATAACCTTTCCAAATAACCTTAATCCGACATCTACAGGAAAGCCCCTTCTTCAAATTAATTTATTTCCCATAGTAAATCAATTGAGAAAAATCCCCAAAAATCACAGAAATTTGAATTAATCATGTAATCAAACATATTAAAATTTTAGACCTAGTTTCTTCTTGAGATTCACAAAATGAATATTTTAACCCAAATCTATCATATTTTCCATCAAAAATTCATAATATAATTTGCATAGCTTGGAAAATTTTGAAGATTAAAACCCATCTCCGAAATTATATTTTACTTATCTTAAAAATTTTCCATGGCATTTTAAAATCAATACTCATGGTTTTACCCTTAAAACCTTACGAATTATATATGTGATAATTGTTTAAATCAAGCAATTCAAAATTTAAGCATATCATCATCCAAAATTTCATAGAAATTAAATAAAACATAAATCCGAAATCATATGATTATAGAAACCAAAAGAGACGGAATAAATTATTATTCACCTTAGATTTGATAAGGAACTTGAGATTTGGTGTTGATTAATCCTTCCTAGCTTGATCTTTGGCTTTAGATTAAAAATTCCTTCTTTTCCACTTTGGTAATGGCCGGCTTTGATATAGGTTTTAGATTTTGTGACCGTGAGAAAATGAAACGTGAATGGACATAGAGGAGAAGTAATCGCCGTGTAAAAAAATAAGGAGGCTATTTTACTAATATGACCATGTGTAACTAAATTAGCCCTTAACCCAAATTAAAGCCCATTTGTTCAATTAGTAAGCATGGCCATTAATTTAATCAAATCTCAATCTCCTTATCATCATTATTCTATTTAATTTATCTAATTAAATTTCTGAATAATGTTATCAAAATTTAGGGATGTTACATCGTATGTCTCAGGAAAGGGTGTTAAGCTAAGAAAAGTTGCCCTCTCCACCACAAA
The DNA here is from genome assembly GCA_030737815.1 of Allium fistulosum. Classification (NCBI taxonomy): domain Eukaryota; kingdom Viridiplantae; phylum Streptophyta; class Magnoliopsida; order Asparagales; family Amaryllidaceae; genus Allium; species Allium fistulosum. The sequence continues at coordinate 531,831,168 of CM060908.1, read as the reverse complement.
CAGATGATACGTTCATTGAGATCAATAAATGTAATTAGAAATGCAATGTCAGACATTTGTCCATACAAGTTGTTTAGGAATAGGACAAATAGAAGGAACTCTCCTACCATATCATGTTAGGAATCATCCCTAGGATTAGTAGCGAGAAGTCCTTGCGTCGAAGATATTAAATGAAGAACTACTGCCATATAATATGATGTAGGAAATTTCCCCCAAGGGTCAGTGATAAGAAGCCCAGCATTCCACTTCCAAATCATTTCCATGCCTTCACTTCGAATACGTAAATTGGTTCTAAGTGGTTTCCGGATAAGAATTATTCAAATCCGACCCTGTTTCCTTCAAACCAATCATCGATAAAAAAATGTTAGGTGAATTGGGATTTATTCTTTAATCGATTAATTTCCTTTTATTAAAATATCTACTGGAGATATATATCTTTAAAACACTCTTTCCGGTAAATATGGAATCATTAAACCTCTCTTATCAAATCTTAATTTTTTTAAAATTCCAAATCATTTCATTCTTTACTTCGGAAAATATTTTCAAATCATTTATTTAAATCTTAACAAAGATTTCCAAATCATAACCTTTAAACGGGTCAAAAACAATGTTATTTAAGACATTGTTTACTTTGAACCCAAACCAATTAATTTTAAGTATAGGAATTGAATTAATTCCAAATCATTTTCATAAGTCATATTAGAAAACATTATTGAGTTAAAAAGGATCGATAGAAATTATCCTAATTCTATTCAACATTAATTTACGTATTCAACCTTTACTATCCATCGAATAACGGTGAAATCACCTTTTAAATTCACACGGATAATATGGGTTCCCTCCTCGGAATTTAATACAAAGTATAAGAAAATTATTCCTATGCAATCCAAGCTGTTTAAATTTGGAAAATTATATCTTTTATACTTTGGGAAATTTTGATCCGAGTAAATCAAATTTACTATCCCCTTCGTCGAGCTTGTCCGAGGAGCAAGGGAGGGTAGGCCACTGGTTTCCCAAACCCAATCCTAGAACTACCTCTCTATCACCCATAAGGTAGTCAAGTTATTTGATCGACTCTAAATCCTTTTATTATCTTTTAGAGATGATTTTTATTTACTTAACGCTATTCCAATTTTATTTTTTAAACAATTTTCCTTTAACCAATTTAATTTAAATTCCCTTAAAATAATTTTCAAATCACTTTCAAAAATACTTAATTATTCATTTGAAAAGATTCACAAAAGATTCGGGAAAGAATAATGAAGTTAAATCATGGTTTGCAAAAGTAATTAGAAAGTGCCGTGGAAAAGTGCTGCAAATAGTATTTTAAAAGCTTATTTGATTAAAAAAAACTTTTTGATTATTTAGAAATCCATTTTTATAACTCAAATCTCTTTTAAAACATTTTAAAAGATCTAAAGGATTTATTTTATATTTTAAAAAAATTAAAAATATACATTTTAAAACATTTACAACTTTGGCCTCGGAACTACCAAAGCGCGATTTTATTTAAAAATTGATTTGCTTATATTTTAAAATCTACTAAACGAATCTCAATCGTTTTATTTTGTTTGAGAACTATGATTACGTGGTTTTGGAAAATTCTTATCACAAGGAATTCCAACTCTGATTCCATCCTATAAATGGATTTAGTTCTTACAGCGCGAAATCGCGAACTGTCGTTACGCGACGCTTCTATTTTTGATTAAATTTTCAATATTTATTTAAACTTTTCCAAAAGACTTTTAAATGTTTATCAAACATTTCTAAACCATATATACCATTTTAAAGGGGTTTAAACATTTAATATACACCATTTCATTCAATAAAGGAAAGTGATTTCCTTTGTGCTTATCGACATGTATTAACGTGACCAGTATATATATTAAACAACCATATTAAACATCCATATTATCATATACAAACATGATAAACAACCACCATTAATAATAATATATGAACATATATATATATCAGCTAATAATATACATAACTATAGTTTAGGAGTTTTCTCACCATTATTGCTTCCTAACTTTGCTAAACGGACTATAGCTCCGCTATGATCACATGAAAGCTTTTGAAATTGGTTCCTAGACACATGGAAAGCCACGTCCAAGACTTGAAGAGGGTGTCCAAAGTATGGAAGAGAAGCGCTGGAGCTTCGACCTTGAATTCGCAAAAAGATCCTAAAACTACATCATCTTCTCTCGGGTATTTGGATCGGTTTTGAGGAAGTTATGGCCAAGAGAAGAAGAGGTGTTCTCGGATTCATAAAAATTAAACCCGAGAATGGGTCGACTTCTAACTGATTTTTGACATGTTGCTCCATGAATTTTGAAAAGTGGTCAAAAGAAAAGTTCTAGAAATTTCTTTTCTCTATAATTTAAAAAAAATGAAACACTTAATTTTTTCTGGTTATTAGGAAGATATGATCAAAAGAAGAGAGGGTATTCTCGGACCTAAAATTCTAGGCTCGAAAATGCAATGCAAAGAAGTGAGCTTTTGACATGGCAAATCTCAGAAATTGTAACGACCCAAAATTTTAGTCGTTCTAATTAGAAATATTTAATTGATTTTAAATATTAAAAAGTTAACTTTTTAAGTTAAATAACTTGAATTTCAAATATAGCGATTGATTTGATAATTAAACTGTAAATTTAATGTTTGAAATTGTTTAAATAAGTGAATCTTGAATTTAATAGAATGCAAATGATTTCAAATGTTGATTTAAATTCTATTTGAATAAGAATGAAGATGTTAAACTTTAATTTATAATTATAGTGATTAAATTGATTTTAAATAATAATTCATTTTAATTAACGTGTGAAAATAGCTTTTTGGGACATTGTCTTGGATTTTGGCAAAACTAGTTCCATTGGATCCGTAATACTAATTATTATATGCTATTGAATTTCATGGAAATTGAACGTATCGTCTGGTCATGTGAGTTCGAAATGCATAGTAATTAATTAAAGGAATTTAATTTAATATAATTCGACTTTGAAAGCTAACTTCTGTATATGACGAAATTAGGTCCTGATGCTGGTTCCATTATGTTCGGAATAGAGGTATTACATATAGAACACTAGGCGCCAAGCTTCGTTTGGAGTTCAAAAATTTAGCGAATGAATAGTGCTTTTAATTTTTCTATATAAGGACATTAACTTTCTTCATTTGCAAACCTTAGCCGTAATTTGCTTCGACCGCCATTAAAACAATAGCTCCATCCAATGATCAACAATCAACGGAGCTTCTAAGGGCCGAATTGGCCAACGACTTCAACTGCAAACTTGGAGAGCTCGGCGAGACGAACCTATTCTACGGTTGGGTTGTCATATGGAGTGGCATGGAGGTCGAATTTGGGCCGCATTCGTTGGCAGCGTGGGTTCGTTTTTTGGTCTTCGGCAGCGCGCGGTCGCATGATGAGGTTGGTCGCAGCGATGGCGATGTGCGGAAGCATCAGGCGTGTGATCGGCGGTGGCGTATGATTTTTTTTCGTGATTAAAGAAAATAAAGAAAGAAAGAGGGAAGTCGCGTTACCTGGAACAAGAGATAGAAAGAGGGAAAGGTGATTTACGTTTAAAGTTTTATTAATTAAAAGTTAATTATGAATTTATTTTTTCAAACGTTCATTCATTTATTCATATTAAATTCATACAAGGTCCAAATTGAAAGTTGCAAGTTGCGTTGCGATCGTATCAGCGAATTCTACACTATGGAGTTGGATTGGATGAGTTTGAAGATCGTAGGAATTTGACTTAAAATTGAACGCCTATTCAATTTTATTTCGAACTGAAGCGCTTTGGCGATTTCTGAAATTAATGTGAGTCAAACTCACCTTTTTGGTTAACTAGAAATATATTATAGTCAATAAAAATTATTGATTGGAGGCGTGGATATTTTATTGTTGATTGTTAGTGACTGTTTGGATGATTTACTATTTTATTTGTTGGATTGGATATATTCCCACCCCTTGAGTGGATAAGATCCTATTACATTCCCATGTAAGAGCGGATGACCCTTTGTATACGATCCCGCCTCGAAGTAGTTGATTTATATTTTTTATGACTATATACTATATGTGATGCAGGGGAAACAGGTTGGAGAGATCCAACAGGATTCCTCACACTGTTGATTTTATTTTTCACATAATCTGAAATATGATGTGATGGATGCCATAATTGATAACATGGATGATTTTTTTCTATTTAGTGCTATAGTAACACGCGGCCATATTTTTAGTATTTTGAAATACTATAAAATGAAAATTATATATTTTCATATTTATCCTTGAAATTTACTTAAAGCAGAAATTTATTTTAAAATAAAATATACGATTTTTAGGAATTATAAATTTATAGTTTTATAAAATACTTTAAATAGAGATTTTGAACTTTGAATAAAGATTTTTAAAATCATAAAAATAAGTCCGTGTTTTATAATAAAGGAATACGATTTTAAAAAGAAGATGGAAATAGTTGGTATAAATATTTATTAACTGTTTTATATAAAGTTATATTCATATAATATATACAAATATTATGATTTATTTATAAATATGGAAATTTATAAAGGTGATAATGTATAAAGTGACATTTTACAAATAAGGTGAAGATTTGTAAAATCGTATTTTATTTATAAAGGGATGGATTTATAAACGGTGTTTTAAAAATTAAAAGGAAACCTTTATCATTTAATAGATTGGGGAGATAAATTAAAAGGTGGATTTATTGTAAGATGTAGAATGATGTTTAGAAAATGGTTGATTCTATTTTGGAAATTGAAAGTGAGGCTAAATTTGGGTATGTTAAACGATATTTTACAAATACAAAGGAATTTATCCACATGGGGGCAACGATAAAATGGATGGTGATTGATGTTTTTAAATGGGATTTATGAATAAGTGAGATTTATAAAGGAAATAGTGTTATAAATGGAGTTTATTTATAAAGGGCTTTTATGAAAGAAAGTTTTATAAAATAGAAAGAGATTTTTAAATATAGTTTTATAAATATGGAAATGATTATGTTGAAATTTAAGTATGAATTTTTATCGAGGAAATATATATACATTTTAAAAGGTGGTTTATTTATATTGACATCGTTTTAAAGTTGTTTATCAATATTTTATATTTTGAAAAGTTAATTATTTATATTTTTAATATGGTTTGAAATTTAATATAGTTATTTATCAATAAATTGTTGGAAATTAATTATTATTATTTATACTAATGTTGAACATAAATTATTATTGTTTTATTTAGAATGTTTTTGAAATTACTAATTTTTATTATTTTTAAGATGTTTGAAGTTAATTATTATTTGTTTAAAATGTTTATTACTATATAATAGTGTTTGAAAAGTAAATGATTAGGATTTTATTTATAAATGTTTTCGAGGTTTATAAATAGGATTTTATAAACAGATGCGCGTTTTATAAGAGGAATCTTATTACATGGTTTGGAAAACATAAAGGAAGATTTGGAAAAAAGAAAAAAGTGCTTTATAAATGGTCTTATAGGTTTATAAAGGGTTTATAAATGATTTGAGGAATGTACAAAAGGGATATAGAAATGATTCCAGAGATTAATGAATGGAGTATAAACAGGTTTTAGATATTTATAGAGGAATTCAAAAATATATTCTAGAATTGTGTAAAAAGGAAACCTTTCTCTGTTTTGTGAATATACTTATACCGTTGAGATAAGTATGTGGATATTTTCTAAGTATTAAAGAGGTAGGGATTGGTGATATATCTTTGTAAAAGCATTCCTATACAAGAAATTTACAAAGTGGTTTTAATCAATGGAAGATTTATTAAAGAGGCTAGTGGTTTCTCGTGTGCTTATCCAATGTTGGTTTTTCCCGCTTGAAATAAACCCCTGATTTCAACATTTGTTATTCGATAGTTAAATAATCGACTATCAAATTTGGACCCAAAATGTAAATTTGGAAATATCTAGGAGAAACATGTACGTTATATGGTACAGTCATCTCCGATGATGCTATACTGCATATAAATCTCATTTCGTTCTCCTACGACAAACGCTAAAGAAATAAGTCCACTAATGGTTTGGCGGTGATCTCCAACCATTTTCAACATTAGTAATTTTCTTTATGTCCTATTGCACATCATCTACCCCACGCTCAGGCCGGTCACTCGTCTGCTCATCAACCAGCACCAGCTAGTATCTTCTGGCCATCTCATCCAAGCTTAGCTGCTCTCTAATGCCTGCACATCTATACATGCGCATCACTATTGGATCTTTTTCTTGCAGCTGCTTGTGGCTGAAGGAAATCAACCTAGTTTAGCTTCTCACGCTTTAGCATAATAGTTATGTAGTGTTAATCCAATCCAAACTTGGAGCATCTTAGTTTAATGCTGAAGCGCATTAATCGCACACTTCAACCAAACCAAGCGCTGCTGTTAACCAAATTAAGACTCTTCAAACAAACCAAGTTGGTCTTCACACAGTAAAGACTGAGCACATTAACCAAGCTTGAACACTTCTACACTAGAGACATACTTAGAACTATATGTCATTACTTAGAACTCATACATTTCCAATATTTCGGATGATCTATTCTGTAAACAATGGTCCACAAATTCAATCTATAGATCATCGCATTAGTTCCATTCATCAATCCCTTTGATCATTTTTTTCATAATGTAATAATTTTGAATATAACTATTAAACTATTTTGTTTTAGACAAATATTTGATATAACTCGAAATACTAACAAAAAAGATCATATAATACCCTTTACATTATGAATCTCAAGACATACAAAATTAATTGTCAAAAATATTTATGGAATAAATATATTGAATATTAGTATGCTAACAAATATTCAACTTTTCAATGATGTGAATAATTCAATAAGCATCAAATGCAGATGACTAGACAATGTAGTCATACTCTATTTAGCTTAGGGTTTTAATAGTGTCATTAACTGCCATGAACATTTATAGATGTGCGTGAAAAGAAAATGGAGAAAGAATCAATAAAGGACAGGATCACATACTAAAATGTTCTGCAAGTATCTGTATCAACTTCACTAGCTTTGGGTTTGGGGTATCACGAGACATGCTCTGTTCCATTAATATTTTCACTTGCATAGAAGTTTCATTCTTGTGTAGATACCTTTGCCTGTAATCAAAATGGTAAACTATCATGACTTAACAAAAATTACATAGATGATACATATTGTTCAACATCATTAAGCATAATCAATGGCTTGTTTTTCTCTAGATTATCAGGAAAAAATATATAGATGATACTTTTTGGTAGTAACAACTTGGTTTTGGTTATGAATCAAATCCTAACTCTAATTCAAATCTCCTTTTGACTGAAAACTTTGAAACGTTACATTGTAGAAACCATATTAGCATAAAATCTGCATAACCAAAATAGTCGAATAACAAAATAGTTGAATCACATAATTTACAATAAGAGATAGAGCAGATAACAAGAGAAAGCAAATAAAATCCTAAGTATAGAATACAAAATGATCAAACTGGATGCATGATGGCCAAAATTAAAATTAAAATGTACATCAAGTTGTAATGCTATAGGTGCATAACAATAGAAATACCGTATAGGAACAATCCTGCCTTGGTGTTTAGGCTTTTAAGAAATAAAGATTCCTATGGTATTGTGTCTGATTCAAGAATTAAGAAACAAATTTCTATGAACAGTAGTTATAACATTGGTTTGCCTTTACGCAGAAATAACTTAATAAATAGTTAGTCCATTTCTACAGAAAATTATGAACAAAACAGAAAATGTCTTTAAATATCTAATATGCATAATTGCCTAGCTTCTACCAAACTATGTGTGATCGAAGAACGCATCAAAAAAAATAGAAAGGATAACCAGCACAAACTTAACATCTGAACTTACTAAACATCGGCACAAGCCTTCTATCTTAATTGATTCCAAAGACAAAAATCTTTGTAGAAATATAAAATAACCAAAAGGGCTTGTCGTCTTCTGTATCCTTGGGTCTTGTAAAGTCATCGCTGCGTCAAGGTCGTCTTGTCGGCGTTCCAGCTACTTGATGGAGTCAAAGGAAAATGGGGCGCGAGGTCGTCGCTTTGTCGAGGTAGTCTCGTCCTCGTTGCAGCTACTTGATGGAGCTGGAGGAGAATAGGGTGGCAGCGGTTTGATATAGTTAAAGGGGGATGGGACGGTAGCGGCTTGATGGACTCAGAGGGGGATTGGGCGGTAGCCAAATTTGAGGCAATGGTGAGGGGAAATAGGTTGGAATACGATGATTTGGGGAAATAAGAGCATCATGGAGAAGCATAAGGCGTGAGTTTTTCAGGCTGAGACCTTTTAGGCGATGCGATTTTGAGATTTGCGGAGATTGCAAATTTTTTCGACTGAGGGAGAACAAAATTAAAATGGAAGAAAGCGTGAAAAAGGATTTGTGAATATTGTGACTTTCTTCTGGTTTTTCTTTTCAAGTAAATGGAATAACATAAAGAGGAAAAGGAAGAAAAGTAATGAAGTGTTTGTGCAATGCACATTTTTTGACCCAAATTATTAGCAGGATGGACGAGCGGCAAATATTTTAGCAGCGTTAAAGGAATTTTTTTATTACTTGAATCAATATTAGTTGCACTTAGAAGGAAACGCTGCAAATATTTGCTACTGAAACTAGATTCTCTTGTAGTGAGCATTTCGTTCAGTCCCAGAACGAACTTGTATGGATGAATGCTGGCATTGCATTGTTGGCTGAAGGGCAATGTTAGCATTCCAAGTGGGAAGTGCTATATAACAGGTAAAATGTAGCCTCAAGTCTCATCAACCGAGAATGACTAAAACTATGGGATGCAGCAGGGCTAAGTGGTTCACTACCAAGTAGGATATAACCATCCTTTTTGGCTGCCATTTCATTTCCTTGCTGATCGATCTCAACTACACAAAAGCTCCATCAAAGTTCATCTCAAATCGATTTCAAATCAACAACTATTGGATAATCAACGATCAACAATTCAAAGATTAGCAATCTGGCGGATTGAGAAGAATTTTGAGAAGGGATATTCATCCTAGCAAAGTGTACTTCAAGCATAGGTTTTGGTATGATTTGTAGGAAATGCGGATTACAGATCTTAAGGCAAAATTAACACTAGAGGGAGGGGGGTGAATAGTGTTTAATTAATTTTATGAATCTTTTTGAAATCTTTTCAAATTAAACCGAAAAAGATGCAATTCACAAACATAGAGACAATCACAGAACCAGACACAAATGCAAATAGTAAATAAAAGCAGTAAAGGAAAGAACACACCGGAATTTTATACTGATTCAGAGTTACCCTTCATCCAGTCCCACACAATTTCTTGTGCAGATTTCTTTTCAAATATAATATCGATATTACAACCTCGATTTCAAGGCCACAAGATACACCCTCCTGTCTCCGAGTCCAGGGCAAACTCTCTTGATTTAACCAGGCTATAAGATCACCTAATTGATTTACGGGCTACAATCACACCCAATTGATTCACATGCCACAATCACATCGTTTCCAATCAAACTTTGATAGAGAGAGACTCGATACACTTCGATCTTTCGATCTTTGATTACAAATGATCCTATAACTCTGAATAACACTAAGATCTTTGAGAGAAAGTGGCAGAGAATCAAACTAGAGACGATCGAGTTTGATTCACTTAGGATTTCGGCAGAGTTTTGTTAAGAATGTTTGAAATTAAGAATGGAAGAGAAAGAGGAGAGAAAACAAAGAAATCTTAAGTAAAAATTCGTTGAAAACTACTGGTATATATAGGAGAATAACGGTCATGTCCATTCGTGAAAGGTTATGACGAATAGACACTTTTTCTGAAAATTCAAATTTTAAAATCTACGGGTACATGTCGATATGGGGGGTATAGGGATGTCGACATGTCTATGTTATTTTTGAAAATTGATTTTTGTTTTAAAAGAGATTTTCTTTCTAAAGTTTGTCGAAACAATCTTAGAACTTTGTAAACTATTTTGAATATACTTTATGATTATAAAAACCTTTGGAAAGTGATCTTACGAAATATAAAAGTAATAAAAACTAAATATATAAAATTTTTGAGATTAAAGCTAAAACATTAAAACCAGGAGATAGCTTAAAAATAAGAAATGATTTTGAAATTAATATGATTAAAAGTACTTTTTGAATTAAGGCTAAAATATTTAAATAGAGAAAGAGATGTCTTTTTAAAAAGATAGTTTTGAAAAAATCTAAAAATAAGTCATTTTGAAAATTTCGTGGATTCCATTCCATTAGAGAAGGCCGTGGGTTCCATCCCACTATGAAAGCGAGAAAGTGGATTTCATTCCACAATTAAAATCCGAATAAAGATTTTAGTAAAATTATGAAGTTTTAACATAAATATAGACTCTATTACTTATCTTGAACTCTTGATAATCTGGTACTCATGAGTCTTCAGTCTTGATTTCTACAATCTTGAATTCGTCAGTCTTGAATCTATATACTGTACAGTCTTCATTTCTCAGTACCTGCATATATATATATCCTGCATATACATATATATCTAGACAAAGATATTAGTATTTATATTTTATAACAGGTCCTAAGGTTGTTGTCATCAAAACCATCATCTCAGGAACTAACTATCTCCCCCTTTTTGATGATGACAACCTATGTTTATAAAATATACTCCACCAAACTCTGATTCTACTCTGACTCCCCCTTATTTGAACAACTCCTCCTTAATCTACTAACTCCCCCTTAATCTAAGCCTAACTAACAGCCTAACTATCCTATTTTATAATTCTCCCTTTTTTCATCAACAAAACTAATTATAAACTACATAACTCCCCCTTAAACTAATACTATGGAACTAAATGCTAATAACGAAGTATAAAAAGCAAACCATAAATCTAATTTTATTATATATGATGTTACATTACACATATATATGAAACATAGACACAAATATATACAAGTACACAAAATATAAAAACATTAATATAATAACAATCTAACAAGAGTCCTTGACAATTGGTGACTTGTGAATCGAACAATTAGGGTAATGGAGACAAAAGTTTCCATGTTGTTCGACCAAATTACCATTTTTGTCAAAACAGACTTCTCCAATGCAAACAACATTGTCATCCTCGTCTATTTGCGCTTCTTCCTCTTCTTCTTCTTCTTCATCATCCTCTAATGGATTATGAAAACGTATGTTAGAGAAATCATCTTCAATCGCAATAGGGTCTACATGATTATCCATTAGAAATTTTTGCAAATTTCTAAGAATCTTGCCTTGTTTCTCGTGTTCCTCTTCCATCCTTATTTGCGTGACTTGTAATTCAGTCAGCATTTGCAGAGAATCCTTCATAATTTCCTCGATCATCATTACTCGAGCCAATGTAGTACATTGGAATGGACCAGAATTAGGAAAAGGGAAGGAAATGGTTGCATTTTGGTTTGATTTAGAAGAGGAGGCCATTACTTTGTATTTTCAAAAGTTTATTATAGAGAAAATGAAGTGAGAAGACAAATGAATTCGAAATATTATTCTTATATATATGTTACTATATTTATATTCTGTATCTCAGTTATAGAACAAATAATTAGTTCTCTTCTTAGTTTAGTAAAGGTTGATTGATTCAAGGATTTGGTCAGAACATCAGCTATTTGATTATCAGTGTTGATAAATTCAAGAGAAATAATCTATTTACTTATATTATCTCTAAGAAAATGATGTCTAATGTCAATATGTTTGGTTCTAGCATGATGAGTAGGATTTTTGGATAAATTTATTGCACTTGTATTTTCACAATAAATTAGTGATTTTGAAATATTTAATCGAAAATCCTTTAGGGTCTGTTGCATATACATAACTTGAGAACAAGCCAAAGTAGCAGAGATATATTTTGCTTCATTTGTTGATAGTAAGACAGTATTTTTATTTTTACTAAACTAGGAAACCAAAGAGTGTTCTAAAAAGTGATAAGTTCCACTTGTACTTTCTCGGTCTGATTTACAACCAGCATAGTCAGCATCACAATATGAGTTTAAATCAAATGAATCATTTTTAGGGTAAAATAGGCCATAGTCTAAAGTGTGTTTAACATATCTTAGGATACGTTTAACATCTTTTAAATGGATTTCTTTGGGTTGAGATTGGTATATTGCATAGAGACAAACATTATGCATGATACACTACACCAAAACAAGGATTTTGCAACATTTATATTTGTTAATTTCTAACACTTATAAGTGTTACAGCCTAGTGACAATAAAAAAGTGTTAGGATACCTGAAAAAGTGTTGGGAAATATAAATAATGTTTTTTATAGACTTTCCAACATATCAGTTATAATTTACAACACAAAAAAAGTGTTAGAACAGTTGGTAAATTTGTAAATAACTCACTTAAAATTGATTCCTTTTGTAATCTTGTACATGGAGCGTTTTTCTAACGCTTTCCCTTCAATCTCAACCATCGGCCGCCTAATTTTTAATCTAATTAGGGTTCCCACGTTCACCGCTTTCCCATTCACGCATTTCTTCTCGCAATCTCAAACTCTCCAGTTCTAAATACTTGTTCGCCGCTTTCCCTTCAATCTCAACTCTCCCGTTTTCTCGCGTCCAGTTCTTCTCGCAACACATTTCTTCTCGCATCTCAATCAGGTATTTTCTTTTACTTATGATTGTTCAATTTATATTTGTTCGATGGCAAATTGTTCTGGCCAAACGAAATTGTTCGCGGTTGAATTCTCTTTGAAATAACTCAATGTTTAGTTGAATTTCCTTTGACATTTTATCTTAAACAAAGAAGTTACGGTTGTTTGTGTAGTGATTTTCTCTTTAGCATCAAATTACCGTTTATCTGTTGGGTTTGTTGTGTCGTGTCTTTATCTTCCGCAAGTTTAGGAATAAAAGAGACTTGTTCTCTTTAGTTTGCTTGGTTATTTCTGTTCTGCGTTTATTTAGCTTAGCTGGAGTCATGTCCTAAGTTTTAGCTTGTTTCTGTTATTTGATTCATCACTTGTATTCTTTAAAAGGTATTGGGACGAGATGAATAATAGTAGATCATTTCAGTGCAATATTGTGTCTTCTCTGAAATTGCAGTGACATTATCTATGCATTTGTTTTCCATAACTTTGATAGTACTCTTTTAATTTTTTATTAAAAAATGAGTTATAAATGCAATACACTCATTTGTAAGTCTCAACTATCATTTCAGTTTGGAAGAGCTGATTTTTTTGAATGAATTCAGCGAAGATGTCATGCCTGTACTTTGAAATGACATTTTAAGTTTCATTGTATACTAAAATCTTTTTTATGCAGGTCTAAATGTCGAACAATTGCAATGCTAGTTCATCTAAAGGTACAAATGCAGAGCTTGAAGCATATAATCCTCCTTAGACAAGTGATAAAAAATACTTAATAAGTGTTGATCTTGAGGGTGTTAAAGGTAAAGATGAAGCTAAATGGAGCTCCAGATGCAGAGCCCTAATTCGTTGTCATTTACCGATTGGCTATGACGGGTGTAGAAATGTAGATGATTATTACAAGAATATTTTGTGGAAAGAGCTATTGGTATGTCACGAATTCATCTTATTTAGTCATTTATGTTTTGCACAAGATTTATCCTTAGTACTAAAATTTCTTTGTTAAACAGAATGAATTTGACATGGATATAGATCCCGATCTAGCTCGGCCAATTTTAGAAAAAAAATTTCCACGATATTATCGTACGGTAAAGTCTACTTTGCGAATAAATTGCTCAGAGTCGGAGGAACCACCATACGAAAGAATATTGCTATTACTAAATGTCCCGCGGACATTGGCAAAGTATGGTGGGAAAAGTTTATAGGTAATGAATATTCAGATAAAAAAAAGAGCAATGTAGGAAAAATGCCGAAGCCAAAGCTAAAAATACTATCACCCATACACTAGGAAGAAAATCATACCGTAGAGTTTATGACGAAATGGTAAGAAATAGTATAAAAAATATTTCTTGTAAATATTAATAATGAATAGTTAATTAGTTTAAAAATATTTGTTCTTGCAGGTCAAGGAAAATCCGAAAGAGAAAGTTACGCGGACAATGGTTTGGAAGGCGAGACATATAAATAAGAAATCTGGACAAGTTCTTCCATCTATGGCAAAAGCCTATGTAAGTATTTTTACTTTAGTACGAATTACTGATCAATTGTAAAAAATTTGGTAAAGCTTTATATGTATACATTGGCATCTTCTTTGCACTTAATTTAGTCCATATAATAGAATGCCAGTCAACTATCTAATTGTAATTTTACTAGTGGTTTAGAGGTTAGGCAAATGAAGATTGTTTTGTTCAAAAGTGGGTGTAAGTGTGTTGAAGGCTGAGGTTAGCCTTCACCACAATACGACCAACCACCTTCATACAATTCCTACTTCATACAATACAACCAACCTGAACACATCTACCTACTCCATCAAACTGTGCATTGCCATATCTCCAAACTTTTAACTTCCATAACCATAATATCACATGGGCCGTTTTAAAGCTCGGTTAAAGCAAAATAATTATATTCTAATGTTTGGATTGGGCTATATATAAATATGAGTGAAGTATATAGTAGAGGCATATAGGCTTGAGCTTGGTATGAGCCCATTTTTTGTGAAGTGATTTCAAAGCAGAAGATGGAGGCGTGTTTGATGGTTCGATGGCGGTGTTGTCGAAGTCGAGTCAGAGTGGTGCTCGCAGTAAGAGGAGGATCAAGTGTGGGGTGTGCTTTGTTTGGTGATGGTGTAGAGGTATATAGCAGTAGCAGTTTTATGGTTATGTGATCGGAACTGGTGACGCAGGGGATGTTAAGGATGTGTGTAATCAGAGGGAAAGGGGGTGACCAGAGAAGGGTAATGGTGAAGGGTAGTTGGTGATGCATGGTCTGAGAATGAAATGAAGCGTAAGACAGTAAGGCTATGTATGGTATTTGAGCAAGCAGACATGGGAAGTTTGTGTGCTGCTGTTAGTTGGGTGGTTTGTACGGTGTGGATGGAATGTGCATAGGCACAGGTGATGGGGAAGATGTGGAATGGCAGTGTTTCGTGTATGGACAGCTCAGAGCAGTGAAGTTAGATGGAGGAGGTAGGGTGTTGGTGGACTGTGATGGGGTTGGCAAGGAGAGGTAGTGATGAAATGGTAGTTGTAACAATGCAATAGTGTAGTTGACCGGGAAGGATGGGATGTCGATGATCAGGGGAGGTGATGGGTGATGTATTGTGTTCTTGGTTTGTATGTGACAGTGGGGATTTGAACTGCATAGATATGAAGTTATGGATTAAAGTTATGAAGTAAGGCAGTGATAGTTTTAAAGAACTTTGTTTGTGGTGAGTGTTTGACAGTTCATGTGACAGTGGATATAGGCAGTGACGAAGTAGAAGTTGATGGTGGAGTGATGTAAATGGTGTAGCAATGTATATGGTAAACGGGTTGGGTTGTTGAAGTGTAGTTGACGATTTTGGTAACAGGGATGAAGTGATAGAAGCAACAAGTAGGGTGGATGTTGGTAGGTTGGAGTTGCAAGTTCAGGCAGGATGGTTATGCAACAATAGCAGTTTGGTAATAGTGGTAGAATTGTAGGGTTGCAAAAGTTTTTTTTGGACTGTACTTTGTGGCAAGGAGGAGCTGTGATGTCTGAGTTGAAGGTGGTCAGGTGAATTGTGGCATTTGGATGGAGTGCAACAATTTGTGAAGATGATGTACAGAGGGGTATGGATAGACAGTTTCACAAAAATGTGCAGTGTTTCCTTCTCCTTCCATTTCTTTTTTTTTAGCCTAGAACTTAAATTCGACACTGCTATGCGCACTGCTAATACACAACACAGTGTCAGTCACATAGATATATCTTGTGTTGTAGCTAGCGCGCACATAAGCTTAAATTTGCAATGATATTCTAAACTAAAATGACAAAGATGTCCGGATAGTAACCAAAAATGTTACAGTAATTACAAAACGCTTTATATGATATAATATTCAAATGAATCATGACAGAGCAATAGGATATATAACAACTTTACCAATATCCCTACTAGTCTCAAGATACTTAAACGCATCTACTACTTTATCGAAGGCAAATGGACCCTTTGGATCGACTACAGGCTTAATCTTACCACTCTCAATATACTGATTCAGCTCCGTCAAAACGGAACCATTCGAAGTTACCACAAATCTGAAACCTTTATCTGATACAGCACCAGTTAAATGCACTACCCTTCCTCCTTCCTTTGCGGCTTTTGCTGCCTTTTCCCCCAGCCCTGTTATTATATTTCAGCTGGTTCAGTTTTTTAAAATGTGTGTACGTGTGTGTGCATGCAAAAACCATTAGAATAAAGTATATTATAATCGTTAATGAAATCGTCTTTAAATGATTTTGAAATTTTGAGTTTCAATATTTCATCCAATTGCTAACAGCTCAATTTCTTTAAGTTGTAATATTTTTGTTAAATGGAACTTATTTTTTAATTGCGCTTCAAATGGATGTACTAGCTCATTTTGTATAACTGCTACTTAATATATCGGTGAATTTAAGTACCATTCGGATTTACTAAAGGTTGTTAGACATGAGGGAATGTTTCATTGTTTGATGAGACATCAGTGACGTTTTCCACTATACTGCATTACTGGTAGGAACTTTCTCTATCCAATTCTTTTTTATTATTGTGGCTTGTGGATTTTTTTGGTGAGTTTTCATTTATATCTGCACCTCTACATTTATATATGTATGTACTGTACCTTTGTATACCAATTCAATGAATCTACAACAGTTGCACAGATTACTAACTAGCAATGGAGAGTTTCTATCTATATAGACATGGATATGGATCTATACTAATGGAGAGTTTCATCATACATATTCCTATTACATTTCAAATAAACTGAAAGTTCATGCAGTATAACAACTGCGCACATCTTACTTCTCAACTTGAGGCTCTATCCGGCGGTCCTTTGAGTATTTTGTGCTTTGTACTTTGCACAGTATTTATGAACAAATTAGTATTTTATATTGCACAGTATTTTATATCCGCTAATCACTACTACAAAACAGGTCATTTGCATCGGTTGTTTACCCCCTTTTTGCATCAGTTCAACAACCGATGCATATGCAACCGATGCAACAGGCTTAACACTTTTGCATCAGTTCTGAAACCGATGCAAAAATGTCCTTTTTGCATCGGTTGTTACTAACAACTGATGCAAAATATCATGGTTGGTTTCTTGAACATAGCCCCATGTTGCATCGGTTGTAATGAAAACCGATGCAACAAAGTAACTTGTTTCATCTGTTTTTCATAACAACCGATGCAAACTAATCCCTCTATTGCATCAGTTTTTTATAACAATAGATGCAAACTAATCCCTCTATTGCATCAGCTATTTATACCTGATGCAAAAAAGCCATTCTCAGTAACCATTATTACGGCACTCAAATAGACTATATCTGTATTATTTGATTATAACAAACAATTATTGCATGCAATATTAAAGTCATTCAAAATAAAATTTGATGGCAAATACATAATCAGATTTAATAATTCGACAAAAGAATGAAAAACATAAATAAATTCCACAGTACATAATCATACAGTCAGTAGTAAAAAATAAATGCAACGTGTTATATGTAGACACAAAAATACATATATACAGAGAAGAGAATGTATCGTTGAAAGCGGATAAATTAAGCAGAAGATGGTCTTTAAATGCACAAACATTCATCCTATTTTGTACTTGAGCTACCTGAAGTTGAGCTGTGCAATCTGCATATGCATATGATCCTGCAGAATACGAATATTCAATGCAGCAAAAAACGTTAGGTATAGCAACAATTATAGCGGCTTTTTCTCGCTAATCAAAACTAACGATCAATACAATGTGATCCTTTTCTTTATACGAAACAAAATGAAAAAAAGATGGCAGTGGAGTGTAAAAAGTGGAAATCCAGTTGATAGCGGTTTGATTCATAAATAATCGAGTACACATGCATTAGATTAGATTATACTATAAGTCTATAATTGCAGTGGATTGGTCAAAGATATGATCTATGCATTGTTTTTGTTCCGTTTACAATTCTGTTCACATTTACATTTTGTGTTTTGTGCATTGTTCCTTTTCATATCTCTATTACATTCTCATATCTCTATTAAATTGTAACATTCACTTCTGCTCTTTTTTTTGTGCATTTCATTTGTTAAAAAAATTCAGTTGCACTTGCATTTCCTTGTTACTATGCATTTGAAGTTTTCTCATCACAATCCCATAGTATTTCAACTAAATCGCTGCATTGCTCCCACAAATCACCATATACCGCCTCTTAACCACAATCACCTTCCCTGCTCGTCATTCAACTGTACACAAGCGCCTGCAAAACTTGATCCAAATCATTTAAAACACAACCAAAAGGCAACTTGAACCCACCATCCTGCTTCAAACGACCTACCTGCGAATCCCCAAATCATTTCAAACACAACTCAAACCTGCATCACCCACGAACTGCAATCATCACCATACCCTTCTATCTCATCGAACGCTTGAAACACCATCTCCGGTCTACAATAACTCCTCCTCCTCACTGCCATTTCCTTCCACCTGCACACCCAACCAAACGCATCCAAACCTGCATACACACACTTCTCCTCACTGCTTGAAACAACATCTCCCCGCATCACATTTCCCAAGCGCACACTACACTGCTTTAACTTCAACCTCCTACCCCTCAAAAAACAATAAACACACTACATTGGTTACGGCAACAACTAAACATCCCCATTTTCTTTGTATACAATCCTACTTCCTCATCACCTATCAAAGCCTGCAACCTATTTGAATTCACAAACCCATCACCACGTCCTCCTCTCTACACCCTGCCTGAACACAATCAATGCCTCATCAGACTACCTTCAACCATCCACTACCATCATTCTCTGTCAATTTTAATTTCACTGGTTGCGATCTCAGAATTTCAGAAGAAAAAAAGACGCTGGAAAATTGATTTTAAAGAGAAAAGAAAAAAAAGAGGTGCATTATATTTTGGGTGGATTGAGCAGGCCAGGTCGAGTGTGTTTTGGGTTAAGTTTAGTTTATTTTTTTACTTTTCTTTTTCTTAGTGTAACTTGATTTTTCCTTTAAAAAACAAAAGGAAAAAATAAGTTGTTTTGTTTTAATTGGTTTTAGTTTCTTCCTTGATATATGTACTTCAAACCACCAATTTCTAAATTACCAAAACTCTTCCCCAACACCATTACTTCAATCATTCCAGTCACAACCATGTGCATTTGAATTTTTTTTCTTTTAAACAAATAGCCAAAATATTAATTTTGAGCAATGGATATGTACGTTTAGCTTTTAACTAATTTTTTTTAAACAACATTGTGTCATTATTTTAAAAAATGTATTCAATTATAATTATTTTATTTTTAGCTCCTAATCATGTAATGCTGAAAGTATGAAAGAGGCAAGAATAAACTCACCATATAGTAGCATATAAGAAGACTACATCCAGTTATGCATGATATAACTAGCTAAATTATCACGAACCTCATCTATCTCTTGCTGGCTATAAGAACTATCTTGTACAAAGTACTGTAATTACAAGATTGTTTCGAAACATTAATCGAATAAGTACGTAACAAAAATTATGAAGGAAAAAAATTAAAGTGGTACCTTAAGTATGTCGGTGCTTTGATCGTGGTTTTTTACTATATCATACATATACCTCATCACATAATATACACAATCCATCGTTCTAGATTGTTGAGGACACTACAACAATATTACACAATAATTTAATAGATAGGTTAATTTGAATTTATATCCAATATAGAAGTTTATTTTTATTTTGTACAAAATAAATCACCTTAATAGTCTTCCATTTCAAGTAAATTCCTCGAGATTTTCCACCATACGCCTTATAAGTTTGAAACGCCCTACACATAAAATAAAAATTTAAATACAACGTACATATTCACTTGCATCAAGCAAAAAAGATATCAGAAGGCAAATAGATAAAACATACATATTCACTTGTGGTCTAATTTCCAATTTAGATTTGCGTTCGACTCGGGGATCCAAAACATAAACCTCATTCTTTTCTATACGAAAAACAAGCAGTAGACAATGTTTCCTACATTATAAGATTTATATGAAGTTAATATCAACATTAGATTTGTAAACTAGTTTATAAAAGTTTATTGCCCATACCCTTCGTAGTGTGGGGCTAAGAGTAAGCTCTTCGATTGTGACGCACGCCATGTGTTCGAAATATATATATTTGTCGCGTCTGGATATTTCCGCACTTGAGACAACTTATATGGACACATAAACCCGATGGTCTCCACTCCGAGGTCATTGCACATATGATTTAACCACCTAAAAATAAGTACAACATACAAATATTGTTATTCTACCATTTCATGTATAATACATAATATAAAATAGAACATATATAATGAATTTATAAGCTATTTGTTGTAAATGTAACCTAAGTATTTCACATAGTAGCTATATTGGTACATAGATAGAAATATTCATCATATATATATATATATATAATACTCACATGATGCAAATTTGCAACCATTCTCCATTCAACCATCCCATACTAAGGAATTGGATAATGCCATCCATAGTGACATGGATTTCAAAGTCCTCATCGTATGTAAATAAATCCTTGTTCACATGAATTGCATTGATAAAATTAGTATCATGGGATGGCACTTGAACTATCAGGTCATGGAAATATTTGCACTCATCCGTTAAAGTATTGATGATGTCTTCACCCACGATCGTCCTACGCTTTGCAGGCTCATTTGTCATCTTTTGGTTATTATTCATGTCCGTAGCAACACACTCTTCCACTTTGTCTTTGCTCCTGATATGTGTAGCCTGCACACAAAAAATTCATAAGCAACATGGAGTCTGCATATTTTATTCAAGCAAAGCTCAAAAAAATACGAAAAGTGTTTTCTTTACCTTATCATCATCGCCTAAAAGCACGAGATTTTTAGGCCATTGTACAAAACTACCAAGTGCTTCTCCTATCGTGATGTGATATTTACTTGGAACCGAAAGAGGGGTTCCTACATGAATAGGCTCTACTGCGTCAATTCCAACCTTTACATGATTGGTCAAGATTTGTTGATTATGACATTGATCTCCAGGCCTAGAAGCAGGATGCACCATGCCGTGACCCACTACGACAATTTTGGATTCCAAATTAACAACTCAACGACATTTAGTTGGCCTCTAGAATGACAAGTACAACATTAAAATTATTGACTTACCCGTTTTAGAATCGTATAATTTTACAAAAATAGACTTTTGAATTAGTTACCTACAAGTTTTCATAAGGATCCATCTCTTGATTTGTGCTGGTATTTTGTAATTTGTCCAATTGTACTGATTGACAGCTGCTACGATGACCAAATGATGGTACATTTTCGACCATAATATCATTGGGCATTTGCATACCCATCCTATTGAAAAAGTTTGCAATCTTTTTCTCAACCACCGTATCTATCATAGACTCGAATCTTTGGCTCACTTTAGTTTCTATTTCCTGAGTGATACGATGTAGTTCATCTGCTAATATTACACCACTTGGACCTTTATATTTCACTACCTTTCCAAATACATCTTTGATACCGACCGTCCCACCAATTCCTCTAACTCGACCTGGATGTTCTTTTTTTTCAAGAGCACGATTTAAGACATCATCATGTCTATTTGGAACCCATGTTCCTTCGATGGCTTTTTCTCTCCAAGCATTCTGTCAACAACAAAAAAATTAGTTTTCTCAATAATTTATTGCTTTGTTTTTTAAGAGAGTAACCAAATAGGATAAAATGCATCGAAATTAGTCATACCGCTTTATCTGCAACTATCCTAGTTTTCTCATTAGGGATTACATAACTTCCATTAGCTTCTTTTTTTTATCTTTCCAAAACCCAGTCAATACTTCGATCCAAAAAAGAACCACTTGGTAATGTAGTCGATGAACTATGACCTTCGGTTATCCATTTAGCTTTCTTCCCTGCATATCCAGCTTGCCCCAAATAGTGAGGATGCTCATTGTATGCTTGACTCTTCCTACCCTTCTCACTTAATCGCTGTCAAAAAAAATGAATATTAATGTATACCCAAAGTTTTTGCATAAAATTCTTGCTACTCTACTGCTAACATATACTCCACTGCACAAAATTCTTGCATTATCACATGTCTGCAACCACTAACAGAAAAGAAATCAAGCAATTACTCTGAATATGCTAGACAAAATCTGGACATGGAAATCTCAGTTGAAGAAATCGAACAAAATTTGAACATTTACAGAAAAAACGTCAACTATAACAGGTTAAACGGTAAATTAGTGATATGTATGTGGTCAGGTGAGTTATAGGAAGTGAGGAAGTGAATGGTTGGAAAATGAATATAATTTGATGGCAGAAGTGTATGGTGCAACACTGTGATCAGGTGGATATGGGGATGTACAAAGTGGTCAGCAGTTGTTTGTGGTAGTTGTAATAGAGGAAGTACAAATTGTTTGTAGTGGCAGAGTAGAGAACTGGTTGTGGAAAGGTAACTATGGCACTGTAATGGGATTATGATTGCACAACGGTCAGAGGCTGTTGTTCTGGTGATTAGAAGTTAAGGCAATAGTCCGTTGAAGATCAGTGGGATATGGATATGTTTGCACAGTGCACAGAGGGTGGTGG
Source organism: Allium fistulosum (assembly GCA_030737815.1). Classification (NCBI taxonomy): domain Eukaryota; kingdom Viridiplantae; phylum Streptophyta; class Magnoliopsida; order Asparagales; family Amaryllidaceae; genus Allium; species Allium fistulosum. The sequence continues at coordinate 531,808,441 of CM060908.1, read as the reverse complement.
ATATGTTGAATGGCAGAGAGGTAGTGAGAGGCAATATTTGTTGAAGTATGTATTGGAAACAGCGGTGGCCACAATTGCAGAGATGTTGATTTGTGTGTCAGTTGAAGTTGAAGTTAATAAAGAGGAGGAGCAAGGCAATGTAGGTCCATGGAGGTTTGTTAACAGAGGAAAGCAGAAGGGTAGTTTTAGTGTAAATAGTAAAATGTAATTGAATGTAAATAGTAAAATGTAATTGAACAAAAAAATTACCTTAAATTCCTCAGTTTCACAATTCTTCTTGAACGTTTCCCACTGTGCTTGTGTAATGCCATAATAAAGCTCGTACAGCTCTTTATGGTCCACTGGAAGTTTTCTTGTCTTTGTAATCCAACCACCAACCAATTTTGTTTTGAAATCTTTCCATCGTCCACAGATATATTTTAACACGTTATCTTTCATGTTGTCGTCAATGTGGTACTCGATCTGAGATTATAAAAAAATCATAGTTACATACGCCTTATAAGGCTTCAAATGTCCAATTGGGTTTCAAAGCCGAATAAGTAATAAGTGAATAAATGAATTTATAATACCTTAACATCTTCCCATATAGTATCTTTAAGCCCTTTACAAACGTCATCCCAATTTTTAATATTGATATCAATTTTAGATCTAGCAGTATCGCCCACATACGCCTTATAAGACTTCGCCCACTTTCCAATGGGGTTGCCGTTATCACTCCACTCAATGAATTTTGGTTCTTGTGTTTTATATTTCTTCCCGGTTGTTGGGCCTCTTCGCCTCTTCTTAGACAACGACTATGAAGTAGAAGGATCATGTTCTTCATTTTGTCCAAATTGTTCTATCTCCATTATTCCTGTAGTTGATTGTTCAGTGACCATTTAATTATGGATGTCAAAGTCAATAGTAGTTAGTTTAATGTTAATAGATAGCTAACAGTTATACTTCAAAATGCATGTGTTGATCTTGTATAACTAGTTGATCATATTCAACTACAGCACAAAATGAACATATTCAAATCTAGAGAAGTAACAGCAGTAAATTTTATGTTAAGCTTACTGAATACCCACTTTAAAACAAGGCTTTCAAATTTCAAGTGTTTGACACTTCAACTAAATATATTCAGTCTCTTCTCACTTACCAGTTAATGAAGTGTTAAACCTGCATTTTGGTAATCATAATTAGGATATTAAGAAATATCATAATGAATTCAAGGTTTTATTTCCTAATTTTACTTTAGCCCTTGAGGCGTCTATGAAGAATCTGATTAAGTTCCATGATAAAATTTTGAAAATGAGATTTTCAGGCATTGAACAAACTTGCGCAATTTTGTTTATGAAGAATATCATTTGAAGAATATCATAATTCCTTATGATGATGAGTGTCAATACAATTATCCATATACTTATGCATGTTTGAATTCCCATTAACATCATCATTCAGAGTACCCAAAACCTCTGTTTTCCTCTCCATTAACAAACTACCCCCAATCACATCATCCACGATCCCCATCTCCTCACATGATTGAACACCACCAGCCATAACATCATATCTCACTGGCAAGCTAACCCCCTCCAGTAAAACTTCAAAAGACAAAGAACTTTTAGCCTCCTTTTTATTATCTCCTTCCACATCACATAACTTTTCATCATAGACCACCATACAGTTAGAATTTACAGCCTTATCTCTGTGTATCTAAAAAACTGGAGAAACGCAATATTTGTGTGCATCAACATCATGTACACTAGTACCACCAAATTTACAAGTATCAATAAGAGCATCTCTGACATCAACATCAAAGACTGACCATCTACCTCTATCCAGATCATCAATAACCTCCATCCCTTCACCAACTTGAACACTGCACTTTTCAACAATGTAGCTCTTTGACATACCAACCCCATTCACCAATGCATTAGAAATAGATAGAGCAGCCACTTATGTATTAACCGTGACCATTTCCCTTAAGTTATCACCATTGATCACCGAGCATTTCAATATACTTTTATTGTCTTTTGGATTCCCAAACTTCTTGATATACCCACTAACAATATTAACTTCGTTAATCACTTCGAAATGCCTGAAAAGTTCTTCGAGAATACCAATCCCCTCTGATCTTTGGATCCATAAATGATCAAATGATATTCTTCATAAACAAACTTGCGCAATTCAAAAAACAGGATTATGCATCTTTACACAACCAACTAGAATCTGCATCATGTTACTTTCCTATCTCGATTTTTCATCTACTTTCCTATCTCGGTTTCTTATTTAAATTCTTAATGAATCAAAATAATTAGCAGCACTATTATAAGTTGAAATGAAAAACTATTACCCTGATTACATTATAGAGCCACGTTAAGAAGCGAGTCATCAATAATGGGCTGAACTTACCAGTGCTTGTGTCCATTATTCATATCAGAATTTGCATTTATTGCTATCTTATGAAATTGCCATTCAGCCTGCACAAAAAATGTTTAGTTTAAGTTAGGCATTAAAAAGTACATGTACTTGTATGCATTCAACAACAAAATTTCACTTAGTTTTATTTTATCAAGTATCTACCTGATTTCGAAAACTGACGAAAGACAAATTAAATGATTATAATATAGTAAGTAGATTTAATTTATTTGATGGAACAATTCAAGAAGCAATTGTGTCCATTATTCATATCCGAAGTCTGCAACAAAAGCAGCGATCAAGTATCCCTGTAAAATATCTTATTAGTAATCATTCTAAAAAAAACTAAAGAATTACAGAAAATGAAAGATTTCAACTGGCAACTAAAGCATGATGAGCATAAATTTTTTTATCCAACTATCAAAACCCCCTCATCGTGATCAGAACGTGCATAAATTGCATTTAAATCAACTTCTTCTGGTAGACTTAAGCCGATGGAGAAAGGTGGATTCTCATCAAATTGATTATACTCTTCTTCATCCACCACATCACAAATCCCAACAATGCGTCTTTTGCCGGGAAGAACAATAGACCACTTATTATCGGCAGGATCAGTCACAAAAAAACTTGTTTTGCTTGAGATGCCAAGATGAGTGGATCATTATCATGACTCACTTGACCAAAGTCAACCAATGTGAATCCATGTTCATCCACTCATACAGCACGACGATTGTCAGCCCATCTACATCGAAATAGCGGGATTGTGAAGTCGTTATACTCAAGTTCCCAAATATCCTCGATTATCCCATAAAATAGCATTGTCGCATTTATTGGTCTGTTATCTTTAGCACTAGCAAATTCTCTTGAAGATGCAACGATGCTAACTCCACTATTTTGCATTTTTCTCTTCTCATCCTGACGCTTCGTATAAAATACATAACCGCTCATATCATATCCTTCCCATGAATTGACATGAAATCGAGGCCCATATGCTAACCATTTTATTGTATTTGAAATACCATGATTTGTTTGAGACAATTGAAACATTACCGTATGTTTAAACCATATGACAAAAGAGCGGTTATGTTCATTCGTCAACCACCTTTCGTTCTTTGAAGGATTCTAAGACTTTAGAATTGCCATGTGCTCCTCCAAGTAAGGATGTACCTCACTAAGGTGCTGCAAAACAAGTAGCTGAGCTTTGTGCAACATCTCATCACCAATTGAAATCAATTTTGATCCAATTATACCCTGGCCATCAAGTCGTCCTTCATGTCGAGACTTACGAAGTCCAATAGGTTCAACACCAGTTAAGTATGGAGTGACAAATTCTATAACCTCCTCAGCTACAGTAGCTTCTACGATACTGGCTTCAGGTCTATATCTGTTTTTTTTTTCTTTTTAAAGTTCCCATATGCATTTCAAACGGATACATATATCTCATAAATACAGGACCACAAATTTTTATTTCTCTTACAAAAATGAACAACCAAATGCAACATAACATCGAAAAATGAAGGTGGAAAATACATCTCAAATTGGCATAAGGTAACAATAACATCGGCTTGTTGAGCATCCAACGTATCAGGATCAATTACCTTGCTACAAATTATATTAAAAAAGAGACAAAGCTTTGTAATAACAGGCCTAACATGTTTAGGCAATATACCTCTAATTGCAACAGGTAATAAATGTTGCATTAACACATGGCAATCATGAGACTTCATATCGGTCAATTTCAAATCCTTCACTGATACACGACTTCTAATGTTTGAAGAATAACCTGTTGGAACCTTCACACCACGAAGACACTCACATAAACTAGTTTTCTCTTTTTTGGACAATGTATAACATGCGGGGGGCAAATAGGTACGTTTACCTTTCTGCACCGGTGCTAACTCCTTCCGGATACCCATTTTCAACATATCTTGCCTAGCTTTCTCACCATCTTTTGTCTTACCAGGTATATTCAAGAGTGTCCCAACGATACTGTCGCAAACATTTTTTTCTATATGCATTACACCTAGACAATGTCTAACCTGTAAATGTCTCCAATACGGAAGTTCCCAAAATATAGATTTCTTCTTCCACGAGCCTTCTAAAAGAGGAAATACTTTGCCAAATGTATTTTCAATATCCTTGACCCGTTCGTAAACATCATTTCCTGTTAATGGCAAACGAGCAACTCCATTCTCTATCTCCCTATTAAAAGGCTTCTTCTTTTTACGATAAGGATGATTAGGAGGGAGAAATCTACGATGATGCATATACACATTTTTTTGCAATAATGTAAACGCTCAACAACCATATCATCTTCACAAATTGGGCATGCTTTGGCACCTTTTGTACTATAGCCAGACAAGTTACCATATGCAGGAAAATCATTTATGGTACAAAAAATCATGGCGCGCAATGTAAAATTACTTTGACTATATGCGTCAAACACACGCACACCTTTATCCCATAGAAGTTTTAGATCATCAATAAGAGGAGTTAGGTAAACATCGATGTCGTTTCCTGGTTGTCGTGGTCCAGAGATTAAAAGAGACAACATGATATACTTGCGCTTCATACTCAAATGAGGTGGAAGATTGTAAATCACCAAAAGAACAGGCCAAGTACTATGTTGACTACTAAAGTTGCCAAATGGGTTTATGCCATCTGTACAAAGACCAAGTCTAAGATTTCTAATTTCTTCACCAAAATCAGGATACATTGTATCAATGTTTCTCCACAGTGGAGAATCAGTTGGATGCCTCAATAATCCATCATTTCTCCTCACATCTGCATGCCACCTTAAGTTTTTTGCATTTTATTTATTTGCAAATAAACGTTTAAACCTTGGTATAATTGGCAAATACCACAAGACTTTTGCTGGAGGCCATTTCTATTTGGGTCATTGTGAATGTTCCCTCGCGACTTGTAACGGGATAATCCACACTTGGGACACTCATGCAAGTTCTCGTATTCATTTCGATACAATATACAATCATTTGGACATGCATGTATCTTTTTATATCCTATACCAATTGGGCACATAATTTTCTTTGCCTCATAGTTAGAAGTTGGAAGCTCATTACCTTCCGGAAGCATGTCATTCAAAAGTTCCAACAAAGATGTAAAACTTTTATCACTCCACCCATGCTTTGCTTTTAAATTGAAAAGCTTGAGCACATCAAAAAATGTTGTGAACTTAGCACAATTAGGAAACAAAGGCTTCTCGGCATCAATTAATATTCTTTCATACAACTTTGGCTCTTCCATCAAATGTTCTTTAGCATCACGAAACATCACATGAACACAATCATTCTCATCATTCGCGTCATTATTCATGTTATCTTCTCGGTCATTCTCATCATTCTCATGATTATTAGAACTAGCTCTACTAAGTATACTTTCACCATGCCATATCCACCGCGTATAATTTTGCTTAAACTTATAACAGATTATGTGATCTCTAATCTGATCTATGTTATGAAGTCTTCTCTTATTTTTGCAGTGTCTACAAGGACAAAAAATAGTTTCTTCCCCTCTTTTTAATTGATCATTCAGTGCACAATTGATGAACTCTTCAATTTTGTTTAGGAACTCGTCATCGTTACGTTTTACGTTGTACATCCAACTACGATCCATATGCAAATGTTAGAGACACACTACACAAGCAAAAAAAAACATTGGATTACAAAGAGAATTCATTATTATATCAATATTTTTAGCTAATTCAAGTGGAGTGGATAATCAGTTCAACATCACTCCACAAACACAAGCACACTAAACTGCACAACAAACAAAAAAATTCTCATTGTCCAAATAAAAATACACGGAAATTCTAGTTCTGAATCATCATCATAGATAAAACACCAAACCAACAAATAATGCAAACTTAACTACACAATCAGCAGAAAAGACAAAACAACCAAACGAAAAAAAAGAGTCCTAATCAAACCTTGAATATGAATCCATATAATACATATCATTTGATGCTGATATACATATATATAAAACATTAAAACATGTCTGATATTTAATACAAAGCACAATAATCTGTTGTGTTTATCCAATTAGACCTAACTATGTCCAATTCAGAACATATGTTGGTAAATCTGGAAATTGAATGAAAATTATGATATCTACAACAAACCATAAGGGTTTTATATGCTTAAATAACAAAATCTCAATGACACTGAACAAATTATTGGAAATGGACCCTACACATTCAAGTCGAGACCAGTGATTTCTAAAAGATGGCACCCATTTATAACTTTGCTCGATAATTTTTAACTAACATTCAAATTTGGTTTAAACTAGTTGATCTGCCATTAAAGTTATGGGATATAGAAGTGATTAGCAGGATGTGCAGTGTAATAATAGGCAACCCCTTGATGGTAGATCAAGTAACAAAAAAGTGTGTCAGATTACACTACGCATGGACATTAGTTGAAATCAACACAAAAATATAATATCCCGAACCAATAGATGTCCAATTACAAACCGGAGAAGTAGTAAATCCTAGTCCAGTAGGAGTACAAACCATATATATGTTCAAACTATAAAATCTTTGGACATTCCACATCAAATTGTATCAGAGTTACAAAAACTTGGCAGAAAGTAACATAGAGTACAACAAAGGAATTAAAAGAGGAACCATCAGTCGTAAAAAAACCATCTCTGGCTAAAAGAACTTCTAATGATAAATTCCCAAATTTTATAGCTATTGGTAGGTTACTACATGTAATTATTTTATGAATGAAATGGGTTATGGTGTCCTTTTTTATGACAAACTACCCTACCTTCCATCCACTCTGTCAACAACAAACAATTCACATATGCTAACTCAAACTGCCCCAACCATTCATCAAATACCACCATTGTTCTCCCTATCAACACTGCCAACTATAGAAAAACTGCCACACACACTTAATCAGATCCCAACCACACTTCATTCATCAACCCATCAGCTATAAGAACCACCTCCTCCACCAAAACTGTGCGTTGTACCTCATTTTTGCTTTCTATTCTCACATCAACTTGCCTTCTGACCATAACATCATCTCAGCAACCTCATATCCATCTCACTATCATAAATATTTCATACCAATCCAACTTCATCACTGTGCACATTTGTTTCAACCCATACAACCTGCCTTGCCATACTACTTCCTAACCAACATATCACTTCATAAAACATACTGCACAACCCAGTTGCACCATTGTTTTAATCACCACCCACTGTTTCAATACCCACTGCTGTTTCAATCACCAAAAACCATACCCTATCAACTGATCTGCCACCACACTCCTACCCAACCAACTAACAAACTACATCAACTGCAGACAACTGTCCTTCTACCCCATCTCACTACATACGAACTTCACTACCATTGGCCATCAACTTGCGACTGCACATACATATGATTTATAGCATGGAGATTCAACATTAAAACATGTCTTTTTTAGAAACATCTCAGTCTGAATAAACATACATATATAAAATAACCATTTTTGATGAAGTTTAATATGACATTTAATACAAAGCGATTAGTGCATAGTGGATATTAAATCAAACAAAAGTATTGAAAGTTTAATATGTCATGATGCACCAGTGGTCTATCCCGTCTAGCCTTGTGATACCGTAGTACCCTACTATGGTATTGCCATAAGTTTGATCATGACTGCTTCATGATTTTCCTCAGCTATTATATATAGTTTTGGATCTCACGAATTTATTTTTTAGTAGATTTACAGCCTGAGTGAGCATAGCTCCCTATTCCCACTTCAGTTAAATGTAAATAATTAAAATTAGATTCAAAATTAAATGGAATTTGTAGTGTTAAAAAAGTTTATTTATTCTAGGTATAAATTTATCATATAGTGTAAGAAACAAATTATATGCAGTTGATATAGTGTTAAAAAATTTTATTTTATACTGTCATTCATTATCAAACAAATTATATGTATGCACCATTTAGAACATAAATAACAACTTAGTTTAGTCCATCCAATTTAGCATCAATGGGTAATTAGTAATAGAATAATCAATTTATTTGAAATGAACATATGAAAGCAATAATTATGTATGTAGTTGATATACTTAGTTAACCATTAAAATACAATACAGTTTAATAGGTCCAACATAAAAATCAACCACCTTAAATAGTGGACCCCGAGTGTAAACAAACCTACATACCTCAATTGAATTTTATTTTATCTAATTACGGAAAAAAATACTGTTTCTTTTTTAGGTCTCTTTCTTAATTACCATTTATTTATAGTGTACAGTAACATATGTTATTTTGTGTCTTTCGTATAAACATAAAGATAAAGAATCGTTTTAAATTAAAATGTACCAAATATATTAATGTTAGTTACTGAAATTATAATGCAAACTAACCGTCAATCTTTGTATTCAAACTTGTTTTCTTAATTACAATCATACACTTAATCAGCTATGGTTTATAACAACACCAATCACACTCTTTTTTTGCAAGGTATAAAAAGAGAATGCAAGCCAAATAGTAACAAAAGATCTCATCGGCGTCATTCAAATACATTTGGTGCAAAAAACACGAACACGTGAAATAAATCAGAAAAGAAAGATGACACTTTATTTTCTTTAATAATAATCAATTAGCTATAATCGAGAAAACTCAAAAATAATGATAGGAAGTAGTAGGAATTTTCAAGAAAAGAAAATTCTATACCTGAAAATCAATCCAGCAAACAAACTCGAAATTGGTCACTTGCAATCCAGCAAATTCGCCCAGCGAACTCGAAACTCCAAATCAATCAGCAAACTCGAAACTCGACAATCGAATTATTTAAAGCACGCGAATTATTTGAAGCACGCGATTTATTTGAAGCACTCCAAATCAATCCAGTAGTAGGGTTTTTTTTCTTTGAAGCATGCGAATTATTTGGGGAATAGAATGGGACGGCGGATAAAGAACTGGAAACGCGGGTTGTAACCTAATTTTGAAATTGCATCGCGTACGAAAGGGAACCGATGCCAAAAGTATTATGTTGGATGTAGTTGCATCGGTTGACTTTAAAACCGATGCGACTAAAACTATTTGCACCGACGTATTTGCATCAGTTGTTGGTGATAACTGATGCAAATTTGACTTTTTTATTACCTACTGCTTCCCGCGTACCAATTGCATCGCATATTAAGACAGAACTGATGCAAATAGTTCTATTTGCATCAGTTTTTACTTAAACCGATTCAAATGAGGCAATGCAAATGGCCTGTTTTGTAGTAGTGAATCTTCTGTACGTATTGAATGCAGGCACTTGTGGAGGAAGAGGAAGAAAAACAGAAGTTGGAATGTAGCGGTAACGAGGAATCAAACACATACGACCTTGACAACGATCCCATCTCTAAAGTTTTTGGGTCCGATAAAAAGAAAAACTATTGTCGTGCAATTAGCTCCACTTCCTTTGCAAAACAAGTAAAGTTGATGCAAGCTTCAAAAGCAATTGCCGATAAGAATAAAAAGGAAGATTTTCGTCAACGGTCATCGGAATTACAAAACCAAGTGGCAAATCAAGTTGCAAATCAAGTGGTGAATCAAGTGTCGAGCCAAATCAATGAGGCTCTTAAATCATTTGCTTCATCTTTCTTAACTATGGTACCAGGGTTACAACATAATCTTAATGGTGGTAATGTGACGCCTATTACTGAAACCGTTTCTAACTTGAATAAATTTCCTTCGAATATTGGAGTTGCTAGTATTCCGTCAAATGATGTTGGATCATCTACAAGAGGTAAACAATTTGTAATGCTACTATCACAGGATACGAAGAAGGATGTAGCAAAAGCTTATATTGGAACACAAACTATGTGTCATTTTAGAGAGATAGTTCCAAATATTGAGAATGTTGTTTGGATAACAGAAGTTTTAGAACCGGAAGCACCAATTTACGTTGGTCCTCAAAATGGGCACCACAAGCTTTGTGAATTTTCAGATGGGGGCTTTGTGATATGGCATGTGTATCATCTTCACAGTATCTAAAATTCTATTGTAATTTGGATATGATATTGTGGTATTTTGAAATTGGAAAGTTTGTAGCTCATATTATAGTATTATCTAAATATGATATGTCAAGGACAAAATTTCTCAGCGATTTAACCTCAAGGACGGACCTTCAGTATTTTAGCCTGAAGGACAACTTTCTTTAGGTATCAGTTTTTAGTTATTGATAGCAGTTTTTAGGTATCAATTTGTAGTTATCGGTGGTAGTTTTTAGTTCAGTAGCAGTTTTGGAAGAATGTTTGTCCTTATGAATAATTTTGGAAGAATGTTTGTCCTTATGAATTATTTTTAGAAGAATGTTTGTCCTTGTGGTTAAAATATTGAGGTCGTGTGCTTGAGGCTAAAAGTATACAAATTTTTATCTTTTAAATTAATTCCTCCTAAAAATTATCGGTCTAAGTGCAAAAAAATGAATTTTTGCATTCTTGTATTTCATATCCAGGGAAGTGGCACTATTATAATTCTCTACTAAATTTCGAGATTATGATCATATTTGTTTGTAGAGCCCTATATATAAAATAGTGATACAACATATTCAAATTGGGTGTAGGCATAATCTAACCACATTGAATTGTGCATCTTATTTCTTCGTATTCTTACACATTTCTTTGGGTTTTTCATCTGAAATAATGAATTTTGACATCAATATCCGAGAAAAACTAAAGTCTTCAGAGTTGTAGCCAATTACAATACACAACGTTTTTGGCTCTATGTAATCCATTTGTTTTCTATGTCATCATAAAACAAATCTATTAATTAATAGTAAAATGGAAGAATTTCATGCTTCCTTAATAATTCTAAGTATTTTTTCCCTCTCCTTAGTTCCCTCTAGATATTTGATTTTAAAATCTTATTACTTATAATTATTATAATTATTACAATGCTTTTATTGGTTCTTACTGCTATCACTTTACATTCAAATACCAAAATTTAATAATTTTGTACAATTATTTATAGATTTCTCGTTGGTATTCTTCTATTATTTTACATTTAAGTACTTATGTTAAAACTAATTAAGCAATCTTAAATTCAAACTTTGTAAATAAATACAATTAACAAATATCCATTAGTAGATTTAATAAATTCTTTAAAAAAGTTGACAATTCAATGTGTGTTTCATATTCATAATATTAACAAAAATGGTAAAACTAATTTCATTCAAGTCCATATAGTTTAAAAACTTAACAATTATATAAAATTACGATGTTTCGCTAATTTTCTCCTCTATCATTTTACGGTTAAATACCAACACTTAATAGTTTTTACGGTTATTTACGGATTTCTCCCAAGATTTCTTATATTATTTTACATTCATGTCCTTATGTTTGAATTTGTTAAGTGATCCTAAGTTTAAACCTTCTAAATAAATCCAATTAAAAATAATTATTAATTGATTTTATGAATTATTAAAAAAAAGACAATTCAATGTGTATATTGCATTCCTATTGACAAAATAGTAAAACTATTTTTTCATTTAAGTCCAAATAATTTAAAATTTGCACAATTGTATATGGTATTATCGCCAATTCTGTTATTTTATTCCACATTCAAGCTCATAAAATTTCTTTACTTCTAAAATTAGTATTTTAATCTATTAATTAATAGTAAAGCTGAATAAATTCAAGCTCTCTTATTAATTGTAGGAGCTTTCGCTTAATTCTCTCTCTAGATATTTTAGTTTTAAATTTTTATAATTTATCACTCTATGGGTATTCTACTAAACTTCTAATGCCAATTTATAATAAAATACATATTTTTAAAATTTTCTATGTTTATTCACAAATGCCTTCTTAGTTCTTTTATAATATTTTACATTTATGTCCATACATTTAAATTAATTATGTAATTCAAAATTCAAACCGTTTAATAAACTCAGTTAACTAATATTCGATACATCAAGTAAATTCTAAAATATGATAATTTTAATGTATACCACAGTAGCATCAACAAACTGGTAAACAAAAAATTTGTTTGCATACAAAGATATGTAAAATCACATAACATAAGTTATATACATCAACAATAATAACAAATTTATTTTATAATTCGTTTATCTCAATGAAGTTATCATGTATTGCACTGAAAAAATTATATTTTTAGTTTTAAACACCTATCACTACTAGAACAACAGTATATACAGCGATGGGGGATTTTCGACGGCCGCCGACGGCAACTTCCGATGGCTAGCGACACAATATTTGTCGTCGGCGGCCATCGGTAGCCGTTGGAAATAAACGTGATTTATGCTGCTTCAGGCCGTGACCTGCTTTCATTTTCTTCCTTTCCCTTAAATCACCAAAATCCCTTCTCCTTCATCTCCTCCCCTCCTCAGCCAGCACCCGCAACCATCTAGAGCATCTCCAACATCATCAATCATCACCCTCTACATCTCTAGGATCTCCATTCATCTACAAATCAAGTTGTTTTCTTTAACCTAATTAATTATGATTTGGTAATTTAGGGTTTATTTGATAATCTGGTTGTTTATAATATCTGATTGATTGTTTATTTGCATTAACGAATTAGTACTTTGATTAGTTTATTACATAAACCCTAAACCCTAATTAGTAATTTCCTAAATCCTAAACACTAATTAATAATTTGATTAGTGTATATTCGCATTTGAGATGGCATTTGATTAGTTAGGATTGATGTGAATGATTTTGTGTATGGTTTGTAAAATTCTAAAAACATTAATTAAAATACATTAATCATAGTTAAACCCTTAATCGTTTCTATTATAGGTTTTAAAGTAGGAAAAATGGTCAATTATTTTACTGATCGGAGCTGGATGTATGAACGACGAAGGGAAATTGGAGGCTCAATAAGTGAACATTTTTGTAATGGGGTACATGTGTATTGAATTCGCTTTAAGTAATAACGGAACCGGCAAACAAATTCGTTGTCTATGTAGTAGGTGCAAACTGTTGAAGCATTTGATACCAGATATGGTTAGAGTTCATTTGTGCCAATACGGTTTCATGCCGAATTATTTGGTGTGAGATCGTTATGGAGAAATTGTAGCACCTAATCAAGAACAGTCAGAGGAGGAGGTGGTGATGAAATTAGTACGACGAATCTCATAGAACATATGGTTGAAGATGCAGCACGATCAATGTTCCCTACCGTTGAAGTTGACAATGACGATGTTAACATGGATGAGGAACCAACTGTTGGAGCGAAAAAAATACATGATTTATTGGATGATGCTAAGAAACCCTTATAGAATGGCTGTACAAGCGGCACTCAATTATCAGTAACTACAGAGTACATTGCAATGAAATCAAAATACAACCTCACAGAAGCCGGATTTACACCTGTTGTACAGCTGCAAAATGGCATATGCCACCCGATAACTTAATGTGCGAAAATCATTATGAAGTAAAAAAACTTATGCCTGTTTTCGGTTTGCCGTATAAAAAAATAGGTGCTTATTTAAATGGTTGCATGGTGTTTTGGAAAGAAGACATCAATCTTAGGAATTGCAGAATATGTAACCAGGAAAGATATGAACCAAGAAAAAAGAAGGGAAAAGAAGTTCCACACAAGCATATGCATTACTTACCTATCACTCCTAGACTTCAAATGTTATATACATCATCTGTAACAGCGCATCATATGAGATGGCACAATGTGAGAACATAGGAAGAAGGTACGTTAACACATCCAGCTGATGGAGAAGCATGGAAGCATTTTGACAAGAAATATCCCACTTTCGCAGCGGAGAGCTGTAACGTTAGGGTTGGTTTATGTACGGATGGATTTTCACCATTTTCCCAGTTTGGTTCTAAATATTCATCTTGACCTATAATCGTTACACCTTATAATCTACCTCTGTGGATGTGTATGAAAACTCCATATATGTTTCTCATAATTGTCGTCTCTGACCTAGATGATCCGACATAGGAAATAGATGTTGTAATAACAATAACGGACGATCACACGGATTTTGGACCTCTAAATGATGAATCAAATGTATTGGTAAAAGCATTTGAAACTACAGAGGAAAATGATATGGAGTACGAAACCGAGTACGAATAAAAAAACGACGAGTACTGATTGCTAATATACAGTTTAATATAAGGTAATTTATGTGATTATTCATGTTACATTTTTCTCATCAATTATGATATATTTTCTCATAATTTTTATGAATTATATGTTCTGACATAATAAATTGATATGTACGTAACAGGTATTATATCTTTTTTCCGAAGGCGTAGCTCCCCCCACTCCGGTTCTCCCTCTTCTTCTCGAAGAGGGAATATATGTGATGACAGTGGCCCTTCGGAGCTTGCAGCACGACCAGTAGTGTATTTACAGGCCAAAGCCGATGGATCGTAAGCTTTAAAGTTAGTAGCATAGCATTAGAAATATTTTGTTTATGATATATATAATAGTATAAAGCTATGTTTCAAATGTTATACAGGGGATTTGATCTAGAGCAATCGAGAGTGGTTCTTAGTATTTCCAAGCATGTATATATGAGTAGGATAACTGGTTGTTGGCCCCGATGGAGTAAGATCCCTGACCCGATCAGAGAGAGCATCTAGCAGGACTTTTTGGTGAGTTTAAATTTACATATTTGTAAATTACCGTTTTACAATTTGTTGACTACTTAAAAATGTACAACTTATATTTAATTTTCTCAATGTGCAGGGTTCCGTAATTCTACAAGAAGCGGACATTTCCTTTGTGCAGCACTACTGGAATTATAAGATAGCGAAGAATTATCGGGACACTATGTCGGGCCTTAGGAAAGCTGGGAAGAAACCGAACTGGATGGGTGCCAATGTATGGGATGCTTAGGTGGCTTGGTCGAACAACGATGAGTTCAAGGTAATTAATCTATCATATATATCTCATTACTTTATTTTACAGCTATTAAATCTATTGTTCAATTATTTAAATTTTTAGGCGGAGTCACAAAGGAATTCTACGAATAGAAATAAGAACCCAGTAACCTATCGTGGTTGTTCCAAGTCATTCCAGCACCGTCGTGAGGATTTGGTAAATTTATTAATTGCAATTATAAACAGTTATTACATTTAAATAGTTTAAGTTATAAGTTATTAATAAATAGTTAATATAAACAGCAATATATATATATATACATTATTTATTACAGGAAAGAGCGCGTCGACATCCGGTCTCATACATGGAAGTATTTGCTCATACCCATGCCATAAAGCAAACGGACGAAGCTAGGAACGTTACATATGCATGGGAAGATGAGGATAAGGCGACGGCTGCATATGAATGCATATTTTAAATTTTAAGTTATTTTGATTGATTAGTTTAAGTAATTAGCTTTGAAGAATTAAACTAATATCGTGTTAATTTCAACTGTAATTTTTTGGCATTGTAGGAAAAGTTTCAAGAGGCACGGGCACAGATACTAGAGGGATCGAACTGCGATGAATTGACCCACGAGGAGGAAGACACTATTTTTGACTCCATCATGGACCCTACGCAGCGAAATCGGCGTTTTGGCTATGAAAACCAAGCCGTAATTTATAAAAATAAACTATCTTATAAAAGTTACACAATTATTATAAAAGTCGTCGAACAGTTCTATAACAGTATTTTCTATTCGCGGCATCTCAACAAGCGTACCAAAAAGAGCAGGACAATGCCGAGATAAAACAGCTGAGAGTCAGGTCGAGCAGCTGCAGGAGCAGGACCATCTTCGCGCTATATAGATGGAGCAGTTGAATCAACGCTTGGCGGAATACGTGAAGCAACATGGTTCATTTCCTTCGTCGTCTGGTGCTTCCAGAGGCGAGGACGACTCTTGATAGGTACGTTTTTCTGTGTTTTTGCTTGGATGTTGTATATTGTAACAACCCGCATATTTATCGATTTTATATTTAAATATTTTATTTAAATATTCTATCGTTAATCGGATGTTAGTCCGAAAAGCTACTTTTTGCATACGGTCAAATTAGGACTCGAAACCACCTCCATTGAGTTCAAAATGACGTTTGCGATCTTTTTGAGTGTAAATTTCGATATGTTTGGAGATAGTGGAATTTTCGTCACTTTTTGCTTTGGGCTTTTGGTTGGGCTGAACTTCTTTTAACTCAGCCCCAACCCATCTCCTCTTCATCACTTCATCAAACACTTCAAGATTTATCAAAAATGGTGGAGGGAATGGGAAATTAAAATTTCCAAGCTCAAGATCTTTAGTAAATTCAACATCAAACTCCAAATTCAAAGTGAAGAACATAGATTCAAGCTTGTGGTTGATTCTTGCTTTGCTCTTAAGCTCTCCATCATCAATTTCGTGGAAAAGGTGAGATTTTTAATCTCACATCTTGCCTATAACTGTCATTGGACTGTGGGAATGATTCCCTATCACTTGTGCATATGCATTTGCATTTGGTTTGGATTGAATCGGTGAAAAACCCAATTTTTAGCGTTTTGGCAAAATTCTGGGCTTAGGTCGTTCGGGTTTGGAGAAGATAGGTCTGCAAATTGCACGTTCTGGCCTTAGGTCGTTCACCTCGAGTTAGGTCGCTCGGCTCTTAGGTCGTAGGTCGCTCTGCTTCATTTATCTCGCTAGGTCGTTGGCAATGCTAGATCGCTCGGCGTAGGATGGTCGCACCTGCTTTTAGCTCGCACCACTATTAGGTCGCGAGTCATTAGGTCGCGAGTCTCTTTCCCCTAGGTCATTGGACCTTATTCTCTTTAAGTCATTAGGCCTTGCTTCACTTAGGTCGCTGGACCTCATATCTCTTAGGTCGCTCGACCTCACAATCACTTAGGTCGTTGGACCTTACATCCCTTAGGTCGCTCGACCTCACAACCACTTAGGTCGTTGGACCTCACCACCCCTTAGGTCGCTCGCCTAGTTAGGTCGTTCCCCTATAGGTCGCGCCCATCTAACCACTTAGGTCGCTCTCCTTGGGTCGTTGGTCACTAGGTCGTTAGACCTTACATCTGTTAGGTCGCTCGACCTCACCACTTTAGGTCGCAACGTATCGGCCTGCTTTAACTCCTTAGGTCATTCCAACACTTCACTCGACCATGTTTTAGGTCGCACACCCACTTAAACCGCTATCATGTTAGGTCGCCTGACCTAGCTCGCAAGTAATTAAGTCGCTCAGCCTCACTTTCTTAAGTCGCTCGGCCTGCTTGTATTCCTTAGCTCAGCAACGTTAGGTCGCAGGAGTGTTTCTACTTTGATGATTTTGGAATTGATTTCTTTGGACTTTACTCACGTCTTCGAATGTGAATTTGTGATTCGATTTGTTTCAACAATCGTTTTGGTGACTTGTCACTCTAAAGACATAGAGGTTTCAATACTAGTAGTAAATATCAAAGCTCTTTCATCAAAACGATTTCAACTCTATTTTATTACAAAGCTCTTTTTCCTAAACCGTTTTCCAATCTACTAGTATATACAAGCCTTTACTTCACTTGGATGAGAAATCGAATTAAACGACTTAGTAAAACGAGTGGTATGAAACGCTCACGTTCACTTCGTCGGTTAGCTCTTGGACTTGTTCGATTGAACCCTTTTGTGACAATTTTCTAGTGAAGATCTACAGCTTTTTCGTAAATATTTAAGTTAAGCAAGTGGCTATGGGACATGAAGCTAAACTCATATATTTACTAGCTTGGTGTGGTTGACACTTCTTGATGATCATGATGATCATTTTTGTGATTTGATTTAGACTAGCAATTATGCGATGTCTCTTTGTCTACAAGGGAGACTAAACCCCGTTTGTGTGATGTTTCACCATCACATATGTGGGGTAGCGCCCCATGGTCTTTTGGCCATTCGTGTGTCAAAATTTAATGGATAGCTTCCATGAGATAGCTTCTCGTTCTTGTGTTACACGTGTTGGTGAGTTTTCATGCTCCCATTCTTGTGATAGGCCTCCCCCCTTTTTATGTGATTTCTGGATTTCGTGTGTTGAATTCTGGAATTTGTGCTTCACCAATTTTCATGATTTTAGTTGATATGTTTATCATTTTTGTGCATTGGTGAATTCGTGTGTCATTGACTTGTTATGAATACAAGTTTAGGGTATGATACCCTATTTTATCTTTGAGAAGATTCTTGTGATATTGATTAATCTCTTGTTTATTTTCAATTACATACTTATAGTAGTATGCTATTATGGTGATTACCTGTTCATGCCATGTCTTTTACTTTATACCATATCATCTGATATTTATAGCTAGACTGATCCGTTTATTATTTTCTTATAAATAATACTCGGGTCAGACCGAGATGTTTCAGGTGCTTCTGCTTTACTTCTCTCCAGGGATCTATTACTCTGACTTTTGGCTAACTACTTAGATTAGTAATTTTTGTTGTATACATTTGAGATATCGACTCATAGATGTATTCTTTTGTGTAGCACATGTTGCTATTCTTTTGTATTATCATGGATCTTTCTGACCACTACTCTGATGTACACTTTCATGTGTTATATATATATATATATATTCATATCTTTTTCCGCCGTTGTGATATGGATGTCAGTGACTGATTGTGTTATGTTTATTTCTATGTTTGTTTCCAAAGATTATATATAGCCACTGTGTGATAGCTTTGAGTTTGTATCGGTATGTCGGATTTCCTCCTTAAATGAAATGCATGCCATACCATCTGACATATCGGTGCTCGCACAAAGAAGTCACATGGATGGTCGCTCCTCAACAGCCTTATTCTCCGTGCTAGTTGACAACATTACTCCGTAATATTCTTGGCTAGTTTGGGTATAGAGGTGGGGCGTCACAGCTTGGTATCAGAGCCAAACTTCGGAATAATGTAGAATAACTTAACAAGGATCATCGTCCTAAGTCCAACTTAGGAGTCGTGCAATAGGATTTAGTTCGGTTCTTCGTACCGATTCATCCTATTTCCTTTATGCATCCTTGTTTTATCTATCAAGATTTGCTTGATATTTATTTGGAGAATAACTTTTCTTTTTCTCTCTCTTTCTCAAAGAAGAGAATGTCTAGACCAGGCCGTCCCAGAGCTGGACCATCTACTGTTACTCCTCAGGATGGAGTTTTCATGACTGCTCAGCAGCTTCTTGATTTAGTAAAGAATGCTCAAGCAGTTGGTCCTAATCAGGAACCTACTCATCCTAAGTCTGGATTTGCACGCTTGTGCAACGATTATACCAACTTGGGTGGGAAACCATTCAAAGGTTACGAAACTATTATTGAAGTCCAAGCTTGGTTAAGAACATGCGATCGAATCTTTTCTCGCATGAATCTTATCGATCTTCACCGTGTTCAGGTGGCTTCCAATATGCTCCAAGAAAGAGCACTGGATTGGTACGAACTTCTTATTTCTGAAATTAATGAAGCTGATCTCACCTGGGAGCAATTCCGAGAATGCTTCGAATTAAAATTCGTACCAGAAGCAGAGAAAGTGACATTGGCTCGACGTTTCATAGACCTTGTTCAAGGCGAATCCTCTATGACAGATTATGTCGCATCCTTCGAGTCACTGTCTAAATATGGGGTTGAATACATCAACACCCCATTGAAGAAGAATCAAAGATTTGTCTATGGCTTAAACAAGAATCTTAAGAAGCCATTGCTTCTAAAGTTAGAAGTTTCTTTCGATCAACTCATTGATATCGCTCTTCGTCTCGAAGAGGCGGATAGGGAAAGTGATGTTGAAGTGGTGGCTGCCAAACCAAACTTCAACAACAAGAAAAGGCCTAACAAGTTTAAAGGTCCCTATCCCAACAAAATGGGTAAACAAGCAACTCCTGCCGCAAAGACACTTTCACCTAGTGATGGGAAATGCTTCAACTGTGGTGCTAAGGGCCATTTTGCGAACAAGTGTTCAAAGCCCCGCTCTTGTCGCTATTGTAAAAGTCCAGATCATTTTATGCATCTATGCCCTAAGCTTCAAGGCAAGGAGGGAAAGTTAAACGTTGCTCAAGCCCCTGGCAACACATCTCGCGGTCAAGGTATTTCTCATTCTGTCCTTGATGGCATTATTATATTTCATGATCAACCTATTAGAGTTCTCTTTGATACGGGTGCATCCCATTCTTTTATATCAAAGGAACTTGTCGATACCTTTTCTTTAAGTGTTGTTGCTTTAATGACTTCTTTAAGAATTGCGAATCCGGTTGGTGGATCCGCAACTCTTAGTTTGCTTTGTAAAGATGTGGAGATTATTTTGTGTGATTTTCCTTTCCTAGCCAATTTGCATGTCATGCATTACTTAGGCTTTGGAATGATTTTGGGTATGGATTGGCTTAATCATTATGAAGCTCATATCCTATGTCCTGAGCGGACTATTTATCTTCGACATCCACTATCTGTTAAGCAGATTTCTATTATTCTTAAAGATTCGGATTCCGCTTTGGTTGCATCTTTATATACTTTAAATCCTCGTGATAATGACAATGATGATGAGGAGGATGTCATTTCTCGTATTCGCATCGTTCGTGAATTTTCTGACATATTCGAGCCTGTCTTAGGATTACTACCTAAGCGAGCAATTGAGTTCAAAATTAATCTTATACTTGGAGCTCAACCTATTACCCGTCCTCCCTATCGCATGTCTAATATGGAGAATGAAGAGATGCACAAACAATTATCCGAGTTAGAGACGAAGTAACTTATTCGCTCTAGTTCCTCGCCTTGGGGAGCTTCAGCTATTTTCGTAAATAAGTCTGATGGTACACTTAGGCTTTGCGTCGACTACCGCAAGCTTAATGATCTTACTATTAAGAATAAATACCCTTTACCTCGGATTGATGATCTGTTTGATCAACTTAGTGGTGCTAGAGTCTTTTCATAATTGGACTTGGCTACCGGGTTTCATCAGCTTCGTATTGCAGAGGATAGTATTCCTTTGACTTCGTTCTGTACTCGATATGGATCTTATGAATGGCTTGTTATGCCATTTGGTTTAACGAATGCTCCGGCTTATTTCGTTGACCTCATGAATCGAGTTTTCAAAGATTTCCTCGATCGGTTTGTTCTCATCTTTATTGATGATATTCTTGTGTATTCTAAAACCGAAGAGGAACATGAAAAGCATCTTTGGATTGTATTGGAAACTCTTAGGAGCAATCAATTAAAGGCAAAATTTTCTAAATGCCACTTTTGGCAATCTAGTGTGAAGTTTCTCGGTCATATAATTTCCGAATCCGGAATATCAGTGGATCCTTCAAAGATTGAAGCGATTCAAAATTGGAAGAGACCGGAGAGTGTAACGGAAATCCATAGCTTCCTTGGATTGGCAGGTTATTACCGTCGTTTTATCAAGGACTTTTCTAAAATTGCTGTGCCTCTCACTGGCTAACAAAGAAAGGTGTTAAATACATTTGGTCGGACAAATGTGAAACTTCTTTTCAGAAATTAAAAGAACTCCTTTCTGATGCTCCTATCCTTGTTATTCCCGAAGGGAATCAAGATTTCGTTGTTTATACCGATGCTAGTCGCGTTGGTTTGGGAGCCGTTCTTATGCAAAAAGAACGTGTTATTGCTTATGCTTCTAGGCAATTGAAGCCGGCTGAGACTAGATATGCCACACATAATTTAGAATTCGCAGCTATCATTTTCGCCCTTCGAATTTGGCGACACTATCTTTTGGCAGAGAAATTTATACTTTATACGGATCATAAGTCTTTGAAATATTTATTTCTCAAAAGGAACTTAATTTGCGTCAACAGCGTTGGCTCGAATTCCTTGCCTCTTATGATCTTGATATTCTTTATACTCCCGGAAAGGGAAATCATGTTGTTGATGCTCTTAGTCGGAAGCAACAAGCGGTTGTTTCCATGATGATATCTGAATGGCATGATCTCGAGGTTTTATCCACTTGTGAAATTCAAGATCGTGTCTCCAATTTATGTTCATCTCTTGTTTTATGTAGTCTTGAGGCTCGTCCTTCTCTTTTAGACCGCATTCTTGAAGCTCAACAGCTAGATCCAGAATTGGCTTTGCTTGGCCAAAATCTTAAGGATAAAACCGATATTGAAGGTTTGAAAGACTTCGATATTGATTTTCGTGGCGGCATTCGAAAATTTGGTAGACTTATCGTACCAAATATTAGTGATCTTCGTAGAGATATTCTAGAAGATTCTCATCGTTCCAAATATTCTATTCATCCCGGTGGTAGTAAAATGTACGCAGATATAAAGCGACTTTATTACTGGGAGGGAATGAAATCTGATATTGCTAACTTTGTTAAGTGTTGCATGACTTGCCAACTTATCAAGGCTGAACATCAAAGGCCAGGTGGGTTATTTCAACCATTGGAAATTCCAGTTTGGAAGTGGGATCAAATTTCCATGGATTTTATTGATGGCCTTCCCCGTTCTCGTTCGGGTCATAATAGTTTATGGGTGATTGTTGACAGACTTACTAAATCTGCCCATTTTGTTCCTGTTCGGTCGAACCGAACCATTCCTCTTCTGGCTAAACTCTTTATCAAAGAAATTGTTAAACTGCATGGAGTTCCTTCTTCCATTGTTAGTGATCATGATCCATTATTCACTAGTGGATTCTGGAAGAGTCTTCAAAAAGCTTTGCGAACGAAGTTTAATTTTAGCACCGCTTATCACCCCCAGTCCGATGGACAAACTAAGCGTGTGAATCAAACTCTTGAAGATCTTCTTCGTTCTTGTGTGCTTGATTTCGGTGGAAGTTGGGAAGATCATATTTCACTTGTTGAATTTTCTTATAATAACAGCTTCCAAGCTAGTATTGGTATGGCACCTTTCGAGGCACTCTATGGGAGGCCATGTCGATCTCCTTCTTGTTGGCTTGAGGCCGGTGAGAAGCTGGTTTTAGGTCCAGATTTTATTCGTGATTCAACAGAAAAGGTTGAACTTATTCGACATAGGATGAAGGAAGCCCAGAATAGACAAAAATCCTATGCCGATAATCGAAGAAGGAAATTAGAATTTTCTGTTGGAGATCTTGTATTTATTCGTGTTTCACCTATGAAGGGTGTTGTACGTTTCAGTCGATCATGAAAGTTAGCGCCTCGATATATTGGGCCATTTCCTATTACTGAACGTATTGGTTCCATGGCTTATCGCCTTTCATTACCGGCTCGGTTTTCTGCCATGCATGACGTGTTTCACGTTTCTCAATTACGGAAGTGCCTTCGGGATTCTGATACTATTCTTGAGCCTAGTGTTGTGGAAGAAATTGAAGTCTCGCCTAATTTAACTTATGAGCAGCATCCTATTCGAATTATTGCTTCGAAGGTCAAACGACTTCGAAATAAAGATGTTCCGCTTGTGAAGGTTCAATGGTCCTCAAATCCTAAAGATTGTTCTTGGGAATCTAGAGAATTCATCGAGCGAACACATCAGGACTTACTTTCTCATGCTCTTTAAGGTAAACTTCTTATTTCAAATTTCTTTTGTGTTAAAATGCTTTTATGGTTGTTACTTTTTATTTCCATCTTATATATTGCGAGGATGCAATTTCTTTAAGGAGGGGAGTCAGTAACAACCCGCATATTTATCGATTTTATATTTAAATATTTTATTTAAATATTCTATCGTTAGCCGGATGTTAGTCCGAAAAGCTACTTTTTGCATACGGTCAAATTAGGACTCGAAACCACCTCCATTGAGTTCAAAATGATGTTTGCGATCTTTTTGAGTGTAAACTTCGATATGTTTGGAGATAGTGGAATTTTCGCCACTTTTTGCTTTGGGCTTTTGGTTGGGCTGAACTTCTTTTAACTCAGCCCCAACCCATCTCCTCTTCATCACTTCATCAAACACTTCAAGCTTTATCAAAAATGGTGGAGGGAATGGGAAATTAAAATTTCCAAGCTCAAGGTCTTTAGTAAATTCAACATCAAACTCCAACACTAGTACAAAACTGGTCATTTGTGTCGGTTGTCTAACCCCTGTTGTGTCGGTTTTACAACCGACTCATATGAAGACGACACAAAAGACATTTTTATGTTGTGTCGGTTGTACGACCGACACAAATATCAATCATTTGTGTCGGTTGTTAATAAAGAACCGACACAAAACTATGAACAGTTGTGTCGGTCTTTCTAATAGGACCGACACAAATCATCTTGTACAGTGAAGCAAACCGCCGTTTATTGTGTCGGTCCTTTTAGAAAAACCGAGACAACTGTTGCTTGTTTTGTGTCGGTTCCTTATTGACGACCGACACAAATGATTGATATTTGTGTCGGTTATGTTTGTTTTTTCAACCGACACAATTGATATGCAGTTGTATCGGTTCCCTTTGAAGTAACAACCGACACAAGTTATATCTGAAGCAAAAAAATATATTATTACCGTTTAAGATTATAAAAACAATATGAAATTGAATTTTAATTTTTTATAAACGAACGTTACTATGAACTGATTGAACAAAAAATATAATTATATTATCCATCAACATAATTCTTGTTTACAGAACAAAATAGAATATAATCTATCACAAACATAATGTACATAACAAAATACCAACGTACGTTACAAAAGATCAGCGTACACAACAAAAAACAACTACATCCAATTATACATGATATAACTAGCTAAATTCTCTCGAACCTCGTCTATCTCTTGTTGGTTATAAGAACCGTCTCGTACAAAGTCCTGCAATTAAGAGAATTGTTATACAAAAGACAATAATTAAGTCAAGAATGCTTTGCATAAGAGAATCTGAGAGTGTAATTCAAACACAGGTTGAACCATAAGCTGAATATATTATGTATTATCCCCAATCCATATCATACAATCCATTTAATAATTATACATCATCAAAGACATACTTCCTGCTACGACAAATGTAGGAAGTACAAGTCGCAAGAATGATAGATATGTTTGGTATTCCACATCAAAGTTCATGAAATATGATAATATTACAACGATAACTATCTCAAAAGACAATGATGCGAACGCCACCTGTGAAAAATGATTAAAATACAAACATCACTTGTAGTAATAGAAACATACATTTGAGTTCAAATATAGAATTTGCCTCTAGTAATAAACTGTTAGGGGATATAATATGTTTGGCCTCTGTTACTTTCCCACTAGTAGTGATAAATACTTTTACCTCTAATATTATTTATAATTTTATGTCTTGATTATCTACAAAGTTTTAACCAAGACGGAAATTATACTTTTATTCTTTCTCCTTATCAGTTTAATTGTTTTTTTCTAAAACACTAATCTAGCAATGCCCCTTATCGAATTTTTTTTTTCCATTAACAATACTCAAAAAGGATCCCCATATTGGATTCCTAAATTTCTCAAACATTTTACTTCATGCGGTCATCACAATCGGGATCAAACCAGAGTTTTCCTATCAAATTTTACAGTGTTATCGTTTAGCCAATTTCCTTCCTTGAAATCTAATCAATGAATCTACATGAAAATAAAAAATTATCGTGGGAAAGTGGGGCAGCGAGCTTAAACAATTGAAGATTTTGGCATGGAAAGGTATACAATTGCAAATTTTGATACGCCAAAAAACATAATGACATTGGTAGGCTAGAAATTAGGAGATGTTGCCGAATCAAAAGATTTAGCAATAACCAATAGTCAAACAACTTCGTATGAGGTTATATTTATGTATATTGATAAATAAATTTTATACGGTTTACCTTAGACATGATATTTTCAAGGCCCCACACGGTCCTAACGAAAAGAAATGTTGCTTGAAGTACCACTACGCCAGCACAAACCATGAAGGAAAATTGGATGCTTTCATGTAAATCATCTGTCGTTTCTTTGGACAGCGCCACAATTCCTCTGATTCCAAAGAGAATGAATAGCACAAATCCAAAGGAATGAAAATCATGCTAAGCTTCATTATAGAGTGCATAAGATCATATCGTGTAATATCACATCTTAACCTTTCTACACCTAGTATACGATTATCAATTGTTATAGATGGATAGGTGTTGTGGTTGCCTTCATGTAGCTTTTAAGTGAAATAGACAAAAAAATTATACAATGCTCTTCAACTTTCTAACCATCAAAATATGCAAAGAATTGTGATAATTCAAGCAGTTTGTTTAGGTTTGTAGCATGTTTACACAACCATGTACACTAAAATATGATGTGCAATCAGTAGAGGAAAAAATGTTAAAATAGGACCATCCAGATTCGAGGTCATCCCCTGTCATTTAACATTAAAGCTGCACTCTCATATTTATCCTATAACTGTAAAAATAAGAAGCGCAGAAACTAACCCAGTACAAAGCACAAACACAAAAATATGTAAAAGTATGAAATGTGATCAAGTCAGACTGATTAGTACTTGTTTTTGTTATTTCGGTAGCTGGATGCCTTTATCTAAAAACAGCAGCATCTGCTCACACTATTGTCAGCCTCTCTTTCTTTAATTATCTGCATTTTGGTCCCCATCAAAAGGAGAAGTGCAACTAGATGAAGATATAATTCTTCGAACTTTGAAGGGTTAGAATTTTGTGCACTGCTTTGATGAAATGGTTTTAATCAAGGAAAGCGTAACTGAAGAAATGGATGACGCATGCAATACGATTGAGCATTGAACCATGCATACATTACACTTATTTAAAGAAAAATGATAGGATAGACTGACCTTTTGTTGGGTCCATGTGGCTTCACTCACTGTTTGGTCCCAAGTAGCAACAACTTGTGCTTAAACCCTAAATACAGTCTTCTAGTACTAGTACAAAATATCCCTCTTTCCTCATCTTCATCGAAAATAAGTATACATAGAAAAGGAATGGACATGAGTGAGCATGACAGACATAATTCGACGATGAACGTCAACTCCTTTTCTGAGCTTCCCTTCATCCATCGACCCTCCATGGCAAATTCTTCAAACTCCACTATTCGTCTCTTTGGTCACGAACTTGCATTAGATTCATCGCCCTCAAACTTAAAGGACGCTATGAGCACGGGATCTCTAAGGAAATTTAAGTGTCACTACTGTTGCAGAAACTTCCCGACTTCACAGGCCCTTGGAGGGCATCAAAATATGCAAATTATTGATATTTCTGAAAGTTCATAAAATCCGGCTAAACAATTCATCCATAATCAAAGTTATATAGTATTTGATACGAAAAACTTACAGCTCCCAGGAGTCCAAATACATAGATGATGGTTAGAACTGCTTCCTCTTGCTTTTCAGAAACCTGTCTTTCTTCGAAAAAGCATAAAAGAATCCAAACACAAATGCTGCAGAGACAGAAACTGACACCCATGGAAATGGCACATGCAGAGATAAAGAGCCTCCCTTCTCCGATCTCCCAGACCCAGAGTAGATGATTTCAATCCATCCAATATATCATGTTTATTCATCTGTCACTTGTTTAATGGTACTAACATTTGAGGACCTGGGATCTGATCTCCAAAATAAGATTGAATATTAGTTTGGATGATTGAATTTGGGAAATAAACATACTTTGGAAAAAAAATAAAAAATATATCTTTCGTTCACAGCCTTTTTCATGTAAAGCAATAGTTTATTTTACTTTTCAAAAATTCCAGCAGACAGCAATGCAACTTCATTCACAAATATAGCCAACTAGAAGCATCCTTATAAGTTGTAATTTTGTGCCTTGTGCTTCTATTGAGTATTCAATTTATTGTTTGACAGTGAAATCCCACCGAATAAGGCCTTGGACCTATCTAAACCGATAAATATTACACGTAATGGCTATCTAACACAGTCATCAAACAAGCCCTTTTTTGTCTATCTAATTTTACTAACAAGTTTCACTCATCTTAACCTTCACGTTACATCTTCATTCGTGTGTATTAGGAACTGTCTCTTACTGGACAAGATCCATAAACAGTAACCTTATGAGATGCCATTCAATGTTTATACCCATGATATGCAAAAGTGAAAGTTAAGATGCTTATGGACCGTAGGGTAAGAACTATTGACCAGCAACAGTAAAAATTAGACCCAAAATGATTGTGCCACTACTAAAGGTACCCTACCCCTAACATGATTCACAACACAAATGTGTTCCATCATTTTAACAAATTTGAACCATTAACTGAGGCTAATGGTGAGGGTCCAAAATTCATCATGACAATGGTTGAAATAATGAACGTGAATATGTGGTTGGAAAGTTCACCAAGCACCCGTTGACTGTGCGATATATTTGGTATATCCCGGATTTAGACTTCTAACAAACGGACACGAGGCTATGATTGAGTCTGGTTTAGACTTCGTCAAATCTAAAAGTGGCTTCAACCATAGGGGCTCTGCAGTGGAGATGGGTGTCAGGTTATTTTTTTGTACTAATACCATGAACATGGACGTATCCATGTAGAGATGAAAGGGGGCAACACAAATTTTGGAGATCTTTTAAAAAGGAAAGAAAAAGACCACTGGGTTTGATGAATTGAAAATGAAAATGAAAAAAATCGAGAAAGAAAGATAAATGATAATGTTATATTCTATAGACCAATATACTATTATTTTCAAATATTGTTCGTATTTTATATTTAGTGAACTTCTTTTATCATACTGAGCATACTTATCATCATATTTTATAATCTCAAATTTTTCAACAACAAAAAAATGTTCAAATATACATTTTATGCTACTGTTAATATTTTTGTCAAATTCCTCATGTTAAGAAAATAATATGGTATTAAAAATAATACTGTCCATGTAACTTATTACTATCCGTATTGACATTACACCACCTCCCACTTCAAATCTTGGTTCCGCCACCGACAATAAAGACGGTTTATTTTTATATAACTATAAGACTTCTTTTCCTTTTTTTTCTATTATCTCGATCTTATTTTTATATAGTATCCAAATATCTTATACTCATTGATTCTTTTCCAACTTTTAGTTTCTTATACAATCCTCATTTATCATCGAAATATAAAACTGCAAACCCGTTTCCACTTTATATGTATAATAATGAAATCAAATTTAATTTGACTAACTAACATCGTATAAAAGCACCAATAAATTTACGTTTTCCTTATGTTTATATATGTTATTATGTGCATGTGTGCGTGAATGTGTGTTTATGTATATGTGTGTATATGTATATCTATATGTATATAAAATATTATATATATGTGTATGTGTATGTATATATATATATATATATCTGTGTGTGTGTATGTGTGCATGTATATATGTATGTATTTAGACTTCCAACAAACGTACGTGGAGCCTATGATTGGATTTGGTTTAGACTTTGTTTCAAATCTTAAAAGTGGCACCAACCACATGGGGTCACTGCAGTGGAAAGGTGTCAAATTTTTATATTGTACTGCAGAGAGCATCAACCTAACAATTTCTGCAGTACCATCTAAATAGTACTTGGCTAATTGGTGAAAATAATCTTTCTGCTACCAGTCCCTAGTTTACTGCCATTGCAATGCAAATATGCACTTGATGAGAGTTTGGAATTCATACTATATGCTATTTGAAGTACCTTAATACCAAATTACCAATCTTACACCACCTATAGTTTTAATCAACGGTGCGTTTTAGCAACATTGAATGACTGTGATACTGGGGTAGCATAAAATGTATCAATCAAACTCTTCCCAATATAAAGTTGTGTCTATCAAACCACTTTCCGTTGCCTACAAAAACTATCCCAAGAACAAATAGGTATAAAATGACTGCTTGCAACAAAAATAGTACCCAACATATTCAATATAACATTATTTTTTAAATAGAAGGTAATAATGAACCCGAGAGTAAGTATTACCTTGATCGTTACTTCAACGGCTTTTAATCTTTAGTGCATGCTTCGAATAACCATTCTCTCTTGCTAGATCAACAAGCTTCTCAGCTTCATCCGCCCTCGACTGTGTAACCAATTTATCCACAATGTTTTGGAGCAGATTTGCTTCGACCAGCTTTCTTCTACTCATATTTTCATTACACAGCCTCAGAGCAAGATCAAGCTCTCTTGCCTCACAAAGAAAAGGGATTAAAATAGAAAATGTTGTTTTATTAGGAGAACAGTCGTTAGTTGTCAAATTAACGTATATCTTTTTCGCCTCATCTAAATTTCCATCTTTGCAGTATCCTTTGATTAAAGCATTGAAAGTGAAAATATCCGTTAGTTGTCAAATTAAAGCATTGAAAGGACGGAGAAGAATTCGATCTCGGCAGAGATGAACGAGGCGAGGGTGTATGGGGCGGTGGCGGAGAAGGAGCCGGCGAGCTTGACGTAAACTGGGACGGAGACGTGGAGCTTGAAAGCTGGGTCTAGTGTTTGGGAGAGGGACTTTTTGAGGGAGGAGGGGAGAGTGAGGAAGGAGTCGTTGGCGTTGAGGGGATCGGAGAGGGGAAGGGAGGAGAGGAAGGTGTCCAGGCCTGGAAGTGGCAAGGCGGAGATTAGATTTAGGGTTTGGAAGAGGAGAAGAATGAGAATTAGGATTTCGGACATGATTTACGAATTAGTCAGGAATTATTGGGGTTCGCGGGAAAAGATGGGGCGGGTGAAATGGATTTGGGGGGAAAAGTGGTGTGCCTATGGTGTCGGTTTTTGGACAACCGATGCTATTGTATTTAATTGTGTCGATTGTTCAAACAACCGACACGAGTAAATCTATAGCTTCCCTTCAATTGTGTCGGTTTAAGAACAACAGATGCAAATTACATTTTTAACATTTTCTTCTTACCCCATAAGTCAATAGTTTCGGTTGTTAATAAACAACCGACACAAATTACACTATTTGTGTCGGTTTTATGGACAACCGACACAAATGAGGCGAAGCAACTGATCTGTTTTGTACTAGTGCAAATTCAAAGTGAAGAACATAGATTCAAGCTTGTGGTTGATTCTTGCTTTGCTCGTAAGCTCTCCATCATCAATTTCATGGAAAAGGTGAGATTTTTAATCTCAAATCTTGCCTATAACTGTCATTGGACTGTGGGAATGATTCCCTATCACTTGTGCATATGCATTTGCATTTGGTTTGGATTGAATCGGTGAAAAACCCGATTTTTAGTGTTTTGGCAAAATTCTGGGCTTAGGTCGTTCGGGTTTGGAGAAGATAGGTCTGCAAATTGCACGTTCTGGCCTTAGGTCGTTCGCCTCGAGTTAGGTCGCTCGGCTCTTAGGTCGTAGGTTGCTCTGCTTCATTTATCTCGCTAGGTCGTTGGCAATGCTAGATCGCTCGGCGTGGGATGGTCGCACCAGCTTTTAGCTCGCACCGCTGTTAGGTCGCGAGTTTCTTTCCCCTATGTCGTTAGACCTTATTCTCTTTAAGTCGTTAGGCCTTGCTTCACTTAGGTCGCTGGACCTCATATCTCTTAGGTCGCTCGACCTCACAATCACTTAGGTCGTTGGACCTTACATCCCTTAGGTCGCTCGACCTCACAACCACTTAGGTCATTGCACCTCACCACCCCTTAGGTCGCTCACCTAGATAGGTCGTTCCCCTATAGGTCGCGCCCATCTGACCACTTAGGTTGCCCTCCTTGGGTCGTTGGTCACTAGGTCGTTAGACCTTACATCTGTTAGGTCGCTCGACCTCACCACTTTAGGTCGCAACGTATCGGCCTGCTTTAACTCCTTAGGTCGTTCCAACACTTCACTCGACCATGTTTTAGGTCGCACACCCCCTTAAACCGCTATCATGTTAGGTCGCCTGACCTAGCTCGCAAGCAATTAAGTCGCTCAGCCTCACTTTCTTAAGTCGCTCGACCTGCTTGTATTCCTTAGCTCGGCCACGTTAGGTCGCAGGAGTGTTTCTACTTTGATGATTTTGGAATTGATTTCTTTAGACTTTACTCACGTCTTCGAATGTGAATTTGTGATTCGATTTGTTTCAACAATCGTTTTGGTGACTTGTCACTCTAAAGACATAGAGGTTTCAATACTAGTAGTAAATATCAAAGCTCTTTCATCAAAATGATTTCAACTCTATTTTATTACAAAGCTCTTTTTCCTAAACCGTTTTCCAATCTACTAGTATATACAAGCCTTTACTTCACTCGGATGAGAAATCAAATTAAACGACTTAGTAAAACGAGTGGTATGAAACGCTCACGTTCACTTCGTCGGTTAGATCTTGGACTTGTTTGATTGAACCCATTTGTGACAATTTTCTAGTGAAGATCTACAGCTTGTTCGTAAATATATAAGTTAAGCAAGTGGTTATGGGACATGAAGCTAAACTCATATATTTACTAGCTTGGTGTGGTTGACACTTCTTGATGATCATGATGATCGTTTTTGTGATTTGATTTAGACTAGCAATTGTGCGATGTCTCTTTGTCTACGAGGGAGACTAAACTCCGTTTGTGTGATGTTTCACCATCACATATGTGGGGTAGCGCCCCATGGTCTTCGGGCCGTTCGTGTGTCAAAATTTAATGGATAGCTTCCATGAGATAGCTTCTCGTTCTTGTGTTACACGTGTTGGTGAGTTTTCATGCTCCCGTTCTTGTGATAGGCCTCCCCCCTTTTTATGTGATTTCTGGATTTCGTGTGTTGATTCCTGGAATTTGTGCTTCACCAATTTTCATGATTTTCATTGATATGTTTATCATTTTTGTGCATTGGTGAATTCGTGTGTCATTGACTTGTTATGAATACAAGTTTAGGGTATGATACCCTATTTTATCTTTGAGAAGATTCTTGTGATATTGATTAATCTCTTGTTGATTTTCAATTACATACTTATAGTAGTATGCTGTTATGGTGATTATTTGTTCATGCCATGTCTTTTACTTTATACCATATCATCTGATATTTATAGCTAGACTGATCCGTTTATTATTTTCTTATAAATAATACTCGGGTCAGACCGAGATGTTTCAGGTGCTTCTGCTTGACTTCTCTCCAGGGATCTATTACTCTGACTTTTGGCTAACTACTTAGATTAGTAGTTTTTGTTGTATACATTTGAGATATCGACTCATAGATGTATTCTTTTGTGTAGCACATGTTGCTATTCTTTTGTATTATCGTGGATCTTTCTGACCACTACTCTGATGTACACTTTCATGTGTTATATATATATTCATAACTTTTTCCGCCGTTGTGATATGGATGTCAGTGACTGATTGTGTTATGTTTATTTCTATGTTTGTTTCCGAAGATTATATATAGCCACTGTGTGATAGCTTTGAGTTTGTATCGGTATGTCGGATTTCCTCCTTAAATGAAATGCATGCCATACCACCTGACATATCGGTGCTCGCATAAAGAAGTCACATGGATGGTCGCTCCTCAACAGTCTTATTCTCCGCGCTAGTTGACAACATTACTCCGTAATGTTCTTGGCTAGTTTGGGTATAGAGGTGGGGCGTCACATATATGTTGACTTGGAGTTGATGAGGATGATTTGTTTTGGTATGTTTGATACACTTTGATGAGGGATTGATGTGTTGTGTTGATTTGGTACATTTTGTGGAATTGTTTATTATTTGACGTTGATTGGCCTGTATTTTGTTGGATGTTTGAGAATGTTGGATGGTTGATTTTGAATATATTGGAGTTTATGATCTTGATTTTGTATATATTGGAGTTTATGATTTTGTATATATTGGAGATTATGGTTTATATTGTAGTTGGTATAATATGTGATTTTAGTTGTTTTATATATATATATATATATATATATATATATATAAATATCCGAATTATCTATGTGGAATGGAGTTTAGAAGTATATTAATATATATTGAGAATTATCTGTGCGAATGGAGTTAAATAGCAGTAGAAAAAAAATCCCAGATTTCCAACGGCTCTCGACGACTAGTGATGGCTTATGGTTCATAGAATTCCTACGGCTATCGACTACTTCCGATAGATTATTGGTTTCGAGTGTAAGGCGTTAGTCGTCGAAAGCCATCGCTATAGTGCCGTTAGTAGCCGTCGAAAAGTCATCGGAAGAAAGCCGTCGACTACGTCGAAAGGCGACAGAAGTCGTGGAAGCTATTTCGATGGCTTCATCGTCGGCCTTCGACGGCCGCCGAAGGCTAATTGCCTTCGAAATAGCCCTATAATCTTGTAGTGTATATTTTATATTTTCATAGTTACTTACAAACCCTTCTCAATTCTCTCCTAATATTTTTTTTACACATATCCATGTATTTAACCAATGATGCAATCGTTATTTTAAATCATTCAAATAAGTTCAATTAACTAATATTTATTTATTCATCTAATAAATCTTAAAATATACCGATTTAAGTATATATACAACACTCATATATATAAGTGAAGATGATAAAATTATTATTTTTATTCATATATAAAGATATATGAATCGCATAACATAAAATGTAAACATGAACAATAATACATTTTTAATTCATTTATCTCCAAAAAATATCATACATTGCAGTATAAATTTCTTTTTTTACAACTTTTAAAGGATAAGATTATATTTTCCAACATTGGGATGTGGAAGCACGGATTACTATAATACAAATTAGGTTATGTAGACATTCTCATTTTCAACATGATATTAAAATTTATCCAACTCATAACTCAAATTAACGCTACAGCATTTTTTTTGTTGCAAATATTGAAGTTGTGAACATGACACTCCTACAACAACGTGAAATTTATAATTAACTACTAAGCTAAAAAAGGGTTTACTAATTGAAATCTCATATAATGAATAAAAGTTCATGTGCAAAAAAGTTGATCGTAAGATGTTCTTCTCAACTACAACTACATACAAAGCTCTTCTATTTTTTTCCCTACTTTCTAACATTTAGCTCCATAGATTTAATTAGTTAAGTTGATCATTGATTCAAAATATTTAAATATATTCAATTACATAATATTTGTTATTTCATTATAAATTCTTAAAAATATATATACAATATCATATTAATAGAAATGGAAAATCCTTTTTTCATCCATATATATATATATATATCTTTAATAATAGTTGTAATATCTTTGATGTCACACTTTTTTGTGTCGGCAAGAACTACCAAAAATGCCCCTACCAAATCTTAATATCACTTGAAAATATGATACAACAATTAAATTTCTTTTACAAATTCAAAACGCTACAAATGTTATTTAATCTTAATATCACCTAAAAATAGGATCTAACAAATAAAATTCTTTTACAAATTTAAAACATCCATCTACAAATACTATCAAATTTTAATATTGCTTAAAAATAGGATCCAACAAATAAATTATTAATTAGTAATATAAATAAAAACTCAAACTTAAAAAAAATAGATGTTGCAACTTAGAAATAAAATTTAAACTAACAAAAATGATTTCAACGTAAAAATATGGTTAAATATTTCTATAAATCATTTTCTCTTGAATGTGCTAAACATATATAATTTGCAGCAAAATAATTCACGCGCAAAGCACGTGCAATTATCAAACACGAAGCGCGTGCCGTAATGCTCGTGTGTGTGTCCCCCCACACACACACGTATCACATAGCATCAGCCATTTACACATACAACAATATTTTTAGCAAGCTTGGCCAACTTTATAGTAGGATGTCCACTTTTATTAATGAAATTTAAACAAGTGTTCCGCACATGTACAGAACAACTTTGCCGGGTTATGATGGTCGTACCACTATACAACAATTATTACAAATGTGAGGCAGAGACGCCTCAGCAACTACTCATAGTGGACTAGTCACTTACAACACATTCATCAACGACTACGTTTTAACAAGACACATTGAAAAAATTACAAATACAATTTCATGAAAGGCACGAAGCCACATTGAAAAAATTACAAACACACATTGAAATAACCAAGTAGCACCATTACTTTATAGTAATAGATGTGTGTGTTATTTATTTATTTTGCTATTACCGAGTTAGGACAATAATTACGACAAGAATATGTGTTTAACGACTCTCTACCTTACATCTGAGTGTTGTATATCATTTTGAATTATAAATTTCTTTATTTCTATAAATTTATCATATACAAATATTATTTTTTAACAACATTATCGTGTACAACGCACGGGTTACACACTAGTTATGAACGTAAAATAAAAAGCAAAGAGTAAATACTTTACAAATTTTAGCAGTACTAAGAATATAGAATAGATAAATAAATTGAAGAGATGGAAAAACAAAGGTTTTAAGTTTGTCACATTTGAGATCTGAAACCATTACCTTACGTTTGTAATAATTTCTTTAGATACCAAAATAGGTATTTTTGTGAAAACGAATATTTTAACATTCTTAGATAAGTAAATCTATTTTAAATTTAAAAAATGAGTCATTTTTGGAAAGTCTGCATTCAGCCATGAGGGTGAGATCTAAAACTATAACAAATACAGTAATGTTAATTTACTAGTGTTTAACCCGTGTTTTGCACATAGATGTATTTAATTCAAAAAAAATTTGAAGAAATAGCGATGAATACAATTGTCATGGAATATTTGTTTTGAAATTGACTAAATTTAGAATACCCACATATATATGATTCTAATGACGTGCGATGTTAAAGTGCTAATTTTAAAGAAATTAGCTAGGATATTGGCTACTGCCCACCTATGAATAACAAATTGAACGTATAATTGAAATAGACATCAATACTATAATGTGCCATCTCGTTCAACAATCATGGACAATAATTTAAATAACAATCATGAATCATGTTAGATTGTTTGAGATATGGGAAAATGCAAGTGTACAGCAAGATAGCATCAAATGAAATGCAACAAGTACTGCAAATATCAACTACTGTTTCCAGTGTCATGATGAATGAATCTTCATTTTTTTTATAACACTGCTTTTATGGTATAATGATATATTTTAAACTTACTTAGCTACCGTTCGCAGTCTTTTTTTTTGTCCCGTTGCCGTTGGTGATGTGTCCGACGTGTCCGAGTCCAAATGTGGTTGGTCATGTCCCCACTTCAGTTTGGTGAATGTTGAACAGAGACATGTGACAGACGGTAGAAATCAAAAGCTGTTAATTTATGTTCTCCTTTCCATTCTTTTTTTCTAATACTCCACTCAAATACTTCGTTCACATCACCAAACGCATTTACCGTTCAACCAATTTTCCTACTCAAATATTTCGTTTAGATTTTAAGTTTCAAGAACTCGTCCTTAGCATATTGTTGCGTTTCAAGTAGTTTTTCATGCTTGGAAATGAATAATGGTAATTCATTATTGAACTCTACCACGCATCAACATCTGCAGATTTTGTACTTGTGCCCAATAGTGTCTTCAGCTCATAAGTTGACAGCTTCACTTACGTGTACCTACATTGAGTGATGTAGAACAAAGCAGTAATATACAGCTGCATAAGGAAAAAATTACTAGGCCAAATCCAAGACGTTTTGTTCCAAAATGAAAATACTTGTAAATATCATTCGGAAAACCTTTTTACTTTAACATTACACAAATAAGGTGTCGTGTATTTGTATTTGAATATGAACAAGTTAAATATTTGCATAGAGCCGATCATAAAATTGTTCAAGTTAAATATTGGTTTTTGACTGAGAGCCCTCATTAGCAAACTACCTGTCCATTTTGCGGCATTTAAATTATTCAATTGAAAGGAATAAATGTATAAGCTGGGAAATATGAGATGTTTAATCTAAGAGGGGCGAGTATACCTGCGCAAATATCTATGAGGTTGCTCAACTATGTTCGTTGAAACAAATAGATTAAACGCATT
This sequence comes from Allium fistulosum, assembly GCA_030737815.1. Classification (NCBI taxonomy): domain Eukaryota; kingdom Viridiplantae; phylum Streptophyta; class Magnoliopsida; order Asparagales; family Amaryllidaceae; genus Allium; species Allium fistulosum. Next base: position 531,770,446 of record CM060908.1, on the reverse strand, counting down.
TATTTACACTTTGCTACTTATGTGGTTGCTGAGTTTTTATGTTTCCTCCATAGTCTGTTTTCTTTTTAATATCATTCCTAAAAAATACAATAAAATTTTATATTATACCCTTCATAATACTAGACCTTTTAAGATGCTTTCAAAGTCATCACTTTCGAATCTTTTTCTCATGACGAACAACTACCGACCAACATCATTTTCTACGGCGATCAACCACCGAACAATAGTGGTTCGGTGGTTATTGACAGTGAAAAACGATGTTGGTCGACGGTTGTTCGTTGTACAAAACAAATTTATACGGGTTCATTGCTGTGTGAAATGACTTTGGAATTAGGAAGAATATGAATTTTATTATATTTATTTTTTTTCTATGGTATAAGAAACAGAAAAACTGGATGCTCTTAGGAACACACACTAGATTTGGGCGTTTGGTTGGTTTGGTTTATTCGATAATAAAATTTGTTAAATCGAACTAAAACCAATAATAAAAATTAAGTTTATTTGGTTCGGTTGGTTATCCGATTTAACCGGACTAATAACGATTTACCTTATTAGTTTGGAATATTCATTGAAATTTGAAACAAAACAAAAATATACGATTAAAATATTTTTATTTAACGTCATTATGTTTTCTATAGTAAATTTAACTTATGTACAATAAATATAATTTATTTAGATCAATAAACTAATTTATAAAGATTATTTTAACATTAGTTATTTTGAAAATGTCTAAAAATTCTGGTTAATTTGTTTAAACCAATAATCAAACTAAATTTTTTTACGTATCAATTATAAATCAATCTTGTTTCAAAATCAAACCAAACCAAATCAATCGTAATGAATTGGTTTGGTTAGTTAATTTGGATTAACTAAAGATTGCTCACCCCTAAATTTAAATATCTAGATAAATTAATTTTAAGAGTAAAGGAGACATAAATAAGTAAATGCATTTTACAGAATGGTAAATAACACTTTAGCCCTCTTTATTTACTTCTGAGTTGTTAAGGTTCATCAGTGTTGTTGTAAAGTAACAAATTACTATTTATGATTTATTTTTGTCCTTGCATTGATAAGTAGCATAAAGTTTTTTAATGAAGTTTTCCATTTTTTCGGTTTTCCAATTTTTTGCTTGGGAAGAAAGCAATCGATGTAGTAAATAGTATTTTTGGATAATTCTTTTAAAGCTAGCCAAAGGAGTGATTAATCAACTTATTTCATATATTAATCATTAACCATGAAGATGGAAGCAAACATATTAGTCCCACATCAAAAATAAAGTTTAAAACTTGTGTATATATATCAAAAATCAGATGGTCTATGAATCAGAGATGGAGGGTGACCATAACCATATCATTGTACATATACAGTGGAAAGTAATTATGTTGGCCTTCTCTTTTTTTGTTATTCTATTTGATACTTTATTAACCCATTTAAATAGTCTTTACATTTTAATCACGTGAAAAAAGCTATGCACCATTCCATAAATTAGTATCAATGTCTGGAATCGAGGATAGAAATCAGACTCTTCTATATGGCAAATAAAAGAAATTCAACACCGTTTTATTTCTAACAATGAGCATGTTTGAAGTTGACTGCATCATCTCTGTCTTATCATAATTAAATGTTCAGAAAAACATATACAGTAATAACATGGTTTTTTCAATTTTTTTGCAGTTTAGTACGAGGAAAAAATTGAAGAAGAAGCACTGAAATAAAAAGCCTTGGACACTGATAAAAGTTAAGATGATCATGATTCATAATATTTGCAAGTAATGACAATATTCACACTACCAAGCATACATGATAGTTTATATACAGTGGATATGTTTTTCAAGGACGAATATTTTTTTTTAAATTTCAAAGGACAATCAAATTTTTTTATTCACATCAAAAACTCACATTGATATTCTACAAATAATAAAAATTAGTCATGGAAATATTTTCTGTGAATTTGAGAAAAAAATAATAAAAGGTAATTACGAAAGCATTTTTTTTCTTGTTAACGTGGGAGAAAAGTATACAGGAAAAACAGGATGGAAAGCTAAATGCATGCAGCTTCATTATTTACTGCTAATATTTTTCATATTTTAAATAGGACTGGCTATTAAATTGCTTAGTTCTATATTTTCAGTGATATAATATAATGCTATTTTAAGTTATAAAGCTATATTCATTTAGTTTTCCGAGTTGTTTATTTCTATATTTTTATGATAACATTGATCGATAAAAACACTTTTGAAATCCATTTATTTTTTGTAATTTCAAGTGCCATTATTCTTTTTTTTATTAATTTAACGAAGATGAGTAATTAAAGTGATATGAGGTTTACATAATCTAATTGGGTTTTCATCCTTGATCTAATAACGAAAGTTTGTTGTACTTGGATCTAAATTGTTTTCTAAAACGTGTCCTTAAAACTAAATACCCCTATATATATGACATTTGACACAAATAATTTTTGTCACTTTAAAAAATTTATTTTATCATAAGATATTATAACAGTTTTCCATAATTTTGTGATATTAAAGATGAATCTTTCTCGTTTCTTCAATTGCTTTTTTTTATGGGAATCTCCATCAATTCCTTACAATGCAGTAATGATTTTTCATTCTCGTTTAAGTTTTCAATTGTTGAATAGTATTGCTAATATTCATCATAGATTATTTCTTGTTAATTTTGAATGTTGCAACATTGCTTCCATAGTTAACAAAATCTACGAGTGTCGACTTAATGTAAAAGGTTTGACCAATGAAGATGTAGATTATTTTTTTAATTCTTTCTTTACCTTCATCCTTGAACATAGGCAGAAATAAATGAATCTAGGAGGCTGACAAGAGTTATGCATTATTTTGTACTATGCTATTAGGGGCAGCAGGCGCCGTGGAGCGCTATTTAGGTGTCAATTTGTAAATTTGGTTGTAACGACTCGGAATTTTGGATATTTGAAATTGGAATATTTAATTGTTTTTAAATATTTAAAAGTTAATTTTTAACTTGAATTTCAAATATAACTATTTATTTATAATTAAATTTTTGAATTTAATAATTGGAAATTTGGTAAAATATGAAATCTTAGTTTTTAAGCTTGTTAAAAATAATTTAAAGGCTTATAAAATTTATATTGATAATACTGAAGATAATAAAATTTTAAAATTGAATTTAAAAGTGATTTGTTCAATTTTAAAAATATACCGTTTAAATTGACAATTAAAATTGCCTTTCGGGGCACAGTCTCAGAATTCGACGAAACTAGTTCCATTGGATATGTAATAATGTATTATTATCGGATTTCAAATTTCGTGACGTTTGGAGTCATCGTTTGGCCGTATGGTATGAAAATGCGCTGAAATTTATATCGAAAATTCAATATAATAATTCGGTCCAAAATGCTATCTTCTCCATATGATCGAATTAGGACTCGAAGTCTTTTTCGTTGCATTTAGAACAGGGGTATAACATTATGAACGCCTAGCGGCACGCCTTGATAGGAGGTCGATATTTTAAGCGGCGTATTCGAGAAGATTAAAGATTTAATATATATATATATATGTATGTATATATATATATATGTTGACTGGTCAAAATTCCATTCACGTTAGCTTTGCCTTTTTAAAGTAATGTAGCAAGCCTATGCAGACACACAAGGCAATTCAAATACGTTTCCTCATTTTAAATCAATCTCCCTCTTCCTTCTTTTTTTTTGAACAGCCGAACTAATCATAAAAAAAAGATAAAAATGGCCTGCAAAATCCTTTCATCCCTCTTCTGATCGACAATCAAAACTCCCCTCCTCCTTCACCTTTCCAGTTAAGAACGATGGCTGCCTTCTTCCAGTTTGAATCCAACGAAATCACCTTACAAAAAAAGAATAAGAGGTGGAGGGCGACGAAGGTCATCGCGACGAGTCACAAGAAGACAGTGGCGCACGTTCGAGCTTGCGCAAAGAGGAGGAGTCGTAGGCGCTCGCGCGCGTGTAGGCGGCCATGGCAAGTCATCGTTGTTGGAGAGCTTGGTGGTCGTGACTCTATCAGGTCGCGAGTCTTGTGAGCGGTCGAATGCCGCGTGGGCGACGTTGAGGAGTGCGGCGATTTAGTGATGGCGTGTCTGGGTCGCGTGCACGCAAAGGAAGACGCAGGCTTCAAGCAATCTGGGGGAAAGGTGAGCAATGTCCTCTTGGTCCATGTTGTTATCTAATAATGAACTTTGAAAATTTTATCATAAAAAAATGTTAATTAGTTGTGTTATCGTGAAAGGTACATAAATAAGTCTAAAAATTTAAAACTAGTGACATTTAAACAAGAAACGCAGTCTTATATATATCGTATAATTTGTGCATACGAGGTATTAAGCAGAAACGAGATCATCTGTTAAATTGGTAGTTGGAATGTACGGGATGGAATTAAAAATTTGAAATGGATTGCGATTAAAAATCAAGATGAGTTAAATCTCACTCAACTTTGGATTTACAACAATTAATTTTTAATAGTTAAAAATTAATTTTTGACTAATGGATTGAATTGATAATTTAGTATCAGTTGGAGGTGATATTATATATATAGTAGTGTGTGTGTATATATATATTTGGAGTGATTGATATTCCCGCATTATATAGCGGATGAGACCTTATGCGCACCGCATAATAGCGGATGACCCTATATACCACGATATCCCCCTCGAAGTGAGATTGGTATTTTTATATTATGCTAATATCTATGGATGTAGGGAAATAGGTTGGAGGGATCCAACTGGATTCCTCAAAAATATTGAAATTATTTTCATATTCGGTGATATGATTTAATTGAATAATCTATGGTAGATTGTATTGAAAATTGAAATTATTGAATGTTATGGTATTACTGGATATATTTTTGGCATTTTAAAATATCAAAAATGTAAATATTGAATTTTAGAGGAAAATAAAAGGGGGAATTTTAAAGTAAGGTATTTATAGTAAAGTTGGGTTAATTAAAAAGAAAGGAATTTGGAAAATAAATAATTTGGATTTAAAATCCCATTTAACCATCCCGGAATATGTGAAAAATAGAGATTTTGAATAAAGGTGAATTCAAGGGGTTTAAAAAAAATAAGAACTTAAGCGACGTTGTTTTAGTAAAAAGAAATATATTTTAAATTTAAGTTTTAAATAGTTGAATCGAAAAAAGTGGAATTTTGGAAATAAAATATGAAATTGATGTTCCAGATTTAAATGAGAATTTAAATCATAAAAAGGAAGTGAATCAAAAATTAGTGGGTTTCGGAATAAATTGGGTTAGCTAAGGAATTTATTTAAAAATGAAATTGGATTTAAAGATCGATGAAAACCGATTGAGTGTGTGAAACAGTGATTAAAAGGGAAAAATGGGACTATGGAATTTATAAACGAAGTTTTATAAATAAAGCGAAGTAATTATTAGTAGGTAATTTGAAATTATAAAATTCACGGTGGAAATTTATAAGGAGATGGAAAATCGTTTTAAAAATAAATAGTGGTTTATTTTTTGAAACGTGAGAAAGGGAAATTTACGGGATTGGAACGTAAATTAAATTGGAAGTAAATCGAGAGAGATTTATAAGTGATTAGATGGGCTATATTGAAGTGGAAAATGTATTTTCTTGAGAAGTTAAGTATATATTCAAAGAAAGATTTTTATGTATAAATTAGAAAATTTTAATGTGTTTAAAAGAATATCTAATAAAAGTTCATTATTTAATGGTTTAAAATTTTTAAAGTAAATATTAATTAAGTTAGTTATAGTAGTTAATTATTATTAAAGGTTAAATCAGTATTATTATCTTAAAAGGGATAATTATTCAATATTAATATTTTATATAATAGCTTTATTTTAAAAATAGTTTTGGCTAAAGTTTTACTTGGAGAGTTTTTATAGAATTTCGTAAGTATTGTTTTGAATAAAGTGATTTAAGTAGCCTTATTTTAAATATTTTAAGTGTATATTTTTTGATACGGTGAGTTAATTTATTTAAAATCTAAATTAAATAAGACTTGGTGTTTTCAGTGGAAATAAAATATTTGGTCGAATGATTGTTTATTTGATAGTTAAATAACCGACTATCAATCTGGACCCAAATATAACTTTGGAAATATCTAGAAGTATGGAAATTTTATGGTACAGTTACCTTCGGAGGTGTTATACTGTACGTATAAACTCGTTCGTTCTTCCAGGACGTTGATAGCGAAATCCATCCACAAACAGTTAGGGTTGATCTCCGATCTTATCTTTGTCTGTGTATTTCTTAAAGAACCGGGGTTGAGTTTACCGGGAATAGCGAATGTTGTTTTGAAGAGACCGGGATCGAATTTGTGATCTGAAAACCACTTCAATCCAACGAGTACATTTTCGAAAGGAAGACAAGAGTACATACTAAGGCATAAAAACAATATATGCCAAGAGCAACATGTGAGGATGACCCTTGGTTTATCAGAGTACATACTAAAGCAAACAATTTGCCTTTACAACGAAACATACAACGGAAATAAAATAACTTTAGATTCTATCTGCCTCCTGCATGCCTCCGGAAGCTTTTTTCTTCTAAAGAGAAAACCTGAAAATGTTTAACTCTCAACCTACTCAAAAATCAATTGAGTACCCAAGAGTCTAAGGGGAAAAACTTCGAGTCACACAAAAAGCCTGGTATGAATAATAATTTATCATCTCAAACCAATTGGATATCTGGTGAGACAATGCCACTTAGTGGAATGGGTTTTCCCTTCACGAGTACCCTAAAAAATTTATAAAACCATATACTATGCTCCTATATCCAGAATGGTTAAAACACAGTATTTCAAAACAGTACGATGGTATGCAAAAAAATAAATTAATTCTGCATTATCCATACCCATTCACTATGATTATCTGTCTCAATTATAATTTCTAGGATAACTATTAACCTGTAAAATATTAAGGATTATCCGTCCAATTACTTAGTTTTCATGGGATCACTAAGAACCTTTTGGTAACTCCAATATCTTAATTCTTATCCTAGTTTTCATGGGCTAACTAGGAACCTATTAGCTGACTGCCAATATCTTAATCCGGATAAAGTTTTAATGGGCTAACTACAAACCTACTGGCCCATGCTAGTATCAGATCATAGTGACTATGAACCTTTTGGCCCCTGCCAATATCATACGGTTTTCAGGGGCTTACTGCAAACCTATCGGCCCCTGCCAATATCTTTAATTAATTTTTTAACATCTGTTAAGTTATATTCATTAGTGGGTCAACCTAACTGGTTATTCTACCCTTTCCCCAAAATACAATTATAGGTTAATAACAAAGTGAATAACATTTCAAAATCTTTATTTATTTATGTTGTGGTTTTTCCTTAAAATTGTGAATGGGTTATTTTTTGAAACCTTAAAACATCACTTTCGTAACCCCTGGATGACCTCCTTTGAAAGCTTAGTAATTCTCTTTCCAAACTCTAAGTGTATATATGTATAACTTTCGAAACCAATAAGACCTTTCGATAATATCAAGAAAACGTTCTTTAAAACATAGGTTTCGAAACAAATGAAGTACGCTTTTGAAAGCATTGGGTTTTATTCTTAAAACATAATTTAGGTCAAGATGGTTGTACATGATATCTCTTTCGAAACCAACAAATACTAGTTTGGGGAAAAATTGATGGTGTCGGAGCCATCAAGTTCAAAAGCAAAAAGGCTTTGAAAATCAAAACTTCGAAGGTCTAGGTCGAAACCCCCTTTCAACTCCATCTCCTTGAAACCATAACTCCTTTTCAAAAACAATTAGAAAAAAGGTCTGGTTTAATGTAAAAACAAGTGCAACCCTTCGAAAGCATTATTGGTCAACATGGTCAAAATGTAGAGTAGCGGCTAGGCTTCGACTAGGTCGAAACAAACTCCTTTCGAAAGCTTTTATTTTAAAAAAGAAAAGAACTCCTTCAAAAGCTAGTACTTTTAGTAAACATGGCAACCTTCTTTGAAAGCTAAACATCCACCCTTTTGTAAACAATATGTTTCGACTAAGTCAAAAGCTTTAAGCAAAACAAAGCAAGGACTTTATCTTATAAAACAAAATAGGGTTTTAACCCCATCGAAGGCTTACCCTTCGACACCAAAGCTTCCGCCTATCTTCCAATCCACTATGTATCTTCCAAGAGATACTATGCATATTGGTTCCGATTATGATGGTTTCGATAGTGATATTTTCGATTATGATGGGGCGAAATCAATGGAGCTGAAAGGTACTTTCCAATAAAGGTTAAACGCCTTTTTTTTCATTAAAGGCTTAATTAAAGAAATTTTAAGTAATTCTTTTTTAAAAACTTGATTTGTTGTAAAACACAAATTCGCTGCCACAAAAATTTTCAATTACTTTACTACAGAAACCGCTACATTAATTTAGATCCAAAATTAAAGGATTTAAAAGTTACAACCTTTCCAAATAACCTAAATCTGACATCTGCAGAAAAGCCCCTTCTTTAAATTAATTTATTTCCCTAGTAAATCAATTGAGAAAAATAAAAAAAATTGAATTAATCATGCATTCAAACATATTAAAATTTTAGACCCAATTTCTCCCTGAAATTCACAAAATAAATATTTTAACCCAATTGTATCATATTTTCCATCAAAAATTCATAATAAAATTTCGACAGCTTAGAAAATTCTGAAAATTAAAACCCATCTCCAAAATTATATTTTACTCATCATATAAATTTTCCATGGCATTTTAAAATCAATATCTCATGGTTTTACCATTAAAACCTTACGAATTATATATGTGATAATTGTTTAAATCAAGCAATTCATAATTTAAGCATATCATCATTCAAAATTTCATAGAAATGAAATAAAACATAAATCTCAAATCATAGGATTATAGAACCAAACGTAGATGGAATAAATTATTATTCACCTTAGATTTGATAATAAACTTGAGATTTGGTGTTGATTAATCCTTCCTAGCTTGATCTTTGGCTTTAGATTAAAAATTCCTTCTTTTCCTCTTTGGTAATGGCTAGCTTTGATTTAGGTTTTAGATATTATGACCATGAGAAAATGAAACATGAGTGGACATAGAGGAGAAGTAATAGCCATGTAGAATAATAAGGAGGCAATTTTACTAATATGCCCATGTGTAACTAAATTAGCCCTTAAACCAAATTAAAGCCTATTTATTCAATTATTAAGCATGGCCATATATTAATTTAATCAAATCTCAATTTCCTTATCATCATTATTCTATTTAATTTATCTATTTAAATTTCTGAATAATGTTATCAAAATTTAGGGATGTTACATCGTATGTCTCAGGAAAGGATGTTAAGCTAAGAGAAGTTGCCCTCTCTGCCACAAACAGATGATACGTTAATATAGATCAATCACTATAATTAGAAATGCAATGTCAAACATCCGTCCATACAAGTTCTTTAGGAATAGGACAAATAGAAGCAACTCTCCTACTATATCCTATCAAGAATCATCCTTACGATTAGTAGCGAGAAGTCCTTGCATCAAAGATATAAAATGAAGAACTATTGCCACATAATATGATATGGGAAATTTCCCCTAAGGGTCAGTGATAAGCAACCCTGCATTCCACCTTCCAAATTATTTACATGTCTTCACTTCGAATAAGTAAATTGGTTCAAAGTGATTTCCGGATAAGAATTATTCAAATCCGATCCTGGTTCCTCCAAACCAATCATCGATAAAAAGATGTTAGGTGAATTGGGAATTATTGTTTAATCGATTAATTTCCTTTTATCAAAATATCTTTTGGAGATATATATCTTTAAAATACTCTTTCCAGTAAATATGGAATCATTAAATATCTCTTATAAAATCTTTAAAAAAAATTAAATTCTAAATTATTTTCATTCTTTACTTAGGAAAATATTTCCAAATCACTTATTTAAATCTTAACAAAGATTTCCAAATCATAACCTTTTAAATGGGTCAAAAACAATGTTATTTAAGACATTGTTTACTTTAAACCCAAACCAATTAATTTTAGTGAATATTAGGCTCAGGTCCCTAATAAGTTTCAAAATACACTCCAGTAAAAAAAAGTATGTAAATTAGGTCCCTAGAATTAAGTTATTAAGTAATTGCATACAGTTATGCAATTATTCACTGAATAATTGCAGACATTGATGCAATTATATCCAAAAGTTGCATAAATTTATGCAATTTTTATGGCGAATAATTTCCATAATTTTTTTGGCGAATAATTGCGGAATTTTCCGCAATTTTTTTGATGAATAATTATGGCCGCAATTTTCAGTGAATAATTATGGAAATGTTTGTAACTTTTTGATATAATTGCATAAATGTCTGCAATTATTCACCAAATAATTGCATAAGTGTATGTCATTATTCGGTAACTTAATTCTAAGGACCTAATTTACAAACTTTTTTTTACTGGGGTTTGTGTGTATTTTGAAACTTATTAGGGACCTGTGACAAACTGTCCCTTAATTTTAAGTATAGGAAATAAATTAATTCAAAATCATTTTCATAAGTAATATTGGAAAACATTATTGAGTTAAAAATGGTCGATATAAATTATACTAATTATATTCAACATCTATTTCCGTATCCAACCTTTACTATCCATCGAATAACGGTGAAACCACCTTTTAAATTCACACAGATAGTATGGCTTCTCCCCTCGGAATTTAATATCAAGTATAAGAAGATTATTCCTATGTAATCTAAGTTGTTTAAATTTGGAAAATTATATCTTTTAATATACTTTGGGAAATTTTGATCCGAGTAAATCAAATTTACTATCACCTTCGTCAAGCCAGTCCGAGGAGCTAGGGAGGGCAGGCCATTGGTTTCCTAAACCCAAGCCTAGAACTACCTCTCTGTCACCCATAAGGTAGTCAAGTTATTTGGTCGACTCTAAATCCTTTTATTACCTTTTCACTACAAGAATTACTAATTATAGCAACCGGGGGGGCAACGACCGCCAACGGACTTTGACTAACGGCTTCCAACGGCGAGCAACGACAAGCTTTTTCTCGGAATTTTTTGATAACAAAAAACACATGCCATTGGAAGCCGTTGGAATATTGGCTTTGGCGGCCATTGCTCGCCATTGGAAATCCGCGACTTACCTGCAGCTCAATCTTCTTCTTCCCCATTCCAATTCCATACGAAAAATAACCCATGAACCCCAATTTTCCCACCCTAAACAATTTCCAACCCCATTTTATCCCCTTCTACACGTTCTAGCATCCCCATCTTCATTTGCAAGCTTCACAACCTCCAAAATCAGGTATTATTTGCTAAAACCCTAATTTTGTTAAATTTTTAATTTTAGGTTAAATTGGTAATTTTTGTGTATGTATTGTGCTATTGTTTGTGTAGTGTAGTGTATTGGACCTTAATAATTGTTATTAAACTAATTATTGCATGTTTAACTATGATTTGTTAAATTAGGTTTATTATTAAATTAGTGTCAAACTTAATAATTATTACTAACCTAAGCATGAACCTCACTTGTTATTATATTGGTGATTGAATTGCGTAAAATCGTACGTAGAAAGTGATGATATTGACCTATAAATTGTTCACTTTTGACATGTTATGATACGATATATATGTGATACATTTTGTGCATGACTGGATGTGATTTTTGATGCGATTATATGTATAACATTGTTTGTTTATTTTATACGTTGTGCACACACACTGGATATTTTTTGTATTAGGAAAAAATCATTATATATGCGTTGATTCAACATATTGTTTATTGATATAAAAGTTTAAATTTTATGAAAATAAAATTTAAACTTTTGTATCGCTAAATTTTAAAATTTAAACCCTTAGAGTGTTTTTGGTCCCGTCTGATAAGTATTGTATATGATCGTTGTGTGGATATTCGTTTTTTTAACAGAACGAACATCTATATTCATCGTATACAGTATTTGTTGGATTTGTCCCTGTATTGGACAAGTTACAAAAACAATAACGTAATTAAATCTCGTAAATCATTTCAGTTTAAACGGTTCGCAAAATTTCGGCAGCGCTTCCCTTTATGTTCCCTGTGTACACGCAATTGTGTATTGTTCAGGGAACTAAAGCGAAGTGCTATCGAAATTTTGTTGAATAGTTTAAATTGAAATGATTTATGCGATTTATATACGTTATTGTATTTGTAATGGGAGGTAGGATGACCCATCAACAAAGTGTCAATGATCAATTAATATCAAATTCGCTGATAAAATTATTTAAATAGAATATAATGTTCATTTCAAAATAAGCTTTAAGTATTATTTTAACAGATATAACAAAAACAAGAAGAATTTTTATAAAATTGTTTTAATAAAAAATGTCAATGCAAATTTATATCGTACTTTTTAATTATATACGTAGGTAAATGGACAATTATTTTACTGATCGGAGCTGGATGTACAAAAAATGAAGGGTCGATACTGAAGGATCAACAAGTGAACATTTTAATAATGGTGTTAGTGTATTTATGGATTTTGCTTTACGTAATAACAGAAACTACAAAGAAATCCATTGTCCATGTAGTAAATGCAAATTGTTAAAGAATTTGATACCACAAATGGTTCGAGTTCATTTGTGTCAGTACGGTTTCGTGTCGAACTATTTGATTTGGGATCGTCATGGGGAACAGTTAGCATCTAATCCCGTACAAGATGAGGAGGTGGTGAGTAATGAAATTGGTACGACAAATCTTGTAGAACATATGGTTGAAGATGTTGCACGTTCAATGTTTCCTGTTCCTCAATTAACTGATGACGATGGTAATGCTGAAGAAGAACCAAATATTGGGGCAAAAAAAATATATGATTTGTTAGATGCCGCAAAAAAACCCATTTGGGAAGGCTGCACAAGCGGAACCCAATTATCAGTAACTGCTGAATACATTGCGATGAAATCCATATACAACCTCACAGAATCTGGATTTACGGCTGTTGTACAAGCTGCGAAACAACATATGCCTCCTAATAATCTAATGTACGAAAATCATTACGAAGTTAAAAAACTGATGTCGGCTTTCGGTTTACCGTATCAAAAAATAGATACATGTCTAAAGGGTTGCATGTTGTTTTGGAAAGAGTCGTTTCTCTTGTCGTATTTAGACATGATTTTTATTTACTTAACACTATTCCAAATTTTATTTTAAATGGTTGCATGTCTAAAGGGTTGCATTTCCAACGGCCTCCAACGGCTTTCCAACGGCCTCCAACGGCTTACCGCCGTTGGAAAGAGCCGTTTCTCTTGTAGTGTTTAGAGATGATTTTTATTTACTTAACACTATTCCAAATTTTATTTTAAAACAATTTTCCTTTAACCAATTTAATTTAAATTCCCTTAAAAGAATTCTCAAACCACTTTCAAAATACGTAATTATTCATTTGAAAAGATTCAAAAAAGATTTGGGAAAGAATAATCAAGTTAAATCATAGTTTGCAAAAGTTATTAGAAAGTGTCGCAAAAAAGTGCTACAAATAGTGTTATCAAAGTTTATTTGATTAAAACAACTTTTGATTATTTGGAAATCCATTTTTATAACTCAAATCTTTTTTAAACAATTTAAAAGATTTATAGGATTTATTTTATATTTTAAAAAAGTTAAAAATATCCATTTTAAAACATTTACTACTTTGGTCGGAACTACCAAACCGCTATTTTATTTAAAAATTGATTAGCTTATATTTTAAAATCTACTAAAAAAATCTCAATTGTTTTCTTTTGTTTGAAAACTATGATTATGCAGGTTCGGAAAATTCTTATTACAAAGAATTCTAACTCCGAGTCCATCCTATAAACGGATTTAATTCTTACAGCGTGAAATCGCTAACTACCATTACGTGACGCTCCTACTTTTAACTAAATTTTCAATATTTATTTAAACCTTGCCAAAAGACTTTTAAATGTTTATCAAACATTTTTAAATCATATAAACCATTTTTCAGGGGTTTAAACATTCAATATACACCATTTTATTCAATAAAGGAAAGTGATTTTCTTGGTGCTTATCGATATGTAATAACGTGACTAGTATATATATTAAACAACCATATTAAACATCCATATTATCTTATACAAACATGATAAACAACCACCATTAACAATCATATTTGAATATATACACTACAAAAAGCAAATCAATTTCTAACGGCTTCTGCCCGTCGGCGGCCATCGAAAGCCGTCGAAAATAACCGCTGCAAAAAATCAGTCGATGAATAGATTTTCCAACGGGTCCCGACAGGCACCGTCGCCTGTTTTGCGACGACTGTCGACTGCCATCCGACGGCTTCTGACGGCCTTCAAAAGACACATGGACAATCACATCGTGTGCTGAAAGCTGTCGGGAGCCATCGGAAAATGACGTCTCAAGCCATCAAAAACCGTTGGTAATTTTTGGCCCACGAGCCGTTGGGAGTCGTCAGAAAAATATGGATCTATTTTTCTAAATTTCTGCTACGCTTTTGCATTCCATCCACAATCCATAAATACAATATATTTCACCCAACACAATATATCCAACTCAAATATTCAATATGAAGTCAAACCATTCAAAGATAATCAAATATCAAAAAGAAATAAATCAAGCATAATTCATATAAAATCAAACCAAACTTCGCTACCATAATTTACATACATCTAATTGTACAATATATACATCAACCCTTCACCAACTCCTCACCATCAACTCCCAAATGTCAGAATTACTACCACCAAATGTATTATAAAACAATATACACAATATTTCAAATCCAACTCCTCCAACTCAATGTATTATCCAAACTTACTAAACACTGACACAAAACATAAAAAACATACCTATCACTCCGATCAATTAGCTCTAGAACCTCCTTAACTAGTAGGGGATGGAAAGCGGATAACATACTACTGCATGTACTCGGCAATACGCTGATCGAGCAGCTGTGTCATCTCGATAGCCTGGCGACGATTCTGCTCTTCCAACTGCGCCACCCTAGCTCTCAACTCTTCGATCTCTACTAGATCGATTTCTGCTTTGGCCGTTTGGCTGGCTCTCCTCTACCTGCTAGCCTACAACACTTATTTAATTTAGTCTATAATCTTACTATCAAAGTTAAACATAATGTGTTAATTGTTATATTTATAAACTTATTACTAAAACTAAAGCGACGTGAAGTTATTTAGAACTAAAAGATTATTAAATTGTTATATCTTAATATATTATTCATTACCCCTTGATTGCCACAGCCGTAGTGCTTGTTCTGTGATGGTGGATCCATGACTAACTCAAAAATAACGTTATCCTCATCCATCATTAGCTGCTCTTGACCGGTATCCTCCAAGAGTTTTTGGCGTTGTTCCATAAACTTACTTGCATGAACAAATAAAAATGAAGTTAAAATTAATATCATGATATCTTAATTTATTATACTTTAACAATTAAAACAATTACTAATAGTATATAAAATAAAATATGCTTACATGGCTCTTTCTTGACTTATCGTCGTGCCATGTATATGAAATTGTACTGTCCGGATTTACATTCTCAACGGCATGAGTACGGGTAAACACATCCATATACGACATGGTACCCTGCGCCTTAGCTTCCTGAAATTGATTATTATGTACTATTATTATATATTCAAAATTATATAGCACAATAACTATTTATAATTCACATTTAATAAATTTACCAACTCATGGTGATATTGCTTGAACGACTTTGATCCTCCCCGATGAGTGATGGAATTTTTGTTCCTATTTGCAGAGTTTCTTTTCGACTCTCCATGTACATTTAAATTTAACACATTGTTTACTTACCAAATATTTTTTGATATTTACGTATCATTGAATAGTTAATTTTCCTGCAAATCTGTTTGCACTCCAGTTTCATATATCTTTGGATAGTCCCTTACAAGTTCGTATATGTCTTCGCTTGACCATATCATGGGTGGTTATCTGGTTTCTACTCTATTAGCTAAAAAGTTTTTCTTGTCTCCTCTGAAGGAATGATTGACATGGAGAAAACATCAATAGCTGTCAAAGCATGAAATTTTCTTACCATTCGGTAAAGAAAACGTCAGTGTTTCTTCCATGCAATATGGACATGCTAAACGACCGGATGTACTCCATCTTGAAATCATTGCATAGGTAGGATAATCACTTATAGTCCACAACAAATAAGCAAACATACAAAAAAAATTCTTTAAAACGTCGTATGTTTCTACTCCTTCGTTTCATAGTGTTTTTAACTCCTCAATCAACGGTTGTAAATAAACATCGATTCCTTGTGTCAGATCGTCGGGGCTAGGAACAACAGTAGTAAGAAACATAAATTGCATTTTCATACACATCAACGGAGGTATATTATAAGGTGTGATGATAATGGGGAAAGATGAATATTTAGCACCAAATTGAGAAAATGATGAAAAACCATCCGTACATAATCCAAGTCTAACATTATGACTCGCTGCTGCAAATTTAGGATAAGTTTTGTCGAAATGCTTCCATGTTTCTCCATCGGCTGGATGTGTCAACGTACCCTCTTCCTTTATTCTCACACTATGCCATCTCATATGAGATGCAGTTGTAGAAGATGCATTTAATCTTTGAAGCCTAGGAGTGATGGGCAAATAATGCATACGTTTGTATGGGACTTCCTTTCCCTTCTTTTCTCTTGGTTTGTACCTTTTCTCGTTACATATTCTACACTTTCTGAGAATGATGTTCTCTTTCCAAACCAACATGTAGCCATTTAATCATGTATCTATTTTTTGATAAAGTAAACCAAAAGCCGACATAAGTTTTTTAACTTCATAGTGATTTTCGCACATTAAATTATCGGGTGGCATATGTCTTTTTGTAGCTTGTACAATGGCTGTAAATCCGGCTTCGGTGATGTTGTATTTTGACTTCATCGTAATGTATTCTACGGTTACTGATAGTTGGGTGCCGCTTTTACAACCATCCCAAAGAGGTTTCTTAGCAGCATCCAGTAAACCATAATTATTTTTTGCTCCAATATTTGATTCTTCAACATTTTCATTGTCGTTGTCAACTTCAACCGTAAGAAACATTGATCGTGCTTCAACTTCAACCATATTTTCTATACGGTTCATCATAATAATTTCATTATCAGCAATGTCTAATTCAGACTCTACAGAAATATTTGCTATAACTTCTCCATGATGATCGCAAACATAATACTTCAGTACGAAACTATTTTTGCATAAATGGACTTTCACAATATCGTGTAACAAATAATTTAAATGTTTACACCTACCACATGGACAACGAATTTTTACATCGTTTCCATTATTACTTAAAGCAAATTCAATAAATACGTTTATACCATTATAAAAATCTTCTTTTGTTGGGACTCTCAACTCCTTCTTTGATACATCCATCACCTCCGATCAACAAAATAATCGATAATTTTTCCTATTGAAAAAATATGTCGCAAATTCAAAAATAAATATTGGTCATATTACGAATTCACATTATATTTTTCAATGTATCGATACAAAAACTTATATGCGTCAATTTTACCCCACTTAAGAATAAAATATAGAAATGTTGGTTTATGTTTATCTTTTTTCTAGTAAGTCATTCTTCTTTCCATTACAAACACAGTAAACACTTACATTTTGTATATTATTTCGTTTTAAACGATTCAACAAAATTTCGACAACACTTCCCTTTTGTTTCCTGCATTGTACACAAATGCGTGTACGTAAGGAACAAAAAAGAAAAGTGACGGAGAAATGTTGTGAACCATTTAAAACGAAATAATGTGTGAAATGTAATTGTTTACTGTGTTTATAACTTGCCCAGTACAGGGACAAATCCAACAAGTATTGTACCTGATAAATATAAATGGTCGTTTTGTGACAAAAATTACTATTTATATAATGAACATGTACAACACCCAACGGATGGAGCCAAAAACTCTCTAAGGGACATAAAAAAGTAGTTTATAAAAAAGAATATATTTACTAATTTTATTCATTTCAAAAAATTATTAATTTACCACATTTGTTCCACGTATTTTATCGAATAAGGCTGTTTTAATATTGTTTTCATTTTCCAATACAGTCAAATGTTTTTAGACACATGCGTTTATTATTGTTATACAAGTCAAAATGTTATACAACTTATGTCTTATTCCAATTAACACAATACAACAATGGTTTACATATACACACACAATCAAAAATTATACATACTCTTTAAAATTTCACAATATCATATGAAATAGGTATACCATGGGATGTTATAAACAATTATTACGCTATTGGAAACAATTGCAATCACTAATTAGTCCAAATTTATCAAATTATGCAAATCTATATTTAGGGTAAAAATTAGATTTTTGGTGAAAATAAGAGATTATACCTGAGATTGAGAGCAATAGAGTTAGATTATGCAGCCGTGGAGGATCCAGAAGCTCGAAATTGGACATTGGAAGCTTGGAGGAAGGATTTGGGGGTTTTTTGATAAAAACTTTCGTGCTGAGAATGAGGAAGAAAGCTCGGTTAAGCCTTGTAATTCATGAATTTCTGATGGCTTCCGACAACCGCCGACAGCCCATCAAAAGCCATCGGAAATTAGCCGTTGAAAGCCGTCGCTACATGCTATAAGAATGCTAGCCTTTTCTTGTAGTGATATATCATCCAATAATATATATAACTATATTTTAGGAGTTTTCTCACCACTATTGCTTCCTAACTTCACTAAACGTACTATATCTCTGTTATGATCACATGAAAGCTTTCCCTAGACACATGAAAAGTAACATCCAAGACTTGAAGAGGGTGTCCAAAGTATGGAAGAGAAGCGTTGGAGCTTCGACCTTGAATTCTCAAAACTAGACAAAAAACTATGTCATCTTCTCTCAGGTATTTGACCTTTTTACTCTCCGAATTTGGAAAAGTGGTCTACATAAAAGTAGTTGGAAATTCATTTATCTATGGCTTCATGAAAAGAATTTCTTGATTTGGATCTGTTTTGAGGAAGTTGTGGCCAAGAGAAGAAAAGGTGTTCATGAATTCATAAAAATTAAACCCGAGAATGGGTTGACTTCTAACTTATTTTTTGACATGTTGCTCCATGAATTTTAAAAAGTGGTCAAAATAAAAGTTTTTGAAAATTATTTCCCCTACAATTTAAAGAAAATGAAACACTTAGTTTTGTCTGGTTTTGAGGAAGATATGATCAAAATAAGAGAGGGTATTCTCGGACCTAAAATTCTAGGCTTGAAAATGCAATGCAAAGAAGTAAGATTTCGACATGGAAAATCTCTAAAATTGTAACGATCCAGAATTTCAGTCGTTCGAATTTGAAATATTTAATTGGTTTTAAATATTAAAAATTTAATTTTTTTAAGTTAAATAACTTGAATTTCAAATATAGCGATTAATTTGATAATTAAATTGTAAATTTAATATTTGAAATTGTTTTAATAAGTGAATCTTGAATTTAATAGATTAAAAATGATTTCAAATGTTGATTTAAATTCTATTTGAATGAGAATGAAGATGTTAAACTTCAATTTATAATTATAGTGATTAGAATTGGTTTTAAATAATAATTCGTCTTCATTAATGTGTGAAAATAGCTTTTTGGGACATTGTCTCAGATTTCGACAAAACTAGTTTCATTAGATTCGTAATTCTAATTATTATATGCTATTAAATTTCATGGTGATCGAACGTATCATTTGGTCAAGCGAGTTCGAAATGCGTAGAAATTAATTAAAGGAATTTAATTTAATATAATTCGACTTTGAAAGCTAACTTCTACATATGATGAAATTAGGTCCCGATACTAGTTCCATTATGTTCGGAATAGGGGTATTATATATAAAACGCCAAGCAGCACGCTTCGTTTGGAGTTAAAAAGTTTAGCAAATGAATAGTGCTTTGAAATTTTCTGTAGAAGGACGTTAACTTTCTTCATTTGCAAACCCTAGCCCTAATTGTCTTCAGCCGCCATTAAAATAAGGGGGAATTAATTTAAAGGACAAAAATTTGTGTATTTTTAGCCTCAAGGACACGACCTCAATATTTTTACCACAAGGACAAACATTCTCCTAAAAATTATTCATAAGGACAAACATTCTTCTAAAATTATTCATAAGGACAAACATTCTTCCAAAACTGCTACCGAACTAAAAACTGATACCTAAAAACTGCTACCGATAACTACAAACTGATACCTAAAAACTGCTATCAATAACTAAAAACTGATACCTAAAGAAAGCTGTCCTTCGGGCTAAAACACTGAAGGTCTGTCCTTGAGGCTAAAACGCTGAGAAATTTTGTCCTTCACGAATTTAATAGCTCCATCCAATGATTAACAATCAATGGAGCTTCTAGGGGCCAAATTGGCCAATGACTTTGACTACAAACTTGGAGAGCTCGACGAGATGAACCTATTCAACGGTTGGGTTGTCATATGGCATGGCGTGAAGGTCGAATTTGGGCCATGTTCGAAGAGCATGGGTTAATTTTTTGGTCTTTGGTAGTGCGTAGTCGTGTGATGAGGTTGGTCGCGGCGATGGCGATGTGTGACAGCATCAGGCGCGTGATCGGCGGCGGCGGCGTATGATTTTTTCTCACGATTAAAGAAAATAAAGGAAGGGGGAAGTTGCGTTACCTGGAACAAGAGTAAGAGAGAGGGAAAGGTGATTTACGTTTAAAGTTTGATTAATTAAAAGTCCATTAGAATTTATTTTTTCAAATGTTCATTCATTCATATTAAATTCATACAAAGTCCAAATAGAACGTGGCATGTAGTGTTGCGATCGTATCAGCGAATTCTATGCTATGTAGTTGGATTGGATAAGTTTGGAGATCGTAGGAATTTGACTTAAAATTGAAAGCCTATTCAATTTTTATTCGAACTGGAGCGCTTTGGCGACTTCTGAAATCAATGTGAGTGAAACTCACCTTTTTGGTTAACTGGAAATATATTATAGTCAATAAAAATTATTGATTGGATGCGTGGATATTTTACCGTTGATTGTTAGTGATTGTTTGGATGATTTACTATTTTATTTGTTGGATTGGATATATTCCCACCCCTTGAGTGGATGACATCCTATTACATTCACCTATAAGAGCGGATGACCCTTTGTATATGATCTTGCCTCGAAGCGGTCGATTTATATTCTTTATGATTATATATTATATGTGATACATAGGAAACAGGTTGGAGAGATCCATCAGGATTCCTCACACTGTTGATTTTATTTTTTATATAATCTGAAATATGATATGATGGATGCCATAATTGATAACATGGATGATTTTTTCCTATTTAGTGATATAGTAACACGTGGCAATATTTTTAAATTGAAGGTGAGGGTAAATCTGGGAATGTTAAATGATATTTTACAAATAGAAAGGAATTTATAAAAGGAATTTGTCCATATGGGGGCAACGTTAAAAATGGATGGTGATTGATGTTTTTAAATAGGATTTATGAATAAGTGAGATTAATAAAGAAAATAGTGTTATAAATGGAGTTCATTTATAAAGGGCTTATATGAAAGAAAGTTTTATAAAATAGAAAGAGATTTTTAAATATAGTTTTATAAATACAGAAATGATTATGTCGAAATTTAAGTATGAATTTTTATCAGGGAAATATATATGCATTTTAAAAAGTGGTTTATTTATAATGACATTTTTTTAAAGTTGTTTGTCAATATTTTATATTTTGAAAAGTAATTATTTATATTTTTAATATGGTTTGAAATTAAATATATTTATTTATCAATAAATTGTTGGAAATTAATTATTATTATTATTTATACTAATATTGAAGATAAATTATTGTTGTTTTATTTAGAATGTTTTTGAAATTACTAATTTTTATTATTTTTAAGATGTTTGAAGTTAATTATTATTTGTTTAAAATGTTTATTATTACATAATAGTGTTTGAAAAGTAAATGATTAGGATTTTATTTATAAATGTTTTCGTGGTTTATAAATAGGATTTTATAAATAGATGTGCGTTTTATAAGAGGAATCTTATAACATGGTTTGGAAAACTTAATGGAAGATTTTTTAAAAAGAAAAAAAAGAGCTTTATAAATGGTCTTATGGAATTATAAAGGGTTTATAAATGATTTCAGGAATGTATAAAAGAGATATAGAAATGATTCTAGAGATTAATGAATGGAGTATAAACGGGTTTTAGATATTTATAAAGGATTTCGTAAATCTATTCTAGAATTGTGTAAAAAAGAAACATTTCTCTGTTTTGTGAATATACTTATACCGTCGAGATAAGTATATGGATATTTTCTAAGTATTAGAGGGGTAGGGATTGGTGATATATCTTTGTAAAAGCATTCCCATACAAGAAATTTACAAAGTGATTTTAATTAATGAAAGATTTATTAAAGAGGCTAGAGGTTTCTCGTGTGCTAATCTAGTGTTGGTTTTTCCCATTTGAAATAAACCCCTAAATTTCAACATTTGTTATTCGGTAGTTAAATAATCGACTATCAAATTTGGACTCAAAATGTAACTTTGGAAATATCTTGGGGAAACACGTGAGTTATATGGCACAGTCATCTCTGATGATGCTAAACTGCATATAAACTTTGTTTTGTTCTCCTAGGACAAATGCTAAGGAAATAAGTCCACTAATGGCTTGGAGGTGATCTCCCTTCTTATCTTTGACTGTTTACTTCCTAAAGAACCGGGGTTGAGTTTACCGGAAAATATGGAATGTTG
Organism: Allium fistulosum; assembly: GCA_030737815.1. Classification (NCBI taxonomy): domain Eukaryota; kingdom Viridiplantae; phylum Streptophyta; class Magnoliopsida; order Asparagales; family Amaryllidaceae; genus Allium; species Allium fistulosum. Next base: position 531,747,719 of record CM060908.1, on the reverse strand, counting down.
TTTCAAAGAAACCAGGATCGGATATGTTTTTTGAAAACTACTTCGATCCAACTCAAAACGTTTCGAAGTGAAGATACCTTGAAGATGATGGAATTTGAAGATGGAGTTCTCAATCATTTAGTTTAGTCACAGAACGAACTTTTATGGATGAATGCTGGCATTGCATTGTTGGTTGAAGGGTAGTGTTAGTATTCCAAGTGGGAAGTGCTATATATAAGTTAAAACGTAGCCTCAAGTCTCATCAACCAGGAATGACTAAAACTAGGTGATTGAGTGTTGGAACTGGACCACCCGTAGTGGAAGTTATGGGTGACTTTCAAAAGGTTTACCCTATTGAATCTTTATTGGGCCTATGAAGTCTAACTGAATTATAACATTTCTAAATTTCATTTAAATAAAACCATTTATTTATTTAAATTCAAATATATTAAGATATGAAATTAATTTTATTTGATTTAGTTTATACATAAATGTATCATATACATATATGTGTAAGTGCATATATAAAATAATAATCTGTGAAAGGTATAATATGCCTATATGTAGATGATAGGATTTACATCGCAATAGACATATTAGCTCATTTTATATGCATGTATAAATATATTATATATAATATATGAACATGAAATATTTATATGATAAATATATTAGAAATAGAGAGAAAAACTATTAAAAATTATTTATAATTCAAAATTAACTTAGTTTCGCAAACATTATAATTTTATTTTTTTTAATTTGTATATATTGTGAATAAAATAATGTTTTCATCCATAAATAATTAACATAAAATAATCTATTGATGAAAATTCAAATTCTACAATTTTTGAAAATCTAAGATCATAAAATAGAGCTTAGGAAAAATCTAGAGATTTTTCAAAGTTTAAATATTATTTTTAAAAACAAATACATTATTTCGGCAATAATTATTTAATATAAAATAATATATTATTAAAATTTCATATTATAAAATTTCAAAAATTCTAAGATCATGAGTTAAAGGTTACAAAAAGTTTTGAATAATTTTTCAATTAAATTATTATTTTTAATAAATCATAAATAGTTTTTGCAAAATAATATTAACTATTAACAATAATAAACTTTATTGAAAAATTCCTAAATTTTTTCTATATGTTTCTAAAATTATATAATATTTTTAGAAAATATAAAATTAAGTTTTTAATGTAATAATTATTTTATATATAATAAACAATACAAAATTTTAATAAATGTTAATTTAAAAATATGAATATATGTATGATAATTAATTTTCGAATTTGTAAATTCATATTATATATAAATAAGTGTACTAAAATTTTTAAATCATAAATATATCTTAAATATGCATATATGCTATTATGAGAGAGAAATATACACTAATATATATACATATATATATATATATATGAATTTATTAATAAATATATGTAAAACAATTATTAATGAAAAAATTTGATTTTGTGTTGTAAACTACATTTGTCTATACATAAATCAAATAGTATAATAAACAAATTATGCACATAACCAAATTGATTTGTGACAACCACATCTACTTACAAAAATCTCACCTAACTAAACATATGGTAGCAATATATTTAAACAGATATGAAATTGCTCATTATAGGATCATAGAATGTAATTTAATTATTGTAATATGAATTAAAATGACCAATTTAATGATGCCATTGAATCCACTTTGGAGCAACGACTTCCCTTCCTTTTAATGTTCTTGATTCGTCAGATTGCAAGTCCGGAATCACCAACCTCTAACTATCGAATAGTATTATTTTAATTTGAAATATATTTGAGAATTTTGGAGTGGATTTAGAGCTATGTTTTAACCATCAATAAAAAAGTTAATGGCGGCCAAAAAGGTTCGTAATTACGTTTAGAGATACATACATACATACATACATACATACATACATACATACATACATTCATACATACATACATACATACATACATATATATATATGTATGTATGTATGTATGTATAGGGCTGTATTAGAGAAAAACGAGGAAAACCTTTTTACCCATTCTCACTTGATCTCAACCCATTATCTCCAAGCCAATTCCCTATGTTTTAGCCACCCCTGTACCTTCCCATAACCGAAATTTTGCAGCCCGAATGATGGGCCTTAAACTCATTTAAACCCAAATCAAAATACTATGCAATTAAATCTAATTTAATCGCTTGTCGATATTGTATATCGATCGTTATATTTATAACTATTATAAATATATAACATTATTTACGTCTCAAATCATATTCAAATTTTATAATTAATATTTCATAAATATTAATTAATTTATAACAATTATAAACTAATTAAATCATTCGGTCTTAAGGGTATTTATCATTTTGGCTGTGTAACTCTTGGGTGTAAATTTGGTCAGCGATTAACATTGAACTATTCTAATGATGATGTTTACACATCACTTAGCAGGTGGTGTGACATTATGGCCAAATTTATCGCTTACTCATTTTTGGTAAAATCAAATTTAATTTAATAACGTTACCCGGTTGTGACATTTGTTTACACCAATTCTCTTTGTTAAAACTATATCACTTTGGACTTATAAAATTTTGTAATGGTCAAAATTCCAACCTCATCCACATTCAACTTTATAGTCTAAATACAAAGTCTTTGGTTTAATAATAACAATTATTATTAATAGAAATGCTCTGACCAGAGACTTTGGCTTTGAGTTGACTTGAGTTGACTGTGATACTAACCGCATATAACCGAGGAGACGAATCCTCTCTTGAATAGTGCTTCACTTCCAATACTTCCACCCAAACCAACTATAGTCACTCGATGGACGTCATGCCATGATTTGGCTATAATCAAAGTGGAGCTTTCATATTGAAGATCCATAGTATTCTTAAGTCGAGAGAATTATGTAAATCAATCACATCGATATTTTCTTTTTGACCTTAGTTATATTAACAAAAAACTATCGAGTGGGTCGTTCCATAGTTATACAATAACTCTTAGTATGTAACCTGTAGGTGCCTCCAGCAATCATGAGTAATACACTGCTCAACATTTGGAGAGTGTTACATACTCCAGTCTCAACGGATACGTCGATATCCAGTCTCGATGCATCTTGACTAGGAACATTTAAAATGGTATTGTGATAATTTACTCACGGTTACAACACTTTGTAACTACTATCACAAAATATACCATTTATCGATTTTTCTATTAAATATACTTTTAATTAAGTTAATTAATTAATTAATATAATCACATTATATCAAGTATATAATAGGAAGAAAATACCTTTTATTTCGAACAAGATTGGTCAACGAGTTAGATATATGTAACAAATTACATAATTGCCCTTAGGGCATATCCCTAACTCTATCATTCTCCCACTTGCACTTGGGGTCAATTATGGAATCTAATTCCAACTTCTCCAATTAGTTTTCTCTAGGGATGGCAATGGGGCGGGTCTAGGGTCCAATCTCGGTCGACCAGCCCCTGTTTTGGTCCGCCCAGACACACCCCATTGGTTCGTCAGGGCGGGAAGACCCATGACCTGTTCTTGAGAGCTCCGATTCTAGGGTTATTTCAGTTTATTCCAGTCATTTCAGTTCAGACTCGTCAGTTGCTTATGTATTAGAGATTCATTTGTATTTGAGATTTTGTTGTATTTTTTTCAGACTCTGATGTTTATAGTAGCTTCATGAACTACTATTTATCTATTCCGCTACTTATTGTTGTAATACTCTGTGTCTGTGATTCTCTGGTTTATTTATTTACTGTATATGGTGGGTTTTTCCAATTATAAATTAACAATATGTTGTTTTGAGCAATTCAAGTCCGACATGTGCAGATGCGAATGGTTCGAAATATCAAGTCGTTACAAAAAAAATATAATACATTGCAGTATAAAATTCCTTTTTTTATAACTTTAAAGGATAAATTTATATTTTAAGACATTGGGATGTGGAAGCACGGATTACTCTAATACAAATTAGGTTATGTAGACATTCTCATTTTCAATATGTTATTAAAATTTATCCAACTCATAACTCAAATTAACGGTGCATAATTTTTTTGTTGAAAATATTGAAGTTGCAATCATGACACTTCTACAACGTTAAATTTATGATTAACTGCTAAGTTAAAAAAGGTTTACTAATTGAAACCTTAGATAATGAATAAAAGTTTATGTGTGGATAAGTTGATCGTAAGATGTTCTTCTAAACTACAACCACATACAAAGCTCTTCTATTTTTCCCTCGTTTCTAACAATTAGCTCCAAACATTTAGTTAGTTAAGTTGACCATTGATTCAAAATATTTAAATATATTCAATTACGTAACATCCGTTATTTCATTATAAATCTTTAAAAATATATATACAATATTCGTATTAATAAAAATGGAAAATCCTTTTTTTCATCCAAATATATATATATGGTTGGCCGACTTTATAGTAAGCTATCCACTTTTATTACTGAAATTTAAACAGGTGTTCTGCACATGTACGGAACAACTATGCCGGGTTATAATGGTCGTACCATTATATAACAATTATTACAAGTGTAAGACAGAGATGCCTCGGCAACTACTCATAGTGGGCTAGACACTTACAACACATTCATCAGTGGCTACGTTTGAACAAGACACGTTGAAAAAATTACAAACATAATTTCATGAAAGGCTCGAAGCCACATTGAAAAAATTACAAACACACACTGAAATAACCAAGTAGCACCATTACCTGTAGTAATATCAGTGTGTGTTGTTTATTTATTTATTTTTGCTATTACCGAGTTAGGACAATAATTTCAATAAGAATATTTGCTTATCGACCCTCTACTTTACATCTGAGTGTTGTATATCATTTTGAATTATAAATTTCTTTATTTCAATAAATTTATCATTTACAAATATTATTTTTTAACAACATTATCGTGTATAACGCACGGGTTACACACTAGTTATGAATGTAAAGTAAATACTTTACAAATTTTAGCAGTATTAACAATATAGAATGGATAAATAAATTGAAGAGATGGAAAAACAAAGGTTTTTAAGTTTGTCACATTTAAGATCTGAAACCATTACCTTACATTTGTATCAATTTCTTTAGATACCGAAATAGGTATTCTTGTGAAAACGAAGATTTTAATGTTATCAGATTAGTAAATAGGTTTTAAATTTAAAAGGTGAGCCATTTTTGGAAAGTTTGCATTCAGCCAAGAGACGTGAGACCTAAAACTACAATAAATACAGTAATGTTAATTTACTAGTGTTTAACCCGTGCTTTGCACATGTATGTATTTAATTCAAATTTTTTTAAAGAAATAGCGATGAATACAATTGTCATGGAATATTTGTTTTGAAATTGACTAAATTTAGAATACCCACGTATATATGATTGTAATGACGCGTGATGTTAAAGTGCTAATTTTAAAGAAATTATTATTAATGTAGAATGACATACATTAACTATTGAGTTCTTTTGACACGAGCTAAGATATTGGCTACTGTCCAACTATGAATAACAAATTGAACGTATAATTGTAATAGCCATCAATACTATAATGTGGCATCTCGTTCAACAATCATGGACAATAATTTAAATAACAAACATGAATCATGTTAGATTGTTTGAGATATGGGAAAATGCAAGTGTACAGCAAGATAGCATCAAATGAAATGCAACAAGCGCTGCAAATATCAACTATTGTTTCCACTGTCATGATGAATGAATCTTCATTTTTGTTATAACACTGCTTTTATATGGTATAATGATATATTTTAAACTTACTTAGCTACCGTTTGCAGTCTTTTTTTGTCCCGTTACCGTTGGTGATGTGTCCGACACGTCCGAGCCCAAATGTGGTTGGTCTCGTTCCCAATTTCGTTTGGTGAATGTTGAACGGAGATATGTCACAGACGGTAGACATCAAAAGCTGTTGATTTATATTCTCCTCCCCATCTTTTTTTCTAATACTCCGCTCAAATACTTCGTTCACATCACCAAAATGCATTTATCGTTCAACCAACTTTTCTACTCAAATATGTCGTTTAGATTTTAGGTTTCAAGAACTCATCCTTAGCATATTGTTGCGTTTCAAGTAGTTTTTCATGCTTGGAAATGAAAAATGGTAATCCATTATTGAACTCTACCATGCATCAACATCTGCAGACTTTGTACTTGTGCCCAATAGTGTCTTCAGCTCATGATAAGTTGACAGCTTCACTTACGTGTACCTACAGTGAGTGATGTAGAACAAAGCAGTAATATACAGCCGCATAAGGAAAACATTACTAGGCCAAATCCAAGACGGTATGTTCCAAAATGAAAATACATGTAAATATCATTCGGAAAACTTTTTTATTTTAACATTACACAAATAAGATATGGTGTATTTGTCTTTGAATATGAACAAGTTATTGCATCGAACTGGTCATAAAATTGTTCTAGTTAAATATTTGTTTTTGACTGAGAGCCCTCGTTAGCAAACTACCTGTCCATTTTGCGGCATTTAAATTGTTCAATTGGAAGGAATAAATGTATAAGCTGGGAAATATGAGATGTTTAATCTAAGAGGGGCGAGTATACTTGTGCAAATATCTATGTGGTTGCTCAGCCATGTTCGTTGAGACAAGTAGCTTAAACGCATTTACTTACACTTTGCTACTTGTGTGGTTGCTGAGTTTTTATGTTTCCTCCATAGTCTATTTGTGTCAAATAACACTTGAACTCATTTTATACTTCTAGATTTAGTGTGATACTAAGAGCACCTCATTTTTTTCTTTTTAATATCATTCCTAAAAATAAGTAAATTTTTATATTATACTCTTCATAATACAAGACCTTTTAACATGCTTTCAAAGTCATCACTTTCAAATCTTTTTCTCACGACGAACAACCGTCGCCCAACATCATTTTCCACGGCGATTAACCACCGAACAACGGTAGTTCGATGGTTATTGACAGTGAAAAACGATGTTGGTCGACGGTTGTTCGTTGTACAAAACAAATTTATACGGGTTGATTGCTTTGTGAAATGACTTTGGTATTATGAAGCATATGAATTTTATTATATTTTTTTTCTATGGTATTAGAAATAGAAAAACTAGATGCTCTTAGGAACACACACTAGATTTAAAAGGTTGAGCGTTTGGTTGGTTTGGTTTATCCGATGATAAAAATTATTGAATTGAACTAAAACCAATAAAAATTAATTAATTTTGGTTGGTTCGGTTAGTTATCCAATTTAACCGAACTAATAATGATTACCTTTTAGTTTGGAATATTCATTGAACTTTGAAATAAAACAAAAAAATATGATCAAAATATTCTTATTTAACATCATTATGTTTTCTATAGTAAATTTAAGATATGTACAATAAATATAATTTATTTAGATCACGAAACTAATTTATAAAGATTATTTTAACATTAGTAATTTTGAAAATGTCTAAAAATTCGGGTTAATTTGTTTAAAACAATAATCAAAAAAAAAAATTACATACCAATTATAATTCAATCTTGTTTTAAAATCAGATCAAACCAAACTAATCAAAATATATTGGTTTGATTAGTTAATTTGATTAACTAAAGATTGCTTACCCTTAAATTTAAGTATCTCTAGACAAGTTAATTTTAAGAGTAAAGAAGACATAAATGTGTGTAAATGCATTTTACGGGATGGTAAATAACACTTTCACCCTCTTTATTTACTTCTGAGTAGTTAACGTTCATCAGTGTTGGTGTAAAGTAACAAATTACTATTTCTGACTTTTTTTGTCCTAGCAACTGATAAGTAGCATAAAGATTTTGGCTGAAGTTTTCCATTTTTTCCCGTTTTCCAATTTTTTGCTTTGGAAGAAAGTAATCGATGTAATAAATAGTAATTTTGGATAATTCTTATATAGCTAGCCAAAGGAGTGATTAATCAACTTATTTCATATATTAATCATTAAAAGTGAAGATGGAAGCAAACATATTAGTCCCACATCGAAAATAAATTTTAATGTTTGTGTATATATATCAAAAATCAGATGTCTATGAATCAGAGAGGGAGGGTGATCATAATCATATGACTCTACACGTGAGAATGTTTGTCTTCTGTCTCTTTTATTCTATTTAATACTTTATTAACCCATTTAAATGGTCTTTGCATTTTAATCACGTGAAAAAAGCTATGCACCATTCCATAAATTAGTATCAAAGTCTGGAATCGAGGATATAAACCAGGCATTTCTATGTGGCAAATAAAAGAAATTCAACACTGTTTTATTTCTAACAATAGGTGGCACAATGAGCATGTTTGAAGTTGACTGTTATCCTCTTTGTTATCATAATTAAATGTTCAGAAAAAACACGTACAATAATAACGTGGTTTATTTCAGTTTTTTTTAGTTTAGTATGATGAAAAAAATTGAAGAAGACACTGAAACAAAAAACGTTGGACACTGATAAAAGTTAAGATGGTCATGATTTATAATATTTGCAAGCGATGACAATATTCACACTACCAAGTGGACATGATAGTTTAAATACAGTGGATATTTGATTCAAGGACGAAATTGTTTTTCTTTTTATTTCAAAGCACAATCAACTTTTGTTATTCACATCAAGAATGCACATTGATATTTTACTAATAATAAAAGTTAATCGTGGAAACATTTTTCTGTGAATTTGAGAAAAAGATAATAAAAATTAATTACGGAAGCATTTTTTTCTCGTGAATGTGGAAGAAAAGAATATAGATAAAACAGAATGGAAAGCTAAATATATGTAGCTTCGATATTTACTGCTAATATTTTTCATATTTTAAATAGGATTAGCTTTTAAATTGCTTAGTTCTATATTTTCAGTGATATAACATAACGCTATTTTTAAGTTATAAAGCTATATTCATTTAGCTTTCCGAGCTGCTAATTTCTACATTTATGATAACATTAATCGATAAAAACACTTTTGAAATCCATTTATTTTTTGCAATTTCAAGTGTCGGTCTTTGTTTTTTTATTAGTTTAACTAAGATGAGTAATTAAAATGATTTGAGGATTACATAATCTAATTCGGTTTTCATCTCTGATCTAATTACTAAAGTTAGTTATACTTGGATCTAATTTTTTTTTTTTAAAACGTGTCCTTAAAACTAAATACCCTATATATATAACATTTGACAAAAACAATTTTGGGCACTGTAAAAAGTTTATTTTATCATATGATATTATAACGGCTGCCCACAATTTTGTGATATTAAAGATGAAACTTTCTCGTTTCTTCAATTGCTTTTTTTTTTATGGGAACCTCCTTCAAATCGTTCTAATTTGTCTTCACTTCCTTATAATGCAGTGATGATTTTTCATTCTCGTTTAAGTTTTCAATTGATGAATGGTATTGCTAATAGTCCCATTTGTCGATGCACTGTTTCTGGAAGCGGAGGCAGCCGTGGGCGCAGCAGTAGTTCTCGACCCACTTCCAGCATGGCCGGGTGGAGCGTTGGTAGGGGAAGGGGGACGACGCGGCGGCATAGCGTCCGTCGTCATGGACTAGTGGTGACGGTAATTTATTGGAGCTGAAAGATCTGTTAGATGCATATAAATTAGAATCTTTGCTTGAACTAACATGTGACAGTGCTTTACTCAATTTGTTTCCCAAGATTTTGATATTTCATTTTGCAATAAACTTTGTTTTTATTCTTTTTTGTGTAGCAATGGAAACAAAAGCACAATCTGAAGCACAATCATCATAAAAAGTGGTAGATTTCATTTTTTTTTTTACTATATGTTTTCATCTCATATATATTATATGCATATTTAATTGCTTTCTTATAATGCTGGTATTATACATTTGCTATTTTGTTCTAGGAAATACTGCTGATTAGGCAAAGAGAAGAAAATAAGAGAGTTTGACCGAAAGAATTCACCTGATTCGAGCATTTTTTATTATTTTGAAAGAAGCCACGACTACAATGAGCAAAAGTTTCACAATAAGAAGTAAAAGATGCAGAGGAAGAGCTCGATTTTCTTATTTATCATTTGGTGTTCATAATTGGAGTTATATTTAATTTTTTGGCTGCTATGGGAGTAATAAACGTTTGTTTACATGGAGGTGAAATGGGATTATTGTAAGGGATTATATTTGGAGGAGGGTATAGTTGTGAAATGTGACATGAAACAGGTGAGTTGCATTGGATTTGGTATTGTAATTAATTCATGCAGCTATGTTACAGGTTGAAAAATCAGTTATACTTTGGGCATTGAAGATATAATTCATTCAAGGTTTTAAACTCTTCTTTTAGTACTGTGTAACTCGTGAATTCCACAACGATGTGTTTGAAAAAGAAAAAAAATTATACTTAAATTTATTATTGAGTATATGTTAAATCGATACAAAGATAATTAAGTTACATGAATTTACTATTTTTTTTTAACATGCAACTTTTGTCACATGATTGATATATTTTTATATTTGGATAAATGTTGTATTATCCTTTAGCATTATGTTTAACTTTTACAATATACAAAATGCTAATTATAAATATCATTATATTCAATTTTACACTATAGAATATGCAAGTTATAAATAACATTGTCTTTCAGCTAAAAACATAAACCTGTTGTCCTTTAGTTTAAAAAATTTCCAAGTCTGTCCATATGCCAATTTTTCTCCTTTACATAAGTGGATAGACTTTTTTATCTTTAAATTGTACTGATTTTATGTTATGAATTAGGGGTGTCAATTGATATCCAAAAAATCCGAAATCCGTCCGCATTTGCATCCAAAAAGGGGATAAATATCTGATATCTGAAAATGAATGCGGATGCGGATATGAAGACATCCGCCTCCGAAAATTATCCATCCAGTTTTTTCAAGATTATAGTTTAAATTATGTATATTTTAGTGCGATGAAATATATTTGTTTATTATTTTATTAAGTTGGTAGTTTATGTTATATGCACTTAATGTTTTTTAACTGCTCGAAACTATTTATTATCATCATATTTGTTAATTTTTAACACTTTTATAATCAATGGGATTGAAAAGTACTTATATTAAGCTAAAATTATCTTTTTATAATTCTTGTTTTATAGGTCATTAGCGGATAGGACAATTATCCGATATCCGTCCATATATGCCGATACGGATATCAGATATCTGAAAATGATTTCAGATGCGGATGCACATGCGAATATGACACTATATTTCCGTATCCGAAAACGTCTGTTGACGGGCCTAATATGAATTTCTATTTATAGAATATTAATATGATCTAAATGCTAAAATTTATGATAAATAAGTCTTTTTACTTTGAAATTTAATGATTAACATTTCTTATACAAATCAGTTGCTAAAAATAACTTATTTTACACTATTGTATGGCTTGAAGTATTATTACCAAGGCAGTTGTTTCTTTTTATTACTCCATTTCTTGTTTGTATCATATATTTAACAACTTTGATGATTTAATTTTATTAATCTAACTAGTATTTGTAATAGGAACTTGACTCATAACTAGTTTTAGGTATCAGAACTCATAGGACCGACATTGTTTAATCACTATACAATCTCAAAAATAGTAACGCAGTGGATTACTGTAAAAATCCAAATATAATTCAAATATGAAGGTAGAAGGAAAATTTGGATGGTACCATGGCGTTAATTGAATATATTACCATGTTAATGTTTTGAAATTCCCAGATTTGTTTCAAACTTTGCTCAAAATTCTTGTTTTTCTTCTCCAAACGCACGAATCGTCACAATAGCACAACCGTTGTTCCAAAACTCGAATAGACTAATCGTATAAATGCTGAATTTAATCTCGCTTTCAAATAGTGGGAATCGATTGGTAGGTACAACAAAGAAAAATTGATTGGAGTTATATTTTTGATGAGAACAGTACCTTGAAAACGAAATTCGACATGACTATGGTGCGATCGATAATGTCGTCTGCACTTCCAGGTTAACACAACGACTCTTTAAACTTGTGCACTCTAGGTTGAAAGATTTGAAGATTTGTAGTAATCTCTGCCTAGAAGTTCTAAGCTTAAATGGAAGAAGATTTAACTATGGATGAATTTATGGAGAAAAAAAGATAAGAAAATGAATTTTTGCTTAATTATTATGTTTTTTTTTTACTTTTTTTATTCAGAATAAAGTGAAAAATAAGAGAAAAATGAATGTCGATTTCACCTTTCTCCGAATGAATAAGCATTCCACAAATGAAAATGTTTTTCTTCAAATAAATAAGCATTCCATAAATGAAATGTTTGCTCATTAATACAGAATACTAAAGGTCATAAAGGGACTTATATTTTTGTTGTAATTATCCAATAAACCGACATTCGATTTTGAGTTCTTCTTGACTACATGCTCCACCATTGGATGCTTATTCAGTAAACACAGAAAGCGTTGGTGGTATTCTTACATTGAACGAGACCATCGTTGGTGTACCATTAGGATGTGGGAAAAGGTATATACAAAATTCAAATAAACTATTGACTATTAAGGATTTCAATTGATACTCGAGAAATCTGCAATCCGTCTGCATCTGTACCCTAAAAGTGGATAAATATCTGATATTCGAAAAAACATATTCGGATGCGGATATGAAAGCATCCGCATTCGATAATTATCCATTCGGTTTTTGTTATGATTATAGTTTATTTTACATGTATTTTAATACAGTCAAATATATGTATTTATTGTTTTATTAAGTTTAAAGTTTATATTATATGTATTTAACGCGTAATAACCGCTTAAAACTATTAAAAAAAATATTACGTTAAATCAAAATTTTCTATTTACATTTTTTAGTTTATCAATATTTAAACGCAAAATAATTATTCGATATCTGTTTGTATCCACGAACGCAATATCTAATATCCAAAAATAATCCACGAAGTCAATATCTTATATCCAAAAATAGTTTGGAATACAAATAATAAGTAAAAAAAACATTTTTAGATTGGAATGCATTTAACTCAGTGACAAATAATAAGTAAAAAACTTTTATAGATTGGAAAAAGAAAAAAAGTGAGGCTTACAAAGCTGAAAAAGAACAGTTAACTCCACTATTCAAATCACAACCAATATGAAAAAACCTCCTAGTTACATACGACCACCGTCAATTGTACGCGGTTCCTCCGACACGACTGCTTGCACAGCGTTGGATAATCCATTAATGGCAGATAGCAATCCGGACACCGCTTGCTTTTTCATCTCCGACCTCTCCTCTTCCAGCCTCAACCTCCTTTCTTCCAGTCTCAACTTCCTTTCTTCCAGCTCCATCAACTTCTTATGCCTCTGCTTGTTCTCCTCATATGTCATCAATGTCTGCGACAGCAACGGAGCAGTACGCACCGTGGTCATTCCCAAATCTCTCGCCTTGCTTCTTTTCATCTCCCGTTCCTCCTCCACTGACTCGTCCAATTCAGCTGCTTCCCAAAACGGGAAAAAAAAGGAACACAAAATTAAGGGAAAAAATGCTATCGAAAGCGTATAAGATACTGTTCACGTTGAAAAGAAGTATAAAAACGTGATCTTTTTCATAAACATTACTTTGCTTTATGATTATAATGAAATATTGCATCCATTATTATGCACAGTGCCCTGCGACTTTTAGTCCCACGTTGTCAATTTAAAAGAATCAGAAACTGAAATTACCTGAGTCTTCAGGCTGCGGGGCTGCTTGCGTCACCGCTGGAGGGGGCGAGAGGTCTTTTGGCGGCTGCTGTGGTGGGATCATCATGACCGGTGTCGGGGAGACGGGGATCCGGCGAGCGTTGCGGAGATTGAGCACATCAGCGAGCGATTCGTGGATGTTGAAGACCATGTTGGTAGGCAGGTTGAATTCTTTCCTTTCATGCCGCTCCATCTCCCAGTAGCTTTTCCGGTTGGCACCAGTACCAGTTTCGGCTGCAGCGTTTCTGGACTCGTAGGCGCAGACCTTTATGTACTCGCGGAGGAGATTGTTCCATTTGTTCTTGCACTGGTTCTGGGAGCGGAGGCAGCCGTGGGCGCAGCAGTAGTTCTCGATCCACTTCCACTGTGGCTGGGATGACGTGGCGGCATAGCGTCGGTCGTCATGGAAGTGTTTGGCGGTGATGAGGGTCAGTGTTTCCTGGACTGTCCAGGTGCCTTTCCGGTAGTTAATAGGAGGGGTTTGAGGCTGTTGTTGGGTGTCTGGTGTTGGGTTCGGGTTCGGGTTGGGAGATGGAAACGGATTCGCCATGGCTGTTGACAGCGATGGGTTTGAGGTGGGTTTAATTTTGATGAAGGGGATGATGGAGTAATATTTTTTTTTTTTGGCTGCTGAGGGAGTAACAAACGTTTGGTTACATGGAGCTGAAAATGGGAGTTGTGTAAAGTTGTGAAATGTAACGTGAAACGGCTGAGTTACTTTGGATTTAGTATTTTAATTAATTCATGCAACTATGTTACGGTTTTAAAAATCAGTTATGCATTTGGCCTTGGAGAAAGAAATCATATTAAGGTTGAAACAACACGTGAAGACCAAAAAATAATGCATGCAACTATGTTACGGTTTTAAAAATCAGTTACACTTTGGACATTGAAGATATAATTCATATTAAGGTTGAAACAACATGGGAAGACCAAAAATTCAATTTTGAAAACCTCAAAAGGATCAAAAGAAAGAACCTAAATCAAAAACAAGAAAATACAACTCAATAAGCTTCGGCCCAGAAGCTGAATTGCTTTAGGAAACGTGTACTAAGAGCATCTCCAACAGTTTGGAGTGTGGAAATTCGATTTTCCGCACTCCAAAATGTTGGAGCCCTCATTTCTACAACAGAAATGAGGGCAGGCGTCTGTTGAACAGGCGCCTGGTCTCATCTGCCTTTCCCGCACTCCACCCCTACCTTTCTGCACCATCACGTATTCTCACACCCTGTTGGAGAGCATTCTGGGTGCAGAAATGAGAATATTGCATCTGTTGGAGATGCTCTAATCAACCAATAAGCACCCCACTGGTGCACTAGTGTCGACAGTTCCTAAAGCTTTTCAACTGTAGGAGGTCAAATTTTACAGTCGATTTTCGACTTCCGACCCCTGAATTTAATCTAAGAGGACTGATACATCATACGAGGGCATGCATTCATCTAAAGCAAGCATTCAATAAATTAAATGATCAAATAATGAAACAATTACTTGCAACTTCAATAATTTTAATTTTCAGCAAGTACCACTTAGCAAATACATTCAATTCACACTCAAATCGCAACCAAAATCATAAATTGGCTACAACAGCTTCATGCAATCAATTTATAGATAGTTACGAGGATTACTGTCACATCCTGAAATTTTCGACTTTCGAAAATTCGACATCGATACTCACTTTATCGACTGCCGAGCAATCGAGTGCCGGAAACTCCAATAGTGAGGGTTTTAGAAAGAAGAAAAAGTAGAAGAAGAAGAAGATAGAAGAAAAAGAGAAGAAAGAAAGAAGAAGGACAACAGAACAACATCAGAAACAGAAAACAATATCAGAATCTTACACATCGCAGCGGAACAATATATAATAGATAAACACTAGTCTTTTAAAACAAAGAACTATATCAGTTTATATATACATCAATCAGAGTCAATATACAACTCAATACAACACAGCACATCAATGGACAGTTATATAAACTTGTCCTCATACAGAATACACATCGGAATAAATACTATCAGATACAAATACTACGTCTCGTCATCCAGCTTATCTCCAAGCTCCAGAATATCCAGAATATCCTGATAATCTAACTCTAGACTGCCCGTGTGGAAATTTGTGGGCACCCAGAGTTTAGAAGGGAACAATAAACTCCGAGTCAGTCATGGTGACTGGTGTGAGATCGTAAAACAGTTATTCTTTAAAATAAACAACAGGAAAGCTTTAATATCAATTCGCAATGCTTTTGGAAAATGAAACTACCATAAGACCTCCCACCACACACACAATGCAAACGCAGACTTGGAGGAGATTTCTTCTTATGATAGTCAAAGATGCTTACTACGCAAAAATCAAATTCTTTGATATTATTACTAGTGCATAGTGCAGAAAACATTTCGAAAGTAGAATATAAATCTTAGCCAGCATAGACATTTCGAACTATGCCTACTATAGCTACCATCCAAACAGTGGGGCGCCACCATAAGTGAATGATAGGTTCTACAACTAAAACCGTACACAGTTCGTATTGGAAGATGGATTTCCAACAAATGGTCAGGCTAAGGAATTTCCCATGCCACGGTGGGTACGTCCCTGGAATAGACGACCCGAGAACCTAACCGGATCTCTACCAACACAAGGCCGGGTTACCTCTGCAAAAATAGGTAACTACTGACACGCGTATGTCATCCCCCGATCGTCACCGATCTTCCCGAGGATCCCCGATTCGCAACAAACCACATAGATAAAAATAATGCAGTAACCACAGAGGTTAAGTATCTGGGCTCCATACCATGATACCACCTTTATCCAGAAGGAATGACATACACTAAGGGGCGCTACTCCCTAGAACCTTGCTGCATCCTTCCTGTTTCGACCATTTCCGGGGTGTGAGGCTCGATGAAGTCTCATCCACAAAGCTACGCTTTCTACAAAGCCCTGCTTCGGGTCAAACAAAAATGATCAACCTATGATCACAAAGATATAAGATCAAACAAATGATCATATCACAAATGATCAAACACTGATCATTTCACAGCAACACTCAGTATGCCACGTTACCAAATTGGGATATATCGCTGATAAATTTCAACTACATAACCTCTGAGCTCGTATGTCTCAGAGAAGGGTGTTAAGCTAAGAGAATAAATTCTCCGCCACCAACAGAAATGTATTTGAAAGAAATCAGCTTTATATCTCAAATTGTAACGTCAGACACACAATCCATACAAGTCTGTTCCGGGATCGAACAGAACCGAAGGCACTTCTCACGAAGCCCTTGCATTTCCGGATAATTTTCAATCACGTCAGGACTTCCCGTCACTAAGGGTGATAAAACCTCTAAATCGAAGATCAGTCGATGTAGAGTAACTCGACGGTAATCCTTCCGTTTTCAAAAATATCCGGTCTTCAACACCGGTCTTCGAATGCAATTCATAACGACGTATCACATATTCGGAATGGGTTATACGACCCCATGGTCCTTTCCCGGCTAACCCGAATAGTGAGCGATTATTCAAAAATAAGTGTGGCTTTCAAATTCATCCAATTCACAACAAATACCAATTCAAGGTAATTATTGATAGTCGGTTATTTAACTATCAATAAAGATGCGCAACATCATCAGATTCCAAATAATTCTCCAAATTATTTTATCTCCAAAAATATCTTCATTACATATAAAAATTCCACACTTAACCATTTGAAAACAATTTCAAAACAATTTCCACACTTCAAAAATAAATCAACACTTATTTTTAAACAACTTCGCTTTCTTTTATAAATTCCGTATTGAATTTATATTTTCGAATATCTACTGATATTCGATTTTCAAATCGTTTTCAATATTCCATCTCAATTTATCTTTACAAGGATAAATTCTCAATACGTTCATTTCATATTGGAAAAGCAATTCCATACTTATTTAATAATAAGTATTTCACAAATCTATTTATTTTCAACATTTGAAAATATTCGATATACTTAAATCAAATTAAGTATATATTCATTCTTTAAGGAAATCATAAATTTCAACATCTATTTGAGTCAAAACGGATGTTACGTAAAACATCGTTACGACGACTCGAAATCACTAGTATAGGGATTCGGATTTTTATAGATATATAAATCCCAATACTACATCAAAACATTTCCTTTCGGAAATCATTTACTATAACAACTGTGTTATAGTCCACCATTTCCTTATATTTCTCGAAAACGTCTATTTCAACAATAAATGTTGAAATCTATGTATTCGATACTTAACACGTTTTAAAACATCTTTTAAAACAGTTACTTCATTTTTATAATATCGCTTTCCCAAAACCATATCCATTCTACTTCAAAAATATATTCACTGTCCAAAATCGTGAATATACCCCACTTAACCATATTTAAATCTTTTCTACACATTTATTATTTCAATAAAAATTCGCTATCCAAAATCGCGAATATATCTTCTTTAATAATCTTCTATCTTAAATTTGTCAAATTCAATCGATTTTGAATTTATAAACACGGTTATAAATTCTACTTCTATTTTAATAACACTTCGACTTGTAAATCTTCTTTATTAACAATTCGATCAATATTCCACTTAAAGGCAAAAAAATCAAATTTATAAGTGAATCTCTTATAAATCTTTTATAATACAATTTCATTCATTTTATAACTTCATACTTTATAAATCTATAAACTTCATATTTTCACAATTTATAATTCTATAAATTCATGTCTTCACAATTTATAATTCTATAAATTTCTAACACTTATAAAAACTCGTTTTAAAATTCCAATACTTTTAATTGATAAATATCAATTCTGTACCTCCTTTATATACATCATTTTTAATAATTCAAAAGAAATCCGAACTTAAACTATTTTATAAATTACTTGACTATTTATTTCAAAATCACCTTTCAGTTATATTTCACAATTTAAAATTTTCATAACTTTAAATTTATAGCATTTATTTATTTAAGATAAATAGATTCAAAAAATTTAATAAATCGTATACTTTCCAAAAATCACTTCAAAATCCCTTTTAAAGTAAAAATCGTTTATTTTTAAACTTTAAAATTGAACCCGATGATGCAACGCATCAATTAGTCAATCACAACAGTCAATATCATATCTCAACATATGATAACATAATACATCACAATATCTGTAAATAAATAACTACTGGTGAGGAATCCAGTTGGATCCCTCCAACCTGTTTCCCTGCATCCAAAGACGTCAGCACAATACCAATTCCGCTCCAGTACGGAATTATCGCGGTATATGGGTTTTATAAAAATCCGCTTACTAACGGCGCAATAGGGTCTCATCCGCTATACGAGGCGGGAAATCAATCAATCCAATATATACATATGCCAATATGTATATATTGCTATATATATAGATATATCCTATCATATCTAATATCACATCCAAACATCAATCAATTCAGTCAAATCAATAACTGTAATACCAAATATATTTTGAGTGAGAAAAATCTCACCTTAGTTTTTATTGGCAATCCGTTTCCATTTCAGTTTCATTTTCTCGATTTTTAACCTGGTATAAATAATTTATACAATTCTATTAATACTCGAATTAAATCCAACAATTAAATTATCGTTTAATCTATTTACTTAACCAAAAGTTTTTATCTTATCTGATTTAATTCTCAAACCGATAAAATATTTTCCATTTGAAACTAACATTTTAATTCAACTAAAAATTTAGTTTTAAACAAATTTTCTTAATCGTAAACTGTATACATTTACAACTTTGTTTAACTTTACAGCACTTAATATTTCCATTTCCAAAATTCTATATACATATATACTATTTCCTGCTTAACTCTTAAAATAAGAATGTGTGCGTGTGTATATTTAATATTTCCATTTGTTATTCTCCTTTTCTTTGTATATACTTATACATAAAAAAAAATTTAAGATTGAAGAATAAATTGTTTTGTACCTAACTGCAGATTTAAACCCCGGCCTTGCTTTCATCGATCGAAGCCCCTAGCACTGCCGCCTGCAACTGCTTCGCGAACTCAGGCCATCGATCGACAAGTGCTACTCCAGACTTCGACATGCCCCAGCGCCTCCTTTCTCTGACCTTCCCCCTAACTTCGACTGTCATCTCCAGTCGCCACTGCCTCGAGAACTCGAGTTCGACGATGAACTCGCCCAACCCTAGTGTCGCGCATGCGACCTCGTGCCACCGCCGCTCAGCCTTACTGTGCCGCCGCCTGTCACTGCGAGCTTCGACGCTAAAACCCATGGCCTAGCGAATCGCCTTGCCTCCGGCCCCACGTTTCGTACGCGACCCCCATATCGTCGCCGCCCCTAGCGAAACCCCCTGCCTCACGCTCGACATCGCAGTCGCCTCCCTCCGATAGCCTCGCGAATGCCCTAAATCGCGCCTCATGAAATCCCCCTCCTCCGATTTCTCCAGGCCTCGCGAACCCCAATCCCAATCGAATCGAACGAGAAAGCATGGGATTTATATTTTAAGTGGGAAGCGAGATTTGAACGTGAACAGAGGAGCGACCATTTTTAATTTTCTTTCGAAAGTTTGAACGAGATGATTTACTTCCCTAGCAATTTGATTTTTGTTTTAAATCTGAAGAGGAGTAACGAATGTACAGAGGCATGGTTATCACGATTTTTGTTCGTGATCCTCTGCGTGATTGAAGGAGATGAACGTGTGGTGACGTTGACCATTTTAAATTTAAATTCAAATTTAAATTCGATAAAGATTTTTAATGCGTTTACACGCCGTACGATCACGTATTGACTCCGAAAAATACAAAAATTGAAATCCGACAATTATTCAAAATTACGGACCCAATGGAACTGGTTTCGTCGAATTCCGAGACTGTTCGAAAAATGACTATTTTTAAATATCGATTCGAACTATTAAATTTCAAACTGAACAATTTACTCCCAAATTCGATTCTGAAGCTTCTATTATCTTCAGTAATTTCAATACGAATTTTAAAAGCTTTTGAAATATTTTTCTTCAACTGTAAACTGAAGATTTAAATTTTTATTCAACATCAATAGATTAAATTTTATAATTTAATCGCCAATTTCAAAGTAATATCGGGGATTCAAATTAAATTATCGTTCAAATATTTAAAATTAATTAAATATTCTCAATTTAATTCGTTCAAAATTCTGGGTCGTTACAGACTTCCCTCCTTAAAAGAATTTCGTCCTCGAAATTACAAGTTAGGAAAAAAAGTCCTTAACTCGTCTACTATCTTTCACATTCAATAATTTTATCTAATCATCAAAACAAATCTTTCTACTAAAGATTCGTTATTAATTCCATTAAATTTCTAAACCTTTCATTGTTTCCAAACAACATTGTTTACTTCAAAATTTAAATTCAAATTCAAATTCAAATTTAAACTTTCAAAATTTTCTCAAAAATTTTCTAACACTCGGAATTTTCGAAAAATTTCGCCAGCGTCTCCTTTGCGCGGCTAATACGGCACTACTACAAAACGTCCCTACGGACTCTCAGATTTCAAAAAGAAAAAGAAAAAGCCAAGCGGCTAGACCAGAAATCATCAAAAACTCATATTATAATTCAAATACGTACCTTTTTCGAGCAATTCAAATTGTCTGTGAAATGAATTTTCCAATCCCTTTATACACCTGTATATCCTACTAGCCATTATATCTAGTTACAGCATTCAATCATTTTGCAAATTCGATTACAAATTTTCAATATATACTTCTTATATCCTTTTTAAATTCGCTATTGAAGTTACATATTCAATTTCATTCAATTCTTCATTTCACATTCATTTGAACTTAGTTTACCATTTCAACTAAATTTGGATTCAATTTACTTTCAATTCTGAAATATTGAATTTTATCAATTATTTGTCATTTACAACTGCACTATCTTAAATTAGTTCCAATTACTAATTCATTTGATCAATATTCAATTAGCTTCACTTACTAATTTGAGTTTAATACTTCACTTCATTTTTTCACAAATCAAGTTCAATTCCCATTTTATTTACTTTCAAATTCAAAATGAATTTTAACTTTCAATTTCATTTTCTTGCACTTGCAATTTCAAATTTATTTATTCACACATTCATTCATTTCGATTTGAATCTCATTTTCAATCAAATTTCAAATATTTATAAGTCTTCAACTTACTTACATTCCGATTTATACAATCATTTATACTTTCACTTTACAATTTCGTTCCATTAGAATTCTATTTTCAATTATAAATTCATTTACAATTTGAATTTCATTCCAATCAGATCTCAATATTTTATAAGTTATCAATTTCATAATATTTTTATATATAGTATTCCAGAGTCTTTTCAACATCAAAGCCATTTTGAAAACAATTCAAATTATCCTTTGAATTTTCCTAAACCAAACCCAAATTTTCAAAACAACCTCCATTTAAAACCATTTGGCAGCAATTCCTCTTTTAGAAACCCGAAAATGAACATCGATAATGCTGCAGTCATTACCGAAGTTATTTTCCAGCGACCTAAAAGAGTTTAGAGCTTTTATCTTTCCAAAATACTTTTCAAAACCATTGAAATTCATTTTCAAATCAAAAAGGATTTTAACTTTCCAAATCTCCAAAATTTTCAAATTCTTTTCAAAACATATCCAAAAACTTTTCTGGAATTCCGTTTTAAATTACAATTCACATTTATAATTTATATTCTCAAATTTCATTTGTATGTGAATTTATTTCTTAACTTTGGAATTACAATTTCAATTACTTATTTGATTTCATATAATAATGATAACATTTCAATATCATCACTTTCCTAACATCCATGCAACCATATACTATAGTACTTCATAGAAAACCATTTCTTTTCTATACAAAAATAGTTTTGGGCAAAATTATCTCATTTACCCTATTTTAAAACAATACTGTGCCGAATTGTTCTATTCGAGTGTTTAGAGATCCCTATCAATGATCGTTAATTACTCGTATTGACCAGAATCCATATACCACTCAATAAATCAATCATCACAATATAAAACAATTTTATATTCACTAACAAATACGCGCTCATATCTATTATTACACTCAACTCATTCTAGAGTACTACTGACTCTATCTCTAATGAGTAACACCCAACAGAGCAGGGTTGTCGCTTAACCATATGCTCTGATACCACTTTGTCACATCCTGAAATTTTCGACTTTCGAAAATTCGACATCGATACTCACTTTATCGACTGCCGAGCAATCGAGTGCCGGAAACTCCAATAGTGAGGGTTTTAGAAAGAAGAAAAAGTAGAAGAAGAAGAAGAAGATAGAAGAAAAAGAGAAGAAAGAAAGAAGAAGGACAACAGAACAACATCAGAAACAGAAAACAATATCAGAATCTTACACATCGCAGCGGAACAATATATAATAGATAAACACTAGTCTTTTAAAACAAAGAACTATATCAGTTTATATATACATCAATCAGAGTCAATATACAACTCAATACAACACAGCACATCAATGGACAGTTATATAAACTTGTCCTCATACAGAATACACATCGGAATAAATACTATCAGATACAAATACTACGTCTCGTCATCCAGCTTATCTCCAAGCTCCAGAATATCCAGAATATCCTAATAATCTAACTCTAGACTGCCCGTGTGGAAATTTGTGGGCACCCAGAGTTTAGAAGGGAACAATAAACTCCGAGTCAGTCATGGTGACTGGTGTGAGATCGTAAAACAGTTATTCTTTAAAATAAACAACAGGAAAACTTTAATATCAATTCGCAATGCTTTTGGAAAATGAAACTACCATAAGACCTCCCACCACACACACAATGCAAACGCAGTCTTGGAGGAGATTTCTTCTTATGATAGTCAAAGATGCTTACTACGCAAAAATCAAATTCTTTGATATTATTACTAGTGCATAGTGCAGAAAACATTTCGAAAGTAGAATATAAATCTTAGCCAGCATAGACATTTCGAACTATGCCTACTATAGCTACCATCCAAACAGTGGGGCGCCACCATAAGTGAATGATAGGTTCTACAACTAAAACCGTACACAGTTCGTATTGGAAGATGGATTTCCAACAAATGGTCAGGCTAAGGAACTTCCCATGCCACGGTGGGTACGTCCCTGGAATAGACGACCCGAGAACCTAACCGGATCTCTACCAACACAAGGCCGGGTTACCTCTGCAAAAATAGGTAACTACTGACACGCGTATGTCATCCCCCGATCGTCACCGATCTTCCCGAGGATCCCCGATTCGCAACAAACCACATAGATAAAAATAATGCAGTAACCACAGAGGTTAAGTATCTGGGCTCCATACCATGATACCACCTTTATCCAGAAGGAATGACATACACTAAGGGGCGCTACTCCCTAGAACCTTGCTGCATCCTTCCTGTTTCGACCATTTCCGGGGTGTGAGGCTCGATGAAGTCTCGTCCACAAAGCTACGCTTTCTACAAAGCCCTGCTTCGGGTCAAACAAAAATGATCAACCTATGATCACAAAGATATAAGATCAAACAAATGATCATATCACAAATGATCAAACACTGATCATTTCACAGCAACACTCAGTATGCCACGTTACCAAATTGGGATATATCGCTGATAAATTTCAACTACATAACCTCTGAGCTCGTACGTCTCAGAGAAGGGTGTTAAGCTAAGAGAATAAATTCTCCGCCACCAACAGAAATGTATTTGAAAGAAATCAGCTTTATATCTCAAATTGTAACGTCAGACACACAATCCATACAAGTCTGTTCCGGGATCGAACAGAACCGAAGGCACTTCTCACGAAGCCCTTGCATTTCCGGATAATTTTCAATCACGTCAGGACTTCCCGTCACTAAGGGTGATAAAACCTCTAAATCGAAGATCAGTCGATGTAGAGTAACTCGACGGTAATCCTTCCGTTTTCAAAAATATCCGGTCTTCAACACCGGTCTTCGAATGCAATTCATAACGACGTATCACATATTCGGAATGGGTTATACGACCCCATGGTCCTTTCCCGGCTAACCCGAATAGTGAGCGATTATTCAAAAATAAGTGTGGCTTTCAAATTCATCCAATTCACAACAAATACCAATTCAAGGTAATTATTGATAGTCGGTTATTTAACTATCAATAAAGATGCGCAACATCATCAGATTCCAAATAATTCTCCAAATTATTTTATCTCCAAAAATATCTTCATTACATATAAAAATTCCACACTTAACCATTTGAAAACAATTTCAAAACAATTTCCACACTTCAAAAATAAATCAACACTTATTTTTAAACAACTTCGCTTTCTTTTATAAATTCCGTATTGAATTTATATTTTCGAATATCTACTGATATTCGATTTTCAAATCGTTTTCAATATTCCATCTCAATTTATCTTTACAAGGATAAATTCTCAATACGTTCATTTCATATTGGAAAAGCAATTCCATACTTATTTAATAATAAGTATTTCACAAATCTATTTATTTTCAACATTTGAAAATATTCGATATACTTAAATCAAATTAAGTATATATTCATTCTTTAAGGAAATCATAAATTTCAACATCTATTTGAGTCAAAACGGATGTTACGTAAAACATCGTTACGACGACTCGAAATCACTAGTATAGGGATTCGGATTTTTATAGATATATAAATCCCAATACTACATCAAAACATTTCCTTTCGGAAATCATTTACTATAACAACAGTGTTATAGTCCACCATTTCCTTATATTTCTCGAAAACGTCTATTTCAACAATAAATGTTGAAATCTATGTATTCGATACTTAACACGTTTTAAAACATCTTTTAAAACAGTTACTTCATTTTTATAATATCGCTTTCCCAAAACCATATCCATTCTACTTCAAAAATATATTCACTGTCCAAAATCGTGAATATACCCCACTTAACCATATTTAAATCTTTTCTACACATTTATTATTTCAATAAAAATTCGCTATCCAAAATCGCGAATATATCTTCTTTAATAATCTTCTATCTTAAATTTGTCAAATTCAATCGATTTTGAATTTATAAACACGGTTATAAATTCTACTTCTATTTTAATAACACTTCGACTTGTAAATCTTCTTTATTAACAATTCGATCAATATTCCACTTAAAGGCAAAAAAATCAAATTTATAAGTGAATCTCTTATAAATCTTTTATAATACAATTTCATTCATTTTATAACTTCATACTTTATAAATCTATAAACTTCATATTTTCACAATTTATAATTCTATAAATTCATGTCTTCACAATTTATAATTCTATAAATTTCTAACACTTATAAAAACTCGTTTTAAAATTCCAATACTTTTAATTGATAAATATCAATTCTGTACCTCCTTTATATACATCATTTTTAATAATTCAAAAGAAATCCGAACTTAAACTATTTTATAAATTACTTGACTATTTATTTCAAAATCACCTTTCAGTTATATTTCACAATTTAAAATTTTCATAACTTTAAATTTATAGCATTTATTTATTTAAGATAAATAGATTCAAAAAATTTAATAAATCGTATACTTTCCAAAAATCACTTCAAAATCCCTTTTAAAGTAAAAATCGTTTATTTTTAAACTTTAAAATTGAACCCGATGATGCAACGCATCAATTAGTCAATCACAACAGTCAATATCATATCTCAACATATGATAACATAATACATCACAATATCTGTAAATAAATAACTACTGGTGAGGAATCCAGTTGGATCCCTCCAACCTGTTTCCCTGCATCCAAAGACGTCAGCACAATACCAATTCCGCTCCAGTACGGAATTATCGCGGTATATGGGTTTTATAAAAATCCGCTTACTAACGGCGCAATAGGGTCTCATCCGCTATACGAGGCGGGAAATCAATCAATCCAATATATACATATGCCAATATGTATATATTGCTATATATATAGATATATCCTATCATATCTAATATCACATCCAAACATCAATCAATTCAGTCAAATCAATAACTGTAATACCAAATATATTTTGAGTGAGAAAAATCTCACCTTAGTTTTTATTGGCAATCCGTTTCCATTTCAGTTTCATTTTCTCGATTTTTAACCTGGTATAAATAATTTATACAATTCTATTAATACTCGAATTAAATCCAACAATTAAATTATCGTTTAATCTATTTACTTAACCAAAAGTTTTTATCTTATCTGATTTAATTCTCAAACCGATAAAATATTTTCCATTTGAAACTAACATTTTAATTCAACTAAAAATTTAGTTTTAAACAAATTTTCTTAATCGTAAACTGTATACATTTACAACTTTGTTTAACTTTACAGCACTTAATATTTCCATTTCCAAAATTCTATATACATATATACTATTTCCTGCTTAACTCTTAAAATAAGAATGTGTGCGTGTGTATATTTAATATTTCCATTTGTTATTCTCCTTTTCTTTGTATATACTTATACATAAAAAAAATTTAAGATTGAAGAATAAATTGTTTTGTACCTAACTGCAGATTTAAACCCCGGCCTTGCTTTCATCGATCGAAGCCCCTAGCACTGCCGCCTGCAACTGCTTCGCGAACTCAGGCCATCGATCGACAAGTGCTACTCCAGACTTCGACATGCCCCAGCGCCTCCTTTCTCTGACCTTCCCCCTAACTTCGACTGTCATCTCCAGTCGCCACTGCCTCGAGAACTCGAGTTCGACGATGAACTCGCCCAACCCTAGTGTCGCGCACGCGACCTCGTGCCACCGCCGCTCAGCCTTACTGTGCCGCCGCCTGTCACTGTGAGCTTCGACGCTAAAACCCATGGCCTAGCGAATCGCCTTGCCTCCGGCCCCACGTTTCGTACGCGACCCCCATATCGTCGCCGCCCCTAGCGAAACCCCCTGCCTCACGCTCGACATCGCAGTCGCCTCCCTCCGATAGCCTCGCGAATGCCCTAAATCGTGCCTCACGAAATCCCCCTCCTCCGATTTCTCCAGGCCTCGCGAACCCCAATCCCAATCGAATCGAATGAGAAAGCATGGGATTTATATTTTAAGTGGGAAGCGAGATTTGAACGTGAACAGAGGAGCGACCATTTTTAATTTTCTTTCGAAAGTTTGAACGAGATGATTTACTTCCCTAGCAATTTGATTTTTGTTTTAAATCTGAAGAGGAGTAACGAATGTACAGAGGCATGGTTATCACGATTTTTGTTCGTGATCCTCTGCGTGATTGAAGGAGATGAACGTGTGGTGACGTTGACCATTTTAAATTTAAATTCAAATTTAAATTCGATAAAGATTTTTAATGCGTTTACACGCCGTACGATCACGTATTGACTCCGAAAAATACAAAAATTGAAATCCGACAATTATTCAAAATTACGGACCCAATGGAACTGGTTTCGTCGAATTCCGAGACTGTTCGAAAAATGACTATTTTTAAATATCGATTCGAACTATTAAATTTCAAACTGAACAATTTACTCCCAAATTCGATTCTGAAGCTTCTATTATCTTCAGTAATTTCAATACGAATTTTAAAAGCTTTTGAAATATTTTTCTTCAATTGTAAACTAAAGATTTAAATTTTTATTCAACATCAATAGATTAAATTTTATAATTTAATCGCCAATTTCAAAGTAATATCGGGGATTCAAATTAAATTATCGTTCAAATATTTAAAATTAATTAAATATTCTCAATTTAATTCGTTCAAAATTCTGGGTCGTTACAATTACTCAACTTATATCTTAGAAATAGCTCGCCAAAGTCTTAAATTTCGACATTGCTTAGCCCAGCCCTAGAAATAACTCAACCAAAGAGGAATAAAGAATTTCAAAACACCGCAAAATTTAAAACAATAGTTTTCTAAGTTGTATTACTGATTTTTATTTGAATTTTGTAGACCTTTCTTGAATTTAAATAAATGGATTTGCTCATAATTAAATAAAGGATTTTAAATACTAAAATTTCTCTTTATCATATAAATTAGATTTATTTATGAATCTCAAAATACTAATTTCATATCTTGAATTTTCAATATTATTTAAATTTTCAATATTATTTAAATTTTCAGTTTTTATTCTTTTGGAATTTAAATAATTCTTTTATATTGAAACTTTAAAATTCCAACCATTTGAAAATTTCCAAATAGCATAAAGATTATTTCCATAGAAAAATATACTTTCCATACCAAATTCCTTAATAATACATTTATTTTAGAAAAATCACAACTTTTCAATTTCTTTAAATCTAAAAATTTAAAAAATTTGAAATTTCATATAAAATCCTAGTTCAAATTATTTTATATTTTATTTCAAATAGTTCCAAACCAGGGTTGTTACAATACTTTTTTCTTTACTTTGAGTGGAATTCAAGATTCATCATCAAAATGAATATTTTCGCTTATCGATTCATCAAGCTATGTAAACATGTTTCTTCATCCATACATATAATTACTAGCTCACGTATCCAAATATTTACCATATATTGTCATTTTCTTTTTCATCCACATTATATGTCCATTAAAATGTAGAGTGTTTTTCCTCCTCCTTAGCAAAATTTGATCTCTCTTGAACTTTATTGGAAATATATTCGCATTCGGAAGCAAAATGCCCAACTTTATCACAATTATAACATTTAACTTGTAATTTATCACACATTGGCATCCATTATTTTTTGTGTTTCCTCCTCTTCTTAGACCTCTTAGTATATGTATTTGATTTAAAAATTATGTAAACTTGAATGTAGAAGAATGCAAGAGATCAACTAAAGATAATTTTGTATACTATTGTGAAAATATAAGTTATGTGGACTTGAATGAAATATTAGTTTAAAAATCTTAGTCAACGTAAATGTGGTATATAGTACATTGAATTGTCATTATTTAGGACTTGTTACCCTGAATAATAAATATTAGTAAATTAGATTTATTTTAAACATTCAAAATGTTCGATCACTTAATTAATTTAGTTAGACGCACTCGGATGTAAAGTAATATGATAAAAATTAGACTATATAATTGTTAAATATTGATATTTAAATGTTAAATGATAATAGAGAGAATTTGTAAAACTTTGTAATAAAAATTATAAAAATTATAAATTGTGGGGATTTAAAATAAAATATAGGAAAAGAATCAGTAGGAAATTCTTCTGTTTTACTACTATTGAATAGATGCAAAACTAATAGCCTTTCTACAGAATCAATTTTCAAAATGCTTTCATTCATGAATATGTTCGATCGCTGCATTCTCCCTTCAATCAAACATGTATACTTCTAGTTTTATTAAAGCTAGGCTAAATCTTAACACCTCAATTTTTTCCATTCTCATAGAAAGTGAATGAAAAAGAAATTAAAAATAAGAAGGTAAAATTAATATAATATGGTGTGAGAAAAAAAATAAATGAGGTGTGAATTTTTTAACAAAACGACGGTTGTAATAGAGAAATTAAGGGCTGCTAATAGATTCAAAAGTTATTAGTGCGTAACATGTGTCTTCTATATGGATTTTTTGTTTGTTATAAAGGGAACATCTTATATTTAAACAAATCAAAATATCTACAAAATTGTAATCATTCGACACACAAAATTACTACAAATATCACTGAAATAGTATATATGAAGTAAACATTATATAATAAAATAACGATGACCAAAAAATTCAGCTTCTTTATTATCGTCATTCTAAGATGATGTGTTGCTCTATTGAGCTTTGATATCATTTGTCAGGGATGACTAAAACCAAAGAGCGAGTAGGGGCCAAGCTATATGGAGTTGCCCCCATTATGGTATTTTCACATCCACTCTAGATTGGATTTGGTGTTGCGCATGGAGATGTGAAATACTCGGATATTCGGTAAAAGTTGGCGGGGTCCGGCTTGGAGGTTTCCGAGAGCCATCGAAGTTCTCAAGTATATTTCTAGAGGTATACTTTCGGTAAGTGGACGCACCCTCCTAGTCATTGTTGGAAAATTTTATTTTCTTATTTGATTCGAACCTTTGAATCTGTTTTCTTTAACTACAACGGGAAGATTCAACTACTCTTCGCGGTGTTCAATTATTGGGTTTTTCCATTCTATCGAGTTTGAATAGTTATCTTTTTTAGTTCATTCTATCGAGTTTGGACTGTTGTCTTGTTTTTATCTATTCTATTCAGTTGGATTTTTATTTAGACTATTTCCATTCTTTCAACTCTGAATATTATACTAATTGTACCCATCATTTATGTTTGGATTTGTTCCCCGTTGTTCATTTCCATTTTTATTATGTTTGGTTGTTGCTTATGTGAGAGAAAACTTGTTTTGCGTTAGCGGCATGGTCTCACAATTATTGTTTAAATACAAGTCATTTGTTTTATAGTTTTACTCATACCAGACATTTTTTCTGACCCGAGCTGTTTATTTTCCCTGAACTCTCGGGTACTCAATTACATTTGGGTAGTCAGAGAATATCAGGTTTTCTTTGAAGCTCTTTGAAGACATTGATCGAGCAGGTGGCTCCTTAGTTATCTAGTTATTTATTTCCGCTGTATGATTATGTAGGTGTATTTTGTATCTTAAAAATGTAAACTCAGAATGTATAGCTATAAATCTGTGAGATGTAGTATTTTTTTTATAACTCTAATAACTCCTTATAAGCATTAATCTTTTGTACTATATCATTTTATATTATATGTAACCATTGTGCTGTGAGGTTCATCTATTCTATCTTGTTATGTTATTTATTTTACCCCAAGACAACTTATCTTTTGGGTGCTTGGGCAACGAC
Source organism: Allium fistulosum (assembly GCA_030737815.1). Lineage (NCBI taxonomy): Eukaryota > Viridiplantae > Streptophyta > Magnoliopsida > Asparagales > Amaryllidaceae > Allium > Allium fistulosum. The sequence goes on along the minus strand of CM060908.1, from coordinate 531,716,290 downwards.
ACACGAATACCGAGAATGTATCAAGTGTCGTTCTCGGGGATCAGAAAGGTGGGTCGTCACATTAGAAAGAAAAAGAGTATGTAGAAAATGAACTTTTGCTTAATTATTATGTTTTTTTATTCTTTCTCAAAATAAAGTGAAATTTTTTAGAAAAATGAATGTCGATTTCTCCTTTCTTTCTCTAAATAAATAAGCATTTTGCAAATGAAAATGTTTGCTCATTAATACAGAATACTAAAGTTATAAAATGACTTTCATTTTTGTTGCAATTATCCAATAATTGTTTCGTCCGGTCAGCTCGTTATAAAATGTTTGCAATTTCTCCGGTCAGCTCGTTAACACTTCGAAAAGTTGTTTCGTCCGGGCGAAGGATTGCTCCCCCTCTAGATCTTCCTGGATTGAGACAATTTCTGGTTTCAACGAAACCACGCTTCCTCTACCCTACCTGGGTATAGTTCTGTACCGCGGTAGGAAGCTTAATGCTTATTTCGACCCTTTAGCTGACAAGGTACGGGGTAAGGTCATTCATTGGAATGCAGCTCTTCTCTCTCAGGCTGCCAGACTGGTCCTCATAAAGTCTGTGTTAGACTCGATGGGGACTCATGTTTTTGCGACTATGACCCCTACCGCCTCCTTCTTTAGGACGTATCGGTCTTTGGCCTCTTCCTTTTTCTGGGGCAACAAGGAAGACGATCGCCGCCATCACTGGATCTCGTGGGACACGGTTTGTCGCCCCAAGAACGAGGGTGGATTGGGGCTGCGCAACCCCAAGGATATTTGCTCCGCCTTCGCTTGCAAACTGTGGTACAGATTCGGTACAAACAACTCTTTATGGTCCTCGTTCCTTCATGCTAAGTACCATAGGCTAGCGGGCTCTAATTATACGGGTTCTCCGTCCTATGCTAGCGAGACTTGGAAGCACATGCAATCAGTGAAATCTTTATCTGACTCCCATGGCGGTCTATTAGGATGGGACGGCGCCCCGTTTTCCATCCTTAGAGCTTGGACTTCGATTCGTATTCCTTCCCCTATTCGCCCTTTGTTTTCTTTCATCTGGGATTCTCGCTCTCCCCCAAAAGTTTCGACCCTCATGTGGCGTATCCTCCATGATGGCCTTCCTTTAGACGAGAATCTACAGTGGATAGGCATCCCTCTAGTTTCCCGTTGCAGTTGCTGCGACAGCAGGAAATCAGAATCCTTGAACCATTTATTCTTCGCAGGCTCCACAGCCAGATCTTGCTGGAACTTCTTTGAAAATTTGGTAGGTGTCCGAGGAATTACCAGATCTGCTAGTGACCTACCTTCTTCATGGTGGTCTGGGAACTCCAGGAAATCCCTTCGTTCGATCATTCATCGCTTGATTCCTTGTCTCCTCTGCTGGCACATTTGGTGTGCTAGGAACAAGGCTATCTTCGACAGTACTCCTATGGAGCCCGTGACCATTATTAGGCGAGTCAGGAATGATGTATTCCTTGCTTTTCGTGGTTGGCCTTTCAGGGGACGCTTAAGTCCCGGTATTCGTCCTCTTGTGGATCTCCTTTCTATTACTTGTGCGTTGAGTTCCGCTAGAACTGGCGTCGGTTGAGTGTTCCTGTCGGGGCGTTGGTCTTCATCCGACGGTCTTGACTCTACCTCCCACCCCCCCCCCCCGTTTTGTTTGTTTTGATGTGGTCGCTAGTTTTTCAGGTCCAGGTATTGTAGGGAGGTTTCGTCCTTTTCTTCTCCGAGGATTATTTACATTGGTTGCACTTCAGCTTTCCGTTATACTAGTCGGAGGTTGGTATCCAATGCTCATCTGGTATTGCTGTTTGGCTGGTTGGGTTTGTTTGAGGTCAGCTTTTATGGCAATCTTGGGTTAGCGTGTGTTGGCTTGCGGTTCTCTGTGGATTCTTGATCTCTAGGTCGGTGGGTGGTTTTATTTCTGGTGGACTGGCCTACACCTTTAGGTGTAGCGGGGTTGATGGTTGAGCGGCTGTTTTTCTTCTTTTTAGCTTTGTATTAAGTTGCTTCCGTCAACTTAGCTTTTTTCTTCTATTTGGTTTTTTCTGTTTCTTAGTTTAACGGGTTTGTGGGTCGCATACTTTGTATATCGGGCCGTATTTTGTGAGCCGTTGGAGAAAGGCTTGTTTCTCCTTTCTTATATAAAACTCTGGTTTTTTGGAAAAAAAAAATTATCCAATAATTAGGCATTCAATTTTGATTTCTTCTTGACTACATGCTCCACCATTGTATGCTTATTCAGTAAACACAGAAAGCGTTGGTGGTGTTCTTACATGGAAGGAGATCCTCGTTGGTGTACTATTAGGATGTGGGGAACAGTATATGCAAAATTAAAATAAACTAGTGACCACTAAGGCTGTTAATTGATATTCAAAAAATCCGAAATCTGCCTGCTTTAGTATTCTAAAAGTGGATAAGTATATGATATTCGAAAGAAAGGATTCGGGTGTGAATATGAATACATCAGCATCCAAAAATTATTCATTCGATTTTTCTTAAGATTATAATTAATTTTATAAATATTTTAGTACAATAAAATATATGTATTTATTATTTTATTAAGTTAAAAGTTTATGTTATATGTATTTAACGTATATTAACTACTTATTACTATTTTTTATTATCATATTTATTGATTTTGGATACTTTTACGACTAATAAAATTGAAAATAATTATTACGTTAAATTCAAATTTTCTAATTACATTTCTTAGTTTATCGATATTTAAAAACAAAATGATTATTCAATATCGGTTCGTGTCCACGAGTACAAGTATCTAATATTCGAACATAATTTCAAATGTAAATACAGGTATGACAACCTTTACGTTGCTGAAAGTACTCATTAAGAGAAGAATTGAAGATTGAAATGCATTTAACTTAGTAACAAATCACAAGTGTTCTTACTTTTTTAGATTGGAAAAAGGAAAAAGAAATTGACGGTTACAAATCTGAAAAAAAAAACAGTTAACTCCACCATTCAGATCACAATCAATACGAAGAAACCTATTGGTTACATACGACCATCGTCAATTATACGCCGTTCCTCCGACACCAGTGCATGCACACCGGTCGATAATCCATTAATGGCGGATAGCAACCCGGATACAGCTTGCTTTTTCATCTCCGACCTCCCCTCTTCCAGCCTCAACCTCCTTTCTTCCAGTCTCAACTTCCTTTCTTCCAGCTCCATCAACTCCTTGTGCCTCTGCCTGTCCTCCTCAGATGTCATCAATGTTTGCGACAGCATCGGGGCAGCATGCGCCATTGTCACCTTGCTTCTTTTCAACTCATGTACCTCCTCCACTGACTCGTCCAATTCAGCTGCTTCCGAAAAGAAAAACAAAGGTAACACAAAATAAGAAAAAAAATGATATCGAAAGCATATAAGACGCCCTTCATGCTGAAAAGCTTTTTAAAAATAGCAATCTTTTTCATAAACTTTGCTCAGGTTTATGAATATAAAGAAATATTGCATGCATTATTAATTATGCACAGGACACAGCGAGTTTTAATCCCACGTCGTCAAATTAAAAGATTGAAAACCGATATTACCTGAGTTTTCTATCTGTGTGGCAGCTTGCATCACCGCTGGAGGGGGCGAGAGATCTTTTGGCGGCTGTCGTGGTGGCAGAGGTGGGATCATCATGACCGGTGTCGGGGAGACGGGGATCTGGCGAGCATTGCGGAGATTGAGGACAGCAGTGAGCGATTCATGGATGTCGAAGCCCATGTTGGTAGGCAGGTTGAATTCTTTCCTTTCATGCCGCTCCATCTCCCAGTAGCTTTTCCATTTCGCACGGGTACCAGGTTCTGTTTCAGCGATTCTGGACTCGTAGTGGCGGACCTTTTTGTACTCGCGGAGGAGGTTGTCCCATTTGTCGATGCACTGGTTCTCGGAGCGGAGGCAGCCGTGGGAGCAGCAGTAGTTCTCGATCCACTTCCAGCATGGCCGGGCGGAGCGCTTGTAGGGGAAGGGGGACAACGCGGCGGCATAGCGTCGGTCGTCATGGAGGCGTTTGGCGGTGATGAGGGTCTGTGTTTCCAGGACCGTCCAGTTGCGTTTCCGGTAGTTCATAGGAGGGGTTGGAGGTTGTTGTTGGATGTCGGGTGTTGGGTTCGGGTTATACTTTGGGCAATGAAGACATAATTCATATTATGGTTTTAAACTCTTCTTTTAGTACCGTGTAACTCGTGAATACCACACGATGCGTTTGAACAAAAAAATTATACTTAAATTTATTATTGAGTAAATGTTAAATCAATGTAAAGATTATTAAGTTACATAAATTTACTATTTTTTTTAACCTGTAACTTTTGTCACATGATTTATATATTTTTATATTAGGATAAAAAAATTAAACGATGTTTTTGTTGGCAATGTTGTATTATCATTTAGCATTATGTTCAACTTTTACAATATAAAAAATGCTAATTATAAATATGATTATATTCAATTTTACAGTATAGAAAATATGAGTTATAACTAGTATTGTCTTTCAGCAAAAAACATAAACCTGTTGTTCTTCAGTTTAAATTTTTTTTAAGTTTGTTCTTATACCTATTTTTCTGTTTTACATAAGTGGATAGACTTTTTTATCTTTAAATTGTACTAATTTTATGTTATGAATTAGGGATGTCAGTTGATACCCGAAAAATCTGAAATCCGTCTGCATTCGCATCCAAAAAGCAGATAAATATCTGATATCTAAAAACGGATGCGGATACGAAGAAATCCGCATCCGAAAATTATTCATCCAGTTTTTGTCAAGATTTGCATATTTTAGTGCGGTGAAATATATTTGTTTATTACTTTATTAAGTTAGTAGTTTATGTTATATGCACTTAATGCTTTTTAACTGCTCGAAACTATTTATTATTATCATATTTGTTAATTTTTAACACTTTTATAATCAATGGGATTGGAAAATACTTATATTAAGCTAAAATTATCTTTTTATAATTCTTGATTTATCAGTCGTTAGCGGTTAAGATAATTATCCGATATCCGTCCACATACGCGGATGCAGATATCAGATATCTGAAAATGATTTTGGATGCGGATATGACACTATATTTCCGTATTCGAAAGCATTTGTTGACGGGCCTATTATGAATTTCTATTTATAGAATATTAATATGATCTAAATGCTAAAATTTATGATAATAAGTCCTTTTACTTTGAAATTTAATGATCAACATTTCTAACCCAAATCAGTTGCTAAAAATAACTTATTTTACACTGTTGTATGGCTTATTTGTATCATATATTTAACGATAAATAAGTATTATTACCAAGGCAGTTGTTTTTTTATTACTCCATTTCTTATTTGTATCATATATTTAACGACTTTGATGATTTAATTCTATTAATCTAACTAGTTTTTGTAATAGGAACTTGAGTCATAACCAGTTTTAGGTATCAGAACTCATAGGACCGACGTTGTTTAATCACTATACAATCTCAAAAATATTAACACAGTGGGTTATTGGAAAAATCCAAATATAATTCAAATATGAAGTTAGAAGGAAAATTTGGATCGTACCGTGGCATTAATTGAATATATTAGCATGTTAATGTTTTGAAATTTCCAGATTTGTTTCGAACTTTACTCAAAATTCTTGTTTTTCTTCTCCAAATGCACGAATCGTCATGATAGCACAATCGTTGTTCCAAAACTCGAATAGACTAGCTAACCGTATAAATGTTGAATTTAATCTCGCTTTCAAATAGTGGGAATTGATTGCTAGGTACAACAAAGAGGAATTGATAATTGGAGTTGCGTTTTTGATGAGAACAGTACCTTGAAAACATAATTCGACATGACTATGGTGTGATCGGTAATGTCGTCTGCACTTCAAGGTTAACACAACGACTGTTGAAACTTGTGCACTCTAGGTTAAAAGATTTGAAGATTTGTAGTAATCTCTGTTTGGAAGTTCTAAAGCTTAAATGGAAGAAGATTTAACTATGGATGAATTTATGGAGAAAAAGAGATAAGAAAATGAATTTTTTCTTAATTATTATGTTTTTTTACTATTTTTATTCAGAATAAAGTGAAAAATTAGAGAAAAATGAATGTTGATTTCATCTTTCTCCAAATGAATAAGCATTCCACAAATGAAGTTTTTCTTCAAATAATTAAATAAGCATTCCATAAATGAAATGTTTGCTCATTAATACAGAATACTAAAGGTCATAAAAGGACTTTTATTTTTGTTGTAATTATCCAATAAACCGACATTCGATTTTGAGTTCTTCTTGACTACATGCTCCACCATTGAAAGCTTATTCAGTAAACACAGAAAGCGTTGGTGGTGTTCTTACATGGAACAAGATCATCGTTGGTGTAATATTAGGATGTGGAAAAAGGTATATACAAAATACAAATAAACAATTGACTATTAAGGCTTTCAATTGATACTCGAGAAATCTGTAATTCGTCTGCATTTGTACCCTAAAAGTGGATAAATATCTGATATCCGAAAAAAAATATTCGAATGCGGATGCTTTTGTTATGATTATAGTTTATTTTACATGTATTTTAATACAGTCAAATAAATATATGTATGTATTGTTTTATTAAGTTGAAGGTTTATATTATATGTATTTAATGCGTAATAACCGCTTAAAACTATTTAAAAGAAAAATATTACGTTAAATCAAAATTTTCTATTTACATTTCTTAGTTTATCAATATTTAAACGCAAAATAATTATTCGATATATGTTTGTATCCACGAACGCAATATCTGATATCCAAAAATAATCCACGAAGTCAATATCCTATATCCAAAAATAATCCACGAAGTCAATATCTTATATCCGAAAATAGTTTGGAATACAAATAATAAGTAAAAAACATTTTTAGATTGGAATGCATTTAACTCAGTGACAAATAATAAGAAAAAAACTTTTATAGATTGAAAAAGGAAAAAAAGTGACCCTTACAAATATGAAAAATAACAGTTAACTCCACTATTCAAATCACAAGCAATATGAAAAAACCTCCTATCTACATACGACCACCGTCAACTGTACGCGGTTCCTCCGACACAACTGCTTGCACAGTGTTGGATAATCCATTAATGGCAGATAGCAACCCGGAGACCGCTTGCTTTTTCATCTCCAACCTCTCCTCTTCCAGCCTCAACCTCCTTTCTTCCAGTCTCAACTTCCTTTCTTCCAGCTCCATCAACTCCCTGTGCCTCTGCTTGTTCTCCTCAGATGTCATCAATGTCTGCGACAGCGACGGAGCAGTATGCACCATGGTCATTCCCAAATCTCTCGCCTTGCTTCTTTTCATCTCCCGTTCCTTCTCCACTGACTCGTCCAATTCAGCTGCTTCCCAAAAGGGGAAAAAAAGCAACACAAAATTAAGGGAGAAAATGCTATCAAAGCATATAAGATACTGTTCACGTTGAAAAGCAGTATAAAAACGTGATCTTGTTCATAAACATTACTCAGCTTTATGATTATAATGAAATATTGCATGCATTATTATGCACAGTGCCCTGCGACTTTTAGTCCCACGTTGTCAATTTAAAAGAATCAGAAACTGAATTTACCTGAGTCTTGATCAGTCTGCGGGGCTGCTTGCGTCACCGCTGGAGGGGTCGAGAGGTCTTTTGGCGTCTGCTGTGGTGGGATCATCCTGACCGGTGTCGGGGAGACGGGGATCCGGCGAGCGTTGCGGAGATTCAGCACAGCAGCGAGCGATTCGTAGATGTTGAAGCCCATGTTGGCAGGCAGGTTGAATTCCTTCCTTTCATACCGCTCCATCTCCCAGTAGCTTTTCCGGTTGGCATCAGTACCAGGTTCGGCTGCAGCAGCGTTTCCGGACTCGTAGTCGCAGACCTTTTTGTACTCGCGGAGGAGGTTGTCCCATCTGTTCTTGCACTGGTTATGGGGGCGGAGGCAGCCGTGGGCGCAGCAGTAGTCCTCGATCCACTTCCACTGTGGCTGGGAGGAGCGTCGGTTGGGGAAAGGGGATGACGTGGCGGCATAGCGTCGGTCCTCATGGAGGCGTTTGGCGGTGATGAGGGTCAGCGTTTCCTGGACCGTCCAGTTGCCTTTCCGGTAGTTCATAGGAAGGGTTGGAGGTTGTTGGTGGGCGTCGGGTGTTGGGTTCGGGTTGGGAGATGGAAACGGATTCGCCATGGCTGCTATGGGTTTGAGGTCGGTTTAATTTGATGGAGGGGATGTTGGAAGTAACGGATAGTTAAGTGTTTTAATTGTGGAGTTATAATTATTTTTTGGCTGCTAGGGAGTAATAAAACGTTTGGTTGCATGGAGGTGAAATGGGAGTTGCGCAAAGGGATTATACATGGAAGAGGGTGAAGTTGTGAAATGCAACGTGAAACGGGTGCGTTACTTTGGATTTTTTGTAATTAATTCATGCAACGCGTGAAGACCAAAAATCAGTTATACTTTGGACATTGAAGATATAATTCATGTTAAGGTTGAAACTACACGTGAAGACCAAAAATTCAATTTTCAAAAACCTCAAAAGATCAAGAAAAAGAACCTAAATCAAAAGGAAAAAAGACAACTCAATAGGCATCGGTCCACCAGTGGACATTCCACTAGTGCATTTGCCTCGACAGTTCCTGATGTTTTTCAACTGTAGGAGATCAACTTTAATGGTCGATTTTCGACTTCCGACACCCGAATTTCATTCTAAGAGGACTGATACATCATATGAGGGCATGCTTTCATACAAAACAAACATTCAATACTTTAAATGATCCAATAATGAAAAAATTACTTGCTTCAACGATTTTAATTTTCAGCAAGTACCACTTAGCAAATACATTCAGTTCACACTCAAATCGCAACCAAAATCTTAAATAGGCTACAACAACTTCATGCAATCAAATTAGAGATAGTTGTGAGGGTTACTCAACTTGTATCTTAGAAATAGCTCATCAAAATCTTAAATTTCGACATTGCTTCTCTTATTTCAGCCCAGCCCTAGAAATAACTCAACAAAAGAGGAATAAAGAATTTCTAAACACCGCAAAATTTAAAAGAATAGTTTTCTAAAGATGTGTTACCGATTTATAAAATTCGAAGGCAAAATTTTATTTTTTAAATACGGTTTGTATATTTCATAAATGCAGAAGCTATATGGAAACGAGCCATATTTCTGCAATTGTTTACGATTGAGTCTACTCTTGCATTAACTTTTTTTTGAATGTCCACTTTTAAAATTTGTCCTTTCTAAATCAATGTGGAGTTGCTGCGTTTGAAATGAAGTCGCCTGTTTGGTTGGATCTACAACTCCCAATGCCTAAAATATATAATCCGATCCTGTAATGTATTATTTTGGTGACTGTAGTATTGGTTGCAAGTTGTTTGATTTTCTAACAATCATGAATACTAGAGAACGATGGTTTGAAGCTCTGAGTTATGTCTTGCCAGAGATAAGTGTTGGACTGGGATGAGATGCGGGTTGAAGCGACGATGTCAAGCTATTGATAATGATAGGATTGTAGAGTAGTGTGGCTGCATCATGAAATCTGATGAACTGCTGCCTGAATTTGGTGTGCGTTGTACTGTAGTGAGATGTAAGATGAACTTTGCCTCTCTTAGTATTGATGATGATATTAAACATGTATTACTGAGATGAAATTCTAATGGTTGAGACTTTTGAATGTATGTGCCTGATGTGAACGTTTCTCCTCACGTTGATGACTTGTTCGGGTTCTGTGATGATGAAGTCTATGTATAATTGAATTGAAGTAAATGCATGTCTCTTCAGCCAAGTGATAAAAAAACTGACTTTTGTTTTTCTTTCTTTCCTCCTTTTTTTTTTCTTTCTAAGGAGAGTGATTTTCCAAATGGCCATTGTTACCAAAACTCTAAATTTGGAAATGAGAGGATTTCAAGTTGAAATTCAACGGGGTATGCCGAATTTAAGTTTGAAACATAGTGTAAAAAATGATTTGATGTGGATTTCTGGATACTTCCTCTCGTATTCAACTTTGGAGTGCAAACAAGACTGCCCTTCCAAAAAGCTAGGCAGAAATTAGCAGACAATGTATTGGCCTGAGAAGAAAATTAACTTGTATTTGAATGATTCTTCACTGATTTGAAAAATAAAAACGGCTCTTTTGATTTAGCCTTTGGCACTTTTAATTTGAATAAGATGGGTGACAGTACGAGGCTCTTTGAGTGTGAATGAGTTTTTTTCCTAGTTCACCTGTACATGCACGGAAACTCAACAGAAACGTTAATTACAAACATAGGTTTGCTCACGTAAAAAAGAAACTGATTGTAATATTTCACTGTCTTTCCTTTTTAATATTAACAAACATATGTTAAAATTTACAGATAAAGTGAAAATGTAATTGAAATGTGATACGTGTACATTAAATATAAAAGATAATAGATGACAAGTTGATTGAAAAATAATAGACAACAAGTTAATAATATTTTGATTATAACACACTCGAGGAAAAAAAACAAATGTAGAAATATATTTGTTATCATCAAACAACGAATTTACTCCATATAGATCAGCACCGATCTATGGATTTGGTCATACCGTACTTGTTCTTTCTTTAATTCTCTTGGATTTTGATATCTAGTGTTGTAATGATTAGTAAAGAAGACTGATGACTCTATCGTCCATTGTCAGCCTACTACCGTTATAAATTATTGGTCTACGTGCAAATTTTTTTTTTTTGCATTCTTGTATTTCATATCCAAGGCGAAGTGGCGCTATTATAATTCTCTATCGAATTTCAAGACTATGATTTATTTGTATCGAATTTTAATTCAAGACTATGTTTTATTTGTTTCTATAGTCCTATATAAAATGGTGACAAAACAACTTTGGGTGTAGAACATAATCTAACCACATTGAATTGTGCATCTTATTAGAAACATGAATCGTATTAGATTGTTTGAGATATGGGAAAATGCAAGTGTACAACAAGATGCATCAAATGAAATGCTATTATGCTACAACTGCTGCAAATATCAACTAGTAACTACTGTTTTCGTCATGGTGAATAAATCTTCATTTTTGTTATAACACTGCTTTTATGCTATAATGATCTATTTTGAACTTACTTAGCCACTGTTCGCAGTCGTTTTTTATCATGTTTCCTTTGTTGATGATTCCGACGCGTCCGAGCCCAAACGTGGTTAGCTCCGTCTTCAGTTCCATTTGATGAATGTTGGAGAGATGTACGTTGACGTCGGACGCGTCACTAAAATTAAATTTCAAGATAGCAATTTAATTTTATTGATATGGTAATAATCTCATTACAATGCAAATGGTTTTATATAACAAACAACATATGGGCTGAAAGCCCATCCTAGCAATCCAAAACAATAAAACCAAAAGATGGAGACCGTTGATCTGTGTGAACGGTTGAGATAGATCAAGGCATATACCAGCGGATTACAAAACAAACACACTTCAGTTTGTACCGCTAATATTCCCCCTCAAACCAAACTAGGGTTTCCTTTCTCCTTCGTCTTTCATGGCGGCTGAGAAAATACCCAAATCTTCACGAAATCTGGCGAAGTTTTTAGATGAAATTGCTTTCGTTAAGACATCCGCACGTTGATAGAACGAGGGAATGTGTTGAATTAGAAGCTTTCCCTTCCCTGTTTGCTCAGGAACGAAGTGTAGATCGACTTCAAAATGCTTCGATCGTGAGTGCTGGGTAGGATTCATGGACAATGAAATTGTGCTGAGGTTATCAACCCAGATGGTTGGCTTTCTCTTTAGCTCGAGCCCTAGCTCTCTTAGCAAAGCTTCAATCCAAATAATTTTGGCGGTAGCACTGGCAACGGCTCTATACTCGGCCTCCGTGCTAGATCTGGAGATGGTGGCCTGCTTTTTGCTGCACCATGAAATGAGACTGTTGCCCAGATACACACAATAACCAGTGATAGATCTTCTATCATCCAAGTCGTTGGCCCAGTCAGAATCACTGTAAGCACGTAAATATAAATTGTTTGAAGGTGTGAGTCTTAACCCATAGTCGATAGTCCCTTTAATGTATCTTAATATTTGTTTAACGGCACACCAATGTTCACTTGTCGGGGCTTGCATGTACTGACATACTTTGTTAACACTAAAACTTATGTCCGGTCTAGTGATAGTGGCATACTGAAGGGCACCCACTATGCTTCTGTAGTGCTTGATATTCTCAATAGATTCACCTTTATTTTTGTTGAGTTGATGGTTACTGGTCATAGGAGTAGCAATAGCTTTTGCATTATTCATATTGGCCCTGACAAGTATATCTGACATGTATTGTCTTTGTGATAAGATGATGCTAGAGTCTTCTTGTCGTTGAATTTGTATGCCTAGGAAGTAGTTAGCTTCACCCATATCTTTTATAGCAAAATGATTGTCTAAGTGTTTTATGACAAGCTCAATTTCCTGTTGATCATCTCCTGTGATGAGTATGTCATCAACGTAGACTAGTATATAGATGATGTTTCCATTCTTTCTTCTGGTATATAATGAGTTGTCAGATATAGTGACATTGAAACCAAGTTTTACCAATATGCTTTTCAGTTTGTCATACCAAGCTCTTGAAGCTTGTTTTAAACCATATATGGCTTTGTGTAGCTTGCATACTTGATTGCTATTTTCATTGTTGTAACCCTTTGGCTGTTGCATATACACCTCTTCGACTAAGTCTCCATTTAAAAAAGCATTATGTACATCCAGTTGTCTAATTTTCCATTGTTTGTGCAAAACTATAGTCAATATGATTCTTATAGTGGCTGGTTTAATGATTGGAGAGAAAGTTTCCTTGAAGTCAAATCCAAATTGTTGAGTATAACCTTTTGCCACCAGTCTGGCTTTGTGTTTGATAATATTTCCATTAGCATATCTTTTGATCTTATAAGTCCATCTGCTTCCCACTATATTTTTGTGCTTGGGTGGATTAACTAGGCTCCATGTTTTATTTTTGATTAAAGCCCCATACTCCTCATCCATAGCTTTTCTCCACTTAGTGTTTTTAACAGCAGAGTCATATGATGTTGGTTCAATTTCATCAATCTGAGCATTATAAACTTTGGGTTTGAAAATCCCACTTTTAGATCTTGTGACCATGGGATGTTGGATGATGCCTGGCTGTTGTTCATGAGCTTCAGTATTGGCTTCAGTGGTTGTGTCTGTACTGTCATGACTTTGTAGTGTATCTCTATCTTGTTGCTCATTGTTTTGCTGCATCTTTGTTTGTTGTTCATCATGTGCTGGGTTATAAGTGGTTTCTTGTATGTAGTGGTCATTTTGACTTTCTGTAGATCTCCTTTCAGTATTAGTTTCAGCATTGAACCATTCTGATAAATCTGGAATGCCACCATTGTTAGCTTTATTAATATCAGTGCCTTGTATGTGTTTTTCCTTTTCTGCAAAAGGAAAAACATGTTCATTAAAAACAACATGCCTTGAAATGTATATTCTGCCTTTATCATCTAGACATATATATCCTTTTTGGTTATGAGCATACCCTAAAAAGGTGCATTTGCTAGATCTTAGGCTTAATTTGTGCTTATTGTAGGGTCTAAGATAGGGAAAGCATAGGCATCCAAAAGTTTTTAAATAATGATAATTTGGTTTTGAAGAGAATAATTTTTCAAAAGAAGAAATTTGGTTTAACACCCTTGTAGGCATTCTATTAATAAGATATACAGCTGTAGTGAATGCTTCTCTCCAATATTTCATTGGCAAACATGCCTGTGATATGAGTGTTAATCCAGTTTCTACTATGTGCCTATGTTTTCTCTCAACTAACCCATTTTGTTCTGATGTGTGTGGACAAGTTAATCTATGAATGATCCCCTTTTGATTAAAAAAATCTTTCAAAGTCTTGAACTCACCCCCACCATCAGTTTGAAAAATTTTCACACTGCTATTAAATTGGTTTTCAACACAAGTGATAAAATGCTTTATAGCGCTGCAAGCATCAGATTTAGCTTTCAAGAAGTATATCCAAGTATACCTGGTATGAGCATCAACTAGAGATAAATAATACATGTCTCCTTTTGTTGACATGTGTGGTGATGGTCCCCACAAGTCTGCTGCAATAAGCTCCAATGGCTTTTCATAGATAGTTTCAGAAACTTGAAAAGGTAACTTATGACTTTTACCAATTTGACAATGCGAGCAAATATATGAGTTGTTTAAAAAAGTGACAGAAAATTTATTTTCATTCAGAATTTGTTTAACTACATCATAACTAGGATGTCCTAGTTTGCAATGCCATGAATGGAATACATCACTGATTTCTTTATGATTCACACAAGTGTTATTGCACCACACAGCACTATTACAATTGTTCTTGGGTCTCATATTGCAGAATTTGTACAGACCTTGGTCCAACCTACCCTGTAATAATATGTTTTTGTTTAGTAAATCTCTAACTAGGCAAACTTTGGGGTGAAACTCAAAATATACTTTGTTTTCCCTAGCAAATTGAGAGACACTGATTAAGTTTTTTTTATACTTGGCACTCTTAATAAATTATTAAGATAGAGTAGCCTTGTACCTTTTATAGTGCCTGCCCCTATATGTGATATATTTGCAGTTTCACCATTACCCATTAAAACTGAATTGTTACCTGTGTAGCTTTTGCTGCCTAAATTGAGATTTTGTAAATTGTTGGTAATGTGGTTAGTTGTCCCTGAGTCTGGAAACCATTCAGCTGTGTTAATATCATCAGCTTTATCAGCATCATCTCCTGTATTGTCATTGTTCCTTGATTGATTGCTGTTTTGAACCATGTTAGCTGTTGGTTGCCTGCTGTTTTGACCTTGTTGTGCTGGGTTGTAGTCCTCTTTGAATCTGAAGTAGCATTTATTCGCCATGTGAACAAACTTTTCACAAATTTGGCATTTTACTCTATTGTTGTTAGTAAATCTTCCCCTACCCCTTCCTCTTTGAGTGTTGCCTCCTCTTGTGTTGGGAGTGGACTGATTGATTCTTTGGTTTTTATTTTTTGCTGTGGCAAAATTTGCAGAATAATCTTCTTGCATGAGTTTCCTTTGTTCGACTCTCCCTTCATGTGCCAGGAGGGCTGAGTAAACACAATCTGGATTGGGTAGGATTGGTTGAGTGGCAATGAAGGTCACTAAAGATTCATAATCTTGATCAAGACCGTTGGTAATGATGAGAATCTGTTCGTTGTTCGAAATTTCGTGGCCAACAGCTTTTAGCTTGTCACACAGGTTCTTGATCTTGGCAAGGTACTCTCTCATGCTTGTATCTTCTTTTTTACAATTCTGTAATTCTCGCCTATAGTGCATAACCCTTGCTGCAGATTGAGAACTGAAAGTTTTCTCAATAGACGACCATATTTCATATGAAGTATAATATCCAACAAGTTGAGACAAAAGGGTTTGACTGACAGAGGATAATAGCCAAGATGCGAGCATGTTATCTTGTTTTTGATATGTAATATACTCAGAATTTCTTACAGTATTCCCTTTATCATCAGTAACATTAATTGGAGGAATAATCTTAGTACCCTTGATGTAATCCATCAGATCATAGCCTCTTAAGGCTATTTCAACTTGATATTTCCATGTGATGTAATTGTCCTCATCTAACGGTGTACTAATGGCTTGATTCTTAGGTCTGATCAAGATGGAATCTGACCTTCGTTCGTCCTTGGATTGGTTGCCGGTATTAACTGAAGTGACCTCCTCTTCTTCGAGGGCCATGGGAAAATAAGAAATCTTGATGCAATAAGATCAAGAAGAGGGTATTTTGTGATTTGAGAAATGGGTGTATTACTGTTTCAAATAGAAGCAGTAATACATGCAAAGAATCACGAAAAGAAGATAAAAGAACTGACTGGGGTTGTGCAACCAGAGAGAAAATGACGAAAAATGAATCGGATTCTCTTCTAGGATGGCACGATCAGATGGTAAAAAGAAAAAACTGATGAACATGAACTTTGCATTTGATCTCGAGAAAGGTAAGTCTCCCCTATGATGAAATTATTCTGAGGGGAGCTCTCTAAAAAAGAATACCTCTGAATTTATTTGGTGATGAGTGAAATCTGAAATCAGTAGCAAGAATATGGCCGTTAGGCAGTTAAGCTCTGATACCAAATTAAATTTCAAGATAGCAATTTAATTTTATTGATATGGTAATAATCTCATTACAATGCAGATGGCTTTATATAACAAACAACATATGGGCTGAAAGCCCATCCTAGCAATCCAAAACAATAAAAGCAAAAGATGGAGACCGTTGATATGTGTGAACGGTTGAGATAGATCAAGGCATATACCAGCGGATTACAAAAAAAACACACTTCAGTTTGTACCGCTAATAACTAAGGGTAGACATCAACACCCGTTGATTTATGTTCTCCTTCTCATCTTCCCTTTCAAATACTCCACTCAAATATTATGTTGGCATCGCCAAACGCATTTTCGTTCAACTAAATGCTCCGCTCAAATGTCCCGTTTAGATTTCACGTTTCCGTTTCTAAAGAGCTCATCCTTAGCATATTGTTGCATTTCAAGTAGTTTCACATGCTTGGAAATGACTAATGGTAATCCATTGTTAAACTCTACTATGCATCAACATCTACAGATTTTGTACTTGTACCCAGTAGTGTCTTCAGCTTATAAGTTGACAGCTTCACTTACATGTACCTATAGTGAGTGATGTAGAACAAAGCAGTAATATACACCCGCATAAGGAAAAAATTACTAGGCCAAATCCAAGATGGTATGTTCCAAGATTAAAATACATGTAAATATCATTCGGAAAACTTTTTTATTTTAACATTACACAAATAAGATGTCGTGTATTTGTATTTGAATATGAACAAGTTAAATATTTGCATCGAACTGATCATAAAATTGTTCAAGTTAAATATTGATTTTTGACTAAGAGCCAGCGTTAGCGAACTACTTGTCCATTTTTGCTGCATTTAAATTGTTCAATTGAAAGGAATAAATGTCTCAGATATGTTCGTTGAGACAAGTAGCTTAATTAAACGCATTTACTTAGCACTTTGCTACTTGTGTGGTTGCTGAGTTTTTGTGTCAAATAACACTTGAACTCATTTTATACCGTTAGATTTAGTCCGATGTTAAGAGCACCTCATTTTTTTCTTTTTAATATCATTCTTAAAAAATACAATAAATTTTTATATTATGGTCTTTATAATACAAGACCTTTTAAGATGCTTTCAAAGTCATCACTTTCGAATCTTTTTCTCACGACGAACAACCATCGCCCAACATCATTTTCCACAGTGATCAACCACCGAACAACGGTAGTTCGATGGTTATTGACAGTGAAAAACGATGTTGGTCGACGGTTGTTCGCTGCACAAAACAAATTTATAATGGTTGATTGCGGTGTGAAATGATTTTGGTATTAGGAAGCATATGAATTTTATTATATTTATTATTTTTCCTATAGTACTAGAAACAGAAAAACTGGATGCTCTTAGAACACACACTAGATTTAATTAGGATGAGCGTTTGGTTGGTTTGGTTTATCCGATGATAAAAATTGTTAAATCGAATAAAACCAATAAAAATAATTAAGTTTGTTTGGTTCGGTTGGTTATCCGATTTCATATATTAATCATTAACCGTGAAGATGGAAGCAAACATATTAGTTACTTTATTAACTACCATATATCAAAAATCAGATAGTCTGAATCAGGGAGGGAGGTTGACCTGTACACTTACAGTGGAAAGTAATTATAGGCTGGCCTTCTCTTTTTGTTTTTCTATTTGATACTTTATTAACCCATTTAAATGGTCTTTGCATTTTAATCACGTGAAAAAAGCTATGCACCATTCCATTTTAATTAGTATCAAAGTCTGGAATCGAGGATAGAAACCAGCCATTTCTATATGGCAAGTTTTATTTCTAACAATAGGTGGCACAATGAGCATGTTTGAAGTTGACTGCTATCATCTTTGTCTTATCATAATTAAACGTTCAGAAAAACACGTGCAATAATAACGTGGTTTATTTCAATTTGTTTGTAGTTTAGTATGAGGAAAAAAATTGAAGAAGACACTGAAACAAAAAACCTTGGACACTGATAAAAGTTAAGATGGTCATGATTTATAATATTTGCAAGCGATGACAATATTCACACTACCAAGTAGACATGATAGTTTATTTCGAAGGACAAACAATTTTTGTTATTCAAATCAAGAATGCACATTGATATTTTACAAATAATAAAAATTAATCATGGAAATATTTATCTGTGAATTTGAAAAAAAAATTACGGAAGCATTTTTTTCTTCTTATGAAGGTGGGAGAAAAGAATATAGGAAAAAAGGATGGAAAGCAAAATGCATGTAGCTTCGTTATGTACGGCTAATATTTTTCATATTTTAAATAGGATTAGCATTTAAATTGCTTAGTTCTATATTTTTTAGTGATATAATATAACGCTATTTTTAAGTTATAAAACTATATTCATATAGCTTTCCGAGCTGTTTATTTCTATATTTGATAACATTAATCGATAAAAACACTTTTGAAATCCATTTATTTTTTGCAATTTCTAGCTTACCCGTTGTTGTTTTTATTAATTTAACGAAGATGAGTAATTAAAATAATTTGAGATTTACATAATCTAATTGAGTTTTCGTCCTTGATCTAATTACTAAAGTTAGTTGTACTTTGATCTAATTTTTTCTAAAATGTATCCTTAAAACAAAGGGGAAATTAATTTAAAGGACAAAAATTTGTATATTTTTAGCCTCAAGGACATGATCTCAATATTCTAACCACAAGGACAAACATTCTTCTAAAAATTATTCATAAGGACAAACATTCTTTCAAAACTGCTACTGAACTAAAAACTGATACCTAAAAACTACTACCGATAACTACAAACTGATACCTAAAAACTGCTATCAATAACTAAAAACTGATACCTAAAAAAAATTGTCCTTAAGGCTAAAATACTGAAGGTTCGTCCTTGAGGCTAAAACGTTGAAAATTTTTGTCATTGACAATAATTTCCTGTAAAGACTAAATACCCCTATAAATATAACATTTGACCCAAACAATTTTTGACACTTTAATTTTTTTTTTATCATATGATATTATAACAGTTGCACACACTTTTGTGATATTATGACACAACCAACAATGGCTTATTCAGTTGCAAAACAAGCTAAGGAGCAATCAGGTGTGCCTTGTTCACTTCTCCGTGGCTAGTTTGAGCTGATCTCATGACTAGTTGAGTGAACAGAGGCTGATGAGTACAACGGCAAAAACTTTGCCGTTATAAATTTATAAAAGCGAAGTCTTCACCGTTATAATTTTATAAAGACGAAGACTTCGCCGTTATAAATTTATTAAGGTAAAGTCTTCGCCTTTATAAAATGTGAACTTTATAATCAATTTATAACGGGGAAGACTTCGCCGTTATAAACCAAGTGAATATTTTTTTAATCGTCTGTGTCTAGTTTGTAACTTAACTAGTTGCGGAGCTCGTTCGGTCAGTCCAAAAGCATGAGAGAGAGTGAAGTGAACAAGTCACATTGTTGGTAATGTTCTTAAAGATGAATCTTTCTGGTTTCTTCAATTTCTTTCTCGTTTAAGTTTTCATTTGTTGAATGGTATTGCTAATATTCATCATAGATTATTTCTTGATAATTTTGAATGTTGCAACATTGCTTCCACACTTAACAAAATCTACAAGTGTCGACTTAATGTAAAAGGTACGACCAATGAAGATGTTGATTATTTTTTTATTCTTTCTTAACCTTCATCCTTGAACATGGGCAGAAAGAAACGTTTCTAGGAGGTTGAGAAGAGTTGTGCTTTATTTTGTACTATGCTATCAACGGTCCAGCCAGGGTGCGTGGAGCGCCATTTAGGTGTCATTTTGCATATTTGGTACTTTTCTTTTGCTTTGGTGCTTTATTCCGGACCTCGTCTGAAGTGTTGTTTGATCGCTAACTTTTTCTTGGGACGGTAAGAAATATATGTTTTGGACATAACTTTTTTTACCTTGATTAAACTAAATATAACTACACTACAAAGAATCAATTTTTTTTATATATATTTATGCTCTTCATCTTTTAATATATTTTCATATTTTATTCATGATTAATAGGTTTCATGTCAAACCATACCGAAAATCATTTAGTACGTACTTTTTTTATAATTCGAAATAAACATATAATTTTCATGTTTCACAAACTTAATTGGTTTTCTACAAACTTAATTGGTTTTCTAGTTCAAGAAAAATAAAATAAAATAATAATTATTTACTAATATAAATTTTCACTTCTTCGAAAATCGGTCTTAATGGTTTTTCCTTTTGCTTTCTTATTCCATTTATTTTCAAATTCTATTTCAAATATTTTTGGAATATAACGTACAATAATCTACACAAAAAAAGATATTCATAATTATTGTGCCATTTTATGAAGTTAAGGTTATTAGGTATAGTAATATTAAGTCATAGTTATGACATATATTTTGTTATGTATAAAATTTATTATGTTCAAATTTTATCATCGAGTATTTCACTCTATGCAGTTATTTTTTTATTGTTACTTAATGCAAAATTTATTTGTTTCCAATTATGCAGCAGTGGCTTATTTTCATCAAGGCTCCGCCTGGACTCCCCTTGGTCTTTAAAGGCGTTCTTAGAACCTGATGCAACGCTACGCCTCAAACGACATAGGTTTTGTACGAAACTATGTATTAAAGATAATACTACACCATGTTTTTTTGGTTTGTCATATTATGGGTATAAACCTATCGATTGTATAAAGACGATCATTGTTATAGTGCACTGCTTGTTGATGAAATTTAGTCCATTGTGGATTGTTATTATGTTAAGAATAAAGACAATGAATTAACATTTTATTCTTTTTCTATGAGCTAAATGGCATATAAACTAAATTTAATAATTCTTTCTTACCTGTATCATTTTGTTTTTGATAAATATTTATCGTATGTTCTTGCTTGCAAGCTTTGTATGCTGCAACATTGCTTCCAACCTTCTCATAATCTGTAAGTGTTGGCTTGATGTAGAAAGTTTGAGTAATGACGGTGTTGAGTATTTGTTTAATTATTCCTTTACCTCCATCCTAGAAGATTGGTAGAAATAAACGTTTTTAGTAGCTTAATAGGAGTTATGCCTTGTTTTATACCAAATTATGCATTAGAGATAATACTACACCATGTTTTTTGGTTTGTCATATTTTGGGTACAAATTTATTGGTATGGTATGTAAATGATCATTGTCATAGCACACCATATGTTGATGAAATTTAGTGGATTATGAGTCCTGTTGAGAATAAAGGCAATGAAGTTACAGTTTCTTTAGGTTCCATGAGCTCAAAGACCAGTTGGTTAAGTAGGTGTTAAGCCTCCTTACCAAATGCCATGATGTTTAGTGCAAAGATACCATCAACTTGGATTTGTAATTTGTACTTGGAAACCACACGGTTTACTTGATTGCTTGTTTTATATGATTTGATTCTTTGATATATATCATTAAATCTTCCCCTGTCAACAGCGTCAGAGCTATATTGTGGGTTATATTATTTCTGGTTTTACAAAATTTGATTCTTTGATATACATACTATGATGTCACACTAGTTTTTATTCAACTAATAACTAATCTGAAAATTACGTTAAATAAAAAAATATTCTATATTTACATTTCTTAATTTATCGATTTTTTAAGTATAGAACAGGTATCTGATATGCATTCTTATTTGCAAATTCAAATATTCGATATGAAAAATCAATATGAAAAACAGTTGGCTCCACTATTCAAATCACAATCAATATGAAAAAACCTCCTAGTTACATAAGATCACCATCAACTGTACGCCGTTCCTCTGATACAAGTGAATGCACGGCGGTCGATAATCCATTAATGGCAGATAGCAACCCGGACACCGTTTGCTTTTTCATCTCCGACCTCTCCTCTACCAGGCTCAACCTCCTTTCTTCCAGTCTCAACTTCCTTTGTTCCAGCTCCATCAACTCCTTGTGCCTCTGCTTGTTCTCCTCAGATGTCATCAATGTCTGCGACAGCATCGGGGCAGCACGCGCCATGGTCATCCCCAAATCTCCCACCTTGCTTCTTTTCATCTCATGTACCTCCTCCACTGACTCGTCCAATTCAGCTGCTTCCGAAAAGAAAAAAAAGGTAACACAAAATCAAGAAAAAATATGATATCGAAAGCATATAGGACGCTCTTCATGTTCTAAAGCTTTTTAAAAAAGCAATCTTTTTCATAAACTTTACTGAGGTTTATGATTATAATGAAATACTGCATGCATTATTATGCACATGACACAGCGAGTTTTAATCCCACGTCCAAATTAAAACTTTAAAAGATTGAAAACCGATATTACCTGAGTTTTCAATCTGCGTGGCAGCTTGCATCACCGCTGGAGGGGGCGAGAGATCTTTTGGCGGCTGCCGTGGTGGCAGAGGTGGGATCATCACGACCGGTGTCGGGGAGACGAGGATCCGGCGAGCATTGCGGAGACTGAGTACAGCAGTGACCGATTCATGGACGTCGAAGCCCATGTTGGCAGGCAGGTTGAATTCTTTCCTCTCACGCCGCTCCATCTCCCAGTAGCTTTTCCGTTTGGCACTGGTACCAGGTTCAGTTTCAGCGTTTCCGGACTCGTAGTGGCGGACCTTTTTGTACTCGCGGAGGAGGTTGTCCCATTTGTCGATGCACTGGTTCTTGTTGCGGAGGCAGCCGTGGGTGCAGCAGTAGTTCTCGATCCACTTCCAGCATGGCCGGGCGGAGCGTTTGTAGGGGAAGGGGGACAACGCTTGGAGGCGTTTGGCGGCGATGAGGGTCTGTGTTTCCAGGACCGTCCAGTTGCGTTTCCGGTAGTTCATTGGAGGGGTTGGAGGTTGTTGTTGGACGTCGGGTGTTGGGTTCGGGTTGGGAGATGGAAACGGATTCGCCATGGCTGTGGACAGCGATGGACTTGAGGTGGCTTTTATTTTGGTGGAGGGGAATGGGACGATGAAAGTTAGGGAGATTTAATTGATTTAATTGAGAGTTACATTTATTTTTTTGGCTGTTGAGGAAGTAATAAATGTTTGGTTACATGGAGGTGAAATGGGAGTTGTGAAGTTGTTACGTTGTGGAGTGTAACGTGAAACGGGTGAGTTACGCTAGATTTTGTATTGTAATTAATTCATACAGCTATGTTACAGGTTGAAAAATCAGTTGTACTTTGGGCATTGAAGATATAATTCATCTTAAGTTTTGAAACTCTTCTTTTAGAACTGTGTAAATTGTGAATTCCAGGCGATGTGTTTGCAAAAAAAAATTTGTACTTAAATTTATTACTGAGTATATGTTAAATCAATGTAAAGATTATTAAGTTACATAAATTTACTATTTTTTTTAACCTGTAACTTTTGTCACATGATTTATATATTTTCATATTAGGATAAAAAAAATTAAACGATGTTTTTGTTGGCAATGTTGTATTATCATTTAGCATTATGTTCAACTTTTACAATATAAAAAATGCTAATTATAAATATGATTATATTCAATTTTACAGTATAGAAAATATGAGTTATAACTAGTATTGTCTTTCAGCAAAAAACATAAACCTGTTGTTCTTCAGTTTAAAAAAATTTTAAGTTTGTTCTTATACCTATTTTTCTGTTTTACATAAGTGGATAGACTTTTTTATCTTTAAATTGTACTAATTTTATGTTATGAATTAGGGATGTCAGTTGATACTCGAAAAATCCGAAATCCGTCTGAATTCGCATCCAAAAAGCAGTTGAATATCTGATATCTAAAAACGGATGCGGATACGAAGAAATCCGCATCCGAAAATTATCCATCCAGTTTTTGTCAAGATTTGTATATTTTAGTGCGTGAAATATATTTGTTTATTACTTTATTAAGTTAGTAGTTTATGTTATATGCACTTAATGCTTTTTAACTGCTCGAAACTATTTATTATTATCATATTTGTTAATTTTTAACACTTTTATAATCAATGGGATTGAAAAATACTTATATTAAGCTAAAATTATCTTTTTATAATTCTTGATTTATCGGTCGTTAGCGGTTAAGATAATTATCCGATATCCGTCCACATACGCGGATGCAGATATCAGATATCTGAAAATGATTTTGGATGCGGATATGACACTATATTTCCGTATTCGAAAGCATTTGTTGACGGGCCTATTATGAATTTCTATTTATAGAACATTAATATGATCTAAATGCTAAAATTTATGATAATAAGTCCTTTTACTTTGAAATTTAATGATCAACATTTCTAACCCAAATCAGTTGCTAAAAATAACTTATTTTACACTGTTGTATGGCTTATTTGTATCATAAATTTAACGATAAATAAGTATTATTACCAAGGCAGTTGTTTTTTTATTACTCCATTTCTTATTTGTATCATATATTTAACGACTTTGATGATTTAATTCTATTAATCTAACTAGTATTTGTAATAGGAACTTGACTCATAATCAGTTTTAGGTATCAGAACTCATAGGACCGACGTTGTTTAATCACTATACAATCTCAAAAATATTAACACAGTGGGTTATTGGAAAAATCCAAATATAATTCAAATATGAAGTTAGAAGGAAAATTTGGATCGTACCGTGGCATTAATTGAATATATTAGCATGTTAATGTTTTGAAATTTCCAGATTTGTTTCGAACTTTACTCAAAATTCTTGTTTTACTTCTCCAAACGCACGAATCGTCATAATAGCACAATCGTTGTTCCAAAACTCGAATAGACTAGCTAACCGTATAAATGTTGAATTTAATCTCGCTTTCAAATAGTGGGAATTGATTGCTAGGTACAACAAAGAGGAATTGATAATTGGAGTTGTGTTTTTGATGAGAACGGTACCTTGAAAACATAATTCGACATGACTATGGTGTGATCGGTAATGTCGTCTGCACTTCAAGGTTAACACAACGACTCTTGAAACTTGTGCACTCTAGGTTAAAAGATTTGAAGATTTGTAGTAATCTCTGTCTGGAAGTTCTAAAGCTTAAATGGAAGAAGATTTAACTATGGATGAATTTATGGAGAAAAAGAGATAAGAAAATGAATTTTTTCTTAATTATTATGTTTTTTTACTATTTTTATTCAGAATAAAGTGAAAAATTAGAGAAAAATGAATGTTGATTTCACCTTTCTCCAAATGAATAAGCATTCCACAAATGAAGTTTTTCTTCAAATAATTAAATAAGCATTCCATAAATGAAATGTTTGCTCATTAATACAGAATACTAAAGGTCATAAAAGGACTTTTATTTTTGTTGTAATTATCCAATAAACCGACATTCGATTTTGAGTTCTTCTTGACTACATGCTCCACCATTGAAAGCTTATTCAGTAAACACAGAAAGCGTTGGTGGTGTTCTTACATGGAACAAGATCATCGTTGGTGTAATATTAGGATGTGGAAAAAGGTATATACAAAATTCAAATAAACTATTGACTATTAAGGCTTTCAATTGATACTCGAGAAATCTGTAATTCGTCTGCATTTGTACCCTAAAAGTGGATAAATATCTGATATTCGAAAAAAAATATTCGAATGCGGATGCTTTTGTTATGATTATAGTTTATTTTACAGGTATTTTAATACAGTTAAATAAATATATGTATGTATTGTTTTATTAAGTTGAAAGTTTATATTATATGTATTTAACGCGTAATAACCGCTTAAAACTATTTAAAAGAAAAATATTACGTTAAATCAAAATTTTCTATTTACATTTCTTAGTTTATCAATATTTAAACGCAAAATAATTATTCGATATATGTTTGTATCCACGAACGCAATATCTGATATCCAAAAATAATCCACAAAGTCAATATCCTATATCCAAAAATAATCCACGAAGTCAATATCTTATATCCAAAAATAGTTTGGAATACAAATAATAAGTAAAAAACATTTTTAGATTGGAATGCATTTAACTCAGTGACAAATAATAAGAAAAAAACTTTTATAGATTGAAAAAAGAAAAAAAAGTGACCCTTACAAATATGAAAAATAACAGTTAACTCCACTATTCAAATCACAAGCAATATGAAAAAACCTCCTATCTACATACGACCACCGTCAACTGTACGCGGTTCCTCCGACACAACTGCTTGCACAGCGTTGGATAATCCATTAATGGCAGATAGCAACCCGGAGACCGCTTGCTTTTTCATCTCCGACCTCTCCTCTTCCAGCCTCAACCTCCTTTCTTCCAGTCTCAACTTCCTTTCTTCCAGCTCCATCAACTCCCTGTGCCTCTGCTTGTTCCCAAATCTCTCGCCTTGCTTCTTTTCATCTCCCGTTCCTTCTCCACTGACTCGTCCAATTCAGCTGCTTCCCAAAAGGGGAAAAAAAAGCAACACAAAATTAAGGGAGAAAATGCTATCAAAGCATATAAGATACTGTTCACGTTGAAAAGCAGTATAAAAACGTGATCTTGTTCATAAACATTACTCAGCTTTATGATTATAATGAAATATTGCATGCATTATTATGCACAGTGCCCTGCGACTTTTAGTCCCACGTTGTCAATTTAAAAGAATCAGAAACTGAAATTACCTGAGTCTTCAGGCTGCGGGGCTGCTTGCGTCACCGCTGGAGGGGGCGAGAGGTCTTTTGGCGGCTGCTGTGGTGGGATCATCATGACCGGTGTCGGGGAGACGGGGATCCGGCGAGCGTTGCGGAGATTGAGCACATCAGCGAGCGATTCGTGGATGTTGAAGACCATGTTGGTAGGCAGGTTGAATTCTTTCCTTTCATGCCGCTCCATCTCCCAGTAGCTTTTCCGGTTGGCACCAGTACCAGTTTCGGCTGCAGCGTTTCTGGACTCGTAGGCGCAGACCTTTATGTACTCGCGGAGGAGATTGTTCCATTTGTTCTTGCACTGGTTCTGGGAGCGGAGGCAGCCGTGGGCGCAGCAGTAGTTCTCGATCCACTTCCACTGTGGCTGGGATGACGTGGCGGCATAGCGTCGGTCGTCATGGAAGTGTTTGGCGGTGATGAGGGTCAGTGTTTCCTGGACTGTCCAGGTGCCTTTTCGGTAGTTAATAGGAGGGGTTTGAGGCTGTTGTTGGGTGTCTGGTGTTGGGTTCGGGTTGGGAGATGGAAACGGATTCGCCATGGCTGTTGACAGCGATGGGTTTGAGGTGGGTTTAATTTTGATGAAGGGGATGATGGAGTAATATTTTTTTTTTTTGGCTGCTGAGGGAGTAACAAACGTTTGGTTACATGGAGCTGAAAATGGGAGTTGTGTAAAGTTGTGAAATGTAACGTGAAACGGCTGAGTTACTTTGGATTTAGTATGTTAATTAATTCATGCAACTATGTTACGGTTTTAAAAATCAGTTATGCATTTGGCCTTAAAAGAAAGAAATCATATTAAGGTTGAAACAACACGTGTGAAGTCCAAAAATTAATGCATGCAACTATGCTATGGTTTTAAAAATCAGTTATGCTTTGGGCATTAAAAATATAATTCATATTAAGGTTGAAACAACACGTGACCACCAAAAATTCAATTTTGGAAAACCTCAAAAGGATCAAAAGAAAGAACCTAAATCAAAAACAAAAAAATACAACTCAATAAGCTTCGGCCCAGAAGATGAATTGCTTTAGGAAACGTGTACTAATCCACCAATGAGAACCCCACTGGTGCACTAGTGTCGACAGTTCCTAAAGCTTTTCAACTGGAGGAGGTCAAATTTTACGGTCGATTTTCGACTTCCGACCCCTGAATTTAATCTAAGAGGACTGATACATCATACGAGGGATGCATTCATCTAAAGCAAGCATTCAATAAATTAAATGATCAAATAATGAAAAATTACTTGCAACTTCAATAATTTTAATTTTTAGCAAGTACCACTTAGCAAATACATTCAGTTCACACTCAAATCGCAACCAAAATCATAAATTGGCTACAACAGCTTCATGCAATCAATTTATAGATAGTTACGAGGATTACTCAACTTATATCTTAGAAATAGCTCGCCAAAGTCTTAAATTTCGACATTGCTTCTCTTATTTCAGCCCAGCCCTAGAAATAACTCAACCAAAGAGGAATAAAGAATTTCAAAACACCACAAAATTTAAAACAATAGTTTTCTAAGTTGTATTATTGATTTTTCTTTGAATTTTCTGGAACTTTCTTGAATTTAAATAAATGGATTTGATCATAATTAAATAAAGGATTTTAAAAACTAAAATTTCTCTTTATCATATAAAATAGATTTATTTATGAATCTCAAAATACTAATTTCATATCTTGAATTTTCAATATTATTTAAATTTTCAGTTTTTATTCTTTTGGAATTTAAATAATTCTTTTATATTGAAACTTTAAAATTCCAACCATTTGAAAATTTCCAAATAGCATAAAGATTATTTCCATACACTACAAGGAGTACTGTTTATTCCAAGGGGGGGGGGGCAACGGCCGCCAACGGCATTGACCAACGGCTTCCAACGGCAAGTATTTTCCGGATTATAACCAAGAGAATAAAAAGTTGACCGTTGGACGCCGTTGGAAAATGCCGTTTGCGGCCGTTGGTAGCCGTTGGAAACCCGAGCCAAAATAACCTGCAGCACCTTCTTCCTCCCCACTTCGTTTTTCCCCAAATTATTTCTAAAAACCCTCCATCCCCCTCCCCAATTCGCCAACCACTTCCATTCAAGCCTCCAACGTCACTCGGTAGCATCTTGAACCCCTCTCCAACCCCTAATCTTCTCCAATCAAGGTATAAACCCTAATTCCCTTTTTTATTAAATTAGGTAATTTAGTGTTAATTAGGTAATTTAGTGTTAGATTTGCAATTTATATGTTTGTATTGACTATTGTATGTGTAGTTTAGTTTATTGATGTTTAATTTTTATTATTAACCTATGTATTGTAAGTTAATTGTATATTATAGGTTGGTGTATAGTGTATTGTGTGTATAGCGTAGTGTAGAATGCTCCTTGTATGAAAATATAGTGTGATAAGTTGAATGATGACATTAGATTATAAAATATCGAAAATGATATTTAATTTTATAATATACGGTTACTTTGATTATTTTTAATAAGTAATATAGTGTAGTAATTTTATAATGTACGGTTAAAAAATATCGAAAATGACAGTAAGTATAGTATCGAACGTTAATTTTTTTTATAAATATAATATGTTACAGAATATGTAATATATTCGAAAACCCTTAGAATGTTTTTCGGCCCCGTCTGATAAGTACTGTATATGATCGTTATGTGGATATTCGTTTTTTTAACAGAACGGACATCTGTATTCATCTTATACAGTATTTGTTGGATTTGTCCCTGTATTGGACAAGTTACGAATACAATAACGTAATTAAATCGCGTAAATTATTTCATTTTAAATGGTTCACAAAATTTCGACAGCGCTTCGTTTATGTTTCCTGTGTGCACGCAAATGTGTACTGTTCAGGGAACTAAAGCGAAGCGCTGCCGAAATTTTGTTGAATCATTTAAATTGAAATAATTTACGCGGTTTAATTACGTTATTGTATTTGTAATGGGAGGTAGGACGACCCATCACCATAGAGTCAATGATCAGTTATTATAAAATTCACCTATAAACTGTTTTAATAATATGTCAATGCAAATTAATATCGTACTTTTTAACTATATACGTAGGTTAATGGACAATTATTTTACTGATCGGAGCTGGATGTACAAAAAAAGAAGAGTTGAAAGTGAAACGTCAATTAGTGAACATTTTAATAATGGTGTTCGCGTATTTATTGATTTCGCTTTAAGTAATAACGGAAACGACAAACAAAAAAGTGAGGCAGAAAGCTCGAGTTGAAGGCTCGATTTGCAAATCATACATTGAAGAAGAAGCTTCATTTTTTTTCTCTCATTATTTTAGTGACCATGTGAACATATCATTTGAAAGTGCTCCGCGTAATGATGAAGGCAATGATCAAGATGATTGTCAATCGACTATATCTATTTTTAAAAAGCATGGTCGGCCTTCTGGTAAATGTGTGGTAGTATGGTTGGATGACAGAGATTATCACGCAGCACACACATATATTCTTCTCAACTGTGCTGAAGTTGCATCATTTGTTAGGTAATATACTTATATATGTAACATTTCTTGTATCTTAATTAATAAATATACAAATATGCACACATGTATCTTAATCAAAATATAACATTTCTTGTATAATTGCAGTATTTACGAATCACAACATCCGAACGGAGATATCAGCAAAGAATTCTCTAAATGGTTTTCTAAGTACGTTTTTGATACGACAAATGGTGTTGTAGACGAAGGATTGAAACATTTAGCTTTGGGACCAAAAAGGATAGTCAAGACCTATCCAATATTCTTTGTGAATGGATATAAATTTAATACCAAAGAATACGGTGCTGAAAAATTAACTAACAATACTGGTGTATTTGTTAAAGGTAGTGATGATCCAAATCATCATATACATGATTTTTATGGCGTGCTAACCCAAGTTTTGCAATTGTCGTATTTCACACGACCTGCAGAAGAAGTATTTTTGTTTAAATGCAACTGGTTCAGCAACGTTCCAAGTTCTGGAATAAACGTGCATCCAAAATATAATCTTATAGAAATAAAACATACTTCGCATTATCATAACTACGATCCTTTTGTACTTGCCAAACAAGCTCTTCAAGTTTATTATGCTTCTTACCCATCTCTAAGAAGAGATAAAGTAAATTGGTCGGCTGTTTTTAAAACAAAGGCAAGATTTACATTTGATGGACGGAACATTCCCGATGAACAAGCTTACCAAGCAGATATCGAGGAAAGTAGAGGAATAATAATAACAGATGATCAAACAGATTTTGGACCTCTAAACGATGATTCAAATGCATTAATTGAAGCATTTGAGAGTACAGAGGAACAAAATATAGAGTACGAAACAGAGTCTGAAACCGAAACTGACGAGGACTGATCAATAATCTACATTTTGAAGGTAATTATATTTAACATTATAATATTTTCATTAAAAATGTTATGCTAATGTATGATATGTGTCACGTACTCTTCTTATGTTATGCCATAATGTATGTTTTACATATAGTCATTTAATGTTCTCATATAATGTTTGTCTGTACCATGTTCTATAGATATGTCTTCACGTAGACGATCTGGGTCTACACATTCTGGGTCTCCCTCCTCTTCACAGAGAGGGACTATTCGTCCTGCAGATCGTGATCGCGCTGGTCCATCAGAGGAGATGCCACGCACTGCAATTTGGCTAAAGCCAAAAGCCGACGGATCTGGGTAAGTATTAAGTTTCAAAATTAAATTTTATTCTCGTACAGTCTATTATAAGTATAGTAGTCATAAAATAGTAAATGCTTTTTTTTCTTGTTAAACACAGTGGTTTTACGTTAGAGCCATCAAATATAGTTCTTTCATTATCTAAGCGTGCATACCAGAGTCGGATGAATGAATGTTGGCCCAAATGGTCCTTGATTCCAGAGAACGTGAAGGAAGCTATTTGGCAGGACTTTTTGGTATGAGTGATATTACTTGTTAGGTTTAAATATCTAATCATGTTTACAGTACGCATAAAAAATCTTATTACTTGTTAGGTTTAAATATCTAATCATGTTTACTTGTTAGGTTTAAATATCTAATCATGTTTACTTGTTAGGTTTAAATATCTAATCATGTTTACACTACGCATAAAAACTATATAACTCTTATGTAATCAAACGTGCAGGGCCATGTGGACATCCAGGATGCAGATCTTTCCGTTGTACAGCGTCATTGGCAGAGTAAAATTGCAAAGAACTACAGGGAGACTTTAAATGCTGTGAAATCAAGTGGAAGCAAGCCAAATTGGATGAGCGCTGGTGTGTGGGAACAGTTTATGCGCTGGTGGGCCAATGAGGAATTTCAGGTAAATTTAGCATATATTTAAGTTAAATTGTTCTACGCAAATAATATTTAAATTAAAACTATAAAACAATTTTTTTTTCAACTTAAATTTGCAGAAAGAGTCAACTAGGAATTCTGCTAACAGGAGCAAGAATCCCGTCACACATCGCGGTGGTTCTAAGTCATTCCAGCATCACCGCGAGGACTTGGTATATTTATTAATTAACATAAACATTTATATAAAAATATTTAATATATATATTTATATGTGCATATTTCAGGAAAGACAGCGTGGTGGTCCTGTCAGTCGTTGGGATGTATTTGCGCATACGCATGCGGTGA
The DNA here is from genome assembly GCA_030737815.1 of Allium fistulosum. Classification (NCBI taxonomy): domain Eukaryota; kingdom Viridiplantae; phylum Streptophyta; class Magnoliopsida; order Asparagales; family Amaryllidaceae; genus Allium; species Allium fistulosum. The sequence continues at coordinate 531,684,029 of CM060908.1, read as the reverse complement.
CTCAGATTGACGATTCAGGCTCATATTCGTACACCTGGGAAAGTAATGACAAAGCAAGGACCGCATATGTAAGTATAAGATAATGAACTAAAATTTTTAAGTCTATTAAAATAGCATTATCTAAATTCAATTGTATTTTGCATTCTAGGAAAAGTTTCAGGACGCACGGTCATTGATGCTCCAGGACACCGGAAGAGCAGAGTTGACCATTGATGAGGAGAACGCAATATTTGAGTCTGTCATGGATCCAACGACCCACGGAAGGCGCTTTGGATTTGGAAGCCAATCGGTATTTTAATTTAAATTTAAAATAATTTTTATGAAGCATGTTCATTTCGATATCATATATATAAACACTTTAGATGTGAGCTTAGCTAGAGTAAATATTTAAACGTATTTACACATATATTTACACATATTTACTAATATTTACATGTTGACGTAGTGCAGAAGAACTACCAGCGGGCTCAAGATAAGGAGGAGATCGCACAGCTACGAGCCCAGATCGCCACGCTTCAAGACCGCGATCGCCGCCGTGAAGAACAAATGGAGCAGCTAAACAATAAAGTGGCGGAGTTCATGGAGCAATACGGGCGGTTTCCTTCCTCCGGTGGTTCTGCTGGCGAGTGAGTTGAGGTATGTTTGAGATGTTTTCTTATGTGTGGAGTGGTGATGGTTTGTATTTATTGTTGTATGGTGTTAGACATTTGGTGATGGTTTAGATGTGTTAGGCATTTGGTGATGTGTTTAGATGTCTTAAACATTTGGTGATGGTTTGGATGACGATTGGTGACGGCTTTTTATGTGTTGTTTGTATATATGATGACGGTTGGTTTGGATGACGTTTGATTTTGACGTAGAAACTAATTTGATGGATGTAGAATTTAGTTTGTTTTGATGGTTTGGTTGTTTATGTGTATGATTTGATTATTATATTGTGTTTGGTTATATATATGTGATTGTTATTGGATATACGCTCAAAATGGAGCAGTTTTAATATTTATGATATTGTGTGCGGCCGGAGGCGAGTAGGAGCAGCCGAGTAAAAAAAAAAGTTTCAGATTTCCAACGGCTTCCAACGGAAACCAACGGCCAATTGGTCATTTATAACCAACGGCTTCCAACGGCTACCAACGGCAAAAACCAACGTTTTCCAACGGCGAACCAACGACAAGTTGGTCAACGAAGTTTGCCACATGGCCAGATGAGCCGTTGGTAAGCGTTGGTATAACGCCGTTGGGGGCGTTGGGAACCATTGGAAGGCGTCGAAATGTATTCCAACGCCCTTTCCAACGGCTCCCAACGGCTTACCAACGGCCGCCAACGGCTTGGAGCGGTTGGAAAGAGCTGTTTGCCTTGTAGTGATAGAAAAATATACTTTCCATACCAAATTCCTTAATAATAAATTTATTTTAGAAAAATCACAACTTTTCAATTTCTTTAAATCTCAAAATTTAAAAATTTTGAAATTTCATATAAAATCCTAGTTCAAATTATTTTATATTTTATTTCAAATAGTTCCAAACCAGGGTTGTTACAATACTTTTTTCTTTACTTTGAGTGGAATTCAAGATTCATCATCAAAATGAATATTTTTGCTTATCGATTCATCAAGCTATGTAAACATGTTTCTTCATCCATACATATAATTACTAGCTCACGTATCCAAATATTTACCATATATTGTCATTTTCTTTTTCATCCACATTATATGTCCATTAAAATGTAGAGTGTTTTTCCTCCTCCTTAGCAAAATTTGATCTCTCTTGAACTTTATTGGAAATATATTCGCATTCGGAAGCAAAATGCCCAACTTTATCACAATTATAACATTTAACTTGTAATTTATCACACATTGGCATCCATTATTTTTTGTGTTTCCTCCTCTTCTTAGACCTCTTAGTATATGTATTTGGTTTAAAAATTATGTAAACTTGAATGTAGAAGAATGTAAGAGATCAACTAAAGATAATTTTGTATACTATTGTGAAAATATAAGTTATGTGGACTTGAATGAAATATTAGTTTAAAAATCTTAGTCAACGTAAATGTGGTATATAGTACATTGAATTGTCATTATTTAGGACTTGTTACCCTGAATAATAAATATTAGTAAATTAGATTTATTTTAAACATTCAAAATGTTTGATCACTTAATTAATTTAGTTAGACGCACTCGGATGTAAAGTAATATGATAAAAATTAGACTATATAATTGTTAAATATTGATATCTAAATGTTAAATGATAATAGAGAGAATTTGTAAAACTTTGTAATAAAAATTATAAAAATTATAAATTGTGGGGATTTAAAATAAAATATAGGAAAAGAATCAGTAGGAAATTCTTCTGTTTTACTACTATTGAATAGATGCAAAACTAATAGCCTTTCTACAGAATCAATTTTCAAAATGCTTTCATTCATGAATATGTTCGATCGCTGCATTCTCCCTTCAATCAAACATGTATACTTCTAGTTTTATTAAAGCTAGGCTAAATCTTAACACCTCAATTTTTTCCATTCTCATAGAAAGTGAATGAAAAAGAAATTAAAAATAAGAAGGTAAAATTAATATAATATGGTGTGAGAAAAAAAATAAATGAGGTGTGAATTTTTTAACAAAACGACGGTTGTAATAGAGAAATTAAGGGCTGCTAATAGATTCAAAAGTTATTAGTGCGTAACATGTGTCTTCTATATGGATTTTTTGTTTGTTATAAAGGGAACATCTTATATTTAAACAAATCAAAATATCTACAAAATTGTAATCATTCGACACACAAAATTACTACAAATATCACTAAAATAGTATATATGAAGTAAACATTATATAATAAAATAACGATGACCAAAAAATTCAGCTTCTTTATTATCGTCATTCTAAGATGATGTGTTGCTCTATTGAGCTTTGATATCATTTGTCAGGGATGACTAAAACCAAAGAGCGAGTGAGGGCCAAGCTATATGGAGTTGCCCCCATTATGGTATTTTCACATCCACTCTAGATTGGATTTGGTATTGCGCATGGAGATGTGAAATACTCGGATATTCGGTAACAGTTGGCGGGGTCCGGCTTGGAGGTTTTCGAGAGCCATCGAAGTTATCAAGTATATTTCTAGAGGTATACTTTCGGTAAGTGGGCGCACCCTCCTAGTCATTGTTGGAAAATTTTATTTTCTTATTTGATTCGAACCTTTGAATCTGTTTTCTTTAACTACAACGGGAAGAGTCAACTACTCTTCGCGGTGTTCAATTATTGGGTTTTTCCATTCTATCGAGTTTGAATAGTTATCTTTTTTAGTTCATTCTATCGAGTTTGGAATGTTGTCTTGTTTTTATCTATTCTATTCAGTTGGATTTTTATTTAGACTATTTCCATTCTTTCAACTCTGAATATTATACTAATTGTACCCATCATTTATGTTTGGATTTGTTCCCCGTTGTTCATTTCCATTTTTATTATGTTTGGTTGTTGCTTATGTGAGAGAAAACTTGTTTTGCGTTAGCGGCATGGTCTCACAATTATTGTTTAAATACAAGTCATTTGTTTTATAGTTTTACTCATACCAGACATTTTTTCTGACCCGAGCTGTTTATTTTCCCTGAACTCTCGGGTACTCAATTACATTTGGGTAGTCCGAGAATATCAGGTTTTCTTTGAAGCTCTTTGAAGACATTGATCGAGCAGGTGGCTCCTTAGTTATCTAGTTATTTATTTTCGCTGTATGATTATGTAGGTGTATTTTGTATCTTAAAAATGTAAACTCAGAATGTATAGCTATCAATCTGTGAGATGTAGTATTTTTTTTATAACTCTAATAACTCCTTATAAGCATTAATCTTTTGTACTATATCATTTTATATTATATGTAACCATTCCGCTGTGAGGTTCATCTATTCTATCTTGTTATGTTATTTATTTTACCCCAAGACAACTTATCTTTTGGGTACTTGGGCAACGACACACGAATACCGAGAATGTATCAAGTGTCGTTCTCGGGGATCAGAAAGGTGGGTCGTCACATTAGAAAGAAAAAGAGTATGTAGAAAATGAACTTTTGCTTAGTTATTATGTTTTTTTATTCTTTCTCAAAATAAAGTTAAATTTTTTAGAAAAATGAATGTCGATTTCTCCTTTCTTTCTCTAAATAAATAAGCATTTTGCAAATGAAAATGTTTGCTCGTTAATACAGAATACTAAAGTTATAAAATGACTTTCATTTTTGTTGCAATTATCCAATAATTAGGCATTCAATTTTGATTTCTTCTTGACTACATGCTCCACCATTGTATGCTTATTCAGTAAACACAGAAAGCGTTGGTGGTGTTCTTACATGGAAGGAGATCCTCGTTGGTGTACTATTAGGATGTGGGGAACAGTATATGCAAAATTAAAATAAACTAGTGACCACTAAGGCTGTCAATTGATATTCAAAAAATCCGAAATCTGCCTGCTTTAGTATTCTAAAAGTGGATAAGTATATGATATTCGAAAGAAAGGATTCGGGTGTGAATATGAATACATCAGCATCCAAAAATTATTTATTCGGTTTTTCTTAAGATTATAATTAATTTTATAAATATTTTAGTACAATAAAATATATGTATTTATTGTTTTATTAAGTTAAAAGTTTATGTTATATGTATTTAACGTATATTAACTACTTAAAACTATTTTTTATTATCATATTTATTGATTTTGCATTCTTTTACGACTAATAAAATTGAAAAAAAATATCACGTTAAATTCAAATTTTCTAATTCCATTTCTTAGTTTATCGATATTTAAAAACAAAAAGATTATTCAATATCGGTTCGTATTCACGAGTACAAATATCTAATATTCGAACATAATTTCAAATGTAAATACAGGTATGACAACCTTTACGTTGCTGAAAGTACTCATTAAGTGACGAATTGAAGACTGGAATGCATTTAACTCAGTAACAAATCACAAGTGTTCTTACTTTTTTAGATTGGAAAAAGGAAAAAGAAATTAACGGCTAAAAATCTGAAAAAAAACAGTTAACTCCGCCATTCAGATCACAATCGATACGAAGAAACCTACTGGTTATATATGACCATCGTCAACTGTACGCCGTTCCTTCGACACCAGTGCATGCACACCGGTCGATAATCCATTAATGGCCGATAGCAACCCGGATACCGCTTGCTTTTTCATCTCCGACCTCTCCTCTTCCAGCCTCAACCTCCTTTCTTCCAGTCTCAACTTCCTTTGTTCCAGCTCCATCAACTCCTTGTGCCTCTGCTTGTTCTCCTCAGATGTCATCAATGTCTGCGACAGTATCGGGGCAGCATGCGCCATTGTCACCTTGCTTCTTTTCAACTCATGTACCTCCTCCACTGACTCGTCCAATTCAGCTGCTTCCGAAAAGAAAAAAAAAACGGCAACACAAAATCAAGAAAAAAATGATATCGAAAGCATATAAGATGCTCTTCATGTTGAAAAGCTTTTTTAAAAAAAAGCAATCTTTTTCATAAACTTTACTCAGGTTTATGATTATAATGAAATATTGCATGCATTATTATGCACAGGGCACAGCGAGTTTTAATCCCACGTCGTCAAATTAAAGGATTGAAAACCGATATTACCTGAGTTTTCAATCTGTGTGGCAGCTTGCATCACCGCTGGAGGGGGCGAGAGATCTTTTGGCGGCTGCCGTGGTGGCAGAGGTGGGATCATCATGCTCGGTGTCGGGGAGACGGAGATTCGGCGAGCGTTGCGGAGATTGAGGATAACAGTGAGCGATTCGTGGATGTCGAAGCTCATGTTGGTAGGCAGGTTGAATTCTTTCCTTTCATACCGCTCCATCTCCCAGTAGCTTTTCCGTTTGGCACGGGTACCAGTTTCAGTTTCAGCGTTTCTGGACTCGTAGTGGCGGACCATTTTGTAGTCGCGGAGGAGGTTGTCCCATTTGTCGATGCACTGGTTCTTGGAGCGGAGGCAGCCGTGGGTGCAGCAGTAGTTCTCGATCCACTTCCACTGTGGCTGGGAGGAGAGTCGGTTGGGGAAAGGGGATGACGTGGCGGCATAGCGTCGGTCGTCATGGAGGCGTTTGGCGGTGATGAGGGTCTGTGTTTCCAGGACCGTCCAGTTGCGTTTCCGGTAGTTCATTGGAGGGGTTGGAGGTTGTTGTTGGACGTCGGGTGTTGGGTTCGGTTTGGGAGATGGAAACGGATTCGCCATGGCTGTGGACAGCGATGGACTTGAGGTGGCTTTTATTTTGGTGGAGGGGAATGGGAAGATGAAAGTTAGGGAAATTTAATTGTTTTAACTGAGAGTTGCATTTATTTTTTTGGCTGTTGAGGGAGTAATAAATGTTTGGTTACATGGAGCTGAAATGGGAGTTGTGAAGTTGTTACGTTGTTTAGTGTAACGTGAAACGGGAGAGTTACGCTAGATTTTGCATTGAAATTAATTCATACAGCTATGTTACAGGTTGAAAAATCAGTTATACTTTGGGCATTGAAGATATAATTCATATTAAGGTTATAAACTCTTCTTTTGGTACTGTGTATCTTGTGAATTCCACACGATGTGTTTGAAAAAAAAAATTATACTTTAATTTATTATTGAGTATATGTTAAATCAATGTAAAGATAATTAAGTTACATAAATTTACTATTTTTTTAACATGTAACTTTTGTCGCATGATTTATATATTTTTATATTAGCGTACAAAATTTAAACTATTACAATATACAAAATGCTAATTTTTGTCGGCAGCGGTGTATTACCATTTACCATTATGTTCAACTATTACAACATACAAAATGCTAATTATAAATAGGATTATATTCAATTTTACAATAAAGAAAATACGAGTTATATCTAGTATTGTCTTTCAGCTAAAAACATAAGCTTGTTGTCCTTCAGTCTAAATTTTTTTTAAGTTTGTCCTTTTGTTTATTTTTCTGTTTTGCATAAGTGGATAGACTTTTTATCTTTAAATCGTACTAATTTTATGTTATGAATTTCTATTTACAGAATATTAATATGATATAAATGCTAAAATTTATGGTAAATAAGTCTTTTTACTTTGAAATTTAATGACTAACATTTCTAACACAAATCAGTTGCTAAAAATAACTTATTTTTGACCGTTGAATGACTAAAAGTACTATCATCAAGACATTTGTTTTTTATATTACTCCATTTCTTGTTTGTATCATATATAAACGACTTTGATGATTTAATCTAATTAGTATTTGTAATAGGACCTTGAATCATAACTAGTTTTAGGTAGCAGAACTCCTAGGACCGACGTTGCATAAACCACTATACAATCTCAAAAACATTAACACAATGGATTATTGTCAAAATCCAAATATAATTCAAATATGAAAGGTAGAAGGAAAATTTGGATTGTAAATGGCGTTAATTGAATATATTACCATGTTAATGTTTTGAAATTCCCAGGTTTGTTTCAAACTTTGCTCAAAATTATTGTTTTTTTTCTCCAAACGCACGAATCGTCATAATTAGCACAATCATTGTTCCAAAACTCGAATAGACTAATCGTATAAATGTTGAATTTAATCTCGCTTTCAAATTGTGGGAATTGATTGGTAAGAACAACAAAAAGAAATCGATTGGAGTTGTGTTTTTGATGAGAACAGTACCTTCAAAGCGAAATTCGACATGACTATGGTGCAATCGATAATGATTTTTGCACTTCAAGGTTAACACAACGACTATTTAAACTTGTGCACTAAAGGTTGAAAAATTTGAAGATTTGTAGTACTCTCTGTCTAGAAGTTTTAAGCATATATGGAAGAAGATTTTACTACGGATGAATTTATGAAGAAAAAGAGATAAGAAAATGAATTTTTGCTTAATTATTATGTTTTTCTATTCTTTCTCAAAATAAAGTGAAAAATTAAGGAAAAATGAATGCCGATTTCTTCTTTCCTTCTCCAAATAAATAAGCATTCCACAAATAAAAACGTGTAATCATTAATATAGAATACTAAAGGTCATAAAATGACTTTTATTTTTGTTGTAATCATCCAATAAATAGGCATTCGATTTTGAGTTTTTCTTGACTACATGCTCCACTATTGGATGCTTATTCAGTAAACACTGAAAGTGTTGGTGGTGCTCTTACATGGAAGGGGATCCTCGTTGGTGTACTATTAGGATGTGGAAAAGGTATATAAAAAATTCAAATAAACTATTGAATATTAACGCTTCCAATTGATACTCGAAATATCTTGAAATCCGTCTGCATCAGCTGTATCTTAAAAGCGGATAAATATTTGATATCCGAAAAACATACTCGGACGCAGATACGAATGCATCCGCATTCAATAATAATCAATTAAACTTTTATTAAGATTATAGTTTATTTTACTGGTATTTTAGCACAATCAAATATATGTGTGTTTACTATTTTATTAAGTTGAATGTTTATATTATATGAATATAACGTGTAATAATTACTTAAAACTATTTTAAAAAAATATTACGTTAAATCAAAATTTTCTATTTACATTTATTAGTTTATCGAATTTAAATGCAAAATAATTATTCGATATTCGTTTGTATCCACGAATGCAATATTTGATATTCGAAAATAATTTCGAATCCAAACACAAATACGACGTGGACCTTGGTGTGGTTGAAAGTACTCATTAACAGATGAATTGAAGATTGGAATGCATATAACTCAGTTACAAATAATAATTAAAAAACTGTTTTAGATTAGAAAAAGGAAAGAAAAATTAATGACGGTTACAAAACTGGAAAAGAACAGCTAACTCCAATATTCAAATCACAACCAATAACCAATATGAAAAAACCTCCAAGTTACATACGACCACTGTCAACTGCACGCGGTTCCTCCGACACAACTGCTTGCACAGCCTTGGATAATCCATTAATGGCAGATAGCAACCCGGACACCGCTTGCTTTTTCATCTCCGACCTCTCCTCTTCCAGCCTCAACCTCCTTTCTTCCAGTCTCAACTTCCTTTCTTCCAGCTCCATCAACTCCTTGTGCATCTGCTTGTTCTCCTCAGACGTCATCAATGTCTGCGACAGCATCGGTGCAGCACGTGCCATGGTCATCCCCAAATCTCTCACCTTGCTTCTTTTCATCTCATGTACCTCCTCCACTGACTCATCCAATTCAGCTGCTTTCAAAAAAGAAAAAAAAAAGTAACACAAAATTAAGGGAAAAAAATTGCTATCGAAAGCATATAAGATACTGTTCACGTTGAAAAGCAGTATAAAAACGTGATCTTGTTCATAAACATTACTCGGCTTTATGATTATAATGAAATATTGCATGCATTATTATGCACAGTGCCCTGCGACTTTTAGTCCCACGTTGTCAATTTAAAAGAATCAGAAACTGAATTTACCTGAGTCTTGATCAGTCTGCGGGGCTGCTTGCGTCACCGCTGGAGGGGGCGGGAGGTCTTTTGGCGTATGCTGTGGTGGGATCATCCTGATCGGTGTCGGGGAGACGGGGATCCGGCGAGCGTTGCGGAGATTGAGTACGTCAGCGAGCGATTGGTGGATGTTGAAGCCCATGTTGGCAGGCAGGTTGAATTCTTTCCTTTCATGCCGCTCCATCTCCCAATAGCTTTTCCGGTTGGCATCAGTACCAGGTTGGGCTGCAGCGTTTCTGGACTCGTAGTCGCAGACCTTTTTGTACTCGCGGAGGAGGTTGTCCCATCTGTTCTTGCACTGGTTATGGGGGCGGAGGCAGCCGTGGGCGCAGCAGTAGTTCTCGATCCACTTCCACTGCGGCTCGGAGGAGCGTCGGTTGGGGAAAGGGGATGACCTGGCGGCATAGCGTCGGTCGTCGTGGAGGCGTTTGGCGGTGATGAGGGTCAGCGTTTCCTGGACCGTCCAGTTGCCTTTCCGGTAGTTCATAGGAGGGGTTGGAGGTTGTTGGTGGGCGTCGGGTGTTGGGTTCGGGTTGGGAGATGGAAACGGATTCGCCATGGCTGTTGACAGCGATGCGTTTGAGGTCGGTTTAATTGTGGAGTTATAATTATTTTTTGGCTGCTAGGGAGTAATAAAACGTTTGGTTGCATGGAGGTGAAATGGGAGTTGCGCAAAGGGATTATACATGGAAGAGGGTGTTGTGAAACGCAACGTGAAACGGGTGCGTTACTTTGGATTTTTTGTAATTAATTCATGCAACACGTGAAGGCCTAAAATCAGTTACACTTTGGACATTGAAGATATAATTCATATTAACGTTGAAACTACACGTGAAGACCAAAAATTCAATATTCAAAAACCTCAAGGGATCAAGAGAAAGAACCTAAATCAAAAAGAAAAAAGACAACTCAATAGGTATATGCATTCGGAAGCAAAATGCACAACTTTATCACAATTACAACATGTAACTTGTAATTTATTACACATTGGCTTCCATTATTTTTTGTGTTTCCTCCACTTCTTAGACCTCTTTTAAGTATATGTATTTGGTTTAAAAATTATGTAAACTTGAATGTAGAAGAATGCAAGAGAACTAAAGATAATTTTGTATATAATTGTGAAAATTTAAGTTACGTGAACTTGAATTAAAATATTAGTTTAAAAATCTTTGTCAACATAAATGTGGTATATAGTACATTGAATTGTCATTATTTAGGACTTATTACCCTAAATAATAAATATTAGTAAACTAGATTTATTTTAAACGTTCAAATGTTTGATCACTTAATTAATTTAGTTATACGAACTCAGATGTAAAGTAATATGATAAAAATTAGAAAGTATAATTTGTAAATATTGATATTTAAATGTTAAATTATAATAGAGAGAATTTGTAAAACTTTGTAATAAAAATTATAATAATTATCAATTATGGGGATTTGAAAATAAAATATAGGGAGAGAATCACCAGGAAATTCTTCCGTTTTGCAATTATTTGATAGATGTAAAACTGACAGACTTTTTAGAGACTCAATTTCAAAATGGTATCATTGATGAATATGTTCAATCATTGCATCCTCCCTTCAATCAAACATGCATACTTCTAGCTTTATTAAAGCTAGGCTAAATCTTAACACCTCAATTTTTCCATTTTCATAGAAAGTGAATGAAAAAGAAATTAAAAATAAAACGGTAAAATTAATATAATATGGTGTGAGAAAAGAAATAAATGAGGTTTGATTTTTTTAACAAAACGGATGTTATAGAAAAATTAAGAGCTGCTAATAGATTTAGTCATGAAGTTATTAGGGTGTAACATATGTCTTCTATATGGAGTTTTTGTTTGTTATAAAGGGAATATTCTTAGATTTAAACAAATCAAAATATCTATAAAATTGTAATCATTCGACACACAAAATTACTCCAAATATCACTGAAATAATATATATGAAGCAAAAAATATATAATAAAACAATGATAACCAAATATTCAATAAACTCACCAACTTTTGGTTCATCTTATTGATTAGTCAGAGGTTAAATAAATTACACGATACTAATATAAATATAACCCAATCTTTTAATATACACTTCTTTAGATGCAATGAAGAAATATATGCAAAAGTAACACAATGATTACTATATGAATGAAAAACGAATGTTCTCATATGGTCATCCTTTTACAAAAGTAGTTGGGCAAAATCTATCTATATTTCCATATAAACTAATCTAAGAACACACTGTGCACATTATTCATGGTAAAAATGAGTTTATGGGGTATTTGTATCCTTTTTCTGTTACTTTACATTTTTTCTACTGTTGGATTACTACAATAAAACTTAATTTTCTAATTTTCTTATCTTTTGTATTTTGCGTTAATGGACAACCCTTTCTGTTAGTTTACTATTTATTTTGAGACTAACTATTTTAGTCAGATAATAAAAGGATGGTTCTTTTCTCCTTCACCCCCATTATTTTCCTCTTTCATTTGAGAAACAGTACAGTGAATAAATCTATCTTCTTTATCTCTTCTCTTTCAAAAATTCATTTGGTTACAAAATCACCTTCTGAATAGAACTCCTGGACAATGTTTTCTACAATTCTCCAATTCTTTCAACCTTAAATACACTTGTTTAAGGGATTATTACGTTAACCTTGTGAGTGGAAGGCATTATCAATTGCACCGTAATCATGTCGAATTTCTCTTTCAACACAATAGCTAGTCCATGGTATAATAATATTTTATCAACTGCTTTTTATTACCTCTACTTGAAAATTCCAACAATTTGAAAGTGAAATTGATCCATAATTCATGAACGTTAGATTAATTAGGTTCTGGGAATAAAGATCGGATTATTAAGATGTTATTGTGATAGTGAAACATTTGGAGAAGAAAAGCTCGAACTTTGAGAAACCATGGTGAGTATTTCAAACTAAATTCATTTATATTATTAATTATTTGTGTGCTTGGTTGATCACAAGTTCATAGATGAATTTTTGGTAACTATATGTATATATAATTTTTTATATGTTGAGGTAATTAATTGTGATCAAAAATAATAATTTTGTTACAAGAAAATTAAATTTGGGGTTGTTGTTCCGATAATGAAATATCTTTATTAATGATATTTTTTATGAATATATAGTGATAGATCCCCACATTCTTGATTAGTACATTTGTTCACCTTTGAGTTAAATTATTGTGAGAAATAAAGGATTATAAGTTGATTTGTAAATTGTTCTTTGTGAGTTTAATTAAGTCTAGAGATGATTGAATTGATAAATAAAGTGGTTTACATGCACATGAAGTGTTTTTTAATATTAAGAGATATTTATTATATGTTAAGAAATAAATCATGGATATTCAACATAGAGGGTTTCCCTTATTACAATAGTATTTTTGTTGTGCAATTACTTAGCTCCAAGCAATATGGCTATAAATAATTGGTTATGAATTATATAACATTACCAAGTGGTAATGAAGTATTCATGTATACAATAAATCAATTCTTTAATTATCTTCAAAATGGTATCAGAGCAGCTTTCTAATTTGAGGTGTTAATCTCATCTTTCTGTTATAAAAAAATTTCACCTTTCTTTCTCTCTTCTCCTTGTTTACTTTCACCATCACCAAACTTCACAAACATCATAATCTAGACATCATCTTGCCTAATCCAAAAAGCATCACAACTCCACTGCTCTCAAATTACATTATCAAACCACCACTTTGGTTCTCCTCCACACAGATCTGTTATCAAAAACCCACTACAATCAAATCTAACATCTACACCAAAGAATTTTTCGACCAAATACACAATCTATAACCTGTAACCTAACCTAGACAACAGATCCAGATACATCTCAGGCGATTATCAAAACGGACGTTCATAACCTGCATCTGCATCTACTACTCGATGCATACCTCCGTGATTTCCAAAGTCCGTCTTTGTTTCTAGTGTGTTATCGAATCTAAGTTATTTTGGTTTGGACTGATAACAAAAAGGAAGAGAATGATCACTATATCGCCTGGATATTATTATTATATTATATTATTTAAAAAATGAAAAAAAGGAAGGAAAAAAAGTGAAGAAAGAAATGGAATTTTAAGGTGCCGAATTGAAACTCAAACGAACTCTTAAATGTGAATAGGTGTTGTAAATATTTACATCTTTCACTAACTACGCTCATAGAATCAAAGAATGCAGCTGAGAATGTTGTTTTATCCACAATTGTTGACAATCAAAAGTTTGTTATTAGAACTCTTCCTACAAAAATTAATATTTAGATATGTCATAATTTATTATTTGAAAAGGAATTCCAATTATCTCACAATTTCTCGAGTGCTACTGTTCATTTTACCAACTACAAGTCTCTTTAGAATTTTCAATCTCTACAGCCACATGTTATTTCCACCTCTTCATTTTCATGTCAAATACATAATAACTCCTCAGGTAGGTCATCTTTATTGGCCTTGGAATCTGGTGCTACCCACCATATATCTCGAGAGTCTTCGTCTTTTTCTACTTTCCCTTCATCATCCTTCATTCTTGTTATACCTTATGACCAATGATGGCACTCCAATGCCTTTGGCGGGAGTTGTTTCTGTTGTTACACCCAACCTACTTCTTTCCAATGTCTATCATATCTCGAACCTTACATCAAATCTGGTAGCTGTTGGTCAGTTATACGACTCTGGTAGTCTAGTAACATTTACTTTTGATTCTTGTTTTGTGTAAGATCTACAATCTCAAAAACTAATTGGGACATGCTATAGGGTAGGGGGAATATATGTTTTGAATGAATTAATAGTTCTAATTAGTGCTACTACTAGCATTGATTTATCTAGTTTTCGTTTTTATCCATTTTCCTTTAGTTTTTATTTATGGAATTCTCGTTTAGGTCATGTCTCTAGTTTCTATTAAAGGAGGGTCTCAATATTATATGTCCTTTATTGATGACTATACATGCTACTATTGGGTCTATTTAATGAAACATCGCTATGAATTTTTTGAAATATACAAAAACTTTAGAGCATTTGTCAAGGACACAACATTCGTCCATTATATAATGTTTTATGTGATTTAGATAGAGAATACACCTCTAAGAAATTTTATGAATTACTTTCTTTGGATGGAACTATTCAACAAACCTTATGTACTGATACTCCTCAACAAAATGGTGTTGCAGAAAGAAAACATTTTCTTGAAAATGATCGATCTATGTTACCTTTTGCTTCTGTTCGTAGGGAATTTTGGAATGAAGCTGTTCTTGCGGCTGTTAGAATAATTAACACTATTCCTTTTTCTTACATTTCAGGTATTTCACCTTTTGAAAAATTGTATGGACATGCACCTAGTTATTCTATTTTAAAGTGTTTGGGTGTACTTGTTTTGTTCTTCTTCCTCATATAGAACGTAACAAATTATCTTTTCGGTGTGCTATTTGTATTTTTCTTATCTCTGATGGGTAAAATGGGTTATAGGTGTTTTGATCCAACTACATAAAAACTTTACTTATCTTGAAATATTGTTTTTCTTAAACATATACCTTTTTACACTATTCCATCCAACACTCATAGTTTAACCAGATCTGATCTAATTTATATTGATCACTTTTCTGAGGATAATGATAATACTAACACCTCACAGAAATTGCAACAACAAGAACATCTAAAGCTGTGTCCCCCCTTAATGGCCCCCCAATCCCTAACTAAGCCTGTAGATCCACCTCTTCGTCATTCCACACAAATTCTTAAGTCTTCAAAATTACATAATTTTTCTTATTCTTGTTACTATTCATCCTTTTCTTCATTCTTAACCTCCATTCATAAATATGATTTGTTAATGAAAAGGATTTAAAAGTTGAGAATCTAAGAATTTAAAATTCCATGATTTTGGAAATTGTTTTAAAAGTTTTGAAGAAATAACTATGGTATTGTTTTGGAATGTTTTGACTAGAAATATTTTTGAAAGTATTTCAAAGAAATAATAGCACTGAACTCACTTTGGTCGCTGGAAAATAATTTCGCTGATGCCTGCAGCATCATCGACGTTTATTTTCGAGTTTCTAAGTGATGGATTGCTACCATTGGAGTTTTGTTTAGGTAAAACTAGTTTTGATTTAAAATTCAAAAGTATGATTTAAAATACAAAGAAAATTATTATAGTATTGTTTCAAAATAATTTGGAATAAGAACAGGGTGTTTAAGACTCTGGAAATTTTCATTTAAGTGTTTTATGAAAATATGAGAAAATAAGTTTTATAACTAATAAATTTCGGAAATTAGCAAGTTAAAGAAAATTTTAGATTTGTTGAATGCAAATTGTTAAGAAAAGCAAAATTGAAATGAAATTTAACTTAAGTTAAGTTAAATAAAATGAATTGTTAAAAGAAATTTAACCTAAGTTAGGTTAAATAAAATAATTATTGAAATGAAATTGATAGTAACTTGAAATGAATTAATGAAGTGAATTAATGGAATAAATTAGTGGTTGAATATGTTTTGGAATGTCGTTTGATAGAATTCAATAATAAAAGGAGTTAAATGAGATTGAATTTAATTAGAAACGAATATGAACTTAAGTTGTAAAGTGAAAATAAACATGAGAAACGTTGCATAAAATGTTTATAAACTTGAGTAAAATTTTATGAAATGATTAATAAATGAATTTAGTATAGAGTGAAATGTTGTTAAGCATAAAATTTGATGGATCCTTAAGTGATATTAGCATTGAAAGAATATACTAAGTAATAAATGAATGTGAATAAAACAATGTGAATAATGGTTAAGAATAAATAAATGAAAATAAAAGAATCTGAATCAAAAAAAATGGGATATAAGGAGAAACCAATTGAAAGAAATACATAAGTTGTATGTATATTTATTTATTCGTATAACTATTGATCCAGATTCAAGTATATGATTTTGAGATGATTTGCATCAGTTCGAGTTAGAATTTTTCACTTGATTCTCGACAGCGAATGCTGGATATCGATTTTTGATTGATTCTGGGATTCTCTACCATAGTACATAGTTATGCAAGGGGAATGACGGTTTCTAATCAAGGAACCGGATCTGAGTCTGCACTAGAGTGGTCGATTGGACGATACTAGTTCGGAAGTGAAATTGTGTGACTAAGCGAGCGATCATGTATGATTTTGCATGCGGATGGTATATGTACATCGTACGGGCTTTAGTAAATTAATTGTTGACAATTGAAAATACAAAATAATATGATTATGAACTATATGATTGGATATCATTGGTAAATAAAGTGCAGGTATATTGAAGCAAAAGCTAGTTTGATGTCTTTGATTTCATAAGTAAAATTTGATTGCCCGACTAAAAGGTACATATTTATATTATTGTTTGAATTTGATGGTTTTATGATTGAGTCACTTGGATTTTGTTTTCTTTTGTTGGATTGGACCTGTAGTAGCGATTTGTAGTTGTTTCGATCTAGCCGCGCAAAGGAACGCTGATGAAATTTTCCGAAAATTTAAGAAATATGAACTTTTTGAAGATTTTTGAAGAAATTTTTTATAACTAAAATTGAATTTTCTATTATATCTTGGAATGATATTAGTTAGTAACTATGAATGAATTAAAGGCTATGAAAAAGTTGATAACAAAGTTTCAGCAAATGGAGTTTGAAAGTTAAATGCTTAAAAGAATTTGGTAATCTATTTCAAATAATTGGTTTTGAAAAGTTAATGGGTTTGGGCTTTTTTCTTACTTGCTAATTTAGAGGACGAAATTCCTTTAAGAGGGGAGAATGTAACGACTCAGAATTTCAGTCATTGAATTTGGAATTTACTTCAAATTAAATGTTGAGAAGTAAATTTTATAAGTTAAATAACTTGAATTTTAAGTATAACAATTTATTTGATAATTAAATTGTTAAATTTAATATTTGGAATTGTTTAAATAATTAAATCCTAAATTTAATGTGAACAAAAATGATTTCGAAAGTTGATTTAAATTCTATTTAAATAAAAATGAAGATAGTAATATTTTAATTTAGATTTAAAAGTGATTTCGAAAGAGGACAGGTTGGAGGGATCCAACGGGATTCCTCGCTATTATTGATTTATTTCCAATAAAATTCCCGTTATATGAATTATTGGATATGAAACCTGATTTATGGACACTATTGGTTATGACATTGTTATGTTCAAAACCGAAACCTTGTAGTGGTAGAAAATCAATATCGATATTGGTTAAGCGTTTATTAGCCATTGGCCTCAAATTATTATTTTAAAAATACTATAAATTGTCATTGGAGTGGAGTTGAATTTTAGATAGGAGATGATTTTAAACTTTGAATTTGGGTTTTAGAAATATTTTGTTTAAAAAGGATTAAATTTCTATTTTACTCCAACCTTATTATCTGGCGTTTTCTAAGTCAGTATAAATGTTTTTTTAAAAGTTATATCTAATATCATTTTTAAGTTGTTTATTTATATATAAATATTGTTTTTTAAGATTATTTATTTATATTTAATATTGCTTTTAAAATTATTTGTTTATATTTAATATCCTTTAAATTTATTTATTTATATTTAATGTTATTTAATATTTATTTATCAATATCTTAATATTTTGAAAATCTAATTATTTTAAAAATAAATATGACTTGAAATTACTAATAATGATTTATTTATAATGTTTGGAAATAAATTATTACTATTTATAATAATGGTAAAGATTAATTATTATTGTTTATTTAATAATGTTTTGGAATTATTAATTATTATTTTAAGATGTTTCAAGGTTAATAATATTTATTTATTTATTCATAAGGTATTATTGAAAGCTACTGTGCTATAGGATCGTGTAATATGGATAAACTACTTGTGCGGAATAATAATTAAGTGAATAATTAGAGCAGTAGAGTAAATGATACCAGAGATTTTTATACTGGTTCGAACTCCCGTTCCTCGTCTAGTCCCAAACTCCTTCTGAAATTAAACTAGCAACCCTCACTTAACCCGGAGGAATAAGCTTACACCGCTTGAGCAATGGAACAGGACTTCAACCACCTATGCAACCGAATAGGACTTCTACCACCTGAGCAACCGAACATGACTTCTTTACAAATAAACAAAAGTATCTGACTGTAGAATGCTCTTTAAATAGCACTGATAAGTCAATTAAGTACAATCTTCCTATAATTCTCTCCTTTATGATATATAGTGTAATGTGCTTGAGAAATGTGGAAGATAGAGTGATCAACAATCAAAGATTGTATGCAGTTTGAGTGCAAATTGAAAATAGAGAGTAAGAGATGAGAATTCAAGAATACTAAAATCAATTAGGTTAATTGATTTTTGAATTCTAAACTCTATTCATATAGATTTAAAAGTTGCAATCTTTTATGAAAGAGAACGATGAAAAGAAACAGATGCAACGGTTAGATTTGAGATGTTTCTATTCGTTGAAGAGAAATGTTTTTTCATAAAAACTAGCCGTTATAGATATTCAGCCAGCTGAAATTATAATTCAGCCTTCTAATTTTTATTAAATTCGAAACAGCAAGGAAGCAGGCATTTTTAAGCCTAATTCAGTCGTCTGAATGAACCCATTCAGCCGGCTAAATATGCAGGAAATATAAATTTTATTTTAGCAAACAAATGGCTGAATTGGGTCATTCAGCCGGCTGTTTTCAGCATGTTCTGTGCATATGTGTGCATGTGTGTGCACGTTAATATATATATACCATATCGGAGAGATTTTAACATATTTATAATAATATACAGACTCTAAACAATATATATATATATGAACCATATATCGAGACGATGAGTCTGGTCTTCGTAGTAGTCGCACCATATTCATGAATCGTTGTATCGCTTGAAATTCTTGTCAGCAATCAAAACTTATGATCCAACATTCTCCTCCTTTCTGATGATGACAACTCCATTTCTTATGAATGAATCTCGACAAGCCTTGTTGATCAATATCTCCCCCTGAAAATATGCTAGCCTTAACTTTGTTGTTTCTCCCCCTGAATCTATGCTTCTATTTCCCTGTAAATAGTAATAGAACAATATCTTTCTCCTTCTTTGTCATCGACAAAAAGGAGAGTTTATATGATGACATAATTCTATTAAATATATGGAAAATCCTTTATAATTCCAAAATCTATCATTTTCCTTTTGTTTCTCCAAATACCTGCAATATATAATAATCATTTTGGTACCCCTTTACTATGTTGGGGTCCAAGGGTTAATCATAGTATGAAAACCTTACCAAAATAGGTGTGGTTGTACCCTCTAAAATAATAAAATAATTTTAAAAATAACTAGTACTTTTAATCTAAGGTATCAGAAAAAAATTAACATTTAAAGCATGCGATACCCAAGTTTCTTATAATTTCCTAATTTTTAGGAAACCATACCCATGTGGGTGTGGTTGAACATTAATAGATATAGCTTTCATTACAAATCACATTCTTATAATAGTTGCAAATATAAAGTTGTTTATCATGGTCAATCATATTAGCTGGAATCCATATCCTAATACTATTAGTCATTAGCTTAGTACTTGAAAAATAATTTCTATCATTTCTAAACAAAGTACTATTATGACTGTAACTGGTTTTAAAACTATCTTGGTTACTAGTACTAGCACTAATACTAGTATACAATAATGCATATCAAGTACTATTTTTACTTTTAGCTTGTTTATAGCCTAAACCGCTTTTATCATTGTGAGCTTTTGAATTTGTAACTAAGAAAGATAAGATATCTTTACCTTTGTTAAAATTTATGATTTTTGTTTTTAATCTTTCAAAATTTGCTTTAGAATCACAAACTTCTTTTTGCAAAATATTATTATTAACTTTTAAAATCTCACATTCTTTAGATAATTCTAAATTATTTTTAATTAAAGCTTCATTCTCTTTTTCAAGAGACAATATTAAAGAACTAGAATTATTTAAAGAATTTTCCAAAAATGTATTTTTATTTTGCAAAACATTGATTTCCTCCAAAAGATCATTGTTTTTATCTTATAACTGCTCATTTTCTTTTTGTAGGAAATTTTCGTAAAACAAGTTCTTCTATGGTATTTTCAAAACATTTAGTTTGTTTAACAAAAAATTATTTTCCTCTTTTAAATTGGAAATTTCTTGCTCACAATCTTTCAACTTAGCTAAAACAATTCTATTAACTTTATTCAAAGTTTTACAATCTTTTAATAATTCATCATGTGCTAACAAAAGATCTTTATATAAGGAATCTAAACATACCGATTGTGATTTGAGTTTGGCCATGAAGCATTTGTTTGTTTGCTCCTTTGATTCTTTTTTGTTACTCTTCCTCTTCCTATTGCCTTGACTAGATCTCTTTATGGCCATTTATTATAGGATGTTGTTACGATCTCTAGAATCCCAGGCTCTGATACCAACAGAAAGTTACTGTGCTATAGGATCATGTAATATGGATAAACTACTTGTGCGGAATAATAATTAAGTAAGTAAATAATTGTAGCAGTAAAGTAAATGACACCAGAGATTTTTATACTGGTCGAACTTCCATTCTACGTCTAGTCCTAGACTCCTTCTGGAATTAAACTAGCAATCCTCACTTAACCCCGAGGAATAGGTTTACACTGCCTAAGCAACCGAATAGAACTTCTATAGCCTAAGCAACTGAATAGGACTTCTACCGCCAGAGCAATCGAGCAGGACTTCTTTACAAATAAACAAAAGTATCTGACTATATTATGCTCTCTAAATAGCACTGATAAGTCAATTAAGTACAATCTTCATATAATCTTCTCCTTTATGATATATGGTGTAGTGTGCTTGAGAAACGTGGAAGATAGAGTGATCACGATTAAAGATTGTATGCAGTTTGAGTGCAAATTGAAAATAGAGAGTAAGAGAGTAGATTTGAAAAATACTAAAATCAGCTAGGTTAATTGATTGTTGAATTCTAAACTCTATTTATATAGATTAAAAAGTTGCAATCATTTATGAAAGAGAACGATGAAAAGAAACAAATGCAACTATTAAATTTGAGATGTTTCTCTTCGTTGAAGAGAAATGTCTTTTTATAAAAACTAGCCATTATAGATATTCAGCCGGCTGAAATTATAATTCAGCCTTCTGATTTTTATTAAATTCGAAACAACAAGGAAACATGCATTTTTAGGCCTAATTCAACCGTCTGAATGAACCCATTCAGCCGGCTGAATATGCAGGAAATGTAAAATTTATTTCAGCAAACAGATGGCTGAATTGTGTCATTTAACCGGCTGTTTTGAGCCTATATTGTGCATATGTGTGCATGTGTGTGCATGTTAATATATATACCATATCAGAGATATTTTAACATATTTCTAATAATATACAGACTCTAAACAATATATATATATATATATATATATATATATATATATATGAACCATATATCGAGTCGATGAGTCCGGTCTTCGTAGTAGTCGCAGATTCATGAATCGTTGTATCGCTTGAAATTCTTGTCAACAATCAAAACTTAAGATCCAACATTCTCCCCCTTTTTGATGATGGCAACTACAATAGGTATGAATGAATCTCGACAAGCCTTGTCGATTTATATCTCCCCCTGGAAATATGCTATCGATATCTTTGTTGTTTCTCCCCCTGAATCTATGCTTCTATTTCCCTGTAAATAGTAATAGAACAATATCTTTCTCCCCCTTTGTCATCGACAAAAAGGAGAGTTTATTTGACGACATAATTCAATTAAATATATGAAAAATCCTTAAAATTCTAAAATCTATAATTTTACTTTTGTTTCTTCAAATACCAGCAATATATAATAATCATTTTGGTACCCCCTTACTATGTTCGGGTCCAAGGGTTAATCATAGGATGAAAACCATACCAAAATAGGTGTGGTTGTACCCTCTAAAATAATGAAACAATTTTAAAAATAACTAGTACTTATAATCTAAGGTATCAGAAAAAAAAATTAACATTTAAAGCATGTGATACCCAAGTTTCTTATAATTTCCTAATTTTTAGGAAACCATACCCATTTGGGTGTGGTTGAACCTTAATAGATATAACTTTCATTACAAATCACATTCTTATAATAGTTGCTAATATAAAGTTGTTTATCATGGTCAATCATATTAGCTGGAATCCATATCTTAATACTATTAGTCATTAGCTTAGTACTTGAAAAATAATTTCTATCATTTCTAAACAAAGTACTATTATGACTATAACTGGTTTTAAAACTTTCTTGGTTACTAGTACTAGCACTAATATTAGTATACAAGAATGCATATCTAGTACTATTATTACGTTTAGCTTGTTTATAGCCTAAACCGCTTTTATCATTGTGAGCTTTTGAATTTGTAACTAAGGAAGATAAGACATCTTTACCTTTGTTAAAATTTATGATTTTTGTATTTAATCTTTCAAAATTTGCTGTAGAATCACAAACTTCTTTTTGAAAAATATTATTATTAACTTTTAAAATCTCACATTCTTTAAATAATTCTAAATTCTTTTTAATTAAAGCTTCATTCTCTTTTTCAAGAGACAATATTAAAGAACTAAAATTATTTAAAGAATTTTCCAAAAATGTATTTTTATTTTGCAAAAAATTGATTTCCTCCAAAAGATCATTGTTTTTATCTTACAACTGCTCCATTTTCTTTTTGTAGCAATTTTTTTTGTAAAACAAGTTCTTCTATGGTTTTCCAAAACATTTAGTTTGTTTTACCAAAAATTTATTTTTCTCTTTTAAATTGGAAATTTCTTGCTCACAGTCTTCCAACTTAGCTAAAGCAATTCTATTTGCTTTATTCAAAGTTTTACAATCTTTTAATAATTCATCATGTGCTAACAAAAGATCTTTATGTAAGGAATCTAAACATACCAATTGTGATCTGAGTTTAGCCTTGAAGCATTTGTTTGTTTGCTCCTTTTGATTCTTCTTTTTTGCTCTTCCTCTTCCTATTGCCTTGACTTGATCTCTTTATGGCCATTTATTCTTGGATGTTGTTAAGATCTCTAGAATCCCAGGCTCTGATACCAATTGAAAGTTACCGTGCTATAGGATTGTGTAATATGGATAAACTACTTGTGTGGAATAATAATTAAGTAAGTAAATAATTAGAGCAGTAAAGTAAATGACACCAGAGATTTTTATACTGGTTCGAACTCCCATTCTACATCCAGTCCCAGACTCCTTTCGGAATTAAACTAGAAATCCTCACTTAACCCAGAGGAATAGGTATAAACTGCCTGAGCAACCGAACAGGACTTCTACCGCTGAAGCAACTAAATAGGACTTCTACTACCAGAGCAACCGAACGGGACTTCTTTACAAATAAACAAAAGTATCTAATTGTAGTATGCTCTTTAAATAGCACTGATAAGTCAATTAAGTACAATCTTCCTATAATCTTTTCATTTATGATATATAGTGTAGTGTGCTTTAGAAATATGGAAGATAGAGTGATCAACGATCAAAGATTGTATGCAGTTTGAGTGCAAATTGAATATAGAGAGTAAGAGATGAGAATTGAAAACTACTAAAATCAGCTAGGTTAATTGATTGTTGAATTCTAAACTCTATTTATATAGATTTAGAAGTTGCAATCATTTATGAAAGAGAACGATGAAAAGAAACAGATACAAATGTTAGATTTGAGATGTTTCTCTTCGTTGAAGAGAAATGTCTTTTCATAAAAACTCGTCGTTATAGATATTCAGCCAGTTGAAATTATAATTCAGCCTTCTGATTTTTATTAAATTTGAAATAGCAAGGAAACACGCATTTTTAGGCCTAATTCAGCTATCTGAATGAACCCATTCAGCCGGCTGAATATGCAGGAAATGTATAATTTATTTCAGCAAACAAATGGCCCAATTGGGTCATTCAGCCGGCTGTTTTCAGCATATTTTGTGCATATATGTGCATTTGTGTGCATGTTAATATATATACCATATCAGAGAGATTTTACATATTTCTAATAATATACAGACTCTAAACAATATATATATATATATCTCTGTGTGTGTGTGTGTGTGAACCATATATCGAGTCGATGAGTCCGGTCTTCGTAGTAGTCGCAGATTCATGAATCATTGTATCGCTTGAAATTCTTATGAGCAATCAAAACTTAAGATCCAACAATTATTAATTACTATTATTATATAATATAGTGCTTGAAGTAAATGATTATTATTTATTTATAAATGTTCGAGATTTATAAATAGAGATTTATAAACGAAATTGTTTTTTTATAAGGGAAGTCTTATAAAATGGTTTAAAGGCTGAAAAGAAGATTATTTAAATAGTAAAGAATTTTATATATGGTTAGATATTTATAAATGAATTTTAGAAATGAGTTTCTAGTTTATAAAAGGAGTTTTATAAATGGTTTTATGGATTTATAAAGGGTCTTTAAATGATTTTTAGAAATGTATAAAAAAGAATTTATAAATGTTTTGGGGTTTATAAAAGAGATTATAAATGATTTTTAGAGGATTATAAAGGAGTTTATAAATGGTTTTAGAATTGCATAAAAAGGAAATCTTCCTCTGTTCTGTGAATATACTTATACTATTGAGATATGTATATGGATATTTTCTAAGTATTAAAATATAGGGATCTGTGGGTATATCTTTATAAAGGTATTTTCATACACGTAATTACAAACTGATCTTAATTAATGAAAAGTTTGATTAAAAGGAGGCTAGTGGTTACTTATGTGCTTAAATGTTGATTTTCCCTTTTCGAATAAATCCCTGACTTGATGTGTGTTTGTTGATAGTTAGATAACCGACTATCAAATTTAGATCCAAAAAACGTAACTTTGGAAATGTATAGGAGAAACATGTGAGTTATTTGGCAAAGTTATCTCTGATGATGCTGTACTGTATGCATAAATCTCGTTCGTTCTCCTAGGACAAATGGTAAGAAAATCCTTCCACTAACGATTAGGAGGTGATCTCCGCCCAAATCATTGACTGTTTATTTCTAAAGAATCGGGGTAGAGTTTACCGAAATCTATCGAATGTTATTTCGAAGAGAACAGGATCGGATATGTTATCCGAAAACCACTTCGATCCAACTCAACCGTTTCGAAGTGAAGATATCTTGAAGATGATGGGATTGAAAATGGAGCTCTCAAGCGTTTCATTCAGTCCCAAAACGAACTTATATGGATGAATGATAGAATTGCATTATTGCCTAGATTGGCAGTGTTGCACTCCAAGTGGGAAGCGCTATACAAAAGGTAAAACATAGCCTCAAGCCTCATCAACCGAGGATTACCAGGACATGGAAGATGCAGTAGGGCTAAGTGGGTCGCTCCTAAGTAAGGCATGATCATCCCTATCTATAGTTTATATTATCTCTCATTTGTATGCTTCGAAGCCTGTTAATAGAGAGGTGATCATATTTGTTACTATCATGTAAAGGGTAGGCCAGTTCTGTGTTGGCAGGGATCGATAGGTTCAACCTCGGTATTATTTTATCTAGGATGCACCATGACAGGCTGTACCCTAGTAGCCCAGTCATTGTACAAAATCAATTCTCCAATACGAGCCTTTGCGATTTTAGTTTTATACCTAATATACTGGAATTTAATTAATGCAACAATTTCGGCTATGGTTAATAAGTATTTGTATCTTTGACGCTATTATAACATCAGAGAATTTCATATGAAAATGTTTGGTTATCATAAGGTAAAAACCCATCCGTGTTTATGTGCGGCATGGTGTGTTTTCTCACTCTAGTTTTCCAGAATGACTCGGGTGTTATTTATTTATAATGCTCGGGTCAGACTGAGCCTATTACAGATTTAGTTTGGATGTGTTGGAGCTTTAGGAGACGAGTTGGAGGCCCAAAGATGTATTTGCATATATAGTCATTTTTCCCCTGCATTCATTGTTGTATTTATCAGCAATTATGAGGACATGCTGTTATAACTATCCGGGCTGAAATAGGTTAGTATACTCTGATTGGTTTATGTATATTACATTTTTCTTATGTAAAGATTTGTTGTATATTATCGATTATTCGTTCCGCTGTGAGATTCTGTATTGTTTAGTTTTCTTCTTTTCTTCCTTCTTTCTTCTTCTTTTCCCTAACAATCGGTTTTTCCGACATTCGATTGTTTGGCATGCAATACAGTGGATGTATTAGTGTTGATTTTCGAGGGTCGAAAATCTCGAGCTGTTACAAAATTAAGGTTTTAAATTCCAAATCCTATAAAATTCGTATCTTGTTCATACGAGGTCCGATTAAGGCATTGTTTTCTCCGTTATGCTCGTGTCGATGATATCTACGCATTGGAGTTGGATTCGTCGAGTTTGGAGCTTGTGGGAATTTTAGTCAAAATCACGTTAAAATTTGGACTATTCAGAAACGCGAATGCGTTAATTGGAACTTTGGTGATTTTTACTCACTAGTTGATTATATAGTATTGTATATATAATTGTTGTGTTGAAAATATAAAATGTATAACGAACAATGCAATTTATTACTTTTGGACCCCGCCTTGTTTAGTAAAACAAGCGAGAACATTATTATCGAGTATAATAATCTCTATTTGATCACCTAAAACATGGATTGTTGCCTAGACTATTTGTTTACATGTTTGATATTGCTTTGTGAAAAGCGATAGTGTATTATATATGTTAGAAATGATATAGTTGTTATAAACGTACTCTGAAATCCTTAATATTTTGACATATGTTAAATTGAATAATTTGGGTAAAATATGGAAACATATATGTGTGTGTGTGTGTGTGTATGTTGGGTTGTTCTACACATGTTTGGGTGTGTTTGGCATAAATGGAATTAGTTTGGACATTCGTGGGAAATTGAAAAAGAAATTGTAAATGGTAGAAGCAAAACGGTCACGATGGATGCACTTTGAAATCGTTGTGATATGCGATTTTAAATTAAATTTGGAAGAAATCCTAGGCTTATTTGTATATGTAATAAGTACTAGTAGCGTACTTATTATCGGAAAATAACAAGGTTTAAATATATTTCTGAAATCATATATGGATTTACAAAGTGATGGTTTTAAAGTATAAAACAGGTTTTGAATGGTGTTTTGAATAAAGGTTTCAAAATATAGTATAAGTATTTTAAAAGTATATTTTTAGTACATATATGGTTTTAGAATTTATTAAAGATTTTAATAAAGATTTGAAAAAAGGATTTTATATTATAATATTGTACAAATAGTTTATAGTATTTTATTAAATATCGTAGTTTTATAAAAAATTAGTATAAGTATATATATATATCTTTTTAAAGGTACTTAGTATATTTAGAAGTTTTTAAAAGGATATTTATAAAGAATATTTATAAGGGATATTTACGAAGGATATTGATAAAGGATTTTAATGGAATATTTTGTAAAGGGATTTAAAAGGAGTTTTTGGATTATAACACTTATGTTATAATGGATTGGTTTATAAATTGATTAAAAAGGTATACTACCTTGTCTATTAAAATGGAGAATTACTTAGAACTTTAAATGGATATTTTAAGGTAAATGACAAGTATTTAAGTGGATTTTGGGTTTATAGTATCGACGCTTGTACAACATCTATTTTAACCCAGTTAACTATACTTTTGAAAAGTGATTAGATCTTTAAAATGGAATTTTAAAGATAATGGAATAGGTGAATTAACTTTGGGTTTGTCGTAAACAATGTTTAGTAACATTTGTTTTTAAGCCCCTGGATAATATTTAAAGTGTTAAAATATTGATAAATGAGTTTGGAAAATACTTATATCTTTAACAATGGAATTTTAAAGAGAATAATAAGTACAATTTGTTTGGGGTTTGTTGTGGCAATGTGTTAGTAACATTCACCTTTAACCCGTTTTGGTTAAACTTGTGAACATAAATGGGTCTTTAAAATGGAGTTTTAAAGATAATCATAAGCAAAATGGTTTTGGGTTTGTAGTGACAGTGTTTGAGTAACATTAGACTTAATCTTGTTGAAATTGATCTGTGGATATATTTATACGGTTGAGATAAGTAAATGAATAAATTTGGTAAGTGTTCAATTGTGTTGAAAATGAATAGTGATGTTTTAATTAAATAGTGGAGTTTAATTAATAAATGGAGTTTCATTTATAAAGGAGTTTATTGAGCAAAAGGAGTTTTACTCATAAAAGAGGTTTTTAATTAATAAAGGAAGATTGGTTAAAAAAGGGATTAGAAGTCATTTATATGACTTGATCGTGCTAGTTTGTTTCGACCGTGCTCTATGTGTTACTTGCTTATGGACAATATACGTGGAGTTGGTTTCCGTATAAGATTATTCTTGGTGTATTGGATTATTTGTTTATTTGATATATAGTTAAATAACCGACCATCAAATTTTGGCAAGAATATACTGTGGAAATATCTAGAAGAAACAAGAGGATTATATGATATGGTTATCTTCCGTGATACTATACTGTACATATAGACTTGTTTAGCTCTTCTAGAACAATGATAAGAAAATCTAGCCGCTTAAATGGTTAGGAGGTGAACTCCGATCCTATATATTATTTGTTTATTTCACACAGAACCGAGGTTGAGATACCCGGGAAATCGATCGATTGGTTTTGGGGCACTCGATTATCGGGGGAGTTTACTTACATGAGATGACTTGAAACCGTAACCACACCAAAACCATATATGTGTTCTATGCTTTGGAAGAGGTTCGTGATTGCTTCATGATGGCTTCGTGATTGGTTAATGATTGCTTCGTAATACTAGAATCTATGTGGAGATTTGAGATCTGTTTAAGATGTTCAAACACATGTAGTTTTTCGTGATCTATTCAGGATGTGGGGATCCTTGTGTGATTCTGAGGCTTGTTGAGGTATGAGAATCCTTGTGTGATTTCGAGATATGTTGAGGAATTCATGTGTGGTTTTGAGATCTATTGAGATATTGGAATCCATGTGTGGTTCCGAGATCTGTTCGAGTTAGAGCTCGTGTGGAAGATCTTTTCGAGTTGTGGCTTGTGTGCTGAGATGCTGAACGTGACTTGACCATCAGTAATGACTAAAACCAGAGATAGGAGACATAGCCTATAGGGTTTAGCTAACTTAAAGGGTGCATGCACTCCAATCTAGTGTTACATACGGATATTCATGCGGGGGTGATATGACCCAGTGCCACGTGTTCGAGCATGGACCGGTTATGTTTTCCTATAATATATTTTATCTAGAGATATACGATGCTCGGAAGTATATCTCTGATCCTTGTACAATAGTTCGGATTCGGCTTCCTCGAAGAGATCTACATGGAATCCTACACAATTAGCGAACGCACCTTAGCGGTTGTGATTGTATACCTATTATTATTGTGATGTACACTCACTTACATCGCAGCTATGTGATTATTTATATTCCACACCAAAGACATTATTATATTATCAATGGATTTTATAATAGAATCGATTAGTTATCGTAAGAGAAAAACCCATCCATGTTTATTGACGGCCTGGTCTTACGATATACCCTTTTTTGAAAGGTTTTAAGATATAATAAATTCTATGTGATTTGAGTAAACCGTTAGTCGTGTGCCCTTTGAAAGGTTTTACGATATACCCTTTTTTGGTGACAGTGTTTGAGTAACATTAGTCTTATGCCCTTTAAAGCTGATTTGTAAATATACTTATATGGTTGAGACAAGCATATGAATACTTTTGGGAAGTGTTGAAATCTGTTGAAAATGAATAGTGACGTTTTAATTAAATAATGGAGTTTAATTAATAAAGGGAGTTTCATTTATAAAGGAGTTTACTGAGTAAAAGGAGTTTTACAAATAAAAGAGGATTTTAATTAATAAAGGAAGATTAATTAAAAAGGGGATTAGAAGTCGTTTATATGACTTGATCGTGCTAGTTTGTTTCATTCGTGTTTTGCATTTTGCTAGCTTATGGACAATATACAGGGACTTAGTTTCTCGTATACGATTATTCTTAGTGTATTGGATTGTTTGGTTATTTGATAGTTAAATAACTAACCATCAAATCTTGGCCAGAATATTCTTTGGAAATATCTAGAAAAAACTTGCAGATTATATGATACAGTTATCTTCAATGAAACTATATTGTACGTATAGACTTGTTTTGCTCTTTTTGTACAAATGATAAGGAAATGAGTAAGCTTCAAAGGTTAGGAGGTGATCTTCGATCTTTTATATTGTTTGTTTATTTCCCATAGAACCGGGGTTAGGATTCCACCCCGAAAAATAGATCGATTGGTTTTTTTGCATACGGTAAGTAGGAGAGTGTACTTATATGAGATGTCTTGAAATTGTAACCACTCTAAAACTATATATGTGTTCTATGCTTTGGAAGAGGTTTGTGATTGCTTCATCATTGCTTCGTGATGGCTTCGTGATTGGTTCGTGATTGCTTCGTGATGGCTTTATAATTGGTTTGTGATGCTAGAATTTATGTGGAGATTCAAGATCTGCTTGAGATGCTCGAACACATGTAATTGTTCATGATCTATACAGGATGTGGTGATCTGGGTATGATTCCGAGGCTTGTTGAGGTAAGTGAATCCATTTGTGATTCTGAGATCTATTGAGGAATCGATATGTGGTTTCGAGATCTATTGAGATATGGGAATTTATTTGTGCTTCCGAGATCTGTTCGAGTTGGAGCTCATGTGGAAGATCTGTTCGAGTTATGGCTCGTGTGCTGAGATGCTGAATGTGACTTCACCATTGGTAATGACATAAACTAGAGATAGAAGACATAGCCATGGGGTTTAGCTAACTTAAAGGGTGCAGGGCACTCCAATCTAGTTTTACTTACAGATATGCATGTGGGACTGATGTGACCCAGTGCCATGTGTTGGGCGTGGACCAGCTATGTTTTCCTATAGTAAATTTTATCTAGAGATATATGATGCTCGGAATGATATCTTTGATCCTTGTGCAGTAGTTTGATTCAGCTTCCCCGAAGAGATCTACGTGGAATCCTACATAATTAGCGAACGTGCCATAGCAGTTTTGATTGTATACCTATTATTGTTGTGATATACACTCACTTGCATCACAGCTGTGTGATTATTTATATTCCACATCTTAGACATTATTATATTATCAGTGGATTTTATAATTGTTACCATCAATTCTCACTTCAACCTTGTCGAAACCAAAATGAATAAAAAGAAAAAGGGAATGAGAAATGACAGCGCTAACAAAGCCTTTTGAAGGAGTCGAAGAGATGCAACAGTCAAAAGTGAGATATGTTACAAGCTTTCGAAGGGGTTAAAGTGGTCGAAAGTTCCCTTTCGCTTCAATGTCTTCCTTTCGAAACAAATGCTTTCGCCTACATAAAGACGTTTCGATTAAGAGGAAGAATACCTTTCGAAAGCAACAGACAACAACCTTTCACATGCGCGCCAAACCTTTCGAAACCAAAGGTTTCGTCTTTACTCAAACTACTCAAAAAGTTGCCATGATCAGAACAACCCTTTAGAAAGCATAATCAAGTCTTTTGAACCGGTTGAAGCCATTAACAACTATGAAAGGTTCTGCATCTATCCGCAAGAACGTCTTCGAAAGCTAACTTCTGTGTCATAAGCTAGAGTATTTCAATGCCTTCGAAACCCAAGGAAGTACCTACGGACAAAGTCGAAAGCTCATGCTACTTTCCACTAGCAAAAACAAAGCAACATAAAAGGAAAAAGGCGCATCCACACCTTTCGATGAAGATGGAAGCATTCAAATCCATTCAAGTGCAAAGCAGAGGGATGCACAAGTGTCAAAGGTGACGAAAAGTCTATAAATCCACCTTTCGACCAGGTCGAAAGCTCTGATTCGAAAGGTTCCAACCCGCACCTATAAAAAAGACCCAAAGGGGTCTTTTTTTGGGGATCCGAATTCATACACTCACTTCTTATACTTAACCATTAGTCAATTTCACACTCAAAGCAGTACAAAGTTCACCGCATCTCATCGGTAAACCAGACCCAAATGTCAAAACGGTCAAACGAATAGATTAGGAATTAACTGAAAAGATAAACACACGTGTTCATAGCACACGTTTTATTTAATCATTTAATTTTCCTCCCTCTTCGCTCGAAGTGCAAAATTGTGTGTTTTATATAGAAATTATAAGTTGGAGAAACGAGCTTTTAACACAATTTAAAAAGATCACTTTATAAAAACCCATGTACGAAATCTAAAATGAATCATCAAAGTCAAAAATGCGATAACAACTAATTGGATCAACATGAATCGATTAAAATTGAAAACCCAAGCAAAATAAACAAATTGGGCTGAGACAAGTAGATCAGTCGACTGAACCAGGTGGTCAGTCGGCTGACCCAATGCCTGGAAACTTTTGGTTTCCAGGTCAATCGACTGAACCAGGTGGTCAGTCGACTGACGTAGTGCATGGAATCTTTCAATTTCCAAGTCAGTCGACTGACCCAGGTGGTCAGTCGACTAATACAGGGACAGAATGTTTTCTGCCCCTGGTTCAATCGACTGACCTACTAGTTCAGTCGACTGAACCTGCTCCTAGAGCAGAAGCAGCCTAGCCCCCAAGTGGGGCAAAATTCTACTAAAATCGATCGATCGAGCAACGGTGACTCGGGATTTATGCCAAACGACAACCCAGTCTAATAGGCTCTTCGATACACCCTGGCAAACATGTTCAAACACCCATAAAAGGATTTTCACAATATTGGACTTCAAAAACCGAAAATTAGAAAATTCACCAAATCAATCCAAATCAAAAACAAATGAACATGAATAGATGTTATGAATTCATACCTAACAACAACGAAAACTATAGACGTAAATGTGAGTTCAAAAACTCACCTTTTAACTCAAAAACAATGATGAGAAGCTCAAACACAAAGAAAAGATCAACCACTCTTCACTTCCACTCTACAAGCTCCAATCTAAGATCAAAAACAAATATTTCCTAAATTAGGTTATAGGAAATTTCTGAAATTGGAGAGAGATTGAGATGGAGAAGGTGAAAAGAAGGCTTACCTAATCTTCTCTTTGATTTTGGAGCAAGAATTTGAGTTTGCAAAGGAAACTAGGGCTTGGAATTTCTATTTCCCATTCTCTTCCCCCATTTTCAGTTGAGCTAGAGTGTTAGGAAAAGAAATGAGTGAATGGATGAAGAGTTAATGAGTTAGGGTTTATAAGTTGGGTTAGTGGGCTGAAACCCAAACCCAAAGCCCAAATAGAAAATAGCAAAATTCTACTCAACTCCAAACATATCGATGCTTATACTCAAAAAGATTGCAAACGCCATTTTGGACTCAATGGAAGTGGTCCCAAGTCCTAATTCGACCGTTTGAAAAAAGTGACATTTTGGACTTAAATCCGACTAACGACGCTATATTTAAATAAAACATTTAAATATACAATCGTAAAATATGCGAGTTGTTACAGATCTCCCCTCCTTAACAAAATTGCGTCCGCGCAATTCCTAAAGAAGAATTTGTAACAACTACATACTTACATCACCCAAAAAGGAAAGAAAATAAGCTTGAGATAAAGAGATATTCTCACCATTGCTAAGCAAAGATAGAAAACCCAGATAGGATCGCTCGATAAACTCTCTGGTTTCCCAAGTACAGTCATTGGGATTAGCGGACCATTGAACTTTAATGAGCGGCACGTCCTTGTTTCGAAGGTGTCTCACCTCCGAGGCAAGTACGTGAATAAGCTGCTGTACAATAGATAAGTCTGGTGAGATATCAAGCCCTTGCAAAACAGGAGAATCGATAACAGAATCTGATTCTTGAAGACACTTCCGAAGCTGAGAGACGTGAAACACGTCGTGAACACCAGACAATTGAGCTGGAAGTGAAACTCTATAAGCCACAGGGCCAATACGTTCAGTAATAGGAAATGGTCCTACAAAGCGAGGAGCCAATTTCCCTGTCGTACTGAAGCGCATAACCCCTTTCAAAGGAGAAACACGAATAAAGACGAGATCATCAACCGAGAACTCGAGAGGCTTCCTACGGTTATCCGCGTAGGATTTCTGGCCGCTCTATGCCTCTTTCATTCTCTGACGAATAAGATCAATCTTCTCAGAAGAATCATGAACAAAATCTAGGCCAAGAATAAGCTTCTCCCCAGATTCCAACCAACAAGAAGTGATCGACATGACCTTCCGTATAAGGCTTCGAAAGGAGCCATACCGATACTGGACTAAAAACTATTGTTGTATGAGAACTCTACAAGGGGTAGATGATCCTCCCAACCACCTTCGAAATCAAGAATACAAATACGGAGGAGATCCTCTAAGATACGATTCACCCGTTCAGTCTGTCCATCAGACTGTGGATGATAAGTTGTGCTGAAATTAAGCTTTATTCCCAAAGCTTGCTGAAGACTCTTGCAGAAATGACTTGTGAATAAAGGATCACGGTCACTCACAATCGAACTAGGAACACCGTGAAGTCTCACGATTTCCTTGATATATAACTTAGCCAAAAGAGGAGCAGTCCTATTAGATTTAATGGGAACAAAATGAGCTGATTTGGTGAGGCGATCAACAATAACCCAAATGCTAGAATGACCCGATCTCGTACGAGGTAGGCCATCAATGAAATCCATCGAAATCTGATCCCATTTCCATAATGGAATCTCTAGAAGCTGAAGGAGACCAAAAGGGCGCTGATGTTCAGCTTTAATACGTTGACAAGTCATGCAATTACTCACATAACTCGCCACATCGCGCTTCATGCCTTCCCAATAATAAAGGCGATGCATATCGGCATATATCTTACTACTTCCAGGATGAATGGTATACTTAGAACGATGACAGTCATCAAGAATGTCATGCCTAAGTGTAGAATCAGAAGGCACAACAAGACGGTTCTTCTTGCGAAGACACCCACGAAAATCAATGCTGAAATCCCACAACGCCTCATCACGGGATTCAATCTCACAAAGCTGAATAAGATGCACAAGATCAGGATCACACCGCTGAGCTTTGGCAATACAATCAAATAGAGAGGGTCGAGCTTCCAAACTGAATAATACTATCGGAGAATCAGAGGATGGAGCTCGATCACGAATATCACAAAAAGATAGAGTCTCAAGAATATCCCATTCGGCAAGCATCATAGAAACGACAGCCGAATGTCTGCGACTAAGCGCATCAGCAACACGATTACCCTTACCAGGTTTATACTGGATATCAAAGTCATTGGAGGCAAGAAAATCGAGCCAACGTTGTTGCCTCATATTGAGTTCCTTCTGAGTGAAAAAATACTTCAAGGATTTATTATCAGTAAAGAGAATGAAGCGCTCGCCTAATAAATAGTGTCGTCAAATCTTCAAAGTGAAGACAATGGCGGCTAACTCAAGATCATGAGTGGCATAGCGAACTTCATTCGGACGCAGTTGCCTAGAAGCATAAGCAACTACCCGATCCTTCTGCATAAGCACGGCACCGAGACCACTACCACAAGCATCGGTGTAGACAACAAGATCATGATTCCCCTCGGGAACCACAAGAATAGGAGCATTAGTGAGAAGTTCCTTTAATGTCTGAAAGGAAGCTTCACACTTTTCGGACCAAATATAACAAATGCCTTTCTAAGTAAGGCTGGTGAGAGGAAGCACAACACGGGAAAAATCCTTAATGAACCGACGGTAATGACCCGCCAATCCAAGAAAACTACGAATCTCAAGAACATTCTCAGGCCTCTTCCATTTCTGGATAGCTTCGATCTTTGAGGGATTGACAGAAATGTCGTCGGAAGATACAACATGGCCTAAGAACTTAACCTTATTCTCCCAAAAATGGCACTTGGAGAATTTGGCTTTAAGCTGATGGTGATGAAGAGTACTCAAAACAATTCTCAAGTGATTAGCATGCTCGACTTCAGACTTAGAATAAACAAGAATGTCGTCGATGAACACAAGGACGAACTTATCGAGATATTTTCGGAATACTCGATTCATAAGATCAACAAAGAAAGCAGGGGCGTTCATCAAACCGAATGGCGGAAAGCTGTAAGAGGTATGCTATCTTCCACGACTCGGAGCTGGTGAAAACCAGTGGCAAGGTCGAGCTGAGAGAAGACCTTAGCGCCACTCAATAGATCGAACATATCATCGATCCTAGGCAATGGATACTATTCTTGATGGTCAACTCATTAAGCTTGCGATAGTCGATGCAGAGCCTAAGAGTTCCACCGGACTTCTTCACGAAGACGACTGCGGCACCCCACGGTGAAAAACTAGACTGAATCAACTATTTGGGCTCAAGCTCTAAAAGCTGCTTCTTGAGTTCCTTATTTTCTTTTGTAGACATCCTCGTGGGAGGATGGCTAACTGGATGTGTGCTTGAAATGAGATCAATGCGGAACTCGATCGTCCGCTTGGGTGGCAAACACGAAACCAGCTCAAAAACATCAGAGAAGTCATAAGCAATATGAATACGAGATATATCATCATCATCTCGTGAGTCAAGAGAATATAAAGCCATTTCGGAATTATCCACATTCCGAAGAACAAGTGATAGCTGAGTAGACGAATCTGGATGTTGAAGATATAAAATTCTTTCAGAACAAATAATCCTGGCATCGTATCTCACTAGCCAGTCCATACCTAAAATCATATCAAATCCCAGATAGGAAATAACATGCAGATTCGCACGAAAAGAAAATCCACATAAAACAATCTCAACATCAACACAAAGCATGCTAAGGGTTGCGGATGCCCCAATAGGATTCGCAATCCTCAACAAAGTAACCATACAAGAAACATCCAAAGACAAATCATCGACGAGCTTCTTCAGTACGAAAGAATGCGAAGCACCCGTATTGAAAAGAACTCGAATATTACGGTCATGAAATAAAATAGAACCTTCCAAAATAGATGAAGATATACCTCTGGGCTGAGAAGAACCTCCAGAAGCCTTAGCAACATAAAGCTTGCCAGACTTGGCATTAGCAGGAACAGTATGGTAGGAGGAAACATGATGACTTTCCTTCTTGCAATAACGGCAGAAGAGAGGCTTAGGACAAGCCCGAATCATATGATCAGGAGAACCACAATTGAAACACTTCCGAATGGAAGGTGTTCCAGCAGATTGAGAGTTAGGACCAGATTCAACGGGCTTTTTCTTCTTGGAAGGGAAAAATTCCCGCTTATGAAATGGAAACTTCTTCTTATTAGGGTTCTTGCGAACCTCAACATCATCACCACTATCATACTCCTTCTCGATGGCTTCGAGATGAAGTGCTAAGTTAACCAATTCCTCAAAAGAAAGCTTAAGCTGAAGCATTAAAGACTTCTTAAGATATTTCTTAAGACCAGAGACAAACTTCATATTCTTCTTATAAGAGGTGCTAATGAATTCAAGACCATACTTAGATAAGGGCTCGAATGATGCAACATACTCAGAGACGGAGGACTTCCCTTGCTTCAACTCAAGGAAGCGACGGGCTAATAAAACTTTCTCAGATTCAAGAACGAATTTGAGTTCGAATCGTTCTCGAAACTGAGTCCAAGAAAGAACAGACTCATCAAGTTCGGCTACAAGAAGCTCGTACTAATCAAGGGCACGCTCTTGCAATAAGCTAGAAGTTACAAGAACTCGATCGTGGTCAGAAAGATCCATGCGAGAGAAGATACGCTCGCATGTGCGAATCCAAGCTTGGACCTCAAGAACGGACTCGGAGCCTTTGAATGACTTTCCTCCAAAATGAGAAAAATCACTGCACAGACGTGCAAAGGAAGACTTGCGTGGAGGAGATGCTCGAGTAGGAGCTAGAGGCTGAGTGCTCCTAAATAACTCCAAAAACTGCTCGGCAGACATATAAACGCCGTCCGGATGCGAGCCGCTGGATTGCCCAGTATCCGAGCGTCGTCCTCTGCCTCTTCCAGCCATTAGCTGAAAGTTAAGATAAGATAAAGATTATTCACAAGGTAGATATCATTAATTCAAATATGGAATACTACGGAATAAATGCATTCCTAGACGTATTCCCAAAATTCTATCTACCCCAAAGGCACGGAAAGAATAAAGGCACGATGATTCAAAGATTCGTAACATTCGTACGACACTTTGATGTACCGTAATATGTGTCTCTGTTCTATGTTTATCATATTTTGTTCTAAACTCGGCTCTAATACCAAGCTGTGACGCCCCACTACGAGACCCACATTAGCAAAGAGTATTACTATGTAACACCGTCTGCTAATACGGAGAATAGAGCTGGATAGGAGCGACCATCTATAGCCTTGTCTTAATACCCTATTGAATACGCCGACAATTTCCATACATTTTCTTTTCTTTCTCAAATGGATCGACATATCCAATAAATACTTAATACAAAGCCATAGGTGGCTAAAGGATCTATCAGAACAAAATATAACAACTCAAATGTAATACACATCACAGAACAGTAGATCATCACATACATTTACACATATACAGATACATTACAGCGTATATAAAATGATACATGTCAAGTGATAAAGCAAACCACAATATACAGGCGAGTCAAAAGAATACATATCAGAGTTACAGCCAAAAAGGACTACACAAAAAGCTATGACAAAAAGGAGCTAGTAGAATAGCCCATGCGGAAGCAAAATAGGCTAAGTCCAATGTACCTAACCTGAAACATCTCGGTCTGACCCGAGTATAAAATACACGGGTCAGTCTAGCTAAACAAATCAGTTAGATAAACTAAATGATAATGAACATACAAGGTCATAAAGTACCATAAATATCTCCAAAATAGGTAACCAGATCATCTAACAAAAGATGAATCAAAACAAGCCTCATATCATCGGCAACTCAAATAAACAAAGGATATGAATATCCCAAAACAAGCCAAAAAGGCAAATAACAAATACCAATAAAGGTAACACAAGTTTCCACAGGGTAATCGCTATATATCGTGTGGTTCAAAGGACCTACACCGAAAGGCGATACACTAGGGAAATATAATTGTCAAAGAAACAAAAGATGCTCGAGCTCAGTACTATATAACAAGGATCCACAAGCTCGAAGGCAACAAACCAAAATATCTCTCGAGCGGTGACGAATGACCAACTCCAAAAGCGATACTATAGGGCAACAAACCCGAAGGCACAAACCCGAAGGTACAAGCCCGAAGGCAACATACCCGAAGGCAACAAACCCCAAAGGCTCAAACCCGAAGGCAACAAACCCCAAAGGCAACAACCCGTAGTGGCGAAGGTCCGGAGGCCTAGTACTGGACACCACTAACTGGCAGAATGTGTCACAACTCTCAGAAAGGAACCCGAAAAATGTTAACGTGAGTCCCATACCACACGTTCGCATTAAACGATTTACTAACCGTTAGTCAATTTCACACTCAAAGAAGTACAAAGTTCATCTCATCTCATCGGTAAACCAGACCCAAAGGTCAAAACGGTCAAACGAATAGATTAGGAATTAACTGAAAAGATAAACACACGTGTTCATAGCACGCATTTTATTTAATCATTTAATTCTCCTCCCTCTTCGCTCGAAGTGCAAAATTGACGCAGCGGATTAATCAAAACAAAGATAATACGATGAATGTAGCAATCGGTGGACTGGAAGATGCTGAAATGCCCGAATTCGTTGATCCGAAGATACCGAACTCTAGCTATCCTGAACTCGTTGATCGCGCACGATACCGGGTTCAAAGATCTTCAATTCTTCAAGCGTTGATCAAGCGCACTTGATTCCGCGAATCGGCTTCTACAATCGTTGAATCGAGCGCACTCGATTATCCGAAAGAGGAGATAGGAGATTACACTCAACTACCAATTGGAATGAAAGCACAAAGCAATCAAAAGAGAATTTTATTCAATATTCAACAACCTTTTACAAATGACCATACATGCCTATTTATAGGCTACAACTCAACACAACAGAAAAATTCAAAAATTTTACAAGTACTTAGGTCGCGAGCGACCTACGACCTAAAATGGTTCGACCTAAGAATATACGCGACTTAGCATAGGTCGGCAGCGACCTAACAACAAACAGTTACAACACACTGACTTGACGACTTAACAATCAACGGCAGAGATCCACGCGGCATAAGAATCAATGACCTCCAGAGCTTTGCGACTTAAGAACTTTGCGGTATCCCAACTCAACGACTTAAGGAAATCAATGGCATCCAGAGCTTTGCGACCTAACAGAAGCGGCTTCAGAAATTCTTCGCGACCTAAGGCCTCGCGACCTAAGTCTCCGCGACCCAAGACTTTGCGACCTAACTTAGCTCGTTCCGTTTTCTTGCGACCTATCATAGGTCGTGATTTGTTAGGTCGTAGCACCTTCTCAGCTCGTTCCAGCGACCTATCTCCTTGTTTTAACTCGGCATCCCCCAACCCGTTAGGTCGTAGTTCTTTCACCGGTGATATGTTAAGTCGTTCCCACGACCTATACCTTAACTCGTTAGCTCGTATGCGACCTAAAAACAAGTTAGGTTGTTCCAGTATCTCGTTAGGTCGTAGACAACCCAGAACCTTCTCCTTAGGTCGTAAACTCGAGTTAACTCCTTCCCCTGGTCTCCAGTTATGTCGTAGCTCCTGCTCACATGCTTCCTTAGGTCGAAGACGACCTATAGGTACTTCCTTAAGTCGTGTGCGACTTAGTCCCTTAAGTTGCATAAGTCGTATACGACTTAGACCTTCATCCTGAGCTGCATCATCCTCCCCAGGTTGAGAAAAATTCGACCTCGAATTTGCACTTTCTGCATTCACCACAACAAACTCATCCCCATGATATGGTACGAGATGCTTAACATTGAATACGTCAGACGTATACACATCATCTGGCAGCTTCAATTTATAAGCATTTTCATTGATTCGTTTCACAATTTCCACCGGACCAATTTTCCTGGCTTTCAATTTGTTATAAGCGCCTACTGGAAAACGATCTCTTGTTAACACTGCATAAACCATATCTCCTTCATTAAACTCAACATTTCGTCGTTTCAAATCTGCAGAACGTTTATACTTCTCATTCGCTTTCTCCAATCGTTCCTGAACGATTTTATGACATTCCGTCAACCCCTCGACAAAATCAGCGGCTTCTTAATTGTCCCCTTCGAGTGTGAGATTACCGTTAAATCCAACGGCCCCTTTGGTAAGCTCGAATAAACAATCTGGAATGGACTGAACCCAGTACTTCGATTTGTAGCATGATTATGAGCAAACTCTGCCTGGCATAACTTCACATCCCAACTCTTCAAATTGTCCTGTACAAGACATCTCAACAAATTTCCCAATGATCTGTTAACCACCTCAGTCTG
Organism: Allium fistulosum; assembly: GCA_030737815.1. Taxonomy (NCBI): domain Eukaryota; kingdom Viridiplantae; phylum Streptophyta; class Magnoliopsida; order Asparagales; family Amaryllidaceae; genus Allium; species Allium fistulosum. The sequence continues at coordinate 531,642,344 of CM060908.1, read as the reverse complement.
TCCATCCGTTTGCGGATGATAAGCACGGCTAAAGTTCAACTTCGTTCCCACCATCTTCCACAAACTTAGCCAAAAATGACTCAGAAAACGAGTATCCCTGTCCGACACAATCGATTCTGGCAATCCATGAAGTCGATAGATCTCTTTGAAAAACAACTGAGCAACATGAACAGCATCCGCCGTCTTCTTACAAGCAATAAAATGTGCCATCTTCGAAAATCTATCCACCACCACATATATGGAATCGTTACCACGCTGTGTCCTTGGCAATCCCAACACGAAGTCCATACTCACATCAACCCACGGTTTAATTGGTACAGGTAACGGCATATATAAACCAGCATTAGTCGCAGTTCCTTTCGAAACCTGACAAATATGACAACGCTCCACAAACCTTTCCACCTCTTTCCTTATTGATAGCCAAAAATAAGACTGTGAAATCAATTGTAAAGTACGATCTCTCCCAACATGCCCCTCTTCGTGTAACTCCTTGATAATCTTCATTCTCAGACTACCTTCTGGTATGCACAATCGATTTCCTTTAAAAAGAAAACCATCAACCATCCTAAACTCATCAGTCTTCCCTTCATTGTCCCTTTCAACAAATTTCTTAAAATAAGAGTCTTCTGCAATCTGCTCCGGCAATAATTCAAAACCTGTCACTTCAACTTTCATTGTCGTCAAAAAATGATTCCTTCTACTCAAAGCATCAGCCACACGATTCGTCACCCCTGACTTGTGTTTAACAACAAAAGTAAACTGTTGTAGATATGCAATCCACGATGCATGTCTCGCTGAAATCTTATCTTTCCCTTGCAAATGCTTCAATGCTTCATGATCAGTATACAGAACAAACTCCTTCTGAAATAGATAGTGTCTCCAGTGTTTAATAGATTGTACAACAGCATAGAATTCCACATCATACGTATTGTATCTCATCTTCGCTCCTGACAACTTCTCACTGAAATATGCAATTGGACGTCCCTTCTGACTCAACACTCCTCCAATTCCAACCTTGGATGCATCAGTGTGTAGTTCAAATACTAGCTGAAAATCAGGTAATACTAGAATTGGTGCAGATGTCAGCAACTCCTTGATCTTCCCAAAAGCATTCCCTGCTTCCTCTGACCATGTAAATTGTTTACCCTTCATACAATCAGTCACAGGTGCCATCACACTACTAAAGTGTGGAATGAACCTTCGATAGAATGAAGCCAACCCGTGAAAACTACGAACTTCCGTTATCGTCTTGGGCTGCGGCCAATCTCTAATTGCTTCAACTTTACTTTGGTCAACCTGTATTCCCTTTTCCGACACAACATATCCCAGAAATAGAACACTCCTCGCCATAAAGACACACTTCTTTGTAGCAGCATAGAATTGTTCTTCACGAAGAATAATTAACACTTTCTTCAAATGTTGAACATGCTCTTCTTTACTAGCACTGTAGATTAGAATGTCATCGAAGTAAACCACCACAAATTTCCCAATGTATGGTCTGAAAATTTGGTTCATCACCCTCATGAATGTACGGTGCATTCGATAGACCAAACGGCATTACCAGCCATTCATACAAGCCTTCCCTCGTCTTTGAATGCTGTCTTCCATTCGTCCCCTGGTCTAATGCGAATCTGATGATAACCGCTCTTCAAGTCAATCTTAGAAAAGATTACGGACCCACTGATTTGATCCAATAAATCGTCAAGCCTCGGCATTGGAAATCTGTATCTGACTGTGATCTTATTCAATGCTCTACTATCTGTGCACATCCTCCACGTTCCATCCTTTTTGGGTACCAATAAAGCTGGTACAGCACAAGGACTCAGACTCTCCTGCACACGCCCCTGTTCAAGCAATTCTTCCACTTGCCTTCGCAACTCTTCATGTTCCTTCGGACTCATTCGATAATGTGGTCTGTGTGGCAACACAGCACCTGGAACAAGATCTATCTGATGTTGTATATCCCTCAACGGTGGCAACTCCGTTGGTAACTCCTCTGGAAATACATCGTCAAATTCTTTTAAAACTGGTTTAACTTCTTCTGGAGTTTCAACCACTTCCTGACTCTCTCTCCCAATTAACAAAAACACTTCAGGTTCCTCCTCTACTTCCTTCACAAACTCCTTCAACGATAACAAAGTTTTGAGCTCTTCAATCTCCTCCAACTTATTTTCCTCCTGTTGTCGCTTCTTTGGAACTAGAGTAATCTTTGTGCCTTCAAACATGAAACTGTAACTGTTGGTACGCCCATCATGTTGCACTGCCCTATCATACTGCCACGGTCTCCCCAGCAACAAATGACAAACGTCCATGTCCACAACATCGCACCAGATTTCGTCTTTATATTTCTTCCCAATGGAAAACTTCACACGAGCTCTTCGTCCAACCTTCACCTCCCCACCTTTCCTCAACCAAGCTAGCTTGTACGGTTTCGGATGTTTCTCAGTCTTCAATGCCAACTTCCTCACAGCTTCTGATGAAATTATATTATCACAGCTTCCAGCATCAATAACAAATTTGCAAACTTTCCCCAGAATAGTACATGTCGACTGAAAAATATTGCTCCTCAACCAACTACAATCCTCCTCTTGCTTTGGTGTTAAACAGGACCTCTTCATCATTAGATTGTAACCTTCGTCTCCCGTCACTTCTTCTTCCTCCTCATCAGGTGGTGAATTGGAACATTCAGCTTCTTCATCCTCAACCTCAACTTCTGCAATCATGGTTCTCTTCTTTGGTTTTGGACACTCACTGCTTTTATGACCCATTTCCTGACAATTGTAACATTTGAAACCATTGTTAACCCTTGCCTTCTCAGCCTCCTTCACTACTGGTCTACTGATAGGTTTAGAAACATTAGAACTCCCACCAACACCCTTCGCTTGATTGTTAGAATTAGTAAACACACCACTTCCTCGTTTACCCTGTTTCTCCCAAGCCAACGCTTTCTGATGTGCTTCCGCTACAGATCTTGGATCGAACATATTAACCATATCCTGGATCTGCATTCTCAATCCCCCAATGAACCTAGATGTCAGCTGTTCTTCTGTTTCCATAATATCATTCCTTGCAATAAGTTGATAGAATTCATCAGCATAGTCATTCACAGATTTCGTCCCTTGTCTCAAGTTTTGCAAATGTTGATACATCAAAGATTGATAATTGTAAGGTAAGAACGTCGCATTCATCAATTTCTTCATCTTCTCCCAAGATTCAACTTTTGACTTCCCCATACGTTCACGTGTAAGCTTGGTTTGCTGCCACCATGCCAAAGCTCTACCCCTCATCCTTGTAGCAACCAACTTTACTCTACGATGTTCTGGAACTTCTTTGAAGTCAAAAATCTCCTCGACATTAGCCACCCAATCTAGAAACTCCTCTGCTTGCATACCACCTTTGAATTCAGGAATTTCAGTCTTCATCCCCATCTCCCACTTGTGATCATATTCAGAGTAATTTCTTCCTTGTCCTCGTCCTTGTCCTCGAACACTACCACCATCATACTCCTCTTCAAAATCAGATGTATATCGTTGTCTATCTCGTCCACCCACATCTCTACTACCTTCTCGTCTACCACCATCATCCCTTCTATCTACATTCCTCCGTTCATGATCATTCACGTTCCTCCCACGTCCTTGGTCATTTTCAACACTTCTGTCTCGATTGGAATGTGGCGAGACTCTACTACCCCCATGGTTAGATTCAGGTGAAACCCTTCTCCGATTTTGATTCATCTCTGTCATTAGCTTCTCTAACCGGCCAATTCCTTCGTTAAGCTTTTCACTAAAGTTCTCATTAATTCTCTGCTCCATCTCATCAGCTTCTTCTCTTCGATACAAAGCTTCTACGTTTTGGTGACGATTAGCTCTCCTTGGCGGCATACTTGACAACTTTACAAACTCTTCAACACTTCAAATTCAAACACTTTTCGGACTTTGATCCAAAATGAAACGGATCGAAAACTTCCACTTTGTAGCAAATCGCGATGAACACGATGGACAAAGTTTCGGCCTCCAATTCAAATCCGATCAAACAACTTCAATGCAAGTCGAACACTTCTACTTGCTCACAGCTCACTCTTCAAGCTTCTCGGCCAAATAACTTCAAACTTCAAACTCTTCAAAATGATTAGGCTCCAAGTCTCGATCTAACTATGATTGGTTAGAACAAGCTCTGATATCAAAATGACGCAGCGGATTAATCAAAACAAAGATAATACGATGAATGTAGCAATCGGTGGACTGGAAGATGCTGAAATGCCCGAATTCGTTGATCCGAAGATACCGAACTCTAGTTATCCCGAACTCGTTGATCGCGCACGATACCGGGTTCAAAGATCTTCAATTCTTCAAGCGTTGATCAAGCGCACTTGATTCCGCGAATCGGCTTCTACAATCGTTGAATCGAGCGCACTCGATTACCCGAAAGAGGAGATAGGAGATTACACTCAACTACCAATTGGAATGAAAGCACAAAGCAATCAAAAGAGAATTTTATTCAATATTCAACAACCTTTTACAAATGACCATACATGCCTATTTATAGGCTACAACTCAACACAATAGAAAAATTCAAAAATTTTACAAGTACTTAGGTCGTGAGCGACCTACGACCTAAAATGGTTCGACTTAAGAATATACGCGACTTAGCATAGGTCGGCAGCGACCTAACAACAAACAGTTACAACACACTGACTTGACGACTTAACAATCAACGGCAGAGATCCACGCGGCATAAGAATCAATGACCTCCAGAGCTTTGCGACTTAAGAACTTTGCGGTATCCCAACTCAACGACTTAAGGAAATCAATGGCATCCAGAGCTTTGCGACCTAACAGAAGCGGCTTCAGAAATTCTTCGCGACCTAAGGCCTCGCGACCTAAGTCTCCGCGACCCAAGACTTTGCGACCTAACTTAGCTCGTTCCGTTTTCTTGCGACCTATCATAGGTCGTGATTTGTTAGGTCGTAGCACCTTCTCAGCTCGTTCCAGCGACCTATCTCCTTGTTTTAACTCGGCATCCCCCAACCCGTTAGGTCGTAGTTCTTTCCCCGGTGATATGTTAAGTCGTTCCCACGACCTATACTTTAACTCGTTAGCTCGTATGCGACCTAAAAACAAGTTAGGTCGTTCCAGTATCTCGTTAGGTCGTAGACAACCCAGAACCTTCTCCTTAGGTCGTAAACTCGAGTTAACTCCTTCCCCTGGTCTCCAGTTATGTCGTAGCTCCTGCTCACATGCTTCCTTAGGTCGAAGACGACCTATAGGTACTTCCTTAAGTCGTGTGCGACTTAGTCCCTTAAGTTGCTTAAGTCGTATACGACTTAGACCTTCATCTTGAGCTGCATCAAAAATTGTGTGTTTTATATAGAAATTATAAGTTGGAGAAACGAGCTTTTAATACAATTTAAAAGGATCACTTTATAAAAACCCATGTACGAAATCTATAAAGAATAATCAAAGTCAAAAATGCGATAACAACTAATTGGATCAACACGAATTGATTAAAATTGGAAAACCAAGCAAAATAAACAAATTAGGTTGAGACAAGTAGATCAGTCGACTGAACCAAGTGGTCAGTCGGCTGACCCAATGCCTGGAAACTTTCGGTTTCCAAGTCAGTCGACTGAACCAGGTGGTCAGTCGACTAAGGCAATGCCTGGAATCTTTCGATTTCCAGGTCAGTCGACTAACCCAGGTGGTCAGTCGACTAATACAGGGATAGAATGTTTTCTGCCCCTGGTTCAGTCGACTGGCCTACTAGTTCAGTCGACTGAACCTGCTCCTAGAGCAGAATCAGCCTAGCCCCCAAGTGAGGCAAAATTCTACCGGAATCGATCGAACGAGCAACGGCGACTCGGGATTTATGCCAAATGACAACCCAGCCTAATAGGCTCTTCGATACACCCCGGCAAACATGTTCAAATACCAATAAAAGGATTTTTACAATATTGGACTTCAAAACCAAAAATTGGAAAATTCACCAAATCAATCCAAATCAAAAACAAATGAACATGAATAAATGTTAGGAATTCATACCTAACAACAACGAAACTATAGACGTAGATGTGAGTTCAAAAACTCATCTTTTAACTCAAAAACAATAATGAGAAGCTCAAACACAAAGAAAAGATCAACCACTCTTCACTTCCACTCTACAAGCTCCAATCTAAGATCAAAAACAAATATTTCCTAAATTAGGTTATAAGAAATTTTTGAAATTGGAAAGAGATTGAGATGGAGAAGGTGAAAAGAAGGCTTACCTAAGCTTCTCTTTGATTTTGGAGCAAGAATTTGAGTTTGCAAAGGAAACTAGGGCTTGGAATTTTTATTACCCATTCTCTTCCCCCATTTTCAGTGGAGCTAGAGTGTTAGGAAAAGAAATGAGTGAATGGATGAAGAGTTAATGAGTTAGGGTTTATAAGTTAGGTTAGTGGGCTGAAACCCAAACCCAAAGCCCAAATAGAGAATAGCAAAATTCTACTCAACTCCAAACATATCGATGCTTATACTCAAAAAGATCGCAAACACTATTTTAGACTCAATGGAAGTGGTCCTGAGTCCTAATTCGACTGTTTGCAAAAAGTGACCTTTCGGACTTAAATCAGACTAACGACGTTAAATTTAAATAAAACATTTAAATATACAATCGTAAAATATGCGGGTTGTTATAGTTATTGTTTTTAGTTTCGCATATCCACCCAAACAAAAATGTGCATGACACATGTATTTTTGAAATGTGTATTTTTGAAAGACAATCAATTTAGAAAATAGCATACAAAATAGAAAACAAATTTATTTTGTTTTCTGTGTTCCGAAAAATAACAAAAGCACGGAACAAAATCTATCCACTCAGTCGTCCCTCCATCATCGTTATAACTTAAATTTAAAATTTAATCTTCTACTCTCATCATGTCTTGTAATCCATTTTGAAAACACAAATCTTAAAACTCAAAATGAGATCAAATGGATTATTAATATTTTTTTATCCACTCTTTATCTGTATAAAAACAAACTTTCTATTTGTAATCGAGTAAACTATACTACCTTTTATATATGTATATACAAAGATAATTTAGCAAGTTGAAAGGAGCATGTAATAAAACATCAATAATGTAAAGCTAAAAGTAAAATTGAAAATGAAATAGAAAATAGATTTTGTATACAACGATCATAAGGTCTTACATATCAACATGATAGTACAAATTACAATCACATACCAATTGAGAAACATTTTATGGGTAGAAAATGGAATAGAAAACATATTTTATTTCACGAAAGATCAACTAAATTGATCTCCTGTTTTGTTATCAATATTTTTCATCATCATATGTATTAACTTAAATTTGGGTATAAGTTTTTAATATGCTTAGTAACATGTTTCAAGAAAGGAATATTAAAATATATGAAAAAATGTCAACTTTGGCTAATATAACTTATAATTGAAGGTTGTGATGCGAAATGAAGAGAAGATATTGTACCCAAAGAATCGTATATCATCTTCAAATAAATAAGAAAATAATGGTGCTTCTTCTTAATGTAAATGATCTATGTGTAAAACTAAGTTTCTCCATCAAATAATGTACAACATATAATGTGATTCAACTTTTTTTTTCCTAAAATCCTTTTTTGGCCTTCATGTAAATTGTATTATCAAGTGGAGAAAAGCTTGACTGATAAAATATGAGGATATATGTAATTTAACCTTTGAGTTAATGGCGTATACAACCATGTATGTTAAGTAGGTCAAACCGGTGCTACACGCGGGCGCATTAATTCGTGATTCGTATTAGTACATTATGATATATAAAACAACATTTTTTCCAATCCAATAACAATGCAAACGGTTCACATCTACTACAAAAATCAAACAATGAATCATTCAATGCTTCTTGAGGCAACCATCGTCTGCATATTACACATTTTTTAAAAGTACTACCCTATAATATATTCCACATCATAAACGCATGTTTTAATTATTCATTATTATATGTGAAATTAAATTCCATGCCCATGCAAGAATTATGTAAAGAACGATTCCTTTATAGTAGGCAAATAAATTATGTTTGAAATTTACGTACTATTGCAAAACAACCAATTTGCTGAATAAAAACTAAAGCATACGAAACAATAAGCACTGAACATTGTTCTGGCATTATCTTCTTAAATGTCTGAAGATGAAACAGTGCATTTTTGAACAAATTCTATCTATATGCAATACCTTTTACAAATATCAAATGGTATTCAATAATCATAAAAGTTGCAACTAATCGAGATCCTGACATATATAAAACTTCTGTTAGCAACAACAAATTGTGGTATTGCTCGAAATAATCAAAATTATATAATACAATAGAAGAAAAATCAATAATCCACTTTCAAGTTTGATGTCAAAACCAGGAGAAAAAAGCTATCCATTTTTTTGCAGAAGGGTGAAAATCAAATGGAATATGAATTACCTTTCAACGACCTTGATTAATGTAAAGATGGCGATGGGGAGAGAGCAAAGGAACTCATCCAAACGAAAAAGAATTTAAAAGAACACGGATCGACCAAAGCACGTCTTGGGAATACAGGGACCGACGGTGTGGAAGGAGCGGTAACCGCCGTGGTCAGCGTGATGAAAGGCGGGTGGAAAGACCGAATCACGATGGCCAAATTGGGTACAACGTAGATCGCCTCTTGGCAGTGAGATTGAATGACAGTACCCCCAAATAAAATATAGGGTTAGGTAGCTACGGGAACGAGCAGAAAATTAGATGTGCCGTGACGACACGTGGCAGAACCCTATTCAGTTTCACCGAGAATGCTTCAGAGTCCGCTATTCCTTTCGTAGCATTAATCACAGCAAATTATTGGCAGTTTTTAGTTATCAGTAGCAGTTTGTAGATATCAGTTTTTAGTTCAGTAGAAGTTTTGTAAAAATGTTTGTCCTTATGAATAATTTTGGAAGAATGTTTGTTTTTGTGATTAATTTTTATGAGAATGTTTGTCTTTGTGGTTAAAATATTGAAGTCGTGTCCTTGAGGTTAAAAATATACAAATTTTTGCCCTTTAAATTAATTACCCCGCATTAATTAATAGTATACTATAGATAATTTAAAAATTCTATAAAGTTTGATAATAGTAAAATAACGGTGTTATTAGAAAAAATATAAATAATATTTATATCCACTTATGAATATTAAAATTCAATTTTTTGATTTTTGAAAGGCTTTTCAAAAAGCGTAATTTAACTTGTATTTTCTACTAAAAACACAAGCTATAGTTTGCGGTTTCAATTTTGAACAAACTGGAATATGATTTACATATTCATTGTTACAAGAACTTATGTTACATCTACATCAAAAACAGTGACATAATGCAATAACAAATTTAACTGCATATTACTAATGAATATGATTTTTAAACATATATTTATTAACTTTTAACCTACTTGAATGGATTTTGATTAATCATCTGAATGATGCGATTATAGTTGTATTTGAAATTTTTTTGTAGTAGTTATATAATAAAATCACAATATTAGATGCATATTACGTATGAAATTGACTTTTACATGCATATCATCTTTCAACCCACTTGAATGGATTTTGATTAATTATACGAATGATGTAATTAAAGTTGCATTTTTGGCTAATTTAACTTCATTTATATGATGAAGTTATCGTTTTAACTGCGTACCTGTTTGAATGGATTTTGATAAATTATTTGAATCATACAATTATAACTCATTTGGATAATCTAGCTATAGTTATATAATTATATTATTGCATGAGAAATTGATTTATAAGTGCATGTATATTATTTTTTAACCTACTTGAATGAATTATGGCTAATTATGTGAAAGGTTATTGTTTTAAAACTTATGTTTAATATTATTCTAATTTAAAAATCATATCGTTAAATTAAATGGTAAATATGTGCAATTATTTATAATTTATCTATCTTTCATCCTCGATTTAAGTAGATTGACTTAATTTAGTCAATTGACATTTAACACATGTAATTAAACTTTTAACTGGATTTGATAAAGACGTTTAAATTTTGGTTACAAGTTGAAATGATGTATTCATTGAATCTATTTATAGTTGATTTGAACGATTTAGTTTTAACTTCATTAATAAGATGCAACTATAACTGCATGTTAGTGATGCAAAAATAGATATGTAATTTAAACCACCATTATGATGCAATATAAGTGCATCCGAGTGCCGTGCTTTTAATTGCTTCAGTGAGATGTAGTTAACACTGCATATGTGAGATGCGGTTTAAATGCATCCTGGTGATGCATTATTAGCGTTTTTAAAACTATTTAAACCAATTTAAAGATACATTATGATAATTTTTTGAGATGCGGTTAAGAAATATAGAATCATATATTTGTATATGATGAAGGATAATCGGTACTCTATTCATGTTAAAAAAATAGAATTTTAGAAAAATAATTTTTGGAAATTTGGTTTCTACGTATGCTTGATGTCTATCATTATAACAATTTTTCAAATTTGAGATTTAATAATGAAAATAGTTTGTCAATTGTACCCTTTTTACAAAAAGTTATTTATATTAAAATTAAAATGTAGTGTTGTAATGGGTATGAGAATGGGGATTGGTAATGAAGAAAATGAATAGCCAGAGACCTAATTTATTGGTAATTATAAGTGAGAAATTTTTATATATCAAAATTATAAATATAGACTTGTCATCCATAGTCTTTTTTATAAACAATCAAGTTTGGAAATCAGTATTAAGGACAGAACTAACTCCATCTTTCTTCCTCACTCGATATTTGTGTAGTTCTCTGAAACCAAAATTTTCCCCAACCATCAATCCTCACCACCATTGTCCCCACTACCGTTATCACTCCCCTAATGGTCGTACCCCCCTACCGGCACTTCTCGACAGTGCCACCCCTAACCTTTGCCGCCCCTGCATCATTCTCCACCTCAAATCCTTACCCTAATGAATCTAACCTCATGCCTCATCTCACCACTTATCGCACCATATGGACTCACTAGTTCACTTATCGTACCATATGGACTCACTAATTCACAATGATGCCATCTTTAGGAAAAATTATTTCAAATGAAGTAACAAGAAAACAATGCTCCTATACAGTAGCATTATAGAAATTTTTTATCTATAACAAGTACAAGATGCTACATAAAAATAGCAAAATATAATTTCAGCAACTAAAAAACAATATGAACAACTAAATAAGAATGAAATGCTATACCAAAATGATGCCTTTATAGTTTAACTGATGATTATACATTGTACTGATTGATAAAAAAATGTTATATAAATAATGAAATTATCTACCGGGTAGATGATGTTGTATATATATGTTGTGTTTTGATCGACGTCCGAATGTATTATAAATTGTGACGACCCGCCCTTTCGACCTACGAAAATCAACATAAATACGCTCATTTGTATAACATGCCAAACGATCGAGTGTCGGAAAGACAGATTGTTGAGGGAAAGGAAGTAGGTAGAAGAAAGAAGAAACCAAACAACAGAATCTCACAGCGGACTGAATAACATATAATATGAACAGTTCTTTACACAAATCAAAACTGTAATATACATATCTCACGTCAGAGTACACAAATCAATAGTTACCAACCTGGATAGTTATAATAACATGCCCTTACAATTGCCGATAACTTCAACAAAACACTGCAGCGGAATAAACAAGTACGAGTAATACGTCTCGGTCTCCAGCTCGTCTCCTAAACTTCATAGCATCCTAGCCTGAACCTGTAATACTCGGTCTGACCCCGAGCATTATAATAAAATAACACCCGAGTCCGTCTGGAAAACCAGCGTGAGAAAACACACTCAACTTGAATTATTAAAGTTTTTAAAATCCTTTGAAAATCAAAGGTATCTCGTAAGACCACGCCACACATAAACACGACGAGTTTTTACCTTATGATAACCAAAACATTTCATATCAAATCCTCTGATATTATAATAGTGTCTAAGTACAAATACTTATTCAACTAGCTGAAATTGTTACATTAATTAAATTCCAGCATATTAGGCTCTACAATCAAAACCGCAAAGGCACGTATTGGAGAATGGAGTCCATACTAATGATTAGGCACTGGGGTACCACTTGTCACAGTACACGTCTAGAAACAGCGTACCGAGGACCATGCCGGGATCCCATGCAACACAAGACCGGAATATCCTTAACCTGGATAGACCGAATATGATATCACCTCAGGTGTTCCCACCCTCTTTCGAGCTCCTTCCATACATCGTAGTAATAAAATAATATCTGGAGTTATCTAGAAGGGTGATAAACATACCCCACTTAGGTGCGACCCACTTAGCCTTGCTGCATCTCCCCTGATTTTCAGTCATTCCTGGTTGATGAGGCCAGGGGCCACGATTACCTTTTAAGGAAATTTTCACGTAGAATGCTCATTGTCCTCCAATGACAATGTACTGATAGCATTCATCTATACAAGTCCGTTCTGGGTCCGAACGGAACCGAAGGCACTATTCCTACTACATCCATTTTGGAATCACCCTCAGGATTAGTATAGATTAGCCTTTGCACTTCACTGCTCCATCTTCGATTCCATGCTCTTGTCTTCATTTTCAAAAACGTACTCGTTGGATCGAAGTGGTTTACGAATAATAAATCTGATCCCGGTCTCTTCGAAACAACGTTCGATATTTCCGGTAAATTCAACCCCGATTCTCTAGGAAATAAACAGACGAAAATAAGATCGGAGATCTCCTCCTAACCGTTAGTGGATGGATTTCCTTATAAACGTCCTAGAAGAACGAAACGAGTTTATACATACAGTATAGCACCTCGAACAGCAACTGTACCATATAATCCCATGCTTCTTCTAGATATTTCCAAAGTTTTATTTAGGTCCAGATTTGATAGTCGGTTATTTAACTATCAAATAAACAATCAATTCAACCAAATACTTCTTTCCACTGAAAAGCACCAAGTCTTATTTAATTTAAATTTTAAATAAATTAAATTTCTTTATCCAAAAGTATATACTTATCTCATCGAATTTAGTATATTCACAAATTATCCTTTTCAAAAATATTTGAAAAACCCTTTTTTAAAATAATAAGGAAAGTACCACTACGGTATCAATCCATGGATTCACAGCTCAATGGTTACGTCTCTATCCCAGAGAAATCCAAAACTTAACTGCAGGCACTCACTACCTCCGATTTCGCCATGCGAGTATACCATTACTTCCAGAAAACTTTATTTAAAATTTATCTCAAATAATGCTTGTAAATTCTAAAATAAATTTCAAGTTTAATCTAGGCAAAAATACTTAAATAAAAGCTATTATACAAAGCCATATTAAAATTTAACAATTATCTTTTAGAAACAAAAATACCGAGTAGCTCTTAAATAATAATAAATCTTAAACAATCATCATAAGGTAACTAATTAATAATTAAATATGCTTTAACAATTTAAAATAATTAAATAACTAATTTCCAGAACATTTTTAACACTTTTAAAATTACCAAGTTAATAATTAAAAATCCTCTTTTTAAAACAAGCCCGGTTTCTTGATTCTAATTTCATTTCGTAAATTTGGAAATCTTACTTGAGTCCAGTATAACCAATTTATACTTATTTCCAAATTCACTTCTATTCTTCCAAAATATTTAAAATCTCGATTTTAAAACCTTTTATATTTAAACAAGTACCGTTTAAGGATTTATTATTTAAAAATCCTTTTATATACTTTTATTCCAAAAATCCCTGTTTACAATAACCCGAATTTGTTAAGTACAAATTCCAAAACCATTTATTTATCCAATTAATTAACCCAAAATGCTTCATAAATATTTACCTCAAAAATCCCCTTTTATTTTCCTTTCAAATTCAAGCATATATTATTGGTATTTTAAAATACCAAAAATCAAGGCCAAACAACCATAACATCCAATCGATATAAATCACACAGTAATCTATCACAGATTATTCCAACAGAACATATATCACTATATATGAAATTAAATTCAACATTTTGAGGAATCCAGTTGGATTCCTCCAACATATTTTCCTGCATCCATGGATGTTAGCACAATAATAAAAATACCAATTCCGCTTCGAGGCGGAATATCGCGGATATAGGGTCATCCGCTATTATGCGGGCGCATAGGGTCTCATCCGCTATATATATATATGCGGGAATATCAATCACTCTAGTATATATACTACTATATATATAATATCACATCCAATTGATAAAAATGCATCAATTCAACCAATCAATCATTTATTAATTTTAACTATTTAAAATTAAGCCAGCAGTCCAAAATTGAGTGAGATTAACTCACATTGAGTTTCAAATTTGCCAACGCTCAAATTTTAAATTAAACCGAACACGCTCGATTTAACCTAAAATTTTCACTCGCTCCAAATGTCTCCAGATCTGCTCCAGCGTGTAGTGCTTGTCGCTGCGATTCCGACACCGCTTGTTTCGTTTGATTCCGACCTAGTATGACAAAGATACGAAGTTTTAAAGTTTGAATATAAATTTATATAAATAATTTTTTTAATTACTCTAAAAATCGCGGCCATTAGATCTGGATAAGAAGAAATCTGGCCACCTATTGCTTTCTTCCTTAGACACATTCGTTCCAGGGCTGTTAAACCCATAGCCGCCTCCGTTCAACCTTAAATCGCGACCACCATGCTTGATTTGAAGACGATCCAACACCATTACGTGATAGCCCTTCGTTGCCTCCCCCTTCACTCCAAACACCACGAGGCTCGGTCCCCTCCTCCACCAGAAAAACGCACGCGACCTCGTGCCCTTCACGACCATTTCCTGGCTCCAAACGACAACGGTAACCAAGATCCACCATTGGATCTGCTCGTCTTGATGAGCTCGACAATTTCGTAGTTGGAGGTTTTAGCTAAAAGTTGATGGATAAGGAGAATTTGAGGGAGGAAGGTCACGAATCATTGGCCGTTGAAATAAAAACAGGCGACCATGAATTGTTATTAGGGTTTCATTGTGCTAACGTATATATATACACATATCTATATTATTTTAATATTATTTCCAACTTTAACGTGCTTTTTCAAACGAACTCCAAACGAGACGTGCCGCCTAGCATTTATAATGTTTTACTTCTATTTCGAACATAATGGAACATGTTTCGGGGCCTAATTCGATCATATGTGGAAGATAGCTTTTTGAATCGAATTAAAATATTAAATTTTTGGTATTTATTTCAACGCCTTTCTATCCCAAACGACCAAACGGTAACTCCAAATGCTACGAAATTTGAAATCCGATAATAATACACTATTACGGATCCAATGGAACTAGTTTCGTCGATCTTGAGACTGTGCCCCAGAAAGCTATTTTAACGCGTCGATTATATCGAGCGATTTTCAAAATCGTCGAAATCGTTTAAAATTTCACTTTTTAAAACTTACTAACCCCATCATAATTCAAATAGAATTCATATCCATATTAGAAATCATTCCGATTCATTTTAAATCAAAGTTCAATTATTTACACTATTACTATATATATATATTAATTTCAATATTAAATTAATATATAAACTCTAAACTTTAATTTATCGACTTTTAATTTCATTCAAGAAGTCCAATATTATAATTCTAATCCAAATAGAATAAAAAATCAATTTTAGAAATCATTTCCATGTCCATTTATTTCCAGCTTCACCTATTATCCCAATTTAAATTTTTAAATTCATATTTACCAAATAAAATTAACCGCTAAATTTGAAATCTTATACCATTTCACCAATTCTTCCATATTCAATGTAACAACCCGCATATCTATCGATTCTATATTTAAATATTTTATTTAAATATTTTATCGTTAGTCGGATGTTAGTCCGAAAAGCTACTTTTTGCATACGGTCAAATTAGGACTCGAGACCACCCCCATTGAGTTCAAAATGATGTTTGCGATCTTTTTGAGTGTAAACTTCGATATGTTTGGAGATAGTGAAATTTTCGTCACTTTTCCCGCTTGAGACTTTGGTTTGGACTGCACTTCCTTAGTTCAGCCCAACCCCCTTCCTCACTTCATTCACCCTTTGTTTTAACATTCAAGCTTCATCAAAAATGGTGGTGGGAAGTGGAAATTAAAACTCCAAACTCCAATTCTATTGCAAATCCGTGATTCAACTCCAAATTCAAGTAGAAGATAGTGGATTCAAGTTTAGGGTTGCTTCTCCTTGCTTTCAATCTCCATCTTCATCAATTTCGTGGAAAAGGTGAGATTTTTGATCTCACATCTTGCCTATATCTATCTTGGACTGTTGGGAATGATCCCCTATTGTATTTGCATCAACATTTGCATTTGGTTTGGAT
Organism: Allium fistulosum; assembly: GCA_030737815.1. Classification (NCBI taxonomy): domain Eukaryota; kingdom Viridiplantae; phylum Streptophyta; class Magnoliopsida; order Asparagales; family Amaryllidaceae; genus Allium; species Allium fistulosum. Next base: position 531,625,973 of record CM060908.1, on the reverse strand, counting down.
TGGATTGGCGAAAAACTTCAATTTTCAGCGTTTTGGTGATTTTCTTGGCCTTAAGTCGTTTCTGGCCTTCGCTGAGTCGTCCACGAGTTAAGCCTAAGTCGTGAGTCGTTCACGAGTTAAGGGCTTAGGTCGCGCGCGTGTATTTCTGTTCGTCTGGCCTGAGTCGTTCACGAGTTAAAGGCCTGAGTCGTTCTCGAGTTAAAGTGTTAAGTCGTTCCAGGCGTTGAGTCGTTCTGGGTGTGCTAAGTCGTTCTCGAGTTAAAGGCTGAGTCGTTCGCGAGTTACTGGCTTGAGTCGTTCAGGAGTTACTGGCTTGAGTCGTTCAGGAGTTACTGGCTTGAGTCGTTCAGGAGCTAAAGGCATGAGTCGTTCAGGAGCTAAAGGCTTGAGTCGTTCAGGAGCTAAAGGCATAAGTCGTTCAGGAGTTAAAGGCCTTAAGTCGTAGGTCGTTTTGCAGTTAGCTCGCTCGCCCTGGCTTAAGTCGTTAAGTCGTTAAAGGCTTAAGTCGTTAGGTCGTTCAAGACTTAGGTCGTATGACCTTATCCCTTAAGTCGTAAGTCGCTTGCCTCCCTTAAGTCGTAAGTCTCTTGCCTCTCTTAAGTCCTAGGTCGTTGGCTTTAAATCGTTAAGTCGTAGGTCGCTGCTTCTCTTAAGTCGCTTTCCTCCCTTAAGTCGTAAGTCGTTCGCGAGTTGGTACTTGGTCGTTTGACCTGTTCTTCTGCTAGCTCGCGTGGCATTCTCCACTTAGGTCGTATGACCTTATCCCCTAAGTCGTAAGTCGTTCGCGAGTTTGTACTTAGTCATTTTACCTGTTCTTCAGCTAGGTTGCACGGCAGTCTTCCCTTAGGTCGTATGACCTACTTTTCCTTAGGTCGCTGGACCAGCTTGCCTTCACTAAGTCGTACCGTGACGGGGCGCTGCCCCACACCCCGCCGTGGGCGCTGCCCCCTGGACCCCCGCGACCTGACCGGGCAGGTCGAACCCCGTATTACTCTGCGTAGGCAATCTCGTCTGAAAAACATTGATCAGAATTTCTACTTTGATGGTTTTGGGATTGACTTCTTTGGACTTTACTCACGTCTTCGAACGTGAATTGATTTGTTCTACAATCGTTTTATGACTTGTCACTTTAAAGATATATGAAGGTTTCAATACTAATAGTAAATATCAAAACTCTTTCATCAAAGCGATTTCAACACTATTTTAAATATCAAAAGTTCGTTTTCTCAAACCGATTTTCAATCTACTAGTATATACAAGCCTTTACTTCACTCGAACGAGAAATCGACTTAAACGACTTAGTAAAACAAGTGGTATGAAACGCTTGCGTTCACTTCGTCGGTTAGCTCTTGGACTTGTTCGATTGAACCCTTTTCGTGACAATTTCCTAGTGAAGATTTACAGCTTGTTCGTAAATATTTAAGTTAAGCAAGTGGTTATGGGACATGAAGCTAAACTCATATATTTACTAGCTTGGTGTGATTGACACTTCTCGCTGATCATGATGATCATTTTATGATTTAGACTAGCAATTGTGCGATGTCTCTTTGTTTGCAAGGTAAGACTAGACCGCAATAGTGTGATTCCGACTCACACACATCTCTTTGTCCGCAAGGTTAGTCTAGGCCGAAGTAGTGTGATTCCGACTCACACATATCTTTATGTTTGCGAGGTTAGGCTAGACACCACTTGTGTGATTCCATTCACACATACCTTTCTGCTTTTTGGTTAGCCTAGGCCTCAATCAGTGTGATTCCGACTCACACATATGGGGTAGCTCCCCATGGTCTTCGGACCATCATGTGATAGGCCTCTTTCTCTTTTTATGATTTCTGGATTTCTTGTTTGATTTCTGGATTTTTATGTCATTGACTTGTTATGAGTACAAGTTTAGGGTATGATGCCCTCTTTGGATCTTTGAGAAGATTCTTGTGATATTGATCATTTCTCATCGGTTGATCTCCTGTTGATCATCATTTTCATACTTATAGTAGTATGTCAGTATGGATATTATATGTTTATGCCATATCTTTTATTCTATATCATGTCATCTGATATTTATAGTTAGACTGATCCGTTTATTATTTTCTTAAATAATACTCGGGTCAGACCGAGATGTTACAGGTGCTTCTGCTTGACTTCCTTCCGGGATTTGCTGCTCTGACTTTTGGCTGACTATTTAGTTTAGCAGTTTTTGTTGTATACACTTGAGATATGGACTCATAGTTGTATTCTTTTTGTATAGCACAGGTTGCTATTCTTTTGTATTATTGTGGAACTTTTTGACCACTACTCTGATGTACACTTTCATGTGTTAGTTATATATATTCATATCTTCTTCCGCCTTTGTGATATGGATGTCTGTGACTGCTTTGTGTTATGTTTATTTCTATGTTTGTTTCCGAAGATTATTTTATAGCCACCGTGTGATAATCAATTACATGGATGGTCGCTCCTCAACAGCCTTATTCTCCGTGCTAGTTGACAGCACTACATCGTAGTGTCCTTGGCTAGCGTGGGTATTGAGGTGGGGCGTCACATTCAAAATCAATTAATAATTCAAATTCAATATTTAAAATAAATTATATGTTCAAAACTAAACGACCAAAATCCCGAGTCGTTACATAAATTTTGATATGTATATGTGTGTGTATTGTTCTCCTGAGTTATGAGACATTCATTTATGTGTTCTTGATATGTAATCTATACAAATTCTTGAACTCATGTATATTCCTTTGTGTTGAGACGCGATACATTTTATTTCAAATGCGTCAAGGTATTGTGACGTATCTGTGTTGACCCAAAATAATGCATATGAGAGAATGCTCCTCTCGAGTCCTTTAATATGGGCTATCGGATAGTGGTTTCACTCTTTAATAATCTGGCATTGGAATTAGGCATCACAAGTTGGTATTAGAGCCAAGGTTCATTGAGAATGAAAAGAATTTGTATAAATCGGGAATTAGAACACATTTGACCACAGAAGAGCCAGACTTAGGTTATTACCTAGCTGGTGTAACCTAGATAGAATTGGGCATGACTCCTATATGTGATATACGAGTTTTAATAAGTTTTCCTATGGAGAACAATGAGATAATATTCAAGTGCGTACATGTAATACATACGTAAATGTTAGCAATTTTTTTATATATAATATACTATCTTACATTTATCTAATAAAGTGATAAATGTTGTTTATCCGAAATATGGTAGGACTAGGTAGATCGAGAACAAGTGCACCAGTCGAGTCACTAATGGTTAGACTAGTAGTCCAAATGTGCTTTTAACCATGGATTAATAGATGGAAGTCATGAGATATGTATAGGGTATGGGAGCAGTTGAAGCTCAAAATCCAAATCGGAACCCTTGATCGAAATTCACCGAACTCTGTATCTATTATAAGAGTCTTGGAGGTAAATGGTTTTTTAGGAAACAAAGGAGTAGAAGGAGTGCACGCTTGGCTAAGAACATGTGAAAGGATTTTTAAATATTTGGATCTATTAGATCAAGACAAAAGGAGATCGACATCACATTAGTTACAAGCTAGTGCGTTAGACTGGAATGATGCCATAACTACAACAATGTCAGGTGGAAATATTACCTAGTAATAGTCTAAGGATCTCATCAAAGTGAACTTTTTACCTAAAGTGGAGAAGGCAGCTTTGCTTCGAAAATTTATATATTTAACTCAGAAAGGCTTGTCTGTGACCTAGTACATAAATGAGTTCAATGCACTCTCAAAATATGAACCAATGTTGATTACTACTCCTAAAGAAAAGAACGGGAAGTTTATTTTCGGACATAATGTTGAACTGATAGATAGACTACTAACTTAGTTTTAGTATCCGTTCGAAGAAATAGTTGATATGACAATAAAATATGAAAAGGTGTGTAATCGTGATTCAACCTCAGGTGGGTAGTGTACTCAAAAAATTGAGCAAAATAAAATGTCATTTTAGTTAGAAAACTGTAAGAAGAACAAGAAACCTTTTAAGCAGCAACAGCCTGAGAAGAAAAAGCAACCTGACTGGTCCTAGGTTGAACGTCACTATTATAGAAAGAAGGGTGATTATGCAAATGAATGTAGAAAGAGAATCTAAGAGCAAGGGAAGAAATGCTAATTGTGATGAAGTGAGTTATTTTGCAAACTGGTGCTAAAGCCTGAGAGAGAAACCTGGGCAAGATGTTTACTATTGAAGGACCCAGTTCTGTACCAAAAAAGGAGCAGGCCTCGGTCAAAAGAAATAGTAAATAAATTAGAATTAGATGTTTCTGCTCTTATCGCTTCTCTTAATGTAACTAAGCCAGTTGGAGATTACGCTTCTTTAGATACAAAGTATTGTAATGTTTCCATTCAATTAGTTTGTTATCTTTTCTTGTGTGATTTGTTTGTCATGGATTCTTTGAAATTTTGAATTATCCTTGGAATCGATTGGCTCAAGAGATATCAAGCTCGATTATTTTGTGCTGAGAAGGTGCTCATTCTTCGATGTCTCGATCATACAAAACGAATTTTAATTGCACTATAAGCATCGAGTGCCAATTTAGGGTATTCTTTATGTTTGATGGAATCTCAAGGAGGTGAGATCGAGAAGATTCTAGTAGTACAATGTTTTTTTGATATCCTTGAACCAGCCACATGTCTACTGCCTAGAAGAGCAGTTGAGTTTAGGTCAATATAATTAAGGTTAAAATGTTTACCGCTTGGAATGACTCACTCCATAGTTTTCTGTTGGTTAATATAACTAACGTCAAACAGAAAATACCGATGTGACAAAATTATACAGTTCACTTCACTTGAGAATATCATTGATCTTTAATGCGGAAGCTCCGCTTTGATTTTAGTTAAATCATGGCATAACGTCCATCGAACGACTATAGTTGAGTTGAGTGGAAGCACTAGAAGTAAAACACTATTCAGGAGAAGATTCATCTCCTTAATTATATGAGGTTAGTATCATGTCAACCGAAGTCAACTCAAATTAAAAATCTTTGGGCAGAGCATTACAGTTAATTATATTTGTTATTATCGAAACAAGGACTTTGTGTTTGGACTATAAATTTGAATGTGGTTGATATTGGAATTTTGACCATTATAAAATTCCATAAGTCCTAATGTGATATAATTTCAACAAAAGGTAATGCTTAATAGAGTAAAATTGGATTTTAACAAAACCAAGTAAGTAATAAATTTGGTCGTAATGTCACACCACCTGCTAAGTGACGTATGATGTTAATGTTTGAAATGTTCAATATTAATCGCTGATCAAATTTATACCTAAGAGTTACACAATCGAAACGTTTAATATTCCTTTTACCAATTTATAAATTATTATTAATTAATTAAATTAATTAATATTTATGAAATGTTAATTATAAAATTTTATTTCATATATATTGGACAATATTACACACTGTGTTTACAATAGTTATAAATATATTGATCGATTTCTGATATTGGTAAGCATTTGAATAAGATTTAAAATTACACTTAATATTGTTCGGACTTAGACCAGATTTGAGGCCTATATGGGCATGTTGTTTTTGGCTGTAAAAGCATGTTTAGGCCACCCATATGATGGGAAATAGAGAGAAGTTTGAATGATTAAAAGAGTGTAAATAGTGAGAGGGATATTAGGATGAGATCCACTTTTCACTCTCTTGTCTTTTTATTTATATATCACATCTTTGCATCATTGCTCTTAGACTCCTGTTCTCTGACCTCTCTATCATATTCGACTAGCAACCATCCTCCCTAAACCCTAAAATATCTAAAGATAAAATTACATCAAAACTCTTTGATTCTCTCGTCCGAGATAAGGCAGTTCGGGAGCTAGCAATTTCTAATTTATGGACGGATTCAAGAGGATCAATTCAACGTTTCAACTTGTACGCAAGGGCTTTCGTGAAAGATAATTTTTTTATTTTGTTATATCATACATACATACATACATATATATTATTTATATAATAAGATGTTGGATTATATTACGAATCTTGTATATCAAAATGCTAGCACGAATGGGTTGGTTGTGTATATTATATACATATATATATAATAAAAAACTATTTTGTATGCTTGCTTGCTAGATGCTCACGGCCTGTAAATTAAAATAATAATGATTTATATTTATAATATTACTAAATGAATTAATTAATCAAAATCCTTATTTAATAGATTAATGTTGCATATCACATATTTTCAATATAAGATAAATAATTTATTTGTGTATAATATGTATTTGGAAAAGAGTAAATAATTTTTTTTGAATATATATATATATATTTGTTTATTTAACCTAAAATTGTTTATGTAATATAAAATACTTATATACATACATACATACTGTTAACAGGAAATCTTGTCAACACCCCCAAAGCAACGTTAGTGGAGTGGATGACTCCCTCAGAACCCCTTAGAACTTGTTAGAGTAACTAGGGATGTGACTTAATGGGAACTAAAGAGATTTAACTAAGTCGAAAGGATCCTACTCCTTCGAAAGGAACCTCTTCGAAAAGGCATTGATGTGCATATTCCATAAACGAGGACATGTGTAAATAGAGAATCACACTTCTTGCATTCGTGAGTGTCATGTATTTACTTTATTGATAATTAGTATGAATACAAGGGCTTAGGAATTACAATGAAGAGAAATCCCCAATTTTATTTAAAAATTAGGGTTTACAAACTCAAGAAAAGTATAAGTGCGGAAGTAATCGAATAGGATCCCTCAAACAATACCCTAAGGGTCTTATTTATAGGGCAGATTGGACTCTTTCGGATCAGTCCTTTCGACTTGGTCGAAAGGATGCATTATGACCTTCCGCTACTGTTGAATCTAGAGCACTTCTCTAATGTTGCTTTCAAATAAGTCTTGGATGCCTTTGACTCCATCGGAAGGTATGTGAGCAACTATTATGTTATTGTAGATGTGTTGGGTAAGCATGAAAGGATGTTCAATTGTGTGTGGAAGGTGCATATTCAATACTTGCGAAAGGTGTTGATGCTTACTTTGTTCAAGCTTTTGTAACACTTGAATCTTCCTTCTGCCATTGGGTATCGAATCGGTTTCTACAGCACTTATATGTATCTTTGAAGGCTTTCATCACAATCGAAAGGGTCGTAGAATAGTTGAAGGCTTCCTGGACCTCTTCATTGTTGATAAGATCTGGTACTAACATGGTCATTTTTACTTGAACGAGTGAGGAAGGATCATTGGGAAAAGTCACTTATAATGGAGGAGGCTTCTTGATGATAGATGATTGTTGTAAAATGTGGCTTTCGAAAGCAGTCCTCTTCATTAACACAGAACCCTTCTTTCGATGCCTTCGGAAGTAATTACTTGGTTAGTTATGGAAGTAATTCTTGTCGACTCTTTCGGAAGCATTGGACTCCTTCAACATTTGCGGAAGGTAGCTCTGGTTGACTTTTCTTCCGTGGGAAGTAAACAGTAACAAAACCAATCATTTCGAAAGGTTCATCTTATCCGAAAGCGGTAGTATTGGTGCAAGCCAATGCTCGTGGCACCCATCTGATTCCCTTGGAAGCTATTTTTAATGCCTTCGAAACACCTTTTTTGAATCGTGGCGGAACCTCTTTTCAACGCTTGGAAAACCTCTATAATGCTTTTGCAAGTCTTCTTTTAACACTTGCAAAACCAACTATTGCGGAAGGGATCAACTGAAGCGGAAGGGTATTTCTCTCCCCTTTCGACCCTTTTAGAAGCCCATAATTCGTTTAATGCTTGTAGAAACATCCCTTCGACTCTTTTGAAAGGCCTTGCTGCCATTATTATTCTTCATGATGTAATTATTCATAATCTTTTGGCTTTCAATAGGGTTAAAGTGATTTTTGATGGTAACAAATACATACATACATTCAATATATATATATAGTACAAATAATAAAATTTTACATAAATTTTTTACAAAACATAAATTATATGGAAAACTTTAAATAATATTTTTGTAATTTTTATATTTAATTTTACAAGGTTTTTAATTTTTAAATATATTAAATTCAAAACCAAAAAAAAATTTATATATGGCCAAGAGCAATAATTTACAGAAGCATAATTTTAAAAAATGGCATATAATTTACTTTTATTATTTATATTCATATATATATATATATATAATTATACATATTTATATGTGTTGTATAAATTAATTTAAAATAAAATAAAATATTATTTTAGTAAATTAATTTCAGCTTTCATATCATATATTATACACACATATGGGTGTTAAAAATTATTTTATAAACTAATATTTAATTAATTTAATATTTTAGTTATTATACATACATACATATATATATATAAATTTTAAAAATATTCTATATAAAATTGTTTATAACTAACATTTAATATATGTGTATATATATTTACTTATATATTTTATTACGATACGAACATATACACATTTAGATAGTGAATCGAGTATAACAGAGGCTAACATGTCCGTTGCGGTACCAATTATAAATTGAAATAAAATATTGATTTTATTTAACAGAAAATTTAGAAAAATTCTAAATGAATTAGACTACATAAGTCCATTAAAGATTCAAATAGGTAAAAATATTTTGAAATTCACTTATTTAACCCGCTGCATGCTGGCCCAGTTCCAACATTTAATACCCCGATAATTTGATAATTATTTTAATTAAATATTTATAATATAATACTGTAAAAATTAATTGGATTTAATGAATTGAAAATAATGAGAGGTAAAATGGTCATTTTTTCGACTTTGGAATATGACAATAAAAACATCGCTATTGCGACCATCTAATTTTTCCAATTTACGCAATATTTTGATTTGCTTTTGTTTGGAGTTCGTATGAAGGAATTGTGGTTGAAACAGCGTTGAGTCATATGGACGTGCAAGAGTTGGGGTTTGAATTTAAATTTAAAAATAGGCAGACTATTTTCTCTTCAACCGTTTTTTAGTTCAAAAAACCACCCAACTCTTGCTTCTTCCTCCTTACTTTCACCCTACCAAAAATCAAAACTTAATAGCTCTCTCAAAACTCCGTCCAATCACTACAGGAGTTCTCAATCTCAATTGCAAAGTTTGATAGCGTCTGGACAAATCATGCTATGGCATTATAACAAACAATTCATTTGCCATTTCATCCACAGATCAAAGATCAACTATTCTGACAAAACCCAGAGCCATATGGAAACTCAAACTCGGCAGAAAAATGATGAGGAAGACGACATCAAGATGACATAATAGACTGAAGCCCGAGGAGAAACGGGGGTTGCATGTGCACGTGCACAGTCAATGCAAAAGGAACAATGAGCTGGTAACTTTTGATCTGGAATTTAGGGCAAATTAGTTTGTTAATTGATGAGATGTCATTGTAGTAAGGGTCTCTGATGGCCTATGTATAGCAATGTGAAGGATTTGTAAAAGCATGCCTGAATTGAATTTATAAGGATTATTTTCTTCAATTTGCACAATCTGTTACTGTTCAACTATCTCTTTCTCACTTCTTGCTATTTTGCTTTAATCTGTTATTCTTCTCCTGCACTCTTATTCCCTCATTACTCTTCTTTCAAACCTCACTATAAATTGCTGCTACCTCCATTCCTGTCCTTTCTGTTAACTCACCAGTTGTTGAAGAAACATGACAACCAGGCAACAAAAGGAAAAGAACCCCCACACTCAATCCCCTCAATCCAGTGCTTAGGAAGTTAGTTGGTTGCAGATCTGATTTCGTCGTCGTCGTTTGAGTCACGCCATCCCTTAAGGCTCTCTGTCGCCTTAAGCCTATTTTTATCAATTGACGCAAATCCATTGCTTTGATTTTTATAGCTGGTTGAAGGTTCGTTTTGTTCAAGTTTTCTTAGCAATTTGAATTTTTTTTCCAAGATGATGGAATCAGGTCATGTTTGACACACACATACACATATACTAGGCTCGTCCAAAACATAGGATTTAGATTTAATTTTTTCTTAGCAAATAGTTTGCTTAAGTCTATGCTTCTGCCTACACTTTTACGTATTGTTCAAGGTGCTGTCTTCTGTTTTTTAATGATGGAGAAAAACTAATCGTTTGTAAAATAGTTTACAAACTACATTGCCAAACTCTAATGTCTTAAAAAAACAGAGAAATCCATGGTGAAAAAAGCCTATAACCAAACAGTATGATCACAAAACTTAATAGTTATTTATATATAAGCTCTTCATTCTTCTTAGGTTTTTTATATAATCACATGGAATGCCTTCTTAACAAACTTCCTCTTTTTTGTCCTAGCCTCACTACAACTTGCTGCCTCTTGAAAGGTAATTCTTTTTTTATTTTTATTATAAAATATTCCGTCTTTGCTTATCTTTGCTTATCCTCTAGCTTTAAACTATTTATTGTGTGTAAAAAGATGAAACTTTAAGAATCACAAAAACGAATGCATATCTAATTCGCGATATCAATTAAATTAACTTGTATATACTTTGAACATATGCATCTGTAATACCTGATTATTAAAAGTACTTTACTGTGTGTAAATGCTAAGATTCCAAATAGAACACGTATATAATGCAATTTCTTGGCGTTCCAAGATACATAATGGCTCAAATTCGAATCTCTCTTGTGCGCCTCTTGTTACAAATAAAGTTGCACAATATATTTGTATCATAATTTATAAAATATATTTTCTTGTTTTACTTCTAGCATGAGGTTCATGTCACTCATGACACAAGAAATATGATTGCATAGGAATGTCTCTTAAGTTTATGGAACAACATATTTTGTGTTTTTCCGTACGTACAATTCGAAGTGAGCTTATTCTTATATTAGATAATTCTCCTTGTGATATGTCATTTTATTGGAAATAAATCAAGGATAAATTGCCCAACGTTTATCATGCTATTTTCTAATACGTGATAAGGAAAGAGTAATTTTATTCTGTTGTTGATCCAATACAGGAGTTATATTTATTTGACACTAGAAACTTTGGTAACTTTAAGGATCTGAGATTTGGTAAATTTTCTAGCATGTATACATTTAAAATTTTATTAAATGCATTACATTTCTAATTTATAAACTTTATAGCTTTGCAAGTTTATTGTTTTAATAGAGCGAAGATGTAGTAATGTATGCTTATTGCTGGCTTTGGAGCTTCATAACTTACGACTTTCCTACCTACAATAATTGTTGCATAAATTTGATGCACAAATTCCTTAATAAAAAATAAAAACATAAAAATAAAATTCATAAGAGGTAGTTCATTGAAGATTGCAGTTCAACTTTTTCATAGCATTATGCACGTCACATACTGCGAGTCTGCGAATAGTATAAGCATTTAAGTTGGTTATACAAAAATTAATACTATCTATGAGGTTATTGATCCTATTTTATATTTTTAGTGTCAAAACACATAGATACTCATCATCCAATGTGCAGAGATATTATAGTAATTTCAAAATTGAAGTACTAGAATAGTACTATCATATGCTTTTTACAACAGTTTGTTCAACTTTTTTGTTAGAAAATTCATTATTTCAGCGCATATTAGTAAATAGTTCACAGCATCTTTCAAGATGAACCAGATCGAATCTTTCAAGATGAACCAGATCGATCGAAGTTGATAATCAGTTTGGAAGCTCATCATTTGGTGATGAATCTTCTAGGCCAGGTTCAATAAATTGAAGATATGTGGAATTTAAGGCTATTAGTAATTGTGGCATAGTAAAAATTGTTTATAATCATAATTGTACTTAAGCATTTGACATCATCTTATATTCAAATTTAATATTAACTAAAGCATAAGTTAAAGTGCTAATGGAGCATTGCTTTTGTTAGAGTGCAGTAATAATTTAAGCAATTTTTTTTATTTGTAACAGAGTATGTAAAGTGAATATAATTCTTCGGCAAGTGTTACCGTGAAAGTCAATGATAATTACTTGGCCTCTTTATCAATCTTAGAATTCAGAAACCAGAGTCATATGCATCTGTACCAAATATATGCTTTGGATTTTTATCTTCTGTGATCTGTTACTAAATTTTGATCAATTATATGACATCATGTTGTGATACCAACTACTATGATTTTCATAATTTCTTCCTTTAACATGCACATTAAATAATATTTACTGATTCTTTACTGATGGCTGTTAAGGTGAGTTGATTTATAAATTATCGTTTGACATTAGACACTTATTAATAAGTATTCGTGGTTATGTAATATTTTTTTCCCTCTTTTAACCTGAATAAGATATGAAATCTTTGATTTCCATATCTCAGTTTACATCAAGGCACCTAAATTTCCATCAATCCGTGCTCTAACATCCAGATTTTCTAAATTTCAATAAGCTGGTTTGTAATTGCCATTGGCGAGTTGATTAATAACTTGCCATTTGAATTTCAGCAGTTTATCTATGGAAAGTCTTACATCTAATTTTGCTATCAAGGAATCTAACTGGTTGAAATTTCCATATATTGATTTCTGCATTTCCATCTGAATTTCAATTAGCAGTTAAGTTGCACATTTTAAATTTTCAAGTTTCTATTCTTATTTTATCTTTCTACATATCATATATGTCTTAAATAGTAGTATCCTTTTCATGTCTTACCTTTTTTCCATTTTAAAGTTATAATTTAGACAATAATGATTTAAAATGTAGTCAAACTGAAGGCTTTTTTAATCTGTATAAATGAAGATACTTTGAGCATTTTTTTTCTTTCAAAAATATTTAATACTTCATCATGTTAAGGCATTAATTCTTTTTCTGATGAATCACATATATTTGGAATAAGAATCATTTTATCATGTTTTACCTTCATTCTTCTTAGAGTTAGACACTTATGTTTACATTGTCTGACTATCTTTGATGCTTAGCACTAATAATAGTTAACATTTTACTATGTGTAATACATATGTTGGCTTAAACAAATGATAGTAGTTGGAATATATATGGAAATGATCATATGTAATATTAATGTGTGTTAAATTCTCATTAATTGCATAGTTAAGAGTAGACCATCTTCAGTAACACAAACTATAGCTTTAATTTTCAATTATTTATGTTTACTTTGAGTTGCCATGTAGAATGATGAAAGTGGAATATAAACGTTCACATAAGAAAATATTTGCTGCAAAGTTTACAGTTGACCTTCATCCCTCTATAAGTATTACATCACGTCCAAAAGACAGTCTTTATCCGCGTCCCTCCCTCTCGATATTACATGATGTCCAAAAGAAGGTCTTTATCCACGTCCCTCACTGTCAATATTTTGACATGATCTCAGATTTTAAAGGCACTAGAGAATAAGTTTTACAAACTGTCAACCTTGCTGAGCTTTATATTTTCACTTCTCATGCAAGGACTAGTAAAATCGAAAGAAAGAAGGTTGCCATGATGGAACTTGATGACAGATCAAAAAGCTAAAAACAGTTAAATTTCAAGCAAAAAAAAGTTGCTTTAGGATGTGAACTGACCATATCTCAACCAAGGCAATTCATGGAAAAAAAAAATTGCAAAAAAAGTAATTGTTGCATTATATTTGTTTGTTTCTTGATGCAGCGCAATCTTCTTATGCCTTAAGTCGCCCAAGCGACCTAGCGAGTTATGACTCGAGTCGCACCATTTTTATGTCGCCTGCCTCAGCCCGCACCGTATTAAATAACGATTCAAGAAATCAAGGCCGCGTTTCTATAGGTCGTTTCCTATAGATCGCTTTCTATAAGTCGTTCTCTATAAGTCGCTCAACTTATGCGCATTTTCTTATGTCGCTCAAGCGAGATAAGCGACCTAGCGAGTTAAGTCGCGTCCTTATGCCGCACTTCTTGAGTCGCTTCACTTATGTCGCTGAAGCTTAAGTCGTTCCAAAAGCCATTTTCTTAAAGTCGCTGATCTTTTAAGTCGCTCAGCTGTGCTATCTTCTTAGGTCGCTCCAATGTTATGTCGCTCAAGTTGATAGGTCGCTCAAGCCGTTCCTGAAGCTTTGTTTGTATTCCTTTAAGTAGTGTGTCGTTTGTAACTATTGTTAAGTCTTAGGTCGTAAGTCGCATACTGTTGTAAATTATACAGGGTAAGTCGAATGTCGTGTAACTCGTGAATGTTAGGTCGTGAGTCGTTTGTTCTTATGTCGCATATTTTGAGTCGTGTAACTTGTGTGATGTAATTTCCTATAAATAGGGATGTGCTGTCATTTGTAAAAGGAGTTGATTTTTGAATAAAAATTTGGTTTGTGCTTTGTGCCACCATTAAAATTGGAAGTTGAGTGTTATCTCCTTTCTCCATCTTCGGATATTCGAGTGCGCTCGAATCAACGAACTTGAAGTCGATTCACGGAATCTCGTGTGCGAGATCAACGTCGAAGAATCGTAGATCTTCTAACGCGGTATCGTGCACGATCAACGTGTTGAAGATAGCTAGAATCCGGTATCTCGAGAGATCAATGGATTTGGGCATTTGGGTATCATCAATTCATCGATTCATTTCCGCGAGTTCATCAATTCGTGAGTTGTTTGATCCTGTAGACTGCGTCATTTGGTATCAGAGCTAGGAGACGAACTTTTCCAAGTTCGTTGGGTGTGAAGTTTCGAGATTTGAAGTTTTTGGTGTTTGGATTTGTTGAAGATTTGACAATGCCTCCAAGAAGAGTTAATCGTCATCAGAATGTTGCAGATGTGTATCGAAGAGAAGATGTTGAACAAATGGAGCAACGAATTAGTGATAAATTCAATGAGAAGTTTGATGAGAGAATTAGTAGATTGAAAAGGCTCATGATGGATATGAATCAAACACGACAAAGAGCATCGCCAGGTTCAAATCAAGGTGGACATAGAATTTCACCGTCAAATTTCGAGAGGAGAAGAATGTCACCACCATCGGATCGGGAAAAAAAAGAACCGTCAGTTTCGGGAGAAAGAGATGTGCGTGGTAGCAGAAATGTTGATGGTCGAAATCGACATCGACATCCGTCAGATTTGGAGGAATCTAGTGATGAAGGTAGTAGTTCTTGTCAAAACCATGGCCAAGGGCGAAATCGAAATAGAGATTACGAAGATGATCGTTGATGGGAGTCGGGAATGAAAACAGAGATTCCAGAATTTAAAGGGGGAATGCTAGCGGAAGAGTTTCTGCATTGGTTATCAAATATTGAAAAAAATTTTGACTTCAAGGAAGTACCCGAGCATTGTAGAGTTAAGTTGGTTGCTACACGATTGAGGGGAAGAGCTATGACATGGTGGCAACAAACTAAACTTACACGGAAAAGAATGGGAAAGTCGAAGATTGTTTCATGGGAAAAGATGAAGAAGTTGATGAAGGCTACTTTCTTGCCTTATAATTATCAGCCTTTTATGTATCAGCGCTTACAGAATTTGAGACAAGGGACAAAGTTGGTAAATGATTATGCAGATGAGTTTTATCAACTGATTGCTAGAAACGATATCATGGAAACGGAGGAACAGTTGGCATCCAGATTTGTTGGAGGATTGAGAATGCAAATTCAGGATATGGTAAATATGTTTGATCCAAGATCCGTTGCTGAAGCACACCAGAAGGCTCTAGCTTGGGAGAAGCAAGGTAGAAGAGGAGGTGGTGCGTTTACAAGTTCGAGCAATCAAGTGAAGGGGGCTAGTAGCAATGCTAATGTTTCCAAGGCTGTTAGTAAACCGGTTGTCAATGAAGCTGCTAAGACCAAGATCAACAACAATTTCAAGTGTTATAACTGTCAGGAGTTTGGTCATAAGAGCAATGAATGCCCGAAGCCTAAGAAGCGAGTGATGGTTGCTGAGGTTGAGGATGAGGATGCAGAAGTAGAATGTTCCAATTCACCACAGGTTGAGAAGGAAGAAGAATTATTGACGGAAGACGAGGGATATTCTTTAATGATAAAGAGATCTTGCTTGACGCCAAAGCAAGAAGAGGAGACTAGTTGGTTGAGGAGTAATATTTTTCAGTCGACATGCACTATTTTGGGAAAAGTTTGTAAGTTTGTTATCGATGCAGGGAGTTGTGATAACATCATCTCTACAGAAGCTGTAAAGAAGTTGGCGTTGAAGACAGAGAAGCATCCCAAACCCTACAAATTGACTTGGCTGAGGAAAGGTGGGGAAGTGAAGGTTGGTCGAAGAGCTTGTGTAACTTTTTCCATCGGAAAGAAGTATAAAGATGAAATTTGGTGTGACGTGGTGGATATGGATGTATGTCATTTGTTGTTGGGGAGACCGTGGCAGTTCGATAGAGCCGTGCAACACGATGGTAGAACTAACTGCTATAGTTTCATGTTCGATGGCACTAGAATCACTTTAGTTCCTAAAAGGCGACAACAAAGTGAAAGCAAGTTGGAGAGAATCGAGGAACTAAAGACTTTGTTATCTTTGAAGGAATTTGTCAAAGAAGTAGAGGATAGCCCTGAAATATTTCTGTTGATTGGACGTGAAAGTAGTGAAGCGGTTGAAATTCCTGAGGAAGTTAAGCCAGTGTTGAAGGAATTTGAAGATGTGTTTCCTAAAGAATTACCAAAAGAGTTACCACCATTGAGAGACATACAACACCAGATTGATCTTGTTCCGGGAGCTGTGTTACCACATAGACCACATTATAGAATGAGTCCAAAGGAGCACGAAGAGTTGAGAAGGCAGGTGGAAGAGTTACTTGAACAAGGGCGCGTACAAAAAAGTTTAAGTTCTTGTGCAGTACCAGCCTTGTTAGTGCCAAAGAAGGATGAAACTTGGAGAATGTGTACAGATAGTCGAGCACTAAACAAGATTACGGTGAGGTACAGATTCCCGATGCCAAGATTGGACGACTTGTTAGATCAGTTGAGTGGAGCTGCTATCTTTTCCAAGATTGATCTGAAGAGTGGGTATCATCATATTCGAATTCGACCAGGGGATGAATGGAAAACAGCCTTCAAGACACGAGAGGGGTTGTATGAATGGCTGGTCATGCCATTTGGTCTTTCGAATGCACCTAGTACTTTTATGCGAGTGATGAATCAGATCTTTCGACCGTTTATTGGAAAGTTCGTGGTGGTATACTTTGATGATATATTGATATACAGTGGAAGCACAAAAGATCATCTACAACACTTGCGGGAAGTGTTGATGATACTTCGTCAAGAGCAGTTTTACGCGGCAACAAAGAAGTGCACGTTTATGACGCACAATGTTTTGTTCTTGGGGTATGTATTGTCCAAGGAAGGTATACAGGTGGATCAAAGTAAAGTTGAAGCAATCAAGGATTGGCCACAACCCAAGACTGTAACTGAAGTGAGAAGTTTCCATGGTTTAGCATCATTTTACCGAAGGTTTATTCCACATTTCAGTAGCGTGACGGCACCAGTGACAGATTGTATGAAAGGAAAGCAGTTTGTGTGGACTGAAGAGGCTGATTCTGCTTTCCAACAGATCAAGACACTCTTGACTACAACACCGATTCTTAGATACCCGAACTTTCATGTACTATTTGAGTTACATACAGATGCATCCAAAGTTGGAATTGGAGGAGTGTTGGGTCAGAAGGGTCGTCCAATTGCCTATTTCAATGAAAAGCTTTCTGGAGCAAAGATGAGATACAATACTTATGATGTGGAGTTCTATGCTATTGTCCAAGCCATAAAGCATTGGAGACACTATTTGTTTCATAAAGAGTTTGTGTTGTATACTGACCATGAAGCATTGAAACATTTGCAGGGACATGATAAGATTGCAGCCAGGCATGCTTCATGGATCGCATACTTGCAACAGTTTACATTTGTTGTAAAGCATAAGTCAGGAGTTACAAATCGTGTGGCAGATGCATTGAGTAGAAGAAATCATTTGTTGACTACGATGAGAGTTGAAGTGACGGGGTTTGATGTAATTCCAGATTTGTTTGTTGAGGATCCTTACTTTGCCAAGATTGTAGATGAAGTCGAGAAAGGGAGGACGGATGAGTATGTGTTGGTAGAAGGTTTTCTATTTAAGGGAAATCAGTTGTGTATACCAGAGTGCAGTTTGCGAATGAAGATTGTGAAGGAATTGCATGAAGAAGGTCATGTGGGAAGAGACCGTACCTTGCAGTTGATTTCTCAGTCATATTTTTGGTCTTCCATGAGGAAAGAAGTTGAAAGATTTATGCAGAGATGTCACATATGTCAAGTTTCCAAAGGGACAACTACGAATGCAGGATTGTATATGCCATTGTCCGTGCCTACTAGACCATGGGTTGATGTTAGCATGGATTTCGTTTTGGGTTTGCCAAGAACTCAACGAGGGAATGATTCTATATATGTTGTGGTGGATAGATTTTCGAAGATGACACATTTCATAGCTTGTAAGAAGACAGCTGATGCAGTCCGTGTGGCTCAATTGTTCTTTAAAGAGGTTTATCGACTACATGGACTACCTGAATCTATTGTTTCTGACCGGGATACTCGATTTCTAAGTCATTTTTGGTTGAGTCTGTGGAAGATGGTTGGGACTAAGCTGAATTTTAGTAGCGCCTATCAACCACAAACGGATAGGCAAACGGAAGTGATGAACAGATCTTTGGGAAACTTGTTGAGATGTCTTGTGAAGGATAATTTGAAGAGCTGGGATGTGAAATTGTGTCAGGCAGAATTCACACATAATCATGCTATTAATCGGAGTACTGGATTCAGTCCATTTCAAGTGGTATATTCAGCACTTTCGAAAGGACCGTTGGATTTATCGACAGTACCACAGCAGAAAGGAGTGATCAAAGAAGCTAGTGATTTTGTGAATGAATTGCAAGAGTGCCACAAAGTTGTGCAGGAGCGATTGCTTAAGGCGAATGAGAAATATAAGCAATCCGCAGATATTAAACGACGAAATGTTGAATTCAAAGAAAGAGATTTGTTTATGCCATATTGACTAAGGATCGATTTCCTACCGGTACTTACAACAAGCTAGCTGCTAGAAAGATTGGTCCTTTGGAAATCATAAAGAAGATTAATGAGAATGCTTATCAGTTGAGATTGCCAGATCATATCCATATTGCTGACGTTTTCAACGTCAAACATTTGATTCCATATCATGAGAATAAGCATATCGAAAAAGAGGAAAGTGTGAATTCGGGAACGAATTCTTTTCAACCAGGGGAGGATGATGCAGCGCAATCTTTTTATGCCTTAAGTCGCCCAAGCGACCTAGCGAGTTATGACTCGAGTCGCACCATTTTTATGTCGCCAGCAAGCTATGTCGCCTGCCTCAGCCCACACCTTATTAAATAACGATTCAAGAAATCAAGGCCGAGTTTCTATAGGTCGTTTCCTATATATCGCTTTCTATAAGTCGTTCTCTATAAGTCGCTCAACTTATGTGCATTTTCTTAGGTCGCTCAAGCGAGATAAGCGACCTAGCGAGTTAAGTCGCGTCCTTATGCCGCACTTCTTGAGTCGCTTCACTTATGTCGCTGAAGCTTAAGTCGTTCCAGAAGTCATTTTCTTAAAGTCACTGATCTTTTAAGTCGCTCAGCTGTGTTATCTTCTTAGGTCGCTACAATGTTATGTCGCTCAAGTTGATAGGTCGCTCAAGCCGTTCCTGAAGCTTTGTTTGTATTCCTTTAAGTAGTGTGTCGTTTGTAACTGTTGTTAAGTCTTAGGTCGTAAGTCGCATACTGTTGTAGCTTGTACAGGGTAAGTCGAATGTTGTGTAACTCGTGAATGTTAGGTCGTGAGTCGTTTGTTCTTATGTCGCCTATTTTGAGTCGTGTAACTTGTGTGATGTAATTCCCTATAAATATGGATGTGTTGTCATTTGTAAAAGAAGTTGATTTTTGAATAAAAATTTGGTTTGTGCTTTGTACCACCATTAAAATTGGAAGTTGAGTGTTATCTCCTTTCTCCATCTTCGGATATTCGAGTGCTCGAATCAACGAACTTGAAGTCGATTCACGGAATCTCGTGCGCGAGATTAACGTCGAAGAATCGTAGATCTTCTAACGCGCTATCGTGCGCGATCAACGTGTTGAAGATAGCTAGAATCCGGTATCTCGAGAGATCAACGGATTTGGGCATTTGGGTATCATCAATTCATCGATTCATCTTAATTCATCGATTCATTTCCGCGAGTTCATCAATTCGTGAGTTGTTTGATCCTGTAGACTGCGTCATTTCTCTATTGAATTTTTTTGATACATATTAACCATAAAATGAGAATATTAGCACTACATATTTTATTTACCTTTTGGGTTACTAGTTGAGTTAATATGCTTAGAACATATGATGTATGGTAGGCGGTTAGTTGAGATTGCATAATTAGCACATATGATATGAATTAAGAAGTTTTCAAATCCTATACTATATCCTCATGCAAGTAATATTGAAAGCAATAATTTACCTACCCCTCCAATTTTTAATGCTAGATATTTTCTATCATTTTTACAAAGCAGTAGGAGACAAACGGCATTTGTTGAATGTTTAGTTAATACTTAATAGTTAATGGACATCCATTCAAAATATACCTTCCCAAGGAGACATGCAGCAACTTCCTTCTCCTTTTCTGTTTCCATTACCATGAACATTCATGAGAAGAAATATAATGCAAATTAAAGGATGATGGAGGTGCTAATATACTGACAGATTTTAATCATATGCATTTTCTCTTTGTTTTGCAAAATGTTCTGATAAGTTATATGTTGAAATTGTCCTTATTTCACTGCTCCTCAACTGATGCAACTTTTACTTTAACTAAGCTACTATTACACATCTCAAACATTTTCTTCTTCCTATAAACTATGGCATTAAAATGTACCCCGTAATGGAATTATCCTCATTTAGTAACCATCATGTATGATATGGTGACTTTGCAGGTTGAGGCTGAAATAGTTGAAAGGGATGGGACTATTCTGGGTTCATTTTAGGAGTCAAAATCCAATGTTGCTACATATTATCTCCGGCCTGGACTAGCAAAACTTCAAACTTCTTTTGGTTTAGATAGGATCCTAGATGCTCAACTTCTTGGGCATGTGCACAATTTCATCTAGGTATTTTAATTTTTGTCACTAATGATATTTTTTCCTTATTAAGATATGGGAAAATTATGTTGAAGGACAGAATAAGAAGTTACCAGTGGATCCCCATGCAATTCAAAATAGAAAATAAGTCCTCAAGATCAGAATTTGTAGTTACTTTCATTAAAAGGAAAAAAAGAAAAGAAAAAGGTTTCCCACTTGATAAATCTCTTTATCATATTCAATCCAGGTGATATTTACTAAATTTTGGGTGATTGAAAATTTATATTTGAACTGTTGGTGGTCAGAAAGTGGCTGTCATTCAGTAGCAGTATGCTTCTTTGAGTCTTCGAACTTTTTTTTTCTTTTGAGCTTAAAAAAATGATAATTCAAATAAAGTTGCAAATTATAAGAAACGGGCTTCACTCTATAAACTTTGAAAATATAAAAGGGAAAAGGAAATCCCAATCTTGCTAAAAGATAGCAACTTGAGCCCACTAGCAACTACTTAATATTCTCTTCCCTTTTTAAATACGTGAGTTCATCATTTATTCAACTGTTCACATGTCTGAAATTTTCCCAGGTCCATTAGATCAAGATCGAGCAAAATTGGGAGCAGCTTGAGATCAAATATCAACACAACATCCATGGAAGCATCTCCAGACTTGCAGCTCATCAGGTAGTTCTCTAAATCTATGTCTCCATCTTTTAATTTCCAAGCTTCGGTTAAGTGTTCATAATCAGTAGGACGATGAGCCTTTTATATGCTATATAACATGAGACTAAAAAGTGACCATCATACACCATTCAATTGTAGCTTTCAAATTTTGTACACCGTGGTCCAGATTACTTTCTACTAATTTTGTGGAGCTTAATGATGCTAATTTTTAGCAAATTCTGCAATAAATTTTGAAGGTTTAGATTCATACTAAAGTTTGATGAATCTTACAGTTTAATACATGCGTTTTATATAAGTTGGGGTTAATTGAAGTATACTGTCATGTAGTAATTATTTTAAATTCTTGCATAAATATATCTTCAGTTGGGGTTTTATTGAAGGGGGATTTTATAATCATAGGTTTCATCGAAGTAAGATTATATAAATTGGGGTTACTGGAATTTAATAAATTAGGTGTTTCTTAATTTTTATTAATCGGTAGGTGTCATTGGTGTAGAATCACACTTGGCATTTTGAATATAAGTTCTATTCAAGGATTTTTGTTTCATGCAATTTATATATAGACTACTGACTACATTGTAATCGGTAGCTGTCAGTATCTAAATCAACAATATTTTGACACATCGTATCATGTACGTTTTAGTTTGAAGATCCAAGAAATGAACACAAAGAATAAGCTAGAACTGCAGACTCCAACTCAACTTCCTTATGATATAGTAAAAGAGATCATCAACCGTTTACCTACAATATCAAATTTTCGGTTCAAATGTGTTTCAAAACAATGGTTCTCCCTAAACATTGAAGCCTTGAAACGTAAATGTCAAACCCTTACTATGTCTGGATTATTTTATGTCACTAATAAAGGTGCAAGTGAAACTGGAGTTAAATACGTAAATACACAAGAGCATCAAACTGATGATTCCTCAATTGATGGTATTTTAAGTTTCCTTCCAGAACACTCTAATATGGTAATTTTTGACTCGTGCAATGGTCTACTTCTTTGTAAAGGCTGCGATTCACATTATCTTTCTACAAATAACTTAGATCAAACCGTGTGCTTATATGTTTGCAATCCTGCAACCAGGAAGTGGATCAAAATTCCATACAATTCTAACAAAACAGTTCGAGTTGCAATTTTGGATTTCAACCCTTTAGTCTCGGTTCATTTCAATGTCATAATGATATGCGACTTTCAGCTATATCGAAATTTTGAGGTATTCTCTTCTGAAACAGGAGAGTGGATTGTTAGTCAAGTAATGAATCCGATGATTAGCCAATGTGGTCTTTACAACTTTGCTGTGTTGTTTTGTAGAGGACTTATATTTGCCATGAATCGGAGAACTATGGAAATTAATGGGTTTGATGTGAAAGGGAAGTTGTGTTGTAGAATTGACCTCCCTGGAAAATCAGACCTAAAGGAGGATAATTTCTTTTCTCGTCTTGATCTGTTGGGTGGGTGTTTACATTATTATTACGGTAGTGAAAGCAAAGTGTATGTCTGGAAGCTGGAAAGTGATTCTTGGTTTCTGAAGAATTGTTTTTCGGTCCCATGTCCGATGCTAAATATAGAAGATATCAAATTTCATCCGGATAGAGATGATCTTTTTTTTCTCCTGATCAATGATTTGTGTTATTCTTACGACACACAAACTACTCAGCTGACAGAATTATTCTCGCATGTTTGGCAACTTAGTTACTTTCCGTACTCTGCTTTATATTGGGACGGTTTAGGCAAGGGTGCAGAAGATAAATGGATAACAGAATAATTCGGTACGTTGCATCCTTTGTTTTGTTTTTATTTTCCGTTTTCATTCTAATTAGTTAATTAAATGATGCAAATAATTTATTTGAGTCTTAAAAAATATTGTAAGTGACTGGTAAATATTGTTCTTTGAATTGCATTTTTTAATCCTTGCAGCAATTTTATATAGCAGATTCAACTAACCTGATAAGTGTTTCTTGGTGAAGAAGACAATGGTTTTGAAGAAGATAATGGTTTTGAGGAAGATATAGTAGAAAAATATGATAAAAAGAATATATTTGAAGAAGACAATGGTTTTGAAGAAGATGATGTTGTTTTATCTCAGGTTTTCCTTTTTTTTTTTTCCTTTTCTTGCATCTTTTTTCTCTCACCATCATTTGATTTTAGGGTTTTTCTCTAAATGATATTGTAATGCTAACCAGGAATTGATACTGACCTACTTCTTGGATAGCTTTGAATGTTAGGAAACCTTGGACTAGGAATGTTTACCATTCTAGTTTAGTGCAATACATCGTATAAAATCTAATTTACTAAACAACTATTTTTGAATTGAACTGTAGTGTAACTTGTTTCCTTTTAGTAGATTGCACCATTGATGAGAATAAGGAAGAAATAATTATAGATTGTACATTCTTTGTTTTTAATCTCATCTCCTTTTGTCTTCTTCAGTTTTTGTTTCTGAAAGAGTAAAGTAACAACATAAATATATTAAAAAGAGGGGTAGTTATGGTATATTATGGGGTGGGAAAAGAAAATTGTAGGGTGTGATACTTGTTGTCTAAATAGTGGGGTGAGAAAGACAAAAAGCGGGACATGAATAGAATTGGCCATAAGTATTTCATGCGCCTTTCTATGTATTTGCATCTGCTTTTAATGTGCCAATAGAAGGAAATTGGTTAATTCATTTGTACTGAAAATATTTTATTATTTAACAACGATGATTGAATTTACTTCTTCCTTCAAAAAAAGTATCTATCTTTATAGAACAGTAATTATTTCTCATTACTAAAACCGATAATTTCATCTCCTTTTGCGTTTGTAATAGGCTAATGAAATTTATAAATATGGTAATATTGAGAATTAACATATTTTACGTGTGTTCGAAGGTTTGAAAATTTCTGTAGCATGGTGAAATGTTTTCATTTCTCCTCCTTTGGTATGATGGAATCTTTTGGAAAAATTTGGACCATTATATCATCATTAAAGTTTTTGGCTTTGAACTTCTGTTCCCTTATGCGTGTTAGTTCGTCGAAAATTTCAGCCTAACAGCTCTCTATCAAATCATACTTAATTGTTGAAGATGATTCCCTATTCTTAAATAAAAAGGATAATGCAAGAGCTCCAGCAATTTCTTCATTCTGTGCAACATCTCATTCACACAAATCTCTAGGTTGAAGCAATTTAGGAAGAATGTGTCTAATAATAATAAACAAAAATAATGAACAAGGGAATTGAACCCTAGCTACATCTAGCTGCATCTTTCAAGATTTATGGATAAAAGGATCATTCTTTCCCAGAATTGATTACCAGGCAGTCTGTCTATTGCCATATTAGCAAAACAGGCCAAAGAACAGATGTTTAATAGCATGCATAAACAAGAAGTGATTGAAGCAAAATTTTGTTCTTTGTTCATTTACTCGAAGGGAGATGTGCTTACATATAATTTTCAAGATCTAATGCAACATTTTGCTCCATTTTATTTTTGTTATTCATTTCTGCATCTTTTATGTTTTTTTTCAAAGACTTTTCTTATGGTTGCATCTTTTGTCTTTGGTGTTAACACCTCATTTGGATTGTCATCCATTTCTATGAACACTTGCATTTTACAATATATTTCTAAGTTGATGGATTACTGTTTCATCCCCTATTAACGGTTAATTAGATCACGGAGGATATGAATTACTTTTATTACAGTTACAAGTTATCACGGTTGAGAGAGAACATACTAAACATAAGTCTGGTCTGGATTTATTAAACTCTTTTCACTTTTAAGTACGGTGCACAGTCTCTCATCTTCATATGATTCATCCCAAAATAAGTTACGGCAGCAATGGTCGTTTGTTCCCTTATTCTTCTAGCTAAGCAAGGATGTTTGCAGAATTGTTTGTTGCAAGTCCCATACAAGAATCTGGACTCGCTCACTTTTGCAATTAAAACCAGGCAAAGTTGGTCTTTATGGAAGTTTTCACCTATCTAATCTTAGTGCATAAGTAGTCTTTATGGAATTTAATCTGTTTTTCATGTTCTATTGAATTCATATGTTCAACTTAACTTCGTTGGGTTTTGATTTTTTAACATATAAACTAACATAATGCTTACCTAATATTAGTATACAATAGAAAATTATCCGTGTTGTATGTAGAAAATTAACATGATACATTTAATATAGACAACCCTATTTTAATTACAATTCAACTGTGTAATCGTGAACTACATTTTTGGACTTTGGAGCAACTTATTGTAGTGAAATTTATTTTAATTTGAGCGGAAGCGAATTATTTGATCAGGATCTATTATAGTCTATTTAGATATCAATGCAACTTAAAAAAATCAATTATGCAATCTCACAAACACAATAGCAGAAATAAGAGACATAGAAGATTTAACGTGGTTCAGATAAGATTATCCTACGTCCACGGAGACCCAACAACTTCTTTTATTCAGCAAGTACAAGAGATTACAAACCACTCAAGATTAAATAGTTAAAATATATGTGAAGATTCTTCCTAATCTATCACTCAATTGAAGAGTTACAAAACAGAGCACAAAAGTTTGCAGAGTTTTTGCTCTTTAAATTGTCCACCATTAAAGTGTAGAAGCTCCGGTATTTATAGAATGAGAAAGTGAGCAGGGCAGCTGCAACATATCAACTCTGAGATCTGGTTCGGCAATTATCTGGTTCGGCATCAGTACATCGAATTTTGATCGGCATAGCATACCCGAACAAAAAAATCTGGAGCAACAACACTTTGGTTCGGTATTTCTACCGAACCAAAAATCTGTACCGGCAAAACTTGGACCGGCATAGCACCTTCAATCTGGAGCGGCATCTTCTCGAACCACAAATCTGGACCGGCATCCATACTTCCCTCTGCTAAAAAATACTCATCACCGAACGAAATCCACTACTCCACCGAACCAAATATTTGGTTCGGTATCACAATGACTACCGGACGAGATTGCTACTTCATCAAACAACCATCTCTTCTCCTCATCAGCTATCGAGCCAATCATCACCGGACGAGATTTATGTTCCGGCATTTCCACCACCGAACGAAATTCCTGGTTTGCCTAGAAGCCCCAGCACATCACCGGACGACATTGCTTCTTCCTCCTCGTTGACCTAGGGTTTCATGACTTCTCCAATTTGGTCTGTACATGTCTAAATCGCTCAATTTCAACCCTTATTATTTTTAGTTGTCCTATTGACTTGTAAGTCACAACCAGCTATTCTAGCTTCTTGATTTACAAAGGGCCATTTGGATAACATTTTAATTGTATCTTTGTTGCACTAAGTCAAAAATAGATTTTAAATGTTTAAAAATAAATGTTTAAAAAAAAATGATCTTGATAAGTAGATTTGGCCAAGATTGTGTAATAATTGACTTCTTAATTAGCAGAAGAAAAGGCTCAATAAATTAAAAAGATAAAACTTCCATAAATAAATTGTACCAAACATGGTTTAAGAAAACAATTGGTTCGATACCAGAAAAAAACATAGTGTAGAAATATGTTGAATATCATGATAAACTACTGGATGACTCATATAACAACGATATTATGTATGCAAAGAGGTATAGTTCTTGGTCCTTCAGCATTTGATCACAGCCATACATACCTTCAAAATCTATCTCCATCATAGAGCATGCTTATATTAGATACCATAGCGAGCACTGGTCACCTGTTTTTCCTTTTTCCAGTCGGTCTAGAACTCGAACTAAGATCTGTATTACAGTCAAGTCACCAAGCATTCCACGGTGCTGCTGTTGGAATCTCTTTCCTGTTCTAATTTGGTATTGGAGTTGCTGTTGTACTTAGCAAAACTGTTCCTAGTGCTGATGGTGCTAGGTACTTTTCATAATTGTCGCTTTTGTGGTTTTGGTGTCATGTTATTTATTTAAGATTACCTTAACAAAAACTTTTGGTATAGGTAGACTGCACTATATAAATTTAATCTAACTGAACTATTTTGCTTAATCTGTGAAGTATCTGAAAGCTTTTTCGGGATAGAAACAATGCTTCATACAAAATTCTATGCTCTAATTTAATTTATAATATAGTCAAAATGCAATTATGTATCTGCTAAATAGCACCTAAGCATTGGTGTTTGTGTAGTTGCATAATTTTAGGAGGTGCTGAAGCAACTAATTTTTCTTCCACTATTTACTTCTTTGCTATGGAATTCTAACTAAATAAAGTTGCAGCACTAAATCTCTATTGAATAAAATGTTACCCATCTGGATATGAATACACTTATAAGAAAGATGCATTTCACAAATTTGTATGGAAAAAATTGTAATAAATGTGGATGTTTGTGTGGAAGTCGCAACAATCTCGAGTATACCAGAAAAGCGTTTTAAATATAGATTCAAACTTTTATTTATAGCAAATTCAAGTGAAATGTAATGTGAAACTATTGTTTCTATTTATGCTATTTGGTAATGTTAACATTGCTCTTAGAAATGTTCATAATTTGATTTTAATTTTTTCCTTCCATAAAATGCTAGGCCATATGTTTATTTCATAAAGCTGATTGTGCCAATTTGATAAACAATATATTTGTAAATTATAATCCTCCAATTTAAAACTTTCATAGTATTTACAGGACAGTGAACAAAGTTCAGTCAAGAAAGGCTATCGGGTATAGAAGTAGACAAGTGTATGCCGTCTAACTCGAATCAGAGCATATGGTTCTATAAGGTGGAAAAGGAGTGAGTATGATTTGGCCACTAATAAGAGATCGAGTAGTTGAACTGAAAGAAAAAGATGGTCTTACAGTTTATGTATTTTCTTTTGTATGCTGATCTATTTGGTTGTTCTTTATTATTGTTGATTAGTCATTATTTTTATGTTTATGATTTTGAACCTAAAGTCGCTAAGCTTGGTTGATGTATTTGCAATTTTATTTGTGTATTTAAAATAACTTGAATATGTAGTTTAACTTATGGTTGTTCTTATGGTGTATGATAACCTATGTCTTGATTATAGTGAAGCTACTGGTTCATAACTGAATTGTTAAGATTAATGATTTTGATTTTGTGCTATCAATATCATACTAGTGTTTGGCCTGTGCTACGCACACGGGCATTTGCGTTTGTACAGATGACTGAAGTTTCAAAGTTATTGTACAGTGCTTGTAGTTTTACATTTTTAACATAGTACTTTTCATAATATTTTTTACCAAAACTATGGAATATATGCGTTGTTAATACATTTGTATTTTCATTATATATTTGTCTCTTTGACATGCAATGTAATACAACACAAATCAAAAAACACAAATAGAAATAAACTTTTCCGCCTTCAAATATGTACCAAACCCCTTGACAATTATGCGTATGTTATAACCACAATGTGGGTACCTACAGCACAGTTGATTAACATCAACAAACCGGTACAACATGAATTTATGTGAGGCAATATTTCAAAAGCAGCTATGATAAATCAAGTTTACATTTTTGTTTTTGTAATTATTTGCAAGTACACACACATCTAGCTTGCTTCATCTCAAACATTGGATCTTCAAAACGATCAGTACTTTTCAGCCTCGGCCATGAACAATAACATGGTAAGCAATTTCTGCACTTCAAGGCTAGCGGCAAACGGTCTCGGCTTAGTAAAACATCAACAGTTATTAGTTATTCTCAATGCAGCCTTAGTTCTAGAGCATGCAGCCTGCCTACCATATTTTACATGCAGTTTAGAGCCTGCCTGCCTACTTTTAGTATACAAACTCAGCTTGCCTGCATCCGTTCAGTGTTTCCCTTCTGTTTTCAGTATTCAAGCTTGCGTCAGCTTCATTCACTGCATTAAATTTGGTATTAATAATGCTAGCTTCATTCACTTCATTGCGTTCAAGTCTGTCCTTAGCTCTGAAAGATTTGAACTGCTATCAAATTTTCTAAAGCATTTAATTCTTTCACTTCATTGATATCGAACTCTAATTATGTACATCTAAAACCCATTAACAACAATTCATTGATTAATACTCATTTCATTTATTATTGGCTTGCAATGTTAATAGTAATAACTATAAGTGGATATAATTAATTGTAGTGGGCTGATCAGTGGTAAGTAATTAATCCAACCTATAGCCTCAAATTCAATTGTTTAGAACATACTTATTCTAGTAAAAGTAAATTAGGGGTTAAATAGAAACACATAAATAAAACCACGATATTAATATTACCGTAAGCTTGATAACTGGGTTGTGCCAAGCTTCTACCAACTGTAGTTTTTTTTCTACATATAAAACAGAACAGAGAACAGGAATGTTTCAAATAAAATTAAATAAACATAATTGTCAAAAGTTAGACATAACAACTTTTGGAACATCATTCAATAGCTAACAACTTCCACTAATAATAACCTGCACATGTTTTCCTTTTAAAATAAAACTTCTCGCTTGGCCTATGAAATCAGAACTATATTATTGAGAAAAAATGTCCTAAAATACCCATACATCGTATTTTAATTGTATAATACTTTTCGATAATACCCATATATTGAAGCAATTTAACATCTAATTATAGGAATCAGTTCTTCATATGACCATAGGAAGCAATTTATCGTGCTATTATAGGAAGCAATTTATTACATGATCATAATAAACCTCTTGACTTCTTCCATGTAGGAAAGATGAGGAAATCAATGTTCGATTTTAAATGCTTACCTATATTAATTTACTTTCTCTTGCTTTCCATTATAAAAATATGGTTGCATCTTTTTAAATAACGAACGGTACTGTGTATTAATAACAAAATTTAAGTTTCATCTATACATTAACCAACATTTCATTTCAATGGCACCATTCAAAATATACCATTGCTATGTATATAAACTTACCATTCCAAGCTCTCCAAGTTGTGCAGGTTCCAACAACTGCTTCGTCTTCTCCATTCTAGGATAATGTGTCACATAATAATACCCACAAATTGAAACAAATGAAGTTCACATTTCCTATAAATCATATTCAACACCTCAATATTCAATGCACATGGATAATATGAATAATAGTGATAATAATCATTTCTGATAAAAAAGCACCACACATCCATAAACTATTAATCGACATGTTATGTTATTTTGGCTTATACAATATATCCTTATGTATAATAAATTCTCTACCGGGCCAAAGTCAAATGACAAAAAGTGTCCATTCAATATTAAAGTTCTATTGTTTGTTTTTGTCTACAACAATGAGAGACTTACTTTATTCGCGTATCAATTGTATAGTATTGTGGTCCAGCTTCAATGCTCTATCTTCATGCGGTTTACTCCATGATGTAACCGTGATTGCTCCGTGTTGAACTACAATTTACAGGGTGGAAAAAATATAGAAATATTTCATATCATGTCAAACTATAAATAAAGACATTATAGTTCTACTCAATCTTAAAATCCAATACCAAAATGTTTTCATACATAGTGTCGTTAATTACTTGGCTAGGGTGGATCTTTTGACTAAATAGTATCTCATTAGTCAAGCTGCAAAGGTATATATCACGATACTGGATGCTATAACCTGGTTTTGGGAAACTTGTTATATCATCATGTCATCGGTACACCAATATTTTTAAGCAAGAACTGGACATAAGTAAACTTAGTTGGCAAAGTGCCAAAGGTATATCCCTTATTATGCTTATGAAATATCTACATACCTGGATCACTTGAATGTTCGTGTAGTAGATCCTGTATAATTTAATTGGTGATCTTGTATCCACTGGAACGGTTAGTGGGATGCCTCCTACCCCGTGAAACAGATAGAGTAACAAAGTGGGCATGTAAAACAGTAGAAGAAAAGCAAGCATAAAAGTTCAAATGGTGATAAGCTATGAAGAAGGATTCGATAACAATTTTAACTATAAAATACACAGCCAATAAATATATTTTTATGATTCTACAATTATAATTACAAATGGTGATATGTAAGAAAGAATGATTTTCCAATATAGAACGGTTTTAAAAGCATACGGTAGCAACGTCTTGTATATTTATAGTCAGATATGTCCAAAATTTCCAATTCCAATTTACAGTTTCATAATTTCATTATAGTCTTCTCTATGTAATACTTTTGTGTTACAATTTTGATGTAGAAAAATATTTTTGCATTACAGCTAGTAACATACAGCAACAATTGGAAATATATGTTATCAAGTGTTTAACTGCTTTTGTATTTTACGTCTACTATCAGATTTAATTATTTTTTCGAAGAAACACTGTCATAAATATATTCCAGTAGCATGTATGAAAACAGTTAATGTAAAGGAAACTTCATTTAATCATTAACATCCCTATCCTTAAGTATAAGTTCAAACTCTAAGTCGGGATAATTCCAAAAGTGAAGGAGAATATCAAGCAATGTTTTAACAAAATGATCAAACTGTTTAATTATCTAAATTGCCAATGTCTATTGCATGCACCAGAAAGCTCGTGTCATAAAAATTGTTGGCAAATTTCTTCCCCGTATTAACCATAAGACGTCTATAAATCTGAGCAATTTTCTATATCTGCTTCCTAAATATCCCTTGACCTTTCAAAGTTCAAATTTTATGGTTTGAATCTATAGAATAAAATGTATCATATTGTGTTGAATTTATGTGATTTAAATATTTCCAAAGAAGACAAGAAAATAATTAATTGATTCATTCAATCAATTAATTATGCAATATATGGAAAGATAAAAAGGAAGGATATGTGTGATATCTTTTAAAGAAAGGAAACTAATTAATTGCTAATCAATTAATTAGTCAGATATGTTATATGAAGATAGACAAGTTTCTTATACAGGGAGATTGATTTAAGGAATGGAAATTTATGGAAACATAGATTTTTTGTCATTTATGTGCATTGGAATCAATTCAAGTAATTTGTAAAGGATGTCACATAATCTGGAAATTAAGTTTCTTCATCTCCAAGTAATCCTTCATTCTTAAGTTTATTTAAACGAAGGAAGTCCATCTTCATGTGTGTGAGAGCATCCACCATTATCCTCTTCTTCAATAAACCCTAATTTCTACAGTCAATCAATTAAGGGTTTTGAGCGTAAACAAGTCTTTGGATAAATTGATTATTCAATTTGTAATTATAGGTTAGTCTCTCCACTTTGCTACCTATAATTTTGTAATCTCTCTCTTTTGTATTCTCTTTCTTCAGTGAAATAAAGAATAGTTGTTGGGTCCGTGGACGTAGGTAATCTAGCCGAACCACGTTAAATCTCTGTGTTCTCTACTCTTATGTTTCTCTTTCTTTGGTGATTATTTTTCATTGAATTGGCGGTTGATAATTAATCGACAAGCTAGATCCTTCTTTTGATTATTTCCGCGCTTTAGCATTCCACTGCGCTTTTGGAGTTAGTGCAAATCAATTGAAATTTCCGCACAACAGTTTGGTATCAGAGCTAGCTGTCTTGTTCTAGATTAGTTGTCAATGGCAAATTCTTTTAATAGTGGCATGAAAAATTATGGCATCATCATAAATATGATAGAAAAGGAGTTTTTGGGACATGGAAGGTGAAGACTAATGACGGTGTTCTTCAGCAACAACTTCGTTCATCTAGAGGAAGAGATAAAAGTCAGAAGCACCTTGGAGGTAGAAGAGATATGCGTAGGTCTCATTTCATGGGTCCTAGAAGGGGAGCTTGCTATTATTGTAAGAAGAAGGGACATTTCATACGGGATTGTCCAACTCTTAGAAAGAAGAGAGAGAAGAAGGAGAAAGCTTCAGTTTTGCCAGCAATTAGATCGGATGTGGATAGAAGTAATAGTAATACATCATTATTTTCAGCCAGTTTTTCACCTTTTGAGCATACAAGTTGGATGATTGATTCTGGAGCCTCTTGTCATATGACGCCAGATAGGAGCTGTTTTGTCAGTTACAAGAAGATTGATGGTGAAGCGGTTCATATGGGGAATGACACATCTTGTCATGTTGTGGGCGTTGGAAGTGTGAGGTTTAGGATGCATGATGGTGTTGTTAGGACTATCACAGATGTTAGACATGTTCCGATGCTGCGTAGAAGTTTTTTATCAGTTGGAGCTTTGAGTAGACTTGGTATGAGGATAATTATAGATGGAGAGAATTTGAGAGTGGCGAAGGGTACCTTGGTTGTGATGAAAGGGGTGCGAGTTAATGATATTTATGTGCTTTATGGAGAGACGGTCTTAGAAGAGTCGGTAATTTCTACTGATTCTAGTATTTCAGATTCTACTCAGTTATGGCATCTTCGT
This sequence comes from Allium fistulosum, assembly GCA_030737815.1. Classification (NCBI taxonomy): domain Eukaryota; kingdom Viridiplantae; phylum Streptophyta; class Magnoliopsida; order Asparagales; family Amaryllidaceae; genus Allium; species Allium fistulosum. Next base: position 531,592,169 of record CM060908.1, on the reverse strand, counting down.
TTAGGTCATGTTGATGAGGAGAGTCTTGAAGTATTAAAGAAAGCGTGGGTTGATTGATGATGTTTATCAGTTGAAGCCTAGCTCTTGTGGAGATTGTTCTTTTGGAAATAAGAAGCATGTCATATTTGATGTTGGAAGACCTAGAGCTATAGAGTTTCTAGAGTATGTTCATTCTTATGTGTGGGGACCCACCCCAGTTGCATCTTTTGGTGGAGCCAGTTACTTCGTCTTATTTGTGGATGATTTCTCATGTAAGGTCTGGGTCTATTTCTTAAAGGCCAAAGATGAAATATTTGCCCAATTTTGTAAGTGGAAGACCTTGGTAGAGAAGCAGTCGAGGAAGCGTTTGAAGGTTCTCAAAGTTGGAAATAGTAGTGAATTTATGTCACAAGAATTCACTAACTATTGTGCGTCCGAGAATGTAATTAGAGATTTTTCTATTTCTATTGAGTCACATTGTTATGGAGTGGCGGAGAGCATGTGTCAGATATTGTGGGAGAGAGCTATGAGCTTGAGAACGACTGCTGGTCTAAAAGAGGGATTTTGGGCAGAAGCGATATCCATGGCAGTATTTCTCATCAACCGCACACCTTCTATTGCCATAGATATGAAGATCCCAGAAGAGATATGGAAAGGAGAGCCTGTTGATTATTCATTCCTTAAAGTGTTTGGTTGTTAAGCTTATTTAGAAGATGAGAGACACGATAAGTTGAAGCATAGAAAGCAAGCACATTTTGTTAGGCTATAGAGAAGGAGTGAAGAGGTATAGGTTGTGGTGTAAAACAACTAGGAGAATTGTGACTAGCAGGCATGCGATATTTGATGAGAGGTCTTTGTTGAAGGGGGAGCCTCTATCAAGTGATGACATTGGGAGGACAGAAAATTGCCAAACACATTTGGAGTCATCAGATTGTTTCCATATTCAGAGAGATATTGGTATATCCGATGATACCATGGTTGATGAGAAGATTACAGAGGTTCAAACTCTAGGTGGAGCTCAATTGCTGGAAAGGCCTTTTGGTTCAGTTGGCCCTATTTGTAAGCATATTTGTAGCGATGATTCTTCATCTTATGCTTTCAATATTGTGGAGCTTGTTGGTGAGTCTGCTGATGTTGACTTAGGAAAGTCTAGCAAAATTCTTATGGAGGAGATTGGAGTAGATAATATTGAGTATGTCCTCACTCAATTTGGAATGGAGAAGGGGAAGTGCGCTGTTAAATCTCCATTGGTCTCTCGAAGCTTAGTATCTACATGTTCATCTCCAACATCGGATTTGTTGAAGAATTTTGGTATTTGCTCGTATGCATTATGTTTGCTGATGTGCATACTACCTTTCTTATGCTTGGGAAAGATTTGGAAGCTCTGTTTGGGCAATATTGCCCAAAATAATTCACATTGAGCTTGTTGACGTAGACCCAACAATTTGTCGAGATGTGGTGATGTAGAGAGATTATTATATTTGAATCAAGGTGGAGTGTTGAATTTATGTGATTCAAATATTTCCAAAGAAGACAAGAAAATAATTAATTGATTCATTCAATCAATTAATTAGGCAATATATGGAAAGATAAAGAGGAAGGATATGTGTGATATCTTTTAAAGAAAGGAAACTAATTAATTTAATCAATTAATTAGTCAGATATGTTATATGAAGATAGACAAGTTTCTTATACAAGGAGATTGATTTAAGGAATGGAAATTTATGGAAACATAGATTTTTTGTCATTTATGTGCATTGGAATCAATTCAAGTAATTTGAAAAGGATGTCACAGAATCTGGAAATTAAGTTTCTTCATCTCCAAGTAATCCTTCATTCTTAAGTTTATTTAAACGAAGGAAGTTCATCTTCATGTGTGTGAGAGCATCCACCATTATCCTCTTCTTCAGTAAACCCTAATTTCTGTAGTCAATCAATTAAGGGTTTTGAGCGTAAACAAGTCTTTGGATAAATTGATTATTCAATTTGTAATTATAGGTTAGTCTCTCCACTTTGCTACCTATAATTTTATAATCTCTCTCTTTTGTACTCTCTTTCTTTAGTGAAATAAAGAATAGTTGTTGGGTCCGTGGACGTAGGTAATCTAGCCGAACCACATTAAATATCTGTATTCTCTACTCTTATGTTTCTCTTTCTTTGGTGATTATTTTTCATTGAATTGGCGGTTGATAATTAATCGACAAGCTAGATCCTTCTTTTGATTATTTCCGCGCTTTAGCATTCCACTGCGCTTTTGGAGTTAGTGCAAATCAATTGAAATTTCCGCACAACATATTGGTTTCTTTTTTTAAGAAAAAATATGATTTAAATGTCAGTTTACCTATCAATTCTCTATAAATAGTCTAAGTATAAGATGAGATAGCTTAACCAAACACATGATCATGTTATGCATAAATAAAGTGTTGCACCTAAAAGATAAGAAAAAAGAAAAGGAAAGATATGCTTACTGATGGCCATTGGTTACCGAACATTTCATATCTGAGTCAATCTGCCCCAAAGATTCACCGAATCTCTTAACATTGTAAATAGTTTTGATAATTGAGCAGCTGTTACCATTCCATTTTATAACAGACAAAATCTCTGTGGGCTTCGCACCAGCCTTATACATGCCGCAACAATGCTTTCTTATCCTTGCTTAACCTACCAGCATAGCTATGACCCATTCGCTTTCTAGCTATTTTCTTCTCTGGTTTTTCCAAATCTTCGGTCTTTTTAGCATGGATCTGTACACACCACCTCTGTCATAAGCAAACATTAATCTGGCTTTGCATTTAGCTATGTTTTATTTTATTTTATAATGATGAGTATAAAGCCCAAGCTAATTGCCTTCTGTACCATATTGGTTCTAAAATATGAATCAAACTAACTTAACTCTAGGGTTAGAAATGAAGATAAGGTATATGAGATAACATGGACCTCATCGACTAAGAACATGAAAGAGGTTATGTAACCCCTATAACAGATGGCTGATTTAGTAATAAGATATGCACCTCATCAACTATTACGATATGCACTTAATTTTTCACTAAACTATGGGAAAATTTATTAATATAATCTGATTCATATAGCTTGAAAGCCGCATAATTACTGAAAGTTGACATTCAAAACTTTGATCAATTACTACACTCATGACAGAAAGTCATAAGAACCTGAAAATGCACAAACTTGTGTTATTTTATTTCATTGCATTAACCATTTGTTATGTATGTGTGATATTTAACCAACATCACATAATATGTTCATTTTGTTCTCTTGAATAGCTATCACCTATCCGATAGCTCACTCTGTTTTGTTGATCTTGTATAAAAGTTTATTATGACCATAATTTTCTAGCCTTAAAACATGTGATATGTTTTGATATATTCAAACCACCAATTAAAACAGTTAATGAAACATTTAATCTCCGTTGACTTGTATTAGCATATAGCAAGAAAATATGGTCAAACATATTAATAACCCCTTATCTCTTTTGACCTTTTTATTAAGTGATTCCACTTGGGGCTTTCTGGTCTATTATGGCAGAGAGCAGTTGTAGATCAGATATTGAGGGAATTTCATAGCAACCCTGACACATGGTTGCAGGTGGTTCATGTATTACAAAACCCTCAAAATCTGAATACCAAGTTCGTTACCCTTCAAGTAATTCACTACATTTTATGATAAATACGTTCCATCTTACAGCAGACACAATTACAATGTAGGTCTGACTTGGTAATTATTATTTTGGATGAAACTTAATTGATTTCTTTCATGTTATGAACACATACAACATGAATTTAAAATTTGCATGCCTTTCTTTTTATATATTTTACATAAAGAGAGCTGAACCCTGCTTATATATTATAAGATGCCAAAATGTGCACATTATGTGCTTTATTATCTACCACTTCTTCCTTTCCCTCAACTGAATGACAGTTAAATTTATTTGTAATAAGAGATAGCCGAGACCTATTTTATATATTACCATGCATATTTTATGCCTTATTCAAAATAGTTGACAAATATTAATAATATGGCCTTTTTGCCCGATTTGAAGAACTGACAGCACACAAATTCACCTGTTACAAAAATTGCAACCACAATTCCATATCAGTTAAAACACTAATAACTTTGGTGACAAAAAAATCCAAAGTAAAAAAACACAGCACACATCCTTGTTTAAGAATTAAATAATGGAAGTAACTCAGTTTTCCATTTGTAAATGCCCTTCAACAACAATAAAAAAACATTCCTAGCATTGAAAGGCAATTAGATATTTGAAGAGAGAGAAATAGAAACCCTGAGAAACCAACCAACCGAATACGACTATTATTGGTTGGTAAAGCTAAATTTTTGAACTGATATTGAACAACTTGTTGTTGTCAAAGTAGAACATTTTGAGAATTGACAGTCGGTAGTCAGTAGCAAGGCTTTACAGATTAATTTCAATTGTTGCCAAATTAAAATTGTATGTTGTAGGTAAAATTTAAAAATATAGCCTGCTCTCATGTACTTGTTGATATGTACTTTATTTTATTATAGGGATGCATCAGTCTATCGGTGATTATGAAGGAGAGAAGTAAGAATAATTTGATATTTGAAAAATATGCAGTGATGCGAAGTAATATAGATACTGGTACAGATGATGGAACATCCATCAATGGCAAAATCCGTAAGTACAAAATCGAGTCCACCCTGAAATGCATGTTCTTGAATATGCAACAACCACTAATTTTGGGATCCCACTCGCGTAGACGAATTCAAGAATGGCACAAAAATTCAGACTGTACCACATTGATAATAGTCTAGTATAAATAAGAAGAAAAACTTTCTATTTATGACCTACATAATGCAACAATCAATCTTTTTACTCAGGCTGTGGTAAACTAATTTTTTTGGTTCCATTGCAACACCCACAATGAATAAATCGTTGGGGCGTACAAAATCAGGAAGAGCATATTACTGCTGTAAGGAAAGGACATGTGATGGTGATATGAAACTGTGTATATAGAATTAAACACATTTCAACCAAATAAAAAAATAATGATTTTTAAATCAGGGAAACGTTTGTGAAATACCATATCGTAAAGTGTAACGACCCGAAATTTTCGATCCCGAAAATTCCAGATAGTTAGGAAAAGAAGAAAGAGATAGAAGAAGAAGAAACATAAACACAACACAGATTCTCACATTCGCAGTGGATCAAAATATAATATCAGATAATAACAGTTTACAAAAGAATACTATATCAGTTGATTACATTTTTATACACCAGAGTTACACACATACTCAAACACTGAACATATATAAATCAACATGTTTCAGATAAACAGAAATATATCACAGCGGAAACACTCCATACGTTCCTGCCATCCAGCTCGCCTCCTGAGCTCCAGAACGTCCTTACCTGAAAAATCTGTAATACTCGGTCTGACCCGAGCATTACATCAAAGTAACACCCGGGTCAGGCTGGAAACCAGCATGAGTAAACCCATATAATTTGAAACTCTAAGGTTGTAAAACTTCTTTGAAAACCCAGGTAACTCGTACCTCACTACGAGTTCTTATCTTATTATAGTCAACTAATTATTTCACAACATAATATCTAAGTACCGTTACTTAGTTTCAAAGGTCTAGTTTACTTAATTTATTCCATTCCAGCCTATTTGATTTACAAATCAAATCTATAAAGAATTATAGATTACTAGTCGAAGTGGATCAGGATATCGCTGATATCCGATCCCGGTCTCTTCGAATTCAAATGTCATCCTTTTTAAGCCAAGATGTTTAAGTTAAACAATTTAATTTAAATTCAGGATATCATATTCACATAGAAATTCTATCACAGATAGATAACTTACATTATCACAATTCATCCAAAGCATCTCATATCACAGAGCATCACAATCACATATCAGATATATCAAATAATCCAAGGCATTCAATATTATTTAATCATCCATAAGCAAGATTAATTAGATGTACAATTCCTAATTAATTTAATTTAATCTCCAAATAAATTAAATTAATTACTTTAATTACTTTTAAATCCTTCTTACTTAACATTAATTAATTACAAACCATTTTAATTAATTATAACTAATTAATCACATAATTACTTTCATTAATTATCCTTTAATTACTGATTAATTATCCTTAATTATTAATTAATTAACCTTAATTATTAATTAATTATACCTTAATCATCAATTAATTAACCCTTAATTATTAATTAATTAACTTAATTATTCTTTAATTACTATTGATAAATCACATTAATTAATCACCTTAATTAATGACACTAAGTAATTAACCTTAAATTACTTATTTATGATTCCTTAATTTCTTACATAAAGTAATTACCCTTTTTAATTACTTTAGTTAATTAACATTTAAACCTTATATAATAACCTTTGGAATTAATTATCAATTACCAATTAACTTAAAACCTTTGAGTTAAATCATTCTTTAAAACATTTCATTTCTTAATTACCCACTTAATTTTCAATATTAAGTTTATTTAAAGTAAACTTTAAAATAAAGTTATATATATATATATTAAACACTTTTAAACTCAAAATAATTTGTTTTAAAATCTTAATAAATCCCGACTTAAATCAACATTCATTATTTAAAAAGAAATGGGTAAGAAATTGTTTAAACTTGACCGATTTTTTAAAATTTAAAACCTGTTATTACACTAAATTCCTAGACCCGAGCAAAACTGCAAAAATCCCGAGCTTTACTTCGAGTTTCCCTCGCCTCACTCATCTTCGAGTCAACACACGTATAACTTCGAGTTCAACCCCGAGGAATATCCTTCTTCCAAATTCCACTCTAAACCCAGACACACATATACGAATGTGCACGCACACGATCACCAAACTGGTTTTCGACCATCGATGCTCCTTCCAGCAAGTCATCAACGACCGCTACCTTCGATTCGACCACCCAGATCATCACTTCCAACCAAAATCCAAATCGATCAATGTGGAACAAACTGGAACCAAAACTGATCGTTCAAGAATCCCCTCGACCTCCTATATCCGACCACCGGATAGCATGACCTCATGCCTGAACCTTTGTCTGAACTCCATGCTTTGATTTCCCTATCCGCGATCAAGACCGATGCATCGACGATGATGTAGTAACTCAAATTCCGACCACGACCAAAATTTGGGTTAAAACCCTAAATCGATCTCGTTTTCCATCCACACTAGATTATACATTCAACGAACATTTTTCCTGGGTTCGCCACTATTCTGGCCTCCTCCACCATTGATCACGACGTTCAATTCGTCGTGGGTCAACGAGAATCAACGAAAACGAATTTTTCGTTCATCACAAAAATACCCAATATATACGAATCTAAAAATTTGGAAATTTATATTAAAATTCATCATTTTACAATCCAAATCTAGTTATGTAATCAAATCATGATTTTAAAACTATAGATTTTTCTGTTTTCAAAAGCTTTTACTGTAAATTTCCAATTTTCAGATAATTTGCTTAATAATGCTACTTGTTTTTATTTTTAAAATTTTTATTACATAATTATCATCACTTTTCATTTAAAGATCATAGGCTAAATCTTATTGCATGAGGAGATAGGGATTTATGAACAGGTTTTAAAACCTGTATATGATGAACAGAGACATTTTTTTTCTGTATACCGATATGCACACCTTAATCCACATATATCTATGTATGCAGATACATTTTCATCCAATACAACACTTTTCTCAACAACAACAAGTATAAACATCACAGCTTTAAATTTAAATGGGTTAGTTTGCTCACAGTTCTATAAAAGCAGAGAAACCTGGAACTTGTTTTTGTTTCCAGACAAGCACACATCATTCCTAAGTATATATATTCATGCAGCATATTTTCCATCCATACAAACATTTCACTATCACAAAATTAAACATTGATCACAGGCAAACCAAGATATATATACAGATTCAAGAGTTTACTCACCATTTGTTGTTTGAATAGAGGGCACTGGCCTTGGATCTGCTATCTTGATTTTTGATATTCTCTGCTTAGTTGTTTTGTTTGATTTCCTGAACTTGAATTACTTGATTTCAAAGTGGCAATTTGTATTATTTTTCTTTTAGTTCATTCGAACCAGAGATTGAAGCAAAACAAAGGTATATGTAGAGAAGGAAGTGTACAGGGTAAGTATTTGCTGGTACACAATTGGTCAGAGATTTTTCTTGCTTGTGGAGGCTGAGCTAATAGCATTTAATGCTATGTTCCCCATAGTGTTTACATACTTATCTTAATTCTTATGTACACATATACGAATTGATATGTGCATGTACATAGTTATGCATTTTATCCTTTTATTCTTGCTTGTATTGTCATTATCCTACACATGTATGTTTGTGTTCATACCTATTCCATTTACTTAGGCATGATTATATATATATTTACTTTTATCCTTGCCACTATTTCGTATAATATATATGTATATACATTTATTTGTGTATTGTTAAAATATACATATTCCTTTTTCATACACATTGCTTTTGTATACATTTTCATTATATATATACATATTCGCATTATAAAGCTTATATATGTTTATATATATATATGGGTGTTTTATCTCAATTTAAATAGTGGAGTTTCTAAAAAAAATTCTTTCTTCTATACGGTTCATCATATCTAGAGATTCTATAATTCAATATTTATAATAGTTTCAAATCAATTTATATATATTTAGATTCAGATATTTTAAATATCAGAAATTCATTTGTTCGACTTATCTAAAGTAACATTCCAATGATTTAATTCAATTAATTACCAATTAACAACCGTTATAAATCTGGGTCGTTACATTCCTCCCCCCTTTAGAAGTTTTCGTCCTCGAAAAGGAACGAAGTCAGGATTATTAAAATGCTTAAAATCAGATAAATTTTCTTTAAAAATTTTAGCTCTTTTACTCTCTTATTTCAAAATTTCAAAATTTTAAACACTTATAAATAACATAATATAACCAAAGTAGCTTTTATATAAAAATACCTTTTATAACTCGATGTTTCAACAAGTCCATCCTTGTTCTCATAGAAATTCGGTCATACGTTGATCAGGCGTAGGACTGAATATCTATAAGTACTTAGTAAACTCGTTTCCAACACCCAGTGAAAATACTTTGGAAAATAATTTTATTAAAAATATAGAAAACAGTTTTTGAAAATAGAGGAAATATCTTTGGTTAGAATGCTCTAGAAATCATCACCCCCATCCATGGTCGCAGTTAACCCGATAGTTACGTTGCCGTCCCGGCAAAATCCATAGATAACTGTAGGTCTCCACGCCTCTCGATTACGCCATGGAACCCGCTACAGATCGCAGTTATACCCAGGCCTTACGTTGCTATCACAGCAAAAACCCATATAACTGTAGGCATCAGCGCCACCGAATTTCGCTGCCAAAAGAACGAAACTCCTCCACTTGACCATAGATCGCAGTCTACCGATGTTATGTTGCCATCCCGGCAAAATCAAGTATAGACTGTTGGCACTCATCCTTCACACGATTTTCGCTATGGTCCACACAGTAGATCGCAGCGACATCGAGTCACACTATCGTCACAGCATAACCCAAATGCCCCTGTAGGCATCAGCGCCCTCGACTTTTGCTACCAAATAATCCTCAGGAACTAGTTTGTCCGGACTACTCACAGGATCAACTTTAGAGCCTCCCCCTTTTTGAGGCTCAAGGCAGTACCACCCTGTGGCACTCCTGAGAAGTTCATTCAAGGGAGTGCCTTTTTCCCCAGAGCCACTTTCAAAACACTTTATACTATACACATATAGTATTTTCCAAATCATACACCAAGTATGAATCTCATATAAATCTCCTTTACAAAATCGATTCTCAAAATCGATAATTCTCATATTAGGCTTTTCCAAATTCCAAAATGGATTTTCCTCAAAAATCAAAAGCCTTTTTAGAAATCCATAGGTTCCAAAAACCTTTTCTCAAAATCATTCTCATAAGATCCTTTACATATATACATACATACATATATATATATATAACTTTAAAAATCTTTGGATCACTTCAAACTTGTATAAATTCCCTTTCTATACTTCAAATACTTTCAAAAACCCTTTTCTTCTAGCAAAAGATTCAACAAGGGGAGTTTTATCATATATATAACAAAGATACGTAACTTTATTTATTCCAATCAAATATTCAAATTTGATTACTCTATAAAGTCACTTACCAAATTACTTACTTCCATAAAGCAAATTTTTACCATAGAAATATCCAATTTCCACTTTACTTCATCATATATTTCACAAAATATACTTTCAATTTCAAAAATCATTTACAGTTCTTATCCACAAATTTTCAATATCAATTTTATTCAAACCCGTATGATGTACCCATAGCATCCATACGCAATATCAATCTGATCGCTCACTCGATCACACAATTTCACTTCCGAACTAGTATTGTCCACCCGACTTCCTAGTGCGGACTCAGATCTGGTTTCTTGATCAGAAACCGTTATTCTCCTTGCATAGTCACAACTATGATAGAGAATATCCATAACCAATCAAAAATCATATCCAGGTTCGCCGTTGAAAATCGAGCGAAAAATCCCAACTCGGATTGATAATATTATCTCGAAATTCTGTGCTCGAATCTGGATCAAATCACTATGCGAATAAAATAATATACGTACATCCTACGTATTTATCTTCATTGATTATCAGTTAAATCGATTCCCTTTCTATTCATCCTCACTTTGATTTTATTCACTTATTCACATTTGCCTTAATCCCCAATTGGATTATCACTTCAATTCTTATCTCAGTTGGGTATTTAATCAATAACAGTTTGAACTCCGACCCGTTTATATTTAGAAAATAGCTTGAAAAATTTTAAAAATAGATAAATAGTTGGAAAATAATTATTAATTCATAAAATAGCTGTAAAATAGTTAAGAAATTGTAAATAGTTGAAAAATAGTAATTATTTATAAAACAATTGAAAAACAGTAATTAGTTTATAAATCAGTTGTACAATTGTTAAATAGTTCCAAAAGGAATTGTAAAACAAGTTTAAGATAGTTTTAGGTTTAAAAAGAAAAGTTGTGTAGTAAATAGTTTGGAAAATTAATTTATATTAAAACAATTTATTTTGAAAATAGTCCAGAGTCAAAACTGTTTAATTCCCCATCAATTCATTTTAAATTTCCACACCCATTTAAATCGACTCACTTCTAATTTGAATAACTTCAATTTCCCTTGAACTTGATTTATCCCCAATAACCTCAACTTCTTTCCAAATTCAAATCAAATTTCATTTGATTTTAAACATATTCACTTTAATTACAATTTCAAATTATTCAAATTAATTTCAAATTGAATCCACTCCAATCTCAAATCATTACAATTTCTATATGAATTAATCCCAATTCCCATTTGAATTTGAACTCATTCAATCTTCAATTTTATTTCAAATTAATCCAATTCAAATTTTCCATTTGAATTTTAAACTTATCCATCTTAAATCACAATTCCCATTAATTCAAATCAAATTCAGTTTGAACTAATTCAATTTAAATCTCAATTTTAAACCATCTCGAATTATATAAATTCGAGTTAAATTTTCAAAAGTTGATTTAACCCCTCAAATCAAATTAATCTTTACTCTCAAATCAATAATCCAAATCTTTAAACAATTTAATTTTGAGTCCCAATTTCATTTAAATTATCTTTACTTAACTTATTTCAAAGTTCAAATAAGAGTTCAAAACAAATTTAATTTACAAATTTAATTATTCAAATAGTTCAGTTCAAAGTAATTCCATATCCTTAATTTCAAATTAAAGTTTAATTTCCCTATTTATCTCAATAATGGATATATTACCACACTTCATTCCTCATTCATTTAAACAAATCCAATTCACACTTTTAAAGATTATTAATAACAATAGGATGACATCATCCAATTTATTTTAAAACATCCTTCCATTTTCAATTTCCCGATCTCAAACCCATTTTGAGATCACACAACCTCCCAATCCGAATTAACCATTTAACTCCCCAAGTTAATTCTCAATTTCATCTTGAAATTTCCAATTCAGGTTGCTTGTTAACTTATTTAACATTCCCAAAGTTAAATTCAATTTACTTAATCCAACCAACCTTACTCAATTTGGATTCCCATTTCAAATTTTAAACTTCACATTAATAATCTTATAAGTTCAAAAACTTATCACCTTGGGTTTTCACATTACATTCCAAATTTAAAACTCAACACTTAGAGTTTATTTCAACCCATCTTTGGTATTATGTATGCCCCTCATGTATACATATTTCCTTTGCACACCAAGTTATACTTTAAATTTTAAATCACCTTTGGTTTTTAATTCAAAAAAGTTTTCAAACAACCCTTATTTGCAACAAGTCCTTTTTTTTTCCAAATAATACTTATTAATTATTTCTTTTAGCACTTTGAAACAAATTCCAAATTTTTTGGCTTAGATTTAAAACTTCAAAATCTAGATCATCTTCAGTTCCAATTTATAAGTCATACTTATCTAGAACATTTCATTTTGCTTACTCGTTAATACACATCTTATTATTAAACACAACAATTATTTATGATAATAACCAAGATTATCATATTTGGAAACCAATTCATTATTATGTTATTCTGAAACTTTTCCCCAAATTCAAGATTTAATTTCAGTTTGAATCCATTTCAAACTTACCTTTATATAATTTCAATTTGGTTGTATTTCTATTACTTCTTATATTTAATTCAATAATTTAACAACCGATTACCTTAACATTTGTTAGTAAGAAATATTGCTTTATATATATCAAAATATATTCTTATATAAAATCATTTAAAATCTTTATATAAGAAAATAACAAGTATGCTATCATATATATATACACTCAACTCATCCTAGGGTGCCATTGACCTTATCCTTAATGAGTAATCCCACTAGAGCCAAGGTTCTTGCTTAACCTTCGCTCCGATACCAAGCGTAACGACCCGAAATTTTCGATCCCAAAAATTCCAGATAGTTAGGAAAAGAAGAAAGAGATAGAAGAAGAAGAAACAGAAACACAACACAGATTCTCACATTCGCAGCGGATCAAAATATAATATCAGATAATAACAGTTTACAAAAGAATACTGTATCAGTTGATTACATTTTTATACACCAGAGTTACACACATACTCAAACACTGGACATATACAAATCAACATGTTTCAGATAAACAGAAATATATCACAGCGGAAACACTCCATATGTTCCTGCCATCCAGCTCGCCTCCTGAGCTTCAGAACGTCCTTACCTGAAAAATCTGTAATACTCGGTTTGACCCGAGCATTACATCAAAGTAACACCCGGGTCAGGCCGGAAACCAGCGTGAGTAAACCCATATAATTTGAAACTCTAAGGTTGTAAAACTTCTTTGAAAACCCAGGTAACTCGTACCTCACTACGAGTTCTTATCTTATTATAGTCAACCAATTATTTCACAAAATAATATCTAAGTACCGTTACTTAGTTTCAAAGGTCTAGTTTACTTAATTTATTCCATTCCAGCCTATTTGATTTACAAATCAAATCTATAAAGAATTATAGATTACTAATCGAAGTGGTTCAGGATATCGCTAATATCCGATCCTGGTCTCTTCGAATTCAAATGTCATCCTTTTTAAGCCAAGATGTTTAAGTTAAACAAATTAATTTAAATTCAGGATATCATATTCACATAGCAATTCTATCACAGATAGATAACTTACATTATCACAATTCATCCAAAGCATCTCATATCACAGAGCATCACAACCACATATCAGATATATCAAATAATCCAAGGCATTCAATATTATTTAATCATCCATAAGCAAGATTAATTAGATGTACTATTCCTAATTAATTTAACTTAATCTCCAAATATATTAAATTAATTACTTTAATTACTTTTACATCATGCTTACTTAACATTAATTAATTACAAACCATTTTAATTAATTATAATTAATTAATCACATAATTACTTTCATTAATTATCCATTAATTACTGATTAATTATCCTTAATTATTAATTAATTAACCTTAATTATTAATTAATTACTATTGATAAATCGCATTAATTAATCACCTTAATTAATGACACTAAGTAATTAACCTTAAATTACTTATTTATGATTCCTTAATTTCTTACATAAAGTAATTACCCTTTTTAATTACTTTAGTTAATTAACATTTAAATCTTATATAATAACCTTTGGAATTAATTATCAATTACCAATTAACTTAAAACCTTTGAGTTAAATCATTCTTTAAAACATTTCATTTCTGAATTACCCACTTAATTTTCAATATTAAGTTTATTTAAAGTAAACTTTAAAATAAAGTTATATATATATTACACACTTTTAAACTCAAAATAATATTTTTTTTTAAATCTTAATAAATCCCGACTTAAATCAACATTCGTTATTTAAAAAGAAATGGGTAAGAAATTGTTTAAACTTGACCAAGTTTTTAAAATTTAAAACCTGTTATTACACTAAATTCCTAGACCCGAGCAAAACTGCAAAAATCCCGAGCTTTACTTCGAGTTTCCCTCGCCTCACAGGTCTTCGAGTCAACACACGTATAACTTCGAGTTCAACCCTAAGGAATATCCTTCTTCCAAATTCCACTCTAAACCCAGACATACATATACGAATGTGCACGTGCACGATCACCAAACTGGTTTCCGACCATCGACGCTCCTTCCAGCAAGCCATCAACGACCTCTACCTTCGATTTGACCACCCAGATCATCACTTCCAACCAAAAATCCAAATCGAGCAAAGTGGAACAAACTGGAACCAAAACTGATCGTTCAAGAATCCCCTTGACCTCCTATCTCCGACCACCGGATAGCATGACCTCATGCCTGAACCTTTGTCTGAACTCCACGCTTTGATTTCCCTATCCACGATCAAGACCGATGCATCGACGATGATGCCATAACTCAAATTCCGACCACGACCAAAATTTGGGTTAAAACCCTAAATCGATCTCGTTTGCCATCCACACTAGATTATAAATTCAACGAACATTTTTCCTGGGTTCGCCACCATTCAGGCCTCCTCCACCGTTGATCATGACGTTCAATTCGTCGTGGGTCAACGAGAATCAACGAAAACGATTTTTCCATTCATCACGAAAATACCCAATATATACGAATCTAAAAATTTGGAAATTTATATTAAAATTCATCATTTTACAATCCAAATCTAGTTATGTAATCAAATCATGATTTTAAAACTATAGATTTTTCTGTTTTCAAAAGCTTTTACTGTAAATTTCCAATTTCCAGATAATTTGCTTAATAATGCTACTTGTTTTTATTTTTAAATTTTTTTTTACATAATTATCATCACTTTTCATTTAAAGGTCATAGGCTAAATCTTATTGCATGAGGAGATAGGGATTTATAAACAGGTTTTAAAACCTATATATGATGAACAGAGACATTTTTTTCTGTATACTGATATGCACACCTTAATCCACATATATCTATGTATGCAGATACATTTTCATCCAATACAACACTTTTCTCAACAACAACAAGTATAAACATCACAGCTTTAAATTTAAATGGGTTAGTTTGCTCACAGTTCTATAAAAGCAGAGAAACCTCGAACTTGTTTTTGTTTCTAGACAAGCACACATCATTCTTAAGTATATATATTCATGCAGCATATTTTCCATCCATACAAACATTTCACTATCACAAAATCAAACATTGATCACAGGCAAACCAAGATATATATACAAATTCAAGAGTTTACTCACCATTTGTTGTTTGAACAGAGGGCACTGGCCTTGGATCTACTATCTTGATTTTTGATCTTCTCTACTTAGTTGTTTTGTTTGATTTCCTGAATTTGAATTACTTGATTTCAAAGTGGCAGTTTGTATTATTTTTCTTTTAGTTCATTCGAACCAGAGATTGAAGCAAAACAAAGGTATATGTAGAGAAGGAAGTGTACAGGGTAAGTATTTGCTGGTACACAATTGGTCAGAGATTTTTCTTGCTTGTGGAGGCTGAGCTAATAGCATTTAATGCTATGTTCCCCATAGTGTTTACATACTTATCTTAATTCTTATGTACACATATACGAATTGATATGTGCATGTACATAGTTATGCATTTTATCCTTTTATTCTTGCTTGTATTGTCATTATCCTACACATGTATGTTTGTGTTCATACCTATTCCATTTACTTAGGCATGATTATATATATATTTACTTTTATCCTTGCCACTATTTCGTATAATATATATGTATATACATTTATTTGTGTATTGTTAACATATACATATTCCTTTTTCATACACATTGCTTTTGCATACATTTTCATTATATATATACATATTCGCATCATAAAGCTTACATATGTTTATCTATATATATATATATGGGTGTTTTATCTCAATTTAAATAGTGGAGTTTCTAAAAAAAAATTCTTTCTTCTATACGGTTCATCATATCTAGAGATTCTATAATTCAATATTTATAATAGTTTCAAATCAATTTATATATTCAGATTCAGATATTATAAATATCAAAAATTTATTTGTTCGACTTATCTAAAGTAACATTCCAATGATTTAATTCAATTAATTACCAATTAACAACCGTTAAAAATCTGGGTCGTCACATAAAGAAAATACTAAAATCAGGGAGTACCTACGAACTAAGCAGTTGGTGTTAGAAAAGCGCAAGTTTAGTTCAAAGTGTAAAGCAGATAGATAACAAAAATCAGTAAGCAGTCTAGTAGAAACTGTGGATACAACTCACTTACGAACAAAGTGTAAGAAATATTTGACGATGGTGGTCGCCTCCCTACGAGATGAGTCGATAATTAACTGAAATCGATGATGTTGAGGTAGTTGAGGCCACCATCCCTAGATCGACAGTAGCAGAGCAGGCCGTGTTCATCTCAAAATCATTGTCCTCCAAATCGATCTTCATATGTAGTTTTGGATAGAGCGATTCAACTATTCACGTTGTCGTTGCTATTTCATCTACGTTTAACACGTAGTAGTTGGAATGGGAAGTTAAAAAAGGCGAGGACGAACCATATTCTGTAAGTTAGAGAGAAGATGAAAATTATTTAGAACTGAAACTGAAACTGAAAAGGGGGTGGAAACAGTTTCTATTTAGGGTAAAAATGATGGGACGACAATTTGGTACTGTGAAATGGAGCGGAATGGATAGATTAGCATTTATGAACTGATTGGGGTACTGTAAAAAAAATGCACTACAGAAGGACAGGTGTCGTTATGTAAATAGTTTGGTTTCTTCTTTCCTATTTAAGTAATAGATTGAAGAGTATAACCTCGAAGTACAACCACTCACGCAGTTTAAATAAACAATCAACTTCAAACTTTTCAATGCCAAACAATTCCAAACAAAAAAATAGTGTAAAGTAAATATTCATAGAAGCATTGATAATTGGACAATAATCTTCTCTTGAATAATAATCAAGTAGTTGATGTTCAAGAATACTAGCTTAAGTGGTAAGATCTTTGAATTGTGGTTTTAAAGGTTTTGAGTTTGATTCCTGAAACATCAAAATATATGCTTTACTTAAATTAAGTATCATTCCTGTTATACGAGATGTCAAAAAGTGACAATTTCATTTTTCTAATATAAAGCATCTAATATTACATAAACAAAGGAGTTGGTTAAATATCATTCAACACTGAACACATAATTGATAATGAGCCCGCTCCTCTTAAACAAGTAATTTTTACTGAACAAGCTGTTGATACAAGACCTGAGACTCTTTTGGTAACTGCGTAACACTTGATTCAAATAAGATTATGAAACTGCAGCCTGATTCAACTATTCTGAAGCATAAAGCCGATGTAGCAAATAAATTTGACCCTTTAGCCGAAGATGTTAAATATGCTTCTTTCATCTGTATAAACCTACATATACCACAACCATCATGTAATTTTTGCTTTAGCACAAATTTGATATTTATCACTAGAATTTATTTTATGTTTCGGTATAAACTCTAGATTAACTAGTTTTTGTAATGTATCAAAATTTACATGACCTAATCTAGCATGCCATATGTTAGAAGTGTCAACAATATAAGCAGAAGATTCGGTTTAAATCATATTAACATTTGGTACAATAGTGTTTACATTCACTTTAAATAAATCATCACTCACATAACACCTTCCCATATACACTTCATTCTTTGACAACACAAATTTATCAGCCACAAAGGTGAGTTTGAAGCCATGTTTACTAAGAAGCGACCCTGAAATTAGGTTTTTACCGATCTCTGGAATACGAAGAACATCGGTCAAGGTAAGTTCCTTTCTCGAAGTCAATTTCAGCATAATTTTTCCCTTACCTTCGACCTTGGATGCGAATGAGTTACCCATGAATAGTCGTTCGTCCTCAATAGCAGTTTTATAGGCTGTAAACATCCACTTATTTGCACATACGTGTCGAGTGGCTTCTATGTATACAATTTATTCCTTCGAGCTACCAACCAGATTGCATTCAGATGCTACTGCACATAAATCCTTATCAAAAACGTTGTTTGAAATTTCAGGCATGTTTGCTTTTGATTTCTTCTTTTTAGGTACATGGCATTCAATTGCTTTGTGCCTCTTCTTTCCATAATTATGGCATGAACCTTGAAATTTCTTTGACGTCTTAGAAGCGTTCTCATGTTTCCTTTTGTTGGGTTTCTCTGTCTCGACCACATTAGCCTTAGTTATCATGTTATGCGTAGTTTTCTTCTCAGATTTTTATTGTCTTCTTTGATTCTCAGTCGAACTACAAGTTCTTCGATTGTCATCTCCTTGCGCTTGTGCTTAAGGTAATTTTTGAAATCTTTCCATGATGAAGGAAGTTTCTCAATTGCAGTGGCAACCTAAAGGATTCGCTAAGCATTATTCCTTCATCTTTTAGTTCATGGATGATAACTTGTAGTTCTTGAATCTGACTAATTACTATCTTGGCATTAATCATCTTGAAGTCCATAAATTTTCCCACTATGAACTTCTTCATGCCTGCATCTTCTATTTTGTATTTCTTATCCAAGGCCAACCATAGTTCTTTGGAAGTTGCTGCAGTACAATACAAACTGTACAAGCTTTTGTTAAGTCCATTGAGGATATAGTTCTTGCACATAAAATCAGAACTGTTCCAAACATTCAGGGCTTCTACTTTGGTTGCGTCAGGTTCCAGTTCAGCTACCATAGGAGCATCATCATTAAGGAACTTTGCGAGACCCAAAGTTGTTAGATAAAACAATATCTTTTGTTGCCAGCATTTGAAGTCCATCTAAGTGAACTTTTTGGGCTTCTCTCCACGAGACAGAGCCGTAATCGAAGCCATAGTTCGATTCTGGTTACTTGCCATAGGTTGTATTGCTATGGAGTTGTTGTTGCTTTGTTGAGACATTATCCTTGCAGAAACAGCAAACAAACACAACATTGTTTTATGATTATTAGCAAATCAAAGACAGAAAGAGTACAGTAAGTTACTGCATTGATGATAGGTTGATTGCTTTAAAACGTCCGAGTCCAGCATAGCACCGTTTCCTTAAAACAATAGTACTCCCCCTATGGCACTTAAGGATATGAGCAATTTTTTTCCAAGATGAAACGGACGAACTCCGCAATGCAGTGTTTTGCAAGTGGAGCGACGACAAACGCAAGAGAATTCGAGTTAAGAACAGTGGAGGAAGGAGATGATTTCTAAGTGATTTTGGTAGTCTGTTGTTTAGAAATCTGAAACCTATTTATAGCAAAACTGGCATCTAATGGTCATGCCTGTTCGAAAGGTTGCGACTCTTTAACTATCTTTTGATTGTTAAGATGACGCTTCTTTTGATTTGGAGAGATACGATGGTTCTAACCATTTTTTCCGGTTGGCTAAAAATAAAAATCTAGTTTTGATATCAAACTGAACTGCCAACTGCAAAGTGCTAAGTGCCGTAATACACAGCAAACGCCCATTCGTCCATGGACACGGGCTCAGGCTCGGGCATGGGCACGGGCATGGGCACGGGCGTGGGCACGGGCGTGGGCACGGGCGTGGGCGTGGGCATGTGCGTGGAAGGGTGTGTTGCACAACCAGCTAAGTTGGTCTCTCTCTATTATGGCCATCAAATCATATTTTAATATTTATGACAAGATGTAAGATTATTCATATTCCCTAGGAAATTAATGCCTCATTCATTATTCCATTTTCCTACAATTAGCATATGCTAGTACTATTCTAGTAATTCAAATTTTAAATTACTATAATATCTTTGCATATTGGATGATGAGTAACTATGTATTTGACACTAAAAATATAAAATAGGATCAATAACCTCATAGATAGTATTAATTTTCGTATAACCAACTTAAATGCTTATATTATTTGCAGTATGTGACGTGCATAATGCTATGCAAAAGTTGAACTGCAATCTTCAATGAACTACAACTTATGAATTTTATTTTTTAGTAAGGAATTTAAGCATCAAATTTGTGCAACAATTATTATAGGTAGGAAAGTTGTAAGTTATGAAGCTCCAAAGCCAGTAATAAGCATACATTACTACATCTTCACTCTATTAAAACAATAATCTTGCAAAGCCATAAAATTTATAAATAAAAAATGTAATGCATTTAACAAATTTTTAAAGTTATATATACTAGAACTAGAATATTTACCAAATCTCAGATGATTGAAGTTACCAAAGTTTCTAGTGTCAAATAAATATAACTCCCATATTAGATCAACAACAAAATAAAATTACTCTTTCCTTATCACATATTAAAAAATAGCATGATAAACGTTGGGCAATTCATCCTTTATTTATTTCCAATAAAATGACATATTATAAGGAAAATTATCTAATATAAGACCAAGCTCAGTTCAAATCGTACTTACGGAAAAAACACAAAATATGTTGCTACATAAACCTAAGAGACATCCATATGCAATCATATTTCTTGTATCATGAATGACATGAACCTCATGCTAGAAGTAAAACTAGAAAATATATTTTATAAATATGATACAAACATATTGTGCAACTTTATTTGTAACAAGAGGTGCACAAGAGAGATTCGAATTAGAGTTATTATATACCTTGGAACGTCAAGAAATTGCATTATATACGTGTTCTATTTAGAATCTTAGTGTTTACACATAGTAAAGTGTTATGGAATTCAGACTAGAGATCACACTGACTCAAACCCCAAAGTACAATGGAAAACGAGATCTTTGTAAGTGGTGCAAAAACAACCTATTAATATCTCAATCATAATCTCAATTCAATCAAAGTAAAACCAATCTTAATCACCAAACAAGCAATAAAACAAAGCAATAATGAAAAATAAATCACATATGAGATTTATTGTAGTTCCACTAACGTTTTGTTAGTGTACATCCACTTTGAGGAGAGCTTTTATTACCATAATGAGAAGAGTACAAGAGACTGATTACAATGATCAATATTTCTAGAGAATAGATTTGTGGAGAATAGAATTAAAAAAAACTAGATTTTTGATAAACCCAATTTCATGGACGATAAACCCTTGATCAAAACCCTTGAAGATTAAGCGTCTTCTTTGAATTTTGAAAATAACTTATATAGTGAACTCCCATTCTTTGGCAAATACCCGATTTTCCCCTTGAAACCCTCACAAACAAGCACACTAAACTTGGGCCAAAAAGTCAAAACTGCAATGGGCCAGACTCTGGCTCCATAAATCCGTTATGCGTGCTATAAATGCCCAGACGTTTAATTCTCCCTGTCTGACATCTGGCATAACTCACGGGTTGCAGAAAACCTATTCCCAGACGTCTAGCAAGACCTCCCAAACTTCTGCCGCAACTCTCAGGTTGCAGTAAACCTATTATCAAACGTCTAGAGATTCCTGCCAGACGTCTGACCACCTATGCTTCATCCTTGTGATTCTTCTAGCTTCAATCCACAATTACTTAAGCATCTGTGCTCCGATTCACACACTGTTTTCATCATGATCAAGCTATTCTTAACCACTTTAATTCTCTATATAATGTCGCCAAAATTCAGCAATCCACTTTAACACTATATCCATCTCCATACTCTAAGAACCAATGGCATCATACCATCACCTCCTCAACCTTCGACCAAACAAACTTGAATACTTTCCTAATGAGCTTCGGTAAAGCCATCGCCTATTACATTCCGTCAACGAGCTCCGGCAAGGCCACTGCCCGCTAAAGTAGTGTTAGAAATATTGAAATCCAAAACCATCTTACCAAAAGACAAAAGTACTTAGGAGTGTAAAGTAAGTACATACCAAGAAGATAGAACCTCAATCTCTCACCAATACTCCTCATAATCGTCAAACAAGCTACTCCTCCAAACGTGCCACCTTGTGGCACCTAGCACTTCAACAAGCAAACCAAGTTCGAGCAATGCTCGAAATTTCCAACTGACAATGCCTTAGTGAACATATCTGCCGCATTATCCTTTATGTGCACTTTCCAAAGATATACTTGCTTATCTTTATTCATGGCTACTAAAATGACTCTCCCACTTCAATATGTTTAGTTCGTGGGCTAAAATCCAAATTCCCTGCCAAGTGAATAGTACTCAGGCTATCACATTGAACATCAATACTATTATGCTCGAATCCTAAGTCATATAACAATCGCCTCAAGTAAAGTTCCTCCTTTGTTGCCTCTACCGCGACTATCAACTCAGCCTCCATAGTGGGTAAAGAAACTACGATTTGCAATCTCACTCTCCAACTTATGCCCGTACCACCAAGTGTAAAGACATGTTCGGAAGTTGATTTCCTCTGGTCCCTATTACCGGCATAGTCCTAATCACAATAACCAACCAACTTGCAATTCATCCACTTACTACTGCCAAAAATAAGACAATGAGATGATGCACATCTAAGATATCTCAAAATAAGCTTCATAGCTTTCCAATGCGATTTCACTAGATTAGTCATATACCGGCTAACCACCCTGATGACATTTGCAATATCAGGCATTATACACACTATAGCATACATTAAACTTCCAACCGCACTAGCATATGACACCTTTTCCATATAAGCCTTGTCTTTCTTCAAGATAGATGATCCCTTACTCGAAAGCTTCACATGCAAAGGTAAAGGTCTATTTGATGCCTTTGCATTCTCCATGCTAAACCGGCAAAGCACTTTCTCAATATACTCCTTTTGAGTCAATTTTAACTCAAATCGCTTTTGGTCCCTTTCTATTTCCATGCCTAATATCCTATTTGCTCCTTTAAGATCCTTCATTTCGAATTCTGATTTTACACCCAATTTTAACTTGTTGATCTCATTTATATCTTATGAAGCAATGAGCATGTCGTCCACATACAAGAGTAAATACACCCACCAAATATTTTCCAACGTGTTAAAATAAACACAAGCATCTTTGATGCTTCTATCAAAATTGTTTCAAGCAAAAAATGATCAAATCTATTATAGCATTGTCTAGGTGATTGCTTAAACCATATAGTGATTTCTTTAACTAGAAAACTAAAGTTGACTTAACATCTACGATAAACCTTCCGGTTGCTCCATGTAGATGTCTCCATCCAAATCACCATGCAAGAAGGCAGTTTCACATCAAGGTGCTCCAATTCCAAGTCGTGAATAGAAACTATAGCAAGGACTGTCCTGTGGATCCATTCAACAATAAAATATAATTGTCTGACAAACAGATCAAAACATTCTTCAAAAGCTCACTTCACTGCGTAGGAAAATCCACTATTTAACAAGTAAAAGTGATCATCTCCAAAAGTTGAAGTATTCTTTAGAAAGAAAGAGAAAGTAAAAATTTCTCTAGCACAAAACGTATTCCATTAAAAGCATAATAGTATTTCCTCAAATCGGAAGAATTATTCTCTAAAATAAGAATGCAAGTCTTTTCAGAATATTGCAGTGAGCCGCGATACGGGGGCATATAACTATATTAATGGAAACAATGCTCGACCATCATATCACGAGCTCACTGCGATATCATATAAAGCCAATAAAGAATCATTTATTCTATATCAAAATGAGAAATAAATGCATTCTCACATACACAAGAATTTGTACAAGTAAAAAGGATTATTTTATTCTATACTGTGAAAATTCTTTACATGTGCAGATCTCAAAAAAGAAGCGGGGACCGATATCCGCACAATCTCCGGTCGATACATGCAAAAAGCAAAACAAAAAGTAGAAAATCTAGCTTATTATTCCTTCTTCCCACCGCCTTTGGAGCTCTTTCCCGGCTTGATGGTTAGTTTCAGAATCCGGCGCGGACGGGTTGGAGAAGGAGGAGTGGTCGGATCTTCTTCTGCTTTGTCTTCTCCAGCGGAAGTGCTTTTCTTCCTCTTCCTTATTGCACGCTTCCCCTTCCTCTTCGAAGAAGACTCACTTCCCGGAGAGAATAACGTGGAAAGCTTTGTGTCATCATCAAATGACTGCTCCGGAGTTTTCTCACTGTCCTCCGTCTCTTCCGCTTTCTGCTCCTGGGAAGCAGGTGGATCCTCTAAGCCTTGAAGGGCTGCTATCTGTTCTTCCTATGACCCTGGCTGAGAAGCAGGACTTACTTGAAGGGATGGAGGAGGAATAGCTGGAAGAGGAGGAGAGTGCACAATGCTTGGTGCTTCCGCTACAGAAGAAAAGAAGTTAAAATCAGTACTCTCCGAAAAAAAGAGAAGATATTGGATCATCAGGACTTAAGTAATAAGCGAGAAATTCATCAAGTTCAATTGAATCGAATGAGCAATCTACTTGAGCCAGATCTGAATCAAAGTTACCTGGAGAAGTTGGTTTAATTACGTCAATTTCATACTTTTCAGCTTCGGCGTCGTCTTGGGTCTTTTCTTCAACTTGAGTAGTGGGAGGCTCGGTAGTTGTGGCCTTAACGTCGGCTTTTGCGGGAGGTGGAGAATAAGAACTAGAGCCGATAATGTCAGGGTCAACCGAAGCCGGAAGATGAGCAGGGTCGGTTAAAGGTGCTTTCTCCAAACGCTCTTCTCCTGCCACTTCGGCGCGTTCCCTAGCAAGCTTCTCTTTCCCTCTAGCAAGCGCGGCACGTGCTTCATCATCCAGGTAAAGCGCCACAAGATCTGCCTCCGCATAGCCAGCAAACATGTCAAGTATGGCCTCCCAAACTTCGGCCAGTGTAATATCAAATTTAGGACCCAAGAACGAAAGACTACCGTGACCCAGAACACTGTGCATATAAAAGTCAAATAAAGTAGAGTCGATGTTGGCTTTGGATGCTTCGTAAGACTCTTCGGCTGCAACTTGTCCGGCAGCCGCATCATCGCGCTCTTTCTCAACTTTAAGAAGTCGAGCTTTTAGCATTTCTATCTCCGCATTCTGGGAGTTAAATGTTTCCCACAGTTGAGCATTTTCTTTGCGGTATTTTTCAGTGATATGTCGTTCAGCTACAAGTTTCATCTCGGCGTCCCTTTGAGCAGCGTGCGCATCCCGCACTTGTTTTTAAAAAACTTCCTCTTTCTGAGTATGCGAAGCGGAAGATGTAGCAAGATCCTCCTTGAGCTTCTTAACTAAAGACTCAAGCCTTGTATTATCGTCGGCAATGCTCGACATTTCTGCATCGTGTTGCTTGAGAATTTTCTTCCACTCCGAGTGATCGTTTTCCATTGTCAGCATGGCCTCAAGATTCATGCGGTTGACCCTTTGAAGTTCATCAACCAGTTTCTGCCACCCAGACATTCTCTCAATGTCGAGCTTAACAGCATCAAGATTCCTTAGCATGGCCTGCTTATCGATGGGGACCAAATCTAAGTCAAAGCGCACCCCTTTTAAGCACCAATTCGGAAATCGGCTTTGAAGTGTTAAAGGGTCGTCTTTGACTTGATACTGAGGCCTGTTTATTATTGCCTGGATGTCAGACTTCTCAAGAGCAGGAGAGCCGGATGGGATATTAGAAGAGACAGGGGCGTCAGACTTTTCGGAAATTGCAGACGCGTCCTTTTCACTAAGTCTAACCCGTTTACTCGGGTCTTCGGTAGAGTGACTTTTCCCTTTTGCGTCATAAGATTTTCGTTTGTGGGAGTCATCATCCCTTCTTCTTTGCTGCTCTTCATAAGCTCGTCTCTCTTGAGCTTTTCTAACTGCTCGCTCTTCATCAGATTCCCTACGAACAAGGAGATAGCGTCCGTAATCATAAGAGTCGCGCCCTCCATAGCGCCGAAAGTTGTCATAATATGAGCCGCTTCGCCCCATCAAAGAACCTAAAATTGAAGAAAAGACAAGTCTTAGAAATCTTCAAATTAAAGAAGCTAAGTGCATATAAGCGCCAAAAACTCTAAGTGTGTGCAACGTGCAAACTATGCGCATCAGACTACAAACCACTCTGTGGTATGGGAATGGAGACAGCTGGTGTAGAAGGTGCTGTAATTTGTTGCAAAGAAGAAGTCGCTTCGACAACAGGAGAGATCGCTTTTGAAATGTCGTCTTTAAAAAGCTCCTGAGAAGTTATCATTATATCGCTCAAATTATCAAAAGTGTCATCGCCGTGATACCCAGCAGAATTCTCTTTTTCAACTTCCACATCGACCATCTTTTCAGAAATTCAAGGATTTTCTTCCTCTTCAATAACAGGAGAAAGTGTTAACTTGCTGGACGATCCCATAACGTCAGTAGAACACTTCACCAGTGAAGTCCCAGTGGTGGGCTCTTTCAGTATAAGATCTTCGACAGGGGTCGGGGCACCTGACGTCTTTGCTGGAGAATCAGGAACTTCATGAGGCTGGATGGAACGAGAAGAATGTAGAAGTTCGAACTGGTGCAAAAGTTCATCTTTCAACAAGAATTTGGCGCTTCTCTCTTCCGTAGCCACAGCATTTAAAGTTTCAAAGATTGACTTGAGGCTGGGATTTCTAAGCTGGGGAGGAAGTGCTGAAAAAAGAAAAGAATGAAGATAAGCATTTGATAATTCGGGTTTCGAAAAGCTCATGAGATGAACAGGGAAAGGCAATCTTACTCCCGACTCTCCAAACAGCATAGAATCCCGGAGGGCATCAGACAAAGAAGAATTGACTTAGAAACCCGTGAGCACTATCGGGCAAATCCAAAATTAATTTCCGGTTTCTGGAACCTCTTACAAGCACGATTGAAGGGTGATCTTTGTTATTAGCAAAGGTGCACAAATAGCAAATCTCATCGAAGCTTGGAAGACGATTGAGCGTCCTCCGGAACAGAACACACAATCCCATCAAAACAGCATAACCATTGGGGTCTAGCTGGAAGGGAGAGATAGCTAATCGAAGGAAAAGTTCTCGGAGAAACTCGTTAAAGGGAGGGATAGCTCCACTTAAGCACATTTGACGATTCACTGTGACAAAACCGAGAGGTGGCCTGTCAGTAGTGTCGTTTGCTCCAGGAAATATAGCATCTGATTCGGCAATACCGAACTGAGTTAACAATTGTCCGAAAACTTTTTGGCTCAAAGTGGTCGGAGTTCTTTCTGGAGGATCGAGCAATGGGTTAGCAATCGGAAAAGCTTCTCCGGCTGGTCCTGAATCTTCTTGTTGAGACGTCATTCTACACAATCAACTGGATATTCAAATATGAAGGTGCACGTTTCCTAAAAAGTGTGAAGTGTTGTGCAGAACTAATGAAAATAGAAAACAAACATAACTGAAATTAAACTAGTTGACAATTGGTCGATTACAAGATTTCAGGACTTGTTAATTTCAAACTCAAGTGCAGTGTTAATGCAAGCAAATCAGCTTTAATTAACTATTTTAGTTGTGCTTTAATACTTCACTTGAATTGGTTAGTTTACGTCACTTCGTTCACACAGTTCATTCAAGTTGATTATTCTTTATCTACTAATCTGTCATTCGATGTGGGAAGTCAATGGCAGTATGTTAGTCCCGGTTTTTTGCAAATGTTATATTTAACAGATTGACAGCTTTAAAGGTTAGTATAATCTGTAAAAGAGTACAATCAAGTTCAGCAAAGTCCAAGCAGTTCGAAGTTCAGTCAAGTTCTGCCCAATTTTCTAAGTGCTAAGTCGGCCAGCGACCAAGCATAGGTCGGAGCCTCCTTAAGTCGCACTGTGCGAGTCAAAAGATTCAAGGCAATACAAACTTGTTCAAGTCCTAGCTCGGTCGCGACTTAAAGTCTATGTCGCAAGAAAGTTATGTCGTGCAGTATCTTAAGTCGTGGAGAAAGTTATGTCGTGCAGTATCTTAAGTCGTGCTGAAAGTTATGTCGTGCAGTATCTTAATTCGTGCAGAAAGTTATGTCGTGTAGTATCTTAAGTCGTGCATTTCTTAGTTCGTGCAAGTCTTAGGTCGCAAAGAATTCCAACACGACCAAATTGTTAGGTCGCTCAGATCTGTTGAGTTACTGACTTCCTCTCCACGCAATGAGTTACCAAACCCGATAACCCGTTAACATCGATACAACAAAATCCATTATCTTGTTCATGAAACTTGTCATCCTTTCGCACCACCAAATCATTCGAAAGACCGATTCAACATGTCTCCGATTTATCACAGATCGAACTCACTACTGTGCGCTCGTGAATCACAGCAATAACAATAACCAATGAAGATCAAACATCTACAACACGACTCAAAGTGAAGCACGGCGTACAAAATGGGTCTGAGATTCGGAGATTAGAATTCGTAGTTCAATGATAATTGTGGAATGGATAAGATCGAAGATGCTTACGTAATCTGTCAGCGAGGATGAATCGTTGAGGGATTAATTTGAATTTGTCTTCGAGATCACAAAATTCTATCAGTAGCAAGGCAGGAGATCGGGGCAGTAGGGTAAGGAAGAAGAAGCGACCTAACAATTTATAGGGGGTTGAGAGAAGAATGCGAATAGGCATTCAAGTTAGCACAGTTTTAGGTCGCCCACGACCTAGCAAAGTTAAGTCGAAGCACACGACCTATGGCATAGGCATGTACTTCGAGGGGCAAATGTTAACTCCCATTTTTATGCCGACGTAAAACTCTGCAACCTAAGGAAGTTAGCGACCTAACGATCTAAGGAAGTTAGCAACCTAACGACTTAGGGAAGTTAGCGACCTAACGACGTAAGGAAGTTAGCGACCTAACGACCTAAGGAAGTTAGCGACCTAACGACTTACTGGTATTAGCGACTTAACGAGCTAAAGACTTCACGACCTAAAAGACTACACGACTTAACGACCTAAAAATGTCACGACTTAGCAGACTCTACGACCTACCGACCTAAATGGGTTCACGACCTAACTCTTGAAGTGGCTCAGCGACTTACGACTTAAGAGGCTAACGACTCAAGGATTTAACAACCTACCAAGCTAAAAGCAAAGAAAGGATACACGACCTACCTTAGGTCGTTCATGACCTATCTTAGGTCGCTTACGGCCTATCTCTTGTTCAGACAAGACCGAGTACAACTTCATCAGCCTAACTTCTTAAGTCGCGAGTGGACTACGACCTAGCTTAGGTCGCTCGCGACCTACAACTTAACTTAGGTCGTACACGACCTAAGACTTGGGGATTAAATTTCGTCCAGAATCACTCCTATAAATACCCCCTAACTCCAACGGCAAAGGGACTTCGGGCCAATCATTTCCTGAAGCGCCATTACTCTGCCGAATTCTCAACTCATCCAATGTTTGAAGAACTCTAATCACTCAAGACATTACAACAAGCTTTGAGAGAAATCTACCGCGTTTAACATGAATTCGAGGAGATCTTCGACATCGAAGCTTGAGCTAATAGTCTAAAGTGTTTAGGAATCGAAATATATTGTATTTTGAAGAACATTGTATCATCTTGTAATCAGAATCAGCAATAAAAGACTATAAAGTGGACGTAGGCTCAATTACGGGCCGAACCACTATAAATCTGTTGTCTCTTTACCGTTTTCTGCTATTTTCAGCTTATATTCTGTTCCCGTACCAACGGGTGGTGCTTTCACAACTTTACTACACACACCGGGTGTTAGCGTACAATTTTCAGCGTTAACATTTTGGTGCTTTCACTGAGAAAATTGAACTCAGGAGTACCGTCACCATTGCTTCGCGAGAGTTTGTGGAAAAAGTTTCCTTAAAATCCAGACGTCTATCCGAGATAATGGCTCCTGGAAGAAGAGGTAGACCATCCAGATCCGGAAATGCTCATGAAGGGACCTCCGCTTCCCCAACAGCAAACGAAACAGCTCCTACTGTTGGAGTCACGAAAGCTGAATTAGATGATGCCGTGTCCGGATTATACCAACAAATTGAAACTCAAAACGCTTTAATGATGGATAGATTAAACGCTCTGCTTGGGGCAAATCGTCAGCCAGAAAACCATCAAACAACCTTTCCTGAAATGCCACCTTTCCAAGCTGAAGGTTCTATGCCGCATCCAACTTTTCACGAACATGTGTCCAGGCAAGCTTCCGAGAGAAGGACTGACGCCTGCCCGGCGATGCCTCTAAACAATAAAGAGTACCTATCAGAGATGATTAGCCGAATCATGAAAGAGAGCATGCAGAGGGAAGAAAATGAGAGTGACTGGGGATTTGCACCAAGCAGAACTCCGTTTACTGAAAGGATCCTGAAAGCGGAATTTCCAAGGAAATTTGCACCTCCTACTATCCCAGCCTATAGGGGAATGAGTGACCCTAATCATTTCCTATACAAGTACGACTGGCATATGACCGGTGCAAGAGCTTCAAATGAGATTAAGTGTCGATACTTTCCAGTGTACTTAGAAGGTGTGGCGTTACTTTGGTTTACAAAGCTTCCAGTTCGGTCTGTGGATCAATTCACCGACTTAACGCGAAAGTTCAAAGATCGGTTCAGATTGTATGCTTCAAGAGCTAAGGATATAATGTCACTGTCTAGCCTTGAACAAGCTCCCGAAGAATCAATCAAATCTTTCCCGAGCCGTTTCAATATAGCTCTAGCCGAAGTGGATAATGCAGAGCCGCGTATGATCCTGACTTACTTGATGCGAGCCGTCGATAAATCAAGTGAATTTGGAAAATGGCTAAAGATGAAAGAACCAAACTCGCTTGAAATTTTTTATAAAAAGGCCGATGAATTCATGCGCCTAGAAAACCTTTCCGCACCAACAAAGGTGGTGGTAGCTAAGGACAACAATAATGATCTTGCTTCTAACAAGAGAGATTCTGGGAATCAGAAAAGGGAAAATGACGGAGGAAAGAACCAGGGGAATGAGAAGAAACTCCGCCGCTTTAATCCTTCAGATTTTACTCCTTTGACTGACACACCGGAAAATATCTTTTTCGCAACGAAAGATGTTGTCAAGTATCCTAATCCACCTGAGATGAGAAGAGGTGCAGTGCGTAATGGGAAATTCTACCGATTTCACAATCAACCCGGCCATGACACTGACCAATGTCGCCAGTTAAAAAGTGTGATTGAAGAATTGCTGAAACAGGGTAAACTTCAACAATATGTAAAGAAAAACGGAGTCGATCCAACCTCATCCACTCAGGGGCAACAACATCCTACCCTTCAATCCGGCTCTCGCAACAACACAACAATGCAAGAGTCCGAAAAGCTTGTCATTAATGTTGTCACAGGGGGTCCACACCCATCAAGCGGAAGTTGGGACGACTGCTAATTACCCACAAAACTGCGGCTGGGGCACCTTTCACTCTCTCTGGCATATGAATTCAAAACTACGAATCCAGTAGAAATTGAAATCCAATCCGGAGATTCTAGAACAACAATTACTTGCATCCATGTTTTACTTAACATTGCTTAAGTCTGTAAAATGATGGTGGATGTATAACTTTCGTATTGTAAACCGCTGAGAAATCAGTGTGATTCGATAATAAAGAACTATAAATCTTGTGTTCCCTAATGCTATAAAAGGCCTGTCATATTTCGATGTGCAAATATCTTTAAAATATTGTTAAAATGTTGATTTAATATTGCAGGCTATCAAAGCAAAGCTTACCTATTTCAACACATCCCAAGACTCAACGACTCCTACGAATCACTCAATAATGTTAAGCCACAAAAGAAGTGCTATTCACAAACCGTTAGTGATTCTACCAAAGCGGGCACCTTCCCGACGAGAAGGTTCCAGACTCTTGCTAACTAATCGCGATCGTTTGTTTAAACAAACATCCGGTAAAGTAGCTTGCGTCTGCCCCATGGATTCACTCGACGATAAAGTACACTCCTCTGGCAACAAGAAAACACCTTGCAAAAAGAGTGGAACATGCACTTGGACGGGTAAAAAGGAATCGCTAAGAAGCAGATGGTAAGAGGACACAAGCAACAAAGCTCTCTTTGAGGCACAACTCTTCGGAGAAGACCTCTTCAGGAGCAGAAAGATCTTTTCGGAGGCACATTTCATCGGAGTTGAAGTGTAAAATGCTCCTCTTCGGAGGCCCACTTCACCAGAATTGAAATGCCAAAAACTGCTTCTCTTTGGAGACCAAAACTGCTTCTCTTCGGAGACCAAAAATCGCTTCTCTTCGGAGACCAAAAATCGCTTCTCTTCGGAGACCAAAACTGCCTCTCTTCGGAGACCAAAACTGCTTCTCTTTGGAGACCAAAATCGCTTCTCTTCGGAGACCAAAAATCGCTTCTCTTCGGAGACCAAAATCGCTTCTCTTCGGAGACCAAAAATCACTTCTCTTCGGAGACCAAAAATCGCTTCTCTTCGGAGACCAAAAATCGCTTCTCTTCGGAGACCTAAATCTCGCTTCTCTTCGGAGACCAAAACTGCTTCTCTTCGGAGACCAAAACTGCTTCTCTTCGGAGACCAAAACTGCCTCTCTTCGGAGACTAAAATTGCTTCTCTTCGGAGACCACAAAGCCTTCTTCAGAAGCAATAAGACAAATAAAGCCTTTTAACAAGGCACATCCAAAAACTTTGTTGGTGGAACCACTATAAATCTGTTGTCTCTTTACCATTTTCTGCTATTTTCAGCTTATATTATGTTCCCGTTTCGACGGGTGGTGCTTTCACAACTTTACTACACACACCGGGTGTTAGCGTACAATTTTCAGCGTTAACAGTGATTGCTTAAACCATATAGTGATTTCTTTAACTAGAAAACTAAAGTTGACTTAACATCTATGATAAACCTTCCGGTTGCTCCATGTAGATGTCTCCATCCAAATCACCATGCAAGAAGGCGGTTTCACATCAAGGTGCTCCAATTCCAAGTCGTGAATAGAAACTATAGCAAGTAATATTGGGATTGAAGTATGACGCACAACCGGTGCGAATATCTCATCATACTCCTTTAGCTTCTTTTGTGCAATCCACTTGGCCACTAATCTAGCTTTGTATCTCCCATCGTCCTTCACCTTACATATCCATTTGCACCCAATAGAACGGTTTTCTTTAGGAAGTGTAACCAAATCCCAAGTTTGATTCTTCAACAATGATTACATCTCTTCCTCCATGGCACAAATTCACTTCGAGTTATCACTCGAATCCATGACATCATCAAGATCCATCGACTCATCTTGGACTACATGAAGAGCATAGTTCAAATTATCATAAAAGATAAGATACTTCCAATCACCATATCTATCAGGTGGCCTTATAGCACGTCGACCAATCCGAGTAGCAAAACTATCACCCAAACTCCTTTCGGCTTCACCTTGAACCTGATCATCTCTAGAATCATGTACATCACTAACACTACTAGAGGAACCATATGGACTATGTGATATAACATCAACTGCTTCCTCTTCACAAGCATCTTTAACTGCTCTACTCCTTGGATGGAAGATGGGAATAACATCCTTCTCCTTTGATTCACCATAACCAAATCTGGAATAATCGATGAGCTCTCATTCTCCATGAACAATGCTAACTCATCAAAAGTAACATGATGAGAATTCACAACCTTCAGTCTAACGGCCCGCAAACCCGTACCCCTTGAATTGACATTAATCTCCATCAAATCAACTCAAGAAGGACGGAAATACGAACTATTCGGGTTAAAGAAGAAAGAGGTAGAAGAAGAAGATAGAAAATCAACATCATAATCTAACCATCGCAGCGAAATAAAATATAATAGATAATAACTAATCGAAAGGAAACTATATCTGTTTATACATACATCACCAGAATACAACATCAGAGTACAATATAATCAACATCACAATTCTGGATAGTTATAATAACTTGTCCCACATACAGAATACACAACATACACAATACAGCGGAATATACATCATATACGTGTGATACGTCTCGCCATCCAGCCCGTCTCCTAAGCTCCACAGTATCCTTTCATGTAATCTATAATACTCGGTCTGACCCGAGCATTATAATAAAATAACACCTGAGTCAGTCTGGAAAACCAGCGTGAGAGAACACACTCAATTGGATTATTAAAGTTTTCAAAACCCTTTGAAATCAAAAGCATCTCGTAAGACCACGCCACAAATAAACATGTCAGGTTTTTACCTTACGATAGCCAAAACACTTTTTATCAAATCCGTCTAATATTATAATAGTGTCTATAGAAAGTAAAATAGAATCTAGCTGAAATGCTTTCATCTCACGTTTTAGCAATAGTTGGGCACAATCAAAACCATACAGGCGCGTAGGGAGAATGGATTTCCAACTATTGACTAGGCACTGGGGTACCACCTGTCACAGTACCTGGTCTAGATCAGCGTACCAAGGACTACGCATGATCCCCTGCAACACAAGACCGGAACTACCAAAGGGTAATTTCGAGTATGATCACCCAGTGGTTGGGATCAACAACCGCCCACACAGCCAAAATAAATAGGGACATCTAGACAGGGATGACCTCACCCTAATGGGTGCGACCAACATAGCCGTGCTGCATAACCCCTGATTTTTAGTCATTCCCGATTGATGAGGCTTGAGGCTAAGCGTTACCTTTTTAGAACATATCACTTAGAATGCCCACCGTCCACCTGACGATGTTCCGAAAAAATTCATCCATACAAGTCCGTCCCGGGTTCGAACGGAACCGAAGGCACTACTCCTACTACATCCATTTTGGAATCATCCTCAGGATTAGTAGCGACTAGCCCTTGCACTTCACTGCTCCATCTTCTATTCCAAACTCGTTTTCCCCACGAAAACGTATAAATCGAATCGAAGTGGTTTTTGAAAAATAAATCTCGATCCCGGTTTCTTCGAAACGATCAGCGCATTGGCCAATATTGATAGTCGGTTATTTAACTATCAATTAACATTCACAAACATCCATCAAACAATAAATAATTTTCCAAATTATTTATTGATCTCAAAATATCTTCGTAAGATATATTTCCATTTTCAAACCTTTTTGAAAACAATTTCCAAACCACTCTTCTCATGGAATAAATTCCCAATTATTTATTTCCACTGAAAACACCAAGTACAATTACTTTAGATTTTTAAAATAATTTAAAAACACTTTATTATAAAATATCCTTTAAGCCATTTAAGTTAAAACTACTTTAATACTTATCCAAAAATATATACTTTAAAATATTTAATATAAGCTACTTTAGAAAATATAAAACTAAGTTTTTATCTTTTTAAAACAAAATACCAAGTCACCTTTAAATAACTACTACTAAATCAATTTGAAAAATTCTTACTTTAAAACTTAAACGTTTAAAATAATAAATTTTCTATATATGGCACTTACATATTTGAATTGAGTTAGTACATGTATAGGGAAGCTGTATGACTGGATTTGGTCGCGTACAATGCTAAATAAATAACCGCTTTGCTTAAAAATGCTAAATAAAGGTACGCCTACGCAATAAAAATAGGAAATATGAACTGTTTTTTTTTCTGACCGTGTGGGTCGATGTATATATATTTATATCTCTTGTCAAATTGCAAAAGCTCCTCCGTGCAAGGAAGACTCTGCGAAAAACAACATCAGAATCTCACAATCGCAACGAAACAAAATATAATAAATAATAACAGATCTTTGCACAAAATGAAACCATATTTGTTATATACAATACATCATTAGAGTAGATCACAAGTAAACAACAATTACCAGCCTGGCAGTTATATCAGCCTGCCTCACAAATGCTATCAATTTTTGAACAAAACACTACAGCGGAAATAAACAAGTACGAGTAATACGTCTCGGACTCTAGCTCCTCTCCTGAGCTCCAAAGTATCCAATACTGAACCTGAAATACTTGGTCTGACCCGAGCATTATAATAAAATAACACCCGAGTCACTCTGGAATACCAGCGTGAGAGAAATACATCCAAACTGATTCTTAAAGTTTCAAAATCCTTTGAAATCAAAAGCATCTCGTAAGACCACGCCACAAATAAACATGTCGGGTTTTTACCTTATGATAGCCAAACACTTTTTATCAAATCCGTCTAATATTATAATAGTGTCTATATACAAATACTTATTCAAATAGCTGAAATTGTTACATGATTAAATTACAGCATACTAGCCACAAAGTGGGTTCTACAAACAAAAACCATAAAGGCACGTAGGGAAAATGGATTTCCAACTAATGACTATGCACTGGGGTACCACCTGTCACAGTACCTGGTCTAGATCAGCGTACCGAGACCACGCCCGATCCCCTGCAACACAAAGCCGGAACTACCCCTTACTGGATAATTCCGAGTAAGATCACCCCACGGTTGGGATCAGCAACCGCACCACTAAGCCGAAATAAAAAGGGACATCTAGACAGGGATGACCTCACCCTAATGGGCGCTACCCACATAGCCTTGCTGCATAACCCCAGATTTTCAGTCATTCCCGGTTGATGAGGCTCGAGGCTAAGCGTTACCTTTTTAGAACATATCCCTTGGAATGCCCACCTTCCACCTGACGATGTTCCGAAAGCATTCATCCATACAAGTCCGTCTCGGGTTCGAACGGAACCGAAGGCACTACTCCTACTACATCCATTCTGGAATCACCCTCAGGATTAGTAGCGATTAGCCCTTGCACTTCACTGCTCCATCTTCGACTCCGAACTCGTTTTCCACGAAAACGTACAAACTGGATCGAAGTGGTTTTCGAGAAATAAATCCCGATCCCGGTCTCTTCGAAACGATCAGTGTATTGGCCAATATTGATAGTCGGTTATTTAACTATCAATTAACATTCACAAACAACCATCAAACATAAATAATTTCCCCAAATTATTTATTAATCTCAAAATATCTTTGCAAGATATATTTCCACTTTTCAACCCTTTTGAAAACGGTTTCAAAAACCACCTTTCTCTCACGGAGTAAATTTTCCAAATATTTTCTATCTCCATTGAAATCACCAAGTACAACCACTTTAGATTTTTAAAATAATTTAAACACTATATTATAAAATATACTGTTAACTCCCTTTTAGCAACGACCTACGAGTTAAGAGAAATGAACAAGTCAGGTTATGCCACGACTTATAAGAAGCCAACGAGTTAAACAGCCTAAAACCTAAGTGGACTCGACGACTTACGACTTAGCTGCTGAAAGAGGATCTACGACTTACGACTTACCGGGTTAGGGAGCTATGACCTAAGAGAGTCTACGACCTAACTGCTGAAGGTAACTCCGCGACCTAGCAATGCTACGACCTAAGAGAGTCTACGACCTAACTGCTAAAGGTAACTCCGCGACCTAGCAATGTTGCGACCTAAAGACTCCGCGACCTAGCAGTGTTGCGACCTAAAGACTTCGCGACTTAAGAAGGTTCCGACCTAATGAGTTACAACTTAGCTTAAGTCGTTCATGACTTATAGCTTCAGTTCCTAAAGACTTAGGAAGTATACGACTCAACAGGCCACGACTTAACAGTTTACGACCTAGTGGGTGCACGACTTAAGAACCTCACAGCTTACGACTCATGGTCCTAACGACTCAACGAGTTAAGCTATCTACAACTTAAAGAAAGGGGGTTCTGACTTAACGACTCAGCGAGTTAAGGTCTTACGAGTTAAGGTCTTACGACTTAAGGGTCTTACGACTTAAAGGCTACGAGGTTAAAGTCCAGAGCCCATGCTTATACTACCTCTGATAAGTCGGCTACGACTTAACACTTGTCGAAGACAGCCACAAGATGAGCCCAGAACAACCATCCCTTAACTCGCTACCGACTTACGACCTAAGACTTCTATAAGTCGGCTACGACTTAGGACTTAGGCAAATTTCCAGAGTCCAAATCAGCTCCTATAAATACCCCACCACTTCCAACTTGGAGAGGACTTTTTGGGGCCATTCATTTCTTCAAGCGCCGTTGCGCTGTCGAAGTCTCCTCTCATTCAGCAATCAAAGATCTTCAAGCATTCGAGACACTACAACAAGCTTCGAGAAGAACTCCTTACATCCAACACGGATTCGTCGAGTCTCATCATCAAAGATTGAGCTAGTAGTCAAGAGTGCTTTCGTGATCAAGTTGTATTGTATTTTGAAGGATATTGTATCAAATTGTAACCGAATCAGCAGTAAAAGATTATAAAGTGGACGTAGGCTCAATTACGGGCCGAACCACTATAAATCTGTTGTTCATTTACTTCTTTTCTGCTATTTTTCAGCTTATATTCTGTTCCCGTACCAACGGGTGGTGCTTTCACAATTCTATTACACACACCGGGTGTTAACGTTCACTTTTTAGCGTTAACATTTTGGTGCTTTCACTGAGAACCCAACTCAGGCGATCATCCACCGTTCCTTCGCAAAGATTCATAAAAAGAACCTCTCTTAAAAACTAGATCCGAAATAATGGTTCCTGGAAGAAGAGGTAGACCTATCAGATCCGGAAATGCTCATGAAGGGACTTCCGCTTCCCCAACGACAGACCAAGCAACTCCAACCGTTGGAGTCACCAGGGCTGAATTGGATGATGCAGTTTCTGGATTGTACCAACAGATTGAAACCCAAAATGCTTTGATGATGGATAGGTTAACTGCTCTGCTCGGGGCAAATCGCCAACCAGAAAACCGTCAAACTACTCTTCCTGAAATGCCACCTTTCCAGGCTGATGGTTCTATGCCGCATCCAACTTGCCATGAACATATGCCCGGGCAAACTTCTGAGGGAAAAACTGATGCTTGTCCGGAGGTGTCTTTGAACAATAAAGAATACCTGTCCGAAATGGTTAGCCGCATCATAAAAGAGAGCATACAAAGGGAAGAGGATGAGAACGACTGGGGATTCGCTCCAAGCAGAACTCCGTTTACTGAAAGGATCCTGAGAGCGGAGTTTCCAAGGAAATTTGCACCTCCTACTATCCAAGCCTATAGGGGAACTGGTGACCCTAATCATTTCCTATACAAATACGATTGGCATATGACCGGTGCAAGAGCATCAGACGAGATCAAGTGCCGATACTTTTCGGTATACCTGGAAGGTGTGGCTTTACTTTGGTTCACAAAGCTTCCAGTTCGGTCTGTAGATAAGTTCTCCGACTTAACGCAAAAATTCAAAGAACAGTTCAGATTGTATGCTTCAAAAGCTAAGGATATAATGTCACTGTCTAACCTTGAACAAGCGCCCGGAGAATCAATCAAATCTTTCTTGAGCCATTTCAATATAGCTTTAGCCGAAGTAGAGAATGCGGAACCACGCATGATCCTGACTTATTTGATGCGAGCCATTGATAAATCGAGTAAATTTGGAATATGGCTGAAGATGAAGGAACCAAACTCACTTGATAAATTTTATAAAAAGGCCGACGAGTTCATTCGCCTTGAAAGCCTTCCTACGACATCGAAAGTGGTTGCTGCCCAAACTAATAATAACAATGTCCCATCTAATAAAAGAGAATCTGAAAGTCAGAAAAGGTAGAATGAAGGAGGAAAGAGCCAGGGAAATGAAAAGAAACCTCGCCGCTTCAATCCTTCGAATTTTACTCCTTTAACTGATACACCAAGAAATATCTTTTTTGCAACAAAGGACGTTGTCAGGTATCCTAAGCCACCTGAGATGACGAGAGGTGCAAAGCGTAATGGAAAATTCTGCCAATTTCACAATCAACCTGGCCATGACACTGACCAATGTCGCCAGTTAAAGAATGTGATTGAAGAATTGCTGGAGCAGGGTAAACTCCAACAATACGTTAAGAGAAGCGGAGTCGCTCCAACCTCATCCACTCGGGATCAACAACATCCTACCCATCAATCCGACTCTCTCAACAACACTGCAGTGCAAGATATAGAAAAGCTTGTCATTAATGTTGTCACAGGAGGTCCACACCCAGCAGGCAGAAGTTGGGATGACTACTAATGGTCCACAAAACTGCAACTGGGGCATCTTTCACTTTCTCTGGCATATAAATCCGAAGCTGCAAATCTAGCACAAATGGAAATCCAGCTTGGAGATTCTAAAACAACAATAACTAGCATCCATTTTTTACTTAACAGCGTTGCTTAAATTTGTAAAAAATGATGATGGATGTGTGACTTCTGCATTGTAAACCGCTGAGAAATCAGTGTGACTGAATAATGAAAAAACTATGCATTCTGTGTTTTCTATTATAAAATGCCTGTTATATTTCGATGTGTAAATACTCTAAATGTATTGCTAAAATGTCGATCTAATATTGCAGGTCATTAAAGCAAAGCTCACCCATCGCCAAGCTAAGCGAGCCTTACAAATCATTTACTAAAGCAAATACCAAGCAACAAAAAATTCCAGATTCAAATCCTATACAAGAAGAACCTCACATAAAAAGTTGGCAACTTCACTGGGGCAAGCCTTCGTTAACCGGTTGTGATTGTCAATATGAACAGACATCCAGCTAGGAAACTCGCATTTGTCCCATGAAGTTATTCAACAGTGAAGTCCACTTCTTCGGATGAGGAAATTTACTTACAAAAGGAACGAAGATACGCTTGGAAATGATAGTAAAAGATCGCTAGTGGGCAGATGATGGGAGAACATGGCCAAGCAAGCACGGAAGCAACCAAAAGGAATTTTGCTCCTCAATAAAAGGGCCGGTAGAACCACCGAAGGGACACCTTCCCAAGCAGAAGGAATAGGGCCCTTGCTAACTGATCGTGATGCATCCGATCAGGCAGCTTGCGTCCGTCCCGTAGATCTACTCGCCCCTGAGAAGCAACCTTCCTGGCACACCAACCAACCGATGCTCCTTCCCAAAGGTCAACAAAGCCCTCTAACGAGGCACGCCAATAAATGGGAGAGCTTTCCTCAATCAAAAAGATCGGTGGGACTACCAAAGGGGCACTTTGTTAATTAATTGCGATCGTTTGTGCAAACAAACATCCAATCGAGCAACTTGCGTTCGCCCCGTGGACCCCTCCGACCATGAGAAAGTAACTTCCAGGCAACCACAAGCCCTTTTCGGAGGCACAAGCCCTCTTCGGAGGCACAAGACATCTTCGGAGGCACGCTTCACCATGCTTGAAGCACAAAATCAAAAGCCCTTTTCGGAGGCAAAAGCCCTCTTCGGAGGCACATTTCACCCGTGTAGAAGTGCAAAATGCTTCTCTTCGGAGACCCACTTCACCAGTGATGAAATGCTAAAAAGCCCTTTTCGGAGGCACATTTCACCCGTGTAGAAGTGCAAAATGCTTCTCTTCGGAGACCCACTTCACCAGAGCTGAAATGCCAAAATTGCTTCTCTTCGGAGACCAAAATTGCTTCTCCTCGGAGACCAAAATTGCTTCTTTTCGGAGACCAAAATTGCTTCTCTTCGGAGACCAAAATTGCTTCTCTTCAGATACCAAAATTGCTTCTCTTCAGAGACCAAAAGACCTCTGCAGAGGCGCACTTCACCTTGCCTGAAGTACCAAAAATAAGCCCCTTACTGGGGCACAAAATCGAAACCTTCTTCGGAAGCTCATTTCACTGCGTAGGAAAATTCGCTTTTAACAAATAAAAGTGATCATCCCCAAAAGTTGAAGTGTTCTTCAGAAGGAAAGAGAAAGTAAAAAACTTCTCGAAAGACGAGATATACTTTATTAAAAGCAGAATGATTCTTCCCTTAAAAGCGGAATAGTTATTCTCTGGAATAAGAGTATCAGTCTTGAAAAAGCTAGGAATATTGCAATGCACTTGCGGTATGGGGGCAATACTATACGATTCAGTTACATGAACAAAGTAATATACAAGCAACATACCGCGAGTTCATCACAATATCATGAAAAATAGATGATGTGGAATAAATGCATTCTCAAACGCAGACAAAAAGTTTGCACAAGTAAAAAGAATCGTTTGTTCTACACTAAAAATAAAAAACAGATGCATTCTCACATACACAAGAGTTTGTACAAGTAAAATAATTGTTTTATTTAGTACTATGAAAATTCTTTACATGTGCAGATATCTCAAAAAGCAAAAGCAGGGACCGGTACCCGCACAATCCCCGATCGATACATGCAAAAAGCAGAAAAGTCAAAACCAAACTCATTTCTCCTTCTTCCCACCCTTGGAGCCTTTACCCGGCCTGGTAATTAGTTTCGAAGGCCATATCGGAGAAGAAGGAGAAAGAGACTCAGCCGGATCGACTTCTGCTTCATCTCCAGCAACAGAAGAACTTTTCTTTCCTTTCTTCGAAACCACACGTTTCCCCTTCTTCTTGGAAGAAGACTCACTCCCCGGAGTAAGAAATGTAGAAAGCTTTGTGTCGTAGTCAAAAGATTGCTCCGGGGTCTTCTCACTATCTTCCAGATCTTCTGCTTTCTGCTCCTCGGAAGCAGGTGGTTCGTCCAAGCCTTGAAGGGCTGCTATCTGTTCTTCCTGTGGACCTGGTTGAGAAGCTGGAAGAGGAGTAACTTGAGAAGGAGGAGGAACGACAGCTGAAGAAGGAGAAATTGGTGCAGTTTCCGGCACGTCC
The DNA here is from genome assembly GCA_030737815.1 of Allium fistulosum. Taxonomy (NCBI): domain Eukaryota; kingdom Viridiplantae; phylum Streptophyta; class Magnoliopsida; order Asparagales; family Amaryllidaceae; genus Allium; species Allium fistulosum. Next base: position 531,549,360 of record CM060908.1, on the reverse strand, counting down.
GCTGCATAATAAAAGAAATCAAAATCAGTATTCTCCAAGGAAAAAGAAGACAGTGGATCGTTAAAGCTTAAGTAATAAGTAAGAAGTTCGTCGAACTCGGTTGAATCGAATAAGCAATTCACTGAATTCGTCTCGTCAAAGTTACCTGGAGAAGCCGGTTTAGCGAGATCAATCTCAAAATCACGAGCCTGAAAATCCTTCATTGCCTCTTCTTCTGTAGGAGTGGTCACAACTGGATGTGAAGGATGAGAGCTGGAATCCATAATGTTTGCATCAGCCGAAGTGGAAGTATGAACAGGGGCAGTTAAAGGAGCTTCCTTTATTGAAAGCTCTTCTCCCAGTGATTCAGCCCGCGCTTTAGCAAGCTGCTCCTTCCCTCTAACAAGAGCGGCGCGAGCCTCATCATCAAGATAGCGAGCCTCAAATTTTGCTTCCTCAAATTTTGCTTCATCATAGCCGGCACCTTTAAACATATCAAGTGCGGCTTCCCACACTTCAACCAGAGTGATTTCATAATCTGGACCCAAAAAAGCAAGGCTCCCACGACCCAGAACGCAGTGTAAATAAAAGTCGAATAAGGTAGAACTGATGCTTGCTTTCGTTGCCTCATGTGATTGCTCAGCCGCTTCTTTTTCGGCAATGGCAGCAACCCTACCAGTAATAGCCTCATCACGCGCTGTCTCAGCTTTAGCCAGTCGAGACTTTAGTAACTCAATCTCCACGTTCTGGGAGGTGACCTTTTCCCGCAGTTCGGTGTTTTCTACTCGATATTTTTCAGTAATGTGCTGTTCGGCAGCAAGCTTCATTTCGACATCTCTTTGTGCAGCATGCGCATCCCGCACTTGCTTCTGAAAGACTTCTTCTTTTTGAGTATATGATGCAGAAGAAGAAGCGAGATTTTCCTTAAGTTGCTTAACTTCAGACGCAAGCTTTGCGTTGTCGTCTGCAATGCTCGTCATCTCCGCATCATGCTGCTTGCGCCATTTGTCCCATTCTGATTTATCGTTCTCCATGGTCATCATCGCCTCAAGGTTAATATGGTTGACCCTTTGAAGTTCATCAACCAACTTCTGCCATCCAGACATTCTTTCAATATCAAGCTTGACAGCATCGACATTTCTCAGCATTGCCTGCTTATCAATGGGAACCAAATCTAAGTCAAAACGGACTCCTCTTAGACACCAATTCGGAAACCGGCTCTGAAGCGTTGGAGGGCCGTCTTTAACTTGATATTGCGGCCTGTTAATGATGGTTTGAATATCAGATTCCTTTAGAGGAGGAGAGCCGGCCGGAATATCAGAAGAAATGGGAGCGTTAGCCTTCTCAGAAATAGCAGACGCGTCACTTGTCTTAGATCGTTTGCTCGATTCATCAGTAATATGAGTCTTCCCTTTGTCATCATAAGACTTTTGCTTATGAGAATCGTAAGTTCTGTAAGAAGAATCATATCAATCAGCATCTCTTCTTCTCTGCCGCTGCTCATAATCCCATTTCTCTTGAGCCTTCCTTTGGGCCCGTTCCTCATCTGTCTCTCTCTGATCACCAAGATATTTCCTAAAGTCATAGGATCCACGACCTCCATGGCGCTGAAATGAGTCATAGTATGAGCCGGAGCGTCCCATCGGAGAATCTGAAAACGGAAAAGAAGTAAAGTTTAGAAATTTCCAGAAAGAAAGAGTAAATGCTTATAAGTACAGAAAAATCCTAAGTGTGTGCGGCGTGCGAACTACGTGCGTCAAACTACAAACCACGCTTTAGTGCGGGAACAGAGACGACGGGTGTAGAAGGCGTCGAGGTCTGTTTCAAAGAGGAAGTCGCTTCAATGACAGGAGAGTTCGCCTTTGGAATATTATCCTTGAAAAGCTCTTGAGAAGTTATCATTATGTCACTCAAGTCATCGAAGGTGTCATCATTATGATGCTCAGCAGAATTCTCCTTCTCAACTTCCACATCAGTTGATTTTTCAGAAACTCGAGGATTTTCTTCCTCTTCGATAATTGGGGCAAGTGCTAACTTACTGGACGACTCCGCAATGTCGGTAAGAGTAGAACACTTTACCAATGAAGTCTCAACGGTAAGTTCTTTCGGTGAAGGTTCTTTAGTAGAAACGGGGGCATCTGACTCCTCAGCTGAACAATCAGGGACTTCATGTGACTGAGTGGAGCGGGAAGGATGTAAGAGTCCAAATTCATGGAGTAACTCATCTTTCAATAGAAATTGAACACTCCTCTCCTCAACCGGCACGGCCATAAGCCTCTCAAAGGTAGCCTTGTGACGAGGTTCCCTAGAGGGGGAAGGGAGCGCTGAAACAGTAGAAAAAGAAGTTAACACATGACAATTTGGACTTCGAAGAATTTAGAAAACACAGGGAAAAGATAGATAGTCGTACTTCCCACTCTCCAAATGGCGTAAAATCCCAGGGGACAACGAACAAAGAAAAACTGGCTCAAAAACCCAGGAACGCTTTCGGGAAGACCAATAATCAGTTTACGGTTCCTGGCACTCCTTACAACTGTGATAAAGGGATGGTCTTTGTTCTTTGCAAATGAGCACAGGAAGCAAATTTCTCCAAAACTGGGAAAACGGTCCAGCTTTCTCCTAAAAAGCACACACAGTCCCAGCAGGATGGCATAGCCATTAGGGTGTAGTTGAAAAGGGGAGATAGATAATCGAAGGAGAAGTTCTCGAAGACAGTCATTAAACGGGGGAATCGCTCCACTCAAGCACATTTGGCGGTTCACTGCGACAAAGCCGTGGGGCGGCCTATCAGCAGTGTCATTTACTCCGGGGAGCAAAGCGTCAGATTCAGCAATGCCAAACTGGGTGCATAGTTGACGGAAGACTTTATGACTCAGAGTGGTAGGAGTCCTTTCCGGGGGATCATTCAGCGAGGTAGCAATTGGAAAAGTTTCTCCAGCTGGTTCCAAGTCTTCTTGATGAGATGCCATTCTACACAATCAGCTGAATGTTCAAAAGTGAAGGTGCACGTTTCCTAAAAGTGTGAAGTGCTGTGCAAAACTAATGAAAACAAGGAAAAGCAAGTATAACTGAAATTAAACTAACTGACAATCAGTCGATTACGAGATTTCAGAACTTGTTAATACTCAAGTGCAGTGTTAATGCAGACAAATCAGTTTTAGTTTACCATTACGATTTTGCTTTAATACTTCACTTGAATTGGTTATTGTATAGCATTGCACTCATACAGTTCATTTATTTAAATTTTTTCTTTGTCAACTAATCTGTCATTCGATGTGGGCGGTCAGTGGCAGTATATTCGTCCCAGTATTCTGTGAATGTTGTGTTAAGCAGGTTATTAGCATTAAAGTCAAGACAGTGTGGTAAAAAACACAACACAGTTCAAATTTAAGAGTTCAGCCAACTTCTGTGCAAAATCATCTAAGTCTTAAGTCGTTAAACGACCTATCATAGGTCGGGGCTTTTAGGTCGTATTGTGCGAGTCAAGATGTTCAAGGCATGTTCTCTTAAGTCAGATCATTCAAGTCCAAGAATTCAAAGTCATGGAGTTCAAGTTATTAAGTCGTTCAGATAGGTTCGCGAGTTACGAGTTAAGGGCTATCTCATTCACGACCTAGTCTTTCAAATGTGCTCGCAAGTTAAATCCTTAAGTGCTAACTCGGCGACGACCTAAGAAAGTTCCTATGAGTTAAGTCGTTGGTTATCTAATTCTTTGAGTCATCAGCCATAACACTTATAGAGATATGAAGCTTCGGTTTGAAACAACGCATCTGCTAACTCGTCCACGACCTAAGGGGCAAGCTACGAGTTAAGTTAAGCCATCAGTCTATTCAGAACGCGAAGGCCTTAAGTCGTTCGTCTTCTCCCCAATACATCAATTCGCTAAACTCCTTAACCCGTTAACCCATTAGCCTCTCCTCCAACCAAAACTCTCGTTCCCTCAGCGCACTTAATCATCCCGAAATCACCATAAACCCGGTCTAATGTCATTCCATCACAAACCACGAATCGATCAAACTGAAATGCTGCTGTCCATCGTCTTGTTCTGACCGACTGTCCAAAGCCAGGACAAGCTGTCTCAAACCCATCAGTAATCAATTGAAACAAGAATTGCAGAGAAGTACGGCATGAGAAAAGGGGGGTCGATGGTGAAAATGGGATTCGTAATTGGGTGATAATCGAGGAATGAATAGCAATCTAATCCACTTACGTGAGAAGGAATTAAGGATGACTGGCAATCGGTAGGTCTGAGTCGTCTTTGGAAAGCTTGAAAAGTCGTTAATGGCGGATTCAAATAGAGGAACAGGTAAAGGAAAAGAAGGAACGACCTAAGCTATTTATACCCTGGGACAGTGAAAGGTGAATCGACACATCCGACCTACGACTTATACTAAGTCATTCGCGACCTACGACTCATCAAGAAGCGAGCTAAGGAAATCGAAACACACGACTTACGACTTAAGGCGTGTACTTCGAGGGGCAAATGTTAACTCCCTTTTAGCAACGACCTACGAGTTAAGAGAAATGAACAAGTCAGGTTATGCCACGACTTATAAGAAGCCAACGAGTTAAACAGCCTAAAACCTAAGTGGACTCGACGACTTACGACTTAGCTGCTGAAAGAGGATCTACGACTTACGACTTACCGGGTTAGGGAGCTACGACCTAAGAGAGTCTACGACCTAACTGCTGAAGGTAACTCCGCGACCTAGCAATGCTACGACCTAAGAGAGTCTACGACCTAACTGCTGAAGGTAACTCCACGACCTAACAATGTTGCGACCTAAAGACTCCGCGACCTAGCAGTGTTGCGACCTAAAGACTTCGCGACTTAAGAAGGTTCCGACCTAATGAGTTACAACTTAGCTTAAGTCATTCACGACTTATAGCTCCAGTTTCTAAAGACTTAGGAAGTATACGACTCAACAGGCCACGACTTAACAGTTTACGACCTAGTGGGTGCACGACTTAAGAACCTCACAGCTTACGACTCATGGTCCTAACGACTCAACGAGTTAAGCTATCTACAACTTAAAGAAAGGGGGTTCCGACTTAACGACTCAGCGAGTTAAGGTCTTACGAGTTAAGGTCTTACGACTTAAGGGTCTTACGACTTAAAGGATACGAGGTTAAAGTCCAGAGCCCATGCTTATACTACCTCTGATAAGTCGGCTACGACTTAACACTTGTCGAAGACAGCCACAAGATGAGCCCAGAACAACCATCCCTTAACTCGCTACCGACTTACGACCTAAGACTTCTATAAGTCGGCTACGACTTAGGACTTAGGCAAATTTCCAGAGTCCAAATCAGCTCCTATAAATACCCCACCACTTCCAACTTGGAGAGGACTTTTTGGGGCCATTCATTTCTTCAAGCGCCGTTGCGCTGTCGAAGTCTCCTCTCATTCAGCAATCAAAGATCTTCAAGCATTCGAGACATTACAACAAGCTTCGAGAAGAACTCCTTACATCCAACACGGATTCGTCGAGTCTCATCATCAAAGATTGAGCTAGTAGTCAAGAGTGCTTTCGTGATCAAGTTGTATTGTATTTTGAAGGATATTGTATCAAATTGTAACCGAATCAGCAATAAAAGATTATAAAGTGGACGTAGGCTTAATTACGGGCCGAACCACTATAAATCTGTTGTTCATTTACTGCTTTTCTGCTATTTTTCAGCTTATATTCTGTTCCCGTACCAACGGGTGGTGCTTTCACAATTCTATTACACACACCGGGTGTTAACGTTCACTTTTTAGCGTTAACATATACTTTAAACAAAACATTTAAATTAAAACTACTTTAATACTTTATTCAAAGATATATACTTTAAGAATATTTACAATAAAACTACTTTATACAATATAAATATTAATAATTATCTTTTTAAAACATAATACCAATTAACCTTTAAAAATAATTACTGCCATAACTATTTTAATAAATATTTACCTTTAAAATTTTAACAACTTAAATAATAATTTCTTAGAACGTTCCTTTAAACAATTTTAAAACTTTCAACTTATATTTAAAAATTTACTTGAAAACATACGTGGTTTTCCAGGGAAATACACTTCTCTTTTATACCCTTAAAAAATAAATCACTATTTATTTTTAACCAAATTTACCCATTCCTTAAATAAATTCCCACCATGAATTTATTCTTCCAAATATCCACCGATATATTACTTTACTTTTATAAACCCAGTTTATAAATTTCATAGTCTCATCTTCCTTTGGAATTCCAATTTCAAACGCTTAAATCAATTTTCAAATTGATTTCCAAATTACTCCATTTTAAAATAAATTTCTTTACTTACTCAATTTATTACAAACCCAGTAACTTCAGATTTTATTTCTTTATTATGATTTTAAAACTTTTAACTAAAAATACCAATTTCAGATTTCCCGAATTCCTTCCTTATCCCTTTAAATAAATTCAAACCTTGAATTTAAAAATAAATTCTTTATTCCTTGATATAATATCACTTAAGTTTAAAATTCAATATTTCTCTGTTTATTAAAAATCCCCTTTTCCATACTCGGAATTTATCAATTAAAATTTTAAAATCACTTTTATTCTTTCCCAATTCATTCTTAAATTTTATTCAAATTCTCTATAATTATTTCACTTACAAATTCTCTCCTTTTATTTCCTTTCCCAAAAATCCAATTTATATATTTTTGTAACTCATTATACCAAATAAATTTAATCAAACAATAACACATCCAATACTCCAATTATCAATATAATTCATCACAGGATATCAAATAATCATATCACATAATATTAAACCTAAACTAAATATTTGAGGAATCCAGTTGGATCCCTCCAACCTGTTTCCCTGCATTCACAGACGTTAGCATAATACCAATTCCACTTCGAGGTGGAATATCGTGATATATGGGATTAATATAATATCATCCGCTATTATGCGACGCATAGGGTCTCATCCGCTATATAATGCGGGAAATCAATCACTCCAATATATATATATATATATACTACTATATATAATATATCACATCCAATCAATTTCAATCAACCATTCATCAATTTAAATTTAACTATTAAATTTAAATTAAACCCAGATGAGTGAGATTAACTCACCTTTGATTTTATTATTTGCAATCCATTTCCATCTCGACTTGTTTTCTTCATGATTTTGACCTTGTATAAACATTATACGGTTCATTATTATCTAAAATAATCAGACAAACAATTACCTTTTAATTTAACTAACTAATAATTTAATGTTAAACTAATTTTCTTTTAATAAGTTATTTTTAGTGACTAAAATAATTAATATAGGTTAATTAAACAAGTTAATCATCATAATACATTGTTTTAAAAATAAACTAGTAGGTTTATAATCTATATTCAAAATTAAAGATCTAATTTTTATACAACTCTTCAACATTTAAAATCTCTATATTTTTTTCAAACCTTATCTATAAATATTTTCTTCCCTTTATCTATATTTATATATGTATATATATATGTTTAAGTTAAAATAGGTATATGTATATATATATATATATATTTATATTTTGAAACTAGACAGTAAGTAAAAATAGATATGTATATTTTTTTTCTTTATAGATACATTTACTTTTATAAATATTTTCTAAAATCTTACATATATATATTAAATTCCAATAAAATAGAGTTCCTTTCGAACCTATATATTAAATAATAACATAATTGTTTTAAATATCTTAGTGGACAATGTTTATTTTATTTTCTTCTATTTTTGTGACATATTCATATATTGTACTGCTATTATAATTTCTAACATATATATATATATATATATACACATTCAATTCATTCTGATGTTGCCTTTACGGTTTTGTTTCTATACCATATGACTAGGCACTAGGGTTTGCTATATTACAACATGATAGGGGGTTCTCGCTTTGCGTTTGGTGGCGAACGGGAGAATCATACTCCTACATGTCCCTTTGAGGTAGTATAAGGCCTTGGGTTGGTTGTAGTCGAGAGGCTGGCCGTAAAAGCAAATTCGATGTACCAATGTGGTGCCACGGTGGAAAGTGGCCGCTACTGGGATGGTTGAAAAGCCTACCGGTCGTTACATTTGGTATCAGAGCTGAAAGGTTAAGCGAGAACCTTAGCTCTAGTGGGTGTACTCATAAGGATAGGGTCAATAGTACCCTAGAATGAGTTGAGTGTATATATATGAGAGCGTACTTGTTATTTTCTTATATAAAGATTTTAAATGATTTTGTATAAGAATATATTTTGATATATATAAAGCAATATTCCTTAACCAATAAATGTTAAGGTAATTGGTTGTTAAATTATTAGAATTAAATTAAGAGGTAATAGAAATACAACCAAATTGAAATTAAATAAAGGTAAGTTTGAAATGGATTCAAACTGAAATTAAATCTTGAATTTGGGAAAAAGTTTCAGAATGAGATAATAATGAATTGGTTTCCAGATATGATAATCTTGGTTATTATCCTAAATGATTGTTGTGTTTAATAATAAATGTGAATTAATGAGTAAGCAAAATGAAATGTTTTAGGGAAGTAAAACATTTAGGCAAGTATGACTTATAAATTGGAACTGTAGATGATATAAATTGTGAAGTTTTAAATCTGAGCCCAGAATTTGAAAATTGTTTCAAAGTGATAAAGAAATAATAAATAATATTATTTGAATAAAAGAGCTTCATTCAAACAGGAGTTGTTTGAAAATTTAAAGGAATTTGTTTGAATTAAAAACCCAAGGTGGTTTAAAATTTAAGGATAACTTGGTGTGTAAAGGAAATAATATGTATAAATGAGGGATATACATAGTATCAAAGATAATTTGAAATAAACTCTAGAGTGATGAGTTTTAATTTTCCCTGAAGTGTGATGTAAAAACTTAAAATGAAATAAGTTTAGAACTTCTAAGAAAGAATATTGATAGAAATTTAAAATTTGAAATGGGAATTCAAATTGAGTAAGGTTAATGGGATTAAATTGAATTTAACTTAGAAGAAGTTAAATAAGTTTGGAATGAACAACCTGATTTGGAAATTTCAAGATGAAATTTGAGATTTAACTTGGGAAGTTAAATAGTTGATTGAATGTAAGTTTGTGTGATCTTAAAATGGGTTTGAGATTCGGAAATTGGAAATGGATGGATGTTTTAGAATAAATTGGATGATGTCATCCTATCGTTATTAATAATCTTTAAATTGTGAATTGGATTTGTTTAAATGAATGAGGAATGAAGTGTGGTAATATATCCCTTATTGAGATAAGAGGGAAATTAAACTTTAATTTGAAATTAAGGATACGGAATTACTTTGAAATGAAAATTTGAATAATTGAATTTGTAAATTAAAATTTGTTTAAGAACTGGTTTCAGAACTAGAAGATAAAATTGGGTAATAAATTGAATTTTTAAGATAAAATTGTTTTAAACTCTTATTTGAACTTTGAAACAAGTTAAGTAAAGATAATTTAAAATGGAATTTTGAGAATTGGACTCAGAATTAAATTATTTAAAGATTTGGATTATTGATCTAAAAATAAAGGTTAATTTGATTTAAGGGGTTAAATCAACATTTGAAAATTTAACTCGAATTTATATAATTTGAGATGGTTTAAGGTTGAGATTTAGATTTCATTAGTTCAAATTGAATTTAGTTTGAATTAACTAGAATTGAAGATGGATAAGTATAGAATTCAAATGGAAAATTTGAATTGGATTAATTTGAAAAAAATTGAAGATACAATGAGTTCGAATTCAAATGGAATTGGGATTAATTCATATAGAAATTGAAATGATTTGAAATTGAAGTGGATTCAATTTGAAATTAGTCTAAACTAATTTGAATAATTTGGAATTGTAATTAAAGTGAATATGTTTAAAATCAAATGGAATTTGATTTGAATTTGGAAAGAAACTGAGGTTAATTCAACTTGAATTGGGAATAAAGCAAGTGCAGGGGAAATTGAAGTTACTCAAATTAAAATTGGGTCAATTTAAATGGAAGTGGAAATTTAAATTGAATTGATGGATAATTGAACAGTTTGACTCTGGACTATTTTCAAAATAAATCATTTTAATATAAATATATTTTTTCAAACTATTTACTATAGAACTTTTCTTTTTAAACCTAAAACTATCTTAAACTTGTTTTACAATTACTTTTGGAACTATTTAACAATTTTACAACTGATTTATAAACTAATTACTGTTTTTCAATTGTTTTATAAATAATTACTATTTTTCAACTATTTACAATTACTTAACTATTTTACAGCTATTTTACAGTTAATAATTATTTTTCAACTACTTATTTATTTTAAAAAATTTCAAGCTATTTTCTAAATTTAAGCTGATTAGAGTACAAACTGTTTATGATTAAATACCCAATTGAGATAAGAATTAAAATGGTAATCCAAGAGAGGATTGAAGCAATTGTGAATAAGTGAATGAAAATCAAAGTAAGGATGAATAGAAGGGAATTGATTTAACTGATAATCAATGAAGATAAATACGTAGGATGTATGTATATTATTCTATTCGCATAGTGATTCGATCCAGATTCGAGCACAGAATTTCGAGATAGTATTATCAATCCGAGTTGGGATTTTTCGCTCGATTTTCGATGGCTAACCTGGATATGGATTTTTGATTGGTTCTAGAAATTCTCTATCATAGTTATGACCTATGCAAGGAGAATAACGGTTTTTGATCAAGAAACCAGATCTGAGTACGCATTAGGAAGTCGGGTGGACAATACTAGTTTGAAAGTGAAATTGTGTGATCGAGTGAGCGACCAGATTGATATAATGTACGGATGATATGTGTACATCATACGGGTTTGAATGAAATTAACATTGAAATTTATGGATAAGAATTGTAAAATGGTCTTTGAAATGAAGAGTATATTTTGTAAAATATATAAGGAGGTAAAATGGAAATTGGAAATTTCTATGGTTTAAGATTCACTTTATGAAGAAAGGTAATGTGGTTAATAACTTTATAAAAGAGTAATCAAATTTGAATATTTGTTTTGGAATAAACAAAGTTATATATCTTTGTTATATATGGTAAACTTCCTTTGTTGAATCTATTGCCTAAAGAAAAGGGTTTTGAAAGTATTTGAAGTATAAAAAGGAAATTTATACAAGTATGAAGTGATTCAAAGATTTCCCAAGGTTATTATATACATATATACGTATATATAAAGGATTTTGTGAAAATGATTTTGGAAAAAAAAGTTTTGGGAACCTATGGATTTCTAAAAAGGCTTTTGATTTTTGTGGAAAATCAAATTTGGAACTTGGAAAGCCTAGTTTGTGAATTATCGATTTTGGGATAATCGTTTTTGAGAAAGGAGATTTATATGAGATTCATACTTGGTGTATGATTTGGAGATACTATATATATAGTATAAAATGTTTTGAAAGTGGCTTTGGGGAAAAAGGCGCTCCCTTGAATGAACTTCTCAGGAGTGCCACAGGGTGATACTGCCTTGAGCCCTAAGGGGGGGGGGGTTCTAAAGTTGATCCTGTGAGGAGTCTGGACAAACTAGTTCCTGAGGATTATTGGGTAGTGAAAGTCGAGGGCGCTGATGCCTACAGGGGCATTTGGGTTATGCTGTGACGATAGTGTAACTCGATGTCGCTGCGATCTACTGTATGGACCATAGCAAAAATCGTGTGTAGGATGAGTGCCAACAGTCTACACTTGATTTTGCCGGGATGGCAACGTAACATTGGTAGACTGCGATCTATGGTCAAGTGGAGAAGTTTCATTCTTTTGGCAGCGAAATTCGAGGGCGTTGATGCCTACAGTTATATGGGTTTTTGTTGTGATAGCAACGCAAAGCCCGGGTATAACTGCGATCTGTAGCGGGTTCCATGGTGTAATCGAGGGGCGCGGAGGCCTACGGTTATCTATGGATTTTGCCGGGATGGTAACGTAACCATCGGTTTAACTGCGAACATGGATGGGGGTGATGATTTCCAGAGCATTCTCACCAAAGATATTTCCTCTATTTTCAAAAACTGTTTTCTATATTTTTAATAAAATTATTTTCCAAGTATTTTCATTAGGTGTTGAAAACGGGTTTACCAAGTATTTATAGATTTTCAGTCCTACGCCTGATCAACTTATGACCGAATTTCTATGAGAACAAGGATGGACTTGTCGAAACATCGAGTTATAAAAGTATTTTTATAAAAACTACTTTGAAATAATATTATATTGATATTAAAAAGTGTTTTAAAAGAGATCAAAGAATATTTATCTGATTTTAAGCCTTTTCATAATTCATTTCGTTCCTTTTCGAGGGTGAAAAGTTCTAAAGGGGGGAGGAATGTGACGACCCGGATTTTTAACGGTTGTTAATTGGTACTTATCTGGTTTAAAATATCGGGATATTAATTTTGATGGGTCGAACAAATGAATTTCTGATAAATAAAGATATTTGGATATATATGTGGATTTGGAAACTAAAATAAATATTGAATTAAAAACTATATTAGATATTTAATCTTTGGGTATGATAAATCCTATAGAAAGAAAATAAACTTTTTGTATAGATAAACTTCACCATTTAATCTGAGATATAATATCCATAATAATATAGATACAAGTTTTTATGTTGGATGATATATATATATATATATATGTATGTATGTAAATATAAGTGCATAAATATACAAATATAGGTAATTGTAACTATGTATAAGTATGTTTATGCATATGAAATAGTGGCAATGGTAAAAAGAAATGTTTAGGCAAGAGTTTTATAGACATGAGCAAAAATGTATATGGTATTTGTACATTAGGAAGTAATGTATACGAAAATGTTGTATACATAAGCAATAAAATATATATACATGAATGTGCATGTAAACATCATAGGGATACAAGAATTTAATAATAGTATACAATACATCATTTTAAGCTTACAAAAAATTAAAATCAGGTCAAGGCAACATCAAAACTTTTTATGAAAATCCAATCAGTTTTTACCAAATCAAAGAAAGAGAAAAAAAATGAAAATAGCCTGTACATGTACAAACTTGTACTGTACATTTCATCTTCTTTATATGTACAGGCCAAGGACACTTTGTTTCATTTTTCTCATTTGAAGACTAGCTAAGTAAAAACAAAGAAATCATTACTGCCATTTCTCAAACAAAGGGAAATAAAAAAAATGAGTTGGTGTACACAGGAAGCTACAGCCCATTCCCTCTATAAAAATATCTGTGCTTTGCTTTATACTTATTCATTCGAACAAGCTAAGTAAACAAGAAAAAAAAGAGAGAAAACAAGCGACCATTACAATTTTTAAGGGAAGCAGGAGCAACTCAAGTTCAAAGCTCAAATCAAAAGCTTGTAGTTCTTTTCAAAAATATGAATAAATAAACAAGCTGCCACTGCAACTTCTAGGAAAATCAAAACAACTCTTGTAACGACCCTAGATTTTAATTTATTTAAATTAATAATTAAATGACTTTTTGAATAAAAATTGTTTATTTAATCGATAGAGTGAAGCGAGTTTCCCCGATTCAAATGGAATCTATATTAAGTTATAAGGATTTGAAAATATGTATATTTGTGAATAGATATGTATTTGAGCTTAGATGAGTAAATTTGAAATAATATACATATTTGATTTGAATTTAAATCGCAAATAAATGGTTTAGTAATAAATAAATAATAACAATTTGAACTTATAAATTAAATACAACATAATAGATATATAGTAATAAATAGATAAAAATTTAACAACATATTAGGATAGAAGCTTATTTATATTGTAAAGCAACAAGGAAAAAATAAAGTAAAATAAAATAAATATACATTCAAGTATAAAACTAAGTAAAACAAATGTATGCATACAAACAAATACACATATAAACAAGAAAAAGAAAACAAAGTGTATACAAATAAAAAGTTTACATATAAAATAAAGTACAAAGCATAAAACAAACAAAACAAAAACTTAATCTTCAAGTAACAAAAGTATGAAACAAAATCTTCTCAATATATTCTCAGCCGAAACAAAAAGTAAGAAAAATAACAAAACAAAGTATAAAAACAAAACAAAATATAAAAAAAGTACATATACAAATCATTCCCTCCCACCAAAACATAGCTGCAGCCACCACAAAGTGAGCTTTGTCAAAGATAAAGTATGAACAAACAAATTAAAATATATATATATACTTTGTACAAGTCATTAATGCTACTACCTCTAGCATACAAGAGAAGGTATCAGCCGAGCAAAACAAGTAAACATATTAAACATAAAGTACAAAGAAACAATACCTTGTACCATGCCTTATACCCTGTATACATCCCTTATGCATCAGCCATGCTTAGTATAGTACAAAGAAAATATGATACCCTGTAAACTATCTTCCATTTATCAATCCCCACTTCAGTATTTGTTCCATTCTAAACTGGAAAAAGAAAAAAAAAGAAACTAAAGTAAATATCACCCAAAGCTACAACTTGAACAACATCATTTTCTTTAATCTGGAATTGTTACTGCATGCAAAATCTAAACAACAAAGCAACTCGAGTTTTATCAAAACAAAGAAGATTGGCAATTCAGTTTCAAGTTTTCAAAACAGTTTTCAAAGTTAAGGCTTCAGCTTATATCTTCTCAAGCCTGAGTCAATTCAAGTGCTTTGTTCTTTCTTTTAACCACGGTGAGCAAACTTACTTATCTTTGTTTTTATGTTTGTGATTGATGATGTTATGGAATGTTACCTAGCTGTTGGATACACCTGTATACTGAATACATATATATAGGTGAGCTAAATCATGTGTATACAGGCATATATGTTGTTCTTATGGTTACAGACTTGAAAATTTATTTCAAGAATTCACATCTCACAATCTATACGAATTTGAGTTATGATTATTAAACAAAAGATGATTTAAATAGGACAATATCCATGTTAAAAACAAATCCAAGCTTTTATATAGTGAATTCACTTCAAGAATGAGGAAAACAGTGAAATTTTAAACTTTATCGAAAATCTCGATTTGAATAGTTCGTTATCTCAAGTATATAAATTGATTGTTACCAAAATTTATGAATTTTAAAATTATAATCATGATTTTTAAGCTTGAATTTCAAGTGAAATTGCAAGTTGAACAAAAAACGTAGATTAAGTAATTTCTGGTGAACGAGGAGATAATAAGCTTCGATACTTACGTCGAAGGTAACTCGAGTGTTGTAGATTATTGGAAAAATAATCAACGAATTTATTATAAACCAGGATGATCATACGAGATTAATTTAGGGTTCTAGTCGTGTTTTAGTTAGGATCGGATTTTGAATTGCTGTTGACTCGTCATCGCACCGTAGTCGTTCGCACCAGCGGCGATTGGACCGGGGAAGGTAGGCGAAGCTTTGACCGAAGTGGCGGCGTTGTTGGTGGCTTGTGGCGGTCAAGCGAAGCAGTTTTCTGATGATCGAATGTTATTCCAGTATGGGATAAATGGCGAATTTTTGAGTTCGCCGTCGTTACTAATTCCTGGGTTGTTTGAAGGCTTGAGCAGATAATCGGCGATATGTTGAAGGTGGATGGGTCGGTCATAGTTCATCTGAGCTCGTGTGCACGTGCACGCGTGATAGTTTGTGCCTGGGGTGTGATTTGGGAAGAAGAAGTTACTGAGTATTTTGGGTTAGTTGGGTGAGAATAGGGTTTTCGCATGTGTGACTCGAGTGGTTACTCGAAGACGATAGGGGTTGGTCTCGGAGCAGAAAAAGGGGCGTCTCAGGTAGAAATGTTGTACAGGTTTTAACAAAACCTGTTCCTGTTTTTATTTTGAATTTAAAACTGAATTTTACAGTTCAAAAGCAAAAGTTTAACTATGTTAAAAGTTAAAGTTCACATAACTGAAGTTTAGTTTGAACACTTAAGTTTGAAATAAAATAAAGTTTTTTTTTAAAAAAATTTAAATTGTTTAACAATCTTAAATGTTTAAATGATTTGAATTTTTATGAAGATTTAAAATGTAAGTGAAGTTTTAAATCAAAGGCTTAAATCTGTTTCAACTCTAAATCTGAATCTTAGTCTCGAAATAAAAGAAAGTTTTTAAGTTTAAAATGTTTTAAACATATATTTTTAAATGTTTATAAAACCTAACAATGAAACTAAGAAGTAAATAAGAAATGTTTTTAATATTAACTTAAAAGTGAAGTTAATTCACATTGTTAATAATGATTAATTACAAAGTTTATTAATTAAAGATTAAATGGTAATTAATGATTTATAACTACTTAATAATTTAAGAATAATGAATTAAGGGTTAATTAATTATTAATTTTAAGGATAGTTAAATAATTAAAGTTAATTGAGTAAGTAAAGGATTATTTAATTAAAGGATAATTAACCAAGGTGATTGATTTATGAGATTAATTAAAATTAATAAATGAAGGTGATTCAGGAAAGATAATTAATTGAGAATAAATAAATTAATGTAATTAATTGAAGGATAATTAAAGGTTAATTATTTAATGATTAAGGGTTAATTGATTTATTAATTAAGGTTGATTAATTAATAATTAAAGGTTAATTAATTAAAATGAAATTGTAATTAGCAAATGTTAATTAACCAGGATTAGTGACTAATCTGATCTAATTAAACCAGATAAATAAATTGACCTTACTTATGGATGCTTGGATTTCGTTGAATGACTTGATTGTTGATATCCCTGATATATGATGCTTTGTGATACATCCCGATTTATGTTGTGATCTGTAATTTACTTATCTGTGATATATATCTGTGATCTGTGAATGAAGATGTGCGTTATAGTTTATATCACTTATCAACTATATTTCTGTATTCTGATCTGTGATGATTCATTGTGTTGCACTATTGTGTTAAACCCCTGGACTACACTCTTACACACACAAATATGGATTTCACGTGGAAATCGGTTAAGTCATAGATAATTTAAATTTGATGTTTTTGAAATTTAAATTTTTAATTTCAATTGATTTTGAAATTAGAAATTTGGATTTAAAGTGAAAAGCTTTTGAAATAGAATTTCAAAGATAAAAGTTATTTTGAATAACTTAAATCGTGTTTTGAAAATTTAAATAATTTGATTTAAATTTGAATTCAAGTTAAAATTGAATCCTAAAATTTGAAACTAGGGATTAAAGATGCTGTACAGTTATATATGGGTTAAACTATTTTAAGGATATTGATTTGGGAATTTGAATATTCAATTCAAGGGTTTTAACTCGTGTAAATAAAATTGGATTTTTCTGAAAAGAAAACTATTTGCTTTCAAATAAGAAGTGAACTTCCAAATTGTGTTAAAAGGAATTTTAAGATTTAAATGAAAATGATTTCCAAGTCATGGAAACGATTTGAAAGCTATAAGTTAAATCTTTAATTTAAAGATTTTAAATGAGTTTAACCATTCGAAATGGAATTGTTTTGAAAGCTATAAGTTAAATTTTTGTTTAAAAGATTTAACGAGTTAATCCAATTGAAACGAAATTTGTTTGAAATATATGAATGAATCTTTGTGAATGGGGTTAACTTTGTGAATTGAATCTTTTTGTTTAAAAGATTGGAAATGGTAATTTGTTTAACCATTTAAAATAAAGGTTTTGGGTAATAAGTTGTGACTTAATTGAAATCCCATATCCATATGATTTTTAATTGCGCTCACTATTCGGGTTAGCCGGGAAAGGACCTTTGGGTCGTATAACTCATTCCGAATAATGATACGACGTATATGGATGGCATTTGATAACCGGTGTTGAAGACCAGATATTTTTGAAAACGGAAGGATTACCGTCGAGTTACTCTACATCGGCTGATTTCCGGTATAGAGGTTCTATCACCCTTAGTTACGGGAAGTCCGGACGTGATTGAAAATTATCTGGAATTGCAAGGGCTTCGTGAGAAGTGCCTTCGGTTCTGTTCGAACCCGGAACAGACTTGTATGGATTGTATGTCTGACATTACACTTTGAGATATAAAGCCGATTTCTTTCAAATACATATCTGTTGGTGGCGGAGAATTTATTCTCTTAGCTTAACACCCTTCTCTGAGACGTACGAGCTCAGAGGTTATGTAGTTGAAATTTATCAGCGATATATCCCAATTTGGTAATGTGACATGCTGAGTGTTGCTGTGTGATGATCAGTGTTTGATCATTTGTGATATGATCATTTGTTTGATCATTTATCTTTGTGATCATAGGTTGATCATCTGTTGACCCAAAGCGTGGCTTTTTGAAAAAGCGTAGCTTTGTGGACGAGACTTTGTCGAGCCTCACAACCCGGTAATGGTCGAAACAGGAATGTTGCGGCAAGGTTTCAGGGGTAGCTCCCCTAGGGTATGACCATTCCTTCTGGAAAAGGGTAGTATCATGGTATGGAGCCCAGATACTTACTCATGTGGATACACTTATTTATTATGTGTGATGTTGGTTTCGAGGCGCCTCGGTTAAAGGTCCCAAAGGACCGGGGGTGGCATATCTCAGGTTTTGTAATATTCCCCGGGAAGGGGGGTAGCCGGCCTTGTTTGGCAGAGAACGGTTTGGTTCTCGGAGCGTCCCACCAGAGGCGTTTCTTTCGTGGAATAGGAAGTTCCTTAGCCTGACCATTTGTTGGAAATCCATCTTCCAAATACGAACTTTGTACGGTATTAGTTGTAGAACCTGACATTTACGTACGGTGGTCACCACTGTTTAGATGGTAGCTATAGTAGGCATACGATACTGGTCGTATGTTGGCTAAGATTTATATTCTACTTTCGAAATGTTTTCTGCACTATGCACTAGTAATAATATCAAATGATTTGATTTTGCGTAGTAAGCATCTTTGACTATCATAAGAAGAAATCTCCTCCAATTCTGCGTTTGCATTGTGTGTGTGGTGGGAGGTCTTATGGTAGTTTCATTTTCGAAAAGCATTGCGAATTGACTTTAAAATTTCTCTGCTATTTGTTTTAAAGATAAACTGTTTTTGTTGCTCACACCAGTCCCACGACTGACTCGGAGTTTATTGTTCATTTCCTAAACTCTGGGTGCTCATAATTTTCTACACGAGCAGTCTAGAGTTGGGTTTTTCAAATATTCAGATTCAGTAGATTATCTGGAGCTAGTTCAGTCTTTGGATATGGACTGCACTTGCTATCTTTATGCATCGTTATTGGGAGTTCGAGCTATTTCTGGATTAGTGCATTCTGAAGTTGGAGATTATCCGCTGCTGTTGTTATCTATTTTCTTTCCGCTGCTATTTATTATATCATATCTCTGATGTATATTGATATTCATTGTATCAGTGTTGTATATCAATGTATTATTCATTTATTCCGCTGTGTTGTTTACTTAATTGTTGTTATAAGCTCCGGCGAACCGGATTTGAACGGTCGAATCTGTGGCATTCGAGTACGATGTAAAGTATGGATGTCGATTTTCAAGCGCGAAAATCTGGGGCGTTACATTTGGTATCAGAGCTAAGGTTGAACTTTAGCTCAGGAGTATAACACGTTAAGTAGCTCATTAGAGATAGAGTGAAGTAAACTCTAGAATGAGTGTATTTCTAAGATATCCGTCTGAACGTCTCAGTAAATTCTCTTACTATCCACTGATAGTGAGTATGAGTGCAAGAAGAAGACAAGATAGGGGACAAGGGAAATACGACTATAAATGGTCAATACCCTACAACAGTGGAAATAACTTTCTCTATCAATTTTCCTTTGATTCGTTTCCAAAATTCTTTTGATTTCTTCGTATCAGCTATAAGAAAGAAGTTTCGGTGTGATGATGGCTCTACGAATCGTTGTCGAAGATCTTTACTTCGTATCTTCATCAGTTCTTATCAGCTTTTTGATTTAAACTTTAATGAATTTGAAATTGGAAATTTTAATTTGAGGTAAATTGATTAATAGAATATGGGGCTAAAAATTTGAATAGTATCGATAAAATGATATCGTTTGAAACCCAATTTTGAAATTCTATTGTAATTTCTTGTGAATACCAAAGTCTAAAGAGGGACAAATTAGTATGTATTCTGAGATATTCCGACTAGAGTTTGGAATTCATATCGTAAGTTTGAGGAATTATAGGAGATCGAATCTGTCTATCTCTGTGTTGTTTTCGTGCCTGTGAATTTCGAGGACAAAATTCTTTTAAGGGGGAAGTTTGTAACGAACCTAGATTTTAATTTATTTAAATTAATAATTAAATGACTTTTTGAATAAAAATTGTTTATTTAATCGATAGAGTGAAGCGAGTTTCCCCGATTCAAATGGAATCTATATTAAGTTATAAGGATTTGAAAATATGTATATTTGTGAATAGATATGTATTTGAGCTTAGATGAGTAAATTTGAAATAATATACATATTTGATTTGAATTTAAATCGCAAATAAATGGTTTAGTAATAACTAAATAATAATAATTTGAACTTATAAATTAAATACACCATAATAGATATAAAGTAATAAATAGATAAAAATTTAACAACATATTAGGATAGAAGCTTATTTATATTGTAAAGCAACAAGGAAAAAATAAAGTAAAATAAAATAAATATACATTCAAGTATAAAACTAAGTAAAACAAATGTATGCATACAAACAAATACACATATAAATAAGAAAAAGAAAACAAAGTGTATACAAATAAAAGTTTACATATAAAATAAAGTACAAAGCATAAAACAAACAAAACAAAAACTTAATCTTCAAGTAATAAAAGTATGAAACAAAATCTTCTCAATATATTCTCAGCCGAAATAAAAAGTAAGAAAAATAACAAAACAAAGTATAAAAACAAAACAAAATATAAAAAAAGTACATATACAAATCATTCCCTCCCACCAAAACATAGCTGCAGCCACCACAAAGTGAGCTTTGTCAAAGATAAAGTATGAACAAACAAATTAAAATATATATATACTTTGTATAAGTCATTAATGCTACTACCTCTAGCATACAAGAGAAGGTATCAGCCGAGCAAAACAAGTAAACATATGAAACATAAAGTACAAAGAAACAATACCCTGTACCATGCCTTATACCCTGTATACATCCCTTATGCATCAGCCATGCTTAGTATAGTACAAAGAAAATATGATACCCTGTAAACTATCTTCCATTTATCAATCCCCACTTCAGTATTCGTTCCATTCTAAACTGGAAAAAGAAAAAAAAAAGAAACTAAAGTAAATATCACCCAAAGCTACAACTTGAACAACATCATTTTCTTTAATCTGGAATTGTTACTGCATGCAAAATCTAAACAACAAAGCAACTCGAGTTTTATCAAAACAAAGAAGATTGGCAATTCAGTTTCAAGTTTTCAAAACAGTTTTCAAAGTTAAGGCTTCAGCTTATATCTTCTCAAGCCTGAGTCAATTCAAGTGCTTTGTTCTTTCTTTTAACCACGGTGAGCAAACTTACTTATCTTTGTTTTTATGTTTGTGATTGATGATGTTATGGAATGTTGACTAGCTGTTGGATACACCTGTATACTGAATACATATATATAGGTGAGCTAAATCATGTGTATACAGGCATATATGTTGTTCTTATGGTTACAGACTTGAAAATTTATTTCAAGAATTCACATCTCACAATCTATACGAATTTGAGTTATGATTATTAAACAAAAGATGATTTAAATAGGACAATATCCATGTTAAAAACAAATCCAAGCTTTTATATAGTGAATTCACTTCAAGAATGAGGAAAACAGTGAAATTTTAAACTATATCGAAAATCTCGATTTGAATAATTCGTTGTCTCAAGTATATAAATTGATTGTTACCAAAATTTATGAATTTTAAAATTATAATCATGATTTTTAAGTTTGAACTTCAAGTGAAATTGCAAGTTGAACAAAAAACGTAGATTAAGTAATTTCTGATGAACGAGGAGATAATAAGCTTCGATACTTACGTCGAAGGTAACTCGAGTGTTGTAGATTATTGGAAAAATAATCAACGAATTTATTATAAACCAGGATGATCGTACGAGATTAATTTAGGGTTCTAGTCGTGTTTTAGTTAGGATCGGATTTTGAATTGCTGTTGACTCGTCATCTCACCGTAGTCGTTCGCACCAGCGGCGATTGGACCGGGGAAGGTAGGCGAAGCTTTGACCGAAGTGGCGGCGTTGTTGGTGGCTTGTGGCGGTCAAGCGAAGCAGTTTTCTGATGATCGAATGTTATTCCAGTATGGGATAAATGGCGAATTTTTGAGTTCGCCGTCGTTACTAATTCCTGGGTTGTTTGAAGGCTTGAACAGATAATCGGCAATATGTTGAAGGTGGATGGGTCGGTCATAGTTCATCTGAGCTCGTGTGCACGTGCACGCGTGATAGTTTGTGCCTGGGGTGTGATTTGGGAAGAAGAAGTTACTGAGTATTTTGGGTTAGTTGGGTGAGAACAGGGTTTTCGCATGTGTGACTCGAGTGGTTACTCGAAGACGATAGGGGTTGGTCTCGGAGCAGAAAAAGGGGCGTCTCAGGTAGAAACGTTGTACAGGTTTTAACAAAACCTGTTCCTGTTTTTATTTTGAATTTAAAACTGAATTTTACAGTTCAAAAGCAAAAGTTTAACTATGTTAAAAGTTAAAGTTCACATAACTGAAGTTTAGTTTGAACACTTAAGTTTGAAATAAAATAAAGTTTTTAAAAAAAAAAATTAAATTGTTTAACAATCTTAAATGTTTAAATGATTTGAATTTTTATGAAGATTTAAAATGTAAGTAAAGTTTTAAATCAAAGGCTTAAATCTGATTCAACTCTAAATCTGAATCTTAGTCTCGAAATAAAAGAAAGTTTTTAAGTTTAAAATGTTTTAAACATATATTTTTAAATGTTTATAAAACCTAACAATGAAACTAAGAAGTAAATAAGAAATGTTTTTAATATTAACTTAAAAGTGAAGTTAATTCACATTGTTAATAATGATTAATTACAAAGTTTATTAATTAAAGATTAAATGGTAATTAATGATTTATAACTACTTAATAATTTAAGAATAATGAATTAAGGGTTAATTAATTATTAATTTTAAGGATAGTTAAATAATTAAAGTTAATTGAGTAAGTAAAAGATTATTTAATTAAAGGATAATTAACCAAGGTGATTGATTTATGAGATTAATTAAAATTAATAAATGAAGGTGATTCAGGAAAGATAATTAATTGAGAATAAATAAATTAATGTAATTAATTGAAGGATAATTAAAGGTTAATTATTTAATGATTAAGGGTTAATTGATTTATTAATTAAGGTTGATTAATTAATAATTAAAGGTTAATTAATTAAAATGAAATTGTAATTAGCAAATGTTAATTAACCAGGATTAGTGACTAACCTGATCTAATTAAATCAGATAAATAAATTGACCTTACTTATGGATGTTTGGATTTCGTTGAATGACTTGATTGTTGATATCCCTGATATATGATGCTTTGTGATACATCCTGATTTATGTTGTGATCTGTAATTTACTTATCTGTGATATATATCTGTGATCTGTGAATGAAGATGAGCGTTTTAGTTTATATCGCTTATCAACTATATTTCTGTATTCTGATCTGTGATGATTCATTGTGTTGCACTATTGTGTTAAACCCCTGGACTACACTCTTACACACACAAATATGGATTTCACATGGAAATCGGTTAAGTCACAGATAATTTAAATTTGATGTTTTTGAAATTGAAATTTTTAATTTCAATTGATTTTGAAATTAGAAATTTGGATTTAAAGTGAAAAGCTTTTGAAATAGAATTTCAAAGATAAAAGTTATTTTGAATAACTTAAATCGTGTTTTGAAAATTTAAATAATTTGATTTAAATTTGAATTCAAGTTAAAATTGAATCCTAAAATTTGAAACTAGGGATTAAAGATGCTGTACAGTTATATATGGGTTAAACTATTTTAAGGATATTGATTTGGGAATTTGAATATTTAATTCAAGGGTTTTAACTCGTGTAAATAAAATTGGATTTTTCTGAAAAGAAAACTATTTGCTTTCAAATAAGAAGTGAACTTCCAAATTGTGTTATAAGGAATTTTAAGATTTAAATGAAAATGATTTCCAAGTCATGGAAACGATTTGAAAGCTATAAGTTAAATCTTTAATTTAAAGATTTTTAATGAGTTTAACCATTCGAAATGGAATTGTTTTGAAAGCTATAAGTTAAATTTTTGTTTAAAAGATTTAACGAGTTAATCCAATTGAAACGAAATTTGTTTTGAAATATATGAATGAATCTTTGTGAATGGGGTTAACTTTGTGAATCGAATCTTTTTGTTTAAAAGATTGGAAATGGTAATTTGTTTAACCATTTAAAATAAAGGTTTTGGGTAATAAGTTGTGACTTAATTGAAATCCCATATCCATATGATTTTTAATTGCACTCACTATTCGGGTTAGCCGGGAAAGGACCTTTGGGTCGTATAACTCATTCCGAATAATGATACGACGTATATGGATGGCATTTGATAACCGGTGTTGAAGACCAGATATTTTTGAAAACGGAAGGATTACCGTCGAGTTACTCTACATCGGCTGATCTCCGGTATAGAGGTTCTATCACCCTTAGTGACGGGAAGTCCGGACGTGATTGAAAATTATCCGGAATTGCAAGGGCTTTGTGAGAAGTGCCTTCGGTTTTGTTCGAACCCGGAACAGACTTGTATGGATTGTATGTCTGACATTACACTTTGAGATATAAAGCCGATTTCTTTCAAATACATATCTGTTGGTGGTGGAGAATTTATTCTCTTAGCTTAACACCCTTCTCTGAGACGTACGAGCTCAGAGGTTATGTAGTTGAAATTTATCAGCGATATATCCCAATTTGGTAATGTGACATGCTGAGTGTTGCTGTGTGATGATCAGTGTTTGATCATTTGTGATATGATCATTTGTTTGATCATTTATCTTTGTGATCATAGGTTGATCATCTGTTGACCCAAAGCGTGGCTTTTTGAAAAAGCGTAGCTTTGTGGACGAGACTTTGTCGAGCCTCACAACCCGGTAATGGTCGAAACAGGAATGTTGCGGCAAGGTTTCAGGGGTAGCTCCCCTAGGGTATGACCATTCCTTCTGGAAAAGGGTAGTATCATGGTATGGAGCCCAGATACTTACTCATGTGGATACACTTATTTATTATGTGTGATGTTGGTTTCAAGGCGCCTCGGTTAAAGGTCCCAAAGGACTGGGGGTGGCATATCTCAGGTTTTGTAATATTCCCCGAGAAGGGGGGTAGCCGGCCTTGTTTGGCAGAGAACGGTTTGGTTCTCGGAGCGTCCCGCCAGAGGCGTTTCTTTCGTGGAATAGGAAGTTCCTTAGCCTGACCATTTGTTGGAAATCCATCTTCCAAATACGAACTTTGTACGGTATTAGTTGTAGAACCTGTCATTTACGTACGGTGGTCACCACTGTTTAGATGGTAGCTATAGTAGGCATACGATACTGGTCGTATGTTGGCTAAGATTTATATTCTACTTTCGAAATGTTTTCTGCACTATGCACTAGTAATAATATCAAATGATTTGATTTTGCGTAGTAAGCATCTTTGACTATCATAAGAAGAAATCTCCTCCAATTCTGCGTTTGCATTGTGTGTGTGGTGGGAGGTCTTATGGTAGTTTCATTTTCGAAAAGCATTGCGAATTGACTTTAAAATTTCTCTGCTATTTGTTTTAAAGATAAACTGTTTTTGTTGCTCACACCAGTCCCACGACTGACTCGGAGTTTATTGTTCATTTCCTAAACTCTGGGTGCTCATAATTTTCTACACGAGCAGTCTAGAGTTGGGTTTTTCAGATATTCAGATTCAGTAGATTATCTGGAGCTAGTTCAGTCTTTGGATATGGACTGCACTTGCTATCTTTATGCATCGTTATTGGGAGTTCGAGCTATTTCTGGATTAGTGCATTCTGAAGATGGAGATTATCCGCTGCTGTTGTTATCTATTTTCTTTCCGCTGCTATTTCTTGTATCATATCTCTGATGTATATTGATATTCATTGTATCAGTGTTGTATATCAATGTATTATTCATTTATTCCGCTGTGTTGTTTACTTAATTGTTGTTATAAGCTCCGGCGAACCGGATTTGAACGGTCGAATCTGTGGCATTCGAGTACGATGTAAAGTATGGATGTCGATTTTCGAGCGCGAAAATCTGGGGTGTTACAACTCTAGTCTTGGAAGATTAAAGGCCCAAGCTAACAGTTATTTTCAAAAACCAATTCTCTGTTGAAAGTATTCACTGTGAGTAAACTTCAAGCTTCTTTGTTAATTCACGGTGAGTAAGCTATCCATCAAAAGCTTAAATCTGTTTGATACATGAAGTATGTTGTGAAATATTTGTATAGATATATGCCTGCATGTCTATATATATATGTAAATATTTTGTGCATGTCTGTATATGGTTATATACATATCTCTGTTAAACTACAGGTTCGAAACCATTAAAAATAAATTCGATTACTCTTCCTATAATCTGTTTCAGGCCTTGATCTTTAAATGAAAAATGTTTGAAACAATGTAATATAAATTTTAAAAATAGTTTCAAGGATTTAAATTTGGTAAGTATTTCAAGATCAGGAAATTACAGTAATCAACAAATATATGCCGAAAAATCAATGTTCAAAATTACATGATTTGATTTCATGAACAAATTCGTAGTAGAAAATGATGAATTTTGATACAAATATCTTGATTTTTAAGATTTGGATTGTCGAGATATTTTGGGTTAAACGTAAATTTGGTTTTGACAAAATTCTGGTGATCGGAGGGGAGATGGTCGGTGCGATCATGTCTGAAGCTTGCTGGGTGGTCGGGGAGTTTGAGAAAAATGCTCGCTTGAGTTCTTGGCTGCTGTGGTGGCCGGTCGACGTGATAGTAGGGTTTTGTAGCCTGATTTGGTTGAGGTTGCATTCGAGGGTCGTGCGGCGTCGTCGTTGCATCGAGTTGCACCGGACCAAGTGGAAAAGTTTCGTGGGTCGTCGGGGCAACATTGGTCGAAGTAGTGTGGTTGATGGTAGACGAAATCGTCGGTGCGAGGCATTTCTGGGTGATTTGGTTGGTTCCAGTAGGTAGTCGAATAGCTCAATTTTGAGTTTATAGGTGAATCGTTGATCTGGGTGCTCGAGTTAATAGTTGTGGTCGTCGATGATGTTCTGGTAGTCGCAGCGATGATCGAAGGAGGCTAGAACGATGGTGCACGTGCACGCGTGTAGGTGTGTATCTATTGTTGTACGAATGATTGAGGAGGACGAGGGTTCTCGGGACAAACTCAAAGTAATTCATGAGACAACTCGGGGAAAAGAAGGTGAGGGGAAAATCGAAGTAGGGCTCGGGTAATTTAGAATATGGCTCGGGATTTGTGGCTTTGTCTCGGTTCTGGAAATTGAGGGTAAAAAAAAATAGTTTTGACTTTTAAAACAAAATCAAGTTTTATTTAAAACAATCTTGTTAAAACCAGTTCTTTTGTAAATAATAAATGTTTATACAAGTTTTGAATTGATTAAAAGGTTTTTAAATAAAATTGTTTTAAATTAATTAAGTCTATAAATGTTTAAGATACATATAACTTTTATTTTAAAGTTTATTTTAAACAAACTTAATAATTGATTTCTTTAATTAAGAGTTAATTAAAGAAAAGGATGATTACTTAGTGGAAGTATTTAAAGGTTAATTACTTTGTGTAGTTAATTAAAGTGATTAATTAATGGATAATTATTGAATGTAATTAATGTGATTAATGAATTAAAGTGATAAATTAAGGGTTAATTAATCTAAGTAATTAAAGGTAATCAATTTAAGAATGATTAATTAATAGAAGTAATTAAAGAAATTAATTTAATTCATTAGTGGTTAATTAAATTAATTAGAGATGGTGTGATTAATTAATGTTGCTTATGGATGATTAAATTGAATACCTTTGATTGTTATTGACTCTGGTATGTACTTTGTAATGTTCTGTGATATGAAATGTTTGGGTTGAACTGTGATAATATGGGTTATCTATCGATGATGAATTGCTGTGTAAATGTGACATCCTATGTTTAAAATTGAATTGTATTCACTTAAACAACTTGGATTAAAAGATGACATTTGATTCAAAGAGACTGGGATCGGACATCAGCGATATCTGGAACCACTTCGATTAGAAATCTATAATTCTTTATAGATTTGATTATAAATCAAATAGGCTAGAATGGAATAAATTAAGTAAACTGGACCTTTCAAACTAAGTAACGGTACTTAGATATTATTTTGTGAAATAATTATTTGACTATAATAAGATAAGAACTCGTAGTGAGGTACGAGTTACCCGGATTTTCAAAGAAGTTTTACAACCTTAGAGTTTCAAATTTTATGGGTTTACTCACGCTGGTTTCCATCCTGACCCGGGTGTTACTTTGATGTAATGCTTGGGTCAGACCGAGTATTACAGATTTTCAGGTTAGGACGTTCCGGAGCTCAGGAGGTGAGCTGGATGGCAGGAACGTATGGAGTGTTTTCCGCTGTGTATATGAGACTGTGTAGTCTGTATAGATTGTAGTCTGGAACAAGTTGTATAACTGTCCAGTTCATGTATAAATGGTTGTAACTCTAATGTATTGATGTAAATTAGCAGATATAGCATTCCTTTGTATAAATGCTATTAATTGATATTATATTTTGATCCGCTGCGATTTGTGAGAATCAGTGCTGTGTTTCTGTTTCTTCTTCTTCTATCTCTTTCTTCTTTTCCTAACTATTTGGAATTTTCGCAATCGATAGAAGAAGAAGAAGAAACAGAAACAGAAACACAACACAGATTCTCACATTCGGAGCGGATCAAAATATAATATCAAATAATAACAGTTTACAAAAGAATACTGTATCAGTTGATTACATTTATATATACCAGAGTTACACACATACTCAAACACTAGACATATACAAATAAACATGTCTCGGATAAACAGAAATATATCACAGCGGAAACACTCCATACGTTCCTGCCATCCAGCTCGCCTCCTGAGCTCCAGAACGTCCTTACCTGAAAATTTGTAATACTCGGTCTGACCCGAGCATTACATCAAAGTAATACCCGAGTTAGGCTGGAAACCAGCATGAGTAAACCCATCTAACATGGAATACAACCGCATAAAACTTACATAAAACCCGGGGTAACTCGTGTCAATTTACAAATTCACAATTTGTTAGAGACATTACTTATTTCACACATCAATTTCTAAGTACCAAAACTTAGATTAAATGGTCCAATTCACTTAAATCATTCCATTCTAGCCTGTTGATATCATATATAAAGAATTATCACAAATTTCTAATCGAAGTGGTTTCGGTTATTTACAAATACCCGACTCCGGTCTCTTCGAATCCATGTCATCTTAACCCAAGTTATTCAAATGAAATACAATTCAAACTTTAGATGTAGGATGTCGCTTTTACATAGTAATTCATCATCAATAGATAACCATATTATCTCTGTTCAACCCAAGCATATCATATCACAAAAAAATTCATAACAAAGATATCAACCAATTCAAGGCATTTAACATCAATATTCAATCATTCATAAGCAAGATTGATCACTTTCAAAATTAATTTAATTTATCTCTAATTAAATTAATTTCAAATCTTTAATCACTTAGATTACCTTTACTTAACATTAATTAATTACAAACCAATTAATTAATCATCCTTTAATTTTCCATCCTAATTAATCACCCTTGACTAATTATCCCTTAATTACAATAAGTAATTAACTCTTAATTAATTACACAAATTAATTAACCTTTACTCATCCATATTAATTACATTGATCCTTAATTAATTAGTCAAATTAATTATCTTATAATCACTTACATTTATTAATTATCCTTTAATTAATCACTCATTAATTAACAAACCCTTAATTAATTTCTTTAATTAATTAATCCTTTAATTAATTACACTAAGTAATTAATCCTTAATTTCTTCCATTCTTCAATTAATCTCAACCAGTAATTACCCATTAATTACTTCTCTAAGTAATTATACTTTATTAATCACATTAAGTAATTATACTTATCAAATCATCAAGTGATTATCTTAAATTAATTAAACTAATTAATTAATTAACTTAATTAATCACATTTATTTAATTAATTACATTTAGTAATTAATTTCTTTAATTACTTTCATTAAGTAATTGTACTTAACCAATTCCATAAATGATTATCCTTAATTAATTAATCTAATTAATTAACTTAAATTAATCACATTAATTAATCATTTAACTTGCATATTTAAGTTAAACAAATTTATATAACTCTTCATTCAAATATTAAAGAAAACTTTTATAGAAGAATTTATATAAATAAAGTTTTAAACATTTTATTGGATAACTAATTCATTTAAAATAAAATATACTTTAAACGTTTAAACTTGTTTAAACATTTGATTTTATAAAACTTTATTTATTTCCAGATTAGAATACAAATTTTAATTTGAATCCATACTTAAACTTTGATTAAAAACTTGTTTAAAACCTTGCTTTCAAATTTAAATTCATTTTAAATTTAAAAACCCTAACAGGTTTAAAAACCTGTAACAGGTCAATGCCCTGAGCCCACCCTCAAAAGCTTCGAGCCAAAAACCAAAAACTTCGAGCAACTCTCCCAATTGACTCGAGAAAACTCGTGTACCACTTCTCCTTCCATCCCAGGCTTCACCATGAACCAAAAATGCACTATGCATATGCACGGTGGCTCCGACCACTTCTGGTCAACCACGATGGCTTCCTCACATCGGCGATCACCCTCGCACCAAAATCCGACCATCAGAACTTCGATTCAAACTCGAAATCGAATTCAAGTATCTCTGCATCATTTCTAAAACAAACCACCTCACCAAAACTTCCTCGAACTCGCGATGCAGATCACCTGAGCTCCTGACCTTCTAGCCATATCCTCGCCAACCTCCATGCTACCGATTCCCAGAGTTTGGTGGAGCTCGGTCCACCAGAGACGCCGTGTCAACCCAGATTTCGACCAAGCCTAAAACTAAGTTTACAGACTTAAAACGATCACCATCTCCATCACAGTTCTTTGATCACCTTCCTAACTTTTTTCCTAAACTCCCCTATTACTCCACTACCACCAGCGATGACCGCGACATTCCCAAACACTAAGATCACCACAAATCCCCCAAAACACATTTTCTGATCAAACCAGAACTACTCCGCTATCCTATTACTAAAAGTCATGATTTTAGTTTCAAAAATCAAGTTTTTGGTTGATGATTCAGCTTACATGCCCGAATCAATGAATTTAGAAGTTTAAAATTTTCACTTATATTATACTTGCTCTGTTGTTTTTGATTTCCAGAGACAAAACTATATTATTTTAACTTAAATAAAATTTTAAGACCTACTCTATAATCAAACAAACAAGTTTTGTATAGGACTTAAATCCTAACATAGATTAGATCCTGAGATAATGATTTTTGCTTTAAAACTGGGTCTTGGAATTGGAACAGAAGTGTTACAGGTAAATCACAAACATGCACACATCTATACATCCAGAAATTCAACAATATACGTACACAAACATACTTATTTCAGACATTATTCATGCAACCAAATTTATATACTTAAACTTTTTTTAAAAATAAATGTTACTCACATGCATAATAGAGGAAACCAGGTTGGAATACTCACTTGAAAAATAATTTGAACAAAGAGCAGCTTTCAGGTTTTGAACAGTTATCAGCCTGATCTTCTTTTAGATCTTCTTGCTTGTTGAGTTGAGTTGTTGTTTAAGCTTCAGTTGTAAGATTATACTTCCTTTTTTTTCTGGTAAGCTAAGTTTTTGATGAACGAAATGAGATAAGGAGGTTGATATATACATAACAAGTATATAAGGCTTGTATTTAACTGGTACAAATTTAGTCAGAGATTTTTCTTGCTTGAGGAGGCTGAAATGAGAGTATTTAATGCTATTGTCTAGTTTTATTTTTCATACTTATCCCTTTTGATTTGTACGTACAGAGATATAATTCTTTCTTGCCTTACAAACATGTATTTCCATAGACTATATATCTCTAGAATGATCTTAAGTGTTCACTTATGTTTTTATATAACCATATAATTTACCTTACCTATTTATTTCTATTTCTAATATAAATCCTTATTTTTATTTTTATTTTTATTTTAAACTTAACTATTAAACATTTAATTTATAATCATATATCTTGTTATACTTATATTTAGTATTGATAAGATTGACTTTATTTCAATCATTATTATCTAGATTACATTCAAATATATATTTAGATCAAATGTTAATAAGATAGAACTTAAATTTAATTATATTGAGAGTTTTTATTTTCAATTTCCAAATCATAACTTCTTTTCAAAAATGAATATATATATGAATAAATGGTAAAAGCTAAAATCTTATTTGTTTTTAAAATGATAAGTTGTATTTTAATAAATCAGATTGAATGCTTATTAAAATAATATTGCTAAAATTTTGGGTCATCACATATGGCATGCAACCATATACTTATATACTCATATACTTATATATATATATATATATCTTTAATATGTTTATATGTAACAGCCCAAAATTTTAACGAAATTTTATTTAAAAATTCAACGTTTTGAAATATTGATTTGAATTAAAAGTGTAATAACTAGTGTAAAACGGGAAATTTAAACTTTACATTTTACGTATAATTTATATCCGTTCTTAACTTTATATTTAACAATCAAAATTTTATTAATTGATGATAATAGCTATTTTATTTTAGTGTGAAATGGTACGTTGTTTTATTTAAAGAAACGTTATCATTTTTAAATTTATTAAATAAAAGAAACAAATAACGGTTGTACGTTACTTTGGGCGTTACACTTTACGTTCGTTGTTTCGTTGTCCATTTGATTTTTTATGCGTTGACTTTACAAAATTTCAGCTGCATATTTTCAATTTGAAAATTTCAAAAATCTTGCTCAAATCTAGCCTTAAATCGTGCACGTGAGAATCATTCCTTACCCCTTTACCTCCCGTACGTTTCGTTCCAGCTTGAATAATTAATTGCCTTAAATTTTTGCTACCGTTCAAAACTTTCCTTTTGCCTTCTCTCTACAAATTAAGGGACAGCTGTTTCATTTTCTCTCGCTCACAAATAATTTCCAGATACAACTTTCTCTGTAGCTCCTTTGCTAATCTCGCAAGCATCTCAAAAGGTAAAAGGCATGACTTCTTTCCATTTTCAATTTTGTTTCTCAATTGTTTACTGTACCATACTTTTGCCATGCTGTCCCCATCACCTACCCCATTCACCATAGCCTCACGTGAGAACCCCTACTTATCCGAGAACCAACCCCAACCCCTTCGCCAGATCCACCGCAACCACCGTACCCGAGCCTACCCCAGCCCTGCCAGCCACCGTACCCGAGCCACCACCCCACGCCCTGTTCGCCACCAACCCCATACGAGACCAGACCACCCCACGTCAACGTCTACCCCAGACCACCACGTCAGCTCCTTCACCGAAACCCCAGACCGAACCACTGCCCACCACCACGTCGCCTGACCTACCCCATTCGGCTCCAGACCGACCCATGAACCCATGCGAGACCACTCGAACCATGTCAGGCTGAGAACCCCACGCCCTACCCAGTCACGGACGAGAACCCCATACCAGATCCCCTACGACCCCGTGCCAGACTACCCACGTCACCCATACGCCTGCTAGACCCGTGCCACCCACCACCGCCTCCAACCCAACTCCGTGCCGAGACCAACCCATCCAACCGAGACCAGATCCCACGAAGTCCCTCTGCCCGACCGAAACCCCTGCCCATTCGTAACCACCACCACGTCTCCAACCCATGCCGAGACAAACTCCTCCAGACTTGAACCCAAGAACAGCGACGAGCCTTGTTTTTTTTGAAGTGTAAATGTGTGCCACTGACCTTTCTTTTGAGAAAAATGAACAAGAGTATATGCTTTGTCACCTCTGAAATTTTTAGTTTGAAGTTTGCCTGTACGAGTTTTGTTAGAAAAGGAAATGGGAAAAGTTGCCTTTGTCTTGTGTTCTGGTAGCCTACTTTTAGTTTGTTCCACTGACCTTGTTTTGAAAGGAAAAAAAAAACTGTTTTGTTCCTTTAAATTTGGTAACTTGGTTTATATTTTGCAACCTGGCTTTTGTTTAGTTGAAAATAATAGAAGTGAACAAACTTGTTTTGTCACTTTTTGTATTTTGGTATTGAATAATAGGTATTCGGCTGAGCTTCTGTTGAGAAAATGTGTTTGTCACTTTGAAAATTTAAAGTTATAATCTATATTTTAAAAGGTGGTCGGGCTAGTGCTTTCAATTTTCAACTTGTTTCTTTTTCGTTTTCGTTTGTCGCTTCATTTGAAAATTCGTTATTCGTGCAATTTTTGATTTGATTTATTGTGCTTTTGGTTTGAATCTAGTTGGCGCATCCGCTAACGACTGATCGTGCTATCCGCGTGCTTTCGATTGACATCGTACTTCTTTCTTTCTGAATCTCCAGCTCCGTAGAGGTGAGTAAATCTCACACGAATATTCATACTTATATAATTGTGAAACGACCGCAACTGAATGTGTAGAAATAAATAAATAAATAAATGATGTTATAATTACCTGTGATTTATTTATAGTTGATGTTAATTGTTAAAAAACTGCATGTCATATCATCTGTTATGTTCTGTTCTTATTTTACTGTTATTCTATTCTGTTAAATCACACTGCAAGTTCCCTGTAGAATAGAATCACTATGGGTTGAAATGATACATACCCGAACGGACTTTAGAATAAGGGAAGGTCGTTATGGGCTGAAATGATAGGCCCGAGCGATTTTCAATTAAATTTTATTTACTTGGGATTGCGGGTTTGAAATGATAAAACCCGGATTTTTCTTTGTAAATTACGGATTGAAATGATATAGTATCCGTATCACTTGAATTAGGCTAGAAAATATTATACAGACCCGTGGTTAATTTTTTCTGTATTTTCTGAATATTCTTAAATAATTTAAAAATTGTAATAATATTAAATTGATTTAAACCGAATTTTTAAGTGATTTATTTAAAATAGAAATGATTTTTCTATGTGATAAATATAAATAAATGGAGGAATATTGATTTTTAAAACGAAACTTAAATTGGAAATTTTGACTAAAAGAAAAGATGGAAACTTAAGTTAATTAAATTGAAATGAAAGTTTAGTTTTAAAAATGGTGGAAAAATGGAGTTTAAGTTTAAATGTTGAAATGAATGTAATAAGCGAATTCGTAAGTTTTGGTTTTTAATGGGTAAAAATTTCTCTTAAAAATAAACTTGTTAAAGGATTTAAATGAACATTTTAATGTATGATTTTATAAGTTCTAAACTAGGTAGAATCTGTAGCACTTGTTAAGTGATGTGGTTATATAAATGAACCAAAGGACTAAAATGAACTAAGGCTGTGATAGTACTTGGTAAGTGCTGTTGTAGCAGAAACTAAAATTGAATCTGAATTAATAAAAGGGCTACTGTAGCACTTGTTAAGGACTGCAGTAGGCGGAAATATAATTTTGTTTAAAACTGAACTATTATAGCAGTTTATAAATGTTGTTTTGCTAAATTAAAAATGTTTTCAAATATAACTTATAGCAGTTGTTATTAAATGCTGTGAAATGCTGAAATTTTAATAATTAGAGTTTTTGACTTAGTAAACGAATTCAGAATGGTTTGAAACTTTGGAAATTGAATACTTGATTTGAAAATATAATAATTTCACTTTTAAAAGGTTTAAATAAATTATTTTGATTGGAATATAAACTATTTAAAAGTGATATGAAATGATAGTAAATGAACGATATCTTTGAATTTAAAAGGTATTTAAAGTAATATTTAGATTTGAACTCAAATGATATTTGGAATATTAAAATGATTTGAAATGAAGTTTTGAAATGATATGATATTTTAAAAATATGGAAATGGTTTAGAATTGATTTAATCTTTATTTCGATAAAGATTTGGATTTGAAATGATATTCTATTTTGAAGTATAAACTGTTTTTAAAAACTTATAACCACGGGTTATAATAACGTTGGGTTGTTAAAGAGACCGGGATCGGATATGGACATACTCTCTGTCGATACCGAAAACCACTTTGACAACCGTGTACGCGGTGGAGATTCCAGAATGAAGTAGGATGGTGGCGACGTCCTTAAGGTATTACGTGGACCCAACTCCCGTGAGTTGGCATAAGGTGGCTAAAACAGGAGCGATCTCGGACCAGTGAGGTAGCACCTCTTCTCGGACACATTTCTTCGATATTATACTCTTACTGATTTGACTAGATGGCCATCCTCCGATTTGGGAATGTTGTTCGAGGTGGAACGGTAGTGGCTGCTATGCGTATCCATCAGTCCGTGTGCGTAATTGGTATATCTACCCTGGCATTGCCTAGTTGTGCCGTGTCACCTACCATACCGAGCTTTACTACGATTATGATTTTAAGATCCGACCGCGTTAAGGTTCTCCATCCCCTTAACGCTATTTTCCGATATGATTATACTTTACTTATGTAGACACTATTATAATAGCGAATATTACTACATAGTAGATAGTTTAACGGATCCTTAGAGGATGGGCGGTCCCAAGCATCTTCTAAGTTACTTGTACCTTACTACAGTTCACTTGAGTTGGTTTACATTGTATAAGTATGTATATCCTGACTCGAGTGTTTATGTTTTATTTTACGCTCGGGTCAGCCTGAGTATCAGTTGGACTTCATCTTCACGGAGCTAGGACTACTGGAGATCATTCTTATCCAGCTGCTATCTGGTTTTATCTGTTCAGTCTGTTGTTCTATTTCAGCTCTTGTATTAGTAGACTTCTATGTCTTGAGACTTCTGTTGTACTTTACTTCTTCTATTGTATTTTATTTAACTCTGATATATCTTATATATATAGTAGCTTCATGAACTACTATCTCTTTTACTTCCGCTGCATTATTTTACTCTGTGTCTGTGATCTGTGATTATATTTATTTACTGTATATTCTGAGATTTGCCAAATTTTATTTACAACGCGGTATTTTGAGCAATTCAACTCCGGCATGAGTGTCTACCTATACACTTATAATGGATGCGAATGGTTGAAAATACCGGGTCGTTACAGTTGGTATCAGAGCTTTGGCTTTGAGGCAAACCTTAGAATGTATGGTAAATTTATTTACAGAATCACTTTCGTTCGAGTTTGAATCTCTTCCTTTTGATTCGATTTCCTTTGAATTTTTGGAACGTTCCCTGCGGTTCCAAAATTCATTCTTGTCCCTCACTATTCATCTTCTTTTGATTTTGGAGTATCACATAACCCCACTTCGAATGATCTTTATAGTAAATTGGCGGTCTCGCCAATATTCTAATTTTCTTGTAAATGGGTGAAAATCCTTTACAGTCAGCATCGATTCACCAGAGATTTTATCTATCCTTGGTTTAGATGCTAATATCTTTTATTATTCCAAACTCTATCTCTTGAGATCGAATGTAGATTTATCCCAGAAAAATCCACATCGATCTTATTCTTTAAGTCACGGTTGACCCGGTTAAGGTTGTCCACGATTTATCTAAGCTTACCCATCTCTCTACTCTGTTTAACCATCTTGTCTTTTGTTTCTAAACTATCTCCAAACATTTTTATTTGTACTTGTAAATCTATGTTTTGTCTTATATATGGTGTTGTTTGAGTTGTTGATGTTGATTTGGGTTTCCGATCGATTCGTCTGATCAACGCTATCGATAGGATTTCTAAAACACTTTGACAGAACAAACTGACACAATATTATTTTAAAATTTGGTTAATGAAATAAATTTGGATATATAATTTTATGGAACTTAATAAATTGATTTAAATTGATAATTTGAAATGATAATACTTGATTTATCATTTATTGTTCTACAAATGAATTTATAAATAGTTGTTTATAAATTTATGTGGGAACTGAAATGAATTTAAAACAAGAAAATTAAAGAATTTAATTTCCGATGGATTCAAACCTTGTGTTTAAAAATTTTAAAGGATATTATTTAAAGTATTTTGAATAAAAATTTGTCTCTAAAGGATTGTAAAGTTTAAAAATTTAGTGCTCTTCTCTTTGTCGCTGGAAAATAATTTCGGTGATGACTGCAGCATCGTCGACGTTCATTTTCGAGTTTCGAAGTGAAGAAACCGTTCTGTAGTCTTACTACAGCTTTGTTTTGAAAGATTTAATTTATTTGAATTTCTAAATATGATTTGATTTATAATATATATAGATATATGATTTAAATTGATTTGACATATTATGTACATATATTTATTTATCTCTAACTGGTTTGAAGGAAACCGAAAAATTAATTCTTAAATTTCATCTTAAAGAATAATTTCAGTTATAAAAAGAAAAATTAAAATTTTTGAATAAATGATTCAAACTTGAGATAATTGAATTGGAAATTTTTATTTGTATAATACAATTGCATTCAAATATAACTTACCTTAAATTTTTTAGAAGTTAACAATGTAATTAGATAATATACAATATAAAAAGGATTTTATAAATAAAATTTGAGTGGTTATAATACATGTTATACACTTAAATTTTAGTTATAAAAGATCAACAGAGGAAAATATTGAAAAAGGAATCTAAAGAGATTTTATTTAAATAACTTAATAATCAAATTTGATTTAATATGGAACCTTAAGTCTAACCTAGGAATTTTAATAATGGTTATTTCCTGAAATGAATATGTTGTATAATAAATAATGTATCTTTGAATAGATAAGATAAAATACATTGGAATTGGACGTTTTGTAATAAAGTTTATTTAACTTGAAATCATAGTTTAATTAATGTCTAAATGAATAAATGTCTAAAGAAATTTGATTGTTACATTTGCTATGATAAATATTTATTTATGAAATAGATATGTTTTGAAAAATGAATAATTATGATTTAAATAGTTAAAATGTATTTTAACATCACTAAAACTTGATAATTGAGAATTTGGTTTTCAAATGGAATTTTAAGTGTAACTTATTAAAGGAATATCTATTTGTGAAATGAGTATTTTAAATAAAGTGTTAGGTTATGTGTTAAATTAAGAGCTAACTAAAATAGTGAACTTTTAACTTAATAAATGAAGTATAGTTTAATTTGGATATTCCATTCACAAAAGTTTGTTTTAATAAGTCATAAGTTAAATGATATCCAAATGAATATTTCTGGAATAAAACCGATTTGAAATACTAATATATCTACTGTAGCATTTTGTAAGTGCTGCCGTTGAAAATACATTGTTTTGGAAATTTTATAATTGAATGAACTTAGAAATGCTACAACCTTAAAATGAATATTATTTGACCTTGAATTAAAATGGTTTAAAGGAAGAGTATTAAAAAAAAGGTGTTATGATTTTCTAAGTATTATGTACTTTTTAAGAATAACATTTCCAAAGGGTTATGATTTTTAGTAGTATGATTTCCAAATGATAAACATCCCTAAATTGTTATGATTTCAAAGCATTATTGTTTCAAATTTATTATCTTATTTTTTTTTTTTTCAAACTATCTTTTGGTTTTCCTTAAGGTCTCTCCCTTAATGAATGTTATTCGTTTTGGTCGTAGAGGAAGCTTTCTCCTAGATTTGTAGGTCCTTTCCGCATTTTGGAAAGAATTGGCTCTCTTGCTTATCGACTGGATTTACCCGAGAAATTTTCTGGAATACACAACGTCTTTCATGTATCTCATCTTCGTCGCTATCTGCATGATCCATCTCTTATTATTCAGCCTTCTGCTCTTGATAGTTTGGATATCGAACCAAATCTGACTGTTGAGAGGAAGCCACTTCGTATCGTCGATCGAGGTACGAAGCAGCTAAGAAGAAAATCTATCAACCTGGTTAAAGTGCAGTGGAGCACTGGTGAACGGGATTGCACCTGGGAGACGGAGGAGAGCATTCGTGCTTCGAATCCGGAATTGTTTATTTCAGGTACTCTTGCTATTCTGTCTTATCTTTCTTTATTTTCCTTCTTTGTTCCTTTTCGAGGACGAAAAGTTTTGAGTGAGGGAGAGTGTAACAGCCCAAAATTTTAACGAAATTTTATTTAAAAATTCAACGTTTTGAAATATTGATTTGAATTAAAAGTGTAATAACTAGTGTAAAACGGGAAATTTAAACTTTACATTTTACGTATAATTTATATCCGTTCTTAACTTTATATTTAACAATCAAAATTTTATTAGTTGATGATAATAGCTATTTTATTTTAGTGTGAAATGGTACGTTGTTTTATTTAAAGAAACGTTATCATTTTTAAATTTATTAAATAAAAGAAACAAATAACGGTTGTACGTTACTTTGGGCGTTACACTTTACGTTCGTTGTTTCGTTGTCCATTTGATTTTTTTATGCGTTGACTTTACAAAATTTCAGCTGCATATTTTCAATTTGAAAATTTCAAAAATCTTGCTCAAATCTAGCCTTAAATCGTGCACGTGAGAATCATTCCTTACCCCTTTACCTCCCGTACGTTTCGTTCCAGCTTGAATAATTAATTGCCTTAAATTTTTGCTACCGTTCAAAACTTTCCTTTTGCCTTCTCTCTACAAATTAAGGGACAGCTGTTTCATTTTCTCTCGCTCACAAATAATTTCCAGATACAACTTTCTCTGTAGCTCCTTTGCTAATCTCGCAAGCATCTCAAAAGGTAAAAGGCATGACTTCTTTCCATTTTCAATTTTGTTTCTCAATTGTTTACTGTACCATACTTTTGCCATGCTGTCCCCATCACCTACCCCATTCACCATAGCCTCACGTGAGAACCCCTACTTATCCGAGAACCAACCCCTTCGCCAGATCCACCGCAACCACCGTACCCGAGCCTACCCCAGCCCTGCCAGCCACCGTACCCGAGCCACCACCCCACGCCCTGTTCGCCACCAACCCCATACGAGACCAGACCACCCCACGTCAGCGTCTACCCCAGACCACCACGTCAGCTCCTTCACCGAAACCCCAGACCGAACCACTGCCCACCACCACGTCGCCTGACCTACCCCATTCGGCTCCAGACCGACCCATGAACCCATGCGAGACCACTCGAACCATGTCAGGCTGAGAACCCCACGCCCTACCCAGTCACGGACGAGAACCCCATACCAGATCCCCTACGACCCCGTGCCAGACTACCCACGTCACCCATACGCCTGCTAGACCCGTGCCACCCACCACCGCCTCCAACCCAACTCCGTGCCGAGACCAACCCATCCAACCGAGACCAGATCCCACGAAGTCCCTCTGCCCGACCGAAACCCCTGCCCATTCGTAACCACCACCACGTCTCCAACCCATGCCGAGACAAACTCCTCCAGACTTGAACCCAAGAACAGCGACGAGCCTTGTTTTTTTTGAAGTGTAAATGTGTGCCACTGACCTTTCTTTTGAGAAAAATGAACAAGAGTATATGCTTTGTCACCTCTGAAATTTTTAGTTTGAAGTTTGCCTGTACGAGTTTTGTTAGAAAAGGAAATGGGAAAAGTTGCCTTTGTCTTGTGTTCTGGTAGCCTACTTTTAGTTTGTTCCACTGACCTTGTTTTGAAAGGAAAAAAAAAACTGTTTTGTTCCTTTAAATTTGGTAACTTGGTTTATATTTTGCAACCTGGCTTTTGTTTAGTTGAAAATAATAGAAGTGAACAAACTTGTTTTGTCACTTTTTGTATTTTGGTATTGAATAATAGGTATTCGGCTGAGCTTCTGTTGAGAAAATGTGTTTGTCACTTTGAAAATTTAAAGTTATAATCTATATTTTAAAAGGTGGTCGGGCTAGTGCTTTCAATTTTCAACTTGTTTCTTTTTCGTTTTCGTTTGTCGCTTCATTTGAAAATTCGTTATTCGTGCAATTTTTGATTTGATTTATTGTGCTTTTGGTTTGAATCTAGTTGGCGCATCCGCTAACGACTGATCGTGATATCCGCGTGCTTTCGATTGACATCGTACTTCTTTCTTTCTGAATCTCCAGCTCCGTAGAGGTGAGTAAATCTCACACGAATATTCATACTTATATAATTGTGAAACGACCGCAACTGAATGTGTAGAAATAAATAAATAAATAAATGATGTTATAATTACCTGTGATTTATTTATAGTTGATGTTAATTGTTAAAAAACTGCATGTCATATCATCTGTTATGTTCTGTTCTTATTTTACTGTTATTCTATTCTGTTAAATCACACTGCAAGTTCCCTGTAGAATAGAATCACTATGGGTTGAAATGATACATACCCGAACGGACTTTAGAATAAGGGAAGGTCGTTATGGGCTGAAATGATAGGCCCGAGCGATTTTCAATTAAATTTTATTTACTTGGGATTGCGGGTTTGAAATGATAAAACCCGGATTTTTCTTTGTAAATTACGGATTGAAATGATATAGTATCCGTATCACTTGAATTAGGCTAGAAAATATTATACAGACCCGTGGTTAATTTTTTCTGTATTTTCTGAATATTCTTAAATAATTTAAAAATTGTAATAATATTAAATTGATTTAAACCGAATTTTTAAGTGATTTATTTAAAATAGAAATGATTTTTCTATGTGATAAATATAAATAAATGGAGGAATATTGATTTTTAAAACGAAACTTAAATTGGAAATTTTGACTAAAAGAAAAGATGGAAACTTAAGTTAATTAAATTGAAATGAAAGTTTAGTTTTAAAAATGGTGGAAAAATGGAGTTTAAGTTTAAATGTTGAAATGAATGTAATAAGCGAATTCGTAAGTTTTGGTTTTTAATGGGTAAAAATTTCTCTTAAAAATAAACTTGTTAAAGGATTTAAATGAACATTTTAATGTATGATTTTATAAGTTCTAAACTAGGTAGAATCTGTAGCACTTGTTAAGTGCTGTGGTTATATAAATGAACCAAAGGACTAAAATGAACTAAGGCTGTGATAGTACTTGGTAAGTGCTGTTGTAGCAGAAACTAAAATTGAATCTGAATTAATAAAAGGGCTACTGTAGCACTTGTTAAGGACTGCAGTAGGCGGAAATATAATTTTGTTTAAAACTGAACTATTATAGCAGTTTATAAATGTTGTTTTGCTAAATTAAAAATGTTTTCAAATATAACTTATAGCAGTTGTTATTAAATGCTGTGAAATGCTGAAATTTTAATAATTAGAGTTTTTGACTTAGTAAACGAATTCAGAATGGTTTGAAACTTTGGAAATTGAATACTTGATTTGAAAATATAATAATTTCACTTTTAAAAGGTTTAAATAAATTATTTTGATTGGAATATAAACTATTTAAAAGTGATATGAAATGATAGTAAAT
Organism: Allium fistulosum; assembly: GCA_030737815.1. Classification (NCBI taxonomy): domain Eukaryota; kingdom Viridiplantae; phylum Streptophyta; class Magnoliopsida; order Asparagales; family Amaryllidaceae; genus Allium; species Allium fistulosum. Next base: position 531,505,973 of record CM060908.1, on the reverse strand, counting down.
GAACGATATCTTTGAATTTAAAAGGTATTTAAAGTAATATTTAGATTTGAACTCAAATGATATTTGGAATATTAAAATGATTTGAAATGAAGTTTTGAAATGATATGATATTTTAAAAATATGGAAATGGTTTAGAATTGATTTAATCTTTATTTCGATAAAGATTTGGATTTGAAATGATATTCTATTTTGAAGTATAAACTGTTTTTAAAAACTTATAACCACGGGTTATAATAACGTTGGGTTGTTAAAGAGACCGGGATCGGATATGGACATACTCTCTGTCGATACCGAAAACCACTTTGACAACCGTGTACGCGGTGGAGATTCCAGAATGAAGTAGGATGGTGGCGACGTCCTTAAGGTATTACGTGGACCCAACTCCCGTGAGTTGGCATAAGGTGGCTAAAACAGGAGCGATCTCGGACCAGTGAGGTAGCACCTCTTCTCGGACACATTTCTTCGATATTATACTCTTACTGATTTGACTAGATGGCCATCCTCCGATTTGGGAATGTTGTTCGAGGTGGAACGGTAGTGGCTGCTATGCGTATCCATCAGTCCGTGTGCGTAATTGGTATATCTACCCTGGCATTGCCTAGTTGTGCCGTGTCACCTACCATACCGAGCTTTACTACGATTATGATTTTAAGATCCGACCGCGTTAAGGTTCTCCATCCCCTTAACGCTATTTTCCGATATGATTATACTTTACTTATGTAGACACTATTATAATAGCGAATATTACTACATAGTAGATAGTTTAACGGATCCTTAGAGGATGGGCGGTCCCAAGCATCTTCTAAGTTACTTGTACCTTACTACAGTTCACTTGAGTTGGTTTACATTGTATAAGTATGTATATCCTGACTCGAGTGTTTATGTTTTATTTTACGCTCGGGTCAGCCTGAGTATCAGTTGGACTTCATCTTCACGGAGCTAGGACTACTGGAGATCATTCTTATCCAGCTGCTATCTGGTTTTATCTGTTCAGTCTGTTGTTCTATTTCAGCTCTTGTATTAGTAGACTTCTATGTCTTGAGACTTCTGTTGTACTTTACTTCTTCTATTGTATTTTATTTAACTCTGATATATCTTATATATATAGTAGCTTCATGAACTACTATCTCTTTTACTTCCACTGCATTATTTTACTCTGTGTCTGTGATCTGTGATTATATTTATTTACTGTATATTCTGAGATTTGCCAAATTTTATTTACAACGCGGTATTTTGAGCAATTCAACTCCGGCATGAGTGTCTACCTATACACTTATAATGGATGCGAATGGTTGAAAATACCGGGTCGTTACATTATACCTACTTATATTTTCATTCCTATCTTCACATTCCTTGTTTGATTTTTACATGTATGTATATATTCCTTATTTAAAATTTCCATGTACATTATATATTTTTGTATTTTAAACATCATAAACTAGTCTATATATGTATATATTTGTATGGATATTTTATCTTGAATTTAAATGTTGAAATATATTATTTATTTATTTATTATAAGATTTATCATCTCCAGAGATTTTATAATTCAATATTTATTATAACTTTAAATCAATTTATATATCCAGGCACCTCACATACCAGAACTCATGTATTCGACTTATAAAGTTAACATCCCAATGTTAAATCCAGGTAATTTCTCGATTAACAGACATCCAAAAATCCGGGTCATCACATTCCTCCTCTCTTTGAATCTTTTCGTCCTCGAAAAGGAACGAACCAGAATTTATGAAAATGCTTAAAATCAGATAAATTTTCTTTGATCATTTTTAAAATACTTTAAAAATCTATATAATATTACTAAAATAGTTTTTATAAAACACTTTTATAGCTCGATGTCTCAACAAGTCCATCCTCATTCTTATAGAAATTCGATCATACGTTGATCAGGCGTAGGACTGAAAATCTATAAATACTTGGTAAACCCGTTTTCAACACCCAGCGAAAATACTTGGAAAATAATTTTATTGAAAATATAGAAAACAGTTTTTGAAAATAGAGGAAATATCTTTGGTGAGAATGCTCTGGAAATCATCACCCCCATCCATGGTCGTAGTTAACCCGATGGTTACGTTGCCATCCCGGCCAAATCCATAGATAACTGTAGGCCTCCGCGCCCCTCGATTACACCATGGAACCCGCTATAGATCGCAGTTATACCCGGGCTTTACGTTGCTATCACAACAAAAACCCATATAACCGTAGGCATCAGCACCCTCGAATTTCGCTGCCAAAAGAATGAAACTCCTCCACTCGACCATAGATCGCAGTCTACCGATGTTACGTTGCCGTCCCGGCAAAATCAAGTGTAGACTGTTGGCACTCATCCTCCACACGATTTTCGCTGTGGTCCACACAGTAGATCGCAGCGACATCGAGTTACACTGTCATCACAGCATAACCCAAATGCCCCTGTAGGCATCATCGCCCTCGACTTTCGCTACCCAATAATCCTCAGGAACTAGTTTGTCCGGACTCCTCACAAGATCAACTTTAGAACCCCCCTTAGGGCTCAAGGCAATACCACTTTGTGGCACTCCTGAGAAGTTCATTCAAGTGAGCGCCTTTTTCCCCAGAGCCACTTTCAAAACACTTTATGCTATACACATATAGTATTTTCCAAATCATACACCTAGTATGAATTTCATATAAATCTCCTTTCTCAAAATCGATTATCCTAAAATCGATAATTCACAAACTTGGCTTTCCAAGTTCCAAATTTGATTTTCCTCAAAAATCAAAAGCCTTTTTTAGAAATCCATAGGTTCCCAAAACCTTTTTCCAAAATCATTTTCACAAAATCCTTTTTATATACGTGTGTATATATAATAACCTTGGGAATTTTTTTTTGAATCACTTCATACTTGTATAAATTTCCTCTTTATACTTTAAATACTTTCAAAAACCCTTTTCTTCAAGCAAAAGATTCAACACGGGGAGTTTTATCATATATATAACAAAGATACATAACTTTGTTTATTCCAAATCAAATATTCAAATTTGATTACTCTATAATGTTACTTACCAAATTACTTACTTCCATAAAGTAAATTTTTACCATAGAATATCCAATTTCCACTTTACTTCATCATATATTTCACAAAAAAAATATTTTCAATTTCAAAAATCATTTACAGTTCTTATCCACAAATTTTCAATATCAACTTTATTCAAACCCGTACGATGCACACAAATCATCCGTACACTATATCAATCCAATTGCTCACTCGATCGCAAAATTTCTCTTCCGAACTAGTATCGTCCACCCGACTTCCTAGTGCGAACTCAGATCTGGTTTCTTGATCAGAAACCGTCATTCTCCTTGCATAGTCACAACTATGATAGAGAATATCCAGAACCAATAAAAAATACATATCCAGGTTCGCCGTCGAAAATCGAGCGAAAAATTCCAACTCGGATCGGTAATACTATCTTGAAATTCTATGCTCGAATCTGGATCAAATCACTATGCGAATAGAATAATATACGTACATCCTACGTATTTATCTTCATTGATTATCAGTTAAATCAATTCCCTTTCTATTCATCCTCACTTTGATTTTACTCACTTATTCACATTTGCCTTAATCCCCATTTGGATTATCACTTCAACTCTTATCTCAGTTGGGTATTTAATCATAAACAGTCTGTACTCTAATCAGCTTAAATTTAGAAAATAGCTTGAAAATTTTAAAAATAGATAAGTAGTTGAAAAATAATTATTAACTGTAAAATAGCTGTAAATTAGTTAAGTAATTATAAATAGTTGAAAAATAGTAATTATTTATAAAACAATTGAAAACCAGTAATTAGTTTATAAATCAGTTGTAAAATTGTTAAATAGTTCCAAAAGTAATTGTAAAACAAGTTTAAGATAGTTTTAGGTTTAAAAAGAAAAGTTGTATAGTAAATAATTTGGAAAAATAGATTTATATTAAAACAATTTATTTTTGAAAATAGTCCAGAGTTAGACTGTTCAATTCCCCATCAATTCAATTTAAATTTCCACTTCCATTTAAATTGACTCACTTCTAATTTGAATAACTTCAATTTCCCATGAACTTGATTTATCCCCAATTCAAGTTGAATTAACCTCAACTTCTTTCCAAATTCAGATCAAATTCCATTTGATTTTAAACACATTCACTTTAATTACAATTTCAAATTATTCAAATTAATTTAGACTAATTTCAAATTGAATCCACTTCAATTTCAAATCATTTCAATTTCTATATGAGTTAATCCCAATTCCCATTTGAATTTGAACTCATTCAATCTTCAATTTTATTTCAAATTAATCCAATTCAAATTTTCCATTTGAATTTTATACTTATCCATCTTCAATTCTAGTTAATTCAAACTAAATTCAATTTGAACTAATGAAATCTAAATCTCAACTTTAAACCATCTCGAATTATATAAATTCCAGTTAAATTTTCAAATGTTGATTTAACCCCTTAAATCAAATTAACCTTTATTTTTAAATCAATAATCCAAATCTTTAAACAATTTAATTTTGAGTCCAATTCTCAAAATTCCATTTTTAATTATCTTTATTTAACATATTTCAAAGTTCAAATAAGAGTTCAAAACAATTTTATCTTAAAAATTCAATTATTCAAATTTTCAGTTCAAAGTAATTCCATATCCTTAATTTCAAATTAAAGTTTAATTTCCCTTTTATCTCAATAATGGATATATTACCACACTTCATTCTTCATTCATTTAAACAAATCCAATTCACAATTTAAAGATTATTAACAACACTAGGTTGATATCATCCAATTTATTCTACAACATCCATCCATTTTCAATTTCCATATCTCAAACCCATTTTGAGATCACACAAACTCCCAATTCAAATTAACCATTAAACTTCCCAAATTAGATTCCAATTTCATCTCGAAATTTCCAATTCAGGTTGCTTGTTAAATTATTTAACTTTCCCAAAGTTAAATTCAATTTACTTAATCCAACCAACCTTACCCAATTTGGATTCCTATTTTAAAATTTAAACTTCACATTAATAATCTTATAAGTTCAAAAACTTATCACCTTGGATATCACATCTCATTCCAAATTTAAAACTCAACATTTAGAGTTTATTTCAAACTATCTTTGATATTATGAATATTCCTCATATATATACATATTGTTTCCTTTACACACTAAGTTATCCTTAAATTTTAAACCACTTTTGGTTTTAGTTCAAACAGTTTCCTTTAATGCTTTCAAACAACTCTTATTTTAAAATAAGATCACATTCAAAATATTCTGAATCATACTCTTTATTGTTTCTATAAATATTTGAAACAATTTCAAAAAAATTCAATTTACATCCTTTCTAATTTACAAGTTATTCACATCTAATGGCTACTTCCTTAAAACATTTATTTGTTTATTGGAAAACAATCACCCTATTTAAACTCAATAACCATTTATTTTCTGGTTTGAAACCATTTTAATTCATCTTATTTGTATAGTTCATTTTATCCAATCCTTATTTGGATATGTATATATATGTTACTTAATTTCTTATTTAATAACCAATTATTGCTTTATAAATATGATATAAGATTTTATAAAATCATCCAGTTTTAAAACCTTTATATTAGAAAATAACAAGTACGCTCTCATTTATATATATATATACACACACACACACACACACACACACTCAACTCATCCTAGGGTAATACTAACCCTATCCCTGATGAGTAAACTCACCAGAGCCAAGGTTTTCGCTTAACCTGGTTCTGATACCAAATGTAACGACTTGAAATTTTCGATCCCGGAAATTCCAGATAGTTAGGAAACGAAGAAAGAGATAGAAGAAGAAGAAATAGAAACACAACACAGATTCTCACATTCGCAGCGGATCAAAATATAATATCAAATAATAACAGTTTACAAAAGAATACTGTATCAGTTGATTACATTTTTATACACCAGAGTTACACACATACTCAAACACTGGACATATACAAATCAACATGTCTCGGATAAACAGAAATATATCACAGCGGAAACACTCCATACGTTCCTGCCATCCAGCTCGCCTCCTGAGCTCCAGAATGTCCTTATTTGAAAATCTGTAATACTCGGTCTGACCCGAGCATTACATCAAAGTAACACCCGGGTCAGGCTGGAAACCAGCGTGAGTAAACCCATCTAACATGGAATACAACAGCATAAAACTTACATAAAACCCGGGGTAACTCGTGTCAATTTACAAATTCACAATTTGTTAGAGACATTACTTATTTCACACATCAATTTCTAAGTACCAAAACTTAGATTAAATGGTCCAATTCACTTAAATCATTCCATTCCAGCCTGTTGATATCACATATAAAGAATCATCGCAAATTTCTAATCGAAGTGGTTTCGGGTATTTACAAATACCCGACTCCGGTCTCTTCGAATCCATGTCATCTTAACCCAAGTTATTCAAATGAAATTGTAACGACCCTAGATTTTTAATTTAATTTAAATTGATAATTAAATGAATTTTTGACTAAAAATTTGTAAAATTAATTATAAATGGAAGCGAGTTTCCCCGAATCCAAATAAATTTGGTATAAATCATTTAAATTTAAAAATATGGTAAAAATTTGTATATATGTGAATATATATGTATTTGAGCATATATCAGTAGATTTGAGATTATAAATAATAAAAATAATTAGTATTAAATTTAGAAATAAATAATTGAGATAGAAATAAATATTAAAATAGAGATAAATATATGCTTTAGATACAAGATAAATAAAAGATTTAAAATTTAGAATTATGATAAGTTAAATTTATAAAATATATATATAAAGAAATACAAGATAGTTAGTAGTAAAGTAAAATAATTTAACAACAAAATAAAAATATGGAAATTCATCTATATTAATAAATAAATTATATATATATATATATATAGTTTTATACCAATTTAAATCCTAATTACAATTATAATAAACCAATATAAAAATAGAACAAATGAAACAAATATATATGAAGACAAAGCAAAGCAAGTATATTCAAGTTTGCAAAACAAAAGAAGACAGCATTTTATATATACAAGTATGTATACTTGTAAAATGAAGAAATACAAAGCAATGACAAAACAAAGTTTTGTATATAAGTATGAATTGCAAAACAAAATATATAACAGCAAGCTGAAACCTGAAAAAGAAAAGAAACAAGTGTGTATATATGTAAGCAAGAAACAAGACACATATGCAATCATCAAGACAACAAAAATATATATACAAGTGTGAAACCAAAACAAGACAGCAAACTATCTCCATGCTTTGTACAGCTGAAATGGAGTATAGGAAGAAAGTATATATGGTACAAGTAATTAATGCAAGCATGGCCAAACTTGTAAACAAAGTAAAATCTACTGTACATTTCATTTCTTATATATCAAGCCTCTCCATCTCAGTCTTATTCATTCGAAGCTAAGGAAAAATGTCTGAAGCAAACATCATTTTAAAACCATTCAACTAAAAAAAACTTCAATCTAAAAACAAATCAAACCAGAGAAGATTCTAGCAAAGGCTGTTTCAAAATTTAAAGCAACTCTGTTTCAAGCAGGCTCTGTTCTCTCTTTTAAATCACAGTGAGCAAACTTCCATCTTTAAACTTAATCTGTTTATATATAGGTTTGCATGTTAACAGGCTTCTCTGTTTCAATATCCTGTGAGTAATTTTTATTCTCCTCTAAAAAGCTTTAAATCTGGATAAACTTCTTTGATGCCTGTGAAAATCTATGAAGTGATATTATGAAAGATGATTTCTTAAATGTATGGTAAAAGAATACATATACATATACATGTGAAAGCCTGTATATGTTTAGAAGTGAGTAAACAAGATTTTCGAAGTAGATTTAAAACATGATTAGTGAATATTACTGCAGGAAACATGGTTTACAGGTAATCAAGTAAAAAGGTGATAAATTTGATTGTTATAAAAAGATGATTCAAGATCATAACTTGAATTCCTGCTGAAATTTATGATTTTTAAAACAAAAATGAAGGATTTTAGATTAGTATTTAAAGAGCAATTTGCATTTGAATAAAAATTGAATTTTTACCAATTTCTCATAATTGAATCAATTTAAATTGTTGAAACTTGAGTTGAAGCAAGCATAACCATTCATGAGGTTGGGAAAAATGCAAATTAATTTTTCAATGGTGTGAAATTTGAGTACGAGATCGTATTAGGGTTTTTTCTGGAGTTCTTGTTCATCTCGGTAACGAGACGCGTACGGCTCCTATGTATGATCGAGCTCCACGGGATTCAAGGAAGTGGAAGAGGGGCATGTTGTCATGCTGGGGCCGGAGTGGAAGCGTTTTTGGTGGTCGACGTCGGGGTTGCGTGTTGATTTTGTGATCAGAGGTTGGGTTCGAGTTTCTCCAGCTTTGCTTGATTTTGAAAGATGGTGCGATCGAGTGGTTCATTGTTTCGAGTTCGAAGTCGAGGTAGATTACGACTTGTTAGAGGCAGCACCGATCACTAGAGGGTCATCACAGCCATGTGCACGTGTACGCGATGGGTTCGTGTATCTGGGAAAGGATGTTGGTTTGGGAAGATGAAGTGTTCTCAGGGGATAGCTCGAGTAAATTTAGTGTTGGCTCGAGTGTATTATCATGGGTACGCGAGTGATTAGTATGTTTGCCAGGTTTTAAACTTTAACCAAAACTTAGTTTTGAAATGAAGAGTAGATTTACTCGGGTCATGATTAGAGTGGGAATCAAGCTGGATTCGAAGCCGTTTTTTTAAACAGTTCTACATAGTTATATAAAAGCAAGTTTTAAACTTCAATTGGATTTAGTGATAATGTTTTAAAGGTTAAATTTTAAAGTTTTATTGTTTTAAAATTCAATGATCAATTAAAAGTAAATTAATTTAGGAGAATTAATTACTTAAAGATAATTAAGTTTTAGTTTATGATTAAAGTGGATTAATCAAGTGATTAAAGTATAATTACTCAATGTAATCAAATTGTGGTTTGTTAACATAAGGGATTATGGATAATTGCTTATTGTAATTGATTAAGAATAATTAAATACACGTTAATATTAATGAAATCATTAATAAAGAAATGAAATATCTTAGAGATAATTAAGGTAATTAAGTGATTTAACTAATATGATAATTAGGAAAGTTATTAAAGAAATGTTATTAGTTAATGAAGTTAATTAACTAAGGATTATTAAGTATTGATGAAGGTGATTTTTTTTAATAATTAATTGGATTAATTAATTTAGATAATCAATTATAAATTGTTTAAAAGAAATTACTAAATGACCGTAATTAAGGATTAATCACTTATTGTAATTAATTTTGGATATTTTGATTAATTAAGATTAATTTATTAAGTAATTTGTTTAAAGGTTGGTTTAATTAATATGATTAATTAAGAAAAATTTAATTAATTAAAGTGTTTGATAAATTAATTTATATCAAATGATTTGTAATTAATAAATCAGAATAGGATAATAAATTCATAAGTAAATAAATTTGATTTGAAATAAATTGAATTAATTAGGATTAAACAATTAATTAATCCTGTTTATAAATGATTATTAAATGCTTGACCTTACTTATGAATGTTTGGATTCTATTGAATGTGAATCGTTTGATATCCCTGATTTGTGATGCTTTGTGATACAACCTGATTTATGTTGTGATTTGTAATTTACTTATCTGTGATATATATCTGTGATCTGTGAATGAACGATAAGCGTGATAGTTAATACCGCTTATCAACTATATTTTTGTATTCTGATCTGTGATAATTGTATGATGTTGAACTATTGTGTGTGAAACCCCTGGACCACACTTTTACACACACAAATATGGATTTCACGTGGAAATCGGTTAAGTCACGGATAATTTAAATTTGATGTTTTTGAAATTGAAATTTTAATTTCAATTGATTTTGAAATTAGAAATTTGGGTTTAATATGAAAAGCTTTTGAAATGTAATTTCAAAGATAAAACTTATTTTTGAATAACTTGATTAAGTTTTGAAATTTAAATAATTGGATTTAAATTTGAATTCAAGTTTGAAATTGAATTCTATGATTTGAAACTAGGGACTAAAGATACTATACAAGTTATATTGGGTTAAACCATTTTAAAGGTTTTGATTTGGGAATTTGAATTTAATTCAAGGGTTTTAACTCGTGTAGATATAACTGGATTTTTCCAAAACGAAAACTACTGGTTTTCAAATAATAATAGCTTTCATTTTAAGAAAGGATTTCCAAATTGTGTTGAAAGGTTTCAAGTTTGAAATAAAAATTGAAATGTTTTGAAAACTATGAAATGAGTCTTTGATTCAAAGACCGAATGAGTTAATCCAACTTGAAATAAAATTGTTTTGAAAGGCTATGAATGAATCTTTAGAAACGAGTTTTGAAAACTATAAGTTAAATCTTGACTTAAAGATTTAACGAGTTAATCCAAGTGAAATGGAAATTGTTTTGAAATATATGAATGAATCTTTGTGAATGGGGTTAACTTTGTGAATTGAATCTTTTTGTTTAAAAGATTGGAAATGGTAATTTGTTTTAACCATTCGAATGAAAAGTTTTGGGTTTTAAACTGTGATTTAACCAAGACCCCAGTTTCCATATGATTTTTAATTGCGCTCGTTATTCGGGTTAGCCGGGAAAAGACATTTGCGTCATATAACCCATTCTGAATAATGATATGACGTATATGGATAGCATTTGAAGACCGGTGGTGAAGATCGGATACTTTCGAAAACGAAAGGATTACCATTGATTGTCTCTGCATCGGCTGATCCCCAGTATAGAGATCTCCATATGTGATGGGAAGTCCGGACGTGATTAGAAATTATCCGGATTGCAAGGACTTCTTTGGAAGTGCCTTCGGTTCTGTTCGAACCCGGAACAGACTTGTATGGATTGTATGTCTGACATTACAATTTGAGATATAAAGTCGATTTCTTTCAAATACATTTCTGTTTGGTGGCGGCGAATTTATTCTCTTAGCTTAACACCCTTCTCTGAGACGTACGAGCTCAGAGGTTATGTAGTTGAAGGTTATCAGCGATATATTTCCAATTTGGTAATGTGACATGCTGAGTGTTGCTGTGTGATGATCATTTGTTGATCATTTGTGATATGATCATTTGTTTGATCATTTATCTTTGTGATCATTACTTTGATCATCTGTTGACCCAAAGCATGGCTTTGTGACAAAGCGTAGCTTTGTGGACGAGACTTCGTCGGACCTCACACCCCGGAAATGGTCAAAACAGGAAGGATGCGGCAAGATTTTTAGGGGATAGCACCCCTTAGTGTATGTCATTTCCTTCTGGATAGAGGTTGTATCATGGTATGGAGCCCAGATATTTAACCTATGTTGTTGCTGCAAATTTATTTCTTTGTGGTTGTTGGAAATCAAGGATCCTCGTATAAAGGTTGTTACAACCGGGGGATGGCATATTCGTGTCAGTAGTTACTCAGTTAGCGGTAACCCGGCCTTGTGTTGGCAGAGATCCGGTTAGGTTCTCGGGGCGTCTTTCCAGAGGCGTACCTATGTGGCAATAGGAAGTTCCTTGGCCTGACCATTTGTTGGAAATCCATCTTCCAATACGAACTGTGTACGGTATTAGTTGTAGAACCTGCCATTTACTTATGGTGGCGCCCCACTGTTTAGATCGTAGCTATAGTAGGCATAGTTCGAAATGTCTATGCTGGCTAAGATTGATATTCTATTTTCGAAATACTTTCTACACTATGCACTAACAATAATATCAAAGATGATTTGATTTTGCGTAGTAAGCATCTTTGACTATCATAAGGAGAAATCTCCTCCGATTCTGCATTTGCATTGTGTGTGTGTGCGGGAGGCCTTATGGTAGTTTCATTTTCCAAAAGCATTGCGAATTGACTTTAAAATTTCTCTACTATTTATTTTAAAGATAAACTGTTTTTGTTGCTCACACCAGTCCCATGATTGATCCGGAGTTTATTGTTTCTTTCCTAAACTCTGGATGCTCAAAAATTTTCTACACGGGCAGTCTAGAGTTGGGTTTTTTAGATATTCAGAATTAGTAGATTTTCTGGAGCTAGTTCAGTCTTTGGATCGGACTGCACTTGCTTATCTTTGTGCATCGTTATTGGGAGTTCGAGCTATTTCTGGATTGGTGTTTTGAAGATGGAGATTATCCGCTACTGGTGTTATCTATTTTCATTTCGCTATTATTTCTTGTATCATATCTCTGATGTATATTGATATTCATTGTATCACTCTGTTGACGCAGCGGATTAAACAAAAACAATTCAGATCGATGAAAGTAGCAATTGATGGATTGATGAATACTAAAATGCCCAAATTCGTTGATCCGAAGATACCGAATTTTAGCTATCCTGAACTCGTTGATCGCGCATGATACCGGGTTCAAAGATCTTCAATTCTTCGAGCGTTGATCAAGCGCACTTGATTCCGCGAATCGGCTTCTACAATCGTTGAATCGAGCGCACTCGATTATCCGAAAGAGGAGATAGGAGATTACACTCGACTACCAATTGGGTGAAAGCACAAAGCTAACAAAACAAGAGTTTTATTTCAAATCAACTAAACTATTACAAATGAGACACACGGCCTATTTATAGGCGAACAACTCCTCATGACACAAATTTGTACAACACATAAGTCGGTTCCGACTTAAGACACCATCCGACTTACGACTTAAGTAAGACACACGACCTACAAACATACGACTTAAAACAAGTGCGATCTACGACTTAACAAACAGAAAATACAAACAGAAATTACATCACTTAGGTCCTTGCCGACCTACAACTTCTCACGACTCAACTTAGGTCGTACGCGACCTAAAACAAACGACTTACGACTTATACTCTAGTATCCATCAGCGGCTTAAGAAATCTACGGCTCAGATTAAAGCGGCATAGGAATCCACGGCTCCAGTCTTCAGCGACTTATCTCTTGACTCGTTAGGTCGTTCACGACCTAACACTTCAATTGCTCTGCCTTTTCACTGCGTGACTCGATAGGTCGTTCAGATGACTTAAAGGACTCGTTAACCCGCAAGTATCTACTAAGTCGTTGCCGAGTCATACTGGGTCGTTGGAACGACTTAAAATCTTCGTTAGGTCGGCTGCGATCTTCACTAAGTTGTTGGAACGACTTAAAATCTTCATTAGGTCGGCTGCGACCTAAAACTTTAACTTTCCACAATTTCTCACAAAATCCTAACTCGTTAGCTTCCTCTATAGGTTGGACTCGACCTATCAACATGTTAGGTCGTACACGACCTATGACTTCTTCTTTCTGGGCTGCATCATCCTCCCCAGGTTGAGAAAAATTCGTCCTCGAATTTGCACTTTCTGTATCCACAACAGTCTCATTTCCATGATACGGAATCAAATACTTGACATTAAAAACATAAGACGTACGAACGTCATCTGGCAATTTCAACCGATATGCGTTCTCATTGATTTTCTTTAAAATTTCCACTGGACCAATCTTTCGTGCTTTCAATTTATTGTACGTTCCCACCGAAAAACGATCTTTTGTTAACACTGCATAAACCAAATCACCTTCATGAAATTCAACACTCCTTCGCTTCAAATCTGCAGATCGTTTATACTTCTCAATTGCTTTCTTCAATCGTTCCTGAACGATTTTATGACATTCCGCCAATCCATCAACAAAATCAGCAGCTTTCTTAACTGTCTTCTTTGATTGTGGCACTACCGTTAAATTCAACGGTCCCTTCGGTAAGCTTGAATATACTATCTGAAATGGACTGAAACCCGTACTACGGTTCACTGCATGATTATGAGCAAACTCAGCTTGACATAACTTCATATCCCAGCTTTTCAAATTATCTTGCACAAGACACCTCAACAAATTTCCCAACGATCTGTTCACAACCACGGTTTGTCCATCCGTTTGCGGATGATAAGCGCTGCTAAAGTTCAACTTCGTTCCCACCATCTTCCACAAACTTAGCCAAAAATGACTCAGAAAACGAGTATCCCTATCCGACACAATAGATTCTGGCAATCCATGAAGCCGATATATCTCTTTGAAAAACAACTGAGCAACATGAACAGCATCCGCCGTCTTCTTACAAGCAATAAAATGTGCCATTTTCGAAAATCGGTCAACCACCACATAAATGGAATCGTTTCCACGCTGTGTTCTCGGCAACCCCAACACAAAGTCCATACTCACATCAACCCATGGTTTAGTTGGTACAGGTAACGGCATATATAACCCAGCATTAGTCGCAGTTCCTTTCGAAACCTGACAAATATGACAACGCTCCACAAACCTCTCCACCTCTTTCCTCATCGATGGCCAGAAGTAAGACTGTGAAATCAACTGTAATGTACGGTCTCTCCCAACATGTCCTTCTTCATGTAGCTCTTTTACAATCTTCATTCTCAAGCTACAATTAGGTATGCATAATCGATTTCCCTTGAACAGAAAACCATCTACCATCACGAACTCATCCGTCTCCCCATTCTTGACTTTATCAACAAACTTCATAAAGTAAGGATCTTCAACAAATAATTCTGGCAACACATCAAACCCTGTCACTTCAACCTTCATTGTTGTCAATAAATGATTCCTCCTCCTCAACGCATCAGCCACACGATTCGTCACCCCTGACTTGTGTTTAACAACAAAAGTAAACTGTTGTAGATATGCAATCCTTGATGCATGTCTTGCTGAAATCTTGTCTTGTCCTTGTAAATGCTTCAATGCTTCATGATCAGTGTAAAGAACAAACTCTTTCTGAAATAGATAATGTCTCCAGTGTTTAATAGCTTGCACAACAGCATAAAATTCCACATCATATGTACTGTATCTCATCTTCGCTCCTGATAACTTCTCACTGTAATATGCAATCGGACGCCCCTTCTGACTCAACACTCCTCCAATCCCAACCTTTGACGCATCAGTGTGTAGCTCAAACAACAACTGAAAATCTGGTAATACTAGAATTGGTGCAGACGTCAGCAACTCCTTGATCTTCCCAAAAGCAACCCCTGCTTCCTCCGTCCATGAAAACTGTTTACCCTTCATACAATCTGTAATAGGTGCCATCACACTACTAAAGTGTGGAATGAACCTTCGATAGAATGAAGCCAACCAGTGAAAACTACGAACTTCCGTTATCGTCTTGGGCTGCGGCCAATCTCAGATAGCTTCGACTTTACTTTGGTCAATCTGTATTCCTTCTTCCGACACAACATATCCCAGAAATAAAACACTCCTCGCCATAAAAACACACTTCTTCGTAGCAGCGTAGAATTGTTCTTCACGAAGGATAACTAACACTTTCTTCAAATGCTGAACATGCTCTTCTGTACTAGCACTGTAGATCAGAATATCATCAAAGTAAACCACCACAAATTTCCCAATGTATGGCCTGAAAATCTGGTTCATCACCCTCATGAATGTACTTGGTGCATTCGATAGACCAAACGGCATTACCAGCCATTCATACAACCCTTCCCTCGTCTTAAATGCTGACTTCCATTCGTCCCCTGGTCTAATGCGAATCTGATGATAACCGCTCTTCAAGTCAATCTTAGAAAAGATTACGGACCTGCTGATTTGATCCAATAAATCATCAAGCCTCGGCATCGGAAATCTGTAACTGACTGTGATCTTATTCAATGCTCTACTATCTGTGCACATCCTCCACGTTCCATCCTTTTTGGGTACCAATAAAGCTGGTACAGCACAAGGACTTAAACTCTCCTACACACGCCCCTGTTCAAGCAATTCCTCTACTTGCCTCCGCAACTCTTCATGTTCCTTCAGACTCATTCGATAATGTGGTCTATGTGGCAACATTGCTCCCGGAACAAGATCAATTTGATGTTGAATGTCTCTTAGTGGCGGTAA
Source organism: Allium fistulosum (assembly GCA_030737815.1). NCBI lineage: Eukaryota > Viridiplantae > Streptophyta > Magnoliopsida > Asparagales > Amaryllidaceae > Allium > Allium fistulosum. The sequence goes on along the minus strand of CM060908.1, from coordinate 531,490,025 downwards.
CTCCTTCGGTAACTCATCTGGAAATACATCCTCAAATTCTTTCAAAACTGGTTTCACTTCTTCTGGAATTTCAACCTCTTCACCGCTCTCTCGCCCAATTAACAAGAATACTTCCGGCTCTTCTTCAACCTCCTTAACAAACTCTTTCAGAGATAATAAAGTTTTCAGCTCTTTAATCTCTTCTGACTTACTTTCTCCCTGTTGTCTCTTCTTTGGAACTAAGATAATCTTCGTGCCTTCAAACATAAAACTATAGCTATTGGTCCGACCGTCATGCTGTACTGCTCGATCATACTGCCATGGTCTTCCCAACAGTAAGTGGCAAACATCCATCTCTACTACATCACACCAGATCTCGTCTTTGTATTTCTTCCCAATAGAGAATGGAACACGAACTCGTCTATCCACTTTCACTTCTCCTTCTTTTCTCAACCATGCTAACTTGTATGGATTCAGATGTTTCTCTGTCTTCAATTTTAACTTTGTCACAGCCTCGGTTGAAACGATATTGTCACAACTTCCTGCATCAATCACAAATTTACACACCTTCCCCAGTATAGTGCATGTCGACTGAAAGATATTACTCCTCAACCAATTAGCTTCTTCCTGCTTCGGTGTCAAACACGATCTCCTCAGCATTAGATTACTACCTTCATCTTATCCTGTTCATCCTCCTCAACTGGACTAGAATAATCTCCATCAACATCCTCAACTTCCACAACCATGGTTCTCTTCTTTGGCTTTGGACACTCGTTGCTTTTATGACCCAATTCCTGACAATTGTAACATTTGAAACCATAGTTAACCTTCTCCTTCTCAGCCTCCTTCACCACTGGTCTACTGATAGGTTTAGAAACATTAGAACTCCCACTAACACCCTTCACTTGATTGTTGGAATTAGTAAACACACCACCTCCCCGTCGTCCCTGTTTCTCCCAAGCCAACGCCTTTTGATGTGCTTCTGCCACAGATCTTGGATCGAACATATTAACCATATCCTGAATCTGCATTCTCAATCCCCCAATGAATCTAGATGTCAGCTACTCTTCCGTTTCCATAATATTGTTCCTTGCAATCAGCTGATAAAACTCATCCGCATAATCATTAACAGTCTTTGTGCCCTGCCTCAAATTCTGCAAACGTTGATACATCAGAGATTGATAATTGTAAGGTAAGAACGTTGCTTTCATCAATTTCTTCATCTTCTCCCAAGATTCAACTTTTGACTTCCCTATTCGTTCACGTGTAAGTTTGGTTTGCTGCCACCATGCCAAAGCTCTACCCCTCAACCTTGTAGCAACCAACTTCACTCTCCGATGTTCTGGAACTTCCTTGAAATCAAAAATCTCCTCAACATTAGCCACCCAATCCAAAAACTCTTCAGCTTGCATACCACCCTTGAATTCAGGAATTTCAGTCTTCATTCCCGATTCCCACTTGTGATCATACTCTGAATAAGTTCTTCCTTGACCTCGTCCTTGAATACTACCACCATCATACTCCTCTTCAAAATCAGATGCATATCGATGTCGATTCTGACCACCAACATCTCTACTTCCTTCACGTCTACCCCCATCCCTTCGATCTACATTCCTCCGAACACGATCTCGGTCATCAACATTTCTATAACTGTCTCGGCTCACACTTCTATGGTCATTGTCATTACTTCTCCCTTGATTAGAATGTGGTGAAACTCTACTTCTCTCGTGGTTAGATTCAGGTGAAACCCTTCTTTGATTTCGATTCATCTCCGTCATAAGCTTCTCTAATCTCCCAATGCCTTCATCCAACTTCTCATTGAATTTGTCACTTATACGTTGCTCCATTTGCTCGGCATCTTCCCGCTTATACAAATCTTCAACATTTTGATGACGGTTAGCTCTTCGTGGCGGCATGTTTTGAATCTTCTACAAACTCTTCAACGCTTCAAAATTCAAACACAATTCGAACCTAGATCCAAAATGAAATGGATCGAAAACTCCCACTTTGTTGCAACTTCGCGATGAACAAGATGAACACAACTTCTCCAAACGATAAGATCCGATCTCCAAACTTCAATACAAAGTCGAACAACTTCCCCTCTTGCTCTCGGCCGTGATTAATAACCTCAAATCTTCACTTCGATTCAAACTTCTTCAAGATGATTGGCTCCAAGACTCGATTTAGCTATGATTGGCTAAAACAAGCTCTGATACCAAACTGACGCATCGGATTAAACAAAAACAATGTAGATCGATGAAAGTAGCAATTGATGGATTGATGAATACTGAAATGCCCAAATTCGTTGATCCGAAGATACCGAATTTTAGCTATCCCGAACTCGTTGATCGCGCACGATATTGGGTTCAAAGATCTTCAATTCTTCGAACGTTGATCAAGCACACTTGATTCCGCGAATCGGCTTCTACAATTGTTGAATCGAGCGCATTCGATTATCCGAAAGAGGAGATAGGAGATTACACTCGACTACCAATTGGGTGAAAGCACAAAGCTAACAAAACAAGAGTTTTATTTCAAATCAACTAAACTATTACAAATGAGACACAAGGCCTATTTATAGGCGAACAACTCCTCATGACACAAATTTGTACAACACATAAGTCGGTTCCGACTTAAGACACCCTCCGACTTACGACTTAAGTAAGACACACGACCTATAAACATATGACTTAAAACAAGTGTGATCTACGACTTAACAAACAGAAAATACAAACAGAAATTACATCACTTAGGTCGTTGTCAACCTACAACTTCTCACGACTCAACTTAGGTCGTACGCGACCTAAAACAAACGACTTACGACTTATACTCTAGTATCCATCAGTGGCTTAAGAAATCTACGGCTCAGATTAAAGCGGCATAGGAATCCACAGCTCTAGTCTTCAGCGACTTATCTCTTGACTCGTTAGGTCGTTCACGACCTAACACTTCAATTGCTCTGCCTTTTCACTGCGTGACTCGATAGGTCATTCAGACGACTTAAAGGACTCGTTAACCCGCAAGTATCTACTAAGTCGTTGCCGAGTCATACTGGGTCGTTGGAACGACTTAAAATCTTCGTTAGGTCGGCTGCGATCTTCACTAAGTCGTTGGAACGACTTAAAATCTTCGTTAGGTCGGCTGCGACCTAAAACTTTAACTTTCCACAATTTCTCACAAAATCCTAACTCGTTAGCTTCCTCTATAGGTCGGACTCGACCTATCAACATGTTAGGTCGTACACGACCTATGACTTCTTCTTTCTGGGCTGCATCATCTGTTGTACCAGATATTGTATCAGATATTGTATATCAATGTATTATTCTTTTTCTTCCGCTATGTTATTTACTTAACTGTGTTATAAGCTCCGGCGACTCGGATTTGAACGGTCGAATCTACGGCATTCGAGTATGATGTAAAGTATGGATGTCGATTTTCGAACGCGAAAATCTGAGGCATTATAGAAATACAATTCAAACTTTAGATGCAGGATGTCACTTTTACATAGTAATTCATCATCAATAGATAACCACATTATCTCTGTTCAACCCTAGCATATCATATCACAAAAATTTTCATAACAAAGATATCAACCAATTCAAGGCATTTAACATCAATATTCAATCATTCATAAGCAAGATTGATCACTTTCAAAATTAATTTAATTTCTCTAATTAAATTAATTTCAAATCTTTAATCACTTAGATTACCTTTACTTAACATTAATTAATTACAAACCAATTAATTAATCATCCTTTAATTTTCCATCCTAATTAATCACCCTTGACTAATTATCCCTTAATTACAATAAGTAATTAACTCTTAATTAATTACACAAATTAATTAACCTTTACTCATCCATATTAATTACATTAATCCTTAATTAATTACTCAAATTAATTATCTTATAATCACTTACATTTATTAATTATCCTTTAATTAATCACTCATTAATTAACAAACCCTTAATTAATTTCTTTAATTAATTAATCCTTTAATTAATTACACTAAGTAATTAATCCTTAATTTCTTCCATTCTTCAATTAATCTCAACCAGTAATTACCCATTAATTACTTCTCTAAGTAATTATACTTTATTGATCACATTAAGTAATTATACTTATCAAATCATCAAGTGATTATCTTAAATTAATTAAACTAATTAATTAATTAACTTAACTAATCACATTTATTTAATTAATTACATTTAGTAATTAATTCCTTTAATTACTTTCATTAAGTAATTGTACTTAACCAATTCCATAAATGATTATCCTTAATTAATTAATCTAATTAATTAACTTACATTAATCACATTAATTAATCATTTAACTTGCATATTTAAGTTAAAAAAATTTATATAACTCTTCATTCAAATATTAAAGAAATCTTTTATAGAAGAATTTATATAAATAAAGTTTTAAACATTTTATTGGATAACTAATTCATTTAAAATAAAATATACTTTAAACCTTTAAACTTGTTTAAACATTTGATTTTATAAAACTTTATTTATTTCAAGATTAGAATACAAATTTTAATTTGAATCCATACTTAAACTTTGATTAAAAACTTGTTTAAAATATTGCTTTCAAATTTAAATTCATTTTAAATTTAAAAACCCTTACGGGTTTAAAAACCTGTAACAGGTCAATGCCCCGAGCCCACCCTCAAATGCTTCGAGCCAAAAACCAAAAACTTCGAGCAACTCTCCCAATTGACTTGAGAAAACTCATGTACCACTTCTCCTTCCATCCCAGGCTTCACCATGAACCAAAAATGTACCGTGCATATGCACGGTGGCTTCGACCACTTCTGGTCAACCACGATGGCTTCCTCACGTCGGCGATCACCCTCGCACCAAAATCCGACCATCAGAACTTCGATTCAAACTCAAAATCGAATTCAAGTATCTCTGCATCATTTCTGGAACAAACCACCTCACCAAAACTTCCTCAAACTCGCGATGCAGATCACCTGAGCTCCTGATCTTCCGGCCACATCCTCGCCCACCTCCATGCTACCGATTCCCAGAGTTTGGTGGAGCTCGGTCCACTAGAGACGCCATGGCAACCTGTAACGACCCGTAAATTTTGACAATTAAATTTGTTTATTTAATAGGATTTTTGTAATTTATTTTAGTATAAAGAATAAAGGGGGTAGATAAATATTAAAATGAAGGCTAAAATAAATTATATAAAGGTGACTTAGAAACCTATTTATAGACATTTGGATAAATTCAAATGATTCTTACCTAGATATAAAATTTAATATGAGAAATTTATGATAGTATTAAATTTATTTAATGCAATAAAGATTGTAAACGTTATTTTGAATAAATTAAGGAATCCGGTTAATGCAAGTCAATAATTTGTAAACTTTAATGAACATCTCAATTTAATAAATTTATTGAAATGTAGGACTTAGCATAAGCGTAGGATTATGGGTATGATAACAAACTTTTATAAATTGCCTAATTAAGGGTCAACAAATTTATTTGGAAATCAAACTCATTAAAGGGTATGCAATTATAATGGGTTAATGGTATAAACGTTACTAATTATTATCATAGTAACGGAAGTGTAGATGGAATGCAACCGTAGAAATTTAAGTTAAGTATTAACAATTGAAATGAATTGTCAATTGAATGGAATTCCAATTAAATAAAATCATTTAAATGTTATGATTTGATTTTTAATGGAATATGAGAGAAACAAACGTAAGGATTTGATTAATATATATGTTATTTATTCAGGGTATTGAATGAAATTGGGAGTCCAATTGTAATAAATGGTAATAATGTTGTTATTAGCTAATAAATTAAATTTCAATGTAATACCCATAAATAAATCATCATCCAATTTAAACAAAACATCAATATAAAGCATATAAAATATAACAGGCATCAACGAATAGTTTATATTCAATAAAAATTAATAACTGTTTAACTGGCAGTTTATATGCAATAATAAATAAATTTAACTATCAAATTATATGCAATAATAAAATTAAATAACAATTTACTTTAAATAAATGCTATCTAACTGAGATGATGATTAAATATATGCCCAAACAATCATAGATAAATTTTAAATCACATCAAAATTTAATTTAACAAACATAAGAAATCTTAGAAGTTGTGAGTGGGTTAAAACACTCACATTTTGAATTTAAATTGAATTAAAATTCAATTTAAACCCAAAAAATTAACATCCTCAGAATCTGCCCAAACCAGCATCAAAATCTTCATAATTTAAAAGCGATCCTAATGCAAGAAACCGTGCGTGAACGGGGTTCGGATGTGAAAATATAGTGAAAATTTGTGCTTAAAAAAAATAAAATAACAAAAAGAGAACACAAATCTCACCCAAATCATATGCCACGTTGCCATCTTCCTTTTACTCTCTACAGCAACGCACGCAATTATCTCTAGGCAAATTGACGCGCACAAGACAACACCATTGAAATACGCTCATCGAGAGATTCAACATATAAAAAAAATTTGAGATGTTTTTGAGGACTTTGAATTTTTGACTTTGATTTTGAAATGGATCTGGATCTGAGATTTTTTTTCTGCCATTGAGGAGGAGAAGGAGCTGATGAAATTTTACGTGCAGACAAATGAGAATAGGCGGAGGCTAGGGTTTAGCGGGGTATTTATAGATGAAGTTGGAATAGACAGATGGATCCGAATTTAGATGAATTCACAATTTGTCAATTTAAATTCCAATAATCCATTTATTTGATTTTTAGATCTTATTATGAATAAACGGTCAACTTACCATTTCTATCATTTCTGATTGCAATTAGCTTCAAATTTATTAACCAAACCTCCATATCAAATAAGGATTTATTGCAAAAATTTTAATGTTTACCTTTAATTAAAGTAAATTCAATAAATTATAAAATCTTATTTTCAATGAAATTTTATACCATTCGTATTCAATTCTCTTTATTAAATCAATCATCATCTTATGTATATATATTTAACATTAGTATATATCCAATTACCCAAATTGATTTACAGCCTAACATAACATTTGAATTTTATTCCCAATTCATAAATTACTACCTTAACTAAAATTTAACGTTTCCCCTTTAATTTACATTTTCACCTTACGTTACTACACTAATTATCCTTAAACTAACGTTTATTATTAATAACAATATTATAATTACTTACATTTTAAATGAACTTTATTTACAATAAATTCATTGACCAATTAATTAGGTAATTTATATAGTTGCTATCCTATCCTTAAATTTATTTCATAAATTAATCCATTTCATCTAAATTCTTATCTATGTTATATTTCAACATTTAGTTTCACCAAATGTAGTTGTTTTCCAATACGTTAATAACTTTATTTCCAAGTCTTATATTACAACAAACTATCCAATACGAAAGTCTTAATATTCTTACCAATACTACTTTAATTAACATTAACGCAATACTCAATTTAAATTATTGTAACTGATTTCAAAATTGTAAATTAACATACCAAAATAGGCAACATACAATAATCGTACTCTAACCTTTAGTCACATAAATACGCTTCTATTTCTCAAAAATCAAAGTTCCCATTTAACTAAATCTCCATAAATGAATTTGACATTATTTTCAAAAATTACTTTATATTTACATTAACGTAAAAATATATTTATATCTATTGCAATCGATTTACCAGTTATACTTTAATATACTAAAAAAAATGGTTAACCAAAAATTTTTACCATTTAGCATTCACTTCCACTTACAAGCTACTATTAACACAAATGTTGTCATTGACTTAGCTCTAATTAAGTAAATTAGATGAATGGGCAAATTTTAATAATTATCACTAAATGCCAAATTCTACTCACATTCATAATTAAATATCAACTACAATTTATTAAAATTACTTACCTATCCTTATTAAATAAAATTGCAATCTATTTAGTACTATCTTCTCAATTAACATAACATTTAGATGTTAGATTTCATTTAGTTCCAATTTATTGACCCACTTAAATTTTATTATTTTCATGCAATATCAATTGTCCATTCTATAAGTAAAATTAACATTAGATTCATACTCATATAATAGCTTCAAATTCATCTAATAAATATTTACAAAATCTCTAAATACTAAAACCATTTAATAAATAACCTAGTGTACATTTACATACATTCATTTTATTCCATTTATTTATGGGTATTACATTGAAATTTAATTTACTAGCTAATACCAACATTATTACCATTTATTACAATTGGACTCCCAATTTCATTCAATACCCTGAATAAATAACATATATATTAATCAAATCCTTACGTTTGTTTCTCTCATATTCCATTAAAAATCAAATCATAACATTTAAATGATTTTATTTAATTGGAATTCCATTCAATTGACAATTCATTTCAATTGTTAATACTTAACTTAAATTTCTACGGTTGCATTCCATCTACACTTCCGTTACTATGATAATAATTAGTAACGTTTATACCATTAACCCATTATAACTACTTACCCTTTAATGAGTTTGATTTCCAAATAAATTTGTTGACCCTTAATTAGGAAATTTATAAAAGTTTGTTATCATACCCATAATCCTACGCTTATGCTAAGTCCTACATTTCAATAAATTTATTAAATTGAGATGTTCATTAAAGTTTACAAATTATTGACTTGCATTAACCGGATTCCTTAATTTATTCAAAATAACGTTTACAATCTTTATTGCATTAAATCAATTTAATACTATCATAAATTTCTCATATTAAATTTTATATCTAGGTAAGAATCATTTGAATTTATCCAAATGTCTATAAATAGGTTTCTAAGTCACCTTTATATAATTTATTTTAGCCTTCATTTTAATATTTATCTATCCCCTTTATTCTTTCTACTAAAATAAATTACAAAAATCCTATGAAATAAACAAATTAATTGTCGAAATTTACGGGTCGTTACACAACCCAGATTTCGACCAAGCCTAAAACTAGGTTTACAGACTTAAAACGATCACTGTCGCCATCACAAAGCTTTGATCACCTTCCTAACATTTTTCCCAAACTTCCCTATTACTCCACTACCACCAGCGATGACAGCGACATTCCCAACCACTGAGATCACCAGAAATCCCCCAAAACACATTTTCTGATCAAACCAGAACTGCTCCACTATCCCATTACTAAAAATCATGATTTTTTTTTCAAAAATCAAGTTTTTGGTTGTTGATTCAGCTTACATGCCTGAATCAATGAATTTAGAAGTTTAAATTTTCACTTATATTATACTTGCTTTGTTGTTTTTGATTTCCAGAGACAAAACAATATTATTTTAACTTAAATAAATTTTTAAGACCTACTCTATGATCAAACAAACAAGTTTTGTATAGGACTTAAATCCTAACATAGAATAGATCCTGAGATAATATTTTTGATTTAAAACTGGGTCTTGGAATTGGAACAGAAGTGTTACAGGTAAATCACGAACATGCACACATCTATACATCCAGAAATTCAACAATATACGTACACAAATATCCTTATTTCAGACATTATTCTTGCAACCAAATTTATATACTTAAACTTTTTTAAAAATAAATGTTACTCACAGGCATAACAGAGGAAACCAGGTTGGAATACTCACTTGAAAAATAATTTGAACAGAGAGCAGCTTTCTGGTTTTGAACAGTTATCAGCCTGATCTTCTTTTGAATCTTCTTGCTTGTTAAGTTGATTGTTGTTTAAGCTTAAGTTGTAAGATTATACTTCCTTCTTCTTCTTTTCTGGTAAGCCAAGTTTTTGATGAACGAAATGAGATAAGGAGGTTGATATATACAGAATAAGTATACAGGGCTTGTATTTAACTGGTGCAAATTTAGTCAGATTTTTCTTGCTTGAGGAGGCTGAAATGAGAGCATTTAATGCTATTGTCTGGTTTTATTTTTCATACTTATCCGTTTTGATTTATACGTACAGAGATATAATTCTTTCTTTCCTTACAAACATGTATTTCCATAGACTATATATCTCTATAATGATCTTAAGTGTTCACTTATGTTTTTATATAACCATATAATTTACCTTACCTATTTATTTCTATTTCTAATATAAATCCTTATTTTTATTTTAAACTTAACTATTAAACATTTAATTTATAAACATATATCTTGTTATACTTATATTTAGTATTGATAAGATTGACTTTATTTCAATCATTATTATCTAAATTACATTCTAATATATATTCAGATCGAATGTTAATAAGGTAGAACTTAAATTTAATTATATTGAGAGTCTTTTTTCAATTTCCAAATCATAATTTCTTTTCAAAAATGAATATATATATATATATATAAATAAATGGTAAAAGCTAAAATCTTATTTGTTTTTAAAATGATAAGTTGTATTTTAATAAATCAGATTGAATGCTTATTAAACTAATATTGCTAAAATTCCGGGTCATCACATATGGCATGCAACCATATACTTGTATACTCATATACTTATATATATACATATCTTTAATATGTTCATACCTACTTATATTTTCATGCCTATCTTCATATTCCTTGTTTGATTTGAACATGTATGTATATATTCCTTATTTAAAATTTCTATGTACATTATATGTTTTTGTATTTTAAACATCATAAACTAGTCTATATATGTATATATTTGTATGGATATTTTATCTTGAATTTAAATTTTGAAATATATTATTTATTTATTTATTTATTATAAGATTTATCATCCTCAGAGATTTTATAATTCAATATTTATTATAACTTTAAATCAATTTATATATCCAGGTACCTCACATACCAGAACTCATGTATTCGACTTATAAAGTTAACATCCCAATGTTAAATCCAGGTAATTTCCCGATTAACAGACGTCCAAAAATCCGGGTCATCACATTCTTCGTTTTTGGATTCCAAATTCGATAGCCTTCTCTTCGTCCGTATAACCAAGCAAATTCCCCTTGAAATCTCTAGGCTCAAGCTTATTATTTTCCGGATCATGCACATAAACCAGACTACCAAACACACGAAGATAACTCAAGTCAATGCTCTTTCCCTTTCACACTTCCTCTGGAATTTTGTTAACAATAGCCAAGCACGAAATTCGATTTATAATATGCACCTCGATTGAAAAATCTTCAGCCCAAAATCCCTCAGATAAACCTGATGTCAATCTCAAGCATTGAGCTTTCTCTAATAGAGTAAGGTTCATCCTATCTGCAACACCACTCGACTGTGGATGTCCTGGTGTAGTAAAATGCCTCTGAATACCATGATTCTCATAAAACTCCAAGAATTCTTCGGAAACACTCTCTCTGTCATTGTTGGACCTTGAAACCTTCAAAAACTTGCCACTCTCATTCCTAACAAGAGCATTCCAAACTTTGAACTTTGCAAATGCCTCTGGCTTCACCATTATTACATACACCCATACCTTCAGAGAAAAATCATCAATGAAATAAATATAATAACGTGCTCTCCTTAAAGAAGCTATCAGTGCCGGTCCCCAAACATTTGTGTACACATACTCAAGAACCTCTCTTGAATTATGTTTCCCTTCACTGAATGATACTTTAGTTTGCTGATGTGCACATAAATGTGCATATTTTTACCACCATATATAATCCAATTTAATTAAATAAATGAGCATATAGGGTATTTTAACATTTTAAACCAAAATTCAAATTATTTTCAAACCATCGTTTACTCATCTTCATATACGGGAAAAATGGTCATTTTTGTGCATATATTAATTTGAGAATATTTATTTCCACATTTTATTTTAATTTGTAGGAAAATTGGATGGAAATTACAAGAGGTTTCATGGAAAATATGCATGCACAAGAGGAAACAAAGAAATGAAGGTGGAAATAATTCAAACTCATGTATCCTGGAGGACCCCACCTACCCACTTACTTTTGATGTACAATTAGAAGCTAACGCACATGCTAAATGGCCATTAATGTTACATGCACACTTAATGGTGGATTATCTCTTGATAATGATAACTTGATGGACACACTTCCTCAAGGGAAATTTGGGTAGTTCCCAAAAATATGATTAGGGTTTCCAAACATGTATAAATACTCCATATGTTCATGTAATTAGCCTCCTCTTAGACTCCTTAGCCTCCTCTTTAGTTAGTTTAGTTTGAGGCTCAAAAATAAATTACAAACTCTCTTTTCTTTTCCATGGCTACATGACCATTTTCTTCATTCATGTAACTTTCTTTTTATGCAATTTTACTTATGTTCTTTTATTTCATGTTCTTTACTTTATGCAATTAGTGTAGTTTTTGTTTCCTACAAGTAGATTTGCTTTTATTTTAGTTTAATGAGTTCTCTTCTTACTTTGCTTTCATTTTCCTCTTTTTGTTTCATGTTGAACTCTACATTTGTTGAAATGATAACAAATATGAGAGGCTAAACCCCTTCAATTTAGGAGTAATGAAGCTCTATTAATTATGTAGATTCAACAATTTGCTAATTTTTGATCTTGTTTTGAGCTTAATGACACTAGTTGATGTGGTTTGATTTTGTTGTTTTAGCTTTGAATTTGATAACCTATGTTGTTGACACCAAATAGGCTATGCTTAAACAAACAACAAACACAAATTACCTCTTCATCTACATATGATTATGGTAATGAAGTGAATATTAAAATCAAAATTTGATGGTCTAAATTTCTAATCAATAGTTAATAGATCATGCTTAGAATAGATTTTATTTTCAAGTTCATTGTCATTTTCATGAGAGTTAAAAAGTAGTTTAGTGGCTGTGTTATAGTTTGATGGTTTATATTGGGCTAATTAATAGCACAAATATTTCATACTTATGATAAACACATCAACTAAACTCGCTAATGACCAAAAGAGAGATCATTATTTCATTTTGCTGATTTATGTGATCATGAGAAGGACATTGCTTCTAAATTTCCTTCAAACTCTCATATTTTTATCCATTTTCTTTTGCTAGTTATTTACATTTTTAGCTTCACACATCTCAAATTTTTGGTTTAATTTGATTGAATAGAAATTTTAAAATCTAAACAATTCCATGCGGATCGATCCATACTCATCACATACTAACATTGTACGCTGTGCGCTTACGATTATTTTTACCTAAAATTTGATCGGCTATTTTCTAATCCAAGAGAGAATTAGCCGTCGAACAAGTTTTTGGCGTCGTTGCTGGGGAATTTGATTTGATTTCATTTTCTATTCTTCGAATTATTTTCGTTTGATTTTTATTGTGTGCTTGTTTTGTGTGTTAGTTTGCATTATAAAAAATTTTATGTGCTTTTGTGATTTTTGTTTGCATTTTGTTTGTGTGCTTGTTTTCTAGTTCTATTTGCATTTGCAATTTCTACTAAAAAAACAAAACAAAAACAATTTCAAAACAAATTTTTTTATATTACTTTATTTTCCATTTTCATTTACATTTGCATTTTTTTTACAAATTATGCATTTTCTATTTACATTTTCATTTACATTCTCTAATTACATTTTCATTTACATTTTACAAATCCTATAAACCGTGCATATCATACACCTATACACCATCCCCAATCTTCCTCTACTCACTATGTATTCTTTGTGCCATACCACAACATCCATTCCTCAACAGTGTTGCCTACCAATTCCTCCTCCCCCTGCATACATCTTCTTTCAAAACTTCCCTACCACTTCTCTGGTTGCTCTGCACAAATCAAAATAACCACTTCACTGCCTTATAACTTCCACAGCCTCTCCTTCATCATTCATACTCCCAACCAACCTAAATTAACTGTGCTACCACCTTCACAATCAACCTCCGCACTATCCAAAACCACCATCCCCCTTCTACCACTTCTCTGCCACTTACATCTCCCTATATCACATTCACCTATGCAAAACATCAATCACTGATCTACCATTACATTATAACACCATTTCCATCCTCTTTACAACTTGTTACCGCAAACAACAGCAACACCACAGTCACAAAATAACCACTAACACATTGTCTTCATTCCTCCTCGGCCAAAAAAACCACATTTCTACACTCCAAACTTCTACATACAACTGCCTGTGTGCACAACTGACTTCACCACAAACAAACCACGCTCTGTCATATAACCAAACAATCAAACCAGTGCCTTCACGACATCACCATCCTCATACCCCCGCATAAATTTTACTGCTCTCTCCATTCATAAACTTCCAACTAATCGCTAATTCCAACATAAACTTCCACAAACAAACCATCAACAGCAGTGTGCCATCCCCAGAACCAAACCATTTTCTTCCCCATGACACATTCCTCACAAAACTCAAGTTTTTTGAAACTCTCTCCGTCGATCATCTTCCTCTTTCAAAGAATATCCAAACTCCTCTTCGAGACATGACCAAATCTCAAATGTCACAACCTAGTTGCATCCAAGCCATGAGAAGTATCAACACCCACACAAGTTTCACCTTCAATAGTCACTCCTTGAAGCAAATAAACACCATGAATCCTAGCACCCTTCATCACCACAAGCGCACTCTACGAAACCCCAAGCTATCATTCTCAATAGTGATCTTGAAACCTAAAGGATCTAATTGTCCTAAGGAAATAAGAGACTTTCAAAATCCCAGAACATAGCTTACATTAGTGACAGTACAAACCACTCTGTCAAACATCCGAATTTTCATGGAACTAATGCCTTTCGTCTTACAAGTAGTACCATTACCCATAACAATTGAGTTTCCCTCTTTGTTGTCATAAGAAGATAAACAATTCCTTTTTGACGTCATATGATAAGATGTCCCCGAATCGAGTACCCATTCTCTACACGAAACATCTGATGCTAGTATCATCGAAACATCTACGTATCCCTCACCAACTCCACTCTCCACCAGTACGGATGAAGATGCTACTTCCTTCTTTTCTTTCTCCTTTTCTGGACACTCATTCTTCTAATGATCGAGCTTCTTACAAATAAAGCACTTGTTATTTCTCTCCCTCGACTTTTCGCTGCAACCGGGCTTCCTTAATCTTGAATGCCTACGATTCTCCTTCTTCACCTTTCTATCCTTCGCTATAGATAAACCATGACCACTACTTCCATCACCCAACTCCTTTATTTGTTCCTGCAACTCCTTAATAAGAAGATCCATTCTGAAGTCATCAAGTATCCTGGCCATAGATCAAACTATTTGAGAAAACGGTATAACAGTTCAACAACGAACACAGCAACATCATCTCCATTTGCTTTTCCTCAATCTTCAAGTGTACCACCTTCATCTTCATTAGCAATCATCAAAGGTAGTCAAGTGCGCCTTTAGCAAAGTACCCTCCTTTATCTTATAAGTGAAGAATGTTCACAACAAGATCAAACGATTAGTTAGTGACTTCTTCATGTACAACTCCTCCAACTTGTCCCAAATACCCTTAGTGGTAGTATCACCATTAATTTCGAAGATCACATTCTCCCCCATAGCAAGTTCAAGTGTAGTAAATGCCCACTCTTCCATTTTCTCTTTCTTAACATCCGAGATGTGCGCCAGCAACAAATGTGTATCAAACTCTACCTGATGCACTGGATTTCGCCTACGAACAAGTTTAATCTTCCATTGCCATTTTTCAAAATCGTTATCGCCATTCCACTTGTTAATAAAAATTTGTGGTTCCGAAGCAGCATACGATTCACGTACATACGGTGCTACACTACTCAGACCAACTATTGAGGGACACCCGATGTATTATTTGATTTCGGCATTTCTACAACCACCTTAAAAAGACCTATGTCTTATACCAAATGTTATGGAATTTAGACTAAAGATCATACTAACACAAACCCCAAAGCACAGCGAAAAACATGACCATTGTAAGAGGTGCGAAAACAACTTATCAATATCTCAATCCTAATCTCAATTCAAACCAAATAAAACCAATCACAATCACCAAACAAGCAATAAAACAAAGCAATGATGGAAATAAATCATATATGAGATTTATAGTGGTTCCACTAACGTCTTGTTAGTGTACAACTATTTTGAGTAGAGTTTTTATTACCATAATAAAAAGAATACAAGAGATTGAATACAACGATCAATATCTTATAGAATAGATTTGTGGAGAATAGAATTGAAAAAAACTAAGTTTTTGATAAACCCTATTTTAGAAGGATAAACCCTTGATCAAAACACTTGGAGATTAAGTGTCTTCTTTGAACTCTGAAAATAAGATTATATAGTGAACCCCCTTTCCTTCGAAAATACCCAATTTGCCCCTTGAAGCCCACAAATAAGCACACTAAACCTAGGCCAAAATCAAAACTACAGCGGATCAAACATCTAACAAAACCCCTCAGATGTCTGGCTCCATAAATCCACTATGCATGCTACTGGTGCCCAGACGTCTGACCCTCCCTGTCAAACGTCTGGCACAGATAATGGGTTGTAGAAAACTTGTTCCTAGACTTTTGGCTAGACCTCCTAGACGTTTAGCACAAACCTTATATTATAGTAAACCTATTGTCGTTGTTTGGAGATTCTTTCTAGAAGTTTGGCAACCTGTGCTTCATCCTTGTGATTCTCCCAGCTTCAAACCGTGATAACTTGAGCATTCATGCTTCGATTCGTGCACCATTTTCATAGTTATCAAGCTATTCTCAACCTCTTCAATTCTCCGTATAGTGTTGCCAAAATTCAACATAAAGTACTTTAAATAATCAAGTATTACAAACGCATATGTTCAAAGTATACATGTTGATTTAATTGATATCGCAAATTAGATATGCATTCGTTTTTGTGGTACTTAAAATTTCATATTTTTTTACACAATTAATAGTTTAAAGCTAGAGGATAAGAAAAGATTAGAAAAGATAGAATATTTTATAATAAAAGTAAATAAGAATTATCTTTGAAGAGGCAGCAAGTTGTAGTGAAGGCTAGGACAAAAAAGGGGAAGCTTGTTTAGAAGGCATTCCATGTGATTATATAAAAAAGCCTAAGAAGGATGAAGAGTTTATATATCAACAACTATAAAGTTTTGTGATCATACTGTTTGGTTATAAGCTTTTTTCACCATGGATTTCTGTTTTTAAGATGTTAGAGTTTGGAAACGTAGTTTGTAAAGTACTTACAAATGGTTAGGTTTTCTCCATCATAAAATAACAGTAGGCGGCACCTTGAACAATAAATAAAAGTGTAGCTGGATGCATAAACTTAAGAAATCTATATACTAAGCAAAAATTAAATCTAAATAATATGTTTTGGATGATCTTATTATACATAATTTAAATATATATCAAACATGACCTGATTCCATCATCTTGGGAAAAAAAATCAAATTGCTAAGAAACCTGAATGAAACGAACCTTCAACTAGCTATAAAAATCAAAGCAGCAGATTTATGTCAATTAATAAAAATAGGCTTCAAGCAAAAGAGAGACTTAAGCGACTGCAAGACTCAAACGTTGACAAAGAAATCAAATCTGCAACCAACCAACTCCTTAAGCACTAGATTGAGGTGGATTGGGTATAGGGGTTCTTTTCCTTTTGTTGCCTAGTTGTCATGTTTCTTCTAGCACTGGTGAATTGAAGTAACATAAAGGACAAGAATGTAGGTAGTAGCAATTTGTAGTGAGGTTTGAGAGAGGAAGTAGGATTGGAGAAGAAGAGCAATGAGGGAAGGAATTAAGAGTGCTGGAGAAGAATAACGTATTAAAGAAAAATAGTAAGAAGTGAGAAAGAGATAGTTGAACAGTAATAGATTTTGCAAATGAAGAAAATAATTATTATAAATTCAATTCATGCATGATTTTTCAAAGGACAATGGAAAGAAACATATTGCACAAGTAGGCCTCAAAGAAAACTAAATGCAGAACTAGGCCTCGTTTTGCATAACACTTGCACAATTATGGAATGCGCAAGCTTATATTTTTAATACTTATAGCTTGCGCATTCCATAAGTGCGCAAGCTATAGGATAGTGCTTGCGCACTTATGAAATGCGCAAATACAAATTCGGGTATGAAATGGACAAAGAGCTGCTTCATTCCTCATTTCTTCATCTCTCTCAAATTTTCACAAAACCCTCCACATTCCCAACTCCAAACCCCTTCCAAATAAAAGTCTATCACCTTAAAAACATTGCTCTAGCTATATTTCTTCAATCAATCAGTAGATTAAGCGTAAAATGGAAGGAAACTCATCTTCTTCTTTGATTAGAGGTAAAAAAAAATTATTGCAGAATGAATGCTACTTGAAAAATGATTGTTGTTGTTAATGGAAGAGTAGTCATGTTGATTTTGGATGTCAATGTGCTATAATTATAGGTTTGTTTGTTGAAAATGAAAAAGGATTTGGATTGTTCGTATAGCCAAAGCCCTAACTTTGTACATACTTTTTGTAGTGATAAATGGTTGTTGTTGTTTGTAGAATTGTCTCCCAGGCCCGAAGATAGAAGTGTTCTCTATCTTCAAGAAAACCATAGGAGCCAAAACGATAAATTAATGGAGGTAAATGTTCGATATTGGTAAACCGGGGGAATGCGAATATGAAGCACTAATTTTAATTTGTTTATACATTTCAGGGTGTTGAAACTGTGAAGATATGCAATCATTCGAGCAAGCTCAAGGAGATCGATTATAAAGATCCAAGATTGGAGCCGAATCTACGAATCTTCGGATTTTGGAAAGCTATGCAAATCGACTACATTCGGCTCGATCATCACCTTATTACCACTTTATGCGATAGATGGAGGCCAGAAACAAATACGTTTCATATGAGAGTCGGGGAGATGATAGTGACTCTAGCGGATGTGCATTTTCTTTTCGGTCTTAATGCAAACGGTCGCCCGGTATGTTCGAATTGGCTCATGACTTGCTTGGTATTTTTCCGCCTAGAGAGGCGGTTAAGTCTAAAAGTGAATTATCATTGACTTAGTTTAAAAGTGAATTTTCCGAACCACTACCCAAAGGGACGACCGATTTAGATATACTTCATCGCACTCGTGCCATGATATTGTATTTTTTGAGTTGCCGATTATTTCCCGATCATTCGGAAGGGAGATTAAATTTGACATTTTTACCTTTTTTGGATGATTTGGTCGACTGTCGTTATCATTCTTGGGCTAGAGCTGTTCTCTGCTATTTGTATAGTGAGTTGTCACACGCTACCTTGCAATGTGGAAAAGTTTTAAGGGTTCTGCAACATTGTTGAAACTATGGTCATGGTCGCATACTGCTATTGGACGGCCATCTATTAGAATTCCTACCGACTTAGATCTGTATCTTCCATTTGGTGCTAGGTGGAATTGTGCTAGGAGTTGGCGTGAGACGCCAAAAAATGTACATTTTTACCGTAATGAGTTGGATTTGTTGGCGGATGATGTGGTTACATAGGAACCATATTCATTAGTGTATAAGTTTGGGCATCCGGTCATTGAGTATTCGTTTGCCGGTTGGATTGCTAAAAGCCGACTGATTCTATTTTTAGACTTTGAGTTGTATGCACCTGATCGGGTTATGAGACAGTTTTCCTTTGATTATCAACACATTCCTGATCCCATCGTCCCCCTTGACCCAGAACCCACTAGCTGGATGGCATTTTTGGAGGAAAGTATTGCTATTTGGCAATCAAAAATTGATCATGCCGAACGAGCACGCGAGCCTCCGACATCTTTAAGCGAGTGCGAGTATTGGTATTGGCGAATTACTCGTTGTTATATTATTAAAATTTTGGCAAGGAAGTTGGTTGCGTACACTCCCCGTGCTCCTCTAGAACGTGATGTGGTAAGTATTGTAATTCTAAATTTTCGATAGTTCAATTTTTCTCTCCTATTGATGCATTATTATGACTTATCGTTTAGGTAAGTGGAATATATAGCGCTTTGGATGTGGTGGGCGAAATAGAAGAAAGTCATATGGAGTCGGACAAGGTCAAAAGCAAGTGCATTGACCTACGACGAATGCTTGACACGATTTTGGGTTGGAACAAGCTAAGAAGGTCGGCCAAGCCGTTGCGCATTGTAGAAGAGCCACCACATTCTACAGAGGAGACACATACTATAGTAGCGGGTGGAAAAACTCAATGGGAGGAGGCACATGCGGAGGGGGAGGCTTCACAACATCCCGGTGGCGAAACTACAGCTGGATGGCCCGCTTGGCCCGAGGTAGAGCAGCAATACACCGGCGGAGAAACTCATGCTGAATGGCCCATTTGGCACGAAGGAGAACAACAATTCGGATATGTTGGACAGTCGACGTACGAGCATGTGCAAGAGCCGCCGTAGTGGGAAATTCAACAAGAAGAACTCATTTTTGGGCCAAGTCAACAAGAAATTCCACTTTCGACACCCACTCCTATATTCGAAGAAGGCCAAGGATCGGCTCCCTTTGTGTACAAACGGAAGAAGAAGAAGAAGAGAGACACTCCACTTGAGCTTAGACGGATTCATAATTGACGGTGTTGGTCTTATTGTTGTTGTTTCTTTGGTTGGGTAAGGGGTTGTTGACTAATATGTTTCTATGTTATTGTACGACTTGTTCAACCCTTTTTGGATGATTTTCAATTGTCATTTGGATGTTGTGGCATGTTATTTATTTTGTTTTGTGATGGCATTGTTAATGGAATGGTGTGTGCATGCTTATAGAATGTTGGTCAAGATGTATTTTGGAATTTGGGGTTTTGCAGTGTGGTAGAGCAGCTCTTTGTTTAGAACAGACCCAAAAAATAGCTTGCGCATTTGTGGAATGCACAAGCTATGTTGTCAATATAGCTTACGCATTCCACATATGCGCAAGCTATTTTTGGGTTATTTACAGCAATCCACAAATGCTACATTTAGTCTTTCGTAGCATTTGTGGAATGCTACAAATTCTATGCTTGCACATATTTGGAATGCGCAAGCTATATTTTAAATATATCTTGCGCATTTCTGGAATTCGCAAGCTATATTGACAACATAGCTTGCACATTCCATATATGCGCAAGCGTGTTTTTGGCCCTGTCCGGGACAGAGAGCTGCTTCAACACCATAAATCACACAATTTCACACAAAAAGTTTGAACAACATTCTATATAACATGCAAACACCATTCGAATGACAACACCATCACATAACAAAGTCAACAACATGCCACAACATCCAAAAAGGTTCAATAAGTCATACAATAACATAGACGTTCTACTTCTATTACAATTCAACGCGGACAAGTTTTCTTCTTGTGGCCAATAGAACCACATTTGCTACATCTATTTTGGCCGGATGAAGATGGCGGATCCATGAAACCTTTTATCCGAGTAGACTGAAGACGACCTGAATTTCTGTGCATAGGTGGTGGTTGTATAAGTGGACCATCGTAGACGTCCCAATGTCGATTATCTGGTACATGGTGGAATAAAGGAGCATAAGCTGCAGAATACATAGCCTTCGTGTACCACGTGGAGATTATGTCAAAATACGCTCTATTAGCACCACCTAAACCACGTGAAAAAGCCACTAATAAATGGGAGCACGGAAAATGATCTAATGTTGGCATGTTGCATGAACATTTAGCAATATTATCTTCGATATTCACCGTATAATCAAACATATGCACATCTTTCACCTACCATTCAACGAAGCTATATCTCTCTATAGACATGAGCCTCGATTCTTCCATTCTTCTCTGTGCTAATGCTTCCCACCTAGGTACGATCGAGCTGAGACGTCCACTCTTCCCCTTGAGTTCGTCGTTCGACGAAGTAATGGTTCAGTCGATGAAACGTACGTGCAACCAATGATCTAACAGGTAAATTCCTAGTTCCTTTGAGAACACCGTTAAAGCTTTCAGAAACGTTAGTCGTCATCATATTGAATCTTACTCCGCCGTCGTGACAAAGAGTCCAGCTTGATTCCTGGTCTTTCAAACTTCTTTCAATCCACGCATCGGCATCTCGATTTACATCCTTCAACTGTTTTCAAAGATCATTATATTTTATGACCTCCGATGCAGTGGCACATGCGTGTAACAAATTTTGTAGCTCATCCGTGCCAAACCCCGCTTTCTTGAAATTTGCTTTAATATGACGGATACAGAAACGATGATGATGTTCAATTGGCCAAGCTTCTCTAAGTGCACGTGGAATTCCTTTCATATGGTCTGAGATAAAGGTGATACATCTAGTACGTATGGATGGAAATAATTCCATATGCAACGAATAAACCAACTCCACGTTTTCCACGACTCTGTTTGTACAATAGCAAACGCTAAAGGAAATAACCCTTGATTTGCATCCACCCCAGTAGCTACTAATAATGTACCCAGATACTTCTCGTATAAATGAGTGGCATCAATAGACAATATGGGTCGACAGTGGTTGAAGCCATGAATAGAAGGTCCAAAAGCCCAGAAAGCACCATCAAAAACACCTCGGCTATGAATAACATCATATACGGTTCTGGGGTTGGTACGTTGTAGGGCTCTAAGATATTTCGATAATTCCGCATACGACGATTCCCAATCACCATAAATCATTGCAACAGCTTTCTGCAGTCCGTGCCAGGCTCGAGAATAACTCACTTTAATATGAAACATATTGGACATTGTCTCTTGAACAATTCTTGCGGTCATGTTTGTTTCATCTTTAATCAACGGAAGTATTTTGCTGCATATAAACTTAGCAGTTGCCTGTCGATGGTTTGAGTTGATGGTTGCATTTAAACAAGTGTGATCGCTGCCATATGTAGTTATCTTCCACCAATTTGAATTTTTTCTTACAGAAAGGCTTGCATGAACTCGCCAAGGGCATGTTTCTTCCACATCACAGTGGACCGTGTATTGATTTGCACACGATTACAGAACTTGAAACGAAACTGAACATTTAATAGCCTATTCACACAACTGTTCAACAAGCTTCTGCTTACTTTCAAAAATTAACCCAACTCGTGGATCTTTCTCCGCACATTCTCTTCCAAAAACTTCCACGTCTTGTAGACAATTTTCCATTATTGATTTCACCATCATTGATGTCGTGCATAAATCATCGGCTAGAGCCTCTTCATATGTGATTTTTTCTTCTTCCGCATTTACATCATCAGCCTCCTCAATGTCTGCATATATGATTGCATCATTGTTAACTTCCATTTGATGGATCCAAGTTCTATCCTCATCATCCGCATAAGCTACTTCCATGCTATCCAATTGCCCATAAATCTCATGTAGAGTATGAACATGATCATCGGCACCATCGTCATCACAACCAGTAAATGCATCTCCGACACTATGAATACAAAAAAAAGGTCAGATATTTTGCATTAACGTAAGTCAAAATACAAGTTCCAACGTATAATAGTACTCACTTTTCAAACGCTTGCGACTGGTTTGGATTTATAGCGTTCTGCGTTATATTTTGTTCCTGACTAGAAGAGACTCCAGCCATTCCGCTGTACCTGTGAAGTTAGTTTGTAAACTCTCCACCTTGATGGCTTTAAAGATATGAAGGATACATTGATCATTGTGTTCCTTGTAACTGTGTAGTGTGCATATACTCATCTGCAGAGATTACGGGCTTGTGTTTCAACCACATTTTCATGTTCCACTTTCACAACGTAGATTTCTATCACTCTCATTCCAACCGAAAAGGTGGAGTTCAAATCATCGTTGTCTTCCAAATCAATAGCGGATGCGCCGTCATCCCGAACCCATTTCACTGCTAATTTTAAATCATATATCACAGGATTTGCTTTTATCACTTCAAATGCCCTTTGTTTAAGCTCTTCGAAACTACAATGGTTTTTTATTGTCGATCCTTTTCGCTTCTCGCCCACATATCTAGGATTACCTTCATCATCAACCAACAATTCGCCATCAAAGTAAAATATAGTCAGAACCTTTGACATTATCTGCAAAATAAGTTCCAATACCACATTCATAAATTTTATTCACTAACATAACTATAAACATCAATTTGATGAATTATTACCTATTTTTTCTAAGTAGAATTTTGCTTCCGCAGGCAATCTTCAGCCAAAAGCAGTCAACTCAATCTTTAAAAAAAAACAAACAAGAAAATCAATATAATAACGTAACCAATATATTTCATCAATAAAGTCAACACTATTAAATGAATTTCAACAACATAATAAACTATCTAGCTTGCACACGTTACGGGTTACAACAAATAGAAACATTTTTGCAACAACATATTACAAATACAACGGTTCAACATAAAATCCAAATATGACAACTTAACCATGTCCCAAACATCTACCACATTCTAGGCCTCCCACTGTTTGTCCTTAGTTCTTCATTCACAATTTTCAAACGACTTATTTCGACTTGCAGTTCATGGTTATACTCAAGTCCCCTTTCGCACAGGGGTTGATCAATCCATTTAAAATAATTGCAACAATCATCTTTACGAGGATTCAGTCTATCTTCATTGTACGAACTACACCCGAAAAATCTTCGCCCAGCATTCTTTTACTTTCTACAAACAACCACTACACACATATCTCCCCAATAACAATTTGGATATGGTCGTTATCCCCTTGGCACGGATGGACCAACAGAATGTATATGCATCAGCAAATTTCTATCAACTGTATATTGATGACCGGGCATTTTCGTAGAAACAACTTCACGTAAACGAGCATGTAAAGTTGATGATCCTGAATGGAATTTACGCAGTACTGGTTTGAACTGTGTTTCCAGAACATGATCAACATCAAAGTCAATATGACTTGAACTTGCAACTCCGATTTTCCCTTCAAGCTCATCAAAATGTTTCATCAATGTTTCATCGTCTATCTCTCAATCATTAATGTCTACCGTTAAAATAAACAATAAACAATTAACTTGTAAATTAGGGTTTTAAATTTACTACTACTTATATAGGGTTTCCTAGTCCATTAAACACAAACAACTAATTCAATAAAAACACCGTTGTCGTGTAATTAACACTACTACCACCAATAACTCTTCATTTTCAACAACATCAACAATAGAAAAATTACATCTTGGTTTTCAAAAACATTAATTATTACCTTTGTTTTGTAACGATGAAGAAGATGATTCCATATATAGTTTAGCAACTATTTCATTAATAAGGTGATTGTGGATTTGGATATGGAAAAAAATGGGTTTGGATTGAGAAATGGGGAGGGTTTGGGGAAGAAAGTGGAAATATTGATAAATGAACTCAGATCTGTGCTCTCTGTCTATTTGATGCTCAGAAATGAGCTTGTGCACTCCATAAATGCGCAAGCACTAAATATAGCTTGCACAATTATGAAATGCGCAGGCTTTAGTTATAAAAAAATTAACACTTGCGCACTCCATATTTACGCTAGTTCAAATCGAAATGAGGTCTACTTTGGCAATTAGTTTTTGCTGAGGCCTAATTCTATTATTTCTTTTTTTTAAAAAAAATCACATAGTTATATATAGGCCATCACAGACCATTATTACAATGACAGCTCATCAATTAACAAACTAATTTGCCCTAAATTCCAGATCAAAATTTGCCAGCTCATTATTCCTTTTGCATTGACTGTTCATATGCTCATCGTGCATGTGCACATGCAATACCTTCTTCTCCTCGGGCTTTAGGCTACTAAGTCTTCTTGATGTTGTCTTCCTTGCCATTTCTCTATCTAAGTTTCCATGGCATTGGGTTTAGGTAGAACAGTTGGTCTTTACTTTATGGTTGAAATGTCAAATAAAGTGGTTGTTAAAATGCCTGTATGAATTTCTGGAGTTTGTGTTGAGGCACTAACATCCCTTTCCCCATCAAAAAGAGACCTTGTCTCAAGGTCAAAGGTTGGGAATCTAGCTATGAGATTCCAGTGCTCCTCCCATTTTTCTTCTTCCTCCATTCTGCCCTTCCATTTGACCAGCACCATGGTAATTGCTTTTTTATTCCTTTGCATTAACTCCTATCTAGCATGCATTCTGGTTCATCTACCATTTCTTCTTAAAAGCATGGAAGAGTGTCTGGTGGTACAATATCTGAACAAATTTTCTTTTTTAACTATGATACATGGAATACATTATGTATTCTAGAACCCATAGGAAGTTGTAGTCTATAAGCCATTGTTTATAAGGCTGTAGCCTTAAGTATGCCCACAGTCTCCCACGTTAAATTGTTACTCACTTCTTAAATTTGCATATTTCTTCATCCTATATATGGAGTTGTGCGAGCTATCCTTTGGCATTTGAATAACAATATCTTTGTAAAAGGAAGTTTCTTCAACGGCGGGTATTTTAACAGTATGCGGAATGTAGTGTAGAATGCTTGGAGGAGGCCTACCATAAACTGCCTAGAAGGGTGTTGTTTTTATAGCTGATATCCAAGTTGTATTATACAAAAATTCTGTCATAGCTAACAACTTAGACCATCCTTGGGCTTATGGCACACAAAGCATCTCAAGTAGCATTCTAAAACCTTACTTACTGCATCACTTTGCCCATCAGATTAGGGATTATAGGCTTAGCTCATAGACAATGTACATCCTTGTAACTTAAATAGATCCTATGAAAACAAGCTATGAAATATTGAATCCCTATCACTAATTATGGATTTAGGCAGTCCATGTAACTTGTACACCCCATCAAAAAATGTTTGGGCTACTTGTTGAGCAGTAAAAGGGTGGCTTAGGGGAAAGAAATGTGCATGTTTTGAAAGTTGATCAACCTACTACATACATCATTGGGTATGTTTTACTTTTAGGTCGGTTAATAATAAAATCCATGCTCTTATCACTCCGAATGAGTTCAGGCACTGGTAGAGAGGTTGTAATAGGCCCGAGGATGGTACCTTTTCATATTTCATTCTTTGACAAATGTCACATTCTTTAATGTATCTTCTTGTATGTTTTTTCATCCCCTTCCATTAGAAATTTTGCTTGAGCTTGTGTAGGGGTTCCCTTAATTCCAGAATGCCCTCCCAATGATGTTGCGTGATATTCATGAATTAGGGTTCCAGTGCACTTATAGAAGATTAAACCATCTATGACTTGATACTTCTGTGATAACCTTCCTAGTGGTTGTTAAACTTTAAGGTAATTTTGGTAAAATTCTAAACGCTTTATTTTTTTTTTCTTAGGCTCATTAATCCAAGGGCTATGCACTTTGGTAATAGAACTAATGTCCGATTCTTCATGATTTTCATCCCATCTGGACAAGGCACTAGCCACAGCATTTTCCTTGCCAGACTTATATTCAATAACATAGTCAAACCCTTGAAACTTAGTGAAAAACTGGGATCCATGCAACTCATCCAACAAGTCTTCAATTAAAGGAATCAGAAATTTATCTTTGACGGTGTATTTATTTAGATGCTTGAAATCTACACAAATCCTCCAAGTTCTATCCTTTTTCTTAACGATTACAATAGGTAATGCAGAAGAACTAGTGTTGGGCATGATGATTCTAGAGGTTAACATGTCATTGATCAACTTCTCCAATTCAGCTTTGACATGGTAGGGGTGTCCATATGGCCTAAGGCAAACTATCTTAATATCTGGTGGGAGTGTTATCTTTTGGTCATAGCTGTTATGGTGGATTTCGATCGAGACCGCTCAAACTCAAATCCCCAAACGCACGCGGAAAAGCTAGATCGTGATAGATAGTGCAAAACAACCAAACGACACTTGAATTCAATATATCCAAATCCAAACACGATCACAATAACACCACAAGCAATATAGAATAGTAAGCAATAACGAAAACAATAAATCACACACCGATTTATAGTGGTTCCACTAACGTCGCGTTAGTGTACATCCACTTTGATAGAGATCTTTTATTATCACCAAAAGAGAAGAGTACAAGAGATTGATTACAATGATCTATTCAATAAGAATATATGTTTGAGGAGATTAGAATTGAAGAAATAGAGTTTTGCCTAAAACCCTAATTAATGGAGGACTAAACCCTTGTTTAGAGATGATGAATTGTCAACCTTTTCAAACCTGAAGATAGTATATATACTAACAGAGAAAACCCTAGCGAAAGACCACTTTGCCCTTCAACTAATCACAAAACAGCACAGAAACCCGGCCCAGGAAAAAACAGGTTTACACCGCCTCAGACGTCTGACCTCTGGCCTCAGACGTCTGAGCCAGGTTCAATATGACAGAACCAGACAGGCCCAGACGTCTGGCCAGAGGGACCAGACGTCTACATGAGGTTTCGGGAAACAGCCTGAACCTCGTCAGACGTCTGGCCCTCTCAGCCAGACATCTGACCTCAAACAGCAAACCAACACCAGCTTCTTTCCCTCCTATCTTCTTCCTCCGGACTCCAATTTGCGAACCGTTTTCTCCGACACCAAGCTAGATTCCTCCCCTTCAATTCTCCATCATATAGTGTCACAAAATTTAACACTCCACCTTGACACTATATCCATCTCCAACACCAATGGTACCATACCATCAACAACCGATAGCTCCAACTACCAACACTTCTACCTTCAACCAAACATGAATGTTTCCCCAACGGGTTCCGGCATAGCCACCCCCCATTGCACTCCATCAACGAGTTCAGGGACAAAGCCCCCACCCGCCAACAAAATGTTGAAAACATTCAAACACCGTCTCAACAAAGACAAGAGCACTAGGAGTGTACACTAGCACTACACCAAGAAGATAGAACTACAATCTCATACCAATACTCTTCCTCATCTACACAAGTATCTCTCTCAACCGTGCCACCCCGTGGCACCTAGCACTTCTCCAAGCGAATTAAGTCCGAGCAATGCTCGAACTTCCCAACTGGCAATGCCTTAGTGAACATATCCGCCGCGTTCTCCTTTGTGTGCACCTTTCGAAGATATACTTGCTTATCCTCATCCATGGCTACCAAGAATGACTCCCTCACTTCTATATGCTTCGTCCGTGAGCTAAACGCCAAATTCTCCGCCAAGTGAATAGCACTTTGGCTATCACATTGAACATCAATGCTATCGTGTTCAATACCCAAGTCACACAACAATCGCTTCAAATAGAGTGCTTCCTTCGCCGCCTCTACCGCGGCTATCAACTCCGTCTCCGTAGTGGATAAAGCTACTACGGTCTGCAATCTAGATCTACAACTTATGGTCGTACCACCAAGTGTGAAGACATAACCGGAAGTTGACTTTCTCCTATCTCTATCACTGGCGTAGTCCGAATCACAATAACCAACTAAGTTGCAACTCCTTTTCCCACTACCGCCAAAAACAAGACCATGAGATGATGTACCCCTAAGGTATCTCAATATAAGCTTCACAGCTTCCCAATGCGATTTTCCCGGATTAGACATAAAACGACTAACTACCCCGACAGCATTTGCTATATCGGGCCTTGTACACACCATAGCATACATCAAGCTTCCAACCGCACTTTCATATAGCACCTTTGCCATATAAGCCTTGTCTTTCTCCAAGATAGGTGACCCTTTACTCGAAAGCTTCACATGCAAAGGTAAAGATGTATTTGACGCCTTTGCATTCTCCATGCTAAACCGGCAAAGCACTTTCTTAATGTACTCCTTTTGAGTCAATTTCAACTCAAAACGCTTTCGATCCCTTTCTATCTCCATGTCCAATATCCTCTTTGCTTCTCCAAGGTCCTTCATTTCGAACTCCGAATTTAATTGCAATTTCAACTTGTTGATTTCATTCTTGTCCTTCGAAGCAATGAGCATGTCATCCACATACAAGAGTAAATACACCCAACAATCATTTCCCAACTTCTTGAAATACACACAAGCATCCTTGATTTTTCTATTGAAACCATTTTCAAGCATAAAATGATCAAATCTCTTGTACCATTGTCTAGGCGATTGCTTCAACCCATATAGTGATTTCTTCAACTTGCACACCATATTTGACTTACCATTTACAACAAAACCTTATGGTTGCTCCATGTAAATGTCTTTATCCAAGTCACCATGCAAGAAGGCGGTCTTTACATCAAGTTGCTCCAACTCCAAGTCGTGAATAGCAACTACGGCAAGTAATATCCGTATGGAAGTATGGCGCATGACCGGTGCGAATATCTCATCATACTCCATACCCTTTCTTTGTGCAAACCCCTTAGCCACTAACCTAGCTTTGTATCTCCCATCGTCCTTCACCTTGTAAATCCATTTGCACCCTATAGCACGGTTTCCTTTAGGAAGCGAAACCAAACTCCAAGTTCGATTCTTCATCAATGATTGCATCTCTTCCGCCATGGTACAAATCCACTTCGAGCGATCACTCGAATTCATGACGTCATCAAGGTCCAAAGGCTCATCTTGGACTACATGAAGCGCATAGTCCAACTTATCACAAAAGCTAAGATAGTTCCAATCACTATATCTTTCGGGTGGTCTTATGGGACGATGACCAACCCGAGTAGCAATATTTTCACCCAAAGTCCTTTCGGCTCCACCTTGAACCAAAACTTCTCTAGGCTCGTGTACATCACCAACACTACTAGAGGCACCACGTGGACTTTGTGATGTAACATCAACCGCATCTTTCTCACAAGCATCTTCAACTACTCTACCTCCTCTACCACTGGGACGAAATGGTGGAATAATTTCCTTCTCCTTCGATTCATCATGAACCAAGACCGGAATATCCGATGAGCTCTTATTCTCCTTGAACAATGCCGACTCATCAAAAGTAACATGATGAGAGTTTGTCACCTTCTTCGTTTCCGGATTCCAAATCCGATAGCCTTTAACTCCTTCCATATAGCCAAGCAAAACCCCCTTGAAAGCTCTTGGTCCAAGCTTATCATTACCCGGATCATGCACATAAACCGAACTTCCAAAGACACGAAGATAGCTCAAGTCAATACTCTTCCCCTTCCACACTTCCTCCGGAATTTTGTTATCAATAGCCGAGCACGGAATTCGATTAATGATATGTACCGCGGTTGACAAAGCTTCGGCCCAAAATCCCTTAGACAAACCCGATGGCAATCTCAAGCATCAAGTTTTCTCTAGTAGAGTACGATTCATCCTCTCCTAAACTCCATTTGATTGCGGATCTCCCGGTGTAGTAAAATGTCTCTGAATCCCATGATGCTTGCAAAACTCTAAGAATTCTCCGAAAACATACTCCCCGCCATTGTCGGACCTAAGAACCTTCAAAGACCTACCACTCTCATTCTCAACAAGAGCTTTCCATGCTTTGAACTTTGCAAATGCCTCCGACTTAGCCTTCATTACATACACCCAAACTTTACAAGAAAAATCATTTATAAAGGGAATATAATACCTTGCTCCTCCCAAAGAAGCTACCGGTGTCGGTCCCCATACATCTGTGTGCACATACTCAAGAACATTTCTTGAATCATGTTTTCCTTCACCGAATGATACTTTTGTTTGCTTCCCCAAGACACACTCTTCGCAAAACTCCAATTTGTTGAAACTCTCACCATTGATCATCTCCCTCTTCCGAAGAATCTCCAAACTCCTCTCCGAGCTATGACCCAACCTCAAATGCCACAACCTTGTCGCATCCAAGTCATGAGAACTATCAACACCTACACAACTTTCACCTTCTACGGTCTCTCCACGAAGCAAATAAACACCATGAGCCCTAGCACCTTTCATGACCACAAGTGCCCCTTTCGAAACCCATAAACAATCACTCTCAATAGTGATCTTACATCCAAGAGAATCCAATTGCCCCAAAGAGATAAGAGACTTCCGAAGTCCCAGAACATAGCATACATTAGTGAGAGTACGAACCACTCCATCAAACATTCGAATTTGCACGGAACCAATGCCTTGAGACCTACACATAGCATCATTTCCCATAATAATTGAATTTCCCTCTTTAGCAACAAGAGAAGAAAAACAATTTCTATTAGGCGTCA
This sequence comes from Allium fistulosum, assembly GCA_030737815.1. Classification (NCBI taxonomy): domain Eukaryota; kingdom Viridiplantae; phylum Streptophyta; class Magnoliopsida; order Asparagales; family Amaryllidaceae; genus Allium; species Allium fistulosum. Next base: position 531,458,221 of record CM060908.1, on the reverse strand, counting down.
TATGATACGACGCCCCCGAGTCGAGCACCCACTCACTACCAGAAACATCCGATGCTACCGCCGTCAACACATCCATGTCTTCCTCACCAACACCTCTCTCCACCACTACGGATGAAGATGCTACTTCCCTTTTACCCTTCTCCTTGTCCGGACATTCATTTCTCCAATGACCGTGTTTCTTACAAATATAGCACTTGCCCTTCCTTTCCTTTGATTTTCCTCTCCAACCGGGATTCCTTGATTTAGAACGCCCCCGGTTGTCCTTCTTCACATATCTTTCCTTCTCCACAAACACAACTAATTTGGATATAAATATACACTAACAATATTCAGTAAATAAGACAAATAAATCTTTTGACACCGTCGAAACCCATGATCTTTGTTTTACTAAGAGAATATCAATGCTGTCAAAACCCTATATGCCAATTGAGTCGAAAGGTTTGGGTTTGAGAAATATCTATATAAGTGGAAAGGCTTTGGGTTGTTTCGAAAATATTTGTATAAAATGATGGTCAAATCCCAATTAGTTACAAAGGGTGTCGAGAAAATCGAAAGGAGTATATGGTTTTGAAAGCGTACCAACAACCAAACTTGATACGATGCAGTAGATTTCGATCAAGTCAAAAGGTTTGATTTGATTTTCAACTTAAACAAAATATGTTTTCCTCAATCCAATTTATGAAAAGAAGAATGAATTTCTAACTTCCAACATCTCCTAAAATAAATCAAAATTAGGCATGTACTAGAGGTTTCGAAACATATAAAATAAAAGTTATGCTCTCGAAAGTATATATTATGTAACCATTTAGTAAAGCATATCAGGCAACTTCTTCGAAAGGTGTCAGAATATAAAAAAACATATTTATGCTTTCGAAGAAGTCCACTTCATATTGATTACGTCAAGACTTTCGACAAGATCAATTAAGAGATAGATATTAGACCTCCTTTCGACCTCATCGAAAGAGGTTGAAGAAGCTTGTAACATCCCCTACTTGGAGGCCCAAAACTAATGGCTACGGATGCTGCAGTCATTTATAGTTATTAATCCTTGATGACCAAATACGATAATGTTAGATACATTGATATAATAGAAACACATAGATATGGAAAAAAAATTAAAATCTACAAAACTTTCTCATTCCATTTCAAAACATTTCAAATTCATTACATAATTCCAATACGAGAACCTCGTTCAGAGAAAATATAATTATTACGACGTACGCCAAGAGAGACATATGAAGATGCCCTCTTGGATGATCTGAGTATAAAACTAGGCAATTAAACAACTTTTCCTTTACAACAAAACACAGCGGAATAAAAATAGTAAAGAACTCTAAATAGCCGTCATGCCACCTGCACGTCTCCGGAAGCTTATTCGTCTAAAGAGGTACCTGAAAACCTCAACTCTCACACTACTCAAAATCAATTGAGCACCCGAGAGTTTAAGGGGAAAACATAAACTTCGAGTCAGACATAAAGCCTGGTATGAATAGTAATATACCATCTCAAACCATTTAGATGTCTAGTAAGACCACGTCACTTAACGGAATGGGTTTTCCCCTCACTAGTATCTTATCCAAAATTTTATAAAAACCATACATTGTGCTCCTACATCCACAATAATTAAAACATAACAGTTCAAAATATTATGATGATATGCAAACAAGTAAATCAATTATGGATTACCCATCCCCATTCATTTTTTACTATCTGTCTTAATTATAGTTTTTAGAGTCACTATTAAACTAATAGTTGTCATGGGCCGACTAATAACCTGTTATATACTTATGGACTCCCTGTCCAGTTTCATAGTATTCATGGGATCACTAAGAACCTATTGGCCCCTGCCAATAACTTCATCATTCATGGGTCCTCCCTGAACCTATTGGTATCTCCAATAAATTCTCTCTTATCCTAGTTTTCATAGGTTGACTAGGAACCTATTGACATCTGTCAATAACTTAATCCGGATATAGTTTTTATGGGTTCACTACAAACTTATTGGCCCCTTCCAATAACTCTTTCTAATAATAGTTTTCATGGGTTTACTATGAGCCAATTGACATCTGTCAATGGCTTTACCTAAACATAGTTTTCATTTGTTTACTACGAACCTGTCTATCTGACAACTCCTTTAATAAGTATTTAGGCATCCTATATTCTGGTCTATCTGGCCTCCTGAATACAATTCTACTCATTCAAGAGTTAATTCAATTTATATTCACTACTGGGTTAACCTAACTAGTTATTCTGCCCTTTCTCCCCAAAATACAGTTATGGGTCCATATTAAAATGAATATGTATATTAGAAGAAGCAAACATAATAACATAATAATACCATCACCTGTGGTTTAATATCCTTGAAATCATTTTATAAAAAAATAGGTTAATCCCTTTAACCTAATAATCAAGGAAAACTTCTTTGAAAACTTCTTACTTAAAATCATTTCAAAACTTTTTTATTATGCCATGGTTTTCCTTTAAAATGAGGTTGGGTTATTTTCTTTGAAAACTAAGGCTTTCGAAACCTTTTGAAAGTATCTCTTTCTAAACCATTGGGTTTCCCTTAAACTATCTTTTGGGTCAAAGTGAATACATATGAAAGTACCCCTTTTGAAATCATTAATCTTTATATAAAATTGTTTGGGGAAAAGACGATGGCTTCAGAACCATCCATTCGAAAGCTCAAATCATTTAAGTAAAACGTCGAAGGATAGCATCGAAACCCCCTTTCAAAGCCATTGCCTTCGAAACCCTTGAACCCATTCGAAAGCTTTTAGGAAGTGGCTTAGTACAATTTTAAAACAAAAGCTACCTTTCGAAAGGCAAAAGATTGGCAGTAGGGTCTCGACTATGTCGAAACCACCCTTTTCGAAAGCATTGATTTATAAACAAGGAACTCATTCAAAAGCTCCACTTAGACAATGAGGTGGCAACAAATTTGAGAGCAAAGGTATTAACTTGGTCGAAAGCATTCTTTTGAAAACAAGGCAGATGCTTAGGACCCCATAGAAATCAATGGTTTCGATACCATGTCTTCCGCCTTTCTCCAGTCCACTACGTACCATCATTGTGATACCTTGTGTATTGGTTTCGGCTTTGGTAGGTTTCGACTTAGACGAAGCGGAAGTAATGGGTCGAAAGGTGATTCCAAAGGGGCGAAACAAACTTTTTCTAGGTAAAGGCTGAATTAATGCTATTTAAAGTAATAACTTTATAACTAACCTTCCTATTCGTAAACATTTAATTGGTTGCCTTAATATTTTAAAATTATTTACAAAAATAACTGCCGAAATTACTTCAAGTCTAATCAACACCATTTTAGCAAATAAGCCCTTCTTTAAGCTAAGCAAATACAACATATATATCCTTTTTTCGAAAATAGTTTAATTTCCATAATAAATCACTTATGAAATATTCTCAAAAATTATACAAATTCACTTTCATTGTGTTGTCTAACATATAAAATTTTCCAAACCCAAATTCTTCATAAAATAATTGAAATAAATTTCTAAACCCAATTATTCATATTTTCCTTTGAAAATTCAAAATAAATTTTCCATGGAGAAAATTATAAAAATTAAAACACATCTCTAAAAATCATGTTTTACATAACATAAAATTTTATCATGGCATATGAAAATTATTATAATCGGTTTTACTCTTAAAACCGTGTAAAATAATTATCAAATTATTTTTTTCGAACCCAACATGTCCAAATCCAAGCATATCATCATTCAAAAATCATCATAATAATGGATTTAATCTTAAACCCAAAAATCAAATGATCATAAAAATAAAATAGAGATGGTTTAGATTATTATTCACCTTGATTAGGATAAGGGCTTTTAGATTTGATTGAGATTTATCTTCCTTGCTTTAATTCCTTAGCTTTAGATTGATTTTCTCTTCTTTTCCCTAAATAATGACCGGCTCCTCTTTTGATTTACGTTTGTTTGAGTTTTATAAAATGAACGTGCATAATGAAGGGAACGAAATACATAAGGGTTATGGTGCGCAATTACCATAAATACCATTGCGTTAATTACTCTCCTAGTTAACATACCAAGCCATTTATAAGTCCATTTATATAATTAATTAATTAAGCTCGGCCTCTATTTTGAATTTTCAAATCTCAATCCTCTTATCAATCTAATATTTATATTATTCTATTTAATTTATCTAAATAAATCCCCTAAATAATTTTATTAAAAATTAGGGGTGTTACAAAGCAAAACGAAGTTAGCCGTCTTAACCCCTTTCGAAGGGGTAGGAACGTAAAATTACAATGTCAAATTATGAATTGTACAGCTTAAACTTCTCTATGAAGTAACTGAAAAAAATTTCTTCCTCAAATTCAATTTCAACCCAAAACTTTAGAAAAAAATTAGTTAATAACTTAATTGGTTTGAGCACGAATTTACAATCAATAATCGTTAAAATCCCCAAAATGTAAATTTGAATCCTAAAAAACCAAATCGGATGAATTCTTAATATAAATTAACATGGGAAATGAAACAAAATAAGCTGTGAAATGAACCAAAGAATACTTCCATGTAAATGAAAAACTTATGTTATCTTTATGAAATCAGAGCAGTAATTCAAATTCCAACATAATGAATTTTAAAATCAAAATTTTAAGTGGAAAGTTAGTTTGAAAAGCAAGATAATAAGATCTTACTTTACATTCGAGCTTATGTTTGCTAGGTATAGGAATTATTTAAGAAATTGAGAATTTTAATTCTTGCTGGAAGTTTCTTTTAATTGTAGGTGAATGAAAGAGGGGAAGAAAGAAGCGTGATTTATAAGAAAAGTCAACATGAAGGACAGACCGTACGATCAAATTTAAATAAACGGCCAAGATTTATGCAAGAATATGAAAAGGCGGGAAATTTCAATGGGTCAAATTTGGGTTCACGGTTGGTTGGGTTATAATTGGGTTGGCTCAACCCATATAAGTATAAACGGGTTATAAACGTGTCAAATTCGGGTTCACGGGTCAACCCGAACCCACCCGTTTATTAACGGGTCAAATTCGAATTGACCTAAAAATGACCCACCCCACTAAAATAGGTCGGGTTAACCTGCTAATTTCCGTATAATCTTTGGTCATGCTGGAAATCGGCAGCCCTAGTTGATACACCATTGAAGAAGAACGGGATGTTCATTGTGGGGGTATGTGCCTTGAGTTTCAAAAGATATGACTAATCACCTTTTGGGGTCTTTTGTGAATTTGGTGAGTATGGATTTGAGGTTCGAAAGTTTGGCACCGAAGCTTGTTGTTTTAGCACTAAAGCCTCTTGCTTCTATACCAGCTGGGATCAATAAGCGGAAGTTTCAGCAGTTGAAGCATATGTCCAACCTTATTTGCCATCGATGTGGGTAGAAAAGCCACTTTGCTAAAACTGTAAGAAGGGAGGAGGAGGAGGGCATATAGTAAAGGCATCAAGAGGGGAGGTACCGCAGTTTGCACCGAAGAGTTGCTACAGTTGCCATCAGCCTGGCCATTTTGTTAAAGATTGTCCCATGCTCAAGAAGGAGGAACAACCTAGGGTCTTTACTATTTCTACAGTTGAGAATGGGTAACAGATTCTCGAGGGTACACTATCTAGCTTTCCTATTCATGTTTTTTGATTCTAATAGTTTCTTATTCCATAACCTTGATGATTGTTTAAATCATGCTCGGTCAGTTAAGGAACATTGACTATTGTTTGTTGTTGATTTGCGCTACTCAACTAGTTTATGAGCAGTTTTACCTTTCCACATCAGGGGTTGGGTAGATAGTAATTATGGGTACATTAAACGAACACCTTGTGAAATAAGTTTCACGGTTTGACTATAAGACAATCGGTTATAATGTTGGGTTAGAAGTTAAAATTTAGTAAAATATTTTTACTATAGTCCAAAGGAAAGATAGAATATTTTGAAAATAAATATTTGTGAAAAGATTTATATAAGAAAGTAAATCTATATAAGTTCGGTTTATAAAACATGGTTTATAAACAAAAAGGATTTAAATAGAGAATTTGAGAACTTAAATCCCAGTGTCTTTGAATATTTTTTCAATATTTTAAGGAAATAATATTTTTATTATTTTAAAGTAAATATTTGGGAAATTGATTTTGCTAACTTAGTTCATGTGTCACATTCTGAAATTTTCGACTTTCGAAAATTCGACATCGATACTCACTTTATCGACTGCCGAGAAATCGAACGCCGGAAACTTCAAAAGTGAGGGTTTTAGAAAGAAGAAAAAGGCAGAAGAAGAGAACAGAAGAAGAAAGAAGAACAGTACAAGAGCAGAAACAGAAACAGAAAACAATAACAGAATCTCACATATCGCAGCGGAACAATATATAATAGATAAATGAATATCATTTAAAAACAAAAGAATTATATCTGTTATTACATTACATCACATCATATCATCAGAGTCAATATACAACTCAGTACGACAATGGACAGTTATATAACTTGTCTTCATACAGAATACACAGCGGAATAAATACTATCAGATACAAATACTACGTCTCGTCATCCAGCTTATCTCCAAAGCTCCAGAATATCCAGAATATCCTGATAATATAACTCTAGGCTGCCCGTGTGGAAATTGGTGGGCACCCAGAGTTTAGAAGGGAAACAATAAACTCCGAGTCAGTCATGGTGACTGGTGTGAGATCGTAAAACAGTTATTTATCTTTAAAAATAAATAGCAGAGAATTTTAAAGTCAATTCGCAATGCTTTTGGAAAATGAAACTACCATAAGACCTCCCACCACACACACAATGCAAACGCAGACTTGGAGGAGATTTCTTCTTATGATAGTCAAAGATGCTTACTACGCAAAAATCAAAATTCTTTTTGATATTATTATTAGTGCATAGTGGAAAACATTTCGAAAGTATAATATAAATCTTAGCCAGCATAGGTACCATTATATTATGCCTGCTATAGCTGCCTCCTGAGGAGACAGGTTATACAATTGAAATCGTAAAGGCTCGTATTGTTTCTTTGGATTTCCAACAAATGGTCAGGCTAAGGAACTTCCTATCCACGATGGGTACGTCCCTGGAATAGACGACCCGAGAACCTAACCGGATCTCTGCCAACACAAGGCCGGGTTACCTCTGCAAAAATAGGTAACTACTGACACGCGTATGCCATCCCCCGATCGTCACCGATCTTCCCGAGGATCCCCGATTTCCAACAAACCACATAGATAATAATAATGCAGTAACCACAGAGGTTAAGTATCTGGGCTCCATACCATGATACCACCTTTATCCAGAAGGAATGACATACACTAAGGGGCGCTACTCCCTAGAACCTTGCTGCATTCGTCCTGTTTCGACCATTTCCGGGGTGTGAGGCTCGATGAAGTCTCGTCCACAAAGCTACGCTTTCTACAAAAAGCCCTGCTTCGGGTCAACAAAATGATCAACCTATGATCACAAAGATATAAGATCAAACAAATGATCATATCACAAATGATCAAACACTGATCATTTCACAGCAACACTCAGTATGCCACGTTACCAAATTGGGATATATCGCTGATAAATTTCAACTACATAACCTCTGAGCTCGTACGTCTCAGAGAAGGGTGTTAAGCTAAGAGAATAAATTCTCCGCCACCAACAGAAATGTGTTTGAAAGAAATCAGCTTTATATCTCAAATTGTAACGTCAGACACACAATCCATACAAGTCTGTTCCGGGATCGAACAGAACCGAAGGCACTTCTCACGAAGCCCTTGCATTTCCGGATAATTTTCAATCACGTCAGGACTTCCCGTCACTAAGGGTGATAAAAACCTCTAAATCGGAGATCAGCCGATGTAGAGTAACTCGACGGTAATCCTTCCGTTTTCAAAAATATCCGGTCTTCACACCGGTCTTCGAATGCGATTCATAACGACGTATCACATATTCGGAATGGGTTATACGACCCCATGGTCCTTTCCCGGCTAACCCGAATAGTGAGCGTTTATTCAAAAATAAGTGTGGCATTCAAATTCATCCAATCACAACAAATACCTACTCAAGGTAATTATTGATAGTCGGTTATTTAACTATCAATAAAAGATGCGCAACATCATCAGATTCCAAATAATTTCCCAAATTATTTCATCTTTCAAAATATCTTTTACTAGATATAAAATTTCCACACTTAACCGTTTGAAAACAATTTCAAATCAATTTCCACATTTCAATTTATCTTTGAAGATAAAATCTCAAAACAGTTCATTTCATATTGGAAAAGCATTTCCATACTTATTTAAAAATAAGTATTTCACAAATCTATTTATTTTCAACATTTGAAAATATTCGATATACTTAAATCAAATTAAGTATATATTTCATTCTTTAAGGAAATCCATTTTCTATAACAACATCAATTTGAGTCAAAACGAATGTTACGTAAAACATCGTTACGACGACTCAAAATCACTAGTATAGGGATTCGGAAATTAAGATAGATATATAAATCCCAATACTAGATAAAAAAACATTTCCTTTCGGAAATCATTTACTATAACAACAGTGTTATAGTCCACCATTTCCTTCTACTTCTCGAAAGCGTCTATTTCAACAATGAATGTTGAAATCTATGATTTCGATATTTAATCATTTTAAAACATCGTTAAAACAATTAACTTCATCTTAAATATTACTTTCCCAAAACCATATCCATTTTACTTAAAATATATTCACTGTCCAAAATCGTGAATATACTTCACTAACCACATTTCAATCTTTTCCCCACATTTATATTTCAATAATTATCCACTATCCAAAATCGCGGATATATCTCCTTTATTTAACCTCTATGTTTAACTTATCAAATTTCAATTGGTTTTGGATTTATAAAACAACGTTTAGAAATCACGTTCATACTTCATAACAATTTCAACTTGCAAAAATCATTTTTATTAGCCAATTCTATTCCTGTTCCATCTAAGTGCAACACTCTAACTTATAATTTTATCACTTATAAATCTTTTATTCTACACATCTACTCAATTTATACTTCATAATTTATAAATTTCATTCACTCACGAATTTTTATTTCATCTTGTTCTAACACTTACAAAGCTCGTTTAAAATTCAAATGTTTTAGATTTATAAATATCGACTTTTTAAATCCTTTAAATAGACCGTTTATAATACTGTGAAAAACTCAATTTAAACCATTTTATAAATAAATCAACTATTTATTTCAAAAATGACACTTGGGTTATATTTCACAAAAATCTTAACTTTTATAACTTTAAAATTTCAAACGTTTATTTATTTAAAATAAATCAATTCAACAAAACGTCTACTTTCAAAAATCACTTTAAAAATCCTTTTAAATTAAAAGTCGTCATTTTTAAAGTTCAAAACCTGAATCCGATGATGCAACAGCATCAATTGGTCAATCACAACAACAACATCATATATCAACATATGATAACAGAATATACATCAATCCTGTAAATAAATAACTACTGGTGAGGAATCCAGTTGGATCCCTCCAACCTGTTTCCCTGCATCCACAGATGTTAGCACAATACCAATTCCGCTCCAGTACGGAATTATCGCGGTATATGGGTTTTTTATAAATCCGCTTACTAACGGCGCAATAGGGTCTCATCCGCTATACGAGGCGGGAAATCATCAATCCAATATATACATATGCCAATATGTATATACTGCTATATATATAGATATATCCTATTATATCTAATATCACATTCAAATAGCAATCAATCAGTCAATAAATAACTGCAATATTAAATTTTTCCTTCGAGTGAGAAAATCTCACCTTAGCTTTTAATTTGCCATCCCAATTCCAAACTTGACTCGATTTTCTTGACTTTAACCTTGTATAACAATTTATACAATTCTATTAATATTCGAGTTAAATCGAGTAACCAATTTTCGTTTTGATAGTTTTAATCATTCAATGATTTTTTTTTTTTTATATTCTTAAACCAGTTTCTTTTAATAACATTTGTTTAACAAAAATTTAACTTTAAAACTAAATTTCCTGCTAGTATACGCAGTTAATTAAAAATGTGTATATTTATTTTGTATATACTTAAAAATCTATGTAGATCTATTTACATAAGCTTCTAAATATTTTCTTTTAAAACGAAACTTATATTTACTGTAAGAATTTCCTTAACAGTTCTAATGACAAATTGTAAAACACTGACCCATACCTGAAACCGACAGGGATCCAGATCAATACCCATCCACCGATCGAGACCAAATCACCCTCACATTGATCCCAGCGTCGACCATCTCCAGATCGCGACCATTCGCTGCCAGCTCCACGCGAGATTTTCGACTTCGTATTGCTGACTTGCTTCCACGCGAGCAACTCGCAACGCAACTCCACAAAAAAAATCAACTTCGACATCATTCCTGCCTTCGCCGCCCACGTTCAAAACCCCAGGTCACCGCTAGATCTCGAGCACCCCCAATCGAGGCCGCGACCCCAGAGCTCGAACCTGCTCCTTGCTCGATCGCGTGAACACTCTCTCCCAATCACCTCGCGACATCGTCGTTTGCCACTGCCTCCATCCAGTCGAACACCACCCAACTCCGTTCCAGTCGCGACCAGACTACCACCCCTGCTTCACGCGACGCCCCAAAAATCGACCCTGCCCTAAATTATCGCGAGTCTATTCGATCGAGCCTCCTTCGAATACGAGCTGAGCGACATGATGAGTTTGTGATTTAATGGAAAGGGGGAGGCAGTTTGATTTTCAGATTTCTTTTGAACTGAAGAGCTCGGCATTGATGTTTTGAACAGATAAAAGGAAGGAGACACGAGTTCGTGACTTTTCAGAGGAATACGTGCTTACACGATTTTGTTCCTTGATTTCTGGCGTGATCAAAGGAAATAACGTGGTACCGTTGACCAAAAATTTAAATTTCAAATTTAAATTGACTTTGATTAAATTCCAATGCGTTTATACGTCGTATGTTCACAGAACAACTCCGAAAAATACGAAATTTGAAATCCGATAATAATTCTATATTACGGACCCAATGGAACTGGTTTCGTCGAATTCCGAGACTGTTTGAAAATTGACTATTTTATAAATATCGGTTCGAGTGATTATTTTCAAAACTTAACAAAACAGTTCGAAATTAAATTCTGAAGCTTCTATCATTTTCAGAATTATCAATATATATTTTACAAGCGTTTGAAATATTTTCTTCGGCTTAAAATTAAAGATTCAAATTTTTGTTCAACTTTAATCGATTAAATTTTAAAGTTTAAATCGCCCAATTCAGCGATATATCGGGGATTCAAATTAAATCATCGTTCAAATACTCAAAATTAACTAAATATCCTCAATTTAATTTGGTCAAAATTCTGGGTCGTTACAAACTTCCCTCCTTAAAAGAATTTCGTCCTCGAAATTACAAGTTAGGAAAAGTGGCCCTTAACTCGTCTATTATTTTTCAACATCCAAATAGTTTTATCAACTTATCAAAACAAATCTTCCTACCAAAGATTCGTTATCAATTCAACTAAATTTCCAACTTCAATTTTAAGTTTCAAACAACATTGTTTAACTTCTAAATTCAAATTCAAGTTCAAAATCAAGTTTAAACTTTTAAAATTTCTCAAAAATTTTCTAACGCCCTAAATTTTCGAAAAATTTCGCCAGCGTCTCCTTTGCGCGGCTAATACGGCACGACTACAAAACGTCCCTACGGACTCTCAGATTTCAAAAAGAAAACGAAAAAGCCAAGCGGCTAGAGAGAAATCATCAAAAACTCATATTAAAACTCAAATACGTACCTTTTCGAGCAATTCGAATTATCTGTGAAATAAATTTTTCCAATCCCTTTATACACCTGTATATCTACTAGCCATGATATCTAGTTACAACATCCAACTATTTTGCAAATTTTATTACAAACTTCTAATATCAACTTCTTATACCATTTCTAGTTTACTATAGAAGTTATATCCATTATCATTCAATTTCACATTTCACATTTCACATTCATTTGAATTTAATCTACACTTTCAATCTGATTTAGATTCAGTTTACTTCTGAATATTGCATTTCATCAATTATCTTTAGTTCACTTCAAACTAATCTTAAAGCTTCATTTTATTTCACACAATTCAAATTTGTTTCAACATTCAGTTTCAATTTTATTCATTTACAATTGTAAATTCCATTCATTTGAAATTTATTTCTTCTTACTTGAATTTATTTGCAATTCTGAACCATTCTTTTATTTAGTTCACAATTCAAGTTTCAATTTAACTAATTCAACTTCCATTTCTGTATTTCGTGAATTAACAAATTATCAAAGTAGCTTATTCGGATTCAAGTCTCATTTCATTTTCAATTTCAATTCTATCGCTTACAGATTCGCAATGAATCTCAACTTTCAATTTTACTTTCCTATGGGATTCCAGAATCTTACCAACATTTTCAAAATCATTTGAAAACAATTCAAATTATCCTTCGAATCTCCAAAACAAAAATCCAAATTTTCCAAACAACTTCCATTTAAAACAATTTGGCAACAATTTCCTCTTCTGGAAACCCGAAAATGAACACCAACGATGCCGCGGTCATCATCGAAGTTATTTTCCAGCGACCGAAAAGAGTTTAGAGCTTTTAACTCTCCAAAATACTTTTCAAAACCCTTGAAATTCATTTCCAGATCAAAAAGGTTTAAACTTTCCACATTTCCAAAATTTTCAAATTCTTTTTAAACATTTCCAAAAACTTCTCTGGAATTCCGTTTTAAATTACAAATCACATTTATAATTTACCTTCTTTAAATTTCATTAGTACATGGATTTATCTTTTAACTTTGGAGTAACGATTTCAGTTTCTTATTCAATTTTAGTGATGATAATTCACTATTATTACTTCCTAACATTCATGCAACCATATACTATAGTACTTTACAGAAAATCATTTCTTTTATATACAAAAATAGTTTTGGGTAAAATTATTTCATTCACCCTATTTAAAATCAATACTGTGTCGGTTTATCTTGTTTAAGAGTTTAGAAACCCCTATCGATTACAGTTAGCTAGACTGCACCGACCAGAATCCATAAACAATCAACCGATAAGTCAACACAATACAAAACAATTTCATATTCAAATAACAAATACGCGCTCATATCTATTATTACACTCAAACTCATTCTAGAGTACTACTGACTCTATCTCTAATGAGTAACACCCAACAGAGCAGGGTTGTCGCTTAACCATATGCTCTGATACCACTTTGTCACATTCTGAAATTTTCGACTTTCGAAAATTCGACATCGATACTCACTTTATCGACTGCCGAGAAATCGAACGCCGGAAACTTCAAAAGTGAGGGTTTTAGAAAGAAGAAAAAGGCAGAAGAAGAGAACAGAAGAAGAAAGAAGAACAGTACAAGAGCAGAAACAGAAACAGAAAACAATAACAGAATCTCACATATCGCAGCGGAACAATATATAATAGATAAATGAATATCATTTAAAAACAAAAGAATTATATCTGTTATTACATTACATCACATCATATCATCAGAGTCAATATACAACTCAGTACGACAATGGACAGTTATATAACTTGTCTTCATACAGAATACACAGCGGAATAAATACTATCAGATACAAATACTACGTCTCGTCATCCAGCTTATCTCCAAAGCTCCAGAATATCCAGAATATCCTGATAATATAACTCTAGGCTGCCCGTGTGGAAATTGGTGGGCACCCAGAGTTTAGAAGGGAAACAATAAACTCCGAGTCAGTCATGGTGACTGGTGTGAGATCGTAAAACAGTTATTTATCTTTAAAAATAAATAGCAGAGAATTTTAAAGTCAATTCGCAATGCTTTTGGAAAATGAAACTACCATAAGACCTCCCACCACACACACAATGCAAACGCAGACTTGGAGGAGATTTCTTCTTATGATAGTCAAAGATGCTTACTACGCAAAAATCAAAATTCTTTTTGATATTATTATTAGTGCATAGTGGAAAACATTTCGAAAGTATAATATAAATCTTAGCCAGCATAGGTACCATTATATTATGCCTGCTATAGCTGCCTCCTGAGGAGACAGGTTATACAATTGAAATCGTAAAGGCTCGTATTGTTTCTTTGGATTTCCAACAAATGGTCAGGCTAAGGAACTTCCTATCCACGATGGGTACGTCCCTGGAATAGACGACCCGAGAACCTAACCGGATCTCTGCCAACACAAGGCCGGGTTACCTCTGCAAAAATAGGTAACTACTGACACGCGTATGCCATCCCCCGATCGTCACCGATCTTCCCGAGGATCCCCGATTTCCAACAAACCACATAGATAATAATAATGCAGTAACCACAGAGGTTAAGTATCTGGGCTCCATACCATGATACCACCTTTATCCAGAAGGAATGACATACACTAAGGGGCGCTACTCCCTAGAACCTTGCTGCATTCGTCCTGTTTCGACCATTTCCGGGGTGTGAGGCTCGATGAAGTCTCGTCCACAAAGCTACGCTTTCTACAAAAAGCCCTGCTTCGGGTCAACAAAATGATCAACCTATGATCACAAAGATATAAGATCAAACAAATGATCATATCACAAATGATCAAACACTGATCATTTCACAGCAACACTCAGTATGCCACGTTACCAAATTGGGATATATCGCTGATAAATTTCAACTACATAACCTCTGAGCTCGTACGTCTCAGAGAAGGGTGTTAAGCTAAGAGAATAAATTCTCCGCCACCAACAGAAATGTGTTTGAAAGAAATCAGCTTTATATCTCAAATTGTAACGTCAGACACACAATCCATACAAGTCTGTTCCGGGATCGAACAGAACCGAAGGCACTTCTCACGAAGCCCTTGCATTTCCGGATAATTTTCAATCACGTCAGGACTTCCCGTCACTAAGGGTGATAAAAACCTCTAAATCGGAGATCAGCCGATGTAGAGTAACTCGACGGTAATCCTTCCGTTTTCAAAAATATCCGGTCTTCACACCGGTCTTCGAATGCGATTCATAACGACGTATCACATATTCGGAATGGGTTATACGACCCCATGGTCCTTTCCCGGCTAACCCGAATAGTGAGCGTTTATTCAAAAATAAGTGTGGCATTCAAATTCATCCAATCACAACAAATACCTACTCAAGGTAATTATTGATAGTCGGTTATTTAACTATCAATAAAAGATGCGCAACATCATCAGATTCCAAATAATTTCCCAAATTATTTCATCTTTCAAAATATCTTTTACTAGATATAAAATTTCCACACTTAACCGTTTGAAAACAATTTCAAATCAATTTCCACATTTCAATTTATCTTTGAAGATAAAATCTCAAAACAGTTCATTTCATATTGGAAAAGCATTTCCATACTTATTTAAAAATAAGTATTTCACAAATCTATTTATTTTCAACATTTGAAAATATTCGATATACTTAAATCAAATTAAGTATATATTTCATTCTTTAAGGAAATCCATTTTCTATAACAACATCAATTTGAGTCAAAACGAATGTTACGTAAAACATCGTTACGACGACTCAAAATCACTAGTATAGGGATTCGGAAATTAAGATAGATATATAAATCCCAATACTAGATAAAAAAACATTTCCTTTCGGAAATCATTTACTATAACAACAGTGTTATAGTCCACCATTTCCTTCTACTTCTCGAAAGCGTCTATTTCAACAATGAATGTTGAAATCTATGATTTCGATATTTAATCATTTTAAAACATCGTTAAAACAATTAACTTCATCTTAAATATTACTTTCCCAAAACCATATCCATTTTACTTAAAATATATTCACTGTCCAAAATCGTGAATATACTTCACTAACCACATTTCAATCTTTTCCCCACATTTATATTTCAATAATTATCCACTATCCAAAATCGCGGATATATCTCCTTTATTTAACCTCTATGTTTAACTTATCAAATTTCAATTGGTTTTGGATTTATAAAACAACGTTTAGAAATCACGTTCATACTTCATAACAATTTCAACTTGCAAAAATCATTTTTATTAGCCAATTCTATTCCTGTTCCATCTAAGTGCAACACTCTAACTTATAAGTTTATCACTTATAAATCTTTTATTCTACACATCTACTCAATTTATACTTCATAATTTATAAATTTCATTCACTCACGAATTTTTATTTCATCTTGTTCTAACACTTACAAAGCTCGTTTAAAATTCAAATGTTTTAGATTTATAAATATCGACTTTTTAAATCCTTTAAATAGACCGTTTATAATACTGTGAAAAACTCAATTTAAACCATTTTATAAATAAATCAACTATTTATTTCAAAAATGACACTTGGGTTATATTTCACAAAAATCTTAACTTTTATAACTTTAAAATTTCAAACGTTTATTTATTTAAAATAAATCAATTCAACAAAACGTCTACTTTCAAAAATCACTTTAAAAATCCTTTTAAATTAAAAGTCGTCATTTTTAAAGTTCAAAACCTGAATCCGATGATGCAACAGCATCAATTGGTCAATCACAACAACAACATCATATATCAACATATGATAACAGAATATACATCAATCCTGTAAATAAATAACTACTGGTGAGGAATCCAGTTGGATCCCTCCAACCTGTTTCCCTGCATCCACAGATGTTAGCACAATACCAATTCCGCTCCAGTACGGAATTATCGCGGTATATGGGTTTTTTATAAATCCGCTTACTAACGGCGCAATAGGGTCTCATCCGCTATACGAGGCGGGAAATCATCAATCCAATATATACATATGCCAATATGTATATACTGCTATATATATAGATATATCCTATTATATCTAATATCACATTCAAATAGCAATCAATCAGTCAATAAATAACTGCAATATTAAATTTTTCCTTCGAGTGAGAAAATCTCACCTTAGCTTTTAATTTGCCATCCCAATTCCAAACTTGACTCGATTTTCTTGACTTTAACCTTGTATAACAATTTATACAATTCTATTAATATTCGAGTTAAATCGAGTAACCAATTTTCGTTTTGATAGTTTTAATCATTCAATGATTTTTTTTTTTATATTCTTAAACCAGTTTCTTTTAATAACATTTGTTTAACAAAAATTTAACTTTAAAACTAAATTTCCTGCTAGTATACGCAGTTAATTAAAAATGTGTATATTTATTTTGTATATACTTAAAAATCTATGTAGATCTATTTACATAAGCTTCTAAATATTTTCTTTTAAAACGAAACTTATATTTACTGTAAGAATTTCCTTAACAGTTCTAATGACAAATTGTAAAACACTGACCCATACCTGAAACCGACAGGGATCCAGATCAATACCCATCCACCGATCGAGACCAAATCACCCTCACATTGATCCCAGCGTCGACCATCTCCAGATCGCGACCATTCGCTGCCAGCTCCACGCGAGATTTTCGACTTCGTATTGCTGACTTGCTTCCACGCGAGCAACTCGCAACGCAACTCCACAAAAAAAATCAACTTCGACATCATTCCTGCCTTCGCCGCCCACGTTCAAAACCCCAGGTCACCGCTAGATCTCGAGCACCCCCAATCGAGGCCGCGACCCCAGAGCTCGAACCTGCTCCTTGCTCGATCGCGTGAACACTCTCTCCCAATCACCTCGCGACATCGTCGTTTGCCACTGCCTCCATCCAGTCGAACACCACCCAACTCCGTTCCAGTCGCGACCAGACTACCACCCCTGCTTCACGCGACGCCCCAAAAATCGACCCTGCCCTAAATTATCGCGAGTCTATTCGATCGAGCCTCCTTCGAATACGAGCTGAGCGACATGATGAGTTTGTGATTTAATGGAAAGGGGGAGGCAGTTTGATTTTCAGATTTCTTTTGAACTGAAGAGCTCGGCATTGATGTTTTGAACAGATAAAAGGAAGGAGACACGAGTTCGTGACTTTTCAGAGGAATACGTGCTTACACGATTTTGTTCCTTGATTTCTGGCGTGATCAAAGGAAATAACGTGGTACCGTTGACCAAAAATTTAAATTTCAAATTTAAATTGACTTTGATTAAATTCCAATGCGTTTATACGTCGTATGTTCACAGAACAACTCCGAAAAATACGAAATTTGAAATCCGATAATAATTCTATATTACGGACCCAATGGAACTGGTTTCGTCGAATTCCGAGACTGTTTGAAAATTGACTATTTTATAAATATCGGTTCGAGTGATTATTTTCAAAACTTAACAAAACAGTTCGAAATTAAATTCTGAAGCTTCTATCATTTTCAGAATTATCAATATATATTTTACAAGCGTTTGAAATATTTTCTTCGGCTTAAAATTAAAGATTCAAATTTTTGTTCAACTTTAATCGATTAAATTTTAAAGTTTAAATCGCCCAATTCAGCGATATATCGGGGATTCAAATTAAATCATCGTTCAAATACTCAAAATTAACTAAATATCCTCAATTTAATTTGGTCAAAATTCTGGGTCGTTACATCATGATACTTAGTATTATTATACGAAGTATTTGATACCGCTTTGGAATGACTTTGGTTAACTACCAAAGTACGGTTTAGATGTGCTGAACTCACTTCTCTCACTTTCGGTGATGACTACAGCATCATCGACGTTCATTTTTGAGTTTCTCAATGAAGGATGCTACAAAGTTGTTTTGGTAAAACGGATTTTGATTTAACCCCGAAAGTAAGATTTGATAAACAAAAGTTATATGTATATATTATTTTAATAAAAATGATTGGAAATGAAAAAACCGTTATTTAGTTCTAAAGTTTTCTTGTTAAGTTATTTCATGGACACATGTAGCCTATGCATTAGGAACGTATGATATGTGCATCATGATATGATATGTTGCTTAATAGTTTTCACTGTTAAAATGAAATGGAATTTTCAGCGATTTTGGATAGTCGGGAACTTCCGAATTGTTATAGAACTTGTAGTTAAGTATTTTGAAAATATAAAGTTGAGTTTATATAACACTTGAATTAAGAAGATAGAAAGTTAAAACGAGTTTTAAATTTGTTAATCATACTTGTTACAAATTTGATGTTTCGGTATATACTATTAGGATGTAGTGGAGTATTATACGAGTATGAAACTAAGTAATAAAATATGGATTAACTTGAAGTTTTGTTTTATAAAATGATTCATAAATGATTTTAGTATTAAAAGGCATACTATTTTGATAAATGAATGTGATTAAAAAGTAATTTGTGTAGTTAAGAAACCAATAGGATAAATATGTAAGTTGTATATAGATCATTTTGACTGTTCTTGATCCAGTATTCGAGTACTTGTTATCGATGCGGTTTACATCGGTTTGAACAAGGATTTTTCACTCGATTCTTGATGGCGAACACTTGATACGGGTTCTTCATACGATCCCGATGTTTTCTGTCATTATACATGGCTATGCAAGAAGAATGGAGGTTCCTAATCAAGGAACCAAATCAAATTCTGCACTAAAGAGGTCAAGTGATATATACTAGTTCGGAAGTGAAATCTATGTGATCGACCAAGTGATCAGATCAGATTTGGTGTGCATATGATATATGTACATCGTACGGGCTTTAGTAAATTTTTATAATGTATGTTGACTTATAAGATCTTAGGAATGACCCTTCGATTTATTATGAGGTAGCATGAATAATCGCGTAAGTAATGACCTAAGGCAATTGCATAAGGTATGCTTAGTAGATTGTTTATTATCCTTGGACGATGGGGGAGTTTTGAACCTAAGCGAACCAAAAGCATTGGTTGCTAGTAATTGTGAATAATATTTGAGTATTTATATGCTTATTCCTTTGTTAAGGTTAGAAGTGCCGTGGAGTGAGGATGCTCGGGATTATATAAAGAATAAGGACGATAATTTGAAGGAGATCCATCTAGGGTTCCTTATAGACTAGGATTCCTTGTTATCTTAGTGTCATATATCTTTTGTAGTGTACTCATCGCTTGAGGTGGAGTCACTTAGTATTCAGTTTGGTTTGCATTTTAGTTTGTATATAGTTTCAGCAATACTATATATATGTATGTATATGTGTGTGTGTATCTTGTTTCATCTATCTCCTTTGATTATCATTTTTATTTGAATTTCGAGGACGAAATGTTCTAAGTGGGGGACAATGTAGCGATTCAGAAATTCGAACATTTCGTCTTCGAATATCGAAACATTTTGAAATATAATTAAGTTTATAAATACGATTTTATAAACTTATGAAATGTCAATTAATTAATAATTAATGATAAGAAACTTATTATAAAAATTTGTTTAAAAAAATATATTCTTCAAAGAAAAATCGATAATGTGACCGAAAATTGGTTTATCGGTGAACAGCTTTTCGATTTATATAAGTTGTTCGAACTCTTGTCCACTTGTCTAATGATCAAATGAACACATTAGAAACTAATTAACACGAACACCACTTCATAAAGCTTGGAATGTTCTAGAAGCTTCCACATGGATAAGAAATATTATGAAAAAGGTATAAGAGTAATATGCATAAAGAAGTGACTTAAAGGAGAAGTGATGGGAGGTGAAGCTTTCATAGCACGGTGGGGGGTGAGTGAGAGCTTAAGAAACACCATTCCTAAGCCTATATAAGGAAGGGAATACCATTAGTTATAATTCACAAAATTTTACAAAGCTTAGAGTTGAAAATCAATGGCTTCTTCATCTTCTTTTTCTCTTATGTTCTAGAATAAAATAGTTGCAAATCAACTCCAAATCACTTCAAACTTTTCCACAAGGCTTAATACACCATTAGAACACCTTCCACCATGCTAAAAGTTGAAAAAGAAAAGCCATACTCTCAACACCTTGAATGGCCATGAGCATAGTGTGAGGAGGAGGGGCAAAGGCAAGTGCAAAAGTAGAAGAGGAAGGAGGAAAAAGAGGTTGCTAGCATGGGTCTGAACTTGGATTCTTGGATCTTGGTTGACTGTGAGGCTAAAGGTGAGTTAACATCTCCCTTTGAATGAAAATATAACACATACATATGTTGTGTTGATTGTATATATGTTATGTGAATTGTTGTTAACTTATGTTAAATTGTTGGTTTGGATACTTACTTTAAAAGTAAATGACATATGTGATCCATGTATATGGACTTGAATGAACTTGGAATAGACTTGACTGGACTTGTATGACATATGAATAGACCTTGAACATAGCACATGGGTTATAGATGGACTTCGATTTAGATCGGACTCGGATTTGGAAGTGCACTTATAGCGATAGTTGCTACAGATGCAGTTGTGAATTGCCTTGTTTTTTGCGATTGCTATAGGACTTTGTAGAGAGATACTTAGGGGTTTATTTCCATATTTATAATGTCTTATCTATATGTTTGTTGCTATTAAAAGCTTGAATAGTAAAAAGTTACCTAACATCTCGAAAAGTGGCCAAAACATCATTTGTGTAAAACATCCCGTTTAGCCTTGATTTTTGGACTTTAAAGGTTTGAAAAGATATTTAAATTTAAGTATTTTGTTTCATTCTTTTTACAAATTTTTAATAACTCATATTATACTATTTAAAAATGGTTTGCGATCTTTATGTGTTTCTAAGAATTAGTTGTGAATTTTTAAAGGAGAGATATTTTGTGGGAAAACATGTCGTTTTCAAGTTTTTAAGGAAAATTGTAAAGTCGTTAGTTTCGAGAAATATTTTGCATAAATATTTTAAAACCTATCATTAGTATTTTTAAGTATCTAAAAGTAAATAAAAATGTTTTCGAAAAGGAGTTAGAATTGCTTAGTGGCTAAATGGTTAATTGTTTGATTACTTGTTTGAAAAGTAATTAACTATGCTTAATACTAAAAGCCGATGAAGTAAGGCTTATCTTTTTGTGAGAGTTAAGATTGATGTCAAGTAGGGATGGAGCAATAGAGCTCTAACCTACAGAGCTTTTCTCTTGACCGAAGAATAGTAAGTCGAAAAATGTCGGAAACGTGATAATTGTGTTAATTTCTTTATTGTTTATGGAAATCATTAATGATATACTTAACACTAAAAGCCGACGAGGTAGACTTATCTATTTGTAAGATTCAGGAATGAACTGTCTAGGCAAGGCTTTGATGCAACCAGTTCTCTAACTTACCTAGCTTCACTCTTGGTCAAGGAATAGTTAAGATGGAAGGTAGGAAACGAGTTAAGCATACAAATTGTGATTTGTGTAAGCAATTGTTTTGACTAGATAATCGATTATCGAACTTGACCAAGTATGGTTTAAAAAGTTATTGAAAGGCTTTACGATTTCATATCAATGCGAACCCCCAAGGAGGAGCATTGGTATGAAACGTCTCTAATTTTGTTTACTTTTTAGAGAACCGGAATTGAGTTAACCGAAAACTTATCGATTGGTTTTAGAGAGTCCAATAAGCGGGAACAGTGTACTTATATGAGATGACTCAAAACCCATAATCACTTCAAAACCATATACGCGATCTATATTCTAGAAGTGGTTGTGAAGTGGAATGTTATAGAATTGAACTATTTATCTTAAGGTTAAGTCCAAGGGAAACGTCAGCATTAGCATTTCAAACGATGCTATCATGTGGGACTGTCTATCTTGAGGAGTATTCCAAGAGAGAGGACAACGTTAACGTTCATCAAAGAACTTATGTGGGAAATCTACGTAGAGGTTCAGGATCTATTATTGATGCTCAAATTCATGTAGTGATTCATGATCTGTCCGAGATGAAGGAATCCATTTGGGGATTTGTGTTCATTGTAAGCGATGCCGAACGTAGCCTCGCCATCGGAAAAATGACATAAAACAGAGAAGTGACATGGCCAGGGAGGTTTAGCAAACCTTAAAGGTATATCAACTCCATGTCTAGAGATGCTTATCGATATATTGGTTGTGGGGGTTGATATGGCTCTGATCACACACTGAGGGTGATCTAGTTATGTTTACCATAAAGTATATCCCATCTAAAGATATATAATGCTCGGAAGGTAGTTTTCGATCCTTGTCATGGAGTTTGGATGCGGTCAGACTGAGGAGATCTCCGTGGAAAATTTTATTATGAGAACGCACCTTGGCGGTATTGATTGTATACCTATTATTGTTGTGGTGTTCACACAACAGCTATTTGATATGATTTATATGTTGTGCTATAGACATTATCTATCATATCACTATATGTTAAACTTAATGAATGGTTGGTTTCTTTGAGGGTAAAATCATTATGGAAATTCGTACGGTCTTGATGGTTATTATTACTTGTTGCATAGTTCTTGACTTTCACATGCTAGTTTACTAGACTGATTCGTGTGTTATTTTCTTATAATACTTGGGTTAACCCCGTGTATGTTTCCAGATTTAACTTTGGACACTTGGAGCTTATGGAGAAGGGCTGGATGATTATCTTCCATAGTATTCTTATTTCTGGTGCATTTTTGATTGTATATATCAGCATTGTGAGCATAGGCAAGTATATCTATCCAAGCTTAATACTTAGGTTTTAGTAACTTTGATATTTCTGTATTCAGAGTAACCCTTTGTGTTGTTCCTTTGACATTATATATTACTGTTCTGTTGTGAGATTCTGATATTTTGTTCTTCTTTTCTTGTTCATTTTTTCTTTTATTTTACCGTAACTTTCTGTCTTTTCGGCACTTGGGTGCTCGGCACATGAATATCGTAAATGTATTTAGTGTCAACATTTGAGGGTCGAAAAGTCAGGTCGTTACAAGTTTACCAGAATCTATCGATTGGTTTTGGAGCACCCAGTAAGCGAGGGAGTGTACTTATACGAGATGACTCGAAATCCTAACCACCCCAAAACTATATGCACGTACTAGGCTGTGAAGAGGTTCTTGATTGGTTTGAGATGATGATCGAAGATGGTGTTCATTGAAGTGCAAGGGCTACTTGCTACTAATACTGAGGATGTAGTAGAAGTACCACCTTCCATTTGTTCGTATCTTGAACAACTTGTATGGTTGAATGCTAGCATCGCATTATTGTCTGTAACACCCCTAATTTTTAATAACATTATTCAAGAGAATTAATTAGATAAATTAAATAGAATAATGTAAAGATTAGAGTGATAAGGGGATTGAGATTTGAAAATATATTAGAGGCCGATCTTAACTAAATATAAACTTAAAAGAATGGGTTTATGGAAATGGTTCTCTAAGTTAACTAATAAGGAAATAAGTCATGGGCATAATAGGGATTAGCCGTCACCATAACCCTTAAACCCATGTTCCCATTTCTCTACACGTTCATATTTCATTATTCAAAAAACAACGTAAAATCAAAGAGAGCAAGCCGGCCATAACCTAGGGGAAAAGAGGAAGAAAATTGAATTTTAAAGATCATTTGATTTAGGGTTTAAGTTTAAATACACTATGATGATTTTTGATGATGGTATGCTTGGATTTCATGATAAGTTATATTCAAACAAGTTTGTTTTATAAATGTTTTATTCGATTTCAAGGCTAAAATCATTTATATTGGGTTTCAAATGCTATGAGGATTTAATATGTTATGTAAAACATTATTTTGGAGATGAGTTTAATTTTTCGTAATTATCCAAGCTATGGATAATTTTATTATGAATTTCCAAAAGAGAATATGAATAATTCGGTTTAGAAATTAATTTTGATAATTATATAAAGGAATTTGAGTCTGAAATTTATGTATGTTAGATAACATAATAAAAATGAATATTGATGATTTTTGGGGGTTTTTCCTAAGTAATTTACTATGTAAATTAAATTATATAAGATGAAGGACTTAAATGTCTTAATTTTTTTATAAAAGGGAAGGGCTTCTTTGTTAATTATCTTTAATTAATTTCTAAAATAATTCGACGATCTTTTAGAAAATATTTTGATAAAGTTTATGGCAACCAATCATATTTTTACAAATAGGCAAGTTAGTTGAAAAGTATTATTTAAAAAGGCAATCAAAACAGTTTTGCATAAGTTCATTGTTTCGCCACTTCCAGTACTACCTTTTGACCCTATACTTCTACCCCCAATGAAGTCAAAACCAATACACAAGGTATCAAGGCTTTGGTACGTAGTGGATTGGAGAAAGGCGGCAGGTATGGAGTCGAAACCAAGCTTTCGAAGGGGTCGAAGCCTTCGTTTTGCTTTACAAAGAAATGTCGCTTGCCTTGTTTTAAAAGAATGCTTTCGAAAGGGTTTAATATAGCTTTCGACGAGGTTGCTGCCTTTTTGTAAAAAGGGTAGCTTTCGAATGAGTTTCCTTGTTGTTAAATCAATGCTTTCGAAAGGGTAGTTTGAACCCAGTCGAAACCCTACTACCGTCTCTATGCCTTTCGAAGGGATTGAAGTCATCAACGTGTTCGAAAGGTAGCTTTTGTTTTATAAATGTAATAAGCCACTTCCCAAAGCTTTCGAAAGGGCTCCAGTAGCAATATAAAGGTTTCTGTGATATCCCGGAAATTTGAGCAATATCAATTTAATAATCTGTTAAATAATTAAATTGATATTGATGATCTTTGATAATAAAATTTGAATTTAATTTAATAATCTGATTAAATAAGTATTTAATGGGTGAATTTTATTTTTAAAAGCTAATAAGATATTTTCTATTTGTAATATATATTTATTTGTATATATTGTAAATGGAAAAGCTTTGGTAAATTGGAAATTTAGATTTAATTTAATTTGAACTTTTCAAAGTTGTTTAAATAAATAACCTTATAGTTTTAAAATACTTTAGGTAATGTTTTAATTGTTTAAGATATATTTTAACTTGAGTTTAAATATAAATAAGGTTTAACAAAAAGGTTTGTTTTATTTCTTTTTAAAATATTACTTGATAATATAATCTCTTATATAAATTATTTAATTTAACAAATATGTTATTTTCAAATAATAAGTATAATGTAGTATTTTTATAAATATGAATGAATTTTAAAAGACTATGGAATTTTTATTTTTAAATTGATAAGTAGTTATATATGTATATATATATATATATATAACTTAATTTTTAAATTGAATCTTAGGATTTAATTTGATTGAATTTGAATTTAAAGTTTGAAATTCAAAAGAATAATTATTTAAATTATTTTGGATTTTAGAATATTTGTATAACTTTTATTTTTAAATATAATTAGTTTTTGTTTCTCTTTAAAAAGTAATATATATATATAAGTGTTTAATAAATAAGAAAAAGGCATTTTATTTACATTTAAAAATAAATATATATATGAATAATTACTTAAAAGACATGTGTCTTTATCTAAAGCTTTGTCTTAACATGTGTAATGTAAGTAATCAATGTAATGACAAGTGTCTTTATTATTTTCATTTTTCTTTTATTTTTATAAAATCATAAATTTACATATATATAAACGTTGGCATTTCTTTATTTCATTCTTTCTATTTTCTTTTCAAAACCAAGAGAAACTAAAACCCTGTACGAAATCCTCAACAACAATCTATAAACCATTTTTCTAAAAACCTATAATCAAATTTACAAAGCCTGAAATTCATTTCTCAAATCTGAAAATCAAAAGCCTACAAACCATATTCATTTACAAATCTGCAAACACTTCCTCAAAACTAGAAATCAATCCAAACATGTAAACCCTGTAACCAAGTTGCCAAACTGAAATCATCTCAACAACATAAAGTTTCCAGTAACATGCAAATCATTTTCTTCAATCTGGATTCAATACAAGAAACTAGTATGCATTCTTTTCAAATCTGCATCATCTTCAAAAAAGACTGTCTTCATTTTCAACACTGGAAGCCTGCATGCAAGTTTCAGTAGCAATCACTCAAGTTTTAAATCAAATGAGGAATGCAAGTTAAAGTTTCAAAGCAAGGCATTCCAGTTTAAAGTCAAAACTGTTTCAAGTTTTCAAAAAGCTTTTCAAATTTAAAGAGGCTGCCTCTGTTTCAATGAATATCAGGTGAGTAACATTACTGTTTCTAAAAGTAGGTTATGAATAAGATTGCATGATAAATCCTTGTGATAAATATGCATTGTTTGTATGTATAAGTAGAAGTTGCTGTGAAAACAATGGATGTATTGTATGCATGTATGGTTTGATATGTTATTGCCTGTTCTAGTATACCAGTTTTAAATCCTGATCAAAATCAATGATTTCTTGTTCGAATCCTTATTAAGGCTTAAGATTTAAACAAAATATGGGTATGTAACATAAATTATAATTTGAAATTTTATTTAATATAAAATAGAAACTGTATTGTCTCTGGAAAGGAAAATAAAACAGGACAAATATTTTGTAAGTGGAAAATTTAAATTCTAGATTCATTGATCCAGGAGTATAGGTTGATTACTTATACTAAAACTCGATTTTTAAAACATAAATCATAATTTATAGTTTAGAAATAAAGGTGCAGTTTTGTTTTAGCTAAATATGAATTTTTGGGAAATTCTGTTGATCTAGATGGTTTGGTATATTGAATTCTTCAGTAGTAATGGTGGGATGATCGAAGATGTAAGGAAAATTACTGGAAATTAAAATAGAGTAGTGAGGCAGTAGTGATTTAGAATTTAAATTTATAAACCTAGTTTTACTGGGTTAGGGAAAATGAGTACCACGGCTTCTTCTATCGATCGAGTGTTTCAGGGCTTTGGGTGAGGGAAGGTTGGTGGTTGACGAAGACATGATCGGAATTACAGAACTTCTGGTGATCGGGATTTCGAAGACGAGGGGTTTCTGGTGTTGGCTGCTGAGCAAATTTTGATCGAGATAACTCGATTTCGAGTATGGATGTAGGAATGGATGATCGCAGTTTGGTTGGTGGTTGATCGCCGATGTGGTGGAGATGTCGGCGATGGTCGGAGGGGACTGATCGGACGGTGCACGTGCACGAGATCGTGAAGGTGTCTGGGTGAAGTCTGTTTTTACAGAGGATGGTCTCGCGTTTTGTTCGAGTTATTTCGAGGGAGACTCGGGTTTTTAGGGGATGCGACTCGAAGTATTTTGGTGGAGTCTCGAGTACATCAGTGTTGCCAGGTTTTCTAAAACCTGTCAGTTTAAATTTAAAACTGAATTTAAATTGTGAAGTAATATTTAAACAGAGATTTAAATCAAAGTTTTAATATATAGATTCAAGTTTGGTTTTAAAACTTAGATTGGAAATAAAATAATTTTTATAAATTTAAATGTTTTAAATGTTAGTTATATTTAAATGGTTTGAAATTTAAAAGGAAGTTGATTTAAACTCTTTTAAAAATTCTTTTATAAGATATAAGAAATTCTCTAACATATAAAACTTTTAATTTGGTTTTAAACTTGGTTAAAGACAAATTGGTATTCATTTTAAATCTAGAATTTAAAATGAAATTTAAAAGTAAATTTGAAATGGATGTTTTCAAATGTATTTGTGAATGATAAATTTAACCGTGAATAAGAAAATGTTTTTATCTTTAAAGTTAAAATCATTAAAACTTTAGGGTAATTAAAATGGTTTAAATAATCTAATTAATTAATGATTTGGATTAATTAATTGGTAATTAAGGATTATAAATTAAAATATTAATTAATAATTAATGATTAATTAATAAAGTAATTAAAGATTAATTAAGTTATGGTTAACACTTAATTAATTAAATAATTAGAGATTAATTACTTGGTTATTAAGATTATTAATTTGAAATTAATAATGGTTAATCTAAGTTAATTACTTAAGAAAAGTAATTAAATAATTGTTAATGAAGGTCATTAACTATGGATTATTAAATAATTAATTAATGTGATTAATTTTAATAATTAATTAGATTAATTAATTTAAAGATAATCAATTATAGAATTTGTTTTAAATGAATTACTTAATGGAAGTAATTAAGAAATTAATTACTCATTTGTAATTAATTAAGATAATTTGATTAGTTTAAGTTAATTAATTAAGTTTAATTAATTTAGAATAATAAATGGATTGATTTGTTAAATAATTACTTAATGTAATTATTAAAGTATGATTATTTAAGGAAGTAAATAATAGATAATTACTGGAAGTAATTAATTAAATGGTGATGTATTAATGTAAGTAATTTGAGTTTAATTACTTGTGAATTAATCAAGGGATTAATTAAGAAATTAATTAAGGAATAATTAATTTAGTTAATAAAAGTAATTAAGGGGAGTTAATTACTAGATGAGATTAATCAAAGAGTGATTAATAAATGTTGTTTAATTAAAGGTTAATTACTTAATGTAATTAATTTAATTAAAGTAATTAATAATTAATTTGTAATTAAGGATCATTAATTAATATAATTAATGATGTAATTAAGATTGATTAATTAAGTAATAATTAATAAATGAAGTGATTAATTAATGTGATTAATTAAGGATTAATGTAATTAATTATAGTTGATTAAGTTAATTAATTATAGTTAATTAATTAATAAAGTAATTAAAGGTTAATTACTATAAGTGGTTAAGTATAATTAATTTGAGTAATTAATTAAAGGATAATTAATTGAATTGTAATTAATTTAAGGTTAAGTAAGCAGGATTTATAGAATGAAGTAATTAATTTAATTCACTTTAAATTAATTAGAGATGATAGAGAGAAGTATATATTAGACCTTTTATGGTACTTACGTATAGAGAGAAGTATATATTAGACCTTTTATGGTACTTACGATACGTAAGTACCATAAAAGGTCTAATATATACTTCTCTACAAATCATTACTTATGGATGGATGATAATACTGAATACTTTGCATTGATTGATATCTCAGATGAGATATATGCTGTGTGATATGGATGTTTAGTTGAATTGTGATGATAATATGGATTATCTGATAATGTTGATTATCTATTGTGAATTATCTTTCTATGTGTATAAAGATAATGAATTGAATTGTTTTAACCTTTAAAACAACTTGGCCTTAAAAGATACGTTTTGGATTCGATGAGACCGGGATCGGGTTTCCAGATTTGAATATCCGAAAACCACATCGATCCAAATTAAACGTTGGTCGTTAATCCAAATGGAGCAAGTGAAGACTCGAGGTGTAAGAACGATTCTTTGTCAATATAACTCTGTGGGTGATTCCGTAATGAGTTGACGGAGATAGTACTTACAGATTCGAGATGATGATTCAGAGTGCAAGGGTTATTGTCGTTAACTCTGAGGGTGATTCCAAAATGAGTGTAACGAGATAATGCCTTCGGTTTCGTTCAAACCCGGAACGAACTTGTATGGATTGAATGCTTTCAGCACATCGTCAGGTGGACGATGAGCATTCTAAGATAGATGTGTTCTATTTAAAGGTAATTGTAGCCTCAAGCCTCATCAACCGGGAATGGCTAAAACAGGGGAGGTGCAGCAAGGTTAGTGGGTAGCACCCAAGTAGGACAAGATTACCTCTGTCTAGATGACCCTTATTATTTCGGCTTAGTGTGTGCGGTTGAATCATGACAACCGTGGGGTATCTTGTGCGGGAATTATCCAGTAAGGGATGTGTTTATCGTTGGATGAATTGCATTGCTGATATTGATGCATCGAGTCGTTTATCAAGAAAGTGGACGAGCATGGCGGTCCCTATCCGACCTTGTGTTGCAGGGGATTGGGAGTGATCCTCGGTACGGTGATCTAGGCCACGTACTGTGACGGGCGGTACCCCAGTAGTCCTGCCATTGTATGGAATCCAAAATCCAATAAGTGATAACGGACTTGATTGTATACCTATGTATGCTGGAATTTAATGAATGTAACAATTTCGGCTATGTGAATACTTATTTGAAAACCCTAGACCTATTATAATACAATCGAATTTCCTATCAAATGTTTTGGTTAGCGTAAGGTAAAAACTTACCCATGTTTATTTGTGGGGAGTCTTACGTGATACCTTTTCTTTCAAAAGGTTTTGAAGTTAAGCAAGTTTAACCTGTTACTCACACCAGACCCATGTCTGACCCAAGTGTTTATTTCTGTTTTATAAACTCTTGGGTACTCAAATTTTTACGAGTAGCCAAGGGATTCAGGTTAGCTTTGACGAATTGTGGAGGAGCAATGGAGCAGGAGGCTTCAGCGTTATAGATATAGATAGTAGTTCCGCTGTGTTGATCTTTGTATTGATCTATGTTTTGTATTGAGTTGTAATAACTAGACAGATGTTTATAACTGTCTAGTATGTGATTTAAAAATCTGTGTAACTCTGATATATATGATACTATGTAATAGTTATGTGATATATTATATTTCATTCGTTTCCGCTGTGAGTATCTGTTGTTGTTTCTTTTTCTTTCTCTTCTTTTCTATTTCTCACCCCTTTCTTTCTTTCTGTCGATGTGTCCTTCTGTGTATAGAAGGGCGGGTCGTCACATGTGGTATCAGAGCATTAGGTTGAGTGAATACCTAGGCTCTGGAGTGGTGTCTATCTTGAGAGAGCGTATTTGTAATTTTTATATAACTATATATATATATATTTATTCTACCTATTTGTTGGGTTACCTGTTCGGGTTCTCCAATATGAGTTATAATGGTAGATAGGGTGGTGGTGTGTGAAACACGACTACAAATGGTTGGAGTTTGAATGTTGAGGTTGGTAATGTATCTGACGAGACTGTAAACCCAATACCATCTCGAGTAAGCTTTGCAGTGGTGAAGGATTTCATTGATCTCTGAAGGAAGACTGTTATGGTTCGGAGTCTATCTTTGAAGTTTGGATGAGTAGAGTTGGATCTGTCGGTTAGGCAGAAGCGAGTGATGGTATCTTGGTAACTTCTGGAAGAAGTAGCTGTGTGATGAGACGCAGTGATTATGGATTGTTCCCGAAGATGTTTCCTTTGGAACCAAGTTAAGGAAGTGTGTATGATTGGGTGTTGTGGCTGAGTTCAGCATGGTGTTTCTGGTTGTTTGGAGTTCGAGTTTCTCGAAGAGCTTTGGATATGAAGTCTTTGGCATTTGTGACAGCAGTGCAGCTCGGAGTATTCTGTGCGTTGGCAGGAAGTTTTCTGGCTGAGCAGTTTTTTCTGAAGGTGAAGTTCAGAAGCAGCAGAGTGGATCCATTTCTTCGATGGATTGGATAGTTAAGTATGAGCTGTTCTGATTGGTAAAGAGAGAACAGTTTTTCTTTGGAAATAGGATGGGTTGATCGCAAAAGTGACTTGTGATAGTTTGAGTGTTCTCTTGGGTTATTGATGATTTTCTGGATGTCTTTAGGGAAGTCAGAAGTTGTCCGCATCTGGAGATTGAGTTTTCTTATCGACTGGATTCCAGGAGTGTTACCAGTATTTCAGCTGGGTAAAGGGATGTTTCCTAGAGATGGAGTTGGTGAAGCAACTCAAGTTTTGATGGAGTATCTGAGTTTTCTTTATGGATCCATTGAACCATATTCTTAGATGTGTTGTTCAGTTTGTGCTCGTGTTCTTCATCAGCATTTTCATTCTACCTCAGATCAGAATTGAGCAGCGAAAGTAGTTTGGGAGTACATCTCTGGATAGGAGAAGTAAGTTTGGAATCTACGGATAATTGTGAAGTAGAATTGTGTTTTGGATCTCTTCTGTGTTCTGATTTGGATAAGTATTTGGTCCTCGGGATTGAATTGCCAGTTTGGATAATTGGAATTCATTGTGTTTTACGTATCTCTGAGAGAGTACGTGTTTGATTTATCTTTAGTTTTGGAATCAGCAGTTCAGGAAGATTTGGTTGTTGAGTCAGACTCGTCTGTAGTCTGATATCTTGTTTAGTCCTGTAGATTTAGATGTGTAGGAGATGTATAGCTTAGTAGTTTAGATTGTTTGTAGAGCGAGTATCCCGGTATATATATACTTAAGGAAACTCGAGAAATTCTATCCAGAATTTTTGTCTGGATAGTTAGAATTGTTTGTTTGGATGATTGGTTGCCATGATTGTTAGCATATGGTTGATAATATATGATTGTGATTTTAAGAATTAAAATCTTTAATAAGAATATTAAATTACCTTTGTTTAAATTTCGGGGACGAAATTATTTTAAGGGGGGAGGAATGTGATATCCCGAAAATTTGAGCAATATCAATTTAGTAATCTGTTAAATAATTAAATTGATATTGATGATCTTTGATAATAAAATTTGAATTTAATTTAATAATCTGATTAAATAAGTATTTGATGGGTGAATTTTATTTTTAAAAGCTAATAAGATATTTTCTATTTGTAATATATATTTATTTGTATATATTGTAAATGGAAAAGCTTTGGTAAATTGGAAATTTAGATTTAATTTAATTTGAACTTTTCAAAGTTGTTTAAATAAATAACCTTATAGTTTTAAAATACTTTAGGTAATGTTTTAATTGTTTAAGATATATTTTAACTTGAGTTTAAATATAAATAAGGTTTAACAAAAAGGTTTGTTTTATTTCTTTTTAAAATATTACTTGATAATATAATCTCTTATATAAATTATTTAATTTAACAAATATGTTATTTTCAAATAATAAGTATAATGTAGTATTTTTATAAATATGAATGAATTTTAAAAGACTATGGAATTGTTATTTTTAAATTGATAAGTAGTTATATATGTATATATATATAACTTAATTTTTAAATTGAATCTTAGGATTTAATTTGATTGAATTTGAATTTAAAGTTTGAAATTCAAAAGAATAATTATTTAAATTATTTTGGATTTTAGAATATTTGTATAACTTTTATTTTTAAATATAATTAGTTTTTGTTTCTCTTTAAAAAGTAATATATATATATATATATATATAGATAAGTGTTTAATAAATAAGAAAAAGGCATTTTATTTACATTTAAAAATAAATATATATATGAATAATTACTTAAAAGACATGTGTCTTTATCTAAAGCTTTGTCTTAACATGTGTAATGTAAGTAATCAATGTAATGACAAGTGTCTTTATTATTTTCATATTTCTTTTATTTTTATAAAATCATAAATTTACATATATAAACATTGGCATTTCTTTATTTCATTCTTTCTATTTTCTTTTCAAAACCAAGAGAAACTAAAACCCTGTACGAATTCCTCAACAACAATCTATAAACCATTTTTCTAAAAACCTGTAATCAAATTTACAAAGCCTGAAATTCATTTCTCAAATCTGAAAATCAAAAGCCTACAAACCATATTCATTTACAAATCTGCAAACACTTCCTCAAAACTAGAAATCAATCCAAACATGTAAACCCTGTAACCAAGTTGCAAAACTGAAATCATCTCAACAACATAAAGTTTCCAGTAACATGCAAATCATTTTTTTCAATCTGGATTCAATACAAGAAACTAGTATGCATTCTTTTCAAATCTGCATCATCTTCAAAAAAGACTGTCTTCATTTTCAACACTGGAAGCCTGCATGCAAGTTTCAGTAGCAATCACTCAAGTTTTAAATCAAATGAGGCATGCAAGTTAAAGTTTCAAAGCAAGGCATTCCAGTTTAAAGTCAAAACTGTTTCAAGTTTTCAAAAAGCTTTTCAAATTTAAAGAGGCTGCCTCTGTTTCAATGAATATCAGGTGAGTAACATTACTGTTTCTAAAAGTAGGTTATGAATAAGATTGCATGATAAATCCTTGTGATAAATATGCATTGTTTGTATGTATAAGTAGAAGTTGCTGTGAAAACAATGGATGTATTGTATGCATGTATGGTTTGATATGTTATTGCCTGTTCTAGTATGCCAGTTTTAAATCCTGATCAAAATCAATGATTTCTTGTTCGAATCCTTATTAAGGCTTAAGATTTAAACAAAATATGGGTATGTAACATAAATTATAATTTGAAATTTTATTTAATATAAAATAGAAACTGTATTGTCTCTGGAAAGGAAAATAAAACAGGACAAATATTTTGTAAGTGGAAAATTTAAATTCTAGATTCATTGATCCAGGAGTATAGGTTGATTACTTATACTAAAACTCGATTTTTAAAACATAAATCATAATTTATAGTTTAGAAATAAAGGTGCAGTTTTGTTTTAGCTAAATATGAATTTTTGGGAAATTCTGTTGATCTAGATGGTTTGGTATATTGAATTCTTCAGTAGTAATGGTGGGATGATCGAAGATGTAAGGAAAATTACTGGAAATTAAAATAGAGTAGTGAGGCAGTAGTGATTTAGAATTTAAATTTATAAACCTAGTTTTACTGGGTTAGGGAAAATGAGTACCACGGCTTCTTCTATCGATCGAGTGTTTCAGGGCTTTGGGTGAGGGAAGGTTGGTGGTTGACGAAGACATGATCGGAATTACAGAACTTCTGGTGATCGGGATTTTGAAGACGAGGGGTTTCTGGTGTTGGCTGCTGAGCAAATTTTGATCGAGATAACTCGATTTCGATTTCGAGTATGGATGTAGGAATGGATGATCGCAGTTTGGTTGGTGGTTGATCGCCGATGTGGTGGAGATGTCGGCGATGGTCGGAGGGGACTGATCGGACGGTGCACGTGCACGAGATCGTGAAGGTGTCTGGGTGAAGTCTGTTTTTACAGAGGATGGTCTCGCGTTTTGTTCGAGTTATTTCGAGGGAGACTCGGGTTTTTAGGGGATGCGACTCGAAGTATTTTGGTGGAGTCTCGAGTACATCAGTGTTGCCAGGTTTTCTAAAACCTGTCAGTTTAAATTTAAAACTGAATTTAAATTGTGAAGTAATATTTAAACAGAGATTTAAATCAAAGTTTTAATATATAGATTCAAGTTTGGTTTTAAAACTTAGATTGGAAATAAAATAATTTTTATAAATTTAAATGTTTTAAATGTTAGTTATATTTAAATGGTTTGAAATTTAAAAGGAAGTTGATTTAAACTCTTTTAAAAATTCTTTTATAAGATATAAGAAATTCTCTAACATATAAAACTTTTAATTTGGTTTTAAACTTGGTTAAAGACAAATTGGTATTCATTTTAAATCTAGAATTTAAAATGAAATTTAAAAGTAAATTTGAAATGGATGTTTTCAAATGTATTTGTGAATGATAAATTTAACCGTGAATAAGAAAATGTTTTTATCTTTAAAGTTAAAATCATTAAAACTTTAGGGTAATTAAAATGGTTTAAATAATCTAATTAATTAATGATTTGGATTAATTAATTGGTAATTAAGGATTATAAATTAAAATATTAATTAATAATTAATGATTAATTAATAAAGTAATTAAAGATTAATTAAGTTATGGTTAACACTTAATTAATTAAATAATTAGAGATTAATTACTTGGTTATTAAGATTATTAATTTGAAATTAATAATGGTTAATCTAAGTTAATTACTTAAGAAAAGTAATTAAATAATTGTTAATGAAGGTCATTAACTATGGATTATTAAATAATTAATTAATGTGATTAATTTTAATAATTAATTAGATTAATTAATTTAAAGATAATCAATTATAGAATTTGTTTTAAATGAATTACTTAATGGAAGTAATTAAGAAATTAATTACTCATTTGTAATTAATTAAGATAATTTGATTAGTTTAAGTTAATTAATTAAGTTTAATTAATTTATAATAATAAATGGATTGATTTGTTAAATAATTACTTAATGTAATTATTAAAGTATGATTATTTAAGGAAGTAAATAATAGATAATTACTGGAAGTAATTAATTAAATGGTGATGTATTAATGTAAGTAATTTGAGTTTAATTACTTGTGAATTAATCAAGGGATTAATTAAGAAATTAATTAAGGAATAATTAATTTAGTTAATAAAAGTAATTAAGGGGAGTTAATTACTAGATGAGATTAATCAAAGAGTGATTAATAAATGTTGTTTAATTAAAGGTTAATTACTTAATGTAATTAATTTAATTAAAGTAATTAATAATTAATTTGTAATTAAGGATCATTAATTAATATAATTAATGATGTAATTAAGATTGATGAATTAAGTAATAATTAATAAATGAAGTGATTAATTAATGTAATTAATTAAGGATTAATGTAATTAATTATAGTTGATTAAGTTAATTAATTATAGTTAATTAATTAATAAAGTAATTAAAGGTTAATTACTATAAGTGGTTAAGTATAATTAATTTGAGTAATTAATTAAAGGATAATTAATTGAATTGTAATTAATTTAAGGTTAAGTAAGCAGGATTTATAGAATGAAGTAATTAATTTAATTCACTTTAAATTAATTAGAGATGATATAAATCATTACTTATGGATGGATGATAATACTGAATACTTTGCATTGATTGATATCTCTGATGAGATATATGCTGTGTGATATGGATGTTTAGTTGAATTGTGATGATAATATGGATTATCTTATAATGTTGATTATCTATTGTGAATTATCTTTCTATGTGTATAAAGATAATGAATTGAATTGTTTTAACCTTTAAAACAACTTGGCCTTAAAAGATACGTTTTAGATTCGAAGAGACCGGGATCGGGTTTCCAGATTTGGATATCCGAAAACCACATCGATCCAAATTAAACGTTGGTCGTTAATCCAAATGGAGCAAGTGAAGACTCGAGGTGTAAGAACGATTCTTTGTCAATATAACTCTGTGGGTGATTCCGTAATGAGTTGACGGAGATAGTACTTACAAATTCGAGATGAAGATTCAGAGTGCAAGGGTTATTGTCGTTAACTCTGAGGGTGATTCCAAAATGAGTGTAACGAGATAATGCCTTCGGTTTCGTTCAAACCCGGAACGAACTTGTATGGATTGAATGCTTTCAGCACATCGTCAGGTGGACGATGAGCATTCTAAGATAGATGTGTTCTATTTAAAGGTAATCGTAGCCTCAAGCCTCATCAACCGGGAATGGCTAAAACAGGGGAGGTGCAGCAAGGTTAGTGGGTAGCACCCAAGTAGGACAAGATTACCTCTGTCTAGATGACCCTTATTATTTCGGCTTAGTGTGTGCGGTTGAATCATGACAACCGTGGGGTATCTTGTGCGGGAATTATCCAATAAGGGATGTTCCGACCTTGTGTTGCAGGGGATTGGGAGTGATCCTCGGTACGGTGATCTAGGCCACATACTGTGACGGGCAGTACCCCAATAGCCCTGCCATTGTATGGAATCCAAAATCCAATAAGTGATAACGGACTTGATTGTATACCTATGTATGCTGGAATTTAATGAATGTAACAATTTCGGCTATGTGAATACTTATTTGAAAACCCTAGACCTATTATAATACAATCGAATTTCCTATCAAATGTTTTGGTTAGCGTAAGGTAAAAACTTACCCATGTTTATTTGTGGGGAGTCTTACGTGATACCTTTTATTTCAAAAGGTTTTGAAGTTAAGCAAGTTTAACCTATTACTCACACCAGACCCATGTCTGACCCAAGTGTTTATTTCTGTTTTATAAACTCTTGGGTACTCAAATTTTTACGAGTAGCCAAGGGATTCAGGTTAGCTTTGACGAATTGTGGAGGAGCAATGGAGCAGGAGGTTTCAGCGTTATAGATATAGATAGTAGTTCCGCTGTGTTGATCTTTGTATTGATCTATGTTTTGTATTGAGTTGTAATAACTAGACAGATGTTTATAACTATCTAGTATGTGATTTAAAAATCTGTGTAACTCTGATATATATGATACTATGTAATAGTTATGTGATATATTATATTTCATTCGTTTCCGCTGTGAGTATCTGTTGTTGTTTCTTTCTCTTCTTTTCTATTTCTCACCCATTTCTTTCTTTCTGTCGATGTGTCCTTCTGTGTATAGAAGGGCGGGTCGTCACAGTTTCGAAGGCAATGGCTTCGAAAGGGGTTTCGAAGCTATTCTTCCAAGTATTTTACTTAAATGATTAATGCTTTCGAAAGGATTGTTTCGAAGCCATCAGTTCTCCCCAATCACTTTTACTTAAAGGTTAATGGTTTTGGAAGGGGTACTTTCGTTTATATTCACTTTGACCCAAAAGATATGTTTAAGGTTAAACCCAATGGTTTCAAAATGGGTACTTTCAATTGGTTTCGAAGCTATGCTTTTACAAATAAGCAAGTGATGATTTAATACTTTCAAAAGGTTTGTTTTGATGGTTCCGAAAGAGATGTTTTAAAGTGCTTCGAAAGGAATATGCTTAGAGTTTTGAAAAGAATATTTGAATGCTTACAAAAGAGGTTTTCCAATGATTTCGAAAGAAAAGGTCTAAGGTTTCGAAAGCCTTTGTTTTCAAAACAAAAGAACCCAAACTCATTTTAAAGGAAAAAACCATGGCACCATAAAAAAGCTTTTAAATGGCTTTTAAATTTGGAGGTTTTGAGGAAGCTTTCCTTGATAAAATAATAGGTTAAAGGGATTAACCATGTTTCATGTGAAAAAAGATTTCAAGAATATTAAACCATAAATGTTGGTATTATTTTTGTATATGCTTCTTCTATAAATATATTCATTAAGTAATGGACCCACATCTGTATTTTGGGGAGTAAGGGTAGAATAACCAGATAGGTTGACCCGGTACTGAATATAAGTTAAGTAACTCCTGAATGAATAGAGTTGCATCCCGGAGGTCAGGTAGACCAGAATATAGGATGCCTAAAGACTAATCAAGAAGTTATCAGTTTAGGCAGGTCCGTAGTAAACCGATGAAAACTATGTTTAATGATTGTTATTGGCAATGGCCAACAGGTTTGTAGTGAACCCATGAAAACTATATCCAGATTAAGTTATTGACAAGAGTCAATAGGTTCATAGTCAACACATGAAAACTATGATAAAAGGGGAGTTATTGGAGATACTAATAGGTTCAGGGAGAACTCATGAAATAATTGAATGAAGTTATTAGCAGGGGCCAATAGGTTCTTAGTGATACCATGAAAACTATGAAATAGGACAGGTAGTCCATAAAATACTAACAGGTTATTAGTCAACCCATAAAAACTAATAGGTTAATAATGACCCTAGAAATTATAACTATGACAGGTAGTCAAATAAATGGGGATAGGAAATCCAAAATGTTTTACTTGTTTTCATATCATCATAACATTTTAAATTGCTATGTTTTTAACCATTGTGGATGCAGGAGCACAGTATATGGTTATCATAAGTTTTTGATAAGATACTAGTGAGAGGAAAACCCATTCCACTAAGCGGTGTGGTCTCACTTCATATCTAAATGGTTCGAGATGGTAGGTTATTATTCATAGTAGGGTTTCTGTCTGACTTGAAGTTTATGTTTTCCCCTTAAACTCTTAGGTGCTTAATTAATTTTAGTTAGTTTGAGAGTTGAGGTTTTCAAGTTCTCCTTGGACAAATAAGCTTCCGGAGACGTGCAGGAGGCATGATAGCTAGTAGGAGTTCTTTTCTATTTTGATTTTGCTGTGTTTGTTGTAAAGATAAAGTTGTTTGATTGCCTAGATATATACACTCTAATCATCCAAAGGGGCATCTTCATATGTCGCTCTTGGTGTATGTTGTAATAACTATAATTTCTCTGAAAGTGGTACTCAATATGGGATTATGTAATGAATTTAGAATGATTTGAAATGGAATGAGAAAGTTGTTTAATGATTTAAAAAAATCCATATCCATGTGAATCTGTTATATCAATGTATCTAACATTACCGTATTTGGTCGCCGAGGATTAATAACTATGGATGACTACTGTAACGACCAGGAGTTTTCGATCCCGAAAATTCCAGATAGTTAGGAAAAGAAGAAAGAGATAGAAGAAGAAACAGAAAACAAAACACAGAATCTCACATTCGCAGCGGATCAAAATATAGTATCAAATAATAACGGTTATACAAAGAAATCTGTACTTGTCAAATTACACTTTAATACATTAGAGTTACAACATATACACAAACAATGGACAGATACAATCAACATGTCCCAAACAAACTACAATATATCACAGCGGAATACACTTCATACGTTCCTGCCATCCAGCTCGCCTTATGAGCTCCAGAACGTCCTCACCTGAAAATCTGTAATACTCGGTCTGACCCGAGCATTACATCAAAGTAACACCTGGGTCAGGCTGGAAACCAGCATGAGTAAACCCATCTAACATGGAATACAACAGCATAAAACTACATAAAACCCGGGGTAACTCGTATCAATTTACAAATTCACAATTTGTTATAGACATCACTTATTTCACATATCAATTTCTAAGTACCCAAAACTTAGATTAAATGGGCCAATTCACTTAAATCATTCCATACCAGCCTATTGATTCCACATATAAATCTACAAAGAATCGAAGTGGTTTCGGGTATTAACTAATAACCGACTTCGGTCTCTTCGAATCCAATACCACCTTATCTCAATTTATTCAATCATTTATAAGCAGGATAATTTAGTCATACCATTTAATAAATTAAATTAATTACTTCAATCTCCCTTAAATCCTGCTTATTTAACATTAATCCTACTAATTAATTAAATAGTTTATCTTTAAATTAATTAACTACACTCATTACTTAGCCTTAGTTAACCATAAACAGTAATTAATCATCTTGTAATTACTTTTCTTAATTAATTAACTCCTTAATTCATTATATTAATCTTTTCATAAATTACACTAATTAATTAATCCTTAATTCCACCATTAAGTAATTATACTCTTAATTAATTACCTTGGCAAATCATTAATCCCATCACCAACTTACTCTCAAATCAATTATATTAATTAATCCTTTAATTAATAACATCAAGTGATTAACCCTTGACCACTTCCTCTTAATTAATTCCATAAGTAATTATTCTTAATTATAAATGAGTAATTAACCTTTCATTACTTCGCTAATTAATTATCCGTAATTAGTCTTATCCTTTAAAGATAAACTCTTCATTTATTTTAAATATTTATTCCAATTATTAACTTCATTAAATTCAATTTAGAAATCAATATATATATATATATATCGAAATAACATTTTACTTTAAACCAACAATTCCAACTCTTAATCTTTAATATACTTAAAAATCTTTGAAAATCCTCTAACCATATTAAATGAAATTAAACAGTTATTTAACTTTGAAATCCCAATTTCATATCCTTTACTTATTCATTTAAATAATTTTTTAAAAAGAAATCTAATTTAAACATTTTTTTATAATTTCTTTGAACATAACATTAACTTGAAACGTACTTATTTCAATCTCATTTGAAAAACTTGTTTATAATTGAAAAAAAAACTTGGTTCTTTCCTCCAAGATTTGTTTTTACTAGAACCCGATTACCCATTAATACAAAACCCGAGTTTAACCCTAAGCGAACCCGTGTTTTCCTTCAAGTCACTCACCTAGTCTATCAGCTTCGAGTCAATCACGCTGCCCCCTCGAGACTTACCCGAGAATTCCCCTTCTTCTCCAAAAATACAACGCACAGCACAACACTAGTCACTCTTCATCATTCCTAAGCCCTTTGTTCTCAGATACACGTGCACGTGGTGCACGTACACCAGTGCCTCCTACCTCTGGTGATCGTCGCGGCGACGCTCGACCTTCACACGCACTCACGCGACCACGCTCGAACACCCAGATTGAATGAAAACCCAACGAGTCAAAAACGAACATCCTCGACCAAGTGCAGAAACCATTACAGCCGGAAATTCCCATCTCTCCATCACCTCCGATCTCGAGATGGCCTGCCCCCTTCACTGAAGCTTCGACACTTCCTCCAGCTTCAATTTCCATAACCACGATCCACTCCGGACCTCCCTAGCCAACGTACGAGCACCCTAAATGATGACCACTTCGATGGGCCCTAAACCCTAAATCACCAAAATCCT
Organism: Allium fistulosum; assembly: GCA_030737815.1. Classification (NCBI taxonomy): domain Eukaryota; kingdom Viridiplantae; phylum Streptophyta; class Magnoliopsida; order Asparagales; family Amaryllidaceae; genus Allium; species Allium fistulosum. Next base: position 531,415,533 of record CM060908.1, on the reverse strand, counting down.
ATCACCTCGGCCAACGAGAAAATCCACCAGCATTTTTCCTATACTCTCTATCACTCAGACCACCTTCAGCTCAAACGTCGACCCCCCAGACACTGCCGATCATCGGCCATCACCTAAATTACCCAAAACGATCATCTCAAAAATTCCCAAAGAATATCAAACTAGAAATCATGAACTATATATTAAAAATCATGGTCTTCCATCACTATTTCACCCATGCGATCCATTCATAGAATTAAATTTATAAATTTTTGACCAAATTTACAATTCCACTGTAAATTTTAAAGATTTCGAACCAAATATTCATGTTAAATTCCTGTAATTATTTTTAGGAGGAATGTTACTTGTTTCCAACATCTTCCATCTACCAATCAAAGGCTGTCAGATTAAATGATGAGATTTTAGATTTTGAGAGAAATCAAAACCTGTAGTTTATCAATAGAGCCTATTTTATAACTACACAGTCATTCAATATTCACACATAGTTACATCCATTCCAATCCAAATTTTTCTTTTCAGGCTGACAACATGATTTATATTCTGATATCATAGAAAAATTCAGGTTTTAAAAACTACTTTAAAAATAGTTTACTCACAAGCATGCATTTCAACCAAGTTTAAACATTAAAAGAATAGAAGTTTACTCACCTTATTTGAACAGAGAAGCTTCTTCCTGAAAGTGGTTTGATTTTTGAACTTAATCTGCTTGCATTGATTTTTGAAACTAGAAGTTTTGAAAGACTTCTTTGTTGTTTTAAGTTTCAGTTGAGCTTATTCTCTGGTATGCGAAATTTTGTGAATGAACTGGAACCATATAGATGTGTATGTAGAGAGAAAGGTGTTTGTACAAGTGATAGGTTTTGTACAGGGTAATATATTGGTTTGTACAAATTTGATCAGTGATATTTTCCTTCTTTGTTGGCCGATAGATTATTTTGGTGGCCAACATTAATTAGCTTTGTACAATTTTCCCTTATTTTATTTGATTTGGACATATACGAATAGGATGTTGTCTTCATTTACAAGCTATGGATATTTGTATGTCTATTTGAATACTCAGTTGAATGTATTTGCTTTCTTTCCTTTGCAGCCAAAGATATTTTTATTTTTCTTTTGTTCATTTCGGCTGATGGATCCTTATACTAATTATTGTTGTCATTCTTGCATACTTACCTTCATTTGTTTTTGTTTCATACTTAACTATGTATATGTGTTTGTTTTTTTTTTTACTTGTCTTTTATAATATTACTTTATAACATAAGTTTCTATTTTTTAAATACATTGTTATAATTTATCTAAGGTATCTATTTTATACTTTTATATCTTACATAATTTGTATCTTCATTCTCAAACCATTTATTTACAATTTAAATTCATATCAAATATATATACATATATTTCAAATTTACTCATATATGCTCAAATACATATATATTCACATATATACAATATTAAAAGTTCAAATGATTTATATAGAATATATTTGAGTTCAGGGAAACTCGCATCCATTTATCCATTTATTTCACAAATTTTTATTCAAAAATTAATTAATTAACATTTTAATTATCAGAAATTCCTTTATTCGACTAATCAAAACTAATATCCCAATAATTACATCAATTAGTCTCCTGATAAATAGACATAAAAATCCGGGTTGTCACATTCCTTCCCCCTTTAGAACTTTTCGTCCTCGAAAAGGAACGAAACCAGAATTAATAAAATGCTTAAAATCAGATAAATATTCTTTAATCATTTTTAAAACACTTTTAATATCTATATAATATTACAAAAATAGTTTTTATAAAAATACTTTTATATCTCGATGTTTTGACAAGTCCATCCTTGTTCTTTTAGAAATTCGGTCATACGTTGATCAGGCGTAGAACTGAAAATCTATTAGTACTCGGTAAACTCGTTTTCAACACCCAGTGAAAATACTTTGGAAAATAATTTTATTGAAAATATAGGAAACGGTTTCGAAAATAGAGGAAATATCTTTGGTGAGAATGCTCTGGAAATCATCACCCTCATCCATGGTCGCAGTTACATCCTGGGTTACGTTGCCATCGCAGCAAAAGTCCATGTAACTGTAGGTCTCCGCGCCCCTCGATTATGCCATGGAACCCACAACAGATCGCAGTTACATTTCAGGGTTACATTGCCGTCGCAGCAAAAGTCCGTGTAACTGTTGGCTCTCAGCAGCACACACGATTTTCGCTGCCAAAATGAAACTTCTCCACTCTTACATAGGTCGTAGTCTACCGATATAAAATCAAACGTAGACTGTTGGCTCTCAGCGGCACACACGACTTTCGCTATGTTACCATAGTGTCGCAGTCTACTAATATAAAATCAAACGTAGACTGTTGGCTCTCAGCGGCACACACGACTTTCGCTATGGTCTGCAGTAGATCGCAGTGACATCGAGTTACATTGTCGTCACAGCATAACCCAAATGCCTCTGTAGGCACCAGCCCCTCAACTTTCGCTACACAAATAATCCTTAGGAACTAGTTTTGTCCGGACTCCTCACAGGATCAACTTTAGAACCTCCCCCTTTAAGGCTCAAGGCAGTGCCACCCTGTGGCACTCCTGAGAAGTTCATTTCAAGGGAGCGCCTTTTTCCCCAGAGCCAATCTCAAAACACTTTATACTATACACATATAGTATTTCCCGAATCATACACCTAGTATGAATCTCTTATAAATGCCTTTACACAAAATCGATTCTCAAAATCGATAATTCTCATATTAGGCTTTTCCAAATTCCAATATTGGTTTTACCCAAAAATCAAAAGCCTTTCCAAAATTCAAAGGTTCCAAAAACCTTTTCTCAAAACCATTTCCATAAAATCTTTTATATATATATATATAATAATCTTGGAAAATCTTTGAATCAATTCATATTTGTATAAATTTCACCTTTATACTTTAAATACTTTCAAATATTTTAAAACCCTTTTCTTCTGGCTATAGATTCAATAAGGGGAGATTTATTTTATATAACAAAGATATATAACTTTGTTTATTCCAAATCAAATATTCAAATTTGATTTACTCTTTTATAAAGTCATTTACCATGTTGCTTACTTCAATAAAGTAAATTTTTACCGTAGAAATATCCAATTCCCACTTTACTTCATCATATATTTCACAAAATATACTTTCAATTTCAAAAATCATTTACAGTTCTTATCCACAAATTTTCAATATCAATTTTACTGAAACCCGTACGATGTACCCATACCATTCGTACGTAATATCAATCCAATCGCTTACTCGATCACACAAGTTTACTTCCGAACTAGTATTGTCCACCCGACTTCCTAGTGCGGACTCAGATCTGGTTTCTTGATCAGAAACCGTCATTCTCCTTGCATAGTCACATCTATGATAGAGAATATCCAGAACCAATCAAAAATCCATATCCAGGTTCGCCATCGAAAATCGAGCGAAAAATCCCAACTCGGATCGATAATATTATCTCGAAATTCTATGCTCGAATCTGGATCAAATCACTCTGCGAATAGAATAATATACGTACATCCTACGTATTTATTTTCATTGATTATCGGCCAAATCAATTTTCCTTCTCTATTCACATTCACTTTGATTTTATTCACTTTTTCACATTTTCCTAAATCCCCATTTGGATTATCACTTCAATTCTTATCTTAGTTGGGTATTTACTCAATAAAAGTTTGAACTCCGACCAATTTATAATTAGAAAATAGCTTGAAAAATTCTAAAAATATATAAGTAGTTGAAAAATAATTATTAGTTTGTAAAATAGCTGTAAAACAGTTAAGTAATCGTAAAATAATTGAAAAAATAGTAAAATAATTGAAAAATAGTTGTAAAACAGTAATCAGTTATAAAGTAGTAGAAAAATAGTAATTAGTTTATAAAACAGTTGTAAAATAGTTAAATAGTTCCAAAAGTAATTGTAAAATAAGTTTAAGATAGTTTTAGGTTTTAAAAAGAAAAGTTATGTAGTAAATAGTTTGGAAAAATAGATTTATATTAAAACAATTTATTTTGAAAATAGTCCAGAGTCAAACTGTACAACTTCCCAATCTCCATTTCACTTTAAACCATCTTGAATTATACAAATTCGAGTTATTATTTCAAATGTTGATTTAATCCCATAAATCAAACTTACCTTTACTTTTAATTTAGCAGCCTAACCATTTTATTCTGTGTTCAAATTTCAAAATTCCATCTTAATTCACCTTTACTTCTACATAAACTTATTCCTAGGTTCAAATAATAATTCAAAACCCCCTTTTTAAACAATTTAATCTTTGAAATTCAATTTATTACCCAAATTCAATCTTGGAACCAATCCTTAATCATTTCAGTTTACATGTTCATTTTAAACATTCAAATCTTAATGTTCAAAGTGATCTCACTTTCTCAAGTTTTTTTTTAAATTTTTTTTCTTTAAAATCAAAATTACTTAAGTAATTTCAAATTAAAGTTTAATTCCATTTAATTCCAATATTGGAATAGATATTACCTCAATCTATCATCTAATTTATTTAAAACATTCATCATCCACTACCCATTCCAGATCAAAAACCTATTTGAGATCACATATAATTCCCCACCAAATCAACCCATTTAACTTCCCTAAGTTTAATCTCAATTTCATCTTGAAATTTCCAATTCAGGTTGTTTATTCCAAACTTATTTAACTTCCTTTAAGTTAAATTCAATTTAATCTCGTCGAACTTACTCAAATTTGAATTCCGACTTCAAATTTTAAACTTCACATTAATAAATCTTATAAGTTCAAAAACTTATCACTTTGGGTATCACATCTCATTCCAAATTTAAAACTCAACATTAGAGTTTATTTCAAATCATCTTTGATCTAATGTATATCCCCATATATACATATTAATTTCCTTTTCACACCAAGTTATACTTTAAAATTTAAACCACCCTGGTTTCAATTCAAAACAAATTCCTTTAAATTTTCAAACAACTCTTGTTTGAAATAGAACCCTTTCATTCAAATACATTAAATAATGTTATTTATTATTTCTTTATTACTTTGAGATTTTTTTTTCCAAATTCTGGACCCATGTTTAGAACTTCATAATTTAAATCATTTTCAATTCCCATTTATATGTTATACTTATCAAATGCCTTATTTCCTTAAAACATTTCATTTTGCTTAATCATTAACAACATTTCATTATTAAACACAACAACCATTTATGATAAAATCCAAGATTATCATATCTGGAAACTAATTTATTATTATCTTTATTTTGAAAACATTGTTACAAATTCAGGATTTTAATTTCAGTTTGGATCCATTTCAATTTTATCTTCATTTAATTACAATTTGGTTGGATTACTATTAACACTTAATTCGCATTATATTTTTTTCATCCAATTACTTTAACATTTATTAGTAAGAAATATTGCTTTATATATATATATATATATATCAAAATATATCCTTACTTAAAATCATTTAAAATCTTTATATAAGAAAATAACAAGTACGCTCCCTCATATATATACACTCAACTCATTCCAGGGTACTATTGACCCTATCCTTATGGGTACACCTACCAGAGCCAAAGTTCTCGCGTAACCTCGCTCTGATACCAACTGTAACGACCAGGAGTTTTCGATCCCGAAAATTCCAGATAGTTAGGAAAAGAAGAAAGAGATAAAAGAAGAAATAGAAAACAAAACACAGAATCTCACATTCGCAGCGGATCAAAATATAGTATCAAATAATAACGGTTATACAAAGAAATCTATACTTGTCAAATTACACTTTAATACATCAGAGTTGCAACATATACACAAACAATGGACAGATACAATCAACATGTCCCAGACAAACTACAATATATCACAGCGGAATACACTTCATACGTTCCTGCCATCCAGCTCCCCTTATGAGCTCCAGAACGTCCTCACCTGAAAATCTGTAATACTCGGTCTGACCCGAGCATTACATCAAAGTAACACCTGGGTCAGGCTGGAAACCAGCGTGAGTAAACCCATCTAACATGGAATACTACAGCATAAAACTACATAAAACCCGGGGTAACTCGTATCAATTTACAAATTCACAATTTGTTATAGACATCACTTATTTCACATATCAATTTCTAAGTACCCAAAACTTAGATTAAATTGGCCAATTCACTTAAATCATTCCATACTAGCCTATTGATTCCACATATAAATCTACAAAGAATCGAAGTGGTTTCGGGTATTAACTAATAACCGACTCCGGTCTCTTCGAATCCAATACCACCTTATCTCAATTTATTCAATCATTTATAAGCAAGATAATTTAGTCATACCATTTAATAAATTAAATTAATTACTTCAATCTCCCTTAAATCCTGCTTATTTAACATTAATCCTACTAATTAATAAAATAGTTTATCTTTAAATTAACTACACTCATTACTTAGCCTTAGTTAATCATAAACAGTAATTAATCATCTTGTAATTACTTTTCTTAATTAATTAACTCCTTAATTCATTATATTAATCTTTTCATAAATTACACTAATTAATTAATCCTTAATTCCTCCATTAAGTAATTATACTCTTAATTAATTACCTTGGCAAATCATTAATCCCATCACCAACTTACTCTCAAATCAATTATATTAATTAATCCTTTAATTAATAACATCAAGTGATTAACCCTTGACCACTTCCTCTTAATTACTTCCATAAGTAATTATTCTTAATTATAAATGAGTAATTAACCTTTCATTACTTCGCTAATTAATTATCCATAATTAGTCTTATCCTTTAAAGATAAACTCTTCATTTATTTTAAATATTTATTCCAATTATTAACTTCATTAAATTCAATTTAGAAATCAATATATATATATATATCGAAATAACATTTTACTTTAAACCAACAATTCCAACTCTTAATCTTTAATATACTTAAAAATCTTTGAAAATCCTCTAACCATATTAAATGAAATTAAACAGTTATTTAACTTTGAAATCCCAATTTCATATCCTTTACTTATTCATTAAAATAATTTTTAAAAAAAAAATCTAATTTAAACATTTTTTTATAATTTATTTGAACATAACTTTAACTTGAAACGTACTTATTTCAATCTTATTTGAAAAACTTGTTTATAATTGAAAAAAAACTTGGTTCTTTCCTCCAAGATTTGTTTTTACTAGAACCCGATTACCCATTAATACAAAACCCGAGTTTAACCCTAAGCGAACTCGTGTTTTCCTTCAAGTCACTCACTTACTCTATCAGCTTCGAGTCAATCACGCTGCCCCCTCAAGACTTACCCGAGAATTCCCCTTCTTCTCTAAAAATACAACGCACAGCACAACACTAGTCACTCTTCATCATTCCCAAGCCCTTTGTTCTCAGATACACGTGCACGTGGTGCACGTACACCAGTGCCTCCTACCTCTAGTGATCGTCGCGGCGACGCTCGACCTTCACACGCACTCACGTGACCACGCTCGAACACCCAGATTGAATGAAAACCCAACGAGTCAAAAACGAACATCCTCGACCAAGTGCAGAAACCATTACAGCCGGAAATTCCCATCTCTCCATCACCTCCGATCTCGAGATGGCCTGCCCCCTTCACTGAAGCTTCGACACTTCCTCCAGCTTCAATTTCCATAACCGCGATCCACTCCGGACCTCCCTAGCCACCGTACGAGCTCCCTAAATGATGACCACTTCGACGGGCCCTAAACCCTAAATCACCAAAATCCTATCACCTCGGCCAACGAGAAAATCCACCAGTATTTTTCCTATACTCTCTATCACTCAGACCACCTTCATCTCAAACGTCGACCCCCCAGACACTGCCGATCATCGGCCATCACCTAAATTACCCAAAACAATCATCTCAAAAATTCCCAAAGAATATCAAACTAGAAATCATGAACTATATATTAAAAATCATGGTCTTACATCACTATTTCACCCATGCGATCCATTCATAGAATTAAATTTATAGATTTTTGACCAAATTTACAATTCCACTGTAAATTTTAAAGATTTCGAACCAAATATTCATGTTAAATTCCTGTAATTATTTTTAGGAGGAATGTTACTTGTTTCCAACATCTTCCATCTACCAATCAATGGCTGTAAGATTAAATGATGAGATTTTAGATTTTGAGAGAAATCAAAACCTGTAGTTTATCAATAGAGCCTATTTTATAACTACACAGTCATTCAATATTCACATATACTTGCATCCATTCCAATCCAAATTTTTCTTTTCAGGCCGACAACATGATTTATATTCTGATATCACAGAAAAATTCAGGTTTTAAAAACTGCTTTAAAAATAGTTTACTCACAAGCATGCATTTCAACCAGGTTTAAACATTAAAAGAATAGTAGTTTACTCACCTTATTTGAATAGAGAAGCTTCTTCCTGAAAGTGGTTTTATTTTTGAACTTAATCTGCTTGCATTGATTTTTGAAACTAGAAGTTTTGAAAGACTTGTTTATTGTTTTAAGTTTTAGTTGAGCTTATTCTCTGGTATGCGAAATTTTGTGAATGAACTGGAACCATATAGATGTGTATGTAGAGAGAAAGGTGTTTGTACAAGTGATAGGTTTTGTACAGGGTAATATATTGGTTTGTACAAATTTGATCAGTGATATTTTCCTTCTTTGTTGGCCGATAGATTATTTTGGTGGCCAACATTAATTAGCTTTGTACAATTTTCCCTTATTTTATTTGATTTGGACATATACGAATAGGATGTTGTCTTCATTTACAAGCTATGGATATTTGTATGCCTATTTGAATACTCAGTTGAATATATTTGCTTTCTTTCCTTTGCAGCCAAAGATATTTTTATTTTTCTTTTGTTCATTTCGGCTGATGGATCCTTATACTAATTATTGTTGTCATTCTTGCATACTTACCTTCATTTGTTTTTGTTTCATACTTAACTATGTATATATGTTTGTTTCTTTTTTCTTTCTTTTTTGACTTGTCTTTTATAATATTACTTTATAACATAAGTTTCTATTTTTTAAATACATTGTTATAATTTATCTAAGGTATCTATTTTATACTTTTATATCTTATATAATTTGTATCTTCATTCTCAAACCATTTATTTACAATTTAAATTCATATCAAATATATATACATATATTTCAAATTTCAAATTTACTCATATATGCTCAAATACATATATATTCACATATATACAATATTAAAAGTTTAAATGATTTATACAGAATATATTTGAGTTCGGGGAAACTCGCATCCATTTATCCATTTATTTCACAAATTTTTATTCAAAAATTAATTAATTATCATTTTAATTATCAGAAATTCCTTTATTCGACTAATCAAAACTAATATCCTAATAATTACATCAATTAGTCTCCCGATAAATAGACATAAAAATCCGGGTTGTCACAACTACAGCATCTGTAGCCGTTAGTTTTGGGCCTCCAAGTGGGGATGTTACATCTGGAAGGCAGTGTTAGCATTCCAAGTGGCAATTTCTAGGAGGAAAAGGTAAAAGCGTGGCCTCATAAGCCTCACAACCCAGAATGACTAAAATCAGGGGACGCTCATAGAGCTATGCGGTTCACTACCATTAGGAGCATCATTCCTCAATCTAGAATCGGGAATTACATATTTGGTATGCATACAGGGCGATCGAGGGGCAATGTTTGCAGCCTCGGTTCTCTAGGTATGGTGTAATCTGGTATGCCATTTTAAAGGGTTGGCCGGGTTTGTGTTTGCATGGGGACCATGTGTGGCCCTTGGTACAATTTTTCTAGAGGTGTATTGTGGTAGGTGGTACCCCGATGCCTTGTCATTATTGGAATCCAATCTCCAATACGTGTCATACGGTTTTAGTTGTAGAACCAAGTACTGTTGAATGTAATCATGGGTAACCATTCTAGATATATTATATATTTATTTTAAAACCCTGGACATTATCATAATATAACTGGATTCTATAATAAAAATGGTTTGGTTATCGTAAGGTAAAAACCCAACCATGTTTTTGTGTGGCATTGTCTTACGAGATACCTTTATTCTTGAATGGTTTTACGATATTAAAAATCCATTTGATTATGTTTCTCATGCTGGTTTACCAGACTGATCCGGGCGTTATTTTCTTATGATCGGGTCAGCCCGAGCATATTTTCAGATTTTGGATGGATGCTTTGGAGCTTAAGGAGATGACTTGAATGCTTCCAAGACTCTCATATTTTATTTTATTTCATTGTATTTTCTTATTTGTATTTGTCAGCAATTATAAGCATGGGCTATTATAAATGTCCAAGCTGATGATAGGTTAGTTACTCTTTATGTTGTATATCACAATTTTGTTTTGTAAAGGTCATTGGTATATTATATATTACTCGTCGCATTGTGAAATTCTATTCTATCTCTTCTTTTCATTCACCCTAACAATCGTCTTTCCGGCACTTGGATGCTCGGACGTGAATACCGTGGATGTATAAGTATCAAATTTTGAGGATCGAAAAAGTAGGTTTTTGCACATGGTATCAGAGCTTAGGTTAAGTGAACACCTAAGTCTTAGTGGGGTAAATTCATTAGAGATTAGGTTAGTAATACCCTGGAATGAGTAATTCGTTAAAGATAGGGTTAGCAACACCTTAGAATGAGTTTGAATGTTATATATATGAGAGAGCATATTTCTTGGTCCTGTAAAAAGGATTTGTATTATGTTGTTTGATCTGTTGAGTGGTTTATAAATTCTAGTCGATGAGTCTGGCCAACGTTATCGGTAAGGATTTCAAAACACTTAAACAGGGCCAATCGACATGGTATTATTTTGAAATGGGTAAATGAAATAATTTTACCTAGGAGTATATTTTATATATAAAAAGAGAAATTTTCAAAAATTAATATAGTTATTTTTGATGTGTTTGTTTGTTAGGAAGTGGCATTATTCAATCATTATCATTTATTATTTGGTTAGTCAAGATTGTCCAGTTTTGGGCATCGACCATTGTTTGTTGATTTATAAGTAATTTATCTTTTTACAACATTGGTTGGGTAGATAGAAATTGTGGGAACGTTGAACTGAACACCTTGTGAATTAAGTTTCATAGTTTGATTATATGGCATTCGATGATAATGTTGAGTTAAAATAGGATTTTAATGAAGATATTTATTAAAGGAAAGTTAGAATATTTTGAAATAAATATTTGGGAAATTATCTTATAAAAATTTGTTTATAAAAATGTGTTTTATAAATAAAGGAATTTTTGAGGATTCAAATCATGGAGTCTTTGGAAAGGTTTCAAATAATTTATTGAAAAAGTAGTAATAGTTTTTTTTTAAAGTATTTTAAAATATAAATATTATGGAAGTAATTTTTTTAAGTAGGTGCATTTTCTTTGGATAGTTTGAGAATGAGTCTCGATTTGTTTTGTGATGATCTAAATTATCTTCTAAGTGATAATCGAATGTTTGCATGGGCAAACATTGTAGTGCACTTATTAAATAATTATCTTATCATTGTACGATTGAAACGAGTTCAAATCTGAACAAACCCAAAGCAAATTGGTAATTTATATTTTGTTAAAACTATTTGTGTGGAAATATATACAGTATTATTTCAAAAGGGGGATTTTGAGAATGAAGAAATATTTCTATGTTAACTAAATCGAGTGGCTCGAAAATAACTAAAAATGAGAAAGTGATGTGTTCAGATGGTAAACACTTCTCTTATGTATTACCCTTCTCGAAAAGGGAATGTATGATATTATTTGGTAGACCCAGTTCCTTGGTATCATTTTGGGGTTACTCCGGCTATATGTGTATATTTTTCTATGGGTTAAAATATATAATATCATTTCACAAAGTGTTTTGATATAAAAACCAGTATTTGGTTCTCAAGTCAAATTCAAAATAAAACGATTGAATCAAGCTGTATATACCACTAGGATGTAGTAAGATATTACACAAGTTTTAAAAACTTGAGTTGAGTTTTATGAAAAAAATTTCATAAATAGTTATGGAAAGTAAAAAAGGTTAATTTTTGTGTTAACTCATTTTCTTCTTTGTTTGTTTGAGATCAAATTTTGAGATCGAAATTCTTTTAGGGGGGAAGAATGTAACGACCCAAAATTTTATCGCTTTGATTTAGAGAATATTTAATTAATTTTAAATATTCAGTTAATTGTTTTAAATAAAAAGATGACTAATTTGGTAAAAAATTAATTTATAGGACTTTCCCATCATTTCAATTTGAAAATTATTTAAATTGTCATTTGACATATTTTATGGAAAATGTGGGTATTTTTGAGATTATACACATTAAGTTAACTAATGTATTTAATAATTATTATATGATCGTATCATATAGTAGTGCATGATTGTATTTTTATTTCTGTCATTCGCAGTACATATGCGAACGAGATATTATGTAGCGGAGTACCACAAAGCTTTCTTTTTAAAAGAATTCAAATCAAATTAAATTTAAAATTTTCAACATGCTTTAACGTTGATTTGCTCTTGATATGATGTTATTTGGAGTTTGGATTTTGGTTTACATATCTTAGAAGCAATAAGTTGTTTTGGTTATAAGTTTACATTAACACAACATCACTCATCACTCATTTTTCCACTTCTCTTCATTTCACTCCCCCCCCACTTCACTCATCATTCTTTTCTTTCTTTTCTTCCATGTGCTTTGTTCATGGATTGATGGTATAGGTTGTATATAGTGTAGAGAAATCATTTTGTTTACCATATCAGTACCCTTCCACCAATATGAAGCAAACACTTCTTACAGACTTCATTATTTCTCACTTTCTCCTATTCAAAAACAAAGAAAATAAACCTCCTTCCACATTCAAAAATAAAGATCTCCAAATCTACTTACAATTAGCCAAACCCTCCAACATGAAATTTGTTTGTTTAGGTCTCGAGTATTTAAAAAAAAATAGTAGCTCGAAGTTCCGTCTAGCGTAGTGACGAGAATTGCCCGAGAATAATGGTGGTCCAATAATGGCAGTTTTTCGACGAGCACAAAATGGCAATTGGAGGGCATGGTTGTGTTTGTGTTGTCGAATCATGATTTTTAGAGGTGGTTTTGTAATTTTTAGTGATTAGAGTTCATTGTGGTAGTTAATTTATCGTTTTTCGGTCATCTTGGAATTTCTAGCGAACTAGGGGTCAATAGGAGGAATGACGAGTGCTTGGATGAGCGTAAGGACAGGCAGAGGCATCGGTAGTGGTCGGAGGAGGAGCGGTGGTTAGAGTTGCTTGGACGACCTTGATTTATGGTTTTAGGCCATGTTTGTGTTGGGTTAGGGTTTTTGATTGGCATTGGTGATGGGGGAGGTCGAGTTGGCCGAGGCTTAGGCTGGTGGTGAATGGATCGATGGCAGTGTTATTGGTGGTGATGGCGTGGATCATGGGGGATTAGAGCGACGGTAGTTAGAGTTTGATAAGTGGTGTTCGATTTTCTTTGATTACCTAGGTGCTTTTATTCAAATTTGGGGGAGGGTAGGAATCTGGTGCAGGCGGCCAGAGGTGGTGGTGTGGGTAGTAGCATGTCGAGCTCGAGAATTAGGGGTATGCCGGTAGTTAGAGATTAGCAATTGGGTAGTGGGATTCGGTGCGCACATACATATATCCATGAACATTTTGGGTTCGCTTTGAAATCGGTTAGGGGGGAAGATGGCTACTGTGCGGCTCTGGGTATTGTAAGTAGGATTGGCCCATTCAAGTTTTGGTGAGAATTAAAACATTTTATTAGTTTAAATTATTAACTAAATGCAAATTTTAAAATGCTATATTTTGTTCAATCTAAATTCAACCGACCCACGGATTTTTGCATTAGACTCATATTTACAAGTAAAACATTATGGTATAAATTGTTGTTTGTTTAAACATAGTATAAACTAATGATAAAATAATATTGGCTGAATATAATTGCGTTGTTTAAATAATAACGTAGTTAATTAACTATACTTCATTGATGAAATCTGTTTAGCAGAATAAAACACTATTCTACTCTACTTAAATTAAATAGATTATTGTAGACATCTACTGAGCAAAATAAATCCTCGTTCTGCTATTATATTAATTTGGACATTTATTTATATGCCAGTTGATTGATATTGGATAAGTGACGTGTTAGAAATTGATTGGCAATTATGGATTTTATTTACATATATGTTTGTCTATGTAAATACCCATAATATGACTTGGAAATTTAAATTTAAGTAAATGGTAGCTTGTTCAAGTACCATTGTGATCACTAAGCCTCTTTCAAATTTGAAACGTTATGGATCTAAATTAACTTAAATTATATAACAATTTGAGGTTAAATGTTATATAATTATAAATGATTTAAATATAGAGAGGAATGATATTTTAAAGTTAATTAATTATTTTATTAATGGTGTTTTAAAGGTAATTAATTACTTTATTAATGATATTTAAAGTTAATTAATTATTTTATTAGTGAGGTTGAAAGTTAATTAATTAATTAATTATGATGTTTAAAGGTAATTAATTAATTTAATAAAGGTGCTTATAAATAATAATAAAAAATTATAAAAGGAATTTTACTTAATAAATAGGATTTATTAAAGGAGATTTATAAATGATATTTTGTAAAGTAGATTTATAAATGATATTTTATTAATGGTTAGGAGGTGATCCGTCTGCGTAAATGGTTAGGATAAACTATTATGTTCTTTAAGGGCAAATGATAAGGAAATCCATCTGGATAAATGGTTTGGAGGTGATCTCCGCTATTATGTATTATCTGTTTATTTCCAAAAGGCCCGGAGTTAAGTTTAACGGAATCCATCGATTGGTTTTGGAGCACCCGATAAGCGGGGGAGTGTACTCGAAATCGTAGCCACTCCAAAATCATATGCACATTCTACGCTTTAGAAGATGTTCCTGATTAGTTCAAGATGATGGAATTGAAGGCAGGGTTCTTTGAAGTGCGGGCTACTTTCTACTAATCCTGAGGATGTAGTAGTAGTGCCTTTGGTTTGTTCATACCCTAAACAACTCGTATGGATGAATGTTGCCATTGCATTATTGCTTGGAAGGCAGTGTTAGCATTCCAAGTGGGAATTGCTATGAGGAAAAGGTAAAAGCATGGCCTCACAAGTTCACAAACCTCACAACCCGGAATGAGTAAAATCAGGGGAAGCTCGTAGAGCTATGTGGTTCACTACCATTAGGAGCATCATTCCTCGATCTAGAATCAGGATTTACAGATTTGGTATGCATGTGGGGAGATCGTGGGGCAATGTTTGCAACCACGGTGCCTTAGGGATGATGTAATCTGGTATGCTACTTCAAAGGGGCAGCCGGCCATGTGTTTGCAGGAGGACCATGTATGGCCCTCGGTACATTTTTCTAGAGGTGTACTGTGGTAGGTGGTACCCAAGTGCCTTGTCAATTCTAGAATCCAATCTCCAATACGTTCCTTATAGTTTTAATTTTAGAACCTAGTACCGTTGAATGTAATTATGAGTAACCATTCCAGATTTGTTTTATATTTATTTTAAACCACTTGACATTATCATGAATTACTAGATTTTATAATAAAAATGGTTTGGTTATCGTAAGGTAAAAACCCGATCGTGTTTATATGCGACATGGTCTTATGGATTACCTTTATTCTTGAAAGGTTATATAATATTAAAAATCCATTGGATTGTGTTTCTCATGTTGATTTACCAGACTGATTCGAGCATCATTTTTTATAATGCTCGAGTCATCTCGAGCATATTTCCTGATTTAGTTATGGATGCTTTGGAGCTTCAGGAGACAAGCTGGATGCTTTCAAGATGTATTCTCGTATTTTATTTTATTTTTGCTATATTTCCTTGTTTGTATTTGTCACCAATTTTAAAAACAGACTATTATAACTGTTCATGCTGATGATATGTTAGTTACTTTGATTTATGTTGTATATCACAATTTTCTTTTGTAAAGATCATTGGTATATTATATATTACTTATCACATCATGAGATTTTGTTCTGTCTCTACTTTTCTTTTACCCCAGCATTCTATCTTTTTGGCACTTAGAAGCTCGGCACGTGAATATTGTCGATGTATTACTATCAACTTCTAAGGAACGAAAAGGTGGGTCTTTACAATACAGATCTGTACTGATCCATCTAACCTAAAACTTAGCCAAAATTTTATTAGTTTAAGTCTCCTGAGCTAGGCTCGAACTCTTCCATTCATGCTTTGAATTCCTTGGTGTGTTTTTCCTTATTTGAGCCGAAGTTTTCCCCATTGATTTCAACACTTGAACGGTCGATCATTTTCAAACCATAACTCCAAAACCATCAATCCAAACATCACACGACTGATCATGTAGCCTCTACATACCCTTCGACGGATCCAATATCAATCGCACTTAATTTGGAGAAAGTACGATTGATCGGTACCATCTGATACATGTCATTTCCAAAAATTTCATCTAAGTCATTGTCTGGCCTTTTTGCATCAATTGTCACTTGAATTTCTACCCCAATTAGAATGCAAACTTCAAACAATATTGATACATCCTCAATCGTCTAAAATCAATCCATCTACAAAAATGCACATCGATACACTATCATCTAATCAAAGCATACAAACAACACACAATAGCCAAACAAGCACCATAGCCATATAAAACAAGCATCATATCAAAAATGCAGATTTAACATCAATATGACACACCAATGCATTGATTTACACGAAAATCAAACTAAAACCTTTTAAATTCGTTTATAAAACATTTATAAATCTGAATCAGTTAGAGACCTCGTTTATACAATGAAAAGGTTTCAAAAAACATCTTTAAACATATAAAAGCATTTAAAAGGTTGTGAGATAGACTGCTCGCCTATCAATGTATAATTACCTCATTTCATGAAAAACGAAGTAGATCTGGCCCATACAGTAGTTGCATGAACCCCAGTGCACTAATTTCGAGATTAGTTGGTTCCCTTTTTTATTTCCACTTTATTTGTTTAATTAAGCTACTTTTAGTAAGGATTTGAAGGAGTTTTGTTAATAAGAGGTTTAGCAGAGGTTAGAAAGTGTTTTTGGAAGATGGAAAAGTGATTAAGGGTTGTCCCATCAGCTGTAATTAGCTCCAATCCCAAAATGGGTTAGTGGCTAATTATGGGTTTAGTTTAACTACCTGCTAATCTGCTCAAAAACTGTCCAACTTCAAATGGCCATGTCTCTTAAACTATAAGGCCAAAAATCTATTATGGTCACTTTATGGAAAGACAAGCCATAGGTCTTTAATGTAGAAGTAGTATCAAACTCTAATTCGGCTTTTATCAAAAGTTATTGCATTTTCAAGTTCTTAGAGTCAAAACTGTCCATAAATAATTCTAAGGGTCAAAAATATCAATACTCAATATTTCCCATGGTTATAGCCTAATCGAACCCAATTTAGTTATGAAAATAATATTTTTTTACGATCCATCAATACATAAAAATATAGGTCATTCGGTAGAACATAAGTTTGTATATATACCAATTAATTTGTATTATTTTTCCTAATGTGGTACTAATCCCCAAACTTATGAAGTTACTATCTCATTCATACAACACCAAAATCGATCATATAACTGTGCCCTCTTGATTGTTCGACGAGAGCTACAAGATGAGCATAGATATTAATTCATATAGCGCTTGTATCCTACCAAAAAGTGGATCCAAAAATTATGCTCCTCTAATAGGCAAGTCTTTTAGTACTAAAATTGGAAGAGCCTTTCTAAGATGAAATTCTTAAAGAGTTCTTATATTAAAAGTGGTCATGTCCTCGTAAAAGAGCTCGGAATGACTTAGCTTATGACTAGATTATTGAAAGAGCATTAGTCAATTTTGCAATCAAGAGAGGTGGCAACAAGAGCTCTAAGCTTAATGGAGGACCTAACTATATAGATAAAGCTGTTGGGAGGTTATGGAAATGTATGCCAAAAAGATTTTCAAAGCGACAAATAAATAGATTAAATGCATTACCATACTTCATTAATTAATATATATTATCAATTTTGATCCAAATCTCATTTTCCTTTCCACGATTTAATCACAAAAATATCAGTCATTAGGACGCCACCTTCAAAGCTTACCATAAACCTCTTTTATCACCAGCACACACCGCGAGAAGTAATCATGTCCACCTCATCAAAATTTAAGATCTTATATTTTTTATGGAATTGAATTAGACCCAGGATAGAAAATATTGATTTTTTTGAACAGGTACTTTAATTACTCAAAGAAGAGTTTACAAATTTAGAGAAAAAAGGTTACAAATAGTGGTAAAAGTATCCATAATACAAATTTATGGAATTGAATTGGAGTAATCTAAGATCGTAACCTAATGGGAACCAAAAGGGTTTACCTGAGTCGAAAGGGTCCTACTTCTTCGAAAGGAACACCTTTGAAAAGCATTGATGTGCATGTTCCATAAACAAAATAATATGTAAGCAACGAATAAAAATTCATGCATTCAAGAATGCTATGTATTCTCTTTATTAATAATTTTAAATATTACAAGGGCTTAGGTATTAACATGAAGTGAAATCCCCAATTCGACTTAGAAATTAAGGTTTACAAGCTCAAGAAAAGTATAAGCATGGAAGCAATGAATTCGGATCTCCAAAAAATGGCACTCCTAAGGTCATATTTAAAGACACAGGTTGGACCCCCTTTGGCATTAGTCTTATCGACTTAGTCGAAAGGATGCCTTCATGACCTTCCACCACTGTTGAATCCAGAGCGCCTCTCTAATGTTGCTTTTGAATAAGACTTGGATGCCTTCAACTCCATCGGAAGGTATAGGAGCAACTCTTATGTTAATATAGATGTGTTGGATAAGCATGAAAGGATGTCCCAACGTGTGTGGAAGGTATATAACCAATACTTGCAAAAGGTGATGATGCTTTCAAATGCTTTCATTCTGATGGTTGCGAAAGCATTCAGTGAGGATGGTATGGAAAGTGGTGTTGACTCCTACGGAAGGGTCAACTGCTTTGGAAGTACTTACTTGGTTGGTTACGAAAGGCATTCATGTTGAGTCCTTCAGAAGCATTGGACTCCTTCAATACTTGCGGAAGATAGCTTTCGCTGAAGTAGTCGTCTCTTGCGAAATCCTTTTAATCTATGTAGAACCACCTATTGTGGAAGGGTTCAAGTGAAGTGGAGTGATAGTTTTGACTCCTTTCGACCCCTTCGGTAGCCCATAGTTCATTTAATAGTTGCGGAAGCATCCCTTCGACTCTTTCAAAAGGCCTTGCTATCTCTACTGTTCTTCATGAAACTCTCCTTCATAATCTTTTGGGCTTCGACAAGGTTGAAGTAATTTTTGATGATATCATTTGCCCCCCTAGCGAAGGGTTGCTCTTGAATTTCCAAGTCAACCGTTTCGACACTCACCGTTATTTCGGTACAAAGTTTTCCTACCATTTGTATTCCTAAGTGAATCTTGGCCGTTTATTTGGACCTGATCGAATAGTTGTCCTTTCATCTATCTTGCTTATAAATTATGTTCCCTCTTCTTCTTTTTCATTTACCTACAATCAAAATTCTAGAGCAAGAATCAAAATTTTCATTTTTCCATTAAATTCTCGATTTTAGGAGACGAAAATTCAAATCTAAGGTGAGTATCCATTGTTCCATATTAGAAATCAGTTTTTCATGTTCAATTTCGACTTCAAATTTCTAGGGTTTAGGTCCATGTTACTATTTCGAATTTTGAAAATGATTCAAGTTTGTCGATCGTGTAAGATGATTCTAAACTCAATTTTCATGCCGATTTTGATTAATCCATGGCATCAATTCGGGTTCGAACGTGAATTTGCCTAATTTAGGGTTATTTGCTGCTGTTGAATGCAGATTCAAACTCGAAACCCATTATGTCTATTTTGATTTACCATGAAGGATACTAAGAGTTAAAAATTAACGACCCTTACAGTAAATTAAGTTAAGAAAAATGTACTTTCTATTATCATCGAAACCATTAATTAACCTTTCGACTTAGTCGAAACCCTAAAATTGAGATAAGCACAGCTGTTTGCATTATCTTAATTTAGTATTAACACTTTCGAAACACTATTTGTGCCTTTTCAACTTATTTGAAACCCACAATAGTCAATAGGAATATAGCTATTATCACTTTCCCAACACAAACATTGTCGAAACGTCTCAATGTCCTTTCGTTGGTGTCAACGTCACTTTGTTTCGAGTCTTTCGACTTAATGGGAGTATGGCGTTACGATAATGTATATTTTAAAATAGAGTAAAGTATGTGGGTTTAGACATTGTCGAAGGGTAAGTCCCTGTGAATATATGCCATAAAATGTGTGATGTTGACAATGGTTCTGACACTGTCGAAAGCTCAATGATTCACACAGTTCTAATTAGTTTTGACCTTTTCGAAGGCATGGAACCAAGCGCTATAGTTGGTATTTTTGCCGTTGTAATTGGCTTTTGACACCTTCGAAAGGTACTAGCAGTTAAGTAAATCATGACTTTGATGAAATTATATCAACTGGCAGGATCATGGGTATTAAAAGAACCTCTAAGAAATCTAACAAGGATATTGTTTCGGAATCAGAATCTTTTCCAAAAAGGTCAAGGCAGTTTTAAAGCACTTCTACCAACTTCTCAAGATGAAGTAGATGATATCCTTAAAGAGTTTTGGATTACAGGGGTTGAAGCTATCCCTCCCGATGATAACGACCTTATCCAAAATCCTCCAGGGGGATACTTTGCTTATACCTCCATTCATATTTGGCATGGGGATTTCATCCCATTTCTAGAGTTCTTGTCGAGATTCTTAAGTCATCTCGACATTGCTCGATCTAGCTATCACCCAATGTATACACATACCTTGTCTCTTTGGAGCTCATGGCCCTAGAGTCGAAGATTCCTTCTCTAAGTGCTGAAGTTCTTATTTATTTGGCACGCCATGTCAAACTCAGTAACTTGAACAGCCAGATTATTTGGACTAATCCCCCTAAAACGTTGGTTTCAGAGGGAATAAACAGATTTAAGAATTGGGAAATACAATTCTTCTATGTTAAATGCTTTTCGAACATTAGTGGAACCTTTTCTTCTCCCCGTAAGTACACCATTGCAATTATTTCCATTAACTTGTTTTCTTTTACTGAATAGTGTTTTCTTATTCGACCTAGCTCCTAAGGATCTTGACGAAGAAGGCAAGAGGATTGTAAAGTTGATGACTGCTGCTTTAAACCATATTGGGAATAGACTTACGTTGCTAACTCCAAGCAACCTTCAGAATCATTCCCTCATTTCAGATGGCCAGAAAATTCTTGGACAGCCTCCTCTCGTTCAACATACTTCGAAAGGCAAATGCTTTTTAGCTTTGGGAGACCCTAAAATTTTTTCATCATTGTCTCTAATTTTTCTAGATCTACATGGTAAACTTAAGTGTATTGTTCGTAACTTGTTGTCATGTTATTCTTTAGAATGTTTTGCAAATCTATGCCTTTTGGTTTCAACAGCCACTCCTCCAACTGAATTAATTACAAATGATCCACCCCCGCAATCTTTGGTATTTGATGCTCTAGCTTTGACACAAGCCATTGCTAGGTCTAGAATGATTGCGAATAGGAAATTAAGCAGAGTGACTGCCGCAGGCTCTACTCCCAAGAAAGCCAAGACTACTAATATTTGTCTTCTATTACCCCAAAAGAGGGTGAATTTGTTGGTGCCGACAAGGCTTTAGAGGGTCCTAACCCTAATTCCACTTCTTCTGTGGATGACTTGCCTTCTGTAACTGCTGATCAAACAAAATGGTTCCTTTGAAGGATGACTTTATATCTCATATTGTTGTATTTGATTCTTCCAGTGCTATTGATCAAATGCAGAAGGATCTAGACACTTCAGCTCCTTCCTAGGATTTGAATCCCTCAAGACCCTCATCACCAGTGCCTCCTACTGAATTTGAGAATGTTGTGCAGTCGATTATACACTCTCCATCGTTTTCTACTATTTAGCTATACACCGTTGTACCAGATTCATCAAGTCATTGTCAATCCCTTGTCAAACAACAACTTCTAGTATATTCTATACTGCCTGATTTCCTTATTACTATTTTTTATATTGAATCATGACCCGTGTCTTTCTTTTCCACTTAGATCACCAAAAGTTGGTACTCCCTTTAGGAAGATGTTTCTAAGTCCTTTGCTGAAACATCAAAGCTCGGGGAAGAAGTCTCGACTTTAAACAATCAGATCACTACCCTAACTACTACCAAAGATAACGTGTGAGGGAACATGAAAGGTAGAGTGCTTCTCTTGCTCAGGCAGAGTCTACAATTTTTGATGAGAGGAAGGCTAAACAGATTTTAGCTGATGAAGTTTTGCTTTGAAAATGGCTTTGAAAGAGTCCAAGGATGAAAATCCCAGGGTTAATCCTAGACATGTTTCACTTATAGAGTGTACTCTTAAAAGGAGGTTAGAGCATAAAAAGGATTCTTTATCCAAAGCTATCAACACTATTTCTAAGGCTAAGCAAAAAGTATCTTAGTTTCTGAGCACTTCTTTTAATGATATTATTATAAATTCTTATGAGGATGCGCTTATGATAGCATATTTTGATAACATAGAAAAGTGCCTGGATTTAAGTTTTCCTTCTCTTGACCCTGTGCCAATCAAACGATCTACGGCTAATGTAACGTCCCGGATTTTCGCGTTCGAAAATCGACATCCATACTTTACATCGTACTCGAATGTCGTAGATTCGAGCGTTCAAATCCGAGTCGCCGGAGCTTATAACACAGTTAAGTAAATATCACAGCGGAATAAAAAGAATATAGATATACAACATCTGATACAATATCCAGATACAATGGTGATACAATGAATATCTATATACATCAGAGATATGATACAAGAAATAGCAGCGGAAAGAAAAGATAACATCAGCAGCGGATAGAAAATCTCCAATAGAATGCTCTAATCCATAGCTAGCTCCAGCTAATCCACTCAACCTGAATATCTGAGAAAACCCAACTCTAGACTGCTCGTGTGGAAAATTATGAGCACCCAGAGTTTAGGAAGGGAACAATAAACTCCGGATCAGTCATGGGACTGGTGTGAGCAACAAAAACAGTTTATCTTTAAACAAGCAACAAAGGCTTTTAAACATTGAAATCCGCAATGCTTTTCGAAAATGAAACTACCATAAGACCTCCCACCACACACACAATGCAAACGCAGAATTGGAGGAGATTTCTTCTTATGATAATCAAAAATGCTTACTACGCAAAATCATTCGATATTATTATCATTAGTGCATAGTGTCGAAAACCATTTCGAAAATATAATATTAATCTTAGCCAGCATACAACCATTGTTGTATGCCTACTATAGCTACTACGTTCAATAGCAGGTTACCGCCACATTCCATAGCAGGTAATACAACTAAAACCGTACATGGTTCGTATTGTTTCTTTGGATTTCCAACAAATGATCAGGCAAAGGAACTTCCTTACCGAAATAGAAACGCCTCTGGAAAGACGCTCCGGATCCTAACCGGATCTCTGCAAACAAAAGGCCGACGCTACCTCACGCTCTAACCGAGCTGTAACTAGGTAACTAACACACGAGTCATGTCATCCCCCGGTCGTTACCGACCTTTATCCGAGGTACCTCAATCATAAAGCCACATCACAAAGTGATAAATGTATAGTGTCCACACGAGTTAAGTATCTGGGCTCCATACCATGATACCACCCTTTATCCAGAAGGAAATGACATACCCTAGGGGCGCTACCCCTACAAACCTTTGTCGCAACATTCCTGTTTCGACCATTACCGGGTTGTGAGGCTCGATGAAGTCTCGTCCACAAAGCTACGCTTTTTCACAAAGCCACGCTTTTTCACAAAGCCACGCTTTTTCACAAAGCCACGCTTCGATCAACAAATGATCAGCAGCACTTCGTATGCCACATTACCAAATTGGGAATGTATCACTAGTAACCATCAACTACATAACCTCTGAGCTCGTACGTCTCAGAGAAGGGTGTTAAGCTAAGAGAATAAATTCTCCGCCACCAACAGAAATGTATTTGATAGAAACCAGCTTTACATCTCAAAGTGTAACGTCAGACACACATCCATACAAGTCCGTTCCGGGTTCGAACAGAACCGAAGGCACTTCTCACGAAGCCCTTGCAAATTCGGATAATTTCCAATCACGTCCGGACTTCCCGTCACTAAGGGTGATAAAACCTCTATATCGGGGATCAGCCGATGCAGAGTAACTCGACGGTAATCCTTCCGTTTTCAAAAATATCCGGTCTTCACCACCGGTCTTCAAATGCTATCCATATACGTCGTATCATTATTCGGAATGGGTTATATGACACAAAGGTCCTCTCCCGGCTAAACCGAATAACGAGCGCAATTAAAAATCATATGGATACTGGGGTCTCAGTTAAATCACAGCTTAAAGCTTAAAACTTTTCATTCGAATGGTAAAACAAATTACCATTTCCAATCTTTTAAACAAAAAGATTCATTTCAAAAACCTTTAATGGTTTAAACAATTTCCACACTTTTAATCTTTTAAACAAAAGATTTAATTCACAAAGTTCACCCCGTTCCTAAAGATTCATTCATGGATTTCAAAACAATTTCCATTTCACTTGGATTAACTCGTTAAATCTTTAAGTCAAGATTTAACTTATAGCTTTTAAAACAATTCCATTTCAAGTTGGATTAACTCGTTTGGTCTTTGAATCAAAGACTCATTTCATAAATTTCAAAACAATTCCAATTCAAGTTGGATTAATTCGTCCGGTCTTTGAAATCAAAGACTCATTTCATAATTTTCAAAACATTTCAATTCCATTTCAAACTTGAAATTCTTTCAACACAATTTGGAAGTTCATTACTTATGTAAAAGCTTTTACTATTCGAAAACAAATAGTTTCGTTTCAGAAAAATCCAGTTATATTTACACGAGTTAAAACCCCTTGAATTAAAATTCAAATTCCCAAATCAATACCTTTAAAATGGTTTAACCCATATATAACTTGTACAGCATCTTTAATCCTTAGTTTCAAATCATAGAATTCAATTTCAAACTTGAATTCAAATTTAAATCAAATTATTTAAATTTTCAAAACTCGATTAAGTTATTCAAAATAACTTTTATCTTTGAAATTCCATTTCAAAAGCTTTTCATATTAAACCCCAATTTCAAATTTCAAAATCAATTGAAATTAAAATTTCAATTTCAAAACATTAATTTTAAATCATCTGTGATTTAACCGATTTCCACGTGAAATCCATATTTGTGTGTGTATGGTGTAGTCCGGGGTTTCACACACAATAGTGCAACATCAATCATCACAGATATATCGATAAGCGGTAAAAATTGATAACGCTTATCTTCATTCACAGATTCGTAGATAAAATAAATTTATCGGTCACAAAGATTAACTATTCCAATTCGATGTGGGTTTCGGATAACCAACTGGAATCCGACTCCCTGTCGCATCGAAATTCAAGTGCCGTTATACGGGTCAAGGGTTTCATATTCACATAACAATATATCACAGAAACAGAAATCACAGATCACGATATAAATCAGGACGTATCACAAAGCATCATATATTAGGGATATCAAACAATCAAATCATCCAATAGAATCCAAATATCCATGAGTAAGATCAATTAATATCTAATTTATCTAAATCAGATTAATTACTTATGAATAAACTACAAATCTTGGTTAATTAACACTAATAAATTAC
The DNA here is from genome assembly GCA_030737815.1 of Allium fistulosum. Taxonomy (NCBI): domain Eukaryota; kingdom Viridiplantae; phylum Streptophyta; class Magnoliopsida; order Asparagales; family Amaryllidaceae; genus Allium; species Allium fistulosum. Next base: position 531,389,744 of record CM060908.1, on the reverse strand, counting down.
AAAACATTTTGATTAATTATTCTTTAATCATTTATTAATTAACCATTTATTATTCCTTAATCATTAATTAATAAATCTCAATTATTAATTAATTAACCTTTAATTAATCTTAAATTTATTACCCACATAAATCACCTTTTAATTATATTAGAGTAATTAACTTTAAGTTTGAATCAAACAATTTTTTAAAATCTATTAACTATGAATATATTTTAACTTTGTTAAATATCAATTAGAGAAACTAATTAGTTCCCATATCTTCAAAACTTGTTTCTTCCTTGTTTTTAAACTTAAAAACTTTTGTGAAATCCTATTCCTTTATTTTGTTAAATATTTTTAACTTTGTTTTGTTATGCCAAAACTGCTCCCAGTCATTTTCGTACGCACTCAAAACAAACCCAAGCTACCACGCCATTCTCTCGAGCCAGAAACCCATCTTCCCGAAGTTAAACCCGAGACACACACTCACGCGAATAACTCGAGCACAAACCCGAGACGACTCCCAGAATTCACGAGCTCAACTTCATCTTCCCATCATCAAAAATCCCCAGGCACACAAACGTGCACCGTGCACATGCACCGATAGTCCAACGCCTTCCGACCAAACTCGATACTTCCTACAAGCCGCTGGTGATCTCTCTGACCATCCCCAGTACTCAACACCATCGAACATCACCTGGGACGAGATCGAGCACAACTGCTCCTCCCTGGAAACAATTTAGACCAGAAAAACAATTCGCCGACGATGCCCAAGTTCGTCAACCACCCTGCAATTTCGTCTACGAACACGCCAGAGACCCACGCACCCTCTCGCCTTGGTCCGATCACCTTCGGTGACAGATCGACGCCTTACGTAGCTCACAAAAACTTCGACCAAAACGAAGTTTTAAAACCCTAAATCTACCTCGTCCCACAAATTTACGCAATAGAAAATTTCTTCGACAATTTTCCTGAGATCATGGATCAACATACTAGCCTCACACCAATTTTCATTAGCAATTATTTAATCGATCATGAGCAAATGGAAAAAGAACAAAATTTGTTCAACTGTGAACTGCTCTCGAAACACTCAAATAAAAATCACCATATTAATTTTAAAAATCATCTCTTTGTGTGTTTATTCAGGTTATATAATCAAATCAATGATTTGAAACACTCGAATTTATCATATGACTTCTTCCTTTTTCTTGAAACCAAGTTTACAGAGTCAAGTGTTTCATTTTCAAGCTTAAAACCATTTCTGGGCTATGGTTTAAGTTCAACTAACTTATTTTGTTTAAAAATCAAAGCCTATCATTAATTCTTTTGGGTGATATAAATTTTTGAATAGGTTTTTAAACCCTGTAAACCTGGAAAGTATAAACAGAGGCAAGTTTGCCTGTTTTCCAGACATGCATTGCAATTATCATCACACAATCAAATAATTAGCATAACATCACAATGTATCAACCAAATCAGGTTTTTAAAAGGGAAAATTTCTCACAAGCATCAAGAAAACAAGTTAAGCTTCTAAAAACAAGGAGTTGCTCACCTGAAACAAATGAGAACAGAGCCTTTACTTTAAAAACTTGAAACAGGCTTTTGAAAACAGTTTTGGATTTTCTAACAGAAGCTCCTCTTGATCTCTGTTTTGTTGAGTTGCTGATGGTTGTTGAATCTTTGTTTAAGTTTCAAATGGAGTTTTATCTTACTTTTGTTTAGTTCGAACTGAAAATGAAACTGGTATGGGAAAATAGTTCACAGGTTGATGATTTTAAAACAAGTTACAGGGTATCATTTCTTTAGGCAAAACAGTGTACACTTTGTACAAATTTTCAGAGATTTTTAGTTTCTTTGGGGGCTGAAAGTATTTCGAGCAGGCTTTGTTTTGTGCTAGGGTGGGAAACATTAAATGCTAATGTACTTCTTTGTCTACATACTTACATATTTTATTTTAACTTTGTTCTTCTTTTACAAGCTAACTTGATTTCGGCTGAGAAGATATTATTTTAGTGGCCAAAGACATTATCATTTTGTTTTGGCTGATATATGGTATTTGTCTTGTATTTTCATTATGTACAAACATATTTTATTATACTTGTTTTCTTTTCTTTTCTAAGTGTTTATATGTAAATGTATTTTATTTACTTGGTTTATTTTGCAAACTTGTAGATATATTACTTATCAATTTTTTTTTTTTGTTTACTTTCTATTTTATACTATATAATTTATCTTATATATTTTCGATTCTATTTATAACTTAATATCTATTATTATTTATTATTATTAAACCATTTTAAACTTAGATTTAAACTCGAATTAAATATACATATATATATTTACAATATTTTAAATTGAAATGATTCATACAGAATATACTTGAATCCGGGGAAACTCGCTCCATTTTATCGATTTATTTTACTATCTTTATCCAAAAATTTATTTAATTATTAACTTGAATATCTATAAAATTCGGGGTCGTTACAGATTTCCCCCCTTAAAAGAATTTCGTCCTCGAAATTACCAAGGAGACAAAAAGATAGATGAAAAATATTTCATCAACTCAAACTGAATATTTATTCTGCATTTGGCTTACCAAATCAGAATATCAAGAATAGATACAAGAACGAATCTGTTTACAACTTCACAAGATACGCGGGTTATCCAGATCTACGAAATATACAATATAAAAGATTTTATGGAAATGGTTTTGAGAAAAAGGTTTTGGGAACCTTTGGATTTGGAAAAGGCTTTTGATTTTTGGATAAAATCAATATTGGATTTTGGAAAAGCCCACTTTGGAAATTATCGATTTTGGGAATCGATTTTGTGTAAAGGAGCCTTATATGAAATTCATACTAGGTGTATGATTTTGGAAATATACTATATATGTATAGTATAAAGTGTTTTGAGATTGGGCTCTGGGGAAAAAGGCGCTCCCTTGAAATGAACTTCTCAGGAGTGCCACAGGGTGGTACTGCCTTGAGCCTCTAAGGGGGGGTTCTAAAGTTGATCCTGTGAGGAGTCCGGACAAAACTAGTTCCTGAGGATTATTTGTAGCGAAAGTCGAGGGGCTGGTGCCCACAGAGACATTTGGGTTATGCTGTGACGACAGTGTAATTCGATGTCACTGCGATCTACTGCAGACCATAGCGAAAGTCGTGTGTGCCGCTGAGAGCCAACAGTCTATGTTTGATTTTATATCGGTAGACTGCGACACTATGGTAACATAGCGAAAGTCGTGTGTGCCGCTGAGAGCCAACAGTCTACGTTTGATTTTATATCGGTAGACTGCGACCTATGTGGGAGTGGAGAAGTTTCATTTTGACAGCGTAATCGTGTGTGCCGCTGAGAGCCAACAGTTACATGGACTTTTGCTGCGATGGCAACGTAACCCTGGAATGTAACTGCGATCTGTTGTGGGTTCCATGGTGTAATCAGTTACATGGACTTTTGCTGCGACGACAACGTAACCCAGGATGTAACTGTGACCATGGATGGGTGTGATGATTTCCAGAGCATTCTCACTAAAGCTATTCCCTCTATTTTCAAAAACTGTTTCCTATATTTTCAATAAAATTATTTTTCAAAATATTTTTCGCTCGATGTTGGAAACGGGTCTGCCAAGCACTTATAGATTTTCGGTCCTACGCCTGATCAACGTATGACCGAATCTCTATGAGAACGAGGATGGACTTGTTGAAACATCGAGTTATAAAAAGTATTTTATAAAAACTATTTTGGGATAATGTTATATAGATGTTAAACGGAAATGATCAAAGAAAATTTATCTGATTTTAAGCATTTTTAATGAATTATGGTTTCGTTCCTTTTCGAGGACGAAAAGTTTTAAGGGGGAAGGGATGTGACATCCCGGATTTTTGGCAGTATTGTTTTAATAAATATTTATTTGAATTAATTAAAATACAGCTTTCCATTCTAAAACAAATATATATATATAGGATGTAACTTTGATAATAATTTTGATAATGAAGTAAATCTTATGTATATATAAACTTAAGTATAACACAATTATTGTTTGGAAATAAATATAAATATATAGACTCAGGAAAACTATGTTTTAAATACAATTTTGTCCAATAATACATTAATAAGAACAATAAAATAAGTAATTTATAATAAAGAGATAATTTCTTTTATAAATCATCCCAAATTGATAAATGTGTTATTTTTAAATAATATTAATAAATAAAAATGTACATGTAGAAATACAAGACTATAAGTATTAAGTTAGAAATAAATATTTGTGATAGAAATAGAATTTAGTATATATGGTTACATGACAACATAAAGTAAACACCTTTGATAAATTCTAGCATCATGATAACTATAGGAATTCATTTAGCTACAAAGCAACAAAACAGTAATATATATGTACAAACTGGGTGAGTATGTAGGCTAAACAAGACAAAATATATACAAGATTTGTACAGACAAATAAAGAATAAATATGTAAACTTGGAGGAGAAGGCAATAACAATTACTGTAAAGGATCAAAGAAATATCTATGAACACATATACAAGCATAAAGGACTCTTGCATTTAATGTTAGCACAACCTAGATCATTTCAGCCACCCTTCAAGAGAAAAATCTCTGACCAAGCTTTATAAAAAAATAATAACAGTACAAGATAATCTTGCACCTGAATACTACTTCAACTGTACACATTGCTTTGATATATCATCCTTGTTTTTCCATTTCGTGCATTAAAAAGAAACTCGAGCATAAGAAAAAAAAAATCATCACAGCCTGGATTCGAAAACAAGCTATGAGTAAAACAAAAGAAAATCAAAACCTGTTAGCATTTTAAAATCAGGGAAAGGAAGCAAACAAATTAAACAATCAACTGATCAGTTTCAGGATCATTCAAATCAAGTATCAAGCAAGAATGCAACTCTTCTAGGCAGATCAAATTCAAGTTTTCAGTTTCAAAACAACTTTCAGTTTTCAAGATTTAAGAAATTTCCAGTTTCTTTTCAAAAAGCTCCTCTGCTTCCATCTTTTTACAGGTGAGCAAATCTTTATTTTAAAACCTTGAATCTACAAATAGAATGCTTGTGATTGATTCCTGAAGTAAGATAGATGCACTAGTGTGAATATGTTTATATATGTGAATATATATATGAAGTGGATGTATGTCTGTTCATATATATGTAATTCTGCTCTGAGTTATAGGCTACCAAACCCATTCAAATTTCGAAATCAAATTCTCCAATCCCTTTTAGGTTTTGATTTCTGAAAGGGAAATGTTAGTATCAACTAGATTTAAATTTTAAAATTCGTTTCAGGTAAAATATGTATTAAATACTTTGGAAACTAAAATTTTTACAGTAAAATATATATAAAGTCAGAAAGATCAAGGGTTTCAATTTCAAGTTTTGGTTATGGGGATGAATTCGCATGTGGGAATAATGAATTTAGGTAATAATTTCATGATTTTTAAACTCGGAAATGATGAGATATGGGGAGTTGATCGATAATTGCATTTTGGTCAATTGCCGTCGATCGGCAATGTTATGGTTGTCAAGATTAAGGTGGGAGGAGGCCTGAATGGTGGCGAACTCAAGAAAAATAGTAGAAGCATTTATAGATGGTCGGAGCGGCGACACATCGTCGAACTAGGGTTCGACTGATAGTTTGTGTAGGTGGGTTTGTCGAGGCAAGTTCGGCGTCATCCTGGGATCGAGTTAAACCAGTCCATGGGGAATTGATGTTGTAGATCGAGGTGACGTCATGGTCGGGGTCGCGAAGGTTCTGGCATGGGCACGCGGCGGGGCGAGGCGTTTTGATCAGTGGGTTGATTCCAGGGGATTCTATCGAATAGCTAAGATTCGATTGTCAACGAAATTTTCGAAGCTGGGTAGTTAGATTGGGTGGCAAGGTCATCGACAACTTGTTGGGGAAATCGGAGAGGGCCAGTGATGATCGGAGGGTGGTGCACCGTGCACACGTGCACGTTCATGTCAGGTTCGAGTGGAGTTTGGGGGAAAATGTTATTCCTCAGGGTTAGACTCGTGTCGTCTGATGTTTTTTTTCTCGAAGCAGAAGTAGTAGACGCGAGAGACTCGGGGTTTACACAGGGAAGTGATCGTGCTTGGCTCGGGTAAATCTTGTTGCCAGGTTTAAAAAAAAAAAAGATTTAAACAGGAGCTGTTTAAAACTTCAAGTTTAAATGTCTTGGTTCAAAAGTAATCTGTTTCCAGATCTTAGTTGGAGGTGATAAGTTTTAAATCAAGATTTAAAGGTTTTAAGCATAATTACTTAGGATGTAGTTAAGGGATAGTTAATGAGTATGGTTAAATGAAGGTCATTAACTTGAGATTATTGAATAATTAATTAATGGGATAAATTTAAAAAAAAAAATATATATCTTGATTTATTAATTAAAAATAATCAATTACGTAACGGAATAAGTATAACTACTTAAGGGAAAATAATTAAGGAATTTATTACTCATTGTATTTAATTGTGTTAATTTGATTAATTTGAGTTAATTAATTAAGTTTGATTAATTTAGATTAATCACGTGATGATGGAGTATAATTACTTAAAGAAGTAATTGATGGGTAATTACAGGATGTAATTAATTGGATGATGTTGTTAATGGAGGTAATTGGAATGTAATTACTTAAAGTAAATCAAGGAACTAATTAAGTTTGTATATTGAGGAGTAATTAACTAAGGAAGGTTAATTACTGTATGTTATTAATCAAGATGATTAATATATGTGATTTGAAGATTTGATTCCTTAATATAATTGATTTACAAAATCTAATTAGAGATCATTAATTATTATAATCAATGCTGTAATTAGAAATTGATTTATTTGGGAATAATAAATCAATAAAGTAATTTGAATAAAATAAATTCAATGGGAATGTAATTAATTTACGGATTTATTCAAAGGTTAATCACTGTAATTAATTTAAGGATAATTCTGGAATGCAAGTAAAAGTTAATTAGACAAAGATGATTTATTGGAATAAATAAGTGACTAATGATTGGATGATATTTGGATGCTTTGAATTATTTGTTATCCCTGATATGTGATTATAAGCTTGTGATATGGAATGATTTAAGGGAATTGGGCCCTTTAGTCTACGTTTTGGCACTTTGACATTGATAACAATTTGTGAAGTTGTAGATTGATATGTTACCCCGGGTCTATATAAGTCGTATGTTTTGTATTTCATGTTAGATGGGTTTACTCACGCTGGTTTCCAGCCTGACCCGGGTGTTACTTTGATGTAATGCTCGGGTCAGACCCAGTATTACAGATTTTAGGTAAGGACGTTCTGGAGCTCAGGAGACGAGCTGGATGGCAGGAACGTATGGAGTGTTTCCGCTATGATATATTGTTGTGTATTTGGACATGTTGATTATATGTGTCCAGTGATTGTGTATATGATGTAACTCTGATGTATTAAAGTGTAATTTAACTGATACAGATCTTTGTATAAATGATATTATATAATATTATATTTTGATCCGCTGCGAATGTGAGATTCTGTGTTATGTTTTCTGTTTCTTTTCTTCTATCTCTTCTTCTTTTCATAACTATCTGGAATTTTCGGGTTCGAAAATTCCGGGTCGTTACAGCTAAGATTAAGAAAATAGAGCAAGGGATTGAGGTTCCTAACAGAGAGGAAATGAAACAACCCACATATTTTATGATTATATATTTAAATGTTTTATTTAAATATAGCATCATTTGTTGAATTTAAAGTTCGAAATGTGACTTTTTGTAAACATTCGAATCCGTACTCGAGACCACTTCCATTGACTTCAAAACGACGTTTACAACTTTTTTTAGTATAAGCATTGATATGTTTGGAGTTGATTAGGATTTTGGTATTTTGTTTGGACTTTGGTTTGTGTTCTAGCCCGCTAACCCAACAAGATAACCCAAACTCCTCTACCAAATACCCTAACTAATCTCCTCTTCATTCATTCCACTCATAATTTCCTAATACTCAAGCAAAAGGAAAAATGGAGGAAAAGAAAGGAAATTAAAATTCCTAAGCCCTAGTTTTCTTAGGAAATTCAAATTCAAGTTCCAAATTCAAGGAGAAGCTTAGGTAAGCATGCTCTTCATCCTCTCCATCTCAATTCCTCTTCAATTCTTGATTTTTTCTATAACCTAACTTAGGAAAAACTTTGCATTTGATCATAGATTGAAGGTTCTTAAACTAAAGTTGAAGAGAGATTGATCTTGCTTTGTTTTAGAGCTTCTCATTCCTTGTTTTTGAGTTTAAAAGTGAGTTCTTGAACTCACATCTATATCTATAGCTTTCATTGTTGTTAGGTATGAACTCCTAACATCTATTTCATGTTCAATTGCTTTTGAATTGAATTGGTTTGGTGAATTTTCCAATTTTGGTATTTTGAAATCAAAATCTATGGAAAATCCTACCATGGATGTTTGGACATGTTGTTTGGAGTGTATTGAAGAGCCTATAGGGCTGGGTTGTTGCTTGGCATAAATCCCTAGCCACCATCGCTCATTTGATCGCTTCCGAGTTGATTTGGCCAACAATGGTCTAGGAAAATTTTGCCCTGAGCTTCAGCTCAGACATTTGGGAAAACACTCAGACGTCTGAGGAAATGGAATAAAAATTCCAGACCTACGGCTCAGACTTCTGAGGTTATTCCCAGACATCTGAGCGATCTGGAAGAAATTTCCAGACCTTCAGCTCAGACGTCTAGCGCTGTTAAATTCAGCCAATTTGCCTATTTTTATGTGGTTTTCCATTTTATCGATTTTTGTTGATCCGGTTAGTTGTTGTCATTTATTATCGACTTTGATGACTTCTTTTTAGGATTTTGGGAATATCCATTTGATGGATTTGATATCGAATTTTCATGGTTTTAATTCACGTCGTCGAATGTGAATTTTTGGTGATAGGTTGTTTTTACAATCGTTTCTATAATTTGTCACTTTAAAATACAAAGGTTTCTATACTAGTAGTAAATACTCAAACTTTTTCACAAAAACGATTTCAACATTACTTTTAATACAAAGTTCATTTTTATAACCGTATTCTAATCTATTAGTATATATACAAACCTTTACCTCATTCGTACGAGAAATCCAATTAAACGATTTAGCAAAACAAGTGGTATGAAATGCTTGCGTTTACTTCGTCGTTTAATTCTCAGACTTGTTCGATTGAAATCTTATGACAATTTTCAAGTGGAAATTTACAATTTGTTCGTAAATATTTAAGTTAAGCCGGTGGTTATGGGACATGAAGCAAAACTCATCTATTTACTAGCTTGATGTAATTTACACTTATTAATCTACGATGATCATTTTGAGGTTTAGACTAGCGATATGCGATGTCTCATTGTCTGCGTGGGGGACTGTACCCCGTTCTGTTGAGCTTTGTCTCATTTTTTTATAGGCTAGCGACCTATGGGTTTTATGGAGTTCGGTTCATCGGGCATACCGTTGTACTACGTCGTTGTTCCGGCTTATTTGAGTTTCAGGTTCCTCGGGCGTACCGTTGTACTCCGTCATTGCACCGGCTCTATGGGTTAGCGACCCATGGAATAGTGTCCCGTTTGTGATACACGTGTTGGTGAGTTTTCATGCTCCCGTTTGTGATAGGCCTCTTCCCCTTTTTTTGTGATTTCTGGATTTCTAATTGATGATTTCTGGAATTTGTGTTTCACCAATATTTGTGATTTGCTTAGTTAAGCTTTATCAATATTTGTGACTTGGTGAATAAAATAAAGAATATGACATTCTTTCTGGTGTTTGAGAAAATTCGAGGTATTTTATGATTTTTGTTGTTATCATATATATATATATATATATATATATATATATTTGTCATATCTCTTATCTTATCTCATCTTACATGATAATTATAGCTAGAGTGATCTATTTATTTTTTTTTTTCTTAAATAATACTCGGGTCAGACCGAGGTGTTTCAGGTGCTTCCACTTGACTTCTTAGTAGGGATTAGCTTCTGACTTTTGGCTAACTACTTTAGTTTAGTAGTTTTTGTTTTGGGATAGTTTGGCTCACATCCCTAACAAGTTTTAAAATAGATAAAACATCCTTCACAACCAACATTTACGTTTCCGCTCCCTATTTTCAAATTCACGCACGCAAAAATACACAAATACCCTTTATGTTTTAAACTTTTCAAACGTGTATAACTTTATTTACAAAAACCTGATCAACATACCGTTTTCACCAAAAAATCACAAATTTTATGATCTTTAAAATGAGATCCATTGTTGATACCAAAAATTTATATTTGTATTAAAGGTGCAATTATTTCAAATATTTGCAGACAATTCAACAAATATTTATCAGTTCGATTTTTTTTCAAATTTATAAAAATTGCACAAAATTGCAGATATTTCTGCAACTATATGATATAGTTGCAGAAATGTCTACAACTATTGGGTATAGTTGCAGAAATTTATGCAACTATATTGTATAGTTGCAGAAATATCTGCAACTATTGCATATAGTTGCAGACATTTCTACAACTATTGCAAATAGTTGCAGAAATGCAACTATTGCAAATAGTTGCAGAAATGTCTGCAACTATTGCGTATAGTTGTAGAAATTTCTGCAACTATTGCTTATAGTTGCAGAAATAACTGCAACTATTGCAAATAGTTGCAAAAATGTCTGCAACTATTGCGTATAGTTGCAGAAATAACTGCAACTATTGCGTATAGTTGCAGACATTTCTGCAACTATTGCAAATAGTTGTAGAAATGCAACTATTGCAAATAATTGTAGAATTATCTGCAACTATTTGCAATAGTTGCAGAAATTTCTGCAACTATTGCGTATAGTTGCAGACATTTCTGCAACTATTGCATATAGTTGCACAAATGCAACTATTGCGTATAGTTGCAGAAATGTCTGCAACTATTGCGTATAGTTGCAGAAATTTCTACAACTATCGTATATATTTGTAGAAATTTGTTGCGATTATTTATAACTGCAAATATTAAGAATATCATATTTCATAAAAAAAACTTGATTCGTCTTCAATTTAATTGCAGTTTTTCATTTAAATCGAAACATAAGAAGAAGAATTAGAGCTCGCAGTGAAACGCAGGGGTAATTTGGGGAATAAATTAGCGGAAAACAGAAACAGGGACGTAGAATATATATTCTTTATGACAGGGACCCGCTTTGAAATTAAGTTCCGTTTTAAGGATGCGTGACTAATTTTCACTTTTGTTTTTATACATTCGAGATAGAGACTTCTTGATGTATACATGTTCTTTTGTCTAGCACTTGTACCTATTCTTTTGTGATGTAGTGGATCTTGTATCACCACTACTTTGATGTTCACTTCTAAGTGTTATATTCATATCTGTTTCTGCCTTAGTGATATGAATATCTATGATTGATTTTGTGTTATGCTTATTTTATATTTGTTTCTGAAGGCCACATAGCCACTGTGTAGTAGCTTTGAGTTTGTATTTGATATGTCAGATTTCCTCTTGAAATGAAATGCATGACCTACTATCTGACATATCGGTACTCGCACAAAGCAATTACATAGATGGTCGCTCCTCAACAGCCTTATTCTTTGTGCTAGTCGACGACATTACCCCGTAGTGGTCTTGGCTAGTGTGACTATAGAGGTGGGGCGTCACAGCTTGGTATCAGAGCCAAACTTCGGAACAATGTAGAATAATCTAGCAAGGATCATTGTCCTAAGTCTCTCTTAGGAATCGTGCCTTAGGATTTAATTTGAGTCATATGACCACTATGCAAATAAGTGTCTAAAGCCCCTTTATTGTCGCTATTGCAAAGGTTCGGGTCATCTTATATCTTCCTGTCCCAAACTTCAAAGTAAGAAAGAGGGAAAGCTGAATGTTGTGCAAGCCCCTAGTAACACTCCTCTTGGTCAAGTATTTCTCATTCTGTCCTTGATGGCATTATTATATTTCGTGATCATTCTATTCGAATTCTTTTTGATACGGGTGCATCTCACTCTTTTATATCAAAAGAACTTGTTGATACTTTTTCTTTAAATGTTATGGGCTTGATGACTTCACTGAGAATTGTGAATCCGGTAGGTGGATCCACAAAACTCAGTTTGTTTTGTAAGGATGCTGAAATTTTTCTATGTGATTATGCTTTTCGTGCGGATTTGCATGTTATGCGTTACCTAGGTTTCGAAATGATTTTGGGAATGGATTGGCTTAACCATTATGAAGCCCACATCCTATGTCCCGAGAGGACTATCTCCCTTCAACATCCCCAATTTGTTAAGCAGATTTCTATTGTTCTTAAAGATTCAGATTCCAATTCGGTAACATCCTTATATTCTCTAAATCTGCATGATGACGATAATGATGATGAGGAAGATGTTATTTCCCTCATTCATGTTGTTTGTGAATTTCCCGACATCTTTGAGCCCATTTTAGGATTACCACCTAAGCGAGCAATTGAGTTCAGAATTAATCTAATCCTTGGAGCTCTACCTATCACTCGTCCTCCTTATCGTATGTCCAATAAGGAAAATGAGGAGATGCATAAACAATTATCTGAATTGGAAGCAAAACAGTTTATTCGATCTAGTTCCTCTCCTTGGGGAGCTTCAACTATCTTTGTGAAGAAATCCGATGGTACACTTAGGATTTGCGTTGACTACTGCAAGCTTAATGATCTCACCATCAAGAATAAATATCCCTTGCCTCGGATTGATGATCTATTCGATCAACTTAGTGGTGATAGAGTCTTTTCACAATTAGACTTAGCAACCGGTTTTCATCAACTTCGTATTACAAAGGATAGCATTCCTTTGACATCATTCCGTACTCGCTATGGATCTTATGAATGGCTTGTTATGCCATTTGGTTTAACGAATGCTCTAGCTTATTTCGTTGACCTTATGAACCAGATTTTCAAAGACTTCCTCGATCGATTTGTTCTCATCTTTATAGATGATATTCTTGTTTATTCTAAAACCAAGGAAGAGCATGAAAAACATCTTCGAATTGTGTTGGAAACCCTTAGGAGCAATCAATTGAAAGAAAAAATTTATAAGTGCCACTTTTGGCAATCCCGTGTGAAATTTTTAGGACATATTATTTATGAATTTGGAATTCCGTGGATCCTTCAAAAATTGAAGCGATTCAAAATTGGAAGAGACCGGAGAGTGTGACTGAAATTCGTAGCTTTCTTGGATTGGCAGGCTATTACCGTCGGTTCATAAAAGACTTTTCTAAAATTTTCGTACCTCTTACTAGTTTGACAAAGAAGGGAATTAAGTACATTTGGTCAGACAAATGTGAAGCTGCTTTTCAGAAATTAAAAGAACTCCTTTCTGATGCTCCTATTCTTGTGATTCTCGAAGGGAACCAAGACTTGATTGTTTATACCGATGCTAGTCGTGTTGGTTTGGGAGCCGTTCTCATGCAAAGGGAACGTGTTATCGCTTATCCTTCTAGGCAATTAAACCCTGCCGAGACTAGATATGCCACTCATGATTTAGAGCTCGCGGCCATTATTTTCGCCCTTATAATTTGGCGTCATTATCTTTTGGGAGAGAAATTGGTTCTCTACACCGATCATAAATCTTTGAAGTATTTATTTTCTCAAAAGGAACTTAATTTGCGTCAACAATGTTGGCTCGATGTGATGACATGGAATTTTGGATATTTGAAATGAGAATATTTAATTAATTTTAAATATTCAAAAGGGTAATTTTAACTTGAATTTCAAATATCACTATTTATTGGGTAATTTGATTATTGAATTAAACCAGTGAAAATAGGGTAAAGTAGAGAATCTTGAGTTTTGAACTTGTTAAAAATAATTTAAAGGCTCAGAAAATTTATATTGTTAATACTGAAGGTGATGGAACTTTTAGAATTGTATTTAAAAGTAGTTTGTTCAGTTTTGAAAATATATCGTTTAAATAAATATCTAAAAATAGCCTTCCGAGGCACAGTCTCGGAATTTGGCGAAACCAGTTTCATTGGATCCGTAATATTGTATTATTATCGGATTTCAATTTTCGTAATCTTTGGAGTTGTTGTGTGAGCGTACGATATATAAACGCGCTGAAATTTTATATCGAATTTGTTAACGTAAAAATCGAACGCTAACACCCCAGTGTGAATATTAGTAAAGTGAAAGCACCACCCGTTGGTACGGGAACTAAAACAAGCAGATAATTGCAGTAAAAGTAAAGAGATAGCAGTTTTTATAGTGGTTCGGCTCAAATCAAGCCTACGTCCACTTTATCTTCTTTATCACAAGTTCGATTACAAGCTTTATAAGAATTCCTTCGATTACTCAACAATCGATACAAGTAATTAGCACTACAATGCAAAAGAGATTCTGGAATTCATCTTGAATGTAGTTGATCTTCTCTTTAGGTAGTTTGGAATGTTAGAGGTGTTGTAGAGGTCGTGAATGCAGTAGAGTTTCGGCGCTTCAAAGTCTGGAAAAAAGCCCCCCTCCAAATGCGGAGTAGGCGGGGTATTTATAGGGAAAATCTGGAGGTAGGTTGTAGGTCGTGGACGACTTAGGGGTTAGGTCGTAGGTCGTAGGTCGTAAGCGACCTAAGGGTCATCCCGAGTTAGCTTAAGTCATTGGCGACTTAATGGAGCCAGTCTGGGTGAGATACTGGGTGTGAGCGACCTAATGTGGTAAATACAGAAGTTATCTCGGCCGGATTAAGTCGTGAGCGACCTAATGTGGTAAATACAGAAGTTATCTCGGCCAGATTAAGTCGTGAGCGACCTAAAAGAAGAGGCAGATCGTGTGGCTTTACTCTGGAGCATGTTAAGTCATTCCCTTTTCTTGAGTTTCTAGGTCGCTAACTCGTAGGTCGCTAAGTCGCTAACTCGTTAGGTCGCTAGGTCACTAGGTTGCTTTCAGGAGTTAGGTCGCTACCTTCTTTCAGGAATTAGGTCGCTACCTACATATCTTGTTAAGTCGTTGGGTCGCTGAAGCCTTGAGTTGATTGAGTCGCTTGAGTCCTTTAGATCGGTAAGTCGTAGATCGCTAAGTGCTAGGTCGTTGAAAAAGTGTTGTTAACACTTGCCCCTCGAAGTATACGCCTAGGGACTAGGTCGTGTGCTTCGACACTTTTTAACTCGTGCCATCTGAGTTGCTAAGTCGTGAGTCGCTGGAGTTGTTAGGTCGTTCAAGCCGATTCGAATTCCACTTCTCCCGCCTATAAGTTGCTCGGCTTCTCCTTCCTTCTTCTCACTTGCTCTAACCTTTAAAACCGCCATTGACGAATTTCTGAGCTCCGGAACTTCAAGGCGAAATTCAATTCCTCGTTATTTCGATCATCATTTCTATCAGCGAATTTAGGTAACGCTAATCATCCATCTATTGCGCCTTCCATCGATTCTCTTATCATCAGTTCTATGCAATTTCTATTACCATATTGAAAAATTATACTCCGTTTCGCCCTCTGATCATCGTCGAATCGTTGGTAATTTGGAGAAGGCGATGAGGTTTTAGGTGTTTGGAGAAGGCGATGAGGTTTTAGGTGTTTGGAGAAGGCAATGAAGTTTTTAGGTGTTTGGAGGAGATGAGGAGATATTAGGTTAATAGGTTAGTGGATAGCGGGTTATGTTGCGGTGTTTCTGGTGAGGTAAGGGGGATGGACACGCGGCAACATGCGAGTGGAGAGCAGGACTTAGGGTTTTTTGATGAAAGAAAACTCGGCATTTCCGAGTTACTCTTAGAGCGACCTAAAGCATCGAACGACCTAAGAGCCTTGCGACTTAAAAGAATCTGAACGACTTACGAACTTGCGACTTAAAAGAATCTGAACGACTTACGAACTATCTTTACGACCTAAAAACATACTTCTTTGGGCGAGATAACTCTCCTTACGACCTATCTTTGGGTCGCACTATGATCTGGGCGACTTAACTTCTTGCGACATAACCTTTAGATCGTGGGCGTACTTGGACGAGCTAACACTTAAACAAATTTGCCTTGTCTTGGCTAAAAGCCTTATACCTTAACTTGCAGCATAGCTTTAACTCGTAGGAACATGACTAATGAACTCCATAGCTCGAGTAGAGCGACTTAAGGAAGGCTGACTTATGTTAGGTCGTTGAACATGATTTGGACGACCTAAGAAATCCCGAGCTAGTCTTAAGTCGTTCCTGCGACTTAAAGACTTGAACACTTGCAAAATTTTACAAAACTTGACTGAATTGCCAATTTGAACTGCTTGAACTTGTTGCACTTTTTTCATAGATTGTATTGACTTGATTGCTAATAACCTGTTAAATACAACATTTGCAGAAAACTGGGACGAATATACTCATCATTGACTGCCCACATCGAACGATGGATTAGATCAAGAGACAATATTCTACTTAAGTAAAATAACTTGAATTTAATCGAGTGTGAAATGCTGCGAATTAACTAACTTGAATGAAGTGTCAACGCAAAATTCTCACAGTTAGAACTGCTTACTATCGAATGTTATCTGCATTGACACTACTCTCAGTTTTAATTTAATAACAAGTCTTGAATTTTCCTGAATTGACGTATGCCAACCAGTATTGTTATTTTTATTTACTTGTTATTTTATTAGCTTCGCACAACACTTCACATGCTTTTAGGAAACGTGCACCTTCATATTTGAACATCCAGTTCCTTGTGTAGAATGACTTCTCATCAAGCACAAGAAGTAACAGTAGAACAGATTGAAGAAGTCTTCCCAATAGCTGACCCTCTGGAGAATCCTCCGAAAACAGTCTCAACCACTCTAACCCAATGGGCTTTCAGCCAGCTTTGCATCCAATTTGGCATTACTGAGACCGAAGCTTTACTTTCTGGAGTAAATGATACCGCCGACAGGCCACCTCCTGGCTTATTGCAGTCACCGTCAGATGTGCTTGAGCGGAGCTATTCCTTCTTTCAATGACTTTCTCAGAAAGCTGCTTCTTTGGTTGACTATCTCTCCATTTCAGTTGCACCCCAATGGCTATGCCATTCTGATGGGGTTGTGTGTGTTGTTCGAGAGAACACTTAATCGCCTTTCGAGCTTCGACGAAATTTGCTACTTGTGTTCGTTCGGGAGGAATAAAGATCATCCTTCCATCACACTTATAAGGAGCGCTAGAAATCGTAAATTGATTACAGACTTGCTCGACAGCGCTCAAGGGTTCTTAAATCAGTTTTTCTTCGTTTGTTGCCCTCCAGAATTCTATGGCATCTGGAGAGTAGGAAGTAAGATTATCTATCTCTATTTACTCCATTTTTGAGCTTCTCAGAATTCGGGTTGTCAAGTATTAACTTCATTTTTACTCTTGTAGCACTTCCTTCCCTTTCTAAAGACTCCAGTCACAAGTCAACTTTCGAAAGGCTAAATGCTGTAGCCGTCGAGGAAAGGAGTATCAAATTTCTTTTGAAAGACGAATTTCTACATCAATTTGGCCTTTTACATCCTTCACGATCCCTTCAGCTTCGCGATGCCCCTGCTTCTCAACCGGAAACATCTGATGCCCCAGCCCCCGCAAAAGAACTTGCGTTGAAAGAACTAGTTGCAGAAGCTTCATTGATAAAATGCTCCGGTTCTACCGAGGGTGCAGAGTTTTCTGGCAAGTCTAAGCTTCTTCCGGTTATCGAAGAAGAGGAACTTCAACAATGTCTCGGGAAGACCGCCACGGAAGTTGATGAGGGGACGGAGAAGGAAAGTTCTACCACAAAAAGTGCTGAGCATACTAAAGAAGGAACTGTCGGTGTGACTCACTTGGCTGGGCATGACGGTGACGACATCTTCGAGGGGTTAAGCAATTTTTTGGTGACTTCTCAAGAGATTTTTAAAGATGATATCACTGCTCCTAAGCTTGTCTCTCCATCGGTTGAAGCAACATCTACCTTGCGACCACTTCCGTCAACCCAAGAGTTTGACCCCTATTGTAAAAGCCGAGATCACTCCTAAACTGAAGAGTGGTTTGTAGCTTGACGCGCGTAGTTTGCACGCCACACACACTTAGGATTTTTAGCAGTTACTCGCACTTATCTTCCTTTCTCTGAAAATTTCTAAATTCTATCTCTTTTTCATTTTCAGATTCTCCAATGGGACGAAGCGGCTCGTACTATGATGATTTTCAATGCTACGGAAGGCATGATTTTTATGATCCCCAACGCTATCTCTCTGCCCCCAAGGAAACTGATGAGGAACGAGCGGCTAGGAAAGCTCGAGAGAGGCAGGCTTACGAGGAGCGGTACGGAAGAAAAGATGACCGCCATGACTCCTCCCAAAGAGATAACGATTCTCACAAAAGAAAATCTCACGATGATAGGGGAAAGAGTCACATAACCGAGGAGCCAAGCAAGCGGGCCAAACTCGACAACAAGTCTTCTTCTGAAATCTCTAAAGTGCCCGC
Organism: Allium fistulosum; assembly: GCA_030737815.1. Classification (NCBI taxonomy): domain Eukaryota; kingdom Viridiplantae; phylum Streptophyta; class Magnoliopsida; order Asparagales; family Amaryllidaceae; genus Allium; species Allium fistulosum. The sequence goes on along the minus strand of CM060908.1, from coordinate 531,371,376 downwards.
TGCTTCTATCTCTTTTGACATTCCTCCCAGCTCTCCTGCCCTCAAAAGAATTGATATCCAATCAATCATCAATAGGCCTCCCTATCAAGTCGAGAAGCCTCCGCCTACACTCCACAGCCGATTCCCGAACTGGTGTCTGAAAGGAGTGCGTTTTGATTTGGACTTGGTACCGATCGACAAACAAGCCATGCTGTGAAATCTTGATGCTGTAAAGCTCGATATCGAAAGAATGTCCAGTTGGCAAAACTGGTCGATGAACTCCAAAGAGTAAACCGTGCAAATCTTGAGGCAATGATGACTATGGAAAATGATAAGTCTGAATGGCAGAAAATTCTTGATCAGCACGGTGCGGAAATGAAGAGCATCACTGCCTATAATGAGGAGCTTGAGGCCGAAATTAAGAAACTTAAGGAGGACCTTGCTACCTCTTCCGCTTCCCATTCTCAAAAGGAAGAGGTTTTTCAAAAGCAAGTGAGAGATGCGCATGCTGCTCAGAGAGATGCCGAGATCAAACTTGAGGCGGAACAGCATGTTGTTGAAAAATACCGCAACGATACCGTCCAGCTGCGGGAAAAAGACAGCTCCCAAGACTTGGAGATTACTATGTTAAAAGTTCAACTTTCAAAAGCAGAAAAGGAGCGTGATGAGGCCATTGCTGGAAAAGCGGCTGCTGAAGAATCGCACGAAACAACCAAGGCCACCATCAGCTCCACTCTTTTTGAGTTTTACGTTCTCAGTGTCTTAGGGAAAGGTCGTCTTTCTTTCTTGGGCCCAAAGTATGAAATTAGATTGGCTGAAGTAAGTGAAGCAGCAGTTGAAGTGCTCAAAGATGTCGGTTACACCGAAGAAGATTTCGAGGCTAACTATTTGGACGACGAGGGTCGTGCCGCCCTTGCGAGAGAGAAAGTACAACTTGCTAATCAGCGAGCCGAAGTAGCGGAAGGAGAGCGTTCAGGGAAGGCACCCTTAACCGACCCAACCCGTCCTTCGTCTTCGGTCAACATTGACATTATTGGCTCAAGTTCCCATTCTCCGCCTCCTGCTAAAGCCGAAATCGAAACTAAAATTGCTCACACTGAAGAAGAGGCCTAAGAAAGTACTGAAGCCCAGGATTATGATATTGAAGTGATCAAGGCAAGCTCTCCAGGTAACTTCAATTCCGATCTAGCTCAAGTGGACTGCTCGTTTGCTTCACATGAGCTTGATGAACTTTTTGCCTATTACTTAAGACATGATGTGCCACTATCTCCTCTCTTTGCGGGAAATACTGATGTTTTTAACTTTTCTTCTTCTATAGCGAAAACAACAAGTGCCGCACAAGCTTCGCCTCCCCCATCTGCTGCTCCTTCACCTCTTCAAGTTACTCCTCCTTTTGCTTCTCAACGGGGGTCGCAAGAGGAACAAATAGAAGCTCTCCAAGTTTTAGATGACCCGGCGGCTTCTCAAGAGCAAAAGGCCGAGGAACTTGAGGAGGGCGAGAGGACCCCAGAGAGATTCACTGTCGATGATACGAAACTTTCTGATCTTATTTCTCTGGGCAGTGAATCTTCTTCAAAGAAGAGGGGAAAGCGCGGGTTTCGAAGAAAAAGAAAGGCTCTTTCTGCTGATGATGAAAAAGTGGAAGAAGACCCAATTGCTCCTCTTTCTCCTTCTTCCGCAACTCGTCCAAGCCGGCCTGCAAAGTTAACCATTAAGCCAAGTGAAAGCTCCAAAGGCGGCGGGAGGAAGAAGAAATGAGTTTTGGTTCTATCTTTCTTTTTTTTGCTATTTTGTCTTTTTTCTAGAGACTTGTATCGACCAGAGATTGTGCGGGTACCGGCCCTCGCTTTTTGAAACCTGTACATGAATACAAAATTTGATAGTATGGAATAAAAATGATTCTTTTTACTTGTACAATCTATTGTCAGTATTTGTAAATGCATTTATTCCTTGTTCTTGCACAAGTTTCTTTATTTTCTTTGTATGATACTGCAGTGAGCTCGTGGTATGCTGTTTGAGCGTTGTTTTTATTAATATATCTATATGCCCCCATACCACGGCTCATTGCAATATTCTGAAAAGACTTGTACTCTTATTCTAGAGAATAATTCTTCCGTTTTGAGGAAATATTATTCTGCTTTTAGTAGAGTGTGCCTTGCATCGGAGAAGTTTTTCTTTCTCCTTTTTTTTTATTTTTAAAAAACGCTTCAACTTTCGGAGATGGTCACTTTTTATCTTTTGAAAAGTGGATTCCTCTACGCAGTGAAGCGAGCTTCCGAAGAAAGCTTTGATCTGTTTGTCAGAAAGTTATGTTTCATCGTTGAATGGGCCCACGGGACAAACGTCAGCTGTTTTATCGGATATTTGTTTGCACAAATGATCACGAGTATTTAGCTGCGGCCTAGAACCTTCTTTTTGAGAAGGTGCCCCTTCGGTGGTTCCATCAACAAAGTTTTTTGGATGTGCCTCGTTAGAGGGCTTTACTTGTTTAGTGCTTCCGAAGAAGGCTTTGTGCCTCCGAAGAGGGTTTCTTGATTTGTGCCTCGGGAGAGGGCTTGTTTGATATGCCTTTGGGAAGGGCTTTTTTGTTGTGCCTCTGGAGAGGGCTTTGTGTTGTTTTGCCTGAATGTTACTTTCTCATAGTTGAATGGTCCCACGGAGCAGACGCAAGCTACCCGACTGGATGTTCGTTTGCACAAACGATCGCAATCAAGTAACAAGGGCCTGGAACCTTCTATCTTGGGAAGGTGCCCCCTTGGGTGGTCCCACCAACATTCTTGGGCGAGAGATGCATTTCGATTTGGGCATGGCTCGTTGGAGGGCTTGTGCCTCCGAAGAGGTCTTTTGTCTCCGAAGAGGTCTTTTGCCTCGTTGGAGGTCTTTGTTTGTGTGCCTCCGAAGAGGGCTTGTGCCTCCGAAGAGGTCTTTTGCCTCCGAGGAGGTCTTTTGCCTCGTTGGAGGTCTTTGTTTATGTGCCTCCGAAGAGGGCTTGTGCCTCCGAAGAGGGCTTTGTTTGGTTTGCCAGGAAGGTTGCATCTCACAGTTAAATGGGTCCACGGGGCAGACGCAAGCTACCCGACTGGATGTTCGTTTGCACAAACGATCGCAATCAAGTAACAAGGGCCTGGAACCTTCTATCTTGGGAAGGTGCCCCCTTGGGTGGTCCCACCAACATTCTTGGGTGAGAAACAAGATTCCAGTTCAGTTGTTTTTGTCTGCTTGTCCATGTCTTTTCATCAACTGCCGCTTAGCAATTCCTCATTATCATTCTCAAATGCATGTTCCTTTCTTTGGTAAGCTGTTTGATTTTTCCAGAGAAGTGTACTTCATGGTTGAGTGAATCCACGGGCAGACGCAAGCCACTGAATCGGATGTCTGCTTGCACAAACGATCACATTCAGTTAGCAAGGGCCTGGTGCCTTCTCTATGGGAAGGTGCCCCTTTGGTGGAATTACCAACCGTTTGTGTGAAGTCCTTCTTGTGTAGGAATTGAGTCTGAAATTTTTGTTGCTTGACATTTGTTTGTTGAGTGATTTATGGGAATCGCTTGGGTTTGTGTCGTGTTGAATAGGTAAGCTTTGCTTTGATTGCCTGCAATATTAAATCGATATTTTAGCAACATATTTAAGATATTTGCACATCGAAATGAGATAGGCAATTTATAGTAGTAGAAGACACAAGATTTATAGTGGTTCGGCCAAGAATTGGGCCTACATCCACTTTATAGTTCTTATTGATGAGTCACACTGATTTTACAATGGCTTACAATACAAGAATGATACATCCAAAATTATTTTACAAATTTAAGCATAGCTTTTAAGTAAAATATGGACGCAAGTGGTTGCTGTTCCAGGCTCTCGGGATTGGATCTCCTTCGACAGTTGTGAGTTTGAAAGTGCCATCAAGAAGTTTTTTGCCTATGACATACGGCCCTTCCCAGTTTGGCCCAAATACTCCTGTTGCTGTCATGATCCTTTTCAAGACTAGATCCCCAATTTCAAAGCTGTGTTGACGAACTTTAGAATTGAAGTGCCTGGCTATCCTTTGCTGTTGAGCTGCAACCCTGAGTTCAGCTTCTTTCCTTCTTTCATCAAGCAAGTCAAGTGCTTCAAGTTGCAGCTTTTCATTTTCAGCTTGGTTGAAATGAATTCTCCTATATGAGGGGACTTCTATTTCCACTGGAATCATTGCTTCTGATCCATATGCTAATGAGAATGGAGTGTGCCCAGTCATAGTTTTGTGGGTAGTCCTATATGCCCATAGTGCTAGTGGCAGCTTATCAACCCAACCACCTTTTTCTTTTTCCAGTTGCTTTTTGATGGTTGATTTGATGATTTTGTTCACTGCTTCCACTTGCCCGTTTGCCTGTGGATGAGCCACTGCTGAGAAGCTTTTTTGGATCTTGAATCGCCTGCAAAAGTCCTGGAATTCTTCGCTTTCAAATTGGGTACCATTGTCTGTTATTATCTTTTGAGGCACACCATACCTGCAAATGATATTTTTAGTCACAAAATTTATCATCTTTTTAGAGGTAATAGTAGCCAATGGTTCAGCTTCAGCCCATTTAGTGAAATAATCAACAGCAACAATGGCATATTTGATTCTGGATCTCGCAATCGGCATAGGCCCAATAAGATCTATTCCCCAAATGGTGAATGGCCATGGACTGACCATCTGTGTTAGCACGGTGGAAGGTGCTCTTGGGATTTTTGCAAATCTCTGGCATCTGTCACACTTTTGGGAGTAGCTAGCAGCATCTCGATTAATATCCGGCCAAAAATACCCATAGCGGAGAATTTTCTTTGCAAGGGTTTGGCCACCTGAATGGTCCCCACACTCTCCTCCGTGCACCTCAGCCAAAATTGTCTTAGCCTCTTCTTTAGTTACACATCGGAGTAATGGCATCGAGAATCCTTGTCTGTACAAATGGTCGCCTTGAATTACATATCTCGGGGCTTTTCTTAACAGCTTTTGGCGTTCTTTTGAGTTTTCTGGCAAGGAGCCGTTGAGTAGATATTCCTTGATTGGGTCATCCATGACTCCTGTTCTTGAGACACAGCCATGATCCAGTCAATATCCATCTCGTCAATATTCGAAGCTGTCAAGACTTCTACAGGGATCAATCCCAATAATTGAGCTTCGCCAGAGCTTGAGTATTTCGCGAGAGAATCTGCCTTCATGTTCTCTTCCCGGGGGATATGGTTGATTGTATAATGATCAAAATCATCGAGAAGCTCACAGGCTTTTGATAAGTAAGCAGGCAGATTTCCTCCTTTAGTTTGAAACTCTTTCTTGACTTGGCATACAATAAGCTGGGAATCACTGAAGATCTACAATACTTTGATGTTCAGTTCCTTAGCAATCCTCAAACCGGCAATAAGAGCTTCATATTCGGCTTCATTATTTGTCGAAGGAAATTCTAATCTCAATGCATAACACAATGACCGCCCTTCGGGGGTTTCAAGCACAACCCCAGCTCCGGAACAGTAGTCATTTCTTGCACCATCAACATATAATTTCCATTGGATCGGGATATCATCAGTTACCTTTTCCTCACTGTCACCTTTGTCGGTGCACTCTGCAATGAATTCTGCTAAAGCTTGTCCATTGATTGCTCTTCGGGGATGGTAGGTGATATCGTATTGACTGAGTTCAATATTCCACTTCAGAAGACGACCCGAAGTTTCAGGGCGAAATAAGACTTGCTTTAGAGGTTGATCAGTGAGGACTTTAATAGGATGAGCGTGGAAATATGGCCTCAACTTCCTGGATGCAATCAACAAACAATAGGCGAGTTTCTCTAGCTTTGAATAATTCATCTCTACCCCAGTGAACCTTTTGCTGATGTAATAAACTAGACGCTGAACTTTTGCGTCTTCTTGTACCAACGCTGAACTGAGAGCATGAGATGAAACTACTAAGTATATGAATAGATCTTCACCATTGTTGGGCTTAGAAAGTACTGGAGGCGTTTCCATATGATGAATCAACTCATCAAAAGCTTTTTGACACTCAGGAGTCCACTCGAAATTCTTTCTTCCTTTCTTCAGAGCATCAAAGAAGGGAATGCATTTATCTATGGCCTTGGAAATAAATCGACTCAAAGCAGCGACTTTCCCATTGAGGCTTTGCAATTCCTTCTTTGTTCTAGGGGGTTTGACTTCTCTTAAGGCAGTGATCTGAGCAGGATTAGCTTCAATGCCCTTGGCACTCACAATGAAACCTAAGAATTTTCCGGACTCAACCCCGAATGAACATTTCAGAGGATTCAATTTCATCCCATACTTTTGGAGGATCGCGAACATTTCTGCCAGATGGTCCATGTGGTCTACTGCCTTCTTTGATTTCACTAACATATCATCAACGTATACTTCCATAGTCCTGCCAATTTGAGGCTTGAACATGGCATTAACGAGTCTCTGATAAGTTGCCCCCGCATTCTTTAATTCGAAGGGCATGACTTTATAGCAGTAAAGACCAACATCAGTGATGAAGCTCGTGTCCTCCTGATCTGGCTCATGCATCATGATTTGATTATATCCTGAGTAAGCATCCATAAAAGACAATAATTCGTGCCCGGCTGTTCCATCCACCAACCGGTCGATTCTAGGCAACGGGAAACAGTCTTTGGGACATGCTTTGTTCAAGTCTGAAAAGTCGATGCAAACTCTCCACTTTCCATTTGCTTTTTTAACCAACACCGGATTAGAAACCCAATTTGGATAAGTGGATTCTCTGATGAAGCCATTTTCCATGAGCCGATCTACTTCTTCTTTTAATGCTGTCGACCTTTCAAGACCCTGGGTTCTTCTTTTCTGTTTTACGGGTGTGAATTTTAGATCAATATTCAAAGCATGCACTGCAATTTCTGGAGATATTCCACACATGTCGGCATGACTCCAAGCAAAAACATCCAGGTTTGCTTTTAAGAATGCTATTAGTATATTTTGAACTGTCACACCGAGTTGTGAACCCACATTTAGCAACTTGTTTGGATCTTTCTGGTCAACAAGTATTGGCACCGTTACTTCTACCGGCACCACTCTATTCTCCCCTGCACTGGTTTTTCTGGGATCTATTTCCTTTCGCGCATCACTATGCTCACCAGTGCAGGGTCCACCCCGTACTTGCTACAAGGTGGGTTCTTTGATGCGGAGCGGAGCTGCCGCACCCTTTCCCATCTCTCTCTTCTTCGCCTCCCGCAACTCTGTGAGATAACATTCCCGCCCAACATCCTGGCCCCCCTTCAAAACACCAACGCCATTATCAGTTGGGAATTTCATAGTTAGGCACCACGAGGCGAGAATAGCTTTGAATGCAACAAGAGTTGGTCGTCCCAAGAAGGCGTTATAAGTAGAAAATTCATCAACAATAACAAAAGTTTGCTTACGGACCACTCTTCTTTCCCCTTAACCAAGTTCTACAAATAAGTCGACGGTTCCGATGGGCTATTTTGGTTCCCCAGTGAACCCAACAATTTTTTGTGAAGAAGCTTGAACGTCAGCCATCGGAATTTTCATTTGATCGAATGTCTTTTTGAAGAGGATATTACAAGAAGCGCCGCAATCAACAAGCACTCTTCTCACAATAGCTGGTCCGATACCGGCGGTTATTACCAAAGGATCCATGGTGGGAGCCTCAATTCCCACAGAATCTCTAGCTCTGAATACGATGTCATCGTGAAAAGATCTTTGCTGTTTTGAAGGCACAGCATCTTCCAAGACAAAAACAGTTTCAACTTTCGGGGCATGTCTCAAAGCATGAGCATACCTCTCCATCTCTCCCCAACTTCTGCCTGCTGGGTGAGGACCCCCTGTGATTACATTAATAACAGGCCTTTCAAATTCCTACACCACAGCTTTTTCACCTAAGCCGGATTAACGAGCAAGGAGTTGCTGCTCCTGAGTAGATGAGGCTGGATCACCTCTATTTCTCTTGACATACTGTTGTAGTTTATTCTATCGCAGCAGCTCTTCAATTAAATTCTTCAAATGGCGACACTCATTAGTGTCATGGCCAGGCTGATTATGAAATCGACAAAATCTTCCATTAGGTACAAAATTTTTCCCAAGCTTCATCTTAGGTGGCTCAGGGTACTCGATAGCATCCTTGGTTGCGAAGAAGATGTTCTCTGGAGTCTCAGTCAAAGGATTAAAACTCGAAAAACGGCGAGGTTTCTTCATATCTTTCTGCTTTTTCCCACCGTTATTTTCCCTCTTATGACCACCAGATTCTTTCTTGTTAGAAGCTTTAGCCACATGGTTGTTTTCAATTTCAGCCACAACCACCTTTGCTGGTGCAGGCAGATTTTCCAGACGCATAAATTCGTCAGCCTTCTTATAAAACTTCTCCAGTGAATTCGGTTCCTTCATCTTCAACCATTTTCCGAACTCACTTGTTTTATCGATGGCTCGCATCAAGTAAGTTAGAATCATTCGAGGCTCAGCATTATCCACTTCGGCCAAGGCTATATTAAAGCGGTTCAAGAAAGATTTGATAGATTCTCTGGGAGCTTGTACGAGGCTGGACAATGACATTATGTCCTTGGCCTTTGAAGCATACAACCTAAACTGATCCTTGACTTTACGAGTTAAGTCAGAGAATTGATCCACAGATTGGACTGGTAGCTTTGTAAACCAAAGTAGAGCCACCCCCTCTAAATAGACAGGAAAATATCTGCATTTAATCTCATCTGTTGCCCTGGCACCTGTCATATGCCAGTCATATTTGTACAAGAACTGATTAGAGTTGCTTGTCCCCCGATAGGCTGGGATAGTAGGGGGAACAAACTTCTTTGGAAATTCAGCTTTTAGAATTCTTTTGGTAAACGGAGTCTTGCTTGGAGCAAACCCCCAGTCATTTTCATCTTCATCCCTTTGCATACTTTCTTTCATAATTTGGCGAACCATTCCTGATAGGTATTCCTCATCGTTTAGAGGCCTTGCCGGGAAGACGTCAGCCACTCTTTCAGAAGTTTGCCTGAACAAACATTCACGAAGAGGCGGCTGCGGCCTTGAGCCTCCAGCTTGGGGAGGTGCCCCTTCGGCGGTGCCAGCTGCCCTTTGAGGAATACTTTTCTCTTGGGAGTCATGAGCATCTTTAGTAAAGGTTGGTGCATTATTTTCTGGTTGTTGGTTAGCCCCAAGCAGAGCATTTAACCTGTCCATCATCAAAGCATTTTGAGCTTCCATTTGTTGGTATAACCCAGACACAACATCATCAAGTTTAGCCCTTGTGACTCCAACAGTAGGAGTCGCCTGATTTGGCGCTGGAGAAGTGGCAGCCCTGTCGTAAGCATCTCCGGATCTAGTAGATCTACTCTTTCTTCCAGGAGCCATGATTTCAGATAAACTTCTGGTTTTTAAGGAGAGTCTTTCAACAAATCTTTCTGAAGCAATGGTGAGAACACACCTGAGTTCGATGTTCTCAGTGAAAGCACCAAAAATGTTAACGTAAAAATCGAATGCTAACACCCCAGTGTGAGTATTAGTAAAGTGAAAGCACCACCCGTTGGTACGGGAACTAAAACAAGCAGATAATTGTAGTAAAAGTAAAGAAACAGTAGTTTTTATAGTGGTTCGGCTCAAATCAAGCCTACGTCCACTTTATCTTCTTTATCACAAGTTCGATTACAAGCTTTACAAGAATTCCTTCGATTACTCAACAATCAATACAAGTAATTAGCACTACAATGCAAAAGAGATTCTGGAATTCATCTTGAATGTATTCGATCTTCTCTTTAGGTAGTTTGGAATGTTAGAGGTGTTGTAGAGGTCGTGAATGCAGCAGAGTTTCGGCGCTTCAAAGTCTAAAAAAAAGTCCCATTCCAAATGCGGAGTAGGCGGGGTATTTATAGGGAAAATCTGGAGGTAGGTCGTAGGTCATGGACGACTTAGGGGTTAGGTCGTAGGTCGTAGGTCGTAGGTTGTAAGCAACCTAAGGGTCATCCCGAGTTAGCTTAAGTCGTTGGCGACTTAATGGAGCCAGTCTAGGTGAGATACTGGGTGTGAGCGACCTAATGTGGTAAATACAGAAGTTATCTCGGCCAGATTAAGTCGTGAGCGACCTAATGTGGTAAATACAGAAGTTATCTTGGCCAGATTAAGTCGTGAGCGACCTAAAAGAAGAGGCAGATCGTGTGGCTTTACTCTGGAGCATGTTAAGTCGTTCCCTTTTCCTAAGTTGCTAGGTCGCTAGGTCGCTAACTCGTAGGTCGCTAACTCGTAGGTCGCTAATCTTGTATGACCACTACTTTGATGTTCACTTCTATGTGTTATATTCATATATGTTTCCGCCTTAGTGATATGAATATCTGTTACTGATTTTGTGTTATGCTTATTTTATATTTGTTTCCGAAGGCCACATAGCCACTGTGTAGTAGCCTTGAGTTTGTATTTGATATGTTAGATTTCCTCTTGAAATGAAATGCATGATCTACTATCTGACATATCGGTACTCGCATAAAGCAATTACATAGATGGTCGCTCCTCAACAACCTTATTCTTCGTGCTAGTCGACGACATTACCCCGTAGTGTTCTTAGCTAGTGTGAGTATAGTGGTGGGGCCTCACATGAAATTAATGCCACCCAGCTCCTATCTTTTGAGGTTCCTGTTTTGAAAGAGGATTCTGACTCAGATGAGGAGGAAGATAAAGAGGCTGATGAAGCCGTCGTTGATGAAGACGCCAATGACGATGATAATGACGATGATAACCATAATGATGATGACAAAGGTTAGGGTGTTGGGGATAATGAGGGCGATCGTGATGATACTCCTGGAGGGGATGGCGGTGACACTTCTAGGGCTCCAGATAATGAAGATGGATCGAGAAAAGTTAACCCTGATCCTACTATCGATGAAGCGAATCAAACCTAATTCCTCAACTCCTCTGATCCCCAAAGAAAAGATGTTGATTTTTGTGTCGGAGAAAAATAGAAGAAGCAAACTTTATAGACCTCGATTCCGATTTTTTAGGTATGGAATTCTTTATTAAAATGGCTCTAATTTTCAAGATAAACCTAGCTAATATCTTAACTTTTTAGATAAGGAAGAAAACCATATACCTTTATAAGACAAATTTTGACAAGAAACAAGAGAAATAAAAGGACTATATTGGGAGTTAGATAAACAGTTAAAAGAACACAATGCACTATCCGATAAGTGTTATAAGTTTAATAAAAGTGTTACGGTGTTAATGTCTTTTATATATAAGGAAGCGGTCCCTCGACTGAAAGGAGCACGTCTTCGCTATGACAAGTTTTGGAGGAAAATAAAGAATTAATGACACTCTTTTAGATGTTAATCGAAGACAGAGATATCTTGGTAGAATTTTTGTATAAAGCTTATTGCAGACATCCAGCTATGTATTACTCATACTTGGGTGATTTTAGTGGGGGCCTGCTTAGATACCTACATAAGAGATACATATATGAACACGGGTCTGATCCTCACCCGGAGGCTTGTTGGAACTTACCATAAGTCTACTCAATTACTCGCACGTTGCATCTAGAAAAACTCAAATATTATAAGCATAAGTTCATTTATGAGATATTTAAAAGATCAATCTTGTATGAATTGGAAGAAAATTTGTAATCATGTAATTATATTGATCCATGGATCTTACTGTCTTAGTCTTTTTATCCTTAGTTTTATTTTATTATGTTATTACAGAGTAAACATCTCTCAAGCAGCCATGTTACTAGAGATTACTTAGGAAAAGTTGTCAAGTTAAGAAGAGATTACTTAGAGAAGTCCTCGCTCTTAAAATCCTCAAGATTGACCAGATATTCCTTTCTTAGAGATCTACAAAAGCTTTATATGCCACATCCCCGACTTCACTTTGATTTTCTAGGTGAGGAAAAGGAAAAGCTTCTTAAGAAAATTTGGACGTACCATACAAAATTAATTTGTGGTCGTGATAGTCCCCCAGCTGGAGAATGGGATTATAGCAAATGCCCTCCAGCTATTACCCCAGAAGGATTTAATGTCGCTTTTGAACCAACAATTACTCTTTTGGCTAACTCTTTAGACAAAGGTAAAAAAATTTGTTTCTAGACTTTAAGTGTGATAGGGCAAAGAGAGAACTTGATTGTAACAATGATGTTGTAACCTCTGTCTTATTTCTTCTTGAGTTGTAACCCCTACTATTGTAATAAAAGAAATTTGTTCTTTAGGTATTGATTTCCTTTTCATTTGTTTGAATAGGAAACAAAGTTAGCGACTACGTCACTTTTGTCAGATCCTTCATCTCGTTTCACTATCTTAGGGATAGATTGATTGCGGATCTTGAAAAGAGGTGCTTATCTAAAGATCCTTTGTCTACCAAACTCCAAAGAAATACTCAAGTGCTGGAATGGCGTGGGAAATTTTACTTCAGAAGGCAATCACCAGAGGCCTTAACAATCAAATTACTAGCCTCGAATGCCGATATTAAGAAGAAAGATAATATGGTTTGTCAATTGAAACGTCAAATTAAATCAAATCCTTCGATCGACTTTGATCATGAGATGTCCAAGCTTTACCAACAAGTAAGTGATTTGAAAATAAAACTGAAGGATAGTCAAGCACAGTGTAAATCTTTGGAATTTATCATGGGAGGTGATATTTCGAATATTAATTTACCGATTTCTCCAATCACCCCAACTGTTGGGAAATCAACAAGGTCTTGTTCCTTAGCCATTCAAAAATTCCCCACTACAGTAAACCCTCCTCCAGGTTTGGATGAAAAAGTGGTGGGCGAATGGTGCAAAAAAGTCAAATTTGAAATGATGAAGTATTCCGACAATCAACAAAAACAAAGATACTCACAACATATTAATGAGTACACAAAATTCAAAAACTTGAACGTGAAAGATATCTTCTTTAAGAACATATTACTGAATTGGAAAGACAAAACAAGACCTTTAGAGGGGCAAATGACGCTTTCAATCGCGCTATGAAGGCTCATATCGAGTCCATCGATGATGCTAATGAGGTTAGGAAGAAAGAAAAAAAACTTAAAGAAACTCTTTGTGTTGCAATACGTTACATTGTTGATCCCTTAACTTCTAAGAATCTAGATAAGATTGCACAAGACCTTTGAGGCACACACTTGTTTTTCATCTTTTGGTACCGATATCTTAATGTATTGTATAATATACTTTATAAATAATTTTATAGATTATGTAAATATCACCTGGCTTATAGCCCTTATCTGCACTTGTACTTTTGTTTCTGAATCTACTTCTTGATAACTTTGGTTACGGTTTTTTGTATTTGTTGAATCATTTGGTCTTCCTTATCAATCTTATTTTCCTACAAAGTACAAAGTAGACAACATTTCTCATCATTAATTTGAGATTTATGTAAGAATATGTTCGGTAGTTTATCTATATTATTGGAGATAGTATTAGAATTCCTAATAATATAATTCCAGAAATCTAAATCTGGGAATAATGGAAATTAATAGATCCTCATTTGAAGATAATAAGTGATGAGAAATCCACAATTGGGAACGATTAAAGACTGGAAATTCTTGTCTAACAATAATAGAAGTCCTGAGATCGAAATTTGGTAATGAAGAGAGAAGATCATAAATTCGACTCTAGTTATATTAATTGAAGACCACAAAATCTAATTATGGAATTAATAATTGAGGACTAGAAATCCAAATCTAGCATTAGTAATAGAAATTTAGAAACCCTCTTCTGGAAATAACTGATAGAAGACCAAGAACAATCGTTTGGTAATAATAAAAGCCCAGAAATCATCATTTGGAAATAAGTCATAGAAGATCAGGAATTCTCATTTGAGGTCAAATAATAGGAGTCCGTAAATCCTTATTTGGAAATAATAGAAAATCTAAAACCCAGAATCGGGTATTGATAAGTGTAGTCTAGGAGTTAATAGTTTAAGACCCAAGACCTACATTCAGGTATTAGTAAGAGAGATCCGAAAATTATCATCTAGAAGTTAGTAGAAGACCAGAGATCCATTATAATAGAAGACCTGAAACCCATATTTGGGCATTAATGAGTGAAGTCTAGAAATCAATAATAGAAGACCTGAAACCCAAATTTAGGTATTGATAAGTGAAGTCCAAAAATCATCTTTTGGATATAGTGGAAGACCATGAATTCATAATAAAAGACCCGAAACCCAAATTCGGGTATTGATAAGTGAAGTCCAGAAATCATCTTCTGGAAATTAGCCAAGGCCATAAATTCATATCTAATAATGAATGTAATTTAGGAATTATCATTCAGAAATAATAAAAGATTAGAAATTCATTCCTGGCAATAAGAAGGAAAGTTTAGAAATCATTATTTGAATAATGGAAATACAGAAATTCTCAACCGAGCCTTTTGTTCTGCACCAATCTTTGGACTTTGATTGTTCAAATATTTTGCTTTGTGTTACTCTCTGGTTCCAGGTACCTGATTCTTTCGATATGTGCCATCCTTTAGGCTTTGTATATTGTTAATGCTATGTGTGCCACTCCTTGGGCTTGGACGTCTTAGTCTGTTGTTGTCTGGTGCGCTAGGTTAGCTTATCCATAAGCAGGACCCAAGGACTTACCCGACCTCCCTCCAAGAGACACTCCAACCAGGCCTTGTAGGTGAGACTGAAGGCTTGTCTAGTGCCTTGACCAGGCCACAGCGTGGTAGGATCAAGGGCTTACTCCGTTCTCCCCCTAGGAGGTGCTCCAGGCAGGCCTTATAGGCAAGACTGAAGGCTGGTCGATGCCTTGAACTGGCCATAACGTGGCGCATTCAAGGGCTTACTTCATCCCCCCTCCAGGGGGCGCCTTAATCTGACCATAACGTGGCTCGATCAAGGGCTTAGAGATACTTTAACCTGGCCATAGCGTGACGCGGATAAACGATTACTCTAACCTCCCTCTTGGAGGTGCTTTGACCTGGCCATCTTGGCACGGACAAAGGCTTATGACCGTTTAAGGTAGTTTCCAATCTTAAGGAGAATCTTACTCCCAACCATGTAGATTTTCTTATTTGAATGGGCCTTTATTAAATTTATCTAGGGTTGCTTTACAAATATATTGATCTTACCTTGTTTGAAAAAGTTGATGATCATCCCTTCAAGAGCTCGGCGTTAATTTGTTTCGTGTCCATTCATCATATGACAATGACAGTAAGGTCCTCCTAGATTTCTTTCGTACTTGGGCTCTTTCTTTTTAGATGGCCAGTAATTGAGTTCCTCTTTTGTTAGTAAGTAGATGTTCTCAAGTTGCATTCTTTAGGGAGTCTTGATTTGAAACCTGTCTTTTGAGGTTGATTTCGAGATCTTTTGTTGCTTGATTCAGGAGTTTCGCCTTCGATGACAAATTACCACTTTAGAATTTTTCAAAGCTCGTATGGTGGTAATGATTCACTTGTTGCTCTATGCCATTTTTGAGCAAATGTGTAGTAATCGGTCATCATCTCCTTTTCAAATATAGTTCCTTTAGCGTAGAATTGAATGGCCTTCTTCATCTGAATAAACAAATTATCACCTTTAGATCTTGTTTCCCCTAAAGCAAAGTTGGGTGTAGGCCTAACATGAAATGGGTTGATGCTTGAATTATCGGGATCGTATAAATCTGTTTGCTTTTTCTCATTTACAATCCTTAGTGCTTTCATCCTAAGCACTTGCTCTTGATAACTTCGAAAGTCTTTATTGATTTGATGAATTGATCTTGCTACTCGTGGTTCTGAAGACCCTTGCTGTGATCTTTTCCATTCGCGGTTCATCTAGTAGCCAAGGGAAGGTCTAGAATAGCTTGAGGTGGGGAAAGGTGGTGTTGGTAATTCAATGAAGCTGGAGGTTCGAGCCCTCCTTCTAGCACCAAAAATGTAAATAAGAAATCTTGTCAACACCCCCAAAGCAAGGTTAGACGAGTGAATGACCCCCTCAAAACCCCTTTCGAACTGATTGGAGTAATCCTAGGTCATAACCAAATGGAAACCAAAAGGGTTTTAACTGAGTCGAAAGGGTCCTACTCCTTCGAAAGGAACCCCTTCGAAAGGCATTGATGTGCGTGTTCCATAAACGAAACCATATATAAGCAAGAATAAAAATTCATGCATTCAAGAATGCCATGTATTCTCTTTATTGATAGTTTTTATGATTACAAGGGCTTAGGTACTAATATGAAGTGAAATCCCCAATTCGACTTAGAAATTAGGGTTTACAAGCTCAAGAAAATTAAAAGAATGGAAGCAATGAATTCGGATCTCCAAAAATGGCACCCCTAGGGTCTTATTTATAGATGCAGGTTGGACCCCATTTACACTAGTCCTTTCAACTTAGTCGAAAGGATGCCTTCATGACCTTCCACTGCTATTGAATCCAGAGCGCCTCTCTAATGTTGCTTTTGAATAAGACTTGGATGCCTTTGACTCCATCAGAAGGTATAGAAGCGACTCTCATGTTGTTGTAGATATGTTGGATAAGCATAATGAAGTGAAATCCCCAATTCGACTTAGAAATTAGGGTTTACAAGCTCAAGAAAAGTAAAAGAATGGAAGCAATGAATTCGGATCTCCAAAAATGGCAACCCTAGGGTCTTATTTATAGATGCAGGTTGGACCCTATTCGCACTAGTCCTTTCAACTTAGTCGAAAGAATGCCTTAATGACCTTCCACTGCTGTTGAATCCAGAGCGCCTCTCTAATGTTGCTTTCGAATAAGACTTGGATGCCTTTGACTCCATCGGAAGGTATAGAAGCGACTCTCATGTTGTTGTAGATATGTTGGATAAGCATGAAAGGATGTCCCAATGTGTGCGAAAGGTACATAACCAATACTTGCGAAAGGTGATGATGCTTTCGAATGCTTTCATTCTGATGGTTGTAGAATCATTCATTGAGGATGGTACGGCAAGTGGTGTTGACCAGCGGATGGGTCAACTGATCGGAAGTACTTACTTGGTTGGTTACGGAAGACATTCTTGTTGACTCCTTCGGAAGCATTGGACTCCTTCAATACTTGCGGAATGTAGCTTTCGCTGAGGTAGTTGTCTCTTGCAAAATCCTTTTAATGTATGCGGAACCAACTGTTGAGGAAGGGTTCAACTGAAGTGGAGGGATAGTTTTGACTCCTTTCGACGCCTTCAGTAGCCCATAGTTCATTTAATACTTGCGGAAGCATCCCTTTGACTCTTTCAAATGGCCTTGCTATCTCCACTTTTCTTCATGAAGCTCTCCTTCGTAATGTTTTGGGCATGATGATAACAATCCCACAGTAGGACATCACCCACGGGTTTTTTTGGTTGTGGACGCAGACGAACTCTAGAACAAACGGCATCGAACTTTCTCATCTCAGATCAGATCTCACAACTTCTATATCTCGTCGCCAGCAACTCCAACAACTCCAGGGATGGCAGCACAACTTCATATGATGCAAGCATTGAATCTCAAACTCCAAATCGAGCAGCACACCATCTCCAAGCAAACAAAGTTTTAGATCTCAGCCACGAAATCCAAGCAGCACGCAGCCAGCGCTTTAACATTGTTATTTATTCGACCAGGCAATTAGCGACAAAATCATTTCAGGCGAGAGCTCTAGATTTGGGTTAGAGATTTTTTATAGGCGACAGAAGCATTATGGACTTTGGGTACAATATAAACAACAACGAGTTCATCTCCGGATCGTCTTCTCTGGACAGAAGCAAAGCAGATGTAGTGACACGAGTTCATCAGCAGGAAAACATGGTTCGTCTCAAGCAATGGAAGAGACCTAGAATAAAGAGAGAAATTGAAGAGAAGCGAGTTTAGTTTTTTTTTTAAAATGAAGGACCAATTGTTGAAGGAATGCGTGAATTTTGGGAAAAGACACCAGCTTCATGTGATCAAAGGGAGAAGGGAATTTTCTATTTTAACACCACAAACATCAGAGACGATCCCGTATCATATCGCTCGCGGGTTTTTCAAGCCGCGACGCAGATGAACTCTAGAACAAACGGCATCGAACTTTCTCATCTCAGATCAGATCACACAACTTCTAGATCTCATCACCAGCAACTCCAACAACTCCAGCGATGGCATCGCAACTTCATGTGATGCAAGCATTGAATCTCAAACCCCAAATCGAGCAGCACACCAACCTCAAGCAAACACAGTTTCAGATCCCAGCCTCGAAATCCAAGCAGCACGCGGCCAGCACTTCGATATCGATATTTGTTCGACCAGGTAATTGGCAACAAAATTATTTTAGACGAGAGCTCTAGATTTGGGTTGGAAAATTTCTATAGGCGACAGGAGCATTATCCAGTTTGGGCATAATCTGAAAAGCAACGAGTTCATCTCCAGACAGTCATCTCTAGAAAAAAGCAGATGCACTGACACAAGTTCATCAGCAATTAAACATGGTTCACCTCAAGCAAAGGAAGAGATCCAGAATGAAGCAGAGAAACTGAAGATAAGAGAGTTTTGTTTTTGAAAATTAAAAAAACAAAGGATCGACTTTTAAAGGGGTGCGTGAATTTTAGGAAATGACCATAGCTTCACATGATCAAAGAGAGAAGGGAATTTTCTACTTTGACCCCTTACTTTCAAGAATTCACTTTGAGTTATTATTTTATTTTCAAGGTTGTTTATTTTTTCTTTTGTATTTATGCTTTTAAATTTTGAACTCTAATTTCATCAATGATTCACCTAAATGTTTGTAGTTTAGGGATTTTGATATCAGGGTATTGAGTTCAGACAAAGTTGCTAGGCATAGAATCAGTATATTCAAATAGCAGGAGTATGAGTTACTGAGTGTTGTAAGCGTTTGAATATATAATCCTAGTAGTAACTTTGTGGCAACAGCAAACACCAATGATATAGTGATCGAAGTTGGGTATACATGTATGTCTTTTTTTGTTTCATTTATGTTTCCGCATTATTTACTTTTTATCTACGAATTATTTTAAATAAGATATTCACCCCCTATAGAATATATTGCACGATCCTAGTAATAATTATTTCCTATTCATGGGGATTCAAAAAGTTTTGCATTTCCCACACAATCAATAAAATCTGCATCAAGGTATGAGTTGTAACATCCATTGTTAATTCTATCATGATTATACATAATAGCAATGAAATCACCTACAATCACCCAAGGTATTATTATCGAATTGGCTTAATGTTTTAAGTATTCCCATAAAATAATGCACTTTTCTGATCAGTTGCGTGCATATATGAAGGTGCAAAATAATGTCATACCTAGTTTGTTCCGAATGAAGCAAGTAATGAATCGTTGATTTTGGTGTATGACAGACACATCTCATGATTTTTGATTCCATAGAATCATAATTCTACTCTTGTTTTGATGATCATTATTATGAGTGTATTCCCATTCAGTATTAAGGCAATTAACAACTTTTTTTTTTAATTTTTTTCTACTGTTAAAATATTTCTAAAATACCAATAATGGAGCCTTGTTTTTGTTTTATGATTTCTGTTACATCTAGTTGTTTAAAAGGGAATTTAGACCCTTTATATTCTACACAATCATATTCACTAATCTTATTGCACCAGGTTGCTCCTATATCCAGATGAAAGGGAGCGCTCAAGTTTGTCTTTGTACGATTCCTTTTTTTCCTTTAGATTTTACATGCGAAACCATATTTTTCTATACAGGGTTGTCGATCACGTCCTCGGCGTGAATTCAAGTGGTGTGTCATCCTGAAATTGTTTTCTACATTGTTTGGCCCTGGTACGCAAGCCAATACTTGCCTTTGGTTGATCATTATGAGGGTCAAGCTATGCCAATTATCCTTGCGTTTTGACAGTCGATGTTTCGGTAGTTTGCATTGGTTTATTTTATTCATGCTTCCGTGCTAACATGTTATTGCCATTTTCCATTTCATTTGTTAATTGATCTGTATTTGATGTAAATTAAGGAGTATATACTAAACTGGAATTGTGTTGTGCCTGGGAAGTAGAATGCTGGTGTGTTAATACTATTTGATTTGATTTACATTTGAATTTGTTTGGGCTGTGTCGTCCGAGGTTGAAAGTGTTTCAGAGCACTCTAATTCTATGTCAGACATATCATTGTGCAAATCTTTAATCTTTAATGTTGCAGTGTTGACTTCCTTAAGCTCTATTGTGCTATTTTTTGATGGATTTTCCGTGTTTTGTTTGCCTTCCACAAGTTCATTTTGTGTACTAATGCCTTTACATTTTTGTATGTATTGATCTTGTTTCGAATTAACTGGGTTTTCCATGCCCATGCAATCATTTGAGGTATCTTTCTCTATTGTTGTTTTGGATGCCCAAACTTTTTTAGATGCACAAAATTTCATCGGGTATCCAAAACAATTACACTTTTGACATACCGTTGGTCTTCACTCATGCTCAACTGGTTGCATGAATACTTCATTATTTTCAAGTCACTACGACCACTTCACTTGGAAAACTAAAGTCATTATTTATTTCTACTAGAACCCGGGCAAATGATATTTTGATCATTCCCTTAGTAAATTGATCCATCTTTATTGGGTTGCCTAAAATAGATGCAATTCTACTAATACCTCCTCAGACCAAAAGTCAGATTTCAATCCTCGAAAGCGTACCCAATTTGGGATTGTTTGTAATAATTCTTTGTAAAGATTAAGATCATGTACCCAATGCTTCATCATCATACGCTTCTTATCGTAAAAATATGGACCCCCTTACAAAATTCTTTTATAACCATCTTCATTTTCAAAATTAATCACGTGAAAACCATTTTTTCTGGTGTGAGTGTGAAAGACTCTTATTGGTTTTCACATCCTTTCAATGTATGCCTTAAAGTAGTACTAATAAAGGCGTGATCGTACCACGTAAATAACAATCGAGTTTTCCCAATACCTTTTTGTGGATTCGATTGCTGAGTTCGCCATTCTAGTGCATCTTTTATGAGTGAAATCAATAGGATTGTAGAACTTCAGAGGAGTTGAAACCAGGATCTCTTCTTCGACTATCACAACCTTACATGATTTTGATGCAGTCTTGTAAGAGTTGTCATGTCTTGTCCGTGGCCTTGTGGCTGTCGGCATCGGTTGAGTTGTCGGAGGGTGTGGGGTTTCTACTTGAGGATAGGGGAGGAAATTCAGACTAGCCGAGAAGAGTTGTCGTAGGATTGTGAGATGAGTTAAATGAATTCTGTGCGAAACCCTTGTATCTAAATGATTCGTTTCTTTCTGGTTGAGGAGATATGCGTATTTTCTTATGGTTTTTCTGTGATACTATCAGAGTAAACACTTCGTCATCTAGAGAAGTATTAGGCACAGGTGGATTAGGGTCTGGAGGAGCTGGTGGTGGGGGGACACTGGCTGCTGGTCTTGGAGAAGATGGCTAGGGTTTCCTGCCATTATGGTTGATGTTTGAAATTAGTTTATCACGAAAAATAATTTTGAAGTCGTTTTGATTTTTTTAGGACATATTTTCTTCATTGTTTTATGTGTTTGAGTATCACTAAATATTATGTCTAAGATGAAATGTTATAAGGCTTTGTACAGTAGTGTTGGAACTAAAACGGATATAGAATTTTCAATTGTGACTTAGCATATCCAATGCAAATAGGATGTAATGTTAATTAAATTCAATGTATCAAGATATAAATCACATTGTTAACTCAATATGACTTCTAAAAAGCAAACATCGTATTAAGAAAAAGAAGACTATTCCAATGCAAATGTATTTGTAAAAAAAACTTGACTATACGTCCCAATCAAAATTTAAATAAATAAAAATAGAACAAAAATTACTTTATTATGTATACGGGCGTTACAGTAAACGCTTCGCGCGTGATGATAACATGCGCTTCGCATGTGGATTTTTTATATTATACAAATGCGCTACATTAAGATATAATTTAAAATTTAATTAAGATTAATTGATTAACACATGTACAGTTTATGGAAAATTAGCATTTTAATTAACAAAAAATTTGCATTTTAAATAACACATCAGTATTTTTAGGTATAAAACCGATTGATTCAGCTTTTGTATACATAAATTTACCTTTTAATTAAGATAAGAGTAACTTAATTTTAAATTTAATTGAGGTATAAATGACTGACTTAGTTTTAGTAGATGATAAAATGACATTTTAATTAAGATATGAGCGGTTTTAGTTAATAGATAAGAATGACTGACCAATTAATAGAACATAAAATTTTGAATTTTAAGTAAGGTGGGAGTATATATAGGTATAATTAGATGTAATTTAAATCTAAAGGGTATTTTGAGAAGTTTATGTTTACACAAAAAATGTGTGACACCAAAGTTATTACAATCAGTATTAAAGATTACAACTATTATTAACGAAAAAATAATTTGCACAAATATTTAGCTATATTTTTGGTTTGAAATCATGTGTAATTAATTTGTATTTAATTTAGAAGGTGCAATATCTAATTTTTTTGTTATTTTGAATTTCTGTTTATATTATTAATTAATAAAGAATGAATTTGAAAATGAAGTTTATGTGTTGGATCATATTTTTAATTAATATTAAAATTTAGTAATATTTATAGAGAGAGGTTTTGAATTTGTAAAGAAAGTTTAATTGTTAGATACTACTATTAAGTAATATTCAGTGAGATAATAAAATTATAAACACAATGGGAATGTAAAGACAACGTTAGGTAACTTTGATTTAATTATAGTGAAGAGACGATTTATTGCTTTATTTACGCTTCTAAATGCTAATTAAGTTTGTAACTGCTACCCGCCGTTCGTAGCTCGGTTGGTTTGGGGGCTGGGAGATGGGAATCAAAGGACTGCGTCCGGGCAGGTTCGAATCCCAACGCCAAACCATCAGTGGGAGTTTCAACGTTAAGCATCCGTGTGCGACGACTAAATAAAAGCGGGGTAGACACACGGCGTGGTTTAAGTGAGTATAAATGAATACCATGATCTTAAGGTTTCCCATGAACTCAAAAAAAAAAAAAAAAAGTTTGTAACGGCTAAAACTCTTCCTCCTCAAATTAAATAAATTATAACATTAAACTTACGTTACGTGCATTTACAAGTGCCAAAAAACGCAAACGCGCAACGGAAATAAATTTGAGACCTGCCTATTCTTTCTGCCTCTTCATGGCACCTAAAACTAGACCATTGTGGCGGCAAAATTCTACTCCGCAGCCCATGCCGTCTGCGCCTCCGTCGACTTCATTGCCGACCTCTTCTTCATCCTGTTCCAAACTGGTACCTTTTATGCCTTTTCTTTTCGTTTACGAAACTAGGGTTTTTAGCACTTCCCTGTTATAGTTACTACTTGCATTTCAATCCCTAAAGAATTTACGGTTTTAGATTTTAACAACACTTGCTGACCTGGATTAAAATTACATGGTAGATTTCATTGAGTGACTGGTGGTTGATCAAATCTGAGACCGATGTTGATGGAAAGAGACTTGCAGTTGGTGGATATCATTATTCATGGTATTTTTCCAAATTCCTGTTGATTGATATTCGTTTTTAAATTTTTTTTGTATAAAGTTTAGATTTTTATGATTGGTTGGATTGACTGAGTTTATATGAACTGTTTTCGGCTTGCAGTGAAGAAAAAACTATGCATATTTTTACTTCTGCACCGGTTGTGAAGACATTTGATCCTTATACTGTTGAGACTGCTGATGGTTCTACTTTAAGGCTTCAGGGTGGTATCAATAGATCACGGATGCAGCAGAATGGGTTTCCTCCTGAGGTACATTGCTATTTTGCTAAACTGTAATTTATAAACGAAGTATGCAGCTGTGATTTTATTTTAAGTAGTTACATGTTTACTTGCTATTCATGAGCTAAGGATGCTCGAAAAATATATCAATGTCCATCTCCATAATTTTGAATAATTAGTTCAAGTTTCATACTATTTGGTGGTAAAGCGGAAGAATACGAAGTGAAAATTAAGAGATTGCCTTATTACAGAGGTAAGAGTTCAACTTTTAATGCACGTGGATTTGAGGAAAAACATGAAAATATTTGTTTTTAGTTCAGTGGAAACATAAACGTACTGCAAATCTTAATCTCCTCATGCGATGCTTAATTTTTAAACTTTCTTAAAAAAAATTGGTGATTTTTTTTTTAATTTTTTTTACAGTATCAACTTTGATTGCTATTATTACATTGCTTAGTATGTGATTGCTAATAGTGCACATGATGTTATGGCTCATATTATTCATAATCCATCAGGTTTCCCAATGTTTCTTTATTGGTTTTCCATATAACTGGGAATATTATGCAAAAAAAGATTTTGGGCCCATAATTCCCAATTCCGCAACTTTTCCAACAAGTTCAGTCATCAGCAATGAAGGAATATTTCCAGTTCCTGAGGCCTTTGAATTCCCATTGGTTAAGTTATTCAACGATTGTGCTTCCAATCCTGAATCATCAGTAGATGATCTGCTGCTAAAAAATTTAACTTCCAGCCCAGTCAATGCTGAATCAGACGATACATTATATATCAATAACGATAGTGTACAAAGTGAAACTATAAGTGCATCCGAGAAGGGCAACGATGATGTAGAAAGGTACACACAACATGAATGTCATGAGTTGCATAATGGAGTAAGTTGTGAACATTTGATAAGTAATTCGCCAAATGTGAATTGTGATAATCAGAATGAAAGTAGGCAAATGTTACAAATTGATTATTTGTCTGATAATGAATCAGAAATCAACAATGAAAAGTTACGTTTTGAAAACACCTTCGATTCTGTCAAAACTACCGATGATTTTTCAAATGCTTTATCACCTGAGGTTTTGGAAAGTTCACATACCCAACAGGAAGATAATTCTGCCGGCAAGGATCCAGAAGTTATAACCAGAAAAATGAGTTCAGCTTTGGAAGCTTCATCTGAATCACCACAAGCTTGCGCACAAAGAAGTACAGATACTGAAAGTAATCCCCCTTCTGGAGTAATCCCTATGCATGACTTAGTAGGTTGTGAACATTTGCCAAGTAGTTCGTCAAATGTGAAGTGCGATAATCAGAATGAAAGTTGGGAAATGTTGCCAGTTGAATCTTTATTTAATAAAGGAGCAGAAATCAACAACGAAAAGTTAAGTTTTGAAAAGCCTGTGGATTCAGTTAATTACACTGATGATTTTTCAAATGCTTTATCGCCTAAGGATTTGAGAAGTTTGCATTCCCAGCAAAAAGATAACTCTGCCAACAAGGATCCAGAATTCATAACCAGAAAAATGAGTTCGACGTTGGAAGCTTCGTTTGAATCACCACAAGCTTGTGCACAAAGAAATACAGACACTGAAAGTTATTCCATTTCACTAGATAAATTTTGCTCAAGTCTTTCATCGCCATTTGCTAGTTCAATGCTTAAACAAATGATGAGGAAGAAGCGATGTGGGTCTGAACTCAATTTGCAGAGCCACTCTAAAAGGGTAAGAGTGAATCCTTCCAATGATGATTCAGATGTTCTAGGTTCAACATTTAATGAGAATACTAGTATACTCCCCTTAAGTGGAAAAGAAAGCACGGAAAATGACACAAAAGCCTCAAGTGCTGATGCTTCTCCTGTAAGAAAAGATAACTCTGATTGTTATATGTTGAGGACTTGCGATGCTAAAATGGAAATCAACAGTCTGAATTGTGAGAAAAAATCGAAGTCGACTGTCCAGAGCCCTAACAGTTCGGAGGTAATAATTAAGTTGACCTTTTGCGCTACTTAAATCACAGTATTGATTTAATTTATTTCTCAGATATTTGAGCACATTCTCTTAACACTTAGATTTCAACAAAATCTCAATCTCAATCATTTGTTGCATGTGGCATTTTACTTAAATGAAACTGGTTATTAGGTCCGTCAATGGATACCCGAAAAATCTGAAATCCATATGTATCCGCATCCGCATCCGAAAAACGGATAAATATCCGATATCCGAAAAAAGGATGTGGATGCGGATATGAAGACATCCGCATCCGAAAATTATCCGTCCGGTATTTTTCAAGATTATAGTTTAAATTATGTGCATTTCAGTATAGTGAAAGATATTTATGGTTTTATTAAGTTAGAAGTATATATTATACGCACTAAATGTATATTAACCGCTTAAAACTATTTATTTTCATTATATTTTTTTATTTTTAACACCTTAATAATCAATGGGATTGAAAAAAGTTTATGTTAAACTAAAATTTTCTGTTTATATTTCTTGATTTATCAGTCATTAGCAGATTTGATATTTATCCGATATCCGTCTGTATATGGGATGCGGTTATCCGATATCCGTAAATGATTTCGAATGCGGATGTGGCACTATCTGCATCCGAAAGTATCCGTTGACAGACCTACTGGTTACCATCATTCTGCGATAAAAAATGCGTGTTTATTAAAAATAAATTTGTACCACTAATTGATTTGAATATTCGAACTCTCATCTCTTCGCGCTAGTTTTTACCACAAGGCTAGGGGCTTAAAAAAATTGTGTGATGAGCATTGTTCAAACACACGACCATCGTATCTTCTCTCGCAACTAAACGATCCTCACTATCTCTCTCTTTGTG
Source organism: Allium fistulosum (assembly GCA_030737815.1). NCBI lineage: Eukaryota > Viridiplantae > Streptophyta > Magnoliopsida > Asparagales > Amaryllidaceae > Allium > Allium fistulosum. The sequence goes on along the minus strand of CM060908.1, from coordinate 531,344,918 downwards.
TGTGTGCACGCGCATGCGTCATGTACATATGTATCTATGTTTACGCTCGCTTGCACGTGCGCGCGTTCGCACACACACATATTCATGTTCTTTTGAATTCTTCTCTCATCCTCTTTGTTTTTTCTATGCATAAAATTTTGGTTATAAGCGAATTTTTTAGGTATATTATATTTGTTAGCGAGATCATCTTGCAAAAATTTGAATAATTTTGAAACTTATAACTCCTTAACAAACATATGTACAAATTTGTGCACAAATGATCTCATTAACAAATATAACATATATACAAATATTCATTCAAATACAATTTTTTTCGCACAAAAAGATGAAGAATAGAATGAGCATTGATAAGACGGAGGACCTTGATCCCTATACATATACATAAAAAAAAGGTGGAAACCAGTGCACGATGGCGGGCTCTGAGGAGGTCGATAATGTACGCAGTCTTTTCCTCGCATTGCGAAGAGGCTGTTTCCGAACATATATGTATATATATATATGTGTGTGTGTGTGTGTGTGTGTGTGTATATACACACACACATACATGCATACACATACATACACACACACACACATATATATATATATACATACACACATATATGTATATGTGTGTGTAGAGAGAGAGAGATGTGAAAAGGATTTTGTGCGATTTGTTTTCGAATCAATGTGATTTTTGGACATGTTTTATTTGTTATCAAGTTCATTTATGCAAAAATTGAATAATTTCGAAACTCACAACTCTTTTAAAATCGCAAGTCAATACGAACCATCAAAACTATTTATATTAGCAGTCGATTTGAAATGTTTACCCAGTCTTACCCTATCTTGTAGGGAAAACTGCTTACGAAACATGGTCGATAAACTAAGTATCTACAAAAACGGAATCCAACGATACATGAATAATGCTTTCGATATAACATGTATTTTACTATTTGTTGATAAAGTGTGTTGATAAACAAAAATGTATGATTGATATCACCTGTTATTACGAGTACCGAGTTGATCAAATATATCTTCGAACTGAGAATTCACTTTTGATGCTGCTATTGAAGCCGAGCTGCATCATTCAGACATGTTCAACAGTTTGCTTGCTTTTCAAGCAGCTAAACATTTATAATTTGTGTAGGAAATGAAATCTCCATTGACTTGTGGTAAAATCGGGAAGCAAAAAGCCACCTTATCAACCTCGCCTGAATTACTCAACCCGAAAAGGTCTAGATCAGGTAAAAATTGAAACCTATATCACAATTTTTATTCATACATAGCATGCATTTCTTGTATAAAGCATTCTGCAATTCCATCAACTAAGTGTTAGATGCAAGTGACATTAAAATTGTATTAAAACCGACTCTAGTCCATAATTAATTATGTCATTTTTTTTGCAGGAAGGCTGCTCCTTCCTCCCATAAACCGATGGCAGCGTGAAATTGTCTATGATATGGTTTGTTACCCTTTTCCTATTTAATAATTCAGACTGATGTTGTCTAGGAGTTATATGGATTTCAGACCTTGATTGATTTAGATTCATACCTATTCATAAAATTTTGCTTGTATAAGTGTGTCATTTATGCTATATCTTGTTGTGTAAAGAATTTTAGCAAATATGCTTTCGATTTATATTTTATTGAACTTATTCTATTTGAAACTATTTTATAGGATGGATCAATTACTAACATTGCTGATGTAGACAAATTGACTTCTGTTACAGGTTGGTGTTATACTTCATTTTCTATGATGCTTTATTACTTTGGTTTATATTCTTGTCTATTGACATGCTGCTTGGTGCAGTCTGTATTATAACAATGCAAAATTTTCTTCATTTTCTATTTTGGGTTAAGAGCATCTCCAACCATTTGGGGATTCAAAGTTACATTTTGTGTGGTTAGAAAATCTAACCCCTCAAATTTTCCAAAAAAAAAAAGAACTAGACATCTGTTCAACAGGCGCATAGAACAAGCGTTTGGGGTCTAGGCGCTTGTTGAACAAGCGCCTAAACTTCTGGTTGCTTGTTCATCTAGAAGTGAGGCGCTTGTTGAACAAGCGTCTAGACTTCAGGTGTTTGTTCAACAAGCGTTTAAACCCTAGGCGGTTGTTCAACAAACGCCCAATATGATTACGTTTTCTGAATCCAATTGAGCTGAATTTGTAAACAATTATAAAGTACACACTCTTGAAGAGTGATTTGGAGTTACATATTACATTTTGTAATATCTACACCCTTGTTGGAGATCTTCTCATGACTGAAGATAGCTTGGTTCTTTTTGACCTTCGGCGTATGTTTTACTAAGCTTGTACCCTTTTTTCTTTTTTCAAAAAAAAGAGCAGCTTTTTGACAAAGTTTATCATTTCAGAGTGGTTTTTGCTTTCATTATATGATTCTTTACTTTATGTTGTTAGATGATAGTTATAATAATAATACCATTTTCAATTTTCAACTTTCAACACTGTTTTGTCAATTTTGGTTGCTTTTGTTGCATTTCAGGGTTGATGATATTAATATTTATGCATATAGATGGCTATAGTTTATATTTTGTCTAATTTTGTTTAAATATCTGATATTGTGTCAACAGGGGGCACGTCAAAACAGTCAAGGAGAAGAAAGTAAATGATAAGTCGCTCTTTGTCATCAGCGCTGAATCATCGAAAGACTTTATTTATTTGTCTTTCATGTTGCAAGTTTTGAAACTTGGTGCGAAGCTACAGTTGTACATTGAAACTGATCATCTGGCATAATTTATGTAGTCTATTTTTTTTTTTTTTTACTATATTCGGGAGAACCTGGTGGATCGATAAACTTATGAGGAAAATAAAGTTGTGTTTGTTCGTTTTAACTCATGACATCTATTATAATTTATATAATCTATTGTACTATTAAATATAAAATGCATCATTCTGTTTGTTTTCTTATTCCAAGTCCTTAGAGATCCAACTAAAAATGTTACAATTGTTTGTAGTTCTTAATGCTTGTACAACATGCCTATATATCGTCTACTATATGAATACTTAGCATTTTCGATTTCTTTCGATCATGGATGGAATGATGTAAGTTATTCTGAATTTTGATTCCTTTCAACACTGGAATTTCAATTGATGAAACTTGGAATGGTGCATGGAATTCTATTTTTTCGTCAAAAAATTTGATAAGGTAGAATGTATGTGAAGGATTAGATAGGTGGTGTTATTTTTTCGTTTATAATGACTCAGATTCAAAACGAAACTTTTATCAGTGAACTCGTATCTAATTTTTAGGCAATATGTACCAGTCAGATACTTCATATTCTGAATGTATATTGCAGTTCTCCATGACAATTAACCGTTGTAGTTAGCATATAAAAAGCTACGTTTCCACATCTAAACTCTTACTCGAAAAATACTTCAATAATTCATTCGTCTCTAAATTACTAAATGGTTGCTTGGAAATTTACTCATTACAATTTAAATTTTGAAAATTTATACCTGAACAACTAGACAAAAGTCGCTATTTTTACATTCAAAGCAACTTATTTATATTGATTTGAAATCAGATGAGACTTTGATCAATGTACTTGTATTTACATTATAGAAAATGTGGAACTGTCAAATAGTTCATATTCCAAACGTACGTTGTAGTTCCTCCATGGTGAGTAACGGTTTTTGATGAAAACCCGAATTTAAGTTTAAATTATTTTAGAAATTCTAAAGGTTATATGATAAACTTTATGAAAATAATTTGAAACTACGGGAGATTTTTGAACTCGAAGAGAGGAAAAAAAAGAAGAAAAAAGCATACATGTAGATTTCATAACTTGAAGCTTCAAGAGATTTGAACTTGAAGAGAAGAGGGGAAAAAAGTAGCAGTTAAGTCGACTTCAACCTCGTATATCTTTTCTATACTTAGGTATATCATCGTTGAACTTAACATGAGCTTCTTCAAACATACCATTCCGTTTTGTATTTGCTTAAAATTTCAGTTGTAGTCTTGGCAAAATAACAAGAGAGCTGAATGGAGGCATGCAAATGCAGTTAAAAGTTAAAATTACAATGTGTTGTTTTCTCAAGATGTCTTTGGGTAGGTTGCATTTAAAAATAATATGCCCGTGAAAAGGCCTGTAAACAGATAATTTTGTATGGATAGTGTTAACCTACCTTTTGCCAAGGCAGTAGACATGCGATATAACCTAACGGACTTCATGATTATCAAGGCCAGTAGCCCAGAGCGATGATTGTGAGGTCTAGAAATCAAGTGCAGTAGGCAATGATATGAAGCGACGATCGACCAAGACCAAGAGATAAAATCTCCGAAGTATTCTACGTACGGATTAGTACCTCGCCCAGGCAGGGAATTGGTATCTATCCCTTCCCCTAAGGGATCAGTACATGTCCTCAATTTTTGTCCCAAACTGGGTGGGACTGGTATAAAGTGACAAGCAAGGCCCCACGAGGCTACATTTCAAATCTCAAGTCGTTTAGAGTTTATATGCGCAAGTTATGGAAAAATTACTTCACCTAAGAAAGGGATCGGTATAAAAGGGATCATATAAAAGGGATCGGCATAAAAGAGATCGACATATTTCAGCCAAGCAAATACAACTCAATGGAAAACAATCAATATCTCAAAATCCATAAGTTCAATGCATATAAAATATTGTGAGCAAGATGTGGGGACACTAGGGAGTCTACCCTAGGGATCACACATCAAATAGAGCAAGTTGTGGGGATCGACCCTCTTCCCTCCACAGGGATCGGCTATAATAAGCATTTACAACATATTGCAACAAAGATTGATCAATAACCCGAGTTCTACTAATCCAATTAGCACGAAACTTGGAGGCTTAGCATAATACAACAAGGAGAAGCTTTCCTAGGGATCACATGGCATTTGGAGGAGTTTGGAGTGATCGGCCTCTATCCCTCAATAGGGATCGACCCTCTTCCCTCTTAGGGATTGGTTGAACCCAACTTTATAGCAAAGATCGATCAATATATCAACATCTACACATCCAATTGACATGAAATTTAAAGCACAAGTTTACTACAACATGTGGAACACAACATATGGATCGCACATCAAATGGAATACTTTGGAGGAATCGGCCTATATCCCTTCAAAGGGATATGCTAAAATCAGAGTACACGTAACACCACTGCACGGAAAATGCGATATCTCATAAACCGTAAGTCGAAATGGCACGAAATTTTGAGAGGAAGTAGCTAATATCATGGGGAACCCCGCGAAGTGATCGCACCCCATTAGGGCACTAAAATAGGGATCGGTACCGATCCCTATTGTGGGTCCCAATAGGCCTTAAAACTCTTATGTGGCCTCGTCATGGCCTGGAAGTTCTTCTGCCAAAATTTCAGCCCGATCCGTGCACGTCTTCCCCTATAAATATAGTAGACATGGCATTAGAAAAAGGATCTTCTATCTTCTCTTTATCTTCAACCTAGTCTACACTCTGCCAATTTATTTTTGGATTTCAGATTTTAGCTATAAACAAACTACAGTATAATAAAAGGGATTATTTTGGAGTTGACGTAGGCCAGAGTTAGTTGAACCACTATAGATCTTCTCTTTTTACTTGCTTTCATTTTTAATTTTTCTTTTCTTTATATTACATTCTCTACATTAGATACTATCTAAGATATGTGACTGGACATTGGTGCTTTTAGACAACTGGGTGTTGGTGGCTAATTTTTATCGCCAACATTTTGGTGCTTTCACTGAGAAGACTTGCACCCGTGGATTTGGAAGCTAGGATCTTAGATTTGGAAGCTTGGATACTCGGATCTAGGAAGCAATGGCTAGGCAACCAACAAGGAGAATGCTACCGGAATGAAGCCACCATGGAGGGAGTCAGAAGGCTTCCTCGAGAGATGGAGCTAATCAAGCATCTATCTACATCACCGGGGATGAAATGAGAACGATGATGGATTCTATGCAGGAAAGGATGTTGAAAAGACAAGAGGAGATGATGCAGAATTTATTTCGACAAATTGGACAAGTTGAAGCACAAAGTCAAGGGAATAGAGTCGCAGGAGCTAATGAAAACTTAGATCAAGGAGTTGAAGCAGCAGGAATCGCTAGAAATCAGAACCAGGAACAAGAAAATGGAGCCAATGGACAAAGGAATGGGACAAACAGCCGGGGGCTGTCCCCGGCCATCTTAGAAGTACCAGCACCGATCCCTCCAGAGGGATCGGCACCGATCCCAAAAGGCTGGTGCGCATGCCTATGGGTCTGGTTGATTGCAATGCTGGAGGACCTGCGATCAATCCCATGGAGCTTGGTGCGAATCGGAATTTGGATGCTCGCCCGGAGGAATACGTTCCAGAATTCCCTCATAGACTCGGGGGGCAGCTTGGACATGATGATACGAGACTAGCACTGGAAGACAATGCCAGGTTTGCAGAGATGATCAGGCAAGCTATGCGTGGAGGATTAGTGAACATGGATCTGGAGGATGTAAATAGAAGTCCATTCGCTCCTAACATCTGGTCGAAAGATTTATAAAGCAGTTTCAGGTTAACATTACGAGACCCAAGAATGTGATGTCATTGACATCATCAAAGTAGTGGGTAGGAGAATCACTCAAAAATTTCTTAACCAGGTTCAATGCGGCAGTTATCTCAGTGGATTGACCAGATCCATCAATGGTTTTGATGGAGGCAGTGTCAGGAGTTGCAGATAATTCAAATTTTAAGATATCACTGATGCTGTATCCACCGATGGATCTCGGGGAATTCTACAATGAAGCAGAAAGGTTTTTGCAACATGAAGATGCGAAAGCTGATAAAGAGGCAATGGAAGTTAATACGGTACGGGGTGGAAAACTGCCTAGTGAAAGCTCAGGAAAGGACAAGGGTAAATGGAATATGGACAATAGGTTCGATGGATCGAAGTGACATGGGGGAGAACCAAAATTCTCTTCTTACTCGGAATTGAATGAAATCCTAGAATGGATATATCTGGGTACTCGAGGATGCTTTCCGTATCGAAGGCCGGCAAGAAGGGAACCTTTCGAACGCGAACAGACATCAGGAAAGCGCTGCCTATTCCATGAGCTAGATGGGCACAATACAAATGACTATAGGTATTTGAAGGATATCATTGAGGAAACGTGAGGAATGGTCAGTTACACAATACGTAAGGACTCGGGCTGCGGCGGTGGAACAGGAGCAGCCACCATCCACCTCAAATGAAAATGGCACTAGATCAAGGCATCATCATCAACTTGTCATCTATTGATTGGGATGGCATGGAATAAGTAACAAACTCCATAGTAGGACGGCTAAGTCACTTACACATGTACGAGATCGAGGACGGTCCCTAGGCATGCGCTAAGATGATGATAACCATAGTGCTCGAATTTACAATTTTTTTTGTTTTTTTCTTCTTGTTTGCTTCGAACTCCTATTTTCCTAGTTTTATTTGAACTCTGGTTTATTGGTTGTACAGATTCTTATTTTATATTTTGGCAAATGGACTAATGAATGCTTAAATTTGGATCAATGTAATAGATAACACAGGTCGCGATTGTGGTCCTGTCTAGAGAGATGGGATAACAATCACAAGGTACGGGTCATTTCGTTGGGCAAATACGATGAAACAGACTCGTGCATCATGGATTAAGTCCTCAACTCGGTATCGAGGCCGAAGAATAATACCCAACAAGGTCATCATGTATGGACTATTCCTGACAAGGGGTAGGTCGCTTCGCTCGAACGCGATGGATTGACCTACTCAGGTCGTCGAGTATGGATTATGCTTGACAAGGATCTAGAGGGATTAAGGTCATCAGGTATGGACTATTCCTAGCAAGGGATAGGTCGCTTTGCTCGAATGCGATGGATCATCCTACTCAGGTCATTGAGTATGGAATGTGCTCGGCAAGGATCGAGTGAGATCGAGAATTTGGATTAGGGTAACAACCCAGAGAGGTCATGGATTTGGATATCAGTTTCAAACAGCAATGGATTTGGCTTTGGATGGATGCAGATTTGGATAAAACGATCCGGAGAGATTGTGGATTTGGATTGAATTATGGATTGGAAAATACGGCTATCGATGGATTCTGGATTTCGGATTTTGGATTTATGGCAATTCAAAACATACCTTCTTAACGCAAGGCATGTTTTGGAGAACAAAGTGTTAACCCACCTTTTTCCAAGGCTGTAAACATGCAGATTTAACCCAACAGACTTCACGACTATCAAGGCCAGTAGCCCAGAGCGATGATTGTTAGGTTCATAAATCAAGTGCAGGCAACGATATGAAGTGACGATCAACCGAGACCAAGAGATAGAATCTCCAGAATATTCTAAGTACGGATTAGTAACTCCCCCAAGTTGGGGATCGGTACATGTCCTCAATTTTTATCCTAAACTTGGTGAAACCGATATAAATGACAAGAAAGGCTTCACGAGGCTACATTTCAAATCTCAAGTTGTTTGGAGTTTGTATGCGCAAGTTATGGAAAAATTACTTTACCTAAGAAAGGGATCAGTATCATGTAAAAAAGGATCGGTATAAAAGGGATCAGCATATTTTAGCCAAGCAAGTACAACTCAATGGAAAATAATCAATATCTCAAAGTCCATAAGTCCAATGCATATAAAATTTTATGAGTAAGGTGTGGGGACACTAGAGAGTCTACCCTAGGGATCACACGTCAAATAGAGCAAGTTGGAGGGACCGGTCCTCTTCCCTCCATACGGATCGGCTATAATCAGCCTTTACAACATATTGCGATAAAGATTGATCAATAACTCGAGTTCTACTAATCTAATTGACATGAAACTTGAAGGCTATGCATAATACAATATGAAGAACCTCCCCTTGGGATTTCATGGAATTTGGAGGAGTTTGGAGGGATCACCCTCTATCCCTCAATAGGGATCGGCCCTCTTCCCTCTTAGGGATCGGCTGAATCCAACTTTATAACAAAGATCGATCAATATCTCAACATCTACACATTCAATTGACATGAAACTTGAAGCACAAGCTTAATACAACATTTGGAACACCACATAGGGATAGAACATCAAATGGAATAATTTGGAGGGATCGGCCTCTATACCTCCAAAGGGATCGGCTGAAATCAAAGTACGTGTAACATCACTTCATGGAAAACGTGATATCTCACAAACCGTAAGTCAGAATGGCACAAAATTTGGAGGGTTAGTAGCTAACATCATGTGGAACCCCCCGGAGCGATCGCACCCCATTTGGACACCAAAATAGGGATCGGTACTGATCCGTTTCGTAGGCCCCCAATGGGCTTGAAAACTCTTGTGTGGCCTCATCATGGGCTAGAGGTTCTTCTGCTGAAATTTCAACCCGATCCGTGTACGTCTTCCCCTATAAATATAGCAGGCATGGCATTAGAAAACGGATCTTCTGTTTGCTTCTCTTTATCTTTAACCTAGGCTACTCTCTGTCAATTTTATTCTTAGATTTTAGGTTGTAACTGTAAACAAACTACAGTATAATAAAAAGGATTATTTTGGAGTGGACGTAGGCCAGAGTTAGCCAAACCACTATAAATCTTGTCTCTATTTACTTGCTTTCATTTTTAATTTGTTTGTTCTTCATATTACATTCTCTACATTAGATACTATCTGAGATCTGTGATTGGATATTGGTGCTTTTAGACAATTGGGTGTTGGTGGCCAATTTTTGCCGTCAACAGATAGTGCTATATCCGCATCCACATTTACGGATACAGACGGATATCAGATAATTATTATATCCGCCATCGAGCGGTAAATCGAGAAAAATAAAGTAAATTTTGGTTTTGCATATTTTTTTTCAATCCTATTGGTTATAAAAGTGTGAAAAACAAACAAATATGATAATAATAAATAGTTTGAGCAACTAATATGCATTAAATGCATATAATATAAATTATTAACTTAGTAAGAAAATAAACACGTCTTTCATTGTACTAAAATACATAAAATATAAACTGTAATCTTAATAAAAATCGAATGGATAATTTTCGGATGTAGATAACTTCATATTCGCACCATATCTGTTTTGTTGAATATTAGATATTTATCCGCTTTTCGGATGGATTTCGGATTTTCTGGATATCCATTGACAAACCTACATGTGAATTACCCGAAGTATGTGTTTTGGATTTGATGCATACTTCGCAAAGCTTCATTCTCTAAGTCGTATAAAAAATATATGTTATAGGTTCAAAGCATGCTTCGCAAAGCTTGGTACTTTTAAGTCTTATAAAATAAATGTCTACATTCTAAATTCAACTGATTTTTAGTGTTAGTTTTCCCATTAATGTGGATTGAAACTATCCTAACGGTTTAGATATGCATTTTATTTACCAAATTTTGTTTTAAATATTTGGTTTAGTTAGTAGAGACATATTTATGGGAGGTTAATTTTATAGAACTTAAATTCTATGTAAATTGCATAAAATAGGTAAGTAAAGGCTTACTGGACGAAGACAAGGTTTTTGTCATTTCGTGAAATGGGTAATACGTAAAGACCTGCTATGTGTATGGGAACACATGTGTTTTGTCTGTTATTCCTTGAAAATTTACTTTCAACATATGCTTTTTAAGTGCATGAAACATTGTAAATAGCAACGTAGACTACAGACGGGAAAAGGATACGCCGGGAATCCCAATATGCCATCAACGAAATGATGACCATATTTTCATTTTAATGTTCGTCAAATAAATTGATAAAACTGCCGGGAAAACTGTCGATGTATTGATCTATTTCATGATGTTCTTTGGAAGTAGAAAAAATGAAGTGTAAATTTTTGCCAGGGAGAATATCTATGTCATTTTAATAATAGAAGGTACTGACAAGCACCATTGTTCCAGTGGTTAAGTGATTCAGCTTTGGTGCGAGAGATCACAAGTTTGAAACTTGTGTAGCGTGATTCGAACATATATTGACATGTGGTTTGTGTTCTGTTGTCCCAGTGACATGTTGTATCTAAGTACCATTTCAAAAAAGATTGAAGGAACTGGACAGGAGGTTATATCGATGAATGTTGAAAAATTTCCATTTTAGATCTTATCAGACCTATGAAGTCAAAATTAATCTGGATCCAATCTAAACAAATAACTCCCCTCGACTTCATCCTCCATTTCTCAAGCACAATCATCTCGATCCTCACTCCATTGAATCCAAACAAGCTGAAAGGGACGCGGAAGATGATCTTAAGGCTATTTAACACTAGAGGGGGGGTGAATAGTGTTTTAAGAATTTCTTTAAAACTTCTTTGATTTAAATTGAATTAACTAACTTAATGCAAATAGACAATCACAGATCAAATCACAGAATCACAAACAAATGCAAATGTAAATAAAAAGCAAGTAAAGGAAAGAACACACCAGGAATTTTATACTGGTTCGGTGTTACCCTACATCCAGTCCCGCACAACCCGTACGGCTTTCTATTCAACAATAATCTAGATTACAATCCCTCGATTCTAAGGCAACGAGGTACACCCTCCAGATTCTCAGGTCTCTGGGTAGAACCACTTGATTCACAGGACACAAGTTCACCCGATCGATTTCCAAGGACACGATCACACCTTTATAACCCCACACAAGTTTCTTTGAGTACAAATGTATCTATAACTCTGATAAGCACTGAGATTCTTTGGAGAGAGTGGCAGAGAATCAAACTAGAGATATTCTGGTTTGATTCACTTAAGATTTCGGCAAAATATGGATAGGATGATTAGAAAATAAGATAAGAGAGTAAAGAGGAGAGAAAAATAAAGAATGTAGTTTTTGGAAAACGTCCATAACAGTCTCTATTTATAGAGAATGAATGGATGTGTCCATTCGAAGAGGTTTAAACGAATAGACACTTCTTTTGAAAACAACCTTTGCTGTAACGGGAAGCATGTCGACATGACAGGTAAATAGGATGTCGACATGGTCTAGTAAAAAGTGATGATTTGCTTTACTTTGAAAATGATGATTTAAAACATATGCAACTTTATTCAAATGGACTCTATGTATTTGTAGAAGGTATTTAGAAGTAGAAATACTTATGAATGTATATATGTATATATACTAAAATATATTTAAAATCAAAGTAAATAAACTAAAGTAAATATAATATTAAAATAGATTTTGAGGCTAAAATATCTAGGACAATTTTGAAATCAAAATATAGCAAAATGATAAATATGATTTTGAGGCTAAAACATTTTTGGAAATGTGAACGAAGGTTTTTCTTTTGAAAAGGAATATTTGAAAATCATTTTATAAAACAAGAGATAATTTTGAAAATCATTTTGAATCAAAATTAGTGGATAACAAAATATGGCTACTATCCGTTCCACTAGATATTTCGTGAGTTCCATCTCACTAGGGTTCCACCCCTTTAACAAGAACGAAGTGGATTCCATTCCACGAGTAAATTGGATAAAAAAGAATGATAGTGCTTTCAAGGAGTTTTAACAAATATCTAACCTAACTATATTATTTGTCTTGAACTCTTGAATATCTTGAATCTCATGAGTCTTCAATCTTGAACTCTTGATCTTTGTCTTCATCAATTTTGTTTTCTTTACTGTATAGTCTTCTTTTGTTGATACCTGCATATAGATTTCCTGCACATATATATTTTATAACACTTCTATAGTTGTTGTCATCAAAACCACTATCCTATGGACTAACACAAGCCCTATTTCCTTATTCTGAAACTTTTTCCTATCCCGGTCAACACTTCGAATAGGCCTTCTAACATGTTTGGTTCAACAATCAATTCTTCCATTACTCTTAGAATAATAACATCTCTAGGGTCTCGAACACCGTAGATGTGATACATGAAACACATTATGGCCCATAGCAAAAGCAAGCTACTTCGTCGATTCTCTCAATTATTGAAAATAGGCTGCCATATCTTGGCCCCAACTCTTCGGCTTTTCCAAAATCTCATACTCTCTCTCATCGACGATGCTTTAACAAACACATGATCCCCTAGATCAAATTATAAGTCTTTTCTCCTTTTATTGGCGTAGCACTTTTGCCTGGATTGAGCATCCTTCATCCTTTGCTGAATTATCTCAAGCTTCTCTTATATGATCCGAATCCAAAACAGGTCTATCTCCGATCTCACATCAACTTACTGCAAACTTACAAGGTCTTCCATAGAACACTTTAAAAGGCTTCATTCCAATAATGGATTGGTAACTAATGTTGTATGATAATTCCACTAAATGCAATGATCTTGGAATTTCATGGAGCCTCACTATGGACTTAACATATATTTTGGCCAACGTGGCTGCCGTTCTTATGGACTTTACTGGAATAAACGGGTACTCATATTAACCTAACAGTAACAACCCATTTGCTTTTTTTTCTGTTCTCATCCTAGGAAAGCCATCTACAAAGTCCATGAAAACTGAATCTCACATCCATACTAGAATTCCTGAAGGCTGCAAAAGTATAGTTGGCTTCCGATGTTCGACCTTAACCTATTGGCATGTGAAACATCTCTTTACACATTCCCTAACATCTCTCTTTATTCCTTAACCTATGTAGCTATTTATTGTATTAAATGTCTATCTGACTATATATTGTACTTTGGAAATATTGTATATAAACTATGTGTTTTTGAAGACTGTTTTTCTGACATGTCTATTTTCAGTCCTTATATTTGTAATTCCTTCCGCTGTGAGATCTGGAAGTGTAGAATGTTTTAAATATTATCTTAGTCTTTGTAATGTCTTAAAAATCAATAGCTTGTACTTCTTGGGATGACACAGGATCGAAAATCACCTAGGCTTTGGTATTTGTGTGTCCGGAGGTGCGGGTTGTTACAAGTATTCAGAAAACTGCTTTTAGCACATTCGAAGGCCTCTATGAGTGGTTAGTCATGCCATTCATATAGAAAAATGCACATGCATATTCTGTTGACCTCATGAGTCGAATTTTTAGAGGATTGCTAAATAAGTTCGTGGTGGTATTCATTGATGACATACTTGTTTAAACGAAAAGCGAGGAAGAGCACAAGTTGCATTTAGGAGAAGGACTGAACACACTTCTTTGGCATACATTAAAGGAAAAATTTTCCAAATGACATTTTGGCATAAGGAGATTTGCTTTCTCGGACCAATTGTCTCCAAACGTGGACAATCTGTTTATTATAGTAAAGTTGCTGCAACACAGGATTAGAATGTACCAAAGAATAACGTGGTGGTGAGGAGTTTTTTTGTTTGGTTTGCTACTATAGGTAGTTCATTAAGGAATTTGCTAAAATTTCCACCCCATTGACATGCCTCACTTAGAAGAATCTATTTTCTCGTAGACCTCAGAATGCGAGGATGCTTTTTTTAAGCTGAAGTAATATTTGACTAGTGCAACAATTTTAGTACTCCCCGATGGTTCAAAGGCATTTGTAGTATATGTTAATGCATGTGTTACAGGTCTTGGCATTATGTTGGTCTAGGACGGTAGAGTTGTTTGTTATTTTAGTAGACAACTGAAAGTTCTCAAGAGTAACTATCCAACCCAAGATCTTGAGTTGGCAGTGCTGTCTTCGCCCTTAGGTCATGGAGGCATTATCTTTTGGGGAAGCATTTGAGCTATTTACGGATCATAAAATTCTGAATTTTTTGTTCTCCCAAAAAAATATGGATTTGAGGCAACAAAGGTGGATGGAGTTCTTAGCGTTATATGATTTTAGTATCTCATATACTCCGGGCGAAGGCAATGTTGTAGCTGATGCCTTCAGTAGAAAGCATAATTCCAAGTCCTACGTTTTATGAATGGATGCACTTGGAGTTCATTTCTACATTTGATTTCTGACTTTCATTAGACATTATGTCAGGACTATTGACAGCTTTAGATGTTTAGCCTTTACTTATGGACTATGTTGGTTCCAGTCAGAACAAGATAAGGGTAACTGGATATTTTGAGAAGTTGAATAAAGGCGAGCATTCGATTTATTTGGACCGTTATTCGATTTGAGAGGCTGGATAAGAAGAAAGGGAAGGTTGTATGTTTCTTTTGTTATGAAATAATTAACATGGTACTAGCAGAGTCCTAAAGTTGTAGGATGACCATTCATCCCGGTGGTGACAAGATGTATTGTGATATGAAGAAATTATTTTACTGGCCAAGAATAAAAAGGCATATAGCAGAGTTTGTTTCCAAGTGTGTGATTTGTCAAAAAGTAAATGTAGAGCAGAAGCCCGGTGGATTATTACAACCTTTAGATATTTCGTAATGTAAATGGAAGAGTGTCTCTATGGATTTTATTGATGGACTACTTACAAGCAAAAGGGGAAATGAGAGTGTTTGGGTCATCATCGATCAATCGACCAAATGCATTTATTTTATCTCGGTTAAGAGTATGTGGACAATGCATACTTGGTGACCTTATATGTAAGGGAGCTGGTTCGACTACATGGAGTTCCTTCTAGTATTGTCCATAATCGAGAGCCACATTTCATGAGTGAGTTTCGGAGGAGTCCTTAGGAGGCCTTGGGCATTGAATTAATCTGAGTACCACATATCACGCAGAAATAGACGGACATACTGAGAGGATGAATCAGGTATTAAAGGATTTACTATGGATTTGTATTTTGGATTTTGGAGGTTCTTGGGAGGATCACTTGTACGTAGTAGTGTCCACATATACCCACAACTATTAGGCAAGTATTGTAATGACACCAGTCAAGGCTTTATAAGGAAGGCCACATAAATCTCCATCTTGTTAGAGAGACACATAGATAGAATCATTCCTGGGCCACATATGATTAGAAAGACTTCAGAGAAAGTATAGATTATCCTGTGAAGAATGTAAACTGCACAAGATAGGCAGAAATCATATGTTGATAGGAGACACACGGAGTTACAGTTCATAGTGGGCGACATAGTCATTGTGAAGGTCTCGCCGCTTAGACATGTCATAAGGTTTGTTAATTTGAGAAAGTTAGAACCAAGGTTTATAGGGCATTTTTCAATCATAGAGAGATAGGAAAGTTTGCTTATAAAGTGGAGCTTCAAAAAAGTTGGAGGCAGTTCACAATGTTTTATATGTGTCACACATGCAGAAGTATTTACATGACTCGTTCATCGTGTACCTACCTGTATTATTGAGCATGAGGCAAAGTGACTCTGTAAGAAAGTAATTAGACTAGTTAGACTCCAGTCGGGAGACGATCTAGCTGAGAGTACTTGGGAACTCAAAGAGAAAATCCAAGCCACACATCCAAAGCTCTTTTCTAGTATATATACATTTAAATTCGTATAATTACTTATAGACATAGTATTTAGCTTAGTATAATCCATAAGCAAGAATGTTTGTATGCTGGGCATGGTTGTGGATGTGTCATTAGGATATGTTTTGAAAGATGGTTGCTAATGGATGTATTTTATTTATTAGTATTGCACATATGGCTGGATATCTTCATGTTGGTATACGATACACATCATCTTATTTATTTTATTACATGAGTTATATGCATAATGAATTTCGCATTTTGCATATGTATTGAATTGTTGGTCATTTATATAGAATTGCAAGTATATTTATGTAGGATGTTGCATACATTTAGATACACTAAATAGACACTTACATTTCAGGAGGTCGACTAGCTCAAAAGACCACCTACTTTTGCACTACCTATTTATTTCATATGCATTCCATGCCTGTATGAACTTGTTGTGTTAGAAATTTTGAAACTAAGGACAATATTTACAAGTTGTTGATTGTTAAATAGATGGTTGTTGATATTGGTTTTTATGAGAGAGTTGCATTTTTCCGTTCTTGGAAATTATGAGGACGAAATCCTTTTAAGAGGAAAAAATGTAATATCCCGAAAATTTTATAATAAATTAAAATATTAATAAGAGTAAAAATATAATTTTATATAAAAGGACAAAATAGTAAAATTTCACAATATATGAATTAGGCCACGAGATCTATTCCATTGTGTCAATAATTTTCTTTACAGTTAATAGAACAGTTATAACTTATTAAATTTGACAAAGACGGGTCAAAACTATAACCAATGACATTTTTGTAATTATTAAATTTTGGAATTAACCTAAAAGCTCTAGTTTTCAACTATCAATACAAGGCTAAGCCTCACTCCTCTTTATCCTAAACTCTAGCGCCGCTCCTTTATTTCATAGGTACATTTCTTCTTCCTCTTCCTTAGAAACTTCTCAAATCGAAATGATACTTCTATTCTCTTAAAAATTTTACACCAAAAATAGAATAAAACATATTTAATTAAAAGAAAAGGGAGAGGAACCAAAAGTAGAAGAGAAAGAGTGAAGGAAGAGCGAATCAATCAAGCTTGGAGGCCTAGAAAAGGAGATTCGAACCAAGTAGAAGAAGGGAAGCATCCTAAAGGTGAATGAATTGATTACGATGTTATGATGATTCTTAAGTAATTAAACTCCTTTATAATTCTAGCTGATTTAAAAATATATAACTACTGAATCTGGAATAGTAGTTTTAACCTAGAGTTATGAATTACAATTTCGTCTATAAATCAAAAATAATAATGATGATGGAAAATCCTAGGAGTCAATTTAATATAAACAATTATAGAAAAGGGCACCTTAAATTCTATAGGTATAAACCTTTAAATGATAAAGTTTGGTGCAAGCTGATAAATGTTGGTTTGATTCAAATAAATGAAAGAAATCAAATACACTATATGTTACATTGAATTAAGTATATACCATGGAATATATATATATATATATATATGAATTATATAGTTAGTTTATTGAAAACTTATAAATAAATACAATTATTGAAATTAACCAGCCGAATTCGTGTAAGCAAAAATAGAAATCATACCAAAACACTGTTAATAATAAATCTAGTTTGTATACTCGAATCCGCATGAAAAACAAGAAGTAAACAAATTACCAATTTTGGAAAAGTAAAACCAAATGTTAGAAATTGTATCCAGATGTCTGAATTCATTTTCAAATTTCTGAATTTCATACAGTTCGAAAAAAAAGAAATTAGCTCAAAATTGACTTGATTCAAACGTCTGAACCGTATTCAGACAATTGGAATCAAAGTCAGACATTTGAATCAATTGTCACACCTTTTTCGTTTCATTTTGTCACGGTTATTATTGTTGGAAATTTGTAACGGTTATTATTGTTACATTGTTTTATCACGGTTATTTCCGTGATAAAATTTTGGCTCATCGTAAATAACTTAAAATGTTGGATAGGGTCGTCATTTATGTTTCAATTGACAGTTCAGTTATTTGTCATGCTTTTGGCTTCTATCTTTCCTCCCTAAATCAAATTAGGTTTAAGCCGTCGCTACCGGCCTTCCATCGATCCAACATGTCGCCCTTCTCTTTCGCCTACCGCCCTTCTATTTCAACGCCTCCGTCCATTTCTTTCACCAAATCCGCCCTTCTCTTTCATCGGCTTTGCTAACAATTTTCGTGCTTCTAATTTTCATGCGTCTAATTTTCTACACTTCTAATTTTTGCCAAATCCGCCAATCAGGTATACTTATTTAGTTTGGTTGTTCATATTGCTATAATTTTGCTAAATATATTGTTAGTTATTTATAATTATCTGGTTTCATGATTTTGGTGTTTGCAGCGATGCTTTACTTGGTTAATTACTTACTATCATTTTGGTGCTTCGAATTCTACTTTTTTGGTTAAAGCTATCGATTGCTGTTGAACCAGAACAGATTGAGATTGAAAGGACTGAATGCTGCATCTACCGTATTATTTGTGAAATGGTAAACAAAAAATGGTGTGTATTATTTGTTGAAACTTTGTCTTGCTTCTACTTGCCATGGTGCATGTCATTTATTGTTTTTGAGGTTAGATAGGTTTCTTTTTATTTGTTTTGCTGGATGTATTTAGTGAGCTTACTATATATTGTCTGTTTTGCTCTTTTGCTAATTAAGCTCAGTTCTCTCTTCTTTTTTACTTTTTTTTTCCATGATTGGCTGAATGTTTGGTTGTTTATGTTATAATGTTTCATGCTATGACTATTTAAATTGTATCTCCGGTAGTGAGCTCTCCACTTTAGATTTATCATTTATTACAGTGCCATTTGCTTTGTTTTTATAGACTGGCTTAAGTTGATATAGTTCTACATTATTGTATGAAAGTCACTCCATGGCCCGTTTGGTTTTTAGATGGGTTGAAGGATTGAAACTGTTACAGTGTTTACACGAGAGTTTTTAGGTTGGTGTAAGTTGCGACTATTAAGTATGGTTCCACACGTTGTAAACTGCATACGGTATGCGACGTCGATGGTAAATCTAGAATTTAAACTGCAGTAATTCAAAAAGCACAGAAAATTAGACGCACTTTAAGAGATGCCTACAAGATACCAAAAATTTCTTATTTTATTAAGAAATGCCTACAGGATACAACATAATATTACATAATAGGCTTAATCAAAGAGCTGTGAATACTTGAACTGAATAATGCAAAAATTCAACAGGGCTCTCATATTTCTTCTTATCCACTCCAATAATTTCTTTGCACTGTTATGATTGTCACGATATTTTTCCTTTCTTCACACTTTGAATTTATATCTTCTTCAGCATATCAGCCATGAGAAAAAATATTTTAGCAAAATGTTATGGATGTGATGTTTCTAGAAAGAGGAAACCTCTCGACAAGCAAATAGAAGGAAAGATGCGCATGAAGCTTGTTGGGAATGTTGATATACCATAGGAAGCTTTCCATGAGCTGCTCAAAATCGGTTATGGACAATATCATGTAAGTTGCAGCAATTGCTAATTTTGAAATGAAGTTCAATTACTAATTATATTTTACAAATCTTTTATCTAATCAGCGGACATCATTTGCTTGTTTGATGATAGTTGTCAAGAAAATGTTGTATTGATGTGAACGTATTGGAGAATACAACAACTAGAGTGTGTAAACGTTGTTTCAAAGCATCTTTATATATAAATATATATGTCAGTAAGTTAGTGCATGATTAAACTTTGTACGCAAGTGTATAGGTTGAGCAAAATAAAACAAAAGTAAAAATTAATTACTTAACAACCTAGAGTATATAAATTTTGTGTTATAAAATTGATGTGGGTATGTGTGTCTAGTGCACAGGTAGCAGAGTGTGTGTTGGTGAGATGATGGCACATGAGTGTATATATGTTTATATATGTGTCAGTTTGTTATATATGTGTCGCGTGTAAATTAATGTGGGTATATGTGTACAGTGCATGTTTTATATGAGTACATCATAGGGGGAGTTGATTTTTGTGGGTTTGTGCATTAGCGTGTATGGCTGCATATGTGGGAGTGAGAGACTGAATTCATGTGCGGTGTTGCATATGGGTTTGTAAATTCCTAAGCAATATTCCATGTTGTTGAATATATTACAGTGCTTTTTTTAAAGTTCCCTAAGATAGTTTAATCATTTTGCTGTGGTTTCTACAATACAAGATAAAATTTAGTGCAGACATAATTCACAAAATTAACGTACACATGAACAAACCCTAAAACAAAAAAGGAAATTATAATACAAATATGAAAGCCATAAGCCAATGCTGAATAAATATACAAAAGAATCATTCAAGCAGCGACTATCTTTTCCTCTCTAAGTAAAACAATATTACAACATCGTAGGCAGAAAAGACTATATTAATTAATAAAAAATGTTAAGAAAGAAGACGTGAAAAAAACCAGCTACAATTTACACTAATCAGCAAGCTAGCAATCGGATGATATTATGTATATAAACACAGCAGAAAACAAATACACCCCTACATAATTCTGCAATTGCACTTGAACTCTAGTTTCAGCGGCTTTATACTGTCAGGCGCTTTGGTCGTAATATTTTCCTTGTCAACAAGCGAATTGGTATGTATTCTTTACTGTACATGTAATCTTAATTGTAATGCATAATTTACAAATGAATTCATATATATTCATGTAGGAAGCGGAGAATCCAGAATGAAAGCAGTAATTTAAGTTTCTTATCATGGTTGGCCACATTTACATAGATGAGATAGAGCAGTTCGTGTTCAACCTGGAGAATGGTACCATCTATATCCAAAACGGGTCTATAATGCTTTTGTAGATTACCAATCGCCTGAGCTTTTAAGAACACCTCGTCAATCTGTACGTTTGGATATAAAAAGGGCTTAAGGTTGGTTAGCATCTCCGAGTTTAGGTCCAAGCCTCTGTAGTTGCCTGAAGCTTATCTGTAGGTTCTCCTTCTTGTGAACTGTTGTTATTCCCTTTTCCCAAGGCATTATCTATATGTACAAAATGCCGTTGAGTATCTAAAACTTATTGGAGCCTTGGATGACAACGAAGTGTTTAATATCTTTGTAATTTTTTAACTAGTTCTGCCATGAAAATAAGCTCATTTTCAATGGTCTATTTAATGTGCAAGAAATTTTATCTTGTGTTTGCTCCTTCCTATTCTTTATGTATGTATTACTGATTTTGAAATTTTTGTCTTCGCCGTTAGGTGGTTCTAAGCTGAATTTGGATTCCTGGCAATTGCTCTCTGTGTATTGATTCAGGTAAATGTTTTTTCTATATAGCATAGTTGCATTATGGAAGTACTTAAATGTCAGCTATTAGTTTAGTATGTGAAATAGGAGAAGTTTAATATTTGTATGGGGATGGAATGTATTTAGTCATACCAAATACAAATGTGGATTTATGGATGTATGGAGGAAAACCTTGCGGTCACATGAGTTGGCAGTCATCGTGTTTTATGTAATAAATAAGTCATATATGTTTCCAACATCGGAAATATTTTTTTTATCATGGTTATGCTTTTAATTGCAATTAATTAAAAATTGAAATAAATATACAAAAATAAACACATTAACCCCTTGATGACGTTATACTATTTCATTGGATCATGTTCCATTTTTATACTAGCTTGAATGGTGGAGCTACCATGCATCATCAATGAGTTTCTTTATTACGGTTTTGCACAAAAGGTCAATATTTTTGATATTGTTACAAAAAAAATCCATGTAGCAATGAGTATGTAAATTAGGTCTTTATTTTTCTAACTCAGAAAGCGAGAAAACTAGCTTGCTCTTTCTTGATAGGAAATGCAAGTTAACTTGCACTTTTAAAAAATTTCAAAATTTTCGAAAATTTCAAAATCAAAAAGAGAAAACTAGCTTGCGCTTTTCAAAAATTTCAAATTTCAAAAAGATTTCAAAATCAAAAAGCGCAAACTAGCTTGCGCTTTCCTGATATAAACCGCAACTTGCACTTTTCAAATTTCAAAAGTTTCAAAATCAGAAAAGTCCAAGTTACCTTGCATTTTCTATCAAAAAAATCAAGGCAACTTGCATTTTCTATTTTTCAGAAATAGATACCAAATTTACATATTCATTTTTGTAGAGACTTTTCTTATAAAAACAATAAAAACATGGACCTGTAGCTCTTTTCTTCTTCTTTATTTGTTACGAAAGGGTAAAAACAAAAAAAATGCGCAAAGGTTCCAAAAACTTTTGCTCCTTTTATTTGAGCATTAAATGCATTA
The DNA here is from genome assembly GCA_030737815.1 of Allium fistulosum. Taxonomy (NCBI): domain Eukaryota; kingdom Viridiplantae; phylum Streptophyta; class Magnoliopsida; order Asparagales; family Amaryllidaceae; genus Allium; species Allium fistulosum. Next base: position 531,322,442 of record CM060908.1, on the reverse strand, counting down.
TAATATCACATGCACTATAGAATTGGTTGCAAATACAAATTTTGTATTCAATTCTTATTTAATTTCTCATTAACGGTCTCTAATTATAGTCAGCCTGATAATATAGATAAAGAGAGCATTAATTGTATTTTAATACATTTAATATGAATCAATGCTAATTCAAATTAATCAGTTATGTTATTACCATTTATTATTGTTGTTTTGTAAACGGTAAGTTCAAAATTACATAACTTAAGGGAAGATTTATGCCATTGTTATATTCTTCTTTGTTAACCATGTTTATAGTTTTTCTTTATTAACCAAGTATTAGTAAATTAACGCCATGTTTCTAGTTCTTTTCATTGACAAAAGTTCTCTTCATTTTTCCTTCTTCTAAGTCTTCTCAGTAGTCAATAAGCCCTCCCCCAACGATATTATAACCATCCAAAATCCTCAAGGGTCCCTTTGACGTCATGCTTTCTTCTTATATTATCTCACCACGTTAAAGAAGCTTTGTGCTGCCTTAGACTGCATCGTTAGGTAGCTGAAAGCAATTACTTTATTGGGTTGTAGTACAACATAACTAACACTAGTGGTAGACATCTGTTAACTCTTATCTTCAAGCGACCTAAAACTGTACGACCTAAAACTGTACGACCTAAAATTGCGCGACCTAAAAAGCAAACGACCTAAGAGAAGTCGCGACTTAAGGAAGCCTGCGACCTAAGAGGCTTTGCGACCTAAGGGAGTCTACGACCTAACTGCTAAAGGAAGTCTGCGACCTAACTATCTTAAGAACCTTGCGACCTAAAGACATAGCGACCTAACTGTTAAAGGAAGCCTGCGACCTAAGAGGCTCTACGACCTAAGGGAGTCTACGACCTACCAGGATAAGAAGTTAGCGACCTAACTTCTCCACGACCTAAAAGTCAGCGACCTTGCATCACATGAGACTTAGCAACCTGACTGGTTATAAAGGTAATATGGCACGCGACCTAACTTAGGTCGCTCGCGACCTAATTCCTTGCCGCTTCATGTAAGTTGCTTGCGACCCACCAGCCCACTAGGTCGCCAACGACCTAGTACCCTCCTTAAAACACGAACAACTCCATCAGACTGCACTTCTTAAGTCGCGTATAGACCGCGATCTATCTTAGGTCATTCGCAACCTACGACCTAGCTTAGGTCGAACACGACCTAAGACTTAAAGCAATATTTCTGCCCAGAATTCAGCTCCTATAAATACACCATCATCTCCAACAAGTAGCTGACTTTTGGCCGATCATTTCTCAAAGTGTCGTTACTCTGCTGAACTCTCCACTCATTCAACAACTGAAGATCTTCAAACATTCGAGACACTACAACAAGCTTCGAGAGGAATTCCCTACATCCAACATGGATTCATCGAGTTTCATCATCGAAGTTTGAGCTAGTAGTTGAGATTGTTTTTGTGATCAAACTGTATTGTTTTCATAAGTGAATTGTATCGATTTGTAACCAGATTCAGTAATAAAGAGATTCAAAGTGGACGTAGGCTCAATCTCAAGCCGAACCACTATAAACTGCTGTCTTTCACTGCTTTTCTGCTATTTTGCTGCTTAATTTCTGTTCCCGTCACACGGGTGGTGCTTTCACAATTTTACTACACACACTGGGTGTTAGCGTTCACTTTTTGTCGTTAACATTTTGGTGCTTTCATTGAGAGTTGAACTCAGGCGATCATTCACCATTGCTTCACGGAAGTTTGTTGAAAGAATTTCCTACAAAACCAGAAGTCTATCAGACATAATGGCTCCGGGAAGGAAACGTAAGTCTTTCAGAACTGATGATGACATTGACAATACTGCCACTTCTCTTTCTCCAAGTCAGGCAGCTCCGAGCGTCGGGGTGACGCGAGAGGAGTTGGATGCTGCTGTGTCCGGACTGTACCAGCAGATTGAAACTCAGAATAATCTGATGATGGAAAAGTTGAATGCTCTGCTCGGAGCTAATCAAAGACCAGCAAATACTGAAGAAAACTTTGCTAATGCTGCTCACAACTCCGAAGGGAGAAATATTCCTCAAGGGGGATCAGGTGCTGGCGAAGGGGCACCCCTCCAGGCTGAAGGATCCAGGCCGTCACCAGTTCTTCGTGAGCATTTACCTGGGCAAACCTCCGAGAAGGTGGCCGAAGTCTATTCCGCGAAGTCTCCAAACAATGAGGAATATCTCTCTAGCATGGTTCGGCAAATAATGAAGGAAAGCATGCAGAGAAACGAAGATGAAAATGATTGGGGATTCGCTCCGAGTAAGACTCCATTTACTGAAAGAATCCTAAAAGCAGAGTTTCCCAGAAAATTTGTTCCTCCTACCATTCCTTCTTATCGAGGAACAAGTGATCCAAATCAGTTCCTATACAACTATGATTGGCACATGACTGGCGCTAGAGCAACCGATGAGATTAAGTGCCGATATTTCCCGGTGTATTTGGAAGGAGTGGCATTACTTTGGTTTACCAAGCTTCCTGTGCGATCTGTTGACCAGTTTTCCGATCTGACCCGAAAGTTCAAGGAACAATTCAGATTGTACATTTCAAGAGCAAAGGATATAATGTCTCTCTCGAGTCTTGAACAGAATCCTGGAGAGCCCATCAAATCCTTTCTGAATCGCTTTAATTTAGCCCTAGCAGAAGTTGATAACGCGGAACCGCGAATGATCTTGACCTACTTAATGACAAGTCAAGCAAGTTTGGAAAATGGTTAAAAATGAAGGAACCGAATTCGCTCGAAAAATTCTACAAAAAGGCTGATGAGTTCATGCGCCTAGAGAATCTCTCCGCGTCAGCTAAAGTTGTGACAACCGTGGTGGAAAATAATGCTACAGTTCAGAACAAGAAAGAACCCGCAAATCAGAAAAGGGAAAATAATGGTGGAAAGAAGCAGAAAGATCTCAAAAAGCCCCGCTTCCTCAAGCCTTCAGATTTTACCCCTCTGACTGATACACCGAAGAATATTTTCATTGCCACTAAGGATGCTGTTGAATTTCCAAAACCACCAGCAGTAAAAGTTGGGAAGAATGCTGTTCAAAGCGGAAGATTTTGCAAATTTCATAACCAACCAGGCCATGATACCAACGAGTGCCGCCACTTGAAAAGCCTGATTGAAGAATTGTTAAGAGAGAATAAGTTGCAGCAGTACGTTAAAAGGAACAGAAAAGACCCGTCTTCATCTAACCAGGGGCAGCAACCCCCAACTCATCCATCTGGTTCAGGAGAGAGGCCTGCTGAAAAGGAAAGACCTGTTATCAATGTGATCACAGGAGGACCCCATCCGGCTGGCAGGAGTTGGGGTGAAATGGAAAGGTATGCTAGAGCTTTGAAGTATGCCCCAGCTGAAGAAAGTGTCTTAATCTTGGAAGATGCTGCACCTCTGAAGCAGCAGAAGACTTTTCATGATGATATTATGTTCAGAACCAGGGATTCTATTGAGGTGGAAGCTCCTACTGAGGACCCTTTAGTTGTCTCTGTCGGTATTGGGCCGGCTATTGTCAGAAGAGTGCTAGTTGATAGTGGCGCTTCGTGCAACATACTCTTTAAGAAGACGTTTGACCAAATGAAAATTCCAATGACAGACGTACAAGCTTCTTCACACAAGATTGTCGGATTTACAGGAGAGCTGAAACAGCCGATCGGAACGGTGGACTTGTTTGTTGAAATGGGCGAAGGACATAAGAAGTTGGTTCGGAAGCAAACTTTTGTAATTGTTGATGGATTCTCTGCCTATAATGGTTTCTTGGGTCGGCCTACTCTTGTTGCTTTCAGGGCCGTCCTCGCTCCGTGGTGTTTAACAATGAAATTTCCCACTGACAATGGGGTTGCTGTCATTAAGGGAGATCAGAACGCGGGGCGAGAATGTTATCTTGTAGAGCTCCGAGAGGCCAGGAAAAGAGAAATGGGGAAAGATGCGGCAGCTCCGCTCCGCATCAAGGAACCAACCCTGTAGCAACTACGGAGTGGCCCCTATACTGGCGAACACAGCAATGCAAGGAAAGAAATAGATCCCAGGAAAGCCGGTACAGGGGAGAATAGAGTGGTACCCGTGGAGGTAACGGTACCAATATCTGTTGACTCAAAAGACCCAAACAAAGTACTCAATGTGGGTTCACAGCTAAGCATAGCAGTTCAAAACACACTGATATCATTCTTAAAAGCCAATCTAGATGTGTTCGCTTGGTTTCATGCTGATATGTGTGGGATCTCCCCAGAAATTGCTGTTCATACTCTAAACATTGATCCACAATTCACACCAGTGAAACAGAAAAGAAGAACCCAAGGCCAGAAAGGTCGACAGCACTAAAGGAAGAAGTCGATCGGCTCATGGAAAACGGCTTCATCAGAAACTCCACTTATCCAAATTGGGTTTCAAATCCAGTATTGGTCAAGAAGGCAAATGGAAAGTGGAGAGTATGCATAGATTTCTCAGATCTGAATAAAGCTTGTCCCAAAGATTGCTTCACACTGCCCAGAATCGATCAATTGGTAGATGGAACAGCTGGGCATGAGTTGTTATCATTTATGGATGCTTACTCCGGATACAATCAGATTATGATGCATGAGCCGGATCAGGAAGACACAAGTTTTATCATAGATGTGGGTCTCTACTGCTACAAAGTTATGCCTTTCGGATTGAAAAATGCTGGGGCAACCTACCAAAGGCTCGTCAATGCGATGTTCAAACCTCAGATTGGTAGAACCATGGAAGTTTATGTTGACGATATGTTGGTAAAGTCAAAGAAAGCTGTAGACCACATGGGTCACTTGGAGGAAATGTTTGTAGTTCTTCGAAAGTACGGAATGAAGCTCAATCCATTGAAATGTTCATTCGGAGTAGAATCTGGGAAATTCTTAGGTTTCATTGTGAGCGCCAGGGGCATTGAAGCCAATCCTACTCAAATCACAGCTCTAAGGGAGGTCAAAGCCCCTAAAACAAAGAAAGAAATGCAAAGTCTTAATGGAAAAGTCGCTGCTCTGAGTCGTTTCATTTCCAAGGCCACAGAAAAATGCATTCCTTTCTTTGACGCTCTAAAGAAAGGAAAGAAAAATTTTGAATGGACTCCCGAATGCCAGAATGCTTTCGATGAACTAATTCGTCATATGGAAACGCCTCCAGTTCTTTCCAAGCCTAATGATGGTGAAGATCTTTTCATCTATTTAGCAATTTCATCTCATGCTCTTAGCGCAGCACTTGTACGTGAAGATATGAAAATACAACGTCCAGTCTATTACATCAGCAAACGGTTCACTGGGGCAGAGATGAATTATTCGAAGATAGAAAAGCTCACCTATTTTTTACTAATTGCTTCCAGGAAATTGAGACCATACTTTCAAGCTCATCCTATCAAGGTTCTTACTGATCAACCTCTAAAGCAAGTCCTGTTTCGTCCTGAAACTTCGGGCCGTCTTTTGAAATGGAACATTGAACTCAGCCAGTATGACATCACTTACCATCCCCGGAGAGCAATCAACGGACAAGCTTTAGCAGATTTCATCGCAGAATCTACTGACAAAGGTGATAGTGAGAATGAAACAACTGATGGCATTCCAATCCAGTGGAAGCTGTATGTTGATGGATCAAGAAATGATTACTGTTCTAGGGCAGGGGTTGTGCTCGAAACCACCGAAGGACGATCGTTGTGTTATGCATTGAGACTGGAATTTTCTTCAACAAACAATGAAGTGGAGTATGAGTCTCTAATTGCTGGTTTAAAAATTGCCAAGGAACTAAACATCAAAGTGTTACAGATCTTCAACGATTCTCAACTTATTGTTTGCCAGGTAAAGAAAGAGTTTCAAGCTAAAGGTGGAAATCTGCCCGCGTACTTGTTAAAGGCATGTGAACTTCTCGAAGATTTCGATCATTTTACGATAAGTCATATTCCTCGGGTAGAAAACATGAAAGCAGATTCTCTGGCAAAGTACTCAAGTTCTGGAGAAGCTCAATTACTGGGATTAGTTCCTGTGGAAGTTCTGTCAGCTCCAAGCATTGATGAAATGGATGTTGATTGGATTATGGCTGCGTCTCAAGAGCATGAATCATGGATGACTCCAATCAAAGAATACCTACTCAATGGTTCCCTGCCAGAAAGTTCTAAGGAACGTCGAAATCTATTGAGGAAAGCATCAAGATATATAATTCAAGATGGCCGATTATACAGACGGGGATTTTCAATGCCACTGCTCCGATATGTAACTAAGGAAGAAGCCAAGACAATTCTAGCTGAGATACACGGAGGAGAATGTGGAGATCATTCAGCCGGTCAAACTCTAGCCAAGAAAGTTCTCCGATATGGGTATTTCTGGCCGGATATTAATCGAGACGCTGCTATTTACTCCAGAAAGTGCGACAAATGCCAAAGATTTGCAAAAATCCCAAAAGCACCTTCCACCGAACTCACACAAATGGTCAGCCCATGGCCGTTCGCCATTTGGGGAATAGACTTGATTGGACCTTTACCGATCGCTAAATCTGGAATCAAATATGCTATTATTGCCGTTGATTACTTCACTAAGTGGGCTGAAGCAGAACCTTTGGCCACCATTACCTCGAAAAAGATGATAAATTTCGTAACTAAAAATATCATTTGCAGGTATGGTGTACCGCAGAAAATAATCACAGACAACGGCACTCAGTTTGAAAGTGAAGAATTCCAAGACTTTTGCAAACGGTTCAAAATTCGAAAAAGCTTCTCAGTAGTGGCTCATCCGTAGGCAAACGGGCAAGTGGAAGCAGTAAACAAAATTATCAAGTCAACCATCAAAAAGCAACTCGAAAAAGCAAAAGGTGGTTGGGTCGATAAGCTTCCATTAGCGCTATGGGCATACTGAACTACTCACAAAACTGCAACTGGGCACACTCCATTTTCACTGGCATACGGATCAGAAGCAATGATTCCAGTGGAAGTAGAAGTTCCTTCACACAGGAGAATTCACTTCAACGAAACTGAAAACGAAAAGCTGCAACTTGAAGCACTTGATTTTCTTGATGAAAAAAGAGAAGAAGCTAGGCTCAGAGTTTCAGCTTATCAGCAAAGGATAGCCAGGCACTTCAACTCTAAAGTTCGCCAATGCAACTTTGAGGTCGGAGACTTAGTTTTGAAAAGGATCATGACAGCAACTGGTGTGTTTGGGCCTAACTGGGAAGGGCCATATGTCATAGGCAATAAACTTCTTGATGGCACTTTCAAACTCGTAACTGTCGAAGGAGATCCAATTCCAAGAGCCTGGAACAGCAACCACTTACGTCCTTATTTTACTTGAAAAAAGCTTTGCTCAAAATTGGAAAATAGTGATGAATGTATCAGTTGTATTGAAAGACATTGTAAATCAGTGTAAATGAATGAAAGTTATAAAGTGGATGTAGGCCCGATTCTTGGCCAAACCACTATAAATCTTGCGTTCTTTACTATTTCATAATGCCTGTTTCATTTCGATATGTAAATACTTTAAATGTATTGCTAAAATGTCGATTCAAAATTGCAGGACATTAAAACAAGGCTTGCTCGTCACAAAGCCAAGCGACCTCTATAACTCACCTACTAAGCAAATACCAAGCGACAAAAATTCCAAATTCAAATCCTATGCAAGAAGAACTTCACATAAAAAGTTGGCGACTCCACTGTGGCAAGCCCTCGTTAACTGGTTGTGATTATCGGTATGAACAAGACATCCAACTAGGTAACTCGCGTTTGTCCCGTGAAGTTATTCAACAGTGAAGTCCACTTCTTCGGATAAGGCAATTTACTTGCAAAAGGAAAGAAGATGCGCTTGAAAATGATAATAAAAGATCACTAATGAGCAGATGATGAGAGAACATGGCCAAGCAAACACAGAAGCAGCCAAAAGGAAGTATGCCTCTCAATAAAAGGGCCGGTAGAACCACCAAAAGGACACCTTCCCAAGCGGAAGGAACAGGGCCCTTGCTAACTGATCGTGATGCATCCGATCAGGCAGCTTGCGTCCGTCCCGTGGATCTACTCGCCCCTGAGTCGCAACCTTCCTGGCACACCAACCAACCAATGCTCCTTCCCAAAGGTCAACAAAGCCCTCTAACGAGGCACACCAAAAAATGAAAGTGCTTCTCTCAATCAAAAAAGATTGGTGGAACCACCGGAGGGGCACCTTCCCAAGCTGAAGGAATAGGGCCCTTGTTAATTTATTGCGATCGTTTGTGCAAACGAACATCCAATCAAACAACTTGCGTCCGCCCCGTGGATCCATCCAACCATGAGAAAGTAACTTCCAGGCAATCACAAAGCCCTCTTCGGAGGCACACGCCCTCTACGGAGGCGAAAGCCCTCTCTCGAGGCACCACAAGCCCTCTTCGGAGGCACACGCCCTCTACGGAGGCAAAAGCCCTCTCCCGAGGCACCACAAGCCCTCTTCGAAGGCACAAACCCTCTTCGGAGGCACAACTCTTTAAGAGGAGCCCTCTCCGGAGGCATGTCCCAAAATAGAATACTCAAACAAAAAAAAAAGCCTTCTCCGGAAGCACATTTTAACTCTCAAAGGGAGGGTTACGTATCCATCTCGAAAAAGTTCCTCCTTAAAAAAGTTGAAATGCTACAAAAAGACCTCTTCGGAGGCATACTTCACCGTGCTCGAAGTACCAAAAATAAGCCCTTTACTGGGGCACAAAATCAAAACCTTCTTCAGAAGCTCATTTCACTGTGTAGGAAAATCCACTTTTCAACAAATGAAAATGATTATTTCTGAAAAGTGAAGTGTTCTTCAAGGAAGGAAGAGAAAGTAAAAATTTCTCCAAAAACGAGATATACTCTATTAAAAGCAGAATGATTCTTCCCTTAAAAGTGGAATAGTTACTCTCTGAAATAAGAGTATCAGTCTTGTAAAAGCTAGAAATGTTGCAATGCACTTGTGGTATGGGGGCAACACTATACAATTCGATTACATTAATAAAAGTAACACGCAAGCAACATACCACAAATTCATTGCAATACCATAAAAAATAGATGTGGAATAAATGTATTCTCAAACACAGACAAAAAATTTGTACAAGTAAAAAGAATCGTTTATTCTACACTAAAAATAAGAAACAGATGCATTCTCACACGAACAAGAATTTGTACAAGTAAAATAACTATTTTATTCAGTACTATGAAAATTCTTTACATGTGCAGATATCTAAACAAAGCAAAAGCAAGGACCGGTGCCTGCACAATCTCTGGTCAATACATGCAAAAAGCAAAATAAAAAAAAGAGAGAGAAGAGCCTAACTTATCACTCCTTCTTCTTGCCGCCTTTAGTACCATAGCCTGGTTTGATGATTAGTTTTGGAACCCGGCGTGGACGAGTCGGAGAAGGAGGAGGAGAAGGTGTAGACGGATCTTCTTCTGCTTTATCTTCTCCAGCGGAAGTGTTCTTCTTCTTCTTCTTCATAACCCGCTTCCCCTTCCTCTTCGAAGAAGATTCGCTCCCCGAAGTAGCAAGCAGTGTAGAAAGCTTTGTGTCATCATCAAAAGATTGCTCTGGGGTCTTCTCAGTGTCATCAAGATCCTCCGCCTTCTGCTCTTGTGAAGCGGCCGGATCATCCAGACCTTGAAGAGCTTCAATTTTCTCTGCCTGTGATCCCGGCTGAGAAGTAGAAGAAGGAGTAACTTGGGAAGGTGGAGGAACGACAACTAGAGGAGTGGAAGTTTGTGCAGTATTCGGTGCTTCCGCTATAGAGAAAAGAAGTTAAAATCAGTATTCTCCGGAAAAGGTAAAGATGTTGGTTCAGTGACACTTAAGTAACAATTGAGAAATTCATCAAACTCGGTTGAAGCAAATAAATAGTCTGCTAAACTTGGATCAACATCGAAGTTACCTAGAGAAGTTGGTTTAATCACATTGATTTCAAATTGTTCTGCTTCAACGTCATCTTGAGTCTCCTCTTCATCTTGAGCAGTGGAAGGCTCAGGAGCTGTGATTTTAGCTTCGACATTTGCAGGAAGTGAAGAATGGGAACTAGAGCCAATGTTTTCGGGATCGACCGAAGCCGGAAGACAAGCAGAGTCGGTTATAGTTTCTTTTTCTAAACATTCTCCTCCCGCTGCGTCGGCTCGCTCCCTAGCAAGCTGCTCTTTTCCCCTAGCAAGGGCGGCGCGCGGCTCATCATCCAGATAAGTCTCTTGAAGATCTGCCTCAGCATATCCAGCACCTCCGAACATGTCCATTATTGCTTCCCACACTTCGGCTAAGGTAGTCTCATATTTTGGTCCCAAGAATGAGAGACTACCACGCCCTAAAACGCTGTGGATGTAAAAGTCAAATAGAGTAGAATCAATAACGGCTTTAGTTGCTTTATGAGATTCTTCAGCTGCAACTTGTCCAGCAACTGCTTCGTCGCGCTCTTTCTCAAATTTAAGAAGCCGAGCTTTTAACATCTCAATCTCCGCGTTTTGGGAAATAGTTGTACCCCGCAGCTCAGCATTTTCTTTGCGGTATTTCTCAGTAATGTGCTGCTCAGCTGCAAGCTTCATCTCGACATCCCTTTGCGCAGCATGTGCATCCCGCACTTGCTTCTGAAAGACTTCTTCTTTTTGAGTATGCGATGCAGAAGAAGAGGCGAGATCTTCTTTAAGTCGCTTGACTTCAGATTCAAGCCTCGCGTTGTCATCCGCGATGCTCGTCATCTCCGCGTCGTGCTGCTTGCACCATTTATCCCATTCAGCCTTATCATTCTCCAGAGTCAGCATGTTTTCGAGATTCATATGGTTGACTCTTTGGAGTTCATCAACAAGCTTCTGCCATTGCGATATCCTCTCAATGTCAAGCCTAACTACGTCATAATTTCTGAGCATGGCTTGTTTATCGATCGGAACTAGATCTAAATCAAAGCGCACTCCTCTTAAGCACCAATTCGGAAATCGGCTTTGAAGTGTTGGAGGGCCATCTTTAACCTGATACTGGGGTCTATTGATGATCGCTTGGATGTTGGATTTCCTTAAAGGAGGAGAGCCAACTGGGATATTAGAAGAGATAGGAGCGTCAGTTTTTCCAGAAATAGCAGACGCGTCCGTTTCATCAAGTCTAACCCGTTTACTCGGGTCTCCAGCAGCATGGCTTTTCCCTTTGTCATCATGATATTTCCTTTTATGAAGGTCATCTTCCCTTCTTCTATGTTGCTCCTCATAAGCTCGCCTTTCTTGAGCTTTTCTAATTGCTCGCTCTTCGTCAGATTCTTTGCGAGTGGGGAGATAGCGTCCGTAATCATAGGAATCGCGCCCTCCGTAGCGCCGAAAGTTGTCGAAATATGAGCCGCTTCGCCCCATTGTAGAACCTGAAATTAAAGAAAAGAGGCAAGTCTTAGAAATCTCCAAATTAAAGAAGCAAAGTGTGTTTAAGTGCTAAGCATCCTAGGTGTGTGTGATGTGCGAACTACACGCGTCAAACTACAAACCACTCTTTGGTTGGGGAGTGATAACAGATTGAGAAGCGGGAGTCGATTTTTGAGCCGACGAAGTTTTCTGTAAAGTAGATGTCGCTTCAGTCACAGGATATGTAGCTTTAGTTATATCATCTTTGAAAAGTTCCTGTGAAGTGATCATCAGATCACTCAAGCCATCAAAGGTATCGTCACCATCGTGTTTTGTGGGGCTTTCTTTCTCGACTCCTTTATCATCAACTTTCTCGAAATGTTGAGAAGTTTCTTCTTCTTCAATAACGGGAGAAAGTGCTAATTTGTTGGATGACCCCACAATGTCGGTAGGAGTAGAACACTTTACCAATGAAGTCTCAATGGTAAGTCCTTTCGGTGAAAGTTCTTCAGCATGGACTGGGGCATCCGATGTTTTTACTGGAGAATTGGGGACTTCATAAGGCTGGTAGATCGGGAAGAGTGTAAAAGTCCATACTGATGCAAAAATTCGTCTTTTAATAGAAATTTGGCGCTTCTTTCTTCCGCCGCCACAGCATTTAAGGTTTCAAGGATTGACTTGAGGCTGGGATTTCTGAGCGGAGGAGGAAGTGCTGGAATAAGAAAAAGAATGAAGTTAAGCATTTGATAATTCACGTTTCGAAAAACTCATGAGATGAACGGCAAAAGACAATCTTACTTCCGACTCTCCAGACAGCATAGAATCCTGGAGGACATCGGACAAAGAAAAATTGACTCAGAAATCCGTGAGCGCTTTCGGGCAAATCCAAAATCAATTTCCGGTTTCTGGCACCTCTTACGAGCACGATTGAAGGATGGTCTTTGTTCTTTGAAAAAGTGCATAAGTAGCAAATTTCGTCAAAGCTCGGGAGACGGTCAAGCGTCCTCCTAAACAGAACACATAGCCCCATCAGAACAGCGTAACCGTTGGGGTGTAGCTAAAAGGGCGAGATAGCTAATCGAAGAAAGAGTTCACGGAGAAATTCGTTGAAAGACGGAATAACTCCGCTTAAACACATCTGACGGTTCACTACGACAAAACCAAGGGGTGGCCTGTCAGCTGTGTCGCTTACTCTAGGGAATATAGCATCTGACTCGGCAATACCGAATTGGATACATAGTTGTCTAAAGACTTTGTGGCTCAGAGTAGTCGAAGTTCTCTCCGGAGGATCGATCAGTGGGTTGGCTATCGGGAAAGCTTCTCCGACTGGTCCTGAATCTTCTAGTTGAGATGTCATTCTACACAATCAATTGGATATTTAAATATGAAGGTGCACGTTTCCTAAAAAGTGTGAGGTGTTGTGCAAAACTAAAACGATGACAAGCAAGTATAACAGAAATTGAAATGGTTGGCATTTGTCGATTACAAAGTTTCAAGACTTGTCATTTTAAGTTCAAATACAATGTTGTGTTGATGCGAACAAATCAGCGTATGTTGATTATTTCAGCTTTGCTTTAATACTTCATTTGAATTTATCGTTTCACAACATTTCATTCACAAAATTCATGTAAGTTAATTGTTCTTTGTCAACTAATCTGTCATGCGATGTGGGCAGTTAATGGCAGTATATTTGTCCCATTTTCTCTGCAAATGTTGTATTTAAGCAGGTTATCAGCATTAAAGTCAAGACAGATTGAAAGGAAATGCAACACAGTTCAAATTCAAAGATTCAGTCAAATTCTACTCAAATTTCCAAGTGTTAGGTCGCTCACGACCTAACATAAGTCGCAGCATTCTTAAGTCATGCTGTTCAAATTAAAAGTGTTCAGGACTGTGCAAAATCATTTCAAGTGCTAGGTCGTTCAGCGACCTATCATGGGTCAAGGCGTCTTTAGGTCGCACAATACAACTGAGTGGATCAAGGCAGTGCAATTTTCTCTAAGTCCTAGGTCGCTCACAACTTGGCATAGGTCGTAAACTCTTTAGGTCGTGGAAAAGGTTGTTCGATATTGTTTAAGTCGCGGATATTCTTAGATCGCAAGGCTTGGGTCGCCAAGAATTCCATCACGACCTAACTTTTAAGTCGTCTAGGTCTGATAGGTCACTGGCTTCCTCTCCAAGCAACACCTTACTGGATCCAATAGTCCAATACCGCCATTTCAGAGGAATTCGTCTTCCCCTTCATTCCGTCTCAACATACCACCAAACCAACCAGCAAATCGATTGCAAACCCCGCCGATCCATAGTGAAAACTTCCATACGATCATGAATCACCACAACGTGTCAAACGACAAACAAAAGTCAATCGAAACCACCATTCATAAAATAAAGCATGGCGCATGAAATTAAGCTTAGGTCAGGAAACGAGGATTCGTGATCGAGCAATGATTATGGATGAGTAGAGATTGATCCACTTACGTAATATGCTGATAGGAATGAATCGATTGTTAGTTGGATTGAATTCGCCTTCGAAAAATCAAAAATTCGCCAATGGCAATGGAATTTCAGAGCAGTAAGGTGAGAAGGAAGGAGCGACCTAACTTATTTATACGAGGCTGAGGGAAGAAGGCGAACAGACGTACGGGTTAACACAAGCTTTAGGTCGTTCACGACCTAGCGGGGTTAAGTCGAAGCACACGACCTATAGCATAGGCATATGCTTCGAGGGGCAAATGTTAACTCTTATCTTCAAGCGACCTAAAACTGTACGACCTAAAACTGTACGACCTAAAACTGCACGACCTAAAAAGCAAACGACCTAAGAGAAGTCGCGACTTAAGGAAGCCTGCGACCTAAGAGGCTCTGCGACCTAAGGGAGTCTACGACCTACCAGGATAAGAAGTTAGCGACCTAACTTCTCCACGACCTAAAAGTCAGCGACCTTGCATCACAGGAGACTTAGCAACCTGACTGGTTATAAAAGTAATATGGCACGCGACCTAACTTAGGTCGCTCGCGACCTAATTCCTTGCCGCTTCATGTAAGTTGCTTGCGACCCACCAGCCCACTAGGTCGCCAACAACCTAGTACCCTCCTTAAAACACGAACAACTCCATCAGATTGCACTTCTTAAGTCGCGTATAGACCGCGATCTATCTTAGGTCGTTCGCGACCTACGACCTAGCTTAGGTCGAACACGACCTAAGACTTAAAGCAATATTTCTGCCCAGAATTCAGCTCCTATAAATACACCATCATCTCCAACAAGTAGCTGACTTTTGGCCGATCATTTCTCAAAGTGTCGTTACTCTGCTGAACTCTCCACTCATTCAACAACTGAAGATCTTCAAACATTCGAGACACTACAACAAGCTTCGAGAGGAATTCCCTACATCCAACATGGATTCATCGAGTTTCATCATCGAAGTTTGAGCTAGTAGTTGAGATTGTTTTTGTGATCAAACTGTATTGTTTTCATAAGTGAATTGTATCGATTTGTAACCAGATTCAGTAATAAAGTGATTCAAAGTGGACGTAGGCTCAATCTCAAGCCGAACCACTATAAACTGCTGTCTTTCACTGCTTTTCTGCTATTTTGCTGCTTAATTTCTGTTCCCGTCACACGGGTGGTGCTTTCACAATTTTACTACACACACCGGGTGTTAGCGTTCACTTTTTGTCGTTAACAACATCCATTTTGAGTGTTGTATACTTTTTACTATATGCATCATATCATTCATCTCTTTTGATACTATATACATACATTCCTATGGCTAGTCTCCAAGCATTTTTTGAAGTTTGATTGGATATTGATAGTGACCTACTAGCTCCTACCTTTTCTGTTAATAACTATTCTTTACTAATATACAATAAAGTATTAAAACTTGTTAAGATATGTAGTTAAGTGAATGTTTTTTATATAGTACCCAGTGCATAACATACTGCTTAGTCATTATATGTTCATATCATACTAACATAATTTGCATTGACTATGTTTCTGAACTAACATGGAGTTGTGTACGATTTATTATATGCAAGTGCAGTTTTTTTACATATGCCTGGAGAGTTGGTTTGGATTGGGTTGGAGAGATTGGTGAAGCAGTTAAACCCGGTTAGTGGTAGGATATATGTTCATATCTCAGTCATCGTCTCTGGTCTCTTCCAATTATTCACAGCTTTGATCTTATCTGGATCAACTGATAGGCCCTTCTCTGAAATAATGTGACCTAGAAACTTAACCTCTTTCTTCAAAAAATGACACTTGGTAAACTTTGCCTTCAATTGATTTTGCATCAGCGTCTCAAGTACCACTCTAATATGATCCTTATGCTCTCTTTCATCCTCAGAGTATACTAAAATGTCATATATAAACACCAGTACAAAACTATCCAAGTACTCTTGGAAAACTCGGTTCATAAAATCCACGAAGAAAGCAGGTGATTCGTTAATCCAAATGGCATCACTAACCACTCATACGAACCATACCTAGTCCGAAAAGCTGTCAAAGGAATACTGTCCTCTTCCACTCTTAACTGATGGAAACTTGTTGCAAAATCCAACTGGGAAAACACTCTGGCTCCACTCAACTAATCGAACAGATCATCTTTTCTTGGCAAAGGATACTTATTCTTGATTTTCCTCTCGTTCAACTTACGATAGTCGATATAAATCCTCAACGACCCATCTGGTTTCTTAACGAACACCATGACCGCTCCCCAAGGCGAACTAATTGGCCTAATAAAATTCCTCCCTTCAAGATCCACTAGTTGCACCTTCAATTCCTTCATCTCGGTTGGTGTCATCTTGCTAGGTGGTCTACTCACAAGTTCAGCTCCGGGCATAAGATCTATTTGAAACTCAACTGCTCGTTTCGGTGGTAATCCCGTAACTGGCTCAAAGACATCAGCAAATTCTCTTGCTACTTGAACCTGACTTAACGCATCTCCTACCTCTACAGCACTAAGAAAAGCACTAACACTCTAGTCAGAATTCGCCACTGAGAATATTACTCGGTTATGACTATCAAGGTGTCTCGGTGATATCTCCCTATCCTGGCAAAATATTCTAGCCTCATACCTACCCAGCCAATCCATACCCAAAATGATTTCGAAATCTACGAAATCAATAACATACAAGCTGCATGCAAACTTATGACTTAACAAATCAAGTTCTAACTGGTCACATCTCAACTCTAGAGTTGCATACCCTCCTATTAGATTCGCAACCCTTAAGGAAGTAATAAGGTAGGTGGGTTCTAAGCATAATCTATCAACCAAACACTAAGATATAAATGAATGTGATGCACCGGTATCAAAAAGTACCCTACCTGGTATACTCTGAATCAGAAGTGTACCTTCCATCACAGTCTTCCCTTTATCAGTTGTAGTAGGCCTAGCTGATGCTGGTCCAATAGCAAAAACTTTCCCTTTTTCCGCCCTGACTGGCTCTAGACATTGATTCTTGTAATGCCCAACTTGATCATAGTTGAAGGACTTTACATTCTTCTTATTTCAGCCTTCTTCCCATTACTTGACCGGCACTCATTTGCATAATGACCATTCTTTTCACACTTAAAGCAAACTAACTCAGCCTTTGCCTTCTTGGCAGCATCTCCCTTTTGGGCTCCCTTCTTCTTAAAGAACTTTCTTTTCTTCCCCTGAGAACCCTAGATTTCCACTGGTTTCTCTCTAACACAATCAACAAGCATCTCCTCATGGACAATGGCAATCTCCACAACTAAATTACTAGGATCGCGAAGATGTGGCAGGGTCGCCCTAGCAATCTCGAGCCTCATTCCCCTAATGAACTTCTCGTTCCTTCTAATGACGGTGTCTATAGTATTATGTCCATAACGGGACAACTCATCAAACTTAGTGGCATACTCAACAACCGACATCTCTCCCTGCTCCAGATCCATGAACTTCATCATCAGCTCTGACTTAGCAAACTCAAACATAAACTTTTGCTCAAATCTCCTTCGAAAATCAGCCCAAGTCAACTGCTCCTCCAGAACTCCAACGGTAATACTATTCCACCAGTGAAGCGCTGACCCTTGCAACTATCTAGAGGCCAACCTTGTCTTTTGCTCATCATCTAAACACAAATGAGTAAATATCATCTCATAGTGCAATGACCAATTCTCAACTTCCATAGCATTCTCCATCCCTATGAATTGCTTCCCACCAAGACTAGTGTAGTCTCTACTCAGCTTAGCATAATTATTCCCAACTGGAGCTATAAGATTAGCTCCTCCAACATTTCCAACAACTCCAGCAGCAACTCCTGCTTGCATCATATTGACGAAGAACTGATACATCGCCCCCATATCTATTGGTGGATTTCCAGCACCCACATTGGCAACAACATTTTGGTTAGCATTAGCCTGTCGACCCGGGTTCCTCCTGGTAGGTCAAGCATTTCCATTGGTTGTGGTGCTTCCTCCACCGAGATGTCCTGTTCCGTTTCCTGCTTCCATATCTCCTTTCTCATAAATCTGCATACGAGCCTAAGTAAGATACAGAAGAATGTTTTAAGAGAGCGGGACACGTACTTATATATATCTATAACAAATACAAGTGCATTACTATAGTGTTAACCCAAACCCCAATCTTATTATCTGATTTATTGGAATATGTTTTGAAAAATCTTTTAGGTTTAAATTTCTTTTAAGTTTCATAAACCATGCTCTGATACCAACTTGTAACATCCCCCTACTTGGAGGTCCAAAACTACTGGCTATGGATGTTGTAGTCATCCATAGTTATTAATCCTTGGTGACCAAATACGGCAACATTAGATACATTGATATACAGAAACACATGAATATGGAAAAAATTTAAACAGCAAACAAATTCCACATTCCATTTCAAAATATTTCAAATTCATTACATAGTCCCAGTACGCAGACCACGTTCAGATAACATACAATTAATACAAAATTCACCAAGAGCGACATTTGAAGATGCCCCATTGGTTAATCAAAGTACATAATAAGGCAATAAAATAAATTTGCCTTTACAACCAAAACACAGTCGTCTACGGAAGCTTTATTCGTCTAAAAGAAAACCTGGAAACCTTAACCCTCAAACTACTCAAATTTAATTAAGCACCCGTTTAAGGGGAAAACAAAAACTTTGAGTCAGACATAAAGTCTGGTATGAATAATAATGTTCCATCTTAAACCATTTAGATACCTAGTGAGACCATACTGCCTAGCGGAATGGGTTTTCCCCTCACTAGTATCCGAAAACCTTTATAAAACCATATACCGTGCTCCTACATCTACAATGGTTAAAACAATTCAAAACAATATGATGATATGCAAATAAGTAAATTAATTCTGGATTACTTGTCCCCATTCATTCCGACTATCTGTCTCATTTATAGTTTCTAGAATCACTATTAACATATTAGTTTTCATGGGCTTACTAATAACCTGGGAAATGTTTACGAACTCCCTATCTGATTTCATAGTTTTCATGGGACCTCTAAGAACTTATTGGTAACTCCAATATCTTTTCTCTTATCCTTGTTTTCATGGGCTGACTAGGAACCTATTGACTTCTGTCAATATCTTAATCCAGATATAGTTTTCATGGGCTAACTACAAACCTATTGGCCCCTACTAATATCAAATCATAGTTTTCATGGGCTGACTATGAACCTATTGGCCCCTGCCAATATCTTTTCCTTTACACAGTTTTCATGGGCTTACTGTGAACCTATTAGCCCATGCCAATATCTTTAGTTTATATTTTAGCATCATATATTCACTACTGGGTCAACCTAGCTGGTTATTCTGCCCTTCCCTAAAGTACCATTATGGGTTCATAACAATGTGAATAAATATATGAAGAAGCAATCATAACAACATAGAAATACCAACACATGTGGTTAAATATCCTTGAAATCACTTATATAAATCTTGGTTAATCCCTTTAACCTGTTAATCAAGGAAAACTTCTTCAAAAACTTCATTTCAAAACTCTTTGTTTATGCGGTGGTTTTTCCTTTTAAATGAGAAAGGATTATTTGTTTTGAAACCTTAAAACATCACTTTGGAAACCCCTGAATAACCTCCTTTGAAAGCATAAAAAAATTCTTTTCAAAACACTAAGTATGTACCTTTCGAATGTATCAAAACATTATCTTAAAATATAGCTTCGAAACAAATGAAAGTACCCCTTTTGAAAGTATTGGGTTTTACTTTTAAAAACATCTTTTGGTTCAAAGTGGTTACATACGAAAGTCTCTTTCGAAACCTTTAATAAAATTATTTGGGGAAAATTTGATGGTGTCGGAACCATCTATTCGAAAGCTTAAAACCTTTGAGTAAAACTTTGAAGGATGGCACCGAAACCCCCTTTCGACACCATTGCCTTCGAAACCTTCTAAACCCTTTCGAAAGCATTTAAGAAGCGACTTAGTATAAGTTTAAAACAAAGGCACCCTTTGAAAGCATGATGACTTCAATACACTCGAAAGGCACATAAACGGCAGCGAGGTTTCTACTAGGTCAGAACCATCATCTTCGAAAGCCTTATTTAAGAATAAAGGAACTCATTTGAAAGCTCCTACTTTAAAACATAGTATGGAAACCTCCTTCGAAAACATATGTTTCGACTACGTCGAAAGCTTTAAGTAAAACAAAGCATGCACTTAACATTTGAAAACAAAACTAAGGTTTCGACCGCATCGAAAGCATTGCTTTCGACACAATGACTCCCACCTTCCCTTTAATCCACTACGTACCATCTAAGTGATACCTTGTGTATTGGTTTCAACTAGGTGGGTTTCGAATGGGTTGGTTTTGACTAAGTCGAAGCGGAAGCATTGGAGTCGAAAGGCGCTACTAAAGGAGGCGGAACTGGCTTTTCTGAATAAAGGCTAAAATCATGCAAATTTTAGTAATTGCTTTATAACTAACCTGCCTATTTATAATCTTTTAATTGGTTGCCTTAAAACTTTTCAAATCCTTTACAAAAATAACTGCTGCATTTATCAGATCTAAATTAAGGAAAAATTAACGTTTAAACTCTTCCATTAAGCAAAACCAATATTGCAAATAAGTCCTTTTAAAATAATTTATTTTCCATAGCAAATCAATTAGGAAAAATCCCCAAAAATCACAGAAATTCACTTTCATCATGTTATCTAACATATTAAAATTTCAGACCCAAATTCTTCACGAAATAATCGATATTAATTTTAAACCCAATTTTACCATATTTTCCTTTGAAATATCATAATAAATTTTCCATAGCTTGGAAAATTATAAAAATTGAAAATCGTCTCCAAAATCATTTTTTTTCATAACATATAATTTTTACATGGCATTCTAAAATCATTACCAATCGGTTTTTCCCTAAAACCATGTAAATTTATATGTAAATGAATTGATTTAAATAAAACATATAATAGTTCAAGCATATCATCATCCAAAACGTCATAAAAAAAATTTAATCATAAATTTGAAAACATATAATCATAGAATAAAATAGAGATGGTATAAAATTATTATTCACCTTGTATATGATAAGGACTTTGAGATTTGTTATAGATTAAATCCCCTAGCTTGATTAAATTTTTCTTCCTCTTTTCCCTTGTTAATGGGCGCTCTTCTAAATTTTGATTTGGGTTTATGAAAATGAAAAGTGTATGTGAATGGGCATGAACATGAAATGTATAGCCATGAGTAATAATAATGTGGCTATTTACTAATATGCCCATGTTTAATTATATACGTAAAGGCCAATTTAAGCCCATTTGATTGATTAAGCATGACCCTATATGATTTATTCAAATCTCAATCTCCTTGTCATTCCTATTCTTACTTATTCTATTTAATTTATCTAATTAAATCTTCTGATTAATGTTATCAAAAATTAGGGATGTTACATTTAGGTTAGCATTTCACTTAAATTTAGGACTCCACTTAGATGTAGGACTTTAGCTGCTACGTTGAATAGATTAATTAATAGAATTACTTACTTGTATTGCAGTGACTTTACTCGAATCGAGCGCTAGCCCATGTTCTGAGACAACTGTCCCAAAAAGCGAACCTCCTTACACCATAAATGATACTTAGAAAACTTTGCCTTCGATTTATGCCCATGGAATGTATCGAGCACCTCTCCTAAATGTACTTGTGCTCTTTTCCACTTCTTGAATACACCAATATATCATCTAAAAATACTACTATGAACTTGTTTTGTGACCCTCGGATGACTCGACTCATAAGGTCAACGAAGTATGCGGGTGCATTGATTAGTCCAGAAGGCATGACTAACCATTCATATAGTTCGTTGGGTGTAAGAAAAGCGGTCTTCTGGATAATGTTCTTGGCTAAACGTAGTTGATGGAAACTGGTAGCCAAGTCGAGCTCGGAGAACACCCTTGCTCCAAATAACTGATCGAAGAGATCGTCTATGCGGGGCAATGGATCATGATTCTTTAGTTTATTCAGCTCTCTATAGTCAAGGTAGAGTCTAAGGAAACCGTCTTCTTTGGTGGCAAAGACGATAGGCGTTCCCCACTCTAAATACTCCTCCTAATGAATCCCTTCTCCAATAGCTCATTTACATCCTTGATTAGGTCATTTCTTTCCTTTGGAGCCATGTGCCTTAAGGGTAAGACGATAGGTTTAGCATCTCCTTCAGATAAATTCAAAACTCGATCTCCCTATGGTGTAGGAGATTGGTAACCTTAGAAAATATGTCCGGGTGGTCTCTAACTATTGGTATTACAGCTAAGTCATCATGTGATAGGTCCAACGAGTAAAGGTAACTCAATAAAACAGAACTACATGGATTGTAATAAATCACAAGGTGGCCACTACAAGTACTCAAGAACACAACCTTCCTATCATAATGTAATACCGCCCCATACAAGGTCATCCAATCCATACCTAATATCAACACAAACCTGGAAAATCCTAAAACAAAAGCAAACAATTTCAAACCTCTACATATCATGGAAAAATAAGTTGATCCTCCTACAGGGTTCGATACTACTACAAGGTCTGTAACTATAGTAATGCTTAGGTGTAACTCGTCTACAAGTCTACTAGAAATGAAAGAATGTGATGCTTCAGTGTCAAACAAAGTGCAAATAGATAAATCAAAAGGAGTTAACTCACTATCTATTGTGATCTTCTTCCCGTTATCCATCACTACTGGAGGCAACCTTGAACTGGGAACGACATCCAGTGCATAGGCTTGGATTACTTAGGTAGAGGTCTTCTATGGTGCTGGACACTCCCGCTTTATATCTCCCAATTGATTGCAGTTGTAAAACTTGACCATTGAGAAGTCCATTTTGCACTCCTTAGCAAAATGTCCCTTCTTACCACACTTCTTACAGCGTATCTCCCAGTTATTAATCTTCCTTTTGATCCCCATTACTCTCTTTCATTGGTTTTATAGAAATGTCCTTCCTCATATCTTCTTAGGCTTGCCTTTCTCTTCCTCATTAGAGAAGGTGTCTAGTAAGGACATCTCTACGAGACCCTCATAAGTCACCCCCATGGGAATGTGAGTAAGGGATAAACATTGAAAGGGTTAGTTTAGAGCCTTTGCAAATTTTAATGCCTTCTTATGTAGGGTATTGATTAGCTTCATCCTAAACTTTGCTAATTCATTAAACTGATTGACATACTCCCTTATTGGCATCTCCATCGCCATATATGTACAAACCTCTCTAGCTATGCCCCGTGCTCAGCCATAAAAATGAACCTTGTCTCAAATCGTCTCTGGAATTCCCCATAGTCATATCTTCTTCCTTAGTATCCGCCACCATTACATCACACCAATGAAGAGCCTCTCCCTGCAAGTGCCAGGAAGCAAGCTGTCTCCTAGTATCATCCTCGAGTCCTAATATCACAAAAA
Organism: Allium fistulosum; assembly: GCA_030737815.1. NCBI lineage: Eukaryota > Viridiplantae > Streptophyta > Magnoliopsida > Asparagales > Amaryllidaceae > Allium > Allium fistulosum. The sequence goes on along the minus strand of CM060908.1, from coordinate 531,299,286 downwards.
TCCTCTCACACGTGGGGAGCCACGCCCTCGAGTAAACATAAGACTCAATCTCTACATATGGCTTTCCTCCTAGACTTATAGAGTCTCTACATGACTTAGCTAAGTCGATGGTAGGTTGATTGATGGGAGATGCCTCCATCGCTGGTTCGGGGTGTCCCCTATTCGGGTTAAGCTCGAATGTCCCTCTTGCATGTAAATATCAACAGATCCAGATAAAGACTGTCTTGCCTGGGATCACGAAGGTGTCTCCTGAGCCATCTCCAATAAGATTGCTTATTTATTTGTGATAAGGAATTATTAGCAGCTCCCATAAATAGTATTAACAGGGATAAATAACCGTGCCTATTTTAAATCTTTGAAAAATCTTACACACACACACACACACATATATATATATATATGCTTTTTGGAAACACTTTAAAAACTTTTTTAGAAACCTTTTTGGAAAAAAAATTCAAGTATGTCTCCCAATATATACCTAACCCTAAGGAATCATGCACCTAGGCTCTAGTACTAAATGTAAAAACCTTCGCTTCCCAACACACCAAACCAAAGTCTAGCGGACTTTTGGACTCGCATCGGTGCCAAGAAATACGAGTTGTTGAGTTTTTAAAACATTACAAAGCATAATTATAAAGATAGATTATAAGATAATATACACTTTCATATCTTACAGGGGAAGGAAGTAAATATAAATACTAAAAAAATATCATCTTAGAAAATATCCATGAAAACACAGTTCAAACCATAGTCTCAAAACAGTATGTAGTCAAATCCAGAGTACACAGAAATGCAATACATAGTCTGATAAATGAAAAGTAGTTACACGGATGGAAATGAAAATAATACGCTACTCCAGTGTCGAGCTCACCACTCCATGTACTAATCCTTGGGTCTATCACTTACAGTCCTATCCTCCTATGGTGGGGAGAAAGAAAAGGAAAGGAATGGGTCAGATAAAACCTGGTAAATGAGTTGCATGATTAGTGTATGGTGACTACAAGCAATTTGGTTCATGTATACGCTAAATGAACTAGGGTAGTCTTCTTATATCGGTAAATCCTATCGTATTATCAAGGGGTATGAATTTAACACATTTACACAAGTATCTTGTGAAGGTTTATACTTAGGATGGAAAAACTAATCGAACCTCTATGCAACTATGGTTCGGTTAATATCCATCTGAACTAATCCACATAGAGTCCTATCTGGATAAAAGATCTACAATATCAACCTTGAGACTATTGTCCCTAACTAAGACTATACGTATGACTTTCACATATTGAGAGGGAGCCCGCAATGCCGACATGCATCAAAGATGACTTAGGGTCCAATACATCCATATCCACCTCTAAATGGTAGAGTAACTAGCCACGTATCGCATCATGTTGGGCATTAGCATTAATGTTTAGGCCTCATTGCCATCGTACAAAGTAGAACCTCCCATTGGTGTCGGGCTTCCTCACTTCTTCAACTATCAGCATCGGCGTTGCGCATACACTTTAGAACCTCCTGAGAGTGCCATGTGACGACTGAATGAATGTTGCTTTGATTCTTTGTCCACACACACCATGGATAGTGCTTTGACTCATTGGCTACACACTACCCCTCCAGTTTCATAACATCCTAAATTTGTAGACTTAGGGAACTAGTCTCCATAGTTGTACTAACATCAATTTATATATAATAATATATAAATCCATATAGTAAAAATAAATAAATATTTATAACCTGAGCGTTGGACGAGGTTCAGGTCACATCTAGTTTTTGGGAACCGATCGACCGTTGGCCATTGGAGTGATCGACCGCTTACTGTCGACTAACTCCATTGAGCTGTCGATCGATCGTTGTGTGTTTATTTTTTTCGATCTACATTTTTTTTATCGTTTGATTTATCCACTTCGTCTCTATTGGCTACAGTGGGTTCTTCACAGTAACCCTAGCCTGTGAACCTATAGTTATAATTTTCCTTATTCGTATTCAAATTTCGATAAACCAAATTAACTTCGATTTAGGGTTAACAGGTTATATCTACCAATATTTCATTCAACATAAAGGGTGTGCTTAGCTGAAATCAAATTTTATTTTAAAAAAATTACTCTAAATAAAAATAGATTAAAAGTGAGATCAAATTCATTTTAAATTCTTATTAAATTTAAGGTCTATTTCAGTAACTACATTAACAATATTTCAGATTTAACTTAATCCCAGACCAAATAGGGTATAATTAAATTTAATGAAAATCTCCATATCAATTATGAAACCACTTACCACTAAAAGATATCCCGTTTCTTAGCGCCTAGAATCGCCTCTGTTTGATGTAGATCTCCTTGATTTGATTTTAGTTACTCCGCCTTCTACTTTGAATTTAATTTATAATTTAATTTGAAGAACTATTGATAGAGGAGAAAAGAATTTGATAAAGTTTGGACATACAATTTAATTTTTGGTGAATTAGGGTTTAGCTTAACTAGGTATTTATAAACACACTTATAACAACCCGCTTCGAAATAGGCTTAAATTCCAACCCGAAAAAGGTCCATCGAAACTTAAAATCATTCAAAAGATGGTTGTTGGTTGGTAAAAGTAATAACAATATAGAGCTATAACAATTCTTTCAGAATTCACAGTAGAAGGAACAAAGTATAATAGCAAATTGCACCCATTTATTTCAAAATAAATTCAAAACAAAACATAGTCTCAACAATAACCATTACATCATTTGTTCAAAAGTATTCTTTCATGGGTACAATAAAAGCATCATAAATAAATAACAATAACTGCCACAAGCTTTGATTACGCCGTCTTCAAGCATCATCGTCATCATTACTCCTTCCTTAACCTGCGTTGTAATGAGGAGGGAGTCAGAAGAACAAGTGTCTGGTGAATAAAAAGCTCAAACCTTATTATTTCAGTACTTAGGAAATATACGTCAAAATAGGAATATGTCTATGTGTTCTAAAACCATTTAATACTTCATATAATGAAAAGAGACGGGCCCTCAAACAACCACTTAATACCTTCCATTTTCGTAGCAGGTTTTCCAATCCCAAAACCCATAACCAACAACAAAAATGTCTGACAGTGTGAGCGATAAAGCCCAAGCCACTTAATAACTTTTTAATAGAAATAGGCAGACTCTGACCATTTACGACTTCAACTAAGGTATGCCCCCATAATTTAATACCTATTTCCAAGGCGGACTCCACATAGGCATCTATTTAGCTGACATTGCACATAAATCTCTTCGGACAGTTAATACTTCCTACTGAAGTGGACCTTTTCGAGATATCCTTAACCATGCCTAAACCAATCCCGACCAGTCAATACTTCATTTAGGGGGAAAGGCGGGCCCTCAAATAACCACCTTAATACCTTCGAAAATCCCTAAGAAGGTACTTTGTCTTATGATCCATATCCACGATGACGTCTCACATTAGCCCGAATATTCATAGATACTAGTAGCAAGATTAATTGGGAAGATTTACCCTATAGAATTGGGACTAACCTCACGTTATCGTAGTTACTTATCATAGATGATGTCTCACATTAGACCCAAAGTCACACTGTTGGTAGCTAGATTAGCTGGGCAAACTTCCATGTGTTTTTTGACTTACCTTGCACCACTTATGACTTAGTCATATTTTACAACATTTATAATATATTATCGCACATCTCACAATGTCCACTAATTAGGCTATATAAGAAATCCCTCTTTTTTTGCCTTAACAACTCAATTACCTTCTTTAGGGGGATTTTAGGACAATTATTACCTAATTAACTATGCAATTATACGTTATAATTGTATGCTATTTACGGTAATTAATGTATAAATAAATACGCACCTACTATTTTCTATGCTTCTAGAGATTTCGCCCTAACTAATGCTTAAATGTTATTTCCTTTTTAGTAACAATAATACAAGTCCTTTTCCTTATTATGAAGGGTGGAAAATTTCCAATATCCATATTGAATATCCTTAATAAAGGATTTAACATTCATATTCAAAAATGTAATAAACAGACTTGTACATAGTAAAATTCTCAACCCAATCTATCACACCAGGTCAGGGAATAATCATAAAAGTGCAAATTGCAATCCTAGTTTCCATTATTTATTCAACCTCTCTTTACAAAGAATTTACCCAATGTGATTTATCTTTTATTTTCATATGGAATAAATGGTGTAAACTACGAATAAATCATACTTTTACACCATATCCCTTAATCGAAATTTCATAATCAAATTAGAATTTAATGAGGAATGGAATAAAAATTAAAATCACCAAAAATTGCAAAAACAACATACCCCAACAATTTGATGTAAACAATTGAGAATTCCAATATGAATTGACATTTTGAATTATAGGAGTTTTAGGGGTTTCATTTTGTTTTATTTTCGTAAATCCAAAACCCCTAAGGCATATTCAAATCCTAATATACTAAACAATTACTAGAATAAAAATACTAAGGTTTCCACTCACAGATTATCCTAGCCTTTCTTGTATGGATTTGCAATGCTAAAGCACTCTTTTCCAGATCTCTTCGTTTGATATACACAGCAAGAGATTAGTATATATAATTTTGTTAGATTTAGAGTGGTTAGAAGAGAATAGAATAGATTAAAAGAATAATTAGAAACGATTGAATTTCTGAATCTAATTGAAGAGAGAAAATGACAGAGTTTCACTGAATTTCCAAATATTTTTATGAATAAAAGTGGAGATAGTATGGTCTTATTATAGAGGTTGAAACGTAGTAGAACCGTAGGATGAAAATAGGCTTAAAAACGGATAAATTTAGAACGTTTGTTGATAAGGAAACCCTAGCCGCCACCAAGAGGGACGGACCGGTTGAGATCGGCGGTCGACGCCTCCGCCTATTTTGGAAACGTATTAATTTTTGTACCTTTTTTTATTTAATTCCTTTATTATTCTTTTAACATTAATTGTTAACGTTGATGATTTCTTAACCCTCAAGTCTAATCTCAGTTAATTTTCAAATTTCAAATTTAATTATTTATTTGAATTTGAATTTAAATTAAATTATTTTAAACCTGAAAACTTCAAATGCCCATAACTTCTTCGTTTATACTCTGTTTTCAGCATATTATATATGGAAATAGATAAGAATTTTGCCATGAATGCAACGGTACAATTTCATGGTCAGATTCTACATTACAAAATTTCCATTTTTACCCCTACTTAATATAATTTACTTATTTAATTCTTACTAATTTTACAGGTGTTACACAGCTCTCAATCTGGACAGTTCACAAAAAGATATGATCCAATCTTCGTCGTTTAGAAAAGGTACGACCTAATCCCAACATCTAGAAAAATATATGTTTAAATTGGCCCGCTCGGCCAACCCAAACCCAAGCCATAAACACAACTTCCGGTCGACCGCTTAATTCTTCGATGGACGACCGCTCCATGTTGACCGACCCACCCAAGGGTGTCGACCGCTATGTAACCTTAATTAATATTTTTAATTACTTCTTGTTTAATTATTTTAAATTTGAATTTTCAAAACTTAGTAACTTCTTCATATTAACTCAGAAATAAAATTTTATATATGAAAATTTTGAAAAATTATCATGGACGCAAATGATGCAAGTTCCGTAGAGAAATCGGAAGTTTATAAAAATTCTCTTTTACTATTAATTCTATTTGTTTTCAACAATAACTCGGTAAATTTCACGAGTGTTACAAACGATCCAGTTAAGGGCACTTGGAAAGTGGAGGAGAGAATCCAATCTTTTCGTTTTGGCTCTATATTGGAATATTTTTCCATTCTCTGGTTTGTTAGCATGATCAAAGAATGATTTGATATGTTAAAGAATGTAGACTGCACAAGATATGCAGAAATCATATGCTGATAGGAGATGCATGGAGTGGGTGTTCGTAATGGATGACATGGTCTTTGTGAAGGTCTGGCCACTAGAAATATTATGATGTTTGTTAGTTCGGGAAAGTTAGGACAAGGTTATAGGGTTTTCCGATTTTTGATAGATTAGGGAAGTCAGCTTATAGAGTGGAGCTTCCTGAAAATTTTTTAGGATTCACAATGCTTTCCATGTGTCACACTTGTGGAACTATTTATATGACTTTGCTATTATGGTCGAGCTAACAATTGGAAGAAGTTGAAGTAGAAAGAGAGTTACTTATTTTCGTGCACCTACCCTTATTGTTGAGCATGGGAAAAAGAAACTCCATGATAAAATAATTAAATTTGTTAGAGTCTAATAGGGAGACGACAAAGTTGAGAGTACTTTAGAACCCGAGGAGAATATCCGAGCTACACATTCAGAACTCTATTCTAGTAATTGTCCATTTAAATTAGTTAAGTTTCTTCGATGCATAATATTTAGTTTATTATATTCCATAGGTAGATAGGTATATGGATGCTAGGCATGGATGTGAACGTGTTACTAGGATATGTTTTGGATGATGTTTGCTAATAGATGTATTTTATTAGTTAGTATTACACATATGGGAGACATATTCATGTTAGCCTACGACTTACATCATCTTATCCATTTTTCTATGTCAATTTAAATTCATAATGGTTTTCACATTTTTGCATAATTATTGAGTTGTTGCTTATCCATATAGAATCTCAAGTATTGGGCGCTGCATACATCTTGGATATATGGCATAAGCACTTGCATTTCAGGAGGTCGACTAGTTTAGTAGACCTTTTACCTTTGAATTACCTTTATGTTTATACGCATTCCATACCTATATGTACATGCTACATTTGAAATCTTAAACTAAGGAAAATAGTTGCTAGTGGTAGATGGTTGAGTATATGGTTGTAGATATTGGTTGTATGTGCAAATTACATTTTCCATCCTTAGAGATCTCAGGGAAAAAATCCTTTTAAGGAGGAAGAATGTAACATCTTAGAAATTTTAATACTAAATTAAAATATTAATAAGAATAAAAAAATGTAATATTACATAAAAGGAAAAAACATTAATTTTTTATGAATTTTGGAATTAAGGCTCGAAACATGTTCCATCGCATCTGGAACAAAGTTTACAGTCGGTAAACATATATAACTTGTTAAATTTAATAAAATGTTCGAAAATAGTGGAAAAGATAGCCGAAGACATTTTCATAAATTTGGATTTCGGGCTTAGAAAAGAAATCATAGTATTCAGCTATAAAAAGGACCCCGGCCCTTCACTATTTCCTATTTCAAAACCTAGTTGTCACATGTATGTACATTTCTTCTTCTTCTCTTTCGAAACCTCATAAATCTAAACAAAACTTCTTTTCTCCTCAAAACTCTTTTCCATCAAAAATGAAAAAAGAAAACAAAGGGAAATCAAAATAAAATGAGAGAATCAAGATTTGAAGAAGGAGATAAAGGATGGGCAATTCAAATAAAGTTAGATAAAAGATAGCTCTAAAATTGTGAATTAAATTATTTCTACGTTATATTAATCCATAGATAATCAAACTTTTTATTCTACATGATTTAAAAAATATCTTTGAATTTGTGATAGACGTTTCAGACCAAAATTTGTTTTAATTTGATTGATTTCAATTATGAATCTTTGGTGTAGATACGATGGGAAAACCAAAAATTAATAAATTGTAAATATTGTAAAGGGAAAAGGATAGACCAGATTAATTCACTTTAAATTTATATGGACATAAAAACTTATTTAATGAAGTTTGGTTTGATTAGATAAAGTTGGTTTGAACTGAATAGATGAAAGTAATTGAATATTCCTTTATTTTACCTTAGATTGATTGTATAACTTGAAATATATGTAGATTTTTTGTTTGAAAGCACATACATAGTTTATGTAACATCCCCCACTTGAGACTCGAAGACGAACGCCGATGATGTTGTAGTCATCACGGAAATTATCTTCCAATGGCGAAAGTTAGTTCAGTTTATTGATAAACGCCGATAAAGTAAACAAAGCAGCTAAATATCTTCATTTCATAAAAATTCGCTTAAACATTCTTTACATATACTTCGATCAGAATTAAACCCAAAACGTACCCAATTAGGAGTCAAATATAATAGAAAATAATATAATGAAGAGTCGGGTCAACATATGATGATGCAGCCCACACTCCTTAAAAAAGCGGAAACAAAAATCATTTTTAGCTTCTAGGCCTCCTGCACCGTCTTCGATCTTCATACTATGGCCCTTGTTTCATACCTTTCTAATCCCCAAAGTTCAGCCTACTCAAATGAGAACCCGTGATTTTATGGAGAAAATAATAATAGAAACACGGGTCGAACATAAAGTGTAGTGTGAATAATACTTACCCAAAAAAATCATGTAGTGAGACCAAACCGTACTGCATAAGCTAGGTTTCCCCCTCACTATTCAACATTAAGAGACATTTAATGTACTAACACAATTGGTTTTATTTATGTCTGCATCCTACGCCTCCCTAAGCGGTCCTTATTAACTTCTGCACCCCTGGTGCAGTACCCACCAAATTCCCAATTTAGTTCAACCTTATAATTCATTACATTACATTACGTTACTACTGCGCTCCCTGCACAGTCCCCATCTGGTTTCCACCTTAGATTATTAATCAACTATAATACTACACCCCACGCATCTTCTAATTCATCCTTTAACTATTTAGTATTGCGCCTCGTGCAAAGTCCAACATATTCTTCTTTTAGCTGTTTAATACTTAGCCGCATGCGGGTATTACTTATTTTTTCCCTTTAACTGCTAATTACTACATTCCACATAGGTCTTCTTACTTTTCTTTAATGATTTAATACTATGCCTCGATGTAGTTCATATTCATTTCTCTTTAACAAATTAATACCGGGCCACGTGCAGTTGAATGTCTTGCCTTCCCCAGGTGTGCATTCATGAATGTCTCTCTTCACCTTCCCAAGGTGTTCATCCACTTTAAACATTTGTTTAACTATGGAGCTGCCCCCACAGTCCCTGGAAGTGAAGGACTATCCTCACGTTCCTAATGTGTGCATTCGAGTGAGCATCCACACCCGACGCCAATAGCCTTTCTAACCTTATCACTAGCACATGATCCCTTCCCCATACTAACCTCGCCTCTTTCTATGTCCTACCTACTTATCTTTTATTAGGTTACGTTTACTAATTTTCTTGGTGCAGGTACCACCTTGCCCCGATGTTGAGCGCTTCCCACTTTACTTATTAAGTGTATTCTTCCCAGCTTTTAGCGTAGTATGACCCCTTCATATTACGTGCAGTCTATATTTATAATGTAGAGCCGCCACTCTAATGCCGTTACCGACAACCTAGACATCCTTGATAATGTCTTTACATGTATCGTTACCTATTCATCCTTATTTTATTTTTTGTTATTTTCTGATAAAAATTTATTTTCATACGCTCCTTCAGTTCACCACTTGCCCCAATGTAGTACTTACCATTTTTAGTTTAATTATCTTATAATTTTTTTTAATAAAATCATAGAAAATTTGTGAACATTTATTCTAACATATTTAATCTTTATTCGAATTTTTAGGGGTATTTTCCTTACTTATTTTCTAGTTGTGCACCTTTAATAAATCGTATCAAATCATATAAGCTTAAGAAACTTCTCAAACTAAAAACTCATCTCTAAACCATGATTAGAACAGGATTAAAATTTCCATTAACTTTCAAAATTATTAAAATAGGAGAACACATCTAAACATCACATGTCCATCTATTCTTCCCCAAACATTCATTAAACCTTTGTATTTGTTAACTGATATCCATATGAACCCCATCACAGTTAAAAACATACAAATATAAACTGAAACGATATACTGGAGATCGGTGTAGATAGGTTAAGTATTACTCACCTAGATCTTTAAGATGTCTAGCTCTAGTCTTCTTAATCCCCTTTAGCGTGTAGATAGGTTATGTGTTACTCACCTAGATCTTTAAGATGTCTAGCTCTAGTCTTATTAATCTCCTTTAGCTTGCGTTTTCCTTATCTTCTCTCTATTATCCCTTTTTAATCCACTATCATTAGAGTTCCATTATAGCTTTTTATTTTATTTTAGGTAGGATGAAATGAATAAATGGAGAGGAGTAATGTTTATTGTCCCACAATAATTTAGGCATGGCTCCTCATATCCCTTTTCCATTTAGTTATTTCCCTTTGCTTCTCTTGTTTGGGTCGCCCTAGCCTTTTAATTAATTTATTTGATTAATCTAAATTTAGGGTCATTATAGTCTTCCCTCCTTAAAGAAATTTCACCCCCGAAATTCACATAAGGTTCAGTAGAGTTTTGTCTTTTATTCCATGCATACCCTAAGCATACCCAAGAATTCACAATCCATGCGTATATAACGTACTAGTGTTATCTATTAATACGGTAAACATCCATAATATTCATACATATATATATATGGTCTACAACAGTACAACTTGATACATAGCTCATGTGCTAATCTGAAATGAATAACTCTGGATAGGTCTTCTTAACCTTATCATCAGTTTCCCACATGCAATCCTCCCAATATGTGCTCCACTGAACACACACTAGCTTCACTACCTTGTTCTGAAGCTACCTCTCATCTCGATCCACTATATGAACCGATATGTGCACATATATCATATTTGGCTTTATGACAAAGTCTTCTACTGCGCTTTGATTAACTACTACGCTCAAATCTCTAATATATTTTTGCAAACATGATATGTGAAACACATTTTGAATCCTTGCAAAAACACTAGGTAGGTCCAACTTATATGCCACCTTTCCAATCTTATCTATGATTGGGAACGGTCCTACATATCTTGGGGCTAACTTTCCAGCTTTCCCGAAGCGCATTGCATCCCTCATCGGAGAAAACTTCACAAACACTTGATCACCTAATGCAAACTCTAGTTCCTTTCTCCTTGTGCCAGCATAACTCTTCAGCCTAGACTGTGCTGCCTTTATTCTAGCTCGGATCAGTTCTACCTTCTCAATAGTCTTCTTCACCACATCTAGTCCCAACGTAATCATATCCCCTATCTCCAACCAACATGCATGCGACTTACATGGCCTTCCATACAATGCCTCGAATGGTCCATCCCAATACTATTCTAATAGCTGTCAGCATGTCCACTAAGACCTTATTGATCCTATCGGTCTTACCATCTATTTGTGGATGGTATGCAGTAAGTTCTGTACCAAATACCTTCTGCAAATTTCTCCAAAACGTAATTGTGAATTGCAAATCTTGATCACTAATAGTAGTATTTGCACCCGTGCAGTCTCACTATTATTTTCACATATGTTTCTTCTATCTTCGGCCAAATCCTCTTAGCCTTTACTCGAATGAAATGAGCACTCTAAGTTAGTCTGTCAACTATGACCCATATGCCTTCATTCCCTGCCCTTGTCCTTGGCAACCCATCTACAAAGTCCATAGATACTGATCCTCATTTCCACACTGGAAACTCTGAAGCCTATAGGGTCCACTTGGCTTTTGATGTTCTGCCTTCACCTGTTGGCATGTATGACAACTTCTTACATACTCTCCCGCATCTCTCTTCATACCTTCCCAGAAGAAACTCCTCTTATATCTCGACACTTATTTGCACCTCCAGGATGTATAATAAATTTTGAACGATGGCATTTATCCAATACTTCTTTCTATAGTCCATTTCCACTCGGAACATACAACCTACCATTCTTCTGCAGTCTTCCTTCTTTATCAGCACTGAATTCCTTCAGCTCTATTGCTCTGAATTCTAAATCCAAATTCTTATTATGTATGCACAAGACTTGTCTCCCTTCTGCAGTTCTGGTATTTTTTCTACTAATGTAGGTCTGACTTCTAAGCATGCTAGTATTCCAGATGTACTGCTAGAACTTGCACTAGACCGAAACTACACATCACACGTAGACAATGTTTCTAAATCCGCTCATTCCTCTATCATAGTCGGAAAAAAATTCTATTGTTTTTGGCTTAAGGCATCAGCTACTTTGTTGCCTTTTCCTAGGTTATACTCTATCCCAAAATCATATGATGCAAGAAACTCTAACCATCTTTGCTGCCTCATGTTCAACTTGTTTTGAGAGAACAAATATCTCAAGGACTTGTGGTCAGTTTACAACTCAAACCACTTTCCCAAGAGATAATGTCTCCAAATATTCAATGCGAAGACAAATGCTGCTAACTCCAAATCATGTGTTTGATACCGAACTTCATGGGGTCGCAACTGCCTAGATGCATAAGCAATTACTCTACCATTCTACATCAATACCGCGCCTAATCCCAAACTCGACGTATCAGTGTATACGGTCATACCATTATTCCCTTATGGTATTATCAACACGGGTGCATTAGTCAATCTATACTGGAATTCCTGGAATGCCTTCCTACACTCCTACATCCAAACAAACCGCTCACCTTTCCTGGTCAGCTTTGTCGTTGGCACAGCTATACAGGAGAAGTCCTTAATAAATATCCATTAACAGGCAGCCTATCCAAAAAAATTTTGCACTTCAGTCATAGTGTCCGGTCACTTCCACCCATTTACTATGTCAACCTTCGTAGGGTCTACTACTAACCTTTCTTTCGAAATCAAATGGCCTAAGAACTTCACTTCCCTCATTTAAAAACGAAACTTTAGAAAATTTCATCTTTAACTTATGTTGCCTTAACATCTCCAGCACAAGTCTTAGGTGAACTGCGTGTTCCTCCTCATCTTTAGAGTACACTAAAATGTCGTCTGCGAACACCAACACATATCTATCCAACTTATCTCGAAAGATGCTATTCATCAAGTCTATAAAGAATACAGGTGCATTGGTCAGTTCAAATGGCATAACCAAACACTCATATGAACCGTACCTTGTTTTGAATGCAGTTAAAGGGATGCTTTCCTCTGCAACTCTCAATTGACGGAATTCTGTAGCTAAGTCAAATTGTGAAACACCTTAGCTCCACTTAATTGATCAAATAGATCATCGATTCTCGGCAAAGGATACATATTCTTCACTGTCCTTTCATTCATCTTCCGATAGTCTATACATGGTTTCAATGACCCATCAGACTTCCTCACAAACAATAATGCTGCTCCCCTAGGCGACCTGCTTGGCCTTATGAAGCTCTTCCCTTCTAACTCTACCAATTGCTTCTTCAGCTCCACCATCTCCTTTGGAGGAATTCTACTTGAAGGACGACTAAGCGGTTAAGTCCCTCGTAGGAAGTCAATACGAAACTTTACCACTCTCAGGGGAGGTAACCAAAACCGGTTCAAACACATCTCAGAACTCCTTCATCTCAGGTACTGCTCCAAGATCTTCTTCTTTCGAAGTTAAAGTAAATAAAACACTCATGTGCAGTCCTCTATGTTCTTCCAAGACCACATACACTCTACCTTTACAGTCTAGATGACTCAGAGTAATTATCCTCTCTTCATAGTGCACCCTTGCATTTTACTTCTCCAACCAGTCCATTCCTAAAATAACTCCAAAGCTTATGAAGTCAAACACATAGGGGTCACAAGAAAACTTACACCTACCTAGCTCAATATATAGGTAAGTGCATCTCAATCCGAGAGTGGAATACCCTCCTATCAGATTTGCTACATGTATGGAAGTAACTAAATAGGTAACCCCTAACCCAAGTATATCAACCGACTCTTTAACTATAAAAGAATGTGTAACCCCAGTATCAAACAAATAGTTGAAATACCAGAAATCAAAGTCATACCTTCCAAGACTTTCCCCTTGCCTCTTTCCTCGATAGATGGTCCTTCCCTTGGTCCCTGCAAAGCATAAACTTGTGTTTTAAGCTTTAGACATTCCTTCTTTAAATGTCCCACTTTGTCACATTTGAAGCATTGCATCTTCCTATATTCCTTGGGCATAGGGCACCTCGAAGCATAATGTCCCTTCTATCCACAGTTGAAGCATACAACCTCTATGTTAGCAACTATATTCCCCTTCCTTTTCTGCACTCCTTTCTTGACTTCCGTATATGGAGTAAACTTCTTCTACTCTTCTTTGGGTCTCGCTGCCATACTTCTCTGCTCTTGGTGCATTCCATCGTACCTTCTAGCCAGTCAACTACAAACTCAAAAGGAGATGCTAGATGAGCCATCACCTTATGATCAAGACCTTGCTTCAAGCCGCTGGTAAACTTCTCATTCTTCTTCATCGCGGTATTGATAATATCCTGCCATACTTACCCAACGGGTTGAACTTTTGGATGTTCCCCTCCACTATTAAGTCACCCTGCCTCAAACCAATAAACTCTCTCAGTAGGACACTCTATTGATATTCTAATATAAATTGTTCCTCAAACCTCTCTTTGAACTACTCCCAAATGATCTCCTCTTCTGGGGTCTCAGCAACTATTGTCTCCCACCAGTATAATGCTTCTTCCTACAACTGCCCTGATGCCGAGCTTCTCTTTCATGCATCATTCAATCTTAAGTCTCCAAATATGCGCTCATAACTTTTTAGCCAATCTGACACTTCTACTACAGGCTCTTTCCCTATAAATGTTATCCTCCCAAGCATTAAAAATATTTATTCATCATTGGGAAATCCTCCCTCACCGCCGTAGGTCTTTACCGAACTACTTTCGGTGCAGCTTCCCTCGTCATTTGGGCTAAAAACTTTATAAATAAGACATCTACATCCATGCCCACCCCATTTGCTGGCTGTGCAGCTTCCTCTCCTACTGTGCTTGGGATTTCTTCCTCATTCCTTCCATTAGTCTACGTACTTTCAACTTCTCTTCTTACACTTGCTCCTCATATCATAACTCGTTCACTTCTCAAATCCATCTTTCTTTTCTATTAAGAAAGTCTTACAAACGAAAAGATAAGGAGGTGAAATAAAAATAGAATGATAGATCTATCTTCCAATATACCTATATAGCAACATACAAGTATAATATGTATATATATATAGTAGCGCATCCCCTCCCCAGGGCTTTCATCATATTCCAAGTACTCCTCCTACTTTTCTAGCCCCGTTTTACTTAAGTGCCCCTAACCTCGCTCTGATACCAAACTATAACATCCTCTATTTAAGGCTTGAAGATAAACGTCGATGCTGCTACAATCATCACTGAAATTATCTTTCAATAACGAAAGTGAGTTCAATTTATTAGTTAAATGCAAATAAAGAAAATAGAGCAGCTAAATATCTTTATTACATCAAAATTCACTTAAACATTCTTTACATATACTTCGGTCAAAATTAAACCCAAAATGTTCCCACACAGGTGTCAAGTATAATACAAAATATCGTAGTCAAGAGTCGGGTCAACATATGATGATGCAGCATGCACTCCTTAACACAATGGAAATCAAAACCTTTATTGGCTACTAGGCCTCCTACATCGTCTTCGTACTGTAGCCCTTATTTCATATCTGCTTCATCCAATAAACTCAGCCTACTCAAATGAGGACCCATTAGTTAATAGGGAAAACAATAATAAAAACACGGGTAGGACATAAATTATAGTGTGAATAATACCTATCCCAAAACAATCATATAGTAAGACCAAACCGTACTGCACAGGTTGAGTTTCCCCCTCATTATTCAACATTAAAAGACATTTAAAGAAATAACGCAATTGATTTTATTTATGTCTGCATCCTATGCTTCCCTAAGCGGTCCCCATTAACTTCTGCACCTCCGACGCAGTACCCACTAAATTCCAAATTTAGTTCATCCTTTTAGTTCATTACACTACTTTACTACTACGCTCCTAGCACAGTCCCCACCTTGTACCCACCTTAGATTATTATTTAATCAACTATAATATTTTGCCCTACGCATCTTAAAATTTATCCTTAAACTATTTAATATTACGCCCTATGCAAAGTCCTACATGTTCTTCTTTTAGTTGTTCAATACTTCGCACCGCATGGGTCTTACTTATTTTTTTCCTTTAACTACTGATTACTGCGTCCCACGCAGGTCTTCTCAATGATTTAATATTGCGTCCCATGCAGATCATATTCATTTCTCTTTATGGATTTAATACTACACCCCACGCAGTTGAATGCCTCACCTTCTCCAGGTGTGCATTCGTGAATGCCTCTCCTCGCCTTGTCTTTGCGAAATTTTAATATGGTTTTCAAAAATATCACTAGGGGCTTCTTTGCATGGTTTTTAATTACTCTAAGCTTAATTCTTGCTATAAAAATTTCAAATCTTAAATCATTAATTTGGATAGAGAAAACCGGGCATAAATTTCATGATTTTTTTAGAATGTTGTTTGTCGGTACCTATTATAGCCTTTAAAACTACCATCTTTAAGCTACAGCAGCACTTCTAACCTTCTAATGATGCAATGTTGTTTTAAGCTACAATTGTGATTTTAAATGAGTTTAAATTGATGTTTAAATTTATTATTTTTATGAGATCTTTTTAGGCAAGTTTAATAATGGGTTTTAAGGTATTCTTAAATCGGTTTGAAGTTTAAATATATGTTTAATAACTATTTAAGAATTTGTAAAGTAAAGGGTTATATATATAAAACATGTTTTTTTTATGATTTTATCAATTCTGAATTAGTTATTTTTAACTAATATTTCATATAAATATTTAAAACATATTTATAAGTATTTTAAAAGTATTTATATACATATATATATAATTTTAGAAAGTAAGTTGATTATATTAAAAAAGATAAGTGGGTTTTGGCTAAATCACTTACGTATAATAAATGATTTTGAGAAGTAATTAAAAAGTATACTACCTTATATAATAAGTGTTGATATACTAAAAAGAATGTTTTAAAGATAATGACAAGTATGAAATGGTTTTGGATTTATAGTAACAATGTTTTAGTAACATTTGTTTTTAACCCATTCGAATATACTTTTGAATGTAATTAGATCTTTAAAAGGAATGTTTTAAAAATATTGTTAAGTATAAAATGATTTTGGATTTATAGTAACAATGTTTTAGTAACATTTGTTTTTAACCCTTTGCTATATTTTAAGTGGAAAATCTTGTTAAATGATTTTTGAATATTCTTATACTTTTGAGATAAGTATATGAATATATTTTCAAGTATTGAAAAGAGTAGAAATGAATAGTGAAATAGTTGAATACATGTACATACCTTTTATAAAGGTATTTTAAATATATACGAGTATTTACAATGAAGTAATATTGAATATATAGGGATTAGAAGTCGCTTGTGTGACCTAATCGTGTTTGTGTGTTTACTCGTTTATGAAAAGTATTTAATCTTATACTTAGCACTAAAAGTCGATAAAGTAGACTTGTTGTATCAGTGAGAGTTAAGAATGAAGTGTCTAAGTAGGGCTTGGATGCAACCAGTGCTTTAACCTACCTGGTTTCATTCTTGACAAAGGGATAGCATATGTTAAAAAGGTGGGAAACTATGATAAGTATATGAGACTTGATTTCCATATGTGATTGTATTATTGCTATCAAACTTGACCAAAATTAAGTTAGGAAGTATATAAAATATTTGCGGTTTCATACGGTTTGAGATTCCTCAGGGAGGATTCATTGGTATGAAACGTCTCTTACTTTAAGAATGAGATACATGAGATTCCATAGGGAGGACTCCTTTATATTGTTTGCTTACTTCTAAAAGAACCAGAATTGAGTTAACTGGAAATTTATCAATTTTTTTTGAAGAGTCTGGGATTGGATAAGTATACTTATGTATTACTTAATGAAAACCACTTCAAAGCTGATGTACGAGTTTTATGTTTTGGAAGCGGTTGTGGAGTGAAATGTTATAGAGTTGTGTTTATCCTAAGGTTAAGTCCAAAGGAGATGTTGGCGTTAACATTAAGACGATGCTAGCGAGGATATTGTCTAACTTAAGGTTGATTCAAGAGAGAGGACAAAGTTAACATTCGTCGGATGACTTATGCTGGAATCCATGGAGAGGTTCGTGAATCGTTCGAGATGTTGGAATCCATGGAGAGATTTGTATTATTTTCAAGTGATGAAGACTCGTATGCGAGATGTTGAACATGACTTCACTATCGGAAATGATAGAAAATAGAGTTAGATGCACAACCAGTGGGTTTAGCTAACCCAAGGGTATATCAAGTCCATATCTAGAGATGCATATGGATGTTGCTAGCGGGAGTTGATGATATTCGGTATTACGTGTTCGGGCGTGGACCAATTGTGTTTAGCTTATTGCTATATTCTCCCTAGAGATATACCACACCCGGAAATGTGACTTAATCACGTTTGTGTGTTCACTCGTTTATGGTAAGTATTTAGTCCTATACTTAGCACTAAAAGCCAACAAAGTAGAGATTGTTCTATCTGTGGGAGTTAAGAATGAAATGTCTAGGTAGGGCTTGGATGCAACCAGTGCTCTAACGTACCCAGTTTCAGTCTTGACCGGGGGATAACGTAAGTTGAGAAGGTCAGAAATGGTGATAAGTATACGAGACTTGATTTTAATATGCGATCGTTTTATTGCTATCAAACTTGACCAAAATTAACTTAGGAAGTATATAAAAGCTTCATGGCTTCATACAGTTTGAGATCCCCTAAGGAGGACTCATTGGTATGAAACATCTCTTTCTTTAAGAATGAGATATACGAGATCCCCCAAGGAGGACTCCTTTATATCGTTCGCTTACTTCTAAAAGAACCGAAAGTGAGTTAACTAAAATTTCACCTTATGTACTTGTTAGACGGTTTGGTTCTTTCGAGGGGAAATCCATTCTAGTGATTCGGGTTGTCTCGAAAGATACTGTTATATGTAGCCATATGTTTCTTGATTTTCTCATACCAGACTTATGTCTAACTCGTCGTTTTATCTTTTCCTTAATTCCATGAGTGCTCTATCGAGCAGTTTGAGAAAGGCGAGTTTTAGTTGGATATTCTTTGGAGCTCAAGGAGTCAAGCTAGATGTTTGCACCTACCGTAATATTCTTATTTCCGTTGCACTACTAGTATGTATATATCAGCATTTGTGAGAACAAACTGTTATAACTGTTAGGTTGATGATAGTACTTAGGACTGTATCTCTAAAATGATATGTATCTTAAAGTAACACTTTGTATTGTCTTTGATATTATATATTATTATTCCGTCATGAGAATCAAATGTTTTGTTCTCTTCTTTGTTGTTCCTTTTCTTTCTGCGTTTTATTTTACTCTAACAATCTATTTTTCCTACACTTGGGTGCTTAACACGTGAATACCGTAGATATATTAGTGTCGACATTTGATGGTCGAAAAGGATGGTCGTTGCACATGAGTTAACCAAATGTTGGCTAATTCCATTTTATCCTCTTTTGAACTCTGTTTTTGGATTCTTAACTTCAATTTTCCTCATGCTCACTTATTTCCTTATGTTGAATTTTTCCTTATCATCTGGGTAAATATCCATAAGTATTTAGCTAATTTCTCTGTCCTCTAGGGTCCTCCTAATTTTGGTCTACCTATCTGTCAAATTGGTTTATCTAGCACTGGTTCTTCCCTGTTCATCAAATTAGACTTCCTTTAAAACTTCATATAATTTCCAACTTTTCTCTTTTGCAAACATTTCTCCAAATATCGTGCTTACAATCCTCAAACTCCAAAGTGGGTCTGCATAAGAGAATTTAGATTGCTTCATCACTCAAATATGTATTCCCATTCTCCATCAATCATTCAAGAAATGTACATATAATCAAAACATATTGATTAAGCATTGTTAATCATGTTCAACGAAAAATATGTGCAAACAAACATATAAATCAAATATATCAACTAACAATCATCAAATTCCAACATAATTAACTCCTATGTTAAGGCACAAAGAAATAATTTGATGTTATATGCCATATAATCATTATCTAACATCCAAAAAAACATTTTGAGGTCTTACTGGTTTAAGGGCAGCTAGGGATGGTTAAAATTTAACATTATTTCATCCAATTCTCAATTTTAATTTGTCCGCGGGCTTGTGGCGGAGTGGTGGGGTGATACGCCTCCCAAGTGTGAGGTTTGAGGTTCGAGTCCCACCTTTTTATGGGAGGAGATACGCCTTTCACATGGGAGGTTTGAGGTTCATTTTCGCGCCTACTGCACCAAGTCAACCGAAAGGTCTAGCTAGCCTGGAATAGTGGTTGTGGCGGGCCAGCCATCTATTCCCTAGGTTTACTGGTCAGGAATCGCATGTCGGTAGTGATTGACCAGGTTTCCCTAGTTCCAAAAAAAAATTCTCAATTTTAATCATAGCATACATTCCTAATTAATCAGTTATCCATTCCAAGCCAAATCTCAAAAGTTCAACATCAACTTAAACATCATTTAAGATTAAATATGAAATCAAAATACCATTTCATGTTTTTAAATAATAAAATCATAATATGAATAATATAACAAATAAAAATGGGTATGGAACCACTCATTTGAAAATTAAACAAAACCAAATTAATTTTAGAATAGTAAAGAGAAGTCACTAAAAATCAAAACTAACAGCCTTAACGTGGATTGATTAACTTCTAACGATTTTCTTAATTTCCTTTGTTAAATCTTCTATTTTCTCACTTATAGCGGTTGCTTTTATTTAATTTAATGGAGGCCTGGGTTAATGGGAGTTTGGGAAATGTTTTGAAGGTGAAAGTAATGTAGAATATGACTATAATAATCCTAATTAATCTCTAATCCTAAACGACATTACATATAAAACATGTCATTTGCGTCGGTTGTTTACCCCCTGTTGCGTCGGTTCAAAGACCGTAGCAAATACAAACGTCGCAATAGGCAAAAACCTATTACGACCGTTTTTAAGCCGTCGTAGAAAACGACTTCTTGCTATGACAACCATCGCAACATGCCTATTTTTTGCGACGGTTCTTCATAACAACTGTCGCAATAGAGTACCATTTGGCTTCGAAACTGTGGCCTTTTTCTACGGTTGGCTTAAATAACCGTCGCAAATTGCTTTTTTTTTTGCTATGTTTGTTATAATAACTGACGCAACAGACCTATTTTTGGCTAGATTTTACACATTTCATCTATGCCTGTAGTACCACATCATATGTTAATTAAATATAAGAACAAAGTACAAATATCTAATTCTAGCAGATGAAGTTTAACACAAAATCAATTAAGGATAATAAACAACGCGTTCATACAGTTTATACAAGCTATTTAGTTTTAATCAAATATAAGCACAAAGTACAAATATGAAGTTAAGCTCAAAACAAGAGTTGCACAAGTCACAATATCAAAACAAGACCTTACGCTGTTCATATAGAACCCAGAGTATAACACCTATAATAGTTTCTTGCTAAACCTTTTGCAAATGAATTAATCCAAGTCTCTTGCTAAACCTTTTTCTAAACCAAATACAATTAGCTAGTGCCAAAGGTTGCATAAAGCTTTTTCCTGATTCAACCTGCAAACATAAAAATAGGTATAAATTATAATAGTACAAAAGATAGTTTGAGAAGTATGTGTCGTACAATAAAATAAACGTTAATGCCAGAAGGCCCAATTATTTAGTTAGGAAATTGTATACAAAAGGTTGAACGAATAACACACTATTACAAAAGGTTGAATTTTGCTATTTTCTGTTGGGCTTTTGAGTTTGGCTTTCATCAACTCATCATATACTCTAACTCTTTAACTCTTCATCCATTCACTCTCTAAACACTTTTGTTCAGCTGAAAATGGGGAAGAGAAAAAGAATTAGAAATTCAAAACCCTAGATTCAATTGCAAACTCCAAATTCTTGCTCCAAATTCAAGGAAAGCTAAGGTAAGCTCCATCTTCATCTTCTCCATCTCTTTTCCTCTTCAATTTCAGAAAATTCATAAACCCTAATTTAGGAAATACTTGTTTGGATCTTAGATTGAAGCTTGTGGAGTTGAAGTGAAGAGTGATTGATCTTTTCCTTGTGTTTGTGCTTCTCATCTTTGTTTTGTGTTAAAAAGGTGAGTTTTGAACTCACATCTACTTCTCTTGATATCATTGATGTTAGGTATGAATTCCTAGCACTTATTCTTGATCATTTGCTTTTGGTTTGAATCGATTTGGTGAACATTTCAATTTTTGGTGTTTTGAAGTCAAAAACTCTAAAAATCATAGCTTTGATGTTTGATCATGTTTTTGGAGGTGTATTAAAGAGCCAATAGGGCTAGGTTGTCGATTGGCATAAACCCCTAGCGCCTATTGCTCGTCCGATCGAAAATGGGAAGAGTTGCTCTTCATTTGATAGGCTGAAAAAACAGCCCCAGTGCCAGTCAGTCGACTGACCCTTTGTAGTCAGTCGATTGGCTGTAGCAAATAGGTGTTCCTAGGGCTGTCTGCAAAAACAGGGAGTCCCTGTTTCCTGTAGTCAGTCGACTGACCCTCTGCAGTCAGTTGACTGACTGTAGGAAATGAAACTTCCTGGTTTCTGGATCAGTCGACTGACCCACTGCAGTCAGTCGACTGACCTGCTTGTTTTTGCCAGATTTGCCTATTTTTCTTGGTTTTCAATTTCAATCGATTCGTGTCGATTCCAATTAGTTGTTATTGCATATTTGACTTTGATAATTCCTTTTTGATCTCGTGCACGAGTTTTTATAAAATGATCTTTTTAAAGTGTATCAAAAACTCGTTTCTCCAATTTATAATTTCTATTTAAAACACAAAAAATTTTGCACTCCGAGCGAAGAGGGAGGAGAATTAAATGATTAGATAAAACGCATGCTATGAACACGTGTGTTCATCTTTTCAGTTAATTCCTAATATATTTGTTTGATCGTTTTGACCTTCGGGTCTGGTTTACCGATGAGATAAGGTAAACTTTGTACTGCTTTGAGTGTGAAATTGACTGACGGATAGTAAACCGTTTTGTGCGAACGTGGGGTATGGGACTCACGTTAACATTTTTTGGGTTCCTTACTGAGAGTTGTGACACATTCCGCCGGACAGTGGTGTCCAGTACCGCCACTACGGTTTGTTGCCTTCGGGCGTTGCCTTTGGGCGTTGCCTTTTGGCTTTGCCTTCGGGCGTTGCCTTCGGGCGTTGCCTTCGGGCATATGGATCCTAGTACTGAGCTCGAGCATCTTTTGTTTCTTTGACAATTATATTTCCTTAGTGCATCGTCTTCGGTATAGGTTCTTTGAACCACAAGATATGTAGCGATTACTTTGTGGAAACTTGTGTTACCTCTATTGGTATTTTTCATTTGCCTTTTGGCTTGTTTTGGGATTTGTATGTCCTTGATTTATGGAGTTGCCTATGATATGTGGCTTGTTTTGATTCATCTTATGTTAGATGATTTGGTTATCTCCTTTGGAGATATTTGTGGTACTTTATGACTATGTATGTTCATTATCATTTAGTTTATCTAACTGATTTGTTTAGCAAGACTGACCCGGGTATTTTATACTCGGGTAAGACCAAGATGTTTCAGGTTAGGTACATTGGACTTAGCATATTTTGCTTCCGCATGGACTATTCCGCTAGCTCCTTTTTGTCATAGCTTTTTGTGTAGTCCTTCTTTTTGTCTATAACTCTGATGTATTCTTTTGAATCGTCTGTACATTGTGGTTTGTTATACCACTTGGCATGTATCATTTTGTAAACGCTGTGATGTATCAGTATATGTGAAAATGTATGTGATGATTTATTGTTCTGTGATGTGTATTACATTTGAGTTGTTATATTTTATTCTGATAGATCCTCAGCCACCTATGGCTTTGTATTAACTATTTATTTGATATGTCGATCCATCTAAGTAAGAAGTGTCATTGTCGGCGTATTCAATAGATAATTAAGACAAGGCTATAGATGGTCGCTCCTAACCAGCTCTATTCTCCGCATTAGCAGACGGTGTTACCTTGTAATACTCTTTGCTAATGTGGGTCTCGGAGTGGGGCGTTACAGCTTGGTATCAGAGCTGAGTTCAGAACAAAATATGATAACCATAGAACAGAGACACATATTATGGTACATTAAAGGGTAGTACGAATGTTAAGAACTTTTGAATTATCGTGCCTTTATTCTTTCCGTGCCTTTGGGGTAGATAGAATTTTTGGGAATACGTCTAGGAATGCATTTCTTCCATAGTGTTCCATATTTGAATTAATGATATCTACCTTGTGAATAACCTTTTTCTTATCTTATCTTTCAGCTAATGGCCGGAAGAGGCAGAGGACGATGCTCGGATGTTGGGCAATCCAGTGGCTCGCATCCGGACGCCGTTTACATGTCTGACGATCAGTTTTTGGAGTTGTTTAGGAGCACTCAACCTTCAGCTCTTGTTCGTGCATCTCCTCCGCACAAGTCTGCTTTTGCACGCCTGTGCAGTGATTTTTCTCGTCTTGGTGGAAAGCCATTCAAAGGCTCTAAGTCCGTTCTTGAGGTTCAGGCTTGGATTCGCACATGCGAGCGTATCTTTTCTCGTATGGATCTTTTTGACCATAATCGAGTTCTGGTAACTTCTAGCTTATTGCAAGAGTGTGCCCTTGATTGGTATGAGCTTCTTATAGCCGAACTTGATGAGTCTGTTCTTTCTTGGACTCAGTTTCAAGAACGATTCGAACTCAAATTCGTTCCTGAATCTGAGAAAGTTTTATTGGCCCGTCGCTTTCTTGAATTGAAGCAAGGGAAGTCTTCCGTTTTTGAATATGTTGCATCATTCGAGGCCTTATCTAAGTATGGTCTTGAATTCATTAGCACTTCTTATAAGAAGAATCTGAAGTTTGTCTCCAGTCTTAAGAAATATCTTAAAAAATCTTTAATACTCCAGCTTAAGCTTTCTTTTGAGGGTTGATTCAGCACTTCATCTTGAGGCCATCGAGAAGGAGTGTGATAGTGGTGATGATGTTGAGGTTCGCAAGAACCCCAACAAGAAGAAGTTTCCATTCCATAAGCAGGGATTTCTTCCTTCCAAGAAGAAGAAGCCTACTGAATCCGGTTCTAACTCTCAATCTGCTGGAACACCTTCCATTCGGAAGTGTTTCAATTGTGGTTCTCCTGATCATATGATTCGAGCTTGTCCTAAACCTCTCTTCTGCCATTATCGCAAGAAGGAAGGTCACCGTGTTTCCACCTGCCCTACTGCTCCTGCTAGTGCCAAGTCTGGCAAGCTTTATGTTGCTAAAGCTTCTGGAGATCCTTCTCAGCCCAGAGGTATATCTCCATCTATTTTGGAAGGTTCTATTTTATTTCATGACCGTAGAATTCGAGTTCTTTTCGATACAGGTGCTTCGCATTCTTTCATACAGAAAGGGCTCGTCGATGATTTGTCTTTGGATGTTTCTTATATGGTTACTTCATTGAGGATTGCGAATCCTATTGGGGGATCTGCGACCCTTCGCATGCTTTGTGATGATGTTGAGATTGTTTTATGTGGTTTTTCTTTTCGTGCGAATCTGCACATTATTTCTTATTTGGATTTTGATGTGATTTTGGGTATGGACTGGCTAGTGAGATACGATGCTAGGATTATTTGTTCTGAAAGAATTTTATATCTTCGACATCCGGATTCGTCTACTCAGCTATCACTTGTTCTTCGAAATGTGGATAATTCCGAAATGGCTTTATATTCTCTTGACTCACGAGATGATGATGATATATCTCGTATTCCTATTGTTTGCGACTTCTTTGATGTTTTTGACCATTTTTCGGGTTTTCCACCCAAGTGGGTGATCGAGTTCCGCATTAATCTCATTTCAGGCACGCAGCTAGTTGGGCGTCCTCCCACGAGGATGTCTACAAAAGAAAATGAGGAACTCAAGAAGCAGCTTTTTGAGCTTGAGTCCAAGCAATTGATTCGGTCCAGTTTTTCACCGTGGGGTACCACGGTCGTCTTCGTGAAGAAGTCCGATGGAACTCTTAGGCTTTGCATCGACTATCGCAAGCTTAATGAGTTGACCATCAAGAATAGGTATCCTTTGCCGAGGATTGATGATATGTTTGATCTATTGAGTGGCGCTAAGGTCTCTTAGCTCGACCTTGCCACTGGTTTTCATCAGCTTCGAGTCGCGGAAGATAGCATACCTCTTACAGCTTTCCGCACTCGATATGGTTCTTTCGAGTGGCTTGTTATGCCGTTCGGTTTGACAAACTGTAGCGATCCTGACTCAGCCTTCGAAAATTGGCACCCGTACTTCACTTGTACTCGAAATGCTGCAGATTCAAACGCCGAATCTGGCTCTCCGGAGCTTATAACACCATTAAGTATAACAATACAGCGGAAGAAAGAAATAGATGATATCATATACAACTCCAATGAATACAATATCCAGAATGATATACAACAATGATATCAATATGATACAACAATATCAGAGGCAAATAATAATGATACAGCGAAAACAACAGAAGTGATGACTCCAAATAATCTGCAAAAGAGAAGGAGACCAACAACTCCAACATCAAGCTCGAACCACAAAGATAAGCAATGTCGGTCGTCCGTGAACTCCAAGAGATGAACTAGCTCCAGATAATCTACTAAACCTGATTATCTGAAAAACCCAACTCTAGACTGCCCATGTGGAAAATTGTGGGCACCCAGAGTTTTGGAAGGGAACAATAAACTCCGAGTCAGTCATGGGACTGGTGTGAGTAACAAAAACAGTTTATCTTTAAACAAACAACAAAGGAATTTTAAACATTGAAATCCGCAATGCTTTTGGAAAATGAAACTACCATTCCTCAAAAACTCGAAACACTCGATCAACTATCGGGGACGAACGAATTGAATTGCTCAGCCTTAGTAAAACTAGGTTTAGAAACTGAAACTCGCCACCGCCGCTTCCACGATGATCGATAACGTCTCCGAGCATTTTTCCCAGCAACGCCGATCACTCCTCTACCATTCCCAAGAGCCCCGACCTTCCTCAATGACGAGATCTCCAAAATTCGACCATATAATGAAATTTAAACAAACTCGAACTGCTCTTAAAATCTAACTCAAAAAAATATAATTCTTGCTTTAAAAATCATGTTAAAGCATGAGAATTCAGTTCATATACTTGAATTCGAGAATTGAGAAATTTAAATTTTAACTTATTTTGAGTTTGCTTTTGATTTCTTGCTTTCTAGAGAAGGTTAAACATTGTTTTAACTTATATAAATTTTTAAAACTTAGTATATGCTCGAACAAACAATCTTTGTTTTAAATTTAAGCCCAAGCATCAAGTAGATCGAATGGAAATGATTTTTTTTTTGAAATCAAAACTTTGTTCTAGAGTTTTAGGAAATGAGCCTGTAAAATATTTCCAGATTCCATTTATATTCAGAGAATCCATGCATGTCTAAACACGTTTATTCACAGAGATATGTATATGTAAACAACAGATTTATACCTTTAAAAGTTAAGAAAAATATGTTACTCACTGTGTTGTTTCCAAAGGAAAGAAAACAGAGCACTTCTTCTTTATGTTGAAACAGGTTTGAACTTTTAGCTGAAGCTTCCTTTTCCTTTGATTCTCTGATTTATCTTGAATTAAATTGTTGTTTTGAGTTGAGCTTTTGTTTAAGTTTAAACGATATTTTTACTTTCAGTTTTCATAGCTTGGAATGGAACGAACTAAGATGAAGATGATATATATGAAAGTAAGTTCACAGGTTGATATAATTTGTTATGTACTGGAATTAATTTGTTTATACTTTGGCCAGAGATTTTTATTTCAAATTAGAGGCTGATAGATATTTGTTTGGTGGCTTGCATTAATTTCCTTGTACCATTTTTTTATATAATTTTTCTTCATTTCAGCTGATACATGTATGAAGATATTTGGTGGCTTCCCTTGCAAGCTTGTGCCTATCTATATATATTTGTTTCATTCCTTTACAATGCTTCATATATGAATGTATTTTCTTTTCTTTTCTTATTTTTGAATGTATTTCCATATTTAATATGTTGTTATAATTTATTTATGTATTTATTTTATTTTGTTTTATAACTTAAAATTTTGTAATACTACTTTATAATATAAACAATTTCTATTTTAATTTGTTGTTAGATTTTATTTAAGTGTTACTTCATTTTTATAATTTATCTTATCTAATTTGTATTTTTTTATTTTTAAACCATTTATTTACGATTTAAATTCAAATCAAATATATACATATATATTCAAATTTACTCATATATGCCCGTATACATATATATCCACATATATACATATATATACAATATTTAAATTTTGGAATGATTTAACATAGAATTTATTCATACTCGAGGAAACTCGCTTCAAATTATCGATAAATTTCACAATTTTTATTCAAAACTAAATTAATTATCAATTTAAATTTATATAAAATCCAGGATCGTTACACGAACGCTCCTGCTTTCTTTGTTGACCTTATGAATCGATAATTCCGGGAATATCTCAATAAATTTGTCCTTGTGTTCATTGATGACATTCTTGTTTATTCTAAGTCTGAAGCCGAGCATGCTAATCACTTGAGAATTGTCTTGGGTACACTTCGTCACCATCAGCTTAAAGTCAAATTCTCCAAGTGCCATTTTTGGGAGAATAAGATTAAGTTCTTAGGCTATGTTGTATCTTCCGACGGCATTTCGGTCGATCCCTCAAAGATTGAAGCTATCCAAAATTGGAAGAGGCCTGAGAATGTTCATGAGATTCGTAGTTTCCTTGGATTGGTGGGTTATTACCGTCGGTTCATTAAGGATTTTTCCCGTGTTGTGCTTCCTCTAACCAGCCTTACTCGGAAAGGCATTCGTTATATTTGGTCTGACAAGTGTGAAGCTTCCTTTCAGACATTAAAGGAACTTCTCACTAATGCTCATATTATTGTGGTTCCCGAGGGGAATCATGATCCTGTTTTCTACACCGATGCTTGTGGTAGTGGTCTCGGTGCCGTGCATATGCAGAAGGATCGGGTAGTTGCTTATGCTTCTAGGCAACTGCGTTCGAATGAAGTTCGCTATGCCACTCATGATCTTGAGTTAGCCGCCATTGTCTTCGCCTTGAAGATTTGGCGACACTATTTATTAGGCGAGCGCTTTATTCTCTATACCGATCATAAGTTCTTGAAGTATTTGTTCACTCAGAAGGAACTCAATATGAGGCAACAGCATTGGCTCGAGTTTCTTGCCTCCTATGATTTTGATATCCAATATACCCCTGGTAAGGGTAATCGTGTTGCTGATGTGCTTAGTCGCAGACATTCGGCTGTCGTTTCTATGATGCTTGTCGAATGGGATATTCTTGAGACTCTATCGTGTTGTGATATTCGTGATCGAGCTCCATCCTTTGATTCTCCGATAGTATTATTCAGTTTGGAAGCTCGGCCCTCTTTATTGGATCATATTGTCGAAGCTCAACGGCGAGATCCTGATCTTGTGCATCTTGTTCAGCTTTGTGAGACTGAATCTCGTGATGAGGTATTGCGGGATTTCAGCATTGATCTTCATGGGTGTCTTCGCAAGAAGAACCGTCTTGTTGTGCCTTCTGATTCCGCACTTAGGCGTGACATTCTTGATGACTGTCATCGTTCTAAGTATACTATTCATCCTGGCAGTAGTAAGATGTATGCCAACATGCATCGCCTTTATTATTGGGAAGGCATGAAGCGCGATGTGGCGAGTTATGTGAGTAATTGCATGACTTGTCAACGTATTAAATCCGAACATCAGCGCCCTTCTGGTCTCCTTCAGCCTCTAGAGATTCCATTATGGAAATGGGATCAGATTTCGATGGACTTCATTGACGGCCTACCTCGTACGAGATCGGGCCATTCTAGCATTTGGGTTATTATTGATCGCCTCACTAAGTCTACTCATTTTGTTCCTATTAAATCTAATAGGAGTGCTTCTCTTTTGGCTAAGTTATTTATCAAGGAAATCGTGAGACTTCACGGTGTTCCTAGTTCGATTGTGAGTGACCGTGATCCTTTATTCACCAGTCATTTCTGGAAGAGTCTTCAGCAAGCTTTGGGAACAAAGCTTAATTTCAGCACAGCTTATCATCCACAGTCTGATGGACAGACTGAACGGGTGAATCGTATCTTAGAAGATCTCCTCCGTATTTGTATCCTTGATTTTGGAGGTAGTTGGGAGGATCATCTACCCCTTGTGGAGTTCTCCTACAACAATAGTTTTCAGTCTAGTATCGGTATGGCTCCTTTCGAAGCCTTATACGGAAGGCCGTGTCGATCACCTTCTTGTTGGTTGGAATCTGGGGAGAAGCTTATTCTTGGCCCAGATTTTGTTCGGGATTCTTCAGAGAAAATTGTTCTTATTCGACAGAGAATGAAAGAGGCACAAAGCCGCCAGAAATCCTACGCGGATAACCGTAGGAAGCCTCTTGAGTTCTCGGTTGGTGATCTTGTCTTTATTTGTGTTTCTCCTTTGAAAGGGGTTATGCGTTTCAGTGTGACGGGGAAATTGGCTCCTCGCTTTGTAGGACCATTTCCTATTATTGAACGTATTGGCCCTATAGCTTATAGAGTTTCACTTCCAGCTCATCTATCCGGAGTTCACAACGTGTTTCACGTCTCTCAGCTTCGGAAGTGTCTTCGAGAATCGGATTCTGTTATTGACTCTCCTGATTTGCAAGGATTTGAGATCTCACCAGATTTATCTATTGTACAGCAGCCTATTAGCGTACTTACCACGGAGGTGAGACACCTTCGGAACAAGGACGTGCCGCTCGTTAAAGTTCAATGGTCCGCTAATCCCAATGACTGTACTTGGGAAACCAGAGAGTTTATCGAGCGATCCTATCCGGGTTTTCTATCTTTGCTTTGCAATGGTGAGAATATCTTTCTATCTCAAGCTTATTTTTCTTGTCTTGTTGGTTGTAAGTATGTAGTTGTTGCAAATTCTTCTCTAGGAATTGCGTGGACGTAATTTTGTTAAGGAGGGGAGATCTGTAACAACCCGCATATTTTACGATTTTATATTTAAATATTTTATTTAAATATATCGTCGTTAGTCAGATTTAAGCCGAAAAACTACTTTTTGCAAACGGCCGAATTAGGACTTGGGACCACTTCCATTGAGTCCAAAATGGCGTTTGCGACTTTTTTGAGTATAAGCTTCGATATGTTTGGAGTAAGTTGAATTTTGCTATTTTCTGTTGGGCTTTTGAGTTTGGGTTTCATCAACTATTCATATACTCTAACTCTTTAACTCTTCATCCATTCACTCTCCAAACACTTTTGTTCAGCTGAAAATGGGGAAGAGAAAAAGAATTAGAAATTCAAAAACCCTAGATTCAATTGCAAACTCCAAATTCTTGCTCCAAATTCAAGGAAAGCTAAGGTAAGCTCCATCTTCATCTTCTCCATCTCTTTTCCTCTTCAATTTCAGAAAATTCCTAAACCCTAATTTAGGAAATACTTGTTTGGATCTTAGATTGAAGCTTGTGGAGTTGAAGTGAAGAGTGATTGATCTTTTCCTTGTGTTTGTGCTTCTCATCTTTGTTTTGTGTTAAAAAGGTGAGTTTTGAACTCACATCTACTTCTCTTGATATCATTGATGTTAGGTATGAATTCCTAGCACTTATTCTTGATCATTTGCTTTTGGTTTGAATCGATTTGGTGAACATTTCAATTTTTGGTGTTTCGAAGTCAAAAACTCTAAAAATCGTAGCTTTGATGTTTGATCATGTTTTTGGAGGTGTATTGAAGAGCCAATAGGGCTGGGTTGTCGATTGGCATAAACCCCTAGCGCCTATTGCTCGTCCGATCGAAAATGGGAAGAGTTGCTCTTCATTTGATAGGCTGAAAAAACAGCCCCAGTGATAATCAGTCGACTGACCCTCTGCAGTCAGTCGACTGGCTGTAGCAAATAGGTGTTCCTGGGGCTATCTGCAAAAACAGGGAGTCCCTGTTTCCTACAGTCAGTCGACTGACTGCAGGAAATGAAACTTCCTAGTTTCTGGATCAGTCGACTGACCCACTGCAGTCAGTCGACTGACCTGCTGGTTTTTGCCAGATTTGCCTATTTTTCTTGGTTTTCAATTTCAATCGATTCGTGTCGATTCCAATTAGTTGTTATTGCATATTTGACTTTGATAATTCCTTTTTGATCTCGTGCACGAGTTTTTATAAAATGATCTTTTTAAAGTGTATCAAAAACTCGTTTCTTCAATTTATAATTTCTATTTAAAACACAAACAATTTTGCACTCCGAGCGAAGAGGGAGGAGAATTAAATGATTAGATAAAACGCGTGCTATGAACACGTGCGTTCATCTTTTCAGTTAATTCCTAATATATTCGTTTGATCATTTTGACCTTCGGGTCTGGTTTACCTATGAGATGGGGTAAACTTTGTACTGCTTTGAGTGTGAAATTGACTGACGGATAGTAAACCGTTTAGTGCGAACGTGGGGTATGGGACTCACGTTAACATTTTTCGGGTTCCTTACTGAGAGTTGTGACACATTCCGCCGGACAGTGGTGTCCAGTACCGCCACTACGGTTTGTTGCCTTCGGGTGTTGCCTTCGGGCGTTGCCTTCGGGTGTTGCCTTCGGCCGTTGCCTTCGGGCGTTGCCTTTTGGCGTTGCCTTCGGGCGTTGCCTTTTTGGCGTTGCCTTCGGGCGTATGGATCCTAGTACTGAGCTCGAGCATCTTTTGTTTCTTTGACAATTATATTTCCCTAGTGCATCGTCTTCGGTATAGGTTCTTTGAACCACAGAATATGTAGCGATTACCTTGTGGAAACTTGTGTTACCTCTATTGGTATTTGTCATTTGCCTTTTGGCTTGTTTTGGGATATGTATGTCCTTGATTTATGGAGTTGCCTATGATATGAGGCTTGTATTGATTCATCTTATGTTAGATGATTTGGTTATCTCCTTTAGAGATATTTGTGGTACTTTATGACTATGTATGTTCATTATCATTTAGTTTATCTAACTGATTTGTTTAGCTAGACTGACCCGGGTAATTTATACTCGGGTCGGACCGAGATGTTTCAGGTTAGGTACATTGGACTTAGCCTATTTTGCTTCCGCATGGACTATTCCGCTAGCTCCTTTTTGTCATAGCTTTTTGTGTAGTCCTTCTTTTTGTCTATAACTCTGATGTATTCTTTTGACTCGCCTGTACATTGTGGTTTGCTATACCACTTGACATGTATCATTTTGTAAACGCTGTGATGTATCAGTATATGTGAAAATGTATGTGATGATTTACTGTTCTGTGATGTGTATTACATTTGAGTTGTTATATTTTATTCTAATAGATCCTAAGCCACCGATGGCTTTGTATTAACTATTTATTTGATATGTCTATCCATCTAAGTAAGAAGTGGCATTGTCGGCGTATTCAATAGATAATTAAGACAAGGCTATAGATGGTCGCTCCTAACCAGCTCTATTCTCCGCATTAGCAGATGGTGTTACCTTGTAATACTCTTTGCTAATGTGGGTCTCGGAGTGGGGCGTTACAACTATACTCAATGTTTATTACAAAGATTTGATTATTAAAAGACGGACAAAGCAAAACTTGTGTTGATTTTACCATTATTTCATCAATAGGTAATAGTATGAATCTATATAATTTGACAATTGCTAAAGCAGATCAGGCATGTTCATGAAGTTGCCATCAGGTTAGGGTACTTCAGCATGGATACGTAATTTGACAATTGTTGAAGCAGTTCAGGCATGTTTGAGAAGTTCCCATCTGGTCAGGGTACTTCAACATGGTTCCAGTTTCAGGCACAATAGCAGTTTACACTTTTTGTTCAACTATATGTTAAGACTTTTGTGTAGCTCAGTTGTCTTACATGAATTAAATGCTTTTTGGTACATCAAAGTATATCTTAGCAATCACAAAGGACTGAAATTTTCAGCAAATACAAACTTATTTTAAATTCTTTTCAAATTTCTATTGTTTTGGTTACGTGAATGAACTACATTTGGATGTTTTGGTTTAATCTATTTTGCAGCATTTGGAAGAGCAAATAAGGTTCATTGATTACCGACCATACTAGCTACATCATCTTTGCTTACCTTACCCTACCTTACATCCGGCTCTAGGATAGACTAAAGCATATTCCCATTGGATTCATTGCTCAGGTACCCTATTTCTAGTTTTGAAAAACAAAACCGGATTCTTATCACCAAGATTTGATTAAAGTAGGTTTTATGATGTCTAGGCTATTAAATGTTACTCATACCAATCATGATACGCGCTTCTAGATGCATTTCAAATCTATTAAATAATAGTAAAGTAGAAGAATTTTTTGCTCTCTTATTGATTTTAGGAATTTCCTCTTCTCTCAAGATATTTTATTTTCAAATCTCTTTAATTTATCATTATTATAATTATTACCGCGTTTTTACCGGTTCTCTTTTCTATCGCTTTATTTTTAAATACCAATGTTTCATAATTTTTAAAGTTATTTAAAGATTTCTCAAATTTTCATCTTTTATTTTACATCTAAGTCAATGTATTAAAATTAAATAAATGATATTAAATTTAAACTTTTTAAATAAATACAATTAATAAATATTCACTAATTGATCTACTAAATTATTTTAAAAAATGAAAATTCAGTATATGTCCCATATTAATATAAACAAAAACGGTAAAGCTAATTTTTCATTCAAGTCCATATAGTTTAAAATTTCCATGCTTATATACAAATTATCACGCCTGTGACGCCACCTGAAGGCCACCTGAACATGGTGAAGATCGACAAGATTCATGCGAGAAAAGATTCTATCGCATGTTCTTAACCAAGCCTGGACCTCGATAATAGTTTCGGAACCCTTGAATGGTTTCCCACCCAAGTTGGTATAATCGTTGCACAAACGTGCAAATCCAGACTTAGGATGAGTAGGTTCCTGATTAGGTCCAGCTGCTTGAGCATTCCTTACTAAATCAAGGAGCTGTTGAGCGGTCATAAAAACTCCATCCTGGGGAGTAACAGTAGATGGTCCAGCTCTGGGACGACTTGGTCTAGACATTCTCCTCTTTAAGAAAGAGAGAAGAAGAAAAAGGTTATTCACCAAATGAATATCAAGCAAATCTTGATAGATGAAACAAGGAATCATAAAGAGAACAGGATGAATCGGTTCGAAGACTCGATCTAAATCCTGAAACACAACTCCTAAGGTGGACTTAGGACGATGATCCTTGTTAAGTTATTCTACATTGTTCCGAAGTTTGGCTCTGATACCAAGC
Source organism: Allium fistulosum (assembly GCA_030737815.1). Classification (NCBI taxonomy): domain Eukaryota; kingdom Viridiplantae; phylum Streptophyta; class Magnoliopsida; order Asparagales; family Amaryllidaceae; genus Allium; species Allium fistulosum. The sequence goes on along the minus strand of CM060908.1, from coordinate 531,264,242 downwards.
TGTGACGCCCCACCTCTATACCCACGCTAACCAAGAACACTACGGTGTAGTGCTGTCAATTAGCATGGAGAATAAGGCTGTGGAGGAGCGACCATCCATGTAACTTCTTTGTGCGAGCACCGATATGTCAGATAGAATAGAATACATATCTTTTAAGGAGGAAATCCGACATACCGATACAAACACAAAGCTATCACAGGGTGGCTATATATAATCTTCGGAAACAAACATAGAAGTAATCATAACATAAATCAGTCACAGACATCCATATCACAAAGGCGGAAGAAAATATGAATAAATATATATAACACATGAAAGTGTACATCAGAGTAGTGGTCAGAATGATCCACGATAATACAAAAGAATAGCATCACATGCTATACAAAAGAATAAGTACACTACATAGAGTCTATATCTCAAATGTGTACATCCAAAAACTACAAATCTAAGTAGTTAGCCAAAAGTCAGAATAATCCTGAAGGGAAGTCAAACAGAAGCACCTGTAACATCTCGGTCTGACCCGAGTATTATTTATAAGAAAATAATAAACGGATCAGTCTAGCTATAAATATCAGATGATATGGTATAAAGTAATAGACATGGCATGAACATGTAATAAATATAATGGCATACTACTATAAGCATGTAAATGATAATCGACAAGAGATTAATCAATATCACAAGAATCTTCTCAAAGATAAAGTAGGGTATCATACCCTAAACTTGTATTCATAACAAGTCAATAACACATAAATTCACCAATGCACAAAAACTGATATCATAGCAATGAAAATCATGAAAATTGGTGAAGCATAAATTCCAGAAATCATCACAAGAAATCCAGAAAACACATAAAAAGGGGGAAGGCCTAACACATGAATGGGAGCATGAAAACTCACCTACGCGTAAAAAACATGACGAGAAGCTATCTCATGGAAGCTATCCATTAAATTTTCACACAGGAATGGCCCGAAGACCGTAGGGTGCTACCCTACATATGTGATGGCGAAACATCACATAAACGGGGTATAGTCTCCCTCGCAGACAAAGAGACATCGCTCAATAGCTAGTCTAAATCACAAAAATGATCGTCGTGATCATCAGGAAGTGTCAATCACACCAAGCTAGCAAATATATGAGTTTAGCTTCATGTCCCATAACCACTTGCTTAACTTAAATATTTACGAACAAACTATAGATCTTCACTAGAAAATTGTCACAAAAAGGGTTCAATCGAACAAGTCCAAGAGCTAACCGACGAAGTGAACGCAAGCGTTTCATACCACTCGTTTTACTAAGTCGTTTAAGTCGATTTCTCATTCGAGTGAAGTAAAGGCTTGTATATACTAGTAGATTGGAAATCGGTTTGAGAAAACGAACTTTTGATATTTAAAATAGTGTTGAAATCGCTTTGATGAAAGAGTTTTGATATTTACTACTAGTATTGAAATCTTCATATATCTTTAAAGTGACAAGTCATAAAGCGATTGTTGAAACAATCTATCACAAAAATTCACATTCGAAGACGTGAACAAAATCCAAGGAAATCAGCTCAAAATGCATCAAAGTGGAAGTTCTGTTGAATGCTTTTCAGATAAGATCGTACGACCTAAGGAAAAGTAGGTCATACGACCTAAGGGTTCACGCGACCTAACAAGACCAAGGGTAAGGTCGGAGGCGACCTACGACTTAACAGAGTCCTGCGACCTAAGTGGGATGCGCGACCTAAGAAGGTACGCGACCTAAAGGGGTGCGCGACCTAACTGGTACGCGACCTAAGGGGTGCGCGACCTAACTGGTACGCGACCTAAGAAGGTGAGCGACCTAAGTGATCGAGTGACTTAGAGGGAATGGAGTCATGCGACCTAACTGGACGAACGACCTAAGGTACGAACGACCTAAGGAGCGAACGACCTAAGTGGGATGCGCGACCTAAGAAGGTACGCGACCTAATGGGGTGCGCGACCTAACGGTTTAAGGGTCTACGACCTAACGAGTTAAAAAGGTCCAACGACCTAAGAAAATTAGGGTCATACGACCTAAAGAGGTTCGCGACATAAGGTTGTTCGCGACCTAAAAGTGCACGACCTAAGGTCTTGCGACCTAAGGAAAAGAAAAGTCTTACGACCTAAGGAGTTAACTCGCGAACGACCTAACTCTTTAACTCACGAACAACCTAAACCTTTAACTCGTGAACGACCTAAGCCTTTAACTCGTGAACGACCTAAGCCTTTAACTCGTGAACGACCTAAGCCTTTAACTCGTGAACGACCTAAGCCTTTGACTCGTGAGCGACCTAAGAAGGCGGTGACTTTTCAACGCACGTGAGCTTGCAGCCTGGACGACTTAACTTGGGCAGAACGACCTAAGGGCTGGAACTCATCAAAAATGCTAAAAATTGGGTTTTTCGCCAATCCAATCCAAATCCAATACAAACCAATATGCCAAAGTGATGAGGAATCATTCTCAACAGTCCAATGACGATTATAGGCAAGATGTGAGATCAAAAATCTCACCTTTTCACGGAATTTGATGAAGATGAAGATTGAAAGCAAGGAGAAGCAATCCAAAGCTTGAATCCACTATCTTCTACTTGAATTTGGAGTTGAATCTCGGATTTGCAATAGAATTTGAGTTTGGAGTTTTAATTTCCACTTCCCACCACCATTTTTGATGAAGCTTGAATGTTAAAACAAATGGTGAATGAAGTGAGGAAGAGGCTTGGGCTGAACTAAGGAAGGTGCAGTCCAAACCAAAGTCACAAGCGGGAAAAGTGACGAAAATTTCACTATCTCCAAACATATCGAAGTTTACACTCAAAAAGATCGCAAACGTCATTTTGAACTCAATGGGAGTGGTCTCGAGTCCTAATTTGGCCGTATGCAAAAAGTAGCTTTTCGGACTAACATCCGACTAACGATAAAATATTTAAATATAAAATTAATAGATATGCGGGTTGTTACAACGCCGCTCTACTAATATTATCCTCTATCATTTTACATTTCAGTACCAATATTTAATAGTTTTTATAATTATTTACAGGTTTCTTTTAAGTTTCTTATATCATTTTACATTCAAGTCCGTCTATTTGAATTTATTAAGTGATCTTAAATTTAAACATTTCAGATAAATCGAGTTAACAACTATTTATTAGTTGATCAATTAATTAATAAAAAATTGAAAATTCAAAGTGTATACCACATTCTTATTGACAAAAATGATAACTTTTTTCATTTAAAACCATATGATTCAAATTTTTGACACGTATATACAAATTTTTATTAAATTTCATTATATTATTCTACATTCAAGTTCAAAAAATTTCTCTTTTTAAAATTAGTATTTTAATACAAAGAAATGAGTATATAATCTTTTTCTTTCTTAAGTTGGTATTTCATTAAAGCAAATATGTACACAACGTTTTCTTTTTAAAATTAGTACATCGTTGCAAACATATGTAACATTTTTCCTTTTCAAATTTGATATGTCAAGTGGATTTTTTGTCATAATAAATTTTATTTTTGTGAAGAATGACATTGCAATTAATGATAAGTTGTGAATGTTTATATTCTATGATGTTGAAAAATAATAAAATATTTCAGTTAGAACATTTTTGTAAATAAGATACATTTTTACTATTTAGATCCATAATTTACGATAATCAATGGACAAAAATTATACCATGTTTTGATTAAAAATAATTTTCTTCTATATTTTATCTTCTATTACGTTGGATTGTAAACCATTTTTTCATAATTTAAATAACATTATGATTTGCAACTTTATGGGTTTTACTTTCACTTAATATTTCTTTTAGTATTTGAATAAATATTGTGTTTATCACTTTTACAATAATATATACTTATTTTTGATAAAATATGCTGTAAAAACATTAAATGCATACAAGTATACTGATTCATTAACATTACTTTCCATTTTTAGGCATTTTCGCCAATTCTCAAGTAATATTTGAAATTCAAGCTATATATCATTTATTTTTCATCAGATGTATCAAAAACTTAATGTTAATTTATCTATGTACATGAGTATTTATCCATAAATTTTTATTAAAATTTTAGTTTCAAAATTATTAAGAATGCTAATTTCGTTTATTTGCTTAACAAATATTGAATCCTAAAAAATAATAAATCAATATATAACTCATTTTTATCAATGAAAATGATAATTTAAATTTTATTCATTTATAAAAGTAAAAAAACACGTAGAAATATATTAAGTTCAATTTGTACCTCATTTATCCTGAAAAATTCCCCATATGTTGCATAAAAAATTCTATTCAAAAATATTTATAACATTGTTTTTCAACCTCCTATTGTGTGAACGCACGGTTACACACTAGTATACATGCAATAAAACAAGAGGGGGAAGAGATGAACCAATGTCAATCTATACATACAAACATTCAACTACTCACAATGTAATTCTCGATAGATACGTATATATTTTTATATTCCAAACATGAGTACAATTGTATGCACAAGATATTTCAAACTACGTAGAAATCAATTTTCAAACCATGCAAATGAAACAGTTAACTAAATTTTGAATCACTTTCATAAATGGTGTAATATGTGTTTCCATGTATTCACTTAAACAACATATTAGGAGCATAACATATGTACTTTCACATTATTGTCATCTCCAACAACTTCTCATTAAGTAATGTTCAGCATTTCTACCTCTGAAGTAGAAAGTTTAAATCACATAAAAGTGTTTTAAGGATATGTTTTCAATTCACGAAAGGTAATTTGATCCCTACTTGTATTTAATACACGTCTAGATCTAAACATGTAAGATTATGTACTTTGATATTAATCCAATCTACTTGAGATGTACAGAACTCTAGAATGGTTCAAGGATTTGTTGATGTTGCAAAGTATATGTATCATTGAATTTCTAGATAACTTACAAGAATATTCAGGTTGTAGCACATACCACAAATTTTGCAATAAATGTTATTTTTTGTTCAAACAAAGACAGTACACGAATATACATTTTGTTTCCAAGATCACATATTAGATATTTTTTGAAAATTTGTTGACATGTTACTTATCCCATATAACATGTGTAACGCTATATTTATAACAAAGAACAAATAAACATACTTGACATGTGGAATCCACAAGTTTCATTTTTACTTGTACCATTAAAATATATGTAAATGTAAGTTAGGTAACATTTTTGTTTCTTGACTATGCTTAGGTCAAATTACACTTGTAACTACTTGCCTATGTTTCTTTTTCTAAAAATGGATATACTGATAACTGGTGTATAAGGATATCCAACCTAAAACCTTTTACCATGATAATGGTTTTTGACAATGGAAAACGAATTCTATCTTTCACCGCCTCTAAAATATTTAGCAACAGAAAACCATGTCTCAAAAAAACATGACAAGAAACAAAACATCTTACTACAAAACCGATTGAAGTCAATTTTCTTGTTTCTTTGTTAAATTAAAAGCAAGATGGACGCAACAGGCAGATTGTGTAATAGTGAGAGTTATTGGGACTTAACTAACATTTGATTCTACTTGCTATAGACTGAAATACTAAAATGGGCATACCTCACAAATTGCTGAACCAAATCATTATGGCCACTTTTCAAATATCTACTCAATCCATTTAATGTTTTAGAAAACAAATGGGCTTCTAATCCGACTTTAGTCAAAAGTCATGACTAAAATAATGCTACAATCTCAAAATTCTATACAGTTTATTCTAAAAAATTTGAATGTTAAATTATACGTTTATATCAAATTTTAGCTTAATATAATATTATTTGGATGTACTAGTTATACTTTTCTCTACATACTTTGCACTGAAAATATGGGTTGTTAAAAGAAAAAAGATTTATTTGATTATGCATAATCATCTATCATAAATGCATATTCATGGTACAAGCCCCATGCGGGTCAACTCCATGGCGCAATCTCTATGTTGATCAACATTCATGTTACAATCCTTACATGGATCAACATTCAAGTTACAATACCCAAGAGGTTCGACATTCATCTTATAGCACCAACGCGGATCAACATTCAAGTTACGATACCCAAGCGGATTTACTTCATGGTACAATCCCCATTAGGATAAATATACTTGGTGCATTCCCCATGCACATCAATATTGATGGTGTAATCCCCATATGGGTCAACATCCGTGTTACAATCCCCCACGGACTAACATTCGTAGTGTGATGCCCCACCTCTATACTCACGCTAGCCAAGGACACTACGGGGTAATGCCGTCGACTAGCACGAAGAATAAGGCTGTTGAGGAGCGACCATCTGTGTAATTGCTTTGTGTGAGTACCGATATGTCAGATAATATAACTTACATTTCATTTCAAGAGGAAATCTTACATATCAAATACAAACTCAAAGCTACCACACAGTGGCTAAGTGGACTTCGGAAACAAATATAGAAATAATTAAACATAACACAAATCAGTCGCAGATATTCATATCACAAAGGCGGAAACAGATATGAATATAACACATAGAAGTGTACATCAAAATAGTGGTCATATAAGATCCACTATATTACAAAAGAATAGATACAAGTGCTAGACAAAAGAATAAGTATACATCAAGGAGTCTCTATCTCGAATGTATAATAACAAAAACTACTAAGCTAAAGTAGTTAGCCAAAAGTCAGGTGACGAACCCTGAGAAGAAATCAAGCAGAAGCACCTGAAATACCTCGGTTTGACCCGAGTATTATTTAAGAAGAAAATAATAAATGGATCAGTCTAGCTATAAATATCAGATAAAATGAGATAGGATAAGAGATACGACAAAAATGGGTGATAACAAAAATGCCATACTATAACAAGTATACATAAGGCAACAACAAAAATCATACAGATCCCAAATATTCTCAAATATCCAAAAAGAATGGCACATTCTTTAAATTAATCACCAAACATAAATACTGGCAAACATATCGATGCCAATCGCAAAAGCGGTGAAACGTAAATACTAGAAATCATCAACTAGAAATCCAGAAACGCAAATGGAACGCTAATCCATAAAATGAGCCGGTGCAACGACGCAGTACAATAACGGTACGTCCGATGAACCAAAACTCAAATAATTCAGAACAACGACGCAGTACAATAACGGTACGTCCGATGAACCAAAAACTCAAATAAGAACATGGGTTGCTAGCCCATAAAAGAAATGAGATGAAGCTCAACATAACGGGGTATAGTCCCCTACGCGGACAAAGAGACATCGCATATCGCTAGTCTAAATCTCAGAATGATCAACATAAATACTAGAAATCTTCAACTAGAAATCCAGAAATCACAAAAAAGGGGAAGGCCTATCTCAAACGGGAGCATGAAAACTCACCAACACGTGTATCTCAAATGGAACGCTATTCCATGGTCGCTAACCATCAAATTTGAGCCGAAGCTCCGCAAACGGCCCGAAGACCATGGGTCGCTACCCCGCCAAATTTGAGCCGAAGCTCCTCAAACGGGGTTTAATCCCCATACCAACAAAGAGACATCGCTCAATCGCTAGTCTAAATCATAAAATGATCATCATCGATCAATAAAAAGTGTCAATTACACTAAGCTAGTAAATATAATAGTTTAGCTTCATGTCCCATAACCACTAGCTTAACTCAAATATTTACGAACAAATTGTAGACTTCCACTCAAAGATTGTCACAAGATTTTCAATCGAACAAGTCCAAAAATTAACCGATGAAGTAAATGCAAGTGTTTCATACCACTTGTTTTACTAAGTCGTTTAATTAGATTTCTCATACGAATGAGTTAAAGGTTTGTATATACTAATAGGTTGGAAAATGGTTTTTAAACGAGCTTTGTATGTAAAAGTAGTGTTGAAATCGTTGTTGTGAAAGAGTTTGAATATTTACTACTAGTATAGAAACATTTGTATTTGAAAGTGAAAAATCACAAAAATGATTGTAAGAACAATCAATCACCAAAGATTCACATTCGAAGACGTGAATCAAAACCATAGAAATCGATATCAAAACCATCAAACGGATATTCCCAAAAATCCAAAGAAAGTAGTCATCAAAGTCGATAATAAGTGATGACAACTATACGGATCAACAACAAACGATTAAAAATAGGAAATCCACTCAAAACAGCATAAATAGGCAAAATGAACAGTTCCAGACGTCTGGGGGTCAATCCAGATGTCTGGATTTAGGTTCTGGAAATTCAGAAACCATCCAGATGTCTAAACGATGGCTTTAGACGTCTGACAGGGTGTTTCAGACATTTGAAAGGTGGTATCAGACGTCTGACAAGGTGTTTCAGACGTCTGAAAGGTTGTTTCAGACGTCTGATTCTGTTTTCTGCAATTTTTATTTTCTGCCGTATATTCTTTTCACCAGAAGGCCTATCCAAACGTCTGGAATTGATATCCAGACGTCTGAACACCTGGTATGGGCAACAATTTGCCTAGGCCATGATGGCCAAAACGATTCGGGAGCGATCGAGCGAGCAATGATGACTAGGGATTTACGCCAAGCGACAACCGAGCCTTATAGGCTCTTCGACACACCCCAAATATCATGTCCAAGTATCCATAGAAGGATTTTCATAAAATTGGACCAAAATACCAAAATTTGGAAAATTCACCAAATCAATTCAAATCAAAAGCAAATGAATATGCACAAGTGTTAGGAATTCATATCCAACAACAATGATAGCTATAGACGTAGATGTGAATTAAAGAACTCACCTTTAAACCCAAAAACAAAGAATGAGAAGCTTAATCTCAAAGGAAAGATCAACACTCTTCACTTCAACCCAAGAAGCTTGAATCTAAGCTCAAAAGAAGAAAATTTCCTAAGTTAGGTTTAGGAAATTTCTGAAATTAAAGAGAGAATGAGTTGGAGAAGAAGATGGAGATGCTTACCTTAGCTTCTCTTTGAATTTGGAGCAAGAAATTTGAATTTGCTAGAGGAACTAGGGCTTTGAATATTAATTTCCCATTCCTCTCCCCATTTTCAGTTGCTTGGGTGTTTAAGAAAATAGAAATGAAGTGAAGAGGAGAGGAGAGGGGCTGAACTAGGTTATAGAGTGAGTTAGGATGAAACCCAAAACCCAACAGAAAATAGCAAAATTCAACTTACTCCAAACATATCAAAGCTTATACTCAAAAAAGTCGCAAACGACATTTTGAACTCAATGGAAGTGGTCTCGAGTCCTAATTCGACTGTTTGCAAAAGGTAGCTTTTCGGACTTTAATCCGACTAACGATGCTATATTTAAATAAAATATTTAAATATACAATCGTAAAATATGCAGGTTGTTACAGACTCCCCTCCTTAAAGAAATTGCGTCCTCGCAATAATTAAGGGGAAAATAAAGAGTAACAACCATAAAAGCATATCTACACAAAAGAAAATTTGAAATAAGAAGTTCACCATAAAGAGCACGAAAGAGTAAGTCCGGATGTGTTTGCTCGATGAATTCTCAAGATTCCCAAGAGCAATGCTTTGGATTTGAGGACCATTGAACTTTCATAAGAAGAACTTCTTTATTTCGGAGGCGTTTAACCTTCGAAGTAATGATATGAATAGAATGTTGTTCATATGTCAAATTTGGTGAAACTTCAATTTCTTCAATTACACCGGGCTCAAGAATAAAAATCGGAATCCCTAAGGTATTTCCGTAGTAGAGAGACGTGGAAAACGTCATAAATAGCAAAAGATTGAGACGCTAGTATAAAGCGATAAGCCACTGAACCAATATGTTCGGTGATGGGAAATGGACCAACATATCGAGGTGCTACTTTCCCGATCAACTGAAACGCACGACACCCATCATAGGTGAAACACACATGAACACCAAAAAAGACTGGATCTAAAACCAGCTTCTCACCGGCTTCAAGCCAACACGAAGAAAATCGGCACGGCCTTCCGTAGAGTGCCTCGAAAGACGCCATACCAATAGAAGATTGGAAGTTATTATGGGAAGAAAACTCAACAAGAGAAATATGATCTCCCCAACTTCCACCAAAATCAAGAACACATGTTCAAAGAAGATCCTCAAGAGTTTGATTCACACGCTCGGTTGGTCCATCGGATTGAGGACGATAAGCGGTGCAAAAATTAAGCTTGTTCCCAAAGCTTTTGAAGACCTTACCAAAATCCACTAGTAAAATAATGGATCATGATTGCTAACAATAGAAGTAGGAACTCTATGCAATTTAACAATTTTTTGACATAGAGTTTAGCCAAAAGAGATACGGTCCGATTGGACCGAACAGGAAGAAAATGGGCGGATTTTGTAAGTCTATCTACTATCACCCATAGGCTATCATGGCCCGAACGAGAACGGGGAAGACCGACAATAAAGTCCATGGAAATTTGATCTCACTTCCAAACGGGAATGTCCAAAGGTTGCAATAATCCACCGGGCCTTTGATGCATGGCCATTATGAGTTGGCATGTCACGCAACACTTAATGAAGTTAGCAATATCAGATTTCAATCCATTCCAATAATAAAGTCGCTACTACTACCGGGATGAATGGTAAATTTAGAACGATGAGAATCTTCTAAAATGTCTTTACGAAGATCACAAATATTTGGCACAATAAGTCTACCAAATTTTCGAATGCCACCACGAGCATCGATTTCAAAATCTTTCAAACTAGCAACCTTATTTTGATCCCTACAACTTTGGCTAAGAAAAGCCAATTCAGGATCGTACTTTTGAGCTTCAAGGATGCGGTCCAAAAGGGAAGGATGGGCCTCAAGGCTACACAAAACAAGAGATGAACATGAATTGGATTCACGATCTCGAATCTCACAAGTGGATAAAGTCTCGAGGTCATTCCATTCGGATATCATCAAGAAAACAACCGTTTGTTGCTTACGACTAAGGGCATCGGCAACACGGTTACCCTTTTCGGAAGTATAAAGAATAACAGGATCATAAGATGCAAGGAACTCGAGCCAACGTTGTTGATGCAAATTAAGTTCCTTTTGAGAAAATAAATACTTCAAAGGTTTATGATCGGTGTAGAGAACAAATTTCTCTCCCAAAAGTAATGATGCCAAATTTCTAAAAGCGAAAACAATAGCCACGAGCACTAGATCATGAGTGGCATACCTAGTCTCGACAGGCTTTAATTGTATAGAAGCATAAGTGATAGCACGTTCCCTTTTGCAAGAGAACGGCACCCAAACAAACACGACTAGCATCGGTACAAACAGTGAAGTTTTGGTTCCCTTCGGGAATCACAAGAACAGGAGTATCGGAAAAGAGTTATTTTAATTGATCCTCTTTCCCGAAGAGCTAAAACTTTCAAAATTACAATTAGCTTTATGTAATCATCTTTCTAGAAAAATTTACTTGTTCCAAGTCAATTTACTGTGTCTGATTGTCTCATCATAGCGTTTAGGAAATTCCTATCGATAACGTTGATCAAGCGCATCGACCAGAATTCTTACAGCACTCAATGGGCAAAACAACACAAAATCATCTTCTTTATGACAAAAACATCTCTTAAAAACTTTACGAATATTCTTTGCTCGTTTTAAGAACAAAAATCCAATTATACTCATAAATAAATCTTATGAAAAAGATTTGCAAAATTTTAAGTTGTTGTTTTCATCCAAAATCAATGAATACAAGGATGGTCTCATCGAAATATTCGCCGAATACTCGATTAATAAGATGGATGAAATAAGGTAGAAGGTTCATCAAATCGAATGACATAACGAACCACTCACAAGAATCATAACGAGTGCGGAACGCGGTAAGTGGAATGCTACCTTCCGCAATTCGTAGCTAATAAAAACCGGTGGCAAGGTCGAGCTGAAAAGACCTTAGCACCTCTCAATAGATTGCTTAGGTGGTAATCCTAAGACAAGCTCAAATATACCGGAAAATTCACAAACTACTTGAATGAGAGGAATAACATTCTTCCTCATCAAGTGGGTTTAAAGAATAAAATGTTGCCGCCAAATTTGGAAATCAAAATCTTTAAAAACAATAGAAATCTGCTTAACAGATTGAGAATGTCGAAGATATATAGTCCACATTGGACATAGGATATGGGCTTCATAATAATTAAGCCAATCCTTTCCCAAAAAATCAATTTTGAGGCCTAAGTAACGCATAACATGCAAATCGGATCGAAAAGAATAATCACATAAAATAATCTCGACATTTTCAAAAAGTAAACTGAGTGTTGCGGATTCACCAATCGGATTCGCAATTCTCAATGAAGTCATCAAGCCCATAATATTTAAATAAAAAGTATCAACAAATTCTTTTGACATAAAAGAAGGAGATGAACCCGTATCAAAGAGTTCGAATAGGAAAATCACGAAACAAAATAATGCCATCAAGGATAGAAGGAGAAATACCTTGACCAAGAGAAGTGTCACTAGGGGCTTTAACAACATTTAGCTTTCCCTCTCTCCTACTTTGAAGTTTGGGACATGAAAATAAAAGATGTCCCACCCTTTTGCAATAGCGACAAGAAAAGGGTTTTGGACACTCAATCCCATAGTGGTCCATAGAACCACAATTGTAGCATTGTCCACGATTAGAGGTAGGAGTCTTTGCTACCGAAATTGCCTGCCTCCCTTTCTTGTTGGGATTAGGGATTTTGAACTTAATACGCCTCTTCTGGTTGATGTTGGATTTTTGTTTGGCATCCATAACTTGAACATCACTTTCTTTATCGGCCTCTTCAAGTCGAAGAGTGATATCTACAAGATGATCGAAGAACTTCTAGTTTCAGAGGCAAAACCTTTTTGGGGTCCTTGCTCAAAGCACAGATAAACTTTTGATTCTTTACAAGATCCAAAAGTTGTTGAGCAGACATAGATACGCCATCCAGAGAAGGACTACTGGATTGACCGGCGCTGGGGCTGTCAGATCTAACCATCTCTTCTTCTTTAAGAAAGAAAGAAAAAGAAAGAAGAGGAAAAAGGTTATTCTCAGAATAAATATCAAACAATCTTAATTGATAAAACAGATTATCACAAAAGAAAAATAGGATAAAACAGTATGAAGACTCGAATTAAATCCTATGGTACGATTCCTAAGAAAGACTTAGGGCAATGATCCTTGCTAGATTATTCTACATTGTTCCGAAATTTGGCTCCGATACCATGCTGTGACGCCCCACCTCTATACTCACGCTAGCCAAGGACACTACGGGGTAATGCCGTCGACTAGCACGAAGAATAAGGCTGTTGAGGAGCGACCATTTGTGTAATTGCTTTGTACGAGTACCGATATGTCAGATAATATAACATACATTTCATTTCAAGAGGAAATCCGACATATCAAATACAAACTCAAAGCTACCACACAGTGGCTAAGTGGACTTCGGAAACAAATATAGAAATAATTAAACATAACACAAATCAGTCGCAGATATTCATATCACAAAGGCGGAAACAGATATGAATATAACACATAGAAGTGTACATCAAAATAGTGGTCATATAAGATCCACTATATTACAAAAGAATAGATACAAGTGCTAGACAAAAGAATAAGTATACATCAAGGAGTCTCTATCTCGAATGTATAATAACAAAAACTACTAAGCTAAAGTAGTTAGCCAAAAGTCAGGTGACGAACCCTGAGAAGAAATCAAGCAGAAGCACCTGAAATACCTCGGTTTGACCCGAGTATTATTTAAGAAGAAAATAATAAACGGATCAGTCTAGCTATAAATATCAGATAAAATGAGATAGGATAAGAGATACGACAAAAACGGGTGATAACAAAAATGCCATACTATAACAAGTATACATAAGGCAACAACAAAAATCATACAGATCCCAAATATTCTCAAATATCCAAAAAGAATGGCACATTCTTTAAATTAATCACCAAACATAAATACTGGCAAACATATCGATGCCAATCGCAAAATCGGTGAAACGTAAATACTAGAAATCATCAACTAGAAATCCAGAAACGCAAATGGAACGCTACTCCATAAAATGAGCCGGTGCAACGACGCAGTACAATAACGGTATGTCCGATGAACCAAAACTCAAATAATTCAAAACAACGACGCATTACAATAACGGTACGTCCGATGAACCAAAAACTCAAATAAGAACATGGGTCGCTAGCCCATAAAAGAAATGAGACGAAGCTCAACATAACGGGGTATAGTCCCCCACGCGGACAAAGAGACATCGCATATCGCTAGTCTAAATCTCAGAATGATCAACATAAATACTAGAAATCTTCAACTAGAAATCCAGAAATCACAAAAAGGGGGAAGGCCTATCTCAAACGGGAGCATGAAAACTCACCAACACGTGTATCTCAAACGGAACGCTATTCCATGGTCGCTAACCATCAAATTTGAGCCGAAGCTCTGCAAACGGCCCGAAGACCACGGGTCGCTACCCCGCCAAATTTGAGCCGAAGCTCCTCAAACGGGGTTTAATCCCCATACCAACAAAGAGACATCGCTCAATCGCTAGTCTAAATCATAAAATGATCATCATCGGTCAATAAAAAGTGTCAATTACACTAAGCTAGTAAATATAAGAGTTTAGCTTCATGTCCCATAACCACTAGCTTAACTCAAATATTTACGAACAAATTGTAGACTTCCACTCAAAGATTGTCATAAGATTTTCAGTCGAACAAGTCCAAAAATTAACCGATGAAGTAAACGCAAGTGTTTCATACCACTTGTTTTACTAAGTCGTTTAATTAGATTTCTCATACGAATGAGTTAAAGGTTTGTATATACTAATAGATTGGAAAATGGTTTTTAAACGAGCTTTTTATTTAAAAGTAGTGTTGAAATCGTTGTTGTGAAAGAGTTTGAATATTTACTACTAGTATAGAAACCTTTGTATTTGAAAGTGACAAATCACAAAAATGATTTTAAGAACAATCAACCACCAAAGATTCACATTCGAAGACGTGAACCAAAACCATAGAAATCGATATCAAATCCATCAAACGGATATTCCCAAAAATCCAAAGAAAGTAGTCATCAAAGTCAATAATAAGTGATGACAACTATCCGGATTAACAACAATCGATTAAAAATAGGAAATCCACTCAAAACAGCAAAAATAGGAAAAATGAACAGTTCCAGACGTCTGGGGTCAATCTAGACGTCTGGATTTAGGTTTTGGAAATTCAAAAACCATCCAGACGTCTGAAAGATGGCTTCAGACGTCTGATGAGGTGTTTCAGACATCTGAAAGTTGGTATTAGACGTTTGACAAGGTGTTTTAGACGTCTGAAAGGTTGTTTCAGACGTCTGATTCTGTTTTCTGCAATTTTTATTTTCTGCCGTATATTCTTTTCATCAGAAGGCCTATCCAGACGTCTGGAATTGATATCCAGATGTCTGAACACCTGGTATGGGCAATAATTTGCCTAGGCCATGATGGCCAAATGATTCGGGAGCGATCGAGCGAGCAACGACGACTAGGGATTTACACCAAGCGACAACCCAGCCTTATAGGCTCTTCGACACAACCCAAATATCATGTCCAAGTATCCATAGAAGGATTTTCATAAAATTGGACCAAAATACCAAAATTTGGAAAATTCACCAAATCAATTCAAATCAAAAGCAAATGAATATGCACAAGTGTTAGGAATTCATATCCAACAACAATGATAGCTATAGACGTGGATGTGAGTTAAAGAACTCACCTTTAAACCCAAAAACAAAGAATGAGAAGCTTAATCTCAAAGGAAAGATCAACACTCTTCACTTCAACCCAAGAAGCTTGAATCTAAGCTCAAAAGAAGAACATTTCCTAAGTCAGGTTTAGGAAATTTCTGAAATTAAAGAGAGAATGAGTTGGAGAAGAAGATGGAGATGCTTACCTTAGCTTCTCTTTGAATTTGGAGCAAGAAATTTGAATTTGCTAGAGGAACTAGGGCTTTGAATATTAATTTCTCATTCCTCTCCCCATTTTCAGTTGCTTGGGTGTTTAAGAAAATAGAAATGAAGTGAAGAGGAAAGGAGAGGGGCTGAACTAGGTTATAGAGTGAGTTGGGGTGAAACCCAAACCCAAAGCCCAACAGAAAATAGCAAAATTCAACTTACTCCAAACATATCAAAGCTTATACTCAAAAAAGTCGCAAACAGCATTTTGAACTCAATGGAAGTGGTCTCGAGTCCTAATTTGACTGTTTGCAAAAAGTAGCTTTTCGGACTTTAATGTGACTAACGATGCTATATTTAAATAAAATATTTAAATATACAATCGTAAAATATGCGGGTTGTTACACGTAGAATCCCTAAATCGTGAACCTCAAATAAGCTATCTACCATATAATACATGAGTATGTTACTTATGCACTTTTAGTACCATCTCAATCATTTCTCTTTTCAACCAAAGCGGACTAAGGTACCCATGTATATCTCCAATGAGATCTCATGCTCAGAGAACTATATCATCGTATCATTGAAGACTCTTGCTCCAAATTCATCCATTCCATAAGTGAGTACATAGCTAGCATAACTCAAACGAACAACTATTTGTAACTTTTTAAGATTCGAACTCACCTCGATCGCTCAAAGGATCACCGGGATGATTTACTAAGTATTTGACCACGTCCCAATGTCTAAATCGTGGATCGACACTTAGAAGATTATCAAAGATTCCACAAAACTAATTAATAAGTTCTTCTTCGAACATTCCTAAACATAACCATTCCTACACAACACATTTGCATAGAATTTGTGAAAGACAACCATACATGATTATTCTTAAGCCATCATTTACAAGAACGGCCTTTAGTCGATCTCTCCAATGCAAAACATCGCGAAGTCATGTTACTAACTCCAATACATTGGTCCTTATAAATCAAGTAGTACTTACCATACCTCACTGACGCAGCGGATTAAACAAAACAATCTTCAATCGGTGAAAGTAGTAATCGGTGGATTGGAAGATACTGAAATGCCCAAATTCGTTGATCCGAAGATACCGAATTCTAGCTATCTCGAACTCGTTGATCGCGCACGATACCGGGTTCAAAGATCTTCAATTCTTCAAGCGTTGATCAAGCGCACTTGATTCCGCGAATCGGCTTCTACAATCGTTGAATCGAGCGCACTCGATTAACCGAAAGAGGAGATAGGAGATTACACTCAACTACCAATTTAGATGAAAGCACACAGCAATCAAAAGAGAATTTTATTCAAAAATCAACAACCTTTACAAATGACTCACACGGCCTATTTATAGGCGTTACAATTTTTCAACAGAAATTACCAACTCCTAAGTCGGTTCCGACTTATAGCTTCAGACCTGCGACTTACCTTAACTCGGCGACGACCTAAGACAAACAGCGACTTATCACATTACAAGTACAACACAACGACTCACTTAGGTCGGTAACGACCTAGTTACATTATTCAACGACTTACCAACATGTTACACAACACATACGACTTACAGAAATACGACCTACGACTTATAAACTTGCGGCATCCCAGAACAGCGACTTAAAGCAATCAACGGTAGAGATTAACTCGACAGAGAATCAACGGCAACAGCTTCAGTGACTTAAAAGCATGCGGCGACCTAAAGAAATCAATGGTAGAGATTAACTCGGTAGAGAATCAACGGTTTCCATCCTCAGCGACTTAACTCCTGACACTACAACAAAATAGGCTTTTTACAACGGGCAATGCCCGTTGTAATATGTGTTCCACAACGGGCAGCCGACCGTTGTAATAGACGATGTTGTAATAGGTTGACCATATTTTACAACGGGCAATGCCCGTTGTAATAAATCTTTTTACAACGGGCAATGCCCGTTGTAATACACTTTTTACAACGGGCAATGCCCGTTGTAATACACTTTTTACAACGGGCAATGCCCGTTGTAATACATGATATTGCAACGGTTTCCGACCGTTGCAAAATAAATACAAATTTAAAAAAAAATTACAGCAGCATACATCCATACCAATAATGAATAATTTAACGAATAATAAATATTATCATAAAACAACCAAAATCACATAAGAAAAGACTAAAAGCTAGAGTTATAAAATTCCAACACATTCCAAAAGGTTAGATAAGTTTTACATTGACATAATTCTAATATACACATGACGACTAGTTTCATAACAACCATTGAGAATTTCAGTTGTCAACCTACACTGAGCTTTGACAATATCATGTGTAACATGAGTTAAACATAATTCTTCTTTATTCTTACCATTTTTGGATCATAGACAACATATTCATTGTACTCAAGTGGGCTATCCTTGTACTCGGAATCCACGATGCTCCCACATGGCACTTTCACGTCATTCTTCCATGAGAAATGCTCAGCCTCGTTTGTCTTCTTCCTTCCAAGCCTCTTTACTCCTATCTTCTTCTCTTCCAACTCCTTTGTATCCTAAAACAAAGGAATAAAGCAGTGGTCAAACTCAGTTCATCAAATACATGTCTGAAATTACATTTAAAAATGCTTTTTACCTCAGGCACAGCTGATACATTGGTACGATTTTGAGTGCTCTCAAATGGAATAGATGTGGTTTTAAGTTGAGAAATGAGTTAAGGCATTGCAAAGTATGGTTACATAATACTGGATGATGGCATGTATGAATGGTTTGCATCAATTGCAGATGCAAGAAGTGCAGGAGCTTCGTTGAGTTCCATAGCCTACT
Organism: Allium fistulosum; assembly: GCA_030737815.1. Taxonomy (NCBI): domain Eukaryota; kingdom Viridiplantae; phylum Streptophyta; class Magnoliopsida; order Asparagales; family Amaryllidaceae; genus Allium; species Allium fistulosum. The sequence continues at coordinate 531,245,573 of CM060908.1, read as the reverse complement.
GCTACTTGAACGTGATCTACGAATGCGAGCGGTCTAATTGATTTGATTAGTATAGTATCAGCCATGACAAGTAACAAATATAATAGTAATTAAATGATACTACATAAAATAGGTCTTGAGCAAAAGCTAATGGAAAAAAGCTCATATCTCCTGTGAGTGAAATCTATGTTGGAAACAACACTTTTGATAAAGTGCATTAAAAAATATACCTAGGTGAAAGTTTAGTGCCAATTCCAGCATAAGATAACCAATTCCAAACTGATTTCAGACAACCAAGAAAGCACATTCCAGTCTAAGACAACTCCATCTGCTTACATCAATTCAGCACCACCATCCCACCCTGAACTGCCACCTTCTGCTCTAACCACCCCTAGTCATCCCTAAAAATAAAAATAGGAGAAACAAGAAAGATAAGTTATCCCTATCTAAGGATGATATCAACAAAGGCAAAGAGTTTAATCCTCGTCAAACAGTACTAAATATTTAAATAATGAATGGAACTTCCCCTTCGTCTACAAGACAAGGCCTTCATTCAAATCCTGCTGCCATGTCAATGTTAAACTCTCTTTGCAACATAAGTTTGGCTATACGCATCACTGTCAGGATCTACCACCTTTTGTTTGTCCCATTCAGGCTTTTGCAGCATCCTCTTTCATCCAGGAATTCTGGTGCTGCTAGCCATGCATGCTTTTATTTAGTCACCTAATATGCCTCAATTTATTAATGTTGTAACTTTTTTGTGAAGCTTTAATTTATGCTTCACAACTGCTCACACATGCTTCAGATTTGATCACCCATTATGCCTCATAATTAGATAAGTTTTTGCTCCAGTAAATGCAACATTCTCTTCGTCAATGATGCTGAGTTTGTCTTGATTAGTTTTGGCTGAATGTGTAGTATATAATTAATAATCTTTGCAAGCGTTTTGCAAACGTTATACATTTTATAGTATATAGTCAATAAATAATAATGGATAATAATGGATATCAACCGTTACAACAATATAACATTTACTAATTTAGTAATTGCATAGTGTCATGGTGGAAAACTGGTACTTGATTAGCGTCATGCAACCGTTACAACAATTTAACTATTGAACATTTACTTCCAAGGTGGAAAACTGGTACTTGATTAGTGTCATGCAACAGTTACAACAATTTAACACTTACCAATTTAGTAATTGCTAAATCCTTCAGGCATTACATTTAAAGTTGCATTAAACGATAAATTTTAAATCAATTTGATAGTGTGTAGTTCATAAATAATAATGGATAATAATGGATATTATAACAGCAGCATAAAAATCAGATAAACCACTTTCTATATTGTAAAGGTACGGTAGAAAGCAAATAGTAAAAAAATCAGATCCTGTATAGGTGAATTAAAATTTGTTAGGTAAGTTAATCAATGAACTTTTGGAGCTGGAAAAAAAAAAGTCATGAAACTGAACAATTAAAACAAAGTTTGACACAAAGATTCAATGAATAAATCAACGATTACCTTTACTAATCTTTATTGATAATTGGAATAGCTTAATAATGTTTTGGTGGATCGTAAATGCCCTTCATACACATACAAAAGTTGAAGTTTACTTTTTGTTAAAACTACATACAACCTTAAAATTTAATGATTTTATAGCATTATATCTTTATTTAAGGATATTTTCGTACCCAGGTGCCAAACGTGTCATAGGTAAACAATGTCCCTTTTTCTTTTGATGTAAACATAGAACTCCCACCGTATGCTTTTAATGAAAAGCACTAAGGTTGCGGGTTCAAATATGAATGTGTTTTGTATTGTCAATATCAATAATCTTTAATAATGTATATTCTTCAAGGTAATCTTTTACATTTATACATTTAGAATTCGATTATTTAATTTTCAGCATTTATAAATAGTATTTCTAGGACTAAAAATTATTTCTAAGATCATTTTAAGTACAGATTTTGTTATCATAACGCATTTGTCAAACTATCAATTATAAATACTATAACTAAAATTAAACATTGATTTTTTTTTTCAAAAATAACTTTTTACAAAGTCACGCCTCGGATACTCTTTATATGAGAAATAAAACACAAAGAGCAACACAAGAAGTAATAAATAAATGAATCACAATTCCATAAATTGTTTCTAACATAGTAAAAAGACTGACAAATAACTAGTGACATTATCCAATCAGAAGTAACAAGAATTAAGATAAACTCCTCTTTATTATTCAAATTTGTAAAACGATTAAATGCAATAATATTTTCATGTTTTATTTGGGGTGTCAACACCAGTATCAATATGGAGTACTTTTATATATGCATGATCTGCAACCAATCTAACATCTACTAAGTATAAATCACGCTTTCATCTTTCTTAGATGTACAAAACCAAAGAAACTAATGTCATGAACACATGCACACGCTCTGCCAATGAACACTTCAGTAACTTATTACAATCTAAAATAGTTTTCAAGGGTCAAAAAAACACACATATCTATATAAATTGGGCATGGTATAACATATTAGTACACTATATATATTCTGTTCCACTTCCGATGATTTGACAATGAAGTATGTATTATCAATGGTTAAGCAAAAATGTTCCGGCATTGACAACTTTTATAAGGTAACATATTACCTTGTGAGAAGTAGCATCAACAAAATGATCATCTTCAGAGAGTAAGGATGCAATGGCTTTAAGGAGCCGCCTGCCTTGAGCTTTTGAAGGTACTCTATAACTCCGTTTAAGCGTTCCCTTTGTCGTGGGATGCCACATTCGAACTAATTTTCTTCTATTGGTAGCATCCTTTTCTTCTGCTTACAACATTCACAATAAACAACATTGCAACAATTTCCAATCTATATTAATAAGCATAGAATGATCTCCCCGTGCTGTCATATATATTTGATGGTTTAGATTCATCGGCTTCATTAAAATCAAATGAAGGTTTAATCAGACCATAAGATTCAAAATCTAACTGTTCAGATCTGAGTTTGCTTGCACAATTGTCACACGCTAACATATCCGTCGATAACAGACAAACGCTAAGAAATGTTACACCATTTGCTTAAATCTGATTCTATATTTGATTCACCAAGCTATTCAGTTACTAAGTATGGAAAACTGAAATAAATAAATAAAACTGAGGTATAACAATGCTCAATATGCTAAACAAAAGATAAAATGCACAACAATGCTGCAAAAAAAAATCACTATAGCACTCACTACTCATTTTACAATTTCAACTCTAGTCCTTAAGAGCAATTTCATCAAACATCAAACAAAACATGTAGTTCTCCAAAACCTTAACCAAGTGCGAATCCTAAATTGCATATATATGCGAATTTACTAAAACATTATAATCCAGATCGATAACCTTGAACAAACAACATAAGCCAGATACCTGAAGACCCTTTAAATGCTTCAATCCACTTCACAAACCCTAAATCAGCTCCATCCCCTCCATTCTCTAAAATCAAACATTAACACTGAAAAACCACCAAATTAAGAAATAAATCAATTAAGAGTGATTGCAAGAAACAAACCAGATGACACAATGGGATTCGAAGGAGAGCCAGCAAGGCCAGATTTAAGAAGAGCATAAAAAATGCACACTCTTCCAGCCCAAATCACAGGAGCTTCAAGCAAAGAGCAACATAGGTTCGATTTTAAGCTCTTTTTATTGCTTAACGACTTATAACTGGCGATTTTAACGGAGGAAAAAGGAAGAAATGATTGGAGAAAATGGGTTTTGGAGGATTGGAGATCAGTTTTCATCAACTGAAATGAAGGTGAGATTACAGTGGTACAAATTGAAGATGGAAGAAGATAGAGGATCATTGCTTAAGCTGAATTCTTGCTCAAATTTCCCGGAGATTGTACATTTCTAGACTGGATTTAGATATAATTTAAGCTTGAAAGAGACGGCATAAGAAACAAAGGGGCTTTCGAAATTTTATCCACTTCTTGTTTCTCCTTGCTGTTTGTGTAGTTTAGTTTGCATTTCCAGGTCTCTTTCTCAGTGAAAAACACGAAAATTGTTGATGTCTTAAATTTGTTTGCATGAACTTGATAACACAAGTAACTAACTACCAAATCAACAAAAAGTTTGCAACCCAAAAATAATACATAAAACCTCAATTCAGTATCCATACCTAAGAGTCCATTACAATTACACAATTCCATTTTCCAGTATATATATCACAATAGTATGAACGCAAGCACTGACGTGAATATGAAAATGAGAGTAAGAAAGGGACGAACAGAAGTTGAAATTCGAAATACTGCTCAATAAAATTAAGCATAAGAAACACATGGCATCGGTAGACATTAAATCAAGAACCGAAGATCAGTGAGCTTACCTAGATGATTGTTGATCAATCTATAAGTGTTAATTGTACGACAAAGTTGAAGAAGACGCTGGATTTGGAATAGCGCTGAGTCAAACCTAAGTCGTGCGGCGGTTCTTTGAAGAAGACATTGGGATTGGAATCCACTTGAACATGGAATCGCGTCGAAGTATCATGTTCGATGGAGAAGATGGTGTGTGTCGAATCGCAGTGGAGAAGATGGTGTGCAAGGCGATAGAAGAAGTTTAGGTTTTAGGGATTTAATTTTGGGGATCGTTGCGTAAAATGAAAATGAGAAAAGGAGCAGGCGGGGATTTATTTGGGTACGAAGACAAAAGCATAAAAACTTACCACGGACACATCTATTACAACGGTCCATTCAGGACCGTTGTAATAACCTTCTATTACAACGGGCAGCAAATGCCCGTTGTAAAAAGGTATTGTATAGGGCATCTATTACAACGGTCCTGAATGGACCGTTGTAATAGCCTTCTATTACAACGGGCAGCAAATGCCCGTTGTAAAAAGGTATTGTATAGAGCATCTATTACAATGGTCCTGAATGGACCGTTGTAATAGCCTTCTATTACAACGGGCAGAAAATGCCCGTTGTAAAAAGGGCGTTGTAATAGGCTATTTTTGTTGTAGTGTGACTCGTTAGGTCGTTTACGAGACTTAACTAAGTCATAACCCGTTTCCGACTTATCACTTGGCTCGTTAAGTCGTTTACGACTTATCTCTTCATCAATTTGCTTTGCCTTCTTACTGCGTAACCCGGTAGGTCTTCCTGGCGACTTAAGATCTTTGATAACCTGCACCTCTCCACTAGTTAGGTCTTCCACTCTCTTAAATCGGTCACGACTTAAGTCTACCATCATGTTAAGTCGGTCGCTTATGTCTTCTGCTTCCTTGAGTCGGTCACGACCCATAACTCCTTCCATAAGTCGCGTACGACTTATGCCTTCATTCCTGGCCTGAGCTACATCATCCTCCCCAGGTTGAGAGAAATTCGACCTCGAATTTGTAAATTCTTCCACATCAGCTCGTTCATCCCCATGATATGGTACGAGATGTTTAACATTGAACACGTCAGACGTATACACATCATCTGGTAGCTTCAATTTATAAGCATTTTCATTGATTCGTTTCACAACTTCCACCGGACCAATTTTCCTGGCTTTCAACTTGTTATAAGCGCCTACTGGAAAACGATCTTTTGTTAACACTGCATAAACCATATCTCCTTCATTAAACTCAACATTTCTTCGTTTCAAATCTGCAGATTGTTTGTACTTCTCATTTGCTTTCTTCAATCGTTCCTGAACGATTTTATGACATTCCGTCAACCCGTCAACAAAATCAGCAGCTTTCTTAACTATCCCCCTTGAATGTGGCATTACCGTTAAATCCAACGGTCCTTTTGGCATACTAGAATATACAATCTGGAATGGACTGAACCCAGTACTTCGATTTACAGCATGATTATGGGAAAACTCCGCCTGGCATAACTTCACATCCCAACTCTTCAGATTATCTTGTACAAGACACCTCAACAAATTCCCCAACGATCGGTTCACAACCTCGGTCTGTCCATCCGTTTGCGGATGATAAGCACTACTAAACTTCAGCTTCGTTCCCACCATTTTCCACAAACTCAACCAAAAGTGACTCAGAAATCGAGTATCTCTATCCGACACAATAGATTCTGGCAATCCATGAAGTCGATAGATCTCCTTGAAAAACAACTGAGCAACATAAACAGCATCCACCGTCTTCTTACAAGCAATAAAATGTGCCGTTTTCGAAAATCGATCAACCACCACATAAATGGAATTGTTACCACGCTGTGTCCTCGGTAATCCCAACACGAAGTCCATACTCACATCAACCCATGGTTTAATTGGTACAGGTAACGGCATATATAACCCAGCATTAGTTGCAGTTCCTTTCGAAATCTGACAGATATGACATCGCTCCACAAACCTCTCCACCTCTTTCCTCATCGATGGCCAAAAGTAAGATTGTGAAATCAACTGTAATGTACGGTCTCTACCCACGTGTCCTTCTTCATGTAGCTCTTTTACGATCTTCATTCTCAAACTACCCTCTGGTATGCACAACCGATTTCCTTTGAACAGAAAACCATCTATCATTATAAACTCATCCGTCTCTCCATCCTTGACTTTATCAACAAACTTTGCAAAGTAAGGATCATTGTCAAATAATTCTGGTAACATTTCAAACCCCGTCACTTCAACCTTTAGTGTAGTCAACAAATGACTCCTCCTACTCAAAGCATCAGCCACACGATTCGTCACCCCTGACTTGTGTTTAACAACAAAAGTAAATTGTTGCAGATATGCAATCCACGATGCATGTCTCGCTGAAATCTTGTCTTGCCCTTGTAAATGCTTCAACGCCTCATGATCAGTGTAAAGAACAAACTCCTTCTGAAATAGATAGCGTCTCCAGTGTTTAATAGATTGCACAACAGCATAAAATTCAACATCATATGTACTGTATCTCATCTTTGCTCCTGATAACTTCTCGCTAAAGTATGCAATCGGACGTCCCCTCTGACTCAATACTCCTCCAATTCCAACCTTGGATGCATCAGTATGTAGTTCAAACACTAACTGAAAATCTGGTAATATTAGAATTGGTGCAGACGTCAAGAGTTCTTTGATTCGCTCAAAAGCAACCTCGGCTTCCTCCGTCCATGCAAACTGTTTACCCTTCATGCAATCCGTAACAGGTGCCATCACACTACTAAAGTGTGGAATGAACCTCCGATAAAATGAAGCCAACCCGTGAAAACTACGAACTTCCGTTATCGTCTTGGGCTGCGGCCAATCCCTAATCGCCTCAACTTTACTTTGGTCAACCTGTATTCCTTTTTCCGACACAACATACCCCAGAAATAAAACACTCCTTGCCATAAAGACACACTTCTTTGTAGCAGCATAGAATTGTTCTTCACGAAGAATAATTAACACTTTCTTCAAATGTTGAACATGTTCTTCTGTACTAGCACTGTAGATTAGAATATCATCAAAGTAAACCACAACAAATTTCCCAATGTACGGTCGGAAAATTTGATTCATCACCCTCATAAATGTACTTGGTGCATTCGATAGACCAAACGGCATTACCAACCATTCATACAAGCCTTCCCTCGTCTTGAATGCTGTCTTTCATTCGTCCCCTGGTCTAATGCGAATTTGGTGATAACCGCTCTTCAAGTCAATCTTAGAAAAGATTACAGACCCACTAATTTGATCCAATAAATCATCAAGCCTCGGCATCGGAAATCTGTATCTGACTGTGATCTTATTCAATGCTCTACTGTCTGTGCACATCCTCCACGTTCCATCCTTTTTGGGTACCAATAAAGCTGGTACAGCACAAGGACTTAAACTCTCCTGCACACGCCCCTGTTCAAGTAGTTCCTCTACCTGCCTCCGCAACTCTTCATGTTCCTTCGGACTCATTCGATAATGTGGTCTGTGTGGTAACACAGCACCTGGAACAAGATCTATCTGATGTTGTATATCCCTCAACGGTGGCAACTCCGTTGGTAACTCCTCTGGAAATACATCGTCAAATTCTTTCAAAACTGGTTTAACTTCTTCTGGAATTTCAACTTCTTCACTGCTTTCTCGTCCAATCAACAAAAACACTTCAGGCTCCTCCTCTACTTCCTTCACAAACTCCTTCAAAGATAACAAGGTTTTGAGCTCTTCAATCTCCTCCAACTTGTTTTCCTCTTGTTGTCGCTTCTTTGGAACTAGAGTAATCTTTGTGCCTTCAAACATGAAACTGTAACTGTTGGTACGCCCATCATGTTGCACCGCCCTATCATACTGCCACGGTCTCCCCAGCAACAAATGACAAACGTCCATATCTACCACATCGCACCAGATTTCATCTTTATATTTCTTCCCAATTGAAAACTTCACACAAGCCCTTCGTCCAACCTTCACTTCCCCGCCTTACCTCAACCAAGCTAGCTTGTATGGTTTCAGATGTTTCTCAGTCTTCAACGCCAATTTCCTCACAGCTTCGGAAGAAATTATATTATCACAGCTTCCAGCATCAATAACAAATTTGCAAACTTTCCCCAGAATGGTACATGTTGACTGAAAAATATTGCTCCTTAACCAACTACAATCCTCCTCTTGCTTTGGTGTTAAACAGGACCTCTTCATCATTAGATTATAACCTTCGTCTCCCGACACTTCTTCTTCCTCCTCATCAGGTGGTGAATTGGAACATTCAGCTTCTTCATCCTCATCCTCAACCTCCGCTATCATAGCTCTCTTCTTCGGCTTCGGACATTCGCTACTTTTGTGGCTCATTTCTTGGCAATTATAACATTTGAAACCATTATTGACTTTCGCCTTCCCAACCTCATTCACAACTGGTTTTGCAACAAATTTTGAAACATTAGAACTTCCATGCACTAACACCCTTCACTTGATTATTGGAATTTGTAAACATACCACCTCCTCGTCGTCCCTGCTTCTCCCAAGCCAACGCTTTCTGATGTGCTTCCGCTACAGATCTGGGATCAAACATGTTAACCATATCCTGAATCTGCATTCGCAATCCCCCAATGAATCTAGATGTCAGCTGCTCTTCCGTTTCCATAATATCATTTCTCGCAATAAGTTGATAAAATTCGTCAGCATAGTCATTCACAGATTTCGTCCCTTGTCTCAAGTTTTGCAATCTCTGATACATAAGCGACTGATAGTTATAAGGTAAGAATGTTGCTTTCATCAATTTCTTCATCTTCTCCCAAGATTCAACCTTTGACTTCCCCATCCGTTCACGTGTAAGTTTAGTTTGCTGCCACCATGCCAAAGCTCTACCCCTCAACCTTGTAGCAACCAACTTCACTCTACGATGTTCTGGAACTTCTTTGAAGTCAAAAATTTCCCCAACATTAGCCACCCAATCTAGAAACTCCTCCGCTTGCATACCACCTTTGAACTCAGGAATTTCAGTCTTCATCCCCGACTCCCACTTGTGATCATACTCAGAGTGATTTCTTCCTTGTCCTCGAACACTACCACCATCATACTCCTCTTCAAAATCAGAAGTATATCGTTGTCTATCTCGTCCACCCACATCTCTACTACCTTCTCGTCTACCACCATCATCCCTTCTATCTACATTCCTCCGTTCACGATCATCCACGTTCCTCCCACGCCTTTGATCATTGTCAACACTTCTTTCTCGATTGGATTGTGGTGAGACTCTACTTCCCCGATGGTTAGATTCAGGTGAAACCCTTCTTCGATTTTGATTCATTTCTAACATCATCTTCTCTAACCGTCCAATTCCTTCGTTAAGCTTTTCACTAAAGTTTTCATTGATTCTTTGCTCCATCTCATCAGCTTCTTCTCTTCTATACAAAGCTTCTACGTTTTGGTGTCGATTAGCTTTCCTTGGTGGCATACTTGAAACTTTACAAACTCTTCAAATTCAAACACAATTCGAACTTTGATCCAAAATGAAATGGATCGACAACTTCCACTTGTTGCAAATCGCGATGAACACGATGAACACAACTTCTCCAAATCACAAATCCGATCTCCAAACTTCAATACAGAGTCGAACACTTCAACTTGATCACGGCTCAACACTTCAAGCTCTCGGCTATCACTTCAACTTTAAAATGAATAGGCTCCAAGTCTCGATTTAGCTATGATTGGCTAAAACAAGCTCCGATACCAAAAACTGACGCAGCGGATTAAACAAAACAATCTTCAATCGGTGAAAGTAGTAATCGGTGGATTGGAAGATACTAAAATGCCCAAATTCGTTGATCCGAAGATACCGAATTCTAGCTATCCCGAACTCGTTGATCGCGCACGATACCGGGTTCAAAGATCTTCAATTCTTCAAGCGTTGATCAAGCGCACTTGATTCCGCGAATCGGCTTCTACAATCGTTGAATCGAGCGCACTCGATTAACCGAAAGAGGAGATAGGAGATTACACTCAACTACCAATTTAGATGAAAGCACACAGCAATCAAAAGAGAATTTTATTCAAAAATCAACAACCTTTACAAATGACTCACACGGCCTATTTATAGGCGTTACAATTTTTCAACAGAAATTACCAACTCCTAAGTCGGTTCCGACTTATAGCTTCAGACCTACGACTTACCTTAACTCGGCGACGACCTAAGACAAACAGCGACTTATCACATTACAAGTACAACACAACGACTCACTTAGGTCGGTAACGACCTAGTTACATTATTCAACGACTTACCAACATGTTACACAACACATACGACTTACAGAAATACGACCTACGACTTATAAACTTGCGGCATCCCAGAACAGCGACTTAAAGCAATCAACGGTAGAGATTAACTCGGCAGAGAATCAACGGCAACAGCTTCAGTGACTTAAAAGCATGCGACGACCTAAAGAAATCAATGGTAGAGATTAACTCGGCAGAGAATCAACGGTTTCCATCCTCAGCGACTTAACTCCTGACTCGTTAGGTCGTTTACGAGACTTAACTAAGTCGTAACTCGTTTCCGACTTATCACTTGGCTCGTTAAGTTGTTTACGACTTATCTCTTCATCAATTTGCTTTGCCTTCTTACTGCGTAACCCGGTAGGTCTTCCTGGCGACTTAAGATCTTTGATAACCTGCACCTCTCCACTAGTTAGGTCTTCCACTCTCTTAAATCGGTCACGACTTAAGTCTCCCATCATGTTAAGTCGGTCGCTTATGTCTTCTGCTTCCTTGAGTCGGTCACGACCCATAACTCCTTCCATAAGTCGCGTACGACTTATGCCTTCATTCCTGGCCTGAGCTACATCACTCACCCTCCTTCGGTAACATATAGATATATAGATAGACCACTAACTTGCTAATATCAAGTTCAATATTTTTTGAATAAAATAAATGAACAACCGTGACATATGAAAGGCTGAAGAAGCAAAACAAAAGAAGTGAACCGACGCCACAGAAGACATACACAAGGACAAAAAGAGTGCGTGTGCATTTTGATGTCAACAGGACATATTTTACAACGGTGTAACTTAACATAGCTATATTCATCACTGTATTTATGATTCTTCTTCCTTATTCCACCCAACACCACAGAGAATTCAACTTATTTAAAAACCAATATAAAGCTCAAAATTCATCCTTGACAACACATGGAACTAAGATTGAGTAAAATGAATAAAAAAAGAAAAAACATATATGATGATGTACGTTGAAGAATAATGAAACATAACGTCCAAAAGAAAATATGCCTACAATCAATAGTTATTGATTCAGAAGTTTGGTTGTTTTATTGCAAGGATGTGTATAACATAGGACTTACAAGTTTGTTACCCATTTATACATATTTATACATAAGCTGCATGCATCCGCAAATCAATTACACGTATCAAATTTAATTCAATGAAGACAGTAGTGAAGACTACCATCTCCTCCTTCGCCTTCCATACCAATAAGCAAACGCAGCAATCGATACAGACACCGCAACACCAGCGGCGGCATGCCAATTATACACAGGCTTCTCCACCAAAACACCGCCTACATTTTCCAAAACTACCACCCTCTCCCTCGCTTTCAAAGCAAACTCGAACCCTTGCCTCTCAATCTCCCCCAAGTCCTTGACCCTCATTCTAACCCTAACCGCCTTCGCGATCGCTTCATACTCCTCTTTGGTCCCACCTTCCAAAAACGCCCCCATCACTTTCCCTTTACTCACCCAGTAAGCTCCGAACCTCCCCTTGACGAAATCCCCGTAGTGCACGACTTCCCCAACGTTGTCCCCGTAAAATTGCCACGACAGGGTGAAGACCCTAGAGTAGAAGAACGGTAAGTAATCGAAGTCGTCGGTCGCGTCGGGTGCCGTGATGGCGGACACGGCGTGCCTAGCGGTTTTCCTGGCCGAGTCCACGTGCTCGAGGCGGCGGGTTTCGCCGTTGAAGAGCTTGACGGGGAAGGAGGCGACGTCTCCTACGGCGTAGGTGGAGGAGTTGCTCGTTTGCATTCTGCCGTTCACTTTGATTCCGCCTTTGTCGATCGTCAATTGGGTTTCGAATAGGCTGGTGTTTGCACGGATACCGATGCCCACCACGACCATGTCGGTTTGTAAACGGGTTCCGTCTCGGAGAATTACTGCATTGACCTGAATAGCCAATTAATTAGTTAGTCAATCAATTGTCTTTTTTGGTTATTGGAAAATTTTCAAAAAAAAGTCAAAAAAAAAATGAATAAAAAAAATTCCCTTATTCTTTTGTTGTAATGATTAGAAATTTTCAATTTCTTCTCCTCCACGTCATTTGAAATACATGTCAAAAACGTAAAATACAAAATTCGTTTTCAACCCAAACAAATATAAAATACCCGTTTGGTTTCGTTTTGCGTTTTCAATATGCATTACAAAACATCAGCAGAATGAAGAAGATTTAAAATTCTAAACCATTTCGACGATAGAGGGACAACGGATGTGATTTATTGTTTTCTGTGTTTTTGTTATTTCCCTAAACATGGGAAAAGTAATAAATTTATTTTTTATTTTGTATGTTAACTTCATTTTGTTAATTGGTTATCTTCTAAAAATACATGTGTCATGTGTTTTTTTGGACGGAAGCTCAAACCTTAAAACAGCAGACCAAACGGAGCCTAAGATTTTGCTCACAATGAACATTAGCAGAATGTCTATATTACCCGCAGCAGCCCATAAAAGACAAAAGGTGACTAAATTACACCAGAGGGAAAAAATATTGTTTTTGCATGAATCAAGCGCCACTGCAGCTGATAAACAATGCTAATAGTGTAAGACAGGTTGTGTTATAGTCAGATGTCTTAGGTTCATGTTCCAAGACAAACATTGTAGTCATGTTCAGAAAAAATTACAAGTAAAACAAATTACAGAAATACGAAAATTAATTCCAAATTTGATGTTACTATACTAATACAACCACACCATGGTTTTGTGTTTTGTTTTGTTTTTTTTTTTTAGTTTTATTGCATAGGGAAAGTAAGGAAATGCAATATTACAAGGTATAAAACGATTGTTGGAAACTTTAGGTATTTTTGGAAAAACTAAAATTCAATTGACAAAAAAAGTTGATTATTTTTTCTGTAAAAAAATGGAATTATTTTGACAGATTTTTATTTTATTTTAAATAAAAATGTAACGTTGATGCAAAAAACGAAAAAGAAAAAAAAAATTGTGCATTTTTATGAATAATGAATGTTTCTGAATCTTTCTACACTTTTTTCAAATTTTTTGCCAAGTTTCAAACTTTTTTACAAAATATGAAATTTAGAACAAATCTGACTTTTCAGAAGAAGAAGAAGAAAAAAAAACTGAAAGTTTTTAACAAAACTAAAACAATATAGAATGTTAAATTTATTTGAAAATATTTGATTATTTTTTATAAATAAGTTTCTGAACTATTTTTTTTTTAAAAAAAATCAACTTTCCTGAGAAAATAAATGTCATTGTTTTCTTGGAAATGTTAGATTTTTAGAATGAAAAAATATCTCTTTTTTTAAACTATAGATATTTAACTTATATTTCATTATTCATTAGACTTAAAACAACAATGAAATTTTTTGGTTTGAGAGATAATTGTCAAGACTATCAAGAAAATTTTTGGGCGACTAAAGTAATATTCATTAAATTGAATGTTACAACAATATATTGTCCTACATACATACGCGTGCACACATATTGTGTGTGCATATATATATAATACCTTTGTTGTCACACTTTTTTTGTATCGGCATGAACTACCAAAAATGTCCATTTACATATATTACCAAATCTTAATATCACTTAAAATTAGGATCTAACAAATAAACTTCATTTACAAATTCGTTCTTTGTTGATTAATAATAGATATAAAAACTCAAACTATCAAAAAAATTAGATGATGCAACATAAAAATAAAAATTCAAACTAACTGCACACATGATTTTAATGCAAAAATATAGCTAAATATTTATGCAAATCATGCTCTTTTAAATGTGCTAAACATATACAGTTTGTAGAAAAATAATTCACATGCAGAACGTGTGCCGTAACGCTCGTGTTTGTGTCTATATATATAGCTTATTTGTTTCACTATGGTAAGCAAAATACCTCCCTCGTACAGTTTATTACTACGAGTGTTCTGACAATCAGAAGTAATGTGTATTTATGTATATCATCCATAGGATTGGATCAAGAGAAATCAATTAAGTCACGTAAAATCATAATTTACAATGATTGCCTACCTTCCCATTTGAATCGTGTTCAAAGGAAGAAAGCACGGTTCCTTTTATAAAATCCACCCCTTTGGACTCATAATATTTCTCATAAAAATCAGCGATCTTTGGTGTGAACAAACGAGCCACTGCCAAGATATGATTCCACAATTTTTTTTAGAATATGAAAATCAAATATACATAACAAAATAATGCAAATGACTTTCACTTACTACAATGAGCCTCGGGAAACACCATTGTTACTTTCAGTCGATTGGTAACTAATGCAGCTGCACATTCCATGCCAATGTAGCCGCCGCCAATAACAACAGCACTGCCGCCATTGCATGACTTCATAACATCCACAAGCCTATTTGCATCATTCAAATTGCGCAAATAACAAACGTTTTCAGCATCTGATCCTTTCACTCCGAATTCTTCTAGCTTCAAAGCCTATAAATGAAGAATAAGTCGTGTCATTAATCATTATCCTTATATATATTCTATCCATGTTGCAAAACTAGGGAACAGTAGTCAGTTATCTCTAATATAATAAAACTATCGTAGATGTGAAATCAGTACCTGAGCACCTGTTGCGATTATGAGAAATTTGTAGCTTATGGTTTCGCCATTTGCTGTAACTAATGTCTTTCTCTTGACATCAGCAGATTTCACCTTTGTACCAAGAATCAGCTCAATGCCTACAAATCAAAAGCTGTTGAATGAAAGAAATAACTACAGGATCAATATAATTTATGATGGAAAGTTTATGCTAAGAGAGTGTATAACTAGACTACTGTTGCCCTTAACTAACTAATAAGAGCATCTGCAACCGTTTTCTACGCACAAAAAACTCCGTTTAAGCAAAAATATTGAACTTTATAAAGCAGATTCTCCATCCGGTCTCCATTTTGCAAAAATGAAGAGTCCATTATCCATTTTTTGTCAAATGGAGAATGATATTTGTTCTAATGAAGAACTAAACAATCTCATATTGACAAGTCCCCATAGACTGAAATAAGCTGGCTTATAAACTCAGTAATTCAAGTTTGGCAACGTAAATGACTAATTATATAGTACTTTTTCATACAAGCCATAAACAAAAGTAGTTATTTTTGTTTGAAGTACTGTAAAAACATGCAAGCACAGTCTATGAGAAACTAACGAGCTAGCTCACAAATAATGTTGAAATACAGGGTGTTAGGGAAAGTAAGAGCAAGATGATTAAAATATAATTACTGTCAACAATGTATCATAAAGTAGAAAGTATCAACAATTCACCCTTTATGATCGTCTGAAGATAAACTTTGTTTAAGATTGTAAAAATGGGTAGGCGGACGCTAGGTGCCAAGCATGGACTTGGGATTAATCGTTTAGACGAGGATTAAACAGAGATTAATCGAAGCTAGGCGTTATTGATAAACCTATGTATTTTGATAAAATTTTAGTATTTTTTTAGTATTAATTATTCCAAAATTAAAATCTAGGGATGTGGATGGGCTTGGGAGCAGCCAACGAGACAAAACCGCCTGAAACTAACATGTAACTGCTTAAACGAGAAATCAACACTCAACTGGTGCCTAAAAAGCGCTTATATACTTATTTAGATGCTTAGATGACGCGGTATGCCCCGTCTACGTGGGCCTAAGTTGATGACTAGACGGTAAACCTTGCCTAGCGCCTAGGCGAGGCGTAGGCGGGGGCCTAAAAGGATTTTTACAATAGAATTTTGTTACACTAGTTGTATTACTATCTGCAAAACAAAACTATAATCATAGGTGATAGTTGACTCTTCCATTCCCTTTCACAATGACTTCCTTTTTTTCCACTTATTTTCATTTTTTTTAAACATCAATTTAATATTACTTTTGTATCGTGAAATTAAATATGCATCAGGCTCTCACCAACACAAGTAGTATAATCATATTGCTTGTGCAAATCAGGTAAATCATTGCTTGTGCAAATGCTTTCTGATATTATATTTTGAACCTGAAATGCAATCAGAAACCGTGTACCATTAGAACTTGTTTCCTCACAAATATTAAGAAACTAAGATAATTTCATTATATGCATTCAACTAAATATGAAATGCACGTGTATCCACCGTGAAAATAAAAATAAAAATAAATTAGCAAATCCATGAAAATAATTAATATTAGTTTCCATATCAAGTAATAAAAAACAAATAATATCATTATATTCATATATATAATACGAAACTGAAGAGTTAAAAAAACATAAATAAAACTAAGAAATTACACTTTACCATGCTCTTTGTACCATTTTGGAGTCAACCTATCTTCATTTGCACCTACGCAAGTATGAAATGCGGGGAGGCGAGCAGGAGCTGCAAAAACAAGATCTGCGTAAGTAATCCAGATTAAGTTGATGACTCGGTTTGGTGTAAGGAATCAAGGTTATGGTAAAAATAAAATTGCATTTTGACAGTTGAAGTCGACAGAATATACTTGAAATTAGATTAATATGATTTGCTAAATAGCAAAACAAAGAATGTGCAAAATCTAAGGCAAAATTGTCTGCCATATTCGGAATATGCTGAGTTTTGAGTTTTCGAAAATATCCAAATTGTGTTTGGATTAATGTTTATTGAAAATTTGAAATGCATTTTTTTTTGTAACTTTTTTCACAATTGATTTAGCACATAATACTCAAAATAAGTTTTTCTTGCATTGAATTTTTCAAATAACAAACTAGAAAGACAGTTAACAATTTAACAAATATGGACAAAAAATTGCAAAAGGCGGAGAACAGACAAAACAAAAAATGGTTTTAATTTTACATTCTGAAAAGAGATCTTTTAAAATAATTAGACCAAACTTCACTTCCTGGAAAAATTACTTTAAAACTAAAAACGGGAAACGGACTTAAAAACTAAAAACAAAACCAAGCACTACCTAAGTTTTCTACCAAATTCCAATAACAGTCAAGGAGCTTCATGAATACCTTCTGGAAGTAAATATCCCTTGCTTATTGCAGGTCGTTCATAAGGTGCAACCTATATGACATCATCAAAATAAATTATATGTCACGAGTGAAAATTATTTCGCTATGTTCATTATAAACAATTGTATTATAACAATAAAATAAATATCAACAATGTCATTCCTGGATTAGTACAAAGTAATCAAATACCGATATCATAAAATTAATCCTTAGCATGACCCTTATTCCATACTAAATTTCAATAAAACAAAAGGTGCTCACACTTTACTCTTTTATGATATTGCTATTTGCATATTCAATAATGCTAAATATGTTTTCACCATACGAAATATAAACCTTTTGGATACAATACAAATCAAGTAAATTGGTTTTTCTTTTTCACCATTTCAAGTTTAAAGGACCCCAATATATATTTCATAATACAAATCAAGTCCGTCTAATACAACTTATATATCCCTCTCATATAACTATTTGAAAATATCATTTCTTTTGGTAGAAAATTCAGATTAGTAAGCCACTATCATTTTCACTATTAGATAAAAATGGTTCGATTAACATTTTTTTTCCTTTCCTTTTTTCCCCTTTTGTGAAATATGTGTCATTTGCACTACGAAGAGACAATTTGCACTGTAAATGGTGCAAATAACGTACACTCTACAGTGTGCAAGACGCTTGCACATTACAAAGTGCAATTCGCTTGCACATTACAAAGTCACCATAATGCAGGTTGCTTGCACTGTATAATACAAGTCTCCTGCAGTATATAGTGCAATTCTCTTGCGCACACTGTTTCAAATCTCATTTATCTCACCCGAGATCTCATCCGATATCTCATTTTCAAACATGGCTGAGACAAATTTTGGTGAAAAAAGACATCAAATTTTGTTTACATCTTAGTTGACACTCATCCATCCAAGATTATAAGATCTCAAGCAAAATTTGAGGTAACATATCAATAGAAGATCTTATATACAAAATTATGTTTTTTTATTCTCATATTTCTTTTCCATCTTTTGTGGATCCAAAATAAATTACCATTCAACTGACTTTTTGCTAATTCTCTAATTCTGTTTTTTTATTTTTAACAAGTGAGCTAAAATGAAAGACTTCGATATATTTTTTATTTTATCGCTTAAATGAGTCAAATTCATCCAATCAATACCAAATCAACTATGTAACTGCTATCCTCTAATAAGAAAATCAATATTATCTTTGTATGTAAATTATGTTAAGAAGGTCATATTTAGATAACGTTTATAAAATGTCTGAAATGTCGATTTTATACACTTATTTATTTCGAGATAATCTCGAGGTAGACTTTAAAATCCAAGTTGTCAATCTAAAATGTACACTCAAGATACACTCATATTGCCCAGATCTCTTCCCATACGAGATATTGTGTGTGAAACTCCCAAGACGAGATTCAAATCACTTACACATTCTATAATCCGAGTATGAAAGTGCAAGGAACTACTTGAACAACTTATAATGCAAGTAGCTTGCACTGTTTGCAGCCAACTGCAACATATATAATTGTAGGTGGTTTACACTACACATAGTGCAGGTCACAAAAAATGTATAAAGTGACTTCCATTTTATACTATGTAAGCACTTCTCAAAATAATGTTGGCTATTTTTTCAACAATTGTTTTATCCAACTCCAATTAAATATTTGATCCAATGCAATAACAATTAAAAACCACACACTAATCCAATGAAAACTCAATCTCACTATGAAATCTTATTTTCTTCAATGGAACTAATTATGGATTTTTAAGAAAAACTTAAAGGGAAGAACAATACCTAGATCCCTTTTGGTAGAATTGAATTGTGTGAGTTGTGACGGAGTTGAATGCAAAGTCTCCACCTCATTGAGATTGGGGAAATGATAATTGTTTTATGGTTGAAAAATAGGCACCAATTCGGTGAATGGTTCAGTTTCTGATATATAGTTACAATCATGATTTTCACATATTCTTACCATCGCTATATAAATAAACTACAGACCAATCACATCCAGATCTTGATTGATTAGCTGATCCAAATCATACCCTAATTATCATTTCATTATCTTTGATTGCACATCATTAGTAGAAACAATTGAAGATTTGCAACTCAATTGGATAAATAAAAAGTAAGACTCAATATGGTTTGAACACGGTTTAAACTTGGCAAAAAGATTCCTAAGTCATCACGAAATCCACTAATCTACACGATTGGCAAATGAAAGATATGGAAGAAAAAAGAGAAAGAAAAAAGCAAGCAGTCGTTGAAAAAAATTCACAAGTGCCTGCCTTACACTTGTTAAAGTGGTAGGTCCTTTAAAATATATTTTTGTACAAAGCAAGGACTCAAGTCCAGTTCCCTCTATGAAAAATTATACTCAATTGGTTTCTACACTTCCAAACTAAAAAGATTTGATGTTAGTATGTGTCACTTTGAATCATACAAGATGTTTGTAGTGGAGATATGTAGTTGAAAATGGACCTATATAATATTACATCTTTCTAAAGCTAATATTAATACATTTAAAACCTATGTTACCACAATTCACAATTTAGCTATCGCATTCCGTTTTAGTATGTGCGTTCCGCAATACACCAACGTTCTAAAACACTATGTGCACACGATTTGGTACGTTAATTTTAACGTTCCGAAACGTTAAATTTAGTATTCCCAAACGTTTAATTCGATGTTTCAAAATGTTGATTTTGATGTTCCAAAATGTTTATTTAATAAGAGAGAAGTTCGCTGTCACCACTATTTTTAGCACCCTAAATGCCCCTTAAGTCCATCATTAGATTCATGAAATAAATGAATACGAGAGAATGAAAAATGTCACATGCAAAAGAGAGAAATTTTTGTTTTTATTTACTTTTTTTTATTCAAATTCATCTATTGATTTGATGAATTCAATAGTGGAAGATAAGGGACATCTAAGGTACTAAAAATAGGGGTGCCATTGAATCTTGCTCATTTAACCATTTTAAGTGTACAATGTTAATATGTATGAAGTAATAATGATTTCCCCTTGAAAATATAAAATATCAGGTAATAATGATTTCAAATTAACTTTGAGAATACTAAAAGTCTTATTTTCTAATTTATTTCAACTCTCAACCACCATAATAATGTAAAGTAATGTACATACGTTTATGAATCTCCATTTATACTTATATAATCTTTTTTTTTCACATAACTATCTTTCAAATGTTCTCTTTCTCCACATACTTTCCTAAAAAATAATTAGTATATTCAAACATGATATTTGAAAAAAGAGAAAACATTGATGATAATGATAAAATATTTGAAAAAGATAATGTTGTATCAATGTATGGAACCTATTCCAACTTCAAGGTTCATGCAACATGGAGAATCATTACCAAGGATTGACAAAGGAAAACACATAATGTAACTTTGCATAATTTTCAACCACTTAAACTATAAAGAGTCTAGTAATACAAAATACAAAAAAAAAAGCCTAAGACATGATGTTAGCACTTATACAACAACATTTGAGCACTTTGCAATTTTGTTTAGCTTCAACTGATATAAGTTATAACTAGTTGGCAATGAACGTCAATGATAGTTTATTTATACAAGAATGGTTTTACTTTATGTGCATCCATTTGTAGTGAATAACAATATTATACAAATTTGTATGTAAAAAGAACGTTTTTAAAAATGTTAATCGTTCTGATTAAACTTACTCCGTTCCGGATAAATGTTTCGGTTAAGCCTACCCCCAATGTATCGTGTTCCACAGTACGTTTCTGTTCCTGTTTTCGTTGCACGCACCGAACTCCCCGTACCCAGTAACGTAGTTTAAAACATCACACTTACCCATTTTCATGTTTCAGCAGCAAACTTTATAAATACTCATGCTAACAGTTAAAAATGAGCAATCCTTTGCAGCTAACAGTTTTTGCATGAACAAATTTAATTTTGTTGCATCACTAAACATCAAATTTCATTTTGACAAAAAGAGAGCATACTAATGAAAATATAATCATAGCAGAACAATAGATTTAAGAATATATTAGTACCCAATCTCACCAGTAAATTTTTTAGCTATTCATTCAATAATTGAGTCCAAATCTGGATAGCCCAGTTGACAAAATTCACTAACCATCATTGAATAATTAACCACTTTATTAAAAAAATGGAGAAATCCAACAGTAAAAGAAACTGGCAAAAGAAAAATACTAGAAAATGAAGAACTCACGGATTCTTCAGAAATGACGCAAAGCTCGCCATGGCTAATTCCTTTTCTCGAAAATTCAAGAGCTGCGTAACCTGCAGCAACACCGCCTCCAAGAATAACGTAGACAAAGGCTCTTCCCATTTTAATTTTAAGTTTTCCGATAAAAATTCAAAATTTTAAACAAGTTCGTGTATTTTGGGTGAAATAAATATGGAAACAGCAGATAAATACATGTGAAGATAATCTATCTCATCGCTTCAATGGACCATCTTACTTGATTACTGGATAAGGCTTGGATTTTGTGATATTTACGACTTTGGCAGACATTATGATTGCTAATAATAATCGGCTATTGTAAACAAGGAACGACTGTCACGTGAAAAGATGATGGAAGAAAAATCTCTTCCAAAAAAGTTATGAAAATTTGGTCCCTACTTTTAGTTTTTGGCTAATTTATGCTACTTTTGCCCCTGATTTCAATGCTGGACCGATTTTATAGAAGGAGACAATTTGGTAAAAAATAACAAAACAGAGACCTAATTTTTATGGGTTTATGAGTAGGGACTTTTTGTGCATGTGCTTTGAGAATAGGGACCTTTGGTACAAAACCCCTAATGTAAATGTGTGATTTAAGAATAATTGTTACTAGCTAAATGACAATGGTTATTTTATGATTCAAAAAAGATGAAATTAATGGAGGAATATACCCGTAATTTAACAAACTTAACATGTGCCTTTAAGACAATTATTAACACGAGCGTTACGGCACGCGCTTTGCGCGTGAGTTGTTTTTCTACAAATTGCATATGTTTTAACACATATAAAAAAAATACAAATATTTAATCATATTTTGCATTGAAATCATGTGTAATTTTTGAAACTTAATGGTCGGACCAAAAGATTGCGCTTCTATTTCAATTATTAATAAAGATTATATCTAACAATTATATTTGTGTATGTGTGTGTGTATGTATGTTAGTATATATATTTTAGCACGTGCAGTGCACGTGCATGTAAGCTCTTTATAAAATTATTAAATTTGAAAGTTCTATGTAGTTCGATAAAAATAAACTGAAAAACATAAAGAAAAATGTAAATTTTTTGTTGAAATAGGGTTTGAAGTTGTAACATTGTTTATGTTTAAAATTTTCATTTGAAAATAGATGTTAATATTTGTTTACAGTGAGATTCGAATTAATGACCTCTTTTTGCATGGAAGAACATTTTTGAAATTCACGGTCGGACCAAAAAATTATGTTTTTATTATAAAGATTAATAAAGATTTATAGGTTGGTTGATTTATCTAGAAAGATCTTGCATTACATATTCTAATGCAGCCATATATATTTGACTCGTTCTCTGAAGTCTAATTTTAATCAATTTGAATATGTCTAAAGTAATTGTAGGAAGATTTTATCTCCTAATACATTGGGAAGATCATATGAAATAACAATTTAATATTCTAAAAGGTATATATGGAGTATTTTGGGAAGTTCACGGTAGAACCGAAAGATTGTGCTTCCAAGCCAACTATTAATAAAGATTTTTCATAATAATTTATAATTATTTTAGAGCATTTGACTCCAAATATGGATATATGAACAGAGGGAGACCTTTTTTAGGAGTTCACAATTTGTTAAATTGATATGGAGTGTATTATTATGTTTTAAAAATATTATTTTATTCAATCACGATTTCAATTTTGCCACTGCACTTCTCAAAATTCAAATTGTCCTTCAATTCGACATAAACAAAAAAGAACTCTAATCGAAAATCATATGTCGATATTACAATTAGAAAATCCTAATTAACAATGGTTAGGACAAAGAAAGCTAACATGTCAGAGGAAATAAGGGGCGACACAGCAAGCAAATGCAACATGGGTGGAGGCTGTGGCGACGCACACAAAAGGTATTTTTTGTATTTTGGTGACGCGTTGATGAAATTAATTGAAAACGTTTTCGTTTTAGCATCGAAATCATGTATTCGTTGAACGTGTATTGAATTTTTATATGTACAAAAGTGTGAAGTCAATGGGAAAATGTCCAATTGGTTGAAAATTATCGGCTTTCTTCATTCAATGCCGTTATGTTGATTTTTTTTATTTCATGTGCAATTATGTGTGTCGAAATTTAGAATTACGATAGTGGAACATCGTTTTACTATGAATATAAATGGTTCGACTGGTCATCGTAGAAATTGGTTTTGTTTTTCGATTCCCTTTTGTGATATTCATGTTATTCGATTTGGTTTTGTCGAAGATATAACTTTTTATAAAATAATGCGCTGCAATGAGTTGCTGTCGAAGTTAAGTAGATTTCTCGATAAGTTTTTACCGTAAACTTGATGTTCAACTATTAGTTGTCGTATTCATGTTATTTAATGTTTTTGAGTTAATTTTGTTTCGATGAGGCTTAGTCGAAAAATTTTCTATTTACCGATAACATTCTGCCATTTTATCCATTTTCGACTAAAGTCGTGGTTGGTTTGGTTTTTCGATTGTGACTGTCGTACACTTGCTACTCGATATATTGTTGTCGAATTTTAAAATTTTCGTATAATGTATTTGAATTCTTGTACCGATTCACAATGTATCATCTGTAGTAACGCTTCGTCAAAGTCGAATGTCGCAAGTGAAACAGTGGATAGAGAAGAAAGATTGCGACCAGCTGAACCGAAGGTAAAAAGAAGCAGAAAGAAACAAACCTATTAGCGAACAACATGCACTTGTTCCTTCACAGAACGTCACAGAAGGTAACAAAGAAGATGATAAAAAGTAGGAATGTGACAACCGCCCTACACCACCAGCACCGAATATAACTAAATATTATGCTTCTATCATGCCCGGTTGATGTAGAATGATTATCAAGTGTTGAAAGGGAAGAAAACTAATTACTGAACCTATCATATATCTCACAATGCATGGAATAAAATATAATATACATTACAGATATAAAACAGGACAACCAGTGATAACTAAGTGAACCAAAATCAAAGTACAGATCCATAGAGTTATACAGCATAGTAATAGAGTTTATACAAATCAGAAATAAACTCTGATAATTGTCTCATAATGATAAAGCGAACACGGTCTAGGATCCATAGTGTTGCGCAGTGGAATAAGCATAATATGCATATATAATATGAGAAGCTCCATCCAGCTCATCTTCTGCACAACTACTGCATCCCACCTATACCTGTTATCTGGTCTACTCATTAAGAGTAGTCGAGATAATAAGAAGCAAAACATAAAGTCTCGAGTCCGACAACAATCTGATATGAACAATAAATAAATCTCAAAATACTATACAAGTCAATATAATAAGGAACAAGGGAATATGAATCATATCTGACATGACCTTACAACCAAAGTGTTAGGACATAAGAACTATAATATGCTACCCTACTGCATCATAAGAGTGTACTGCAACCTAAGTGCAATGGCGGGTGTCTGGTATCCTTATCCCCGATATATATCTCAAATGACATCCCTATAGTGATAGACTACGGAAGTAAACAATCAAAGCAAACATAACATCCATCAAACAATCTTCACCATCACTCAATATGCTCTAAATATATGATAACTCGTATGACCTTCATTTGCTAGGGATTAATGGAAATCCTAGTTTTCAGTGTAGTCTGAAAGTCTATGCAGATCGAGTAATATGATTATATCTACTAAATAAAAACTTATATCAAACTGGTAGTATAAGAATTGCAATAAATAAAGTATACCAGAAATTTTTATACTGGTTCGAACTCCCGTCGTACGTCCAGTCCCAAACTCCTTTTGGATTTAACTAGCAAACGTCCTCATTTAATCCGGAGGAATAGGTATTACAAACCGTCTGAGCTACCGTACAAGACTTCTATATTACAAACCGCCTAAGTTATTAAATAGGATTTCATGCCTGAAGATCTCCAACATGACTTCAACTACAAATGGTAGTAGGTTTCTTAACTGCTTGTGTTCTAAATAACACGGATGAGTCGATATAGTACAACATTCCTATAATCTTCTTCTAAATGGTATATTGAGTGTACGTGAAGAAATGGAAAGGTTTTGATTACAGGAATTATATTCTTGAATGAGCGTGTGATCACAAAGGTAAAGCAATATAAAATTGTATGAATGCTTAAGAATTAAAATCAAGGTAGAAAGAATAGAAAATAATTATTAATTGAATTCCAAAATTGATTGCTTTATATAGATAATCAATGAATGAAACTATTAATGAAGAGAAACGATCAAGAGAGAAAGTGTTGCAGCCGCTGTTGAAGAGAGGTATCTGTTCATGGAGAAGAACGCCTTTTTAGAATTTTGAATTTAAAAATAGCTGTTACGGTGTTCAGTCGACTGAATGATATCAACCAACCGACTAAATTTGATCAGAAGCCGTCGTTTAAAAACAGAGAAGAAATAGTGAAAAAATAGGTAGTTTTAGTCGACTGGATTTCTTTGTTTAGTCGACTGCATTAGTGTTTAGTCTATTGAATTGTATATTTAGTCGACTAAACCTGTTAGTGTATAAATGTATGCGTGTGCACGAATTTAGTCAACTGCGGGAGTCTTTTCAGTCAACTGCCTGGAGTTATTTTTGTTTATAAACATCGAAATTGACTTGTGATCAAATACATTTGTGTGTATATGTGTGCGTATACCACTTTGAAGAGATTTTAACATATGTATACTCTAGAAATGACACTCTATGACTAATAGTACTTTTTTGTCACCTTCGTCTTGTCTCTGTCGTGTGTATCTCTTCTCATATCTCTCTATATATACATGTGCGCACGCACACACGCGCACTTTTGTACTATGTATCTTCATGTTGAACTTATTTTTTTATCTCATTTTGATACTTATGTACCTACAAGTTAGCCAAGAGGTTCTTTGGCATAATTGTGTAGTTGTTGTCATTAAATTCAACAAGAGAGATTCTAACATTCTCCCCCGTTTTTATGATGACAATTATACAATTTTTGAAAAATATTCATTCTATATAAAATGATATTATAGTATGATTAAAGTTCCCCTTAAGTATAATATCTCCCTCTATCAATATGCATATGAATTTTTTTCCCCTTTGTCGTTATAAAAAAGAATGGGGGAATATCATAAATTTTATAAAATATCTTTTAAAGAGCAAATATTTAAAAAAATTCTTAACTATAATATTTCTAAAATATAAATGAAAATTATTTAATTAATATATCTTTTTTAGAAAATATTGTTAGGAAATACATTCTTTCAATATATATATATTCTCTTTATATCTATAAAAATATGGACATTTCAAAAAAGATTCAAGTTATACTATGTCCAAAGTATGAGTATTATTTTTTTAGAAATAAATTAGTATGCTTTAAAAATAAAAAATTAACCCAATATTAATTATGGAGAAAATAAGTTAGGTTTTACTGAATTTGCTGAAGTCTTTATTTCATTGTAAGCACATAATTCCATCAACTGTATGTGTAACAATCCAAAAACTCGGCCTTCGAAAATCGGCACCCATACTTCACTTGTACTCAAAATGCCGCAGATTCAAACGCCGAATCTGGCTTGCCCGAGCTTATAACACCATTAAGTATAACAACACAGCGGAAGAAAAAGAACATAGAATATATCAATATATATAACATTGATACAATGACAGATACAAAATCTGGTACAGTATGATACAACAGAATGATACAACAGAATGATACAACATATATCAATATACATCAGAGATATGATACAAGAAATAGCAGTGGAACAATATCAATAGAAGTGATAACTCCAAAATGATCTTCAGACAAAAATGAATCCACAATTCCAAGATGAGCAACTCCGATGAATGAACTCCAAATACTGAACTAGCTCCAGATAATCTACTAACCTGAATATCTGAAAAACCCAACTCTAGACTGCCCGTGTGGAAAATTGTGGACACCCAGAGTTTAGGAAGGGAACAATAAACTCCGGGTCAGTCATGGGACTGGTGTGAGCAACAAAAACAGTTTATCTTTTAAACAAACAACAAAAGAAATTTAAACATTGAAACCCGCAATGCTTTTGGAAAATGAAACTACCATAAGACCTCCCGCCACACACACAATGCAAACGCAGAATTGGAGGAGATTTCTTCTTATGATAGTCAAACATGCTTACTACGCAAAATCATTCGATATTATTATTATTAGTGCATAGTGCAGAAAACATTTCGAACGTATAATATTAATCTTAGCCAGCATAGGCATTTCACACTATGCCTACTATAGCTACTATGTTCAATAGCAGGTTACCGCCACATTCCATAGCAGGTAATACAACTAAAACCGTACAAGGTTCGTATTGTTTCTTTGGATTCCCAACAAATGGTCGGGCTAAGGAACTTCCCACTGTCAATGGGTACGCCTCTGGCGGGACGCCCCGAGAACCTACCCGGCTCTCTGCCAACACAAGGCCGGGTTACCTCTGTAACTAGGTAACTACTACTCGAGTAAGCCATTCCCCGGTCCTTTGGGACCTTTATCCAAGGCCTCGGTAACCAACATCACACATAATAAATAAAGTGTGTCCACATGAGTAAGTATATGAGCTCCATACCATGATACCACCCTTTTCCAGAAGGAAATGACATACCCTAAAGGGCGCGACCCTCATAACCTTGCCGCATCATTCCTGTTTCGACCATTTCCGGTCTGTGAGGTCCGATGAGGTCTCGTCCACAAAGCTACGCTTTTCACAAAGCCATGCTTTGATCACAAATGATCAATAAATGATCAACACACAGCAACACTCAGCATGCCACATTACCAAATTGGGAGTATATCGCTGATAAATTTCAACTACATAACCTCTGAGCTCGTACATCTCAGAGAAGGGTGTTAAGCTAAGAGAATAAATTCTCCGCCACCAACAGAAATGTATTTGAAAGAAATCTGCTTTATATCTCAAAGTGTAATGTCAGACATGTAACCATACAAGTCTGTTCCGGGTTCGAACAGAGCTGAAGGCACTTCCAAAGAAGCCCTTGCAATCCGGGTATTCACAATCCCGATCGGACTTCCCATCACTTAGGGAATCTCTATACTGGAGCAACTCAATGCAGAGACAATCGATAGGTTATCCTATCGTTCTCGCAAATACCCGGTCTTCAACACCGGTCTTCAAATACTATCCATATACGACGTATCACTTATTCGGAATGGGTTATATGACACAAAGGTCCTCTCCCGACTAAACCGAATAATGAGCGCAATATTTAAAACATATGGATATTGGGATTTCAGTTAAGTCACAACTTAAACCCAACTTTCTTTTCAAATGGTTTAACCAATTACCATTTTCAAATCTTTAATCAAAAAGATTCATTTTAACAACCTTCAACGGTTTAAACAATTTCCACACTTTAATCTTTTAAACAAAAGATTCATTCACAGATTTTCCAAATTAATTCCCATTTCAATTGGATTAACTCATTAAATCTTTAAAACAAAGATTTAACTTATAGCTTTCAAAAAAATTCCATTTCAAATGGTTTAAACAAATCATCATTTTAAATTTGTTAAAAATAAACAGATTTAATTCATAGCTTTTCAAAAAGAATTCATTCATAACTTGGAAAATCATTTTTCAATTCAAACTTGAAATTCCTTTAACTTAAATTGGAATTTCATTTCTTATATGAAACTTTTATCATTTGAAAACAATAGTTTTCATTTTGGAAAATCTAATCTCATTATACAAGTTAAAATCTTTGGGTTAATTTAAATTCTCAAAACTATACTTTTGAGATGGTTTAAATTCATACAAACACATTTATATAATCTTTAACCATAATTTCCAAACATGGAATTCAATTTCAAATATTGAATTCAAATTCAAATCAAATTATTTAAATTGGAAATTTTAACAAGTTATTCAAAATAACTTTTATCTTAAAAACTTCTTTTCAAAAGCTCTAGCATTTAACCCAAATTCATTTCCAAAATCAATTGAAATTAAAGTTTCAATTTCAATAACATTAAATTTGAAATCATCTGTGACTTAACCGATTTTCTCGTGAAATCCATATTTGTGTGTGTAAAAGTGTGGTCCAGGGGTTTAACACAATAGTGCAACACAATGAATCATCACAGATCAAAATACAGAAATATAGTTGATAAGCGGTATAAATTATAACGCTTATCTTTCATTTACAGATCACAGATCACAGATATATGAGTCACAGATAAGTAAATTACAGATCACAGCACAAATCAGGATGTATCATAAAGCATCACCTATCAGGGATATCAAACAATTCAACCATCCAATGAAATCCAAGCATCCATAAGTAGGATCAATTTATTATCTGATTAATTTAAATCAGATTAATTACTTATGAATAAATTACTAATCCTGGTTAATTAACATTAATTAATTACAAATTATTTTAATTAATTAACCTTCAATAATAAATTAATTAACTTTTAATTATTAATTAATTACTTTTAATTACTTTCATTAAGTAATTATCTTTTAAATAATTAACTACCCTTAATTACTTACATTAATTAATCTTAATTAATTAATTATTCTTTAATGTAATTACACAAAGTAATTATCCCTTAATCACGTTAGGTAATAATCTTTTATTAATTACAGTAAGTAATTATACTTAATTAATTTCATTAAGTAATTATTTATTAAGTAATTGCCCTTTAATTACTTATCATTAATAAATCACCCTTTAATTAAGTAATAAGTCGACCTTTAATTATTTGAATATCCTTTAAGTAATCACTTTAAGTAATTAACCTTTAATAAATTACACTAATTAATTATCCTTAACTAATTAAAGATAAACCCTTCATCTTAATTAATCACTTAATTATCATTTAAATCTTAATTATAACCTTTGGAATTAATTATCAATTATCAATTAACTTAGACCTTTAAGTTAATTAACCTTTAAAACACTTTATTTTCTTAATTAATCACTTAATTACCTTATTAAGTTTATTTAAATAGACTTATAAAAATAAAGGTTATATAGGTATATAAAACACTTTAAAACTAAATTAATTAGAAGTAAGTTCTTTAAAACTTAACTAATCCCAAAATTTAAAATAAAGCATTTATTATTTTAAAAGAATTAACAGGAAGTTGTTTAAATTGTTTTAAATTTAAATTTGGAAAAACTTGTTTTAAAACAAAAACTGTTTTTATATCCATTTTACCAGACCCGAGGCAACTCAAGTTTGCTTCGAGTCACTCCCCTACATGCTTCGAGCAAGATGTAGGAATCACTCGAGACAATTGCACGAATTCACCCAGCACCCAGAACAAACCCAGATCATCCAAAAATCCCTCCGTGCACGTGCACAACACAGCCGTTCGCCTCCGGTAAACATCGCCACGTCGAACAAGTCGACCACCATCCACAAACCCTTCCCCGACCATCAGAACTTCATTGTCACCTCGAAATCGAAATTCGAGTTCGAAGCCACAACCTGGAAGACATCGCTGAAACCATTATCGACTTGTCAACGCCTCGTTCTCACAACCACGACCACCAAAGAACTCGAAACTCCGGCCAATCACTCGTCCACACCCCTTCTACCATCACCCGGAGCCACGTCGCGCTCGATCCAACGTTGATGATGAACGAGTCAAATTTCTTAATTAGCCTTGGTAAAATTAGGTTTAGAAACGAAAAAACCCCTCCGCCGTCGCCACGTTCGCCTGACCACCTTCCCACTATTTTTCCCCGAACCATCGTTCGTCCCTCCATCACTAGCAAAGACCCCGATCACCACAAGTCAGAGAATCGCCAGAATTTCCCAAAAGAGTGAACTTTAATCACGCTCGAACAACTCTTTAATTCTAACTCTAAAAATTTTGATTTTTGCTTTAAAAATCATATTTTTGTATAGAGATTTGATTTATAACCCCGAATCCATGAATTACTAGATTCCAATTTTGAGTTAGCTCATACATTCCTGTACTTATGGTTTCCAGAGACATTAACATGTTGTTTTCACTTAAATAAAATTTTAAATTCTTAGTTCATGATCAAACCAACAACATTTGTTTATATTCCAAGTGTTAACAGTGGTTAAAACAAAAGATAAAAATTTGTTTTGTAAATCTGGTCTTGGAAAGCAAAAAAAACAAAGATGTCCCAATTTGAACAGACATGCATACATATTCACATATATGCACAGAAACAAAGTTCAACATACATATATTTTCCAGATCTAGACTTGCAAAAATTACAGATACTTAAGTTTTAAAAATGAAGGTTACTCACATTAATTTCTAGGAAGAACAGAGCTTTTCTTTTTGTTGAACCAGACCTTTGAAATTTGCAAGTTGAATCCTGTAATCTCTGATTTGCATGCAGTTGTATTGTTGTTTAAAGTGAAGTCTTGTTTAAATTGAAGATGAGATATGCTTCAGATTTTCTTAGTTTAAATGAACGATCTGAAATGAAGTGAGAAGTTGATATATGGAAAATGAGATTACTAGGTGATGTATATATTTCTTTATACAGGTTGATTATGGGTTGTACAAAACAGGACAGGGATATTTTCCTTGTTTCATTAATTATGCAGATTTTCTTAGTTCTTTGGTGGCTGAAAACATTTTATACAAATTCGAATTGACTAAAATTTTGCTAACATTTAATGCTAAGTTACTTTATGTCCCCTTATGATATTTATACTTTCTTTTGTTTTGCATTTCTAATCTTCACATATAAAATTCTACTTGCCTGGTTTGCTTTCTATCCTTATGTACATATATTTTTTTATTTTTACTTTGGTTTGTTCATACTTGTCTTTTCTTTCTTGAATGTATATTAGTTTTTCTTTGGTCATATTGCTTTGTATTATAAATGAATTTCTATCTTTACATGTTGTTAGATTTTAGCAAATTTGTTTACTTTATGTTGTTTAAATTTTATTTAATGAATTACTTTATATGTATAACTTATCTTTTATTTATTCTTATTATTTTGTAATATAGATAATTTCTATTTTTTTATTAGTTGTTAAAGTTTAGCAAATGTATTTACTTGATATTTTCATATCTTATATATTTTCATTTTTAAACCATTTATCTACAATTTAAATTCAAATCAAATATATTTCTAATATATATATTATTTTCAAATTGACTCATATATGCCCAAATACATATATATACACATATATACAATATTTACAATATTTTTAAATTTAAATGATTTATACAAAATTTATCTGTATTCGGGGAAACTCGCTTAAATTTCCAATTAACTATACAATTTTAATTCAAAAATTAAATAAATTATCAATTTAAATTTATATAAAATTTGGGGTCGTTACAGACTTCCCCCCTTAAAAGAATTTCATCCTAGAAATTGCCAAGGAGACACAAAGATAGATGAAATATTTCATCAAATCAACTGAACATCTATTCTGCATTTGGCTTACCAAATCAGAATATCAATAATAGATACAAGAACGAATCTGTTTAACACTTCACAAGATCTACGAAATATGTAGTGGCATCGGTTAATTCAAAGGGATAACTAACCATTCGTAGAATATATTGGGACCCAAAGAATAGATAGATATATGGATACAATTTCAAAACATTTTAGTTTAGAACTAAAGTATACCTATCAACCATAACAAACAAAACAAACAATTCATCCAAACAAATAAATTCTTTTGGTCCATCCAGAGTTTATGTCCCATATTAATATATCGAATTTCTTCCTAGATCACCCAGAAATCATCGAAGAATTGAGAAAAAATGCTGAACAAAAGAGATTGACAGAGAAAAGATTATTTCCTTGTTGTTACAGGGTATTGACCATTTATAGTCGTATTCCCCTGTCCCCTATCTCATCCTCTTCTTGCACTCACACTTACTATTAGTGGATAGTAAGAGAATTTACTGAGGCATACAGACGGATATCTTAAGGATTACTCATTCTAGGGTATATTTCACCCTATCTCTAATGAGCTACTTAATGTGTTATATTCCTGAGCTAAAGTTTTACCCTCAGCTCTGATACCAAATGTAACAACCCACATGAGGCAGTGGCGACCGGTAGGCTTTGCAACCATCCCAGACCCACCATGGCATACACTGGTACCTCGCATTTACTTTTACGGCCAGCCTCTCGACTGTCACAACCAACCCATCCCACTCAGGGACATGTAGGGGTAAGAGTCTCTCGTTCGCCACCAAGCTGCGAAGCGAGAACCCCCTATCATGCTGTAATATAGCAAATGCGATCCATACACAACGTATCACTTATTCGGAATGGGTTATATGACACAAAGGTTCTCTTCCGACTAAACCGAATAATGAGCGCAATATTTAAAACATATGGATATTGGGATTTCAGTTAAGTCACAACTTAAACCCAACTTTCTTTTCAAATGGTTTAACCAATTACCATTTTCAAATCTTTAATCAAAAAGATTCATTTTAACAACCTTCAACAGTTTAAACAATTTCCACCCTTTAATCTTTTAAACAAAAGATTCATTCACAGATTTTCCAAATTAATTCCCATTTCAATTGGATTAACTCATTAAATCTTTAAAACAAAGATTTAACTTATAGCTTTCAAAAAAATTCCATTTCAAATGGTTTAAACAAATCATCATTTTAAATTTGTTAAAAATAAACAGATTTAATTCATAGCTTTTCAAAAAGAATTCATTCATAACTTGGAAAATCATTTTTCAATTCAAACTTGAAATTCCTTTAACTTAAATTGGAATTTCATTTCTTATATGAAAGCTTTTATCATTTGAAAACAATAGTTTTCATTTCGGAAAATCTAATCTCATTATACAAGTTAAAATCTTTGGGTTAATTTAAATTCTCAAAACTATACTTTTGAGATGGTTTAAATTCATACAAACACATTTATATCATCTTTAACCATAATTTCCAAACATGCAATTCAATTTCAAATATTGAATTCAAATTCAAATCAAATTATTTAAATTGGAAATTTTAACAAGTTATTCAAAATAACTTTTATCTTAAAAACTTCTTTTCAAAAGCTCTAGCATTTAACCCAAATTCATTTCCAAAATCAATTGAAATTAAAGTTTCAATTTCAGTAACATTAAATTTGAAATCATCTGTGACTTAACCGATTTCCTCGTGAAATCCATATTTGTGTGTGTAAAAGTGTGGTCCAGGGGTTTAACACAATAGTGCAACACAATGAATCATCACAGATCAAAATACAGAAATATAGTTGATAAGCGGTATAAATTATAACGCTTATCTTTCATTTACAGATCACAGATCATAGATATATGAGTCATAGATAAGTAAATTACAGATCACAGCACAAATCAGGATGTATCATAAAGCATCACATATCAAGGATATCAAACAATTCAACCATCCCATGAAATCCAAGCATCCATAAGTAGGATCAATTTATTATCTGATTAATTTAAATCAGATTAATTACTTATGAATAAATTACTAATCCTAGTTAATTAACATTAATTAATTACAAATTATTTTAATTAATTAACCTTCAATAATAAATTAATTAACTTTTAATTATTCATTAATTACTTTTAATTACTTTCATTAAGTAATTATCTTTTAAATAATTAACTACCCTTAATTACTTACATTAATTAATCTTAATTAATTAATTATTCTTTAATGTAATTACACAAAGTAATTATCCCTTAATCACGTTAGGTAATAATCTTTTATTAATTACATTAAGTAATTATACTTAATTAATTTCATTAAGTAATTATTTATTAAGTAATTGCCCTTTAATTACTTATCATTAATAAATCACCCTTTAATTAAGTAATAAGTCGACCTTTAATTATTTGAATATCCTTTAAGTAATCACTTTAAGTAATTAACCTTTAATAAATTACACTAATTAATTATCCTTAATTAATTAAAGATAAACCCTTCATCTTAATTAATCACTTAATTATCATTTAAATCTTAATTATAACCTTTGGAATTAATTATCAATTATCAATTAACTTAGACCTTTAAGTTAATTAACCTTTAAAACACTTTATTTTCTTAATTAATCACTTAATTACCTTATTAAGTTTATTTAAATAGACTTATAAAAATAAAGGTTATATAGGTATATAAAACACTTTAAAACTAAATTAATTAGAAGTAAGTTCTTTAAAACTTAACTAATCCCAAAATTTAAAATAAAGCATTTATTATTTTAAAAGAATTAACAAGAAGTTGTTTAAATTGTTTTAAATTTAAATTTGGAAAAACTTGTTTTAAAATAAAAACAGTTTTTATATCCATTTTACCAGACCCGAGGCAACTCAAGTTTGCTTCGAGTCACTCCCCTACATGCTTCGAGCAAGATGCAGGAATCACTCGAGACAATCGCACGAATTCACCCAGCACCCAGAACAAACCCAGATCATCCAAAAATCCCTCCGTGCATGTGCACAACACCGCCGTTCGCCTCCGGTCAACATCGCCACGTCGAACAAGTCGACCACCATCCACAAACCCTTCCCCGATCATCAGAACTTCATCGTCACCTCGAAATCGAAATTCGAGTTCGAAGCCACAACCTGGAAGACATCGCGGAAACCATTATCGACCTGTCAATGCCTCGTTCTCACAACTACGACCACCAGAGAACTCGAAACTCTGGCCAATCACTCGTCCACACCCCTTCTACCATCACCCGGAGCCACGTCGCGCTCGATCCAACGTTGATGACGAACGAGTCAAATTTCTTAGCCTTGGTAAAATTAGGTTTAGAAACGAAAAAACCCCTCCGCCGTCGTCACGTTCGCCTGACCACCTTCCCACTATTTTTCCCCGAACCATCGTTCGTCCCTCCATCACCAGTAAAGACCCCGATCACCACAAGTCAGAGAATCACCAGAATTTCCCAAAAGAGTGAACTTTAATCACGCTCGAACAGCTCTTTAATTCTAACTCTAAAAAATTTGATTTTTGTTTTAAAAATCATATTTTTGTATAGAGATTTGATTTATAACCCAGAATCCATGAATTACTAGATTCCAATTTTGAGTTAGCTCATACATTCCTGTACTTATGGTTTCCAGAGACATTAACATGTTGTTTTCACTTAAATAAAATTTAAATTATTAGTTCATGATCAAACCAACAACATTTGTTTATATTCCAAGTGTTAACAGTGGTTAAAACAAAAGATAAATTTTTTTTTTGTAAATCTGGTCTCGGAAAGCAAAAAAAACAAAGATGTCCCAATTTGAACAGACATGCATACATATTCACATATATGCACAGAAACAAAGTTCAACATACATATATTTTCCAGATATAGACTTGCAAAAATTACAGATACTTAAGTTTTAAAAATGAAGGTTACTCACATTAATTTCCAGGAAGAACATAGCTTTACTTTTTGTTGAACCAGACCTTTGAAATTTGCAAGTTGAATCCTGTAATCTCTGATTTGCATGTAGTTGTATTATTGTTTAAAGTGAAGTCTTGTTTAAATTGAAGATGAGATATGCTTCAGATTTTCTTAGTTTAAATGAACGAGCTGAAATGAAGTGAGAAGTTGATATATGGAAAATGAGATTACTATGTGATGTATATATTTCTTTATACAGGTTGATTATGGGTTGTACAAAACAGGACAGGGATATTTTCCTTGTTTCATTAATTATGCAGATTTTCTTAGCTCTTTGGTGGCTGAAAACATTTTATACAAATTCGAATTGACTAAAATTTTGCTAACATTTAATGCCAAGGTACTTTATGTCCCCTTATGATATTTATACTTTCTTTTGTTTTGCATTTCTAATCTTCACATATAAAATTCTACTTGCCTGGTTTGCTTTCTATCCTTATGTACATATTTTTTTTTATTTTTACTTTGGTTTGTTCATACTTGTCTTTTCTTTCTTGAATGTATATGTAACGACCCCGAATTTTATAAATATTTAAAATGATAATTTATTAATTTTGAAGTAATATTTGTGAAATAAAACGATAAATGGATCGAAGAGATGCGAGTTTCCCCGGATTCTAATATATTCTATATAAATCATTTCAAATTAAAAATATTATATATGTGTGTATATATGTATTTGGGCATATACGAGTGAATTTGAAAATAATAAATATATAGGTATATATTTTGGTTTGAATTTAAATTGTAAATAAATGGTTTTAAAAATACATAAGAATAAGCCAGTCTTCAATATAATCTGCATTGTTAAGTAAACTTGTACAGGATAGCATGAAAACAAATAATTCGAAGATGAAAGTATGCAAATGTGAGTGCGACAAGATCAAAAGTTTTGTAGGCTGCTAGAAAACAAGCAAAGTAAAAATGTAATATGCTTATAGCTTGTATTTAAGTCTCAGGCAAGTAAAATAATGGGATATAGGTGTGCAGGCTGAAACTTGAAAGGGGAATAAAATACTTGGAAAATATAAATCAAAACAAACATTTAATTGATAGCCACCTTGTTTCTCATCTCAGCCACCAAGTTAAATGGACAAAAAGAAATACATTTCAATATTTGACATATATATATACACGAATACCTCACATAAGAAAATAAACAACCAAGTAAGCTTGCATAAGAAGGAAGTGAAGTTTAAGTAAACAAGAAAATATAAATAAATAGAATGGTACAATAGCATTTAATGCCAGCCACCAGGCAGCTCATATCAGCCTCCACCATGAACAAAATATCCCTGATATTGTACAATACTATACACTGTATTGGATATAAGAATATCACCTGTCTGTTTTCTTCCCTATATCATTTCTTTCATATCTGTTCGAGCTGAGCAAATACAAGTAGACTTCATTTTTAAAATTAAACAAAGCTTCAGTTTAAACTACACTCAAGATAAATCAATACTGAGAAGCAGAGAAAAGAGTCCAGCTTGTATTCAAATCTGTTTCATCTGGAAAGGAGCTCTGTTCAAACATAAGAGGTGAGCAAACTCCCCTTTTTAAATCCTTATCATGTATATTTTGATGTTCTTTGAAATGTGTTGAAATGATGGGGTGAAATTTTGTTTGCATGTTAATAAATATACAGATATAAGACTGCATGCCTATACACAATTGTATACCTCTGTTCTTATAGTTACAGGTTCTAAAACCTGATTTAAAAATTTAAACTATCCAACTAAAATGATAAATGGTTGTTTCATCATAAAGTAAGTTTTAAAATTTTGTTTAAGTTAAATTTTATTTAAATCTCACTGGAATTTAACACAACAGTGCATGTGTAACAAAAACTGAAAACTCAAACATCATAACTAATAAATTCAGGGATATAGATTAAATGCTTAACCCAAAACATGTTTTTTTTAAACTAAAAACTTAATTTTTAATGATGGGATATGGGTGCATTCTCGTTTAACCAGAAATGGGTTTCTGGGAAGTTTTCTGGTCGTCTCTGCGATTTGGGGTGTTATGGTTCTTGCTGAAGGGAGTAGAGTGATCGAGGATGATGGGAAAATTGTCGAGGAGATGATTTATTCATTGAGGAATTCGCGGTAGTTGATTCTTGCTTGGAACCCTAGTTTCAACTAGGTTCAGTATTTTGATTCGTTTGCTCTCTGTAGTTGATCGAGTGGCACATGGCTCTGGGGGATGGTGACTGGGTGAATGACGAGGTCGTAGCCGGAGTTTCTCGATTTCTGATGGTCGGTGGAGGCCACACGAGGCAATTTTCCGATGGCCAGTATTGTTCCAGGTGAAGTCGATAGGCTAATTTTGATTTCAGGTTGAATTCGACGATCTGAGTTCATGTAATGATAGAGGAAGTTGTCGGCGATGCAGCGAAGGCCACGGCGATGGTCAGAGCAGCGTCGGTTGGTTGTGCACGTGTACGTCATTTTTTTTTTAGTATCAGGTGAGTTCGCGTGGGGGACTCGGAGTTGCTCTCGTGCAACTGAGTTTGATACTCGGGGTCGAGCTCGAGTTAGTAGAGGGGTTACGTACCAGTTTTTGTACTTAAGTTTTAAACGAAAC
This sequence comes from Allium fistulosum, assembly GCA_030737815.1. Taxonomy (NCBI): domain Eukaryota; kingdom Viridiplantae; phylum Streptophyta; class Magnoliopsida; order Asparagales; family Amaryllidaceae; genus Allium; species Allium fistulosum. The sequence goes on along the minus strand of CM060908.1, from coordinate 531,205,804 downwards.
AGAAGGAAAAAATGATGAAGAATAAAAGATGAAGGGAAAGACTCGGGGAAAATCTTGTGATGTTGGCCAGGCGACTCGAAGCATTTTTCTTTGCCTCGGGTAAATTAAAACAGAGTACAGGATTTTTGTAACCGGATGGAAATTTGAATTTAAACCAAATTTAAATAAAATTTAAATTGCGAGTTAGATTTAAACAAAGTTTAAATCTAGTATGTAGTTTAGATTCAAATAAACTTTTGAATCTTAAAGTTTTAAAATGAAGTTTGAATTTTAAATTAAAGTTTGAAGTCAAAGTTAAATCAAATTAGTTTGTGAGTAAATAAATTCTTAACTTGTTTAAACTTTTAAAGTATTTGAAAGGTTAAAAAGGAATGTGAATTTAAACGGGAGTCAAATTTTTTGACTTGTAAAGAAAGAACTTAGACCAGTTGAATCAAATTTGGAAATCTGGAACTAAATCTAAATTTGATTGGGTTTTGGGATAATTTATTTATTCAATAAAGCAATTAAAGAATAATTAATTCCACTTATGGATGTTTGGATTTCGTTGAATGGTTGATTTGTTTGATATCCCTGTCTGTGATTGTGATGCTTTGTGATATGAATTGCTTTATGCTGAACTGTTATATCTGTGATGAATATACTGTTATATGAATATGAAATCCCTTGACCTGTAAAACGACATTTGAATTTCGATGCGACAGGGAGTCGGATTCCAGTTGGTTATCCGAAACCCACATCGAATTGTAATGATGAACCCTTGTGATTGATAAATTTATTTTATCTGTGAAATTGTAAATGAAGATAAGCGTTGTGGATTATACCGCTTATCGATATTGATATATCTGTGATGATTGATGATGTTGCACTATTGTGCGAAACCCCTGGACTACACTCTTACACACACAAATATGGATTTCACGAGGAAATCAGTTAAGTCACAGATAATTTAAATTTGATGTTTTTGAAATTGAAACTTTAATTTCAAGTGATTTTGAAATTAGAAATTTGAATTTAAAGTGAAAAAGCTTTTGAAATGGAATTTCAAAGATAAAAGTTATTTCGAATAACTTAATCGAGTCTTGAAATTTAAATAATTTGATTTAAATTTGAATTCAAGTTTGAAATTGAATTCTACGATTTGAAGCTAAGGATTAAGATGTTGAACAAGTTATATATGGGTTAAACCATTTTAAATGTATTGATTTGGGAATTTGAATTTAATTCAAGGGTTTTAACTCATGTAAATATAACTGGATTTTTCTGAAACGAAACTATTCGTTTTCAAATGGTAAAAGCTTTCACAAAAGTAATGAATTTCCAAATTGTGTTGAATGGTTTCAAGTTTGAAATAGAATTGAAATATTTTGAAAACTATGAAATGAGTCTTTGATTTCAAAGACCGGACGAATTAATCCAACTTGAAATAGAATGGTTTTGAAAGGCTATGAATGAATCTTTGGAAATGAGTTTTGAAAGCTATAAGTTAAATCTTGATTTAAGGATTTAACGAGTTAATCCAAGTGAAATGGAAATTGTTTTGAAATCCATGAATGAATCTTTGGGAATGGGGTTAACTTTGTGAATTGAATCTTTTTGTTTAAAAGATTAAAAGTGTGGAAATCGTTAAACCATTGAAGGTTTTTGAAATAAATCTTTTATTTAAAAGATTGGAAATGGTAATTTGTTTTACCATTCGAATGAAAAGTTTTGGGCTTTAAGCTGTGATTTAACTGAGACTCCAGTATCCATATGATTTTTTAATTGCGCTCGTTATTCGGTTTAGCCGGGAGAGGACCTTTGTGTCGTATAACCCATTCCGAATAATGATACGACGTATATGGATCGCATTTGAAGACCGGTGGTGAAGACCGGATATTTTTGAAAACGGAAGGATTACCGTCGAGTTACTCTGCATCGGCTGATCCCCGATATAGAGGTTTTATCACCCTTAGTGACGGGAAGTCCGGACGTGATTGGAAATTATCCGGATTTGCAAGGGCTTCGTGAGAAGTGCCTTCGGTTCTGTTCGAACCCGGAACAGACTTGTATGGATGTGTGTCTGACATTACACTTTGAGATGTAAAGCTGGTTTCTATCAAATACATTTCTGTTGGTGGCGGAGAATTTATTCTCTTAGCTTAACACCCTTCTCTGAGACGTACGAGCTCAGAGGTTATGTAGTTGATGGTTACTAGTGATACATTCCCAATTTGGTAATGTGGCATACGAAGTGCTGCTGATCATTTGTTGATCGAAGCGTGGCTTTGTGAAAAAGCGTGGCTTTGTGGACGAGACTTCGTCGAGCCTCACAACCCGGTAATGGTCGAAACAGGAATGTTGCGACAAAGGTTTGTAGGGGTAGCGCCCCTAGGGTATGTCATTTCCTTCTGGATAAAAGGTGATATCATGGTATGGAGCCCAGATATTTTACCTATGTGGATGCTGCACAGTTATTATACTTTGTGGTTGTTGCTTTATGATCGAGGGCCCTCGGATAAAGGTCGGTAACGACCGGGGAATGACATGACTCGTGTGTTAGTTACCTAGTTACAGCTCGGTTAGAGCGTGAGGTAGCGTCGGCCTTTTGTTTGCGGAGATCCGGTTAGGTTCTCGGGACGTCTTTCCAGAGGCGTTTCTATTTCGGTAAGGAAGTTCCTTAGCCTGATCATTTGTTGGAAATCCAAAGAAACAATACGAACCCTGTACGGTTTTAGTTGTATTACCTGCTATGGAATGTGGCGGTAACCTGCTATTGAACATGGTAGCTATAGTAGGCATACGATGAAATGTTGTATGCCGGCTAAGATTAATATTATATTTTCGAAATGTTTTTCTACACTATGCACTAGTAATAATATCAAAAGAGTTTTGATTTTGCGTAGTAAGCATGTTTGACTATCATAAGGAGAAATCTCCTCCAATTCTGCGATTGCATTGTGTGTGTGGCGGGAGGCCTTATGGTAGTTTCATTTTCAAAAAGCATTGCGGATTTCAATGTTTAAAAGCCTTTTGTGTTGTTTTAAAGATAAACTGTTTTTGTTGCTCACACCAGTCCCATGACTGATCCGGAGTTTATTGTTCCCTTCCTAAACTCTGGGTGCTCATAATTTTCCACACGAGCAGTCTAGAGTTGGGTTTCTTTTCAGATATTTAGGTTTAGTAGATTATCTGGAGCTAGTTCAGTTCTTGGAGTTCATGGACTGACGTTGCTTATCTTGGAGCATTCTATTGGAGACATTCTATCCGCTGCTGGTGTTATCTATTTTCTTTCCGCTGCTATTTGTTGTATCATCTCTGATGTATATTGATATTCATTGTATCATTCTGTTGTATCAGATATTGTATACCAATGTATTATTCTTTTCTTCCGCTGTGTTATTTACTTAATTGTGTTATAGCTCCGGCGAATCGGATTTGAACGGTCGAATCTGCGGCATTCTAGTACAATGTGAAGTACGGATGTTGATTTTCGAGCGCGAAAATCCGAGTCGTTACAGTATATTAGTTTTTCTTTGGTCTTATTGCTTTGTATTATAAATGAATTTCTTTCTTTACATGTTGTTAGATTTTAGCAAATTTGTTTACTTTATGTTGTTTAAATTTTATTTAATGAATTACTTTATAGTTGTATAACTTATCTTTTATTTATTCTTATTATTTTGTAATATGGATAATTTCTATTTTTTTATTAGTTGTTAAAGTTTAGCAAATGTATTTACTTGATATTTTCATATCTTATATATTTTCATTTTTAAACCATTTATCTACAATTTAAATTCAAATCAAATATATATCTATATATATATATTATTTTCAAATTCACTCATATATGCCCAAATACATATATATACACATATATACAATATTTACAATATTTTTAAATTTAAATGATTTATACAAAATTTATCTGTATTCGGGGAATCTCGTTTAAATTTCCAATTAACTATACAATTTTAATTCAAAAATTAAATAAATTATCAATTTAAATTTATATAAAATTTGGGGTCGTTATAGTATGGAACATCACTAAAATTAAAAACCTATCCTTTTCCTTTCGTTTCTCCAAGTACCTCAAATAAATAATCGTTTTTGGTACCCACTTACTACGGTAGGGTCTAGGGTTTAATCATAGGGTGAAAACCTTACCAAACTAGGTGTGGTTGTACCCTCTAAAAGAAATAAAAGTAATGAAGCAATTTCATCAAATAGTAATTACTTTATAATACTTTTGATAGCATTAAAACAGTTGTATTTTTATCAAAGTGATGTAGAGAATCCTATTTTTTATAGCATTTCGGAGTAACTTGCTATGTTTTAACGCTATAAGTAGGACTGCCAATCATTAATAAATAATTACTACTTCTAAACTAGGGTATCAGTAAAAAAAATTAACATTTAAAGCATACGATACTCAAGGTTCTTATAATATTCTAAGTTTTAGGAAACCATACTCATTTGAGTGTGGTTGAACCTTTATTAATATAATTTTCATTACAAATCACATTCTTATAATAGTAATATAAAGTTGTTTATCATGATCAAACGTATTAGCAAGAATCTATATTTTAATACTATTAGTCATTAGCTTAATACTTGAAAAATATTTCTATCATTTCGAAACAAAATATTATTATAATTGTAAATGGTTTGAGGACTGTCTTGGTTACTAGTACTAGCACTAAAATCAGTATACGTGAATGCATTTCTAATACTATTTTTACTATTAGTTTGTTTATAGCCTAAATCGCTTTTATCATTGTGAGTTTTCAAATTTGTAACTAAGGAAGATAAGACATCTTTACCTTATTAATATTTATTATATTTTCATTTATTCTTTCAAAATTCGGTTTAGAATCCCAAACTTCTTTTTGCAAAATATTACTATTATCTTTTAAAATCTCACATTCTTTAGATAATTCTAAATTCTTTAATTAAAGCTTCATTCTCTTTTTCAAGAGACAAAATTAAATAAATAGAATTATTTAAATAATTTTCTAAAAATATATTTTCATTTTGCAAAACGTCATTTCCTCCAAAAGATCATTGTTTTTAACTTCGAACTGCTTAATTTCTTTTTGTAGGAAATCTTTTTGTAAAACAAGTTCTTCTACTATATTTTCAAAAAAATTAGTTTGATTTACCAAAAATTTATTTTCCTCTTTCAAATTGGAAATTTCTTGCTTACAATCTTTTAACTTAGCTAATGCAATTCTATTAACTTTATTCAAAATTTTACAATCTTTTAATAATTCATCATGTGCCAACAAAAGATCTTTATATAAAGAATCTAATTATACCAATTGTGATCTATGTTTAGCCATAAAGTATTTGGTTATTTGCTCCTTTGGTTCTTCTTTATTGCACTTCCTCTTTCTATTGCCTTGACTAGATCTCTTTATGGCCATTTATTCTAGGATTTGTTACGATCTCTAGAATCTCAGGCTCTAATACCAAATGAAAGTCTATGTAGATCGAGTAATATGATTATATCTACTAAATAAAAACTTATATCAAACTGGTAGTATAATTGCAATAATAAAGTGCACTAAAGATTTTATACTGGCTCGAATTCTCGTTCTACGTCCAGTTCCAGACTCCTTCTAGATTTAACTAACAAAAGTCCTCACTAAACTCGGAGGAATAGGTATTACAGACCGCACGAGCTATCGAACATGACTTCTATATTACAAACCGCCTAAGCTGTTGAATAGAACTTTGTGCTTGAAGATCTCCAATAGGACTTCAACTATAAATTGTAGTAAGTTTCTTGACAGCTTGTGTTCTAAATAACACGAATGAGTCGATATAGTACAACCTTCTTATAATCTTTTTCTAAATGGTATATTGAGTATACATGAAGAAATGGAAAGGTTTTGATGATAAGAATTATATTTTGGAATGTGCGTGTGATAAAAAAGGTAAAGCAATATAAAATTGTATGAATGCTTAAGAATTCAAATCAAGATAGAAAGAATAGAAAAGAATTGTTAATTGAATTCAAAAATTGATTGCTTTATATAGATAACCAATGAATGCAACTGTTAATGAAGAGAAATGATCAAGAGAAAGAGTTGCAGCCATTGTTGAAGAGAGGTATCTGTTCATAGAGAAGAACGTCTTTTCATAATTTTGAATTTAAAAATAGCTTTTACGACATTTAGTCGACTGAATGAGATCAACCAGCTGTGACGCCCCACCTCTATGCTCATAATAACAAAGAGTATTAAAGTAAATACTGTCTATTATTACGAAGAATAAGGCTGGATAGGAGCAACCATCCGTAATTGGCCTTACACTAATATTGGTTATCTCGATAGGAGTGGTACATACTTTTTATTTTTCTTCTATTATTTGTTTACTCCCATCGACACACCCAATACTAGTATAAAACAAACTACGATGGTTCATAATAGTTTAGGACATTAGATATAACAATAACACAGATAATATAAATGCGGAACACAGATAAAAACGAAAGTCTCATATATATATATAACTGATGTCAGTTAATACATAGTTGACACGATACATATGATACAACTACAACTGTCGATTCTAGAAGTTATATATACAAGTACATTATCGACTAATATACATGAATACATATCGTTCTATACAATGACACGACTACTACGGAATGACACTGACAACTTCAGAAGATGTGAAAAGTCTTCATATCCTGAACAGCAACTCAAAGGAGAAAATCTACAACCTGAAATAACTCGGGTCTGACCCGAGTATTACATTCAAAAGAAAATAATACCCAGGTCAGTCTAATTCAAACCAGTTTATTAGTGCATATAGGCAGTAATAATTTAAATAGACGACAGTCACAATAATTCCCGTCTATCCGATTCTTTAAACAAAGAAACCGGATAACGGTCAATATAACACTTAACAGTGTTTAACAAAAATCAGCAGATTTAAATCATCAACAGAGATAAATAAACAATTTATCAAATCGACTAAATCAATTTAAAGCCATTGAAATTGTCACTTTAAAACCATCAAAACTCGATTGGCCGCCGTACACGCACGCGTGTACGGCCTCGCCAATACAGCATAAAAGATCAATGCATCACGACGCAAAGGAAATATCAATTCAAAATTGTCAATTCTGGGTGGCTGCAGTGCACGCACGCGTGCACTGCCTCGCCAAAATTTCAGATGTACTTTCGATGCAACAAGTAGTCAAACATCATCAAGGACCAGGCTCAAAATCTGATTTAAAGCCGAAGTAATATAGAATATGTACATATCTATACACATGCCTGGCTACATGATTATCAAAGTGCAGACTACACCTAAGTGAAGATCACAAAGGCAATGCAAACTAGAAATGAGACAGTAAACATTCAGGTACACTAAATCATGAACAAGGACATAGCAGGTGAAGTGCAACAAGAACCCGACTCAAACACATGGTATACATGTACACAAATGCGAAGGACACATATATGAAGACCACAGACACGTGTACAAGCAACTGATATATGCAAACAAGAGTATGGTGAAACCCAGGAACTAAACAAGGCCAACTACAAACAATGACCAAATCAAATGAATACAGTGAAGACAACTCTATAAATGAAACAGGCACCACAAATACAAGTTGCCAACATACAACAATCGAATGTACAAGTCAGGAAACAGATAATCAATACTTCAAAGTTCAAAGGGGATACAACTGCAACCATGATCAGGTGATGACCATATTCAAGTAAAGACTACAGGCAACTGATCACAAGTACAAGACTACAAACTCAAGTCCTAATGAACAAGTGACAGTGCGACCAAAATGACAACAGTGGAGCAAATCAAGTGAAGCTACAGAGAAACAACTTAAAATGACATAGCACTGGAACTCAACAAACCCAACAACATGGCATGTTAGTGTCAAATGAAAGAATGATACAAGATTAAATGAAGACTGTAAATTCAGGTCAATAGCTGATCAAGTGAGTCAGGATGACCAGAAAACAGTGGAAACCTGATGATCAAGTATAACAGAATTGAAACATCACTGATACACTATCCAAGTTCAATACCGAAATGTCGAGAGCAACAGCGCTACAAAGAAGACAAACTGTAGAGAAGTCACAAAGAAGATCCAAAGTCAAACAGATACAACTATACATGTATGCACATATATATATATATATGCATACACATACATATCCATCGCAGATAAAACAGTACCAAAGATCAAAATAGTTCAAGTAATACAAATCAAAAACCCAGGCTACATAATCCAACTGAAATTGTCACGAAGACCAACTAGATTCGACAGAGCATAATTTCTTAACATCAGTGGCAAGGCCACCAAAGATTCAACTTGTAGAGGAATAGTTTAAAGCATAGCCGAAGACAAAAATAAATCTATTACCGAGTCAGGGAATTTCAAACAAAGATCAAACTGCCGAGACAAAGTCAAGCAACCAATCAAACACAATTTCAGATGTCGTGATGACCAAGACAGCAACCACGATAATCGAACAACTCGAAATCGACATCGTGATGGCCAAGGAATCATCGTCACAGCAGGGTCAAAACGAGTTCAAAATCATGAAACAACTGTCTCGACTCAAACTGCAGTAAAAAGGGCAATTCAATGCCGAAGCAAAAGTGATGGCCAAAGCCAACAAAGATTTACAGAACAAAAATCTCCAGTACGTCAAAACATGAATTTGAACAAGCTAGTAATTACTAAAAGCTTGAATTGGATGTGAGTGAAGGATTCACTCACCTTAGATCGAAGCTGTCGCAAGCGAAGAGGAAGTCGAAGCCAAGCACGAACAAGCAAAGCCGAGCGCTCAAATTCGCTAGAGAATCGATCGCCTTCGATTTGAACGAAGCCTAGTTCTTGCAGATGGACGCGGAAGAGAACGAGTGCTACCGTTTTCTTTCTCTTAGACTTAGGGTTTACCCCGAGAAAACGAATTGGGTCGGGTATTCGAAAGTGAAGGAGGGAGGAACGAACGATGTCGCCATTTTCGTTTCTTCGTCTATTTTAGGTTTTAAGGTTAGAAATGAACGAGAGGATGAAAAGGGGACCAGATCGAATTGAATAAGAAGGGAACGGCCACACAAGGATAAAATAAAGGAGTGAGGCTTCCTGGGCCAAGATTGAATCGAAAGCCCGCATAACTTCTTTGACGAATTCTCAAAAGAATTTCAGCTTGATTAAAAATTTTCCAACTACGATAACCCAACAGATTAATCATTAAATGACGATGACAATTTAGCAGTAAAACTCCGGGTTGTTACAGACTCCCCTCCTTAAAGAAATTGCGTCCTCGCAATCCTAAGAGATAAGTGGGAAAGAGGTAACAATCATAAGAACATGGCAATGTCGAATGTATAAGCAAAGCAAGTGTCAGCGGGGAAGTATTAGATAAGAAATTAAAAGGTTCGACTGCTTCAATCGAAAGAATCAACATCGTAGGAATCAGGGATCAAAATCATACGACTAACACAAGCAAGAACAATCGAGTTCCAGCAACTAAAAGAGAAGGAAAAACAGAGCAGAAATCCCATACAGAGCACGAATTGAATGTGAGTAAATCAAATTACTCACCTTAATCGCCAGAGAAAAAGACGAAGCTCAAATCTCAAAAATCGCAAATATTCAATCATCAAAAACGATAATCAAATTTCTCAAATCAACAAATATTCGATTATCACAAACGATAATCAAATTTCAAATTCAACAAATATTCGATTATCAAAAACGATAACCAAATTTCAAATTCAACAAATATTCGATTATCAAAACGATAACCAAATTTCAAATTCAACAAATATTCGATTATCAAAAACGATAACCAAATTTCAAATTCAACAAATATTCGATTATCAAAAACGATAACCAAATTGCAAATTCAACAAATATTCGATTATCACAAAAACGATAATCCAATTTCAATTTCAACAAATAATTGATTATCTCAAAAACGATAATCCAATTTCAATTTCAACAAATAATTGATTATCTCAAGCGATAATCAAGTTTCAAATTCAATAAATATTTGATTATCTCAAGCGATAATCAAACTTCAAATCAACCAATATTTAATTATCTAAAGCGATAATTAAATTTCAAATCAGCAAATATTTAATTATCTCAAGCGATAATTAAATCTAAAATCAACAATTATTTAATTATCTAAAGCGATAATTAAATCTCAAATCAACAATTATTTAATTATCAAAAGCGATAATTAAATCTAAAATCAACAAATATTTAATTATCAAAAGCGATAATTAAATCTAAAATCAACAAATATTTAATTATCAAAAGCGATAATTAAATCTCAAATCAACAATTATTTAATTATCAAAAGCGATAATTAAATCTAAAATCAACAAATATTTAATTATCAAAAGCGATAATTAAATCTCAAATCAACAATTATTTAATTATCAAAAGCGATAATTAAATCTAAAATCAACAAATATTTAATTATCAAAAGCGATAATTAAATCTAAAATCAACAAATATTTAATTATCAAAAGCGATAATTAAATCTCAAATCAACAATTATTTAATTATCAAAAGCGATAATTAAATCTAAAATCAACAAATATTTAATTATCAAAAGCGATAATTAAATCTCAAATCAACAATTATTTAATTATCAAAAGCGATAATTAAATCTAAAATCAACAAATATTTAATTATCAAAAGCGATAATTAAAAGCAACAAATATCCGATTATCGAAAACGATAATCAGAACTCATATCAACAAATATCTAATTATCACAAGCGATAATTAGAAACAACAAATATCTGATTATCAAAAACGATAATCAGAACTCGTATCAACAAATATCCAATTATCACAAGCGATAATTAGAAACAACAAATATCCGATTATCAAAAACGATAATCAGAACTCATATCAACAAATATCCAATTACCTGCAGATAATTGGAAGCAACAAATATCTAGAAATCAATTAAGAAGACTAGAAAATCAACATAAAAGCTTGGATCGATCCCATCAGATGGCGAGTTTTTAATTCGCCGCACGTGCAACAACATATGGCCGAAGCCTACCAAGTACTCAACATAATTTTTGGCGCCCAACAAATGACCCGAAGGTCCAACATATGACCCGAAGGTCTAGTACTGGTATTTGACCCGAAGGTCCAACATATGACCCGAAGGTCCAACATAGTGGCTCGAAAGCACACGAAAACATCAAATATTTCAATTAACGAGTCCGGAATTAACCAAAATAGTAAACGCACATGTCCCATAACCACGAGTTTTACTAAATTGTTTAATTCTCTTCATCGTTTCCTTGAAAGTGTAGAATCATCAAAACAACAGATATTCAATTAACGAGTCCGGAATTAACCGAAATAGTAAAAGTGTGGTTCCATACTCCGCACTTTTGCCAAATCGTTTAAATCACTTCATCGTTTCCTTGAAAGTGCAAAATTGTGTATTTTGTAAAAATACACTTTACATTCTCAAACGGACAAGTCCGGAATTAAGCGAGTCAGTAAAAGAAAGGGGTCATAGTCCTCGATTTTGCTGAAACGTTTAAATCGCTTCCTCATTCTTTTGAAATCGCAAATTGTAAAATTTTTGAAAACAATTTTGTTTATTTTGTAAAAATAACAATTCGCATCCTCAACTGAACAAGTCCGGAGTTAAGCGAAACAGTAAAAGAAAGGGGTCATAATCCTCGATTTTACTGAATCGTTTAAGTCGCTTTCTCATCCTTTTGAAAACGCAAACTGCTAAAATTTTATAAAACAATTTTCATTTTAAAACGATTTTCCAATCACGTGATTAAAACAGCAAATCAGTAACAATTTCGGTAAGGAAATCGTACTTCTCAAAATACCGTAAAAATGGTTACACATCAGTTTTGCGGAAATACCGCTTGAAAATCCACTTTTAAAAATTTGGCTGTTACTGAAGTCAAAGCGACAGAAATTTTAAAACATCAAATATCTCATCAAAGGATTCACATCAAAATGTGACATCAGTGAATTTTCATTTATTAAAATTGTCAACAAAACACCGTGCCTCACAAATTCAGCATTGGTGTAAAAAGTCCGTTATAAAAATAACGGCACAAAATACGTATCATAACCAAGCATCGGTTCAACGTAAAATAAATGCAATAACGTGTAATTCAAATTTTTGCACGTACTACAAAATGAACAAAGAAATCATTCAAATGTATCTTCAATGAAGATAATTCAAAACAGCAAAAATCTAATCACTAGATGATTAGTACAAAAAAAATCCAGCGAAAATTTCAACAAAATCACATACCTGCAATTTCTTCGAATCCTCAATTCGGATTCGAAATTCTCAAAGAAACAAAATAATTACAGCTATGTAAACAACAAATGAAATTCATATCAATTTCGTATTTTGATTTTTAAATCAAAAAGATTATCAGTTGTACTCAGCGAAGACAGTTTCACTGTTTCCGCTGCGCACTCTGATAAACAGAACACAAATCAATCAAATCATCAGAACACAATTTCACTATTATTTTTAAATAAAGATATTTAAAAATTTCATCCAAATTTCAAAACTTTAGTTTTGACTCAAACACAATTAAAACATCGACCAATAGTTGTAACATATGTTCCATCCGAGTTAAGTTTTATATTATGTCCATAAACCCCAAGCTCTGATACCAACTGTGACGCCCCACCTCTATGCTCATAATAACAAAGAGTATTAAAGTAAATACTGTCTATTATTACGAAGAATAAGGCTGGATAGGAGCGACCATCCGTAATTGGCCTTACACTAATATTGGTTATCTCGATAGGAGTGGTACATACTTTTTATTTTTCTTCTATTATTTGTTTACTCCCATCGACACACCCAATACTAGTATAAAACGAACTACGACGGTTCATAATAGTTTAGGACATTAGATATAACAATAACACAGATAATATAAATGCGGAACACAGATAAAAACGAAAGTCTCATATATATATAACTGATGTCAGTTAATACATAGTTGACACGATACATATGATACAACTACAACTGTCGATTCTAGAAGTTATATATACAAGTACATTATCGACTAATATACATGAATACATATCGTTCTATACAATGACACGACTACTACGGAATGACACTGACAACTTCAGAAGATGTGAAAAGTCTTCATATCCTGAACAGCAACTCAAAGGAGAAAATCTACAACCTGAAATAACTCGGGTCTGACCCGAGTATTACATTCAAAAGAAAATAATACCCAGGTCAGTCTAATTCAAACCAGTTTATTAGTGCATATAGGCAGTAATAATTTAAATAGACGACAGTCACAATAATTCCCGTCTATCCGATTCTTTAAACAAAGAAACCGGATAACGGTCAATATAACACTTAACAGTGTTTAACAAAAATCAGCAGATTTAAATCATCAACAGAGATAAATAAACAATTTATCAAATCGACTAAATCAATTTAAAGCCATTGAAATTGTCACTTTAAAACCATCAAAACTCGATTGGCTGCCGTACACGCACGCGTGTACGGCCTCGCCAATACAGCATAAAAGATCAATGCATCACGACGCAAAGGAAATATCAATTCAAAATTGTCAATTCTGGGTGGCTGCAGTGCACGCACGCGTGCACTGCCTCGCCAAAATTTCAGATGTACTTTCGATGCAACAAGTAGTCAAACATCATCAAGGACCAGGCTCAAAATCTGATTTAAAGCCGAAGTAATATAGAATATGTACATATCTATACACATGCCTGGCTACATGATTATCAAAGTGCAGACTACACCTAAGTGAAGATCACAAAGGCAATGCAAACTAGAAATGAGACAGTAAACATTCAAGTACACTAAATCATGAACAAGGACATAGCAGGTGAAGTGCAACAAGAACCCGACTCAAACACATGGTATACATGTACACAAATGCGAAGGACACATATATGAAGACCACAGACACGTGTACGAGCAACTGATATATGCAAACAAGAGTATGGTGAAACCCAGGAACTAAACAAGGCCAACTACAAACAATGACCAAATCAAATGAATACAGTGAAGACAACTCTATAAATGAAACAGGCACCACAAATACAAGTTGCCAACATACAACAATCGAATGTACAAGTCAGGAAACAGATAATCAATACTTCAAAGTTCAAAGGGGATACAACTGCAACCATGATCAGGTGATGACCATATTCAAGTAAAGACTACAGGCAACTGATCACAAGTACAAGACTACAAACTCAAGTCCTAATGAACAAGTGACAGTGCGACCAAAATGACAACAGTGGAGCAAATCAAGTGAAGCTACAGAGAAACAACTTAAAATGACATAGCACTGGAACTCAACAAACCCAACAACATGGCATGTTAGTGTCAAATGAAAGAATGATACAAGATTAAATGAAGACTGTAAATTCAGGTCAATAGCTGATCAAGTGAGTCAGGATGACCAGAAAACAGTGGAAACCTGATGATCAAGTATAACAGAATTGAAACATCACTGATACACTATCCAAGTTCAATATCGAAATGTCGAGAGCAACAGCGCTACAAAGAAGACAAACTGTAGAGAAGTCACAAAGAAGATCCAAAGTCAAACAGATACAACTATACATGTATGCACATATATATATATATGCATACACATACATATCCATCGCAGATAAAACAGTACCAAAGATCAAAATAGTTCAAGTAATACAAATCAAAAACCCAGGCTACATAATCCAACTGAAATTGTCACGAAGACCAACTAGATTCGACAGAGCATAATTTCTTAACATCAGTGGCAAGGCCACCAAAGATTCAACTTGCAGAGGAATAGTTTAAAGCATAGCCGAAGACAAAAATAAATCTATTACCGAGTCAGGGAATTTCAAACAAAGATCAAACTGCCGAGACAAAGTCAAGCAACCAATCAAACACAATTTCAGATGCCGTGATGACCAAGACAGCAACCACGATAATCGAACAACTCGAAATCGACATCGTGATGGCCAAGGAATCATCGTCACAGCAGGGTCAAAACGAGTTCAAAATCATGAAACAACTGTCTCGACTCAAACTGCAGTAAAAAGGGCAATTCAATGCCGAAGCAAAAGTGATGGCCAAAGCCAACAAAGATTTACAGAACAAAAATCTCCAGTACGTCAAAACATGAATTTGAACAAGCTAGTAATTACTAAAAGCTTGAATTGGATGTGAGTGAAGGATTCACTCACCTTAGATCGAAGCTGTCGCAAGCGAAGAGGAAGTCGAAGCCAAGCACGAACAAGCAAAGCCGAGCGCTCAAATTCGCCAGAGAATCGATCGCCTTCGATTTGAACGAAGCCTAGTTCTTGCAGATGGACGCGGAAGAGAACGAGTGCTACCGTTTTCTTTCTCTTAGACTTAGGGTTTACCACGAGAAAACGAATTGGGTCGGGTATTCGAAAGTGAAGGAGGGAGGAACGAACGATGTCGCCATTTTCGTTTCTTCGTCTATTTTAGGTTTTAGGGTTAGAAATGAACGAGAGGATGAAAAGGGGACCAGATCGAATTGAATAAGAAGGGAACGGCCACACAAGGATAAAATAAAGGAGTGAGGCTTCCTGGGCCAAGATTGAATCGAAAGCCCGCATAACTTCTTTGACGAATTCTCAAAAGAATTTCAGCTTGATTAAAAATTTTCCAACTACGATAACCCAACAGATTAATCATTAAATGACGATGACAATTTAGCAGTAAAACTCCGGGTTGTTACACCAGCCGACTGAATTTGATCAGAAACCGTCGTTTAAAAACAGAGAAGAAATAGTGCAAAAATAGGCAGTTTTAGTTGATTGAATTTCTTAGTTTAATCAACTAAATTAGTGTTTAATCGGTTAAATTGTCTATTTAGTCGACTAAAATTATTAGTGTATAAGTGTATGTATGTGCATGAATTCAGTCGACTACGGGGGTCTTTTCAATCAACTCTCTGAAGTGATTTTTGTTTTTAAACTTCGAAATTGACTTGTGATCAAATACATTTGTGTGTATATGTGTGCATATACCGCTTTGAAGAGATTTTGACATATGCATACTCTAGACATTATACTTTATGACTAATAGTACTTTTTTGTCACCTTCGTCTTGTCCATGTTATGTATATCTCTTCTCGTATCTCCATATATATATTTTTATCCTTTTTTGCACTGTGTATCTTCATATTGAACTTATTTTTTTGTCTCTTTTTGATACTTATGTACCTGAAAGTTAGCCTGGAGGTTCTTTGGCATAATTGCAAGTTAACATATTCATCTTTAGACTGAAACTGGTACTAAACCCTTTTCCCCGATCTAGTGTATGTGGGTCAATTAAAGTGATCCGAGGTAGCCTTTCAAAGTACCCATGAGTGCACTCATAATACCCCCTGCTTCTGAGTACATCAAAAATCATTTTGAGTATCAAAAATCCCTTAGCATGTATATTTGAGCCATTTTCTTACTCCAACTAATTTCCATTATCCTTAAGGAACCATTCCACATTCCTTCTTTCCACGATAGAACCATTCAACATTCTATTCACGGATCACCCTTCCTAAAACTCGCCCTTTTGTGAACAGCCATTCTCGTGACTTCTTTCAAAATCGAGCTATTGTCATTGGAACCTAACACCATTCATTTGCTAAGCCACAAAGCAAAGGGTCGTCGGGTTGATTTTTGCCGACCACAAGACCATTGGTCGTCGACCACTGGACTACTCGTTGTTAGAGCTTTCTACCAACCAGATTTCGATGCGACTTTAAACATAAGCTCCTGTTATGATTTAGAGCCCATCCTCCAAGTTTCATCCAATTACGACAACTTTTGCTGACAAAAAACCAGTCATCGCCGACCATTGAACAACTCGTTGCCATAGCTTTCTACTGATCAGATGTCGATACGACTTGAACATAAGCTCCCCTATGCTCTAGAGCCCATCCTCCAAGTTTCATCGAATTCCGACCAATTTCGCCGACTAGAAAACACTCATTGCAACCACTGAACCACTTTTCGTTGGAGATGTCTACCAACTGGATTCCGATGCGATTTGAAAACATAAGCTTCTCCTATGCTCTAGAGCCCATCCTAAAAATTTCATCCAATTCTGACCACTTTTGCCGACGAAAAACCACTCATCGCTGGGGCATTCTACAAACCAGATTTTGATGCAACTTGAAACATAAGCTTCCCCTATGCTCTAGAGCCCATCTTTCAAGTTTCATCCAATTATGACCACTTTTGCGGACCAAAACCACTCGTTGTCGACCATTGGACCACTCGTTGTCGGAGCTTTCTACCGACTGGATTTCGATGCGACTTGAAACATAAACTTCCTCTATGCTCCATAGCCCATCCTAGAGGGTTTCATCCGATTTGGAATTGTTTTGCCTTCAATTTTCTCATTTTAACAACCCCTTTTCCTAACTACACTAAAAATACTAACAACCACATCAAAATAATTCATTCAAGCATACATTTCAGCAAATACCATCCAAAGGCACTAATTAACATGGACACCATATTAAAAATGTTATCTTTAATCATATCAATATGTATAAGATAGTGAGATCAAATACACTCAGCAAATACCCGAATTACCACTTTAAATCTCGAAATCAAGTTTGGACAACAATGATCCAACCCCTAAAACAGCCTAAAGTGGTGAAATCACAATTCTTTATGCTAACTACCCCATAATTACTTGTTTTAGCTAAATGTTTTAAGGAAAAGTGTGATCTTTTTAATGGAAGATGGCTAAGAGGTGCTTTAATTTAATTTTGGGAAGAAGATAGATGAAAGGGGGCTGTTGTCATCAGCCATATTGGCTAAAAACCCAAAGATGGCCTTTGGGCAAAACCCTTTAACTTCTCTAATTACCCATTTAGCTATTTGAAATCAGACTGAACTTCAAATAGCCATAACTTCTTAATGATAAGTCTGGTTTTCTATTATGACCACTCTGAATGGGAAACCATCATCCTAAAGCAAAAGAAGTGGATTGTGACCTTGACTCGGCTCCTATAAAAAGCAATAGTCCATATAAGATTTCTATAGTCAAAATGGTCACATAGAAATTCGACAAAAATCATAGATGTGGAAAATGTCCATAGGAGCCATTTTCCAAAATCATAAAGTCATACGACCTCATATGAATAAAATAAAAATATTTTATTATCCTCCGATATGTAAAATACGGGTCGTTACACTCTCCCCCCTCCCCCAAGAATTTCACTCCCGAAATCCCCAAATAAATCAAAGAATAGCTGACATAGTTTTCCCACATGCTTAATGACCATATGCAACCATCAAACGTATCAAACTGGAAACCACTTGTCACCGACTACTGACCACTCATCGCCAAAGTTTTATACTGGCCGGATTTTGATGCAACTTGAAACATAAACTCCCCTTGTGCTCCAAAACCCATCCTCCAAGTCTTATCCAATTCCGACCACTTTTGCCAACCAAAAACCAATCATCACCGACCATTGGACCTCTCATCACTAGAGCTTTCTACCAACCAGATTTCGATGCGACTGAATCACATATATTTCACTTCCAAACTAGTATAGTCCACTTGACCTCTTTAGTGCGTACTCTGATCAAGGTCCTTTATTAGAGACCTCCGTTCTCCTTACATAGCCATATACTACGATAGAAAACTTCAAAATCATATAAAGAATCCATATGAAGTGTTCGCCGTCAACAATATAGAGAAATTTTTTTGTTCGGACCTATGTAAATCACCTCGAAATCATATACTTGAACCCTATATCAAGAACTGCCAAGCGAATAAAATAATCTACGTACAACTTACGTACATTATTCTTATTGGTTTCTTAACTATACTTATTTCTTTTTTATTCACATTTATTTTGACATAAATTATTTTTCATTTAATATTAAAATTGTTAACGAACCATTTCTTAAAATATTACCTAAGTTTATAAACATATCCTTATTTAAAAAAACCATTCCATAATTTAATGTCACATACATATAATACTCCACTACTTCCTAAGAGTACATACACAACATTCCTATTCATTTTACTTAACAAGGGTGTTCTACAAATTTAAAACCTATTTAAATTTACCATCTTTGGAATTTAAGAGTTATAAAAATTCATCTTTATATTTTTACCAAAACACTTAACTTCAATTTCTTTAGCAATTCGAAAGTTTCCAACTATCCCAAATAACCAAAAATTCCTTTTTATTTCAATCATTGAAAACTACCAAACAACATATCATAATAAGATGCACAACCAAACTACCCTAATGTATAGGATACACGCGTCCATAATATAGCTTAACAGAAAACTTAAGAAGTAAATACTGGGTTTCATTTCAAATCATTTCGAAATAATAATATATAATTATAACTTTTGTATACCAAATCATACTTTTGGGATTTAAATCAAAATCTGTTTTATCGAAACAACTAGTAGCAAACTACTATAGTAGCATCCCCTACTTAGTAACTCAAAAACTGATGATGCTGCAATCATCACTGAAATTATTTTCCAACGACTGAAGTGAGTTCAGTACTTTATATCTCCTTCAAAATCCTTTTGAAAACATTTCTGTTCATAAATATTTTTAAACAATACTATTATTGCTTTCTTCAAAATCATGAAAACCATTTTCAAAACACTACGATTTAAGTTCTTAAATTCTCAGTTTAAATCCTTTTTATTTATAAACTATATTTTATAAACCATACTTTTAAAAGTCACTTTATTATATAAAATCATTTTATTAATATTTATCTTTAAAATATCTTACCTTTCTTTTAAAACTACAATAAACAACTTTTATTAAAATCAACTTTTAACCCAATATTATCATCTGATGCCTTATAGTCAAACTGTAAAACTTAATTCACAAGGTGTTCGTTTTAATATTCCCATAAATTACTATCTATCCAACCCATGTTGTAAAAAGGTAAACTACTTATAAATCAACAAACTATAGTAAATGCTCATAAATTAGTCGAGCACAATTAAGCTAATTAATGAGGGATAAACAATATAATCCATACATAAATCAACTATACTATCAACCTATGTCTATATATTACTAATATATAACAAAATACATATACGGTCTTATATATAATACTCTCAACTCATAATAAGGCATTCCATTGCCCTATCTCTTAATGAGTTATACCCAACCAAAGCCAAGGTTCTCGCTTAGCCATGCGCTCTGATACCACAATGCAACAATCGCTTTTTTAACCCTTGAATGTCAACACTAAATACATCCACGGTATTCATGTGCCGAACACCCAAGTGATGGAAAGACAGAAAGTTAGGGTAAAATAAAAGAAAACAAAACAAAATAAGAAAGAAGAGCACAATATTAGAATCCCACATGCGGAATGATAATATATAATATCTCAAAAGTGTAGTACAAAGTGTTACTCTAACATACATAAATCTCAAAGTTACAAAATGACTAAGTACTACAATCAGCTTGGACAGTTATGGCTACATGTCTTCACAATGTTGAATACATAAATACATAATAGTGAATGGAAATGGAAATATGTAGATATATAGATAGGTGGAAGCATCCAACTCGTCACCATAACTTTGAAGCATCCAACTCTAGGACCTGCTTTACTCAAGCTACTCAAAAGAGTCCACGAGGAATTTTGGGATAACATATACCACGTGTGAGACATAATTCTGGTATGAGAAACTCAGAAATGCATATAAACACGTAATAGTATTTCCTAGACCATCCAAATCACCGGATTGGTTTCCCCCCGGAAGGACCCAACTCAGTTGATATTTATATTAGGTGATATTATACATAATGTATAAGGTATGTAATATAAATAAGAAAATAGCCATGATACTTACATTAATCACATCACAACATATTAGAGTACATTTAAAACCGCTAAGGCACATTTGTATAAATGGATTTTCCACGAAGACCTCCTCAGTAAACTGAGATAGATCTCCTATGACAAGGATAAAAAAACACCTTCTAAGCTTCGTATGTCTCTAAATAAAATATACCATATGGTAAACACAACTGGCCCAACATCCGAATGCTTTCATGAACAATGTGAACCAAGTATCAACAACTCATGCTAGTAACATCTATAAGTATAATTTAGATAATGGAGTTAACATACCCTTATAGGTTAGCTAAACCCGAGATTGTGCATCATACTCTGTCTTTAGTCATTTTTCTGATGTCAGTGTTACGTTCGGCATCCTTCACGAGTGTCACATCGCTTAAAGAGATCTCAAATCCTTTAAGGGATTCTAGCATATCGAACAAATGATAATGTTGTCCTTTCCCTCAGACTTAACCATAGGATAAGACAGTTCAATTCTATAGCATTTATTCTTCGAAGTGTTAACATTGACCTCTCCTTTAGACTTAACCTTAGGATAAATGGTGCAATTTATAACACTTCACTTTAACTACTTCCAAAACATATAACCCATATAATAGTTTTGGAGTGGTATTCGGCAAGTAAAACACTTACCGACCCCAAACTCTCCAAAATAAATCGATGAATTTTAGTTAACTCGATCATGGTTCTTTAAGAAGTGAAAGCTAGAGACATTTCATACGAATGCTCCTCCCCAAGGATTCTCAAAGCGTATGAAGCCGTGCAGCTTTTTATTACTTCTTAAGTTATATTTGGTCAAGTTTGGTAGTCGACTAATCGACTATCGAGTTTGAGCGATTGCTTATGGAAATCATGGTTTGTATACTTAACACGTTCTCGACATTACAATTTAACTATTCCTCGGTCAAGAAGGAAGTCGGTAAGTTAGAGCACTATTGCTCTATCCTTACTCGAACATCAATCTTGACTCTCATAAATAGAGAAGTCTACCTCGCTCGCTTTTAGTGTTAAGCATAGTCATACTAACATTCCATAAACACAATTAACTACATGTTTATTTTCAGTGTGTAACTTCTTATCCCTTCTTCCATAATAGTTTTTTTTGAAAATATTCGTTTATAAGTTGGAAATGGTATTGAAATGATATATAAATTTGGAAAATATAAATTTAGAATACTTATGTCTAAGTGATATAAAATATTACTTTAAAAATAGTTGCTTAAAATTGATTTGAAAACTTTTACTACTTTAAAAAAATATGTTATCCCACCTTTTGGTCAAGGCTGGAATATCAACAAATTGGCAGGGAACGATGGATATCGGGATTGGAGTTCAGTTGGAAACCAGGCCGCAATGGATGTCGTCAAAATTTGGCCAGGCTCCGATCAGAGCAAAATCAATTGGAGATGATGATGAGGACTAGAAAAGGCTATGTTTCAAATTTCAGGTTGATCGGAGTTCGTATGGACGAGATATGATCGATACAAGTTAGAGAAAGTACACCGTTCGTATCCATGGAGGGAGGTTGGATTTCGAATCGATTTAGCTCAACTCGATCAGCGTGACGATCTGTTCGAATCGATCTAGTTAGAGTCGAACCTCGGTCGGGCTATTCGAATCCATTAGGTTCGTATCCATCAGAATGGCACCGCCTCAGCATGTTCGAATCCATCGAGTTTTGCACAGCTCGAATCCATCGGGTTCGAATCGATCAGGTAAGTAAAACAGGTAGAGCTTTGTTCGTATCCACCAGGAAAAGCCTTTTTCGTATCGATCAGGTAAGGTCTCGTTCGTATCCATCCCAAGGGTAAGAGTCGTGTCCGTCCTCATGACCACTTCGTATCGATACCCTCCCCTGCTCACTACGTATGTACTTTTGGGATCGACACGAAGAAGGACACGAATCGATGGATGCAAGCGTACCGTGTTATGAATACGAATAGGCATGAAATGCGGGTGCGAATGAAGAATATCCACGAATCCAGGGAAGGAGCATTCAACTCGCCGCAAAGACTGGATCGACCCAGGAAACTCGCGCCACGCTATCTCATGCGCACGTGCTTTTGATTGATACGAAGGAATGGATACGAAGCATGGATTCGAACTAGGCAGCGCACACAAAAATACAATCTCGTATCGACCATATCTCACGAACCATTGATCCAAATGCAATGAATTTTTCACAGTATCTTTCGTGCACGGTAAGGAACGTCCCTGCCAAGTTTCGGCTCGATTGGATCATTTTTTGATGGATACGAAATAGTTTTGTATCAATCATAGATCGAGTCGAAACTTGGTGAGGTCGGTCGCGTGGGCCCCCTCACGTGCCAGAAGAAGTCTCCCGAAGTTTAAGCGCGATCTCAGCCTCCTACGCCTATAAATAGCCCCCTGAAGCCTACAAAAAGGAGATCTTTTTCTCCATCCAACGTCCAGACTCTGCCGGATTCAATTCTACTTCTTTCTATTGCTGTTGTACTCGAAATTCTTCATTGTAACTGCTGTAATCATCTGTAACCAGCAAGGATAATCAATAAAAGATAAAAACCTTAAAGTGGACGTAGGCCGGAGATAGCCGAACCACTATAAATTGTGTGTCACTGTTCATTATTTCTGGATTGCTGTTTGTTGCTCGCTTAGATCTGAGATTTGTGCTTGAATATTTCTTGTTTGTATTCATACACTGGTGCTTTCACAATACTTGGGGTTTGCGACCATTTTTGGCACAAACACTTTGGTGCTTTCACTGAGAACAATTGGCACCCACTACATCAGATTTAGAGTTCAGATTTAAAGGCTTGAAGGGATCAAATTTGGAAGACAATGACTCGACAAATAAGACAAAGAGCTGAGAGAAGCCAACAAGGAGGAAGTCAAGAGGCATCCTCTGGTGCTGGAGAAGAACCAGCTTCGATCTACATCACTAGAGACGAAATGGAGACCATGACCAATCTGATGCATGAAAGAATAATGAAGAGCCAACAGGAGATGCTGCAAAATTTCTTTGAGCAGATGAGAGCTACAGGAATACAAAACTTAGGACCAGCTACAGCAGCTGTTAATGTGGAGCAAGGAGCCAGGGTTATGGAGCCCAATGGAGGACAGAATATGGAGCCAGGAGACAATCAACAAGGGCTTGGGGGCAGGCCCGTAGGATCCAACACAGGAGGACCTTTGGAAGGAGTTCAACAGGCTAGGGCCAACGTTGTTGCTAATGAGCCACATGAAGAATATGTGCCGGAGTTCCCTCGGGAGCATGGGGGCAACCCCTAACAGACAACGCTGGATTAATGGAAGTCATTAGGAAGACTATGCGTGGAGGTTTGACCAATAGGGATTTGGAAGGAGTGAACAGGAGTCCGTTCGCTCGGGAAATCAGGATAGCTCAGAATCCACCTAAGTTCAAGTTACCTAGCGTGGAAGTATATAATGGCAAGGCTGACCCAACTGATCACTTGATGAGATACACTAGACACATGGAAGTGCTGGGGGCATCAGAGGAGGTGATGGCTAGATGTTTCCCGTTGTATTTGACAGATCTAGCTGCAATGTGGTTTAGGCAGCTGGAAGAAGGATCTATCAGGACTTGGAGGGAATTGGTGGATAGGTTCTTAGGACAGTTTCGGGTTCATATCAAAAGACCTAAGAACGTGATGACGTTAACATCAGTAAAGCAAAGGACGGATGAGTCGCTTAGAGCATTTCTAACTCGATTCAACGCAGCAGTTGCTTCGGTGGATCGGCCGGATCCATCGATGGTTTTAATGGCGGCAGTGTCAGGAATCAGGGAGGATTCGGATTTCATCGGATTTCAAGGTATCTTTAGTACGAGACCCACCACTGGATCTCGGGGAATTCTTTCATGAAGCTGAAAGGTTCCTTCGGCAAGAAGACGCATGTGCAGATTTAAAGTTGAAGGAAGTGAATGCAACTGAGGGTGGAGGACCATCCAGTAGAGGTTCGGATAAAGATAAAGGGAAAAGGAAGTTGGATGATGATTGCGAAAAAGCCAGGAAGCGTTGGAAGGATCCAAAGTTTTCCACATACACAGGATTGAATGAGACGCTGGAGCGGATTTACTTGGAAACCCGGAATCGCCTTCCTTACCGAAGGCCGACTAGGAGAGAACCATCTGAACGGGAAAGGGCATCAGGGAGGCATTGTCTCTTCCACGATTTAGACGGGCATGATACCAACAGCTGCAGGCACTTAAGGGATATAGTTGAGGAGCATGTGAGGAATGGACAATTGAGGCAATATGTTGGGGCTCAGAATGCAGCGGTAGAGCATGAGCAACCACCGCCTACCTCAAGCCATGATGGCGTGAGGTCCAGGAATGATGGTCGATTGATTATCAATTGACCGAGATAATATGAAATAAGTAAAAAACCATTTGCAAGCAACCAAGTCATTTACACATGTATGGGGCCGGAGATAGCCCCTAGGCATGCTCTGAATGATGATAAACCACAAAGCCATGGTTTGCGAAATCTGTCTTTTGTTTTTGGATCGGACACTTGTTTTTCTGCTTTGGTCTTGGAGTTTGGATCGAACTCCTGATTTTGCTCGTTTTCTGGTTTTGACTTTCATTCGGATGATTGTTCTCCGTATTGGATGATGATTTTGATTTTTGATATGAATTTCTGTTTTTCCAATTTGATTTGGATTTTGGATTGGATTTTGATTTGTGCGTGTCATCCTTGCGCAGGGGCCATGCTAATCTTCTCTGTATCGTTCCAATTTTATCGGATGTCCCCGAAGGTATATGTCATAAGAAAACCTTTACTCTATAAATTCAAAATAAATTCTTTTCAAATATATTTAAACTTCAAACTTCTTTTAAAATACTTATATATCTTTCATAAAACTCCTTCGCAAAGATTTCATAAAAATATTTAAGTAATAACAATTTAAACTTTACTAAAAACTTGTTTTTTCAAAGTGCATCCATAGCGACTATCGCTATATGGATCATAACTTCTGAAACTTTGTTTTATAAGTAAAATAGTTTATAAACTCTATTTCTTACTATCTTTTATACTATTATAAGTATAGAAAATATTTCATCTAAAAATATTCAAAAGATAAAAAGAGAGATAAAAGAGAGGGATTCAAAGTGCATTTATAGTGACTATCGCTATATAGACAATTCCATATTACATTCAATATTCAAACTTCATTCAACTACATATACACATATGATTCTCTAGTTTATATCATGTCATTAAGAAGCATGGAATAGCATATACATATATATACATATACATATACATATATATAAGCAATAAAAGCAAGTAGAAAACAAGAAAATGCAACAATATCAAATTACTTCTATAGTGATCATCGTTATAAAGGCAATAACAAATTTTCTCCATTGCATATGCACCATATTACAAGTCCAAGTCCAAATGTCCATCACATATGCCAAATAAATAAGTCCAAGTCCAAATGTCTATATGTCCATTACATATGCCATAACATATGCTAAATAAATAACACAAATCCAAGCCTTCCAAGGCACAATAAATAAACAAATCACATGTCTTTCAAAGCACACAAATAAGGGTTTATAACTTTAAGTAGTTAGGGAATATTGTCATAGTTTTTATCAAGCAAATAAACAAGTTTATTATTTTCATTCAAGGAGTGAGATAACTCACTTTTCAACCAAATCAAAGCTAGCCTTTCAACCTCGACCTAGAAACAACACAAACTTCCTAACCCAATAGCTCACGAACTAAGGTAATATTGCCTTATCAAAGCATGGCCACGAAGAGAATAGGCAAGAGAGGGCACGACCAAGATGAAGTGGCCTTGAAAAGGGCACAACCTTGACTAGATCAAGCCTAGAAGCTCACGGCTTAGGCCTTGATTACACCGATTCATAAATATTGTTTTAACACTTTTTAATATTTTTCAACACATCAAATAAAATTTTATAATTAATATTTCATAAATATTGATTAATTTAATTAATCTATAACAATTACAAATTAATTAAATCGGGTGGTAAAAGGAGTATTAAATATTTCGATTATGTTGCTCTTAGGTGTAAATTTGGTCAGCGATTAATATTGAACAATTTGATTATTAACGTTCACACATCACTTAATAGGTAGTGTGACATTATGGCCAAATTTATCGCTTACTTGGTTTCGTTAAAATCCAATTTTACTTTGTGAAGCGTTACCTAGCAGTGACAATTAATTACACCGGTTTAACAGTTGGCAAGTGTGATTATGTTCTCTTCTCTTTATTAACGGGCACTTGTTTTTCTAGTGTCCCGGCTGATGGCAAGTGTAATAAATACTCTTCTAAACCATAGGAGAGACGGTTCCTTGCTGTTGCTTCTGTTCCTTAAAACTCCTACAGTTTGTTGCAAAATGGCCATTCTTCTAGCAATTATAACAAATAACATCCTTATAACGGTTCTCTTAAGATCCACAACAATTTTTTCCCTGCCACGGTTTCTTTCTCTTATTCTAATTGTTGCTATTTTCTTGGGCTACCACTGGATTCCTTTTATTCAATACTTCATACCAGAAACCCGTATCTAATAGGTCCATAAAAGTTCACTTTATGTGTGTGGTTGTTTGGTCCTGATATTGCTCTTTCATCCCTGAAATAAACATCTCATTCTTCTTTAAGGGTGTGTCTACTTGGCACGGCCTAAAACGAGATAACTCAATAAACTTATTTTAGTATTCCTCCACAGACATACCTTCTTGTTTCAAGTCCATAAAATTTCAATAAAGACAGGATTTTCCAACTGTAGGCATATACTGCTCTTTGAATACTTCTTTTAATCCAGTCGATAAGAAATTGTACTCAGAATCATTCAAAGTGATGGATTCCCACCATGCTAGAGCTCCTTCCTACAATTGCCAAGAAGCCAAGAACCTCTTTTGATCATCCTCTATGTTCAATCCTTTGAATATTCTTTCACACGAGCGGAGCCATGCTTGCACTTCAATAATGGATTCAGTTCCTTGGAATGGTTTCCCTCCTAAGCTAGTGGAATCTTGCAAAGAGTTGCAAAGTTAATTTGAGGTTGTGCAAGGATTACCGCTTCCTCAATTACTATAGAATTTGATCGACCAGTGGTGGTCGTAGTGTTGTTGCCTCCCCTTTTTCCTCTTCTATTACTCATCTCCCACTATATGCATATAGTAAGGAAACACCTTTAGAATTATAGATGAAATTCTCTTAAGGAATGTGTATTAAGCATAAAATGACATGGATTGATTTATTTGGATGAAATTACGAATAAGCTCTCTCATTGACTAAACTCATTCTAGGGTATCACTAACCCTATTACTAATAAGTTGACCCCATCAAGGCTTAGGTGTTCGGTCAACCTAAACTCTAATACCAACTGTGACAACCTACCTTTTCGATCCTTAAAGATTGACACTAATACGTCCTTCGTATTCACGTGCCGTAAATTCAAATGTCAGAGAGGCAGATTATCGGGTGTTTTTAAAAGAAGTAAAAGTTATTAAAAGTGCTGCGAATAGTGCTTCTAAGCTTATTTGATCAAATCAACTTTTCTATCATTTATAAATCAATTTTTATAACTCAAATCTCTTTTAAAACATTTTAAAAAATTTATGGAATTTATCCCATATTTTAAAAATATTACTTTTAAAGATTTATCGCTTTGGTTTCCGAACTGCCAAAGCACGACTATTTTGAAAACATGTTTTTCTCATAATTCAAAATCTACTAAATAAATCTCAATATTTTTCTTTTGTTTGAAAATTATGATTATAAGAGTTCGAAAATTCTTATTACAAATAATTCTAACTTCCAATCCATCTTCTAAATGGATTTAACTTTCCACGGCGTGAAATCGTGAAATGTAGTTACGCGACGCGCCTATTTTTGACTCAATTTTCATAACATGTCAAAACTTCACCAAATTGGATTTTAGTGTTTATAAAACATTTATAAACCATTTTAAATCATTTCAAATGGGTTTAATGATTCCATATTACTTTTATAACTTGATTCGGAAAGTGATTTCCTTGTGTAATATCGACCTGTATTTAACGTGGCTTGTTTACACAATTGAACAACTATATTAAAACAATCAAAATTGATGATCAAATCATAGTAAACATCTATAGTAGTCATATCACATCATATATATGTATATATGTAAATATATAGTTTCTCACTTGATTTTCGATCGGGCTAATTTTAAAATGGCTATAGCTCCGCTATCTCGAAATCGAAGCTCAGGACTACTAGCTTAATTGCTCCTAGGGGGTTAGGCCTTGGTCTTGAAGGCTTGGAAGGCTCGACCTTGCTTGGAAAATGGTGGTGGAGAGCTTAGTTGCACATGGCATTGGAGTAGGAGAAAGAATAGATCACTAGCTTGAACTTTTATTTGAAGGGTATAGATTTCGATTGAATTTGGTATAACTTTGTTTTGATTTTGTAATATTTTCTTTCTTAGGCTATGGAAGCCATTAATATATAGAAGAAGAAGATGAGATAACTTAGGACTTTATAAAGAAAAGTGTGAATGAAATGAAGAGAGGTGGGTGCTATTTATAGGCAAAAGTGAGAATGGAAATATCATCATATTTATACACAAATGCATCACCATTTCATCACCACCACTTCCCCCCGCCTCTCATCATGCTCGGCCGAACATGCTACCTCTCCATGTGCATGGCCATGTGCTTGTACTTGGTGTGTAAGGTGTTAGCTTTGGTTTTTATTAAAAGTGAAATATATGGAAAATATCATTATATTTTGTAATATATATATCTGTGTGTGTGTATAAGTATATTTATATGGGTATGCGAATGTGTTCATGTATATGTACATGTATGTGTGCATATATATATATATATATATATATATATATATCTCAAATGATTCATAACGTTGCACAACTTTTCTATGTTGAATCGTTACGGATTCCGATTTCGATTTCCGGTCATATTTTCTCTTCTTATTTAATATATATATATATATATATATATATATGTGTGTGTGTGTGTGTGTGTGTGTGTACACACACACACATATATGTAAACAAAGATTAAAAATAATAATTATGTCATTATATAATAATTAAAAGGGCTTATTTAATAATAGAAATAATTATTAAATCATTTAAACTCAATTTAAATTCAAAAATCATTTGTTCCAAAATAGCGATATCATTGATGATGTCATAAAGAGATTTTTTCAAAAATAAGACAAATATTTATTTCATATTCTCACTTATATATGTAAATAAGTGTATGTATATCGCTCTGTGCATGATGTCGTATGGTCTAAGAGCTGTTTGTTGATAAAATGGTTTTCGGTTATTTTATCGGTATATTTTCCAAAGTATATATTTTGTAAATATTTATTCAAAATAAGGTTACCAATATTATTTATTGTTCAAAACATTATCATTTATGTTAAAAAATCTTATATTTGAATATTTTAATTTTTGTTGAAGTGATGAATTTGTGGGTCGTTACATGTTGCTTGTTACATATTTCTTGAGTTTCTCATGCTGGTTTACCTGACTAATCCGAGTGTTATTTTCTTATAATGCTCGGTCAGCCCCGTGTATGTTTCTAAATTTAGCTGCGGATGCTTTAGAGCTTTTGGAGAAGAGCTGGATGAGCATCGTCCGTAGTATTCTTATTTCCATGGCACTATTGTATTGTATATATCAACATTTTGAGGACAAGCAGTTATAACTGTCCAGGCTGATGATGGCACTTAGGTTTTAGTAGCCGAAGTAGCCCTTTGTATTATTCCTTTGATACTATATATTACCGTTCCTTTGTGAGATTCTAATGGTGTGTTCTTCTTTTCTTATTCTATTCTTCTTTTTTTATTTTTCCCTAACTTTCTATCTTTTTGGTACTTGGGTGCTCGACACACACCAATACCATGGATGTATTTAGTGTCGACATTCGAGGGTCAAATAGTACGGTCGTCACAAGGATCCTGGGATGGATGGAAAAAATGGCAACAAGGATACTGATGGACCGGGAAGCGATGGCAATGGACCAGGTGGTCATGACTTGGAACCTTCTGCTCAGAATGTAGATTTTTCTGACCTTCCCGAGCTTTCAGAATACTCCTCAGGAAGACACAACATCAAAGGACGTCCATGTCTTTGGCTACATAGCGAAGAATCAAGCAAAAAGATAACTCGAGCTCTTACTTGATAGACTCCCGCTTCAGATTTATAACGCTTATCATTCTTAAATACTTACAGTTATCTGTTAGCTGTAGTTAATAAACCTATTATTTTAGCTAACAAAAAGGAACATTTATCATTTTTAGATTTTCACGAAAGTGCGAAAGGGATGTGCTACGATTGAATAGAGAAATTGATCGAGGATCGTAATAATTTATCCGAAAATTATAGGAGTCTACTCATCTATCCAAATGGTAAAAGATTCTAAAGAAAAATGGATAGCCCTGCTCTTGAGAAGATTCTACCTCCATCGAGAAAGAGTCCTAAAGAAGAACAAGGAGTTGATCATACTTTTCTGGATGCTTATCAAAGATAGGGACACACTAGTGGAATTTCTTTACAATATTTATACTAGAAATCTTTTGACTAACTTTTCCTTCCTGGGAAAAGAAAGTGGGGGGTTACTTAGGCGTTTTCGTAAGAGGTATTTGAATGGTTATGGGAGTGATCTGCATCCTGGGGAATGCTGGGACCTTCCCAGGATTGAGGCTGTTCCATTTTCCTCTCGCACTCTTCCTCCTGAGAAGGTCAAGTTCAACAAAGAGAAATTTATTAATGAATTTTACAAAGGGTCCATAGTGTATGAACTTAAGTGATTTTGTTGGTGTGTTATGTAATTAAGACAATCTTTATAAATTTCAATGTTCCTATTTTTGCGGCTTAGTTTGTTTTTCTTAAAATACACAGGTTAAGGAACCATTCTGCGCTTCTGTTTTAAAATAACTTTTAAGCAAATTTGTCAAGCTAAAAAGGGATTTTAAGGAGAAAACATTAACTCTCAATACCTTTCGAATAGCAAAATACTGCTTTCTTAGTGACCTTCAAGAAGTTTACACACAACTTCCCCGCCTATATTTTAATTTCCTAAGTGACGAAAATGACTGTTTACTTAAAGGAATCTGGTCTTATTATGCTAAACAATTATGTGGGGAAACTAGCCCTCATACCAAGAGATGGTATTATCACCAGTTTCCCCTAGTCAACACTCCTCACGGATTTAGTGTTCCCTTTGACTCTGCTTTCGCTATGTCCGCGGGTTCACTCATAAAAGCTAAGACTGTTACTTCCAAAATTAAGGATTAACTATATAAAACTCATGTTGTTGATGTAATTTGAACTTGTTTGTGCTTGTAATACTTCGTTGTTGTTAATTAAAGAACAAGTTTTTCTCATATGTTGAATTTTCTTTTGTTTAGTTTTACTAGGAAAAACAACTAATACTTGCATCCAACAGTCCTGACCTCCTCTCTCGACTGGATAAACTTAAAGCTAGACCGATGTTAGACATTTGGAAGCGCTCTTCTTAGGATTCTTTAGTTGTACCATTTCCCGATAACATAGAAGCATGCAAATGGTATAAAAAAATACTATAGGTTGAGATCAATATTAAGTAGCATGAATGAAATGAACTCTAATTTAGAAGAGAAAATTAAAGAGAAGGACAAAGAAATCAAAGAATAAAAGGGAATATAGGGACCATCGATCCGGACCCAAAGATTAAGGTTGATGTAGAAGTTGCTCGCTTATATCCGAATATTGAGAATTTTGAAGTTGACCTGATAAAAAGTCAAGTATCATGCCAATCTTTAGAGCTCATAGTAAGCAAAGGCAAATCCAACCTTCCCACTTTTACTCCCAAATGGACAACTAGGTCCCAATGTCCAACTGGTAAAGAGAACTCTTTGAAAAACCATCCTCCGGGATTGGATGATGAAGAAATTGCCAGATGGTGTCAGGAATATAGATGTGAATGCTCCTAGTATCTGAAAGGAAAGTGGGATGAACGAGTTTCGAAATATCTAAACAATTACCAAATTCAAGTCGAGAAGTTGGGACGCGAGAAATACTCTCTTTAGCGGAAGGTTAAAGAATTAGAGAACAAGGTCAAAACTTTTCGAGGGGCCAATAAATCACTCGAACGTGGATCAGAGATTCAAATTGGCTCTACTGATAATATGAATATCATGTGAAAGATGGAGAGGAAACTTAAAGAAATTTTGGATGTAATGATTCATCACATTACCGAACCTTCCTTATCCATTAAAACCTTGAAGGAGAAGGTGCAAGACCTGGAGTCTCAATTGAAAACAATTGAAGTGATGGTGCTTGAGAATTCCCAATTGGATTCCCTTGTAGATTATTTGATTGAAATAATAGTAGATTTTGGCTTGGAAATTGACTATTCCTTCTTAGGTCTAGAAAAGAACCAAAGATCAAGTAGAGCAGTAGAGGTGGGATATAGATGTTATCGGCACTTCTTTTTATATGGATGTGCCAACCATCTTAAGAATATTGGAGGCCCGCCTTTTTTAGCTTAAAGATGCCCTTTTTTCAAGTGAAAGTCGTCCATGTCATCTTGAGGTTGAGG
This sequence comes from Allium fistulosum, assembly GCA_030737815.1. NCBI lineage: Eukaryota > Viridiplantae > Streptophyta > Magnoliopsida > Asparagales > Amaryllidaceae > Allium > Allium fistulosum. The sequence continues at coordinate 531,172,319 of CM060908.1, read as the reverse complement.
GGAAGGGAAAAGAAAAGGTATACCAACATTATCCACTCCCTCAACCTCTCTCTTAGGAGGACTTGAATGGCTTTTCTTGATATTCACAACATTTTGCATGTAAATTGGTAAAAAAATTGTACCTGAATGATTGATAGTTTGAATAGACCTTTTATTTTCTTCTTTATTCTTTTCTTGTATTCGGACTTGTTGGGTTGTTTCAGATTCGAGACTCACATTGGAGATTTAATTCGATTTAATATGATTCTTGGTCTTTGATTAAATATAGACTTGTTTGTTCTCCGTTTCTTTGAAAACTCTTCTAGCATTGTAGTCAGAAAATACTTGGATAACATTTGCCTTATCCTTGTATAAAAGTGGCTTTTTACACTCTGGTGTAAAACCAAGTATCTTCTTTACCTTTTCAGCTTTCACATCTTATCAGACCTTTTATTTTGGAAATATAAAGTAATGATAACAACTTCCATATCTTCATTAAAAATTATTTCTTTCTAAAATTGATCATTTTTTTGGTAAATGCTAAAGAAATTTGTGAAAAAGTTTTCTTGTTGAACTTTGAAAGCTTGGTTTTGAAAATCACTTTTGGAATGATTATTGAATCAATAGAATTTTTAATAAACCTTTTAAATTTGGTAAAGATGTGGATTATCTTTCTTTAGACAAACCATTGTTGCTTAAATATCATTACCCTAGCTAATTTCTTAAGAGTAAATATTTTTTCATCAATCAGGGCTTCTTGGATGATAACTTGATGATTTATCTTTGTCGAATGAGATTATATGAGCCTGAAAAGCTATCTGACCTTCCATTTGAAGGGTTCTTTAACATTGCCTTGGGGGTAAGATTTATCGTGTTGGATTGCACTTCCTCTAGAAGATTGCTTTGGTTCATCCTTGAGATGGGATTAGACTTGTCTAATTGACTTCTTTATACAAGGTTACCCCATCTATAACTTTTAGGCAAGGCTGAAGACTGGTCGATGCTCTGGCCAGGCCATCTTATGTGGGAAAAAAGTCTAACCCATCCTCTAGGAGGCACTTCAAACAGGCCTTATAGGAAGGACCGAAGGCTGTTGGTTGGTGCTCTTGTCAGGCCATCTTAGGCGGGACCAAGGCTTAACCGTCTTCCCTTTAGGAGACGCTACAGATAGACATTATAGGCGAGACCAAAGGCGGGTCTGTGCTCTGGCCAGGCCTTATAGGCGGGCCAAGAGGCTTTCTCATCCTCCCTCTACGAGGCACTCCAACCAGGCCTCGTAGGCGGGACCGAAGGCTTGTGGTGCTCTGGCCATGCCTTATAGGCAAGACCAGAGGCTTACTCCGACCTTTCTCTAGGAAGTGCTTCGCTCAGCCCTTATAAGTGGGACTAAACGCTTTTAATTCTTTGACCAGGCCCTTGTGGCGGGATCAAAGGCTTTTCTATTTACTTTGTAAGTATTTTTATGAATCACTTCTCTTTATTAAGCATTAGACCTTTGTAGATACATTAGTCTTTTGCTCAAGTCTTTTTGAAAAACTCTTGGGGTTCCCCTTTTCCCAAAAATCTTTCAATCATTCCTTTATAGGTCGTCAACAATTGGTATTATATCCATTTATTTAGTTGTATTGACAATAAGCATCTTCGAGATTTCTTTCATTTCCTTGTAATTTCTTCTTTGAAAGCCAGTAGTCCAATCTTTCTTTGGTTTGGAGATAGATATTTTCATAGGAGGTGGTAAGGGAAATGGGTTTAGCAGAATAGGTTTTTTAGGAAATTGTGCTTTTGGTTCCCATTTGGCTCTTTTGCAATATTGGGTCGGTTCATCGGTTTTATCAAAGAGCTTTCTCTTTAAAGACTCCTGGGTTCTGATTGGTGTGGGGGAGTGATTGATTATTCCCTCCCACTTTTGAGTAAACTTATTGAAATCCTTCGTTATTTTTCCTTCGAAGATTATTCCTTTTGCTTGGAGTTGTATATCGTTTCTTATTTTTGAGAACGGGTCTTTCCTTCATTTGTTCTCTTTACCCAAAGTAGGATAATAAGCGAAGATTGGGGTAGATCCCATATGGAATAGATCTATGCTTTAGTTATCCAGATCATAAGGAATTACCCATCTCTTTTCTGCTAGAGTTTTCAGTGCCAAGTTCCTTTATTTTAATACTTGTTCCTTATGGAATTGAAGGTTATGGGTGACTTGACAAGCTGATCTGGTAAGATGAGGCACGGAGGATCCCTGCTCAGAGAAATCATTATGTAGTTTAGTAGATTATGCCAGAAATAGTAAATCCCTTGAAGGGATATGCTTGATATGGAAAGTCCTCTGTAGGGATATGCTTGATATGGAAAGTCCTCTATAGGGATATGCTACAAGGTCGGAGGTTCGTGCCCTAATTCTAGCACCAAAATGTTAGCAAAATTTTTCGCCGACTTAATATGCAAGGTAGGCTAAGACTAGTTCGAATAAGGGATAAGTGGCCTTATGCAAGCTTAGAAATATATGTAAGTCTAAGTCCATTTGTGTTCAAGTTCAAGTTCATTGTTATATGCATGTCCGTTGTCCAATAACGGCCAGTTATGCACATTTAAGGGAAATATGATATGTGAAGTTAAATGTCAAATTCTTTTTTTCATAAAGTTCAAGAGTTACAACTAGCTCTAGAAATACCTAAAATTAAATTAGTGTTTACAATTTGTAATGGAGAAGTAGAGAAAGGAAGTCATTCGTCCACCTTTAAGTGATGGAGGGGTCTTATATATAGGGGTGTCAATCAATAACTTTTAGAGTCAATATTGCAATCTTATAGAAAGATACTGGAGATGAAAATAAAACTTTATAAGAAAGCAATTTCAAAGGTATGCCATAGATCTTCAATAAAATATACCTAAAACTTGAAAAATACCTTTTTGACCATTTGTAATGTCTAGTTCTTTTCCAGCCTTTGTTTCTTGAGTTTGTTGTGTCCACTTAGCCTTGTCCTTGAATCACTTATGTCCTACTAGCCATGTCCCCATAGCTTTGATTCTTTTAGGTCTCCTTGATTTTCTCTTGAGTTCTTCCATTGATCCATCTTAATGTACAATCCAATTTTACCTATATATTCATGCAAAATATCTAAATAGTATATCAGTATTTCCTGCACTATAATCCACATCGCTTTGAAAAATAACAGTAAAAATATTTATATGGTTGTTGTCATCAAATCAATACTTGTGGTATTAACAAACAAGACTTGTCTATAAAAGCAATCCAAAAGGACTCGCTTGAAGCCTATCTATAATGAGAAGGGGAAGGGTGTCGTAAAAGTGTATAATGCACTTGGCCCAACATCCACTATGTACTGATCTTATATATAGTTTAACATCGCATAAATAACTATATTGGTAGGTAATTAATATGAATTTGGGATACAACTATAGGGAGTGATTATAAAGTGAAATAACTACAGAAATACACCTTTACAAAAGACAACATGGTTTCTGTTACACGTATATTTCTCAAGCTAAATTAAAGGGGAATTAAATAAGGCACAGAGCTTAGAGAGCTGTCCTCATAATAAAAGTTAAGATGAAAAGAGAAGAGGTTGAAGCGAACCAACTAGTACTACACAAAAAGCCGGTCTACGATCGTGATACATCTAACCAAAAGTACAGCAACCAAAAGGAGGAAGTCGCAACAGAAAAAAATACCGCGCTCATAATATGAGTCACAGAGATACCTGATCTCACCTATCTCCTGGTTTTGATATTACATTAAGATACTAAAACAAGATTACACATAGTTGAAAAAAATATACGATGAAGTACTATGCCTACAAGCCACAATAAATGAATGTCTGAGCTGTGCTGCCAACATCCCTAGAACTCATACTTTGTTAACGTCCTCAAGACAGATCCGCACTACGCATACTGAGGACTACCTAAGTAGTACCGCATGGAGTCTGAAGCATCCCAAAGGGCTGGGCACAGGACCATTCAAACAATGCACCATCGAAGATCCACACTTACAGGAGGATTACAAACAACCCATGCAATAAGGACAACTCAGATCACAATCAGCTCAGATCATATCCAACTCAGATTATAGTAAGCCTAGACCACAGATCACTTTCATACATATATCAAACTAACTCTTAAGTTAAGCAAATCACACATCTTAAAACCTAAAGCATCTCAAAACAGTCACAATTGAGTATTAGGCAAACAATGCGGCATCATGCAACTACAGCACACCAACTAGTGCAACCTCACTCTAAATGTGTCGACAACACACGAAAAAAATGATTAACTCTTACTGTCCTCCCAAGGACTCGTATGAAAAGCCAATTTAAATTTGAAGTCTCCTGCCATGATTTCAGATACTCCAGCACGATTTTAGGAGTTCCCGCTTTCAACTAAAACTTCCCGCCAAAAACACATCAGCAATTTAGGAATATCAAACAAACAATGCGGATAGACAACACCTGGTAGGTTCTAAAGGCTGAAACACAATGGCAAGAGATAGGTTGTGGCGATCCGCATATGCCACCATACTATAAATAGAAAAGGCATTATAGTAAGAAAAGGACTTTACCTTTTCCACTTTTCGATTTTAATTTTTTGTTGTATTCTTTGCCATGGAAATCTGTATCATAAAATATAAAGGAAGAAAGATTTCCCCCCATGGACGTAGGATTCCTTAACATCTGAACCACATAAATTCCTTGTGTTCTTTACTATTTCTGCATTTTATTATTTACCTACCTAGTTTTTAGTGCCAGATCTTACTTTTTCTATGTTAGAATTAAATACTAGTTGGATTTGACACTTTAACAAATATTTAAAGTGCAACTACTTGATTGTGTAAGCATCCAGCGGCATAATTACTACTTAATGGCAAAATTAATACTACTTAACTTTGTTAATTCAAAATCATTGAGGTAATTAGTACGATAACTAATTCCTCTTAAGTTGGAATGTTATAAGTCGAAAAATCTTATAAACATTTTTTGTGCTAGTATGAGGGCCTTAACCTCCATTTATTCATGCATCCAGTAAAATTATACCCACATTTATTCCAACGTATCATGAATCCCACCGATTCACGTATCCCACCTATTCAAGAGCACTTACACCCGGCTTCAAAGACTGCCAGCAAACCGCTCATAACTTCGAAAACCCAAAATGAAGCGGGATCTTCGACCAAAGTCCCCGTAGATCCCCTCCTGTTTGCATTCCAATCCTTCACAAACAAAATTAACTAACGGATGGAAGAGCTAGAGAAAATTATGGCCCAACATATTTCCCAAAGACCATCCACTCCACCTCGGTCTATAGTTCACCATCTTTGTTCACCTACTATACTGGCTATTCAGCAGGAGAATGATAACAACACTCCCAAAGATGGTAACGGTAACGTTGGCTTAAGAACCAATATCAAGCCAAAATGCAAGATCCAGGCAAATCCACAAATCAAGAGAAAATCAACCAATATTGACCCTCTACTACTTAAGAAACAAACTCGATTTGCACTGAAAGAGGATGAGGTCACCTCACTGTTTAAGGATGAATCATCATAGTCAGAACTAAAAGAAGATGAAATTTGTCAGTTAAAAGCCTGTGTAGAGCAGTCGGCTAAACTAATGCCAATAAGAAACTAGGAATAATATGTGGGAGGAAGGATCTTCTCCATTCAGCGGGACTATCATTAAAGCAGACTTCCCTGACAACTTCAAGGCCCCGGTAATTCAATGGGACTACAAATCCAGATGACCAGCTCTATACGTTGGAATATCAAATGGATGTTATGAAAGTGAGAAGGATGGCTAGATGCAAACTTTTCTCGGTTTACTTAATCGGAGCTACAACTAGATGGTTTAGGAAATTTGGATCTAGGGAGGTCCATTCCTGGCAATAACTATCTATTGATTTTCTGAGGTAGTTCAATTTAGGAAGAGAAGCTTCCCCTAATGTAAAACCAATGTCCAATGTTAAGCAACACGAAATCGAGAATTTGCGTAATTTTATTAAGTGCTTCAAGTCCGAGGCTCTTCGATTGGAGTAAGTGATGAAGAAGCATTACTGATGGCGACCCATGCTAGGATTAGAAAGGGGACCTCAATATGGAAGAAGAATAGCCGAAAGTCATGCCACAACATGAAGGATTTCTACGAAAGAGCCGATGGCTACAATAGGATGGAAGAAGCTGGTTCTACCGCACAGATTTAGAAGTCTTCTACCCCTAACTATGATAAGAAAAGGGGGTAGAAGGATATCATCCGCTAGCAAAGAGACAGAAGGAAGTTAGCTTCATAGTAAATACTTCACTCACTCACACTCCTAGTCAGATATATGAGATAATCAAGGAAGAACTTGCTTATAACGTATCCAATAAAGGGAAAAATTGGAGCAGAAATATGGTGGAGCATACATCCACTTCCACCAAGCTAAAGGCATCATAACGACAACGGTCAACATCTGAAGAATGAAATAGAAAGGATACATAGGTAACTTTTAGAAAAGTAATGGCAATGGTGAATGGAAGATTTGACTCCTGACCTAAATGAGAATCAAGTTGGAAACCTCTCTAACCTGATAGCATCAATCCATTAGAGACCACACCCCGCTAGTATGAGTAAGAAAGCCCAAGAGAGGTATGTGCAGGAGGCGAAGGTCTAACAGAAGTCAATCTTCCATATCAAACAAAAGCCTATTCCAGGGATAAAGTTCATAGCAGCTGACGTGGTGGGAGTTGTCTTCCTTCACCAAAATCCATTCATATTATAGTGCATATGGTCAGATGAGACTTCCACCAGAATCCTAAACCAAGACCTGAACTAATTTTTGGCTTCAACAATATTGCCACCATGCTAATGGAATCTACATGCTTGCTTGTTACCACCGGAACTGCCCCACCACACAAGTCATCCTATGCCTGCTTCTTATTTATTGACCAACCCTCACCTTACAACGCATTCCTAGGAAAGCCTGCTTTGATAGACATGGGAGCTATCATGTTAGTTTGCAACCAAATTGATCGCAAACACCCAAGAACAAATTTTTGTAGACAATTAAGTGAAGAAAATAAAATTAAAATGAGGAACAGATCAAGATAACAACAAATAAAAAGCAATAACAAAAAATATAGAGATTTATAGTGGTCCGGCGTTGTATGCCTACGTCCACTTTAAAGATTATCTTTCTTGATCACTTATAAATCTAATTGCACCAGCAAGGAGTAGAGAAAACATGATTACAATAAAGACTAAAGTAACAAGCATCGTAAAGATCCTTAGAATGATCCATCAGGCCAGTATTTATAGGTGAAGACGGCCACCGATCTTTTTGAAACTTTGGCTATAGGACCTTCTAACCCACATGGGCCCACCAGAGGGGTCGTTAGGCCCAAATTCCAATGAAGAGGGAACGATACCAATCGCTTCATTGGTCGTTTTTTGGGCAGCGATCCCTATGGTGGATTTTGCATGCTTAAATATATTGACTCCTCAAATATCATGTCATTTGGACCTCTAGAGCTCAAGTTATTGATTGATCTCTGATTTATAGGAAATGATCACCGTTGACTGCCGAATCCTCTAAAGGGTTGTATACCGACCCTTATTCAATGAAGCTTGCCGACCTATTTTATCCAACACAGCATGTCGATCCCTCTCTTTCATCTATGCCGAGCCCACCTTTATGAGCTAAAGTATACCAATCCAACTAAACAAAGCATGCCGATCCCTTCTCGATGTAGCCCGCAAAAGTACACTGATCCCTCTCTGTGAGCTGAAGTATGCCGATCCATCCTTATTCAACAATGCTGATCCATCCTTGTTAACGGTAAAAAGTGAATGCTAACACCCGGTGTGTGTAATAGAATTGTGAAAGCACCACCCGTTGGTACGGGAACAGAATATAAGCTGAAAATAGCAGAAAAGCAGTAAATGAACAACAGATTTATAGTGGTTCGGCCCGTAATTGAGCCTACGTCCACTTTATAGTTTTTTATTGCTGATTCGGTTACAATTTGATACAATATCCTTCTAAATACAATACAACTTGATCATGAAAACATTCTTGACTACTAGCTCGATCTTTGATGATAAAACTCGACGAATCCGTGTTGGATGTAAGGAGCTCTTCTCGAAGATTGTTGTAGTGTCTCGAATGCTTGAAGATCTTTGATTGCTGAATGAGAGAAGGCTTTGACAGCGTAACGGCACTTGGAGAAATGAATGGCCAAAAGTCCCCTTGATGTTGGAAGTGAGGGGGTATTTATAGGAGCTGATCTGGACTCAGGAAATTTCTCTAAGTCTTTAAGTCGTAGCCGACTTAGGGTAGATCGGTGACGAGTTAAGGAATAGGGTTAGGTCGGTGATGAGTTAAGGAATAGGGTTAGGTCGGTGATGAGTTAAGGGATGGTTGTTATGGGCCCATCCTGTGGCTGTCTTTGACAAGTATTAAGTCGTAGCCGACTTATCAGACCTTAACTCGTAAGACCTTAATTCGCTGAGTCGTTAAGTCGGAACCCCCTTTCTTTAAGTTGTAGATAGCTTAACTCGTTGAGTCGTTAGGACCTTGAGTCGTAGGCTGTGAATCTCTTAAGTCGGAGCATTTCATAGCTCGGCATTGTTAGGTCGGAGCAGAGTTAACTCACAATCTTAAGTCGACCATTTGTTAAGTCGGTTGGCTTTTAGGTCGGCACATATCTTAAATAGTTAGGTCACAAGCTCCTTTAGGTCGCAAGCTTCTAGGTCGCGAAGTTCCTTTAGGTCGCAATCCTTTCTGTTGCAAGGTCGTGAACTTTCCCGTAGCCTTAGGTCGCAAGGTCTTCTGTAGCCTTAGGTCGCTGGGCAAGTTAAGTCACTGAGTCTCTTAAGTCGTAGGCCTGATGAGTCGTAGCATGTTAAGTCGAAACCTTCTTAAGTCGTATAGACTTTAACTCGTTGAGTAGTTGAGTCGGAGACTTCTTAACCTCTTAAGTCGTAGGTTGCTTAACTTGCTGAGTCGTCAACTTGTTAAGTCGTAAGCCGCTGTAGGTTGTAGTCCGCTAACTTCGCGAAACTTTTAGGTCGTAAGTTCTCTTCAGTTGCTAGGTCGTAAGTCATCAAGACCACTTAAGTTGTAGGCTTTTTAACTCGTCAGCTTCTTGAATCATGGCAATCTGAGTCATCCATTTCTTAACTCGTAGGTCGTTGCTAAAGAGGAGTTAACATTTGCCCCTCGAAGTACACGCCTTAAGTCGTGAGTCGTGTGCTTCGATTTCCCTAGCTCGCTTCTTGATGAGTGCGCTAGACCGTGACCGACTTAAGATGAGTCGTAGGTCGCGAACGACTTAGTACAAGTCGTAAGTCAGATGTGTCGATTCACCTTTCACTGTCCCAGGGCATAAATAGCTTAGGTCGTTTCTTCTTCTCCTTCACCTGTTTCATTCCGTAATTCGCAAGCATTCAAGTTCTTCTCAGACAAACTCAATTACTCGATCGCCAGACATCTTTGATTTCGTATTGCGTAAGTGGATTCGATTGCTATTCATTCCTCGATTATCACCCAATTACGAATCCCATTTTCAACATCGACCCCCCTTTTCTCATGCCGTACTTCTCTGCAATCCTTGTTTCAATTGATTACTGATGGGTTTGAGACGGCTTGTCTTGGTTTTGGGTAGTCGGTTAGAACAAGACGATGGATTGCGGCGATTCAGTTTGACTGATTTGTGGTTTGTGATGGAATATCATTACACTAGGTATATGGTGATTTCGGGATGATTGAATGCGTTGAGGGGACGAGAGTTTTGGTTGAAGGAGAGGCTAATGGGTTAGCGGGTTAGGAGTTCGGCGAATTGATGTACTGGGGAGAATGAACGCCTTGACACCTTTGAACAGAAATCGCGACTTAATTTTTGACGACCTTAAGTAGGTCGTAGGTCGTAGGTCGGTAACGACCTAGGACATTGCATTTTTGCATTCAGACTTGAAACTTTTTCCTTATAGTGCGACTTAAGGACTGACGACTTGACTTAACTCATAGCTTACCCCTTAGGTCGTGGACGAGTTAGCAGATGCGTTGTTTCAAACTGAGGCTTCATATCTCTGAGTGTTATGGCTGATGACTCGAACAATTAGACAACCAACGACTTAACTCATAGGGAATCTTTCTTAGGTCGTCGCCGAGTTAGCACTTAAGGTTTAATCTTGCAAGCACATCTGAATGACTAGGTCGTGGACGAGATAGCCCTTAACTCGTAACTCGCGAACCCATCCGAACGACTTAATAACTTGAACTTTATGACTTCGAATTCTTGGACTTGAATGACCTGACTTAAGAGAACATGCCTTGAACATCTTGACTTGCCTAATACGACCTACAAGTCCCAACTTATGACAGGTCGTTTAACGACTTAAGACCTAGATGATTTTGCACAGAAGTTGGCTGAACTCCTGAATTTGAACTGTGTTGTGTTACCTCTCACACTATCTTGTCTTTAATGCTAATAACCTGCTTAACACAACATTCACAGAATACTGGGACGAATATACTACCACTGAATGCCCACGTCGAATGACAGATTAGTTGATAAAGAGAAAATTAAATTAAATGAACCGTATGAGTGAAATGCTACACAATAACCAACTCAAGTGAAGTATTAAAGCAAAATCGTAATGGTAAATTAAAACTGATTTGTCTGCATTAACACTACACTTGAGTATTAACAAGTTATGAAATCTCGTATTCGCCTGATTGTCAGTTAGTTTAATTCCAGTTATACTTGTTTTTTCTTGTTTTCATTAGTTTTGCACAGCACTTCACACTTCTAGGAAACGTGCACCTTCACTTTTGAACATTCAGCTGATTGTGTAGAATGGCGTCTCATCAAGAAGACTTGGAACCAAGTGGAGAAGCTTTTCCAATTGCTACTCCGTTGAATGATCCCCCGAAAAGGATTCCTACCACTCTGAGTCATAAAGTCTTCCGTCAACTATGTACCCAGTTTGGCATTGCTGAATCTGACGCTTTGCTCCCTGGAGTAAATGACACTGCTGATAGGCCGCCCCACGGCTTTGTCGCAGTGAACCGCCAAATGTGCTTAAGTGGAGCGATTCCCCCGTTTAATGACTGTCTTCGGGAACTTCTCCTTCGATTATCGATCTCCCCTTTTCAACTACATCCTAATGGCTACGCCATCCTGCTGGGACTGTGTGTGCTTTTTAGGAGAATGCTGGACCGCTTTCCCAGCTTTGGAGAAATTTGCTTCCTGTGCTCATTTACAAAGAACAAAGACCATCCCTCTATCACAGTTGTAAGGAGTGCCAGGAACCGTAAATTGATTATTGGTCTTCCTGAAAGCGTTCTTGGGTTTCTAAGCCAGTTTTTCTTTGTCCGCTGTCCCCCGGTATTTTACGCCATTTGGAGAGTGGGAAGTAAGACTATCTATCTTTTCCCTGCGTTTTCTAAAATTCTTTGAAGTCCAAATTGTCGAATGTTAACTTCTTTCTCTACTGTTTCAGCGCTCCCTCCCCCTTCTAGGGAAACTCGTCACAGAACTACCTTCGAGAGGCTTATGGCCGTGCCGGTCGAGGAGAGGAGTGTTCAATTTCTATTGAGAGAAGAGTTCCTCCACGAATTTGGACTCTTACATCCTTCCCGTTCCACTCAGCCACATGAAGTCCCTGATTCTCCCGCTGAGGAGTCAGATGCCCCTGTTCCTGCTAAAGAACTTTTACCGCAAGAACTTACTGCCGAGACTTCATTGGTAAAGTGTTCTACTCCTACCGACATTGCTGGATCGTCCAGTAAATTAGCACTTGCCCCGGTTGTTGAAAAGGAGGAAAATCTTCACACTCTTGAAAAGACGGCTGAGGTGGAAGTTGAAAAAGATAATTCTCCCATGCACCATGGCGATGATACTTTTGACAGTCTGAGCGACATCATGATAACCTCTCAGGAGCTCTTTAAATATGATGTTTCTAAAGTGGTCCCTCCTGTTATCGAAGCAACTTCTTCTTTGCAACAAACCACAACGCCTTCCACACAACTTATTGCCATTTCTACACCCAAAAGTGGTTTGTAGTCTGACGCGTGTAGTTTGCACATCACACACACTTAGAATTTTGGCACTTATATGCACTTAGCTTCTTCAATTTGAGGATTTCTAAAACTGGTCTTTTTCTTCAATCTCAGGTTCTTTGATGGGGCGAAGCGGCTCTTACTTCAACAAATTCCAACGTTACGGAAGCCGTGAGGCTTATGACTTTAGGAGTTATATCGGTGCTGTGAAGGAAACTGATGAGGAGAGGGCTGTTAGAAAGGCTCATGAGAGGCGAGCTCATGAAGAGCGTCGCCGGAGAGAAGATGAGGGATACTATGGGAATAGGGACGAGCGACGTGACTCTTCCCGCAGAAGCGACGATCCTTACAAGAGGAAATCTTACGATGACAAGGGGAAGAGTCATACTTCCGATGATTCCAGCAAACGGATCAGACTTGGCGAGAAAGATACATCTAATATCTCGGAAAAGACTACCGCTTCTATTCCTCCTAATACATCTTCCGGTTCTCCCGCCCTTAAGGAGTCTGACATCCAGACAATCATTAATAGGCCACAGTACCAAGCTGGAGATGGTCCTCCCACACTCCAGAGCCGATTTCCGATTTGGTGTCTGAAAGGAGTGCGTTTTGATTTGGATTTGGTCCCCATTGATAAGCAGGCGATGCTGAAAAATGTCGATGCTGTAAAACTTGACATCGAAAGAATGTCTGGATGGCAGAAGCTGGTTGATGAACTTCAAAGGGTCAACCATATGAACCTTGAGGCGATGATGACCATGGAGAATGACAAATCTGAGTGGGACAAATGGCGTAAGCAGCATGACGCGGAGATGAAAAGCATTAGCGATGGTTATGGGAAGCTCGAAGCTGAAGTTGAAAGACTTAAAAAAGAGCTTGCTACTTCTTCCACTTCTTATTCTCAGAAAGAAGAAATGCTTCAAAAACAAGTTCGAGACGCCCATGCTGCTCAGAGAGATATTGAGGTGAAACTCGAAGCAGAACAGCAGGTTACGAGAAAATACCACGATGATGCTGTTCAGCTTCGAGAGAAAGTCAGCTCTCAAGATTTAGAAATTATAAGACTGCAATCTCAGCTACTGAAGGCTGAAAGAGAACGTGATGAAGTTCTCTCTGGTAAAGCTGCAGCCGAAGAATCCCATAAGGCGACCATAGCCACCGTTGACGCGACTCTGTTCGACTTTTATATGCATTGTGTCCTGGGGCGTGGGAGCCTTTCATTTTTGGGACCAGAATATGAAGTCACCTTAGCGGAAGTATGGGAGGCAATCATTGACTTATTTGGTGGTGCCGGATATTCTGAAACAGATCTTCAAGCTACCTACTTAAGTGAGAGCGATCGCACTGCCCTTGCCAAAGGAAAAGAGCAGCTTATCCGACTGTGGGCCGAGGCGACGGGAGAGAAGCTTCCTGAGAAAGAAACACCTCCTATTGCTCCTGCTTATACTTCGGCTTTAGCTTACGCGGATATTACTGGCTCTAGTTCTCATTTCACGCCTCCCGCTAAGGTTGACAAAGAAACTGTAACCACCCCTACAGAGGAAGAGGCAATGAAGGACTTCCAAGCTCGGGAATTTGAGATTGATCTCGCTAAACCGGCTTCTCCAGGTAACTTTGACGATTCACGGTCTTCTTTTTTCTCGGAGAATACTGATTTTAATTTCTCTTATTATGCAGCAGTCGTGCCGGAAACTGCACCAATTCTTCCTTCTTCAGCTGTCGTTCCTCCTCCTTCTCAAGTTATATCTCCTCCAGCTTCTCAACCAGGTTCACAGGAAGAACCAATAGCATCCCTTCAAGGTTTAGACGAACCACCTGCTTCCGAAGAACAGAAGGCAGAAGGTCTGGAAGATAGCGAGAAGACCCCGGAGCGGTCTTTTGACTACGACACAAAGCTTTCTACATTTCTTGCTCCGGGGAGCGAGTCTTCTTCCAAGAAGAAGGGAAAGCGTGCGGTTTCGAAGAAAGGAAAGAAGAGTTCTTCTGCTGCTGGGGATGAAGCAGAGATTGATCCGGCTGAGTCTCTTTCTCCTTCTTCTCCGATACGGCCTACGAAGCTAATTACCAGGCCGGGTAAAAGCTCCAAGGGTGGGAAGAAGGGGAAATGAGTTTGATTTTGTCTTTTCTGCTTTTTGTATTGACCGGGGATTGTGCGGATACCGGTCTCCGCTTCTTTTTGTAACCTGTACAATGTAAAAAATTTCTCATAGTGTTGAAATAAATAGATATTTTTCTTGTACAAATCCTTGTGTATGTAGGAATACATCTGTTTTTCATTTGAAGTGTAGAGTAAACGATTCTTTCTATTTGTACAAACTTTTTGTCTGTGTTTCAAGAACGCATTTACTCCACATCTTTATTACGTGATATTGCAATGAACTTGTGGTATGTCGCTTGTATATTACTTTTATTACTGTAACTGAATTGTATAATGCTGCCCCCATACCACAAGTATATTGTAATATTTCTTGCTTTCACAAGACCGACACTCTTATTTTAGAGAATAACTTTCCACTTTTTCAGGGAAGAATTATTCTGCTTTTTAATAGAGTATATCTTGTCTTTGGAGAAATTTTTATTTTCTTTTTCTTCCTGAAGAACATTTCGACTTCTGGGAATGATCACTTTTATTTGTTTGAAAGTGAATTTTCCTGTACAATGAAATGAGCTTCTGAAGAAGGTTTTGATTTTATGCCCCAGTAAAGGGTTTATTTTTGGTACTTCAAGCAAGGTGAAGTACGCCTCTGAAGAGGTCTTTTGGTCTCTGAAGAGAAGCAATTTTGGTCTCCGAAGAGAAGCAATTTTGGTCTCCGAAGAGAAGCAATTTTGGTCCTTGAAGAGAAGCAATTTTGGACTTCTACACGGGTGAAATGTGCCTCCGAAAAGGGCTTTTGCCTCCGAAGATGGCTTGTGCCTCCGAAGAGGGCTTGTGCCTTCGAAAAGGGCTTGTGCCTCCGAAAAGGGCTTTTGCCTCCGAAGATGGCTTATGCCTCCGAAGAGGGCTTGTGCCTCCGAAGAGGGCTTGTGCCTCCGAAGAGGGCTTGTGCCTTCGAAAAGGGCTTTTGCCTCCGAAGATGGCTTGTGCCTCCGAAGAGGGCTTGTGCCTCCGAAGAGGGCTTGTGATTGCCTGGAAGTTACTTTCTCATGGTCGGAGGGGTCCACGGGACAGGCGCAAGTTGCTTGATTGGATGTTTGTTTGTACAAACGATCGCAATCAATTAACGAGGTGCCCCTTTGGTAGTCCCACCGATCTTTTTGATTGAGTAAAGCACTCCCATTTATTGGCGTGCCTCGTTAGAGGGCTTTGGTTGGTGTGCCAGGAAGGTTGCGTCTTAGGGGCAAGTAGATCCATGGGATGGACACAAGCTGCCTGATCGGATGCATCACAATCAGTTAGCGAGGGTCTTATTCCTTCTGCTTGGGAAGGTATCCCTTTAGTGGATCTACCTGCTTTCCTGTTGAGAGGCATACATCCCTTTGGCTGTTTCCACGTTTGCCCGCTCATGTTGTATCATCATCCGCCAATCTGCGATCCTTTATCATCGTTTCCAAGCGCGTCTTCCTTTCTTTTGCAAGTAAGTTGCTTTATCCGAAGAAGTAGACTTCACTGTTGAATGACTCCACAGAGTAAACGCAAGTTATTTGGTTGGATGCCTTTTTATATCAACGATCGCAACCAGTTAACGAGGGCTTGACACAGTGGAGCCGTCAACTTTTTATGTGAAGTTCCTCTTGTATGGGATTTGAGTTTGGAATTTTTGTTGCTTGAAATTTTCTTTAATAAATGATTTGTAAGGCTCGCTTAGCTTTGCGATGGGTGAGCTTTGCTTTAATGACCTGCAGTATTAGATCGACATTTTAGCAATACATTTAGAGTATTTACACATCGAAATATAACAGGCATTTTATAATAGAAAACACAGAATGCATAGTTTTTCATTATTGAGTCACGCTGATTTCTCAGCGGTTTACAATGCAGAAGTTACACATCCATCATTATTTTTACAAATTCAAGCAATGCTGTTAAGTAAAAATGAATGCTAGTTATTGTTGTTTCAGAATCTCCAAGCTGGATTTCCATTTGTGCTTGATTCACAGCTTTTGGATTTTTATGCCAGAGAAAGTGAGAGATGCCCCAGTCGCAGTTTTGTGGGTAATTAATAGTCATCCCAACTTCTGCTTGCTGGGTATGGTCCCCCTGTGATAGCATTAATGACAAGCTTTTCTGAATCTTGCACTGCAGTGTTGTTGTGAGAATCGGTTTGATGGGTAGGGTGTTGTTGATCCCGAGTGGATGAGGTTGGATCGACTCCGCTTCTCTTAACGTATTGTTGGAGTTTACCTTGTTCCAGCAATTCTTCAATCACTTTCTTTAACTGGCGACATTGGTCAGTGTCATGGCCAGGTTGATTGTGAAATTGGCAGAATTTTCCATTACTCTTTGCACCTTTCGTCATCTCAGGTGGCTTAGGATACCGGACAACGTCTTTTGTTGCAAAATAGATATTTCTTGGTGTATCAGTTAAAGGAGTATAATCCGAAGAATTAAAGCGGCGAGGTTTCTTTTCATTTCCCTAGTTCTTTTCTCCTTCATTCTCCCTTTTCTGACTTTCAGATTCTCTATTCTTAGACGGGACACTGTTGTCATTAGTTTGGGCAGCAACCACCTTCGACGTCGTAGAAAGGCTTTCAAGGCGAATGAACTCATCGGCCTTTTTATAAAATTTATCAAGTGAGTTCGGTTCCTTCATCTTTAGCCATATCCCAAATTTACTCGATTTATCAATGGCTCGCATCAAATAAGTCAGGATCATGCGTGGTTCTGCATTTTCTACCTCGGCCAAAGCTATATTGAAACGGCTCAAGAAAGATTTGATTGATTCTCCGGGCGCTTGTTCAAGGTTAGACAGTGACATTATATCCTTAGCTTTTGAAGCATACAATCTGAACTGTTCTTTAAACTTTTGCGTTAAGTCGGAGAACTTATCTACAGACCGAACTGGAAGCTTTGTAAACCAAAGTAAAGCCACGCCTTCAAGGTATACCGGAAAGTATCGACACTTGATCTCGTCTGATGCTCTTGCACCGGTCATATGCCAATCGTATTTATATAGGAAATGATTAGGGTCAGTGGTTCCCCTATAGGCTTGGATAGTAAGAGGTGCAAATTTCCTTGGAAATTCCGCTCTCAGGATCCTTTCAGTAAATGGAGTTCTGCTTGGCGCGAATCCCCAATCAGCCTCATCCTCTTCCCTTTGCATGCTCTCTTTCATGATGCGGCCAACCATTTCAGACAGGTACTCTTTATTGTTCAAAGACACCTCCGGGCAAGCACCAGTTCTTCCCTCGGAAGTTTGCCCGGGCATATGTTCATGATAAGTTGGTTGCGGCATAGAACCATCAGCTTGGAAAGGTGGCATTTCAGGAAGGGTGGTTTGATGGTTTTCTGGTTGACGATTTGCCCCGAACAGGGCAGTTATTCTATCCATCATCAAAGCATTTTGAGTTTCAATTTGTTGGTATAATCCAGAAACTGCGTCATCCAATTCAGCCCTGGTGACTCCAACGGTTGGAGTTGCTTGGTCTGTTGTTGGGGAAGCGGAAGTTCCTTCGTGAGCATTTCCGGATCTGATGGGTCTACCTCTTCTTCCAGGGGCCATTATTTCGATTCTGGTTTTTAAGAGAGGTTCTTTTTATGAGTCTTTGCGAAGCAACGGTGGATGATAACCTGAGTTCAATTCTCAGTGAAAGCACCAAAATGTTAACGGTAAAAAGTGAACGCTAACACCTGGTGTGTGTAATAGAATTGTGAAAGCACCACCCGTTGGTACGGGAACAGAATATAAGCTGAAAATAGCAGAAAAGCAGTAAATGAACAACAGATTTATAGTGGTTCGGCCCGTAATTGAGCCTACGTCCACTTTATAGTTTTTTATTGCTGATTCGGTTACAATTTGATACAATATCCTTCTAAATACAATACAACTTGATCATGAAAACATTCTTGACTACTAGCTCGATCTTTGATGATAAAACTCGACGAATCCGTGTTGGATGTAAGGAGCTCTTCTCGAAGATTGTTGTAGTGTCTCGAATGCTTGAAGATCTTTGATTGCTGAATGAGAGAAGGCTTTGACAGCGTAACGGCACTTGGAGAAATGAATGGCCAAAAGTCCCCTTGATGTTGGAAGTGAGGGTGTATTTATAGGAGCTGATCTGGACTCAGGAAATTTCTCTAAGTCTTTAAGTCGTAGCCGACTTAGGGTAGATCGGTGACGAGTTAAGGAATAGGGTTAGGTCGGTGATGAGTTAAGGAATAGGGTTAGGTCGGTGATGAGTTAAGGGATGGTTGTTATGGGCCCATCCTGTGGCTGTCTTTGACAAGTATTAAGTCGTAGCCGACTTATCAGACCTTAACTCGTAAGACCTTAATTCGCTGAGTCGTTAAGTCGGAACCCCTTTCTTTAAGTTGTAGATAGCTTAACTCGTTGAGTCGTTAGGACCTTGAGTCGTAGGCTGTGAATCTCTTAAGTCGGAGCATTTCATAGCTCAGCATTGTTAGGTCGGAGCAGAGTTAACTCACAATCTTAAGTCGACCATTTGTTAAGTCGGTTGGCTTTTAGGTCGGCACATATCTTAAATAGTTAGGTCACAAGCTCCTTTAGGTCGCAAGCTTCTAGGTCGCGAAGTTCCTTTAGGTCGCAATCCTTTCTGTTGCAAGGTCGTGAACTTTCCCGTAGCCTTAGGTCGCAAGGTCTTCTGTAGCCTTAGGTCGCTGGGCAAGTTAAGTCACTGAGTCTCTTAAGTCGTAGGCCTGATGAGTCGTAGCATGTTAAGTCGAAACCTTCTTAAGTCGTATAGACTTTAACTCGTTGAGTAGTTGAGTCGGAGACTTCTTAACCTCTTAAGTCGTAGGTCGCTTAACTTGCTGAGTCGTCAACTTGTTAAGTCGTAAGCCGCTGTAGGTTGTAGTCCGCTAACTTCGCGAAACTTTTAGGTCGTAAGTTCTCTTCAGTTGCTAGGTCGTAAGTCGTCAAGACCACTTAAGTTGTAGGCTTTTTAACTCGTCAGCTTCTTGAATCATGGCAATCTGAGTCATCCATTTCTTAACTCGTAGGTCGTTGCTAAAGAGGAGTTAACAATCCTCATTCAACAATGCTGAACCATCCTCATTCAACAATGCCAATCGATACTAGCCAACTATGTCGATCCATACTTTTTCCAATGAAGTATGTCAAAGCCTCTATAGGAGCCAACCCATGCGGATCCTTTCCATTTGCTAAGCTATACTCCATACTTTGAGCATTCTACATTGTTCATCTACCAACTCTATTCAACTCTGACTTCATATAACTGTCTGTACTCGACTTTCGGGTCCCAAAATCAATGTTCCGGAATCATCGGCCTTGATAGTAGTCGGATCTATCTCATGCAATCAGTTCAATATAGCCGGGCTAGAATGTTGGTTAACACTTGCCCCCCAAAGTACGTCTTGTGATTAACATGACGTGCTTTGAATCGAAACAAGTTTGAATTGTTGAAAGGAGGTCTATCTAGCTTCTTGAATGGTTACTATTCCTTCGTCGAATCGTTTTTCCAAGGCGTTGAATTTCTCACTAATAGCCATGATTCTTGGTCGATTTCCAATAACATAAATCCAGTGTTATATTCTATTAATATATATAAGTCCAGTCTTGCAAGACTTACAAGCCTTCATTGTCTGGTCCAGCCCTGAACTTGAAGGTTTCAGGTTTGACTTCAATTTTTGTCGATTTCAAAAAATTAAACTTTTAAGTCATACACGAGCATGCTCATATACATGTTTTTGTTGTCGACTCCCAGACATGTTCGAACACTTACATGTCATTGCCAACTTTCATAATATTCTGTATACCCATGCTTACAGCCAATCCCTTACAACTATTTTTGTTTTTCCTATTTTTTTTAAACTTTTAGGGATAGGCATACATTTTGCCGATCCATGCACTGCTCACATGCTAATAGGGGTTGGCATGCACTGTGCCGACCTCTCCTTTTCTATTACTATGGCTACAGGGGTCGGCATTCCTCTTGCCGATCCCATAGCCTTTGCGCATCAGCACTTGGGCCGAACCCTTAGCCCATGTATTTAAAGCAGCAGTCTTACTTCTCTTCCCCTTCACTTGTTTCATTTTCTTGTCTTTTGCTTAAAGCTCTGAACCCTTGCTTTTAACTCACGAACCCAAATAGAAATTTTCTTCTACTTAAACTTGATTCTTCTAACCTTCCATCCCATCCATAAATTTTCTTTTCTTCCCTTCGAATTCAAACATATCCAAACACTCGCCTCCATCTTAATTCGAACATTCATATAGGTAAGATTTTGAAATACAACCTTTAATTATCGATGAAAGTCTGAGCTCTACATTGTTGGTAATTGTGATGGCATTCGAGGCCGTGATGACAAGCGGCCTGGGAGGGATGAATGATTAGTGAACAGGGTTCAGTAGAATGAGTTAGGAGAAGGAAGAGCGGAGGAAGAGAAAAGATGAGAGCTTGATGTAGGATTTCGATGGAAGGAAGGTTAAGAGTAGAAGAATAAAGAGGTCGGTATACGAGAACATTGCAGAGGCAGGGATCAGTTATGTATGGATCAGTGGTGTTGTGGTAGGACAGGGATTGGTGTTAGTGATCCTAGGTGAGGGATCAATTGGGAATGTTTTGTTGAAGGGATCAGTGGTTTAAGGGGTGAATGCTCTGTTGTGAAGCCGCGGGAAATGGATCGGCCTATCCATAGGGATCGACCTTTCTATAGAGTTCAGTTAGTTTTAGGGATCGGCAGGTCTTGGTAGAGGAGAGGGATATGTAGAGGAGCTTTGGGATAGGGATCGACATATACCTTAGGATCGGCATTGAGTTAAGTATTGGCTCTTTGAACTTGCAAACTAATCCAACCTAACTTGCTCAAAAAATCGTCATTAATTTACCTTAACGAGCCTGGAAATATGATGATGATGAACAATAAAACGTGCATATTCACTGTCGAATTTGAGATAGAACAATCAAATTCCTAGAAATTTCAATATAGACTAAACTTGCATATGGACTTAAATGACAAACATCACACTCCGATATGCCGATAGTCGATCCAAAAACTTTCATAACTGATCAATCTTTTTGCTAGTTGAGTTGGTCAACGATGACGGTCACTCTGGTTGAACTTCCAAGTCTCGTCATTTTACTTTGTTTTTCTAATTTTAAACTGTTTATATCTGTTATACACTGCACTGCACTGCACCAGCTCACACTTAGCATGGTGGGAATAGGTTAACTTTTATAACCTTATTATCTACTGAGTATAGCTAATATGGATTTCAGACTCTCAGAGTGTTTAGCTGGTATGTTTTCTAATCCGCCAATGCAACACATCGACTTTGAAGAAAAATCAAGTTCCGCTACTATATCCGGCAGGCTTTCTTCTAGCCATCAAGTAGAATAGATGGAAGTTTCTGGCCCACCGGTCGACCTTTTCTCGGATGTCCCGGTCATCCCGGTAGACAATATAAGTCCTACTCCTGATGCAATAGAGGGTGCCATTCTTCTAAATAACCCGATAGACTCACAAGCTTCCCAAATTGGTGAGGATGCCCTTCGCCGGCTGTATTCTATTCACGGAATTCCATTTGTAGACTTGGTTCCTTCAATAAACGATAGACTTCACTTGCCCCCGGCGGGGTACATGACGTGTAATAAATTTATGTGCTGGGCCAGATGCGTACCGTCCTTTAACTCGTTTATTCGAGAGATGCTGAGATACCTTAGAATAGCTCCCACTCAACTCCAACCAAACAGTTTTGCTTTTATACATGGAACTTTCTTGCTATTTATGAGCATTCTATTTCGCTCGCCAACTCCTGAAGACATAAGATTCATTTACAACTTCAAACGGCGGTAGGGAAGTCCTTCCTATGTTTTTCTTGAACCCTCGCCGAATTGCCAACTCTTGAAAGGTGCTTCTTTCAGGTGTCCACCCACGTCCTGAAGGCGCCAATTTTTCAAGAGCAGTCACCGCCATTCATGCTACCCCTGTCAAAGAGAGGGATGTCAAACATCTTCTAACTGACGAATTACTATGTTTATTCGAGCTGTTGGAGGAAGGTCATAGCATCGGGCTCCTTGGAAGCATAGCATTGCCGAGAAAAGTTACAGAGCAAAAAGGAAATGCCATCGATCCTATCGTGCCTCCAGCCGAGGGGACTCAGGATGACATTGAAGAAGGTGAGATTAGGGGTTTTCAGACCAGTGAACCCGGAGATGCTGATGTGGGCCTAGGCAAGGTGCCTATGGTCGAACCATCGCAAGGCTCGCAATCTCAAACACCCACCAAAATAAAGAAAAGGCTAGCATATAGACTTCATATAAGAAATACCGCTACGGATCCAGAATTTTTTTTTACTTCTATCGAAGAGGAATCGTCTTTTCAACAATTAGAAAGTTCACTAAAGGGATTTTCAAATCTCCAAATTCCAGATGATATCATGACCTACGAATTTCCAAATATGAACATCGAATGACTCAACTCTCCTACTAGGAGCGATGAAGGCATTCATCCTTTTGATAAAGGAGAGAGAATGCCTATGAGCAGGCTACAACCATCGGTCTGTCAGGGGGGACCACTAGGACACTCATGACCACGCACACTTCACTGCACGCTCTTCATTAATCTTTTGCACAATAATTACTAACATATTCTCATTTGGTCTTTGTAGGTGCAATGACTCAGTCTCGGGCCTTCGATCGCTTAAGAGGTTCTTCATCACATTATCGATTTAGCTGGGATTTGAAATCTGGCCAGCGCAGGGAGAAAGACGAGGGACATGATAAAAGCTACCATTCTAGGAAATCCTCTTCTTCTAAGCGCAAGTCCTAGTCCCAGACATCACGCCAAGGAGAGCATCCAATTTTCCTACTTATAGCGGAGACCAGCCTCCTTACCACGACCCTCAAATTACCATATAACATAAGCAACATTCTGGCTCCTCAAGCTCTAAACAGTCTCGCAAACGTAGATCAAGTAAACATCCAATTGCCGCTTTTGATCTCCCTTTACCAGCTGCTGCTCCCAATGTTTCTACAGCAGAGAGATTGGTCGAGCTCAAGGCCACTTTCTCGAAAATCTGCTTTGACGGGCTTAAATTCCTTCTTACAATACATACGATTTTGGGGCACACCAAAGCGAGTTCTCTTGCATGTGTCAATGATGTGTTCGTGTAGCATAAATCATTCCAAAATTTAGCGGAAAAAATCTCTGAAGTGTCCATTGAGCGATAGTATGAAATATACCACCTCAAGTTAGAAGCGATACACGATAAGGACATAATCAAATGCCAGAATGCTGAATTGTTAGAATTGAAAACACAACTTGCTGAAGCGGAGAAAAATGCTAAGGATATGGCAGAGGCGGTCAGACATTTGGAAACTTCTCATAAAAAGGAACTTGACGCTGCCCTCAATCGCAGCGGGGCACTTTCTCTAGAAAAAGATTCTTTGCAAATGGAAAAGGATGTTTTGGCCCATCACGTCGAGGAACTCGAAGATCTTCTCAAAATAGAAAGGGAGGAGAAAATTGAGGTCTAGGAAGAATCGCAGAAGTATTGCGAAGAGGCCATCGAAGCCAGGAGCCTGAAAATTAAGCTTGATGAGTAGCTTGCTAAAATTAAAGCTCTTAAAGAGGAGGCTCGAGAAGAAGGCCACAAAGAAATGATTGAACAAATTGAATCCTAAGTGGAAGCCGCTAAAGAGTCCGGTTGGAATGGAATCAAGGAATTGTTTGATCCATTGATCATCGAGTACAATGCCAAAGTCCTCATCCACCATGACTTAAGTTTTCTTGGCGAGGGTTACCTCGAATCACTTGTTGAAGCTTGGGAGAAAATTATTGAGATGAAGAAGAGGGAATTGGGTGGAGCTAAGCTCAATGAAGAAGAATTAGTGCGGAAGATCCTCCGTGGAAATGAACGCTTGGATTTGGCTGCTGCAAGACTCCGATACTTCAACGTTTCTGCACCTACTAAGGAAGGGGAACATATTGCAGGATCTTCAGAGGCCGATCCTAAGGGTTCCTTATCTTCCCAAGAACCTAGAGCATCAATCTCCCTCAACATGGAGCAGGCTTTGGGCTATGATCCAAATAAGCCCGGTTACCAATCCAAGATGTTGTCCCCTATTTTAGAAGGAGGTACCCCAGAAACCATTGAAAGCGAACTGGATACGGGTATTTCACTTTACTCTTCGGTTTTTGAAAAGTTATGTTCTTCGTGCCCAATGATTTTAAGCTCATCTCCCTGTTTTAACAAATTTTGCAGGTCTTTCGGGTCCCGAACAAACTCCCAAGAGTTATGCTGCTGTCAAACAAGAAGAGAAACCGATAGAGGTTCCGGCAGCTGCTAGCGTACCCGGGCCCGATGCTCAAGTTATCGGAGCTCTTAACAACGATAAGGTCGATGATCCACTCCCAACGGATGAGTCTAATGATGTAATGATCGCTGATGCCTCTAAACATATCGACAATATTTGCTTGAGAGAGTGGATTAAAAAGAGAAGTTGCTGAAAAGAAAAGCTAAAACTGAGCACGTCGAGGTGGACATTAACGATCTTCATCTTATGCCACTGCAAGTTATTCCACCTGGCGAGTCGATTCCCGGTGAACTTCCTCCTACCTCTGTAAGCTCTCCTGCTAAAGGCGACAAGGGATCTAGAAAAAGATGCACAAGTGGCACTACTCCCGAAATATCCAAAAAAGAGAGAAAATCAATGAAATAGCCGTCACTTTGGCTCAGTGTGTAAATAGTTTGCACATTTGTTTCTTTCATTAGTTATGGTTGTATGGGCACGAGTCCCGATTTTTTGAAATAACTTGTACTATGATCTTAAAACCTGTTATGTGAATAAAAGTTTTTATTTTATGTTGAGCTTTGTGTGAATTGTTATTTAAGCAGTTGAACTATTACGTTCCATTTAATGTACTTGTAATTTGTTGTTCATAAATTTTGGTGACAATCCACCAGCTCTATCCCAAGGCCTCCAAGTGGCCGTGGCCTTGAGTCGTATTAAACATTAGGCTCGGGCCTTAGTGTTACACTGTCGAATTCAGTGGTTTTTGAGCAACTATACTCTTGCCCTCGGTTTTAGGTTAGCGGGGTTAGATGTCGGATGATCGAATTCCATCCTTAGCGAGTTTATACTCCTCCCGTTGATTTCAGGACGGAGTTTGTGGAATAGTGAATGGTCGAACTCCACTCATCTATTCATTTATGATCGTATCAACACTCTGGGGATAAGATTTAGTTGATGGTTGGTCATATCACACCCAACCTATGTTTATACTCTAGTCCCCACTCTGGGGACTCAGAGTTATCTTATGAGTGATTGATTCACACCCGATTTATGTTTATACTCCAGTCCACACTCTGAGGATTTAGAGTTATCTCGTGGGTGGATGATTCGCAATCGATTTATATTTATACTCCACTCTAGGGACTTAGAGTTATTTCAGAGAGCAGTCGGATCATACTCACTTTGATTGATTAGTTTTCCCCCCAGGATTTGGGGTTAAATTTAATGAGAAATTGGTCATGTCATGGTCGCTCTGATTTTATCTCAGTTCCACAGTTGGGTAGGAGCTATTCGATCATCAGATTGTCGACCACATTTATTCCTTATTGTGTACCCGTCCATTGGATTGAGAATGAGAGTTGTTACATGAATAAGTAGATTGAGCTCATCTTGTTTAATCCTATTGGGAGTTAGCATGATTGATTGATTTCAAACTCTGGGAGCCTATTCATACATATCGACTTCAATCAGTTTTGCTATGTAATTAGCATACAATACAACATCAAACATAAATATAAAGGAAGTCGGAATAACATAAACTGTCTTATTACACATTCGGAAAATCAAATGCTAAAGCAAATTCTAAAAGTAAATACAACTGAAATGTAAAGGAAAATAAACTAATTGAAATAGCATTGAAGATGTTCGCTATTCCACGCCCTTGGAAGTGTGATGTCATTCGCTAGCTTGAAAGTTCCTTCTCTAAGCCTTTGTTCAATAACATATGGTCCTTTCCAGATTGGATTCATGTGTGACGGGTTAGGAAAAACCCGTTTCATGACAAGGTCGCTAATTCCGAAGATTCTAGGTCGATCTATAGTGTTGTAATACCGGGCGACTCGATGTCGATGTGCAGCTGCCCTCAGATCGGCTTCATCGCGCTTCTCATCTATAAAGTTAAGAGATTCCAAGAGGAGATCTTTATTCATTTTGGGATCGTAGTAAGTCACTCGGGAGAAGGAACTTCGAGCTCAATGGGAATAACGACCTCGGAACCGTATGAAAAGGCAAATGGAATATGGTCAGTCGCGGACCTGTGAGTGGTCCTGTAAGCCCACGGTGTTGTAAGGAGTTCATCCACCCACCTGCCTCTAGCCTTCTCCAAACACTTCTTTAGAATGGACTTTATGATTTTATTTACAGCTTCAAGCTGTCCATTTGCCTAAGGGCGAGCGACCACTGCAAATCTCTTTTCAATACGATTATCTGTTACAACAGTTTGCGAAATACCAAAGCGACATATGATGTTTCAGACAATAAAGTTGATTGCTTTCTTGGTTGTGATTGTGGCTAAAGGTTCTGCTTCGGACCACTTGGTGAAGTAATCAACTGCAACGATATTGTACTTTGCACCACCTTTAGAGATCAGTAAGGAACCGATAATGTCTATACCCCACATGGTGAACGGCTATGGCTGACCATTTGTTTGATTTCTATTGGCGGAGCTCTCGGAACTTTCGTGTATATCTGGCATTTATCACATGTTCTTACATAGTCAGCGGTATCTCAATTTTTGGTTGGTCAATAATACCCATAATAGAGTATTTTCTTTGCTGAGTTTGCCCCCCGGTGTGATCGCCGCATTCCCCTTCATGAACTTCTTTTAGAACACGTCTTATCCCATCATGAGCGATACACCGGAGTAGAGACTGAAAAACTTTTGCTGTACATAATTCCTTCTTGCATAATATACCTCGAAGCTTTACGCTGTACTTGTCGCTTTTCATTTCTTTTATCTGGTAGGACTCCATACAATAAATAGTCTTTGATTGGAGTCATTCACGATTCCTTTTCAGGCTCCACTTCCAGTGTCTGGTCGATTTTCATCATGTTTATACTTGGGGTATTTAATACTTCGATCGGAACCAAGCCCATCTGTTGTTCATCGTCGGTACTAGCAAACTTTGCTAATGAATCAGCCTCTCTGTTTCGATCTCATGGTTTATATGAAATGTCATAGTACTCAAACTACGTCAACAACTCTTGAACTTGGGTAAGGTATGGGTCAAGCTGTTGTCCCTTAGCCTGATAATCTCCCCTAACTTGATACACCACCAACTGTGAATTGCAAAAGATTTTGAGAGATTTTATTCCAAGTTCTCTAGCGAGTTTAAGTCCAGCAATCAGATCTTCATATTTAGCTTCGTTGTTTGTTGCTAGAAAATCAAGCTTTAATGCATAACATATTGGCCGATTTTCAGGAGTTACAAGCACGATCCCAGCTCTAGAGCAATGATCGTTAGACGCTCCATCAATATACAATTTCCACTGTTTGGTAGGGACGTCACTGTCTTCTAGAGAATCATCCTACATAGTAAACTCTGCTATAATGTTTGCCAATGTCTGACCCTGGATAGCCCTCCGAGGGAGATAAGTAATGTCGAATTGATTGAGTTCAATATTCCACTTAAGTAACCTTCCAGATGTCTCGGTCG
Source organism: Allium fistulosum (assembly GCA_030737815.1). Lineage (NCBI taxonomy): Eukaryota > Viridiplantae > Streptophyta > Magnoliopsida > Asparagales > Amaryllidaceae > Allium > Allium fistulosum. The sequence continues at coordinate 531,144,486 of CM060908.1, read as the reverse complement.
TTGTAGGACCTATTGTAATGGCCGGTCGGTGTAAACATTGATCGGATGTGCCTGAAAGTATGGATGGAGCTTCCGTGATGCAATTAGTAAGCAATATGCCAATTTCTCTATCTTTCGATAGTTCCTTTTAGCTCTTATTAATCGTTTGCTGACTAATACACCGGCCTTTGGATTCGATTCTCCTCACGAAGTAATGCGGCACTTATAACATGTGCCGATACAACCAAATAAATGTACAACTCCTCATTATCCACCGGCTTTGACAAGAAGGAGGTCTCTCCAAATGATTCACCAAAGCTTGAAACACGTCTTTACAATCCTACGTCCATTCAAAGTATCTTTTCCCTTTCCTAATCAGATTGAAAAAAGGAATGCATTTGTCGGTAGCTCTGGAGATGAATCGGCTTAAGGCAGCAACTTTCCCATTCAAACTCTGCACTTGTTTAATAGTTCTTGGTGTTTGGATATACGAATAGCCTGAATCTTCTCTGGATTAGCTTCTACTCCACGAGCATTGCCAATAAAGCCCAAGAATTTCCCTGATGCAACACCAAAAGAACACTTCAAAGGATTGATTTTCATCTTGTAATGTCGAACGATGTTCAACATTTTCGCCAAGTCTCCAATGTGGTCGCTTGATCGTCATGACTTCATGAGCATATTGTCCACATACACTTCCATTGTCTTTCCAATCTGATCTTTAAACATTCTATTGACCAAACCCTGATAAGTAGCTCATGCATTCTTTAATCCAAATGATATTACTACATAGAAATACAATCCAACGTCGGTAATGAATTGGTGTGCTCCTAATCGGGGATATCCATCGGGATTTGGTTATATCCCAAGTATGCATCCATGAAAGATAGCAATGCATGTCCTGCGGTTGAATCCACCAGATGGTCAATCCACGAAAGGGGAAAACTGTCTTTTAGACATGCCTTATTCAAATCTGAATAATCAATGCATGTTCTCCATTTCCCATTCGCTTTCTTCAAAAGTACAGGATTAGATACCCATTCAGGGTAGAGAGTGTCGCGGATAAACCCGTTGACTTTTAGTTTATCCACGTCCTCTTTGAGAGCGGCGAATCTCTTCGGATCCATACCGCGCCTTTTTTGCTTCACTGGGACATACCTCGGGTCAATATTCAATGCATGGCTCGCAATGGCAGGTGAGATTCCACACATGTCAGAGTGAGTCCAAGCGAATATATCTAGATTCGCTCAGAGAAAATCAACAAGTTTCTTTATAATTTAAGGACTGAGTCATGATCCAATCTTTAGGATTTGTGATGGATCATCGTGGTTAACCGTAAAATCAATTGTCAGCTCAGCCGGTGCAGCCTTAGTCTCTTTAGGCTCTTCTTCGTCATCTCTCAGATCTATATCTCTATAGAACCGACTATGGCGCCCGAACCAAGGCTCAGGCGTTAATTGTCAATCTTCGGTGGCTTGGATGCAGACAATCTTGTCCACACCCATACCTTTTTCTTTGCGCTGAACTTCCCTCAACTCAGCTACAAAACAGGCACGTCCAGTTGCCTGATCGCCATAAACAACTCCTACACCATTATCGTCGGAAATTTCAAAGTCAAACACCACGGGGCAAGAGCTGGGCGAAATTCAGCTAGATCCGGTTGACTTAGAAAAACATTGTATGAAGAGTCAACATCCAAAACAATAAACGACAAGATCCGCACCCTCCTCCGTTCACCTTCTCCCAACTCAACAGGTAGTTCCACATAACAAACAACTTTGGTTGCAACACCGTTAAAACCATGTATACGAGCTTTAGACGGTTTTAAATCTTTGGCTCCATCTCTCGCCAGCTCTTATCTGCCGGGTGCGGTCCCCTGACTACCGTGTTTATCATCAGCCTTCCACCAGTCCATGCAGGCTCCTCAGCCCTACGTAGAGCTTGTCCTCGGTTGGTGTCAGAAGTCCACTGCCGACCATCCTACGGGGCTTTCACAAACTATTGTAACTTCTTTTCTCGAATCAGTTTTTCTATAACATCCTGAAGATGCTTGCATTCATTTGTATTGTGCCCACAACACCCATGAAACCAATAATATTTCACGGTCTGCTACTACTTCTTTGTTAATTCTTTCGGAGGAAGCACTTGGGGATACTACATGGTATTGCAAGTAGACAGATAGATATTGTCCAAGAACACATTCAACGGCGTGTAATTATCATACATTGGAATCCTAGGCTTCAACCTTCTAGAATCCCTCTTTCGTTCTCAGTTCTTATCTCTGCCTCTCTTTTGCTAATTTGACTTTTTCTAAACATTCACTTGGACTTTCCCAGAACTATCATCAGACTGTTTGATAGCATTGTTACTTTGTACTCCTTCTCCACTCGGTCCCACAACATTCTTTTTTCTGGAGGACCTGGCTTCTTCCTTCCACAAAAATGGTGCTGCCTTTGCGTAAAAACGTTCCAACGTTGCGGCGGCTTGCCGGCTAACCAATCAAAAAATTCAGACTCTGGATCAATCCCTCTTGTCATAGCCATGAGTATCGCATGGACATTTGGATTACTGACCTTCATAGCAGCTGTATGAAATCTCTCCAAATAATCTTTCAATGACTCTCCTGGAGCCTGAATCACGCTGGAAAGGGATATCACATCTTTAGAACGAGTCACGTGCATCCGGAATTGCTCCACAAACTTGGTTGCCAAATCATCGAACCTAGAAATTGATCGCGAAGGTAGTCTCGTGAACCACATCATCGCTATTTCGGAAAGAGTTATGTGAAAGCATCTACATTGGTCGCATCATCAGCTCGTGCAGAATCCATTAACCATTCATATCTCATGATGCGCTGCTTGCGGTTGGTTTTTCCCTCAAAGGTAGGCATAGACGACATGTTGAACTTCCTTCAGTACCGTGCATGTAATACATTATCAGTGAATAGGGTATGACTTCTTGAGATTCCCCAGTCATCATTGGTTAAGCCTTGGCTCTCCCTCACTAACTGTCTGACCATTGCCAATAAGTCTGACGTTTGGATGGGTGGTACCAAGCATGGTCCCGCTCCACCTCATGTGAATGGTCCGGTCGATGTCTGCGGGCTGTTTCACGTCTTCTTGGTTCACCATCTTTCCGATGTGCATCTTATACATTCATTCCATCATCATTCCGGGGAGGTAACTGGTCAGCATTCAATCGAACTCCATCATCCAAACCTTCAAAAATAGTTCCAGCTAGATTCCTCAAGTGTATTGGGGGAATCCCTCCTCTGGAGGAGGGAACGATACTGATTCCTATGGAGGGATCAGCACCGAACGATCCTGGCAGACCATAAAGGTCTGCCATACGACGCTCCGAAGCTTCTGCACGATTTTCTTCAATCCTGCGATGCCTATGCCTATGATATTCATCCGATAAGCTAGAACTCTCCGATGCCGAGTAAGGAGTGGGTTTCCTCCAAGCTTTCCCTTGATGCTGCTGAGTAATTTGGTTCATCACGTTAATATTAGTCAAAATTTGTTGACTTAGTTGTCGACGGCTTTCCACCAACTCTCTCATTAAATTATGAAATTAAGCTCTGGTAATAGAATCAGCGGGATTTTGCTTCGACCGGATCAGCATTCATATTTGTTGGCTAATTACTTGGGTCTCCTTGCTGAATGCTAGCAGTTTCATTTCCATCCACGTTCTGAGAAGTAGATCTAGTATGTCTTGCCATTATCAATCTCCTTGCTTTAGTTTCCTCCAAATCAAAGCAGTATAAGCAACTTTATGAAGATAACTACAGATCTCCTTCGGGGGCTTACCCAATCCAATAGCAACAAAGGGATCCTAGCAAGTTGAGAATCAAGGTTCTCAGTGAAAGCACCAAAATGTTTACAACCAAATTGGACACAAACACCCAAGAACAGATTTTTGTAGAGAAGTGAAGAAAATAAAATTAAAACGAGGAACAGATCAAGATAACAACAAATAAAAAGTAATAACCAGAACACAAAGATTTATAGTGGTTCGGCATTGTATACCTACGTCCACTTTGAAGATTATCTTTATTGATCACTTATAAATCTGATTACAGCAGCAAGGAGTGGAGAAAATTTGATTACAATAAAGAGTAAAGTAACAAGCAATGTAAAGATCCTCAGAATGAACCATTAGGCCAGTATTTATAAGTGAAGACGACCACCAATCACTACAACAAAAAGACCATATTACAACTGTATTTTTACAACTGCTAAAAAAGGCAGTTGTAATAAAGGTTTTTTTACAACTCTTTTTTCAGAAAGTTGTAATAAACTTATTTTCAACAACTTTTTTATTTTTCCAGTTGTAATAGTTGCCTATTACAACGTTTCTTTTTTGCCAGTTGTAATAGATACCTATTTTTAACAACTTTTCCTTTTTGTCAGTTGTAATAGATGCCTATTACAACTTTTTTCATTTGCCAGTTGTAATATATATCTATTTTTTGCAACTCTTCTTTTTGTCAGTTGTAATAGATGTCTATTACAACCTTTTTTGTTTGTCCATTGTAATAATTAATTAATAATTATAATTAGATAATAATACTTAATAATTAGTAATTAGTAATTAACAATGAGTAATTTTTTTATTAATAATTAATAATTACTATTAAATAATAATAATTAATTTGAAAATATGAATAATTAATATTAATAATCACTATTTAATAATTAATAAATAATTATTATTATTAAATAATTAATAAATAAGAATACTTAATAATAACCTTAAAATTTACTAATCATTAATATTAATAATTAATAATCACTATTAAATAATTAATACTTAATAATTAATAAATAATAATTAGTTTTCAAAAATTACTATTAAATATTTAATAACTAATAATCGATAACATATACATAATGATTAATAATTAAATAACTAATTAAAAGCTAATAAAAAATAATCAATAATTAATATATTGGTAACCAATAAATAAATAAAAAATAAAAAATATTTAGTTAATAATTAATAATTTATAAATAATAATTACAATTAAATAATAGTAACTAATAATTAATATAATAATATTTTTATATTAAATTAAAATTAAAATTTAAACATCAATATTAAATAATAATAAAAGTTAAAAATCAATATTAACCATTAATATTAAATAATAATTAATATTAATAATTAAGATGTAATATTTAATATTTGGTAATTAGCTTTTGATAATTATTAAAATAGTTACTAATAAATAAAAAATTTAATAATTAATATTTTAATAAATAATACTTAAATAATAATAATAATTAAATATTAATGTATAATGGTTAATAACTACTATTAAATAATTATTATTATTAATTAATTTGAAATATGAAATAATTCCTACTAATAATTAATTAGTAATTAATAATTAATTAATTAACAATCAATAATTAATAAATATTTAATTAATAATTAATAATTAATAAATGATAATTGCTATTAAATAATAGTAACTAATAATTAATATGTAATAAAACATTTATAATAAAAAATAATTAAAGTTAAAAATCAAAAGTAAATAATAGTTAAAAGTTAAAAATCAATATTAAGTAATAATAATTATAATTAGTTAAAATTAAATAATAAATAAATAAATAAATAATAATAATCAAGAGTTAAAATTTAATGCTAAATAATAATAATAATAATTAATAATTTAATTCAAATAATAATAATTAACAATTATTTTGAAATATGAAATAATTACCATTAATGTTGTTTTTTCTTTTGAATGAATTCATTATAGTAATATATACTACTTTTGGATTATTTTGGTAGAAATTTTATTCAATGGAGGTAGTGGTTAAGATTTGGTTTTGTTTAGAGTTTAATATATTATTCATTTCTAGGTAATATAACGCAGCGAATTTCCATTTGGCTTAAATACTATATAGTTTTAATATAATTAGTACTAGTATTTGATTTGATTAAAGGTAAAGATTGCCTTCTTTAAGTGGATGTTAAATTTGGCTCCAAAACCAAATTCCCTTTTGGCTCCAAAACCAAATTTTTGGCTCGATTTTTTTATCTATAGTCAACGCTCCCTCTCACTCTCTCCCCTAAATTTTTGTTTTCCCTCCTCTCATCCTTAATTTTCTTTATCTTTGTTTCCTTCCGAAAAGAAATGAAAAACTTTCGTGTTCCCAAACCGTATCTCCTTCAAGATTGAATCGATGTTGAAGCTATCAATTTGGGGTTTTGAAATCGAGATAACCAAGTTAAATCGCCGTTGCTGTTATCGAAGAGCCTTGCACTGTACATCTCTGGTGCTTGTGCTTGGATATCCACTAAAAGTTGAAACTGAATCTAAAGGTGACGCCTGAAAAATAGATGAAGCCACTAGATCTGAAATTCATGAGTTCAAATCTGGATCTTCTCTATTAGAGGCCTCAATATGCTCGCTTTTATATTTGTGTGCCGAAGGTCGATACTTGTGATACTTGTGAAGGTAAGCTTCTATTTACGAATTGATCTATAAATTGATGATCAAAGATGTTTGTATATGTGTGTATTACTTTAGTTGAAAAGGCTGAGTACTCCGGGTCTGATTCTTATGGCAGCTGCTGAGTAATGGTGCCTTTCCTATAGTAAACAGTGCAACCTTAATTTTCCAAAATTATAATCACCACTTTAACATTAATTTCACTTTAACATACAATAAGCTTTAATTGATTTTTTGTAAACTGGGAATATTAGAACTTCACGTCATGTTGGATAAATATGGATCATTACAATATATATGCTAGATCATTATGTATTTGCTTTATTAATGAGCTGTAGTTGGATTTTGTATTTAATGGGTTCATTTTTTTCCTATTGTATGATGGAAATTGTAGTAACTACTGCAGTACGGTTTCTATCAATACTAATGTTAGTTAGTGATTGCTGTAATGCCTCAAAATGGTTGTATTAGTATAGAAAGTCATAACTTGATGTACCATAGTTTAATGTGTATTTCATTATACCTGTTTTGTTTAACATAACATGATTAGTATGTATGCAGTCAGTACAATTGGCTTTTGAGCTTTTGGCCATCAGTATTGTGTATTTCCTTTTGGTTCACAAAATCAACTATCACTTAAATTTAGCATGTTGTCCAATAGTTAAGCACATGAATAGTTAAGCAAGGTCGAACAATTAATGTAATATTAGAGTGATACATAGTAGTTGATAAACGTTTAACTTTCATGGCTGATAAACCTTGTACCACCCATCATCAATATTTCCTATGACTTATAACTCTTTAAGTTACTTAAATTCCCTGTGAAGAATTTTGACTTACATAAACATGTATATATGGATGGGTCTGACCTTAGTTATTAGTGATTAGTGATCCACCCGTTTCTTTTGCTCTTATTTGTTTTTGAATCTTGTTTATTACTCTAATCTTTATTTAAGTTTACAAATGTTAGATGATGGTGAACTAAATTGCACTGCCATCAAACAATTTATTGTCATCACAAATGTCATGTTGCTGCCTGAAAATCATGTAGCCTCTGCTTTTGTTGACTGGAGATACTGCTTCCACTACCCGATGAGATCTGAGGATCATCGTTGAGTTTGGATGTTAATAACTTTCCAATGACAAGAGCTGCTGCTTTCGCCAAAATCACGATCTGAAACTCGAGTCTTCCTATTACCTGGAGTTGTTTGAGATCTCGTGTGCTGCTATCATTACTCGTTATCCTAGATCTGAGAACGCCTCTGAATTGATGTGAGCACGTAGTTGATGATGTTGTGTGAGAGTCTGGATATCTACAAGATTCCAATGATGGAGATGCTTGGATATGATACTCGATGATGCTGAGTCTGTGGATGTTAGGTTGTTATGCCAGTTGATAACTATGGTTGTGATGTTGATATATGGATGTGTGACTTGAACGAATTATTATGTGTTGATTCTATGATGTTGACGAATTGAATGAAGGTGATGAATTCTGTGCTTCATCCAGAGATGATGCTCGTGCATTTCCTTGTTGTAAGCCAGTGAGTTGTATAATATCTGATACCTAACATGTATATGTGGATGGCGGTGTGTGATTTATAGTTTGTATTTTGAGAATAAAGTTGTGATGTCTTCTCCATGAATGGATTATGACGTATTTGAATTTATATTTTGAATTTATATTTTGAATTTATATCAATTTTTTCCTACTGCTTATCCATGTCTTGCTGCACTTGCTAATGTGTTTAAAAATGATTTTTTTAATTTTGCACTCTTTTTGCTATAACTGCCAATCACAGTTGTAAAAAAGTATTTTACAACTGCTACTAGAAGTTGTCAAAAATCTTTTACAACTGCCAATAGCAGTTGTGAAAAAAATTAATTTACAACTGTTAAAGACCGTTATAAAAAATTATGGTTCTATTACAACTCTGGATATCACGACTGGCGGCGGCCCGTTGTAATAGACCTATTACAACTGTTTTTGACAGTTGTAAAAATGTGTTTTTGTTGTAGTGAATCTCTCTGAAACTTCGGTTATAGGACCTTCTTACCTACATGGGCCCACCAAAGGGGTCGCTATGCCCCAATCCCAATGAAGAGGGATCGGTACCGATCCCTTCATTGGTCGATTTTTGGGCAGCGATCCCTATGGTGGCTTCTGCATGCTTAAATATCTTGACTCCTCAAATATCATGTCATTTGGACCACTAGAGCTCAAGTTATTGATTGACCTTTGATTTAATAGGAATTGATCACTACTGACTGCGGAACCCTCTAAAGGGTTGTATACTGACCCATATTCATTGAAGCTTGTCGACCCATATTATCCAACACAGCATACCGATCCCTCTCTTTCATCTATGTCGAGCCCTCCTTTATGAGCTAAAGTATACCAATCTAACTAAATAAAGCATGCCTGTCCCTTCTCGATGTAGTCCGCCAATGTATACCGATCCCTCTCTATGAGCTGAAGTATGTCGATCCATCCTCATTCAACAATGCCGATCCATACTAGCCAACTATGCCGATCCAACTTTTTCCAATAAAGTATGCCGAACCCTCTATAGGAGCCAACCCATGGCGATCCCTTCCATTTCCTAAGCTATACTCCATACTTTAAGCATTCTACATTGTTCATCTACTAACTCTATTCAACTCTGACATCATATAACTATCTGTACTCGACTTCCGGGTCCCACAATCATTGCTCCGGAATCATCGACCTTGATAGCAGTCAGATCTATCTCGTGCAATAAGTTCAATATAGCCGGGCTAGAATGTCGGATAATAATGTCCTAGAAAGATCTACTTATGAAGTGCAATACTCCTGCAGGAATAGCGTCAATAAGAGGCGAACAAGTTTTAGCTAGAGAGTTATACAATGTAAACCTTACTTCTGGCAATAAAATTATTCGAAATTATTCTAGTTTCTCTTCTAATATTTTTAATGACAATAACAACAAAGAAGATAAATGGTTCATAAAACAACACCTAACCTAAGTACCCAAACTAACACAGAAGCGAGTAATCCTGTACCCCCGAAATTAGTGAAGAAAGAAAAAAGAACTACATGCACATGATCGACACTAACAAGAAAAGTTCAGTTTATGCATAGTACTTCTATGAAGAAGCCTAGAAATAGGCACTCTCAGTAAACTCGCCACGAAAGAGGAAACAAAAAGTGAAATAGACCAAAGATTAGGAGCATCAAAGAAAGAACTAGAATCGGTAGATGATCTTGAAGACATACAAATAGATCCAAAAGACCCAACGAAGATTCTCAAAATTGGAAAGAACCTTAGTGTAGATGCTCGTACTGAATTGATAGACTTTTTGAAAAAATCAGTAAATGTATTCGCCTGGACACACTTAGATATGGTAGGAAAAGATACAGCTATAATCTATCATGCTCTCAACATTGACTACAATGCCCATCCGGTGAGATAAAAATGCGGAACTCCATACTAAGAATTGTACAACACTCTACACCAAAAAGTTAAGAAGTTAAAGGAGAATGGATTCATTAGGGAAGTATACTACCCGAAGTGGATTGCCAACCCAATACTAGTAAGGAAGCCCAATGCAAAGTGGAGAACTTGCATATACTTAACCAACCTTAATAAGGCTTGCCCATAGGATAGTTTTCCCGTACCTAGAATTAATCGGTTAGTAGACGCAACTAGTGGGCACAAACTGCTCTAATTCATGAACACATGTTCAGGATACAATCAGATAGCTATGTTTGAGCCGGATCAGGAGCATACTAGTTTCATAAAGGATAAAGGATTATACTGCTACAAAGTCATGCCATTCAGTCTCATGAATGCAGGGGCAACCTATCAGAGGTTGGTTAATACGATGTTTGCATAACAGATTGGAAAGAATGTTGAAATATATGTAGACGACATGCTGGTCAAGTCTAAGGTAGCATCAAGCCACGTCCGAGACTTAGAGCAGACATTTAGAGTCCTAAGGCAATACAGTATGAAGCTAAACCTAGTAAAATGCACTTTCGCCATCAAATCAGGCAAGTTCCTATAGTACATAGTAAGCGCACATGACATTGAAGAAAATCCTGAGAAGATCGAGGCAATAAGAGGAATGGGAATCCTAAAGAAGCCAAAGGATCTGATGAATCTAAATGGCAGGGTAGCAGCACTAAGAAATTTATATCCAAAGCAACAAGCAAGTGCATCCTTTTCTTCGACCAAGTAAAGATATGGCGAAACTTCAAATAGACTAAGGATTGCGAAGCTACATTTCAAAACTTAAAAGATCATCTAGTCATTACTCTTATATTATCAAAACTGGTGATAGGTGAGGACTTGTGCATTTATTTAGCGGTAACGGATAAAGTTGTCAGTATAGAATTGATAAGAGAAGTAAAAGGGCCCAAAGACTCATCTACTTCAAAAGCAAGTGGCTATCAGGAGCAGAGCTAAACTACTCAATCATTGAAAAACTAGCTTATAACCTACTCCTTATTGTAAGGAAGCCGCGAACTTATTTCCAATCTCATCCCAACAAAGTCCTCACAAACTGAAATGACCCTCCTATTTCCACCCTAATTTCATAAGGATTTTTTTTTAAGAGATGATATATAGATATATCATTCATTACAAATATATTTTCCCAGGGTCATTTTCTTTATCCAATAAACAAAATTTATCCAGGATCTTTCACAATATAAAAATATTGTTTTTAAATCTAAATCATTCCTAACATACATATATGAAGATATCTATGTTATATTCTACTAGAATCAGAGTATGATAATATGTAAGTAGAAATCCTTTTAAATCTATTAAAATGTGATAATTCCCTTTTAAAAGATTAATTATTGTATCCTGATTTTGACCATAGAATCCACTGGAAACATGTACTTCAGTCTGTTATTCTAATTAAGAAATGATCAAGTATTAATCAGTGGAAAGCAAGCTTTTAATATGGATGATTGTGTTAAAGTCTGTATAGTATCAAACTCAGGCTAAAAGAAAGTGGATCATAAGTGAACACAAGCAACATCTAGGCGTAATGGAAACGCGCCTAACTTATATATGAGAGGTCACGAGTTCGAGTGCTATGCTGGTCGGTTCAAACACAATTTTTGTTTTTTTATCTTTTCTCCTGTATGTTTGAAATCTGATATCTACCTATATCTGCACATATATATTTAATTTTTGCCTATAATCTAACATACAAAACAATATTGCTTACTTTATTATTTTTGAAACCCATTCCTACAACTGCTCTAGGAATTTAGGTTTATATTTTTGCCCAAATATCAACATGTACACAGATATACATGTACATGTCAATAACTTTACTCATTTTCCAGAAAACTGGGTTCAAATGGTTCCATGCTTCATTGATTTGAAGTGAACAATTTGCCTGCCTATGGTCTAACCATGTGGTTAATCTGACCATTCTTTTATTAGCATTGTTGCCAGGTTTTGTTTGTTCAAACCAGTTTACATTGCTTATCTGTCTTAACCTTTTAAAGATGATTGTGGTGAAACAATTGCTAAATGTACTAAGCTTTTGAAATGCATTTTTATTTTCAAAATACAATCTATCATGATCAACCAATACATCATTTATTTGAAGCTGGTTAACTCATGTATCCTGTATCTGCTACACACTAGTTCAAAGCAATGGAGATACCATTCATTGCATTCTGTCTGAAGCCTTTAAAAACATTTTACTTTTCTCAATATGATTCAGAAATGAATTCAAACTTATTTATAAAGCATTTCAGTAAAAAGGAAACTAAAATCCTTATAAGTTTACTTCTAGCTAAATCCAGATTTTATTCTAAAACTCAGTGCTCTGTTTTGTCTCAAGATTAACTAATACATAATACAAATTGTGCATAACAGTAGCTCACCTACATATGCATATTTCTTTTCCAAACATCCATATCAATACTTAAGATCATTTCCTTGTTTCCCACTCAGATATTTCTTTAAGATTTTAAACCTTAGTTCATAACAATATATTTAACATGATACAACTAGTCCATCTAACCATAATAGAATTCATTACATGACTGGAAATCTTAGAAACATAAGATTTTTCCTGAATACATGCAAATATAATCAATTTAGGCCCTTATTGAAACTAGCTAGCATGTTCATTCACTCCTCCATAATAGCCATAACTTCATTTTTACTTAGTGCCTGGGTTACCTGAAAGAGCATGAGTGGCTGCCTCATTTAAAATGAGACACCCCATATGCCATGAGCAAACAAGGGTCAGATCTAAGATCTGGTATGAGTAACATCAATACATTCATGATATTAAGCAATAGAGAATATAAGGGTACTAACTTGTTATTTAAGCAAATTTCTACAATCAATTACTTTAACATAGTATAATTAAGTTGACTCAGGTATGATATATTCATTTATCATTCTTACACTTGCATACATAATCATGCAAACATAATTATCTATTTGCAACAATTGCATTCACTGGAACCATCTTGGTTCCATACCATTCAACCTAAGAAATATCCATATTCCTATTTCTTCATTTACAGGTTGTATAATTCAATTTAAATCCCTGCCTCATCTGCTATTAAGGAATCACAGGGACACATTGCAATGAACTAATTCACATCATTGCACAAAGATCTCAGGGCTTAAACAAACCATGTGCCAACTTGCATACTTCAAATATGACAAGCATTCCAGCAGTCTTCTTGGCCTTCCCTTCCCTAGTTTATTTACTAGTGTATTGACTTAAATCCTATCATCAAATATGCTAAGTGAACATGTCACTGCAAACATGGAAACATCCATAATCTTCCCTAGCATAATTCTCCTCAGAAATAAGCAGACAGTTATTTCCTAAATGGGGTCAATATGTCTTGATCTTAGTAAAATATAAGAATATTTTCAACTGTAAAAAAAAAGAGGCATGGCATGTTCTTTTTATATTGATCTGCAAGCCTTTATGATTGATTCAGATTTAGGATCTGGTTCAATCATAATTTTAGCTTGTGGGTTTCTTCCTTTTTTTTTGATTTGATTAAGGGCTCAGCACTTAGAAAATTTCTATTGCACCCTTAACATTTTTCTTCTCAAGCCTCAGCACTTATACCAAGTATAATGCAGCTCCTAACATTTTTGTAAAGTTTCCATGCCATAGATCTATAACAGTTGAGAGTATTCTCTATATAATTTTAAGATTATAGACTTTAACATTTATGAGTATAAATAAAACAGTATGATACACATCCAAAGACAAATGTCTCAACCAATCAAAGATCATCAAAATCATCCATATTAAATCATATCAAATTTAAAATAAGACATCCAAAAAGCATTGATGAAATCATATACATCAAAACCAGAAATATATAAATGGCAATATAAAAAGTGGCTGCCTCATCTCAGGTCTTAATGCCATGAACTCAGTGAGGTTACTCACCTAAATATTTCCCCTTATTAATCCAGAAAATCCTTGTATGAGTGTTTTCTTCTTCCTTCCAATATTTTCTTCCTTTCTTATTTTTTTGTGCAGCTCGGGGTAAAAATAATTCTACTGGCTAAACTGCCTATTTATATGCATTTTTTTCCACTAGGGTTTTGTTAAAACAGAATTCCATTTCTGTCCTGGCTAGCATCATGCATTTTTCATTCATAATACCCCGGCCATATTAACCAATTTAAAGGCTGCATTTTCTTTCTTTTACTTTTCAGAAAATGGCCACTCACCTACTCATGTTAAAAGTGTGACTATCCTATCTTATATTTTAATTATTCCTGAGAATCCCCTTTGCTATTTTTGCCTACACAAGCATATTGACTTGTATCACATTTCATGTCATTTTAATGTTATAGTTTCACTTGCTTATATATATATACTTTTCAGTACTTAAAAATGTATATTTGTATACATATCTTATCTAGGCTTATTTAATTCCTCTTTAATTTCAGAAATATATGCACCTATATGTATACAAGTTTACAAATCCTTATAACATATATATATGTATAATTTTCTTTTCTGAGTTTTAAATAAAATCTGTTTACTGATTTAAAGTAAAACTTACTTTTCTTATTTTATAAGATGATCCATATAATTCCAGAAATCAAATATCCATGTTGCAAAATCATGTTTGTATTGCTTTTTAATTCTTGTTTTAAATCCAAGAAATCTGGAGTTCTTCCTTGTGCCATTTCAGTGTGCACGTGCACACATATACTTGCACACTATTTATTCCAACAATTTCACCATATTTAAATCTAAATATTTCAAAAATTAAATCATTTTACAAAAATGATTTTTCACAAAATTTTGGGGTATTACATTCACCCCTCCTTTTAGGAATTGTGTCCTCACAATTTTTCTAATACTTATAACAAGCATCATTTTCTTTTCTGAAAACTTATCAAACATATGCATAAGCGAACAAATTCAACCATATCAACCATGCATAACAAAAATTTTCCAGAAAAAAAATTACCTTTTAATTTGCAAAAAGCTTAGGATAATCCATTCTAATCTTATCCTCTAACTCCCATGTGCAGTCATTAGGATCACTACTCCACTGGATCTTAACTAGTTTCAAGGTTTTGCTCCTTAATTTCTTTTCTTCCTTGGCTATAATCCCCACTGGTTCTTTTCCATAAACCAAGTCAGGATTTATTTGAATTTTGGTAGGCTCTTCCAAAATGTCTTCTTTATCATGTACCCATCTTCTAAGTTGGGACACATGAAAAACATTATGCATTGCTTTCATTTCCTCTGGTAGTTCTAATTTGTAAGCCAATGAACCAATTCTTTCCAGAATTTTATAGGGTCCAACATACCTTGGTGTAAGCTTACCTTGCTTGCCAAATCTCATGACTTTCTTCATAGGTGAAATCTTGATGAAAACAAAGTCTCCCACTTCATATTCCACTTGCTTTCTCTTCCTATCTGCAAATTTCTTTTTCCTATCTTGAGCTGCTGCTATTCTTTTTCTTATTAACCCAATTTTCTCTGTAGTTTCTTTAACATATTCAGGTCCAAGAACAGCCCTTTCTCCAGTCTCTACCCAGCATATAGGTGATAAACATGGCTTGCCATATAAGGCTTCAAATGGTGCCATCCCTATGGTGCTTTGGTAACTGTTATTGTATGTGAATTCAGCTAGATGGAGGTGGTCTTCCCAGTTGCCTCCAAAGTCCAGTGTACATGCTCTCAACAAATCCTCTAAGACTTTGTTCACCACCTCAGTTTGACCATCTGATTGTGGATGGTAGGCAGTGCTTAAGCAAAATTCACTCCCCATAGCCTCTTGAAAACTTTTCCAAAACCTTGAGGTGAAGATGGTATCCCTATCACTCACAATGGTTTTGGGTATGCCATGCAACCTTACTACCTCTTTCATGAATATTTGAGCCAATTTTGGGGCATTTCTTTCTGCTTTAACTGGGATAAAATGTGCTACCTTAGTTAGCCTATCCACTATTACCCATATACTTGTGTTTCCCTTCTTAGATCTAGGAAGACCATCTATGAAATCCATAGATATATCCTCCCACTTCCACTGTGGTATACTAAGGGGTTGCAATAGTCCTGATGGCCTTTGTGTCTCTGCCTTGACTTGTTGGCAAGTCATGCACCTTGCAACATATCTGGCCACATCTGACTTCATCCCCTTCCACCAAAGATTTCTTTTCAAATTTTGATACATCTTGGTGCTACCTGGGTGTATGGAGTACTTACTCCTATGGTACTCATTTAATATTTCCTCCTTCAATTTTATATTTTCTGGAACACATATCCTATTTTTATTCCTTAAATAACCATTTTTATCAACTTGATAATTTATTACTTCCTCCCCTTTTGATATGAGCATTTTCTTTTCCACCATGTTTAGGTCTTGTTCCTGCATTTTCCCAATCTTAAGAAGTAAATCTGATTGCAGAGATATCATGCTTAATTTCCCTTTACCTTCACCTTCTTCAATGGACATCATTTGTTCCTCACTGTTTTCCTCAATTTCCAAATCAGTAAGTAGAGACAAATCCCTAAACTCTTCCATCATCAACATGGCTACCTTGGCATGTTGTCTACTCAAGGCATCTGCAACTTTATTTGCCTTGCCTGGTGTATACAGTATATCTAGATCATAGGCAGCTAGGAACTCTACCCATCTATGTTGCCTCATATTCAAATCTTTTTGTGAGAATAAATATTTCAGTGCCTTATGATCAGTGTACAAAATGAATTTGGCACCTAACAAATAATGTCTCCAAAGTTTCAAGGCATACACAACTGCTGCTAGTTCAAGATCATGGGTTGCATATCTGGTTTCATGTGGCTTTAATTGCCTAGATGCATAGGCTACCACCTGGTCTTGCTGCATCAACACAGCCCCTAACCCAGAGCCACTTGCATCAGTGTACACAACCAAATTTTCATTTCCTTCTGGCACTCTCAATACTGGTGCATTAATCAGGGCTTCTTTTATTTTGATAAAAGCTTGCTCACATTTTTCTGTCCATACAAAGGCTTGGTTCTTTCTAGTTAAATTGGTAAGTGGTGATGATATTTTTGAGAAATCTCCTATAATATCCTGCCATCCCCATAAATGATCTAATCTCACTGATGGTGCTAGGCCTTTTCCATGCTTGGATTGCCACTACCTTATTAGGGTTTACTGATATTCCTTTGGCAGAGATAACATGCCCAAGAAAATGCACTTCTTCTTTCCAAAATGCACATTTTGAAAATTTTGCCTTTAAATCATTTTCCCTTAGTCTTGACAAAACTAAATGCAAATGATTTTTATGCTCTTCCACTGTCTTAGAATAAATCAAAATGTCATCAATAAAAATCAGTACAAACTTGTCTAAATAATCTCTAAATATTCTATTCATCAAATCAACAAAATATGAAGGAGCATTTGTCAAACCAAATGGCATAACCAAAAATTCATATAAGCCATATCTTGTATTAAATGCAGTATACTTAACACTTGAGTCTTCAACCTTCATTTGATGGAATCCTGATGCTAAGTCTAGCCTAGAAAATATTTTAGCTTCACTGAGTTGGTCAAAGAGATCATCTATTCTAGGCAATGGGTATTTATTCTTGATGGTTACTTTATTTAGTTCCCTGTAATCTATGCACATTCTCAAGGTACCATCATGTTTTCTTACAAACACTACTGGAGAACCCCAGCAGGAATTGCTTGGCCTTATAAATCCCTTGCCTTCTAATTCTTCCAACTGATTTTTCAATTCTTTCAGTTCACTTGGCCCCATTCTATAAGGTTTCTTGATTATTGGACTTGCTCCTGGAATGAGATTAATTTGGAACTCAACTGGTCTGTGGTGTGGAACACCCTTAACTTCCCCAAACACATCCAAGTATTCATTAACTATGGGAATTTCTTCAATGGTTAGTTCACTCAGATCTTTTTCTAAGTCAACTAAATGATACAATTTCCCTTCCTTAGCTACTTCACATAGAACTGTGATCCTCTGGCCTCTAGAATTTTGCAATGATATGGTGGATGAGTCTAAATTAATTATGGCTTTAAATTGCCTTAACCAATCTACCCCCAATATAACTCCTATATTTGGGTAATTTAAAACATATAAATTGGAAATAAAAATATTTCCTCCTATGTTTAACTCCACATCCACACAATTCATGTTCAAAACACTAGAACTCCCTAGGGGACTTTGTACAAGCAATGGGGTTTCAACCAAAATGCAGTTTAATTTTAACACTTTAACTAATTCATAGGAAATCAAAGAGTGTGTTGCTCCAGTATCATATACTACTGGTATGGGTATGGCACAAATGAGTAATGTACCTTCCACTTGACCATGATTTTCAGCATCAATTTTCACTGCAGATTTGCCTTTACCTTCCAAAGTTGCCAATTTCCCTTGCTGTTTATTCTCAGGACAGTTCCTCTTCATATGCCCCTCTTTCCCACATAGGTAGCATTTGAAGGCTCCTCCTTTTAACTCTGGGCACCTTGGTTTGATGTGTCCTTCTTTTCCACAATGATGGCAAACCAATTTCTTCTTAGTATCATTGGCTTTTGTGTCTTTACTCTTCCTGTTGTCTGCCTCCTCCTTCTTTTTATCATAAGGGTGATATCTTCCCTTATCCTTCTTGTTGTTGCTCTTAAAATTCCTATATTTCTCTCTTTCTTTGTCATGTTGTTCCAGTTTCAAGGCCAGATCAATTACTTGATCAAATGTTCTATCTGCATATGGTAGCATAGCTCTGCTAAGTCCTGGGTTTAGTCCTTTTATATACCTATCATTTTTGGATGCTTCATCTGCCACTAGCATTGCTCCATAATTAGATAGCCCCTCAAACTTTTGAGTGTATTCAGTGACATTCAAAGTTCCCTGCCTAAGTTTGATAAATTCTTCAAGCAAAATGGTCTTGGCTGATGCTGGTACAAATCTTGCCTCCAACATCTCCTTGAACTGATTCCAAGTGATTTCATTTTCATTTCTTCCAGCTATGATCACCTCCCACCAGCTTAAAGCTACCCCTTTCAGTTGTCTTGAAGCTACTTGCCTCTTCCTTTGGTCATCCAACTGCATGTCATTGAAAATCCTATCAAGTGTTCTCAACCATGCTTGAATTTCCATCACACTCTCAGTTCCTTCAAAACTCCTGCCTCCCAAATTGGAATAAGTCTTCAGTAGTTTTGAAAGCTCTTCATGTGGGTTCTCAGGCCTATGCCCAATTCCATCTCTTAAAACCCTCACAAATTCTTGCATATCAAGCATTTGGGGTGCACTGGGTCCTGCATTGTGATGAGATCCTCTTCCTACCATGGTCTGCTAACTAAATTCTGGGCAAATGGTATTAGTATATTATGAGTACTTCTATAATTTCTGTTTTCTTATCTAAATTATTTCATCCAAAACAAACAGACATAATATATTTCTATAATACTTAACAATCAATGCAACCAAGTGCTCTGATACCAACTGAAATGACCCTCCTATTTCCACCCTAATTTCATAAGGATTTTTTTTTAAGAGATGATATATAGATATATCATTCATTACAAATATATTATCCCAGGGTCATTTTCTTTATCCAATAAACAAAATTTATCCAGGATCTTTCACAATATAAAAATATTGTTTTTAAATCTAAATCATTCCTAACATACATATATGAAGATATCTATGTTATATTCTACTAGAATCAGAGTATGATAATATGTAAGTAGAAATCCTTTTAAATCTATTAAAATGTGATAATTCCCTTTTAAAAGATTAATTATTGTATCCTGATTTTTGACCATAGAATCCACTGGAAACATGTACTTCAGTCTGTTATTCTAATTAAGAAATGATCAAGTATTAATCAGTGGAAAGCAAGCTTTTAATATGGATGATTGTGTTAAAGTCTGTATAGTATCAAACTCAGGCTAAAAGAAAGTGGATCATAAGTGAACACAAGCAACATCTAGGCGTAATGGAAACGCGCCTAACTTATATATGAGAGGTCACGAGTTCGAGTGCTATGCTGGTCGGTTCAAACACAATTTTTGTTTTTTTTTATCTTTTCTCCTGTATGTTTGAAATCTGATATCTACCTATATCTGCACATATATATTTAATTTTTGCCTATAATCTAACATACAAAACAATATTGCTTACTTTATTATTTTTGAAACCCATTCCTACAACTGCTCTAGGAATTTAGGTTTATATTTTTGCCCAAATATCAACATGTACACAGATATACATGTACATGTCAATAACTTTACTCATTTTCCAGAAAACTGGGTTCAAATGGTTCCATGCTTCATTGATTTGAAGTGAACAATTTGCCTGCCTATGGTCTAACCATGTGGTTAATCTGACCATTCTTTTATTAGCATTGTTGCCAGGTTTTGTTTGTTCAAACCAGTTTACATTGCTTATCTGTCTTAACCTTTTAAAGATGATTGTGGTGAAACAATTGCTAAATGTACTAAGCTTTTGAAATGCATTTTTATTTTCAAAATACAATCTATCATGATCAACCAATACATCATTTATTTGAAGCTGGTTAACTCATGTATCCTGTATCTGCTACACACTAGTTCAAAGCAATGGAGATACCATTCATTGCATTCTGTCTGAAGCCTTTAAAAACATTTTACTTTTCTCAATATGATTCAGAAATGAATTCAAACTTATTTATAAAGCATTTCAGTAAAAAGGAAACTAAAATCCTTATAAGTTTACTTCTAGCTAAATCCAGATTTTATTCTAAAACTCAGTGCTCTGTTTTGTCTCAAGATTAACTAATACATAATATAAATTGTGCATAACAGTAGCTCACCTACATATGCATATTTCTTTTCCAAACATCCATATCAATACTTAAGATCATTTCCTTGTTTCCCACTCAGATATTTCTTTAAGATTTTAAACCTTAGTTCATAACAATATATTTAACATGATACAACTAGTCCATCTAACCATAATAGAATTCATTACATGACTGGAAATCTTAGAAACATAAGATTTTTTCTGAATACATGCAGATATAATCAATTTAGGCTCTTATTGAAACTAGCTAGCATGTTCATTCACTCCTCCATAATAGCCATAACTTCATTTTTACTTAGTGCCTGGGTTACCTGAAAGAGCATGATTGGCTGCCTCATTTTAAAATGAGACACCCCATATGCCATGAGCAAACAAGGGTCAGATCTAAGATCTGGTATGAGTAACATCAATACATTCATGATATTAAGCAATAGAGAATATAAGGGTACTAACTTGTTATTTAAGCAAATTTCTACAATCAATTACTTTAACATAGTATAATTAAGTTGACTCAGGTATGATATATTCATTTACCATTCTTACACTTGCATACATAATCATGCAAACATAATTATCTATTTGCAACAATTGCATTCACTGGAACCATCTTGGTTCCATACCATTCAACCTAAGAAATATCCATATTCCTATTTCTTCATTTACAGGTTGTATAATTCAATTTAAATCCCTGCCTCATCTGCTATTAAGGAATCACAGGGACACATTGCAATGAACTAATTCACATCATTGCACAAAGATCTCAGGGCTTAAACAAACCATGTGCCAACTTGCATACTTCAAATATGACAAGCATTCCAGCAGTCTTCTTGGCCTTCCCTTCCCTAGTTTATTTACTAGTGTATTGACTTAAATCCTATCATCAAATATGCTAAGTGAACATGTCACTGCAAACATGGAAACATCCATAATCTTCCCTAGCATAATTCTCCTCAGAAATAAGCAGACAGTTATTTCCTAAATGGGGTCAATATGTCTTGATCTTAGTAAAATATAAGAATATTTTCAACTGTAAAAAAAAAGAGGCATGGCATGTTCTTTTTATATTGATATGCAAGCCTTTATGATTGATTCAGATTCAGGATCTGGTTCAATCATAATTTTAGCTTGTGGGTTTCTTCCTTTTTTTTTGATTTGATTAAGGGCTCAGCACTTAGAAAATTTCTATTGCACCCTTAACATTTTTCTTCTCAAGCCTCAGCACTTATACCAAGTATAATGCAGCTCCCAACATTTTTGTAAAGTTTCCATGCCATAGATCTATAACAGTTGAGAGTATTCTCTATATAATTTTAAGATCCTAGACTTTAACATTTATGAGTATAAATAAAACAGTATGATACACATCCAAAGACAAATGTCTCAACCAATCAAAGATCATCAAAATCATCCATATTAAATCATATCAGATTTAAAATAAGACATCCAAAAAGCATTGATGAAATCATATACATCAAAACCAGAAATATATAAATGGCAATATAAAAAGTGGCTGCCTCATCTCAGGTCTTAATGCCATGAACTCAGTGAGGTTACTCACCTAAATATTTCCCCTTATTAATCCAGAAAATCCTTGTATGAGTGTTTTCTTCTTCCTTCCAATATTTTCTTCCTTTCTTATTTTTTTGTGCAGCTCGGGGTAAAAATAATTCTACTGGCTAAACTGCCTATTTATATGCATTTTTTCCACTAGGGTTTTGTTAAAACAGAATTCCATTTCTGTCCTGGCTAGCATCATGCATTTTTCATTCATAATACCCCGGCCATATTAACCAATTTAAAGGCTGCATTTTCTTTCTTTTACTTTTCAGAAAATGGCCACTCACCTAGTCATGTTAAAAGTGTGACTATCCTATCTTATATTTTAATTATTCCTGAGAATCCCCTTTGCTATTTTTGCCTACACAAGCATATTGACTTGTATCACATTTCATGTCATTTTAATGTTATAGTTTCACTTGCTTATATATATATATATATACTTTTCAGTACTTAAAAATGTATATTTGTATACATATCTTATCTAGGCTTATTTAATTCCTCTTTAATTTCAGAAATATATGCACCTATATGTATACAAGTTTACAAATCCTTATAACATATATATATGTATAATTTTCTTTTCTGGGTTTTAAATAAAATCTGTTTACTGATTTAAAGTAAAACTTACTTTTCTTATTTTCTAAGATGATCCATATAATTCCAGAAATCAAATATCCATGTTGCAAAATCATGTTTGTATTGCTTTTTAATTCTTGTTTTAAATCCAAGAAATCTGGAGTTCTTCCTTGTGCCATTTCAGTGTGCACGTGCACACATATACTTACACACTATTTATTCCAACAATTTCACCATATTTAAATCTAAATATTTCAAAAATTAAATCATTTTACAAAAATGATTTTTCACAAAATTTTGGGGTATTACACAAACTAAACCCTCAGGCAGATACTGCATAAGCCAGAGACGTCGGGTTGCCTATTGAAATATGCGATGGAGCTTAGTCAGTACGATATCACCTACTGTCCCAGGAAGGCAATCAAAGGCTAGGCGCTCGTAGATTTCATTGAGGAATGCACCTTACCAGTTGAACTCCAATCGAAAGAAGAAGTAAACACCTCGTAGTTCTGGTAGTTGTTTATAGATGGAGCATCGAATGAACATGGGGAAGGTATCGGGTATATACTGATCACTCCAAATGGGTAGAAGCTATATGGAGCAGTGCAGCTCGGTTTTAAAGCAACCAACATTGTGGTGGAATATGGGGCTTTCCTCACAAGCCTAAGAATGGCCCAGGTAACGAAGGTATCCCACATCAAAATTCATAGTGATTCCCAACTAGTTATGAACCAAGTGTAGGGCAATTACTAAGCGAAGGAACCGACCTTAGCCAAATATATGGAACTGTCTAAGAAATTACTAGAGCAGTTTGAACAATTTGGGATAGAACAAATTCCACGTGAAAATAATTTATTTGTCGACTCCTTAGCAAAACTTATTAGTGCCAAAGTGGCTAGCAAAATGAAGGCAATACCAATTTGGCATCAAATAGAGCCATGTATAAAGGAATCAAATCAGATACCGGTCCTGACTCGAGCCCAATGGGCTACCATTCAAGGAATGTGAGATCAGGAGACACCAGAGAATCAAGAGCAACCCTCAGTTGAACCCTTGCCTCACAAACCAAGAAGAATAACTAGATGACCCCCATCAAACAATTTTTGCTAAACAGAGTCTTACCCTCGAACCGGAACGAAGCCCAAAAAATAAAATACCAAGCTTCGTCCTACACCTTCTTTGATGGCACACTATATAAGATAAGTTATTCAACCCCTTATCTTAAGTGCGTTTCCAAAGAAGATAGGGCACAGGTCATAAAGAAAGTACATGAGGGCCAATGCGGAGATCACTTAGGGGAAAACAAATTAGAAAAGAAAGTATAAAAGCACGGTTACTATTGGCCTATGACACTTTAAGTTGGAAAAGAATTTGTAAAGAGGTGTGATCGATGTCAATGATTTACAAGTATCCTAGATAGCCATCACATGAACTCATCCTACTTGCAAGCCCACGGTCATTTGATATATGAGGCAAAGATCTGACATGACCACTTCCAATATCAAAAGGAGGAGCTAAATAGGCCATAGTGGCAATATACTACTTCACCAAGTGGGTAGAGGCTACGAAGAAGATAGTCACTTTCATGTTGAGGAACATAATCAGTAGATACAAAATTCTCCATAAGATCATTTCTGACAAATGCACTCAGTTTGAAAGTGAAGAGTTTGCTGAGCTTTGTGAGAAAAACGACATAAAAAAAGTTTTTTTTTCAGTTGCTCACCCACAAGGAAATGGGCAAGTAGAGGCTACAAACAAAACCATCAAGAAGCTACTTAAGAAAAGGCTACAAAAAGCTAACCGAAAGTGGCAGAAGAACTATCTTTAGTACTGTGGGTTTATCGAACCTCAACCAGATCTCAAAGTGGTTATACCTCTTTTTCGCTAACCCATGGATATGAGGCGATGCTTCCTGTCGAAGTAGAGATCTTATCACAAGAAGTTGAAGGAAAGAAGGGATGAAGTAGTGGTAGTATCGACTGCATATCGGCAAAGAATGGCAAAGAATTACAACGCCAGACTCAAAGAGAGAAACTTCTGCATAGGATACTTAGTACTGCGAAGGATAATGACCAACACAAAGGATCCAACAGATGGGCGTTGGTTTCGAATTGGGAAGACCTGTTAGTCATAGCAAAGGTATTAGCAAATAAGGTATATCGAATATCAAGACCTGATGGCAACCTAGTTCCAAGGACTTGGAACTCAAAGCACCTCAGACTTACTTTGTATGACCTACATTGCTTATATAATGTACATTGTAATTACTATTATAAAGTAATAATCCAACGAACTGGATGTAGGGATATTAGATAGCTCAACCAGTATAAAAATATCTATCTATTAATATTCTTTGACATAGCTAAATGTTACCAAGAAAACTTGTCAACACACCAAAGTAGAATTAAAGGTGCAGAAATGTCCTTCTAAGCTTCTTTTGATTAAGTAGAAAAAGTTAGGATCTTATCGCTTTCTTTGATTAACCTTTCGAATAGTTTTTGTTGTGAAAACTCTTCTTTGTCCAACCTTTTAACCCAGTTGAAACACTTATATCCCTTTCTTATAAGTCCTTCGAGCTTGCTAAAGTTGTTTGGTTATCCTTTCAAAACCTCCTTTTGAAACGGTTGTGAAGCACTAAAGGTTGGCACTAAGGATTCAAGAATATGGTTTGACTAGATAGGTTTCGACTTCGTCGAAAGCTGGTCTTCTAAGTGGCTTGGGTTTAATCCTGAAATTTAAGGGAGAACAAGCTAGGTTTAAAGTTTCGAATCACTAAAAAGTGAGCGTTTGGTGAGTAATGGTTTGGACCTAAGGACTTAAGTGTATCGGTAAAGTGTTGTGATGCCTCGGCTCTAGTGACCAAAATATCAAAGGGAGTTTACCGTCCGATAGCTCAGATCAATGGGTGATAAAGGAGCGATCTCTCGTATACACTACTTTGGATCAACATGGATACATTTAAGATACCTAAACATCTCTGAAATGGTACGTATCTCATCTCGACACAATGTAGTATACACGAGTTCAAGGAAATTTGTATCTAAATCACATATCAGAACACAATATATAATGGTTTCACAAAACAGCGGACCAAAAAGATAGATATATACATATACAAGCACAAATAGACGTCAGACTATCACCATACATCTACTACTAAGTATTCATGCATATTATATATAACTGCCCCAAAAATGGTGTCCTAATACTTACACAGACAAATATATACACAGACAAATATATACAAAGGACATACGACATGACTACACAAAATCAACTTGTTCAAAGGACTATAAAAGTATCTCCCTAACATCTCTCCTCCAGATGACTCTAACAGTTCCTTTGAGGCATGTAGCAAGCGTGCGTCCGTGAATTTCTAAATCTACAACTACCTTAAATTTATATACTGTATGCCAGTTGCCGCCCATCTCAATGTCGTATGAAATCACCTCAAAACATGAAAAGGTAATCATCCTGAAAAGCCTCGGTCTGACCCGAGGAGTTGTCAAAAACAAAACCTCAAGTCAGGCTATAAATCTAGCTGTGAGTATAATAGTGTAACAATGATTCATATAAATGTGTGGAGAGTCGGGTTATATATGTGATATTAAAAGAAATAGATATGTCACACACTCCATAATCTAAACCCGCCCACATCCCATTGAATTATTTCGGTTTAAATACACGTGTCATGACACTATTTAAAGTGAATCACAACTGCAACTCTAATCAACCGGGATATCACATCCTATTCATTTATAAGTTGCATTCATTATTCAATAGACATATCACTGTCAAGTTATTCATATACGAGGTTTGGAATTTACTAGTGAATCCTACTCATTATTCACTCATACTAGACTCTGTATAGAACCGATATCACGGCCTTTTTCATCCGTATGTCTTTCGATTAGAAATTATCGGTGCCCCACACGATCTATTAGTTGCACTATCTTCTCCTGTTCACCGCTTGGCGCTCACCCCATTGTGCTGTAATCTTCATCTTTGTTTCACCACACATACATTAATGAGATTACTCTCGATTCTTCCTCGTTTCCCGTTTGTACTGCGCCTGTCACCGTGGTTGTGTCGGTGCAATAGATCGTTTGGACAAAAAGTGATGAGGGACTAGGTCATCATGATTCAGGAAGTGACCCCGAATTTGTCCGCTAGGATGGATTCTAGCGTTTAGTAGTCTCACCATGTCTCGTTTGCTTAATCAGTTAAATTCATTCAAATTCTTTTGTATTTAACTTCCCAATATACCATTTATCCCCGAAATGGTATCGTTTTCTACTTTATATCACATATAAATGTCGTGTTCATGCAACATAGCATTAACTTGTAGTATATGGCATTATATATATAATGAACATTTATAAACATAACATGAAAACACAACTTGGAAGAATTTCATCGGATTTGAATTTAAATTGTAATAAAATGTACGTTTCAAATTTGGACTTGATTTTTGATGACGTCATTATAATTTAATTTATAGAATTTTTCCATAAATTTTAATTTTGAAAAAAAAAATATTTTCGGTTGATGCATTTTGCGTCAAATGCCGGTTCTTTTGAAATTTTACATAATAAGATAACTAGTTTATTTTATTGCTGTTTTGTGATCGCGTAACGGTGTCGTGCACGATCGAATATTTATTTTGGTCATTCGCGGTCCATACGCGAACGGAATATTGCGTAGCGTCGTACTTTAAATTTTTTTGGTCATGTTCACACCTCCGACAACCGAACTGCGACCATCGTCGTGTTCTGCTACGTAATACGGTCCTGCTGGTACCTTCCATTTTGGCTGTAACACTTTCGTTCACCATATGGATGCGGACATAACAGTGTCATTTCTGATCACCACGGGGTTCGTCGGTCAGGCGAAAGCTAGTCGATTTGTTCGTCTCACTTCCCTCTACATATTTCCTTTTGGTTGCCTTCTCAAAATCATCATAGATTTTGAGTTATTAATAATTAAATTTTTGGAACAAAACTTATTTTATAATCTAAAGTTTGCATGGATACTAATGCAAGCATGCACGTTAATTTAATGTTCACTATTTTATGAAACAAGCATGTACGTTCACTTTATGCTCATTATATTATAATAATAAAGCAAACATGCACATTCACACCACACTAACACACAACACACACAACCACTAGCATATATAAACATTATACTCTCACACACAAACTACCACATAAGCACCTAACACACGCATGAAACTAACGCACACACAAAGTCTCTCACATACACATAAAAACAGTACCTATATCTTATTGAAGTTTTTGTAGTAAAATGTGTACACAAATTATAAGATGTACTTTTGCATATATGGATTATAGTTTGATAACGTAAATATTAATGGTTGAGCATATACAACCTAAGTAAGAAGTGAAATATATTTATTTTACTTTTATATATATAAGAAGAAACATTGCACTGCTTTGTATATTTGCTTACAGGCTAGTGAATAATGGATACGTTAGACATCATCATAAGGTTTTTCTTTTCGTGTATATTTGGATTAATTTAACGTAGGGGATTACTAAGTTGTTTAAAATAATGAAGTGTCAAAAATAGGTGGTATACTGAGCATATTAACGAAGCATACTAGTTACAGTAAGCAATATGATTTAATAAAAAATGACCGTACATACTGACATTGATATATAATGGTAAAAAAAAGATATCATACTCACTTTGATTTTGCTGAGGAAACAAAAACTTGAATCTAGCAAGGATGAAATAGGAGGAAGATGCGTATGCTTCAGATTTTCAAGAGGAAGAAAAATTAATGGGGCAGTGGTTTATATAGGTTATTTTCTGAGACTTTAGGCTTAATTAATCAAATAGTTTAAAAGAAAATTATGAAAGGGATAAGTATGAAAACATCGGTCGAATCAAAATAAAGCTATTTATTTTATTTTTCAATAAATAATTTTATACTCCTCAAATAAATTTTTGTACCCTTAACCGTGATATTGCCTTACCGTAATTTGGTCTCTGATTGCAATTCCGCTCGTGGCGTTTTACTCCAAATATTATTTTATATCCATAACGAATTTTATTTATTTATTATTATTTTTTTAACAATTTTTTTTGCTATATATTAAAACAGTAGCGGCATGTTACAGACTTCCCTCCTTAAAGAAATTACGTCCTCGCAATTTATTTAAAGAGTATCATAAGCTATTCATATATTAAAAATCGTCCTATCAACTAATAAAATCCTAACATCTATGACTCGATGAATATATAAATACGTACCTAATGGGTTTCAATTAACTCAGGATGTGATTGTCTAATTTGCTCCTCAGTTTCCCAAGTGCAGTCTTTGGGATTATCTGACCATTAAACTTTGACTAGTGGAACTTGCTTATTTCTTAACTACTTCATCTTTGAATCCACTATTCTAGCTGGCTCAATGGTGAATGTCAAGTTTGGTTCAATCTCTAGTTCCTCTAGCTGCTTTGGTTCTATAACATTGTCAAAATCCCATAGACATTTCCTTAATTGGGATACGTGAAACATATTATGAACTCCGAATAGATATGCTGGTAATTCAACTCGGTAAGCAAGGCTTCCAATACGCTCCATAACTGGATAAGATCCAATATACCTTGGAGCTAATTTTCCTGCTTTGCCAAATCTTACAATTCCTTTTATTAGGGATACCTTTATAAAAACGTAATCTTCAATTGCGAATTCAAGATCCTTTCTACGTTGGTCAGCATAGCTCTTCTGTCATGATTGAGCAATCTTCATACGATCCTTGATAAGCTCGATCTTCTCAGTCATTTCTCGAACCATATCTGGTCCTAATATAAGTTTGTCTCCAGTTTCTAACCAACAGGCTGAAGAACAACACGATCTTCCATAAAAAGCCTCAAATGGTGCCATATCGATACTGAATTGAAAATTATTATTGTAGGAGAATTCAATCAAATGAAGATATTCTTTCCATGAACCCTAGAACTCTAAGATACATATCCTGAGTAGATCTTCCACAACTCGATTTACTCTTTCAATTTGTCCATCCATCTGAGGATGGTATGTTGTGCTAAAATTGAGTTGTACACCTAAGACTGAATGCAAACTTTTCCAGAATTGAATGGTAAATATCGGATCACGATCGCATACTATATTCTTTGGAATTCCATGCAATCGTACAATATGTTTCAGGAATAGTCTGGCTAAACTTTCTGCAGTTCTATTCATTTTAACAGGAATGAAATGGGCACTTTTAGTGAGTCTATCAACTAACACCCATATACTTTCATTTCCTGACCTTGATCTGGGAAGTTCATCAATGAAATCCATAGAAATCTGTTCCCATTTCCATTGAGGAACTTCGAGAGGTAATTAAAGTCCACTGGGCTTTTGATGCTCACCCTTTACTAACTGACATGTAACACATTGTTTCACATATTCATCGATGTCCTTCTTCATGCCTTCCCAATAGTACATCTGCTTCATATCATTATACATCTTTGTACCACCGGGATGTATAGAAAATAAAAATTGATGACATTGATCTAGAACTTCTTTTCTCAAATAGGCTATGTTAGGAACACATAGTCTTCCTTTAAATTTCAAGTTGCCCTTCAACTTGCTGAGACCTTCTGATGCATTTCCATTCTTCAATTTATCAATTTGATAGGTTAGGATTGGGTCATTTCTTTGATTACCTTAAATTCGATCGAGTAAACTCAGTTGAATATCCAGACTTGCCAACATGGCTGTTATTTCTTCTACTCTTCTGAACTGGAGGTTACAAGAAGATAACAATTCTAATTCTTTCCATTCTATCAACATTATTGATACTACGGCATGATGTTTTCGGCTGAGAGCATCTGCCACCTTATTGCCCTTGCCTAGCGTATACTGAATTTCTAGATCATATGTAGCTAGGAATTCGAGCCATCGTTACTGTCGCATATCTAAGTCTTTTTGAGAGAATAAATATTTTAACAATTTGCGGTATGTGTATAAAACAAACCTTTCTCCCAATAGATATTATCGCCAAAGTTTCATGGCAAATACGACGGCTGCTAACTCAAGATCATGATTTGCATACTTTACTTCGTGAGGCCTGAGTTGTCTAGACGCATAAGCTATAACTCTACCTCGTTGCATTAATACTGCACCAAGCCCTGTTCCACGGGCATCTGTGTATACTACCAGATCCTAATTTCCTTTTGGAACTATTAATATTGGAGCGTTAGAAAGTAATTCTTTCGACTTCTGGTAAGCCCCTTCACATTTATCTGACCAGATAATTTAACTCCTTTCTTCGTTAAATTAGTTAGTAGAGCAGAAATCTTGGAAAAAACTTTTACAAATCTTCTATAATATCCTGCTAAACCTAAGAAACTTCTGATTTCATTTATTGATTCGGGTCGCTTCCACTTTTGAATAGCTTCGACCTTAGCTGGGTCGACTGAAATTCCTTTCTCCGAGACTATATGTCCTAAAAATTTCACTTTCTTCTGCCAGAAGTGACATTTTGAGAATTTCGCTTTGATTTGGTGCTCTCTTAATGTTTCTAACACCAGTTTCAAATGAATCACATGCTCTTCTTCAATCTTTGAGTGGACGAGGATATCATCAATAAAAACTATGACAAACTTGTCCAAATAGCTTCTGAAAACTCTATTCATCAAATCAACAAAATAAGCTGGAGCAGTCGTTAATCCGAATGGCATAACCAACCATTCGTAAGAACCGCATTTAGTCCAAAATGCTATCAGTGGAATACTGTTCTCTGCAACTCTTAGTTGATGAAAACCCGTGGCTAGATATAGTTGTGAAAAGACCTTTGCACCACTCAGTTGATCGAATAGATAATCAATCCTTGGCAGTGGATATTTATTCTTGATAGTAAGGTCGTTCAATTTTCTGTAATCTATACAGAGTCGGAGAGATCCATCTGCCTTTTAACAAATAAAGTCGATGCTCCCTAAGGAGAACTACTCGTTCTGATGAAATTCTTTTGCTCAATATCTTCTATTTGAGATCTTAATTCTTCCATCTCACTAGGGCACATTTGATTAGGTGGTCTACTAAAAGATTGAGTTCCAGGTTTCAAATCTATTCTGAACTCAACTGCTCGACTTGGTGGTAGACCAGTAACTATTTCAAAGATATCGAAAAAATCTCTAACTAATGGAATCTATCCTACTTCATCTTCTTTAAATTCCAAAGCAAATAAAGAATAACCTGAACTGGCATTTTCTCTTTCCAAAGCTATAAGGATTCACCTTGGGGTAATCAGGATGTTGGAGAGCGATTACTCGTTCCGAATAGTATAATTAAGCTTGATAGCGCTCGATCCAGTCTATTCCTAAAATAACTCCATAACTCAACGAATCCATAATAAGCAAATCACATGAGAAAGAATACCCAGATAAGCAAATTACGACTCCACTACATTTCATCTCTAGGGTAACGCATCCTCCAATAGGATTAGCCACCATAAGAGAATTTTTAAGAGAAGAAACATCCAATTTTAACTTTTCTACTATTCCTTTCGATATAAATGAATGTGATGCACCTGAATCGAAAAGAATTTTAATATATAATCCATGCCATAAAATAGTACCTACTAGTATCGAAGCTTGTTTTCCCTCATATAGTTTTATTGAACTGGGACCATCTAGTGCGAACATTTTCCCTTGAGTCTGCTTCTTCGGCTTTGTGCATTGTCTCGCTATATGTCCCATTTCATTGCAATTGTAGCATTTCTTCATAGGACCTTGACCCGTGTTTCTACATTCATTGGCATAATGACCCTTCTTTCCACATGAGTAACGTTCCACTTGTGCTTTAGCTTATTGCTTCTTCTGGTCCTCTTGCTTAGGTTCGAATGGTCGCTTATTCTTCCGAAATTTTGCATTCTTCTTCGAGAAGAATGGCCTCTTCCTATGTTGCTGGCTTTTATGAATAGGTTGACTTTCAGAAACCGAATCTCGCTCTTGTACCTTTTCAAATCTTAAAGCTATATGCACAATCTCTTCAAACGGAAATATGAGTTGAGGAAGTAACTTATCTCTCAATTCATTATTTAGACCAAGCACAAACTTATCATTCTTTTCCAATGGGGTGCTAATGAGTGTTGGTCCATACTTCAATAGTGCATTAAAATCATTGACATACTCCGTTACAGATAAATTTTTCTGAGTAAGATCGATAAATTTCTGAAGGAGTGCTGCTCTCTCGGCTTTAGGTAGAAAATGGGCTTTGAAAATATCTTTGAATTCTGGCCAAGATATGTCTTCCTCTGGAGTTGCAGCAGTTATGGCTTCATACCAATCTAAGGCACCTCCTTGTATCTAGCGAGATGCTAACCTTCTCTTGTTCTGATCGGAGAGGTTCAGATCTCCGAAGATTCTTTCGCATGTTCTCAGCCATGCATGGACTCCCATTATGCCTTCATTTTCAAGAATAGTTTACCACCTAGACTTGAGTAGTCTTTGCAGAGCTTGGTAAAATCTTATCCGGGATTTTGATTATTGTCTCCGAGCATCCCCATATCTTGAACACGCTTCATGACTTCGACCCATTGATCCATAGTTAAAAGTATATTTTGATTGCTTGATTGACCATTTGGTGACTCAACTATCGAGCCTGTTCTGGGTCTACCTGGTCCTACCATTTTCTGATAAAGAACATTTGTCATTTTATTATATAATAAAATTTCACTAACAATTACATATGTAACCCAAATACATATCAAGTATTATCCCAATGTTTTCCCTTTAAACCATTCATTAGAACTCATCTATCACCTATACGAGTTGATCCCAATTCCCGTGGGTTTTACTGACTATGTAACAAACTAAGTCGACTCCCTTATAGTAAAATGTGTTCTGATTACTAATTTATACAAATTCTTTTGAATCCTCGCTC
Source organism: Allium fistulosum (assembly GCA_030737815.1). Taxonomy (NCBI): domain Eukaryota; kingdom Viridiplantae; phylum Streptophyta; class Magnoliopsida; order Asparagales; family Amaryllidaceae; genus Allium; species Allium fistulosum. Next base: position 531,110,670 of record CM060908.1, on the reverse strand, counting down.
GGATACCACGCAGTGACGCACCGGCTCCAGTGACCGAAATATCAGAGGGAGTTTACCGACCGATAGCTCGAATCAATGGGCACTAAAGGAGCGATCTCTCATCTACACTACTTTGGATCAACATGGATACGTTTAAAATACTTGAACGTCTCTGAAATGGTATGTATCTCATCCTGACACATTGTAGTATACACGAGTTCAGGGAAATTTGTATCTAAATCACATATTAGAACACAATATATAATCACTACAAGAAAAACTATTTTTAGTTGCATTAATTGGTGGCGTTTTAAATTTTTTGCAACTGTTGGTAATTTTACAATATAAAAATAAACAAAGAAACGTGGCTAATTCTCCCGCCACTAATTCATGGAATTTTTTGCTAAAGTTTTTTGTCCCCGCTCAAATTTCCTTTACCACTTTTTCTTCTTCTCAAACTACTCCACTTATAAAAAATTATTCATCTCTTCCAATTTACTCCACAAGCCCTAATTTTCCTAATTCAAAAACTGCGACCGAACTAAAATAAAGTAAACGCGATTTTAAAAGCAGAATTCCAAGTTTCGCGAATCAAAATCCCAATTACCAAAATCAAAACCCCCAACCCAGACTTCGAACTGGATTTAGGTGATTGTGGAATGAATGCAGAGGCGGTGAAGGTGATTTCAAGTGGAGCGGTGGTGGATCAATTCGAGGAGGCGCTATTGTAAGAGACGAAGGCGAGTTTGAGTTTGAGATTTCGAATAGCTGAAGTTGCGAATTTCAGATGTGTGTCTGCCTTTTTCTTGCTTTTAGTTTATTGTGTCAAATATTTTTTATCAGTACATTGCAAATTAGATACTAATAAAATGAAGGAAAATTTATGTATATATAATTGCAGATCACTTTGCGGGTTCAATAAAAACATGCCTATTTGCAAAATTATTAAAAACATGGGTATATTTCTGCCACATCAGTTGTACAATGGTTTTCCCAATTAGGATGTAGCAAGCACACTAGTTCGGATCAAGCTATGTTGCCCTCTTAAAGTTACTTTAGAGCCAAAAGCAAATTGTGTTGCTAGTCCATGGTAAGGAAGTAGCATTAGAACTCAAAACAGAGAAGTATAGCTTTCGAGGATGAGGGTCAACATATATTCTTTGTATGTATTGATTGATGGATAATAAATGAATGATTGATATGAACCATTTTCACTTTGAATACATCAGTTCATCAAGATTTTGGGGCTATGTAATATGTCACTTGTAGATTGCTTGAACACACAATATGTAAACTATCAAGTATGTTATACGAGAGTAGTCTGATTATGTACAATTGCTTCTTGACCACATATGGTTTATTTGTAGGTCACAGTGATGAATGTTAGAAAGGTAATCTAAGAAAAGGCAATTGACATGGGACATTGTTAATAAAATCCATTCTTTTTCTTTTCTTTTCTCCCTTTAAGGTGATTGAAGCAGCTAAGAAGAGACCTGAGATATTGGTTCAAGTAGGGTTGAAATACAGATACATGCCTCCTGTAGCAAAACTGCTTGATATAGTTCACAGTGGCAAACTTGGGCATGTTAAAATGGTTGCTATACGTGAACATCGATTTCCATTTTTGGTCAAGGTAAAATGTATTCCCTTTTCAGTATGCAGTAGAACTATTCAGTACTTAGATGTAAGAAGTGAACAATGTTGGATTATTTTTAATTTAATCAATTGTTAAAACTGAAAATTATTGCTAAGACACAGCAGAAAGCCTACAAAGAGCATGAAGTGCATCCTATACAAATGGCGAGTTCATTTGTTTTGTTTTCTCATCTAACCTTTTAATTTTGTGGTTGTTCAGAAATGCTTGAGCTGATTCTATATCAAATTATTTTGTAGATGCATGTATGGTCCCTAACAAATTGTCCCCAATTCAACAAGTGTAAAAAATGTGTGTATTGTCAAAATTTAACTAAATACAAGGCATGCAATTTAATATCAATGCTGCATAGGATAGAATTGAATGAAAAGTAATCATTTTATTACATCCATTTGTCAATATTTTTGTATTTGTTGTGTATTTAGTTATACATGATCCACGAAAAATGATACTTTGGGTTATGAAAGGTGTGATAGATATCCTTTTCTATTGTCTGAAGACCCGATACACACACATATCCAGACAAGTCAAATAGAGTTTTCTAAACCACAAAGAGATATCTGAAGTTTAGCAATTGAAAACATTTAACCATATAATGTAAACTGTAGATGATCTTTTGCTTGTTAATTTCCTAGACTGGGTAATTTGTATAGGTGAAAAACTGGAATCGGTTCAATGTCAATTCAGGAGGAACACTGGTTGAGAAGTGCTGTCACTTTTTTGATTTGATGAGGCTTTTTACAGTAGCAAATCCTATACACATGATGGCTTCTGGAGCAATTGATGTTAATCACAAGGATGAAAATTACAATGGAAAGGTTAAAATTACATTTTTCGACTTGTCAAATAAATTATTGAAATCAAACATTTTGCAACATCTCTTCTGGTGGAAACATTGTGCAAAATTAAAAGATTTCATGATATGAAAGCTAAAATTCATTACTCTTGCATTCCAAGCAATTTGCAGTACTTAGATTCTCACTGATGGAAAGTATGAATCAGGTGCCTGACATAATCGACAACGCATACGTGATTGTTGAGTTTGATAATGGTTCACGAGGAATGCTTGATCTGTGCATGTTTGCGGAAGGCAGTAAAAATGAACAAGAAATTTGTGTAGTTGGCGACACTGGCAAGGTAATATTTGGAAAATATTTGCACATAGCTTGTTTATGACATGTTTTTTAAGAGGACAACATAGCGCATATATCCAAATCTACACCCTAATTGCAAGGTAATATTTGGAAAATATTTGTGCAGACTAGACATATGCACACCCACGCTTCAATGCACTCACTAACACAGCCTATATCCAAATCTACACCCTTACACACACAGTCCCAAACACATGAGAGTTTATATTTTTTTAGGTATATATAGTGGAGAGAGTTGCATTCAAGTACTCCTCCCTTGTTTTCATTTTAATGCACTATTTTGATTTTGGATATCATAGTTCAGCTAGTTTGTTATAACATACTCTGTTAATCCATTGTCTTACTGGGACTTGTATGTGGGTAACATATGCATACATCCATTTATATGTATTTAAGAGTGTGGTCCTGTTGTTCTGGTGTGTATACACTTGTTTCTATTGAATAATTGTTGTCACTTTTGTGGTGTTCATGTCTGCAATTGTTTCCCTTCATGTCTATTGAATAAAACAGAGGTAACCCTATAAATCAAATTCACAGTTGTGTATGTGTGTTGTGTGTGTGTGTACACACGTCTGTATGTAAGTATGTATATGTATATATATATGTTCATGTGTGTGTGAACTTATTTTTGGAAAAGGTGTCTTTGTCTCATGTTTTGCGGCCTATACTTTCTATTGTTTATGTACAGAGGAAGTAGGAAATAAGAGTAGGCAAATAATGTTGCAGACCAAAATAAATTAAATACTAAAAATAATCACAAGAAACATTAAAACTTATGATCACTTTTTCGTCCCAAAACCATTACATGATAAACTATATCTGGACATGGAGCTTGAATAAATATGGACATGAAAACAATGGCTTGCCTAGAAAGATGTCAAATTATAGGCAATATGTATTCTTAATTTTTTCTCATCTTTTAGTCCATGTATACCTTAACCTTATCTTTATCTTTCTTAATATATATTTTTCTTGTATATTCTGTACATGCAGGGATACGATATTAGCTTCCCCGTAACAAATTCTCATTGTAAAGATATGCATAAGCACATGTTTATATGCTTCATTGTTCAATCTATGGAGGTAATTTTCTTCCACTTGCAAAAACTTGTTATGAACAAACATTTCTATTCTGCAATCTTCATGGTCAGTGTTTTAGTGTCGAATGTTAAAACTATGCTACAATCATAAAAGGACTTTTGTGTTTTTGACTTTAGTTAGGCTAATTATGCTTATGTGTTATCTGACCTTGAAGATCTATGTTTGGATGGTCAAATAAACTATGTAGTGAAGGAATTCATATTAGAACTTGAATTTTAGGAACCATGGCATTTTTTCAGTGCTTTTGATATTTATTACTGGTTTTGGTTTCAAGATTTGGTGGTGTTAAACAATTGGTATCAACCAAGGATTTTTTGCAGTTTTTATATATAAATAATTACTGAAAATGAAAAAAAGTAGTATGAATGTGCAACTTCAAGATTGGAGATGAAAGTTGAATGTGCAGGAGTAAAAGGAGAAGAATGGTGGAGGAGTAGAAGATGAAGTATGCGTGGGGTTGAGTTGGTTATAAAACTTGTCAGTTGGGTGGTGTAGGAGTTGTTTGTGGTTACTGTGTTTGTGAAGGGGAGGATGAAAGTGCGTGGAGGGAATGGTGTGGTCGAATGTATGGATTGAGGAGGAAGTGATGAGGTTGCTTGCTTCACCTGATGGTCTAGAAGCCCTCTGCCAAAATCTAGAAAATACAGGAGCCCTTCACTTGACGGTAGCAGAAGCCCAAAAAGTAGGTCAGCATCTCCAGTTAGAGAGCACAAGAGATTGTTGAAGCTTTGGAAGGATTTGTCTACTTTGTCAGTTCTTCGCATAACTTTCAGTCTATGACTCTGTATGTATCTACTTCTGTTGACTTCAATACAGCCATGGTCTATGTTAGTATGGACATGGTGGGAACTACCCTTCAAGTGAGGGCAGTAAGAACGATCTTTTAGTGCAGTGGTCTCATGGAGCAGGTGGCATAGCCCTTATGCTTTGCAAAGCCGCTCAGGTATATATGTTATGTTAGTATAAGAATACTGTATCATATTTTACAAGTGATTCAAATTTCAAACAACTAAAATCTCTTTAGATATCATATCTAATTGTTGTGAGAATTCAAATTTTAAAACTTGAAACTTAAAACTTTTAAATTAACTTTTAAAACTTAAAAATCAAAGCTTATAATTTAATTTATTTAAAACTTAAAACATATAAAATAAATTAACTTTTAAAAATTAAATTCAAAATTAAATTAATTTTTAAAAGTTTAAACTTAAAACTTTAAATTAACTTTAATTTTACTTTAAATTAACTTTAAATTAACTCTAATTTGAAATTAACTTTAATTTTAAACTTTAAATTAACTTTAATTTTAAACTTTAAATTAACTTTAATTTTAAATTAACTTAGAACTTTAAATTAAATTAAATTTAAAACTTAAAATTTTAGTACCTTCAACTAAACTGTTAACTAATTGCTTTACTGTTAACTAATTGCTTTACATATTATGCATTAAATTACAATTTACAAAAGTATTATGAATTTAGGTGCTTACATTGTCATTTTTTTCTTGCTTAGGTTGTTGGATTCACCATTCTATCAAAGGAGGGTTCGTAAGTGTGCAAAATTGATTCCTACTATTTAAGCTCAAGAAAGGACTTTATTTCATTTTTTCATAACTTTGATAATTTATATGACATCATTTATAGTAGGATATACTTGTATAATGTTGTAGATGTTTGATCTCATATTTGAAGTCCTACGAGTTAACGTAATTGTTTGACTATCTGTTGTGCTTTCACTTGTGTAGGCATCAGACTTTTGAAGAGAGCAAATTTGGACTTGATGATGCTAGCTTTCACTTGTGTATGCAACAAAGAATTATGGGTAATCAAACATTTTGTTAGCACTAGTTAGATATAACATTTATTAGTACCCGATGTGTAAATTTGTATACAAATGGTTATTGTATGTGAGTTAGGTCATTTTGTCGAAAAACTATTGTATTGGAATGGTTATGGATATTTTATTTGATTATATGGTTAATGTGTTTTTTAACTTATTTGAATATGATGATTATGTGAGTGATTGTTGATTGATATAATAGAACCAAAATAGATCATTAACAGAAAATAATAGCATGAAAAAATGGTGTAAAATAATAAACAACTTTTAGTAGCGTTTCAAAAACGCTACCGAAATATATATAGTGGCGTTGAGTAAATGCAACCGTAAAACAGGGGTAAAGTTGGAAATTCTATTAGTAGCGCCAAAAAATCTTTTGGTGGAGTTTTTTAAACGCTACAAAAAGATTTATGGTGGCGTTTGAAAAACTTTGCCAAAAATGCATTTATAGTGGCGTTAAAATAAATGCAACAAAAAATCATGGATTTTTAGTCGCATGTTTTCTCGTGGCGTTTATCAAAACGCCACCAAAAGTTTTTGTAGCGTTTTTGAGCGCCACAAAAAATAAAATTTCTTGTAGTGAACAGTTTCACAAAACAGTGGACCAAAAAGATAGATATATATACATATATAGGTACAAACATACGTCAGACTATCACCATATATCTACAACTAAGTCGTCATGCATACTATACATAACTGCCCCAAAAATGACATCCTAATACATACGTAGACAAATATATACACACAAAAAAATATACAAAGGACATATGACATGACTACACAAAATCAACTTAGCATAGTTCAACGGACTATAAAAGTATCTCCCTAACATCTCCCCTCCAGATGACTCTAACAGTTCCCTTGAGGCATGTAGCAAGCGTGCGTCCGTGAAGCTCTAAATCTACAACTACCTTAAATTTATATACTGTATGCCAGTTTCCGTCCATCTCAATGTCGTATGAAATCACCTCAAAATGTGAAAAGGTAATCATCCTGACAAGCCTCAGTCTGACCCGAGGAGTGGTCAAAAACAAAACCTCGAGTCAGGCTATAAATCTAGCTATGAGTACAATAGTGTAACAATGATTCATGTAAATGTGTGGAGTCGCGTTATATATGTGATATTAAAAGAAATAGATATGTCACACACTCCATAATCTAAACCCGCCCACATCCCATTGAATTATTTCAGTTTAAATACACGTGTCATGACACTATTTAAAGTGAATCACAGCTGCAACTCTTATCAACCGGGATATCACATCCTATTCATTTATAAGTTGCATTCATTATTTAATAGACATATCACTGTCAAGTTATTTATATACGAGGTTTGGAATTTACTAGTGAATCCTACTCATTATTCACTCATACTAGACTCTGTATCGAACCGATATCACGACCTCTTTCATCCGTATGTCTTTCGATCAGAAATTGTAGGTGCCCTCACACGATCTATTAGTTGCACTATCTTCTCCTGTTCACCGCTTGGCGCTCACCCCGTTGTGCTGTAATCTTCATCTTTGCTTCACCACACATACATCATTGAGATTACTCTCGATTCTTCCTCGTTTCCCGTTTGCACTTCGGCCTGTTACCGTGGTTGTGTCCATGCAATAGATCGTTTGGACAAAAGGTGACGAGGGACCAGGTCATCACGATTCAGGAAGTGACCCCGAATCTGTCCGCTAGGATGGATTCTAGCATCTAGTAGTCTCACCATGTCTCGTTTGCTTAATCGGTTAAATTCATTCAAATTCTTTTGTATTTAACTTTCCAATATACCATTTATCCCCGAAATGGTATCGTTTTCTACTTTATATCACATATAAATGTCGTGTTCATGCAACATAGCATTAACTTGCAGTATATAGCATCATATATATAATGAACATTTATAAACATAACATGAAAACACAACTTGGAAGAATTTCATCGGATTTGGATTTAAATTGTAATAAAATGTATGTTTCAAATTTGGAATTGATTTTTGATGACGTCATTATAATTTAATTTATAGAATTTTTCCATAATTTTTAATTTGGAAAATAAAATATTTTCGGTTGATGCGTTTTGCGTCGAACGTCGGTTCTTTTGAAATTTTACATAATAAGTTAACCGGTTAATTTATTGCATTTTTTTGATCGTGTAAGGTTATCGTTCGCGATTGTATTTTTATTTCGGTCTTTCGCAGTCCATACGCGAACGGAATATTGCATAGAGTCGTACTTTAAAACTTTTTGGTCATGTTCACACCTCCACACACCTCCGACAACCGAACTACGACCATCGTCATGTTCTGCTACGTAATACAGTCCTGCTGGTACCTTCCATTTTGGCTGTAACGCTCCCGTTCACCATACGGATGCGGACATAACGGTGTCATTTCTGATCACCACGGGGTTCGTCGGTCAGGCGAAAGCTAGTGGATTTGTTCGTCTCACTTCCCTCTACATATTTCCTTTTGGTTGCATGCTCAAAATCATCATAGATTTTGAGTTATTAATAATTAAAGTTTTGAAAAAAAAACTTATTTTATAATCTAAAGTTTGCATGGATACTAAAGCAAGCATGCACGTTAATTTAATGTTCACTATTTTATGAAACAAGCATGTACGTTCACTTTATGCTCATTATATTATAATAATAAATCAAACATGCACATTCACACCACACTAACACACAACACACACAACTACTAGCATATATAAACACTACACTCTCACACACAAACAGCCACATAAGCACTTGACACATGCATGAAACCAACGCACACACAAAGTCACTCACATACACATAAAAATAGTACCTATATCTTATTGAAGTTTTTGTAGTAAAATTTGTACACAAATTATAAGATGTAATTCTACATATATGGATTATAGCTTGATAACGTAAATATTAATGGTTGAGCACATACAACCTAAGTAAGAAGTGAAATATATTTCTATTTACTTTTATATATAAGAAGGAACATTGCACTGCTTTGTTATTTGCTTACAGGCTAGTGAATAATGGATACATTAGACATCATTATAAGGTCTTTCTTTTCATGTATAGGGGATTACTAAGTTGTTTAAAATGAGGAAGTGTCAAAAATAGGTGGTATACTGAGCATATTATTGAAGCATACTAGTTACAGTAAGCAATATGATTTAATAAAAAATGACTGTACATACTGACATTGATATATAATGGTAAAAAAATATCATACTCACTTTGATGTTGCCGAGGAAACAAAAACTTGAATTTAGCAAGGATGAAGTAGGAGGAAGATGCGTACGCTTCAGACTTTCAAGAGGAAGAAAAATGAACGGGGCAGTGGTTTATATAGGTTATATTCTGAGACTTTAGGCTTAAGTAATCAAATAGGTTAAAAGAAAATTATGAAAGGAATAAGTATGGAAACATCGGTTGAATCAAAATAAACTATTTATTTTATTTTTCAGTAAATAATTTTATACCCCTCATACAAATTTTCGTACTCTTAGCCGCCATATTGCCCTACCGCAATTTGGTCTCTGATTACAATTCCGCTCGTGGAGTTTTACTCCAAATATTATTTTATATCCATAACGATTTTTAATTAATTAATTATTATTATTATTAACAAAATTTATTGCTATATATTAAAACAGTAGCGGGATGTTACAAGTGTGATGTTTCGACTCACTCGAAAAGTATCCTTTTGAATAGGTTGACGCAAGCAGAACACAATTGAATCAAAGAAAAGTATCAAAACGGTTGCATAATCATCAATATCAAAATCCTGCCTTCCTTAAACTAATGATATACAATCTAATCAACTTCCTCTAATCTGATTTCCTAATTAGGGTTTACAAATTTACAAATTTAAGAATGTATAAGGAAAGAGTGAATGAATTCGGATCCCCAAAACCAGACACCTAGGGTCTTATTTATAGGTGCAGGTTGACACCTTTTGACTCAAGGCTATCGACCTGGTCGAAAAGTGGCTTTATGGATCTTTTGTCACCTTTAGCACTTGCGCATCCCTCTGCATTGCACTTGAATGGATTTGAATGCCTCTGACCAGTCGAAAGGGGTGGAAGCGCCTTTTCCCTTGTGTTTCTTTGTTATTGCCAATGGACAGTAGCTTGACCTTTCGACTCTGTCGACGGGTAGTTCTCTGGGTTTAGAAGGTATTGACATACCCTAATTTTTGACGCAGAAGGTAGCTTTTGAAGAAATGCTTGCGGATAGATGCGAAACCTTTCTTGGTTGTTAAAGGCTTCGACCGGTTCGAAAGGCTTGACTATGCTTTCGAAAGGGTTATTTTGATCATGGCATCCTTCTAAGTAGTTCGAATGAAGGCGAAACCTTTGGTTTCAAAAGGTTTGGTGTGCATGTGAGGGGTTGTTATCCACTGCCTTCGAAAGGTATTCCTCCACTTATTCGAAACTTCTTTATGTAGGTGAAAGCATCTGTTTCGAAAGGAAGACATTGAAGTGAAATGGAGCTTTCGACCACTTTGACCCGTTCGAAAGCTTGTAACATATCTGACTTTTGGCTGCAGCATCCCTTCGACTCCTTCAAAAGGCTGTGTTGGTGCTGTTATCTCTCGTTGTTCCTTTTTCCCCTTATTCATTTTGGTTTCGACAAGGTTGAAGTGGGAATTGGTGGTAACACTTGCTCCCCTTGCGAATAGATGCCCTTGACTTTCCAAGTCAACCATTTCGAAACCCTTAATGTTTCCTGCCTTCATTTATATTTGATCGTATGGTTTGCCGTCCATGTTGACTTTTCTTATAAAGCAAGTTCCTTTCATCCCCTCTTTTATTTATCTGCAATTAGAAAAAAACTTCCAGCAGGAATCAAAGTTTTTAAATTCTCAAATAACTCCTATTTCCATCAACCAGAAACTCGAATCCAAAGTAATTTCTCATTATTTTTGCTTAATTTTTCATATTAAACTTTGATTTCGACATTCACCCAATTTAAATTCGAAATTCTGCTTGAATCTCATAAGGATAATTGTAATAATCCACTTTTCCGTACCCCTTGAGTAGACACTAATCTCCATCGATTAACTCAAGATGAACGAAAAACCGAACCATTAGGGTTTAAGAAAGAAGAGGTAGAAAAAAAGGTAGAAGAAAAAGAAAGAAGAACAACAACATAAAACACAAAACAGAAACAATATCAGAATCTCACATTCGCAGCGGAACAAAAATATAATAGATAATAAGTAATCTTTTAAACAAAGAACTATATCAGTTTATACATACATCAACAGAGTCAATATACAACTCAAAACAACAATGGACAGTTTTATAAACTTGTCCTCATACAGAATACACAGCGGAATAAATAATATCAGATACAAATACAACGTCTCGCCATCCATCTTGCTTCCAAAGCTCCAGAATATCCAGAATATCCTGATAACCTAACTCTAGACTGCCCGTGTGGAAATTGGTGGGCACCCAGAGTTTAGAAGGGAAACAATAAACTCCGAGTCAGTCATGGTGACTGGTGTGAGATCGTAAAACAGTTTATCTTTAAAAAAAACAACAGGAAGATTTTAAAGTCAATTTCGCAATGCTTTTGGAAAATGAAACTACCATAAGACCTCCCGCCACACACACAATGCAAACGCAGAATTGGAGGAGATTTCTTCTTATGATAGTCAAAGATTCTTACTACGCAAAAAAAAAATCAAATCCTTTTTGATATTATTATTAGTGCATAGTGTAGAAAACATTTCGAAAGTAAAATATAAATCTTAGCCAGCATAGGTACCATTATAGTATGCTTACTATAGCTACCATATTAGATGGCAGGTTCTACAACTAAAACCGTACAAGGCTCGTATTGTTTCTTTGGATTTCCAACAAATGGTCAGGCCAAGGAACTTCCCATTGCCACATGGAAACGCCTCTGGAAAGATGTCCCGAGAAATAACCTAACATTATGGTTAGATCTCTGCCAACACAAGGCCGGGTTACCTCTGCAAAAATAGGTAACTACTGACACGCATATGCCATTCCCCGATCGTAACCGATCTTCCCGAGGATCCTCGATTTCCAACAACCACATAATAAATTTGCAGTAACAACATAGGTTAAATATCTGGGCTCCATACCATGATACCACCTCTATCCAGAAGGAATGACATACACTAAGGGGCGCTACTCCCTAGAACCTTGCTGCATCCTTCCTGTTTTGACCATTTCCAGGTTGTGAGGTCTGACGAAGTCTCGTCCACAAAGCTACGCTTTGTCACAAAGCCATGCTTCGGGTCAAACAAATGATCAAAGAAATGATCATAAAGATAAATGATCAAACAAATGATCCTATCACAAATGATCAAACAATGATCATTACATAGCAACACTCAGCATGTCACGTTACCAAATTGGGAATATATTGCTGATAAATTTCAACTACATAACCTCTGAGCTCGTACGTCTCAGAGAAGGGTGTTAAGCTAAGAGAATAAATTCTCCGCCACCAACAGAAATGTATTTGAAAGAAATCAGCTTTATATCTCAATTTGTAACGTCAAACATACAATCCATACAAGTCTGTTCCGGGATCGAACAGAACCGAAGGCACTTCTCACGAAGCCCTTGCAAATCCGGATAATTTTCAAATTACGTCCGGACTTCCCGTCACTAAGGGTGATAAAACCTCTATATCGGAGATCAACCGATGCAGAGTAACTCGACGGTAATCCTTCCGTTTTCAAAAATATCCGGTCTTCAACACCGGTCATCAAATGCAATTCATAACGACGTATCACATATTCGGAATGGGTTATACGACCCCATGGTCCTTTCCCGGCTAACCCGAATAGTGAGCGCTTATTCAAAAATAAGTGTGGCATTCAAATTCATCTAATTCACAACAAATATCCATTCAAGGTAATTATTGATAGTCGGTTATTTAACTATCAACAAAGATGCGCAACATCATCAGATTCCAAATAATTTTCCAAATTATTAAATTTCCAAAAATACCTTTACAAGATATATAATTCCAGACTTCGAAAATAAAATCAATATTTTTTTTTACAGATTCCCTTTCCTTTATAAATTCCATAGTGAATTTATATTTCAAAATATCTACTGATATACGATTTTCAATTGATTTCAAATATTCACTTTCAATTTATCTTTACAAAGATAAATTCTAAAAAAAAACGTTTCATTTCATATTGAAAAAGCATTTCCATACTTATTTAAAAATAAGTATTTCACAAATTTATTCATTTTCAACATTTGAAAATATTAAATATACTTAAATCAAAATTAAGTATATATTTCATTCTTTAAGGAAATCATTTACTATAACATCTATTTGAGTCCGAATGTTACGTAAAACATCGTTACGACGACTCAAAATCACTAGTATAGGGATTCGGAATTAAGATAGATATATAAATCCCAATACTATAAAAAAAACATTTCCTTTCGGAAATCATTTACTATAACAACAGTGTTATAGTCCACCATTTCCTTATTTTTCGAAAACGTCTATTTCAACAATAAATGTTGAAATCTATGGTTTCGATATTTAACACATTTTAAAACATCGTTAAAACAATTAACTTCATTTTTATTGTCACTTCCCCAAAACAATATCCATTTTACTTAAAAATATATTCACTGTCCAAAATCGTTAATATACTTCACTAACCACATTTCACTATTTTCTACACATTTTATTTCAAGAGTTATCCACTATCCAAAATCGTGGATAAAATTCCCTTAATAACCTTCTATATTAAATTCATCAAATTTGATTGATTTTCGGATTTATAAAACAACGTTTATAAATTCTATTTTTTTAACAACTTCGATGTTATAAATCTCCTTTTATTAACTTCTATAATTTACTTATCAAAATAAGTGATTTCGGATTTATAAACAACGTTTATAAATTCTATTTATACTTTATAACAATTTCAACTTATAAAAATCATTTTTATTAGCAAATTCTATTCATATCCCATCTAAGTGCAAAAATCTAATTTATAAGTAAATTACTTATAAATCTTTTATTTTACAACATCTATTCATTTTATACTTCACAATTTATAAATCTATAAACCTCGTTCACTTATGATTTTTATTTCATCTCATTCTAACACTTACAAAACTCGTTTAAAATTCCAATGTTTTAAATTTATAAATATCAACCTTTTAAATCTTTTAAATAAACCGTTTATAATACTTTAAAAATCTCAATTTTAAACCATTTTATAAATAAATCAACTTTTATTTCAAAAATCACACTTTGGTTATATTTCACAAAAATCTTAACTTCTATAACTTTAAAATTTGAACCTTTATTTATTTAAAATAAATCACTTCAAAAATTTAATAAAACGTATATTTTCAAAGATCACTTAAAAAATCTCTTTTAAAATCAACATCGTCATTTTTTTAAACTTCAAAAATGAATCCGATGATGCAACACACAAATTTGTCAACCACGACAACAAACATCATATATCATCATATGATAACAGAATATACAACAATATCCGTAAATAAATAAATACAGTTGAGGAATCTAGTTGGATCCCTCCAACCTGTTTCCCTGCATCCACAGACATTAGCACAATACCCATTCCACTTCGAGGTGGAATATCGTGGTATATGGGATTTATAAAATATCATCCGCTATTATGCGGCGCAATAGGGTCTCATCCGCTATATAGTGCGGGAAATCGATCAATCCAATATATACATATGCCAATATGTATATATTGCTATATTTAATACTATATATATACTATCACATACAAACAGCAATCAATCAGTAAATAACTGCAAAAATCAACTTTTCCTTTTGAGTGAGAAAATCTCACCTTTGCTTTTATTTTTGCAATCCCATTTCCGTTTTGATCAATCTTCATTGTATTAACCTTGTATGACAATTATACAATTTATTAATATTCGAAATAAATCGATTAATCGATTATCGTTAAATTTATTTTCTTAACCAAAATTTTTATTTTTAACTAATTTTCCTTTTAAAAAAAATTCTTTTAGTAACTAAAATAATAAATCAAATTAATTACCCTAATACCTTATTTTAAAATAACAAGCAGATCTAAAATGTGTATATATTTTATTTTCTTAAAACTTCATATTCACTAATAAAATAAATTACAAATTTTCAAAAATCTATTTTTTTTATAATTTCCTCAACATTTTTAAAACCCTATTTATTTTCCAAAATCATAGCTATACCTTTAATTAGAACAAATCTATTGATCAATTTTCTATTAGATAAATTATCGTTAGTAACAAAAATGATTAAACAAGTTAATTAACCAATTTAATTACCGTAAAACACTTATAAAAAATACGAGACCTTATAATCTGTTTCAGTATAAGACAAACGTGCTCCACTACCTTCAGCTGCTTGTTATGGCCTCCCATTTCCCTTCTGCAGTCGTCGACAGGCATCCCTAGATCCCCCTAAAACCAGCAACTTCAAAAACCCAACCTCACTGGCCAATTTAACTCATCGCAACTACCAACCTACAGCTTCCAATGCTTCACACTACAACACATCTCCAGACCATCGCAACTACCACTACCTTCAGCTTCCAATGCTCCTTGGATAGCCAACACAACCCTCCACTCGCAATCGAATTCGCATCCAACCATAGGCGAGATTTTCTTTGCGCTCGCTCCTTCGCTCGGATCTCAATTCGCCATAAAGCTCGAGTCTTCCCCCATCACTGCCGTACTATGTCGCAACAACTCGCGATCGATGCCGACCTCAACGCGTACGTCGCCGGCTTACTCGCGAGCGCTACTCGAGCTCGAGTTCGAACCCAAAGCCATCGCGAACCCTAAATCGACCCCATTTTTTTCTTTTTCTTTTTTTTTGATTGAAGAGAGGTGATTTGGATCGAATTGAGCTGGGAAGGAAATCGAAACTGGAGAGGGAGTTGAATTTTTTTGAACAGAGGTCACCATTAATTTGCTTTAGAACGATAGATTCTTGAACAAGAGGGGAAAAAAATACGTCTTCGTTTACTTTAATTTGTTATCTGGCTTTGTACAAGTTCGAGTATTTTAAACTGAATGGAGGGAATAAGATTATGTTATTTTGCAGAGAATAGTCGTGCTCGCATTACCTAGCTATAGTGTTTTGATGGGGAAGGTAAAGTACTGATGTAGATTAAAATTAAAATTAAAATTTAAATTGAATTCGATTAAATTTCAACGTGTTTACTCACCGTACGGTCACATAACAACTTCGAAAAATACGAAATTTGAAATTCGATAATAATTCAATATTACGGACCCAATGGAACTGGTTTCGTCAAATTCCGAGACTGCGCCCCGGAACGCTATTTTTAAATATCGATTCGAACGATTTAATTTCAAAACTGAACAAATCAATTTCAAATTCGATTCTGAAGCTTCTATTATCTTCAGTATCATCAATATAAATTTTACAAGCTTCCAGATTATTTTTAATCAGCTTAAAATTGAAGTTTCAAATTTTTATTCAACTTACAATAGATTAAACCTTAAAATTTAATCGCCAATTTATTCTGATAATTTGAAATTCAAGTCAAACCATCATTCAAATATTTAAAATTAATTAAATATTTTCATTTTAAATTGTTCAAAATTCTGGGTCGTTACAATCTTCCCCCTTAAAGAATTTCGTCCCGAAATTACAAGTTAGGAAAAATGGTCCTTAACTCGTCTACTATTTTTCACAATCCAAATAGTTTTATCAAATTTTCAAAACAAATCTTTCTACTAAAGATTCGTTATTAATTCCACTAACTTTCCAACTTCAATTATAAGTTTCAAACAACATTGTTTACTTCAAAATTCAAATTTAAATTTAAACTTCCAAATTTTATCAAAAAAATTTCTAACACTCGAAATTTTCGAAAAATTTCGCCAGCGTCTCCTTTGCGCGGCTAACACGGTACGACTACAAAATGTCCCTACGAACTCTCAAATTTCAAAAAGAAAAGAAAAGGCCAAGCGGCTAGACCAGAAAATCATCAAATCTCATATTGAAATTCAAATACTTACCTTTTGTCGAGCAATTCAAATTTTTCTTTGAAATCAAAATTCCAATTCTATTTGATAACACCTGTATATCCTACCAGCCATAATATCTAGTTACAATATTTAAACCATTTTGCAAATTCTATTACAAAATTTTCAATATATACTTCTTATATCATTTTTACTTCACTATTGAAGTTACATATCTATTTTCATTCAATTTTACATTTCAAATTTCACTTGAATTCAATTTACAATTTCAATTCAATTTGGATTCAGTTTACCTCCTGAATATTGAATTTATCAATTATCTTTCATTCATAACTGCACTATTTTAGATTAGTTTCAATTACTAATTCATTACAAATTCTAGTTCACTTATTCAAATTTGTTTTAACATTCAGTTTCAATTCCAGTTTTATTCTTTTGTTCATTCCCAAAATTTATTTACAATTCACTATTTTGGTTTATATCCACTTATATTAAACTGGATTTCAAATTCGAATTCAATTTACCTTTCTTTTATAATTATTGAATTTAATTCGTTTCAAACCTTATTTATTTGGTCAATATTCAATTAGCTTCACTTACTAATTTTAGTTTAATACTTCACTTTGTTGTCCACAAATCAATTTTAATTCCAGTTCTATTTACTTACAAATTCAAAATGAATTTTAACATTTAATTTCATTTTCTTACACTTGCAATTGCAAATTTATTTATTCGTTCACAAATTCATTTATTTTCAATTTGAATCTCATTTCTATCAAATTTCAAATATTTATAAGTCTTCGACTTATTTACATTTCGATTTATAAAATCATTTATACATTCACATTACTAATTTCATTCCATTAATGAATTTTTATTACAATTATCTTCTTGGAATTCTATTTCAATTATAAATCACATTTACAATTTTATTCATATATGAATTCATTTCTTTATGCTTCCAATTCATATTTATAATTTCCATTTGTTAAATGGATTTATCTCCAAATCTTTGATTATTATTTTAGTTTCTTATTCAATTCCCTATAACAATGATAATAATTCAATATTATTACTTCCTAACAACCAAGCATCTATATACTATGATAATTCATAGAAAATCATTTCTTTTTTTTATACAAAAATAGTTTTGGGCAAAATTATTTCATTTACCCTATTTGAAAACGATACTGTGTCAGTTTATCTTGTTTAAGAGTTTAGAAATCCCTATCGATTACAGTTGGCCACCCTGAACCGACCAGAATCTATAAACAATCAACCAATAAGTCAACACAATACAAAACAATTTCATATTCACTAACAAATACGCGCTCATATCTATTATTACACACACTCTTCTAGAGTACTACTGACTCTACCTCTAATGAGTAACACCCAACAGAGCAGGGTTGTCGCTTAACCATATGCTCTGATACCAAATGTAATAATCCGCTTTTCCGTACCCCTTGAGTAGACACTAATCTCCATCAATTAACTCAAGATGAACGAAAAACCGAACCATTAGGGTTTAAGAAAGAAGAGGTAGAAGAAAAGGTAGAAGAAAAAGAAAGAAGAACAACAACAGAAAACACAGAACAGAAACAATATCAGAATCTCACATTCGCAACAGAACAAAAATATAATAGATAATCAGTAATCTTTTAAACAAAGAACTATATCAGTTTATACATACATCAACAGAGTCAATATACAACTCAAAACAACAATGGACAATTTTATAAACTTGTCCTCAAACAGAATACACAGCGGAATAAATAATATCAGATACAAATACTACGTCTCGCCATCCAGCTTGCTTCCAAAGCTCCAGAATATCCTGATAACCTAACTCTAGACTGCCCGTGTGGAAATTGGTGGGCACCCAGAGTTTAGAAGGGAAACAATAAACTCCGAGTCAATCATGGTGACTGGTGTGAGATCGTAAAACAGTTTATCTTTAAAACAAACAACAGGAAGATTTTAAAGTCAATTTCGCAATGCTTTTGGAAAATGAAACTACCATAAGACCTCCCGCCACACACACAATGCAAACGCAGAATTGGAGGAGATTTCTTCTTATGATAGTCAAAGATGCTTACTACGCAAAAAAAAATCAAATCCTTTTTGATATTATTTTTAGTGCATAGTGTAGAAAACATTTCGAAAGTAAAATATAAATCTTAGCCAGCATAGGTACCATTATAGTATGCTTACTATAGCTACCATATTAGATGGCAGGTTCTACAACTAAAACCGTACAAGGCTCGTATTGTTTCTTTGGATTTCCAACAAATGGTCAGGCCAAGGAACTTCCCATTACCACATGGAAACGCCTTAGGAAAGATGTCCCGAGAAATAACCTAACATTACGGTTAGATCTCTACCAACACAAGGTCGGGTTACCTCTGCAAAAATAGGTAACTACTGACATGTGTATGCCATCCCCCGATCGTAACCGATCTTCCCGAGGATCCTCGATTTCCAACAACCACATAATAAATTTGCAGTAACAACATAGGTTAAATATCTGGGCTCCATACCATGATACCACCTCTATCCAGAAGGAATGACATACACT
This sequence comes from Allium fistulosum, assembly GCA_030737815.1. NCBI lineage: Eukaryota > Viridiplantae > Streptophyta > Magnoliopsida > Asparagales > Amaryllidaceae > Allium > Allium fistulosum. The sequence goes on along the minus strand of CM060908.1, from coordinate 531,091,353 downwards.
AAGGGGCGCTACTCCCTAGAACCTTGCTGCATCCTTCCTGTTTTGACCATTTCCGGGTTGTGAGGTCTGACGAAGTCTCGTCCACAAAGCTACGCTTTGTCACAAAGCCATGCTTCGGGTCAAACAAATGATCAAAGAAATGATCACAAAGATAAATGATCAAACAAATGATCCTATCACAAATGATCAAACAATGATCATTTCACAGCAACACTCAACATGTCACGTTACCAAATTGGGAATATATTGCTGATAAATTTCAACTACATAACCTCTGAGCTCGTACGTCTCAGAGAAGGGTGTTAAGCTAAGAGAATAAATTCTCCGCCACCAACAGAAATGTATTTGAAAGAAATCAGCTTTATATCTCAATTTGTAACGTCAGACATACAATCCATACAAGTCTGTTCCGGGATCGAACAGAACCGAAGGCACTTCTCACGAAGCCCTTGCAAATCCGGATAATTTTCAAATTACGTCCGGACTTCCCGTCACTAAGGGTGATAAAACCTCTATATCGGAGATCAGCCGATGCAGAGTAACTCGACGGTAATCCTTTCGTTTTCAAAAATATCTGGTCTTCAACACCGGTCATCAAATGCAATTCATAACGACGTATCACATATTCGGAATGGGTTATACGACCCCATGGTCCTTTCCCGGCTAACCCGAATAGTGAGCGCTTATTCAAAAATAAGTGTGGCATTCAAATTCATCCAATTCACAACAAATATCCATTCAAGGTAATTATTTATAGTCGGTTATTTAACTATCAATAAAGATGCACAACATCATCAGATTCCAAATAATTTTCCAAATTATTAAATTTCCAAAAATACCTTTACAAGATATATAATTCCACACTTCGAAAATAAAATCAATATTTTTTTTTACACATTCCCTTTCCTTTATAAATTCCATAGTGAATTTATATTTCAAAATATCTACTGATATACGATTTTCAATTGATTTCAAATATTCACTTTCAATTTATCTTTACAAAGATAAATTCTAAAAAAACGTTTCATTTCATATTGAAAAAGCATTTCCATACTTATTTAAAAATAAGTATTTCACAAATCTATTCATTTTCAACATTTGAAAATATTCAATATACTTAAATCAAAATTAAGTATATATTTCATTCTTTAAGGAAATCATTTACTATAACATCTATTTGAGTCCGAATGTTACGTAAAACATCGTTACGACGACTCAAAATCACTAGTATAGGGATTCAGAATTAAGATAGATATATAAATCCCAATACTATAAAAAAAACATTTCCTTTCGGAAATCATTTACTATAACAACAGTGTTATAGTCCACCATTTCCTAATTTTTCGAAAACGTCTATTTCAACAATAAATGTTGAAATCTATGGTTTCGATATTTAACACATTTTAAAACATCGTTAAAACAATTAACTTCATTTTTAATGTCACTTCCCCAAAACAATATCCATTTTACTTAAAAATATATTCACTGTCCAAAATCGTTAATATACTTCACTAACCACATTTCACTATTTTCTACACATTTTATTTCAAGAGTTATCCACTATCCAAAATCGTGGATAAAATTCCCTTACTAACCTTCTATATTAAATTCATCAAATTTGATTGATTTTCGGATTTATAAAACAACGTTTATAAATTCTATTTTTTTAACAACTTCGATGTTATAAATCTCCTTTTATTAACTTCTATAATTTACTTATCAAAATAAGTGATTTCGGATTTATAAACAACGTTTATAAATTCTATTTATACTTTATAACAATTTCAACTTATAAAAATCATTTTTATTAGCAAATTCTATTCATATCCCATCTAAGTGCAAAAATCTAATTTATAAGTAAATTACTTATAAATCTTTTATTTTACAACATCTATTCATTTTATACTTCACAATTTATAAATCTATAAACCTCGTTCACTTATGATTTTTATTTCATCTTATTCTAACACTTACAAAACTCGTTTAAAATTCCAATGTTTTAAATTTATAAATATCAACCTTTTAAATCTTTTAAATAAACCGTTTATAATACTTTAAAAATCTCAATTATAAACCATTTTATAAATAAATCAACTTTTATTTCAAAAATCACACTTTGGTTATATTTCACAAAAATCTTAACTTCTATAACTTTAAAATTTGAACGTTTATTTATTTAAAATAAATCACTTCAAAAATTTAATATAACGTATATTTTCAAAGATCACTTAAAAAATCTCTTTTAAAATCAACATCGTCATTTTTTTTAAACTTCAAAAATGAATCCGATGATGCAACACACAAATTTGTCAACCACGACAACAAACATCATATATCATCATATGATAACAGAATATACAACAATATCTGTAAATAAATAAATACAGTTGAGGAATCCAGTTGGATCCCTCCAACCTGTTTCCCTGCATCCATAGACGTTAGCACAATACCCATTCCACTTCGAGGTGGAATATCGCGGTATATGGGATTTATAAAATATCATCCGCTATTATGCGGCGCAATAGGGTCTCATCCGCTATATAGTGCGGGAAATCAATCAATCCAATATATACATATGCCAATATGTATATATTGCTATATATAATACTATATATATACTATCACATACAAACAGCAATCAATCAGTAAATAACTGCAAAAATCAACTTTTCCTTTTGAGTGAGAAAATCTCACCTTTGCTTTTATTTTTGCAATCCCATTTCCGTTTTGGTCAATTCTTCATTGTATTAACCTTGTATAACAATTATACAATTTATTAATATTTGAAATAAATCGAATAATCGATTATCGTTAAATTTATTTTCTTAACCAAAAATTTTATTTTTAACTAATTTTCCTTTTAAAAAAAATATCTTTTAGTAACTAAAATAATAAATCAAATTAATTACCTTAATACCTTATTTTAAAATAACAAGCAGATCTAAAATGTGTATATATTTTATTTTCTTAAAACTTCATATTCACTAATAAAATAAATTACAGATTTTCAAAAATCTATTTTTTTTATAATTTCCTCAACATTTTTAAAACCCTATTTATTTTCCAAAATCATAGCTATACCTTTAATTAGAACAAATATATTAATCAATTTTCTATTAGATAAATTATCGTTAGTAACAAAAATGATTAAGCAAGTTAATTAACCAAATTAATTACCGTAAAACACTTACAAAAAATACGAGACCTTACAATCTGTTTCAGCATAAGACAAACGTGCACCACTACCTTCAGCTGCTTGCCATGGCCTCCCATTTCCCTTCTGCAGTCGTCGACAGGCATCCCTAGATCCCCCCAAAACCAGCAACTTCAAAAACCCAACCTCACTGGTCGATTTAACTCATCGCAACTACCAACCTACAGCTTCCAACGCTTCACACTGCAACACATCTCCAGATCATCGCAACTACCACTACCTTCAGCTTCCAATGCTCCTTGGATAGCCACCACAACCCTCCACTCGCAATCGAGTTCGCATCCAAGCATAGGCGAGATTTCCTCTGCGCTCGCTCCTTCGCTCGGATCTCAATTCGCCATAAAGCTCGAGTCTTCCCCCATCACTGCCGTACTATGTCGCAACAACTCGCGATCGATGCCGACCTCAACGCGTATGTCGCCGCCTTGCTCGCGAGCGCTACTCGAGCTCGAGTTCGAACCCAAAGCCATCGCGAACCCTAAATCGACCCCATTTTTTTCTTTTTCTTTTTTTATTGATTGAAGAGAGGTGATTTGGATCGAATTGAGCTGGGAAGGAAATCGAAACTGGAGAGGGAGTTGAATTTTTTTGAACAGAGGTCGCCATTAATTTTCTTTAGAACGATAAATTCTTGAACAAGAGGGAAAAAAAATACGTCTTCGTTTTCTTTAATTTGTTATCTGGCTTTGTACAAGTTCGAGTATTTTAAACTGAACGGAGGGAACAAGATTACGTGATTTTGCAGAGAATAGTCGTGCTCGCATTACCTAGCTATAGTGTTTTGATGGTGAAGGTAAAGTACTGATGTAGATTAAAATTCAAATTTAAATTTAAATTGAATTCGATTAAATTTCAACGCGTTTACTCACCGTACGGTCACATAACAACTCCGAAAAATATGAAATTTGAAATCCGATAATAATTCAATATTACGGACCCAATGGAACGGGTTTCGTCGAATTCCAAGATTGCGCCCCGGAACGCTATTTTTAAATATCGATTCGAACGATTTAATTTCAAAACTGAACAAATCAATTTCAAATTCGATTCTGAAGCTTCTATTATCTTCAGTATCATCAATATAAATTTTACAAGCTTCCAGATTATTTTTAATCAGCTTAAAATTGAAGATCCAAATTTTTATTCAACTTACAATAGTTTAAACCTTAAAATTTAATCGCCAATTTATTCTGATAATTTGAAATTCAAGTCCAACCATCATTCAAATATTTAAAATTAATTAAATATTTTCATTTTAAATTGTTCAAAATTCTGGGTCGTTACAATTTTAAGTTTTTCGTTCATGAATATGTCCATCGATTTGTTTCTATGGCTTCTCTTGTTTCATTTCTTACTTCAATTCATTTTTGAATTCATCCGAAAAATAATTTTTTTAATTTTTAATTTTATTGTTATTATTATTTAAAATGGTGTGAAAATAAATTTCGAGGATCTTTAAGATTGTCGATTGTAAATTCGCGCTTAAATCAACTTAGTTATTTATTTTTTGAAATTCCGAGTTAAAATTGAATTTGGGGAAGAAGGAGATTTCCGATTACTTCATAGAGAAGCTTTTGCGGTTTGAACCTTATTTTGGCGCTGCAATTTTACCTTTCTACCCTTTCGAAAGGGGTTAACGTGGCAACCTTTGTTTTGCTTCCTCAACCTCTCTCGATGGGGTCGAAAGGTAATCCAGCGCATCTCTCAATTGACCTTGTTGAAAGGTTGAGGTTATTAACATGAAGTGGACTTCTTCAAAAGCATAATTATTCTTTAGTGTATTTTGGTACCTTTCGAATAAGTTACTTAGTGCATCTTGCTACATAATTATCTAATGCATACTTTTGAAAGCATAGTCTTTATAGGTTTAGAAACCTTTAGTACATGCTTTCTCCTGATTTATTTAGGGAATGTATGGAGTTAGAAATTCATCATTCATTTTTTATAAATTGAGTTGAGAATATTATACTTTGTTTAAGTTGTAAATCAAATCAAACGTTTCAACTAAGTCGAAACCTATTGTATCGACTTAAATTTTATCATTGGTATGCTTTCGAAACTATATACCCCTTTCAACTTGCTCAATGGCCCTTGTAACTAATTGAGGACTTGGCCATTATATTATAGAAATGTCGTCGAAACATCTCAAAGCCTTTTTATTTATATCAACGTTACCCAAACTCAAACCTTTCGACCCAATTGGCATATGGGGTTTCGACAATATTTGAATTCTCTTTGAAAAACTAAGTTCATGGGTTTCGACAATGTCGACAAGTTCTTTTCTCTTATTTATTGAATGTTGGTAGCGTATACTTATATTCAAATTGGTTGTGTAGGTTTCAACTACTTCCTTCAATAACAAAATAATCCTTGAGCTTTCGACATTGTTGAAGGGTGTTTGTTGGACGCCAAATTCTATTCTCCATTTCGACTCTGTCGAAAGCTAAACAAATTTCATTTTTCTAACTCTTACTTCTTTCAAGAATATGAAATTTCATGTTTTGCATAGTATTCAAATTGTTGTAATGGGTTTCCAATATCCTTGAAAAAATGTTAATTTCATAACAAACTATAATTTCTAACTGAAATGATTTCACCTGGCAGGATCATGGGCATGAAAAAGGCTTCCCAAAAACCAGAAAAGGACATAATACCGGTGATGGAATCTTCTCCCAAGAAGATTGAAGCAACCTCCAAACACTCCTTAATATCCACCCAAGATGAGGCGGATGCAATTCTCAACGACTTCAACATTACTAGGGTGGAAGCTATTCCCCCAAGTGATAACGACACCATTCAAAGCCCACCTAAAGGATATTTTGCGTATACCGCTATCCACATTTGGCATAGAGGCTTCTTACCCTTTCCGGATTTCTTATCCAAGTTCTTGACATATTTGGGCATTTATCCTATTCAACTATCACCAACGTGTATACCTATCTTCTATCTTTGGAACTCATGGCATTAGAGTCTGGAATTCCTTCACTTAATGTTGAAGTTTTGAACTATCTTGTTCGATTGGTTAAGCTCAACAATCTGAATAACCAAATCTTTAGAGCCAATGCTCCTAAAAAGCTATCCGAGGGGGTAAAAAAATTCAGAGACTGGGAAACTCAGTTCTTCTTCGTTAAATGCTTTCCCAATATCAGTAGGGTTTTCTCTTCCCCCGTAAGTTGATCATGGTCTTTATTTTTCCATCTAATTAATTTCCTTTGCTAATCTATGCTTCCTTGTTAGGTGTTTCTATTAAAGAGCTAAATGAAGAAGATAAGAAAAAAGTAAAGTCATTGATTGTCACTTCAAGTAGGATTGGTAACAGATTACCCTTGTCAAATCCTTCAAACTTACAAAATCATTCCCTCCTACCAGCGGGCCAGAGGGTACTTGGTCAACCTCCTTTAGTTCAACACACATCTCGAAGCAAATGCTTCCTATCTTTGGGTGATCCAAAGAATTTCTCTCCAATGTCACCAATTTATCCCGATCACTCTGGCAAGTTTAAACATAGTGTTTGTAGATTGTTGTTGTGTTACTCTTTAAATTTCTTCTTTGACTTGTAATTTATGAATTTTCAATAGCCGCTTCTCAAGTTGAACCAATTATAAGTAATCCAACCCTGCCCAGTTCTACAACCCATGTGTCATCTTTATCTTAGGTCATTGCTAGGTCAAAGATGGCTGCTAAAAGAAAGTTGGGTAAAATGACCGTGGTGAAACCATTCCCCAAGAAAGCCAAGATTATTGAAGTTCCCGATTCTTCGCCGTGAGAAGGGGGGAGTTTATTGATATTGACAAAACTTTCGAAAGTCCAACTGTTGAAGCACCTCCTGATCAACCTAAGGAGACTCCCTCAAAGGTCGATCCCTTATTATGCATTGTCATTTCCAGTTCTCCTCGAGTGATTGATCAAATGCAAAAAGACTTGGGGACTTTGACCCTTTTTTAGGAGTTGCACTCTCCCAAATCCACATCACCTGTGCCTCCGAGTGATTTTTAGAAGATAGTATGACATGCATTTCATTTCAAGAGGAAATCTGACATATCAAATACAAAGTCAAAGCTACTACACAGTGGCTATGAGGCCTCCGGAAACAAATATAGAAATAAGCAAAAGACAAATCAGTCACAGATATTCATATCACAAAGGCGGAAACAGATATGAATATAACACATAGAAGTGTACATCAAAGTAGTGGTCATACAAGATCCGCTACATCACAAAAGAATAGGTACAAGTGCTAGACAAAAGAATAAGTATACATCAAGGAGTCTTTATCTCTAATGTATAAAAGCAAAAACTACTAATCTAAAGTAGTTAGCTAAAAATTAGATGACGGGCCCTGATAAGAAGTCAAGAAGAAGCACCTAAAATACCTCGGTTTTACCCGAGTATTATTTAAGAAGAAAAAAATAAACAGATCAGTCTAGCTATAAATATCATATAAAATGAGATAGGATAAGTGATATAACAAAAACGTATGATAACAATAATGCCATACCATGACAAGTATACATCAGATAACAACAAAAAACATACAATATCTCAAATATTCTCAAACACTAAAAGAATGTCATATTCTTTAAATTATTCACCAAAACACAAATATTGATAGAGCTTATCAATGCATATCATCAAAATTGGTGAAACACAAATTCTAGAAATCATCAACTAGAAATCCAGAAATCACAAAAGGGGGAGGCCTATCGCAAACGGGAGCATGAAAACTCACCAACACGTGTGTCACAAACAGGTCGCTATCCCATGGTCGCTAACCATAGAGCCGGTGCCACGACGTAGTACAGTGAAACGCCCGAGGAACCCGAAACTCCAATAAGCTAGAACAACGATGTTGTACAACGTTACGCCCGATGAACCTGAAACTCAAATAATCCGGAACAACGACATAGTACAGCGTTACGCCCGATGAACCTGAAACTCCAATAAGCCGGAACAACGACGTAGTACAGCGTTACGCCCGATGAGCCGAACTCCAATAAGCTGAAACAACGATGTAGTACAGCGTTACGCCCGATGAACCCGAAACTCTAATAATTCGGAACAACGACGTAGTATAGCATTACGCCCGATGAACCTGAAACTCAAATAAGCCAGAAAAATGACGTAGTACAGCATTACGCCCGATGAACCGAACTCCAATAAGCCGGAACAATGACGTAGTACAGCGTTACGCCCGATGAGCCAAACTCCAATAAAACCCATAGGTCGCTAGCCTATAAAAAATGAGACGAAGCTCAACAAAACAGGGTATAGTCCCTCACGCGGACAAAGAGACATCGCACATCACTAGTCTAAATCATGAAATGATCACCATTGATCAATAAGAAGTGTGAATTTGATGCAGGCCAGAATGAAGACATAGGTCGAATACGACCTAACAAGTTGATAAGTCGAGACCGACCTAAAAAGAATACCGCCGAGTTAAGGTTGGGTGAGCAATGTTGGGAGAATGAAGTTCTAGGTCGCAACCGACTTATGGAAGGATGCTCGCGATCTAATGAAGATGATAAGTCGTCCCAGCGACTTAGTATAACTCGGCAGCGAGTTAACTTGAGTTCGCGACCTAACGAAGGCGCTAAGTCGTCCCAGCGACCTAGTATAACTCGGCAGCGAGTTAACTCGAGTTCGCGACCTAACGAAGGCGCTAAGTCGTCCCAGCGACCTAGTATAACTCGGCAGCGAGTTAACTCGAGTTCGCGACCTAACGAAGGTGCTAAGTCGTCTGAACGACCTATGGAGCTACGCGGTGAAGAGGCAGAACAATTTGATGAAGTGTTAGGTCGTGAACGACCTAACGAGTCAATGGATAGATCGGTGAAGACTGGAGGCGTGGATCTTCTCTGCCGACTTAATCTCAGCTGTTGATTTCTTAAGTCGTTGATGCCGCCTATTCTTAAGTCGCGCGAAGCCTGGTGCGTTGATTCTGCTGCGAGTTAATCTCCACCACTGGTTTCTTTAAGTCGCCGCATGGTTTAAGTCGCTGAAGGCAAGTGTTGTAGCTGTCTGTCTTAAGTCGTCCCCGTGTTAGGTCGTAGGTCGTTGCCGACCTAAGTACTTGTATTTTCTTTGATGTTTTTGTCTGTATTTGTTAAGTCGCTGAAGGCTTGTAAAATTGTAACTGTTGAGTCGGAGTCTTTGTTAAGTCATAGGTCGTTGCCGACCTTAGTACTTGTAATATTTTTGTTGTTTTTTTGTGTGAATTGTAAAATGCCTATAAATAGGCCGAGACTCTCATTTGTAAAAGGTTGTTGAATATTGAATAAAATTCTCTTTTGATTGCTTTGTGCTTTCATTCAAATTGGTAGTTGAGTGTAATCTCCTATCTCCTCTTTCGGTTAATCGAGTGCGCTCGATTCAACGATTGTAGAAGCCGATTCGCGGAATCAAGTGCGCTTGATCAACGCTTGAAGAATTGAAGATCTTTGAACCCGGTATCGTGCGCGATCAACGAGTTCGAGATAGCTAGAGTTCGGTATCTTCGGATCAACGAATTCGGGCAATTCAACATTCATCAATCCATCGACTGCTACTTTCACCGATCTACATTGTTTTGAATTATCCGTTGCGTCAGTTTTGGTATCAGAGCCTGTTCTAGCCAATCATAGCTAGATCGAGACTTGGAGCCTAATCATTTTGAAGTTGGGCCGTGGTAAGCAAGTGAGGCCGAGAGTAAGAGGAAGAAGAGTCATCATTGTTCGAAGATTGTTTGATCGGATTTGCATTGGAGGCCGAAACTTTGTCCATCGTGTTCATCGCGATTTGCTACAAAGTGGAAGTTTTCGATCCGTTTCATTTTGGATCAAAATCCGGAAAGTGTTTGAAATTTGAAGTGTTGGAAGATTTTTAAGTATGCCGCCAAGAAGAGCTAATCGCCACCAAAACGTAGAAGCTTTGTATCGAAGAGAAGAAGCTGATGAGATGGAGCAAAGAATCAATGAGAATTTTAGTGAAAAGCTTAACGAAGGAATTGGCCGGTTAGAGAGGCTTATGACAGAGATGAATCAAAATCGGAGAAGGGTTTCACCTGAATCTAACCATGGGGGTAGTAGAGTCTCACCACATTCTAATTGAGACCGAAGTGTTGAAAATGATCAAGGGCGTGGGAGGAACGTGAATGATCATGCACGGAGGAACGTAGATAGAAGGGATGATGGTGGAAGGCGCAATGGTAGTAGAGATGTTGGTGGTCAGAATCGACATCGTTATGCATCTGATTTTGAAGAGGAATATGATGGTGGTAGTGTTCAAGGAAGGGGTCAAGGAAGAAACTATTCTGAGTATGATCACAAATGGGAATCGGGGATGAAGACAGAAATTCCTGAATTCAAGGGTGGTATGCAAGCAGAGGAGTTTCTAGATTGGGTAGCTAATGTTGAAGAGATTTTTGACTTTAAAGAAGTTCCAGAACATCGTAGAGTGAAGTTGGTTGCTACGAGGCTGAGGGGTAGAGCTTTGGCATGGTGGCAGCAAACCAAGCTTACACGTGAACGAATGGGGAAGTCAAAAGTTGAATCTTGGGAGAAGATGAAGAAGTTGATGAAAGCAACGTTCTTACCTTACAATTATCAATCTTTGATGTATCAACGTTTGCAGAACTTGAGGCAGGGCACAAAGACAGTTAATGACTATGCTGATGAATTCTATCAACTCATTGCAAGGAATGATATTATGGAAACAGAAGAGCAGCTGACATCTAGGTTCATTGGAGGATTGAGAATGCAGATTCAGGATATGGTTAATATGTTCGATCCAAGATCTATGGCAGAAGCACATCAGAAAGCGTTGGCTTGGGAAAAACAAGGGAGACGAGGAAGTGGTGTGTTTACTAATACTAACAATCAAGCGAAGGGTGTTGGAGGAAGTTCTAATGTTTCTAAACCTATCAGTAGACCAGTGGTGAAGGAGGCTGAGAAGGCAAGGGTTAACAATGGTTTCAAATGTTACAATTGTCAGGAATTGGGTCATAAAAGCAGTGAGTGTCCAAAGCCAAAGAAGAGAACCATGATTGCAGAAGTTGACGAAGAGGATGTTGATGAAGATTGTTCTAATCCAGTTGAGGAGGATGAGCAGGATATTGCGTCAGGAGATGAAGGTTGTAACCTAATGCTGAGGAGATCGTGTTTAACACCGAAGCAGGAGGAAGCTAGTTGGTTGAGGAGTAATATCTTTCAATCAACATGTACTATTCTGGGGAAGGTGTGTAAGTTTGTGATCGACGCAGGAAGCTGTGACAATATTGTTTCAACCGAAGCTGTGACAAAATTGAAGTTGAAGACCGAGAAACATCCGAATCCATACAAGTTAGCATGGTTGAGAAAAGGAGGAGAAGTGAAAGTGGACAGACGAGTTCGTGTTCCATTCTCTATTGGGAAGAAATACAAAGACGAAATCTGGTGTGATGTCGTAGAGATGGATGTTTGTCATTTATTATTGGGAAGACCATGGCAGTATGATCGAGCAGTACAACATGACGGTCGGACCAATAGCTACAGTTTTATGTTTAAAGGCACGAAGATTATCTTAGTTCCGAAGAAGAGATCACAAGAAGAAAGTAAGTCAGAAGAAATTGAAGAGCTGAAAACTTTATTGACTTTAAAGGAGTTTGTTAAAGAAGTTGAAGAAGAGCCGGAAGTATTCTTGTTGATTGGGTGTGAGAGCAGTGAAGAAGTTGAAATTCCAGAAGAAGTTAAACCAGTTTTGAAAGAATTTGACGATGTATTTCCAGAGGAATTACCAACGGAGTTGCCACCGTTGAGAGATATACAACATCAGATAGATCTTGTTCCAGGTGCTGTGTTGCCACACAGACCACATTATCGAATGAGTCCGAAGGAACATGAAGAGTTGCGAAGGCAGGTAGAGGAATTACTTGAGCAGGGGCGTGTGCAGGAGAGTCTGAGTCCTTGTGCTGTACCAGCTTTATTGGTACCCAAGAAGGATGGGACGTGGAGGATGTGCACTGACAGTCGAGCATTGAATAAGATTACCGTGAGATATAGATTTCCAATGCCGAGGTTGGATGACTTGTTGGATCAAATAATTGGAGCTACTATCTTTTCGAAGATTGATTTGAAGAGCGGATATCATCAAATTCGTATCAGACCAGGAGATGAGTGGAAGACTGCTTTTAAAACCCGGGAGGGTCTATACGAATGGTTGGTCATGCCATTTGGTTTATCCAATGCACCAAGTACTTTCATGAGGGTAATGAATCAGATTTTTCGACCGTTCGTTGGGAAATTCGTGGTGGTGTATTTCGATGATATTCTAATTTACAGCGGAAGTCCAGAGGAACATTTGAATCATCTTAGAGAAGTGCCGATGGTATTGCGACAAGAACAATTCTATGCTGCAACGAAGAAATGCGTGTTCATGACGCATAGTGTTTTATTTCTGGGGTATGTTGTTTCAGAGAAAGGAATACATGTTGACCAAAGTAAAGTTGAGGCGATCAGAACGTGGCCGCAGCCCAAGACGATAACGGAAGTTCGTAGTTTTCATGGGTTGGCTTCATTTTATCGAAGGTTTATACTACACTTTAGTAGTGTGATGGCGCCTGTTACAGATTGCATGAAAGGTAAACAGCTTGCATGGACAGAGGAAGCAGGAAGTGCTTTTGGGAAGATCAAGGAATTGCTGACGACTGCACCAATTCTAGTGCTACCTGATTTTCAGCTAGTGTTTGAACTGCACACTGATGCATCCAAGGTTGGGATTGGAGGGGTGTTGAGTCAGAAGGGGCGTCCTATTGCATATTTCAGTGAGAAGTTGTCAGGAGCGAAGATGCGATACAGTACATATGATGTGGAGTTTTATGCTGTTGTACAATCTATTAAACACTGGAGACACTATCTATTTCAGAAGGAGTTTGTTCTGTACACTGATCATGAAGCATTGAAGCACTTACAAGGACAAGACAAGATTTCAGCGAGACATGCATCGTGGATCGCATATCTTCAACAGTTTACTTTTGTTGTTAAACACAAGTCAGGGGTGACAAATCGTGTGGCTGATGCTTTGAGTAGGAGGAGTCATTTGTTGACTACACTAAAGGTTGAAGTGATGGGGTTTGAAATGTTGCCAGACTTATTTACTGATGATCCTTACTTTGCAAAATTTGTTGATAAAGTCAAGGAAGGAGAGACGGATGATTTCGTGATGGTAGATGGTTTTCTATTCAAAGGAAATCGATTGTGCATACCGGAGGGTAGTTTGAGAATGAAGATTATCAAGGAATTACATGAAGAAGGGCATGTTGGAAGAGACTGTACCTTACAGTTAATTTCACAATCCTACTTTTGGCCATCGATGAGGAAAGAAGTAGAGAGGTTTGTGGAGCGTTGTCATATTTGTCAAGTTTCGAAAGGAACTGCGACTAATGCTGGTTTATATATGCCGTTACCCGTACCTGTAAAACCATGGGTGGATATCAGTATGGACTTTGTGTTGGGTTTGCCGAGAACGCCGTGTGGTAATGATTCCATTTATGTGGTGGTTGACAGATTTTCGAAAATGGCACATTTCATTGCTTGTAAGAAGACGACGGATGCTGTTCATGTTGCTCAATTGTTTTTCAAGGAGATCTATCGACTTCATGGATTGCCAGAATCTATTGTGTCGGATAGAGATACTCGATTTCTGAGTCACTTTTGGTTGAGTTTGTGGAAAATGGTGGGAACAAAGCTGAAATTTAGTAGTGCTTATCACCCGCAAACGGATGGACAGACTGAGGTGGTTAACAGATCATTGGGAAACTTGTTGAGATGTCTTGTGCAAGATAATCTGAAGAGTTGGGACGTGAAGTTATGCCAGGCAGAGTTTGCCCATAATCATGCAGTGAATCGTAGTACTGGGTTCAGTCCATTCCAGATTGTTTATTCAAGTTTACCGAAGGGACCGTTGGATTTGACGGTGGTGCCACAATCAAAGAAGACAATTAAGAAAGCTGCTGATTTTGTTGAAGGGCTGACGGAGTGTCATAAAATCGTTCAAGAACGATTGGAGAAAGCAAATGAGAAATATAAACGAGCTGCAGATTTGAAACGACGAAATGTTGAGTTTAATGAAGGAGATTTGGTTTATGCCGTATTGACGAAAGATCGTTTTCCGGTGGGAACGTATAATAAATTGAAAGCACGAAAGATTGGCCCAGTTGAAATTTTAAAGAAAATCAATGAAAATGCTTATAAATTGAAGCTGCCAGATGATGTGTACACGTCAGACGTATTCAACGTTAAGCATATCATACCATATCATGAAGAAGAGTTTGTTGTGGATGAAGAAAGTACAAATTCGAGGACGAATTTTTCTCAACCTGGGGAGGATGATGCAGGCCAGAATGAAGACATAGGTCGAATACGACCTAACAAGTTGATAAGTCGAGACCGACCTAAAAAGAATACCGCCGAGTTAAGGTTGGGTGAGCAATGTTGGGAGAATGAAGTTCTAGGTCGCAACCGACTTATGGAAGGATGCTCGCGACCTAATGAAGATGATAAGTCGTCCCAGCGACTTAGTATAACTCGGCAGCGAGTTAACTTGAGTTCGCGACCTAACGAAGGCGCTAAGTCGTCCCAGCGACCTAGTATAACTCGGCAGCGAGTTAACTCGAGTTCGCGACCTAACGAAGGCGCTAAGTCGTCCCAGCGACCTAGTATAACTCGGCAGCGAGTTAACTCGAGTTCGCGACCTAACGAAGGTGCTAAGTCGTCTGAACGACCTATGGAGCTACGCGGTGAAGAGGCAGAACAATTTGATGAAGTGTTAGGTCGTGAACGACCTAACGAGTCAATGGATAGATCGGTGAAGACTGGAGGCGTGGATCTTCTCTGCCGACTTAATCTCAGCTGTTGATTTCTTAAGTCGTTGATGCCGCCTATTATTAAGTCGCGCGAAGCCTGGTGCGTTGATTCTGCTGCGAGTTAATCTCCACCACTGGTTTCTTTAAGTCGCCGCATGGTTTAAGTCGCTGAAGGCAAGTGTTGTAGCTGTCTGTCTTAAGTCGTCCCCGTGTTAGGTCGTAGGTCGTTTCCGACCTAAGTATTTGTATTTTCTTTGATGTTTTTGTCTGTATTTGTTAAGTCGCTGAAGGCTTGTAAAATTGTAACTGTTGAGTCGGAGTCTTTGTTAAGTCATAGGTCGTTGCCGACCTTAGTACTTGTAATATTTTTGTTGTTTTTTTGTGTGAATTGTAAAATGCCTATAAATAGGCCGAGACTCTCATTTGTAAAAGGTTGCTGAATATTGAATAAAATTCTCTTTTGATTGCTTTGTGCTTTCATTCAAATTGGTAGTTGAGTGTAATCTCCTATCTCCTCTTTCGGTTAATCGAGTGCGCTCGATTCAACGATTGTAGAAGCCGATTCGCGGAATCAAGTGCGCTTGATCAACGCTTGAAGAATTGAAGATCTTTGAACCCGGTATCGTGCGCGATCAACGAGTTCGAGATAGCTAGAGTTCGGTATCTTCGGATCAACGAATTCGGGCAATTCAGCATTCATCAATCCATCGACTGCTACTTTCACCGATCTACATTGTTTTGAATTATCCGCTGCGTCAGAATTACACTAAGCTAGTAAATAAATGAGTTTAGCTTCATGTCCCATAACCACTGGCTTAACTTAAATATTTCGAACAAATTGTAGATTTCCACTAAAAGATTGTCACAAGATTTTCAATCGAACAAGTCCAAAAATTAACCGACAAAGTAAACGCAAGCGTTTCATACCACTTGTTTTGCTAAGCCGTTTAATTAGATTTCTCATACGAATGAGGTAAAGGTTTGTATATACTAATAGATTGGAAAACGGTTTAAAAACGAGCTTTGTATTAAAAATAGTGTTGGAATCATCTTTGTGAAAGAGTTTGAATATTTACTACTAGTATAGAAACCTTTGTACTTTAAAAGTGACAAATCATAGAAAACGATTGTAAAAACAATCGATCTTTAAAAATTCACATACGACAATGTGAATTAAATCCATAAAAATCGATATCAAATCCATCAAATGGATATTCCCAAAAATCCAAAGGAAGAAGTCATTAAAGTCGATAATAAGTGATAACAACTAACCGGATCAACAAAAATCGATTAAAATTGGAAACCCATTCAAAAACAGCCAAAATAGGAAAAATTGGCAGTTCCAGACGTTTGGGGGTTCATCCAGACGTTTGGATTTGAGTTCTGGAAATATTCCAGAAACCTTACAAACGTCTGAACTCTAACCAGACGTTTGAAAACTAACCAGACATCTGGTAGGTTTGGACGAGACGCCTGTTCCAAGTCTCTGCCATTTTTTTTCTTTTCTATCTATAACCAGACGTTTGGACTTGACCAACCAGACGTCTGGTCACCTGGTCTGGGCAACAGTTTGCCTAGGCCATGATGGCCAAAACAATTCGGGAGCGATCGGACGAGCGATGAAGGCTAGGGATTTATGCCAAGCGACAACCCAGTTCTATAGGCTCTTCAATACACCCCAAATAATACGTCCAAATATCCAAGATAGGATCTTTAAAGATTTTAACTTCAAAACACCAAAATTTGGAAAATTCACCAAATCAATTCAAGTCAAAAGAAAATGAACATGAAATAGATGTTAGGAATTCATACCTAACAACAATAAAAGCTATAGACGTAGATGTGAGTTCAAAAACTCACCTTTAAACCCAAAAACAACGAATGAGAAGCTCAAAAACAAAGGAAAGATCAACTACTCTTCAACTTCAACTCTAGAAGCTCCAATCTAAAATCATAAGCAAATATTTCCTAAGTTAGGTTATAGGAAATTTCTGAAATTGGAGAGAGATTGAGATGGAGAAGATGAAGAGGATGCTTACCTAAGCTTCTCTTTGATTTATAACTTGAATTTGAATTCCTAAGAGAAACTAGGGCTTAGGAATTTTAATTTCCTCTTCCCACCATTCTTTCTAGGGCTTGAGAGTGTTAGGAAATAGGAAATGAAATGAATGAAGAGTAGAGGGGTGGAGTGGGAGTTATTATGTAGAGGAGTTGGGTTCTCTTAGTGGGCTGAAACCCAAACCCAAAGCCCCAAATGAAAATATCAAAATTCTACTCAGCTCCAAACATATTGATGTTTATACTCAAAAAGGTCGCAAACGCCATTTTGGACTCAATGGAAGTGGTCTAGAGTCTGGATTCGACCGTTTACGAAAAGTCACATTTTGGAATTTTAAATTCAACTAACGATGCTATATTTAAATAAATCATTTAAATATATTATCGTAAAAATATGCGGGTTGTTACAGACTCCCCTCCTTAAAGAAATTGCGTCCTTGCAATACTTAAGAAGAAAATAAAAAGTAACAACCATACTAAGGCATAACAACACAAAAGAAGAAATTTTGAAATGAGAAGTTCGCCTTAAGGAGCACGAGAGGGTAAGTCCAGATGTGTTCGCTCGATGAATTCTCTGGATTCCCAAGAGCAATCCTTAGGATTTGAGGACGATAAGCAGTGCAAAAAGAGAAGGATGAGCCTCAAGGCTACATAAAACAAGAGATGAACATGAATCGGATTCACGATCTCGAATCTCACAAGTGGACAATGTCTCGAGATCACTCCATTCAGATATCATCATGGAAACAACCGCTTGTTGCTTTTGGCTAAGGGCATCGACAACACGATTTCCCTTTCCGAAAGTATAGAAAATATCAAGATCATAAGATGCAAGGAATTCAAGCCAACATTGTTGACGCAAATTAAGTTCCTTTTGAGAAAATAAATACTTCAAAGATTTATGATCGGTGTAGAGAAAAAATTTCTTCCACAAAAGATAATGACGCCAAATTCTAAGGGCGAAAACAATAGCCGCGAGCTCTAGATCATGAGTGGCATATCTAGTCTCGGTAGGCTTTAATTGTATTGAAGTATAAGCGATAGCGCGTTCTCTTTGCATGAGAACGACTCCCAAACCAACACGACTATCATCGGTATAAATAAAGTCTTGGTTCCCTTCGGGAATCACAAGAATAGGAGCATCAGAAAGGAGTTCTTTTAATTTCCTCTTTCCCGAAAAGCTTAAAACATTTGAAATTATAATTAATTTTATGTAACCATATTTTTAGAAAAAAATTACTTATTACAAGTCAATTTACTGTGTCTGACTGTCTCATCATAGCGTTTAGGAGATTCCTATCGATAACGTTGATTAGGCGCATCAACCAGAATTCTTAAAACACTCAATGGACAATACAATACAAAATCATCTTCTATATGATAAACATGTCTCTTAAAAATTTTACGAATATTCTTTGCTCGTTTTAAGAACAAAATCCAACTATACTTATAAATATCTTGTTAAAAAGATTTGCAAATTTTAAATTGCGATTTTTCACCCATAATCAATGAATACAAGGGCAAACTCATCGAGATATTCGTAGAATACTCGATTCGTAAGATGGATGAAATAAGCTGGACAAACCGAATGTCATCACGAGTCACTCATAAGAATCATAACGAGTGAGGAATGTGGTAAGTGGAATGCTACCCTCCGCAACTCGTAGCTGATGAAAATCGGTGGCAAGGTCGAGCTGAAAAGACCTTAGCACCACTCAATAGATTGCTTAGGTGGTAATCCTAAGACAAGCTCAAAGATACCGGAAAATTCACGAATTACTTTAATGAGGGAAATAACATCTTCCTCATCATGTGGGTCTAAAGAGTAAAATGATGCCACCAAATTGGAATCGAAATCATTAAGAAAAATTGAAATCTACTGAACAGATCGAGGATGTCGAAGATAGATAGTCCTCTCAGGACATAGGATATGGGCTTCATAATGATTGAGCCAATCCTTTCCCAAAAATCAATTTTGAAGCCTAAGTAGCACATAACATGCAAACCAGATCGGAAAGCACAATTCATAAAATAATCTCGACATCTTTTCAAAGTAAACTGAGTGTTGTGGATCCATCAATCGAATTCACAATTCTCAATGAAGTCACCAAGCCCATAATATTTAAAGAAAAAGTATCAACAAGTTCTTTTGATATAAAAGAAGGAGATGTACCCATATCAAAGGAATTCAAATAGGATAATCACGAAACAAAATAATGCCATCAAGGACTGAATGAGAAATACCTTGATTGATAAAACAAGGCATCATAAAAGAAGATAGGATAGAACGGGTCCAATGACTCGAATTAAATCCTAAGGCATGACTCCTAAGAAGGACTTAGGACAATGATCCTTGCTAGATTATTCTACATTGTTTCGAAGTTTGGCTCTGATACCAAGCTGTGATGCCCCACCTCTATACTCACACTAGCCAAGGACACTACGAGGTAATGTCGTCGACTAGCGCGAAGAATAAGGCTGTTGAGGAGCGACCATCTGTGTAATTGCTTTGTGCGAGTACCGATATGTCAGATAGTATGACATGTATTTCATTTCAAGAGGAAATCCGACATATCAAATACAAACTTAAAGCTACCACACAGTGGCTATGAGGCCTCCGGAAACAAATATAGAAATAAGCATAACACAAATCAGTCACAGATATTCATATCATAAAGGCGGAAACAGATATGAATATAACACATAGAAGTGTACATCAAAGTATTGGTCATACAAGGTCCACTACATCACAAAAGAATAGGTACAAGTGCTAGACAAAAGAATAAGTATATATCAAGGAGTCTCTATCTCGAATGTATAAAAGAAAAAACTACTAATCTAAAGTAGTTAGCCAAAAATCAGAAGACGGGCCCTGATAAGAAGTCAAGCAGAAGCACCTGAAATACCTCGGTCTCACCCGAGTATTATTTAAGAAGAAAAATAATAAACCGATCAGTCTAGCTATAAATATCATATAAAATGAGATAGGATAAGAGATATAACAAAAACGTATGATAACAATAATGCCATACCGTGACAAGTATACATCAGATAACAACAAAAAACATACAATATCTCAAATATTCTCAAACACTAAAAGAATGTCATATTCTTTAAATTATTCACCAAAACACAAATATTGATAGAGCTTATCAATGCATATCATCAAAATTGGTGAAACACAAATTCTAGAAATCATCAACTAGAAATCCAGAAATCACAAAAAGGGGGACGATGCCTATCGCAAACGGGAGCATGAAAACTCACCAACACGTGTATCACAAATGGGTCCCTATCCCATGGTCGCTAACCATAGAGCCGGTGCCACAACGTAGTACAGCAAAATGCCCGAGGAACCCGAAACTCCAATAAGCCGGAACAACGACGTAGTACAGCGTTACGCCCGATGAACCTGAAACTCAAATAATCCGGAACAACGACGTAGTACAGCGTTACGCCCGATGAACCTGAAACTCCAATAAGCCGGAACAATGACGTAGTACAGCGTTACGCCCGATGAGCCGAACTCCAATAAGCCGGAACAATGACGTAGTACAGCATTACGCCCGATGAACCAGAAACTCAAATAAGCCGGAACAACAACGTAGTACAGCGTTACGCCCGATGATCCGAACTCAAATAAGCCGGAACAACGACGTAGTACATCGTTACGCCCGATGAGCCGAACTCCAATAAAGCCCACAGGTCGCTAGCCAATAAAAAATGAGACGAAGCTCAACATAACGGGGTATAGTCCCCCACGCGGACAAAGAGACATCACACATCGCTAGTCTAAATCATGAAATGATCACCATTGATCAATAAGAAGTGTAAATTACACTAAGCTAGTAAATAAATGAGTTTAGCTTCATGTCCCATAACCACTGGTGTAACGACCCCAAATTTCATAAGTATTTAAATTTATAATTAATTGAGTTTTTGAATTTAAAATTGTTAATTTATTTTATTCTGAATAAAAATAGTAAAACAAATGGTTTAAAGTGAAATTAATCGATTTATTTATTGCGAGTTTCCCCGATATCCAAGTATATTCTGTATAAACCATTTGAGATTAAAATATTGTAAATTATGTGAGTATATGTGTGTATATTGAATGTATATATATATATATTTAGGTATATACGAGCAAATTTAAAATATATATTTGAATTGATGGTTAAAGATGGTTTGAGTTTATAAAATAAATATAAGACAATAAATATTAAGTAAATAATGATAATTTATATTTGAACTAGAAATTGAAATTAATATAAGGTAAGTTTTAATAAAAATAGAAGTAGAATATTTGTTAAAATCTAACAACAATTTAAAGTAGAACTTCTTTACATTTCAAAGTAGTAAGATAAATGGAGAGAACAAATAAACATAGAAATTGTCATTTTTAATTCTTGATAGATATATCTCTAGCATACAAAAGTATACCATAGCCTACAACACTTAGAAAACAAAAACAAATACAAGTATGCAAAACAAAGTAAACAAGTAAGTCAACAAAACAAAAGAAGTAACATGTACAGCCGAAATAAAGATGAAATATGAACAAAACAAAATTTAAATATAGGTATGCATAAGTTAGTAATAGGGAACATAAGTACTTGATCATTAAATGCAAGCATAACATAGAGTACCTTTCAGCCTCCTTAACAAAAAAATCTCTGATCAACCTTTGTACTAATACAACTATCAGGGCCGCATTTGTTTTATTTTTATCAAGTTCCCTTTCTTTTCGTTCATTCAAACATTTGTAAAGGAAAACATCAAGCTTTGTTATCTTCTTTTCCAAAAGCCTGGAATCAAGTTCCAGTTTTATTTTAAAGCTTCCAGTTCAAAGTTTCAAGTTTTAAGCTTTTAAAAGCTTTCAGTTTTTAAGTCAATGCAAGATTTTTGTTCTCAGGAAAACAAGAACAACAAAGATGAAAGTATTCAAGTTTTCAAATTTCCAGTTTGCAAGCCTTTCCAGTTTTCAAAAGAAGCAAGCCCTCTGTTTTTTTAAGTCAGGTGAGTAAACATCTTTAATAAAATCTAAACAAGTTAATGAATATGTTGTTTGCGTAATTTCTATGGAAATGATGACTGTATGTGCATGAATAAGTGTAGGACTCTGATAGATGTTTGTATTCATGTTGTATATCCCTGTTATAATTTGTTCTTCTCTGTTTTTATTTACTTACAGAGTTTAAGTTGAATACGAATTTCACTTCTCCTTCTCCTCTAGTCTGTGATAGGCTCTAGATTTATACAAATATAGTTGTTTTAACATGAACCTTACTCTAAAATTTTATCCAAGGAAAGTAGATTTGAACTCTCCCTGAAATCAAGTAATTTAGCTGCAAATCTTAAAAATATGTTAAATTCAAGTATCATAATCTGTTAAGTCAGTTATATAATTTGAATATACTCTGAGAAACCAGATTTTTAAAACAAAAATCAAAATTTTCCATTTCACATTTCTCTGGGAAATGGAAGTCGATCAGAAAGTGAATTTTTGACAAAATCTGATGATCTAAGAAGTTATAGGCTTCGAATTCGTGGTGGCAGCAAGATTTAATATTCGAGATCACCAGAAAAATGCTACCTGAATTTATAAATCGTTGAATATTTGATTCGTGATCAAACTAGGGTTGAGAACCCAGGTTTGTTCATGTTGGAAGAACGGGTCGCAGATGATTCTGGGGTGCATCGAGTTGGACGAGGTCTGGGGGAACAACTTCGTGGATGACCGGAGATGGTAGGGACGCGGTGGCGCGAGGTCAGGTGGACGGCGTCGCGGGGTCGAGGTGAATTAAGTAAACTGTGGGTTCCAGTTTTTGGAGTGAATGGCTCGTTTTTGTTTTGGGGCTCGAACGATTGTTCTGGTGATCGAATTTTGGTGTTTCGATGAGGAGCGACTTGCCGGGGAGTTCGTCAGAGGTCGGAGGCAACTCCGGCGATGGTGCACGTGCACGTGAATCTGTGTATCTGGATGATTTGGGGAAGACGAAGTTAACTGGGGAGGGGAAACTCGAAGGAAATTTCGAAATACTCGGGGGAGAGGGCGCCTGGCTTCGGGGAGGAACTCGTGTATGCGAGTGAACTTCCTGTCGTCTTCGTTTGAACACTTAAGTATAAGTTGAAAAGAAAAAAGAGAGAAGGAGAAGATCACGAGAGAACGAGGGAGAGAACACGGCGATATGCTGGGGAAACTCGAGCCTTGCTCGAGTAAATAACATTGGCCTCGGGTCAAATTTTAGTTTAACCTGGAAATTTTCAAAAGTTATAAATGACTTTTGTTTAAATGCAAGGTAAATGTTTTGATTATAATTAATAGTGAGAAAATTAAGAAATGTTGAGAAAGTTTTAAAATCGAAAGTTAAGATCAAATAAAAATGGAAATTAAGAAATATTATTTATGAGAAATGTTTTAATTATTTAATACTTAACGATGTTTAAAACTCTTAATTATTATTTTAATTAAATAATTAAGTTAAGTTAAGTATGAAATTAATTAACATTAAAGTTGTAGTCAATATTAAATTGCTTTTCAAATTTAAAAGAATTTTTTTATGATTAATTAAGTTGAACAATTAATACCAGTTGATTATTTCTATAAAGTAATTAAGAATAATTACATTATAGTTGTAATTTGAGATTAAAGGAAAATTAACCAATTTCTTAATTGATGATTAAAGAGAAATTAATTGCTTAAAGATAATTATTTGATTAAGAGTGATAAATTAATAAATGGAAGTGACTAAAGAATGATAATTAATTGAGGAATAATTAATTAAAGTAATTAATTAAAGATAATTAATTAAATGGTGAATTTAATAATTAAAGGTTAATTTTTGAATAATTAAAGATTGATGAATTATAAGTAAATGTTAATTAATTTATAATTAAAGGTTAATTAATAAATGATTAAATGTTAATTTATTAAAATGGTTTATAATTAATTAATGATAAATTAACCAAGATTTGTAGTTTATTCATAAGTAATTAACCTGGTATAAATTAATTAAAATCAGATATTAACTAATCTTACTTATGAATGCTTAAATTCTATTGAATGTTGAATTGTTTGATATCCCTGATTTGTGATGCTTTGTGATACATCCTGATTTATGTTATGATCTGTAGTTTACTTACTTGTGATATATATCTGTGATCTGTACGATAAGCGTTATAATTTGTATCGCTTATCAACTATATTTCTGTATTCTGATCTGTGATGATTCATCGTGTTGCACTATTGTGTTAAACCCCTGGACTACACTTTTACACACACAAATATGGATTTCACGTGGAAATCGGTTAAGTCACAGATAATTTAAATTTGATGTTTTTGAAATTGAAATTTTAATTTCAATTGATTTTGAAATTGGAAATTTGGATTTAAAGTGAAAAAGTTTTTGAAATGGAATTTCAAAGATAAAAGTTATTTTGAATAACTTAATCGAGTTTTGAAAATTTAAATAATTTGATTTAAATTTGAATTCAAGTTGGGAATTGAATTCTATGATTTGAAACTAGGGATTAAAAATGTTATAAATGTGTTTATCTGAATTTAAACCATTTAAAAGTATAATTTTGAGAATTTGGATTTAACCCAAGGATTTCCACTCGTATGAATGAATCAGATTTTCTGAAATGAAACTGTTTGTTTTTAAATGATAAAAGCTTTCCGATAAGAAATGAAATTCCAGTTTAATTAAAGGAATTTCAATATTGAAGTGAAAATGGTTTTCCAAGTTATGAATGAATTGTTTTGAAAAGCTATGATTTGAATCTGTTTATTTTTAACAGATTTAAAATAATGTTTGGTTTAAATCATTTGAAATGGGATTGTTTTGAAAGCTACAAGTTAAATCTTTGATTTAAAGATTTAACGAGTTAATTGAATTGAAATGGAAATTAATTTAGAAAATCTGTGAATGAATCTTTTGTTTAAAAGATTAAAGTGTGGAAACTGTTTAAACCGTAAAGATTGAATCTTTTTGTTTAAAGATTTAAAATGGTAATTCGTTAAACCATTTGAAAAGAAAGATTTTGGGTAATAAGTTGTGACTTAATTGAAATCCAATATCCATATGTTTTTAAATATTTCGCTCACTATTCGATTTAGCCGGGAGAGGACCTTTGGGTCGTATAACCCATTCCGAATATGTGACACGTCGATATGGATAGCATTTGAAGACCGGTGTTGAAGACCGGATATTTTTGAAAACGGAAGGATTACCGTCGAGTTACTCTGCATCGGCTGATCCCCGATATAGAGGTTTTATCATCCTTAGTGACGGGAAGTCCGGACGTGATTGGAAATTATCCGGAATTGCAAGGGCTTCGTGAGAAGTGCCTTCGGTTCTGTTCGATCCCGGAACAGACTTGTATGGATTGTATGTCTGACATTACACTTTGAGATATAAAGCCGATTTCTTTCAAATACATTTCTGTTGGTGGTGGAGAATTTATTCTCTTAGCTTAACACCCTTCTCTGAGACGTACGAGCTCAGAGGTTATGTAGTTGAAGGTTATCAGCGATATACTCCCAATTTGGTAATGTGGCATGCTGAGTGTTGCTGTGTGATGATTAGTGTTTGATCATTTGTGATATGATCATTTGTTTGATCATTTATCTTTGTGATCATAGGTTGATCATCTGTTGACCCAAAGCGTGGCTTTTTGAAAAAGCGTAGCTTTGTGGACGAGACTTCGTCAGGGCCTCACAACCTGGAAATGGTCGAAACAGGATCGTTGCGGCAAGGTTATGAGGGTCGCGCCCTTTAGGGTATGTCATTTCCTTCTGGAAAGGGGTGGTATCATGGTATGGAGCCCAGATACTTACTCATGTGGATACACTTTCTTTATGATGTGTGATGTTGGATACCGAGCTCGGATAAAGGTCCCAAAGGACCGGGTGATGGCATATTCGTGAGTTACCTGTTACAGGGGTAACCCGGCCTTGTTGGCAGAGAGCAGTTTGTCTCTCGGGACGTCCCGCCAGAGGCGATCCCATGCGGCGGAAGGAAGTTCCTTAGCCTGACCATTTGTTGGAAAATCCAAAGAAACAATACGAACCCTGTACGGTTTTAGTTGTATTACTTGCTATGGAATGTGGCGGTAACCTGCTATTGAACATAGTAGCTATAGTAGGCATACGATACTGGTCGTATGTTGGCTAAGATTAATATTATACTTTCGAAATGTTTTTCTGCACTATGCACTAATAATAATATCAAGATGATTTGGCGTAGTAAGCATCTTTGACTATCATAAGAAGAAATCTCCTCCAATTATGCGTTTGCATTGTGTGTGTGGCGGGAGGTCTTATGGTAGTTTCATTTTCTAAAAAGCATTGCGGATTTCAATGTTTAAATTCTTTTTCTGTTGTTTAAAGTTAAACTGTTTTTGTTGCTCACACCAGTCCCATGACTGATCCGGAGTTTATTGTTCCTTCCTAAACTCTGGGTGCTCATAATTTTCCACACGAGCAGTCTAGAGTTGGGTTTCTTTTCAGATATTCAGGTTTAGTCGATTATCTGGAGCTAGTTCATTCATCGGAGTTGCTTATCTTGGAGTTGTGGATTCATTCTTGTCTGAAGATCATTTTGGAGTTATCACTTCTATTGATATTGTTTCGCTGCTGATGTTATCGTTTTCTTTTCCGCTGCTATTTGTTGTATCATATCTCTGATGTATATAGATATTCATTGTATCATCATTGTATCTGGATATTGTATCAGATGTTGTATATCTATATTCTTTTTATTCCGCTGTGATATTTACTTAACTGTGTTATAAGCTCCGGCGACTCGGATTTGAACGCTCGAATCTACGACATTCGAGTACGATGTGAAGTACGGATGTTGATTTTCGAGCGGGCAAAACCCCGTATCGTTACAACTGGCTTTACTTAAATATTTACGAACAAATTGTAGATTTCCACTAAAAGATTGTCACAAGATTTTCAATCGAACAAGTCCAAAAATTAACCGACGAAGTAAATGCAAGCGTTTCATACCACTTGTTTTGTTAAGCCGTTTAATTAGGTTTCTCATATGAATAAGGGTAAAGGTTTGTATATACTAATAGATTGGAAAACAGTTTTAAAACGAGCTTTGTATTAAAAATAGTGTTGGAATCATCTTTGTGAAAGAGTTTGAATATTTTCTACTAGTATAGAAACCTTTGTATTTTAAAAGTGACAAATCACAGAAAACGATTGTAAAAACAATCGATCACCAAAAATTCACATACAACAATGTGAATTAAATCCATAAAAATCGATATCAAATCCATCAAATGGATATTCCATCAAAGTCGATAATAAGTGATAACAACTTACCGGATCAACAAAAATTGATTAAAATTGGAAATCTATTCAAAAACAACCAAAATAGGCAAAATTTGCAGTTCCAAACGTCTGGGGGTTCATCCAGACGTCTGGATTTGAGTTTTGGAAATATTCCAAAAACCTTCCAGACGTCTAAACTCTAACCAGACGTCTGAAAACTAACCAGACGTTTGGTAGGTTTGGACCAGACGTCTGGTCCAAGTCTCTGCCGTTTTTTTTCTTTTCTATCTATAACCAGACGTCTGGACTTGACCAACCAGACGTCTGGTCACCTGGTATGGGCAACAGTTTGCCTAGGCCATGATGGCTAAAACGATTCGGGAGCGATCGGACGTGCAACGGAGGCTAGGGATTTATGCCAAGCATAACACAGTCCTATAGGCTCTTCGATACACCCCAAATAACACGTCTAAATATCCAAGATAGGATCTTTAAAGATTTTGACTTCAAAACATCTGTTAACGTAAAAATCGAACGCTAACACCCTGGTGTGAATATTAGTAAAGTGAAAGCACCACCCGTTGGTACGGGAACTAAAAATAAGCAGAGAATCACAGAAAAGTAAAGAGACAGCAGTTTTATAGTGGTTCGGCTCAAAATCAAGCCTACGTCCACTTTATCTTCTTTATCATAAGTTTGATTACAAGCTTTACAAGAATTCCTTCGATTACACAACAATCGATACAAGTAATTAGCACTACGATGTAGAAGAGATTCTCGAATTCATCTTGAATGTAGTTGATCTTCTCCTTAGGTAGTTTGGAATGTTTTTGGTAGTAGAGGTGTTGTAGAAGTCGTGAACGCAGAAGAGTTTCGACGCTTCAAAGTCTCCAAAAAAGTCCCCTTTGAATGTGGAGTAGGCGGGGTATTTATAGGGAAATTCTGGTGATAGGTCGTAGGTCGTAGGTCGTTGGGTCTTAGGTCGTGAGCGACCTAAGGGTCTCCTCGAGTTAGCTTAAGTCGTTGGCGACTTAGTGGAGCCCTTCTGGGTGAGATACTGAGTGTGAGCGACCTCGGATCATGCTAAGTCGTTCCCTTCTCTTGAATCGCTAGGTCGCTAGGTCGCTAGGTCACTAGCTTGTACATCGCTGAGCCGGTGAGTCTCTTAGCTCGCTAAATTGTTAGGTCGTTGAGTCCTTGAGTTGCTTAGGTCGTTTAAAAAGTAGTGTTAACACTTGCCCCTCGAAGTATATGCCTAGGGACTAGGTCGTGTGCTTCGACACTTTTTAACTCGTTCCCTCTGAGTTGCTAAGTCGTGAGTCTCTCGAGCTGTTAAGTCATGAGCCGCTTGAGTCATTAGGTCGTAAGTCGTTCGAGTTGTTAGGTCGTTTTAGGCCGATTCGAATTCCATCTTTCCCGCCTATAAGTTGCTTAACTCGCTTCGTCCTAATCACTTTATTGCTTACACTCTGCTGCCATTACTGCATTCGAGCTCACAGATTAACACGAAATCTTCACTTTTTTATCTCCAATCGTCGATTCCAACAGTGAATTTAGGTAATTCCGATCATCTATTCGCCGCGTTTACCATCAATTCCTCCATACAATTTTCGTTACCATGTCGTAAAATTATACTTTGATTCACCCTCTGATTCTTGTCGAATCGCTGACAATTGCTTTGAGAATGGATCGGCTTAGGGTTTCACATAGTTATATTTGAATTTGTGGAGTTAGTAACGTTTTCTGGAAATTTGGAGGAGATGATGGGGTTTTAGGTGTTTGGAGAAGACGAGGAGATATGAGGTTAACGGGTTAGTGGATGGCGGGGTACGCCGTGGTATTTTGAGTGATGCAAAGGGTGGTGGACACGTGGAAGAGGGTGATTGGATAATAGGACTTAGGATTTCTGATGGGAGATAGCTTGATATCGCCGAGCTACTTCAGGAGCGACCTAGTGAATCGATCGATCTAAGAACCCTTCGCGACTTAAGGGAAGCCGAACGACCTAACGAATCGGCGACCTTAAATCAGCGATCTAACTCTTTTCAGCGACTTAACTCTTTGCGACATGAAGTTTAGGTCGTGGGCGACCTAACAGAAGAGATAGGTCGTAGGTGACCTAACAGAAGAGATAGGTCGTGGGCGACCTAACAAAAGAGATAGGTCGTGGTTACACCTGAGCGAGCTATTACTTAGACAAATTTGCACTGCCTTGACCTGAAGTTTCATGCCTTAAACTCTTTGTCTTAGGCACTTTTCAACTCGTAGGAACATATCATTGCTGAACTTTCTGACTTAAACAGTACGACTTAAGGAAACTTCGACCTATGCTAAGTCGCTTGAGCTTGACTACTTGCAAAAATTTATAGCATTTAACTTGAATTCTCAACTTGAACTGCCGAGATGTCCTGCCTGAACTTGTTGCACTTCTTTACAGATTATATTAATTTTAATGCTAATCAACCTGTTAAACATAACATTTGCAGACAAACAGGACGAATATACTCATCATCGACTGCCCACATCGAGTGATGGATTAAGTCAAAGAAACGATATTTTACTTAAATAAAACAGTATGAATCTGATTAAAAATGAAGTGATGCGACTCGACTGATCTAAATGAAGTATCAACACAAAATGTATACAGCTATAACTGCTTATTGCTAGATGTTATCTGCATTGATACTACACTTAACTCTGATCTAATAACAAGTCTTGAGACTTCCTGAATTGACGTGTATCAATCAGTACTATTTCAATTTTTATTTTATTTACTTGTTATTTCAGTAGCTTTGCACAACACTTCACATGCTTTTAGGAAACGTGCACCTTCATATTTGAATGTCCAGTTCCTTGTGTAGAATGACTTCTCAACAAGAAGAGATAGTAGGACAAGCTGGAGAGGTCTTCCCAATAGCTAATCTCTTGGATAATCCCTCGGAAAGAACTCCAACCACTTTGAATCAACAGGTGTTCAGTCAATTATGTGTTCAGTTTGGTATTGCTGAAGCAGACGCTTTGATTCCTGGGGTAAACGATACTAATGACAGGCCACCTCTTGGTTTTGTCACAGTTAATCGTCAGATGTGCTCAAGTGGAGCTATTCCTCCCTTTAACGATTTCCTTCGACAGCTCCTTCTCTGATTAACCATCTCTCCTTTCCAGTTGCATCCCAATGGCTACGCCATCTTGATGGGACTGTGTGTACTGTTTAGGAGGACACTTGACCGTCTTCCAAGCTTTGAAGAGATTTGCTATTTGTGCACGTTTGCGAAGAATAAAGATCATCCTTCTATTGTACATGTGAGGAGCGCCAGGAACCGTAAACTAATTATTGATCTTCCTGAAAGCGCCCACGGGTTTTTGAATCAATTTTTCTTCGTTCGCTGTCCCCCGGGATTCTACGCCATTTGGAGAGTAGGAAGTAAGCTTGCATATCTCTGTACTTTCCGTTCTTGAGCTTTTCAGGATCCGAGTTGTTAAGTACTAACTTCATCCTTTACTTTTACAGCACTTCCTCTTCTTTTTAAAGAATCCAGCCACAAGCCAACTTTTGAAAGGCTAAGCGTTGTTGCCACCGAAGAGAGGAGTATCAAATTTCTTTTGAAAGATGAGTTCCTTCATCAATTTGGCCTTTTACATTCTTCCCGATCCCTTCAGCTTCGTGATGCCCCTACTTCTCAACCTGAAACATCTGATGCCCCAGCTCCTGCAAAAGAACTTGCGTCGAAAGAACTAGTTGCAAAAGCTTCATTAATAAAATGCTCCAGTTCTGCTGAGGGCGCAGAATTTCCTGGCAAGTCTAAACTTCTTCCGGTTATCAAGGAAGAGGAACTTCAACAATGTCCCGGGAAGATCGCCATGGAAGTTGACGAGGGGATGGAGAAAGAAAGTTCTGCCATGGAAAGTGCTGAACATGCTAAAGAAGTAACTGCTGGTGTGACCCACTCGGCCGAGCATAATGGCGACGACATTTTCGGGGGGTTAAGCGATTTTTTGGTGACTTCTCAAGAGCTCTTCAAAGACGATATTACTGCTCCTAAGCTTATTTCTCCATCGGTCGAAGCAACATCTATTTTACGACCACTTCTATCACCCCAAGAATTGACCATAATTGTAAAAGCCGACATCACTCCTAGGCTGAAGAGTGGTTTGTAGCTTGACGCGCGTAGTTTGCTCGCCACACACACTTAAGATTTTTAGCAGTTACTTGCACTTAAATTCTCTCTCCTGGAGATTTCTAAATTCTATCTCTTTTTCATTTTCAGATTCTCCGATTGGACGAAGTGGTTCGTACTATGATGATTTTTGAAGTTACGAAAGGCGTGATGTTTACGATCCCCGACACTATCTCCCTACCCCCAAGGAAACTGATGAGGAACGGGCGGTTAGAAAAGCTCGAGAGAGGTACGCTTACGAGGAGCGATATGGGAGAACTGACGATCACCATGACTCTTCTCAAAGAGATGACGATTCCCATAAAAGAAAATCCCACGACGACAAGGGAAAGGGACACATAATCGAGGAGCTAAGTAAGCGGGCCAAACTCGATGACAAGTCTTCTTCTGAAGTCCCTAAAGTGCCTGCTGCTTCCATTCCTTCGGACATTCCTCCCAGCTCTCCTGCCCTTAAGAGAACTGACATCCAAACAATCATCAACATGCCTCCATATCAAGTCGAAAAGCCTCCGCCTACACTCCACGGTCGATTCCCGAACTGGTGCTTAAAAGGAGTGCGTTTCATCTTAGACTTGGTACTGATTGACAAGCAAGCTATGTTAAGAAACCTTGATGCTGTCAAACTCGATATCGAGAGGATGTCTGGCTGGCAGAAACTTGTCGACGAGCTTCAAAGAGTTAATCGTGCAAATCTTGAGGCAATGCTGACTATGGAAAATGACAAGTCTGAATGGCAGAAAACTCTTGATCATCATGATGTGGAAATGAAGAACATCACTGCCTATAATGAGGAGCTTGAAGCCGAAGTTAAGAAACTCAAGGAAGACCTTGCTACCTCTTCCGCTTCCCATTCTCAAAAGGAAGAGGTTTTTCAAAAGCAAGTGAGAGATGCACATGCTGCTCAGAGAGACGCCGAGATCAAACTTGAAGCGGAGCAGCATGTTGTTGAAAAATACTACAACGATACCGTCCAGTTGCGAGAAAAAGTCAGCTCCCAAGACGCGGAAATTGAGATGCTAAAGATCCGGCTTGCTAGAGCTGAAAAAGAACGTGATAATGCCATTTCTGAAAAAGAGGCAGCTGATCATGCACACGAGACGACTAAATCTAACATCAGCTCACTACACCAAAAAGCTGATTTAGCCACCCCTCCTACCGCCTCATTAGATACGGCTATTAGCCGTATCTAAAAATTTAGACACGGTTAATAGCTGTATCAAATTTGATACGGCTAATAGCCGTATCTTTTTTCGTGCCTATTTTTGGCGCAAATTTTCCACCCCAATACGCACTGCTTCCCTCCAGAAAATTGGCTTTCCCACTTATTTAGATACGGTTAATAGGCGTATCAAATTTGATACGGCTAATAGCCGTATCTTATTTCGTGTCTATTTTTGCCGCAAGTTTTCCACCCCAATACCTCACTGTTATCTCATAACTTCAGAAAAAGAAAACCAACTCATTTTACCTCTTTTGAAACCTAATTCCAATCTCCCAAAAAATCGATCGAACGTTGCTTCTAAACCTTAGCTCGGCATTCCCCCTTCCCAAATCAAGGTATTATTATCTTCTCCTTACAGTTGAAACTCCTACATCGTATCATTGTATTTCCTTCACTCGATTTCGTATTGAAGAACCGCTACTTCACTTTGATTGCAAAGTTAGATTCGATTACTTCCAGTTCTTTTGATACTGCTATTCTTTATGTGTGCTTGATTTTTTTTTATGTCTGTGTAATTGTATAATTGTATTAAGTGCCTTGCTGTGTGTATTTAGTTAGAATTCTTCAACTATAAAATGAATGTTTGTAAGATTTGAAGCTAGGAATGTGTGGTCATTCCTACCTCTATAGTATTTTGATTCCAAAATTTTCTTTGGTTCTCCGGTTTAGTTTTCTTCCATCGTTCGTTTTAAACAAATTTATATTTAACCTGCGAATAGCTAAAAATTGCATCATAATAAGTAAAAGATCTATAAAAAAATCTTGGTATATCGAACGTCATCTTACATGGGATGGGTGCTCAGGTGGGTTACCATTGAACTGGGTACCAAAACAGTGTTTATAATACTGTCAAAGTTCTTATAGTCTTTTTCGTCAAGTAATTTTACTTCTCTTCTTTTTATTTGTGATTACAGGCTGCAACAGAAGCGAAGAAGTAAAGTACCATTTGTGTGTCACCATTGCTGTGTTATTTTCTCTGTGACTGCTTGAAATAGGCACAGTGATCTGAAACCGCACGGAATGATTATCTTTGCTATTAGTTTGCCAAATTTTGGTATCAAAGTGAAGAATTGAATTTGTTGTCTGTTGTACTGTGCTTTTATCCAATTCGAATACGATTTCGATTTGATTCAACCAGAAATAATCAGAATTTCTAATCTTAGGTAAAAAAATTGACATGTGGATAACATTATAGTGCATATGTCAATTTATTTGTGTTAGTTTAATCCATTGTAAACGGTGGTCTATAAGAGCATCCACAATAGAGATGGTAACAAATTTTTTCACATAATTGCTGGATGTAAAACATCCCAAGCAATGCGTACATGTACGTTATGCTGTAATTAATGGCGCTGGGAAATGCCATTTAAGGGTTACCTTATAGTATTTTAGCTCAATATCGCTATTCCAATAAGCTGACTTAAAAATGGTGTGCAAGAAACAAAAGCACTAAGTGCGTAATTAGCAAGAGGAAAAGTCAACAGTAGGGTGTATCTCCAGTTTAATCTGTTCATGAGGGCGATACTTTATTAGTTCAATGGAGGACCCTATAGTCTGGAACCAATCAAGGTTCTACCATATTGGATAGAATGTTACTGTTAAGGTAAAAGGTTAGCATGATTAAAGATTAAGAGATATATATTGTTACGGCTTAATATTTAGATAAAAAATGAAATTTGAGCCAAAGATTGAACTGTAAAAGTTGAATTGTAGTAATATTTTATTTGATTGCGCTCAGTCCTCTTCATTAGTTTTCTACTTGATTTTGTGTGTTCGTTTTATTTGTTTGCTCTCAGGTGTTGTTTTGCAATTGATGTACCATTGATCATTTTGTAGGTCTTCGTATTTTTAAACAATGAGATTTACTGAATTCTATTAGGATTTCTTTGGTATGACAGGCTGCTGGTTGTATTGTTTAGTAATTTTTAATTTGAGTTATTTACATGGTTAAAGTTTTATACACTACAACAAAAATCACTTTTAACAGCAACCATTATCAGCGTTTATTAAAAAAATGCGGTAAAAAATTATTTTAAATGAATTAATTTTCGTCAAAACGCTGACATAACTTCCGCCTCTCTCATTATTATACTTTGTGAAAAAAATTATTTCCCTCTTCTTATTCCCTCTTCTTTTCATTTCCCTCGTTCTTCAATTTCATCCTGCCCTATTTCCCTTCCCTTCAATTTTCGTTGTTCTCTGTTTCCCTTATTTTTCAATTTCATAGTTCCCTAATTATCTCATTCAGGTACGTCGATTGATTCAGTTCTAATTCGTCTTCTTTTATCTGATGTTTGTATTCATTGATCGTATACTAATTTAGTTTTCGTTAGAAGGTTAATTCCAGAAGTCTCCAGTTTTGATTCAAACTTCGATTCATATTTTGATCCTGACGTGGATTTTTAGGTTATGATTCAGATTATGGTCTCACTCAGGTATGGTAAGTTGAACTGCTTTTAATATACATTTTTGTTAAGTCCTATGCTGATTACTGAATGAAGCCTGGCTCCTCTTAAATTTATACATCTATAAGCTTTAAAGTAGGTTGGAACTTAAAATTTAGAAAAATGAAAAGTTCTTAAACCATTATTATTGAAACTGCTGTGTGGCTTAAAAGATTCACTACTCATCATTTTGGTTGTTGATTTTGCACGTGTTGATTATAGCCTATGTTATTTAACTAATACACCTCAGTCCAATTTCATTTGAATGTTTGATACTATTTTTTCTTTTGAGTTAAGATATGATGAATGTTGATGTTCGTATTAGTGTGGTATAAGAAGAATTATTCCTGGATGAATATCATTAGTTTTTGGTAATGGTGAGTTTCCTAATCTACTTCTAATGAACTGGCTTAGACTATTAAATTTGTTTTCACTATGAATTGATTAAGATGATTGGATTTGATCATGTTGATAGGAATTTTTTTTTTCAAAGATTATTTAATTTGAAATATTGCTTGTTCTAGTTACCATATGACATGTAGTTGAAGTATACGTCGGACATTAGAGTTAGAATATCATACACAAAACTAAATCATATATAGTTTGAAACAAAAGCCAGTCTTAACTCAGTGTGTAATATCTGAGCCAGAGACAATTTTATTGAATCATTTTTGTAACGACCCGGTGTTTTGCTGATAATTTATCTTCGTCATTAATCGATTAAATTGCTGGCTAATTGTTGTTGGGGTTTTGTCGAATTCCCTTAAAAATAGAGTTAAAATTCTTTATGATTTGGTAGGGATGTGGACTTTATAAAAAAAATGTAATGTGATAGCCCATACTTTCATTTGTTGTTGTGTGTGATAATTGCCAGAGTGAATAACGTTCCATCTTTATAAAAATATGATTCGACCCGTTTCCCTCCTTCACTCTTTCCACTCACTAACCCTAAAACAAAAATGGCGGCATCTCTTCGTCGTCCCCGATTCAAGGTAGAACGTGAAATTGGGGCTGTCAATTTGAGCATCTCGTCCAGAGAATTGTGGCCACCGATCTCATCCTTCGTTTCAAATTAGGGCTTAGGTTTTCGAAGGCAACCGACTTTGTCTTGCTCAATCGAAGGAGGAAATTGTTGCTTGCTCATCGAATCTAAGGTGAGTGAATTAATTCGCTCACATCTAATTCAATTGCTCAGTTTGGTGATTTGGGTTTTAAGTTGTTTATTTAGGGTTTGAATCCCTTTATCTTCGTTGCATATATTTGTTGAAATGGGCAATTTATTCCCTCGAGCGTATGTTTCTGTTTGATGCTGGGTTTTGATTTCTGACCTTAATCTGTTCCTTCGACATTGATTCGTCACTGTCTTGTACTTGTCGTGGTCATTCACTGTTGCCGTTCCAATTGAGATTACTGGCTCCGGTGTTGATTTTCATTTGACATCGGCCCTGACTTTTAAGCTGGAATTTGATTTGTGGATTTCGTTGCCCAGTCTGGATTTTCTTGAAATGCCTTGCTGTTCTTTGAACCATCCTTGCAGTTTCATTTGAACCTGTCAGCATTGTCTTGGTATTAAAATGTTATTACAATTGAA
Organism: Allium fistulosum; assembly: GCA_030737815.1. NCBI lineage: Eukaryota > Viridiplantae > Streptophyta > Magnoliopsida > Asparagales > Amaryllidaceae > Allium > Allium fistulosum. Next base: position 531,054,537 of record CM060908.1, on the reverse strand, counting down.
TCTCTGGTTTTTGATTTGTGGAGCATTTTCGGGAATTCGTTTTGTGTCTGTGCATTTTGCAGTTTGTACTTGTGCATTTCATACATAGTTGTGTATAGTTATGTACATTTACATATGTACATAATTATGTACATTGTTTGATTCATGTGTGCACCTGACTTCAGCTTTGAACTGCCTTACTCACCACAGTTTCGATTTTGTTGGTTCGATTTCATTGCCTACCTTATATATACTCTGTTTTATTTGATAGTTGTAGTGATGCATTCCATAGAGTAACTGGACTAACTTGAGTCTGGTTCACTCGAGTTGCCTTCCTTGATTTACACTGAACTTGTAGACATTCACTTGGTCATTTGGGGAGTTGGGTCTGCATTTTGTTGTACCTGTACCTGTAGTTGTCCAAACCGATTCTTCTGAAGATTCAGCTTGTAGATCTGTTGTTCGTATGTTACATACATTGCTGTTGAGTCGCTTTGTTATATCACTTGCTATCTGTGGTAATTGCTGTTATAGCACTTCGAGCTGCATGTTTGGTTGTTTGTAGGTTGGCAACTAGTATTTGTAGTTCCTGTTTCATGAAGTTGATGTGTTCGTGAGCACTATAGTCTGTTTTTTTGAAATCCTGCAGTCTATTTGATCACTGTAGTTGCATTCCATTCATTTGCACATATCAGTGCTCGACCCTTGTTTGTTCAGTTATTGTTTGCTATTACTTACTGGGTGTGTCGTGCTCTATTGTTGCATTCGCATTGAGTCACTGATTTTGGTTCGAGACTTGACTTTATGTCTTGACCATCTCATTTGAAATTGCAGATGTGTTGAACCCAAATTTTTTCTGGGTTTGACCTTATGCTCGTTTTGTGAATTTCCGTTGATCTTTTATGCATTTCATATTGTAGTGGAGAGGCAGTACACGCGTGCGTGTACTGCAGCCCAGTCAGATTTGACAATTTTAATTGATATTCTATTGCTGGATTTGTTCGTGAAGCCAATTAAATATTTGGAAGTGTATTTTAAAATGGTTCATTTTGATTTGAGTTGGATCCGTTGGCTTTTGGATTCATTGATCTTTTGAGTATTTCATAGACTGTCTTGGCGAGGCAGTACACGTTAGCGTGTACTGCAGCCAATCAACATTGTTGTTTTTAAATTGACATTTCAATTGTTTAAACTACTTTGGATTTCTGTTTGTTGTTTAACATTGTTTAGTGTTATATTTGCCGTTATCCAATTCTCGTATCGAGAGTTGGATATACGAGATTTCTATGATTGTCGTCTATTTGACGTTTGATTATTATTATTGCTCCTATGCACTAATAACTGAGTTTGAATTAGACTGACCCATGTATTATTTTCTTTTGAATGTAATACTCGGTTCAGACCCGAGTATTTCAGGTGGTAGATTTCTTTCTTTGAGTTGCTGTTGAGGATATGAAGACTTTTCACATCTTCTGAAGTTATCAGTGTCATTTTGTATTAGTCGTGTCATTGTATAGAACAATATGTATTCATGTATATTAGTCGATAATGTACTTGTATATATAACTTCTAGAGTCGACAGTTGTAGTTGTATCATATGTATCGTGTCAACTATATTGTAACTGACATTAGTTATATATATATGAGATTTGTGTTAATCTGTGTTCCGCATTTATATTATCTGTGTTATTGTTATATCTAATGTCCTAAACTATTATGAACTATCGTAGTTTGTTTTATACTGATAATTGGATATGTCGATGGGAGTAAATAAATAATAGAAGAAAAATAAAAAGTATATACCACTCCTATCGAGATAACCAATATTAGTGTAAGGCCAATTACGGATGGTCGCTCCTATCCAGCCTTATTCTTCGTAATAATAGACAGTATTTCTTTTAATACTCTTTGTTATTATGAGCATAGAGGTGGGGCGTCACAGTTGGTATCAGAGCTTGGGGTTTATGGACATAATATAAAACATAACTTGGATAGAACATATGTTACAACTATAGGTCGACGTTTTATCTGTGATTTGAGTCAAAAATTAAGTTTAGAAATTCTGAGGAAATTTTTAAATATCATTATTCAAAAATAAAAAGTGAAACTGTGTTTTGTTGATTTGATTGAATTGTGTTCTGTTTATCAGAGTGCGCAGCGAAAACAGTGAAACTGTCTTCGCTGAATACAACTGATAATCTTTTCGATTAACAAATCGAAATACGAAATTGATATAAATTTCATTTGTTTTTACATAGCTGTAATTATTTGTTTCTTTGAGAATTTCGAATCCAAATTGAGGATTCGAAGAAATTGCAGATTTTTGGTTTTTGTTGAAATCTCCGCTGGCTTTCTTTTGTACTAATCATCTATTGATTAGATTTTTGCTGTTTTAAATTATCTTCATTGAAGATACCTTCGAATGAATTCTTTGTTCATTTTTACGTGCAAAAATTTAAATTGCATGTTATTGCATTTATTTTACGTTGAACCGATGCTTGGTTATGAAACGTATTTTGTTGCCGTTATTTTTACAACGGAATTTTACACCAATGCTATATTTTGAAATACGATGTTTTATGGCATTTTGATGAATGAAAATTCTCTGATATTACATTTTGATGTAAATTGTTTTGATGTGATTTTGACGTTTTAAAATTACTGTCGCTTTGGCTTCAGTAACCGTCAAATTTTAAAAGTGGATTTTCAAGCGGTTATTCCGCAATGCTGTTTTGTGACCGTTTTTACGGTATTTTGAGAAGTACGATTTCCTTATCGAAATTGTTACTGAATTACTGTTCTAATCACGTGATTGGAAAATCGTTTTAAAATGAAAATTGTTTTATAAAATTTTAGCAGTTTGCGTTTTCAAAAGAATGAGAAAGCGACTTAAACGATTCAGCAAAATCGAGGATTATGACCCCTTTCTTTTACTGATTCGCTTAACTCCGGACTTGTCCAGTTGAGAATGTGAATTGTTATTTTTACAAAATAAATAAAATTGTTTTCAGAAATTTTAACAGTTTGCGTTTTCAAAAGAATGAGGAAGCGATTTAAACGTTTCAGCAAAATCGAGGACTATGACCCCTTTCTTTTACTGATTCGCTTAATTCCGGACTTGTCCGTTTGAGAATGTGAAATGTAATTTTACAAAATACACAATTTTGCACTTTCAAGGAAACGATGAAGAGAATCAAACGATTTAGTAAAACACGTGGTATGGGACATGTGCGTTTGCTATTTCGGTTAATTCCGGACTCGTTAATTGAAATATTTGATGATTTCGTGTGCTTTCAAGCCACTATGTTGGACCTTCGGGTCATTTGTTGGACCTTCGGGTCATTTGTTGGGCTTTCGGGCCACTCTGCGGACCTTCGGGTCAAATACCAGTACTAGACCTTCGGGTCACTCTGCGGACCTTCGGGTCAATCTGATGGGCGCCAAAATTATGTTGAGTACTTGGTAGGCTTCGGCCACTCTGAGATGCACGTGCGGCGAATTAAAAACTCACCATCTGATGGGATCGATCCAAGCTTTTATGTTGATTTTCTAGTCTTCTTAATTGATTTCTAGATATTTGTTGCTTCCAATTATCTGCAGGTAATTGGATATTTGTTGATATGAGTTCTGATTATCGTTTTTGATAATCGGATAATTGTTGTTTCTAATTATCGCTTGTGATAATTAGATATTTGCTGATATGAGTTCTGATTATCGTTTTTGATAATCAGATATTTGTTGTTTCTAATTATCGCTTGTGATAATTAGATATTTGCTGATATGAGTTCTGATTATCGTTTTTGATAATCAGATATTTGTTGTTTCTAATTATCGCTTGTGATAATTAGATATTTGCTGATATGAGTTCTGATTATCGTTTTTGATAATCAGATATTTGTTGTTTCTAATTATCGCTTGTGATAATTAGATATTTGCTGATATGAGTTCTGATTATCGTTTTTGATAATCAGATATTTGTTGTTTCTAATTATCGCTTGTGATAATTAGATATTTGCTGATATGAGTTCTGATTATCGTTTTTGATAATCAGATATTTGTTGTTTCTAATTATCGCTTGTGATAATTAGATATTTGCTGATATGAGTTCTGATTATCGTTTTCGATAATTGGATAATTGTTGCTTTTAATTATCGCTTGAGATAATTAAATATTTGTTGATTTGAGATTTAATTATCGCTTGAGATAATTAAATATTTGTTGATTTTAGATTTAATTATCGCTTGAGATAATTAAATATCTGTTGATTTGAGATTTAATTATCGCTTGAGATAATTAAATATTTGTTGATTTTAGATTTAATTATCGCTTGAGATAATTAAATACTTGTTGATTTTAGATTTAATTATCGCTTGAGATAATTAAATATTTGTTGATTTTAGATTTAATTATTGCTTAAGATAATTAAATACTTGTTGATTTTAGATTTAATTATCGCTTGAGATAATTAAATATTTGTTGATTTTAGATTTAATTATTGCTTCAGATAATTAAATATTTGTTGATTTTAGATTTAATTATCGCTTGAGATAATTAAATATTTGTTGATTTTAGATTTAATTATCGCTTGAGATAATTAAATATTTGTTGATTTTAGATTTAATTATTGCTTCAGATAATTAAATATTTGTTGATTTTAGATTTAATTATCGCTTCAGATAATTAAATATTTGTTGATTTTAGATTTAATTATCGCTTGAGATAATTAAATATTTGTTGAATTTGGAAATTTGATTATCGTTTTTGATAATCGAATGTTTATTGATTTAAAATTCGATTACGTTTGTGGTAATTAAATATTTGTTGACTTGTTTTCTGACTATCGTTGGATAATTGGATGTTTGCTGATTTTATTGATATGAGATTTTCTAGTCTCCAATTGATTCTAGAATATGCTGATTTTATTGAATCGTTGTTTTCTATCTATTTCTGTTAATAGTTAGAGTTTACTGATTTTGAAATTTGTGTTTATCCAGTTTCGCTGCTTTCTGAATATCCATTGCTAGTTAGATTTTGTTGAAAAATTGTGAATTTCTTCTATTGAAACTAAAAGATTACTTTGGCATTCGAATTCTCGACTTTTATTTTTCTAGCATTAACCAGTTTATGTTAGAAAAATAATTGTTTTGACGACCTTAATTATGAAAATTGCGGGGACGCAATTTTTATAAGGAGGGGAGTCTGTAACGACCCGGCGTTTTGCTGATAATTTATCTTCGTCATTAATCGATTAAATTGCTGGCTAATTGTTGTTGGGGTTTTGTCGAATTCCCTTAAAAATAGAGTTAAAATTCTTTATGATTTGGTAGGGATGTGGACTTTATAAAAAAAAATGTAATGTGATAGCCCATACTTTCATTTGTTGTTGTGTGTGATAATTGCCAGAGTGAATAACGTTCCATCTTTATAAAAATATGATTCGACCCGTTTCCCTCCTTCACTCTTTCCACTCACTAACCCTAAAACAAAAATGGCGGCATCTCTTCGTCGTCCCCGATTCAAGGTAGAGCGTGAAATTGGGGCTGTCAATTTGAGCATCTCGTCCAGAGAATTGTGGCCACCGATCTCATCCTTCGTTTCAAATTAGGGCTTAGGTTTTCGAAGGCAACCGACTTTGTCTTGCTCAATCGAAGGAGGAAATTGTTGCTTGCTCATCGAATCTAAGGTGAGTGAATTAATTCGCTCACATCTAATTCAATTGCTCAGTTTGGTGATTTGGGTTTTAAGTTGTTTATTTAGGGTTTGAATCCCTTTATCTTCGTTGCATATATTTGTTGAAATGGACAATTTATTCCCTCGAGCGTATGTTTCTGTTTGATGCTGGGTTTTGATTTCTGACCTTAATCTGTTCCTTCGACATTGATTCGTCACTGTCTTGTACTTGTCGTGGTCATTCACTGTTGCCGTTCCAATTGAGATTACTGGCTCCGGTGTTGATTTTCATTTGACATCGGCCCTGACTTTTAAGCTGGAATTTGATTTGTGGATTTCGTTGCCCAGTCTGGATTTTCTTGAAATGCCTTGCTGTTCTTTGAACCATCCTTGCAGTTTCATTTGAACCTGTCGGCATTGTCTTGGTATTAAAATGTTATTACAATTGAATCTCTGGTTTTTTATTTGTGGAGCATTTTCGGGAATTCGTTTTGTGTCTGTGCATTTTGCAGTTTGTACTTGTGCATTTCATACATAGTTGTGTATAGTTATGTACATTAACATATGTACATAATTATGTACATTGTTTGATTCATGTGTGCACCTGACTTCAGCTTTGAACTGCCTTACTCACCACAGTTTCGATTTTGTTGGTTCGATTTCATTGCCTACCTTATATATACTCTGTTTTATTTGATAGTTGTAGTGATGCATTCCATAGAGTAACTGGACTAACTTGAGTCTGGTTCACTCGAGTTGCCTTCCTTGATTTACACTGAACTTGTAGACATTCACTTGGTCATTTGGGGAGTTGGGTCTGCATTTTGTTGTACCTGTACCTGTAGTTGTCCAAACCGATTCTTCTGAAGATTCAGCTTGTAGATCTGTTGTTCGTATGTTACATACATTGCTGTTGAGTCGCTTTGTTATATCACTTGCTATCTGTGGTAATTGCTGTTATAGCACTTCGAGCTGCATGTTTGGTTGTTTGTAGGTTGGCAACTAGTATTTGTAGTTCCTGTTTCATGAAGTTGATGTGTTCGTGAGCACTCTAGTCTGTTTTTTTGAAATCCTGCAGTCTATTTGATCACTGTAGTTGCATTCCATTCATTTGCACATATCAGTGCTCGACCCTTGTTTGTTCAGTTATTGTTTGCTATTACTTACTGGGTGTGTCGTGCTCTATTGTTGCATTCGCATTGAGTCACTGATTTTGGTTCGAGACTTGACTTTATGTCTTGACCATCTCATTTGAAATTGCAGATGTGTTGAACCCAAATTTTTTCTGGGTTTGACCTTATGCTCGTTTTGTGAATTTCCGTTGATCTTTTATGCATTTCATATTGTAGTGGCGAGGCAGTACACGCGTGCGTGTACTGCAGCCCAGTCAGATTTGACAATTTTAATTGATATTCTATTGCTGGATTTGTTCGTGAAGCCAATTAAATATTTGGAAGTGTATTTTAAAATGGTTCATTTTGATTTGAGTTGGATCCGTTGGCTTTTGGATTCATTGATCTTTTGAGTATTTCATAGACTGTCTTGGCGAGGCAGTACACGTTAGCGTGTACTGCAGCCAATCAACATTGTTGTTTTTAAATTGACATTTCAATTGTTTAAACTACTTTGGATTTCTGATTGTTGTTTAACACTGTTTAGTGTTATATTTGCCGTTATCCAATTCTCGTATCGAGAGTTGGATATACGAGATTTCTATGATTGTCGTCTATTTGACGTTTGATTATTATTATTGCTCCTATGCACTAATAACTGAGTTTGAATTAGACTGACCCGTGTATTATTTTCTTTTGAATGTAATACTCGGGTCAGACCCGAGTATTTCAGGTGGTAGATTTCTTTCTTTGAGTTGCTGTTCAGGATATGAAGACTTTTCACATCTTCTGAAGTTATCAGTGTCATTTTGTAGTAGTCGTGTCATTGTATAGAACGATATGTATTCATGTATATTAGTCGATAATGTACTTGTATATATAACTTCTAGAGTCGACAGTTGTAGTTGTATCATATGTATCGTGTCAACTATATTGTAACTGACATTAGTTATATATATATGAGATTTGTGTTAATCTGTGTTCCGCATTTATATTATCTGTGTTATTGTTATATCTAATGTCCTAAACTATTATGAACTATCGTAGTTTGTTTTATACTGATAATTGGATATGTCGATGGGAGTAAATAAATAATAGAAGAAAAATAAAAAGTATATACCACTCCTATCGAGATAACCAATATTAGTGTAAGGCCAATTACGGATGGTCGCTCCTATCCAGCCTTATTCTTCGTAATAATAGACAGTATTTCTTTTAATACTCTTTGTTATTATGAGCATAGAGGTGGGGCGTCACAATTTTTGTGTGTATTTTGTAACAGTTTAATCAAGCATTTTATAACAAAAACTTGAGACCATGGTTCATGGTTAAGGATCATGGATGAAACACAAGATGTTGTCTTCCTATATAGGCTACAAAATCTGAGTTTGTATCTCAATAATACAATTGATATTTCAAAAATCAACATGAGTATAATAACCTTTATAGACTTTTACTATATTTAATAACTTTTGTCCAATTTATCCAACCCAAGCAAATTGCAAAACGAGGCAAACATCAAAATGGCCTATGAACCGAGTTCACCAATAACATTTTTTTCACCAAGTCACTAATCATATTAGCAATGGCTTATGAAATGAACTCACTAATCAAATAGTACGGGCTTGATCTTCATATAGTCATACGACATATCGGCCACATGTTAAATTGAAGTATTATTACTTGGATTTCCCAGTCTCATTGAGGTATAATTATGATACAAATTAAATAATGAAATTTATTAAACACATATCCTTAATAATCACTGAATCGTTACATAAGCAGCTTGTGTGGTATGTGCATTACTATTCAAACATTTGAGATTCTACTATTTAAAAGCTTGTCAAATTTTAGCCTATGACTTTGGGATAAGTACTATTTTTCATTTATATTGTGTGCTAGTACTAAGAAAAAACTGTCAACCCCTAAAGTAATAAGAAGATATGCATCAGTTGGCAGGTCCTCAACTAAATGAATTTAAAAGTTCATACTCTAAAGGATTAATGCATAGTTGTTGATTTTACTGGTGTGTAGTAACACATCTATATGTTTATTAAAAATAGTTATTCTAACAGTTTTCTTCTTTATTTTAAAGATTTTGTGTACCCAGGTGGTCTGCATAAACTTGGGCAAAGATGTATTTTTTTAGCTGCTTTCATGACATTTCAATTAAAGGTAAACAAATCGGTGTCTACAAACTGAATTATTATGTGTGTGATGTTTGATGATTGTTCACCCTACTATATAAAATGTTATATATAAATTTATTGTGGACATAACCACACAAAATCATTCATAGGTTTAACTTGTTACGACTGAATATGATGAACAACAATAAGTCGCTATTGCTTCTTATCGTACAATATCTGCGTGTAATTGATAGTTTTTCATATTATGTTGTACGCGAACTAAATTCGAGACCGAATGTAGATTCTTTTCTTTTTCCTATAATCATTCAATTTTATCATCTCCATTGCTTCCTTCTTTCATTTTTATACATAAACTTAATTTTGTTAACGCATAATATGCAAGCACCATGTCTATATAGTCTAAGTGAGACTTCATGCCATATTTTTCCTTCAAAAAGGTTACGCAAGTATAAGATGGTGTTCAGTTGTGTTTTCCTTATGTAATATATATGTATGCTATATGTAGCAAAATATGGACAGTCATATTTCTGTATTTTTAACATGTGGAAAAAAGACCCTGACTATTCTATTTAAATTTTTTTAGTCTTTACTTTTAAACTATTTATTACTTTATTGAAAAATATTTTTAACAAACACATAGTTTGCAAATGTTAAAAACTATTAAACATAGGCATTATTTGAATTAATAAGTCAAGCATTTTGATTTATCAAACAGTTCAATGAGTAAGTATTTGATGCTTTGGGTTTTAAATTGATAAATGGATATTATATGATTACAGAGCCACTAGGATCCATGACTACGTATGGCATGAATTTTGAGCATATGATGCATTTTCCATTACCATTTTTGATAGCAAACTTACATTGTGCTTTTGAATGGATAAAAATTAAAAATGTTTTTCTTAAACTAGTCTAATATACAATTAAAATTACTTATTCGAAGTTTAGAGTATTCTTATGTGTTGATTTGAAAAAACAGTTGCATGGTTCAATGTTTTTCGTAAACTCTATATACTTGGATTTATGATCTCATCTTCAAATGTTACAATCTAACGCATTTGGTGATGTAAACAATACAACGGGTAATTGTTGATGCAAAAAATATGTACTGGTATTAGCCATTAATTTATAGTATACTATAGCAAATAAGTAGATTTAAAAGCTGCTGATACCTAAACAAGAGGCAGCATAAACAGGAGGCAGGTTGCAAATAAATCTGTCAATATTATATTTCTTGTCTCTCATTACTATGAGCCTTCATTACCTGTTTGCAACCACCGGAACTCCTTTTCGATTTCCATTCATAGAATTTACTAATAATGGTAACATTATTTCTAGATTTTGACAGTTGTGTGCTTTTATTCTTTATCTATTTAGTTGTCATTTTTCTTGTGGAAATTCAATTCCATCATTATAAGAATCATTAATGAAATTCAATATGCCTATATTACCTATACAGATAATCTCGTGGATCATTATTAACTTCATGGTTAGCTGTCTATATTATCCAATGGAATAGTATTTTTTGAAAATGACAATTATAGATATTTTCGATAAATGTAGTGATAACATTATATATTCGTTCTCTCAGGTAACAAAATCAGGAATGAAAGAATTTTTTGAATATAATTGTGGCAGGTTAGAAAACTTGTCAGAATTTTTTTGGTATATGTTGTTAACTACTAACATATATGGTTCTTGATATTCAAGTGAGTGTAATAAAATAATTTTGTTAGAAACTTATATATGATAGGTGCTGGAGCTTGTTTATCTAGCTTGAAAGTAAGTATATAAAAGATTTATAATATTTAAGAGGCCCAATCCATTTTAGCTGAAATAATTATGATTTTTATGAAATATTATAAATGTAGATCAAGTGGTAGAACATCAACATATAGAGATATAGACAACCGTGTGTATGCATCAGATGAAGCAAGAGCATCTACAATTGAGAAAGCAAAAGAGCTGGAAGTTGGGCTTGGAGAACTCTATCCCACATTCGTGAAGCCAATGCTTCAATCGCATACAACATGAGGTTTTTGGTTGGTGAGTGTTATGTATAACAATGAATGAAGTTCCGTGTACAATTGATATGTTACTGAGGGGTTTTAAATTTACGGATAGGGGCTTCCTAATCATTTCTGTATCAGGCATCTATTGAAAAAGGAAGAATCGATATATCTAATTGATGAAGATGGAGATGAGACAAGGACGCTTTATTTGGCAGCAAAAAATGGGTTGAGTACTGGTTGGAGAGGATTTGCAATTGACCATAAGCTAGTTGATGGTGATGCATTGGTGTTCTAGTTGATTAATTCCAATACATTCAAGGTGATAAGTTGCATTTTCCCTAAATATGCTGGTTATTCTGATTAAATAGTCACATGTTTTAAGTCTATGATATATAGTCACATGTTTTAAGTCTATGAGTGTGATTAAGGAGTGTTGCTATTTACACCTAGAAATCTCTCTATACTACTATTTAAAAGTAAAATATAAAAGACACGAAAAGATTACTTTTTGAATCCATTTTTCATAGGTTGCTTGATACAAAAATAATTCTTTTTCTCTATTTCTAAAAATGATGCTATAACATGGAGCTAAGACAATGAAGTATTTTATTATTTTAGAAAACAACCAGCAATCTCAAATTATATTTAACAAATACACATAAGTCTGGTAAGAAAATGTTGACTGTTGACATGCCATAGAGGTTAAAAATACACATCAAGCACATTTAATTCCACATAACATCTTACTAAACAATAAATCAACCTTACGAGTACCTTAACTAGCAATACTTATAACTTATCATGCATGCAGCGCATGGAATTTATACACAAGATTCTAGAAATGCCAGGTTTGCCCTTGAATACATTTGGGTCTCTTTCAAGTTAGGTAACCAGATATTAAAAAAAAGAAGGGATAACATAAGATTTCAGTCGATGTAATAAATTTGGCAACGATATTATCCTTAATAATCTTTGTTACATTAATGTCCTTGATGTTCAATAATTTGGTTTAGTAAATTGCCATAATCGATAATTATTTAACTTTTATTTTTATTTTTATTAGACATTTTTTTCATTCCGGTTTTTTCTTCTTGTTGCACTTGCTTTGTAACACACTTTTTTGACATTACTAATATAAATTTATTAGAAAGTAATATAGGCTGAGCTCAGATAAACTAAGAGCACACTAGAAACCAGGTGCATTTTTTGAAAATAAACACTGAAGTAGTTTTTTAGTGCATGATTTTTTACAGGGATCAGATTTTAGTGCATGTTTTTTAGATATGTTGCTAGAGTTAATGAGCTATCTTTTAGTTAACTCATAGGATGAGCTTGATGGTCTTTCTAGCTGAAATCAAACTTATTTAAAAAATTTAATCTAATTGAATTAGCAACCTGTGTAATTTTAAAAGTTAAAGGAATATGTTTAGGCGGTTATATCTATGCATTGCAATATTTATATCATCAGTCACTATCACTTTCTTTGGCATATATTTTTTTACCTTAATTTCTTGAGCAAAGTACATATATTAAGATCAATTTTTGGGATGTTCCCAGCTGTTATTACCTTCTTTGGTTAATTTATCTGGATTTCAATATTTGTATCACTGTTCTAGGTTCCATTTAGTGAGCATATTTCATCTCATATTGAACTGTGTTTCTGTGGAGAAGCTTCTATCTATAAATTTAAACCTTTCTGCTTTGATTTTTTATGGTTAACAGAGGTTTATTGGGTCTCCTTTTCCAGATATTACACTGCTCCATCAGGAAAGAAACCTAAGTCAATGGTTGAGGTCCAAAGGTTTGTTTTGACAATTTCCATGCTGTGTTTTTAGTAATTGTAATTCTTTTCAAGCCGTAATTATTATTACCATCATAGCCTTAAGCCTATGAATTCAAGTCACTAGATATTTGGAAGTAAATCACATGATGAATATGCTAAAACATGTTCATTTTCTGAACGTTGACAACTCTTAGTTTTTCCACTGCCTTGTGCACTTGCAGGTATCTTGTAGAAAATCCAATGCATGCTTCACAAGGGGTACAATTATCTCAGTTTTCTTTCCAGATCCCAAAACCACTTCAGGAGAATTATGTGAGGAAACGTCCTGCAAAAGTACCAAATTTTACTGATGGTAGTCTTGATCCAAGGCTCCTGGAACTAGAAGGTGGGTAATGCACATGTGCTTTCTTATCTTAATTTATATTGCTGATATTTACCAAGAAATGTATCTCATGCTTTAAATCAAATTGTATGCAATTTTCTATTTGACAAAGTCCTTGAGATCCGGCTTGTTAGTGTAAGTACCTATATTCCTTGAAGTGAAGAAACTGGGGCCGCAGTTTCTTGGATGGCAACTTTTATCCAGCTTGTCTACTAATTTTCTTAAATGATATATCTATTTACTAATCAGTTAAAATTTGTCAGTCAAGCAACTATGTTGATAAACAACCTACAGCAAGCCCATTTCCTTTTTATTGATAAATTCTTACCCTGAAATTAGAGGTCATTTATTTTGGCTTCAAGATTGAATGATTATTTGTTGTATGATGCAGGTTCATTTTATTCTTGAGAGGAGGGTCGGTAATTTGTCAGATGCTGAGGTTTCAAGACATAACTCATGGGTGCTTGGCCTTCGAGTTCTAGCTTTATTGCCATTGCCTTCTCAACAAAGGTACTCTGGGTTGCATGAACATAAATAGAAGATATCAGCCTCTAGAATATTAAATGTTGATTTATCATAAGAAGTATCTGATGTATATATTACCTATTTTTGATGAACTAAGTACATTAGTGTCTCTTTCTTTGAGCCAATCCTATTTTCCACTTTTCGGTGGGTGGTTTCTTAACTTGTTCATTGGTTATAGTAGAGTGTAGAAAGACATGAACATATAAAACATATTCAAAAAATTAGAGCAGGTAAGACTATATAACAACATAAACATACATATACATATCAATAGTCAGCATTTCAATAGGATGAGTTCAATTAGTTCCAATTTCCAAATTTTCTACACACGAAGGCCACGTGGGTTGTGGCGGTAAAACTAGTATAAAAGTCATAGCAATAAGCAGAATGATGTTATTTCCCTCTTAACTGTCTTCATAAGAAATGAGGTACCCCTATCATGGGCCCTCTCCATTGATTATTCTTTTCTATTTTTGTAAAAATCTTCACTTTCTATAAGGTACTAACTTGGTTCTTGTTGATGTTTGGGAGCATGTCTATGATCTAAGCAATGAGGTGAAGAGAGAAGGGAGTAAGGTGAACTAACAAATACTGACAAAGAAGTGATAAAATGAAGAAGAAGCAAATACAACACAAAAGGATAAATGGAAAAGGTAAATAAAATAAATAAGAAAGATTTCATTTTCATACATAATAACCCAATATACATAGTAGTGGTCACTTTATAGGTAATACATGAGCTTATAGGTAGAAAAAGCAAATAACCGAATTCTTGAACTTTTGACATATGTCTTGGACCAAATATACTTAACTAGAAAAATAGATTCCATTATAATTCTAATTATATTTGTTAATTCATGTTGCAGCTTCCAAATGCTTCTATTGTCCCCTCCATTCCAACCGGTAATGATTATTTACTACTATGGGCTTGTTTCATTTGGGTAAGTACTGCAAAATCTTCTATGTTTAAATTATGATTATATGTGTAAGTGCTTCTGTGGAAGTGGTCTGGTACAAACACTCCCTCCTGATGTTACACTGTTTTTTAAACAAAAGGTTGCATAGTATAAGAAGAAGAAAAAAAATGATCTATGCTAATATTCTTTTTTATCACAAACTGAGGAAGCACTGTCTTCGTCACTCCTTGGACTGAATGATAAGTAATGGTTTCTTCAAAATTTCTCACTCTGTAAAGCCCAACTTTAATAAGTTCATATTAAAGGGCACAATCCTAGCAATGCTGTCTCCCTCCTCCGATCTGATGTAAACTACTCTACTCTTCACTCTTACCTTCTATAGTTTACTTGTGTATATATTAACTAATGCTGTTGTGTTTATACTTTATAAAACTGTAATGTGTTTTAGATGGGAAATGTGAATGGGAATGAAAGCAGCATGCTAATACTTCAGGAAACATGCACTGATGTGTCTGGTTCGCTGATGGTGTACGCCCCTGTTGACATCCCAGTGCATGTCGTGATGAACGGTGGAGATTCTTCAGGCGTGGTGGTTTTGCCTTCTGGTTTTGCAGTTGCACCTGATGGTGATAATTCAAAGCCTGGTTCACTGCTAACTGTGGCTCTCCAGATTCTGGTCAACTCTGATACCAATGCAAAACTCAGTGTGCAATCAGTGCAAACTATTAACAATTATCTTATGTTTAGTATATTGTTTTCAGCATAAGATTATGTAATATGTACTCAAAGAAATCATCTAAGATTATGTAATATGTACTCATAAATATTTTCATTTTGTAACATTGTAGGTGCAACTTCTAGGAGCAGTGGAAAAAGATTAAGTGAGTCAAGCAGTAGGAGGGTTTGGTTCTGTATTCAAAGGTTGGATTATGGAACAAGCTCTTGTAGCATCAAAGCCTGGAACTGGAATTGTTATTGCTGTGAAAAGGCTCAAGAAAGAAGGTCCACGAGGTCACAGAGAATGGTTGGTATGTATCTTTTTACCTCAAAGAATATAGAACTAAAAATAAATGAAGTTGACATAGTAGAGTGCTGTTTTAGCATAAGGTTGCCGATTGCTTCTTCCTTCATTACTAGTGCAATTAGCAGCCATTTTTCTTATATTAGAAGGAGAAAATAAAGGATAATCTATTGCATATGTTAATCATGCAAATTATAAATTGTTGCATGCATCCAGAAAAATAAAAATACCAAAATCAAACTTGGATTTGGACTCTGCCTTGTGTCTTTTAGACCATATTAGGTAATAAATCTTCCTGAGACGTCAACTGCACGAATTGCTATGGTTCTGATGGTTGTGAGAGTATTTAGGTGGGTTGAGAGTTTGCATTGTTGTGTGCACAGAAATGGATATGGGTATGTCAGTTGGAGGTTAAATATTGGGGATTTGGTTGTTTGTTAAGGAATGGTGACTGTTGTATGAATTTGGTTGTGGCTGCTGTAAAGTAGGGTAGTGAAGTATAGTTGTTGATGATGAAGATATGGGTTGTATGTTGTTGATGCTGTGGAGGTGGAACTATTGCAGTAAGATGGTGACAGAAGTGGTTTGAGGAGGTTTGGTTGCGGTGGTTGAAATGGGTTAGTTGTCGTATGAAGCAGGTTGTAGCACCGATGTGCACTGGTGAAGAGTGAGGTTGAAAGACAGTGTACTCTGGTGATTGGAAGTGAATGAGCAGCAAGTTAATGGCTGTAAAGGTT
The DNA here is from genome assembly GCA_030737815.1 of Allium fistulosum. Taxonomy (NCBI): domain Eukaryota; kingdom Viridiplantae; phylum Streptophyta; class Magnoliopsida; order Asparagales; family Amaryllidaceae; genus Allium; species Allium fistulosum. The sequence goes on along the minus strand of CM060908.1, from coordinate 531,038,249 downwards.
ATGTAGAAGTGGATAATGGTTGAAGAATGTGTTGTCAGGAAATGTTGGCAGAGTGGTTGTTGAAGTTTGCTGTAGAATGATGGGTGCTCAGGGGAGAGTTGGTCGAAGCAAGGCAATGCAGTGGTGAAAGGATGTGCACTATATATAGTTGGAGAAGTATGGTCTGTGCAGTAGTTTGGTAAGGCAGAAACGATGATGTTTATACGTGAAGTGGTTGAAGTATTTGGGCAGTGGTGGATATTGATTTTTTGTGAAGCAGTGAGTACTTGTTTGAGGGTGGTGATATGATCGGGTGGACGAATTTGGGTATGTTAGCAGTTATGTAGAAGTTAGCGGTGAGGAGATGGTTTTGTTAACAGAATTGTGCAAGGGTATGCACTATGATGTGCAGGCAGCAATGAAGTATGGCAGTTGTAACAAGGAAAAACAAGAAATATATGAAATGTACAGAGAAAATGCAACTGTTTTGAAATTGTAAATGTTTGTTAATGTGCCAGTATACTGGTGGGTATTTGGCAGGCAGCTTGTTTGTATGAGAGGGAGGGTTGGTATGAAGGCTGTATGTGAGGGATGGTTGTGATCTAGAGAGAGATGATATGTGCAGTTGGAGGTTGAACAGAGAGGTTTGCTGATGGGGGAGTGAAGTTTTTTGTGGTTTATTGAAGTGATTTGTGGTGGTATATGAGAGATTTGAGAGCAAGGCAGTAAGGGGTTGAAGGGGATGTGCAGCAGTGGGGTGTTTGTTGATGGTGGTCAGAAAAGTTTGGTGGTGAGATGTTGACAGTTTATGAAGGAGATGGTTGAGGGGGTTTGAGGAGCAGTAGCACTGCAAGTTATATGTATGCATAGTTGATAATGTAAATGTACAGTTGAGAACGTAAAAACAAGTTGAGGATGTGGGGAATGGCAAGGCAGTGAAGAGGTGTGTTTGGGATGACAGAGAGTGTTGTTTGTAGAAGGTGTTCACTAGTATGTGAATGTTGCAGTTTTGGTTGAGAGGCAGTGTTCACAGGTATATGAAGTGCTGACTGGCAGTGGTAGAAGGTGTTCACTGATTGACGCAGAAATACGTTGATGGCAAGCAAGGCAGTTATGAAGGAATGCAAATGCAATTAAAACTAGAAAACAAACGAACAATCAAAATACAATCAAAATTCACACTGTACAGTGGTTAAGCATTTACTCACTGATCACTTCAAATTTTTAGATCCATATAGTGATTTTTTGGCGCAGTTAAGCATTTTAGCATATGAAACTTCAAATTTTTAGATGGCGTTTACTCATTGATCATTTCAAATTTCTTCATTGCAGGTAATTAAAGATGGCGATGACACATTCTTCTTCCGTAGCAAGTAGCAAGCATATGAAACTTTTTAGATGCACGTTTTGTTGTTGGCATTTGGTGTGGACTTACTGTATTGATATTATACTTTTACTTAACATATAACGTGTCTTTGTTTAACAGAATTTGTGGCAACTTGGTTTACTTTGTTATTTTTGTTTATGGATATTATTGAAACTTGGTTTATGGATGTCTTTTGTTTATTAATATTCTCTTAACTAGTTTATGTAACCAATTAATAGTTATTAGAACCTGTTATATATACTAGTTGCTTGAATATGCTTAAAATATAGTTTTGGAATATTCAAAAATAGAGTGGAATATTAAAGCTGTTATATAAATAGAAGACAGCGTTTGATTAATGCTGTCAATGAAGAAACAACAGCGTTTAATTCGTGCTGTAATTATCTTGAAACTGTCAATAACAGCGTTTATTACATGCTGTCGAAATAGTTGATGATTCAATCACAGCGTTTTTAACATGCTGTCGAAATTGTTGATGATTCAGTAACAGCGTTTAGAAAAAGCTGTTGTAAACAGTTAAAGTAGAATTTGAACATCTTCGACAACTAAATTATAAACGCTGTTGAAACATAATACAGCATGTCTGAAAACGCTGTAAAAATATTATTGACAGCTCGTAATAAACGCTGTCACAGAGATGTTTCAACAGCGTTTATAGAAAAGCTGTTGTAAGTTATGTATATACGACAGCATGTCGTTATACAGCGTTTGTAATAACGCTGTTGTATCATATTACAGCGTTTATCAAACGCTGTTAAAAGCCTTTTGTGGTGTAGTGATAGGGATTGCTGAAGGTTTTATCTATGATATATTAACAAATGAAACTTTTAAAAATTGATACAGGATAAGCAGGCTATGAAACAATACGTGTTCATGATACCATCCATAGTCGTAATGCAATAAACAGTTTAAAGTGCTGCAACATCCTACTGAAAATTCACTAGGAGGCAATTTCTCTTTTGGACCCATTTCTAGTGAGTTAGCAAGCTCTGGACCAACTCCATTGAGTTACGGGCACTAACCCAATTTCAGGTGACAGTGTCGCTTAATCTTTTATATTTGCTGCTTATTTATCTGTAGCTGCTTAATTTATGAGAGGTAAATACATAAACGTAGTTTTGTATGGTAATTGAATCAAGACATGTAATATGATCCAACATTAATGTTTATACTTTTTGTTGTTGAAAACAAGGTTTAAAATTCAAGTACAACATGATCTTAATGTTATATCCTGGTATAGATCGTCTGCGTTCTATGACAGAATAAGTTTCCTCAAATTTGTTGCCATCGTACAGTTAATACGTGAAAATTTTGTTTACTTTACACACACAAAGAAACAGTGAGATCGGGGCATTGCACTAGATACAAAGATTCTTTAAAATGCTAACAAAGGTAGGCTAGTTAGTCAAAATTGGTTTCTTTGTCTCTTCAGTAGATTCTTGGTTCCAACTGGTGCGTTGTTAAGCTGATTTCTGATTTTTATCATCATCATCCTTGAAAAAAATGGAAATTTCTAGTTAGCTTGTTAAAGTGGCAGCTGTGAATACCAATATCAAATTCAGGTCTGAAATTTAGTTATTGGACAAAATAAAATAAAAGGATGGGATAAAAATTTGTTCTTGTTTCACTCAAAAACTAAACACAGGACATTTCATAAATTATGTTGAACGTGTTGCATGTCTTAGTAAAACAGTGTTCCGAGAGCTTGCTGAAATGAAAGTAAAATGCAGTATGGTGATATAAAATTTGTGTTTATGTTTGTGTACCGCAAAGCAGTTGATGTAGTAGGATGAGTTCAGTTGTTCAGCAATTTTTAATAGAAAAATATAATGCCCTTTAACCTGAATGTTCGTCGATTAATGATTCAACTAATTCACATCATACAAATGGTGGTAACATATCAATAATTCTAGATCAGTACTCCTATAATTTTATCAAGCCTAATTTTAGCAAAGTATACTATATTGGTTTAGGTTGTTCTTTGTTTTTTCTTTGTTGTATTATGTTTTATATTTTTCTTGTCTTGTTAGTTTATTTCAATAATAGTTGGTAGGGGACCAGGATAATACCCCCCTTGCCTCATGTACGGCTTATAAATTATAAGAATCTTCCAGCCAGGTACGCATCATAGATCTTAATCAAGAAGATGAAAACCTTTGGAACCTTTACCACGGAAAATGCCCCGTAGCCACAAATAAGAGGGAACAGTAAAAACAAATTCACATATTTGTAAGTTCGTCCAAGTATTACTGTTTTGACAAATTATCTCTAGACAACATAGCATGAATGATGTTAATTTACCTAACCTGTTTTCTTCGCAGCACTTATGTCGTTAGTTTATTCAAGACGTTTTCTTCATTTTCAGCCAGAGTTGAACAATCATGAAGTCCCTTTCTTAAATACAGCAAAGTTTTGGTTGAGTCGATCAAAGACGACACAATAGTCATTTTCTATCTTTGTTGCTTAGAATTTTATCATGAGCTATAATTACAACTCTACCGCCATCATTCACAATCACCACTAAGATCTCCCATGCGAAGAATATCTACTTTTTTAATGTACAAATAAAAAAGCGTGTCACCTCCGTATCTGACAAACATTCTCACAATTAGGTGGACTGAATATTCTATTACGTTAATTTCATAGCTTAATATTTTAATTTGTTGACTTGAATTTTGCTGCAATTGGTAAAAACATGAATAAACTAATGTGTGGTCAGTGTTAGGCATTCGTTAAAAGACAAATGAAATCGAAATTAAAGTTGACTTTTTCAGTTTTACCTATTTATTTTAGCTAAGTACCACTTTCACTGTATATCAACTGTACTGTTTTTTCTCCGTTCATTTATTAGTAGGTACAAAAGGGATTTATTAGTAGGTACAAAATGAAATCGAAATTAAAGTTTGTATCGTTATACACTCCGTTCATTTATTAGTAGGTACAAAAGGGATTTTTGATGATCCTTGTAGTGGAAGATTACATGTTTTAAGAGAATTACAGTTCATTTATTAGTTTGGTGCTAATGTTGTATATTGTTCTGACATTGTTGTATAAGTGGATAAAATTGTTGTTAATGGCGCAAGCTAAGTATCAGGAGAGGGGTAATGCATAGACATTACTCTGGTGCTACAAAATAGCGCCGTTGTAATGACAAATTTTTTGAAAACAGTTTGGTGCTAATGTTTAAAATAAACCCTATATTTTGAGTTCCATTTATTGAAATTTAAATAGTCCATATATTTTAACTATTTAAAATTAATTAAATATTTAAAATCATACCACAAAATTAATTCTAGGGTTATTGTCTACTTGTTTGTCTTACATTAGAGTATCATAGTTGAAAAGAATGGTAAAAGTTCAAGATAAATTATAGTTCTGGCATCAAGAAATCAAAACATCCAACAAAAAACAAGCATGATTTCAATTGATCGTTTTTAGATTTGTGCTCTCGATTAACTTGTAAGCTCATTTTATAAAAACAAGCATAATTGTTTATAACAATGAGGCCTTCAAAAATCATTTTTACAAATCCAAAGCAACCAAAAGATTTTGAAAGAAACAGAAGGAAAAGAATTTGTTCTTTAAAGATATGCACTATGTTTACCTGGTTTAGGATGTGGAGAGTAATATCTAATAAAGCTAAAAGAATGTTAGAAGTAAAGATTAGCTATTCTGGAATTACTTGAGACTATCACATATGTAATATGTTTAGCATTATATAATATATAAAATAATAATATACTAAGATAAAAAATAATATCAAACTGTTATTGACTAAAAAAGAATTGATATATCCATATCATTTATAAATAACCAACCGAAAAATGATCATCCAACTACCCAAACAAGTTACACTCCGCTACAACCCAACCAATGGTAATCGGTCAATACAATTAATTTTCATCAATTATTTGCGTTCACGGTTCACTTATTGTTTCATTCACATAAACTCTAATAAGTATAATGAATGAACCTGAATAATATCTTAGGTTTCACTCTAAAATCTCAAATTGTAGAAATGAAATGGTTGTTGATATTGATGTTCACTTTAAAGACATTATGCTTGGGACATCTTGAAAATAGAGGTTATGATATAGGAACCATTGATGGGCAAGTCTCATGTTCTGTTAAATATGATATAGGAGGGCAGTATGTCTTTCAGCATAGACAAACAATGGATAAATGAATCAGATCTAAGATCTACATACTATATAGACGGGGTGCAGAAGTTCATTAGTTTTGTTGAAGAAAACGGTGGTAAGAAAGGATTGTATTTATGCCCTTGCACCCGGTGCAAAAATATGAAGACGATCAAATTAGATGACATTCATTTTCATTTGCTTAGATGGGGTATTATCCAATCGTATACAACGTGGTATTTTCATGGGGAAAAAAGGGCGGAGATGGAAAAACAACAACCAGTTACTCATGGAAGAACTACTGCTGAGTCTGAACATATTAGGATGGAAGATCTGGTCAATGATGCAGATAGATTTCATCATTTTCAACCTACAAATTCGTTGCCTGATCATGCTAATGTTGGAGAGCAGTCTATTGATTATCCATATTGGCAGGCCAATAAAAGTAAGAAGTATAAATCGCTTTTTGGTAGCATAAAAGAGCCGTTGTATCCTTCATGTTCAAAAGGGATTATGAAGCTGTATGCCATTGTGAAACTGAATAGCTTGAAGACCCAATACAGCTTTTCAGATAATGGTATGACTGCACTTCTCGAACTAATAAAGGAGTTACTCCCCGAAGGTAACACGCTGCCAACAACGTACTCCGACGTGAAGAAGATCATTAAGAAAGTTGGGATGAATTACAAAACTTATGATGATGCATCAATGATTGCATATTGTACTGGAAAGATGATGCGAACAAAGTTTCTTGTACAAATTGCAATGAACCAAACCAAAACAAACAATAATCAAATCAAATACTCAACTTAAAATTTGACACTATCAAAATAAATTAAGATTTTCCTGAATCGGTCACTGTATTGCTCCTGAAGAGTCCTTTTGCTTGTTTACCCTATAAAAAACAAGGATACTGTTTTACAGCATATACTCTATTGGATAACATTACAGTCTGTAGCTGCATAAAACCATAAATTCCAATTTGTTGACATTTAGAATCATAATAATAAACCATATACAAATTATTATTTTATAAATTTAATGAAAACTCTATTTCATACCTTTTAAAATTATTTTAAACATTTTATCATCATCTAAATTTGGCTTTTAAAAAATCTTAAAAATCAACTTGATAATAACAAATACTAGTTATGTTGGGGTCTGAATACAAGTGTAACGACCCGACTTCCTATGCCCAGGAAATCGTATCGTTTTGAAGAAAAGAAAGAGGTGAGAAAGTAGAAAAGAAAGAGAAGAAGAAGAAACAACATCAGAATCTCAACAGCGGAACGAATAAAATATAATATATCACATAAATTAATACATAGTATCATATACATCAGAGTACACAGACAATACAGCAGATACTAGACAGTTATAAACACCTGTCTAGTTAATACAACTCACACATCACAGAGATACAACACAGCGGAAATACAAAATAAACTCTAATCACAGCGGAATCACTATGTATCTACACGCTGAAGCCTCCTGCTCCATTGCTCCTCCAGAGTTCGTCAAAGCTAACCTGAATCCCTTGACTACCCGTAAAAATTTGGGTACCCGAGAGTTTATGAAAAACAGAAATAAACTTCGGGTCAGACATGGGTCTGGTATGAGTAACAGGTTAAAGTTGTTTAACTTTAAAAATCATTTGAAAACAAAAGGTATGTGACGACCGCCCATGACCCCTGCACCGAATCTAGAGATAGAGCGCTGTAAAGTGTGCCAGGCGACCATGGACGATTGTCAGGGTAAGATAAACACAAAAGAATCTATCGTATTACTCACAGCGCATGGACAAAATACAATAGAACATATGTATAGTGAAGCTTTACAGAACAAAAAGACATTTTATAAAACTCCATAATAGTTGAACACAAGCATCCACATAGTCAATACATCCAGCCTCACTACAAATCTCTCAGAGAATACAAAACAGCGGAATATCCAGTACATATAATAAGAAGATAATATGCAACCCTCCAGCTCGTCTTCGATATCAGCATCGTGAGAAGAGAACAGCACCTGTCACCTGCTACCTAGTCTGCCCGTCCCAAAATGGACGAACAGCCCAAGGCAATAAGAATTAAAACATAAAGCCTTGAGTCAGACAACAGTCTTAGTGAGCAGTAGATTAACTAACAACATACCAAAAGAGCATAAAGGAAAAGGAATAGGAATAAAACCCTCCCACTCCAACCTCATTCTACAGTGATAGCCCCCAGACACACACTAAGCAGAAGCAAACATAGCAGAGCATACAATTTAAAGTAAAGCTACTATCACTCGAGTCAAGGGCGATGTTTTCCAAGTACCAAGGCCTAAATCAGATAAGCACCCAGAAAATACCGCTCTTGAGTCCGAATGACGATACAACCAAACATCCATGACTCTGGCTATCACTGTTATCATTGCTTCGATATCACCGTTAATTGAATGACCGGCACATTCTTTCAGCCGTCCGTCAAGGGCTAATGGAAACCCCGGTTCTAGACATAACTCCCGCACGTCGTCGCAGCCCGTGCCTAGGACTATCGAATCTGCCCAGAGTACTCGACCATCAACAGTTGGCCGTTGGGACTATCGAATCTGCCCAAACGTACTCTTGCTTAGAGCATGCTAGAACCTTCAACAACGATGCTATCCAAGCCTCCTAGTCATCCTCCTCGACGACTATTCTCATATCCATTCATTATCTTCAACTCGAATCATATCACCGAGTTATCAACATGCTTGGAATGATCCCGTCTGGATTAGACCAAGTCTTCATCACATGATTGCCTCGCTTCATTACATCCTCGCAAAGCCTCATCTCATCATCACATCATCAAATCTATGCATAAGAGCTTCATCATCCCGCTACATATGCCACGAGCAGCTTTCCCAATTCAAGAGCCTTTCCCTTAGCTTTTGAATCGTCTTCGGTCTAAATCTAATCATCAATCATCTAGTTCATAACAATCAATCAAATCAAACATCAATCCAATCAATCAAGCATTCAAATATGATCTAAGTAGACAATTATAACAATAATGGCATTTTCGTAATTAAAGAGTTGAAAGTCCAATAAGCATGAAAACATGGATTATATCTCTACAAACTTGATGAATGAACTTGCATAGGTTAACATATGATAAAATGGATGCAACATCATTATGAACAATGGATCTACATGGATCTACACATAGGATGAAGAAAATGCATGGAAATCACTAGTTTAACACCAAATCGAGCCAACAATCCGATCTACTCCTTTGGATCCGTGTGAGAGATAATCACCACTCACCAAATCACCTAAACAACCTCAAATCAACACACTTCAGATCTGGACAGCGAAGGATCAAGCTTGATCTATCACAAATCCGCTTCAAATGAAGAAATCTCTCTTGAAAAGATGAAGATCTTCAATCTAAGCTCTTGAATCTTCAATCTTGATCTTCGATTTGGATGGATGGAAGCACTTGATTAGAGTGGAGAAAAGAAGTGAAGAAGTGTAGAAGTCGAGCTCTCAAAATGGCAGCACTTCGTCGCTTCAAAATCCGGATCCCAAAAATGAAGAGAAGCTCTCCTATTTATAGCTGAAAACTGCCCTTAAGTCGTAACTCGGCTATCTCCTTAAGTCGGTGCCGACTTAACACTATGCCGACCTAACAAAGTCTCACTCAACACAGCCTCAAAACCCAAGTCCTAACGACCTACAACAATGCGCATCTGCGACTTAACACATAGGCGCGACTTAACTTAGGTCGTTGCCGACCTAAGTGCCTTGCCGACCTATGACATACGAAGGAATACAACTACGACTTAACACAGGAGGCGACCTACCGACTCAAATACTCTGCCGACCTATCCTTAACTCGTCAGCCGACTTAACACTTAGCTCAAAACCTTAAGTCGTCTACAATAACTTAAGTCGGTCACTTCCTTAGGTAGTCTATCCCTTAACTCGGCAACGACTTACAACCTACGACTTAATACTTGCCGAGTTACCTTCGACCTAATAACTTAGCCCAGCTACGACTTATCTCCTTAGGTCGTCGCCGACTCAACCCTTAAGTCCTTAACTCGCTTATAAGTCGGTACTCCTATGGGTCGCTAATTCGAACTGCCGACCTAACACTTAACACCCAAACACTTAGGTCGCTCACAACATTCTCTTAGGTCGTTGCCGACCTAACTCTACCCCAGAATACTTAGGTCGCCTGAACCTCTTAAGTCGGTCACCCACACTCCCTTAACTCGGTGAGTTCCTTGAGTCGGCAACTCGACCCAGACTTGTTGCTTAACTCGTCCAAACTCCTAAGTCGGCTACGACTTAGGACTTAAGCAAAATTCTGCCAAAACCTGAAATGTCTTAACAACAATACAACCAAGGGTCAATCATTTTAGAATGTTTTAATCCGTAAAAATACGGGTCGTTACATTCTCTCCCCCTTAGGAATTTCGCCCCCGAAATTCCAAACAAACAAGGCAATCAAAGCTGTTCTGTACGCCTATCATCCATAACAATCAATAAACCATGCATCCAATTCTAGCTTAGCGTACAGAATTCTAAGACTTAGAACAAGTTACAATTTCGTTAGATGACACGACACCTTAGGGCCATACCTTGAAGAGTTCAGGATGAGCTGCCTTCATCCTCTCTTCCACCTCCCACGTACAGTCGTTATCATCGTCACTCCATTGTATCTTGAGCAACTTAACTACCTTCCTCCTAAGCTGTTTCGTGTCGGTTTCAACAACACGAAGCGGCTTACGAGGTCTTCTATCAACTGGATCAACCTCGAAATCTTCACAGCTATCAGCAGAAACTACGGTACTCGAGTCGTGCACATACTTCCGTAGATATGATACATGAAAAACATTGTGCACACCCGACATTTTCTCCGGTAACTCCAATCTGTAGGCGAGCTTTCCAATTCGCTCGATGATCGGGAATGGTCCAACAAATCTCGGAGTCAATTTTCCTTTCTTCCCGAATCGGATAACATTCTTCAGTGGAGAAATCTTCACAAAAACCATTTCACCTACGTCGAACTCCAAATCCTTACGACGTTTATCAGCATAACTCTTCTGACGATCTTGGGATGTCTTCATTCGTTGCCGAATGATCTCTATACAATCTGAAGTTTGACGAATCATCTCTGGCCCAAGCATCAGCTTTTCTCCAGTTTCCAACCAACATGTTGGAGAGTTACACGGTCTTCCATACAATGCCTCATACGGTGCCATACCAATGCTTGACTGGTAACTGTTGTTGTACGCAAACTCCACCAAATGCAGGTGATCTTCCCATGATCCTCCAAAGTCCAAAACACATGCTCTGAGGAGATCTTCCAAAACTCGGTTGACTCTCTCAGTCTGACCATCTGTTTGAGGGTGATAAGTTGTACTCAAACACAACTCGGTTCCCAACACTTCCTGGAAGCTCTTCCAAAATCCACTAGTGAACAATGGATCTCGATCGCTCACTATACTCTTCGGAACACCATGGAATCGAACTATCCACTTAACATACAACTCGGCCAACTTTGATGCAGTCCTAGTCGATCGAACAGGAATGAATCGTGCACTCTTAGTCAGACGATCTACAATGACCCAAATTCCTTCATTTCCCGTTCTGGTTCTAGGCAATCCATCGATAAAATCCATCGACACTTGTTCCCACTTCCATGTAGGAACTTCTAAGGGCTGAAGCAATCCACTTGGCTTCTTTTGTTCAGCCTTTACCAACTGACAGTTCATACACTTGGAAATGAAATTTCCAACATCCTTCTTCATGCCTTCCCAGTAGTAGGTTCTCTTCATATCCCGATACATCTTGTTTCCACCTGGATGAATTGTCAACTTCGAGTGATGACTTTCCTTCAGAACTTCACTCCTCAATTCATCTATATCGGGAACAACTAGTCGTCCTTGCTTCCGAAGCCAACCCTCTCGATCGACCTCGAATCCTTTATCCTTTTCTGGATCCAATCCAGATTCCAATTCACGGATAATCTTGACAAGCTTACCATCTCGCTTTTGGCTCTCACCAATCCTTTCCACAAGAGTGGGTCTTATTGATAAGTTTGCCAACATCTCAGGTTCCAATTCGCATCTAGGCCTGAAGTCAAACCCAGCTAAATACTCGAGACTCTTCCATTCTGAAAACATGGCTCCCAATCCTGCATGTCTCCGACTTAACGCATCAGCCACTGCGTTACCTTTTCCCGGAGTATAAGCTATACCAAAGTCATACGATGCCAAAAACTCTAGCCAACGTTGCTGCCGAAGATTCAAATCCTTCTGGGAGAAAAGATACTTCAACGACTTATGATCCGTAAACAACTCGAATCGAACTCCCAACAGATAATGTCTCCACATCTTCAGAGCAAATACAATCGCCGCCAATTCCAAATCATGAGTTGGGTAATTCCTTTCATGCGGCTTCAGTTGTCGACTGGCATACGCAACAACTCTATTTTTCTGCATCAGCACTGCTCCAAGTCCAGTACCACATGCATCGGTGTAAACCACCATCTCATCATTCCCACTTGGAATAGTCAAAACAGGAGCACTCGTCAATCTCTCTTTCAGGATTCCGAAAGCTTGCTCACACTTAGCATCCCAACTGAACACTTTGTTCTTCTTCGTCAATCCTGTTAATGGTGCAGCTACCTTGGAGAAGTCTTTGATAAACCGTCGATAATATCCTGCTAATCCAAGAAAACTTCTCACATCAGATGCATTCTTAGGTCTAATCCAATCCTGGATTGCTGCCACCTTAGCGGGATCAACCGCTATTCCATTTCCAGAAATCACATGGCCTAAGAACCTCACTTCACTCTTCCAGAAGTGACACTTCGAAAACTTAGCCTTCAGCTGATGTTTCCGCAAGATTTCCAAAACAATACGCAAGTGCGTCTTGTGCTCTTCTTCCGTTCTGGAATAAATCAGAATATCATCCACGAACACAAGTACGAACTTGTTCAACTGATCTCTGAACACTCTATTCATAAGATCCACAAAATATGCTGGCGCGTTAGTCAATCCAAACGGCATTACCAGCCACTCAAAGAAACCGGATGGTGTCCTAAAAGCAGTCTTCGGTACACTATCCTTAGCCACTCTCAACTGGTGAAATCCTGTTGCCAAATCCATCTGAGAAAACACCTTAGCTTCGTGAAGCTGATCAAACAAGTCATCTATTCTCGGCAATGGATACTTGTTCTTCTTAGTCACCTTATTCAGCTCACGATAATCCACACACAATCTCAACGATCCATCTGCCTTGGTTGCAAACACAACTGGTGCACCCCACTCGGACACACTACGCCGAATGAATCCTTTCTGTAAAAGATCATCAACTTGCACCCTCAACTCCTGCTGTTCCTTAGGCGCCATCCGCCTAAGAGGCATCACAACAGGTCTGGCTCCTTCAACTAGATCTATATGGAACTCGATCTCTCTATGCGGCGGCAACCCTTTGACTTCGTCAAAGACATCCTCGAATCCATTAGCGATCGGCACTGATGACAGTCCATCCCGTGGAACAACTAGCGAATACATGAAGCTCATGAAGACGCCTTCTTCATGCTTACATCGTATCACAATCTTTCGCCCCTCCACATTCTCGACTGTCACTTCCAACCTTTCGCAATCAACCTTAGCCGCATACCTCCTAAGCCAGTCCATACCCAAGATAATTCCGAACCCCGCAAAGTTCAGAACAAAGCAATCACAAACAAAAGAGCAACCATGACTCGACACAACTAGACCACGGCATAACATACTCAAACAAGACGAACCCCCAACTGGATTAGTCACAACCAATGGCCTATCAACAATATCCGGCTTCAAATCTAACCGGCCCACTAGTTCATTACAAACAAATGAATGCGACGCTCCAGTATCAAACAGAACTCTAACTGGAACACCACATAGAAAAAGAGTACCTTGAACAACCACACTCTTTCCTTTCTCTTCCGCAGTAGGAGCTTTCGAAGACGACGGAACAGCTCCCAAAGCATAAGCTTGCACAATCTGCCTGTCCTTCCTCGGTTCTGGACAATTCTTCCTGAAATGCCCCGGTTTGTCACAGTTGTGACACTTCATCGGCACCTTAGGATTCTTACAATCCTTAGAGAAATGGCCCTTCTGCTGACAATTGTAGCAAGTCACCTCGCCTTTCGGCTTCTTCTGGCCATCCTTACCCTTTTGCTGCTGCTGCTTCCTCTTCTGGTTTCCACCCTGCTGTGGTTTAGATTCTCCCTTGGTAACAGCAACAACAGGTCCTTCCTTAGGAAACAGACTCTCATGCCTGAGAGCTTTCTCCACAAGCTTCTCAAATGAATCGTCCAAATGATCCACCAACTGCCTCCCAAGATAACTATCCAAGCCGGTCACAAACTTCTCATTCTTCTGATAAGCAGATTCAATATACGACCGGGCATACTTGGACAAAGCTTCGAACTCAGAAACATACTCAAGAACAGATCTTCCACCCTGCTTGAGCTCTACAAACTTCTTGAACAGAACAGACTTCTGAGCTGTAGAAATGAACTTAGCTTCAAATCTGACTTGGAATTGCTCCCAAGTAATCTCTTCTTCTGGAGTAGTGATGGTAATAGAGTTCCACCAATCAGAAGCTCTCCCTTGAAGCTGCCTCGATGCCAACTTCCTCTTAGTTGCATCGTCAATTCCCAAATCACCAAAGATCCTTCTACAAGCATCTATCCACCTCTGGACCTCAATAGTAGATTCTGTTCCCAAGAAAACCTTCCCTCCAAGAGCAGTATAATCCTTGCACAGCTTAGCAAAATCCACTGGTTTCGGAGTTTGGACTTGAACTCCAACATCAACCGCTGCCCCCGGAACTGGTATCCTTCTCATGATCGAAGTCATCATAGCTTCGAACATGGCTGCATAATCAGCAGTCTCTTCAGTAGCACGGCCTTCCCCAGCAGCTGGTCTCCCTCTTCGACTCATTCTCAATATCTATAAAAAGGAATGATTAGAACATCTAGAGAAACAACTGCATAAAGGACTAACTCACTTCTAAGCTACTATATTATATATAGTAATCATCCATCAAAATACAATTACGTCTCTCATATGTAGTTACGACAGCGAGCGTTGGGTAAAATCGATTAACCAAGGCTCTGATACCAAATGTGACGACCGCCCATGACCCCTGCACCGAATCTAGAGATAGAGCGCTGTAAAGTGTGCCAGGCGACCATGGACGATTGTCAGGGTAAGATAAACACAAAAGAATCTATCGTATTACTCACAGCGCATGGACAAAATACAATAGAACATATGTATAGTGAAGCTTTACAGAACAAAAAGACATTTTATAAAACTCCATAATAGTTGAACACAAGCATCCACATAGTCAATACATCCAGCCTCACTACAAATCTCTCAGAGAATACAAAACAGCGGAATATCCAGTACATATAATAAGAAGATAATATGCAACCCTCCAGCTCGTCTTCGATATCAGCATCGTGAGAAGAGAACAGCACCTGTCACCTGCTACCTAGTCTGCCCGTCCCAAAATGGACGAACAGCCCAAGGCAATAAGAATTAAAACATAAAGCCTTGAGTCAGACAACAGTCTTAGTGAGCAGTAGATTAACTAACAACATACCAAAAGAGCATAAAGGAAAAGGAATAGGAATAAAACCCTCCCACTCCAACCTCATTCTACAGTGATAGCCCCCAGACACACACTAAGCAGAAGCAAACATAGCAGAGCATACAATTTAAAGTAAAGCTACTATCACTCGAGTCAAGGGCGATGTTTTCCAAGTACCAAGGCCTAAATCAGATAAGCACCCAGAAAATACCGCTCTTGAGTCCGAATGACGATACAACCAAACATCCATGACTCTGGCTATCACTGTTATCATTGCTTCGATATCACCGTTAATTGAATGACCGGCACATTCTTTCAGCCGTCCGTCAAGGGCTAATGGAAACCCCGGTTCTAGACATAACTCCCGCACGTCGTCGCAGCCCGTGCCTAGGACTATCGAATCTGCCCAGAGTACTCGACCATCAACAGTTGGCCGTTGGGACTATCGAATCTGCCCAAACGTACTCTTGCTTAGAGCATGCTAGAACCTTCAACAACGATGCTATCCAAGCCTCCTAGTCATCCTCCTCGACGACTATTCTCATATCCATTCATTATCTTCAACTCGAATCATATCACCGAGTTATCAACATGCTTGGAATGATCCCGTCTGGATTAGACCAAGTCTTCATCACATGATTGCCTCGCTTCATTACATCCTCGCAAAGCCTCATCTCATCATCACATCATCAAATCTATGCATAAGAGCTTCATCATCCCGCTACATATGCCACGAGCAGCTTTCCCAATTCAAGAGCCTTTCCCTTAGCTTTTGAATCGTCTTCGGTCTAAATCTAATCATCAATCATCTAGTTCATAACAATCAATCAAATCAAACATCAATCCAATCAATCAAGCATTCAAATATGATCTAAGTAGACAATTATAACAATAATGGCATTTTCGTAATTAAAGAGTTGAAAGTCCAATAAGCATGAAAACATGGATTATATCTCTACAAACTTGATGAATGAACTTGCATAGGTTAACATATGATAAAATGGATGCAACATCATTATGAACAATGGATCTACATGGATCTACACATAGGATGAAGAAAATGCATGGAAATCACTAGTTTAACACCAAATCGAGCCAACAATCCGATCTACTCCTTTGGATCCGTGTGAGAGATAATCACCACTCACCAAATCACCTAAACAACCTCAAATCAACACACTTCAGATCTGGACAGCGAAGGATCAAGCTTGATCTATCACAAATCCGCTTCAAATGAAGAAATCTCTCTTGAAAAGATGAAGATCTTCAATCTAAGCTCTTGAATCTTCAATCTTGATCTTCGATTTGGATGGATGGAAGCACTTGATTAGAGTGGAGAAAAGAAGTGAAGAAGTGTAGAAGTCGAGCTCTCAAAATGGCAGCACTTCGTCGCTTCAAAATCCGGATCCCAAAAATGAAGAGAAGCTCTCCTATTTATAGCTGAAAACTGCCCTTAAGTCGTAACTCGGCTATCTCCTTAAGTCGGTGCCGACTTAACACTATGCCGACCTAACAAAGTCTCACTCAACACAGCCTCAAAACCCAAGTCCTAACGACCTACAACAATGCGCATCTGCGACTTAACACATAGGCGCGACTTAACTTAGGTCGTTGCCGACCTAAGTGCCTTGCCGACCTATGACATACGAAGGAATACAACTACGACTTAACACAGGAGGCGACCTACCGACTCAAATACTCTGCCGACCTATCCTTAACTCGTCAGCCGACTTAACACTTAGCTCAAAACCTTAAGTCGTCTACAATAACTTAAGTCGGTCACTTCCTTAGGTAGTCTATCCCTTAACTCGGCAACGACTTACAACCTACGACTTAATACTTGCCGAGTTACCTTCGACCTAATAACTTAGCCCAGCTACGACTTATCTCCTTAGGTCGTCGCCGACTCAACCCTTAAGTCCTTAACTCGCTTATAAGTC
This sequence comes from Allium fistulosum, assembly GCA_030737815.1. NCBI lineage: Eukaryota > Viridiplantae > Streptophyta > Magnoliopsida > Asparagales > Amaryllidaceae > Allium > Allium fistulosum. The sequence continues at coordinate 531,021,176 of CM060908.1, read as the reverse complement.
GGTACTCCTATGGGTCGCTAATTCGAACTGCCGACCTAACACTTAACACCCAAACACTTAGGTCGCTCACAACATTCTCTTAGGTCGTTGCCGACCTAACTCTACCCCAGAATACTTAGGTCGCCTGAACCTCTTAAGTCGGTCACCCACACTCCCTTAACTCGGTGAGTTCCTTGAGTCGGCAACTCGACCCAGACTTGTTGCTTAACTCGTCCAAACTCCTAAGTCGGCTACGACTTAGGACTTAAGCAAAATTCTGCCAAAACCTGAAATGTCTTAACAACAATACAACCAAGGGTCAATCATTTTAGAATGTTTTAATCCGTAAAAATACGGGTCGTTACAAGGTATCACGTAAGACATCCCACACATAAACATGGAAATGTTTTTACCTTACGCTAACCAAAAACATTTGATAGGAAATCCGATGATATTATAATAGTGTCTAGGGTTTCCAAGTAAATAGAAAATAGCTGAAATTGTTACATCTATTAAATTCCAGCATACTAGCCACAAAGTGGGTAATACAATCAAAATCGTAGGGTCACATAGGGAAATTGGATTTCCATCAATGGCTGGGCTACTGGGGTACCGCCCGTCACAGTACGTGGTCTAGATCACCGTACCGAGGAGTACGCCCGCTCCCCTGCATCACAAGGCCGGACCCATCCCTTACTGGACAGTTCCAAATAAGATCACCCCACAGTTGGCGCGACCAACCGTACACTAAACCGAAATAAATAGGGACATCTAGACAGGGGTAAACCTTACTCTCAAGTGGGGGCTACCCACGAAGCCTTGCTGCACCTCCCCTGTTTTAGCCATTCCCGGTTGATGAGGCTTGAGGTCACGATTACCTTTACAGAACTCATCTCTTAGAATGCTCATCGTCCGCCTGACGATGTTCTGAAAGCATTCAATCCATACAAGTTCGTTCCGGGTTCGAACGAAACCGAAGGCATTACCTCGTTACACTCGTATTGGAATCACCCTCAGAGTTAACGACAATAACCCTTGCATTCTGAATCACCATCTCGAACCTATAAGTACTATCTTCGTCAAAACTCATTACGGAATCACCCACAGAGTTATACTGACGTATAGTTCTTATACCTCGAGTCTTCACTTGCTCCATTTGAATTTCACGACCTAACGTTATTTTGGATCGATGTGGTATTCGGGTCTCCAGACCTGGAATCCCGGTATACGGAAACCCGATCCCGGTCTCATCGAAATCCAAAACGTGTCTTTTAAGGCCAAGTTGTTTTAAAGGTTTTAAAACAATTCAAATCAAATTATCTATATCAACAGATAGATAAATCACAATATCACAGATAAATAATTCACATATCAGTATAAATGGATGATCTATATCACTATCATATTCAACAAAGCATCCATATCACAAACAAATACTACTCATCTCATATCTGAGATCAAATCAATCAATCAATGGGATATCAACATCAACCATCATACATAAGCAAGGATAATAATCATATCATTGATAATTAATCTAAAATGAATTAAATTAATTACCTTACCCTTAATTAATTTAAAGTTAATTAAATTAATCATTTCATCATTATTAAACTTGCTTATTACCATTAATTAATTAATTATCAATTAATTAATCACCATCCCATTATTCATTTTAAATTAATCAACCCTGATTAATTATCTTTAATTACATTGAAGTAATTATCTTCAAATTATTTCCACTGATTAAATTGCTTTTAACCATAGATAGAAATTTGATCTATACATTACCACATTTATTAATTAACTAAAGTTAATTATATTATTTAATTGATTACATTAATAAATCTCTTATTTATTAATTATATCAGATGAATCCATTTTAATTCCAACATTAATTGGTCTCAAATTACATTTCCAATTTCATTATATCGAAGACATTAATTACTAACTAAACCAAAATATTAATCACTCCTTGATTAATCACATATAGTGATTTAACTCCCTTAATTACTTTATTAATTACACTTCATAATTAATTATCTCAAATTAATCTTTTTGATTTATCTTACAAAGTAATTATACTCAAATTACTCCGTTAATAAAACAACATCCCGTTAATTACATTCTGTAATTATCCATCAATTACTTCCTTAAGAAATTGTGCTTATCACATCATCAATCTGATTAATCCAAATTAATTAAAATAAATTAATTAACTCGAACAATCAAATTACTCAATAAATTATAATGTGTAATTAATTCCTTAATTTCTTCCCATTAATTAATTACACTTAAACAATTACAATGTTGATTATATTAATTTAATCTAAATAAATTAATGAAAAATCAATTATATTAATTAATTATAAGATAATCTAGTTAATGACCTTCATTAACATTTATTTAATTACTTTTTTTTTTCTAAAGTAATTAACTATATGAATCATTATTAATTATAAGTTAAATTAACCATTCCTTAATTAATTAAAGTCTAATCTATGATCTTTAATTACATTTAATTATTTAAACTTATAATTACATATTTAATCAATAGAAATTATCAAATATCATTCTAATTATCTCTATAGTTAACGAATTAAATCTTAATCTTTATTACTTAAGGAAACTCATTTCTCATTATTGATTCAATTTTCACTTCAATATGTCTGAACACATTTATTTCTTTTTTTGAAACTAAATTAAAACAATTCTTCGTTATGAAGAATTTTAAATCAAATTTTCTTAAATTCTAAATATTTGAACTTATTTAAAGTATTTAAATTTATAAATATTTCTTCACTTCAAAATCTGGAATTTAACTTTCTTTAGTCTTAGTTAAATTTTGATTCAATTTGAAACTCAACAGTTTAAAACTGTTAATTGGGTACAGTTTAAAAACTGTGAACAAAGACTACCCGAGTTCCCTCTAAGTTTACTTCGAGTAAAACATAAAAAGGCTCGAGCAAAACTAGGTTCTACTCGAGATATTCTCGAGTATTTTCTCCCTACCCAACCCAAACTCAACAGGAACAAGAATGCACGGTATCGCTCGCGTGCACGTGCACGGTGGCGCCGTGCCCCTCAGGCCATCGTCGACGATCTCCCCTGTCGACCATCGCCCAACCACTCCAGACTCTCGATCGAAATCGAGTGATCGACCATACCTGGAACCAAAACACAGCTCCTCCACCTCAGCCTGGAACCACATCGCATCCGCAACCCTTCCATCAGAAGACCTGAAACTCCAGCCACCCCCTCGTCAACACCTTCCCTACCACCTCGCCAAAGCTCGTGACACTCGATCGCCTAATGACGTCGTATGAAACGAAAGGACTCAACGTCTCAAAACTAGGTTTAGGAAAAGGAATCGCTTGCCACCGCCGCCACAGTGAACGTGAGCACCTCCGGTTATTTTTCCCATCATCGCCATAGACCCCTCCACCTCCACGCGAAGACCCGAACTCGACAGAGCCTCCAATCGCCTAAACTTGATCGAAAACTCCATTTTCGATCAACCCCAAACTGCTCTTCCCCCACTCCACTAAAAATTATGATATTTGTTTTAAAAATCCTATTTTTGTATATAGATTCACTTTGTAAACTTTGAATTCTTAAACAAGAAATTTGGTTTGAACTTATTTTAAAGTGTTACTTAGTTTCTTGACTTCCAGTGGCAAACTACAGGTTGTTTCAACTTATATACATTTTTAACACTTAGCTTATAACTAAACAAACAATATTTGTTTACATAATAAGTTCCAACAATTTCTAGATCAAGAGATGATGTTTTGTTAACATAACTACTTAAAGAAATAAGTAACAGGCAACATACTTATCAGAGTATCAGGTGTACATATATACACAGATTTGCACAATCAAATATATACAAAATAGATATTATCACAGAGAAACAGAACATACTTCATATTAATCTTAAGTTATATTTTTAAATAAAATGTTACTCACCAGTAAACAAAGAAGAATAGAACTTTTTTTTTTCTTTGCAAGCAGTTTTGAAATTCTTTGAGGAAACTGGAAACTGTCCCCTGCCTTGATCTTCAGACATCTTGCTCTTGTTTTATTTGTAGTTGCTAATAATGTTTTGATGAAGGCTTGTTTAAGCTTTTCAAATGAAGTTTACATTAGTTCATTTCAGTTCGAACTGAAATGGAAAGGGATAGAAGAAAAAATGGGTTCCAGCTTGAAGTATGTAGAAGGTTACAGGCTTTGTATTATATTTTTTTCTTTAAAACAAAAGGTCAGAGATATTTTGGAGAATGGTGGCTGAGATGAAATTTTATACAACTCGAATTGATTTTCTTTTTGGCTGCCAAGGGTAAGGGCATTAAATGCTTTGTACCGTGATGTCTCATTTTCTTATATATATTTTTTTTTTCTTGCTTAGCTTCACTCACAAGCTACAAAAATATTATACTTTGCTAATTTCTTTTGATTCTGGTTGCCTGCAATATCATCATTCGAACATCAGTTTTATACTATGCCAGCTTTGCTCTTTGTTTCTTCAACTATGCAGATTTTATAAAGGCTGGAAATCTTCTTTAGTGCTATGTTTTCTTGCTTACATTTTAAAGTGTAGTTGAAATATAAGTGAATGTTAGTTCCATTGTTCTCTTGCCTAGTTATTATTTCCTCTAGTTTGATTATGTAGTGTAAATGTTCTGTTATCCTAGTATGATGTTTTATTAGTTAGTGTATTTGTTTTATAATTTATAAAGCTATGAAATCTTACCAATGTATTGCTTAATATGTTGTTTGATTTGTTTAATGGGTTCGTTGTATAATTTATAAACTATAAAATTTATCTCAATGAAGTCGTTCCATTTGTATTATTGTTAATTTGTTATTTTCAATATGTATATTGGTTACTTATATTATTGTATTGTATTTCTAGCTGAATACTTTATACTATTTCTACTTAAAAATATCATCCAAATAAATTACAACTTATAAATTTGAAACGGTTCATAAAGAAATTATATTTTTATTAATACTATAAAAGTTCGTTTATCAACATTTAAAAAGATTAAACAAAAGAAATCATTTATTTTATAATATACCCAAAGTAACATTTGACAAATTGAATTAAAAACTCATATATATTCTTCAACTAAAATTTAACAAGTTATACTTTTGTAAAGAAAAGAAAAATGAAATTCTTTATTAATAAATATAAATCTAAGCCAAATTAGAATAAGCTTAAAACAATTTAACCATTTATCTGAATATTTAAAACCATATATATATTTATCAAATAGCTTTGAAAAGTCATTCCAAAATAAATAATAATTTCCAAATCACTAATATATATATATAAGCAATTTGAAAACAAAATTTATCAATAAAAATTAAAACAGAACTTACCTGTCTACGATATATACCAGTATATATATTCATTATAAACAGAAAAATCATTTATTAATTTTAAAAGATATAACTCACCAATATGATATTTATCAGAAGAAAATATCAATTCAAGTTTATAATTCAAAAATATATCCAATCAATTTAATATTTAATATAAATTATTAAATTGATATTGCTCGAAATTCCGGGTCGTCACATTCCTTCCCCCTTAAAAGAATTTCGTTCCCGAAATTTAAACAAAGGTAATTTAATAATTTATTTAAAATTTTAATTTAAAACACATGTATATATCAATTAATGCTAACAACCATAGCATCCAATCAACAAATCTATCTATCCAAACAAAAAATCTGGACCAGATTCTCTCGAGTTTCCCCGAGTACAAATACCGGGTTACTCGCTCTATAGAATCCAAACAGGCAATATCTCTAAGCTACCGAGCTCCTACTCCTCTAGATCTACAGAACAAGGCAGGCTATCAGACTACAGACGAGTCAGACTCACAACCAACTCTCCTGAACTGCTGGTTCCAAAAACCAAAAAATAGAATCTCACACGTACTCCCTCAGAGATACGCGAAACACAACGAATCCCAGCTATCCAAACTGGCAATTCACTCCAGAAGAACAAACACTAACTTCTCCAGAACACAGAGAAAAATCCAGAACACCTCGGAGCTAATTTCCCAGACTTACCAAACTAAACAGCTCCTTCAATCAGAGAAAACTCATTCAGAATCAAATCTCCGATTCTGAAATCCAAATTCTTCTGTCTCTTATCTACCAAACTCTTCGGACGATCCAAATCTGCCTTCATCACTACCAATCAGCTAAACCTCTGCTGATGCCTTTCAGAACAAATCTGAATCCAAAAACAATCCAGTAGACGATCTTCTCCCTATCAATCAAAATCAGGAACACAATCCCTACCATTATCCATAGAAAACAACTTCTCCTTTCCCAGAAAAGAAAAACAGACGCACTCCCAACTGCTTCCGCTGCACAACTCTGATATGGTAGATGAAATATAGATGATGCACACAAGCACAAACTCCCACTAATACCATCTGTGACGGACCTAGGCTTTGCAACCATCAGTCATCAATCACAACTGGTAAGCTCCTCAACTATTCCGAAAATATGGTTCAACAGATCCATAAAGAGAAAACTCAGAAGTTCCTCCAAAAACCATCGGTACCATTCCTGGAATACAGTCGATACCAAACTAAATCTCCAGATGTTAACAAAACACTGACTTCCATCCATTACCGCTCAATTATAATTTGTTTGTTTATTCATAAATTTAGTTTTCAATAAATAAATTTTGTTTCCCAACACTTATTACTTCCAGTCCACTTCTATTAATTCTACACTTCACTTTCATTTGACATGATTTAGTTACATTCCAATTTAATTCAAACTTTAAGTTTTCCAAACCCATTTATTTATTTCACAACATTTTAAATTTACTTCCAGAGTTTAAGCAATTTCCAAAGTACAAAATCTCCTTTGAAATCAACTATATCCAAAATTCTTTGGCAATTCAAATATTCTTTTGAATTTCAAAACCAAACCCAGTTCACAAACAATTCCAATTTAAAATAATTTGGTAGCAAACTTTTCTCTCGGAAATTCGAAAACGAACATCGATGATGCTGCAGTCACCACCGACGTTATTTTCTAACAACCAAAAGAGTTCAAATGCTTTTATTTCCTTTAAACATCTCAAATATTTTAAATTTTAAATCTTTCCAGATTTCATATCCAACTCAAAAATATCCTTGAAATAATACCATATTTTTTTCCAGAACCTTTGAAAACACTTCCAAATCCAAAGAATTTAAATTTTCTCAAAATTCCAGATCCATCCAATTTCTATTCAAACATTACCCTGGAATTTTATTTCAATTTCAATTGCAAATCACATTTATAATTCACATTTACAAAATTCCATTTGGTTATATGAATTTATTTCTTGACTATTGATTAAATTCCAATTCTTATTAAATTTTCCCAATGACAATGATAATCGTTCATATTATCATTTCCTAACAACCAAGCAACCATACATAACTATAAAAATTTTCGAAAATCATTTCTTTTATATACAAAAATAATTTGGGTAAAATTATTTCATTTACCCTATTTTAAAACAATATTGTGTCGGTTTATCTTGTTAAGAGTTTAGAAATTCCTATCGATATTGTGGCGTCCCACACACCGACCAAAATCTATAAACACCTAACCGATAAGTCAACACAATATAAAACAATTTTATATTCACTAACAAATACGCTCTCTCAGGAAAGAAATCACTTAAGAGCCTAGGTATTCGCTCAACCTAGTGCTCTGATACCACCTGTAACGACCCGAGGCAGTGGCGACCGGTAGGCTTTGCAACCATCCCAGACCCACCGTGGCATACAGTGATACCTCGAATTTGCTTTTACGGCCAGCCTCTCGACTCGCAACCAACCCAGGGCCTTCCTACCCAAAAGGGACATGTAGGGGTAAGAGTCTCCCGTTCGCCACCAAACCGCGAAGCGAGAACCCCCTATCACGCTGTAATGAAGCAAACCCGATCCCGGTCTCATCGAAATCCAAAACGTGTCTTTTAAGGCCAAGTTGTTTTAAAGGTTTTAAAACAATTCAAATCAAATTATCTATATCAACAGATAGATAAATCACAATATCACAGATAAATAATTCACATATCAGTATAAATGGATGATCTATATCACTATCATATTCAACAAAGCATCCATATCACAAACAAATACTACTCATCTCATATCTGAGATCAAATCAATCAATCAATGGGATATCAACATCAACCATCATACATAAGCAAGGATAATAATCATATCATTGATAATTAATCTAAAATGAATTAAATTAATTACCTTACCCTTAATTAATTTAAAGTTAATTAAATTAATCATTTCATCATTATTAAACTTGCTTATTACCATTAATTAATTAATTATCAATTAATTAATCACCATCCCATTATTCATTTTAAATTAATCAACCCTGATTAATTATCTTTAATTACATTGAAGTAATTATCTTCAAATTATTTCCACTGATTAAATTGCTTTTAACCACAGATAGAAATTTGATCTATACATTACCACATTTATTAATTAACTAAAGTTAATTATATTATTTAATTGATTACATTAATAAATCTCTTATTTATTAATTATATCAGATGAATCCATTTTAATTCCAACATTAATTGGTCTCAAATTACATTTCCAATTTCATTATATCGAAGACATTAATTACTAACTAAACCAAAATATTAATCACTCCTTGATTAATCACATATAGTGATTTAACTCCCTTAATTACTTTATTAATTACACTTCATAATTAATTATCTCAAATTAATCTTTTTGATTTATCTTACAAAGTAATTATACTCAAATTACTCCGTTAATAAAACAACATCCCGTTAATTACATTCTGTAATTATCCATCAATTACTTCCTTAAGAAATTGTGCTTATCACATCATCAATCTGATTAATCCAAATTAATTAAAATAAATTAATTAACTCGAACAATCAAATTACTCAATAAATTATAATGTGTAATTAATTCCTTAATTTCTTCCCATTAATTAATTACACTTAAACAATTACAATGTTGATTATATTAATTTAATCTAAATAAATTAATGAAAAATCAATTATATTAATTAATTATAAGATAATCTAGTTAATGACCTTCATTAACATTTATTTAATTACTTTTTTTTTCTAAAGTAATTAACTATATGAATCATTATTAATTATAAGTTAAATTAACCATTCCTTAATTAATTAAAGTCTAATCTATGATCTTTAATTACATTTAATTATTTAAACTTATAATTACATATTTAATCAATAGAAATTATCAAATATCATTCTAATTATCTCTATAGTTAACGAATTAAATCTTAATCTTTATTACTTAAGGAAACTCATTTCTCATTATTGATTCAATTTTCACTTCAATATGTCTGAACACATTTATTTCTTTTTTTGAAACTAAATTAAAACAATTCTTCGTTATGAAGAATTTTAAATCAAATTTTCTTAAATTCTAAATATTTGAACTTATTTAAAGTATTTAAATTTATAAATATTTCTTCACTTCAAAATCTGGAATTTAACTTTCTTTAGTCTTAGTTAAATTTTGATTCAATTTGAAACTCAATAGTTTAAAACTGTTAATTGGGTACAGTTTAAAAACTGTGAACAAAGACTACCCGAGTTCCCTCTAAGTTTACTTCGAGTAAAACATAAAAAGGCTCGAGCAAAACTAGGTTCTACTCGAGATATTCTCGAGTATTTTCTCCCTACCCAACCCAAACTCAACAGGAACAAGAATGCACGGTATCGCTCGCGTGCACGTGCACGGTGGCGCCGTGCCCCTCAGGCCATCGTCGACGATCTCCCCTGTCGACCATCGCCCAACCACTCCAGACTCTCGATCGAAATCGAGTGATCGACCATACCTGGAACCAAAACACAGCTCCTCCACCTCAGCCTGGAACCACATCGCATCCGCAACCCTTCCATCAGAAGACCTGAAACTCCAGCCACCCCCTCGTCAACACCTTCCCTACCACCTCGCCAAAGCTCGTGACACTCGATCGCCTAATGACGTCGTATGAAACGAAAGGACTCAACGTCTCAAAACTAGGTTTAGGAAAAGGAATCGCTTGCCACCGCCGCCACAGTGAACGTGAGCACCTCCGGTTATTTTTCCCATCATCGCCATAGACCCCTCCACCTCCACGCGAAGACCCGAACTCGACAGAGCCTCCAATCGCCTAAACTTGATCGAAAACTCCATTTTCGATCAACCCCAAACTGCTCTTCCCCCACTCCACTAAAAATTATGATATTTGTTTTAAAAATCCTATTTTTGTATATAGATTCACTTTGTAAACTTTGAATTCTTAAACAAGAAATTTGGTTTGAACTTATTTTAAAGTGTTACTTAGTTTCTTGACTTCCAGTGGCAAACTACAGGTTGTTTCAACTTATATACATTTTTAACACTTAGCTTATAACTAAACAAACAATATTTGTTTACATAATAAGTTCCAACAATTTCTAGATCAAGAGATGATGTTTTGTTAACATAACTACTTAAAGAAATAAGTAACAGGCAACATACTTATCAGAGTATCAGGTGTACATATATACACAGATTTGCACAATCAAATATATACAAAATAGATATTATCACAGAGAAACAGAACATACTTCATATTAATCTTAAGTTATATTTTTAAATAAAATGTTACTCACCAGTAAACAAAGAAGAATAGAACTTTTTTTTTTTCTTTGCAAGCAGTTTTGAAATTCTTTGAGGAAACTGGAAACTGTCCCCTGCCTTGATCTTCAGACATCTTGCTCTTGTTTTATTTGTAGTTGCTAATAATGTTTTGATGAAGGCTTGTTTAAGCTTTTCAAATGAAGTTTACATTAGTTCATTTCAGTTCGAACTGAAATGGAAAGGGATAGAAGAAAAAATGGGTTCCAGCTTGAAGTATGTAGAAGGTTACAGGCTTTGTATTATATTTTTTTCTTTAAAACAAAAGGTCAGAGATATTTTGGAGAATGGTGGCTGAGATGAAATTTTATACAACTCGAATTGATTTTCTTTTTGGCTGCCAAGGGTAAGGGCATTAAATGCTTTGTACCGTGATGTCTCATTTTCTTATATATATTTTTTTTCTTGCTTAGCTTCACTCACAAGCTACAAAAATATTATACTTTGCTAATTTCTTTTGATTCTGGTTGCCTGCAATATCATCATTCGAACATCAGTTTTATACTATGCCAGCTTTGCTCTTTGTTTCTTCAACTATGCAGATTTTATAAAGGCTGGAAATCTTCTTTAGTGCTATGTTTTCTTGCTTACATTTTAAAGTGTAGTTGAAATATAAGTGAATGTTAGTTCCATTGTTCTCTTGCCTAGTTATTATTTCCTCTAGTTTGATTATGTAGTGTAAATGTTCTGTTATCCTAGTATGATGTTTTATTAGTTAGTGTATTTGTTTTATAATTTATAAAGCTATGAAATCTTACCAATGTATTGCTTAATATGTTGTTTGATTTGTTTAATGGGTTCGTTGTATAATTTATAAACTATAAAATTTATCTCAATGAAGTCGTTCCATTTGTATTATTGTTAATTTGTTATTTTCAATATGTATATTGGTTACTTATATTATTGTATTGTATTTCTAGCTGAATACTTTATACTATTTCTACTTAAAAATATCATCCAAATAAATTACAACTTATAAATTTGAAACGGTTCATAAAGAAATTATATTTTTATTAATACTATAAAAGTTCGTTTATCAACATTTAAAAAGATTAAACAAAAGAAATCATTTATTTTATAATATACCCAAAGTAACATTTGACAAATTGAATTAAAAACTCATATATATTCTTCAATTAAAATTTAACAAGTTATACTTTTGTAAAGAAAAGAAAAATGAAATTCTTTATTAATAAATATAAATCTAAGCCAAATTAGAATAAGCTTAAAACAATTTAACCATTTATCTGAATATTTAAAACCATATATATATTTATCAAATAGCTTTGAAAAGTCATTCCAAAATAAATAATAATTTCCAAATCACTAATATATATATATAAGCAATTTGAAAACAAAATTTATCAATAAAAATTAAAACAGAACTTACCTGTCTACGATATATACCAGTATATATATTCATTATAAACAGAAAAATCATTTATTAATTTTAAAAGATATAACTCACCAATATGATATTTATCAGAAGAAAATATCAATTCAAGTTTATAATTCAAAAATATATCCAATCAATTTAATATTTAATATAAATTATTAAATTGATATTGCTCGAAATTCCGGGTCGTCACAACAAGTCTTAATGATATTGATAAATTTATATGGAAATCTCATACAAGTGACCATGCGACAAACAAAAGGTCGCCTTTTGGAGGTCAACCTTAAGGCATAAATAATAGGCACATTTCTTATTGAACTCTAACTAAATCATATACTAGTAGAGACAATTTAATACTAGAACAAAAAATCTCTTAAATTGTCATACTTGCAAGATAAAAGGCATGGAAAATTGGCCCCACTTTTACTCTATTTGGATGGGGAAAAAATAAATAACCCGTTTACCTTCTGTTTCATGAATATGTTGCTGAAAAGATAGTTAGGTTCATATACTTGACATCACATTTGTTGGATGGCATGATCAAAGTTGATGTACTATATTTGAGCATTAAAGTTACATTTTAGTAGCATTAAGGCCATATGGTGAGAAATGACGGATTATCCTTTATGGTTGAGTTGAGATAAGACTCTTTTAATCTACCTGTTGTACCGGGCTAATTTTTTTTCTTCAGAAATACACTTTACAGGTACGAATCTATTTACTCTAAAGCTTATGACATATACGACAACATGAAGATTGGATAAATTAGGAAAATTCGAAGCAAGCTTATCAGTAGTAGAATTTAGATTTTGTGCACCATGCACACTAAAACCATCGTGCATATCAGCAATATCATCATATGACTATATCGAACTTTCTTCAACTGATACTCCCAACAATTTATCAATACAGTTAACATCGGTAATATCAACATAAGACAGTATCGAACACTCTTCACCTGATACTTCCAACATTTTGTCAATACAATTATCTGCTTTGTCTATATCAATATCAACATAAGACAGAGTCAAATATTCTTCACATGATATTTCCAACAATTTGTCAATACAATTGACTTCTGCAGTCTTTATATTCTCATCAAAACATCTTAAACAGTTTGCCATTCGAACATCAGAAACCCTGTTATCAGCCAACATGACTTTCTGAGCAAAAAAAATCATAATCCACATTTCTTATGTCATCTGACCTTTCAGAACTAAGTTCAGGGACTGTCGACGAAGCAAGGCACTCTAATTTGTTGGCAGTTTTGGATTGTTTGCCAACATCAAAACATTTCTTCCTGTTCCTTTTTCCAAAAGATTTACAGTATCATCTATGAGTGATTGAGTATGACAACCACTCTCAACACTCGATATAACATAATTTATATCCGAATTTAGATCAGAATCTTTCAAAGTAGCAAGACACTCAAATTTGTTGGCTATAGATAATTCAAAATTTCTAACTCTAACTAAATCATATACTAGTATTTGTTATTATCAGTTTTATGTTAGTCTTCTAATTTTCTTAGTTTGCTTGATTTCAGCAAAATAAAGAGGAGGAAGAAGAAAAAACTCAAAATTATTTGCTTGGAGGGCCTTGACTTGTGAATAAGCTTGTAAAAAAAGTGCAAAACAGTAGGTAACTGTTTATGCTGCTGCTTATGATGGATAGCGTACTTAAGATTATTTGATGTTTATGCACCTAAGTTGTATGAGACTTGTGTAGCTCTTGTAAAATTATTTGCTGTTTATGCACCTAAGTTGTATGAGACTTGTGTAGCTCTTGTTTTGAGCTTAACTTCATATTTGTACTAAATGCTAGTATGTACTATTTTTCGTGTTATGTAATGATATTGTTAAGTTATTATGCACTGCGATGCGGATTATTGAATCATTTGAATGTGCACTGCCTATAATATTATTTGTTTTCTAATATCATTTGAGTGCGGAATTTTATATATGTATGTGTAATTGAGTACTTAGATACGGCTACTGGCCGTATCTAATGGGACAATTAGATACGGCTTAAGGCCGTATCTAATTGATACATTAGATACGCTATTAGCCTTATCTAATTGATACATTAGATAAGGCTATTAGCCATATCTAATTGTCCCATTAAATACGGCCAGTAGCCGTATCTAATGTATCAATTAGATACGGCCTTAAGCCGTATCTAATTGTCCCATTAGATACGGCCAGTAGCCGTATCAAATAATAAGCTCGCCATATTTTGATACGGCTAAAAGCCGTATCTAATTTGATTAGATACGGCTTTTAGCCATATCAAAACATCGTTTATGGTGTAGTGGCTCCACTTTATTCGAATTCTACGTTCTTAGCGTCTTGGGGAAAGGAAGTCTTTCATTCTTAGGCCCAAAATATGAAATCACTCTGGCCGAAGTGTAAGAGGCGATAAGTGAAATGTTTAAAGGGGCCGGTTATGCAGAGAGGGATTTGGAAGCTTGCTATTTGGACGACGATAGTCATGCTGCCCTGGCTAGAGGGAAAGAACAGCTTGCCAAGGAGCGAGCCGAAGCGGCAGAAAGGGAGAATTCGGGGAAGGCACCTTTGGCTGACCCCACTCGTCCTTCGGCTTCGGTCGATCCTGATATCGTCGGTTCTAGCTCTCATTCCCTGTCTCCTGCAAAAGCCGCAAAAGCCGAAACTGAAATCACAACTTCTGAGCCCCCAACTGTTCGCACTGAAGAAGAGGCCCAAGAGAGCACTGAGGCCCATGACTACGAAATCGAAGTGATCAACCCAAGTTCACCAGGTAACTTCAACTCCGAACTGGCTCAAGTGGACTGCTCGTTCGCTTCACATGAGCTCGATGAACTTTTTGCCTATTACTTAAGCTTTGACGTGCCACTATCTCCTCTCTTTGTGGGAAATATTGATGTTTTTAACTTTTCTTCTTCTGTAGCGAAAATAACAAGTGATGTACCAGCTTCGCCTACCCCAGCTGCTACTCCTCCACCTCTTGAAGTTACTCCTCCTTCTGCTTCTCAACCGGGGTCGCAAGAGGAGCTAATAGATTTCCCTTCTCTTGAATCGCTAGGTCGCTAGATCACTAGGTCGTTAGGTCGCTAGGTCACTAGCTTGTACATTGCTGAGCCGGTGAGTCTCTTAGCTCACTAAGTTGTTAGGTCGTTGAGTCCTTGAGTTGCTTAGGTCGTTTAAAAAGTAGTGTTAACAACATCAAAATTTGGAAAATTCACCAAATCAATTCAAATCAAAAGCAAATGAACATGAAATAGATGTTAGGAATTCATACCTAACAACAATGAAAGCTATAGACATAGATGTGAGTTCAAAAACTCACCTTTAAACCCAAAAACAATGAATGAAAAGCTCAAAAACAAAGGAAAGATCAACTACTCTTCAACTTCAACTCTAGAAGCTCCAATCTAAGATCATAAGCAAATATTTCCTATGTTAGGTTATAGGAAATTTCTGAAATTAGAGAGAGATTGAGATGGAGAAGATGAAGAGGATGCTTACCTAAGCTTCTCTTTGATTTATAACTTGAATTTGAATTCCTAAGAGAAACTAGGTCTTAGGAATTTTAATTTCCTCTTCCCACCATTCTTTCTATGGCTTGAGAGTGTTAGGAAATTGGAAATGAAATGAATGAAGAGTAGAAGGGTGGAGTGGGAGTTATTATGTAGAGGAGTTCTTAGTGGGCTGAAACCCAAACCCAAAGCCCTAAATGAAAATATAAAAATTCTACTCAACGCCAAACATATCGATGTTTATACTCAAAAAGGTCGTAAACGCCATCTTGGACTCAATGGAAGTGGTCTCGAGTCCGGATTCGACTGTTTACAAAAAGTCTCGTTTTGGACTTTTAAATTCAACTAACGATGTTATATTTAAATAAATCATTTAAATATATTATCGTAAAAATATGCGGGTTGTTACAGTTTCTGATCCAATGGGTCATTGTCGATCTCTAGTCGAACAACTCCTGGTATGCTTCATATCACTGAATTTTATTGTTGTTGTTTCTCTCTAAGTTTTTGACTTATGTTATATTTTTCCTTTCAGATTTCCAAGAGTTGGCTCTCCCTACAAGAAGGTGGATTAAAATCTTCCGCAGAGCCATCAAGGCTTCGAGAAGAAATTTCAAACTTAAATAGCCAAGTCTCCTCCCTGTCTACGGATAAAAATGAAGCTATGATGGAATTAGAAAGATTGAAAGCTTCTCTCGCTCAATCAGAATCAATTATCTTTAAAGAACGGAAAGCCCGTCAACTCCTTACCGACGAAAATTTAGCCTTGAAATTGGCCCTGCAAGAATCTGAGGACTAAAAAACTGGAATGATGGCAAAACAATATTCTCTAAAGAAAAAGCTAAAGAAAAATAAAGATTCTCTAAAGTTGGCTATCAATCTTATTTCTGATGCAAATCAGTGGGTGTCTAAATTCCTTGATACTTCTCTTGAGAATATCATTGTCAATTCTTTTGAAGACATCATGATGCTCGCTTACATTGACAATGTAGATAAATGCCCTAACTTGTGCTTTCCTTTACTCGACCCTACTCTTGTCAAAAGAGTTATGGCCAAAATTAAAAGAATGGAGCAGGTGGCTAAAGTTTCTGAACGAGAGGAGATCGATGCCTCTAAAATTCTTTCCTTCGAAGTACTTTCCTTTGAAGTACACTTCGACTCTGAAAATGAAGGCGATAAAGATGAAGTTGCCGAGGAAGAGGGCGGTAACGATGACGAAGATCATGATAATGATGTAATGGTGACAATGATGACGATAATGTTGATGGAGATCAAGGTTCAGGTGGCGATAGGGGTGGTCACACTGATGATCTTGAAAAAGATGGTGATGACAACACCAAGACTTCTAAAAAGGTTAATCCTAATCCATTCATTCATGAAGCAAGCCCACCTGAACCCCATGCGCCTTCTGACCCTCAAGAGGAGCCTGCTTACATTAAAGTGGAAGAACCAAGAGAGAAAAAGCAAGTATCTCAAGCGTTAATTCCCATCTCTCAGGTATAGGATTCTTTGTTTAAACGGCCAAGATAATAATAGTTTAAATCCTTTATTTTAGATAAGGAGAAAACCCGTTCACCCCTATAAAACCAAGCTTGAATGAAAACAAGCGAAAATAAATAGTTTGTACAGGAAGTTAGATAAACAGTTGAAAGAACACAATATTATCTCCGATAAGTATCATAGACTTAACAGAAGTGCAGCGGTGTTAGCATTCTTCAAAAATGAAGAAGCTGCCCCACGACTGAGGAGGGCACGCCTTCAATACAATTTTCTTTTGAAAGAGAATCAAGAGTTGATTACGCTCTTTTGGATGTTGATTGAAGAGAGAAACATTATGGTAGACTTTCTATACAAAGCTTATTGTAGATACCCAACTGTAGATTTCTCGTACTTAGGTGATTTTAGTGGGGATCTACTTAGATGTTTACACAAAATGTATTTGGATGAATTTGGATCTGGTCTGCATCCTGGGACATGTTGGAACTTACCATGAGTCAGATCGATTTCCCAAGAACCGCCTCCTGATAAACTCAAATACTATAAGGACAGGTTTATTTCAGTATTATTTACAAAGTCAATTTTGTATGAACCACATGAACAGTCGTAATTATGTAATAATATTGGTTTGTAAACTTTTTCTTTTAGTTTTCTTTTATACTTAGCTGTATTTTATTACATTATCATAGAATGAATGTCCCTCAGGCAACTTTGTCTCTAGATATTATCTAAGCAAGTATGTTAAACTAAGAAGAGATTATCTTGAAAAGGCATCAATTTTGAAACCTTCAAAATTAGCCAGATATTGCTTTCTTAGAGATTTGCAAAAACTTTACATGAAACATCCTCGTTTTTGTTTCAATTTTCTTGGTGAAGAAAAAGAAAAGCTTCTTAAGGAAATTCGTACATATCATACCAAACAAATATGTGGTCGAGATAGACTTCCTGCTGAGGAGTATGATTATAGCAAATATCCTCCAGTTATTACCCAAAAGGACTTAATGTTCTTTTTGACTCAACGGTTATTCTTTCTGCTAATTCTTTATGGAAATTTAGAAATGCAGTTTCCCAACTTTAGGTGTGAAACGAATGTCTAATTGTACTTTTTAGTTTCATTTTTACTTGAGTTGTAACCCTTTATTATTGTTATAAAGAGATTGACTATTCTAGTCTTAACTTCATTTTTTTTCTTTTTGTTTAAATAAGAGTACAGCTGTCTATAATGGCATGCTCGTTAGACTCTCCATCTCGTTTCATCAGCATCAAAGATCGTCTATTAGCAGACATTGAAAAGAAAAAACTCGCTAATGATCCATTATCTTCTCGCATTCAAAACAATTCCATAGCTCCTGAATGGTACAGAAAATATCTGCTTTAAAAGACGATCGTTAGAAATCTCAATGATTAGATTGTCAATCTTAAGGCAGATGTTAAGAGTAAGAATGAAACGATCTCTATACTGAAGCGTCAAATTAAGTCAAATCCTTCAATTGACTTTGACTACAAGATCTTGAAACTTCTTTCATAAGTAAGTGATTTGGAAATTAAGCTGAAAGATAGTCAAGCTCAGTGTAAATTGCTTGAATTCATTATGGGAAATAATACTTCAAACATCGATTCACCAGCTTCTTCTATCGTTCCATCTGCTATAAAATTAACAAGGTCTACTTCCCATGCCATCCAAAAATTTCCTACAATGAATAATCCTCATCTTGGTTTAGACGAAAAAGTAGTAGGAGAATGGTGCAGGAAAGTCAAATTTGAGATGATGAAGTATTTCGACGAACAACAGAAAATGAGATACTCACAGTGCATAAATGAGTATGCTGCTAAGATTCAAAAGCTTGAACACGAGAAGTATCTTCTTCAAAAGTGTATTGTTGATTTGGAAAGAGAGAATAAAACTCTTAAAGGCGCCAACAAAGCTTTTAATCATGCTTTGAAGACCAACATTGAGTCTGTCGACGACGTAGATAAGATGAGGAAGAAATAGAAGAAACTTAAAGAGGTTCTTCGCATTGTTATTCATCACATTGTGGATCCTTTAATTGTTGAGAATCTAAATAAAGTTGTTCGAGATTCATGAACAATTCATATTTGAAATGTATATATTTGTTCTGTACACTTGTAAATAATATCATAATTATGTAAATTATGAAATTTTTTGTAAATATCACCTGGTTTATAATCCCTTCTTGTAATGTTGTTTTTGAATCAATTCTTTGATAACTTGTACCATGATTTCTGTATTTGCTGGATCTTTCAACCATTTTTACTGTTCTGCTTTCCCCAAAAAGCACAAAGTAAATAATATTTCTTACCGTTAGCTTGAAATCTATATAGAAGTCTATTCATGTCATTTGCAGAAATTGACAAAATCGTCATGTTAACATATGAAAATTAATCCCATAATTGAATATGATCAAATGTCTTGAAACCCATCTTTGGTAATGATGAGAGATAACCAAGAATTCAACTTCTATTATATTGTGAGATTATCAGAAGTCTGATGGTAGAAAACCATAGATTCAACCAAGGATTTAATTACAAATGTTTAGAAATCCAACTTTTGGAGATAACCAATAGAAAATCGATAATGATCTTGTAATAGAAGTCCAACGACCTAGATTTGGGCATTATTGAATGAAATTTAAAAGTTAGAAGATCCAAAACCTAGATTTGGGTATTTGTGGATGATAACTAGAAGTCCATAATAATAATATTCTTAATAGAGATCTTCAGCCCAGATTTAGGCATTAATGAGTGAAGTTCAGCAATTAATAGTTATAGTTCCAAAACCCAGATTCGGGAAGGATGAAGACCGTGAATTAAAAGACCGGAAACCCAGATTCGGGTATTAATTAGTGAAGTCCCAATCTCAATAATGAATGACCAAAAACCCAGATTCGGGTATTAATTACTGAAGTTTGGAAATTCTTCTTTGACGATTAGTTAGAGGGTGCAGATTTTTATTTGAGCCTTCTGTTCTGTTCCTTGGGTCTCGTCTCTTTCGACATGTGTTAACCCTTTAAGCCTTGTATGTATTTGTTATTTGATCAGCTTCTTATTGAGCTTGGATGTCTTGGTCCATCATTTGATATGCCGCTTCTCGGACGTGGACATCTTAGTCCATCATTTGATATGCCGCTTCTTGGGCTTGGACATCTTAGTCCATTGTTTGATATGCTGCTCGTTGCGCTTGGTCATCTTAGTCCATTATTTGACATGCTGCTTCTTGGGCTTGGAAGTCTTAGTCCATTGCTATCTGGAGCGCATGGTTAGCTTATCCACAAGCAAGGCCTAAGGACTTATCAAACCTCCCTTCGGGAGGCACCTTGACCTGGCCATAGCATGGCGCGGCCATGGACTTTTCGTTGCTTTAACCTAGCCATAGTGTGGCATGGATAAAGGCTTACTCTAACCTCCCTCCAGGAAGCGCCTTGACTTGGCCATAGCATGGCATGGCCAAGGGCTTGTTGATTTTTTAACCTAACCATAACATGGCGTAGATAACAACTTACTCTAACCTCCCTCCAGGAGGCTCCTTGACATGGCCATAGCATGGCGCGGCCAAGGGCTTGTCGATGCTTTATCCTGGTCATAGCGTGGCGCGGATAAAGGCTTACTCTAACCTCACTCTAGGAGGCGCTTTGACCTGGCTAACTCGGCGTAGACAAAGGCTTTGACCGCTTAAGGTAATGTCCTAGTGCAAGGAGTATTTCACTTCCAATCATGTAGATTCTCTTTAGTAAAGTAGTTCTTTATTGACTCCATTTAGGATCTCTTTACAAACCCATTAATTTTGCCTTGTCTGAAAAGTTGATTATCATTCCTTCAAGTGCTTTGCATTGATTTGTTTCGTGACCATTTAGCATAGGTAGTGGCAATAGGATCCTCCCAAGTTCCTTTCATATTTAGGCTTTTTCTTTTGGGATGGCCAATAATTGAGTTCATCCATGGTTAGCAAGTAGACGTTCTCTATAGATGTTGTTAAGTTGCATTCTTTAGGAAGTCTCAACTTGAATCTCGTTTCTCAAGGATGGTTTCTAGGTCTTTTATTACTTGGATCTGGAGTTCCACCCTTAACAAATGATTTTATTTTTAAAATTCTTTGGAGCTCCTGTGTAGGCAGTGTCCCACTCGTTGCTTGATTCCATTTGTGTGCAAAGACGTTGTAATCAGTAATCATTCATTCTTCAAAAGATTGTGCCTTTGGTATAGTGTAGAATTTATTTCCTCGTTTGATCGAACTAGTTATCACTTTCATTTTTCCTTCCTCCTAAAGCAAAGATTAGGGTAGGGCCAATATGAAAAGGGTTTAAACTCCATTTAACTGGACCATAGGCTTCAACTTTCTTTTTCCTTATGATCCTTAAAGCCTCCATTCTTAACAATTGTTCTTCATGTAGATTTGTATCATTAATTGTTTCGCGGGAGAATCCAATCAGATGTTGCTCCGAGGAACCTTGCTCGGATCTTTTGACTTTGCCAACCATGATGAAGTAAGGCCTTAAGTGGATAAGCTCGGAATAGAATTGGGTTAAAGGAAAATGGTGTGGAAATTTAACAAGATCGGAGGTTCAAGCCCTCCTTCTAGCGCCAAAATGTTAACAAGAAAACTTGTCAACACGCCAAAGTAGAATTAAAGCTACATAAATGTCCTTCTAAGCTTCTTTGGATTAAGTATAAAAAGTTAGGATCTTATCGCTTTCTTTGATTAACCTTTCGAATAGGTTTTTGTTGTGAAAACTCTTATTTGTCCAACCTTTCGACCTAGTCGAAACACATATATCCCTTTCTTTTAAGTCCTTCAAGCTTGCTAAAGTTGTTTGGTTATCCTTTTGAAACGTCCTTTTGAAACAGTTGTGAAGCACTAAAGGTTGGCACTGAGGATTTTAGAATATGGTTTGACTAGATAGGTTTCGACTTCATCGAAAGCTGGTCTTCTAAATGGCTTGGGTTCAATCCTAAAATTTAAGGGAGAACAAGCTAGGTTTAAGATTTCGACTCACTAAAAAGTGAGTGTTTGGTGAGTAATATTTTGGAGCTAAGAACTTAAGTGTATTGGTAAAGTGTGAGGTTTCAACTCACTCGAAAGGTATCTTTTCGACTAGGTTGACGCAATCAAAACACAATTGAATCAAATAAAAGTCTCAAAGTAGTTGCATAATCATCAATATCAAAATCTTGCCTTCCTTAAACTAATGATATACAATCCAATCCATTTCCCCTAATCTGATTTCCAAATTAGGGTTTACAAATTTAAGAATGTATAAGGAAAGAGTGAATGAATTTGGATCCCAAAACAAGACACCTATGGTCTTATTTATAGGTGTCGGTTGGCACCTTTCGACTTAGAGCTTTCGACCTGGTCGAAAGGTGGCTTTATAGACCTTTCGTCACCTTTGGCACTTACGTATCCCACGGCTTTGCACTTGAATGGATTTGAATGCCTCCGACCTCGTCGAAAGGGGTGGATGCGTCTTTTTCGCTTGTGTTGCTTTGTTGTTGCTAGTGGAAAGTAGCATGAACTTTCGACTTTGTCGATAGGTAGTTCTCTGGGTTTCGAAGGTATTGAAATACCCTAGGTTTCAATGCAGAAGGTAGCTTTCAAAAAATGCTTGCGGATAGATGCAGAACCTTTCCTAGTTGTTAAAGGCTTCGACTGGTTCGAAAGGATTGATTATGCCTTCGAAAGGGTTGTTCTGATCATGGCATCCTTCTGAGTAGTTTGAATGAAGGCAAAATCTTTGGTTTCGAAAGGTTTGGTGCACATGTGAGGGGTTGTTATCCACTTCATTTGAAAGATATTCCTCCACTTATTCGAAACGTCTTCATGTAGGCGAAAGCATATGTTTCGAAAAGAAGACATTGAAGCGAAAAGGAGCTTTCGACCACTTTTACCCCTTCGAAAGCTTGTAACATATCTGGCTTTTGGCGGTAGCACCCCTTCAAATTCTTCGAAAGGCTTTGTTGGTGCTATTATCTCTCGTTCCTTTTTCCTTCTGTTCATTTTGGTTTCGACAAGGTTGAAGTGAGAACTGGTAGTAACACTAAATAATCATGTTGGACGTAGGGATGTTAGATGGTCAGAACCAGCTATCAAAAACTGCATAAACAAAAATTGGTTTTCCTAGCCAAATTAGATGTAGAGATATTAGACTGTCCGAACCAGTTATCAAAATAGAGCCGCTAACAATGCACCCTGGCTTCTTCAGCCAACTAATTGACGTAAGGATATTAGACTGCCTGAACCAATATAAAAACCACTATATGTTGATGGTGCAAAAATATAGCATAATGGACTTACATATACTAGACAACCGGAATCAGTACAAAAAACCATATGCATGATTTAAAATGCTGCAAATACGTAACCTGACTTTACAGTTAAAACTCAGTCCTACTCCAAGTCATAGGGAAGACCATGCCAAGCACAAGAACAAATAACTTTTCATAACTTACCATTGCCATTAGCTAACATAACATACGAACGACAACGCAATCTCAGAAATGAGAATGATGACGACGCTAAACTAAAAGCAAATGACATTTTGACAGCTTACTGTCATCGTTTAATAGTTGTGTTTACAACACAACTATGAACGATAGCAGCAATCTTAGAAATGAGAACGGTGACGTTAAACTAAAAAATAAACAATTTCTTGCATATCACCACCGTTGTTCGATAGTCGTACCGACCACACAACATCTGAACGACAACGACCTATCCCCAAACAATGGGGCAGACCGCTCCAAGTGCACGATAAAGCTTATGTAAAAGACAACATCCAGAAAGCAACTCATAGGATGCGAAGACTAGAAATGAGTTAGGGAACAAGATGTTATGCCTGTATTTCTCAAGGTAAATTAAAGTGGAACTAAATAAGGCACGGAGTCAAGATCCGCACAATAAAAGTTAAGGCGAGAAGAGAAGAGGTTGAAGAGATCCAACTGGTACTACAAAAAAAACTGATTTGCGGTCGTGATACTTCTTCCAACTAAAAAACTGCTGCCAAAAACCAGAAAGTTGCAACTGAACAAAATACTGCGCTCATAATACGAGCAACAGAGATACAAGATCTGCACACATCTCTTGGTTTTGATATTACATTAAGATACAAAAACCAAGATCTAATATAGTCACAAGGAACATACCATGAAGTACTGGGCCTACAAGCCACAATAAATGAATGACTGATCTGCGCTGCGAGCATCCCAGACTCATACTTTGTCAACACCTTTAAGACAGGACTGCATTGCACATACTAAGGACTACCTAAGTAGTACCGCATGGAGTCAGAAGCATCCCAGAGGGTTGTGCGTAGGACTCAAACAACATTTCACCACAGATCTACACTTATAGGTGGATATCAAAGAACCCATTCAACAAGGGCAACTAAGATCACAGTTAGCTCAGATCACAGCCAACTTGGATTGCGGTTAGCCCAGACCGCAGATCACTTCGTACGTATATCAAACTAACTCCTAAGTTAAGCAAATCATGCACCCTGAAGCCTAAAGCAGCTCAAAACAATCGCATCTGAGTATCAAGCAAACACCAACATCATGCAAGTATCGCACACCAACCAGTGCAGCCTCACTCTAAGTGTGCCGACAACGCCCAAAAACCAACAGTTCTTTTACTATCCTCCCAAGGATTAATATGCAAAGCCAATTCAAATTTAAAGTTTACCACCATGATTTTAAATATTTCTGCCACGATTTCAGGAGTTCCCACTTCAACCTCAAACTTCCCGCCAAAAACACGTCAGCAATCTAGGTATATTAAACAGACAATATAGATAGACGACACGTGGTAGGATCTAAAGGCTGAAACACAATGGCAAGAGATAGGTTGTGGTGAACCGCATACGCCACTATACTATAAATAGAAAAATCACTATAGCGATAAAATGATTTTTTACCTTTTCAACTTTTCGACACTTTTAAGGTTTTATTGTACTCTCTGTCATGGAAATATGCATCAAAAAATATAAAGGAAGAAAGATTTCTCCTGTGGACATATGATTTCTTAAAATCCAAACCACGCAAATTGTTTTTTACTATTTCTACATATTATTATTTACCTACCTAGTTTTCAGTGCCAGATCATACCTTTTCTATACTATAATTAAATACTAGTTGGATTTGACACTTTCACAAACAGTTAAATTGCGACTACCTGATTATATAAGCATCTAGCGGCATACTTACTACTTAACGACAAAATTAATACTACTTAACTTTGCTAATCCAAAATCTATAAGGCAATTAGTATGATAATTACTTCCTCTTCAGTTGTAGTGTTGCAAGATGAAAAATCTTACAAACAGTTTCTGACCTATGCTAATTACCGGGTGGAAGCTCCTACAGTATCTGTAGGTAGTCAATTGTCAACTCAGTAGGTGGAGGGATGTGTACATGACTAGCTTTTTCCACCCCATGTTCGCGTACAATTCTTTTTGCGATTTTGGTTGGATGTAGTGGCATCTCGACGTATTTTGTAATAAAAAACAGAATTGAAAATGATAAAAGTGAAAATATAGGTACAAAAGGGATTCATATGCATATACTAAATGAGCGCTTTTAGGTTGGGCGCCCAAGAAGCACATGCGTCTACTTAATGGAAGTTTGATGTTCAAATGCCAATTTAATAGATGTTTGGTTCTTAGGAGCTCATTAAATCGACGTCCAATATTAGGCGCACATTAAACTAGTGTAACGACCCGGAATTTTAATCTTTTGTTTTTGAACGTTTAATTTATTTTAAATGTTGAATTTGAAATATTAATTGATTTTGAATATGGAGATTTTGGTTGAATTAGTGAAATGGTTTAAAATTTCAAAAATAGCGATTAAATGGATTTGGTGAATAGTAAATTTAATATTTGGAATAGTGTAAATAATTGAATAGTAAATTTAATATGAATCAAAATAGTTTCATACAAATTCTATTTGAATTATAATCGAGTTGGCAAGTTTTTAAAATTGGAATTTCAACCAATTTCGTCGATTTTGAAAATCACTCGATTTAATCGACGCGTTAAAATAGCAATCCGGGGCACAGTCCCGGAAATCGATGAAACAAATTCCATTGGATCTGTAATAGTGTATTATTATCGAATTTTAAATTTCATAGCGTTTGGAGTTACCGTTTGGTCGTACGAGTTAGAAACGTGTTGAAATTAATATTGGAAATTTAATATTTTAATTCGATTCGAAAAGCTATCTTCCACATACGATTGAATTAGGCCTCGAAACTTGTTTCATTGAGTTCGAAATAGGGATAAAACATTATAAATGCCAGGCTACATCTTTCTTTTGGAGTTCGTCCGAAAAAAGTACATGAATAGTGAACAAATAATAAAATATTGTATATATGCCTATATATACGTGTATATCATCCAAAACCCTAACCTTATTACCTTCCGGCCACCACTAACTATATTAATGGCCGAAAATCATCATACTTTCTCCCTCGAATCCTCTAAATCCAAGCGATATCAGGCTTCGTCATCAAGTGGAAAGTTGAAGAGCGTGACGAGCTAAAGACATCTAACGGTGGTGATCTAAGACGGAGCGTCGTGGAGGCCGGAATTTCCTTTCGTTCATGCTCAGTTCGTGGGCGATTCTTGAGGGCAAGAGGTGACCGAGCATGCTATGGCTTGGGTCGAAGGTGGAGGGGGGTCGCAGCTTTCAAATGGTGGTCGTTGATCATCGTATAGATGATCGAAGGGGGTTGCGGCAGGAGAAAGTTGAACGGCGGCAAGTAGGTTCTCAACCTGGAGCACACGAATGAGAAGATGGAGCGTACGGCCAGATCTGGTGACAGATAGATCGAACGGCCCAGATTCGTTAAGGGTATAATAAATAAATAAATAAATAAATTATATAAATTGTATTCGATGTTTAAAAATGTGTATCTTTCACAAATGAGGTCGAAATTGGACGAAACAAACGGCGATGGAATCGTGGCGACGAGCACTACATCATGAAATTGATTTGGAGACAATTGGAAATGCTAAAATTTTAGGTTAAATCGAATGTCGTTCAATTTGATTTAAAATTTGGAACGTTTGGAAAAATTGGAAACTCAAGGTGAGTTAAACTCACTCATTTGGTTAATCAATATATTTTTATGGTAAATAAAATTTATTTATGTTCTTTGGATTGTTGAAATTGGTGGTTGTTTAAATTAATTTAGTATGATGATATAACATCTTGAAATGCTATTAGATTGGTTGAACCGGATCTAGGGTCACGATATAGCATCTCGAAATGCTATTAAACTGTTTATGTTTATATTTTAAGCTTATTATCAGTATTTGATCATATATGTATGACATCGATAAATGGATTGTGTTTGGAATTTCGTTGTTAAATTATAACGTAAACTGAATGGAAACATATTGGTGTGATATATTTGGCCAAATAAACACCGTTGGATAGTGAATGAAAGAGTTCGATTTTGAATAATATTTGGTTACTAGAATCAATGTTTATTCTGCTATTCGATTAATTTGGGCACTGTTCAATGCAAATGGATTTATATTGAAAATGGATGTGTTAACAAATCATTGTTAAGTGTGGATTTGATTTACATATATGACTGTTATGTAAATATTTATAATTTAACTTTGATAGTTAAATTGAATTGAATGGTAGTGGATAAGTACCATTGGAATTTCTGAGCCTCGGTATAACATTAGAAAGGGTATGGTTTCTGTTTAACTTCAAATTTTATACTTTGAAGTAAAAGATTTTATTTAATAATTATTATACAAATTTTTTTATTTAAATTTTATTTACAAATGTTTTATAAAATCATTTATTTAGTAAAGTTAGTTATGTTTTAAAATTAATTGTTTAATTGATTTTGTTTAAAGATAATAAATTATTTATTATTATTAGTTATTTAGAACCAGTCATTATTAGTTATTCCAAGGTTCGAGTGAGAGTTCAAATCATTTTAAAACAAATCAATTTTCGGAATTCAATTGATTTCCCAGTTATGACTTCAAATTCAAACCCGATTCTTTAAACAATTTCGGTTGACAAGTTCATTTTAACATTTCAAATTTAAGTTCAAAATGATTCTATTTCCATAAATTTGATTTTATTCCTTAAAATCAAAATCATTTAAATAGTTTCAAATCAAAGTTTTATCTCTATTTAATTACAAGGATGGATATATATAATTTCAATCCACTTCTTAATTTATTCCAAATAATTCGATTTATAGTTTTATGTATACAGTAAATAACATACAGGATGATAGCAGGATATACCAAATAAATAAACACCCAAATCATCTCAACATCAATCAATAGCATCCATCACAAATTCTCAGAATTCGAAACCCGTTTTGTTTCAAAAATCATTTTGAAATCATTTATACATACATGACTTCTTTTCCAACTTTTCTCAAATTTTATACCCTTCCTTTTTCAATTTAATTCATTTAACTTCCATAAGTTAACTTTTAATTTCACCCTTTTGAAATTTCTAATTTTAGGTTATAAGTTCAGTCCTTATTTAACTTGGCCTGAGTTAAATCCCAATTCGTTCAATTCATTTAACCTTCTCAATTTAAATTTTACATTCCAAATCCAATTCTTATTAATATCACTTCCCACTTACAAGTTCAAAAACTTATTTTTCTTTGGGTTATACTTCTCATTTCAAGAGGGGTTCCAGAATTCAACACCCAGTATTTTTTTTCAATCAACTTTAAAACCCTATACATATATATATCCCATTTATATACCAAATCACCCTTTTTAAATTTAAACCAACCTTGGTTTCTACCAAACCAAATTCCTTCAGAATTTTCCAAAACAACTCTTGTTTTAAGCAAAAATTTCCATATCAAAATATTCTAAATAATATTACTTATTATTTCCTCAAACACTTTGAAAAACATTTCAAAATCTTCGGGACTTAGATTCAAAACCCTACAATTTAGATCCATTTTAATTTATAAGTCATATTTATAAATTAAGCTTATATAATTCCCTTCCTTAAAACATTTCACCCTGTTTTTATCATTGTTTATTCTGTAATAAACATCCTTTATTAAGATACAACAACAAATTTTATGATAATAATCAATATTATCATATATAGAAACCAAACACACCATATATTCCATAATAATTTCCTGGAAAATTATTTTTATATATGTAAAATTACAATCAGGATAAACTTATTTCATTTCAAACACTTTGAAAAACTCTTTCGAATTTTCCGGGATTTAAATTCTGGTTTGAGTCTACTTTCATCTTATCTTATTTGCATAATTCATTCTTACCCAAATTTATATTTGGTTATATATATATTACCACTTAAATTTTATAATCTTATTTGATTATAATAATAACCAATCAAAAATTATTTTCTTTTTATATTAAAACATAGTCTTACATAAAAATTATTTGAAAATCATTTTTAAAATCATTATATAAGAAAATAACAAGTACGCCCTCATATATAATACACTCAACTCATTCTATGGTACTACTGACCCCATCTCTAATGAGTAATCCCCACCAGAGCCAAGGTCCTCGCTTAACCTTCAGCTCTGATACCACATGTAACGACTGGGCGTTTTCGACCCCGAAAATCGACACTAATACGTTCACTATATAGAGTGCCGAGCAATCTAGTGCCGGAAATACCAGGCTGTTAGGGTTATAGAAGAAGAAACAGAAATAACAACAACACGGAATCTCACAATCACAGCGGAACAAAATATAATATACAATAACAGCATTTTATACAAAGGAAAACTGTAGCTGTTAATATACATACATGGTATCATAGTACAATCATCAACAAATAAATCTGGGCAGTTATAATAACTTGTCCCTAAATGCTGAATATAAAGCCTACAATACACAGCGGAAAATAATCAAATACGTCTCTGCCATCCAGCTCGTCTCCTGAGCTCCAAAGCGACCTAACCTTAAAACTGTAATTCTCGGTCTGACCCGAGCATTACAATAAAGTAACACCCGAGTCAGGCTGGAAACCAGTGTGAGTAAAGACACTCAATTTGAAATACTTAAGTTATAAAACTCTTTGAAACCCAAGGTAACTCGTATAACACGACGAGTTTTTATCTTATAATAATCAAAACATTTTTACAGAAATCCATCGATATTATAATAGTGTCTAAGTATAAAATAATTATTAAAAATGGTCAACTTGTTAGATTAATCCGATTCCAGCATATTAGACTCTATAATCAAAACCGTAAAGGTTCGTAGTAATTACTAAATCGAAGTGGTCCCGGATAACACTGATATCCGATTCCGGTCTCTTTAAAAAACAAAACGATGAACTTTTTAAGGCCAAATTGTTTAAAATAAACAATTTATATTCAGAGTGTCAATATTCGTAAACGGGAGTTTACTACATATGTTTGTTTCAAACAAAATGTATTAACATTTTATTTCAACCTTTTAATTTTGCTTGGCTACTTAATGGCACAGATAAGAACAATTAAATAAATATCCAAGAAAATAAAAGCCAAGTATAGATCATTAACTAATTTAATGACTAACAACTCATATTGAAACAATTCAAAATCATTATTTAATCAACTTAAATTAAGATGGATCTACTTTTTTTTTAATCCAAAATTACTTATAATTTAAGAAATTATAAAAAATTGTTGTTAGTTAATTAAAAATAACTAATCCAATTGATAACTGATTTTATTAATCAACATAAGTTTTAAACAGTTAAGAATCTAATTATTTATTAATCATCATCGGATTTAACCAAATAATCTTTAATTTATAACTTACTTTAATTATTATAAAATAATTAAACTTTATATTACAAAAAAATTAATAACATTAATTTTAGACTAAAATATTGGACGATGGAATTTCAATTACCGAAATTTATCATGTGGATTGGATTTAAATAAAAGAAGATAATGTTTATAAGTTATTAGGTAAATTAATTAATAAATCTTATTTTCTTTTTTTATAATCCAGCCACCACTTTGGCCTACGAAGACAAAACCCAGGCCCAACTTCTTTTTTCTTTCTTTCCTTCTTCTCCTCCCTGCTTCCTTCCCTCCCTCTTTTATTTTCCAATTTAAACAAGAAGATAAGCTTTAAAACAATCTATATGTCATTAATAACAAAATAGTTAACTTGCTTTCAAAAAATGACCCAATCCATAACCAAATAGGTCCGGCCCACCCAACAAAGCATGGCCAACTCTTCTTCCTTCTTCATGTTTTTTTCTCTCTCTTCTTTCTTACAAATGGACCTATGCACGAGCATGCACGAAAACGTGCACTTGCACCTACCCCCTGACCCTAGACCCTCACCGCCGATCACCTCCGTGAGTCGCCACCAACCACAACCCCACGCCTACCACCTGAAACCACAACAAACCCATTCATTTCAAAAATTCGAACACTCTTCCAAACATTGGAACCAGCACCGTGCCAAAATCTAATCCCTCGCCACCACCACAGACCACCGTTTTCCCCCAGAGTTCGCCAACATCACCGCCCCGACCTCCTCCTCCTTTTCCCCCCATACCGCACCCCTACCCTTGCCTAGCGCCCTAGTCGAACCAAAACTGAACCCACATACGAACAAGCTTAAACCCTAAATCTACCACCACTCAACGACACACTCCACCGAAGAGAGCCGCACCATTTTTCGTGGGTTACCCATCACCCGAACCTCCTCCATGACCATCGACGCACTCCCAAATCACCACGGCCACCCTAAATCGAACAAAACCAAAATCTAATTAACTCCCTTTATCTTGTTCAATACGCGACTAAAAATCGCCATTTCACTTCCAAAAATCAACATTTCGAATAACACACACACTCATATAAACCAAAGATTAAAATGTGACATTTGATTTTTGTTCATCTATAGGTTACTTACTGTAAACAGTATCTTTCTTCTCCTATACTACATGGTAACTAATAGAATGATTTTTAAAATAAACTACACTCATAAACAAACGACTTTGCATTTGGAATCATAACCTGAAATTGACTATATAGTGAAAAAATGATTTTTGAAGTTGCAAGATTTTAGCTTTTCAAAGAAAAGAGGTGATGAATCATGTCTTCTGAGTTATAGGGTGTATTATCATAGCTAAACACATGTATATAAGTTATAGGAATTTATGAGTACATGAATACTTGGCAAAACAAAAGTGTTCATTCAATATTTTTTTACCAGTTATAGATGCATACATGATTTCCTAGTAAGAAAGTTAAAGTTTTACTCACAGTTCTCTTGAAATGAAATACTGCATCCTAGCTTCTTACACCAAGCTTTAGTACTTGATTTTCCTTCTTTGATTTTAAATGGAAGATTTTTCTTTTTTTTTCTTTTTTTTGAGTATGAATAAGTGAACAAGCTCGGTTATGTTTATATAGAAGGTGAAGGCAATAGTGGAGTAGGGTGGCCATGTACATATAGGTAGGTTGAACATCATGTACAGGCTTTTTTTTTCTTATTTTGATTTGAAAAAATGTTTTGACTTGATTTGGTTTTTGAATGATTTGAATTTTTGTGTGTGACTTGATTTATTATATGCTTGACTAGATGTACTTTCATCATTATGTCTCCTTATGCATATGCATATGCTTTCATATACGTATATATGTATTTTCTATACACTATTTTACCATAAGCACGTTTATACATTTATGTAGATATGCATACATATGAAATATACCTTTTTATTTTACCTACTTACATTTATACATAATTACACACACTTATTCGCATAAGTTTGAAGTTTGCCACCATGAAGCTTATACATTCATGTATATATACTTATTTACATATACGATATTTTTATAAATATATATATATATATATATATACTTATTCACTATTTTACACAACATATATATACATACATATACTTATGTAAATTTTATCATATATATATATATACACATTATTCCCTATTTACATATACATTACTTTATATGGCATATATACATACATATATATATATACACACCTATATACTTGTATATTTTTAATTATCATAAAGCTTACACACACACACACACACATATATATATATATATATATATTTATATATACTTTTATGGATATTCCATCTTAAATATTCAATGGAGGAGTTTATATATATATATATATATATATAATTTATCATATCCAGAATTTATTTTAAATTTGAATATAGTTTTAAATTAATTTATATATTCATATATTTTTAAACATCAGAAAATTTACCCATTCGACTCATGAAATTTATACCCCAATAATTAAAATTAGTTAACTGTCCCAAAAATGGATGTCAAAAAAAAACCTGGGTCGTTACATTAAATGATTATATTATTAGTAAATGTTAAAAAGTATTTTTAAATTATCAAAATGGCTAAGATATTTTTGTGACGTTTAAAATCTTATTTATTATAATTATGTAATAAATTGTTTATAAAAGAAATCCTTTATGAGATGAATTGGTTAAAGGAGTTTATAAATGTGAAGGTGGTTTGAAAATTGAAAAGGGAGTTACAAATGGTTTAAAATTTGTAAAAGAATATTTCTCTAAATTAAAATTTTAAATTTATAAAGAAGTTCTATAAATAGATTTGGAAATATTTATGAAATAAAGAAATTTTGGGAAGTAATGGTATATTTTCATAGCGAAATTCGAGGGGCAGCGATTTCCAGCGGTTTGGGATGTTTTCACTGGGATAGCGATGCAACCATTGTGCAAACTGCGATCTATGATTGATTGCATGGGGAAAATCGGAAGACGGAGATTGCCTAAGTTAAGTTTGTGTTTTTTGGGATAAAGACGCAAGCATCGAGCTGCAATCCATGGTCGATACCGAATGGTACTTTCATATCTATTTTTATAATATGGTTTTCAAGTATTTGAATGGGATGATTTGTGAATATACTTATTCAGATGAAATAAATATATGAATGTTTTTAATGAGGAGATTCGATTTATCAAATCAAATTAAATGAGGCTTAGTGATTTCAGTGGGAAATGTGATCTATGGTTGAATGCTTGTTTATTTGATAGTTAAATAACCGACTATCAAAATCTTGGCCCAAATATGTAATCCTTTTGAATTTTGGTGGTAATGGAATGATTCCCTACTTAACACTGAGGGATTTTGACTCTGGAAATATCTAGGGGAAACACGGGAATTATATGGTACAGTTACCGTTCGAGGTGCTATACTGTACGTATAAACTCGTTATTCTTCTAGGGTAAATGATAAAGAGATTCGTCCACTTAAACGGTTATGGGTGATCCCCGATCTTAAGTATTGTCAGATTATTTCCTAAAGAACTGGCATTGAGCATTCCGAAAATCGGTGAAAGGTTTTTGGAGCACCCAGGAAATGGAGAGTGTACTCGTAAGAGATTACTCGGAACCCATGACATACTCCGAAACCATATACGGTTAAATGGAGGAGATACGTTATATTTTGGGATGTTGAAATCCATATGTGGTTCCGTGACTCATTGGAGTATGGGAATCTGTGTGAGATTCCAAGATCTATTGAGTGTCGAATGCATGTGTGATTCCGTGACATGTTAAGGTGTGAGGTCCAAGTGGGATTCCATAATTTATTTTTGAGCAGTGCGTAAGCTAGAACGCCGGACGTAGCCTCATCAGCGGAAATGACTAAAACCAGAGATAGGAGGCATGGCCAGTTGGGTTGGCAAACCCATAGGGTGTATTCGGCTCCTTTTTCTAGCAATACCGATATCTTTAGTTGTTTTGGCATGCCGGAGCGATGCACTTTGTCTTAGCAAGACCAGTTATGTTTTTCCTATAATACCCCGGCTAGACGGGTATGATGCTTTGGAAGGATAACTTTGATCCTTGTGCAAGAGGACCGTTCTCGAAGTACCGAGGGCACCTCCATGGATATCTGGTACAATTAGCGAACAAGTCTTATCGAGTTTTGATTTTGTATATAGTATTGTTGTGATGTACACAGCACGAGCATCGTAGCTACTTGATTATTATTATTTTTCCCCTTAGACATTATTATAATATCGTTGGATTTTTTATAGAAAGGGTTTGGTGATCGTAAGGTAAAAACCTATCTGTGTTTATGTGCAGCATGGTCTTATGATTTACCTTTGTTTTTCAAAGGATTTTGATAACAATAATAAATCAAATTGAGTGTGTTTTCTCACACTGGTTTACCAGACTGATCCATGTGTTATTATTTTATAATAATGCTCGGGGCAGACCGAGCATATTACAGATTTAGATTGGATTACTTTGGAGCTTAGGAGATGAGCTGGAGACTGAAACGTATTCTCGTACTTGTTTATTCCGTTGCAGTACTTGTTTGAAAGTATCGGCAATTGTGAGGATAGGATGGTATAACTGTCCAGGCTGATAATTATTGATTTGTGTACTCTGATTTAAGATATTTATATTTTATTTTTCATTTGTGTAAAGAGATGTTGATATATATATTATTCATTCCGCTGTGAGATTCTATATTTGTTTAGTTTCTTCTTCTTCAACCTTCTTTCTTTTCCCCTAACAATCTGTCTTTTCAGCACTCAATTGTTCCGCATGCTATACAGTGAACGTATTGACGTCGATTTTCGAGGGTCGAAAACTCGGGTCGTCACACGTGGTATCAAAGCCAGGTTGGCGATATACCTAGGCTTTAGTGGGGGTTACTCATTAGAGATAGCTTCAGTAGCACCTATAATGAGTTTAAGTGTATTAATAGATATGAGCACGTATTTGTTAGTGCATATAAAATGTTTTATATTGTGTTGACTTATCGGTTGAGTGTTTATGAATTCTGGTCGGTACGGGAAGTACAACCATATCGATAAGGATTTCTAAACTCTTAAACAAAGTAAGCTGACGCAGTACTGTTTTGAAGAGGGTAAATGAAATAATTTACCCAAACTATATTTTGGTATAAAAGAAATATTTCCCCAAAATTATTACAGTGTATATATTTGGAGTGTTTGGTTGGTATTATTATAATCTAATAAGATTATAAAATTTGGAATGGTTTATATAACTAAATAGAAATTGTATAAGTATGATTATACATATGAGTTGTAACTAAAAATAGATTCAATCTAGAATTTGAAATTTTAAGTCCCGGAATTTTGGGAAATGCTTTAAATGGATTTGAACTAAGTATATGGGAATTTTTAAATCTTAGAGATTTTGGAAATGTTTTCCAAAGGGGTTTGTGAAGAATAATGGAGAATTATTTTGGAGATATTTATGAATAGAAATTGTTTTAAAATGGTTTTTGAAAGTAAGAAAGCACTGGACTCACTTCAGCCGCTGGAAAATAATTCTGGTGATGACGGCCGCATCATCAGTGTTCATTTTCGAGGTTCTAAGTGACGGATTGCTACCGTAGTGATTGGCGGTGATTATTTGCTTTGGACTTGTTTGGTAAACAAGTTTTGTTTTAGAAATTCCAAAAAGGAATTGTTTTGGGAAAAACCAAGTTGTTTTAAAATTCCAAAAATATGATTTGAGATACAAAAGTGGATATATGTATATTTATGATTTCCAAATGATTTGAAATAAAAACCAGGTGATTGAATTCTGGGACTTTCATTTAAATGATTTGTGAAGTCAGGAGAAATCAGCTATTGAACTTATAATTTGGAGTTATATAGATAAGAAAGGAAAGTGTGAATTTTAATCATGGAATTAGAGTTTAACCTAAGTAAGTTAAAATAAATAATGTGGGTTGAAATTTGAAATTTTAAGTCCCGGAATTTTGGAAAATGCTTTAAATGGATTTGAACTAAGCACCTAGGAATTTTTAAATCTTAGAGATTTTGGAAATTTTTTCCAAAGGGGTATGGAGAATTATTTTGGAGATATTTCTAAACAGAAATTGTTTTAAAATGGGTTTTGGTAGTAAGAAAGCACTGGACTCACTTCAGTCGTTGGAAATTAATTCTGGTGATGACGGCCGCATCATTAGTGTTTATTTTCAAGTTCTAAGTGACGAATTGCTACCGTAGTGATTAGCTGTGATTATTTGCTTTGGACTTGTTTGGTAAACAAGTTTTGTTTTAGAAATTCCAAAAAGGAATTTTTTTTAGGCAAAACCAAGTTGTTTTAAAATTCCGAAAATATGATTTGAGATACAAAAGTGGATATATGTATATTTATGATTTCAAAATGAATTGAAATAAAAACCAGGTGATTGAATTCTGGGACTTTCATTTAAATGATTTGTGAAGTCAGGAGAAATCAGTTATTAAACTTATAATTTAGAGTTGATATAGATAAGAAAGGAAAGTGTGAATTTTAATCTTGGAATTAAAGTTTAACTTGAGTAAGTTAAAATAAATAATGTGGGTTGAAATTTAACCTAAGATAAGTTAAATAAAATTGAATCGGATTTGAATTGAATTGAATATAAAGTTTGAAATGTAAAATGATTTTATAACTATAAGTTATGATTATTGAATGGAAATGGATACACTTAAGCTATTAAGTGATATATATAATCTAGAGTTATGATTATAAGATATGAATGGACTTAAGTAAACAATAAGAGATTTTAAGTAAATAAGTTCTTGAAATTATGAATTGAGAAATGCAATGGTAAAACCAAAATGAAAATGGTTTGATATTATGGTAAAGGAATGGAAATTCAAATTTTTGAATTTTAAGTGGAGGGTGAATTGGAATTGAGTAAATTGAATATAAACATGAATTGTGAAGTGGTTATATAACTATATGTTATAAATATAGAATGTGAGTAAACTTAAGTGGAAATTCAGGGAATTGTGAATAAATAAGTTTGTGTAACTTATTAAACTGAGAAAGTAGAAAAGTATGACCAAGTTAAAATGATTAAGTGTTTGATTACAAGAAATGAATTCAATTTAAGAGTAAATGAATTGAATAAGACTTTGGAGTATGGATTGGATAACATTGGGTATGAACTTAAGTTATAAAGCTGAATATGAACTTATGTAGCGGTATGGAATGTTTATAATAAACCTTAGAAATAATTTTATGAAATGGTTTATAAATAAATTAGCATGGAATGAAATGACGTTCACTATAAAATGAAGTGAATAACACTCTGTGAATTAAATGAAAGTGAATGGAAAAGATGTAATATAAGTTGGAAGTGAAATTAATCTGAATGCAAGTGCATGAACCTGAGCTGAATTGTTCGAGAATCGATTTACATGGAATGATTCCAA
Source organism: Allium fistulosum (assembly GCA_030737815.1). NCBI lineage: Eukaryota > Viridiplantae > Streptophyta > Magnoliopsida > Asparagales > Amaryllidaceae > Allium > Allium fistulosum. The sequence continues at coordinate 530,982,831 of CM060908.1, read as the reverse complement.
GATTAATAAAATGGATTTGAATATAATGAATATGGATATGAATGGAATGAAAATGAATTGATTGTGAATTAATTTGAAATTGAATATACATTGATTGGAAATGGATAATTGAATGTTTGAACCTTGTACTTATTTACGCATTCGAAATATACATGTTATAATATGTTTGTTTTATGAAAAACGTGTGTTTAAGTTCGTTAAAGGAATGGAATGTTATGGAAATTTCATGGTTATGAAACTTATGTGCTTCATTTGAGTAAGCACAGGTACAGGGAGCTGTTTGGATAGATTCTGGTTGTGTAATTGCATATAAATTAAGCGAACTCGCTTAATAATGCTAATATAAGGTACGCTTACGCATTAAAAGCGAAAATGAGATAAATATTGATATATAGTGTGTTTCCGACCATATGGGTCGATGGATATTATATTTATCATATTTGTGGTATTGTAAGAGGCTCTCCGTACATGGGAGACTCTGTCGAATTTTTTGGAAATTTAGGGTGTTAGAAAATTTATGGAAAATTTTTGTTAACTAAATTTGATTTGAAATTATAGCTTGAAATAATGGAATTTGATTAATAAATAGAAATTAGTGGATTTGGGTGGGACTAAAAGATTTAGGAAATTGTAATAACAGAATTTAACCAAATGGGTTTTGAAAAGAAATGGGTTTGGAGCATTTTTCCAACCTTAACAATTTCGGGGACGAAATTCTTTTAAGGGGTGAGGAATGTAACGACCCGGAATTTTAGTTGTTTGGTTTTGAATGTTTAATTTATTTTTAATGTTGAATTTGAAATATTAATTGATTTTGAATATGGAGATTTTGGTTGAATTAGCGAAATGGTTTAAAATTTCAAAAATAACGATTAAATGGATTTGGTGAATAGTAAATTTAATATTTGGAATAGTGTAAATGATTGAATAGTAAATTTAATATGAATCGAAATGGTTTCAAATATTGATATAAATTCTATTTGAATTATAATTGAGTTGGTAAGTTTTTAAAATTGGAATTTCAAGTAATTTCGTCGATTTTGAAAATCGCTCGATTTAATCGACGCGTTAAAATAGCAATCCGGGACACAATCTTAGAATTCGACGAAACTAGTTTCATTAGATCCGTAATAGTATATTATTATCGGATTTTAAATTTCATAGCGTTTGGAGTTACGTTTGGTCGTACGGAAAAGAAATGCGTTGAAATTAATATTGGAAATTTAATATTTTAATTCGATTCGAAAATCTATCTTCCACACACGATCAAATTAAGCCTCGAAACTTATTTCTTTGAGTTCGGAATAGGGGTAAAATATTATAAATGTTAGGCGGCTCTCTTCGTTTGGAGTTCGTTTGGAAAAAGTACGTGAATAGCGAAAATAATAATAAAATATTATATATACGCCTATATATACGTGTATATCTGTCAAAACCCTAACCCTATTATCTTCCAGCCGCCACTAACTATATTAATGGTCGAAAATTATCATACTTTCTCCCTCGAATCCTCTAAATCCAAGCGATATCAGGCTTCGTCATCAACTGGAAAGTTGAAGAGTGTGATGAGCTAAATACATCTAACGGTGGTGATTTGAAACAGAGTGTCTTGGAGGCCGGAATTTCGTTCCTTTCATGTTCAATTCGTGGGTGATTCTCAAGGGCAAGGTGCGACTGGGCATGCCATGGCTTGGTTCGAAGGTGGAGGGGGTCGCAGCGTTCGAATGGTGTTTGCTGATCATCACATAGATGATCGAAGAGGGTTGCGGCAGGAGAAAGTCGAACGGGGACGGGTGGCTTCTCGACCTGGAGCATGCGAACAAGAAGATGAAGCGTGTGGCCAGATCTGGTGATGGATAGATCGAATGGCCCGGATTCATTAAGGGTATAATAAATAAATAATAATTTATATAAATTGTATTCGATGTTTAAAAATGTGTATCTTTCACATACGAGATCGAAATTGGACGAAACAAGAGGTGATGGAATCGTGGAAACAAGCACTACATCATGGAATTGATTTGGAGACAATTGGAAATAGCTAAAATTTTAGGTTAAATCGAACGTAGTTCGATTTGATTTAAAATTTGGAACGTTTGGCAAAATTGGAAACTCAAGGTGAGTTAAACTCACTCATTTAATTAGTATATTCTTATGGTAAATAAATTTTTTAAGCGGTTTGGATTGTTGAAATTAATTTAGAATGACGATATAGCATATTGAAATGCTATTAGACTGGTTGAATTGGATCTAGGGTCACGATATAGCATCTCGAAATGCCATTAAACTGTTTATGTTTATATTTTAAGCTTATTATCGGTATTTGATCATATATGTATGACATTGATAAATGGATTGTTTTTGGAATTTCGTTGTCAAATTATAACGTAAACTGAATGGAAATATATTGGTGTGATATATTTGGCCAAATAAACACCGTTGCATAATGAATGAAAGAGTTCGATTTTGAATAATATTTGGTTAGCAGAATCAATGTTTATTCTGCTATTCGATTAATTTGGACATTGTTCAATGCAAATGGATTTATATTGAAAATGGATGTGTTAACAAATCGTTGTTAAGTGTGGATTTGATTTACATATATGACTGTTATGTAAATATTTGTAATTTAACTTTGATAGTTAAATTGAATTGAATAGTAGTGGATAAGTACCATTGGAATTTCTGAGCCTCCGTATAACATTGGAAGGGTATAGTTTCTGTTTAACTTCAAATTTTATAATTTGAAGTAAAAGATTTTATTTAATAATTGTTATACAAATTTTTTATTTAAATTTTATTTACAAATGTTTTGTAAAATCATTTATTTAGTAAAGTTAATTATGTTTTAAAAGTAATTGTTTACTGTATTTTGTTTAAAGATAATAAATTCTTTATTATTATTAGTTATTTAGAACCAGGAAATTATTTCTATAATAATACAATTCAAAAGTTGATTTATTTCATCTAAAGGTTGATTTAGTTTATTAAAATTTAAAATGTTAAAGGTTAAATGATTATATTATTAGTAAATGTTAAAAAAGTATTTTTATATTATCGAAAATGGCAAAGATATTTTTGTGATGTTTAAAATCTTATTTATTATAATTATGTAATAAATTGTTTATAAAAGAAATCCTTTATGAGATGAATTGGTTAAAGGAGTTTATAAATGTGAAGGTGGTTTGAAAATTGAAAAGGGAGTTACAAATGGTTTAAAATTTGTAAAAGAATATTTCTCTAAATTAAACTTTGAAATTTATAAAGAAGTTTTATAAGTAGATTTGGAAATATTTATGAAATAAAGAAATTTTGGAAAGTAATGGTATATTTTCATAGCGAAATTCGAGGGGCAGTGATTGCCTACAGTTTGGGATGTTTTTGCTGGGACAGCGACGTAACCATTGTGCAAACTGTGATCTATGATTGATTGCATGGCGGAAATCAAAAGGCGGAGATTGCCCAAGTTATGTTTGTTTTTTTGGGATAGAGACGCAACCATCGAGCTGCGATCCATGGTCGATACCGAATGGCACTTCCATATCTATTTTTATAATATAGTTTTCAAGTATTTGAAAGGGATGATATGTGAATATACTTATTCAGATGAAATAAGTATATGGATGTTTTTAATAAGGAGATTCGATTTATCGAAATCAAATGAAATGAGGCTTAGTGATTTCAGTGGGAAATGTGATCTATGGTTGAATGTTTGTTTATTTGATAGTTAAATAACCGACTATAAAAATCTTGATCCAAATATGTAATCCTTCTTAGTTTTGGTGGTAGTGGAACGATTCCTGTAACGACCCAGAATTTTCAACAATTAAATTGAGAATATTTAATTAATTTTAAATATTTGAACGATAATTTGATTTGAATCCCCGATATAATTTTGAAATTGGCGATTAAATTATAAAGTTTAATCTGTTGATAGTTGAATTAAAATTTGAATCTTTAATTTTAAGCTGAAGAAAAATAATTTAAAAGCTTTTAAAATTCGTATTTATATTACTGAAAATAATAAAAGCTTCAGAATTGAAATTTAAAACTGTTTTGTTCAGTTTAGAAATTTATATCGTTCAACCGAATTTAAAAATAGCCGTCCGAGGCGCAGTCTCGGAATTCGACGAAACCAGTTCCATTGGGTCCGTAATATTGAATTATTATCGGATTTCGAATTTCGTATTTTTCGGAGCTGATATGTGAACATACGACGTGTAAACTCATTTAAATTTTTGTCGAGATTCAATTTAAATTTAAATTTGTAATTGGTCAAACGTCAACACGTTTATCTTCCCTTTGAACACGCCGAGAAACACGGCTGATATCACGAAAAGAAATCGTGCAAAACCCATACCTTCGTACCCCTCTCCCAGTCTCTTCTCTTCTTTTAAATCCCTTCCCAGATCAAAAACGAATAGAAAATGGCAGAACGAAAAGAAATTAATCATGGCCCGAAGAAAACATCCTCCCCTTCAATAGAATAGCGAAATCGAATTCGCAATGTTCTTCGACACTGGGAGAGTCGATGATGGAAGTGAGGGCAGGCACGACTCGAGTCGTCATCTTTCGCGAGTTGCGCGACGTGGTACGGCAAAGGGGGGAGTCGCGACTTCTTCTGTCGCGTACGAAGCGAGGCGCGGCACCGCGTGAGGTCACGATCGAGACACTTAGAAAATCTGGGGCGTGCGTTCAGGCGAAGACTTCGACAATGAAGTGAGGGTTTCGCAAAGTAGAGGGGTCGGCAAGGAGGATTCTTGGCAGTCGAATCGAGCAACAAGGGCAAAGCCAAGTACGGCGGCGACTTCAAGTTGTAGTCGCGATGGGATTGAGGCTGTCGAGATCTCGATGACGTGCACGCGGAACTAGGGTTGCGTCGAGTTCGATCTTCATTTCAGTGAGTATAGACTTCTATCTATTTTAAGTTTTAGGTAATATGCATATCTTAATCAAAGAAAAATATTGCTTACTGGTTAGTAGAAAATTTAATTTGCAATGAAGTTGTTAAAACAAGTTTTTTCTTCAATTTATAAATATATGTACTTACAGGAATTCAGAAAAGAATTTTTTTTAGTTTTAGAAACTTTAGTTTGTTTAAATATTTACAGTAAACAAAAAGGTGATTTACAGAAAAGAAGTTTTAAATGTAAATATATATTAGGAAATGATGTTTCCAGTAAGGTATAAAGTAATTTATTTTATTCAAATTTTATATTTTACATATATATAGGTTTTGATGAACGAAATTTGAAATATATTATAATCAGGTAAAACAGTTCTATTAAATATATATAAAGGTTTTCATAAACTGTTTTCAAGGGCTGAATTTGAAAATTTATCTTTCAAACATTTTTATGTAAGTTAAGTAAGTTAAACTTTTAATTTTATCTGTTTATCAACAATTTTAGCAATAAAGTAAAGTTTATAATTTTATTTACCTAGTAGTTTAAAATCCTGGAAAATGTTAAGAAATGGAGAAATTAGTTTTAAATTTAATTTCTTGTTAAATAATTCTATTAAAAGAAATTGGGTTGAAAATAAAAGCATTGAATAATTAAAATTACCAAATAAAAGTTGATTGTTCGATCACTTCAAATATTAATCAATTGTATAAGTTATTTATACAAGGTTAAAATAATCGAAGAAACAGTCTGGATTGGGAATTGGATGGCAAAATTAAAATCTAAGGTGAGATTTTTCTCACTCAAAATATATTTGGTATTGCAGTTATTATTGACTGATTGATTGCTATTGGATGTGATATTAGATATAGTAGGATATATCTATATATATAGCAATATATACATATTGGCATATGTATATATTGGATTGATTGATTTCCCACCTCGTATAGCGGATGAGACCCTATTGCGCCGTTAGTAAGCGGATATTTTTATAAAACCCATATACCGCGATATTCCACCTCGAAGTGGAATTGGTATTGTGCTGACGTCTTTGGATGCAGGGAAACAGGTTGGAGGGATCCAACTGGACCCCTCACATTGATTGAATTTATTTCTACTGTGATGTGATAATCTGTGAATGATTATTGATGTTATTGAATTGATGTTTGGAAATTGTTTGAAAGCTAAAAATTTAGCTGAATGGATGTTTGATATCATTGGATTCCAAAAATAAATGAAATTGAATTTTTGAAATCAAAATAGAAATTTTTAAGTAAATAAATTTTTAGAAGTTGAATAAATTCGAAGAAAAGAATTTAAAAGTATAAAAGCTGATTTTTATAATCTTATTGAATAAATCCCAGAATAAAGTGAAAATGCTGAATAAATGGATTTCATAAAACAGTGATTATAAATTGAAGAATTCAATTTAAATTTGGATTTTTAAATAGATTGAAAGAGACAAAGAAATTTATTTTCTTTAAAAGGAATTTATTTAAAAAGAAATAAGTGAGAAGTCCAATTAGAAATTTAATTGGCAAATTGAAACGAATTTGGAAAATTTATATGAAATTTATAGATTTATAAATTTTGAAGTTAAATTGATATGAAATTTATAGATGTATAAATTGTGAAGTTAAAATGAATGAAATTGTAGAATAGAAGATTTATAAGAAATTAACTTATAAATTGGATTTATGCCTTCAAATGAAATATTGGTCGAATTTGTTAATAAAGGAGATTTACAAATCGAAGTTGTTATAAAATAGAAATAGAATTTATAAACGTTGTTTTATAAATTCAAAATCAATTGAATTTGATAAATTAAATATAGAAGATTATCAAAGGAGATATATTCGCGATTTTGGATAGCGAATTATTATTGAAATAAAACGTGTAGAAAATAGTGAAATGTAATTAGTGAAGTATATTCACGATTTTGGACAGTGAATATATTGTTAAGTAAAATAGATATGTTTTGGGAAAGTGATATTTAAGATGAAGTTAATTGTTTTAACGATGTTTTAAAATGATTAAATATCGAAATCATAGATTTCAACATTCATTGTTGAAATAGACGTTTTCGAGAAGTAGAAGGAAATGGTGGACTATAACACTGTTGTTATAGTAAATGATTTCCGTAAGGAAATATTTTGTGTAAGTATTGGGATTTATATATCTATCTAAACTTCGAATCCCTATACTAAAAATTTTGAGTCGTCGTAACGATGTTTTACGTAACATTCGTTTTGACTTGAATAAATGTGCTTAAGAAATGATTTCCTTAAAGAATGAATATATACTTAATATTGATTTAAGTATATCGAATATTTTCAAATGTTGAAAATAAATGATTTGTGAATTACTTATTATTAAATAAGTTTGGAAATGCTTTTCCAATATGAAATGAAATGTTTTTGAGATTTTATCTTTGTAAAGATAAATTGAAAGTGAATGTTTGAAATCGATTGAAAATCGTATATCAGTAGATATTTGAAATATAAATTCACTATGGAATTTATAAAAGAAATGATAATTCGTTTTAAAAATAAATATTGATTTATTTTTGAAGTGTGGAAATTTTATATCTAGTAAAGATATTTTGGAAGATAAAATAATTTGGGAAAATTATTTGGAATCTGATGATGTTGCGCATCTTTATTGATAGTTAAATAACCGACTATCAATAATTACCTTTAGATAGGTATTTGTTGTGAATTGGATAAATTTGAATGCCACACTTGTTTTTAAATAAGCGCTCACTATTCGGGTTAGCCGGGAAAGGACCATGGGGTCGTATAACCCATTCCGAATATGTGATACGTCGTTATGAATCGTATTCGAAGACCGGTGTTGAAGACCGGATATTTTTGAAAACGGAAGGATTACCGTCGAGTTACTCTACATCGGCTGATCTCCGGTTTAGAGGTTTTATCACCCTTAGTGACGGGAAGTCCTGACGTGATTGAAAATTATCCGGAATTGCAAGGGCTTCGTGAGAAGTGCCTTCGGTTCTGTTCGATCCCGGAACAGACTTGTATGGATTGTATGTCTGACGTTACAATTTGAGATATAAAGTTGATTTCTTTCAAATACATTTCTGTTGGTGGCGGAGAATTTATTCTCTTAGCTTAACACCCTTCTCTGAGACGTACGAGCTCAGAGGTTATGTAGTTGAAATTCATCAGCGATATATCCCAATTTGGTAACGTGGCATACTGAGTGTTGCTGTGAAATGATCAGTGTTTGATCATTTGTGATATGATCATTTGTTTGATCTTATATCTTTGTGATCATAGGTTGATCATTTTGTTTGACCCGAAGCATGGCTTTGTAGAAAGCGTAGCTTTGTGGACGAGACTTCGTCGAGCCTCACACCCCGGAAATGGTCGAAACAGGAAGGATGCAGCAAGGTTCTAGGGAGTAGCGCCCCTTAGTGTATGTCATTCCTTCTGGATAGAGGTGGTATCATGGTATGGAGCCCAGATACTTAACCTATGTGGTTGCTGCAAATTTATTACTTTGTGGTTGTTGGAAATCGGGGATCCTCGGGAAGATCGGTTATGATCGGGGAATGACATACGCGTGTCAGTAGTTACCTATTTTTGCAGAGGTAACCCGGCCTTGTGTTGGCAGAGATCTAACCGTAATGTTAGGTTATTTCTCGGGTCGTCTATTCCAGGGACGTACCCATCAGTGGAATAGGAAGTTCCTTAGCCTGACCATTTGTTGGAAAGCCAAACTCCAATACGAACTTTGTACGGTATTAGTTGTAGAACCTGCCATTTACGTACGGTGGTCACCACTGTTTAGATGGTAGCTATAGTAGGCATACGATACTGGTCGTATGTTGGCTAAGATTAATATTATACTTTCGAAATGTTTTCCACACTATGCACTAATAATAATATCAAAAATGATTTGATTTTGCGTAGTAAGCATCTTTGACTATCATAAGAAGAAATCTCCTCCAAGTCTGCGTTTGCATTGTGTGTGTGGCGGGAGGTCTTATGGTAGTTTCATTTTCCAAAAGCATTGCGAATTTATTTTATTTTCTTTGTGAAAGAATAACTGTTTTACGATCTCACACCAGTCACCATGACTGACTCGGAGTTTATTGTTTCCCTTCTAAACTCTGGGTGCCCACAAATTTCCACACGGGCAGTCTAGAGTTAGGTTATCAGGATATTCTGGATATTTTGGAGCTTTGGAAGCAAGCTGGATGGCGAAACGTACATACGTACTTATTTATTATTCCGCTGTGTATTCTATATGAGGACAAGTTTATATAACTGTCCATTGTTGTATATTGACTCTGATGATTGATGTATGTATAAAATGATATAGTTCTTTGTTTAAAGATTATTCATTTATCTATTATATTTTGTTCCGCTGCGATATGTGAGATTCTGATATTGTTTCTGTTCTGATGTTGTTCTGTTGTTGTTCTTTCTTTCTCTTCTTCTCTCTTTCTTCTACTTCTCTTTTTCTTCTATCTTTTCTTCTACCTCTTCTTTTAAACATTAAAGTTCGCGTTTCCGCCATTCGATTGGTCGACAGTTGCTACAGTGGACGTAGCAGTGTCGGGTTTTCAGAAGACGGATTTGCGGGTCTTTACAATTCCCTACTTACACCGAGCGATTTTGACTCTGGAAATATCTAAGGGAAACACGGGAATTATATGGTGCAGTTACCGTTCGAGGTGCTATACTGTACGTATAAACTCGTTGTTCTTCTAGGATAAATGATAAGGAGATCCATCCACTTAAACGGTTAGGGCATGATCCCCGATCTTATGTATTGCCAGATTATTTCCTAAAGAACCGGCATTGAGCATTCCGGGAATCAGCGAATGGTTTTTGGAGCACCCAGGAAATAGAGAGTGTACTCGTAAGAGATCACTCGGAACCCATGACCTACTCCGAAACCATATATGGTTAAATGGAGGAGATGCGTTATATTTTGGGATGTTGAAATCCATATGTGGTTCCATGACTCGTTGGAGTGTGGGAATTTGTGTGAGATTACAAGATCTATTGAGTGTGGAACGCAAGTGTGATTCCATGACCTGTTAAGGTTTGGGAGTCCGTGTGGGATTCCATAATTTATTTTGGTGCGGTGCCTAAGCTGAAACGCTGGACGTAGCCTCATCAGCGGAAATGACTAAAACCATAGATATGAGGCATGGCCAGTAGGGTTGGCAAACCCATAGGGTGTAATCGGCTCCTTTTTCTAGCAATAGTGATACCTTCAGTTGTTTTTGGCATGTCGTAGCGATGCACTCGGTCACAGTAAAACCAGTTATGTTTTTCCTATAATACCCCAGCTAGACGGGTATGATGCTTCGGAAGGATAACTCTGATCCTTGTGCAGGAGGACCGTTCTCGAAGTATTGAGGGCACCTCCGTGGAGATCCTACACAATTAGCGAACGAGCCTCATCGAGTTTTGATTTTATATATAGTATTGTTGTGATGTACACAGCACAAGCATCGCAGCTACTTGATTATTATTATTTTTCCCCTTAGACGTTATTATAATATCACTGGATTTTCTATAGAAAGGGTTTGGTGATCGTAAGGTAAAAACATGTCCGTGTTTATGTGTGGCATGGTCTTACGGTATACCTTTGTTTTTCAAAGGATTTTGATAACAACAATAAATCAAATTGAGTGTGTTTTCTCACGCTGGTTTACCAGATTGATCCATGTGTTATTATTTTATAATAATGCTTGGGTCAGACCGAACATATTACAGATTTAGATTGGATTGCTTTGGAGCTCAAGGGACGAGCTGGAGACTAAAACGTATTCTCATACTTGTTTATTCCGTTGCAGTGTTTGTTTGAAAGTATCGGCAATTGTGAGGACAGGCTATTATAATTGTCCAGGCTGATAATTATTGATTTGTGTACTCTGATTTGAGATATGTATATTACAGTTTTCATTTGTGTAAAGAGATGTTGATATATATATTATTCATTCCGCTGTGAGATTCTGTATTTGTTTAGTTTCTTCTACCTTCTTTCTTTTCCCCTAACAATCTGTCTTTCCAGCACTTGATTGTTTCGCATGCTATATAGTGAACGTATTGATGTCAATTTTTGAGGGTCGAAAAGTTGGTTCGTTACACGTGGTATCAGAGCCAGGTTGGCGATATACCTAGGCTTTGGTGGGGGTTACTCATTATAGATAGGGTCAGTAGCACCCTAAAATGAGTTTGAGTGTATTAATAGATATGAGCATGTATTTGTTAGTGAATATAAAATGTTTTATGTTGTGTTGACTTATTCGTTGAGTGTTTATGAAATCTGGTCGGTACGGGAAGTACAACCGTATCGGTAGGGATTTATAAACTCTTAAACAAGGTAAACTGACACAGTATTGTTTTGAAGAGGGTAAATGAAATAATTTTACCCAAACTATATTTTGGTATAAAAGAAATATTTCCCCGAAGTTATTATAGTGTATATATTTGGAGTGTTTGGTTGGTATTATTATAATCTAAATAAGATTATAAAATTTGGAATGGTTTATATAACTAAATACAAATTGTATAAGTATGATTATACATATGAGTTGTAACTAAAAATAGATTCAATCCAGAATTTGAAATTTTAAGTCCCGGAATTTTGGAAAATGCTTTAAATGGATTTGAACTAAGTATATGGGAATTTTTAAATCTTAGAGATTTTAGAAATGTTTTCCAAAGGGGTTTGTGAAGAATAATGGAGAATTATTTTGGAGATATTTCTGAATAGAAATTGTTTTAAAATGGTTTTTGAAAGTAAGAAAGCACTGGACTCACTTCAGCCCTTGGAAAATAATTCTGGTGATGACGGCCGCATCATCAATGTTCATTTTCGAGTTTCTAAGTGACGGATTGCTACCGTAGTGATTGGCGGTGATTATTTGCTTTGGACTTGTTTGGTAAACAAGTTTTGTTTTAGAAATTCCAAAAAGGAATTGTTTTGGGAAAAACCAAGTTGTTTTAAAATTCCAAAAATATGATTTGAGATACAAAAGTGGATATATGTATATTTATGATTTCCAAATGATTTGAAATAAAAACCAGGTGATTGAATTCTGGGACTTTCATTTAAATGATTTGTGAAGTCAGGAGAAATTAGCTATTGAACTTATAATTTGGAGTTATATAGATAAGAAAGGAAAGTGTGAATTTTAATCATGGAATTAGAGTTTAACCTGAGTAAGTTAAAATAAATAATGTGGGTTGAAATTTAACCTAAGATAAGTTAAATAAAAATGAATCGGATTTGAATTGAATTGAATATAAAGTTTGAAATGTAAAATGATTTTATAACTATAAGTTATGATTATTGAATGGAATGGATACACTTAAGCTATTAAGTGATATATAATCCAGAGTTATGATTATAAGACGTGAATGGACTCAAGTAAAAAATATGATATTTTAAGTAAAACAGTTCTTGAACTTATGAATTGAGAAATGCAATGGTAAAACCAAAATAAAAATGGTTTGATATTATGGTAAAGTAATGGAAATTCAAAATTTTGAATTTTAAACGGAGGGTGAATTGGAATTGAGTAAATTGAATATAAACATGAATTGTGAAGTGATTATATAACTATATGTTATAAATATAGAATGCGAGTAAACTTAAGTGGAAATTCAGGGAATTGTGAATAAATAAGTTTGTATAACTTATTAAACCGAGAAGGTGGAAAAGTATGACCAAGTTAAAATGATTAAGTGTTTGATAACAACAAATGAATTCAATTTAAGAGTAAATGAATTGAATATGATTTTGGAGTATGGATTGGATAAGATTTGGTATGATCTTAAGTTATAAAGCTGAATATGAAATTAAGTAGCGGTATGGAATGTTTATAATAAACCTTAGAAATAATTTTATGAAATGGTTTATAAATAAATTAGGATGGAATGAAATTCCGTTCACTATAAAATGAAGTGAATAATACTCTGTGAATTAAATGAAAGTGAATGGAAAAGATGTAATATAAGTTGGAAGTGAAATTAATCTGAATTTTAGTGCATGAACCTAGGCTGAATTTTTCGAGAATCAATTTACATGGAATGATTCCAAGATTAATACAATGAATTTGAATATAATGAATATGGATATGAATGAAATTAAAATGAATTGATTGTGAATCAATTTGAAATTGAATATACATTGATTGGAAATGGACAATTGAATGTTTGAACCTTTTACTTCTTTACGCATTCGAAATATACATGTTATAATATGTTTGTTTTATGAAAAACGTGTTTTAAGTTCGTTAAAGGAATGGAATGTTATGGAAATTTCATTATTATGAAACTTATGTGCTTCATTTGAGTAAGCACAAGTATACGGAGCTATTTGGATAGATTCTGGTTGTGTAGTTGCATATAAATTAAGCGAACTCACTTAATAACGCTAATATAAGGTACGCTTATGCATTAAAAGCGAAAATGAGACAAATATTGATATATATTGTATTTCCGACCGTATGGGTCGATGTATATTATATTTATCATATTTGTAATATTGTAAAAGGCTCTCTGTACATGGGAGACTCTGTCAAATTTTTTGGAAATTTATGGTGTTAGAAAATTTCGGAAAATTTTTGTTAACTAAATTTGATTTGAAATTATAGCTTGGAATTTGATGAATAAATAGAAATTAGTGGATTTGGTTGGGACTAAAAGATTTAGGAAATGGTAATAACAGAATTTAACCAAATGGGTTTTGAAAAGAAATGAGTTTGGAGCATTTTTCCTACCTTAGCAATTTCGGATACGAAATTCTTTTGGGGGGATGTAACGACCCAGAATTTTAGTCTTTTTGTTTTGAACGTTTAATTTATTTTAAATGTTGAATTTGAAACATTAATTGATTTTGAATATGGAGATTTTGGTTGAATTAGCGAAATGGTTTAAAGTTTTAAAAATAGCGATTAAATGGATTTGGTGAATAATAAATTTAATATTTGGAATAGTGTAAATGATTGAATAGTAAATTTAATATGAATTAAAATGGTTTCTAATATGGATATAAATTCTATTTGAATTATAATTGAGCTGGTAAGTTTTCAAAATTAGGATTTCAAGTAATTTCGTCGATTTTGAAAATCGCTCGATTTAATCGACGCGTTAAAATGGCAATTCAGGGCACTATCTCAGAATTTGACGAAACCAATTCTATTGGATCTTTAATAATGTATTATTATCTGATTTCAAATTTCATAGCATTTGGAGTTACTGTTTGGTCGTACGGGATAGAAACGCGTTGAAATTAATATTGGAAATTTAATATTTTAATTCGATTCGAAAAGCTATCTTCCACATATGATCGAATTAGGCCTCGAAACTTGTTTCATTGAGTTCAAAATAGGGGTAAAATATTATAAATGCCAGGCGGCACTCATCATTTGGAGTTCGTCAGGAAAAAGTACGTGAATAGTGAAAAAAATAATAAAATATTGTATATACGCCTATATATACGCGTATATCAGCCAAAACCCTAACCCTATTATCTTCCAACCACCACTAACTATATTAATGGTCGAAAATCATCATACTTTCTCCCTCAAATCCTCTAAATCCAAGCGATATCAGGCTTCGTCATCAACTGGAAAGTTGAAGAGCGTGACGAGCTAAAGACATCTAACGGTGGTGATCTGAAACATAGCATCGTGGAGGCCGAAACTTCGTTCTGTTCATGCTCAATTTGTGGGCGATTCTCGAGGGCAAGGGGCAACCGAATGTGCCATGGCTTGGGTCGAAGGTGGAGGGGGGTCGCAGCGTTCGAATGGTGGTCACTGATCATCGTATAGATGATCGAAGGGGCTGCGGCAGGAGAAAGTCGAACGGCGGCGAGTGGGTTCTCGACCTGGAGCATGCGAATGGGAAGATGAAGCCTGCGTCCAGATCTGGTATTGGATAGATCGAACGACCCAGATTCGTTAAGGGTATAACAAACAAATAAATAAATAATTTATATAAATTGTATTCAATGTTTAAAAATGTGTATCTTTCACATACGAGGTCAAAATTTAACGAAACAAGCGGCGATGGAATCGTGGCGACGAGCACCACATCAAGGAATTGATTTGGAAATAGTTAAAATTTTAGGTTAAATCGAACGTCGTTCGATTTGATTTAAAATTTGGAACGTTTGGCAAAATTGGAAACTCAAGGTGAGTTAAACTCACTCATTTGGTTAATCAGTATATTTTTATGGTAAATAAAATTTATTTATGCTGTTTGGATTGTTGAAATTGGTGGTTGTTAAAATTAATTTAGAATGACGATATAACATCTTGAAATGCTATTAGATTGGTTGAACCGGATCTAGGGTCACGATATAGCATCTCGAAATGCTATTAAACTGTTTATGTTTATATTTTAAGCTTATTATCGGTATTTGATCATATATGTATGACATTGATAAATGGATTGTGTTTGGTATTTCGTTGTTAAATTATAACGTAAACTGAATGGAAATATATTGGTGTGATATATTTGGCCAAATAAACACCGTTGCATAATGAATGAAAGAGTTCGATTTTGAATAATATTTGGTTAGCAGAATCAATGTTTATTCTGCTATCAGATTAATTTGGACACTGTTCAATGCAAATGGATTTATATTGAAAATGGATGTGTTAACAAATCGTTGTTAAGTGTGGATTTGATTTACATATATGACTGTTATGTAAATACTTGTAATTTAACTTTGATAGTTAAATTGAATTGAATGGTAGTGGATAAGTACCATTGGAATTTCTGAGCCTCGGTATAACATTGGAAAGGGTATGATTCCTATTTAACTTCAAATTTTATAATTTGAAGTAAAAGATTTGATTTAATAATTATTATACAAATTGTTTTATTTAAATTTTATTTACATATGTTTTGTAAAATCATTTATTAGTAAAGTTAATTATGTTTTAAAATTAATCGTTTAATTGATTTTGCTTAAAGATAATAAATTATTTATTATTATTAGTTATTTAGAACCAGGAAATTATTTCAGTTATAATACAATTCAAAAGTTTATTTATTTTATTTAAAGGTTGATTTAGTTTATTAAATTTTAAAATGTTAAAGGTTAAATGTTTATCTCTACTATTAATAAAGAGAATTCAATGAATATGTTTTCCACGGTGTCTTTTTGAAATTCCAAAAATACCCTTCATCCATCAATGGAATCTCATCATCTGTTTGACATCTCAACCACCATCCCCCTTCCGACGAAATATTTCTATAGATACACGTATGCGCGATTTACACTAGTATTATTAGTAAATGTTTAAAAGTATTTTTATATTAACGAAAATGGCTAATATATTTTTGTGACGTTTAAAATCTTATTTATTATAATTATGTAATAAATTGTTTATAAAAGAAATCCTTTATGAGATGAATTGGTTAAAGGAGTTTATAAATGTGAAGGTGGTTTGAAAATTGAAAAGGGAGTTACAAATGGTTTAAAATTTGTAAAATAATATTTCTCTAAATTAAACTTTGAAATTTATAAAGAAGTTTTATAAATAGATTTGGAAATATTTATGAAATAAAGAAATTTTGGGAAGTAATGGTATTTTTTCATAGTGAAATTCGAGGGGCAGCGATTGCCTACAGTTTGGGATGTTTTCGCTGGGATAGCGACGTAACTATTATGCAAACTGCGATCTATGATTGATTGCATGGAGGAAATCAGGAGGCAGAGATTGCCTATGTTAAGTTTTTTTTTCTGGGATAGAGACGTAATGCGATCCATGGTCGATACCGAATGGCACTTCCATATCTATTTTTATAATATAGTTTTCAAGTATTTGAAAGGGATGATATGTGAATATACTTATTCAGATGAAATACGCATATGAATGATTTTAATAAGGAGATTCGATTTATCGAAATCAAATGAAATGAGGCTTAGTGATTTTAGTGGGAAATGTGATCTATGGTTGAATGTTTGTTTATTTGATAGTTAAATAACCGACTATCAAAGTCTTGGCCCAAATATGTAAACCTTCTTAATTTTGGTGGTAGTGGAATGATTCCCTATTTAACACTGAGGGATTTTGACTCTGGAAATATCTAGGGGAAACACGGGAAACATATGGTACAGTTACCGTTCGAGGTGCTATACTGTACTTATAAACTAGTTGTTCTTCTAGGATAAATGATAAGGAGATCCGTCCATTTAAACGGTTAGGGGGTGATCCCCGATCTTATGTATTGTCAGATTATTTCCTAAAGAATCGGTATTGAGCATTCTGGAAATCGGCGAATGGTTTTTGGAGCACCCAGGAAATGGAGAGTGTACTCGTAAGAGATGATTCGAAACCCATGACCTACTATGAAACCATATACGGTTAAATGGATGAGATGCATTATATTTTGGGATGTTGAAATCCATATGTGGTTCCGTGACTCGTTGGAGTGTGGGAATCTGTGTGAGATTCCAAGATCTATTGAGATGTGGAATGCAGGTGTGATTCCATTACCTGTTAAGGTCTGGGAGTCCCAGTGGGATTCTGTAATTTATTTTGGAGCGGTGCGTAAGCTAGAATGCCGGACGTAGTCTCATCAGCGGAAATGACTAAAACCAGAGATAGGAGGCATGGCTAGTAGGGTTGTGTAATGACCCATAAATTTTAGTGGTTTTATTTATTTAATTAGTTGAATTTTTGTGGAATTTCAAATAATTGAATTTAGAAATAAAAAAATTTGATATTTGGAATACGTCTATTTTAACATAGCAACTGGTAAATTTTTATCAAATAATATGGAAGTTTATTTTATTGTGAAATTCTATTTTAATTTAAATCAGTTAATATTTGATGATAATAAAATGTTTTTCCGTTGCTGAATATTTTTCTACAGAAAGTTTGTAAATCATCTTCTAAGTGAGACGTCATATTTCGTTTCGCCAAATTTGGGCAACTATTGCTTTGTTTATCTTATTTTCAACAAATCGGCAGCATTTTTCAGTACCGATTATCGACTTTCGATAGGATGGTCGTGCCACTGATATCTATATACCGTATTGATCGTCTCATCGTGCCGATCTCTGCGGTATATTCACTTTTGTGTTTTGGAGTCTGGTGTGTGGTGCAATCTGCGAAACGCCCAGCGAATCGGTTCCGTAACTGAGTCTTTTTGGTTTTCATATGCCCTTTTCATCTACCTAACTGTTGAATTCAAAGCAGCACTTTTGCTTTTCAGATTTCCTAGATACTCAACAAATTGGTTGTGGCTTTCCATTTTTCGGTTCATTCAAAATCTCACCTAATAAAAAAATTAAAATGGGAAGCAATATCACATATAAACTCTGGAACCCAAAAGATTATTCGACACTTTCAGCTCGTTCATTTTTTTCTTTCTCCTTCCTCTTCTCTCTCTCCCTCTCAAACCGTGCCTTTCCTCCTCCTCGCCACCCTCATCTGCCGCCTGCACCATCTCTCTTCCTATTCTTCATCCCTTAAAACTCGCACTGCACCTCCACGTCACTCACTTCCTCTCGAATCCTCAGGCCGAACTCCACAACTCGCTGCTCATTACTTCACCCGCGTGTAGCTCTTTCCCACAGCAAGCCGAGAAAAGTAAGTTATGTATATATAGTATGCATAGCTCATAAATATACTTTGTTTCTTTTAAACATAGGCTCTGCATATATTGGTTACAAATCTGACTTATATGTATATATATTTTATAAAGGTTGTTTGAATATGTTATATAGTCTTTCCAGTTACTTATATATATATATATATATTATAGGTATTTGTATAAAAATAATATATATAGTGTTTATGCATAAATATCAGTTTATATATATATGGTAATTTGGGATGGTGTGTTGGTCATATAGGATGGTGAAGTATGAGTTTATCTATGTTGCGTACATATATGTGTTATAATATGTTTTATAGTATATGAGATTATACGGATCTATATTATCTAATTTTGTTCATATATTAATTTATATATGTATGTACATAAGTATTGGGTTTTAGAAATAATATAATATGTTAACTTTGGCTTAAATTTTATACGTCTATATGTTGGATTTTGGAATATATATCTACTGATTCTTTTAGGCGTTCAATTTTTTATTTTTGTTTTTTCTTCTGACTTTAATTATAATGTATATACATTTTAATATAATATATATATGTTTGTATAAATTTTAGATCTATCATTTATATAAGTTTTTACCAGTCGATAATATATATGTATTTAAATATATGATATGTTTAAAGGTATATTTATATAGGTTAAGAATCACTTTGATCAGACAGTATGTTATTAATCTTGTTATGTTAACCAATAATGTAAGTACATATGTTTATTGTATATGTTTATGTTTACAGTACAAAATTTTTATATGAAAGATATGTTTATAAGTTTATAGTGTCTGCATTTTATAGGGTTACTTACATGTTTGCATACCCATTAGCCTGTATTGTGTCTGCAGTTGTATTTATAATTATGTGTGTATATACACATATTTAAAGTACAATGTTTTGTCTTGTTTTATAAATTTTGTTTACATTATGTAAGTATATTTTAATATGTATACGTTTGTTTATATATGGGTCAGCATGCATTTGAATATATCCCAATATATGTATATTGTCCAGTGATTTCATATATCAGTATATATTGATTTTTAGTTCCAAACATTATTTATATATATGCAGAGAAATATATAAATATATGTGTTTTAAAGATACAGTATCGATTTCAGAATATATGTATATATATAGATTTTTCATAGGTATTTTAATTTAATAATGGTTTAAGAAGATAATATAATAAAATAGTATATAATTTATTTCAGTCTATATCAATTCACTCATATAACTGATCTTCACCGATCTAGTTCTGTTTTGATTTCATCTATTTATATTATCAGCTTGACCGTCGAATTCGTGCCAATCTTGTTTTGCTTTGAAATTCGTGATTGGATTCGTAACTCATTCCACTGTCAAATCTATCTAGCCTCGAAAGGTGAGCAATCACTCACGATTAATGTTCTTATATTTATTAAATTTGATTTCAATTGAAACGATAATTGAAATATGTTGTTGTTTGTTATTTACATTGATACATACATACCATTATCTGTATCTGTTCACCTGTGACATCTGACACCATTATCTGTTATTATCACTAATGATATATGCCTGTTACTGATTGTTATATTATTATCATATCTGTTATCACTCTGCAAGTTCCCTGTTAGTATAGAATTCACTATGGATTGAAATGATACATACCCGAACGATCTGTAGAATAGGAGAAAATCGTTATGGGTTGAAATGATAAACCCAAGCGATTTTCATTGACATTGAATTTGGGATTGCGGGTTGAAAAGATATATACCCGTATATATTTAAATTGCGGGTTGAAATGATAAATATCCATATCACTTGACCATAGGATAGAAAATTATATACAGACATCGTTGGTCTATATACAAATATTTTGAAAATGACTTCTATGGTTTTGAAAAGAAATATATGGTTTTAATAAATATTGATTTTGAAGATTTATTAAAGCTGATTTAATAAAGTTGAAATATATTATGTTTAAGTATTTATTTAATATATATATTTTAAATATATAGTTTATAATGATTTTAATAAATTCAGGTTGGAAAGTGGTTTGAAATTTTATTTATTTAATAATTATACTTAAATAAGTTTGATTTGAAATTTATTAAATTTGAAATTTCAAGATATGCTTTATAACTTGAATTTGATTAAAAGTGGCTTAAATGAATAATTCAAACTCATATAAATTTAAATGGGATATTTTGTTTATTTAAGTTTGTAAATTGAAGTTGTATTTAGAGGTTATTGAAATGATTAAATAAATATTTCAGAAACTAAATGTAATGAAATTAAATTGAGATATAAATGGAATTATCACGTTTAGTTTTGGAAATGTGGAATATTTAAAGCTTTGAAATATATTAAAATTTATTGGTTTTATTGTGTTTCAATTCTGTATTTGAAATCGATATAAATTGAAATGATTTATTGGGAAATTAAATTGAGTTGAAATTTATGAATTGAGATTTAATTAAGTTGAATTTGGAAGTCGAGTTGATTTGAATTGATTTGTGAATTCGTGGAAAACTATCTTTATTATATAAAGTATTTTAAAATTATATTTAAAAATATTTTTATTATAACTATTTTAATATAAACTATTTTAATATAAACTATTTTATTTATACTAATCATTTTGATATATATTATCTTAACTTATAACTATTTTATATAAATTATCAAATTTTTCTATAAACTATTTATTTATATATACTATTATTGATATCTAAACGATTAAAGGGAAATGCTATAATTTCAAAAATGTTATGATTTCCAAAATGCTATGATTTCAATGCTGTGATTTCCAAAGTGTTTTAATTTTTAAAGACTATGATTTCGAAAGCGTTATAACTTTGGGAAGTGATATGATTTTTGAAAATGGATATATTTGAAATGGAATTGATATCGTATTGATTTGGTTTGAATGAAAATGATAATTTGGTTTTGAAGTATAAACTATTTTGAAATGACTGCGGTGTTATAATAACGGTTGGTTGTTAAAGAGACTGGGATCGGATATGGGAATACTCTCTATCGATACCGAAAACCACTTTAACAACTGTGTACGCGGTGGAGATTCCAGAATGAAGTAGGATGGTGGCGACGATCCTATAAGAGGTATATACGTGGACCCAACTCCCGTGAGTTGGCATAAGGTGGCTAAAACAGGAGCAATCGATGGGTTAATGACGTAGCTCCTTCGATCGGACACACTCCATCGTATGCCATTCTATTACTTTGTGATTGATTTGGTGCGCACCCTTGATTTGGGAGTGTGGCTCAAAGTGGGCGATTGCTGCGGCTCTGCGTTACCACCGACCCGGAAGTGTAATTGGTATATCTACCCTGGCATTGCCTAGTTGTGTCGTGTCACCTACACTAGCGTGCTTTACTACGAGTTTGATTTGTGTCGTACCTATGGAGTATCCTCTGGTAGCCCCAGTTTACGGGGTATTACGGTACTGTATAGACTATTGGCATACCTAAAAATGTGTTAAGGTGGAAAATGTAAAGTCTTAACGCTATTTTTAAATAGTATACTTTATTGTAGACATTATTATAATAGCGTATATTACTACATGGTAGATAGTTTAACTGTAATGACCCGTATTTTTACGGATCGACAAGTTCGTCAAAATCTGGAATTTTAGCATTTTTAAGTCATTTCAGATTTTGAGGCAGATTTGTCTAAGTCCTAGGTCGTGAACGACCTAAGAGCTAAGTCGTGACCGAGTTAAGGAATTCGGCGAGTTAGTGTTAGGTCGTGGGTTAGTTGGAGCGACCTATAGAATTATGCAACCTAGGATTTAGTTAAGTGTTAGGTCGGCAGGGCGAGTTTACGACCTAAAGAACTGACCGACTTAAGGATATGGCGACTCAAGGGTAGGCAGACCTAGTGGCGTTAGCGACCTAGTGGTTACCGGGTTAGCATAGTTAGGTCGGCAACGACCTAGGGGAGCCGGGGTAGCAGGTTAGCGACTTAGTAGAGTGAGCGACCTATGGGATTGACCGACCTAAGAAATAAGTTAGTTAACGACTTAATAGTTAAGTCGTTGGATGACCTAAGGGGGTTAAGTCGGAGGGGTTGGCTAAGTCTTAGGTCGCGTATTGGCTTGAGTGTTAGGTCGTAACACTGTTAGGTCGCTGGGTTTCGTCTAAGTGTTAGGTCGCTGGATTTCGTCTAAGTGTTAGGTCGCTGGGTTTCGTCTAAGTGTTAGGTCGCAATCTGTGTTAAGTCGTAGATGACTTAGGAGTTAGTGGTTAAGTCGTAGGTCGACTTAATAGTTAGGTCGTATGCGCAGAAGTGTTAGGTCGTAGGAGTTGAGGCGCGCATATCTGTAAGGTCGGAGAGGCTTAGGTCGGAGGGGCTTAGGTCGGAGACGACTTAGGAGATAGCCGAGTTACGACTTAGGGTATTTTCTGCTATAAATAGGAGAGCTTCTCTTCATTTTTGGGATCCGGATTTTGAAGCGACGAAGTGCTGCCATTTTGAGAGCTCGACTTCTACACTTCTTCACTTCTTTTCTCCACTCTAATCTAGTGCTTCCATCCATCCAAATCGAAGATCAAGATTGAAGATTCAAGAGCTTAGATTGAAGATCTTCATCTTCTCAAGAGAGATTTCTTCGTTTGAAGCGGATTCGTGATAGATCAAGCTCGATCCTTCGCTGTCCAGATCTGAAGCGTGTTTATTAGGGTTTGTTTTGGTGATTTGGTGAGTGGTGATTATCTCTCACACGGATCCAAAGGAGTATATCGGATTGTTGGCTCGATTTGGTGTTAAAATAGTGATTTCCATGCATTTTCTTCATCCTAAGTGTAGATCCATATTAATCCATTGTTCATGATGATGTTACATCCATTTTATCATATGTTAACCTATGCAAGTTCATTCATCAAGTTTGTAGAGATATAATTCATGTTTTCATGCTTATTGGACTTTCAACTCTTTAATTACGAAAATGCCATTATTGTTATAATTGTCTACTTAGATCATATTTGAATGCTTGATTGCTTGGATTGATGTTTGATTTGATTGATTGTTATGAACTAGATGATTGATGATTAGATTTAGACCGAAGACGATTCAAAAGCTAAGGGAAAGGCTCTTGAATTGGGAAAGCTGCTCGTGGCATATGTAGCGGGATGATGAAGCTCTTATGCATAGATTTGATGATGTGATGTTGAGATGAGGCTTCGCGAGGATGTGATGAAGCGAGGCAATCATGTGATGAAGACTTGGTCTAATCCAGACGGGATCATTCCAAGCATGTTGATAACTCGGTGATATGATTCGAGTTGAGGAAAATGAATGGATATGAGAATAGTCGTCGAGGAGGATGACTAGGAGGCTTGGATAGCATCGTTGTTGAAGGTTCTAGCATGCTCTAAGCAAGAGTACGTTTGGGCAGATTCGATAGTCCCAACGACTAACTGTTGATGGTCGAGTACTCTGGGAAGATTCGATAGTCCTAGGCACGGGTTGCGACGACGTGCGGGAGTTATGTCTAGAACCGGGGTTTCCATTAGCCCTTGACGGACGGCTGAAAGAATGTGCCGGTCATTCAATTAACGGTGATATCGAAGCAATGATAACAGTGATAGCCAGAGTCATGGATGTTTGGTTGTATCGTCACTCGGACTCAAGAGCTGTATTTTCTGGGTGCTTATCTGATTTAGGCCTTGGTACCTGGAAAACATCGCCCTTGACTCGAGTGATAGTAGCTTTACTTTAAATTGTATGCTCTGCTATGTTTGCTTCTGCTTAGTGTGTGTCTGGGGGCTATCACTGTAGAATGAGGTCGGAGTGGGAGGGTTGTATTCCTATTCCTTTTCCTTTATGCTCTTTTGGTATGTTGTTAGTTAATTTACTGCTCACTAAGACTGTTGTCTGACTCAAGGCTTTATGTTTTAATTCTTATTGCCTTGGGCTGTTCGTCCATTTTGGGACGGGCAGACTAGGTAGCAGGTGACAGGTGCTGTTCTCTTCTCACGATGCTGATATCGAGGACGAGATGGAGGGTTGCATATTATCTTCTTATTATATGTACTGGATATTCCGCTGTTTTGTATTCTCTGAGAGATATGTAGTGAGGCTTGATGTATTGACTATTTGGATGCTTGTATTCAACTATTATGGAGTTTTATATGATGTCATTTTGTTCTGTAAAGCTTCACTATACATATGTTCTATTGTATTTTGTCCATGCGCTGTGAGTAATACGATAGATTCTGTTGCTTTATTTTACCCTGACAATCGTCCATGGTTGCCTGGCACACTTTACAGCGCACTATCTCTAGATTCGGTGCAGGGGTCATGGGCGGTCGTCACATTTGGTATCAGAGCATTGGTTAATCGATTTTACCCAACGCTCGCTGTCGTAACTACGTATGAGAGACGTAATTGTAATTTTGATGGATGACTACTATATATAATATAGTAGCTTAGTAGAGTTTGAGTCCTTTATGCAGTTGTTTCTCTAGATGTTTTAATCATTCCTTTTTATAGATATTGAGAATGAGTCGAAGAGGGAGACCAGCTGCTAGGGAAGGCCGTGCTACTGAAGAGACTGCTGATTATGCAGCCATGTTCGAAGCTATGATGACTTCGATCATGAGAAGGATACCAGTTCTGGGGGCAGCAGTAGATGTTGGAGTTCAAGTCCAAACTCCGAAACCAGTGGATTTTGCTAAGTTGTGCAAGGACTATACTGCTCTTGGAGGGAAGGTTTTCTTGGGAACAGAATCAACTATTGAGGTCCAGAGGTGGATGGATGCTTGTAGAAGGATCTTTGGTGATTTGGGAATTGATGATGCAACTAAGAGGAAGTTGGCATCAAGACAGCTTCAAGGGAGAGCCTCTGATTGGTGGAACTCTATTACCATCAATACTGCAGAGGAGGAGATTACTTGGGAGCAATTCCAAGTCAGATTTGAAGCTAAGTTCATTTCTACAGCTCAGAAGTCTGTTCTGTTCAAGAAGTTTGTGGAACTCAAGCAAGGTGGAAGATCTGTTCTTGAATATGTTTCTGAGTTTGAAGCTTTGTCCAAGTATGCTCGGTCATATATTGAATATGCTTATCAGAAGAATGAGAAGTTTGTGACCGGCTTGGATAGTTATCTTGGGAGACAGTTGGTGGATCATTTGGACGATTCATTTGAGAAGCTTGTGGAGAAAGCTCTTAGGCATGAGAGTCTGTTTCCTAAGGAAGGACTTGTTGTTGATGTTACCAGGGGAGAGTCTAAACCACAGCAGGGTGGAAACCAGAAGAGGAAGCAGCAGCAGCAGAAGGGTAAGGATGGCCAGAAGAAGCCGAAAGGCGAGGTGACTTGCTACAATTGTCAGCAGAAGGGCCATTTCTCTAAGGATTGTAAGAATCCGAAGGCACCGATGAAGTGTCACAACTGTGACAAGCCAGGGCACATCAGGAAGAATTGTCCAGAACCGAGGAAGGACAAGCAGATTGTGCAAGCTTATGCTTTGGGAGCTGTTCCGTCGTCTTCGAAAGCTCCTACTGCTGAAGAGAAAGGAAAGAGTGTGGTTGTTCAAGGTACTCTTTTCCTATGTGGTGTTCCAGTTAGAGTTCTGTTTGATACTGGAGCGTCGCATTCGTTTGTTTGTAATGAACTCGTAGGCCGGTTAGGTTTGGAACCGGATATTGTTGATAGGCCATTGGTTGTGACTAATCCAGTTGGGGGTTCGTCTTGTTTGTGTATGTTATGCCGTGGTCTAGTTGTATCGAGTCATGGTTGCTCTTTTGTTTGTGATTGCTTTGTTCTGAACTTTGCGGGGTTCGGAATTATTTTGGGTATGGACTGGCTTAGGAAGTATGCGGCTAAGGTTGATTGTGAGAGGCTGGAGGTGACAGTCGAGAATGTGGAGGGGCGAAAGATTGTGATACGATGTAAGCATGAGGAAGGCGTCTTCATGAGCTTCATGTATTCGCTAGTTGTTCCACGGGATGGACCGTCTTTAGTGCCAATCGCAAATGGATTCGAGGATGTCTTTGACGAAGTCAAAGGGTTGCCGCCGCATAGAGAGATCGAGTTTCGTATAGATCTAGTTGAAGGAGCCAGACCTGTTGTGATGCCTCTTAGGCGGATGGCGCCTAGGGAACAGCAGGAGTTGAGGGTGCAAGTTGATGATCTTTTGCAGAAAGGATTCATTCGGCGTAGTGTGTCCGAGTGGGGTGCACCAGTTGTGTTTGCAACCAAGGCAGATGGATCGTTGAGATTGTGTGTCGATTATCGTGAGCTGAATAAGGTGACAAAGAAGAACAAGTATCCATTGCCGAGAATAGATGACTTGTTTGATCAGCTTCACGAGGCTAAGGTGTTTTCTCAGATGGATTTGGCAACGGGATTTCACCAGTTGAGAGTAGCTAAGGATAGTGTGCCGAAGATTGCTTTTCGGACACCATCTAGTTTCTTTGAGTGGCTGGTAATGCCGTTCGGATTGACTAACGCGCCAGCATATTTTGTGGATCTTATGAATAGAGTGTTCAGAGATCAGTTGAACAAGTTCGTACTTGTGTTCGTGGATGATATTCTGATTTATTCCAGAACGGAAGAAGAGCACAAGACGCACTTGCGTGTTGTTTTGGAAATCTTGCGGAAACATCAGCTGAAGGCTAAGTTTTCGAAGTGTCACTTCTGGAAGAGTGAAGTGAGGTTCTTAGGCCATGTGATTTCTGGAAATGGAATAGCGGTTGATCCCGCTAAGGTGGCAGCAATCCAGGATTGGGTTAGACCTAAGAATGCATCTGATGTGAGAAGTTTTCTTGGATTAGCAGGATATTATCGATGGTTTATCAAAGACTTCTCCAAGATAGCTGCACCGTTAACAGGATTGACGAAGAAGAACCAAGTGTTCAGTTGGGATGCTAAGTGTGAGCAAGCTTTCGGAATCCTGAAAGAGAGATTGACGAGTGCTCCTGTTTTGACTATTCCAAGTGGGAATGATGAGATGGTGGTTTACACCGACGCATGTGGTACTGGACTTGGAGCAGTGCTGATGTAGAAGGATAAAGTTGTTGCGTATGCCAGTCGACAACTGAAGCCGCATGAAAGGAATTACCCAACTCATGATTTGGAGTTAGCGGCGATTGTATTTGCTCTGAAGATGTGGAGACATTATCTATTGGGAGTTCGATTCGAGTTGTTTACAGATCATAAGTCGTTGAAGTATCTTTTCTCCCAAAAGGATTTGAATCTTCGGCAGCAACGTTGGCTAGAGTTTTTAGCATCATATGATTTTGGTATAGCTTATACTCCGGGAAAAGGTAACGCAGTGGCAGATGCGTTAAGTCAAAGACATGCAGGATTGGGAGCCATGTTTTCAGAATGGAAGAGTCTCGAGTATTTAGTTGGATTTGACTTCAGGCCTAGATGTGAATTGGAACCTGAGATGTTGGCAAACTTATCGATAAGACCCACTCTTGTGGAAAGGATTGGCGAGAGCCAAAAGCGAGACGGTAAGCTTGTCAGGATTATCCGTGATTTGGAATCTGGATTGGATCCAGAAAAGGATAAAGGATTCGAGGTAGATCGAGAGGGTTGGCTTCGGAAGCAAGGACGACTAGTTGTTCCCGATATAGATGAATTGAGGAGTGAAGTTCTGAAGGAAAGTCATCACTCGAAGTTGACAATTCATCCAGGTGGAAATAAGATATATCGGGATATGAAGAGAACCTACTACTGGGAAGGTATGAAGAAGGATGTTGGAAATTTTATTTCCAAGTGTATGAACTGCCAGTTGGTAAAGGCTGAACAGAAGAAGCCAAGTGGATTGCTTCAGCCATTAGAAGTTCCTACATGGAAGTGGGAACAAGTGTCGATGGATTTTATCGATGGATTGCCTAGAACCAGAACGGGAAATGAAGGGATTTGGGTCATTGTGGATCGTCTGACTAAGAGCGCACGATTCATTCCTGTTCGATCGACTAGGACTGCATCAAAGTTGGCTGAGTTGTATGTTAAGTGGATAGTTCGATTCCATGGTATTCCGAAGAGTATAGTGAGCGATCGAGATCCATTGTTCACTAGTGGATTTTGGAAGAGCTTCCAGGAAGTTTTGGGAACCGAGTTATGTTTGAGTACAGCTTATCACCCTCAAACAGATGGTCAGACCGAGAGAGTCAACCGGGTTTTGGAAGATCTCCTCAGAGCTTGTGTTTTGGACTTCGGAGGATAATGGGAAGATCACCTTCATTTGGTGGAGTTTGCATACAACAACAGTTACCAGTCTAGTATTGGTATGGCACCGTATGAGGCATTGTATGGAAGACCGTGTAACTCTCCGACATGTTGGTTGGAAACTGGAGAAAAGCTGATACTTGGGCCAGAAATGATTCGACAGACTTCGGATTGTATAGAGATCATTCGGCAACGAATGAAGGCAGCCCAAGACCGCCAGAAGAGTTATGCTGATAAGCGTCGAAAGGATTTGGAATTCGACGTAGGAGATATGGTTTTTGTAAAAATTTCTCCACTGAAGAATGTTATTCGATTCGGGAAGAAAGGAAAACTGACTCCGAGATTTGTTGGACCGTTCCCGATCATCGAGCGAATTGGAAAGCTCGCCTACAGATTGGAGTTACCGGAGAAGATGTCGGGTGTGCACAATGTTTTTCACATATCATATCTACGGAAGTATGTGCACGACTCGAATACAGTAGTTTCTGCTGATAGCTGTGAAGATTTCGAAGTTGATCCAGTTGATAGAAGACCTCGTAAGCCACTTCGTGTTGTTGAAACCGACACGAAACAGCTTAGGAGGAAGGTAGTTAAGTTGCTCAAGATACAATGGAGTGATGATGATAACGACTGTACGTGGGAGGTGGAAGAGAGGATGAAGGCAGCTCATCCTGAACTCTTCAAGGTATGGCCCTAAGGTGTCGTGTCACCTCACGATATTGTAACTTGTTCTAAGTCCTAGAATTTTGTACGCTAAGCTAGAATTGGATGCATGGTTTGTTGATTGCTATGGATGATAGGCGTGCAGAATAGTCTTTGATTGCTTTGTTTGTTTGGAATTTCAGGGGCGAAATTCCTAAGGGGGAGAGAATGTAACGACCCGTATTTTTACGGATCGACAAGTTCGTCAAAATCTGGAATTTTAGCATTTTTAAGTCATTTCAGATTTTGAGGCAGATTTGTCTAAGTCCTAGGTCGTGAACGACCTAAGAGCTAAGTCGTGACCGAGTTAAGGAATTCGGCGAGTTAGTGTTAGGTCGTGGGTTAGTTGGAGCGACCTATAGAATTATGCAACCTAGGATTTAGTTAAGTGTTAGGTCGGCAGGGCGAGTTTACGACCTAAAGAACTGACCGACTTAAGGATATGGCGACTCAAGGGTAGGCAGACCTAGTGGGGTTAGCGACCTAGTGGTTACCGGGTTAGCATAGTTAGGTCGGCAACGACCTAGGGGAGCCGGGGTAGCAGGTTAGCGACTTAGTAGAGTGAGCGACCTATGGGATTGACCGACCTAAGAAATAAGTTAGTTAACGACTTAATAGTTAAGTCGTTGGATGACCTAAGGGGGTTAAGTCGGAGGGGTTGGCTAAGTCTTAGGTCGCGTATTTGCTTGAGTGTTAGGTCGTAACACTGTTAGGTCGCTGGGTTTCGTCTAAGTGTTAGGTCGCTGGATTTCGTCTAAGTGTTAGGTCGCTGGGTTTCGTCTAAGTGTTAGGTCGCAATCTGTGTTAAGTCGTAGATGACTTAGGAGTTAGTGGTTAAGTCGTAGGTCGACTTAATAGTTAGGTCGTATGCGCAGAAGTGTTAGGTCGTAGGAGTTGAGGCGCGCATATCTGTTAGGTCGGAGAGGCTTAGGTCGGAGGGGCTTAGGTCGGAGACGACTTAGGAGATAGCCGAGTTACGACTTAGGGTATTTTCTGCTATAAATAGGAGAGCTTCTCTTCATTTTTGGGATCCGGATTTTGAAGCGACGAAGTGCTGCCATTTTGAGAGCTCGACTTCTACACTTCTTCACTTCTTTTCTCCACTCTAATCTAGTGCTTCCATCCATCCAAATCGAAGATCAAGATTGAAGATTCAAGAGCTTAGATTGAAGATCTTCATCTTCTCAAGAGAGATTTCTTCGTTTGAAGCGGATTCGTGATAGATCAAGCTCGATCCTTCGCTGTCCAGATCTGAAGCGTGTTGATTAGGGTTTGTTTTGGTGATTTGGTGAGTGGTGATTATCTCTCACACGGATCCAAAGGAGTATATCGGATTGTTGGCTCGATTTGGTATTAAAATAGTGATTTCCATGCATTTTCTTCATCCTAAGTGTAGATCCATATTGATCCATTGTTCATGATGATGTTACATCCATTTTATCATATGTTAACCTATGCAAGTTCATTCATCAAGTTTGTAGAGATATAATTCATGTTTTCATGCTTATTGGACTTTCAACTCTTTAATTACGAAAATGCCATTATTGTTATAATTGTCTACTTAGATCATATTTGAATGCTTGATTGCTTGGATTGATGTTTGATTTGATTGATTGTTATGAACTAGATGATTGATGATTAGGTTTAGACCGAAGACGATTCAAAAGCTAAGGGAAAGGCTCTTGAATCGGGAAAGCTGCTCGTGGCATATGTAGCAGGATGATGAAGCTCTTATGCATAGATTTGATGATGTGATGTTGAGATGAGGCTTCGCGAGGATGTGATGAAGCGAGGCAATCATGTGATGAAGACTTGGTCTAATCCAGACGGGATCATTCCAAGCATGTTGATAACTCGGTGATATGATTCGAGTTGAGGAAAATGAATGGATATGAGAATAGTCGTCGAGGAGGATGACTAGGAGGCTTGGATAGCATCGTTGTTGAAGGTTCTAGCATGCTCTAAGCAAGAGTACGTTTGGGCAGATTCGATAGTCCCAACGACTAACTGTTGATGGTCGAGTACTCTGGGCAGATTCGATAGTCCTAGGCACGGGTTGCGACGACGTGCGGGAGTTATGTCTAGAACCGGGGTTTCCATTAGCCCTTGACGGACGGCTGAAAGAATGTGCCGGTCATTCAATTAACGGTGATATCGAAGCAATGATAACAGTGATAGCCAGAGTCATGGATGTTTGGTTGTATCGTCACTCGGACTCAAGAGCTGTATTTTCTGGGTGCTTATCTGATTTAGGCCTTGGTACCTGGAAAACATCGCCCTTGACTCGAGTGATAGTAGCTTTACTTTAAATTGTATGCTCTGCTATGTTTGCTTCTGCTTAGTGTGTGTCTGGGGGCTATCACTGTAGAATGAGGTCGGAGTGGGAGGGTTGTATTCCTATTCCTTTTCCTTTATGCTCTTTTGGTATGTTGTTAGTTAATTTACTGCTCACTAAGACTGTTGTCTGACTCAAGGCTTTATGTTTTAATTCTTATTGCCTTGGGCTGTTCGTCCATTTTGGGACGGGCAGACTAGGTAGCAGGTGACAGGTGCTGTTCTCTTCTCACGATGCTGATATCGAGGACGAGATGGAGGGTTTCATATTATCTTCTTATTATATGTACTGGATATTCCGCTGTTTTGTATTCTCTGAGAGATATGTAGTGAGGCTTGATGTATTGACTATTTGGATGCTTGTATTCAACTATTATGGAGTTTTATATGATGTCATTTTGTTCTGTAAAGCTTCACTATACATATGTTCTATTGTATTTTGTCCATGCGCTGTGAGTAATACGATAGATTCTGTTGCTTTATTTTACCCTGACAATCGTCCATGGTTGCTTGGCACACTTTACAGCGCACTATCTCTAGATTCGGTGCAGGGGTCATGGGTGGTCGTCACATTAACGGATCCTTAGAGGATGGTTATCCCAAACATCCTTTGAGTTACTTGTATTCCAGTTGATATTTCACTTGAGTTGGATTTATTGATATAAGAATGTTAATCCTGACTTGAGTGTTTTGTGTTTTGCTTTACGCTCGGGTCAGACTGAGTGATACAACATTTGAGACTCGCCTTTGGAGTTGGAGCTTCGCTTGGAGATCCAGCTATCTATCCAGCTTTCAGTTATTCAGTTGATTCCAGTGATGTATTCAGATCTTGTATTTGACTATTGTATTGAGACGTCTATGTATTCGAGACTTCTGTTGTATCTTGTTTAACTCTGTTATATATATAGTAGCTTCATGAACTACTATTCTTTTGTTTCTGCTGCATTATTGTTATATTACTCTGTGTCTGTGATTATATGATTATTTATATAATGTATATGCTGAGTATTGCCAAATTTAAATTAACAATCTGATATTTTGAGCAATTCAAATCCGACATGTATGGATGCAAATGGTTGAAAATTTCAGGTCGTTATAGGTTGGCAAACCCATAGGGTGTAATCGGCTCATTTTTCTAGCAATACCAATACCTTTAGTTGTTTTTGGCATGCTGGAGCGATGCACTCGGTCTTAGCAAGACCAGTTATGTTTTTCCTATAATACCTCGACTAGACGAGTATGATGCTTCGGAAGGATAACTCTAATCCTTGTGCAAGAGGACCGTTCACGAAGTACCGAGGGCACCTCCATGGATATCCGGTACAATTAGCGAACAAGCCTTATCGAGTTTTGATTTTGTATATAGTATTGTTGTGATGTACACAACACGAACATCGTAGCTACTTGATTATTATTATTTTTCCCCTTAGACATTATTATAATATCATTGGATTTTCTATAGAAAGGGTGGTGATCGTAAGGTAAAACCCGTCCGTGTTTATGTGCGGCGTGGTCTTACAATATACCTTTGTTTTTCAATGGATTTTGATAACAGTAATAAATCAAATTGAGTGTGTTTTCTCACGCTGGTTTACCAGACTGATCCGTGTGTTATTATTTTATAATAATGCTCGGGTCAGACCGAGCATATTACAGATTTAGATTGGATTGCTTTGGAGCTCAGAAGACGAGCTGGAGACTGAAATGTATTCTTGTACTTGTTTATTCCGCTGCAATGTTTGTTTGAAAGTATTAGCAATTGTGAGGACGGCCTGTTGTAACTGTCCAGGTTGATAATTATTGATTTGTGCACTCTGATTTGAGATATATATATATATATATATATTACAGTTTTCATTTGTGTAAAGAGATGTTGATATATATATTATTCATTCCGCTGTGAGATTCTGTATTTTTTTAGTTTCTTCTTCTTCTACCTTCTTTCTTTTCCCTTAACAATATGTCTTTCCATCACCCGATTGTTCGGCATGCTATACAGTGAACGTATTGATGTCGATTTTCGAGGGTCAAAAAGTCGGGTCGATTTGTTTAACTTTGCTAATTCAAAATCATTGAGGCAATTTGTACGATAATTACTTCCTCTTCAGTTGTTGTGTTGTAAGACGAAAAATCTTACAAACAGTTCCTAACCTAGCTAATAGCTGGGTGGAAGCTCTTACAGTATCAGTAGCTGGAGGGATGTGTACATGACTAGCTTTTTCGACCCCATGTTCGCGTACGGTTCTTTTTGCAATTTTGGTTGGATATAGTGGCATCTCAACGTATTTTGTAATAAAAAACAGAATTGAAAATGATAAATGTGAAAATTTAGGTACAAAGGGGATTCATATGCGTCTACTAAATGAGCGCTTGTAGGTTGGGCGCCCAAGAAGCACATGCGTCTATTTAATGGAAGTTTGATCTTCAAACGCCAATTTAATAGATGTTTGATTCTTAGGAGCTCATTAAATTGACGTCCAATGTTAGACGCACATTAAACCGGCGTCTTTTAGTTGCGTTTTTTTCACGTATTTAACCTATGAATATTCGATGATGATGCTCGAATAAGTTCAACAATTGGAACTATTAAAATTGACACCGGCTCCTAGGATGATTCCTTCAGGCCAATTCTATTTGCACTCAAGATTCACTTTCCACACCTTGCTTTATCATATTTTTATATCATTTTGGCCTTTTAGATTAATGATGAGATTACCCTCAATCGAGCTTGAGAAATTAAAAAAAAAAGTTAAGCTTTCCTCGTCCGTCGCAGACATGAGTAACAACAACACCGTCTATAGTGGGCATGGATGGTAACAACACCTCTACCCGTAGCAAGGGTAGGTGACACCAACACTCCCGCTTGCCGTGGACGAGGGTGTTTTCTTTTACAAAACAACACTAATATCAAACGTAGTGAAACTCATGTTTGTATAGGGCTGTCAATGGATATCCGAAAAATCCGAAATCCGTTCGCATCCGCATTCGAAAAGCGGATAAATATCCGACATCCGAAAAACAAATGTGGATGCGGATAAGAAGACATCCGCATCCGAAAATTATCGGTCCGGTTTTTGTCAAAATTATAATTCAAATTATGTGTATTTTAGTGCAGTGAAATATATTTGTTTATTATTTTATTAAGTTAGTAGTTTATATTATATGCACTTAATGCTTTTTAACTGCTCGAAACTATTTATTATGATCATATCTGTTAATTTTTAACACTTTTATAATCAATGGGATTGAAAAATATTTATGTTAAACTAAAATTTTCTTTTTATAAATTTTGATTTATCAATCATTAGCGGATAGGATAATTATCTGATATCCGTTCGTATCCGCAGATGGGGATATCCGATATCCGAAAATGATTTCGGATGCGGATGCGGATATGGCACTATTCGCATCTGAAAGGATCCGTTGACAGACTTACTGTTTATAGTCGGTGAGGTGTTCTTATATACCTACGATCAGCTCGAGCGTGGGTGCTGTTATGATCAAAGGTTCCGTCGAGCTTGATGGAAAATAAAAAAAAAAAAAAAAAAAAAAATTAGAAAAAAGAGGCAAAAGGCTGAAATGACAAAGTGCCAAGGAGAAATAAGAAATGCATACATGGTTTTCGTGAGGTTCTAAAGAAGAATCTGGGGGTGCAAATAGCCTGGGACTGTCTTTAAAATGTTCTTGTTTATGCTGTAAAAAATATTAATTATTTTTAACACCCACCTCTTCTTCACTCTCCACCGAGGACCGGAACCCCGTAATTTTTACCCCTACATTTCGCCCCTTTCCATGGAAACCCTAGAGATGCCGCAATCGGAAACCGTAGAACCTGAAACCCTAGCCCAAACCGTAGAACTAAATTCGGAAAACGGTGAAACCGCTGTTGAGTCTAATTTCGAAATCGGCGATTTTGTTTGGGCAAAGAAAAAGGAGCAATGGTGGCCCGCTCGAATTTGGGAACGGAAGAAGACCGATGCTGAAAGAGAGGTTTTTGACGATAGTGCGATGTTTGTAAGTTATATTGGTAGTAATAATAGCTCGAATTTTTGTAAATTAACTGAACTGAAGCCTTTTGTTGACAATTTTGTTGTTATATCGGGTTCGAGTAAATCTAAAAGCTTTCTAAATGCTGTGAATTGTGCTGTTCTTGAGCTGGGGAAGGTTTTTGAAGCTAACATGAGTTGTACCTGTTTGAATGATGCAGAAAGAAGGAAAATAGAGAAATTTGTATGTAATAAAAGTAAATTCAATAATTTCTCTAAAGAAGAATTTCTTTGTTTGGTTAAAGATGTTAGCTTAGATGTGAGTGTAGTAAATACTGTTGAAAGTGTTAAGTTAAAAAGCTGGGTTATTGCTTTTGAGAGATATTTGAGTATAAATGGTTGTCATGGTAGAAAGAAACATTCAGAATTAGGGGACAAAATCGATCTTAACATCTCTTCAGAAGATTCTGCCAAAATGAGGCGAAGAAAGAAAAATGTATATGTTATGGATGACCATCCAAATTTGAATTCAAGCAAGGCACGGTATGATGATGGAGCAAGGGAAAGCTACAACATGGAAGAAGTGATTAGTTCAAGTAGAAGAGAGAGAAAGAAAAGCAAGTATCTATCGCCACCTTATACCAATTTGAGTATAGATGATGCTAACACTATGGTTTCCCCTCAACCACGGATTGCCGTAGACAATGAAGAGAAATTTGATGCATTGAAAGATGTCGATGGGGTTGATGTGAAGGAAGTAGTATCAGAGCTTAACTTGTTTGCTATAGCCAATTCACATTTGAGTGAAAACCCTTTAACAACCCAAGCAAAAAAGTTTCTTCTTTTGTTTAGAGAATTCAATTTTCATAAGAGACCGAGGAACCCACCAGATGATTTGTACGTAGAGGAAGGGCTTGTTGGTGAAAGTGAAGAAAATGTGAAACCTGCTCTAAATGGTGTTAAAACAATTGAGAGGAGGGGCCGTAAAAAGAAGAACAAACTTAATGATGCAGCAATAGTGATTCCTATCAATTATATAAATTTTAATGGAACCACTGACAGTAGTAATAGTACATTAGAGCATTCCAAGATGCTTCAAATTGAAACAATTACTCCTTCAAACACGTCCGGCTGCAAGAGAGGAAGGAAGAACAAGTCTGAAACTTCTGGTGAAGATATTGTTTTAAATTTTGCAAATAAGGCCGTGAAATTGGAGAATAACAATGGAGGGGAAATTGTTAATGTTCCTATTGGCATCGAAAGTAGCATAAAGCAAAAGAAGAAAATCAGGAAAGCTAGTGAAGACCCAGCAGCCCTTCTTTTATCATTTTTGCCTGAAACAAGTTTACCATCAAAAGACGAACTTTTCTCCAAATGCTGTAGCTATGGTCCTATAATTGAGTCAGAGAGTGAATATCGGCCGAATTCATGTAGTGCAACAATTGTATTTGCTAAAAGCTCAGATGCAGAAAAGGCATTCAATGATAGCGTTGCAGCAATAGGAAATCAAGTTTCAAGCTATCGCCTTCGTTATCTTACAGGAGCAGCAAATCCTTCTCCTCCAGTGGCAGCACCACCAGTAAATCAAAATCAAGTCCAGAAGCCTCCTCTTCCTTATATAAGGAAGAGTCTAGAGAACATGATATCTTCTATGGGTGGAGTTGGTATGAAGCCTGAAATGACTGAGAATCTTATTGGTGAAATGCAGGGGCTGTTGTCGAAAGTTGATATGTTACTGACTGGACCTGCAGCTGGTACCTCTACTTAGTTCGGTATATTTTAGATTTCCTGCATCAATATGCATTCTCTTTCATGTTAGTTTAGGCTTTTAGTTTCTTCATTTGGTCGCATAGTGTAAGTCTGAGTCGTATTTTAGAACAGTATCGTCTTTTGCATGGTACCTTTTGGTTTTCTGGTTGCCTGGCATTTGCTTTATGTTCGCATGAAGATGTACTTGCTGGTTGTTCCATGAACAGTTTCCTTATGTGCACTGCATAGTCATATTTTCCAGAAGTTTCTCGCTTTTTTTCACTTCTGTTCGTTATAACACTGAATACACTGAATATACCAATATGATTTATTGATGATAAAAGGAGTGCTGTTTTTGATTGGAGCGCCATTCTTGTTCACAAAAAAGATTCATTGATGATAAAAAGTAAAAAATGGACCATGTCTTCTATTCAAATCAATAGTGATCATGTTTTGTTTCTTCTTATTGTGGAATTATTTGTGTTACATTTGTCAATTTTGAAACTGTTTTTGTCTAATTTCTCATGATAGAGCATATGCAACTTGTGACATGGTTCACCTGCTGCATTTTTTCTATGTCGCTATTAAGAATACACATGTAATCATAACTTAGCCATAATGACTTGATAATATTAATGCATAATAATGCCTGCCATGTAATATTTTTCTAATAGAGCAATGGGGAGGGTTTTTTTTTTCCTTTTAATTTTCATGTCCTTGTAGTGGAAATGAATGTTCTTTTTTCTGATTCTAAGAGCTTAACATATCCTACCATTGTCATGAGTATGGTGATTGTTTGTCTTCTTATCATTTTGAGTCCAAACTACTGTCATGACACCCTGGTTTTCATTTCTTTCTCATTTACATTCACTGAAATTGTCGAATATAAGATGCATATTTTCATATATACTTCATTTTTATCATCCTTTACATATAACTCTTGTTTACCATGTGAACCCTACAACCTGAAACCTTTTCTGAAGCCCTCAACTGCAAAGCATAGAATTAGGGTCATGGCATATTCAGAGTCTGTGGGTAAAAAGAAAAGTGTAATAGTGTACTGTTTTGTATCTGTAATCTTGAATCACCATTAAAGTTTGTTTTTGTAGCCTTTTTTGTTGGAGGAGTAGTTTAAGGCCCGTTTTGATTGGACTTAAATAATCTATTTTTTGACTTTTTAAAAGTCAAAACCAATTTATTTTGGCTTTCAAAAAACAAAAAAGTAGTTTATTTAAGTCGATCCAAATGGAACTAGTTAGGCATAAATTAAACTATTTGTTGGTGTTTGTTGATAATCTTGAATTTTTAACACCTTGGTAGGTTCTGTTATGCCAAAATCTATAGTTGTTTGTATCAATTGAAGCTGGAAAATAGCACTCTTATTTTCAAACTTAATAAGTGGCCTCCCAAAAATAAGTTTCAAATTACCCTTCTTGAAATATTTTTGATATTTATTTTGGTTTTTTTTTCCAAACACTTAATTGGGAGTTAATATGAACAACGGTGATCTTCTTTTATAGCAAACTTGTGCATTTTTATAGTAAAAACTGCAAATATTCATAGTTTAAATTATAAATATTTGTAGTAAAAATTGCAAATATTTTATAGCAAATTTGTGCATTTTATCGGCTTGATATTTGTGGAGGCTAAATGAGTTAAAATCTGGGGATGGAAGAGTGTTTCTATGAGGGTCCGAGTTAAAAGGGGGGTGTGGCGGACCTTCTTACATCTTTGACCTACGAAAGTGGGTTTTTAAAATAAATTACAATTATTTACTTTTTGAACCCACAAATATTTGTAATTTTTCTGAAAATAATTCTGACATGTTTCATGAAACTTAATTTTGAAAATAGATGTTAGGTAGGGCGTGACCCACAAGGGTGGGTGATGTTATACATGTTTTGTATGGTAAAATAACATTATAAGTGATGGGTTGTACTAATATAAACTAGTGGTTCTATTCATACACCATATGCTACTTTACATACACCATAAATTCTTAATCAAATTTAGGACAAAAACACCCTTTCCCTTATGTTCTAACTAACTGTTTTCAATTCATAAGTTTCTATTTTAGTAGTTTTTACCTCAAGATTACTCCATTCAAACTATTTTAAATGTCAAAGTTGAATAATTTAAAATTTTCGTAGTTTAAATTCAAAGTTAAACTTGATGTTTTAACATAAAATCATATTATAAGTCAAAGTGTAGAATTTAATATCAGAATTTATCTTTATTTAAAATCAGATTTTAACTTCACAGTTTTAAATAATTGTTTCAATTAAAGGTTTAAATGCAAAACTTCCATGGTAGCTTTGACTTCATAATCAAACTCCTCTCCCCCTGAGTGACAATGTGACATTAATATATCATAATCTCCAAATTTTAAAGTATATTCACATCTAACTCCAAAAATTATAATAATTAAATTAACTCTATCAATTGGTGGGATGATTTAGAGAACATGTTTTCATAAGCTATTTGTTCAAAATCTTAAATTTGAAATCTGCAAAATGAAATTTGAGAAATTTATAGAATTTAGGTTTTATGGGTTTGATTGATTGAAGAGAGAGGAAAATGGATTTAGTGTTTTATTTTAATATAAAGCGAGGGTAATTTTATAATATGGATGTATAATAAGTAAAATATGCTGTATATGATTTTAATAATTTTTTATATGCATGTAAAGTAATTTGTGGGGTATATATAATTTGCCTAAATTAGTGCATTGTGGATTTTTTTAATATTAATATGAAGTATCCTCTAATAGGAAAAGAAATAGATGCAAGTTTCATTGTTGGAGGTGATTGAAATGTGTGGTTTAATTACTATAAACTGCACGGTTGGGATGGTATATGTTGCATATTGTTCCAAAATTTTTAGCATAACCTTTAATTGAAAACAGAAAGTAATATTAATGATAATGTAAGGTAGTAAATGTCTAGTAGTAATCCGTACATGTATCATATATAAAAGTATTAAAAAAATAAAAGAGAGATTAATGTTGCGTTCGATAACGGAAAATTTGAACGGGGAATGCGTTTGTCTACGAACACGGTATTTGAACGGAGAATCTAAACAGAATGTTTGAAATGTATATTTTAAATTTATATATTGCTCGAATTCAGTTCAAACCAACTTAATTTTAGTAGAACAATTTGATACGATCGCAACGTAAATAGCCGTGTCTCAAACAGATCTTATTTGTATACGTTATTAATTTGACATGTTTTTTAAAATTTTGATTTAAATTAAATATAATTATTAAAACTTAATAATTATCCGCATCAGAAAGTTGCGTTCAGACCAGCGTGCCTTTATGTGGGGTAACCTCCGTTGGGGATTCAAGCCTGCTAAACCCAATATGAGTTTTTCTATTTTGACTTGCGATCGAAGTTATACTTAGAATGAAAGAAATTTTGAATCGTTTTATTTTTATAATTGTTTCCGATTCATCAATTTTTATTGCTTTTGAAGAAAACAATAAAAAAAGAAGAAAAAAAAATGAAACCTTAAATATTCTTATTTTACATTTTTCTTACTTTATATATATATAAATAGAAATAAAAGTTACTAACTGGTTAATTCCAATTAATGCTAATAAAAATTAATAGAATATAATAATTTTACGTGAGTAATACAATTTTTACGAAAACGGAATTTTAGCCCATCTGTTTGTCTCCAACAGGAGAATGAATTCAGTGAATGCAGAGTTCGTGCACAGCCTAGCATAGGACGTCCTTTTTACCTTTTTCATTATCACCACTGGTGAATATTATGTTTACACCCCTAGTTGCTTTTTTCTTTTCAAAAATACTGAAAAAATTTGAACTTTATAAATATTCCCCTTGAACTTAGGTCCGTCAACAGATACTTTTGGACGTAATTAGTGTTATATTCACAATCGCATTCGAAATCATTTTTGGATATCTGCATCCGTGAATACGGAAGGATATCAAATACTTATCATATCCGCTAATGATCGATAAATGAAGAAATAAAAATAAAATTTTTAGTCTAACGTAATCTTTTTACAATCCTTTGATTATTAAAATATGCAGATTCAACAAATATAATGATAATGAATAGTTTTGTGTAACTAATATGTATTTAGTGCATATAATTTAAACTATTAACTTAATAAAAAAACTAAATGCATATGTTTTATTGAGCTAAAATACATATAAAATAAAATATAATCCTGACAAAAACCGAATGGATAATTTTCAGATGCGGATGTTTTTTGTATATGCATTCGCATTCGTTTTTTCGAATATAAGATATTTATTCTTTTTTTTGAATGTGGATGCTGACGAATTTCAGATTTTTCGCATATTCATTTACAACATTATTCCTACTAAAATAGGGTGGATCATATGAAATCATATATTTTATGCATGTAAATGATGAAAGTCTAGATGCATCGGGTACTATGCCTTAAATATAGTTTAGAATTTTTGAGACAATATCAACATGAGTAAATGTTTCACCATGTGTCATGAGAGCATGTTGGTTAACTTGAAATTCAAAATACGTATGTTTTTGAATTTAACTTTATTCGTGTCTTTATGTTTAATTTATAAAGTATGTCATATGGCATATGTGTATTTACAAATGTTGACTTAATAAATTAATTTTTGTTCGCATGCATAAAATAATATATTAATGGTTTTGGAGTTATTTTCAATCATTATTTTCTAGTTATTGGATAATGTCTAGTCTGTTCCTCGTACTAAACTTGTGCCATTCGCCTAATCACGAAACCATTGGCTTGCATATAGAATTCATAATCAAACTCATCTTTCTCAATGTGACATTAATATACGTTAATCTCTGAATTTTAAATTATATTCACATCTAACTCCAAAAATTATAATCATTAAATAAACTCTATAAATTGGTGGGATCATTTAGAACATGTTTTTGTAAGCTATTTGTTCAAAATCTTAAATTTGAAATCTGCAAAATGAAATTTAACAAATTTAGAATTTAGATTTTACGAGTTTGATTGATTGAAGAGAGAGGAAAATGGATTTAGTGTTTTATTTTAGAAGCGTTTGACATACATCCCTGTTAAAGTTTGAAAATAAATAAAAAACATTCTTCCTTTTTTTAATAAGTTTTCGATTCCTATTTTCAAATTCACACGAGCGCAAAGACCCAAATACCCTTTACGTTTTTAACATTTCAAACGCGTATAACTTTCTGTAAAAAACATCGGATCAGTATACCGTTTTTACCAAAAAATCAAAAAATTTATAGTCTTTAAAATGAGATCCATTGTTGATAAAAAAAATCATATTTGCAGTAAATGTGCAATTATTCCATATATTTGCAGACAATTCTGCAAATTTTGAACATTTTCGCTTTTTCTTCAAATATGCAACAATCACATATAATTACAGACATATCTGCAATTATATGGTATATTGCATATAGTTGCAGAAATGTCTGCAACAATTGCATATAATTGTAGACATGGTATAATTGCAGACATTTCTGCAACTATTACATATAGTTGTAGAAATGTATGCAACCATACCATATAATTGCATATAGTTGGATCCGCGAATAGCTTGTCTTGCCGTTGTTTTTACATATGCACAATGTCACTTGTTAGAAATATAATAAAATTTGTGCTTTAATGGTGAAAACGGTTTGTTAATCTGTCGTTTTTACAAGAAGTTAATGCGTTTTAAAGATTGATAATTAATGAGGTGCAAATTTTAATTATGGATGTGAGAATAACATCCATATATGAAGAATTGTAGTATTTGAAAATAGAAATATAATATGAGGCATTTCACCAGAAGGACAAACTTTGCAGTCTAGTTAGTTTCTAGGACACACATTCAAAAAAATTATTTTTAAGGTCAAAATCAGCAGAATAATTACTTTCAAGGACAAAGTCAGCAGTCCAATTATTTTCAAGAACATAATTTCATAGGTTTTTAGGCCCTAGAAACTAATTATTTTACGTTTTGTCCTTGAAAGTAATTATTTCAGTTGTGTGTTCTAGAAACTAATTTCACTTGCTAAAAAGGCCATTGTGGCTAATTTCCACAGTATAATTTATATCCTCTTATAAGGATAATGTTTTGTGTATTAAGTTTGATTTTAGAGATGTGTCTCTTATTTTCATTTTATTTTAATCTCAAGTGGGGATAATTTTTTGATATGAATGATATATAATAAGTAAAACATGATGTATATGATTTTAACA
The DNA here is from genome assembly GCA_030737815.1 of Allium fistulosum. Taxonomy (NCBI): domain Eukaryota; kingdom Viridiplantae; phylum Streptophyta; class Magnoliopsida; order Asparagales; family Amaryllidaceae; genus Allium; species Allium fistulosum. The sequence continues at coordinate 530,939,121 of CM060908.1, read as the reverse complement.
ATTTGTCAATGTATGTAAAATAATTAATGGTGTATGAATAGAATTTGTTAATTTGTTTGATAGTGCACCATGGATTTTGTTAATATTAATATGAAATATCGTCTAGTAGGAATAGAGATGCAAGTTTCATTGTTGGAGGTGACTGAATTGTATAGTTTAATTACTATAAACTGGACGGTTGGGATAGATATGTTGCATGTTGTTCCAAAATTTCAAGCATAACCTTAGAAAGTAGTATTAGAAAGTAGCATTGATGATAATGTGAGGTATTAAATTTTTAGTACTAATCCGTACATGTATCGTGTATAAAAGTATTGAAACAATAATAAAAAGATTAGATACTGTTAGCAGCCTTTTTTTTTTAACTTCGGAGGCGTCCAACGTGTCGGATGCATCAAAAACAGAAACGGATAAAATCTACATTCAGCTCATTTAGGTGTCGTTAGCGTCGGACGCGTTCTCCATAGCTGATATTAACAGGCGTTGATTTTTTTTCTCCTTTTCATCATTGTCAAATAACCCGCTCAAATACTTCATTTGTGGCCGCAAACACATTTCATGTTCAACAACAATCTTTTCTGTTTAAATATCCCGCTTTCGTTCGTTGCAAATGCAGAGTTCGAGTAGCCACCTAGCGTAGGCATTCTTTTTACCTTTTTCATTTTCTCAATAGGTGAATATTATGTTTACACCCTTGGTTGCTTTTTTCTTTCAAAAATACTAAAAAATCGACAAGCACCATTGTTCTAGTGGTTAAGTGCTTTGACTTTGGTGCGAGAGTTCACAAGTTCGAAACTTGCGTAGCGTGATTCGAACATATATTAACATGTGTTATGATATGTGTTGTATCTAAGTACCATTTAAAAAAAAAAACTAAAAAACCTTGAAATTTATAACTATTTCTCTTGAAACCTTTGAAAGTATAAACTGATCTATAGGAACGTTTTAGAAATGTAAAATAGATCACTGAACCTTTTTTCCTTCCCTCTTTCTTCTCTTTCCCCCCACTCTCTCTCTTTCCCCCTTATTTGTTTATATTTTCTTACACAATACAACATTCCTTTTGTTATAGCTTAACTAAACTGTTGCGTTTCGATCCTTGCGTTGTTAAAATGAAAATTGGTAAATACTTTAAATTCCTATGTTTCTACTTAGGCCCATCAACCGATACTTTCGGATGTAGATAATGTCATATTCGCATCCGCATCCGAAATCATTTTCGGATATCCACGTCCACGGATACAAACGGATATTTGGTAATTATTTTATCCGCTAATGATTGATAAATCAAAAATATAAATTTTAGTTTAACATGATCTTTTTTCAATCCGTTGATTATATAAATTTTGAGGTTCAACAAATATAATGATAATGAATGGTTTTGTGCAATTAATATGCATTTAATGCATATAATATAAACTATCAACTTAATAAAAAAATTAAATACATATATTTTATTGTGCAAAACACGCATAAAATAGACTATAATCTTGATAAAACCCGGATATATAATTTTCGAATGCGGATGCCTTGGTATATGTATCAGTATCCGTTTTTCCAAATATCGAAAATTTATCAGACATTCGAATATAGATGCTGATGAATTTCAAATTTTTTGAAATATCATTGATAGCCTTGTTTCTACTAAAATAGGGTGGATCATATTTGTGAAATCATATATTTCGTGCATGTAAATGATGAAAGTCTAGATGTATCGGGTATTATGTCCCTAAATATAAATCATTATATCACTTAAGTGGATATGTGTGAGTATTAAGCTAAACATAAACAAGATAAGCTAAGTGACTAATGTAGTAGTAAGTAAATAGTTAAAATAAATCACACCATAATTTTTATACTGGTTTGAACTCTCATCCAACGTCCAGTTTTGAAGTTCTTCTTCAGAATTTTCACCAACAATTCCCTCATTGACCTTGAAGAATATGTGACTTCTATTACAATTGAATACAGAGCATTGGGAGCTTTTGTATCTCCAAATACAAATTTACCGATTATTGTACGAAAGTCCTATAACCCACACAAGACTTTGCGTTGAAGTTTAAAAGGTAATAGGATAGCAAGTGATCGGTAAAACAATAATGGTTTGAATGATTAGAGATCGATAATAAGTGCTAGATAGAGATTTGAGTGCACTCTGAATAAGAGATATTAAAAGAAAGAATTGTTGATATTGGATTGGAGATGAACAATCCTTTTATAATGATGAAGATTTGCCATAAAAGATTGCTTCTATATGAAGAGGAAGAAGAAAGAAGTCATGAATTTTTATTTTGTAATTTTTAAAAATGAACATATCAATCCGCTTAGAACCCAAATTCGTAAGTACAATCGGTCGATCATTTAGGATACAATCAATCGATCGTTTGACCTTGAATTGTGGATTAAAACTTTTTGACTAAATAAAATGTTATGAAATTCGTAAAAATTATTTTAAAAATTCATAGACTTGCGAAAATTATGAAGAAGATAGCCAAGGAGTAAGATAAGAGTTGTGAGGGTTTTAACATACTAATTCCTATTATAGTACTAAAACACTATGCTATCGACTCGAATAGTTTAAAACATGCCTTATGTGATACCTTTGTTCTTTGTTCTCGCCTCCATCTTGCTAAGTGATATTCCATTCATCTTGTATTTGAACATGCATATCTTAGAATGCTCTGTTGTTTTCATCATCGAGGTATATGATTTAACAATTCTCTCCATTTTGATGATGACAACAACTATATATTCAGTTAATATCTACATGAGTAATACTCTGCCAATCATTGTGGAATTTGGTGTTTATATTTCTCACACTTTGTCATCAATAAAAAGTATTAGAAATACTAAAAAAATGAAAGAGTGCACAATAATAGAGGCACACAAAGAATACTCGGAAAGCGTAGCAAAACAGAGTTTTCTAGCTTTTTTGAAAATTGCTTTTCTCACATTCATCAGTTAGAGAATTTAGAATTTTTGAGACAATATCAAAATCAGTAGAGAGCATGTTGGATAACTTGAAATTCAAAATACGTTTCAACAATATTCTTCGTTTGGTTTCATTTAAAACATTGTAGCTGGCTTTTAAGCATGACAATTTTGGTTTGTTTAACTTTATTCGTGTCTTTATATTTAATTTATAAAACAGGTCATATGTCATATGTGGATTTACAAATGTTGACTTGTTAAATTAATTTTTGCCCCATACATAAAATAATATATTAATGGTTTTGGAGTTATTTTCAATCATTATTGTCTAATCATTGGATAATGTCTAGTCTGTTCCTCGTATTAAACTTGTGCCATTCGCCTAAGAATTCTATTTTGTTCACACTAGTGTGAACAAAACACGACTTCTAATTGGTTGAAATCAGTGGGCTCTATGTGGAGCAAACTGATTTCAACCAATGGGGAGTGATGTTTTGTTCACATAGTGTGAACAAAATAGCACTCATTTGCCTAATCACGAAACCATTGGCTTGCATATAGACTTCATAATCAAACTCATCTTTCTAGAGTGACAATGTGACATTAATGTACCATAATCTCTTAATTTTAAATTATATTCACATCTAACTCCAAAAATTATAATCATTAAATAAACTTTATAATTGGTGGGATCATTTAGAACATGTTTTCGTAAGCTATTTGTTAAAAATCTTAAATTTCAAATCTACAAAATGAAATTTAAGAAATTTTGAATTTAGGTTTTATGAGTTTGATTGATTGAAGAGAGAGGAAAATGGATTTAGTGTTTTATTTTAATCTAAAGTGAGGATAATTTTATGATATGAATGATATATAATAAGTAAAACACGAAGTATATGATTTTAATATGATTTTAACAATTTTTCAGGTGTATGTAAAATAATTAATGATGTATGAATAGAATTTGTTTGACAGTGCATTGTGGATTTTGTTAATATTAACAAGTCTTACGGCACGCGCTTCGCGCGTGAATTGTTTTCCTTATAAATTGTATATGTTTAAATCAGTCAAAAAATGATTTTTTATTTTTTATTTTCAAGTGATATTAAGATTTGTATAGTTAAAGAATTATTTTGAATTTGTAAAGGAAGTATAATTTTAGATCTTATTTTTAAACGTTTTGAATTTGTAAAGCATATTTAATTGTTAAATCCAACTTTTAGGGGCGTTTGAACTTATAAAAGAAGTTTAATATTAGACCCTATTTTTAAGTGATCAAGATTTGATAATATATAGAGGGGCGTTTTTGATAGTCCACGTTAATACAAAAAAAGTGTGACACCAAAACTATTAGAACTATTATTAAAGAAATATGAAATATCGTCTAGTAGTAATAGAGATGCAAGTTTCATTGTTGTAGGTGACTGAATTGTATAGTTTAATTACTATAAACTGGACGGTTGGGATAGATATGTTGCATGTTGTTCCAAGATTTCAAGCATAACCTTAGAAAGTATCATTGATGATAATGTGAGGTATTAAATTTTTAGTACTAGTCCGTACATGTATCGTGTATAAAAGTATTGAAACAATAATAAAAAGATTAGATACTGTTAGCAGCCTTTTTTTAAATCCGAACACGTCCAACGTGTCGGATGCATCAAAAACAGAAACAGATAAAATCTACGTTCAGCTATTTAGTTGTCGTTGGCGTCGGACGCGTCCTCAATAGCTGATATTTACAGCCGTTGATTTTTTTTTTCAATTATTCCCTCAAATGTTACAGTCAAATAACCCGCTGAAATATTTCGTTTGTAGTCGCAAACATATTTCATGTTCAACAATCTTTTTCGTTTAAATATCTCGCTTTCGTTCGTTGCAATGCAGAGTTCGAGTAGCCACCTAGCTTAGGCATTCTTTTTTACCTTTTTCATTTTCTCAATAGGTAAATATTATGTTTACATTCTTGGTTGCTTTTTTCTTTCAAAAATACTAAAAAATCTTGAAATTTATAACTATTCCCCTTGAAACCTTTGAAAGTATAAACTGATCTATCAGAACGTTATAGAAATGTATAATAGATTACTGAACCTTTTTTCCTTCCCTCTTTATTCTTTCTTCTTCTCACTCTCTCTTTCCCCCCTATTTATATTTTCTTACACAATACAACATTCCTTTTGTTATAGCTTAACCAAACTGTTGCGTTTCGATCCTTGGGTTGTTAAAATGAAAATCGGTAAATACTTTAAATTCCTATGTTTCTACTTAGGCCCGTCTACTGATACTTTCGAATGTAGATAATATCATATTCACATCCACATCCGAAATCATTTTCGGATATCCACGTCCACGGATACAGACAGATATTTGGTAATTATTTTATCCGATAATGATTGATAAATCAAAAATATAAATTTTAGTTTAACAGTCTTTTTTCAATCCGTTGATTATATAAATTTTGGGGTTCAACAAATATAATGATAATGAATGGTTTTGTGCAATTAATATGCATTTAATGCATATAATATAAACTATCAACTTAATAAAAAAATTAAATACATATATTTTATTGTGCTAAAACATGCATAAAATAAACTATAATCTTGATAAAAACCGAATGGATAATTTTCGAATGCGGATGCCTTTGTATATGCATCAGTATCCGTTTTTCCAAATATCGAAAATTTATCAGATATTCGAATACAGATGCTGAAGAATTTCAAAATTTTTGAAATATCATTGACAGCCTTGTTTCTACTATAATAGGGTGGATCATAATTATGAAATCATATATTTCGTGCATGTAAATGATGAAAGTCTAGATGTATCGGGTATTATGTCCCTAAATATAAATCATTATATCACTTAAGTGGATATGTGTGAGTATTATGCTAAACATAAACGAGATAAGCTATGTGACTAATGTAGTAGTAAGTAAATAGTTAAAATAAATCACGCCATAATTTTTATACTGGTTTGAACTCTCATCCAACGTCCAGTTTTGAAGTTCTTCTTCAGAATTTTCACCAACAATTCCCTCATTTTACCTTGAATAATATATTTCTACAACATCGCCTGAACCACCGTATGTGACTTCTATTACAATTTGAATACGGAGCACTGGGAGCTTTTGTATCTCCAAATACAAATTTACTGATTATTGTATGGAAGTCCTATAATCCACACAAGACTTTGAGTTGAAGTTTAAAAGGTAATAGGACAGCAAGTGATTGGTAAAACAATAATGGTTTGAATGATTAGAGATAATTAATAAGTGCTATAGAGTGATTTGAGAGCACTTTGAATAAGAGATTGTAACATACTAGGATTTTTGACTCTCGAAAATCGACATAAATACGTTCACTGTATAACATGTCGAAATATCGAATGTCAGAAAACCCGATAGTTAGGGGAAAGAAAAGAAAAGGTAGAAGAAAAGGAAACAACAACACAGAATCTCACAATCGCAGCTGAACAATATATAATAGATAACAACATGTCTTATACAAAAAGAACTATAACTGTTATATATACATAACATCATCAGAGTACAACAAATCAACAACTCAATACTGGATAGTTATAATAACTTGTCATCACTAGTGCTGATCATACAGCCTAACACATAGTGGAATATAATAAAGTACATGGGATACGTCTCTGTCATCCAGCTCATCTCCTGAGCTCCACAGCATCCTAACCTGAACCTGAAATACTCGGACTGACCCAAGCATTATAATAAAATGACATCCGAGTTAGTCTGGAAAACCAGCGTGAGAGAACACACTCAATTTGAACTTATTAGAGTTATCAAAATCCTTTGAAAAACAAAAGTATCTCGTAAGACCGTGTCACACATAAACACGACTGGTTTTTACCTTACGATAACCAACACACATTATATCAAAATCATCTGATATTATAATAGTGTCTAAGTACAAATACTTGTTCAAATAGCCGAAATTGTTACATTATTAAATTCCAGCATACTAGGCTCTACAACCAAAACCGTAAAGGCACGTATTGGAGAATGGATTCCATACAAATGACTAGGCACTGGGGTACCACCTATCACGGTACACATCTAGATAAATGTACCGAGGACCTCGCTGGGATCCCCTGCAACACAAGACCGGTCTACCCCTAACCTGGATAGAACCAAATATGCTATCACCCCGGGTGTTCTCACCCTTACTGAGTTCTTCCCATGCACCGTAGTAATAATATCCGAAGGTATCTAGAAAGGTGATCAACATACCCTAATTGGGTGCGACCCACTTAGCCTTGCTGCATCTCCCTTGATTTTCAGTCATTCCCGGTGATGAGGCTTGAGGCTACGATTACCTTTTTGAGGAATTTACACTTGGAATGTTCATTGTCCTCCAATGACAATGTGCTGATAGCATTCATCCATACAAGTCCGTTCTGGGTCTGAACGAAACTGAAGGCACTATTCCTACTACATCCATTTTGGAATCATCCTCAAGATTAATAGCGATTAGCCCTTTCACTTCAATGCTCCATCTTCAATTACACGCTCTTGTCTTTACTTCGATAACGTTTTCGTTGAATCAAAGTGGTTTTTGGGTAACTTATCCGATCCCGGTCTCTTCGAAACAACTTCCGATATTTCCGGTAAACTCAACCCCGGTTCTTTAGGAAATAAACAGACGAAAATAAGATCGGAGATCATCCCCTAACAGTTAGTGGACGGATTTCTTTATCATCATCCTAGAAGAATGAAATGAGTTTATACGTACAGTATAGCACCTTCTGAACGGTAACTGTACTACATAATCCCCGTGTTTCTCCTAGATATTTCCAAAGTTATGTTTTTGGTCCAGATTTGATAGTCGGTTATTTAACTATCAAATAAAAAATCATTCAACCAAATATTTCATTTTCCACTGAAAAACACTAAGTCTCATTTAATTTAAATTTTAAATAAATTAAATCTCTTTATCCAAAAGGTATATACTTATCTTATCGAAGTAAGTATGTTAACTAATCATTCTTTTCAAAAATATTTAAAGAAAAACCCTTTAAAATAAATATGGAAAGCACCACGCGGTATCAACCATGGATTTAGCTCAATGATTACGTCTCTATCCCAGAGAAATCCACAACTTAACTACATGCAATCTCTGCCTCCGATTTCGCCATGAAAGTTTATCATTACTTTCCTAAAACTTTATTTAATAATTTTCTCAAAATAATACTTATAAAATTTCTTTATTCCCAAGTTTAACTTAGGCAAATACTCTTTAAATAAAAGTTACTATATAAACAATATTAACATTAAAAATTTATCCTTTTAAAATAATAATACTGGCTAATTCTTAAATAATAATAAATCTTTAACAAACCATTATAAGGTAACTTAATTAATAATTAAATATACCTTTAAACAATTTAAAATAATTAAATAACTAATTTTCTGAAATATTTTTAACAATTTTTAAATTACCTAGATAATAAATAAAAATCCTCTTTTTAAATAACCCAACTTCTCGATAAAAATATACCTTTTCGATTCCAATATAACCAATCTAATACTTATAATCTCTCTTGATTTATCACCAAACGTTTTACGTTTCCAATTTCATAAATCCTCTTTTCACATTTCTAAAAGAAAAATCTATCTTTTCCTTTTAAACCGATTTACCCTTTCATTATAAATTCTTACGATGAATTCATAATTTCAATTTACCAAATGATAGTCATTTCACATTTATTTATAAACATTGTTTGTAAATCCCATAGTCTCATTTCTAGTTTACAACGGTTTCACATCACTTAAATCTATTATAAATTGATTTCTAATTTATATTCCATTTATAAATCAATTTCTAAATAACCCAACCATATCCTAAAACCAACCAATCTCGATTTTACTTCTATTTTGTAAATTAGAAATCTTGTTTAAGATCTCGTATAACCAATTTTGTATTTATCCCCAAATCCCCATTTTTTTTCTCAATCTATTAAAAATCTCTATTTTTAAAACCTTTTATATTTAATCAAGTATCACTTAAGCATTATTACTTAAAATCCTTTATATATATTATTTCAAAATCTCTATTTAAAATATCACGAAATAGTTAAGTACAAATTTTAAGTCAAACTTATTTATTTTATCCAAATAAATTTCTTTTAATTAATCCAAAATCTTATATAAATACTTCACTTCCAAAATCCCTTTTTAATTTCTTTCAAATTCAAATATTATTTATGGTATTTTAAAATACCAAAATCTAAGTCAATGCTACCGTAGCCTCCAATAAATTCAAATCACACTATAATCTATCAAAGATTATTCAACATATCATATACCAGTATATATGAAATTAAATTCAACATTTTTGAGGAATCCAGTTGGATCCCTCCAATCTGTTTCCCTGCATCCACAGATGTTATACAACATAAAAATACCAATCCCGCTTCGTGACGGGATATCGCGGTAATATAGGGTCATCCGCTATTATGCGGGGCGCATAGGCTCTCATCCGCTAAAAAATGCGGGAATATTAATCCAACTAGTAACATATATACTACTATATATGATACACATTCAACTGATAATAATTTATCAATTCAACCAATCAATCGATAATTAATTTTAACTATTTAAAATTAAACTAGTAATCCAAAAATGAGTGAGATTAACTCACATTGATTTTTATTGTCGCTTTTGCGTTATGGTTCCGATTAAATTCGAGCGCATTTGAATTTATTTGAAAATTCAGCAAGCTCCAAATTCGTCCAAAATATCTCCTATGCGTAGATGATGACAATATGATCCCAACGCAACTTGAATCGTCCAAATCGGACCTCGTATGCATGAGTTATACATTTATAGGTTCATTGATTAATTTAATAAAAATATAATTCAATTTCTCTTAAAAAAAGAAAACTCCATTACCCAAAGCAAACATGACCTGGCCCAACAAGCACATGCTTCTTCCCCAATTTCAAAAATGCCGCCTTAAGCTTTCAAATCATGCACGCGTGCACTAATACACCTCCAACGACCACATACAGCAAAACCACCCTCGCCAACACACTCCCCTCACCTCGCTCGACCTGTCTGGCACCTCCACACCTCGACCGAAATCCTCACCTTCATCGCGAGAAAGCCAAACTCCCTTCGACCTGCACTATTCACGCGACGTCGCACTCCCCAAACAAGGATCGCACCAGTCAAAACTTCACCCATAGATGCTATTTTCGATGACAAACCAAAAACGTGCTCCATTTCTCGAATCGATGATTCAAACTCCAAAGAACTTAAACCCTAGTTCGCGTTCATGTTCGACTCTCACTGTCGACTTCATATAACATCACCGCACCATCCAAATCATATACGAGACTGAAGAGAATTGCGAAATATGAATTTTTAAACTGGTTTCGAATTTTTTTATGAAGTATAAATGAAGAATTTAATTTTCAAAGTTTTTACTTCATTCTTTCTTGCTGTTTGCACTTGCGTGCGTTATTTAAAAAGGAAGGAGACATGACGTTAGCGTGTTTGTATAGGCAAAGTAAAATCCTAGGAGGCTGGTGGAGAGAGAAGACAAATTTGAAGGGTAGAAAGAAATATATATATATATATATTAAATTAATTTTCAAAATATCCCGATTTTCGTAACTTAAAATCTCGAACCCCTATCGAGGCATACCGCCAGGCATTTATAATGTTATACCCCTATTCTGAACGCAATGGAAAATGTCTCGAGTCCTAATTCGATCGTATGGAGAATATATCTTTTTGGACCCAATTATAAATTGGTATAGATGCACAAGCTATTGAATACACACACTTGCTTTCAAAAGAAGTTTTAAAGATGTCTGAATTAGCAGAATTCAAATGTCTGAATCATAAATTCAGACGTCTGACTACTGAAGCAAATAATTTTTAAACAGCAAATTCAGACGTCTGAATATAATATTCAAACGTCTGAATAAGGTCTAAAATGAACTATTTCGGCGCTGCCTTATTATCTACTACATTCAGAAGGCTGAATTTTAATTCAGAAGTCTGAGTTAAAATTAACGGCTAGTTTTTGAAAGGTTGCTTCTCTTCCCTGAACAGAAACAATGTTAATTTCAATAGTTGCTTCTATTCTGATTCATGGCAACTCTTCACTAATCAATGCAACTTTTAACAACTATAAATAGCAAGCAATTTCAACACTATTAAAAAACCAATTCTTTTTTTATATTTCTAAATTCTATACACTTGCTATTTACTTTAAAGATTCTCAAATCCAACTATTTGATCACTAACACTCAAGTATACTCTTGTGTGGTCAACTAGACTTCCTTTCTTCACGAATTTCACTATATACCATAAAGGAGAAGATTATAGGAAGGGTGTACTCATATTGACTCATCAGTGCTATTACAGAGCATATTTAGTCAGAAACATTTCCACTTTTATTTGAAGTCCTGTTGTAGTATCCTGAGGCAGTAGAAGTCCTATTCGGTTGTTTAGGCGGGAAAGTCCTGTTCGGTTGTTCAGGCGGTGTAATACCAGTTCCTCCGGTGAAGCGAGGGTATCGATTGAATTCCAGAAGGAGTCTGGGACTGAACGTACAATGGGAAGTTCGAACCAGTATAAAAATCTCTAGTGTCTTTTATTATTGCTTATATTTTTATATTCATATTCCGCTCAAGCAAGTAATTTAGTTAACTTTCATATTACACGATTACATAGTCACTTTCACACAGAACTAGGAATCTCCGCAACGAAGAAATTAGGCCGGTTCGAGTATAATGGATGGAAAATCTGACGGAAAGCATAAGGACTTATCATCCTAAGCTTTTCTCCGTTTCTCTCCAAAATTTGGTTTTTGGTTGCATCGTGTTTGCTAGTTTGGATGGTAGTGGATGGTTGCTACACTTTTCATTATCACTTTGCACTCAAATGAAAACTTTATGTATGTTTACGATGCTTGCATACATGCTTATATGTTATGATCATACACTCCCGCTAGGATTGAGCTCACTTATAGTATATCTATAGTACATAATCATATTGCACTTTTGGTTGAGTGGGTGGTTATGTAAATAACTTGGTTGTATAACATAAATGTTTATTGCGCGTTACGTTGTTCGCCCTTTGGAAAGATTTCGGGGACGAAATCCTTTTTAAGTGGGGGAGAATGTAACACCCTATAAAATTTACCATAAATAAATAAATTGGATAAATTATTAAATATTATAGGGCTAAAAGTAGAAAAATTTTGAAACTCAGAATTTGATCAATTTTCGTGGTGATTTTATGATCAATTTTCACATATAATATGTAGAAAACGGAGCTCAGATGAGAAAGTTATGGATGTTTTTGAAGTCGCGGATTCAAATTCGAATAAATAATTTATTCTTAAATTTGAAATTTATAAAGTAACAACAACTAGACTTGGGGATTAAGTAAACGTTAAAATTAATACAATCATTAATTGATAATTAAGGAATTAAATAAAAATAAATCAACGGCAATCCAAACATTTAAAAAGTGAAATGACCGATCGACTGCCTATCTTGGGCCGGTCGACCGCTAGTGGTCGACCGGTAGGGTAAGGGCAGTGGATCGTGGGCGGTGGACTGGAGGATAGTGATGGCTAGGGTTTTGAATGCACAATGAACATTTTTGATTTTATTATTTTAAACCAATTTAAATCCAACAGCTTTTGTGCATTCTAGCCACTATAAATAAGAGCCTAACCCCTTTACTTTTATTCATTAATTATTTTGGGGACCAAGTGAAGCACTGTCAGTCTCTCTCTTCAAAGATTCAGTAAAGTTCTTTAGGGTTTTAGGTGAAAGATTCTAGATGTTTATTATTTTATTTCTAATTCTATTCTCCTCCAATCCCTCAATTTTTGAATCTAATCTATATATACAAGTCTTATGTTGTATATATCTGAAAGGAAAGATTTAAAAGAGATTATTGAAGGCATGACAAATCCAAAACGAGGAAGTGCTAAGGACCTGTTGTGAGTGAAAATCTTAGCTTTCTATTTTATTAGTTAGAATAGTGTAGTTTGGAATTGATATATGCCTTGAGGAATTTTGGTTTACGAAAACATCACATTAAAACCCCCCAAAGAAAAATGTCAATTCTTAGCTTGGATCCTATTAAAATAATGGAGTTTGTATGGATTTTGCAATTTAAGTGATATACCTTCTATTCCACTTCTTTTTCTTTGGATCTGATTAAGGGATATAATTAAGAAATGATGTATAAGGTACGAATTATTATTTGTAGTTTACACCTCTATTTCTACAAATTGAATAGAATTTCTCTTGTCTACCTTCATGTAAAAGAAGTTAAATAGAGCGTAAAATTAATTAAATTGTAAGTTTCCATTATTATTGATTTATTCCATTGTTTTAATATAAAATAAGTTGGATTTGGGTTTTAAGTACAAGTCTATTGATTTAATCTTGGAATATCGGATTTATGGTATATATGTTATTGTGGAAATGAGACTTGTATAATTTTGAAATATTTGACATTTAAACGTTAGCTTAGGATGTAGTCTCCACAGATAGAAATTGATAAATGTGTATATATATAAGATAACATAAATAACATACATTATGACGTATTAATTGCGTAGTTAATTAGGATAATAATTATCATTAAATCCTTCTTATGAAAGTAATTGGTTGTTAAGGAAATTAAGAAGGAATTCTTATAAGACCTAAAATAATGAATAACGGTGAGATATGTGATAATATATTTTGAGAGTATTATGAATTATGACTATGTTATAGAGATGCGAAGCCAGTCAAAAGCACACAGAAGTCTGTCCTACTAAGCTGGCTACCAGCAGTGTGACTTTAGGGATGATATGAGACATTGCCTATAACAAGTAACTATGGATGACGCGAGGTTAGTCCCTATTTTGTAGGCTAAATCTTCCAGCTAATCTGGCTACCAGTACCTACGAATAGTCGGGCTAATGTGAGACATCTCCGTGGTGTACAGGTCATAATATGAAGGACCTACTTCGGGGATTGAAGGTATTAAGTGGTTGTTTGAGGTCCCGCTTTTTCCTATGTGTGAAGTATTAAATGGTCGGGATTGGGTTTAGGCACGGTTAAGCATATCTCGGAATGGTCTGCTTCAATGGGAAGTACCAAGCGTCCGAAGATATTTCCGTGCAATGTCAGTTAGATAGGCACCTATAAAGAGTCTGCTTTGGTAGTAGGTATTAAATGATGGAGGCCTACCTCAGTTGAAGTCTTAAATGATCAGAGTATGCATATTTTCCATTGAAAAGGTATTAAGTGGTTTGGGTACTATCTCTCGTATTAGTAGACATTAATAACGATGGTTATGGATTATTGGTTATGGAATTAGATAAGCCTTAAAGCTTATAACTAGAAAGACTTCGAATATAGCTTAAATGTGTAACACATGTCCTTATTTAAATTATACTGCCCAAGTACTGACATAGAAAGGCTTGAGATTAGCATTCACCATACATTGTTGTTCTGACTTCCTCCTCATTACAACACAAGTTAGGGAATGAGACAATGATCCAGAGGGAGATGACGATGAGAAAAGCTTGTGACAGTAATCTACCTATCTATTTATCTTTTTTTCTAATGTACCAATTTAAAGATGACAATGTATTTTGAACATGTTGTATCTTAGTTATGTAATGGTTATTATTAACATTGTGTTATGGTTTTATGACATTTGGAATTTTAATAGAATGGGTATTGTTTATGTTATTATATTTTATCCTTTTGCTGTGAGTTCTGAAGGAGTAGATAAATAGCTCTGTATTGTTCTTTATACCAACCAACAGCCGGCTTTGGAATGAGTCTAAGTTTCGATGGTTTCTTTTCTGGGTCGGAATTTAGGCCTATTATGAGGCGGGTTGTTACATCCTGCTACAAAAAAGAAAACTTATATGATATACGAATCATCGATCTGCTCAATTCTCGAATAAATCTAGCAATCTAAGTCTCAACTTTCCCTTTTTTTGAATCGAACTCTTCCGCCCAAGGAGAAATCTTTACTAATAAAATCGCTATTAAATTATGCTCTACTAACGCTTGGGGTTGCTCGGGTTCGAACCCACCTCAACTGCACAATGATAATAAGAATAACGTGCTAAGTGTACTATGATGTTTGCCAAGGGGACGTATCATATCACCACTTAAAAGATTATCTAAATTGTTGTAGAACTAGACTAGAAGTCCTTTCGCGAACTATCCCAGGATATTTAAGCTATACAATAAATATTTATACTAGCATAACATGTATAGATCACCTAAACTAATACACGATGCCCGATCCAATCCTTCATTTGCTCGCTTGGCTTCTTTGTTAAGCTAGGGTTGGCTACGTGACTCCTCTTATGCGAATTCTGATCCAGATCCTTGGTCCAACCTTTGAAATTTCCTCACACGACTAGAGTCGTGCAATAAAATTTCTATAAGTTACATCAAGAATCCGACTCAAGCGCTCGCCTCTGAAAATCGAGTGAAAAACCCAAATCATAGCTCTCTTAAGCTCTAAATTCCACTTCAAGCTAATCAAATGATGGGTTTGGATAGGAGTGCGATGAGAAGAATTATTGTGCTTTTATTGGCATTTATAGGAATTTATTAAAGTATGGATTAGTGTATTTAGGGGTTAGGCTTTAGGAAATGATTAGGAAGCTAATTAGGAGATGAAAAATGAAATGTATCATGGAATGAAAATGAATTAAGTTTTAGCCAACTTAAAAACTAGCTTATGAGCCTTAGCCCAAATTCACTTCATCCAAACAAAACACCATTCACACCCGAAACTTATCGACTTCATACGTAGTTCAGTTTATACTCATTTTTCCCACGACGGAATTGCGGTGTCAATGGAAATGTTCTTTAGTTTCAATTCATTTGTCTCCAACAATTGAGTATAATAGACATTTCGTTAATTAACGATTCAATATTTAAATTAAGTATTTAAATATCCAATCGTCAGAAAAGCAGCTTGTTACAATGACGGTCTACTAGGGTGAGAGTTTACATGCAAGCCAATGGTTTTGCGATTAGGTAAATGGCACAATTTCAGTGCAAGGAACATACCAGACATTATCCAATGATTAGGAAAATTTGTTTGAAAATAACTCCGAAACCATTACTATATTATTTATGCATAGGACAAAAATGAATTTAATAGAGTCAACATTTGTAAATCCACATATGACATATGACATACTTTACAAACTAAACATAAAGGCACGGATAAAGTTAAACAAACCAAAATTTTCATGCTTAAAAACCAACTGCAATGTATTTAATGAAACCAGACATAGTATATTATTGAAATGTACTTTGGATTTCAAGATATACAACTTTCTATCATGACACATGGTGAAACAATTTTTGATTTTGATATTGTCTAAAAAATTCTAAACTCTCGACCTAATGAACGTGAGCAAAGATATTTTCAAAAAAGTTAGAAAACTCCATTTTGGCTACGTGTTTCGAGTAATCTTTGTTTGGCTTTATTATTGTGCACTCTTTCAGTGTTTTTAGTATTTCTAATACTTTTTGTTTATGACAAAGCGTGAGAAATATAAACACCAAATTGGTAGTGAAAAAGCATGCATAATGATAGGGGGAGTATTATTCATGTGAATATTATGTCAATATATAGTTGTCATCATCAAAAATGGGAAGATTGTTAAATCTTATATCTTGATGATGACGATAACAGAGCATTCTAAGATACACAGGTTCAATACAAGATCAATGGAATATCACTTGGTAAGATGGAGGTGAGAACGAAAAACAAGAATCTCAAAAGGCATGTTTTAAACCATTCGAGTCGATAGTGCAATGTTTTAGTACTCTAATAGAAAATAGTATGTTAAAACCCACAAAACTCTTATCTTACTCCTCGGCTATCTTCGTCATAATTTTTCTCTTGTCTTTGAATTTTTAAAATATTTTTACGAATAATAATTTTTATGAATTTTATAACATTTTATCTAGTCAAAAAGTTTAAATGCACAATTTAGGGTCAAACGGTCGATCGATCGTATCCTAAAAGATCATCCGATTGTAACTTCGAATTTGGATTTTGAAAGGATTGAAATATTTATTTTTAAAAATTAAAAAATAAAAAGTCGCAAATTCTTTTTTCTTCCTCTTCATATAGACACGATCTTTTACTGCAAATCTTCATCATTATAAAAAAATTGTTCATCTCCAATCCAATATCAACAATTCTTTCTTTCAATCTCTCTTGTTAACAAGAAAACTTGTCAACACCCCAAAGTTGATTTTAAGGAAAATGTTATTTCTTTTTAATCTCTCTTGGTTAAGTTGAGGAAGATAGGATGTGGGTGTCCCCTTTGATCCAACCTTTCGAATAGGTTTCTTTTGTGAAAACTTTCCTTTATTGACCTTTCGTCCTGGTTGAAACACTTAATTTCTTTTCTTTTTGGTCTATCGAACCAACTGAAGTGTTTGATTATCCCTTCAAAACCTTCCTTTCGAAACAGTTGTGAAACACTAAAGGATGGCTCTAAGGATTCAAGGGTAAGGTTTGACTAGGTGGGTTTCGACCTTGTCGAAAGCTAGGTTAGTTAGTGACTTAGGTTTGGTTCTGAAATTTATGGTAAACCCAGCTTGTGTTAAGGTTCTGACTCACTAAAAGGTGAGTGTTTAGTGAATGGTGGTTTGTAGTTGTGGACTTGGATTACTTGGAAAGGCAGGGGTTTCGACTCACTCGGAAGGTGTCTTTCGATGAGGTCGATACCTATAAAATACAGTTAAATTTAGCGAAAAGCCTTCAAACAACCATATAATTAGAAATATTTAAATCTTTCCTTTATTAATCCAATAATGACTATGCCAAACAATTTCCCCAATTTGATTTACAAATTAGGGTTTACGACTTTGCAAGATTAAGAAAATACAAGTCTGGAATGAATCAATTCGGATTCGGATCCCCTAAAACAGACCTCTTGGGTCTTATTTATAGATGTGGGTTAGGACCTTTCGACCCAGTCCTTACGACCTGGTCGAAAAGTGGCTTCAGATGCCTTTCGACTCCTTTGACGCTTGCGCACCCCTCTGCAACACTTTCAAATGGGTTCAAACGCCTCCGTCTTCATTGAAAAGGGTGGCTATGACATTCCTCTTTATGTTGCTTTGTGGTCACAAGGAATAAAGGTAGGAGCTTTCAACTCTATTGATAGGTAGTTCCCAGGTGTTTCGAAGGTTTTGAAATGCTGATGGTTCCGACGCTGTTAGTAACTCCGAATGTATGCTTGCGAACTGATGCAGAACTTTCCCTGGATGTTAAAGGCTTCGACCGGTTCGAAAGGCTTGCTTATGCTTTCGAAAGGGTTGTTCTGACCAAGGCATGTTTCTGAGCGATTTGAATAAAGGCGAAGCCTTTGGTTTCGAAAGGTTTGGCGCACATATAAAGAGTTGTCATTCACTGTCTTCGAAAGGTGTTTCTTTAACTCATTCGAAAGGTTTTAATGAATGCAAAAGCGCTTGCTTCGAAAGGAGATCGCTGAAGCCGAAGCGTGCTTTCAGCCCTTTCGACTCCTTCGAAAGGTTGTGATACTTCTAGTCTTTGGCTATAGCATCCCTTCGACTCCTTTGAAAGGTCTTGCTGGAGCTACTTTCTCATGTTCTTCGTCTTCTACTCAATCAGGTTTCTACAAGGTCGAAACGATATTTGGTAGTAACATCTCTGCAACAACCCAGAATTTTGGTTATTTGAAATTGGAATATTTAATTGATTTTAAATATTTAAAAGTTAATTTTTAACTTGAATTTCAAATATAATGATTATTGGATAATTTAATAATTGGAATTTACTCAAATAATTGAATCTTGAGTTTTAAGCTTGATAAAAATAATTTAAAAGATTATTAAATTTATATTAATAAGAATGAAGGTAATAAAACTTTTAAATTGAATTTAAAATTGATTTGTTCGATTTTAAAAATAACTCTGTAAAATTGACGAGTAAAGATAGCCTTCTGGGACGTAGTCTCGACGAAACCAGTTCCATTGGATCTGTAATAGTGTATTATTATCGAATTTCAAATTTCGTAGCATTTGGAGTTATAGTTTGGTCATACAGTATATAAACACGTTGAAATTAATATCGAAAATTCAGTATAATAATTGGGTCCAAAAAGATATATTCTCCATACGATCGAATTAGGACTCGAGACATTTTCCATTGCATTCAGAATAGGGGTATAACATTATAAATGCCTGGCGGTATGCCTCGATAGGGGTTTGGAGCTTGGAACATTTTGGATTTGATGACCTATGATGATGACCTATGATGACGTTACATCATAATTTCAAACTCTGGGTGCCCTATTTTTGGGGCAACAAGTAGTTCAGGTCTAGCTTGGAACATTTTGGAGGAGCTTGGAGCTTAGAGCAGGAGTTGGAGTTTCCTTTATATATGCTCATCCATTCCATTTCCGCTTCATTTGTTTACTATTTGTATTTAGCATTAGTAGGGGTGGAGATTTATATCAGTTCAGGCTGAGATTAGGATAGACTATGGTCTATGTATTTAAAATTTCCACTGTAAAGATATATATTGAAATAATATATATTTTTCCATTCGTGTTAGATTCTATTCTGTCTTTATTTTTCTTTTTTACCCTTGATCAATCTACCTTTCCAGCATTTGGATATTTAACACGTGAATACCATGGATGTATTAGTGTCGATTTCTAAGGGTCGAAATAGTGGGTCATTATAGTTGGTATCGGAGCTTAGGTTGACCAAACACCTGAGTTTGGTAGGGGTAAGACTCATCAAAAATAGGGTTAGTAGCACCCTAGGATGAGTAAATCATTAGAGATAGGATAAGTGACACCCTAAAAATAGTTGAGAGTATTATATAAGAGCGTGTATTTATTAATGCTATATATAAATGATTTGTCATGAAATTATGGTAAATGAAATAATTTTACCTAAAGTTATATTTTGTATATACTTAATATATTTTAAAAAATAGTTAGTTAGGTTGTTAAGTTATAAATTGGATAATTTTTTAAAATCAGGTTAGTTAAATCTTAGTATGAACATCTTATGATTAAAATTTCACAGTTTGACTATAAGATGTTTAATGATAATGCTGAAAGGATTAAAAATAATAAGGGATATAAATAAAACCTAAGGAGTTGGATAATGAGAACTTCTATCTAAGAGGTTTTTGAAAAAGAGTTTTCAAAGGATACTGAAAGGTGATAACAACAATGTTTGGGAAATATTTTGGCAAACATTTCAAAGGGTTTTTGGAAAAGATAAAACATTTGGACATGGATATCATGGGAAGCGGTAAGTTAGAAAAACTATCATTAATAATCGATTGAATAAAGATCTCCATTTGTTTTCTAAGTATTGATCGAATATCAGTTTGGTGAAAATAGTACCAAGTGCTTAATGAATTATTCTCTTTAAAATAGTGCAGTAAAAACATATTTGTGTTAGCATAAACCTAGACTAATAACCTAACATTAGATTGTAGTGTCTAAGTATTTTTGTTTATAACTGTAGAAGCCTTCTAGTTACGGAGAAAAGTATTCCAAGGCGAATCATCAAGAGCCAACTGGGGCAAAAGAGATGATTTGATAATTCTTTCCAGTAATGAAGAACGTGAAGCATGGCCGCCTAGCAATGGTTGGCGATATATAGAGGACAAGCTTGGTCAGTACACTCATCTAGATAAAGATGGTTATCCTAAGGTTGGGATACTTATACCACCCAAGACTCCAGAATTTTTTATGATATCTAATGACGAAGAAACCACCCAGACATCATAAAACGTAGAAGTAATCATGGAGTTAGAACTAGTAATGTTGCCTCAAGAAATCTTAGATAGGATGTGGATCACCGATCCAGTGAGTTCGGAACCCGAACAAAACGAGGAGGAAATTCCCGAAACCAATAGAAGAAGAGTTCAAGCCCGAGGAAGACCTAAATGTTGTGATGAATAGTCAAGACTCTTCTACATATAACGCATAGATGGATGAGATATCAGGTGAATCAAATAACAGTAGTGGTGATAGCAACATCGTTTGGGAAATGGATGAAAATGATAATGTCATTTAGCATGAAGAAACGTCAAGTTCATACATCAATTGGGATGATATGGAAGAGTATGGGGAAGAAGTTGAGAATCCTTTGGGAAGAGGGAGTTCAAGGTTTAGAAGAGTTAGCTGAAGGAGAAGTTTTGCCTGAAGTACCAACTGGATTAGGACATATTCCAGGGGTTCCCTAAGGACAACCTTGGCAACCAATGAGATGGGATTTACTGCATTGAGAAGAGGATGGAAATGAACA
The DNA here is from genome assembly GCA_030737815.1 of Allium fistulosum. Classification (NCBI taxonomy): domain Eukaryota; kingdom Viridiplantae; phylum Streptophyta; class Magnoliopsida; order Asparagales; family Amaryllidaceae; genus Allium; species Allium fistulosum. The sequence goes on along the minus strand of CM060908.1, from coordinate 530,917,842 downwards.
GGATGATGAGCAAGAAAGTGATAAATAAAATATTATGGAGGAAGTTCTATTTGAGTTTGGAAATTGGGACGGACCATCAGCATCAGAATCAGAAGAATAGTTGGGTGTTCTGATATGATTTGAAGATTGGTGATATATATCTAATATAGTATTTATGTAGTAGTATGATGGCTTTGTATTATGGTTGTGTATTTCTAGTATGATAAAGTTTGGTTAGGATGACCTATGATGACCTATGTAAGATATGATGACCTATGTAAGGATAACTTGTGGATGACGAGTGTAAGTTAAGGAGTGAACTATGTACTAAGGCTTATAAAATATTAAGATGATCTTTTGTTATAACTTCTCTCGTTTGCAATTTCATAAATCACTTTATGAGAATTCTTGATAAGGGAAATAAAATTTAAAAGGAGAATTTTCTTTGTAAGATAAAACTGTATTTTTATGAAATATTTAAGAACTTGAACCAAAATTTTGCAAGGAAAATAAAAGCTTTTGAGCCCGACCAAAGTCCGCACTAGAAAATCAGATGATCAATACTAATTTAGAAGCAAAGTGGTATATTCGAATTTAAAATCGAATCAGATAGTGCGTACAAATAATCTATCAGCATAACATAGGTTTGAATTTGAAATTTAAAATAATGTTTTTACCGGGTTTTTGGTTAGGTGTAATTTCGGGGACGAAATTCTTTTGAGGAGGGAAGTCTATAATGACCTACAAATTTATCACTTTGATAAATTATATTTGAAATATTCAAATACAAGTTTTTATAAAACAAATTATAATGTTTGAACCATAAATAATGGTGGTAAACTTGTTTTAAAGTTATATTAACAAATACAGATATTTGGGGGTTTTCATCAAAAAAACGACGAAAATCGGTTTTGGGAAAAATTGAGATTTTCTTAATATTAAAGCGAACAAAACTAGATACATACACTTATTTATTCATTTAAGCAAGAATATGAAATAAAAATTATTTATTTTATTTTCGAAATAAATATATTTATGACATCATCAGGGGTATCATCAATATTATATATATTTTCTGAAATTTTAAATTAAGTTTAGATAACTAAATAATTGTTTTAAAATAATAATATTTCATTTTAATTATTATATAGTGATAATAATTAATTTATAATAGTTTTATAAATGTATATACCTGTTTCTAAAAAATATAAGAAAATTCATAACGCTTTGTCGATACAACAACACTTTTTGTAAACACTTATTTAATATTGATTATATGGTTTTATAATTGAAATATGATCGTTTTAATTTATTACTAATAATAAGAAATTAGTTTTCAAATTTTGTTTACATTTATATGTAATTTATTTAGCAAGTGAAAATGTGACTGGGAATCAGCTTTCCAATTTTCAACGGTTTAACAAACAAAAGTCATTCAAAGTGGTTGCAACGTTATTTTTTGTGCAATATATGACATGCACATATATACACTAACATATACTTATACACATATAACATATATACATGCACTTATATTGTAACGACACAGAATTTTAGTCATTTGGATTTGAAATATTTAATTGGTTTTAAATATTAAAAAGTTAATTTTATAGGTTAAATAAGTTGAATTTCAAATATAGCGATTATTTGATAATTAAATTGTTGAATTCAATATTTATAATTGTTTAAAACAATTAAATCTTGAATTTATAATGATGAAAATGATTCCGAAAATTGATTTGAATTCTATTTAAAAAGGAAGGAAGTTGTAAACTTTTAAATTGGATTTAAAAGTAATTAAATCAATTTTGGGAATCTATACTATACTATTATTAGTGAGTTGAATTTCAAGCTCACATAGACCCCCTTGAAATTTGGCAATCGAACGGTCTCGTTTATACTTTGTCTTGTCTTCCTCCAAACCATGTCAACTGAACAGTCGTGTTTTATATTTTTGCCCCTTCTCCTACTGGATTTCCGCTTCCTTCCATACGCCTCTCCCCCATCCTTTTTCCCAGTCGCCCAATTTTGATTTTTCTTTTTCCCAACCTAAATAACGCCCGATTTTGTTGCTTTTTCTGCTCTGCCCCCATCGTCCACACCTTCTGCCAACGTCACTACCCAATAGACTATGATTCATCGCCAAAGAGCCTTGCAATCGATGTTGCCTTTCCATCCCTCTCGGTTTTCTTCCTTTGTTTTTCGGCAGTGGTCATCTTCTTCAACCGCCGTGCGAGTGGTCGACAACGATTCATCGATGGGGTATTATAATTCTTCAGTTAGGTTTAAGAAATTTTATGTATTTCTAAACTTTTACCAACAAGATATACTAAAGTTGCAGTTGCATCTTATGTTATTAAAAGCTTTCATATTTTTAATATACATATTTTACAATAAATCTTAGAATTAGGGTTTTTTTGGTTTAATTTATTGGATTACCTAATTTAAACTTCTTAGCTTTACACAGTGGTATCTTTATTTATTGAAAAGATCATTTGACATTAGTTCCGCTATTGTAGGAAATGAATGGAGTTGCATGGTTGAAATTTGGCTCTCAGCACATCAAAATAGTGGTATATGAATGTGTATCCTTTTCTTTTAAGATTGCAGGTGTTGTTCTTTTTAATCAGTATATTCATTTATATTATATTTGCTTAATTCTATTAATTTACAGTGCTAACACTGTCTTTTCTTCTATCCCCAGTTTCAAATTTTAATTTTTTACTTACTTAAAACTGAAAACTTCTATTTTATCTTCACTAAATCTATTATGTGGAAAAAAAATCAAATCTTCAAAAAATTCAAATTGAATTTTCCTGATGTTTATGTCTATATATTGATTATTAGGTTGAAAAGGGATGGATTAAGCAAACAAGATGTTTAGTGCTTTTAAAAAGATTATGAATAATAGTTTGAAGTCTTTGAATCTACATATGGATGATGATCCATTTACAAGTCATTTGGATATTCTGGATATGTACGAAAGGGGGTATGTCTATCATGGAAGTTTATCATGAGGCGTAGTGTTATATCAATACAAGTTAAATGATTTGTTTCTCCAAACTTATAGAAACTGTATTTTAAATGACTTTTCTAAGCATCAATTTATTTTCATGTTTTGAATGACTTTTCTAAGCATCAATTTATTTTCAAGATCAATGCGAATGATCGGTGTGAATTTTATAAATGATTTATCTACCACTTTCGAAGTAGGACAATCAAGAACTACCTTTTCTCAAATATATAATAAATAACATAATATGATAAGAACGATAATTGTTTTTAGTAAGATAATAAACTCATTTAAAGTCCCATGATCTAAAAGTTTTATTATAATCGTTCAATTTTAGATTTGTAAACATAATGTCGAAAAAAATGAGAATCGGGTGTTGACTAAAAAACAAAAAACAAGAGCAAAGTAATATAACGCTCTATATACTAATACCCTGTTTGGATTTTGTCGCATAAATGGTTCTACTAAATGTTGTTATACACTTATGTTGCAACTCTATTCTATTATATATAAAACTGAACATTCACCATTTTATCTCTAACTTCTCATTTAATCTCAATCGAATACTAAATCCTCTTTTATCCAGCGTTTAATTTCCCTATGGTTTCGTTACATAATTTATTTGTACTAAAATGCACAAGGCAAAAAGCATCTCTTTTATACAGTTTCATCTGAAAGTTAGGGCTAGGTCTATTCATCTTTTATCAAAATATTTCTCACTTTGGTGTCCTATGTTGCTACAATAAACACAAACTAGTGTCCATTCCCGACTTAAACATGCATTCTATGATGTAGATGATTATTCTTCCTTTGTCTGCACTATACTTTACAGTTCATTTTACTCTTATTTCTCATAGTAATTTTAGCCTCTAATATGCTTTCGAATTGCTAGATAGTCTTGCTTTGTTTGACGAAATGCCTCATTTCGTATAATTTGGATTGTTATTTTCATTGACTATTTGGTTAACCATTTTTAGTTGTATTGTAATTATTTGAGTTTCACATCTTATTTAGGAAGTCACCGAATGAGATATGTACTTAACAATCATGGCTGCTCAAATTCATCTTGGACCAAACGATGATCATATCAGTTTCAATCTTAAGGTAATCATTTTGTTGATTCAATTTTACTGATCATCTTTATACCTATTTGTTTGCTTTATGAAATCAACAATTCATTACAACTTTAAAAAAATCGTACATTTTCATGCAACTTAAGTTTTTTTGCTTATTTATTTAGCAATATATAAACAAAAGATATATATATATATATATATATATATATAGTTTTCTCTTTTGATTTTGAATTTAGTTTACATGTACTATTCAATTATTTTTTTCCTCTAATTGGAAGTTACGTCATTATTTTACTATAGCCAGATTTTTTATACATGAATTTTATTATGCTTATTTTGATGGTAGTTGTGACTACTCAAAAATTCTTATGTATCGTTAAATTTTACCTGATATAGTTAAACTGGGTTCCCTTACCTAAGTCCATATGCTCTTAGCATTCCTGTTCATTAATGGACTTTTTAATTCCTTCTTAATGACACACTGATTATAAGAGGCAATTTTGTTTGCCTCATGCAATATCAAATGAGCACAGCCAAGAGACCAAATTGACATTGTCTGGTAAATCTTGTGATTTATTTTTTAATCATATAAAAGAGTAATTTAAGTAAATAATTTATTTATTTCAAATTAAGTTGATTTATTTCTCTTTAGGTTTTTACAATTGGGTTTGCCAATGATTTATTCGATTAGCTTTCACAAACATTTCTCCTAAAGATCAAAGATTGGCAAGAAATTCATGATGTTTGGAAGAAGAAAATAATCATATTTATGTTACTATTTGGTTTCAATCAATTTTGGATTGTCCGCCATGTTGGTTGATGTTGGTTGACCTCAAAGTAATAATAACTCCTGATATATAAGGAGATGAAAATGCTAGGATTGAAAGGACTACTAATCGAGTAAAGTACATCAACGCTATACTCTATGAGTTAAAGATAATTTGTAATAAAATGGCTACAGATTTATTGAAACAAAAGAGAAGATTTATTACCTTCCGGCTCGGATCGATGTAGGAGCACATTAGTTACTTGCAAATATATTATATGCCATATATTTTACCTCTTTTAATTCAGTTTCAGTTAAAAATTGTTATCACTTCTAATAATCAACCTGTGCCATTCAATGTTTACGAATATTAGACTACAAAGATTTTGTATAATTGTTTTTGTTTACAGAGAATTTGGATTGTTAAATGCTCTTATAAAAATTCATTAACAATGAGAATTATGGTTTTATAATTGGCGACATTCCACATTTGGGTAGCATTGTATTAGTTATGCAATCAGTGCAAACAACATATGCATCAAATTTTATTATAAGATCCAAAGAAAGCACGTTGGTTAGGAAAAATTTAGTTATTTATTTTTGAATATTGTTAGGTGTATGCATGTTTATGTTGTTATATAACGAATTATGTATCAATTGCTAATGATATGTTTTACAAAGCTTTTTATACTTTTATTTAGACAAGGCATCGGTAAGGGAACATTTTGTCAAAGGGGAGGTTCTGTGAAACTTTATGCAGGTTTAACGTTATTTTAGTGGTTTATTGTAATTATTTTTTGCTAAAATAATTGATGATACCGAATAAAATAGTTAAAGTCTATGGCATATTTTTATAACCCTTTTAGTTAAATCATTAACTTGGACCTTCTACTTGCTGTCGAAATTTAATCACTTAAACGTCATGCTATGCTCCTTTCCTTGCATTTGAGATTACTAAAAAAGTCAATATTACAACATGCTATAGAGAAAATTTAGATCGATCACTTGCTAATAAGGACAAGGATTTTCCTGGTTCATGTATGTCCTTTAGGCTATTAATGAGGATCTATTGTTTTACTTCTCATAAATTATTTAAGGAGATGCATCTTTTAGATCATTTATGTGTGTTTATATGGATTAAGTATCCGTAGAGGGTTACTATGCCATAATTAATAGAACTGACATGAAATCACTACTTTCAATTAGAAATAAACTTTAATCCGTAGTCGCATACTGTTTTCTCCTTAAACTTGAAAAATAGGTTACTATGGGTGATGAATGGAAGGTGGAAAGCTTGAAGAGCCGGGAAAGGTGAAAAAGTGTATGAACTATGAACCCTGCTCCACCGGGGAGAAGTATAAACTTTTGTTTGCTACAAATACTGTAGGTTTTATGTTTCTTCAAAATTATTTATAACTAAATTACAAACTATTCACTCAACTACTTTAATCTTATGTTTTCTTTGTAGGAACTTTGATTTAGAATTATCGATGTAACTTCCACCAGATAAGTTTGATTTTTTTTCCTTTTGGAAATTTCATTAGAATTAGTACCTCGATTGATTAAATAAATGTCACATTGCAAAAGTTATATTTAATTACCAATATGATTATATTTTCGTTTTCAAGCATGAACTACATTGTTTTCCCTATTCATGGAGTTCTTCCGCAAATTTTGATAATGAATTCAGTTAGTTACTCTCGAAACTTAAATCATCATATCATTTCTCTAATTACTTTATATGAAAGAAATAGCTCCTTTATCTCTTTGGATTAAAAATTGAAAGTTACAAACTTTTAGAGAGAATTACTCTAACAAAGGCCTAATAAAAAATGACAGTCTTCCATAGAACTTGCTAATGTCCCCTACATCTACAGTGCGATCCTAATTATAAGAAACAAGTAAACTATTAAATATGTTTATTATATAGTGCATATAAATTGGAATTGAGTTCTAACTTCTAAGTATGTTTAAATCTTTAAGAAACACCTAAATTTTCTTGGTATAGTCATTTCCATGTTAGTCTAATCGGAGCAATTAACTAAGGAAGCTTTAACATACTAGAACAAAGAAATATTAAGTATAGCCTAACATATAGTTTGTGTTTATGATTATGGATCAGTTTAAAAATGGATAGTCCGAAATAATTCACTTGAAGCAGTAACTACATAAATCATGTATTATTGGGCAATTCAAAATAATTATTGGTTTCACATGATAACCTGAGATAACTCACTACAAATCGAGTTATAATATATTCAATATTTAATTATGTAAGTTAGTCATAAATCACAATTGATGTTTCGCTTTACAAATAAATTTCTTTCAAACTCTTTACTATGGTTTTCTCGAATTCCGCCTTCTTTTGGTTTTGATACAACTTTGTAAAAGGTACTTTGCCTTGCATAACATTATACTTTTGTTTATGTGTATTATCTTTAATAAAATTTTAAAACCATGCAAGGTTCTAAGTTTTTACATTGATCCTTTTTAGTGTTACTATTCATAGTTCAGTTCCTTTTTACCAATTTTTGTTACCACTTCTTAGGTAGTTGAAAATCGAAAACATTTACAGACATCTAAGTTATATTACCATGCAATATGGTGTGAGAAGAAACTTAGCTTTAAAAGAATGTTGATAACACGGAATTATGGACCATCTAAAATATAACGATGAAATAACATTCATTCAACGCATGAACTTAACTAAGTACAAATATGTTACCAACCTAATGAATTAGATAACTAAACTAATTGCTTCCTTTCGAAACTATATATGATTTTTTTGTACATTTATCTTCGATCAGTTTAAGGTTTTCATAGATGGATGAATATTTTTAGAAGTTCCTCTTCCTAGAAGTTTATTGGATGAGCCAAACGTCTTATATAAAGATTATTTTTGCAATGGTGGTCTTTATATTTTCATTCTATGATTGTTCAGATAAAGTGAGATGGATTCTCATAGTGCCAGTCCCCATTATTTTGCAGTTGTTTATCCAATCCCTACTTCAAATAAAATTGACTATTTTTCCATGCCTGCTCGGTTTAATGGAAATTATTTTTTATCTTTGTATTTGTGATGTATTGCATTGATCATCTTTCCATTTTCAATTTTGGGTAGAAACATGAATTGAGCAGTTGCCACTGTATATTTGACTTCTAAGTGCATAATAAAAAGAAGTTGGTGAAAAGAAGAAGCCAATAAATATCATGACTTCCTAGCATTAGAAGTCATTTTGAAGTAAATTCCACATCTAAAACAATACATAGACTTTGCTCAAAGTTAATATTCTAAATGAGATAGGCAAGTACCTTTGGATTCCCTATAACATAACATTTTTCTCAATTTGTAAAATGCATAGTTACAAAATATTTTCGCTAATAATATAGATAACTAGAGATATGGCTTTCCTTAGTTATTCATTTGAAAAAAAAACTTAAATTTAGTTTTGCAGTGATGAAACCAAATTTAGACATATATGTGTGTCCATGTATATATATTTACCCATATATGTAGGAGGAAGAAATTTTGTTTTTTAATTTCCACAAAGCTCCCTGTAAATTTTTGTATCTAAATGTTTTTGATTTAGCTTTTTTAGGTATCATCTATATGATTATTTAAATTTCTTTTGATTATTTGAAAGTTTGAACTCCCTCAAAACAACATTTGAATCAATAATCAAAACAAACAATTTAAACAAATAATTTTACCATGTCGTTTTGAAGGAGTTAAAAATATTATTACCTTAACATTTGTGAAGCCTGCTCTATGTTTACAACATCGTTTTCAAGAGAAAAGGAAATAGCTAAAATTTAAACATATAAACACATAAGAGTTTACAGGGGAAGTTCGAGAAAATTAAACAATGGGGGATTATTATCTCTGCTCTATATGCACATTATGAATTATATGTAAATAGAGCCACTTAATTTTACGACGTTAGCAACAAGATTCTAAAAAACTCTCCTTTATATGCATATACATGTGTGTGTAGACATGGAAAAAATGTAGAAATGATGTTATAAAATATATGTAAACAGAACCATTTAATTTTATTTCTAAAATTAGCGATGAAGTTCTAAACAAAATGATTTCATTTCATGTTAAGATCATTTCCACAATTCAACCCGCCTAAAAATACTTAACATAAAATGACTTATTTTATTCATTTTTCCAGTCGTTTTTCAACATCCCTTCAAGTTTGGTCGAACAACCAAAGTATCATACTGATTGTTCATTCATGAACTAGATATGTTTAATATACAATGAAACCTAAAAGGAGTTAAATGAACTAATAAAAAATTCATAAATTGTGGCTCATCATTTTCTCAGAGAATACTGTAAATACTGAAGAAGCTTGGTTATTACTAAGAATATTAGAGTTGTTAAAAAATAATAAAGTAATTTTTTTTACCAATTGAGAATAAAATGAGAAGCATTAGAGTTTCAATTGTTTTCCCTCTTCCACCTGGAAAAGTTATAATTTTCTATAATATTATCAAACAATCAAACTAAAGGAAAATTTTCTCTCAGTTTTTTGATCCATGTTTTCTATTTTTATAGGCTACGACCAATGTGCTGGTGCAAAAAAGGAAGGCATGACGAAGTTCTCTAAAGGTAATTACACAAACTTAACTGAATCATAATCTTATTCTTCCTTCAAATGTGTTTATTAAATTAACTGCTATTTGTTTACTCATTACAGGTTGAATTTTGGTGCCTACTAATAAGATTATGAGATTATGCTTACATACAATAGGTGATGAAGTTCTAATTAATTAGAAGATAAGAAGACTATCAGAGACATTAACAATTTATGGTTAGTAAATTTTTTTAGGTTGACATATGTAATAGAAGTTAAAATCGAACTCTTAGGATGGATATTTAGGATATGCAAACACTCGATATATGTTCAGCCTTGATATTAACAAATCAATATTGGAGCAGAGATAAAGCTAAAAGAAAAGGTTAAAGCTATATTTTCACAGTCTGTACCTTCATTTGCACATATAGAATAGTTTACAAGTTTTAACTTATATTCCTATCTCATAGCCTATGTGTTTGTATTTTAGATGAAGTTATGAACCAATTTGTAACATACCAAAAACATAAATGATGTTGTTTTTCACATAATTCTTTTATATTTTGAAAGACTGTTGTGTAATCTTAGAAGCCATCCCAGATGATCTGAAAACCACTTAGAAAGCATAAAGGAATGTAACTTTTCACTTGCATTTGAATTGTTAACTGTTACATAAAAAGCACCGATTTCTGTAAAGTTATTTCATCAATTTTTCTATTAAGCATAACATTGTCTTCCAGATGAAAATTTATGCCTTAACAACAATTATTTTTTAGTATATGCTTTAAAGGAAAATACTACTCTGAGTGGCATAAAATATATAATCCGTCGACATAGTCAAATTTAAAAACTAAAACTTTTAATAATGCAATCACAATTAAGTTGTTTTACAATAGACCGTATGCGAAGCACGGGTTCACACTAGTTACTTGTATTAATTAACGTGTAAAAATAGTCCTCCGGGGCACTGTCTTAGATTTCGACGAAACTAGTTTCATTGGATCCGTAATAACGAATTATAATATTCCATCGAATTTATATATTGTGATATATGATATATGAAATAGAATATGATTAAAAGATGTACATCTCTAAAGTGGTATTTTACTTGGATAAAAGATATTGATTAATTGAATAGTAATCACATATATACTTGACATACTTTTATCAGTAATTGGTTCGGAGAAACCGTTATCGGATTTGAGCGATTCCTATCCAAAAACCACTTCAAACCAATATACGTTCGAAGGTGAAAACATGTCGAAGACAATGATTTTGAAGATGGAGATCTTTATAATGTAAGGCTGCATGTCACTAACCTCTAGGGTAATTCCCTTATCATATATTTGGTGGCAGTGGTTCCTTCAATTTGAAATTTTCGATGCATGGACTACTCACTACTAATCCTAGGGGTGATACCCAAATATGATGTAGTAGAAGAAGTGCCTTCAGTTTGTCATGTGCCAGTATAACTTGTATGGAGAGTTCTGACATTGCATTCCTAAGACCACGTACATTGGTTTTTACAAACGTACATATGTTTGGTGGTGTAGGAGGTAACCCCTCTTGTACTTAACACCCTTCGGTTTTTACAAACGTACATATGTTTGGTGGTGTAGGAGGTAGCCCCTCTTGTACTTAACACCCTTCCCTGAGGCGTATGAACTAGGGGTAGTACTTTTGTGGAAATCAATTAGTGTGTTGTTGGAAATGACAATGTGGCATTCAAAGTGAGATTTGTCATGTGAAAGGTAAAATGTTACCTTAAGCCTTACACATAGGTAATGGAAAAAACAAGGTAGAAGCGGCATGGCTATGTAGGTCGCTCCCATTAGGAGATATTCATCATCTTTCTAGATTGCCCTCTATATTTCGGGTTTGTTGTGTATGCTGTGGCCACGGATAGGTCGGGAACGACAGGGGTGATGTCATATTCGGTATTATCTATGGTAAAGGCAGGCCAGTTCTGTATTGGTAGAGGTTGGAGTCTCCGGTGCATCCTTCTGGAGATGTGCTGTCGGAAGATAGTCCCTTACCTTGTTATTGTGTGGAATCCATTTTCCAGTATGACCCTTTACGGTTTTATTTGTAAACCTATTTTGTTGGAATTTAATAAATGTAACAATTTTGGCTAAGATTATATATATATTTATTTGAAAGAGTTTTCAAAGAATGTCACTAAAAATAATATCTTTGATTTTGGGTAGCAAATGGTTTGGTTTTCATAAGATAAAAGCCCATCCGTGTTTATGTGTGGCATGGTCTTATGAGATACCCTTTGTTTTCAGAAATATCCATGTTTTGAGTTTTCTCACACCTGTCTCATGACTGACCCAGAGTTTATTTTCTTTTCCCTTAAGCTCTGGGTGTCCTATTTTTCCAGATAGCTAAGTAGTTTAGGTCTAGCTTGGAACATTTTGGAGGAGCTTGGAGCAGGAGCTGGAGTTTTCTCTGTAGATGGTTATCCATTTCCATTTCCACTGCATTTGTTTATTGTTTGTATTTAGCATTAGTAGGGGCGGAGATTTATAACTGTCCAGGCTGATATTGGGATATACTCTGATGTATGTATTTAAAATTTCCACTGTAAAGATATATATTGAAATAATATATGTTATTCCATTCACGTTAGATTCTGTTCTATCTTTATTTTTCTTTTTTTACCCTTGATCGATCTGTATTTCCAACACTTGGATATTCGACACTTGAATACCGTTGATGTATTAATATCGATTTATGATGGTTGAAAAGGTGGGTCGTTACAAGTGGTGTCTCTTTATAAGCTAAAATATATTTTTCCCAAAATCCTAAATGTTTTAGGATTAAAGCATCATTTATTCCTAGTTACTAACCTAATTTCCTCAATTAGTCTTACCTACATTTTATCGCTATTTCAGTGTCCTTATGAGATTCATTATTTGCGTTATTCCTCTATATATATATATGTATATATATATGTATATATATATATATATATATATATATCTGACGGTCTAACCTTATCCATAAAATCAACCCAATGATAAAACATGAACATATCTTATACCATATCATACATTTTTCTCATAACATAAAGGAGATAACTGGCGATGACAGTCCTAAAAACTCTAAAAGAAATTCTATTGGAAGTTGCCATTTATCAATAACTGGTGTTAACGATGTTGGGCCCTAATACTCCATAGTAAATTAAGATGAACATTCTCAATATGTCATTCTACTTAATTCTCCGTCTTCCTTAATTTTCCTTCTTGGTTTCTACTGAATGTGGTCAATTCATTACTTTAGTTAATATACCAGTAATAATTGATCATTATTGTCAACATTGGACCATCTCTAATAAATCCTCATTTCATCCCGTTTATTTTTTTACGAGTTTCAAAATCCCATTGTTTTACTGATTCAACTCCTCTATAAGTGCCATAATAAATTCCCTAATCGGTCCACATTAAAAACAAATTTATTTCCTGTTAAATCCGTAATTGATGTCCATAAATCCTAATCCATTAATTACTAGTTAATACGTATATGTCGTAAATTACACTATATTTTTTTTGCACGTTAAACATGGTTATACATGTATCTATATATTAATTTCTAAACTAGGACATTCCTTTCCACATTTTAATTTATCAAAGCCATTCTTCCAAAGAGGATTACCATTATAATTTTCCATAAATTAACCAAAAGTGAGATTATTGCTTCGTTTCAAATTACAAAGAATTCTTTTTTTCCTTTTAACGAAATAGACAGTGTAAACTATAGAAAAGAATATCAATACCTTATATATCTCTTTCCCTTTTTGGTATATTTCTTATTAATTCAAACGCCGTGCTTTTACACATATTTTGGAATTGGAAAATTTATGGAAGTTATACGAAAATCGCTCCCACTAAATTAAAACATAGAAACCCACATTCCAAGTCAATTAGGCCAACCTAACTTACAACTCAATTATAAATCTAGAATATCTTTGCAACTTTACCAACATTCTTGCGTATTTGAGACTAATTTTGAATTTTCAGATTAGGTTGTACATACTATTCCTCTTTTATTTATTTCTTAAAAGCATTACACTGCTTTACCTAGGTAGTGATACCTTCTACTCCAAATTTTATTTTTGGTTTAGTCCTTACCATTTTTAAAACTAAAATTTCACAATCATAAAGTACCTTATTTGAAACCTTTATCTTAAAAAAAATTTGGAAACCCTTTTCATTAATTTTAAAAATGGCTTAGTTCCCAAAAGGAGCCATGAAATTTTATTATTTTTCCAACCAACGTTCCCTTTTTATGAACTTTCTACAACCGAGATTTATTTCTTTAAAAGTTGGACTTATAATTCAATACTTTTAAAACTCAATTATTAAACCAAACTATTATTAAATCAAAATTTTTAAAATTGCTCGATTCCATAAAAGGAGCAAAATAGTTTCCCTTCTCAAAAACCTTCTACAACATATAAAATAATTTTCAATAAATAATTTTCAAACAAATGAACTTGTTACAATAAATTTGACATCAGCATTTATTACTCCATGAAATTATGGCCTACACTAATAAAACGTTCACTGGCTACCATTTTAAGGATATATTATTATTATTTTCCAAATTTAGCTCATTTTAAATCTATTACAAAGATTATAACTTCAATGGCATTTCAAAATAACAGGTTTTCCTTTATTAGACATTCATTATTTCAAAGATATTTCTAGTTATAAGACAATTGTTTTAGCAGACAACATGCATGCCAAAGTTTTAATTTCAAGTTGTTATATTATTCCAAAGATATACATCAACGTCTATTGGTTTATTGCTCAAAATGTACTGTCACTTAATTAAATAATTTTTATATCCTTGTTTTAGCTTATTTAAACTCCTATAATCGTTAGCAATCCTTTTCTAATCAATTCCAATTTATCTCTCTTTCATTACCGTTTTAAATTTAATAATATTTTATCCTTATTCAAACAAATTCTATATAAAAAAATGAATATATATATAATTCTCGTCCGCACATAAATGCTTTTCCTTATACATTCACAAAATTATCCCAACTTATTTGTTAATTATCATCATTTAATTCCATTCAATTGTAAATTTTGTTTTTCAAAAACATCTTCTATGACCTTAAACAATGAAAAGTGGAGCAGACAATGATAACTTCTATCCAATTAATTTCTAGCTAGATTAACGATCTTGTTTTATATAAACTCCTATGATATTTCTATCCAAATCTCCCAATATTGCTTCTATTTATTATTTCTTCCAACTAATTGGCTCCTATTTCGGCTATTTTTTTCCCTATTTTCCTTATAGGGAAATGTTCTTCCTGTCCTAATTATTCTTATCATTCTATTCTATTCTTTAATAAGTTCCATTTCCATTATTCCACTTTTTAGAAATAATTCGTTTTAAGAAAAGGAACTTATAAATTTATTAAATGGAAGAAAAATCATCAAGTCCAACCTACGCTCTATTTTACATTTATTTTAAAATCGAAGAATCCCTTTGTCCAAAAATTGAAAATTTTTTTAAATCAACCAATTTTAAACTAGAATTTCAAAAATGAAAAATCCTTTTTACCAGAAAACTTTTAATCAAAAAATTTTGACTCAACAATTTTTTATTAAATAATGAGTTTCCAAATTTTCTTACCTTTTCAAAACAACTTTCCAATAAATCCTTTGAGAAACTTATTCAAAATAATTCAAGAATTTCCGCAAATCTTTTATCAAATTCTTTCCCATGGGGTTGGATTTAGAAATTGACTTTAATTGTCCTTTCTTTTGAACTTTCTTTCTTCCTTACTCAATCTTCATAAAAATCCGATTATCAACTTGTGGTGATTAGTGTACAACCTTTTGTAGGAACTTGCTCCACTCCTTCTTCATATCTTGCTTCATTCCTTACTTCCGGTTATTTACAACACATAGATTCTTATCTCCCATCTATTTTTATGTATTAGGCTAGACCCACTAATCTTTATCTGTGTAATTAAGGCTATATAATTTACCATAACAATGATTATACTGCCTTATAATATTTAGTTACTACTAATGTTTATTTGATATTTCTATAAATGTAAATTACCCATAATAAATGATTATTATTCTAATAGACTATTTTTAAAGACAGTAATTTATTCATTCTAATTTTTCCTATTATGCCTTCCTAATCACTCCATAATTACCCTAGTAATATCTTTAATTGGTCCATTTATATCCTTATTGAATTCTTACAACTCCCTATTTATTGCATGTTTATTGCCTTATTAACTTTGGAGCTATAGTCTTCTCCATCTACATTTCCTATGATAGTATTATATGTTGAAGTAAAGATTTGCCTATTGTTTTTGCGTATGTTTAAAATAAGTATATATATCTATAAATACAGTAGGATTTCTAAAAAATACTTTCAAAAATAACAAGTACGTCACCGATACGTACAAACTATTCCCATTGATCGGGTAACCTAAGCTCTGATACCAAATGTAACGGTCACCCTAAATGCTAGTGGCTACAAATGGTAACCTTAGCAACTAGTTTTATGGCCTGCCTCTCGACTCCCTAAGCCAGTCTTCTGACTGCATGACCAACTCATCTTTAGAGAAGTAGGGGTAAGAGACAAAGCTTCGCTATAGTTCACAATGCGAGAACACCCTATCATGCTTCAACCAACTCTGATATCAAATGTAACAAACTACTTCGAAACATGCCTAAATTCCAATCCAAAAGGCCTATCAAAACTTAGCCAATTCCATAGCAGGCTGTTGGATGGTATAAAGAACAATACAGAGCTATTTATCTACTCATACAGAGCTATAGTTCACTAGAACGGCCCGAAGACCATGAGTCAAAACTCCACTAAAATGGCCCGAAGACCGTGGGGCGCTACCCCACATATGTGAGTAGAAACATCACACAAACGGGGTCTAGTCTCCCTCGCAGACAAAGAGACATCGCTCAATCGCTAGTATAAATCACAAAAATGATCGTCATGATCATCAAGAAGTGTCAATTACACTAAGCTAGTAAATATATGAGTTTAGCTTCATGTCCCATAACCACTAGCTTAACTTAAATATTTACGAACAAACTGTAGATCTTCACTAGGAAATTGTCACAAAAGGTTCAATCGAACAAGTCCAAGAATTAACCGACGAAGTAAACGCAAGCGTTTCATACCACTTGTTTTGCTAAGCCGTTTAATTCGATTTCTCATCCGAGTGAAGTAAAGGCTTGTATATACTAATAGATTGGCAAACGGTTTAGGAAAAGAGCTTTGTAATAAAATAGAGTTGAAATCGTTTTGATAAAAGAGTTTTGATATTTACTACTAGTATTGAAACCTTTATATTTTTAAAGTGACAAGTCACAAAATTGATTGAAGAAACAAAACAATCCACTAAAATTCACATTCGAAGACGTGAATAAAATCCAAGGAAATTATTTCCAAATCCATCAAAGTAGAAATATCCATGTGACCTAACCAGGCCGAGCTGAAGAGCAATGGAACGACCTAAAGTAAGATAGGTCGAACGAATTAAGGTTTAGCGACCTAAGGGGTTAACTACCTAAGCAAGAGACCTAGGTGGGAAGGGGGGGTCAAACGACCTAACGGGATGCGAGCTAAGGGCAGTAGCATGGTACGACTTATCGTGGTCGAGCTAAAGTGCAACGGCCAAAGGATGGCATGGTCAAGCGACTTAACGTATTACGCGACCTAATGGGGTGAGCGACCTAACACGGTCGAGCTAAGCGAATGATGCAACTAAGTCTGGGCGAACGACCTAGTGGGTTACGACTTAAAGTTGGATAGGTCGAACGACCTAAGTATAGCATGCTGAGCGACCTAGGTGAGCGACCTAAGCATGTGGCGCGACCTATAATATCCAAACGACCTAACTAGGTGAGCGACCTAAAGGGAAGACAGGTCGAGCGACCTAACTCATGGCCGAGGTAAGGAAAGGCGCGACCTAACTGGTTGAATGGTCGAGCGACCTAAAGGTTTGGCCAAGAGCTTTGCCAAATGACATAGTGTAACCGACCTAACTTGTCGCGACCTAAGGACGTTCGACCAAGTGGAGTGACCTAGGGAGATCGACCTAAGTGGTCAAAAGGGCGCGACCTATATAGAAACGACCTATCAATGCGAGCAAGCCGAGTGACCTAAAGGCTAATGTCCCAACATGGTGGAACGAGCTACATGCAGGGGCGACTTTTCCTCTAGCCGAACGACCTAAGTGCAAGAAAATGCTAACAACTCGAAAATTCTGGGTTTTCCACCAATTCAATCCATACCAAAAGCAAATGCACATGTTAAAGTGATAGAGAATCATTCCCAACAACCCAAGATAGTTATAGACAAGAATGTGAGATAAAAATCTCACCTTTTCATGGAAATTGATGGAAATCAAGCTTGAAAGCAAAGTGAGAAGCAACCACAAGCTTGAATCAATGTCTTCACTTGAATTTGGAGTAGATGTTGGATTAGCAATGAAGACTAAGGCTTTGGAGCTTTAATTTCCCATTCCCTCCACCATTTTTGATGAAGCTTTGTTGTTAGGATTATGAAGAAGGGAGTGATGAAGAGGAGATGGGTTGGAACTGAGTTAGTAATGGTTCAGCCCAAACCAAAGCCCTGAGCGAAAAAGTGACAAAATTCCACTAACTCCAAACATATCGAAGTTTACACTAAAAAAGATCGCAAACGTCATTTTGAACTCAACGAGGGTGGTCTTGAGTCCTAATTTGACCGTATGCAAAAAGTAGCTTTTCGAACAAAAAAACCCGATTAACGATAAAATGTTTAAATAAAATATTTAAATATAAAATCGATAAATATGCGGGTTGTTACAGACTCCCCTCCTTAAAGAAATTGCGTCCTCGCAATATATAAGATGGAAATAAAAAGTAACAACCATAAAAGCATATTAACACCAAAGAAATTTGAAATAAGAAGTTCACCTCAAAGAGCATGAGAAAGAAAGTCCGGATGTGTCCGCTCGATGAATTCTCAAGATTCCCCAAGAGAAATCCTTGGGATTTGAGAACCATAGAACTCACACAATCTTTATTTTCGAAGACGTTTGACTTCCGAAGCGATAATACGAATCAGATGCTGCTCAAAAATTAAATTAGGCGAAACTTCAATTTCTTCCACAACATCGAACTCAAGAATAAAATTGGAATCTCGAAAGCATTTCCGTAATTGAGAAACGTGAAACACGTCATGAATAGCAGAAAATTGAGCCGGTAATAAAAGGCGATACGCCATGGAATCAATACGTTCAGTGATAGGAAATGGCCCAATATATTGAGGCGCTAATTTTTCCCGATCGACTGAAACGTAAAACACCCTTAATAGGTCAAACACAAATATAATCTGAACCTAAAACCAGCTTCTCACCGGCCTAAAGCCAACAAGAAGGAGATTGGCATGGCCTTCCATAGGGTGGCTCGAAAGGTTCCATACCAATACTAGATTGGAGGCTATTATTATAGGAAAATTCAAATAGAAAAATATGATCTTCCCAACTTCCATCAAAATCAAGCACACAAGCACGAAGAAGATCTTCAAGAGTTTGATTCACATGCTCAGTTTGTCCATCGGACTAGGGGTGATAAGCGGTGCTAAAATTAAGCTTCGTTCCCAAAGCTTTTTGAAGACTCTTCCAGAATCCACTGGTAAACAATGGATCACGATCACTAACAATGGAAGTAGGGACTCTATGCAATTTAACAATTTCTTTGATAAAGAGTTTGGCCAGAAGAGGAACAGTTCGGTTAGACCGAACGGGAATAAAATGGGTAGATATGGTAAGTCTATCAACTATCACCCATAAGCTAACATGATCCGAACAAGAACGGGAAAGGCCATCACTAAAATCCATGGAAATTTGGTCCCATTTCCAAATTGGAATTTCTAAAGGTTGCAATAACCCACCAGGCCTTTGTTGTTCGGCCTTAACAAGTTGGCAAGTCATGCAACACTTAACAAAGTTAGCAATATCAGATTTCATTCACTCCCAATAATAAAGTTGCTTCACATCTGCGTACATTTTACTACTACCGGGATGAATGGTAAATTTAGAATGATGAGAATCTTCTAAAGTATCTTTACGAAGATCACTAATATTTGGTACGATAAGTTTTCGAATGCCGCCACTAGAATCAATATCGAAGTCTTTCAAACTTTCAATATTAATTTTATCCCTACAACTTTGGCTAAGAAGAGCCAATTCGGGATCTAGCCCTTTGAGCTTCAAGAATGCAGTCTAAAAGAGAAGGATGAGCCTCTAGGCTACATAAAACAAGAGATGCACATAAATTGGATTTCGCGATCTCGAATCTCACAAATGGATAGAGTCTCGAGATCCTTCCATTCAGATATAATCATAGAAACAACCGCTTGTTGCTTACGACTAAGTGCATTGGCAACACGATTTCCCCTTTCCGGGAGTATAAAGAATATCAAGATCATAAGATGCAAGAAATTCGAGCCAACGTGGTTGACACAAATTAAGTTTCTTATGAGAAAATAGATATCCCAATGATTTACAATCGAGGTAGAGAACAGATTTCTCCCCCAAAGATGATGATGCCAAATACTGAAAGCAAAAACAATAGCCGCGAACACCAGATCATAAGTGGCATACCTAGTCTCGATCGGCTTTTAAAATTTAAAAGCACAAATGATTGCACGCTCTCGTTTGTAAGAGAACGGCATCCAAACCAATACGATTAGCATTGGTACAAAAGATAAAGTCTTGGTTCCCTTCGGGAATCACAAGAATATAAGTATCGAAAAGAAAGAATTTAATCTTCTTTCCCGAAAAGCTAAAACTTTCAAAATCACAATTACCTTTATAGAAAAATTTACATTTTACAAGTCAATTCATTGTGTCAGACTATCTCATCAAAGCGTTTAGGAAATCCCTATCGATAGCGTTGATCAAGCGCATCGACCAGAATTCTTAAAACACTAAATGGGCAATACAACACAAAATCATCTTCTATATGACGAAAATATCTCTTAAAAGTTTTGAGAATATTCTTTGCTTGTTTAAGATTAAAAATCAAATTGTACTTATAAATAAATCTTATGAAAAAGATTTGCAAAATTTTAAATTTCTATTTTCATCCAAAATTAATAAATATAAGAATGGAATTATCGAGATATTTATAGAATACTCGATTTATAAAATGGATGAAACAAGATGGGCAAACTGAATGACATAATAAGTCATTCATAAGAATCATAACGAGTGCGGAATGTGGTAAGGGGAATACTAACTCTCGCAACTCGTAGCTAATAAAAACCTGTGGCAAGGTCAAACTGGAAAGACCTTAACACCTCTCAAAAGATTGCTTAGGGGATGATCCTAAGACAAGCTCAAAGATTTTGGAAAATTCACAACTACATGAATGAGAGAAATAACACTTTACTCAACATATGGGCTTAGAGAATAAAATGATGCCATTAATTTGGAATCGAAATCACAAAGGAAAAATACGAATCCGCTTAACAGATTGAAAATGTCGAAGATGGATAGTCCACGCGGGACAAAGGATATGGCTTCATAATGATTAAGCCAATCCTTTCACAAAAATTAATTTCGAAGCCTAAGTAGAAATCGGCTCGAAAAGAAAAATCACATAAAATAATTTCGACATCAATAAAAAGCAAATTGAGTGTTGCGGATCCACCAATCTGGATTCGCAACTTTCAAAGAAGTCATCAAGTCCAAAATGTTTTAAAGAAAAAGAATTAACAAGTTTCTTTTTGATATAAAAATGATAAGATGAACTCATGTCAAAAAGAACTCGAATAGGATAATCACAAAACAAGTGTAATCAAGGATTAAATAAGAAATACCTTGACCAAGAAAAGAGTTGCTAGGGGCTTGCAGTCTCCCTTTTTCTCTTGCTTTGAAGTTTGGGACATGTAGATAAGTAATGACCTGATCCCTTGCAATAGAGGCAGTAAAGGGGTTTCATGCATTTAATTACATAATGGTCTGTGGAACCACAATTGAAGCATTGTCAACGACTTGGGGTAGGTGTCTTGTCTACCGAAATTTATGGTTTCATTTTCTTCTTGCTCGGAAGTATGGGGCAGACAGAAATATGATGACTAGGATTTTTGCAATAACGACAAAGGAGTGGTTCCGGGCACTCCTTTGCATAGTGGTCCTTAGAATTACAATTGTAGCATCCTCTGACAATAGAGTTTGGAGTCTTTGCTAACAAAGTAGGTTGCTTCACCTTCTTATCGTGATAAGGGCTTTTGAACTTAATATGCCTCTTCTCGGAAATCCCGATACCACTATCAATTCCTTTATCAGCCTCTTCATATCGAAGAGTGATATCCACTAGCAGATTGAAAGGAACTTCAAGTTTCAGAGGTAAAACCATTTCGGGGTTCTTACACAAAGCAGAGATAAACCTTTGATTCTTAGCAAGATCCAAAAGTTGTTGTGCAGACATGAATGCGCCATCCAGAGAAGAACTACTGGATTGACCAGCACTAGGACTGCCAGAACTAACCATCTGTTCTTCTTTAAGAAAGAAAGGAAGAAGAAGGAAGAGGTTATTCCTAGAATAAAATATCAAGCAATCTTGATAGATAAAACAAGGAATCATAAAAGAAAATAGGATGAATCGGTACGAAGACTCGAATTAATCCTAATACATGACTCCTAAGTTGGACTTAGGACGATGATCCTTGCTAAGTTATTCTACATTGTTCCGAAGTTTGGCTCTGATACCAAGCTGTGACGCCCCACCTCTATACCCATGCTAGCCAAGAACACTACGGAGTAATGCTGTCAACTAGCACGGAGAATAAGGCTATTGAGGAGCGACCATCCATGTAATTTCTTTGTGCGAGCACCGATATGTCAGATAATATAGCATGTATTTCATTTAAGGAGGAAATCCGACATACCGATACAAACTCAAAGCTATCACACAGTGGCTATATATAATCTTCGGAAACAAATATAGAAATAAGCATAACGCAAATCAGTCACAAACATCCATATCACAAAGGCGGAAAAAGATATGAATATATATATAACACATGAAAGTGTACATCAGAGTAGTGGTCTGAAAGATCCACGATAATACAAAAGAACAGCTACAAGCTACACGAGAGAATAAGTATACATCGTAGAGTCTATATCTCAAATGTATACACCCAAAAACTACTAATCTAAGTAGTTAGCCAAAAAGTCAGAGTAATCCCTGAAGAGAAGCCAAGCAGAAACACCTGTAACATCTCGGTCTGACCCGAGTATTATTTCATAAGAAAATAATAAACGGATCAGTCTAGCTATAAATATCAGATGATATGATGTATAATAAAAGATATGGCATGAACGTATAATAACCATAATGACATACTATAATAATAAGTATGTAAATGAACATCAACAAGAGATAAATCGAAATCACAAGAACCTTCTCAAAGATCCAAAAATTCACCAAAAAGGTAATGACACATAAATTCACCAATGCACAAAAATTGATAAAGCATATCAATGAAAATCACGAAAATAGGTGAAGCACAAATTCCAGAAATCAACACAAGAAATCCAGAAATCACAAAAAGGGAAAGAGGCCTATCACAAGACGGGAGCATGAAAGCTCACCAACACGTGTATCACAAGACGGAAAGCTATTCCATGGTTTCTAACCATTTTCACTAGAACGGCCCGAAGACCATGAGTCAAAACTCCACTAAAATGGCCCGAAGACCGTGGGGCGCTACCCCACATATGTGAGTAGAAACATCACACAAACGGGGTCTAGTCTCCCTCGCAGACAAAGAGACATCGCTCAATCGCTAGTATAAATCACAAAAATGATCGTCATGATCATCAAGAAGTGTCAATTACACTAAGCTAGTAAATATATGAGTTTAGCTTCATGTCCCATAACCACTAGCTTAACTTAAATATTTACGAACAAACTGTAGATCTTCACTAGGAAATTGTCACAAAAGGTTCAGTCGAACAAGTCCAAGAATTAACCGACGAAGTAAACGCAAGCGTTTCATACCACTTGTTTTGCTAAGCCGTTTAATTCGATTTCTCATCCGAGTGAAGTAAAGGCTTGTATATACTAATAGATTGGCAAACGGTTTAGGAAAAGAGCTTTGTAATAAAATAGAGTTGAAATCGTTTTGATAAAAGAGTTTTGATATTTACTACTAGTATTGAAACCTTTATATTTTTAAAGTGACAAGTCACAAAATTGATTGAAGAAACAAAACAATCCACTAAAATTCACATTCGAAGACGTGAATAAAATCCAAGGAAATTATTTCCAAATCCATCAAAGTAGAAATATCCATGCGACCTAACCAGGCCGAGCTGAAGAGCAATGGAACGACCAAAAGTAAGATAGGTCGAACGAATTAAGGTTTAGCGACCTAAGGGTTAACGACCTAGGTGGGAAGGGGGGTCAAACGACCTAACGGGATGCGAGCTAAGGGCAGTAGCATGGTGCGACTTATCGTGGTCGAGCTAAAGTGAAACGACCAAAGGATGGCATGGTCAAGCGACTTAACGTATTACGCGACCTAATGGGGTGAGCGACCTAACACGGTCGAGCTAAGCGAATGATGCAACTAAGTCCGGGCGAACGACCTAGTGGGTTACGACTTAAAGTTGGATAGGTCGAACGACCTAAGTATAGCATGCTGAGCGACCTAGGTGAGCGACCTAAGCATGTGGCGCGACCTATAATATCCAAACGACCTAACTAGGTGAGCGACCTAAAGGGAAGACAGATCGAGCGACCTAACTCATGGCCGAGGTAAGGAAAGGCGCGACCTAACTGGTTGAATGGTCGAGCGACCTAAAGGTTTGGCCAAGAGCTTTGCCAAACGACATAGTGTAACCGACCTAACTTGTCGCGACCTAAGGACGTTCGACCAAGTGGAGTGACCTAGGGAGATCGACCTAAGTGGTCAAAAGGGCGCGACCTATATAGAAACGACCTATCAATGCGAGCAAGCCGAGTGACCTAAAGGCTAATGTCCCAACATGGTGGAACGAGCTACATGCAGGGGCGACTTTTCCTCTGGCCGAACGACCTAAGTGCAAGAAAATGCTAACAACTCGAAAATTCTGGGTTTTCCACCAATTCAATCCACACCAAAAGCAAATGCACATGTTAAAGTGATAGAGAATCATTCCCAACAACCCAAGATAGTTATAGACAAGAATGTGAGATAAAAATCTCACCTTTTCATGGAAATTGATGGAAATCAAGCTTGAAAGCAAAGTGAGAAGCAACCACAAGCTTGAATCAATGTCTTCACTTGAATTTGGAGTAGATGTTGGATTAGCAATGAAGACTAAGGCTTTGGAGCTTTAATTTCCCATTCCCTCCACCATTTTTGATGAAGCTTTGTTGTTAGGATTATGAAGAAGGGAGTCATGAAGAGGAGATGGGTTGGAACTGAGTTAGTAATGGTTCAGCCCAAACCAAAGCCCTGAGCGAAAAAGTGACAAAATTCCACTAACTCCAAACATATCGAAGTTTATACTCAAAAAGATCGCAAACGTCATTTTGAACTCAATGAAGGTGGTCTCAAGTCCTAATTTGACCGTATGCAAAAAGTAACTTTTCGAACAAAAAAACCCGATTAACGATAAAATGTTTAAATAAAATATTTAAATATAAAATCGATAAATATGCGGGTTGTTACAAAATTGCACCCTAAACTAATGTTCAAATGTTAAATCTTCCAAAATTATACAAATCGCATTTCCATAATAACATATGTACCATAAATCTAATATTCCAAAATCAAATCAATAGACTTACACTTAGAATCCAAATCCAACTAATTTTATATTAAAATAATGAAATAAATTAATAATAATAGAAATTTAATATTTAATAAATTTTACGCTCTATTCAACTTTTTTTACACGAAGGTAGACAAGGAAATTTTTATTCAATTTGTAGAATAATAATTTGTACCTTACACACAATTTCTTAATTAAATCCCTTAATCAAATCCAAAGAAAAAGAATAAGAAGTGGAATAGAAGGTAAAACACTTAAATTACAAAATCCACACAAATTCCTTTATTTTAATACAAAACAATTAACATTCCAAATTAAGAATTGACATTTCTCTTTGGGGAAATATTGGGGATTTCTAGTGTGATGTTTTCATAAACCAAAATTCCCTAAGGCCACTACAAGAAAATATATTATTAATAACACCATTTAATAACGCATTATTCTAAAGCGTTATTGTTTGCCTTTAATTATTTGTTTTTTTACTCTGTTTGTTTTTAGCTGTTCACATGTAACGCCTTCAATAAGCGCGAAATCTCCTAATTATTTCGTGGTCGCGGTTTTCTCAAATTATTTCCCTCCCCCTCTTTCCTCTTTCATTTCATTCCATCTTTCCTTAGTCTCCCATACCAGTAGAATCAAATCCCTAAATCACTCCTTCAGATCCATTCCTCCTTCATAAACCCTAATCGGATCTAGTTAAACCCTATGTAGCTCCATCTTTAATCGACAGCGTCAATGACTCGGACTTCGAGTGGGTGGCACATAATCGATTCCAACTACTGCAATGGCGTTGGCAACTCCAAGCTCAACACAGCTAGGGCACAACACAAACATCCACCAAATTCCAATCTTCCATCTTCGGTAATAATCAGTTGTTACTTAAGCAATTTCTGTTCATTTACTTTCGCAAATACCGCCTTAGTTTAATTTAAAGCTCGATAGGGTTCAATTGCTTGATTAAATCAAATAAATGAGCACAATAAAGCGTTGCTTGACTGTTTTTTGGTTAGAAAAGCAATTTTGTTGGTTATTGGGACAATCTCTATCCACAATTATGTTACTGTTTTCATTTATTTTCTCAGTTTTAGTATAATGAGACGGTGATGAATTTTGTGACTACCCATGAAGGGCTAACATAATTAATAATTGTAGTGAGTACAATTGTAATTAACATTATTATCAATGATAATCGTGTTAATGAATGCTCTGGGGGCACATATTAAATTACCATTGAGAGGATACCTTCTTCAGCCATTGACCAATTTTGTGATTAAAATTCTGTAACTTTACTTCTGTTACTTCTAGTATAATGAGGCAACGATGATTTGTATGTGGAATGTTGGATTACTTTATGGAGTGTCCTTCAGTTTCTATTTTGTTTTGGGAAAGGTTTCTGTTTTTGTATGGTTTATTATTATTATTATTCTTGTTGTTGCTGAAGCTGCCGCCGCCGCCGTCGTTATTATTATTTGAGATATTTGACATTTGAGATTTTTGGGAAACTTCCCTTGAAACCACTCATATCTATTGAAAATACTTCCCAAGTCCATTGAAATGGCGAGGCAGTTTGGTGGTCTTCTATGTAGAAGGTACCAAGTGCAGCCATTTAATAACAGGAACCCGTAGTTTCAATCAACCAACGGTGACTGGTTGAAATTCTGGCACTACCAGTTAATAGTTTTATGAAGTGTTAAATGTGGTATACTGGGGGTTTAGGTGGAGCATTTGTGACGAACAACAAACCTGAGCCTCTTTTTATTTATTATTTACATGCATTTGGGTTACTTGACTATATTATGGTTGTTTAATCTATGCCATACCTTTAGGATACAACCATGTATATGTAGCATTGCCCTTTTATTTATTATTTGTTTGAGAACAGGCTTCACCATGCACTAACTAATTTCAGGAAGTTCTGCGCAATTTTCCCAGAAAACTGGTTGATTCGTAGAGGGAGAGACCTCTGACCCATTTTAAGGTGTATATGGTCAATCTTGGACCATAAAAGTAATTTATTTTCTTCAGTTTTGGTATTGATACAACTATTTATTTACAATTGATCTACTTAGCATTCAACGTTATTTAAGTTCATCCTTTTCAGCAATTATAAGAGGATAAATAATTATTTTTGTAATATATTATCTATATAAAAGCAAAAAAATTCAATAAAATTTGAAGTTTTTTATTTGTTTGGTATCAAATTTTAGTGCTTAGCTAATTTAGTATTAACTAAAATTTTAGGTTTTTAAATGAATGAGGTATTCAACATCAACCACTCAATATTTGGATTCATTGAAAACAAGTTTAGAACAAATTCAAAATTTTGCATGTCATAATGGTGCATCTTCCGTGGTTTTTCTTTTTAATAATCATACTATGTTTGGAAAGTGAATGAGGATGACCGACAATGATCTAGGTATATAGGATTATCCACTGTAATTAATACATCATGCTGTGTATTCATATTGTAATAGTCCCTACTATATGTATCCACGCTTTATGATGTTATTTATTATTACATTAAAAAGTGCAGTATATCTTCTCACCATGGATTTCTATTAGGTTGAGTATTTTTACTGTAGAATTATGGTAGTGTGTTCTTCTTTACTTATAACTTTTCATTTTGTGCATGAGTGAACTATAAAACCAAGATTTGAGGTATTTTTTGTCATTCTAATTAAAATCAGCTGATATAAATTTTGTCCTAAATTTCAACTTATAAATGTCAACTACATTGCAATTTATAAAGGTTGGCTACAGTACAAATTACAAAGGCTCACTCATTATATTTGATAAAAGGCCATGCTTGCATGTTAACAAATATGAACTATGAATGCACAAGTCCGTCATGTACTTGGGTTGATCTGAAAATTTGTAAGGAGAATTTATGTTCAAGTTGGAGGTTGATGTGCTGTGAAAATTGATTATGTTGATGGTTTAGTTAAATTTTCTAGTCATTTGATTGTGTCTTTGTAATTAAGTGGCCTCAGGTTAAATAAGATTGATCATGGAATCTTGATTAAATCTGAAATAATTTTAGAATAAATCGATAGAACTATGCCATTGTAAGTTCACTTAGCTATTTATAATCTAATATGCCACTTTTTAATCTGACAATGTTTCTTTTTCTTATTTATCTCCTAATATAGAAGGTTATATTTTTTTTTTCATTTAACAGCTGACCAAAAATAACCAGAGTTTCATTTTCTTATAGCGGGGAAAAAATTAGCAAAATATAAAGGGGAGCTGTATGAAGAAACTATGGCAATAAAGTTGGTATTGACTGTCTGAACACTAAGTACATAGTCAACCTCCTTATGTATGTTTTTTTCAGTGACTGACTATAGGTAATCATTTTTTTCTATGCTTAATGTCACAAGAACCATGGATACATTTCATCCTGAAGTAATGAAATATATGTACTTTACTTCACGATACCAATAATGTTTTTACTACTTCACTGTTTTTGCTTAATGTCAGAATCAGTTACAGGTGCGAAATACACAGATTTGGTTTTGTATTATTTTGTATATAGATGAAGCTTGCTTGTAGTTGTATAGACTATAAACCATCATGAGTAATTTTGTATTCTCTTTTAGGAATTTTTATTGTTTGAAAGGGATTGCACTTTGTCTATGATGGAGTTTCAGGAAGATTCTTCCATGGTTGATTCTTGAACAATTTTGGCTAGGCTTACTAGGTAGTCACCCATTCCTTTATTTTTCTGGATGACTTTTTATATATAGTAATTTTGCATAGTAATTTTGCATTTTTCCCCATTCTGATGCAATTTGCCCCCACACTATCTTCTTTTTGTATCTACATAGCCTGATTATGTAAGAAATTACATAATCTCAAATGCCAGTCTTCTAGCTTTTCATCTATAGAGGAAGGGGTATTATTAACAGTTCACTAAGTTTAGAATAATAATAATAATAATAATAAAAGATTATAAGGTAATGACCAAGTTAACTAAGTTTTATAAACATTAACTAAGCGTATAATGTAACATGATGTTTCCAGAAATATAAACATTAAAAGTTCTCAATTGAACCACATTCCGCTTGTAACATGATGTTTCCAGAAATATGTCCAAAATTTAGACGACGACGATAACAAATTATTTTGTGTACTTAGTGTACCCCTAGCTGTTCATTTTTCTTCCATTCATATAATCCTAGTTACCGACATAAATTTTATATATACAACAACAAAAATAAATAAATAAAATGAAAATAATCTATTTATAGAATTTAATGAGCATTTATCAAAAGGTATTAGTTAACTGACAAAAATTAATATGGACAGAAATATAATACCGGGAAATTCGCAGTAGCTAATTTAATCTATTACCAGAGACACCCTTTCCTTTTGACAACAAAATTATCCGAAATTAATGGACAATTTGAAATTTTCCATGTATATATGTGCAAATATAATGTAGCTATATACATACAACAAAATTATCCGAAATTAATGGACTATTGATTGTTATAGCCCAGGTCAGGGTTTGATGCCTGCTAGTTTTAAAGTCAGAACTGCTCCTTCAGATGATGATAGTAGCTCGTATGAAGAGGTTCTTGATCCTGATTTTGGCGAAGCTGCTATAGGAAGAGTTGCTCCCGTCGATTCTGGTGAGTCATAACACATATCCACACACACAAACACACACACACACACACAGAGGGAGGGAGGGAGGTAGTACAAGTGTATGTATTTGCAGATATGCACACATTTGCATTGCTGCACTTAATTGTTTACTAGGAAGGCACAATGCATGGTAGTCCACTCCACCAGTTGTTTGAGCCCAGTTTGAATATCTTTGCATACATTACATATGGGCCTGGTTTCTGTGTACTCAATTCTGTCAATTATAAGTACTTCTCAGTTTACCAGTTTAAAATGGTTGCAGTTTTCACCTTCGAGAACTTTTGATCTCACGGATATATTTATATATTTTCTTCTCTTCACCGATTAGCATATGCAAGTGGGAAAAAAGAAAAAGAAAACATTGAGACCTAAATACTTCTTTACAGGATTATGGTGGATTATTTTGCTGAGAGCATATGGGAAGATCACATGAGACTGTGCATTTCAAGAAAGAGGAGATGTACAGACAGGCATCAGATTGATATTAAATTTATGTTTATCTGATGGTTTTGATATGTTCCCTACTTTGTTAGTCACTGATGGCTCGTGCATGATTGATCGCAGAATGGGCATCCATGGACATCCTCTTGAGATTCAAGTAAGCTGATCGGTTACTAGTTGGTCAGTTTTCTCTAATTTTTACTCTTAAAGCTTAGATCTAGCTCATCTTTGCTACATAGAATTAGAACAAAGTTTTGATATAGAGGGCTGTATCAAAGTTTTGCCTGGTTAAATAATTTGCATGTGTATTGCATGACAAAGTATTACATATATCAAAATTTTGTAAATGTACAAATTTTTCTCATATATTGTACACATGACACAAGCTAAAGCTAGTTACATCAATATTTTGATACAACAAGATTTATCAACGTTTCTTTTCCATAGAATTATCAGTAGATGATTAGCACTCATCAATCTTGATATCTTAGTAACCACAAATGTGTCTAAATTTTAAAAAAAAAGTTCCAACACAGAAGATAACATATAAAAAAACTTTCATACAGTCGTTAAAACAACTCCAAGTACTTCCAAATCTTATCATTAGAATAATGGACATACTTACATAAGAAGAAAATAACTTCATCAGTCGTATGATATGGTTATCCGCTAGCTTTTGTTTAATTTTGGTAATGTATTACTAATGTAATTATTTTAGAGCTTTTATAGAATTTTATGGTTATCAACACAATAAGACAGTATCATGTCTAGTATTTGATTTGTTTTGTTCTGTAGGCTTTATTCTACTCAGCCTTACGCTGCGCTCGAGACGTGATTACGATCAACGATGGATCTAAAGATCTACTGCGTGCTATTAACAACAGACTAAGTGCACTGTCTTTCCACATAAGGGAATACTACTAGGTGGACTTGAAGAAAATAAATGAGATTTATCGCTATAAAACCGAAGAATACTCTCATGACGCTACTAACAAGTTCAATATTTATCCTGATCAAATTCCTGATTGGCTGACTGATTGGATGCTTGAAAAAGGAGGGTATTTAATCAGTAATCTCCATCCTGCTCACATGGATTTTAGGTTCTTTTCGTTGGGAAATATATGGGCTATTGTTTCATCGTTGACTACTCCAAAACAAGTAGAGGGAATTTTAAGTCTAATGGAAGAGAAATGAGATGATTTCGTGGGTGATATGCCTCTTAAGATTTAATGGAAGAGAAATTAAATTGACATTATTTTCTGTTTCTCTGTGTTAACTTGGCTACAGGCTTATGTTTTATTCAAAGGTTATTCACTTGCTTTAATGTTTGTACACTGTAATGAAAAATATATCACATTTCTTTCTGAGCATGCTCTTGTGTTATATTTGTTGATTATAATCTTTATTCGTTTATGAAGATTTAGTTTGATTGCTATTATTAAAATGTAATATATAGGCATAGCTCTTGAAAAGTGTACCTACGATTTTTATAGCGGCATATATGAGCTGTAAAAGAATTTATCAATACTATAACATGTTGATTTAATAGCGTGAAATGACCGCTATTGAATAAATATTTTATAGCGGCAAAATGGTGTTATAAAGATTTCCAATTCCGTTGAGATTTAGCTGTATTATAGCGGCTATAATGAGCTATTGAATTAACGTACCATAGAGGCGAATTTGCATTATAAAACTAAGCTCAACCATAGCGGCATATTTTGTGTTATAAATATTCAACAGTTTTTTATAACATGTCGATATACAGCGCTTATCAAACCGCTATGTTTGTGATTAATAGCGGCTATATGCCGCTATAAAAGACACTTTTTGTTGTAGTGGGCATATATAAAATCTATACTATACTATTCAATTACTAAAATAGAAAAACCAAGATTTCCACTCACAATAGGTAGCTCTTCCTCTTATTGGATTTGCCACGCCTTCAATAATCTCTTTTAGATCTTCCCATTTAGATATATATAACATGTGATTTGTATATATTGATTAGATTTAGAAATTGAGGGATTGGAGGAGAATAGAATTAGAAATAAAATAATAAACATCTTGAATCCATGACTTTAAACTCTAAAGAAATTTTCTAAACCTTTGAAGAGAGAGACTGACATGGCTTTGCTTGGTTCAAAAAATAATTTGTGAATAAAAGTGAGGCAGTGAGGCTCTTATTTATAGTGGTTAGAATGCACCAAAACCACTGGATTTAAGTCAGTTTAAAATAATAGTAGCAAGAACGTTCATTGTGCATTCAAAACCCAAGCCCTCACTATCCACCGGTCGACCGCCCCTAACCTATTGGTCGACCGCTAGTGGTCTACCGACCCAAGGTAGGCGGTCGACCAACCATATCACTTTGGGAATGTTTTGATTGCGGTTGATTTATTTTTATATAATTCCTTAATTATCAATTAATGTTAACATTAATTTTAACTTTTACTTAACCACCAAGTCTAATTGCTGTTACTTTTTGGATTTCAAATTTAAGGTTTCATTATTTATTTGAATTTGAATTCTATTTAAATTAGTTTGGATCCAGAATTTAAAGCGTCTATAACTTTCTTATTTGAACTCCGTATTCACCATATTATATATGGAAATTGATCAGAAAATCGGTACGAATGCAGTAGCATAACTTTCGTGGTCAAATTCCAACTTCCACAAAATCTCCATTTTAGCCCTATCTTATTTAGTTAACCAATTTATTTATTTATGGTAAATTTTACACAGTTTTTTACATGAGAAGTGTAAAGTCTTACATTCATTGCATTTATGAATGGGGCTACACCACCTGGGCATTTTGTTCATTTTTGTTGCCGAACAGACTTGGGAGAGTTTATAATTTGACACATGTTATGCCCTTTGTTGGTTAACGTGCATATTGGTATAGACTTGTGTATAACATGTTAATGTATGGCTAGTTTTGTGTATTTTGTTTAAAAGGGAAACTGAGTAGAGATAGTGATTGTTGTATTATCAAAGAGTAGAGAGGATCGGTGTTCTAACTATCGTGTTAATTTTCCTCTTCCATAATAGGAGTGCACGACGTATTTCGTGTATTCCATTTATATAAGTGTGCAATTCTAGTGACATCGTCGTAATGAGTCAACTAGAGAAGGTGTATGGGAACCTAAAGTGGCTATAGACTTCGAAAGCCTATTCATTTTAGAGAATAAGGCTAAATGGCTTCAGGTTGATAGGGTTATGCTTCGCTGTGTTCGATGGGGGAAATTATTTCAATAAGCGTTCTTAGGAATTGAATAAAAGATGCGAGCTTCTCACTTGAGCTATTTATTGGTATGCCTATGTTTACCTAAGGGAATATTTGTTTTCCTTTTCATTTATGGGTATGTATGAGGGCATGGTGTAGAACTTGCTTTCTTGTTGCTTTTAGTTTACATGTATGCTTACTGTTTTGAATGGTAGCATGTTTGCTGGAGATGCTTGTTGTAGCATGTCGGAGAAAGATGGCAGGACTATCTAAAATAGATCACATATCACCCATGCTTATATTAGGATCAAGGTGAGATCTAAATGAGTCTATTGCACTTTGATCGGACTCTGATTCTTTACAATATCTAGATATTGACTTGTTTTTATTTTTTCTCCAATGAACAATCATGTGTGGTTGTGGTAGTATGTTTTGGTTACTATGATAAATTATATATGTTCAAATTTGAGTTGTTGTTGTGTTAGTGCACAATCCTTTTTATGTATGTACATGTTAGGTATTTAAGGGTAGAGGCATAGCAATTTTGATGCATACTTGTTTAGATTTGCATTTAAGTGGTAATAAGCTTTTGTAAAAAGGGGTATGTGCATTGGGAAGCATGGAATAATGTATGTTATTCGATGTTCCCTAGATGCGAGATCCACCTTAATTTGGGAGTTTTTTGTAACGTTAGTCGTCGAAATTTTCTAAAGTCAAGGCTTGGGGATTTTGGTCAGTCCAATTACTTTGTCGTACTTATAGGAATTTCGAGGACGAAATTCTTTTAAGGATGGGAGAATGTAACAATCTTCATTTTCTAACTACTGGATATTGTAATAGTTAATTCATTGATTAACAAAACGTCTATTATACTCGATTTTTGGAGATGAATGAATTGGAACTAAAAACCATTAGCATTGAGGCCGCAACCATTGTGAGAAAAATGAGTATAAGCTGAACTACGTTCACTACTAGAACAACGGTAAATAGCAACGACAGCTTCCGACAGCCGCCGACGGAAAGTTCCGACGGCTAGCGACGGCTGTCGAACTCCATGGCGTTTTCATAAATAAAACATATTAGTCATCGCTAACCGTCGAAAACCGAACAACCAAGCCGTCGGCGGCCGTCGCTAGCCATCAAAAATTGTCGTACATACAGGCCTCCTGCCCGAGAGCTTCTTCATTATTCACCTTCCCCTAAATTAAACAAAAACCCTACGTCCACCACCTCCTCCCCGTCGTCAGCCAGCCGCTATGCCTCCCCGAGCTTCTCCAACTTCATCATTCTCCACTTTCAATAAGCCTAGCCCCTTCATCATCAATCTCCAATCAGGTTTTATTCCTAAATCCTAATTAATTTTGATTTGTTAAATTAGGGTTAATTTGTTGTTATAGTTGTATAATACTCTATTGATTGTTTGATATACCCTATTAAATGCTAATTAGGTTGTTATTATAATTTTTTATCATTGAAATGTTGAGAGAAAAATTTGTTTACTGTATATGTGCGTTATTTGGTGTATATGTGTCGATTAATTAGTGCATACACGCATTAGGGCTGCAATGGATTAATTAGAGTCGATGCTCAGAATTTGGTGTATGTGTTTTCAAAATGACGAAAACGACGATTTAATGTATGCGTTTCTTAGAATGTAAATAAATTATTGTAAAAATTATTGTATAATACGCTTTACTTTTTGTAAATCCCTTAGAGAGTTTTTGGCCCCATTTGATAAATATTGTATATGATCGTTATATGGATATTCGTTTTGATCATAGAACGGACATTTATATTCATCCGATATAATATTTGTTGGATTTTTTCCTATATTGGACAAGTTACAAACACAGTAGTAGTTATATTTTGCAAATCATTTTATTTTAAACGGTTCACAAAATTTCGACAAAACTTTCTTTTTGTTCCTTGTGTACACACATGTGTACGATACAGGGAACAAAGGGGAAGTGCTACCGAAATTTTGCTGAATTGTTTAAAATGGAATGATTTGCAAAATATAATTACTACTGTGTTTATAATGGGAAGTAGGATGACCAACCATTAAAGTGTAAAACAAAAACTTAAAAATTGTAGATTATATTTATATAATCATTTGTGTAAATCCGTTGAAAAATTAAATTAAATAGAATAATATCATATATTTGCGAAAATTTAAATGTATGATTTATTTGAAAAATAAAAGGTGAATACGTAAATGATTAATGCGTTTTTATGTTTTAAAGTAGGAAAAATGGTCAATTATTTTATCGATCGGAGCTGGATCTACCAACGAAGAAGGGAAATTGGAGGCTCAATAAGTGAACATTTTCAAAATGGTGTATACTTCTTTATTGAATTTGCTTTAAGTAATAATGGAAATGATGAAGGAATTCATTGTCCATGTAGTAGGTGAAAATTATTGAAGCATTTGATATCGGATATGGTAATAGTATATTTGTGCCAATCTAGTTTCGTGCCGAATTATTTGGTTTGGGATCGTCATGGAGAACTTATAGCACCTAATCTCATACACTCGGAGGAGGAGGTGGATAATGAACTTGTTTCGACGAATCTCATAGAATATATGGTTGAAGATGCAACACGTTCAATGTTCCCTATTGTTGGAGTTGATGGTAACGATGTCAATGTCGAAGAAGAACCATGTATTGGACCAATTTTTTTTAATGATTTATTGGATGCTGCTAAGAAACCCCTTTGGGATGGTTGTACAAGCGGTACTCAACTATCAGTAACTGCAGAATACATTGCGATGAAATCAAAATATGACTTCACAAAAGCTGGGTTAACAGCTATAGTACAAGCTATAAAACGGCATATGCCACCCAATAATTTAATGTGCGAAAATCGTTATGAAGTGGAAAAACTTATGTCTGCTTTTGGTTTGCCGTACCAAAAAATAGATAATGTTTAAATGGTTGCATGTTTTTTTGGAAAGAAGACATCAATCTTAGGAATTGTAAAATATGCAATCAGGAAAGATACAAACAAAGAAAAAAGAAGGGAAAGGAAGTTTCGAACAAGCGTATGCATTAATTACCAATCACTCCTAGGCTTCAAAGGTTATATGCTTCTTCTGTAACTGCGCATCATATGAGATGGCACTATGTGAGAACACAAAAAGAAGGTACGTTAACACACCCAGCTGATGGAGAAGCATGGAAGCATTTTTATAAGATATACCCATCTTTCGCAGCGGAGAGCCGTAATGTTAGACTTGGTTTATGTACAGATGGATTTTCACCATTCTCTCAATTTAGTTCAAAATATTTATCTTGGCCTATAATCGTTGCATCTTACAATTTACCTCCGTGGATGTAACGATACGACTTTTCGACGCTCGAAAGTCGACATTAATACGTCCACTGTATCAAATGCCGCGCAATCGACTGCCGGAAAACCGAACCATTAGGGTTAAAAGAAGAGGTAGAAGAAGACAGAAGAAGAAAAAGAACAGAAAAACAGAAACAATATCAGAATCTCACATTTCGCACCGGAATAATATACAATAGATAATCACTAGTCTTTTAAACAAAGAACTATATCAGTTATACAATACATCATCAGAGTCAATATACAACTCGATACAATCATAGACAATTATAGAAACCTGTCCTCATACAGAATACACAGCGGAATAAATAAATAAGTACGGAAGTATGTCTCGCCATCCAGCTTATCCCCAAAGCTCCAGAATATCCAGAATATCCTGATAAAAATAACTCTAGGCTGCCCGTGTGGAAAATTATAGGCACCCAGAGTTTAGAAGGGAACAATAAACTCCGAGTCAGTCATGGTGACTGGTGTGAGATCGTAAAACAGTTATTTTCACAAAGAAAATAAAATAGATTCGCAATGCTTTTGGAAAATGAAACTACCATAAGACCTCCCGCCACACACACAATGCAAACGCAGAATTGGAGGAGATTTCTTCTTATGATAGTCAAAGATGCTTACTACGCCAATCATTGGATTATTATTATTAATGTCTAGTGTAGAAAACATTTCGAAAGTATAATATTAATCTTAGCCAGCATAGACATTTCGAACTATGCCTACTATAGCTACCATCTAAACAGTAGGGCGCCACCATAAGTAAATGGCAGGTTCTACAACTAAAACCGTAAAATTTTCGTATTGGGAAATGGATTTCCAACAAATGGTCAGGCTAAGGAACTTCCTTTCCTACTGCCGAATGGGATTGCCTCTGGCTGGACGTCCCGAGAGACAAACTGCTCTCTGCCAAACAAGGCCGGGTTACCCCTGTAACTAGGTAACTCACGAATATGTCATCACCCGGTCCTTTGGGACCTTTATCCGAGCGCTCGTAACCATCATCACACATAATAAATAAGGTGTGTCCACATGAGTAAGTATCTGGGCTCCATACCATGATACCACCCCTTTCCAAAAGGAAATGACATACCCTAAAGGGCGCGACCCTCATAATCTTGCCGCAACATTCCTGTTTCGACCATTTCCGGGTTGTTGAGGCCCTGACGAAGTCTCGTCCACAAAGCTACACTTTTTCACAAAGCCACGCTTTGATCACAAATGATGAAATAAATGATCATCGTCACAGCAACACTCAGCATGCCACATTACCAAATTGGGAATATATCGCCGATAAATTTCAACTACATAACCTCTGAGCTCGTACGTCTCAGAGAAGGATGTTAAGCTAAGAGAATAAATTCTCCGCCACCAACAGAAATGTATTTGAAAGAAATCAGCTTTACATCTCAAAATGTAATGTCAGACACGTAACCATACAAGTATGTTCCAGGTTCGAACAGAACCGAAGGCACTTCCAAAGAAGTCCTTGCAAATCCGGATATTCACAATCCCGATAAAACTTCCCATCACAAAGGAAATCTCAATACCGTAGCTAACGGTGCAGAGACAATCGATAGGTCATCCTATCGTTTTCACAAATACCCGGTCTTCATCACCGGTCTTCAATACGATCCATATCATTGTATTATTATTCGGAATGGGTTATCTGACACAAAGGTCCTTTTCCGGCTAAACCGAATAATAAGCGTTTGTTTCAAAAACAATTCAAGTGCCATTTCAAAGGCAAATATTGATAGTCGGTGATTTAACTATCAACAACATTCACAACAATCATCAGATTGAAATAATTTTCCCAAATTATTTATTTTCAAATATCTTCACGATATATGGTTTATACTTCAACCATTTGAAAACAATTTCCAAATCATATTCATTTAAACCCCTTAAATAAATCCTTATCGATTTATTTTAAATTTACGTTCAAATCCGTAAATTTTTATTTCCACACTTTAAAATAAATCAACGTTTATTTTTAAAACAAATTCCCTTTCATTTCATAAATTCCAATTTGAATTTACATTTCTCAAATATTCACTTTCAACACCAAATCGACTTTCAGATTTATTTCCCAATTTTATTTCAAACTCCAAATCAAATTCCAAATCAATTTCTAAATCTACTTAAACACCGAATCAAATTTCAAATTGATTCTAATTTTAATTCAAACCCCAAATCATTTTACAAATCGATTTTCAATTTATTCTCAACACAAAAATCAATTTTATTCTCAACACAAAAATCAATTTTTCTTCAAATACCAAATAAATTTCTAAATCGATTTCTCAAAGATTTATTTCTTCAATACAAAATCAATTATCAATTGGATTTCAACAAATTTATTGCCTTTAAATAAATTCCTTTATAACTCCCAAACCATTCAAGATTTCATTTCAAATAAATTTTCCAACTTTTGAATATACTATTCAAAATTCATTTAAGAAAAATCTTTTCCCATATCTTGGAATTTATTCAATAAGATTTCGACAATCCATTTTAATACTTTAAAATTCCTTCTTTCAAATAAATTCCATTCTTAAAAATAAATTCATTTAAAGTTTTCCACTTTAATTTCAAAATCCAATTTATATTCATTTCTGGTATCCAATGATACCAAAATACATTCAGCTAAATTATAGCCTTCAACACATTCAATCACAGATATAATCATACACAGATTATAAATAATCAATCACAGAACATATGAAACCAAATTCAAATGTTTTGAGGAATCCTGTTGGATCCCTCCAACCTGTTTCCCTGCATCCACAGATGTTAGCACAATACCAATTCCACTTCGAGGTGGAATATCGCGGTATATAGGATTTTATAAAATATCATCCGCTTACTAACGGCGCAATAGGGTCTCATCCGCTATACAAGGCGGGAAATCAATCAACTCCAATATATACATATGCCAATATGTATATATTGCTATATATATATATATAGATATATCCTACTATATCTAATATCACATCCAAACAGTCAATCAAATCAATAACTGCAATTCAAATTTAAATCTGAGTGAGAAGATCTCACCTTAGCTTTTATTCGCAATCCATTTCCAATCCCAGTTTGTTTTCTCCAAATTTTGGACCTTGTATAACAATTATATGATTTTTATTAATATTCGAACTAATCGAACAATTCAATTACCATTTTATAATTTCAATTCAACTAATAATTAAATTTTCAAACAAATTTTCTTTTGAAATTACATATATTAAGAAAATGTCCTCATACATCTTTAAAACAGAATTGCATTATATATCCTCTTGAAAATAGTTTCTTTCTTCTATGAAATAAAATCTGAGTTAAAAAAAATTCTTTTCAACCTATACATCTATTTTCAAATGAAAACTCAACTGTAGAAAAAAGAAATTTTAATCGAATATATATATACATGCTTCCCTAAAAACTTTCTATTTCAAATTATACATATATTTTAAATTTGAACATATATTTACTAATTCAGTTAAATCAATAAAGACAAAATCAAATACTCACTGCGAACATCGCCTCGACCTTGTCTGCCGTATCCAATCGCCGCTGATCCATTTCGTAGCCACCATCACAAACCCACACTCGTTGTTCCTTCTCCAGTCGAACGCGAGCCTCGCAAGTCCTTTAACAGTCGACCACGCTTACAATCCCTCCAACCTTTGCCTCGTCGACTTCATCGACAAATAGCCGTGACCCCAAGTTCGAGTGCTGCCTCGCCGTGCCTCCAACCTCGACCATGACCTATCGCGGCAATCCCCTATTGAAATCACCTCTGCAAAAATCGCGACCTAAACCACCAGATGTCGCGAACGCCACCTCGCAACCCACGCGAGTGGTCGCCCACCCCGATTCGATAACTGCTACGGTTGTAGCCATCGCGATTCCACTCGCGAGTTCACCAATTTTGATTCAAACGTGGATCCATTCAATTGAATTTCAACAGAGAATGGAGGAGGAGACTCGACTGAACAAAGGCAGGAAAGACACTAGCTTCCGGTTTTGAATAGAAAACGAAGGAGAGGAAGGGGAATTGATTTCGTGAACTTTATTGAGAAGGGGGAAACTCGGCTATTAAAATTTTGAAATCTTGGCTAAAATAAAATAGAACGAGGAGGGGACGCGTATTGAATTGGAAGGACGCGTGTTCAAAATGAAGACAGGTGTTAAATTAAGGGAAGCACTTGTACGTGATTTGAAAAGGCAGGAGAACACGTGTTTTAGATTTCTCTACGTGTCTCCAAAGGCTTGACACAGTATTTTAATGCAACAATATTATTTATATTTAAAATTTCAAATTCAAATTGCCTTGGTTTTCACAATTCAAAATTTCGATTTAAATTCCAACGCGTATATATATCGTATGCTCATACAACAACTCCAACTATTACGAAAATTGAAATCCGATAATAATACAATATTACGGATCCAATGGAACTGGTTTCGTCGAATTCCGAGACTGTGCCTCGGACCGCTATTTTTAAATTCAATTTAAACGATATAAATTCAAAACTGAACAGAACACTTCCAAATTAAATTCTGAAAGTTCCAGTACCTTCAGAATTATAAATATAGATTTTCTAAGCCTTGAAAATATTTTTAATCAGCTTAAAACTAAAGATTCAAATTTTTACCCAATTTCAATAATTAAATTCAATAATTTAATTGACAAATACCATTCTGATATTTGAATTTCAAATTAAATTATCATTCGAATATTTAAACTCAATTAAATATTCACATTTCAAATATCCAAAATTCAGGGTCGTTACAATCTTCCCTCCTTAAAAGAATTTCGTCCCGAAATTACAAGTAAAGAAGAATGCTCCAATTCCCATTAACTATTTTCTTAAATTCAAATAGTTTTAACAAATTTTCAAACCCAAATCTTTTTACTAAAGATTTGTTATCACTTCAACTAACTTTCCAAACACTTTCATAGTTTTCAAACTACTTTATTCACTTCACAATTCAAATTCAAATTTGAATTCAAATTGTAAACTTTCAAAATTTTCTAAAATTTTTTCTAACACTCTAAATTTTCGAAAAATTTCGCCAGCGTCTCCTTTGCGCGGCTAACATGGTACGACTACAAAACGTCCCTACGGACTCTCAGATCTCAAAAGAAAACAAAACGCCAAGTGGAAAAATCAAAAGATCATCAAATTTCATATTGAAATTCAAATACTTACCTTTTGTCGAGCCATTCAAAATTATCTTTGAAATCAAATCCAATCCCGTTTTCCTTTATACTCCTGTATATTTTACTTAACAGCAATATCCAAATTTCTTATTGGATTCCAAATACATATTTTACTTAAGAATTTCACCTTTCATTTCTTAAGTTTAGTATAATTATTTCTTATATTCAAATTGAATTTCACTTCCATGTAAAATCAACTTGCTTCAATAACAAAGTTATATATTCATTTCTCTTCAACTTTGCATTTTCAATCCCATTTGAATTCAATTACAATTTCGATTCTATTTGAATTCATTTCAAATCTCAATATTTTTATTTCCAAAAATTTCATTCAGATTTTCATTTTGAATTTTACTTGAATTTGAATCATCTTTTATTTCTGAATATTGAGTTTCATTCACTTTTATCTCTAATTCCAATTTGAAATTACTTGTCGTTAAGTGAAAAATTTCAAAAAATCTCTAAATTTTTCTAACTCCCAAAATTTTTGGAAAATTTTGGCGGAGTCTCCTTTGTACGGAGGAGCTTTTGTAATTTGACAAAAGAGATAAATATATATACATCGACCCACTCGGTCGGAAAAGCAGAAAAACAGTTCATATTTCCTATTTTGTATTGCGTAGGCGTACCTTATTTGCAATTTTAAGCAAAGCAGTTATTTATTAGCTCATTAACGCAACCAAAATGCAGCTAAACGGCTTTCAAAACCCTGCACTTAC
The DNA here is from genome assembly GCA_030737815.1 of Allium fistulosum. Classification (NCBI taxonomy): domain Eukaryota; kingdom Viridiplantae; phylum Streptophyta; class Magnoliopsida; order Asparagales; family Amaryllidaceae; genus Allium; species Allium fistulosum. Next base: position 530,874,988 of record CM060908.1, on the reverse strand, counting down.
TCAATTTAAACACGTAAGTGACAATTATAAGAAATTCATTAATACTTCACTTATTTCAATAGCAAATACATAAATTTCGTTAGCAATACACCCAATATCATTTCCAATAAGCAATTTATATGGTTTCGATACAAATTGAATTCCATATACATATTATATTTATTTTCAATTTGCTACTTCGGTTAATCTCTACTTATTTTTAAACTGGATTTCTAATTCCATTCGAATTCAATTTACCTTTCATTTATAATTATTGAATTCAATTCATTCCCAATATTCAGCTTGAATTCCATTTACTAACAAATTCAAAACAAAGTTCAACATTCAGTTTAAATTTTCTTTACTTGCAATTCATAAGGTTTCAATACAAATCCAATCTCTTTTATCTAATTCACATTCAATTCAATGGTTTACAATGCAATTCTTTATATTCAATTCATGTTTGAACAAAATGAATTCATATCCATTTTAATTGATTTCAAAATCAATTCCAATTGCTTTTATTAACTCATAAAATTTATACAATCTTGTTTTTATCAAACGATAATTCTTTCCATTCAGATTCGTTAATATTCATGCAACTAAATGATTACTTGAGCTAACAATTATTTAAATTGATCCCATTCAATTTAACTTACATTCCATATTCTCATTCATTTCATTTGAACCATTTCACAAAAATTTTCTTAAGTCGAGCATTTATTCAATATTTACTCCAGTTATTTCTTTTCAAATCTCAAGTTCATTTCCTTGTAAACAATTTCAATTTCAATTCTTGATTTGATTTTCATTTATCAAATCTATTCCATTCACTAATTTAATTCGATTAGTACATTCACTTATTCATTTTAAATTTCAATTTCCATATTCAATTCATCTCAAATTTATTTTATCTTTACCAAGGAAATTCAATTTATTTCTACTACTTGAATTTATATACAAATTCAAATTTTATCTTCAATTTTAGCTTACAACAAAGCTTTAATTTAACCAATTCAACTTCCAATTCATTATTGTGTGAATTAATAAATTATCAAGTTTATTTACTTGAATTCAATCCATTTCATTATTCTATTCCGATTCATTCATTTACAAATGTAACTTCATTTGTTTATTCACAATTTAATTTCCTTTCGATTTGAATTTCATTCCAATCAAATTTCTAATATTTTATAAGTTATCAACTTATTTTACATTTCATTAATGAATTTTATTCTCAAATACTTTCCTGGAATTCTATTTCCAATTATAAATCTCATCATAATTTATATTTACAAATTCTATTTGTATATGAATTCAATTTTACATCTTTCAATTCATTTTTATAAATTTCATTTGTTAAATGAATTTATCTTCAAATCTTTGGTTATATCATTTTATTTCTTATTCATTTTTCAAATAACATTGATAATAATTCAATATTATCTTTTCCTAACAACCAAGCATCCATATACTATAATAATTCATAGAAAATCATTTCTTTTCTATACAAAAATAGTTTTGGGTAAAATTATTTCATTTACCCTATTTAAAACAATACTGTGTCAGATTACCTTGTTTAAGAGTTTAGAAACCCCTATCGATTACAGTTAGCTAGACTGCACCGACCAGAATCTATAAACAATCAACCGATAAGTCAACACAATACAAAACAAATTTTGTATTCACTAACAAATACGCGCTCATATCTATTATTACACTCAACTCATTCTAGAGTACTACTGACTCTATCTCTAATGAGTAACACCCAACAGAGCAGGGTTGTCGCTTAATCGGATGCTCTGATACCAAATGTAACGATACGACTTTTCGACGCTCGAAAGTCGACATTAATACGTCCACTGTATCAAATGCCGCGCAATCGAATGCCGGAAAACCGAACCATTAGGGTTAAAAGAAGAGGTAGAAGAAGACAGAAGAAGAAAAAGAACAGAAAAACAGAAACAATATCAGAATCTCACATTTCGCAGCGGAATAATATACAATAGATAATCACTAGTCTTTTAAACAAAGAACTATATCAGTTATACAATACATCATCAGAGTCAATATACAACTCGATACAATCATAGACAGTTATAGAAACCTGTCCTCATACAGAATACACAGCGGAATAATAAATAAGTACGGAAGTACGTCTCGCCATCCAGCTTATCCCCAAAGCTCCAGAATATCCAGAATATCCTAATAAAAATAACTCTAGGCTGCCCGTGTGGAAAATTATGGGCACCCAGAGTTTAGAAGGGAACAATAAACTCCGAGTCAGTCATGGTGACTGGTGTGAGATCGTAAAACAGTTATTTTCACAAAGAAAATAAAATAGATTCGCAATGCTTTTGGAAAATGAAACTACCATAAGACCTCCCGCCACACACACAATGCAAACACAGAATTGGAGGAGATTTCTTCTTATGATAGTCAAAGATGCTTACTACGCCAATCATTAGATTATTATTATTAATGTCTAGTGTAGAAAACATTTCGAAAGTATAATATTAATCTTAGCCAGCATAGACATTTCGAACTATGCCTACTATAGCTACCATCTAAACAGTAGGGCGCCACCATAAGTAAATGGCAGGTTCTACAACTAAAACCGTAAAATTTTCGTATTGGGAAATGGATTTCCAACAAATGGTCAGGCTAAGGAACTTCCTTTCCTACTGCCGAATGGGATCGCCTCTGGCTGGACGTCCCAAGAGACAAACTGCTCTCTGCCAAACAAGGCCGGGTTACCCCTGTAACTAGGTAACTCACGAATATGTCATCACCCGGTCCTTTGGGACCTTTATCCGAGCGCTCGTAACCATCATCACACATAATAAATAAGGTGTGTCCACATGAGTAAGTATCTGGGCTCCATACCATGATACCACCCCTTTCCAAAAGGAAATGACATACCCTAAAGGGCGCGACCCTCATAATCTTGCCGCAACATTCCTGTTTCGACCATTTCCGGGTTGTTGAGGCCCTGACGAAGTCTCGTCCACAAAGCTACACTTTTTCACAAAGCCACGCTTTGATCACAAATGATGAAATAAATGATCATCGTCACAGCAACACTCAGCATGCCACATTACCAAATTGGGAATATATCGCTGATAAATTTCAACTACATAACCTCTGAGCTCGTACGTCTCAGAGAAGGATGTTAAGCTAAGAGAATAAATTCTCCGCCACCAACAGAAATGTATTTGATAGAAATCAGCTTTACATCTCAAAATGTAATGTCAGACACGTAACCATACAAGTATGTTCCAGGTTCGAACAGAACCGAAGGCACTTCCAAAGAAGTCCTTGCAAATCCGGATATTCACAATCCCGATAAAACTTCCCATCACAAAGGAAATCTCAATATCGTAGCTAACGGTGCAGAGACAATCGATAGGTCATCCTATCGTTTTCACAAATACCCGGTCTTCATCACCGGTCTTCAATACGATCTTTATCATTATATTATAATTCGGAATGGGTTATCTGACACAAAGGTCCTTTTCCGGCTAAACCGAATAATAAGCGTTTGTTTCAAAAACAATTCAAGTGCCATTTCAAAGGCAAATATTGATAGTCGGTGATTTAACTATCAACAACATTCACAACAATCATCAGATTGAAATAATTTTCCCAAATTATTTATTTTCAAATATCTTCACGATATATGGTTTATACTTCAACCATTTGAAAACAATTTCCAAATCATATTCATTTAAACCCCTTAAATAAATCCTTATCGATTTATTTTAAATTTACGTTCAAATCCATAAATTTTTATTTCCACACTTTAAAATAAATCAACGTTTATTTTTAAAACAAATTCCCTTTCATTTCATAAATTCCAATTTGAATTTACATTTCTCAAATATTCACTTTCAACACCAAATCGACTTTCAGATTTATTTCCCAATTTTATTTCAAACTCCAAATCAAATTCCAAATCAATTTCTAAATCTACTTAAACACCGAATCAAATTTCAAATTGATTCTAATTTTAATTCAAACCCCAAATCATTTTACAAATCGATTTTCAATTTATTCTCAACACAAAAATCAATTTTATTCTCAACACAAAAATCAATTTTTCTTCAAATACCAAATAAATTTCTAAATCGATTTCTCAAAGATTTATTTCTTCAATACAAAATCAATTATCAATTGGATTTCAACAAATTTATCGCCTTTAAATAAATTCCTTTATAACTCCCAAACCATTCAAGATTTCATTTCAAATAAATTTTCCAACTTTTGAATATACTATTCAAAATTCATTTAAAAAAAATCTTTTCCCATATCTTGGAATTTATTCAATAAGATTTCGATAATCCATTTTAATACTTTAAAATTCCTTCTTTCAAATAAATTCCATTCTTAAAAATAAATTCATTTAAAGTTTTCCACTTTAATTTCAAAATCCAATTTATATTCATTTCTGGTATCCAATGATACCAAAATACATTCGGTTAAATTATTATAGCCTTCAACACATTCAATCACAGATATAATCATACACAGATTATAAATAATCAATCACAGAACATATGAAACCAAATTCAAATGTTTTGAGGAATCCTGTTGGATCCCTCCAACCTGTTTCCCTGCATCCACAGATGTTAGCACAATACAAATCCACTTCGAGGTGGAATATCGCGGTATATAGGATTTTATAAAATATCATCCGCTTACTAACGGCGCAATAGGGTCTCATCCACTATACAAGGCGAGAAATCAATCAACTCCAATATATACATATGCCAATATGTATATATTGCTATATATATATATATATATATAGATATATCCTACTATATCTAATATCACATCCAAACAGTCAATCAAATCAATAACTGCAATTCAAATTTAAATCTGAGTGAGAAGATCTCACCTTAGCTTTTATTCGCAATCCATTTCCAATCCCAGTTTGTTTTCTCCAAATTTTGGACCTTGTATAACAATTATATGATTTTTATTAATATTCGAACTAATCGAACAATTCAATTACCATTTTATAATTTCAATTCAACTAATAATTAAATTTTCAAACAAATTTTCTTTTGAAATTACATATATTAAGAAAATGTCCTCATACATCTTTAAAACAGAATTGCATTATATATCCTCCTGAAAATAGTTTCTTTCTTCTGTGAAATAAAATCTGAGTTAAAAAAAATTTTCTTTTCAACCTATACATCTATTTTCAAATGAAAACTCAACTGTAGAAAAAAGAAATTTTAATCGAATATATATATACATGCTTCCCTAAAAACTTTCTATTTCAAATTATACATATATTTAAAATTTGAACATATATTTACTAATTCAGTTAAATCAATAAAGACGAAATCAAATACTCACTGCGAACATCGCCTCGACCTTGTCTGCCGTATCCAATCGCCGCTGATCCATTTCGTAGCCACCATCACAAACCCACACTCGCTGTTCCTTCTCCAGTCGAACGCGAGCCTCGCAAGTCCTTTAACAGTCGACCACGCGAACAATCCCTCCAACCTTTGCCTCGTCGACTTCATCGACAAATAGCCGTGACCCCAAGTTCGAGCGCTGCCTCGCCGTGCCTCCAACCTCGACCATGACCTATCGTGGAAATCCCCTATTGAAATCACCTCTGCAAAAATCACGACCTAAACCACCAGATGTCGCGAACGCCACCTCGCAACCCACGCGAGTGGTCGCCCACCCTGATTCGATAACTGCTACGGTTGTAGCCATCGCGATTCCACTCGCGAGCTCACCAATTTTGATTCAAACGTGGATCCATTCAATTGAATTTCAACAGAGAATGGAGGAGGAGACTCGACTGAACAAAGGCAGGAAAGACACTAGCTTCCGGTTTTGAATAGAAAACGAAGGAGAGGAAGGGGAATTGATTTCGTGAACTTTATTGAGAAGGGGGAAACTCGGCTATTAAAATTTTGAAGTCTCGGCTAAAATAAAATAGAACGAGGAGGGGACGCGTATTGAATTGGAAGGACGCGTGTTCAAAATGAAGACAGGTGTTAAATTAAGGGAAGCACTTGTACGTGATTTGAAAAGGCAGGAGAACACGTGTTTTAGATTTCTCTACGTGTCTCCAAAGGCTTGACACAGTATTTTAATGCAACAATATTATTTATATTTAAAATTTCAAATTCAAATTGCCTTGGTTTTCACAATTCAAAATTTCGATTTAAATTCCAACGCGTATATATATCGTATGCTCATACAACAACTCCAACTATTACGAAAATTGAAATCCGATAATAATACAATATTACGGATCCAATGGAACTGGTTTCGTCGAATTCCGAGACTGTGCCCCGGACCGCTATTTTTAAATTCAATTTAAACGATATAAATTCAAAACTGAACAGAACACTTCCAAATTAAATTCTGAAAGTTCCAGTACCTTCAGAATTATAAATATAGATTTTCTAAGCCTTGAAAATATTTTTAATCAGCTTAAAACTAAAGATTCAAATTTTTACCCAATTTCTATAATTAAATTCAATAATTTAATTGACAAATACCATTCTGATATTTGAATTTCAAATTAAATTATCATTCGAATATTTAAACTCAATTAAATATTCACATTTCAAATATCCAAAATTCAGGGTCGTTACAGTGGATGTGTATGAAAACTCCGTATATGTTTCTCACTATTGTCATACCCGGCCCTGATGATCCGACATAAGAAATTGCGTATATTTACAACCTTTGATTGAAGAGTTGAAAATACTGTGGTATGAAGGTGTTGAAACATATGACGTTTCAAATAAAAATTTGTATGTTTGCTTTTGTACTATGGACTATAAGCGATTTTCCTGTGTATGCAATGCTATCGGGTTGGAGTACGGCTAGTCGTCTAGCTTGCCCTTATTGCATGAAAATAACATGAGCATTTTCTTTACCGCATGGGAAGAAAATTTCGTGGTTTGATTGTCATCGGTGTTTTCTTCATATTAATCATCCTTTTAGAAAAGATAAAAAAAACTTTACAAGTAATAGAGTCGAGACCTTGCAACCACCAACGATTTGGTCAAGCGAAGATATTTATGACCTTGTAAAGGATTATCCAAAGATACATGAAACCGATGAACAAATTGAAATTCAAGGTAAATCGATGTTTCATAATTGGTGCAAACAAAGTATATTTCGTGAGTTGCCTTATTGAAAAAATCTTCTTATTCATCATAATATCGACGTGATGCACAACGAGAAAAACGTTTTTGATAATGTATTTATCACATTTTCGAATGTTAAAAGAAATACTAAAGATGATTTGAAATCAAGACGTGATATAGAAACAATATGAAATCATCCTGAACTTGATATGAAGTCAAATGACACAAAAAACCCAAAGCATGCTACGAGCTAGACAGTAACCAAGTTAAAGTACTGTTAAAGTGGGTGGAAGGATTAATGTAACGACCCGGAATTTTGAACAAATTAAATTGAGAATATTTAATTAATTTTAAATATTTGAACGATGATTTAATTTGAATCCCTGAAATAACCTTGAAAATTGGCGATTAAATTTTTAATTTAATCTAGTGTGAGTTGAATAAAATGTTGAATCTTCAATTTTAAGCCGAAGAAAAATATTTCAAAAGCTTTTAAAATTCATATTGATAATACCGAAGATAATCGAACTTTTAGAATTTAATTTTAAATTGTTTTGTCCATTGTTGAAATTAAGTCGTTCGAATCGATATTTAAAAATAGTCAATTTTCACACGGCCTCGGAATTTGATGAAACCAGTTCCATTGGATCCGTAATATTGTATTATTATCGGATTTCAATTTTTGTAATGTTTGTAGTGATCGTTTGGTCGTACGATAAGCAAACGCGCTGAAATCAAATCGAAAATTTAATTTAATAACTGGTTCAAAAAGCTATCTTCTCCATACGAGCGAATTTGGACTCGAAACCTTTTCCATTGTGTTCGGAATAGGCATATAACATTACGAACGCCTGGCGGCACGCATTGATAGGATATCGGAAATTTATTGTCGTGCGAATCGAGAAAATTTGAAATCAATTTAATATATATATGTATATTCACATGCACTAGTCAGCATCGAGCTGAAATTCTTTACCATCAGTCAGCTTATTTCTTTAAATGCTGTTCCCTCTTTTGAGAACAACACGTTACCCTCACTTCACATAGTACTCCTCCCCTTTTCAAATACATCGCAGCTGAAAACAAAAGAAACTACTGCCCCCTCTCATTTCTCTCTACAGATTCAAAAGGAAAAAAAATCTCGTTCAGATAAAATCTATGGCCGAGCTTCTTCACATTAAAAATTCAAATAGGAATCGAAAGCGAACTTCAATCGAAGAAAAAAAAAGGGGGGTCCTGTAATGTTTTCCCTGTTCGAAAACAAATCCCTCCCTCTTCTTTCAGAAATTCATAAATCGAGTTCATATATTTTCTCCACTCTCGAACTCAAAGCAGATCGAACTTCTGAAGCTCGAGCACGCGAAGAGGTGCGAGTGGCAATCGAGGCATGGGGTTCAGGCGATAGGTCGGTGAAGTAGTGCTCGCGATTTCTAGGGCAGGTCATTTGGGTCAACGTCGCGACTTTGGGTTTCGCTGTCATCTGAGGCGCGAGCGTGCACGAATAAATGGGGAATCAGCGATCGAAAAAAAGGGGGTTCGACTTGTTCGAGAAGGTGATCTTCGGTTCGACAAGGAGGCGACGAGACCGTGGGTCAATGGCATCGACGTATAGTGGTTCGATGAGTTTCCGATTGGTTTGGTTGTGATGTGTGGGATCGAGCAGCTAGGGCTTCGTTCGATTTCGACATAGGGGTCGCGTGATGGGTAGCCGGAGTTAGGCATGGGTTTGCGTCTGGAAGCTCAAGGCAGTAGGGTCGAGTTGATTTTTGGTGTTTGGTAATCTCTTATCTCAAACTATTTTTGCTTAATAAAAATAGTTATATTCTATAGGGTATATGTATATATATATATGAAGTCGAAATCTAGATTTTTCATAAATAAATATATATATATATATATATAAAAGAAGGAAAAAAAAGGGATTTAGAGATTCTCTGTCTTATTCTTTACAGTAAAACAGAAATATAAGAAAATTTTAATGAATACAATTTATTAGTTGTTTGAAAATAATTTATTAGTGTTATTCCTTTTGTTTAAGTAACTTATTTAAAAAAAAAAAAATTCATAATAGCTACTAAAAGTAATTTATTTAAGGAAATTAGTTTAAGTAAAATCCTTGGTTAATTTAAATTAAATTACGGTAATAAATTTGTTAGACTAAATTGAATATTAATAAGTTGTATATAATTGTTTATACAAGGTCAAAACCGTGAAAACACACTGTATTGGATTGGATTGCAAAAATAAAAGCTAAGGTGAGATCTTCTCACTCAAATGAAAGTGGATTTTCTTTTGCAGTTATTGATTGATTTGATTGCCTGTTTGGATTGTGTATTAGATATAGTAGGATATATCTATATATATAGCAATATATACATATTGGCATATGTATATATTGGATTGATTGATTTCCCGCCTCGTATAGCGGATGAGACCCTATTGCGCCGTTAGTAAGCGGATGATATTTTATAAAACCCATATACCGCGATATTCCACCTCGAAGTGGAATTGGTATTGTGCTAACATCTGTGGATGCAGGGAAACAGGTTGGAGGGATCCAACAGGATTCCTCAAAACATTTGAATTGATTTCATATGTTGTTTGATTGATTATTTATAATCTGTGTATGATTATATCTGTGATTGAATTTGTTGAGAGCTATAAGTTTAGCCGAATGTGTTTTTGGTATCGTTGGATACCAGAAATAAATGAAATTGGATTTCTGAAATTAGAATTGAATTTTAGATGGTTTGGGAAAATAAAAGAATTTATTTAAAAGGAGATAAATTTGTTTGAAATCAAATTGATAATTGATCGGGTATTTGAAATAAATAATTTGTGAAATCGATATAAAATCTATTTGGTGTTTGGACAAAAAAATTGATTCTTGTGTTGAAAAATAAATTTGGAAATCGATTTGTGAAAACGATTTAGTCTTTGTGTGATAACCCGGATTTTGGAATACCTGTTAATTGATAATTAACTGGGTTAATTAATAGAAATACTGATAAATCAGGGAATAAATATTTATTTAATAATCTATTGGTATAATCATTTAATTGGAAAAAAAAATTTTTTTTAATATATATGGATTAATATTAAGTTTGATAATCTTCTAATAAAATATGATTGTCTAATTAAATAAATATGATTGTAAATAGAATTTGAAAATTTGATTTGAAATTCAAATGTAAATATCTTAGAAATAAATTGGATTTAAAAATAATGTGCATATATGTTTTTTTTGTAGATATAATTAGTTTTATATCATTGTTTTTTTTTAAAGTTACATGTAAATTAAATAAAGAGAAGTTTGAATATTAAAAAAAAAAACACTTAAAACATATATAAATATAAAACTAAATTTAAAATATAATAAATATATATATATATAAATATATAAAATATATTAATACAACACAAATGACAAATGTAAGTAAATGAATAAGGTTTAATGACAAGTGTAATTAAGTTACTTAACAAATTTAACAAGTGTCACATATTTCCTTTAAAATTTATTTAATAAATAAATAAATAAATATATCAGCTTATGTATTCCTATACTCTCCTCTTCTCTCTTATCACTTTTAAATTCAAAGAAAAAAATGAAAACCGGTCACAAACCTGAAACTAAAACCAGAAAAAAATAATAATAAACTCAACAAAGCCATTAGCAAATTCAAACCAAGTATTCAACTCAAACAGTAAGCAAGATTCCAACTCCAGAACTAAATCAAACAAGATCATCTCAGATTTTAAAGCAGGAGCAACTCGACTAAGATTCCCAGTTCAAAGATCAAATTCCACCAACAGGGATCCGTTCAAATCAAAAATACAAGTTTCAGATTAAGTTAAAAACATGTTCTGCTTCTCTGTTGTGTCAGGTGAGTAAATCATCAAAACTCAATCTGTTATATGATTTTGTTTGTGATTCAATTGTAGTAGTGATTGCATGTATTAATTAAAGTGGTTTGTGTGTATATAGATACGGATTATTCTGTGCATGCTGAGTAAATATATATAGATGTAAGTCTCTGTATGGATAACAGGCACATGCGTATCCAAACTAATTCAATTCCTCTTCATATGTTAAATTTTAGGTTATGATCTTTGAACTAAAATGTGTATATGAATGAAACATCATTTTAAAAGAATAATTTTAAGAATATATTAAGTGATTATTTTGAGAGGGAGACTAAACAGTGATGATCAATTTGAATCAGGAAATCAATCATTTAAAATACACGTTTTGATTTCATAACCAGAATCGTACTGGAAATTTATGAATTTTGAGATTGATTTCAAGATTTTTAAGTGGGTAAATTAAGAGAAATATCGAGTTGAACGATATTGGGATAAACGTCGATCCTCGTCGATCGGTGAAAATTTGATCATCGATGTTTTGGCTGGAGCAAGCTTGGTTGTAGAGGCTTTTAGGAAAAATGGAATTAGGATTTATCAATCATTGAGGAAGACGAACGGCGACGATTTAGGGTTATAGACTGAGTTTTGGACGAGGTGTTTACTGGATATTCGCGGCGACGTGACATCATCGGGGTGGACCGGAGGTGGAGGAAGAGGATGATGGAGGTCAGACGAAGCCTGGGCCGGAGTTTCGCTGCCACTGGTGGTCTGTGGTGACGATGATGGGGAGGTTTGATGATCGATGGGTTCCTGGTTTCATTCGAACTGCTCGTTTTCGCTCTGGAGATTGGTTCGTTGTTCGGATGGTCGGAATCGCGTGAGAGTGTCGACGTCGACTTGGTGGCGTCATCAACGATGGGTCGGAGCAATGTCGTTAGCCGTGCACGTGCACATGTATACGTTTAAGTCTGGGTTGTTGTGGTGTTTTGGGAAGAAGGGGTTTTCTCGGGTATAGCACGAAGTAATTGTAGATTTTTCTCGAAGAAATGGGGCAGGGAGGTAACTCGAAGTGGTAACCGGGATTTCATTGAGATGGTTCGGGTTTTTGGAAGCAAGGGCAAGTTTCAAAAGAAATAAAATGTCCAGTTTTGAAATTTTAAATTAAATCAAGTTAAATGATTTCCTGGTCAATGTTTTTATAAAATTCGATGTTCAGGTGTTCTTCACTAGTAAGTTAACCAAGCTAATAGTAATAATAATAATAAATTCCTAAATGATTTTTAAATAAGATTTAATGATGAAATTAGTATAGGTAATTAGAGAATAGTTAATGATTTTAATTAATTCAAGATTATTAACTAGTGATTATGAATTAATGTGATTTCTTTAAGATAATTAATTAGATGAATTAATTAAGGATACTCATTAGTAGAAGTTGGTTAAGAATAATTACTTAATGAAGTAAATAAATGAATAATTACTGAATATAATTAATTAGAAGATAATTATTTTTTGAAAGTAATTAAATGGAAGTAATTAAGGATTAAATTACTTAAGTGTAATTTATTTAAGGGTGGATTAATTGAGGTAATTAATTAAAGAATAATTAATTAAAGGAATTAATTAGAGGATCATTTATTAATAAATTAATTAATGAGATTGATTAAAGGATAATTATTTTAAATGGTTAAGGTTAATTCATTTATATAATTAATTAAAGACTAATTACTTAATGTAATAAAAAAAGTAATAAATCAAGAATGATTATTAAAAGGGATAATTAAAGAATAATTACTTATTGTAATTAAGGGATAATTAATCAAGGAAGATTAATTAAGATAAATAATTAAGAAATGATTAATTAATTTGAAATTAATTAATGTTAAGTAAGATGGATTAAGGTAATCCAAGTGATTAAAGGTTAGTAATTAATTTATTTAGAGATTACTTAAATTAATTAAGAATGAATCAACTTGTTATGGATTGGCTGAATGATATTAGATGACTTGGATTGATTTTATCTCTGATGGGCGATTGAGATGTGTTGTGATATGAATGGATTTAAACTGTGATAATGTAGGTTACCTATCTGAGTTGAATTGTTGTATGATATCCTGAATATGAATTATATTGTTTAAACCTAACAATTTGGATTAAGGATCACATTGAATTCGAAGAGACAGGGGTCGGGTATCAGTAAATACCCGAAACCACTTCGATTCTTTATAAATTGAGTTTATAACCAACAGGCTGGAATTGGAATAAATTAAGTAACTTGGCCTTTAACTAAGTAATGGTTCGTGGACATTGTTGTAATAAGTGATGGACTTTTGGAACTCGTAGAAAGGTACGAGTTACCCTGGATTGCAAATAAGTTTATAACTTAGTATTTCATGTTATATGGGTTTACTCACGCTGGTTTCCAGCCTGACCCGGGTGTTACTTTGATGTAATGCTCGGGTCAGACCGAGTATTACAGATTTCAGGAAAGGACGTTCTGGAGCTCAGGAGGCGAGCTGGATGGCAGGAACGTATGGAGTGTTTTCCGCTGTGATATACTATAGTTGTTAGAGACATGTTAATTCTAACTGTCTAGTATATTTGTGAATGTTGTAACTCTGATGTATAAAATGTAATTATCAAATACAGTTTTTTTTGTAAGACTGTTATTTATGTGATATTATATTTTGATCCGCTGCGAAATGTGAGAATATGTGATTCTGTGTTTCTGTTTTCTTCTTCTTCTTCTGTTTCTTTCTTCTATCTCTTTTCTTTTTCTTCTAACTATCTGGAATTTTCGGGTTCGAAAATTCCGGGTCGTTACACTTTGGGATTAAAGTTAAAATCAATTTGAAATGTGATTCAGTGTTGAAGTAAATGCAGAAATCAATATGAAATTCAATTTGGGATTTGAAATAAAATGGAGAAATCAATTTTTAAAGTTGATTCGGGTTTGAAAATAAATATTTGGAAAATGATTTGAAAATCGTGTAAAAGTGGATTTTTGGGAATGTAAATTCCGAATAGAATTGGTAAAGGAAAGGGAAATTTGTTTTAAAAATAAATATTGATTTATTTTTAAAAGTGTGGAAAATATGGTTTGAAATCGGATTTTCAAAGTGATGAAGTGTGGAAATAAATTTACAAATTTGAAATGTAAATTTGAAATAAATCGATAAGGATTTATCTAATTGGTTTAAATGGACCATAATATGATTTGAAATTGATTTTCAAACGTGAAGTATGAAATATGATTTGAAATTGATTTTTCAAATGTGAAGTGTGAAATACGATTTGAAATGGATTTTCAAATGTGAAGTGTGGAAAAATATATATCTTGTGAAAAGATTTGAAATTTAATAATTTGGAAAAAATTATTTAAATTGGATGCTTGTTGTGAATGTTATTGATAGTTAAATAACCGACTATCAATATTTGTCTTTGAAATGACACTTGATTTGTTTTTAAAACAAACGCTCATTATTCGGTTAAGCCAGGAGAGGACCTTTGTGTCATATAACCCATTTCGAATAGTGATACGTCGTGAATGGATAGCATTTGAAGACCGGTGTGAAGACCGGATATTTGTGAAAATGAAAGGACAACCTGTCGAATGTCTCTGCACCGAGTTGCTCCGGTATAGAGATTTATATCACTCTTTTTGTGATGGGAAGTCCGGACGTGATTAGTGAATATCCGGATTGCAAGGGCTTCTTTGGAAGTGCCTTCGGTTCCGTTCGATCCCGGAACGGACTTGTATGGATGTGTGTCTGACGTTACACTTTGAGATGTAAAGCTGGTTTCTATCAAATACATTTCTGTTGGTGGCGGAGAATTTATTCTCTTAGCTTAACACCCTTCTCTGGGACGTACGAGCTCAGAGGTTATGTAGTTGATGGTTACTAGTGATACATTCCCAAATTGGTAATGTGGCACACGAAGTGCTGATGATCATTTGTGGATCAAAGCGTGGCTTTGTGAAAAAGCATGGCTTTGTGAAAAAGCGTAGCTTTGTGGACGAGACTTCGTCGAGCCTCACAACCCGGTAATGGTCGAAACAGGAATGTTGCGACAAAGGTTTGTAGGGGTAGCGCCCCTAGGGTATGCCATTTCCTTCTGGATAAAAGGTGATATCATGGTATGGAGCCCAGATATTTTACCTATGTTGATTATATTTTGTGGCTGTTGCTTTTCGATTGAGGATCCTCGGATAAAGGTCGGTAACGACCGGGGGATGGCATAGCTCGTGTGTTAGTTACCTAGTTACAGCTCGGTTAGAGCGTGAGGTAGCGTCGGCCTTTTGTTTGCGGAGATCCGGTTAGGATCCGGGGCGTCTTTCCAGAGGCGTTTCTATTTCGGTGTAAGGAAGTTCCTTAGCCTGATCATTTGTTGGAAATCCAAAGAAACAATACGAACCCTGTACGGTTTTTATTTATATTACCTGCTATGGAATGTGGCGGTAACCTGCTATTGAACGTAGTAGCTATAGTAGACATACAACAATAGTTGTATGTTGGCTAAGATTGATATTATACTTTCGAAATGTTTTCCACACTAGACATTAATAATAATATCAATTGATTTTGCGTAGTAAGCATTTTTGACTATCATAAGGAGAAATCTCCTCCAATTCTGCGTTTGCATTGTGTGTGTGGTGGGAGGCCTTATGGTAGTTTCATTTTTTCAAAAGCATTGCGAAATTATTTTATTTTCTTTGCGAAAATAACTGTTTTACGATCTCACACCAGTCACCATGACTGACCTGGAGTTTATTGTTCCCTTTCTAAACTCTGGGTGCCCATAATTTTCCACACGGGCAGCCTAGAGTTATTGTTATCAGGATATTCTGGATATTCTGGAGCTTTGGAGATGAGCTGGATGGCGAAGCGTACTATCGTATTTGTTATTTATTCCGCTGTGTATTCTGTATGAGGACAAGTTATATAACTGTCCATTGTTGTAAACTCTGATGATTGATGTATGTATAAACTGATATAGTCTTTTGTTTAAAGATTATTGATTTATCTATTGTATATTATTCCGCTGCGAAATGTGAGATTCTGATAATTGTTTCTGATTCTGTTTCTGTTCTTTCTTTTTCTTCTATCTTTTCTTCTACCTCTTCTTTTAACCCTAAAGTTTCGCGTTTCTGCCATTCGATTATTCGACAATTTGGTACAGTGGACGTATCGGTGTCGGGTTTTCGGAAGACGGATTTGCGGGTCTTTACAAGTGGTATCAGAGCATCCGGTTAAGCGACAACCCTGCTCTGTTAGGTGTTACTCATTAGAGATAGAGTCAGTAGTACTCTAGAATGAGTGTGAGAGTAATAATAGATATGAGCGCGTATTTGTTAGTGAATACAAAATTGTTTTGTATTGTGTTGACTTATCGGTTGATTGTTTATAGATTCTGGTCGATGCGGGGTGGCCAACTGTAATCGATAGGGGTTTCTAAACTCTTAAACAAGATAAACCGACACAGTATTGTTTTAAAATAGGGTAAATGAAATAATTTTGCCCAAAACTATTTTTGGTATAGAAAAAAAATGTTTTTCTATGAATTATAGTAGTATATGGATGCTTGGTTGTTAGGAAGGGATAATATTGAAGTATTATCATTGTTATATGGAATTGAATAAGAAATTAAAAATAATAACCAAAAATTTGGAGATAAATTCATTTAACAAATGAAATTTATTAATATGAATTAAGAGTATAAGAAATAAATCCATATACAAATGAGATTTGTAAGAGTAAATTGTAAAGGTAATTTACAAATTGAAATAAAATTTCAGAAAGAATATTTGAAATAAATTCATTAATGGAATGTAAATAAGTTGATAACTTATAAAATATTTGAAATCTAATTGGAATGAGATTCAAATTGAAAATGAATGAATTTGTGAATGAATAAATAAATTTGCAACTGCAAGTGCAAGAAAATGAAATTGAGTGTTAAAATTCATTTTGAATTTGTAAGTAAATAGAACTGGAATTGAATTTGATTCGTGGAAAACGAAGTGATGTATTAAACTAAAATTAGTAAGTGAAGCTAATTGAGATTGACCAAATGAATAAGGTTTGAAACGAATTGAATTCATTATAAATGAAAGATTGATTGGATTTATATGGAATTGGTAATCCAGTTTAAATATAAGTGGTAATTGAAAATTAATATAAAAAGTATGGAAAATACTTGTATTGAACTTAAGAAATAAGTGTGAAATTCTTAAGTAAATTTGATATTGAAAATATTCTAAGTTGGTGAATGTAAATATGAAATGCCAATTAAAATTGAATGGAATCAATTGGAAATGAAATACTATACATATATGACATATGTTTTCCAAACTAAGGATATGAAAAAGTACCTTCCATTGAATTTTTTTTGAAGGTCTTGGAACTCAGTATGAGTATCCGTTTGATCGTGATGGGATCATATTGATTGATCACGACGTATGCCACGGCAAAATTCGAGGGGCGAGATGCCTATGGTTACAAGCGATTCCACTGGGATAGTGGTGTAACCGCCGTGTGAACTACGATCTATGGCAACAACCATGGCGAAATTTAAGAGATGAGAAATCTACGGTTACAAGCGACTCTACTGGGATAGTAGCGTAACCGCCGGGTAAACTGTAATCCATGGGGGAATGTGCTTTCCATATCCATTTTAAAAAATGATTTTTAAGTGTTTTCACTGGGAGGTAGAAAAATTTGGAATTTATCAAAATGTTCACTTAACGACAAGTGATTCCAAATTGAATTTGAGATAAAGGTAAATGAAACTCAATATTCAGAAATAGAAGATGAATCGAATTCAAGTAAAATTCGAAATGAAAATCTGAATGAAAATCTGAAGATAAAATGAATTCCAAATAGAATTGAAATTGTCAATTGAATTCAAATGGAATTGAAAATGTAAAGTTGAATGGAAATGAATATGACCTTGTTAATGAAGTAAAAACAAATATAAGAAGTATGTAATACTTATATTGCACTTAAGAAATGAATGAATGAAATTCTTAAGTAAATTGGTATTGGGAAATCCAATAAGTGAATTTGGACATTATTGTTCAATAAAATATACAGGGATTGTAAAGGCGATAGGAAAATGGAATTGGATTAAATTTTGAAGATAATTTGAATTGCTCGACCAAAAGGTATGTATTTAAATTTCAGTATGAAATTTGATGAGATTCTGATTTTGCCACTTGGCATTTTGTTTTCTTTTGAGATTGAGAGTCCGTAGGGACGTTTTGTAGTCGTACCGTATTAGCCGCGCAAAGGAGACGCTGGCGAAATTTTTCGAAAATTTCGGGTGTTAGAAAATTTTTGAGAAATTTTGGAAGTTTAAAATTTGAATTTAAACTCGAATTTGAATTTAGAAGTTAAACAATGTTGTTTGAAACTTTAATTGGAGTTGGAAAGTTAGTAGAAATGATAACGAACCTTTAGTAGAAAGATTTGTCTTGATGAATTGATAAAACTATTTAGATTGTGAAAAATAGTAGACGAGTTAAGGACCTTTTTCCCTAACTTGTAATTTCGAGGACGAAATTCTTTTAAGGGGGGAAGTCTGTAACGACCCGGAATTTTGAACAAATTAAATTGAGAATATTTAATTAATTTTAAATATTTGAACGATGATTTAATTTGAATCCCTGAAATAACCTTGAAAATTGGCGATTAAATTTTTAATTTAATCTAGTGTGAGTTGAATAAAATGTTGAATCTTCAATTTTAAGCCGAAGAAAAATATTTCAAAAGCTTTTAAAATTCATATTGATAATACCGAAGATAATCGAACTTTTAGAATTTAATTTTAAATTGTTTTGTCCATTGTTGAAATTAAGTCGTTCGAATCGATATTTAAAAATAGTCAATTTTCACACGGCCTCGGAATTTGACGAAACCAGTTCCATTGGATCCGTAATATTGTATTATTATCGGATTTCAATTTTTGTAATGTTTGTAGTGATCGTTTGGTCGTACGATAAGCAAACGCGCTGAAATCAAATCGAAAATTTAATTTAATAACTGGTTCAAAAAGCTATCTTCTCCATACGAGCGAATTTGGACTCGAAACCTTTTCCATTGTGTTCGGAATAGGCATATAACATTACGAACGCCTGGCGGCACGCATTGATAGGATATCGGAAATTTATTGTCGTGCGAATCGAGAAAATTTGAAATCAATTTAATATATATATGTATATTCACATGCACTAGTCAGCATCGAGCTGAAATTCTTTACCATCAGTCAGCTCATTTCTTTAAATGATGTTCCCTCTTTTGAGAACAACACGTTACCCTCACTTCACATAGTACTCCTCCCCTTTTCAAATACATCGCAGCTGAAAACAAAAGAAACTACTGCCCCCTCTCATTTCTCTCTACAGATTCAAAAGGAAAAAAAATCTCGTTCAGATAAAATCTATGGCCGAGCTTCTTCACATTAAAAATTCAAATAGGAATCGAAAGCGAACTTCAATCGAAGAAAAAAAAAGGGGGGTCCTGTAATGTTTTCCCTGTTCGAAAACAAATCCCTCCCTCTTCTTTCAGAAATTCATAAATCGAGTTCATATATGTTCTCCACTCTCGAACTCAAAGCAGATCGAACTTCTGAAGCTCGAGCACGCGAAGAGGTGCGAGTGGCAATCGAGGCATGGGGTTCAGGCGATAGGCCGGTGAAGTAGTGCTCGCGATTTCTAGGGCAGGTCATTTGGGTCAACGTCGCGACTTTGGGTTTCGCTGTCATCTGAGGCGCGAGCGCGCACGAATAAATGGGGAATCAGCGATCGAAAAAAAGGGGGTTCGACTTGTTCGAGAAGGTGGTCTTCGGTTCGACAAGGAGGCGACGAGACCGTGGGTCAATGGCATCGACGTATAGTGGTTCGATGAGTTTCCGATTGGTTTGGTTGTGATGTGTGGGATCGAGCAGCTAGGGCTTCGTTCGATTTCGACATAGGGGTCGCGTGATGGGTAGCCGGAGTTAGGCGTGGGTTTGCGTCCGGAAGCTCAAGGCAGTAGGGTCGAGTTGGTTTTTGGTCTTTGGTAATCTCTTATCTCAAACTATTTTTGCTTAATAAAAATAGTTATATTCTATAGGGTATATGTATATATATATATGAAGTCGAAATCTAGATTTTTCATAAATATATATATATATATATAAAAGAAGGAAAAAAAAGGGATTTAGAGATTCTCTGTCTTATTCTTTACAGTAAAACAGAAATATAAGAAAATTTTAATGAATACAATTTATTAGTTGTTTGAAAATAATTTATTAGTGTTATTCCTTTTGTTTAAGTAACTTATTTAAAAAAAAAAATTCATAATAGCTACTAAAAGTAATTTATTTAAGGAAATTAGTTTAAGTAAAATCCTTGGTTAATTTAAATTAAATTACGGTAATAAATTTGTTAGACTAAATTGAATATTAATAAGTTGTATATAATTGTTTATACAAGGTCAAAACCATGAAAACACACTGGATTGGATTGGATTGCAAAAATAAAAGCTAAGGTGAGATCTTCTCACTCAAATGAAAGTGGATTTTCTTTTGCAGTTATTGATTGATTTGATTGCCTGTTTGGATTGTGTATTAGATATAGTAGGATATATCTATATATATATAGCAATATATACATATTGGCATATGTATATATTGGATTGATTGATTTCCCGCCTCGTATAGCGGATGAGACCCTATTGCGCCGTTAGTAAGCGGATGATATTTTATAAAACCCATATACCGCGATATTCCACCTCGAAGTGGAATTGGTATTGTGCTAACATCTGTGGATGCAGGGAAACAGGTTGGAGGGATCCAACAGGATTCCTCAAAACATTTGAATTGATTTCATATGTTGTTTGATTGATTATTTATAATCTGTGTATGATTATATCTGTGATTGAATTTGTTGAGAGCTATAAGTTTAGCCGAATGTGTTTTTGGTATCGTTGGATACCAGAAATAAATGAAATTGGATTTCTGAAATTAGAATTGAATTTTAGATGGTTTGGGAAAATAAAAGAATTTATTTAAAAGGAGATAAATTTGTTTGAAATCAAATTGATAATTGATCGGGTATTTGAAATAAATAATTTGTGAAATCGATATAAAATCTATTTGGTGTTTGGACAAAAAAATTGATTCTTGTGTTGAAAAATAAATTTGGAAATCGATTTGTGAAAACGATTTAGTCTTTGGGATTAAAGTTAAAATCAATTTGAAATGTGATTCAGTGTTGAAGTAAATGCAGAAATCAATATGAAATTCAATTTGGGATTTGAAATAAAATGGAGAAATCAATTTTTAAAGTTGATTCGGGTTTGAAAATAAATATTTGGAAAATGATTTGAAAATCGTGTAAAAGTGGATTTTTGGGAATGTAAATTCCGAATAGAATTGGTAAAGGAAAGGGAAATTTGTTTTAAAAATAAATATTGATTTATTTTTAAAAGTGTGGAAAATATGGTTTGAAATCGGATTTTCAAAGTGATGAAGTGTGGAAATAAATTTACAAATTTGAAATAAATCGATAAGGATTTATCTAATTGGTTTAAATGGACCATAATATGATTTGAAATTGATTTTCAAACGTGAAGTATGAAATATGATTTGAAATTGATTTTTCAAATGTGAAGTGTGAAATACGATTTGAAATGGATTTTCAAATGTGAAGTGTGGAAAAATATATATCTTGTGAAAAGATTTGAAATTTAATAATTTGGAAAAAATTATTTAAATTGGATGCTTGTTGTGAATGTTATTGATAGTTAAATAACCGACTATCAATATTTGTCTTTGAAATGACACTTGATTTGTTTTTAAAACAAACGCTCATTATTCGGTTAAGCCGGGAGAGGACCTTTGTGTCATATAACCCATTCCGAATAGTGATACGTCGTGAATGGATAGCATTTGAAGACCGGTGTGAAGACCGGATATTTGTGAAAATGAAAGGACAACCTGTCGAATGTCTCTGCACCGAGTTGCTCCGGTATAGAGATTTATATCACTCTTTTTGTGATGGGAAGTCCGGACGTGATTAGTGAATATCCGGATTGCAAGGGCTTCTTTGGAAGTGCCTTCGGTTCCGTTCGATCCCGGAACGGACTTGTATGGATGTGTGTCTGACGTTACACTTTGAGATGTAAAGCTGGTTTCTATCAAATACATTTCTGTTGGTGGCGGAGAATTTATTCTCTTAGCTTAACACCCTTCTCTGAGACGTACGAGCTCAGAGGTTATGTAGTTGATGGTTACTAGTGATACATTCCCAAATTGGTAATGTGGCACACGAAGTGCTGATGATCATTTGTGGATCAAAGCGTGGATTTGTGAAAAAGCGTGGCTTTGTGAAAAAGCGTAGCTTTGTGGACGAGACTTCGTCGAGCCTCACAACCCGGTAATGGTCGAAACAGGAATGTTGCGACAAAGGTTTGTAGGGGTAGCGCCCCTAGGGTATGCCATTTCCTTCTGGATAAAAGGTGATATCATGGTATGGAGCCCAGATATTTTACCTATGTTGATTATATTTTGTGGCTGTTGCTTTTCGATTGAGGATCCTCGGATAAAGGTCGGTAACGACCGGGGGATGGCATAGCTCGTGTGTTAGTTACCTAGTTACAGCTCGGTTAGAGCGTGAGGTAGCGTCGGCCTTTTGTTTGCGGAGATCCGGTTAGGATCCGGGGCGTCTTTCCAGAGGCGTTTCTATTTCGGTGTAAGGAAGTTCCTTAGCCTGATCATTTGTTGGAAATCCAAAGAAACAATACGAACCCTGTACGGTTTTTATTTATATTACCTGCTATGGAATGTGGCGGTAACCTGCTATTGAACGTAGTAGCTATAGTAGACATACAACAATAGTTGTATGTTGGCTAAGATTGATATTATACTTTCGAAATGTTTTCCACACTAGACATTAATAATAATATCAATTGATTTTGCGTAGTAAGCATTTTTGACTATCATAAGGAGAAATCTCCTCCAATTCTGCGTTTGCATTGTGTGTGTGGTGGGAGGCCTTATGGTAGTTTCATTTTTTCAAAAGCATTGCGAAATTGTTTTATTTTCTTTGCGAAAATAACTGTTTTACGATCTCACACCAGTCACCATGACTGACCTGGAGTTTATTGTTCCCTTTCTAAACTCTGGGTGCCCATAATTTTCCACACGGGCAGCCTAGAGTTATTGTTATCAGGATATTCTGGATATTCTAGAGCTTTGGAGATGAGCTGGATGGCGAAGCGTACTATCGTATTTGTTATTTATTCCGCTGTGTATTCTGTATGAGGACAAGTTATATAACTGTCCATTGTTGTAAACTCTGATGATTGATGTATGTATAAACTGATATAGTCTTTTGTTTAAAGATTATTGATTTATCTATTGTATATTATTCCGCTGCGAAATGTGAGATTCTGATAATTGTTTCTGATTCTGTTTCTGTTCTTTCTTTTTCTTCTATCTTTTCTTCTACCTCTTCTTTTAACCCTAAAGTTTCGCGTTTCCGCCATTCGATTATTCGACAATTTGGTACAGTGGACGTATCGGTGTCGGGTTTTCGGAAGACGGATTTGCGGGTCTTTACAATTAATATTTCCTGATGGGATTTCCTCTAATCTTCGTAGATGTGTCGACTATAAGAATGGTAAACTGATTGGGATGAAAATCATGATTGTCATGTAATGATGGAACATTCGTTACCCGTTATTTCAAAGAACCGTTGCCCACAAAAGTTTGGACGGTTGTAACAGAACTTAGTTTGTTTTATAAGGAGCTATTTTCAACTACCTTAAAAGTTGATCGTCTACGTAAACTTGAGGAAGAAATTCCTATACTGATCTACGAACTGGAGAAAATATTTCCTCTTGGTTTCTTTAATGTAATGGAGCATTTAACTTTTCATCTTCCATTTAAAGCACGTCTTCGAGGCCCTGTGCATTATGGATGGATGTATCCGTTTGAAAGGTATTAATATCGAGTATGTTAAATTTTAGTTTAACCACATGTAATAAAATTTAATTATAATTATTCTTAACATGTACTCAAATCATCTAAAGAAAAAAGTGAGACAAAAAGCACGAGTTGAAGGTTCAATATGCAAATCATATATCGAAGAAGAAGCTTTGTTTCTCTCATTATTTTAGTGACCATGTGAACTTATCTTTTGAAAGTGCTATGTGAAATGATGAGGACATTGAACAAGGTTCTTCTAAATCAATGCTATCTATTTTTAGACAGCAGGGACGCCCTGCTAGAAAATGTATGGAAGTATGGTTAGACGACAGAGATTACCATGTAGCCCACACATTTGTTCTTCTTAACATTGCAGAAGTTATGACATTTATTAGGTATTAATAAATAACACATCTAAAATTATTTACTTGAATAATACATGTGTGTATTAATTATAATGCAAAATACTATCTATATATGCAGTATTTACGAATCACAACATCCAAGCGTGGATATCAGCAAAAATTTTGCTACTTGGTTTTCGAACAACTTTTATGATCCGGTAGATTATGTGGTTCAACGAAGGGTTGAAACATCTTGCAATGGGACCAGAAAGAAAAGTCAAGACATATCCAATATTCTTTGTTAGTGGATACAAATTCAACACCACAGAATATGGGGCTGAAAAATTAGCTAACAATATCGGTGTATATGTTAAAGGTAATGATGATCCAAATGATCACATAAATGATTTTTACGGCATGTTAACTCAGGTTTTGCAATTAACATATTTCACTAGACCTGTAGAAGAAGTTTATTTGTTTAGATGCAACTGGTTCAGTAATGTTCCAAGTTCTGGAATCAACGTGCATCAAAAATATAATATTATTGAAATAAAGCATACATCACGTTATCATAAGTACGATCCGTCTATACTAGCAAAACAGGCCCTACAAGTTTATTATGCTCCTTATCCATCTATAAAAAGAGATAAAGCAGATTAGTCGGCGGTTTTTAAAATGAAGGAAAGATTTACGTTTGATGGAAAGAATATTCCGAATAAACAAGCATACCAAGTGGATATCGAGGAAAATGGAAAATTTTGCAATAACAGATGATCAAACCGATTTTGGACCTATAAATGATGAATCAAATGTATTAGTAGAAGCATTTGAGACCACAAAGGAAAACAATATAGAGTACGAGATCGAGTCTAAATAAGAAAACGACAAGGACTAATTTAATAGTATACATGTTGAAAAAAGGTAATTTATGGGAGTATTGATGTTACACTTTTTTGTATGTTACATGCGATTATTGATGTTAAATCTTGATATGTTTACTCATAATTAAATGATATGTATGTGACAGGTATTACAGATGTCCTTCTTTAGGCGGCAGAGTTCTTCACAGTCTGGTTCCCCCTCTAGGTCTTAGAGGGGACAGTTCGCAGCAGTGGTGATGGCAGCAACCCTTCACAGAAGGCACCGCGTACGGTAGTTAGATTGCTACCGAAAGCTGATGGCTCGTAAGTATTAAATTTACTTCAGCGTTGTAAATATTTTGTATGATGTATTAGTCATGATTTATCTGTATCATATTTATTGCAGGGGTTTTGAGCTTGAGCCTTCTAACATTGTTCTGAGCATATCGAAGTAGGCATACAGGAGCCGTATGACTACATACTGGTCGAAGTGGAGTAGAATCCCAGACCATGTATGGGAGAGCATATGGCAGGACTTCTTGGTAGGTGTAAGGTTATATACCATTATACATAATCACTTTACAATTTGCTGACTAAGTATAAATGTATAACTTATATTTTTTCAACATATATATACAGGGGCAGTAGACTTACAAGAGAAGGACGTACCTCTTTGCCAGCGCCATTAGAACTCAAAAGTGGCAAAGAATTATAGGGATATGATGTCTACCGTAAGAAAAACTAGGAAGAAGCCAAGCTGGATGGGCGCCAGCGTCTGGGATGCTTGGGTCGCATGGTGGAGTAGCAATGAATTAAGGTGAGTCTATCAGATATCACCTTAATTCATTCAGTACAGAATACATAATTTATACTGTAAAATATAATCTTAATTTTTAATTTGCAGGCGGAGTCGGACAGGAACTCTGTGAACAGGCAGAAAAATCCAGTTACACACCGTGGTGGCTCGAAATCATTTCATCATCATTGCGAGGACCTGGTAAATTAATTAATTGCAATTACGAACAGTTATTACATTTTTAGTATAAATTTGTATGGACGACAATAATATACACCAATTATTGCAGGAAAGAGCGCGTGCGGGTCCCGTCATGTATATGGACGTGTTTGAGCATACCCGTGCCATTAGACAGACAGACGACGAGGGATCAGTGTCGTATACCTGGCATAAGGATGATAGAGCATACGCCGCACATGTAAGTATATTTTAAGTTATAAGTTATTAATAATGGTCATTTTAATTAATCAGTTATAAAATATTATAATAATGTCATGTAATATTTATTTGTATTTAATTTTCCATTGTAGGAAAAATTTATGCAAGCATGTGCGCGGATGCTTGAGCATTCGGGACGGGAGCAGTTGACCACTAATGGGGAGGACATGATCTTTGACTCTGTTACGGACCCGATCTAGAGAAATAGACGCTACGGCTACGACAATTAATCGGTAGTTTATAAAAATTTACTACGTTGTAAAATTTGCTTAAGTTTTATCAAAATTACGTAATAACTTAAACATATTTCGACTTGTTTTGTAGGCTCAGACATCACAAAGGGCTTAGCGAAGGGCTCAGGACAACGTGGAGATTAATGAGCTTCAAGAGTAGATTGCACAGCTGCAGGAGCAGGACCACCTCCAAGCAGCGCAAATGGAGCAACTGAACCAGCGTTTGGATGAGTATGTGGAGCGTCATGGAGCATTCCCTTCGTCTGGTGGTTGCGAAGCCGATGATGAGTCATGAATTACGATTTACAGTTTTTTTTGAAACCGGTGTATATAATATTGAGTGATAGTGAGGTTGGTTTATGAACATGTGGTGTTTGACATTGATTTGTGTGGTTGATTTGGTGGTTGATTGTGGAGTTGATAGGTGGAGTTAGACGTTGGATGTAAGTATTGCAGTTGGATGGGCGAGACTGATGATGGAAGGTTTGTTTTGTATTAATTGAATATGTTTGCGTTTGATATGGTGATGTTTGAGTTTTATATTGATATTGATTTCAGCTTATATATCTGATTTATATATTGATTTTGATGAGTTGTGTTATATATGTGTATGGAAGTGATGCTCGGCTGCAGAAAAAAAAATCACCTAGACTTTCGACGAATTCCGATTGCTCCCGGTGGCGTAATGGCCAATTTTTTCGGCGACTAGCGACGGCTATCTGAGCGAAAATTGCGACGGTTAGCAATGGCTAACGATGGCTTAATGGAAAATTTCCATGCCACGTGGTCGTCGTTGCCGTCGGAAACGCCGTCAGAAGAGTCGTCGGAAGAGCCATCGCTAGCCGTCGTAATACCTTTGTCGAAGCCATCGGAAGTGGACGAAAGGCGTGATCCGTATTCCGACGGCATTTCCAACGGCTCACGACGGCCGCCGACGGCTGCGTGCACTACACCAGAAAAGCCATTTTGCCACGGTTCTGGGCCGTGGCTAAATAATTTTGCCACGGCCCAGAGCCGTGGCAAAATGGGGAGTGATAAAAATTTTGCCACGGCTCAGAGCCATGGCTGAATGAAATTTGCCACGGTTTAGAGCCGTGGCTAATTTTTATATCATTAAAATTAGCCACGGCTCTAAGCCGTGGCTGAATAAAATGAAGCACAAACAATAACAGTTGTAATACATCACCAATAAACTTCAGACAACACAATAAAATTAGCCACGACTCTGTATAAAAGCTTCAGACTACACAAGCAAGCTAGAATCAAGAATAGCTCTATATAGAGATATGCCAACCGAAAACAGGAGCACATACATTACCAATAAACTGAAGTACATTAGCATTTTATAAAGATCAATCCCTACAATACTTCCTCATGAAATAACTTGTTTTGCAAAGACCAACGTATCTGTGCTAATTCAAAATACAAATTCATATTTCTCATGCCCTCAAATCCCACAAGACGATAATACAACATAATGCATCATTAGGTGTCCTGCAAGCATCAGATGCACATATTAAAACTTATTATTATTATTTTTGTATATTATATATGTGTGTGCCCTTTAAAAAAAGTGTGTGTGTGAAAGACACACTTACAAGAGATGATAAAAAAACAGGATATTCGAACTGATTTTGGGTTCGAAAAACACAAATACAATACATAGCATATACTCAGTTTTGCATATGTCTAAATAAATGGCTAAATTACCTAATCAAATATGCAAAATTATGCATATGCCATTTAATTCTCTGAGTCTTATGAACAGACGGAAAAAAATTCTGAGAAAATCAAATGAGGAAAACAGTAGTTATGAGAAACTATATAAAGGCTGAACAAAGAAAAACATAAAAGAGAAGATATAATATGTAGAAAATATATTCCAATATAAATCCTTTTTGAAATGGATTCAGGCTGTTTTCAAAACAGTGTTTAAATAGCAAATCAAAAGGTTCAAAATTTAAATTGAAATTGGATAGATCATATGTTGCATATTTCAAAAGAGTAATATTGTAACGTGTGAGTGCGTGCGCATGTAAGCTAAAAAGTATAGATACTTACCTTTACCTGTTTATATGCGATAATATAGATCATCGAACGGAAATTAAAAACGTGAAAAGCATAAAATTGCCTTTTCATATAGATAATTACTATCTTTAAATTTTATTTTAATGTTTGAGCTTCTATATTTCTTGTTGTAAAGCTTGATCTACTCTCCTATTCCTTTTTCGATAATAGTTTCAAGTATCTTGATATCTTTTATTATTAGTATTATTATTATTTGAACGTTTATTGACTTTTTTTTTCTTTCTTAACTGTGGTTTGAATTGAGTTCTGAGACAAAATATGAAATCCAAATGAAACTGAGGAGAGTCATTCTGATACATGGTTCGAAATCATAAGATTTTAGTAATCAACGGTTCAGAGTGTAACGTTCTTACATCTTAATTTTTCAGACCTGCTGGTCCTTTTAGAGTTTATGGAGATGAAAATTGGTAATTGCAAGACTAGATTATCAGCTGAGTTTAATCAAAAATGCCTTTGAATCATATGATAGAGATGGAAAAATGAGTAAGGATGCAAAGCACCAGGAGTGGTTATGGAGAATCTTACTTGAATGTCCCAAGAAGAGCACTGTCCTAGTCTAAAACACGTGATCAACAATATACATACATACATATATCGGTTTAATTTACTAATAAACAACCAAACTGATCCTAGAAATCGCCATAGGATGTACATATAAAATCTCCTAGCAAAGACCAGCTGGCATACTATTAACTGGATATTTTTTTCACTTGTATTGAATGAAGACTGTGTCATCTATCAACAAATTTTACAAGAAAATTGTAAACTTGGAGGGTGGTAAAAGTAGTTTCAAACGTGTACAAGATAAGAAAAATCTTGAATCTATTGAACAAACTAAATGCTGAAATGGGCATGGTTATGCAAAACATACTTCTAAAAATGTTGCAATGAAACAAAATACAAGGAGAAAGTCACCTATTGATAGGCATGGAAACATAGGCCAACATTGGTTGAAATGCTAGAATAAGAGGGATGAAGAGCTTCCCTCTGTTATTAGGATTTGGACCATCAACCAATTTCTGATCAACTAAGATTGATTTGCCGCCATTGATAATTACGTCTGTGATTGTTTGAACCAAATTTGGAATCCATGCAGTGCCATTGGGAAGAATCTGTATGCAGTAAATGAGTTACAGTAACAGTGATATACGACATTCAAATGAAGAGGTATTTAGAGTATACGTTTGAAAAAGAACTAGGAAAGTATGAATAACTTAGAGAAACGATACCTTTTCACCATCTTCATTTATCTTGCATCTCCCACTGTTCTCAACTAAGGCAACTCTAAGGTACTATCTAAATAGCATGCTCTAGTATTGATAATTAGTCGCACTACAATGAATTACATGATAAATATGTTGTGTATTTGAATTCATTTCTGATGTACTTTTGTTTAGCTCCTTCATCAAATATTATTTATGCATGGATGTTAGATATTTTGATATTGAGCTAGAGATAACAAACTTATGAAATTGCATGCATTCGTCAAATGGACAAAGCATCACTAAAATCACAAAAAAATTTCCAGCATGTGAAGAACATTAATCAAGTCAATGTAACAATTTACATTAATATAATCTCAAACTTCAGATGTATCATTCACTTTAATAACTAGTACTACATTTATTTTGAAGATGAAGCCTTTGATCTTGAATTCAAATTTCCAACAAATATAACCAATTTTGATTATTATTCTGTTAAAAATAAAAATAAAAGTACTTGGTAGCTGATAATATAGTTTCACAGGCATCAGAGAGTGAAAAGGAATATCATATATCATGAGCAAACTAAGAAGATGAATGTTGATTTCTAGCTTGATGTGTTAAGATTTATTTCTCTCATTTTTCAACAGGATTTTCAAACATTTAAACATAATCTTGATTATGTTACGAATTTGATAACTCAAAAATACTAAATAAAAATGATTATTTTCAATTTTATATACAATCTAAAATACCATATTGATTATATAGTTTACTTAATAGAAAAAAGTTAGGTGTGTAGTAAATCATTACTTCGAGTTATCCACACAATCATTGACGTTCCATTTTATTATTAATTCACGATTTTAAAGTTCACAAATGTAGTTTAAACTCGCCTAAATATCATTCTAAATATGTTGAAAAGAACATTTCAGTTTCTTCATTTTAATCTGTATGTTTAAACTCGCCTAAATACACCGAGAACTCTTTTCTTGATAAACATGAAACTTTTATCACTTTCAAGAACAAATCCAAAAGGCATATAAATTTATCCCATTTTGATGGTCAAGGTTGTGCCAGGTGAGGATTTGATTCCATTATTCTTAATACACGTTAGGCTTTTTTATGCGTTATTGTATGATTTAATTGAACATTGTCGCTTGTAAGCTTGATGATACACTAATTCAGATTTTAGGCAAATTGAAGAGCTAAAAAATGTCATTTATATAAAAAATCTTGAATATGTTCCTCATTTGAATGTCATGCTAATTCAATCAATATTATGCACAACAATAAAGATATTAGGTGAAAACTGGAACTGTATCCATTTAGCCTTAATAAAATTACCAGTTTGAATTCAGACTCTGCCCGAGCTTTCTCAGAAACTGGAACCCGATCAGGACGAGAGTCAAACACTTTTTGTAACGGATCGGATTTTCGCGCTCGAAAATCAACATCCGTACTTCACATTGTACTAGAATGCTGCAGATTCGACCGTTCAAATCCGATTCGCCGGAGCTATAACACAATTAAGTAAATAACACAGCGGAAGAAAAGAATAATACATTGATATATAATATCTGATACAATAGAGTGATACAATGAATATCAATATACATCAGAGATATGATACAACAAATAGCAGCGGAAAAGAAAAGATAACAACAGCAGCGGAACAATATCAATAGAAGTGATAACTCCAAAATGATCTTCAGACAAGAATGAATCCACAACTCCAAGATAAGCAACTCCGATGAATGAACTAGCTCCAGATAATCTACTAAACCTGAATATCTGAAAACCCCAACTCTAGACTGCTCGTGTGGAAAATTATGAGCACCCAGAGTTTAGGAAGGGAACAATAAACTCCGGATCAGTCATGGGACTGGTGTGAGCAACAAAAACAGTTTAACTTTAAACAACAACAAAAGGTTTTAAACATTGAAATCCGCAATGCTTTTGGAAAATGAAACTACCATAAGACCTCCCGCCACACACACAATGCAAACGCAGAATTGGAGGAGATTTCTTCTTATGATAGTCAAAGATGCTTACTACGCAAAATCATTTGAATATTATCATTAGTGCATAGTGGAAAACATTTCGAAAGTATAATATTAATCTTAGCCAGCATACGACCAGTATCGTATGCCTACTATAGCTACTATGTTCAATAGCAGGTTACCGCCACATTCCATAGCAGGTAATACAACTAAAACCGTACAAGTCACGTATTGTTTCTTTGGATTTCCAACAAATGGTCAGGCTAAGGAACTTCCTTCCGTCGCATGGGATCGCCTCTGGCGGGACGTCCCGAGAGACAAACTGCTCTTTGCCAAACAAGGCCGGGTTACCCCTGTAACAGGTAACTCACGAATATGCCACCTCCCGGTCCTTTGGGACCTTTATCCGAGCTCGGTATCCAACATCACACATCATAAAGAAAGTGTATCCACATGAGTAAGTATCTGGGCTCCATACCATGATACCACCCCTTTCCAGAAGGAAATGACATACCCTAAAGGGCGCGACCCTCATAACCTTGCCGCAACGATCCTGTTTCGACCATTTCCGGGTTGTGAGGTCCTGACGAAGTCTCGTCCACAAAGCTACGCTTTGTCACAAAGCCATGCTTTGGGTCAACAGATGATCAACCTATGATCACAAAGATATAAGATCAAACAAATGATCATATCGCAAATGATCAAACACTGATCATTTCACAGCAGCACTCAGCATGCCACATTACCAAATTGGGACATATCGCTGATAAATTTCAACTACATAACCTCTGAGCTCGTACGTCTCAGAGAAGGGTGTTAAGCTAAGAGAATAAATTCTCCGCCACCAACAGAAATGTATTTGAAAGAAATCTGCTTTATATCTCAAAGTGTAATGTCAGACATGTATCCATACAAGTCTGTTCCGGGATCGAACAGAACCGAAGGCACTTCTCACGAAGCCCTTGCAAATCCGGATAATTTCCAATCACGTCCGGACTTCCCGTCACTAAGGATGATAAAACCTCTATATCGGGGATCAACCGATGCAGAGTAACTCGACGGTAATCCTTCCGTTTTCAAAAATATCCGGTCTTCAAATGCTATCCATATACGACGTATCACATATTCGGAATGGGTTATACGTCCCAAAGGTCCTCTCCCGGCTAAACCGAATAGTGAGCGTAATATTTAAAAACATATGGATATTGGGATTTTAATTAAGTCACAACTTATTACCCAAAATCTTTCTTTTCAAATGGTTTCAATCGATTACCATTTCAAATCTTTTAAAACAAAAAGATTCAATCTTTACGGTTTAAACAGTTTCCACACTTTAATCTTTTAAACAAAAGATTCATTCATAGATTTTCCAAATTAATTTCCCTTTCAATTTGATTAACTCGTTAAACCTTTAAATCAAGATTTAACTTGTAGCTTTCAAAACAATTCCATTTCAAATGGTTTAAACAAATCATCATTCTAAATCTGTTAAAAATAAACAGATTCAATTCATAGCTTTTCAAAACAATTTATTCATAACTTGGAAAACCATTTTTCAATTCAATCTTGAAATTCCTTCAATTAAACTGGAATTTCATTGCTTATCTAAAAGCTTTTATTCTTTTAAAACAACAGTTTCATTTTGGAAATCTGGTTCATTCATACAAGTTGAAATCCTTGGGTTAAATCTAAATTCTCAAAATTATACTTTTAAATGGTTTAAATTCAGATAAACACATTTATAACATTTTCAATCCCTAGTTTCAAATCATAGGATTCAATTTCAAATTTGAATTCAAATTTAAATCAAATTATTTAAATTTTGAAAACTCGATTAAGTTATTCAAAATAACTTTTATCTTTGAAATTCTATTTCAATAGCTTTTCTCTTTAAACCCAAATTTCAAATTTCAAATTCAATTGAAATTAAAATTTCAATTTCAAAAACATCAAATTTAAATTATCTGCGACTTAACCGATTTCCACGTGAAATCCATATTTGTGTGTGTAAAGGTGTAGTCTAGGGGTTTTACACAATAGTGCAGCATCATACAATCATCACAGATCAGAATACAGAAATATAGTTCGATAAGCGGTATAAGAACAACGCTTATCATATAGATCACAGAGATATATCACAGATAAGTAAATTACAGATCACAACATAAATCAGGATATATCACAAAGCATCACAAATCAGAATATCAAACAATTCAACATTCAATAGAATTCAAGCATTCATAAGTAAGATTAGTTAATATCTGATTTTAATTAATTTATACCAGGTTAATTACTTATGAATGAGCTACAAATTTTGGTTAATTAACATCAATAAATTACAAATCGTTTTGATTAATTATTCTTTAATCATTTATAAATTACCTATTAATAATAATATATTTTAACCATTAATTATTATTATTATCTTTTAATTAATTATCTTAACAAATTTACCTTTAAATTAATCACATTAATTGATTTATCATATTAATTAATGTACCATTTAATCAATTATTCTTAATTAATTACTTTAATTAATTATTCCTCAATTAATAATCTTTTCTTAATCGCCTTCATTAATTAATCAACCCTTAATTTATAAATTATTCTTAATTTATCACATTAATTAATTAGCCCTTAAACAAATTATTGCTTAATCACTTGAGTACTCAACCTTTAATCATTAATTTATAATCCTTAATTCACAAATTTATTGATTAATCCTTTGATTATCCTGAGTAATCATCACTTAATTATATTTCTAGATTATTAATATATATATATATATATATATATTTTTCTAACTTAAGCATTCAAGTTAAACAAATTTTATAACTTTCTTAAATCGAATGCTAAATAAAACATTTAAACTTGTTCAACATTTAAATTTTTAGAACAGATTAAAATTCAAGATTTGGGTTCATAGTAAACTTAAATCCATATTTAGACTTGATTTAAATCTTGCTTTAAATTTTAAAATTTCATTTTAAAACTTAGGATTCGAAAGTTCATTTGAAACTATACCTTAAACTTTTACCTTAAAACACAGTTTAAATTTTTATTTCAGATTTTTAAATTAAACTTTAAAATCTGAAAACTATCAGGTTTTAAACCTGAAACCCTATTTAAATATTTTAAACTTTTTATTACCTTTCAGATTTTAATGCAAAGATAAATTTGAATTCAAACTTAAATCTGGATTTAAACTTGATTAAAATCTGTTTACAATCTAAGTTTCCATTTAAATTTCATAAAAACTCAAACTGCTGCCAGATTTCCAAAACCTGGAACAACAATTGTACTCGAGTCAATTTAATTACTTCGAGTCTTCACCTCCCCTGCTTCGAGTCAAGCATATGAATAACCCGAGTTTCCCACCAATTTTCCCGAGACCAACCCTTCTTCCCCAAAACTCCAAACCCGATACGAATTACCACGCGTGCACGTGCACACGAAGCCCCATTACCTCCGGTCATCGTGGTGACCACACACAAATCGCTAATCATCTTCTCCAACGACTCGACCATCCATCACCATTGTTTTGTTTAAAATTTGAAAACGAACCGATCAACCAAAATCTAGAACAAAACTGGAACAACATCTCCTGCCCCAAAACCTGTCACGGCGTCGTTCTCCGAGCTCCTCCCACCGTTACGTCTAAAACTCCGGCCATCTACTCCTTAATACTTGCTCCACCAATCCTCCAAATCTCGTAGCACTCGACGCATCATGGAAAGAGAACGAGAAAAAAAAATGCGACCCCTCATTAAACTAGGGTTAAAAATTTCGATCCCTCACCGCCGACGCCACCGTCGCTTCCACCACCTCCAACTATTTTTCCAAGCAACCCCGTAGGCTCGTCTACCCCCTCGGACAACCTCGACTACCCCAGTTCACTATCACGCCGGAGTTTTACCAAAAACGTTTATAATACAAAGTCGAACTGCTCTTAAATCCTAACACTAAAAATTACCAAACGTATCTTAAAAATCATCATTTAAGGTAAGGATTCATACTACATACATGAATCAACGTTTTATTAAATTCGAAAATTTCAGAAATTTAAGTATCATCTGTAAATTTAATTCTTCTTCTTGAATACGTTTTACTTCATACAATTTATTTTTAGCTCTCAGATCTTACTTAAATACATGTTTTTGCTTTAGATATTAAAGCTTAAAAATGATTAAAAAGATAGGAATTGAATTGATTTCTATTTGGTTTCAATCCTGGACCATAGAACAGAGAAGAAGTATACGTCGCAGCACTTTCAACAACATGTTCATATATTCAGTGTTTAAAATGAGTAAGATATCGAAGCATTTAAAGTCAACATAAGTCATGCACTGATTTTAATTAACTTAAGTTGTTTTACTCACCTAATATTATTTGATTTAAAACACAGAACCTGTAGAGTTTAACAAAATGATATAAACTCTTGTATACACAAACATTTCATATGGCAAACATTTGATTCATCTCCAAATACTCCAATTATCACAAGCATCACAGGCATCAGAAATCAAGCAAATGGGTTAAAAAAATGAAGTTTGCTCACCTTGATGGGAAGAAGACAGAGAATAGGACTGCAAAGCTTGGAAGTTTGCAAGTTGAAGTCTCTACTTTAATCTCTGATTTGTATGGGTTGTATTTTAAATGGAATCTTGTTTAAGTTTGAATGATTTTCAACTTCAGATTTTTGCTCAGTTTCGAAGGTGAATGAACTGGAATGGAAATAATGAAGGAAATATACAGAGATGGGTTTTGTACTGGAAATTGTTTTATAAATCTTTGATCAGAGATTTTCTAAGTTTTGTAGGCTATGGTAAGATTTATCTCATTTCGGCTGCTGGTTTCTATAATTTGGTGGCTAAAGATATTGGCATTTATTGCCATGGTACTTTATGTCTTCTTTGTTAATCTATACTTGAGATATTTGCTGTCATATTCTTTTCAATTCAGTTTGTATTTGTTTCTTTTTGCTTTGTCCTCTGACTTTATTTTGGTTGTACAAATATACTTACCCAATTTGATTTTGTACATAGATATTTATACTAGCATCTTCTTTTGCAAGTGTTCAAACATGAATACATATTAATGTTTGTATTCTATTTGTTTTTATAATATAAGTGAATACATTTCTATTTTTATCATGTTGTTGGATTTTATTTAACCAATGTGTTATTTTATATCATTACATAGTTTATTAACACGAGATTAAGATATATATCTTAACTTTATATTCTAACATCTTATATATTTTCATTTCTTAAACCATTTACTTACATTTTAAATTCAGATCAAATACATATTATATTATTTCAAATTTACTCAGATATGTTCGAATACATGTATATATTTGTTTCACAGTTGAGTATCACTGTCTTCTTATTTGTTTTCAAGTGTTCATACTTATGTTTATTTTTTATTTCTAACATAAATCATCACTTCTAATATTTATTATTATAATTTATCTTTAACCCATTTATTTACAATTTAAATTCAAATCAAATATATACATATATATTATATCAAATTTGTTCATGTATGCTCAAATACATATATATTCACATATATATAATATTTTTAAATTTAAATGATTTATACAAATATACTTGGATATCGGGGAAACTCACAATCCATTTATCGTTTTATTTCACAAATTTTATTCAAAAATTAATAAATTATCATTTTAAATATTTATAAAATTCGGGATCGTTACACTTTTGCCTCTAAGCTGCCTTAATCTGTTAAGTTACTGCAAATTCGTTAACTGTAGAGGTACATACAACCAATTTCAAATAAAACTCTTTTAAGTTGTCTTAGCTGAATCTGCTATAATCATACACAAATTACAATGCATATACTTATAGTGAAACTTATTCATAATACATACTTCTTAATCAACATCACCTGGAGTGAAGTGACAACATACCATTCATATACTACCTCCTGACTTTTCTATATTTCTCCAGAAGGATCAAAAAGCATTTGTAAGCATCTTCAAATGAGGCTTCTCTACAGAATATGGATTTCATATTCGAAAATTCCATTATGGCTTCTTTGGTATGGTTACTAAACATTGTAACAAGGTCCTCAAATATTTCAGATATATTACAGAAATCAATTTTTTCATCGTTGTATCCTTCCTGAGGCAAATGCCTAAGCCACCTCAACCACTGTAGGGAATTATCGTTCTCAACCTCAATGTACTTTTTAATGCATTTAAATGCTTCAATAAAGTTTGCATTGGTGTTTATTTCGTCAATTATGTACTGAAACATGCCTTTGTGCTTTGACATGTGAGTATCAACTGACAAAGGGTATGCAGCAACCATGCAAGCCTTTCTAAGTGTTGGGTTGTCATTAGCGACTAACCTGATTGCAATATGTAATATCATGATGAACCTACTATTCCATATCCTTGATTTAGAATCAGTATAGTTGATGATTGTACGTTTGTGCTTCTCATTCCAGTAGTGCAATGCAATATGTGTGAACCCTTCCCATCTGTAGAAAAGTGTTGTTACTTGTAAATGATGAAAATATATAATTATTTTAGAATAATCTGGCCTAAATAAAGTAATATTACTGTCCATGTCAGGTAAAAAGGGTTGCTTCTATTTCAGAGATTCTATGTTTACAAACATGATTTAAATACCAAACTATAAGAATCAAATAGTCCATTAAGACAGATTATACATTTCTAGATTCATAGACTAGTCTCCTAGATTATCAGAGAGGTGCAATGTACCCAATAATGATAAAAGCAGCCTAAATACTTAATACAGTTAACGATGTAACATAAAATTATTAAAGATGGTAGGAACACAATAATAAAAGCAGAGACAGAAACCAAAATCCTGTCCTAACAAGAAATTTTGCTAGTAAACTCGAATAAAATTAAAACGTAATCTCTAAATGCACTTACTCAAAAGGAGCTTCGACCTCAATTCCAAATGTCAGGTGTAACAAAAAATTAGCAGCCCCATCAAAATCATTTTCATCAATAATTGTACAAGCCTCGTGAAGAGATCCTTTAGGAATATATAAAATGTCCCCTTCATTTAAAAAATACTGTATATCTCCACATAAACCATCAGAAGCATCAGCTGTGGGTTCATAAAGTCTAGTTAATAGCATCTAACCTTCGAATAAGCAACCTTTTACATCTGTACTTTTCCACATCAAATTTTAAACATATACGATTATATCAATTAAGAAATTATTGGATTTCAATTTAGTTCAGCACATATAACATCAATTTTATTGACTATAAAACAAAAATAAAATAAACATGATATTAAATTAAATATCGTACCTGACCGAGTGAAGGTTGAGAGAAAGGCGAAAAACCTAGTATTTGAGTGAGAACGATTTATGCGATTTGATTGAGAATACGAGCTATTCACGTTTATGTTGGAGCAATGTGGATTTAGGTGAAAATTGATGAGAGTTAGGGCGCGGGATGGAAATTATTTAGCTAGGGTACATGGGTTAATTTTGGAAGGGGGCGTTCTTTTTTGGAGAAGGATGAGAGCTTCATCTCAATGTATACACGCTAAGGGACGGAAAAAATTTGATAACTTTGGAATGGTTCATGGCCATTGCTAAATTGCCACGGCCAGAAACCATTGTAATTTATTTTACCACGGCTCAAAACCGTGATAAAATTGCCACGGCTCATGACCGTGGCAATTTATCCGCATTGGGGTGTGGCAAAATGAGCAGTATGGTGTAGTGGAGCCGCTGGAAATTGCCCTTTCTCCTGTAGTGGTTCAGACTCGATAAGTTATAGTAGTGAATTGTGTTTTGTTTGGATAAAATAAAGTTGGCACAAGGCTCATAAGCTAGCTTATAAGTTAGCTAACTCCTCATTCATTTTCATACCATGATACATTTCATTTTCTATCTCCTAACTAGATTGCTAATCATTTCCTAAAGCCTACCCTAAATCCACTAATCTAAGGTTGAATAAAAAGCCACTACAATTCTTCTCATCGCATTCCTCACAAAACTCATCACTAGATTAGCTTGAAGTGGAGTTTGGAGCTTCATCACAAATTTCAAGAGAGCTAGAATTTGGGTTTTGGTGATTTAAAACTTGGCTTGGAGAAGAAGAGGTGGGTGGAATGATTCTCTAACTATATTTACTTGTTATACTTTATGGATTTATTTATTAATGATTATGATGTTGTATGAAGTGATCTATAGAATTCTAGGGGATAGTTTAAGCTAATGTTTATGTTCTAAATATGATTACATCGACACATTATTTATTAAAGATCTTATTAACATTTTTGGAAAAGTTAGTAATCCATGAAATGGTCATGGGGTTAATTGAATGATTATGTGTGATGTTATGATGATTTAGAGATTAACCGAGTAATATGTGTTAGAACTTGGTCTACTTGCAGTAGAAGTTATGGGTGAATTTAAAAAAAATTCTCTTATGCAATTACATTACAACAACTCATACAACTATATGTTGTCCAAATATATATTTGTATATAAACTATTAATTTTATGTATAAATATTATAAATATACGTAAATTAATATATATGTATACGTTAAGTTTGTTTAATTAATTTTATGTAAATGCATAATATATTAAATATATATACATACATATATATATATATATATGAATGAATATATAAATTTCTGTAAACAAAATATTAATAATATATATATATACATATATTATTATAATATATTTTTATTTAAATATAAATAAGTTATTTAAATATTAAAATAATTTTTTTATAAACCATGAATAATATATGTACAAATATATATACATATACATATACATATATTAATAAAGTATTATTTTTTTATTATAATATATATATATATAAACACACACATAAACATATTTGTAATATATAAATATATATTAATTTATAAAATTATTAAGTTTTTTTTATAAAATTCTAGATCATGTGCATAGCTCATAAACAATTTATTACTATTTTTATTATTTTAATAGAATATTCATTCAAAATTTCATAAAATATTAAAAAAATTATTTTTTGAAACTTTATTTCAAATTTCAAATTTTTAGCAAAGCATAAGTGATATTTTGTTGTTTGAGAAATTTTCCCATAATTTTTCGGTTTAAATAAATTTTAAATGATTTATTAATATTTGACCGAATTAAATATTAATTTTTTAAAAATAATAAAAAAATGTTTTTTGGCTAAGAAATTATTGATATTAGCATAATTTTATAAAATTTAAATAATAATTTTCATTACATATTTATATTAATATAATTAATTTATGTAGTAAATTGTTTTAAATAATAATAAATATTGGTAAAAAAATTATTTTCTTACTGTAGAAAATTATTATTACTATAAAATTTTATATCTAAAATGAAATGACTAATATTAACCATAGTGTGATGTTGTAATTAATTATAAGCTATGTATATGCTTGTAATTAAATAATTCACACACACACACACACACACATATATATATATATATTAGTTTAATAAAATATTAAATTATATTATTATTAGATGTAGCCATACCGATCTTACATATGTTAAAAAATTGTTTACTTTAGAAACATAAATATATACACGCATATAACCAAACTAATTTGTGACAATATTATTGCAGACAAGAATCATCACGTAACTACAATATAGTATACATACATACATACACACACACACACAATAAAATATTATACTGAGAACTATAAATTATAATCTAATAAAAACCATACCTTAATTCCAAAGCCTTGAAGTACATCTTGAAAAGATAAACTCTCCCCTTGAACTCTTTTCGATTCAGCAGATTGTTAGTTATTGAACCGTTGACTTTCAGCTATCGAACAGTGATCAAAATTGAATTGAATCTAGTTTATACAGATAGAAAGGCAAGG
This sequence comes from Allium fistulosum, assembly GCA_030737815.1. Lineage (NCBI taxonomy): Eukaryota > Viridiplantae > Streptophyta > Magnoliopsida > Asparagales > Amaryllidaceae > Allium > Allium fistulosum. Next base: position 530,833,171 of record CM060908.1, on the reverse strand, counting down.
GTATAATTTCGGCTAACAAGATGGAAGAGGAGGCAATAAAAAATACAAAATGATTAGGTTAGAGATGCTTATATAGTGGACAGAAAGGAGAAAAGCATGGATCCGATCACATACTCATTCTTCTTTAATTTGAACCATCCAAAACCAAGCCAATCTAACTCTAAACAAGCAGCCCCTTAGCCTATGTTGTTGCTCAAATTACCTGCCCTCGTGATGGGCCTTGAACCCATTCAAGGCTCGAATGAATATTTTACATTTTAAATCTAATTTAGACGTTTATCGATATTATATATCGATTAATGTATTTGTAACTTTTATAAATACATTTAATATTCGTTTATCAAATCAAAATCAAATTTATAAATAATATTTCATAAATATTTTTAATTTAATTAATTTATAACAATTGCAAATTAATTAAATCATTTGGTTAAAAGAGAATTTATTGTTTCGGTTGTGTGACTCGTCAGGTGTAAATTTGATCAGCGATTAGTATCGAACTATTCGAATATTAATGTTCACAAGTCTCATAGCAGATGATGTGAAATTTTGGTCAAATTTAGTGCTTCCTTGGTTAAGCGTTACCCGGTTTTGACTTTTATTTACACAAATTCTCTTTATCAAAACGATATCACTTTGAGCTTATGGAATTTGGTAATAGTCAAAATTCCAATATTGTCCATATTCAACTCTATTATCCAAACACAAAGTCCTTAGTTCAATAATAATAATTATTATTAACCGAACTGCTCTAGCTAGAGACTTTGATTTTAACTTGACTTCAGTTGACCGTGGTACAAATCGTATATAAGTAAGGAGATGAATCCTCTCTTAAATTGTGTTTCACTTCCAATACTTCTACTTGACCCAACTATAGTCACATGATGCAAGCCGTGCCATGATTTGACTATAATCAAAGCGGAGCTTTCATATTGAAGATCGATAAAATTGTCAAGTCGAGAGAACTGTGTAAATCAGTCACATCGATATTTATTTATTGACCTTATTTATATTAACCAACGGATAACTATCGAGTGAGTGGTTCCATGATTATCAGTACGTAACCCCTAGGTGTCTCTAGCAGTCATGAGCAATACACTGCCCATCATTTGGAAAGCTTGCATTCTCCCTTTACAGGAAACATTTTATAAGGGAGGAGTGGTATGGGGTGAAGTAGGGGAGGTATGGCATGTACAGTGAAAGGGGTATGGTGTGAGTTGATGTGGGTATAGGTATGGATTATTTATATTATAATATCCGGTACAATTTAGGCTCCTAAAATTCCAAATTCTAATTGAGGCGTGCTCACTGGCATTCTATACTAAATAACCCTATTCCAAACACAATGGAACTAGTGTCGAGACCTAATTCGATCATATGCAGAAGTTAGCTTTTCAAATCCAATTATATTAAGTAAATTTCCTATAAGTAATTCCTATGTGTTTCGAGTTCGCATGATCACACAGTACGTCCGATCGTCACGAAACTCGACGACGTATTACAATTCACTATTACGGATCCAATGGTACCGGTTTCATCAAAATCCGAGACAGTGTCCCGTGATGATAATTTCACACGTTTATTAAAACGAATTATTATTAAAACACTTCTAATCACTTTTAATTCAAATTCAAAAGTTTACTATCTTTCACTCTTATTCAAATAGAAATTAAATCGGCTTTCAAAACCATTTTTGTTTGTATTAAATTCAAGATTTAATTATTTAAACAAATTCCAAATATTCAATTTAACAATTCAATTATCAAATAAATCACTATGTTTGAAATATAAGTTATTTAACTTATAAAATTATCCTTTTCAATATTTAAAATCAATTAAATATTTCAAAATCAATTTGAGTAAAATTCTGGGTAGTTGCATTCTAACTCCTTAAAAGAATTTCGTCCTCGAAATTTCCAAGGTAAGAAAAATGCCACAAAACCTTTTAACTTTTCAAAACCAATTACCTAAAATAGATTTTAAAATTTTCTAAGCCTTTAAAATTCATTCACAGATTCCAACTAATACTATTCAAAGTTATTTTACAAAACTCAAATTTTAGTTAATAAAATTTTTCAAAATTTCTCAAAAAAAATTTGACGTCTTAAATATAAGGGTAATTTCACCACCGTCTCTTTTGTATGGTTCGATCGAAAGAATTTACAATATTTATATAATCACAAATATACATCTCATCTTCGAGGATGAGGCATCTCGTAGGGAAAATATAACAATACGATATGTAATCCGAGATGTGTACCTTTTCTTATATTAGCAAGCATATACAATAAAATGCGAAAGTGAGCTCCAAATGCAAAGCATATGCCAATCGCACCTACTAATCGCTCAACAACCAATGAGAATAAGTATATAGAAAGTAATATCAATATATAACATAGACTATATAATAACTATATGCAAATGTAACAAATGTAACAAGAGAAACTATCAAATAAATAATACCCATTTAATTAATTCATAACCATATCAATTTACATTTTCCAATGTCAACATCTAATTTATTAAAGCCCATACGATGTACATATATCATCCATACGCAATATCAAATCTGATTGCTCGCTCGATCACACAATTTCACTTCCAAACTAGTATCTTTCACACGACCACTCTAGTGTGGAACAAGATCCGGTTCCTTGATTAGAAACCGCCATTCTCCTTGCATAGCCATATACTATGATAGACCAGAATCAATCAAAAATCCATATCCAGTGTTCGCCATCGAGAATCGAGTAGAAAATCCTTGTTTGGATCAGGGTAAATTACCTCGAAATCACATGCCCGAATTTAGATCAAGAATAGTTATGCGAATAAAATGATCTACGTACAAATTACGTACTCATTTCAATTGGTTTCCTTGACTATGCCAATTCCTTTTTATTCACATTTAATATTTACTTAGTATATTTCCTTTAATACTAAAACTTCTCATGATCCCTTTCATAGATCCTTACTTAAGTTCATCACATTCTATAATTGCAACTTAAGTTTATATTCATATAACATTCTTTTATATCCTAAGTGTATATACGCACCATCCAATTTTTTTTTGCTTAACCCAAATGTCTAACCAATTAAAAATTTGCCTTTTTCTCCCTATTTTACTCAAATTTATAAGTTAGCAAAACTCCTTTTCTTATGTTTCCTCAAAACACTTAACTCAATTTCTATACCAAGTTTAGAATTTCCGACTGTCCAAAAATCATTGAAAATTCCATTTCATTTTAATAAATGGAAAAATAAAAAGTATATCAAAATGAGATATAAATCAATCTACTCTAATGTATATATGCTCCATGCATCCATATAATACATAGTTGAAAATTTCAGAATTAAACACCCGGATTTTATTCCAATTCTATTTTGAAATAATACATAATATATATATATATATATATATCTCTTTTTGTATAAAAATTCATATTTGGGATTTAAATAACCTTGTTTTACCAAAACAAATCCCCTATAGTAGCAATTCCTCTTTTGGAAATCCGAAAATGAACGTCGATGATGCTCTAGTCATCATCGAAATTATTTTCCAGCGATCGAAAAGAGTTCAGTGCTTATATTTCTTTTAAATCCTTTTAAAAATATTTCTGGAAAAAATACTTTCTAAATAATATCATTATTATTTGTTCAAAACTTTGAAACACGATTTTCCAAAATCAATAGGATTTAAATTCTCAAATTCTCAGCTTTCAAATCCTTTTTATTTACAAATAATATTTATCAGTTTTCCTCATATATATAATTTCACTTTGGTTATATAAACGATTCCTTAATTGTTTATCTTTGTTTATATTATAATAATTACAACGTTTATTAGAACACAAAAAACAAACAACAAATGATAATACTCGAATATTATCATTCTCTAACAATCAAACACACCCTATATACTATAATAATTTCTGAAAAATTATTCCTTTATATATAAAATATAATTAGGGCAAAATTATTTCATTTACCCAATTGCAAAACAATACTACGTTGAATTTCTCTTTTCAAGTGTTTAGATATCCCTATCAATAACGTTAATTACTCGTATTGACCAGAATCCATAAGCCACTCAACATATAAATTAACACAATACAAAACATTTTTATATCACTAACAAATACGCGCTCATATATATACACACTAAAACTCATTCTAGGGTTCTCGCTTAACCTTGCGCTTTGATACCACAATGTGACGAACCACTTTTCCATATAGTTTAAACGGACGATCAACCGTACGTGACCCACTCAAATTGAATGGAAAGGCGGATGGTTAGGGAAAAGAAAGAAGATATGAAGAATACTAAACAACACAGATATCACAACAGAACAAATAATTATAATATACAACAAATCTTTACCCAAATAAAAATATAATATACATATACAAATCAGAGTATACTAACTTATTTCAGCCTGGATAGTTATAACAACTCGTCCTTACAATTGTTTATAAATACAACCAATAGACAACACAGTGGAACATAAAGGAATACGTAGATACGTCTTGGACGTCCAGCTGTCTCTTGTGCTCCAATGCATCCAAAGCAATCTGTAAATATGCTCGATCTAACCCGAGCATTGAAATGGAAGAACCCCCAGATCAGTCTGGTAAACTAGCATGAGAAAACACACCCAAATGAATTTGTACAGTTTATCAAACCTTTCCAAATAAAGGTATCTCGTAAGTCCTTTCCGCATATAAACACAGACGATTTTTTATCTTATGATAAACAAAAATATTTTCTGTAGAAAATCCAGTGATATTATAATAATGTCTAGGGATCAAAGTAAAATATGAATATAGCTGAAATGCTTGCATCTCACATTTCAGCGTAGTTGGACACATCTAAGTCCATATAGTGCTTATTAGAGAATGGATTCCATTCAATGATTAGGCTTCTAGGATACCGCCCATCACGACGCATCTCTAGATAAAATAACATTGGGGACCTCGCCGGGATCCACTACCAACACAGAACTGGTGTACCACTTGACTTGTAGTATAGAATATGATCACCCCTTGTTTAATTGGACCCCGAAGCATACAAATGAGAGATAATACCGACACTAGATAGGGATGATCATACCCTGATGGGAATGACCCACTTAGCCCTGCTGCATCTCCCATGTTTTAGTCATTTTCGGTTGATGAGTCTTGGGAATACGTTTTATCTTTTATATAGCACTTCCCACTTGGAATGCTAACACTGCCCTCTAGGCAACAATGCAAGACCAACATTCATCCATACAAGTTGTCCAGGAGATGGACAAACCGAAGGCACTACTTCTACTACATCCATTTTAAAATCACCCTCAGAATTAGCCTGGCTAGTCACGTTGGATTCGTATCTATGATATTTACATTTTGGAATTAGATTGGTGGAAATTAAAGCCTGTAGGATTTCAAGGCAAAATCGAACGCTGTTCGATTTTAAATGGAATCGGAACGTTTCGGTGATAACTGGAATTTTGGTGAGTTAAACGTTTTTGGTTACTAGTATGTTATATAGTAGATAAAAAATTATTTGTCGATTGCTTGGATGTTTTATTTGCTAGTTATTTGGTTTGGATAAATTATCATTTTTGAAAATGGATAATGTATAAAGTGATAAAATAATACTGATTTAAAATAATTACGTTGTTTAAATAATAACATATTTAATTTAAACATACTTCTTTGGTGTTATCTATTTGGCCAATAAACACCGTCTAATAATAAATGGAAGAGTTTATTTGCAAAATATTCATTTAGTAGAACAAATCCCCATTCTGCTATTATATAGATTTGGATATTCATTTAAATGCCTATTGATTTATACTAGATAAATGATGTGTTAACAATTGACTGTTGATTATGGATTTTATTTAGATATGTGCCTGATTATGTAAATATCTATAATTTAACTTGGAAAGTTTAAATGAATTTCATGGTAGCTTGTTTAAGTGCCATTAGGGCCATGAGCCTCTTTCTAGATTTGGAAAGTTATGGATTTAAATCAACTTCAGATTCTATAATTTAAAGTAAAATGTTTTATTAAATTATTATTTTAACAAAGCACTTATTTAAGTTTTATTGTACAAAGTGTTTTGTAAAATTATTCCTTTAGTAAAGTTAATTATTATATTTATACTGTTTTACAATTAATTATTTTATCAATGTTGGTTAAAGTTGATTAATTATTTATCAAGGTTGTTAAAGATAATAAATTATTTTATTATTGATTATTTAAAACTAGTTAATTATAGTATTAGAAATGTAGTTTAAAGTTAATTAATTATATTTTTGAAAGTTGTCAAAGTTATTTTATTATATTTATTAAAATGTTTTAAAATTAATTATTATATTATTTAAAAGGCTTTAAAAAGTTGACTATTATATTATTAAAAGGTTTTAAAGTTTATTATTATGTTATCTAAAAATGTTTTAAATTTATCTTTATGATGTTAATTTTATTTATTTATTATAATTAAATAGTAAATTATTTATAAAAGGATTTCTTTTACAAAATGGAATTATTCAAAAGAGTTTATAAATTTGAAAGAGGTTTGGAATTTGAAAAGAAGTTGGGTTTTTAATGATTTTAGAAAAGAGGTTTATAAATGGTTTAGCAATTTAAAAGAGAAATTTTATAAATGGGTTTTTGGAGATTTATAAAAGATTATTTTATAAATAGATTGGAGAGTTATAAGAAGCTTTATAAATAAATTTGGAGATTTATAAAGGAGATATTTATTTTGGAAAGAGATTTATAAAATGGATTAGTGCTTTGGGTTATTAATATCCCTGTTTTAATTACATTTGGGTTTGATCATTTTAATATGATTTTGAAATAGAAAATCTTTCTAGGTGTTCGGTAAATATACTTGTACCATTTTATAAGTATATGGAAAAGTTTCCAAGTTTTGAAAGTGAAGTTGTTTGTGAATATACTTATGCCGTTGAGATATGTATATGGTTATATTTTCTAAGTGTAAAAAATATAGTGTTTTGTAAATATACTTGTCCTATTGAGATAAGTATGTGGAAGTGATTTCTAAGTGTTTATAAAGTGATTTTAATTAAGGAAAGATTAATTTCGAGAAGCTTGGTGTTTTCCATGGGAAATTTAATCTCTGTTTGGAATGTTTATTTATTTAATAATTAAATAACAAACTATCAAATCTTGGCCTAAATATGAAATCCTTCTTAATTTTGGTGGTACGGAAATATTCTCTACTTAATACCGAAGGATTTTAACTCTGGAAATATGTAGGAGAACCACGAGGATTATATGGTATACTTACCGTTGGTGGTGTTATATTGTATGTATAAACTCGTTTTGTTCTTCTAAGGAAAATAATGAGGAGGCCCGTCCACATAAATAGTTAGGGAGAAATCCTCGCTCTTATGTATTGTGACGACCCACCTTTTCGACTCTTGAATATCGGAACTAACACATCCGCGGTATTCACGTGCCGCAAATTCAAGTACCGAAAAGGCAAATAATCAGGGGTTTATATGAAATAGAGGTAGAAAATAGAATAACAACAGATCTCACATCTTATTAAACAACATAATTATATATATGAATAGTACATATAATCACTCCCAGTGATTCATCAGAGTTATGATAAGTACTAACCAAGCGTAGGATATTTATAACTGCATATTATTGTATGGGCTAGTAGATACAAAATACATGATACGCGATACAGTAGAAAGTTGAGAATAGTTAACTATAAACAAAGGAACCTCCCGTCTTCATACTCTGGGCTCCTTCCACAATGCTCCAAGCTACATAACTACTTAACTGGCCGAAAAGTAGGGCAACCGGAGTTTAAGGGAAAGGAAAAATAAACTCCAGGTCAGTAATGGGACTGGTGTGATACGGATGTTTAAAAAAAAGGGTAACTCATAAGACCACGCCACACATAAACACGGAGTGGGTTTTTACCTTATAATAACCAAAATCTTTGTTACACAAGTTTTCGAAATATTATTTTTAATGACATTATTTTGAATGCATTTTCAAATAAACTTATAAATCTTAGCTGGAATGCTTGCATCTCACATTTCAGTATCTGCACAACTAAGTCTGTACGGCACTTATTGGGTATTGGATTTCCAACTGAATAGCGAGGTAGGGGACTACCTTCCGTACAGTGCTTTTCTAGAGGAATGCACCCGAGGCCCTTATGTTGGTCCTAATGGGAATTAAAACCGGCCTATCCGAAAATTAGACGAATAACATCGAGTATTACATCAACCGGCCATTGCTGACCTATCCAAGATCCCAAGCATACATCATAAAATTTAAACCCAACGTTATAGCAGATAGAAATATCATAGACCTAGAAGGTGATTTCATACCCTGATTGGCTGCGAGCCACTTAGTCTTAAAGCATCCCCTGTTTTACTATTCCCTGGTGTGAGGCCTAAGGTTACGATTACCTTTTTTACAGAACACAATTTTCACCTTGAATGCCACTTTGCCATTTCACAATCACGCAACTGATTTCTACAAACATATTAACTTTTGAGCTCGTACGTTTCAAGTAAGGGAGTTAAGCTAAGAGAAGTTGCCATCTCCACCACCAAACAGATGATACGTTCATAGAGATCAATCAATATGATCTGGAAATGCAATGTCAGACATTTGTTCATACTAGTTGTCCAGGAATAGGACAAACCGAATGCACTTTCTTACCACATCCTGTCAGTAATTATACCTAGGATTAGTAGCGAATAGTCGTTATATTTCATAGATTTCCAAAATGAAGGGACCACTGCTATTTATTTATCTCAGGAGCTACCCAGAGATTATCAACAAGTAGTTGTTCCGAAATAAAGATCCCCTATCATTTAACATAAAGGTCTTCAATATACCTTCTTTACTTTTGGAAGCGTAAATTGGTTCGAAGTGGTTTTCAGATAGGGATTACTCAAATTTGACTCCGGTTTCGAAGAACCAACCATCGATAAAATGATGTCAAGTGGGTGGATAATAAATATTCCATTTATTTGTTTTCTTTTTATCCAAAGATACGTTTTGGAGACTTTTATGTTTTTGAAAACCATTTCTTTTCGGTATATACGAAATTCATTAAACCTCCTTATGAAAATTCCCAAAATCATTTTCATCAATTACTTTAGAATACATTATTAAGTAAAATAGGGTCAAATAGAAATTGAACTACTTTTATCCAATTTTAATTTTTGTATTCAATAGGTACTATGGGCAGAATAACGGTGAAATTGCCTCTTAAATTCTACGAATAGTACGAGTTATCTCCATGGAATTTATCACCAAGTATAAGAAGATTATTTCTATATGATCTAATTTGTTTAAATTTGAAAAGTGTAATCTTTTACACGAACTCGTTTCCAACATTTCAACCTTATCTATCCTTTGTTTGGGAGAGGCTAGGTGAGCAAGGTCACTGGCTGCTCTTGAACATCTCCTTAGATTAAGCACTTCATCCAAATCTCACGAATAGAAAAATCACGTGTACTCGTCAGCTTATTAGAGTCAAGATTAAATCATTTGCTTATAACACCTTTTCTTCAAATTTATTTATTTAAACTTGTTGAAATAAATTATAAAACCTTTTAATCATTTTAAAAACACTTATTCCTTTATTAGAAAACATTTATAAAAGTTTGTAAAAGAATTGTGAAGTTTGAAATCATATTTTAAAAGTTACTGAAAAGTGCTGCGAAAGGTGTTTTAAAAGTAATATTGATTAAAACGACTTTTGTATCATTTAAAAATTTATATATATAACCCAAATCTATTTTAAAACATTTTAAAAGATTTAAAAGATTTATTTTATAATTTTAAACATTTAAAATATCCATTTTAACTCATTTTTAAACTTCGGGAATTAAACTTCAAAACCATGATATTTTTGAAAACTTATTTTGGACTTATTTGAAAATCTATAAGTTGAAAACTTGATTTTATTTCTTTGATTAAAAACTATGGATATAATAGTCCAGAAAATTCTTACTACGAAGAATTCTGAGCTATATTCCACTTTATATACTCATTTGAATTCTATGACGCGAAATCGCGAACTACCATTACACGGCGCGCCTAGTTCTGACTTGATTATCAATTTTTATTTAAAACTTATTGAGACAAGGTTAAATGATTATAAAACATTTATATAACATTTTAGTCATTTTCAAGGGGTTTAATGATTCCATGTTTACTTTTATAACTTGATTTGGAAAGTGGTTTTCTTGTGTAATATCGACGTGTATTTGACATGACTTGTTAAACAGCTATATTCAATAATCAATACTTGATGAACAACATATAAATAAGTATCCGTGGAAATCATTTCACATCACATCACACACACACACACACACATATATAGTTTTCTCACCTTGGAATTAAACGATTAACTAGAAAATGGATTATTATTTCTAACTCGAATCGAAGCTCACAAACAATCATCCTGAAGCTCTTATAGGGCTCGGCCTTGCTTGCGAAGGGGGTAGGGGTTCACGACCTTGGATTGTGGAGGTAGTAGGCTCGGCTAGGGTGGTTGGCTGTGAGTTTGAAGAGAAAGAGGAAGGGTTTGTGTTGAGTTTTGAAGTGTTATATATATATACACACTACATAAATTTAGATATAATTTGCTATAATTTTCTTTACAGTTATTCTTAGATGGAAGCTATTAAAATGTGGAGGAAGCTTTTAGAAAATGAAGAAGAAGATGGATGAATGAAGTGAAGAAGTGAAGTGGTATTTATAGGCAAATGGAAGAGTGTAAACCTCTCCTCCTTACATCACCATACATCATCACGCCACCTCCTCCTCCCATCACCATCTGCTAGCCACCTCCTCCTTGGTACGGCCATGGTCACATCATAGAGGGGCAAGGCCATGTGCCACTTTGATTTGACATTTGGTTGTGATAATATGTGATAATTAGTTTAGATTCTCACTCCACCACCACATGCTCCATCCCCTTTAATCATTACCTTATGCATGGCTACCTCCTTCCTCCACCACCTTAGTTCGGCCATGTCACATCCACCCATGTGCTTTCATAGATGTGATGTTTGATGGTAAAGAATAGGTTGCTTAAGTTAGAAGGATTTGTTTATATCTTATATGTATATATATTTAGTATATATAATGTGTGTGTATATAAGTGTTCATGTACATATGCACATTTTGTCTTGGATGTGTATATGTATGTGTTCATTTGGATGTCACATAGAATTCACAACGTTCTACAACTTCTATATGTTGAATCGTTATGAATTTTGATTTCGATTTCCGGTCATATTTTCTGTTCTTATTTAATATACATATATTTGTAAAAAAAGTTTGAGAATAATATTTCTATTATTATTTATAAATAAAAATATTTAATTTTATTTTAAAAAATTAATTTAATCATTTAAACTAAAATTTTAAATTCAATCATATTTTTATAACTGATGAATTTTCGGGTCATTATAGACTCCCCTCCTTAAAAGAATTTCATCCTCGAAATTGAAGATGAGGAGAAGATAACTCAAGGGAAATAACATGTATGATGAAATATATACAAGATATGATAAGTGACTACTCCACTGGTGGTGAGTACACTACATCGATACAATATATACAATATATTCATCCATTCTAAACTCGGGATAGGCTTTCTTCATTCGATCCTCCATTTCCCTTGTACAATCATTATCATTGCCGCTCCATTATACTTTAACTAACCACACAACCTTTCTCCTTAATCGTTTCTCATCGTGATCCACGATTTGATTGGATTGTCTAATGATGGTTAAATTTGGTTCTACTTCCAAGTCTTCTTGGGCATCTTTTTCTATGACTTGGTCTGGATCATACATATACTTACGTAAAGGAGATATGTGAATAACGTTGTGTATGCCTGACAACCTCTTCGGTAGTTCTGCTCGATAGGATAATAACCCAACTCGCTCAAGAATAGGAAAATGTCCAATATCGAGGGGCCAGCTTACTAGTTCTTCCAAATCTTAACACTCCCCTAATTGGAAAGATCTTCAGAAATAGGAAGTCTCCCAATTGAGAATTCCAAATTCTATGCCTTCGATCGGTGTAACTCTTCTCTCTACTCTACGCTTCCTTTAGCTTCTTTCGGATCATATATACTTCCTCTACGGCTTATAAAATCATGTCAGGACCAAGTACCAACCGATCTCCGGTTTCGATCCAACATGCTGGGGATCTGCACGAACTACAATACAAAGCTTCATAAGGTGCCATATTTATGCTAGCCTGATAGCTTTTATCTTAAGAGAACTCCACTAATTGAAGGTAGCTTTTCCAAGAACCTCTAAAGTCTAATACACATTCTCTAAAAAGATCTTTCAACGCCCTATTGACTCTCTCCGTTTTCCCATCAGTTTGGGGATGATATGTGGTGCTTACATCCAGCTTCATTCCCAAAGCTACCTATAAGGCATCACAATGGTAAATATTAGGTCTTGATCGCTTATGATGCTGGTAGGAACTCCATGTAGTCTAACAATCTCCCTCATATATATCTTAGCCAAGCTTGCGGCTGTTCTTGTGGATTTTACTGGGATGAAATGTGCGCTTTTATTTAATCTATCTATGATAACCAAGATGCTTTCATTCCCTTTCCTTGATCGAGGTAAGACATCGACAAAGTCAATGGATATCTGGTCCCATTTCCACTTTGGAATCTCAAGTGGTTGGAGTGGTACAACAATCTTTTGTTGGTCACTCTTTATCTGCTGATAATTTGGGCATCTACTTACATGGATGGAAATGTCTCTCTTTAAACCCTCCCATCAGAAAGTCTTCTTCATGTCTCTATACATCTTAGAACTCCGAGATGTATTGCAGGTGAGGAATTGTGACATTTTGTTAAAGCTTCTTGTCTACTCCCATCAACATTAGGAACACATACCCTTCCATTCATCCTTACAATTCCTTGCCCATCCACTTTGAATCCTAACCATCTTCCTGGTATTTCATTCTCCTCCACTTCCTTGGCTATTCTTGCAAGAATCAGATCGTTGAGTTGATTCTCCTTGATGCGATAAATCAACGTTGGATGCACTACTAAATAGGCTATAATAGCAGGCTTTCTGCTTAGCGTGTCTGCCACAACATTTACTTTTCCTGGTGTATATAAAGTATCCAAATCATATGATGCAAGGAATTCTAACCAACGTTGCTACCTCATATATATATCTTTCTGAGTAAAAAGGTATTTCAAAGATTTGTGATCCGTGAAGAGATCAAACTTTTCACCCAGCAAATAATGTCTTCATGTTTTTAATGCGAACATCGCGGCTAATAACTCCAAGTCATGTGTTGAATAATTTCTTTCATGGATTTTTAGTTGTCTACTCGCATAAGTGATGACCTTCCCATGTCGCATTAAGATTGCACCAACTCCTTCTCCACAGGCATTAGCATAAATGGTTAAACCACCACTTTCATCAGCAATAGCTAATACGGGAGCAGTGGTTAATCTCTTCTTGAGTTCTTGAAATGCTACTTCACATTTCTACGTCCACTCAAACTTATCATCCTTCATAGTGAGTTTTATCAAATGAAAAGAAATTTCATAGAAATCTTGAATAAATCTTCGATAATATCCAGCTAATCCTAAGAAGCTGCGGATGTCCTTCAGAGTCTGTGGTTGCCTCCAATCCTATATAGCTGAAATTTTCCCTGGGTCTACTGAAACTCCATCTCTTGACACAATATGTCCTAGGAATCTCACCTCATTTTCTCAGAAATGACATTTTAAGAACTTTGCTTTTAGCACATTCCTCCTAAGTATTTCCAACACGATCTCCAAATGTCTTTCGCGTTCTTCTTCGGTCTTTGAATATATGAGAATGTCATCTATAAAGGCTAACATGAATTTATCGAGTACATCTGTAAATACTCTGTTCATAATATCTACGAAATAGGCAGGTGCATTAGTTAGCTCGAATGGCATAACTAACCATTCATAGAAACTCCCTGGCCCTCGGAATGCAATAAAGGGAATGTAGTCTTCTACTATTCTTAACTGATGGAATCCCGTAGCTATGTCCATCTTTGAGAATACCCGAGCACCATGTAATTGATTAAAAAAGTCATCTATGCAGGGTAGAGGATAATTGTTTTTAATCGTTTGCTTATTTAGGTCTCGGTAGTCTCACAAAGTCTAAGGGAACCATCTGACTTTGCTACAAAAACTACAACTGTACCCTAACTTGAGCGGCTTGGTCTAGTTAGCCATTTCTTTAACAATTCATCAGTTTGGTTTGCCGCTTCAGCTTTTTTTTAGAGCCATCCTAAGAATAGGGTGTATAATTGGTCTGGCACCAGGAATTAAGTCAATTTGGAATTCTATTTCCCGATGGAGGTGCAAACTCTTTACTTCGTTGAAAACATCTTAAAAGTCTTTAATGATAGATATCCTTTCTAAGTCCATTTGAAATGAATCCAACGCATACATGAAGCTGTCTCTTACTAGATTGGGTCCTTCACATATTATTTTGTCCAACATTCTTCCGATTATGGTTTTTAATATGACTGCTCGATTGTTCTAGTCTAGACTAGCTCGATACTTGGATAGACAATCCATTCCAAGTAAAACATCAAACCCAATGAAACAAAGGACGAATAGTTGCAAAAGAATATATAGGTTTGGTAGGTAACTCTTAAATTTTCATAGGACATACAGAGATTGGTCGTACCACCTATGGGATTAGATACGTGAAATGGGTTTCTACTATTTCAGGGGTAAGGTTTAATTTATAAACTAACTTCTTAGAAATAAAATTGTGGGAAGCTCCAGTGTCAAATAAAACTATAACTGAAAAATCATTAACGCATGTATTACCTTCTAGGACTCCCTTGCCCTTTACGTCTTCAACGGTCGAAAGCTTGCCTTTTATAGCATAGACTTTAATCTGACTCCCTTCTTCATCAACGGACACTTGTTCTTCCAATGACCCGGCTGATGGCAATGGTAACAAATACTTTTGTGAACCATATGTGAAATGGTTTCCTGCTTCTGCATCTTGGGACTCCTACAGTGTTTTAAGAGATGACCTATCTTATGGCTATTGAAATAAAAAAACATCCTTATAACGATTCTCTTGGGACCCTCCACCATTCTTTCCCTGCCACGACTTCTTCCTCTTGTTCTAATTGTTGCTATTTCTTTGGGTATCGCCAGATTTCTTTTATCCAATGCTTCATACCAAAAACCCATATCTAGTTAGTCCATGATGGTTCCCTTCACGTGGCCAATCATTCGTTCCTGATATTTCTCTTCCATTATTGAAATAAACATTTCATTCTTCATCAAGGGCGTGCCTATTAGTCCTGGCCCAAAACAAGATAACTCAGTGAACTTATTCGAGCACTCCTTTACATACATATCTTCCTGTCTTAAGTTCATGAAATTTTTATGAGGATGGGATTTTCCAACTGTAGGGATATACCGCTCCTCGAATACTTCCTTAAATCTAGCCCATGGGAAGTTGCCTTCAGATTCATTCAAAGTGATGGATTCCCACCACGCGAGAGCTCCTTCTTGCAAATGCTAGGAAATCAAGAATCTCCTTTTCTCATCCCCTATATTCAATCATTTGAATATCCTCTCACAAGAGCGAAGCCATGCTTGTACTTCAACAATAGACTCGGTTCCTTAGAATGGTTTCCCTCCCAAGTTAGAATAGTTCTTGTACTGCAATTACTACTTCTTCCACAGCCGTAGCATTATGACCATTAGTGTTCGTCGTATTGTTGCTTCTCCTTCCTTGTCCTCTGTGATTGCTCATTTCTTACTATTTGAATCTAGTAAAGAGACAATTTAGAAAATACAGGCGAGATTATCTTAGGGAATGGGTATTAGGCTTTCAAACCATTTTGGATGGATTTATTTTGATAGATGGCTCTCTCATTGACTAAACTCATTCTAGGGTATTACTAACCCTATCTCTAATGAGTCAACCCCATCAAGGCTTAGGTACTTGCTAACCTAAGCTTTGATACCAGCTTTGACGACCTACCTTTTCGACCCTTTAAGATCGACACTAATACATCCACGGTATTTACGTGCTGTAAATTCAAGTTCTAGAAAGGTAGATAATCAGTGGTTTATAAGAAATAAAGGTAGAAAATAGAATAACAACAGAATCTCACATCGTATTAAACAACATAATTATACATATGGAAAGTACATATAATCACTCCCAGTGATTCATCAAAGTTACGTTAAGTACTAACCTAGTCTAGTATATTTATAGCTGCATATCCTTATATGGACTGGTAGATACAAAATACATGATATGCGATACAGTGGAAAGTTGAGAATAGATAACTACAAACAAAGGACCCTCTAGGCTTTATACTCCGAGCTCCTTCCAAAATGCTCCAAGCTACCTGACTACTTGACTGCTCGAAAAATAGGGTACTCAGAGTTTAAGGGAAAAGAAAAATAAACTCCGGGTCTGTCATGGGACTGTGTGAGAAACTCAAAATACAGATGTTTAAAAAAAAGGTATCTCATAAGACCACGCCACACATAAACACGGAGTGGGTTTTTACCTTATAAAAACCAAAATCTTTATTATGCAAGTTTTTGAAATATTATGTTTAATGACATTCTTTTGAAAATATTTTCAAATAAACTCATAAATCTTAGCTGAAATGCTTGCATCTTACATTTCAGTATTTGCATAACTAAGTCCGTACGACACTTATTGGGCACTGGATTTCTAACTGAATAGCGAGGTAAGGGACTACCTCCCGTACAGTTCATTTCTAGAGAAATGCACCTAAGGCCTCTATGTTGGTCCTCATGCGAATTAAGACCGACCTATCTGGAAATTACACGAATAGCACCGAGTCTTACATTACTCGACAGTTACTGACCTGTTCGAGATCCCAAGCATACACCACATAATTTAAACCCGACGTTATAGCAATTAGAAATTCCATAGATCTAGAAGGTTATTTCATACCCTGATTGGTTGCAAGCCGCTTAGCCTTAAAGCATCCCATATTTTACTATTCTCGGGTGTAAGGCTTGAGGTAACGATTACCTTTTTTTTACATAGCACATCTTTCAGTTTGAATATCACTTTGCCATTTCACAATCACACAATTGATTTCTATAAACGTATAACTCCTGAGCTCGTACGTCTTAGGAAAGGGTGTTAAGCTAAGATAAGTTTCCTTCTCCACCACCAAACAAATGATATGTTCACAAAAATCAATCAATATGATCTAGAAATGCAACACCAAACATTCGTCCATACTAGTTAAGAATAGGACAAACCGAAGGCACTTTCCCACCATATCCTGTCGAGAATTATCCCTAGGATTAGTAGTGAATAGTCCATGTGTTTGGGAGATTTCCAGAAAGAAGGGACCACTAATATTTATTTATCTCGGGAGCTATCCAGAGATTATCAACAAGTAGTCCTTTTGAAATAAAGATCCCCTGTCTTTTAAAATCATGGTCTTCAATATATCTTCTTCACATTCGAACGCATAAATTGGTTCGAAGTCTTTTTTTGGATAAGGATTACCCAAACCCAACTCCGGTTTCGATGAACCAATCATCGATAAAAAGATGTTAAGAGGGTGGATAATAAATACTCCATTTATTTGTTTTCTTTTTATCCAAAGATATCGTTTAGAGATTTTTATCTTTTTGAAAACCATTTCTTTTCAGTATATACAGAATTCATTAAACTTCCTTATGAAATTTACTAAATCATATTCATAAATTATTTAAGAATACATTATTGAGTAAAATAGGGTCAAATAGAAATTGTACTACTTTTACTCAATTTTATTTCTATATTCAATAGGTACTATGGGCATAATAATGGTATTTCACCTCTTAAATTCCATGAATAGTATGAGTTCCCTTCTTGGAATTTAACACCAAGTATAAGAAGATTATTTCTATATGATCCAAGTTCTTTAAATTTGAAAAGTGTAATCTTTTATACTTAACTCGTTTATGACATTTCGACCTTATCTATCCCTCGTCTAGGGGAGGCCAGGTGAGCCAGGGTGCTGGTTGCTTTGGAACATCTTCTTAGTTTATGCACCTCAACCAACTCTCACGAATAGAAAAATTAGGTATAATTTTCGTTGGCTTATTAGAGCCAAGATTAAATCATTTGGTTATAGCAGCTTTTCTTTAAATTAATTTATTTAAAGTTCTTTAAATAAATTATAAAACCTCTAAAACATTTTTAAAACACTTATTTATTTATTAGAAAACATTTATAAAAGTATGGAAGAGAATTGTGAAGTTTGAAATCATATTTTAAAAGTTATTGAAAAGTGCAACAAAAAGTGTTGCGAAAGGTATTTTAAAAGCTATGTTGATTAAAACGACTTTTATAACATTTGAAAATTTATATAAATAACTCATCTCTTTCGAAACATTTTAAAAGATTTAAAATATTTATTTTATAATTTTATACATTTAAAATATCCAATTTAAATCATTTTTAAACTTTGGCCATTAATCTGCAAAACCATGATATTTTTGAAAACTTCTTTTGGACTTATTTGAAAATCTATAAAATGAAAACTTAATTTTCTTTCTTTGATTGAAAACAATGGATATAATAGTCTGAAAAATTCTTACTACGAAGAATTCCGAGCTATGTTCCACTTTATATACTCATTTGAATTATACAGTGCGAAATCGCGAACTACCATTACACAATGCGCCTAGTTTTGACTTGATCATCATTTTTTATTTAAAACTTGTCGAGACAAGTTTAAATGATTATAAGAAATTTTGTAAAACATTTCAAATCAGTTTCAAGGGGTTTAATAATTCCACGTTTACTTTTATAACTTGATTCGAAAA
This sequence comes from Allium fistulosum, assembly GCA_030737815.1. Lineage (NCBI taxonomy): Eukaryota > Viridiplantae > Streptophyta > Magnoliopsida > Asparagales > Amaryllidaceae > Allium > Allium fistulosum. The sequence goes on along the minus strand of CM060908.1, from coordinate 530,814,290 downwards.
GTGATTTCCTTGTGTAATATCGACGTGTATTTAACGTGACTTGTTAAACAACCATATTCAACAATCAATACTTGATGAGCAACATATATATAGGTATCCATGGAAATCATTTCACATCATCACACACACACACATATATATTAAATAGAGTTTTCTCACCTTGGAATAAAATGATTAATTAGAAAATGGATTATCCTTTCTAACTCAAATCGAAGCTCATAAACACCCATCCCGAAGCTCCTATAGGGCTCATCCTTGCTTGTGAAAGGGGTAGGGGTTCATGGCCTTGGTTTTTGTGGAGGTGGTAGGCTTGGCTAGGGCGGTTGCCTGTAGGTTTGAAGAGAAAGAGGAAGGGTTTGGGGTGAGTTTTGAAGTGCTATATGTGTGTGTGTGTGTGTGTGTGTATATATGTGTATATATATATGTATATATATATGTATGTATATATATAGACACTATATAAATTTAAATATAATTTGCTATAATTTTCTTTATAGTTTTTCTTAGATGGAAGCCATTAAGATGTGTAGGAAGATTTTTGAAAAATGAAGAAGAAGATGAATGGATGAAGTGAAGAAGTGAAGTGGTATTTATAGGAAAATGAAAGAGTGTAAACATCTCCTCCTTACATCACCATACGTCATCATGCCACCTCCTATTCCTATTACAATGCGCTGGACACCTCCCCCTAGGTACAGCCGTGGTCACATCATGGAGGGGCAAGGCCATGTGCCTCTTTGATTTGATATTTGATGGTGATAATATGTGATAATTAGTTTAGATTCTCACTCCACCCCCACATGCTCCACCTCCTTTCATTGTTACATTATACATGGCTACCTCCTTCCACCACCAACTTAGCTCGGCCATGTCACGTCCACCCATATGCTTTCATAGATGTGATGTTTGACGGTAAGGTTTGTTTGCTTAAGTGAGAAAGATTTGTTTATATCTTATATGTTTATTTATATCTTATATTTTATATATAGATTTATTTTATAATTTTAAACATTTATTAAGTTTCAAAATACACCAAACATCCCTGCCAAAAAAAGAATGTAAATTAGTTCCCTAGAATTAAGTTACCGAATAATTGCATACATTTATGCAATTTTTCAGTGAATAATTGTAGGCATTTATGCGATTATATCCAAAAAATTGTAGAAACTTCCGCATTTTTTTTAAAATTGGAGAAATTTTCGCAATTATTCACCAAAATTTTGCGGACATTTCCGATTTTTTTTGAAAAAATCGTGGAAATTTCCGCAATTATTCGCAAAAAAATTGCAAAAATTTATGCAATTACTCACAGAATAATTGCAGACATTTAAGAAATTTTTGGATATAATCGCATAAATGTATGCAATTATTCATTGGACAATTGCACAAATGTATGCAATTATTCAGTAACATAATTCTAGGGACCTAATTTACTATCTTTTTTTGGGGAGGAGTTTTCATGTATTAAGTTTGATTTTAAGGACCCGAGCCTAATATTCACTGTAAATATACATTTTAAATCATATTTAAACCTCGGTCATTAAACTGCAAAACCATGGTATTTTTGAAAACTTATTTGGGACTTAATTGAAAATCTGTAAGATGAAAACTTGAATTTCTTTCTTTGATTGAAAACTATGGATATAATAGTCTGGAAAATTCTTACTACGAAGAATTCCGAGCTATATTCCACTTTATATACCCATTTGAATTCTACGATGCGAAATCGCGAACTACAATTACGCGGCGCGCCCAGTTTTGACTTGATTATCAATTTTTATTTAAAACTTGTCGAGACAAGTTTAAACATTTATAAAACTTTTTAGTCATTTTCAAAGGGTTTATTGATTCCATGTTTACTTTTATAACTTGATTTGGAAAGTGATTTTCTTATGTAATATCGACGTGTATTTAACGTGACTTGTTAAACAACTATATTAAACAATCAATACTTGATGAACAACATATAAATAAGCATCCATGGAAATCATTTCACATCATTACACACACGCATATATAGAGTTTTCTCACCTTGGAGTTAAACGATTAAATAGAAAATGGATTATCCTTTTTAACTCGAATCGAAGCTCACAAATACTCATCCTGAAGCTCATATAGGGCTCAGCCTTGGTTGTGAAGGGGTTGAGGTTAACAGCCTTGGTTTGTGGAGGTGGTAGGCTAGGCTAGGGTGGTCGGCCGTGGGTTTGAAGAGAAAGAGGAAAGGTTTGGGTTGAGTTTTGAAGTGTTATATATGTGTGTGTTTGTGTGTGTGTGTATATACATACATACTACATAAATTTAGATATAATTTTCTATACATTTTTTCTTAGATGGAAGCCATTAAAATGTGGAGGAAGCTTTTAGAAAATGAAGAGGTGGATGAATGAATGAAGTGAAGAAGTGAAGTGGTATTTATAGGAAAATGGAAGAGTGTAAACATCTCCTCCTTACATCACCATGCATCATAACGCCACCTCCTCCTCCCATCACCATGCGCCAGCGACCTCCCTCAGGTACGACCATGGTCACATCATGGAGGGGAAAGGCCATGTGCCTTTTTGATTTGACATTTGATGGTGATAATATGCGATAATTAGCTTAGATTCTCACTCCACCACCACACGCTCTACCTCCTTTCATCATTACCTTATGCATGGCTACCTCCTTCCACCACTACCTTGCTCGGCCATGTCATATCCATCCACATGCTTTCATAGATGTGATGTTTGATGGTAAAGAATTGGTTGCTTAAGTGAGAAGGATTTGTTTATATGTTTATATATATTTAGTATATATAATGTGTGTATATATAAGTGTTCACGTACATGTGCACATGTTTCCTTGGATGGGTATATGTATGTGTTCATTTGGATGTATAGAATTCACAACGTTCTATAACTTCTATATGTTGAATCGTTATGAATTTCAATTTCAATTTCCAGTCATAATTTCACTTCTTATTTAATATACATATATCGATAAAAAAAGTTTGAGAATAATATTTCTATTATTATTTATAAATAAAAAGAGCTTAACTGGATTTAAAAGCAATTATTTTAATCATTTAAACTAAAATTTTAAATTCAATCATACTTTTATAAGTGATGAATTTACGGGTCGTTACATGTATTGTCTGATTATTTTCAAAAGAACCAGTATTTAGTATTTCAGAAATTGATCGGTTGGTTTTGGAACATTTGGTAAGCGCGGTAGTGTAATTGTAAGATATGACTCGAAACCGTAACCACTCCAAAACCATATACGGGTTCTATGCTTGGAGAAGATTCAGTTTTTTTTGAATGTTGGAACCATGTGTGATTCAGAGACCTGTTGGGGTATGTGAATCCATGTGTGATTCCGAGATCTTTGTTGAGATGTAAGGATCCATATGTGATTTCGAGACCCGTTGGGATATGGGAATCCATGTGTGATTCATATATCTCTGATGAGATGGGGAAACCCATGTGTGGTTCGTGACCTGTTGAGGTATGGGAATTCATGCGTGGTTCCGTGATCTGTTCAATTGGCGGTGTTTGAACTGGAATATCGGACGTAGCCTCACTAGCGGTAATGACTAAAAACAGAGATAGGATGCATGTCCAGGGGGTTATGTAACATCCCCCTACTTGGAGGCCCAAAACTAACGGCTACAGATGCTGTAGTGATCCATAGTTATTAATCTTCGGCGACCAAATACGACGAAGTTAGATTCATTGATACACAGAAGCACATGAATATGGAAAAAATTTAAACTTCAACCAAAATCACATTTCATCTCAAAATATTTCCAATTCATTACATAATCCCAAATTCGCAAATCACGTTCAGAGAAATATATTATTACAACATACGCCAAGAGCGACATATGAAGATGCCCCCTTGGATGATCAGAGTATATATGGGCAATATAACAACTTTGCCATTACAAACAACACAGTGGAATCAAAAGAAAAGAGAGTTCTAAAAAGCAATCATGCCTCCTGCATGTCTCCGGAAGCTTATTCGTCTGAAGAGGTGCCTGAAAACCTCAACTCTCAAACTACTCAAAATCAATTAAGTACCCGAGAGTTTAAGGGGAAAACATAAACTTTGAGTCAGACATAAAGCCCAGTATGAATAATAATCTACCATCTCAAATCATTTAGATATCTAGTGAGACCACGCCGCTTAGCGGAACGGGTTTTTCCCTCTCTAGTATCTCAAAAACCTTTATAAAATCATATACTGTGCTCCTACATCCACAATGGTTAAAACAATTCAAAACAGTATTATATGATGATATGCAAAACAAATGAATTAATTCTGGATTACCCATCCCCATTCATTTAAGACCATCTGTCTCAGTTATAGTTTCTAGGATTACTATTAACCTATTATTTTTCATGGGCTGACTAATAACCGGTTAAATATTTAAGGACTCCCTATCCAAATTCATAGTTTTCATGGGATCGCAATGAACCTATTGGTAACTCCAATATCTTACTCTTATCCTAGTTTTCATGGGTTTACTAGGAACCTATTGACATCTGTCAATATTTCATCCGGATAGAGTTTTCATGGGCTAACTACAAAACTACTGGCCCCTGCCAGTATCCAATCATAGTTTTCATGGGCTTACTATGAACCTGTCTTTTTAACATCTTTCTTTATACATAGTTTTCATGGGCTAACTATGAACCTGCCTTTCTGACAGCTTCCTTTATACATAATTTTCATGGGCTAACTATGAACCTGTCTTTCTGACATCTTCCTTTATACATAGTTTTCATGGGCTAACAATGAACCTATTGGCCCCGCCAATATCTTTTCCTATACAGTTTTCATGGGCTTACTGAGAACCTATTGGCCCCTGCCAATATCTTTCTTTTATATTTTAGCATCCTATATTCTGGTCTTCCTGACCTCCTGGATGCAATTCTACTCATTTAGGAGTTTATTCAATTTATATTCACTTCTGGGTTAACCCAACTGGTTCTTCTACCCTTTATCCCCAAAATGAAGTTATGGGTCCATTATAAAGTGAATATATTCATATTTGAAGAAGAAACATAACAATATAGCAATACCACTCATGTGGGTTTAATATAAAACATGTTTAATCCCTTTAACCTATTACTTTATCAAAGATAGTTTCTTCTCAAAACCATTATAGAAACTCCTTTAATATTTCCATTGGTTTTTCCTTTTAAAAATAGAGTTTGGGTTATAAAACCTTTCGATACATTCGAAACCTAGCTTTCGACTTCATAGGATGATCTCCTTCGAAAGCCTTAAAATTCTATCTTCAAAATATTAGACTCCTACCTTTTTATACTGTAAAACCTTCCTTTCAAAACATTTCGACTGTAGTAAAGTATTAATATTTAACCTTTAGAAACTTAGCTTCGAAACCAGTTGAAAGTACCCCTTTCGACACCATTGGAAGTTACCCTTCCGAAATCATTGAAAGTACCCCTTTCGAAAGCATTGGGTTTATACTTAAAACATTATTTGGGTCAAAGTGAATATAGATGAATGCAACTCTTTCGAAACCATCCTTTTCCATATAAAAATATTGGGGAAAACTTGATGGCGTCGGCACCATCTCTTTCGAAAGCATAAAACATCTGGGTAAAACATTAGAAGGTTGGCATTGAAACACCTTTCGAAACCATTGCCTTCGAAACCCCTAACCCCTTTCAAAAGCTATAGGAAGTGGCTTAAACTTATAAAACAAAATTCCCTTTCGACACAATTGATATCTTCAATACCATTGAAAGGTTAAATTACGGCAGTAGGGTTTCGACTAGGTCGGAACCCCTTCTTTCAAAACATTCTTTCATAAATGATGGAACCCAGTCGAAAGAAATCTTAAGTTAATGGCAACTCTTTCGTAACCTTTTTAAATCCTCTTTCAAAACCAAACGCTTGAAGGCTAAATCAGAACAAAGGCAGGTGCTTTTCTTTTAAAAACAAACCAAGGTTTCGACTCCTTCAAGAGCTAGGCATTCAACACTTAACCTTTCGCCTATCTTCAATCCACTGCGTACCATCATGGTGATACCTTGTGTATTGGTTTCGGCATAGTTGGTTTTGACAAAGATTAAGGCGGAAGCTTTTGTGTTGAAAGGTGCTTTCCAAAGTAGGTGGAACCAAATTTCTGAGTAAACCTGGTTTAGTTCTTATTAAAGTAACCTTTTCTCTAACTAACCTACCATGTGTCAACACCAGATTGGTTGCCTTAACCTTTTCAAATTCTTTTCTAAACATAACTGCCGCTAATCTAGATCTAAACCATGGTTAAGTTAATCAAATAAGCCCTTCCATTAAGCAAAATCAATTTTGTAAAGAAGTCCCTCTTCTAAAATAATTTGTTTTGCATAGCTAATCACTTTGGAATAATCCCCAAAAATTCTAGAAATTCACTTTAGTCATGTTATCTAACTTATCAAAATTCCAGACCCAAATTCTCCATATATTTTCCAAAATAAATTTATAAACCCAAATAACCATATTTTCCTTTGAAAAATCATAATAATCTTTCCATAGCTTGGAAAATTATCAAAATTAAAACCCAACTCCAAAATCATGTTTCTCATAACATAAAATTTTCCTATGGCATTTAATCATCATTAAATCTCAGTTTTGACCTAAAACCGTATAAATCCTCTTTTAAACAACTTGTTTAAATTAAGCAAATCAAATCTCAAGCATATCATCTTTCAATTCATCTTAAAAACGAATTTATCCCTTAAATCCAAAACATAAGATTCAAACAAAAATAGAGATAGAATTATTATTCACCTTGATCTAGATAAGGAGATTGGATTGAGATTGATTTCCCCTAATCTTGATTCTCTAGCTTTTAATTTGATTTCCTCTTCTTCTCTTAATGGTTGGCCGGTCCTTTATCTTTTGATTCGCGTTTTCAAAAATGACATGAATGGGAAGAAAATGGTAGGAACGAAAATATATATGGGTAAGGGTTATGGGCGGCAATTTCAATTATACCCTTATGTAATTTGTTTAACCTAAAACCATTCTTTAGACCACTAGTTAGTTTATTAGGTAATTAATTTAAGTCTCAATCCCCATATCACTTAACATTTATATTATTCTATTTAATTTATCTAATTAAATCTCCTGAATAATGTTATCAAAAATTAGGGGTGTTACAGTTTGGCTAACCTATAAGCATGCAGTCGTCTCCTTCCTAGAGTTACCTAAAGTTGTTATACATGCATGCAGCGATGCACTCGGCTTGACAGTATTTGGGGACAGCTATATATTTCCTAGTGTACATCACTTGGGATGTATTATTGCTTTGAAAGTATAACTCTGATCATTGTGTAGAAGGACCATTCTCAAAGTACCGAGGGCACCTCCATCGAATCCTACACAGTTAGTGAATGTGCCTTAGCGATTTTTAATTATATACCTAGTGTTGTTTTGATGTACACTCATAAGCATCATAGTTACTTGTTTATTGATATTTTCGGCCTTAGACATTACTATAATATCACTGGATTTTCTAATATAAATGATTTTTTTATCGTAAGGTAAAAGCCTGTCCGTGTTTATGTGCGACGTGGTCTTACGAGATAACTTTATTTTTAGTTTTTATACCATTGAAATCCATTCGAGGTGTGTTTCTCGCAATGGTTTACCGACTGATCCGGGTGTTGTTTTTTAAAAATGCTCAGGTTAGACTGAGCATATTTACAAATTTGCTTTGGAGCTCAAGAAACGAGCCGGATGCCCAAGACGTATCTACATATTTCTTTATTTTCCACTACATTGATTGTTGTGTTCATTAGCAATTTATAAGGACAGGCTATTATAACTGTCCAGGATGATCATTTGTTTAGTATACTCTAATTGATGTATGTATATTACAGTTTTTCTTTATATGAAGATCTATTGTATATTGTATATTACTCATCATAATGTGAGATTCTGTTTTGTCTTTTCTTTCTTTTTCCTCCAACAACCTATCTTTTCGGCACTTGGATGCTTAGCACATGAATACCGTGGTTGTATTAGTATACACTTTTGATGGACAAAAAGACGGGTCGGTACACGTGGTATCAAAGCTTAGGTTAAGTGAATACCTAGGCTTTGGTGAGGTTAACTCATCTGAGATAGGGTAACTGAGACCCTAGAATGAGTTTGAGTGTGTGTAAATATATAAGAGCACATATTTGGTTTTTCTATAAAAATGTTTTATATTGTGTTGATTTATCGGTTGAGTGCCTTATGCATTCCGGTTGGTATGTGGGACGTCTATAACATCCCATAATTTGGCATTAGTTATTTAATTAGTTAATTACTAGGCTCAAAAAATAGAATTTGTGAAAACGATGGAATTTGACAATGAAACTTGCACCATTGTATTCGTGGTCAAATTCTGAGCAACTTTAATATTTGGAGTTTTGAGATTGGAGTCCAAACGAAGAAATTACGAATGAAAAATGAATATGGAACAGAAATGATTTGAATAGAATAAATTAACATTTATATATTAATTATCTAGGGCCCACAGGTCGAACCGCATATTGGAGCAGTCAACCAGGGGCGGTCAACCCCAACGAAGGGGGCAGTCGACCGCTTCATGTGTGGCGGCTAGGTTTAACCTAGGCCCAACAACCCGGATTTTTGTATTTCAATTTGACGATTAAGGTTGATTCTTACACCAATAAATTCAGACCTAACCCTCCCTTCTCTTCTCATATTTTCCTGGAGGTAGTAGTGAAGCTCTGCCATTTTTTATTCTTCATTTTCTTTCTAAATTCTAAAATAAAATATTTATATCTATATTCATACAGATTGGAGAAGAATAGAAATCTAATAGGAGAAGAGAGGAGAATCAACTATACACGTATTTGAGATAATTATATATATTTATATGTATTTTCTCTTCTAATCCCAAATCTCTTCTTAGATTTGTAATTCTAATAAATATATACACACACACACCCTTTTTATACATATTTCTCGTATTACGAATGATTTGGAGATGAATTTAAGGTTCTACTTCATATTTGGAGATTTGGATCACTTTTAAAAGTTGAGTGGGAAATTTTATATATTTTTTATGATTTTAAATCAATTCCACTAGAATACGTTTGATTTTTATACCTAAATCAATTTTATTTGTAAATTGTAGGCTTAAATTAGTGTAGAAAACTATTGCCTACATATTCTTGTTTTAGGTCTAATTTTAAATATGTTTACACCTAGATCTGGAAATTGGTCCCAACGGTTTTAGAATTTGAATGTTGTATATTTTTATCCAAGATTTGTACTTGGGTGTAAAATACGATTTTTGGAATATTACCCAAATTTGTGCTAAGTTGTAGATTTTTCGAAGTTCAATTTGTGGGAAGAACGTCATTTGACTTTTATAAATTTGTTTACATTTTCCATTATTGATTCAAAAAGGCAACACTTGATTTAACAAGAAATAAAACAAAAACGAAAGAGATGTGTAAAGTACATATTTATTCCCCGTAGTTTACACTGTTTATTCCAAACAAAAAGAAATTATCCACTCCATGTAATTTCAAACATAGTAAATCTTTTCTTTATGTGTTAAACTAATTTCTCATAGCGGAAAATATTCCTAAGGAATTTAATTTGAGCAAATTAAACATGGAAAGTATATTCTAGTTACATTTTTGTGACTAGAATATATTTGCTTATGAATATGTAGTTCTATTAGGAAATTTATATGTATTTATTGCATTAATAAAGAAGAAAAATGTTTATTCGTGCGTTATTTATGCATAACGTTCGTTAGTTATTATTATATTTAGGAAAGCGAATATGTAGAATTAGAAAATGTAGTGATTCCTAATAATGGGCAATAAATTAGGAATTGCCAATAATTAATAGGAAATAAAGGATTGTAACCCCAATTAATGGGAACTAATGGGAAATAATGGATATGATTAGATTAGGTGTTACAATTGGTTAGTTAAAGATTGTAACTCCAATAAATCGGCAAGTAATGAAAATGAATTTGGAAGTTACAATTAATAGGGACAAATGGATAAAAAGGGACTGATAAAAATGAAGTAAATATAAAAAGATTACTAATTTAGAATTAGTAACCTTACATAAATGTCTTAAGAAATGTCTGTTAGGATTTTATGGACAAATTGACATTTATGAGCATTAAAGGGGGGTTTATGTGTAGATAAGTATTTAAGGTAAATCTTATTGCCTTAGATAAAAATAGAATTAGTAACCTAAGTCCAATGTCAACCTAAGATAGTATAAGTAAAGAAGTAGGATAGTTAATTGGACTTGGTAGGTTAGTGATACAAGGTCAGTAGATTCACTCGATAGAAGAATGCCCTTTACATTAAGGCTACCAGCAGTTGGAGGTATTTACTACTAATGTGAGATATCACTAATCTTAGGACCCATGGCATTATGAGAGATAGGACTTGCTTTAGGGTCAGAGGTATCAAGTGGTTGTTTGAAGGCCCACCTCTTTCTCGATTAAAAAGTATTAAATGGTCTAAATTTAGAATTAGGAGCGGTGAGGGATATCTCCATAGGGTTTCGCTTCTGGTTTGAGGTATTAAGTGGTTGTAGGGTCCACCGCTCTCCAAAAAGTAAGTATTAAGTAACCTACTGAGATTCTAAATAAATAAGGATATGTCTAAAAAGGTTCACTTCAGTGTTGAGGCATTAAGTTGCTATTGCATGGCCCGCCTCATTACCGAAAGAAGTGACTGAATGTGATTCCATATTTATAATTAAGAGTGATGATGAGTATCTTGGGAAGGGTTCGCTTCGGGTTTGAGGTACCAAGTGACTTATTTAGGGTTCACCTCTCTCCTATAAAAGAATTACTAAATAGCCTAATCAGATTTCCAAGTAATGATAGCTAGATAGTACAAGTGAGGAGTCTGCCTTGGGGTTAGGTATTAAATGGCAAAGGTCTTCCTATAAATAGGTGTTAAATGGTCAGAGGCCCACCTAGTCCTTGTTAATGAGGTATTAAGTGGCTTGGATACAGTCTCTCACATTGCTAAGACCTTAATAATGATAATACCAGAGAGGAGTCTATCTAGGGATAATATATTAAGTGATGTAGGACCTGCCTAGAATATAAGTATTAAATGGTTAGAAGTCAGCCTAGTCCTTTTAAAGGTATTACGTGGCCTGGGCACTTTCTCTTATATGGTTGCAATTTAATTGGTGATAGGTAAGTTAGTAGTACAGCTATTATAAATTATAAATTTTAAGGCTATAGATAATGGTTCAAAGGTCATTGTAGTTTGGACTAATAGACCAATAATGACAATGTTAGAAGTCCACCTTGTGAATGGGTCTGAAATGATGGAGTCTACCTCGATTGAGGTCTTAAATGGCAGAGTCTGCCTATTTCTCTTTAAAAGTATTATATGGTGATAGTAAAACCCGCTTCATATTTAGAAGTATTATGCGGCAAATGAGTATGGAAGTATTGGGTGGTTGATAAGGCTTCGTCAATATTTATACCTTAGGAATGGGTAGGTAAGTAATCGTGTGTGCAATGCAAGGTTAGGTTAGAATTGCTAACCTTGACAGACATAACAACTAACGGGAAACCAATCGGTATAAATTTATGTTATGGACAGTTTACATATTTTCCAGTTACCAAAACGTTGTTTTGATCCCCTCCTCATTACAAACCACATGATAGATTTAGAGGCACCGGTCTCAGGAGCTGGATGTGCTTTGTTGTTGGAGAAGTCTTCATTTCTCTTATGCTCGATGCTGATGTGACAATCTTCTATCTAAGGAATACCATTAATTCCATGGTAGTAGTCATAATCAGTATTGTTATCCTATTATTGTTTCCGCGATGAGTTTAGATTTCTATCAATCTCTGATAATGCTCATGCTTATTTGCAGGTACCAAATCCAACGTTTTGTGCTTTGATGGACTTGTTTCGATTTCTATCGAAATTTAATTAGACCCATTAAGCTATGGGTTGTTACAACGTCACGGTATCGATAGGGGTTTCTAAACACTTGAACAAGACAAATAGAGACGACAATGTTTTTGAAAATTGGTAAATGAAATAATTTTACCAAGATTTTATATTTTGTATATAAAAGAATAGTTTTCATAAACTAATTATAGTATTATTGATGTGTTGTTGTTAGGAAATGATAATATTCAATTATTATCATTTATTGTTTGATTAGTCATGCTCACCCAGTTAGAAGCATTGGCGTTTGTTGATTGAGTAGTTATGCCCGAGCAGTTTATGGGCATTGGCTATTGTGGTTGATTAAGAGCAGTTTTATCCTTTTCACTACATGGGTTGGGTAAATAGTTATTATGGGAACATTGAAAGGAACACCTTGTGAATTCAGTTTCACAATTTGACTTTAAGGTGTTCAGTAATAATGATGGGTTAAAATTTAACTTTAATAAAAGTTGTTTATTATAATCCAAATAAAGAAAAACATTTGTGAAATGGTTTTGTATAAGGAAGTGAAAATTGTATAAGTATAATTCATAAATGTGATTTATAAATAGAAAAGGATTTAAGCGAAGAATTTGACAATTTAAATCCCGATGTTTTTTTAAATTTTCAATGTTTTGGAGGAAATAATAATTGTATTATATGGAAGTATTTTTGAATAGGAATATTTTTAAAGGATTTTAAAAGAGATAGAAAGCACTGAACTCAATTCATTTGTTAGAAAATAATTCTAGTGATGACTGTAGTATCATAGAGGTTCATTTTCGAGTTTCTAAGTAAGGAATTGTGACCATAGTGATTTGCATAGAAGTTTGTTTTGATTAAAACAAAGTTTGTTTTAAATTACAAAGGTATGAATTGATATACAAAGAAATAATGTATATTATTATTTCAAATATAGTTGAAATAAAACCGAGTGTTTAGGAAATTTTCAGTAAAGTGATATTATGGCTCTTGCATCTTATCCATTACGATAGTTTGGCTTATACGACTTGTGTTGAGATGTTGTTTGGACAATTTCATTTATTAAAATGAAATGGAATTTCCGACGATTTAGGACAGTTGGATCTTTCGAGTTAAATTGGAAAATTAAGCCAAATGTTTTGTGAAAACATAAGAGGATAAGTTTTTATAACTTATAAATTTGAGAAATTAGTAAGTTAAACAAATTTTTAATTTGTTGGGCATTTGGGTTAAGTAAAAACAAACCCAAAATTTTTATATATACTCTTAGATAGTAGCAGAGTGTTATAAAAATATGGACTTAAGTTTAAAGTGGATAATAAACATAAGTGTGCTTTACCAAATGTTTATAATAAATGAAATGATTTTATGAAATTGTGGTAACTAAATTTTAGTATTGAAGGAAATACTATTGGGAAGTTAGTTGTGTTTTAAATTGAATTTGAATAAAAAAAATGGTATAGTTAAGTAACTAATGGAATAAATACGTAAGTTTTACGTAGATATTTTATTCGCATGACTGATTTCAATCTAGATTCGAGTGTACGATTTCGACATGATTTACACCGATCCGAATTAGAATTTTTCAATCAATTCTTGACAACGAACATTTGATATAGATTTTTGATATGATTCTGAAGTTTTCTATCATTAGTATATGGGTATGTATGAAGAACGGTAGTTTCAAATCAAGGAACTGGATCAGAGTCTACACTAGAGTGGTCGAGTGAGTGATACTAGTTTAGAAATGAAATTTGTGTGATCGAGCGAGCGATCAGATTTGATATTGCATACAGATGATATATGTATATCGTATGGGCTTAATGAATTATATGTTTGACCTTTGGAAAATGTAAAATTATATCGTTATGGGTTATATGGTTGCATATTATGTGTAAGTGAAATGCAGGTACATGGAAGCAAAGGCTAGTTTGATGCTTTTGGTTTCATGAGTATAGTTTGGTTGCCTGACAAGTAGGTACATGTTTATATTTTATTTGGTTTGATGGTTTTACAGCCCAGATATGGGAGGCCGTTTGGCTTTTGTTTTCTTTGGTTGGTTTGGGCCCGTAGTGAAAATTTGTAGTTTTTCCGATCGAGCCGCGCAAATGAGACGCTGTCGAAATTTTTCGTAATTTTAAAAGACTTAAAGATTTAATAGCCTATTTAAACAAATTGATTTTTGAAAAGTTAATGAATTTGGAGGCATTTTACTACTTTAAAATTTACGAGACAAAATTGTTTTAAGGTGTGGAGAATGCAACGATCTAGAATGTTGGCCATTTGATTTTAAAATATTGGTTTTAAAGTTAAATAATTTAAAATATTTGGATTTATTTGAATATGTGAATTGTGAACTTAATATTGAGATAGTGAATTTAAAATCGGGATTTTAAATTAAATGTTAAATTTATGGATTTAATGGTCTTTTAACTCCATTTAATTTATAAATGAAAATGGTAAATTCATTTTGTAAATTTATTTAGAGTAATAAATGGTCTGAACAAATAATAAGAAAATTTACATTTATTTTTACGACTCGATTTTTATTGACGTATTTTTACTTTAATTTATTTTATTTTTCCATAATTTTTAATTTAGAAATTTCGTAAATTAACGTTTGACAATTTCTCGACAAACAACGTTGTTTCTATGATTTTTCAGAATAAGTTAACCAGTGTATATTATTATTGTTTTGGGGTCGCAACGCTATTTTGAGCGCGATCATATTTTTGTTTTATCGTTTGCAACTCATACGCGATCAAAAATCTGTGCAGCGTGATGTTGGAAAATTTAATTATAAAGTTAACCCAAGGCAACTCGTACAAGCACGCATTTGTGTCTCGATCTTTTGGTTTTCGTTTTCCAGTAAACGAAAAAAGAAAACTCATCAATCCTCCTCTTTTGAAATCGCAATCAATTCAATCACTTGACCAAAAAATTTAAATATTGGATCTTTGAAATTCCTGTGACGGGATCTACCTTATACGTGAATATCAAAGGGTGCGGCAGCTATTGGGAACGTCGATAGTTTTTGTCGTGAGTAGTTTAAAAGTTAAGGTTTTGATCTTTAGAAATTTGAAGTCGAATTGGGCAATTTGGAGTTCGAATTGGAATTCGTGAAGTGGAGAAGCAGCATTCGTTAAAAATGTTAAGGTTATAGCTCTTTTTTTTATTTGTGATAGTTTGGGCACGTGAAGCGGCTTGGCCGAGTCGGATCTATGAGGAGGCGTGCGAGTGTGGGAAGATGGGTTCAGGAAGGTGGAGATTATGGTGAGGGATTCATTGGTGAAGTCCGTAAGCGAGTTCATTGAGGAATGGAAGAGCTAGAGGGGATGGATGTGATCAGCCTTGGTGTGGAGGTGCTCAGGTTTGAGTGGGAAGAGATTATGAAAATAGGGAAGATGATATAATTAGGGAAATTAGAGAGTTAATAATGTAATAAATCATTAATTATATTACCTAAATCTAAAATCTTATTAAACCCATATCTTGATTATACAAGGTCCAAATATAACGCGGTTGGTCACGTTGGATCTGTATCAATGATATCTACATTTTGGAATTGGATTGGTGGAAACTGAAGCTTGTAGAATTTCAAGCTAAAATTAAACGATGTTTGATTTTAGACGGAATCGGAACGCTTCAGCGATAACTGGAATTTTGGTGAATTGGACTCACTTTTTTGGTTAATCAGTATATTATATAGTAGATTAAACAAATTATTTATTACCTGCTTGGATGTTTTATTTACTAGTTTTTTGGTTTGGATAAATTATCATTTTTGAAAATGGTTAATGTATAAAGTGATATAATAGCTATTTAAGGTAATTACGTTATTTGAATAATAGCGTAGCTAATTTAAGCATAATTCTTCGGTGTTATCTAGTAGGCTAAATAAACACTGTCTAATAATAAATAGAAGAGTTTATTTGCATGATATTCATTTAGCAAAACAACTACTCATTTCAAGGGACCAGATTTTCGGCCCTGGAAAATCAACAATAATACATCCTCCGTGTCACATGCCAAACGTTCAAGTGCCGAAAATACCGACCATTATGGGTGAAGGTAGAACATAGACAAATAGAACAAAGGAACTAAACATCACAAAACCTTACAACGCAGCGGATAATATATAATAGAACCATGATCTTTACCAAAAAGGAACATATTTGTTATATTCACAGTAGTAAAATACACTAATCCAAATTAGCATGGACAGTTATAACAGTCTGTCCTTACAATTGCTGATAAATATTGATGGGAATCAAGAACAACAAATGGAACATAGACAACGGAAGAAAAAAGCAAATATGGGAATACGTCTTGACCATCCAGCCCCACTCCAGCTCCGAAGTATCAAGCTAAACTTGAAAACATGCTCAGTCTGACCCGAACATTACATGGAATAACACCCGGGTCAGTCTGATAAACCAGTGTGAGTAAAACTCGGTAATGTTACCAACCAAACTGATTTCTACATTCAAAAACTTTCCAAAAAAGGGTGTCTCGTAAGATCACGTCACACATAAATATGAACGGGTTTTTACCTTAAGATAACCAAAACATTTTATATCAAAATGTAGTGATATTATATTAGTGTCCAGGGTTTAAAGTAAATAGGTAAAATAGATGAAATGATTGCATCTCACATTCCAACATATTAGGCTCTACAATCGAAAACGTAAGGCACATATTGGAGATCATATTTCAACTAATGACTGGGCAACTAGGGTTCTGCCTGCCACAGTACACCTTTAGAAATATGTACCGAGGACGTACCTAACGACCCCTGCCAACACAGAACCAACCTATCCCTTGCTAGATAGTACCGAATATATCATCACCCCGATTGCTTTGCAACCCTTAATCAAGAGCTCCTACGTATACGAATTCATTTATGATTGTGTATATATCTAGAAGGGGATGATATACCCTAATAGGCGAGATCCACATAGCCCTACTGCCTATCCCCTGTTTTATTCATTCCTGGTTGATGAGGCTTAAGGCTACATTTTACATTTCTGAATAGCAATCCATCTTGGAATGCTAACGCTGTCCTCCAAGCATCAATGCAATGCCTGCATTCATCCATACAAGTTCGTTATGGGTTTGAACAGAACCGAAAGCACTAACTCTAATACATCGATTTTGGAATCACCCTCAGGATTAGTACCAGTAGCCCTTGCACTTCAAAGAGCACCATCTTCAATCATCATATAGATTTCTTCCACTCAAACGTACATGTTGTTCGGAGTGGTTTTCGGATATATAAATCCGATCCCGGTCTCTTCGTACCAACAACTAATAATTTTTGGTTGACTCATTCCCAGTTCTTTTGGATATCCATACTTCCTAAGTCAAATTAGACTAAATTTGATAGTCGGTTATTTAACTATCAAATAACAACAATAAAATCTAGAGATTTAATTACCCAAAGCAATCACTAAGCCTCAAAACCATTTTCATTTGTTAATTTCTTTTTTTCAAATGTTTATCAAAACATCCACATACTCATCCCATTTACAAAAGTATCCTTGTAGGATATTTGGAAGGGTTTTCTATTTCCAACTTCCTTTAAAAGTATTTTAACCACATTATTTGAATTGGAGATAAGAACTCTCAACACTATCCTTTTGGTGTTAAGTGTGGAATAGACGTTCCATTCTATCATTTTAAAAGGGTCAGCCTCGAGAAACTCAAACCCTAACTCTTGTTATAATTAACTTCAATAATCTCCTTTTTATTTATCTTTTTTTCATTTTGAAATCTCCTTATTTAAAACCCAAATCCATTTGCCAAACATTTGATAAACCTCCAACCCATTTAAAAAACTCTTTTATAAATATTCAACTATTTATATAAAATGATTAATCTTTAAAACCATCCATAAAATAATAATAACCCTTTTAAGGAGGTTATATTATATCTCATATAATGATAATTACTTTAACAGAGTAATAATATAATTATGTAACCTTCAATTTAGTTAACAACTTTTCAAGCATCGTTAATAATATTATTAATTAACTTTAATAATACTGTAATAACTATTTTTTAAAAAGAACATTATTAATCATTTTCCTTAAACAACATCAATAATTTAACTTACCTTTAACTATATTTTATTATAATAATAAATTACTTTTAAAACCAATTTACTTTTAAATAGTAATTAACTTTGGGTAACTATCCCTAAATAATCATTCATTAACTTTAAATCTCTCCAATTAATTTTAATCTAGTAATTAACCTTAAAGTAAAACAATTAACTTAATCTATTAACATTAAGTACACTTAACCTCATTAACTAGTGATTAAGTGTTAATAATCACGTTAACTGCTTAATTAGTTCATTAATTAATCATTAGCCAAATAAATTAATGTTAACCATATCGTTTAAAAAACCATTAGTTAAGATTGAAATTATCTTCCAAAAGTTCTAAGTGTAACCACTTAAGGATTTGGACTTTTACAATTTAGCTTTATATTTTCCATGTTCGAAAAAGGGTTTCTAAGCCACTTAGTTTACATATTTCAACTTTGGGTCACACCCATTATATATGAGGGTCATACTCAACACCAATATCTTGTTAAGTCATTATCATAACGTAACCATAAATGATACTAAATAATTTACACGACTAACCGAATTGGCGTGATTTATAAACAGTGGTTTTAATGTCTCGTAAAATTCTACTGATCCAAATCTACCAACAATTTACATGAAGGCGTAGTATTTGTCGACACGATCATAACGCAAAAATCTGCACGTCAATCGGATTTAAAACTAAAATGCTATTGAGATTTAAATTTTTCGATTTATAAATTTAAAATTTAATTCATTTTTTTTATTTTAGATGGGCCGAGCCCAATACCTGAAACCAACCCAACCTTTCCCCTTCTTATTCTCTTCCTTTTTGTTCTCATTTCTGTACACGCCATGTTCGTGCACCAAACATGTGCGTGCACCAGCAATTTAATTCACGAACTCCCCACTTCTCTCCACCATCGAGTCTCTCTTTCCGCATTCATCCTTTTCCACCTAGTTGCCGCTCTACTGTCCCCTCCCCCTGCCATTTCCGTTCAACCACAGTGCTATAGGTCGCAGCATTATTTGTTGCCAAAATCCATAGAAAATCACCACATGCGCAACCCTCTATCTTGATCACTCATCTAATCTCCGATTCGAGTATCGTTGGCCGAATCAAAAACCATCTCGAGCTCTAGTTTTGAAGATTGCCAATCATCGTCACTGATCATCGCTGAAATTACATGAAAATTCTCTTTCTCCGATACGAACTCGATGGCACAAACGACGTCGAGTGATTCACATCGAGTTGAGAGAAAACATTTTTCAAAGTTTCGACGCTATTTTTCCTATTTCAAGTTTTTCGGTGATTTCTCCATCGATACTTGATGAAAATCAGTGTCGTAAAAATACTAAAGGAGAGTACGAACAACTTTCATTTAGACAGTCGAGGCTAAATTTGAGTGTTTAGGATGATATGGTTTTTTGAAAAGGGAAAAATGTGCATTTTAACCTTACTGTGAATGTTAGTGATGCAACATGAATTAATCTCTCTATATACCTTGTTATCATCCATGATCATACTTCCTAAAGCATGTACAACTCATTTTAAACATTCGTCTATACTTGAATCATTAATTCATTATCAGGTGATTTACAGAAATCAAAACAGAGTGTTGAAATTCAAAAGTCACTCATAGTTCTTTATTCAAGAAGAGTGTTGCTGCTGGGAAAGAGAATTGAATGGACAATGAGAAGAGAATGGCCTGTATTTCCTAAAGCCTCTATTTGTGACTTAGAAGAGGCCTAAATTCTAACTTTTGATTTTAACATACACTGAGAACTAAATCTCTTCTTTTGTGACTTAACAGAGCAATGAGATCATCGCCTGTATTTCCTAAAGCCTCTATATTTTGGTGACTTAACATAGCCTTATAGAATTATTACTTGTAAATGTGTGCTCCTTAGCATGATTAATGAAGTAACATCATCACTATCTATGATGAATAAACATATGGATGGTATTTGAAACCTACAACATAATATTCCAACAATTATAAAATATTTGAAGTATACCGGACATAGAATATGTCGAATCATTCATCGAATACGTATCTTATGTATATATGCAATTATGGGGTTGCTTTGTGTGGTAAGAAAATCTCCTTCTTAGTTAAAAATCAAACCGATGATATCCAAACAATATTGCATTCAAATAAATATTGTAAATCCCTGATTTTACAATCAAGTTTTTTGAAGAATTTTTTATTATTTTTTTAGATTGACTAAATATCCATATAAAATATGGTCGAGTTCTGGATCATTACATTCTTCCCCCTTTAAAAGAATTTCATCCCCAAAATTTATCCTATATTTTAACATAGAAATAAAACTAAAAAGACTCTTATTAAAGGAAGCAATAAACAAGATCAAACCACATATTATCATTCAACTACCATCAATATAACATAACACTTAATCAGCATATCATACATGAGCATAAGGTGCAAATACTTAAGCTAATCGAGTTGAATATGTCAACATAAATATCTACATACTTAGATAAAACACTTAATTAAACACTACTACTTCCTTGACCCTCCTATCCTACGGAAAAAACATCCTCATCCAAATCGTCATCGCTTGATAGGTTAATAACTTCCACAACATCATCATCATCATCATCTGATATCCAGATGATCTCTGGATTTAGATTTGGTGGAAAAAGCATTAGGGATTCGTACCCATATTCAAATAGCTCCTCATCTGTCCAATGATGGCCCATTGCCTCTTCGAGCTGATTGAGAATGCCTTCGATATCCTTCCAGT
This sequence comes from Allium fistulosum, assembly GCA_030737815.1. Classification (NCBI taxonomy): domain Eukaryota; kingdom Viridiplantae; phylum Streptophyta; class Magnoliopsida; order Asparagales; family Amaryllidaceae; genus Allium; species Allium fistulosum. The sequence goes on along the minus strand of CM060908.1, from coordinate 530,793,494 downwards.
TGAGCTCCACCCCTACCACTACTCCCTCCTCCATGATATCTACTTCTTCTTCAACTGGGTCCTCCTCTTCCTACTCTTCCAGGTCTTACTCTTCGTCTTGTTCTTCCTCCTCTTCCTCCTCATCTTCTCTTGCCTCCTCCTCATCTTCTCTTTCCTCCTCTTCCAGATCTCCACTATGCTCCTCGAAATCTTAGTCTTCTCCTCGATCAACCTCATCTACTCCGTCCTATTCTACCTCTGACTCTTCCTTCAAGTCATATGGCATTCCTTCATCTTCCATGGCTTCTCCTTCATCCCTTTGCTCACTGTCTACCATAAGCTCTCTAAGCATCAGAGGGTTAATCACTTTCAGCTTCCCCCTTCTTAAGCATATCCTTTGAAGCTAGTTGAGTCTCTTCTTTGTAGTCACATGAATAATAGGTACCATCTAATCAAACAAAAAAACTGAGGATAAGATACTTAAACTTAAAAGAGTTCATATATCCTAAAATGATAGTTCAATTCCTTAATATATTAGCATAAGGTCGGTGTATCCTACTGATGAAAATGTCTTTTATATCTAAGTCAGTATAGACTATATTCTATTGATTTGTTTAATTGCATCTTAATTGGGAAACATCTTATATAAATAACAGTTTAAAATTAATTCTAAGCTATCTATTTAAACATTCTTTAGTTAAGTGTGAAATTTAACCTATAGGGTGTTCGGGTCTTAAATGTCCTCATAATTTTCCTTTTATCTAATTACACTATTTAAATTCTTAATCCATCCATTTGGCTAGGAAAATATAAACTAAGGTGGAATAATTTCTAATACTGTATTAAATAAAGAAAAGGGTGCACGTATGTGTATTAATGTGGTTTACTATTGATTGCTTTTACTACCAACATAAGTGACTTTTTTTTATAAGAGATGTGTATACCTTAAAGACTTAACCACAATGAAAATGATAACCTTTGGGGTGGGTCTTATAGATAACGTCACTAGACTTCCTATTACTTTGTTGATTTTTTTCCCAACTTTCCTTTCTAAGTACCTCTAAGCTAAGGTATTCTGAAGTAAATTCCTCTGTGTTTGTTTCCCCTTCTTACTATATTTCCTAGCATTCAAAAACTATTGGCTGCCTAAATCTATAGCAATTCCTTCTACATAATCTCTAATCACCTAGTTATTTAAATCAAGGATCATAGAAGAACCCCTGGGAAAGACATCTTTAAAATTCTTATTTTATTAAAAAATAAAACCTTGGTAAAATTATTTCATTCACCATATTTAAAACAGTACTATGTTGAGTTGTTTTGTTTAAGTCTTTAGGAACCCTTATCGATAACGTTGATCAGGCGTATCGAACAGAGCCCCTAAATCACTTAACAGATCAATCAACACAATATAAAACTTTTTTATATCACTAACAAATACGCACTCATATATATAATGCTCTAAAACTCAATCTAGGACTTCACTAACATTTCCTAACCGAGTTTACCCCACCAGTGCCAAGGTTCTCGCTTAACCTTCGGCACTGATACCAAATGTAACAAACTGGATTTTCGACTCTTGAAAATCGACTCTAATACGTCCTCCATGTCACATGCCGAACATTCAAGTGCTAGAAATACCGACCGTTAGGGGTGAAGGTAGAAGATAGACAGGTAGAACAAAGGAATAAAATCACAAAACCTTACAGCACAGCGGATAATATATAATAGAACCATGATCTTTACCAAAAAGGAACATCTTTGTTATATTCACAACATTAAAATACACTAATCCATATTAGCCTGAATAATTATAACAGTTTGTCCTTACAATTGCTGATAAATACAGATATGAATCAAGAACAACAAATGGAACATAGATAGGGGAAGATAAAAGCAAATACAAGAACACGCCTTGACCATCCAGCCCCTCTCCAGCTCCGAAGTATCCAGCTAAACCTGGAAAATATGCTAGGTCTGACCCGAGCAATACGTGGAATAACATCCGGGTCAGTCCGGTAAACCGGCGTGAGTAAAAATCGGTAATAGGTAAAAGCCAAACTGATTTCTACATTTGAAAAATTTCCAAAAAAAGGGTGTCTCGTAAGACCACATCGCATATAAATACGGACGGGTTTTTACCTTACGATAAACAAAATATTTTATATCAAAATCCAGTGATATTATATTAGTGTCAAGGGTTTAAAGTAAATAGGTAAAATAGCTGAAATGCTTGCATCTCACGTTTCAACATACTAGGCTCTGCAATCGAAAACGTAAGGCACGTATTGGAGATTGGGTTTCAACTAATGACTGGGCTACTGGGGTACCGCCCGCCATAGTATACCTCTAGAAAAATGTACCGAGGTCATACCTATTGACCGCTACCAACACAGAACCGTCCTACCCCTTGATGGATAGTACCAGATATTTCATCACCCCGATTGCTTTGCAACCTTTAATCGAGAGCTCCCACGTACACAAATTCATTTATGATTGTGTACATATATAGAAGGGGATGATATACCCTAATGGATGTGACCCATATAGCCCTGCTGCATATCCCCTGTTTTAGTCATTCTCGACTGATGAGGCTTGAGGCTACGTTTTACATTTCTGCATAGCAATCCATCTTTGAATGCTAACACTACCATTCAGGCGTCAATGCAATGCCAACATTCATCCATACAAGTTTGTTTTAGGTATGAAAAAAACCAAAGGCACTAGATCTACTACATCCATTTTGGAATCACCCTCAGGATTAGTAGCAGTAGCCCTTGCACTTCAAAGAGCACCATCATCAATCATCATCAAGATTTCTTCCACTCGAACATACATATTGTTCGGAGTGGTTTTCGGATATATAAATCTGATCCCAGTCTCTCCATATCAACAGCTAATAATTTTCGGTTGACTCATTCCCGATTCTTTTGGAAGTATGTAATCGAGTCCTTGTCGAAAACTCGAATTTTACATTCATACTTCCTAAGTCAAATTAGGCCAAATTTGATAATCGGTTGTTTAACTATCAAATAACAACAACAAAATCTAGAGATTTAATTACCCAAAGCAATCACTAAGCCTCAAAACCATTTTCATTTGTTAATTTCTTTTTTTCAAATGTTTATCAAAACATCCACATACTCATCCCATTTACATAAGTATACTTGCAGGACATTTGCAAGGGTTTTCTATTTCAAACTTCCTTTAAAAGGATTTAACCACATTATTTGAATTGGAGATAAGGATAACTCTCAACACTATTCTTTTGGTGTTAAGTGTGGAACAGACATTCCATACTATCATTTTAAAAGGGCCAGCCTCGAGAAACTCAAACCCTAACTCCGGTTATAATTAACTTCAATAATCTCTTTTTTTATTATCTTTTTTTCATTTTGAAATCTCCTTATTTAAAATCCAAATCGATTTGCCAAACATTTGATAAACCTCAAACCCATTTATAAAACCCTTTTATTCAACTATTTATATAAAATGATTAATTTTTAAAACCATCCATAAAATAATAATAACCCTTTTGAATAGGTTATATTATATCTCATATAATGATAATTACTTTAACATAGTAATAATATAATTATGTAACCTTCAATTTAGTTAACAGCTTTTCAAGCATCGTTAATAATATTATTAATTAACTTTACCAATACTCTAACAATTACCTTTAAAAAAATATTATTAATCATTTTCCTTAAACAACATTAATAATTTAACTTACCTTTAACTATATTTTATTATAATATTAAATTCGTCTTAAAAAAATTAATTATAATAATAAATTACTTTTAAAACCAATTTACTTTTAAATAGTAATTAACTTTGGGTAACTATTCCTAAATAATCATTCATTAACTTTAAATCTCTCCAATTAATTTTAATCAAGTAATTAACCTTAAAGTAAAACAATTAACTTAATCTATTAACGTTAAGTACACTTAACCTCATTAACTAGTGATTAAGTGTTAACAATCCTTTAACTGCTTAATTAGTTAATTAATTAATCATTAGCCAAAAAAATTAATGTTAACCATATCCTTTAAAAAAACCGTTAGTTAAGATTGAAATTATCTTCCAAAAGTTCTAAGTGTAACTACTTAAGGATTTGGACTTTTACAATTTAACTTTATATTCATTTTCGAAAAAGGGTTTCTAAGCCACTTAATTTACATATTACAATTTTTGGTCTCACTCATTATATATGAGGGTCATACTCAACACCAATATCTTGCTACGTCATTATCATAACGTAACCACACATGACACTAAATAATTTACGCGGCTAACCGAATTGGCATGATTTAAAACAGGAATTTTAATGCGTTGTAAAAATCTTTTAATCCAAATCAACCAACAATTTACATTAAGGCGTAGTACTAGTCAATACGATCACAATGCAAAAATCTGCATGTCAATCAGATTTAAAACGAACACGCTATTGAGATTTAAAGTTTCCGATTTATAAATTTAAATTTAAATTCCTTTTTTTTAATTTTAGATGGGCTAAGCCCAATACCTGAAACCAACCCAACCCTTCCCCCACTTCTTCTTCTCCTCCCTTTCGTTCTCATTCTTGCACAGGCCATGGTCGTGCACCAAATGTGCACGTGCACCATAAATTTACTTCACGGACTCCCCACTTCTCTCCATCATCGAGTCTCTCATTCCTCGCTCATTCTTTTCCACCTAGTTATCGCTTAACCATCCCCTCCCCTTGCCATTTCCGTTCGACCATAATGCTATAGGTCGTGACATTATTTGTTGCCAAAATCCAAAATTTTCGATGATTTCTCCATCGATACTTGATGAAAATCAGTGCCATAAGTTTATAAAAATACTAGAGGAGAGTACGAATAACTTTTATTTAGATAGTCGAGGCTAAATTTGAGTGTTTAGGATGATATGATTTTTTGAATAGGGAAAATGTTCATTTTAACCTTACTGTGAATGTCAATGATGCAACATGAATTAATCTCTCTATATAACTTGTTATCATCCATGATCATACTTCCTAAAGCATGTACAACTCATTTAAATATTCGTCTATACGAATCATTAATTTCATTATCAGGTGATTTATAGAAATCAAAATAGAGTGTTGAAATTGAAAAGTCACTCACAATTCTTCCTTCAAGAAGAGTGCTGCTGCTGGGAAAGAGAATTGAATGGAGAATGAGAAGAGAGTGGCAAAAATTTGATACATGATAGTTCAATTTATAAAGGAGTAAAGGCATAGATCCTATCTTTTGATTTTACCATACTCTGAGAACTAAGTCTCTGCTTTTGTGACTTAACAGAGCAATGAAATCATTGCCTGTATTTCCTGAAGCCTGTATATTTTGGTGACTTAACGTAGTCTCATAAAATTATTAATTTTAAATATGTGCTCCTTAGCATGATTAAGGAAGTAACATCATCACTATATATGATGAATAAACGTATGGATATGGTATTTGAAACCCACATCATAATATTCCAACAATTATAATAAACCAAAATATTTGAAGTATACCGAACATAGAATATGTCTAATTATTCATTGAATACATACCTTATGTATATATGCAATTATGGGGTTGCTATGTGTGTGTCGTAAGAAAATCTCGATATCTAAACAATATTGCATTCAAATAAATATTGTAAATCCCCGATTTTACGATCGAGTTTTTTCAAAGAATTTTTTATTATTTTTTTAGATTGACTAAATATCCATATAAAATGTGGTCGAATTTTTAGTCGTTACACTCGTTCTGCTATTATATAAATTTGGATATTCATTTAAGTGCCAGTTGATTTATACTGGATGAATGATGTGTTAACAGTTGATTGCTAATTATGGATTTGGTTTACATATGTGCCTGATTATGTAAATACCTGTAATTTTACTTGGAAAGTTATATTGAATTTAGTTGTAGCTTCTTTAAGTACCATTGGGGTTGCCGAGCTTCTTTTTGGATTTGGAAAGTTATGGATTTAAATCAACTTCAGATTCTATAATTTGAAGTAAAATGTTTTATTAAATTATTATTTTAACAAAGCGTTTGTTTAAGTTCTATTTTACAAAGTGTTTTGTAAAATTATTTAGTAAAGTTAATTATTATATTTATAATGTTTTAAAATTAATTATTTTATTAATGTTGTTTAAAGATGATTAATTACATATCAAGGTTGTTAAAGATAATAAATTATTTTATTATTGATTATTTGAAACTAGTTGATTATTGTATTAGAAACATAGTTTAAAGTTAATTAATTATATTTTTGAAAGTTATCAAAGTTATTTTGTTATATTTATTGAAATGTTTAAAAGTTGATTATTATATTATTTAAAAGGTTTAATAAAGTTAATTATTATATTATTTAAAATGTTTTAAAGTTTATTATTATGTTATTTAAAAATGTTTTAAATTTCTGTTTATGATGTTAAAGTTTTTTATTTATTATAATTAAATAGTAATTGTTTATAAAAGGATTTCTTTTACAAAATGGAATTATTTAAAAAAGTTTATAAATTTGAAAGAGGTTTGGAATTTGAAAAAAAGTTAGGTTTTGAATAATTTTAGAAAAGAGGTTTATAAATGGTTTAGCGATTTGAAAGGGAAGTTTTATAAATGGGTTTTTAAAGATTTATAAAAGGGTATTTTATAAATAGATTGGAGATTTATAGAGAAGCTTTATAAATAAATTTGGAGATTTATAAAGAAGATATTTATTTTTGGAAAGAGATTTATAAAAAGGACTAGTGTTTTGGGTTACTAATATCCCTGTTTTAATGACATTTGGGTCTGATCATTTTAATATGATTTTGAAATAGAAAATCTTTCTAAGTGTTTGCTGAATATACTTATACCATTTTATAAGTATATGGAAAAGTTTCCAAGTTTTGAAAGTGAAGTGGTTTGTGAATATACGTATACCGTTGAGATAAGTATACGGTTATATTTTCTAAGTATCGAAAATATAGTTTTTTGTGAATATACTAATCCTATTTAGATAAATATATGGAAGTGATTTCCAAGTATTTACAAAGTGATTTTAATTAATGGAAGATTAATTTTGAGAGGCTTGGTGGTTTCCATGGGAAATGTAATCTCTATTTGGAATGTTTATTTATTTAATAGTTAAATAACCGACTATCAAATCTTGGCCTAAAGTTGTAATCCTTCTTAATTTTAGTGGTACAGAAATATTCCCCACTTAACACCGAAGGATTTTAACTTTGGAAATATTAAGAGAAACACGGAGATTAAATAGTACAGTTACTGTCGGTGGTGCTATACTGTATGTATAAGCTCATTTTGTTCTTCTTCGACAAATGATGAGGATATTCGTCCACATAAAAAGTTAGGGGGTGATCCTCATTCTTATGTATTGTCTGATTATTTGCAAAAGAACCAGTATTGAGCATTCCGAAAATTGGTCGGTTGGTTTGGAAAATCCGGTAAGTGGGGGACTGTACTCGTAACCGATGACTCGAAACTGTAACCACTCCAGTACCATATACGGGTTCTAAGCTTGGAGGAGATTTGAGTTTTGTTTTGGATGTTGGAATCCATTTGTGATTATGAGACCCTGTGAAGATCCTGAACTCGGCCTTCGAAAATCGGCACCCGTACTTCACTTGTACTCAAAATGCCACAGATTCAAACGCTGAATCTGGCTCTCCGGAGCTTATAACACCATTAAGTATAACAACACAGCGGAAGAAAGAAATAGATGATATCATATACAACTCCAACGAATACAATATCCAGAATGATATATGATATCAATATGATACAAGAATATCAGAGATAAATAATGATACAGCGGAAAACCGAAGTGATAACTACAAATGATCCTCAAAAGAGAATGAATCCAACAACTCCAATATCAAGCTCGAACCACCATCACGTTTGAACAAAGATAAGTAACGTCAGTCGTCAGTGAACTCCAAACTCTGAACTAGCTCCAACTAGTCTACTAAACCTGACTATCTGAAAAACCCAACTCTAGACTGCCAGTGTGGAAAATTGTGGGCACCCAGAGTTTAGGAAGGGAACAATAAACTCCGAGTCAGTCATGGGACTGGTGTGAGTATTAAAAATAGTTTATCATTAAACAAACAACAAAAGAATTTTAAACATTGATTTCCACAATGCTTTTTGGAAAATGAAACTACCATAAGACCTCCCGCCACACACACAATGCAAACGCAGAATTGGAGGAGATTTCTTCTTATGATAGTCAAACATGCTTACTACGCAAAACAAAACTCTTTTGATATTATTACTAGTGCATAGTGTAGGAAAACCTTTCGAAAGTATAATATTAATCTTAGCCATCATACAACCATTATTGTATGCCTACTATAGCTACTATGTTCAATAGCAGGTTGCCGCCACATTCCATAGCAGGTTATACAACTAAAACCGTACAAGGTTCGTATTGTTTCTTTGGATTTTCCAACAAATGGTCAGGCTAAGGAACTTCCTACTGCCACATGGGTACGCCTCTGGATGGACGTCCCGAGAACTAACTAGCTCTTTGCCAACACAAGGCCGGGTTACCTCTTACACTAGGTAACTACTACACGAATATGCCACCCCCGGTCCTTTGGGACCTTTATCCGAGGATCCTCGATCACAAAGCAACAATCACACAGAGTAAATGAGATTGGAGCAACCACACAGTTAAATATCTGGGCTCCATACCATGATACCACCTTTTTCCAGAAGGAAATGACATACCCTAAAGGGAGCGACCCTCATAACCTTGCCGCATTTTTCTTGTTTCGACCATTTCCGGTTTGTGAGGTTCGATGAGGTCTCGTCCACAAAACTACACTTTTTCAAAGCCATGCTTTGATCAACAAATGATCAGCAAATGATCAGCACACAATAGCACTCAGCATGCCACACTACAAAATTGGGAGTATATCACTAATAACCTTCAACTACATAACCTCTGAGCTCGTACGTCTCAGAGAAGGGTGTTAAGCTAAGAGAATAAATCTCCGCCACCAAACAGAAATGTATTTGAAAGAAATCAGCTTTATATCTCAAAGTGTAGTGTCAGACATACAACCATACAAGTCTGTTCCGGGTTCGAACTGAACCGAAGGCACTTCCAAAGAAGCCCTTGCAATCCGGGTATTCACAATCTCGATCGGACTTTCCATCACTTAGGGAATCTCTATACCGGGCGCTACCCAGTGCAGAGACAATCGATAGGTTATCCTATCGTTTTCAAAATACCCGGTCTTCAACACCGGTCTTCAATTGCTATCCATATACGACGTATCACTTATTCGGAATGGGTTATATGACACAAAGTCCTCTCCCGGCTAAACCGAATAGTGAGCGTAATATTTAAAAACATATGGATAATGGGATTTCAATTAAGTCACGACTTATTATCCAAAACTTTCCTTTCAAATGGTTTAAACAAATCACCATTTTAATCTTTTACAAAAAGATTCATCTCACAAAGTTCACCCAGTTTCACAAAGATCTATTCATAGATTTCCAAATCGATTTCCATTTCAATTGGATTAACTCATTAAATCTTTAAATCAAGATTTAATTCATAGCTTTCAAAAAGAATTCACTCATAATTTGGAAAACCATTTTTCAATTCAAACTTGAAATTCCTTTAACTTAAATTGGAATTTCATTTCTTATATATGAAAGCTTTTATAATTTGAAAACAAACAGTTTTCATTTCGGAAAATCTGATTCATTTATACGAGTTAAAGTCTTTGGGTTAAATTCAAATTCCCCAAACAATATTTTAAAATGGTTCAAATTCATATAAACACATTTATAACATCTTTAACCATAATTTCCAATCATGGAATTCAATTCCAAATTTTTTTGAATTCAAATTCAAATTGAATTATTTAAATTGGAAATTTTACCAAGTTATCCAAAATAATTTTTATCTTAAAAACTCCTTTTCAAAGCTTTAACATTTAACCCAAATCCATTTCCAAAATCAATTGAAATTAAAATTTCAATTTTAAAAATATTAAATTTAAATCATCTGTGACTTAACCGATTTCCTCGTGAAATCCATATTTGTGTGTGTAAAAGTGTGGTCCAGGGGTTTAACACAATAGTGCAACATTACAAATCATCACATCATCACAGATTAAATACAACAATATATTTGATAAGCGGTATAAACTATAACACTTATCGTTCATTCATAGATCACAGATCATAGATATATATAAATTTCAGATAATAAACTATAGTCATCACATCTTGAATTAAACAATTCGTATCACACAACATCACATAGTAGGGATATCAAACAATTCATAGCATTCAATGGAATACAGTCATCCAGAAGTAAGGTTAATTAATTAAAATCAGATTAATCACTAACCCAGGTTAATTACAATTATTTTTATTAATTGACCTATAATAGTTAATTAACTTTAAATTAATTAACCTAAATTAATAAATGAATAAATCATTAAATAATTAATCTTTAATTATTTATTCTAATCAATTCTTAATTTCTTTTCTTAAGAATTTAAACTTAGATTAATCATTATTAATTTCAAATTAATAAATCTTAATTACCAATTAATTAATCTCTAATTATTTAATTAAGTTTTTAACTGTAACTTAATTTATCCTTAATTACTTCATTAATTAATTCTTAATCATTAATTTAAAATGAAATCTTACCTAATTAATGATTCTTAATTACAAATTAATTATTCCTTAAATAATTAGTCTTAAACTTTAATTAATTTATTTAAAACTCTTAATTACTTAATTAATCATCCATATCATTAATTAATTAATTATCCATTTTTTTAATTATCTTAATAATTTAATGAATCACAAATCATTAAATTCTAATTAACTTTAAGATAAACATTATTCTCATGAATGATTAAATTATCATTATCAAAAGCATTTTAAAAACAATTTACCTTTAAACTTACTTTTGAATTCCATTTTAAATTCAAATTCTTCAAAGTACACTTTTAATTACTTAAACATTTTTTTATTAAAACGATTGAATTTAAAACTTTATTTATTCCCAAACTAAGTTCCAATCCAAACTTGAATTTATATTTACATTTTGATTTAAAACTCATTTTAAACCTTGATTTATAAATCAAATTTAGTTTTAAATTCCAAAACAGAAACTGAAAGCCTGTAACCAGAATTTTGACCCGAGATTTCCCGTTCTTGCTTCGAGTAAACAACTCGAATTACTCGAGTTAATCACGCGAAAACTTCCCTGCTCTTCCTAGACAACAAAAACACCCAGGCACCAAAGCTCATGCACGTGCACAGTGGCTCTGACCAACGTCGGTCATCGTCACGACGTCGAGCACATCGACGGTCAACTCCAGAACCAATCGCGACCATTCGAACCATCCCATCACTTCGAAATCGAAATTCGAGGTCAGACTTGAAACCTGGAACCACCAACTCATCACAACTCAAACTTGTCAAAGCCTCGTTCTCCAAGCTCCGACCACGAGAACACGTGAAACTCCGACAATCACTTCGTCGACAACCCTTCCACCATCCTCCAAAAGCACGAAACACTCGATCAATCCAAGACGGCGAACGAATTAAAAACTTCGACCTCCCAAAAACTAGGGCTACGAACTAGAATTCGTCACCGTTGCCACCACGTTCACCTGCAAGCCCAACCAATTTTTTTCCTAGGACCCCCGATCACTCCACTACCAGCCCAAAGAACTACGACCTCCCTCAACACCGAGATCACCAGAAATTGATCAAAATCTGAATTTCGAACAAAAACGAACTGCTCTCGAACTACTCGCTTAAAAATCATCAAACAAGGCTGAAAAATCCTATTTTTCTATGAGGATTCGAGTTATATACCTGAATCAATATTTTGTGTAATTCGAAATTCCCAAAATTTAAAGTTTCCTCTGTTATTTTCATTTTAAACATTATTTATTGTGTTTTAAAAACCTGAAACTATTTTATAATCTTCACTATACAGCTACAAACAAATTTCATTTAAATACCCCAGGCTAATATGATTTGGATTCGAAGATATTGAATTTTTTTTCTAAAAGCAGAACATACATAGACACGCACAGTTCAAAAACATAAACAACATATAGCATACTTGTATTCACATATGCCAGCATCACTTATTTCCAGAATTTCATAAGCAACAAACATGTATTTACTTAAACTTTTAAATAAAAGTTTACTCACTGTTGTTTTGAGAAGATGAACAGAGCTTCTTTGATGAATCAGGCTTTGAAAATACAAGCTGGAATCTTTTCTTGATCCTTTAATTCACTACGCCATAGATTGCATACTGCAACACCAAAGAAGTGATGCAGGAAGTGCCAAAAAATGTTGCTATATGCTAAAAAAGGGCAAAGGCAACACTTTCTCGGTGATGCATTTTGCCGCGTTGCCGCAGACCTCAATGGCAACATTTTGACTATCTAAGGCAACATAAGAAATATTGTTGCAATAGAACCTTATTTGGGTCTATAGCAACATCCATAGGTGTCTGTACCAACATTCCAAAATGTTGCTATAGATATTAACTTTCTGAATTTGTGGGACCCACAATGTAGAGCATATTTGATTTTTTAATAGAAATAAATATTTATTTAATAAAATGCTATTGCACAGAATTTGATATTCAAACAGTAATTTATTTAAATATTTTATTTCAACATTTAAAATAGTACAAATTCCTGACTCCACTATTTTACAATTCAATGATATATAACACTGGTATTCACATATACAGATATTCCTCACTACATCACTCAGTTCACTCATTACATATGCAATTTCAATTTATACAGACACCGACACTAACAAATATATGAAGAGCCGAGTGCCGAGCCGAGAAGCGGGTCCGGGCGCAGCGCCGGCGGGGGTCCGGGGCACCGCAGTCCCGGCGAAGATCGAGCCTTCTTTGAAACCTGTCTTCAAGCTCATGCATTCATACACTCATGCACATTTGATTTGACTCTGTCTTCAAGCTTGTATCCAGCTGTCCAGTCTTCAATACCTGTCACATATAATTCAAAAGCAGTAATCTGGAAAATAATATTTAACTTAAACAGAAAATGAAAATATTTTTGTTATAATATTTGCCTCAGGTATTTGGGTTGTTTCTTTTCATAAGTGCATAAGCCAAACATGAATGCAACACATGGATACATGGACACGGCACAAGGTCAAACCCGAGTCATCGACTGGATTCAACTCAGGGCCAAGCAACCAACAAAACAAACAAGAACCAGGTTTAGAAAAATGTAGACAAGCCAGTGCAAGAAACACAGCAGTACACATAGGCAGCCCATCAAGCAAAAACAGTGAATGCATCACGGATGTACAAGAGAAACATAGGGCAGTAATATGATATACAGAGGACTTGGAGCATCAGTTCATGTTAAAGAACAAGGTTAGCATGGTACCAGTTCAGTCCAGACCAAGAAAAACCAACAAAGCTCAACACACATATGTTTGTATATATTGTGGAAATCAAAACTCAATGTTCAGATTAGTCAACATTTTTAGAAAACCAAAGATCACTTTCAAAGTTCTGATTTTCAAAAATGCAGAAGTTTTCAAGTGAAGCAGTTTTCTAGAGGACAGCAGAATACAAATACTTCAAGTTCTGGTTTAACAAATGCAGCAAGGTACAAAGGTATGTGAACAAGTTTAACAAAGGTTCAAGTTCTGGTTTAACAAAGGTTCAAGTTATGGTTTAACAAATGCAGCAGAAAGGAGCTAACAAGCTCAGATCAGAAATCAAAAACAAGCCAGTGAACCAAAATCCAACATACCAAATAATATCACATCGCAATTCATCATCGGCAAAGCAAAATCAAGCCAGTGAACCAAAATCCAACATACCAATACATCATCGCAATCCAACATACCAAATTTCTCAAAGTCCAACAGAAAGATTAAACTCGAGATTATAGGAAATAAAGCCTATAAATAAATCCCAATTCATCATCGGCAAAAGCGTGCGAGTGTAACCAAAATCGAGAATAATCAAGTAAACCAAAAGGCAGAAAACATACCAAATAATATCACATCGCACCGGACGACGAAGTCAAAGCAATTCGAGCAATCAATCAAGGAGAACGAAGGAGCAAGCTACCAGGAACGTTTCTCACACTAGATTCGATCAATCAGAGCATCAAAGCAACTGGAATCGCGTGCCCTAGTTTTCACAGAGTGGAACGAGAAAGAAAAATGCCGTGCCCTAATTTTCACACAAAGAGGAACGAGAAAGAAAAGTAAAGCGGGAAATGGAAATTGCTAAGGTGTGGATTGATGGTGTGGATTGATGGTTGAGATTTTGTTTTAAATGATGGTGTGGATCGCTGAGGTGTAAAATTTTATTAATTTTATTAATTTGAATATATTTATAGCTACTGCAACATTTTGCTGATATCTATGCTAACACATTGAAGTGAATGTTGCAATAGACAAAAATCAGCATAGCTATCGTTACATTGTAGCTAGCAACACCTTGTAATTTCGTTGCAATAGGCCATCTATGGCGTAGTGATTGATCTGGTTTGTTTTGATTATATTGTTGTTTATATTGAATTTTGTTTAAGTTTGAGATGATATACTTTAGTTTTCTCAGCTGGAATGGAACGAAAATGAAATGAAGAAGTTGATATATAGAAAATGAGTTTTACTGGTGATAATAGGTGTTTGTACAATATGATTTTTTTCCCTCTAGTACAATTATACGTAGAGATTTTTCTTGCTTGGGGGCTATGCAGATTTCTTTGGTGGCTGAGATGATAAAACTTTGGCTTGCATTAATTACCTTTGTACTAATATATTTGTAAAAAAATTTCCATTTCGGCTGTACAAATATGAAGATAATTGTTGTGGCTTCCTTTGCAAGCTTCATTTACATGCATATTCACTTGTTTACATACCTATATTTATTTTTTGTTTACTTGTGTACATATATTCCTTCTTTCCTTTTGCTTTGTCTTTTTGACTTACACTTTGTCTTTACAATATTACTTTATAATATAATTAAATTTCTATTTTAATTTGTTGTTAAAATTTTAGCTAATGCTTTTCTTTGTATTTTTATAACTTATCTTATATTTATTTCTATTTCTAGTTTAAATATTTATTATTATTATTATTTTACTTTAATATTTATTGTCTTATATTTATTTTATAAATTCAAATTATTATTAACCATCAATTCTAAATTTAAATCATTTATTTATTTTTCTTGTGTCCAAAGTCTATATTTTTATTTGAATTCGAGGAAACTCGCTTCAATTTACCAATAAATTTCACAATTTTTATTCAAAATTAAATTAATTATTAATTCAAACTTATTAAAAATCCGGGATCGTTACACGTTGGGGGCATGGGAATCCATGTGTGATTCCAAGATCTTTGTTAAGATGTGGGGATCTATGTGTGATTTCGAGACCCGTTGGGGTATGGGAAATCATGTGTGATTCATTGATCTCTATAAGGATGTGGTAACCCATGTTTGGTTTCGAGGCTTGTTGAGATATGGGAATCCATGTATGGTTCCATGATTTGTTCAGTTGGCGGTGTGTGAGATGGAATGTTGGACATAGCCTCACCAGCAGTAATGACTAACACCAGAGATAGGATGCATGGCTAGGGGTTTAGCTAATCCATAAGGGTGCAGTCGTCTTCTTCCTAAAGTTACTATAGTTGGTATGCATGGATGGAGTGATGCACTCGGCTTGACAATTTTTGGGGCCAGCTGTGTATTTCCTATTGTACATCACTAGCAGTGTATTGTTGATTCGAAAGGATAACTCTGATCCTTATGCACGAGGACAGTTCTAGAAGTACCGAGGGCACCTCCATGGAATCCTACACAATTAGCGAACGCGTCTTAGAGATTTTTGATTATATACCTAGTATTATTGTGATGTACACTCATAAGTATCACAATAACTTGTTCATTGATATTTTCGCCCTTAGTCATTATTATAATATCAATGGATTTTCTAATATAATGGTTTAGTTATCGTAAGGTAAAAATCCGACCATGTTTATGTACGATGTGGTCTTATGAGATACCTTTGTTTTAAAGGTTATATAACATTAAAATCCATTTGAGGTGTATTTCTCACTCTGGTTTACCAGACCTATCCGAATGTTATTTACTAATAATGCTCAGGTCAGACCGAGCATATTAACATATTTGCTTTGAAGCTCAGAAGACGAGCTCGATGCACAAGACGTATATACGTAATTCTTTATTATCCGTTGCATTGGTTGTTGTGTTTACCAGCAATTTGTGAGGACATGATGTTATAACCATCCAAGCTGATCATTTTTTAAGTATACTCTGATTGATTTATATGTATTATAGTTTTTCTTTGTGTAAAGATCTGATGTATATTATATATTACTCATCACAATGTGAGATTCTATTCTATCTTTTCTTTCTTTTCTTTCTTTTTCCCCCTACAATATGTCTTTCTGGCATTTGGATGCTCAGCACGTAAATACCGTAGTTGTATAGTATTCGCTTTTGATGGTCGAAAAGGTGGGTCATTACACACACAAAAAAACTAAAACTAAATTTGAAATAAAACAAAATAAGAATTATATCCAAATAGTTTGTGAACTAGAATATTTGCCATTTAAACAAAGATCTTGTATTAGTTTAGATATAATTGTAAGCAGAAAATAAATCGCTAAATTAATATTTTCTCTTTTGCTTTAATTAGCAAGATTTGTTTTAGAAGAATTTAAAAATTAGATAATCAAGCCATCATATAATGTTGTCAACTATAATTAATTAAAAGAAATTATTTCAAAGTTTTATTTAGATAGCAATTTACATGTAAAAATTCAAATCTAAGTCTTATAATATGAAAACTGACTTATTAATAAGACTGTTCTAAAATTTACATTTTGTTTTTTATTTAAGCAATAATAAAAACAAATGACATATGCATATACAAATTCGTGATAAGAAGGTCTGGAACTAGGTTAAACATATAAGATAAATAAACATACAAAACAGAGATGACTAAAATTATTATTGTTTATAACAAAAAAATAACAGAACGCATAGCATAGTTTTTAATTAAATCAACATGATAAGATTATATAGTTGATTCAAAAAAGAGAAATTGTGATATTCAAGTCATAATCTAAAAGCATACACATGAACAGAAGGGAGAGATAGAGATTTAGAGGGATATAAACAAAAATTAAAAGGTATATAAGCAAAATATAGAAGTATGTTATAAAAAGCATGCTTAAGGGTCGCTTAAGCATCGCTTAAGCACTAAATACATATATAACGCTTAATTTTTTGAAAAGGCAAGAGAATTAGGTGATGAGCGCTTAAGTGCAGTTAATTAGTGCTTATCCACGCTTTGCTTAAATTTAAGCGATGATTAAGCGCTACTAGGGAAAAATTTATTATTTTTAAAATAAGAAGAAATGAGGTTATGGCATAAAGCGACACTCCGAAATAAAATTTCCTCTTTTTCTATCATATGGGCCGATGGATGGTGAGTGGTTTTTTTACAATAAAATATCACTATTTATTAGACAAATATGCATGGTTTATACTCAACTCGAGTATGCTTAATTTTAATGAACAACGAAAGTCAAATCTAACTTTTGCAACCAATAAATTCACAAGTTAACATCAAAGTAAAAACTTTACTTATTTGTGATTAATTCGTGCATACACGAACAATGATGGGACAATGATGCACTTAATATAATCGCTTTGCATAATTTTATATTGATACAAATAACGTATGCTTAAAAATTAAGTAGCGCTTAGACAGTGCTTAAGCGACATTAAGCGAAACAAGACTTCTGTCGTCTTGCCTCACCTAGCGCTTATTATAACATAGATATAGAATTTCCTTAAGATGAATCCAGGAGAAACATTTTGAGTGATAGAATAAATCCTAGATCTAAAAGATCAATCTCTAAATCAGCAGCAAGCAAGAGATAATTCCCTATTTCTATTTAATTTTGCTTGATTAAGTTTCTAAATTTTAAAGCTTACCATTAAAATTTGGCCCTTATGCTTTTGTAATGAGAGAGGAAGAAAAATATTGATTAGTATCTTATTAAAGGAGGAAATAAATGTGTAACAAAGATGTGGCCTTTTTCTCTCCTTTGATTAAGATTGCATTTGCATTTCAAAATCAAAAACCCTTCCCCTTCTCAATATCATGGACGACCATTATGTGTGGGCTTTTTGGCTACAAAATTATCCAAATTCAATTAGTATTAACACTATTTAAATCTAACTTAAATTTTCTATCGATATCGTATACCGATACACGCGCTTATGACTTTTATATACGCATGTTATTATATAATAATGAAAATCAAACAAATCAAATAAGAAATGTTTTAACAATTAATATAAATATTAATTAACTAAATTTATTTAAAGCCCAATTCATTATTAATTCTATTTAAATCGAATTTAAACATTCTACCGATATCGTATATCGATATGCGCATTTATAACTTTTATATATGCACTTTACTAAACACTGATGACATCCAATAAATTAAATCAAATTTATAATTAATATTTCATAAATATTAATTAATTTAATCAATGTTCAATAATTAAACATTAATTAAATCGTTCGGTTTATTTGAAATGTTCATCATTTCGGTTGTGTGACTCAAATGTATAAATTTAGTCAACGTAATACTGAACGGTTCAAATATTAACTTTCACACGTCACCTTAGCTAGTGGCGTGACATTTTGGCTGAATTTAACGCTTACACATCCTTTGATCAAATCTAATTTTACTTATTAAAAGTATTTCCCATTAGTGACAATCATTTGCACCAGTTTTCATCATCAAAACTATATCATTTTGGACATGTAGAATTTCATAATAACCAAAATTCCAATATCGTCTATATATAACTCTATAGTCCAAACACAAAGTTCGTGATTCGGTAGTAAAAATTAGTATTACCCAAACTACTTTGGCCAAAGATATTGACTTTGAGTTGACTTCAGTTGACTGTGATACTAACCCCATATAACCGACGAGATCGATCGTCTCTTGAATAGTGCTTCACTTGTAATACTTCCACTCAACCCGACAATAGTCATTCGATGGACTATGTGCCATGATTTGACTATAATCAAAGCAGAGCTTTCATGTTGAAGATTTACAGTATTCTTAAGTCAAGAGAACTGTGTAATTAGCCACATTGACATTTTCTGTTTGACCTCAGTTATATTAACCAATAGAAAACCATCGAGTGAATCATTCTACGGTTATCCAGTAACTATTAGTCTGTAACCCCTTACTGCCCTCAGTAGTCATGAGTAGTACACTCCCAACATTTGGAGAGTGTTAGTACTCTAGTCTCAACGGACGCATTGATGTTCAATCTTGATGCATCTTGACTGGGAATATTTTAAATGGTGTGTTTATTATATTGTGATACAATACTCATGATTACAACTATTTATAATTACTATGACAAACACACCATTTATGGATTTTCTATAAGATATATTTTAATTGAACATTTAATTAATTATAACATATAATAACAAATATATAACAGAAAGAAAACACTCTTATTACGAACTAGAATTGATTGCAAAATTAATAATTCATAATAAATTACAGAATTATCTTTAGGGCATACTCCTAACTGCATCAAAGGCTTGCAAAAAATAAACAAATATTTCATTTACAATGTGCATATAATTTTAGTAACACTAAAATGTGCATAAATAAATTCATTTTTCCGATAATCGTAAATGTAATGCATGAATGGTGATAGGAAGCATTTCTAAAATTTTGTGAAAAACATGTAAAAATATCCTTACTGTAACATTTATCTAAATAAATGAAGGATAAAATATGTGTAAAATATACATTTATTACTTTTACATCATGTATACGAAGATTTCCTTGATTATATTTTATAACTCTAAAAAGCCTTGATTTCAACTTCCAATTAGTTGTTCGATGTCAAGTCGGACTTAGAATCTCTCCATATCGACTTTGATTGATGTACACATGTAGACTTATCCTTGATTAAAATTACAGTATCTTTCACTTGATTTTTATCTTTGTATTTTGATTTCTAAAAAGGATTAGGTCAATGGAGATTAGTAGGAAGAGAAAGATAAAGAAAAATTAATTAAACATATGGAGCCAGCTTTAGGGTAGGTTTAGTGCTAATCTACTATGGATTGGAAATTAATTAAGTTCTGCCACTATTGTTAAACAACTATCACCTAAATAGCTTATCAAATTAACAATATGATCGCTTTTCGAATATTCACTCGATCAGTCCTTCATATTAAAAAAAAATCAACCTCTAATTCATCTCAAATTAAAATTACAATGAAAATTATGTGTCGGTTTTCAAATGTCACACATCTCAATACAAAACTGTAAAACATTAAATATGCTTTCCTATAAAATTTTAGTTGAATATAAAATTGTTTGGTTGTACTATATATACATATACACATATTACAAACATACACACACATATATATATATATATGTGTGTGTGTGTGCACGCGCGTGTGCATGTGTTTGAGTGTGTGTGCGCGCACGTATGTGTAAATGTTGCATTGTATATAATACAAGCCAATACTGTTAAAGTACAATAAAAATTGACTTGCACTATAAATAATGCATGCAAATCTTGTTAAACTACTATGAAAATTATCATGCATTACACACACACACAGAGACATACATATATATAATGCAAGCTAATAGTGATATAGAAATATAAATTTTGATTTGCACTACATATAAAGCAAACCAATTCATTTGAAGTATATAAAATTTAATTTCCTTTGTATATAATGCAAACAAATCATGTTAAATAACTGTGAAAATTGACACGTGCTATACTAATATAGAATTATAAATAAGTCAATTTTATTAGCACACCACCTTTTGCATTTTCCACCCCGGTGTATTATAAAAAATAAATACATTCCACCTTCTTCTTTTCTTACCCCTGTTCATTCCCAGAATACTCTTACTGCTTTTATCTCACTCTTTCCTTTCTTTCTCTCTTCATATAGGAGTAGAAAAACCTAGTTTTGCAATCATGGAGTGGGAGGCCAGATAATTTCTACTTGTTAATATAGTTCATGTTAAATTCTTTATCTTCATTTTTATCCAACGATGTCATCTAAAAGAGAAAAATAAGTTGGAGTTCGGTACAATACAAAAAGGGTGAGAAACTTTTATGTAATGTTTTTTACAACACTGGTTTTAATTTCATTCATAATGCATTTCAAACCTTAAAGCCATGTTCACCAAACCAACAAAACACCCCATGACGTGATTAGTCATATCCTTTTGGAACTCAGGATGCATACCCGTAATGGACATCTCATTTTTCTTCGATGGTGTGTCTACTAACCCCAACCCAAAACGAGTCAATGCAATGAACCGATTCTCATGCCCCATCTGAGTAATGGCCCACTGCTTCAGATCTAACATGCACCTAAATAACAAAGTCTTTCCAGCTTTCGGAACAAACTTCATCTTAAACTCATCTTTGAATTGTGCCCAAGATAGGCCATTATCTTGGCCATCAACTGCAATAGAACTCCACCAATTCATGGTAGCATCTGTCAGATGTCGTGATGCCAACCAACGCTTTATTGGTCATCTAGCTCCATATCTCCAAATATATGATCACATAATTTGAGCCAAGACTGGACTTCTATAATAGTCTCTATGCCACTAAACCTCTTAGTCTTCAATGACTCATAATCGCGGCAGAGCGAAGCAAAACCCATCTGAGGGCTGACCTGAATGATCTCCTCTATGACATTCATTCTTGGTTCCTCAACTGGAGCAACATTCCTCGATGCTCGATTCCCTCCATTCGTGGTAGTACTACCCCAACCACTTTTAGCATTGACAACTTCGGTACTCATATTTCTTACTACCTAATCAAAACGGAACAGCTTTAGACAACTAAAGGATATAGTTACATTAAAGAGAGGGTTACGAAGAAAGAGATATTCTTAAGGAATAATTTAAAAAATCTAGTTTTCAAAATACAAATACGCTCTTGTATGTATAATACACTCAACTCATTCTAGGTATCGCTTACCCTATCTCTAATGTGTGTTAGCTCAACCTTGTGGTCTAATACCAAATGTAATGACTTGAATTTTTGACCCTTAAATGTCGATACTAAATAAATATATGGTATTCATATGTCGAGCACCCTTGTGTCGAAAAGACAGAAAGTTAGGGTAAAAAAAAGAATAGAACAAGAAAGAAGAATACAAAATTGGAATCTCATAACGAAACGGTAATATATATAATATCAAAAACTTAGTACAAAGAGTTGCTCAAAATATAGAAATTTTAGAGTTACGAAAACTTAATTGTTATCATAGCACTTATAACTGCATGTTCTCACAATACCGATATCATTATTAAATCACAGCCACGCATCATAATTATGTAATTGATATGCATGACCCACCATAAAAAAAGATGGTAATAATGCAGAAATCAATGGTTGAGATATAATGGACACGTGGGAAACATCAAAATGGGGACAGAGGAATAGTACCCCTTGTTGCATTAACATAATGACAGAGGAATACTAACTCACTAGATGGCTATTACTAATATCTTAGAGCATTCTCAACCGAGTGTCGGTTGGAAAGCAGGAGATTGGTTGTGCTCTTCTGGGTTGTTTTGGTAACCCAGTTGGCTTTCTTTTAGCCGGCTAAGGCTCTATTTACTCAACAGACTAAATTAAAACCGGCTAAGAGTGCTTTTTGTTTGCTAAATGGGGGTGAGTTTTGTTTAAATGAGTTTGAATTGACGTTTGACAACAGACAAATGCTCTTAGTGTCTTTATTCAATGTTCTGTCTACTGCGATTCCCTACTAATATCAGTGTTCATGCGATTCTCTAAAACTACGTACTTGCATAGAGGCACATAAGCCATTCACAAAAAAAAAGGAACAATCAATCATTTTGATATTATACTGATTGTATAATGTTATTTCATTTCATCTTTTTGGTTTATGAAGCAGTAATGATTAACAAATTTAAAATATATTGATGTTTTGTTGGTACTAGATTAATGTGATTTTTTTTCTTTTTAATTTTGTGCTTCATTAAACATGGCTGTTCTTTAATTTATGTTCCAACTAACCAGAAAAAAGCAAAGATAAAATAAAAGAGGCAATCACGCCTTTGGTGATAGATGAATCATTCTTGAAGAAATTCATCATATTATGAATGAAGAAGTGGCGAAGGAGACTTTGGTCATGTAACTGATCTCATATTAGTTTCAATACTGCATGTTTCAATAAATATTTTGTCAGCATACACTACTAGGAAAACAGTAAATTCCAACGCCTCATTTCCAACGGCCGCCAACGGCTATTCCAACGGTTTCCAACGGTCCGTTAATTTTTTACGTAGCCGTTGGAAACCGTTGGAATCCATTGGAAATAAGCCGTTTGCGGCCGTTGGTAGCCGTTGGAATTTTTCCTGAGATAACAGACCGAGACCAGACCTGCAATTCATTATCTCTTCCCCTACTTAATTTTTCCCCAAATCTCCAATTCCCCCACCTCCTACCCAACTGCTACCGCCCCAAGCACCAACCCGACAGCCTCCGACGCCATCTACAAGCTGCTCCGGCCAATCTCCACCCTTCTAGCTCTCCAAATCGGTAATTTTTCTAAACCTAATATTTAGGTTTTTTTAGATTTAGGGTTTAATTCGAATGTTGATTGATTCCTAATTGTTAGTGTATGCATATTACATTATGTTATCCCCTAATTGCAACTATTATAACATAATGAACAAGTTATTATAATTGATTGAAAATTTTGTAATTTAGGATATTACATTAGTTTATGTTTATTTGGTTATAAGTATATTAAATGTATGTGTGTGATAGAGTTTATTGCATTTGGAAGCCGTTAGAACGGATATTGCATTTGTGCGAACACGAGCTTTGTATTTGTGCGAACACGCGAACATTTGGAAGCCGTTAGAACCAATATTAATTAAATGAGTTATATATTAAAATTTAATATAAACAAATATTTAAATCCTTAGATATTATTCGGCCCCGTCTGACAAGTGTTGTATATGATCGTTTTAGGGTTATCCGTTTTTCCACAAAACGGACAACTCTATTCATCTGATACATCATTTGTCGGATTTGTCCCAGTATTGGACAAGTTACAAACACTATAAAGTAATTATATTCCGTAAATCATATCATTTTAAACGGTTCCCAAAATTTCGACGGCATTTCCTTTACGTTCCTTGTGTACACGCATTTGTGTACGATACAAGGAACACGGGGGAAATGCTGCCGAAATTTTGTAAATCGTTTAAAATGATATGATTTACGGAATATAATTACTATTGTGTTTGTAATGGGAAGTAGGATGACCGACCATCAAAGAAAGACACATTAGTGGTAATGAAACAATAGTTGCTTATTTAAAATAAAGTTTGTGAAATTAGCAGTTTGCGTCCATTGGAAGCCGTTTGAAAATTTCCTGTAAAATATAAAACAAATGATTTATAACATTTTTACTCTATCATAGGTTTTCTAGTAGGGAAACATGGTCAATTACTTTAATGATCGGAGCTGGATGTATCAAAGAAGGGAAATTAGTGGCGCAATAAGCGAACATTTTCTAAAAGGGGTACAAGTGTTCATCGAATTTGCTATAAGTAATATTGGAAACGATGAAGAAATTCGTTGTCCGTGTAGTAGATGCAAATTGTTGAACTATTTAGAACCGAATATGGCTAAGGTTCATTTGCGCCAATTCGGTTTCGTACCCAATTATTTGCTGTGGGATCGTCATGGAGAAATTGTAGCCCCTAATAATCAAGAACAGTCGGTGGAGGTCATCAACGAAGAAGGTAGTACGAATCTCATAGAACATATGGTCGAAGATGCAGCACGATCAATGTTCCCTACCGTTGTAATTGATAACGACGATGTTAACATCGAAGAGGAACCAAATGTTGGAGCTAAAAAAATATATGATTTATTGGATCATGCTAAAAATTCTGGTATTAACGTGCATCCACAATATAATCTTATAGAAATTAAACATACCTCGCGTTATCAAAAGTACGACCCATTTATACTAGCCAAACAAGCCCTACAAGCTTACTATGCCCCTTATCCATCTCTAAAAAGGGATAAAGCAGATTGGTCTGCGGTTTTTAAAACCAAAGCAAGATTTACGTTCGATGGACAAAATATTCCAGACGAACAAGCCTATCAAGCAGATCTGGAGGAAAATGCTGAAATAGCAATTACAGACGATCAAACTGATTTTGGACCTTTAAATGATGAGACACATGTATTAGTCGAAGCATTTGAGAGTGTAGAGGAAAACGACATAGAGCACGAAACCGAGTCTGAATCAGAAAACGATGAGGACGATTGAGTAATATCCGGTAATTTTTAAAAGTATTCACATTACATTGATCTCTGATTAATAATGCATTTATCCAATTTAATGGTTCATCATATCATGATTATTATGAATTGTATATGTATGTATATATGGCAGGTATATTTATTATGTCCGGTTCTGGTTCTGGTTCTGGTTCTGGGTCTCGGCGACGTGGCTCTTCACGTCATGTTGGAGAGGGTAGTGGTGAGCAACCAGCTCGGCCACTTGTTTACTTGCAGCCTAAGGCTGATGAGACGTAAGTATCATAATTAGCAAGCATAACATTTTAATTTTTTAATTGTACATGATATATCTATAATTGTCTAAAGTTCAATTTTATATTTAACGCAGTGGATTTGAGTTGGAGCCATCCAAAGTGGTTCTGAACATTTCGAAGCAGGCGTACATGGCTAGGATGACCGATTGCTGGCCCAAGTGGGGCAAGATCCCCGACGACGTGAGAGAGACGATTTGGCAAGATTTTCTGGTAAGTGTATACCGCTTTACAAGATGATTAATTAAATACAAATAAATAATTAGTAATATTTTCTCATTGTACAGGGCGCCATAGATTTGCAAGAGCCTGACGTCAATTTAGTTCAGCGACACTGGAACTCCAGGATCGTGAAGAACTATAGGGAGACTATGTCGGAGACTAAAAAAGTAGGAAAGAAGCCCAAGTGGATGAGCGCGACTGTATGGGAGAAGTGGGTTGAGTGGTGGAACTCTGAGGAGTTCAAGGTAACTCTAAAATAAATCTCAGCAATTTTTTACCGTTTAATAAATAATTAATCATTGTAAATTTGCAGGAGGAGTCAGCTAGGAACTCGGCAAACAGGAGTAGGAATCCTGTATCACACCGTGGAGGCTCCAAATCTTTCCAGCATCACCGCGAAGATTTGGTAAATTTATCTATTATGTATATTGATCAGTTCAGTAATAAGTTAATTATGTACAGTTAAATTATCCAAATTATCAATTGCAGGAACGTGCTCGTGGAGGCTCTGTTGGCTTAGTGGACGTGTTTGCTCACACCCACGCGTCTAGGCAAGTAGATGAGGCTGGCAATATCATATATCAGTGGGGTGATCAAGATAGGGCGACCGAGGCATATGTATGCATTTTTAAATTTCTAATACTTACACCGATAAGTTTATTAATTTCTAGCTATGCGAAATAATTACATGCTACTATTTTTCAACTGAAATTGTTTTTTTTTTCATTTTAGTCGAGGTTGCAGGAGGCACATGCTAATGCGCTTCAGTAATCAGGTCGTGATGCGCTGACACAGGAGGAGCAGGATAACATTTTTACTGCTGTTATGGATCCGGCGCAACGGAGTAGATGTTTTGGCTTCGGGAACCTAACGGTAAATAATTAATCCTTTTACGTATTTACAAAAAATCAGCGTTTTAGATATATAATGTTATAGTATTTTATATGCTGAGACAATCCTTTTGCTATTATTTCTATTTGCAGGCTCGACAGGCTCGACAAGCTCAAAAAGACCAAGACAAAGATGAAATCAAGGAGCTTAGAGCTATGGTTGAGCAGCTACGGGAAGAGAATCGTCTACGAGCCATCCAGGTGGAGCAGCTGGATCAAAAGCTTGCGCAGTATTTGCAGAATCATGGTACCCTTCCTTCGTCGTCTGGTGCTTCGGGAGGCGACGAGGATCCTTGAGGAGGTATGTTTTTGATTATATGTGCTTGAACAATGTATATATTGACTTGGAGATGTTTTGATGTTGTATATATTGGTACGGAGTGGGTGAGAAATATTTTGATGGCATGTACATGGTACATTGACATTTGTTGATGGTATGTACGTTGATGGTATATTTTGTGATGTTTGATCGGTTTGGTTTGTTTATATTGGTGTTTTATTGATTTATGTGTGTTGTTTGTATTGATATTGATATATATGTGTGGAATTGATTGGAAATGGAATGGAATTTGAATGGATTGGAAATGGTATGGATGGAAGGTTAATAGGCCTGCTGTTATACAGCAAAATAGACCCAGTATTTCCAACGGCTTCCAACGGTTTCCAACGGCTTATTGGTCAGTTTGTTGTAACGGGTTCTAACGGTTTCCAACGGTTCCAAGCCGTTAGCGGCCGTTGGAAATTCCGTTGGAAATGGTTCGTTGGATCCGTTGGAAAGCATTGCAAGGCGTGGGATTTATTCCAACGGCTATTCCAACGGTTTCCAACGGCCGCCAACGGCTAGGAACCGTTGGAATAGCCATTTTATCTTGTAGTGATAGTACAAATGATATCAATGGCTTATGAGAGTCACCATAAAATTTTATACTCTCGTATCAACTTAATTTAATTTTACAGAGAGTGCTCATAAAATTTGACTCTCTCACATTCAAAATTGGAGTGTCAATAACAATACTATATATGTATGTCTGTTTATATATGTGTGTGTGCGCGCACACACGTTTATTAAGGTAACAGTTGATATTACATGCATATAATGCATATTAACATTTCAAAATTATTTATCATTATCTTATTTGCATATTTTTATAATCAATGGATTAAAGAGGAAAATATTTAAAACTGAAAATTTTAATTTATGATTTTTAATTTATTGATCATGAACAGCTAAGGTAACCATCCGATATTCGTCTGTAACCGTGAATGTGGATATCTAAATTTTAATGATTTCCGAAAAGTATATATTAAGAAACCTAGGCGAGCATATATTAAGAGTGAATTGGCTCCAAGCAAACCTTCTATCCACGGTTTGCTCTTCCTCTTTCTCTATCCTACGACCAGGTCCGGCCCTGGCCCAAGGCCATCTAGACGGTCGTCTAGGACCTCCAATTTTTATGGACCTCAAACTTTTAATATTACATATATATATAATGGTTTGTTAACCGTTAATCAAAAGGCTGTATAGCTTGATGCTGAAGATGATGGTTGTCAATATAATGAGCCAGGAGTAGCGCGCAAATAAGGGTTTGCAGTAGGGCTGTTATAGTAACGGTAAATTTACCATTACCATATCATTACCAGTCAATCGGTTACCATTTTAAAGTAAAGTCGGTATACCGGCATAATAGGTACGGTAACGGTAAATTCACCACTTTTTACGGTAAAACATCGAGAATATTTTTTCAAAACCAACGGTAACAGTAATTTACCAGTCCATTCATAATACATTGATATTCATGTAAGATATTGTATTACGACCATTTAGAAGCAAGAAAATAATTCAATTTATTTTAGTAATTCAACTCAAATGATATTTGATGATAAATAAACTTTCTTTTATTAAATGACCCAATGAGATAAATAATGAAACATCATTCAGTGTAAAAATATATCAACTTATTATTTCTAGACAAACGGTAATTTACCATTACCAGTTTATCGGTGTACCAGTCGTCGGTATACCAGTAAATCGGTAACGGTAAACAATTTTAGTTTACCAGTAAAACCGGTACGGTAACGATATTTACAAAATGGTAACCGTAACCACCATTACCGTAACCGTTGTAGAGTTAAATTTTTTTCCCAACCAACGTTTGGACAAGTTTTACTATTGGACTCAACATTTTTTTTTCCTTGGGCCTCTGAAACTTGAGCGCCGGCTCTGCCTCTCACAAATCAATTCTTTCTCTACAGTTTCACTTATATCCATATTAATACATTCATCGGTTTATTCTGCTCAACCTTCCATTCGCTTTTTCCTCCTCCAATTCTATTTTCGTAACTCCAAACCAAACACTGAAGACGTAACACTGATTGTTTTTTTTTGAGATGAGATGTTTGTTTAAAAATTTGACATGGAAAGCCAGATATGTTTTTCCTCGTGTTAAGAAAGAAAATTAATTTCTAAGGTTAGAAGGGAGGAGAATACTCTGATTTACGTATTATTATAATTAAGCAGGTATGATTAATTTTACAAACAAATGAACACCTCAGCCTTATTTATCTCCACTTTTACAACTCTACATGTCTAATGGTGTTATATCACGATATTTTATGGCACGTGCAACGCAGCTGCATATCGAATTTTTTACAAAATTATAAAATTTAAAATTTGAACTTACTTTTGATAAAATTAAATTGAAAAATATAAAGAAAAAATTATAATTTTTTTGTTAGGACATAGTTCTAACCTTTTAATCTTATTTATATTTCAAAAATTTCATCTGAAAATAGATTTTTGTTATAATATATGTAAATATATAAGTGAATATGCTTATGTTATTTTCTATTTAGTCCCACATCATGGGATATGTTCCTTCTCATGCTCCAAGGCTTATATATAAAGGAGGCCATGTAATGTAAATATAAGTCAATTCTCAGAAATGAATAACTGTCTCTCTTCAACGGCTTCTATTTTCTTCATTTTATAACACGTTATCAGCACGATCTCTAAACAAAAAAAAATTATAGATTTGAATTGTGGTAATGTAGAAGATCAGATCTACTTTGTTTTTCATATCTAATTATAGTTCTCAAAATGGTAAGCAATTTTTCATATTTAATTATATTGATCTTATCTTTTTCAGATTTGTATCTATTAATTTTTCTTAGATCTCATTAAATCGTAGATCTAATTTTTTGGATCTTATTCTATTGTAGATCTTATGTTCTAATTTTTTTAGATCTTTTGTAGATCTTGATATCATGCTCAAATGATATATCTTTGAGATTTATATATTTTAATCATTAGATCTATTCTTTTTGTATGTTTATTCATCATTTTCTCTTATTTATTTATTGAAATCAAGTATGACTTCTAAGATTACTTATTATTACATATCTTTTAGTTGAAAGTAGTTTTATTTATTCTTTCAGAATTTGTACTTGATAAATATTCAGTTTGAATTGATTCAAAATTCCTAACAGGTGATATTATATCCACTCATCTTTGATTTCATTATGAATTTTTTATTATTTTTTTGAGTAAGTTTTGAATCGACTTTATTTATAAGTCATTGAATTCTTGTAATATCTTACTCAAATTTTAGATCTATTTGATCTATGTATGAAAGATTTTTTTTTGTTGATAATTTTGGATTTGGTTTGAAGCTAAGTTGTTTTTCCTAGACCAAAAGGTAGCTTCTGATGTAGAAAGCAAGATCTAAATGATCTGTCTATAGTTTGTGTAATTAAATTTGAATGAAGGATTTGAAATCAAACATAGTTGGTAAATGGAGTTTTCATTTTGAAAACCTTCCGATTGATTTAGATTTGAATGAACGATTTGAAAACTATTTTGATATATGATTTATATTTCCTGAAGAAATATTGTATTGTTTCGTAAAGAAACAAATATAAAGATAATACGTATCTAGAAGATCATATTAAGTTTAAATCTAACATTGATTTTGATTTAGCACATCTGAAGTGAATGGAAATGTTAATAAAAGCTTACGTGATAAGCTTAATATCTTTCAATATTTCCTTAAAATAAAAAAAATAAAAAAAAGGAAATAAGAATTGAGAACCTGTAGTTTCTATAATAATAAAAGGTTGAGTTTTCATAAATCAATAAATTACAGGTTTCCTCAAAGTAAAGAACCAGAAGTTCTATAACTCAACCTGAAGTTGTGCAAATAAATTTAATCGTCAAACGGAAATAGGTTTTGACAACAACCTGAAGTTGTTCAAAGAAATTATTTTAATAGATGTTGTATAACACAAAGTCCAAGACCTAAAGTCTTAAATTATGAAAAGACTTTCTGATAAAGTTTACAAGTTCGAATTCTTATCAGTATTTTTTTTTGTCAAAATGTACAAGCTTCTAAAAAGGAAGTTTACACAAAATTTGAGAACTTGAAGTTCATAACAAATTAATGAACTTGAAGTTCATGAATTAGAAGCTCGAAGCTCTATTGAAATTGTGTAAAATGATAAGGTTGTACTCCTTGAAGAGGTTAAAGGAAATTAATAAATCATCCCAAAAGAGATGTTTTAGAGATTTATTTATTGCAAAATCCAACATCCGAGAAGAGATGTGATAGGAATTTTATTTTTGTTACATTGTAATTCCTTAAAAGGAAATACTATATTCCCTGAAGGAATAATGATATAAAGTTTCGAAGTAACAACAATAATTTATCTGTAAAAAAAAGAAAAAAAGGGAATTGTTTATCAATATTACACTCCAGAAGTAGTGGTTTTATCTCTTGCATCTTACTTTCATTTGGTGAATCTAATCTTGTTACTGTCTTTAAAGTTTGATATGTCATTTCAAGGATAGTTACAACAAAAATATCCTGTATGGATGTATTATGTTATTGTAAATGTAGTAATTATGTAATTTCTACAAAAGAAATATTGTACATTGATATGACATTCCAATAGTGCATAGATAATCTCTAGAGGAGATAAATTCACTCCAGAAGTAGTGATAGTAAAATATCCCTAAAAGAGACTAATAAATTAGGAAATGATAACATATCTCTAGAAGAGATTTATTTATATATTTGGTAATTTTATTAAACCAAATAAGTGTACATAAATATGATTATGAAGGATCCTAATTTAGTTTAGATTAGATCCAAAAGGTTTAAGATTATCTCAAGAATACATTGTTCTATGTTCATATGTCTAATTATACCATAAAGGTCATATTCCTAGTTATTATTTCACAAGAAATATTATATGCATAATCATTTCTTGAAGAAATATCTTTAAATATTCTCCCTAAGAGATGGTCTATATTTCATATCATAATTTTCATGCAAGCTATGCACGATATTTGATTATAATTCATCCCTTCTCCACCAATCAATCCATATAAAGGCCTTTCCATATTTTCAAGGATAGTTTTGCATTTTCAAGGAAATTAATGAATGCAATTAATGAGATTGGATCTAGAGCTATCAAAAGGATGTAAATAAGAAATTATAGTCGCTTTTATAGATTATATTTGGTTGTCTTTTACTATTTTACAGTAATGTTTTTTTTCTTTCACTGTAACTACAATCAGATATGGGTTCTTATTTTATGAAATGCATTGAATATATATCCATGAACAATATTTTGATGCTTATGCATTTTTATTTCCACTTATAGTCGGTAATATGATAAACATAGCCAAGCTTGAATTTAAAACTTTGGACTTATTAGGAGAGAATTTTTTTGTCATAGATATTGGATGCTGACATTCAATTACAATCTCAATGCTTAGAAATTGCCATTAACAATGATAATAATTTGTCCCAGTAGGATAAAATAAAGGTTCTTATATTTTTAAGGTGTCATATCCACGGCAATCTTAAAATAAGACATTTAACTGAAAAAGATCATCTTTACTTATGGAACTCCCTGAAGGAGCATTATGACCGCTAGAAGATGGTCACACTTCCAAACACTAGACAAGAGTGGTTGAACCTGAAGTTTCAACCAGTTGGAAGTTGGTGCTTGTATGTTTTTCCTTTCAGAACTAATTGAAATAACGTACCGATGAATGTTGTGTTTTAATCAGTAGTCCATTTTAATTTTTTTTGGGAAAGTATTAGCATTTATTTAATGCTTACAAATTTTAATAGTTGACTAACTATATTGTCTTTAATTCTTAAGATATGGACCATCAATATTTGAGTGATAATATATGCCTACTAGATAGTGCAACTACTTATATGACTTTGAGAAACCAGAAGTTTTTCTCTGAACTATCTGAAAATACTTTAGCTAAAAGTTTCAACCATAGCAAATCTGCTAATATAATTGAAGGGTCCGGAAGAGCCCATATAGTATTACGAAATGGTACATATATCTTAATTCAAAATACATTATACTCAAGCAAATTTAAAAGAAATTTGTTGAGTTTTGAGGATATATAAATGAATGGCTACCATATTGGAACTATAATGAAAATGTCAAAGAATATCTTTGCGTTATTTCTAAAATTGAAAGCCAGAAGCTTATTTAGAAAAATTTAGTACAATTTCAATTGGATTATATTTTATGAAATTTGGCATAATTGAATCCCATATTTAAACATGAGCCAGAAGCTCACAAATATCACTTGAATGCATCTTATCAATTGATAAAAGAATTATCCTCCTATTATTAATATGTATGGTGTACTTGCTAGTAGCAATATGATAATGGATCAAAATGAGAATCCAAAAATGATTATTATTTAATGTGATAATGTTTGTCAACATTGAGGGGGAGGATAAAGGGATACACGTTCATTTCGATCATCAGTGTCAAATATTTGTTAACATGTATAATGATGAAAAATATTAAGTAATTTGGATAAATTATTAATATTATCCCTGGTAGACTTTCTCCAATATAGATTTGAATCCCTAAAGGATCAAAATGTGTAAACCACATCTGAAATATGGTACAAAAGTCAGTTTGAAATAATTTTGGAGTAAATAATAAAGATACCAAAAAATAAAGGTGAGTGTTCTTGAAGAAACACTTAAGGGTGCTCTTGAAGAGACTTAATGACATGATTGTCAAACTACCCTAGAAGTGGTTTAGGTACCTAAAACATGATAATTAAAGAGATCTCAATAAATCATGTCTAGAACTGACAAGAAATAATCATCGATGATAAATTTGTAAACAATAAATCGCTTATGTTTATAAATTGATTAAGGATCTTGAATTAGGGGAAAACATGATTGGCCATCATGAATTCTTTACTAATAGAGAAATATGGACATGTAGTCCACAAAGTAGCGGAAGTACTTGAAATGCTTAATATACCCCGAAGGTGTAAATATGGTTTAAATCATATTAATGAAGAAAGTATACAAATTCCTGAAGAATATAAATAACTTTCGTGGTTATAAAGAACGCAAGAACAAGGAGCGTAGATTACAATCTACTTTTAAGTATTGGTGTAATGAAAATCTTGATATAATTCATGATGAGTAGATTACTTCCTATTTTTAAGTATTATTGTAATGAAACTCTTAATATCCATTGAAGTGGTAGTTGCGATATGCAAATACTTATTAAACTATACAAATTCCTGAAGAATATATATAACTTTTATAGTTATAAAGAATGCAAAAGACATGAAGTGTAGATTACAATCTTTTTCTAAGTATTGTTGTAATGAAAATCTTGATATACTTCAAGATGAGTAGATTACTTCCTGCTTTTTAGTAATGTTGTAATGAAATTATTAATATTCATGAAAGATGTATAGTTGCAATATGCAAAACTAATTTGAAGCACAAAAATGAAAGCACATGAAGTGTTTTTCATAAAAGTAGCATACAAAATGCATAAAATGCAAATCATATTTGGAAGAAGCAATCTTAGAAAATTTGATTGTATCGAAGGAAACTATTAATAAATTGTATTATTAATGAGATTCATATTTATAGATCCAGAAGTATCTATAACCAATTTGAGTTATCGAAAGACGAATATGAATTCAGGGGAAAATTTTAAATCAGGAGGAGCATCCATAAGTATTTATAATGCACTCTTTTTCCTTAACTAACTTTTTTCCCACTGGGTTTTTATTAGTAAGATTTTAATGAGGCATTATCTTGATCCAGAAATATCAACTCCCCAGTAACATTTGAAATAAGCTATAATGTACTCTTTTTCCTTTTTTTTAAGATTTTTCCCACTGGGTTTTTCTTATTAAGGTTTTAATGAGGCATCATCTTGATCTAGAAGAATCAAACGTCTTTTCAAGAAATAACATCTTAAATATGTTATTTAAGTTAAATTATATTTTTATCTTTGACTAAGGTTTTTCCCATCGGGTTTTCCTTTGTAAGGTTTTTAATGAAGTATTAAATTGATCCAGAAGTATCAAACTCTATTTGATGCAGTAAATTATTGAAATATGACATACTATATTGTACTCTTTTTCCTTCACTAATATTTTTCCCATAGGGTTTTACTTAGTAAGGTTTTAATGAGGCATTAGTTTGATCTAGAAGTATCAAGCTTCATTTAAAGAAATAAGAAAATAAAATATGTCATTGTACTCTTTTTCCTTCACTAAGATTTTTCCCATTGGGTTTTTCTTAGTAAGGTTTTAATGAGGCATTGTTTTGATCCTGAAGTATCAAACATTTAGAAAGAATATCATTTTTAATATGATTTTACAAGTTGCACTCTTTTCCTCGTTCAAGGCTTTTTCCCAGTGGGTTTTCCTAACAGAGGTTTTTAATGAGGCAACAGACATTATCTATATCGATTGAATGGATAAATGCAAGCAACATAATAATGAGGAGGAGTAATCATCATACACGTTTTAAAAGGGACAATTTCAAGTTATTAGAGGATTCAAGATTTAGAAGACGTATATTCAAGGGGGAGTGTTATAATATATGTAAATATATAAGTGAATATGCTTTTGTATTTTTCTATTTAGTCCCACATCATGGGATATGTTCCTTCTCATGCTCCAAGGCCTATATATAAAGGAGGCCAAGTAATGTAAATATAAGTCAATTCTCAGAAATGAATAACTGTCTCTCTTTTCAATGGCTTCTATTTTCTTCATTTTATAACAATTTTAATTTTATTTACTGTGGGACTGAATGTAACAACCCGCATATTTATCGATTTTATATTTAAATATTTTATCTAAATATTTTATCGTTAATCGGATTTTGGTCCGAAAAGCTACCTTTTGCATACGGACGAATTAGGACTCGAGACCACTTCCATTGAGTTCGAAACGTCATTTGAAATCTTTTAAGTATAAACTTCGATATGTTTGGAGATAGTGGAATTTTCATCACTTTTTGCTTTGGGCCTTTGGTTTGGGCTGAACCACTTGTTAGCTCAGTCCAACCCTTCCTTCTCTTCATTACTTCATCTCTACTTGCAAAAAACATTGAAGCTTTATCAAAAATGGTGGAGGGAATGGGAAATTAAAACTCCAAAGTCTTCTTCTTCATTGCTAATCCAACATCTACTCCAAATTCAAGTGAAGAACATAGATTCAAGCTTGTGGTTGTTCTTGCTTAACTCTCAAGCTTCATCTCCATCAAATTCCGTGAAAAGGTGAGATTTTTAATCTCACATCTTGCCTATAATCGTCATTGGACTATTGGGAATGATTCCCTATTACTTTAGCATCAACATTTGCATTTGGTTTGGATTGGATTGGCGAAAAACTTCAATTTTTGGTGTTTTGGTGATTTTCTGGCACTAGGTCGTTTTGGCCTTCGCTAGGTGGTACGCGGGTTAAGACGTTAGGTCGTTGCGTTGAAAAGTCGCACAGGGATAGGTCGTTCAGGCCTTAAGAATTCGCTCTGGAATCACTAGGTCGCGCGGCGCTAAGTCGTAGGTCGCTTCCGACCTATTATCTCTCGGCTTAGGTCGTTCGTGTGTTAGCTCGTAGGTCGTCTCCGACCTAGCATTCCTTGAAAGCACTATGTCGTTAGGTCGCTTCCTCCTTTAGGTCGTTGGACCTTACTTCCTTTAAGTCGCTCGACTCTGTTAAGTCGTAGGTCGCTCGACTCTGTTAAGTCATAGGTCGTATCTGAACTATTACTTCTCGACCATTTCCACTAAGTCGGCCAATATATCTCATAAGTCGTAGGTCGTTAGCTCGAACCCACTAGGTCGTTCGAGTTAGGTCGGCCAGTATATCTCATAGGTCGTCTCCGACCTAATCTCCAGTTAAGTCGTTCGACCCACTAGGTCGTTTAAGTTAGGTCGTTGGACCGTTTACGTTAGGTCGCGATTTTGTTAAGTCGGCTGACCTTATGCCGCTCGCCTCTGTTGATCGTTAGGTCGCTTGGCATCTTCTCCTTTGGACGTTGCGCATTAGCTCGGCCTTGTTAGGTCGTTCACCTCCTTTGCTCGTTTGGTGTTAGGTCGTTCCAATATTTAAGTCGACCGAAATAGGTCGTTTAAACCCTTAGGTCGTTGTGCCTTAGGTCGGCCAGTTTAGGTCGCATGGGAACTTCCACTTTGATGCATTTTGAGCTGATTTCCTTGGATTTTGTTCACGTCTTCGAACGTGAATTTTTGTGATAGATTGTTTCTACAATCATTTTTGTGATTTGTCACTTTAAAAATATGAAAGTTTCAATACTAGTAGTAAATATCAAAACCTTTCATCAAAGAGATTTCAACTCTATTTTATTACAAAGCTCTTTTTCCTAAACCGTTTTCCAACCTATTAGTATATACAAGCCTTTACTTCACTCGGATGAGAAATCGAATTAAACGACTTAGTAAAACGAGTGGTATGAAACGCTTGCGTTCAATTCGTTGGTTAGCTGTTGGACTTGTTCGATTGAGCCCTTTTGTGACAATTTTCTAGTGAAGATCTACAGTTTGTTCGTAAATATTTAAGTTAAGCTAGTGGTTATGGGACATGAAGCTAAACTCATATATTTACTGGCTTAGTGTAATTGACACTTCTTGATGATCATGATGATCATTTTTGTGATTTAGACTAGTTATTGTGCGATGTCTCTTTGTCTACGAGGGAGACTACACCTCGTTTGTGTGATGTTTCTACTCACATTCGTGGAGCCTTCGGCTCATTGGTCTTCGGACCGTTCGTGGAGCATTCGGCTCATTGGTCTTCGGACCGTTCGTGGAGCATTCGGCTCATAGGCCTTCCCCCTTTTTGTGATTTCTGGATTTCGTGTGTTGATTTCTGGAATTTGTGCTTCACCAATTTTCGTGATTTTCATTGATATGTTTTATCAATTTCTGTGCATTGGTGAATTCGTGTGTCATTATTCTTTTTGTGGATTTGGATCTTTGAGAAGATTCTTGTGATATTGATTTATCTCTTGTTGGTTTTCAATTACATACTTTTAGTAGTATGCCATTATGGTTGTTACATGTTCATGCCATGTCTTTTACTTTATACCATATCATCTGATATTTATAGCTAGACTGATCCGTTTATTATTTTCTTATAAATAATACTCGGGTCAGACCGAGATGTTATAGGTGCTTCTGCTTGACTTCTCTTCTGGGATTATTCTGACTTTTGGCTAACTACTTAGATTAGTAGTGTTTGGATGTACAAATTTGAGATATAGACTCTATATAATGTACTTATTCTTTTGTATAGCACGTGTTGCTATTCTTTTGTATTATCGTGGATCTTTCTGACCACTACTCTGATGTACACTTTCATGTGTTATATATATTCGTATCTTTTTCCGCCTTTGTGATATGGATGTCTGTGACTGATTTATGTTATGATTACTTCTATGTTTGTTTCCGAAGATTATATATAGCCACCGTGTGATAGCTTTGGGTCTGTATCGGTATGTCGGATTCCCTCCTTAAATGAAGTACATGCTATTCTATCTGATATATCGGTGCTTGCACAAAGAAGTTACATGGATGGTCGCTCCTCAACAGCCTTATTCTCCGTGCTAGTCGACAGCATTACACCGTAGTGTTCTTGGCTAGCGTGGGTATAGAGGTGGGGCGTCACAGCTTGGTATCAGAGCCAAACTTTGGAACAATGTAGAATAACTAACAAGGATCATCGTCCTAAGTCCAACTTAGGAGTCGTGCCTTAGGATTTAAGTCGAGTCTTCGAACCGACTCATCCTATTTCCTCTTTATGAATCCTTGTTTTATCTATCAAGATTTGCTTGATATTTATTTGGAGAATAACTTTTCTTCTTTTCTCTTCCTTGAAGAAGAGAATGTCTAGACCAGGTCGTCCCAGAGCTGGACCATCTACTGTTACTCCCCAGGAAGGAGTTTTTATGACTGCCCAATAGCTTCTTGATTTAGTAAAGAATGCTCAGGCAGCCGGTCCTAATCAGGAGCCTACTCATCCTAAGTCTGGATTTGCACGTTTGTGCAATGATTATACCAACTTGGGTGGGAAACCATTTAAAGGTTCCGAAACTATTATTGAGGTCCAGGCTTGGCTAAGAACATGCGATCGAATCTTTTCTCGCATGAATCTTATCGATCTTCACCGTGTTCAGGTGGCTTCCAGTATGCTCCAGGAGAGAGCATTGGATTGGTACGAACTTCTTATTTCTGAAATCAATGAAGCAGATCTCACCTGGGAGCAATTCCGGGAACGCTTCGAATTGAAATTCGTACCAAAAGCTGAGAAGGTGACACTGGCTCGTCGTTTCATAGACCTTGTTCAAGGTGAATCCTCTGTGACAGATTATGTCGCATCCTTCGAGTCACTATCTAAATATGGGGTTGAATACATCAACACCCCATTGAAGAAGAATCAAAGATTCGTCTATGGCTTAAACAAAAATCTCAAGAAGCCATTACTTCTAAAATTTGAAGTTTCTTTCGATCAACTAATTGATATCGCTCTTCGTTTGGAAGAGGCCGATAGAGAGTGTGATGTTGAAGTTGTGGGTGCCAAACAGAACTTCAACAATAATCTGAAGAGGCCTATTATGTTCAAAGGCCCCAACCCCAATAAGAAAGGGAAACAAGAGACTTCAGTAGCAGTGACCCCTACCTCCAGCAGTGGGCAATGCTACAATTGTGGTTCCATGGACCACTATGCGAGGGAGTGTCCGAAACCCCTTCATTGTCGCTATTGCAAAAATTCGGGTCACCATATATCTTCTTGTCCCAAACTTCAGAATAGGAGAGAGGGAAAGCTTAATGCGCCTAATGACACTTCTCGTGGTCAAGGTACTCCTCATTCAATCCTTGATGACATTTATTTTGTGATTATCTTATTCAGGTTCTTTTTTATATGAGTTCATCTCATTATTTTTATCAAAAGAACTTGTGACTCATTTTCTTTAAACATTTTTGGGCTTGTTGACTTCTTTGAGGATTGCGAATCCGGTTGGTGGATCCACAACACTCAATTTACTTTTTATTTATGTCGAAATTATTTTATGTGATTTTTCTTTCTGAACCGCTTATGCTTCGGAATTGACTTTTGTAAGGATTGGCTTAATTATTACGAAGCCATATCCTTTGTCCCGTGTGGGCTATTCATCTTTGACATTTTCAATCTGCTAAGCAGATTTCTGCTTTTCCCTTTGTTATTTTGATCCAATTTGATGGCATCATTTTATTCTTTAAGCTCACATGATGAGGAAAGTGTTATTTCTCTCATTCATGTAGTTTGAGAATTTTCCGGTATTTTTGAGTTTTGTCTTAGGATTATCACCTAAGTAGTCTTTTGAGTGGTGATAAGGTCTTTTTCTAGCTCGACCTTGCCACCGATTTTCATTTGCTACGAGTTGTGGGAGTTAGCATTCCATTTACCGTGTTCCGCACTCGATATGAAACTTAAGAATGACTTATTATGTCATTCTGTTTGACCAGCTTATTTCATCCATTTTATGAATCGAGTATTCTACGATCTCGATGACTCCAATTGTAATGACCCATAATTTAATCACTTTGAACATGAATAGTTAATATGTTTTTAAATGATTAAATAATGGATTTTATATCTAGAAGTATTAACCCTGCCTAATAAAACAGAATAGTATAATTACTTGCCTAATAAAACAAGAGAGAATTATTAATCCTGCCTAATAAAACAGAATAGTATAATTACTTGCCTAATAAAACAAGAAAGAATTATTAACCTAGCCTAATAAAACAGAATAGTATAATTACTTGCCTAATAAAACAAAATAGCATAATGATTATTGTATTCCATACGGATGGTTTCCATTGGACCAAAATCTGGTCGAATCAGGTTACGCCATGCAGATGGTTGCCATTGGACCAAATTGTGGTCGAATCAGGTTATGCCATGTGGATGGTTGCCATTGGACCAAAATCTGGTCGAATCATGTTAGGCCATAGTTGATAAGGAGAATTCCTATTGGACCAAATTGTGGTCGAATCAAATTAAGCCACAAGGATGTTTTCTATTGGACCAAAATGTGGTCGAATCAAATTAGGCCATATGGCTAGTTTCTATTGGACCAAAATCTGGTCGAATCAGGTTAGGCTATAGGAAATGACTAAAGTACCCTTCTCTTTACCTATAAATAGCCAAGTCCATATCTCATTTTAATTCATTCACAAACAAAAGAAAAGAACTAAAATTCATTATCAAAGGTGAAGTGTTCCAAGTCTCCATCAAAGCAAATAGGATGTGAGTATATTCCTTGCTTTTATAGTTTAGCGAGTATAACTTATTCCGTGAGTATATTCCTTGCTTTTATAGTTTAGCGAGTATAACTTATTCTGTGATTATATTCCTTGTTTTCATAGTGTAGTGGGTATAACTTATTTTGTGAATATTATTTAATTATTTTACAGTGAGTGTAATCTTAATCTCGTTCCTTTTACTCATTCACATTTCAATAGATGTTGTGTTAACCATTGATTGTAAATTGTTAATAATAATGAGTCTGTTATTATTCTTATTATTATTCTTGTTTGGTTGTTTGATTTGTGCTCGGCCAATTTATGAGCAATAACTTTGATGTTTAGTTAAAGGGAACTTACACCACCTTTTAACTTAGGATTGACATTTAGTGACTTTTTGGTTAAAAGGAAATAACACCCCTTTTAGCTATCTCATTTGATTAAGAGGGAGCTTCACCCCTCTTGGTCGTATTCTCCTTTAAAGATGATGGGTTTAAGTTATGATTTGAATGCAAGTTTTAAATCTTGGTTTAAAGTATTTTAAAGGAGCTTTGAAATTTATATAATGATTTAAATAGGTTATTTATATAAAAGTAAGTAGTCCTATACTTGGCACTAAAAGCCGATGAGTAGATTGATCCTCTATCTGTGAGATCTGGAACCGAAGTGTCTAGGCAAGGCTAGGAGCAACCAGTGCCCTGACTTACCTGGCTTTGTTTCTGGGCGAGGGATAGAGTAAGTCGAGAATATCGGAAACGTGACAAGTATAGGAGATTTGATTTCCACAAATGATCTTTATAATTATAATGGAAAACATTCGCATTTCTTATAGACAATTGTTTTTGACCCATCTAAGTAAGCTTTTGTAATATGAAATCATCCCAAATGTTTTGTGAATATACTTATATCGATGAGATAAGTATATGGATATTTTCCAAGCATTGAAAAAGTATAAGTTTTAATTTCCATATACGATTGTTTTGTTATCCCCGATAGTTGATATCTTGACTATCAATTTCGATACCCTTCTCCCTTTTGTTTTTGTTTCGTCAATCTAAGACGATTTGGTGCTCATTTAGAGCATTGATATCCTTTATCGAAAATGACTAAATAAAGAGCGAGTGGGGGCCAAGCTATGTGGGGTTGCTCCCATTAGGGTATTTTCACATCTACTCTAGATTGGTTTCGGTTGTATGCACACGGAGATGTGAAATACTCGGATACTCGGTAAGGTTGGCGGGGTCCGGCTTGGAGGTTTCCGAGAGCCATCGTAGTTCTCAAGTATATTTTCTAGAGGTATACTTTCGGTAAGGGGGGCGCACCCTCCTAGTCATTGTTGGAAAAATTCCTTTTCCTTATTTTTGATTCAAAGCTTTAGATTGATTCTTTCTTAATTTCATCGGGAAGCGTCTTGCGCTCTTCGCGATGTTTAATTATCTACATCCATTCTTTTATACTTGGATGTTGTCCTTGTGAGGGAAAAACCCATTCTGCATTTTTGCGATGTGGTCTCACTAGTTACTTTGTGTGTTCTATTTTTGGAGTTTACTCAAACCGGACTTATTGTCTGACCCGAATTGTTTGTTTTCCCTAAACGTTCGGGTACTCATTTATATTTGAGTAGTCCGAAAATGACAGGTTTCTTTGGGTTCTTTTGAAGATGGTGGATTAGCAGGAGGCTCCTTATCTATCTAGCTATTTATTTCCACTGTTATGAGATGTTGGCTCTATGTATGTATATTTAAAGGCAGGTTGTTATAACTGCCTAGACTGACAGTAGTACTTTTGTTGTAACTCTGATAACTCCATGTTAGGAGTAACCTTATGTACTGTCTTATTTTTATGTTATATTTAACCGTTCTGTTGTGAGATTATTATCGTGTTCTTATAT
This sequence comes from Allium fistulosum, assembly GCA_030737815.1. Taxonomy (NCBI): domain Eukaryota; kingdom Viridiplantae; phylum Streptophyta; class Magnoliopsida; order Asparagales; family Amaryllidaceae; genus Allium; species Allium fistulosum. The sequence continues at coordinate 530,750,130 of CM060908.1, read as the reverse complement.
TTTACCCCATGACAACTCGTCTTTCAGATACTTGGGCAACGGCACATGAATACCATGGATGTATTAAGTGTCGTTCTCAGGTGTTAGAAAGGTGGGTCGTCACAGTTGGTATCAGAGCTTTGGTTGAGCGAACACCTTAGTTTGATTGGGGTACAACTCATTAGAGATAGGGTAAGTGATGCCCTAGAATGAGTTAATCTTCAGAGAGCGTATTTAATTTGTAATTTTTATAATAATAATATTTGTCTTCTAAAATCTAGTTTTAGATCCTTTGGTGTTATTTCCTTAAATAAAGTTATTCCTATTATTGTATTCTAAAGATACCTGTATTTGTTCAGATAATAGAAAATGAATACAAGAAGAGGAGGAAGGAGAGGATCTGGAACTAGCACGACTACCAATGGTAGGGTACCTAGAAATGCTACCACGTCAGCTGTAGATCCGGTAGAGGAAATGCTAGTGCAAGTTCAGACCCCTATGAACTTTGCAGCTTTGTGTAAGAATTTTACCACTTTGGGCGGGAAACCATTCTATGGGACTGAAGATATTCTTGGAGTGCAGATGTGGCTTCGAACTTGTGAAAGAATATTTGGAGATCTTCGGTTGGAGGATCCGGAGAAACAGTTGTTGGCATCGCGACAACTTCAAAAGTCAGCGATGGATTGGTGGGATTGAGAAACAGCTAGTACTCCGGAGGGGGAGTTTTCTTGGGCCCGGTTCAAGGAAGTTTTTGAAGTACAGTTTATTCCAGAAGCCGGGAAAACTCAGTTGTTTAGAAGTTTCATTGACTTAAAGCAGGGTGATATGACTGTGTCGCAGTATGAGCATAAGTTCAATGCTTTGTCCCGTTTTGGACTTGGATTGATAGACACACCGCTTAAGAAAAATGAAATGTTTGTGAATGGAATGCGACCAGAGTTCCATCATGAAATGACCAATCATCTTATGGGTACGTTCACCAACATTATTAGCATGGCTTTAAGGTTTGAGGCTCTTGATATTAAGGAAGGAGTCCAGAAGGGTGTAGTACCAACAATAAGTGCCAAGCCTTTATCAGTTATACCAGTTGAAGGAAATCCAAACTTCAAGCGTAAGTTTAAGGGAAAGAAGCAGGGTGCAGGGAAGAAACCCGAAGATGGCGCTCCAGCACAGAAGAAGCAAACCAACTTGGCCAACATTCTTTGTTTCAAGTGCAATAAGATGGGCCACTTTGCAAATCATTGTCTGATTGCCACATGTTTTAATTGCGGCCAGCTGGGACATATGAAGAATGAGTGCCCTTTTCCTAAAAAGGGATCTCAAGGACAGACTTTTACCATTGAAGAGATACCATCCACTTCTTCAGATCAAAAAGGAAAGCAAGTGTTACAAGGTACATTATCCATCTATGATATTCCTGTAAGGGTGCTATTTGATACAGGAGCTTCCCATAGTTTTATTTCTTATGATCTAATGGACAAACAAAACCTTAAATATGTTATCATAAGTAATCCTCTTTGTGTGTCAAACCCAATTGGAGGTCCGACAAATCTAGACACTATGTGTCTAAATGTACCTATTTCTTATCGAAATCATCTCTTTCCTTTTGACTTGTTTGTACTTGGGTTTATGGGTTTTGGAGTGTTGCTAGGAATGGATTGGTTATCTAAGTTTAAAGCTATCTTGGATTGTGGTAGAAGGCTCGTTAGAGTTAGTGATGCAAGAGATGTTGGTGTTGATATTAGTTGTGAAGAGCCTAAGAAGTTAATGAGTAGTTTTCTCTATTCACTCGAAGTGGCTAAAGCGGAGCTAGGAGATGTGCCAGTTGTTCGAGATTTCACAGATATTTTTGACGAGGTGCAAGGTTTACCTCCTCACCGTGAAGTCGAGTTCTGTATTGATTTGGTTACGGAAACTAGACCTATTGTACAACCCTTACGAAGGATGGCTCCAAAAGAGAAGAGGGAGTTAGAAAGGCAGACATATGATTTGTTGCAGAAGGGCTTGATCCGACATAGTACCTCGAGTTGGGGATCGCCAGTCGTCTTTGTTACAAAGGCGGACGGTTCTCTAAGGTTATGCGTAGACTATCGAGAGTTGAACAAAAGGACTATCAAGAATAAATATCCTTTGCCAAGGATCGACGATATGTTTGACCAACTCCACGGTGCTCGGATATTTTCTCAATTAGATCTTGCCACCGGTTTCCACCAATTAAGAGTGACAGAGAAGAGTGTTCCCTTAACGGCTTTTCAAACTCCTGAAAATTTCTATGAGTGGTTAGTTATGCCATTTGGATTGACTAACGCCCCCGCTTATTTTGTGGACTTAATGAATCGAGTATTTCGAGATATTCTTAATAAATTTGTTCTTGTCTTTATTGATGACATTCTTATCTATTCCAAGACAGAGGAGGAACACAAATATCATCTTCGTGTCGTACTCGATACCTTAAGAAACCATGTGTTGAAGGCTAAGTTTTCCAAGTGCCATTTTTGGAAATCCGAAGTTAGGTTTCTAGGGCATGTTATTTCGGGAGAAGGCATATCGGTGGACCCAGCTAAAGTTGTGGCAGTTCAAGACTGGAAGAAACCCGAAAGTGCGACGGAAGTTAGAAGTTTCTTGGGATTGGCTGGTTTTTATCGTAGGTTTATCAAGGACTTCTCGAAGATTGCTTCTCATCTGACGAAGTTAACAAAGAAAGATGTTAAGTTTGTTTGGACTTCTAAGTGTGATCAAGCATTCAACGAATTGAAAGAGAAGTTGACTAACGCTCCTGTATTAACCATTCCAAATGGGAGCGAAGGTTTAACCGTGTATACAGATGCTTGTGGAACCGGATTGGGAGCAGTTCTGATGCAGCATGGGAAAGTTATTGCCTATGCGAGTCGACAGCTAAAGCTGCATGAGAAAAATTATGCTACACACGATTTGGAGCTTTTAGCTATTGTCTTCGCACTAAAGATGTGGAGGCATTATCTTTTGGGTGAAAGGTTCGAATTATACACGGACCACAAATCCTTAAAATACCTTTTTACCCAGAAAGATTTGAATTTGAGGCAGCAGAGATGGCTGGAGTTTCTCGCCTCTTATGATCTAGAGGTTCTTTATACCCCTGGAAAAGCAAATGTCGTTGCTGATGCATTGAGTAGGAATGTAGCAATGGTTGCAAATATAGAAGTTAAGCCAGTATTATTAGAGAGAATTGCATCTGGTCAAGAGGCAGATCCTATTTTAGCTCGACTTAAGAAGGATGTTGAAGAAGGTGTTGTTTCTAGCTTTGAGATTGATCTTCGGGGCATATTGAAAATGAATGGGCGTATTTGTGTTCCAGACTTTGATGGACTTAGGCAAGAAGTGTTAACCGAATGCCACCATTCAAAGTTATCTTTTCATCCAGGAGTGACCAAGATGTTCAAAGATATGAAGAGGGTATTCTGGTGGAAGGGGATGAAGCGAGATATTTCAATCTTTGTGAGTCGTTGTGCAAACTGCCAGCAGATTAAGAGTGACCAGCAGAAGACAGATGTAATGCTTCAACCACTTGAGATCCCAAAGTGGAAGTGGGAGCAAATCTCTATGGACTTTATTGATGGGCTTCCTAGGTCAAGAAGAGGTAACGATAGCATTTGGGTTATAGTCGATCGACTAACCAAGAGTGCACATTTCATTCCTGTTAAGCTGACTAGGACTGCTACGAGTCTGGCGAGTTTGTATGTGAAGGAGATTGTGAGACTCCATGGGATTCCTCATAGTATTGTAAGTGACCGAGACCCGATATTCACTAGTAGGTTCTGGGAGGGACTACAAAATTCTTTAGGGACTGAGCTAAGTCTAAGTACAGCTTACCATCCCCAAACAGATGGGCAGACGGAGAGAGTGAACCGGATCTTGGAAGATTTATTGCGAGCTTGCATTCTAGACTTCGGGGGTTCTTGGGAAGATCATTTACCCTTAGTCGAATTCACTTATAACAACAGCTATCAAGCAAGCATTGGTATGGCCCCTTTCGAAGCTCTTTATGGTCGTCCATGTCGTTCTCCTTCGTGTTGGGTTGAATCTGGAGATAGACTTGTTCTTGGACCCGACATAATCTTAGAAGCCAATGAGAAGGTAGCTGATATTCGAAGAAAGATGAAGGAAGCGCAAGATCGGCAAAAGTGTTATGCAGATCAAAGGCGTAGGGATCTAGAGTTCTTAGTCGGTGACTTGGTATTTGTAAAAGTCTCTCCTCTAAGAAGTGTCGTGAGGTTTGGAAAGACAAGGAAATTAGCCCCTCGATATATTGGTCCTTTTCCCATACTGGACCGGATTGGTAAACTTGCATATAAAGTGGAGTTACCAGATCGACTATCAGATGTGCACAACGTATTTCACGTATCTCATTTACGTAAGTATGTACACGACCCTTCGATGATAGTAGAACCAGGACAACAAGTTGATTTGGAGGTTCAGCCTAACCTAACTATTCTTAGACGGCCAATTCGTATTGTCGCCCGAGATATAAATCGATTAAGGAAGAAGGTCGTGAATCTTGTTAAGGTTCAGTGGAGTGGAAATGTTAGAGATTGTACTTGGGAAACCGAGGACTATATTAGGGATTCTTATCCCGAGTTGATGTAATTGTTGTTTGTATTTTATTGTTTCTTTTTAGTGTACTCACCAGTTGTGTTAAGGTCACTTTCCTTGTATCTTTGTGTAGTATATATGATATCATTTGGGTTCTTTGATATCTAGAGTTTATCCGATTAATTTTGAGGACGAAATTTCCTTTAAGGAGGGGAGGATGTAATGACCCATAATTTAATCACTTTGAACATGAATAGTTAATATGTTTTTAAATGATTAAATAATGGATTTTATATCTAGAAGTATTAACCCTGCCTAATAAAACAGAATAGTATAATTACTTGCCTAATAAAACAAGAGAGAATTATTAATCCTGCCTAATAAAACAGAATAGTATAATTACTTGCCTAATAAAACAAGAAAGAATTATTAACCTAGCCTAATAAAACAGAATAGTATAATTACTTGCCTAATAAAACAAAATAGCATAATGATTATTATATTCCATACGGATGGTTGCCATTGGACCAAAATCTGGTCGAATCAGGTTACGCCATGCAGATGGTTGCCATTAGACCAAATTATGGTCGAATCAGGTTATGCCATGTGGATGGTTGCCATTGGACCAAAATCTGGTCGAATCATGTTAGGCCATAGTTGATAAGGAGAATTCCTATTGGACCAAATTGTGGTCGAATCAAATTAAGCCACAAGGATGTTTTCTATTGGACCAAAATGTGGTCGAATCAAATTAGGCCATAAGGCTAGTTTCTATTGGACCAAAATCTGGTCGAATCAGGTTAGGCTGTAGGAAATGACTAAAGTACCCTTCTCTTTACCTATAAATAGCCAAGTCAATATCTCATTTTAATTCATTCACAAACAAAAGAAAAGAACTAAAATTCATTATCAAAGGTGAAGTGTTCCAAGTCTCCATCAAAGCAAATAGGATGTGAGTATATTCCTTGCTTTTATAGTTTAGCGAGTATAACTTATTCCGTGAGTATATTCCTTGCTTTTATAGTTTAGCGAGTATAACTTATTCTGTGAGTATATTCCTTGTTTTCATAGTGTAGTGGGTATAACTTATTTTGTGAATATTATTTAATTATTTTACAGTGAGTGTAATCTTAATCTCGTTCCTTTTACTCATTCACATTTCAATAGATGTTGTGTTAACCATTGATTGTAAATTGTTAATAATAATGAGTCTGTTATTATTCTTATTATTATTCTTGTTTGGTTGTTTGATTTGTGCTCGGCCAATTTATGAGCAATAACTTTGATGTTTAGTTAAAGGGAACTTACACCACCTTTTAACTTAGGATTGACATTTAGTGACTTTTTGGTTAAAAGGAAATAACACCCCTTTTAGCTATCTCATTTGATTAAGAGGGAGCTTCACCCCTCTTGGTCGTATTCTCCTTTAAAGATGATGGGTTTAAGTTATGATTTGAATGCAAGTTTTAAATCTTGGTTTAAAGTATTTTAAAGGAGCTTTGAAATTTATATAATGATTTAAATAGGTTATTTATATAAAAGTAAGTAGTCCTATACTTGGCACTAAAAGCCGATGAGTAGATTGATCCTCTATCTGTGAGATCTGGAACCGAAGTGTCTAGGCAAGGCTAGGAGCAACCAGTGCCCTGACTTACCCGGCTTTGTTTCTGGGCGAGGGGTAGAGTAAGTCGAGAATATCGGAAACGTGACAAGTATAGGAGATTTGATTTCCACAAATGATCTTTATAATTATAATGGAAAACATTCGCATTTCTTATAGACAATTGTTTTTGACCCATCTAAGTAAGCTTTTGAAATATGAAATCATCCCAAATGTTTTGTGAATATACTTATATCGATGAGATAAGTATATGGATATTTTCCAAGCATTGAAAAAGTATAAGTTTTAATTTCCATATACGATTGTTTTGTTATCCCCGATAGTTGATATCTTGACTATCAATTTCGATACCCTTCTCCCTTTTGTTTTTGTTTCGTCAATCTAAGACGATTTGGTGCTCATTTAGAGCATTGATATCCTTTATCGGAAATGACTAAATAAAGAGCGAGTGGGGGCCAAGCTATGTGGGGTTGCTCCCATTAGGGTATTTTCACATCTACTCTAGATTGGTTTCGGTTGTATGCACACGGAGATGTGAAATACTCGGATACTCGGTAAGGTTGGCGGGGTCCGGCTTGGAGGTTTCCGAGAGCCATCGTAGTTCTCAAATATATTTTCTAGAGGTATACTTTCGGTAAAGGGGGCGCACCCTCCTAGTCATTGTTGGAAAAATTCCTTTTCCTTATTTTTGATTCAAAACTTTAGATTGATTCTTTATTAATTTCATCGGGAAGCGTCTTGCGCTCTTCGCGATGTTTAATTATCTACATCCATTCTTTTATACTTGGATGTTGTCCTTGTGAGGGTAAAACCCATTCTGCATTTTTGCGATGTGGTCTCACTAGTTACATTGTGTGTTCTATTTTTGGAGTTTACTCATACCGGACTTATTGTCTGACCCGAATTGTTTGTTTTCCCTAAACGTTCGGGTACTCATTTATATTTGAGTAGTCCGGAAATGACAGGTTTCTTTGGGCTCTTTTGAAGATGGTGGATTAGCAGGAGGCTCCTTATCTATCTAGCTATTTATTTCCACTGTTATGAGATGTTGGCTCTATGTATGTATATTTAAAGGCAGGTTGTTATAACTGCCTAGACTGACAGTAGTACTTTTGTTGTAACTCTGATAACTCCATGTTAGGAGTAACCTTATGTACTGTCTTATTTTTATGTTATATTTAACCGTTCTGTTGTGAGATTATTATTGTGTTCTTATATTTTACCCCATGACAACTCGTCTTTCAGATACTTGGGCAACGGCACATGAATACCATGGATGTATTAAGTGTCGTTCTCAGGTGTCAGAAAGGTGGGTCGTCACACCAATCTAGTATATATCGATTTTGGTTGAAAATAGTAATTTAAATTTTTTCAAATCTTTTTCATAAGATTTATTTATAAGTATATTTGGATTTTGTTCTTCAATGAGCAACATTCTATTCGCATCATTGCTTCGAAGGTTGAGCGCCTTCGGAATAAAGATGTTTTACTTGTGAAAGTTCAATGATTCTCAAAAAAATTCCAAAGATTGCTCTTGGAAAATCTAGAGGATTTATCGAGCGAACACGTTCGGACTTACTCTTTCATGCTCTTTATGGTGAACTCCTTATTTCAAATTTCTTTTGTGTTAATATGCTTTTATAGTTGTTACTTTTTATTTCCGTCCTATATATTGCGAGGACCCAATTTCTTTAAGGAGGGAGTCTGTAACAACCCGCATATTTATCGATTTTATATTTAAATATTTTATCTAAATATTTTATCGTTAATCGGATTTTGGTCCGAAAAGCTACCTTTTGCATACAGACGAATTAGGACTCGAGACCACCTCCATTGAGTTCGAAACGTCGTTTGCAATCTTTTAAGTATAAACTTCGATATGTTTGGAGATAGTGGAATTTTCATCACTTTTTGCTTTGGGCCTTTGGTTTGGGCTGAACCACTTGTTAGCTCAGCCCAACCCTTCCTTCTCTTCATTACTTCATCTCTACTTGCAAAAAACATTGAAGCTTTATCAAAAATGGTGGAGGGAATGGGAAATTAAAACTCCAAAGTCTTCTTCTTCATTGCTAATCCAACATCTACTCCAAATTCAAGTGAAGAACATAGATTCAAGCTTGTGGTTGTTCTTGCTTAACTCTCAAGCTTCATCTCCATCAAATTCCATGAAAATGTGAGATTTTTAATCTCACATCTTGCTTATAATCGTCATTGGACTGTTGGGAATGATTCCCTATTACTTTAGCATCAACATTTGCATTTGGTTTGGATTGGATTGGCGAAAAACTTCAATTTTTGGTGTTTTGGTGACTTTCTGGCACTAGGTCGTTCTGGCCTTCGCTAGGTCGTACGAGGGTTAAGACGTTAGGTCGCTGCGTTGAAAAGTCGCACAGGGATAGGTCGTTCAGGCCTTAAGAATTCGCTCTGGAATAACTAGGTCGCGCGGCGCTAAGTCGTAGGTCGCTTCCGACCTATTATCTCTCGGCTTAGGTCGTTCATGTGTTAGCTCGTAGGTCGTCTCCGACCTAGCATTCCTCAGAAGCACTATGTCGTTAGGTCGCTTCCTCCTTTAGGTCGTTGGACCTTACTTCCTTTAAGTCGCTCGACTCTGTTAAGTCGTAGGTCGCTCGACTCTGTTAAGTCATAGGTCGTATCCGACCTATTACTTCTCGACCATTTCCACTAAGTCGGCCAATATATCTCGTAAGTCGTAGGTCGTTAGCTCGAACCCACTAGGTCGTTCGAGTTAGGTCGGCCAGTATATCTCGTAGGTCGTCTCCGACCTAATCTCCAGTTAAGTCGTTCGACCCACTAGGTCGTTTGAGTTTGGTCGTTGGACCGTTTATGTTAGGTCGCGATTTTGTTAAGTCGGATGACCTTATGCCGCTCGCCTCTGTTGATCGTTAGGTCGCTTGGCATCTTCTCCTTTGGACGTTGCGCATTAGCTCGGCCTTGTTAGGTCGTTCACCTCCTTTGCTCGTTTGGTGTTAGGTCGTTCCAATATTTAAGCCGACCGAGATAGGTCGTTTAAACCCTTAGGTCGTTGTGCCTTAGGTCGGCCAGTTTAGGTCGCATGGGAACTTCCACTTTGATGCATTTTGAGCTGATTTCCTTGGATTTTGTTCACGTCTTCGAACGTGAATTTTTGTGATAGATTGTTTCTACAATCATTTTTGTGATTTGTCACTTTAAAAATATGAAGGTTTCAATACTAGTAGTAAATATCAAAACTCTTTCATCAAAGCGATTTCAACTCTATTTTATTACAAAGCTCTTTTTCCTAAACCGTTTTCCAACCTATTAGTATATACAAGCCTTTACTTCACTCGGATGAGAAATCGAATTAAACGACTTAGTAAAACGAGTGGTATGAAATGCTTGCGTTCACTTCGTCGGTTAGCTCTTGGACTTGTTCGATTGAACCCTTTTGTGACAATTTTCTAGTGAAGATCTACAGTTTGTTCGTAAATATTTAAGTTAAGCTAGTGGTTATGGGACATGAAGCTAAACTCATATATTTACTGGCTTAGTGTAATTGACACTTCTTGATGATCATGATGATCATTTTTGTGATTTAGACTAGCTATTGTGCGATGTCTCTTTGTCTACGAGGGAGACTACACCTCGTTTGTGTGATGTTTCTACTCACATTCGTGGAGCATTCGGCTCATTGGTCTTCAGACCGTTCGTGGAGCATTCGGCTCATTGGTCTTCGGACCGTTCGTGGAGCATTCGGCTCATATGCCTTCCCCCTTTTTGTGATTTCTGGATTTCGTGTGTTGATTTCTGGAATTTGTGCTTCACCAATTTTCGTGATTTTCATTGATATGTTTTATCAATTTCTGTGCATTGGTGAATTCGTGTGTCATTATTCTTTTTGTGGATTTGGATCTTTGAGAAGATTCTTGTGATATTGATTTATCTCCCGTTGGTTTTCAATTACATACTTTTAGTAGTATGCCATTATGGTTGTTACATGTTCATGCCATGTATTTTACTTTATACCATATCATCTGATATTTATAGCTAGACTGATCCGTTTATTATTTTCTTATAAATAATACTCGGGTCAGACCGAGATGTTATAGGTGCTTCTGCTTGACTTCTCTTCTGGGATTATTCTGACTTTTGGCTAACTACTTAGATTAGTAGTTTTTGGATGTACACATTTGATATATAGACTCTATATAATGTACTTATTCTGTTGTATAGCACGTGTTGCTATTCTTTTGTATTATCGTGGATCTTTCTGACCACTACTCTGATGTACACTTTCATGTGTTATATATATTCATATATTTTTCCGCCTTTGTGATATGGATGTCTGTGACTGATTTATGTTATGATTACTTCTATGTTTGTTTCCGAAGATTATATATAGCCACCGTGTGATAGCTTTGGGTCTGTATCGGTATGTCGGATTCCCTCCTTAAATGAAGTTCATGCTATTCTATCTGACATATCGGTGCTCGCACAAAGAAGTTACATGGATGGTCGCTCCTCAACAGCCTTATTCTCCGTGCTAGTCGACAGCATTACACCGTAGTGTTCTTGGCTAGCGTGGGTATAGAGGTGGGGCGTCACACTGAAGCTTCTGGCATTTTGCTTGCATATAAGGGTATTATTGGAACTTTGTGGTCAAAATAAAAGATTATGTTTCTATTCCAACTATTAATAAAGATATTCTTCAAATTCCAAAACCAGAAGACTAGTTTTACTTATAATAAAAATATAGTTAATTCTGTTTAAGCACGTTGAACTGCTGGGTAGTCCGTAATTTTTTTTAAAATAGACGAAGTTGTCCTTATGTCATTTACACTATTTTTTACCTTCCATCTTATTTTTCTTCGTCTATTTCTCTTATCCAATAAACTCTAATAATATAATTTTAGATAATTCACAAATGTTGTGCTTGAATTGATTAATTATGATTATGACAAGACAAATCTAATGGAATCAAAACAGGTAAAAGTTAAATTTTAAGTTGTTTCGAGTTTTTTCAGTTTGAAAATGCACAGCTCTTAAAAGACCATCCGAGTGATTGAGTGGATTGTCACGTAGTAGAAATGCACGACACATAGAACAACCATGCAAGTAGGATGCATGCATTACAAAAATTTCTTAGTGAGGTGGATTTTTGCACGGCGTATTTTTTTTTACGGATTGGTTTTTTACTTGCTAGGAGTACAAGGAGAAAACTTCGATAATAAAATGAGTTTACTTAAAAAAACATAGGTATAGCAGTTTTTCAACAATTACCTTGTGTGCGTATGCTTTTGTATTTTAATCCTATCAATACTCGTACATATCTGAATAGTATGTCATATACCACCTAGAATTGTGATTATGTTTATTTTCACTATTCATCGTTATTTGAATATTTAATTATATAAAAATGCGGGGTGTTACAGCTTGTCAAGACCCAAAAGTCGACCTTCGAAAATCGGCACCCGTACTTCCCTTGTACTCAAAATGCCGTAGATTCAAATGCCGAATCTGGTTCTCGGGAGCTTATAACAACATTAAGTAAATAACACAGCGGAATAAAAAGAATATAGATATACAACATCTAATACAATATCCAGATACAATGATGATACAATGAATATCTATACATCAGAGATATGATACAACAAATAGCAGCGGGAAGAAAAATAGATAACAACAGTAGCGGATAATCTCCATCTTCAAAGCACTAATCCAGAAATAGCTTGAACTCCCAATAACGATGCACAAAGATAAGCAAGTGCAGTCTGATCCAAAGACTGAACCAACTCCAGAAAATCTACTAAACCTGAATATCTGAAAAACCAAACTCTAGACTGCTCGTGTAGAAAATTATGAGCACCCAGAGTTTAGGAAATGAACAATAAACTCCGGATCAGTCATGGGACTGGTGTGAGCAACAAAACAGTTTATCTTTAAAAACAAATAGCAGAGAATTTTAAAGTTAATTCGCAATGCTTTTGGAAAATGAAACTACCATAAGACCTCCCGCCACACACACAATGCAAACGCAGAATTGGAGGAGATTTCTTCTTATGATAGTCAAAGATGCTTACTACGTAAAATCAAATCATTTTTGATATTATTACTAGTGCATAGTGCAGAAAACATTTCGAAAGTAGAATATAAATCTTAGCCAGCATAGACATTCCGAACTATGCCTACTATAGCTACCATCTAAACAGTGGTGACCACCATAAGTAAATGGCAGGTTCTACAACTAATACCGTACAAAGTTCGTATTGGAAGATGGATTTCCAACAAATGGTCAGGCTAAGGAACTTCCTATCCACGATGGGTACGTCCCTGGAATAGACGACCCGAGAACCTAACCGGATCTCTGCCAACACAAGGCCGGGTTACCTCTGCAAAAATAGGTAACTACTGACACGCGTATGTCATCCCCCGATCGTCACCGATCTTCCCGAGGATCCCCGATTTCCAACAAACCACATAGTAAAAATAATGCAGTAACCACAGAGGTTAAGTATCTGGGCTCCATACCATGATACCACCTTTATCCAGAAGGAATGACATACACTAAGGGGCGCTACTCCCTAGAACCTTGCCGCATTCTTCCTGTTTCGACCATTTCCGGGGTGTGAGGCTCGACGAAGTCTCGTCCACAAAGCTACGCTTTGTCACAAAGCCATGCTTCGGGTCAAACAAATGATCAACCTATGATCACCAAGATATAAAATCAAACAAATGATCATATCACAAATGATCAAACACTGATCATCACACAGCAACACTCAGCATGCCACATTACCAAATTGGGATATATCGCTGATAAATTTCAACTACATAACCTCTGAGCTCGTACGTCTCAGAGAAGGGTGTTAAGCTAAGAGAATAAATTCTCCGCCACCAACAGAAATGTATTTGAAAGAAATCGGCTTTATATCTCAAAGTGTAATGTCAGACATGTATCCATATAAGTCTGTTCCGGGTTCGAACAGAACCGAAGGCACTTCTCACGAAGCCCTTGCAATTCCGGATAATTTCCAATCACGTCCGGACTTCCCGTCACAAAAGAGTGATATAAATCTCTATACCGGGAGCTACCCAGTGCAGAGACATTCGACAGGTTGTCCTTTCATTTTTGAAAATATCCGGTCTTCAACACCGGTCTTCAAATGCTATCCATATACGACGTATCACTATTCGGAATGAGTTATACGACCCAAAGGTCCTTTCCCGGTTAACCCGAATAGTGAGCGAAATATTTAAAAACAAATGGATAATGGGATTTCAATTAAGTCACAATTTAAACCCAAACTTTCTCTTTCAAATGGTCAAACAAATTTCCATTTTAATCTTTTTAAAACAAAAAGATTCAATTCACAAGGTTCACTTAATTTCACAAAGATTCATTCACAGATTTTCCAAATCGATTTCCATTTCAGTTTAATTAACTCGTTAAATCTTTAAATCTTTAAATCAAAGATTTAACTTATAGCTTTCAAAACAATTTCATTTTCGAATGGGTTAAACAAAACATCATTTTAAACCTGTTAAAAATAAACAGATTTAATTCATAGCTTTCGAAAAGAATTCATTTATAACTTGGAAAACCATTTTTCAATTTAATCTTGAAATTCCTTTACCTAAATTGGAATTTCATTTCTTATCTAAAAGCTTTTATTCTTTGAAAACAAACAGTTTTCATTCTGGAAATCTGATTCATTTATACGAGTTAAAGTTCTAGGGTTAACTCAAATTCTCTAATCAATACTTTTTAAAATGGTTTAACCCATATATAACTTGTACAGCATTTTTAATCCCTAGTTTCGAATCATAGAATTCAATTTCAAACTTGAATTCAAATTTAAATCAAATTATTTAAATTTTCAAAACTCGATTAAGTTATTCAAAATAACTTTTATATTTGAAATTCCATTTCAAAAGCTTTTCATTTTAAACCCAAATTTCCAATTTCAAAATCAATTGAAATTAAAATTTAAATTTCCAAAAACATCAAATTTAAATCATCTATGACTTAACCCATTCCCACGTGAAATCCATTTTTTTGTGTGTGTGTATAAGTGTGGTCCAGGGGTTTAACACACAATAGTGCAACATCAATCATCACAGATATATCGATAAGCGGTAAAATCGATAACGCTTATCTTCATTCACAGATTCATAGATAAAATAAATTTATCAGTCACAAAGATTCACTATTACAATTCGATGTGGGTTTCGGATTACCAACTGGAATCCGACTCCCTGTCGCATCGAAATTCAAGTGTCGTTTTACGGGCAAAAAAGAGGTTTCATATTAATATAACAATATATCACAGAAACAGAAATCACAGATCATGACATAAATCAGGACGTATCACAAAGCATCATATATCAGGGATATCAAACAATTCGACAATCAATAGAATCCAACATTCATAAGTAAGGTCAAATTCATTATCTGATAAATTCAAAACAGATCTATTTCTTATGAATTACTAATCCGGGTTAACTAATATTACAAATCATTTTGATTAATTATTCCTTAATCACCTTCATAAATTAATTAACCCCTAATTTATAAATTATCCTTAATTAATCATATTAATTAATTAGCCTTTAATTTATTTTTGTTTAAATTACTTGAGAAATCAACCTTTAATTATTTAAGTCACATTTAATTAATTATCTTTAATAAATAAATTAACCCTTGGTTTTTTTTTTTCTTCTAATCCCTTATTCTCAATTAATTATCATTCTCCATTAATTTATAAAAATTTAAATAAATTAATTATCCTTTAATTTATTTATTGTTTGATCACTTGGTTAATCAACTCTTTTCTTCTTTCTTCTTAGTTAACTACTTAATGCCTTGAACAAATTTGAGTTAAAACAAACTTTACTTTATCAAAATCTGATTTTACAATCTAACTTGAATTTATATACTTAAACTTTATTTAGACTCAGTTTAAAATTGATTTAGTTTAAAAACTAAAATTTTAAAAATTGTTAACTGGTACAGGTTTTAAACGAATCCAGACTACTCGAGCCTCCCCCTGAAACACCTCGAGTCTTCCCCGAGATTTCCACTCGAATGCTTCGAGTCCTCCCCGAAGCAACCCTTTCTTCTCCAAAACCACGAAACTCACAGATACCCACCTGACACCGATGATACTTGTGCACATGTACACTCGATCGGAGTAACTCCGATCATCGCAAAGATCGTCGATAGGTCACCAGTGACCCCCTCGCCAACATCGACCAGCTAACACTCTCAAGTTCGCCGTGATTCGAAATCGAGCATTTCAACCCAGATCTGGAACGATACGTCACAAGAAACATCCCTCGCAACGCCACCACCGATCACCAGAAAATCTGTCCTTCCAACCAAAGATGCATCGCAAACCCTTCTTCATTTTCCCCCACATGCGATTGAGTACGTCGCGACAACGAGGCTGCAATTACCACGAGACTTACCCCGAACAAATGCTCAGCTTAAACCCTAAATTGATCGCTTTCGACCACTACGATCCAAAAGAAAATTTGGGAATATTTTTCCCATGATCGAGGACGCTTGTTCCACCTTCTGACCAGAACTCGAACAACATAACTACGCCGATCATCCAAATTTGACGAAATTGTCATCTCAATTCAACTCACAAATTATCGAAATTCCCAATTCAAAAAAATTTAATTTAACCTCTAAAAATCACGGTTTTTGATGGTGATTACATTTATATAAGTGAATCTAATAAATAAGGAATTTAAATTTTTGATCATAAATTGAACTTTACTGCATCTTCTTTTCAGGTTAAAATTTCTTGTTAACCATACTAAATATATATATATATATATTTTTAGATTAAGTTTTAATGAATTTGAACACATTTTAATTTAACATCTCAATCTAATGATGATTAGATATAGAGATTTGGGGTTTTCTTTTCTTTTTCTTTTGAATTTGTTTACCCTCTGTAACCTGGAACAGAACAATTGTTCATGTTTCCAGACATACATACCCTACTTCATATATACACATACAAACATACTTGCAGATATATATATACTCATTCGTCAACATTCCCATCACAGACATATCCTGTTTAAATTCCAGGTCTTAATAATAATTGGATTTAAGAGAGAGTAATTTAAATTAAATACTGAGTTTGAAATGAAATCAGAGGTGTTTTCAAACATTAACAGATGTGCACACATCCACATTCATATATATATATATATATATATGTAAACTTACTCATCTATATATCCACACAAACCATAATTATCACAGGCATCCACATGCAAATTCAATTCATATTTATGCTTAAGTGTTTTAAGAGAAGAAAAAAAATGTTACTCACAGGTAAATAAGAAGGGTGGCTCACCTGTTTCAGAAGGAAGAAGAACAGAGAACCAAAGCTTGAACTTGCATGCTTGATTTAGTTGAAATGATTTTGATTTATCATTTTCCAGGTTGAACTTGTATGCTTTTAAATCTTTTATTATTTGCCTGCAGCTTGATATGTTTTACTTTGTTTGTTTTAGAGGAGATGACATACTTTAGTTTTTTTTTCTTTTCACAGTTTTTAACTGGACGAAACTAAATGAGGAAGGTTGAGGTATAAAGAAGATTATAGGGTAATATTTTGTTTGTACTTGGTGATAAAATATTGTACAAGTTTTTAGCAGTGATATTTTCGTTTGGGGGCTATGCAGATTTGTTGTAGTGGCTGAAGTGATGTTGTTATTAATTGCCTTGTACAACATCACCTTATTTTATTTCTTCTTTGTTTCTTCTATTTGCTTTGTCTCGGCTGTAGCATGTTTTGAAGATGATAATGATAGCTTTCTTTTATTTATTACTTTATCTACTATCTACTTTCCTTTACTTATATTTACTTATTTGTTTTGTTTCAAGTGTACATGCTTATTTGGCTTGCTTTCCTTTTAACTTGTATTTTATTTTATTACTTTATAAATAATTTTCTATTTTAACATTGTTGTTTAAAGTTTACTTTGTATTGATTTACTTAGATATGTAATAAAAATCTAATTTTATAAAACTATATATATATATACACACACACAATTATTCATTTTAATCTCAAATGATTTATACAGTATATACTTAGATATCGGGGAAACTCGCTCTCAACTTATCAATTAAATTTACAAATTTTTATCAAAAATTTATTTAATTACCCCCTTTAATTCAAAAATTCAATAAATTATAAATTTAAATTTCGGGGTCGTTACAAACTTCCCCCCTTAAAAGAATTTCGTCCTCGAAATTCGCAGGCACGAAAACAACACGGAGATAGATTCGAACTCCTATAATTCCTTAAACACAAGATACGGATTCCGAATTCAAGTCGGAATATCTCAGAATACATACCAATTTGTCCCTCTTCGGACTTCGGTATTCACAAGAAATTTCAATAGAATTTCAAATTTTGGTTTTCAAACGAAATCATTTTATCGATACTATTCAAATTTAGCTTCATATTCTATTAATCAGTTTAACTCAAATTAAAATTTCCAATTTTAAATTCATTAAGGTTTAAATCAAAAAGCTGATAAGAACTGATAAAGATACGAAGTAAGGATCTTCTACAACGATTCGTAGAGCCATCATTACACCGAAACTTCTTTTTGAAGCTGATACGAAGAAATCAAAAGAATTTTGAAACGAATCAAAGAAAATTGATAAGAAAGTTGTTTTCCACTGTTGCGGGATATTGACCATTTATAGTCGTATTTCCTCGTCCCCTATCTCGTCTTCTTCTTGCACTCATACTTACTATCAGTGGATAGTAAGAGAATTTACTGAGACGTTCAGACGGATATCTTAAGGATACACTCATTCTAGAGTTTACTTCACTCTATCTCTAATGAGTTACTTAACGTGTTATACTCCTGAGCTAAAGTTCAACCTTAGCTCTGATACCACTTGTCAAGACCCAAAAGTCGACCTTCGAAAATCGGCACCCGTACTTCCCTTGTACTCAAAATGCCGTAGATTCAAATGCCGAATCTGGTTCTCGGGAGCTTATAACAACATTAAGTAAATAACACAGCGGAATAAAAAGAATATAGATATACAACATCTAATACAATATCCAGATACAATGATGATACAATGAATATCTATACATCAGAGATATGATACAACAAATAGCAGCGGGAAGAAAAATAGATAACAACAGTAGCGGATAATCTCCATCTTCAAAGCACTAATCCAGAAATAGCTTGAACTCCCAATAACGATGCACAAAGATAAGCAAGTGCAGTCTGATCCAAAGACTGAACCAACTCCAGAAAATCTACTAAACCTGAATATCTGAAAAACCAAACTCTAGACTGCTCGTGTAGAAAATTATGAGCACCCAGAGTTTAGGAAATGAACAATAAACTCCGGATCAGTCATGGGACTGGTGTGAGCAACAAAACAGTTTATCTTTAAAAACAAATAGCAGAGAATTTTAAAGTTAATTCGCAATGCTTTTGGAAAATGAAACTACCATAAGACCTCCCGCCACACACACAATGCAAACGCAGAATTGGAGGAGATTTCTTCTTATGATAGTCAAAGATGCTTACTACGTAAAATCAAATCATTTTTGATATTATTACTAGTGCATAGTGCAGAAAACATTTCGAAAGTAGAATATAAATCTTAGCCAGCATAGACATTCCGAACTATGCCTACTATAGCTACCATCTAAACAGTGGTGACCACCATAAGTAAATGGCAGGTTCTACAACTAATACCGTACAAAGTTCGTATTGGAAGATGGATTTCCAACAAATGGTCAGGCTAAGGAACTTCCTATCCACGATGGGTACGTCCCTGGAATAGACGACCCGAGAACCTAACCGGATCTCTGCCAACACAAGGCCGGGTTACCTCTGCAAAAATAGGTAACTACTGACACGCGTATGTCATCCCCCGATCGTCACCGATCTTCCCGAGGATCCCCGATTTCCAACAAACCACATAGTAAAAATAATGCAGTAACCACAGAGGTTAAGTATCTGGGCTCCATACCATGATACCACCTTTATCCAGAAGGAATGACATACACTAAGGGGCGCTACTCCCTAGAACCTTGCCGCATTCTTCCTGTTTCGACCATTTCCGGGGTGTGAGGCTCGACGAAGTCTCGTCCACAAAGCTACGCTTTGTCACAAAGCCATGCTTCGGGTCAAACAAATGATCAACCTATGATCACCAAGATATAAAATCAAACAAATGATCATATCACAAATGATCAAACACTGATCATCACACAGCAACACTCAGCATGCCACATTACCAAATTGGGATATATCGCTGATAAATTTCAACTACATAACCTCTGAGCTCGTACGTCTCAGAGAAGGGTGTTAAGCTAAGAGAATAAATTCTCCGCCACCAACAGAAATGTATTTGAAAGAAATCGGCTTTATATCTCAAAGTGTAATGTCAGACATGTATCCATATAAGTCTGTTCCGGGTTCGAACAGAACCGAAGGCACTTCTCACGAAGCCCTTGCAATTCCGGATAATTTCCAATCACGTCCGGACTTCCCGTCACAAAAGAGTGATATAAATCTCTATACCGGGAGCTACCCAGTGCAGAGACATTCGACAGGTTGTCCTTTCATTTTTGAAAATATCCGGTCTTCAACACCGGTCTTCAAATGCTATCCATATACGACGTATCACTATTCGGAATGAGTTATACGACCCAAAGGTCCTTTCCCGGTTAACCCGAATAGTGAGCGAAATATTTAAAAACAAATGGATAATGGGATTTCAATTAAGTCACAATTTAAACCCAAACTTTCTCTTTCAAATGGTCAAACAAATTTCCATTTTAATCTTTTTAAAACAAAAAGATTCAATTCACAAGGTTCACTTAATTTCACAAAGATTCATTCACAGATTTTCCAAATCGATTTCCATTTCAGTTTAATTAACTCGTTAAATCTTTAAATCTTTAAATCAAAGATTTAACTTATAGCTTTCAAAACAATTTCATTTTCGAATGGGTTAAACAAAACATCATTTTAAACCTGTTAAAAATAAACAGATTTAATTCATAGCTTTCGAAAAGAATTCATTTATAACTTGGAAAACCATTTTTCAATTTAATCTTGAAATTCCTTTACCTAAATTGGAATTTCATTTCTTATCTAAAAGCTTTTATTCTTTGAAAACAAACAGTTTTCATTCTGGAAATCTGATTCATTTATACGAGTTAAAGTTCTAGGGTTAACTCAAATTCTCTAATCAATACTTTTTAAAATGGTTTAACCCATATATAACTTGTACAGCATTTTTAATCCCTAGTTTCGAATCATAGAATTCAATTTCAAACTTGAATTCAAATTTAAATCAAATTATTTAAATTTTCAAAACTCGATTAAGTTATTCAAAATAACTTTTATATTTGAAATTCCATTTCAAAAGCTTTTCATTTTAAACCCAAATTTCCAATTTCAAAATCAATTGAAATTAAAATTTAAATTTCCAAAAACATCAAATTTAAATCATCTATGACTTAACCCATTCCCACGTGAAATCCATTTTTTTGTGTGTGTGTATAAGTGTGGTCCAGGGGTTTAACACACAATAGTGCAACATCAATCATCACAGATATATCGATAAGCGGTAAAATCGATAACGCTTATCTTCATTCACAGATTCATAGATAAAATAAATTTATCAGTCACAAAGATTCACTATTACAATTCGATGTGGGTTTCGGATTACCAACTGGAATCCGACTCCCTGTCGCATCGAAATTCAAGTGTCGTTTTACGGGCAAAAAAGAGGTTTCATATTAATATAACAATATATCACAGAAACAGAAATCACAGATCATGACATAAATCAGGACGTATCACAAAGCATCATATATCAGGGATATCAAACAATTCGACAATCAATAGAATCCAACATTCATAAGTAAGGTCAAATTCATTATCTGATAAATTCAAAACAGATCTATTTCTTATGAATTACTAATCCGGGTTAACTAATATTACAAATCATTTTGATTAATTATTCCTTAATCACCTTCATAAATTAATTAACCCCTAATTTATAAATTATCCTTAATTAATCATATTAATTAATTAGCCTTTAATTTATTTTTGTTTAAATTACTTGAGAAATCAACCTTTAATTATTTAAGTCACATTTAATTAATTATCTTTAATAAATAAATTAACCCTTGGTTTTTTTTTTTCTTCTAATCCCTTATTCTCAATTAATTATCATTCTCCATTAATTTATAAAAATTTAAATAAATTAATTATCCTTTAATTTATTTATTGTTTGATCACTTGGTTAATCAACTCTTTTCTTCTTTCTTCTTAGTTAACTACTTAATGCCTTGAACAAATTTGAGTTAAAACAAACTTTACTTTATCAAAATCTGATTTTACAATCTAACTTGAATTTATATACTTAAACTTTATTTAGACTCAGTTTAAAATTGATTTAGTTTAAAAACTAAAATTTTAAAAATTGTTAACTGGTACAGGTTTTAAACGAATCCAGACTACTCGAGCCTCCCCCTGAAACACCTCGAGTCTTCCCCGAGATTTCCACTCGAATGCTTCGAGTCCTCCCCGAAGCAACCCTTTCTTCTCCAAAACCACGAAACTCACAGATACCCACCTGACACCGATGATACTTGTGCACATGTACACTCGATCGGAGTAACTCCGATCATCGCAAAGATCGTCGATAGGTCACCAGTGACCCCCTCGCCAACATCGACCAGCTAACACTCTCAAGTTCGCCGTGATTCGAAATCGAGCATTTCAACCCAGATCTGGAACGATACGTCACAAGAAACATCCCTCGCAACGCCACCACCGATCACCAGAAAATCTGTCCTTCCAACCAAAGATGCATCGCAAACCCTTCTTCATTTTCCCCCACATGCGATTGAGTACGTCGCGACAACGAGGCTGCAATTACCACGAGACTTACCCCGAACAAATGCTCAGCTTAAACCCTAAATTGATCGCTTTCGACCACTACGATCCAAAAGAAAATTTGGGAATATTTTTCCCATGATCGAGGACGCTTGTTCCACCTTCTGACCAGAACTCGAACAACATAACTACGCCGATCATCCAAATTTGACGAAATTGTCATCTCAATTCAACTCACAAATTATCGAAATTCCCAATTCAAAAAAATTTAATTTAACCTCTAAAAATCACGGTTTTTGATGGTGATTACATTTATATAAGTGAATCTAATAAATAAGGAATTTAAATTTTTGATCATAAATTGAACTTTACTGCATCTTCTTTTCAGGTTAAAATTTCTTGTTAACCATACTAAATATATATATATATATTTTTAGATTAAGTTTTAATGAATTTGAACACATTTTAATTTAACATCTCAATCTAATGATGATTAGATATAGAGATTTGGGGTTTTCTTTTCTTTTTCTTTTGAATTTGTTTACCCTCTGTAACCTGGAACAGAACAATTGTTCATGTTTCCAGACATACATACCCTACTTCATATATACACATACAAACATACTTGCAGATATATATATACTCATTCGTCAACATTCCCATCACAGACATATCCTGTTTAAATTCCAGGTCTTAATAATAATTGGATTTAAGAGAGAGTAATTTAAATTAAATACTGAGTTTGAAATGAAATCAGAGGTGTTTTCAAACATTAACAGATGTGCACACATCCACATTCATATATATATATATATATATGTAAACTTACTCATCTATATATCCACACAAACCATAATTATCACAGGCATCCACATGCAAATTCAATTCATATTTATGCTTAAGTGTTTTAAGAGAAGAAAAAAAATGTTACTCACAGGTAAATAAGAAGGGTGGCTCACCTGTTTCAGAAGGAAGAAGAACAGAGAACCAAAGCTTGAACTTGCATGCTTGATTTAGTTGAAATGATTTTGATTTATCATTTTCCAGGTTGAACTTGTATGCTTTTAAATCTTTTATTATTTGCCTGCAGCTTGATATGTTTTACTTTGTTTGTTTTAGAGGAGATGACATACTTTAGTTTTTTTTTCTTTTCACAGTTTTTAACTGGACGAAACTAAATGAGGAAGGTTGAGGTATAAAGAAGATTATAGGGTAATATTTTGTTTGTACTTGGTGATAAAATATTGTACAAGTTTTTAGCAGTGATATTTTCGTTTGGGGGCTATGCAGATTTGTTGTAGTGGCTGAAGTGATGTTGTTATTAATTGCCTTGTACAACATCACCTTATTTTATTTCTTCTTTGTTTCTTCTATTTGCTTTGTCTCGGCTGTAGCATGTTTTGAAGATGATAATGATAGCTTTCTTTTATTTATTACTTTATCTACTATCTACTTTCCTTTACTTATATTTACTTATTTGTTTTGTTTCAAGTGTACATGCTTATTTGGCTTGCTTTCCTTTTAACTTGTATTTTATTTTATTACTTTATAAATAATTTTCTATTTTAACATTGTTGTTTAAAGTTTACTTTGTATTGATTTACTTAGATATGTAATAAAAATCTAATTTTATAAAACTATATATATATATACACACACACAATTATTCATTTTAATCTCAAATGATTTATACAGTATATACTTAGATATCGGGGAAACTCGCTCTCAACTTATCAATTAAATTTACAAATTTTTATCAAAAATTTATTTAATTACCCCCTTTAATTCAAAAATTCAATAAATTATAAATTTAAATTTCGGGGTCGTTACACAGCTGAAATGTGTTTGATGGCATTTTGTAATAGTGATTGGGCGGTGTGCCCTTTGATATGATGTTTGGTGTCTGGTTAGTTAGTGTTCTTGGTCGTTCTCCTGTTTTCTGGGAGACTAAGAAACAACCTACCGTGTTCCGTTCGTCCGCTGAAGCTGAGTATCGTGCTACGGCTGTTACTACTTGTGAGTTAAAATGAATGAAGTTGTTGTTGTCCTTCCTTGATGTTCTGCATCCTAAGCCCATGTAGTTTGTAACGACCCAATATTTTCAACCATTCGCATCCATTATAAGTGTATAGGTAGACACTCATGCCGGAGTTGGATTGCTCAAAATACCGCGTCGTAATTAAAATTTTGCAAATCTCAGAATATACAGTAAATAAATATAATCACATATCATAGACACAGAGTAAAATAATGCAGCGGAAGTAAAAGAAATAGTAGTTCATGAAGCTACTATCTAAATATGTCAGAGTTACATAAGATACAACAGAAGAAATAGAGTACAACAAAAGTCTCAATAAAATAACCAAGTACAAGCTGAGTAGAACAACAGAATTGAAATAGATAGGACATGACAAGCAGATAATCTCCAACGATTCAAATCTCCAAGAGAGTGGAAATCCAAATCTGTGAATAACTCAGGCTGACCCGAGCGTAAAGCAAAACACAAAACACTCGAGTCAGGACAATATATACTTATATAATGTAAACCAACTCAAGTGAACTGTAATAAAGGTACGAGTAACTTAGAAGATGCTTGGGACCGCCCATCCTCTAAGGATCCGTTAAAATATCTACTATGTAGTAATATTCGCTATTATAATAGTGTCTAAATAAGTAAAGTATAATCATATAGAAAATAGCGTTAAGGGGATGGAGAACCTTAACGCGGTCGGATTTTAAAATCATAATCGTAGTAAAGCTCGATATGGTAGGTGACACGGCACAACTAGGCAATGCCAGGGTAGATATACCAATTACGCACACGGACTGATGGATACGCATAGCAGCCACTACCGTTCCACCTCGAACAACACTCCCAAATCGGAGGATGGCCATCTAATCAATCACAAGTAAGAGTATAATATCGAAGAAATGTGTCCGAGAAGAGGTGCTACCTCACTGGTCCGAAATCGCTCCTGTTTTAGCCACCTTATGCCAACTCACGGGAGTTGGGTCCACGTAACATACCTTAAGAACGTCGCCACCATCCTACTTCATTCTGGAATCTCCACCGCGTACACAGTTGCCAAAGTGGTTTTCGGTAAGACAGAGAGTATGTCCATATCCGATCCCGGTCTCTTTAACAACCCAACGTTATTATAACCCGTGGTTATAAGTTTAAAAACAGTTTATACTTCAAAATAGAATATCATTTCAAATCCAAATCTTTATCAAAATAAAGATTAAATCAATTCCAAACCATTTCCATATTTTTAAAATATCATATCATTTCAAAACTTCATTTCAAATCATTTTAATATTCCAAATATCATTTGAGTTCAAATCTAAATATTCAACTTTAAATACCTTTTAAATTTAAAGGTATACTTCATTTATTATCATTTCAAGTCACCTTTTAAATAGTTTATATTCCAATCAAATAATTCATTTAAACCTTTTAAAAGTGTAATTATTATATTTTCAAATCAAGTATTCAATTTCCAAAGTTTCAAAGCATTCTGAGTTCGTTTACTAAGTCAAAAACCCTAATTATTAAAATTTCAGCATTTCACAGCATTTAAAACAACTGCTATAGGTTATATTTGAAAACATTTTTAATTCAGCAAAGACAGCACTTAAAACTGCTGTTAAAACTCTGTTTTAGTTGAAGTATAGTTCAAAACAGAAAATACAGCATATCAGAAGTGCTGCGGTAGTTCAGATTTTAAAACAAGGGTTAAATTTGACTTCAGCAAAGACTACATACCATTATAGCATTTCCAGAGAATGCTATAATAGACCTGAGTTCAATATTAGCCTATAATTTCAATTACAGCAACTACAGCATTTCAGAAATGCTGTAATAGCTCTTTTTACACAATTTTAGTTCAAAACAGAATCTATAGCATTTCTGAATGCTATTAAAAGTTAATTTCAAGTGTTAGTGTATTTCCAGCAATTAAATAACTTTAATTTAAAACACATAAACATTTTAAAATCATATTTTAACATTTAAAATGTTCATTTACATATCGTTTAACATATATCTTTTCATAATAAATTTCTTATAATAAAATCCAATTTTCAACAATTTACTTAATAAATTTAAGTGTAAAAGTTTCCAATTCTTCACATTTCAACAAATAACTTAACACTTCAAATTTAAATTACCATTTCAAAAATTTAACTAAATTTCCAATTTTTTTTAATTAACTTAACCCTTTAATAAAAACCAAATTACACATTTCCTAGTCAAGTTATATTTTAAAAGATCACTTTTAAATATTCACTTATTTAACCACTTAAATTCATAGAAAAATCAATAATACTTTAATAAATCACTTAAATTCAAATTTAATCAAATTATCATATTTACCATTTCCAAATAAAATTTAATATCCATTTTATTTATATAACTTAAATATCATTTTTAACCAAAATTCCAAATTTCCAACTTAAGTTATATTTAAAAAATCCAGTTAAACCATTCATTAATTGCATTTTTAACACATGGAAAAAAAATCATAATTTCTTTATTTTAAAACATTTCAAAATCTATTTAAATCAAATTTCATAAATTTATAATTTTTTTAAAATACTTAAAAATATCCAAAACACTTTATAAAATAACCACGGGCCTGTATATAATTTTCTAACCTAGGTCAAGTGATACGGATATGTATCATTTCAATCCGCGGTTAAAAAAAGAAAAATCCGGGTTCTATCATTTCAAACCCGCAATCCAAAGTTAAAATAAATTAAATAAAAATCATTCAGGCCTATCATTTCAGCCCATAACAATTTTTCCCTATTCTAAAGTCCGTTCGGGTATGTATCATTTCAACCCATAGTGATTCTAGTCTACAGGGAACTTGCAATGGTGATAACAGATATAAATAACAGAATAACATTAAATAACAGTAACATATGATATAACAGGTGTAATAACAGGTGTGAACATCATATGATAATAATATAAGCATATATAACATGATAATATATTTCTACAGATTCGCAGGGTGTCAATTTACTAGTTATATAGGTACATATGGTCTGGTGAGAATAATTCACCTGTTCAAAGCTGGAGATTACGACCAAAACCAATGACACAATGGAAACAAAAGCACGATGACAAGACTACGGACTTGAGTGGAGAGCAAGATCCAAAGCTACAACTCTTGTATTACAACCCAAAACATACATCAAAACAAACACAATTTCAACGCACTTGAAATGGAATAACTTTTAAACGAAAAGAGATTTGAATGTCAAATATTTTGCCTTGTTTTCTACAATGCTTTGCATGGCCTAGAGGTTTATTTAGGTCAGGTTTGACATGACTTTGGCTCAGGTTTGATCATAGGAATGCATGGCATAAAGGCTAGAACATGTGGAGGAAGTTACAACACAAGAATATCAAGAGACTAGGCAACATAGTGGAGTTTGGTTCAAATTTTGGCTCGGTCTATGGGTCAAATGGCTCGGCCATCATTTGGTACAGGTCTGGACAGAGGTTTGGGTGATGAGTAGCAGCAGCCAAAGGTCATGTAGCAAGTGGTGGTGGTGGCTAAGGGGTGGCCAAAGCAAGATATGGAGGGTAGGTGATGATATGTGTGGTCTAGGCAATGTTTTGTGGAGTTTTGTGGTGATGGCTTCAAGTGGAAGGTCATGGCCTATCTTGGTCAGAGGGAAGGGAGTGTTTGCTGTAGTAGATGGAGGAGGTGATGATGGGGATGAAGGTGGTAGAGGCTAGGCCAAGCAAACATGTGAAGAGATCAAGACAAAATTGCATAGAAAAGTAAGAAAAAGTAGAAAGAAAAGAGGGAGATTACCAAATTTTTTTGCAAGATGGAGGCCATGATTTTTTTTAGGGTTTTGGAGCTTTGAAAATTCGTGAATAAGATGAGGGAGTCGGCTGAAAATGAATGAGGAAAAGAACGGCAAAAAAAAATAAAAGATGTATTGATTGAAAAAGAAACGGTAGAATTCAAAAGGGCTAAGCACACAAAAGGTATCAAACTCTTCATATATCTTTAATTCCTTTTTTATAACTTTATATTTCTGGAAAAAATAATAATCCCAGATAAAATTTCGAAATTTTATCAAAATATAATAATTTATATAAATATTTATCAATTATATAAAGTTAAATTAAGAAAATAGCTAAAATAGTAAACTAGTCTAGAAAATTTGGAATTGAATAGAATAAATTTTTAGAAAATTCATATGAGCTTGAAATATATTTTTAAACATAAATAATAACATAAAATAAAAATATATTCACAAAATAAATGTTTAAAATTTAATTTACATATAATTTTTAATGAAGAAAATAGCAGAAAATAGGAAAACAGCCTTTAAAAATGGAAAATAAATACAGTAAATTTTGGAAAAATTCTATTATCATTTTAAAATATAAAAAGACAAAAATATACATAAAAAACATATTGACACATAATAAAATAAAATATAAGAAAGAAAATATGATTTATAAAATTTAAACTAGGCAAAATTGCACAATAAAACAAATTATACTAAAAATTGAAATGTACATAACTTTTACATTTTAACTCCGTTTTCAACGAAACGAAAAGCAGTATTCATGTTATTAAATCTATTTTCATAATAAAAGATAAAATTTATAATTTCAAATATTAAAAATTTAAATTTAAAAGTCAAAGTTTTACTATTTTAACCAAAATTCACTTTTCTGGAAATATTAAATTTAGTCATATTTGGAATTCAAATCCACATACCAAATCAAAGTTTTTATATTTACAATAACAAAATTTATTCTTTTCATAAATAAAGCTTTTAAATCTGGAAATCAATTTAAAAATAATTGTAAAATACAGGGTTGTTACACTCTCCCCCACTCAAAACTTTTCGTCCCCGGAAAGGAATGAGGTACGGGAAAGCACAGAAAAGGATAGAATGAATAGAATTAAGACAAGATGATAAGAAAATTGGAATTACACCTGATAACTATTGTTATAGGTAAGTTTAACAAGACGGAGGTGATCAAATCAAGAATATAAGCACGAAAAAAATCCTCTAGAGTCTAAATCACCCCTTTCACTTGACTGACGGTCTATGAATGGAAAAACAGTGTTCAGATCCAGATGAGTAACAAAGATTATCAAAGATTACAGAAAGATTTCTAAACGGACTGGTATAAGCAATAGCCTTCCCATTCTGTAACAAGATAAGAGAAATGAGGACAACCAAAAGATTGTTTGGAAAACAAAATAAGATAATAAACTTGAAACCATAATGCTTTGAAATCATAACAATTTAGGGATGTTTATCATTTGGAAATCATACTACTAAAAATCATAACACTTTGGAAATGTTATTCTTAAAAAAGAACATAATACTTAGAAAATCATAACACCTTTTAAAAATAATCTTCATTTAAACCATTTTAATCCAAGATCAAACAATATTCATTTTAAAGTTGTAACATTTCTAAGTTCATTCAATTTTAAAATTTTCCAAAACACTGTATTTTCAAAACAACATCACTTATAAAATGCTACAGTAGGTATATTAGTACTTCAAATCAGTTTAATTCCAGAAATATTCATTTGGATATCATTTAACTTATGGCTTATTAAAACAAACTTTTATGAATGGAATATCCAAATTAAACTATACTTCGTTTATTAAGTCAAAAGTTCATTATTTTACTTAGCTCTTCATTTAACAAATAACCTAACACTTTATTTAAAATGCCCATTTCTTAAATAGATATTCCTTCAATAAGTTACACTTAAAATTTCCATTTGAAAACCAAATTCTCAATTATCAAATTTAGTGATGTTAAAATACATTTTAACTATCATAATTATTCATTTTTCAAGACATATCAATTTCATACATAAAATATTTATCATAGCAAATATAACAATCAAATTTCTTTACACATTTATTCATTTAGACATCAATTAAACTATGAATTCAAGTTAAATAAACTTTATTACTAAATGTCCAATTTCAATGTATTTTATTTTATCTATTCAAAGATACATTATTTATTATACAACATATTCATTTCAGGAAATAACCATTATTAAAATTCCTAGGTTAGACTTAAGGTTCCATATTAAATCAAATTTGATTATTAAGTTATTTAAATAAAATCTCTTTAAATTCCTTTTTCACTATTTACCTCTGTTAATCTTTTATAACTAAAATTTAAGTGTATAACATGTATTATAACCACTCAAATTTTATTTATAAAAATCCTTTTTATATTGTATATTATCCAATTCCATATTCAACTTCTGTGTAATTTTGGTAAGTTATATTGGAATGAAATTGTGTGTTATACAAGTAAAACTTTCCAATTCAATTATCACAAGTTTGAATCATTTATCCAAATTTATAATTGAAATTATTCTTTAAGAAAAAAAATGTAAGAATTAATTTCCGATTTCCTTCAAACCAGTTAGAGATAAATAAATATATGTACATAATATGTCAAATCAAATTTAAATCATATATCTATATATATTATAAATCAAATCATCTTTTAGAAATTCAAATCAATCAAATTTCCCAAAACAAAACTGCAGCAGGACTACATAATGGTTTCTTCACTTCGAAACTCGAAAATGAACGTCGATGATGTTGCAGTCATCACCGAAATTATTTTCCAGCGACAAAGAGAAGAGCACTAATTTTTTAAACTTTAAAATTCTTTGGAAACAAATTTCTACTTGGAAATACTTTAAATAATATATCCTTTTAAAACTTTAAACACAAGGTTTGAAACCATCGGAAATTAAATTATTTAAATTTCTTGTTTTAAATTCATTTCAGTTCCCAAATAAATTTATAAACAACTATTTATAAATTCATTTATAGAACAATAAATGATGAATCAAGTATTATCATTTCAAATAATCAATTTAAATCAATTTATTAAGTTCCATAAAATTATATATCCAAATTTATTTTTATTAACCAAATTTTTTTTTTAAATAATATTGTGTCAGTTTGTTCTGTCAAAGTGTTTTAGAAATCCTATCGATAGCGTTGATCAGACGAATCGATCGGAAGCCCAAATCAACATCAACAACTCAAACAACACAATATATAAAATAAACTTAGATTTACCAGTACAATTCAAAATGTTTGGAGATGGTTTAGAAACAAAAGACAAGATGGTTAACAGAGTAGAGAGATGGGTAAGCTTAGATAAATCGCGGACAACCTTAACCGGGTCAACCGTGACTTAATGGATAAGATCAAATGTGGATTTTCTGGGGTAAATCTACCTTCGATCTCAAGAGATAGAGTTTGGAATAATAAAAGATATTAGCATCTAAACCAAGGATAGATATAAATCTCTGGTGAATTGATGCAAATTTGTAAAGGAGTTTCCCCCTTTACCAGAAAATTAGAATATTGGCGAGACAGCCAATTCACTATAAAGATCATTCGAAGTGGAGTTATGTGATACTCCAAAATCAAAAGAAGATGAATAGTGAGGGACAAGAATGAATTTTGGAACCGCAGGGAACGTTCCAAAAATTCAAAGGAAATTCGAATCAAAAGGAAGAGATTCAAACTCGAATGAAAGTGATTCTGTAATAAATTTACCATACATTCTAAGTTTTGCCTCAAAGCCAAAGCTCTGATACCAACTGTAACGACCCGATATTTTCAACCATTCGCATCCATTATAAGTGTATAGGTAGACACTCATGCCGGAGTTGAATTGCTCAAAATACCGCGTTGTAATTAAAATTTTGCAAATCTCAGAATATACAGTAAATAAATATAATCACAGATCATAGACACAGAGTAAAATAATGCAGCGGAAGTAAAAGAAATAGTAGTTCATGAAGCTACTATCTAAATATGTCAGAGTTACATAAGATACAACAGAAGAAATAGAGTACAACAAAAGTCTCAATAAAATAACCAAGTACAAGCTGAGTAGAACAACGGAATTGAAATAGATAGGACATGACAAGCAGATAATCTCCAACGATTCAAATCTCCAAGAGAGTGGAAATCCAAATCTGTGAATAACTCAGGCTGACCCGAGCGTAAAGCAAAACACAAAACACTCAAGTCAGGACAATATATACTTATATAATGTAAACCAACTCAAGTGAACTGTAATAAAGGTACGAGTAACTTAGAAGATGCTTGGGACCGCCCATCCTCTAAGGATCCGTTAAAATATCTACTATGTAGTAATATTCGCTATTATAATAGTGTCTAAATAAGTAAAGTATAATCATATAGAAAATAGCATTAAGGGGATGTAGAACCTTAACGCGGTCGGATCTTAAAATCATAATCGTAGTAAAGCTCGATATGGTAGGTGACACGGCACAACTAGGCAATGCCAGGGTAGATATACCAATTACGCACACGGACTGATGGATACGCATAGCAGCCACTACCGTTCCACCTCGAACAACACTCCCAAATCGTAGGATGGCCATCTAATCAATCACAAGTAAGAGTATAATATCGAAGAAATGTGTCCGAGAAGAGGTGCTACCTCACTGGTCCGAGATCGCTCCTGTTTTAGCCACCTTATGCCAACTCACGGGAGTTGGGTCCACGTAACATACCTTAAGAACGTCGCCACCATCCTACTTCATTCTGGAATCTCCACCGCGTACACAGTTGCCAAAGTGGTTTTCGGTAAGACAGAGAGTATGTCCATATCCGATCCCGGTCTCTTTAACAACCCAACGTTATTATAACCCGTGGTTATAAGTTTAAAAACAGTTTATACTTCAAAATAGAATATCATTTCAAATCCAAATCTTTATCAAAATAAAGATTAAATCAATTCCAAACCATTTCCATATTTTTAAAATATCATATCATTTCAAAACTTCATTTCAAATCATTTTAATATTCCAAATATCATTTGAGTTCAAATCTAAATATTCAACTTTAAATACCTTTTAAATTTAAAGGTATACTTCATTTATTATCATTTCAAGTCACCTTTTAAATAGTTTATATTCCAATCAAATAATTCATTTAAACCTTTTAAAAGTGTAATTATTATATTTTCAAATCAAGTATTCAATTTCCAAAGTTTCAAATCATTCTGAGTTCGTTTACTAAGTCAAAAACCCTAATTATTAAAATTTCAGCATTTCACAGCATTTAAAAACAACTGCTATAGGTTATATTTGAAAACATTTTTAATTCAGCAAAGACAGCACTTAAAACTGCTGTTAAAACTCAGTTTTAGTTGAATTATAGTTCAAAACAGAAAAGACAGCATATCAGAAATGCTGCGGTAGTTCAAATTTCAAAACAAGGGTTAAATTTGGTTTCAGCAAAGACTGCAGACCATTATAGCATTTCCAGAGAATGCTATAATAGACCTGAGTTCAATATTAGCCTATAAGTTCAATTACAGCAACTACAGCATTTCAGAAATGCTGTAATAGCTCTTTTTACACAATTTTTGTTCAAAACAGAATCTATAGCATTTCTGAATGCTATTAAAAGTCAATTTCAGGTGTTAGTGTATTTCCAGCAATTAAATAACTTTAATTTAAAACACATAAACATTTTAAAATCATATTTTAACATTTAAAATGTTCATTTACATATCGTTTAACATATATCTTTTCATAATAAATTTCTTATAATAAAATCCAATTTTCAACAATTTACTTAATAAATTTAAGTGTAAAAGTTTCCAATTCTTCACATTTCAACAAATAACTTAACACTTCAAATTTAAATTACCATTTCACAAATTTAACTAAATTTCCAATTTTATTTAATTAACTTAACCCTTTAATAAAAACCAAATTTCACATTTCCTAGTCAAGTTATATTTTAAAAGATCACTTTTAAATATTCACTTATTTAACCACTTAAATTCATAGAAAAATCAATAATACTTTAATAAATCACTTAAATTCAAATTTAATCAAATTATCATATTTACCATTTCCAAATAAAATTTAATATCCATTTTATTTATATAACTTAAATATCATTTTTAACCAAAATTCCAAATTTCCAACTTAAGTTATATTTCAAAAATCCAGTTAAACCATTCATTAATTACATTTTTAACACATGGAAAAAAATCATAATTTCTTTATTTTAAAACATTTCAAAATCTATTTAAATCAAATTTCATAAATTTATAATTTTTTTAAAATACTTAAAAATATCCAAAACACTTTATAAAATAACCACGGGCCTGTATATAATTTTCTAACCTAGGTCAAGTGATACGGATATGTATCATTTCAATCCGCAGTTAAAAAAAGAAAAATCAGGGTTCTATCATTTCAAACCCGCAATCCCAAGTTAAAATAAATTAAATAAAAATCAATCAGGCCTATCATTTCAGCCCATAACAATTTTTCCCTATTCTAAAGTCTGTTCGGGTATGTATCATTTCAACCCATAGTGATTCTAGTCTACATGGAACTTGCAATGGTGATAACAGATATAAATAACATAATAACATTAAATAACAGTAACATATGATATAACAGGTGTAATAACAGGTGTGAACATCATATGATAATAATATAAGCATATATAACATGATAATATATTTCTACAGATTCGCAGGGTGTCAATTTACTAGTTATATAGGTACATATGGTCTGGTGAGAATAACTCACCTGTTCAAAGCTGGAGATTACGACCAAAACCAATGACACAATGGAAACAAAAGCACGATGACAAGACTACGGACTTGAGTGGAGAGCAAGATCCAAAGCTACAACTCTTGTATTACAACCCAAAACATACATCAAAACAAACACAATTTCAACGCACTTGAAATGGAATAACTTTTAAACGAAAAGAGATTTGAATGTCAAATCTTTTGCCTTGTTTTCTACAATGCTTTGCATGGCCTAGGGGTTTATTTAGGTCAGGTTTGACATGACTTTGGCTTAGGTTTGATCATAGGAATGCATGGCATAAAGGCTAGAACATGTGGAGGAAGTTACAACACAAGAATATCAAGAGACTAGGCAACATAGTGGAGTTTGGTTCAACTTTAGGCTCGGTCTATGGATCAAATGGCTCGGCCATCATTTGGTACAGGTCTAGACAGAGGTTTGGGTGATGAGTAGTAGCAGCCAAAGGTCATGTAGCAAGTGGTGGTGGTGGCTAAGGGGTGGCCAAAGCAAGATATGGAGGGTAGGTGATGATATGTGTGGTCTAGGCAATGTTTTGTGGAGTTTTGTGGTGATGGCTTCAAGTGGAAGGTCATGGCCTGTCTTGGTCAGAGGGAAGGGAGTGTTTGCTGTAGTAGATGGAGGAGGTGATGATGGGGATGAAGGTGGTAGAGGCTAGGCCAAGCAAACATGTGAAGAGATCAAGGCAAAATTGCATAGAAAAGTAAGAAAAAGTAGAAAGAAAAGAGGGAGATTACCAAATTTTTTTGCAAGATGGAGGCCATGATTTTTTTTAGGGTTTTGGAGCTTTGAAAATTTGTTGAATAAGATGAGGGAGTCGGCTGAAAATGAATGAGGAAAAGAACGGTAAAAAATAAAATAAAAGATGTATTGATTGAAAAAGAAACGGTAGAATTCAAAAGGGCTAAGCACACAAAAGGTATCAAACTCTTCATATATCTTTAATTCCTTTTTTATAACTTTATATTTCTGGAAAAAATAATAATCCCAGATAAAATTTCGAAATTTTATCAAAATATAATAATTTATATAAATATTTATCAATTATATAAAGTTAAATTAAGAAAATAGCTAAAATAGTAAACTAGTCTAGAAAATTTGGAATTGAATAGAATAAATTTTTAGAAAATTCATATGAGCTTGAAATATATTTTTAAACATAAATAATAACATAAAATAAAAATATATTCACAAAATAAATGTTTAAAATTTAATTTACATATAATTTTTAATGAAGAAAATAGCAGAAAATAGGAAAACAGCCTTTAAAAATGGAAAATAAATACAGTAAATTTTGGAAAAATTCTATTATCATTTTAAAATATAAAAAGACAAAAATATACATAAAAACATATTGACACATAATAAAATAAAATATAAGAAAGAAAATATGATTTATAAAATTTAAACTAGGCAAAATTGCACAATAAAACAAATTATACTAAAAATTGAAATGTACATAACTTTTACATTTTAACTCCGTTTTCAACGAAACGAAAAGCAGTATTCATGTTATTAAATCTATTTTCATAATAAAAGATAAAATTTATAATTTCAAATATTAAAAATTTAAATTTAAAAGTCAAAGTTTTACTATTTTAACCAAAATTCACTTTTCTGGAAATATTAAATTTAGTCATATTTGGAATTCAAATCCACATACCAAATCAAAGTTTTTATATTTACAATAACAAAATTTATTCTTTTCATAAATGTTAACTCCCATTGAGAAGCGACCTAAAATATTGAGCGAGTCAATCAAGCTTGCGACCTAACTGCTGAAGACATTCTGCGACCTAACTGAAGTCTGCGACCTAAGAACATAGCAACCTAAAGAATGTCGCGACCTAAGGTAGTTAACGACCTAAGAAGCCTGCGACCTAACTATCTCAAGAACCTCGCAACCTAAAGACTTAGCGACCTAACTGCTAAAGGAAGCTCGCAACTTACGACTTGGTGAAGCTGCGACCTAACGACTTAGGGGATATTGCGACCTAGCAGTATTGCTACCTAAGCGACCTAACAGGCTACGGCTTAAAGAAGTCTCCGGCTTAACTACAGAGCCAACCTGAGGAACACTGCGACCTAGCAATGTTGCGACCTAAAGAACTACGACTTAAGGAGAGCTCCGACTTAAGAAGGGTTCCGAGTTAAGAAAGCTCCGACTTAGCAGTTTGCGAGTTAAAGATGGTCACGACCTATGGGGATTCAACGACCTACGAGTTAAAAGCTTAACAACCTATGGGTTAACTCTACTCCGACCTAACAACACCGAGTTATGAAATGCTCCGAGTTAAGAAGTACTACGACTTAAGAGTCTACAAGATAAGGGAGTCTTAGACCTAAGGCAATTGTTGATAACTTAAGACCTATGACCTATCTCTTAAGCCGTCGCCGACCTACGACTTATACTAAGTCTTATACAATCTCAGAACACCTTATACTCCTTTACCTCGTCACCGACTTACCTTAAGTCTTCGGCGACTTAGGACTTAAAACATAAAACCAGAAGAGGAGGTGAGCTACTAAGGGA
This sequence comes from Allium fistulosum, assembly GCA_030737815.1. Classification (NCBI taxonomy): domain Eukaryota; kingdom Viridiplantae; phylum Streptophyta; class Magnoliopsida; order Asparagales; family Amaryllidaceae; genus Allium; species Allium fistulosum. The sequence continues at coordinate 530,712,860 of CM060908.1, read as the reverse complement.
GTGTTGATGAGCCGGCTGTGACTTATCATAAGTCGGCCACGACTTATACTAAGTCGGCTACGACTTAGGAATTAGGAAAATTTCCAGAGTCCAAATCAGCTCCTATAAATACCCCACCACTTCCAACATGAGGGGGACTTTGGGCCATTCATTTCTTCAAGCGCCGTTACGCTGTCGAAGTCTCCTCTCATTCAGCAATCAAAGATCTTCAAGCATTCGAGACACTACAACAAGCTTCGAGAATAACTCCTTACATCCAACACGGATTCGTCGAGTTTCATCATCAAAGATCGAGCTAGTAGTCAAGAGTGCTTTCATGATCAAGTTGTATTGTATTTTGAAGGATATTGTATCAAATTGTAACCGAATCAGCAATAAAAGACTATAAAGTGGACGTAGGCTCAATTACGGGCCGAACCACTATAAATTTGTTGTTCATTTACTGCTTTTCTGCTATTTTCAGCTTATATTCTGTTCCCGTACCAACGGGTGGTGCTTTCACAATTCTATTACACACACCGGGTGTTAGCGTTCACTTTTTAGCGTTAACATTTTGGTGCTTTCACTGAGAACCCAACTCAGGCGATCATCCACCGTTGCTTCGCAAAGTTTCATAAAAAGAACCTCTCTTAAAAACCAGATCCGAAATAATGGTTCCTGGAAGAAGAGGTAGACCTATCAGATCCGGAAATGCTCACGAAGGGACTTCCGCTTCCCCAACAACAGACCAAGCAACTCCAACCGTTGGAGTCACCAGGGCTGAATTGGATGATGCAGTTTCTGGATTATACCAACAGATTAAAACCCAAAACGCTTTGATGATGGATAGGTAAACTGCTCTGCTCGGAGCAAATCGTCAACCAGAAAACCATCAAACTACTCTTCCTGAAATGCCACCTTTCCAGGCTGATGGTTCTATGCCGCAACCAACTTGTCATGAACATATGCCCGGGCAAACTTCCGAGGGAAGAACTGATGCTTGTCCGGAGGTGTCTTTGAACAATAAAGAATACCTGTCCGAAATGGTTAGCCGCATCATGAAAGAGAGCATGCAAAGGGAAGAGGATGAGAAGGACTGGGGATTTGCGCCAAGCAGAACTCCGTTTACTGAAAGGATCCTGAAAGCGGAGTTTCCAAGGAAATTTGCACCTCCTACTATCCAAGCCTATAAGGGAACCAGTGACCCTAATCATTTCCTCTACAAATACGATTGGCATATGACCGGTGCAAGAGCATCAGACGAGATCAAGTGTCGATACTTTCCAGTATACCTGGAAGGTGTGGCTTTACTTTGATTCACAAAGCTTCCAGTTCGGTATGTAGATAAGTTCTCCGACTTAACGCAAAAGTTTAAAGAACAGTTCAGATTGTATGCTTCAAAAGCTAAGGATATAATGTCACTGTCTAACCTTGAACAAGCGCCCGGAGAATCAATCAAATCTTTCTTGAGCCGTTTCAATATAGCTTTAGCCGAAGTAGAAAATGCGGAACCACGTATGATCCTGACTTATTTGATGCGAGCCATTGATAAATCGAGTAAATTTGGAATATGGCTAAAGATGAAAGAACCAAACTCACTTGATAAATTTTATAAAAAGGCCGACGAGTTCATTCGCCTTGAAAGCCTTTCTACGACATCAAAAGTGGTTGCTGCCCAAACTAATAATAACAATGTCCCATCTAATAAAAGAGAATCTGAAGGTCAGAAAAGGGAGAATGAAGGAGGAAAGAGCCAGGGAAATGAAAAGAAACCTCGCCGCTTTAATCCTTCGGATTATACTCCTTTAACTGATACACCAAGAAATATCTTTTTTGCAACAAAAGACGTTGTCAGGTATCCTAAGCCACCTGAGATGACAAGAGGTGCAAAGCGAAATGGAAAATTCTGCCAATTTCACAATCAACCTGGCCATGACACTGACCAATGTCGCCAATTAAAGAATGTGATTGAAGAATTGCTGGAGCAGGGTAAACTCCAACAATACGTTAAGAGAAGTGGAGTCGATCCAACTTCATCCACTCGGGATCAACAACGCCCTACCCATCAATCCGATTCTCACCGCAACACTGCAGCGCAAGATTCAGAAAAGCTTGTCATTAATGTTGTCACAGAAGGTCCACACCCAGCAGGCAGAAGTTGGGACGACTGCTAATTGTCCACAAAACTGCAACTGGGGCATCTTTCACTTTCTCTGGCATATAAATCCGAAGCTGCAAATCTAGTGCAAATGGAAAATCAGTCCGGAGATTCTGAAACAACAATCACTAGCATCCATTTTTTGCTTAACAGCGTTGCTTAAATTTGTAAAAAAAAATGATAACAGATGTATAACTTCTGCATTGTAAACCGCTGAGAAATCAGCGTGACTGAATAATGAAAAACTATGCATTCTGTGTTTTCTATTATAAAATGCCTGTTATATTTCGATGTGTAAATACTCTAAATGTATTGCTAAAATGTCGATCTAATATTGCAGGTCATTAAAGCAAAGCTCACCCATCGCAAAGCTAAGCGAGCCTTACAAATCATTTATTAAAGCAAATACCAAGCAACAAAAAATTCCATATTCAAATCCTATACAAGAAGAAACTCACATAAAAAGTTGGCAACTTCACTGGGGCAAGCCTTCGTTAACCAGTTGTGATTGTCAATATGAACAGACATCCAGCTAGGTAACTCGCGTTTGTCCAATGAAGTTGTTCAACAGTGAAGTCCACTTCTTCGGATAAGGCAATTTACTTACAAAAGGAACGAAGATACGCTTGGAAATGATAACAAAAGATCGCTAATGAGCAGATGATGGGAGAACATGGCCAAGCAAGCACGGAAGCAACCAAAAGGAATTTTGCTCCTCAATAAAAGGGCCGGCAGAACCACCGAAGGGACACCTTCCCAAGCAGAAGGAACAGGGCCCTTGCTAACTGATCGTGATGCATCCGATCAGGCAGCTTGCGTCCGTCCCGTGGATCTACTCGCCCCTGAGAAGCAACCTTCCTGGCACACCAACCAACCGATGCTCCTTTCCAAAGGTCAACAAAGCCCTCTAACGAGGCACGCAAATAAATGAAAGTGCTTCTCTCAATAACAAGATTGGTGGAACCACCGGAGGGGCACCTTCCCAAGCTGAAGGAACAGGGCCCTTGTTAATTGATTGCGATCATTTGTGTAAACGAACATCCAATCAAGCAACTTGCGTCCGCCCCGTGGATCCACTCAACCATGAGAAAGTAACTTCCAGGCAATTTCAAGACCTCTTCGGAGGCAAAAGCCCTTTTCGGAGGCACATTTCACCCATGTAGAAGTGCAAAATGCTTCTCTTCGGAGACCCACTTCACCAGTGATGAAATGCTAAAAAGCCCTTTTCGGAGGCACATTTCACCCGTGTAGAAGTGCAAAATGCTTCTCTTCGGAGACCCACTTCACCAGTGATGAAATGCTAAAAAGCCCTTTTCAGAGGCACATTTCACCCGTGTAGAAGTGCAAAATGCTTCTCTTCGGAGACCCACTTCACCAGTGATGAAATGCTAAAAAGCCCTTTTCGGAGGCACATTTCACCCGTGTAGAAGTGCAAAATGCTTCTCTTCGGAGACCCACTTCACCAGAGATGAAATGCCAAAATTGCTTCTCTTCGGAGACCAAAATTGCTTCTCTTCGGAGACCAAAATTGCTTCTCTTCGGAGACCAAAATCGCTTCTCTTCGGAGACCAAAAGACCTCTTCAGAGGCGTACTTCACCTTGCTTGAAGTACCAAAAATAAACCCTTTACTGGGGCACAAAATCAAAACCTTCTTTGGAAGCTCATTTCACTGTGCAGGAAAATTCACTCTTAAACAAATAAAAGTGATCATTCCCAAAAGTTGAAGTGTTCTTCAGGAAGAAAGAGAAAGTAAAAACTTCTCTGAAGACGAGATATACTCTATTAAAAGCAGAATAATTCTTCCCTTAAAAGTGAAGTAGTTATTCTCTGAAGTAAGAATATCAGTCTTAAAGAAGCTAGAAATGTTGCAATGCACTTGTGGTACGGGGGCAACACTATATAATTTAATTGTATTAATAAAAGCAACATGCCACAAGTTCATTACAATATCACAAAAAATAGATGTGGAATAAATGTATTCCCAAACACAGACAAAAAGTTTGTACAAGTAAAAGGAATCGTTTATTCTACACTAAAAAAGAGAAACAAGATGCATTCTCACATACACAAGAATTTGTACAAGTAAAATAGCTATTTTATTCAATACTATGGAAACTTTTTACATTGTGCAGATTACAAAAAGGAGCGGAGACCGGTATCCGCACAATCTCCGGTCAATACATGCAAAAAGCAGAAAAGTCAAACTCAAACTCATTTCTCCTTCTTCCCACCCTTGGAGCCTTTACCCGGCCGGGTAATTAGTTTCGAAGGCCGTATCGGAGAAGAAGGAGAAAGAGACTCAGCCGGATCGACTTCTGCTTCATCTCCAGCAGCAGAGGAACTTTTCTTTCCTTTCTTCGAAACCACACGTTTCCCCTTCTTCTTGGAAGAAGACTCACTCCCCGGAGTAAGAAATGTAGAAAGCTTTGTGTCGTAGTCAAAAGACTGCTCCGGGGTCTTCTCACTATCTTCCAGATCTTCTGCTTTCTGCTCCTCGGAAGCAGGTGGTTCGTCCAAGCCTTGAAGGGCTGCTATCTGTTCTTCCTGTGAACCTGGTTGAGAAGCTGGAAGAGGGGTAACTTGAGAAGGAGGAGGAACGGCAGCTGAAGAAGGAGAAATTGGTGCAGTTTCCGGCACGTCCGCTGCATAATAAAAGAAATCAAAATCAGTATTCTCCGAGGAAAAAGAAAACAGTGGATCGTCAAAGCTTAAGTAATAAGTCGAATAAGCAATTCACTGAATTCATCTCGTCAAAGTCACCTGGAGAAGTCGGTTTGGCGAGATCAATCTCAAATTCCCGAGCCTGAAAATCCTTCATTGCCTCTTCTTCTGTAGGAGTGGTCACAACTGGATGTGAAGGATGAGAGCTGGAATCCATAATGTTTGCATCAGCCGAAGTGGAAGTATGAACAGGAGCAGTTAAAGGAGCTTCCTCTTTTGAAAGCTCTTCTCCCAGTGATTCAGCCCGCGCTTTAGCAAGCTGCTCCTTCCCTCTAACAAGAGCGGCGCGAGCCTCATCATCAAGATAGCGAGCCTCAAATTTTGCTTCTTCATAGCCGGCACCTTTAAACATATCAAGTGCGGCTTCCCACACTTCAGCCAGAGTGATTTCATAATCTGGACCCAGAAAAGCAAGGCTCCCATGACCCAGAACGCAGTGTACATTAAAAGTCGAATAAGGTAGAACTGATGTTTGCTTTCGTTGCCTCATGTGATTGCTCAGCCGCTTCTTTTTCGGCAATGGCAGCAACCCTACCAGTAATAGCCTCATCACGTGCTGTCTCAGCTTTAGCGAGTCGAGACTTTAGTAACTCAATCTCCACGTTCTGGGAGGTGACCTTTTCCCGCAGTTCGGTGTTTTCTACTCGATATTTTTCAGTAATGTGCTGTTCGGTAGCAAGCTTCATTTCGACATCTCTTTGTGCAGCATGCGCATCCCGCACTTGCTTCTGAAAGACTTCTTCTTTTTGAGTATATGATGCAGAAGAAGAAGCGAGATTTTCCTTAAGCTGCTTAACTTCAGACGCAAGCTTTGCGTTGTCGTCTGCAATGCTCGTCATCTCCGCATCATGCTGCTTACGCCATTTGTCCCATTCTGATTTATCGTTCTCCATGGTCATCATCGCCTCAAGGTTAATATGGTTGACCCTTTGAAGTTCATCAACCAACTTCTGCCATCCAGACATTCTTTCAATATCAAGCTTGACAGCATCGACATTTCTCAGCATTTCCTGCTTATCAATGGGAACCAAATCTAAGTCAAAACGGACTCCTCTTAGACACCAATTCGGAAATCGGCTCTGAAGCGTTGGAGGGCCGTCTTTAACTTGATATTGTGGCCTGTTAATGATGGTTTGAATATCAGATTCCTTTAGAGGAGGAGAACCGGCCGGAATGTCAGAAGAAATGGGAGCGTTAGTCTTCTCAGAAATAGCAGACGCGTCACTTGGCTTAGACCGTTTGCTCGATTCATCAGTAATATGAGTCTTCCCTTTGTCATCATAAGACTTCCGCTTATGAGAATCGTAAGTTTTGTAAGAAGAATCATATCGATCAGCATCTCTTCTTCTCTGCCGCTGCTCATAATCCCATTTTTCTTGAGCCTTCCTTTGGGCCCGTTCCTCATCTGTCTCTCTCTGGTCACCAAGATATTTCCTAAAGTCATAGGATCCACGACCTCCATGGAGCTGAAATGAGTCATAGTATGAGCCGGAGCGCCCCATCGGAGAATCTGAAAACGGAAAAGAAGTAAAGTTTAGAAATTTCCAGAAAGAAAGAGTAAATGCTTATAAGTGCAGAAAAATCCTAAGTGTGTGCGGCGTGCGAACTACGTGCGTCGAACTACAAACCACGCTTTAGTGCGGGAACGGAGACGATGGGTGTAGAAGGCGTCGAGGTCTGTTTCAAAGAGGAAGTCGCTTCAATGACAGGAGAGTTCGCCTTTGGAATATTATCCTTGAAAAGCTCTTGAGAAGTTATCATTATGTCACTCAAGTCATCGAAGGTGTCATCATTATGATGCTCAGCAGAATTCTCCTTCTCAACTTCCACATCAGTTGATTTTTCAGAAACTCGAGGATTTTCTTCCTCTTCGATAATTGGGGCAAGTGCCGATTTGCTGACTAACCCTACAACATTAGTGGATGCGGAACACTTTATCAAAGCAGCCTCTACGACAGGTGTTTCTGATGCAACTTCTTCTGCAGAAACTGGGGCATTCGATGCCTCTGCTTGAGAGCCCGAAGCAGCTAACGTCTCTGCATCAGAACTAGAAATTTCATGAATCTGGGTCGATCTAGAAGAATGTAAAAGACCAAATTGGTGCAGAAATTCATCTTTCAGCAAGAATTTGGCACTCCTCTCTTCAACATCAACGGCACTCAAAGTGTCTAAAATTAACTTGTGACTGGTATCTCGAAGTGGAGGAGGAAGTGCTGCAAAAAGAAAGAATGGAGTTAAGCATTTGACAGTTCGAGTTCTGGAAAGTCTTAAAAACAAATCGGAAAGAGGCAATCTTACTTCCGACTCTCCAGATGGCATAAAATCCCGGAGGACAGCGGACATAAAAGAATTGAGTTAAGAACCCATGGGCACTTTCGGGCAAGTCCAGAATTAGTTTACGGTTCCTGGCACTCCTCACAAGTGTTATAGAGGGATGATCTTTGTTCTTTGCAAATGTGCACAAGAAGCGAATTTCGGCAAAACTGGGAAAACGGCCCAACGTTCTCCTGAAAAGCACACACAGTCCCAGCAAGATGGAGTATCCATTAGGGTGCAGCTGAAAAGGGGAGATAGATAGCCGAAGGAGAAGTTCTCGAAGACAATCATTAAAGGGCGGAATAGCTCCGCTCAAGCACATCTGACGATTCACAGCAACAAAGCCAAGAGGCGGCCTGTCAGCAGTGTCGCTTGACCCGGGAAGTAAAGCATCTGCTTCGGCAATGCCGAACTGGGTGCACAATTGTCTGAAGACCTTGTGGCTCAGAGTAGTAGAAGTCCGTTCCGGAGGGTCGTTTAGTGGAGTAGCAATTGGAAAAGCTTCTCCAGCTATTTCCAAGTCTTCCTGTTGAGATGCCATTCTACACAAGGAACTGGACGATCAAATATTAAGGTGCACGTTTCCTAAAAAAGAGTGAAGTGTTGTGCAAAACTAACGCAATAACAAGCAAATATAAATGAAACTAAATTAATTGATACTTGTCGATTATAAAGTTTCGGGGCTTGATATCTTAAGTCCAAGAACAGTGTTGTGTTGATGCAAATAAATCAGCTTTAGTTGATCGTTTCAATTTTGCTTTAATACTTCACTTAAATTTGTTAGTTCACAGCATTTCATTCGCAAAGTTCATTTAAGTTTGATATTCTTTGTCGACTAATCTGTCATTTGGTGTGGGCAATCAATGGCAGTATATTCGTCCCATTTTTTCTGTGAATATTGCTTCTAAACAGGTTATCAGCATTAAAGTTAAGGCAATCTGAAAAGAAGTACAACGAAGTCTAAAACAATTCAAATTCAAAAATCAGTCAAATTCTGCCTAAATTTCTAAGTCCCAGGTCGTTCACGACCTAACATAAGTTGGAGCAATTTTAAGTCGTGCAATGCAAATAAAAGCATTCAGGGTTGTGCAGAATTGTTTCAAGTTCTAGGTCGTTCGGCGACCTATCCTTGGTCGAGGCACCTTTAGGTCGCACAGTGCAACTGAAGGGTTAAAAGCAATGCAGATTTGATCAAGTCCTAGCTCGGCTGCGATTTAAAGCTTATGTCACGGGAAAGTTAGGTCGTGCAGTTTCTGGTTCAAGCAACTATTAGGTCGTTCAGCGACCTAACACAGGTTATAGTCTTCCTTAGGCCGAACTATTCCTTAGGTCGCGAATGGTCTTAAGTCGCATGAAACCCTTATGCTGCTAACTTCCTCTCCACGCCACAAAACACCAAACCCTATAACCCGTTATCAATTACACCTATAAACCCATCGCCTTCCTCACCCCTTCAATTCATCGAAAGATACCAAAAGCGATACAACACATCCCCAATCCATCGCAGATTCAACACATTACTATGCCCTCATGAATCAGCCAAAGCAACTATCGAGAGTCAACCACGACAGCCACTTGAGACGATGCACAACTCATAGAATGGGGCTAAGGTCGAAAAAGCAGGGATTCAAGATTAGACGATGATTATGATAGGATGGATATCAAACTCACTTACGGGATGTAATGGTAAGGAAGAATCGATGACTGGAATAGGTTGAATTCGCCTTTGAAAACTCGAAAAATTCGTCAATGGCAGCAGGGGATCAAAGCAGTAGAGTAGGGAGGAAGAAGCGACCTAACCGATTTATATGAAACCAAGAAAGGAAGATGAATAGACAAGCAAGTTAGTGTTTTAGGTCGCTCGCGACCTAGCGAAGTTAAGTCGAAGCACACGACCTATGACTTCGGCCCGTACTTCGAGGGGCAAATGTTAACTCCCATTGAGAAGCGACCTAAAATATTGAGCGAGTCAATCAAGCTTGCGACCTAACTGCTGAAGAGATTCTGCGACCTAACTGAAGTCTGCGACCTAAGAACATAGCAACCTAAAGAATGTCGCGACCTAAGGTAGTTAACGACCTAAGAAGCCTGCGACCTAACTATCTCAAGAACCTCGCAACCTAAAGACTTAGCGACCTAACTGCTAAAGGAAGCTCGCAACTTACGACTTGGTGAAGCTGCGACCTAACGACTTAGGGGATATTGCGACCTAGCAGTATTGCTACCTAAGCGACCTAACAGGCTACGGCTTAAAGAAGTCTCCGGCTTAACTACAGAGCCAACCTGAGGAACACTGCGACCTAGCAATGTTGCGACCTAAAGAACTACGACTTAAGGAGAGCTCCGACTTAAGAAGGGTTCCGAGTTAAGAAAGCTCCGACTTAGCAGTTTGCGAGTTAAGGATGGTCACGACCTATGGGGATTCAACGACCTACGAGTTAAAAGCTTAACAACCTATGGGTTAACTCTGCTCCGACCTAACAACACCGAGTTATGAAATGCTCCGAGTTAAGAAGTACTACGACTTAAGAGTCTACAAGATAAGGGAGTCTTAGACCTAAGGCAATTGTTGATAACTTAAGACCTATGACCTATCTCTTAAGTCGTCGCCGACCTACGACTTATACTAAGTCGTATACAATCTCAGAACACCTTATACTCCTTTACCTCGTCACCGACTTACCTTAAGTCTTCGGCGACTTAGGACTTAAAACATAAAACCAGAAGAGGAGGTGAGATACTAAGGGAGTGTTGATGAGTCGGCTGTGACTTATCATAAGTCGGCCACGACTTATACTAAGTCGGCTACGACTTAGGACTTAGGAAAATTTCCAGAGTCCAAATCAGCTCCTATAAATACCCCACCACTTCCAACATGAGGGGGACTTTGGGCCATTCATTTCTTCAAGCGCCGTTACGCTGTCGAAGTCTCCTCTCATTCAGCAATCAAAGATCTTCAAGCATTCGAGACACTACAACAAGCTTCGAGAATAACTCCTTACATCCAACACGGATTCTTCGAGTTTCATCATCAAAGATCGAGCTAGTAGTCAAGAGTGCTTTCATGATCAAGTTGTATTGTATTTTGAAGGATATTGTATCAAATTGTAACCGAATCAGCAATAAAAGACTATAAAGTGGACGTAGGCTCAATTACGGGCCGAACCACTATAAATCTGTTGTTCATTTACTGCTTTTCTGCTATTTTCAGCTTATATTCTGTTCCCGTACCAACGGGTGGTGCTTTCACAATTCTATTACACACACCGGGTGTTAGTGTTCACTTTTTAGCGTTAACAATAATAAAGCTTTTAAATCTGGAAATCAATTTAAAAATAATTGTAAAATACAGGGTTGTTACATAGTTATTTTGTGATAGTCAATTTGCGCTCCATATTGCGAGAAATCTCATGTTTCACGATCGTACTAAGCATATAGAGTAGATTGTCATTTTGTTCGCGATGAGTAGTTGGAAGAAAATAGTGAAGACGTAACACACACAGAGATATATATATATATATATATATATATATATATATATATATATATATATATATATATATATTGAGATGAGTTGAAGGGAATACCCCTACTTACGTATCATTATAATTAATTTTAGAAACAAACGAAGACCTCAGCCTTATTTATCTCCACTTTCTACAACTCTACATGTCTAACGGTGATTATATCCATATTCTCCAAATTCCAAAACCAGAAGACCTGATTTACTTGAAATAAAAATAGGGTTAATTCTATTTAAACATGGAGAACTTTTGAGTAGTCCATGAATTTATTTATTTTAAAAAAAAAACAAAATTGTCCACGTGTCATTTACACATCTCTTTACATTCCATTTTTCTTCATCTACTTCTCTTGTTCAATAAACTCCAAATTTAATGAAACAACAAAAGATAAAAGTTAAGGTAATGTTTGGTTTAAAAATAAATTTTGTGTTTTCAGTTTTCAATATGTGTGTCAAATATGAGAAAAATGAAGGGACGACGTTGGGGGTGAAAGAAAGACGGATGGGAGAACGAAGGGGATAGAGAGACGTTGGAAGAATGAATTATTTCATGTGCTGGTGTTATTTTCCAAAACACGGAAAATAAAAAAAAGTTGTTTTCTATTTTGTATGTTAATTTCGTTTTCTAAATTGGTTGTTTACGACAATATACATGCGTCATGAATATTTTTGTTTGAACAAAATTCCAAAACTAAAAACGACAAACCAAACGCTACCTAAGTTTCATGTTGTTGTAAGTTTTTTTAGTTTGAAATGTGTAGCTCTTAAAAGATCGCCCAAGTGATTGAGTGGATATCATGCAGTAGAAATACGTGATATGTAGAACAACCATGCAAGTAGAATGCATGTATTATAGAAATTTATTGCAAGTATGTTGGTTTTTTGTACGGTATATTTTTCTATGGATTAGTTTTTACTCGGTAAGAGTACAAGGGAAAAAATTCGACAATAAGATGGGTTCATAAAAAAACATGAATATAGTAGTTTTTTCAGTAGTTTCCTTCTATGTGCATGTTTTTGTATTTTAATGCTGCGAATACTCGTAAATATCTGAATAGTATGTCATATACCTTCTAAAATTATGATTATGTGACAAGATATGCACTTGAACATCTGGTACTGATTAAGGAGTAGAAAAATTGCCAATAACTTTTTCATTCAAAAATGGATACAGATAAAAAGTTAAATACATACATACATATATATATATATATATACATATACATATATACATATATATATATATATATACATATATATATGGCTAGTTCTATATGGATACGTTTTCCTCTTTTGACACCCCGCCACTTTATTAATTATTAATATTCCAAAAACCACAAGACTATGTTCATGATCACGTTCAAGAGAAATAGTCATAAAAACAAACCCTAATAGGGCAAGGTTGTGCAAAATCCTCATTCGGTCCAATCAAGATTGATGTACCAACCTCACTCCGACCGAACTAGATTTGTATAATAACCTAGTTAAGATCGAACCAGATTTGTATAATAATCTAGTTTAAATTGAGCGAGCGAAATTTGTAAATCAACCACGTCATATTTCAACGTGGTTTACTAAAGAAAATAAGGATATTTACATTATGAATTGAAGGGCTAAAATGCAAAAGTGGAATGTGATAATTTTTTGAAACTAATTGAGACATCAAAGGAGGAAAGTGGAGTGAAAATAGAAACAACCTATATATGCTTACGCGTATAATTCGAATAAACATGAAAATAATAAGCTCTAGGACAATATGAAACAATAACCACAAAACCAATACATACAAAATCCCAAATCATAACATAAAAGCACGAGAGAATATATTCCAAACCAGCTCAAAAGCAATCCAAAGCACCCTACTTCATCCAAATTCATTCCAAAAGCAAACGAATTCCCCAACAAAAGCACAAGCAATCAGACCCCATGCAATCAATTAAAGAAAAGCACCATATAACCATCCCTTATATAGACATATATACACATAGCTACCATTCATTCTCAGCACATAGAAGCAATAACAATGTCTTCTTCTCTTCTATCTCAACCACTAGCAGTAGCAAATCAACAAACTCACTCAAAGAGCAAAGGCTCGTACGGTCCAGTCTTTGCAGTTCTTGCTGTAATCATTGTTGTATCGGTAATCGCCTGTGTTATCGGTCGTCTATGTGCTCGAAAGCTAGGCAAGGAAAAGGCGACAACAAGCACATGTGCTCGTGCCGTGCACGATGTCGAGAGTCCGGAATTAAACCACGCAGTGGAACCAAAACCAGACAAGCCAGCTTGAGTTCATGAAATGATATTTGCATGTTCATATTATTCATATAGTTGTTGTTTAGACTAACAATGTAGTGTGTGATGTTTACAAACTGAAAACTACTATAGTATAAATGCACTCTCTCGCTCTCCTTTTAAAGTGAAGAAATTAATCGTCCATTGGATCCGGTGGAGCATCTTCGACCTTCCGTTTGATTGTGATCACGGGGCATTCCGCATGCTTCATACAGAACTCGCTCACTGTCCCCACGAATACCCTGTTAAAAATGCAAAATATTAGCATTTTGATGACAACTTATGTTAACAAATAAAAAAATCTTTATTTTTCAAATGTGACTGATATGTATCCATGTGATGCTTAACAAAAATGCACCCAAGACCTTTATGGCGTTCAATTCCTCCGTCCCCATTTTTACATGTCTCCGTGACTGATATGTATCCATTTGATGCTTAACAAAAATGCACCCAAGACCACATTTAATTCCTCAGTCCCCATTTCCCATATCTCTCTGTATCAAGTTCATCTCAGCCATTCATTTTTATATCAATTCATTATTTAAATAGAATGGTGGGACCCAATCAACAATTAGATCATGTGATGTAGGGCTGAGATTGAATTGCGCACATGGGGACAGTGAATATGGAGACAAAGGAATCGAGCTGACCTTTAACTATAGGTCGAAAATGAATAAAAATATGGTAAATTGATAGGCATATGGGACCCGTCTGGGCTTCCAAAAAAAGAAAAAAAGAAAAAGGAAAAAAGAAAAAAAAAAGATAATCATGTTAGTGTGTGAACTTTCAATTGTGGGATGATATGTATCATTCGGACTATTATAATTTCTTGGCCATGACTTTTTACCATGCAATATTGTACAATAAAAAGGCAAATAGATAGTATGTGAGGAGCTCTTGATGCTACATCCCAGCCCTTTAAATGAGTATTTGTTGGGATCATAAGCCGTGTTAGTTTGAATTGGCAAGTAAGCAAATTATCGGAAATTAGAATACAAAGATATATCAAGGTGCAGTTGATTTTTTTGTTTTTCTAAACTAAGATTTGTAAAGACAGATATTGCTAGGCAAATAGTCAAATACATAGTAACCATGGTAAAAATAAACAGCAGCTGCGGTAAAACAATATGGGGAGGGAGGCGAATATTGCACGTGCCAATGACATTGGTAAAATGACATTTAAGATTATTCCAATGCCATTGTTAAAATAAATTTACTTCACAAAGGATGCATATGAGAGTAGTGTATGTGAAGTTTATGGAAAAGGTAGCAATAAATTCAACACATGATAATTAAAGGATCATAATTGACTACAGTGGTACTATATTGTTCAACGATGTAATTGATGTAAAAGTGCCACAGTTCATAATCATACATCAGAAAGCTAGCCTTGTAGATGAATACGCATATTTTGACACAGTTTATGGTTTCCAAGATTTGATTTAATAATCATGAGAGTGTCATTTAACTATATGTTGTTAGGTTCTGTCATACACTTCTCTTGAGATATCTCTCTTCTTTCTCAGTCATCATGTTAATGCAACAAGGGGCACTATTCCTCTGTCCCCATTTTGACGGTTCCCACGTGCCCATTATATCTCAACCATTGATTTCTGCATCATTACCATCTTTTTTTATGGTGGGTCATGCATATCAATTACATAATTATGATGTGTGGCTGTGATTTAATGGGGATAGGGGGCACACATGAAATGGGAACAGAGGAATTCATATGTGCAACAAGCTCATCGTTCATTATTTTACATGCAACTTAAAGAAGATCGTTAAAACATCATTTGACTTGTCATACTATAATACTCTTAATCATAAATTCTGATTCAACAATGGATATCTTTATTATATTTCTCTGTAGCATATCACTTTCTTTTTCGTTTTCCATTTTGAGGTAAGAGAATAAATAGGGTGTTACTATGTGGTATCATTTAGTCCAAGGGCAAATACCATGTATGACAATATTGAAAGAACAAGTATTTTTACTATGAGCAGTATTATAATATAATCTTATTAGGTAGAATTTTTAGAAATGGTTTTATGAACTCATAAGTTCCCATAGACAAATTGATAAGACGAATAGCAGTACCCAACCAAAAAGAAGGTGACAGAAATATAATACCTCTGAAAGCGTCCCAGTCCACGGCTACCCACAACCAAAAGATCAGGACAAACACTCTTCACCTCACTACACAATATTTCTTTTGGGTCACCTTTCCGTATCCATGCTTCGCAAGCAATCTACAATGATTAAAATAAGCAAAACAAACTCATTAACTTCATACCTAGTTAAAGTAAGCATATGTATGATGCAAGGTCTGGTTGTAAGCAATATAAGAGCAATAACTTCATCTAGAAAAGGCAAGAGGTTACCCCAATTTGGTGACAGCGTTCAACAAAGTACTCAAGTAGGTGCAGTCCTCTAGCTTTGTCCCTCTTCCTCACTGCTGCAAAGTCTGCAGGTGAAGCATAGATGCTGTCCATGTCATCAAATCCTAGTTCACCAGCATACACACAAAAACAACTTCTGTTAGAGGTCCTCTAAAAAGTTTAGTATAAACACTGGTGCTGTTAGGAAAGGATAAAGGCGCGCACGCACGCACACACATCGATGGCAACTAGCTCAAGAGGCAAGAGGTATGACGCTCTAAATTGAGATTCTAGAGGCTATGAGTTTAAACCCCCGAGACATTAAAATGAATGCTCTGTTTGAATAAAGCACCACTTATATATGTATGTGTGCGTGTGTGTAAAAGATACAAAGAGCATAACACTGGCATAAGTTGATTTTCCAATTAACTTGTTCAGGGCATTGGGATTGTTTTAGTTCCAAATCAAGAGAGTGTATGAAAAAGTAAAGACATAAGGTTGTATATCATTGTTCTATGTTCAAATCTATTAACAGGTTATCGGTCTAAAGAAATTTGCTACACTTCTCTCTTTTTAGGTGGTATACTTGTACCACCTAGAGAGAATGAATATATGAACCCCAGATGGTAGCTGGTGACCAACAGTCATACTCACTCTGGTTAGTACAACTTTACCACTTTTAGGTGAGAAGAGTAGCACTTATTGCAATCTAAATATGTATGTTTTTTTTACATCAATGATCCCTGAAAAAAGGACTAGACAACACATATTCATTACTAGTCTAACACCAGAACGCTATACATACAACATGATACTGTTATCATTTTTACAATATGGATGTGGAATGAAATGTGCTAGATAACACACTCATGACTAGTCTAACACTAGAACGCTATACATGCAACATAATATTGTTATCATTTTTACATGGATTTGGAATGAAATGTAGTGATGGGGATCATTGTTGTAAAAATTACAAAAGTACTTTATTTATGTATAGCATTTCTTGTCTAACACATATTTTTATTTATTTATCTGGTGACTGAAAGTCCAAACATACTTGTCACGATGATGAAAATTCAGAGAACATCAATAAAATATTTGCATCTCTTGAATGAACAGATAATATATATCACTACAATTTATACACCTTCCACACTCAGGCTAATGGATTAATAACTCCATATGTTGCACAGTGACTAAGAATTCTTTTAGCATTTGAATAAATAATCATGTTCATGGAAAAAACCATTGACAGGTAGCTTAAAGTTTTTCAGTTCTCCATTGTTGATCGATATCTTGGATATTTTGGAGTACACTGGCATTAAAAACATTCAGAATATTGCTTTGGGTATTTGCATATTTGGAGCAACATAAAAATTAGTGCGGGAATTGTAGTAATGCTGAAAAAATAGCTTTTGTAGACACATTTCGAGTGAAGTCAGTATTTTTTCTACAAAAAAAATATATATCAGTTACGGTGTTCCACGCACCGGAAGCAAGGAAAAGCAAATGATGCATCTGAAGTCATAACATGGATTTGCCCTGATGTCAATTGCTAGATGCACCAGAAAACAATAGAAATTTTTCGAATCATTTTGTTTTTAAAGAAATTAAACACTTCTACTTCTTTCTGTTCTTCTGCCTTCTTCGTCTTCTTCTTCCTCCTTACTAAACAAATTTTTATAATGTCGAATCGCGAGAACGATGAACCAAACCATTACACCCAATAAGTCAAATACATACATCTACATTTACACGTAAAAACCAAGCCAAAATTATATTTTATAGTCATCACATTTGCCACCAATTAAGTTCTCAAATAAAAATTTTCCTTCATAATGTTCTGCTGCTGTCTAGAAAATAACTATAGGTGAAAGATATAACGGGGTATGTGTTAAATAAATGGTTGCATTTTTTGTATACAATTGCATTATCACCTCTGAATCAAGCAAAATGCAAGAGGTTCAAAAGTTCAA
Source organism: Allium fistulosum (assembly GCA_030737815.1). Classification (NCBI taxonomy): domain Eukaryota; kingdom Viridiplantae; phylum Streptophyta; class Magnoliopsida; order Asparagales; family Amaryllidaceae; genus Allium; species Allium fistulosum. The sequence continues at coordinate 530,695,509 of CM060908.1, read as the reverse complement.
AAATAAAAACTTAGTTCAATTCAATTCAGTTTATACTACTACTTTCTAGATATATTATTAAGCTAGACAATCCACGGTTTAACACTGCTTCAGAAAAAAAAAAGAACTTCAAATCGTTATTATTTAAAATCGCATTAGTGTTATACACCACATTTACTTGCAGCCTTGCTTACTGCTCGTATTTTTACATGCATCAGATGAAAATGACATGTTACAAAGAAAATTATAGCCACTCAATCAAAGTTTATTCATCGGTTTCACGTAGGGGTGAGCGTTTGGTTGGTTTGGTTTATCTAATGATGAAAATTATTAAACCGAACTAAAACCAATAGAAATGAAAACCAAACCAAACCAACCAAATAAAGTTTGATGTTAAACTGATTTAAAAATGATTCACATTTTATGCTTAGAATATTCACTGTAATTTGAAGTAAAACTTAAATATATGATTAAAGTATTCTTGTTTTGCATTCTTATGCTTTCTAATATTAATTTTGACACGTATATGACAAATACAATTTATTTAATCTAAGAAAATTGTTATAACATTATTAATTTTGAAAATATAATAAAAGTGGGTTAAACCGATAACCAAACTAATTTTTTTTATGGATCGATTATAAACCAATCGAGTTTTAAAACCAAACCAAACCAAATAGACCGAAATGAATTGGTTTATTTGGTTTAACCAAAAATTGCTCACCCTAGTTACACATACTCAAATTTTCATCATCTGCCCAAAGATGAACATCATTTAGTTGTTTCAGGATACCATTGTCAAATAAATATTTACCCCTTATATATTCAAAAGATATCATATTACTCGTTCTCCTGATTTCCATTATAGTCCAAAATCAAATAATAAGTTTTCGGTCTTCAACATTTGTGTATGAAGGTTGATTTTTTATTTTTATTTTTATTTTTATTATCAGCTATAATACATATGAAATCGCATTTTTGTGGTGTAAACGATACTTCCTAAATTCCTAAAATGCCATTATGTTTATAATAACTAGAGAACATTGATATACAGAAGAAGTGATGAGTTCAAATCCCGATCATGACAAAAATATCTCTTCGATATACAAATAAGGTCATAAATTCATGTCCAATCTCTGACAAGACTCTGTGTTTTTTTATCTATATTATTAGTTGGTCCATGTTTTTTGTCCTCCCACTATCAATAAACATATCTTTTAAAATATTTATTTTTTAGAATCTTGTTTAACATTCATGCATTTAATATTCAACTCTTTTAACTTTCAATCTTCATAACAATACTTCATTTATGAACTGTTTTAAATATCGGTTTAACTCAACATTTTTTTTCTATAATGTACTGCCAAACTATGGATGTTGATCAATATGTCCCTTTCAAAAATATTTACATACTAGCATCGCACGTACCAAAAGGTTAGCAGAAAAAATTGTAATTTTACCAACATATTGATTTGATACTCAAGTGAAAATTATCATTTCTACGGTGATTTTACACAAAGATACAATAGCACTAACCATTGTTGTAAAACTACTTTTAGGTGTTCGTTTTGGCTCCACTTGGACGCTATGTAAGGCTTATTGCCTATTCATCTAAGTTCTGCCTAGGCACTAAGTCACGTTTAACGTATCATCAAATCATTTAAACAATTTTCTAGGTGAGGCTTGCTGCCTCCTTTAAACAACTATGCGCTATTCCCACCTTGGATACTGCCGAGCTCATTAAAACCTCTAAATTTCCAACTTAGGCCAACTGATACTAGAATTTTATTAAGAACATAAACTTATCAAAAATACCAAGCACCAAATAATCTTTTACTAATCCATGTCTAAATAATTACTATTTCAAACTCACTGTCTAGCATCCTAACATCCGTTTAGTGATATTTACAACCTTGACGGTGATAGATTTTTCGCCATATCATATAACAATAATCCTAATTTTGTTGGTGTAGTTCTTCGTATTACAACAACTCACTTGACGTTCGGAAGTAAACTTCCAAAGTAATGCAATGTGGGCTCATCTAACAGTGCTTTTGAGCTTTCTTCAGGATTTGGTCTGAATTGTTCGGCAGATTCTCATGCGTTACGCACATGTTCACTAGTCATGGTATCAATATGATATTAAAGGGTTGGAACCGAAAGTCGATGGTAGACAAGTAGTAGCAAAAAGTAATAAGTATAAGGGAAAAAAAATTACAGTCGGGACAGTCCCTATATCCATTGTTCGATAGTTTCTTTATTAACTATGCTAATGTCGAATGGCTTGCAGTCCTCGCTTGATCCTCCATTAATGGGTTTTCTTAAAGCTTAAAGTATTCATTTGCATAAAAATAAAATGAGGATAATGATTTTCTTTCTCTAGTGTCCATTAGGTCACTATCATGTATGTATAGGTCCTCTATTTATAGCGTTACTGTAGCTCCATCATTGGTAGAGAGTTTTTTTCTCTATATTGTTAACTTGGTCCAATGTTAAATGTGATGCATGCGGCGTCATCTCATTAGTTTTTTAAGGTGGATTGATGACGTGTTATTCCTAATGCGACATTGTTTGTTTTGGTTAGCTTTATTTACATAAGAGATTTCTTTATGAAAGCACTGTAAGATTTGCTAACTTATTTTGATCCAATTGTTGGGAAATTGTACTTTCGGTGGCTAGATCGATATCATTATGCCATGTTCTATTATTGAAGGGACTTTCAAGCTCCCGACCATATCAAACCGAGGCAACTATGCCTACATATTTGAAGCATTACGGGCTTGTAAGTACTTTGGTCTCGGTATACAGCCATTGTTCTTATAGTTTCGGTATTTGGCCTTTAACTTTCGACTCTGAGCTCTACATAGTCTCGGCTCATAGTTTTTGACTGCCTCGGGATCGAGGGTTCTACCTTATCGTTATTTACGAATTACAATGATATTTTAATGTGTGAAATACAAACATATGAAGGTTGTGTGTCCTATAACAGAAAGGATCCAGCCTTCGACATTTTGTTCCACAATGCATATAGGTTGTTTACCATCACTTATAGTTCCGTAAAATCAAAAGGTCATAATGATTTAATAAAACACATACCTTCAAATTTACTTTGTATGGTTGAATATGAAGTGAACTTTGAATGATGATTTAAATCAAAATCTGTACCTAGTTACAAATATTTTACATTATGTCTATAGAAATTTTTATAAAACTTAGAACCTATTGATATACACAAGTTAAATCACGCTTTTCTAACCTCAAATGAGGAATTTCTGAGCATAGGGAACAAATCGGTTATTACTATAAAGAAAATAACTATAGCCCGATGCAATACACTTCACTCTAGCTTTTGCTTGGAATAGGAGCATACAATACAAGATACCTATACTCGGTGTATTACTCCTTCAGTGCCCTAAGGATTTTACATGGATGGCCAATAAGAATTTAGCATTTTCGATCTTCACAAGTGTGCGAGTCCCATCCACACTCAGTATTACTAGTTATTCTCAAAGTTCCTTTCAAGGTATTAGCCAATCATAGGTGTGACAATAAGACTCGTTGGGTTGGACCAAGACTTGACCCGATAGGTCTCAGTACTACGTCAGTTAATCTTTTGCCTAAAGTATAAGTTTCTAAAACCTAGACCCGAGATTCTGTCCAGTCGAGTTGGCTCGGGTATGGTCATGTGCCACCACTTAAAATGCACATTTTTATTCTTTTAGTTGGATCTTTTGGAGTAGATCACGTTTGATCGAGTCTAAATGGTATTTTTTATCAATTGGACCTCATCCGAGACCCATCATGTTTGGTTCGCGCTCGGGTAAGGTTTAAGTCTTCTTGAGTCGGATTGGTTCGGGTTTTCATATCTCGGTTTTAATTATCAACCATAACCAATCATATACTAACTCATAGTTTTTCTTTTCAAACATATACTTTATAATAAGGATAATCCATATCTAGCGGAATTTAACTATAAAAATAATTTTATTTATTATGTAGTAGACTTATCCTTTATATTATGACGATAGCATCTCGATGGAGTCATTGGTTTGCGACGTGGATATTTGAGTCAAAAGTCGTTTTATCGAAGGCACATATGTTGTATATACTAATCCATTCAAATAAAATTCTATTATAGGTGAATCCTAAAAAAGGTTTCTGCGAGTGCAACTTTTGCCAAATGTTAATGCGGAGCAATAGTCAAAACAAAGGTCACGGTCCCAATATGTTGCAATTATTGGAAAACAATATCATTTGTTGTCTCATGTTTACATTACTTAAAACTGAAAGTTATCTTTGAAAACTGATGTCAAACAAACAGTTTGTTGTTCATGAATCAACAATTTTTGAAATACATTTCGAAAATATTTTTGATGCAACCATAGATCATCATGATGTATACTCTTATAGTATACCTTTATATGTTCTATATTTCGCATTTGAGAAAAGATATTGTCATTTGACATATTTAGTCTATAAGTTCCCAGATGAATAACTTTCAAGTATGATTCAGGAACCTTCCCAATTAGGATCGACGAGACCATTTACTGGGTTCTTCGTATTCAGTAATATATTTTGAAGTACTAGATCTTGTTTGCGAAGATTCGATGTCTAGTATGTCAATTATGGTACCAAGACATTCTTTTCATGTATTCGGTTGTTCGTATAAAAGCATGGTCTTGGAGTTTAGGTAGAAATTGAGAGACTTCTCTCGGAGTTCTTTGTTTCGCAGCGCATTGTATCGCATGCTTCATGAGCGGGTTAACTAAGCTTGACTCGTATTATAGCTTCGTAATCGTAAGTCAAAGAGTATAGAGTATGTCCTATCAATGTATGGGTACTGGTTTGATATGCCCACAAAACATAAGGGAGCCCATCTATTTAATATTCTTGGTCTTGTATACTTTTAAGGCAAGTCTTGATTGTTTTGTTAGTTGCCTCTACGACATCGTTAGCTTAAGGATAGGCTTTTGAAGAAAAACTCTTAACGATGTCATTGCCTCGGCAGTAATAAGTGAACTCTCTATTTTCGAACCGAGTGTCATTTTCAATTGATAAACTTGAGGTATACCGAACCTTGGTATGTTCTTAATAGCAAATTAGACTACTATGTGTAATTATGGCAACTAGGGGTTCAATTTTGATCCATTTTATAAAGCAGTCGTTGGCAACTATTGTGAAACGTGCCCCTTTTTCGTCGTAGAATAACGATAAGATCAATCCTCACATATCAAATGGTGATGGTTCATCATTGACATTAGCTCATTAGAGGTGCTTTCAATATTGTCGAGAATTTTTGACATTAATCACAACTTTTACATATCTATTGCATCTTGATGCATAACTGACCACCAACAACCACGTTTGAGTACCTTCTAACCATGTTTCATTCCACCACAGTGCTCTCTACAAATGGTGTCATGGGATTCAGTGCTCTCTACAAATGGTGTCATGGGATTCACGGAGTAGCTATCGACCTTGTTATGCAGTTACACAACAAGAGCAGGGAGTCACATATCCCCATCTATATAGAATCCCATCTAACATGGTAAAGTTTAGTGTATTGTATTTAATGCGTTGGACTTCTATTGGATCCAAAGGCAAATGATTCTCCGCTATAGTGTCATCCATGAATTTATTTATTTTAGAAAGCAGGTTGGTTATTTTCGGTTCTTGCATCTTATGCATGAATTATGACACACCCTTTTGGACAGTTGTATACCAAGTCTTTCCATGAATTCCTTAGGGATGAATCTATATTCTTGAGCATCTTGAGTGCTCGCATGTTAGCCAAAGCATCGGAATTTGCATTTTTTATCCCTTGATGTATTTTTTATATTATACCCTTCGAAGCAAGCGAGCAGTTGTCTAAGAAGTTTCAAATATGAAGCTGATCTAAGATCTTTGGTCTGGTAGTTATTGGAGACTTGATTAACTATGAGATGTGAGTCATTGTATACTCTAATCATGGGAATCCCAATGAAGATTATCATTTTCGATCCGGGAATAAAAGATTCATATTCAGCCATATTTTTTGTTAACAAAGCTTAATTGCATACTAAATCTGATGGTTATCGGGAGTGATTAGTACGTAACCAACTCCTTACCATGCTTGCTCATTTGAGGCATCATCTACAAACAACTTCCAACTAAGCCACATAGTTTCGTCTTCTTGTGGAGATTCACTATCTTGACCATGCATTCAACAATGTTATTGACGAGGGCTTGTCACTTGATAGCGGATCTAGGTATATAAGAAATATCATATTGACTTAGCTTAATAGCCCACTTAATCAGTCTTCCCGATCTTTTGAATTTGCTAAAAACTGTTGGATTTGTATGCTTTATTAGGATGGACTTGAATATATGTCCGAAGCTTTCATATCGTAAAAACAAGATAGTCAACTAACTTCTTTATTGGAGTATAGTTTCTTTCCTACGAACCGAGCCTTTTTTACTTGCATAACATGCTAGATGTTGAATACCCTCACCATCTCGGACTAATGCCAAATTTATGGCTTGCTCCAAAATAAATATACGAACAAATCTTCTTCGCGCTCGGATATATCGAATGATTGCTAAGAAGATTTCATAAATCTTCAAAATGTTTTTTGACATTTTGGAGTCCACACACAGTCCTTTTGTTTCTTTTAACAAATCGATGGATGAATCTATCCAAGACATCAATTTTACCGTTCAAGCTCATCAACTCTTTATTATTTATAGAAGTATTCATATCATGGTAGTTTTTTTTCTTTTCATATTAGCCTTTATACCTCGAGCACTAACCGTGAAACTAAAAAAAATTCCAGTTATATACCAAAAGAGCATTTTATAGAGTTTAGTTCCATGTTGTACTATTGTAACACGTTAGACGTTCTTCAATGTCTTGGACATGGTCTATTATCTTTTTTGACATAACTATTATATCATCGATCTAAACCAGCATGTTTCTGTTTATTTACTTTGCAAACATTTGGTAGCCAACCTTGTATATGGTGTCCTTGCATAAGTTTGAATGACATAAGCTTGTAACAAAAGAAACCCATATTGATTACGAAGCTAATATGTACTTCGTCTAGTTTGAACATTGGTATTTGATTAGCTAAAGTAGACATTCATAAACAAAAGCAATGTAAAATCATCACAAACCTATGATGTATTCTCGACAATGGAACATGGTTTTTCTAACATGCTTTGTTCAGATCTTATAATCAACGCATGTTCTCCACTTGCTATTTGGTTCTTTGACAAGGTCGTGGATTGACAATCCATTTCGAGTTTGAACTTCCTAATGTAGTTGTTTTTAAGAATTCTCTCGACTTCTTACAAAACAACGTATCAAATCATGTCAAGGGATAGCGTTTCAATTTGACAGGGGTATACTTTAGATCTTCATGTCATATTACTGAAGGATTTATCCCTACCATGCCATAAGATCAAGCAAACACGTGTAGGCTGTTTGGTAAGAAATCGATTAGTTTCTTTCGAATCTCGACTGATAAGTTCGTTCCAATCTAAATTGTCTTGATCGGCTCATTCAGATCAACAGAAACGTCTTTAAGTGACTTTATAGTTTGGCATTTTTCCATTTGAGCCTAAGGATCTAACTCAAATTATACCGGTTCTTTGTCCACAACTTCTTCAATCGTATATGCATGTCTTCTTTTCTATGGGTATGTCTTACTACATTCCCCTACTTTAATATCTTCAAATGACATTCGATCGATAGTGATGTGCTTATTTTATGGTGTCAATGGTTATACCCACGTTAAATATCCCTTAGAGAATTCTTTTGAACTTCCGACTATAATAGTTATAGTCATGCTAGATATCCTTTGGAGAATTCTCTTGAACTTCCGACTATATGTTAATAACTCTGTAACAAAACTAGCATACGAAGTTTCTTTGGTATCTCTATAAACTTCCAGTACCAAGTATGAGTGTCCTTGTTAGTCAATCTTAATTCGGCAAGCCGATTAACTATTATAAGATATGGTTTGTATCAATTGCCCCCTCCTAGTATCACATAGAACACTGAACAGTTTGGAACCATCAAGGACTTTAACATGATAGTTGCAAGTTGAAGTCTTTCCTTTATTGACCATATCCAAGCTTGCAAAGTACAATTTTCGAGAAATCCATTGATCCCCTCTTACCCAACATTCCCTATTCTCAGCGAAGAATTTCATCGAAAGATGCTTAGTAAGCACACACATTCATTGCATCTAGGGAAGACCTTTCCTAGAAGGCATTGTATACAGAGACCATATCTATTGTACAAAGGTAGTTTCATACATCTTTTAACACGACAAATACAGAGACCATATTTATTGTACGAAGGTAGTTTCATACATCTTTTAACACGACACTCTCGATTTTTACCAAAATATGGCATTTTCCAATGGAATGGCTCCTACTTCGTTAAATTCAAAGATAGGAGTTGGAATGTTGGTTGTGTAAGATGGTCATTAGCAAACCCATTTTATTGCAAATGTCTTTAAAAAGAATGTTGGCGACAATTCCATGTCAATCGGTATCTTTGAAACTCCGAACAAACTGATCTGTGTTGTGATGATAAGTGGATTACGATGAGGGTAACAAACACCCTGCTTATTTATCTCACCAAAGATTACATTTGATGATGCCATCATCGCATTACTTGTTTTTCTAACTCCAAACACATTCAATCAGCCATTTTCCATTGCAATATATCGATTCCAACTCTTGTTACTCTTCACCGTGACATGTGGCCCTTCCAAGATCATGTTGGATCACGTTAATAAAGTTATGTGGCAGCACTAACAAACCTCTCGATTGCTTATTACCTGGTGGTACTTCGGTTTTGGTGTTCACTGCATTTTGAACATTGGTAGGTCGTACATCATTTTTCAAGAACTTGAACCTTACCGTCTTTGATGACCTTGTTATAATTTGCTTCAAAAACCTACAACCTTTGATCGGATGACTATTTGCTTTGTGGAAAGAACGTTGACTTCCAACTTTCATTTCTCCAACTTGGCATTGGATACCAAATCATATCTTGAATCAATGCATAAATCTTGACATATAAATTAGTCAAACGAAAATGTTCGACTGGTTGAATTCTTGTTAACAAGAAATCTTGTCAACGCCCCAAAGTAAAGTTGAGAAAAGAGGTTGGTCTCCTTCAATTAAGTTGGAAAGACCGGTGAGTGTGTATTCTCTTTGATTGCCCTTTTGAATATGACGGTTTAGTGTAGACCTTCTTGTATCCACCTTTCGAGCCAGTCAAATCGATTAATTTCCTTTTTTATCAGCCTTTCGAGCTTGCTGAGATAGTATAGTTTACCCTTCGAAAGCCATCTTTTCGAAGCTGTTGCGAAACACAAATGGATTAGTGGGTTTCGATCCAATCGAAGGCTAAGTTACTTAATGGTTAAGACTTTAGTTTTCGGATCCAAGGCTAATTCAACTGAAATTGAGATTTCGACCCTGTCGAAAGCTGAAGTCCTAAGTGTCTTGGGTTTGGATTGGGAATCGTAGGTTAAAGTGGATTGGGATAAGGCTTCGACTCTGTCGAAAGTAGAAGTCCAATAGAAGTCCTAAGATCCACTTTAACTAAGTAATTTCTATTGGACTTCTACTTTCGACAGAGTCGAAGCATTATCCCAATCCACTTTAACCTACGATTCCCAATCCAAACCCAAGACTCTTAGGACTTCAGCTTTCGACAGGGTCGAAACCTCAATTCCAGCTGAATTAGCCTTGGATCCCAAAACTAAAGTCTTAACCATTAAGTAACTTAGCCTTCGACTGGGTCGAAACCCACTAAGTCAAACCTTACTCTGAGATTCATAGAGCTATCCATTTGTGTTTTGCAACAGCTTCGAAAGAAAGGCTTTCGAAGGGTAAACTATACTATCTCAGCAAGCTCGAAAGGCTGATAAAAAAAGAAATTAATCAATTTGACTGGGTCGAAAGGTGGATACAAGGTCTACACTAAACCATCCTATTCGAAAGGGCAATCAAAGAGAATACACACTCACCAATCTTTCCAACTTAATTAAAGGAGACCAAAAGAGACCAAACTCTTTCCTCAACTTTACTTTGGGGTGTTGACAAAATTTCTTGTTAACAATTATCATCTAGGTTTCTTCGTATTTGGGCCTCGAGATTCATCACCCCACCTTAGACCTTCTCCTTAAGCTCTTATAACTTCGTCATTACAAATGTATCCCTATGCCATATAAAATAATTCATCTAACGTCTCATATTCATTCATTATCAAGTCCTTGTAGAAAGGTGTATTCTCCCATAGCCCGAAAATTGAAAATGATGACAATCAACTTGGATTCTTCAGTAATTCTCTTTACCTTCACAAAAACGTCATTAAATCCTTTACAGTATTCTCTTTGTGATTCATTCCTTGTTTGAATGTTTGCAAGCAAATTAACCGTGACTTTTGTATCTCGAGATACAAAGAACTGGGTCGAAATTCTGTTGTTAACTGCTCCCATAAGCTTATAGGGTTACGTGGGTAATGCTGGTACCACTTTACAGTCAAACCAGTAAATGTTGAGGGTAGAAATCTACATTTCACTTCATCTAAATTCAGCTTGACTTCCACTTGCATACGTATGAATTCAAGTAGTCCTCCGGCTCATCTAACCCATTACAAGTTTTAGTATTCAATACCCTAGGGGCAATGACGCTCTCATTATTTTTTTTGGTAGAAGATTTTGTACTTTCGTCTCTAACTTTGAACTAAACATCTCATCTTGTATCTTTTGAACTTGTTCAATTATATTTAACAACAATTTTTTCATCTTCCGGTCTCCCCCAAAGCTAAGTATATCATCGCAACCAAAACAAACCCTATTATTCTTACCACCCAGGTTATGTCTCTCGGTATTAGCAAGACATTCCAGTTTTTCGGGAAGGGATTATTTCGATCACATCATCTTCATTCAAACAAGACCATTCCCCTCGGACCAAACTTGCTTTCCTTTCATTGTTGATTTATCAAGATTCACTTCTTAATGAAAGAACAAAAAATTGACTAAAGAGTATGAAAAAATAATGTTGATTTTTGAAGATCACCAAGCACCAAGTGTACTTAGGTGATTGATGCAAGCTTGTGAAAGCACCATCGTAGTATTTTCGTGCAAGCTAGTGGAAGAGGTGCTTTTATTAAAAAAAATTGAATAAGAAATAATATATATTATACCAATTGAAATAGCAAAAAATACTTTAAAAATATAAGTTTTAATGTAGTTTAACAATGATCTCCTATAACTGTAGAGTAATATATTCTTTTATTACTCCAATAAAAGTTGAATGATTGAATCGAAACCTTTTTTATTAAAATGCAGTCATACATATGCAATAAAGATGCATAAAATCAAGAGATATTTTGCGAGATAGATGGTGCTTTATTAAATCGCCTTGGTCTCTGAAATCCAGTTTACTTGGCATAAGACTCGATATTGATTGACCGATTCAAACGAGTATGCCAGGTTTGGTAGTAGAGATCCGTGTCAGCAGTAGTAAACAGTTTGGCTTTTGTCTTATAGAATTGCAACAGAGATGCGAACTAAACTTTGAGACTATATAAGATTGATGTGTTCATGTGCTTGACATGCAAGCAGGGCGACAAAGTTATTTCGTTAATTCACGCTAGCAAATGGGTCTAAAGAAATGGTACGTGCTGCCTTGGTAATAGAAGTGATCATCATCTTTGAGTGGATCAATCAAAGGGTGCCGAAAAATTCTCAAAACAGCAGGATTTCGATGAATTATTGTACTTCGATTATTATATCTCTAGTAATATGACGTATTTTGGTACTTCTATTGCCTTATTTTATTATGATGTATGATGTCCTACACTATTGTAAACTATGATGTATAATGAATTTTTGTGTTTCTAATTAATCGATAACGATAACAGTGAACTAAGTTGTTGATCATTTACTCTGTTAGGATATATTTATGTATATATCTGAGTTTGAATAAGCACAGGCTTGTGTGTGCGTGAGTTTAGGAGTTGATAAGATATATTTATGTATATATCTAAGTTTGAATTCAAACAGGCATGAGTTTAGGAGTTTGAATAGGCTAGTGAATAGAAAGCCACGTCATTGTAAGGTTGAACTATATATTGAGGTTAATAGCGAATGAAACGAGCAGCGGTTTTTCTCATATTTCTTCTTTGTTTAACATGGTATCAGAGCCTTCCTAAATTAGGGAGTGCTGATTATTGCTAATTTCTGGCACCTACTGTTGGTGACTGAACACTGCAGTTATGACAAAAGACGCGCCCTCTTCATCTGCTCGCTATGAGCCATTCACCCCCTATTATCTTCATCCTTCTGAAGGTACAGGCACTGTCATTAGTCCTATACTGCTGAAAGGGGATAATTACAATGAATGGGTACGTTCTCTACGTAACAATTTACGTGCTAAAAACAAATTAGGTTTTGTTGATGGTATCATTGCTGCGCCGGATGCTAACTCTCCAGATTTTGATTAATGGGGCATTGTTAATTCTATGCTAGTTGCTTGGATTTTTAACACTCTTGATGAGCCTATTCGTTCTACTGTTCCGTTTCCTGATCATGTTAAGGTGTTGTGGGATGATCTACGTGATAGATATTCCCTTCGTAATGGACCTCGCATTCATGAATTAAAACATAAAATTATTGAATGCAAGCAACTTGGTAGAACTGTGGCTGTACTATGGAGAATTATGCAGGTTATGGGATGAATTAGCAAGGGCTATGAAGCTTCCGACTTGTTCTTGTTCCACTGCGAAAGAGTATCAGACTCTTCTCGAAAATGAGAAGTTGCACCAATTTTTATTTGGTCTTGATTCAAAGAAATACAAAACTGTTGTTGATGGTTTGTTGATAATGGACCCCTCCCTTCCATCAATTATGCACACAGCAAGGTTCTTTCAGCTGAAAGGCATCACACCGTGTCAGATTATACGGAGACACGCTCAGAGGTCGTTAGTTTTCCAACCAATGCTATGGCACATGGTCGTGCTTCTAGCAAGGAGGTTATAGGTGGTCCAGACCTGCGTGTGTGCAGTCATTGTGGCAATAAAGGCCATGTGAAGGAGAGTTGTTTTGAACTTATTGGGTGGCCGGACTGGTACACTTCGGGTGGTAGAGGAGGCCGTGGTGGCAAGTCTGCTGGTCGAGGCTCGCGTGGAGGTCATAATGGAGGAGGTAGAGGTCGTGGTCGCAGTGGTAATTTCGCTGCAAATATGAGCAGCAGCAACCAAGGTGCAGCACAAGAGGTTGTTGATAGTGATCGGGCATTCGTTCCTACACTTAGTGATGCACAATTCAGTACTTTGATGGCTGCTCTCAATCAGCACAAACTCTCATCTTCTACTCCAAAGTTGCATGGTAAGAAATTCTACGATGATCAATGGATCATCGACACCGGTGCCTCAAATCACATGTCTGGTAATATTAAATTGTTATAGATTTGTGTGATATACCCTCCTCTCATGTTGGTTTACCTAATGGTAAAGGTACAAATGCTACTAAAGAAGGCCATATAAAATTAAGTGATAAATTGATCCTAGAAAATGTATTATTTGTTCCTGCTCTTACTTGTAATTTGCTGTCTGTGTCTCAACTTTTGGAAAAGCAGAACTTTGTTGTTTTATTCACTAACAAGCTATGTACTATACAGGACCACACTTTGAGGAACCTGATTGGAGCAGGGGTGCAGAGTAATGGGGTCTATCTTTATCGGCCAATTCGTAGTTTTCAAGCAAATAAAGCATTAGTAGCAGATTCGGCAGTGTTATGGCATCAGCGTTTGGGACATCCTTCATCGAAAGTAGTATTTTCATTACCTGGAGTAGGCAGTAGCAGTAAAAGTTGCTTGAATAAAAATTGTTTTGACAATTGTGAAGTGTGTTATTTTGCAAAACAACCTCGTACTTCTTTTCCTGATAGTATGAATAAAGCCGATAATTTGTTTGATATTATTCATTGTGACATTTGGGGTCCTTATAATACTGCTTCAAGTTGTGGTGCACATTATTTTTTGACAATTGTGGATGATTGTTCCCGTGCTGTGTGGGTGTACTTAATGGTCGGAAAATATGAGGTCAGTCAGTTGATTCAAAAATTTTGTTTCATGGTTAACACTCAATTTAATAAGAAGGTGAAAATTTTGAGGAGTGATAACGGACAAGAGTTTATTTTAAAGTCTTTTTATGCAAAGAATGGTATGATACATCAAACTTCTTGTGTTGACACACCTCAACAAAATGGTAGGGTGGAACGTTAACATCAGCATATTTTGAATGTTGCTCGTGCTTTAAAATTTCAAGCTAATTTGTCAATGGAGTTTTGGGGAGAATGTGTATTAGCCGTTGTTCATCTGATTAACAGGACTCCTACACCAATTTTAGATGGAAAAACACCTTATGAAGTTTTGTTTAAGCAACCACCATCCCTATCTGCTATACGTGTATTTGGATGTCTATGTTATGTTGCAAATCGTCCTCGTGTAAAGGACAAATTTGGACCTCGAAGTAGAAAATGCATGTTTGTGGGGTATCCTTTTGGCCAGAAAGGGTGGCGTGTTTTTGATTTGGCAACTCGTGAATTTTTTATTAGCCAAGATGTAAAATTTTGCGAGAATATTTTCCCATTTACGGGTGTTGTGAGTGATAATGATGATGCACAATGGGAGGCATATTTGCGTCAGCCACCTTTGGATGATGATGCTCGAATGGTCGATGGTGGCAATGTAGTGGAAGAGGTTCTTAGTGAGGTAGGCGATGGTGCTATCGTGTTAGAAGGGGATGGCGAACAACTTGGCAAAGGTCATCGAGTTCGTCAACCGTCTTCAGAGCTAAAGGGTTTTGTGACATACTGTTCGTAAGATAGACCCTACTACTTCTGCAAAGCCTGTTCAATCTCGTTCCTCAGGTAAACCTTTTAATATAGCTTGTTATGTTGATTATAATAAATTTTCTGCAAGACACAAATGTTTTTTGGCAGCAATTACTAAAGGTAAGGAGCCAGCTTCATTCAAAGAGGCGGTCAAAAATCCAGGTTGGAGACAAGCTATGAAGGAGGAGATTATGCACTTGAACGTAGTGGTACGTGGACTTTGGAAAACTTACCTCCTAGAAAGAAGGCTATTGGTAGTGGATGGGTCTACAAAATCAAATATCAAGCTAATGGTGATGTTGAACGTCTCAAAGGACGTCTTGTGGTGTTTGGAAATCGACAGGTCGAAGGTGTAGACTATAATGAGACTTTTGCTCCCGTTGCCAAAATGGGAACGGTTCGTATTTTTCTTTCTGTTGCTGTATCACGGAATTGGGAGTTACACCAGATGGACGTTTGTAATGCATTTCTTCATGGTGATTTAGAGGAAGAAGTATATATGCAACTACCTCCAGGCTACAGTAGTCCTATTCCAGGGAAGGTCTGTAGATTGCGTAAGTCTTTGTATGGTTTACGGCAGGCCCCTCGACAATGGTTTGCTAAGTTGTCTGATGCTTTGAGGAGTTTTGGTTTTGTTCAATCATACGCAGATTACTCCCTATTCTCCTATCAGCAGGTTAATGTTTCCCTGCATGTTCTTGTCTATGTGGATGATCTTATTATTGCAGGTTCTTCTCATGATGCAATTTTGCAATTCAAACAATATTTGAGTTCCTGTTTTCATATGAAAGATCTTAGTGTGCTAAAATATTTTTTAGGCATTGAAGTTGCTCGTAGTGATGAAGGGATATTTCTTTCCCAACGGAAGTATGCGTTAGACATACTAACCGAAGCAGGAATGTTAGGTTGTAAGCCTATTGATACTCCGATGGAGCAAAATCATCGCCTTGCTGTTGCTGAGGGGGAGCCGTATCAGCATCCAGATCAGAATAGGCGTTTGGTTGGCCGTTTGGTATACTTGTCTGTCATTTGTCCAGAGTTGAGTTATTCAGTTCATACTTTGGCTCAGTTCCTTAGTAATCCTCAGGTTGCTCATTGGGATGCTGCTATTCGTGTTTTGTGTTACATTAAAGGAAGTCCCGGTCAGGGTATTTTGTTACAACCTGGTGATATGCAATTGAATGCTTTTTGTGATAGTGATTGGGCGGCGTGTCCCCTTGTAACGACCCGTATTTTTACGGATCGAAACATCGTAAAACAGTCGATATTAGATTGTTAGTATTGTTAAGTCGTCCCGAGTTTAGTTCGACTTAAGGTTAAGTCGCGTAGGAGTTAAGTTGTCTAGAAGTTGAGTCATGATGTAGCTTAAGTCGTTCAAAGGTTGAGTCGCGGGGTAGGCTAGGTCAAGTGAACGACCTAAAGGATTGGGAGAACCTACAGTACTTGACCGACTTAAGAATTTAGATGACTTAAGAAATTGACCGACTTAAGAGGTATAGGCGACCTAAGGATTCTGGGGTTAGGTCGTAGGGGAGATAGGTCGTGTGATAAGCTTAGGTCGTGGGGTAGAGTTAGGTCGGCAACGACCTAAGAAACTAGGCGAGTTAGCAACCTAAGGAGGATAGGTCGGCAGCGACATAAGGAGCTAAGTGGGTTAACGACTTAGGGAGTTTAAGGTTGTTCGAACGACTTAAGGTGTTATCGTAGTTAGGTCGTGAGCGACCTAGTGTTCAGTTATGTTGTGAGCGACCTAAGTTTAAAAGTTGGATAGTTAGGTCGTCTAGACGACTTAGGAGTTAGATCGGATTATCCTATATATAATTAGGTCGTTAAACGACCTAAGGTGTTAATTCGTTGGGTTGTATTCCAGTTTGTTCGCGACTTATGTTAGGTCGCGTGGATGCTTAAGGGATTAGGTTGTAACTCGTTGAATCGAGTAAAGTGATAGGTCGGTAAGGCGCATCTCAGTTAAGTCGCGTGGATGCGCATATACGTTGGGTCGCGTGAGGGCTTACCAGTTAGGTCGTAGGTCGGAGACCCTGTTAAGTCGTATGGGTTTTTAGGTCGGCATGGGTTGTCGCGTGAGGACTCATGTTGTTAAGTCGCTAGGTCGCGCGCTGATGCGCTAAGTCTTAAGTCGAAGAGGCACGCGTTAGGTCGAAGTGTTTTTCTAAGTCGTAGGTCGTGGCTCTATAGGTCGTGGACGACCTAATTCCGAGTGACGACTTAAGGAGATTTCAGCTATAAATACTCGTCATTTTTCTCTCTTTTTGGGATCCGGATTTCGAAGCGATGAAGTGCTGCCATTTTGAGAGCTCGACTTCTACACTTCTTCACTTCTTTTCTCCACTTTAATCTTGTGCTTCCTTCCATCCAAATCGAAGATCAAGTTGAAGATTCAAGAGCTTATCTTCATCCATCGAAGATAGATTTCATCGATTGAAGCGGATTGGTGATAGATCGAGATTTATCCTTCGCTGTCCAGATCTGAAGCGTGTTGATTTGGGGTTGTTTAGGTGATTTTGTGAGTGGTGATTATCTCTCACACGGATCCAAAGGAGTATATCGGATCGTTGGCTTGATTTGGTGTTAAAATAGTGATTTCCATGCATTTTCCTAATCCTAAGTATAGATCCATATAGATCCATTGTTCATGATGATTTGACATCCATTTTACTACATGTTAACCTATGCAAGTTCATTCATCAAGATTATAGAGATATTGTTCATGTTTTCATGCTTGTTAGACTTTTGACTCTTTATTTACGAAATTGCCATTATTGTTATAATTGTCTTTTTAGATCATATTTGAATGCTTGATTACTTGGATTAATGTTTGACTTGATTGATTGCTATGAATTAGATGATTGATGATTTGATTTAGACAAGTTGGTCGAAGATGATTCAAAAGCTAAGGGAAAGGCTCTTGAATTGGAAAAGCTGCTCGTGGCATATGTAGCGGATGATGAAGCTCATATGGATAGATTTGATGATGATGTTGAGATGAAGCTTTGCTATGATGATGATGAGGCGAAGCATGATATGAGATAGTCTTGGTCTAATCCAGACGGGATCATTCCAAGCATGTTGATAACTCGGTGATATGGTTCGAGTTAGAGGATAATGGTTTGCTCGAGAGGCGCTTGAGCTAGTATGGAAATAGTCGACGAGGAGGATGACTAGAAGGCTGAGATTTCATCGTTGTTGAAGGTTCTAGCATGCTCAAAGCAAGAGTACGTTGGGCAGATTCGATAGTCCCTGAAGGCTAATGATTGATAGTCAAGTACTCTGGGCAGATTCGATAGTCCTAGGCACGGGTCACGATGACGTGCAGGAGTTATGTCTAGAACCGGGGTTTCCATTAGCCCTTGACGGATGGCTGAAAGAATGTGCCGGTCATTCAATTAACGATGATATCGAAGCAATGATAACAGTGATAGCCAGAGTCATGGATGTTTGGTTGTATCGTCATTCGGTCTCAAGAGCGGTATTTTCTGGGTGCTTATCTGATCTTGGTTTAGGCCTTGGGGGTTTGTACTTAGAAAACATCGCCCTTGACTCGAGTGATAATTGCTTTACCTTAAATTGTGTGCTTTGCTATGATTGCTTCTACTTAGTGTGTGTCTGGGGGCTATCACTGTAGAAAGAGGTTGGAGTGGGAAGGTTGTATTCTATTCCTTTTCCTTTATGCTCTTTTGGTATGTTGTTAGTTAATTTACTGCTCACTAAGACTGTTGTCTGACTCAAGGCTTTATGTTTTAACTCTTATTGCCTTGGGCTGTTCGTCCATTTTGGGACGGGCAGACTAGGTAGCAGGTGACAGGTGTTGTTCTTGCTTTCCACGGTGTTGATATCGAAGGCGAGCTGGAGGATTGCATATTATCTTCTTATTATATGTACTGGGTGTTCCGCTGTTTGTATTTTCTCTGAGTGTTTTGTAGTGATGCTTGTTGTATTGACTATTCAGATGTTTGTATTCAACTATTATGAAGTTTTATTGATGAGATTCTATTTTGTGAAGCTTCACTATATGTATGTTCTATTGTATTGTATTGATGAGATTCTATTCTATTGTATTCAACCCCTAACTCGTCGGTCGTTGTCTGGTTATTTTGTTCTACTTAGACGGTCTCCTATTTCTTGGAAGACTAAGAAGCAACCTACAGTGGCTCGTTCATCTGCAGAGGTCGAATATCGTGCTATGGCAGTTACTACTTGTGAACTTAAGTGGTTAAAATCATTGCTGCGTTCTCTCGGTGTGCTACATTCTATGCCGATGCGACTGTTTTGTGACAACCAGTCTGCTCTTCATATTGCGAAGAATCCAGTGTTTCATGAGCGAACAAAGCATATTGAAGCTGATTGTCATTTTGTTCGTAATGAGTTACAATCTGGAAGTATTTCCACGGCATATGTTCCAACAGGGCATCAACTAGCGGATATATTGACAAAAGCTCTTGGGCGTCAGCAGTTTGCATTTTTATTACGCAAGTTGGGCATTTGTGATTTACATTCTCCAACTTGAGGGGGAGTGTTAGGATATATTTATGTATATATCTGAGTTTGAATAAGCACAGGCTTGTGTGTGCGTGAGTTTAGGAGTTGATAAGATATATTTATGTATATATCTAAGTTTGAATAAACAGGCATGAGTTTAGGAGTTTGAATAGGCTAGTAAATAGGAAGCCACGTCATTGTAAGGTTGAACTATATATTGAGGTTAATAGCGAATGAAACGAGCAGCAGTTTTTCTCATATTTCTTCTTTGTTTAACATACTCCGCTCAAGTCCATGCAAACACAATATCCAATGTGGTTAACCACAGACGACCAGTATATATGTTTTTAATTGTAGAAAAAGATCACTGCTTTGAGCCAAATATAAGCGGTGATAAACAAGATAAATCTAGTAATGTTATAACTACAACCTTCCAATTAAAATGTAAAATTATGACCGATAAATCACTACTTGCTCCATTAAAATAATACAAAAAATTTCTAAATATATTGCATTTAGGACATGGAATTTCTCTTCAAGGGGATTTACCCCAGTCAATGGACTTGCTCGCTTTATCCTGGAGCCAGTCTTGTTCATATTAATATCAGTATTGGCATGATTGATTTTAATTGTTCGGGTAAATAGAGCTAAATAACAAGTAACACAATACCACAATATACATGATTTTATCAGCTACGCACCAAGGGTCGGCGATATTAATGATTTCAATTCAAACACGATTTTCTTTTCCTCAAATCATAAGGAAGATTCGACAAGCTAACACCATCTGAGGTCTAGAAGAAAGAAAGCCAAATTCTTACCATCTTCATCGAGAATCTGGACGTGAACAAGCAGAATCTTGAATCCAGCAAAGTTATCTCGAACAATTTTTTCAATGGTCCAATCGAAGGCGGTTCTGCTGCTAATTGAAGCGTGCGGGTAACCTTTGATTGATGATTCGTTCACTCCCATCAAAATCCTTGTTTGAACTGACGCCATTTCTAGATTTTACTTTTCTTCTTCTGAAAATGGGCTGAGTTGTTAATTGAATCTTATTTCATTTCAATACCTTTGTGTAGTTTCTTATCCACGTAGAGAGGCAGAGTCGAAGCCTTATCCCAATCCACTTCAACCTACGATTCCCAATCCAAAGCCAAGACTCTTATGACTTCAGCTTTCGACAGGGTCAAAACCTCAATTCCAACTGAATTAGCCTTGGATCCTAAAACTAAAACCTTAACCATTAAGTAACTTAGCTTTCGACTGGGTCGAAACCCACTAAGTCAAACCTTACTTTGAGATTCATAGAGCTATGCATTTGTGTTTTACAACAGCTTCGAAAGGAAGGCTTTCGAAGGGTAAACTATACCATCTCAGCAAGCTCGAAAGGCTGATAAAAAAAGAAATTAATCAATTCGACTGGGTCGAAAGGTGGATACAAGGTCTACGCTAAACCATCCTATTCGAAAGGGCAATCAAAGAGAATACACACTCACCAATCTTTCCAACTGAATTAAAGGAGACCAAAAGAGACCAAACTCTTTCCTCAACTTTACTTTGGGGTGTTGACAAAGTTTATTGTTAACAATTATTATCTAGGTTTCTTCGCATTTGGGCCTCAAGATTCGTCACCCCACCTTAGACCTTCTCCTTAAGCTCTTATAACTTCGTCATTACAAATGTATCCCTATGCCATATAAAATAATTCATCTAACGTCTCATATTCATTCATTATCAAGTCCTTGTAGAAAGGTGTATTCTCCCATAGCCTGAAAATCGAAAATGATGACAATCAACTTGGATTCTTCAGTAATTCTCTTTACCTTCACAAAAACGTCATTAAATCCTTTACAGTATTCTCTTTGTGATTCATTCCTTGTTTGAATGTTTGCAAGCAAATTAACCCTGACTTTTGTATCTCGAGATACAAAGAACTGGGTCGAAATTCTGTTGTTAACTGCTCCCACAAGCTTATAGGGTTACGTGGGTAATGCTGGTACCACTTTACAGTCAAACCAGTAAATGTTGAGGGTAGAAATCTACATTTCACTTTATCCAAATCCAGCTTGACTTCCACTTGCATACGTATGAATTCAAGTAGTCCTCCGGCTCATCTAACCCATTACAAGTTTTAGTATTCAATACCCTGGGGGCAATGACGCTCTCATTATTTTTTTGGTAGAAGATTTTTTACTTTCGTCTCTAACTTTGAACTAAACATCTCATCTTGTATCTTTTGAACTTGTTCAATTATATTTAACAACGGTTTTTTCATCTTTCGGTCTCCCCAAAGCTAAGTATATCATCGCAACCAAAACAAACCCTATTATTCTTACCACCCAGGTTATGTCTCTCGGTATTAGCAAGACATTCCAGTTTTTCGGGAAGGGATTATTTCGATCACATCATCTTCATTCAAACAAGACCATTCCCCTCGGACCAAACTTGCTTTCCTTTCATTGTTGATTTATCAAGATTCACTTCTTGATGAAAGAACAAAAAATTGACCAAAGAGTATGAAAAAATAAAGTTGATTTTTGAAGATCACCAAGCACCAAGTGTACTTAGGTGATTGATGCAAGCTTGTGAAAGCACCTATCGCAGTTTTTTCGTGCAAGCTAGTGGAAGAGGTGCTTTTATTAAAAAAAATTGAATAAGAAATAATATATATTATACCAATTGAAATAGCAAAAAATACTTTAAAAATATAAGTTTTAATGTAGTTTAGCAATGATCTCCTATAACTGTAGAGTAATATATTCTTTTATTACTCCAATAAAAGTTATAAAATGAATGATGGAATCAAAACCTTTTTTTATTAAAATGCAGTCATACATATGCAATAAAGATGCATAAGATCAAGAGATATTTTGCGAGAAAGATGGTGCTTTATTAAATCGCCTTGGTCTCTGAAATCCAGTTTACTTGGCATAAGACTCGATATTGATTGACCGATTCAAACGAGTATGTCAGGTTTGGTAGTAGAGATCCGTGTCAGCAGTACTAAACAGTTTGGTTTTTGTCTTATAGAATTGCAACAGAGATGCGAACTAAACTTTGGGACTATATAAGATTGATGTGTTCATGTGCTTGACATGCAAGCAGGGCGACAGAGTTATTTCGTTAATGCACGCTAGCAAATGGGTCTAAAGAAATGGTACGTGCGGCCTTGGTAAAAGAAGTGATCATCATCTTTGAGTGGATCAATCAAAGGGTGCCGAAAAATTCTCAAAACAGCGGGATCTCAATGAATTATTGTACTTCCATTATTATATCTCTAGTAATATGACGTATTTTGGTACTTCTATTGCCTTATTTTATTATGATGTATGATGTCCTACACTATTGTAAACTATGATGTATAAAGAATTTTTGTGTTTCTAATTAATCGATAACGATAACAGTGAACTAAGTTGTTGACCATTTACTCCGCTCAAGTCCATGCAAACACAATTCTCCACTAGCTGAAATTCCTCTTTTCCAACTTCGCTCAGATGCCCTTTGAATGCGCCTTTCATTTGACTTTGCTCATATCCAATGTCGCTAACCATAGACGACCAGTATATATGTTTTTAATTGTAGAAAAAGATCACTACTTTGAGCCAAATATAAGTGGTGATAAACAAGATAAATCTAGCAATGTTGTAACTACAACCTTCCAATTAAAATGTAAAATTATGACCGATAAATCACTACTTGCTTCACTAAAATAATATATAAAAAAATTCTAAATATATTGCATTTAGGACTTGGAATTTCTCTTCAAGGGGATTTACCCCAGTCAATGGACTTGCTCGCTTTATCCTGGAGCCAGTCTTGTTCATATTAATATCAGTATTGGCATGATTGATTTTAATTGTTCGGGTAAATAGAGCTAAATAACAAGTAACACAATACCACAATACACATGATTTTATCAGCTACGCACCAAGGGTCGGCGATATTAATGATTTCAATTCAAACACGATTTTCTTTTCCTCAAATCATAACGAAGATTCGACAAACTAACACCATCTGAAGTCTAGATGAAAGAAAGTCAAAATCTTACCATCTTCATCAGGAATCTGGACGTGAACAAGCAGAATCTTGAATCCAGCAAAGTTATCTCGAACAATTTTTTCAATGGTCCAATCGAAGGCGGTTCTGCTGCTAATTGAAGCGTGCGGGTAACCTTTGATCGATGATTTGTTCACTCCCATCAAAATCCTTGTTTGAACTGACGCCATTTCTAGATTTTACTTTTCTTCTTCTGAAAATGGGCTGAGTTGTTAATTGAATCTTATTTCATTTCAGTACCTTCGTGTAGTTTTTTATCCACGATGGTGTCAAGGTTGTTGTCGGTAGTGACATGGCGAAAGGCAGACTTGCCAAATGTTGGGATTTGGATTAACTTAGCTGTAAATGAATTTGTCCGTTACACAGGCAATAAAGAGATTCACGTAGTTAACTAGATTGAGGCCCGTGCTTCGCACACGGCTCCATTAGAGGGTTTGAAGGGGGATATTATATGAGTTATTATTCCTGTTGTCCTGTATTTGTTTTGGTATTATGCAAAGCTTAATAATAAGGTATACGGTATTCGTTATGATTGCAATGTAGCAATTGGAATATATCTGATTTTTGTAACCAGGATGGTAAAAAGTCATGTTGAAAAATTACTTAATGAGTAGCAATAGGTACATGAATGTTATTAAAAGACAAAGAAAGAGCACATAGTGATAGAGAAGAGCGAGAAAAAAAAACAGAATGTTAAATACAGAAGGAAGAGTAGGAAGTTTATTATGTAACAATGGAATTATTTATTTTTTGTCCTGCGCCTTTCTCCAACTTATTTACTGGGCAGTTATATTTATTTCTTTCTGCGCTTTTCTCCACATTGAGTGCGGACAGAGCGTAGTGGACTGCCAATATCTTCTTCATCCTACGAAAAATAAAATGTTGTTTAGTACCTTTGCTTAGGTTGGTACCAGCAATTATAGTTATGGAAAAACAAAGATCAGGAAAGTTTTATAGTAGAAATGGGAAGGTTAATATGGACTTGTACAGTATTATAATGAAAAGTTGACAGTGGAATATATGTTGAAAATAATAATAAATTAAAACTATATAAATTGTAGAAATGGTTAATGCAAAGTGTGTCAACAGACGTACAGCTATGTAAATTTCTCTTCTTCCACCCTTTTTTGTAGTTGATGGAGGAGGATTGCTTTCAGTACTTTCATTGAGAACATCATCAACGGCCTACATGAATTTTAAATTAATGTCGAACATAAATAGTTTGAGTACAGAACTTCAACCACTTTGTTAGAGTAGTCAAATGTTTTATTACCGGTTTCTTTCCTTTGTAATCAGATGTAGTTGAAGTGGTGTAGGTGGATTGGGTTGAACCATTACTAACGTTTGTATTTTGTGTAGTCAAGGTTGTGGTCTAAAATATGGTACACAAATCATAAAAGAGAAAAATGTTAAAAAAGGTAGTTGTTTTAAAAATTTAACTGTAGTGAAATATTATTGTACATATAATTACACGAACTTTTTGTGATGCCGAAGAAGATAACTGAGAAGACATGATTTTCTTTGTTATTTTTCGAGCAGTGAGGATTGTATCTTTGTTATTCATTTCGTAGTTGTTCGGCCTAAATTCAAAAATAGCGTCTATTCTTACTGGCTGTTGAAAAATGTTTTCCACCTTCTTATCTCCGTTTTCCAGAAGTAGAGAAAAACAGAAGCACTAAAGGAAATGAAAAAATGGTGAAAATGTAACGGTAAAGATAATATTAATTTATGAAATTTTTTAACCATCTTTGAGATTTTGATCATTTCATCCACGTTCACACCAAGAAGTTTCTCTGCCTCTTTGTCAAACGCGGTCACAGTTGATGAGGTAGTACCATCAACAATATCGATGTTCAAACGATCCCTGTGGAAGAATAGGTAATTAAAATATATAATAATGATAGTTTGGCTAAGGTAAAGAGATATCAACCTATTAAGAGGTTCTTTCACCGGTTGGTGGCATCTGGAACATAAGTATTGTGTTCCTTCAAGATATGCAGATCCTTTACACATCATGCATGACATGTAAAACCAAGGTGAAGAGGTCCTCAATTTAGTGATCGTAGCATGAACAATGTATTTTTTCCCTAAACATATAAGACAGTACATTAACAAATAGGCAAAAGGATCGAATATTAAAAACATAACGGAAAGATATATTAAAAAAAAATTTATAATGGTTTAAAAAAGTAAGGGAGGGAATAATATGTAGGAAGCAGTTATAGTGTTATGGTCATTTAAACTGCATCATGTAAGCAGGCAAATGTGATTGTAATCATGAACATAATGTTGGGTTTCGTCAAAGAAAAAAAAACATACTCGACAATTTGCAGCTCTAATCTCTTCTTGAAGATGTGCTATAGTGGACTGAACAGTTTCTACATCATCGTTCTCGTCCGTAGAAGGAGTCTTGTTAAGAAGAAGCAGTTTTTTGTTGATGGCATACTGTGTACTGAGAGAGGAAATTAAAACCATACAAAAAATTATAAGCAGAGCTAATACAGTAAATGCAGTAAGAGTATAATCAAGGTTTAAGCAAATACCTCTCAAAATATTCATAGACGGGGGAGACTTTTATATTAGTGTATATCTTGGTTGCTTTAGTGGAGTCATAAACTACCGATCCTGCAGTTGAAGATAGTAGATATGTAATAAGCACAATAACGGTAGTAGTGAACAAATAATTATTATATCTATGATTAAATAAGCAAGTACTTACCTGCATAAACAGAAACTGAGGTAGATGTAACAACTATTGGTATTGGATGGGAGTATGTTTGAAGCAATGACTCATCGATCAAATTTTTTTTTTCAAACCAAAGAGATACAATAGATGATTTCCCACTGCGCATATAAAGGAACATCAATTATTTATAAGTAAGATTGACATATTTTGATGTTGGATAAACTGTAATGTAGGTAGAGAGCTATATACAACCTTGTTAATTCAAGGTGAAGTTGTCTTTTGAGTGATTGAGTTCCATCTTGTCTAGTAATATGAAGAACAGGGGTAATAGAACAGAGAATGCCTCCTACGTCTAATCCGGTTAAAAAATTGGTTAGGTACTATTCCAACTGACAAATGGTGAGCTAAGAGAGTTTAAAACCAAAAAAATTGTAGACGAACCTGTAAGTTGACCTTTCTTGTTAATTCGAGAGGGAAGTATGTCATCATCCACAAATCCAAATTTGTAGCGAGGAATGTTGTTTGTATCTTCATGTACCTTCCTTACTTGAGTGTCCACCCTAATGATAATAGCTAATGGCTCATCAATAGCCTTAAAATCTTTATCTGAGTCTTGTACGTTGAACTTGGTAATCTCATATATAGACTGCTCCTCGAACATATTTTCAAATCGATGTAAATTGTGCTTACGTACAACTGCCATTTTCTGATTCCCCTATAGAAGACAGTCCATATAAACACATAAATGAATAGATAATTTGGGTGTTAATAAATGTAGATGGAGATTTTACCTCACTGTCCAGAAGTTGTAAGTTTAGAGAGTAAGGTTCATTTGTCTTCTGGCTGACCAAAATCCAAAGTCTTCCCACACGAACTTTGATTGTGTTCCAGTTGGTACCATAGACTAAGTTGGCAAGCAATTGAAAATTATTGTCCATTGTATCTTCATAAAGAAAACATAGCAGTGGAAGTTAGCAACTTTTCAAATTTATTAGTAGAATGACGTATAAAAATAAGTGTGCAAGCAGGAAAGAAAAAATAGTATTTACCTGGAAAGCTAATTAGCAGTTTGTTATGAATGGTAGGGTAGACAGAAATAAAGTAGATATAATGGTGGATGTCACCCATACAACGGTAAAATGCGTGTAAAACGTTATATGAAGTACAGATTACAAAATGAAACGGTTAGTGGAGTAACGAAAAACAGGCTGACCAATTATTTTACGTCAGTGCAGTAACGAAAAACAGGCTGACCAATTATTGTACCATATATAAAACGTATTTGTTTAAAAGTTGTGGTGATTGTATGATCATATGACTGAGCATGGCCCGTTGCGATTTATTGTATGGGCATATTTTTTTTATAGTTATAATTAGTATCTGTTATAAAATATGTTATTCGTTGTTTAGTAGCAAACATGTTTTACGCATTTATACTACAGGTTTGTCTGTACTATAGAATTTGACATCAACCAGTTGTATACACGTTAAAGTACCACTTAAAAATTTCAAAAAATTTGCATGTGCTTCTATTAGTGACACGTAAAAAATGTTCAGGTACCACTTGCAGTAGTCTGTATAGAAAACAAAATTTTAGACGCTAATTGTTCCAACCATTTTTCGGTTTTATATTCTAATGTGGCTGAAAGTTGGAGGAGGCCAGTGTTATTTTAGAAGAAAAAAAACAATGTTCTGCCATTTCTGACTTGAGATGTTGACAACACATTAAATTTTAAAATGATGGAAACACAGTAAATGTTGAACGTGTAAAACAGTTGTAAGTAATTATTATACCCAGTTAAAAATATGGGTATAGAAATTACCGAGCTTCTGAAAATCTGAACTGTATGTTATAATTGCCAGCACATTATCACGAACGTGTAAACCATTGTGTCCACACAAGAAGTACGAATGGTACTTGCAAATTTGGGATGACAGAGAATAGGTTTTCTAAAGGTTTTTATATTAGTAATATTTGTTTTGTCCCTTTTATTTTCTATAACCTCATGCATTGCATGTAGACGACCACGACATCACATATACATGACAGTAACTTCACATATAAATTTTTGAACGCATGCTGACGTGGACAGTTGAACTGTATTATTTTGCACTTACTTATTTTGAGGTAATGTATTTTGCTAAACGTTTTAATCATTCATGCGAGTTACATGGAAGTTGAATTTGATCTATCCGTTACATACAGATTTAGTTGTAAAATAGATAAGCTTATGAAAATATGAATTGGAGGTAATAAGTTGCCAGCAAAGAACTTTGAACGTGTAAATCAGTGCGTCCACACAATTATGGCATGCAATTATGTAAAGTAATACAGTGAAACAATAATGGGTTATGATGTAGATATCTGTAGACTGTTTTGCAGCATATTTATTTATTTTAAAAAAGGAAAACCATGTTCAGCACACTATACATTATTGCCTAATTAAGTAATGATGCAAACGCATGTACAACAAAATGATCAAATTTTAAATTAATCTCTTCCTGAGACTTCTCTAATCAATATTTGTCACCAATTTTATTTACATTCTACAAACAGATCATAGCAAAACTGGCAAAATTTTAAATACAAAGTCTAAAATTGTAATGATTTATTCGTACAGATGAATAAACGTAACTATAAGCAATATACTGCTCCCATATAAAGCTGCAAATCCAGATGTCAAGGAGGTGTGAAATCTCTCATCTTCTTCTCCATATGCGATGGTAGTAATAGATTAGCAAAATTTTCCACTGTTAGAAGAAGCATAATTTTAACAAAAATACAGGCTCAGCTAAGAAAAAGTAGAACAACTCGGCACATTTTTATGTTGCATAAACACAGACATCAAGCAGTTAATGAAATAGGAAAGACAATAATTTGGATGATAGTAATATTCAGAAATTTGTTTAAAATGCAACAAAATGATAATGGAAAAAGTGACAGTATTATAGTTATAGTTCAACTGGATGATTAGTTAAATCAAGTTAAATTCAAAGTACTCTGTCAACAGTCAAGCAACCGGCATCCAAAGAAAAAAGGGAAATTTACAAAACCAAAAAAGGACCGTCTACCCATTGTGTGCCATGTAGAAAATATTAAAATGTACAAACATAAGAAGTGAAAAATGCAGCTCATAGTAAAAGTCATTGGTTTCATACCATAAGAAACTCGGAAGACAAAGACAGAGGCGTGGATATCGTATGAGAACTGCTAAGCTTGCTCAGTTGGTTGTGCACAGTCTTCTGTATGAGGCAGATCTGCATATATATATATATATATATTAGAAAAACATAACTGGAATGGGGATTCAATTACGAAGTGTAATAAGATAGATGGAAACCAGACCTGTCAGGTTGTCGAAGACTTCTTTGTACACTATGTTCTGCGTGTAGTTTCTACGCTCGTCGGTGTGCTGCCCTAGTAATATCTTTAACCCCTGTTCATAAGATGTCCTGGATATAGCAACATACAGTTGCCCATGCGTAAATACTGGACGGGGCAGATATATTCCGACATGTTTTAAAGTCTGACCCTGACTTTTGTTGATTGTCATCGAAAAACAAACCCTTACTGGAAATTGTCTACGTCGTAAAATGAAAGGCCATTTTGTATCAGTTGATGTAAGAACAATTCGCGAGATCAAAACTTTATTGCCAATATTGGTCCCAGTCACGATCTCAGCTTCTATAACCCTTTTTGACAGTTGGTTGATAATAAGTCTTGTACCATTACACAAACCCAGATTATGATTTAAATTGCGAAGCAACATTATTGGAACACCAATTTTCAAACGAAGTTCATGATTTGGAAGACCTGAAATTTTAAGACTGTTTAAGAACTCCGTTGGATACAGATTGTGTATATCTTCATTTGAGTCAGAAATTGAACTAATTGAATCTGCACTTAAATAGCTTGTGAGACACCCACCACAAACACTTAGCACATAAGAATTAATTTCCTCCACACAATCATTGGTTGGTGCCAGTATACACCTATCTCTTAGGTACGCATGGTTCATTATATTAGTATTATTTAAATTAGGGTAAATGCTATCAACTATATCCTTTACTGCATTTCCGCTGGAAGAAAGAAGATATTTAGGAGGGATTGCAATCCAATTTGGCTCTTCACCATCAACCAAAGAAAAAGTGGGTAATTTACCATTGCCCAAATCCAGAATCCATTGTGAAAATTTGCTGAGGTCATCAATTTCGGTTTTAGTTAAATTACCACACTGCAACCGCATGTTGACCGTTAATGTGAAAACTTTACATTGGCTCCACAAATAAGATTGGTTAATAGCAGAACGCACAATCATTTGTCTAGATCCTTTACGAACAACCGGTAATGTCTATCTAAAATCTCCTCCAAGTAAGATTGTCTTACCTCCAAAAATATTTTTGTTAGGAGCATTTGAATTAGTGCTTAAAATATCCCTAAGACTTTTCTCGAAAGCCTCTAATGCATTACGGTGTATCATGGGTGCTTCATCCCATATAATTAAATCAGCTTTACGCAGAAGATCAGCAAGAGAAGATTGCTTTGAAATATCACATGTTGAGGAGTCATCTAAATTAATAGGAATTTTGAATTTAGAGTGTGCAGTCCTTCCACCTGGAAGAAGCAAGGATGCAATGCCAGATGAAGCAACTGCTAGTACGATTCTCCCCTCCGCTCGTAAGCAAGATATAATAGTCTTCCATAAAAAGGTTTTTCCAGTACCTCCACTTCCATAAACAAAGAAAAAACCACCCAACGACATACGAACCGTAGAACAAACAACATCAAATACATTTTTTTGATTAATGTTTAAACATGGTAATAGGCTGTTTGCTTCCTCGTTCAGTAACAGAGAATCATATCCCTCTTCCTCATCTATTAAAGCATTATCTGTACGATGCTCCGTTAAAATATATTCCAAGTCAACATTCCAAAACTCTTTAATAGTTCTACCACTTCTATGTAATATTTTGTCCAGTTCAATAAGCGAAGCAGATTTCAAATAATGGTTTACGTGCGGGGTACTATTATCTAACTTTTCTTGCTCTCTCCATATTATGTCTTCAGATAAATTTTCCCAATGTTTTTCCCACAACTGTTCAGGTTTAGATACCTCACAGAACATAAGCATCCTCACGAACATATCATGCAACGATGATGGCGACGCCCATATAGCTGCTTGAATTAGTGCTTCATCCCACTCATTGTCGTCTTCCAGTAATCCACGAGCAACGCAAGCATTTTTGAAGTTATCATACAACACACCGTCAACTGTCCGAATATCTTCAAAAGAAGTTGGACCCTTAACTATGTTTAGTAACATACGAAGGTAAAACCTCTCTTCGGATGTAGGATGAGCATAATATATACGTCCTATCATGTCTCCTTTCTGCCTTACTTTCCATTTCTTTTTTGCTTTATCCCATACCCACTTTGTAGGAAATTCAATGTATGTAAGCTCACGAGCACTGTCGCAAGACCTATTTGTTTGCATCCACTCGGTAAACATTGATTTCTCCAAATTAGGCCTGTTTTGCAAATCAGTCAAATCATCTGTATCATCGAAAAACACAGTTTGCTCACCAGGAAGATGAAACATTAGTCTCTCAACGGCTGGTGTACGATACTGAATGTCAAACTTAAAAATCCTCCAAGTTGCTTCAGAAGCTGACACGTATCTACAGTCAAGATATGTCTTAACTTCATCAACCTCACGAACAAAAGTTTTACCACTGTTAACGTTGTTGTCTATGATTACGCTAGCTCTGTCGTGACCGTTGTTAATATATTTGAACAAATACTTAACTGATCGTGCCCTGTTACATATTTCGACATTAATGTGAGCTTGATATTTCACCACCAAATCAACATTGTGTGGAATAACCCAACTGTTGTCTTGATGAAAATCATTAGCAACAGGGGTGTACCTACCATTATTTCTACGACGGTATAAAGGGTAACCTTTTTTGTCAAAATTTGTTTGCTCACAATATTTTTTTTGGATAATGCTTTGAACAACTTCCACTAACCATACATGGAAAATTAGGATTTACCTCTCCACAAGGCCCGTGAATCATATACTGACATACTGATTGATAAGCAAAAGGATTAGAATTTACATCGGGAATTTCGGCAGAAACAACTCCATCTACATCTGCAACCGTCTTTGGCCTATCATTCGCAGTTACAAATATAAGCACATGAGCATGTGGAAGTCCTCTCTTTTGAAATTCTATGGTGTAGATACTGCAAAGGAGAAAAAATAATAGTACGTATACATGAAAAATAATGTTATGGATAAAATAAAATTTACCTGATTTTACTTTACCAAAGTGTTGTTTCTCCTTTATATCATTCATTAGCTCCATTAGCTTTATATGAAACACACGGGAAACTATATCAGGTCTGTCTTCTGTTCGCTGACCAGGAATAAGTTCCAACGCACTTTCAATTTCTGGCCATTTTGGATTACAGGTAAATGTTAAAAAATAATCGGGAGAACCGGCCCACCGACAAATTGCCATTGCGTCCTGATAGTTTTGAACCATGTACCTAGGACCACCGGTGAAAGAAGATGGTAGTATAATCTTTTTCCCTATGCAATATGCAGATGTGTCACCAACGCCTATCGCATCATGCAAACCACTATAAACTTCACATCTTAGCTTGCCCTGATGACCTCTTACCCATGATAACCTGTCTTCTTCAATACATGTATATGCATCAACAATAAACTGCTGGAAAAGACGTCCACCCATCAACAGTATGGATCCATCTTCATTTCTATGGTGAAGTCGATAAGCATAGTACTTCCGCATTGTAACCGTCAACCGCTTCATTTCTCTACTGTTATCACAAGCCCTATACTGTATATCAGGTCGAAAACCATCTTCACCATGCGGAAATAAAATTGGATACTGCATAGCCATAAAAGAAGGATGCTTCTCATTTATTCGCTTTAATAAACCGCTTCGCTCCTCTATAATAATGTCTCTGTGCCCACAGGAGTCAACATTTGCAATGTCAGTTAATGCCGCAATCTCGGATGAAGTGGGAAGAATATACTGTCTACCATCCCTATATCTTCTCTCACACAGCGTCAAACATATTGGTTGGTATTCGGTGTTATGAAATCGATCCCTTGCCATTCTGAAAACTTGCGCTAGCACATTGCATTGGTCAAACATGCGTATTAAACTATTAACAATTTCTACATCCAGTCTATCTTTTGCATTTGCACCATGCACTGTTAACCTATTCTCAACTTCGTTTTCAATGTCATAAAAATATAGTTGCGCAAATTTAGGTTTACCGGTCGTGGGCAACAACGATCCTACTCTGTGGTAATTTTGACCATTTATACGAAAAATGTATGCTGATCGACCGTTGTTTATAGAATTGTCAACGTGCCCACCCATTGATGTGAAAGCAAATAGCGAGTTGTAAGTTCGAATGTTCTCCCTGAACTTTCTACAACGTTGGCCCCTGTTGTACCGTACTAAATTCATCAAATATTGTGGGCAGGCCTGATATAATGGGAGTTGAACTTTTCCTTTTCGACAGCAAATAGAGAATAAGGGATTAGAAACCGTACTTCCTTTTTTAACCCTTTCGTGAAACCACAAAATTGCACCACAATGGCTGCATGTACAGGCAGGAGGTCCTAGGTTTTGCGCAGAAAACATTTTTCTTGAAACAGAAAAATTACATTTACCATAGGGTGGAGACAATAGAAAAGAAAGCAGTAAAGTAACCAAAGGTTCAACATACGAACTGTTAGATGCCCACCAATGGAAGAACTTGTTTGCAAATAAACACAATTCTGAGAATGAGTGTGAAAGTTGATGGAGCCGTAATCAAAAGAAGGGATGGACAATTTAGGGCATACAATCATCGTATGATCACCTGCTATGCGACATGGAGAAAAATAGTTAGGGCCTTTTTGGTTGAAAATGAAAAGTACAGTAGGTGATAAATAAACATTCGGAAAATAATATATTTTTTATCCCAACAGCCAATCACTATTGTTCAATGATTTTCATAGATAAATGGTACTATTACATGAACTCTATTTGAACACATAATGCAAGGTATGTTATTGTTCCATACGCTTTAGCACTAATAACAGGTTGAACATGAACGTAGATCAGTCTGTCAAAAAGGGTAAGTACGGTGTTCCATGTTATCGAACTTGAATATTGCACATACAGACATAAAAAATTACAACGTACAGGGTTATGTACTATAAGTAGTAGAGGATAAAATACCTGGAGAGTTCCTGTGTCGTCGATGTTTAATATGTGAGTATCTAAAATAGCGGTTCACTCTGCATACTGCAAAAGAAGACAGTCAAATACAGCATAGTCATCCAGTAGAAGTGAGCAAAAGAAAAAAGAAATACCCGCCTGCTCTTTTATGTTTCTCTAGTAGGCAGAAAATGTGTACGAAGGCTTCTCTATGAATTTTGCATAGGTAGCTTTTGCAGTCAGACAAACCAATAGTAAGAGAGTTGTAGGAGCAAGCTGTACAATCATACCAGGTTCTGTAGGCATGTTGTTTGACTCTTTTTTCCCTCAATATCAATCTTCGTTTTGCACGGAACAGTCGACAATGCTGCAGATAGTGAAATAAAGAGTGTAAAAGTATAGATCAACCGTGTATCTGTGCTATTGTTAGTAAATCATGTACAATGGTCTAGATGTATGTGGGTAAAGGCAGAACAAACAAAAATATTAGTTATATATCACAAAAGAGAATAATCATGTGATGGCAGTGAGTAGGTAGTAGGGTTGAGTGGACATAGTAAACTTAATGTGTTGGTTATAACGAATGGGGGAAGATCTGTTAGATTTTTGTAGAAAAGTATTGAAAGGGTGTAGGTTTACTTACCAGTCGACGACAGTTGTGATCGTGCAAATCAGAAATTGTTCTCCGTATCATCGGTATCATTCAGGTTGGTGAACAAAAAGACATCAGATTTTGTCCAAATTAGAATACCTAAAGACATTGGGCTATCAAGGTCAGCACTGTTTCATATAGTAATAAGGAGTAGATTAATTACCTTAAAAGTACTTGTGCCACCTATGCTTTTAGTGCGAATACCTAGCATGTATTGAATGTTTGAGTAAAACAGAACTTAAATTGAAATTGCTCACCAACAGTCTGTAAAAAAATCAAATAAATTAGCTAAAATTTAGTTTTGTATTAAGGACATACACCCAGTTTGGTTTCAAAAATGAAGTATATACATGCAACCTGCAAAATGTAGTTGCAGAATAACTAATCTGTCTTTGTAGAATGAAAATTAAAATTAATAGTCAGCGTCTGGGAGTTCAAATAAGACGGATAGATGATAGGTCCATGTACTATAAGCTTCATCACCTCTTGATTAGAGTACAAAGAAAAATAGAATGTAGGAAAATTTCACTACAAACATTCAGTTATTTGTTGTGAAACTAAGTAAATTGCTTACAAAGTCCTAAGTGCTAAATTTGGTTTACCATGAGTTTCAGCATGATTTTTGTTTTTGAAGCATAATATTAAATTATCAATATACATAGAAATAACTTGTCATAAATTTTGTTCGCATCTTGCAGATTATTACGAAAGAATCCCTTTTGGATGCACAGGTAAAATTTAAAATTTCTTGCTTAATTATCCCATCTTATGCAAAATTGTTAAAAATCCAAACAATGTATTTGGGTGTTGAATTATAATCATGACAGAAAAAAGATTTGAGAAAGGTAATGGACCTGTTATCTATAAGCGAGCAGCATGCAAGGACAGTATTGATTCACTACAGATGGAATGTTGATAGGATATTTGAATTGCTTGAGCAGATGGGAAATGAGCTATTGTTTTCTAAAGCTGTTATTACAATTGTTAGAAATGAAGAGGTGGATCTAAGTTCCTCATCCGTATACACATGTAATATATGTTTTGAGGAGATTTCTACTGATTCGGTCACTGAAATGGATTGTGGCCATTGTTATTGCAATTCTTGTAAGTGTTGTATCAGTTTTAAAATTAATGTGTGTAGTGTAATAATCATGCGACCAATAAAAAGAGTTTCAAATTTTACAAACAATATTTGAGAAATACAACGTGAATATGCTGCTAAAAATATATCCTCTGTAACTGATCAAAGAGGACATAGTTTGGTGGTAGCTAACAAAATCAATTTTATCATATAGTCATACACATTTTATTACTGATAGCTGGCACCCGCGCTTTCAGCAAGGGCTTCGACTTTTCGTCATTGCTGCCAATGGCTAGGGAACAAAATTAAAAACCATTTAAGAAGCTCTACTTGGATAACAGTTGAATATAACAAATGCATGTTTCAAGAGTTGTGCATTGGTTAACAACTGTTGTGTATAACAGCCAAAGCATGTCGTGTTACGTGATATGAGGGCTGGGGTCGTTTGACATGATATTATTACATCGAATCTACTGTTTGATCCTTTTGTTACCCGTGTAGTGTAATAATCATGCGACCAATAAAAAGAGTTTCAAATTTTACAAATAATATTTGAGAAATACAATGTGAATATGCTGCTAAAAATATATCCTCTGTAACCGATCAAAGTGGACATAGTTTGGTGGTAGCTAACAAAATCAATTTTATCATATACTCATACACATTTTATTACTGATAGCTGGCACCCGCGCTTTCAGCAAGGGCTTCGACTTTTCATCATTGCTGCCAATGGCTAGGGAACAAAATTAAAAACCATTTAAGAAGCTCTACTTGGATAACAGTTGAATATAAAAAATGCATGTTTCAAGAGTTGTGCATTGGTTAACAACTGTTGTGTATAACAGCCAAAGCATGTCGTGTTACGTGATATGAGGGCTGGGGTCGTTTGACATGATATTATTACAGTGCATCTACTGTTTGATCCTTTTGTTACCCGAGTCAGTTTTAAAATGCTCAAAAACCATCAATGTAATGATAAGGTGAAGAAATTTGAGCAATAGTACAGTTAAGAAGAAATAAACATGGTATCATATGCCAAAAATTAAACAGCACTGTGAATGAAAAATAAGAACTAACCGTAATGGTAATCTGTACCAGAAGCGAGAAGCCATCTTACAGTCGAATGGTTATCCAGTTAGATGATTAGCACATATATTGCGTATCTCTAACCATTCAAAAAGATATTATAATCATCCTGCAAGGTAAACACTTGATATATAATGCAAGATTGGGTAAGGTATAAATGACAAAGTATTACTTACATTTAGGGAGGAGCTGGTGAGTGGAAAAGAACAAAAAAAAGTGTTATAAAACTTAAAATCTAGAAAATATAGTTTTTTCTTACTGAATTCGATTAGGTCAAGTATTCAATGTATATATCTACTAAAATATATCTATGACATAGTTACAATTCACAATATGCTCAGTTTCTTCCTCTAAAAATATGCATGGAGAAGAAAATGTTCCAGAAAGAAAGTGCAAGCAATTCAACTTATCATGTCTAGCAACTTAACCACTGCTCACACAAAATTTCCAATTTCCAAATCACGTAAGACAGCTTAAAAATTTTCTAAACCAAGAAATGAGAAGAGGCAACAGTTTTTACGTTATCCTAAAATGACATTGGGCTTTTATTGTTTCAAACGTATGATATTTAATGAACATATGAAATTACAGTATAATAAAAAGATAGGCAATAGCGACTGCCAACACATCAAAATTTAGTTCTGACTGATCATGATATGTTTCCATCCAATTAAATGAATCTATGGATTTTCCCCAAGCAAACTACTTCAATTTGCAGGCAAAAGTAGATATATGTTTCTCTTCACTTATATACAACAACAATTTTGTTGAAGTAAATGCACAAATCTCATTAAATGGGATATTTACTACCCGGTAAGAATTTTCAACTCACCTATTTGGAAGATTGCGGCAGCTGGAAGGTCCAGCGGCAAAGGAAGGGCGATTGTAGCAACAGCGGAGGAAGAGGCAGGTAGAGGGAAGGCGGCCGGTGGCAAAGAGGAGGGAGGAGAGGGAAAAACGTGCAGAGCAGGGTTGAATAAGCGGAATTAAGTGAATGACAGAAGTAAAATTGGAGGAGGAGCGGAGAAATTGGGGCAGGTATTAATTGGGTGAGGAACAAGTATGGGGTGCGAATGAGGAGGAAGGGGATGATCGTGGGGATGAGGGATTTAATTAATTAAGGGGGAGGGCAAACGGCAGAGAAGAAAAAGTAGAAGGGAATAAAAAAAACAGAGAACGTAAATGAGCAGAAATGATAAGAAGTACTCATTTTAGATTGTCCAAGTCAGCAGAGGTGGTTTCCTGTTTTCTATTATAGATAATAGATTTCTACAGACATCCTTGGTTTGTTTATTAAAACAGTGTGTAGACTATGCCTTGCTGTAACAATCTAATGTTGAGAAATCAATTAATTAATATTAACGATGAAGTTATAAATGATTAAACACCTTTTTAATGATAAAATATGAATATTAGGGTTTGTGATAATTTCGAAATACAGAATTTATTTGGAATTAATGAATAAATTTGTAAAATTAAGAAAATTTGAAAGTAAATGGGTTTCTCAGTGGAATTTGGTAAAGATGGTTTAATTTATAAAAATTAAAGAAAATAAGTAATGGAAAATTTTAAAATGATAGTAAATTATTTAGTGGGAATGAATATGAATTTCATTTGAGGTTTTGGGCTAACTTAGTATGATAGAAAAATAGTTTAGTAAAAAAAGAAAGGAAGAAAAGAATTAAAACAAATGAAAAGCAAGCTCATTTGGCCTAACATGATACTTGGTAATATATCCACCTCCTTTGTTTTTTCATGGGTTATCATATATATTTTTTAGAAAAGTCTTTCAATTATTTCACATTCTTGTTTATAAATTGAGATGTTAAAGAAATTAAATATCTTGAACATCTTAGAGTGTTAGTATTTTAGACTTGTAAAAGATATTGGGGTTTTAAAAAATGTAAAGTAATTGTGTAAACAAATTTTTGAAATTTTAAAATAAGAAAATATTTGAGGCGATAGTGATTTTGTATTTTATGAATTGAATTAAAAGAATAGACTGTGTTAACAAAGTAATTTTAATGATAAATAATTTGGGAATCAATTATATTATTTGTAAAATACAAAGTTTAGGAACTTATTTATGAGATAGAAATCTATTTAGAGTGAGACATGAAAAACTTTAAAAGCATTTTGAAACTTTGTGTAATGACCACACCGCGATACCCAGTTTAGCAAAGAACATTACAAGTAATGTCGTCTGCTAATCCGGAGAATACGACTTGTTAAGGACGATCGAATGTGAATATATCTTTATACCAACACTGACACGTCATTTATACCTTTTCACTTAATATCTAAACTGAATTTGACGTGTATAATATTCATACAAAGTAATATACACACTGATTTCTCAGAATCAGAACAATATATCATATAAACAACGGTCATAGGTTATAGTGGAATAAATCTCAGTTTACATATATACAAATTTTGAGTTTACAAAATGAAATACCAAACTCGATTGTATACAAGTTTAACAATTCTCTGATCTCAATTGTACATCTTATAAACATATTCACAAATTTCCTAAATGAGATAACTAGAAAGTCAAAAGTGTTTATCTCCTTGCTAGCCCAAACATCCAAAAGTCAACTTGTCCTGTAACCTGAAAGGTCTCGGCCTGACCCAAGAAAAATAACACCCGGGTCAGACTATCTCTAAATATTCAATAGGGTGAGAACATAATATAACACAAGAATAAACAATATAGAAGTAAATACAGATGTCCAGGATATAAAAGAGTTAGGGGATTAATTTAACTAAGAACAGGGTTATAAGTTTAAGTCGCAGACACGAATTAGTCACTAAACACAGAATAATAGAATTAACTTAATTTAGCATCATCACAAGACACAAGAATATATATATATATATATATATTTATTTATTTCACGAACACAGAATAGTCACAGAATCCAAGTGATCTTACTTAAAACGATCGTAATGATCGTATACGGAACCATATCAAACAAACAAATAATTTGGTATCACACGAACCGATCCGATACCGGGGATCGTACACAGGACGAGAATCACAGGATCATAAGACGGTCTCAAGGATAGCAACCATGATCGAATCTTTTCGATTTATTTTAGATTATTACATTTGAAAAGAAATCCAGGAGTAACTTCCTAAGAATCTAGTAGCTTCCCGCCGCACATCAAAAGAAAGTAAACTCTAAAGTGCCAAATACTATCACTTTCAGTAATCACTATGATTTAACCAATATGTCCCATACCGTATAGTGAAATTCAAGTATTTACTAAAAACTAGTGAATATCACTTGTCGCGGATACCACCGGAAAACCTAAACTATATTCTCTTAAGGATCTAGCAACCACTTGTCGCACACCAGAAGAGAATACAACTCTAAAGTGTAAAATACTTTCTAATAGCAATCACACGAATTTAACCAAGGCATCTCATACTACCTGGTTAAATTCGAGTATTTGCTAATGGACTAGTAAGTTCCACTCAAACATTCTATTCAATGAGTTATACCATATTCGACGAAGCGTTATTCGAAAGCATTTAAACCAATCGATGACACTAAGTCAATTATTAGTGCTCCTCAAATTGTACAATTAAGGTTCTCAAAAAAAATTTCTCTTTTGAGTTTATTATTTTAAAACACTTGTTATAAATTTCCAAAAGTCCATTTATTATTTTATTAAAATACATGTTCACTTATTAGAAAAATATTCCATAAACCCGAATTTTTCCAAGATTTCACTTATATACACAAGGTTGTCTCAAATTTCCATATAGTTTTATCATTCACAGAACTATATTTTTAAAACTATATTTAATTACTTTTCTAAATCCACATTAAAATATAACCATTTTAATATGAAATTAACTAAGTTTTCTATTATAAACATTAAGTTAGAAATCTATGTTTTATAATAAAACTTCTCTTATAAGATCTTTTTACAACCACTTTGGAAATTTAGTGTTTATATAAATGTTTATATCATCAAATTAACTATTAAACAATACCAACGCAATATATATCAAACGCATGAAAAAGAGTAGAAAAGCATGATACTAACTCATCAAGAACAACTAAAAATTCTTCTTGTCCAAGCTTCTAATATATTGCATCTTAGATAATTTAGTTGGAAAACCAAGTACAGCAAGCTAGATAGAGGTATATGAATAACTAGTTATAACTTAGTGGTTGTTTATGCTTTCTATTATATATAACTAGCTTTATAAAATAGTAAGGATAGGTTTTGAATTTTCATGCTCCTATACATAGCCTGTCACTTACATTTAATATATAGGCTACTCTTTCCAAAACAAAAAGGCATCAGGTCACCAAAAACGCATGCAACTTCATGGCAAGGAGTTGTGAAATAAATAAATTAATTTCCAAAGCATGCTTAAACTTTGCTACAAACTAGATAATAAACATAATAGATGTAGGATCGATTTCACCCTAGAAGGGAGGGGGGTAATAGGGTGATACTATTAATTATAAAAATTTAATGTGGAAATATATAAAATAATTGCAGCACTGATAATAGCAGAAATATTAAAAGCAAAAATAGAACAACACAGATTTACCCAGCTTCGGCGAAACCCTGCATACGTGCTGCCCCCAAGGTTTCTGCTAGAAATTCAGTAGTCAGGCGCTTACACACGTAAACTCGCGACACCCACTATCGACTAATCTAACTCTACGCTCAAAACCTGCCACAACTCAGCCACTAAGTTGCGAATTCTCGAACTACACCACCGTAGTTCGTCCTCTAGTCACACGACTAGAATTTACAAAAGTTTAAAAGAGAAATACAAAATAAAAGCAATTTTAAAATACAAAGCCCTAATTTATATTTTAGCCCAAGTTAATACTAAAGGAAACCGGGCTAATAAAAAGAATGTAGTGAAAAAAAATATCCCCGTATTTTTTTATTTCTTCGACCTGACTCCTTTGCTTATCAAAATGGCTGCTTCCTTTTTCATTCGTTCCTCTTGAGAAAATTAGGGCTTTTGTAAATATGAAGACGCCGACTTCGTTGGTCGACCGAGTGGATATTTTTGCGTTCCTTGCTTTGTCGATCGATCGTCACTTGAATTGCACACGGCTGCTTCAATTCGTCGAGTTCGATATGCTTAATTAAAATTGGTACGTGATATTCCTTTTCGACTTTGATTATGCTCGACCTAGATTCGAGTTATTTATTTGATTTACTTCAGTGATTAGCTCTCTAATTTGCTTGAACTCGAATGCATGTGAATGCCGATGATGACTTGGGTTTTTATAGGGATCAATTTCCTTAATTATCGTTCGTATA
The DNA here is from genome assembly GCA_030737815.1 of Allium fistulosum. NCBI lineage: Eukaryota > Viridiplantae > Streptophyta > Magnoliopsida > Asparagales > Amaryllidaceae > Allium > Allium fistulosum. Next base: position 530,653,015 of record CM060908.1, on the reverse strand, counting down.
ATATTATTTGAATTCTTCAGTTACTTTAGCTCGGCCGTTCGATTTAACTTGAATGTTGGTGATGTTTTCTGACTTTTTCAATTCGTATAATTTCGTTTGCTTGATTCTCATAGCTTGTGGCTGATTTGATCGATTCTTGTTATCACCTTGGTCACCACGGCTTTGACTGTGTTATTTTTAAAATCTGAATGTTCAAATAAAATTTCGTGCGACATTGACCTGATTTGAAACTACTACTTGGAAAATTGTTCGACCTGGAACATTTGATCATTTGATTGATTTTTGTCTCAGCCTTGACTTTGTTATAATTGTTAAATGCTCTATTACTTGCTGACTTTTCCTCGGCTTGATCAATTTGAAATTCATTGCAACTGGTTCTGTGTATACGTATATAAGAATATATGTATACATGTGTGTTTGTGAGTAAAAATTGATTGTTGCACTATTTTCACAACTGTTTTGTTTGTCTGGTTCATTGTAGTCTGGTTGCTTCGAGTCATGTGTATTTATGTTCCACTTGAATGCTTTGATAAGTTTATACTTGTGTTATCGCCATATGCATATTGTTGTTTGCTTCATCCTTGTTTGGTTGCCACTGAACTTCAGGTGCTCTGGTTGCATTCACTATATACATATATGTGAACTGCATTGTTGAGATTTTCTTTTGTGTACACTTGTGTCTTGTCTGGTGATTCTCTAGTTGTGTTCATGGAGTCTGGTTGTATATGAAGCCCATATATGTAAGTGTGTTGTGGCCAAACTTGTTTATGTGCTTTGGCTGAGGACTTGTTTCTACTGTTAGTAACAGTGCACATTTAAACAAGTATATGCATACATATATATGTTAGTAACAGTCTGGTTTTGTAATCAGTTGTCTAGGCACAACGGTGTTCATACTTGACTTCCCTGCACTCTGGTCTTCATATGGCTTTGAGTCTGTTGCCTTTGGTCATTGTTAGACTTTATGTAGTTTGGTGGCTTCACTTGCTGTGACATCCCGGAATTTCTGACAATATCAATTTAATAATATGCATTTAAAATTAAATTGATTTGATAAATTCTTGTTGATAAATTTAGAATTTGATATAATAATCTTCTTTTAAATGATATTTAACTGATAGCTGATCTTTTAAAAAGCCAATAAATTGTTTTCTATTTATAATGTATATATATTTGTATATATATTACAGATAGAAATCTTGAATTTGAATTTAATAAATAAATAAAGCTTGTTTTCTAATTCTAATATATTTTTGGTAATTTGGAAATTAGGAGTTAATATAGAATATATAGTTTTAAAATAGTTAGGGTAAATGTTAATTGATTTAAATATATATCATAGCTTAAGTTCAAGAATTAAATAAAAAGGTTTGTTTTAAAAATATGGTTTAATAAATATGAGACATTTATTCATTTAAATAATAATAGGAAGTTATAATCTCTTTTATAAATAAATTTAATTTGACAAATTATTGTTTTCAAAATACATTTATTAATGTATTGTTATATATGTAAATATAAATAGGTTTAAATTAGAGGTGTTATTTTCAAATTAAATATCTTGTTATATATATATATGTATAAGCTTCTATTTGTATATATATATATATACATAGTTTTGTTTCATTTTCTCTAAAATGAAATTCATAAATATAAATAATAAAAATATACATAGGGAAATATAATTAAGTATTTGGATTAGAAAATCGAAGAAGGAAATAAACTAAGTATAAAAGTAAACTCATCACCTAAATTCTAACCATATGTTAATAAACTATAAATATACTTATTTATATTTCAAAGATAAGAGTAAAGGCAAATAAACAAAGTTAAGTAAAAGAAAGATAAGTTTGAGGCTTGAGAAAGAAGACACTAAAATATATTTTAGTTTGAACAGAGATAAGGATAAATATTTGTAGACATAAAATATAGGATATGAAGCATACCCAGGCAAGTAATCATGTCTGTAAAATAGTAATGCAAGCAAATGAATAAACAAGGTAAAGGTATGAACTATCTTGTGTACAATATGGTTCAGAGAACATAAGTATTAAAAGAAAATATATACAAAGTCAAGTACATTCGAAATTTAAAATAAGGGAATGGGTAGACATAAAGGACGTGGGCATTAAATGTTGAAACATCTTTAGTACACCAGCATATTTCATTTCAGCCTCCAAGAGATAAAAATCTCTGACCCAAATTCAATAAAGCTTACCAGTGAAGTAATAACCTGTAAACATTTTCCTATATCAATCTATCTCCTCTCGTGTATAAGGAGACTTAACCTTTCCAGTAAACACATTAAAACTGAAGCAAGCATTATCATTTACAAACTGAAAACATTTTACAACTTCCTCAAGTAAAAACAACAAATTTAAAGAAGAGCAAGTCTGCATCTTTTCTAACAAGGACATTAGCCACTCAAAGTTTTGAAAGTTTTAAAGGCAAAGCATTTTCTTCCAATCTGGAAATTATCTAAAGCAAGCATGCATGTCGTTTTCAAGTTTCCAAGGGCAAGAAGCATTTCAGTTTCAAACATAAGCAAGCATCCCAGTTTCAAGTTTCAAAACAGATTTCAAAGTAAAGGTTCTGTTCTCATTTATTTCAAGTGAGTAACATTTTAAAATTTAAAAACTATAGTAAGTAGATGTTTGCTTGCTTCTGAAGCTTTGTGATGGATGATACTTTGTTTCTGCATATATAAGTGTTACTCTGTGATTTGAATATATGTGTGCATGCATATCTGATGTGTATATCTGTGACATTTAACCCCCTCTGTTTTAGATTTTCTAGCTTAAATTGTTTATGTTTCCTTATCACTCGATCTAGGCTCTGTCAAGTTTTGAAATACAAATGGAGTATGATTGTTATATCATAATTGTTAGTTTAAAATTTCATAGTTAGTTAAAACAACATAGTATTGTTCAAAAATAACAAAACACAGAGAAATCTTCAATCAAGTCAAAATTTGGTTGTCGTAGATTTTAGTTTCAGGTGTATGAATCAAAAGCAAAAACTAAAACTTGATTTTTAAAACAGAAATGGGAATTTTTAATGGAGAAATAAAGGAGCAGTTTACCATTGAATAAAAATCGTTCTTTTGTAAAATTCTGTTGATCAAATAAATCTTTGATGCTGGAATTGGTTGTGGAGTTAAATCATTGATTAGTGGATATAGGAAAAATATTGGAAAATTTTTCTAATGTAGGATTTTATATCTCGAATTGAAATTAGGGTTTAACACACTGTTTTGGCGAGGCTGAGTGTTTCGATTCGATCGTCCTCTTCGATCGACCGAGTTCGTTGAGGTTCTGGTGGATGGAAGGGGGGAGGTTGACGAGTGTTTGGCCGGAGTTTCCGATGTAATGGTGGTCGGAGGCGCGAGAACGAGGTGATGTCAGGCTTTGGTGGTGATTCCAGTTTTGGTTCCAGGCTGGGTAAGATACTCGAATTCGATTTCGAGATAGGATTGAAGTTTTGATGGTTGGGGTTGTTAAGTGGAAGGAACGTCGACTTGTAGAGGTCGTCGTTGATGGTCGGAAGGGGATGGTTGGCTGGTGCACGTGCACGTTGCACTGGTTGTCTGGTGATGTTGGTTTGGCCAGGGGCTTTGGTGCTCGGGGAATTCTCGAGTAAAACGAATGTTTGACTCGAAGTGTATCAGGGGTTGTCTCGGGTTAATATTCGTTTACAGGCTTAAGGGGAAACTGTTCTGGTTTCTTAAATTTTTAAAATAAATTTAAACTGAAGTTAACTGGAAAGTAAAGTTTTTAAAACAAGTTTAAAATCTAAGTTTCAATCTGGTTTCAAGTTAGTTGAATGTCAGTTTAAAAATATTTAAAGTTTTTAAACTTAAATTGTTTTTAACTACTTTAAACAATTTTTAGAAGGAAGGGGAGATGAGTCTGAGTTTCTCGAGTAGAACCCATGATTACTCAAAGCAAGATGGGGTGTGACTCGAAGCAAGATGGGGTGTGACTCGAAGCAAGATGGGGTGACTTCGGGTAAGGTTGTGACAGGCTTCTATAACCTGACAGTTTCAAAATTTAAATTCAATTTTAAATTTTGAATGTAAGTTTAAACAAGTTTAAACTAAATTTAAAAATACGAGTCCAAAACTGAATTTTGTATCCTAGTTTTAAATTTGAATTAAGTTAAATTTAATTCTTTAACCATTTTAAAATGCTAAGTGTATTTTAAATGATTCGAATTTAAAATGAAATTTAAAAGAGTAGTTTAAAGGTAAATTGTGTTAAAAATGTTTTGTTAAAGATAATTCAATTTATAAGTAAGAGTAAAGTTTTATCTTAAATTAAATTAATAGGATAATTAAATGGATAAAGATTGGATGTTAATTAATGATTAAGAATTAATTAATTAATCAAGTAATTAAAAGTTAATTAAGTTACAGTTAGAACTTAAATTAATTTAATAATTAGTGGTTAATTAATGGTTTATCAAAGATAAATTAACTTGTAATTAAAAATGATTAATCTAAGTTTAAATTCTTAAGAAAGGAAATTAAGAATTGTAATTAGTTATAACTTAAGATTTGTTAAATAATGTATTTATGTGATAAATTTTAATAATTAATTAGATAAATTGATTAAGAGAATCAATTGTGAAAATAGTTAAGTATAATTACTTAAGTGAAGCAATTAAAGGAATATTACTTAATATAATCAATTGAGTTTAATTTGATTTGTTTAAGTTAATTAATTTAGTTTAATTAATTTAAATTTATCATTGAATGATTTGATAAGTAATTGCTTAAATATAATAAATGAAGTATAATTACGGGATGAAGTAATTAATGGTAATTACTATATGTAATTAATTGAAGATGATTTAATAATGAAAGTAATTTGGATTAAATTACTTTGTAAAATTAATCAAGGGATTAATTGAGATAATTAATTAAAGGAGTAATTAATTTCTTAAGTGAAGTAATTAAGAGTAGTTAATTACTGAATGAGATTAATCAAGACTGATTAATAAGTGTAGTTAGTTAATAAATTAATTTTAATGAAATAATTAATTGAAATATAATTAGGGATCATTAATTTCTATAATTGATTAAGAATTGATTCATTAAAACTAATTAATCAATAATAAGTGATTTTGAGTAATTAATTAATTGTAATTAATTAAGGGTAAATGTAATTAATTATGGTTAATTAATAAATAGAGTAATTAAAGGTTAATTACTGTTTTTGGTTAAAGATAATTAATTTGTGAAATTAATTGGAAGAAAATTACTTGAATGTAATTAAAGGATAATTAATCCAGGATGATTAATTAAGATGGAAATCTAGAGAATGATTAATTAATTGATTTGTAATTAATTAATGGTTAAGTAAGCAGGATTTATAGAATGAAGTAATTAATTTAATTTACTTTAAATTAATTAGAGATAAGAAATTAATTTAATTCATTTTAAATTAATTTTAAATGATGTGTTTATGAATCATTGCTTATTTATTGATGGATGATATTGATTTCCTTGAATGGTTTGAATTCTCTGATAGGAGATAATTAATGCTGTGTGATATGGATTGTCCATTAGGTGATATTGTAGATTATCTATCTGTGATATTGTGAACTATCTATCTGTGTGTATATAGATAATTAAAATGAATTGTTTTAACTTTAAAACAACTTGGCCTTAAAAGACACGGTTTGGATTTCGATGAGACCGGGATCGGGTTTGCTACATTTTTACGGGTAGCCAAGGGATTCAGGTTAGCTTTGACGAATCGTGGAGGAGCAATGGAGCAGGAGGCTTCAGCGTTATAGATATGTATAGTGTTCCGCTGTGTTGGTATCTCTGTATTGTGTTGTATTGTGTTGTATCGAGTTGTATTAACTAGACAGGATTTTATAACTGTCTAGTATGTGATGTATTATCTGTGTAACTCTGATGTATATGATATTATGTATTCTCTTATGTGATATATTATATTTTATTCGTTCCGCTGTTGAGATTCTGATGTTGTTTCTTCTTCTTCTTCTTCTTTATCTTTTCTATTTCTCACCCCTTTCTTTCTTAAAAACGGCGTGATTTTCCGGTAGTGGAAAGTTGGGTCGTCACACGTGGTATCAGAGCGTTAGGTTGAGCGAATACCTAGGCTCTGGAGTGGTGTCTATCTTGAGAGAGCGTACTTGTATTTTTGATATATATATTTATATATTTCTACCTATCTGTTGGGTTACCTGTTCGGGTTTTTCAATATAAGTTATAAAGGTAGAATAAGGTAGTGGTGCGTATAACACGACTACCAATGATTGGAGTCTGATGAGGATGGAAGTGTTTCTGCCGAGACTGTAGATCTAATACCATCTCGAGTGAATCTTTGTGTGGTGTAAGGATTTCACCAATTTCTGAAGGGAATCTGAAGGGTTCAGAGTCCATCTTTGAGTAGAATTTGGATTCTGATAGTTGAGGAGAAGCTAGTGATGGTATCTTGATACCTCAGGAATCAGTAGCTGTGTGATGAGATACAGTGACTATGGATGTCTCCGAAGATGTTCTTTGGAGCAAGTTTAAGGAAGCGTGTCTGTTTCGGTGTTGAGGCTACATTCAGCCGAGTGTTTTTGTTTGGCTTTGAGGCCTGAGTTTCTCGAGGAGTTTAGATTAGGAAGTCTTTGGCTTCGGTGGCAGCGTCATAGTTTAGATTTGTTCTGTGTACAGGCAAGGAGGTCATCTATCAGTAGTTTTCTAGAGGTGAAATTCAGAAGTAGCAGAGTGGATCCATTTCTCCGATAGATAGGCTTGAGCTGTTCTGATTGGTAAAGAGAGAGCAGTTTTCTTTGGATATTAGATTGGGTTGATCGCAAAAGTGACTTGCGATAGTTGAGTGTTTTCTTGGTTAGTCAGAGATCTTTCAGGATTTCTGAGTTTCTTCTTTATGGATCTGTGAACCATATTCTGAGGTGTGTGGTCCAGTTTGTGCTCGTGGGCATCACTAACATTTTCATCTTCTCCGGATCAGAGTTGTGCAGCGGAAGCAGTTTGGAGGTGCATCTGTTTTATCTTTTCGGATTGGAAAAATAAGTCAGTCTCCTGATGTTTGAAGAGTAGAGTTGTGTTCTTGAATTGATCATGAGTGGATCATTTTGATGAGTTGTTTTTGAGGCATCAGCGAAGGATGAGCTGATCAGTAGGGATGAAGGCAGCCCAGGATCGTCTGAAGACTTTTGTGGATAAGAGACGAAGGAATTTGGATTTCGAAGTCGGGGATTTGATTTTGGATAAGTTTTCTTCGATCGCAATAGCTTTAAATTGGGTAAGACTGGGAAGTCAGCTCCGAGATATCTTGGATTTTCTTTTTTCTGTGTTTGTGAGGATAAGTGTTTGATCTTCTGGAGTGAACTGTCAGTTTGGATAACTGGAATTCGATGTGTTTCGCGTATCTCTGAGGGAGTACATGTAAGATCTATCTCGGGTTGTGGAGCCAGCAGTTCAGGGAGTTTTGGATGTGGAGTCAGACTTGTATATAGTCTGATATCCTGTCTAGTTGTGTAGATCTAGATGAGTGGTAGCTCTGTAGCTTAGTATTATTGATTGTTTGGATTCTGTAGAGCGAGTAACCCGGTATTTATACTCGGGAAAACTCGAGAGAATTCTATCCAGTATTTTGTCTGGATAGTTAGTTTTGATTGTTTGTTTGATTGGATGTGTTGGTTGCTATGGTTGTTAGCATATGATTGATATATGCTTGTGTTTTAAAATAAAATCTTTAATAAGATATTAAATTACCTTTGTTTTAAATTTCGGGGACGAAATTCTTTTAAGAGGGGAGGAATGTGACATCCCGGAATTTCTGACAATATCAATTTAATAATATGCATTTAAAATTAAATTGATTTGATAAATTCTTGTTGATAAATTTAGAATTTGATATAATAATCTTCTTTTAAATGATATTTAACTGATAACTGATCTTTTAAAAAGCCAATAAATTGTTTTCTATTTATAATGTATATATATTTGTATATATATTACAGATAGAAATCTTGAATTTGAATTTAATAAATAAATAAAGCTTGTTTTCTAATTCTAATATATTTTTGGTAATTTGGAAATTAGGAGTTAATATAGAATATATAGTTTTAAAATAGTTAGGGTAAATGTTAATTGATTTAAATATATATCATAGCTTAAGTTCAAGAATTAAATAAAAAGGTTTGTTTTAAAAATATGGTTTAATAAATATGAGACATTTATTCATTTAAATAATAATAGGAAGTTATAATCTCTTTTATAAATAAATTTAATTTGACAAATTATTGTTTTCAAAATACATTTATTAATGTATTGTTATATATGTAAATATAAATAGGTTTAAATTAGAGGTGTTATTTTCAAATTAAATATCTTGTTATATATATATATGTATAAGCTTCTATTTGTATATATATATATATACATAGTTTTGTTTCATTTTCTCTAAAATGAAATTCATAAATATAAATAATAAAAATATACATAGGGAAATATAATTAAGTATTTGGATTAGAAAATCGAAGAAGGAAATAAACTAAGTATAAAAGTAAACTCATCACCTAAATTCTAACCATATGTTAATAAACTATAAATATACTTATTTATATTTCAAAGATAAGAGCAAAGGCAAATAAACAAAGTTAAGTAAAAGAAAGATAAGTTTGAGGCTTGAGAAAGAAGACACTAAAATATATTTTAGTTTGAACAGAGATAAGGATAAATATTTGTAGACATAAAATATAGGATATGAAGCATACCCAGGCAAGTAATCATGTCTGTAAAATAGTAATGCAAGCAAATGAATAAACAAGGTAAAGGTATGAACTATCTTGTGTACAATATGGTTCAGAGAACATAAGTATTAAAAGAAAATATATACAAAGTCAAGTACATTCGAAATTTAAAATAAGGGAATGGGTAGACATAAAGGACGTGGGCATTAAATGTTGAAACATCTTTAGTACACCAGCATATTTCATTTCAGCCTCCAAGAGATAAAAATCTCTGACCCAAATTCAATAAAGCTTACCAGTGAAGTAATAACCTGTAAACATTTTCCTATATCAATCTATCTCCTCTCGTGTATAAGGAGACTTAACCTTTCCAGTAAACACATTAAAACTGAAGCAAGCATTATCATTTACAAACAGAAAACATTTTACAACTTCCTCAAGTAAAAACAACAAATTTAAAGAAGAGCAAGTCTGCATCTTTTCTAACAAGGACATTAGCCACTCAAAGTTTTGAAAGTTTTAAAGGCAAAGCATTTTCTTCCAATCTGGAAATTATCTAAAGCAAGCATGCATGTCGTTTTCAAGTTTCCAAGGGCAAGAAGCATTTCAGTTTCAAACATAAGCAAGCATCCCAGTTTCAAGTTTCAAAACAGATTTCAAAGTAAAGGGTTCTGTTCTCATTTATTTCAGGTGAGTAACATTTTAAAATTTAAAAACTATAGTAAGTAGATGTTTGCTTGCTTCTGAAGCTTTGTGATGGATGATACTTTGTTTCTGCATATATAAGTGTTACTCTGTGATTTGAATATATGTGTGCATGCATATCTGATGTGTATATCTGTGACATTTAACCCCCTCTGTTTTAGATTTTCTAGCTTAAATTGTTTATGTTTCCTTATCACTCGATCTAGGCTCTGTCAAGTTTTGAAATACAAATGGAGTATGATTGTTATATCATAATTGTTAGTTTAAAATTTCATAGTTAGTTAAAACAACATAGTATTGTTCAAAAATAACAAAACACAGAGAAATCTTCAATCAAGTCAAAATTTGGTTGTCGTAGATTTTAGTTTCAGGTGTATGAATCAAAAGCAAAAACTAAAACTTGATTTTTAAAACAGAAATGGGAATTTTTAATGGAGAAATAAAGGAGCAGTTTACCATTGAATAAAAATCGTTCTTTTGTAAAATTCTGTTGATCAAATAAATCTTTGATGCTGGAATTGGTTGTGGAGTTAAATCATTGATTAGTGGATATAGGAAAAATATTGGAAAATTTTTCTAATGTAGGATTTTATATCTCGAATTGAAATTAGGGTTTAACACACTGTTTTGGCGAGGCTGAGTGTTTCGATTCGATCGTCCTCTTCGATCGACCGAGTTCGTTGAGGTTCTGGTGGATGGAAGGGGGGAGGTTGACGAGTGTTTGGCCGGAGTTTCCGATGTAATGGTGGTCGGAGGCGCGAGAACGAGGTGATGTCAGGCTTTGGTGGTGATTCCAGTTTTGGTTCCAGGCTGGGTAAGATACTCGAATTCGATTTCGAGATAGGATTGAAGTTTTGATGGTTGGGGTTGTTAAGTGGAAGGAACGTCGACTTGTAGAGGTCGTCGTTGATGGTCGGAAGGGGATGGTTGGCTGGTGCACGTGCACGTTGCACTGGTTGTCTGGTGATGTTGGTTTGGCCAGGGGCTTTGGTGCTCGGGGAATTCTCGAGTAAAACGAATGTTTGACTCGAAGTGTATCAGGGGTTGTCTCGGGTTAATATTCGTTTACAGGCTTAAGGGGAAACTGTTCTGGTTTCTTAAATTTTTAAAATAAATTTAAACTGAAGTTAACTGGAAAGTAAAGTTTTTAAAACAAGTTTAAAATCTAAGTTTCAATCTGGTTTCAAGTTAGTTGAATGTCAGTTTAAAAATATTTAAAGTTTTTAAACTTAAATTGTTTTTAACTACTTTAAACAATTTTTAGAAGGAAGGGGAGATGAGTCTGAGTTTCTCGAGTAGAACCCATGATTACTCAAAGCAAGATGGGGTGTGACTCGAAGCAAGATGGGGTGTGACTCGAAGCAAGATGGGGTGACTTCGGGTAAGGTTGTGACAGGCTTCTATAACCTGACAGTTTCAAAATTTAAATTCAATTTTAAATTTTGAATGTAAGTTTAAACAAGTTTAAACTAAATTTAAAAATACGAGTCCAAAACTGAATTTTGTATCCTAGTTTTAAATTTGAATTAAGTTAAATTTAATTCTTTAACCATTTTAAAATGCTAAGTGTATTTTAAATGATTCGAATTTAAAATGAAATTTAAAAGAGTAGTTTAAAGGTAAATTGTGTTAAAAATGTTTTGTTAAAGATAATTCAATTTATAAGTAAGAGTAAAGTTTTATCTTAAATTAAATTAATAGGATAATTAAATGGATAAAGATTGGATGTTAATTAATGATTAAGAATTAATTAATTAATCAAGTAATTAAAAGTTAATTAAGTTACAGTTAGAACTTAAATTAATTTAATAATTAGTGGTTAATTAATGGTTTATCAAAGATAAATTAACTTGTAATTAAAAATGATTAATCTAAGTTTAAATTCTTAAGAAAGGAAATTAAGAATTGTAATTAGTTATAACTTAAGATTTGTTAAATAATGTATTTATGTGATAAATTTTAATAATTAATTAGATAAATTGATTAAGAGAATCAATTGTGAAAATAGTTAAGTATAATTACTTAAGTGAAGCAATTAAAGGAATATTACTTAATATAATCAATTGAGTTTAATTTGATTTGTTTAAGTTAATTAATTTAGTTTAATTAATTTAAATTTATCATTGAATGATTTGATAAGTAATTGCTTAAATATAATAAATGAAGTATAATTACGGGATGAAGTAATTAATGGTAATTACTATATGTAATTAATTGAAGATGATTTAATAATGAAAGTAATTTGGATTAAATTACTTTGTAAAATTAATCAAGGGATTAATTGAGATAATTAATTAAAGGAGTAATTAATTTCTTAAGTGAAGTAATTAAGAGTAGTTAATTACTGAATGAGATTAATCAAGACTGATTAATAAGTGTAGTTAGTTAATAAATTAATTTTAATGAAATAATTAATTGAAATATAATTAGGGATCATTAATTTCTATAATTGATTAAGAATTGATTCATTAAAACTAATTAATCAATAATAAGTGATTTTGAGTAATTAATTAATTGTAATTAATTAAGGGTAAATGTAATTAATTATGGTTAATTAATAAATAGAGTAATTAAAGGTTAATTACTGTTTTTGGTTAAAGATAATTAATTTGTGAAATTAATTGGAAGAAAATTACTTGAATGTAATTAAAGGATAATTAATCCAGGATGATTAATTAAGATGGAAATCTAGAGAATGATTAATTAATTGATTTGTAATTAATTAATGGTTAAGTAAGCAGGATTTATAGAATGAAGTAATTAATTTAATTTACTTTAAATTAATTAGAGATAAGAAATTAATTTAATTCATTTTAAATTAATTTTAAATGATGTGTTTATGAATCATTGCTTATTTATTGATGGATGATATTGATTTCCTTGAATGGTTTGAATTCTCTGATAGGAGATAATTAATGCTGTGTGATATGGATTGTCCATTAGGTGATATTGTAGATTATCTATCTATGATATTGTGAACTATCTATCTGTGTGTATATAGATAATTAAAATGAATTGTTTTAACTTTAAAACAACTTGGCCTTAAAAGACACGGTTTGGATTTCGATGAGACCGGGATCGGGTTTCCGTATACCGGAATTCTAGGTCTGGAGACCCGAATACCACATCGATCCAAAATAACGATAGGTCGTGAATCTCAAGTGAAGATGAATATTCAGAGTGCAAGGGTTATTGTCGTTAACTCTGAGGGTGATTCCAAAATGAGTGTAACGAGATAATGCCTTCGGTTTCGTTCGAACCCAAAACGAACTTGTATGGATTGAATGCTTTCAGCACATCGTCAGGCGGACGATGAGCATTCTAAGTGATGAGTTCTGACAAGGTAATCGTGACCTCAAGCCTCATCAACCGGGAATGGCTAAAACAGGGGAGGTGCAGCAAGGCTTCGTGGGTAGCACCCACTTGAGAGCGAGATATACCCCTGTCTAGATGTCCCTTTTTATTTTCGGCTGTGTGGGCAGTTGTAGAGCTCCGACTGCTGGGGTTGTTTTGTTCGGAACTGTTCAGTAAGGAATGGTTCCGGCCTTGTGTTGCAGGGGAGCGGGCGTACTCCTGGGTACGCTGATCTAGGCCAGGTACTGTGACGGGCGGTACCCCAGTAGCCCTGCCATTGTTGGAAACCCAATTTTCCCTACGAGACCCTACGGTTTTGATTGTATTACCCACGTTGTGGCTAGTATGCTGGAATTTAATCATGTAACAATTTCAGCTATTTTCTATTTACTTGAAAACCCTAGACCTATTATAATATAACTGGATTTCCTATCAAATGTTTTGGTTAGCGTAAGGTAAAAACATTTCCATGTTTATGTGTGGGATGTCTTACGTGATACCTTTTGTTTTCAAAGGATTTTCAAAGTTAAGCAACTTTAACCTGTTACTCATACCAGACCCATGTCTGACTCGGAGTTTATTTTCTGTTTTTCTTAAACTCTCGGGTGCCCAAATTTTTACGGGTAGCCAAGGGATTCAGGTTAGCTTTGACGAATCGTGGAGGAGCAATGGAGCAGGAGGCTTCAGCGTTATAGATATGTATAGTGTTCCGCTGTGTTGGTATCTCTGTATTGTGTTGTATTGTGTTGTATCGAGTTGTATTAACTAGACAGGTGTTTATAACTGTCTAGTATGTGATGTATTATCTGTGTAACTCTGATGTATATGATATTATGTATTCTCTTATGTGATATATTATATTTTATTCGTTCCGCTGTTGAGATTCTGATGTTGTTTCTTCTTCTTCTTCTTTATCTTTTCTATTTCTCACCCCTTTCTTTCTTAAAAACGGTGTGATTTTCCGGTAGTGGAAAGTTGGGTCGTCACACTTGCATATTGAACTGCTTCCATTTGTATGTTGTTCATCACCTATTCACTGTGTCTGGTTCAAATGTGTTTGTTAGTCTGGAGCAGTTCTGAACTATTTACATATATATGTATGTATGTGCACCATAGTTATCTTGATATTGCTTTGTTTGCATTGAGTTGATGTGCGCTGACTTGAGTTTTTATAGGGGTCGATTCCCTGTTTACTAGTCTTGTTTCAGTGCTTTACTTGTGCATGTCACTTTTTATTTTGTTTTCACTTGAACTTCATCTTGATTTTTGGAATTGCACCTGAGTTGAATCAAGCTTATAGCTCAGGTTTGACCTTGTGCTCACCTGTCCCTGCAGTTTTATCAAGTATATATCGGTATGCATGGTCTTGTGGCATGTACAGTGATACACTGTGCATGTCACAAGTTGTTCGTGTATGATGAATTCAAAATAAATATGATGACGAACAATCCAAATAACTGAGGCATATAATATTTTCAAAAACACATTTTATTTTACACTACAACAATATTTCATTTCAATTTTACTGCGTCAGTGTTTATTTTACAGATCGCTCAGAAGCTGGATTTAATCTGGAATAGAGTTGAAGATAAATACAAGTGAATGAGTGATATGTAGTGAGGTGCAAATGTATGTAACAATTGTATAGTGAAAAATTGTGTTGTAATTGAAAAATGTGTATATATAGCGAGAGCTCAATTTTTTACTATTCAAAATTGTAATAAAATATTTGTTTGAATTTAAATTATGTGTTATTTATTTTATTCAGCAAATAATTATTTAATAAAATAGTACAATAACTAATACATTTAAATGAATATATATATATATATATATGTGTGTGTGTGTGTTTATTATCATCAAACAAAAATCATATACTTGCATATTTAACAGTCTCCCCCTTTTGATGATAACAAACATATATTTAAGATTTTAAATTTATTAAATGTATTTGATCATTCAATTTGCTCCCCCTATTTGAATGCTCCCTCTCTACAACAAAGCTCCCCCTTCATATATGCATGAGAATAAAAATATGCAAATAAACCTAGATGGGAATAAACAAATAAAAAATATGACTTGAATTATTTGACAACAACCAAAATCTTAACTTCTCTCCCCCTTTTGTTATCAGCAAAAGAGTAATAGTGTTAGGAAAAATAGAGATAAAGTTATAGACATTAATACACTATTAATACCCAATCGAGTATAAATATTAAATTTCAATAAAAAATCAAACAAAAATCATAATACTCTGTTAGGCGCATATTCCACTTTAGAATGATAAGGATGATGTTGGTGTATAAAACCATATAGTTGTGTCTATTTGTGGTATATTAATATCAGGAATTTGAATATCTACTAACCATGCATAATTGTTAGGACTTTTAAATGAGGTTAGTAGTATTCCCAAATTAAAAAAAAAACCGTTCAAGTATCTTCTAACCATGCATAACCGTAAGGACTTTTAAATGGGATTAGAATCAACTCTTCTATTTTAATAAACAATTTTGATATGTGTTCCATACATGCATAATCGTGAGGACTTTTAAATGAGCATGAAAGCACATATATAAATATTCCAAGTAATTCACCCATGCATAACCGTGAGGACTTTTAAATGAGAGTGAATACTTTGAAAAATAAAATAAAAATAAAGTAAAATGAATAATTTCCTGTTTAAAATACCACATATTGACATACTATATTGGATTTTGATGACTAATGGTCGTTATAAATATGATAGAAATAGAGATGGTCATGGAATTTTTACCCATCAAAAGTTATTATAAATATTGTTTAAATTTCTAAAGAAATTTACTAAATATACCGTCTCAAGTTATAATATATGATTAATATCAACACTCATCACTTTTTCAATCACTATTTATCTTTTCGATAATCAGTAGGGAGTTAGATTAGTTAATGTAGTCATTTAAGATCAAATCCAAAAATAGTTATAAAATCAATTTTTTCGAAAATGACTAATCTGAAACAAGGTCAACAAAAACTATTTTCTGGAAGGGGTTTTATAAGAAAAATGTCTGCTATTTGAAAATTAGTTGAAATGAAAAATATGTAGATATTTTCTTTGAAAATGATGTAACTATTGAATATCTCAACATAAATCACGTTCCACTAGTAATTTTTCTATCAACCAGACTACTAGTATAATCTGCATCTGAATACACTTTAACTCAAAGTTATCAGATGGATATCAAAGACCAAACCGTGAGATGTGCAACAAATACCTTATAATCATTTTACAGCTTTTAAATGAAATTCTTTTGGATTTGAATTGAAACAGTGTATAATTTACAAACAGTGAACATTAGTGTCAGATCCAGAAGCAGTAAGATAAGCAAATATATCCACATGTATCTAGAGTAATCAAAAATCAATACAAGACAATATTCTTATCATCTAAACTTGTAATATCATTAGTCCAAACAAATCTATATGAACCAGTTCAAAGACGAAAAGATGATTAGTCAAAATTTTTGCACAAATCAGAATCAAAATCAACATTCATTTCTTTATCACATAACTGGCTGAATTAAATTAGATTATGGTGCAGATTTTCACATTTAATATATCGTTTAAGATAAATGTACCATTACCTATTTTACCTTCACGATAATTTTTCGTTGTTGCCCATTGTGATTCTGCCACCTTTGTACTAGGCTAAGGAACTTAGATTTGTCGCCTGTCATGTGCCTGGAACACCCAGAATCCAGGTAACACTGTTCCTTAGCCTGCCACCACACCTACACGAGACAAGATTTTTGTGACCTATTTGCTTTTATAGGTCCATGATTGTTAGTGACAAAATATTTTGAAGAACAATTTTGTGTAGAACCAAAACACTTTATATTTGTTCCTTTTGGCACCCAAATTTGTTTGAATTTAAGGGATTTTATATTTGTGCCTTTTGGAACCCAAATTGGTTTGGTTTTTGTGTGATTGGGTCTATACCAGCAAATATTGTGACCGTGTCCAATTTTTCCACACTTTACGCATTTGAGTATCACACTTTTCCCCTTAACAGTGTTATTAGTCGTTTTTTTTTCATATTTTGACACTTTTGTAAATCCAAATCCTTTTCTTTTATTCTCGAAGAGTTGAATTTCTAGGAGCATATTAAATGATTTATCTCTAGTGTTAAATTTCCGAGTAACCAACTCAAGTTTATTAACTTTGGATTTTAAAAGTTTATTTTCATTTATTAGCTTCGAACAACAACTAATGGTACTTTCTCTCTTTTCAAAACTATTCATTTTTAATCGCATATTTTCATTTTGAAGCTCTCTAATTTTATTCTCAATTTCTAGTATCTCAGTTTCAAAAAGTTGGAGTTTTTTAAATTCAATTTTTTCAAAATCCTTGATTTTTTCAATCTCCTTTTCAAACTCGTGATTTAATCGAATAATTTCAGATTTGCTCAAAATCACGTTTTCTTTTTCAAGGGTTTTGAAATTTCGTTGACCTCATTTAATTTTTTTTCAAAAATCGCACATTTAGAAATTTCTGACTTCTTAAAGCTATCCAACTCGTTTTGCAAAATGTTGTTTTTACAAATCAACTCAGTTTTGTTTCTCTCCCGCATTAAAATTTTGTTTTCTAACTTTTGAAAGTTTTCATGAAAACGGGCAAATTCTTTTTCATAGTCCAAACACCTTTTGCAGTTAGAACTGTTATTTTTCTTAATATTTTTAAGCTCATTTTCCAAATCATTATTTTTCTGATGAAGTTTAGCTTGTTCCTTTTCCAACTTATTATTTTTCAACTCAAGAGCTTTATTATTTTCAATTAATTTTCGGCACAAGAGAACTAAATCATTGAATGGAAAATCACTTATCTCATCGGCTATTGAATCTTTATCACTGCTGCCTTTTGCCAATCCTGTTAAGCACGTTTCTTTAACTGAGTCGATTATGGAGGATTTCTCGTCGTTATTGACTTTTGCACCATATATTGCATCAAAAGTATTCCAGATTTCCTGTGCATTTTCACAATGAGAGATAAAGTTAAAATTATCTTGATTAATATAAGAATATAGTATATGCATAGCAAGAGCTTAATCGAAGTATTTTTCTCATCTATTATATCACACCCATTTTCAATAATATCCCAACATTTAAAATTAACAGATTTTAAATAAAATTCCATTTTTAATTTCCAATTTAAAAAGCCTGTTCCATCAAAAATAGGAGGAATATTATTGGACCGACCCTCGGCAAAAGCATTATTAAAAGAAGCCATTTTAAAATTTTAAAACAAATTTTTTTTTTGAAAAATCAAAATTTTAAAACAAAAATTAGCTTTTGTTCCTAGCTCTGGTACCACTTGTAGGATCGATTTCACCCTAGAGGGGGGAGGGTGAATAGGGTGATACTATTAATTATAAAGATTTAATGCAGAAATATATAAAATAATTGCAGCATTGATAATAGCAGAATAATAGCAGCACAGATAACAATAGAAATATTAAAAGCAGAAATAGAACAACACAGATTTACCCAGCTTTGGCAAAACCCTGCCTACGTGCTGCCCCCAAGGTTTCTACTAGATATTAAGTAGACAGACGCTTACACACATAAACTCGCGACACCCGCTATCGACTAACCTAACTCTACGCTCAAAACCCTGCCACAACTCAGCCACTGAGTTGCGAATTCTCGAACTACACCACCGTAGTTCGTCCCTTAGTCACATGACTAGAATTTACAAAATTTAAAAGAGAAATACAAAATAAAAGAAATTTTAAAATAAAAAGCCCTAATTTATATTTTAGCCCAAGTTAATACTAAAGGAAACCGGCCCAATAAAAAGAATGTAGTGAAAAAAAATGTCCCCGTATTTTTTTATTTCTTCGGCCTGACTCCTTTGCTTGTCAAAATGGCTGCTTCCTTTTTCGTTCGTTCCTCTTGAGAAAATTAGGGCTTTTGTAAATATGAAGACACCGACTTCGTTGATCGACCGAGTGGATGTTTTTGCGTTCCTTGCTTTGTCGATCGATCGTCACTTAAATTTCACACGACTGCTTCAATTCGTCGAGTTCGATATGCTTGAATAAAACTGATACGTGATATTCCTTTTCGACTTTGATTATGCTCGACCTAGATTCGAGTTATTTGTTTGATTTACTTCAGTGATTAGCTCTCTGATTTGCTTGAACTCGAATGCATGTGAATGCCGATGATGACTTGGGTTTTTATAGGGATCAATTTCCCTAATTATCGTTCGTATAATGTTGTTTGAATTCTTCAATTACTTTAGCTCGGCCGTTCGATTTAACTTGAATGTTGGTGATGTTTTCTGACTTTTTCAATTCGTATAATTTCGTTTGCTTGATTCTCACAGCTTGCATCTGATTTGATTGATTCTTGTTATCACCTTGGTCACCACGGCTTTGATTGTGTTATTTTTAAAATTTGACATGTTCAGATAGAATTTCTTGCGACATTGACTTGATTTGAAACTGCTACCTGGAAAATTGTTTGACCTGGAACATTTGATCATTTGATTGATTTTTGTCTCGGCCTTGACTTTGTTATAATTGTTAAATGCTCTGTTACTTGCTGACTTTTTCTCGACTTGATCAATTTGAAATTCACTACAACTGGTTCTATGTATACATATATAAGTATATATGTATACATGTGTGTTTGTGAGTAAAAAATGATTGCTGCACTGTTTTCGCAACTATTTTGTTTGTTTGGTTCATTGTAGTCTGGTTGCTTCGTGTCATGAGTATTTCTGTTCCTCTTGAATGCTTCGATAAGTTTATACTTGTGTTATCACCATATGCATATTGCTGTTTTCTTCATCCTTGTTTGGTTGCCACTAAACTTCAGGTGCTCTGGTTGCATTCACTATATACATATGTGAACTGCATTGTTGAGATTTTCTTTTGTGTACACTTGTGTCTTGTTTGGTGATTCTCTGGTTGTGTTCATGGAGTCTGGTTGTATATGAAGCCCATATATGTAAGTGTGCTGTGGCCAATGTGCTTTGGATGAGGACTTGTTTCTACTGTTAGTAACAGTGCACATTTAAACATGTATATGCATACATATATATGTTAGTAACAGTCTGGTTTTGTAATCAGTTGTCTAGGCACAACTGTGTTCATACTTGACTTCCCTACACTCTGGTCTTCATATGGCTTTGAGTCTGTTGCCTTTGGTCATTGTTAGACTTCATGTAGTCTGGTGGCTTCACTTGCATATTGAACCGCTTCCATTTGTGTGTTGTTCATCACTTTTGAACCGTGTCTGGTTCAAATGTGTTTGTTAGTCTAGAGCAGTTCTGAACTATATATATATATATATGTATGTATGTATGTATGTGCACCACTGTTATCTTGATATTGCTTTGTTTGCATTGAGTTGATGTGCACTGACTTGAGTTTTTATATGGGTCGATTCCCTGTTTACTGGTCTTGTTTCAGTGCTTTACTTGTGCATGTCACTTTTCATTTTGTTTTCACTTGAACTTCATCTTGATTTTTGGAATTGCACCTGAGTTGAATCCAACTTATAGCTCGGGTTTGACCTTGTGCTCACCTATCCTTGCAGTTTTATCAAGTATATATCGGTGTGCACAGCCTTGTGGCATGTACAGTGATACACTGTTCATGTCACAAATTGTTCGTGTAAGATGAATTCAAAATAAATATGATGACGAACAACCCAAATAACTGAGGCATATAATATTTTCAAAAACACATTTTATTTTACACTGCAACAATATTTCATTTTCAATTTTACTACGTCAGTGTTTATTTTATAGATCGCTCAGATGTTGGATTCAATCTGGAATAGAGTTGAAGATAAATACGAGTGAATGAGTGATATGTAGTGAGGTGCAAATGTATGTAACAATTGTATAGTGAAAAATTGTGTTGTAATTGAAAATTGTGTATATATAGTGAGAGCTCAAATTTGTACTATTCAAAATTGTAATAAAATATTTGTTTGAATAAAATATTTGTTTGAATTTAAATTCTGTGTTATTTATTTTATTCAGCAAATAGTTATTTAATAAAATAGTATAATAACAACTACATTTAAATGAATATATATATATGTGTATGTATATATGTTTATTATCATCAAACAAAAATCATATACTTGCATATTCAACGATAGAGTGCATGGCCATTATATTCAAAAGCATGTTAGGTTATTACTATTTACATATAAGCCTATCGCTAACTTTTTATTACATGGTCTAGCATAATACATATGCAACCTTCTTACCTGACACTTTTTTTTACCTCTTTGAATGCATTTATTTAGTGAACATAAGGTTGTAGGATTATAAACTTTTTGGATATTGTACTAAATTGATAACAACACTAGCAAGTATAAGATATACATATATGTATTCTATTGTCATAGTTACTAAAACAAAAGGGATGGAAGCATTTAATACCCGGGCATAGTGCTAAGCTAGTTTAAAGAAAAATTCACTTTTTAAATTCAAAACAATAGAGTAAAGATGTATACTCAAGAAAAACGTGTCAGGTCCTTATATAAACTTAGGCATATAGCATATAAAACAATTACACTAACTTATGCATCTAAGAGTTTTTTTTTGAAATGGTACTTTATATACAACAAATCACTGTGACAACATATCACATGTCAATAAACGTTCGAATCAAGCTACACAAGTTTCGAACTTATGACCTCTCGCACCAAAGCCAAATCACTTAACCATTGGGACAATGGTGCTTGTCTATGCATCTAAGAATTATAGGCTGCCAAGTACTTTTAGTACGTCAAAGCAACATACATACATACATACATACATATATATACATACATACACATATATATATATATATATATATATATATATATATATATATATTACTATGCCATTTTAGAGATGTTAGGTTATTAATTTAAAACATGTACTATGACAACAATTTATATATATACACCTTTTATTACACTACTTATCTTTATACAATGTGAGTATTTTTATTAAATAAGGTTGGACTTCCTATCCAAAACAAGAAGACAGCAAGCAAAAAATAGTTGCTCATAAGTAGATGAGTTTAATGGATTTACAAACTACTTTACTAAATACATTCATTCACAAATTAGTGCAACATTTATCTAATTAACTTCACTACATTATTCAATGCAATAACACTTGTATAATCATCACAACAATCTTAGGGAATAAGAACAACTAATACAAAACTCAGCAAATATAGGAAAGAGCCATATGAAAATGCAAAGATCAATAGAAATTCACACAAATAAGATATGACCAGTCCTCTAAAATCAACATATACCCTCAAGAAGCAAGACAACCAACTCGACAAACTGTCAATAGTTCGACAACAAGCTCAGGGGAAAAATTCTTGGAACCAAAGTGGTTCCAGGTGCTACCCACCAGTACACTGGTGGAGCATCACCAGTCAACCGGTGATGAAATGTCCTAGAGCTAAAGAGGCTCTAGGCTGTCTCTAGCCAACACTGGAAGGATTTTCAATAAGGAACCTTGAAGCTGGGCTCATACCATGAAGGTGTAAGCATGCATACATATATTATCAAGCAACAATATGTATTAGTTTTATTGTTTCAATCGACTATTTATTAGATTTGGACTCAAAATTCCTAAGAGGAGTAACTTAAAACACAACAGAATAGCTTGTTCATCCAAAGAAAACATCATTCAAATTCAAAATATAACGAGCTCTTAGGATATAGAGAGCTAGTGGTGAGATGAACTCACCGAAACCATCATCCAACTCCCTAACCTCACCCGCCATCCTCTGGACGCGACCACCACCAGCGTCCGCAACCCTATGCATCCACGACTTCACCAGAGTACCACATCTCTGGCCATACAAGCTTCGACTAGCCTCTACGAGGTTCCGTTCGCCTTAATTAGGAGGTTTTACGTTTTCCCCATTTTTTTCATTTTTTAATTTTAAATCAAGGAGAAAGAACGATGAAAAATCATTATGTAGTTGATTTTAGGGAATAGGTAAAGTAACTAGTTTAGAGAGTTAAGTTTATGGTTGTTCTATTGGGCTATAATTATTACCAAGGCCCAAAACAATTAAAATCAAATATTAATCACTTATTAAATCACTAATTTACGCTAACCAATATTTTATAAATTTTAAATATGATTTCTCAACAATTTGTCAGTCACCAATAAACCATTAATA
Organism: Allium fistulosum; assembly: GCA_030737815.1. NCBI lineage: Eukaryota > Viridiplantae > Streptophyta > Magnoliopsida > Asparagales > Amaryllidaceae > Allium > Allium fistulosum. The sequence goes on along the minus strand of CM060908.1, from coordinate 530,630,016 downwards.
TCATTTTAATAAAGATTGATTAATATTTTCCAAAATCCAAATTCAACAAAATCCCAATTCTTAATAATTCACTCAAGCTAAATTTAAACAATTGGCTTAATTCTATTTTAAATTTAAAAGTTTGAAATTCTCATTAAGAAATGAAACCCATTTATTAATTAAATTAAATCAATTATTTTTAGAAACCAAATTTAATTTCGCAGTTAAATTTCACAAATCACAATTTAAAATTAATTATCCCTAGCTAGATTTAATTAATCAGGTAACTAAAATCAGGGTTGTTACAGACTTCCCCCCCTTTATGAAATTGCGTCCCGCAATTTCCTTAGCGAAAGAATCTATAATATAAATTTCTTCTTAAAACAATTATTTGCTAACTGTTCCTAATTTCATTCCTAAAGTAACCCAATTAGTATTACTCCAAAAGATAATTGCTATCAAATTTTAGTTAGCAACATTTTTCAAAATTGTTAAAAAAATTTCCAACGCCTTAAATTTACGGAAAATTTCGCTAGTGTCTCCTTTGCGCGGCTAGCGTTTCAAAAATTTACAATAGGTATATTATTACATAATATACATCTCTTATCAAAGATAAGGCATCCCGTAGGGAAAAACACAAAAATGCGATATGAAATCCGAGATACGTACCTTATATTTGAAATATTATCGAGTCTGCTAATATTCCTTAACCATACAATTTATAATCTTTTAAATGATACCTATCTAACTTCAGATATCTGCAACTATCTCAAAAATTCATATTACTATTTCATATAAATTCATATCATATAGGAGATATTAACACTTCATGATTACACTTTAATAAGATTGACATCATAATATTCTATAACGAAAGAAATCCACACTTAACTTTCCAAGTTTTAATTATTACTTATGTCAAAATGCCACGTTCGATGTTTAGGAACCCTTATCGATAATATGGCGTCCCACATATCGATCAGAATCCTTTAAAAAAATGTCCGGATAAGTCAACACAATAGATAATCTCAAGTTTAGATACATTTAATTTATTATCACTAATATTCATGCATCTAATTTTAAATAAATGCAGGCAAACAATATATTCCTAGCAGCCAATCAACAATTCATCCAAAACATACATAATCACTTACAGCGGAACAATTCAATGTCTGAAATTCTGCTGTGCAACTCTGACTATTCCTAGATCATTTAAATGTTAAACTTATTTAATCAAATTTCGTTGATTTTCTATTAAAAGAAAATAGTTCACTTTAATTTAATTCATTTCAATTTAATTCCAAAATATGCTCAATTCTAAAAGATTTTACTCATTATTCTCCAAAGGTTTTAATGTCACAAATTCCAATTTATCAATTTAATTTTTTTAAATCAAATTACGCCCTAAATGATTATCCCGATAATTATTTTATATTCCTATCCCTAATTAGATAATTAATATAATTATATACCATACACCCCATAGGACAGGACACTAAGTTATCTAGGTCTCAGATCCATAATATTATATATTATAATGTTCTGACACAGCTCTGATACCAAGCTGTAACGACCCACCTCGATACCCAGTTTAGCAAAGAACATTACAAGTAATGTCATCTACTAATCCGAAGAATACGGCTTGTTAAGTGCGATCGAATGTGAATATATCTTTATACTAACACTGACACATCATTTATACCTTTTCACTTAATATCTAAAATGAATTTGACGTGTACAATATTAATACAAAGTAATAGACACACCGATTTCTCAGAAGCAGAACAATATATCATATAAATAACAGTCATAGGTCGCAGCGGAATAAATCTCAATTTACATATATACAAATTTTGAGTTTACAAAATGAAATACCAAACTCGATTGTATACAAGTTTAACAATTCTCTAATCTCAATTGTACATCTTATAAACATGTTCACAAATTTCCTAAATGAGATAACTAAAAAGTCAAAAGTGTTTATCTCCTTGCTAGCCCAGACATCCAAAAGTCAACTTGTCCTATAACCTGAAAAGTCTCGGCCTGACCCGAGAAAATAACACCCGGGTCAGACTATCTCTAAATATCCACTAGGGTGAGAACATAATATAACACAAGAATAAACAACATAGAAGTAAATACAGATGTCCAGGATATAAAAGAGTTAGGGATTAATTTAACTCAGAACAGGGTTATAAGTTTAAGTCACAGACACGAACAAGTCACTAAACATAGATTAATAGAATTAACTTAATTTAGCATCCATCACAAGACACAAGAATATATATATTTATTTCATGAACACAGAATAGTCACAGAATTCAAGAGATCTAACTCAAAACTATCGTAATGATCATACACAGAACCTTATCACACAAACAAATAATTTGGTATCACGCGAACCGATCCGATACCGGGGATCGTACACAGGACGAGAATCACAGGATCACAAGACGGTCTCAAGGATAGCAGCCATGACCTAATCTTTTAGATTTATTTTAGATTATCACATGTGAAAAGAAATCCAGGAGTAAACTTCCTAAGGATCTAGCAGCCTCCCGCCGCACACCAAAAGAAAGTAAACTCTAAAGTGCCAAATACTACCACTTTCAGTAATCACTACGATTTTACCAATATGTCCCATACCGTATGGTGAAATCCAAGTATTTACTAAAAGCTAGTAAATATCACTTATCACGGATACCACATGAACTACATTCTCTTAAGGATCTAGCAACCACTTGTCACACACCAGAAGAGAATACAATTCTAAAGTGTAAAATACTTTCTAATAGCAATCACACGAATTTAACCAAGGCATCTTGTGACGCCCCACCTCTATGCTCACAATAACAAAGAGTATTAAAAGAAATACTGTCTGTTATTACGAAGAATAAGGCTGGATAGGAGCGGCCATCCGTAGTTGGGCCTTACACTAGTATTGGTTACCTCGATAGGAGTGGTATATATTTTTATTTTTCATCTCTTATTTATTTACTCCCATAGACATACCCAATTCCAGTATAAAACGAACTACGATGGTTCATAATAGTTTAGGACAATATATATAATAATAACACAGATACTAAATTGCGGAACACAGATAACAAAAGTCTCATATATATATATATAACTGATGTCAGTTACAATACATTTGACACAATACATATGATACAACTACAACTGTCGACTCTACAAGTTATATATACAAGTACATTATCGACTAATATACATGAATACATATCAACCTAAATCAAGTACACTGGCTACTACAAAATGACGAAGACTATTTCAAAAGATATGAAAAGACTTCATAGCTCAAGCAGCAACCCAAAGCAGGATATCTACAACCTGTAATAACTCGGTCTGACTCGAGTATTAAATTCAAAAGAAAATAATACACGGGTCAGTCTAATTCAAACTCAGTTATTAATGCATGGAAGCAATAATAATTAAATAAGCAATAGACAACAGTCATAGAAATCTCATATATCCAACTCCTCGATAAGAGAATCGGATAACGGCAGATATAACACTAAACAGTGTTAAACAACAAATCAGCAAATCCAAATCATCAACAAGGATAAATAAAAAGATTATCAATGAAGATAATATGAAGACCCCAGAATTGCCTAAACAGCAATTAACAACAAAATCCAATTATTAAATAAATAATTAGAAACTCATAATCTAATTATCTATAGATAATTAGAAGATCACAAAATGATCAAATCAAACTAAATAAGAAAACAATTCAAATATTGAATTGAGCACAAAACAATTCAAACCATTGAAATAACAATTCAAATTGCCAATATTGTGTGGCTGCAGTACACGCACGCGTGCACTGCCTCGCCACTACAGCATGTGAAATCATCACAACAGTAAATACTAACAGCAATCAAAACTGCAGAGGTCAAGTCACGACTATCGTGACTCAAGTCAACTACAAAGAAATGAACCAGAGGAAGTCCAGATATAAAGCAACAACAAACTCAAAACAACACAAAAGTCCTCAAATTCAACTCGACAGTAAGCATTAGTGCACAAGGGCAATGACACGTACGTATACATGAACCAGCAGAAGCAATTGAAGTGCTACAGTGGAACAACAAGGTACAAAGGACCCAGGTTGGAAACACATGAATTGTGCACGCAACCTGAACATCAATTGTTCATAAACCAATACAGTGACAATGCAATCACATATAAAGGAATAGTAATAAGGCACAAAGGCTACAAGTGAAACAAGCATGTGTGCCCAAGATAAGGCAACACAGTAACAAGCACAAAGGCTACAAGTGAAACAAGCATGTGTGCCCAAGATAAGGCAACACAGTAACAAGCACAAAGGCTACAAGTGAAACAAGCATGTGTGCCCAAGATAAGGCAACACAGTAACAAGCACAAAGGCTACAAGTGAAACAAGCATGTGTGCCCAAGGTAAGGCAACACAGTAACAAGCACAAAGGCTACAAGTTTTAAAAAAAAATTCATGTAACCGCAGTCATATAAGTAACAAGAGTGTATGTATGTATATATACGAATACACCTACATATCTATATCAAATGAAATAGCACTGAGCATAAGCGAAAGACAAAGGTAGTTCGAACAAAACCACTGAGATAGTGTCGAACCCAATTATATTTTACAAATCACTTTCATCGAGTCCAAACCTAAAACAAAACAACACCAACATTCAGATGAACACCAGCATCAAGTAGCGGTTCCAACTGATGATATACAACAAGTAGTATAAGTCGGAGACTACAATACTACGGTTGGAACAAAATACACAGACGAATCCCAACAAATCATGGATCAATAGTTTCAAAACCAAATTAAAGGCCAAAGCCAAACATTATCACAAGCCGAAGTCAGGTGATAATCAAATTGAAGCAGAACAAAATTTACGTTAATGCCGACGCCAACAGAAAAATGCTCAAAAACATTTGCAGTTCAAATCAAACTGTACCAAAGTTGCAGATATCAACAACTATTCAAAGCCGTGGTGGTCACGCTAAAAACAGTAATTAAAGTCGAACAAGGTGTAACCAAAGTCACAGGGAAATCAACATCATCAGAAAAGGTCAAAGCCGTGGTCACCACAGAGACCAAATTCAAAACAAAGTCGACAACAGTATAACCAGACATGAAGCCGAGGTGAACCATGTCAGTGTCGAAGTCGTGGAAGCATACCAATTTATCAAGTCAGAGAAAGTCATGAAACCAAAAATCAATCGTCAAAAATTCAAGCCGAGATACATACAAAAATCAATATCGTGCCAACCAAGAAATCACAACATATACGAATTGACAAAGTCAAGAAATCAATATCGAAACAGAGATGACCACGAAAACGAACTGCTCAAAATCATCTCAAGCATCTAAATAAAATTGAATGGCCAGAGAAATCGATGGACAAGTTCAAACATAGATACACGAACTAGAAAACAGGGATTCAAACCCTACAACTTATGATTTGAACTAGATGTGAGTAATTAAAATTACTCACCTTGCTCGACGCGGTTTGAAGTAGCCGAGCGGAGCTTAAAGAGCCAAACGATCGACGAAGGCAACAAACGAGAAACCACCATTCACAAGCCCTAATTTTGGAGACGAACGGGAAATAAACGAGGCCGCCATTCTCTTCTTTCGTTTAGATTTAGGGTTTCAAATGAATGCCAATGAAAAGGGGGAAACGGTAGTGAATACTATCACTGCATCAAACAATTGGGCCAAGATAACACTAAAACCCACAAATAAGAATAAAGCATGGGCTACAATTAATTCTAAAACCCGCATACTCCTTTAGCAAATTTTCAAAAGAATCTCAATCGATTAAAATTCCAAACAGCAATTTGTTAGCAATTTTAATCGTCTAATGACGATAACTAACTTTTACAAAATCCCGGGTTGTTACAGACTCCCCTCCTTATAAAAATTGCGTCCCCGCAATTTTCATAATTAAAGGTGTCAATAACAATTATTTTTCTAACATAAACTGGTTAAGCTAGAAAAATAAAGGTCAAAACACAAACACCAAAGAAATCTTTCAATTCCATAAAAGAAATTCACACATTATCAACAAAATCTAACTATCAACAGATAATCAGAAAACAGCTAAACTGGATAAACACAATTTTCAGCAATATTCAATTACCAATTAGATAGTCAGAAATACAAAAATCACAAAACAGCAATATCTAATTATCGATACGATAATTAGAAAACAGCAAAATCTAATTATCACAAAGATAATTAGAAAACACAAATCACAAATCGCAAAACCACAAATATCTAGTTATCCAGCAAATAACTAGAAAACACAAACTCCATAATCAACAAACTCTAACTATCAACAAAGATAGATAGAAAACAACAATTCAATAAAATCAGCATACTCTAGAATCAATTAGAGGCTAGAAAATCTCATAATCAGCAAAACTAGCAAATATCCGATTATCAAAAAATGACAACCAGAAAACACAATTATCTAATTAACAAAACGATAATAAGAAAATATCAGATAATTAGAAATCTTAAATCAACAAATATCTAATTATCAAAAACGATAAACAAAAATAAACAAATATCTAATTATCTCAAACGATAATCAGAAATCTCAAATCAACAAATATCTAATTATCAAAAACGATAATCAGAAATCTCAAATCAACAAATATCTAATTATCAAAAACGATAATTAGAAATCAACAAATATCTAATTATCTCAAACGATAATCAGAAACAACAAATATCTAATTATCAAAAACGATAATCAGAAATCTCAAATCAACAATTATCTAATTATCAAAAACGATAATCAGAAATCTCAAATCAACAAATATCTAATTATCAAAAACGATAATCAGAAATCAACAAATATCTAATTATCTCAAACGATAATCAGAAACAACAAATATCTAATTATCAAAAACGATAATCAGAAATCTCAAATCAACAATTATCTAATTATCAAAAACGATAATCAGAAATCTCAAATCAACAAATATATAATTATCAAAAACGATAATCAGAAATCTCAAATCAACAAATATCTAATTATCAAAAACGATAATCAGAAATCTCAAATCAACAATTATCTAATTATCAAAAACGATAATTAAATCTCATAACAGCAAATATCTAATTACCTGCAGATAATTAGAAACACAAATATCTAGAAATCAATTAAGATACTCTAGAAAATCAACAAAAAGGTTGGATCGATCCCATCAGATGGCGAGTTTTAGCTACGCCGCACGTGCATCAACAAATGGCTGAAGCCTACCAAGTACTATAAAATTTTGGCGCCCATCAGATGACCCGAAGGTCCGCTGAGTGACCCGAAGGTCCTTAGAGTGACCCGAAGGTCTAGTACTGGTATTTGACCCGAAGGTCCTCAAAGTGGCCCGAAAGCCCAACAAATGATCCGAAGGTCCAACAGAGTGGCCCGAAAGCCCAACAAATGACCCGAAGGTCCAGCAGATGACCCGAAGGTCCAACATAGTGGCTCGAAAGCACACAAAATCATCAGAATCATCAAACAGCAGATGTTTCAATTAACGAGTCCGGAATTAACCGAAATAGCAAACGCACATGTCCCATACCATGTGTTTTACTAAATCGTTTGATTCTCTTCATCGTTTCCTTGAAAGTGCAAAATTGTGTATTTCGTAAAAATACATTTTACATTCTCAAACGGACAAGTCCGGAATTAAGCGAATCAGTAAAAGAAAGGGTTCATAGTCCTCGATTTTGCTGAATCGTTTAAATCGCTTCCTCATTCTTTTGAAAGCGCAAACTGTAAAATTTTGTATTTTAAATGAATAACATTTTACGTTCTCAAACGGACAAGTCCAGAATTAAGCGAAATAGTAAAAGAAAGGGTTCATAGTCCTTGTTAACGCTGAAAGTTGAACACTAACACCCGGTGTGTGTAATAACAATGTGAAAGCACCACCCGTTGGTACGGGAACAACATATAAGCTGAAAATAGCAGAAAACGGTAAAGGGACAACAAATCTATAGCGGTTCGGCCCGTAATTGAGCCTACGTCCACTTTATATTCTTTTATTGCTGATCTGGTTACAATTTGATACAATGCACTCCGAATACAATTCACTTCAATCACACAAACACTTCAGATTAGTAACTCAAACTTTGACGATGAGATTTGTTGAATCCATGTCGGATGTGTGGAATCTCGTTCAAAGCTTGTTGTAGTATCTTCAATGTTTGGAGTTCTTCAAGTCTGGGATGAGTGTAGAATTCGACAGAGTAATGGCGCTTCAGAAAATGATTGGCCCAAAAGTCCCCTTCACGTTCGGGGTAGGTTGGTATTTATAGAGAATTTGACCCCTTAGGTCGTAAGTCGTAGTCGACTTAAGGTAAGTCGTGGTCGACTTAAGGTAAGTCGTGGTCGACTTAAGGTAAGTCGTGGCCGACCTATTAAGTCCTAAGTCGTTTACGAGTCAACTTCCTCCGGCATAAGTATTGCGGCAGCGAACTATAACTCTGGCTTTAGGTCGTGGACGACTTAGTCTAAGTCGTGAGTCGCGGCTTAAATGGTAAATCCTAACCCACTGACGAGCTAGGAGGTCACCGTATTAAATAAGAAGCAGCGCTTCATTTGCTTAAGTCGTTCACGACACATGCTAGGCTTTAAGTCGTAGATAGCCTTAAGTCGTAGATCATCCACTTCCTTAAGTCGTAGATCGTCCAGGCCTTAAGTCATAAGGTTGTTCCTGTAGTTAACTCGTTAAGTCGCATACCATTCTTGAGTCGCATACCCTTCTTGAGTCGCATACCTTTCTTGAGTCGCGCAGTTCTTAAGTCGTAGAAAATTGAGGATTAACATTTGCCCCTCGAAGTACATGCCTAAGTCGTAGGTCGTGTGCTTTGACTTATCTTAGCTCGCGTGTGCCGCTTCGAGTTCCACTGCTCCGAGATATAAAAGCTTGAGTCGTTCCTTCTGCTTCCTTCTTCTCACTTGCTCTATCGTTTGAAATCACCATTGACGTAATTCTGAGCTTTCAAAGACGAATCCCCACCATCTAATCGTCGATCATCTTTCCGTTATACTACGTAAGTGAATCCGGTCATCCTTCACCCACGTCCATTGTTGAATTGCTAACTCCCCATTTTCCGACTTCAATTCACTTTTTGGTGCCGCGTTTCATTATGAATAATGTTTCGATCGATCTATGATTACCATCGATCATGTTGTGGTCATGATAGAGCAGCAATGTATCAGATTCATGGCAAATCTGAGGCGATTCGAATTGGTTTTTGGGTGATTCAAGGGTGTGATGGAACGAGGATCGTTGTTGATTGAGAGGCTATTGGGTTAACGGGTTAGGAGTTAGAAGGGTAACGGGTTAGAAGTTAGGGAGAAAAGTCGGTTGGTCACATGGAGTGAGATATTTGCTTGGTCACGACTTAGCAATTTCGTGCGACCTATTGACTTCCATGACTTAACTCTGAACCGACCTAGCAGCTTCGTGCGACCTAAGCTTTGAGTCGTGGTCGAGTTAGGACTTGGAGAATTTCTCACTGCCTTGAACTGAAGTTTTTCTTCCTTTCCACGACTTATGACTCAAAGTACTGCCGACTTAAAGCATCAACGACTTAAAATTGATGCGACCTAACTTAACCTGCCTTATAATCCTTAGGTCGTGGACGAGTTAGCCAGAGAACCAATGACTTAACTTAACCCGTAGGAAAATTTCTTAAGTCGTCGTCGAGTTAGCACTTGAGTCGTTGGTGACTTAGCACTTGTACTTTTAAGCTTTGCTTGAACTTTGAATTATTGTTCGAACTTTGAACTGTTAAACTTTGCTGCATTCTTTCACAGATTACTTTGACTTGCAAGCTAACAACTTGTTTAATACAACATTTATAGAAATTGGGACGAATATACTACCATTGACTGCCCACATCAAATGACAGATTAGTTAATAACGGATAATCAACTTAAATAGATTTTATGAACGAAGTGCTTTGAACCAACAAATTCAAGCAAAGTATTAAAGCAACATTGAAATAGTCAACTGAAAATGACCGGTTTGCACTAATACTGTACCTGAACTTTAAATTAACAAGTCCTGAAATTTGGTAATCGATCAATTGTCGACTAGCTTAATTCCAGTTATATTTACTTGTTATCTTCATTAGTTCTGCACAACACTTCACACTTTTTAGGAAACGTGCACCTTCATATTTGAATATCCAGTTGCTTGTGTAGAATGGCTTCTCAGCAAGAAGATGTAACACTCCAGACTAGAGAGGCCACTCTTATTCCAGCTCCATTAGTCAATCCTCCCGAAAGAGCCTCTACCACTTTGTCGTACAAAGTTTTTTGGCAATTGTGCACTCAGTTTGGCATTGCTGAAGCCGATGCCATGCTTCCCGAAAAAAGTAACACCGCTGATGCAGCGCCTCCTGGCTTTGTAGCAGTTAATCGACAAATGTGCCTGAGCGGGGCCATTCCACCTTTCAACAACTTTCTCCAACATCTTCTTCGCCAACTGGCCATCTCCCCATTTCAGTTACATCCCAATAGCTATGCCATTCTAATGGGGTTGTGTGTATTATTTAGTAGAACGCTTGACCGTCTCCCTAGTTTTGACGAGATCTGCTACTTATGTTCTTTTACCAGAACTAAAGATCATTCTTCGATCACTATTGTGAGAAGCGCCAGAAATCGTAAATTGATTGTAGGCCTCCCTGACAGTGCCTATGGGTTCTTAACTCAGTACTTTTACATTCGCTGTCCCCCGGGGTTTTATGCTGTGTGGAGGGAAGGAAGTAAGATTATCTATCTTTACTTCTTCTACTCTCTGAGTTTTGTGAAGTCCAAATTGCCAAATGTTAATTTTGCTTTTTCATTTCAGCGCTCCACCCTCCTTCTAGGGATCCCAGCCACAAGCCAACTCTGGAGAGGCTCATGGACGTACCAGCTGAAGAGCGGGACGCGAAATTTTTGTTGAAGGACGAATTTCTTCACCAGTTTGGACTTCTTCACCCTTCTCGCTCTTCTCAGCCTCACGAAGTTCCTGATTCTTTAGAAAAGACGTCTGATGCCCCAGCTCCTGTCAAAGAACCTATACCGCAAGAGCCTACCACTGAGGCTTCTCTGGTGAAGTGTTCTGCCTCTATTGACGTTGCGGGGTCATTCGGAAAATCTATGCTCTCTCCGGTTATCGAAGAGGAGGAGCCTCTTCAATGCCCCGAGAAGGCATCCCATGAAGGGGTTGAGAAAGAGAGTTCCGCTCAGCATGACGGCGAAGACATCTTTGGGGATCTTAGTGACTTAATGGTGACTTCACAGGAGTTATTCAAAAATGACGCTTAAAAAACTATTTCTCCTGCTGTCGAGGCGACTTCTTCTTTACAACAAGTTTCGACACCTTCTACACCAGTCGTTGGCGTTCCCACATTCAAGCGTGGTTTGTAGTTCGACGCGCGTAGTTTGTACGCCGCACACACTTAGGATTTTTCGGCACTTATACGCACTTATCCTCTTTTTCTGAAGATTTCTAAACTTCATTTCTTTTCCATTTTCAGATTCTCCGATGGGGCGCTCTGGCTCATACTATGACAAATTTCAGCGCCATGGAGGCCGCGGAACTTATGACTTTAGGCGATACCTCAATGCCCCGAGGGAAACAGATGAAGAAAGAGCTATTAGGAAATCTCAAGAGAGGCGGGACTATGAGCAGTGGCAGAGAAGAAAGGATGATGATCGACATGATTCTTCTCACAGAGGTGACGATTCTCACAAAAGAAAATCCCACGATGACAAAGGGAAGAGTCACATTACTGGAGATCCAAGTAAGCGGGTCAAGCCTAGTGATGCGTCTGCAATTTCTGAGAAGACCCCTGCTTCAATTCCTCTTGATATCCCCTCTGATTCTCCTGCTCTTGAGAAGTCTGATATCCAAACAATCATCAACAGACCCCAATATCAAGTTGGACAGGGTCCGCCAACTCTTCAAAGTCGGTTCCCGCAATGGTGCTTAAAGGGGATACGCTTCGACCTTGACTTGGTCCCAATTGATAAACCGACTATGCTGCGTAGCCTTGATGCCGTCAAACATGATATTGAAAGGATGTCTGGATGGCAAAAACCTGTTGACGAGCTGCAAAGGGTCAATCGCATGAACCTTGAAACCATGCTGACTATGGAGAATGATAAGTCAGAGTGGGATAAAATTTGCAAGCAACACGATGCTGAAATGAAGAGCATCTCTGATGATTATGGGAGGCTCGAAGCTGAAGTTGAAAGACTAAAAAGCGAGCTTGCCACTTCTTCCACTTCTTATTCGCAAAAGGAAGAAATGCTCCAAAAACAAGTTCGAGACACCCATGCTGCTCAGCGAGATGCTGAAGCAAAACTTGAAGCAGAGCAGCATGTTACTGGGAAATATCGTGATGACGCCGCTCAGCTTCGGGGGAAAATTAGCTCCCAAGACTTGGAAATCACCAGGCTGCAGTCTCAGTTATTAAAGGCTAAAAGAGAGCGCGATGAAGCCGTCGCTGGGAAAGTTGCGGCCGAAGAATCTCATGTGGCTACTAAAGCCAATATCAGTTCTACTTTGTTCGACTTTTATATCCACAGCGTCTTGGGGCGCTGAAGTCTCTCGTTTTTGGGGTCGGATTATGAAGTCACCTTGGCTGAAGTATGGGAGGCGATAATCGATATGCTTGGCGGTGCCGGCTATGATGAGGCAGAGCTTGAGGGACGTTATCTTGACGATGAAACTCATGTCGCTCTTGCTAGAGGAAAGGAGCAACTTGCTAAAGCGCGAGCTGAATCGACGGGAGAAGAACACCCAAAGGAGGAAGCTCCTTTAACTGCCCCCATCCATACTTCAATTTCGGCTGATGTTAACATTATAGACTCCAGTTCCCATTCTTCGCCTCCTGCTAAAGTTGACACTGAAATTGTGACCACTCCCACCGAGGACGAGGCCCTACAAGATATTGAGGCTGAGAAATTCGAGATTGATCTTGCAAAGCCGACTTCTCCAGGTAACTTTGGCGTCAACCTGGATCCAGTGAATCACTTATTCGATTTAATCGAGTTTGATGAACTTCTTACTTATTACTTAAGCTTTGATGAACCAATATCTTCTCTTTTCTCGGAGAATACCGATTTTAACTTCTTTTCTTCTGCAGCGGAGGCACCGAGCGCTATACACTCTTCTCCTCTTCCAGCTGTTCCTCCTCCAACCCTTCAAATTACTCCTGCTTCTCAACCGGGTTCGCAGGAAGAGCAAATAGAAGCCCTTCGAGGCTTGGAGGATCCACTCGCTTCTCAAGAACAGAAGGCGGAAGATCTTGAGGACAGTGAGAAGACTCCGGAGCAGTCTCTTGATGATAACACTAAGCTTTCTGCGCTACTTACTACTCCGGGAAGTGAGTCTTCCTCGAAGAGGCAAGGGAAGCGCGTCATAAAGAAGAAGAAGAAAAACACTCCCGCTGGAGAAGATGAAGCAGAAGAAGATCCGACTGCACCCTCTTCTCCTTCTTCTCCGACCCGTCCCCGCCGGATTCCGAAACTAATCATCAAACCGGGCAAGGGTACTAAGGGTGGCAGGAAGAAGGAGTGATAATCTGGATTCTACTTTTCTTATTTTGCTTTTTGCTTGTATCGACCGGAGATTGTGCGGGTACCGGTCCCTGCTTTTTCTGAGATCTGCACATGTAAAGAATTTTCACAGTATTGAATAAAATAATTCTTTTACTTGCACGAATTCTTGTATATGTAAGAATGCATCTATTTCTCATCTTAGTGTAGAATAAGCGATTCTTTTTACTTGTACAAACTTTTTGTTTGTGTGTGAGAATGCATTTATTCCACATCTTTTCCGCATGATATTGTAATGTGCTTATGGTATGTCGCTTGAATACTACTTTTATTGTTGTAGTTGTATTGTATGATATTGCCCCTATACCACAAGTGCATTGCAATATCTTTTTGCTTTGATGAGACTTGTACTCTTATTTTTGGAGAATAACTATTCCATCTTTGAGGGAACAATTATTCTACTTTAATGGAGCGTGTCTCGTTTTTGGAGAAGTTTTTACGCTTCAACCTTCGGAGATGGTCACTTCATATTTTTGAGAAGTGAATTCTCCTACGCGGTAAAGCGGGCCTCTAAAGAGGATTTTACTTAGCACTTCAATTTCTGGGGAAGAATTTTTCAAGATAAACAAGTAGATCTTCCTTGAGAGCTGAAGTGTGCCTCTGAGGAGGGCTTTTCGGCATTTCTGAGGAGTAGCATTTGGACTCCGAAGAGTAGCATTATGCTTTGTGAAGTAGCGTTGTGCCCCCGGAGAGGTCTTGTGCTTCCGGAGAAGTCTTTTGTTTGTGCTTCCGAAGAAGTCTTGTTTTTGTGCTTCCGGAGAAGTCTTGTGCCTCCGAAGAGGTCTTGTGCCTCCGAAGAGGTCTTGTGTGCCTTGGGGAAGGTCTTCTGCCTCCGAAGAGGGCAGTGTGTGCCTTTGGGGAAGGCTTGTGCCTCGTAAGAGGGCTTGTGGTGCCTCGGGAGAGGTCTTATGCCTCCGAAGAGGTCTTGTTCCTCCGAAGAGCTCTTGTGCCTCCGAAGAGGTCTTGTGCCCCCGAAGAGGTCTTGTGCCTCCGAGGAGGTCTTTATTGGATTGCTTGGAAGTTACTTTCTCACAGTTAAATGGATTCACAGGGCGGACGCAAGTTATTTAATTGGATGTTCGCTCGCACAAACGATCGCAATTAGTTAACAAAGACCTTGCCTCAGTGGTTCCACCAACCTTTTTGTTGTGAAGAGCGTTTCCATTTATTGGCATGCCTCCGAAGAGGGCTTGTGCCTCCGTAGAGGTCTTTATCCTCCGAAGAGTTGCGCCTCCGAAGAGGTCTTGTGCCTCCGAAGAGGGCTTTTGTTGATCAGCTCGCCCATGTCTCTTTGTTGTTTGCTCATTAATGGTCCCCTGTTATTGTCTCCGAGCCTATGTCCCTTTCCTTTGCAAACAGTTTGCTCTATCCAATGGAGTGTACTTCACTGTTGATTGATTCCATGGGACAGGCGCAAGTTATTCAATCAGATGTCTATTTATACAAACGATCGTAATTAGTTAACAAGCGTCTAGTTCCTTTTCTTTGGAAAAGTGTCTCTCCGGTGGAATCATCAACTTTTGGTGTAAAGTTCATCTTATGTTGGATTTGAATTTGGAACTTTCTGTGGCTTGAAATTTGTTTATTGAGTGATTTACGGGGTTCACTTGGCATTGCGATGGGTAAGCTTTGTTTTAATGACCTGCAATATTAAATCGATATTTTAGCAATACATTTAGAGTATTTACACATCGAAATGAAACAGGCATTTTATAATAATATAGAACACAAAATTTATAGGTTCGGCCAAGAACTGGGCCTACATTCACTTTATAGCTCTTTTATTCATCATCACTGATTTTACAATGGTTTACAATACAATCGATACATCCATAATCATTTTACAACTTCAAGCAAAGCTTTTTAAGTAAAATATAGGCGCAAATGATTGCTGTTCCAAGCTCTTGGGATTGGATCTCCTTCGACAGTTGTGAGTTTGAATGTGCCATCAAGAAGTTTATTGCCTATGACATATGGCCCTTCCCAATTTGGTCAAAATACTCCGACTGCTGTCATGATCCTTTTCAAGACTAAGTCCCCGACTTCAAAGCTTCGTTGACGGACTTTAGAGTTGAAGTGCCTTGCAATTCTTTGCTGATGGGCCACAACTCTGAGTCTAGCTTCTTCCCTTCTTTCATCAAGAAAGTCAAGTGCTTCGAGTTGCAATTTTTCATTTTCGGCCTGGTTGAAATGAACTCTCCTGTGTGAAGGGACTTCTAGCTCTACTGGAATCATCGCTTCCGATCCGTATGCCAATGAGAATGGAGTGTGCCCAGTTGCAGTTTTATGGGTTGTTCTGTATGCCCATAGTGCTAGTGGAAGCTTATCAACCCATCCACCTTTTGCTTTTTCAAGCTGCTTTTTGATGGTTGACTTGATAATTTTGTTTACTGCTTCCACTTGCCCGTTTGCCTGCGGATGAGCCACTGAGGAGAAACTTTTTCGGATCACTACGCCATAAATGACCTTCTGCAACACTTTTGCAAGGTGTTGCCAGCTAAAATGTTGCGACAGCTATAAAATTTTGGTCCTACTGCAACGTTGCATTTTTGGTGTTACCTTAGCCATAAAAATGTGTTGCTCTAGCTAAACAAGTGTAACACGATGCAACATTTTTATATAGTGTTGCAATAGATGTATTCAGATTAAAAAATTAATAAAATTAGCAATCCGCGTGAATACGATCCAACGATCTACATTTAATCTGGTTGTTAAAATGGATCACCACTGCAATTTGGCCCAAAATTTCGTTTTCCCGCCTAAACTAGTTCAGATCCCCTTTTGGTTTTCATTTCAATTCGTCTCCTCCAATTCGCCTCCTCCCAGTCGCTCCCATTCGCCTCCTCCCATTCGCCTCCTCCCAGTCTCCTCGCCTCCTCCCATTCGTCTCCTCCCAGTCCCAATTAATCACCATTCAAAAATAAAACAGGTCAAAAGAAATTGCTCTGCCGCCTAGATCTGCCGCCGCTTGAAGATATCGCAATCACGCTAGGGCTGTTGCAAATTCGCCTAGCTAATATGCTACCTGCAAATGCTCGCTTGGAGATTCAAAACACCACCATGAGTTTGAAATTCTTCGCTGTTTGAAAATCTGGTAATGAAGATTCTCGATCGAAACACAGCCTTATCGAAAGCCTCGAGTTGCTATGTTGGTTGAACTTGTGATACGATCTTATAGTCGAGTTAGAGATGACTTTAGATTTGAATCGTGACTGCAACTTTGAATTAGTCTCTGTGGAAATGAAATTGTTGCCCCGTAATCACTTAGAGATGTTGTAAAATCTGGTTGATGCTAGACGTCAAAAAGGAGCAGCCTGCTAGGAACGATGATGTTGGAGTTAGTGCAATCGATAATTGAATAATCCGAGATGCAACTGTGAAATGATCATGGATGAGTATGAAGCCTGTTGATGTTCTTCCTGATGTATGCAAGCTTTTGTGGAGATGATAAAGGAATTGCTTTGATATGAAATTTCTCCCAAAACCCGAACTGCTGCCCTCGAGATTTTGGTTCACTTCGTACTTTCCATCGCAAGTTCAGAGCAGATCCCAGGCTGATCTCTTCATACTTTCCCCTATGATTGCGGTTGCTTCACTTGGTACTGGTAATTTCAATAAGATAGTATGCCCCCCATATGTTTGTGCAAATGCTCCTTTAACACTTGTTAATGTTTCAGAATCTGGCTGGGTATGTACTGCTTCTGGATGCCCTGTGCCTCCATCGCAAGTCCATCGCAAGTTCATAATCTGGTTGGTTGGTTCACCATTGAATCTGGATGTAGTTGTATTGGTTGAAGGTTGGTTGGTTGGTTTGGTAAGTTATGGAAGTGATGGTGGAAGTTGGTGATGCAGAGGAGTTTTAGTTGGCAGTGTGATGCCTGAATGTTGGCAGAGAGATGTAGACGGAGTTTGGAGTTTGACAATGGTAGAGTGCTGTTGTGTATTGGTTACGGAGAGAAGCTAATGTGGTGATTGGAAATTGAAGAGTTTGCAGTAGAGTTTTGGTGTTTGGCCGTAGGGGATTCAAGCAGATTTAGGCGAGGAGATGGAGGATAGGAATTAAGCTCAGTCTTCATTTGTGCATCATTTTACGTCATTTCAAAGAAGGCTCGATCTTCCGAAATCGGATGAATCGGGCGGTGCCCACTTGTTCGACCTAATCGGGCAGTAGAGTTTTGGTGTTTGGCCGTAGGTCGATCCCCGCCGGGACTGCGGTGCCCCGGACCCCCGCCGGCGCTGCGCCCGGACCCGCTTCTCGGCTCGCCTTCGGCTCGGCACTCGGCTCGCCTTCGGCTCGACATATATTTGTCAGTGTCGGTGTATGTATAAATTGAAACTGCATATGTAATGAGTGAACTGAGTGATGTAGTGAGGAATATCTGTATATGTGAATATCAGTGTTATATATCATTGTATTGTAAAATAGTGGAGTTAGGAATTTGTACAATTTCAAATGTTGAAATAAAATATTTATTTAAATAAATTACTGTTTAAATATCAAATTCTGTGTAATAGCATTTTATTAAATAAATATTTATTTTTATTAAAAAATCAAATATGCTCTACATTGTGGGCCCCACAAATTCAAAAAGTTCATATCTATAGCAACATTTTGGAATGTTGCTACAGATACCTATGGGTGTTGCCATAGACCCAAATAGGGTTCTATTGCAACAATATTACTTATGTTGCCTTAGATAGTCAAAATGTTGCCTTTGAGGTCTAAGGCAACGGCAAAAATTGCATCACCCTAAAAGTGTTGCCATAGACCTATGGCAACATTTTTCGGGCCTGAGCCAACATTTTTTTTGTGTTGCAGTAGGCCATTTATGGCGTAGTGGATTTTGAATTGCTTGCAGAAGTCCTGGAACTCTTCGCTTTCAAATTGAGTACCGTTGTTTGTGATTATCTTTTGTGGCACACCATATCTGCAAATGATATTTTTCGTTACAAAATTTATCATCTTTTTAGAAGTAATAGTGGCCAAAGGTTCAGCTTCAGCCCATTTAGTGATATAATCAACAGCAACAATCGCATATTTGATTCCCGACTTGGCAATTGGTAAAGGTCCGATTAGATCTATCCCCCAAATGGCGAACGGCCATGGGCTGACCATCTGTGTTAGTTCAGTTGAAGGTGCTCTTGGGATTTTTGCAAATCTCTGGCATTTGTAACATTTTTTGGAGTAGATAGCAGCATCTTGATTAATATCAGGCCAGAAATACCCATACCGAAGAACTTTCTTGGCAAGTGTTTGGCCGCCTGAATGATCCCCACATTCTCCTCCGTGTACCTTTGCTAAAATTGTCTTAGCTTCTTCCTTGGTTACACATCGGAGTAATGGCATTGAGAATCCCCGCCTGTATAACCGGCCATCTTGAATCACATATCTTGATGCTTTTCTTAACAGCTTTCGGCGTTCTTTAGAATTTTCTGGTAGGGAGCCGTTGAGCAAATATTCTTTGATTGGGGTCATCCATGACTCTTGTTCTTGAGATACAGCCATGATCCAGTCGATATCCATATCATCAGTGCTTGGAGCTGACAAAACCTCCTCAGGAACCAATCCCAATAATTGAGCTTCTCCGGAGCTTGAATACTTTGCTAGAGAATCCGCTTTCATATTTTCCTCTCGAGGTATGTGGCTTATCGAATAGTGATCGAAATCATCGAGAAGCTCAGAAGCCTTCGACAAATAAGCGGGTAGATTTCCTCCTTTAGCTTGAAATTCCTTCTTGACCTGACACACAATAACTTGAGAATCACTGAAGATTTGCAATGCTTTGATGTTCAATTACTTTGCAATCTTTAATCCAGCAATTAGAGCTTCATATTCTGCTTCATTGTTTGTAGAAGGGAACTCCAATCTTAATGCGTAACATAATGATCGCCCTTCGGGGGTTTCAAGCACAACCCCAGCTCCGGAACAGTAATCATTTCTTGAGCCATTAACATATAACTTCCATTTGGTCGGGATGTCTGCTGTAATCTCTTCCTCTTTATCACCCTTATCTGTATACTCTGCGATGAAATCCGCTAAGGCTTGTCCATTGATCGCTCTTCGGGGATGATAAGTGATATCATATTGGCTAAGCTCAATATTCCACTTCAGAAGACGGCCCGAAGTTTCAGGGCGAAATAGGACTTGCTTTAGGGGCTGGTCGGTGAGAACTTTGATAGGGTGAGCTTGAAAATACGGCCTCAACTTTCTGGAAGCAATCAGTAAACAGTATGCGAGCTTTTCTAGCTTTGAATAATTCATTTCTGCCTCAGTGAGTCTTTTGCTGATATAGTAGACCGGACGCTGAACTTTTGCATCCTCTCGTACCAATGCTGCACTCAGGGCATGAGATGAAACTGCCAAGTATATGAAAAGGTCTTCGCCATTGTTGGGCTTGGAAAGTATTGGAGGCGCTTCCATGTGACGGATTAGTTCATCGAAAGCTTTCTGGCATTCAGGTGTCCATTCGAAGTTTTTCTTTCCTTTCTTTAAAGCGTCAAAGAAGGGGATGCATTTATCAGTAGCTTTGGAAATGAATCGACTTAAGGTAGCAACTTTCCCATTTAGGCTCTGCAGTTCCTTCTTTGTCCTAGGGGCTTTGACTTCTCTTAGAGCAGTAATTTGAGCAGGATTGGCTTCAATGCCCCTAGCGCTTACGATAAATCCCAAAAATTTCCCGGACTCTACTCGGAATGAACATTTCAGAGGGTTGAGCTTCATTCCATATTTTCGGAGGATTTCGAACATTTCTGCTAAGTGGTCCATATGGCCAACTACTTTCTTTGATTTCACTAACATATCATCGACATAGACTTCCATTGTTTTCCCAAGTTGTGATTTGAACATTGCGTTAACAAACCTTTGATATGTTACCCCTGCATTCTTTAATCTGAAGGGCATGACTTTGTAGCAGTAAAGACCAACATCTGTGACGAAGCTCGTATCCTCCTGGTCCGACTCATGCATCATAATCTGGTTATACCTGGAGTAAGCATCCATAAAAGATAACAATTCGTGCCCGGCTGTTCCATCTACCAGCTGATCAATCCTTGGCAACGGGAAGCAGTCCTTGGGACAAGCTTTGTTTAAATCTTAGAAATCAATGCACACTCTCCATTTTCCATTTGCTTTTTTAACCAGCACCGGATTTGCCAATTTGGATATGTGGACTCTCTGATGAAATGATTTTCCATGAGTCAGTCTACCTCTTCCTTTAGCGCTGCTGACCTTTCTGGACCTTGGGTTCTTCTCTTCTGTTTCACAGGCGTGAATTTCGGATCAATATTCAGAGTATGTACAGCAATCTCTGGAGATATTCCACACATATCAGCGTGACTCCAAGCGAATACGTCCAGATTTGCTTTCAAAAATGATATTAGCATATTTTGGACTGCCATACTGAGTTGTGAACCCAACTTTAGCACTTTGTTTGGGTCTTTAAGATCAACAGGTACTGGTACCGTTACCTCCATCGGCACCACTCTATTTTCCTCTGCACTGGCTTTTCTGGGGTCCATTTCTCTCCTTGCACCACTATGCTCGCCAGTGCAGGGACCACCCTGTATTTGCTACAAGGTTGGGTTTTTGATGCGGAGGGGGGCTGCCGCATCTTTTCCCATCTCTCTCTTCCTGGCCTCTCGAAGTTCTATAAGATAACATTCCCGTCCAGCATTTTGATCTCCTTTAATGACACCAACACCATTGTCTGTAGGAAATTTCATAGTTAGGCACCACGGGGCCAGAACGGCTTTGAATGCAGCTAAAGTTGGACGGCCCAAGAAGGCATTGTAGGCAGAAAATCCATCAACAGTTACAAAAGTCTGTTTTCGAACTACCTTTTTCTGCCCCTCTCTAAGTTCCACAAACAAGTCGACAGTTCCAATTGGTTGCTGCGGTTCCCCAGTGAACCCAACAATCTTTTGTGATGAAGCCTGAACATCAGCCATTGGAATCTTCATTTGATCAAATGTTTTCTTGAAGAGTATATTGCAGGAAGCACCGCAATCGATAAGCACTTGTCTTACAATTGCTGGCCCAATTCTTGCAGAAACAACCAAGGGATCTATGGTTGGAGCTTCAATACCCATAGAATCCCTGGCTTTGAACACAATATCATCATTATAAGTTTTCTGCTGTTTCAGGGGTGCAGCGTCTTCTAAAACAAAAACATCTTCTTCTGCTGGGGTATATTTCAAAGCACGAGCATATCGTTCCATTTCACCCCAGCTTCTGCCCGTTGGGTGTGGGCCTCCTGTAATCACATTGATAATAGGCCTTTCGGATTCATGTGTGGCAGTGCCTTTACCCGAGCCAGATGGATGAGTAAGGAGTTGCTGCCCCTGGGTAGACGAAGTTGGGTCATTCCTGTTCTTCTTAACATACTGTTGTAGCTTGTTTTTCCTCAACAATTCTTCAATTAAGCTCTTCAAGTGACGACATTCGTTGGTATCATGACCGGGTTGGTTATGAAACCGGCAGAATTTTCCATTTCGCATAGCACCCTTTCCAGGCTTTATCTCAGCTGGTTTAGGATATTCCACAGCATCTTTGGTGGCAAAGAAGATATTCTTCGGAGTGTCGGTTAACGGGGTGAAATCTGAGGGTTTGAAGAAGCGAGGTTTCTTTATATCCTTTTGTTTCTTCCCATCACTATTTTCCCTTTTCTGACTTCCGGAATCTTTCTTAGTTGATGCAACAATGTTATTTTCCACTCTTGTCACCACCACTTTCATTGGTGCCGGAAGATTTTCCAAGCCTATGAACTCGTCAGCTTTCTTATAGAATTTCTCGAGTGAATTTGGATCCTTCATTTTCAGCCATTTCCCAAATTCACTTGACTTATCGACAACACACATCAAATAAGTCAAGACCATTCGTGGCTCTGCGTTGTCAACTTCAGCCAGAGCTATATTGAAGCGATTCAGGAATGACTTAATAGGCTCTCTCGGATTCTGCTCAAGACTAGACAATGACATTATGTCTTTCGCCTTTGAAGCGTACAGCCTGAATTGCTCTTTAAACTTTCGGGTTAGATCGGAAAACTGGTCTACAGATCGAACGGGAAGCTTGGTAAACCAAAGAAGTGCCACTCCTTCCAAGTATACTGGGAAATACCGGCACTTAATCTCATCAGTTCCCGTTGCGCCGGTCATGTGCCAGTCATATTTATACAAGAATTGATTTGGGTCGCTTGTCCCCCGATAAGCAGGAATGGTGGGGGGAACAAATTTTCTGGGAAACTCAGCTTTTAGAATCCTCTCAGTAAACGGAGTTTTACTCATAGCAAATCCCCATTCGCTCTCATCTTCATTTCTCTGCATGCTTTCTTTCATTATTTGCCGAATCATGCCGGAGAGGTATTCCTCATTGTTTAATGACTTTGCGGAGTAGACTTTGGCCATTTTCTCGGAAGTTTGTCCGGGCAAATGTTCACGGAAAACTGGCGATGGCCTGGATCCTTCAGCTTGGAGAGGTGCCCCTTCGGCAGCACCTGATCCCCCTTGAGGAATATTTCTTCCTTCGGAGTTGTGAAGAGCATCAACGATGTTTTCTTCATTATTTACTGGCCTTTGACTAGCCCTGAGTAAAGCACTTAACTTCTCCATCATTAGAGTATTCTGAGTTTCGATTTGCTGATACAACCCGGTCACTGCAGCATCTAACTATTCTCGCGTCACTCCAATGCTGGGAGCTGCTTGACTTGGAGAAGGAGAAGTGGTAGTATTATCGTGAGCATCTTCAGATCTGACAAACTTGCGTTTTCTTCCAGGAGCCATTATATCCAACAGACTTCTGGTCTTAAAAGAAACTTTTTCAACGAACTTTTTTGAAGCAATGATGATAATATTCCTGAGTTGGGTTCTCAGTGAAAGCACAAAAATGTTAACGCCGAAAGTTGAACGCTAACGCCCGGTGTGTGTAATAACAATGTGAAAGCACCACCCGTTGGTACGGGAACAGAATATAAGCTGAAAATAGCAGAAAAAGGTAAAGGGACAACAGATTTATAGTGGTTCGGCCCGTAATTGAGCCTACGTCCACTTTATATTCTTTTATTGCTGATCTGGTTACAATTTGATACAATGCACTCCGAATACAATTCACTTCAATCGCACAAACACTTCAGATTAGTAACTCTTTGACGATGAGATTTGTTGAATCCATGTCGGATGTGTGGAATCTCGTTCAAAGCTTGTTGTAGTATCTTCAATGTTTGGAGTTCTTCAAGTCTTGGATGAGTTGAGAATTCGGCAGAGTAATGGCGCTTCAGAAAATGATTGGCCCAAAAGTCCCCTTCACGTTCGGGGTAGGTTGGTATTTATAGAGAATTTGACCCCTTAGGTCGTAAGTCGTGGTCGACTTAAGGTAAGTCATGGTCGACTTAAGGTAAGTCGTGGTCGACTTAAGGTAAGTCGTGGTCGACTTAAGGTAAGTCGTGGTCGACTTAAGGTAAGTCGTGGCCGACCTATTAAGTCCTAAGTCGTTTACGAGTCAACTTCCTCTGGCATAAGTATTGCGGCAGCGAACTATAACTCTGGCTTTAGGTCGTGGACGACTTAGTCTAAGTCGTGAGTCACGGCTTATATGGTAAATCCTAACCCGTTGATGAGCTAGGAGGTCACCGTATTAAATAAGAAGCAGCGCTTCATTTGCTTAAGTCGTTCACGACACATGCTAGGCCGTAAGTCGTAGATAGCCTTAAGTCGTAGATCATCCACTTCCTTAAGTCGTAGATCGTCCAGGCCTTAAGTCGTAAGGTTGTTCCTGTAGTTAACTCGTTAAGTCGCATACCCTTCTTGAGTCGCATACCCTTCTTGAGTCGCATACCTTTCTTGAGTCGCGCAGTTCTTAAGTCGTAGAAAATTGAGGATTCACAGTCCTCGATTTTGCTGAATCGTTTAAATCGCTTCCTCATTCTTTTGAAAGCGTAAATTGTAAAAAAATTTAAAACAATTTTCAAACACGTGATTAAAAGAGTGACATCTGTAACAATTTCGATAAGGAAATTGTACTTCTAAGAATACCGTAAAAACGGATCACAAAATCAGCATTGTGGGATAACCGCTTGAAAATCCACTTTAAAATTGACGGTTACTCAAGTCAAAGCGACAGTAATTTTTAAACGTCAAAATCTCATCAAAATAATTCGCATCAAAATATAATACCAGTGAATTTTCATTTATCAAAAATGTCACAAAACACCGTGCTTCAAAAATTTAGCACCGATGTAAAAATCCCGTTATAAAGATAACGGCAACAAAATACGGTTAAACCAAATACCGGTTCAACATAAAATTAATGCAGTAACGTGCAACTCAAATTTGCACGTACTACAAATTGAACAAAGAAATCATTCGAATGTATCTTCAATGAAGATAATTCAAAACAACAAAAATCTCAACAAAAATCACACAACTGCAATCGCTTCGAATCCTCAAATCGGATTCAAAATTTTCAAAGAACAAAATAAACCCAACTATGTAAACAACAAATGAAATTTATTTCAATTTCATATTTTGATTTTTAAATCAAAAAGGTTATCAGCAGTATTCAGCGAAGACAGTCTCACTGTTTCCGCTGCGCACTCTGATAAACAGAACACAAAGTTATCAATCAATAAAACACAGTTTCACTTTTATTTTTAAATAAAGATATTTAAAAATTTCAACATAATTTCAAAACTTTAGTTTTGACTCAAAGCACAACTAAAAACATCGACAAATAGTTGTAACACATGTTCCATCTAAGTTATGTTTTATATTATGTCCATAAACCCCAAGCTCTGATACCAACTGGACGCCCCACCTCTATGCTCACAATAACAAAGAGTATTAAAAGAAATACTGTCTGTTATTACGAAGAATAAGGCTGGATAGGAGCGGCCATCCGTAGTTGGGCCTTGCACTAGTATTGGTTACTTCGATAGGAGTGGTATATATTTTTATTTTTCATCTCTTATTTATTTACTCCCATCGACATACCCAATTCCAGTATAAAACGAACTACGATGGTTCATAATAGTTTAGGACAATATATATAATAATAACACAGATACTAAAATGCAGAACACATATAACAAAAGTCTCATATATATATATATATATATATATATATATATATATATATATATATATATATAACTGATGTCAGTTACAATACATTTGACACAATACATATGATACAACTACAACTGTCGACTCTGGAAGTTATATATACAAGTACATTATCGACTAATATACATGAATACATATCAACCTAAATCAAGTGCACTGACTACTACAAAATGACGAAGACTACTTCAAAAGATATGAAAAGACTTCATAGCTCAAGCAGCAACCCAAAGCAGGATATCTACAACCTGTAATAACTCGATCTGACCCGAGTATTAAATTCAAAAGAAAATAATACACGGGTCAGTCTAATTCAAACTCAGTTATTAATGCACAGAAGCAATAATAATTAAATAAGCAATAGACAACAGTCACAGAAATCTCATATATCCAACTCCTCGATAAGAGAATCAGATAACGGCAGATATAACACTAAACAGTGTTAAACAACAAATAAGCAAATCCAAATCATCAACAAGGATAAATAAAAAGATTATCGATGAAGATAATATGAAGACCCCAGAATTGCCTAAACAGCAATTAACAACAAAATCCAATTATTAAATAAATAATTAGAAACTCATAATCTAATTATCTATAGATAATTAGAAGATCACAAAATGATCAAATCAAACCAAATAAGAAAACATTTCAAATATTGAATTGAGCACAAAACAATTCAAACCATTGAAATAACAATTCAAATTGCCAATATTGTGTGGCTGCAGTACACGCACGCGTGCACTGCCTCGCCACTACAGCATGTGAAATCATCACAACAGTAAATACTAACAGCAATCAAAACTGCAGAGGTCAAGTCACGACTATCGTGACTCAACTCAACTACAAATAAATGAACCAGAGGAAGTCCAGATATAAAGCAACAGCAAACTCAAAACAACACAAAAGTCCTCAAATTCAACTCGACAGTAAGCATCAGTGCACAAGGGCAATGACACGTACGTATACATGAACCAACAGAAGCAATTGAAGTGCTGCAGTGGAACAACAAGGTACAAAGGACCCAGGTTGGAAACACATGAATTGTGCATGCAACCTGAACATCAATTGTTCATAAACCAATACAGTGATAATGCAATCACATATAAAGGAATAGCAACAAGGCACAAAGGCTACAAGTGAAACAAGCATGTGTGCCCAAGATAAGGCAACACAGTAACAAGCACAAAGGCTACAAGTGAAACAAGCATGTGTGCCCAAGATAAGGCAACACAGTAACAAGCACAAAGGCTACAAGTGAAACAAGCATGTGTGCCCAAGATAAGGCAACACAGTAACAAGCACAAAGGCTACAAGTGAAACAAGCATGTGTGCCCAAGGTAAGGCAACACAGTAACAAGCACAAAGGCTACAAGTTTTTAAAAAACAAAATCATGTAACCGCAGTCAGATAAGTCACAAGAGTATATGTATGTATATATACGAATACACCTACATATCTATATCAAATGAAACAGCACTGAGCATAAGCAAACAAAAAGGTAGTTCGAACAAAACTACTGAGATAGTGTCGAACCCAATTATATTTTACAAATCACTTTCATCGAGTCCAAACCCAAAACAAAACAACACCAACATTCAGATGAACACCACCATCAAGTAGCGGTTCCAACTGATGATATACAACAAGTAGTATAAGTCGGAGACTACAATACTACGGCTGGAACAAAATACACAGACGAATCCCAACAAATCATGGATCAATAGTTTCAAAACCAAATTAAAGGCCAAAGCCAAACATTATCACAAGCCGAAGTCAGGTGATAAACAAATTGAAGCAAAACAAAATTTACGTTAATGCCGACGCCAACAGAAAAATGCTCAAAAACATTTGCAGTTCAAATCAAACTGTACCAAAGTTGCAGATATCAACAACTATTCAAAGCCGTGGTGGTCACGCTAAAAACAGTAATTAAAGTCGAACAAGGTGTAACCAAAGTCATAGGGAAATCAACATCATCAGAAAAGGTCAAAGCCGTGGTCACCACAGAGACCAAATTCAAAACAAAGTCGACAATAGTATAACCAGATATGAAGCCGAGGTGAACCATGTCAGTGTCGAAGTCGTGGAAGCATACCAATTTATCAAGTCAGAGAAAGTCACGAAACCAAAAATCAATCGTCACAAATTCAAGCCAAGATACATACAAAAATCAATATCATGCCAACCAAGAAATCACAACATATACGAATTGACAAAGTCAAGAAATCAATATCGAAACAGAGATGACCACGAAAACGAACAGCTCAAAATCATCTCAAGCATCTAAATAAAATCGAATGGCCAGAGAAATCGATGGAAAAGTTCAAACATAGATACACGAACTAGAAAACAGGGATTCAAACCCTACAACTTACGATTTGAACTAGATGTGAGTAATTAAAATTACTCACCTTGCTCGACGCGGTTTGAAGTAGCCGAGCGGAGCTTAAAGAGCCAAACGATCGATGAAGGCAACGAACGAGAAACCACCATTCGCAAGCCCTAATTTTGGAGACGAACGGGAAATAAACGAGGCCGCCATTCTCTTCTTTTGTTTATATTTAGGGTTTCGAATGAATGCCAATGAAAAGGGGGAAACGGTAGTGAATACTATCACTGCATCAAACAATTGCGCCAAGATAACACTAAAACCCACAAATAAGAATAAAGCATGGGCTACAATTACTTCTAAAGCCCGCATACTCCTTTAGCAAATTTTCAAAAGAATCTCAATCGATTAAAATTCCAAACAGCAATTTGTTAGCAATTTTAATCGTCTAATGATGATAACTAACTTTTACAAAATCCCGGGTTGTTACACATCTCATACTACCTGGTTAAATTCGAGTATTTGCTAATGGACTAGTAAGTTCCACTCAAACATTCTATTCAATGAGTTATACCATATTCGACGAAGCGTTATTCGAAAGCATTTAAACCAATCGATGACACTAAGTCAATTATTAGTGCTCCTCAAATTATAGAATTAAGGTTCTCAAAACATTTTTCTCTTTTGAGTTTATTATTTTAAAACACTTGTTATAAATTACCAAAAGTCCATTTATTATTTATATTAAAATAAATGTTCACTTATTAAAACAATATTCCATAAACCCGAATTTTTCCAAGATTTCACTTATATACACAAGGTTGTCTCAAATTTCCATATAGTTTTATCATTCACAGAACTATATTTTTAAAACTATATTTAATTACTCTTCTAAATCCATATTAAAATATAACCATTTTATTATGAAATTAACTAAGTTTTCTATTATAAACATTAAGTTAGAAATCTATGTTTTATAATAAAACTTCTCTTGTAAGATCTTTTTACAACCACCTTGGAAATTTAGTGTTTATATAAATGTTTATATTATCAAGTTAACTATTAAAAAATACCAACACAATATATAGCAAACACATGAAAAAGAGTAGAAAAGCATGATACTAACTCATTAAGAACAACTAAAAATTCATCCTGTCCAAGCTTCTAATATTCTGCACCTTAGATAATTTAGCTGGAAATCCAAGTACATCAAGCTAGGTAGAGGTATATGAATAACTAGTTATAACTTAGTGGTTGTTCATGCTTTCTATTATATATAGACTAGTTTTATTAAATAGTAAGGATATGTTTCGAATTTTCATCATCCTATACATAGCATGTCACTTACATTTAATATATAGGCTACACTTTCCAAAACAAAAAGGCATCAGGTCACCAAAAACTCATGCAATTTCATGGCAAGGAGTTGTGAAATAAATAAAATAATTTCCAATGAATGCTTAAACTTTGCTACAAACTAGATAGCAAACATAATAGAGTGCATGGCCATTATATTCAAAAGCATGTTAGGTTATTACTATTTACATATAAGCCTATCACTAACTTTTTATTACATGGTCTAGCATAATACATATGCAGCCTTCTTACCTGACACTTTTTTTACCTCTTTGAATGCATTTATTTAGTGAACATAAGGTTGTAGGATTATAAACTTTTTGAATATTGTACTAAATTGATAACAACACTAACAAGTATAATATATACATATATGTATTCTATTTTCATAGTTACTAAAACAAAAAGGGATGGAAGCATTTCATACCTATGCATAGTGCTAAGCTAGTTTAAAGCAAAATTCACCCTTTAAGTTTAAAACAATAGAGTAAAGATGTATACTCAAGCAAAATGTGTCAGGTCCTTATACGAACTTAGGCATATAGTATATAAAGCAACAACTGTAACGACCCGTAATTTTAACACTTTGAAATGTAATATTTAAATTTCAAAGTGTTAAAATTACAGGTCGTTACAACAACACTAACTTATGCATCTAAGAATTATAGGTTGTAAAGTACTTTTAATATGTCAAAGCAATATATATATATGTATATATATATGTATATATATGTATGTATATATATATGTGTTTATATATATATGTATATATGTTAACGCTAAAAAGTGAACGCTAACACCCGGTGTGTGTAGTAGAATTGTGAAAGCACCACCCGTGTGACGGGAACAGAAATTAAGCAGTAAAATAGTGAAAAAGCAGTAAACGACAGCAGTTTATAGTGGTTCGGCTTGAGATCGAGCCTACGTCCACTTTGAATCTCTTTATTACTGAATTTGGTTACAAGACGATACAATACTCTTATGAAAACAATACAGTTTGATCACAAAGACAATCTCGACTACTAGCTCAAACTTCGACGACGAAACTTGATGAATCCGTGTCGGACGTAGGAAATTCCTTTCGAAGCTTGTTGTAGTGTCGCGAATGTACGAAGATCTTTAATTGTTGAGTGAGTTGAGAGTTTGGCAGAGTAACAATGCTTGAAGAAATGATCGGCCAAAAAATCCCCCCGATGTTGGAGTTAGGGTGGTATTTATAGAAGTAGCTCTGAGTGCGAGTTTTTTGTTCAAGTCTTAGGTCGCGAACGACCTAAGTTAGGTCGTAGGTCGCGAGCGACCTAAGATAAGTCGTCTCCCTTTAGTAGCCTTGCAGCTTGAGTTATAAGTGCGCAGTCTTAGGTCGGGGACGACCTTAATTAGGTCGTAGGTCGCAAGCGACCTAAGATAAGTTGTGGACTACAAATGGCTTTAGGTCGTAACACTGCTAGGTCGCGAAGTCTTTAGGTCGCAACATTGCTAGGTCGCAATGTTTCCTGTAGCTTTAGGTTGTAACACTACTAAGTCGCGAAGTCTTTAGGTCGCAACATTGCTAGGTCGCAATGTTTCTTGTAGCTTTAGGTCGTAAGTTGCAACTTCCCTTAAGTCGCGAAGTCTCTTAGGTCGTTAAGTCTTTTCAGTAGTTAAGTCGCTAACTTCTTTAGGTTGTGACATTCTTTAGGTCGTGACATTCCTATAGCTAGGTCGCTGCTTCACTAACTCGTAGGTCGTTGTTTCACTAACTCGTAGGTCGCTGTTTCACTAAGTCGTTCAATATTTTAGGTCGCTTCTTAATAGGAGTTAACATTTGCCCCTCGAAGTACGGGCCGAAGTCATAGGTCGTGTGCTTCGACTTAACTTCGCTAGGTCATAAGCGACCTAAAACACACACTAACTTGCGTGTCTATTCATCTTCCTTTCTTGGTTCCATATAAATTGGTTAGGTCGCTTCTTCCTCCCTACTTTACTACTTCGATCCCCTACTGCCATTGACGAATCTCCAAACTCTCAAAGGCGAATTCGATCCATTTTCTCGTCGATTCATCTCTACCAGCATTCTTCGTAAGTGAACTTGATCTCCGTTCCTCCATAATCGCCGTTCAATTGTGAATCCATGTTTTCCTACCCAAGTTCAATTTTATGCGTCGTGCTTTATTTAGGATGGTTACTGCGGTCGATTTTCGATTGTCGCTTGATTCGTTATTGTGGTTCATGAAAGCACGGTGATATATTTATATTTATAATAGATCGGAGGGACTTGAAATCAACTATCTGGGTGATTTGGGGAGATGAATGAAATTCACGAAGAAGGCGGTAGATTTCTTTGTAATAGTGGTATTGGGTTATCGGGTCTAGTGAGCGGTTGCGTGGGAAGGAAGTCAGTGATTCATCAGGACTGAGCGACCTAAGGATTAGGTCGTGTTGGAATTATCTGCGACCTAACTAATACTGGACAATCTTCTGCGACTTAACTTCGACATATAAGTCGCGGCCGAGCTAATACTTAACATTCCTTGCGATCTTGAAACCTAGATGAAACAGGACATCTTCGACTTATGCTAGGTCATTAACGACCTAGGACTTAGAATATTTGGACTTGACTGAACATTGAACATCACGACTTAACAAATGACCGACCTAACTTCTGAGGCTTTAAGTCGCAACCGAGTTAGGACTTGACGAATTTGCATTGCCCTGACCTTTTCAACTTGCACAATACATTCTGAAAATTTCCGACCTACGCTAGGTTGCTAGACGACCTATGACTTGGGAGATTTTGACTGAACTTGAGCTTGAACTGTGTTGCACTTCTTTATAGATTGCTTTAACTCTAATTTTAATAACCTGTTAAACACAACATTTGCAGGAAAACGGGACAAATATACTGCCATTGACTTCCCACATCGCATGACAGATTAGTCGATAAAGAACAATTAATTTACATGAATTTGGTGAATGTAATGTTGTGAAACGACAAAATTTTAAATGAAGTGTTAAAGCAAAGCTGAAATGATCAACTTGAGCTGATTTGTCTGCATTAGCACAACATTGTATCTGAACTTAAAATGACAAGCCCCGAAACTTTATAATCGACAAATGTCAACTATCTCAATTTCAGTTATACTTGCTTGTTATTATTTAAGTTTTGCACAACACTTCACTCTTTTTAGGAAACGCGCACCTTCATATTTAAATATCCAGTTGATTGTGTAGAATGACATCTCAACCAGAAGATTCAGGACCAGTCGAAGAAGCTTTCCCGATAGCCAACCCACTGATCGATCCTCCGGAGAGAACTCCGACTACTCTAAGCCACAAAGTTTTTAGACAACTATGTACCCAATTCAGTATTGCCGAATCAGACGCTATATTCCCTAGAGCAAGCGACACAGCTGACAGGCCACCCCTTGGTTTTATTGCAGTGAACCGCCAGATGTGTTTAAGCGGAGCTATTCCGCCTTTCAACGAATTTCTTCGTGAAATCTTTCTTCGATTAGCTATCTTGCCCTTCCAGCTACACCCCAATGGTTATGTTGTTCTGATGGGGTTATGTGTTCTGTTTAGGAGGATGCTTGACCGTCTCCCGAGCTTCGATGAAATTTGCTACTTATGCACTTTTTCAAAGAACAAAGACCATCCTTCAATCGTGCTCGCAAGAAGTGCCAGAAACCGGAAATTGATTTTGGATTTGCCCGAAAGTGCTCACGGATTTCTGAGTCAATTTTTCTTTGTCCGATGTCCTCCAGGATTCTATGCTGTCTGGAGAATCGGAAGTAAGATTGTCTTTTTCCGTTCATCTCATGAGCTTTTCGAAACCCGAATTATCAAATGCTTAACTTCATTCTTTTTCTTTTTCCAGCACTTCCTCCCCCGTTTAGAAATCCCAGCCTCAAGTCAATCCTTGAAACCTTAAATGCTGTGGCGGCGAAAGAAAGAAGCGCCAAATTTCTATTGAAAGATGAATTTTTGCATCTGTATGGACTTTTACACTCTTCCCGATCTACCCAGCCTTATGAAGTCCCTAATTCTCCAGAACAAACACCGGATGCCCCAATCCATGCTGGAGAACTTTCACCGAAAGGACTTACCATTGAGACTTCATTGGTCAAGTGTTCTACTCCTACCGACATTGTGGAGTCGTCCAACAAATTGAAGCTTTCTCCAGTTATTGAAGAGGAGGAAAATCCTCACATTTCTGAAAAGACGGCTGACGTGGACATTGAAAAAGAGAGTTCTGCTGGGCATCACGGCGATGATACCTTTGATGATTTGAGCGATATAATGATAACTTCTCAGGAACTTTTCAAAGATGATATTTCAAAAGCGATCTCTCCCGTTGTTAAAGCGACTTCTACCTTTAAACAAGCTTCGACACCTTCTACACATGTCGTCTCCATTCCCACATTAAAGCGTGGTTTGTAGTTTGACGCACGTAGTTCGCACGTCGCACACACTTAGGATTTCTCAGCACTTATAAGCACTTATCCTCTTTTTCTGGAAATTTCTAAACTTTACTTCTTTTCCATTTTCAGATTCTCCGATGGGGCATACTGGCTCATACTATGACTCATTTCAGCGCCGTGGAGGCCGTGGATCTTATGACTTTAGGAAATACCTCGATGCCTCGAGAGAGACAGATGAAGAAAGGGCTCGAAGGAAGGCTCAAGAAAGGTGGGATTATGAGCAGTGGCAGAGAAGAAAAGACGCTGAGCGATATGATTCTTCTCACAGAAGTGACGATTCCCATAAGCGAAAGTCTTATGATGACAAGGGGAAGACTCATATTGCTGACGAATCGAGCAAGCGGTCCAAGCCAAGTGACGCGTCTGCAATTTCTGAGAAGGCTGATGCTCCCATTTTTCCTAATATCCCGTCTGGCTCTCCTCCTTTAAAGAAGTCTGATGTCCAAGCGATCATCAACAGACCCCAGTATCAGGTTAAAGATGGCCCTCCAACGCTTCAAAGCCGATTTCCGAATTGGTGCTTAAACGGGGTGCGCTTTGACCTAGATTTGGTCCCGATCGATAAGCAAGACATGCTTAAAAGTCTTGATACAGTTAGGCTTAACATTGAGAGGATGTCGCAATGGCAGAAACTCGTTGATGAACTCCAAAGAGTCAATCATATGAATCTTGAAAACATGCTGACTATGGAGAATGATAAGACTGAATGGGCTAAAATTTGCAAACAGCATGATGCCGAGATGACAAGCATTGTTAATGATAATGCGAGACTTGAGTCCGAGGTTAAAAAACTCAAGGAAGATCTCGCCGCTTCTTCTGCTTCACAAACTCAAAAAGAAGAAGTGTTTCAGAAACAAGTGCGGGATGCGCACGCTGCTCAGAGGGATGCTGAGATGAAATTTGCGGCTGAGCAGTTCGTTGTTGAAGAATACCGCCAAAATAACACTCAGTTGCAGGAAATAGTTAATTCCCAGAACGTGGAGATTGAATTGCTAAAGTCCCAACTTGCTAACGCTGAGAAAGAGCGTGATGAGGCTGTTGCTGGTCGAGCTGCAGCTGTCGCCGAAAAAGAGGCGGCCGAGCAATCGCATGAGACAACAAAAGCTAACATCAGCTCCACCTTATTTGACTTTTATCTGCACAGCGTTCTGGGTCATGGGAGCCTCTCTTTTCTGGGTCCTGACTATGAGGTTACCATGGCTGAAGTATGGGAAGTAGCAGTTGACATGCTTGGCGGGGCCGGCTATGATGAGGCGGAACTTGAGGCGTGTTTCCTTGACGATGAAGCTCGTGCCGCTCTTGTTAGAGGAAAAGAGCAACTTGCCAGGGCGCGAGCTGAGTCTACAGGAGATGAACACCCGAAAAAGGAAGTTCCTTCAACTGCCCCTGTTCATACTTCAACTTCAGCTGATGTCAATATTATAGATTCCAGTGCCCATTCTTTGCTTCCTACCAAAGTAGACACTGAAATTGTGACTACTCCTACTGAGGATGAAGCCCTGGAAGATATTGAGGCTGAGAAATTCGAGATTAATTTTACAAAACCGACTTCTTCAGGTAACTTTGGCATCGATCCGGATCCAGTGAATCACTTATTCGATTTAACCGAGTTTGATGAACTAATAACTTCTCTTTTCTCGGAGAATACCGATTTTAACTTCTTTTCTTCTGCAGCGGAAGTTCCGAAAGCTATACCAACTTCTCCTTCTCCAGCTGCTGTTCCTCCACCTTCCCAAGTTACTCCTCCTTCCGCTTCTCAGCCGGGATCACAGGCAGAGAAAATTGAAGCTCTTCAAGGCCTGGATGATCCGGCCGCTTCACAAGAGCAGAAGGCGGAGGATCTTGATGACACTGATAAGACCCCAAAGCAGTCTCTTGATGATGACACAAATCTCTCTACACTGCTTGCTACTCCGAGGAGCGAATCTTCTTCAAAGCAGAAGGGGAAG
Source organism: Allium fistulosum (assembly GCA_030737815.1). Taxonomy (NCBI): domain Eukaryota; kingdom Viridiplantae; phylum Streptophyta; class Magnoliopsida; order Asparagales; family Amaryllidaceae; genus Allium; species Allium fistulosum. The sequence continues at coordinate 530,594,171 of CM060908.1, read as the reverse complement.
CGTGCAATGAAGAAGAAGAAGAGCGCTTCGGTTGATGAGTAGAATATTGAAGAAGATCCGGCTGCCCCTCCTTCTCCTCCTTCCCCAACTCATCCAAAACGGCTTTCAAAACTGATTATCAGGCCGGGAAAGAGTTCCAAGGGTGGTCGGAAGAAGGAAGGATAAGCTAGACCTTATGCTTGTTGTTTTGCTTTTTGCATGTATTGACCGGAGATTGTGTGGGTACCGGTCCCTGCTTTTGCTTTTTTGAGATATCTGCACATGTAAAGAATTTTCATAGTATTGAATAAAATAGTTCCTTTACTTGTACAAATTCTTATGTATGTGTGAGTATATTTATTTCTCATTTTTAGTGTAGAATAAATGATTCTTTTTACTTGTACAAACTTTTTTGTCTGTGTTTGAGAATGCATTTATTCCACATCTACTCTTCGTGATATTGCAATGAACTTGCGGTATGTTGCTTGCACATTACTTTTATTAATGTAACTGAATTGTATAGTGTTGCCCCCATACCGCAAGTGCATTGCAACATTTCTAGCTTTTACAAGACTGATATTCCTATTTCAGAGAATAACTATTCCGCTTTTAAGGGAAGAATCATTTTGCTTTTAATAGATTATATCTCATTTTTGGAGAAATTTTCACTTTCTCTTTCTTCCTTGAAGAACACTTCAACTTTCAAAGATGATCACTCTTGTTTGTTAAAAAGTGGATTTTCCTATGCAGTGAAGTGAACTTTCTGAAGAATTTTTTTTTGATTTTTTTAGTGTTTCCGAAGAAGGCTTTGTTTTTGTGCCTCTGAAGAGGGCTTACGTCTGGTACTTCAAGCACGGTGAAGTGTGCCTCCGAAGAGGTTTTTTGGTCTCCGAAGAGAAGCGATTTTGGTCTTCGAAGAGAAGCGATTTTGGTCTCTGAAGAGAAGCGAATTTGGTCTCCGAAGAGAAGCAATTTTGGTCTCCGAAGCGAAGCATTTTGGCATTTCAGCTCTGGTGAAGTGGGCCTCCTAAGAGGAGCATTTTGCACTTCTACACCGGTGAAATGTGCCTCCGAAGAGGGCTTTTTAGCATTTCAGCTCTGGTGAATTGGGCCTCCAAAGAGGAGCATTTTGCACTTCTACACTGGTGAAATGTGCCTCCGAAGAGGGCTTTTTAGCATTTTAGCTCTGGTGAAGTGGGCCTCCGAAGAGGAGCATTTTGCACTTCTACACTGGTGAAATGTGCCTCCGAAGAGGGCTTTTGCCTCCGAAGAGGTCTTGTGATTGCCTGGAAGTTACTTTCTCATGGTTGAATGGATCCACGGGGCGGACGCAAATTGCTTGATTGGATGTTCGTTTGCACAAACGATCGCAATTAACTAACAAGGGCCCTGTTCCTTCAGCTTGGGAAGGTGCCCCTCCGGTGGTTCCACCAATCTTTTTGATTGAGGAAAGCACTTTCATTTTTTTGGCGTGCCTCGTTAGAGGGCTTTATCGGCTTCCGGAGAGGAGCCTTGGTCGATTGGTGTGCTAGGAGGGTTGCGTCTCAGAGGCGATTGGATCCACGAGACGGACGCAAGCTGTCTGATCGGATGCATCACGATCAGTTAGCAAGGGTCCTGTTCCTTCTGCTTGGGAAGGTGTCCCTTTTGTAGATCTACCGGCCTTCTTATTGAGAGGCATACCTCCTTTTGGCTGCTTCTATGTTTGCCGGCCCATGTTTCCTCATCATCTGCCTATCTGTGATCCTTTATTATTGTTTCCAAGCGCGTCTTCCTTTCTTTTGCAAGTAAATTGTTTTATCCGAAGAAGTAAACTTCACTGTTAAGTGACTCCATAGGGTAAACGCAAGTTACTTGGTTGGATGTCTTTTTATATTGACGACCGCAACCAGTTAACGAGTGCTTGACACAGTGGCGTCGCCAACTTTTTATGTGAAGTTCCTCTTGCATTGGATTTGAATCTGGAATTTTTTTTTGCTTGGTATTTGCTTAATAAGTGATTTGTAGGGCTCGCTTGGCTTTGCGATGGGTGAGCTTTGCTTTAATGACCTGCAATATTAGATCGACATTTTGGCAATACATTTAGAGTATTTACACATCGAAATATAACAAGCATTTTGTAACAGAAAACACAGAATTCATAGTTTTTCATTATTCAATCATACTGATTTCTCAGCGGTTTACAATGCAAAAGTTACACATCCATTATCATTTTACAAATTTAAGCAATGCTGTTAAGTAAAAAATGGATGCTAGTGATTGTTGTTTCAGAATCTCCGGGCTGATTTTCCATTTGCACTAGATTCGCAGCTTCGGATTTATATGCCAGAGAAAGTGAAAGATGCCCCAGTTGCAGTTTTGTGGACAATTAGCAGTCGTCCCAACTTCTGCCTGCTGGGTGTGGACCTCCTGTGACAACATTAATGACAAGCTTTTCTGAATCTTGCACTGTAGTGTTGTTGCGAGAATCAGATTGATGGGTAGGACGTTGTTGACCCCGAGTGGATGAGGTTGGATCGACTTCGCTTCTCTTAACGTATTGTTGGAGTTTACCCTGCTTCAGCAATTCTTCAATCATATTTTTTAACTGGCGACATTGGTCAGTATCATGGCCAGGTTGATTGTGAAATTGGCAGAATTTTCCATTACGCACTGCACCTCTCTTCATCTCAGGTGGCTTAGGATACTTGATAACATCCTTTGTTGCGAAAAAGATATTTCTTGGTGTATCAGTTAAAGGAGTAAAATCTGAAAGATCGAAGCGGTGGAATTTCATCTCATTCCCCTGATTCTTCCCTCCGCCGTTTTCCCTTTTCTGATTCTCAGAATTTCTTCTGTTAGAAGCCAGATCATTATTGTTGTCCTTAGCAACTAATACTTTTGCTGAGGCGGAAAGGTTTTCCAGGCGCATGAATTTGTCGGCCTTTTTATAAAACTTCTCAAGGGAATTTGGTTCCTTCATTTTTAGCCATTTTCCAAATTCACTCGATTTATTGATGGCTCGCACCAAGTAGGTCAGGATCATACGCGGTTCTACATTATCCACTTCGGCTACAGCTATATTGAAACGGCTTAAGAAAGATTTGATTGATTCTCCGAGAGCTTGTTCAAGACTAGACAGTGACATTATATCCTTAGCTTTTGAAGCATACAATCTGAACTGTTCTTTAAACTTTTGCGTCAAGTCGGAGAATTGATCTATTGACCGAATTGGAAGCTTTGTGAACCAAAGTAAGGCCACACCTTCCAAGTACACTGGAAAGTATCGACACTTAATCTCGTCTGACGCTCTTGCACCGGCCATATGCCAATCGTACTTGTATAGGAAATGATTAGGGTCACTCGTTCCCCTATAGGCTTGGATAGTAGGAGGTGCAAATTTCCTTGGAAATTCCGCTCTCAGGATCCTTTCAGTAATTGGAGTTCTGCTTGGTGCAAATCCCCAGTCACTCTCATTCTCTTCCCTCTGCATGCTCTCTTTCATGATGCGGCCAACCATTTCGGACAGGTACTCTTTATTGTTCAAAGACATCTCTGGGCAGGCATCAGTCCTTCTCTCGGAAGCTTGCCTGGGTACATGTTCACGATAAGTTGGCTGCGGCATAGAACCCTCAGCTTGGAAAGGTGGCATTTCAGGAAAGGTTGTTTGATGGTTTTCTGGTTGACGATTTGCCCCGAGCAGAGCAGTTAATCTATCCATCATCAAAGCGTTTTGAGCTTCAATTTGTTGGTATAATCCAGAAAATCCGTTATCTAATTCAGCCCTGGTGACTCCAACGGTAGGAGTTGCTTGGTCTGCTGTTGGGGAAGCGGAAGTCCCTTCATGAGCATTTCTGGATCTGATAGGTCTACCTCTTCTTCCAGGAGCCATTATTTCAGATCAACTTCTGGTTTTTAAGAGAGGTTCTTTTTATGAGTCTTTGCGAAGCAACGGTGAAAATCTTCCTGAGTTCAATTCTCAGTGAAAGCACCAAAATGTTAACGCTAAAAAGTGATCGCTAACACCCGGTGTGTGTAGTAGAATTGTGAAAGCACCACCCGTGTGACGGGAACAGAAATTAAGCAGTAAAATAGTGAAAAAGCAGTAAACGATAGCCGTTTATAGTGGTTCGGCTTGAGATCGAGCCTACGTCCACTTTGAATCTCTTTATTACTGAATCTGGTTATAAGACGATACAATACTCTTATGAAAACAATACAGTTTGATCACAAAGACAATCTCGACTACTAGCTCAAACTTCGACGACGAAACTTGATGAATCCGTGTCGGACGTAGGAAATTCCTTTCGAAGCTTGTTGTAGTGTCGCGAATGTACGAAGATCTTCAATTGTTGAGTGAGTTGAGAGTTCGGCAGAGTAACGATGCTTGAAGAAATGATCGGCCAAAAAATCTCCCCGATGTTGGAGTTAGGGTGGTATTTATAGAAGTAGCTCTGAGTGCGAGTTTTTTGTTCAAGTCTTAGGTCGCGAACGACCTAAGTTAGGTCGTAGGTCGCGAGCGACCTAAGATAAGTCGTCTCCCTTTAGTAGCCTTGCAGCTTGAGTTATAAGTGCGCAGTCTTAGGTCGGGGACGACCTTAATTAGGTCGTAGGTCGCAAGCGACCTAAGATAAGTTGTGGACTACAAATGGCTTTAGGTCGTAACACTGCTAGGTCGCGAAGTCTTTAGGTCGCAACATTGCTAGGTCGCAATGTTTCCTGTATCTTTAGGTCGTAACACTGCTAGGTCGCGAAGTCTTTAGGTCGCAACATTGCTAGGTCGCAATGTTTCCTGTAGCTTTAGGTCGTAAGTTGCAACTTCCCTTAAGTCGCGAAGTCTCTTAGGTCGTTAAGTCTTTTCAGTAGTTAAGTCGCTAACTTCTTTAGGTTGTGACATTCTTTAGGTCGTGACATTCCTGTAGCTAGGTCGCTGCTTCACTAACTCGTAGGTCGCTGTTTCACTAACTCGTAGGTCGCTGTTTCACTAAGTCGTTCAATATTTTAGGTCGTTTCTTAATAGGAGTTAACATATATATGTATATATGTATATATATATATGTATATATGTATATATGTATATATATGTATATGTATATATATATATATATATATTACTATGCCATTTTAGAGATGTCAGGTTATTAATTTAAAACACGTAATATGACAACAATTTATATATATACACCTTTTATTACACTACTTGTCTTTATACAATGTGAGTATTTTTATTAAATAAGGTTGGACTTCCTATCCAAAACAAAAAGACAGCAAGCGAAAAACAGCTGCTCAGAAATAGACATGTTTAATGGATTTACAAACTACTTTACTAAATACGTTCATTCACAAACTAGTGCAACAATTATCTAATCAACATCACTACATTATTCAATGCAATAACACTTGTATAATCATCATAGAAATCTTAGGGAAGAAGAACAACTAATACAAAACTCAGCAAATATAGGAAAGAGCCACATGAAAATTGAAACATCAATTGAAATTCACACAAATAAGATATGACCAGTCCTCTATATCAACATATACCCTTAAGAAGCAAGACAACCAACTCGAAAAACTGTCAATAGTTCGACAACAAACTCAGGGGAAAAATTCTTGGAACCGAAGTGGTTCCAGGTGCTACCAACCAGTACACTGGTGGAGCATCACCAGTCAACCGGTGATGAAAAGTCCTGGAGCTAAAGAGGCTCCAGGCTATCTCTAGCCAACGCTGAAAGGATTTTCGGCAAGGAAGCTTGAAGCTAGGCTCATAGCATGAAGGTGTAGGCATGCATACATATATTATCAAGCAACAATATGTATTAGTTTTATTGTTTCAATCGACTATTTATTAGATTTGGACTCAAAATTCCTAAGAGCGGTAACTTAAAACACAACAGAATAGCTTGTTCATCCAAAGAAAACATCATTCAAATTCAAAATATAACGAGCTCTTAGAATATAGAGAGCTAGTGGCGAGATGAACTCACCGAAACCATCATCCAACTCCCTAGCCATGCCCGCCATCCTCTGGACGCGACCATCACCAGCGTTTGCAACCCTATGCATCCACGACTTCACCAGAGTACCACACCTCTAGCCATGCAAGTTACGACTAGCCTCCACGAGATTCCGTTCGCCTTAATTAGGGGGTTTTACATTTTCCCTATTTTTTTTTCATTTTAACTAAAGGAGAAAGAACGATGGAAAATTATTCTGTACTTGATTTTAGGGAATAAGTAAAGTAATTAGGTTAGAGAGTTAAGTTTATGGTTGTTCTAATGGGCTAGAATTATTACCAAGGCCCAAAACAATTAAAATAAAATATTAATCACTTATTAAATCAATAATTTACACTAACCAATTTTATAAATTTTAAATATAATTTCTCAAAAATTTGACAATCACCAATAAACCATTAATACCATTTTAATAAAGATGGATTAATATTTTCCAAAATCTGATTTCAACAAAATCTCAATTCTTAATAATTTACTCAAGACCAAATTTAAATAATTGGCTTAATTCTATTTCAAATTTAAAAGTTTGAAATTCTCATTAAGAAATGAAACCCATTTCTTAATTAAATTAAATCAATTATTTTTAGAAACGAGATTTAATTTCACAGTTAAATTTCACAAATCGCAATTTAAAGTTAATTATCCCTAGATAGATTTAATTAATCATGTAACTAAAAATAGGGTTGTTACACTTTGTTTAAATAGAAGTTATGATAAATGAACCTTGAGAATAAATTAACATGGAAGTAGTTCATTTAGCTTTATAGTTCTAACTTTTCAAAGAAAAGTTTATCACAAGAGTAAGTTAATTTTAGTCTAAGCTTTCAAGGTAAGAAGTTTATAGAAAAGAATAATAGTATTATTATTGTTTTTTGACTATATTTAAATATTGAAACTAATTGTTTGTTGTGATAACAATAAATGTGAAAACATTTGATTTAAATAAATTACCTCCTAAAACTGTTTGTTTGTTTTTCTTTTCGTTTGAAAGATTTAAGATGCAAGTATAAACAAGTTAGGTCCTAAATACATCTTGTTAACGGTAAAAAGTGAACGCTAACACCCGGTGTGTGTAATAGAATCGTGAAAGCACCACCCGTTGGTACGGGAACAGAATATAAGCTAAAAATAGCAGAAAAGCAGTAAATGAACAACAGATTTATAGTGGTTCGGCCCGTAATTGAGCCTACGTCCACTTTATAATCTTTTATTGCTGATTCGGTTACAAATCGATACAAATCACTTGTCAAATACAATATAACTTGATCACACAACAATCTAGACTACTAGCTCAATCTTCGGTGATGAATCTTGCTAAATCCGTATCGGATGAATGGAGTTCTACACGAAGCTTGTTGTAGTGCCTTGAGAGTTGGAAGATCTTTACTTGTTGAGTGAATTTTCAGTGCAGCAGAGCATGGATGCTTGAAGAAATGAATTGCCAAAAAGTCCTCACCATGTTGGAGGTGATGGGGTATTTATAGGAGCAGATCTGAGTTCTGGGCAGAAAATATGCTAAGTCCTAGGTCGCGTACGACCTAAGCTAGGTCGTAGGTCGCGAGCGACTTAGGAGATGCAGTGATGAAGTTGTTGTTGCCTCCAGGTGGTAAGTCGCAGGCGACTTATAGCAAGCCATGATTCGTAGATGACTTATGTCCTTAACCCGCATACGACTTACTCCTAAGACACGTATCCCATATGTCGTAGGTTTTTAGGTCGCAACATTGCTAGGTCGCGATGTTCCTTTAGAGGTTGGGTTGCTGTGTTTTTAGGTCGCAAATCTTCCCTGCAGTTAGGTCGCAAAACCTTTCTTGAGCCCTTAGGTCGCAAACTTCTCCCAAGTCCTTAGGTCGCAAGGTCTTCTGATAGTTAGGTCGCTGGGCAAGTTAAGTCGCTGAGTCCTAGGTCGTAGACATTTTAGGTCGCAGACTCCTTAACTCGCAGGCACTTTAACTCATACATTGTTAGGTCGCGATGTCCTTAGGTCGTAAGCCTGATGAGTCGTAAGCCTGATGAGTCGTACAGACCTGATGAGTCGTAAGCCTGATGAGTCGTACAGACCTGATGAGTCGTAAGCCTGATGAGTCGTAGAGCCTTTAACTTGCTGAGTAGTTAAGTCGGAAACCTCTTAACTCTTTAAGTCGTAGACTGTTAAGTCGTAACCCACTGTAGGTTTGAGTCTACTAACTCGTGAAGCTTTTAGGTCGTGGAGTAGGCTTGTCTTCAACGGTTAAGTCGTTAAGACCACTTAAGTCGTAAGTCGTTAACTCGTTAAATCATAGCTTCCTGTAGGTTGCTTCAGCAGTTAGGTTGTAAGTCCTCTCTTATCACTAGGTCGTAAGTCGTCGAGTCCCCTTAGGTTTTAGGCTTTTTAACTCGTAAGTCGCTGCTAAAAGGGAGTTAACATTTGCCCCTCGAAGCATACGTCTTAAGTCGTAAGTCGTGTGCTTCGATTTTCCTTAGCCCGCTTCTTGATGTGTGCGCTAGATCGTGACCGACTTAAGATGAGTCGTAGGTCGCGAACGACTTAGTATAAGTCGTAAGTCAGATGTGTCGATTCACCTTTCACTGTCCCAGGGCATAAATAGCTTAGGTCGTTCTCTCTTCTCCTTCACCTGTTTCATTTCATCATATTCTGCCTTTCGCAAGCATTCGAGCTCTTCTTAAGACGAATTCAAATACTCGATCGCCAGTTAACCCCATCGTTATATTGCGTAAGTGAACTCGATTATTCAATCCCCGATTATAACTGAATTATGAATCCCATTTTTGCCATCGCCCCCCTTTCCTCACGCCGTACTTTTCTACAATATTTGTTTCAATCGATCATTGATGGATTCTAGATGATTTGTCTTAGCCTTGGACAGTTTTGTGTGAACAAGGCGATGGATTGCGGTGATTCAGTTTGACCGATTTGTGATTTGTGATGAAATATCATTACACTAGGTGTATGGCGATTTTGAGATGATTGAATGCGTTGAGGGGACGAGAGTTTTGGTTGAAGGAGAGGCTAATGGGTTAACGGGTTAGGAGTTCGGCGAATTGATGTACTGGGGAGAATGAACGTCTTAACACCTTTGAACAGAAATCGCGACTTAATTTTGACGACCTTAAGTAGGTCGTAGGTCGTAGGTCGGTAACGACCTAGGACATTGCATTCTTGCATTCAGACTTGAAACTTTTTCCTTGCAGTGCGACTTAAAGACTGACGACTTGACTTAACTCATAGCAGGTTGTGGACGAGTTAGCAGATGCGTTGTTTCAAACCGAGGCTTCATATCTCTGAGTGTTATGGCTGATGACTCGAACAATTAGACAACCAACGACTTAACTCGTAGGGAATCTTTCTTAGGTCGTCGCCGAGTTAGCACTTAAGGTTTAGTTTTGCAAGCACATCTGAATGACTAGGTCGTGGATGAGATAGCCCTTAACTCGTAACTCGCGAACCCATCCGAACGACTTAATAACTTGAACTTTATGACTTCGAATTCTTGGACTTGAATGACCTGACTTAAGAGAACATGCCTTGAACATCTTGACTCGCCTAACACGACCTAAAAGCTCCGACTTATGATAGGTCGTTTAACGACTTAAGACTTAGATGATTTTGCACAGAAGTTGGCTGAACTCTTGAATTTGAACTGTGCTGTGTTACCTCTCACACTGTCTCGACTTTAATGCTAATAACCTGCTTAACACGACATTCATAGAATACTGGGACGAATATACTGCCACTGACTGCCCACATCGAATGACAGATTAGTTGATAAAGAGAAAATTAAATTAAATGAACTGTATGAGTGAAATGCTACACAATAACCAACTCAAGTGAAGTATTAAAGCAAAATCGTAATGGTAAATTAAAACTGATTTGTCTGCATTAACACTACACTTGAGTATCAACAAGTTCTGAAATCTCGTAATCGACTGATTGTCAGTTAGTTTAATTCCAGTTATACTTGTTTTTTTTCTTTTCTTGTTTTCATTAGTTTTGCACAGCACTTCACACTTTTAGGAAACGTGCACCTTCACTTTTGAACATTCAGCTGATTGTGTAGAATGGCATCTCATCAAGAAGACTTGGAACCAACTGGAGAAGCTTTTCCAATCGCTACTCCGTTGAATGACCCCCCGGAAAGGACTCCTACCACTCTGAGTCATAAAGTCTTCCGTCAACTATGCACCCAGTTTGGCATCGCTGAATCTGACGCTTTGCTTCCTGGAGTAAATGACACTGCTGACAGGCCGCCCCACGGCTTTATTGCAGTGAACCGCCAAATGTGCTTGAGTGGAGCGATTCCCCCGTTTAATGACTGTCTCCGAGAACTTCTCCTTCGATTATCTATCTCCCCTTTTCAACTTCATCCTAATGGCTACGCCATCCTGTTGGGACTATGTGTGCTTTTTAGGAGAATGCTGGACCGTTTTCCCAGTTTTGGAGAAATTTGCTTTCTATGCTCATTTACAAAGAACAAAGACCATCCCTCTATCACAGTTGTAAGGAGTGCCAGGAACCGTAAACTGATTATTGGTCTTCCTGAAAGCGTTCCTGGGTTTCTAAGCCAGTTTTTCTTTGTCCGCTGTCCTCCGGGATTTTATGCCATTTGGAGAGTGGGAAGTAAGACTATCTATCTTTTCCCTGCGTTTTTCTAAAATTCTTTGAAGTCCAAATTGTCAAATGTTAACTTCTTTCTCTACTGTTTCAGCGCTCCCTCCCCCCTCTAGGGAAACTCGTCACAAAAATACCTTCGAGAGGCTTATGACCGTGCCGGTCGAGGAGAGGAGTGTTCAATTTCTATTGAGAGATGAGTTCCTCCACGAATTTGGGCTCTTACATCCTTCCCGTTCCACTCAGCCACATGAAGTCCCTGATTCTCCTGCTGAGGAGTCAGATGCCCCTGTTCCTGCTAAAGAACTTTTACCGCAAGATCTTACCGCTGAGACTTCATTGGTAAAGTGTTCTACTTCTACCGACATTGCTGGATCGTCCTGTAAGTTAGCACTTGCCCCGGTTGTTGAAGAGGAGGAAAATCTTCACACTCTTGAAAAGACGGCTGAGGTGGAAGTTGAAAAAGAGAATTCTCCCATGCACCATGGCGATGATACTTTTGACAGTTTGAGCGACATCATGATAACCTCTCAGGAGCTTTTTAAAGATGATGTTTCTAAAGTGGTCCCTCCTGTTGTCGAAGCAACTTCTTCTTTGCAACAAAACACAACGCCTTCCACACAACTTATTGCCATTTCTACACCCAAAAGTGGTTTGTAGTCTGATGCGCGTAGTTTGCACATCACACACACACTTAGAATTTTGGCACTTATATGCACTTAGCTTCTTCAACTTGAGGATCTCTAAAACTGGTCTTTTTCTTCAATTTCAGGTTCTCTGATGGGGCGAAGCGGCTCTTACTTCAACAAATTTCAGCGCTACGGAAGCCGTGAGGCTTATGACTTTAGGAGTTATATCAGTGCCGTGAAAGAAACTGATGAGGAGAGGGCTGCCAGAAAGGCTCATGAGAGGCGAGCTCATGAAGAGCGTCGCCGGAGAGAAGATGAGGAATACTATGGGAGTAGGGACGAGCGACGTGACTCTTCCCGCAGAAGCGACGATCCTTATAAAAGGAAATCTTACGACGATAAGGGGAAGAGTCACACTTCTGATGATTCCAGTAAACGGACCAGACTTGGTGAGAAAGACACATCTAACATCTCAGAAAAGACTACCGCTTCTGTTCCTCCTAATACATCTTCCGGTTCTCCTGCCCTTAAGGAGTCTGACATCCAGACCATCATTAATAGGCCACAGTACCAAGCTGGAGATGGTCCTCCCACACTCCAGAGCCGATTTCCGAATTGGTGTCTGAAAGGAGTGCGTTTTGATTTGGATTTGATCCCCATTGATAAGCAGGTGATGCTGAAAAATGTCGATGCTGTGAAGCTTGACATCGAAAGAATGTCTGGATGGCAGAAGCTGGTTGATGAACTTCAAAGGGTCAACCATATGAACCTTGAGGCGATGATGACCATGGAGAATGATAAAACAGAATGGGACAAATGGCGTAAGCAGCATGACGCGGAGATGAAAAGCATTAGCGATGGTTATGGGAAGCTCGAAGCTGAAGTTGAAAAACTTAAAAATGAGCTTGCTACTTCCTCCACTTCTTATTCTCAGAAAGAAGAAATGCTTCAAAAACAAGTTCGAGACGCCCATGCTGCTCAGCGAGATACTGAAGTCAAACTTGAAGCAGAACAGCATGTTACTAGAAAATATCGTGATGACGCTGCTCAACTTCAGGAGAAACTCAGCTCTCGAGACTTAGAAATTGCTAGGCTACAATCCCAGTTACTGAAGGCTGAAAGAGAACGTGATGAAGTTCTCTCTGGTAAAGCCGCAGCCGAAGAATCCCATAAGGCGACCATAGCCACCATTGACGCGACTCTGTTCGACTTTTATATGCATTGTGTCCTGGGGCGTGGGAGCCTTTCATTTTTGGGACCAGAATATGAAGTCACCCTAGCGGAAGTATGGGAGGCAATCATTGACTTATTTGGTGGTGCCGGATATTCTGAAACAGATCTTCAAGCTACCTACTTAAGTGAGAGCGATCGCGCTGCCCTTGCCAAAGGAAAAGAGCAACTTATCAGAGTGCGGGCCGAGGCGACGGGAGAGAAGCTTCCTGAGAAAGAAACACCTCCTATTGCTCCTGCTTATACTTCGGCTTTAGCTCATGCGGATATTACTGGCTCTAGTTCTCATTCCACGCCTCCCGCTAAGGTTGACAAAGAAACTGTATCCACCCCTACAGAGGAAGAGGCAATAAAGGACTTCCAAGCTCGGGAATTTGAGATTGATCTTGCTAAACCGGCTTCTCCAGGTAACTTTGACGATTCACGGTCTTCTTTTTTCTCGGAGAATACTGATTTTGATTTCTTTTATTATGCAGCAGTCGTGCCGGAAACTGCACCAATTCTTCCTTCTTCAGCTGTCGTTCCTCCTTCTTCTCAAGTTATATCTCTTCCAGCATCTCAACCAGGTTCATAGGAAGAACCAATAGCAGCCCTTCAAGGTTTAGACGAACCACTTGCTTCCGAAGAACAGAAGGCAGAAGGTCTGGAAGATAGCGAGAAGACCCCGGAGCAGTCTTTTGATTATGACACAAAGCTTTCTACATTTCTTGCCCCGGGGAGTGAATCTTCTTCCAAGAAGAAGGGGAAACGTGTGGTTTCGAAGAAAGGAAAGAAGAGTTCTTCTGCTGCTAGGGATGAGGCAGAGATTGATCCGGCTGAGTCTCTTTCTCCTTCTTCTCCGATACGGCCTACGAAGCTAATTACCAGGCCGGGTAAAAGCTCCAAGGGTGGGAAGAAGGGGAAATGAGTTTGATTTTGCATTTTCTGCTTTTTGTATTGACCGGGGATTGTGCGGATACCGGTCTCCGCTTCTTTTTGTAACCTGTACAATGTAAAAAATTTCTCATAGTGTTGAAATAAATAGATATTTCTCTTGTACAAATCCTTGTGTATGTAGGAATACATCTGTTTTTCATTTGAAGTGTAGAGTAAACAATTCTTTCTATTTGTACAAACTTTTTGTCTGTGTTTCAAGAACGCATTTACTCCACATCTTTATTACGTGATATTGCAATGAACTCGTGGTATGTCGCTTGTATATTGCTTTTATTAATGTAACTGAATTGTATAATGTTGCCCCCATACCACAAGTATATTGTAATATTTCCTGCTTTCACAAGACCGATACTCTTATTTTAGAGAATAACTTTCCACTTTTTCAAGGAAGAATTATTCTGCTTTTAATAGAGTATATCTTGTCTTTGGAGAAATTTTTATTTTCCTTTTCTTTCTGAAGAACACTTCGACTTCTGGGAATGATCACTTTTATTTGTTTGAAAGTGAATTTTCCTGCACAATGAAATGAGCTTCTGAAGAAGGTTTTGATTTTTGTGCCCCGGTAAAGGGTTTATTTTTGGTACTTCAAGCAAGGTGAAGTACGCCTCTGAAGAGGTCTTTTGGTCTCCGAAGAGAAGCGATTTTGGTCTCCGAAGAGAAGCAATTTTGGTCTCCGAAGAGAAGCAGTTTTGGTCTCCGAAGAAAAGCAGTTTTGGTCTCCGAAGAGAAGCAGTTTTGGCATTTCATCTCTGGTGAAGTGGGTCTCCGAAGAGAAGCATTTTGCACTTCTACACGGGTGAAATGTGCCTCCGAAAAGGGCTTTTTAGTATTTCATCATTGGTGAAGTGGGTCTCCGAAGAGAAGCATTTTGCACTTCTACACGGGTGAAATGTGCCTCCGAAAAGGGCTTTTGCCTCCGAAGAGGGCTTGTGCCTCCGAAGAGGGCTTGTGATTGCCTGGAAGTTACTTTCTCATGGTCGGAGGGGTCCACGGGACAGGCGTAAGTTGTTTGATTGGATGTTTGTTTGTACAAACGATCGCAATCAATTAACAAGGTGCCCCTGTGGTAGTCCCACCGATCTTTTTGATTGAGGAAAGCTCTCCATTTATTGGCGTGCCTCGTTAGAGGGCTTTGTTGACTCTTGGGAAGGAGCATCAGTTGGTTGGTGTGCCAGGAAGGTTGCGTCTTAGGGGCAAGTAGATCCATGGGATGGACACAAGCTGCCTGATCGGATGCATCACAATCAGTTAGCGAGGGTCTTATTCCTTCTGCTTGGGAAGGTATCCCTTTAGTGGATCTACCTGCTTTCCTGTTGAGAAGCATACCTCCCTTTGGCTGCTTCCATGTCTGCCCGCTCATGTTGTATCATCATCCGCCAATCTGCGATCCTTTATCATCGTTTCCAAGCGCGCGTTCCTTTCTTTTGCAAGTAAATCGCTTTATCCGAAGAAGTAGACTTCACTGTTGAATGACTCCACAGAGTAAACGCAAGTTATTTGGTTGGATGCCTCTTTATATCAACGATCGCAACCAGTTAACGAGGGCTTGACATAGTGGAGCCGTCAACTTTTTATGTGAAGTTCCTCTTGTATGGGATTTGAGTTTGAAATTTTTGTTGCTTGAAATTTGCTTTAATAAATGATTTGTAAGGCTCGCTTAGCTTTGCGATGGGTGAGCTTTGCTTTAATGACCTGCAGTATTAGATCGATATTTTAGCAATACATTTAGAGTATTTACACATCGAAATATAACAGGCATTTTATAATAGAAAACACAATGCATAGTTTTTCATTATTGAGTCACGCTGATTTCTCAACGGTTTACAATGCAGAAGTTACACATCCATCATTATCTTTACAAATTCAAGCAATGCTGTTAAGTAAAAATGAATGCTAGTTATTGTTGTTTCAGAATCTCCAAGCTGGATTTCCATTTGTGCTTGATTCATAGCTTTTGGATTTTTATGTCAGAGAAAGTGAGAGATGCCCCAGTCGTAGTTTTGTGGGTAATTAGTAGTCATCCCAACTTCTGCTTGCTGGGTATGGTCCGCCTGTGATAGCATTAATGACAAGCTTTTCTTAATCTTGCACTGCAGTGTTGTTGTGAGAATCGGATTGATGGGTAGGGTGTTGTTGATCCCGAGTGGATGAGGTTGGATCGACTCCGTTCCTTTTAACGTATTGTTGGAGTTTACCCTGCTCTAGCAATTCTTCAATCACCTTCTTTAATTGGCGACATTAGTCAGTGTCATGGCCAGGTTGATTGTGAAATTGGCAGAATTTTCCATTACGCTTTGCCCCTCTCGTCATCTCAGGTGGCTTAGGATACCTGACAACGTCCTTTGTTGCAAAAAAGAAATTTCTTGGTGTATCAGTTAAAGGAGTAAAGTCCGAAGGATTAAAGCGGCGAGGTTTCTTTTCATTTCCCTGGCTTTTTCTTCCTTCATTCTCCCTTTTCTGACTTTCAGATTCTCTTTTCTTAGGTGGGACATTGTCATTATCAGTCTGGGCAGTAACCACTTTCGATGTTGCAGAAAGGCTTTCAAGGCGAATGAACTCATCGGCCTTTTTATAAAATTTATCAAGTGAGTTCGGTTCCTTCATCTTTAGCCATATCCCAAATTTACTCGATTTATCAATGGCTCGCATCAAATAAGTCAGGATCATGCGTGGTTCTGCATTTTCTACCTCGGCTAAAGCTATATTGAAACGGCTCAGGAAAGATTTGATTGATTCTCCGGGCGCTTGTTCAAGGTTAGACAATGACATTATATCCTTAGCTTTTGAAGCATACAATCTGAACTGTTCTTTAAACTTTTGCGTTAAGTCGGAGAATTTATCTACAGACCGAACTGGAAGCTTTGTGAACCAAAGTAAAGCCACACCTTCTAGGTATACCGGAAAGTATCGACACTTGATCTCGTCTGACGCTCTTGCACCGGTCATATGCCAATCGTACTTGTAGAGGAAATGATTAGGGTCACTGGTTCCCCTATAGGCTTGGATAGTAGGAGGTGCAAATTTCCTTGGAAACTCCGCTCTTAGGATCCTTTCAGTAAACGGAGTTCTGCTTGGCGCAAATCCCCAGTCAGCCTCATCCTCTTCCCTTTGCATGCTCTCTTTCATGATGCGGCCAACCATTTCAGACAGGTACTCTTTATTGTTCAAAGACACCTCCGGACAAGCATTAGTTCTTCCCTCAGAATTTTGCCCGTGCATATGCTCATGACAAGTTGGTTGCGGCATGGAACCATCAGCTTGGAAAGGTGGCATTTCAGGAAGAGTAGTTTGATGGTTTTCTGGTTGACGATTTGCCCCGAGCAGAGCAGTTAATCTATCCATCATCAAAGCGTTTTGAGCTTCAATTTGTTGGTATAATCCAGAAACTGCGTCATCCAATTCAGCCCTGGTGACTCCAACGGTTGGAGTTGCTTGGTCTGTTATTGGGGAAGCGGAAGTTCCTTCGTGAGCATTTCCGGATCTGATAGGTCTACCTCTTCTTCCAGGAGCCATTATTTCGGATCTGGTTTTTTAAGAGAGGTTCTTTTTATGAATCTTTGCGAAGCAACGGTGGATGATCGCCTGAGTTGGGTTCTCAGTGAAAGCACCAAAATGTTAACGGTAAAAAGTGAACGCTAACACCCGGTGTGTGTAATAGAATCGTGAAAGCACCACCCGTTGGTATGGGAACAGAATATAAGCTAAAAATAGCAGAAAAGCAGTAAATGAACAACAGATTTATAGTGGTTCGGCCTGTAATTGAGCCTACGTCCACTTTATAATCTTTTATTGCTGATTCGGTTACAAATCGATACAAATCACTTGTCAAATACAATATAACTTGATCACACAACAATGCAGACTACTAGCTCAATCTTCGGTGATGAATCTTGCTAAATCCGTATCGGATGAATGGAGTTCTACACGAAGCTTGTTGTAGTGCCTTGAGAGTTGGAAGATCTTTACTTGTTGAGTGAATTTTCAGTGCAGCAGAGCATGGATGCTTGAAGAAATGAATTGCCAAAAAGTCCTCACCATGTTGGAGGTGATGGGGTATTTATAGGAGCAGATCTGAGTTCTGGGCAGAAAATATGCTAAGTCCTAGGTCGCGTACGACCTAAGCTAGGTCGTAGGTCGCGAGCGACTTAGGAGATGCAGTGATGAAGTTGTCGTTGCCTCCAGGTGGTAAGTCGCAGGCGACTTATAGCAAGCCATGAGTCGTAGATGACTTATGTCCTTAACCCGCATACGACTTACTCCTAAGACACGTATCCCGTATGTCGTAGGTTTTTAGGTCGCAACATTGCTAGGTCGCGATGTTCCTTTAGAGGTTGGGTTGCTGTGTTTTTAGGTCGCAAATCTTCCCTGCGGTTAGGTCGCAAAACCTTTCTTGAGTCCTTAGGTCGCAAACTTCTCCCAAGTCCTTAGGTCGCAAGGTCTTCTGATAGTTAGGTCGCTGGGCAAGTTAAGTCGCTGAGTCCTAGGTCGTAGACTCCTTAACTCGCAGGCACTTTAACTCGTACATTGTTAGGTCGCGATGTCCTTAGGTCGTAAGCCTGATGAGTCGTAAGCCTGATGAGTCGTAAGCCTGATGAGTCGTACAAACCTGATGAGTCGTAAGCCTGATGAGTCGTAGAGCCTTTAACTTGCTGAGTAGTTAAGTCGGAAACCTCTTAACTCTTTAAGTCGTAGACTGTTAAGTCGTAACCCACTGTAGGTTTGAGTCTACTAACTCGTGAAGCTTTTAGGTCGCGGAGTAGGCTTGTCTTCAACGGTTAAGTCGTTAAGACCACTTAAGTCGTAAGTCGTTAACTCGTTAAATCATAGCTTCCTGTAGGTTGCTTCAGCAGTTAGGTTGTAAGTCCTCTCTTATCACTAGGTCGTAAGTCGTCGAGTCCCCTTAGGTTTTAGGCTTTTTAACTCGTAAGTTGCTGCTAAAAGGGAGTTAACACATCTTAAAAATATAAGTAAGAATATTTGAGTTTCTACTTAATATAAGATTATTAATTTTTTAGGCATGGTATAAGTGTAAAAATTAGTTTCATAATTATAAGCTTGCTAGCTAGTAGAAATTTGAAATTTACAACTCTTAGCTTTCCGAAAAATGGATTTATTTATCCTAAAGATGGGTTTATAGGATTTTTTGTAAAAGCATAATGTTTTGGTGTAACGTTTTGGGTTGAAACAAAAGTTTTTAAAATGGCCTTATTGTAGGAAATTTTATTTTTACAGTTGGCTGTAGTAAAACTATCATATCTTTTGATTCTTTTATCTGATTGCACTTATTCTTTTTGTGTTTGAAAGACCTCTCTTTTAGGCATAGCTTTTCTTTAGACCACTTCATCAAATTCTGCAATATTTTATGGCAAAATACTGCTTTTAAATGAACCAAAATCTTAGCCTGCTATTTATTTCTTGAGTTAAAACATCAACTTATTTTGATCATAACTTTTGAATAGTAAATCTGATTTCAATAACCTTGCTCATTCTGGAAAGCTAAGACCGTAATGAAAACTTCTATTTGATGAGTTTTCCCAAATTTTGATATCTTTTGTATGAAAACTTATGATTAGTAAAGAAGAATTGAGGAGAAAAGTAAATTTTAGATTTGGTAACTAGGAATTTTAGTGTACCTTTATTTCTAAAATTCAAAATGTTTTAGATAATTTATTAAACATTTTATAACCTTAGTTGATCATTTATGGTTGTTATGTGAATATGATATGTATGTTATTATTTATATGGCATGTTTGATCATAGGTTTTGAAGGCGATCAATAATATAATGCGCAAATGTGCTTATGCTCGCTAAAGGTAAGTAAGAACATGCTTAAAAGTGGTAAGAGAATGCCCGCTTTATCATTTTATACCATGTTTTAATTGTTTTTGTTTCCCCCATGTTTTAGGATGCCACTTCGGAGATGTTTATATATTTCTATTATTGTAAAATTTTGAAATGCTTTTCGTACAAAGGAGACTGTCGAAATTTTTCGTAAATTACAACACTTCGAAATTTTTAGTTCGTATGCAAGAATAGTACATTTAACAAAGATAAAGTAAAGTGAATATTAGGCTCGGGTCCCTAATAAGTTTCAAAATACACAAAAACCACAGTAAAAAAAAGTATGTAAATTAGGTCCCTAGAATTAAGTTACTAAGTAATTGCATATAGTTATGCAATTATTCATAGAATAATTAAAGACATTTATGCAATTATATCCAAAAGTTGCATAAATTTATGCAATTTTTTTGGTGAATAATTGCGGAAATTTCAGCAATTTTTTTGGTGAATAATTGCGGAATTTTTCGCAATTTTTGGTGAATAATTGCGGAATTTTCCGTAATTTTTTGAAATAATTGCGGAAATTTCCGCAATTTTTCAATAAATAATTGTCGAAATGTCTGTAATTTTTTGATATAATTGCATAAATGTCTGCGATTATTCACTGAATAATTGCATAAGTGTATGCCATTATTCGGTAACTTAATTCTAGGGAGCTAATTTACAAACTTTTATTTACTAGGGTTTTTATGTATTTTGAAACTTATTAGGGACCTGTGCCAAACTGTCCCTAAAGTAAATATATGGCATATGAAATAGATGAATTTTGGATGGCCTATAGTAGTCGAAGTCACCTAGAGGATTGGATGGTATGCTTTTAGTAGGAGATATAATGTGGAGTTTTGGGTTATGATTGTTTGATGAATGTATTACTAGTAGTAATATTTATCTGTTATAGGCTTTTCTATGAAATGGAATTGTGAGGACGCAATTTCTTTAAAAAGAGAAGTTCTGCAACAACCCTGGTTATAGATTACCTTGATTAGAATTTCGTAATAATTATTCTAAAAATAATAATAGGAATTTAAAATTTTGTTTATTAAAATAAGGCAATTGAAGGTTGTTTCCCCTAAAAAAAGATAATTTGTTTTTGAATGAGTAACTCTAAATTAATGTAAAATTGGAAAATTGTATTCTTGTCTTCTTGAATAAAAATTTAATTGGTTGGAATAATGTAGATTTTCGGTTGTTAAACCTTTGGTAAAGGATAAAGGAATTTCAAAGTGTTAATAAGTAAAAATGATTATAAGTAAAATTGTGAATTTTGGAATGAATTGTGTTAGATTTTGAGTTTCATGAAATAAGAACAAACGTTTTAAAGAAAACAGAAAAGAGGTCGTTGGTCAAGAAGAAAGAAAAATTACTTATTTCATTTTATTGGGTTTGTTTGCAACCTAAGCCCATATAGAATTTAACTAAGGAGAAGTTTCTTCTCTTCTGTTTTGCAGTACGTTCATTTTGACATTTTTATTGTAAACAGAAAAGAACAAATTTCTCTAAGTATTATCTTTCAAAACCCCAGGCCTTCCAAAAATAAAAAAAAATTCAGTAAATTTCGTAAAGTCACCAAACTTAGAACCTAGCTTCTCAACACCACTGTCCATCCCTTAGATCCAAAAAGCTAGAGTTTTGGCCATGGTTGGAGGTCGAAGTTGGTTGAATAGCAGCAAAGAGGGAAAGTGAGAAATTTGAAACTAAAAAGCGGGTTAGTAGAAAAAGCATAACTAGTTCCAGAAAAATCATGAAAATATGAAATTTTGATATGATGTTCGTAACTCATTTATACCTTCTATAAAACTTTTGTAGGAAAATATTAAAAAAATTTATGCTAAATTCTCACTACACTGAGAATGAAATTCAGGGAATTTTGTTTATTTGGACTTGAGAATGATGCATGCAATTTTGGAGCTTTTTGGATGTTAAGTTGAATAAAACTCAATAACAATTCTAATTGTCATTGCATGTTGTTGATTTGAGTGTTATTGTGATTATTGGATTAAATTGGTTGAAGCTACCGTTTGCTTAACGCTGAGAGTAAATTAAACTTCTAAACTTTCTAGAATTGTTTATATATAGTACATCATTGTTTGGTATTTTTGTGCATGGTTTATACATGTAGCTTTTAGGCATGAATTGTGGTTATTTACAGTGCGTGCATCTATAGTTTGGGTTCGTTGTTTCAAGTTTCGATCATTGAAATGCAAGTAATCGACGATGGGAACGGTGCTTGGAGCATGCGCGCTCTTAGCATTCCCACCGATCGACCGGTGGATAATGACCGGTCGACCAGTCATGACCTGGAGCTTGTGCTCGAGGTGCATTTCTCCTCCTACCTTGTGCTACTTTTTTTTGTTTTTTTAGCTCTTACGTGCTGTGTTTTCTCCTTTACTTCCTTTTTGATTTTGATTTCCTTTGTTGCTTTGTGATATTATGGAATTTTATTTTATGATTTTGATTTCCTTTGTTGCTTTGTGATATTATGGAATTTTATTTTATGATTTTGATTCTTGATCCTTTTGCTTAGTTGATTCTTGCGATTTCGAAAAATTTGATGGGTTCATATTTTGGGGAAATTTCATTATTTTAATTTATTTAGAATAATATATATTTATTAATTATATATAGTATTGAAAAATTATCTTTAAACTGTTATATTAGAATACCTCCGTTAAAAATCATTTTTAAAGTTTATATAAAAATATACTTATGATATTACATCCAAATCCAAAGAACTATTTAATTAAAATTATTCTAGAGATAATAATATTGGAAAAATGAAGTTATTATTTATATATATTGGATTTTGAAGACTATATTTAAATAGTAACATTTTCCAAATATATCTAATATGGTCATTAGACCAATATTTAAATGATTTCAAAACAATTAATTTCTATAAAAAATATTACTTCAATTTGATGAGAATTCTAATTAAATGATTTTGTAGTGCAAGTGTCATGAAACACTACATACCACTTTATCGGTTAATTATTTGACTTTTATGATGTAATATTTTACGGAGTGGAGTTTACGATCTTTTAGTAAACATTCGTGTATCTCTTAGTGGTTATGGGACATTTGGGCGACACTAATTTGATTACTAATTAAAAGTATTTAACACTTTAGATTAGAAATGACCTTTGAGATAACACACATCTAAGCATGTACGACAAGTACCGGCTTGTCTCGTTATAGCATGCATCCAAGCGTGATCGGCTCCACTTTTAGATAACACATTTTCTGACGTGTTTGGCAAGTATCGACTTGCCTTATTATAGGATGCATCTTGGCATGTATGGCAAGCATCAGCTTGTCTTATTATGGTATGCATCCAGCGTGACCGGTGAGTTTTGGCTCGTCTTGTAATGACTTGATTTCACACATGCCCTTTAATTTATGAATATTATTTGTGAGATTTTGATTCAATTTACTTGCATGCTTGTTTTTAGTTCGACTCGCTTTCATGCTTGTCTTTGATTTCGACTTTGTTTTATACTCGTCTTTTGGGTTTGACTTCTTTTATACTTCTCTTATGGTTTTCACTTGCTTTCATGCAAGTTTATGATTTTGAATATGAGATATTTCGATTCACCATATTTTGAGATGATTGCATATAATAAGCATGATATGATTTTATGACATAGTGAATTATTGTGATTATGCAAGTTATTAGTATTTAGATGTTTGCATATTATGTATGTTTATGACTATATCATTGTTAGTATCTTATGTTACTCTGTGATCTAACTTTTATTGAATTAGAATTAGCCTGCCCTATTTATTATATTTATAATACTCGGCTCAGATCGAGACATTTCAGGTACCGGGACTCGGTGACTTTAGATGCCGGCCTAGCTTGCAAATAGTTATATATATGTTATTTATACCTTTTTGGTTCTACACTTTGTATTAGTATGTGTCTTTATTGGGATAGTGGCTCTTGACGTATATATATATATATATATTTGATTCTAGCCTTGTGCTCTATCTTGTATATTATGTGGGTTTAATGCTCTATTTTGTAGACTCACTTATGTATGTACTTTCATGTCGATATTATATATTCCGCCGTGTTATGTGATTCTGCATTCTTTGTGATATTTTATATTGTTCTGAACTTTTTTTTAGACATCGCGTCTATTGCTTTATGCTGATACCGTACACGTCATATATGATTCATGAGGTAAAGTAAAATGTGTTAGTGTTAGCCCAATGGAATATTCATGCTTTGTTGCTCCTAAACAACCTTATTCTCTATATTAACAGACAATATTACTATGTAATATCCTTCGTTCTTATGGGTAAAGGTGGGACGTTACACTTTGGTATTATATTTACCAAATTATGATGCTCGTCCCTCAGACCCACTCAAACAAAGGAAAATATCGAAGTATTTTGGTCTGCGAGAATGAAGAATAGGGCTACACTAGAGGCATTCCAATGTACTACGCTTTTATGCTAACGTTGATTTGATATGAAGTGGTAGGAAACACATGAGATTTTTATTTCAGTGTTGGCATAGAATAATAGTACATAGGCTTTTAATGTAGGATTAGATCAAAATATAGAAATAACGATATAAGATATACAATCCAAATAGTCAATAATAAAGATATCCATCATAGAAGAAATACAACTTGTCTATGATACATCATAGTTACCAATATACATATACATAAGGCAACTAATGTCTGCCTACAACATATATACATGTCCATAAATACTACAAAAAGTGTGGAAATAAAATAGGCCATGACCTAACAAAAAAGAGATCCAAGGAACTTTCAAAATTAACATAGAATACCTAGACCTGCCAAATTACAATTTCCGGATTGACCTGGGAATTATAAATAAATATAGATTCGGGTCAGACTAGATGAAACTAGTGTGTGAAAATAATAACCATAAAGATACAGCAATATGACATGCAAATAAGAGAACAAACAATGTAATAGAAACTAACAAGTTCTAATATCCTGAAAGTGACATAAAATGAAGGATTTTATTAATAATAATTAATCTCATTAGTCCAACCATATCTTTAGAAAATGAAATTACTCAAATTTTTTAGGATATGAAGAGTAACCATGAAATAAATAGGATCATGTGATTTTATAGCATCGGGTCGTCGATGTTTGGCTTATGTCAAAAGTCGTTGTCACGACGTATAATTATCAAATACAAAGTGGATGCCTCCACACGACCATCTACCACCAATAAAAAAAGACTTTGCAGTATTGCCACCCGTTATGGCAAATACATGTCCAAACCCGCGAAATCTGATATTGTGCTTTTGTAAAGCTTATAATCTCAAACAATGACAAAAGAAATTATCTGTGATAGGTATAACTATAGTTTTGTAAATATTAATTAACACTAGCTGTAACAACCCATATTTTTAGGCTACTTTGAATATTTAAATTTTGGATATTTAAATATTTAATTGATTTATTTTATCGATGAGCTGAAAAATTGATTTTTGTAGACGAACTTTTAGGACCAGAGATTATTTTCATTAGGTCCGGATGGTCTGAGCTAGCCAGAATGTGTTAAGCATCGATATATTTCGACTGTTTGGTTTTGAGCTAGAAGGTCGAGTTCGGTTCATAAATCGAATGACTCAAAAAGTCAACTTTTGTATATGTTAGAATTAAGTCCTGAAAATGGTTCCATTGAGTTCGGAATAGGGGTATTTGGCAAGAACGCCAATAAGCATGCCTTAATTGGAGTTCGTAAATTTTCGGGCTTAAATAGTATCAGATATATGTCTATATAAGGACCCCTACCCTCTTCATTTTTCCCGAACACATAAATTTTAAAACCCTAGTCACCATTTATTTTTCACCCTAATCCTAGTAATCCTACGACCGAAGCCACTAGAGGCGTTTTCAGGCGAGGGGTCCAACTGCAAAGTTGTTCGTGGTAGGGAGGTGAGCTCGATGGACGCTAGGATTGTCGAGTGAAGGAGCATGGCGTCGTGGATCTTGAGCTGAACAGTGCTTGTGTTTTGGGTTCGTTCAAGTGCTGGAGGCGACGGTGGTGGGCGAGATCGGGGTCTTTTGGTTCGTGGTGGTCGGGGCTACCTACGGCGAGGTCGTGGCTGGTAGCGGTGGTTGGCGGCGCTGGTGTTTTGAAGATGAACGAAGTCAATTATGTGGCAGCCTGGGGTTCTCAAACTAATGAAGATGATTAGGGTGGGTTAATAAGAGGATTAGAGAGTTAATGATGTAATTAGTGATTAAATTATATTATTAAATTCAACAATCTTATTTAACCCATATCTTGATCATAAAAGGCGAATTCGGACGTGGTCAGTCATGTTGGACTCATATTAACGATAACTATGTTTTGGAATTGGATTAGTTAAGATCGAAGCTTGTAGAATTTCAAGCCAAAATCGAACGTTGTTCGATTTTAGACGGAACCGGAACGCTTCAGCGATAACCGGAATTTCGATGAGTGGAACTCACCTTTTTTTTATACAGTAGATAAATATTATTGGTTGTATGCTTGGATGTTTTATTTGTTTGATTGTTGGGTTTGGATAAGTTATCTTTTTTGAAAATTGATAATGTATAAAGTGATAAAATAATATTGATTTAATATGATTACGTTATTTTATAATAACGTAGTCAATTTAAGCATACTTCTTTGGTGTTATCTATTTGGCCAATTAAACACCATCTAATAATAAATGGAAGAGTTTATTTTGAATGACATTTGTTTAGCATAATAAATCCTCGTTCTGCTATTATATTAATTTGGACATTTATTTAAGTGTCAATTGATTAATACTAGATAAGTGATGTGTTAACAATTAATTGTTAATTATGGATTTGGTTTACATATATGCCTATTTATGTAAATTCCTGTAATTTAACATGAGAAGTTAAATTGAATAAAATGGTAGCTTGTTTATGTACCATTGTCGCTAAGCCTCCTTTTGAGATTGGAAAGTTATCGATATAAATTAAGTTCAATTTTATAATTTGAAGTAAAGTGATTATTTAATTATTATGTTAACAAAGTGTTTTATTTATTTATTTCTGTAGTAAAATTAATTACTGTATTATTTAATGTTTTAAAGTGAATTATTATTATTTATAATGTTTTAGAATTAATTATTTACTAATGTTATTTAAAGATAATTAATTATTAATTAAGGTTGTTTAAAGGCAATAAATTATTTTATTAATGATTATTTAAAGCTATTTAGTTACTTTATTAATATATTGTTTAAAAGTTAATTAATTTTATTATAAAGTTGTTAAAGTTATTTTATTATATTATTTAAAATGTTTTTAAAAGTTAATTATTATATTATTTAATTGTTTTTAATAGTTTTATTATTATATTTTAATAATGATTTTAAAGTTTTATTATTATGTTATTAAAATTTTTAAAGTTTACTTTTATGATGTTAAAGTTTTTATTCATTATAATTAAATAATAAATTGTTTATAAAAGGATTCCTTTCTATAAAAGATATTTATTAAAGGAGTTTATGAATTTGAAAGTGATTTGAAATTGAAAAGGAAGTTTGGTTTATAAATGATTTCGGAAAGAAGGTTTATAAATGGTTTTAGAGATTTGAAAGAGAAGTTTTATAAATAGATTGGAGATTTATAAAGAATTTTTATAAATAGATTGGAGATTTATAAAGAAGATTTATAAATAGATTTGTAGATTATAAAGGAGATATTTATAAATAAAAGATATTTTTGGAAAGGAATGGTGTTTTGGGTTATTTATATCTCTGTTTTAATGACATTTGGGTTTGATCATTTTAATATGATTTTGGAATAGAAAATCTTTCTATATGCCGGTGAATATGCTTATACCATTTTATAAGTAGGTGAAAAAGGTTTTTCAAGTTTTGAAAGGAATGGTTTGTGAATATACTTACCCCGGTGAGATAAATATATGAATATTTTTGGAAGGAGATTTAATTAATAAAAGATTAATCTAAGAGGCTTGGTGGTTTCCATGGAAAATGTAATCTCTATTTGTAATGTTTTTTTATTCGAGAGTTAAATAATCAACTATCAAATCTTGGCCTAAATATGCAATCCTTCTTAATTTTGGTGGTATAGAAATATTCTTTTCCTATATAACACCAATGGATTTAACTTTGGAAATATCTTGGGAAACACAGGGATTATACGGTGCAGTTATCGTGGTGGTGCTACACTGTACATATAAACTCGTTTTGTTCTCCTAGGACGAATGATAAGGGAATCCGTCCACTTAAATGGTTACGAGGTGATCTTCGCTCTTGTGTATTGTCTAATTATTTCCAAAAGAAGTAGTATTGAGTATTCCGAAAATCGATCGATTGGTTTTGGAACACCTGGTAAGCAGGGGATTGTACTTATATGTGATGACTCGAAACTGTAACCACTCCAAAACCATATATGGGTTCTATGCTTAGAGGAGATTCTAGTTTTTGTTCGAGATGTTGGAATCCATGTGTGTTTCTGAGACCCGTTGGGGTACGGGAATCTATGTGTGATTCCGAGATCTATGTTGGAATGTGGGAATTCATGTGTCATTCCAAGACCCGTTGGGGTATGGGAATCCATGTGTGATTCCGAGATCTTTGTTGAGATGTGGAAATCCATGTGTTATTTCGAGACCCGTTAGGGGCATGGGAATCCATGTGTGGTTTCGAGATCTGCTCGAGTGGAGACTCGTGTGCTGGAATGATGGACGTAGCCTCACCAGTGGTAATGACTAATGCCAAAGATATGATGCAAAACCAGGGGTTTAGCTAACCCATAAGGTTGCAGTCGTCTCCTTCCTAGAGTTACCTGCAACTATTATGTATGCATGGTGCGATGCATTCGGCATGTGTGGACAGCTATGTATTTCCTATTGTACATCACTAGGGATATATTGTTGCTTCGGAAGGATAACTCTGATTTTTGTCCAGGAGGACCGTTCTCGAAGTACCGAGGGCACCTCCGTGGAATCCTACATAATTAGCGAATGCGCCTTAGCGATTTTTCTTTATATACCTATTATTGTTGTGATGTACACTCACGAGC
Source organism: Allium fistulosum (assembly GCA_030737815.1). Taxonomy (NCBI): domain Eukaryota; kingdom Viridiplantae; phylum Streptophyta; class Magnoliopsida; order Asparagales; family Amaryllidaceae; genus Allium; species Allium fistulosum. The sequence continues at coordinate 530,565,904 of CM060908.1, read as the reverse complement.
ATCGCAGCTCCTTGATTATTGATATTTTCTCCCTTAGACATTATTATAATATTACTGGATTTTCTAATATAAATGGTTTGGTTGTCGTAAGGTGAAAACCCATCCGTATTTATGTGCGGCGTGGTCTTATAAGATACCTTTTATTTTGAAAGGGTTTATAAATACAGAAATCAATATGATTGACTTGATTTTTCTCACGCTAGTTTACCAGGCTGATCCGGGTGTTATTTTATTATGATGCTCAAGTCGGACCGAGTATATTTACGGATTCATTTTGGACACTTGGGCTTTAGGAGATGAGCTGAATGCCTCCAAGTTGTATTCACGTATATTTTATTTTTGCTGCATTAATTATTTTATTTAACAGCATTTGTGAGGATAGGTTCTTATAACTGTTCAAGCTGATAATTTGTTTATTGTACTCTTATTGATGTATGTATATTACAGTTTTTCTTTGTGTAAATTTCTGTTCTATATTATATATTACTTGTCACGATGTGAGATTCTGTTCTGTCTTTTTCTTTCTTTTTCCTCAACAGTCTGTCTTTCCGGCACTTGGATGTTCAGCATGTGAATACCATGGATGTATTAGTGTCGACTACTGAAGGTCGAAAAGGCGGGTCATTACACTTGCCATGTGGCTAGTCATTGATTGTTACGGAAAGGGCTAGTTGCCGTGATTCTGATAAATTAGTCAACTAGTGGAATAGATATAGCTCATTCGGTTAAAGTAATTCCTTCATTCCCAAAACCCTTTTTTTCAATGTCCATGATATAATAATATCATAATTATTTCGATAAAAATCAAAATAATAAGTTCGTCATGTGTTAAAATAATAATAGCCCATAAACATTAATATTTCAGTACAATACGTAAGTCATTAGAATTAACAATAATTTGCAAGGAATTATACTGTTACCTACATTAATTATTTTATCTTAAGATTACATAATTTTGAATCGAATTAAACATCAAATTGCACAAACACTTATCATCAAATGCATTATTATTAGCTAAGGAGAATTTTTTTATTAAACCTAACACATTATTTAAAATGCACCAATCAAGCAAGAAAACAAGGAAAAGAAAGTTCAAACAAAAACAACAAAGAAGCAAAGATTGGAGCTTTAACTGAGTTCAAATTATGCACAGCAAAGGACTCTGTTTTAGAACGGGCTTTTGAAGCAGCTAAGATCAAATTTTTTGAATGTATTCAACCTAAAAGTTGTTAAACATTAAATTCGCTATCCGAAAAGTGCAAAAACATTGAAATCCGTTCAAAAATGAAAGAGATATGATCAAATTATTAGCAGTGTTTAGCTCAGGAAATGTAAATTTCAGTGGAAAAGTAAATTGAAGGGCTGTGAGTTTGCAAAAAGTTTATGATCGACCTATGCTTAAAATTTTTATAAGTTTTCAACACGAAAGTTGACACACACGTAGTCAACTTTTCGAAAAATCTTAAATTATCTAAACCCGACCAGAAATGAAAAGGATATGGCCAAATACTAAAAGTGGCCATCGCTAGGAATTAAAACACATCAGATTTCAAATGTTTGCTCGCTTTCAAATGGATCTTAAAAATAGTAAACTTCAAAATTTCAAGAAGTTTCCAACATCAAAGTTGTTCCTTATCGCTCACCTTTCTAACAAGACCAAAAATACAAATTTTGGATCAAAATTAGAAGAGTTACGACCGAAATTCAATAAGAGGGTTTAAGATTATGTTTTACAAATTTTTAATAAAAAAATAAATGTTACAACTCCAGTCTCATGTAATCGATCGCCCTACTACTGGATACTAGCAACTTCGGCATGACAATGATGAACTCTGATATCTTACTAACGCATGCATACAAAGATATAGTGAATAAAGTGTGTGTTTGTGCAAAAACTATACTTTTATCCTAAGTTTTCAATTCAACTTTGCAAACATCTATTTTTACTGTAATCTAACTTTGACTGTAATACAACTTCTACCTTATTTCAATTCTTACAGCAAATCCATATTAAAAACTGAGATACAATAAAATTAAAACAAGAATTGTGAGAGGATTTTCTCACTTGAACCCCAAACAAGCTACCTAACACCTCTTCCTAGCTTGCAATCTACCAGAGCTCTTCAAAACTAGCAAAAAACCTCTTCTTCAATTTGGGACAACAAGCATATAGGAGAAAGATGGATCAAAATTGTAACGACCCAGAATTTCCGTCATTTGAAATTCGTATATTTAATTGATTTTAAATATTAACAAGTAAGATTTGTAAGTCGAATAAATTTAATTTTTGAATATCTAGATTTAATTGGGTAATTAAATCGATAAGTTAATATTTGAAATTGTGTAAATAATTATAAATTGGGTTTAATGTGTATGAAAATGATTTATAAAGTTATATTAAATCATATTGGAGTTATAATGATGTTATAGAAATTTTAAAATCAAATTAAAAGTTAATTTGTGAAAATTGAATATTTTAATATTTAATTGGCGAGTAAAAATGACCATTTTTCAAACAGTCTCGGATTTCGACGAAACCAGTTTCATCGGATCCATAATGTGAAATTATTGTAAGGTTTCAAATTTTGTGTCAATCGAATTTACGGTTTGTCCGGGGCAAGCTGAAACGCATCGAAATCGGTTTAATCGGTTTAATTTTAAATTTGATCGTTTATTTCCGTAACTCTCACATACGATCGAATTGGCCTCCGAAACACGTTCCATTATGTTCGGAACGCGGGTAAAACCTTAGAAACGCTAGCCGGCACGCTCGATTTGGAGTTTGGAAATTTTTTGATGAATAGTGTTTTCGTCAATTTTCTATAAAAGGCCTTAGAATTTCTGTTTTGCAAACAAATCCTCATTCTTCTTCAGCCGGCCCTAATTGTTTTCAATGGCTAGAAACTCGTCCTCTTCTTCCTCGTTTTTCTTCAAATCTACACATTATTTCGAGAAGTCATCAACTACAAAGTCGAAGAGGATGACGAGATCTCGAGATCCAACGAGCAAGATCGCTTAAAACAAATTGAATCGATGGCAAATCTCGTTCGAACGCCTGGGTTTTGCGCACATTTATCATGATGAGATGGAGGCCGAGCTCCATGGGATTCTGGCCGAGTGTGGAGTTGGACGTGACGTTTCATATGGTGGAGCTTGATCGGGGTTTCGATGATCGGAGGGGTCATGGAAATTGGATGGAAGAGGCAGCCAAATGGGTTCTTCATGCACGTATGAAACTGGTGGGGGAGAAAAGGAAAGCACGGCCTTGATTTTCGCTGTAGGATTGAATAGCTGAGATTGCAAAAAGGTTTAAAAATAATAAAAGGAATTGAAATTAAATTTTATATAAATGTGTGTAATCTTTAAAATACCATAACTTTGTCGTATATTATCAGAATTCGACGAAACTGACGACGCCGGAATCGCAGTGACGTGCTCTACGCTGCAGCGTAGATTTGGGCGCGTTTGGGGCAAGCGAGAATTTTTGATTAAATCGAACGGTTCGATTTAATTTAAAATTTAATCCCTCGACATTTTAAAAGCAAGGTGAGAACTTCTCACTCAATCGAAATTGTTTCGATTTAAATTTTTAATAGTTAAATTTTAAATTGCTTGATTGTGTGAATTGGATGATAATTGCTATCTGTGAATGAATCTTTGTGAAACTGGGTAAACTTTGTGAAGTAAATCTTTTTGTTTAAAGATTTAAAATGGTAATTTGTTTAAACCATTTAAAGGAAAGGATTTGGGTAATTAGTTATGACTTAATTGAAATCCCTATATCCATATGTTTTAAATATCGTGCTCACTATTCGGGTTAGCCGGGAAAAGAACTTTGTGTCATATAACCCATTCCGAATTAGTGATACGATGATATGGATCGTATTGAAGACCGGTGGTGAAGACCGGGTATTTTCGAAAATGAAAGGACAACCTATCGAATGTCTCTGCACCGAGTTGCTCCGGTATAGAGATTTATATCACTCTTCTTGTGATGGGAAGTCCGGACGTGATTAGTGAATATCCGGATTGCAAGGGCTTCTTTGGAAGTGCCTTCGGTTCCGTTCGATCCCGGAACAGACTTGTATGGATATGTGTTTGACATTACACTTTGAGATGTAAAGCTGATTTCTATCAAATATATTTCTGTTGGTGGCGGAGAATTTATTCTCTTAGCTTAACACCCTTCTCTGAGACGTACGAGCTCAGAGGTTATGTAGTTGATGGTTACTAGTGATACATTCCCAATTTGGTAATGTGGCATACGAAGTGCTGTTGATCATTTGTTGACCAAAGCGTGGCTTTGTGAAAAAGCGTGGCTTTGTAAAAAAGCGTAGTTTTGTGGACGAGACTTCGTCGAGCCTCACAACCCGGTAATGGTCGAAACAGGAATGTTGCGGCAAGGTTGTTAGGGGTCACGCCCCTATGGTATGTCATTTCCTTCTGGATAAAAGGTGATATCATGGTATGGAGCCCAGATATTTTACCTATGTGGATGCTGCAAATTTATTATACTTTGTGGTTGTTGCTTTGTGGTTGTTGCTTTGTAGTCGAGGATCCTCGGATAAAGGTCGGTAACGACCGGGGGATGACATAGCTTGTGTGTTAGCTACCTAATTACAACTGTACAGCGTGAGGTAGCGTCGGCCTTGTGTTTGCAGAGAGCAGGTTGACTCTCGGGGCGTCTTTCCAGAGGCGTTTCCATTTAGGTGTAAGGAAGTTCCTTAGCCTGACCATTTGTTGGAAATCCAAAGAAACAATACGAACCTTGTATGGTTTTAGTTGTATAACCTGCTATGAAATGTGGCGGTAACCTGCTATTGAACATAGTAGCTATAGTAGGCATACAATAATGGTTGTATGTTGGCTAAGATTAATATTGTACTTTCGAAATGATTTCCTACACTATGCACTAATAATAATAATCCAATGATTTTGCATAGTAAGCATGTTTGACTATCATAAGAAGAAATCTCCTCCAATTCTGCGTTTGCATTGTGTGTGTGGCGGGAGGTCTTATGGTAGTTTCATTTTCCAAAAGCATTGCGAATGTCTTTTACTTCCTTTGTCGTTGTTTAAATATAATAACTGTTTTAGTTCTCACACCAGTCACCATGACTGACCTGGAGTTTATTGTTCCTTTCCTAAACTCTGGGTACCCACCAATTTCCACACGGGCAGTCTAGAGTCAGGTTATCAGGTTATTCTGGATTCAGGAGATGCTGTGGAGCTCAATGGCGAGCTGGATGACGAGACGTATCACTTGTATATGATATTATTTATTCCGCTGTGTATTCTGTATGAGGAAAAGTTTATATAACTGCCCAGTGTTGTATTGTTATTGTAAACTCTGATGATGATGTAATGTATAAAATGAAATAGTTCTTTGATTTAAAGATTATTCATTTATCTATTATATATTGTTCCATTGCGAATGTGAGATTTGGATATTGTTTCTATTTCTGTTTTTCTGTTCTTTCTTTTCTTCTGTCTTCTTCTACCTCTTCTTTTTCTCCATAACAATTCGATTTTTCAGCATTCGATTGCTCAGCAGTTGATACAGTGGACGTATTAATGTTGATTTTCGAGCATCAAAAAGTCGTATCGTTACAAAAATCCTAAATTTAATACTCTAAAAGATAGAGAAAGATGAATAGAACTCATACCTATATATCTTAGAATTTTAAACATTTGATTTGATTTTATGTTAATAAATCTAGGGCTATGATTTTATATTGAAGAAGAACTAAGAAGAAGGTTGTTTCTTGTAATAAAAATGAATGTGAATTCGAGAATGAGAAGTGCAGAATTGAAGTACAGGATTTGGCTTATCATTAATTTTTTAAGTGGGTTGGATTACCCAAAGCCCAATTTGAAAAACAATTAAAACACTTCCTTTTAATCAATATTTTTCCTTCTCTAGCCCTAACACAAAAATCATTTCTTTAATTAATTTTTCTTTTCAAAAAGCCCAAAACACTAAAGCCAACCTTTTGTTATTTCAATAACCAAATTCTCTTTAAATTCAATAAAAATGATCACTTTTACAAATAATCTTTTTAAAGATAAAATTTTACATTTTTAAATCGTAAAATGAAAATTCCATGAAAAACCCAAAATAGTTAAAAGGTAAAACCTAGTTGTTACAACCTCCCCCTCTACAAATAATTGCATCCACGTAATTGTTTAAGGAAAAAGGTTCATAGCAGTATCAAAAGATTCTATCTAAGAAAGAAAAAAATACCTCGAGTCAAGGATGGTTCTTAAACATCATGGAAAATAACCGTTGCATCTCAGCTTTAGTCTCCCATAAACAATCCCTTATATCATTAGACCATTGGACCTTAACAAGTAGTATCTCTTTATTCTATAGCCATTTGATATCTAAAGCAACAATACAAATAGGTTCGAGAGTAGGAGGAAAATCTTGTTCAATACTTAGATCCTTCAACTGATGATGCTCTATAATATGCTTAGGATCATGCAAGCATTTTCTTAATTGAGAAATGTGAAACATGTTATGAATACCGGAAAGATAGCAAGGCAATTCCACACGATAAGCTAAATTTCCAATTCTTTCAATGACAAGAAATGGACCTATGAATCTAGGAGCTAACTTGCCCATGTTTCCAAATCTCAACACACCCTTCATAGGTGAAACTATAACTGTATTACATGTTATTATGAATATTGAATGAATATATATGTGAAGAATTTCTTAAGAAATTTTAAAATGATCATGATATGTTTGTATATTATAGAAAATTTTATTTGTTGAACAATAATTATGGGATTGACAGATATTTTCTAAAAAGGATTTCAAGTAGAAGTATTTGATTTTCAAATCTTTTGTAAAGTGTTGTTTGAAAAGCAAAAGTAAATATTAATTTGAAAACAATTTCAAATGGCTCTTGAGCAAATAATGGATGTTATTAAAATATAAGAAATTATGAAATATTCAATGGAGTCAATATTGATTTATGAAATATTATGCAAACAAAGTTGAAGTATGAATTATCCTTGTAAATGGAAGAGTACAAATAAATCAAAGAAGAATTATCTTTCATAAGTTATGAAATTAAATATTTTCTATTTTAAAAAGGAATATAATTTTTATTTTTAAATTGAATTGGAAATTTTTATGTACATCGTTGCAATTTTATTTTTAAAAGGAAATATCATATGGAGTTCTAAAAATAATAAAAAGTAATTGATATGAGATTGAATATTATTTGAAAATATATTTTAGTAAACATCCGAGAAGAATAATATATCTACTATGGAAATAGTTTTTGGTGTAACTTAATTTTTTTGAAGGTTGAATATAAATATAATGAAAATAATAAGTATATTTGTAAGTATTGATTTTACTTTAAATGGAAAATGCAACCATCGATCATTAGCGATGTCGAGGTCAATGGCGAGGCGATGTTGATCACACGGTCAACATTGTAGTCAATTGACGAAGTAATTCGCTATAAATGGATAGCAAGGCAATGTCATTAAATTATTTGGTATTTGTGAATTTGTATATGTTCATTTATAAGAAATATGCTTAAGTAAATTGTATATGTTACTTTGATTAGTAAAGTATAACCACTGTGATTTAGATTAATGTTAAAAATGATACATTTGAGTTCTAATTTAATAGAGTTGAAGTAAAACCTTAAGTTATTTATTTATTACATAAATTGTTGATTTTTGGATAAGTTGTTTTTGTGAATGAAATACTTCATGTAAATATGGTTTTATATATATAAATAAACCTAATTTGAGAATTTAGGCATTTTTGCAACTTTTGAACCGTGAGTGGGGAAATTTAATTTGAAAATAATTAGAGGTTAAGCAATGAGAAGTTTGTCATGATTCTCCTTGGGATAGAATAGTAAACCCCTTAAGAAATATAATTTTGTGATAAAGCTTTAAAAAGGTGATAATAATTTAGAGAAGCTTTTTCAAGTATTGCACACTTTTGTTTATAAATTAGGATATTAGAGAAATTAAATATCTTGGACACCTTAGAGTGTTAGTATTTTAAACTTGTAAAAGATTTTGGAGTCATAAAGAATGTAAAGTAATTATGTAAACAAATTTTGGCTCATAATCCTAAGCTGTTAGCTAGTAAAAATTTGTAGTTTACAACTCTTAGCTTTCCAGAATATGGTTTTGTTTATCATAAAGATTGGATTTTAAAGGATTTTCGAAAAAACCATATGATTTTAGTATAACATTTTGGGTTGAAATGAGAGTTTTTAAAATGGCATTATTTCAGGAAATTTTATTTTAAAATTAGTTGTAGTAAAATGACCATACCTTTTGATTCTTTTATCTGATTCATTGATTCTTTTTGAGTTTGAAAGAATTTTCAGTAAGAAGCAATTTTAATTTAGATCATCTTATCAAATTCTACAGTTATCTTGGGTAAACCCTATTTCAAACAGAAAATATAGATTCTGGCCAGTTACAAATTTCCTGAGATAAAACACCAACTTGTTTTGGTCATGACTTTCAACCCGTTTACCCTATTTCAGTAATTTTGTGCTTTCTGGAAGCTAAGATGTAAGAATGAACTTCTATTTTATAAGTTTTGCTAGATTTTTAGGTTTTCTATATGAAAGTGATAATCTATATAGATGATTTATTGCCCTAATGTGACCTTTTAAATTGAAACATGAATTTAATGTGTGCATTTGCCATGGTATTTGTTAGATTTGATACCTTGATTTCCATTGCTGAAACCCTAGATTAGAGGAAGATGCAAAATTGAAGCATGAAGAAGAAGGGTCTTCAAACCTTAAGTAACGTTGTTGAAGGAGCTTGAGCTTGGCCGAACCAGATTTCTTACTTGATGAAGGAGAAGTTGTTCCGTATTTGGTGAAGTAGAAGTTTCGTTCGATGTTGATTTGGGAAACTAGGGCTTCATTCGATGCTAAAGTAAATTTGGAGCGGTGTTGAAGCAGCTGATCTCATTCGGTAAAAAAAGGAGAAGTGGAATTGCCGGATGAGAAATCCCGTCCGGTGTTGGTAGGTTTTGCCACTCCATATTTATGGAGCGGTGGTGTTTCGTTCGGCATTGAGTTGATGCCGAACCATGTAGTGCCGGTCCAGATTTGAGACGCTGAAGGCCGAACCAAATATTTGGTTCGGTGTTAGAGCATGCCGGTCCAAATCATACCGGACCAAACCATGTGCGCTGTTTGCCGGACCAAACATGCCAAACCAAACCCCAAGGCTGCTATATAGCAGCTACTCCTCCTCATTTCTTCACTCTATAAATAGTGGTTGGACAAAAATGGCAGCCATCCAAGAGAGCTAAAACTCTACAGAATTTTGTCTCTATTGTTAATTCTTCTTATGTATAGCCTCCAAAAGTGAATCAATCTTGTAACTCTAATCTTTCAGTGATTAATAAAATCTCCTCTCCCAAAGTGGACGTACACTGCCTCGCGGTAGTGGAACCACTATAAATACTAGTGTTATTTATGTTTCTGCATTGCATTGATCTCTGATTGTTTGTTTTGGTGTTTATCTCTGTTTGTTTAGTCTCACTACAATCATGATCCAGTTGTTTTCCACTGCGTTGGGTTTTTTATTCCCTTAGACTGATCATCTAAAGGGATTTTCCCCAATTGTTTGGTATCAGAGCTGCAAGGTTGATTGAGGAGTGTTAGATGCTATGGCAGGAGATGAAGCGACTCCAGTTGTTACAAGACCCTATACTAGAGGGAAGTATATCGCGTTAGGATCACAGTTGGAAATTGAGAAATGGAATGGGGATAAAGACTTCGAGAAGTGGCAAAGGAGGATGAAGGCTGTTCTAATGAGGAATAGAGTCCATCCGGTATTGTTTTCCCCTGAGGAGTTGACGACTGACATCTCAGTCGTGGAAAGGAAGGAGATGGAGAAATGGGCATTTACTACTTTACAACTAGCTATGGGAGAGAATGTTATCTCAGATATTAGCAGTGAGACCACTGCTAGGGGCATTTGGACCAAGCTAGAAAATCCTCTACTTGAAGAAATCTTTGACTAACTGTATGATATTTCTGAAGACATTTTTCACCATGCAGATGAGAGAGGGTACTTCAGTGAAAGAACATCTTAATTTCTTTGATGATCTCGTAATGAAGATGAAGACTATTGACTTGAAGATGGATGAGGAGCAAATGGCAATGATTCTTTTGTGTTCTCTTCCGAAGCGATACACAGGTTTTGCTAACAGCCTTATCTTCGCTAGAGACACATTGACAGTGGAAGATGTGAAGTCAGGCCTTCTATCTGAGGGCTAGAGAGATCAGACGAAGGAGATAAGTGAAGGAAGTATAGGTGGAAGTAGTAGTCACGGCCTGTTTGTTGAAAGAGGAAGATATGATAAGAAGAATTGGCACTCTAGAGGGCGTTCCAAGTCCTGGAAGCCCGGTAACGGATGGAGAGGAAAGTCTTAGGACGGGAAGTGCTTTATCTGCAAGAAACCTGGTCATTAGAAAAAGGATTGTCTGGATTTGAAGAAGAAGGAAGAAGATGGATCTTCATCATTTGCGGTGGAGAAGTCTGTATCTGACGATGTGTTGTCTGCAACAGTGTCGGATGTCTCAGACCATTAGGTGTTGGACTCGGGGGCGTCTTTCCATATGGTGCCTAATAAGGATTACTTCAGCTCTTTCGTTGGACGAGAGGCAAGCTCAATTCTTATGGGTAATGATGCTAGCTGTAGAGCAATTGGTGAAGGTACGGTGAGGATCAGGATGTTTGACGGAGTGATACACACTTTGGCAGGTGTCCGATATGTTGCAGGTCTTCGGAAATCCTTAATTTCTTTAGGATAATTGGCATATTTGGGATGCAACGTAACTATCAAGAAGGATAGTCTGAAGGTTTCGAGAGGTGCACTAGTTCTTATGAAAGGAGATGTGTTCTGAAATCTGTATTTGCTGAAAGTAACCACAGTTTTTGGAGAGTCGTGTGTTGGAGTTGACAGTTCTCATGCTTTGGATGCCACAAAGCTTTGGCATCTCAAGTCGGATCATATTTCAAAGAAGAGCTTAGAGTCGCTTTAAAGACGAAAGATGATCAAAGGAGAAAGCTTCGACAAGATGGACTTTTGCCAGGAGTGTGTGTTAGGCAAGCAAACTAAAGTATCTTTTGGTGTTGGACTCCATAGATCGAGACGATTACTTGAGTACGTGCATACAGATGTCTAGGGACTAGTTGCTACTCCTTCTCTTGAAGGAGCAAAGTATTTTATCTCTTTCATTGATTACTTTTCTTGGAAAGTATGGGTGTATGTGATGAAAGCCAAATCAGAATGTTTTGAGAAGTTCAAAGACTGGAAAGCGCTTGTTGAGAACCAATCTGGTTCTAGGTTGAAGGTGCTCAGATTTGATAATGGCGGTGAATTTGTCTCCAGGGATTTCCTCGACTTTTGTAGACAGCATGGCATTCAAAGGCATTTCACTACACTTGGAGATCCGCTATCCAATAGGGTTGTAGAAAGGATGAACATGACTTTACTGGAGAAGGTTCGTTGCTTGAGATTTACGGCGGGCTTGTCTAGAGGCTTTTGGGCTGAGGTATTATCAACTGCAGTGCATATCATAAATCGAATTCCATGCTCAGCCATAGGTGGGAAGATTCCAGAGGAAAAGTAGAGAGGTAAAGCAGTGTATCTTGGTTACTTCTGAATTTTTGGTTGTCCTATATACGTTCACCATACAGGTGATGACAAGTTGAAGGCTAGAGCATACAAGGGCAAACTAATGGGATATACCGATGGGATCAAAGGGTATCAAATTTGGAACCCTGTTGATCGGAAGATTGTTCATTCCAAACATGTTACTTTTGATGAATCTACCGTGTTCAATCCGAAGGAGAAGCTACCTACCACATCAGAAGATTTTGATAGGCCTAAGGAGATGGAAGAAGTTCTCGTGTTCCAGCTAAATAGTAGAGTTGTTGTTGATGTTGTCGAGGAAAACGCAGTTGATGAAACATCACAGGATAGTCCACAGGTACCTTCTAGTAGTGCTGGTGATATGCATGAATCTAGAGGAAGTTCAGTTCATGGTGGAGCTGAAAGGAGTTTAGGCGAAGCAGTATCTACTCGGGTCAGTCGTAGGACTATTAGGCTGCCCGAAAGGTATGGTGATTGGCAGTTTGCGAACCTTAGCCATGGTGATCAGTTTGACTATGTCCTACATGTTGTTCTTGAGGAGCCGCTTGACCTTAATGAAGCTTTGAAGTGATGTGAAAGTTCGAAGTGGATGTGCGCTATGGAAGAGGAGTTAGAGTCGTTGAAGAAAAACAAGACTTGGGATTTGGTACCACCTCCTCAAGGAAGCCGAGCCATAGGTTGCAAGTGGGTGTTCAAGGTGAAGCATGATGGGAGATACAAGGCTAGACTAGTTGCTAAAGGGTTTTCACAAAGAAAGGGATTGGAGTATGATGAGATATTCTCTCCAGTAGTGAGGCATACGTCCATCCGCATTTTGCTCGCTATCATCGCAGCTCATGACTTGGAGCTGGAGCAACTGGATGTGAAAACCGCTTTCTTGCATGGAGACTTGGATGAGACCATCTACATGAAGCAGCCATAAGGATTTGTTGTTGATGGGAAAGAAAATTGGGTTTGCAAATTGAAGAAGTCACTGTATGGACTTAAGCAGTCGCCTAGACAATGGTACAAGAGATTTGACTCTTTTATGCTTTCACTTGGTTTTGATTGTAGCATCAAAGACGCTTGTGTGTACTTCAAGATTTAAATAATGGCAGATGGGTGTATGTGGTTGATATGTTGATTGCTTCCAAGGATAAAGCTGAACTCGATAGTTTGAAGCTAAAGCTAAAAGCGGAATTCGAAATGAAGGACCTTGGAGAAGCAAAAAAAAATTTGTGTATGAAAATTCAAAGGGATATAAAGCTAGGTCTTTTGAGCCTCCCTCAAACGGAGTACATTCGAAAGGTGCTTGCTCGGTTTAGCATGGAAGGGGCAATGACTATCAGCACACCCATCCCTTTGTGCATACAGCTTTCTAGTAAAGGCTCTCCGATCTCGGAAAAGGACAAGACCTACATGGAGAAGGTCCCTTATGCAAGTGCAGTTGGCAGCTTGATGTATGTCATGGTCTGCACTAGGCTTGACATTGCACAGGTAGTTGGATTGGTGAGTAGGTTCATGGAAAATCCAGGAAAGACACATTGGGAAGCAGTGAAATGTATCTTCAGATACCTTAGAGGAACTCCAAACCATGGACTGGTCTTTGGCGGTAGAGGAAGAGATTTCAGCTTGGTTGGATTTTGCGATTCCGACTATGCCGGTGCTAGAGATCGAAGGAAGTCAACCTTCAGATATGTGTTCAACATTGGTGGGACAACGATCAGTTGGAGAGCGAGGTTGGAGACGATTATGGCTTTGTCCACTATAGAGGAAGGGCTCATAGCTGTGGTTGAAGCAGCTAAGAAGGCGCTTTATTTAAGGCAATTGTTGTGTGATTTGGGCTTCGCATACGAAGGAGTGAATGTGCATTGCGACAGTCAAAGTGCAATTCACTTAGCTATAAATCAGGCATTCAGCTCGAGAACGAAGCATATTGAGGTGAGAGTGTCGTTCCTTGGCTCGATGAGTGAAGAGAAGCTAGTTCGTCTTCAAAAAGTTCACACAAAGGAGAATGCAGCAGACATGTTTACCAAGTCATTGCCTGTTGCTAAGTTCCAGCATTGGTCGGACTTGATTCGCTTAATGAAGTGCTAGGTGCCACGGGGTGGCACGGGGGGAGAGTTGAGATAGTTCATGGAGACGTTTGTTTTCATGGTGGAGATTGATAGGTTCTACACCGATTGGGTACTTTGAACACTTTGTTGACGTGCAGTGACCTTGCTGGAGTTTGTTGACAGACTATAATGGGTGATGGCATTGCCGAAGCTCATTGGGTAAGTATTCATTGCTTGGAGCATGAAGGTGTAGATTGCCTTCGGTGGATTGTATGGAATTTGGTATCAATGTGGAGATTTTTAGATTTGATACCTTGATTTCCATTGCTGGAACCCTAGATTAGAGGAAGATGCAAAATTGAAGCATGAAGAAGAAGGGTCTTTAAACCCTAAGTAACGTTGTTGAAGGAGCTTCAGCTTGGCCGAACCAGATTTCTTATTTGATGAAGGTGAAGTCATTTGGTATTTGGTGAAGAAGAAGTTTCATTCGGTGTTGATTTGGGAAGCTAGGGCTTCATTCGGTGCTAAAGTAAATTTGGAGCAGTGTTGAAGCAGCTGATCGCGTTTGGTAAAAAAGAGGAGAAGTGGAAGTGCCGGACGAGAAATCTCGTCCGGTGTTGCTAGGTTTTGCTGCTTCATATTTATGGAGCGGTGGTGTTTGATTCGGCATTGAGTTGATGCCGAACCATGTAGTGCCGATCCAGATTTGAGACGCTGAAGGCGGAATCAAATATTTGGTTCGGTGTTAGAGCTTGCTGGTCCATATCATACCGGACCAAACCATGTGCGCTGTTTGCCGGACCAAACATGCCGAACCAAGACTGCCAAACCAAACCCCAAGGCTGCTATATAGCAGCTACCCCTCCTCATTTCTTCACTCTATAAATAGTGGAGCTTCTGAACAACAATGGCAGCCATCCTAGAGAGCTAAAACTCTGCAGAATTTTGTCTGTATTGTTATTTCTTCTTATGTATAGCCTCCAAAAGTGAATCAATCTTGTAACTCTAATCTTTCAGTGATTAATAAAATCTCCTCTCCCCAAGTGGATGTACATTGCCTTGCGGTAGTGGAACCACTATAAATACTAGTGTTATTTATTTTTCTGCATTGCATTGATCTGTGATTATCCGTTCTAGTGTTTATCTCTGTTTGTTTCATCTCACTATAATCACGATCCAGTTGTTTTCCACTGTGTTGGGTTTTTTATTCCCGTAAACTGATCATCTGAAGAGATTTTCCCCAACAGTATTAAATTCAGAATATTTTGAATGGCTAATAAGCACTGTATAAGCTCATTTGGTTTTGGGGGAAAAAATTAAAATCTTGGGTAATACTTTTAAAAGAAAAGTGATTTCTAAGCCATTATAAGTCTACATCTTTTAAAATGTAACATGTAGATGTAAATTCTAATAATTGTTATCAACCAAAGCTTTTTGTGAATACATTTTGAATTTGGTTGTCTTTTAAGTGGTGTAGTTTTCGAGACACACTTTGTACATAGAGATTTCTTCGAAGTTTCCAAAAATTCAACACCGTAGAAGTAATTGATGGAATTTTGGTGTAGTATATTCTTCTAGATGTTTATTAGAAATTCATAGTCCATAAAAATATTTAGTGGACAAGGAAGATAGTTTGAGTCTCTCGAAGCCATCGATATAAGGGTCTAATAATTTTTTTAGCAACTCTATTTTGCTGGTCGGGTTAAGTTAGATCCCGCTATGTACTAGATCAAGTTAGTAATATAGAGTTTTTTGAGTTATATTTGTGAATAACTATATATTGTATGATTGTTTTAAATGGTTGATAGTTTTATATGTATTGTATATTTCAAAAATGAATGGATTGTTGATAATATATATATATATATGTATATTATAGACTTTTCTCTTAAGTAGAATTATTGGGATGCAATTTCTTTAAGGGGGAAGTCTGTAACAACCCTGATTTTAGAACTATTTTAATAAAATAAATAACGATTTAAGTTCGTGATTTAATTGAGAAATTTGATTTTTCTAGTATTGAAACATGGGAGATTTTGATTTATATTCTTATATAAAATAATAAATTCTTTTGGAATATGAATTCTAAGTATATATAATATTGGAAAATTATATTTTGATCTTTTGGATAAATTTATTTTGATATGGACAATGTAGATTTTTATGTCAATAAATCTTTTGTAAATTTATAAGAGAAATTTTAAGTGTTGTAAATCACTTTTAAAAAATTATTAATTGAGATTTTAAATTAAATAAATATAAACGTTGTTACTTTTGAAATTGTTTAATAAACAAAAATGGGATATTTTTGATCTAGTAGTGTTTGGGAAGTTTTTTCATGTTTTAATATCGCTTTGAGAAAAATACATAGTAAAAAAAGAAGGAAATGCTTTAGTTGGACATATAATGGAAAATGTGAAGTATTATGGAAAATAAATAAAAAAAATTCATTTTTATATGGGTAGACCAAATTGCAACCCAAACCCATGATTAAAACAAGTAAGAGAAGTATTCCTTCTATTTCTCAAGTCTAACTTCTGGAAAACGGAAGTAGAAACTAGGTTTTGTGTTCCTCTTCCTAAATTCAATCAAAACTAGCATGTTTAAATACAAAGAAATTCTATAAAATTTCTATAAAATCATTATATGTAATTCAAGCTCTTATCTATCATCTAGATCTATTAGTTTTAGTTTTGCTTGAGTTTTGAATCCTCTTTGTGTTTTCTTTGTATAATGGGTTCTAGGGTTTTGTTGTAAGTAGGGGAAGCAGGTTGTATTCAACAGTGGATTGTTAAGGACTTAGGAACTAAGGTGAGTAATCCTCACTGCTCCCTCTTAATTTATTATGTATTTGTATAGTAGTGATTTAAGTAGTAAATTGAATCGAATTGCTGTGGTTATGTAGTAATTGAAAGTAATGTATCTTTGAAACATAAGGTGGTAGCAAAAAATTTATTTTGAAAGTGTACAGTAGTAAATTTGCGATAACTTGCACTTCTTAAACTCGTTTAAGGTCAATCATTTTTGGTTAGAAAATAGATTCATTGAGCAATAATTTCTCTTTTGGTCACTTTTTGATATTTAGTCGTTTACTTGACCTGAAATGGATTTGAAAGTATAATCATAGTTCTGCCTTTAAAGTAATTTTCTGGTTTTAAATCTGAAATTGATTTGGCCATAACTTTTGAGCCGTAAATCAAAATTTAATGGTCATTTTCTTAATAAAAGCTAAGACTTATCTATGAATTTAATATTTTGAGTTTTACAAAATTATGAGGTTTGAAGAGTGGAAAATACATTTATAGTCGCGGTCCTATGATTGACAAGTTTAGCATAGGATAAAGAATTTTTCAGTCTAAAACTCATTTGGCCATAACTTCTGAACCGTAAGTCCAAATTTATGATCTTTTTCTTGATGGAAAGCTAAGACTCTTATCTGCAACTTTCATGTTTAGAGTTTTGCTAAATTTTGAAGTTTAAATAGTGGAAAACCAAAATGATATTGTTTGATCTTGTGATCCATTGTTGTGTTGATATGAATGCATGCTTGAGTCTACCTTTTCATGTGCTTAACCTGAAGTATCATCATCGGAGATCGATGAAGTCTTGACCAAGATGATTTCCTAGAGTCGAATAGCTCCAGGAAAAGTCACCACTGGTCAACCGGTGGTGGATGCTTGGAGCTAGTTCGGCTCCAGGTAATCCCCTTTTGGTTGCTGGTTTTCTTGCTTTACTTTGCTTTGGTCGTTGTTGTGATTTTCGAGGATTTATTTCACCATATCTTTATGGAATGCTTAACTTATAATTTATTAAATATGATACACACACTTAGTGGTATTTTTATAAACCTATCAGTTTTCATGGATTTTGATTTCCTTAGTTGCTTTGTGATTGCTGATTCTGACACGTTGATCTAGTCGCCACCGGAGCCAAAAGGGACTATCTAATTTGATTTGTTTCTATCGATAAGCCCCAAGTGCATCGTAGGAACTGCCAAAATATGATTCTTTTTCTTTCGTATACTCATAGTTATTATTATCAACCGTTTTATTTTTGTAGTTCGCACAATTATATAGATTATACCCATTTTCACAAGAATATTCAAATTAATAATTTTTTTATTAAATTAAGGTATTTTGAAGAATAAATTCTAGAAAATTATTTTATATAATATATAGCTTAAAAATCACTTTTATAAATTAAATAAATTATACCTATGCTAATATTTCCAAATTAAAAGTACTATTGTTAGAAAATATTTTAGAGACAATATTGTTAAAAGTGAAGAAGTACCATATATATGTGTAAATATCGATTTAAAGATTGTAGTGAAATAAGAAGTATTTTTCAATACATCTAATATGGTCATTAGACCAATATTTATATCATTTCAAAAGAAATAATTTCTATAAAAAATGTTACTTCTATTAGGTGAGAATTTTAATTAAATGATTTAGTTGTACTAGTGCTATGAAACACTATATACCACTTTATCGATTAAGTATTTGACTCTAACCATGGAATATTTTATAGAGTGGAGTTTATGATCTTTGAGTAAACATTCGAGTATTGCCTAGTGGTTATGGGGCGTGACAGCTTGAATTCTCTACCTTGCTTTCATTTTCACTTCCCGTACATAACTTCTAGCTTGATCTCTTTAAACTAAATTATGAAAGCCTTAATTCCTCTTCTTTAAAAATTTATATAAAATTAATTAAAATTTTATAAATCATGAAACTTGAAACGAAGTCTCTCTACATGATTCTACATCTCTACAAACCATAAAAGTTGGATTTTGAGCTAGATGGTATCTTGTTGCATTTTGGGAAAAGAGGAAAGAATGGGTTTGGGTGATGTTATGAAATGCTATTGGATGTTAGAAGCTTCTCTAAGCTAAGGTGAGTAGTCTCTACTCACAAAGCTAAGTCTATATGCTTGCAGTTCAAGATGAATGATTGTAGTATTTTAATTGAGTGTTGCATTCTCCTCTTGAACTCATTGTTTCATTGTTTTTGGTTGGATTTGGAAATTTATGTGATATGAATGTTCTTTGAATTGGGATGTTTTGGAAGTGCTGTGATAGAATAGCCATAACCTTTGATTTTATGATCAGATTTAAGTAATGTTTTTTTAAATGAAAGGTACTTTCATAAGGAACAACTTTTATTTTTATGACGTAACAAAAATCGGAAGTTTTCTAATGCTAAAATTTGTTTGAATATGTAGTAACAATTCTGGCTTGAGTTTTGTTTAAGATAAAGCATTGTAGTATTTTAATCCTAAATTTTGAATTTTGATTTGATTTTAGTGAGGTTTTTTTCCATTAGAAAGGTATTTTTATGATGAACAACTTTGGTATTTATCGCTTTTCAAAAATATGAAGTTTGCTAAGCTTGAAACGTGTTTGAATATGCGATCATAACTCAGGCCTATGTTCTGGGATTTCAGAATTGTAGCACAGTAATATTTTGGCCATAACTTTTGACTCCCTTATCTGTATTCTATGATTAAGCTCTCGTTGGAAAGTTGTGATAACATTAAACAAATTTTGTTTTGAGAGTTATGCGAAAATTTGAGGTTTTCTAGGTGAAAATGATGTTTTAAAGCAGTGATCCTGCTTTTAATAAATCATTTCAGAATTTGTATCATTTGGAAAAATTTCAATAACCTTTGATATACTCCATATTTTTTAGATATGAAATATGTTTTGGAAAGATATTTTATTATGGTAAAATATTTCTTTTGAAATCATCAAATTATTTTGTGATTTTGACACCTTAAACTTAGGCACAAGCCCCTTGCATGAAAATGTAACTTTGTTCTTTTGTTATATAAGAGATTTCTAAGATTTAGAAATATAGGAAAAAGGTTTGGAAGTTATTTGTAAGGATTAAAATCCTTATTTTTTGTTTTGTACAATGGGAAGAAAAATAGTTTTTCAACCTTTTAAAGTATATAAAGGCCTTCAGAATATTTGATTTGTATTATGTTTTAATTCTATATAATAAGGATGTTGAATAAATGGATTAGTAATACTGTCTGGGATAGGGCAGTTGATATTATTTTTTGGTTATTCCATTGACTCATATTATATAATAATTGTTGATTTGATGAGTGTTGTTTACTAGCTTATAGCAAATGATCGAATAATACTTAGTGGTATGGGATGCTCAAGTAATATTTATTCGATTACTATTGGTGAGTAGATGGCACAATATTCCAAAGATGGGTTAAGAGTTTGTGGTATCGTCTAGTGGTAACTCCTTAGAGCTGAGTAGTCGAGAGTTATATTACTCTCCAAGAGCTACAAGCTGGAGATATGTTGGGATATATATAGATGTATCCTCTATGGGCTAACTAGTCGAGTATCATTATCTACTCTTAGGGCTAGCAGTCAAGCATTTGTTATATTGAGATTCGCTCATTAGGACCCATATAGTCAAGAGTAATCACTTTCATCAGGACACGTCGAGTTAAGAGTATTGCTTCAATAGGGATTATCAAGTCAAGAGCAAGTGTTATCACTCTCATTAGGACTCCTAGATTTGATAGTACTGGTTATTACTCTCTTTGGGACTTATATAGTCGGGAGTATTTGTTGGTAATCTAAATTTTAGGGTTCACGCCACTATGGAGAGCGCGTTAATTAGACTACCTTATAGGTAATTATCCATCCTAGCAGTCCTGATTATAGGGTCATGCCCCAGATCTGTGATGTCACCATGTTAAGTTTGTAGGCTAAGAGTTATTTCTCTCACTAGATCTATTACATCAACTTCACTTAAGGATCAATAGTCCATTACCAAGGGTAAGTAGGAATCGTATTTGATGCTCATCGTAGTTCGGCAGCATGCTTATGACATGTGATGGATATAAGTGTCATGATTCTAGGAGCAACTAAGGGACCGAAGGAAACGGCTTGTGGTATTAGCGTTTACTGGAGTTGTGTTGTGGTATGTTAGTCTCCTATCTGGATGACTTAGGTGGATTCATTATATATGAGCTATTTGATACTATTACCTCATTAGAGATGATGATTGTTTAATAGTAGAGACTAGCTGTGCGTTTGTCTGTCATTTGAGATACCCTATCCCAAGATAGCTGCATGTTGTCTATCACATTAGAGACTTGCTGCGAGCTTGTCTATCATTCTCTCGTAAGATCCTATGGGTAAGAGTTCTCCTTCACTACAATAAAAAGACCATTTAATAGCGTTTAAAACACTATAAAAGGCTATCATGGCTTTTTATAAACGCTGTAATTCCACAAGTTGTAGTAGGTCAGGGACCTATAATAGCAGCATGATAAACGCTATAAAAAACACGCTATAAATAAGGACCTTTGACAGCGTTTCAAAATCGCTGTTAAATAGACTATTTGTACCACTACAACTACCTTTCTATAGCGTTTTATAGCTTGCTATAGAACTTTTACGTAGAGTTTTGGTTTATAGTGCTAATATTTACGACGTCATTTAATTACTATAATATGTTCACTTGCAGATTATTATAGCATCTATAAACGCTGTAGAAATATTATTTCAATCTTTATTATGTAATAAAACGCTATAAAAAGTTTATTTCAATCTTTTACAGCATTGTATACTTGCTATGAAAACTGTTTAATCCTTGTAGAATATTTTATAGCACTAGCATATTGCTATAATATATGATAGGTGTGACAGTTATCATATAGTATATGAATGCTATAGTATATGCTAATGTTTATGATAACACTAGCAGAATATTATATAGCACTAGCATTCTACTAAACTTATTTCAACTAATATGTTATAATAGTTCAAAAAACCACAATTATCACATTGTAATGTACGTAATCAAATGGAGTCGTAAGATAAACCACAATATATATATATATATATATCCATAATATTTCAAATACAAAGTATTAAGCATATAAATATTTGTGACCAAATGTAACAATACATACAACCGTAGCTAACCAAAATGATACATACCAAAAGTAAAGATGCACGAACGTCGATACAAAATACATTAATGCAAGCACTACTGATTTGAAGGAAGAGTGCGACAACATAATTTTTCCTGCCTTCCAACGTGTAGTAAACCCAGAAGCATCATACAACACCTGTCAAATTGAAGCACATATGTAACGACCCTAGATTTTAAATATATTTAAATTGATAATTTAAATTAATTTTTGAATAAAAATTAGGAAATAAATCGATAGAGTGATGCGAGTTTCCCCGAATCAAAATAAATTTGGTATAAATCATTTAAATTTAAAATATTGTAAATAATATATATGTATATAAATTTGATTTGAATTGTAAATAAATGGTTTAAAAATAATTAATGATAATAATAATACATAATAAATTGATGGTTAATAATAATTTGAGTTTATAAATAATACAAGGCAATAAATGTAAGTTAAACAAATAAATAAAATAGATACACATGGTTAAAATTCAAACAATACGTTAATAAATTATGTAAAATATAAAATAAACACATTAGCAAATTCTAACAACATATTAACAATAGGAATTTATTCAAGTAATAGATAGAAATACAAAAGAAATAGAAACAAATGTATGCATACAAACAATATATTAATGAACTTTGTAAAAATATAAAACAAGATGCAAAATAAAGTACAAAGCATAAGACAAACAAAACAAAACTTAATATTCATGTGACAAATAAACAAAGCACAAAGGTAATATCACCAGCCTGCATAAAGTTAAACAAATCAAATTTTGATATGGAAATGTATAAGAAAAAGGTCAAAGGACTTAAGCAATAAATGCTAGCCATGTTCTGGTCATTCAAAATGTACATAAAATTGCTTTCAGCCACAAAGTAGGAATCTGCATAGTCAAAGGAACAAACCAGAACACACAATTTTCTTCATGCATTGTACAAACGAAATGAAAGAAAATATATATTTTGTACATGTTAATTAATGCCATTATCTTTGGTACACTATACAATATCTTCAGCCCCCATTCGTTTGAAAAAATCCCTAGCCAAACTTTAAACAAAGAAAATATCACTGATCAAATTGTACAAACAAGAAAATGTCAACCTGTACAAAACAATATCATCCCCTGTATGCTTCATTTTCATATATCAATCCTCATTTCCAATTCGTTCCATCCTCATCACAGTTTCGTCCATTTAAAACTAAAAGGAAAAGAAAATGAATGAAGTAAAATCATTTTTTACTTAAACAAAAAGAAAACTTGCCTCAAAACATTTTTGAAAACCCTGTAACTCAAGCCTGTAACCTCCTTAAAGCATTTTCAAAACCTGTAATCATCTCCTCTAAAACAAATGCAAGCCAGAGATCAAAGAAATATTTCAGCTTGCCAGTTTTTACAACCTGTTTCAAGCTTTCAAGCCTGGAAATCAATGTCTGGATCGAGAACAAGGTTTTAGTTTGCAAATTCAAAACCTGGTTCAACAATGGAAACTTTTTTTATCTCTGTCTTTTAATAAGGTGTAACAACCCGCATATCTATTGATTTTATATTTAAATATTTTATCGTTAGTCGGATGTTAGTCCGAAAAGCTACTTTTTGCATACGGCCAAATTAGGACTCGAGACCACTCCCATTGAGTTCAAAATGACGTTTGCGATCTTTTTGAGTGTAAACTTCGATATGTTTGGAGATAGTGAAATTTTCGTCACTTTTCCCGCTTGTGACTTTGGTTTGGACTGCACCTTCCTTAGTTCAGCCCAACCCTCTTCCTCACTTCATTCACCATTTGTTTTAACATTCAAGCTTCATCAAAAATGGTGGTGGGAAGTGGAAATTAAAACTCCAAACTCAAATTCTATTGCAAATCCGAGATTCAACTCCAAATTCAAGTAGAAGATAGTGGATTCAAGCTTTGGATTGCTTCTCCTTGCTTTCAATCTTCATCTTCATCAAATTCCATGAAAAGGTGAGATTTTTGATCTCACATCTTGCCTATAATCATCATTGGACTGTTGGGAATGATTCCTCATTACTTTAGCATGTTGGTTTGTATTGGATTTGGATTGGATTGGCGAAAAACCCAATTTTTAGCATTTTTGATGAGTTCCAGCCCTTAGGTCGTTCTGCCCAAGTTAAGTCGTCCAGGCTGCAAGCTCACGCGCGTTGAAAAGTCACCGCCTTCTTAGGTCGCTCACGAGTCAAAGGCTTAGGTCGTTCACGAGTTAAAGGGTTAGGTCGTTCACGAGTTAAAGGCTTAGGTCGTTCACGAGTTAAAGGCTTAGGTCGTTCGTGAGTTAAAGAGTTAGGTCGTTCGCGAGTTAACTCCTTAGGTCGTAAGACTTTTCTTTTCCTTAGGTCGTAAGACCTTAGGTCGTGCACTTTTAGTTCGCGAACAACCTTATGCCGCGAACCTCTTTGTGATAACCCTGATTTTTGGTGAATCATTTCATAAGTTAATTTAGTTTATATTTGTTTAAAATCACATTGAAAAGATAGGAATGGGAAATTGATTTGCAGATACATGGTTTAAAACATGTACATGTGCACAAAACAATGCACACACATGTACATAGATTTCTGTGTAATAAAAATTTAGCAGAAATCAATAAATAAATTAAAATAACTAATTTAGAAATACATATGCATGAAGATAGAATTTTTTTTCTTTAAATAAAATATGGTATAGAGAAAATAAGAGCCAGGCTGAAATAAACTTAAAATCATTTAAAGAAAGAAAGAAAAATAAAAGACTTAGGTATACATATGTTATACATGTATACAGTCAATCAATTTCTGGAAGAGAACAGAAGTTACATGGAAATGGCATGAGTCCTTAAACAAACACTTTATCTATTTCCAGTAATCTTTTTAATTTATAAAATAAGAAGTCATGCATATAACATGACCGGGGGAAAATTAAAGGGAGAAACTGATTTCTGAAAAGGAAGACAAGGACCACATACCCTTTTATTTTTCTTGAATCAAACCAGAGGCAGGCTATGTTTTGTATGAGGTAGAACTGGCATTGGGTAATTCCATAAACCCTAGTAACAGCCAAGATTTATATAAAAGGCTTAGTATAGTGAGACCATACACATTTTGCTCTTCATTAACCTAGAAAAAAATTAATAAGAAGTACCAGCCATTAGAGTTAGAGGAAGGCAGAGGATCAAAAGGAAGGCAAAGCTCAGGAAGAAGGAATTGAGAGTGAGTAACCTCACTGGAAACTTAGGCAATAAGTCCTGAATATTGAGGTAGCCTAATTAAATTTATATTTCACTCTTACAAGCTATGTTCATTTTATGGTTTGATAATTTTGGCTTGTCAATGATCTGCTAAAATGTATAACCCATATAATGACATTATCCAGTATACAAGAGTCATGGATTTCATGGTTGAATATGGTTATCTGTGTTGTGCTTAACTTTGAGATGAAGTAGACTTTTATGGGTTTTTCTTTAAGCATTTATTCATTTTAAAAACCCAGGATTGATGTTGTAGATGTATGGTCTGAAAATGAAAGAAAATGTGGGGCTGCAACATTGTGTTGTTGCTTATGTCTCACATCAACTAAAATAAAGATAAATATAGAGGTGCAATGTTATACATGTGCTGAGCTTCTATGTTTTATGAACTCTCCAAATCAAAGCATATACTTGTGGTTTAGCCAGATCTCTAATCAACCAAGGTCTGATTGAACCAGAGGTAAAAGGAGACAACCAGAAAACTATTTATGACCATATGTTTATAACTTGATCTACTGCAACCCATAGACAAAAAAAATAATATGCTTAGAAATCACCTCTGTTTGCATGATAAAATGATTGCTTATGGAAACCTGACTTACCAATCTCTGGATGAATATATGTTGGCTGGATGAATGCTTATTTCTCTGATTAAAGTATGATATGCAGAAGGGATTAGCATGGGAATGGGGAAAGGGGCAATAACACTTAGTAATTTAACTAAGGACTTTTGGATCTTAGGGCTACAAAATATGGCTTGGAAAGGGGAACATTGCAAGCTCACACATGGTATGCTTATACCCAGGGGCCTGAGTGTGCTTGGTTAACAGAGATATGTCCCAGGCAGTGTGTGGTTTAACAAGAGAAAGTAGCTAAAGACCATAACATACTTGATAGTGAACAATAAAAAAAGGGGGTTCATGAGAAGGCTTGGGTAAAATCCCTGATGGCCAGAAATCTGGTAGGAAAGACTTGATGAATAAATTGATGAATATGTTGATTGATTTATAATGTTTTATGGATGGATTCTATGATGGTTATCACTGAACTAATCTATTGAATCATGTATGTTTTGTTGAGCACTGATGAATATGCACATGTATCACAGAAACATGCACAAGAGTGGTATTGAGTTCCTTTACCCATTTTGAAATTATTTGAATATGAATAAGTGTTTTATAAATCATGTATTCAGTTAGTTTACCCATACCAGACTTTAGTCTGACCCTTGTGTGTTTTATGCACCATTGGGTGTCTCATATTCATATGGGGCAGTTCATGGTGATTTTGCAGGAAAGTAGGAATTGCTTTGATCAGGCTTTGGATGTTTAACTGCTTAAGGAATTGGATGCTATATTTAAAGATTTGTTGAAGTTAAATTAGATGTTTGGGCTGAATCATGTTAAGCTACTTGTTTAAATTTACTTAGAAAACTATTGTGTTGTTGAAACTAGTGTTCTGCAAGTTTTGAATCTATATATGTATCAGCTGAAACTTATATGTTTTATTTTGCAAAAATGTTTTGCTAAAGAAATAGCATTCCTAAGTCTCAATAACAGTTAGTTTAAATGATCGAAAACCTAAGATTGAAATGATGTGTGGATGGAATGTATATCCAAATATTTGACATAAGAAAATCTATGTTCAAGCTAAAACAAAGACTTGGCAGAATGAGGGTTGAGTTGCTTTGAAAAGAAAACCAAATAACATGTAATTGTTGAGAAGTAGAGCAAACTGAATAGGGCTAACATAGCCATTTTCTTGAGCCTAGGTTAAGCCAGCACTAAAGAGTTTTAAGTTAAGTTTTCAGCTCTGTTTTACAACCCAAGTGTAGGGTAGACTCAGACATTTTGTTAACAAGGGAAAAAAATAAAGCACCTGAATTTCCCCTGACACACACACATGCACAGAAACATGCACACACACATGCACAAGCAAAAGCACAGTTATACAGTAATAAAATTATGGAAATTTGTGTAAAGTGATAAGTCTTGAGACATAAAAATCAATAGTTATGCATTAACCCAAGTGTACTTTGAAAATCTAGTTTTTAGAAACACCATTGCTATGTAGAGAGAATTTCCTTTAAGTAATACTCTAACAGATTTCTACTTTAAAATTTCTGTACTCTGATTCAAGTAGAAAATGACTTATATATCCTCATATATATAAGTTTAAGATGAAATGAGCAAACCAATATTCTTATTGGCAGAAAGATCCTGGATAGAAGAAAATTGTAATTAAATATTTTCTTGATTAAATGGCCACTGAATATTTAAAAAAAAAAATATAAGTGGGTCATTTCATTTGGTATTAGAGCTATGTTGTAAAATAACATAGCAAAATTTTGTATGAATTTGTTTGCATTGGATGTATGGAAGTGTTGTCTGCTTTGGATGCTTTGTTTGTTAATGTTTACACTATTAATATGTGTTATGACAGAATAGAGATATATTAAAATGAATTAATCTATAGAGTATTAGGCAAAGCAGACTAACCTAAGTGTTATATCCATAGAGCTATGGTAGGACCCAGACATCAAAATGTAGGAACAAGTGAACCACCCATGGTGAATGTGCAAGAATTCATGAGGGCCTTAAGAGATGGAGAAGGCAACAGGCAGGAAAATCCACATGAGGAACTTTCCAAACTACTCAAGACTTTTACCAATCTTGGAGGCAAAACATTTGATGGCACAGAAGGAGTTATGGGGGTTCAAAATTGGCTTAGAATTTTGGAAAGAATCTTTGCAGACATGCAAGTTGAAGACCAAAGGAAGAGGCAGATTGCATCCAGGCAATTGAGAGGAGCAGCTTTGGATTGGTGGGAGGTTATCATAGCTGGAAGACCTAAAGGAGAAGTGACATGGGATCAATTTAAAGCAATGTTGGAAGGCAGATTTATCCCTGCATCAGCTAAGGAGTCTTTACTGGAGGAGTTCATCAAATTGAGGCAAGGGACTATGAGTGTCACTGAGTACACTCAGAAGTTTGAATCATTGGCAAAGTATGGTGCAGTGCTCATCACTACTGAGGAGGCTAAGAATGGCAGATATATTCAAGGGTTGAACCCTAGCCTTAGTAGAGCCATGCTACCATACAAGGATAAGACTTTTGATCAAGTTTTGGATTTGACTCTGAGCATTGAACAACATGATAAAGCTAGAGAAAATTTCAGGGCATTCAAAAATAATCAAAACAAGAAGGGAAAGGGTAAATTTCACCCTTATGATAAGAAGAAAACAGACATAGCTTCCACCAAGAAACCAGAAGAAGTCAGGGCTACTGAAATTAAGAAGAAAATCACTTGTTACAACTGTGGTCAAGAGGGGCATATGAAAAATAGGTGCACCAATCCTAGACCAGCATCCTTCAAGTGTCACCAGTGTGGAAAGGAGGGTCACATAAGGAGGAACTGTCCAGAGTTTAAGCAAGGAAAAGTAGGAACCTTGGAAGGGAAAGGTAAAGCAACTGAGGGACCAAATGTTGAGAACCATGGCCAAGTTGAAGGTACTTTGCTCATTCACTCAATACCTTTTGTAGTAATGTATGATACTGGGGCTACACACTCCTTGATTTCCCATGATATTGTACAACAACTGAAATTAAATTGTATGATTGTTGATAAGCCACTGTTAATTAGAAGCCCTATAGGTAGTTCATGTGTTCTGGGTATGATATGTATGCAACTGGGATTAAACATAGGGGGACATGTGTTTGAGTCAGACCTATATGTGTTGCAATATCCGGGCATAGGGATTATTTTAGGGGTTGATTGGTTGAGTAGATATAAGGCTATCATTAATATGGAGGCATCCACCATATCATTGAAAGTTTCTGATGGACAAAGAATAGTTGTTCTCTGTGAGGCAAACAAAAATAGAAGTATAGCCAACCTTTCTACATTGTCAAATGAAAAACCCATGCCTGCATTAGAAGAGATCCCCATAGTTAATCAATATGTTGATGTGTTTGGTGAAGTGAGAGGAGTTCCAAACCACATACCAGTTGAGTTTTCAATCAAGATAATTCCAGGAGCTAACCCAGTGGTTAAAAGACCAACTAGAATGGGGCCTAAGGAGTTGATGGAGTTGAAAAAGCAATTGGTTGAACTAGAAGAAAAAGGTTTTATTAGACCCAGTAGCTCATCATGGGGAGCACCAGTAATCTTTGTTAAGAAACATGATGGATCCCTTAGATTATGTATTGACTATAGGGAATTAAATAAAGTCACAGTTAGAAATAAATACCCCTTACCAAGAATTGATGATCTCTTTGATCAATTGAGTGGTGCAAAGATATTCTCTAGGCTTGATTTAGCTTCAGGCTTTCATCAGATGAAAGTAGAAGAGGAAAGCATTAAGTATACAGCCTTTAACACCAGATATGGACTTTATGAATTTTTAGTGATGCCATTTGGCTTGACAAATGCTCCTTCCTACTTTGTTGATTTGATGAATAGGATTTTTAGAGAATACTTGGATAAGTTTGTATTGATATTTATTGATGATATACTAATTTATTCTAAGTCAGTTAGAGAGCATGAAAATCATTTGCATATGGTATTCAAGAAACTGAGGAAGGAAGGATTAAAAGCCAAATTTTCAAAATGCACTTTTTGGCAAAATGAAGTGAATTTTCTAGGTCATATTATATCAGAAAAAGGAATATCTGTGGATTCCAATAAAGTCATTGCAGTGCAAGCTTGGAAAAGACCTACTAGTGTCACTGAAGTCAGATCATTCATGGGAATGGCTGGTTACTATAGGAGATTTATAAAAGATTTTGCAAAAATCTCAATTCCACTAACCAGATTGACTAGGAAAAATCAAGTGTTTACTTGGACTGAAGAATGTGAAAAAGCCTTTGGGAAATTAAAAGAAGCATTGGTACAAGCTCCAATTCTTAAAGTACCTGAAGGAAATGAAAACTTGGTGGTGTATACTGATGCAAGTGGACAAGGGCTTGGGGCAGTGTTGATGCAACAACATCAAGTAATAGCTTATGCTTCTAGGCAGTTGAAACCAAGTGAGGTAAGGTATGCTACTCATGACCTTGAATTGGCTGCCATAGTGTATGCTCTTAAATTATGGAGACACTACTTGTTAGGAGCAAAATTTGAAGTGTATACAGACCATAAATCACTTAAATATTTGTTTTCACAAAAAGAATTAAATATGAGGCAGCAAAGATGGATTGAACTCTTAGCCTCATATGATTTTGAAATATTGTACACACCTGGTAAGGCTAATAAAGTAGCAGATGCCTTAAGTAGATAACATGGTAAAGTGGCTAGATTAATGATAGAGGAGTTTAACACTTTATCATTATTAATTGATTCAGAGATAGAAAGTAATAACATAGAAAATATGAGCTTATGCAGTGGGAATGTAGAAATGGGAAAATTAAGTTTTATTACTCTGGGATCAGAATTGAAGAATAAAGTTGTAATGCTACAAAACCAAGATCCATTTTTATTTGGAAAGAAGACTCAAATATTAAATGGTGAGGCAGTGGAAGGTTTTCAGTTGAATGATCAAGGCCATTTGAAGAAAGGAGAAAGAATATGTGTTCCAGCAGTTGATGAGTTGAAGCAAGAAATCTTGGATGCTTACCACAAAAGCAAATATACTATACACCCAGGAAGCACAAGAATGTATCACAGCCTCAAGAGAAATTATTGGTGGAGTGGAATGAAGAGTGCAGTGGCAACCTATGTATCTAAATGTATGATTTTCCAACAGGTGAAGGCTGAGTATCAAAAACCCTCAGGGTTGCTTCAACCTTTGCAAATACCACAGTGGAAATGGGAAGACATATCAATGGATTTCATTGATGGTTTGCCTAGAACTAGGAAGGGAAATGATAGTATTTGGGTAGTGGTTGATAGGTTAACCAAGTCAGCCCACTTTATACCAGTAAAATCAGAAAGAAATGCAAGTACACTAGCCCAATTGTTTATTAAAGAAGTAGTCAGGCTGCATGGTATACCAAAGACTATAGTAAGTGATAGAGATACCATCTTCACTTCAAAGTTTTGGCAGAGTTTTCACAAAGAAATGGGGACTGATTTATGCTTAAGCACAGCATATCATCCTCAATCTGATGGCCAAACAGAAATTGTGAACAAATTGCTTGAAGACATGTTGAGAGCTTGTGTATTGGATTGGGGAGGAAGTTAGGAGGATCATATCTTTTTAGCTGAATTTGCATACAACAATGGCCATTATAGTAGCATAGGCATGGCACCCTTTGAAGCACTTTATGGGAGACCATGTTTATCACCCTCAAGTTGGCATGAATCTGGAGAAAAAGTGGTCTTAGGACCAGAAAATGTGAAGGAGACTTCTGAAAAGATAGCTTTGATCAGAAAAAGAATTGCTTCTGCCCAGGATAGGAAAAAGAAATATGCAGATCAAAGAAGGAAGGCAGTACAATATGATGTTGGGGACTATGTATTCATCAAGATATCACCTATGAAAAAGGTTCTAAGGTTTGGGAAACAAGGAAAGTTGATTCCTAGATATATACGACCATATAAAATTCTAGAAAGAATAGGGACAGTAGCCTATAAATTAGAATTGCCAGAAGAAATGAGAGCAATGCATGATGTTTTTCATGTGTCTCAACTAAGAAGATGGGTTCATGATAAGGAGGCAATCCTAGAATCCTCTAAGGATGTGTAGATTGATCCTAGAATGATCTATGAAAAGGAGCCAGTGGGCATAGTTTCTAGAGAAACCAAGAAATTGAGAAACAAAGAAATTAAATTAGTAAAAGTGCAATGGAGTCTTGACCCAAATGATTGCACATGGGAAGTGGAGGATAAAATCAGAAATGATTATCCACAACTGTTTGATTGAATAAAAAGGTAAATTTATATATATACTAATGAATGTGTTGATTGAATATGCATTGTGATTTTTTTATCTTGTATTAAAATGCATAGTGTTTAACTAAGTGGTTGGATTGAGAAGGGTTTCAAAATCAGAAAATTTATTTTCTGAAGTAATGATACTTAAGTTAAGTAAGCAAGAATTGTGAGACACAATTCCAAAAAGGAGGGGTATTTGTGATAACCCTGATTTTTGGTGAATCATTTCATAAGTTAATTTAGTTTATATTTGTTTAAAATCACATTTAAAAGATAGGAATGGGAAATTGATTTGCAGATACATGGTTTAAAACATGTACATGTGCACAAGACAATGCACACACATGTACATAGATTTCTGTGTAACAAAAATTTAGCAGAAATCAATAAATAAATTAAAATAACTAATTTAGAAATACATATGCATGAAGATAGAATTTTTTTTTCTTTAAATAAAATATGGTATAGAGAAAATAAGAGCCAGGCTGAAATAAACTTAAAATCATTTAAAGAAAGAAAAAAAAATAAAAGACTTAGGTATACATATGTTATACATGTATACAGTCAATCAATTTCTGGAAGAGAACAGAAGTTACATGGAAATGGCATGAGTCCTTAAACAAACACTTTATCTATTTCCAGTAATCTTTTTAATTTATAAAATAAGAAGTCATGCATATAACATGACCGGGGGAAAATTAAAAGGGAGAAACTGATTTCGGAAAAGGAAGACAAGGACCACATACCCTTTTATTTTTCTTGAATCAAACCAGAGGCAGGCTATGTTTTGTATGGGGTAGAACTGACATTGGGTAATTCCATAAACCCTAGTAACAGCCAAGATTTATATAAAAGGCTTAGTATAGTGAGACCATACACATTTTGCTCTTCATTAACCTAGAAAAAAATTAATAAGAAGTACCAGTCATTAGAGTTAGAGGAAGGCAGAGGATCAAAAGGAAGGCAAAGCTCAGGAAGAAGGAATTGAGAGTGAGTAACCTCACCCGAAACTTAGGAAATAAGTCCTGAATATTGAGGCAGCCTAATTAAATTTATATTTCACTCTTACAAGCTATGTTCATTTTATGGTTTGATAATTTTGGCTTGTCAATGATCTGCTAAAATGTATAACCCATATAATGACATTATCCAGTATACAAGAGTCATGGATTTCATGGTTGAATATGGTTATCTGCGTTGTGCTTAACTTTGAGATGAAGTAGACTTTTATGGGTTTTTCTTTAAGCATTTATTCATTTTAAAACCCAGGATTGATGTTGTAGATGTATGGTCTGAAAATGAAAGAAAATGTGGGGCTGCAACATTGTGTTGTTGCTTATGTCTCACATCAACTAAAATAAAGATAAATATAGAGGTGCAATGTTATACATGTGCTGAGCTTCTATGTTTTATGAACTCTCCAAATCAAAGCATATACTTGTGGTTTAGCCAGATCTCTAATCAACCAAGGTCTGATTGAACCAGAGGTAAAAGGAGACAACCAGAAAACTATTTATGACCATATGTTTATAACTTGATCTACTGCAACCCATAGACAAAAAAATAATATGCTTAGAAATCACCTCTGTTTGCATGATAAAATGATTGCTTATGGAAACCTGACTTACCAATCTCTGGATGAATATATGTTGGCTGGATGAATGCTTATTTCTCTGATTAAAGTATGATATGCAGAAGGGATTAGCATGGGAATGGGGAAAGGGGGCAATAACACTTAGTAATTTTACTAAGGACTTTTGGATCTTAGGGCTACAAAATATGGCTTGGCAAGGGGAACATTGCAAGCTCACACATGGTATGCTTATACCCAGGGGCCTGAGTGTGCTGGGTTAACAGAGATATGTCCCAGGCAGTGTGTGGTTTAACAAGAGAAAGTAGCTAAAGACCATAACATACTTGATAGTGAACAATAAAAAAAAGGGGGTTCATGAGAAGGCTTGGGTAAAATCCCTGATGGCCAGAAATCTGGTAGGAAAGACTTGATGAATAAATTGATGAATATGTTGATTGATTTATAATGTTTTATGGATGGATTCTATGATGGTTATCACTGAATTAATCTATTGAATCATGTATGTTTTGTTGAGCACTGATGAATATGCACATGTATCACAGAAACAGGCACAAGAGTGGTATTGAGTTCCTTTACCCATTTTGAAATTATTTGAATATGAATAAGTGTTTTATAAATCATGTACTCAGTTAGTTTACCCATACTAGACTTTAGTCTTACCCTTGTGTGTTTTATGCACCATTGGGTGTCTCATATTCATATGGGGCAGTTCATGGTGATTTTGCAGGAAAGTAGGAATTGCTTTGATCAGGCTTTGGATGTTTAACTGCTTAAGGAATTGGATGCTATATTTAAAGATTTGTTGAAGTTAAATTAGATGTTTGGGCTGAATCATGTTAAGCTACTTGTTTAAATTTACTTAGAAAACTATTGTGTTGTTGAAACTAGTGTTCTGCAAGTTTTGAATCTATATATGTATCAGCTAAAACTTATAAGTTTTATTTTGCAAAAATGTTTTGCTAAAGAAATAGCATTCCTAAGTCTCAATAACAGTTAGTTTAAATGATCGAAAACCTAAGATTGAAATGATGTGTGGATGGAATGTATATCCAAATATTTGACATAAGAAAATCTATGTTCAAGCTAAAACAAAGACTTGGCAGAATGAGGGTTGAGTTGCTTTGAAAAGAAAACCAAATAACATGTAATTGTTGAGAAGTAGAGCAAACTGAATAGGGCTAACATAGCCATTTTCTTGAGCCTAGGTTAAGCCAGCACTAAAGAGTTTTAAGTTAAGTTTTCAGCTCTGTTTTACAACCCAAGTGTAGGGTAGACTCAGACATTTTGTTAACAAGGGAAAAAAATAAAGCACCTGAATTTCCCCCTGACAAACACACATGCACAGAAACATGCACACACACATGCACAAGCAAAAGCACAGTTATACAGTAATAAAATTATGGAAATTTGTGTAAAGTGATAAGTCTTGAGACATAAAAATCAATAGTTATGCATTAACCCAAAGTGTACTTTGAAAATCTAGTTTTTAGAAACACCATTGCTATGTAGAGAGAATTTCCTTTAAGTAATACTCTAACAGATTTCTACTTTAAAATTTCTGTACTCTGATTCAAGTAGAAAATGACTTATATATCCTCATATATATAAGTTTAAGATGAAATGAGCAAACCAATATTCTTATTGGCAGAAAGATCCTGGATAGAAGAAAATTGTAATTAAATATTTTCTTGATTAAATGGCCACTGAATATTTAAAAAAAAATTTAAGTGGGTCATTTCACTCTTTAGGTCGTATGACCCTAATTTTCTTAGGTCGTTGGACCTTTTTAACTCGTTAGGTCGTAGACCCTTAAACCGTTAGGTCGCGCGTCTTTAGGTCGCGCACCCCTTTAGGTCGTGTACCTTCTTTAGGTCGTTCGCTCCTTAGGTCGTTCGTACCTTAGGTCGTTCGTCCAGTTAGGTCGCATGACTCCATTCCCTCTAAGTCGATCGACCACTTAGGTCGCTCACCTTCTTAGGTCGCGTACCAGTTAGGTCGCGCACCCCTTAGGTCGCGTACCAGTTAGGTCGCGCACCCCTTTAGGTCGCATACCTTCTTAGGTCGCGCATCCCACTTAGGTCGCAGGACTCTGTTAAGTCGTAGGTCGCCTCCGACCTTACCCTTGGTCTTGTTAGGTCGCGTGAATCCTTAGGTCGTATGACCAACTTTTCCTTAGGTCGCTTGACCAGCCTGCCTTCATTAGGTCGTACCCCGTACACCTCTGCATAGGCGATCTTATCTGAAAAGCATTCAACAGAACTTCCACTTTGATGCATTTTGAGCTGATTTCCTTGGATTTTGTTCACGTCTTCGAATGTGAATTTTTGTGATAGATTGTTTCAACAATCGCTTTATGACTTGTCACTTTAAAGATATATGAAGGTTTCAATACTAGTAGTAAATATCAAAACTCTTTCATCAAAGCGATTTCAACACTATTTTAAATATCAAAAGTTCGTTTTCTCAAACCGATTTCCAATCTACTAGTATATACAAGCCTTTACTTCACTCGAATGAGAAATCGACTTAAACGACTTAGTAAAACGAGTGGTATGAAACGCTTGCGTTCACTTCGTCGGTTAGCTCTTGGACTTGTTCGATTGAACCCTTTTTGTGACAATTTTCTAGTGAAGATCTACAGTTTGTTCGTAAATATTTAAGTTAAGCAAGTGGTTATGGGACATGAAGCTAAACTCATATATTTACTAGCTTGGTGTGATTGACACTTCCTGATGATCATGACGATCATTTTTGTTATTTAGACTAGCGATTGAGCGATGTCTCTTTGTCTACGAGGGAGACTATACCCCGTTTATGTGATGTTTCGCCATCACATATGTAGGGTAGCACCCTACGGTCTTTGGGCCATTCCTGTGTGAAAATTTAATGGATAGCTTCCATGAGATAGCTTCTCGTCATGTGTTTTACGCGTAGATGAGTTTTCATGCTCCCATTCATGTGTTAGGCCTCCCCCCTTTTATGTGTTTTTTGGATTTCTTGTGATGATTTCTGGAATTTATGCTTCACCAATTTTCATGATTTTCATTGATATTATATCAGTTTTTGTGCATTGGTGAATTTATGTGTTATTGACTTGTTATGAATACAAGTTTAGGGTATGATACCCTACTTTATCTTTGAGAAGATTCTGGTGATATTGATTAATCTTTTGTTGATTATCATTTACATACTTATAGTCGTATGCCGTTATGGTTGTTAC
This sequence comes from Allium fistulosum, assembly GCA_030737815.1. NCBI lineage: Eukaryota > Viridiplantae > Streptophyta > Magnoliopsida > Asparagales > Amaryllidaceae > Allium > Allium fistulosum. Next base: position 530,529,296 of record CM060908.1, on the reverse strand, counting down.
ATGTTCATGCCATATTATTTATCCTATACATTATCATCTGATATTTATAGCTAGACTGACCCGTTTATTATTTTCTTATAAATAATACTCGGGTCAGACCGAGATGTTACAGGTGCTTCTGCTTGACTTCTCTTCAGGATTATTCTGACTTTTGGCTAACTACTTAGATTAGTAGTTTTTGATTGTACGCATTTGAGATATAGACTCTATGTAGTGTACTTATTCTTTTGTATAGCACGTGATGCTATTCTTTTGTATTATCGTGGATCTTTCTGACCACTACTCTGATGTACACTTTCATGTGTTATATATATTTATTCATATCTTCTTCCGCCTTTGTGATATGGATGTCTATGACTGATTTATGTTATGATTACTTCTATGTTTGTTTCCGAAGATTATATATAGCCACCGTGTGATAGCTTTGTGTTTGTATCGGTATGTCGGATTTCCTCCTTAAAAGATATGCATTCTATTCTATCTGACATATCGGTGCTCGCACAAAGAAGTTACATGGATGGTCGCTCCTCCACAGCCTTATTCTCCGTGCTAATTGACAGCACTACATCTTAGTGTTCTTGGTTAGCGTGGGTATAGAGGTGGGGCGTCACATAAGGTGAGCAACTCTTCCTTTAAAAGCCTAATTCTATTGATATATTGTGATAGTATGATGATTGTTTGATTTGTGTGATGGTTGAATGTCTTAATGAATGCAATATGACAGTATGAATATCATTGCATGTCTGCATATAAAAATGTATGTGTGTATATGACTGTAAATATATGCCTCTGTTATATTAACAAAGTAAAGAACCACATATAGGAAAAATCAAACTGCATTTTTCAAACAATAAGTGTTATCTGTTCTTTTCCTGGAGATTGGGTGAGTAACATCACAATCTAAAAATAGTTAAGTATATTTGTTCTGTACATGCTTCCTTCTGGAATTTATTTGTTTTGAGTATAATTTTGCTTAATATATCTCTGTGTATGTTTGAATATAGTGATGGGCATCTCTGTGAATCTCTCTGACCTTAGTAACAGACTTAAGTATACATCCAAATTCATTTGTTCTTAATTCAAGCTTTAACAAGACTTAAGCTTTGAACATAAAATTCTTGTATTAACAGAGACTTGAGTTTTAAATTTGTTTAAAAGAAAAACAGTTGTTTTGTTCTGGAAAATATAAAACAACAGTGGGAAAATTAAAATAAGTTAAGACTCAATTGTTATAATCTATGGATTCAGGCATATGAATCAAAAGATAAAACAAAAACATGATTTTTAAATCTGGTTTGATGATTTTTAATGAAGTGGTTAAAGAGCACTCTAGGTTCGACTGTTTTAGGATTTTTGAGTTGCCGTGGACGATCGAGTCGACTGGAGGTGTCGAGTTTCGTCTGGAGGGTAGAGGAGTGACCAGTGGTCCTTGGAAAAATGGTGGAGTGGTGGTCAGACAACGGTAGTGGAGGCGGCGACATTTTCTATTTCGTAAACCTAGTTTTGAGGTGTTGGGTTTTTCGTTTCGTACGGCGTCATCATACGATCGAGTGTCGCGTGCGTTTGAGGTTTGGTAGAGGGGAGGTAGACGAGGCTGTGGTCGGTGGTGGTGGTCCTCAGGTGGTCGGAATTTGGGGAAAGGCGAACTTCCAGGTTCTTGGAAGAGCGTGTTGTTTGCGTTCCAGGTTGGTATCGAGGTCGAATTTTCGATTCTCGATGATGGTCGAAGTTCTGAGGGTAGGAGATTGGTCAGGGGGTGGTAGCTGATCTGCTCGTGGATGAGGCGGCGCCGGGTGATGATCGGTGGCTCCATGCACGTGCACGGAGCAATTATCTGATGATGGTTGTTTGTGTTTTTTTTATGGGGATGGAAGCGGGTTTTTCTTTGGTTTGACTCGAGTGCGTACTCGAGGAGAATTCGATTTGGCTCGGGAAATAGCGTAGGGGGAACTCGGGTAGTCTTTGTTCAGAGTTAACCTGTACCCAGTTTTTAAAATGTTGGTTTTAAAAAATTGAAATAAAGAAACTGAGTCTAAATAAAAGTTTAGCTTCCAGATTTTTGAAATGGAAGAAAGTTTATAAATTTAAATACTTTAAATAAGTTTAAATATTTTGAACTTAAGGGGATTTGATTTAAAATCTCTTCATAACTAAGAATTGCTTTAATTTGTAATTTAAGGATAATTACTTAATGATAGTGATTAAAGAATAATTAATCAATTTCTTAATTTATGATAAAAGGGAAATCAATTACTTAAAGATAATTATTTGATTAAGAGTAATTAATTAATAAATGAAGGTGATTAAGGGATGATAATTAATTGAGGAATAATTAATAAAGTAAGTAATTAAAGATAATTAATTAAATGGTGAATTAAATAATTAAAGGTTAATTATTTAATAAATTAAAGGTTGATTAATTGTAATTAAAGGTTAATCAATTTATTATTAATGGTTAATTAATAAATGATTAAAGAATAATTAATCAAAATGATTTGTAAAATTTATCGATGTTAATTAATCAAGATTAGTAATTTATTCATAAGAAATTTATCTGATTTAAATTTATCAGATATTGATTGACTCTACTTATGAATGTTTGGATTCTGTTGAATGATTGAATTGTTGATATCCCTGATATATGATGCTTTGTGATACATCCTGATTTATGATTGTGATCTGTAATTTACTTATCAGCGATATATTCCCAATTTGGTAATGTGACATGCTGAGTGTTGCTGTGTGATGATCATTGTTTGATCATTTGTGATATGATCATTTGTTTGATCATTTATCTAGGTGATCATTTCTTTGATCATCTGTTGACCCAAAGCATGGCTTTGTGACAAAGCGTAGCTTTGTGGACGAGACTTCGTCGAGCCTCACAAACCGGTAATGGTCGAAACAGGAATTGTGCAGCAAGGTTTCAGGGGTAGCTCCCCTAGGGTATGACCATTCCTTCTGGAAAAGGGTAGTATCATGGTATGGAGCCCGGATACTTACTCATGTGGACACACTTTATTTATTATGTGTGATGTTGGTGATGAGCGCTCGGATAAAGGTCCCAAAGGACCGGGGGTGGCATATCTGAGGTTTTGTATATTCCCCGGGAAGGGGGGTAGCCGGCCTTGTTTGGCAGAGAGCAGTTTGTCTCTCGAAGCGTCCCGCCAGAGGCGTTCTTTCGTGGCATAGGAAGTTCCTTAGCCAGACCATTTATTGGAAATCCAAACAAAACAATACGAGCCTTGTACGGTTTTAGTTGTATTACCTGCTATGGAATGTGGCGGTAACCTGCTATTGAACATGGTAGCTATAGTAGGCATACGATAATGGTCGTATGTTGGCTAAGATTAATATTCTATTTTCGAAATACTTTTTCCACTATGCACTAATAATAATATCCAATGATTTGTTTTGCGTAGTAAGCATCTTTGATTATCATAAAAAGAAATCTCCTCCAATTCTGCGTTTGCATTGTGTGTGTGGCGGGAGGTCTTATGGTAGTTTCATTTTCCAAAAGCATTGCGAATTGACTTTAAAAATTCTCTTGTTGTTCATTTTTAAAAGATAAACTGTTTTTGTTGCTCACACTAGTCCCATGACTGATCCAGAGTTTAATGTTTCTTTCCTAAACTCTGGATGCTTAAAATTTTTCTACACGGGCAGTCTAGAGTTGGGTTTTTCAGATATTCAGATTTAGTAGATTTTCTGGAGCTAGTTCAGTCTTTGGATATGGACTGCACTTGCTTATCTTTGTGCCTCGTTATTGGGAGTTCGAGCTATTTCTGGATTGGTGTTATGAAGATGGAGATTATCCGCTGCTGATGTTATCATTTTCTTTTCCGCTGCTGTTTCTTGTATCATATCTCTGATGTATATTGATATTCATTGTATCACTCTGTTGTATCATATATTGTATCAGTGTTGTATACCAATGTATTATTCATTTATTCCGCTGTGTTATTTACTTAATTGTGTTATAAGCTCCGGCGACTCGGATTTGAATGGTCGAATCTACGGCATTCGAGTACGATGTAAAGTATGGATGTCGATTTTCGAGTGTAAAAATCTAGGACGTTACAACATACGTATGTCTATTAGTCATAAAATGTTGAAATGTAGAAGTACTAAACAACATAGTTTCAAACAGAAAGTATTCCTAGAAATGGCATTCCACAGTTTTGCTAATAGTATTCCTGGAAATTTAAATTGTAGTGTTCAACTTAACTTCCTTGTAGCAACCAAAAATTGACGTACTGCAAGTTCTGACCAACTGAACTATCAATATATCTATGTTTCATAGTGATATAACATAATAAATAAAATTGCAGGATTGCTAACCACATTAATCTAACAAGCTATCAATGAAATAAATTTGCAAAACAAAGAGAGGTGGAAGAAAATTGGAAACTAAATAGGTGATGTTCTATGCCATTTGCAAGTTCCAACCACTGTTATGAGGCAACAGCCCCTGCTGCTGCATGGTAGCAATGGAATTGCTGCCAACACAGCAACAATGTGCTGCTGTAAATAGCAGCAGAACATGGTGCTATCTTTAGGGGCCAGGCCATTGGCCTGGCCACTCTTCTTGCCACCTAGTCGAACCTAAGTCCGGCCACGGGGTGGTATACGACGTAGATCGGGCTGGGCTATGAGCCCAACATATTTAAAAAAAGCAAACTGCAAAATAAGAACACTACAATTAAAATGGAAGACCTCCAAACACTTCCATTAATCAGGCAAAGGGAAAAAAATGTTAAGAAAATATTTCTAAAGAGACATCAGCTTATTTATATATCACTGGTTCAAATTGAAAATTTCACATTCAATTTCGTAAGGAAATACATCATCTAATTTGTTGGATTAGAATTTTGATAAACAATAATATAAAAGGAAAAATTGAATTATCAATTCAAATGTCTGCCAGTCTTTTAACCTAAGCATGTCTTATTCAAGCTTCACATTTTACCTTGTACAACTCAACCATCTGCAACTTTTAGTTGTTTGATATTTAAGAAGAAATCTCTAAATTTTAAAGGGTTATGCAGCTGAATATGAGTATTTATGTTCAATTCACCTTGGAATATTGTATCTAGTACGTGTTCGTGACAAGGACTATTGTGATAAAATGTTGAAAGCACGAGTTTTGATTTTTATGATTTGCCCCATGTATATTCTTTGGAGTACCCCACAAGCATAACACTTTATCAATTAATTTTTGTGCATTCTGTTGAGGATTTGAACATAAAACTATAAAAGATATCGCACTTGCAACCGAACTAGACCTTGCTAATGATCCTTATAATTGGAATTGCATAAAACTCAATTGATTAGTTATTAGCCAACATAAGTGCAAACAACTATTATTGGCTTTACTAGGAGTTTCACCCTTCGATTAATTTATCATTGATGAATTATTTTTAGCGCTTGTTATGATTGTGTGTTTTTTTGGCCTAAAGTACATCTAAGTTGCTAGCATTTTTTGAATTTGGAAAAGCAACGATTGATGTGGGTGATTTTGTGAAGTGTTTGTCAACTTGTATATTTTTTTAGAGACTTAGCATGGCCTATAATTTCACCTTAAAAAACTAAACTGCACAAATTTTACTATCTGGAGTAAAAAAACCGAAGGAGAAAAAAATAGTTTCATATCTAAACAAAGTTTGAATTATACCTACTAGAAATTGATTCCATTATAACGTTCGTAGTAGGCCAAGCTATCGTAGTACCAAGAGCATCTTCAATGACTTCTAAATCTGATGTTGTTCTTGATAGATGTGCTTTTGGAATTTTTACAATATCTACCCAAATTTTAATTGCATCTTTTCCCAAAGGAACAAAATGAACCATTGCAGTTGGATTGGTTGAAGACACACGTCCTAATACAACTATTTCTCTCTTTCCCGACTAATCGATTAGCTTGAATTTACCATTTGCTATAGAATTTTACTCTATCAATTAAACAAAGAGGTTGTATTATTATGTGCTTCAACAATTTGTATGATGAAAAAATAATTAAATCAATTATAAATAAGTTTCCCTTCTCGGCAGCTTCGACATTACTCGTATGATTATCCGATAATGTGGTGCTAACTGTTTCGATAACTACTTTTGATTCAGGCCATGCAACTCTAATACGAACGGCCTCTTCAACTCGTGTCAAACCTTTAGTGGGCCTCAATAGAAAAGTATCTTCAACTTTTGGATTATCTATCCAAACTTTAACTGCAGCCGGTCCAAGAGGGAGATCATTCACAGGTTTTGGATTACTCGAATGTAATCGTCCTTCTGCAACTAATTCTTCGCTCTCACTCAAATCGATTAATTTGCATTTATTATATGTGCCGCTACTTTTACTTTATTCAAAAAGAACATACTAATTATTATTTTTATGCATTCAAAATGAAAAATTAACTAGTATAAAGATGAAAGGTTACCACATTATCTTCCTTTTCAAAGTTATCGAAGTTGTGCAAAACAACTCTAGTAGCTGGCCACGCTGCTATCTTGCCCTCAACTTCTCCAATGCGTGTCAAATAAAGTGAAGGTCTCCACAAGAAAGCATCCAGTTTCCTCATAGTGTCTATTATAATTTTCTTAGCATCGGATCCTAAAGGGATTTTTGGACAAGCTCCTTTGGGTCACTTGACACAACTCTTCCTTCCACAACAATGTCGTCTGTCTCACCCCAATCCAATAAATCACACATGTCATATTTTTTTCATGTTTGTTCTACAATTAATCAAAATAAAATTATATTAATAATGAAATTAAATGTCAAATATAATGATATTACATTAGTACTATAAATAACTTTTTCCACTTGAGGTAGATTTGCTTCATCCTAGCTTTCTTTTCTCTGTCGAACAAATAATGAAAACATATGCAAACAATATTACTTCGGTTATAATGATATCTAACCACATCACATATATTAGCGCAAATGATGAACACATATGCAAACAATGATTTAATAAGTTTTGCATCCCCAGCCTCCTTGAGACTGGGCTTAGGAAAGAGCAAAGCAACCATAGACAGTGGGACTAGCAGTTTTCCATTGCACATCACTTTGGTTAGGTTTGATAGTACCCCGTCATTTATTTTTATTACTAGCTCCATTAACTAGTTTAATGCCGCACAAGATGAGTTACACTAGTTTGTTTTCATAAGATGAGTTACTCGAAATTATATGCCACAAACATGGAAGTTTTTTTTTCAATTTTTTACAAAAAAAAGAAGTAACTGAACAAAACTACTTCCACAGAATGATAATTTTCTCCTACTGACACCGGATATAGAATCAAACATTAAAATTTTGAGTCTTGGTATTAGGACCAAAAATAGGTTCCTAATATTATTGTTTTTTAATTTTTTTTTCCAAAATCTTACATCAGAGGTAGGGTATATACAATAGTAAAATAGTGAAATTCAATTTTCCACTATGATTCTACATCCTTATATTTTGTGCAATCTCTCATTTGTTGTTCATAATGTCTGAACTTTGAATACAAAATAGTGTGAACTTTGAATACATATAGCAATAATCAAGCAACAGTAGTTAGTTCATACCTGATTTTTCACAAGCATGTGAACCATCGCGTCTAATTCTGAAATTTTATTTTGCATGTCGACCGTTTGTTTACCGCTTACATGTGACCACATTGCCTTGGTGTAGGTCATACCCATTCCCATTCCTCTCAATCATCCTGGTTTGTCTTGTCCCAATACTTTTGCAAGTGCGTCTTCTTTATTATTAGTTGTTGAGCTAGAATTTGATTCCTTATCGATTTGTTTAATTTGTTTCTACACAGTCATATATGAATATTATACACAATCGAAGTATCACAATAGCAAACAAATTATTATCTAATAAAATTTCAAAGTGCTTACAATAGCATCTGTAGCAGTCACATTTACCGGTTCGCCATTTTTTCGAGTGTGGGATTTGATCCAAACGTGAGCTTGAGAGACAGAAGATGGATGAGGACTCGTCTTTTTCTATGTTTAAAGAATGTTTATTATAACACATCACATTAACTAACTAGCTAATAAATATCATGGTAAATAAATTAGCAATTCTTACCAAATCATCAGCCACTCGAGCCATTCCTTTACAACTACATGTGTGTGGTATCTGATTGTTTCTAATAGCTTTGAATTTCTGACTCAAATCATGAGAATAATTTTTTTATTAATGTTTGTTATCAGTAAATGAAGATGTGCATTAAAAAATCAAGCTTGTTGTAAGCATACAATCTCATCAACACTAAAGTGTAACTATTGCTTAATTTGATTACAATTGAGGGAAATGAAACACTACGTATCAAAAAATAAATTTTAGTGAGTAATAGTCCAGTAGATCAAATGTTAAGTTCTTCGGTCGTTGTTTTGCATGCCTTGAATTTGAACTCCGAGACATACATAAATCAACTTAGGATTGTGTTCCCTTAATGATGAATGACCATTCCAAAAAAATTACTAATTCTGAATTAAAAATCGAAAGTCACTATTTGTCGATCATCAAGAGCCTACCTGTCAGATTATTTACTCATCGTCATTTAGAGCTTTATCTAGGTGTAGATGCTAAACCAGAGTTGTTTGTTATTGTTTATGATCAGTTCAAAACCTCTACTTATTTTAAAGCTTTGCTATTTCAAACTTCACAACTTTGTGGTAGGTAATAGTTCTTAATATATAATTTCCATTGGATAAATTACTGACTACCCAACTTATAATTATTTCATAATTTTGATCTAGTCTAAATCATGATGTGAATATTCTGTACGCTTGCACTAAAATACCAGGTCCTATGATAAAGTGTGCTCTCTTTAATCAATTTCATTTGGCACATCTTGAACTAAAACATATATATTAGCTGATACAAAGTACATGTTGCAGTTAAACTTAATGCATAGACTATGTTTAGCTCTAATACCATGTTAAAAAATAAATTGGCTATGTGAAAAAGATACAGTATTTGTTTATATGTAACATCCGTCGAATATACTTTAGTAAGCAATCACTATATAATGATATGCCGAATAAACTTAACCTATCACAACTTTCAGCCAATGTGACTATCAATAATCTTTTTTATTTGGAGAATTAGTTTAAATCAGTTGTTGATCTCTTTTAAATAGTCAAATCAATACTGAAATACCATAAACTCCGTAGTTGCTTTGGACTTGACAAACTTCTTCCACTCAATCATGCTTAGGTTGTTGGGTTTCAACCGAATTCTTTTTTCTTCGTTCCTTGCATCTGTATTTTGTGAACTATCTAGCTTTTGAACCTCTAAAGATGCACCCCATTTGCTGAAATATGCACGCGTTTTGCCATTCCTCATCCAATTTAAATCTAGCCTGAAACATAACACATTAGCAAAGTTAAACATGAATAAGTGTATAATTAGCAAAATAAAAGGACATTGTTCATACTCTAATACATATATGCACTCATTCACTTATTGATAGTATCATCACTATGCATTCATTTATGTTCTTTGATGTGCGTTTTGTGTTTTTGTGGAATTTTAAATTTGAATTTGAATACCAATAATAGATTTGAATATTTGTTTATTGTTTTTATTTGGCTAGGTTTTGACATTCAAATATGAGGATTTTGACCATTGGTGGAGCTGGATTCATTGGATTTCATTTACGGACAAATTGATGGAAAGTGGGGAAAAAATAAGGTAATTTAATCTATACCATTTTATATTTTATTTCTTTGTTTCTTTACCTATGTTTTGAGTTTTGCTTCATTTAACTACTTTCTACTGAGTTTTGCTAATATTTCAAATTCATTGCGTTTTCATAACCCTAGAAATAAAGTAAACTTGACAAATAAACCTTATATTCAAAGGACCGAACCAAAAGAAAAGGACATGAAATAGTCATGAAATGAAACACAAAGACTAGTTCAACTATTTTATATACTTCCTAACCCACGTTCTATGTTGTGTGTAGTTCACCTGTACTTTCTGTACATTCACCCTTTCTTATTATCGTATACATATATAACCATTTACAAACTATAGCATTCTTCTGTTGACAATAACAGCATATGCCTATTTTCAAACATTTTGCTCTTGTTTCTTTCATGCGTTGGACAGTTAGTAAGATGTACACGGAAATCTGATAATATATATCATGATATGTGTGCATGTATTTATCACATTACTCTTATACTTCATTAACTTTAGAAGCTTACTTGATCTAAAAAAGTATGGAGATAAATGCTGATATGCATTCTCTAGACACTGAAGGTAGTAATTGACATATATGATATAAAAAAATAGTATATACCTGAATGCATCCCCACAAAGCAACTTGTAATATGCCACTTAGTTTATTCCATTTATCAAGTGTAACCGAAACATGTTCCCTTACTAGCGGACCTAAATATGAAGATAGCTTGACAAACCTATCTCGTATTGGTTTACCATCCGCATCAAATTCAACACCGATACGACTCAAAGAATTTACTGGAAGTCTTTTCACTTTGGTTGGACCTCTATGTTTGCGCTTTACAATCGGATTTGCAGTGGCATCTCAAGTAATTCTCTTATTCACGTCAACTTCAAAATTTTCTTCACCTTGCATTGCATTTTTTTCAACTGCTTCAACGTTGTCTTGAATTCGAGCATCATTGTTCTTAGAGTTTACTTCCATTTGTATGACTTGGTTTCCAATTTCTCGCGAGTTATCTTCAATACAAATGTCGCTATCCACCAAATTGTCCTTGTCTTTTGCACTAGCCTTGGATGTGGTGGATTCATCGATTGCTTTTAGCCATTTTTGTTTTCTTTTGTTTTCTCTTTTTAAACACTAATTTACATTGCAAACAATGTTATAATTTAACACACAATGATTTCTCGAAATTTTCCAAAACTATTCACAAGTTAAAAATGTTCATTCCTATTAATATTGAGATATTTTATAAAATTAAATATAACCTTTGAAAATAAAAGTTATTCTCATTATTTTTAATAAAAGTAGACTATTAATCGTAAAATTTCATTTTAAACAACAAATCTCAATATTGACATTTTACTAAATTTTACAACATTGGTGAAATAATTTGAGACGAAAAATATTTTATCACAAATCTCAACTTACAATAAAAAAGTGAATAAAACTTTAAAGTTCATATTTTAAATTGCAAATTATTTCCATATATTTAATTATCACATTTTCCAAAATTATACTTATATTATAAAATATAAGAGTTAAGTACCACAAAAGGATATTCGTTGAATTTCCAATTTATTTAATCCCAAATCCCTTTTAATTTGGAAATTACAACTAATAAAATTCCCAATTTTATCATAAGATTAATTAAAATAACCCAAATCATATTTTTCAGTTTAATTTCAGGTAATCTCGACCAGGGTTGTTATAGATTTACCCCTTAATGAAATTGTGTCCTCGCAATTTCTATTCACAGAAAAGTCTAAAATAAAAAATATGTATTCAAAAGTTCCTTCTTTAAATTTAACCAATACCACAAGAATAAAATATTATTTTAACTTACACTTTAATTTATAAAACTAATATATCGTCCTTTAATTCTAATTTGAAAATAAGCTCACACAAACATTTTTACTTCAAATTTCAAAATTTTAATGATAACTTCCAAATAACTCTTTCCAAAATTTACATTTTTCCAAAGAATATACTCTAAATCATCAAATTATAAAATTCCAATTCCTTCTCCCATTAATGTCTCATTTAAAATTCCAAAATTTAACATCCATCTAATTATAAAATCACTTTGTTAAATGGCTATGATATTGATCGTGGAATCAACATGGCCTCGCCACTAATCTTTGCTATTGCTAATGTTAGTTGGCTGCACACGTCATCTAGATCAATACATATAATGCACTGTATAATTTTCATTAAAATATAGTAAACCACCAAAACAAACATATATGCAAGTAGATGAATTTCCTTTTAAATTTCTTCCAAAATTATTTTTCCCAAAATTTTCAACTTTCACAAATAATAATATCGAGTTTCAAATCATTTACTTAATACTATTATCAAAATTCCAATTAATAATTCTTTTTAAAACCTATCTTATTTGTATATACTTCTCTACAGAATATCTTTTTACTTCCAAAATTTATTTTCGCAATTTGTAAATTTTTAACTTCTTATAAATTAAGATTCATATATAACAATTTACTTTCGTTCAACTTTAATATATAGCAATTCCAGAATTTAAAATATTTTCATTAATCTTATCTCATCATATAAAATGACATCAAGCCATAAAATTTAATGATTCATTTCATCGCTTGGCTGCAAACTTGATGATATATAATATCAACATTGCTTCGCCATGCTCTCTACTTCTTACAATTTATTCGATGGATAAAACTTTATTTTAAATTATTATAAACTCAAATATTTTTCAAATTTCCAAATTAATTATTTCTCTTGTCAAAATGTCTCGTTCGATGTTTAGGAACTCCTATCGATAACATGGCATCCCACATACGGATCAGAATCTTTAAACATTTTCTGGACAAGTCAACACAATAGATAATCACAAGTTTTCCTTAGTTATATTTATTTTATTATCACTAGCATCCATGCATTCGTTTTAAATAAATACAAAGCAATCAATTACTAACCACCAATCAACCAAAACTAATAGTCTCTTACAGTGGAACAATTATATTCCTAAAATTCCGTTGTGCAACTCTGATTATTCCTAGATTATTTAAATCTTAAACTTATTTACTCAAATTCTCCAAATTCTCTATTAAAATAAAATTATTCACTTAAATCAGTTTACTTCAATTTATCTCTTTTAGCATAATTTCACAATATTCCAAAAGTAAGTTCCAAACTCTAAAGGATTTTAACACCTTACTTTCCAAAGGTTTAATATCAAAAATTCCAACTTAAATAATTAAAATTTTAAATAAAATTATGCTCCAAACGATTATCTCGATAATCATTTTATATTCTTATCCTAATATAGATGATCATTATCTCCATTTACCACACACCCTAGGGGATAGGATTTTAAGTCTCACTAGGTCTAGATCTGTGATATTATACATTATAATGTTCTGACTCAGTTCTGATACCAAACCGTAGCGATCCCACTACGATACCTATATTACTAAAGAATATTATAAATAATGTCGTTTAATAATACGGAGAATACAGCTTGATAAGGGCAACTGAATGTGAATATATCTTTAAACTAACACAGACACATCATACTTATAGTCTATTTAATCTCTAGAATAAAATTTGACGTGTACAGTCTCAGTTCAAAGTAATAAGCACTCCAATTTCTCAGAATCAGCACAGTATATCATATAAACAATAGTAACAGATCAGAGTAGAAAAATAAACATCATATACATATACAAAAGGAGAGTCTATCACATAAACACTAGACTCACATAATATACATCTGATATAAATATTTATCTCAATTATACATCTCATAAACAAATACGAATCGCAAATGAGGTAAACTAAAAGTCAAAAATGTTTATCTCATTGCTAGCACAACTATCCAAAGGTGTAACGACCTGGAATTTCGGACACTTCGTATTTAAATATCTGAATTATTTAAATATTTAAATCTTGGATTAAATTTTATTAAAATGATTTAATAAGCATTTTAACCTCCTTTTAAATCGTAAGTAATGATGTTAAACTTGTTTTAGAGAAATGTTTACAAAAATATATACTTTGGAAGACTATCGATAATATGACCGAAAATCGTTTTATTGATAAACAACTATTTTCTCAACGGAAGTTGTTCAAAATTTTTATACATGTCAAGTAATCATTGTGGAGGTAATTAGCAACTAAAAATATTTCCAATGTTTATGGCTAACTAAATAGGAAAATGAGCAAATAAGGAAAATGAGCAAAAATGGAAATTATTAACTCTTAAGCTAATATCTAATAAACACATTAGCCACTATTTAAACTCTCCTTTTCATACAAGCTTGGAAGGTTCTAGAAGCTTCCTAAAGGATAAGAGGTATTATGGTAAGGGTATAATAGTAATTAGCCTAAAAGGAGAAGCGACATAAAGTAAAAGCAAGCATAAATGGAAAAGCTTAAGTGTTAAGCAAATGATAAAGTAGATGTGATGGGAAGTAAGCCTTCCAAGGGGGTGAGAGTAAAGCTTATACTTCACCACTTTAAACCTATAAATAGAGGGGAGGGGTTCACTAAATAATTACAAATAAATTCGTAAGCTTGAGATAAAGTAGGAGGGTTAAAAATGGTGGAAGTGCTTAAGCACTAATCCACTATGAAGGGTAGGAGGTAAGAGGAAGAGGGGGAGCTTGGATGGGCCGTGAGCATGGATGAGGAGGAGGAAGGTGGCTTTGGTTTGGAAGTGCTAAAGGTTGGATCTTTAGGCTTGTGTTGATGGAAGGAGATGGTTCTTTGGTTCTTGTGGCTTTGTGCTTGGGTTAGTGACGCAGCGGATTAAACAAAACAATCTTCAATCGGTGAAAGTAGTAATCGGTGGATTGGAAGACACTGAAATGCCCAAATTCGTTGATCCGAAGATACCGAATTCTAGCTATCCCGAACTCGTTGATCGCGCACGATACCGGGTTCAAAGATCTTCAATTCTTCAAGCGTTAATCAAGCGCACTTGATTCCGCGAATCGGCTTCTGCAATCGTTGAATCGAGCGCACTCGATTAACCGAAAGAGGAGATAGGAGATTACACTCAACTAACAATTGGAATGAAAGCACAAAGCTAACAAAAGAGAATTTTATTCAAAAATCAACAACCTTTACAAGTGTGACACTCGGCCTATTTATAGGCGTTCAACTTTACAATAGAAATTTTATCATCTCCTAAGTCGGCACCGACTTAACTCACCCGACTTATGACTTAAGAAAAGATGACTTAAGACAAAACAGTTACAACTCTTTACAAGCCTTCAGCGACTTACGACTTAACAAGACACTCCTTAAAAACAGAGAAATACAAACATGCGACTTAAAACAGTCGACATACGACTTAAAGATAGAAAAATACAAACAGACAACACCACTTAAGTCGTTGCCGACTTAACAACTCTACGCGACTCAACTTAGTAACGACTTAAGAAACAGCGGTCCAGATTAACTCGGCATAAGGATCAACGGCAACAGCTTCAGCGACTTAAAACATGCGGCATCCCAGATCTACGACTTAAGAAATCAACGGTAGAGATTAACTCGGTAGAGAATCAACGGCAACAGCTCCAACGACTTAAAAGCATGCGGCGACCTAAAGAAATCAATGGTATAGATTAACTCGGAAGAGAATCAACGGTTTCCATCCTCAGCGACTTAACTCCGGACTCGTTAGGTCGTTCACGAGACTTAACTAAGTCGTAACTCGGTAGCGATTTATCATCTGTTCCGTTAAGTCGTACATCAACCAAAACACTACCCTTGAGACGTTGCCGACTTAAGCCTTCGCATTTTTCAACTTGTGTTGCTCCTATAGCTTTAGGTCGTAACCCGGCACTTCCCTTAAGTCGTAACCCAGCACTTCCCTTAGGTCGTAACCCGGTAGGTCTTCCTGGCGACTTAATATCTTTGATAATCTGCACCTCTCCACTAGTTAGGTCTTCCACTCTCTTAAGTCGGTCACGACTTAAGTCTCCCATCATGTTAAGTCGGTCGCTTATGTCTTCTGCTTCCTTGAGTCGGTCACGACTCATAACTCCTTCCATAAGTCGCGTACGACTTATGCCTTCATTCCTGGCCTGAGCTACATCATCCTCCCCAGGTTGAGAGAAATTCGACCTCGAATTTGTAAATTCTTCCACATCTGCTCGTTCATCCCCATGATATGGTACGAGATGTTTAACATTGAACACGTCAGACGTATACACATCATCTGGTAGCTTCAATTTATAAGCATTTTCATTGATTCGTTTCACAACTTTCACCGGACCAATTTTCCTGGCTTTCAACTTGTTATAAGCGCCTACTGGAAAACGATCTTTTGTTAACACTGCATAAACCATATCTCCTTCATTAAACTCAACATTTCTTCGTTTCAAATCTGCAGATTGTTTGTACTTCTCATTTGCTTTCTTCAATCGTTCCTGAACGATTTTATGACATTCCGTCAACCCGTCAACAAAATCAATAGCTTTCTTAACTGTTCCCCTTGAATGTGGCATTACCCTTAAATCCAACGGTCCTTTTGGCATACTAGAATATACAATCTGGAATGGACTGAACCCAGTACTTCGATTTACAGCATGATTATGGGCAAACTCCGCCTGGCTTAACTTCACATCCCAACTCTTCAGATTATCTTGTACAAGACACCTCAACAAATTTCCCAACAATCTGTTCACAACCTCGGTCTGTCCATCTGTTTGCGGATGATAAGCACTACTAAACTTCAGCTTCGTTCCCACCATTTTCCATAAACTCAACCAAAAGTGACTCAGAAATCGAGTATCTCTATCCGACACAATAGATTCTGGCAATCCATGAAGTCGATAGATCTCCTTGAAAAACAACTGAGCAACATGAACAGCATCCGCCGTCTTCTTACAAGCAATAAAATGTGCCATCTTCGAAAATCTGTCCACCACAACGAATATAGAATCATTTCCCCTCTGAGTTCTAGGCAATCCCAAAACAAAATCCATACTGATATCCACCCATGGTTTTACAGGCTCGGGTAACGGCATATATAAACCAACATTAGTCGCAGTTCCTTTCGAAACCTGACAAATATGACAACGCTCCACAAACCTCTCCACCTCTTTCCTCATCGATGGCCAAAAGTAAGATTGTGAAATCAACTGTAATGTACGGTCTCTACCCACGTGTCCTTCTTCATGTAGCTCTTTTACGATCTTCATTCTCAAACTACCCTCCGGTATGCACAATCGATTTCCTTTGAACAGAAAACCATCTATCATTATAAACTCATCCGTCTCCCCATCCTTGACTTTATCAACAAACTTTGCAAAGTAAGGATCATTGTCAAATAATTCTGGTAACATTTCAAACCCCGTCACTTCAACCTTTAGTGTAGTCAACAAATGACTCCTCCTACTCAAAGCATCAGTTACACGATTCGTCACCCCTGACATGTGTTTAACAACAAAAGTAAATTGTTGCAGATATGCAATCCACGATGCATGTCTCGCTGAAATCTTGTCTTGCCCTTGTAAATGCTTCAAGGCCTCATGATCAGTGTAAAGAACAAACTCCTTCTGAAATAGATAGTGTCTCCAGTGTTTAATAGATTGCACAACAGCATAAAATTCCACATCATATGTACTGTATCTCATCATTGCTCCTGATAACTTCTCGCTAAAGTATGCAATCGGACGTCCCCTCTGACTCAATACTCCTCCAATTCCAACCTTGGATGCATCAGTATGTAGTTCAAACACTAGCTGAAAATCTGGTAATATTAGAATTGGTGCAGACGTCAAGAGTTCTTTGATTCGATCAAAAGCAATCCCAGCTTCCTCCGTCCATGCAAACTGTTTACCCTTCATGCAATCCGTAACAGGTGCCATCACACTACTAAAGTGTGGAATAAACCTTCGATAAAATGAAGCCAACCCGTGAAAACTACGAACTTCCGTTATCGTCTTGGGTTGCGGCCAATCTCTAATCGCTTCGACTTTACTTTGGTCAACCTGTATTCCTTCTTCCGACACAACATACCCCAGAAATAAAACGCTATATGTCATGAACACGCATTTCTTCGTTGCAGCATAAAATTGTTCTTGTCGCAATACCATCAGTACTACCCTCAGATGATTCAAATGTTCCTCAGGACTTCCACTATATATCAGAATATCATCGAAATACACCACCACAAACTTCCCAATGAATGGTCGAAAAATCTGGTTCATCACCCTCATGAATGTACTTGGTGCATTTGATAAACCAAATGGCATAACCAACCATTCGTATATACCCTCCCTGGTTTTAAAAGCAGTCTTCCACTCATCACCTGGTCTGATACGAATTTGATGATATCCGCTCTTCAAATCAATCTTCGAAAATATAGTAGCTCCGCTTATTAGATCTAACAAGTCATCCAACCTCGGCATTGGAAATCTATATCTCACAGTAATCTTATTCAATGCTCGACTGTCAGTGCACATCCTCCACGTTCCATCCTTTTTGGGTACCAATAAAGCTGGTACAGCACAAGGACTTAAACTCTCCTGCACACGCCCCTGTTCAAGCAATTCCTCTACCTGCCTCCGCTCTTCATGTTCCTTCGGACTCATTCGATAATGTGGTCTGTGTGGCAACACAGCACCTGGAACAAGATCTATCTGATGTTGTATATCCCTCAACGGTGGCAACTCCTCTGGAAATACATCGTCAAATTCTTTCAAAACTGGTTTAACTTCTTCTGGAATTTCAACTTCTTCACTGCTCTCACGTCCGATCAACAAAAACACTTCAGGCTCCTCCTCTACTTCCTTCACAAACTCCTTCAAAGATAACAAAGTTTTGAGCTCTTCAATCTCCTCCAACTTGTTTTCCTCCTGTTGTCGCTTCTTTGGAACTAGAGTAATCTTTGTGCCTTCAAACATGAAACTGTAACTGTTGGTACGCCCATCATGTTGTACTGCTCTATCATACTGCCACGGTCTTCCCAACAACAAATGACAAACGTCCATATCTACCACATCGCACCAGATTTCATCTTTGTATTTCTTTCCAATTGAAAAATTCACACGAGCCCTTCATCCAACCTTCACCTCCCCGCCTTTCCTCAACCAAGCTAGCTTGTACAGTTTCGGATGTTTCTCAGTCTTCAACGCCAACTTCCTCATAGCTTCGGAAGAAATTATATTATCACAGCTTCCAGCATCAATAACAAATTTGCAAACTTTCCCCAGAATAGTACATGTGGACTGAAAAATATTGCTCCTTAACCAACTACAATCCTCCTCTTGCTTTGGTGTTAAACAGGACCTCTTCATCATTAGATTGTAACCTTCGTCTCCCGACACTTCTTCTTCCTCCTCATCAAGTGGTGAATTGGAACATTCAGCTTCTTCATCCTCATCCTCAGCCTCCGCTATCATAGCTCTCTTCTTCGGCTTTGGACATTCATTACTTTTGTGGCCCAACTCTTGGCAATTGTAACATTTGAAACCATTATTGACTTTCGCCTTCTCAACCTCATTCACAACTGGTTTTGCAACAGCTTTTGAAACATTAGCACTCCCACTAACACTTTTCACTGGATTGTTGGAATTTGTAAACATACCACCTCCTCGTCGCCCCTGCTTCTCCCAAGCCAACGCTTTCTGGTGTGCTTCCGCTACAGATCTGGGATCAAACATATTAACCATATCCTGAATCTGCATTCGCAACCCTCCAACAAATCTAGCTGTTAACTATTCTTCTGTCTCCATAATATCATTCCTTGCAATCAGTTGATAAAATTCGTCAGCATAGTCATTCACAGATTTCGTTCCTTGTCTCAAGTTTTGCAACCTCTGATACATAAGCGATTGATAATTATAAGGTAAGAATGTCGCTTTCATTAATTTCTTCATCTTCTCCCAATATTCAACCTTTGACTTCCCCATTCGTTCACGTGTAAGTTTGGTTTGCTGCCACCACGCCAAAGCTCTACACCTCAACCTCGTAGCAACCAACTTCACCCTACGATGCTCTGGAACTTCTTTGAAGTCAAAAATCTCTTCAACATTAGCTACCCAATCTAGAAACTCCTCCGCTTGCATACCACCTTTGAATTCAGGAATTTCAGTCTTCATCCCCGTCTCCCACTTGTGATCATACTCAGAGTAATTTCTTCCTTGTCCTCGTCCTTGTCCTCGAACACTACCACCATCATACTCCTCTTCAAAATCAGATGTATATCGTTGTCTATCTCGTCCACCCACATCTCTACTCCCATCACGTCTACCACCATCATCCCTTCTATCTACATTCCTCCGTTCATGATCATTCACGTTCCTCCCACGCCCTTGATCATTTTCAACACTTCTGTCTCGATTTGAATGTGGCGAGACTCTACTACACCCATGGTTAGATTCAGGTGAAACCCTTCTCCGATTTTGATTCATCTCCGTCATAAGCTTCTCTAACCGGCCAATTCCTTCGATAAGCTTTTCACTAAAGTTTTCATTGATTCTTTGCTCCATCTCATCAGCCTCTTCTCTTCGATACAAAGCTTCTACGTTTTGATGTCGATTGGCTCTCCTTGGCGGCATACTTGAAACTTTACAAACTCTTCAAATTCAAACACAATTCGAACTTTGATCCAAAATGAAATGGATCGAAACTTCCACTTTTGTTGCAACTTCGCGATGAACACGATGAACACAACTTCTCCAAATGATGCAAATTTGATCTCCAAACTTCAATACAAAGTCGAACACTTCAACTTGATCACGGCTCAACACTTCAAGCTCGGCAAATCACTTCAAACTTCAAAATGAATAGGCTCCAAGTCTCGATTTAGCTATGATTGGCTAAAACAAGCTCTGATACCAAAAACTGACGCAGCAGATTAAACAAAACAATCTTCAATCGGTGAAAGTAGTAATCGGTGGATTGGAAGATACTGAAATGCCCAAATTCGATGATCCGAAGATACCGAATTCTAGCTATCCCGAACTCGTTGATCGCGCACGATACCGGGTTCAAAGATCTTCAATTCTTCAAGCGTTGATCAAGCGCACTTGATTCCGCGAATCGGCTTCTGCAATCGTTGAATCGAGCGCACTCGATTAACCGAAAGAGGAGATAGGAGATTACACTCAACTACCAATTGGAATGAAAGCACAAAGCTAACAAAAGAGAATTTTATTCAAAAATCAACAACCTTTACAAGTGTGACACTCGGCCTATTTATAGGCGTTCAAGTTTACAACAGAAATTTTATCATCTCCTAAGTCGGCACCGACTTAACTCACCCGACTTATGACTTAAGAAAAGACGACTTACGACAAAACAGTTACAACTCTTTACAAGCCTTCAGCGACTTACGACTTAACAAGACACTCCTTAAAAACATAGAAATACAAACATGCGACTTAAAACAGTCGACATACGACTTAAAGATAGAAAAATACAAACAGACAACACCACTTAAGTCGTTGCCGACTTAACAACTCTACGCGACTCAACTTAGTAACGACTTAAGAAACAGCGGTCCAGATTAACTCGGCATAAGGATCAACGGCAACAGCTTCAGCGACTTAAAACATGCGGCATCCCAAATCTACGACTTAAGAAATCAATGGTAGAGATTAACTCGGCAGAGAATCAACGGCAACAGCTCCAGCGACTTAAAAGCATGCGGCGACCTAAAGAAATCAATGGTATAGATTAACTCGGAAGAGAATCAACGGTTTCCATCCTCAGCGACTTAACTCCGGACTCGTTAGGTCGTTCACGAGACTTAACTAAGTCGTAACTCGGTATCGATTTATCATCTGTTCCGTTAAGTCGTACATCAACCAAAACACTACCCTTGAGACGTTGCCGACTTAAGCCTTCGCATTTTTCAACTTGTGTTGCTCCTATAGCTTTAGGTCGTAACCCGGCACTTCCCTTAAGTCGTAACCCAGCACTTCCCTTAGGTCGTAACCCGGTAGGTCTTCCTGGCGACTTAATATCTTTGATAATCTGCACCTCTCCACTAGTTAGGTCTTCCACTCTCTTAAGTCGGTCACGACTTAAGTCTCCCATCATGTTAAGTCGGTCGCTTATGTCTTCTGCTTCCTTGAGTCGGTCACGACTCATAACTCCTTCCATAAGTCGCGTACGACTTATGCCTTCATTCCTGGCCTGAGCTACATCAGTTAGGCATGGATCTGTATGAGTTATCTCACCATCTCTTAAGTATATATTGTGTATATATGTTGTGTGCAAAGTACAATAGTTAAAGTGACATTAACTAAGTAAAGTTATAAACTTTGGACCCCTCTTTCTTTTGAAAGCAAATTATAATATTATATTATAACCTCACTTCTATTACACTCTTAAACACGTGGCGTTGTCTTGACTTGATGTTTAAATGGTTGTTTAACTTGTGTGTTAAATTAAAGTAAGTTTGAAAGTGTTTGAAGCGAGAATAGTCGTTATAAGTGCACATCGGAATCCCTTGATTTTGGGAATTTTTATAAATAAACATATTCTTAGTGATTTCTTTCCATAATTTTTATGTACCCTTGTGGTAGTACTTACTACAAAAATTTCAAGTCTTAAATCATTAGTTTAAGTGGTTAAAACTAGTCGCAATGATGGTGCTTTTCAATGTTGTTTTAACAAGGACTTTTAACAGCACTTATAAATGTTGTAATAAGTCGCTTCTAATTTTAAGTGTTTAAAATGCGACGTTTTAGCTAGTTTTTCATGACTTAAATGGTTTCTAAATTCTTTTCTTCATAAAGTATTTTTATGGAAGTTCTTATAAAATTTATTTGAGTATGAAAAAAAGAATGGAAGTTTAAATATAGTCTTAATGATTATTTATGAATTTTGAAAGTAAAGTGCTGGAAAATGCAAAACAATTTTTTAATCAAACTTCTAAATTAGTTATTTTCAAGTAATATTTTACACAGATATTTAAAACCTATTTACAAGTATTTCTAAAGTGTTATTTATATATATAAGTTTTGACAAAGGTGATTGAATATGCTTAATACTAATAAGCCGACAAGTAAACTTGTCTATTCGTAAGATTCAAGAATAAGGTGTCTAGGCAAGGTTTAGAGTAACATGTGCCCAAACTTACCTAGCTTCGCTCTTGAACAAGGAAGAGTATAAGTTGAAATGTCAGAAACGTGTTAATCTTGTTCTTTACTTACTTGTTTAAAAAAAGGTAATTAACTTTACTTAACTTTAAAGGCAGGCGAAGTAGATTTATTTATTTTTGAGAGTTAAAGATTGATGTTAAGTAGGGACGGAGCAATATAGCTCTAACTTACCGGGCTTCCCTCTTGAACGAGGAATAGTTAAGTCGGGAATGTCGGAAATGAGTTAAGTATACAAACATTGATTTGTATAAGCAACTGTTTTAACTAGATAATCGATTAATAAACTATCGAACTAACTTATTATTAAAAATAGATCTTTAAAAGAATGTTTTAAAGATAAGCATAAGTGAAAGGGTTTTGGGTTTGTTGTGACAATGTCTTAATTGTATTCGTCTTTAACCCTTTTCAATTATACTTAGGGATGTAAATAGATCTTTAAAAGAATGTTTTAAAGATAAGCATAAGTAAAATTGTTTTGGGTTTATAGTGACAATATTTAAATAACATTAGTCTTAAAATCTTTTTAATGGACTTGTGAAAGTACTTAGATCATTAAAATGGATATTTTGAAGATAGAAAACATAAAGGTTTAAAACAATAAATCTTGTTAATGATTTGTGAAATACTTATACCAATTGGGATAAGTATATGAGTACTTTTTGAAGTATAAAAGAATAAAGTTTTAAGTAAGAAATCTCGTTGATGATTTGTTAATATACTTGTACCATTTGTGATAAGTACATGAATACTCTTTGAAGTACAAAAAGAGTAAAGGTTTTAGGTAAGAAATCTAGTTAATAATTTGTGAATATACTTATACCATTAGGGATAAGTATATGAATACATTTTGAATCATTGGAAGAGTACAAATGAATAGTAGGGACTCATAAACAATGTTTTCTAGACAAAAGAAGTTTTAATAATAAAAGTGGTTTTATTTAATAAAAGATTAATTAAACAAAAAGGGGATTAGAAGTCGCTTATGTGACTTGATCATGCTTTGTGTGACTTGATCGTGCTTTGTTTGTTTCCTCGTTTATGGAAAATATTTATTTGTATACTTAGCACTAAAAGCCGATGAAGTAGGCATGTCTATCTTTGAGAATTAAGACTAATGTTCATGTAGGGATATGAGCAATAGAGCTCTAACCTACCAGCTTCACTCTTGATCGAGGGATAGTGTGAGATGAAAGTATCAAAAACATGACAAGTATACAAGACTTGGTTTCCATGTGCGATCGTTCTCTTTATCATTGAATGAACAAATTCGTCGATTCAGTCTTGGAGAGACGGGGATGGGTATGTGTTTTACTTACCAAAAACCACTTCAAGGTTGAGATACGTGTTCTATCTCTTGGAAGTGGATTGGTCCTAGATGCGGGAATCTATATGGAGATTCGAGATCTGTTTAAGATGCTCAAACACATGTAGTTGTTCGTGATCTATTCGGGATGTGGTAATCCATGTGTGATTCCAAGATCTATTAAGATATTGGAATCCATGTGTGGTTTCAAGATTTGTTCGAGATATGGGATCCAATTTGGGATTTGTGTTCGGTTCGAGTGATGAAGACTCATGTGAAAGATGTCGAACATAACGTCAACATCGGAAATGGCTAAAGACAAAGTAGGATGCACAATCTAGGGTGTTGTAGTCCCACGATAGGATATTGTTGACTCTAGATCTAGAGTATGCTTATTGATGTTGTGTGTGGGAGTTGATGGTATTTGGTTCATGTTGTTAGTGTTTATGTTCGAACCTTATGGTATATTTTATCTAGAGATATACGATGCTTGGAAGGTGTTTTCTAATCCTTGGGTATGGAGTTCGGATTCGGCTTCAACGAAGGAATCTCCGTGGAAAATCCATTATGCGAATGTTCCTTATCGGTATTGATTGTGCCCTCTAATATGCTATTGAATGTAACCAATGTAACCATTCCAGCCATGTTATAATATTTATAATCTACACCCTAGACATTGTCTATTATATCACCTTATGTACTTATTAGATGGTGGTTCTTTTGAGGGGATATTCGTTATGGCATTCCATGAAGTTTCAAAAGTACTGTTATATGCTAGCTACATATTTCTTGAGTTTCCTATACCAAACTTATGTTTGACGCTTGTTTTTTGTTTTCCCTAAATTCATCGCGTGCTCTTTTGAGTAGTCTGAGAAAGGTAGGTTTTCGTTGATCTTTGGAGCTCGAGAAGACAAGCTGGATGTTCACCTATCGTAATATTCATATTTCTGCTGCATTACCATATTGTACATATCGGCATTTGTGAGGATGGGTTGTTATAACTGTCCAGGCTGATGATAGCATTTAGGTTTTAATAACTTTGAAAATTCTATATCGGAGTAACCCTTTGTACTATTCCTTTGATATTATATATTATCATTCCATTGTGAGATTCTGATGTTATAAATCAAAGAGAAGCTTAGGTAAGCATCCTCTTCTTCTTCTCCATCTCAATCTTTCTCCAATTTCAGAAATTTCCTATAACCGAACTTAGGAAATATTTGCGTATGATCTTAGATTGGAGCTTCTACAGTTGAAGTTAAAGAGTAGTTGATCCTTCCTTTGTTTCTGAGCTTCTCATTCATTGTTTTTGGGTTTAAAGGTGAGTTTTTGAACTCACATCTAGGTCTATAGTTTTCATTGTTGTTAGGTATGAATTCCTAACATCTATTCACGTTCATTTGCTATTGATTTGAATTGATTTGGTGAATTTTCCAAATTTTGGTGTTTTGAAGTCAAAATCTTTAAAGATCCTATCTTGGATATTTGGACGTGTTATTTGGGGTGTATCGAAGAGCCTATAGGACTGGGTTGTCGCTTGGCATAAATCCCTAGCCTCCGTCGCTCGTCCGATCGCTTCCGAATCATTTTGGTCATCATTGGCCTAGGAAAATTGTTGCCTAGAAAAGGCAACCAGACGTCTGGTAGGAAGGTCCAGACGTCTGGTTTGGGAAGTAGATAAAAAGAAATATACGGCAGAAAAGAAAAAATGGCAGAGACTTGGACCAGACGTCTGGTCCAAACCTACCAGAAGTCTGGTTAGTTTTCAGACATCTGGTTAGAGTACAGACGTCTGGTAAGTTTCAGTAATATTTCCAAAACCCAAATTCAGACGTCTGGATGAACCCCCAGACGTTTGGAACTACCAATTCTGCCCATTTTGGCTGTTTTTGATTGGATTTCCAAATTTAATCGAATTTTATCGATCCGGTTAGTTGTTATCACTTATTATCGACTTTGAAGACTTCTTTCTTTAGATTTTTGGGAATATCCATTTGATGGATTTGATATCGATTTTTATGGATTTAATTCACATTGTCGTATGTGAATTTTTGGTGATTGATTGGTTTTACAATCATTTTTGTGATTTGTCACTTTAAAATACAAAAGGTTTCGATACTAGTAGTAAATACTAAAACTCTTCCATTAAAACGATTTCGACACTATTTTAAATATAAAGCTCGCTTTTAAAACCGTTTTCCAATCTATTAGTATGTACAAACCTTTACCTCATTCGTATGAGAAATCTAATTAAACGGCTTAGAAAAACAAGTGGTATGAAACACTTGCTTCGTCGGTTAATTCTTGGACTTGTTCGATTGAACTCTCGTGACAATTTTTGAGTGGAAATCTACAATTTGTTCGTAAATATTTAAGTTAAGCTAGTGGTTATGGGACATAAAGCTAAACTCATTATTTAAAAGCTTAGTGTAATTTACACTTGTCGATCATTGATGATCATTTTTGTGATTTAGACTAGCGATGTGCGATGTCTCTTTGTTTGTGTGGGGGACTAAAAACCCCGTTTGTGGAGCTTCGGTTCAAATTGGAGTACGTGAATACCAAGAATGTATTAGTGTCGATTTCTAAGGGTCGAGGATGTGAGTCATCATAGCATCGGACTCAGAGGAGTGATTATGATGTATGACTAGAAGATTTGGAAACACCTATCTAGTATAAATATTATGTAGTAGCATATATATGTATGGCTTGTATGGTAGTTATGTTTGTATCAGTATTATGAAAACCCAAGTAGGTTTAGAAGGACTTAACAATGGTTTAAGTATGATGTGTGTAAGATAAGGATGAATGTAAAATATTAAGCATGTATAATATAGTTATGTCCTTTGTTTATGACTCTGTTCAAATGTAAATACACCAACTATTTGAGAAAATTTCATAAGGATAAAACTATATCTTTATGAAATGTTTAAAAAGTTAAACCTAAAATTTCAAAATATTTTGGAAAAGATAAAAAGTATATGCATTTTACACAAATTATTTCGTAACACAAATTTAGTTTAAAGATTTAAATATCGGATTTTTGATATCTAAAAATGGATTTATCTCTCGATGCTTTAGGGCAAACATTGATGAGGATTTGTAGTCGGATCCTTACATTTTCTATCATAGTTGAGATCTATGCAAGAAAAATAGAAGTTTTTGAGCCTGATCAAAGTCCGCACTAGAGAATCGAAGGTGAATACTAGTTCGGAAGTAAAGTTGTATATTCAAATAGTAGATCGAATCAGGTATTGCATACGTATAATCTATACGCATTATACAAGTATAAGTTTAAAAATAAATATTTTGGGAAATACCTTTGTGTTTTGCGCTGTAATTTTGAGGATGAAATTCTTTTAAGCGGGGAAGTCTATAACGACTCGCAAATTTATCGCTTTGATAAATTATATTTATTTTTAAAATATTTAAATTATATAAAATTTTCTAGTATAATCCATGATGTTTTGAACAATAAATATTATTGGTAATCCTACTTTGAATAAGTAATTACGAAAATATATACTTTGAAAAAATATCGATAAAATGGCTGAAAATCATTTTTTCAATAAATAGCTGTATAATTATCAGAAGTCATGCAGGGATCTAGATCATACACTTATTTATCCATTCAAACAAGAACATGAAATAAAATTATTTATCTTATTTTTGGGAATAAAATGTATTTATGACATCATCAATAATGGCATCATATTTATAATTGATTTATTAATCTAAATTAAGATTTAATGATTTAATAATTATTATATTTATTCAAATAATTGTTTTTAAACGATAATACATCATTTTAATTAGTTATATAGTGATGGTAAATCATTTATAATGGTTTTATAAGGATATATATACTTAATCTAAAAATATATAAGGAAATTTGTATCATTTAATGGATATAACAACACTTTTTGTAAACAATTTTTTAATATTAATTTATATGGTTTTATAAATCAAATGTGATCATTTAATTAGGTAAAAATTATAAGAAATTAGTTTTCAAATTTTGTTTACATTTATATGTAAATTAATTTATAAGTGGAAATGTGACTGGGAATCGGCTTCCAGATTTTCAATGGTTTATCGAATATAAGTTGTTCAAAGTTGTTGCAACCTTATTTATATGTCTTGTGCACATATATAACATACACATACGCACCCTAACATATACATGAACACATATATACATACAAATATAGTTACCATTTACATTAGAATTAACATATAGTAAAAAGTATAAAAATCCAAGGTATTTTCTACCCTAAAAAGCAAACATCAACTCACTTAAACACCATCATCGTCGCACACATGGAGGTACAAAGGGGGTGGTATAGCCGTGCGCCTTGATGGTGATGGAGGGAGTGTGGGAAAGGGGCAAATGAGTAATTATACATTTAGATATTTATTTCCAAAGTTTTCTATAAATACCCACCCACCATTCTCTTCTTAATTTTACACACTATTCTACTTCATCTTCTTTCTCTTTCTCAAGCATTTCAATTACTTCCTACCTTAAGGAAATTATGAGGAAAAATTAGCAAAAAGAAAATAAGTTTATATAAGTATATCCATTAGCAATTAACTTCAAAACCAAGGCAAATCACTCCTTCCCTTCACTCAAACCCCACGGCCACCACCTCTTACCACAAAGGCCAAGCCCACTTCCATTGGCAAACAAAGGCCGAGCCTATTCAAAGGTCCAAGACTCAATTCCATAGGCTTTAATTCGATTGTAGCGAAGCTATTGCGAATTTTCGAGAAGTTAGAAACCAACGAATGTGAGAAACTATATATATACATATATATAGTTTGTTATATGATTGCTATGGATGTTTAGTATGCTTTGATCATTAAGTATTGATTGTTTAATATAGTTGTTTAATTGTGTAAACAAGTCATGCTAAATACATGTTGATATTACACAAGGAAATCACTTTTCGAATCAAGGTATAAAAGTGATATGGAATCATTAAACCCCTTTAAAATGGTTTATAATTGTTTTATAAACATTAAAACCTGATTTAGTGAAGTTTGGACACGTTATGAAAGTTGATCAAAAATATGCGTGTCGGGTAACGGCGGTTTGCGATTTCACACCGTAGAAAGTTTAATCCATTTATACAATGGATTCAGAGTCGAAATTCATTGGAATAACAATTTTCCAAACTCTTATAAACATAATTTTCAAACAAAGGAGAAGGATCGAGATTTCGTTCAGTAGATTTTAAATATGAGCAAATCAAATTTTCAAAATAGTCGCGATTTGGCAGTTCGGAAACCAAAGGGATCAATTCTTTAAAAGTGATATTTTTAATTCTTTAAAAATGTAAAATAAATTCTATAAATCTTTTAAAATGTTTTAAAAGAGATTTGAGTCAAAAAATGGATTTCTAGATGATAGAAAAGTTGTTTTGATCAAATAAGCCTTAAAAGCACTATTCGCAGCACTTATTGCAGCACTTTTAATAACTTTTGAAATATGGCTTTAAACTTTAGTATTCTTTCCCAAATCTTATATAAAATTTTTCAAATAAAGATGATTTGAAGGTTTTATAATTTATTTCAAAAGAGTTTAAATAAATGACTTAAAGAAAAGCTGTTATAATTAAGTGATTTAATCTTGGCTCTAAAAGCCGATGAGTAAACAAGATTTTTCAATTCATAAGATTCGGATTGGAGGTGCTTAAACTAAAAAGATGATCAAATGCAACCAGTGCTCTGGCTCACCTATCCTCTTTCCTGGATGAGGAATAGATACATCCAAAATGTCAGAAACGAGGCAAGTATAAAAGGTTTAATTTATCCCAATTTAATACAACTTGGATTATATAGAAATAATCTTCTTGTACTTGGTATTAAATTACAAGGAGGGAATCTGTACTATCCGTGTGAATTTAAAAGGTGATTTCACCGCTATTCGACGAATAGTGAAGGTTGAATACGAAAATTTATGTTGAGTGGTAGTATAAATTCTATGGATCCGTTTTACTTGAATACTAACTAGTTTGGATTTACCATCTTAAATAACATGGTTTCAACCTATTAAAATGATGTATATTGGAAATAAGAAATTTTTGTTGATATTTAAATAAATGATTTGAAATTATTTTAATTCCTGTGGATCCTTTTACTTAAAATTAATTGTTTTGGGTTTACAGTAAATGATGTCTTAAATAACACAGTTTTTGACCCGTTTTAAAAGTTATGATTTGTAAAACCTTTTTTAGGATTTAAATAAATGATTTGGAGATATTTTCCTAAGTAAAGGATGAAATAAGTTGGAATTATTCCAAGATTTAAAAGGTTTTAATTAAACAATGATTTGATAAATGAGGTTTAATGATTCTGTGTATACCGCAAAGAAAGGTTTTAAAGATATATATCTCTAGAAAATATTTTTGGTAAAGAGAATGTAATTAATCAAATAATAAGCACTTATTTACTTAACATCTTTTGATCGATGATAGGTTCGAAGGAACTGAGGTCGGGTTTGGGTAATTCTTACCCAAAAATCACTTCAAACCAATTTACAAGTTCGAAAGTGAAGATACGTTGAAGACAATGAAGTTGAAGGTGGGGATCTTCATAACGGAAGGACTGCTTGTTGATAATTTCGGAGTAGCTCCCGAGATAAATAAATAGAAGTGGTCCCTTTGTTCTGGTATCTTCGTATGCAAGGACTACTCACTACTAATCCTAATAGTAATTCCCAATAGGATGTGGTAGGAGAGTGCCTTCGGTTTGTCCTGTTCCTGGACAACTTGTATGGATGGATGTTTGACATTGCATTTCTAAAATCAAAGTGCATTGATCTCTACAAATGTACATCTGTTTAGTGGTGTAGGATGTAACCCCTATTATACTTAACACCATTCTCTAAGACGTATGAGCTCAGAAGTTGTACTTTTATGGAAATCAATAGTGTGTTGGTGGAAATGGCAATGTGGCATTTTAAGTGAAAATGTTCTAAGAAAGGTAAACGTTACCTCTAGACTCACACCCGAGGAATTATGAAACAGTGGTTGCTTTAAGGCTAAGCGGATCGCAACCATTACGGTATGATATCACCTTTCTTAATTAATTTTTGCGCCTACTATGACGTCGGTTAAAAAAATATGTGGTGTATGGTATGAGAGTTCTCGGATAGGTCGAGAACGGCTGGGGTGATATCATATTTGCTGCCATTCGTACCATCTTTTTGTTTCAGATAGGTCAGTCTTGATTCGCAGAGGTTTTCGAAGATGTCGATCCTTGGTACATTCCTCTAGAAATGTAATGTACAGAGGTAGTCCTTTACCTCACTATTCATTGGAAATCCAAACTCCAATAAGTGCCTTCACACTTAGTTATAAACCTATTATGCCCTCAAATTTAACCAATGTAACAATTTTGGCTATTTGAATATGTATATTTAAAAGGTTTTCCAAAGAATAATATCACTGGATTTTACGTACAGATGTTTTGATTATCAGAAGGTAAAAATATGTTCCTTGTTTATGTGCAGTGTGGTTTTATCACATACCCTTTATTTTCAAAAAAAACTAATATGTTTAGTTTCTCACACCAGTTCCATGGCTGACCCAAAGTTTATTTCCTTTCCTTTAAACAATGGGTGCCCTATTTTTCTGGGCAGCCTAGTAGTCAGGTTTAGTTTGGGGCATTTTAAAAGAGCTCAGAGCATGGAATTCGAAGATTCTTCTGAAGATTACTATCCATTTCCACCACACTCATGTATTATTGTATTCTGCATTTTTAAGGATAGATATTTATAACTTTCCATGTTAAGTTCTCTGATGAATGTATTTAAAATTTTCTGCTGTAAAGATTATATGTTGAAATGATATATATTATTTATTCCATTTGTGTAAGATTCTGTTCTATCTTTATTTTCTGTCTACTCTTAACGATCGGATTTTCCGGCACTTGAATTTGCGGCATGTGAATACCGTGGATGTATTAATGTTG
This sequence comes from Allium fistulosum, assembly GCA_030737815.1. Classification (NCBI taxonomy): domain Eukaryota; kingdom Viridiplantae; phylum Streptophyta; class Magnoliopsida; order Asparagales; family Amaryllidaceae; genus Allium; species Allium fistulosum. The sequence goes on along the minus strand of CM060908.1, from coordinate 530,497,221 downwards.
ATTTACGAGGGTCGAAAATCCAGTTTGTCAAAAGTAGAGTTTTCATTAATGAAATATTAATGAAGAAAACAAAAATTGTATAGTTAAAACCGAAAATATTTATGAATTAGGACTTCTAGTATGGTTTAGATATTATCTCTCACCGTATACGAAAAAAAAATATTGGGAATGTGAAGATATTTATTTGTAAATACATTTTCTCCAATGCATACAATAACAAACGATATTCCTAAAAAATATCGGGTATTTTAAATTAAATATCGGAGTGATAGATTGGAAAATATCAGGAGATATATTGGTAATGATATTTTTAAGTGATATATTGAAAATTTACCGGTTTAGGAGCGATATTAGATATATCAAAGATATAACAACGATATTATCTAATATTAACACATAGCCTCAGACGTCTAAGAAATGGTGCCAGACGTTTGAGTTCCTATAAGTTTTATAACTTGTTTGAAAACTTTTTTTTGAGTGAATAAAACTTTTCAATGCAAATTTGTTAGCTCATATCACTCATGGGAGATTGTATATGTTTACCTAAGACACCGACACAAGTTATACGACTCTTACAAAAGTTTGTCTTCATGTCGAGCTCTTTGTTGATACTTCATTTCAACTTATGGAGTCTTCGATGTTTTTGTATCTTCTGTTTTGTGCAAGGCTAGATAATCATGTACCTATATGTTAGTTAAGAGATCCTACGATATGATTGTATAGCTATAGTCATTAAAATTCAACAAAAGTGGTTCTAACGTTCTCCCTTTTTTGATGATGAAAACTATACAATCTTATATACAACTGTTGATATTATTATTATAAAATGAAAAGGCTCCCCTTAAGTATAACATCTCCCCTTACCAATATGCAAATACATTTCTCCCCCTTGTCATTATCAAAAATACAACGCGAAAAGGTTCAAGCATAACACACAACATATTTCACCAAACAAATAACAAATCGTGCATAACACAAATGTACTAACATTACATCAAACCAAACATAAGTTATGCAAGCACAAAGTACGAACACAATACAGACCATAAGTTTTTGGAAAATAAATTCTAAAGAAACTAGAAATATGCACATAGGCTTACTCAATAGCCACTATAAGATAAACCCACATAGTTCTTATAGGAATCATAGTAATCGAAAGGATTGTATTGCTAGAAGCATTGATTCTCATCACCTTCTGCTATATATTAGCCTTCAAAAGGAACAAACTGTTACGAGCCTACCACTATACCCATGTTATTAAAGAACATTACAAGTAATGCCATCTAATAACACAGAGAATATGGCTGGTAAAGGACGATCAAATGTGAATATATCTTTGGACTAGCACTGACACGTCTTTATTACCATTATGAGGATCTAAACTAAAAATTTGACATGTACAGTATTAATACAAAGTAATAAACACGCCGATTTAAACTATTCAGAACAGTATATAACATAAATAAATCAGAATCACAGATTACATGAAATAATATACATCATATAACATAATAAAATATGAATCTACGAAATATCAGTACTAGACCCACATAAATATATACATCGCATCAAATACACTATCAGGTACATAGTGACTACTAAATAATATACGTGACATATCCTCCTAACTGTCGATATATTGAATGATGAAGTAAACTAAAATAGTCAAAATAGTCTACTCCGATACTAGCACAAAATTAAAAGGTCAATAAGTCCCTGTACGTATAGAGTCTCCACCCGACCTGAATATTATAAAAAAATAAACGAGTCAAACTATATCTAAATGAAAGGCAGAGATACTGATAACATGAATATATGACTTAATAGTAAAATAAGTCATAATAAAATATGTTAGAACAAATAATCAAAATGAGGCATATCAATCCAAATCACCATTTCATAAATCCAATCAAGTCTCCAATGGACTATCATTTAAAAATATCATGATAATAAATCCAAAATTCTTTAGAGTCAAAAGGATACCAAACACCATACCAAAATCTCTAAAGAAATAATCATCACTAATGAAATAATAATGGTAGTCTACATTCATTTTAAAATAGTGACACAGATCTAACAAACAAATAGACCCGCCACATAGTATAAGGTAGTCTAACAAACAAATAGACTACTATCTAACAAACAAATAGACTAACTATGCGAATTTACCTAACAAACAATTAGGTAAACATTGTCTAACTATAAACCAAAATAAACTGATAGGGTTGCAATATAACCACTGTCCTAGAAACAAAAGGGCGGTAGAGTTATAACAAAACAGACCTAACCAACAATAGACCTTCCTACCCAATGCTAAAAATGCATCGACTCTCAAGTCGATGAAGATAAGTAGTTTTCTCTCAAGGATCTATTGGCCAAACAATGAAATCCAAACACCCAAAGATAATACAACTCTAAAGTGTTGATTACTGTCAGTCAAGTAATTACAAGAATTTAGCTAACTGTCCCATACCAAATAGTAAATTCAAGTATTTACTAGATGCTAGTAATTTCCACTCAAACTCTATTTAACAAATTATAATAATAAACGAAAGAATTGTATTAAAGTCCCATACCACTCTGACAATTCAATCGTTTATTAAAATTCTTTGTTTCATAGAAAAGCATGAAATCTCATTAAAATCTCATAATTCATAACAAATAAAATAAAAGAGTTTTAAACTAATTTTATATGTATAAAGATATAAATTTCTAAAATCACCTTTAATTCCATAAACTCACTTTAAATAAGAGTTGCTCATTTACAAAAGCTTTTGGAAGTCTTTCAAACTCATTTAAACCTCTTTTATAACAAAATCACTTGAAACTAAAATTTATTATTTTCATAAACACTTATTAAATAATACTACAAATTATTCTTTGCCTTTAAAACATTTCCAAAATTTTATACTTAAAATAGTAAATTTAAAAAGGTTTATAATTAAATATTCCTCATATTTAAAAGCTTGGAATAGAAAATTTTAAATAAGAATAAATTAAAAAATGCAATAAAATTTTAACTATATTTTATAAATTAAATTCCAATAAGGATAAAAATAGATAAAATCTCATTTGTGAAATTCTTTTAAAATATTTAAACAATTCAAACAATAAACCCATCAAAATATTACTTCTAAAGCCAACATCACTCTATAAAATATATAATTCCATAATACCGAATTATTTAGCGACCCGAGTTACTTTCTGACAACTCCAGTCACACAAACAATGAACAACAACCATATAATTTATTTACAATTGATCAAACGCATTTCGATGATTTTCAATATCATGCAATTTCATAATCGATAATGTATTCGAATCCAAAGTGTAACGACAAGGAAATTTATCACTTTGATAAATTATATTTATTTTTAAATTTATTTAAATAAAAGATTGATAATTCAAATAATAATGTTTTGAGTGATAATAAATGATAGTAATTTTATTTTGAATAAATATTTACAAAAATATTTTCCTCGAAATCTAAATCGATAAAATGGTTGAAAATTGTTTTTTCGATAAACAGCACTTATAATCGTAAACGTCATGCACGGAGCTGGATGCATACACTTATTTTTATAATTAAACAAGAATATGAAATAAAATCAATTGATTTGATTTTGAAAATAAAATGTGTTTTTGACATTGTTAATACTGCCCCTAAATATAATAATTGATTTATTAAATTAAATTAAGAATTAATGATTAAATAATTATTATAATTATTCAAATAATGATTTTAAAAAGGTTATAATTCATTTTGAATAGTTATAAAGTGATAATAAATCATTTATAATAGTTTTATAAAGAGCTATATTTGATTTTAAAATATAAGGAAAAATCGATATCGCTTTATCAGTATAATAGCGGTTTTTGTAAATAATTGTTAATATAAATTTATATGGTTTTATAAATCAAATATGATCATTTTAATTCATCTAAAATAATAAGAAATTTATTTTGAAATTTTGTTTACTAAAATGTGTACGTTAACTAAGAGTTGAAAATCTGACCGGGAATCGGTTCTCCGATCGGCAACGGTTTATCGAACGAAAGTTGTTCAGAATCAATGCAACGTTGTTTATATGTCATATACACATATGTAACATAAAAATGCATCCACCAACATGCAAATGAACATATGTATGCCTGCATATATACTTATACATTTACAAATACATACATAATACAAAATCTAAGATATTTTATATAAAGCTTCTTCTTTAAGCTTTCATAAGTCAACTTGTGCATACATGAAATGGATGGAAGTGATGGGCACATTGGGGGAAGGCTTTTGCTGGCCTAGGGAGGAGAAAGGTGTGTTGGAGAAGCCATGAAGTGATAATGTGTGTATGGCTTCCTTTGCACTCTTCCTATAGCTATAAATCGCTCACCCTCTCATCACATTTTTTCACTTTCTTCACTCTAGCCTAACTTCCACATATCAGACCGAAATGAGGAATGTCATTTTTGAAACCCTTTAAAATTTCAGTGGCTACAACTTTCAAGTTGACCACTTCTCCCCATTTCAAAGTTAGCTATGCTCAAAACTCCATTTTCTCTAAAGTATTTTCGAGCCCAGTTTTAATAACCGAAAATACCACATTTTCATTCGAGCATAACTCCTCCAAAACAGAGCCAAATGATGTAATTCTTTATATCAAATCGTGTGAAATTCCAGTGGCTACAACTTTAATTTTTAGGACCCTACCAGTTTTGAGCCTAGCTATGTCAAAATACCACTTTTTTACAGTGCATTTTCGGGCTTTGTTTTGACGAATCCGAGAATACCTCTTCTTATCTTGGCCATAACTTCCTTATAACTAATCCAAATTAGATGATTCTTTTTTTGAACCAGTAGAGAATATAATTTCCTACAACTTTCATGTTGAACACATTTTCAAATTCAGAGAGTTGTGTGTCCAAAAACCTTAGAGAGTATGACCTACTTTTAGGTCTAGTTTTCAACAAATTCAATAATAATTCAAAGTCCTACACCTCATTCCCCATGCTTAGCCGAGCACCACTTTTGGCATGGAATGGCCGAGCATACTAGGAGGCAATGTGTTGGGGTTCGTGAGCTCAGATCGCAAGATTAGTGAAGCTATGGCCTTTTTCCGATAAGAAATCAATGGTGAGAACTCCTAAACTACTACATTTTATTTTCAATAATGATATGATGTTTGAAAATGGATATTTAATATGCTTTGATCATCAAGTTTGGTTGTTTTCATATGAATGTTGAATATATATGCAAGTCACGAAAATACACGTCGATAAGCACATAGGAAATCACTTTCCTTGAATTAATGAAATGGTGTGTATGGAATTGTTAAACCTCTTAAAAATGCTTTAAAATTTATTTGAAATGTTTTGTAAACATTATAAAGTGTTTTGGTGAAGTTTGAAAAGAAATGGAAAATTTAGTTAAAAATAAGCGCATCGCGTAATGATAGTTCGCGATTTCGCGCTATAAAAGTCAAACAAGTGTAAAAGTTAGAATATAGCTCAGAATTCTTCGAGAAAAGAATTTTCCGAACTATTATATCCATAGCTTTCCAATGAAGAAAGAAAATCAAGATTTCGGTAAGTGAATTTTGAAATATGAGTAAAACAAGTTTCTGAAAAATCCCGAATTTTCAATTCGGAATCCAAAACTGGATTTCTTTACAAATGATGTTTTAAACTGTTTAAAAATGTGGAATAAATCTTTTAAAATGTTTCAAAAGTGATTTGAGTAAAAAAAATGAATTTTCAAATTATAAAAAGTCGTTTTAATCAATATGGCTTGAAAAGCACTTTCCGTAGCACTTTTCCATGACACTTTTTTTTATAACTTTTGAAATATTGTTTTAAACGCAACCGTTGTTTCCCAAATCTTTTGTAAATTTTTTTAAATGATTAATAAAGTGTTTTAAAGATGATCTGAAGGATTTATGAAATAATTAAATGTTTTAATAATGTAGAGTCGATCAAATAACTTGACCGCTTTTTGGGTGTCAAAGAGATAGTGTCTAGGCTTGAGTTTGGAAAACCAATTTCCTGCCCTCCCTGGTTATCTGGACTGGCCCGACGGATGGGATAGTGAATTTGATTTACTCGGATCGAAATTTTCTAAAGAATAAATGTAACAACCCGAATTCCAATGGGTACGGATTTTTGCAAAAATGTTAAAATCCAAGCCCACTGAAGCCCGAGTTGGGTTTCCGGTATCCTGCAAATATGCAAAGATAAATATATCATAGCTCAAATAAATATCTCACATCGGAACTGACTAAAATATAATAGTAATTGAATACTCACCAAGGTAATAACACTTTCTAAACAAGTGTCACAAAGCTGGAAAATCTCTGTCATCTATCTAACTTGTGGGATGATATGAGGAGTGGGTCAGCACAAAAGTTCTGGTGAATGGACAAATTGTACACTTCTAAGCATAATTCTACATATACCGTTCTATTTCCATTTTCTGTTATATTAGGTTTATTGGGTTTATAATACTCTGCCTCTGTGCATGAATCGTACCCATCTACTCCCTAGTAGATTAAGACCTAATAACCAATATATATGTAGCTACATGTCCAAAGACCGCATCGGTCCTAGGTACCACCCATAGTACCTTCCGTATCCTCCTCGAAAAGGACTCCATTGTCTCGCTGCTAGAGCGTACTGAAACTACATCTGTAAAGGGTAGATTCGTGAGGCCTATAATACAGATGTTCCATTGTCTACTAGGAAAACGTGAAACTGCATCCGCACTAGCTTATATTAGTGCTCAGACATCCACAATGTACCACCCAGTGCATACCTTGAGGACTACATGTAATCATTCTATCTGCTCCCTGAATTCCTCCAACAAGGTCTACCTTGTACGGAACTCGGTCAGGGATTTTCTATATCTGTAAAGGTCTACTTCGTTAGGCCTGCAATACAAATATTCTACTTGGTCTGTCTCTTTTCTCATCGTGGCTATGGCCCCACGCAGCCACCCCTCAACTAATCGAAAGACCCTTCAAGAGCTAAATGGTTGTGCCCTACTGCAAACAATCTAAACATCCAATTGTTGTGCCCCTCATCCAATGTCTCGATAGTGAAAGAATCATTGGCCTGTTGGTTTAACTCTAGTCTTTCCCGAACTCGCTCTGACTGATGATGGCTTGATCTTCGCATGCGACTATGCTTTTGGGTCCTGCCCACTATAACCTACTCGCAATCCATAGTACGGTGTCATACGAATACCTACTCCATCATCAACCTTTTGACTGCCTATAGAGGTCCGCTTCATTAGACCTGCAATGCAAAAGTAGTCAAGACATACTCTCTTGATGGAACATGAAATGACCTGGAATTTCGACCCCGAAAATTCGACACTAATACGTTCACTTAAGAAGTGCCGAGCAATCGAACGCCGGAATTTCCAGATTGTTAGGGTTAAGAAGAAAAAGGGGTAGAAGAAACAGAAAACAAAAACACAGAATCTCACATTCGCAGCGGATCAAAATATAATATACAAATAGCAGCATTTACATAAAGAAAGCTGTAAATGTCAATTTCCATACAATATATCTGAGTACAACCAAACTGTACAGTTATAACAACTTGTTCTAGAAAACAATCAATACAACTCCAATACACAGCGGAATATACTCCATACGCCCATGTCATCCAGCTCATCTCCTGAACTCCAGAACGTTCTAACCTGAAAATCTGTAATACTCGGTCTGACCCGAGCATTACATTAAAGTAACACCCGAGTTAGGCTGGAAACCAGCGTGAGTAAACCCATTAAAATAGAAGTACTAAGTTATAAAACTTATTTGCAAACCAGGGTAACTCGTACCTCACTACGAGTTCTTACCTTGTTTACAATCAATACTTATTTCACAAAATTATATCTAAGTATCGTTACTCAGTTTAAATGGTCATGTTACTTAATTTATTCCATTCCAGCCTATTTGATTTTAAAATCAAATCTTTAAAGAATTATAGTAGTTACTAATCGAAGTGGTTCTGGATATTGCTGATATCCGACTCCGGTTTTTCGAATCCAATACCATCTTTAAGCCAAGTTGTTTAAGTGAATACAATTCAATTTTAAATTCAGAATAACATATTCATACAATAATTTATCACAGATGGATAACCCACATTATCTGAGTTCAACCCAAGCATATCATATCACAGAACAATACAAATTATCAGATTAGAGATATTAATCAATCCAAACATTCAATATAATTTAATCATCCATAAGCAAGATTAATTAGTTATACAAATTCTAATTAATTTAATTAACACAAATAAATTAATTACTTTTAAATCCTGCTTAACTTAATTAATTAAAAACCATTTATTATTACTTTAAATTAATTAATCATCCTTTAATTATTCACATTAATTAATTATCCTTTAATTAATTAAAGATAAACCATTTACCTTAATTAATTACTTAGTTAAATTTTAATACACTTATCTTAATCAATTACTAAATTCAATCATTATTAAATTCCATTTGAAAATACTTAGGAATTAATTTACTATTATCCTAATATATAATTATTCAAATCAAATCAACTTAAATTCAAAACACATTTGCTTTTATAATCTAAATTTTTGAAACTTGTTAAAACTTGATAAATACTTTTGTTTAATAATTAGCTTTGAACACTTGTACAATCTTCTCTTTGAAACTTGTTTATTTTCTTTTCCTTTTAAACTATGTTAATAATTTACTTCCATTTTCTATTGCTTTTAAAAACTTGTTTAATTACAAAAGAAAAACCCGAGCCCACAACAAAAATACCCAATCCAAACCCCGAGCCAAACACTCATCCACTTCCCTCCGATAACTCGAGTGCGACTTCAATTAAATCTTCATCTTCCCCGAGCTCGAAACAACACAGCAACAAACATACACAAGGATACACCTACATGTGTACAACCGAACGCCGCTGCTCCGATCGACGCTACGACCACCAACAAGTCGCGACGTCTCCCATATTCGTCCCGAACACCCAACACGATGATCTCGCCTGAAAATCAAAAACGAGCAATCAAGCACTTCCTGGAACCCAAACGATCGACCAAAAACACCTCGTGCAGCCGCCACCGATCGCCAGAAACTACACAATCACGTCCAGAGCTTCGCCAATGACCCATGCTTCGATCCTCCTCACTCCGGTCGACTCCGGTGCACCCACGACGTCACACGAACCTCGACAACCACATCGACCAAGATAGGTCGTTAAACCCTAAATTGACATCGACCAACAACCACGACGATCGATAAATCCTCCGGCCAATTTTCCCTTGATCTCCAAACACCCAACTACCTTCAGCAACGAGCACGATGCTCACCCACCTCCCGATCGCCGGAAATCGACGAAAATGCATTTTCCGTTCATCTCAAAAATTCTACCCAAACCCAAACTTAAAAATCATAATATTATCATCAAAAATCACCATTTTCTTGTACGAATCAATTTCTATAATCAATACATGATATTAAGATAATCGATTTCCTGACTTATATTGATCATCACTGTAATTTATTATTTTCGAAATAATTACTCTATATATTTACTTGAAACTATTTATAAAAATGATGTTACATTCATACAAACACTTTTCATTCAGAGATCATATCTAGAAATAGATTGAAGAAAGAGAATTGGATTTTTGAATCTGATTTGGTCTGTAAAAATCAAACAGAGGCTTGAATATACATATATCCAGTCATGCACAAATTTATATCATATTTATATACATACAACATATCCATTCATCCATGCAAACATTTTTCACAACATTACATTTAAAATTTATCACATGCATCAGTAAAAAATGATGATTTAATTTAAAAGATTTAAGGTTAACTCACCTTTAATGTTGGAACAGAGAACACAGGACACAGTATTTTGAAATCTGGAAATTGCTTTTGATTTTGAACTTGAATTTACTTGTGTTGAACTGAAGCTTGATTTATGTTGAGTTGATCTTTGAATTTGCTCAGGTTGAAACTTGAAGTTGCTATTGTTTTAGTTTGATTTTCTTTTTAGTTTTAGTTTAGAAGAAGAGATTGAGAAATGAAATGGAAAAGTGTTGAACTGTATGTAGATTTCTTCTCATAACATTTATTTATATTTTTACTTAAAAGAAAACCATTTGCCACTTGTTATTGCATGATATCCTTAGCCTACAAATGTCCAAATACAATATTTTATTTTTATTTATGTTTTTTTTTTTGTTTTATATTTATACTTTAAGTAATTATACTTATCTTATGTAAAATTTTAAAAGAAATATATTAAACCTTATTAAATCTTAATTTAAGCTTAAAGTTATTATACTTTTTAATTAATAAATATTTATTCTTTAGTGTTTTGAAAATATAGAATTTAACTTTAAATAGCTTTTGAAAATTATTGAATTCAAACCAATGCTTCCTAATCACAATATATATATATATACACATATATATATATTTATATATTATAATTAGAAATATCTTATGTGAATTTTTTATATATATTTGTATCCACCCTTTTACAAACTTCCAAATATTCTACTTCTCATGGCATATATATATACACACACACTTATATACTTGCATATGTATACACTTAAAATTTTCAACATTATAAAGTTTGCATATATCTATATATATATATATATATATTAATTTACTATAAGATTTATCATTTCCAGAGATTTATAATTCAACATTTATTAAAGTTTCAAATCCATTTATATATATCCAGATATTTTTTAGTTATCAAAATTTTATTTGTTCAACTAAATAAAATTAGTATCTCAATAGTAAAAATCAATTAATTATCCAATTATCAGATGTCCAAAAATCCGAGTTATCACAAAACACCTACAGACCTGTCTCCGGGGGTGCAGCATCGTTAGGCCTACCACAGAGGGCCGTCCTAGAGTATCCTCACATCCCGTTGAAGTCTCGTACTTCCTTCTAGCCCGATCTAACTAAGTTGGACGTGCTCTTTCTGTACTAAAATCTGCGATGTACTGCTTCGTTGGGCTCTTTATCCAAATTCTCTTTCGGGCTGCTCCAAACGCACCTTACCATTTTATTAGACCCTACGTCTAATCTTTTACTATGCTTTTAGTTTACTTATCTTATTCTGTTGGCTACTTATTTACCCAAATCAGCAAGCCCGACCCCACCTATGTGTGAGACCATCAATCCTAGACCTGAAAGGGAATGCTGCAGGTATGGGCCACTGCTATTATTTTGCTTATTAACTTAATCCAAGATCTAAGTTTGATCAAATTAGCCTCTTCTATTTCTTTCTTTTTAATTATAACCTACTTGTTACAATTATACTTGCAATTGTCACTTTTATATTTTTTCTTTTTTTATAACCAACATGTTATAGATGTAAATGCAAGTGTTTCTTTTCTATTCTAGTCTGTCTTCTTTTATTATGATAATAATTCTCTTTAGTTCTCTTGTATTATATGACAGCCTTAGCTTGGGACTACGTACAACTATCACAAATTACTTATCATAATAACTGCTTTACTTTTTATTCTACTATCTGTGCAGTAAATGCAGATCTAGTCACATATTCTGTTTATTGTTCCTAATTTTGTCAAATAACTAACTCGATTATTTCTCTTCTTTAATTTCTTTAATGCTTCACGTTATTCTCTTTTATTCTAGGAAGTAGTTCTATTCTATTTGGTTGGTTACAAAAACTGTGCTAAAAATCCATTTCCATATTTCAATACTAAATAATGCTATAAATAATGACTCGTAGCTGCAAGATATTTCTTTTATTGTTTCTTCAATTGTTGGGTAATGCAAAATACAGTGTCTCCATTTTGCACTAATTTCACTTTCCATGCTTTTATTCTTGCAATTACGTTTATTGTAATTCTAATATTAAACCATGGAAATGTATTCCCTTTTCTAAACCAACCAACTAATATATCACTAACTTCCAAATTAAGTTAGTAGATTTTCCCCTTTTGAATTCATTTCATAATTTACTGTAAATTTCTCACTTTTAGGCTTATGCCTTTCTCTACAACTTTTAAGCCTAATATTACTTATATTTAATTGGATTCCTTTTTTTCCATATAAATAACATTTAAACATAAATACACTTCTCTTATAAAATTTAAGTTTCAATATAACTAATTAGTAGACTGATTACTGAAATATATGTTGAATTAAATATTTAACGGGAATCTAACGATAATATATATCATAAACATAAAAGAGATATAATTTAAATCCACTCACCTGTCATCCTTAGCTTTTCTCCATGGCCTTCCTGGATCCCCTTCTAAGGCGTCTAATATTTTTATTAAAAAGATATTCTCCCTAGAAATGTTTTCTATTTAGGGTTCAGCCTCAGGCAATGAACCCAATTAGGAGAAAATCTGATTGTGAGAGAATAGCTAGGCCTAGGGTCCTATTTATAGTGGTGTTTGGGGATCTTAGACCGTCGGATTTTAAGATTGAATCTGGTGCAACCACGTCACAGGCTTGCTGTGAATCGTTGGATCCAAAAAATAACACTCGAGATTGCACGAAAATCAAATTATTAAACGTTAACTCTTAACCGGTGCCTATTCATTCTAATTAATTTCCATCAATTGCAAATTTAATTCCCTTTACAGCACATGTTTATTTTGAAATTCAAATGTTGCTAATTAATGTAAATTAATTTCCTTTAATTGCTGATTTGATTAACATTGCTTTCTAATGTTAATTAATTACCTCTAATTGCTGATGTCAATTAATTTCCTTTATGACGCGCATCTATTTTGAAATTCAAACGTGCGTTATTTCTAGAATTTATACTTGCATATATTTATAAACAAATATATTCACGCACATTTACACGTATAATTATTTTTCGATATGGAACTTCGAACGTTAATAACTTTTTCATACGAAGTCTGTTCGAGGCATATTATATATGTAAATTAATCAGAAAATCGCCACGAACATAATGGTATAAGTTTCGAGGCCATATTCTGACAATTCCAAAAACGATCATTTTCACTATTTATAATTATATTGGTTATTTAATTATCTAAAATTGTGTGGTGTTACATTCTCCCACCCTTTAGGAAATTTCGTCCCCGAAATTTGATAAGGGTAAAACTATGTAATTCTCCACATCAATCACATCCATTTTGTGTACATCCAATATTTGCAACCATCCGTGTCTTTTTGCAAAGTGTCATTCAACATAAAATTAATGCATGTACATGAACTTCTAATTGGTACCTCCTATATGAATGCTTTTCTTCTTTAAAAACTCTTTTTTTTAATATGATGTAAACATCCTAAATATACTTGCATTTTTTATATGAATGCAATCTTATTAAACACAAAAAAGTTTTTCATCCCATTTTTCTGTAGTTCAACGAATTTTACATCTAAATCCTACCACACAACTATTAATATTCAAATTTCTGAAAAATCTATTTTTTTCCACACTCGATTTCTTATGTCAGAAAGAAGGTAGAAAACGGAAAACTTCACATTTACCGTTTTACTTTTGCGCACCTCTTTCTCCATACTTGGAACTTGTGCCGTTATTCTATAAAAATCTCTATTTTCTTTCCCAAGCACGGTTTACATAAGAAAAACTTCCTTTCCAAAAAAATTCCCAAGCTTAATTTTTGAAAAAAAAATGTATTTTTCTTTTGCAATTCTCATTTATTTTTAATTGACGTTTCTGTCGCTTTCTTTAAATTTGTTGTTTTCCTTTTAGTTACTCTTTTTGGCTTTTACTTTTCTTTTATTACTTACATCCTATGTTTTTATTCTCTTCTTATGAACATCACAGAAAAAGAGCATCATACTAATCATCACTGATTTACTACAATAGGAACTAAATGCTTACATAGGAGCACAATCTCATAACTAAAAGAGAAAACAAGTCCTACTACAAAGCGATACTAGATAGGTAAATATAGCAGCTAAACACAGCTATCATCTTGGGCTAGGAGGCCTAGGACCATGTCCACTCTGACATAGAAAGGTCCTACTCTAGGAATCCAAGTAACTCATATGCGCCTCGTGCCGCCTATTACTTGTTACTAACTTACGCTGTATTACTCACAATGAATAAGATCTATTCATCTCTTCCATTCCATACTCAAAATGGAATAACCAAGTCTCATTTACAGCAACGAATAAGGATTTCAATCTATGCAGTCTCTATCTAAAAAGGCAAATAAACTTGGGGAAATTTTCTCTTTACCTTTACCTTTCATTTTTCCCTAACTAAGGTCTACCTATCCCAACCACGTGTGTCTTACTATCTTACTAATATCACTTCACTATTCTTCTATAGTCTACACACATGAAGCAACATTCCTAGGTTCTCACTAGTGTCCTATACACTTTACGAGAACTTTTATTTTTATACTAAAAGTAATTACTGCTATCTCCTACATAGCCTTACACTTGTCCCGTCACACCTAGGAAATGATTCTTATCTACTCCATATTTAAAAGTTTAGTTTGGTATTTATCATTTTATTTTAAAAATTAAAGCTTCTAAATTTTTGAGAGTCTCCTACTATAACAATAGTGTCATAGTCTATGCTTCCTTTATTTTTCACGAAAACATTTATTACAACAATAAATGTTGTAACCTACGTTTTCGATACTTAACACACTCTAGGTTTTCATATTTAGAATCTTTGTTTATCTACAAAGAAACAAGCGAGCTATACATGCTCTATAATTCTTCAAAAAGAATTTCAGTTTTAACAAAATTTACATCATATAAAAACCAATTTAAATTTCATACCACTTTTTTTTTCAAAAACCCAATATTTACTTCCTCAAACATATTAACAATTAATATTTTTCAACTTTTCAATTCCAAAAGTTTCATTTTATTGGGCTAGACATAAAGTGGATTTTCTTCTTACTACCTTAGGAATACCTTCCTAAACCTTGGAAATCTCATTTCCTTACTAAAATCTCTTATTCCTTCCAAAATAAAAATACTCTCCCTACTATCCCTAGGGAACTTTCCCACTTCCTATAACATATGGATACCAATCTTCTCTCAAAACATAGCTTATTGTACATTATAAATCGGCAATAACATAGGGCTCAACATCCTTGGGTCATCCCAAACCCAACTAGCAAACTATGCACAAATATACTTCTAAAAACTTTCCATATGTTAAAATCTATGATTGGGGACTATTTGAATTTTAGTACATAATATATTTATATTTTATTCAAAAATACAAAAACGTTCACTCATATTTCCTAATTTACTTAGGATCTACTAACCTAAGCTCCGATACCAAATGTAACAACTGGAATTCTAGTGGTTCCAGATTTTTCGCAAAAATGCTAAAATCTAAGCCTACTGAAGCCCGAGTTGGGTATTTGGTATCCTGCAAACAGGCAAAGATATATATATCAGAGCTCAAATAAATATCTCACAGCGGAACTGACTAAAATATAATGGTAAGTAAATACCCACCAAGGTAATAACACTTTCTAAACAAGTGTCACAAAGTTGGAAAATCACTGCCACCTATCTAACCTGTAGGATGATATGAGGAGGGGGTCAGAACTAAAGTTCTGGTGAATGGAAAATTATACACTTCTAAGCATAATTCTACATATACCGTTCTATTTCCATTTTCTGTTATATTAAGTTTGTTGGGTTTATAATACTCTCGCATCTGTGCGTGAATCGTACCCATCTACCACCTAGTAGATTAAGACCTAATAACCAATATATATATATATATATGTAGCTACATGCCAAAAGACCACATCAGTCCTAGGTACTACCCATAGTACCTTCCGTATCCTCGTCGAAAAGGACTCCATCGTCTCGCTGCTAGAGCATACTGCAACTACATCTGTAAAGGGCAGCTTCGTGAGGCCTACAATACAGATATTCTACTTGGTCTGTCTCTTTTCTCATCGTAGCTATGGCCCCACGCAGCCACCCCTCAACTAATTGAAAGACCCTTCAAGAGCTAAATGGCTGTGCCCTACTGCAAATAATCTAAACATCCATTTGTTGTGCCCCTCATCCAATGTCTCGATAGTGAAAGAATCAATGGCCTGTTAGGTTAACTCTAGTCTTTCCCGAACTCGCTCTTACTGATGATGGCTTGATCTTCGCATGCGACTATCCTTTTGGCTCCTGCCCACTATAACCTACCCGCAATCCAGAGTACGGTGTCATACAAATATCCTACTCCATCATCAACCTTTTGACTGCCTACAAAGGTCCGCTTCATTAGGCCTGCAATACAAAAGCAGTCAAGACATACTCTCTTGATGGAACACTTACAAACCTGCCTTCGGGGGTGCAGCTTCGTTAGTCCTACCCCAGAGGGCAATCCTAGAGTATCCTCACATCCCATTGAAGTCCGTACTTCCTTCTACCCCAATCTAACTAAGTTGGACGTGCTCTTTCTGTACTAAAATCTACGATGAACTGCTTCGTTAGGCTCTTTATCCAGATTCTCTTTCGAGCTGCTCCAAACGCACCTTACCATTTTATTAGACACTACGTCTAATCTTTTACTATGCATTTAGTTTACTTTTCTTATTCTGTTGGCTACTTATTTACCCTAATCAGCAAGCCCAGCCCCACCTATGTGTGAGACCATTAGTCTTAGACCTTAAAGGGAATGCTGCCGGTATGGGCCACTTCTATTATTTTGCTTATTAACTTAGTCCAAGATCTAAGTTTGATCAAATCAGCCTCATCTATTTTTTTCTTTTTAATTATAACCTACTTGTTACAATTATAATTGCAATTGTCACATTTATATTCTTTTTTTTTAAAACCAACATGTTATAGATGTAATTGCAAGTGTCTCTTTTCTATTCTAGTCTGTCTTCTTTTATTATGATACTAAATTCTCTTTAGTTCTCATATATTATATGACAGTCTTAGCTTGGGACTACGTCCAACTATCACAAATTACTTATCATAATAACTGTTTTACTTTTTATTCTACTATCTGTGCAGTAAATGCAGATCTAGTCACATATTCTGTTTATTGTTCCTAGTTTTGTCAAATAACTAACTCGATTATTTCTCTTCTTTAATTTCTTTAATGCTTCACGTTATTCTCTTTTATTTTAGGAAGTAGTTCTATTATATTTGGTTGGTTACAAAAACTGTGCTTAAAATCCATTTCCATATTTCAATACTAAATAATGTTATAAATAATGACTCGTAGCTGCAAGATATTTCTTTTATTGTTTCTTTAATTGTTGGGTAATGCAAAATACAGTGTCTCCATTTTGCACTAATTTCACTTTCCTTGCTTTTATTCTTGCAATTACGTTTATTGTAATTCTAATATTAAAACATGGAAATGTATTCCCTTTTCTAAACCGACCAACTAATCTATCACTAACTTCCAAATTAAGTTATTAGATTTTCCTCTTTTTAATTCATTTCATAATTTACTGTAAATTTATCACTTTTAGGCTTATGCCTTTCTCTACAACTTTTAAGCCTAATATTACTTATATTTAATTGGATTCCTTTCTTTTTCCATATAAATAACATTTAAACATAAGTACACTTCTCTTATAAAATTTAAGTTTCAACAGAACTAATTAGTAGACTGATTATTGAAATAAATCCTGAATTAAATATTTAACGGGAATCTAACGAAAATATATATCATAAACATAAAAGAGATATAATTTAAATCCACTCACCTGTCGTCCTTAGCTTTGCTCCATGGCATTCCTGGATCCCCTTCTAAAACGTCTAATATTTTTATTAAAAAGATATTCTCCCTAGAAATATTTTCTATTTAGGGTTCATCCTCAGGCAATGAACCCAATTGGGAGAAAATCTGATTGTAAGAGAATAGCTAGGCCTAGGGTCCTATTTATAGTGGTGTTTGGGATCTCAGACTGTCGAATTTTAAGATTGACTCTGGTGCAACCACGTCACAGACTTGCTGTGAATCGTTGGATCCAGAAAACAACGCTCGAGATTGCGCGAAAATGAAATTATTAAACGTTAACTTTTAACCGGTGCCTATTCATTCTAATTAATTTCCATCAATTGCAAATTTAATTACCTTTACAACACATGTTTATTTTGAAATTCAAACGTTGCTAATTAATGTAAATTAATTTCCTTTAATTGCTGATTTGATTAACATTGCTTACTAATGTTAATTAATTACCTCTAATTGCCGATGTCAATTAATTTCCTTTATGACGCGCATCTATTTTGAAATTCAAACGCGCGTTATTTCTGGAATTTATATGTGCATATATTTATAAACAAATATATTCATGCACATTGACACGTATAATTATTTTTCGATACGGAACTTTGAACGTCAATAACTTTTTCATACGAAGTCCGTTCGAGGCATATTATATATGTAAATTAATCAGAAAATCACCATGAACACAATGGTATAAGTTTCGAGGCCATATTCAAACAATTCCAAAAATGCTCATTTTCACTATTTATATTATTTTGGTTATTTAATTATCTAAAAATGCGGGGTGTTACAATAAAGAATAAAGTTTTCCAGCATTAATTCGATTTGGATTTTATGGAGATGATCTTCTTGTACTCGGTGTTAAAGCTCGAAGAGGGAACTCGTACTATTCATGGAATTTAAAAGGTGATTTCGCTGTTATTCTGCCCATAGTATTTGTTGAATACGGTGATTAATATTGAGTAGAATTACATGATTTCTATAGATTCTGCTCACTTAATATTTACTGGTTTTGGATTAACATCCTAGATAAAATAGTTTCAAATAAATCAAAAGTATAAGTTTTGGATTAAGAATCTTTGTTAAGATTTCAATAAAATGATTTGGAATATTTTCCTAAGAAAGGATGAAATGATTTGGAAGTTTAAAAGGGGATTTAAGTAATCAAAGATTTGATAAGAGAGGTTTAATGATTCCGTATATATCGGAGATAATGTTTTATAAATATATATCTTCAAAAGAGATTTTGATAAAGTGAACTTAATCAATTAAAGAATGATTCCCTATCCACAAAACCTCTTTTTATCGATGATTGGGTCGAAGGAACCGGGGTCGGATCTGTAGTAATCCCTATCCGAAAACTACTTCAAACCAATTTACGTTCGAAGTAAGACATGCTGAAGATAAAAGTATTGAAGATGGAGATATTCATGATGTAGGGCTGCTTGCCACTAGTCCCTCGAGGTGAAATTTACCATATCATATATTTATGGTGACAAGTAGTGCTCCATTATGAAAATCTTCGATTCAAGGACTTATCGTTACTAATCCTAGGGTTAATCCCCGACAAGATGTGGTAGGAGAGTACCTTCGGTTTCTTTAAATAACAGAACGAACTTGTATGGGTGGATGTCTGACATTCCATTTTTGAGATTTCATCGTTGACTTTTATAAATGTACATCTGTTTGGTGGCGGAGAAGGAAACTTCTCTTAGCTTAACACCCTTCTCTGAGACGTATGAGCTTGGAGGTTTTATGTTTGTGGAAGTCAATAGTGATCGAAGGAATGACAATGTGGCATTAAAAGTGGAATGTGTTGTGTGAAAGGTAATCGTGACTTTATGCCTCATCACCCGGAAATGACAGAAACATGGTAGAAGCGGCAGGTCTATGTGGGTCGCTCCCATAAGGTTATGGTCATCACCTTTCTAGATTACCCTATATATTCAAGTGTTGTATGCTGTGGCCACGGATAGGTTGGGAACGAACGAGGTGATTTCATATTCGGTACTATCCAGATGGAAGAGGTAAGTCGGTTCTGTGTTGGCTTAGGAGTTCAGTATCTGGACCCTAGGTACATTATTTTAGAGATGTACTGTACGGATGGTAGTCCCTTACCTTGTCATTTATATGGAATCCATTCTTCAATAAGTGCCTACCATTTTGTTTGTAGAGCCTAGTATGCTGGAATTTAATAATGTTAACAATTTCGGCTAAGATAAATAAGTTTACATGCAAATGTTTTCAAAGATATGTCATTAAAAATAATATCAATTATTTTGACATAAAATGTTTTGGTTATCATAAGATAAAAACTCGTTCCGTTTTTATGTGTGGCGTGGTCTTATGAGATACCTTTTTATTTTCAAAATGCGTATTTTGAGTTCGCACACCAGTCCCACGATTGACTCGGAGTTTATTTTCCTTATCCTTAAACTCTGGGTGCCTTAATTTTCCCCGTGCAGCCTAGTAGTCAGGTTTAGTTTAGAAGAAAGCTTGATGGAGCTCGAAGCATGGAGTTAGAAGATTTACTGAAGATTTTTGTCTATTTCCATCACACTCTTGTACTATTGTATTCCGCAAATTTGTAAGGGCAGATATTTATAACTGTCCATGTTTTCAACTCTGATAAATGTATTTAAATTTCAGCTACAAAGATTATATGTTGAAATAATATATGTTATTTCATTCGTATGAGATTCTATTCTGTCATTATTTTCTTTCTTACCCTTAACGATCGGGTTTTCGGCACTTGGATTTGCGGCACGTGAATATCGAGGATGTGTTAGTGTCGATTTTCGCGGGTCAAAAATCCTATTCGCCACATTTGGTATCAGAGCTTAGGTTGAGCGAACACCTGAGCCTGATAAGGCTAAAAGACTAATCAAAGATATGGTTATTAATGCCCTAGGATGAGTAACTCATTAGAGATAGGGTTAGTAACACCCTAGAATGAGTTTAAGAGCATTATATATGAGCACGTATTTGTTAATATTATACAAATGATTTTGGCTTTGAAAATTTATAAATGGAATAATTTTATCTAAAATTATATAAAGATTATTTTTCAAGTAATATAATTATTTGATTAAGAAAATTATAATACTCGGTTATTATCATTAATTGATTTATTTTTTAATTTAAAAGTTTAAGTACGAACACCTCGTGAATTTAATTTCACAATTTAACTATGAGTTATTCAGTAAATGTTTATTAAAGTAATTTATTTAAGATAAATAAATCATATGAATACGTTTTATATACGTAATTTTATTAAATGGATTTATAAAACGTGATGTATAGAGGAATTTTTGAGAATTTAAATTCTGGTATTTTTGAAAAGAATTTCAAATGATTTTTGGAAAAGGAATAATAATAGTATTATTTCTAAAATGGGATTTTGAAAACGAGAAAAAACAATCTTATGATTAATTGATTCAAGTGGCTCGAAGGTAACTAAAAATGGGCATGAGATATGTTCGAATGGTAAATGCTTCTCTTAAGTATTCTCCTTCTTGTTAAGGAAATATGTGATACTATTGGTAGTACCCAGTTCCTTGATATCATTTTTGAGTTACTCGATCAATACAATTTTCTAAAGTTAAAAAGGATAATGTGAATCAGTAATTGACAAATTAATGGTTTTCAATTTTTATCAAAGTGTATTATCTTAATTGATAAGCATGGGTATGCTTTGGTCTTTAAAGTAAATATTAAAAGTTAATAATGAATGGTTTTGGGTTTGTAGTAAAAGATGTTTTAGCGACGTTTGTTTTTAAACCCTAAAATGACACTTTGGAAGAAATCTTATGGGTATATTTGGATCTTTAAGAACGGGATTTCAAAAATAATAACAAGTATTAGAGTCTTTTATAAAAAGATGGAAAAATTATAATTAACATGTTATGAAAAGAGAAGTTCATTTTAACAATGTTTTGGTAATAATTGTTTTAATCTCTTCGATTATATTTTAAAGTAAGTAAAACTTGTTAAGTAAATTATGAATATACTTAAAGCAACTGAATAAGTTTATGAATACTTTTATATATTGAAACTATAAAGGTAAAAAGAATATATATATATATATATAAAGGAAGTTTTAATTAATAAAGAAGTGTTAAATTGATTAAGTAAGTTTTAACTAATAAAGAATGTTTTCACATTTGATATTAGTTAAAGGAAATTTATGGTGATTTATCAATTTAATGAATTATTTTGAAAAGGAGTTTTCAGAAACCATTAAGATATGTTTAGAGGTGTGTTATAATAAAAATATATTTATCGTTTGAAAAGAAATGTGTTTTTAAGTATAAATATTTGGAAATATAAAAATGTAAAATGGTTATGTATAAAGAAGTATCTTTATAAAAGTTTGAATAAAGGATGAAAGTTTTATGAAATGTTTTCATAAAAATTCTTGAAAGATTATTGAATTCATATGAAGTATATGGATTATTTCGTCGCATAATTTAATCTAAGATTCGAGTACAGAACTTTGACGTGTTTGACACTTATCCGAATAGGATTTATCACTCGATTCTTGATGACCAACATTGATGAGGGTTTATGGTTAGATGCTTGAGTTTTCTATCATAGTTGAGAGCTATGCAAGGGGAACTAAATTTTTGATCAGAAAGCCTGATCATGGTCCGCACAAAAGGATCGGTGGATCAATGCTAGTTCGGAAGTAAAGTTATGAATTTGAATAGAAGATTGAATCGGATATTGTGTACGGATGATTTATATACATCATGCAGGTACAAGTTTAAAAATAAATATTTTGGGCAAAATCTTTGGGGGTTTTCTTTGGTAATTTCGGGGATGAAATTCTTTTAAGGGGGGAAGTCTGTAACGACCCAGAAATTTATCACTTTGATAAATTATATTTATTTATAAATTTATTTAAATAAAAGATTGATTATTCAAATAATATTTTTTTGAGTGATAGTAAGTGATAGTAATTTTAACTTTAATAAATATATACAAAAATATTTTCCTCAAAATCTAAATCGATAAAATAGATAAAAATTGTTTTATCGATAAACAGCTCTATAATCGTAAGACATCGCGCACGGAGCTAGATACATACACTTATTTTTATAATTAAACAAGAATATGAAATAAAATCAATTGATTTGTTTTTGAAAATAAAATGTATTTTTGACATTGTTAATAATACCCTTAAATATGATAATTGATTTATTAAACTAAATTGAGATTTAATGATTAAATAATTATTATAATTATTCAAATAATGATTTTAAAAAGGTTATAATTCATTTTGAAAATTTATAAAGTGGTAATAATTCATTTATAATAGTTTTATAAAGAGATATATTTGATTTGAAAATATAAGGAAAAATCGGTATCGCTTTATCAGTATAATAGCGGTTTTTGTAAATAATTGTTAATATAATTTATATGGTTTTATAAATCAAATATGATCATTATAATTCATCTAAAATAATAAGAAATTTATTTTGAAATTTTGTTTACTAAAATGTGTGTGTTAACTAAGAATTGAAAATGTGACCGGGAATCGGTTCTCCGATCGGCAACGGTTTATCGAACTAAAGTTATTCGGAATCAATGCAATGTTGTTTATATGTCATGTACACATATGTAACATACAAATGCATCCACTAACATGTAGATGAACATATATATGCCTACATATATAGTTATACATTTACAAATACATACGTAATACAAAATCTAAGATATTTTATATAAAGCTTCTTTTTTAAGCTTTCTTAAGTCAACTTGTGCATACATGAAGTGGATGGAAGTGATGGGCACATGGGAGGGGGGCTTTTTCTGGCCTAGGGGGGAGGAAGGTGTATTGGAGAAGCCATGAAGTGATAATGTGTGTATGGCTTTGTGACGCCCCACCTCTATACTCACACTAGCCAAGGACACTACGGAGTAATGCCGTCGACTAGCACAAAGAATAAGGCTGTTGAGGAGCGACCATCTGTGTAATTTCTTTGTGCGAGTACCGATATGTCAGATAATATAACTTACATTTCATTTCAAGAGGAAATCCGACATATCAAATACAAACTCAAAGCTACCACACAGTGGCTATGTGGACTTCGGAAACAAATATAGAAATAAACATAACACAAATCAGTCACAGATATTCATATCACAAAGGCGGAAATAGATATGAATATAACACATAAAAGTGTACATCAAAATAGTGGTCAACCAAGATCCACTACATCACAAAAGAATAAATACAAGTGCTAGACAAAAGAATAAGTATACAACAAGGAGTCTCTATCTCAAATGTATACTAACAAAAACTACTATGCTAAAGTAGTTAGTCAAAAGTCAGGTGAAGGACCCTGATAAGAAGTCAAGCAGGAGCACTTGAAATACCTCGGTCTGACCCGAGTATTATTTAAGAAGAAAATAATAAACGGATCAGTCTAGCTATAAATATCATATAAAATGAGATAGGATAAGAGATAACACAAAAACGTAAGATAACAATAATGCCATACTACGACAAGTATACATCAAATAACAACAAAAATCATACAATATCTCAAATATCTCAAACATCCAAAAAGAATCGCATTCTTTAAATTATTCACCAAAACACAAATATTGATAGAGCTTATCAATGCAATCCACGAAAATTGGTGAAACACAAATTCTAGAAATCATCAACTAGAAATCCATATATCACAAAAAGGGGGAAGGCCTATCACAAACGGGAGCATGAAAACTCACCAACACGTGTATCACAAATGAGCTGGAACTCCTCCAAACAGGGTATAGTCCCCCCTTGCGGACGATGAGCCAAAGCTCCTCCTATGAGCCGAAGCTCCTCCAAACAGGGTATAGTCCCCCTTTGCGGACTATGAGCCGAAACTCCTCCAAACGGGGTATAGTCCCCCTTTGTGGACTATGAGATGAAACTCCTCCAAACAGGGTATAGTCCCCCTTTGCGGACTATGAGCCGAAACTCCTCCAAACAGGGTTCTGTCCCCCCCACGCGGACAAAGAGACATCGCACATCACTAGTCTAAATCACCAAAGTATCATCATTGATCGATAAGTGTAAATTACAATGAGCTAGTAAATAAATGAGTTTAGCTTCATGTCCCATAACCACTTGCTTAACTTAAATATTTACGAACAGATTGTAGATTTCCACTCGAAAATTGTCACAAGATTTCAATCGAACAAGTCTAAGAATTAACCGACAAAGTAAACGCAAGCGTTTCGTGCCACTTGTTTTGCTAAGTCGTTTAATTGGATTTCTTGTACGAATGAGGTAAAGGTTTGTATATACTAATAGATTGGAAAACGGTTTTAATAAACGAGATTTGTATTAAAATAGTGTTGGAATCATCTTTGTGAAAGAGTTTGAATATTTACTACTAGTATAGAAACCTTTGTATTCTAAAGTGAAAAATCACATAAATGATTGTAGAAACAATCAATCACCGAAATCCACATTCGACGACGTGAATTAAAACCATAAAAATCGATACCGAATCCATCAAAATGGATATTCCCAAAAATCTCGAAAAAGAAGTCATCAAAGACGATAAATGATAGCAACAATTTAGATCATCAAAAATCGATTAAAAACCGGAAAACCCTCACAAAACAGCCTAAAATAGGCAAAAAGCAAACTTCACAGATTCAGTCGACTGTTTTGTAGGGTCAGTCGACTGAAACAAGCCTAGAAACTCTCGGGTTTCATGTTCAGTCGACTGACTCTGCAGTTCACTCGGTTGATATAGGGACAGAAACATTTCTGTCCCCAATTCAGTCGACTGAACTGCATGGTCAGTCGACTGACACAGGGCCAGAGAGCTTTTTGGTCCCAGATTCAGTTGACTGAATTCTGGTTTCCAGTATTCTCAGCCTAGCCCCCAAAAGGGGCAAAAATCCAAACGGGAGCGATCGGACGAGCATCGGAGACTAGGGATTTATGCCAAGCGACAAACCAGCCTTATAGGCTCTTCGATACACCCCAACAACGTGTTCAAACATCAAAGATAGGATTTTTAAAGATTTGACTTCAAAACACCAAAAATTAGAATATTCATCAAACCAATTCAATTCAAAAGCAAATGAACAAGGAATAGATGTTAGGAATTACTACCAAACAACTATCAAAGATATAGACATAGATGTGAGTTCAAAAACTCACCTTTTCAACCCAAAACAACAAATGAGAAGCTCTAAAGCAAAGGAAAGGCCAATTCCTCTTCAACTTCAACTCAAGAAGCTCCAATCTAAGCTAATAAGCAAATATTTCCTAAATTAGGGTTTAGGAATTTCTGAAATTGAAGAGAGACTAAGATAGAGAAGATGGAGAGGATGCTTACCTAAGCTTCTCTTTGATTTTGGAGCTAAAGCTTGAATTCCTAATAGAAACTAGGGCTTAGGAATTTTGATTTCTTTTCTCTTCCTCCATTTTTACTTTAACTTGAGTGTTAGGAAAAGTTATAAAGGAATGAAGAGGAGTGGAGTGGGAGTTAGGGTATTAGATGGGTTGGGTGTTAGGTTATTGGGTTGAAACCCAAAGCCCTAAATGAAAATATCAAAATTTCATTCAACTCCAAACATACCGATGTTTGTACTTGTTATCCCGCCTTTTGGCAAGGCCAGGACACCAAGGAATTGATTGGATTCCAAATATCGCTTGTCATGGATATCGGTGAATTTTCTCCGAGTCCGGATCAAACTACAATTGATGAAACATGACTAGTAGAGCAAAGGAAGCCAACATTCCAAGTTTCAAGCCAATCCGAGTTCATATGCTCAAGTTATGATGGATACAAGTTGGAGGGGAAAGCAGATTTTCGTATCCATCAAGGATGTTCATTTCGTATCCATCAGGGAACATCATTTCGTATCGATGGAGATTACCTTGCTTCGTATCCATCCAGCCCGTGTCCATCATCCGCTTCACATCGGCGAGTTCCCATGGTTTCGTAACGATCAGGTTGGTAAGGTTCGAACCCATCGAATTAGCGACAGTCAGGTTCGAGTCCATCAGCAGATGGCACGTCTCGTATCCATCAGTCAATGCCTGCTTCGTATCCATCGAAGCCACCGTTCTTCGTATCCATCGAGGAATTACACTTCGTATCCATCAGAAGACCTTGCTTCGAGCCCAGGCCCAGTGACTTTCTCGTATCCAACGAGTCAACTAACTAAGGTGACGTGTCATCCCTCGATGCGAATGCGCCGAGATATATGGAGTGGACGCAGTCGACTCGGAGTGAAGACCGGATCGAGACGAAGTGTGCGCTCCACGTCTTCCCGGGGACGCGTGACACCATCGATTCGAAGCCATCAATTTGAAGAGATGGATTCGAACCAAACAGCCCAGCAAAGAATATCACTTCGTATCCACGGTATCTTTCGATCCACTGATCCAAATACCATGAAATTTTCACTGAAGGTCGCACACATACTGAGGAACATCTCCACCAAATTTTAGCTCATTTGGACATCATCTTGATCGATACGAAATGGATTCGTATCGATCGCAGATCGAGGCAAAACTTTCTGGAAACGGTCGAGTGGGTCCCCTCACGTGCCAAATCAAATCTCCCGGAGTTTGAGCGAGATTTGAGCCTCCTACGCCTATAAATAGAGCTCCAGAGCCTACATAAAAGGGATCTTTTCTCTGAAGCGTCCAGACTCTGCCGGATTGAGATTTGCATCCTACTTTTGCTGTCAAATTCGAATTCTAATCTGTAATCCGCTGTTCATTGCTGTAACCGCTTGTAATCATTGAAAGAGAATCAATAAAATCATCAAAACTTCATAGTGGACGTAGGCAATACGCCGAACCACTTTAAATTGCTTGTCTGTGCATTTTATATTCCTGTTTGTTGGAGTTTTGTTAGATAACCTCTGTTTTACATTTACAATCTTCACTTTATCTCTTCAAATAACTCCCGAAGAGTGTTGTGTCCATTTTTGGTACAAACACTTTGGTGCTTTCACTGAGAGAACCCAGTTTTTTCTCCTGCTCCTTGGATCTACCATCGATACCGGATTGCATACATCCAAGAGGAAGATCCAGATATCTAATTCGGAATCCTACCACTCTATTCAGATTTGCATAAAATCTAGGAAAGGACTCCACTACTGAAGATGGTTAGCACAAGAACTGGCGCTACCGCTACAGAGCAAGAAGGCCGAGATAGGCAGAATCCCACACAGCAGCCTTCTTCTAATCAAGACAATACCGCTCACTCGGACTCGACAGGACTAGTCACCCGACAAGAGTTTCAAGTATTGCTCCAGGAGTTGACACAAAGCCGTCAGCAGTTGGCTGAACAGTTGTACGCCAATATCGAGCTGACCAACCAGCTAAACCGCCGGGGCCACAGAAGGCCCAGGAGAGATGATGCCTCCAGAGCATCCACCGAAAGCTCAGCGTCATCTGACTATCACCACAGGACTACCCGTCCTCGGTTAGAGGGGAGTCGCGCTCAAACTACGGGATATCAACCCGCCTTGACCGTCGGTCAATTGAGAGCAGGACCGTCGACCAGCTTTCAAACAGGCCCCTCGACACGAGGAGGCACTGCTCCACAGTACACCACGGACAACCGCGCTACAACCGCCGCGGTGGAGACAGGGTTGATACCCGGAATCAGTCAGAGCTGAATAATCAGCAGCGTGAACATACTCCATACTCCTGAACCATATGTCCCAGAAGACGCTGAGCCAAGGAGGCGAGACACGGACCGTCGACAGCGCCCGGTCCAGACTCGCACTGTGGAACCCGACCACACCTTAGCTCAGCAGCCTCAGAATCTGCCAGTGTCGGATATATCAACCATGATACGTCAGATGATACGCGAGAGTCAGGGGCTCACTAATGATGACTGGAGGATTTCTCGTAGTCACACCCCTTTCACAGACGAAGTGTTACACGTTGAACCCCCTAGGCGATTCAGAATGCCAACTCTCCCGATGTATGAAGGAAATAGTGACCCCAACCAACATATTCTGAAATATGAATGGTCGATGAGCGCTGCAAGGGCTGACGATGCAGTGAAGTGTCGAAGTTTCCCCGTCTCTCTGGGGGGAATCGCGACGATGTGGTTCACACGCCTACCACCTAGATCAATTTCTTCATTCGATCGATTGGCCAAGAGGTTTGTAGAACAGTTCCGTATGCATGTTGCCAGGCCAAAAGACGTTAATACCCTGTCCAGCGTCACTCAAGCCCATGGAAAAACGCTCCGGCGTTACCTGGAGAGGTTCCACGCAGCGTGTGTTGAGATCACTAATCCTAACGATAACTCAATCTTGATGGCTCTGACCAAGGGGATTGATCCTGATTCTGAGTTTGGGAACTGGCTAGCAGGAAAACCGCCCGCATCGTTGGACCGTTTTTACTCCAAGGCCGCTTAATTCTTGCGGCAAGAGGACGCAAAACAGTCTAGGAAACAGGATGATGCGAGGCCCAGTATTGAGGGAATATAGAGTAATGTAGTAGTTAAACAATCCGGTGAGAGTTCCGGGAAAGTCCAACTGAACATACAGAATAAGCAAGCCCAGCCGAGAGGGAACAATAGCCAAGACAAGAAAAGGGATCAGAACCGAGGTCCATGGCGCAGAGCTCAAATGTTTGACAATTACACACCGTTAAATACGTCACTGGAAAATGTGTACCTACAGACTTGCAACACTGTACAGTATAAGAAGCCTGCTCCGGAACCCTCATCGGAGAGGCAGGTTCAGACAGGAAAGTTCTGCAGATTCCATGAAAGCTACGGACACAATACCAACGAGTGTCGGCATTTGCAGGACCTCATCGAAAAGTTGATCAGAGAAAGGAAGTTGGATCAGTTTGTACGGGCACCGCAATCTAGTGGAGCGGGCCCTTCAAATCAGAATCGTTCACAGGACCAGGAAAGACAGGAAGAACCCGCCCGTGCAGGCGGGAGATTGGTTATTAATATAATCAGTGGTGGTCCTCATCCAGCGGACAGAAGCTGGGGGGAAATGGTGTCGTATGTTAGTTCTATCAGGCATGCGGACTTCGAGTGTTGTAGTAATTGCGAAGACGGAACCCCGGTTAAACAACAGAAGATAATATCTGACGATATCGTGTTCAAGAGTCGAGACGCTGATAAAGTCGAAGCCCCTACAATCGACCCACTAGTCATATCTGCCCAGGTAGGTCCTGCTTGGATGAAGAGGATCCTGGTTGATAGTGGAAGTTCTGTGAATATCTTGCTTAAACGGGCTTACGACTTAATGAAGATGGAGGCAAAGGATCTGAAACCTTGCCAGTCTCGAATCCACGGTTTTAACGGGAGTGCTACGATACCCGTTGGAGTTACTGAACTACCGGTTGAGTTGGGGGTTGGAGAACGCCGGAGAGTCCGGATGCTACAGTTTGTCGTCTTGGAGATTGATTCACCTTATAACGCATTTTTGGGCCGACCGGCCCTAGCCGAATTCAGGGTGGCCATCGCCCCATGGTGCTTAACTCTGAAGTTCCCCACCGATCATGGGATTGGAGTTGTTCAAGGAGATCAAGCCACGGGAAGGGCCTGTTATGTTGCTGAGCTGCGCGGGGCACAACGCAAAGAGAAGGGAAAGGGCGTAGAGGAATTTCTCTACGTCCGTTCCATTGATAATTGACAATTGATGCCTGGGCCTCGGCCCGGGCACCATGACCAATTCCTGAAAGACCTGGACCCTAGGGACAATGAGGATAAAGACGAATCTACGGAGAGTCAAGCTTCTCCAGCCGAACTGACTGTGGACGTCCCAATCGGTGAGGATGATGATTCAAAGATGCTGAAAGTCGGGTCTCAGTTGAACCAGCAGACACAGCAGGAATTGGTCGAGTTTCTTCGGGCGAATCTCGACGTCTTCGCCTAGACACACTCTGACATGTGCGGAATCTCGCCAAGCATTGCATGTCACTCCCTGAATATAGATCTGCGACATGTCCCAGTAAAGCAGAAAAGGCGCGGTATGGATCCAGAGAGATCTGCCGCCCTTAAGGAGGAAGTCGACAAACTACAATCGAATGGGTTTATTCGAGATGCCCTGTATCCAGAATGGGTATCTAACCCCGTGCTGGTCCGAAAACCTAACGGAAAGTGGAGAACCTGCGTTGATTATTCTGACCTAAACAAGGCCTGTCCAAAAGACAGCTTCCCACTTCCACGGATTGATCAGCTCGTAGATTCAACGGCCGGACATGAGCTGCTATCCTTTATGGATGCTTATTCCGGCTACAATCAAATACCCATGCATTTGCCTGATCAGGAACATACCAACTTCGTGACCGATCTGGGACTCTATTGCTACAAAGTCATGTCGTTTGGTCTAAAGAACGCTGGAGAAACATACCAACGCTTAGTCAACCGGATGTTCGCTGATCAGATCGGAAAGACCATGGAGGTTTACGTGGATGACATGTTGGTGAAGTCTCGATTCTCCACAGATCACGTCAGAGATTTGGATTCCATGTTCAGCATCCTCCGGGAGTATGGGATGAAGCTCAACCCGCTCAAGTGTCACTTCGGCGTCGCATCTGGAAAGTTCCTTGGGTTCATTGTCAATGCTCGAGGGATAGAAGCCAACCCTGAGAAAATCTGGGCTATAAGAAATCTGCAAACCCCTAGAACCATAAAGCAAGTCCAGAGTCTCAACGGAAAGGTCGCAGCATTGAGCAGGTTCATTTCAAAGTCCACCGATAAATGCATTCCTTTCTTCGACCTAATTCGGAAGGGAAAACGAAATTTTGAATGGACCACGGAATGTGAAGGCGCTTTCCGATCACTAGTTCAACATCTTTCGACACCTTCGATCTTGTCAAAACCCATGGACCACGAGCAATTATACCTCTACCTAGCAGTATCGGAAAATGCGATCAGTGCTGCTCTAGTTCGGGAGGAAGACAAAGTGCAAAACCCGGTTTACTATGTTAGTAAGCGGCTAACGGGAGCTGAAAGAAATTATCCAAGACTGGAGAAACTGGCCTATTGCTTGGTCATTGCCTCAAGAAAGCTCCGTCCTTACTTCCAAGCTCATCCGCTTACTGTGTACACCGACCAGCTGTTACGACAGGTCCTCACGCGGCCTGAGACGTCCGGTAGGTTACTCAAGTGGAACATTGAGCTAAGCCAATTTGATATCGCATACGCTCCACGGAGAGCAATCCAAGGGCAAGTCCTGGCAGATTTCATAGCTGAATTCACCGTTCCCGAAGACTTGCCCGAGACCAGCGAATCTCCCGAGTGCATCTGGAAGCTGTATATTGATGGTGCGTCAAATGACCGATGTTCGGGCGCCGGGGTTGTACTTGAGACTCCCGAGGGCCGATCCATATGTTATGCTTTGAAGTTCGACTTTCGTGCAACTAATAATGAAGCTGAATATGAAGCTCTCTTAACCGGGCTAAAACTTGCCAGAGACTTGCGAATTGTCGCCGTGGAAATTTATTGCGATTCACAGTTAGTGGTATGTCAAGTACGAGGAGAATATCAGGCAAGAGACCGAAGACTGGCTGCTTACTTGGCCCGAGTTCAGGAAATACTAAACCAGTTTGATTATTATGCCATCTATTATGTGCCTCGGGAGCACAATCAGAAAGCCGATTCACTGGCAAAGTTAGCCAGCACAGGTGAAGCGCAGCAAATGGGACTTGTCCCCATTGAAACTTTGGCCTCCCCGAGCATCGATCGGATAGAAATAAACTGTGTGTTTGAAACCGCTCCCAGTAGAGAGTCTTGGATGACTCCGTATCGAAATTACATTGAGAATGGGATGTTGCCTGAGCCTAGAAATGAGAAGAGACAAATTCAGCGGAAAGCTTCGTGGTTCGTCATCCAAAACGGAGTCATGTACAGGAGAGGTTATTCTGTTCCTCTCCTCAAGTGTCTCGCCCATGAGGAAATCAAACGAGTGTTACATGACGTACACGAAGGAGAGTGTGGCGATCATACCGGAGGACAAGCTCTCGCTAAGAAGATACTCCGATATGGGTATTACTGGCCGACAGTGAACCGAGATGCGGCAAACTATGCCAGGAAGTGCGATAAATGCCAGATACACGCCCGGATTCCAAGAGCATCGCCTACCGAAATAACCCAAATGGTCAGTCCCTGGCCATTCCCGATGTGGGGCATCGATATCATCGGCGCTCTACCTTTGGCGAAAGGCGGTGCGAAATATGCCATCGTTGCCGTTGACTACTTTACAAAGTGGGCTGAGGCCGAAGCCCTTGCAACCATTACGACAAAGAAAGTGATAAATTTCATGGTTCGCAACATCATCTGTCGATTTGGACTCCCGCATACCATCATCACTGATAACGGAGCCCAATTCGAGAGTGCGGAATTCAAAAATTTCTGTCAACGATTTCATATCCATAAAAAGTTCTCGCCTGTCGCACATCCCCAGGCGAATGGACAGGTTGAAGCTGTCAATAAAGTTATAAAATCCATCCTGAAGAAACGACTGGAAAAGGCCGGGGGCAAGTGGGTCGATGAACTTCCTATGGCGTTATGGGCCTATCGAACGACTCACAAAACCATGACCGGACACACTCCGTTTTCCCTATCTTATGGCTCAGAGGCCGTCATTCCGGTCGAAACGGAAGTGTTTTCCCATCGCGTGACTTACTATGATCCGAAAACGAACGCTATACTCATGGCCGAATCTTTGGATCTATTGGATGAAAAACGGGAAGAGGCTGACTTGAGAGCAGCCGCACATCGAAGTCGGGTCGCCCGACTATACAACGCCAAAGTTCGACCTCGAACCTTTGAACTCGGTGACCTTGTACTCAAAAGAATCTACCCAGTTCCTTCACACATGAAGCCGAACTGGGAAGGACCGTATGTGATTACACGAAGACTCGGAGATGGCACGTTCAAGCTATCGACCGTTGACGGTCTCGATTTGCCAAGGGCTTGGAACAGCGAAAGTCTCCGTCGCTACTACATATGACAGGCTCTATTTACTTCATTCTATTTTAGCAATTTGTTTCTGCATTTCGAAATTTGAATTTTGTAATAAGGCAACTGACTTTGCCGCATTTTCTTATTTCAGCAATAAAATGCCACTTCTTCGAGCCAGAGCTGTGATTCATTAAGTACGATATACGACATCACGATGCACGAAGAGCTAAATCCCATCACGCAATGGGACTTATTCAAATGGGGAGTGGCTGTGATACGACCGGCCACTCACTACGTGAAACCCGAGCTCGGGGGCAAGCCATGACACCAATATTGATAGGGTTGACACACGACAATCCTGCCACCAACTCCGTATTCCCAGAGTGCGAAACGGAGTATAAAACAATCAACTTTGTATTCCCAGAGTGCGAAGCGGAGTATAAACAATCAACTCTGTATTCCCAGAGTGCGAAGCGGAGTATAAACCTTCAACTCCGTATTCCTAGAGTGCGAGGCGGAGTATAAACCACCAACTCCGTATTCCAGAGTGCGAAGCGGAGTATAAACAATCAACTCCGCATTCCCAGAGTGCGAAGCGGAGTATAAACATTCAACTCCGTATTCCCAAAGTGCGAAGCGGAGTATAAACCTTCAACTCTGTATTCCCAGAGTGCGAGGCGAAGTATAAACCACCAACTCTGTATTCCCAGAGTGCGAAGCGGAGTATAAACAATCAACTCCGCATTCCCAGAGTGCGAAGCGGAGTATAAACATTCAACTCCGTATTCCCAGAGTGCGAGACAGAGTATAAACCTTCGACTCCATATTCCCAGAGCGCGAAGCGGAGTATAAACAACTAACTCCGTATTCCCAGAGTGCGAAACGGAGTATAAACAATCAACTCCGTGTTCCCGGAGTGCGAAACGGAGCATAAAACAACTAACTCCGTGTTCCCAGAGTGCGAAGCGGAGTATAAATGACCAACTCCGTGCTCCCAGAGTGCGAGACGGAGTACAAACATCAGTCAACTCCGTGTTCCCAGAGTGCGAACAACCGCTTGCGAGATGACTTATATCCCCGGAGTGTGGATGAAACGATTCATAAGAGAACAAGTGTAGTTCGACCACTCGGTCCTCGCTTGATGCAATCACAAGCTGATCATCACAACTTAACCCTGGAACTGGGGGCAGAGGCAAATGTTAATCATTACCCGAAACTGTGCGATGCTCAGCTCTGATGCGATCCCCTATCACAACTCAAGTCCGAGATTTCCATACTTAATAAGCAAAATGAGCTATTCTTGAAACAATAGAATAATGCAAGTACACCGGACCGAAGTTCGAACACTGCAATATTCAAGCATAGAAAGGAACATAAGCTGAAACTAGAAGACAAAATTTTATTTTCAACCAAATCAAAGGCAACGGTTCATACACGAGCCTTTCCAAAATAATCCTACTTGTAGGGGCCGAGCCCGCATCTAAACACGGCCTACAAAAAGGGAAAAAAGAAAAGTGACAAGATCCCTGACTGCCAAAAAAGAAAAATATGTCCAAAAGGAGTGGCTAATCCTTCTGCTTCCTCAACTTCTTCTTCCTCGAGGAGCTACTGGAGTCACCAGTACTCTTTCGCTTGGAACCTTTCTCCTTAGGCAGGCTCCTCCCGGGTGAAGGCATAATGCCGACGTCCTCGTCCGAGCTGGACTCTATGGGAATGCTTCCCACAGGAGGAGTTGGAGGAACAAAATCCGCAGCCGGAGGAGGGACTGATACACTAGTATCAATAAGCGTGCCCCCAGGAGACACAATCATAAGAGGAGTGGGGCACTGTGTTGCTGCTCCGCCATCTACGCTGCTGCCATGCGCCGCGGCCGCCATCTCGGCATTAATCTCAGCCAACATCGCCGCTTCCCGTTGTGCTCTGGCCTCGCTATGGGCTGTGATAGTCTGAGTTGAAGTGTCAGAAGTAGACGAGAATCCACCCAGGCCAAACGGCAGGTCCGCAAAAGGATCACTCTGACAGCCGAGGAGCTCGTTTATCATCTGTTCATCGAAAGAAAGTGAGCTCCCCTGCGTTACTCCGACTGGTGCCATTGCCGTGACGGAGGTCGCCTCAGAAATGATGGCTTCTGGCACTTGGCCTGGTTCTTGGGCGGTGAAAGGCGCAGCTGGTGCAACCTCCATCACTGATCAAAGAAAAAGAACATGTCGTTAATGTACACTTCGACACAGACTCTTCAATCCAAATATACAAGAAGTTAGTTCAGAGTACCTTCCTCGGTTTGGCTCGGGGTCGTCTGAACGACTTCGGAAGGATGCTCCTTAATAGGAGATAGATGCGGTCGGTCTGGATCATATGCCGGAATAGGCTGGGAGTCGATCATTGGAGTTGGCTCAGATTGAGATGACACGATTATCTCAGAACTCATGACATGGTGCTCTACACCAGAGCTTTCTCCGACTTCCTAAGTTTAGGCACCAAGCCTCTCCTTATCGTGGGAAATCATGGAGTCATGGAGAACCTTCTTTTCGTCATCATTGAGAATGCGGTTCTCCAGCTCGAATTCATCAAGGGCTTCATCAGGGTGCCCAGACTTCTCCTCATCAACCAGTAAGTTCCAGGCGTTATAGAGATGCGTGGGGTAATCGTCAAGCCATGTCAAATCTCGGTGCCTTAGCACATTGGCATTGTAAGTGACGAGTAGCTCTTCTACCTCGGCCTCAATCCTGGCCTCCGCCTACCGTACCTTCTCGTCAACCCCAGCTTCAGCTTCGCGAGCTTGTTGCATAGCCGCTTCCTTCTCCTTTCGGAGCGTCACTACCTGATCATAGGCCTCCTGCGCAGAGACATTAGCTGCGTCTTTCTCTTTCGCCATCTCGGAGAACTTTGATTTCAGCTCATTAAGCTCCTTAAGAGCGGCATCCCTCTCGGCGGTAATGGTGGTGTTCCTATGACCCATGTCCTCGATGGTGGTATAATGCTCTTGCTTCATCCTGGTCATGGCAGCGTTTACTTCATCAACCTTTTTTAGGGCCTCCATTTCAGATTTACGAGAAGACTCAGCCTCCGCGTTGAGCGCTTTTATGATTCGGTCATTGTGACCCAACTCCTTCTCAAGCTTCTCAATGGTGACGCCCCGATCGAATGCCACTTTGGACGCTTTCCTCGCGGCCCATCCCCATTCCCTATACTGGAAGAAGATATCCGCAACATAATCATGGATAGTGGTTTCAGCGGTTGGCGGAATTCTCCTCAAGTGCGGAGGGAAGACATAACCATCAAAGCAGATGTCGGGAAATTCCTTCCTCATATGTGCCAATTTAAGCGCTCCTTCACTGGACGCATCAGTCGGGACCGGTGTGGTAGCCGAAGAGGTGGCTATTTCAGTCCTGCGCGGAGGATCGGGCCTCGAAGCTTGAGAAGGTGGCCTAGGCCGTGAAATTTCAGGAGGACGAGTAACTGCTACCGTAGGAGGTGCGGAGGTCCTGGGAGGAGGAGAGCGAGATCGGGATTGGTGAACGTATCCCCTGTCTCTGTCAGACTTCTCCTGACCAGAGTGTCCTGAGTTGTAATCCCTCTCGCCCTCTCTCCTGCGTGGCTCATGATAACGGCGCTTGTTGCGCAAACTACCAAGCACAGAACTTTGCCCAGACATCGTACCTGAAAAGCAAACCACGAAAAATCAGTAGCTGTTTGCAATATGTTGTTTACGGTTAGGAAAATGTGTTGTGCCGTGAAGAGTGTGTGAATGTGTAACCCCCCGGACCAACCAGAAGTGTCAATCGCACTGGCAGGAAGAGACTCGCTAACATCGACGATATGTCGCGGTCCACCCAATTCAACGTCGTGTTGCTCGGGCTCGATGTCCGGGATTGGAGGGTCAGCAGGCCCTTCGAATTGATTTTCAGCTTGCAGGGAGGGTGCATCCGCAATTCTAACTCCTGACAGGGGGCGGTGTAAAACCACCGACTTCCGCCTCCCGGATTTAGGCTGTTTGGAGGCCACCGCTTTGCCTTTTCTCTTTTCATCAGAATCCAGGATTGCATTAGCAGGTCCGACCAACGGTTCCTCGTCGGTATGAGTTCTATCGGAATCGGGTTCCTCAATTATCACGACCCTGGGTTTCTTCCGCTTGACCTTTTCTCTGGAGACGGTCTTTAGTGCACCATCGAGCCTTATGCTCTGCCTCCGTCCGATCAACCCAAGAACTCTAAGGTTCTGGTCCGTCAGTAGCAATTCGATATTCCTTTCTTCGCTAGGAATTTCTTGATGGACACGAACTATCTCTTTATAGTAGCCACCTTCAGGTCGCTGGATTATTGCTGAAAGAAAAGGAATGGGAGATATGAGTTTAGTTTCATTCAAAAATTGCCCCGTCAATTACTTGGAAAAAGACAATGCTTACGTCTAAACAGCCATCTTCGGGCAAACCCCGGCGGACATCGGACATAGAACCACTCTCACTTGAAGTAGCTCAGCCTAGTCCACGACCCCGTGACAACTTGGCAGTTTCTTACAGACTCCAAGAATGTAAAAGATGGGCTGTCAGTTCGACTTTTGAAGTTGAAGAGGTATCTTATCTCGGTCGGGCGGGGAGGTCGGTAGAGGTATTCCATAAATGCGATGAACAAGCCATTGAGTGAAGCATATCCATTCGGATGTAGCTGAGACGGAGCAATATCCAGGTAAGCCAACACCTCTCTTATGTAATCGTTGAACGGAGGAAGTGTACCGGCTGCACATGCATGTCGATTAAAGGCAGTATACCCCTCCGGGGGATTGTGTGGTCTGTCGTCCGGTCCAGGCAACATCACATCGTCCAACAATAAGCCATGCCTTAAGCATATTCTCCCTAGCATATCTTCAGAGATATTGGACGGGACAGAGTCAGGTGGACTATTGATGAAGGACGCATCGGGTAACTCGTCCGGGGTCGGACCAATAGCTTCGGCCTCGATGTCCGGAATCTCAAGTCTGGAAGGGGTTATATTCTGAGTTTCTTGTTGCTGCGGGCTTGATGGTTCCATAACTAGCTAACTCACGAGAAATCATCATTAGACGATAAACAACCCGTGCATTCCCCAGTGCAAAGTGTATGAATGTGTTGTGCAGTACAAATGTTGTGCATGACTTGAGCAAATTCTACGAAGTTAAAGGAAATATGCAAAAGATGAAACTTTGGAAGTCAGACCGGAAATGACCGTCATCGCTGACCGTCACGACCGTGCCACCCGGGTACTAACGATCGATTCAGGTTAAAGTTCCTTTATACTTTTTGTTCTCGTTAAATAACAGTTCCATCGGCGAGCTTCGAAAGGCAGTCAAGATCAATTGTGCAAGCCAGAAGCTCGTTGGAGTCAAATGTTTGGATATTCAAAGTTTCTTTAAGTTCGTCCAAATTTAGGTTGGAATCGACCGTTGCATTTCATTTTGTATCGAGTCATGAAGATCCTGCATCGCAGCCCGGCTGTGTTCGAATCGATACATTCGTATCGATCGTCTCAGAATGGGAGACGTGTTCGTATCGATCGCACTAGAATGAGGGTATTTTGTATCGATCGAGTTCGACTCGGTACATTCGTATCGGTCAGGCAGGGGTGAGAGCGCTTCAATTTGATCGATTTCGAATCGATACGAATCGTGTCGATCGGAGGCAGATCAATTCGAATCGATCGGATTCGCCACTTTCGCATCGATCTGAAGACAATAACTTCACAACGATTGCCGCTCTCGTCTCCCTATCAATACAAACGTATGCTGACTAGATCGATTCGAATAATCCAATTTCAGATCGACACGCGACGAAGATAGGATGGTTTCCTCCATATCTCCTTCTTCCCCAAGGGATCTCAACTCCATGGCCACGAGCTGTCCCCCAATCTCGTCTTATCTCGTCCAGATCTAAAATTCGTGAAAACTGGACGAAAAAGCAGGAAGGATGACTGGGATCTCGTGATTCGACGTTGCTAACATGACTCTGTTCGTTCATTACCTGATTTCAGCAATTACACTCAAAGAATCAAAGGCTTGGTTCGACTCGAAAGCAAACAGTTGTCTCTCAGTTTATCGATACGAAGGTAAAAAAGAGAATAGAGAGCAACAGTAAAAAGTGAAAAGTAAAAAAGTGAAAGTGGGACAAGTCCCAGGTATTTATATGGGGCGGAGAGGAAGATTGGGCCGTTTCGTCTCCCAGTCATTTTGACCGGTCACAACCAGTCCACCAAATGCCGATTTCGAATCCTAGGGACTCTGCCTCCTTCGAAGCCAAATCGACAACAGGATCCATTAATACAAGGCATTGTGATACTAATCGATTCGAAAATAACAATTTTTCAACAATCGACCCTTGAACCATACAGACCTATCGGTGTGAACGTCGATTTGGTATCCATCAAACAACGTATCGGCACTCACGCTCGTTTCGAGTCCACCAGGCTTCATCGGTTCGTAGCGCATAGGAAAGCCACTTGAAGATGATGGGTCGGTGCAAACGCTCTCTTCGAATCCATCGAGCTGTGCATTCATCGAGACGAAATGTTCACCAGACTCCATCGGTTCGAAGCATCCGTTTTGAGAGCCATCGACTCACAACAGGTCAGGTTTATCGATATGAACTCAATATTCATGTCTGTTAGAATCCATCGATACGAAGAAATGCCTCCAAACTTTTTACCATGGCGCCATGAGGGAATCAATACAAGAGGGTGGTTAAAAGCGACCATCAGGCGTCGTTTTAACTAAAATTTCAAATTGGTTCAGGAGAGAATCAATGCAAAAATTCAACAACGACCTAAACTAACGATGAGTTGCAAACTTGCAGCTTTTCAAAGCATGTCATGTTTTCACAAAACGTACTTTGGGGGGCAAATGTTATCCCGCCTTTTGGCAAGGCCAGGACACCAAGGAATTGATTGGATTCCAAATATCTCTTGTCATGGATATCGGTGAATTTTGTCCGAGTCTGGATCAAACTACAATTGATGAAACATGACTAGTAGAGCAAAGGAAGCCAACGTTCCAAGTTTCAAGCCAATCCGAGTTCATATGCTCAAGTTATGATGGATACAAGTTGGAGGGGAAAGCAGATTTTCGTATCCATCAAGGATGTTCATTTCGAATCCATCAGGGAACATCATTTCGTATCGATAGAGATTACCTTGCTTCGTATCCATCCAGCCCGTGTCCATCATCTGCTTCACATCGGCGAGTTCCCATGGTTTCGTAACGATCAGGTTGGTAAGGTTCGAACCCATCGAATTAGCGACAGTCGGGTTCGAGTCCATCAGCAGATGGCACGTCTCGTATCCATCAGTCAATGCCTGCTTCGTATCCATCGAAGCCACCGTTCTTCGTATCCATCGAGGAATTACACTTCGTATCCATCAGAAGACCTTGCTTCGAGCCCAGGCCCAGCGACTTTCTCGTATCTAACAAGTCAACTAACTAAGGTGACGTGTCATCCCTCGATGCGAATGCGCCGAGATATATGGAGTGGACGCAGTCGACTCGGAGTGAAGACCAGATCGAGACGAAGTGTGCGCTCCACGTCTTCCCGGGGATGCGTGACACCATCGATTCGAAGCCATCAATTTGAAGAGATGGATTCGAACCAAACAGCCCAGCAAAGAATATCACTTCATATCCACGGTATCTTTCGATCCACTGATCCAAATACCATGAAATTTTCACTGAAGGTCGCACACATACTGAGGAACATCTCCACCAAATTTTAGCTCATTTGGACATCATCTTGATCGATACGAAATGGATTCGTATCGATTGCAGATCGAGGCAAAACTTTCTGGAAACGGTCGAGTGGGTCCCCTCACGTGCCAGACCAAATCTCCCGGAGTTTGAGCGAGATTTAAGCCTCCTACGCCTATAAATAGAGCTCCAGAGCCTACAGAAAAGGGATCTTTTCTCTGAAGCATCCAGACTTTGCCGGATTGAGATTTGCATCCTACTTTTGCTGTCAAATTCGAATTCTAATCTGTAATCCGTTGTTCATTGCAATAACCGCTTGTAATCATTGAAAGAGAATCAATAAAATCATCAAAACTTCATAGTGGACGTAGGCAATACGCCGAACCACTTTAAATTTCTTGTCTGTGCATTTTATATTCCTGTTTGTTGGAGTTTTTGTTAGATAACCTCTGTTTTACATTTACAATCTTCACTTTATCTCTTCAAATAACTCCCGAAGAGTGTTGTGCCCATTTTTGGTACAAACAATACTCAAAAAAGTTGTAAACCTCATTTTGGACTCAATGGAAGTGGTCTCGAGTCCCAATTCGACTGTTTACAAAAGTATCTTTTCAGACTTTAATCCGATTAACGATGTTATATTTAAATAAAACATTTAAATATACAATCGTAAAATATGCAGGTTGTTACAGACTCCCCTCCTTAAAGAAATTGCTTCCTTGCAATAATTAAGAGGAAAATAAAAAGTAACAACCATAAAAGCATATCAACACAAAAGAAGAAATTTTTAAATGAAAAGTTCACCATAAAGAGCACAAAAGAGTAAGTCCGGATGTGTTTGCTCATAAGTCAAATTTGGTGAAACTTCTATTTCTTCAATTACATCGGGCTCAAGAATAGAATCAGAATCACGAAGGCATTTTCGTAGTTGAGAGACGTGGAATACGTCATGAATAACAGAAAATTGAGCCGGTAATAAAAGGCGATAAGCCACGGAACCAATACGTTCGGTGATGGGAAATGGACCAACATATCGAGGTGCTAACTTTCCCGATTGACTGAAACGCTCAACACCCCTCATAGGCAAAACACAAATGAACACCAACAAAATTTGGACCTAAAACCAGCTTCTCACCGGCTTCAAACCAACACGAAGGAAATCGGCACGGCCTTCCGTAGAGTGCCTCAAAAGATGCCATACCAATACTAGATTGGAAGCTATTATAGGGAGAAAACTCAACAAGAATATGATCTTCCCAACTTCCACCAAAATCAAGAACACATGCACGAAAGAGATCTTTAAGAGTTTGATTCACACGCTCGGTTTGTCCATCAGACTGAGGATGATAAGTGGTGCTAAAATTAAGCTTTTTTCCCAAAGCTTTTGAAGACCTTACCAAAATCCACTAGTAAAATAATGGATCACGATCGCTAACAATAAAAGTAGGAACTCCATGCAATTTAACAATTTCTTTGACATAGAGTTTAGCCAAAAGAGGTACGGTCTAAAAGAGAATGATGAGCCTCAAGGCTACACAAAACAAGAGATGAACATGAATCGGATTCACGATCTCGAATCTCACAAGTGGACAAAGTCTCGAGATCACTCCATTCGGATATCATCATGGAAACAACCGCTTGTTGCTTACGACTAAGGGCATCAGCAACTCGATTGCCCTTTCCGGGAGTATAAAGAATATCAAAATCATAAGATGCAAGGAACTCGAGCCAACATTATTGACGCAAATTAAGTTCCTTTTGAGAAAATAAATACTTCAAAGATTTACGATCGGTGTAGAGAACAAATTTCTCTCCCAAAAGATAATGTCGCCAAATTCTAAGAGCGAAAACAATGGTCGCGAGCACTAGATCATGGATGGCATATCTAGTCTCGACAAGCTTTAATTGTCAAGAAGCATATGTGATAACACATTCCCTTTGCAAGAGAATGACACCCAAACCAATACGACTAGTATCGGTATAAATAATCAATTCTTGGTTCCCTTCAGGAATCGCAAGAATAAAAGCATCGGAAAAGAGTTCTTTTAATTGATCCTCTTCCCCGAAAAGCTAAGACATTCAAAATTACAATTAACTTTATGTAATTATCTTTTTAGAAAAATTTACTTATTACAAGTCAATTTACTGTGTCTGACTGTCTCATCATAGCATTTAGGAGATTTCTATCGATAACGTTGATCAAGCGCATCGACCAAAATTCTTAAAGCACTCAATGGGCAAAACAACACAAAATCATCTTCTATATGATAAACATGTCTCTTATAAATTTTACGAATATTCTTTGCTTGTTTCAAGAACAAAATCCATTTATGCTTATAAATATCTTATTAAAAAGATTTGCAAATTTTAAATTGTTGTTTTCATCCATAATCAATGAATACAAGGATAACTCATCGAGACGGGAGCGATCGGACGATCATCCATAATCAATGAATCCAGTATTCTCAGCCTAGCCCCCAAAAGGGGCAAAATTCCAAACGGGAGCGATCGGACGAGCATCGGAGACTAGGGATTTATGCCAAGCGACAACCCAGCCTTATAGGCTCTTCGATACACCCCAACAACGTGTTCAAACATCAAAGATAGGATTTTTAAAGATTTGACTTCAAAACACCAAAAATTAGAATATTCATCAAACCAATTCAATTCAAAAGTAAATGAACAAGGAATAGATGTTAGGAATTACTACCAAACAACTATCAAAGATATAGACATAGAGGTGAGTTCAAAAACTCACCTTTTCAACCCAAAACAACAAATGAGAAGCTCTAAAGCAAAGGAAAGGCCAATTCCTCTTCAACTTCAACTCAAGAAGCTCCAATCTAAGCTAATAAGCAAATTTTTTCTAAGTTAGGGTTTAGGAATTTCTGAAATTGAAGAGAGATTGAGATAGAGAAGATGGAGAGGATGCTTACCTAAGCTTCTCTTTGATTTTGGAGCTAAAGCTTGAATTCCTAATAGAAACTAGGGCTTAGGAATTTTGATTTCTTTTCTCTTCCCCCATTTTTACTTTAGCTTGAGTGTTAGGAAATGTTATGAAGGAATGAAGAGGAGTGGAGTGGGAGTTAGGGTATTAGATGGGTTGGGTGTTAGGTTATTGGGTTGAAACCCAAACCCAAAGCCCCAAATGAAAATATCAAAATTTCATTCAACTCCAAACATACCGATGTTTATACTCAAAAAAGTTGTA
The DNA here is from genome assembly GCA_030737815.1 of Allium fistulosum. NCBI lineage: Eukaryota > Viridiplantae > Streptophyta > Magnoliopsida > Asparagales > Amaryllidaceae > Allium > Allium fistulosum. The sequence goes on along the minus strand of CM060908.1, from coordinate 530,452,636 downwards.
AACGTCATTTTGGACTCAATGGAAGTAGTCTCGAGTCCCAATTCGACTATTTACAAAAAGTAGCTTTTCGGACTTTAATCCGATTAACGATGTTATATTTAAATAAAACATTTAAATATACAATCGTAAAATATGAGGGTTGTTACAGGCTTCCTTTTCACTCTTCCTTTGGCTATAAATAGCTCACCCACTCATCACATTTTTTCACTTTCTTCACTCTAGCCTAACTTTCTCATATCAAACTGAAATGAGGAATGTATTTTTCGAAACCCTTCAAAATTTTAGTGGCTACGACTTTCTAGTTGACCACTTCTCCCCATTTCAAAGTTAGCTATGCTCAAAACTCTATTTTCTCCAAAGCATTTTCGAGCCCAGTTTTAATAGCCGAAAATACCTCATTTTCATTCAAGTATAACTTCTCCGAAACCGAGCCAAATGATGTAATTGTTTCTATCAAATCGTGTGAAATTCCAGTGGCTACAACTTTCATGTTTGGGACTTCTACTATTTTTGAGTCTAGCTATGTCAAAATACCACTTTTTTACAGTGCATTTTCGGTGTTTGTTTTGATGAATCTGAGAATATCTCTTCTTCTCTTGGCAATAACTTCCTCATAACTAATCCAAATTAGATGGTTCATTTTTTGAAACAGTAGAGAAAAGAATTTCCTACAACTTTCATGCTGACCACATTTCCAAATTCAGAGAGTTGAGTATGACCTAGTTTTTGGTTTAGTTTTCAACAAATTCAATAATAATCCAAAGTCCTACACCTCATTTCCCATGCTTGGCCGAGCACCACTTTTGTCATGGAATGGCCGATCATACTAGGAGGCAAGGTGTTGGGGTTCGTGAGCTCGGATCATGAGATTAGTGAAGCTATAGCCTTTTTCCGATAAGAAATTAATGGTGAGAACTCCTAAACTACTATATTTTATTTTGAATGATGATATGATGTTTGCAAATGGATGTTTAATATGCTTTGATCATCAAGTTTGGTTGTTTTCATATGTATGTTGAATATATATGCAAGTTACGAAAATACACGTCGATAAGCATACAGGAAATCACTTTCCTTGAATTAATGAAATGGTGTGTGTGGAATTTTTAAACCTCTTAAAAATGGTTTAAAATGTATTTGAAATGTTTTGTAAACATTTAAAAGTGTTTTGGTGAAGTTTGAAAAGAAATGGAAAATTTAGTTAAAAATAAGTGCGTCGCGTAATGGTAATTCGCGATTTCATGCTATAAAAGTCAAACAAGTGTAAAAGTTGGAATATAGCTCGGAATTCTTCGAGATAAGAATTTTCCGAATTATTATATCCATATCTTTCCAACGAAGAAATAAAATTGAGATTTCAATAAGTGAATTTTGAAATATGAGTAAAACACGTTTTTGAAAAAATCCTGAATTTGCGGTTCGTAATCCAAAATTGGATTTCTTTATAAATGATGTTTTAAATTGTTTAAAAATGTGGAATAAATCTTATAAATCTTTTTAAATGCTTTAAAAGTGATTTGAGTACTAAAAATGAATTTGCAAATGAAAAAGGTCGTTTTAATCAATATAGCTTGAAAAGCACTTTCCGCAACATTTTTCCGCAGCACTTTTTTATAACTTTTGAAATACTATTTTAAACGCAACCGTTCTTTCACAAATCTTTTGTAAATGTTTTTAAATGATTAATAAAGTGTTTTAAAGATTATTTGAAGGATTTATGAAATGATTAAATGTATTAATGATGTAGAGTCGATCAAATAACTTGACCGCCTTATGGCTGTCCTAGGCTTGAGTTTGGAAAACCAGTTTCCTGCTCTCCTTGGCTATCTGGACTGGCCCGACGGATGGGATAGTGAATTTGATTTACTTAAACTAAAATTTTCTAAAGAATAAAGAATAAAGTTTTCTAGCATTAATACGATTTGGATTTTATGGAGATGATCTTCTTGTACTCGGTGTTAAAGCCCGAAGAGGGAACTCGTACTATTCGTGGAATTTAAAAGGTGATTTCACCGTTATTCCGCCGATAGTATTTGTTGAATACGAAGATTGATATTGAGTAGAATTAGATTATTTCTATAGATTATGCTCACATAATATTTACTGGTTTTGGATTAACATCCTCGATAAAATGGTTTCAACTAAATCAAAAGTATGAGTTTTGAATTAAGAAATATTTGTTAAGATTTAAATAAAATGATTAGGAATATTTTCCTAAGAAAAGATGAAAAGATTTGGAAGTTTAAAAAGGGTTTTAAGTAATCAATGATTTGATAAGAGAGGTTTAATGATTCCGTATATATCGGAAATAATGTTTTAGAAATATATATCTTCAAAAGAGATTTTAATAAAAAGAACTTAATCAATTAATTCCCTATTCACGAAACCTCTTTTTATCGATGATTGGATCGAAGGAACAGGGGTCGGATCTAGGGTAACCTACCCGAAAACCACTTCAAACCAATTCATGTTGAAGATAAAAGTATTGAAGATGGAGATATTCATGATGTAGGGCTGCTTACCACTAGTCCTTCGAGGTGAAATTTACCATATCATATATTTATGGTGACAAGTAGTGCTCCATTATGAAAATCTTCGATGCAAGGACTTCTTACTACTAATCCTAGGATTAATTCCCAACAGGATGTAGTAGGAGAGTACCCTCGGTTTCGTTCAGTCCCAGAATGAACTTGTATGGATGGATGTATGACATTACATTCTTGAGATTTCCTCGTTGACTTTTATAAATGTACATCTATTTGGTGGCGGAGAAGGCAACTTCTCTTAGCTTAACACCCTTCTTTGAGACGTATGAGCTCGGAGGTTGTATGTTTGTGGAAGTCAATAGTGATCGAAGGAATGGCAATGTGGCATTCAATGTGGAATGTGTTGTGTGAAAGGTAATCGTGACCTTATGCCTCATCACCCGGAAATGACAAAAACAGGGTAGAAGCGGCAGGGGTATGTGGGTCGCTCCCATGAGGATATGGTCATCACCTTTCTAGATTACCCTATATATTCGAGTGTTGTATGTTATGGCCACGGATTGGTCGGGAACGACCGGGGTGATGTCATATTCGGTACTATCTAGATGGAAGGGGTAGGCCGGTTCTGTGTTGGTTTAGGAGTTTAGTATCTGGACCCTAGGTACATTTTTCTAGAGATGTACTATATGGAAGGTAGTCCCTTACCTTGTCATTTGTATGGAAACCATTCTCCAATAAGTGTCTACCATTTTGTTTGTAGAGCCTAATATGCTGGAATTTAATAATGGTAACAATTTCGGCTAAGATTAGTAAGTTTACTTGCAAATGTTTTCAAAGATATGTCATTAAAAATAATATCAATTATTTTGACGTAAAATGTTTTGGTTATCATAAGGTAAAAACTCGTTCCGTTTTTATGTGGGACATGGTCTTATGAGATACCTTTTTTTTTCAAAATGCGTATTTTGAGTTCTCACACCAATCTCGTGACTGACTTGGAGTTTATTTTCCTTATCCTTAAACTCTGGGTGCCCTAATTTTCCTCGGCCAGCCTGGTAGTCAGGTTTAGTTTAGAAGAAGCTGGATGGAGCTCGAAGCATGGAGTTAGAAGATATATTGAAAATTTTTGTCTGTTTCCACCACACTCTTGTACTATTGTATTCCCAAAATTTGTAAGGACAAATATTTATAACTGTCTGTGTTTTTAACTTTGATAAATGCATTTAAAATTTCCGCTGTAAAGAATATATGTTGAAATAATATATGTTATTTCATTCATTTGAGATTCCATTCTATCTTTATTTTCTTTCTTTCCGGCACTTGGATTTGAGGCACGTGAATACCGAGGATGTATTAGTGTCGATTTTCGAGGGTCGAAAATCCGGTTCGTCGCACAAAATTTCGAACATACAATTCAACAACCAAACAAATAGAAACCATAGCAAGAAATTCTTTCGTTCTCTACCAATTATTATCTCAATCCAAATTCAAACAAGCATGTCAAAGGAATTAATTACTTTTAAATATAGATGTGTGAGTTAAATATATTAACTCACCTTAACCGATTTTGTTTCAGCCTTGACTAAATTGCCATATGCCTTCACCATCCATGCCTAAAACCCAAACCCTAGCTGCTGTCGAGCTCGAGTTTCAAGCCTTCTATGCCAAGGTCGCTGCCTCCACATCAAGCCGAACCTCCCTTGTCGATGCCCCCAATTTTCCTAGCATGAACGAATGCCGACAGCCATCCTCAAAGTTGCGCTTGTCGTTCACCGCATTGCCCTAGTTTCCCCCACGATGGCGCCACATCCTGCTCGTGTTCATCTTGCATCACCGTCATTGAGGCCTCCTTGAAGTCGCGCCTGCCTTCTTTGATCGCCATCTCGTCTCACTTTTTTCCGTTTGATTTCCTACTGAGCGATTTTTAGGGCTTAGGGCAATTTGTATTTGGATTTTGATGGATGAGGGTGTGGGCTGTCCATGTAAGGGAGAGTGAGGAGTTTAAAATTTGGGCTTGTACTCTTATTTGAGCCTTTTTTTTAGTAATACTAATAACATATACTTCACTTTTCTTTTATTTAACCCAATATTTTATTTGTAAATAATTTCCGATCTAATTTGAATTGATTCACACTTTGTTTTACAAATTATATTTCAATATTTGGATAATTCTGTTTAATTCAACACTTATTTCTTTTTATTTAATCATCCATCATATAACTATGAAATATATTTAATTTCTCAAATATTTCAAAGGTATGAAAATTATTCACACTTCTAATAGTTATCATTTATTTCTCAAAATAATCCCAAAGTTCACAAATATTATATATTTCACTAACATGAATTTTAATGAATTTTGGATTTTCAAAAATGCAATTAAAATACTAATTTTAATTTCAAACCAACGTTATCATTTTATTCCCAATAATTCCAAAAATCTAATTTAAATTCTCAAATTTTATTCCAATATATTATTTAAATTTAACTTCAACCATGGTTGTTACACAAACTGTGATTCATTCATTTGTACATTGGACCAATGCCATGACTCGGATTTGTCTCCTTCCTTATTGTTGTGTTCTTGTGTGGTTGGCTTCCCTTTGTCTCGATGAGAAGATTCAGCATTCAGTGTAGATGCTCAAGAAGGTGAGGTACGGACATGTGAAAGAGGTGGACTTTTTGAAGGAGAGGACGTTGAAGTGGAGCTTGATTGTCCTTTAATCTTTCTTACCATCTTAGAGAGTGATGAAATGAATTTTCCCATCAATCAATCCATCTTTCCCATTCGAGTTGAGAAAGATCTCTCAATACCTTTAACTCTCTTCTCTAAGACTTTTGATTATCATGATAACTCTAAGATTTTGGAGAGTTGATTCTGTTAATGAATCATTTGGGTTCGATTGAAGTCGAGCATCATGGAGATCGGTTTCAATGTTACATTGAGTTTCTAGTTGCATAGGCTGAGGAGGACTTGAGGCTTATTGAGGAGGTGGGGTTTGTAATGGTGGTTGTGTTGAGCTTTGACCGCGTTGATTTTGTTGTGAAGTTAATTCATCAAAGCTAATGTGACGAAGTAGGGTGGTAGGCATGTGCATGAGATTAAAAAATCTTCTTATATTATACTTGACTAGTATAGATTCAAAATTAGAAGGAATGATGTCGCGTTGAAAATGGCGAAGAGTCTCATAATATAAGGCGCATATAAGATAGTTGGTCTTCTTCTAAGCCGAAAGTTCTTAATCTCATCATGTATGAATTTGGCCAAATTAACTTGCACTAGTCCAAAGATAGCAAAGAGAGCTTTGTGATCAATTTCATAAATTTGCCCATGGCACCCTAGTCGAGGAATAATGGTGTTTATCAACATTCGACTAAGAAGGCTAGCTCGGGGTCTAAAGAAGCTAGTTTCCTGTTCCGACGTGGAGCCTTCCCAAATTTCATGCGTTATTGCATTTCTTTTTCTATTTAGATAATCCATTAATACATCAATTTGAATTCCCCATTGACCATATCCGAGAGCATTAGTGACATGATTTACATGAATTTTAACTAGTCTACCATAAACATTACTCCTTAACCATCCCTCCTCATCTTGAGGTTTCCAAACATCACTACATAAGTTTGCATAAATAGATAAATAACAAGGGGATCATTGACCACCTTGTTTGTAATGACTCGAAATTTTTTCGCTTTGATTAAGCATATTTAATTAATTTTAAGTATTTAAATAATTGATTTTATATGCCTAAATAACTCATTTTTATTATTTAATAATCATAGTAAACTTGTTTCAAAAAAAATTTCAAAACTAAACAGTTCGGAGAAAAACTGAAAATGTGACTTAAATTTAATTTTTCGGATTTTCGACTTTCCATCGATCAAAAATTGTTGAACTTGTTGTGCACACTAGTGTACATATGTTGACATACATATACAAATAACAAAACACTTTTTACTATTTAAATGGATTTATCTAATCACATTCTAGAATATACTTAAGTAATTAAGTAAAAGAAACCTTCCTTTTCCCTTTAAAACAGAAAAGTGCTAAAGAAGTACCTAAAGAAAAGGTAGTAATGCCAAGTGGCCTAAAGGAAGTGTGTTGCATAAGGTAATGATGGGTAGGGTGTTGCATAAGGTAATAAAGGGTAGTTTCTTTTGTAAAGGAAAGGTGTAGCTTGAATTAAGGAACAGCATATTTACTTTTTTTCCCATTTCACAAATTCTATAAAAGAACACTTTTTCTTTACTTTTCCACTTTTAACTACATTTTCATTTCGTACCCTCTTTCTTACTTCCATTCTCCATCATTTTCTTAAGCAAAATTCATAAAGAAAAACTTCATTTCCCTCATCTAAATTCATAAAAAAGTTCATAAAATTTTTGCCATCACTCTCTACATCACATTCTTCCAAAGTCAAACTTAAAATTCCCTATAGGCATGTGCATGAGCAAATAGGGTTCCTCGGAGTCCTTTGAGTCGTGTTTTTCAAGCGGAAGTTAGTCCTTTTTGGTTGCCGAGGTCAACGGAAGAAATGCTGGCAACTTTGGTTTGATTTGAGTGATTTAAAGGAAAGTTAAGCTCAATTTAAACAACTTAAAGTTTGAGATATGTTGTTGTAATAATTTATGTTGTTTCGCTTATGTGTTTGATCGTATGTAAAAGTATATATGTTTAGTTTGGAGATGTATTTCCACTCGTTTAAAGGAGGCATATGACTTATGTTTTGGAGGGGACTATGGAAAGGTGTCGAAGTGGTTCGTAACGGAAAGGCCGTGACTAATACACCTCGAAAGATTTATAGAGGGACCCAACGGGACCCTTCGAAAATGTTGATTTTACTTTACATTATTATTTTCTATGTATGATGTAATGAAGTGGATGTTGTTGATAGTTGATTTGTTTTCTTGCGACATTGAAATCTCATGTTTTATTTTTATTTTTATGGTTTACTACTTTGTTTTCTAAAGTGTTTTGAAGTTGTTTCCAAACTTAACTTTTGTTTTAAAACCTTCTTGCAAAGATATGGAGTTCCTTTAAATAAAGAAAGAAATATGGTTTAAAAGTTATTTGATGTACAAAACAAGTTTTAAAAGTTATGGTCCATATAGCGATAGTCCCTATGGATGCAGTTTGGAAATCTATGTTTTTAGCAAAGTATAAAAGATTATCTACTTTAGATACTTTGTAATTTGAATGTGTTTTATAAAAGTTGTATAAGTATTTTAAAAGGAGTTAGAAGACTTAAATATATTTTTAAGAATTTATTCAGCTATTTAAACAAAAGGTTTAAATTTTACTCCTTTGTTCAATAATCAAGTTTTGTTAAAAGCGACTGCCTTTAAGGGGAAGTTTTTAACATATACATTTCTAACTATGTTTTAAAGAGTTTTAAAAGTTATTTTAAAAGAGTAAGGAAACATGCATTATAACAATATTGTTGTAATAAATGTTTTCGATAAAAGGAAAGAGATCGTGGACTATAACATTTTTGTTGTGGTAAACGTTTTTGGAAAATTGGAAAGGAAGTTTGGTTTATAACACTTTGTTATTATTAAATAAGTTATTTACTTTATAAAAAGGAAATATGTTGCCTTTTTAAATTAAACTTTAGTTTAAATAAGTGATTTTGGAAAATGTTTTTAATAACAAGTATATGGGAACATTTGGATCCTATTTTTATCTCTAGACTTCGAGGTATGTGAATTTGTTTCAATTTTGAAAGTTACAAGTGAATGTCGAGGCAAGGTCTGAGAGGTAATAATACCCCAACTTGAAAGGCTTCATTTTTAACCGATGAAAAATACTAATTTGAAATCAAAGGCTAAAAATGAGTTTACGGAGTTGGTTTTCCGATTGTTTCAAAAAGACTTTGTTTTATCTAAGAGAGTTCTTTGTCGGTGTCATTAAGTAACAAAAAAAATATGATAAGTAGTGCTAAAATGTTGATATATTTATGGAAAGTAAGTCTTCTTATATTTAGCACTAAATCGATGAGTGGACTTTCCTCTATTTGTGGAATCCAGATTCTGAGTTTTTAGGCAAGGGAAGCAACCAATGCCATGACATATCTAACTTTGATTTTGGGAGAGGGATAGAGAAGTCGGAATGTCAGAAACGTGATGAGTATAAAAGGGTTATTTCTATAAATAGGTCATGATAAACTAAGTATATGGAAGGTACTTAATCTTATACTTGATACTAAATTTTGAGGTATGTAAGCATGTTTCATCTGTGAGAGTTTAAGAATGTCGTCGAGGCAAGGGTAGTTCCCTAACTTGTTCGACATCGTTGTTAATCGAGGGATAGTACGGGGTTGACATCGAAAAGTGGCGATAAGTATATGATGTCCAATTTTCCATATGCAAACTATATATTTACACTAGATAATGGTTTTTCCATTATCGATAACTTGACTTTTTTGACTTAGGAAGTACAGGAAAGCTTCATGTGTTCATACGATTTGAGATTCCCTTAGGGGAACTCATACCTGTGAAATGTCACTCACTTTAAGGGTGAATATTCGAGATTCCCTTCGGACTCTTATATCGTCTGCTTATTTCTGAAAGAACTAGGATTAAGTTGACTGAAAATTATTGATTGTTGGTTTGAAGAGATCTGGATCATATAAGCATGAATTATCCGAAAACCACTTCTTATGGGTATTGCCTGTGAAATGACGCAAATTAGGTCAATAGTTTGGACTGGTGGAGATTGATTGGTTGTCTGAGGTAGTTCTCGAGCCTTCTCTCTTGATTTTTATTGTCATATGCGTTCGAATTAAAGACATCTTGAAGATGATGGGAATTGAAGACAGAGTTCTTTGAAGTGCAAAGGCTACTTGCTACTAATCCTGAGGGCGATTCCAAAAAGGATATAGTAGAAGTAGTGTCTTTGGTTTGTTCATATCCTGAATAGCTTGTTTGGATAAATGCTGGCATTGTGCTCTTGCCTGGAGGGAAGTGTTAGCATTCCAAGTGAGATTTTCTAAAAAGATAATCTTTGCCTTAAGCCTCATACCCAGAAAAGACTAAAATAGAAATTATGTCGCAGGGCTATGTGAGTCGCAGCTATTAAACTATGGTCATCACCTGATCTAGATCGATATTTATGGATTTATGTATGCTAGTGGTCTAGTACAGTTGTAAGCTTGAACCGATGGATGATGATATTTAGTACTATCCAAGAAGGGGTAGGTTGGTCCTGATTCATTAAGGTGCAAGGTTTGTAGCCATGGTACATTTTCTCTAGAGATGTATTGTATGGAAGGTAGTCGCTAACCTTGTCATTGTACGGAATCCATACTCCAATACGTGCCTTACGGACTTAGCTGTACACCTAGTATGTTGGAATGTGAGATGCAAGCATCCCAGCTATGTGATATATTTATTTTAAGCCCTAGACATTATTATAGTATCATAAGATTTTCTAATAAAAATGGTTTAATTATCGTAAGGTAAAACCCCATCTATATTTATGTACGGCGTGGTTTTACGAGATACCTATATTTTTGAAAAATTTTATAACATTAAAAATCCATATGATTTGAGTTTTCTCACGTTGGTTTACCGGACTTATCCGGGTGTTATTTTCTTATAATATCTAGGTCAGACTTGAGTACTTTTCCCAGATTTAGCGATGGACACTTGGAGCTTCAGGAGACGAGCTAGATGCCTCTAAGACCTGATGTATTTTATCTTTTGTTGTATTTCTTGTTTTGTATTTATTAGAATTTGTAAGGACGGGCTATTATAACTATCCAGACTGAAAATAGGTTAGTTTGATTTGATTGTTGTATGTATATTAAAGTTTTTTTTTTATAAAGATTGTTTAGATATTATATATTACTCATCACGATGTAAGATTCTGTTCTGTATTTTTTTCTTTCACCCAACAATCGGCCTTTTCGGCACTTGAATGCTCGACACGTGAATATCGTGGATGTAACGACCGGCTTTTTTGACCCTTAAAAGTCGACACTAATACATCCACGGTATTTATATGTCGGGCATCCAAGTGCCGAAAAGATAGATTGTTAGAATGAAAGAAAGAAAAGACAAAACAGAATCTCACATCGTGACGAGTAATATATAATACATAACAGATCTTTACAAAAGAGAAGTTTTATATATACATAAATCAATCAGACTAAACTAACCTATCATCAGCCTGGACAGTTATAATTAATTATGGGCTTGGTAGATATTTAAGCCGAGAGGTTATTATAATTATTAATTATGCTTCTAGATGTGGCAATTCTTGTGCGCTATATACTTTAGGCCAACTAAACTGTTGATCGCGATTGTTTTGTAGACAGTCTTCGGTTTTGAAGCCTTGCCTTGGTGTTAGCTTTCGGTTGGTGCCTCTTTAAGGGATTTATCCTTCGGTTTTTAGCCGGCCGAGCGACCACTCCTTTCGGATATTGTCTATACTTCGATGTATGGGACTATTATTCGACTTGATGTGTCGAGGAGTGCTATGAAAAGGCAAATACAATATATTCATTCACGTTTAATATTCATGGAAAGTTTAATACAGCTTAAAGTTTATATAGTTAAGGAGTGGAATATAACTGAATAAAGATTATGGTATCACACAAACTATATTATCACATCTTAAACTAGTATCGTTTAGGAAGCTAAAACTCCATGTATGTACAATATTAATATACTAATATGCCTACTGTATTATTATTTTTTTGAAACCCAGGAGAACCCGGCGGGTCGGAAAACTTCTTAGGAGGATATAGTAAAGCCGTCCGCTGATCCAAGCCTTCATATCTTCGGATAAATTTATATAGAATAGAGAAGCGCGTGGTAGAAATCGAATCTGAGTCTTTTTATCAGAACCCTAGCCTTCTTTCCATACGCCCGTAACGTAACTGCAACATCTGAAGGAGGAATTATTTCCCCAGCGGACCCTGACGATCTAGAAAATGTACACGACATGCGATATGCCTCTGTTGCATGATGCATTCAAATTGGCATATTATGTTCCTTCTAACCATCCGCCAATAATATCCTCCAATAATATGTTTCCGTTCAAAAATTCAAAATCAATTATAACTCACTGTACATTGTAGAAGTATAGCTCAATAAGCAGTTTCCTGTGGGAAGTCGTTCAACAACTCATACAATTATATCATCCACTGCAAATCAGTTGACATGTTATTACGTTCAAAAAACATATAATTTTATCATAATTTTATCAAAATTATAGGTTTTAATTACTTCGGATTACTCGCAGTACAAAGATGAAGAACTCGTTTGGCTTGACATTTCTAGTTTTGAATTTTCATCCAAACAAAAATGCACATGGTAAATGTATTTTTGAAAAATAACCAATTTGTAAAATGAAATTCATACAAAATAGAAAATAAAGTTATTTCGTTTTCCATGCTTTGAAGTAAAAAAAGAATGAAATACAAAATATGGATAGAGTAGAGGTAGCTTAGTGGATAATACATTCATAGAGAAATCGGTTGACACGAGTTCCAATCTCGGTAGCGTAATTCTTTTAGCTATACCTAAAGGATGTGTTGTAGGGTCAATGCATGCCTTCTTTCAGTGAATTGCTAAGAACCTATAGTTTCTCTCTTCCTAATACCAAGAAAAATTAATAAATGCAATAAATTTTGTGTGCTTTTCAATACTAAACTATTGTTGTTTGATGGTTGATCGCCATTGAAAATAGCCTTGGTCGACGGTTGTTCGTTATGCAAAAAAAAATCGAAAATGATGCATGTTTGGTATTAAAAAATGTGTAGTGTAAAATTTTATGCTATATTTTAGTAATAGTATTAGAAAGAGAAAAATGGTGTATTCTATTGGGGGAATTAATTTAAAGGACAGATATTTGTATATTTTTTGCCTCAAGAACACAACCTCAATATTTTTACCATAAGGACAAACATTGTTCTAAAAATTATTCATAAGGACAAACATTTTTCAAAATTATTCATAAGGACAACAAAACTGCTACCAAGCTAAAAACTGATACCTAAAAACTGCTGCCGATAACTATAAACTGATACCTAAAAACTGCTATCAATGACTAAAAACTGATACCTAAATAAAGTTGTCCTTCAGGATAAAATATTGAAGGTCTGTCCTTGAGGCAAAAATGCTGAGAAATTTTGTCCTTGACAATAATTTCATGTATTTCTTAACAACACAATATTTTTATGATGCACCGTGTTTTGCTATTTCAAGAACAATGAAAACAAAATAACTTTTTTATTTATGTTGTATCTAGTTTCCCAAAACTATAAATGTAAAGACCAAACCAGTTCTAATATTATCTGTTAATATCAACTTTTGTGCATGTACTTTTAATTAACTCATTGTTAATTTGCTGAAATCATCTCTAATTATAACTGATTGTTATACATTATTATTAGACAACGACTTCAAAAGAAATGTTACTTTAAATTGATCAACGAGCCAGTGATGTACATGTGTATTAATTTAATTATTGATGTATATAGACAAAAAGTGAAGAAGTTACATATTAAATTGAGTGTGTCAACATTAAGTATTTCTTCCAAGGCAAAAAAAAAAAGAGAAAATGTTAGTTAAATATAAAACTAATCAAATTAAATGGTACAGATGGTTTATTCAATTTCCACACTTCTCGCTAAATAACGTCTAGAAGATTAAACAGCCGAAATTGTATGGGTTTTTTTATACGAAACCGTGTCTAAACTATGCAGAAGCTTCCACAATGTAGGCTTATTGTATTTAAATATTGAGAACATCATCGACGGTATATTGTCATGTTTTGTCAGGACTTATGCTCATGTCTGCAAATACTAGTAAAAATTTGGAATTAAGGCTCCGGTTTTGGAAGTTTTTTCTACTGATTTTGACTGATTTTGGACGGTTCAGTATTTCGGATGTTGTGATAACTGTTGCTTGTAAGTTTTTTCACAATGGTTATTATTGGTTATAAAACCGCTAACGTGCGGGTGGCTCGTGCACTAGATTCCACCTTTTATAAAACCGATCAAAACCGATATAGTCTAAGTTTAATTGCAATTCTCAACCCATCAAATTGTGGTGTTTTGAGTGGTTCTAACTTTTTTTTCAATTATATCCCTATTAATCATATTGGAAAATTAACCTTCACAAAACTAAAAAATAAATATAAGGATATATATGTAATATTACTTTAGTAGAAAATTCTTACAATCGGTGTATGTTAAACTCTCAAGCATTTATTGATCGGCTATAACAACACTTCATGAACATGCACCATTGTCGCAGTGGTTAAACGCTTCGACTTTATGCGAGAGGTCACAGGTTTGAAACTTCCGTACCATGATTTGAACATATATTGACATGTAATATGGTGTATACTATCTAAGATTTGTAGTACTAATATGAGTTACCATTCAAGTACCCAATTTCATATTTAAAAAGTTATACACACACACACACACGCACACACACACGCACCTCTCATAACTTGTACTACAAAACTACCAAGCAGAACCTAAAAATATTTAAAGATACATGTATGTATGGAGAGAACAAAATAAATAAAATATAGAGATTTGAAAAGACATGTTACTTGTTTTTTTAGTTTCACATTACCTGGTTTTGCAAGCCTAAATTAGACAAATCTCGATAACAGTTGGTTTAAATATTCAAGCGAAGAACGTTGATTGAACTAAATTTCAAATTAGAACATAAATAGTTTATTAAATAATGTAGAACGATAATAATTGCTTTGACAAACCACTTTTATTTCAGATTTAATAATTGGATTAGTTAGTATTCTTTTCAAAGAAATTAATAACAGGACAACATGGAGAAGTGAAAACTTCAACCACATTTTTAAATGAAAAGCAGGAGGTTTAAAATTTAGTAAAAAACGATAGTAAGAATTATATTAATATAATATCAGATAAAACGGATTCTATATTAACTACTAAAACGAATGTTGTATGAACTTAGCATTATATATGTGTCATTTTATATTAATTTGATATTTCTTTAACGGTAAAAATGATTGATATTTTAGTTTATATAGTTTATATCATTCGACGACGGCTTAATTTAGCATTCTGTAAAAGATGCTAGTTTAATATAGCATTCTATTTTTATCTGATGCTATACTAATACGGTACTCATACCATTCACACTAAATTATAATATTTGTTTTATTTGTCATTTAAACTTATTACCTCAATTGGTAAACCTACCCTATTTATGAATATAAGAGAGTAGTAGTACTATTATTACATCTATGATTGAAGAGTTCTAGTGAACAAGAAATACACGTGTGGGCAAGTAATACACATGAGAAGCAAATTAGGTACCCAAACCCTTTTGAAAAAACTGAAATTTTGACAACACTGACTTAATCTACTTAAACTTCAAATAATTTCACTAACTCCTGAACTGATTACTCAAGAAAATATGACTTCTTCACCAAGTTTATTTTACATAATCATCATTATTAGGTTTCTAGACGTGCTAAGTAAGTCTACCTCATTACCAAATTAGCATAATCATTCATGTTAATTATTGCTGCAACGCTTCTAGAATAGATGATCAATCATCTACGTTTAGCCAATAGAAGATGACTTAGAATACCGAACTTACTTAAAAGAAAAATAAGTAGTTCTTCTTAGCCAATGACATGTCTTGCTTAAAGTGGAAACGTTTCGCTAATCATCAAGTCATGATCAATGGTTACTTTAATCTCACATAATAATTACGAGTGCATATGTAAACGTCAAAGTAATTGATTGGTATAATAGATTGTGTCTTTGTATGCATGAACTAATTAAAGGGGTTGTGTACGGTAAACAAATTAAGAGAACTAAAAAATTGTGTGGAAGTTGATGGGGACGTTTGATAGGGAATTAGAACAAACAATAGATTTTATGGTGAATAGAATAAAATAATGATTTTTTTTACATATATTCTTGTAATTATAAAAACTAATAGCATTTCCAATCCATAAATGTTGTTGATGTCACCTAAATGACAATTAAATAAATAACAATTTTATTCAATTTTTAATCTCCAACTCCGATGTCAATGATATGCGTAATATAATATGGTGTGTCAATTTTTTTGTTACAAATTGTAAAATGAAATATCTAGTACTACACATTGTATTTCACATTTTTAAAAGTTAACTAGCACTTGTTTTTTGATACATAAACAATTTTTAAATTTAAACATGTTTGCATTGGAGCAACTAAAATCAATTTTTTGAAATATGGAATAAATTTTTTATAAATTTATTCTACATTATCTAACCATTGTTGCCAGGTAGGAATTACATTGTGAATGGTTGGAGATGCTCTAAGGTCCCGATTGGTTTGTTATTTATAATTTTGCGTCATCCTTTCATCGTCATCCTAATGACATAAAATTATAAATTTCTCTTCCGTTATTCACATGTTTTATTATGAATATTAAAAACGCAAAACACAAAACAAAGCCAAATAAATTCTAAGTTTTTTGTATTATACTTTAATATAATACATTCTATTTTGAAAAAAATAAATGAAATTCAATGGGTATTTGGATGATTTTACTAACTTTGTATCATATTATAATTTTTCATAACCTATAAACTCATGCAATACATTTTTTTAGCGATCATCCTTAATTTGGAAACGATAAACATAGAATAGAAAGAATTATAAAAAAGGGAGATGTATAAATTAGTTTTCAAAATGGAGTAATACAAAACAAATAAGTGTAGGAAAAAAAAAGCCCTGTCCCTAGTTTCCACATAAAGTAAATAAATCTTTCTCACGCCAACCAAAACAATTAGTGCGTCATAATTTGAATTTGCAGTTATTAATGATTGTTAACGAGCTTTTACATGCAATAATTTAATGTCAATAATTTTTCAATATTTCATGAAATTAATAATAAGATTAGCATGATTGTGTACATTGAATTTTTTGTTTCTTCAATTTAGCTGATCACTGTTATAATTGCAAACTAAAATTTTCAGACAGAATTAGGTGGATTTTTTGGTAGTTTTTCTACTGGGACTCTATAAAGCGTAGCAGAAACCTTTTCTGAATCTTATTGGCACATATTCTAATCGGGTCAGAAAAATGCCATTTAGCACCAACATTGTAGAAACATGCTAATGTGTTTTAAAATGGATATAAATATGTTATATATTTAGAAAAGGCAATAAACCGGTAAAAGATCTAGGTAATAATTTATTACTAGTGTTATAACCA
Source organism: Allium fistulosum (assembly GCA_030737815.1). Taxonomy (NCBI): domain Eukaryota; kingdom Viridiplantae; phylum Streptophyta; class Magnoliopsida; order Asparagales; family Amaryllidaceae; genus Allium; species Allium fistulosum. The sequence continues at coordinate 530,435,925 of CM060908.1, read as the reverse complement.
TTGTGCATAAGGCAATGTTGTAAAAAAAAAATTATCAAATTTTTAATAATAGTTGTAATATCTTTAATGTCACATTTTTTTTGAATCAGCGTGAACTATCAAAAATGTCCCTCTACATATATTACCAAAGTTTAATATCGCTTAAACATAGCATTTAACTTTAAATTCTTTTACAAATTCAAAACGTCCCTCTTTAAATATTATCAACTCTTAATATCACTTAAAAATAGTATCTAATAAATAAATAAAAATTACAAATTTATTTGTTATCTTTAATAATAGTTGTAATATCTTTAGTATCATACTTTTTTGGTAGCATCGTGAACCGCAAAAAACGTACCTCTACAATATTATCAAATTTTAATATCGCTTAAAAATAGGATCAAACATCAAACTATTTTACAAATTCAAAACGTCCGTCTATAAATATTATCAATTCTTAATATCACTTAAAAATAAAATCTCACAAATAATTTTTTTTCACAAATTCGTTTCTTATTAATTAGTAATATAAAGAAAAATTCAAACTAACAAAAATAATTAGATGCAGAAATCAAAATTCTAACTAACTACACATAATTTTAACGTAAAAATATGACTAAATATTTGTGCAAATCATCTTCCTTGGAATATGTTAAACATATACAATTTGTAATTCACGCACGAAGAGCGTGCCATAACGCTCGTATACATAGTTTGTCTTGTAATCCAATATGCTAATGTTAAACAGATATTACTGTAAGTTGATTGTTTCAAGTATTGTGTATATGTTGATTCATAACAAAATCCAATTTCAAATAACAGCATAAATTTGAATGTGACTTAGTTAAATGAAATTAAAGAGAACTTCTATAGAAATGACAATTCGGCACGAAATAGTAAGAAGAACTAAAGAGAGCCTTGATTATTGTATATAAGTTTTTTTGTTACTAAATATTTTTGTGCTATAAAGAAAATAATAATACAAACTTGAACGTAAAATAGTTGAAGGTGATTAGACAAAGGTAGAACTTATTGTTTAATTACTTTCAAATACTTGAAACCAAAACTGTGAGAGGTTTGGTATTAAAATAATACAAAGAATAAATAAGAAAATTTAAAAGAAGGGATTTTAGGAGAAAATGTATTTTCTTCTCCTTTGTTATTATTTCATAGATCAATACACAAATAAACATATAGATTTAACTAATTTAATATATTAATAGGATATATTATATGTAATTATATTTTACTAAGATTATAAATATCCGAAACCATATATTTCGATCATAAAATGTTAGGATTTCAATATACTTTAAGACTAATTAATCATGAAACTCTAGATCTGAATATATGATTTATATTGATTTAATTGAAAATGAATAGAGGAAAGTAAGTGGATTAACTGAAGGCATACCTGAATTCATAGATGCTGTTGGAAAAGTAAATTTGGTTTGGTTTTCCATATTGACACAAACCCTAGAACTTATATTAGATTTGAATTCATAGTTGTTGTTTTCATAAACTGATTAAGAGAAAGCGATAGATCTAAAAGATGAGAGTTGGAACCGATCTTCCAAATTGACATAAATCCTAGATATGAATTATTTTTATGGAAGAGATTAGGAGAATAACTAGAGCTTATGTAATTTGGAGATCATAACCACTTATTTATAATGTTGGCATTTTCTAATTTGGCCCTTCAACAAAATAGAATTGCCCCAGTATCTACATATTAATACCATGACAATTATACATGTAAGCCTTTTAACTTTAATTTATAATTTGATCACTTTAATTAGGCTTTAGATCAAAATAGCACAACACATTCACTACAATAAGCAGATCATTTTTCGACGGCTCTTGCCCGTCGGCGGCCGTCGGAAAAAACCGCTGTAAAAAAATTCGTCGGTGAACAGATTTTCCGACGGCTCCCGACAGACTCCATCGATAGTTTTTTCGACGGCTGTCGACGGCCATCCGATGGCTTCCGACGCCCGTCGGAAGATACATGGACAATCACGCTGTGTGCCGAAAGCCGTCGGGAGCCATCGGAAAAGTGCCGTCTCGAATCATTGGAAAGCGTCGGTAATTTTTGGCCTACAGGCCGTCGGGAGCCGTCAGAAAAGTTGGAATTTTTTTCTGAATTTATGCTACGCTTTCGCCTTCCATCCACAATCCATAAACACAATATATGTAACAACCCACATATTTATCGATTGTATATTTAAATATTTTATTTAAATATTTCATCGTTCATCGGATTTTAGTCCGAAAACCTACTTTTAGCAAATAGTCGAATTGGGACTCGAGACCACCCCCATTGAGTTCAAAATGATGTTTGTGACCTTTTTGAGTATAAACTTCGGTATGTTTGGAGTAAGTCGAATTTTGCTACTTTTTCTATTGGGGTTTGGGTTTTGGTTCAGCCCACTAGCTAACTTAATACCCTAACTCAGCCCCTCTCCTTCCATTCACTCATTTTCACTTCTAAAACTCAAGCTAAAACAGAAAATGGGGGAAAGGAAGAAGAATTAGAAATTCCAAGCCCTAGTTCTTCTTGTAGACTTGAATTCTTGCTCCAAAATCAAAGAGAAACATTGGTAAGCATCATCTCCTTCTTCTCCAACTCATTCTCTCTTTGATTTCAGAAAATTCCTAAACCTAATTTGGGAGGTGTTTCTCTTTTAAGCTTAGATTCAAGTTCTTGTGTTGAGATTGAAGTGTGGTTGATCTTCCATTGTCATCAAGCTTCTCATTCATTGTTTTTGGGTTCAAAGGTGAGATTTTTATCTCACATCTATGTTTATAATTATCTTTGATTGTTAGGTATGAATTCCTAACACTTCTTCATGTGCATTTGCCCTTGATTTGGATTGGTTTTGTGAATATTCCAATTTTTGGGTTTTTAAGTCAAATTTGAGTGAAAATCCTTTTACGGATGTTTGATCATGCTTTTGGTGATGCACCGAGGAGCATATAGGGCCGGGTTGCTGATTGGCATAATCCCTTAGAGCCAATGTTCGTCCGGTTGCATTTTGGAAGAGTTTGATCTTCATTTGTATAGGCTGAAAAACAGCCCAGGCATGATTCAGTCGACTGAATTCTCTGTTCAGTCGACTGAATCTGGAAACAAAAAGTTTCCAGGCAGGTTTTAGTCGACTGAATTCTCTGTTCAGTCGACTGAAACTGGAAACATAAAGTTTTCAGACAGGGTTTAGTCGACTGAAAATCTCTGTTCAGTCGACTGAACCTGGAAACAGAAAGTTTCTAGGCAGAATTCAATCAACTGAAAATCTCTGTTTAGTCAACTGAATTTGCTATTTCAGACCACTTTGCCTTTTGGGATTGAATTTCCAATTTGAATCGATTCGTGGTGATCCTATTTGTTGTTGTCATTTATTATGACTTTGATGACTCCTTTTTAGGGATTTTTGAATATCTATTTCGATGGATTCTTTATCGGTTTCTTTGGATTTGATTCACATCTTCGAATGTGAATTTTTATGACTGATTGTTTCTACAATCACTTCTATGGTTTGTCACTTTAAAATATATAGGTTTTCTATACTAGTAGTAAATATCAAAACCCTTTCATCAAAACGATTTCAACACTATTTTATTACAAATCTCTTTTATAAAACCATTTTATAATCTATTAGTATATACAAACCTTTACTTCATTCGTATGAGAAAATATAATTAAACGGCTTAGCAAAACAAGCGATATGAAACGCTTGCGTTTACTTCGTCGGTTAATTGATGGACTTGTTCGATTGAAACTCTTGTGACAATTTTCTAGTGGAGATCTACAATCTGTTCGTAAATATTTGAGTTAAGCAAGTGGTTATGGGACATGAAGCTAAACTCTTATATTTACTAGCTTAGTGTAATCGACACTTTTTGCTGATCGATGATGATCATTTTGTGGTTTAGACTAGCAATGTGCGATGTCTCTTTGTCCACATGGAGGACTGTCCCTCGTTTTTATGAGCTTCGGCTCATCAGGAGAAGCTTCGGCTCAAAGTCCGCAATGGGGGACTATACCCTGTCAGGAGGAGCTTCGGCTCATCAGGAGGAGCTTCGGCTCAAAGTCCGCAATGGGGGACTATACCCTGTCAGGAGGAGCTCCGGCTCATTTTTATGGGATTGGCCATCCTCTTTCTTTTGATTTCTGGATATTGATTTCTGGAATTTATGTTTCACCAGCATTTACGATGGGCATTGATATGTATGTCATTATTTGTGGCTTGGTGAATTAAATTAAGAATATGACGTTCTTTTCTGTGTTTTGAGATTCTTGAGATATTGTATGACTTTTGTGGGTTTTCTAATGTATACTTATCATAGTATGACATCTTTTTGTTATCTTACGTTTTATTATCTTATCTCATATTCTATCACTTTATCTGATAATTATAGCTAGACTGATCCGTTTATTATTTTCTTCTTAAATAATACTCAGGTCAGACTGAGATTTTACAGGTGCTTCCTCATGACTTCTTATCAGGGATTATCATCTGATTCTTTTGGCTAACTACTTTAGATTAGTAGTTTTTGTTATTATACATTTGAGATATGGACTCGTTGATGTATAATTATTCTGTTGTCTAGCACTTGTATCTTTTCTTTTTGATATTGTGGATCTTGTTTGACCACTACTCTGATGTACACTTTCTTGTGTTATATTCATATCTATTTCCGCCTTTGTGATATGAATTGTCTGTGACTGATTTGTGTTATGTTTATCTCTATATTTGTTTCCGAAGTCCATATAGCCACTGTGTAGTAGCTTTGAGTTTGTATCGGTATGTCGGATTTCCTCCTTAAATGATATGCATTCTATACTATCTGACATATCGGTGCTCGCACAAAGAAGTTACATGGATGGTCGCTCCTCAACAGCCTTATTCTCCGTACTAATTGACAGCACTACACCGTAGTGTTCTTGGTTAGCGTGGGTATAGAGGTGGGGCGTCACAGCTTGGTGTCAGAGCCAAACTTCGGAACAATATAGAATAATCTAGCAAGGATCATTGTCCTAAGTCTTTCTTAGGAATCGTGCCATAGGATTTAATTCGGGTCTTCGTACCGTTCTATCCTATTTCATTTTATGATTCCTTGTTTTATCAATCAAGTTTGTTTGATATTCATTCTGAGATTAACCTTTTTCTCTTTTCTTTCTTTCTTAAAGAAGAGAAATGGTTAGATCTGGCCGTACCAACGTCGGTCAATCTAGTGCTACTCCCCAGGATGGAGTATTTATGTCTGCCCAATAGCTTCTTGATCTTGTAAAGAATGCTCAAGCAGCTGGACCCATTCCAGAGCCTATTCATCCAAGATCCGGTTTTGCACGCTTGTGTAGAGATTATACTGATTTGGGTGGAAGGCCATTCCGGGGATCCGAGAGTGTCATTGAAATCCAAGCTTGGCTTAGATCATGCGACCGCATCTTTTCTTGCATGAATCTTGTTGATCTCCACCGAGTCCAAGTGGCTTCTAGCATGCTCCAGGAAAGAGCATTGGATTGGTATGAGCTTCTTATTTCTAAAATCGTTGAAGCGGATCTCACTTAGGAGCAATTCCGGGTAAGATTCGAATTGAAATTTGTGCCGGAGGCTGAAAAAGTAACTTTGGCCCGGCGTTTTATCGACTTTGTTCAAGGTGAATCTACTGTGACGGACTATGTTGCATCTTTCAAATCTCTTTCCAAATACGGGGTTGAATACATTAACACCCCGTTGAAGAAGAACCAGAGATTTGTCTATGGCTTGAATAAGAATCTTAAGAAGCCATTACTCCTTAAACTCGAGGTTTCATTTGATCAGCTTATTGATATCGCTCTTCGTCTTGAAGAGGCCGATAGAGAAAGCGATGTTGAGATTGTGGGTGTCAATGAGAAGTGGCATCACTTTATTAAGTTCGAAAGTCCTAATCCAAACAAGAGGGTGAAGCAAGTGACTTCTATAGCAAAGACTCCCATCCCTAATCGTGGAGAATTCTACAATTGTGGCTCTAAGGACCATCATATAAATGGGTGTCCAAGGCCTATTTCTTGCCGCTATTGCAAAAGTGCGGATCATTATATATCTTCGTGTCCCAAACGTCTCAGCAAGAGAGAAGGAAAGCTGCAAGTCCCTAGCAATTCTTCTCTTAGTCAAGGTATCCATTCTATCCTTGATGACATTTATTTTGTGATTATCTTATTCGAGTTCTTTTTGATATGGGTTTCATCTCATTATTTTTATATCAAAAGAACTTGTGATTCTTTTTCTTTAAACATTTTTGGGCTTGATGACTTCTTTGAGGATTTGCGAATCCGATTGGTGGATCCGCAACACTCAATTTGCTTTTTATTTTATGTCAAAATTATTTTATGTGATTTTTCTTTCCGAGACAATTTTTACTTATGCTTCGGAATTGACTTTTGTAAGGATTGGCTTAATTATTATGAAGCCATATCCTTTGTCCTGTATGGACTATTCGTCTTCGACATTTTCAATCTGTTAAGCAGATTTCTGTTTTTCCTTTGTGATTTTGATTCCAATTTGATGGCATCATTTTATTCTTTAAGCTCACATGATGAGGAAAGCATTATTTCTCTCATTCATGTAGTTGAGAATTTTTCGGTATTTTTGAGTTTGTCTTAGGATTATCACCTAAGCAATCTTTTGATGCGGTATTAAGGTCTTTTTAGCTCGACCTTGCCACCGGTTTTTGTTAGCTACGTGTTGCGGAAGTTTCCACTTACCACATGCTGCACTCGTTATGATTCTTATGAATGACTTGTTATGTCATTCAGTTTGTCCAGCTTATTTCATCCATTTTATGAATCGAGTATTCTACGAATATCTCGATGACTCCATTTTTGTATTTATTGATTATGGATGAAAATAACAAATTTAAAAAATTTTGTAAATCTTTTTCATAAGATTTATTTATAAGAACAATTTGAATTTTTGCTCTTAAATGAGCAAAGAATATTCTTAAAGGTTTTTAAGAAACATGTTTATATTATAGAAAATGATTTTGTGTTATTTTGCCCATTGAGTGCTTTAAGAATTCTGGTCGATGCGCTTGATCAACGTTATCGATAGGAATTTCCTAAACGCTATGATGAGACAATCAGACACAATATATTGACTTGTAAAAATATAAATTTTTCTAGAAAGATTATTACATAGAGATAAACGTAATTTTGAAAGTTTTAGCTTTTTGGAAAAGAAGATTATTTAAAAGAAATTCATTCTTTTCGATACTCCTATTCTTGTGATTCCCAAACGGAACCAAGACTTTATTGTTTATACCAATGCTAGTCGTATTGGTTTGTGTGTCATTCTCTGGCAAAGGAGAACGTGCTATCTCTTGTGCTTCTAAATCATTAATGCTTATTGAGACTAGATATGCCACTCATGGTCTATGCTCGTGGCTATTGATTTTGCTTTTAAAAATTTGGCATCATTATTTTTGGGTGAGAAATTTGTTCTCTACCCTGATCATAAATCTTTGGAATATTTATTTTCTCATAAGGAACTTAATATTGGATCGAGTTCCTTGCATCTTATGATCTTGATATTCTTTGTATATTCCCAAAAAGGGGAATCGTGTTGCCAATGCACTTTGTTGTAAGCAACAAGTGGTTGTTTCTTTGATGATGTCTGAATGGAATTATCTTTTTATCAAGTTCATCGGACGTTTTGATATACTTCGTTTTAGTGAGCTTCGTCTCATTTCTTATATGGACTAGCGTCCGATGTTCTTTTATGGCCTTCGGTTCATTGGACGTACTGTTTTTGTACTACGTCGATGTTTTGAATTATTTGAGCTTTGGTTCATCTGGCGTACCATTATTGCACTACGCCGTTGTTCCAAAATTATTCGAGTTTCTAGTTTCTTGGGTGTTGTGCATTTCAGTTGATCGGAAAAGTTAGCACCACGATATTTTGGTGCATTTCCCATCATCGAACGTATTTGTTCCGTGGCTTATCGCCTTTTTATTACCGGCTCAATCTTTTGCTATTTATGACGTTTTCCACGTCTCTCTACTATGGAAATACCTTAGGGATTCCGATTTTATTCTTGAGCCCAGTGTTATTGAGGAAATTGAAGTTTCACCAGATTTGATTTGTGAGAAATATTCTATTCGTATCATTACTTCGAAGGTTGAACGCCTTCGAAATAAAGAAGTTCTTCCGGTGAAAGTTCAATGGTCCTCAAATCCTAAGAATTTCTCTTGGGAATCTTGAGAATTCATCGAGCAAACACAACCGTACTTACTCTTTCGCGCTCTTTATGGTGAACTTCTTATTTCAATTTTCTTTTGTGTTAATATGCTTTTATGGTTGTTACTCTTTATTTTCTTATTAAATATTGCGAGGACGCAATTTCTTTAAGGAGGGGAGTCTGTAACAACCCGCATATTTATCGATTGTATATTTAAATATTTCATCGTTCATCGGATTTTAGTCCGAAAACCTACTTTTAGCAAACAGTCGAATTGGGACTCGAGACCACCCCCATTGAGTTCAAAATGATGTTTGCGACCTTTTTGAGTATACACTTCGGTATGTTTGGAGTAAGTCGAATTTTGCTACTTTTTCTATTGGGTTTTGGGTTTTGGTTCAGCCCACTAGCTAACTTAATACCCTAACTCAGCCCCTCTCCTTCCATTCACTCATTTTCACTTCTAAAACTCAAGATAAAACTGAAAATGGGGGAAAGGAAGAAGAATTAGAAATTCCAAGCCCTAGTTCTTCTTGTAGACTTGAATTCTTGCTCCAAAATCAAAGAAAAACATTGGTAAGCATCATCTCCTTCTTCTCCAACTCATTCTCTCTTTGATTTCAGAAAATTCCTAAACCTAATTTGGGAGGTGTTTCTCTTTTAAGCTTAGATTCAAGTTCTTGTGTTGAGATTGAAGTGTGGTTGATCTTCCCTTGTCATCAAGCTTCTCATTCATTGTTTTTGGGTTCAAAGGTGAGATTTTTATCTCACATCTATGTTTATAATTATCTTTGATTGTTAGGTATGAATTCCTAACACTTCTTCATGTGCATTTGCCCTTGATTTGGATTGGTTTTCTGAATATTCCAATTTTTGGGTTTTTAAGTCAAATTTGAGTGAAAATCCTTTTACGGATGTTTGATCATGCTTTTGGTGATGCACCGAGGAGCATATAGGGCCGGGTTGCTGATTGGCATAATCCCTTAGAGCCAATGTTCGTCCGGTTGCATTTTGGAAGAGTTTGCTCTTCATTTGTATAGGCTGAAAAACAGCCCAGGCATGATTCAGTCGATTGAATTCTCTGTTCAGTCGACTGAATCTGGAAACAGAAAGTTTCCAGGCAGGTTTTAGTCGACTAAATTCTCTGTTCAGTCGACTGAATCTGGAAACAGAAAGTTTCCAGACAGGGTTTAGTCGACTGAAAATCTCTGTTCAGTCGACTGAACCTGGAAATAGAAAGTTTCCAGGCAGAATTCAGTCAACTGAAAATCCCTGTTTAGTCAACTGAATTTGCTATTTCAGCCCACTTTGCCTTTTGGGATTGAATTTCCAATTTGAATCGATTCGTGGTGATCCTATTTGTTGTTATCATTTATTATGACTTTGATGACTCCTTTTTAGGGATTTTTGAATATTTATTTCGATGGATTCTTTATCGGTTTCTTTGGATTTGATTCACATCTTCGAATGTGAATTTTTATGATTGATTGTTTCTACAATCACTTCTATGATTTGTCACTTTAAAATATAAAGGTTTTCTATACTAGTAGTAAATATCAAAACCCTTTCATCAAAACGATTTCAACACTATTTTATTACAAAGCTCCTTTATAAAACCATTTTATAATCTATTAGTATATACAAACCTTTACTTCATTCGTATGAGAAAATATAATTAAACGGCTTAGCAAAACAAGCGGTATGAAACGCTTGCGTTTACTTCGTCGGTTAATTGATGGACTTGTTCGATTGAAACTCTTGTGACAATTTTCTAGTGGAGATCTACAATCTGTTCGTAAATATTTGAGTTAAGCAAGTGGTTATGGGACATGAAGCTAAACTCTTATATTTACTAGCTTAGTGTAATCGACACTTCTTGCTGATCGATGATGATCATTTTGTGGTTTAGACTAGCAATGTGCGATGTCTCTTTGTCCACGTGGAGGACTGTTCCTCGTTTTTATGAGCTTCGGCTCATCAGGAGGAGCTTCGGCTCAAAGTCCGCAATGGGGGACTATACCCTATCAGGAGGAGCTTCGGCTCATCAGGAGGAGCTTCGGCTCAAAGTCCGCAATGGGGGACTATACCCTGTCAGGAGGAGCTCCGGCTCATTTTTATGGGATTGGCCATCCTCTTTCTTGTGATTTCTGGATATTGATTTCTGGAATTTATGTTTCACCAGCATTTACGATGGGCATTGATATGTATGTCATTATTTGTGGCTTGGTGAATTAAATTAAGAATATGACGTTCTTTTCTGTGTTTTGAGATTCTTGAGATATTGTATGACTTTTGTGGGTTTTCTAATGTATACTTATCATAGTATGACATCTTTTTGTTATCTTACGTTTTATTATCTTATCTCATATTCTATCACTTTATCTGATAATTATAGCTAGACTGATCCGTTTATTATTTTCTTCTTAAATAATACTCAGGTCAGACTGAGATTTTACAGGTGCTTCCTCATGACTTCTTATCAGGGATTATCATCTGATTCTTTTGGCTAACTACTTTAGATTAGTAGTTTTTGTTATTATACATTTGAGATATGGACTCGTTGATGTGTAATTATTCTGTTGTTTAGCACTTGTATCTTTTCTTTTTGATATTGTGGATCTTGTTTGACCACTACTCTGATGTACACTTTCTTGTGTTATATTCATATCTATTTCCGCCTTTGTGATATGAATTGTCTGTCACTGATTTGTGTTATGTTTATCTCTATATTTGTTTCCGAATTCCATATAGCCACTGTGTAGTAGCTTTGAGTTTGTATCGGTATGTCGGATTTCCTCCTTAAATAATATGCATTCTATACTATTTGACATATCGGTGCTCGCACAAAGAAGTTACATGGATGGTCGCTCCTCAATAGCCTTATTCTCCGTGCTAATTGACAGCACTACAACCGTAGTGTTCTTGGTTAGCGTGGGTATAGAGGTGGGGCGTCACAATATATTTCACCCAACTCAATATATCCAACTTAGATATTCGATATGAAATTAAACCATAGAAATGTAATCAAATATCATAAAGAAATAAATCAAGCATAAATCATATAAAATCAAATCAAACTTCGCTATCATAATTTACATACATCTAATTGTACAATATATACATCAATCCTTCACCAACTCCTCACCATCAACTCCCAAATGTCAGAATTACTACCACCAAATGTATCATCAAACAATATACACAACATTTCAAATCCAACTCCACCAACTCAATGTATCATCCAAACTTACGAAATAATGAGACAGAAAAAAAACATACCTATTACTCCAGTCAATCAGCTCCAGAACCTCCCGTACTAGCAGAGGATGGAAAGTGGATACCATACTGCTGCATGTACTTAGTAATACGCTGATCCAGCAGCTGTGTCATCTCGATGGCCTGGCTGTGAGAAATGCGGATTACTGATTTTAAGGCTAGAATTAACACTAGAGGGGGGTGAATAGTGTTTTAAGGAATTACTAATTCTTTTTGAGTTTATCTTAATTTGAATACAAATGTATGCAATATTCAGACACAGATATGATCACAGAATCAGACACAGATACAGATATAAAGTAAAAGAAATAAAGGAAATAACACACCGGATTTTATACTGGTTCGGAGTTACCCTACATCCAGTCCCGCAACACAAGTACAGATTTCCTTTCAAAATCAATTCTTACAATTACACCCTCGATTTCAAGGCCACGAGGTACGCCGCTCCAGATTCACAATCCTCTGGGTAGAGATACTTGATTTTACGGGCAACAAGTTCACCCGATTGATTTTCCAAGCTACAATCACACCTTTTCTCACTCGATTGAATACAATGAAGTCTATAACTCTGAATAGCACTGAGATCTTATTGAGATAGTGATAGAGAATCAAACCAGAGATGATCTAGTTAGATTCAATGGTGATTTTGGCAGAGTAATGGTAAAAATGTATATAAAGAAATGTGGAAGAAGAAGAGGAGTGAAATTAGAGAAAATATGATTATAAATTCGTTTAAAACAACCCCTATTTATAGTAGAACAACAGCCATGTCCATTCGTGAAAGGATATGACGAATAAACACTTCCTTTGAAATTCAAACTTTTGAAATAAACTATCACCTTGTCGACAAGGGGTCCTTGGGGTTGTCGACAAGCCTAAGTTATTTTTGGTAATTTGTTTTTCTTTGAAAATAACTTCTATCTTGTAATAAACTATTTTAAACATTATAAATATACTTAACTATAGTTGAAATACATAAATAAGTATAGAGAATAATATTTTGGTATATATAAAATTTTACTATAATTTTATATTTAAATCTAAGTATAAATATTAAAAGTTAAATATATTATAATTAAAAGATAGTTTAAAACCAAGGATAATTTGATATTGAAAATAAAGATTATTTTGAGGCTAAAAGTATTTTAAAACCAGGATAGATGTTTTTGATTTGAAAAGGAAGATTTTGAAATCATTTTGAAAACAAGATATAATTTTGTAAAACATTTGAATAAAAGTTAGTGGATACAAAACAATGTTCCACTAGTTTTTTCGTAGGTTCCATCCTACTTAGGGTTCCATCCCTTTAACGGGCTCGAAGTGGATTCCATTCCACGAATAAAATGGTTTTTAAGATTTCAGTGCTTTTCTAGGAGTTTTAACAAAATTCCTAACTAAATTACTTATTTTGAAATCTTGAACTCTTGATAATCTTGATACTCATGAGTCTTAAATCTTGATATCTTCGATCTTGAGTTCATCAGTTCTTGAATCTCTATACTGTACAGTCTTCATTCTTTGGTACCTGTATATATATCCTGTATATACATATATATCTAAACAATAATGTTAGCATTTATATTTTATAATAAGTCCTAAGGTTTTTGTCATCAATACCATCCTTCTTAAGGACTAACAATCTCCCCCTTTTTGATGATGACAACCTATGTTTATAAAATATACTTCTCCTTCACAATAATTCCCCCTAAAACTAATAACTCCCCCTAAAACTAATAACTCCCCCTTAATCTATGCCTAACTACTCTATTTTATAATTCTCCCCCTTTGTCATCAACAAAAACTAATCCTAAACTAATAAACTATAAAACTATAAAATTCCCCCTTAAACTAATACTAGAACAAAGTATAGTAAATGGAATGTGAAAGACATTAACATAATTATATTATAATTATTCAATACATAAATATGTATAAGTATATTTCAGACAATCCAATCAGCACATACATTAAATCCAATCATGTCAAACAAGTCAAACAAATCAATCAAGTCAAATAAGTCAATCAAAACATACAAAACAAATCAAAAAACTAATAACCCTATACTATAAGACAATAATATAAACTTCCCCTAAATAAAATACACTTGTTATGTGTACATGTATGCAATATGTAGTTTGTAATGCAGTATGAAATGTATGACATATGCAATGTAGCATGAGATGATATGTAGAATGAAGTGCAACTTATGATGCAAATGATTATGATATTTCATGCATTGTAATTTATGATGTAATATGCAATGAAATGTGATATAAAATAGGATGCATAATGATGTGTAATATGAAATAAAATGATAATGAAGTAAAAATAATAATATGCAGAATGATATGATGATATATATACTATGGTAAGAGATATTCATATTATAAGATAAACATGGGTGATAAGTAATATCTAATTGACAAGCATATATATATATATATATATATATATAGTCTGTATGTATGCATGTATGTATGTATGTATGTATGTATGTATACATATATCAAACTATTTATTATAAATCACTTCAACCAAACAAAGGTAATACACACCAATTACTAGACTTAGGTTAAGGAAACTAATGAACGGGACTGAAGGAGTAGTAAAGACAAGAGTTTAAAGGTAATAAACGATATTAAAACTATAACATGTTCATGAAAGGTAGTAATCAAACTCAATATCAAAATCAAATTGCTAAGAAATATGGATTTAAACTCTATATATATATGATCAATATGGTTTTTTTTAAATTAATACCCTCCTTATTTAATTTCTTTAAAATAATTTTTTAACTTAATTGTTTTTTAAGAATCCAAACTTCCATGTTTATAAAATACTTATCTTACTAATTAAAACCTATGTATTAAATTATTATTGATTAAAATATTTAGAAACATGTTTAACCACCTTTTAAATTAAAAAAATATCATAATGAAATATTAAATAAAATAACAAAGATTGAAAAACTAAAATAAACATGTGTTATATTAAGGCCTGTTACATTAAAAAATTTAGTTAATTATTAAAAAATATTTAAACATGAAATTAATTTTAAAATATTCTAATATGAGTTAGAAAATAACTCTAAAAAGAATAGAGAAAATACTTAATTTAAATATCATTTTTACATAGTTTAAAGTTTCATATAGAAAAGACAACTTTTTACAGAATGCTATAAAAAGTTTTTACAGTAAAATATATTCAAAACATTATAAAACAGAAACTGCAGCATTTACCAAATGCTGTGAAATTTTTTTGAAACACTACAGCGTTTCAAAGCACAGTAATGCTATAAAAACGAATTTGCAGTGCTTAAAAAACGTTAACAGAAACAAAGACAGCATTTCAAAAATGCTATCTAAAGTTCTGGACCTGTTTTTAACATGATTTTGCACTAATTTTACGTCTAGATTTTGACATGTAAATAATTGATTTTTGACCCAATTTTTTTATAGTAGTTAATATAATTAAAGTAAATAAAAAACATAAAGAAAAAAAATAATGAAAAAACATGTGTAAAGACACTTGGCATTATGCATGTAAAAATGCTTTTATTAGAGAACAAGTGTAATGACACGTGTCATTTTGCATGTATGTCACTATTTTTTTATATGACAAGTGTCATGTGATGTGGCGCAATCTTATTAAATGAAGAAATCTATAAATAGAGCCTTATTCTAACATTCTAAATTCATTATATTATTTCTTAAAAACATAAAATTAGTATCTTAAAAGAAATAGAGTACGAGAAGTAAAAACAACATTAGAAAAGTTGAAATCACGAATGAAGGTATGCTTTTCTACTTAGTATAGTTGTAATAAATTACTAGTAAGATTTTATTTGAAAGAAAACACATTTTAAAAGACTTTTAAAAAAAAATTAGACAGGTATATCGATATTTATACCATGGTGTGTCGATATATAGACCGAAATATCAAAACTTATAAAAGAGATAAATTTCTATACCTAACTAAATGCATAAATATATATTCCTAAATGCAACAATAAAGATGAAATAGTAGTAAAGCGTACCACTTTTTGCACTCCTCTATCTTTCTAACTTTGTTGTTCTTCCATTGTCGTGAACCACATATTTACCTTTCCGAATTTGACGACGAGATCTGTTCTATTGCGACGGGCTTGTTTTTCTGATCATCGTAGTATATTCATTTGCTGAATTTGAAGACCGTATGAGAAAGATACAGATGATTTAGTAGATTGACCAACTTGGCGCCAAAACTTTGAATTTGAATTTTGAATGAATGGACACTTCAACCACTATAAATAGGCACAACAGTCACCACTTTTCATAAAACTTTATCTTCTTCTTCTTCTTCCCGTTTTTCTATTTACTATCAAACTTCTAGGAGGCATATCTCCTTTGTTTCTTAACGTAATTGGATGAAACCAGCGGAAAATCGAAGAGGAAGGCAAGGGCTACGATCTAGTAATAGTTTGGTGATGAATTTGGACGGTATTGTGGTGCAACAGGCCGAACAGTAAGAGAAATGCAAGAAATTCCGTACACAGTTTTCAATTTTGGATAGCCAACTTCAAACTGTCATATCTCACTCAATTTTGATCGGAATTTGATGATCCACTCATCAAAACGACCGTGAGAACAAGAACTACAATCTGGAATAGGAGTTGGGACAAAATATTCAAATCTCTGGATGAAATTTGAAGAATACCATTGACAGTTTTGCTTTCTTTTTCTCTTTGTTCACCAAAACTTCATTTGACTATAACTTGGTCATTTCTTGACGGATTTGCACGAAACCAGTGACATTGTGAAGCAGATGGAGTACAGTATCAAATCAAGTTGTAGATAAGAATCAAAAGTTTTGTATTGATCTGGTACCCATCATTGTCGATTGCCATTATATATCCATTTGTTCTTCTTGATCGATGAATGATTATGTGTTATCTTTTAACCAACAGTCATAAGACATAACTCTTCTCGTGCAAAACAACATAACCTTTTAAAGAATCAAATGACTTTTCAAAATAACTAAATATAGTTTTAAACAATAATATCATGATGATTCTGTAACATATTCATATGAAAATAGTGTTAATAATTTTATCAAAAAAATTGCCATTTAAAATTTTTTCAAAAAATCAGATTATGAAACTTTGAAAATCTCGCTTTGATACCAAATATGAGAAATGCAGATTACGGATCTTAAGGCTAGAATTAACACTAGAGGAGGGGTGAATAGTGTTTTAAGGAATTACTAATTCTTTTTGAGTTTATCTTAATTTGAACAAAAATGTATGCAATATTCGGACACAAATATGATCACAGAATCAAGCACAAATGCAGATATAAAGTAAAAGCAATAAAGGAAAGAACACACTGGATTTTATACTGGTTCGGAGTTACCCTACATCCAGTCCCGCAACACAAGTACGGATTTCCTTTCAAAATCAATTCTTACAATTACACCCTCGATTTCAAGGCCACGAGTTACACCGCTCCAGATTCACAATCCTCTGGGTAGAGATACTTGATTTTACGAGCAACAAGTTCACCCGATTGATTTTCCAGGCTACAATCACACCTTTTCTCTCTCGATTGAATACAAAGAAGTCTATAACTCTGAATAGCACTGGGATCTTGTTGAGATAGTGATAGAGAATCAAACCAGAGTTGATCTAGTTAGATTCAATGGTGATTTCGGCAGAGTAATGGTAAAAATGTATATAAAGAAATGTGGAAGAAGAAGAGGAGTGAAATCAGAGAAAATATGATTATAAATTCATTTAAAACAGCCCTTATTTATAGTAGAACAACAGCCATGTCCATTCGTGAAAGGATATGACGAATATACACTTCCTTTGAAATTCAAACTTTTGAAATTCAAACTTTTGAAATAAACTGTGACCTTGTCGACAAGGGGTCCTTGGGGTTGTCGACGAGCCTAAGTTATTTTTGGTAATTTATTTTTCTTTGAAAATAACTTCTATCTTGTATTAAAACTATTTTAGACTTTATAAATATACTTAACTATAGTTAAAATACATAAATAAGTATAGAGAATAATATTTTGGTGTATATAAAATTTTACTATAATTTTATATTTAAATCTAAGTATAAATATTAAAAGTTAAATATATTATAATTAAAAGATAGTTTAAAACCAAAGATAATTTGATATTGAAAATAAAGATTATTTTGAGGCTAAAAGTATTTTAAAACCAAGATAGATGTTTTTGATTTAAAAAGGAAGATTTTGAAAACAAGATATAATTTTGTAAAATATTTGAATAAAAGTTAGTGGATACAAAACAATGTTCCACTAGATTTTTCATAGGTTCCATCCTACATAGGGTTTCATCCCTTTAACGTGCTCGAAGTGGATTTCATTCCACGAATAAAATGGATTTTAAGATGTCAATGCTTTTCTAGGAGTTTTAACAAAATTCCTAACTAAATTACTTATTTTGAAATCTTGAATTCTTGATAATCTTGATACTCATGAGTCTTGAATCTTGATATCTTCGATCTTAGTTCATCAGTTCTTGAATCTCTATACTGTACAGTCTTCATTCTTTGGTACCTGTATATATATCCTGTATATACATATATATCTAAACAATAATGTTAGTATTTATATTTTATAAAAAGTCCTAAGGTTGTTGTCATCAAAACCATCCTTCTCAAGGACTAACACTGGCGACGGTTCTGCTCTTCCAACTGCGCTACCCTAGCTCTCAACTCTTCGATCTCTGCTAAATCGATATCAGATCTGGCCATTTGGCTGGCTCTCTTCTGTCTGCTGGCATGCAACACTTATTTAATTTAGTCTATAATCTTACTATCAAAGTTACAACATAATGTGTTAATTGTTATATCTATAAACTTATTATTGAAATTAAAGTGATGTGAAGTTCTTTAAAACTAAAAGATTATTAAATTGTTATATCTTAATATAGTATTCATTACCACTTGATTGCCAAAGCCCTAGTGCCTGTTCCGTGATGGTGGATCCATGATAGACTTAAAAATAACATCCTCCTCATCCGTCGTCAGCTGCTCATGACCGGTATCCTCCAGGAGTTTCTTGCGTTGTTGCATAAACCTTGCCTGCATAAATAAATAAAAATGCAGTTAAAATTAATATCATGATATCTTAATTCATTATAATTTAACAATTAAAACAATTACTAATAGTACATAAACTAAAATATGCTTACATGGGCTCTTTCTTGATTTATCGTCGTGTCATGTATATGAAACTATCACGTTTGGATTTACATGCTCGACGGCATGCGTACGGGTCAACACATCCATATACGACATGGGAACCTACGCCTCAGCTTCTTGAAATTGATTATTATGTATTTTTATTGTATATTCAAAATTATATAGTACAATAACTATTTACAATTCACATTTAATAAATTTACCAGCTCTTGGCGATATTGCTGGAACTACTTTGACCCTTCTCGATAAGTGACAGGATTTTGTTTCTATTTGCAGAGTTTCTTTCCGACTCTGCCTGTACATTTAAATTTAATACATCATTTACTTACCAAATATTTTTTGATATTTACGTATCAATCAAATAATCAATAAAAGTTTAGTACACTTTACACTTACCTTCACCTTGTCACTATCCCAATGTGCCAGCAACCCTTCCCATACACTCGTCCCCATCCAGTTTGGCTTCTGCCCTTTATGCTTCACTGTCGACATGGAATCCATGTAATTCTTCCTCAACTTATGCATCCCGTAATATCGTACCAGCTGCAAACCATCTGATTGTATGTCCACGGCAGCATGTGTTTCATGATAAACAAGCAACCAAAAATTAAACAATAAAAGGTGAACACTAAATAAGCGACAAAAACAAATTAAGAATGGAAAACAGAAGATTATACTTACAATGAAATCCTGCCAAATACACTCCAAGATGTGGGGAGGGATATTATCCCACTTTGGCCAACAAGCCGATATCCTACTCTTTTACACCTCTCTCGAAACTGATAGAACTACAGCTGATGGCTGTAGCTCAAACCCCCTGTGTTAAATATGATACAGATTAGTATATCGTACACAAAATATTTAAGATGCTGAAAAAAGTTTAATACTTACCCCTCCACTCTAGGTACTAGAGACACAACAGGTCGCTGTGGCGGTTGCGATGGACCGTTACAATCGCCTCCTAAAGAATGGGAAGAAATCTTCCTTCTGGACGACATGGTACCTATTACAGACATGTCACTTTAAAAGAGAACAATAACATGATAATGAAATATATTTTATAGTTAAATGATATATAGTACATAAAGTGCAAAGTATACCTGATTCAGATTGGGTCTCATATTCCGACGATAAGCAGAATACATTGCATTTTTAACATAAATTGCTAAATAAATGACAGAAATGGTAATGCCATAAAAGATGTAAATGACGATAAGCAGATTCGGTTTCATAAATTACATAAATGACATAACTAGCAAAATAAATTTCATCAATTACATCAATTTCGTAATACACCAAGAATTCAACATAAGTACATCAATTGCATAATTATATCAATTGCATAATTACATCAATTGCATAATCTCATCAGTTACATCAATTGCATAATTACATAACTAGCAAAATAAATCTCATCATTTACATCAATCCTCATCAGCTTCTGATTCAGATTCGGTCTCATATTCTACGTTATTTTCCTCCCTACTCTCGAATGCTTCTACCAAAACGTTTGATTCATCGTTCAGAGATCCAAAATCAGTACGATCGTATGTAATTATTATTTCGTTGCTTTGCTCAAGATCTGCCTGATAAGCTTGTTCGTTTGGAATATTCTTCCCATCAAACGTAAATCTTGCGTTTGTTTTAAAAACCACCGACCAATCTGCTTTATCTTTTTTTGAGATGGATAAGGAGCGTAATAAACTTGCAATGCTTGTTGGGCTAGTACAAAAGGATCATAGTTGTGATAATGCGATGTGTGCTTTATTTCAATAAGATTATAATCCTTGTGCACATTAATTCCAGAACCTGGAACATTGCTAAACCAATTGCATCTAAACAGGTACACCTCCTCCATCGGTTGTGAGAAATAAGTCAGTTGTAAAATTTTTGTTAAAACGCCATAAAAATCATTTATGTGATTTCTGGATCATCACTACCTTTAACAAATACACCAGTATTATTAGTTAATTTTTCTGCACCGTATTCTTTGGTGTTAAATTTAAATCCATTGAAGAAATATATGGGATATGATTTGACATTTCTTTTTGGTCCCAACACAAGATGTTTCAAACCTTCGTCAACCACGCAATTTCTCAGTTCATAAACGTACTTTGAAAACCAATCAGAAAATTCTTTATTGAGATCTCCGTGCGGATGTTCACTTTCATAAATACTGCATATATGAATAAAATATTACATTAAATTCTACATGTGCATGCATTATGGAAATGAATAAATCATAAATTATTATTTCATGTTACCTAACAAATTGTGCAACCTCAGCACAATTTAGAAGAATATAAGTGTGTGCTACATGAATATCTCTATCGTCTAGCCATACTTCTACACATTTCCCAAAAGGTCGACCATGTTGTCTAAAAATAGATAACATTGTTTGAGAGGACTCTTGTTCGTCGCCTTCGTCATTACGAGGAACACTTTCAAATGATATGTTCACATAGTCACTGAAATAGTAAGAGAAAAAGAACGAAGCTTCTTCTTCGATGTAAGATTTACATATCGAACCTTCAACTCGTGCTTTTTGCCTTACTTTTTTCTATTGATGATTCAAGTATCTATGCAAAATTAATTTACATTAACTTTAACTTCTGAATGTAAATTAAATTAATAGGTAACATAATACATACCTCCAAAATGACTACATCCATCCATACTGCGCAGGACCTCGAAGTCGTGCTTCAGATGGGAGATGAATAAGTAAATGTTCAATTACATTAAAAAAAACCTGGCTGAAATATTTTCTTCAATTTGCAGAGCAATACAGGAATATCTTCTTCAAGTTTACGTAAACGTTGCACTTTTAAAGTAGTCGAATAAAGCTCTTTGTAAAACAGACTAAGCTCCGTTATTACCATCCAAACTTTTAACGGCAATAGTTCTTTGAATAGAACGAGTAATAAATTTTCCATCATTATGCGACAGTCGTGGCTTTTCATTCTGCTCAATCTACCGTTTTTAAAGTCAACACATCTACGAAAATTTTATGAAATCCCATCCGGAAATCTTAATCCTTCCACCCATTTTAACACAATTTTTACTTGATTATTATCTAACTCGTAACATGCTTTGGGTTTTTTCTATCATTTGGTTTCATATGAAGCTCAGGACGTTTGCATAATTCTTGTATATCACGTCTTGATTTCAAATCGTCCTTAGTCTTCCCCTTGACATTCAAAATTGTGTTAAAAATATTATCAAAGGCATTTTTCTCATTGTGCATCACATCAATGTTATGACGAAGTAGAAGATGTTTCCAACAAGGCAACTCCCAAAATATACTTTGTTTGCACCAATTATGAGTAGTCGATTTGCCTGCAATTTCCATTTGCATTCCAGTTTCATTTATCTTTGGATAGTCCCTTATAGTTCGTATATGTCGTCGCTTGACCACATCGTTGGTGGTTGTCTGGTTTCTACTCTATTAGTTAAAAAGTTTTTCTTGTCTCCTCTGAAGGGGTGATTGACATGGAGAAAACATCGATGGCAGTCAAACCATGAAATTTTCTTAACATTTGGTAAAGAAAACACCCGCGTTTCTTCCATGCAATTTGGACATGCTAGATGACCAGATGTACTCATTCCTCAAAGCATTGCATAGGCAGGAAAATCACTTATAGTCCACAACAAAGAAGCAAACATACGAATTTTTTTTCTTTGACTCGTATGCTTCTATTCCTTTGTTCCACAGTATTTTTAACTCCTCAATCAATGGTTGTAAATAAACATCGATTCCTTGTGTTGGATCATCGGAGCCAGGAACGACAACAGTAAGAAACATATATTGCGTTTTCATACACATCTACGGAGGTAAATTATAAGATGTGATGATAATGGGCCAAGATGAATATTTAGCATCAAATTGAGATGGTGAAAAACCATCGATACATAATCCAAGTCTAACATTATGACTCTCCATTGCAAAATTGGGATAAGTTTTGTCGAAACGCTTCCATGCTTCTCCATCAGCTGAATGTGTAAACGTACCCTCTTCCTCCGTTCTTATACTATGCCATCTCATATGAGCTACAGTTATAGAAGATGCGTATAATCTTTGAATCCTAGGAGTAATGGGCAAATAATGCATACGTTTGTATGGAACTTCCTTTCCCTTCTTTTTTCTGGGTTTTTACCTTTCCTCGTTACATATTCTATACTTCCTAAGACTGATATCCTCTTTCCAAAACAACATGTAGCCATTTAAACATGTATCTATTTTCTAATAAGGTAAACCAAAATCTGACATAAGTTTTTTAACTTCACAGTAATTTTCGCATATTAAATTATCAGGCGGCATATGTCTTTTTGCAGCTTGTACAACGGTTGTAAATCCAGCTTCGGTGATGTCGTATTTTGACTTTATCGTAATGTATCCTGCGGTTACTGATAGCTGGGTGCCGCTTTTACAACCATCTAAAAGTGGTTTCTTAGCAACATCCAGTAAATCATAAATTTTTTTGCTTCAATATTTAGTTCTTCAACATTTTCATCATCGTCGTCAACTTCAACCGTAGGGAACAATGATCGTGCTGCATCTTCAACCATGTTTTCTATACGGTTCGTCATAACAATTTCATTACCAGCAATGTCTAATTTAGACTATGCAGAAGTATTTGCTACAACTTCTCCATGACAATCCCAAACATAATACTCCGGCACGAAACTGTTTTTGTACAAATGGGCTTTCACAATATCAGGTAACAAATACTTCAAATGTTTACACCTACTACACGGACAATGAATTTCTACATCATTTCCATTATTACTTAAAGAAAATTCAACAAATACATTTATACCATTATAAAAATCTTCTTCTATTGAGCCTCTCAATCCCCTTCTTTGATACATCCATCTCCTCCGATCAACAAAATAATCGATCATTTTTCCTATTTGAAAAAATATGTCATAAATTCAAAAATAAATATTGGTCATATTTACGAATTCACATTTTATTTTTCAATGTATCGATAAAAAAACTTATAAGCATCAATTTTACCCTACTTAAGAATACAATATAGAAATATTAGTTTGTGATTTTTTTCTTGGTCAGTCATCCTACTTCCCATTACAAACACAGTAAACACTTACATTTCGTATATTATTTTGTTTTAAACGATTCAACAAAATTTCGACAGCCCTTTCCTTTTGTTTCCTGCATTGTACACAAATGCGTGTATGCAGGAAACAAAAAAGAAAAGTGACGATGAAATTTTATGAACCGTTTGAAACGAAATAATGTGCGAAATGTAATTATTTACTATGTTTATAACTTGTCAAATACAGGGACAAATCCAATAAGTATTGTACCAGATGAATATAAATGGTCGTTTTATGACAAAAACGGCTATTTAAATAACGATCATGTACAACACCCATCGGACGGGGCCAAAAACTCTCTAAGGGACGTAAAAAAAGTAGTTTATAAAAAAGAATATTTACTAATTTTATACATTTCAAAAAATTATTAATTTACCACATTTGTTCCGTGCATTTTATCGAATAAGGCTGCTGTAATATTGTTGTCATTTTCCAATATAGTCAAAAAAAAATTGGACTCGTACATTCATTATTGTTATACAAGTCAAGATGTTATACAACTCATGTCTTATTCCAATTAACACAATGCAATGGTAGAAACAACACATATATAATGGTTTACATATACACGCACAATCACAAATTATACATACTCTTCAAAATTTCACGATAACATATGAAATAGGTATACCATGGGATGTTATAAACGATTATTACCCTATTGGAAACAATTGCAATCACTAATTAGCCCTAATTTATCAACTTATGCAAATCTAGATTCAGGGTAAAAATTAGATTTTTGGCAAAAATAAGATATTATACCTGAGATTTAGAGCAATAGAATTTGATTACGCAGCCGTGGAGGATCCAGAAGCTCGAAATTGGAGATTGGAAGCTTGGAGGAGGGATTTGGGAGTTTTTTGAAGAAAATTTCCATGCTGCGAAATGAGGAAGAAGTGGCTCGGTTGGGCCTGTAATTCGCGAATTTCCGACGGTCCGTCGGAAGTTGTCGGAAATTAGCCGTCGGAAGCCGTCGCTACGTGCTATCGGAATATAAGCCTTTTCTAGTAGTGATTTATTTTACATATGTGGTCCACATATTGAAATTTTCCAACATAAAATAACTCAAAAATTTAAACCATGTATTAAGTTTAATATTTCACTAATTTAAATCAGTAAAATAAATATAAAATGAACTTATAAAAAAACCTCTATTATTTCATATTTTAATACGTAAAAATATTGTGATTTTTGTTATGAAATAAATTAAAATATTATTTTTGAAACATAATAAATTATGAGTTAAATATCATAAATAACTAATTTATAGAGGGAATTAGAGAGAATGACAAACTGAAAATTTATATCAAATTAATTTCAAAATAATGTTTCTAAAATTTAAAAAACAATAAATGTAAAAAATGATAGATTATTAATTTATACATTTTAAATAAATGTAAATAGCTTTTAGAAAGATATATTGTTGTTATTTCCAAAATTTTATGTTTTAAAATATTAGTTTCTAGTTTTAAAATAAATTTAAATAATACTTTTGAAATCTAAGAAATTATATAGTAAATATAGTATTTGATTGATATACGTATATTATGAAATATTTTCAAATAATTATTTATGTAGTAGATTTCAAGTTTAAATATTTGAAGTAATATTTACTTTTTTGAAATAATATTAAGAAAATTAACAATCATGTGTGTATTTATGCGCAATCGTATGCACTCATGTGTGTGATGGGCTTTCAAGTACAAAGTCAATTTTGATAAGAATTTTAAATTGTAGCAAAAGATAATCAAAGAGAAAACTAGTAGTTTTTATTTATTAAGATTGCGGGCACGAATAATAAAATAATAGCGTGTAATATTTGTGTTGCACTGATCCAGCTCAAGTGGACTACTCGTTTGCTTCACATGAGCTCGATTGAAGTGCCTGGCTATCCTTTGCTGATGAGCTGCAACTTTGAGCTCAGCCTCTTTCCTTCTTTCATCAAGCAAGTCAAGTGCTTCAAGCTGCAGCTTTTCATTTTCAGCTTGGTTGAAATGAATTCTCCTGTGTGAGGGGACCTCTATTTCCACTGGAATCATTGCTTCTGATGCTTATGCTAATGAGAATGGAGTGTGCCTAGTCGTAGTTTTGTGGGGAGTTCTATATGCCCAAAGTGCTAGTGGCAGCTTATCGACCCAACCACCTTTTTCTTTTTCCAGCTGTTTTTTGATGGTTGATTTGATAATTTTTTTCACTACTTCCACTTGCCCGTTTGCCTGCAGACGAGCCACTGCTGAGAAGCTTTTTTGGATCTTGAATCGCCTGCAAAAGTCCTGGAATTCTTCACTTTCGAATTGGGTACCATTGTCTGTGATTATCTTCTGAGGCACACCATACCTGCAAATGATATTTTTAGTCACAACGTTTATCATCTTTTTAGAGGTAATAGTAGCCAATGGTTCAGCTTCAGCCCATTTAGTGAAATAATCAACAGCAACAATAGCATATTTTATTTCGGACTTGGCAATCGGCAAAGGCCCAATGAGATCTATCCCCCAAATGGCGAATGGCCATGGACTGACCATCTGTGTTAGCTCGGTGGAAGGTGCTCTTGGGATTTTTGCAAATCTCTAGCATCTGTCACACTTTCGGGAGTAGCTAGCAGCATCTCGATTAATATATGGCCAAAAATACCCATAGCGGAGAATTTTCTTTGCAAGAGTTTGGCCACCTGAATGATCCCCACACTCTCCTCCGTGCACCTCAGCTAAAATTGTCTTAGCCTCTTCCTTGGTTACACATCGGAGTAATGGCATCGAGAATCCTCGTCTGTACAAATGGCCGTCTTGAATTACATATCTCGAGGCTTTTCTTAACAGCTTCTGGTGCTCTTTTGAGTTTTCTAGCAGGGAGCCATCGAGTAGGTATTCCTTGATCGGGGTCATCCACGACTCCTACTCTTGAGATACAGCCATAATCCAGTCAATATCCATCTCATCAGTACTTGGAGCTGACAAGACTTCCACAGGGACCAATCCCAATAATTGAGCTTCGCCAGAGCTTGAATATTTTGCGAGAGAATTTGCCTTCATGTTCTCTTCCCGGGGTATATGGCTTATTGTATAATGATCAAAATCATCGAGAAGCTCCCAGGCCTTTGACAAGTAAGTAGGCAGATTTCCTCGTTTAGTTTGAAACTCTTTCTTGACTTGGCATACAATAAGCTGGGAATCACTGAAGATCTACAATACTTTGATGTTCAGTTCTTTAGCAATCTTCAAGCCGGTAACAAGAGCTTCATATTCTTCTTCATTATTTGTCAAAAGAAATTCTAATCTCAATGCATAGCACAATGAACGCCCTTCGGGGGTTTCAAGCACAACCCCAGCTCCGGAACAATAGTCATTTCTTGCACCATCAACATATAATTTCCATCAGATCGGGATGTCATCAGTCACCTCTTCCTCACTGCCACCTTTATCTGTGTATTCTGCAATGAAATCTGTTAAAGCTTGTCCATTGATTGCTCTTCGGGGATGGTAGGTGATATCGTATTGGCTGAGTTCAATATTCCACTTCAGAAGACGACCTGAAGTTTCAGGGCGAAATAGGACTTGCTTCAGAGGTTGATCAGTGAGGACTTTAATAGGATGAGCCTGGAAATATGGTCTCAACTTTCTGGATGCAATCAACAGACAATAGGCGAGCTTTACCAGCTTTGAATAATTCATCTCTGCCCCAGTGAATCTTTTGCTGATGTAATAAAACAGGCGCTGAACTTTTGCGTCTTCCCGTACCAATGCTGCACTGGGAGCATGAGATGAAACCGCTAAGTATATGAAAAGATCTTCACCATTGCTGGGCTGAGAAAGTACTGGAGGCATTTCCATGTGACGAATCAGTTCATCAAAAGCTTTCTGACATTCAGGAGTCCATTCAAAGTTTTTCTTTCCTTTCTTCAGAGCGTCAAAGAAGGGAATGCATTTATCAGTGGCCCTGGAAATAACCTGACTCAAAGCAGCGACTTTCCCGTTGAGGCTTTGCAATTTCTTCTTTGTTCTAGGGGCTTTGACTTCTCTTAAAGTAGTAATCTGAGCAGGATTAGCTTCGATGCCCCTAGCACTCACAATGAAACCCAAGAATTTTCTGGACTCTACCCAGAATGAACATTTCAGAGGATTTAGCTTCATCCCATACTTTCGGAGGACCGCGAAAATTTCTGCCAAATGATCCATGTGGTCTACTGCCTTCTTCGATTTCACCAACATATCATCAACATATACTTCCATAGTTTTGCCAATCTGGGGTTTGAACATGGCATTAACAAGTCTTTGATAAGTTGCCCCCGCGTTCTTTAGTCCGAAGGGCATGACTTTATAGCAGTAAAGACCAACATCAGTGATGAAGCTTGTGTCCTCCTGATCTGGCTCATGCATCATGATTTGATTATATCCTGAGTAAGCATCCATAAAAGACAATAATTCATGTCCGGCTGTTCCATCCACCAACTGATCAATCATGGGCAACGGGAAACAGTCTTTGGGGGCATGCTTTGTTCAAGTCTGAAAAGTCGATGCATACTCTCCACTTCCCATTTGCTTTTTTAACCAACATCGGATTAGAAACCCAATTTGGATAAGTGGATTCTCTGATGAAGCCATTTTCCATGAGCCGATCTACTTCTTCTTTTAATGCTGTCGACCTTTCAGGACCCTGGGTTCTTCTTTTCTTCTTTACGGGTGTGAATTTTGGATCAATATTCAAAGCATGCACTGCGATTTCTGGAGATATTCCACACATGTCAGCATGACTCCAAGCGAATACATCCAGGTTTGCTTTCAAGAATGATATCAGCATATTCTGAACCGTCACACCGAGTTGTGAACCCACATTCAGCACCTTGTTTGGATCATTTAGGTCAACAGGTATTGGAACCGTCACTTCCACCGGCACCACTCTACTCTCCCCTGCACTGGTTTTTCTGGGATCAATCTCTTTTCATGCATCACTATGCTCACCAGTGTAGGGTCCACCCCGTAATTTCTATAAGGTGGGCTCTTTGATGCGGAGCGGAGCTACCGCACCCTTACCCATTTCTCTTTTCTTTCTTTCCCGTAACTCTATGAGATAGCATTCTCGCCCTGCATTTTGGTCCCCCTTTACAACACCGACGCCATTATCAGTGGAAAACTTCATAGTCAGGCACCATGGGGCTAGAATGGCCTTGAATGCGGCAAGAGTCGGTCGACCTAAGAAGGCATTGTAAGCGGAGAATTCATCAACAATCACAAAAGTTTGTTTTCGAACCACCTTCTTTTCCCCTTCTCCGAGCTCTACAAGTATGTCAATAGTCCTAATAGGCTGTTTTGGTTCTCCAGTGAACCCAACAATTTTCTGTGAGGAGGCTTGGACATCAGCCATGGGAATTTTCATCTGATCAAATGTCTTTCTGAAGAGGACATTGCAAGAGGCACCGCAGTCAACAAGCACCCTTCTTACAATGGCTGATCCGATGCCTGCAGATATTACCAAGGGATCCATGGTGGGAGCCTCAACACCAACAAAGTATCTAGCCCGGAATATGATGTCATCGTTAAAAGTTCTTTGCGGTTTTAAAGGTGTAGCATCTTCCAAGACAAAAACATTTTCTTCCGCCGGGGCATATCTCAAAGCGTGAGCATATCTCTCCATCACACCCCAACTTCTGCCCACTGGGTGAGGACCCCCTGTGATAACATTAATGACAGGCCTCTCCGATTCCTGCGCTGCAGTCCTCTCACCTGAGTCGGATTGATGAGCAAGAACTTGCCGCCCCTGAGTAGATGAGGTCAGGTCACTTCTGTTTCGTATACATATTGTTGTAGTTTATTCTGTCTCAACAGCTCTTCAATCAAATTCTTTAAATGGCGACATTCATTAGTGTCGTGGCCAGGTTGATTGTGGAACCGATAGAATCTCCCATTATGCACAACATTTTTCCCAGGCTTCATCTCAGGTGGTTTGGGGTATTCGACAACATCCTTGGTTGCAAAAAAGATATTTTCTAGAGTATCAGTTAAGGGAGTAAAATCTGAAGGTTTAAAGTAGCGAGTTTTCTTCACATCTTTCTTATCTTTCCCACCGTCATTCTCCCTCTTCTGGCCACCAGATTCCTTTTTGTTAGAAGCAACATTGTTATTCTTAACTTCAGCCACGTCTACTTTTGCTGGCACATGAAGGCTTTCTAAGCGTAGGAATTCATCGGCCTTCTTGTTGAACTTCTCAAGTGAATTTGGCACTTTCATCTTTACCCATTTTCCGAATTCACTTGATTTGTCAATAGCTCGCATCAAGTAAGTCAGAATCATCCGAGGCTCTGCATTATCAACTTCGGCCAAGGCTATATTGAAGCGGTTTAAGAAAGATTTGATAGACTCTCCGGGGCTTTGTTCGAGGCTGGATAGTGACATTATGTCCTTGGCCTTCGAAGCATATAACCTGAACTGATCTTTGAATTTCTGAGTTAGGTCAGAGAACTGATCCACGGATCGAACTGGCAGCTTCGTGAACCAAAGCAGGGCCACTCTCTCCAAGTACACAGGAAAGTATCTGCACTTGATCTCGTCTGTTGCTCTGGCACCTGTCATATGCCAGTCATACTTGTATAAGAACTGGTTAGGATCGCTTGTCCCCCGATAAGCTGGAATAGTGGGGGGAACAAACTTCTTTGGAAATTCAGCCTTCAGAATTCTTTCAGTAAAAGGAGTTTTGCTTGGAGCAAACCCCCAGTCACTTTCATCTTCCTCCCTTCGCATGCTCTCCTTCATAATTTGTCGAATCATTCCCGAGAGGTACTCCTCATCATTTAGAGGCCCCGCGGGACAGACGTCAACTACTTTTTCAGAAGTTTGCCTGGAAAAACGTTCACAAAGAGTTGGCTGCGGCCTTGAACCTCCAGCTTGGGGAGGTGCCCCTTCGGCGGTGCCAGCTGCCCTCTGAGGAATACTTTTCCCTTGGGAATCATGAACATTCTCAGCAAAGGTTTCTTCATTATTTTCTGGTTGCTGGTTAACTTCAAGCAAAGCATTCAACTTATCCAACATCAAAGTGTTCTGGGCTTCCATTTGTTGATACAACCCAAACACTACAACATCCAATTCCGCCCTTGTGACTCCAACACTAGGAGACGCTTGATTTGACGCGGGAGAAGTGGCGGTGTTGTCATAAGCATCTCTAGATCTAGTAGATTTACTTTTCCTTCCAGGAGCCATAATTTCAGATAGACTTTTGGTAGGGAGAGTCTTTTCACAAATCTTTGTGAAGCAATGATGAGAGCACCCCTGAGTTCAGTTCTCAGTGAAAGCACCAAAAATGTTAACGCTAAAAACGTACGCTAACACCCCAGTGTGAGTTGTGAATTGTGATATAGCGAAAGCACCACCCGTTGGTACGGGAACTAAAAGCAAGCAGAAAATAGTAGAAAATAGTAAAGAGGCAACAATTTTTATAGTGGTTCGGCTCAAAGTCAAGCCTACGTCCACTTAATCTCTTCTATTACTGATTTGATTACAAATTTTACAATAATTCTTCAATTAGAACACAATTAAGACAGGTAGTTAGAACTTTGATGTAGAAAAGCTCTTTAAATTCATGTTGAATGAACTTGATCTTTTCCGAAGGTTCTTTGAAGTGTCTTTTGCATTTGAAGTGTTGGAGCAAGTGTAGAATTAGTGAAAACAGCAAAGTCCTGGCGCTCCAAAAAATTCCCCTCTCCAGTGCGGAGTAGGCGGGGTATTTATAGGGGAGTTTCGGAGTTAGGTCGTTTGGTGTAGGTCGTGGGCGGCTTAGGAGTTGAGTTAGGTCGCGGGCGACCTAATGGGTACGGGTTACGGCTTATAGTGGGTGTATTTGGCCATTTACGTTGGCTGGTAGATCGCAGCGACCTATGGGGAATGGAAGGCGACCTATATGCTATGGCATCAGGCGGAGCGACTTAGGATAGACTTGGGAGAAGCAGCGACCTAATATATGTTGGAGCGACCTATATACAAACGGCATAAGGAGACGCGGCTTATTTAGGTGCAGCTGTGGGCTCATAACCCGCTAGGTCGCTAGGTTGCTACCTCATTGAGTCGCTGTAGTATTCAACCCACTGTCGTGTTTGAGTCGCTATGCCATTGATCTGTTTAGGTCGCTTAACCCGTTGAAAGTCGCTGGGAGGTTGAGTCATTAATTCATTGCAATGTTAGCTCACCCGATGCTATAGGTCGTAGATCGCTTGGAGCTGTGAACAGTTAAGTCGCTTGGGGCTTTTGGGTAGTTAACCTGCTGTTATGTTAGGTCGTTAAGTCGCCAGCTTTTCTTAAGCAGTTGAGTCGCCTTTCAGAAAAGGGATTAACACTTGCCCATCGAAGTACATGCCTAGGTTATAGGTCGTGTGCTTCGATTTAACCTTGCTAAGTCGTGGGCGACTCAAGGATCTTGCTAACTCACGCGCCTATTCATCTTTCCCTTTTTCTTCTATATAAGTCGCTAAGCTGTTTCACCCTCTTCACTTTACTGTTTATCATCTTGCCACCATTGTTGTATTCAAGCTCAAGAGCTAAAGCGAAATTCCCTTCCTCGTATCTTCGATTATCATTTTCAACAGCAAATCTTGGTAAATTCGATCATCTGACCATCGTGTTCACCATTGATTCTCCCATAACCAATTTCACACAATTTTTGTTACCTTGCTGAAAGATTATACCCCGACTCACCTTTCGATCATCGTCGAATGTTGGTAATTGCGTTATTCTCGAAAAATGAATCGACTTAGGGTTCCATGAAGTTATTGGGTGAATGCGGAGTTTTTGGAGTTGATCATGGGTTTTGGGGGTTTGGAGGAGATGAGGAGGTTTTGGGTTAACGGATTTCGGGTTATGTTGTGGCGTTTCTGGTGAAGTAAAGGGGATGAACACGTGGCAATGTGTGAGTGGAGAGCAGGACTTAGGTTTTTAGTAGAAGAGAGCTCGGTATTTCTGGGATACCCTTAGGGCGACCTAGGGCATGAGGCGAATTAATCATGTAGAGCGACTTACAGAGTTGAGCGACCTATGAGTCTTGATGACTTAGGGAGTCTGAGCGACATATGGGCCTGGAAGCTTAAGGAGCTTGAGAGACTTATGAACTTTGGCGACCTAAGGGAGTCTGAACGGCTTAGAGAGCTTGCGACTTAAGCTAGGTCATTGGAACATGGGACATGAGTAACTTTTTGAGCGACATAGTCATCCTGCGACTTAACTTAGGTAGTTAGAGCTCAATGGAATAACTTAAGAACTCAAGCGACTTAGAATATATAGTATACTGCTTCAAACGAGATAACTCCCTTAACGACCCATCTTTGGGTCGCACCATAATTTGGGTGAGTTAAATTTTTATGGCATAACCTTTAGGTCGCTCTTGTACTTGGACGAGCTAAGACTTAAGCACATTCGCCTTGTCGTGACTTAAAGCCTTATAGCCTTAACCCGTGACCTTCTACCTTGTCCATGCCTTATCATTCCATGATTTTGGACAATATGAACAGCATAAGTTGAACAAGATAAAGTATCGCACTGCTTAATTCGTAAAATGTGACTAGACCTTTAACTTGATCTGCTTGCTTGAACTTTCAACTGCCTCTAAACAGATTGCACCAACATTTGATTGTTAATAACATATTATTATAATGCAGAAAACTAGGACGAATATACTCATCATCGACTGCCCACATCGAGTGATGGATTAGGTCAAAGAGATAATATTTTACTTAAGTAAAATAATATGAATCTAATTAAAAATGAAATGCTGTGAATCAACTGACTTAAATGAAGAATCAACGCAAAATTCATACAGTTATAACAGCTTATCGCTGAATCTTATCTGCATTGATACTACACTTAATTTTGATCCAATAACAAGCCTTGAATCTTCCTGAATTGACATGCGCCAACCAATATTTTTTCAAGTTTTACTTTATTTACTTGTTATTTCAGTAGCTTTGCACAACACTTCACACGCTTTTAGGAAACATGCACCTTCATATTTGAATATCTAGTTCCTTGTGTAGAATGGCTTCTCAACAAGTGCGAGAAGAGATAGTAGAGCGGATCGATGAGGTTTTCCCAATTGCTGACCCTTTGGAGAATCCCCTGGAAAGAGTTTCAACTACATTGAACCAACGGGCTTTCAGCCAGCAATGTATTCAATTCGACATTGCTGAAGCGGATGCTCTGCTTCCTGGGGTAAATGACACTGCCGATAGGCCGCCACCTGGCTTTATTGCAGTTAATCATCAAATGTGTCTGAATGGAACTATTCCCTCCTTCAACGATTTTCTTAGAACACTCCTCCTTCGACTAACTATTTCTCCATTTCAGTTGCACCCTAATGGCTATGCCATTTTGATGGGGTTGTGCGTACTATTTAGGAGGACGCTTAACCGCCTCCCAAGCTTCGAGGAGATCTGCTATTTGTGTTCATTCGGGAGGAACAAAGATCACCCTTCCATTACTCTTGTAAGGAGCGTAAGAAATCGCAAGCTGATTACGGATCTGCCCGAGAGCGCTCACGGGTTTTTAAACCAGTTCTTCTTTGTCTGTTGCCCCCCGGGATTCTACGGTATCTGGAGAGTAGGAAGTAAGACTACCTATCTCCGTTTACTTCATTTCTGAGCCTTTCAAAATTCGAGTCGTCAAGTGCTAACTTCATTCTTTACTTTTGCAGCACTTCCTCCTTCCTCTAAAGATTCTAGTCACAAATCGACTTTCGAAAGATTGAGTGCCGTAGCTATCAATGAGAGAAGTATTAAGTTTCTACAGAAGAACGAATTTTTGCACCAATTCGGACTCTTGCACTCTTCTCGATCCATTCAGTCCCGTGATGCCCCCAGTTCTCAAGCAGAAGCGTCAGATGCCCCAGCCTCCGTAGAGGAATTCACACCGAAGGAACCTATTGTAGAGACTTCATTAGTGAAATGCTCCAGTTCCGCTGACGGTGTGGGGTTATCTAAAAAATCTAAACTTCCCCCAGTTATTGAAGAAGAGGAATTTCCTCAACATTATGGGAAGGCTACTAGAGAAGCTGATGAGGGAGTTGAGAAAGAAAGTTCCGTTACGAAGAGTGTAAAACGTGCTGAAGAGGGCACTGCTAATATGACCCATTCCATTGGGCATGATGGTGATGATATTTTTGGAGGACTGAGCGATCTTATGGTGACTTCCCATGAGATCTTTAAAGATGACACCACCACTTCTAAGCTTGTTTCTCCAGCAATCGAAGCGACATCCGTCCTGCGATCAATTCCATCAACCCAAGAGTTGACTCCTGCTGCAAAAGCCGACATCACTCCTAAGCCAAAGAGTGGTTTGTAGCTTGACGCGCATAGTTCGCACGCCACACACACACTTAGGATTTTTGGCAATTATGCGCACTTAGCTTCTTTATTTCGAAGATTTCTAAATTTTGTCTTTTCTTCACTTTCAGGTTCTCCCATGGACGCAGCAGCTCATATTACGATGACTTTCAAAGCTATGCGAGGCGTGATTCTTATGACCCCAGGCGCTATCTTCCTGCCCCTAGGGGGACTGATAAGGAAAGAGAAGCTAGGAAAGATCGCGAAAGGCAGGCTTATGAGGAGCGTTATGGAAGAAGAGACGACCGACATGACTCTTACCAGAGGGATGATGACTCCCATAAGAGAAAGTCTTATGACGATAAGGGGAAGAGTCATGTAGCTGAAGATTCAAGCAAGCGAGCCAAGCTCAGCGAAAAGTCTACATCTGAAATTTCTAAAGTGCCTGCTGCTTCTATCTCTCTAGACATCCCTTCTAGCTCTCCTGCCTTAAAAGAGCTGAAATTCAAGCAATCATTAATAGGCCTCCTTATCAAGTTGAGAAGCCTCCGTCTGCACTCCAAAGCCGATTTCCGCATTGGTGTTTGAAAGGAGCACGTTTCGATCTGGACTTGGTTCCAATTGATAAACAGGCCATGTTAAGAAATCTCGACGCTGTCAAGCTTGATATTGAAAGAATGTCCGGCTGGCAAAAACTAGTTGAGGAGCTTCAAAGAGTAAATCGTTTAAATCTCGAGGCTATGCTGACCATGGAAAGCGATAAGTCTGAGTGGCTAAAAGTTCTTGATCATCATGATACGGAGATGAAGAGCATCACCACCTATAATGAGAAACTTAAGGCTGAAATCAAGAAGCTTAAAGATGATCTTGCCACCTCTTCCACTTCTTATACTCAAAAGGAAGAGGTTCTTCAAAAGAAAGTAAGAGATGCCTACGCTACTCAACGAGATGCTGAGGCTAAACTTGAAGCGGAGCGGAAAATCATGGAAATCTACCACAATGATGCTGCTCAGCTGCGGGAAAAGACTAACTCCCAAGATTTGGAGATTACAATATTAAAGGCCCAGCTTTCTAAGGCTGAAAAGGAGCGTGACGAGGCCATCGCTGGAAAAGCAGCAGCTAAACACTCACATGAGGCGACTAAGGCCAACATTAGCTCCACTCTATTCGAGTTTTATGTTCTCAGCTTCTTGGGGCATGGCAGTCTTTCATTTTTGGGCCCAAAGTATGAGGTTACCCTGGCTGAAGTGTGGGAGGCAGCAGTTGAAATGCTTAGAGATGCTGGCTACGCTGAGGAGGATCTTGAGGCTTATTATTTGGATGATGAGGGTCGGGCCGCCCTTGCCAGAGAGAAAGAACAACTTGCCAAGGAATGAGCCGAAGTGGCGGAAGGAGAGCATCTAAGGAAGGCACCTTTGGCCGACCCAACTCGTCCTTTGGCTTCGGTCGACATCGATATTATTGGCTCCAGTTCCCACTCTCCGCCTCCTGCCAAAGACGAAACTGAAACTACAACTACTCATGCCAAAGACGAGGCCCAAGAAGACACCGAAGCCTAAGATTTTGAAATTGACCTGATAAAGCCAATCTCTCCAGGTAACTTCAACACTGATCCAGCTCAAGTGGACTACTCGGTTACTTCACATGAGCGCGATGAACTTCTTGCTTATTACTTAAACCTCGACGTGCCACTATCTCCTCTCTTTGCGAGGAATACTGATGTTTAACTTTTCTTCTTCTGTAGTGAAAACAACAAGTGTTGTACAGGCTTCGCCTCCTCCAGCTGTTGCCCCTCCACCTCTTCAAGTTACTCCTTCTTCTGCTTCTCAACCAAGGTCGCAAGAAGAACAAATAGGAGCTCTTCAAGGCTTAGATGACCCGGCCGCTTCACAAGAGCAGAAAGCTGAAGAACTTGAGGAGGGTGAGAGGACCCCGGAGAAATTTACTACCGATGATACAAAGCTGATTGATCTTATCACTCCGGGCAGCGAACCTTCTTCAAAGAAGAGGGGAAAGCGTGGAATTTCGAAGAAAAAGAAGGGCACTTCTGCTAGCGATGAGAAAGCGGAAGGGGACCCAATTGCACCTCTTTCTCCTTCTTCCCCGACTCGTTCAGGCCAACTCAAGAAGTTAACCATTAGGCTAGGCGAGGGCTCCAAAGGCGGCGGGAAGAAGAAGTAATGAGTCTGGTTTTATCCTTCTTGTTCTGCTTTTTTGCTTTTTGCTTGTATCTAAAGACTTGTATCGACCCGAGATTGTGCGGGTACCGGCCCCCGCTTTTTGAAACCTGCACATGTATACAAATCTTTTATAGTATGGAATAGAATGACTCTTTTTACTTGTACAATCTTTTGTTTGTATTTGTGAATGCATTTATTCCTTATTTTCGCACAAGTTTCTTTTTTTTCTTTGTATGATACTGCAGTGAGCTCGTGGTATGCTGCTTGAGCATTGCTTTTATTAATGTAGCTATATTTCCCCCATACCACGGCTTATTGCAATCTTCTCCATTTTGAAAAGACTTGTACTCTTACTCTGGAGAATAATTCTTCCATTTTGAGGAAATATTATTCTGCTCTAGTAGAGCGTGCCTTGTATCGGAGAAGTTTTATGTTTTTTTTAGAAAAAGTTTTTACACTTCAACTTTCGGAGATGGTCACTTTTATTTTTGAGAAGTGGATTTCCCTACGCGGTGAAGCGGTCCTCCGAAGAAGGTTTTGATTTGTTTGCCAGAAAGTTATATCTCATCGCTAAGTGGGCCCATGGGACAGGCGTCAGCTGCTATATTGGATATTTGTTTGCACAAACGATCGCGAGCAGTTAGCTGTGGCCTAGAACCTTCTTTTTGAGAAGGTGCCCCTTCGGTGGTTCCATTAACGACTTTTTCAAGAGATAACATTTCATTTTTGGGCGTGCCTCGTTAGAGGGCTTTATTTGGCACTTCAACTTTTTTTTTGGGGAAGAGTGTTCTCATTATGGAGAAATTGATTTTCTCTTGAGAGTAGAAGTGTGCCTCCGAAGAGGGCCTTTTGTTTGCCTGAAAGTTACTTCTCACAGTTAAATGGATCCACAGGGCGGACGTAAGCTACCTAATTGGATGTTCGTTTGTATGGACGATCACAATTTGTTAGCAAGGGCCTGGTGCCTTCATTTTGGGAAGGTGCCCCTTCGGTGGTTCCACCAACCTTTTTGTTTGAGAAAAACATTTCATTTTTCGGCATGCCTCGTTGGAGGGCTTTCTTTGGTACTTCAACTTTTTTGGGGAAGAATGTTCTCATTATGGAGAAATTGATTTTCCCTTGAGAGTAGAAGTGTGCCTCCGAAGAGAGCCTTTTTGTTTGCCTGAAAGTTACTTCTCACAGTTAAATGGATCCACGGGGCGGACGCAAGCTACCTAATTGGATGTTCGTTTGTACGGACGATCACAATTTGTTAGCAAGGGCCTGGTGCCTTCATTTTGGGAAGGTGACCCTTCGGTGGTTCCACCAACCTTTTTGTTTGAGAAAAACATTTCATTTTTCGACGTGCCTCGTTGGAGGGCTTTTTAATTGAGAGACAAGATTCCATTTTGGCTGTTTTTGTCTGCTTGCCCATCTCTTTTCACCATCTATCCCTCAGCGATTCCTCATTATCACCTCTAAGTACATGTTCCTTTCTTTTGCAGGTGGTTTGATTTTTCCAGAGAAGTGTACTTCATTGTTAAGTGAATCCACGGGGCAGGCGCAAGCTACTTAACCGGATGTCTGTTTGCACAAACGATCGTAATCAGTTAGCAAGGGCCTGGAACCTCTACGTTAGGAAGGTGCCCCTTTGGTGGAATCACCAACTGTTTGTGAGAAGCACTTCTTATGTAGGAATTGAATCTGGAATTTTTGTGGCTTGACATTTGTTTGTTGAGTGATTTGTAGGAATCGCTTGGCCTTGTGATGTGTTGAATAGGTAAGTTTTGCTTTGATAGCCTGCAATATTAAATCGACATTTTAGCAACATATTTAAGATATTTGCACATCGAAATGAGACAAGCATTTTATAGTAGTAGAGAACACAAGATTTATAGTGGTTCGGCCAAGAATTGGGCCTACATCCACTTTATAGTTCTTATTATTGATTCACACTGATTTTACAATGGCTTACAATACAAGAATGATACATCCACAATCATTTTACAAATTTAAGCATAGCTTCTAAGTAAAATATGGACGCAAGTGATTGCTGTTCCAGGCTCTCGGAATTAGATCTCCTTCGAAAGTTGTGAGCTTGAAAGTGCCATCAAGAAGTTTTTTTCCTATGACATATGGCCCTTCCCAGTTTGGCCCAAACACTCCTGTTGCTATCATGACCCTTTTCAAGACTAGATCCCCAATTTCAAAGCTGCGTTGGCGAACTTTAGAATTGAAGTGCCTGGCTATCCTTTGCTGATGAGCTGCAACTCTGAGCTCGACCTCTTTCCTTCTTTCATCAAGCAAGTCAAGTGCTTCAAGTTGTAGCTTTTCATTTTCAGCTTGGTTGAAATGAATTCTCCTATGTGAGGGGACCTCTATTTCCACTGGAATCATTGCTTCTGATCCATATGCTAATGAGAATGGAGTGTGCCCAGTCGCAGTTTCGTGGGTAGTTCTATATGCCCAAAGTGCTATTGGCAGCTTATCGAGCCAACCACCTTTTGCTTTTTCCAGCTGTTTTTTGATGGTTGGTTTGATAATTTTGTACACTGCTTCCACTTGCCCGTTTGCCTGCGAATGAGCCACTACTGAGAAGCTTTTTTGGATCTTGAATCGCCTGCAAAAGTCCTAGAATTCTTCGCTTTCGAATTGGGTACCATTGTCTATGATTATCTTCTGAGGCACACCATACCTACAAATGATATTTTTAGTCACAAAGTTTATCATCTTTTTAGAGGTAATAGTAGCCAATGGTTCAGCTTCAGCCCATTTAGTGAAATAATCAATAGCAACAATAGCATATTTGATTCCAGACTTGGCAATCGGCAAAGGCTTAATGAGATCTATCCCCCAAATGGCGAATGGCCATGGACTGACCATCTGTGTTAGCTCGGTGGAAGGTGCTCTTGGGAATTTTGCAAATCTCTGGCATCTGTCACACTTTCGGGAGTATCTAGCAGCATTTCGATTAATATATGGCCAAAAATACCCATAGCGGAGAATTTTCTTTGCA
This sequence comes from Allium fistulosum, assembly GCA_030737815.1. NCBI lineage: Eukaryota > Viridiplantae > Streptophyta > Magnoliopsida > Asparagales > Amaryllidaceae > Allium > Allium fistulosum. The sequence goes on along the minus strand of CM060908.1, from coordinate 530,395,647 downwards.
AGAGTTTGGCCACCTGAATGATCCCCACACTCTCCTCCGTGCACCTTAGCTAAAATTGTCTTAGCCTCTTCCTTGGTTACACATCGGAGTAATGGCATCGAGAATCCTCGTCTGTACAAATGGCCGTCTTGAATTACACATATCTAGGGGCTTTTCTTAACAGCTTCTGGCGCTCTTTTGAGTTTTCTAGTAGGGAGCCGTTGAGTAGATATTCCTTGATCGGGGTCATCCACGACTCCTGCTCTTGAGATACAGCCATAATCCAGTCAATATCCATCTCATCAGTACTTGGAGATGACAAGACTTCCACAGGGACCAATCCCAATAATTGAGCTTTGCTAGAGCTTGAATATTTTGCGAGAGAATCTGCCTTCATGTTCTCTTTTCGAGGTATATAGCTTATTGTATAATGATCAAAATCATTGAGAAGCTCCTAGGCCTTTGACAAGTAAGCAGGCAGATTTCCTCCTTTAGTTTGAAACTCTTTCTTGACTTGGCATACAATAAGCTGGGAATCACTGAAGATCTACAATACTTTGATGTTCAGTTCTTTAGCAATCTTCAAGCCGGCAACAAGAGCTTCATATTCTGCTTCATTATTTGTCGAAGGAAATTCTAATCTCAATGCATAGCACAATGACCGCCCTTCGAGGGTTTCAAGCACAACCCAAGCTCCGAAACAATAGTCATTTCTTGCACCATCAACATATAATTTCCATCGGATCGGGATGTCATCAGTCACCTCTTCGTCACTACCACCTTTATCTGTGTATTCTGCAATGAAATCTGCTAAAGCTTGTCCATTGATTGCTCTTCGGGGATGGTAGGTGATATCGTATTGGCCGAGTTCAATATTCCACTTCAGAAGACGACCCGAAGTTTCAGGGCGAAATAGGATTTGCTTTAGAGGTTGATCTGTGAGGACTTTAATAGGATGAGCCTGGAAATATGGCCTCAACTTTCTGGACGCAATCAACAGACAATAGGCGAGCTTTTCCAGCTTTGAATAATTCATCTCTGCCCTAGTGAATCTTTTGCTGATGTAATAAACCGGGCGCTGAAATTTTGCATCTTCCCGTACCAATCTTGCATAGAGAGCATGAGATGAAACCGCTAAGTATATGAAAAGATCTTCACCATTGCTAGGCTGAGAAAGTACTGGAGGCATTTCCATGTGACGAATCAGTTCATCAAAAGCTTTCTGACATTCAGGAGTCCATTCAAAGTTTTTCTTTCCTTTCTTCAGAGCGTCAAAGAAGGGAATGCATTTATCAGTGGCCCTGGAAATAAACCAACTCAAAGCAGCGACTTTCCCATTGAGGCTTTGCAATTCCTTCTTTGTTCTAGGGGCTTTGACTTCTCTTAAAGCAGTAATCTGAGCAGGATTAGCTTCGATGCTCCTAGCACTCACAATGAAACCCAAGAATTTTCCGGACTCTACCCCGGATGAACATTTCAGAGGATTTAGCTTCATCCCATACTTTCGGAGGACCGTGAACATTTCTGACAAATGATTCATGTTGTCTACTGCCTTCTTCGATTTCACCAACATATCATCAACATATACTTCCATAGTTTTGCCAATCTGGGGTTTGAACATGACATTAACAAGTATTTGATAAGTTGCCCCTGCGTTCTTTAGTCCGAAGGGCATGACTTTATAGCAGTAAAGACCAACATCAGTGATGAAGCTCGTGTCCTCCTGATCTGGCTCATGCATCATGATTTGATTATATCCTGAGTAAGCATCCATAAAAGACAATAATTCATGCCCGGCTGTTCCATCCACCAACTAATCAATCCTGGGCAATGGGAAACAGTCTTTGGGGCATGCTTTGTTCAAGTCTGAAAAGTCGATGCATACTCTCCACTTCCCATTTGCTTTTTTAACCAACACCGGATTAGAAACCCAATTTGGATAAGTGGATTCTCTGATGAAGCCATTTTCCATGAGCCGATCTACTTCTTTATTTAATGCTGTCGACCTTTCAGGACCCTGGGTTCTTCTTTTCTTCTTTACGGGTGTGAATTTTGGATCAATATTCAAAGCATGCACTGCGATTTCTGGAGATATTCCACACATGTCAGCATGACTCCAAGCGAATACATCCAGGTTTGCTTTCAAGAATGATATCAGCATATTCTGAACCATCACACCGAGTTGTGAACCCACATTCAGCACCTTGTTTGGATCATTCAGGTCAACAGGTATTGGCACCGTCACTTCCACCGGCACCACTCTACTCTCCCCTGCACTGGTTTTTCTGGGATCAATCTCTTTTCGTGCATCACTATGCTCACCAGTGCAGGGTCCACCCCGTAATTGCTACAAGGTGGGCTCTTTAATGCGGAGCGGAGCTGCCGCACCCTTACCCATTTCTCTTTTCTTTCTTTCCCGTAACTCTATGAGATAGCATTTTCGCCCGGCATTTTGGTCCCCCTTTACAACACCGACGCCATTATCAGTGGGGAACTTCATAGTCAGGCACCATGGGGGCGAGAATGGCCTTGAATGCGGCAAGAGTTGGTCGACCCAAGAAGGCATTGTAAGCGGAGAATTCATCAACAATCACAAAAGTTTGTTTTCGGACCACCTTCTTTTCCCCTTCTCCGAGCTCTACAAATAAGTCAATAGTCCCAATAGGCTGTTTTGGTTCTCCAGTGAACCCAACAATTTTCTGTGAGGAAGCTTGGACATCAGCCATGGGAATTTTCATTTGATCAAATGTCTTTCTGAAGAGGGCATTGCAAGAGGCGCCGCAGTCAACAAGCACCCTTCTTACAATGGCTGATCCGATGCCTGCAGATATTACCAAGGGATCCATGGTGGGAGCCTCAACACCAACAAAGTCTCTAGCCCGTAATATGATGTCATCGTTAAAATTTCTTTGCTGTTTTAAAGGTGCAGCATCTTCCAAGACAAAAACATTTTCTTTCGCCGGGGCATATCTCAAAGCGTGAGCATATCTCTCCATCTCACCCCAACTTCTGCCCGCTGGGTGAGGACCTCCTGTGATAACATTAATGACAGGCCTCTCAGATTCCTATGCTGCAGTCCTCTCACCTGAGTCGGATTGATGAGTAGGAACTTGCTGCCCCTGAGTAGATGAGGTCGGGTCACTTCTGTTTCTCTTCACATATTGTTGTAGTTTATTCTGTCTCAACAGCTCTTCAATCAAATTCTTTAAATGGCGACATTCATTAGTGTCGTGGCCTGGTTGATAGTGGAACCGACAGAATCTCCCATTATGCACAACATTTTTCCCTGGCTTCATCTCAGGTGGTTTGGGGTATTCGACAGCATCCTTGGTTGTGAATAAGATATTTTCTGGAGTATCAGTTAATGAAGTAAAATCTGAAGGTTTAAAGTAGCGAGTTTTCTTCACATCTTTCTGCTCTTTCCCACCATCATTCTCCCTCTTCTGGCCACCAGATTCCTTTTTGTTAGAAGCAACATTGTTATTCTTAACTTCAGCCACGTCTACTTTTGCTGGCACAGGAAGGCTTTCTAAGCGCAGGAATTCATCGGCCTTCTTGTAGAACTTCTCAAGTGAATTTGGCTCTTTCATCTTTAGCCATTTATCGAATTCACTTGATTTGTCAATAGCTCGCATCAAGTAAGTCAGAATCATCTGAGGCTCTGCATTATCAACTTTGGCCAAGGCTATATTGAAGCGGTTTAAGAAAGATTTGATAGACTCTCCGGGGCTTTGTTCGAGACTGGATAGTGACATTATGTCCTTGGCCTTCGAAGCATATAACCTGAACTGATCTTTGAATTTCCGAGTTAGGTCGGAGAACTGATCCACGGATCGAACTGGCAGCTTCGTGAACCAAAGCAGGGCCACTCCCTCCAAGTACACTGGAAAGTATCTGCACTTGATCTCGTCTGTTGCTCTGGCACCTGTCATATGCCAGTCATACTTGTATAAGAACTGGTTAGGATCGCTTGTCCCCCGATAAGCTTGAATAGTGGGGGAACAAACTTCTTCGGAAATTCAGCCTTCAGAATTCTTTCATTAAAAGGAGTTTTGCTTAGAGCAAACCCCCAGTCACTTTCATCTTCCTCCCTTCGCATGCTCTCCTTCATAATTTGTCGAATCATTTCCGAGAGGTACTCCTCATCGTTTAGAGGCCCCACGGGACAGACGTCAGCTACTTTTTCGGAAGTTTGCCTGGACAAACGTTCATGAAGAGTTGGCTGCGGCCTTGAACCTCCAGCTTGGGGAGATGCCCCTTCGGCGGTGCCAGCTGCCCTCTGAGGAATACTTTTCCCTTGGGAATCATGAACATCCTCAGCAAAGGTTTCTTCATTATTTTCTGGTTGCTGGTTAACTCCAAGCAAAGCATTCAACTTGTCCAACATCAAAGTGTTCTGGGCTTCCATTTGTTGATACAACCCAGACACTACAGCATCCAATTCCGCCCTTGTGACTCCAACACTAGAAGCCGCTTGATATGACGCGAGAGAAGTGGCAGTGTTGTCATAAGCATCTCCAGATCTAGTAGATTTACTTTTCCTTCCAGGAGCCATAATTTCGGATAGACTTCTGGTTCTTAGGGAGAGTCTTTTCACAAATATTTGTGAAGCAATGATGAGAGCACCCCTGAGTTCAGTTCTCAGTGAAAGCACCAAAAATGTTAACGCTAAAAATGTACGCTAACACCCCAGTGTGAGTTGTGATGTTGCGAAAGCACCACCCGTTGGTACGGGAACTAAAAGCAAGCATAATATAGCAGAAAATAGTAAAGGGGCAACATTTTTTATAGTGGTTCGGCTCAAAGTCAAGCCTACGTCCACTTAATCTCTTCTGTTACTGATTTGATTACAAATTTTACAATAATTCTTCAATTACTACACAATTAAGACAGGTAGTTAGAACTTTGATGTAGAAAAGCTCTTTAAATTCATGTTGAATGAACTTGATCTTTTTCGAAGGTTCTTTGAAGTGTCTTTTGCATTTGAAGTGTTGGAGCAAGTGTAGAAGTAGTGAAAACAGCAAAGTCCTGGCGCTCCAAAAAATTCCCCTCTCCAGTGCGGAGTTGGCGGTGTATTTATAGGGGAGTTTCAGAGTTAGGTCGTTTGGTGTAGGTCGTGGGCGGCTTAGGAGTTGAGTTAGGTCGCGGGCGACCTAATGGGTACGGGTTAAGGCTTATAGTGGGTGTATTTGGCCATTTGCGTTGGCTGGTAGGTCGCAACGACCTATGGGGAATGGAAGGCGACCTATATGCTGGTGCATCAGGCGGAGCGACTTAGGATAGACTTGGGAGAAGCAGCGACCTAATATAGGTTGGAGCGACCTATATACAAATGGCATAAGGAGACGCGGCTTATTTAGGTGCAGCTGTGGGCTCATAACCCGCTAGGTCGCTAGGTTGCTACCTCATTGAGTCGCTGTAGTATTCCACCCACTATTGTGTTTGAGTCGCTATTCCATTGATCTGTTTAGGTCGCTTAACCCGTTGAAAGTCGCTGGGAGGTTGAGTTGTTAACTCATTGCAATGTTAGCTCACCAGATGCTATAGGTCGTAGGTCGCTTGGAGCTGTGAACAATTAAGTCGCTTGGGGCTTTGGGGTAGTTAACCCATTGTTATGTTAGGTCATTAAGTCGCCAGCTTTTCTTAAGCAGTTGAGTCGCCTTTCAGAAAAGGGATTAACAGGATTCTTACTTTGAGTATTGTTAAAATAAAATTTTACTATGCAATGTATGGTATACTAATCATAGATTAAACTTTTTATTATTGTTTTTGCATGGAGCTTTTGTTAAGTGAAATATAAATATTTATGTTTGAATGCAAAATTTGCTTACCTTTTTTTACTCGAATGTGGTATACAAATTGAAATTATCACTTTTTTATAAATTATTAAACAAATATTGAATATAAGTTGCCTAGAATTTTATTTTATTTTTTGAGTTTATAGTGTTTGTTTAATTTAAATATGTGGATTTGAAAGTAAAATAATAAGAGAAAATTGATGAGAAATTTGTAAATAATTATAGAAATTATAAAATCTATGTATATGAATATTAAATCTTGGATAGAAATAATGCAACATTTTGGGTAATTGAAAATTAAAAATTTACATGGACTTGAAAAAATCAAAGAGAACTAAGGAGTGAGGTGAAGAATTTTAGAATTATTGAGATGGCTTGTGATTTCTAAACAATCCTTTATTTAATAACAAATTACTAAGATAAATGAATTATACATTAAAGTGCTTATTATTGTTTGTTATATGATGTATATATTTCTATATTTGAATGAAAATTATAATTTGTCTCTATTTTATTAGTACGACCGTGGTATGCATGTTGACATTGTTATCGTTGAGATTTATTAGGAAAATTGATAGATAATAGTTAATTAAATTTGTTTAAACAGTTCATACTTATGAATATTTAATTAATATAAATATGGACCAAAATGTAAATTATACGCGAAACCGAGGGGAACTTTAAAAATAACAATAGAAATCAGAAAGCATAAGTTTTTGAATGTAAAACGACATTAAAGAAATAATAAAATATCGTAAACAACTGTAAGTAATCATAAATTTTATTAGGGCTTTAAAATTACATATCAACAAGTATCTATATTAAGCAGAGCTAAGAAAAATCCTAGAACCGTTGTGAGAGCTATAAATTCTTCTACTTTACAATTATTTAATAAATTTAGTCAAACATACAAGAAATCTATTATGGAAGAAGTCAAAATATCGTACAATTTTAGATTGAAAATACATGATAAGAATTATATTCAATATTGTAAGACATGAGGTATTTATAGTAGCCGATTAGGATGATGGACGGCTGAGACTGCATAGTAAAATAGGCGGGAGGCATGCCTGGCCATTAATCTAGCAGCATCGGTTGATGGGATATGATCGTAAGGGTAGAATGGAATGTGTGACTAAGGAGCATGTAATTTTCCCCTTCGTACTGGACACGCACTTTGCCTTTAATGCACATTTAATGTTGGCGACATTCTATAGGAGTAGGCATACTTTTGGAAGATCTACTACAATACCTAGTACGACTGGTTATACGACTTGTCGTTTACCTTTGCACGTCTATTTGGCAAAGCAGATAAGCAGCTTCTTTAGAGCTGTGTCGGTAGGTCATTTATTACTAATGCTTGGTGAGGAAAGCTAAACATTGCTAAGGACGAAGTTATAAGGAAAGTGGCATGTAACATCCTAGAATTTTATCGTTGTGATCGTGAATATTTAATTGATTTTAAATATTCAAATTGTGAATTAATATTGATTAAATGGATTTAATAGCATTAGTAAACTCTTTTTAATTAACAAATAATGATGGTGAACTCAATTTGTAAATAAATTTACAATAATAAATAACTTGAATAAATAACAAGAAAATTAATTTCTAATAAAATGATTTGATTTTTATTGACATATTTTTAAATGAATTTATAACATTTTTTTGTAATTTTTAAATTGGAAAATATTTAAATTTTTGTTTGACGTATATTTCGACAAGCGATGGTATTTTTGAAATTTTACAAAATAAGATAAGTAGTGTGTTTTATTGTTTTATGATTACGTCGCATTTTTGAATGCGACCATATTTTGGTTTTGTCATTTGCGGTTCGTACGCAAATAAAATTATGTGTAGCAAGATTCCAAAAATTGCAAAATAAACGAACTTCCGCATTTAGAATATTCAACTCTATGACTTTTACCTCTTCCTCTTTCTCTTTTCTTTTATCCATTTCCTGTAAATAAGAAAAATTGCCATCGTCAATTAAAATTAAAAATAAAATCAAACAATCAATGAAAAAAATGCAAAACAAGATTCTTTAAGTTCGTAGACAAATTGGAAAAACAGCTATTGCTATCGATACTATATTAAACCAAAAGCAAATGAACGAAAGCTCTGAGAGTGAGACATTGTATTGTGTCTATGTAGCGATTGGACAGAAACGATCGACTGTGGCACAATTCGTTCAAATTCTAATTGAAGCGAATGCTTTGGAATATTCCATTCTTGTAGCAGCCACCGCTTCAGATCCTGCTCCTCTGCAATTTATGGCCCCATATTCTGGGTGTGCCATGGGGGAATATTTCCGCGATAATTCCATGCATCCATTAATAATATATGATGATCTTAGTAAACAGGCGGTGGCATATCGACAAATGTCATTATTGTTACGCCGACCACCAGGCTGTGAGGCTTTCCCTGGGGATGTTTTCTATTTACATTCCCGTCTCTTAGAAAGAGCCGCTAAATGATTGGACCAGACAGGTTCAGGTAGCTTGACCGCATTACCCGTCATTGAAACACAAGCTGGAGACGTATCGGCCTATATCCCCACCAATGTGATCCCCATTACTGATGGACAAATCTGTTCGGAAACAGAGCTCTTTTATCGTGGAATTAGACCTGCAATTAACGTTGGCTTATCTGTCAGTCGCGTCAGGTCTGCCGCTCAGTTGAAAACTATGAAACAAGTCCGCAGTAGTTCAAAACAGGAATTGGCACAATATCGCGAAGTGGCCGCCTTCGCTCAATTTGGCTCAGACCTTGATGCAGCGACTCAGGCATTACCCAATAGAGGTGTAAGGCTTACATAAGTGCCCCAACAACCACAATATTCACCACTTCCAATTGAAAAACAAATTGTAGTGATTTATGCAGATGTCAAGGGCTTCTGTGATCGAATGCCACTAGACAAAATGGCTCAATATGAGAGATCCATTCCAAGTAGTATAGATCCCGAATTACTCAAATCCTTAAAAGAAAAGGGTGGGTTAACTCATGAAAGAAAGAGTGAACTAGATGCTTCTTTAAAAGAAAGCGCTTTGCCTTACCTATGATGATGAGGGAGTTTAACATAATTTTCAACCGAGGCTTTGTCATATGCAAAATACAGATCTTATTATCGTATCTATTATAATGGGGATCGGATTTTGCATGCCTCTATCTATTTATCGTTATGCTATGGACGCTCTCTTCACGAGATGTCCCCGGCAACCGAAGAATCAGTTAGTGATTTTGGGTTTGATTGTGTAAAGGCACTGATTGATGATAAGTTGGAAGATCTCTTATTGTCGCAGAATGTGAACTTACCTCCGCAACTGTCTATTCAAGACGTCACCGCCCATCTCCATCATGACGTGGAGGACGCAATGTTTCTTCAAGACATGTTATTCTCACTCTGCTCGCAAGGGATCAATAGCCTCTATTATGTAGAGGCGCTTCAGGTGCTTATCGATCGCTACCTCAATCTATGAAAGTCAGTGCCAAATGCTTGTCTAAGGAAAAGAGGGTGGGTGGGATCACGATCGACTAAAAGGAAAGTAGCCCGGAGATATTGGTTCAAATCCAATTCGTGAGATGGCAGTGATCTATAATAGGAAGAATTGAATTCTTCTTTAGCTGATCCAACGAGATTCTCTTTCGAGGGGCATTAGTCAATCAATGAAAAGGAAGAAGTAGTTTAGTTCAAGAAGTAGTTTGGCTTCCCTTCCCGAATGTTTGTTTGGAGTTGACCCAGTAGCAGGAGTTGAACACAGCTGATATTGATCCGCTGCTACATCCGCTGAAAGATCGGTTGCCAGTTCCGATCGATGGGGATAGGCGTGAAGGCCAATCATTCCGGTTATCTGAGTTTCCCTCGCCGGAGATGTTCTCAGATGCTCTTAGATCGGGTGTTGAGGTTGCATATCATAAGGAGTAGCCAGTTTCGAGAAAACCGAAGCCTTGCGAACTACTCGACTAAGAAGTCAGTGTTGGAGGTAGGCACTCTCTTCTAGCTAATGCCAGGGAAAGACTTTCTAACCAATTCAATTAATAAGCTAAAGAGAAGTTACAGAAGTACGGAAGTGACAGAGAAGTAAACCTTCTTTACCAAGGTGCGTAGCCTATCTGCTCTATCTGATACTGAAACTGCATGCGACGTTGGTTGGCGGAGTTCGACATTAGCGGTCGTCGACTAGGGTTTTTGTTTGGTCAAGTTATAACAGGAGTTGGGTGAAACAAAGGTTGGAGATGGCTTTTTGGTAACGAGTAGCAGCCATGGCCATGAAATGACGACGTCCGATCGAAGATTGCTAATCGCATCCATCGGGTTTAGACGGCGCTATTACCAGGTCGCGATATATTTTGATTGATCGAGCATCTTATGATGGTGTGAGTTGCGAAGAGATGAAGAAGAGGAGTTCGTTGGAATTGTCCATGGTCGTTTCCATCAAGAATCGGGTGAGATATTGGAAATGGAAGAGATTGACATTGTGTATTTGTGTGCAATTATGCACGGCGTGTGCAGGTTTTTGAAAAGGAAGAAGATGGATTAAGATTAATTATTAATTTAATTAAATTTAAGTTAATTAATTTGAAATAATTAGTGTAAGTTTAGTAATTTTCTCGTATCTCATTCATACGAGGTCAGATTTAAACATTGTCTTTTGCATTGGACTCAAACCAATGTTATCTACGCATTATAGTTGGATTCATTAAATTTGAAGCTAGTAGAATTTTAAACTAAAATCGAATGCTATTTGATTTTAGATCAAACCAGAACGCGAAACCGTCAACAGAAATTTTAGTGAGTTTACTCACCTCTAAATAAACAATATGATATCTGTGTTGCTAGATTATTATTAAATGCTTAGATGATAGCTTATATATTGTTGTTTGATTGTTTGTTTGGATTTTATTTCCGCTTGAAAGCGGATGGCATAAATAACCATTGTGTTATAGGGAACAAATGCAAGAGAAAGTCAAAGTGTACGTAGCGAATATGTCGCTACGGAACATTTCGAAATACACATATATACGTATGATTTACATGGGACTTTTGTAGAGAGACCCTTAGGGGTTTCTCACCAATATTGATTTGCTTATATTCTTATGTTACTTATATTGATGGTTGGTTGAAATATTTGTGACATACTATTCGATTTGTGTAAGCGTCATTATAACAATTACCGTTATACCGATACTTATGAAATATCGTCTTCTTAAACCTATGTGTGTTGAATTTATGCTTATATTTTTACAAAATAAATGTTTGGTTGAGTTATTGCCCTTTAAAAGCTTTTTAAACTATATTTTCTAGTATTTTCGCGAATTATGAAATAAAGGATAAGTGTTGTTTAAAATTTATAAAAGGAGTTATAAATTTGATTAATTATCTTTCAAGATAATTAATATTGTTTTAAATCTATAAAAAGATTATAAATTTGATTAATTATCTTTAGAGATAATTAATGCTGTTTTAAATCTATAAAAAGATTTTAAATTTGATTCTTTTTGTTCGAGATAATTAATATGGTTTTAAATTTATAAAAGAGTTATATTAATTATCTTTTAGGATGATTAACATTGTTTTATATTTATAAAAGTATTTTAAATTGATTTATTATCTTTTAGGATAATAAACGATGTTTTGGGTTTATAGTAAACGATGCTTTAATAACATTTGTTTTTTACCCTTCTTTTTAATACATTCAGAATTATAATTTGCTCTTTAAAAAGAATATTTTAAAGAGTGTTTTTAAAATGTTTTAAAATATTTATGATGTCAAAATCAAGCAAGTGTGAGTCAAATGTTTTAAGAGATTTAATTTTCATATACGATCACTTTGTTATTCCCAACAGTTGATTTGTTGACTATCGATCGTGCTGTCTTCTTTGTGTTTTTCAATTTAAGATGATTATTCCCGATAGCTATATTATTATATATGCCCATCAGCAATTGTATGGTCACAAAGTTATAACTGTCCAGCCTGGTGAGGTTTGTTTTTAACTCTGATGTACCTTATACCTAAGAGTGGAAGCTTTTATTGTCTTTGTCATATTATATGTTGTCATTCCGTTGTAAGATATTGTTTCTCTTATTCTTTTTCTTTTTATTCACCCTAATAATCTGCCTTTCTAGTACTTGGATGCTCAGCATTTGAATACAGTAGACATATTAAGTACGGCTTTCGAGGTTCGGAAAGGTGGGTCCTTACATGGCGTGCCGGCTAAGGGATGACGAGACGGGATGTTTGGGACTGGTCGAAGGCGGGGAGTGATGAAGCCGGACTAAAGAGGGATCATGATTGAGCCAGGCCTTGTCCGATGAATTGGCTATTAAAGCCAGCCGGCAATAGACCTAGAGTGTTACTTAGTAGATGGACTAGTTTGGGGCCAGATTGAGTTTGGGTTGGCATGAGCAGATCGCGCCAAGATGTGATAGGCTAGCCGGGATTAGACCGTGCTGTATTAAACCAGTCTGCTAATTATACTTGCGAGAATTTGATAAACACTTTTCCTTCAAGCTCGTGCCTATATGCTTGGGCGAGTTTGTCAAATCGCAAAGATCTCATCGACCTGTTCTTTTAAAATGCATTTAATGTGTGTCACAAGTGGCCTTTTACCATTGGATTGTTCACATTTTCCAAATATGGTAGGGGTGCTCACATTTTCAACATGTATGAAGTAACAGTTTCATTGATGACACCTAGACAATCGAGATTTGCTGATTATATAGCAACTATGATGATGCAAGGAGGCATTATAATTTGCCACTACCATTTTCCCTTTCATTCTTTACCAAAGCAAACAAATTTCCAACCATTAAAGAACTCAAAAGACCTTTTAAAAACCTTCGAGTTTTCTAGTTTCCTCAAAGGAAAAAGTAAGTTCTTCGCCTTTTACTTCTTCGCTGCTGCTAACTCTGTGGCCATCGAAAAAGCTTCTACTCTTTTGCAGTTTTGTTTTTGCCATGTTTGTGATGCTTGATCTTACTATTATTTTTTCATGATGCATTGGTTGGAACTCCACAGTGGACCTTCGATTTTCAGTAGTGATATTAGTGTTAATCTAGTAATTGGCTGACTAAGCCCAATTTGATAGCCTTGGGATTTAAGTAAATTAGATAAGTATAGGTGTGGGCCGTAAGGTTGTAACTTAGTTTTTTAGCAGACATTTAAGTCATTAGCCAGTCGTTATGGCGTTCCTGACCAGGGAACACCATGGGTGGCTATCCTTTATTTGTCGGGGTAGGGGGTGTTGTCTCGGGCTTTGCAAGGATCAATTGTATGACTATTGTTTAACAAGACCATTTTTGTTTCAGATGGAAATCTCTTGGACTTTTTTGATTGGTGTTACCAGCCTCAAAGCTTCTGAACTAAATGATAGGAAAATTAATTTAGCCTAGAGTCTTGCTAGCTACATATGCGAATCAGGATGATTAGGTTTCCCATAGCTATCGATCGTCCCGACCACCCATCCCCGAGCTTCTTCGCTTTTCTCTAGGCTACTTCAAGGTAGGAGTCAGGCTGCCTCCCTACCCCTTCTTTGTCACTGCTCTGAATGCCAACAAGCTCAACCCAAGTTAGCTTACCCTGACAGCTACCAGTACCTATTTGGAGTCTATGTTGCTTGCATGGATCTCAGCCTCCTGAGCTAAACACTAACTTTATAGAAATAGTCTTCAGACCATAGAAAGAAGCTGGGTACCTAACCAGCACTTCCATTTCCAATCAAACACTAAACTCATCATCTTCATGGGCATTCCCTACAAAGCTACCCCAAACTGGATGGAAAAATATTTTATTATCCCTCACGGGGTCAATTTCGAGCTAAAACAGCTTGAGTTCTATACCCCTAGTAAGTCCTTACAGCTTTTTTTCTTTCCACTTTCCCTTACTTCTATTTCTTAACTTTGGCCATTTATAAGGGCTTCTCTTATCTATCCCAACTTCAGTTTTGATATTCTAAACAAGAATTTGAACCTGCTAAAGACGGCCATCGCCAACCAACAGAATTTGAGAATCATGGCGACCGAGCAAGCCTCCACCAAGTCAGGCTAATAAGAGGAGCTCAGACTATGGTTGTCGAGTGGGTCGGTCTAACAAAGAAACCGACAAAGAAGGGGACCAATCGAAGCGGGACTAATCCCAGATCAAGTTCTTGAATCTTGATTCTAAGCCTATAACGGATGTGAACTGAGTACATAATGATGCCATCAAGGGTGAGGGGCCTGAGGATTGGCAACAAGTAGATCATAACAAACTAAGTGATGTTGTGTCGATGCCATAATAGGAATAATATGACCTACAACAATTAGTTGACATCCTGGTCCCTCGGTATGGGACTCTGGCTGTTGATTTGGCTATCGAGGAGAACTTTGAGGTGTTAGTGGAGGTTTACAAGAGTCGAGTGTCGGTAGGGACGCAACTGCCTCCTCCAAGCAAATTCCTACATACAACCTTTTGTATCCTAAATATGAAGTCGGGCCTTTAGGTGAGCCCTATGCCTAGACAAGTCAAACTAGTGTAAGCAGCTTGGCCTCATGATGCCCGCCTCTAGTCAAAAAGCAAGGTTGGGCTAGTACAAATGGTAGTTTACTTATTTGCACTTGCTTCTTTTACTTTTCATTGTCTAACTCTTATTCTTTCATGTTGTTGTAGTAGCTGTTCAGCTTTGATGTTTTCGACAACCCTGACTCTATTACCCTAATAGTCATGATCCTTATGCCCAAGGGACCTGGGTCAGATAAGGAGGTCATTGTATTGCCTCCCAATCCTAAGCATGTTCCTCTTAAGGAAGAGTTTAAGAGGACGAAGAAGAGGATCGGGAGGGTCGTTTTTTATGGCCCTAATTCCTTTTGCTCGGCCGGTGCCTATCTTTAATGAAGAGGAGCTGAACTAAAGGGAAAGAGGGTGCCGTTGGGGCACATGTACTTGGATGTTAACCAAACCTCAGACTACTATGAATTGGAGATGCTATAGAGGTTATTACAAATGATGTCGATTGAGACCCTAGCCTTAGATAGTTGGGCTTGATCTGGATGGAACCAACACATTGGGCATGATAAAATTGATGACCACACATGGGACGGCCTTCTCATAAGCTTCCTAAATTTAGACTTCTCTTATTTTCTTTATGGAATCTTCTAACTGATTTTATTCATTTTATTGGCCTCTCATCACTCCGCCCATGTCCTAGATGACTTTCTAGAGTTTAAAAAAGAGGCCTAGAAGCCTATGTTGACCAAGAGGGAGGCTGAGGAGGTGGCAACAATGGTAGAGAAGGCGACGAAAGATGCGGTCAAGGTAAGGGGTCGGCAGTGAAGGAGGCCAAGGACCTCAGGGGAGGTTATAGAAAGCCGAGAAGGAGGCCGAAGCCCTGTGGAATAACCTAAGCACACAATTGAGTGCCGGTCATTAGTCAATGCGGAGGCTACTCACGTGGTAGAGTAGATTGTATGGTAGAACTGGCTAATGAACATGATCAAGACACTATTTAGGAATAACTATGATCTTCCTATCTCCATATGCATTCTTCACGCCAAGGCCCTCGCCACTGCCTAGGCTGATGTAGTTGCCAAGATGGAGCGGCTGAGGTGGTCGTGTCGATCATCTTGACTAAGGAGAAAATTGACCACTTAACTCAGTTCGTTAGTGAAATAGCCTTGTAAATGCTTTTGTTCATTTTGTACCAAGCGGGGCAGGCTGTACCCTAAATTTTCTAGATGGATGAAATTTGTTTTGTTGTGAAATTTGTCTAAGTACATATTGCGTTATATGCCCTTGTCTATTTGTGCGTAGCTCGCATGGTAGCATATTTTGAGTTGCCGACATAGTCCTTGTGTTGACTACACTTGAACGTTTTCACAAGATAGAGTAGTAGTACGGTAATGAGACGAGCGGTAAGAGTGATCCATTCATGGGAGCTGTGTACTTAGTTTGAGAGTGACTTGTATGTATGTTGGGCTAGGATGGCATGTTAGCTCGGACACGAGCGTATGCTAGAGAGTCCCATTGCAATAAAGAATCGAGGAGGGAATATGGTTGCCGTGCTTGCTTGTGTTCTAGGATATTGGATGATCCTGGCAAGCCTCTAAGTGTTATTGGGCTCGAAGGCGATAGAGTTGGGGGCATGCCTTAGGGGAAATTATGTAATTTGTTTCATATATCTAACTCGATAACTATTCTTGTTCGAAATTAAAGGTGTTTTCTTTCTATTATATACTTGATATAATGTGTTATATTAATTAATTAATTTAATCAAAAGTATATTTAGTAGAAAATCCGTAATGGTATTTTTTATGATAGTAGTTACAAAGTGTTATAATCGTGAGCAATTTATCACAATGAAAATAAATATACCATTTGAAATATTACTAATCAAGATGTACTGAGATTGGATATCGATATATCCGCTGAGACTAAAGTATGTAATGCTCCCCAAATAGTGGACAGTGTATTACTCATGGATGTTGGGGGGCACAAAGGGGTTACTTACTGATAGTTATTGGATAACTATAGAATGACTCACTTGATAATTTTCTATTGGTTAATATAACTAAGGTCAAACAGAATATATCGATGTTACAAAATTACATAGTTCTCTTGACTTGAGAATATTGTTGATCTGCAATATGGAAGCTCTGCTTCGATTATAGTTAAATCGTGGTATGGCATCCATTGAACGACTATAGTTGGATCGAGTAAAAGCAGTGGAAGTGAAACACTATTCAAAAGAGGATTTGTCTCCTCCATTATATGAGGTTGGTATCATGATCAACGGAAGTCAATTCAAAGTCAAAAATCTTTGGCAACAGGATTTCGATTAATAATAATTATAGCATGAAGGACTTTATGTTTAGACTATAAAGTTGAATATGGATATTGGAGGCTTGACCGTTACCAAATTCCGTAAGTTCAAAATGATATAGTTTTGAAGAAGAGAATTGATGTAAACAATAGTCACAATTGGGTAACACTTAATAAAGTAAATTAGATTTTACGGAAACCAAGTCGATAAATTTGGCCAAAATTGAAAGTGACAGTGCTATAGGATTGTGTAATATTGAATATATACTAAACTTATTAACTAGTGCGGAAAGTAACTATAAAATAAAAATAGCAGTAAAGTAATGTAAAATGACACCAGATATTTTTATACTGGTTGGAACTCCCGTTCTACGTCCAGTCTCTGACTCCTTCTGGAATTCTAACTAGCAACCCTCACTTAACCCGGAGGAATAGGTTTACACTGCCTGAGAAATCAAACAGGACTTTGGCCACTTGAGCAACCGACCAAGATTTTCCTGCCTGAGCAACTGAACAGGACTTTGATACAAATGAAATTGATTGTCTTGACCTTGCATGCTCT
Source organism: Allium fistulosum (assembly GCA_030737815.1). Taxonomy (NCBI): domain Eukaryota; kingdom Viridiplantae; phylum Streptophyta; class Magnoliopsida; order Asparagales; family Amaryllidaceae; genus Allium; species Allium fistulosum. The sequence goes on along the minus strand of CM060908.1, from coordinate 530,378,512 downwards.
TGTTAACAACACAGATTTTTCAATTGAAGTACACCCTTCCTATAATCTTTTCCTCAAGTATAATGTGTGTAATTGTGTGTATACGAAGATAAGGAAGATATATATTGCTTTAGAAATGGAAAATTGAAAGCGTGATTGCATAAACTTAAAGCAATAAAAGATTCTGAAATTCAAGAGAGTAGAGAATTGAGAACTAAGTGAGTTGATCTTGAAAATCACGTTTATTTATAGTAGACAGAGAGTTACAACCTCTAGTGAAGGGTTCTATCGAGCAGCAACGGATGCAACTCTTTACGAAGAAGAAATCTATTCATGAAAGGAAGTGTCTCTTCAGAAATATGACAGTTATAAGCAGGCCAGTCGACTGGTTGAGGAACTTCAGTCGACTGAATTTGAAAACATATACGTGCACAAGGTCAATCGATTGACTATACACATTCAATCGACTGTTCATTGAATTTTTATAAAAGCAGTTTGAAAATCAATTTAAATTCAATTTAAATAATTGTTGTTGATATGTGAGGGAGTGTGAACTACTTGAGGATGGATTTTAACATATATGAACACTAACTTAGACTCTCAAAGCAAAATTCATACTTGATATACGATCTTTGAGTCTAGTCACCTTCGTAATTTGTAGTCATAGATTTGTTGAATATTATATCATTCTTATGTTGTCTTGATCATCTTGGCATGAATCAAAACCCGAGATCCAACATTCTCCTCCTTTTTGATTGATGACAACTCTTTATGATATATCAAAATATGCGCAAAATCTCGAGAAAACTCCTTATATAACTCCCCTTGAATCCGAGACAAAATTTTTGTTAAAACTGCCAATTTTGTTAGTACAACACTTCTTCTCCTCCTTTGTCATCGACAAAAAGGAGATATGTATATATATAATAATAGGTAAGCAATATACCATCATTCATAGTATTCACAACATAGATCATCATAAGAACATATACGAATAATGACATACACAACAATATGAAATCACTTACAACATAGAACAAACTACATAGTTACCATTGTTCCAATAATAAAACATACCATTGTTCCAAAATACTTAAAATAAAAATAGTAAACTACTTCCTCATCACCATTACCATCAGTGCTTTCCTCTTCATCATCCCCACTAGAGTTGCCCACTTCTTCTCCTTCTTCTTCTTGTTCTCGTCCTTCTTCGGAAGTTGACCAAGTCAAATGAAGGTGTGGACACTTCCTTGGATTCGTAGGCACGTCGACGGATTTGGAAGAAGATGGACCATAAGATAGTAATTCCCAAATATTATTCATGAAACATTTGATGTGATTTAGCTTTGAGTTAACTTTGGGTTGTCTCAACATGAGATAGTCGCCTATCTAAAAGATTTTGGTTTCTAGAGACAATTGTTAAAGCTTCTCGTGGTTGAGCTTCCGGTCTAATCTCTTCAATTTCATGGAATTCTCATGGAGGTTGTGGTTGGGAGGAGGACCTGGCTTCGGTTTGTGGAGATTGTTGCCTAGAAGAAGGTTGGGGCTGTCCGGCTGCTTGGTTTTCTAGCTTTATTCCGTTATTGCTCACATTGCGTTTGCTGATGATGTATCCTTTAGAATTGTCTCCAAAAGTGACAAAACCTCCATCTGAGTAGATAATGTTTGTTAGCATCTCTTTGTTTCCTGTCATGTGTTTTAAGCAACCACTGTCCAATATCCATTTTCCTCTCCTTTTAAGTGGTACCTCGTCATTTGTGGCCATAGAACAAACGTTGGCTTGTTCAGAATCACTGTTTGTGTCACTGTCTAATGATGAAGATGATTTTGAATCATTCCATGTTACAGAGAAGGCTTTCTTTTTGAATCTTTCTTTTTTATTCTTAAATTCATCTCTCAGGACAGTCTTTCTTGATGTGCCCGTTCTTGTGACATTCATAACATTCTAGAGCTGAAGAAGATGGCTTGTTGTTGTTATTATTACTACTGAAGCTGTTCTTGTTGTTTCTGAATTTGTTGCTCTTTCTAAATTTCAAAAGCCTTTTGAAATTCATAGCAATAAATGCCATATCTTCCTCATTTGAATCTTATTCATCCTTTCTGCTTGGAATGCTATATTCTTCTTATCTTGCCCTTGTACTCATTTTGCCTGGAGATTAACTTCATAAGGCGTTAGATTTCCTATCAACTCTTCTAGTTTAATGGTTGAAATGTCGTTAGCTTCTTCAATTACTAAGCATTTTCGTTCCCACTCATCCGTTAAAGAGTTGAGGATTTTTGAAACAATATCAAAGTTCGAATATTTTTCTCCTAATGCTAAGAGAGAATGATATATGTCTTGAAATCTAGAGTACATTTCATTTATTGTTTCATCATGCTTCATTTTAAAATTCAGGAACTGATTCTTGAGCATGGAAATATTACTCTGCTTTACTTTGTTAGTACCTTCATGTGTAACATTAAGTGTACGCCAAATTTCATAAGCAATATTACACATACTAACTCTGTTAAACTCATTTTTATCTAATGCACAAAATAACGTATTCATAGCTTTGGCATTTGCAGTAGCATCTGGTTTTTGTGTGTTAGACCATTGTGAATATTCAGTAGTAGGTATGTTATATTCTGCTTGAGTAATATTCCAGGTTTCATAACCATTAGCTTGCATATAAATTCTCATTCTAGTAGACCAATAGTTATAGTTTAACCCGTAAAATAGTGGTGGTCATGCACTAGATTGACCTTCAGTAAAACTTGTGCTAGTGTTGTTTTCCATATTACTAAAAAAATCAGATAACTGTGTTACGGTTATAAGATGACCTACTCTGATACCAAATGAAAGTGACTGTGCTATAGGATCATGTAATATGGAATATATACTAAACTTATTAACTAGTGCGAAAAGTAACTATAAAATAAAAATAGCAGAAAAGTAAAATGACATCAGATATTTTTATACTGGTTCGAATTCCCGTTCTACGTCCAGTCCCAGACTCTTTCTGGAATTCTAACTAGCAACCCCCACTTAACCCGGAGGAATAGGTTTACACCGCCTGAGCAACCGAATATGACTTTGACCACCTAAGCAGCTGAACAGGATTTTCCTGCCCGAGTAACTGAATAGGACTTTGATACAAATGAAATTGATTGTCTTGACTTTGCTTGCTCTTGTTAACAACATAGGTTTGTCAATTGAAGTACATCCTTCCTATAATCTTTTCCTCAAGTATAATGTGTGCAATTGTGTGTATATGAAGATAAGTAAGATATATATTGCTTTAGAAATGGAGAATTGAAAGCGTGATTTCACAAACTTAAAGCAATAAGAGACTCTGAAATTCAGGAGAGTAGAGAATTGAAAATTAAGTGACTTGATCTTGAAAATCACGTTTATTTATAGTAGACAGAGAGTTACAACCTCTGGTGAAGGGATCTATCGAGTAGCAATGGATGCAACTCTCTACGAAGAAAAAAACTATTCGTGAAAGGAAGTGTCTCTTCAGAAATATGACAGGTATAAGCAGGCCAGTCGACTGGTTGAGGAACTTCAATCGACTGAATTTGAAAACATATATGTGCACATGTATATGCACAGGGTCAGTCGACTGATTATTGAAGTTTTATAAAAACAGTTTGGAAATCAATTTAATTGTTGTTGATATGTGAGGGAGTGTGAACAATTTGAAGATAGATTTTAACATATATGAACATAACCTAGACTCTTAAAACAAAATTCATACTTGATATACAATCTTCGAGTCTAGTCGCCTTCGTAATTGTAGTCGTAGATTTGTCGAATATTTTATCATTCTTATGTTTTCTTGATCATCTTGGCATGAATCAAAACCTGAGATCCAACAAAAATGTCATACCACTTGCTAAGTGGTGCGTGAACGTTAGTATCGGAATCGTTCATTATTAATCGCTGACCAAATTTATACTTAACGAGTCACACAACTGAAATGATGAATACTCCTTTAACAAAACGATTTTTAATTTATAATTGTTATAAATTAATTAAATTAACTAATATTTGTGAAATATTAGTTATAAATTTGATTAGGATTTGATAAACAAATACTAAATGTATTTATAAAAGTTATAAGTATATTAATCGATATACGATATCAATAAGCATTTAAATTATATTTAAATGGGTTAAAGGCCCATAAAGGGGGCTGGTTTTTTCGAACACAATAAGGGTAATAGGCGGTCATGTAATGGTGCTAAAGAGGCATTGAGATGAATGGCTAAGATGGAAGAGAATTGGTAAGAGATGATGTTGTATCTTGATCCTAAAATATCTCTCAATTCTCCTCTATATAAGCATATCTAACTTCATTTGTTATGGAACTTTTGAAGCTTCCATTCTCATTCATTTCTGGTCGAGCTTTACATTATCCATCTTCCATCAATTCAAGTGCAAATCAAATCAAGTGCAAATCAAATCAAGTGTATTTGATAGCTAGTGATTAACGGCTCAGGGACTAGCACTCTTCTGAATTGGAAATTAGTTCGAGAATCAGATCTCATCGTTTCAAGGAGTACCTATAGGCTTTGGCTATAAGGTATATTCCTAACGTGTTGATAAATATCAATCTATATTTTTAATGTTTATTTTATATAACACATTGTTAGTTAGGTGATGATTCCAACATATAATTAAATATATTATCACAATATTCATTGCTTGTATGTACATACATGATTAATAAAATAAATAAATAATTTATGTAAACATTGATGATGATATTTATGTTGATATATAATATATGAATCTACGATACACACACATATACATACACGAATGTGATTGAGGTGCAAAAGACAGCTGAAATGCTGCAAAATTGTTTCAGCCATGGTGTCGGAAAGGCGTCAGAAAATCCAGTTTTTGCATTTTAATTTGGCATCGGTAAGGCATCGGTTTGTCATTTGAAGAGCGTCGACAATTCCAATTTTTATAATTTAAAATGTTGTCGACAAAGCATCGGAAAGGAATCAGTAAAATGATGTCAGTAAAGCGTCAGCAATAAGTCATCTGTATGGCATCAGTAACAGTACCACGCGTGCTGTCTTCCAGGCGTCGATAGATTTTTTTTCTAGCGTCCTTTTAACCGACATCTAATAAGACGTCGGACAGACGTCTGTATTTGATTTATCGACGTCCCGTCGACACCTTTTTGGCATCAATAATGATATTGCTTTTGTAGTGCATCCCATCATTTCGAGAAAAGCAAAAGCAAGTTGTGCCAAATGTCATATCGATTGTGCCACGTCAACAAAATCTCAAACGTCCAAGCTCAATAGTTGTCGACAAAGATTCAAAGACATAATTTCTTTACAAATAGACATGTAATCCGTAATAAGAATGGATGAACATCAAATTTCTCTTGTTTCCCATTTTCATCTCTGTAATCTAGAAATTAGTAAAACGTAATTTGATACTTAAATGGCTGTTTAGGTCAAATTCAAATCGTGACTTTTTGATAAGTACTTGAACATTTGTCTAATTGCATATTATATATGGCAAATTCTATTCCGTCCCATGTTTTTATTTAGTAGTCCCCCTTTGAAAAATCAATTTTCTAAAGACAAAAATACCCTTAAGAAAGTGGTTGCCAAACGTGGATGGTAAGGTAACCACGTTGGCGCTCTATGTAGTTTTATGTGCTGAACCACGCACTGCCTCTACGTGGTTTTCTATTTAACCTCGTCTTACCTCTACGTGGTTTTCTATCTAACATCGTCTTGTCAGTGCGTGGTAACCACGTAAGGAAGAAATCACGTAAGGGGCAATTGTGGAAGAAGTTGAGGGTTACTGAGTATCTTTAGGGGTTTACAAGATTTTTAAAAAAACGGAGGGTTACTAAGTGAAAATCCGGGTTGGAATAGAATTTGGCATTATATATTTGACTCTTTAACCATGAAATACGCTTCTCCATGAGTTGAGTCTGTAGCAAACCACCTTTGAATAGCTTTAACCTGAGTATAAGTTATCTTTGATGTAACAGTAACATATTTAAAGACGTACAAAGTTTGAAGATTAACCACTGTTGGTTCCAGAACATACATTTTTGTTCTTAAATCTTTGGAAATATACAGTATTAGCTAGGTTCAATTTATGATTTCGTTGGAACACAGTTAAACGTCGAGAATCTTTACACAGTGTGTTCGGCATATAATTGCATTACCAAAAACTGATGATCTGTACTTTTTTTTATATATTAAATGCTGCACCACTACATATATATATATATACACATGGCAATCAATCAATTTCCTGAACAAAACAAAAAATGGGATCCGACTCACCAAGCCTGAAAATCCTCTTCTTCCCATTCATGGCGGCAGGCCACATGCTCCCAATGGTCGACATGGCCAAGCTCTTCGCCTCCCGCGGCGTCGAATCCATCATCCTCACCACCCCTCTCAACTCCCTCCTCATCCAACCGTCCATCTCCCACCACCCCAACATTCGCCTCCACGCCATCCCCTTCCCCTCCCTCCAAGCCGGCCTCCCCCCGAACTCCGAGAACTTCTCCTCCCTCCCCTCCATCGACTCCAAAAACAAATTCTTCCTCGCCTCCACCCTGCTCCACGACCACTTCTCCGATTCCCTCGTCCAAATCCAGCCCGACTGCGTCGTCTCCGACATGTTCTTCCCCTGGACCTCCCCCATCGCCAAACGGTTCCGCATCCCTCGCATCGTCTTCCACGGCGTCAGCTCCTTCGCCCTCTCCCTCTCCCACAGCCTCCACGCCAAAACATTCGACACGTACCGCGACGATCGCCGCATCCTCGTTCCAGGAATCCCAGACCGAATCCAGATCAGGAAGTCCCACATCGCGTTGTCGCAGGAGTCCCAGCTGTCCCCGGCCATGCGCGACATCGTCGCGCACATGAGAGCGGTGGAGCCGGACGACTACGGCACCATCGTCAACAGCTTCCGCGCCCTCGAGCCCGCGTACGCGGATTACATCCGCGACGTCGCTCGCCGTCGGGCCTGGCTCGTCGGCCCCCTCTGCCTGTACGAGAAGCCCGTGGACCGGGACTTCTGTCTGAGCTGGCTGGACGGGAGGAAACCGGACTCGGTGGTGTACGTGTGCTTCGGGAGCATGGCGGAGTTCTCCAGGGAGCAGGTGAAGGAGCTGGCGTCGGGGCTGGAGGCCTGCGGCCACGGCTTCGTTTGGGTGGTCAGAGGAGGAAAAGGGGAGGAGGAGTACTGGCCGACGCCGAAAGGGATGGTGATAAGGGGGTGGGCGCCGCAGAGGAGGATACTGAACCACTCGGCGGTGGGAGGGTTCGTGACGCACTGCGGGTGGAACTCGTGCCTGGAGGGGATCGGCGCGGGGCTGCCGATGGTGACGTGGCCGATGTTCGGGGAGCAGTTTTACAACGAGAGGTTGATCGTGGATGTTTTGAGGATTGGGGTGGGGGTGGGGGCGGAGGAGTACGGGGTGGACCCGGAGAAGAAGAGGGTGGTGAGTGCGGGTATGATTACGAAGGCTGTGAATGAGATGATGGGGTTGGAGGTCGAGGCTGTTGAGAGGAGGGAGAGAGCGAAGGGGTACGGGGAGTCGGCGAAGGAGGCGGTGGGTGAGGGTGGGTCTTCGTGGAAGGATGTGAATGGCTTGATTTGGGAGTTGATGAATTTGAGACGTGTGAGGATGGACGATGTGGATGGGATTTGAATTTTGAGTGCGACACTGAACTATTAATGTGATTGCATGCTTATATACTACTAGTCTGAATCAAGTTCAGTTCTATTAATATTAACTTCTGTACTTTAAGCACTTTCTGCTTCTACTTAATTTGTATTGGTCTGGTTATTGGTTACATAAGTATTTCCGACAGTCTTTTAAAATAGCGATTAAGGTGGTTTATTAGAGTTATCTATTTTGAAAAGTTTTTCTGATAATAGTTTTGATAATACAACAAAAAACACCCTAAATAATATCCGATTTGAAAAATACCTTCAAAATTTCAGTCTTCATTTATTAATAGCCAAAATACATCATAATTAATAAATTATTAATAGCTTTTAATTTAGAATGCGGGTTGTACGAATCCGTTGTCTTCATTTATGATTCGATCTTACAAAATTGTCCTTGGTATATAGCATGTGGTGAAAAATCATCAGTGGTGATATTTTTAAGTGCAAAAACAAAAATAAAAGATGAGATTTTCAACTGGGTACTGTCCAACACATTTTTAGGTGTATTTAGCAACTCTCTTTTTAAAATCTTTAAAAGCCAGCTCAGTTCCCATATCTCCATTTCCACTGTCCCCGTATGTCGAATTGATTTTCATCCATGCATCATATAAATTAATTACTGAATGGATTCCACCCTGCTATTAAGTAATGAGATGATACAAAAATTGTTGACTGAGATGAAATCGACGCAGGAGGACTATGAAAGTCAGGACATAGGAATTGAACCGTGTAAAATCTACATGCTTAGTTTTGTTTGTTCACATGGATCGCTCGGCGAAGGTTAGAGATGTCAAACAGATTTTTCATCTGGCTAACACTCCAAAGCTTCCGGAAGCTAATTCCGAAAAGATGTAAAAGAAATTGAAAGACTACCAAGACTAGATAGGAAATAAAGGCTAAAAGGTAAAAACTACATAAGTTTTATAGTGGTTCGGGATCGGGATCCCTACGTCCACTCTGAAAGTTCCGTTCCTACCTTTATTGCTCAATTTGATTTACAAGTATATTGGTAACAAATTCAACCGTTAATGATCTTTTGAGTTAAGCTTTTCTAAAAGCGGTAAGAAGTACTGAATGACAATGAAATGTCAAAGGAACCCCTTTATTGTAGCAGGTGGTCCTCTATTTATAACAAATTAGAGGTTCTTCCATTAGCGTAGGTGCTTTTACTTGGATTGATGACTTGGCTTGCTATGTGCGGCTTAGGTTTGAACGCTTGTCATTATCTGGTTGAGTGCATTTTGACGTGGATTGATGACATGATGCTTTTATATATAGCTTCCTGGATATCTTCCGTTTATCCAAACCATTGGTCTCGGCCCGAGGTTATCTAATCTTTTGATTATTGATACTTGCTGAAATGCTTTTGGTTTAAGCAACTACTGCCCTCAACTAAGCTTCTTGTCTTGGCTGGACAATGATCTTGATCTCAGTCGACGCTTTGACTCATGCACTCAGATACCAAGTCCGGTGCTTAAGCTCTCGTTGGAAACTAAACAATGGGTCTCGGAATTACAAAGCAAGGAACTTTCCTCTCGAATTTTCATAAATTTTACTTCATAGAAATTATGATGTAACACGTGCCCTCTAAAGTTTACCTCATACGGTTAATATGAGGTGGACTTTGAAAAGAATAACGTCATGTTATGGTTAATACCTGGCTTGTTTGTTCCGTTCCCATCATGATGTTGATCCTGATCGGGCAAGGTAGTGTTCTGAGAACTTTCACAAGAATTGCTTCACTAAGTCAATTTATAAAGATCTAACTTTGTTTAGAGGATTTTGAAAATAATTTGAAACCTAACCTTATCTAAAAGGTTTTGGAGATTGAAATTAGTGCCTAGAGGCGAAAATACTACGATACCATGCTCCAGTCATCTAGATCAGGTCTTACATAGGTAGCGAGTTTGAAAACTATTAGTGGCGGTATAATGTCTATATTTTCATGTTACTATAAGAATGTGGCTCACTATATAGCACCGTACATGTTACTCATTCTCTGTATGACACGATTCGGTCATGGCTTACTCTTTTGCATAACACTCTTGATGTGACTCACTAGGTGCATTCGGCACGGTCGTCTTTTCTATAACTCACCTTTGCACGACACTATCGGTCGTGGCTCACTATAAAACACTATGCATGGTACTATTCAACCATGACTTACTCTTTGCATGACACAATTCAGCCATGGCTCACTCTTTGCACAACACTTTTGGATACGACTCACTAGGTGCATTCGCCATAGTCTACATTTCTGTGACTCACTCTTTGCATGACACTATTGGTCATGACTCATTATTGACCATGACTCACTATCATTGGTAATCTACCCAAACTTCCTAATCATACTAGGAATCTACCCAATGCATTGTACTGCTTGACCATGGCTTACTATTATTAGGAATCTATCCAACTTTCTATTCTTATCGGGAATTTATCCAATGCATGGTACTGCTTAACCATGGCTCACTATTATTGAGAATCTTCCCAATTTTCTAATCTTATTAGGAATTTATCCAGTGCATGGTACTACTTGACCACGGCTTACTATTATTGGGAATCTACTAAACTTTCTAATCTTATTGGGAATCTACCAAATGCCAGTACTATTTTACCATGGCTCACTATTATGTTTCTTAGCTTGAAATAAAAGGTTATGGGTGGGGCTTTTTTCTTGTGTGACATTACAAGGTAACAGCTAAAAGTTATAAATCCTCATCTCTGAAGCTTTACCTGGAAATGGAACTAAGTAATTGCCGAGAGGCAAAATCATTTACTTGCTCGAAGTGTAAAGCATGCCTTTGAAACTTGCATGATACTACTTGATCAGAGAAGTATCATGGCTAAAACATTTTGATGCACTTTTAAAACTGCGTGATACTACTTGATCATAGAAATAATCATGACTAAAACATTTTATTAAATGTTTGAAATGTTAAAACTTAGAGTCTTCTACAACATACCTGGGTCTCGACTAAAAGATTGGTCATCGTCTTGAACTGAACTTTTGATAAGGCTTTTATTCAGGTAGCAGCCTCATGCTATGATAATGCTTTAGATGCTCGACATTCCAAGTCTAAGGTATAATATTGCCACACGGCTTCTTCAATCTATATGTTCCTGGAGGTATGACGCCATGAATTATCAAGGGTTCTTCCCAATTCGGGCTAAAAGGCCCATCTGTTGTATCCTTTGTGTTTGGCGTTATCTTTCGGAGAAAAGGTCTCCTTTCTCAAACTTTCTTGTCCGAACTCTTTAGTTGTAGCATTGGGTCATCCTTCAAATATATTCTGTTGTTTTCAAAGCGGCTTGGTCCTGGAGCTCGGGTAGCAAATCTAATGACTCGTCTCGGAGCTCTACATTCTATTGTGTATTATAACAATACCTTCAGTGAGAGGCAATTTCTAACTCAACCGAGAGCATGGCTTTGAAGTCGTAAACTGGAGAGAAAGGAGTGTGTCATGTTGAGGTCTTGGAGCTTGTTCTATGAGCTCACAAAATGAAAGGCAATTCATCTGCCCAATTGCCCTTTTCCTGTTCAATCTTTTCTTCAAAGAAGCCTTAACAGTTTTGTTGGCTGACTCCATGGCCCTATTTGTTTGTGGATAGGCTACTGAAGAATGATGATATTGTGGTCTCAGCAATGCTCTACAAGCCCTCGGCTCTCGAATCGGGTGTCATTATCCTTAATGATCTTATGTGGAAGATCGAGTCTTGATACAATGTTCTTCATCATGAACTTTATCACTTGATTGGAGGTTATGGCAGTTAAGGGTTAGGTTTGACCCATTATGTAAAGTAATCAGGTTCGACCCATTTTGTAAAGTAATCAATTGTCACTGTAGCATATCTTGCTCCTCCTTTAGTAGTCGGAAGAGGACAATAAGATTGATGCCTTAAATATCAAAGGGACATGGACTCATCATTGAAGGTGAGCTCGCTAGAAGGAGCTCTTAACACTTTTGCATAAAACTGGCATTTATAACATTTTCTTGCATAATCCAATGCGTCTTGGTTTAGTGTCAGCCAATAGAAGCCTTGCATGAGTATCTTGATTACAAACTTTTGGCTACGACAACGGTCTCCACAAATTCCATCATGGGATTCTTTCAATAATTGTTGACCTTCCGAGGCTATTACACATTGAGAGTATGGAGTTAGGAATCCCATCCTATAGAATACTCGGTCTATAATGCTGAACCTTGGAGCATTATATTTAATCCATCTTGCTTTGGCAACATTTGAAGGTAGAATATCCTCAGTCAAATATCAAATATATGGTGACATCCAATTTTCTCCCGTTATTATTAGTGTTGTGGATTTGCCTCGGGTAGCTTGAGCCCATGTTATAACTAAAACTTTCTCTATTACCTATATACTAGGTTTCTCTAGGTTCTCGACTAGGATGAAATTAAACTCTCTTACATCCCTTGAGCTTGCATATTTTGTTAAGACATCGACCCTAGTATTTCAATCTCTAAGGATGCTTTCTTTTTGATGACTCTCGAAAGCTCCAAGTAGCTGATTTACCTGCTTAACGTAGAGAGCTAACCATGGGTCTCAGGTCTGATAGTGACTGAGACTTGATTGATGACAATTTGGGAGTCATATAACTGAATTTCTCAGACCTTAATAGAAATAGTCATTCGTAATCCAACGACTAAGGATTCATACTTGGCTGCATTATTGGTTGTCGAGAAGGCAAGCTTGACTACGCATTAAATTTGATGGTTGTCCGGATTTACCAAGATATAGCCGGCACCTGCCCCTTGTTCATTTGTGGCTCCGTCAACATAAGGTTTCTAAGAGAATTGTTTTTTACTATCTCCTTCTTTAGCTTCGATTTCAAACCAGTGCATTCGGTGATGAAGTTAGCCAGTTCTTGACCTTTGATTGCTATCCTTGGTTCATATGATATCTAATACCGGTTGAGTGCTGTATAACCCACTTGATTAACCTCCCCGTAGTCTCAGGTTTACAAAAAACTTGTCGAAGCAATTTATCTGTAAGGACTTTAATAGGATAGGCCTCGAAGTGTAGTCGAATGCTGTGAATATCAAGCTATAAGCAAGCTTTTCAATTACAGAGTTGTTCTTCTCGGCTGGACCTAGCTTTTTTACTTACATAATATACCAATTTCTAGATTCCATTATCATCTCTCACCAAGGATGAACTTATGGCCTGATCCGAGGCAGCCAAATAAAGGAAAAGGGTTTCCCCATCTATCAATTTGGACAACACCAGGGGAGAACTTAAATACATTTGTAGATCTTTAAATGCTTTCTTCATTCATCTATCCATTTGAAAGTAATATGCTTCTTAAGAGGTTGAAGAAGGGAATATACTTGTCGGTCAATCGACTTATGAACCTATTTAAAGTAGCGATCTTTCCATTCAAACTCATTAATTCTTTTCCATTAGTCGAAGCCTTCATGTCAGTTATAGCTTTTATCTGATCTGGGTTTACCTCTATACCTCTTGCACTTACTATAAAACTTAGGAATTTCTCAGACTATATACTAAAAGCGGACTTTTGAGGGTTTAGCTTCATCTGATACTTTCGAAGAACATCGAACATCTCTATTAGATCCAAAACATGACTTTCTAACTCCTTGGATTTGACCAACATGTCGTCAACATACACCTCCATGTTTCAACCTATTTGATTGGTACACATTCGAATAACTAACCTATGATATGTTGCCCTTTCATTTTTAAAAACGAAGGGTATAACCTAGTAGTACAAGAAACCCATATTGGTGACAAAACTTGTATGCTTCTCATCATGCTTAAACATTGGGATCTAATTGTATTCGAAATAGGCATCCATAAACGAAAGCAATTGGTGCTCACTTGTAGCATCTACTAATTGGTCGATTCTCGATAAAGGGAAGCAATCCTTTGGGCAAATTTTGTTTAAATCTATAAAGTTAATGCAAGTCCTCCACTTCCAATTTGACTTTTTACTAATATCGGATTAGAAATCCACTTTAGATAGTAGACATCTCGGATGAAATTATTCTTCATTGTCCTCTCGATTTCTTCTTGTAGAGCCACATATCGGTCCTTGTCTAAAGGCCTCCTCTTTTTCCTTATAGGAGTAAACTTTGGATCTATATTTAAACAATGGCAAATGACTGAGGGATCGATTCCTACCATGTCGTCAAGAGTCTAAGCAAATACATCATGGTTATGCTTGAGGAAGGAAATTAGCTCAGCTCGGTCAGAACAATGGAAATAAGTTCCGATCTTAACTATCTTAGACTTGTCATTTACATCGGGGCAAACTTCTTCCAAATTCATGGCTACTGAAGCCATCTTGGTCTCTTGTCTCGAATCAAGATCAAGCACAATTTCTTCTTCCTTCGGGACTTCTTATATAGCATGAACAATCTTCCTCTTTCTCCCAAAAGTCTTACTACTCTATCTCCGTTCTACCTTATATATTCCCTTTGATAGCTTGATATGTAAATTAATTCTCCGACAGTGGATTCTTCTTGCTCTGGGAGAATTCTTAAGGGTTTCTTGCGACTTCTCATAGATTTAGAACTTATGGTATCAACTGTTTCCATAACTTTGAGAGGAGTGGGTTGATTAAATTCGATGTTATTTTCATAAGATGAAGTTTTCTCTTTATTGATCATGTTCAAACTTGCGTAATACAACTGCCTTGATATCCATTGATCTCTTCTTACAACCCCTTTACCTTTCTCGATGGGAAATTTTAAAAGTAAATGCTTAGTAGATACATACACGTCTATGGTGTCAAGAGCTGGCCTCTTAAATAAGGCATTGTACACCAAGGTGACGTCCATAATGACAAAAGTGGTTTCGATGATCTTACAAAGAGGGTCACTTCCAACTTTGACCATCATATAGCACTCTGCAAGAGGAATGGTTCCATCATCGTTAAATCCATGTATGAGAGCTTGGCTGGACTTAAGCATGCTTTCAAGTAAACAATCTTATTGAATGCATGCTTGAAGATGATGTTAAAAACGGCTTCGGTATTTTCCATTATACTTGCAACCCATGAAAGTCCATTTTCAACCATAATTAAAAGTGGGTCATTGTAAGGGTGGCGGACACACCACTTATCAAAATCGCTAAATGTAATTTCTGACCCAACCTTTTGCTTCTTGTCAAACCTTTTCCTCTTATACACTGAGGTGCCTCCATCTTTGGCTTCATGAACATATCTTTTCTAACTACCATTACTTGCCCCGGCAATGTAGGGTCTTCCCAGGATGATGCCAACAAAATTTCGAGGGGCTAGTAAAGACCTTGGAGCTGGTGCTTGAGGTTGTGCATTTTCATTTCTTATCGGAATGATGACTCCATCAGTATTATCATTTTTCAAGAACTCATTTCGCTTTGCTTCTCTAACCAATTTATTGATGAAGGATTTCCAAAACTGACACTCTTCAATGTTATGACAATTCTACCGATGGTAATTGCAGTATTTTCCTCCTCAGTTAACTTTTGGCTCTTTCCTTCTTCTTAGAAGGTATAAGATTCGGTCTTGAGTCATTTTGTAGATTTGAGCATAAGAATGAGTGAGGGATAAGCTTTCACCACCTGAAATTCTCTTTTGAACCTTTTTGCCAAGAATGGTCTTCTTATTATTTCCATTCCATTCTGGGTTCATTCTGATAACTCCCTCAGATTCTTTGATTCGGACTTCCCCTCGAGCTCGGAAAAAGAACTCGTTTAGGGACTTGATTCCTGCCTTGGTAGATCATCCCAAAATGGGGTATTCCTCCATGGATCTGAGGTAATAACATCCAGCTTGTTCTCGTCATGCCCTTGCAATGAGCAACTACATCATTAAATCTTTTGCAATAGTACTTAAGAGATTTCTTCCTTATCTAAAGTTGGCGAGCTGTCTTAGTCCTATTCTGGTACCTTTTGAGGTAAAGAATTACGCAAGAACTTCATAGTTATTTGCTCCAAAGAGCTAATATCATTCGATGGACAGCTTTGGAACGATTTCAAGGCAGGCCCACTAAAAGTAGCAAGTAAGAATCTGCATTTAATCTCATCCGAAGCTCGGATACCTTGCATCTGGATCTCATATAAAGAAATGTGATCCTTGGGGTCGGACGATCCATCATAAGAAAGTTTCGCGATTCTAAATCTCGGAGGCATAGGAGCTTTCATAATTTCTCAGGAAAAAGGCTGAACCTTTCGGAGCTTCTCTAGGAACCAAGGTTAGATCGATTCTCTTGCAGCTTTTGTACTTGCTTTGATAATCTTATTAATATGGCTTCCATTCCTCGATCCCAATCGAGAGAGTCTTAGGATTTCGGTTTTAACACTTTGAGTTTTTGGCCTATTTTGCTACCCTCCTCAAGAGTTTTCCCTTTGGGGACTTAGAGTTAAGGGCCTTTTAGAAAGATCTACGCTTATTGTTCTTGCAGTCTCGGCTTTTTTATCGTCTTGTCTTGCCATTATGAACTCAGTTTCTATGGTTCCATTAGCCATTGGCAATTTTCCAGGGTTTTGACCGAAGGTCAAAAAATTCTCGTCCTCTTCAAGTGTAGCCGAAACCTTCTTCCCCAATTCAGAAAAAGTGCTCTTTACTTTGGTTAGATAATTATCTAACAGTTGTACCGTGTCAGAAATGAATTTCAACATCGTTTGTCGAAATTCTCATTTGGTAAGGACTGGAGCAGTAACTTCTACAATAACAGCTTGATTTACTTGGTTTGCCCGATTTCCGTCAATCACAGGCACTTCTTTGGTTCCTTCATCGAGGGTAGGAGAACGAGGGGTCTTTCGAGAGGATGCTTTTGACTTCATGCTTGATTGAAAGTCTTCAATTGCTGAATTTTCTAGATTGAAAGTGAGCAGAAGCTAATTGACGCAGCGGCAAATACAGGAAATGAATACAACGATGAAAGTAGCAATCGGTGGATTGAAAATACCAAACGCCCAATTCCGTTGATCTCAAAGATACTAGAATCTAGCTATCTTCGTCATGTTGATCGTGCACGATGCCGTGAAAGAAGATCTGCAATTATTAGAACGTTGATCAAGCGCACTTGATACCGTGAATTGGCTTCAACAATCGTTGATTCGAGCGCACTCGAATGCCGAAGGTGGAGATAGGAGATTACACTCAACTACCAATTTCAAAGAGACACAAAGCACTCAAACAAAGTTTTATTCAAAATCAACTAACTATTACAATGACACAATACCCCTATTTATAGGGTTCACAACTCACACATACACAGTCTGCAACGACCTAACCAGGGTTGCGACCTATGACTTAGTATAGGTCGTTAACGACCTAACACATACGGGTTACATCACACATAATAACGACCTAAGTACAACGTCTTACAACACAACAAGCGACATAACAATAACAACATACGAACTAAGAAAATTACAACATATACAGCGACTCAACACACAACTCCTTGCTTCAGCAACGACTTAACTTCCAGCGACTTAAGAACTTCAGCGACCAAGCATTGAAGCGGCATAAGGAAAATCTGCTTCAGCGACCTAAAGACTGCATGACTTAAGATAGGTCGTACACGACCTAAAACTTCTGGAGCGACTCAAGGTTGCACGACTTAAGATAGGTCGTTCGTGACCTAAAACTTCTGGAGCGACTCAAGGTTTTGCGACCTAAAGAATGTCGCCGTAGTTGTTAGGTCGGCATCACTAGGTCGTAACTCGCTGCGCGACTCAACACATAGGTTGTTAGCTGTTGGCGTTGCATCTCCTTCTTCTCTTATCTCGCTATTCTTCACCCCGTTAGGTCGCACGCGACTTAACAGCTCATTAGTACGCTCGCGACCTAAGACTACATTAGGCTGGGCTGCATCATCCTCCCCTGGTTGGGAAAAATTCGTCCTCGAATTTAAAAGTTTCTTCCCTATTGGATTGTTCATCTCCAAAATAAGGTATAAGATATTTAACATTAAACACGTCAGAAGTGTACACATCTTCCGGCAGCTTCAACCTTTAAGCATTTTCATTGATCCGTTTCACAATCGTTACAGGACCAATCTTTCGAGCTTTAAGTTTATTGTATGCTCCAACTGGAAAACGATCCTTTGTTAGTACAGCATATACTAAATCTCCTTTCATTAAATTCAACATTTCTTCGCTTCAGATCCACAGATCGTTTATACTTCTCATTCGTCTTTTCCAATCGTTCCTAAATGATTCTATGGCATTTTGTCAACCCATCAAAAAAATCAGCTGCCCGCTTAACTATCCCTTTGGTTGTGGCACTGTCGTTAAATCCAACGGCCCCTTTGGCAAGCTTGAATATACAATCTGAAATGGACTGAAACCCGTACTACGGTTGATAGCATGATTATGAGCAAACTCCGCTTGACATAACTTCACATCCCAACTTTTCAGATTATCCTTCATGATACATCGTAACAAGTTTCCCAATGATCTGTTCACCACTTCCATTTGCCCATCTGTTTGCGGATGATAGGCGCTACTAAAATTCAGCTTCTTTCCAACCATCTTCCACAAACTCAACCAAAAATGGCTTAGAAATCTAGTATCCCTGTCTGAAACTATAGATTCTGGTAAACCATGCAAGCGATAGATCTCCCTAAAGAACAACTGTGCCACATGGACTGCATCTGCCGTCTTCTTACAAGCAACAAAATGTACCATCTTCGAGAAACGGTCCACCACAACATATATAGAGTCGTTTCCCTGTTGTGTCCTCGTTAAGCCCGACACAAAATCCATGCTCACATTTACCCACGGTTTTGTAGGAACAGGTAAAGGCATATACAATCCCGCATTTGTAGCTGTCCCTTTCGAAACTTGACAAACATGACACCTTCGAACAAACTTTTCAACTTCCCGCTTCATCGAGGGCCAATAATAAGCCTGAGAAATCAATTGCAATGTGCGATCCCTACCCACATGACCTTCCTCATGCAACTCCTTTACAATCTTCATTCGTAAGCTGCACTCTGGTATACACAATCGATTCCCCTTAAAAAGAAAACCATCCACCAACACATACTCATCTGTCTTCCCTTTATTGACTTCATCCGTAACTTAGCAAAGTAAGGATCATCAACAAACAATTCTGGCAATACATCAAACCCCGTCACTTCAACCTTCATTGTAGTCAACAAATGATTCCTTCGACTCAATGCATCTGCCACTCGATTCGTAATTCCCGACTTATGCTTCACCACAAATGTAAATTGTTGCAAGTATGAAATCCATGATGCATGCCTTTATCCTGTCCCTGCAAATGCTTCAATGCTTCATGATCAGTGTACAACACAAACTCCTTGTGAAACAAGTAGTGTCTCCAATGTTTTATGGCTTGCATAATAGCATAAAACTCTACGTCATAAGTATTATATCTCATCTTTGCTCCTGAAAGCTTCTCACTCAAATAAGTAATTGGACGTCCTTTCTGACTCAACACCCCTCCAATCCCAATTTTAGATGCATCAGTATGTAACTCAAACAACAACTGAAAATCTGATAATACTAGAATTGATGCTGTCGTCAAAAGTTCCTTGATCCGCTCAAAAGAAAATCCTGCTTCCTCTGACCATGAAAATTGCTTCCCTTTCATATAATCAGTAACCGGTGCCATCATGCTACTGAAGTGTGGAATAAATCTTCGGTAGAATGATGCTAAACCATGAAAACTTCTAACTTCTGTTATCGTCCTGGGTTGTGGCCAATTTCTGATTGCTTCAAATTTATTCTGATCAACCTGTATACCTCCTTCTGAAATAACATATCCCAAAAATAAAACACTATGCGTCATGAACACGCATTTCTTCGTTGCAGCATAAAATTGTTCCTGTCGCAGTATCATCAACACTTCTCTCAGATGATGCAAGTGTTCTTTTGTGCTTCTACTATATATCAGTATATCATCAAAATACACCACCACGAACTTCCCAATAAATGGTCTAAAGATCTGATTCATCACCCGCATAAATGTACTAGGTGCATTCGAAAGACCAAACGGCATAACCATCCATTCATATAATCCTTCTCTCGTCTTGAATGCTGTCTTCCATTCGTCCCCTGGTCGAATTCGAATTTGATGATAACCACTCTTCAAATCGATCTTCGAAAAGATAGCAGCTCCATTAAGTTGATCCAACAAGTCATCTAATCTGGGCATAGGAAATCTATACCTCACTGTAATCTTGTTTAGTGCTCGACTATCAGTACACATCCTCCACATTCGATCCTTCTTCGGCACTAACAAAGCTGGAACTGCACAAGGACTTAAACTTTCCTGTACACGCCCTTGTTCAAGCAATTCTTCCACCTGCCTTCTCAATTCTTCGTGTTCCTTTGGACTCATTCGGTAATGTGGTCTATGTGGTAACACAGCTCCTGGAACAAGATCAATTTGGTGTTGTATGTCCCTCAACGGTGGTAACTCCATTGGCAGCTCTTCAGGAAATACATCTTCAAATTCTTCCAGCACTGGTTTTACTTCTTCAGGAATTTCAACCACTTCATTACTCTCACGTCCAATCAACAAAAATACTTCAGGCTCCTCTTCTATTTCCTTAACAAACTCTTTCAAAGATAGCAAAGTTTTAAGTTCTTCAATCTCCTCCAACTTGCTTTCTTCTTGTTGTCGCTTCTTAGGAACTAAAGTGATTTTTGTGCCTTCGAACATGAAACTATAGCTGTTGGTACGTCTGTCATGTTGTACAGCTCTATCATACTGCCATGGTCTCCCCAACAACAAATGGCATACATCCATATCCACAACATCACACCAAATTTCATCTTTGTATTTCTTCCCAATCGAAAAATTAACACAAGCTCTTCGTCCAATCTTCACTTCCCCACCTTTTCTCAACCAAGCTAACTTGTAAGGTTTCGGATGCTTCTTAGTCTTTAATGTCAACTTCTTCATAGCCTCGGTAGAAATGATGTTATCACAGCTGCCCGCATCAATAACAAACTTGCAAACCCTTCCCAAGATAGTGCATGTTGATTGAAAGATGTTACTCCTCAACCAGCTAGTTTCCTCCTCCTGTTTTGGTGTCAAACAAGATCTCCTCATCATTAAAGTATATCCATCATCTCCTGACAACAATTCTTCTTCCTCCTCAACTGGTAGTGAATTAGAACATTCAGCTTCTGCATCCTCATCCTCAACCTCAGCAACCATCACTCGTTTCTTAGGCTTCGGACATTCATTGCTTTTGTGACCAAACTCCTGACAATTGAAGCATTTGATACCACTTTGACCTTGGTCTTAGCAACTTCACTAACAACCGGTTTTGCAACAGCCTTGGAAACATTCGCATTGCTACTAGCCCCTTTCATTTGATTGTTGGAATTTGTAAACACACCAACACCTCTCCTACCTTGCTTCTCCCAAGCTAGAGCCTTTTGATGTGCTTCAGCAACAGATCTGGGATCAAACATATTCACTATATCTTGAATCTGCATTGTCAACCCTCCAACAAATCTAGCTGTCAACTGTTCCTCCGTCTCCATGATGTCATTCCTTGCAATCAATTGATAAAATTCATCAGCATAATCATTCACTGACTTTGTTCCTTATCTCAGATTCTGCAATCACTGATACATAATGGATTGATAATTATAAGGCAAGAAAGTAGCCTTCATCAATTTCTTCATCTTCTCCCATGACTCAATCTTTGATTTGCCCATTCTTTCCCGTGTAAGTTTTGTTTGCTGCCACCATGCCATAGCTCTTCCTTTCAAACGAGTAGCAACCAACTTCACTCTTCGATGCTCGGGAACTTCTTTGAAGTCAAAAATTTCCTCAACATTTGAAACCCAATCCAACAATTCCTCCGCTACCATTCCACCCTTGAATTCTGGAATTTCAGTTTTCATCCCCGACTCCCATCGACGATCATCTTCAACATCCCGATATGCATTTCGTACTTGGTCTCGATCTCGATAATGAATATTACTTATATCACTCTCTTCATCATAATCGCGTGTACTTCGATAATGATCTCGACCATCCACATCTCTATGATCACGCATATCCCTTCTACTTTGTCTTTCATCATCACGATACGGTTCATGTTCAAACTCACGTGGAGTTCTTCTCTCTTCATCTCTATACTCATGATGTTCTCTTCTCAATGAAACTGAAGATTCTCTTCTTTCTTGGTAAGATTGCGGTGACACCCTCCTCGCTTACGTAACCGATGGTGAAACTCTGTTTCCTCCATGGTTCGAGACTGGCGACCTTCTCCTTTGACTTTGATTCATATCATTCATTAGTTTCTCTAACTTCCCAATGCCTTCATCAAACTTTTCATTGATGCGTTGTTCCATTTACTCGGCTTCTTCTCTTCTATACAACGCTTCAACATTCTGATGGCGATTAGCTCTTCTCAGTGGCATTGTCAAAACTACACAAACTTTAACTCTCGGCTTGAACTTCAATTGAACTTCACACTTCAACTAGCTCGGCCTAACTTAATTGGCTCGGCTTGAATTCTTCAATAAGAATTGACTCCAAAGACTCGGCTTAGCTATGATTGGCTAAGTCTAGCTCTGATACCAAATGACGCAGCGGCAAATACGAGAAATGAATACAACGATGAAAGTAGCAATCAGTGGATTGAAAATGCCAAACGCCCAATTCCGTTGATCTCAAAGATACCGGAATCTAGCTATCTTCGTCACGTTGATCGCGCACGATGCCATGAAAGAAGATCTGCAATTCTTCGAATGTTGATCAAGCGCACTTGATACCATGAATTGGCTTCAACAATCGTTGATTCGAGCGCAGTCGAATGTCGAAGGTGGAGATAGGAGATTACACTCAACTACCAATTTCAAAGAGGCACAAAGCACTCAAACAAAGTTTTATTCAAAATCAACTAACTATTACAATGACACAATACCCCTATTTATAGGGTTCACAACTCACACAACACAGTCTGCAACGACCTAACCAAGGTTGCGACCTACGACTTAGTATAGGTCGTTAACGACCTAACACATACGGGTTACATCACACATAATAACAACCTAAGTACAACGTCTTACAACACAACAAGCGACATAACAATAACAACATACGAACTAAGAAAATTACAACATATACAGCGACTCAACACACAACTCCTTGCTTCAGCAACATTTAACTTCCAGCGACTTAAGAACTTCAGCGACCAAGCATTGAAGCGGCATAAGGAAAATCTGCTTCAGCGACCTAAAGACTGCACGACTTAAGATAGGTCGTACGCGAC
This sequence comes from Allium fistulosum, assembly GCA_030737815.1. Classification (NCBI taxonomy): domain Eukaryota; kingdom Viridiplantae; phylum Streptophyta; class Magnoliopsida; order Asparagales; family Amaryllidaceae; genus Allium; species Allium fistulosum. The sequence continues at coordinate 530,355,580 of CM060908.1, read as the reverse complement.
CTAAAACTTCTGGAGCGACTCAAGGCTGCACGATTTAAGATAGGTCGTTCGCGACCTAAAACTTCTGGAGCGACTCAAGGTTTTGCGACCTAAAGAATGTCGCCGTAGTTGTTAGGTCGGCATCACTAGGTCGTAACTCGCTGCGCGACTCAACACATAGGCCGTTGGCTGTTGCCGTTGCATCTCCTTCTTCTCTTATCTCGCTATTCTTCACCCCGTTAGGTCGCACGCGACTTAACAGCTCATTAGGTCGCTCACGACCTAAGACTACATCAGGCTGGGCTGCATCACTAATGACCCTCCTTCTAACGGCAAAAATGTTTGACTGATTTTTCGTTTGGCTAATACTCTAAAGCCTCCGGAAGTTAATTCTAAAAAAGATATAAAGGAAATTGAAAGACTACCGAGACTAGACAAGAAATAAATATTGAAAGGTAAAAGCTATACAGGATTTATAGTGGTTCGAGATCAAGATCCCTACATCTACTCTGAAAATTTTGCTCTTGCCTTCATTGCTCAATTTGATTTACAAGTATATTCATAACAAATTCCACCACTAATGATCTTTTAAGCTAAGCTTTTCTGAAAAAGGTAAGAAGTATTGAATGACAATGGAATGTCAAAGATTTTTTTTCAACCCCTTTATTATAGCAGGTGGTCCTCTATTTATAGCAAATTTTAGGTTCTTCCATAGGCGCATGTGCTTTCTGTTTGATTAATGATCTGGCTTGCTATGTGCAGCTTAGATTTGAATGCTTGTCATTGTCTGGTTGAGTACATTTTGACGGGGATTGCTGACGTGTTGCTTTTATATATAGCTTCTTGGATATCTTCGTTTATCTTGACCGTTGATCTTGGCCCGAGGCTATCTGAGCCATTGATTGTTGATACTTGCTGAAATGATTTTGGTTTATGCAGTTGCTACTCTCAGATGAGCTTCTTTTCTTAGCTAGATAATGATCTTGATCTCGGTCGACGTTTTGACTTATGCTCACTAGCTACATGCTCTTAGATACCAAGTTCGGTGCTTAAGCTCTCGTTGAAACCTAACAATGAATCTCAAAGTTAGAAGCCAAGAAACTTTCCTCTCGATTATTTGTAATTCGTACTTTGTAGAAATTATGGTGTAACAGAGGATAACTAGAAGAATTCTGCTACTATACTCAAATATATAGCATCGAAAACACAAAAAAAATGAAATGGAAGGCAAATAGTAATATAATTTAACTGTTTAACATGATTACCGCATTGATTTTTGGGTGGAATTTTAGGTGGAGCAGTTTTATTGAGCAAGAAAAAAATCATGACCATTGGAAAACTTGCATCTATGGAACGAAAACATGTCTTGAGTGATTAACATCATTTAGATTATTTCAAGCAGCATCATAATTTAAATACATAAAGAAAATGTGAAAATAAAATTTTTATATAGTTGTTTTTTTGTTAGTTGATGAGCTCATAGGTATAAATTCACAAAAAATGATTGTAAATCAATCAAAACGCATATGGAAGCAATAAGATCGTATTATAGTACGATAAAATAAACAACAACAAATATCTTGAAAATAGGCATTAACATATCACAAATGCACAAATAGAAAAGAAAATCACACACAAGATTTATAGTGGTTCCACTATCGCGAGATAGAGTACATCTACCATGGTTAGAAGATATTTCATTATAGTCCAAGAAAGAAAAATTACAAGATTGATAATTAAGGTAAAGAAGAATGAAGAAAATATTACTTAAGAGGATTCCACTGACATCTAAAGATTGACTTTCTTATATAAGGAATATTATTTAGGATTGAAGTAATTAATTTATGATTATAAATCAATGCCTCATCAATTCACATATTCATATGTGAAATTCTTATCTATTTATTTCTCCAATTTACTGTAGGAACTAGACTAGTCCGCAATAGAAATTATGGGTGAATTTCAAAATTTTTACCCTATTGGATCTTTTATTGGGCCTATGAAGTCTAACTGAATTAGAACATTTCTAAATTTCATTTAAATAAAATCATTTATTTTATTTAAATTCAAATATATTAAGATATGAAATTAATTTTATTTGATTTAGTTTATACATAAATGTATCATATACATATATGTGTGAGTGCATGTGTAACATAATAATCCGTGATATGCCTATATGTAGATGTTGGGATTTACATCGCAACAAACATATTAGCTCATTTTGTATATCATGTATGTTGTCCAAATATGTGCACGTATATGTGTTACAAAATACACACACACATATGTATGTATAAATATATTATATATAATATAAGAGTATAAAACATTTATATATAGATAAATATATATATAGAAAGAGAGAGAATAATTATTAAAAATTATTTATAATTCAAAATTAACTTAGTTTTGCAAACATAATAATTTTAGTATTTTTATTTTTATATATTATGAATAAAATAATGTTTTCATCCATAAATAATTAACATAAAATAATCTATTGATGAGAATTCAAATTTTACAATCTTCAAAAATCTAGGATCATAAAATAGAGCTTAGGAAAAATATGGAGATTTTTCAAAGTTGAATTATTATTTTTAAAAACAAATACATTGATTTCTGCAATAATTATTTAATATAAAATAATATATTATTAAAAATTCAAATTTTAAGTACATGACCTTATAGAAAGAAACTAACTCAACTTCACTCACAATTAATCGTAAATTGTCCAACAATACTCCTTATCGATGCATCATTATGTATCACATGGAGGAGTGATTTTGAGATTGAATCTATATTCATTTTTAGGTACATTTGGAACTCTTTCCAATATACTCACTTATTCGACCAAATCAAATCATTTTATTCTATTGCATGTTGTTTTATTTACTTTTCTTTTTATATTCTATGATTTTATCATAAACTTACTACATGTGTATCTAATACACATGTTCATGTTGGTAAAAAATCATCGATGAATATAACAAAGTATGTGGAAACCTTTTGGTATTAATAGACTTATGATTGCATACATCAATATGTATTATTTCAAAGAGTTCATCAACTCTTATGATGCTCCCACTGAATGGGTGCATAACCATTAATTGTTTGAGATATAATTAACCTATATCATATGATTCACAATCATATATTAAAATTATTTTGCAAAACTATGGCTTAGTCTATAATAATTCCAAAACAACTGTAAATAATATTAGATACATATGTATTTTTGTTGCATCACTTTTACTATGAAAAAAAATTCCATAATATAGTTCTATTTCATAATGAATATTCATAATACTCATATTGAAATATAGTTATATCTATTTTTCAGTCAATACCAAAAAATAAACATTATTTCACAAATAATGTTCGGTACATTTTACGAAAACAATTTTCGTAATTTGATGCAATCATTAGGTGCTATATGGCATGCTCCCACTATTTCCGCCATTACAATAATAGCGTACTAAATTTAGAGGTCCACCATTCACTTAATATTATTAATATTGTTTACTTATTTCATATGCTGCAACTAGTTTACAGCGGAGAGTTCTTTGATCAAATATCTTGAACTCAAAGAAATAAATGTTATAGAAAACAATTTTGTATATGAAAATAGATTTCAGAACAAAAATCATATTTCATATTCCAATATTAAGTATCAGTTATTATTACAATTTTTGTTTCCAATGTTTCTCTATGAAGCAGAAGTAACTATTCATTCTCTCATTTCAACTTTACCTTAAATTACAACTATTTTTATACATTCGTTTTTCTTTCAAATGGTCAACCTATTCAAAAGAATACCTTACTACAATATCATAACAAACCTTTTACAAAAGCGCATTCGATTATTATTAACATTTAAGACATCAAATATGTTGCACTTTATGTTAACCGATCAAGATGACATTTCAACGATCGAGTTCTTAGATGTATCTCGTAGTTTATGGTTTTGTGTTACATTAATACAATATGATCCTTTTGAAATCATTCAAGTTGAATACATGATCTTAAAATACTGTTTATTGGCTTACTTCGAATGAACTAACTTCATCGATATGTTGTATCCCACAAACTATAACTGTTCACCATATAACATTTATGTGTGAAAGTACATGAATCAAATATCCATAGTCTTGAATTGCATTTAGAGTTCAGAAACTCATAAAATGCAATACACGGTCTAAACCAAATAAACATATAAGTGACCAACTTACGAATGTATTAAGTAGTTGAAATTGGGCACTTGCATGGGTATAGAAACATTTTATAACATGCAATATGAATTATTAGTAAGTATATATTATATTTCTATTTGTCAACTTTCAATTCAGTTTATTTATATATGTTAATTGACAAACGTTTTATCAATCATATTAAATGCACAAATTTATCATTGTAGATAATTATAACATTATATAGCATATGTTCTTACAATATTAGAAAGGTTAAATGTTACCATTTCATTTTTCTAATAAGGCTCCCACTAGTCTTTTATGTTTCTCCAAACCCTAAGATGAAACATAGAAGTCTTACAACTTAACTAGTGGGTGTTAGGACTCGTTTGTTTTGGTATTCTGACCTTGAGTTTGCTCAACAAATCATAGCCCCACAAACGATGGATAACTCCTTATCGGTTGTATCATATACAACTCCTAACCCATTTTTCCTTGTTCTAATCTCATTTCGACCTTGAGTTTACTCAACAAATCGAAAGAGATTATTCACTCATACCTACCATATCGTGATGGCCTAAGTATAATATATGTACCTTGAGTTTGCTCAACAAATACATATAGTTATCTTATCTCATCTGTTCAATACATTAATAATACTACACATAACATCCCTAGCTTGAGTTTGCACAACAACTAAAGAGTATGTAAGTAATTTATTAATATATGTATATATATGGTAGTGGACAACATTATATTGAAGATTCATAATCTTCAATATATATATATATATATATATATTGAGTGATATCGTCTTATAGAATAATATATTTCTTATGAAATACCCAAGCGATTCAAGTGTCAGACACATCAGAAATCACGGTATATGTACATTTACATATGTATTTGTTTCTCAAGTCTATTTGGGTTTCTTTAGTGTTCCACAATTAATTTTAATCAATTAACTCTTTAATTAATTTTAAATTAGTATTCCAATATAACTTTTATATTAGACATATGTACTATAACATTTATATTGTATACTATAACCTTTATAGTGTAACACACATATATCATATATCTATGTACTTTATTTAATCAATTAACCTTTAATAAATTTATTCAATTAAACAATTTTTATTAAAATCTATTAATTTCAAAATTTATCTTGTATACATACATGTATACTTATGTTATCTTAAACATTTTAAAATAACATAACATATATCAACATATGTAATACATGCATATATGCATTAATTAATTAGCATATTTAATTAATTTATTTTGTTAATCTTATTAATAAATTTAAAATTTGAAATTATTATATAAATATTTTCAAATATTTTGAAAATATTGTTATCCTTTCAAACATTTTGAAAACTTCTGTATTATTACAATTTATATAATAAACATGTTTTATTTTAAATTTAACTATTAAATTTAAATTCTTTAACATTAATTTTCAAAATGATTTTGAAAATTAGCCCAAGGCCCAAATTAAGTTGGACCTTTTCTATTATGAGCAACCTTTGGGTTCACTTCACCTTTACGGCCATGCCGGTAACCAGGTAGGACAGGGCACTTGATTACCCAATTCCAATCCTAGACATTACCTTTCTAGACACCGTACTAAGTGGGAAAGCTTAATTAGTTAGCTCTAATATGACTAATTTAGACCGCATAAGCTATTCGGCTCCGATACCATTATTGGAACTGGACTAACCCACAGCGGAAGTTATGGGTGAATTTCAAAAAATTTACCCTATTGGATCTTTTATTGGGCCTATGAAGTCTAACTGAATTAGAACATTTCTAAATTGCATTTAAATAAAATCATTTATTTTATTTAAATTCAAATATATTAAGATATGAAATTAATTTTATTTGATTTAGTTTATACATAAATGTATCATACACATATACGTGTGAGTGCATGTGTAACATAATAATCTATGAAAGGTATAATAGACCCATATGTAGATGTTGGGATTTACATCGTAACAGACATTTTAGTTCATTTTGTATGTCATGTATGTCGTCCAAATATGTGCATGTATATGTGTTACAATACACACACACATGTATGTATAAATATATTATATATAATACATGAACATAAAACATTTATATATAGATAAATATATATATAGAAAGAGAGAGGACAATTATTAAAAATTAACTTAGTTTTGCAAACATAATAACTTGAGTATTTTAATTTATATATATTATGAATAAAATAATGTTTTCATCCATAAATAATTAACATAAAATAATCTATTGATGAAAATTCAAATTTTATAATTTTTGAAAATCCAGGATCATAAAATAGAGCTTAGAAAAAATCTAGAGGTTTTTCAAAGTTGAATTATTATTTTTAAAAATAAATACATTGATTTCGGCAATAATTATTTAATATAAAATAATATATTATTAAAAATTCAAATTTTAAAATTTCAGAAATTCTAGGATAATGAATGAAAGGTTACGATAAATTTGAAGAAATTTTCAATTAAAATATTATTTTTAATAAATCATAAATAGTTTTTCCGAAAATATATTAATTATTTAAAATAATAAACTTTATTGAAAAATTATTGAAAGTTTTCTATATGTTTGTGAAATTATATAATATTTTTAAAAAATATAAAATTGAATTTCTAATATAATAATTATTTTATATATAATAAACAATTCAAAAATTCAATAAATGTTAATTTAAAAATATGAATATATGTATGATAATTAATTTTCGAATTTGTAAATTCATATTATATATAAATAAGTGTAATAAAATTTTTAAATCATATATATATATATATCTTATATATGCATATATGCTATTATGAGAGGGAAATATGCACTAATATATATATATATATATATATATGAATTTATTAATAAATATATATAAAATAATTATTAATGAAAAAATTAATTTTGTACAGTAAAAAAATAAATCAAATAGTATAATAAAAAAATTACACACATAACCAAACCGATTTGTGATAACCACATCTACTTACAAAATCTCACCTAACTAAACATATAGTTGCAATATATTTAAACAGATATGAAATTTCTCATTATAGGATCATAGAATATAATTTAATTACTATAATATGAATTAAAATTACCAATTTAATGATACCTTTGAATCCACGTTGAAGCAATAACTTCCCTTCCTTTTACTATTCTTGATTCGTTAGATTGCAAGTCCGGAATCACCGACCTCTAACTATCGAATAGTAATATTTTAATTTGAAATATATTTGAGAATTTTGGAGTGGATTGAGAGCTATGTTTTAACCAGCAATGTAGATGGTAATGGTGGCCAAAAAGATTAGTAATTGTTTTTAGAGATACATACATACGTACGTACATACATACATACATACGTATGTACATACATACATACATACATACATACATATATATATGTGTGTGTGTGTATATATATATATGGTTGTATTAGAGAGAAACGAGGAAAACCTTTTTACCCATTCTCACTTTATCTCAACCCATTATCTCCAAGCCAATTCCCTATGTTTTAGCCACCCCTAGACCTTCCCAAAACCAAAATTTTGCAGCTCTAATGATGGGCCTTAAACCATCTAAGCCTAAGCCAAAATACTATGCAATTAAATCTAATTTAATCGTTTGTCGATATTGTATATCGATCGATATATTTATAACTGTTATAAATATATATAACATTATTTATTTCTCAAATCATATTGAAAATTTATAATTAATATTTCATAAATATTAATTAATTAATAACAATTATAAACTAATTAAATCGTTCGGTCTTAAGGGAATTCATCATTTCGGCTATGTAACTCTTGGATGTAAATTTGGTCAGCGATTAACATCGAACTATTCTAACATTCACACGTCACTTAGCAGGTGGTGTGACATTATGGCCAAATTTATAGCTTACTCATTTTCGGTAAAATCCAATTTTAGTTTAATAAGCTTTACCCGGTTGTGACATTTGTTTACACCAATTCTCTTCATCAAAACTATATCACTTTGGACTTATGGAATTTGGTAATGGTCAAAATTCCAACCTCATCCACATTCAACTTTATAGTTTAAATACAAAGTCCTTGGTTCAATAATAAAAATTATTTTTAATCGAAATTCTCTGACCAGAGACTTTGACTTTGAGTTGACTTGAGTTGAATGTGATACTAACCGCATATAACTGAGGAGACGAATCCTCTCTTGAATAGTGCTTCACTTTCCATACTTCCACTCGACCCAAATATAGTCACTCGATGGACGCCATGCCATGATTTGGCTATAATCAAAGCGAAGCTTTCATATTGAAGATCCACAGTATTCTCAAGTCGAGAGAACTATGTAAATCAGTCACATCATTATTTTCTGTTTGACCTTAGTTATATTAATCAATAGAAAACTATCGAGTGATTCATTCCATAGTTATCCAATAACTATTAGTATGTAACCCCTAGGTGCCCCCAGCAGTTATGAGTAATACACTGCCCAACATTTGGAGAGCGTTACGTACTCCAGTCTCAACGGATACATCGATATCCAGTCTCGATGCATCTTGACTAGGAACATTTAAAATGGTATATTTGTTTCGTTGTGATAAATTACTCACGGTTACAACACTTTGTAACTACTATCACAAAATATACCATATTTGGATTTTTCTATTAAATATACTTTTAATTAATTTAATTAAGTAATATAATCACATTATATCAAGTATATAATAGGAAGAAAATACCTTTTATTTCGAACAAGATTGGTCAACGAGTTAGATATATGTAACAAATTACATAATTGCCCCTAGGACATACCCCTAACTCTATCATTTACTTCATTATGCATACGTATGATAAAATGCCTTCTATAATTAACCGAATAGTTAATTTTGATTACTTTATTTTTTTAAAAATTATTCTCCTTCTCATGTACATAATTCTATGCATTTTTAATGCAGTAAAAGAGGCAATATATTTGAGTCATTATTTCATATTAACTCAAATATCTTTCAAATTTTCTATAACTAGAAATATTGCTTCATCGAAATTAACAATATCTTCCAAGTCTTCTTTATTATGGAAATATTGTATCACCAAAATATAAAAATCACCCTCTTGATACTATATTTCTATCCAAGCCTACCAACTCCACCTACATCCTTCTTACTCCAAGCAACTCTCAGATAAGGCACTATGGATACCTTCTCAAAGAGCTTCGGCATGGCCATCAACCATTGTGCTTTGTAAACGAACTCCAGCAAGACCACTGTGTACAAACAAAGTAATGAAAGAACCCTCTCTATGTAGGACCTATGTGACAGTCCGTAGTTTAGGCAAAAAAAATATAAAAAATATATATATATATATAAATTTAAATATTTTATAAAAGAAAGATAGTTGGTTGAAAACACAATTTTCTGGAAATGCTTGTGTATGAGAATGAGTGTGCATGCCCTTGTGCATGTGCACACTGTTCCAGTATACTACCTGAGCAAGGTAATTTAGTAAGTAAAGACCTTGTAAGTAAATATGAAATAAATTAGTGCATGACCTGTTAAGTGTGTGTACACAATAGCTTAAATATAATGCATAAATAACTTAGACAGTTTTAGCCCTAAATTCCATAGAATAAGTATATAAGCACAATAACTTGTGTGGGTGGAAGAAAAAATATAAATACACATGAACATATATATATGCACAACATTTGGTAAATACACACACATAGCTGGCTATACAAATAAGTTTATATGCATGAGAAAAAAAACCCAGAAAAGACAGAGCAATGCCCAAGCCAAAGTCATGTATATAGTGTGTGAAGAAATTTTCCAAAAGTGGCCAAGACAAGGAAAAAGGAGAAATGGTGGGAAAGGAAAGTGGAGAGGGTGAACAGTGGGGTGAAACCATAAATGGTGAAGGGATTCCTAGTGAAAATAAATTACTTAACTAACCTTAAAACCCTTGCGACTCCCCTATATACATCATTATCTCCCATGGTTACATGTGAGAACCAGAAAACAAAATATAAAAAAAAATAAGAAGAAAACAGGCAGCAATTTAGAAAATTAATGGCAGACCTAAACCAAGACGTGGGGAGGAGAACTTTGGTGAGTAAACCCTCACTTGGCATGGCATTAAGTACTATGAAAGGCAGCCATTTAACCTTTAGTTATTTTAACTTCTGTTTGATGTTTTGCTTGCATTTTTAGTTTAACAAACTTCTGTTGTTTCTGAGATTATGTGACTTGTATTGCTTGGATGTCACTTGACCTATGCTTGTTTATACATGCTAATTAAATGATGGAATAATAACTGATTTGTTTGTATGTTTATGAATTTAAGAAATATGTTTAGTTAAAGCATGAATTAATAAGAAAAGTAGGGTGCAAGGCAGTAAGAGGAAGGAGTTCTCTGGCTTATGTCTTACAACTGAAAGGATGGTAAGGGTGCAATGGAATTTCCATGTGCTGAGCCTTAATCGATCACTAAGTGTTCTCTAGAAATAGGTTTGAGTAACAAGCAATCACACTTTAATGTGTGGATTGACTGTGAGAACCATATTGCTGGAAAACCATATTAGCATTTTATCCTCTGAAAATGCTTCAACCTATGCTTTAACTAAGAATATGTCTCTGAGTGAAATAGAATGGTAATGGTATGCAAGTATAACTGACCAGTTGTTGAATGCATGAATGTATGAATGATTAACTGTTGTTTGAAATCTAAAAGCATATCTTAGTTTGATATAAGTACATGGGAGTGACACTGTATAGATAATATGAGGTCATATGAAAGAAAAACTTAGTAATTAAACTAAGGAATTGGGTCACCTCTATCAGGTTGGGTATGAGGAAGTGGGTATGACATAGTGGTTGGCTTGCATCAAGGTTGGGGTGTAAGTATGTACATGGCATGTTTATGCCCAAATAGCTTGTAGTGCACTGGAAACCAGGTAGTAGTTCCAGGCAGTGTGCACCAGTGCAACCATGAATGTAATACTGGACCTTAAAAATGACATGAAGAAATCATACATGCAGAGGTAAATAGGCTAGAAGTATGTGGGAGTCCTAACATGTAAACTCAGGGTTGATACTTTAGTTTAGTACCATGAATACTGCATGTGTATGTTGTGCAAAGTTTGGGTGTTAACACTAACCTATTTGACTAGTGTGATGGCTGTTATGATTGCTTGGACTAAAACTTTTGATAAAAAATTAGTTTAAGCATATGTACATGTAATTAGCAGTACACACACACCACTGATATAACACTTGGCAAATCTGAACATGAGGGAGTGATCTAATAACTTGAGTGTAACACTTAACCTCTAAAAACAGAAAGGTAAGTTGGAATCTATTTTATTAGTTTTCATGCATTGTCAAATGATTTTACTTACACCAGACTTCAGTCTGACCTGTTTGTTGCTTGCATCAAATGGGTACTTCATATGCCTTATTGAGCAGGTCATGAGATGTCTGCAGGGAAAGAGGAAGCTAGGAATTAAGGAGCACATGTGTGATGCTACGAAGAAAACTGCTAATTAACTAAGCTAGGACTTTTGTAGAAGAATGTCTCTTTATGTTTATTTTAACTGAAAAACTTCTCTGTATTAATGTTTGCATTATGCTGAAACTTTGATTGTGATGTAATGAATGGTCTAAAAAGATTATTATGGGATGGAACTGTTTTTAGTAGAAAAGATAAATGTGTTTAGCTTTATATCATAACCTGTAAGTATGCAAATTTTCATGAATCAAGTAGTGAGTTTAATAATAAATCTGAAGCATATATGAACCAGTAATGTATGCATATGTATTAGATTGTTTAGAGGCTAGAACCTATTTACAAATTAACTGTAAATATTATGAAGTAAGGATAAACCCATAGGCAGAAAAGGAAAAAAAACATAAGAAACATGAACCCAGATTTACATGAGTTTGAGGTTTAAATGAATGAGCAAAGATAGTAAATTATAACAAGACCGTATAGGGATTCAACCTAATCAAGTTGATCAATCTGCAAACTAAGGTGTAGTAAATAGCAGTTGTACATGTTTATGTGCACACAGGTGCACAGAAGCATGCACAACCTCCTGCTTTGCTATATGAAAAGCCATTTTGCAAAAGTCTAAATGTTATGACTCAACTCACATGTTTCATTAAATATACAGATGTAAACACAAATAAACAAACAAGAATTAGTTAGTAAATTGCACAAAGATTCAAATGGGAGAGGGACTTTCCCAATCCTTTTTACTGTGGCTAAACATAGTTATTTTGTTTAGAATACACTGAGTTATTCTTTATTCAAAAAAAAACTCTGATAAAAGAATTAAAAATGATTTGTATGTTTATATGTACATACAAATAGTTGTACAAAGAAATATATCAATATTTCTATATTGATCAGATTGGATCTTGGAAAAAATAAATAAATAAATAATAAAAAAAAATCCAATAGAAGAAAGAAAATAGTTGGTCTTGGAAGTAAGTAGCCCTGAATTTAGCATAAACTAAATCGAGTCACTCAAACAATATGACAACTTAGGGAGGGTTGCTTCAGTTGGTATCAGAGCTATGTTATTAAATACTTAGCCAAAACAAATACTTAATTGAATCTGTGTGCATTGTTTGCATTGTTGCTGTTTGCTTTGGTTGCTTTACATATTATGAATGAATGAGTTCACTGCTAGTTTTAAAAGTAAAGTAGTGAATAGGAATTAGAACTAACTACATTGGGAATGTTCAATAGAGATCCAGAGCAGTTAGAAACAATCCCCAGGTTGCTGGAGAAATGGAGAATGACCAATTCTCTGGTAGTACTGAACAAGCAACTGGAGTGGCTGCTGGTCCCCCAATGATTAACATGCAAGATTTTGTTAGAGTACTGAGGGATGGAATGGCACATAGGGTAGATAATCCACATGAAGAGCTGTCCAAATTGCTTAAAACATATACACACCTAGGAGGCAGTAGCTTTGATGGCACAGAAAATGTCATGGGTGTCCAGACATGGTTAAGAACAGTAGAAAGGATCTTTGCAGATATGCAGGTTAATGACCAGAGAAGAAGGCAAATAACTTCAAGAGAACTAAAAGGCATTGCTTTGGATTGGTGGGAAGTGATCATTGCAGGCAGGCAAGAGCAAGAGACCACATGGAATCAGTTCAAAGAACTGTTAGAAGCCAGATTTGTCCCAGCCTCAGTAAAAGCCTCATTACTTGAGGAGTTTATCAAGTTGAGGCAAGGATCTATGAGTGTCACTGAATACACTCAGAAATTTGAAGGGTTGTCCAAGTATGGGGCAGTACTAATCCCAGATGAAGTTTCAAGGAATGCAAGGTACATTCAAGGATTAAATGCTGGATTGAGTAGAGCCATGTTACCATACAAAGACAGAACCTTTGATCAAGTTATGGACTTGACATTGTCATTTGAGCAACATGATAATGCCAGAGAAAAATTTAAGAATTTCAGGAATAACAAGAAAGGGAAGAATAGAGCACACCCATATGAGAAAAAGAAGGGAGAAGCAATGAACAAAGAAGGAAGTAAGGTGGCAAGCTCTGACAATAAGAAACCTAAAGTGATCTGTTACAACTATGGAAAGGAAGGCCATATAAAGACCAAATGCCAAGCACCCAAGTCAACCATTCTTAGGTGCTACAACTGTGGTAAAGAGGGGCACATGAAAAGGCAGTGTCCAGAAATGGCAAGGGTGGCTGTACTTGAAGGAAAGGGCTAGGCCATGGAAGCACCTAACCAAGCGGAAGGTATATTATTTATTAAAGGCATACCCATATCAGTTGTTTATGACACAGGAGCGACACACTCTTTTATTTCATGTGACATAGTTTAGAAATTAGGGTTAACATGTGTTCTTGTTGATAAGCCATTGCATGTTAATAGTCCAATAGGTAGTTCCTGCATTACAAATATGAAATGCATGCAAGTAGAATTATGTATGGGTGGTCACACCTTTATTTTAGAATTATATGTCTTGAATTACCCTAAGTTGGATATTATACTGGGAATGGATTGGTTAAAAGGTTTTTGTGCTATCATTAACTTGGAAAATTCCACAATCTCATTACAACTTCCTGATGGCAAAAGAGTTTTGTTCATGTATGAGGCAGCCAAAGATAGGGGTATGGGCAAGATGTTTAACTTGAACAATGGTGAGGTTGAATCAAGCCTAGAGAAGATACCCATAGTTAACCAATACAATGATGTGTTTGGTGAAGTGAATGGCATTCCTCATAATAGAGCAGTAGAATTTCAAATAAGACTTAAGCCAGGAACAAGCCCTTTCATTAAGAAACCAAACAGAATGGGTCCTAAGGAACTGATTGAGTTGAAGAAATAATTAGAAGAATTAGAACAAAAAGGCTTCATTAGGCCTAGTAGTTCGAATTGGGGATCACTAGTAGTATTTGTTAAGAAGCATGATGGTTCCTTGAGAATGTGCATAGACTACAGGGAACTAAACTCTGTCACCATCAAAAACAAATACCCTCTACCTAGAATAGATGATCTTTTTGATCAATTAAATGGTGCTAAGGTATTTTCCAGACTCGACTTAGCATCTGGTTTCCATCAAATGAAAGTGGAAGAAGAAAGTATCAAGTATACAACTTTCAATACCAGGTATGGCTTGTATGAATACTTAGTAATGCCATTTGGTTTGACCAATGCACCATCCTATTTTGTGGATTTAATGAATAGGATTTTTAGAGATTATTTAGATAAATTTGTACTAATTTTCATTGATGATATATTAATATACTCTAAATCAGCTAATGAACATGAGAAACATCTGCACATGGTACTGAGTAGACTAAGGCAATAAGGCCTTAAATCCAAGTTTGCAAAGTGTTCTTTTTGGAAGAATGAAATAAAATTCTTAGGCCACATAATTTCTCAAGAAGGAATTCCAGTAGACCCTAGTAAGGTCATGGCAGTGCAAGTATGGAAGAGACCAAGCAGTGTTACTGAGATAAGATCATTCATGGGCATGGCTGGATACTACAGAAGATTTATAAAAGACTTTGCTAAAATAGCAACCCCATTAACTAAGCTAACAAGGAAAGACCAGCCTTTCCTATGGACTGAGAAGTGTGAAGAGGCATACAACCAATTGAAGAAGGCATTGATGGAGGCACTAGTGCTGAAAATTCCAGAAGGCAATGATAATCTGGTAGTGTACACTGATGCATGTGGGTTAGGTATAGGAGCTGTTCTTATGCAAGATGGTAGAGTAATAGCCTATGCATCAAGGCAACTGAAGCCAAGTGAAACCAAGTATGCAACACATGACTTGGAATTGGCAGCTGTGGTGTATGCATTAAAGCTTTGGAGACACTACCTATTAGGAGCAAAGTTTGAGCTTTATACTGACCACAAAGCTTTGAAATACTTATTTTCTCAAAAAGATTTGAACATGAGACAACATAGATGGGTGGAATTCCTTGCTGCCTATGATTTGGACATTATGTACACACTAGGGAAAGCAAATAGAGTGGCAGATGCATTGAGTAGGCAACATGCCAAGTTGGCTACACTGATGATAGAGGAGTTTAAAATGCTGTTAACACTAACTGATGTAGAAGTGGATAGCATGGGAGAGCAAACTATGGTGTTAGATGAGGACATGGAGCACTATGGCAAGCTCAGCCTCATCACAATAAAATCAGACTTAGTGGAAGAAGTGAACCGGTCTCAAGACATGGATGCATTCCTAAGAGAGAAGAAGGAATTGTTAAGGAATGGTTCAAAGCTTGATAAGTTTGAATTGGATGAAAAAGGATTTTTAAGATACATGGGAAGACTGTGTGTGCCTGACACAGAAGTACTACAAAGGAAAATCATGGATGTCCATCACAAGTCTAAGTACACCATACATCCAGGTGGTACTAAAATGTATCATGATCTAAAGAGGAGCTATTGGTGGAAAGGAATGAAGAGGAGTGTGGGTGAATATGTGGCAAAATGCATGACTTGCCAACAAGTCAAGGCTGAGTACCAAAGACCCAGTGGACTGTTGCAACCTCTGGAAGTTCCAAGGTGGAAATGGAAAAGCATATCAATGGATTTCATTGATGGCTTGCCAAGATCAAAGAGAGGTAATGATAGTATATGGGTGGTGGTAGATAAATTGACTAAATGATCACACTTCATACCAGTGAAGAGTGATAGAAATGCACCAAAATTGGCACAAGTTTTCATGAAAGAAATAGTGAAATTACATGGAGTTCCTACCACTATCATTAGAGACGGAGACACCATATTCACATCAAAGTTCTGGAGCAGCTTTCAGTAGGCAATGGGGGTTGAGTTGTGCTTGAGCACATCCTACCATCCCCAAACTGATGGCCAGACAGAAGTAGTTAATAAATTCTTGGAGGATTTACTTAGAGCCTGTGTACTTGACCATGGTGGCAATTGGGAAGACTACCTTCATTTAGCAGAATTTGCTTACAACAACAGCTACCAGAGTAGTATAGGGATGGCTCCTTATGAAGCTCTATATGGGAGGCCTTGTTTGTCACCTACTTGCTGGTTAGAGGTAGTGATAAGGTGATATTAGGACCAGATCATGTGAAAGAGACAAATGCTAAGATTTCACTGATCAAACAGAGAATGAAGGCAGCACAAGACATAATGAAATCATATGTAGATAGAAGAAGAAAACCACTTGAATTTGAAGTAGGAGATTTTGTGTATTTGAAGGTCTCACCTATGAGGAAGGTGTTGAGATTTGGCAAGGCAGGGAAGCTAACCCCAAGATATATAGGACCATATGAGATCATTGCAAGAATAGGAAAGATGGCTTACAAGTTGAAGTTACCAGAAGAAATGAGTGGAATACACAATGTATTTCATGTATCACAATTGAGAAAATGTGTACATGATGAAGCTTCAGTGATTCAGTCACAAAACAAAGTGGAAGTCAGACCAGACTTGGTGTATGAGAAGAAGCCAGTGGGCATCATAACTAAAGAAGATAAGAAATTGAGGAACAAAACTATTAAACTGGTAAAGGTGCAGTGGAGTCTAGACCCTAATGATTGCACATGGGAGGTTGAGGACAAGATAAAAGTCCAGTACCCTCAAATATTTGCAACTGACAATTAGAGTAGAGGTAATCCATTATTCATGCTTGAATTTACCTATTTAAATATAGTGTTCAGTGTTGAATGTGTTTACTTGATGGATGTTTTGGTTGAATTAAGAATATGTGTGCATGTTCAGTTTTGCTATATAACTAACACAATAAGAAGTGTTAAATTGTGGGACACAATTTCTTAAAGGAGGGGTGTATGTGACAGCCCATAGTTTAGGCAATATATATATATATAAATTTAAATATTTTATAAAAGAAATATAGTTGGTTGAAAACACAATTTTCTGGAAATGCTTGTGTATGAGAATGAGTGTGCATGCCCTTGTGCATGTGCATACTGTTCCAGTATACTACCTGAGCAAGGTAATTTAGTAAGTAAAGACCTTGTAAGTAAATATGAAATAAATTAGTGCATGACCTGTTAAGTGTGTGTACACAATAGCTTAAATATAATGCATAAATAACTTAGACAGTTTTAGCCCTAAATTCCATAGAATAAGTATAAGCACAGTAACTTGTGTGGGTGGAAAAAAATAATATAAATACACATGAACATATATATATGCACAACATTTGGTAAATACACACACATAGCTGGCTATACAAATAAGTTTATATGCATGAGGAAAAAAATTCCAAAAAAGACAGAGCAATGCCCAAGCCAAAGTCATGTATATAGTGTGTGAAGAAATTTGCCAAAAGTGGCCAAGACAAGGAAAAAGGAGAAATGGTGGGAAAGGAAAGTGGAGAGGGTGAACAGTGGGGTGAAAGCAGAAATGGTGAAGGGATTCCTGGTGAAAATAAATTACTTAACTAACCTTAAAACCCTAGCAACTCCCCTATATACATCATTATCTCCCACGGTTACATGTGAGAACCAGAAAACAAAATATTAAAAAATAAGAAGAAAACAGGCAGCAGTTTAGAAAATTAATGGCAGACCTGAACCAAGACTTGGGGAGGAGAACTTTGGTGAGTAAACCCTCACTTGGCAAGGCATTAAGACCTATGAAAGGCAGCCATTTAACCTTTAGTTATTTAAACTTCTGTTTGATGTTTTGCTTGCATTTTTAGTTTAACAAACTTCTGTTGTTTCTAAGATTATGTGACTTGTATTGCTTGGATATCACTTGACCTATGCTTGTTTATACATGCTAATTAAATGATGGAATAATAACTGATTTGTTTGTATGTTTATGAATTTAAGAAATATGTTTAGTTAAAGCATGAATTAATAAGAAAAGTAGGGTGCAAGGCAGTAAGAGGAAGGAGTTCTCTGGCTTATGTCTTGCAACTGAAAGGATGGTTAGGGTGCAATGGAATTTCCATGTGTTGAGCCTTATTCCATCACTAAGTGTTCTCTAGAAATAGGGTTGAGTAACAAGCAATCACACTTTAATGTGTGGATTGACTGTGAGAACCATATTGCTGGAAAACCATATTAGCATTTTATCCTCTGAAAATGCTTCAACCTATGCTTTAACTAATAATATGACTCTGAGTGAAACAGACTGGTAATGATATGCAAGTATAACTGACCAGTTGTTGAATGCATGAATGGATGAATGATTAACTATTGTTTGAAATCTAAAAGCATATCTTAGTTTGATATAAGTACCTGGGAGTGACACTGTATAGATAATATGGGGTCATATGAAAGAAAAACTTAGTAATTAAACTAAGGAATTAGGTCACCTCTATCAGGTTGGGTATGAGGGAAGTGGGTATGACATAGTGGTTGGCTTGCATCAAGGTTGGGGTGTAAGTATGTACATGGCATGTTTATGCCCAAATAGCTTGTAGTGCACTGGAAACCAGGTAGTAGTTCCAGGCAGTGTGCACCAGTGCAACCATGAATGTAATACTGGACCTTAAAAATGACATGAAGAAATCATATATGCAAGGGTAAGTAGGCTAGAAGTATGTGGGAGTCCTAACATGTAGACTCAGGGTTGATACTTTAGTTTAGTACCATGAATACTGCATGTGTAAGTTGTGCAAAGTTTGGGTGTTAACACTAACCTGTGTGACTGGTGTGATGGCTGTTATGATTGCTTGGACTAAAACTTCTGATGAAAAATTAGTTTAAGCATATGTACATGTAATTAGCATTACACACACACCACTGATATAACACTTGGCAAATCTGAACATGAGGGAGTGATCTAATAACTTGAGTGTAACACTTAACCTCTAAAAACAGAAAGGTAAGATGGAATCTATTTTATTAGTTTTCATGCATTGTCAAATGATTTTACTTATACTAGACTTCAGTCTGACCTGTTTGTTGCTTGCATCAAATGGGTGCTTCATATGCCTTATGGAGCAGGTCATGAGATGTCTGCAGGGAAAGAGGAAGCTAAGAATTAAGGAGCACATGTGTGATGCTAAGAAGAAAACTGCTAATTAACTAAGCTAGGACTTTTGTAGAAGAATGTCTCTTTATGTTTATTTTAACTGAAAAACTTCTCTGTATTAATGTTTGCATTATGCTGAAACTTTGATTGTGATGTAATGAATGGTCTAAAAAGATTATTATGGGATGGAACTGTTTTTAGTAGAAAAGATAAATGTGTTTAGCTTTATATCGTAACCTGTAAGTATGCAAATTTTCATGAATCAAGTAGTGAGTTTAATAATAAATCTGAAGCATATGTGAACCAGTAATGTATGCATATGTATTAGATTGT
Organism: Allium fistulosum; assembly: GCA_030737815.1. NCBI lineage: Eukaryota > Viridiplantae > Streptophyta > Magnoliopsida > Asparagales > Amaryllidaceae > Allium > Allium fistulosum. The sequence continues at coordinate 530,335,579 of CM060908.1, read as the reverse complement.
TTAGAGGCTAGAACCTATTTACAAACTAACTGTAAATATTATGAAGTAAGGATAAACCCATAGGCAGAAAAGGAAAAAAAAACATAAGAAACATGAACCCAGATTTACATGAGTTTGAGGTTTAAATGAATGAGAAAAGATAGTAAATTATAACAAGACCGTATAGGGATTCAACCTAATCAAGTTGATCAATCTGCAAACTAAGGTGTAGTAAATAGCAGTTGTACATGTTTATGTGCACACAGGTGCACAGAAGCATGCACAACCTCCTGCTTTGCTATTTGAAAAGCCATTTTGCAAAAGTCTAAATGTTATGTCTCAACTCGCATGTTTCATTAAATATACAGATGTAAACACAAATAAACAAACAAGAATTAGTTAGTAAATTGCACAAATATTCAAATGGGAGAGGGTCTTTCCCAATCCTTTTTACTGTGGCTAAACATAGTTATTTTGTTTAGAATACACTGAGTTATTCTTTATTCAAAAAAAAACTCTGATAAAAGAATTAAAAATGATTTGTATGTTTATATGTACATACAAATAGTTGTACAAAGAAGTATATCAATATTTCTATATTGATCAGATTGGATCTTGGGAAAAATAAATAAATAATAAAAAAAATCCAATAGAAGAAAGAAAATAGTTGGTCTTGGAAGTAAGTAGCCCTGAATTTAGCATAAACTAAATTGAGTCACTCAAACAATATGACAACTTAGGGAGGGTTGCTTCAACCTATCAATCTCCACAATGAAAACAAACATCTCCATATACCAACTCACTCTCCCCATATTCCACCATATGACACCTAGCACCTGAACAAGCAAATCAAGTTTGAGCAATTCTCAAGCTCTGCAATAGTCAAGGACTTAGTGAACATTCTGCTGCGTTCTCCTCAATGTGAATCTTCTAAAGATGTACCTACTTTTCTTCATTCATAGAGACAAGCAAAGACTCTCTTACCTCTATATGCTTTGTCCTCGAACTAAATGCCAAATTTTTAGCCAGATATACTACACTTCGAATATCCCAATTCACTACTATACTCCCATGAACAAAGCCTAAATCACATAGTAACCGCTTCAAGTAAAGTGTCTCCTTAGATGATTCAATAGCAACTATCAATTATGTCTCAGTTGTTGACAAGACGACTATAGTCTGCAACCTCCCTCTCCAAGTAATAGTTTTTTTCTAAGGGTAAAGTCGTAACCTGAGGTTGACTTCCTTCGATCTCTGTCTTTGACAATATCAAAACCACAAAATCCGACCAAGTTGAAATCTTTTTACCTATCATAAAAATGTCCAAAATCTGTTGTTCTTCTAAGATATCTCAAAATGCACTTCACTGCTTCCCAATGCGGTTTCCCTAGATTAGTTATATAGCGACTAACCAAACCAACCACCTGTGCAATATCCTATCTCGAGTAGATCATAGCATAATCAAACCTCTAACTATACTAATATAAGGTATCTTCTCTATACAAGTTTTTTCTTCATCTAAGATCGGAGAGTCCATCTCTGAAAGCTAACTTGAAAAGGCATGGGAGTACTGATTGCCTTTGTCTTCTCCATGGTGAATCGAGGAAGCACTTTCTAGATATATTCTTTATGTGTCAATTTTAACACCTTCGGCTTTCTCTCCCTTTGGATTTCCATCCATAAAATCTTATTTTCTTCTCTAGGGTCCTTCACCTCGAAGTTTGTCCTTAGCTGCAATTTTAACCTGTCAATTTCATTTTTGTCCTTGGAAGAGATTAACATATCATCCACATAAAAGAGTAAATATATCCAATTACCATCACCCATATGTTTAAAATAAAAGCAAAACGCTTCTATCAAAACCAAGAATAAGCATAAAAGAGTCAAACCTCTTGTACCATTGCCTAGGCGAGATCTTCAAACCATATAGAGAATCCTTTAACTTGCAAACACATTCTTTCTTCCCGTCCTATACAAATCCTTCTGGCTACTTCATATAGATGGTCTTCTCTAAGTCCTCCTACAAAAAGACCGTCTTTATGTCTAATTGTTCCAACTCCATGTTGTGAGTTGCGATTATATCTAGCAATATCCTGGTAGAAGTATGTCTAAAAATCGAAGAAAACACCTCATCATACTCCATCCACTTCTTCTGTGAACACCCCTTCGCAACAAGTCTAGACTTGTGTCTCCCATCATCCTTCACCTTATATACCCACTTGCATCTTATATCTCGACTTCCTTCAGGGGGTGGTTCCAATTTTCAAGTCTGATTCTTCTTCAATGAATCCATCTCCTCCATAACTGATGCATCCATTTCGAGCTAGCTTTCGAACTCATGGCTTCATCAAGGTCGAAATGCTGAATTTGCACTATATAAAGTGCATAGTCAAACTGATCATTAAATTCAAGATTTGCATAATTCCAGTCTTCAAACCTATTTTGTAGCTTTCTAACTCTAGAGCTTGCCCGAGTAGGCGTAACTTCGCCAAAGCTTCTATCAGTTTCACCTTGAGCTTAATCATCTCTAGTTTCAAGACCATCACCATCATTACTAGAAGAATTCTATGGACCTTCATGTGATGTGTCGACAATGGTAGTTACTATATCTTCTTTTGCAACTAGGCTTTACTACTAGGCTAATATGTGGGAAACGTTTCCATCTCCTTAGGTCTTTTAGCTTTTGAATCTACTAAACTAGGCGGAATCACCTTTGGTTTGAACATAGCAAACTCATCATATGCGACAAGTCTCGAGTGTACTATATTCCTATCAACAGGGATCTAGATGTTATACGCTTTGATGCCTTCTATATAGCCCAAAATATGCCTTGATAGGCTCTAGCATCCAACTTGTCATTTCCTACATTGTGAACATATACAGGGCTATCAAATATAAAAAAATGGTTGATATGTATAGATGTACCTTTCCTCTAGAATCTTCCCATCAATGGCTGAGCATAGAATTCGATTGATAATATACACCGCAATCGGTAAAGCTTTAGCCCAAAATCCTCTAGTTATACCTACCGTCACTCTCAAATAACAAGCTTTCTCTAGTAGAGTCATATTCATCCATTCAATAACGCTGTTTGATTGCGAATCTCTAGGTGTAGTGAAGTGTCTTTGAATTCCATATTGCTTACAAAAATCCGTGAGCTCCTTAGAAACAAACTCATCGCCATCGTCGGATCTCGGCACCTATAACTTCCTTCCTACTTCATTCTCTATCTATGCTTTTCAAGTTTTAAACTTCTCAAATGATTCCGACTTAGATTTCATCACGAACACCCAAACCTTCTGAGATTTTTCACCAATTAAAGAGTTAAAATACTTAGCTCCTCCAGTAGAAGCAATAGCTATTGGTCCACAACATCCGTATGGACACATTCCAGTACTTATTTGGACTCATGTCTACCAACACCAAAAAAACTTCGTCTGCTTCTCTAATACACACTGCTGGGAGAATTCCAAATGGTGGAAGCTTTGACCTTTGATCTCTTCCTTCTACAAAGCAGTTCCAAGCTCTTCTCCAAAAGATGACTCAATATGAGATGCTAAAGTCTGGTAGCTTCCAAAGCTCGTTAACTATCAACTCCAACACACGACTCTCCAAGAATTGTAGATCCATTCAACTGGTAAAGATTCCTGCCATCACTCCTTGCATCAATACAAGACCACCACTTGTCACCTTTAAGCTATTTGACACTATTGTAATCCTGCAACTCAAAGATGCCAGCTGATCTAAAGACAGAAGAGATTTCCTTAAACTTGGAACATTGATGACTCCAGTGGTACTGCACACCACACCAACGCGTATGCGAATACACATCATTCCTTCCCATAATGATTTTCAGTAGCATCGTTCTGTACTAGTATGTCACTTCCCTCCTTACTTGCATAATAACAGAAAATTTCCTTCCTAGGCGTCATGTGGAAAGGTGCTCCTAAATTCAGCATCCAATGGTCTGATACATTGAAAATAGATCCAGTCAACACATCATCAGAAACACCCTTCTCCACTGCAATAGATGGAGAACCATCTGCTTCATTTCTCTTCCTCAAAACCGTACAATCTTTCATCCAGCGGTTAAGCTTCTTATAATGATGACACATGTTGTCTCTAGATTTGCTTCTCCAACCACTTTCGAGTTTCCTCAACTTAGAACATCTTTTAAAATTATTCTCCTTTTTCTCCTTTCTTCCTCACTCTACGATCAGCCCCCGAATACTACTAGCTTTTCCATCGTTGCTCGTATCTTTCATCTGATCCTCTATCGCATCACTCAGGAGTCCTGTCTTCACATCTTCTAATGTCAGTGTGCTTCTACCATAGATTAAGCTTTTAGCAAGTACCGTTTATCAATCTGGAAGAGATTATAATACCATCATAGCCTTTTTCTCTTCGTCCACATTTAAATCAATAGCTTTTATTTTCATCATCAAGCCATAAAAGAAGTTAAGATGTGATTTTAATGACGTACCTTCCCGAATCTCATAGGTGAAGAAAGTCCTCAACAAAATTAGCCTATTTATGAGCGACTTTATCAAGTGGAGGTTCTCTAATTTCTTCCATAGGCCTCTAAAGTAGTTTCACAACTAATTCCGGAATGATGTTTTCACCCATGGTCAATTAGAGAATAGTAAAGGCCCATTCTTACCTCCCTTTCCTTTCCAATTTTGAGATATTCAGTGGCAACAACTCTATGTCAAACACAATATGATGAACAAGATTTCTTCTTAACACCGCCTTCATCTTCCACTGCCACTTCTCAAAATTATTGTCAACGTTCCACTTCTTTATAACCAATTGCGAACATGATGCTGCATATAAACCTCTGGTATAGGGTGAATACTCCAGGTTATCCCTAACCTCTTTATTTTCTTCTCTAGATCTACCATTTTATCGAGTACCTTCTAGCCTTAGGCTTCAACATTAACCTTCAATGATACCATACTATTAGGGGAACATTCACACAAATGGCTATAAATCAACCCAAATGCACACGGAAGCAATACGATCATATCGTAGTGCAATAAAAAATATATTCAAACATAGGCAATAACAAATCATGAACGCACAAATAAAAAAGAAGATCGCACATAAGACATATAGTGATTCCACTACATATAGATAGTGTATGTCCACTTTAAGGAGATATTTTTTTACTTTTGGATAAAATAATGTTGGTGATTAATCTATATTAGATCTGAATACATATAATCCATATTGATTCAATTGAGAAACAAGTATATGAAATTAACGGTGGAAGGCGTACCTGAATCCATCGATTCTTAGTTGATGTGAAGATTAATTTGAATTAGATCTTCCAAATTGACACAAGCTTAGATCTGTAAATTCTTTTTAGAAGAGGGTAGAGAGAATATGATAAGACTTATGTAATTTGGGGACCATAACCCCATATATGTAGTGTGTGACATTTTTTAGTTCAGCCCTTCAACAAACTAAAATTGTCACTCCAATATCCATACGTTATAATTTTACATGACGAATATACCCATTAAGTCTTAATATGTTTATTCCAAAAATAGATCACGTAATTAGACTTAATCATAAGATAGCCCACAAATTCAAACATAAAAAAATTTGGCCCCATTATGTTGAATTATTCCAACAATCTTCCCCTGGGCCACATATATAACTTTATAGAATGCATTCAACTTTATGAGCTCTTAAATAGCTATCTTGATAATATGGTATATTCAAAACAATCTCGTCCATTGATTATGTTAACATAGAACCAATGTGTCTTTTATTACTGTTTTTTGTAACTGAACCCATCAATAGTCACATATATTAATATAATCAAACGATATAGATCAATCATGTATGTGTAGCATGGAAATTATATGAAATGCGATCTTTACATGTCTATTTCCAACTGGTCCTACTTTACTTTAATGAGATAAAAATTCCACATAATATTTATAAACAAGTGAAGTGCAAAAGAAAACCTTATTTCTGATCAAAAAAACCAAAGCATGTTCATTATCAAAATATAGAGAAGTGTCACGAAATATGTGACTAAGTACAAACTCCCCTTAAACCAAAATATCCTTATATAAAAGATACACCCATTTTAGCAACATGCTCATGAAAGAACTTGGATGGTACTCCTTTTGTAAGCGGATCCGCTAACATGGAATTTGTCCTAATATTCTATGGATATTAACCCATTCTTCTCTCTGTTTTTTATAACTAGAAACTTGATGTCAATGTAATTTGACTTGCTTGAGCTTCTATTGTATTAAAATATAATATTGCAGATCTACTGTCATAATATAACTTTAATGGTCTTTCAATATTATCAATAATGCGCAGCCCAGTGACAAATTTCCGTAGCCATTTCGCACGGTTAGATGCCTCATAACAAGCCACAAACTCTGCTTCCAAAGTGGAAGAAGCTATGAGCATTTGTTTAACGCTTTTCCATGATATAGCCCCTTCACTTAATAGAAATACGTATCCTGAAGTGGATTTTCTACTATCCGGGCATCCAGCAAAATCAGAATCATAATACCCAATGAACTCCAACTGATCTGATCTTCTATATGTAAGCAAATAGTCCTTTGTTCTCTGAAGATACCTCATAACCCTTTTTGCTGCATTCCAATGATCCATTTCAGGGTTAATAAGATACCTGCCCAACACTCCTATAATGTACGCAATATCCAAACGCGTACACCCTTGAGAATACATTAGACTCCCTATAGCAGATGAATAAGGGATCTGCTGCATTTCTTTAGCTTCAAGGATGTTATTAGGGCATTGTTTGAGACAAAATTTATCTCCTTTAGCGACAGGGGTATCACCCATTTTACAATCTTGCATGCCAAACCTTTTAAGCACCGTTTCTATATAATTCTTTTGTGATAATCCAAGAATACCCCATGAGTGATAACGGTATATTTGGATTCCTAATACAAAAGAAGTATCCCCAAGATCTTTCATTTCAAAATTATCTGAAAGAAATATCTTGGTTTCATGAAAATATGTAAATTACTACAAGCAAGCAATATATCATCAACATATAAATGATAGACACAGTTATCAATTATGTTTGCCACGAAACCAAATGAGGTAACTACTTTATGAAACTTGTGGTACCATTGACGAGAAGCTTGTTTGAGCCCATATATGGATTTCTTTAGTTTGCAAACCATATTCTTTGGATCTCCGGACACAAAGTTTTCTGGTTGCAGCATATAAATTGTTTTCTCAATGTTTTCATTGAGAAATGCAGTTTTAACATCCATTTGATTTAACTCAAGGTCAAAAAGTGCAACAAGCGCCAAAATTATTCTAAAAGAGTCTTTCGATGAAACCGGAGAGAAAGCCTCTTTAAAATCGATGCCTTCCTTCTGAGTAAAACCTTTTGCTACAAGACGAGCCTTATATCTTTCAACGTTACCTTTTGCATCCCTCTTAGTTTTAAATATCCATTTGCAACCAATCGGTTTCTTACCTTCAGGTAAAGAGACAAGATCCCAAACTTTACTGTCTTGCATGGATTTATACTCTTCGTTCATAGCTTCAATCCACTTTTGAGAATCAACATCTTACATGCCTTGGTGAAAGTTGATAGGATCATTTTCCACCAATCCCTTATTATTCTCTATTTCATGAAGAAATACCACATTATCATCCGGAATGGCACCTTTCCTCTCTCTAGTGGATCTCCTTAGTGGAAATTCATTTTGAGGTTGTTGAGTTTATTCTTGTGGAACATTGTCCTCATATTGAAGAGGGTTTTCTTTAATATTGTTTTGTTGTGGTTTCAGATAAACTTCTTCATTAATGATAGGAATGATAATCTGTACATTGTTAGAAGAAGTAACTGTAGTAGGAATCATAGATGATGATTCCTCCTTAAAACAACGTTCCTTACTTCATTTCTTTCCCTTAACTCAGCATCCTCAAAAAATGTTGCAGTTCCCATCTCAAAATTTTTCTTTAGTGTGGGATCATAAAATTTATAGCCCCTAGATCGCTTAGAATAACCAATAAAGTAGCTGCTTATTGTTTTAGAGTCCAATTTTCTTTCATTTAGCCTATAAGGCCTTGCCTCAACTGGAGATCACCAAATATGAAAATGCTTTAGAGTGGGCTGTTTGCCTATCCAAAGCTCATGAAGTGTCTTGGCAGCTGCTTTAGTGGGTACCCTATTAAGGATATAAACTTCTGACTTTAATGCCTCCCCCAGAGTGATTTTGGTAAGGCAGAATGACTAATCATACTCCTCACCATGTCTTTAAGAGTTCTGTTTTGTCTCTCAGCAACACCATTCATGCTAGGTGAACCTGGCATGGTGTACTATAGGACTATTCCACATTTCTCTAGGAATTGGGCAAATGGTCCTAGACATTGTTCACCCGATCCATCAGATTTACCACAATATTCACCTCCATGGTCAGATCTGACAGCTTTAATTCTTTTGTTGAGTTGGTTCTCAACTTCTACCTTAAATTTCTTGAACATGGCTAAGGATTCTGATTTATCATGTATAAGACATAGATAGCCATATCTTGAATAGTCATCTACGAATGTGATGAAATATTGTTGATCATTCCATGATGCCATAGGGAATGGTCCACAAATGTCTGTATGTATCAATTCTAAGACGTCAGTTGCTCTATTGGCACCTATTTTCTTATGTTTGGTCTGTTTTCCCTTGATGCACTCTACACAGACATCGAAGTTTGAAAAATCAACAATTCCAAAATGCCATCTGACACAAGCCTTTGAATTATAGTTTTAGATATATGATCTAAGCGCTTATTCCACAATGTGGCTGAATTTTCCTTATTAGCTTTTCTATTAGTACCGCGCGATTCCACATGCAAGGTTTCATAATAAGAGGTATTAACATCAAGCATATACAAGTTATCATAAACATTGAGAGAACCAATTCCAACAAGATTTGAATTTATTGATAAACTAAAAATACCAATACCAAATGAACAAGAATAACCAAATTTGTCCAACATAGAAATAGAAACCAAATTCCGTCTAAATGACGGTATAACAAAAGTATCAAATAAATCCAAATAAAATCGAGTTCTTAATAACAACTTAAAATGCCCAATAGCCTCCACTTTAACCGATTTTCCATCACCCACATAGATGTATCTTTCAGCATCGGTTAGATTTCGGTAGCTTAGGCAACCCTGCATAGAAACACTTATGTGAGTAGAAGCACTGGAACCTAACCACCAAGTGCTTCTAGGTATTGTAGCTAAATTTACTTCAGAATAGACCAAAGCAAAGGATGTACCTTTATTAACATGCCATGCGTGATATTTGGTACAATCTTTCTTTAAATGTCCAGCTTTCTTACAAAAGTAACAACCATCAGCCTCCTTATGTTGTTTCTTTTCCATTAGACCTTTAGCAGTTTCCTAATCCTTCTTTCTCCTTTCGTCTTTTCCTCTTAGAGGTGTATGCCAACTGAGCACTTTCAGTCTTATCATGCTTCAATCTCTCTTCTTTTTGTACACAATACGAAATGAGCTCATTAAGAGTCCATTTCTCCTTTTGACAGTGATAACTGATCTTAAACTGGTTGTATTGTGAAGGAAGAGAGATTGGTACCAAATGCATGAGCAAATCATCCGAAAGCTTAACCTTAAGTACCTTAAGTTTTGAAGCAACATTAGACATTTCCATAATGTACTCCCTTATTTTCCTTTGCTTTGATACTTAATGGAAATCAAGCGCTGCAAAAGAGTTCTTGTTTTCGCCTTATGGTTTTTAGCAAAACATTTTTCAATCTCAACAAGGAAATCTTTAGCATTGGTTATCTTTTCATATACTGCACCTCTGAATGCCTCCGGAATGCCACCTAAGTGCAAGGTGGGTTGGGTGCATCCAACCTAAGTGCAAGGTCATGATCCATGTAGCCAAGAGCAAGCACTATGTTCTATTTCCAATGCTTAAAGTTTGTTCCAGTCAGATTAGGAATGTTGTTAAGATTGACAGATACCGTAGTTAAATTAGCTGTAATTTTAACATAAGAATCAATCAAATATGCTCAAATTGTAAAACAAAACCACAAAAATTCAAATAATTAGTAAGTCTCTTCTCAAGATACCTAGCACAACATCAATATTAAGTCTTTGGACAGTAATATTAATTGTAAGTGGTACTCTTATTGTAATGATCAAACATTGACAATCAGTTCAAGTCAAATCTCAATCTTCCTTTGGGCCGATTAGATATTCACTTACAAAACTATATGAATGTCACATATTTATCATCACACTTGTATAAATGATTCGGCCAAATATTAGTTTTCCTCTGGGGCGGCTAATATCCGCATGAATAAATACACACAAACATCAAATATTTTTCTTTATGAATAACTAGAATAAGATAGGTTACTTTGGTGACATGTTATTTCAATTAGTTCACTTGTAATGTATGATATTTACAGTTAGTTTGCAAAGAGACACCAAATAATATTTGAGTTGGTTTATTTTACCTTATTCATTTATGCATATTCCATAAATTTCAATTTTCCATTTTATACATATTGAAAATATGGTTTCCTAGCCGTAATAATTTTTTTTTGACATCAACTAAAACTATAACAATAAATAACAAATGGTATTTGCAATAACAATTAATGATAAAATATTGCATACTTTATTTAACTGTCAATATTCAAGGCAGACGATAAAACAAATTTTAACATAGCATGGTCCATACATGTGATATTGCAAGAAAATGAATAGTTGAAAACTGTGGTTGATCCCAAACATAGTGGGAAGCAACGAAAATAAATAGTCCATGTCAAAATAGCTTATTATATCAATGCGCCAGGTGATTAGCTTTCGATGAAAGCTTATTTGAATAGGCAAATATGAATATATGTGTTATAATATTACAGAAAGTGAAACTTATTTTTAATGAGTGGGCCATATATATAAAATATATGTATCTATAAAATATAAATGCATTAATTAATAAACAATACGTCTTTTCTTATTCTAAATACAAACATGATGCATCGTTAAATTTATTGCAACTGACGCATTTACTGCATTTATGATAATAAATTAATTTATTTATTACTATAACAACCACATTTAATGCAATTAGGATAAAAAATAAATGCAATTATGATAAAAAATAAATGCAATTGACCGTTATGTGGTCCAATACGTATTATAAGAACATTAAAAGGCATGAAGATGCTTCCATACGTGTGAATGAAACAAAACTTAACATGGTAACCATCTATAGCAATAAAAAAATTACAGTCGCAATACCACTGACAATAAAATATGAATAATATGAGTAGCAACAATTAAAGGCATCAGATCCGAATAAGCAGAATTAATTGATGAATTATTTATATAGATCTGAAATAAAGGCATCAGAGGAATCTATAAGAAAAGAGAGAATATCACATATCCGAAATAAAGGCATCAGATGAATCAACCAAAATTGTAAATCTCAGAACCCTAATTTCATATATACTTAAAATCAGGAAATTTCTTGATAAAATCAATAATGGGTGGCTTTGATACCACTTATTGGTGATTAATCTATATTAGATCTGAATACATATAACCCATATTGATTCAATTGAGAAACAAGTATATGAAATTAACAGCAGAAGGCGTACCGAAATTCATCGATTCTTAATTGATGTGAAGATTAATTTGGATTAGATCTTCCAAATTGGCACAGGCTTAGATTTGTAAATTTTCTTCAGAAGAGGGTAGAGAGAATATGATAAGACTTATGTAATTTGGGGACCATAACCCCATATATGTATAATGTGTGACATTTTTTAGTTCGGCCCTTCAACAAACTAAAATTGTCACTTCGGTATCCACACATTAAAATTTTACATGACGAATATACCCCTTAAGTCTTAATATGTTTATTCCAAAAATAGATCATGTAATTAGACTTAATCACAAAATAGCCCGCACATTCAAACATTAAAATATGTGACCGCATTATATTGAATTATTCCAACAAATAAAAATTACAAAATTGATAATGAAGGTCAAGAAGAAGAATATTGTAACATCAACCCCAGAATAGGCCTAAATTTTGATCTAGAAAAAGGCACATCGAAACTTTGATCCATTCTAAGACAAGCTGTTGGTCATAAAAAGAAATAATATTGTAGAGCCATAACCAAACTTTCAGAATTCACAGCAGATGGAACAAATTATAACAGTAAAGTGTATCTATTTATTTTAAAACCATAAAAATGTCATAACACAAAATTTTGTAAAAACTATAACATAATTGTCGTTTCAACAATTGTCTAAATTAAAGGGTACACATAAAAGCAAATAACAATAATAAATACTGCTACAAGGCAAGATTCTCCATCTCTAAGCATAGTCTTCACCATCACCCGTTTTAACCTGTGTTGTAATGAGGGGAGTTAGAAAAACAAGTGTCTGGTGAATAAAAACCTCGAGTCTTACCTTTTCAGTTTGAGCAGTATATTTCAAAATAAGAATATGTCTATGAACTTAAAAAAAATAAAATCATTCAATACTTCTTTATAAGGAAAGGAGGCAGGTCCAACCACTTAATACCTTCCATTGCAGAAGCAGGTTTCTAAAATCCCGGATCCCAATCATACGTCATAAATAGTTAATAATATGAGAGACAGTATCCAAGCCACTTAACACTTTTTATTGAAAAATAGGCAGATTCTGGTCATTTAAGGCTTTAATTGAGGCAGACCCCATCATCTAAGATCTATTTCCAAGGCGTGCTCCTTAATACTACTATCTAGCTGACATCATATGGAATCCCATAGGTCACTTAATACTTTCAAGTGGAAAATAGGCAGACTCTGGTCATTTAAGACCTTAATTAAGGCAGATCCCATCATTTAAGAACTATCTCCAAAAGTGGACCCCTATATAGATATTGGCCATTAAATATTACATTTAGGTAAAAGAGGCGGGTCCAACCACTTAAAGCCTCAAAACCCTGAAGCAAGCCCTACGTCTTATGGCTCATACTCATAATGATGTCTCATATTAGTCCGCTATACGTGGAAACTGGTAGCCAGATTTGCTCTATAGAATTTGGGACCAACCTCTTGTCATCATAGATATTTATCATAAGGATATCACACATCAATAAAAGTGTACACAACTGTTGGTAGCCTCAAAATGAAGAGTAGGCTTTCGTGATGTAACTCTATTGACCTCGCATCTCTATGACATATCCACAAGTCAATTACTATAATATATATATATATATATAGACACACAGACACACACTCTCATCTCACCGTTTCATAAATAATGCTTTATAAGGAATCTTCCTTATTACACGTTAAAATAATAATTAGGCTATATAAGAGTTTCCTCTTATTTTATCCTCACAATCAATTACCTTCCTAATGGGGGAAATAAATGTAAAAAATGTCTAATTAACTACGCCATATAAGCAGTAATTATATGGTAATTACATAAATAGAGATAAATAAATATTCGCGCCTATTAAGTTCTAAATGCAAGGATTTTCCGTTCTCAATTAGCGTTAAATGTCAAGTCTCAAACCAGTTATTATTACAAGTCATTTTTCATCAAATTCCCAAGATTTCATGGGATTCTAATATCCAAAACAGGGAATAAATATTCATAACCAAAACTGTAATAACATACTTGTAAATAAAATAAAAACTTAATTTATTATACAAATTTAATGAAATATCTTAAACAATAAGAATAGCAATCTAAACCCCATATTCTATTCAACTCCTCTTTTACAAAGAAATATATAAGAATAAGTGGTGTAAAATACGAATAGAACTCGTAATCTAAACCCCTTATGTATTGAAGGATCAAAATTAAACCAAAAAAGGAAGGAGAAGTATAGTAGACTGTGAAATTATAAAAATTGCATAAATGAAACAAATTTCATTACTCAAATTAATATAGATAATTGGGAATCTTAGCATAGAATTGACGTAACTAAACAAAAGGAGTTTTGAGTGATTTTACCTATCATATTTTCAGAATCTATAAATCCCTAAGACATATTCAAATCCAAAAAGAAATACACTAAACAATTGCAGAAAAGAAATACTAAGGTTTCCACTCATAGAATAGCCTTAGCTTCGCCTTCCTTGGATTTGCATGCCTTACAATCTCTTCCAGAATCTCTCTTTTGATATACACAGACAATAGGAAAGAGGTATATAAATTTATTAGATTTAGAATAGTTGAAGGAGAATAGAATAAGAATAGATAGGAGGAAAAAAGAAATAAATAGAAAGTAGATTGGATTCTTACCTGAATTCTCTACGGAGTTTCTGAATCTAATTTGGAGAGATAACAATGGTAGAGTTTCGCTATTTGTAATGACCCTGAAATCGGCCTTCGAAAATCGGCACCCGTACTTCACTTGTACTCAAAATGCCGAAGATTCAAACGCCGAATCTGGTTCACCGGAGCTTATAACACCATTAAGTATAACAACACAGCGGAAGAAAGAAATAGATGATATCATATACAACTCCAATGAATACAATATCCAGAATGATATACAACAATGATATCAATAATACACAGCAATATCAGAGATATGATACAATGCTACAGCGGAAATAACAACAATGCAAGAGATCACTCCAAATGATCTATAAAGAGAATGACTCCAACAACTCCAACATCAAGCTCGAACCACCATCAAGTTGCACCAAGATAAGCAACATCAGTCGTGAACTCCAGAAACTGATCTAGCTCCAGATAATCTACTAAACCTGGCTATCTGAAAAACCCAACTCTAGACTGCCCGTGTGGAAAATTGTGGGCACCCAAGGTTTAGGAAGGGAACAATAAACTCCGAGTCAGTCATGGGACTGGTGTGAGCAACAAAAATAGTTCATCTTTAAAACAAACAACAAAAGGGATTTTAAACATTGAAATCCGTAATGCTTTTGGAAAATGAAACTACCATAAGACCTCCCACCACACACACAATGCAATCGCAAACTTGGAGGAGATTTCTTCTTATGATAGTCAAACATGCTTACTATGCAAAAGAAAACTCTTTTGATATTATTACTAGTGCATAGTGCAGAAAATATTTCGAAAGTATAATATTAATCTTAGCCAACATACAACCATTATTGTATGCCTACTATAGCTACTATGTTCAATAGTAGGTTACCACCACATTCCATAGCAGGTTATACAACTAAAACCGTACAGGGCTCGTATTGTTTCTTTGGATTTTCCAACAAATGGTCAGACTAAAGAACTTCCTTACACCGAAATGGAAACGCCTCTGCAAAGACGCCCCGAGAGACAACCTTCTCTCTGCCAACAAAAGGCCGACACTACCTCACGCTGTACAGCTGTAACTAGGTAACTAACACACTGATGCTACCTCACGCTGTACAGCTGTAACTAGGTAACTAACACACAAGTATGCCATCCCCCGGTCGTTACCGTCCTTTATCCGAGGATCCTCAACCACAAAGTATAATAAATTTGCAGCATCAACATAGGTTAAATATCTAGGCTCCATACTATGATATCACCTTTTATCCAGAAAAAAATGACATACCCTAGGGGCGCGACCCCTAACAACCTTGCCGCAGCATTCCTGTTTCGACCATTACCGGGTTATGAGGCTCGACGAAGTCTCGTCCACAAAGCTACGCTTTTTCACAAAGCCATGCTTTGATCACAATTGATCAACAAATGATCATCAACACACAGCAACACTCAGCATGCCACACTACCAAATTGGGAGTATATCACTGATAACCTTCAACGACATAACCTCTGAGCTCGTACGTCTCAGAGAAGGGTGTTAAGCTAAGAGAATAAATTCTCCGCCACCAACAGAAATGTATTTGAAAGAAATCAGCTTTATATCTCAAAGTGTAATGTTAGACATACAACCATACAAGTCTGTTCCGGGTTCGAACAGAACCGAAGGCACTTCCGAAGAAGCCCTTGCAAATCCGGGTATTCACAATCCCGATCGGACTTCCCATCACTTAGGGAATCTCTATAGCGGAGCCATGATGCAGAGAAAATCGACAGGTAATCCTTTCATTTTCGAAAATACCCGGTCTTCACCATCTGTCTTCAATGCTATCCATATACGTCGTATCATTATTCAGAATGGGTTATATGACACAAAGGTCCTCCCCCGGCTAAACTGAATAACGAGCGCAATATTATAAATCATATGGATATTGGGATTTCAGTTAAGTCACAACTTATTACCCAAATCTTTTCTTCAAATGGTTTAAACAAATTACCATTTTAATCTTTTTAAAACAAAAAGATTCAATTCACAAAGTTCACTCAGTTTCACAAAGATCTATTCATAGATTTCCAAATCGATTTCCATTTCAATTGGATTAACTCATTAAATCTTTAAGTCAATATTTAACTTATAGCTTTCAAAACTGGTTTCCAAAGATTCATTCATAGCCTTTCAAAACAATTCTATTTCAAGTTGGATTAACTCATCCGGTCTTTGAATCAAAGACTCATTTCATAGCTTTCATAACATTTCAATTCCATTTCAAATTTGAAACCTTTCAACACAATTTGGAAATCCTTTCTTAAAATGAAAGCTATTATTATTTGAAAACAAGTAGTCTTCGTTTCGGAAAAATCCAGTTATATTTACACGAGTTAAAACCCTTGAATTAAATTCAAATTCCCAAATCAATACCTTTAAAATGGTTTAACCCATATATAACTTGTACAGCATCTTTAATCCCTAGATTCAAATCATAGAATTCAATTTCAAACTTGAATTCAAATTTAAATCAAATTATTTAAATTTCAAAACTTAATCAAGTTATTCGAAAATAAGTTTTATCTTTGAAATTCCATTTCAAAAGCTTTTCACTTTAAACCCAAATTTCCAATTTCAAAATCAATTGAAATTAAAATTTCAATTTCAAAAACAATAATTTTAAATCATCTGTGACTTAACCGATTTCCATGTGAAATCCATATTTGTGTGTGTAAAAGTGTGGTCCAGGGGTTTCACACAGCAGTGCAACATCATTCAATCATCACAGATCAGAATACCGAAATATAATTGATAAGCAATATGACTATAACGCTTATCTTTTATTCACAGATCACAAATATATATCATAGATAATTAACTACATTACAGATCACACACAAATCAGGATATATATCACACAGCATCAAAGATCAAGGATATCACACAATTCACAGCAGTCATACAATCCAAACATCCATAAGTAAGATTAATTAGTCATCTGATAAATTTAAATCAGATTATTTACTTAGGAATAAATTACTAATCCTGGTTGATTAGTCATTAATTAATTACAAACCATTTTGATTAATCACCCTTTAATCACTTACATTATAAATTCAAATCATTAATAAATCATCATTAAATCTTTATTAATTTAGAACCAATCTCATCTTTTTTTATTAATGATTTTATTGTCACTTCTTAATATGTTGGGACATTTATATTAAATTCACTTTCTAATTCATTTTAAATTCAAATTTCCTCTTTTCAATGCTTCAACATTTTTAAGTATTAAAACAATTTAATTTAAAAACCTTATTTGTTTCCAAACTAAATCCAAATCAAACTTGAACTTACATTTACACTTAGATTTGAAATTCATTTTAACCTTGATTTAAAACTTAAAATTTCAGTTTGAATTTCAGAAGACAAAAACAGGTTTGTAAACCTGTAACAAAGCTACCCGGGCCTGACCATTCCCTGCTTTGAGTCCTACCCGGAAATACTCGAGACTGGCTTCGAGTAAACCATTGCCTTCCCTTACCTTTACTTAAAATTTAAAAAAAACTTATATTTTGTTTAAGTTAAAATCTGGAAAACTAAACCCTCACGTCCCCGAAGATATACTCGAGAAAAACAGCTAAATCCCCGAGTAAAACTCTCGAGCCACTTCCCTTACCAAACTACTGACACTCTGACACTCGTACACGTGTACGCCCATTTGCCAGCGCTCTGACCATCATTGCCACCTTCGGCAAGTCGACGACGATGCCCTCAAGCTACACGACTACCCAGAACCTCCCATCTTGACGTAGATCGACATCGAGCACTTCGACTCGAAACTGGAACCAACACGATCGAAAAAACCCATCATTGCCAATGATCTCATCCACGATCATCCATGCCATCCCAACAGGAGCTTCGTCTATCTCCCCTACTCCGATCCCCCTAGGTCCGGCGCAACTCAATTCACCAACGCCGGTGAACAATCCACGTTTTTCAACATTGACCAAACTGCTACTTAACCCTAAATCGCCTTCGATCAACCGCCCCGGCGACTTATCATTTGCTTCCAACATTTTTCCCATGATCCTCAGATACCCAGCCTCCTTCACCATTTATCACGATGCTCAATTCGTCATGGGTCGACGATAATTGACGAAAACTCATGTTCTGTTCAAACCCAAAATCCCACTCTAAATCGAAACTAAAAATCATGATTTTATTGTTAAAATTCATCATTTACAACATCGAATCAGATTATAAAGTCAAATCATTAAATTAAAATCATTGAATTTCCTTGATTCAAAAGTTGTTACTGTAATTCTTATATTTCAAAATATTTATAATACTTTTACTTAAAATTATTTTTATAAATGAATTTACATTGTTTCAATCCTTTTCCATGTGAAGATCATTACCTAAAACTTTTTAGATTTTTGAGATATGAATTTTTCTTGAAATTTTTGTTAATCTGTTACTAAACAGAAATAAGTCTATACATATATACAGGCATGCATTTCAAAATTACATAGATACATACACACAGGCATGCAGGCATTATATAACTCACAATAACTTCAAGTATATATATATCATCAGAGATCTAACAGATTTAATCTAAAAAGGGTAGTTTGCTCAACTTGGTTTGTAGAAGAAAGAACAGAGCATTCTTTTCATTTGAACCAAGCTTTGAACTTCTAGCTGCATCCTTTCATTAAATCTCTGATTTGTAGTTGATTGTTTTAATTGAATTGTTGTTTTAGTTTGAGATGATAATTACTTTAAATTTTTCTCAGCTTGATTTACGAACTGAAATGAGGAAGACTTGATAAAAAAATGAGTTTACAAGGTGATAAAATTTGTTTAAGCTAAAATGAAATGTTTACAGGAGATGATGATATTTGTACAAGGTGATATACGGGTTTGTACAATGTTTAGCAGAGATTTTTTTTTCTTTTGTTGGCTGATAGGTTCATTTGGGTGCTAGCATTAAATGCTTGTACAAATTCATATATTGTTTCTTTTCTTTTTCCCATTTCAGCTGTACCATATAGGAGATAGTTGGTGGATGAAATGATATGTTGTAGTGTACTAAGGTATTGGTGTTAATTGCTTTGTACAACATACTTATCTTTTATATATTTGTTCAAGTGTTCATACTCATCATATTTGAAATATATATTGATTCTTTGTACCTGAATGTGTATTTGTTTTTGGCTGTCTTCTTTTGCTTTATATTGTTACATACTTGAATATATTTTATCCTTTGTATTTTGTCTTATTACTTTGAAACAAAAAAAAAGAATTTCCATAGTTAATTTGTTGTTAGAATTGTAGCCAATGTATTTACTTTATTATTTTTATATCATATATATTTTCATTTTTAAACCATTTATTTACGATTTAAATTCAAATCAAATATATGTATATAATTTCAAATTTTCTCATATATGCCCGTATACATATATATTCACATATATACATATATATACAATATTTAAATTTAAATGATTTATACAGAATTTATTTGGATTCGGGGAAACTCAAATCGATTTATCAATAAATTTCACAATTTTTATTCAAAAATTAATTTAATTATCAATTTAAATTTATATAAAATTCGGGGTTGTTACACTATTATTCCTAAAATATTTGTGGATAAAAGTGAAAGGTCTAGGGTATAATTTATAGTAGTTGGAAACGCAACAGAACCATTGACTGAGAATAGACAAAAACAGATGCAATTTTACATTTAATTTATAACTTTTATAAAATTTCCATTTTCTACCCTATCACATTTAATTTAATTTACTTCACTTATTTATGGTTCATTTTATGAGGTGTTATAAATATGAAAAAAATATTGTTCTACTAATCTCTAAAGAATTACTATCATTATACATAATTTATAACATAGGATCGATAGGATTGAAGTTATTGATTTATGGTTCTAAATCAGTATCTCATCAACTCTCCTATTCATATGAGAAACTATTATCTATTTGATTTCTCTAGTTTCCTTCAATATGCATGTGTTTAATAAAATGCCCTCTATAATCAGCTGATTAAAGAATTAATTGATTACTTCATTCTACCAAAAATAATTCTCCTTCTCATATACTTAATTCATTGTCTTCTTTAATGCAATAAAAGAGACAACAAATTTGAACCGTTATTTCACATTAACTCAAATATCTTTCAAATCATTTTTATTTGAAAATATTGTATCATCAAATTCAACAATGTCTTCCAAATCTTCTTTAATATGGAAATATTGTATCACTGTAATCTAAGAGAGCCTACTTGCAACATCAAAGGTTAGAGGCCCGTTTGGTTTTATTTTAAATTTTGTCTTTTCAATATTTATTACAAAATACGAGGAATGCGTATGAGAAGTTTTACAATTCTATGCCATCATGGCGATAAAGGGACAACTAGAAAAAATAATAAAGTTAAAATTTCATAAAATATTTACAATTTCAAAAAATTCAAAAAGTGTATCACAACTTGTGCACGATATAAAATATAGTTTCCATATGCATTTAAATATATTTTTTATAACTTCTTTCTTTGACATACATAGGTTTTCATTTTGCTTCAAACTCATATTTTTGGCTCCAAACTCAAATATTAGGCTCCAAATCCAATTTTTTGGCTCGAAACCCAATTTTCAGCTCCATACCCAAAGTCCTAATATAACATCAACATCGTTCATTACACTTACCCCACCGCTTACAAATCCAGATCAAAAGGCAATATCCAAATCCAAATCGAAAACTAAATCCAAGTCGAAATGTAACTCCAAATTTAAATTTAAATCCAAATTAGAACCTCTTCTCAAATCAAATCCAAATCGAAAACTAAGATCAACATCAATGAAGGAAGGAAGGTAGCAACTTCCGATGGGGTTGATAAATTTACAGGGATGGAAGAGTGGAGTTGTCGGTTTTTGTAAATTCGGTTGGTTCAGAGATTTGGGAACTGCGAGGAAATGTTGGTTGTGTAAGGAGATGATGGTGATACTTAAGTGGTTAAGAAGCGATCTTGTTGTTGCTTTGGTATTGTGTGGTTGCAGTGGTGGTTCGATGTGTTCCACATGGGTTGCGCAGTTCTTTATTGGTGATTGGTTGAATCCATGTTTGCCTAAAGCTCGATAAAGTATGATTCCAACTAATGGTGATTCTTCTTTTCTCTTCTGCATCTTTTGGTATATTGAAAGTGTTGTCCCATTTTAGTACCGAGGTTCTTATGAATGTACGAATACC
This sequence comes from Allium fistulosum, assembly GCA_030737815.1. Classification (NCBI taxonomy): domain Eukaryota; kingdom Viridiplantae; phylum Streptophyta; class Magnoliopsida; order Asparagales; family Amaryllidaceae; genus Allium; species Allium fistulosum. Next base: position 530,314,055 of record CM060908.1, on the reverse strand, counting down.
ATTTTTTTCTTAATGTATGCTCTAAAATTGCAAAAATTTAGGGATAGAGTAATTGATGTGATCCATTGTATCATACTTCCTCGTTGGGGAACTTAATCACTTGGCGTTCGATACAAGGAATGTCATTTAGTTATCAAAATTTCTTTTCCCTATTTTTTGAGAAGCTAAAGGATGTGCTCACTTATTTTTAATTGATTTTTTTAATCTGTTGACATACTGTAACAATATCAATATGTTGAATATGGTTTTAAGAAGCAAAGGACGATTGAGCTCATTTTCTTGTGAAGTTCGTAGAGTTCTGGCCTTAGATTACCCAAGGCAGTGGATGCTAGTGGCAGTTGTAGGTCAGAGTCGATAGGAGTTGAGGGTTGAGCTTGGGACGGTAGTTTTGCTTATGAGTTCATGTGTGCATGTGTGTGCATGCACACATTGATACTTTGGGTTCTTGCATAAATGAACTAGATTAAGTTTTATTTTTGTATTAGCTGGATGTGATGTGGCTAATATAGCCGTTGTAAGTAACAATATATATATATATGTAGCCATGTAAATGAAAGATGTTATGCAATAAAGAAAATTATTATTCATTCATTCTACATTTCGGTATTTACAATTTTATTTTATCTCTCAACCACTTTATCTTTTCCTCACTGATCATCTTCTTCACTATAACCCTCTTCTCTATTCTCTTGACCCCATTACTTCTCTGATGTCTGCCTGAAAATTCTGTTCATCCTCTACTTTATCCAATTCTCTTACCTGCAGCCTTTCTTTTAGTTAAGAACAACCACCATACTTCATAGTTCCTCAACCATATTGATCACCAACCATCCATTTCCTCCTATATCACCACACTACTAGAAAAGGCTTTTATTCCGACAGCAAGGAGCGACGGCTTCCGACGGCCCTTTTTCGACGGTGTTCGACGGGCCGTCGGCGGCCGTCGGAAGCCGTCGAAAATTCGCGAATTATAGGGCTCAGCCTAGCCTTCTTCTTCCTCATTCTCAACACGAATTTTTTTAGCAAAAAACCCCCAATTCCCTTCTCCAAGCTTCCAATCTCTAATTTCGAGCTTTCGGATCCTCCACGGCTGCCTAATCAAACTCTATTGCTCTCAATCTCAGGTATAATATCTTATTTTCGCCAAAAATCTAATTTTTACCCTAGATCTAGATTTGCATAAGTTGATAAATTTGGATTAATTAGTAATTGCAATTGTTTCCAATAGCGTAATAACGGTTTATAGCATCCCATGTTATGCCTATTTCATATGTTATCGTGAAGTTTTAAAGAGTATGTATAATTTATGATTGTGTATATGTAAACCATTGTATATGTGTTGTTTATACCATTTTATTGTGTTAATTGGAATAAGACATGAGTTGTATAACATCTTGACTTGTATAATAATAGTGAATGCACGAGTCTAAAAGAATTTGATTGTATTGGAAAATCATAATAATATTAAAGCAGCCTTATTCGATAAAATACGCGGAACAAATGTGGTATATTAATAATTTTTTGAAATGTAATAATAAAATACGCAGGAAAATTAATTAACTAATGTCCCTTAGAGAGTTTTTGGCCCCGTCTGACGAGTGTTGTACATGATCGTTATATAAATAGTCGTTTTTTCTTCAAAAAACGACCATTTATATTCATCTGGTACAATGTTTGTTGGATTTGTCCTTGTATTGGACAAGTTATGAACACAATAAGCATTTACATTTTGTATACTACTTCGTCTCAAATGGTTCATAAAATTTCGGCCTAACTTTTCTTTTTTGTTTCCTGCGTACACGCATTTGTGTACAATGTAGGGAACAGAAAGGGAAGGAAGTTTCGTACAAGCGTATGCATTACTTACCCATCACTCCAAGGCTTTAAAGATTATATGCATCTTCTGTAATTGCATCTAATATGAGATTGCATAGTGTGAGAACGGAGGAAGAGGGTACGTTGACACATCCGGCCGATGGAGAAGCATGGAAGCATTTCGATAAAACGTATCCAAAATTTGCAGCGGAGAGTCGAAATGTTAGATTAGGATTATGTATGGATGGTTTTTCGCCATTTTCTCAATTTGTTTCTAAATATTCATCCTGGCCCATTATCATCACACCGTATAATTTACCTCCATTGATGTGTATGAAAACGCAATATATGTTTCTTACTGTTGTCGTTCCTTGCCCCGACGATCCAACACAAGGAATAGATGTATATTTACAACCGTTGATTGAGGAGTTAAAAATACTGTGGAATGAAGTAGTAGAAACATACGATGTGTCCAAGAAGAAAAATTTTCTTATGTTTGCTTCTTTGTTGTGGACTATAAGTGATTTTTCTGCCTATGCATTGCTTTCAGGATGGAGTACTGCGGTCGTCTAGCATGTCCATATTGCATGGATGAAACACGAGCGTTTTCTTTACCTCATGGTAAGAAAATTTCATGGTTTGACTGTCATCGATATATTCTCCATGTAAATCATCCCTTCAGAGGAGACAAGAAAAACTTTTTAGCTAATAGAGTAGAAACCAGACAACCACCGACGAACATGAGACCCATTATGAATCAGGAATAACACACTTCCATTTCTATTTCCATTTCAGCCATTAATTTAGCAATTTATACCGTTGATGTCATTTACATATGAAATATATTTCATTATCATGTTATTATTCTCCTTTGAAATGATGTGTATATATGTCACAGGTTTATCGTAATGTCATCTAGAGGTAGGAGCTCTTCCCGATCTTCAGGAGGCGATGGCAGCGGTCCATCACAAACATCACAGCGTCCTGTAGTTTCTTTAGTACCTAGAGCAGAGGGGTAAGAATTAAATTTTATTTAGCATGTTATTTTTTTTATATATACGTACTTATCTGTATCATATTTAAAAACAGGGGGTTCGACCTACTTCCCTCGAAGGTTGTGTTGGATGTTTCTAGAGCTTCTTACCGGAGTAGGATGAGTGTGTGTTGGCCGAAGTGGGATAACATCCCTCCCCACATAGTAGAGTGTATTTGGCAGGATGTCCTAGTAAGTATATTTTTCTGTTTTCCATTTTTAATTCGTTTTTGTCATTTTTTTTACTGTTTATCGTTTACAGTTTAATATTCTTTTTGCTTTTTATCGTGAAACACAGGCTGAGATAGACATTCAGACAGACGATATGTAGTTGGCATGAGAATATTGGATGAAGAAGATGCGTAAAAACTATATGGACTCGATATCCGAAATCAAGAAATCAGTAAAGAAACCACGTCGGATGGGGGAGAGCGTATGACAAGCATGGTTGGGATACTGGGAAAATGACGAGGCGAAGGCATGTATACTAATTTTTTTTAAATTATTTGACTGGTAGTAAATATCAAAAAATACATGATCGATAAATAATGTATCAAATTTTGAATGTACAGGCAGAGTCGGAAAGAAACTCTGCAAATAGAAATAAAAATACCGTCACTCATCGCGGAGGGTCGAAGTCATTTCAGCAGTATCGGCAGGAGTTGGTAAATTTACTGAATGCAAATTGTAAATAGTTTGTGCTATATAATTTTAAATGTACAATAATTGTATGTAAAAATCAATTTCAGGAAGTTGAGGCGCATGGTCCCGTGGGCTATATGGACGTGTTTACTCATACGCATGCTGTCGAGCATGTAAATCCGGACGGGACAGTTTCGTATACATGGCACGACGATAAATCCAACAAGAGCTATGTAAGCATATTTCATTTTATGCAGTATTAGTAATTGTTCTACTAGTTAAAATATAATGAAATAAGATATGATGATATTAATTTGTTAATGTAGGAAAAGTGTAGCGACCCAGAATTTCCGTCATTTGAGATTCGTATATTTAATTGATTTTCAATATTAACAAGTAAGATTTATAAGCCGAATGAATTATAATTCGAATATAAAGATTTAATTGGATAATTAAATCGACAATTTAATATTTGAAATTCCAGAAATAATTGGAAATTGGGTTTAATGTGTATAAAAATGATTTATAAAGTTATATTAAATCATATTGGAGTTAGAATGATATTATAGAACTTTTAAAATTGAATTAAAAGTTAATTTGTGAAAATTGAATATTTTAATATTTAATTGACGAGTAAAAATAGTCATTTTTCAAACAGTCTCGGATTTTGACGAAACCTGTTTCATCGGATCCATAATGTTAAGTTATTGTAAGGTTTCAAATTTCGTGTCAATCGGATTTACAGTTTGTCCGGGGCAAGCCAAAACGCATAGAAATCATTTTAATCGATTTAATTTTAATTTGATCGTTTAATTCCGTAACTCGCACATATGACTGAATTAGCTCCCAAAACATATTCCATTGTGTCTGGAACGCAGGTAAAACCTTAGAAACGTCAGCCGGCACGCTTCGTTTGGAGTTCGGAAAATTTCGAGTGAATAGTGTTTTGAAAATTTCTATAAAAGGACTTGTTTTTCACATTTTGCATCAAAACCCTACTTCAGCTAGGTCTGGCCGCCTTTCTTTGTGTCAATGGCCAGAAATGCTCGTCATTCTTCCCTCATTTTCTCCAAATCCGTCAATCTATACAAAAAGTTTTCAACTACAACATTGAAGATCACGACGAGATCTTCGAGATCAACGGTGGAGATTGGATTTCAAGCTACGGATCGACGTGAATTTGGCCACAAACGTGCACGTTCATTCACGTTGTTCTTGGGATTGGGGCAGCCGAGTTCAATGCCATTCGTGATGTCAGTGGAGTAGAGCAAGGCCTTCCATTCGGCGGTGGCTGATCGTCGTGAAGACGAGTGTAGAGGGCTCGATAATTGATCAAAGGAGGCGGCAATGGGTTTCACGCATTCGTTCAAAGCCTGGTAGGCACGATGGGAAGAAGATGAAAATCACGGCCTTGATTCTAGGGTTGAGGAACGAATGGCCCAGATTGAAAATGAGGTTTAAAAATAAAAATAAATATTGAAATTGATTTATATAAATTCGTTCAAAGTTTAAAATATCATAACTTTGTCATACGAGGTCGAAATTTGACGAAACAACTTGCGTTGGGTTCGTTTTGTCGAGCACTACGCAAAGGAGCTGGATTGGAATTGTTTGGAGCTAGTGATAATTTTGAGTAAAATTAAACGCGTGTTTAATTTTATTTGAAATAAATACTGTAACTGTTATTGAAAGCAAGGTGAGAACTCCTCACTCAATCGAATTGTGTTTCGATTTAAATTTTAAATAGTAAGAATTAAAATTGTTGATAGTGTTGATTGTGTGTTTGGATAATGATTGATGATTGGTTGAATTGAAATAGACCCTATACGCCGCATATTATACGGAGGTTATTATATTAAAAACATATACCGCGATATTCCACCGTGAAGTGGAATTGGTATTATCTATGTATTTGGAGTTGATTTCCTGCAAATGTAGCGGATGAGACCCTATTGCGGCGCATAATAGCGGATAATATTTTATAAATCCCATATACAGCGATATTCCACATCGAAGTGGAATTGGTATTGTGCTAACATCTGTGGATGCAGGGAAACAGGTTGGAGGGATCCAACTGGATTCCTCAAACATTTGAATTTGTTTCATATGTTGTGTGTTGATTATTTATAATCTCCGTGTGATTATCTTTGTGATTGAAATTGTTGAAGGCTACGGTTTAGCCAGATATATTTTTGGTATCGTTGGATACCAGAAATAGATAAAATTGGATTTTCGAACTCAAGTTGAAAATTTATCGAAAAATTTATTTTTGAGAATTGGATAAATTTAAAAGGAGTTTTAAAAGATAAAGTTATTTTTTGAGCCATATTGAACAAAATTTCAAATTTTGGGGAAAAGGCTTATTAAATGGATTTCGATTAATATTATTATAAGTTGAAGAATTTATTAAAAAGTTGGATTTTTAAATATATTTGAAGAGATAAAGAAATTTATTTAAAAAGGAAATGATTTTGTAAATTCATTGGAAATTTATAAGGATATGTAATGCTTTGTGATATATCCTGATTTGTGTTGTGATCTGTAATTTGTTTATCTGTGATATATATATATATCTGTGATCTGTGAATGAATAGATAAGCGTTATAGTTTATACCGCTTATCAATTATATTGTTATATTTGATCTGTGATGGTTGAATGTTGTTGCACTATTGTGTTAAACCCTTGGACTACACAATACACACACAAATGTGGATTTCATGTGGAAATCGGTTAAGTCACAAATTTTTGACAATTCTAAAGATTGAATTTTTGAATCCCAAATAGTTTTGGAATTGAAATTGAAAGTTTTTGAAAGTGATTTTCAAAAATAAGAGTTATTTAAGTAACTTAATAAAATTGGAATTTGAATCATTTGATTTAAATTTTGAATTCAATATCTTGAAATTGAATTCAATAATTTAGGAATTTTGGTCTAAAAGATTGTACCAATTATAAATGTGTTTTGTATGGGTTTTTAACCATTTAAAATATGGTTTTGGAAATTTAAATTTAAGTCTAAGTTTTATACTTGGATGGCTTTAACTTGTGTAATTGTAACCAGTTTTTCCCAAAACGAAAACTATCTGTTTTCAAATAATAATAGCTTTCATAAAGTGAAAAGATTTCCAATTTGTATCGAAACAGTTCAAGTTGAAATGAAATTGTAAATAGTTTGAGAAAAACTATGAATTAACCTTTGTGAAGATGATTAAGATTTATTTTGGAATCAAAGAAGATTTTAAAGGGTGTATCTTTTATATTATAAAAGACTTGAATTGTGAATAGTTTTGAAAGCTATAAATTAAATCTTGATTTAAAGATTTAATGGGATAATCCAATTGAAATGGAAATTGATTTGGGAAATCTGTGAATGAATCTTTGTGAAACTAGGTAAACTTTGTGAAGTAAATCTTTTTGTTTAAAGATTTAAAATGGTAATTTGTTTAAACCATTTAAAGGAAAGGATTTGGGTAATAAGTTGTGACTTAATTGAAATCCCTATATCCATATGTTTTAAATATTGTGCTCACTATTCGGTTTAGCCGGGAGAGGACCTTTGTGTCATATAACCCATTCCGAATAAGTGATATGACAATATGGATAACGTTTGAAGACCGGTGGTAAAGACCGGGTATTTGTGAAAACGATAGGATGACCTATCGATGGTCTCTGCACTATTAGCTACGGTATAGAGATTTCCTTTGTGATGGGAAGTTCGATCGGGATTGTGAATACCGGGATTGCAAGGGCTTCTTCGGAAGTGCCTTCGGTTCTGTTCGAACCCGGAACAGACTTGTATGGTTACATGTCTGACATTACATTTTGAGATATAAAGCAGATTTCTTTCAAATACATTTCTGTTGGTGGCGGAGAATTTATTCTCTTAGCTTAACACCCTTCTCTGAGACGTACGAGCTCAGAGGTTATGTAGTTGAAGGTTATCAGTGATATACTCCCAATTTGGTAGTGTGGCATGTTGAGTGTTGCTGTGTGATGATTATTTATTGATCATTTGTTGATCAAAGCATGTCTTTGTGAAAAAGCGTAGCTTTGTGGACAAGACCTCTTCGGACCTCACAAACCGGAAATGGTCGAAACAAGAATGATGCGGCAAGGTTATGAGGGTCGCCCCCTTTAGGGTATGTCATTTCCTTTTGGAAAAGGGTGGTATCAAGGTATGGAGCCCAGATACTTAGTCATGTGGACACACTATATTTATTACTGTGTGATGTTTGTTATCAAGTGCTCGGATAAAGGTCCCAAAGGACCGGGGATGGTATATTCGTGTAGTAGTTACCTAGTGTAAGAGGTAACCCGGCCTTGTGTTGGCAGAGAGCAGGTTGACTCTCGGGACGTCCCGCCAAAGGCGTACCCATTGGCAGTAGGAAGTTCCTTAGCCTGACCATTTATTGGAAATCCAATCAAACAATACGAGCCTTGTACGGTTTTAGTTGTAGAACCTTCCATTTAAAATGGTAGCTATAGTAGGCATAATATAATGGTACCTATACTGGCTAAGATTAATATTATATTTTCGAAATGTTTTCTGCACTATGCACTAATAATAATATCGAATGATTTTGCGTAGTAAGCATGTTTGACTATCATAAGGAGAAATCTCCTCCAATTCTGCATTTGCATTGTGTGTGTGGCGGGAGGCCTTATGGTAGTTTCATTTTCCAAAAGCATTGCGGATGTCTTTTACTTCCTTTGTTGTTGTTTTAAAGATAAATAACTGTTTTAGTTCTCACACCAGTCCCATGACTGGCCTGGAGTTTATTGTTCCCTTCCTAAACTCTGGGTGGCCATAATTTTCCACATGGGAAGCCTAGAGTCAGGTTATCAGGTCATTCTGGATTCAGGAGATGCTGTGGAGCTTAGTGGCGAGCAGGATGGCGAGGCGTATCACTTGTATATGATATTATTATTCCGTTGTGTATTCTGTATGAGGACAAGTTTGTATAACTGTCCAGTGTTGTATTGTGTTGTATATTGACTCTGATGATGTAATGTAATGTATAAAATGATATAGTTCTTGATTTAAAGATTATTCATTGATTTATTATATGTTGTTCCGTTGCGATATGTGAGATTCTGATATTGTTTCTGTTGTTTCTTCTTTCTTTCTTTCTTTCTGTCTTCTTCTACCTCTTCTTTTTAACCATAACAATTAGGTTTTTCCGGCATTCGATTGCTCGGTAGTTGATACAGTGGACGTATTAATGTCGATTTTTGGAAGTTGAAAACTCTGGAGCGTTACATGTGGTATCAGAGCATATGGTTAAGCGATAACTTTGGCTTTGTTGGGTGTTACTCATTAGAGATAGAGTCAGTAGTACTCTAGAATGAGTTGAGTGTAATAATAGATAAAAGCACGTATTTGTTAGTGAATATGAAATTGCTTTGTATTGTGTTGACTTATCGGTTGATTGTTTATAGATTCTGGTCGGTGCAGTCTAGCTAACTGTAATCGATAGGGGTTTCTAAACTCTTGAACGAGATGAACCGACACAGTATCATTTTAAATTGGGTAAATGAAATAATTTTACCTCGATTATATTTTGTATATAAAGGAAATAATTTTTCAAAATTATTAAAGTGTATATAAATTGATTGTTTGGTTGTTGAAAATGTAAGAATATATATAAATTAATAAAAGTTGTTTGAATAATCTAAATAAAAACAACAATTGTGAAAGAATAAAATATATAAAAGCAACAATTGTATAAGTATAGAAATATAATTAAGATGATTTACAATTGTGAAATAATCTTGTAAAAGTAAAGTAAAATAGTGAAATTAAATGAGAAAAAGATTTATAAATGTGATTTATACATTAAAGGAAATTTTGAAAAGAATTTAAGCACTGAATTCACTACTGTTACTAGGAAATAATAAGGGTGATGACTGCAGCATCATCAGTATCATTTTCGGGTTTCTATGTGATGGATTTGCTACCATAGTAAATTGGAAATTGAAGTTTTGTTGTGATAAACAAAATTTAAATTAAAAATCCAAATTGAAATTGATGAATATAAGTGAAATGGGTTTTGAACTTATAATATGAGATAATAAATTTAACTTTGGTAAAGTTGGAATAAAATTGAGTTAGCATAATAAAATATGTGATTTGAAATTTAACTAAAGGAAGGTTAAATAAATTTAATTGGATTTTAACTAACTTAGGTAAGTTATTGAAATTAAAGATATAAACTTGAATGTTAAAGTGGTTATAATATGAATTTGGAAGTTTAAATAAATAAGTTGTATAACTTGGAGAATGAGAAAAGATAAGTAAAACCAAATATCAAAATGGTTAAACAATTTTGTTAAGCAAAACGAGATATGAATTTGAATAAGTGATGAAATTTGACTTTGGTAAAAGTTAAATAGAATTTACTTTAGAATTGGAATATGAATTGGATTTATAAGTGGAAATTTAAGTCAAGTTAAACAAATGATATTTGAAATGGAATATAACTCAAGTGATGTTAAATGAAGTTGATTTTGGTATCGAAGTAAAAATAATGAAGTGAAATAAATGAATGTGAACTTGAGTTATATAAATGAAATTCAACTTTATTTGTAAAATGAATTAGCAATTGAATTAATAAATGGATTGAATGTTAATCAATCGAATGTAAATAAATTGATATGGAATAATGGATGTAAGTGTTAATTCATTAAAGCTAATAAATTGGAAATTCAATGAAAGCCAATTTAATATTAAACCAATTGGAAAATTTAAAAAGTGTCGAACCAAATTGAATGTAAATTTAATAATTTGGTTATGTTGGTTATGATTTGATTGTTATATGATTATTGGTCGATTGTATATAATTCATTAAGTGTTAATGAAATTGAATTAGTGAAATTGAAAGCTATGTGATGGAATTTGAATTGGAAGTGAATCAACTTGAATTTAAATTAGTGAATGTAAACTAATTGAAAATGAATAAATGAATGTCGTTGTATATGAATTGGTTGTAAACAATTACAAGTGATGTCGAAATTATATAAGTTGCTTATAAACCTTGTTTAGTATGCATTTCTTTTAATATGCATATGTTGTAGTTGTTTAAAAGAGTAAATTGTTAATAACTTTATATATGTGTCACTTACGTATTTAAATTGAGTAAGTACATGTGCCGTGGCTGCCGTTCGGCTGGTTGGGTCATGCTAAAATGCTTAATAAATAACTACTTTGCTTAAAAATGCTAAAAAGGTACGCCTACGCAATAAAAATAGGAAATATGAACTTTTTTTCTGCTTTACCGACCGTGTGGGTCGATTTATATATATTTATGTCTATTGTGATCCTACTATGATTGAACCATGCAAAGGAGGCTATAGCGAATTTTTCTGAAAATTTAAGGCGTTAGAAAATTTTCGAGAAATTTTGTGAAATTTATGAAAACTAAATTTTGGATTTGGAGTTAAAAGTTAAACGATATAGTTTGTTTTGGAAAGTATAACTAAGTATAGATTTGAAAAACTTAGTAAAGTTTTTGAAAGAGTTTAACTATTGGATTTTGGGGAAGTTGTACACTTAAGTGATTTTGAAATCTAATTTGAACGAATTGTTTGAAAAGTTAATGAATTTGGGGTATTTTTATTACTTTGCAATTTCGAGGACGAAATTCTTTTAAGGGGGGAAGATTGTAACGACCCAGAATTTTCGTCATTTGAGATTCGTATATTTAATTGATTTTAAATATTAACAAGTAAGATTTATAAGCCGAATTAATTATAATTCGAATATATAGATTTAATTGGATAATTAAATCGACAATTTAATATTTGAAATTCCAGAAATAATTGGAAATTGGGTTTAATGTGTATAAAAATGATTTATAAAGTTATATTAAATCATATTGGAGTTAGAATGATATTATAGAACTTTTAAAATTGAATTAAAAGTTAATTTGTGAAATTTGAATATTTTAATATTTAATTGACGAGTAAAAATAGTTATTTTTCAAATGGTCTCGGATTTCGACGAAACCAGTTTCATCGGATCCGTATTGTTAAGTTATTGTAAGGTTTCAAATTTCGTGTCAATCGGATTTACCATTTGTCCAGGGCAAGACAAAACGCATAGAAATCGTTTTAATCGATTTAATTTTAATTTGATCGTTTAATTCCGTAACTCGCACATATGACCGAATTAGCTCCCGAAACATATTCCATTGTGTCCAGAACGCGAGTAAAACCTTAGAAACGTCAGCTGGCATGCTTCGTTTGGAGTTCGGAAAATTTCGAGTGAATAATGTTTTGAAAATTTCTATAAAAGGACTTGTTTTTCACATTTTGCATCAAAACCCTACTTCAGCTAGGTCTGGCCGCCATTCTTTGTGTCAATGGCGAGAAATGCTCGTCATTCTTCCCTCATTTTCTCCAAATCCGTCAATCTACACAAAAAGTTTTCAACTACAACATTGAAGATCACGACGAGATCTTCGAGATCAACGGTGGAGATTGGATTTCAAGCTACGGATCGACGTGAATTTGGCCACAAACATGCACGTTTATTCACGTTTTTCTTGGGATTGGGGCAGCCGAGTTCAACGCCATTCGTGACGTGGGTGGAGTGGAGCAAGGCCTTCCATTCGGCGGTGGCTGATCGTCGTGAAGACGAGTGTAGAGGGCTCGATAATTGATCAAAGGAGGCGGCAATGGGTTTCATGCGTTCGTTCAAAGCCTGGTAGGCGCGATGGGGAAGAAGAGGAAAATCATGGCCTTGATTCTAGGGTGAGGAACGAACGGCCCAGATTGAAAACGAGGTTTAAAAATAAAAATAAATATTGAAATTGATTTATATAAATTCGTTCAATGTTTAAAATATCATAACTTTGTCATATGAGGTCGGAATTTGACGAAACAACTTGCGTTGGGTTCGTTTTGTCGAGCACTACGCAATGGAGTAGGATTGGAATTGTTTGGAGCTAGTGATAATTTTGAGTAAAATTAAACGCGTGTTTAATTTTATTTGAAATAAAATACTACAACTGTTATTAAAAGCAAGGTGAGAACTCCTCACTCAATCGAATTGTGTTTCGATTTAAATTTTAAATAGTTAGATTTAAAATTGTTGATAGTGTTGATTGTGTGTTTGGATAATGATTGATGATTCGTTGAATTGAAATAGACCCTATACGCCACATATTAAGCGGATGTTATTATATTAAAAACATATACCGCGATATTCCACCATAAAGTGGAATTGGTATTATATATGTATTTGGAGTTGATTTCCCGCATTATATAGCGGATGAGACCCTATTGCGCCACATAATAGCGGATAATATTTTATAACTCCCATATACCGCGATATTCCACCTCGAAGTGGAATTGATATTGTGCTAACATCTGTGGATGTAGGGAAACAGGTTGAAGGGATCCCACTGGATTTCTCAAACATTTGAATTTGTTTCATATGTTGTGTGTTGATTATTTATAATCTCCGTGTGATTATCTTTGTGATTGAAATTGTTAAAGGCTACGTTTTAGCCGGATATATTTTTGGTATCGTTGGATACCAGAAATAGATAAAATTGGATTTTCGAAACTCAAGTTGAAAATTTATCGAAAAATTTATTTTTGAGAATTGGATAAATTTAAAAGGAGTTTTAAAAGATAAAGTTATTTTTTGAACCATATTGAAGAAAATTTCAAATTACGGGGAAAAGGCTTAATAAATGGATTTCGATTAATATTATTATATGTTGAAGAATTTATTAAAAAGTTGGATTTTTAAATAGATTTGAAGAGATAAAGAAATTTATTTAAAAAGGAAATGATTTTGTAAATTCATTGTAAATTTATAAGGATATGTAATGCTTTGTGATATATCCTGATTTGTGTTGTGATCTGTAATTTGTTTATCTGTGATATATATATATATATATATATATATATCTGTGATCTGTGAATGAATAGATAAGCGTTATTGTTGTGAAGTGGCTGTTGCTTGTGTGGTTCAAGTTCATCTTTGTTTTGTTGATTTTAGTGTGTAGTTCATTTGCATATTTGTATGTTTTCTTTTCTTCTTTCTGGACTTTGTTTTTATATTGGGCCGTGTTTGTTTGGGCCATCTTTTCTCTTTTGTATATATATACTCTCTCGTTCACTTTCGTTTGTCAAGTTCTGAAATAAGAAAATTGGTTTGAACTTCTTTTCCCTCTTCAATTTCGTAACATGGTATCAGAGCAATCTCGATCCAAACAATTTAATTAGATCGAGTTCTTCTTCATCGATTCGAGTATTGTTGTGACATCCCGGAATTTCTGACAATATCAATTTAATAATCTATATTGAAAATTAAATTGATTTGATGATTTTTGTTGATAAACTTGAATTGATTTAATAATTCTTCTTTTAATAAACATTTAAATTGTGTATTTATCTTTTAAAAGCTAAATAAATTATTTTCTATTTATAATGTATATAAATTTATATATATTGTAAATAGATGAGCTTTGTTGTATATTTAATTAATAAGGCATATTTTTTAATTATAATATTTTTGATAATTTGGAAATTTGATTTAATTTAATATTAAGCTATTAAATAAATAACTACATTGTTTTAAATTATGGTTTAATAGATATGAGACATTAATTCATGTAATAATAATAGGAAGTAATAATCCCTTTTTATAAATATTTAATCTAATTAAATAAAATGTAATCTGATCATATTAAAATAGACATGATTTTGGAAATATTTACCAATTATTTATATAAATTTGTATTTTAAAAAGGAAATTGATTTGGAACATTTAAATTAAATTTCTTAATAATATTTATTATAAAATTTATCTTATATAATTGAATTAAAATACTTTACTTTGTTTACATCTGATAAATATACATATGAATAATAATATTTGAAAATTTAAAATAAATCTCTTTATAATATTTGTCTCATACCATTGAATTAAAATACTTTACCCTTATTTACATTTAGTATAAAAGCATCTATAGATAATAATCTGTAAGTTAAAATCAAAGTCTAACAATATAGAATATAAATAGATGATGATGTTCAATATAAAATATAAATATTAATGTAAGTCAAAATTATAAATATAATTAAATTAGTAAACTCATGAATCTAAGTTTAATATTGATAGTTAAAATACAAATACAAATAGATATAAAGATAAGTATGAATATAAGTAATCATATTGTACATAAAGCTGCCAAGGCTTTGTATGAATATGCATGGAACCTGTTAGTAGTTTCAAAGGCAAGTAAGAAAATATCTATGTACTAATTGGGTAAGCATGAAACATATAGTACATTAGCATTTAATGTTTTATCATCTCAGCAAACAATTTGTCAAATTCGAAGATCATTTCAGCCCCAAATCTTGCTTGACAAGAAAAAAAAAATAGTGATCCAGCAGTTGCAAAACCCACATAACACCTTCCCCTGTAAAACTTATCTTTCTATATATATACATCTTCTTATTTCAATTCGTTCTAAAAACATAGCAAACCAGAAAATTTTATAGCAAGCTTTTCCTTTCTTCTCTTTTACAAAACTTAAACAACAATCAAATTTGCCTGCAAACAAATTCAAATCAAAACCTGGAAGCATGATCAAAACAAGGCATCTCTGCATACAACTGCAATCTTTTCAAACTAAAGCTAGCATTCCAGTTTTTCAAAGCAAATCAAGTGTTCAAGTTAAAAGTTTTCAAATAGGCAAAGGCAACACCAAGTTTTAAAAGTGACAAAAGCTTTTCAAATAAATCTGGAATCTCTGTTTTCTGGTGAGTAACATCTTTATTTAAAATAAACTTAAGTAAATATGGTTGCTTGAATTGTTTCCTGAGAAAATCTTGATTGGTGTGTGGATGAATATGATGAAATTGTTTGTATATATGTATGGGTTTTGAATGCATGCTTGCTGTTGATTTATTCTTCCCTGTTCTAGATTCCAAACTTAAAGATCTGATTTAAAATTCATGAACTCATGATCTAATCTATGTTTAGATGCAAATTTCAAACAAAACGTGTTAGTGTATCATAAATTAAAGTCTAAAATTTTATTTAGGTTAATAAACTTGTTAATGACTTTGGAATGGAATAAATAACAGAGGAACTCTATATAAGTAAAATTTTAAATATCCTGAATTCGTGTATTAGGAATATAAATCGATTACTTATTAAACAAAAACTTGAATTTTAAAACTAAAATCGGAATTTTTAGTTTGGAATTGGAAGAGCATTTCTGGTTTGTCTAGAATTGGAGTTTTTGGGTTGGAACTGTCAACCTAGCAGGTCGGGGTGGCCATGGTTTTCTCTAGTGATGGAGTGTTGATCGAAGTTGCAGGGAAAAATGGTAGTAGGTGGATTAAAGCTTTGGGGTGATTGTGTTTTTGAATCAAATATTATAAACCTAGTTTTCTGTTCATCAGTAAATTTGATTGCCGAAGTTTCTTGAGGCAATCGAGTTCTTCGTGTTTCAAGCTGGTGATAGATGGAGTATAGGGGAGTTCGAGGCCGGAGGAGAAGCTTCTCAGGTGATCGGAACGTGGTGTTTGAAGCAAATTCCAGTTCGACATTTGCTTCTAGTTTCGAGCGCGATGCTCGATTTTGATTTGGGGCTTCTGCAATTTGTTTGATGGTCGGAATTAGGTCGGGAGATGATAGTCGACTTGCGCGTGTGGTCGCGAGAGGTCAGAGTTGGCGGCAGTGTGGGTGCATGTGCACGGAGGACATGGGTATCTGCTGTTGTTTTTGGGGGAAGAAGGTACTCGAGTGAGGTTCGGGCTATTCTTGTTTTTGCTCGAAGCTGAAGGTCATTGGACTCGAAGTAGTGGGGATATGGGCTCGGGTGAGAAGGATCGTTTCAGGTTTATGTATAAACCTGTTAGTACTTTGTTTAAAATAACTTTAAAAAGGGTTTGTTGTTTAGAAATGTTTTAAAGAAATTTGAATTTAAATCTGAAATTGAATGAAAAAGGAATGTTAAAACAAAGTTAAAACTTAATGCAAATCTGGATTTGAATCTTTGGCTTAAAATAAATTTAAGTTTTATAAATTTAAGTATTTTAACAAATTTGATTGATAAAGAAAGATTTAAATGTTTGAATTTAAATTTGTTTTAAACTTTTGTAAAATTTCTTTTATAAGAAAGTATTATTATCATTTTAAGGTTTTAAATTGATTTTAAACTTATTGAAGTTAAATTATAAGTTAATGATTTGTAATTCATTAATTTATTAGGATAATTAAATGAATAATTTATTTAATAAGTTAATGGAGTAGCTAATTACTTAAAGTAATTAAGGGATCATCTTAGAGGTTTAAGATTAATTATTCTTAGAATAATTAATTGTAATTAAGATTCATTAATTAAATTAGATTTGGTTTTAATTAATGATTAGTAGTTAATTAATCAAGTAATAAACGATTAATTAAGTTATAGTTGACACTTAATTAATTAAATAATTAGGGGTTAATTAATGAGCTATTAATTTGTAATCAATGATGATTAAAATAAGTTAATTACTTAAAAATAAGTAATTAATGAATTGTTAATGAAGATCATTACCTGAGGATTATTTAATAATTAATTAATGTGATTAATTTTTAATAATTAATTAGATTAATTAATTTGGAAATAATCATTTGTGTAAATTGTTAAGTATAAATACTTATGGAAGAAATTAAGGAATTAATTACTCATTGTAATTAATTGAGTTTAATCTGATTAGATTGAGTTAATTAATTCAGTTTAATTAATTTAGAATAATCATTTGATGATTTGTAAAGTATAATTACTTTATGTAATTTAATGAAGAGAAATTACTTAGGAAAGTAATTAATGGGTAATTACTGGATGTAATTAATTGAAGATGATTTGATGATGGAAGTAATTTGAGTACAATTACTTTGTAAAATTAGTCAAGGGATTAATTAGAGATAACTAATTAAGAAGTAATTAATTTATTTGCTAAAGTAATTAAGGGTAGTTAATTACTGAGGGATTAATCGAGAATGATTAATAATTATGGTTAAGAAAGATTTATAACTCAATGTAATTGATTTAAATAGAATAGTTAATTAAAATGTAATTAGGGATCATTAATTTATATAATTAATGATGTAATTAAGGTAGATTAATTAAGACAAATTAATCATAATAAGTGATTAAAGAGTAATTAATTAATGTAATTAATTAAGGATTAATGTAATTAATTATAGTTAATTAATAAATGAAGTAATTAAAGATTAATTACTGTATTTGGTTATGGATAATTAATTTGTGAAAATTAATTAAAGGATAATTACTTGAATGTGATTAAAGATCAGCTAATCAAAGATGTTAAATTAAGAAGGAATTTGAGAATGACTAATTAATTGATTTGAAATTAATTAGTGGTTATGTAAGCAGGATTTTTAATGATGAAGTAATTAATTTAATTTACTTTAAATTAATTAGAGATAAGTAATTAATTTAATTCATTTTAAATTAATTATAAATGGTGTGATTATTAATCCTTGTTTATATCTGAATTGGATGATATCTATTGGATGATATGTTGTGATATTCTGTGATGTGATATTGGATATATCTGTGATAAATGTGTGATATTTATCTGTGTTAAATGCTGTGTGAATTCAAAGTATTGAATTGAATTGAAATGTATTGTTTTAACTTTAAAACAACTTGGCCTTAAAAGACACGGTTTGGATTGGATGAGACCGGGATCGGGTTTCCAGATTTGGATATCCGAAAACCACATCAATCCAAATTAACGATAGGTCGTGAATCTGAAATGAAGATGAAGATTCAGAGTGCAAGGGTTATTGTCGTTAACTCTGAGGGTGATTCCAATATGAGTGTAACGAGATAATGCCTTCGGTTTCGTTTGAACCCAGAACGAACTTGTATGGATTGAATGCTTTCAGCACATCGTCAGGTGGACGATGAGCATTCTAAGAGATGTGTTCTCTAAAGGTAATCGTAGCCTCAAGCCTCATCAACCGGGAATGGCTAAAACAGGAGAGGTGCAGCAAGGCTTCGTGGGTCGCACCCACTTGAGAGTAAGGTCATCCCTCTCTAGATGTCCCTTTTTATTTCGGCTTAGTGGTGCGGTTGCTGTACACAACCGTGGGGTGATTTTATTCGAAACTATCCAGTAAGGGATGGTTCCGGCTTTGTGTTGTAGGGGAGCGGGCGTACTCCTCGGTACGCTGATCTAGGCTAGGTACTGTGATGGGCGGTACCCCAGTAGCCCTGCCATTGTATGGAATCCAAAATCCAATAAGTGCCATCGGATTTGATTGTATTACCCACTTGTTGGCTAGTATGCTGGAATTTAATAGATGTAACAATTTTAGCTATTTTCTATTTACTTGAAAACCTTAGACCTATTATAATATCACTGAATTTCCTATCAAAGTTTTGGTTAGCGTAAGGGAAAAACTTTTCCATGTTTATGTGTGGGAAGTCTTACATGATACCCTTTGTTTTAAATAATTTTCAAAGTTAAGCAACTTTAACCTGTTACTCATACCAGACCCATGTCTGACCCGGAGTTTATCTTATGTTTTTCTTAAACTCTCAGGTACCCAAATTTTTTACGGGTAGTCATGGGATTCAGGTTAGCTTTGACGAATTGTGGAGGAGCAATGGAGCAGGAGGCTTCAGCGATTGTAGATATGTATAGTTTCCGCTGTGTTGGTATCTTTGTGTTGTATCTCTGTATTGTATTTGAGTTGTATTAACTAGACAGGTGTTTATAACTGTCTAGTACGTGTTGTGTAAACTGTGTAACTCTGATGTATATGATATTATGGATTCTCTTACGTGATATATTATATTTTATTCGTTCCGCTGTTGAGATTCTGATGTTGTTTCTTCTTCTTCTCTTTCTTTTCTACTTTCTCACCCTTTTCTTTCTTATAAATGACACGGCTTCCTGGGCGTAGGAAGTCGGGTCGTCACAATTGCCATGGTGGAAAGCAAATCAGTTATGGATGTGATGCCGGTGATGTCAAAGATCACAGATCATAAATTGGGAGATTCAAATTATTTTGATTGAAGCAAAACTATTCCCTTGTATCTTAGGAGTATTGACAAGGATGACCATCTCCAAAAGGATCCACCGAAGGAAGATTCAGAGGACAAGGATGATCAGATCTGGCTTAGAGATGATGCATGGTTATTTCTTCAAATTCGAAATACTATTGATGTCAGTGTTATTAGTTTGATAAATCATTGTGGATTTGTTAAAGAGTTAATGGATTATTTGGAGTTCTTATATTCAAGGAAAGGAAATTTAAGTAGAATGTATGATATTTGCAAATCATTTTATCGAGCTGAAAAACAAGATCTGACACTAATGAATTACTTTATGAATTTTAAGAAAACTTTTGAAGAATTCAATCTATTGCTTCCAATTAGTTCAGATGTGAAGATACAACATCAACAACGAGAGCAAATGGCGATTATGAGCTTTCTTGGAGGTCTTCCACCTGAATATGAATCAGCTAAAGCACAAGTGTTATCTGGATCTGATGTTACATCATTGCAGGAGGTGTTTAGTCGAATCTTGAGATCAGATAGTTTGAATGCACAAAATACTCAAGTTGGTGTATCTAACAGTAGTGCTTTAATGAGTCAAAGGAATCAGGGTGATGCAAGTAAATTTGTACCAAATCAACATACACAGTCTGAAAACCATGTGATAAATCCAAATATGTGTACATATTGTAAGAAGCTTGGTCACAAATATCAGAATTGTTGGAAGCTACAAGCAGCTAGGCAAAGGCAGAATAATGGATCAAATAATAAATGGCAAAACTCATCAAATCAAATGGCAAATGTTGTAAAGAAGAATGATGATGGTTCTGTTCTTATTTCAGCTGATGAGTATGCAAAATTCTCTGAATACAAGGAAGAGTCAAAGAAGAGCTCTAATTCGGTTTCAACTATTGCCAAATCAAACAAGTGGGTTATTGATTCAGGAGCAACTGATCATATGTCAGGTAATCCACACCTTTTCTCACTTTTTCAGAATGATAAATCTACTTAGAATATTACACTTGCTGATGGGTCTTTATCTAACACCAAAGGAACTGGATCTGTATGTGTTACATCACAACTATCATTGAATTCAGTTTTGTATACACCAAACCTTGCATTTAATCTATTGTCTGTTAGTCAATTAACTAAAAGGTTGAATTGCTGCATATCCTTTTACCCCACACATTATGTATTCCAGGAATTGACAACCAAGC
This sequence comes from Allium fistulosum, assembly GCA_030737815.1. NCBI lineage: Eukaryota > Viridiplantae > Streptophyta > Magnoliopsida > Asparagales > Amaryllidaceae > Allium > Allium fistulosum. Next base: position 530,293,304 of record CM060908.1, on the reverse strand, counting down.
AGATTATTGGTAAGGGGCATGAATCAGAAGGTTTATACATTTTAGATACTTTGTCATCAACTCCTATTGCATGTACGAGCATTAATTAAGCACTCAAAGAACACTGTCAGTTAGGCTATCCTTCTTTACCTGTTTTCAAGAAATTGTGTCCACAATATAATTCAATACAATCTTTAGAATGTGAATCATGTCAATTTGCAAAGCATCATCGTCTTAGTTCAAGTCCAAGAATAAATAGAAGGGTTAATTCTATGTTTGAACTTGTACATTCAGATATTTGGGGGCCTTCTTCTATTGTATCAAAACCTGGTTTCAAATATTTTGTTACTTTCGTAGATGATTATACTCGTGTCACTTGGTTGTTTCTTATGAAGAATAAATCAGAGTTGTATTCTATTTTTTGCAAGTTTTGTGCAGAAATTAAAACATAGTTTAATTCTACAATTAAAACGTTGAGAAGTGACAATGCTAAAGAGTATACATCAGAGTTATTTCATACATTTATGAGCAACAATGGTATGATTCATGAAACATCATGTGTAGATACAGCATCACAAAATGGTGTAGCGGATAGGAAGAATAGGCATCTTTTAGAAACAACTAGAGCTTTATTGTTTCAAATGAATATGCCTAAGTGTTTTTGGGCAGATGCAGTGTCCACAGCATGTTTTCTAATAAATAGGATGCCTTCATCTGTGTTAAATGGTGATATCCCATATAAGCTGTTACTTCCTAATAGACCCTTATATCCAGTCAAACCAAGAATGTTTGGGAGTACATGTTTTGTTAGAGATGTAAGGCAACAATTGTCTAAACTTGATCCTAAATCAATCAAGTGTGTCTTTGTTGGATATTCTCGAGTGCAGAAGGGTTATAGATGCTATTGTCCTAGTCTTGATAAGTATTTAGTGTCTATTGATGTAACATTTCATGAAGATATTCCGTATTTTAAATCACCACAAGAACCAACTGAATCTGTTCAACCAGAAAATGAAGATTTTCTCATTTATTCACATAGTGATACCGCTCAAGAGAATGATCCACCAGAAAACCCTATTGATAATTCTGCACCAGTTCATGATCCAATCCCCTATGTTAACGCAGAACTTGATCTACCTATTGCACTTAGAAAAGGAAAACGACAGTGCACATATCATATATCTTCATATGTATCATACAATCACTTACCTTCTACCACTTGCTTATTCCTTAAATCATTGGACACTGTTTCTACACCTAAGACAATTAATGAAGCATTATATAGTCCAAAATGGTATGCTGCAATGGTTGAGGAAATGGATGCTTTAAAACTTAATAAAACATGGGACTTGGTTACTTTACCTGGTGATAAGAAAGCAATTGGTTGTAGATGGGTATTTTCAGTTAAGATAAATCCAGATGGGACTATTGCTCGTTATAAAGCTAGACTCGTTGCAAAAGGATATGCTCAAGTTTATGGAGTTGATTATCTAGAGACATTTTCTCCAGTTGATAAGTTGACTTCTATCAGACTTTTTATTTCACTTGCTGCTGTTCAGAATTGGAAGTTACATCAATTGGACATCAAGAATGCCTTCTTACATGGTGATCTTCAAGAAGAGGTGTGTATGCTGCAGCCTCCTGGATTCATCACTCAGGGGGAGAATGAAATGGCATGTAAACTTAATAAATCTTTGTATGGTTTAAAACAAAGTCCTAGAGCTTGGTTTGGAAAGTTTAGTGTAGCTATTGAATCATTTGGAATGACCAAAAGTAAATTTGATCATTCAGTCTTTTATAAGAACTCTGCAGCTGGAATTATTCTACTAGTTGTATATATGGAGGACATTGTTATAACAGGAAATGATGAAGTGGGAATCTCTTTACTTAAGGTTTTCATTCATACACAATTTTATACAAAGGATTTAGGGGAATTGAAATATTTTCTGGGTGTTGAAGTTACAAGAAATGAGAATGGAATTTTTCTATCTTAAAGTAAGTATACTCTTGACTTGTTAAGTGAAACAGGGAAATTGGGTGTTCGACCAAATAACTCACCAATGATGCCAAACAACAATTTAGCAATGGATGGAGAACCATTCGAAGATCCAGAAAGGTATAGAAAGCTTGTGGGAAAACTGAATTATCTTGTAGTGACAAGACCAGACATATCATATTCTGTTAGTGGGGTTAGTCAATATATGGCATCACCAAGTAAACATCATTGGAAAGCATTAGAGTATATTTTGGGATATTTGAAGAGAACTGCAGGGCAAGGAATTATGTACTCGAATCATCACCATATTAGAGTTGAGTGTTTCTCTGATGCTGACTGGGCAGGCTCAAAATTGGACAGAAAATCTACTTCTGGCTATTGCGTGTTTGTAGGGGGTAATCTAGTTTCATGGAAGAGTAAGAAGCAAAGTATAGTGGCTCGATCAAGTGCTGAATCAGAATATAGGGCTATGTCTAAAGCAGTTTGTGAAATTATGTAGGTTGATCATCTTATGGTTGAAATTGGTTTGCAGGTTGAAAAACCAATAGTATTGAATTGTGATAATCAAGCTTCTCTATACATTGCATCGAATCCAGTGTTTCATGAAAGAACCAAACATATCGAAGTTGATTGCCATTTTATTCGTGAAAAGATTCAACAGGGTGTTGTTTGCACCAAGTATGTTCGGAGTGAAGAGCAGGTGGCTGACATTCTGACCAAGGCATTAGACGGAAGACGAGTTGGTTACTTATGTGGCAAGTTGGGCATGATAAATCTATATGCTCCAACTTGAGGGGGGTGTTGTGAAGTGGCTGTTGCTTGTGTGGTTCAAGTTCATCTTTGTTTTGCTGATTTTAGTGTGTAGTTCATTTGCATATTTGTATGTTTTCTTTTCTTCTTTCTAGACTTTGTTTTTATATTGGGCCGTGTTTGTTTGGGCCATCTTTTCTCTTTTGTATATATATACTCTCTCGTTCACTTTTGTTTGTCAAGTTCTGAAATAAGAAAATTGGTTTGAACTTCTTTTCCCTCTTCAATTTCGTAACAGTTATAGTTTATACCGCTTATCAATTATATTGTTATATTTGATCTGTGATGGTTGAATGTTGTTGCACTATTGTGTTAAACCCTTGGACTACACAATAAACACACAAATGTGGATTTCATGTGGAAATCGGTTAAGTCATAGATTTTTGACAATTCTAAAGATTGAATTTTTGAATCCAAAATAGTTTTGGAATTGAAATTGAAAGTTTTTGAAAGTGAGTTTCAAAAATAAGAGTTATTTTAAATAACTTAATAAAATTGGAATTTGAATCATTTGATTTAAATTTTGAATTCAATATCTTGAAATTGAATTCAATAATTTGGAACTTTTGGTCTAAAAGATTGTACCAATTATAAATGTGTTTTGTATGGGTTTTTAACCATTTAAAATATGGCTTTGGAAATTTAAATTTAAATCCAAGTTTTATACTTGGATGGCTTTAACTTGTGTAATAGTAACCAGTTTTTCCCAAAACGAAAACTATCTGTTTTCAAATAATAATAGCTATCATAAAGTGAAAAGATTTCCAATTTGTATCGAAACATTTCAAGTTGAAATGAAATTGTAAATAGTTTGAGAAAAACTATGAATTAACCTTTGTGAAGATGATTAAGCTTTATTTTGGAATCAAAGAAGATTTTAAAGGGTGTATCTTTTATATTATAAAAGACTTGAATTGTGAATAGTTTTGAAAGCTATAAATTAAATCTTGATTTAAAGATTTAATGGGATAATCCAATTGAAATGGAAATTGATTTGGGAAATCTGTGAATGAATCTTTGTGAAACTGGGTAAACTTTGTGAAGTAAATCTTTTTGTTTAAAGATTTAAAATGGTAATTTGTTTAAACTATTTAAAGGAAAGGATTTGGTTAATAAGTTTTGACTTAATTGAAATACCTATATCCATATGTTTTAAATATTGTGCTCACTATTCGGTTTAGCTGGGAGAGGACCTTTGTGTCATATAACCCATTCCGAATAAGTGATATGACGATATGGATAACGTTTGAAGACCGGTGGTGAAGACCGGGTATTTGTGAAAACGATATGATGACCTATCGATTGTCTCTGCACCGTTAGCTATGGTATAGAGATTTACTTTGTGATGGGAAGTTCGATCGGGATTGTGAATACCCGGATTGCAAGGGCTTCTTCGGAAGTGCCTTCGGTTCTGTTCGAACCTGGAACAGACTTGTATGGTTACATGTATGACATTACATTTTGAGATATAAAGCAGATTTCTTTCAAATACATTTCTGTTGGTGGCGGAGAATTTATTCTCTTAGCTTAACACCCTTCTCTGAGACGTACGAGTTCAGAGGTTATGTAGTTGAAGGTTATCAGTGATATACTCCCAATTTGGTTGTGTGGCATGTTGAGTGTTGCTGTGTGATGATTATTTATTGATCATTTGTTGATCAAAGCGTGGCTTTGTGAAAAAGCGTAGTTTTGTGGACGAGACCTCTTCGGACCTCACAACCCGGAAATGGTCGAAACAAGAATGATGCGGCAAGGTTATGAGGGTCGCTCCCTTTAGGGTATGTCATTTCCTTCTGGAAAAGGGTGGTATCATGGTATAGAACCCAGATACTTACTCATGTGGACACACTATATTTATTACTGTGTGATGTTGGTTATCGAGCGCTCGGATAAAGGTCCCAAAGGACCAGCGGATGGCATATTCGTGTAGTAGTTACCTAGTGTAAGAGGTGGCCTTGTGTTGGCAGAGAGCAGGTTGACTCTCGGGACGTCCTGCCACAGGCGTACCCATTGGCAGTAGGAAGTTCCTTAACCTGACCATTTGTTGGAAATCCAATCAAACAATACGAGCCCTGTACGGTTTTAGTTGTAGAACCTGCCATTTAACATGGTAGCTATAGTAGGCATAATATAATGGTACCTATGCTGGCTAAGATTAATATTATACTTTCGAAATGTTTTCTGCACTATGCACAAATAATAATATCGAATGATTTTGCGTAGTAAGCATATTTGACTATCATAAGGAGAAATCTCCTCCAATTCTGCGTTTGCATTATGTGTGTGGCGGGAGGCCTTATGGTAGTTTCATTTTCCAAAAGCATTGTGGATGTCTTTTACTTCCTTTGTTGTTGTTTTAAAGATAAATAACTATTTTAGTTCTCACACCAGTCCCATGTCTGATCTGGAGTTTATTGTTCCCTTTCTAAACTCTGGGTGCCCATAATTTTCCACACGGGCAGCCTAGAGTCAGGTTATCAGGTCATTCTGGATTCAGGAGATGCTATGGAGCTCAGTGGCGAGCTGGATGGCGAGGCGTATCACTTGTATATGATATTATTATTCCGCTGTGTATTCTGTATGAGGACAAGTTTGTATAACTGTCCAGTGTTGTATTGTGTTGTATATTGACTCTGATGATGTTATGTAATGTTTAAAATGATATAGTTCTTGATTTAAAGATTATTCATAGATCTATTATATGTTGTTCCGCTGCGATATGTGAGATTCTGATATTGTTTCTGTTGTTTCTTCTTTCTTTCATTCCGTCTTCTTTTACTTCTTCTTTTTAACCATAATAATTCGGTTTTTCCGGCATTCGATTGCTCGGCAGTTGATACAGTGGACGTATTAATGTCGATTTTCGGAAGTCGAAAACTCCGGAGCATTACATGTGGTATCAGAGCATATTGTTAAGCGATAACTTTGGCTCTGTTGGGTGTTACTCATTAGAGATAGAGTCAGTAGTACTCTAGAATGATTTGAGTGTAATAATAGATATGAGTGCGTATTTGTTAGTGAATATGAAATTGCTTTGTATTGTGTTGACTTATTGGTTGATTGTTTATAGATTCTGGTCGGTGCAGTCTAGCTAACTGTAATCGATAGGGGTTTCTAAACTCTTGAACGAGATGAACCGACACAGTATCATTTTAAATTGGGTAAATGAAATAATTTTACCTCGATTATATTTTGTATATAAAGGAAATAATTTTTCAGAATTATTAAAGTGTATATAAATTGATTGTTTGGTTGTTGAAAATGTAAGAATATATATAAATTAATAAAAGTTGTTTGAATAATCTAAATAAAAACAATAATTGTGAAAGAATAAATTATATAAAAGAACCAATTGTATAAGTATAGAAATGTAACGACCCAGAATTTTGAACAAATTAAATTGGAAATATTTAATTAATTTTAAATATTTGAACGGTAATTTAATTTGAATCCCGATTTAAATTTGAATTTGGCGATTAAATTATAAAATTTAATCGATTGGAAGTTGAATAAGAATTTGAATCTTCAAATTTAGGCCGATTAAAAATATTTCAAACGCTTGTAAAATTTATATTGATAATACTGAAGATAATAGAAGCTTCAGAATCGAATTTGAAAATGGTTTGTTCAGTTTTGAAAATTATCGTTCGTATCGATATTTAAAAATAGCCGTCCGAGGCACAGTCTCGGAATTCGACGAAACCAGTTCCATTGGGTCCGTAATATTGAGTTATTGTCGGATTTCAATTTTCGTATTTTTCGGAGTTAATACGCGACCGTACGGCGAGTAAACGCGTGAGATTTAAAACGAATTCAATTTGAATTTAACTTTTAAATAATGGGTCAACTGCAGCACGTTCTCTTCCTTGAACCACGCAGGGGATTACGGAAGAAAATCGTGCAAACCATTCTCCATATCATTTTAAATAATCACGCACCCATCACTTTTATTTTGAAAACCAGAAACGAAAAAAAATGGCCGCCTCTTTCAATTTAAATTCACGAGTTCGTTCAAGGCGTGTGGGGTTACGCATGGGCGTCGCTCGATCTGGAGCACGAGATGGTGGTCGCGAACGTCTAGGGTTTGGGTTTACTCGGCAATTCGCACGAGGCAAAGTTGCGTGTGAATGGAGTCGGCGGCAGGTGGTTCGCGATTGGTTGGGGCTCGAGTTCGAGCACGAAGATGCAATGGTCGATCGATTTCGATTTGTAGAGGCAGCGACGAGTCATCTCTGGCGTTCGCAATGGGGAGGAAGGAGGGATCTCGCGATGGCTTAAGGTGGTCGCTGGTGGGGTTTACGATTTGGGGTATCTCGTGGCAGCGACGACGAGGTCAGGGAACAATCGAGTTCGTCATCAGGTAGGGCAGCTGGGTTTCGTTCGCGAGGCAATTTGCGTTGGCCTGGGTTTGCTCGATTTAACAGTGAAGGTATTTTCTATTTGTTCTATTAAAACATATATATACATATAATTTGGAAAATAGAAATTAAATGGTTAGTTAGATAAATTTATTAAAGGAGAGATATTGATTTATACAGTTAAAACAAAAGTGTATATCTATATGGATACAGGCAAACAGAAATCATTTTCTTCCAGTAAGTTAAGTAAGTTAAACTTTTAATTTATATGTTTATCAACAATTTTGGCAATAAAGTAAAGTTATAATTTTATTAACCTAGTAGTTTAAAATCCTGGGAAAATGTTAAGAAATGGAGGAATTAGTTTTAAATTTAATTTCTTGTTAAGTAATTCTATTAAAAGAAATTGGTTTGAAATAAAAACATTGAATAATTAAAATTACCAAATAAAAGTTGATTGTTCGATTATTTCGGATATTAATAGGATTGTATAATTATTTATACCAGGTTAAAATCGAGAAAACAAAACTGAAATGGAAAATGGGATTGCAAATAAATGCTAAGGTGAGATTTTCTCACTCAAATGAAAAGTGGAATTTTCAGTTATTATTGATTGATGATTGCTATTGGATGTGATATTAGATATAGTAGGATTATATCTATATATATAGCAATATATACATATTGGCATATGTATATATTGGATTGATTGATTTCCCGCCTCGTATAGCGGATGAGACCCTATTGCGCTGTTAGTAAGCGGATTATTTTTATAAAACCCATATACCGCGATATTCCACCTCGAAGTGGAATTGGTATTGTGCTAACATCTATGGATGCAGGGAAACAGGTTGGAGGGATCCAACTGGATTCCTCACCAGTATTTATTTATTTACAGATATTGATGTATATTCTGTTATCATATGTTGATATATGATGTTTGATGTTGTGATTGACTAATTAGTGCTGTTGCATCATCGGATTCAAGTTTTAAAAATAACGACTTTTACTTTAAAAGGATTTTTAAAGTAATTTTTGAAAATATACGTTTTATGGAATTTTTGAATTGATTTATAAACGTTAAGATTTTAAAGTTATAAAAGTTAAGATTTGTGAATTATAACCAAAAGGTAATTTCTTTTGAAATAAATAGTTAAGAAATTTATAAAATGGTTTTAAATGGGAATTTTTGAATTATTAAAAACGATGTATGTAAAAGATGTACAAGATTGATATTTTAAACTTTAAAATGTTGGTATTATAAAACGAGTTTTTATAAGCGTTAAAATGAATTTTTAAGAATTTATAAATAAATGAAATTTATAAATTATGAACTTATAAATGGAAATGATTTTGTAAGATAAAGGAATTATAAGTATTTAACTTATAATTATGGATTGTTGGTATAAGATTTGAGTTATGAATCGAATTGTTAATAAAGGAGATTTATTAAATTGAAGTTGTTAGAAAATAGAAATAGAATTTATAAACGTTGTTTTATAAATTCGAAATCAATTGGATTTGATAAATTAAATATAGAAGGTTGTTAAAGGAGATATATTCGCGATTTTGGATAGCGAATTATTATTGAAATAAAATGTGTAGAAAATATTGAAATGTGGTTAGTGAAGTATATTCACGATTTTGGACAGTGAATATATTGTTAAGTAAAATGGATTTATTTTTGAAGAAGTGATATTAAAAATGAAGTTAAACATTTTAAAGATGTTTTAAAATGTCTTATGAATCAAAAGCATAGATTTCAACAGTTCTTGTTGAAATAGACGTTTTCGAGAAATAAGGAAATGGTGGACTATAACACTGTTGTTATAGTAGATGATTTCCAAAAGGAAATGTTTTTATCTAGTATTGGGAGTTATACATCTATCTTAATTTTGAATGCCTATACTAATGATTTTGAGTCGTCGTAACGATGTTTTACGTAACATTCGTTTTGACTCAAATAGATGTTGTTATAGTCAATGTTTTCTTTAAAGAATGAACTATATACTTAATTTCGATTTAAGTATATAGAATATTTTCAAATGTTGAAAATAAAAGATTTGTGAAATACTTATTTTTAAATAAGTAAGGAAATACTTTTCCAATATGAAATGAACGTTTTGAGATTTTATCTTCTTAAAGATAAAATGAAATTGAATATTTGAAATCGATTTGAAAATCGAATATTAGTAGATATTCGAAAGATGTAAATTCAATATGGAATTTATAAGAGAAATGAGAATTCGTTTTAAAAAAATAAATATCGATTTATTTTTAGAAGTGTGGAAATTTTATATCTAGTAAAGATATTTTGGAAGATAAAATAATTTTGGAAAATTATTTGGAATCTGATGATGTTGCGCATCTTTATTGATAGTTAAATAACCGACTATCAATAATTACCTTGAGTAGGTATTTGTTGTGAATTGGATGAATTTGAATGCCACACTTGTTTTTAAAATAAGCGCTCACTATTCGGGTTAGCCGGGAAAGGACCATGGGGTCGTATAACCCATTCCGAATATGTGATACGTCGTTATGAATTGCATTTGATGAACGGTGTTGAAGACCAGATATTTTTGAAAACGGAAGGATTACCGTCGAGTTACTCTACATCGGCTGATCTCCGGTTTAGAGGTTTTATCACCCTTAGTGACGGGAAGTCCTGACGTGATTGAAAATTATCCGGAATGGCAAGGGCTTCGTGAGAAGTGCCTTCGGTTCTGTTCGATCCCGGAACAGACTTGTATGGAGTGTGTGTCTGACGTTACAGATTGAGGTATAAAGCTGATTTCTTTCAAATACATTTCTGTTGGTGGCGGAGAATTTATTCTCTTTGCTTAACACCCTTCTCTGAGACGTATGAGCTCAGAGGTTATGTAGTTGAAATTTATCAGCAATATACTCCCAATTTGGTAACGTGGCATACTGAGTGTTGCTGTGAAATGATCAGTGTTTGATCATTTGCGATATGATCATTTGTTTGATCTTATATCTTTGTGATCATAGGTTGATCATTTGTTTGACCCGAAGCATGGCTTTGTAGAAAGCGTAGCTTTGTGGACGAGACTTCGTCGAGCCTCACACCCCGAAAATGGTCGAAACAGGAAGTATGCGGCAAGGTTCTAGGGAGTAGCGCCCCTTAGTGTATGTCATTCCTTCTGGATAAAGGTGGTATCATGGTATGGAGCCCAGATACTTAACCTCTGTGGTTGCTACAAATTTATTACTTTGTGGTTGTTGCGAATCGGGGATCCTCGGGAAGATCGGTGACGATCGGGGGATGGCATACGCGTGTCAGTAGTTACCTATTTTTGCAGAGGTAACCCGACCTTGTGTTGGCAGAGATCTTACCGTAACGTTAGGTTCTCGGGTCGTCTATTCCAGGGACGTACCCATCGTGGATAGGAAGTTCCTTAGCCTGACCATTTGTTGGAAATCCAAAGAAACAATACGATCTTGTACGGTTTTAGTTGTAGAACCTATCATTCACTTATGGTGGTCACCACTGTTTGGATGGTAGCTATAGTAGGCATAAGTGCGGAATGCCTATGCTGGCTAAGATTAATATTATACTTTCGAAATGTTTTCTACACTATGCACTAATAATAATATCAAAAATGATTTGATTTTGCGTAGTAAGCATCTTTGACTATCATAAGAAGAAATCTCCTCCAATTCTGCGTTTGCATTGTGTGTGTGGCGGGAGGTCTTATGGTAGTTTCATTTTCCAAAAGCATTGCGAAATTTACTTTAAAAATTTCCTGTTGTTTATTTTAAAAAAATAACTGTTTTACGATCTCACACCAGTCACCATGACTGACTCGGAGTTTATTGTTCCCTTCTAAACTCTGGGTGCCCACAAATTTCCACACGGGCAGTCTCGAGTTAGGTTATCAGGATATTCTGGAGCTTTGGAAGCAAGCTGGATGGCGAGACGTAGTATTTGTATCTGATAGTATTTATTCTGCTGTGTATTCTGTATGAGGACAAATTTATATAACTGTCCATTTCTGTATATTGACTCTGATTGATGTATGTATAAACTGATATAGTTCTTTGTTTTAAAAGACTAGTGTTTATCTATTATATATTGTTCCGCTGCGATATGTGAGATTCTGTTATTGCTTCTGTTTCTGTTGTTTTTCTTCTGTTCTTTTTCTTCTATCTTTTCTACTCTTTTCTTCTTCTTCTACCTTTTTCTTCTTCTTAAACCATCATAGTTCGTATTCCCGTTCATTTTGAGTTAATCAATGGAGATTAGTGGTTAATCAAGAGGTACGGATTTGCGGGCCATGACATTTGGTATCAGAGCATATGGTTAAGCGACAACCCTGCTCTGTTGGGTGTTACTCATTAGAGATAGAGTCAGTAGTACTCTAGAATGAGTTTGAGTGTAATAATAGATACGAGTGCGTAATTGTTAGTGAATATAAAATTGTTTTGTATTGTGTTGACTTATCGGTTGATTGTTTATGGATTCTGGTCGGTGCAGTCTAGCTAACTGTAATCGATAGGGGTTTCTAAACTCTTAAACAAGATAAACCGACATAGTATTGTTTTAAAATGGGGTAAATGAAATAATTTTTGCCCAAAACTATTTTTGTATAGAAAAGAAATGTTTTTCTATAAATTATCATAGTATATGGATGTTTGGTTGTTATAAAATAATAACATTGAATTATTATCATTGTTATATGAAATGGAATGAGAAATTAAAATAATAACCAAAGATTTGGAAATAAATCCAATTAATGAATGAAATTTTATAAATGTGAATTGAAAGATAAAGAAATAAATTCACATACAAATGAAATTTAAGAATGTAAATTATAAATGTGACTTATAATTTAAAACGGAATTCCAGAGAAGTATTTGGAAAGGTTTGAAAAGAATTTGAAGATTTTGGGGATTTGGAAAGTTTAAATCCTTTTTGATTTAAAAATGAATTTCAAAGGTTTTGAAAAATGTTCTGGAGGAATGAGAAGCTCTAAACTCTTTTCGGTCGCTGGAAAATAACTTCGATGATGACCGCGGCATCATTGGTGTTCATTTTCGGGTTTCCAAAAAAGGAAATTGCTGCCAAATTATTTTAAATGGAAGTTGTTTGGAAAAATTTGGGTTTTGTTTTGGAAATTCAAAGGATAATTTTTTTTTCAAAATGATTTTTGAAAATGTTATTAAGACTCTGGAATCCTATTTAAAATATTTATGAAATAAGAAATGAGTTGATAACTTATACAAATTGAAATTTGAATAAAATGAATTTAACTAAAAGGGTGAAGTTAAATTAAATACAAGTGAATCAATTAAATGAAAGTGAGATTGAATGTTGGAATTCATTTCGAATTTGTAGGTAATAAATTGAATTGAATAATTATAAATGAAAGGTGAATTAAAATTCATATGGAATTTGAAATCCAGTTTAAATGTAAGTAGATTTAACCAAAATAGTGAATTGAAAATACATTTTGGGATTGAATAAAAAAAAACTGGAATTGAAACTGAACGTTGAAAACAAAATTGAGTAAGTGGATTAGAATTTGTAATGAAATAGTAATTGGAACTAATTTAAAATAGTGCAGTTGTGAATGAAAGTTAATCGATGAAATTCAATATTCAGAAGTTGAATTGAATCCAAATTAGATTGAAAATGAATTCAAATGAATTCGAAATGTAAACTTGAATGAAAAGAATATATAACTTCAATAGTGAATTAGAAATGATATCATAAGTGTTGAAAATTTTGTAATAGAATTGTGCAAAATGGTTTGAATATTGTAACTAGATATTATGGCTAGTAGGACATACAGGTATAAAGGAATTGGAATTTCGATTTCAAAGATAAATTTGAATTGCTCGAAAAAGGTATGTATTTAAATTTGAATATGAGATTTGATGACTTATTTCTCTAGCCGCTTGGCTTTTTCTTTTTCTTTTTGAAATCTGAGAGTCCGTAGGGACGTTTTGTAGTCGTGCCGTATTAGCCGCGCAAAGGAGACGCTGGCGAATTTTTTTGAAAATTTCGAGTGTTAGAATTTTTTTTGAAATTTTTGAAAGTTTGAAATTCGAATTTAAATTTAAATTTGAATTGTTAAGGAAAACAATATTGTTTGAAAACTATGAAAGGTTTAGAAATTTAGTTGAATGATAACGAATCTTTAGTAGAAAGATTTGTTTTAAAAAATTTGATAAAACTATTGGATTGTGAAAGATAGTAGACGAGTTAAGACCTTTTTCTTCCTAACTTGTAATTTCGAGGACGAAATTCTTTTAAGGAGGGAAGTCTGTAACGACCCAGAATTTTGAACAAATTAAATTGGAAATATTTAATTAATTTTAAATATTTGAACGGTAATTTAATTTGAATCCCGATTTAAATTTGAATTTGGCGATTAAATTATAAAATTTAATCGATTGGAAGTTGAATAAGAATTTGAATCTTCAAATTTAGGCCGATTAAAAATATTTCAAACGCTTGTAAAATTTATATTGATAATACTGAAGATAATAGAAGCTTCAGAATCGAATTTGAAAATGGTTTGTTCAGTTTTGAAAATTATCGTTCGTATCGATATTTAAAAATAGCCGTCCGAGGCACAGTCTCGGAATTCGACGAAACCAGTTCCATTGGGTCCGTAATATTGAGTTATTGTCAGATTTCAATTTTTGTATTTTTCGGAGTTAATACGCGACCGTACGGCGAGTAAACGCGTGAGATTTAAAACGAATTCAATTTGAATTTAACTTTTAAATAATGGGTCAACTGCAGCACGTTCTCTTCCTTAAACCACGTAGGGGATCACGGAAGAAAATCATGCAAACCATTCTCCATCTCATTTTAAATAATCACGCACCCCTCACTTTCATTTTGAAAACCAGAAACGAAAAAAAATGGCCGCCTCTTTCAATTTAAATTCACGAGTTCGTTCAAGGCGTGTGGGGTTTCGCATGGGCGTCGCTCGATCTGGAGCACGAGATGGTGGTCGCGAACGTCTAGGGTTTGGGTTTACTCGGCAATTCGCACGAGGCAAAGTTGCGTGTGAATGGGGTCGGCGGCAGGTGGTTCGCGATTGGTTGGGGCTCGAGTTCGAGCATAATGATGCAGTGGTCGATCGATTTCGATTTGTAGAGGCAGCGACGAGTCGTCTCTGGCGTTCGCAATGGGGAGGAAGGAGGGATCTCGCGATGGCTTAAGGTGGTCGCTGGTGGGGTTTACGATTTGGGGTATCTCGTGGCAACGACGACGAGGTCAGGGAACAATCGAGTTCGTCATCAGGTAGGGCAGCTGGGTTTCGTTCGCGAGGCAATTCGCGTTGGCCTGGGTTTGCTCGATTTAACAGTGAAGGTATTTTCTATTTGTTCTATTAAAACATATATATACATATAATTTGGAAAATAGAAATTAAATGGTTAGTTAGATAAATTTATTAAAGGAGAGATATTGATTTATACAGTTAAAACAAAAGTGTATATCTATATGGATACAGGCAAACAGAAATCATTTTCTTCCAGTAAGTTAAGTAAGTTAAACTTTTAATTTATATGTTTATCAACAATTTTGGCAATAAAGTAAAGTTATAATTTTATTAACCTAGTAGTTTAAAATCCTGGGAAAATGTTAAGAAATGGAGGAATTAGTTTTAAATTTAATTTCTTGTTAAGTAATTCTATTAAAAGAAATTGGTTTGAAATAAAAACATTGAATAATTAAAATTACCAAATAAAAGTTGATTGTTCGATTATTTCGGATATTAATAGGATTGTATAATTATTTATACCAGGTTAAAATCGAGAAAACAAAACTGAAATGGAAAATGGGATTGCAAATAAATGCTAAGGTGAGATTTTCTCACTCAAATGAAAAGTGGAATTTTCAGTTATTATTGATTGATGATTGCTATTGGATGTGATATTAGATATAGTAGGATTATATCTATATATATATAGCAATATTGTAACGACCCGGAATTTTCGATCCCGAAAATTCCAGATAGTTATGAAAAGAAGAAAGAGATAGAAGAAGAAGAAACAGAAACACAATACAGATTCTCACATTCGCAGCGGATAAAATATAATATCAAATAATAGCAGTTTACAAAAGAATACTATATCTGTCAATTTGCTTTATAATACATCAGAGTTACTCTCATACACAACACTGAGTATATACAAATCAAATATATCTCTGATAAACAGAAATAATAGTCACAGCGGAAACACTCCATACGTCCTGCCATCCAGCTCATCTCCTAAGCTCCAGAACGTCCTTACCTGAAAATCTGTAATACTCGGTCTGACCCGAGCATTACCCAAAAAGTAACACCCGGGTCAGGCTGGAAACCAGCGTGAGTAAACCCATATAACATGAAATACTAAATCCAATTTAAAAGGAAACCCGGGTAACTCGAACTTCACTTCGAGTTCATTACTTGTTATACTCAACCCTCATTTCACGACTCAAATACTAAGTATCCTAACTTAGTCAAAGGTTCATATTATTTCGTTTCAGCCAATTGACATCACATATTAATCTATATAGAATCGAAGTGGTTTCGGGTATTTACTAATATCCGACTCCGGTCTCTTCGAATCCAATGTCATCTTAACCCAAGTTATTCGAATGAAATATAAATCAAACCTTAAATATAGGAGTCACCGTTTTAACCTAAAATATTATACCACATAGCATTCCATATCACATACCAGAGATATCAACTATTCTAAGGCATATTATACCATTCAATCATTCATAGCCAGATAAAACAACCATACCATCTTTAATTAATTTAATTAACCACAAATGAATTAAATTAATTACTTCAATTCCCTTTAAATCTTTCATATTTAACATAAATTAACTACAAACCAATTAATTAACCATCCTTGATTAATTACTCTTTAGTTACATTAAGTAATTACCCTTTAAATAAATTAATTATTCCTTACCCTTTCTCATTAATCAACCCTTAATTACTCCTACTAATTAATTTATGATCCTCTGATTACTTCCATTAATTAATTATTCCTTTTAATTAATTACATTCAGTAATTACTATCCATTAATTTCAAATTAAATTTGTTAACTTTTATCAATTTAATTCTTAAATACTTACACTAAGTAACCATCATTTAAGTAATTAATCTCTAATTGCTTACATTAATTAATCCCTAATAATTTAATTAATCTCTAATTAATTTATACCCCTTAATTATTAATTAATTATCCTTAATCATTAATAAATTAATTTCACTTCAATTACCTCATTAGTTTAATTAATCATTAATTATTCAAGACCTTAATTAACCATTTATCTTTATGAAATTTTCTTAATTAGCGTAACCATATTTAACACATTTAACTTACTTAATTAAATCATTTAATTTAAGTTTAAAATAACTTAAGCATTTATCATAACAAACTTAAGTTAAACAAAATCACTCAGACTCGAGACTTACCCGAGTTCACCCACGAGCCACATTGCCAGTCTTCCCGAGTTCTTCTTCGGGACCACACCCCCCTTTTATTTTATATATAAATTTAAAACTAGTTAAAAATCATACTAAACCCATACGAATTCACCCGAGCCTTTACTCGAGCCACCACCTCATTTTCTCGAGAGGAAACTCGAGCTCGCTACCTTCTCAAATCATCAGCAAATCAAAACCAAACCTGACACCTCGTGCACATGCACTAGAGCTCCGACTATCTCCAGTCGATCTCGCCGTCAACCACAACTCGTCGACGATCATCTCGAGACCTCTGACCATCCAGCACCTCGAAACAACGTTGATCTCGAAATCGAACAACTCACCACATCCTCCACCCCAAACCGGATCAACAAAACTGCCTTGTCCCGCCACTTCCAGCCACCAGCGACCACGAAACTTCGACCAGAGTTCCGCCTATCTCCCACGCTTCAAATCCCACTCGTGCGATCGACTCCGCCGCACTGATGAAGCTGCAGCAACCCGATATTCAACCTCGACCATACATGGGTTTAAACCCTAAATCCACATCGTGACGTCGCCATGGGACATTAGAATTTTATCGAGCAATTTTCTCAACATTCCTGACCCCCCAGCAAGCTTCGGCCATGATCGCGACAACCAACGCTTCACCGATCGCCAGAATTTGGTGAAACTTGCGATTCCGTTCATCTCACATTCCTCACTCGATAACGAACTAAAAAAAAACTGAATTTATTCTTAAAAATCATGGTTTACGAAGACGAATCGGATGACATAGATGAATCAAGAAATTATGATACTCAAAATTTGACATTGTTTTGAAATTTACTGTGTATCTTCTTCCCTGACCAAAATCATCCTTATTTTAACTTTTAAAAAAATATTTTTAAAACCTAGATCTAGATTTCTCAAATACATTTCATTTATACTTTAAAGCCCAAATTGAATTAAAGGGAGAGATTTGAATTTTAAATCAGGTGTGAAAACTGGTAAACCTGGAACAGAGATTATACTCAAACATGCACACATCATGTACATGTATATTCATACATGCAGGCATACTTACATATGTACAAATACTTCTCCCAACATTTCATCATACAACATCAGGATTAAGTAGTTTACTCACAGATTTAAGAAAGAACACTGCTTGTTTTTATTTTCTTGCTTAACCAAGTATAGGACCAACCCTCAAAATAAAGGATAAGCTAATTAACAGTTATATACCTAGCCTCTAAAGGAAATAAGTAGAAGTTCTGTAATATATGGATTCATGAGTAAAGTAAAAAGAGAAAAGTTGGTTATACTCACAGCCTCTAAAGGAAAGAACACTGCTTGCTCCTTCCTCTGCTTCAAGCTCATGCCTTTGATCTTCTTTTATTTGTTTGATGGCAGATCTTAGTTTGCTTTCTACTTAAGTTTGTGAAATGGTAGTGACATTTTGTTGTTTACTTAGCTCGAATAATTTAAAATGGAGACAATATTGGAAGAGTGTACTGCTGCTCTATATTTAAATATGTAGGGAAGTGTATTTAGGAAGCTACAAGCTTCCAGGCCTTCATATTTATATATATTTTTTTTCTCCGATGTTGCCTAACCAGACTTATGTTTTTGGAGGCTTGAATGATATATTGTGTGCGTGCATTTATTGCTATGTCTCCACTTTTGTTTACAACCCTTTTCATATGGATTTATATATGCATATATATTTTTGTGTGTAAAAATATGGGTATAGTTATGCAATTCATCCTAGTTTTACCTGCACCATCACTATTATATACATTTGCTTTATATATTATTATCATATACATACACTTACATTTACATATGTTTACCATCATATATACATATATTTAAACATTTTATCTTTATCTAATTTATGGGATATATATATATATAATTCCATATGCATTTATTTTCAAATAATATATTTGTTTATACTTAAATTTAATATTGATAAGATTTATTTTACTTGAACCATTATTATCCAAATTATATCATGGATATATATTTAAATCACATATTAATAAAGTTAAATAAGATAGATTTCATGTTTTAAATATTTAGGAACTCTTTATATTAATTCCAAACCATATCTTCTTCCAAATACATTTGTTTTCTTTAAAAAAAATAAACTGTATTTTAATTAATTCAATTAAATATTTATTAGAATATTATTGCTAAAAATCTGGGATGTCACACACCTCCCCCCTTAAAACTTTTCGTCCTCGAAAAGGAATGAAGCCAAATTTATTAAAATGCTCAAAATCAGATAAATTTTCTTTATCATTTTTAAAATACTTTTAAATATCTATACAATAATATTTCGGAATCGATTTTTTTTTATGAAAATACTTTTATAACTCGATGTTTTAACAAGTCCATCTTCGTTCTCATAGAGATTCGGTCATACGTTGATCAGGCGTAGGACTGAAAATCTATAAGTACTTAGTAAACTCGCTTTCAACATCCAGTGAAAGTACTTTGGAAAATAATTTTATTGAAAATATAGAAAACAGTTTCGAAAATAGAGGAAATATCTTTGGTGAGAATGCTCTGGAAATCATCACACCCATCCATGGTCACAGTTAACCCGATGGTTACGTTGCCGTCCCGGCAAAATCCACAGATAACTGTAGGTCTCCGCGCCACTCGATTACGCCATGGAACCCGCTACAGATCGCAGTTATACCCGGGCTATACGTTGCTATCACAGCAAAGACCCATATAACTGTAGGCATCAGCGCCACCGAATTTCGCTGCCAAAAGAATGAAACTCCTCCACTTGACCATAGATCGCAGTCTACCGATGTTGCGCTGCCATCCCGACAGAATCAAGTGTAGACTGTTGACACTCATCCTCCACACGATTTTCGCTATGGTCCCCACACAGTAGATCGCAGCGACATCGAGTTACACTGTCGTCACAGCATAACCCAAATGCCCCTGTAGGCATCAGCGCCATCGACTTTCGCTACCAAATAATCCTCAGGAACTAGTTTTGTCCGGACTCCTCACAGGATCAACTTTAGAAACCCCCCCTTGGGGCTCAAGGCAGTACCACCCAGTGGCACTCCTGAGAAGTTCATTTCAAGGGAGCGCCTTTTTCCCCAGAGCAAATCTCAAAACACTTTATACTATACACATATAGTATTTTCCAAATCATACACCTAGTATGAATCTCATATAAATGCTTTTACACAAAATCGATTCTCAAAATCGATAATTCACAAATCAGGCTTTCCCAAATCCCAATATTGATTTACCCAAATATCAAAAGCCTTTTCCAAATCCAAAGGTTCCCAAAACCTTTCCTCAAAACATTTTCACAAAATCTTTTATATATATAGATATATATAATAATCTTGGAAAATCTTTAAATCACTTTATACTTATATAAGTTTCCTTTGTATACTTCAAAACTTTCAAAAACCTTTTTCTTCTGGCAATGGATTCAATAAGGGGAGTTTTATCATATATAACAAGGATACGTAACTTTGTTTATTCCCAATCAAATATTCAAATTTGATTACTTTATAAAGTCACTTGCCAAATTTCTTACTTTTATTATAAAGTAAACTTTAACTCAGAAAAATATTCAATTTCCACTTTATTTCCATAAAGTTAATTTCTACCATAGAAATATAAATTTTAAATTTATTTTATTTTAGTTCCTCATATATTCACAAATATATTTTCCATTTCACAAATCATCTTATAACCTTTTACCTACAACTTCAAAATCAAATTTCTACCTTTATTCATTGTCAATTTCTCAAAATATACTTTCAATTTCAAAAATCTTTTCAGTTTTTATCCACAAATTTTCAATGCCAATTTCATTCAAACCCGTACGATGTCCCCATATCATTCGTACGCAATACCAATCTGATCGCTCACTCGATCACACAATTTCACTTCCGAACTAGTATCGTCCACCCGACTTCCTAGTGCGGACTCAGATCTGGTTTCTTGATCAGAAACCGTCATTCTCCTTGCATAATCACAACTATGATAGAGAATATCCAGAATCAATCAAAAATCCATATCCAGGTTCGCCGTCGAAAATCGAGCGAAAAATCCCAACTCGGATCGATAATACTATCTCGAAATTCTGTGCTCGAATCTGGATCAAATCACTATGCGAATAGAATAATATACGTACATCCTACGTATTTATCTTCATTGATTATCAGTTAAATCAATTTCCTTCCTATTCACATTCACTTTGATTTTATTCACTTATTCACATTTTCCTTAATCCCCATTCGGATTACCACTTCAATTCTTATCTCAGTTAGGTATCTAATCAATAACAGTTTGAACTCCGACCAGTTTATATTTAGGAAACAGCTTGAAAATAGATAAGTAGTTGAAAAATAATTATTAATTTGTAAAATAGCTGGAAACAGTTAAGTAATTGTAAGATAGTTGAAAAATAGTAATCAGTTTATAAAGTAGTAGAAAAATAGTAATTAGTTTATAAAACAGTTGTAAAATAGTTAAATAGTTCCAAAAGTAATCGTAGAACAAGCTTAAGACAGTTTTAGGTTTTAAAAAGGAAAGTTGTATAGTAAATAGTTTGGAAAATAGATTTATATTAAAACAATTTATTTTGAAAATAGTCCAGAGTCAAACTGTTCAATTCCCAACCTCCATTTCAAATCAATTCAACTTAAATTTCCCACTTCCAACTGGGTTCCAATTTTAAATAACTTCAATTTTCCTTAAACTTGATTTATTTCCAATTCAAGTTGAATTAGCCTTAATTCCTTTCCAAATTCAAATCAAATTCCATTTGATTTTTAAATATATTCACTTTAATTACAATTCCAAATTATTCAAATTAGTTTAGACTAATTTCAAATCATTTCAATTTCTATATGAATTAATCCCAATTCCCATTTTGAATTTGAACTCATTCAATTTAGATCTCAATCTTAAACTATCTCGAATTATATAAATTCGAGTTAAATTTTCAAATATTGGTTTAACTCTTTAAACCAAATTAACCTTTATTTAAAGTTTTTAAACAATTTAATTTTTTGAGTCCAATACAATTTTATATTAAAAATTTAATTTATTACTCAATTTTATCTTCCAGTTTGAAGTCAGTTCTTAAACAATTTTTAATTTACAAATTTAATTATTCAAGTTTTTAATTTATAGTAATTCCACATCCTTACTTTCAAATTAAAGTTAGATTCCCTTCCTTTTTATCAATAATGGATAGATTACCACACTTCATTTCTCATTCATTTAAACCAAACAAATTCTCAATTTAAAGATTTTTAAATAACAATAGGATGATACCATCCTATTTATTTTAAACATCCATCCATATACCATTTCCAGACCTCAAACCCATTTTGAGGCTACACAAACCCCCAATTCAAATTAATCATTTAACTTCCCAAGTTAAATCTAAATTTCATCTTGAAATTTCCAATTCAGGTTGCTTGTTCCAAACTTATTTAACTTCCTTTAAGTTAAATTCAATTAAATCTCGTCAAACTTACCCAAATTTGAATTCCCACTTCAAACTTTAAACTTCACATTAATAATCTTATAAGTTCAAAAACTTATCACCTTGGATATCACATCTCATTTCCCAAATTTGAAACTCAACATTTAGAGTTTATTTCAAACCATCTTTCGTATTATGTACATTCCTCATATATACATTTTCTTTACACACCAAGTTATACCTTACATTTTTAAACCACCTTTGGTTTTAATTCAGAACAATTTCTTTAAAACAATTTCAAGTTCTCTGGACTTAGATTTAAAACTTCACAATTTAAATCCGTTCTAATTTACAAGTTATACTCATCTAAGTTTATATCCTTAACACATTTTATTTCACTATTAAATACAACAACCATTTATGATAATAACCAAGATTGTCATATCTGGAAACCAATTCATTATCATCTTTATTCTGAAAACACTTTTACAAATTCAGGATTTTAATTTCAGTTTGGATCCATTTCAAATTTATCTTTATTCAATTACAATTTGGTTGTATTATTATTAACTCTTAATTCTCATTATTCTATTTGATTCCAATGATTTAACAACCAACTACCTTAATATTTATTAAAAGTAATATTGTATATATCAAATATAATCTTATATAAAAATCATTTGAAATCTTTATATATGAAAATAACAAGTACGCTCTCATATATATATATATACACACTCAACTCATTCTAGGGTACTATTGACCCTATCCTTATGAGTACACCCACTAGAGCCAAGGTTTTCGCTTAACCTTTGCTCTGATACCAACTGTAACGACCCGGAATTTTCGATCCCGAAAATTCCAGATAGTTATGAAAAGAAGAAAGAGATAGAAGAAGAAGAAACAGAAACACAATACAGATTCTCACATTCGCAGCGGATAAAATATAATATCAAATAATAGCAGTTTACAAAAGAATACTATATCTGTCAATTTGCTTTATAATACATCAGAGTTACTCTCATACACAACACTGAGTATATACAAATCAAATATATCTCTGATAAACAGAAATAATAGTCACAGCGGAAACACTCCATACGTCCTGCCATCCAGCTCATCTCCTAAGCTCCAGAACGTCCTTACCTGAAAATCTGTAATACTCGGTCTGACCCGAGCATTACCCAAAAAGTAACACCCGGGTCAGGCTGGAAACCAGCGTGAGTAAACCTATATAACATGAAATACTAAATCCAATTTAAAAGGAAACCCGGGTAACTCGAACTTCACTTCGAGTTCATTACTTGTTATACTCAACCCTCATTTCACGACTCAAATACTAAGTATCCTAACTTAGTCAAAGGTTCATATTATTTCGTTTCAGCCAATTGACATCACATATTAATCTATATAGAATCGAAGTGGTTTCGGGTATTTACTAATATCCGACTCCGGTCTCTTCGAATCCAATGTCATCTTAACCCAAGTTATTCGAATGAAATATAAATCAAACCTTAAATATAGGAGTCACCGTTTTAACCTAAAATATTATACCACATAGCATTCCATATCACATACCAGAGATATCAACTATTCTAAGGCATATTATACCATTCAATCATTCATAGCCAGATAAAACAACCATACCATCTTTAATTAATTTAATTAACCACAAATGAATTAAATTAATTACTTCAATTCCCTTTAAATCTTTCATATTTAACATAAATTAACTACAAACCAATTAATTAACCATCCTTGATTAATTACTCTTTAGTTACATTAAGTAATTACCCTTTAAATAAATTAATTATTCCTTACCCTTTCTCATTAATCAACCCTTAATTACTCCTACTAATTAATTTATGATCCTCTGATTACTTCCATTAATTAATTATTCCTTTTAATTAATTACATTCAGTAATTACTATCCATTAATTTCAAATTAAATTTGTTAACTTTTATCAATTTAATTCTTAAATACTTACACTAAGTAACCATCATTTAAGTAATTAATCTCTAATTGCTTACATTAATTAATCCCTAATAATTTAATTAATCTCTAATTAATTTATACCCCTTAATTATTAATTAATTATCCTTAATCATTAATAAATTAATTTCACTTCAATTACCTCATTAGTTTAATTAATCATTAATTATTCAAGACCTTAATTAACCATTTATCTTTATGAAATTTTCTTAATTAGCGTAACCATATTTAACACATTTAACTTACTTAATTAAATCATTTAATTTAAGTTTAAAATAACTTAAGCATTTATCATAACAAACTTAAGTTAAACAAAATCACTCAGACTCGAGACTTACCCGAGTTCACCCACGAGCCACATTGCCAGTCTTCCCGAGTTCTTCTTCGGGACCACACCCCCCTTTTATTTTATATATAAATTTAAAACTAGTTAAAAATCATACTAAACCCATACGAATTCACCCGAGCCTTTACTCGAGCCACCACCTCATTTTCTCGAGAGGAAACTCGAGCTCGTTACCTTCTCAAATCATCAGCAAATCAAAACCAAACCTGACACCTCGTGCACATGCACCAGAGCTCCGACTATCTCCAGTCGATCTCGCCGTCAACCACAACTCGTCGACGATCATCTCGAGACCTCTGACCATCCAGCACCTCGAAACAACGTTGATCTCGAAATCGAACAACTCACCACATCCTCCACCCCAAACCGGATCAACAAAACTGCCTTGTCCCGCCACTTCCAGCCACCAGCGACCACGAAACTTCGACCAGAGTTCCGCCTATCTCCCACGCTTCAAATCCCACTCGTGCGATCGACTCCGCCTCACTGACGAAGCTGCAGCAACCCGATATTCAACCTCGACCATACATGGGTTTAAACCCTAAATCCACATCGTGACGTCGCCATGGGACATTAGAATTTTATCGAGCAATTTTCTCAACATTCCTGACCCCCCAGCAAGCTTCGGCCATGATCGCGACAACCAACGCTTCACCGATCGCCAGAATTTGGTGAAACTTGCGATTCCGTTCATCTCACATTCCTCACTCGATAACGAACTAAAAAAAACTGAATTTATTCTTAAAAATCATGGTTTACGAAGACGAATCGGATGACATAGATGAATCAAGAAATTATGATACTCAAAATTTGACATTGTTTTGAAATTTACTGTGTATCTTCTTCCCTGACCAAAATCATCCTTATTTTAACTTTTAAAAAAATATTTTTAAAACCTAGATCTGGATTTCTCAAATACATTTCATTTATACTTTAAAGCCCAAATTGAATTAAAGGGAGAGATTTGAATTTTAAATCAGGTGTGAAAACTGGTAAACCTGGAACAGAGATTATACTCAAACATGCACACATCATGTACATGTATATTCATACATGTAGGCATACTTACATATGTACAAATACTTCTCCCAACATTTCATCATACAACATCAGGATTAAGTAGTTTACTCACAGATTTAAGAAAGAACACTGCTTGTTTTTATTTTCTTGCTTAACCAAGTATAGGACCAACCCTCAAAATAAAGGATAAGCTAATTAACAGTTATATACCTAGCCTCTAAAGGAAATAAGTAGAAGTTCTGTAATATATGGATTCATGAGTAAAGTAAAAAGAGAAAAGTTGGTTATACTCACAGCCTCTAAAGGAAAGAACACTGCTTGCTCCTTCCTCTGCTTCAAGCTCATGCCTTTGATCTTCTTTTATTTGTTTGATGGCAGATCTTAGTTTGCTTTCTACTTAAGTTTGTGAAATGGTAGTGACATTTTGTTGTTTACTTAGCTCGAATAATTTAAAATGGAGACAATATTGGAAGAGTGTACTGCTGCTCTATATTTAAATATGTAGGGAAGTGTATTTAGGAAGCTACAAGCTTCCAGGCCTTCATATTTATATATTTTTTTTTTCTCCGATGTTGCCTAACCAGACTTATGTTTTTGGAGGCTTGAATGATATATTGTGTGCGTGCATTTATTGCTATGTCTCCACTTTTGTTTACAACCCTTTTCATATGGATTTATATATGCATATATATTTTTATGTGTAAAAATATGGGTATAGTTATGCAATTCATCCTAGTTTTACCTGCACCATCACTATTATATACATTTGCTTTATATATTATTATCATATACATACACTTACATTTACATATGTTTACCATCATATATACATATATTTAAACATTTTATCTTTATCTAATTTATGGGATATATATATATAATTCCATATGCATTTATTTTCAAATAATATATTTGTTTATACTTAAATTTAATATTGATAAGATTTATTTTACTTGAACCATTATTATCCAAATTATATCATGGATATATATTTAAATCACATATTAATAAAGTTAAATAAGATAGATTTCATGTTTTAAATATTTAGGAACTCTTTATATTAATTCCAAACCATATCTTCTTCCAAATACATTTGTTTTCTTTAAAAAAAATAAACTGTATTTTAATTAATTCAATTAAATATTTATTAGAATATTATTGCTAAAAATCTGGGATGTCACAAATATATACATATTGGCATATGTATATATTGGATTGATTGATTTCCCGCCTCGTATAGCGGATGAGACCCTATTGCGCCGTTAGTAAGCGGATTATTTTTATAAAACCCATATACCGCGATATTCCACCTCGAAGTGGAATTGGTATTGTGCTAACATCTATGGATGTAGGGAAACAGGTTGGAGGGATCCAACTGGATTCCTCACCAGTATTTATTTATTTACAGATATTGATGTATATTCTGTTATCATATGTTGATATATGATGTTTGATGTTGTGATTGACTAATTAGTGCTGTTGCATCATCAGATTCAAGTTTTAAAAATAACGACTTTTACTTTAAAAGGATTTTTAAAGTGATTTTTGAAAATATACGTTTTATGGAATTTTTGAATTGATTTATAAAAGTTAAGATTTTAAAGTTATAAAAGTTAAGATTTGTGAATTATAACCAAAAGGTAATTTCTTTTGAAATAAATAGTTAAGAAATTTATAAAATGGTTTTAAATGGGAATTTTTGAATTATTAAAAACGATGTATGTAAAAGATGTACAAGATTGATATTTTAAACTTTAAAATGTTGGTATTATAAAACGAGTTTTTATAAGCGTTAAAATGAATTTTTAAGAATTTATAAATAAATGAAATTTATAAATTGTGAACTTATAAATGGAAATGATTTTGTAAGATAAAGGAATTATAAGTATTTAACTTATAATTATGGATTGTTGGTATAAGATTTGAGTTATGAATCGAATTGTTAATAAAGGAGATTTATTAAATTGAAGTTGTTAGAAAATAGAAATAGAATTTATAAACGTTGTTTTATAAATTCGAAATCAATTGGATTTGATAAATTAAATATAGAAGGTTGTTAAAGGAGATATATTCGCGATTTTGGATAGCGAATTATTATTGAAATAAAATGTGTAGAAAATATTGAAATGTGGTTAGTGAAGTATATTCACGATTTTGGACAGTGAATATATTGTTAAGTAAAATGGATTTATTTTTGAAGAAGTGATATTAAAAATGAAGTTAAACATTTTAAAGATGTTTTAAAATGTATTATGAATCAAAAGCATAGATTTCAACAGTTCTTGTTGAAATAGACGTTTTCGAGAAATAAGGAAATGGTGGACTATAACACTGTTGTTATAGTAGATGATTTCCAAAAGGAAATGTTTTTATCTAGTATTGGGAGTTATACATCTATCTTAATTTTGAATCCCTATACTAATGATTTTGAGTCGTCGTAACGATGTTTTACGTAACATTCGTTTTGACTCAAATAGATGTTGTTATAGTCAATGTTTTCTTTAAAGAATGAACTATATACTTAATTTCGATTTAAGTATATAGAATATTTTCAAATGTTGAAAATAAAAGATTTGTGAAATACTTATTTTTAAATAAGTAAGGAAATACTTTTCCAATATGAAATGAACGTTTTGAGATTTTATCTTCTTAAAGATAAAATGAAATTGAATATTTGAAATCGATTTGAAAATCGAATATTAGTAGATATTCGAAAGATGTAAATTCAATATGGAATTTATAAGAGAAATGAGAATTCGTTTTAAAAAAATAAATATCGATTTATTTTTAGAAGTGTGGAAATTTTATATCTAGTAAAGATATTTTGGAAGATAAAATAATTTTGGAAAATTATTTGGAATCTGATGATGTTGCGCTTCTTTATTGATAGTTAAATAACCGACTATCAATAATTACCTTGAGTAGGTATTTGTTGTGAATTGGATGAATTTGAATGCCACACTTGTTTTTAAAATAAGCGCTCACTATTCGGGTTAGCCGGGAAAGGACCATGGGGTCGTATAACCCATTCCGAATATGTGATACGTCGTTATGAATTGCATTTGATGAACGGTGTTGAAGACCGGATATTTTTGAAAACGGAAGGATTACCGTCGAGTTACTCTACATCGGCTGATCTCCGGTTTAGAGGTTTTATCACCCTTAGTGACGGGAAGTCCTGACGTGATTGAAAATTATCCGGAATGGAAAGGGCTTCGTGAGAAGTGCCTTCGGTTCTGTTCGATCCCGGAACAGACTTGTATGGAGTGTGTGTCTGACGTTACAGATTGAGATATAAAGCTGATTTCTTTCAAATACATTTCTGTTGGTGGCGGAGAATTTATTCTCTTTGCTTAACACCCTTCTCTAAGACGTATGAGCTATGAGGTTATGTAGTTGAAATTTATCAGCAATATACTCCCAATTTGGTAACGTGGCATACTGAGTGTTGCTGTGAAATGATCAGTGTTTGATCATTTGCGATATGATCATTTGTTTGATCTTATATCTTTGTGATCATAGGTTGATCATTTGTTTGACCCGAAGCATGGCTTTGTAGAAAGCCTAGCTTTGTGGACGAGACTTCGTCGAGCCTCACACCCCGGAAATGGTCGAAACAGGAAGGATGCGACAAGGTTCTAGGGAGTAGCGCCCCTTAGTGTATGTCATTCCTTCTGGATAAAGGTGGTATCATGGTATGGAGCCCAGATACTTAACCTCTGTGGTTGCTGCAAATTTATTACTTTGTGGTTGTTGCGAATCGGGGATCCTCGGGAAGATCGGTGACGATCGAGGGATGGCATACGCGTGTTAGTAGTTACCTATTTTTGCAGAGGTAACCCGGCCTTGTGTTGGCAGAGATCTAACCGTAACATTAGGTTCTCGGGTCGTCTATTCCAGGGACGTACCAATCATGGATAGGAAGTTCCTTAGCCTGACCATTTGTTGGAAATTCAAAGAAACAATACGATCTTGTACGGTTTTAGTTGTAGAACCTATCATTCACTTATGGTGGTCACCACTGTTTGGATGGTAGCTATAGTAGGCATAAGTGCGGAATGCCTATGCTGGCTAAGATTAATATTATACTTTCGAAATGTTTTCTACACTATGCACTAATAATAATATCAAAAATGATTTGATTTTGCGTAGTAAGCATCTTTGACTATCATAAGAAGAAATCTCCTCCAATTCTGCGTTTGCATTGTGTGTGTGGCGGGAGGTCTTATGGTAGTTTCATTTTCCAAAAGCATTGCGAAATTTACTTTAAAAATTTCCTGTTGTTTATTTTAAAAAAATAACTGTTTTACGATCTCACACCAGTCACCATGACTGACTCGGAGTTTATTGTTCCCTTCTAAACTCTGGGTGCCCACAAATTTCCATACGGGCAGTCTAGAGTTAGGTTATCAGGATATTCTGGATATTCTGGAGCTTTGGAAGCAAGCTGGATGGCGAGACGTAGTATTTGTATCTGATAGTATTTATTCCGCTGTGTATTCTGTATGAGGACAAGTTTATATAACTGTCCATTTCTGTATATTGACTCTGATTGATGTATGTATAAACTGATATAGTTCTTTGTTTTAAAAGACTAGTGTTTATCTATTATATATTGTTCCGCTGCGATATGTGAGATTCTGTTATTGCTTCTGTTTCTGTTGTTTTTCTTCTGTTCTTTTTCTTCTATCTTTTCTACTCTTTTCTTTTTCTTCTTCTTGAACCATCATAGTTCGTATTCCCGTTCATTTTGAGTTAATCAATGGAGATTAGTGGTTAATCAAGAGGTACAGATTTGCGGGCCATGACAAGAAATATAATTAAGATGATTTACAACTGTGAAATAATCTTGTATAAGTAAAGTAAAATAGTGAAATTATATGAGAAAAAGATTTATAAATGTGATTTATACATAAAAGGAAATTTTGAAAAGAATTTAAGCACTGAATTCACTACTGTTACTAGGAAATAATAAGGGTGATGACTGCAGCATCATCAGTATCATTTTCGAGTTTCTGTGTGATGGATTTGCTACCATAGTAAATTGGAAATTGAAGTTTT
Organism: Allium fistulosum; assembly: GCA_030737815.1. Taxonomy (NCBI): domain Eukaryota; kingdom Viridiplantae; phylum Streptophyta; class Magnoliopsida; order Asparagales; family Amaryllidaceae; genus Allium; species Allium fistulosum. Next base: position 530,262,800 of record CM060908.1, on the reverse strand, counting down.
GTTGTGATAAACAAAATTTAAATTAAAAATCCAAATTGAAATTGATGAATATAAGTGAAATGGGTTTTGAACTTATAATATGAGATAATAAATTTAACTTTGGTAAAGTTGGAATAAAATTGAGTTAGCATAATAAAATATGTGATTTGAAATTTAACTAAAGGAAGGTTAAATAAATTTAATTGGATTTTAATTAACTTTGGTAAGTTATTGAAATTAAAGATATAAACTTGAATGTTAAAGTGGTTATAATATGAATTTGGAAGTTTAAATAAATAAGTTGTATAACTTGGGGAATGAGAAAAGATAAGTAAAACCAAATATCAAAATGGTTAAACAATTTTGTTAAGCAAAACGAGATATGAATTTGAATAAGTGATGAAATTTGACTTTGGTAAAAGTTAAATAGAATTTACTTTAGAATTGGAATCTGAATTGGATTTATAAGTGGAAATTTAACTTAAGTTAAACAAATGATATTTGAAATGGACTATAACTTAAGTGATGTTAAATGAAGTTGATTTTGGTATCGAAGTAAAAATAATGAAGTGAATTAAATGAATGTGAACTTGAGTTATATAAATGAAATTCAACTTTATTTGTAAAATGAATTAGCAATTGAATTAATAAATGGATTGAATGTTAATCAATCGAATGTAAATAAACTGATATGGAATAATGGATGTAAGTGTTAATTCATTAAAGCTAATAAATTGGAAATTCAGTGAAAGCAAATTTAATATTAAACCAACTGGAAAATTTAAAAAGTGTTGAACCAAATTGAATGTAAATTTAATAATTTGGTTATGTTGGTTATGATTTGATTGTTATATGATTATTGGTCGATTGTATATAATTCATTAAGTGTTAATGAAATTGAATTAGTGAAATTGAAAGCTATGTGATGGAATTTGAATTGGAAGTTAATCAACTTGAATTTAAATTAGTGAACGTAAACTAATTGAAAATGAATAAATGAATATCGTTGTATATGAATTGGTTGTAAACAATTACAAGTGATGTTGAAATTATATAAGTTGCTTATAAACCTTGTTTAGTATGCATTTCTTTTAATATGCATATGTTGTAGTTGTTTAAAAGAGTAAATTGTTAATAACTTTATATATGTGTCACTTACATATTTAAATTGAGTACGTACAGGTGCCGTGGCTGCCGTTCGGCTGGTTGGGTCGCGCTAAAATGCTTAATAAATAACTGCTTTGCTTAAAAATGCTAAAAAGGTATGCCTACGCAATAAAAATAGGAAATAAGAACTGTTTTTCTGCTTTTCCGACCGTGTGGGTCGATGTATATATATTTATGTCTATTGTGATCCTACTACGATTGAACCGCGCAAAGGAGGCTATGGCGAATTTTTCTAAAAATTTAAGGCGTTAGAAAATTTTCGGGAAATTTTAGGAAATTTGTGAAAACTAAATTTTGAATTTGGAGTTAAAAGTTAAACGATATAGTTTGTTTTGGAAAGTATAACTAAGTATAGATTTTAAAAACTTAGTAAAGTTTTTGAAAGAGTTTAACTATTGGATTTTGGGGAAGTTGTACACTTAAGTGATTTTGAAATCTAATTTGAACGAATTGTTTGAAAAGTTAATGAATTTGGGGCATTTTTCTTACTTTGCAATTTTGAGGACGAAATTCTTTTAAGGTGGGAAGATTGTAACGACCCAGAATTTCCATCATTTGAGATTCGTATATTTAATTGATTTTAAATATTAACAAGCAAGATTTATAAGCCGAATGAATTATAATTTGAATATAGAGATTTAATTGGATAATTAAATCGATAATTTAATATTTGAAATTCCAGAAATAATTGGAAATTGGGTTTAATGTGTATAAAAATGATTTATAAAGTTATATTAAATCATATTGGAGTTAGAATGATATTATAGAACTTTTAAAATTGAATTAAAAGTTAATTTGTGAAATTTGAATATTTTAATATTTAATTGACGAGTAAAAATAGTCATTTTTCAAACAGTCTCGGATTTCGACGAAACCAGTTTCATTGGATCCATAATGTTAAGTTATTGTAAGGTTTCAAATTTCGTGCCAATCGGATTTACCGTTTGTCCGGGGCAAGACAAAACGCATAGAAATCGTTTTAATCGATTTAATTTTAATTTGATCGTTTAATTCCGTAACTCGCACATATGATCGAATTAGTTCCCGAAACATATTCCATTGTGTCCGGAATGCGGGTAAAACCTTAGAAACGTCAGCCGACACGCTTCGTTTGGAGTTCAGAAAATTTCGAGTGAATAGTGTTTTGAAAATTTCTATAAAAGGACTTGTTTTTCTCATTTTGCATCAAAACCCTACTTCAGCTCGGTCTGGCCGCCATTCTTTGTGTCAATGGCCAGAAATGCTCATCATTCTTCCCTCATTTTCTCTAAATCCGTCAATCTATACAAAAAGTTTTCAACTACAACATTGAAAATCACGACGAGATCTTCGAGATCAACGGTGGAGATTGGATTTCAAGCTACGGATCGACGTGAATTTGGCCACAAACGTGCACGTTTATTCACGTTTTTTCTTGGGATTTGGGCAGCCGAGTTCAACGCCATTCGTGACGTGGGTGGAGTAGAGCAATGCCTTCCATTCGGCGGTGGCTGATAGTCGTGAAGACGAGTGTAGAGGGCTCGATAATTGATCAAAGGAGGCGGCAATGGGTTTCACGCGTTCGTTCAAAGCCTGGTAGGCGCGATGGGGAAGAAGAGGAAAATCACGGCCTTGATTCTAGGGTTGAGGAACGAACGGCCCAGATTGAAAACGAGGTTTAAAAATAAAAATAAAAATTGAAATTGATTTATATAAATTCGTTCAAAGTTTAAAATATCATAACATTGTCATACGAGGTCGGAATTTGACGAAACAACTTGTGTTGGGTTCGTTTTGTCGAGCACTACGCAATGGAGCTGGATTGGAATTGTTTGGAGCTAGTGATAATTTTGAGTAAAATTAAACGCGTGTTTAATTTTATTTGAAATAAAATACTGCAACTGTTATTGAAAGCAAGGTGAGAACTCCTCACTCAATCGAATTGTGTTACGATTTAAATTTTAAATAGTTAGATTTAAAATTGTTGATAGTGTTGATTATGTGTTTGGATAATGATTGATGATTGGTCGAATTGAAATAGACCATATACGCTGCATATTAAGCGGAGGTTATTATATTAAAAACATATACCGCGATATTCCACCGTGAAGTAGAATTGGTATTATATATGTATTTGGAGTTGATTTCCCGCATTATATTGTGGATGAGATCCTATTGCGCCGCATAATAGCGGATAATATTTTATAAATCCCATATACCGCGATATTCCACCTCGAAGTAGAATTGGTATTGTGCTAACATCTGTGGATGCAGGGAAACAGGTTGGAGGGATCTAACTGGATTCCTCAAACATTTGAATTTGTTTCATATGTTGTGTGTTGATTATTTATAATCTCCGTGTGATTATCTTTGTGATTGAAATTGGTGAAGGCTACGGTTTAGCCGGATATATTTTTGGTATCGTTGGATACCGGAAATAGATAAAATTGGATTTTCGAAACTCAAGTTGAAAATTTATCGAACAATTTATTTTTGAGAATTGGATAAATTTAAAAGGAGTTTTAAAAGATAAAGTTATTTTTTGAACCATATTGAACAAAATTTCAAATTACGGGGAAAAGGTTTAATAAATGGATTTCGATTAATATTATTATAAGTTGAAGAATTTATTAAAAAGTTGGATTTTTAAATAGATTTGAAGAGATAAAGAAATTTATTTAAAAAGGAAATGATTTTGTAAATTCAATGGAAATTTATAAGGATATGTAATGATTTGTGATATATCCTGATTTGTGTTGTGATCTGTAATTTGTATATATGTGATATATATATATATATATATATATATATATATATTTGTGATCTGTGAATGAATAGATAAGCGTTATAGTTTATACCGCTTATCAATTATATTTATATATTTGATCTGTGATGGTTGAATGTTGTTGCACTATTGTGTTAAACTCTTGGACTACACAATACACATACAAATGTGGATTACACGTGGAAATCGGTTAAGTCACAGATTTTTGACAATTCTAAAGATTGAATTTTTGAATCCAAAATAGTTTTGGAATTGAAATTGAAAGTTTTTCAAAGTGAGTTTCAGAAATAAGAGTTATTTTAAATAACTTAATAAAATTGGAATTTGAATCATTTGATTTAAATTTTGAATTCAATATCTTGAAATTGAATTCAATAATTTGGGAATTTTGGTCTAAAAGATTGTACCAATTATAAATGTGTTTTGTATGGGTTTTTAACCATTTAAAATATGGTTTTGGAAATTTAAATTTAAATCCAAGTTTTATACTTGGATGGCTTTAACTTGTGTAATTGTAACCAGCTTTTCCCAAAACGAAAACTATCTGTTTTCAAATAATAATAGCTTTCATAAAGTGAAAAGATTTCCAATTTGTATCGAAACATTTCAAGTTGAAATGAAATTGTAAATAGTTTGAGAAAAACTATGAATTAACATTTGTGAAGATGATTAAGCTTTATTTTGGAATCAAAGAATATTTTAAAGGGTGTATGCGACGCCCCACCTCTATGCTCACAATGACAAAGAGTATTAAAAGAATACTGTCTGTTATTACGAAGAATAAGGCTGGATAGGAGCGGCCATCCGTAGTTGGGCCTTACACTAGTATTGGTTACCTCGATAGGAGTGGTATATATTTTTATTTTTCATATTTTATTTATTTACTCCCATCGACATACCCAATTTGTGACGCCCCACCTCTATACCCATGCTAGCCAAGGACACTACGGGGTAATGCCGTCAACTAGCACGGAGAATAAGGCTGTTGATGAGCGACCATCCGTGTAATTTCTTTGTGCGAGCACCGATATGTCAGATAGTATAGCATGTATTTCATTTGAGGAGGAAATCCGACATACCGATACAAACTCAAAGCTACTACACAGTGGCTATAAGGACTTCGGAAACAAATATAGAAATAAACATAACACAAATCAGTCACAGACAATTCATATCACAAAGGCGGAAATAGATATGAATATAACACATGAAAGTGTACATCAGAGTAGTGGTCAAATAAGATCCACAATAACACAAAAGAATAGATACAAGTGCAAGACAATAGAATATGAATACATCAAGGAGTCTAATCTCAAATGTATACAACAAAACTACTAAACTAGAGTAGTTAGCCAAAAGTCAGATGATGGTTCCAGATAGGAAGTCATGAAGAAGCACCTGTAAAATCTCAGTCTGACCCGAGTATTATTTAAGAAGAAAATAATAAACGGATCAGTCTAGCTATAATTATCAGATAAAATGAGATATAAGAAGAGATATAATAAAAATGTATGATAACCAAAAAGGTCATACCTCGACAAGTATACATTAGAAAATCAACAAAGGAAAATCATACAAATATCTCACGAATCTCATAGCATAAAAAGAATGTCATATTCTTTATTTAATTCACCAAGCCACAATAAATGACATACATATTAATGCCAACTGAAAAAGGTGGTGAAACATAAATTCCAGAAATCACATCGAGAAATCCAGAAATCACAAGAAAAGAGGATGTCCAATCCCATAAACTGAACATCGACGCACCTAGAAAGATACGCCCCATGTAAAGTCTAGCATCGATACACCTAGAAAGATGCACCACATGCAAAGTCGAACATCAAAGCACCTAGAAAGATACGCCCCATGCTCTAGCATCGATGCACCTAGAAAGATACGCCCCATACATAAATAAACATCGACGCACCTAGAAAGATACGCCCCATGTAATGTCTAACATCGATGCACCTAGAAAGATACACCCCATGCAAAGCCGAACATTGACGTACCTAGAAAGATACGCCCCATGCATAGACGAACATCGACGCACCTAAATAGATACGCCCCATGTCCCGACTTATTGAGCCGATTGCTCCACGAAGTAAATAAACATCGACGCACCTAAATAGGTACGACCCATGCGAGAAGTGAGACGAAGCTCATTAAAACGAGGAACAGTCCTCCACGTGGACAAAGAAACATCACACGTTGCTAGTCTAAACCATAAAGTGATCATCATCGATCATCAAGAAGTGTCAATCACACCAAGCTAGTAAATATATGAGTTTAGCTTCTTGTCCCATAACCACTTGCTTAACTTAAATATTTACGAACAAGTTGTAGGTCTTCACTAGAAAATTGTCACAAAAGGGTTCAATCGAACAAGTCCAAGAGCTAACCGACAAAGTGAACGCGAGCGTTTCATACCACTCGTTTTACTAAGTCGTTTAATTCGATTTCTCAACCGAGTGAAGTAAAGGCTTGTATATACTAGTAGATTAGAAAACGGTTTGATAAACGAGTTTGGTATTGAAAATAGAGTTGAAAACATTTTGATGAAAGGGTTTTGATATTTACTACTAGTATTAAAACCTTCATATCCTTAGAGTGACAAGTCACAAAACGATTATTGAAACAAATCGAATCACAAGAATTCACATTTCGATAACATGAATCAAACCAAGGAAATCGATATCAAATCGATCAAATAGAAACACCAAAAATCCAGAAAAGAAATCATCATAGTTGATATTAATTGACAATAACTATATGGAAAATCAAAAATCGATAAATTTGGAAATCCATATAAAAATAGACTAATTTCCAGAAATCAATAGCCACAGACGTCTGTGTGAAATCCACAAACATCTGTCACCTGTTTCGGGAAATATCTTTCCTGAAGCCACAGACGTCTGTGGAAAGTCCACAGACGTCTGTCACCTGTTTCGGGAAATAATTTCCTGAAGCCACAGACGTTTGTGGGAAGTCCACAGACGTCTGTCACCTGAAGCAGGGCAGAATTTGCAAAGCCCATAAAAGGGCAAACCTACACAACTTCTCGGATTCGGGGCGATTGAATGAGAAACAACGACAAAGGATTTATGCCAAGTGGTAACCCAGCCCTATAAGCTCTTTGAAACACCACCAAAAGCATGTTCATAAATCAAAGCAAGGATTTTCAAAGTTTTAACTTCCAAAACACCAAAAATTGAAATGTTCACCGAATCAATCCAAACCAAAATCAAATGAACATGAAAGGGTGTTAGGAATCCATACCAAGTAATCAAGGATAGTTATAGACATAGATGTGAGATAAAAATCTCACCTTTGAACCAAACAAATGAAGAAGAAGCTTTTAAAACAAGCCAAGATCAATTCCTCTTCAATAACAACTCAAGAAGCTTAAATCTAAGCTTTAAAAGAAGAACATTCCCAAAGTTAGGTTTAGGAATTTCTGAAATTGGAAGGAGAAAGAGTTGGAGAAGAAGAAGGAGATGCTTACCAAAGGGTTCTCTTTGAATTTGGAGCTAGAAGTTGGATTTGCTAATGAAGACTAGGGTTTTGAATTTCTATTTCCCATTCTCTTCCACCATTGTTGCTTTAGAACTGAAAAGAGGAGGAAGTGAGAGTGAATGGGGAGGAGGGGTTCAGATTTGAGTATAAGTTAGCTAGTGGGCTGAACCCAAACCCAAAGTCCAAAGTGAAAAAGTAGCAAAATTCTACTAACTCCAAACATATCGAAGCTTATACTCAAAAAGGTCGCAAACGGCATTTTGAACTCAATGGAAGTGGTCTCGAGTCCCAATTTGACTGTTTTCTAAAAGTAGGTTTTCGGACTAAAATCCGATGAACGATGAAATATTTAAATAAAATATTTAAATATACAATTGATAAATATGCGGGTTGTTATAGACTTCCCTCCTTAAAGAAATTGCGTCCTCGCAATACTTAAGAAGAAAATAAAGAGTAACAACCATAAAAGCATATCATCACAAAAGAAAGTTTGAAATAAGAAGTTCACCGTAAAGAGCACGAAAGAGTAAGTCCGGACGTGTTCGCTCGACGAATCCTATGTATTCCTAAGAGCAATCCTTGGGATTTGAGAACCATTGAACTTTCATAAGAAAAACATCTTTATTTCGAAGGCGCTCAACCTCCGAAGCAATGATGCGAATAGAATGTTGCTCATAAGTCAAATAGGCGAAACTTCAATTTCCACCATAACGCCGGGCTCAAGAATAAAAATCGAAATCCCAAAGGCATTTCTGTAGTTGAAAGACGTGGAAAACGTCATGAATAACAGAAAATTGAGCCGGGGCAACGGCGTAGTATAATAACAATACGCCCGAGAAACTGGAAACACGAATAACTCCGAACATCGACGTAGTACAATAACGGTACGTCCAATGAACATAAACTCAAATAATTCGGAACATCGACGTAATACAAAAAAGGTACGTCCAATGAACCGAACACCATAAAAGAACATCGGATGCGAGTCCATAAAAGTAATGAGATAAAGCTCAATAAAACAAAGTATATCAAAACGCCCGATGAACTTGATAAAAAGATAATTCCATTCAGACATCATCAAAGAAACAAATACTTGTTGTTTGCAACTAAGGATATTGGCAACACGATTTTCCCTTTCGGGAGTATAAAGAATATTAAGATCATAAGATGCAAGGAACTCAAGCCAATATTAAGTTCCTTATGAGAAAATAAATATTCCAAAGATTTATGATCGGGGTAGGGGACAAATTTCTCCCCAAAAAAAATAATGATGATGCCAAACTCTAAAAGCGAAAACAATAGCCGCGAGCACTAGATCATGAGTGGCATACCTAGTCTCGATCGACTTTAATGATTTAGAAGCACAAGTGATAGCACGTTCTCTTTTGCAAGAGAACGGCATCCAAACCAATACGATTAGCATTGGTACAAAAGATAAAGTCTGGGTTCCCTTCGGGAATCACAAGAATAAGAGTATCGAAAAGAAAGAATTTCTTTTAAATGATCTTCTTTCCCGAAAAGCTAAAACTCTCAAAATTAAATTTATCTTTATGTAATAATCTTTTCAGAAAAATTTACATCTTACAAGTCAATTCACTGTGTCTGATTGTCTCATCATAGCGTTTAGGAAATTCATATCGATAACGTTGATCAAGCGCACCGACCAAAATTCTTAAAGCACTCAATGGGCAATACAATCACAAAATCATATTCTATATGATAAACATGTCTCTTAGAAGTTTTAAGAATATTCTTTGCTCATTGAAGAGCAAATTCCAATTATACTTATAAATAAATCTTATGAAAAAGATTTGCAAAATTTTAAATTGCGATTTCCATCCAAAATCAATAAATACAAAAATGAAGTCATCGAGATATTCGTAGAATACTTGATTCATAAAATGGATGAAATATGCTGGACAAACTGGATGACATAATAAGTCATTCATAAGTTTCATAACGAGTGCAGAATGCGGTAAATGGAATGCTAACTCCCGCAACTCGTAGCAAATGAAAATCGGTGGCAAGGTCGAACTAAAAAGACCTTAACATCACTCAAAAGATTTCTTAGGCGATAATCCTAAGACAAGCTCAAATCACCGGAAATTCTCAAACTACATGAATGAGAGAAATAATACTTTCCTCATCAGGTGAGCTTTAAAGAATAAAATGATGCCATCAAATTGGAATCAAAATCACAAAGGAAAAACATAAATCTGCTTAACAGATTGAAAATGTCGAAGATGAATAGACCACACGGGACAAAGGATATGACTTCATAATAATTAAGCCAATCCTTACAAAAGTCAATTCCGAAGCATAAGTAAAAATCGGCTCGGAAAGAAAAATCACATAAAATAATTTCGACATCAATAAAAAGCAAATTGAGTGTTGCGGATCCACCAACCGGATTCGCAATCCTCAAAGAAGTCAACAAGCCCTAAAATGTCTAAAGAAAAGGAATCAACAAGTTCTTTTGTTATAAAATAATGAGACGAAACCCATATCAAAAAGAACTCGAATAAAATGATCACAAAATAAATGTCATCAAGGATAGAATGGATACCTTGACCAAGAGAAGAGTCACTAGGGGCTTGAACAACATTTAGCTTTCCCTCTCTCTTGTTTGGAAGTTTGGGGCATGAAGATAAAAGATGTCCCGAACCTTTGCAATAACGACAAAAAAATGGTTTAGGACACTCATTTGCATAGTGGTCCGTAGAACCACAATTATAGCATCGTCCACGACTAGAGGTAGGAGACTTTGTTATCGAAGTTTCTTGCTTCTCCTTTTTGTTGGGATTGGGATTGGGGCCTTTAAATTTGATAGGCCTTTTCATGTTGTTGTTGAAGTTTTGTTTAGCACCCACAACTTCAACATCACACTCTTTATCGGCCTCTTCAAGACGAAGAGCGATATTAATAAGCTGATCGAAAGAAACTTCCAATTTTAGAAGTAATGGCTTCTTGATATTCTTATTCAAGCCATAAACAAATCTCTGATTTTTCTTCAATGGGGTATTAATGTATTCAACCTCGTATTTAGAAAGAGATTCGTAAGATGCGACGTAGTCCATCACAGAAGATCCACCTTGAACAAGGTCGATAAAACGCCGAGCCAAGGTTACTTTTTCAGCCTCCGGCACAAATTTCAATTCGAATCTCTCCCGGAATTGCTCCCAAGTGAGATCCGCTTCAACGATTTCAGAAATAAGAAGTTCGTACCAATTCAATGCTCTTTCTTGGAGCATGCTAGAAGCCACTTGGACTCGGTGGAGATAAACAAGATTCATGCGAGAAAAGATGCGGTCGCATGATCTAAGCCAAGCTTGGATTTCAATGACACTCTCGAATCCCCGGAATGACCTTCCACCCAAATCGGTATAATCTCTACACAAGCGTGCAAAACCGGATCTAGGATGAGTAGGCTCTGGAATGGGTCCGATATCTTGAGCATTCTTAACAAGATCTAGAAGCTGCTGGGCAGACATAAATACTCCCTCCTGAAGAGTAGCACTGGATTGACCGACGTTGGTACGGCCAGATCTAACCATTTCTTTTCTTTAAGAAAGAAAGAAAAGAGAAAAAGGTCAATCTCAGAATGAAAATCAAACAAACTTGATTGATAAAACAAGGAATCATAAAATGAAATAGGATAGAACGGTACGATGACCCGAATCAAATCCTATGGCACAATTTCTAAGAGAGACTTAGGACAATGATCCTTCCAAGATTATTCTACATTGTTCCGAAGTTTGGCTCTGATACCAAGCTGTGATGCCCCACCTCTATACCCACGCTAGCCAAGGACACTACGGGGTAATGCCGTCAACTAGCATGGAGAATAAGGCTGTTGATGAGCGACCATCCGTGTAATTTCTTTGTGCGAGCACCGATATGTCAGATAGTATAGCATGTATTTCATTTGAGGAGGAAATCCGACATAATGATACAAACTCAAAGCTACTACACAGTGGCTATAAGGACTTCGGAAACAAATATAGAAATAAACATAACACAAATCAGTCACAGACAATTCATATCACAAAGACGGAAATAGATATGAATATAACACATGAAAGTGTACATCAGAGTAGTGGTCAAATAAGATCCACAATAACACAAAAGAATAGATACAAGTGCAAGACAATAGAATATGAATACATCAAGGAGTCTAATCTCAAATGTATACAACAAAAACTACTAAACTAGAGTAGTTAGCCAAAAGTCAGATGATGGTTCCAGATAGGAAGTCATGAAGAAGCACCTGTAAAATCTCAGTCTGACCCGAGTATTATTTAAGAAGAAAATAATAAATGGATCAGTCTAGCTATAATTATCAGATAAAATGAGATATAAGAAGAGATATAATAAAAACGTATGATAACCAAAAAGGTCATACCTCGACAAGTATACATTAGAAAATCAACAAAGGAAAATCATACAAATATCTCACGAATCTCATAGCATAAAAAGAATGTCATATTCTTTATTTAATTCACCAAGCCACAATAAATGACATACATATTAATGCCAACTGAAAAAGGTGGTGAAACATAAATTCCATAAATCACATCGAGAAATCCAGAAATCACAAGAAAAGAGGATGGCCAATCCCATAAACTGAACATCGACGCACCTAGAAAGATACGCCCCATGTAAAGTCTAGCATCGATACACCTAGAAAGATGCACCCCATGCAAAGTCGAACATCAACGCACCTAGAAAGATACGCCCCATGCTCTAGCATCGACGCACCTAGAAAGATACGCCCCATACATAAATAAACATCGACGCACCTAGAAAGATACGCCCCATGTAATGTCTAACATCGATGCACCTAGAAAGATACACCCCATGCAAAGTCGAACATTGACGTACCTAGAAAGACACGCCCCATGCATAGACGAACATCGACGCACCTAAATAGATACGCCCCATGTCCCGACTTATTGAGCCGATTGCTCCACGAAGTAAATAAACATCGACGCATCTAAATAGGTATGACCCATGCGAGAAGTGAGACGAAGCTCATTAAAACGAGGAACAGTCCTCCACGTGGACAAAGAGACATCGCACGTTGCTAGTCTAAACCATAAAGTGATCATCATCGATCATCAAGAAGTGTCAATCACACCAAGCTAGTAAATATATGAGTTTAGCTTCATGTCCCATAACCACTTGCTTAACTTAAATATTTACGAACAAGTTGTAGGTCTTCACTAGAAAATTGTCACAAAAGGGTTCAATCGAACAAGTCCAAGAGCTAACCGACAAAGTGAACGCGAGCGTTTCATACCACTCGTTTTACTAAGTCGTTTAATTCGATTTCTCAACCGAGTGAAGTAAAGGCTTGTATATACTAGTAGATTAGAAAACGGTTTGATAAACGAGTTTGGTATTGAAAATAGAGTTGAAAACATTTTGATGAAAGGGTTTTGATATTTACTACTAGTATTAAAACCTTCATATCCTTAGAGTGACAAGTCACAAAACGAATCACAAGAATTCACATTTCGATAACGTGAATCAAACCAAGGAAATCGATATCAAATCGATCAAATAGAAACACCAAAAATCCAGAAAAGAAATCATCATAGTTGATATTAATTGACAATAACTATATGGAAAATCAAAAATCGATAAATTTGAAAATCCATATAAAAATAGACTAATTTCCAGAAATCAATAGCCACAGACGTCTGTAGGAAATCCACAGACGTCTGTCACCTGTTTCGGGAAATATCTTTCCTGAAGCCACAGACGTCTGTGGAAAGTCCACAGACGTCTGTCACCTGTTTCGGGAAATAATTTCCTGAAGCCACAGACGTCTGTGGGAAGTCCACAGACGTCTGTCACTTGAAGCAGGGCGGAATTTGCAAAGCCCATAAATGGGCAAACCTACACAACTTCTCAGATTCGGGGCGATTGAATGAGCAACAACGAAAAAGGATTTATGCCAAGTGGTAACCCAACCCTATAAGCTCTCTGAAACACCACCAAAAGCATGTTAATAAATCAAAGCAAAGATTTTCAAAGTTTTAACTTCCAAAACACCAAAAATTGAAATGTTCACTGAATCAATCCAAACCAAAATCAAATGAACATGAAAGGGTGTTAGGAATCCATACCAAGCAATTAACGATAGTTATAGACATAGATGTGAGATAAAAATCTCACCTTTGAACCCAAACAAATGAAGAAGAAGCTTTTAAAACAAGCCAAGATCAATTCCTCTTCAAAAAGAACTCAAGAAGCTTAAATCTAAGCTTTAAAAGAAGAACATTCCCAAAGTTAGGTTTAGGAATTTCTGAAATTGGAAGGAGAAAGAGTTGGAGAAGAAGAAGGAGATGCTTACCAAAGGGTTCTCTTTGAATTTGGAGCTAGAAGTTGGATTTGCTAATGAAGACTAGGGTTTTGAATTTCTATTTCCCATTCTCTTCCCCCATTGTTGCTTTAGAACTGAAAAGAGGAGGAAGTGAGAGTGAATGGGGAGGAGGGGTTCAGATTTGAGTATAAGTTAGCTAGTGGGCTGAACCCAAACCCAAAGTCCAAAGTGAAAAAGTAGCAAAATTCTACTAACTCCAAACATATCGAAGCTTATAATCAAAAAGGTCGCAAACGGCATTTTGAACTCAATGGAAGTGGTCTCGAGTCCCAATTTGACTGTTTTCTAAAAGTAGGTTTTCGGACTAAAATCCGATGAATGATGAAATATTTAAATAAAATATTTAAATATACAATTGATAAATATGCGGGTTGTTACACAATTCTAGTATAAAACGAACTACGATGGTTCATAATAGTTTAGGACAATATATATAATAATAACACAGATAAGCTAAATGCGGAACACATATAATAAAAGTCTCATATATATATAACTGATGTCAGTTACAATACATTTGACACAATACATATGATACAACTACAACTGTCGACTCTGGAAGTTATATATATAAGTACATTATCGAATAAAATACATGAATACATATCAACCTAGATCAGATACACTGACTACTACAAAATGACGACGACTACTCCAAAAGATATGAAGAGACTTCATAGCTCAAGCAGCAACCCAAAGCAAGATATCTACAACCTGTAATAACTCGGTCTGACCCGAGTATTAAATTCAAAAGAAAATAATACACTGGTCAGTCTAATTCAAACTCAGTTATTAATGCGCAGAAGCAATAATAATTAAATAACCAAATAGACGACAGTCACAGAAATCTCGTCTATCCAATCCTTTAACAAGGAAATCGGATAACGGTAGATATAACACTAAATTGTGTTAAACAACACATCAGCAATTTCAAATCATCAATAAAGATAATTAAAAAGGTTATCAATGAAGATAATACGAAAACCACAGAATTGCCTAAACAGCAATTAACAACAAAATAATCAATACTGTTTGGCTGCAATGCACGCTCGCGTGCACTGCCTCGCCACTACAGAGATGAAATACACAAAAGATCAATGAATCAGGAACAAATGGCATCAAATCAAATCAAAATGAACCAGATGGAACTGCAACAGCATCCACCCAGTAACCATCAAATGAACGAAGTGCACACAAATGGACAATGAAAACTCCCAATCGAGCACGAGGTCAAACCCGAGCTTTAAAGCTGGATTCAACACATGTGCGCTACAAAACATCATAAAACCGTCGAGCTTAAAATTCAAATACAACCAAACAGTGCAGTGATGGATATGCAACCAAATGCCACCAAGTGAATATGATAACACAACACATCAAATGAAACAGTACCAGCATAATCCAGAATATACATGAAACAACTATGCAACTGTGAAACTGGATCGGGCAAAGCATAGATGAACACATAAACAAATATGATCTGGATCGAATCAACAAGACAACATCACACTACCGTGAACAGGCAAACAAGTCAAGGAAGCAACCAGACTCCGAGTCGAGACAGACCAACACCAAAACAATATGAATCAAGACAATGTCAACAAGCTCGAATGAATCAAAGTGCAGACAGTACAAAACCAAGTAAAGCAGACTACCATGAGCATATATGTGTACATAAGTATATATGCAACCAGACTACAAGATGATCCAAACAAGGCTACGACTTCAAGTGTATAAGACCAGTCCACTTACAACAATGCAAACCTGATAAAAAAACAGAGGCAGTGAAACCAGAGGCAAATGTACAAAGACAAAAATAACTACAAACTATATGATGATACAGCAATGGTGCACATGTATATTTCAGTGCAACTCATCACAAACGTGTACCAGCTCAATATGCTATGCATAAGAACCAAAGCCAGAGGCAACAGACATAGTCACACTGCACCAGACCAAGGCAATAAGGAGATGACTGCATATGCACAACATGGCACAAAAACAGCACCAAACTAGTTCATGAGCAAACTAGACTATATCAACTCAACAACAACAAAATGCACAAGAACAAAATATGCAGTGGCATCAGCAATCATGAATAAGTGGTGCTCGACAAATACCAAACTGGAATGGCTATGAAAATGTGTAACAATCAATCACATATATACATACATGAATGCCTATATATATATATGAAGCAATGCCACAGTCAAGTATGCTACAAATATGAAAGATCACATGCCGAAGCCATGGAATAGCAGACCAAAGTCAAAGCAAACATATCACAAAATCATGGAACAATAGAAGCCGATGCCAACAGAGAATTAAAACCAACTATGAACAATGCCAAAGTCATGGAACGGTTCAAAATCAATACCAAAACAAAATCAACATAAAGGTAACTAATAGTATCAGATACTCAAGTCCAGTGCACACGTACAGCCTACAGAAATTCAAAAATCAAGTCGAAGTCGAGAACGAACAAGTCAATTCTTCACCTCAAAGCCAAAAGAGTTCAAAGCCGATGCCAACAGAGCTAAGTCAGATAAATCTCAAGCAAACAACATAATTCGAACGGCGAGCAAAATGAATCGACAAACTCAAACACTTGAATACAAACGAAAATCACAGAATTCGAACCCTAATTAAACTCGAGATGTGAATTAGATGTGAGTGGATCACTCACCTTTGTCGAAGAACCCATATCCAATCGCAACCGAAGTCCTCCTCTTCCCCCCCTTCAGATCGCCATTGCACGAATTGAAGAAAGCAACGATCGACAAAGCTTTCGATCGAGATAATCATAGTCGCGACTTCAAAATCTTGAAGCCCTAATTTCAGAAAGAAGACGAGGCCGCCATTTTTTTTCTTTTCGTTCTGGATAGGGTTGCGAAGAGAAGTCAATGGGGATGAAGGAACGGTCATCTGATTTTGATAATAATCCCAACCCCAAAGCAAAAGAACGTGGGCCAAAATAAAGCCCGCCTAACTCTTTTACAAATTTAAAAAGAATTTCAACCCAATTCAAAACTCTCAACAGCAATTAGCCAGCGAAATTTAATCGTCTAACGACGATGATTAATTGATGCGAAATCCCGGGTTGTTACAGACTCCCCTTCTTATAAAAATTGCGTTCCCGCAATTTTCATAATTATCGTCAATAACTATTATTCTTCTAACATAAACTGGTTAAGCTAGAAAAATAAAGGTCAAGAATATAAACGCCAAAGAAATCTTTTAATTTCAGAAAAGAAATTCACAAATTCTCAACAAAATCTAACTATCAAATAGATAATCAGAAAACAACAAAACCGAATAAATACAATTATCAACAATATCTAATTTTTCAATTAGATGATTAGAATACAGAAATCACAAAACAACAATATCTAATTATCGACACAATAATTAGAAAACAGCAAAATCTAATTATCAGCAAAGATAATTAGAAAACACAAATCACAAATCGCAAAACTGCAAATATCTAGTTATCCAACAAATAACTAGAAAACACGAACCTCATAATCAGCAAACTCTAACTATCAACAGAGATAGATAGGAAACAGCAATTCAATATAATCAACATAATCTAGAATCAATTAGAGACTAGAAAATCTCATAATCAACAAAACTATCAAATATCCAATTATAAAAAACGATAATCAGAAAACACAAATATCTAATTATCAAAAATGATAATCAGAAAACATTAGATAATCAGAAATCTCAAATCAACAAATATCTAATTATCAAAAACGATAATCAGAAATCAACAAATATCTAATTATCAAAAACGATAATCAGAAAACAACAAATATCTAATTATCAAAAACGATAATAAGAAATCACAAATCAACAAATATCTAATTATCAAAAACGATAATCAGGAATCACAAATCAAAAAATATCTAATTATCAAAAACGATAATCAGAAATCTCAAATCAACAAATATCTAATTATCAAAAACGATAATCAAAAATCTCAAATATCTAATTATCAAAAACGATAATCAAAAATCTCAAATATCTAATTATCAAAAACGATAATTAGAAATCTCAAATATCAAATTATCAAAAACGATAATCAGAAATCAACAAATATCTAATTATCAAAAACGATAATCAGAACTCATATCACCAAATATCTAATTATCAACAAAGATAATTAGAAATCACAAATCAACAAATATCTAATTATCAAAAACGATAATCAGAAATCTCAAATCAACAAATATATCAAAAATGATAATCAGAAAACATCAGATAATCAGAAATCTCAAATCAACAAATATCTAATTATCAAAAACGATAATCAGAAATCAACAAATATCTAATTATCAAAAACGATAATCAGAAAACAACAAATATCTAATTATCAAAAACGATAATCAGAAATCACAAATCACAAATCAACAAATATCTAATTATGAAAAACGATAATCAGAAATCTCAAATCAACAAATATCTAATTATAAAAAACGATAATTAGAAATCTCAAATATATAATTATCAAAAACGATAATCAGAAATCTCTAATATCTAATTATCAAAAACGATAATCAAAAATCTCAAATATCTAATTATCAAAAATGATAATCAGAAATCAACAAATATCTAATTATCAAAAACGATAATCAGAACTCATATCAGCAAATATCTAACTATCAACAAAGATAATTAGAACTCAAATCAGCAAATATCTAATTACCACAAACGATAATCAGAACTCAAACCAGCAAATATCTAATTATCACAAATGTTAATCAGAACTCAAATCAGCAAATATCTAATTATCACAAACGATAATCAGAACTCAAATCAGCAAATATCTAATTATCACAAACGATAATCAGAACTCAAATCAGCAAATATCTAATTATCACAAACGATAATCAGAACTCAAATCAGCGAATATCTAATTACCTGCAGATAATTAGAAACAACAAATATCTAGAAATCAATTAAGATACTCTAGAAAATCAACATAAAAGGTTGGATCGATCCCATCAGATGGCGAGTTTTAGCTACGCCGCACGTGCATCAACAAATGGCCGAAGCCTACCAAGTATTATAAATTTTTGGCGCCCATCAGATGACCCGAAGGTCCGCAGAGTGACCCGAAGGTCTAGTACTGGTATTTGACCCGAAGGTCCATCATATGACCCGAAGGTCCAACATATGACCCGAAGGTCCATCATATGACCCGAAGGTCCAACATATGACTCGAAGGTCCAACATAGTGGCTCGAAAGCACACAAAATCATCAAATCATCAAACATCAGATGTTTCAATTAACGAGTCCAGAATTAACCAAAATAGCAAACGCACATGTCCCATACCACGTGTTTTACTAAATCGTTTAAATCTCTTCATCGTTTCCTTAAAAGTGCAAAATTGTGGATTTTAAATAGTTAACATTTTACGTTCTCAAACGGACAAGTCCGGAATTAAGCGAAACAGTAAAAGTGAGGGTTCATAGTCCTCAATTTTGCTGAAGCGTTTAAATCGCTTCCTCATTCTTTTGAAAGCGCAAACTGTAAAATTTTGTATTTTAAATAAATAACATTTTACGTTCTCAAACGGACAAGTCCGGAATTAAGCGAAACAGTAAAGTGAGGGTTCATAGTCCTCAATTTTGCTGAAGCGTTTAAATCGCTTCCTCATTCTTTTGAAAGCGCAAACTGTAAAAAATTTAAAACAATTTTCAGAATACATGTTTAAAACAGCAACATATGTAGTAATTTCGATAAGGAAATCGCACTTCTCAAAACACCGTAAAAACGGATATCAATCAGCATTGCGGAATTACCGCTTGAAAATCCACCTTAAAATTGACGGTTATTGAAGTCAAAGCGACAGTAATTTTGAAACGTCAAAATCTCATCAAAATAATTCGCATCAAAATATAATACCAGTGAATTTTCATTCATTAAAAATGTCAACAAAACACCATGCTTCAAAAATTTAACATCGGTGTAAAAATCCCGTTATAAAAGTAACGTCAACAAAATACGTTCAAACCAAACATCGGTTCAACGTAAAATTAATGTGGTAACGTGCAACTCAAATCTGCAGGTACACTACAAAATGAACAAAGAAATCACTAGATTATATCTTCAATGAAGATAATTTAAAACAGCAAAATCTCAACAAAAATCACATAACTGCAATCGCTTCGAATCCTCAAATCGGATTCGAAATTTTCAAAGAAACATAATAAGCCCAGCTATGTAAACAACAAATGAAATTTATTTCAATTTCATATTTTGGTTTTTTTTAATCAAAAAGGTTATCAACTTTACTCAGCGAAGACAGTGTCACTGCTTCCGCTGCGCACTCTAATAAACAGTCACAAATTAATATCTGATTGATTGTTTATAGAACGTTTTGGTCAACATGTAACTTGATTGTTAAGCGAAACATTTCATTATCTGATTGATTGTTTATAACACATGTAACTTGATTGTTAAGCGAAACATTTCATTAAGTCTTTTATTACTTCTTTCGAAAATCCCGCCTAACTCTTTTACAAATTTAAAAAGAATTTCAACCCAATTCAAAACTCTCAACAACAATTAGCCAGCGGAATTTAATCGTCTAACGACGATGATTAATTGATGCGAAATCCCAGGTTGTTACAGTGTATCTTTTATATTATAAAAGACTTGAATTGTGAATAGTTTTGAAAGCTATAAATTAAATCTTGGTTTAAAGATTTAATGGGATAATCCAATTGAAATCGAAATTGATTTGGGAAATCTGTGAATGAATCTTTGTGAAACTGGGTAAACTTTGTGAAGTAAATCTTTTTGTTTAAAGATTTAAAATAGTAATTTGTTTAAACCATTTAAAGGAAATGATTTGGGTAATAAGTTGTGACTTAATTGAAATCCCTATATCCATAGGTTTTAAATATTGTGCTCACTATTCAGTTTAGCCGGGAGAGAACCTTTGTGTCATATAACCCATTCCGAATAAGTGATATGACAATATGGATAACGTTTCAAGACCGATGGTGAAGACCGGGTATTTGTGAAAATGATAGGATGACCTATCGATTGTCTCTACACTGTTAGCTACGATATAGAGATTTCCTTTGTGATGGGAAGTTCGATCGGGATTGTGAATACCCGGATTGCAAGGGCTTCATCGGAAGTGCCTTCGGTTCTGTTCGAACCCGGAATAGACTTGTATGGTTACATGTCTAACATTACATTTTGAGATATAAAGCAGATTTCTTTCAAATACATTTTTGTTCGTGGCGGAGAATTTATTCTCTTAGCTTAACACCCTTCTCTGAGACGTACGAGTTCAGAGGTTATGTAGTTGAAGGTTATCAGTGATATACTCCCAATTTGGTTGTGTGGCATGTTGAGTGTTGCTGTGTGATGATTATTTATTGATCATTTGTTGATCAAAGCATGGCTTTGTGAAAAAGCGTAGTTTTGTGGACGAGACCTCTTCGGACCTCACAACCCGGAAATGGTCGAAACAAGAATGATGCGGCAAGGTTATGAGGGTCGCTCCCTTTAGGGTATGTCATTTCCTTCTGGAAAAGGGTGGTATCATGGTATAGAACCCAGATACTTACTCATGTGGACACACTATATTTATTACTGTGTGATGTTGGTTATCAAGCGCTCGGATAAAAGTCCCAAAGGACCGGGGGATGGCATATTCATGTAGTAGTTAACTAGTGTAAGAGGTAACCCGGCCTTGTGTTGGTAGAGAGCAGGTTGACTCTCGGGACGTCCCGCCAGAGGCGTACCCATTGGCAGTAGGAAGTTTCTTAGCCTGACCATTTGTTGGAAATCCAATCAAACAATACGAGCCCTGTACGGTTTTAGTTGTAGAACCTGCCATTTAAAATGGTAGCTATAGTAGGCATAATATAATGGTACCTATGCTGGCTAAGATTATTATTATACTTTCGAAATGTTTTATGCACTATGCACTAATAATAATATCGAATGATTTTGTGTAGTAAGCATGTTTGACTATCATAAGGAGAAATCTCCTCCAATTCACGGGAGGCCTTATGGTAGTTTCATTTTCCAAAAGCATTGCTGATTTTTTTTACTTCCTTTGTTGTTGTTTTAAAGATAAATAACTGTTTTAGTTCTCACACCAGTCCCATGACTGATCTGGAGTTTATTGTTCCTTTCCTAAACTCTGGGTGCCCATAATTTTCCACACGGGCAGCCTAGAGTCAGGTTATCAGGTCATTCTGGATTCAGGAGATGCTGTGGAGCTCAGTGGCGTGCTGGATGGCGAGGCGTATCACTTGTATATGATATTATTATTCCGCTGTGTATTCTGTATGAGGACAAGTTTGTATAACTGTCCAGTGTTGTATTGTGTTGTATATTGACTCTGATGATGTTATGTAATGTATAAAATGATATAGTTCTTGATTAAAGATTATTCATTGATCTATTATATGTTGTTCCGCTGCGATATGTGAGATTCTGATATTGTTTCTGCTGTTTCTTCTTTCTTTCTTTCTGTCTTCTTCTACCTCTTCTTTTTAACCATAACAATTCGGTTTTTCCGGCATTCGATTGCTCGGCAGTTGATATAGTGGATGTATTAATGTCGATTTTCGGAAGTCGAAAACTCCGGATATGAATTTGAATTCATATCTTCAATGAACGTGGATATTCACAATTGTTGACCAAATCATAAACGGTAACCCTTAATTTTGTTAAGCAAAACGAGATATGAATTTGAGTTCAATGAAAGCTATAAATTAAATCTTGATTTAAATATTTAATGGGATAATCCAATTGAAATGGAAATTGATTTGGGAAATCTGTGAATGAATCTTTGTGAAACTGGGTAAACTTTGTGAAGTAAATCATTTTTTTAAAGATTTAAAATGGTAATTTGTCTAAACCATTTAAAGGAAAGGATTTGGGTAATAAGTTATGACTTAATTTAAATCCCTATATCCATATGTTTTTAATATTGTGCTCACTATTCGGTTTAGCCGGGAGAGGACCTTTGTGTCATATAACCCATTTCGAATAAGTGATATGACGATTTGGATAACGTTTCAAGACCGGTGGTGAAGACCGGGTATTTGTGAAAATGATAGGATGACCTATCGATTGTCTCTGCACCGTTAGCTATGGTATATAGATTTCCTTTGTGATGGGAAGTTCGATCGGGATTGTGAATACCCGGATTGCAAGGGCTTCTTCGGAAGTGCCTTCGGTTCTGTTCGAACCCGGAACAGACTTGTATGGTTACATGTCTGACATTACATTTTGAGATATAAAGCAGATTTCTTTCAAATACATTTTTGTTGGTGGCGGAGAATTTATTCTCTTAGCTTAACACCCTTCTCTGAGACGTACGAGCTCAGAGGTTATGTAGTTGAAGGTTATCAGTGATATACTCCCAATTTGGTAGTGTGGCATGTTGAGTGTTTCTGTGTGATGATTATTTATTGATCATTTGTTGATCAAAGCGTGGCTTTGTGGACGAGACCTCTTCGGACCTCACAACCCGGAAATGGTCGAAACAGGAATGATGCGGCAAGGTTATGAGGGTCGCTCCCTTTAGGGTATGTCATTTCCTTCTGGAAAAGGGTGGTATCATGGTATGGAGCCCAGATACTTACTCATGTGGACACACTATATTTATTACTATGTGATGTTGGTTATCAAGCGCTCGGATAAAGGTCCCAAAGGACCGGGGGATGGCATATTCGTATAGTAGTTACCTAGTGTAAGAGGTAACCCTGCCTTGTGTTGGCAGAGAGAAGGTTGACTCTCGGGACGTCCCGCCAGAGGCGTACCCATTGGTAGTAGGAAGTTCCTTAGCCTGACCATTTGTTGGAAATCAAATCAAACAATACGAGCCCTGTACGGTTTTAGTTATAGAACCTGCCATTTAACATGGTAGCTATACTCGGCATAATATAATGGTACCTATGCTGGCTAAGATTAATATTATACTTTCGAAATTTTTCTGCACTAATAATAATATCGAATGATTTTGCGTAGTAAGCATGTTTGACTATCATAAGGAGAAATCTCCTCCAATTCTGCGTTTGCATTGTGTGTGTGGTGGGAGGACTTATGGTAGTTTCATTTTCCAAAAGCATTGCGGATGTCTTTTACTTCCTTTGTTGTTGTTTTAAAGATAAATAACTGTTTTAGTTCTCACACCATCCCCTTGACTGATCTGGAGTTTATTGTTCCCTTTCTAAACTCTAGGTGCCCATAATTTTCCACACGGGCAGCCTAGAGTCAGGTTATCAGGTCATTCTGGATTCAGAAGATGCTGTGGAGCTCAGTGGCGAGCTGGATGGCGAGGCCTATCACTTGTATATGATATTATTATTCCGCTGTGTATTCTGTATGAGGACAAGTTTGTATAACTGTTCAGTGTTGTATATTGACTCTGATGATGTGATGTAATGTATAAAATGATATAGTTCTTGATTTAAAGATTATTCATTGATCTATTATATGTTGTTCCCCTACGATATGTGAGATTCTGATATTTTTTCTGTTGTTTCTTCTTTCTTTCTTTCTGTCTTCTTCTACCTCTTCTTTTTAACTATAACAATTCGGTTTTTCCGGCATTCGATTGCTCGGCAGTTGATACATTGGACGTATTAATGTCGATTTTCGGAAGTCGAAAACTCTGGAGCGTTACATGTGGTATTAGAGCATATGGTTAAGCGATAACTTTGGCTTTGTTGAGTGTTACTCATTAGAGATAGAGTCAGTAGTACTCTAGAATGAGTTGAGTGTAATAATAGATATAAGCGTGTATTTGTTAGTGAATATGAAATTGCTTTGTATTGTGTTGACTTATCGGTTGATTGTTTATAGATTCTGGTCGGTGCAGTCTAGCTAACTGTAATCGATAGGGGTTTCTAAACTCTTGAACGAGATGAACCGACATAGTATCATTTTAAATTGGGTAAATGAAATAATTTTACCTCGATTATATTTTGTATATAAAGGAAATAATTTTTCAGAATTATTAAAGTGTATATAAATTGATTGTTTGGTTGTTGAAAATGTAAGAATATATATAAATTAATAAAAGTTGTTTGAATAATCTAAATAAAAATAACAATTATGAAAGAATAAATTATATAAAAGCAACAATTGTATAAGTATAGAAATATAATTAAGATGATTTACAACTGTGAAATAATCTTGTATAAGTAAAGTAAAATAGTGAAATTATATGAGAAAAAGATTTATAAATGTGATTTATACATAAAAGGAAATTTTGAAAAGAATTTATGCACTGAATTCATTACTATTACTAGGAAATAATAAGGGTGATGACTGCAGCATCATCAGTATCATTTTCGAGTTTCTGTGTGATGGATTTTCTACCATAGTAAATTGGAAATTGAATTTTTGTTGTGATAAACAAAATTTGAATTTAAAATCCAAATTGAAATTGATGAATATAAGTGAAATGGGTTTTGAACTTATAATATGAGATAATAAATTTAACTTTGGTAAAGTTGGAATAAAATTGAGTTAGCATAATAAAATATGTGATTTGAAATTTAACTAAAGGAAGGTTAAATAAATTTAATTGGATTTTAACTAACTTAGGTAAGTTATTGAAATTAAAGATATAAACTTGAATGTTAAAGTAGTTATAATATGAATTTGGAAGTTTAAATAAATAAGTTGTATAACTTGGAGAATGAGAAAAGATAAGTAAAACCAAATATCAAAATGGTTAAACAATTTTGATAAGCAAAACGAGATATGAATTTGAATAAGTGATGAAATTTGACTTTGGTAAAAGTTAAATAGAATTTACTTTAGAATTGGAATCTGAATTGGATTTATAAGTGGAAATTTAAGTTAAGTTAAACAAATGATATTTGAAATGGAATATAACTTAAGTGATGTTAAATGAAGGTTATTTTGGTATCGAAGTAAAAATAATGAAGTGAATTAAATGAATGTGAACTTGAGTTATATAAATGAAATTCAACTTTATTTGTAAAATGAATTAGCAATTGAATTAATAAATGGATTGAATGTTAATCAATCGAATGTAAATAAATTGATATGGAATAATGGATGTAAGTGTTAATTCATTAAAGCTAATAATTTGGAAATTCAATGAAAGCCAATTTAATATTAAACCAATTGGAAAATTTAAAAAGTGTTGAACCAAATTGAATGTAAATTTAATAATTCGATTATGTTTGTTATGATTTGATTGTTATATGATTATTGGTCGATTGTATATAATTCATTAAGTGTTAATGAAATTGAATTAGTGAAATTGAAAGCTATGTGATGGAATTTGAATTGGAAGTGAATCAACTTGAATTTAAATTAGTGAATGTAAACTAATTGAAAATGAATAAATGAATGTCGTTGTATATGAATTGGTTGTAAACAATTACAAGTGATGTCGAAATTATATAAGTTGCTTATAAACCTTGTTTAGTATGCATTTCTTTTAATATGCATATGTTGTAGTTGTTTAAAAGAGTAAATTGTTAATAACTTTATATATGTGTCACTTACATATTTAAATTGAGTAAGTACAGGTGCCGTGGCTGCCGTTCGGCTGGTTGGGTCGTGCTAAAATGCTTAATAAATATCTGCTTTGCTTAAAAATGCTAAAAAGGTATGCCTACGCAATAAAAATAGGAAATATGAACTGTTTTTCTGCTTTTCCGACTATGTGGGTCGATGTATATATATTTATGTCTATTGTGATCCTACTACGATTGAACCACGCAAAGGAGGCTATGGCGAATTTTTCTGAAAATTTAAGGCGTTAGAAAATTTTCGGGAAATTTTGGGAAATTTGTGAAAACTAAATTTTGGTTTTGGAGTTAAAAGTTAAACGATATAGTTTGTTTTGGAAAGTATAACTAAGTATAGATTTGAAAAACTTAGTAAAGTTTTTGAAAGAGTTTAACTATTGGATTTTGGGGAAGTTGTACACTTAAGTGATTTTGAAATCTAATTTGAACGAATTGTTTGAAAAGTTAATGAATTTGGGGCATTTTTCTTACTTTGCAATTTCGAGGACGAAATTCTTTAAGGGGGGAAGATTGTAAAGACCTAGAATTTCCGTCATTTGAGATTCATATATTTAATTGATTTTAAATATTAACAAGTAAGATTTATAAGCCGAATGAATTATAATTCGAATATAGAGATTTAATTGGATAATTAAATCGACAATTTAATATTTGAAATTCCAGAAAT
Source organism: Allium fistulosum (assembly GCA_030737815.1). Classification (NCBI taxonomy): domain Eukaryota; kingdom Viridiplantae; phylum Streptophyta; class Magnoliopsida; order Asparagales; family Amaryllidaceae; genus Allium; species Allium fistulosum. Next base: position 530,235,763 of record CM060908.1, on the reverse strand, counting down.
AATTGGAAATTGGGTTTAATGTGTATAAAAATGATTTATAAAGTTATATTAAATCATATTGGAGTAAGAATGATATTATAGAACTTTTAAAATTGAATTAAAAGTTAATTTTTGAAAATTGAATATTTTAATATTTAATTGACGAGTAAAAATAGTCATTTTTCAAACAGTCTCGGATTTCGACGAAACTAGTTTCATCGGATCCGTAATGTTAAGTTATTGTAAGGTTTCAAATTTCGTGTCAATCAGATTTACCGTTTGTCCGGGGCAAGCCAAAACGCATAGAAATCGTTTTAATTTTAATTTGATCGTTTAATTCCATAACTCACATATATGACCGAATTAGCTCCCAAAACATATTCCATTGTGTCCGGAACGCGGGTAAAACCTTAGAAACGTCAGACAACATGCTTCGTTTGGAGTTCGGAAAATTTAGAGTGAATAGTGTGTTGAAAATTTCTATAAAAGGACTTGTTTTTCACATTTTGCATCAAAACCCTACTTCAACTAGGTCTGGCCGCCATTCTTTCTGTCAATGGCCAGAAATGCTCGTCATTCTTCCCTCATTTTCTCTAAATCCATCAATCTATACAAAAAGTTTTCAACTACAACATTGAAGATCACGACGAGATCTTCGAGATCAACGGTGGAGATTGGATTTCAAGCTACGGATCGACGTGAATTTGGCCACAAGCGTGCACGTTTATTCACGTTTTTCTTGGGTTTGGGGCAGCCGAGTTCAACGCCATTCGTGACGTGGGTGGAGTAGAGCAAGGCCTTCCATTCGGCGGTGGCTGATCGTCGTGAAGACGAGTGTAGAAGGCTCGATAATTGATCAAAGGAGGCGGCAATGGGTTTCACGGGTTCGTTCAAAGCCTGGTAGGCGCGATGGGGAAGAAGAGGAAAATCACGGCCTTGATTCTAGGGTTGAGGAACGAACGACCCAGATTGAAAACGAGGTTTAAAAATAAAAATAAATATTGGAATATTTCTAGGATTGCAAGGGCTTCTTCGGAAGTGCCTTCAGTTCTGTTCGAACCCGGAACAGACTTGTATGGTTACATGTCTGACATTACATTTTGAGATATAAAGCAGATTTCTTTCAAATACATTTCTGTTGGTGGCGGAGAATTTATTCTCTTAGCTTAACAACCTTCACTGAGACGTACGAGCTCAGAGGTTATGTAGTTGAAGGTTATTAGTGATATACTCCCAATTTGGTAGTGTGGCATGTTGAGTGTTGCTCTGTGATCATTATTTATTGATCATTTGTTGATCAAAGCATGGCTTTGTGAAAAGCATAGCTTTGTGGACGAGACCTCTTCGGACGTCACAACCCGGAAATGGTCGAAACAGGAATGATGCGACAAGGTTACGAGGGTCGCTCCCTTTAGGGTATGTCATTTCCTTCTGGAAAAGGGTGGTATCATGGTATGGAGCCCAGATACTTACTCATGTGGACACACTATATTTATTACTGTGTGATGTTGGTTATCGAGCGCTCGGATAAAGGTCCCAAAGGATCGGGGGATGGAATATTCGTGTAGTAGTTACCTAGTGTAAGAGGTAACCCGACCTTGTGTTGGCAGAGAGCAGGTTGACTCTCGGGACGTCCCGCCAGAGGCGTACCCATTGGCAGTAGGAAGGTCCTTAGCCTGACCATTTGTTGGAAATCCAATCAAACAGTACGAGCCCTGTACGGTTTTAGTTGTAGAACCTGCCATTTAACATGGTAGCTATAGTAGGCATAATATAATGGTACCTATGCTGGCTAAGATTAATATTATACTTTCGAAATGTTTTCTGCACTATGCACTAATAATAATATTGAATGATTTTGCATAGTAAGCATGTTTGACTATCATAAGGAGAAATCTCCTCCAATTCTGCGTTTGCATTGTGTGTGTGGCGGGAGGCCTTATGGTAGTTTCATTTTCCAAAAGCATTACGGCTGTCTTTTACTTCCTTTGTTGTTGTTTTAAAGATAAATAACTGTTTTAGTTCTCACACCAGTCCCATGACTAACCAGGAGTTTATTGTTCCCTTCCTAAACTCTAGATGCCCATAATTTTCCACACGGGCAGCCTAGAGTCAGGTTATCAGGTCATTCTGGATTCAGGTGATGCTGTGGAGCTCAGTGGCGAGCTGGATGGCGAGGCGTATCACTTGTATATGATATAATTATTCCGTTGTGTATTCTGTATGAGGACAAGTTTGTATAACTGTCCAGTGTTGTATTGTGTTGTATATTGACTCTGATGATGTGATGTAATGTATAAAATGATATAGTTCTTGATTTAAAGATTATTCATTGATCTATTATATGTTGTTCTGCTGCGATATGTGAGATTCTGATACCGTTTCTGTTATTTCTTCTTTCTTTCTGTCTTCTTCTACCTCTTCTTTTTAACCATAACAATTCGGTTTTTCCGGCATTCGATTGCTCGGCAGTTGATACAGTGGACGTATTAATGTCGATTTTCGGAAGTCGAAAACTTCGGAGCGTTACAAAAAGTTTATGGAGCAGCGCCAGAAACTCCTTGCTGATACGGGTCGAGATCAGCTAACAACGGATGAGGAGAATGCTATTTTTGAGTCAGTTATGGGTCCATCGGAGCATGGTAGACGATACGGATTTGGCAATCAATTGGTAAGTAAATAATATATTGGGTATCATATAAGTTTTCAAATTCAGCATATTGGTTTTGAGTCATTTCATTATGAAAGCATTATGCATAACCAAAATATATTAATTCGTTACTTGAATATCATTTCAAAAAAATATAATGAAAAAGACATGTTATTTAATTTAGTTTGCCTGATATATGCTATCCACATGCATAAATTTGTCACATTTACTATTAAAGAGATCAAAAGCACTGATATCTCGTAATGTAACGTACTATTATTTTTGTTAATAAATGGTTGAATCACAATTTAAAAACGGCCAAAAGAACATATTTTCAAATGTATACATTATACATGCATAAACTAAATTAAATAACATTATCACACTGCTAATCATTCACATACCTGCACATACACTTACATAATCATGCATAAACTAAATTAAATAACATTATCACACTGCTAATCATTCACATACCTGCTCTTGTAAGGGGAATGTGTTATCACATATGCTTCTTGACAATTAAAGCTTGTCAAGACTAGATATGCCATTCATGATATGGTGCTCGCGGCTATTGTTTTCGCCCTTAGAATTTGGCGTCATTATCTTTTGGGAGAGAAATTTGTTCTCTACACCGATCATAGACCTTTGAAGTATTTATTTTCTCAGAAGGAACTCAATTTGCGTCAACAATGTTGGCTCGAGTTCCTTGCATCTTATGATCTTGATATTCTTTATCTTCCCGGAAAGGGGAATCGTGTTGCCGATGTCCTTAGTCGTAAGCAACAATCGGTTGTTTCTATGATGATATCCGAATGGAATGATCTCGAGACTTTGTCCACTTGTGAGATTCGAGGTCGTGAATCCAATTCATGTTCATCTCTTGTTTTGTGTAGCCTTGAGGCTCATCCTTCTTTTTTTACCTCATTCATTTCCCCCCCTTCTATGCACATATTTCATCATTCATTTATTCCAGTGATAAATAAATATTTGATTTCATTGAATCCAAAAAAGAGACTTTTCAAGAAAAAAACTTTGTTCACTCTCATATTTTGTTTTCTTTGTTTCTCTACCCTATCAACCAAGGGTTCCTTTTTCCTTACCCTTGCATTTTCCAATATAACATCATTCTAATACTTCAAATATGTTTATTTCACCCGGATTTTTCTTTCACAACCTTATTCTCCAAGGAGAACCAGTTACTGGTATGTATGTTCCTTGATTTTATGTTTCATGTTCGTTCTATTCGTTCTTTACGGTTCAATTAAGAAAAAGTAATTTGAGCAAATTTGATACTTTATGGTATTCATTCCTAAGTTAAATAAATACACATATTGGAATCATGAGATTTATGTTTGTATGATTCATTTTTCATGTATTTTGATGTTTGATTTCTTATAATTCTAGGTGATTTTATTGGTAGGACAAATGATATGCATTAAGGAATGGGAGGATAGAGAGGAAGTCAATTAACGTTTGATTTTTGGTGGTTGTGCACAAAGGTAAATTTCTAAACAAAAGTGATTTTGCTGGTTTTTTGTTTAATGATTTATTCCTCTCGTTTTTAACCATCATTTCTTATTCAATCATAAAATTCATTGCAATCGGTAATAAGAATATCCACGTTCAATGAAATATTAGAGCACTATCTATTTTGAAAGAAGTAATGAAAGTTTTGGTCAACAATTGTTTGTATTAATCTGTTGACCAAAACTTTCAAATTCATACCCTCACTAGATTATATCTTCAATGAAGATAATTTAAAACAGCGAAATCTCAAAAAAAATCACATAACTGCAATCGCTTCGAATCCTCAAATCGGATTCGAAATTTTCAAAGAAACAAAATAAGCCCAGCTATGTAAACAACAAATGAAATTTATTTCAATTTCATATTTTGGTTTTTTTTTAATCAAAAAGGTTATCAACTGTACTCAGCGAAGACACTGTCACTACTTCCGCTGCGCACTCTGATAAACAGTCACAAATTAATATCTGATCAAAACACAATTTCACTTTTAATTTTAAATAAAGATATTTAAAAATTTCATTATAATTTCAAAACTTTAGTTTTGACTCAAAGCAAAAATAAAAACATCGACAAATAGTTGTAACACATGTTCCATCAAAGTTATGTTTTATATTATGTCCATAAACCTGGCTCTGATACCAACTATGACGCCCCACCTCTATGCTCACAATAACAAAGAGTATTAAAAGAAATACCGTCTGTTATTACGAAGAATAAGGCTGGATAGGAGCGGCCATCCGTAGTTGGGCCTTACACTAGTATTGGTTACCTCGATAGGAGGGGTATATATTTTTATTTTTCATCTCTTATTTATTTACTCCCATCGACATACCCAATTCTAGTATAAAATGAACTACGATGGTTCATAATAGTTTAGGACAATATATATAATAATAACATAGATAAGCTAAATGCGGAACACAGATAATAAAAGTCTCATATATATATATATATAACCGATGTCAGTTACAATACATTTGACACAATACATATGATACAACTACAACTGTCGACTCTGGAAGTTATATATACAAGTACATTATCGAATAATATACATGAATACATATCAAACTAGATCAGATACACTGACTACTACAAAATGACGACGACTACTCCAAAAGATATAAAGAGACTTCAAAGCTCAAGCAGCAACCCAAAGCAAGATTTCTACAACCTGTAATAACTCGGTCTGACCCGAGTATTAAATTCAAAAGAAAATAATACACGGGTCAGTCTAATTCAAACTCAGTTATTAACGCACAGAAGCAATAATAATTAAATAACCAAATAGACGACAGTCACAGAAATCTCGTCTATCCAATCCTTTAACAAGGAAATCAGATAACGGTAGATATAACACTAAATAGTGTTAAACAACACATCAGCAAATTCAAATCATCAACAAAGATAATTAAAAAGGTTATCAATGAAGATAATACGAAAACCACAGAATTGCCTAAACATCAATTAACAACAAAATAATCAATACTGTTTGGCTGCAGTGCACGCTCGCGTGCACTGCCTCTCTACTACAGAGATGAAATACACAAAAGCTCAATGAATCAGAAACAAATGGCATCAAATCAAATCAAAATGAATCAGATGGAACTGCAACAGCATCCACCCAGTAACCATCAAATGAACAAAGTGCACACGAATGGACAATGAAAACTCCCAATCGAGCACGCGGTCAAACCCGAGCTTTAAAGCTGGATTTAACATAGGTGCGCTACAAAACATCATAAAACTGTCAAGCTTAAAATTCAAATACAACTAAACAGTGCAGTGATGGATATGCAACCAAATGCCACCAAGTGAATATGATAACACAACACATCAAATGAAACAGTACCAGCATAATCCAGAATATACATGAAACAACTATGCAACTGTGAAACTGGATCGGGCAAAGCATAGATGAACACATAAACAAATATGATCTGGATCGAATCAACAAGACAACATCACACTACCGTGAACAGGCAAACAAGTCAAGGAAGCAACCAGACTCCGAGTCGAGACAGACCAACACCAAAACAATATGAATCAAGACAATGTCAACAAGCTCGAATGAATCAAAGTGCAGACAGTACAAAACCAAGTAAAGCAGACTACCATGAGCATATATGTGTACAGAAGTATATATGCAACCAGACTACAAGATGATCCAAACAAGGCTACGACTTCAAGTGTATAAGACCAGTCGACTTACAACGATGCAAACCTGATCAAAAACAAAGGCAGTGAAACCAGAGGCAAATGTACAAAGACAAAAATAACTACAAACTATATGGTGATACAGCAATGGTGCACATGTATATTTTAGTGCAACTCATCACAAATGTGTACCAGCTCAATATGCTATGCATAAGAACCAAAGCCAGAGGCAACAAACATAGTCACACTGCACCAGACCAAGGCAATAAGGAGATGACTGCATATGCACATCATTGCACAAAAACAGCACCAAACCAGTTCATGAGCAAACCAGACTATATCAACTCAACAATAACAAAATGCACAAGAACAAAATATGCAGTGGCATCAGCAATCATGAATAAGTGGTGCTCGACAAATAACAAACTGGAATGGCTATGAAACTGTGTAACAATCAATCACATATATACATACATGAATGCCTATATATATATATATGAAGCAATGCCACAGTTAAGTATGCTACAAATATGAAAGATCACATACCGAAGCCATGGAATAGCAGACCAAAGTCAAAGCAAACATATCACAAAATCATGGAACAACAGAAGCCGATGCCAACAGAGAATTAAAACCAACTATGAACAATGCCGAAGTCATGGAACGGTTCAAAATCAATACCGAAACAAAATCAACATAAAGGTAACTAATAGTATCAGATACTCAAGTCCAGTGCACACGTACAGGTTACAGAAATTCAAAAATCAAGTCGAAGTCGAGAATGAACAAGTCAAATTTTCACCTCAAAGCCAAAAGAGTTCAAAGCCGATGTCAACAGAGCAAAGTCAGATAAATCTCAAGCAAACAACACAATTCGAACGGCGAGCAAAATGAATCGACAAACTCAAACACTTAAATACAAATGAAAATCACAGAATTCGAACCCTAATTAAACTCGAGATGTGAATTAGATGTGAGTGGATCACTCACCTTTGTCGAAGACCCCAAATCCAATCGCAGCCGAAGTCCTCCTCTTCCCCCCTTCAGATCGCCATAGCACGAATTGAAGAAAGCATCGATCGACAAAGCTTTCGATCGAGATAATCATAGCCGCGGCTTCAAATCTCGAAGCCCTAATTTCAGAAAGAAGACGAGGCTGCCATTTTTTTTCTTTTCGTTCTGGATAAGGTTGCGAAGAGAAGTCAATGGGGATGGAGGAACGATCATTTGCTTTTGATAATAATCCTAGATTCCAAAGCAAAAGAACGTGGGCCAAAATAAAGCCCGCCTAACTCTTTTACAAATTTAAAAAGAAGAGGTAGAAGAAGACAGAAGCGAAACGTCCGAAAATTGTAAAGTGAATTGGAATTCAAATTCATATCATATTGAAGATATAATCTAGTTTTGATCAACAATTGTTTGTATCAGCAAAATTGAGGACTATGAACCCTCACTTTACTGTTGGATTATCCTCAATTTACTTCACAAAGTTTACCCAGTTTCACAAAGATTCATTCACAGATTTCCCAAATCAATTTCCATTTCAATTGGATTATCCCATTAAATCAAGATTTAATTTATAGCTTTCAAAACTATTCACAATTCAAGTCTTTTATAATATAAAAGATACACCCTTTAAAATCTTCTTTGATTCCAAAATAAAGCTTAATCATCTTCACAAAGGTTAATTCATAGTTTTTCTCAAACTATTTACAATTTCATTTCAACTTGAAATGTTTCGATACAAATTTGAAATCTTTTCACTTTATGAAAGCTATTATTATTTGAAAACAAATAGTTTTCGTTTTGGGAAAAACTGGTTACAATTACACAAATTAAAGCCATCCAAGTATAAAACTTGGATTTAAATTTAAATTTCCAAAACCATATTTTAAATGGTTAAAAACCCATACAAAACACATTTATAATTGGTACAATCTTTTAGACCAAAATTCCCAAATTATTGAATTCAATTTCAAAATATTGAATTCAAAATTTAAATCAAATGATTCAAATTCCAATTTTATTAAGTTATTTAAAATAACTCTTATTTCTAAAAACTCACTTTGAAAAACTTTCAATTTCAGTTCCAAAACTATTTTGGATTCAAAAATTCAATCTTTAGAATTGTCAAAAATCTGTGACTTAACCGATTTCCACGTGAAATCCACATTTGTGTGTGTATTGTGTAGTCCAAGGGTTTAACACAATAGTGTAACAACATTCAACCATCACAGATCAAATATAACAATATAATTGATAAGCGGTATAAACTATAACGTTTATCTATTCATTCACAGATCACAGATATATATATATATATATCACAGATAAACAAATTACAGATCACAACACAAATCAGGATATATCACAAAGCATTACATATCCTTATAAATTTCCAATGAATTTACAAAATCATTTCCTTTTTAAATAAATTTCTTTATCTCTTCAAATCTATTTAAAAATCCAACTTTTTAATAAATTCTTCAATAATAATATTAATCGAAATCCATTTATTAAGCCTTTTCCTCGTAATTTGAAATTTTGTTCAATATGGTTCAAAAAATAACTTTATCTTTTAAAACTCCTTTTAAATTTATCCAGTTCTTAAAAATAAATTTTTCGATAAATTTTCAACTTGAGTTTCAAAAATCCAATTTTATCTATTTCTAGTATCCAACGATACCAAAAATATATCCGGCTAAACCGTAGCCTTCAACAATTTCAATCACAAAGATAATCACACAGAGATTATAAATAATCAACACACAACATATGAAACAAATTCAAATGTTTGAGGAATCCAGTTGGATCCCTCCAACCTGTTTCCCTGCATCCACAGATGTTAGCACAATACCAATTCCATTTCGAGGTGGAATATCGCGGTATATGGGATTTATAAAATATTATCTGCTATTATGCGGCACAATAGGGTCTCATCCGCTATATAATGCGGGAAATCAACTCCAAATACATATATAATACCAATTCCACTTCACAGTGGAATATCGCGCTATATGTTTTTAATATAATAACCTCCGCTTAATATGTGGCGTATAGGGTCTATTTCAATTCAACCAATCATCAATCATTATCCAAACACACAATCAACACTATCAAAATTTTTGAATCTAACTATTTAAAATTTAAATCGAAACAAAATTCGATTGAGTGAGGAGTTCTCACCTTGCTTTCAATAATAATTGCAGTATTTTATTTCAAATAAAATTAAACACGCCTTTAATTTTACTCAAAATTATCACTAGCTCCAAACAATTCCAATCCCGCTCCATTGCGTAGTGCTTGAAAAAACAAACCCAATGCAAGTTGTTTCGTCAAATTCCGACCTCGTATGACAAAGTTATGATATTTTAAACTTTGAACGAATTTATATAAATCAATTTCAATATTTATTATTATTTTTAAACCTCGTTTTCAATCTAGGCCCTTCGTTCCTCAACCCTAGAATCAAGGCCGTGATTTTCCTCTTCTTCCCCATCGCGCCTACCAGGCTTTGAACGAACGCGTGAAACCTATTGCCGCCTCCTTTGATCAATTATCGAGCCCTCTACACTCGTCTTTACGACGATAAGCCACCGCCGAATGGAAGGCCTTGCTCTACTCCACCCACGTCACGAATGGCGTTGAACTCGGCTGCCCCAATTCCAAGAAAAACCTGAATAAACGTGCACGTTTGTGGCCAAATTCACGTCGATCCGTAGCTTGAAATCCAATCTCCACCGTTGATCTCGAAGATCTCGTCGTGATCTTCAATGTTGTAGTTGAAAACTTTTTGTATAGATTGACGGATTTGGAGAAAATGAGGGAAGAATGACGAGCATTTCTAGCCATTGACACAAAGAATGGCGGCCAAACCTAGCTGAAGTAGGGTTTTGATGCAAAATGTGAAAAACAAGTCCTTTTATAGAAATTTTAAAAACACTATTCACTCGAAATTTTCCGAACTCAAAACGAAGCATGCAGGCTGACGTTTCTAAGGTTTTACCCGCGTTCCAGACACAATGAAATATGTTTTGGGAGCTAATTCGGTCATATGTACGAGTTACGGAATTAAACGATCAAATTAAAATTAAATCGATTAAAATGATTTCTATACGTTTTGGCTTGCTCCGGACAAACGGTAAATCCGATTGACATGAAATTTGAAACCTTACAATAACTTAACATTACGGATCCGATGAAACTGGTTTCGTCGAAATCCGAGACTGTTTGAAAAATGACTATTTTTACTCGTCAATTAAATATTAAAATATTCAATTTTCAAAAATTAACTTTTAATTCAATTTTAAAAGTTTTATAATATCATTCTAACTCCAATATGATTTAATATAACTTTATAAATCATTTTTATACACATTAAACCCAATTTCCAATTATTTCTGGAATTTCAAATATTAAATTGTCGATTTAATTATCCAATTAAATCTCTATATTCAAATTATAATTCATTCGGCTTATAAATCTTACTTGTTAATATTTAAAATCAATTAAATATACGAATCTCAAATGATGGAAATTCTGGGTCGTTACAATCTTTCCCCCTTAAAAGAATTTCGTCCTCGAAATTGCAAAGTAAGAAAAATGCCCCAAATTCATTAACTTTTCAAACAATTCGTTCAAATTAGATTTCAAAATCACTAGTGTACAACTTCCCCAAAATCCAATAGTTAAACTCTTTCAAAAACTTTACTAAGTTTTTCCAAATCTATACTTATTTATACTTTCCAAAACAAACTATATCGTTTAACTTTTAACTCCAAATCCAAAATTTAGTTTTCACAAATTTCCCAAAATTTCCCGAAAATTTTCTAACGCCTTAAATTTTCAGAAAAATTCGCCATAGCCTCCTTTGCGCGGTTCAATCGTAGTAGGATCACAATAGACATAAATATATATACATCGACCCACACGGTCAGAAATGCAGAAAAACAGTTCATATTTCCTATTTTTATTGCGTAGGCGTACCTTTTTAGCATTTTTAAGCAAAGCAGTGATTAATTAAGCATTTTAGCGCGACCCAACCAGCCGAACGGCAGCCAGGGCACCTGTACTTACTCAATTTAAATATGTAAGTGAAACATATATAAAGTTATTAACAATTTACTCTTTTAAACAACTACAACATATGAATGTTAAAAGAAATGCATACTAAACAAGGTTTATAAGCAACTTATATAATTTCGACATCACTTGTAATTGTTTACTACCAATTCATATACAACGACATTCATTTATTCATTTTCAATTAGTTTACATTCACTAATTTAAATTCAAGTTGATTCACTTCCAATTCAAATTCCATCACATAGCTTTCAATTTCACTAATTCAATTTCATTAACACTTAATGAATTATATATAATCGACCAATAATCATATAACAATCAAATCATAACCAACATAACCGAATTATTAAATTTACATTCAATTTGGTTCAACACTTTTTAAATTTTCCAATTGGTTTAATATTAAATTGGCTTTCATTGAATTTCCAATTTATTAGCTTTAATGAATTAACACTTACATCCATTATTCCATATCAATTTATTTACATTCGATTGATTAACATTCAATCCATTTATTAATTCAATTGCTAATTCATTTTACAAATAAATTTGAATTTCATTTATATAACTCAAGTTCACATTCATTTAATTCACTTCATTATTTTTACTTCGATACCAAAATAAACTTCATTTAACATCACTTAAGTTATATTCCATTTCAAATCTCATTTGTTTAACTTAACTTAAATTTCCACTTATAAATCCAATTCAGATTCTAATTCTAAAGTAAATTCTATTTAACTTTTACCAAAGTCAAATTTCATCACTTATTCAAATTCATATCTCGTTTTGCTTAACAAAATTGTTTAACCATTTTGATATTTGGTTTTACTTATCTTTTCTCATTCTCCAAGTTATACAACTTATTTATTTAAACTTCCAAATTCATATTATAACCACTTTAACATTCAAGTTTATATCTTTAATTTCAATAACTTACCTAAGTTAGTTAAAATCTAATTAAATTTATTTAACCTTCCTTTAGTTAAATTTCAAATCACATATTTTATTATGCTAACTCAATTTTATTCCAACTTTACCAAAGTTAAATTTATTATCTCATATTATAAGTTCAAAACCCATTTCACTTATATTCATCAATTTCAATTTGGATTTTTAATTTAAATTTTTTTTATCACAACAAAACTTCAATTTCTAATTTACTATGGTAGCAAATCCATCACATAGAAACTCGAAAATGATACTGATGATGCTGTAGTCATCACCCTTATTATTTCCGAGTAATAGTAGTGAATTCAGTGCTTAAATTCTTTTCAAAATTTCCTTTTATCTATAAATCACATTTATAAATCTTTTTCTCATTTAATTTCACTATTTTACTTTACTTATACAAAATTATTTCACAATTGTAAATCATCTTAATTATGTTTCTATACTTATACAATTGTTGCTTTTATATAATTTATTCTTTCACAATTGTTTTTTTATTTAGATTATTCAAACAACTTTTATTAATTTATATATATTCTTACATTTTCAATAATCAAACAATCAATTTATATACACTTTAATAATTCTGAAAAATTATTTCCTTTATATACAAAATATAATCGAGGTAAAATTATTTCATTTACCCAATTTAAAATGATACTGCGTCGGTTCATCTCGTTCAAGAGTTTAGAAACCCCTATCGATTACAGTTAGCCAGACTGCACCGACCAAAATCTATAAACAATCAACCGATAAGTCAACACAATACAAAGCAATTCCATATTCACTAACAAATATGCGCTCATATCTATTATTACACTCAACTCATTCTAGAGTACTACTGACTCTATCTCTAATGAGTAACACCCAACGGAGCCAAAGTTATCGCTTAACCATATGCTCTGATACCACATGTAACGCTATAAAGTTTCGCTTAACAACTTAATGAAAGAAGTATCTTTTATATTATAAAAGACTTGAATTGATTCCAACTTCTTTCAAAAAGTCTTTTACATAGCTGTTTAGAAACCCCTATCTTTTGGTTAACAACTTAATTGATTTTTAAATTTCATATTCACTAACAACTTAATGAAATGTTTCGCTTAACAAATTGGAAATCATTTCACTTTTTGAAAGAAGTAATGAAAGTTTTGGTCAACAATTGTTTGTATCAATCAAATGTAATGTGGGATGGATTATACATGTAAGCATCAAATATAAGTTTTTTGTAACGATCTACCTTTTCGACCCCCAAATGTCGACACTAATACATCAATGCTATTCATATGTCGAGCATCCAAGTGTCGGAAAGATAAATTTTTAGGGTAAAATAAAAAGAAATATAAACATAACAAGAAAGTGAGAATACGACATTAGAATCTTACAATGAAACAATAATATATAATATCAAAAGAACAATACAAAGAGTTACTTCGAATACTGGAATTTCAAGTTACAAAACCGAAATACTGTCATAAGCTTGGACAGTTATAACTGCATGTCCTCACAATACCGATCTATACAATACGGTAATGCAACAAGATTAAGAATACTCTGGTAGATAATCATCCAGCTCTTCTTCATAAGCTCCAAAGCGTCCATAGATAAATCTAGAAATATACATAGAGCTGACCCGAGCATTATGAAAAATAACATACGGACCAGTCTGGTAAACCAGCGTGAAAAAATCAAGAAATATGTGTGACAAGCAACAATAACCATTGAGACCGTAGAAATTATCATAACAGCTTTCTCTCAAAAGAAACCAACCATTCATTAAGTTATTATAGTGATATGATAGATAATGTCTAGGGTGTAAAATATATATCATATCAAATAGCGGTGATGCTTACATTCATCACACCACAACATATTTTGGGTACAATTAAAATCGCTGAGGTATGTTTGCAAAATGGATTTTCCGCCGAGATCTTTCCAGTGAAGCCGGATTCGAACTCCATGCATAAGGATTAGAAGTCACCCTTCGAGCGTCGTATATCTCTAGATAAAATATACCACAAGGGAAACACAAAGGCCGATGCATGGACAGAAACATGAACCATGTGGAACCAAATACCATCAACTCCCACATGCAAATCGATAAGCATAATCTAGATATGGAGTTGATAATACCCTATCACGGGTCATCCAAACCCTAGATTGTGGAGCCTACTCCATCTTTAGCCATTTGCAATCTCGAGGGTGACATTTGGCATCTTTCAAACAAGTCTTCATCACTCGAGTAGAACACGAATCCCTAATTGGATTCCCATATCCCGAACAGATCTAAAAACCACACATGGATTCTCACATCTTGAACAGATCCACTTCCAAGAGATATAACATGTATCTCGGTCTTGAAGTGGTTTTTGATAAGTTAAATACTTATCGGTCCCGCTCTCTTCAAGACTGAATTGACAAATTTAGTCATATTCAACAATAATGAGACATATCGCATATGGAAACCAAATCTCATATACTTATCACATTTTCGATATGTTAATCTCACATTATCCCCCGATCAAGAGTGAAGCCAATCGGTTAGAGCTTTATTGCTCATACCTCTACTCGAACATCAGTCTTAACTCCTAAAGATCGGAAAGCCTACTTCATCGGCTTTTAGTACTAAGTATACGAATAGATATTTTCCATAAACGAGTAAACATACAAAGCACGATCAAGTCATACAAAGCACGATTAAGTCACATAAGCGACTTCTAATCCTTTTTTTGTTTAATTAATACTTTTATTAATTAAAACCTCTTTTGTTAGTAAAACTTTTTTTATCTAATAAAACATTGTATATCAATTTTAACGGTTCATTTGTACTCTTTTCAATACTTTAAAAATTATTCATATACTTATCTCAAATGGTATAAGTATATTCATAAATCATTAACAAGATTTCTTACTTTAAACCTTTGTTTTTTCTATCTTTTTCTAAATGATTCCATACTTATAATTTCCTTCAAAACATCCATTTAAAGATCTAAGTACTTTCACAAGTCCATTCAAAAGGTTTAAAACTAATGTTACTTAAACATTGTCACTACAAACCCAAAACCATTTCACTTATACTTATCTTTAAAACATTCTTTTAAAGATCTATTTACATTAATAAGTATAATAAAAAATGGTTAAGGACGAATGTAATTAACACATTGTCATAACAAACCCAAAACCATTCCATACTTGTATTATCTTTAAAAACATTCTTTTAAAGATATTGTTAACTCCTTTATTTCAGCGACCTAAAACTCTACGACCTAAGCTAAGGCTACGACTTAAGAGGTTCTGCGACCTAAGGAAAAGCTGCGACCTAAGCTAAGGCTACGACTTAAGAGGTTCTGCGACCTAAGAATGTTGCGACCTAAGGAAAAGCTGCGATCTAACTACATAGCGATCTAACTGAGAAAGTCCACGACTTATCAAGATAAGAAGTTAGCGACCTAACTTCTTCGCGACCTAAGGTCCAGAAGACCTCGCGACCTAAGGGGGCAGGAAAGCTTCACGACCTAAGGCTGCAGAAGACCTCGCGACCTAAGGAGGCAGAAAGGATTGCGACCTATGGACCTCAACGACCTAAGGTAGCTAGCGACCTAAAGGACTTAACAACCTAAGGAACTTGACGACTTAAATAGGTTAGCGACCTAACTATTAAAGGAAGTTCAGCGCCCTACGACCTAGGGCTCCCACAGCTATTCTGTAACTCGCGAGCGACCTATTACTTGATCAAATAAAGACAAGTACAGTTTTACTAGCTAACTCCTGAAGCCGCAAAGGGGACAGCGACCTAGCTTAGGTCGCTCGCGACCTACGACCTAACTAAGGTCGTGCGCGACCTAAGACTTAGGCAAATTTCCTGCCCAGAAATCAGCTTCTATAAATAGGACATCAATTCCAACTTGAAGGGGACTTTGGGCAAATCATTTCTACAGCGCTGTTACTCCGTTGAACTCTTCATTCATTCAGTAATCAAGGATCCTTCAAGCATTCATGACACTACAACAAGCTTCGAGAGAAATTCCTTACATCCGAGATGGATTCATCGAGTTTCACCGTCGAAGATTGAGCTAGTAGTCTAGATTGTTTCTTGTGATCGAATTGTACTGTTTCTTGAGGAGATTTGTATCAAATTGTAACCGAATCAGCAATAAGAGACTATAAAGTGGACGTAGGCTCAATTACGGGCCGAACCACTATAAATCCGTTGTTCATTTACTGCATTTCTGCTATTTTCCTGCTTAATTTCTGTTCCCGTCACACGGGTGGTGCTTTCACGATCTTATTACACACACCGGGTGTTATCGTTCATATTTTAACGTTAACAGATATAAGTTTATTTATTGCTTAAGTTCTATACTCGACTAATCGACTATCCAATTAAAAAGATCACGTATAGAAATCATGATTCGTATACTTAACTTGTTTATGACATTCCAACTTAACTATTCCTTATTCAAGGGTGAAGCTAGGTAAGTTAGAGCATTCATTGCATATTAAAGCCTTGCCTAGACACTTCATTCTTAAATCTTAAAAATAGATAAGTCTACCTCATCAGCTTTTAGTGTTAGGTATAGTATTAATGACTTTCATAAATGAGTAAGTATTAAATTTAAAAATCATTCTCTTTCTTTCAATGTATTCAATTTCGAAATTATCCACGACGTCAAGGTATAAAGTTTATGAGCATGGTTTAATGGTTTGACATAATTTTGTACCTTAATGTTCATTTGTAGGTTGAGTTGATTCGAATTATACTAGAGAATTATAGTTCTTGTTTGAACAAT
This sequence comes from Allium fistulosum, assembly GCA_030737815.1. Classification (NCBI taxonomy): domain Eukaryota; kingdom Viridiplantae; phylum Streptophyta; class Magnoliopsida; order Asparagales; family Amaryllidaceae; genus Allium; species Allium fistulosum. The sequence goes on along the minus strand of CM060908.1, from coordinate 530,218,621 downwards.
TTTTTCTTTATATTTTAGGGCGTTGGATTTCAAAATTATCTGGATGGTCGAATGTTGCACAAAAGAGATAAAATTTCAACGTCATTTCAGTGATTCTCAGCTTATTGTCTGCCAGGTGAAGAAGGAATTCCAAGCCAAAGGAGGAAATTTGCCTACATATTTGACAAAAACTTCCGAACTCCTCAATGATTTAGATCACTACTCAATAAGCCACATACCCCGAGAGGAAAATATGAAGGCGGATTCTTTGGCAAAGTACTCAAGTTCCGGAGAAGCTCAATTGCTGGGATTAGTTCCTGTAGAAGTTCTGTCAACTCCAAGCATTGATGAAATGGATATTGATTGGGTTATGACTACGTCTCAAGAGCATGAATCGTGGATGAGTCCAATCAAAGAATACTTACTCAGTGGTTCTCTGCCAGAAGATTCTAAGGAACGTCGAAAATTATTGAGAAAAGCGTCAAGATATGTAATTCAAGATGGCCGATTATACAGGCGAGGATTTTCAATCCCACTACTCCGATGTGTAACTAAAGAAGAAGCCAAGACAATCTTAGCAGAGGTGCACGGAGGAGAATGTGGAGACCATTCAGGTGGTCAAACACTTGCAAAGAAAATTCTCCGATATGGGTATTTCTGGCCGGATATTAATCGAGATGCTGCAGCTTACTCCAGGAAGTGTGACAAATGCCAAAGATTTGCAAAAATCCCAAGAGCACCTTCCACCGAACTCACATAAATGGTCAGCCCATGGCCATTTGCCATTTGGGGAATAGACCTAATTGGACCATTACCGATCGCTAAATCAGGAATTAAATATGCAATTGTCGCCGTTGACTATTTCACCAAATGGGCCGAAGCTGAACCTTTGGCCACCATCACTTCTAAAAAGATGATAAATTTTGTAACGAAGAATATCATTTGCAGATATGGTGTGCCACAGAAGATAATCACCGACAATGGCACTCAATTTGAAAGTGAAGAATTCCAGGATTTTTGCAAACGGTTCAGAATTCGAAAAAGCTTCTCAGCAGTGGCTCATCCGCAGGCGAACGGGCAAGTGGAAGCAGTTAACAAGATCATCAAGTCAACTATCAAAAAGCAACTTGAAAGAGCAAAAGGTGGTTGGGTTGATAAGCTTCCATTAGCACTATGGGCGTACAGAACTACTCACAAAACTGCAACTGGGCACACTCCATTTTCATTGGCATACGGATCTGAGGCAATGATTCCAGTAGAAGTAGAGGTTCCTTCGCATAGAAGAGTTCATTTCAATGAAACCGAAAATGAAAAACTGCAACTTGAAGCGCTTGATTTTCTCGATGAGAAAAGAGAGGAAGCTAGGCTCAGAGTTTCAGCTCATCAGCAGAGAATAGCCAGGCATTTCAATTCCAAAGTTCGCCAACGCAGCTTTGAAATCGGAGACTTGGTTTTGAAAAGGATCATGACAGCAACTGGTGTGTTTGGGCCAAACTGGGAAGGACCATATGTCATAGGCACTAAACTTCTTGATGGCACTTTCGAACTCATAACTGTTGAAGGAGATCCAATTCCAAGGGCCTGGAACAGCAACCATTTGCGTCCTTACTTTACTTGAAAAGAGCTCTGCTCAAAATTGTAAAATGATGATGAATGTATCAGTTGTATTGTGAAACATTGTAAATCAGTGTAAATGAATGAAAAGCTATAAAGTGGACGTAGGCCCGATTCTTGGCCGAACCACTATAAATCTTGTGTTCTTTACTATTTCATAATGCCTGTTTTATTTCGATATGTAAATACTTTAAATGTATCACTAAAATATCGATTCAAAATTGCAGGACATTATGACAAGGCTTGCTCATCACAAAGCTAAGCAACCTTTATAAATCAGCTATTGCACAAAAATTCCAAACTCAAATCCTACGCAAGGAAAACTTCACATAAAGAGTTGGCAACTTCACTGGGACAAACCTTTGTTCACTAGTTGAGATTGTCGTTATAAACGGGCATCCAACTAGATAACTCGCGTTTGTCTCGTGAAGTCATTCAACAGTGAAGTTTACTTCTTCAAATAAAGCAATTTACTTGCAAAAGAAAGGAACACGCGCTTGGAAACGATGATAAAGGATTGCAGATTGGCGGATGATGATACAACATGAGCGGGCAAACAAAGAAGCAGACAAAGGGAGGTATGCCTCTCAACAGGAAGGCCGAGAGATCCACTAAAGGGACGCCTTCCCAACCGGAAGGAACAAGACCCTCGCTAACTGGTCGTGATGCATCCGACCAGATAGCGTATGTCCGCCCCGTGGATCCACTCACCCCTGAGACGCAACCTACCTGGCACACCAACCAACCAAAGCCCTCTAACGAGGCGCGCCAATAAATGGGAGTGCTTTACTCAATCAAAAAGATCGGTGGGACTACCAAAGGGGCACCTTGTTAGTTAATTGCGATCGTTTGTGCAAGCAAACATCCAATCAAGCAACTTGCGTTCGCCCCGTAGACCTCTGACCATGAGAAAGTAACTTCCAGGCAATCACAAGCCCTTTTCGGAGGCAAAAGCCCTCTTCGGAGGCACAAGCCATCTTCGGAGGCAAAAGCCCTTTTCGGAGGCACAAGCCCTCTTCGGAGGCACAAGCCCTCTTCGGAGGCACAAGCCCTATTCGGAGGCATAAGCCCTCTTCGGAGGCACAAGCCATCTTCGGAGGTAAAAGCCCTTTTCGGAGGCACATTTCACCAGGGTAAAAGTGCAAAATGCTTCTCTTCGGAGACCCACTTCACCCGAGTAGAAATACAAAAATTGCTTTTCTTCGGAGACCAACATTGCTTCTCTTCAGAGACCAAAATCAAGACTTCTTTGGAAGCACAAGACCTCTCCGGAGGCACAACAATAATCCACAAAGCATAATGCTACTCTTCGGAGTCCACATGCTACTCCTCAAAAAAAAAATACCAAAATAAAGCCCTCCCTAGAGGCACACTTCGATTCTTTCGCTTCACCGCGTAGGAGAATTCACTTCTCAAAAGCATGAAATAAACATTTCCGAAGGTTAAAGCGTGAAAGCTTATCCGAAAATGAGACACGCTCCGTTTAAGTAGAATAATCATTCCCTCAAAGACGGAATAGTTATTCTATGGAAAATAAGAGTACAGGTCTCGCTAAAAGCGAAAGATATTGTTATGCACTTGTGGTATAGGGGCAATATCATATGATACGGCTACAACAATAAAAAGCAGTATTCAAGCAACATACCACAAGCACATAACAATATCATGCGAAACAGATGTGGAATAAATGCATTCTCAAACGCAGACAAAAAGTTTGCACAAGTAAGAAGAATCGTTTGTTCTACACTTAAAATAAAAGATAGATCATTCTCACATACACAAGAGTTTGTACAAGTAAAATAATTGTTTTATTTAGTACTATGAAAATTCTTTACATGTGCAGATATCTCAAAAAAAAGCAAAAGCGGGGACCGGTACCCGCACAATCCCCGGTCAATACATGCAAAGGGCAAAAATAACAAGTAGAAAGTCCAGCTTGATTATTCCTTCTTCTCACCACCTTTGGAGCCCTTTCCCGGCCTAATGACTAGCTTTTGAAGTCGTTGTGAACGGGCAGGGGCAGAAGGAGAAAGCGGTGTGGCTAGATCAACTACTGCTTCATCTTCAGTGGAAGTCTTCTTCTTCTTCCTTACAGCACGCTTCCCCTTCCTCTTTGAAGAAGACTCGCTCCCCGGAGTGCCAAGCAATGTTGAAAGCTTCGTGTCGTCATCAAGAGACCGCTCCGGGGTCTTCTCGATGTCTTCAAAATCCTCCGCCTTCTGTTCCTGAGAAGCAGCCGGATCATCCAAGCCTTGAAGAGCTTCGATTTTCTCTGCCTGTGATCCCGGTTGAGAAGCAGAAGGAGGAGTAATTTGGGAAGACGGAGGAACGGCAATCGAAGGAGTGAAAGCTTGTATAGTGCTTGGTGCCTCCGCTGTAGAAGAAAAGAAGTTAAAATCAGCATCCCCCGAAAATAAAGAAGGCATCGGTTCATCAAAGTTTAAGTAACAAGTAAGAAGGTCATCGAATTCGGCTAAGTCAAATGACTGGTTCATTAGGCCCGAAACGACACCAAGAGTACCTGGAGGAGTTGGCTTTGCAAGATCCACCTCAAACTTCTCGGCTTCAATATCATCCAGTGCCTCATCTTCAGTAGGAGTAGTTGCAGTTTCTTGGGCAACTTTAGCTAGATGTAAAGAATGAGAGCTGGAATCTATAACATTAACGTCGGCTGAAGTGGAAGTTTGAACGGGGGCAGTTAAAGGAGCTTCTTCTTTTGGAGGCTCTTCTCCCATTGTTTCAGCTCGTACTTTGGCAAGTAGCTCCTTCCCCTTAACAAGAGCGGCACGATCCTCATCGTTGAGATAGCGCTCCTCAAGTTCCAGCTCATTATAGCCGGCCCCGCCAAGCATATCCATCGCGACTTCCCACACTTCAGCCAATGTAATTTCATAATCGGGACCAAGAAAAGAGAGGCTCCCACGACCCAGAACGCTGTGTAAATAAAAGTCGAATAAGGTAGAGCTGATGTCTGCTTTCGTCGCCTCATGTGATTGCTCAGCCGCTTCCTTTTCGGCAACGGCAGCAACCCGGCCAGCGGTAGCCTCATCACGCTCTGCCTCAACTTTAGCAAGTCGAGACTTTAGTAACTCAATCTCCACGTTCTGAGAAGTGACCTTTTCCCGCAAATCGGTGTTTTCTGTGCGGTATTTCTCAGTTTTATGCTGTTCAGCGGCAAGCTTCATTTCAACATCTCTCTGTGCAGCATGGGCATCCCGCACTTGTTTTTGAAAGACTTCTTCTTTTTGAGTATGAGATGCAGAAGAAGAGGCAAGATCGTCCTTAAGTTTTTTAACCTCGGACTCAAGTTTTGCATAACCATCAGCAATATTTGTCATCTCGAGATTATGCTGTTTGCAAATTTTGTCCCACTCCGCCTTGTCGTTTTCCATAGTCAGCATTGCCTCAAGGTTTGCACGATTAACCCTTTGGAGTTCATCGACCAGCTTCTGCCACTGCGACATCCTCTCGATATTAAGCCTGACTGCGTCAAGACTGCTAAGCATGTCTGATTTATCAATCGGAACTATGTCCAAGTCAAAGCGTACCCCTTTTAGGTACCAATTCGGAAAACGGCTCTGAAGTGTTGGGGGGCCATCCTTGACTTGATATTGCGGTCTGTTAATGATAGTCTGAATGTCAGATTTCTTCAGAGGAGGAGAGCTAGCCAGAATATCAGAAGGAACAGGAGCGTCAGTCTTTTCAGAAATTTCAGACGTGTCAATCGGTTTAGATCGTTTGCTCGGTTCATCGGCAATCTGAGTTTTTCCCTTATCATCGTAAGACTTCCGCTTATGAGAGTAGTCACTCCTGTGCGAAGAGTCATATCGCTCGGCATCTTTCCTTCTTTGCCACTGATCGTAATCCCGCTTCTCCTGGGCTTTCCTTCGAGCCCTCTCTTCATCTGTTTCTTTTGGAGTATCAAGGTACTTCCTAAAGTCATAAGTGCCGCGGCCTCCACGGTACTTGAATGAGTCATAATATGAACCTGTACGTCCCATTGGAGAACCTGAAAGCAAAAAAGGAGTAAAGTTTAGGAATTTCCAGGAAAAAGAGGATAAATGTTTATGAGTGCTGAAAAATCCTAAGTGTGTGTGGCGTGCAAGCTACATGCGTCAAACTACAGACCACGCTTTAGTGTGGAAACAGAGACGACTGGCGTAGTAGGCGTCTGGGTTTGTTTAAAGGTGGAAGTCGCCTCGACAACGGGAGAAGTTGCTTTTGGATTGTTATCCCCAAAAAGCTCTTGAGAAGTTATCATGATATCACTCAAGCCATCAAAGGCGTCATCACCCAGGAGTTCAGCAGACTTCTCTTTTTCAACCTCTGTATCAATGGATTTCTCAGGAACTTGAGGATTCTCTTCCTCCTCAGTAATTGGGGTAAGCGCCGACTTGCTGACTAACCCTACGACATCGATGGATGCGGAACATTTTACTAAAGCAGCCTCCATGACGGGTGCTTCTGATGCAGTTTCTTCTACAGAAGCTGGGGCATTCGAGGCCTCTGCTTGGGAATCTGAAGCAACTAACGTTTCCGCATCAGAACCAGAAACTTCATGAATCTGAGTCGATCTAGAAGAATGTAAAAGGCCAAACTGGTGCAGAAATTCATCTTTCAGCAAGAATTTGGCACTCCTCTCTTCAGTGTCAACAGCACTCAAAGTAACTAAAATCGACTTACGGCTGGTATCTCGAAGAAGAGAAGGAAGTGCTGCACGAAGAAAGAATGGAATTAAGCATTTGATGGTTCGAATTATGAAAAAATTTAGAAAAATGAATTGGTAAGAGGTAATCTTACTTCCGACTCTCCAAATAGCATAAAATCCCGGAGGACAACGAACATAAAAGAATTGAGTCAAGAATCCGTGGGCACTTTCAGGCAAATCCAGAATTAGTTTGCGATTCCTAGCACTCCTCACAAGTATGATAGAAGGATGGTCCTTGTTATTTGCAAATGTGCACAAGAAGCGAATTTCATCAAAAGAGGGAAAACGGTTCAACGTTCTCCTGAAAAGCACACACAATCCCAGCAGGATGGAGTATCCGTTAGGGTGTAGTTGAAAGGGAGAAATAGTTAGCCGAAGGAGGAGTTCCCGAAGACAATCATTAAATGGAGGAATGGCTCCACTTGAACACATCTGCCGGTTCACAGCAACGAAGCCAAGAGGCGGCCTATCAGCAGTGTCGCTTGGCCCAGGAAGTAAAGCATCTGCTTCGGCAATGCCGAATTGGATGCACAGTTGTCGGAAGACTTTATGACTTAAAGTAGTAGAAGTCCTTTCCGGAGGATCGATTAGTGGAGTAGCAATTGGAAAAGCTTCTCCGGCTATTTCCAAGTCTTCTTGCTGAGATTCCATTCTACACAAGGAACTGGACGATCAAATGTTAAGGTGCGCGTTTCCTAAAAAGAGTGAAGTGTTGTGCAAAACTAATACAATAATGAGCAAATGTAAATGAAATTAAACTAATTGATACTTGTCAATTATAAAGTTTCGGGGCTTAATATTTTAAGTCCAGGAATAGTGTTGTGTTAATGCAAATAAATCAGCTTTAGTTGATCACTTCAATTTTGCTTTAATACTTCACTTAGATTTGTTAGTTCACAACATTTCATTCACGAAGTTCATTTAAGTTTGATTTTCTTTGACAGCTAATCTGCTGTTTGATGTGGGCAATCAATAGCAGTATATTCGTCCCATTTTTTCTGTGAATCTTGTTTCTAAACAGGTTATTAGCATTAAAGTTGAGGCAATCCGAGAAGAAGTGCAAAACCCAAAATAATTCAAGTCCAGAAAATCAGTCAAAAACTGTTTAAAGTTCTAAGTGTTAGGTCGCTTACGACCTAACACAGGCTGCAATGTTCTTATGCTATGTTGTTCAGATTGAAAGTTCAAGACTGTGAAAAATTGCCTAAGTCTTAGGTCGTTCAGCGACCTATCATAAGTCAGGATTTCTGTAGGTCGCGTGTTGCAGCTGAATGGATTAAGGTAGGGAAATTCTCTTAAGTCCTAGGTCGAGCACAATTGTTTTTAGATTGGAGATACTCTAGGTCGCAAATGTCGTCAGGTCGCAAAGGCTAAGGTCGTTGAGCATTCCCACGCGACCTAACTCTTAGGGCATTCGAATCTGATAGGTTGTTGACTTCTTCTCCAAGCAACATCATATTGGGTCCAATAACCCAATACCACCAGTTCAAAAAAGGAATCATCATCCCCTTCATCCTACCTCAACCTATCACCGATTGACTAGAGAATCAATGGCAAACCCTACAGATCCGTAGCAAAACCTTCTGTATGATCGTAAATCATCCCAACACGTCAAATGACGAACGAAAGTCGATTGAGACTACCGTACAAAAAAGCGTGATGCATGGAATTGGGCTTAGGTTGAGCGACAACGATTTATGTTCAAAGCAGTGACTATGGGCAAGTATAAGCTGATCCACTTACGAATTATGATCGGCGAGGGAGAATCGTTGGTTGATTAAGTCAAATTTGTCTCTGGAAGATCGAAAAAACTGTTAATGGTGATGGAGGCTCAGGACAGTAGGGTAAGGAAGAAGGTGCGACCTAACTAATTTATATGGGACTGAAGGAGGGAGGTGAACAGGCGTGCAAGTTTTAAGTCGATTCGCGACCTAGCAAAGTTGAGTCGAAGCATACGACCTAGAGTATAGTCATATACTTCGAGGGGCAAATGTTAACTCCTTTATTTCAGCGACCTAAAACTCTACGACCTAAGCTAAGGCTACGACTTAAGAGGTTCTGCGACCTAAGAAAAAGCTGCGACCTAAGCTAAGGCTACGACTTAAGAGGTTCTGCGACCTAAGAATGTTGCGACCTAAGGAAAAGCTGCGATCTAACTACATAGCGATCTAACTGAGAAAGTCCACGACTTATCAAGATAAGAAGTTAGTGACCTAACTTCTTCGCGACCTAAGGTCCAGAAGACCTCGCGACCTAAGGGGGCAGGAAAGCTTCGCGACCTAAGGCTGCAGAAGACCTCGCGACCTAAGGAGGCAGAAAGGATTGCGACCTATGGACCTCAACGACCTAAGGTAGCTAGCGACCTAAAGGACTTAACAACCTAAGGTAGTTAGCGACCTAAGGAACTTGACGACTTAAATAGGTTAGCGACCTAACTATTAAAGGAAGTTCAGCGCCCTACGACCTAGGGCTCCCACAGCTATTCTGTAACTCGCGAGCGACCTATTACTTGATCAAATAAAGACAAGTACAGTTTTACTAGCTAACTCCTGAAGCCGCAAGGGGACAGCGACCTAGCTTAGGTCGCTCGCGACCTACGACCTAACTAAGGTCGTGCGCGACCTAAGACTTAGGCAAATTTCCTGCCCAGAAATCAGCTTCTATAAATAGGACATCAATTCCAACTTGAAGGGGACTTTGGGCAAATCATTTCTACAGCGCTGTTACTCCGTTGAACTCTTCATTCATTCAGTAATCAAGGATCCTTCAAGCATTCACGACACTACAACAAGCTTCGAGAGAAATTCCTTACATCCGAGATGGATTCATCGAGTTTCACCGTCGAAGATTGAGCTAGTAGTCTAGATTGTTTCTTGTGATCGAATTGTACTGTTTCTTGAGGAGATTTGTATCAAATTGTAACCGAATCAGCAATAAGAGACTATAAAGTGGACGTAGGCTCAATTACGGGCCGAACCACTATAAATCCGTTGTTCATTTACTGCATTTCTGCTATTTTCCTGCTTAATTTCTGTTCCCGTCACACGGGTGGTGCTTTCACGATCTTATTACACACACCGGGTGTTATCGTTCATATTTTAACGTTAACAGATATAAGTTTATTTATTGCTTAAGTTCTATACTCGACTAATCGACTATCCAATTAAAAAGATCACGTATAGACATCATGATTCGTATACTTAACTTGTTTATGACATTCCAACTTAACTATTCCTTATTCAAGGGTGAAGCTAGGTAAGTTAGAGCATTCATTGCATATTAAAGCCTTGCCTAGACACTTCATTCTTAAATCTTAAAAATAGATAAGTCTACCTCATCAGCTTTTAGTGTTAGGTATAGTATTAATGACTTTCATAAATGAGTAAGTATTAAATTTAAAAATCATTCTCTTTCTTTCAATGTATTCAATTTCGAAATTATCCACGACATCAAGGTATAAAGTTTATGAGCATGGTTTAATGGTTTGACATAATTTTGTACCTTAATGTTCATTTGTAGGTTGAGTTGATTCGAATTATACTAGAGAATTATAGTTCTTGTTTGAACAATTTTTTCTTTATATTTTAGGGCGTTGGATTTCAAAATTATCTGGATGGTCGAATGTTGCACAAAAGAGATAAAATTTCATGCATGGTATACTAGCCGATACAGTTTCATATCCATGCATTTCAGTCTAGTGAGTAAAATTATATAAAGTAATAATTCGCTATGTCGGTTAAAGGAGTAACAAAATTTTATATGGAACTGAATGTGAATCATGTTGAGTATGGAAAATGAAAAAAATGATTTTTTAACTAAAAAGTTTTCGTTGTGGGATGAATCAGATTACACAGTCTCCACTTATAATAATTATATAAAACTACTAAATTGTTATTTATATAACCTATTTTCTCCTTATTCTACCGATTTCATGTACATTATTGGGTCACAAAATTTGTCTTTTCGTCTTTGGACCCTAAGCCCAAACTATTTAATTTAATCATAATTTTAGTTTTCTCGGTCTTCATCAAAAGTTAAAGTAGACAAAATGACACGGGTACTAATTTCCTTCCTTCTATTCAAGATTCTAACGATGTTTTTGAAGGATTTTTAATAACTTTTATTTTGATTGAGTATTAAATTAGGTATGAAAATTTCTATATGATTTTAGATTTTGAACTAAATTAATATCAATATTTTGCGTATAATTTTCAAAAAAGGGACAAAAGGAAGCTATGATATTTTATTTGAGACGAGTCATGCAGATTTTGAAATGATTGTGGGGGTGTAATCATAATATAGAGTTATAACTTTATATTGAAAATGACTATAAGTTGGAGATTACCTCTTTAACAATTCATTTTATGATATCATTTCTTTTATTTTTACATGATAGTACGATGAAAGAAATTGATCCGGTTAAATAACAAAACTCACTAGCTAAACAAAAATAATGAGTACCTCGTCTCTCTATGAACTGAAAGAAAGAATCTGTATTTTATTCTTACTATTATTTGGTTATATTACCTTTTTTGGTATATGATTTGATAAGAAACATCTAATGAAATATGATTCATGTCTAACTTAATGCTCTACTTGGACCAACTTATATAAGCTACTTTTTAGCCTTTTGAAAGTCAAAACCTATTCATTTTAGCTTTCAAAAAGCTAAAAAGTAGCTTATATAAGTGGATCCAAATGAGGCATTAATTAGACATAATCTTTAATATTTGATCTACAATAGGTTTAGTGTGAGTTGGTATTAATTTAAATACAATTAAACTAGATTTATGACACAAAGGAAATTAATAAGTTCAATTAAAATGAATTTATGACACAATATGGTAACTAACGACATGGTTTATGCCAAAATGAGTACCTTTCTGTAACGGCTGGGGATTTTTGACCCTCGAAAATCGACACTAATACATCCTCGTGTCGTAAATCCAAGTGCAGAAAAAACCGATTGTTACGGGAAAAAATATAATGAAGATAGAATAGAATCTCAAACGAATTAAATAACATATATTACTTCAATATATAATCTTTACAGCAGAAATTTTTGAGTACAATATCAGAGGCTAACCTAGATTCAGCCTTAACAGTTATAAATCTCTGTCCTTACGAATGCTGACAACCAAACAAAACAAATGAAGTATATGCAACGGATAATAGAATACGTCCATACGTAAATGAAGATCTCCAGCTCTCCTTTGGAAACTTCAAGCATCTTCAACTAAACCTGACACTACTCAGATCTGACCCAAGTATTAAAAATACCCGGATCAAGCTTGATAAAACAGCGTGAGATACTCGAAATTTTAGATGCTGATGTCAATCAAAACCTTTGAAAAGAAGGATATCTCATAATACCCTGCCCATACATAAATATGGATGGGTTTTTATCTTATGATAACCAAAATACTTTAAATCAAAGCATTTGATATTATTCTTAATGACATTTGTTTGAAAATACTTTCCAAATAAATATATACACAATGAAAGTATCAATACCCGGACTAAGTCTATGGTAACATATCCGGACTAGGTCCACGGAATATATGATACCAAGGGGTAGCTGAAATGTTTGCAAAGCATTATAGCTATTTTGGGAATATAATAAAAAACCATAAGTTTCATATTTGAATTGGATTGTCAACATGATAGGGAACTGGTGACCTTTCATTCGATCTACGTATAGCAACGTAGTACCCACGATGCCTTTATCGATTTTCTCAAACAAGTCACTTGGAACAACACTTGCTACACTACCAATATCCGGTAGCCTTATCGCTTTTCACAAGCAAACCACTATATGCCTTAAGGATCCAGATTCCACCGGACTCCTCCATACTCATACAACCAATAGCCTGAAATATATGCCTGCTGACCACATAATTACCCGTATCATCTCCAGGATGTGAGGATCGTGAGGCTACCTCAATTTTAACAAAGCCACGCTTTCTTCTTCCATAAAGCACATTCCACTTAGCATGCCACACTGCCATTTCTTAATCACACAACTGATTTTCTACTAACGTATAACTTCTGAGCTCGTATGTTTGAGGAAATGGTGTTAAGCTAAGAGAAGTTGCCTTCTCCGCCACCAAGCAGATAATACGTTGATAGAGATCAATTAATATGATCTGAAATGCACTGTCAGACATTCGTCCAGACAAGTTCGTTCTGGGACTGCTTGAAACCGAAGGCACTCCTCCTACTACCATTAGCAGCGAGTAATCCTTGCAATTCGAAGATTTCAAAACACGAAAGGACCACTGCTATAATAAATGTCTCTATACTGGGAGCTACCCAGAGAATGTCAACAAGCAGTCCTTCCGCTATGAATATCTCCGGTCTTCAATAAAATGAGGATTTCAGATTGCAGATACCACTGCCATATAAATATAATATGGGGTAAACCCCTAGGACTCATGACAGCAATCCCTACATTATGAAGATCTCTGGGAGTCAATAATCATCATCTTCAACATGTCTTCACTTTCGAACATATACATTGGTTCGAAGTGGTTTTCAGATAGGAGTTACCCAAATCTGACCTTGGTTCCTTTGAACCAATCATTTATTAAAAAGAAGTTAAGTTCGTATATGATTATCAATCATCAATCAATTTAATTCATCTTTTTATTCATTCATAGATATCACTTAAAGATATAATCATTGAGTCATTTCTTTATCTTTTTCGTAGTATATGGAATCATTAATCCTCATTTATCAAATCATTTGGTAAATTTAAACATTTTTAATCTTGGAATAATTCCAAATCAATTCATCTTTTATTTTGGAAAACATTTCCAAATCATTTTTATGCAATCCAAGTTATTTAAATTTGGAAAACTATATCTTTTATACTTTAGGAAATTTTGATCCGAGTAAACCAAATTTAGTATCCCATCCATCGGGTCAGTATTGATAGCAAGGGAGAGCAGGAAACAGGTTTTCCAAACTCAAGCCTAGACACCATCTCTCTGATACCCACAAGGCGGACAAGTTATTTGATTGACTCTAAATCATTTAACATTTAACCATTCCATAAATCCTTCGAATCACCTTTAAAATACTTTATTAATCATTTAAAAACATTTATAAAAGATTTGGAAAAGAATGGTTTCGTTTAAAACTATAATTTAAAAGTTATAAAAAATTGATGCGAAAAAGTGCCACGAAAAGTGCTTTTTAAGCTATATTGATCAAAACGACTTTTTACCATTTGGAAATTCATTTTTTTTATAACTCAAATTACATTTAAAACATTTTTACATGATTTATAAGATTTATTCCATATTTTCAAACATTTAAAAAAAAAAAATTAAAACGTTTGCGACTTTGGCCAGCGAATTGCCAAAGCGCGATTTTTCTTGAAAACTTGATTTGCTCATATTTCAAAATTTACTAAACAAAATATTGATCCTTTTCTTTTATTTGAAAAAAATGATCATAAGAGTTCGGAAAATTCTTATTGCGAAGAAATCTGACTCCGATTCCATCCTGTAGAAGGATTTAACTTTCACGGCGTGAAATCGTGAACTACTGTTACACGACGCGCTAATTTTTGACACCAAATTTATTAGTTGACAAAACTTTTCCAATTTTAATTTTAATGTTTATAAAACATTTATAAACCATTTTCGAACATTTAAACCAAAATTTTCCATATTAAATCTCTTTTTCACTTTTAAATCATTTCACAACATTGTATATTATAATATTCATTTTCAATCTTTTTATATTTTCAGAACCATTAAGAGGATAAATAACTTCATATACACATCCATATGGATTTATTTTTCATTAATTAACCATGGTTAATTTATTAACCATTTTTATTATGGTTTCTCATAATTTATCACAACCATCCATATAATCAACCATATAATCAACCAAGTAATCAAACATTCATACGAATCATTAAGAGATTAAATGGTCATATTATCATACTTAAAAATAGTTTTAGGGATTATTTTTATTTAATAAACTTTGAGTACTCACATATGGCTCCACTCCACCAATCTTTTCCGTAGCTTTTCGAATCGATTCCGGTAGCACTTCCTCCTCTTTCCTTACTCCGAAGGTCTTGAACTTGCTCCTTTCTTCTTATTGGTCTCAGCCTAGACTTGGGGTGGATGAAGAAGCTCAAGGACAAGGTTAGGGATGGTGGTGCTCTCGGCCAAGCATGGTGAGTGGCGGCGGCCGTGGCTTTTGCTGAGGAAGAGGAGTGATTTTGAGATGGATTTGGTATGTATATACACTAGTATTATTTTAATTTCTTTTCTACTAAAATTTCTTCATAAATTTTCTAAGGTGGATGCCATTAAAAAGTTAAAGAAAGAGGAGGAAGGAGATGAAGAAATGAGTGAATGAAGGAGTGAATGGATGCTTGTATTTATAGGCAAAAAGAAGTGAAAAAATATCCAAAACATCATCATTATCCATCACCATCACCATGTGCACCCACCTCCTCCATAATCATTATGTTCCACACGTTGGAAACCTCCCCTCTATATGCTACATCACTTCATTCACTTCCATTCGTAAATGAAGATCTCTAGCTCTACTCTGAAACCTCCAAGCATCTTCAACTAAACCTGAAACTACTCGGACCTGACCCAAGTATTAAAAGTACCCGGATCAGGCTTGATAAACCAGCGTGAGATACTCGAAATTTTAAATGCTGATGTCAACCAAAACCTTTGAAAAGAAGGGTATCTCATAAGAGCACGTCCACTCATAAATGCAGATGGGTTTTACCTTGTGATAACCAAAATACTTTATATCAAAACATTTGATATTATTCTTAATGACATTGGTTTGAAAACACTTTCCAAATAAATATATACAAAATGAAAGTATCAATACCCGGACTAAGTCTATGGTAATATATCTATACTAGGTCAACTAAATATACCTAAATGAAATATATGATACCAAAAGGGGTAGCTGAAATGTTTGCAAAGCATTACAACTATTTTGGGAATACAATCAAAAACCGTAAAGCTCTTATTTGAATTGGATTTCCAACATGATAGGGAACTAGTAACCTTTTCCTTCGATCCATGTATAACAACGTAGTTCCCACGTTGCCTTTATCGCTTTTCTCAAACAAGACGCTTAGAACTGCACTTGCTACACTACCAATATCCGATAGCCTTATCGCTTTTCACAAGCAAGTCGCTATATGCCTTGAGGATACAGATTCCACCAAACTCCTCCATACCCATACAACCAATAGCTTGAAATATATGCCCTGCATACCACATAATTACCCATGTCATCTCTGGGATGTGAGGCTCGTGAGGCTATGCTCAATTTTAACAAAACCACTCTTTTTTATTCATAAAGCCACGCTTTGCTATTCACAAAGCCACGCTTTCTTCTTCCATAAAGCACATTCCACTTAGAATTCCACGTTGCCATTTCTTAATCAAATAACCGATTTCTACCAGTGTATAACTTTTGAGCTCGTATGTATTAGGAAAGGGTGTTAAGCTAATAGAAGTTGTCTTCTCTGCCACCAAGCAGATAATACGATGATAGAGGTCAATTACTATGATTTGAAATGCACTGTCAAACATTTGTCCATACAAGTTCATTCTGGAACTGAACGTTACCAAAGGCACTCATCCTACTACCATTAGTAGTGAGTAGTCCTTGCAACCGAAGATTTCAAAACATGAAAGAACCACTGCTATAATAAATGTCTTTACAGTAGGAGCTACCTAGAGAATGTCAACAAGCAGTCCTACTGCTATGAAGATCTCTGGTCTTCAATAGAACGAGGATTTCAGAATGTAGATACCACTTCCATCTAAATATAATGTGGGGTAAACCTAAATCCAACCCTAGTTTCTTTGAAACAATCATCGATTAAAAAGATGTTAAGTTCGTATATGATTATCAATCATCAATTAATTTAATTCATCTTTTTATTCATTCATAGATATCACTTAGAGACATAATCGTTGAATCATTCCACTATCTTTTTCATAGTATATGGAATCATTAAGCCTCATTTATCAAATCATTTGGTAAATTTAAATTTTTTAATCTTGGAATAATTCCAAATCAATTCATCTTTTATTTTGGAAAACATTTCCAATCTATGCAATCCAAGTTATTTTTGAAAACTATATTTTCTATACTTTGGAAAATTTTGATCAGAGTAAACCAAATTTACTACCCTTTCAGTCGGGCCAGTCCGGATAGCCAGGGAGAGCAGGAAACTGGTTTTCCAAACTCAAGCCTAGACACTATCTCTCTGACACCCCATAAAGCGGTCAAGTTATTTGATCGACTCTAAATCATTAAACATTTAAACATTCTATAAATCCTTCAAATCACCTATAAAATAATTTATTAATCATTTTAAAAATTTATAAAAGATTTGGAAAAGAATGGTTGCGTTTAAAACTGTAATTTAAAAGTTATAGAAAAGTGTTGCGAAAAGTGCTTTTTAAGCTATATTGATCAAAACGATTTTTTACCATTTGGAAATTCATTTTTTTCTAACTCAAATCACTTTTAAAACATTTTAAATGATTTTTAAGATTTATTCCATATTTTTAAACATTAAAAAATATTTACTTAAAATATTCGCGACTTTGGCCACCGAACTGCCAAAGCGCGATTTTCTTGAAAACTTTATTTGATCATATTTCAAAATTTACTAAATGAAATCTTGATCTATTTATTTTATTTGAAAAAAATAGTAATAAGAGTTTGGAAAATTCTTATTGAAAAGAAATCCGACTCTAATTCCATCATAAAGAATTTTAACTTTTACGACGCGAAATCGCAAACTAACGTTACACGATGTGCCAATTTTTGACTCCAAATTTATTAGTTAACAAAACTTCTCCAATTTGAATTTTAATGTTTATAAAACATTAATAAACAATTTTCAAACATTTAAACCAATATTTTCCATATTAAATCTCTTTTTCGCTTTTAAGTCATTTCATAATATTATATTATTGTAATATTCATTTTCAACCTTTTTATATTTTCAAAATCGTTAAAAGGCTAAATAACTTCATATACACATCCATATGGATTTATTTTTCATTAATTAATCATGCTTAATTTCTTAACCATTTTTATTATGATTTCTCATAATTTATCACAACCAAGTTATTGACCATATCAACATCCATATAATCAACCAAGTTATCGAAAATTCATACAAATCATTATGAGATTAAATGGTCATATTATCATACTTAAAAATAGTTCTAGAGATTATTTACTATATAATAAACGTTGAGCTCTCACCTATGGCTCCACTCCACCAATCTTTTCCATAGCTTGTCGAATCGATTCCAACGACACTTCCTCCTCTTTTCCTTGCTCCGGAGCTCTTGAACTTGCTCCTTTCTTCTTATTGGGTCGGCCAAAACTTGGGGTGGATGATGAAGCTCACGGCCAAGCTTAGGGATGGTGGTGCTCTGGGCCAAGCATGGGGAGTGGTGGCGGCCATGGGTCATGTTGAGGAAGAGGAGTGTTTTGAAGTGATTTTGAGATGGATTTGATGTGTATATACACTAGTATTATTTTAGTTTCTTTTCTACTAAAATTTCTTCATAAATTTCCTAAGGTGGAACCCATTAAAAAGCTAAAGAAAGAAGTGGAAGGAGATGACGAAATGAGTGAATGAAGGAGTCAATGGATGCTTGTATATATAGGCAAAAAGAAGTGAAAAAATATCCAAAACATCATCATTATCCATCACCATCACCATGTGCACCCACCTCCTCCATAATCATTTTGTTCCACACATTGGAAACCCCCCTCCATGTGCTCCATCATCTCATTCACTTCCATGTCATGTGCATTTGACTTTTGATGGCTTAAGGGTTAAGTTTTGGAAAATATCTTAGATATTTTTATCTTTATTTATATATAAATGTATAAACATGTAAGGTATACATACATGGATATATTTATATGTTAGGGTGTGTATATATGTGTTATGTATGTGTACATGACATATAAATAAGGATGCCATGACTTTTGAACAACTTTCGTTCGTTAAACCGTTGAAAATCGAGAAACCGATTCCCAGTCACATTTTCACTTATGATTTAAATTATATATATAAGTAAACAAAATTTGAAAATAAATTTCTAATAATTTTTAATTAATTAAAATGATCTCATTTCATTTATAGAACCATATAAATTTATATTAAAAATTATTTACAAAAAGTGCATTTATCTCAATAAACCGATATCGATTTTCTTTATAATTTCAAATTGCTTACATATCTTCATAAAACTATTATAAATCATTTATTATCACTTTATAACTATTTAAAATGAATTATTATCATTTAAAAACAATTATTTGAATAATTATAGTAATTATTAAATCATTAAATCTCAATTTGAAATCATAAATCAATTATTAAATATAAGTGCATCACTAATGATGTCATCAATACTTTTATTTTTTCCAAAAATAAATAAATTAATTTTATTTCATATTCTTATCCAATTATAAAAATAAGTGTATATATCCAGCTCCGTGGACGATGTTTTACGATTATAGAGCTGTTTATTGATAAAATGGTTTTCAGCCATTTTATCGGTAATTTTCGAAAGTTCTTATTTTTTTATAAATATTTATTACTATTATTATTTATTGTTCAAAACATCATAATCTATTTTTTTAAAAGCTTATATTTGAATGTTTTAATAATAAATATAATTTATCAAACTGATAAATCTGAGGGTCGTTAGAGACTTCCCCCTTAAAAGAATTTTGTCCCCGAAATTACACCAAAACAAAACCCAAAGGCGTTTGCCCAAAAATATTTATTTTTAAACTTACATTCGTATGATGTATACAGATCATCCGATTTGATCTATTCGAATCCACAACTTTACTTCCAAACTAGTATTGATCCCCATATTCTCTAGTGTGAACTCTGATCAGGCTTCTTGATCAAAAACTTTGTTTTCGTTACATAGCCCTCAACTATGATAGAAAACTCAAGTACCTAATCATAAAACCTCATCAATGTTCATCGTCAAGAATTGAGTGATAAATTTTTTTCTTACTAGTGTAAACGCCTCCAAGTTCCATACTCGAATCTTAGATTAGAATTGTGTGACAAAATGATCTACTTACAACTTATTTAACTTCTTCAAATCTTCATAAATCTCTTATTTTTCATTTAAATACCTTTGTAAACCCTTTCTTCAAAATATTTATTTCCAAAAATATTTCAACTCTTTTCCAAAAGGAATCGATTATCCTTTATTTGGAATAATACCATTATAATTTTTATTTCAAAATTTCTTTAAAATTTCCTTTTTAATAAATTTAATCCCAAACTTATTTTATGTTGCATAACTTTCTCTTTTATACTTTTTCAAAACATTAGGATATGAATTCTCAAATCCATCTTTCTCAAACATCTTTTATTTTTACACTTTATTCTATAAAATATGTTCTTAAATAATTTCTTAAATTAAATACTTAAAAAAACAATTTCTAATATTCATTTGAACTTTTTATATCTAAATATCTTATTAAATTGACTTGATGGAAGATAGAAGAAATGCACAGAGATAATGATCAAAAGAGATTTATTAATCAACATTATTTTTATACATTCATTACAAACCCTAGCCTCTGTTACAAACTTTTAGAGTTAGCTTCCTAGGGAATACAACCTATCACACACTACCATTATATAGGTACTTGAACTGCCACATATAATATTTTTGGGTTCCTTTTGAGGTAGACGGTGTTTTATCTTAGAGGCCTAAGTTAACCACTTTCATTTTTCGACAGTCCTTCATTAAGTGTTTCCCCTGGAAGCACCAAATGCAAGTTCGTTTAGGACAATCTTTGACTTCATGTCTTAGGTTCTTGCATCTGTAGCAGCCCATTTTCTTCTTTTTAATCCTTGGTTTCTTCTTTGTTTAAGGACATCTATGTAGAAATGTCCTCTCTCTTTACATTTGAAACAGACTATATCATCTCGATCATAATTTTTGTTTTCCCTTCTCTGCTTCTTCCTTTGCTTAATTTCACATGTAACTGCAAAATGCCCTTTCTTACTGCAATAGTAACAGTCGATGTCAGCATAGGGTCCTAGTTTTGCATTTTCTTCAGCTTCTTCCTATGCACGTACTCTACGTGCTTGCTTTGGATTAGCCCATAACTCATCACCCGACATATAATAAGACATCCTTACATAAATGATATACTAAGTTATTATCAAAGGTTTCATACCATTAATCCAAATTACTTGATTTAACTTGTTCGACTATGAACTTGCCTTGATTATACAATGATAAGAAGAATAATATACCAAGTGTTCGATACCATTCGCTTAAGCCAACATATGATTGATACTTAGAAGATTATTCCCACCATCACCAAACAGATCAAGATCTTATTCTTGGAACTTCCCATAGGGATAACATCTTATAAATTTTCCAAATCAAACTAATATTTATACTTTTGTGTGTCGATTCGCCTTATTTAGATGTTTAGAAACCCTTATCGATATCGTGGCATCCCACGTACCGACCAGAATCTATAAACCACCCAATAGATAAATCAACACAAAACATTTTTATACCTAATAACAAATACACGCTCATATATATAATACACTCAAACTCGTTCTAGGGTGTTGTTAACGCTATCTCTAATGAGTCACTCATTCAAGGGAATTACTAACCCTATCTATAATGAGTTTTTACCCCACCAAAGCCCAGGTGTCAGCTCAACCTAAGCTTTGATACCAAATGTAATGCATGGGGATTTTCGACCCTCGAAAATCGACACTAGTACATATTCGTGTCGTAAATCCAAGTGCCAAAAAAACCGATTGTTGGGGGAAAAATAAAATAAGGATAGAACAGAATCTCACACGAATGGAATAACATATATTATTTCAATATATAATCTTTACAGCGGAAAATTTTGAATACAATATCAGAGTCTAACCTAGATTTAGTCTGGATAATTATAAATCTGTGTCCTTACAAATGCTGACAACCAAACAAAACAAATGCAGTATATGTAACGGATAATAGAATACGTCCATACAGGCCCGGCCCTAGGTCAAGGCTGGCAAGCCAGCCGCCTAGGGCAGTGGGGCAGGGAGGGGAAATAATCTACGAGGTCTATAAATATTTAATTTTATTACACATTGATAACAAATTATAATTTTTCTGAGTGGTAACAAATGTTGGCTTTGACTCAAACAACTAAAGTTCGAGTCAGCGGTTAACCATTTCTGAACACTTTTCCCTTCTCTGCCCTGCTTAAATTTTTTACTTTGTATGGGGCAACCAAAGCAAATGGGTCGGGTCTGCGTCCATACGTAAATGAAGATTTCCAGCTCTCCTATAGAAAATCCAAGCATCTTCAACTAAACTCGAAACTACTCGGATCTGACCCGAGTATTAAAAATACCTTGATTAGGCTTGATAAACCAGCATGAGGTACTCAAAATTTTAAATGCTGATGTCAATCAAAACCTGAAAAGAAGGGTATCTCATAAAAACACGCCCACACATAAATACGGATGGGTTTTTATCTTATGATAACCAAAATACTTTATATTAAAACATTTGATATTATTCTTAATGACATTGGTTTGAAAACACTTCACCACTACAAAACAGGTCATTTGCGTCGGTTGTTTACCCTCTGTTGCGTCGGTTCAACAACCGTAGCAAATGCAGACATCGCAACAGGCATAAACATATTGCTACGGTTATTAAACCGTCGTAAAAAATGACTTTTTGCGACAGTTGTTTACAACAACTGTCGTAATAGACTTATTTTTTGCTATGGTTCTTCATAACAACTGTTGCAATAGAGTGGCAATTGGCTTCAAAAGTGTGGCCTGTTGCTACGGTTGTTTATTATAACCGACGCAATAAGCCTATTTTTTGTTACAGTTCTTTAGAATAACCATCACAATAGACAGATATTTGGCTTCAAAAGTGTGTCCTATTGCTATGGTTGTTTATTAGAACCGACGCAAAAAATTTGCCTTCAGATTCAAAAGAACTAGCTATGATGCCCCACCTCTATACTCACACTAGCCAAGGACACTACGGTGTAATGCCATCGACTAGCATGAAGAATAAGGCTGTTGAGGAACGATCATCTGTGTAATTGCATTGTGTGAGTACCTATATGTCAGATAATATAACTTATATTTCATTTCAAGAGGAAATCCGACATATCAAATACAAACTCAAAGCTACTGCACAATGGCTGTATGGCCTTCGGAAACAAATATAGAAATAAGCATAACACAAATCATTCACAGACATTCATATCACAAAGGCGGAAATAGATATGAATATATCACATAAAATGTACATCAAAGTAATGGTCATATAAGATCCATTATGTCACAAAAAAATAGATACAAGTGCCAGACAAAAGAATATGTATACATCAAGGAGTTTCTATCTCGAATGTATAAAAGCAAAAACTACTAAGCTAAGTAGTTAGCCAAAAGTCAGATAATAGTCCCAGATGAGGAGTCAAGCAGAAGAACCTGTAACATCTCGGTCTGACCCGAGTATTATTTAATAAGGAAATAATAAACGAATCAGTTTAGCTATAAATATCAGATAAAATGAGATAGGGTAAGAGATATAACAAATACGTATGATAACCATAATGCCATACTGTGACAAGTATACATTTAATAACAACCAAGTCATACAATATCTCAAGAATCTCAAAGCACCAAAAAGAATGTCATATTCTTTATTTTATTCACCAAAGCCTAAGTATTGACAAACATACCATTGCCAATCACAAAAAGAGGTGAAACACAAATTCTAGAAATCATCAACCAGAAATCAAAAGGGGGAGAAGGCCTGTCACAAACGGGAGCATGAAAACTCACCAACACGTGAATCACAAACGGGTTGCTAACCCATGGTCACTAACCATAGAGCCGGTGCAACGACGTAGTACAATAACGGTACGCCCGAGGAACTTGAAACTCAAATAATTCAGAACAACAACGTAGTACAACGGTACACCCGATGGACCAAACTCCATAAAAGATCATGGGTCGCTAGCCCATAAAAATAAGTCGAAACTCCAAAGAACGGTCAAAAGACCATGGGTCGTCAGCCCATAAAAATGAGACTAAGCTCCATAGAATGGGGTACAGTCCCCCTCGTGGACAAAGAGACATAGCACATCGCTAGTCTAAACTACAAAATGATCATCATCGATCATCAAGAAGTGTCGATTACACTAAGCTAGTAAATAAATGAGTTTATCTTCATGTCCTATAACCACTGGCTTAACTTAAATATTTACGAACAAATTGTAGATTTCCACTCGAAAATTGTCACGAGAGTTTCAATCGAACAAGTCCAAAAATTAACCGACAAAGTAAACGCAAGCGTTTCATACCACTTGTTTTTCTAAGCCGTTTAATTAGATTTTCGGTAAAGGTATATACTAATAGATTGGAAAACGGTTTTATAAACGAGGTTTGTATTAAAAATAGAGTTGAAATCATTTTGTGAAAGATTTTGAATAGTTACTACTAGTATAGAAACCTTTGTATTTTTAAAGTGACAAATCACAGAAATGATTGTAGAAACAATCAATCACCAAAATTTCACATATGAAGACGTGAATCAAATCCATAGAAATCGGTACCGAATCCATCAAAATGGATATTCCCAAAAATCCCGAAAAAGAAGTCATCAAAGTCGATAATAAATGATAACAACAAATCGGATCAACACGAATCGATTACAAATTGGAAATCCACACAAAAATTGCCTAAATTAGGCATAAATGCAATTTTCCAGATTCAGTCGACTGGACCCTAAAGTCAGTCGACTGATTCAATGCTTGGAAACTCTCTGTTTCCAGGTTCAGTCGACTGACACATGCCTGGAAACACTCGGTTTCCAGGCTCAGTCGACTGAACTCAGAGTTCAGTCGACTAATACAAGGACCAAGAATTTTATGGTTCCAGGTTCAGTCGACTGAACTCAGAAGTCAGTCGACTGAATCTGCAAACTTCAGTCTTCTCAGCATAGCCCTACCAAGGGCAAAATCCAAACAAATTACAATCGGACGAGCGATGGGCGCTAGGGGATTATGCCAATCGCCAACCCAGCCCTATAGGCTCTTCGATACACCACCAAAATCATGTTCAAACGTCAAAACTAGGATTTTTAAAGATTTTGACTTCAAAACACCAAAAATTGAAATATTCGCCAAATCAATTCAAATCAAAAGCAAATGAACATGAATAGATGTTAGGAATTTATACCTAATAACAATGATAGCTATAGACGTAGATGTGAGTTCAAAAACTCACCTTTTCAACCCAAAACAACAAATGAGAAGCTTTGAAATCAAAAGAAAGATCAACCACACTTCAACTTCAACTCTAGAAGCTCCAATCTAAGATTACAACAAATATTTCCTAAGTTAGGTCATAGGAAATTTCTGAAATTGAAGAGAGATTGAGATGGAGAAGAAGAAGAAGATGCTTACCTAAGCTTCTCTTTGATTTTGGAGCTAGAACTTGAATTTGCAAAGGAAACTAGGGCTTAGGATTTTAGTTTCCAATCTCTTCCCCCATTTTTACTAAAGCTTGAAGTGTTAGGAAAATAATAGAATGAATGAAGAGGAGAGGGGGTGGAGTTAGGATATAAGATGAGTTGGGTTAGTGGGCTGAAACCCAAACCCAAGCCCAAAGCCCTAAGTGAAAATGTCAAAATTCTACTCAACTCCAAACATATCGATATTTATACTCAAAAAGGTCGCAAACACCATTTTAGACTCAATGGAAGTGGTCTCGAGTCCTAATTCGACTGTTTGCAAAAAGTAGCTTTTCGGACTTAAATCCGACTAATGATGCTATATTTAAATAAAACATTTAAATATACAATCGTAAAATATGCGGGTTGTTACAAGCTTAGTCACATTTCATCTCCGCCTTCAGTATCAAGTCATATGTCAACCAAAGGATAATTCTTTACTCAATACAATTCATAATTTTGAAATGAAGCATATTTTATCTATGTCAAATAGTTACAATAGTAACACGTATACATGCAAATGAATATCAAACTAACACAATAGTAAAATATATGCCTTCAGTATCAAGTCATATTTTATCTATGTCAAATATTCCTCAGGAAATCGAATCTAACAAAATGATGCAGAAATTGATTAAGTCATCCTTCAATCTCTTGAGCAACCTTCACTATCAAGCCGATCACCTTAATTTCCTTTTTAGTGTAAACCCAACTATAATGCTCTACTGCACATGTAGATTAAACCGTGTTAAGACTAAATAGAATCAAACATATATTACAATGGACAAGGTACATAGTACATCAACGTGATAAGATACAAAAATTACATCAAAGCTACCTCAAAACTATCATCAATATAAGGTACATAATACATCATAGCAACCTAAGGTTTGTGACTACTGTCAACAAACAATCTAAAGATGAACAACAATACTACACTAAGTGTAACAACCCGGAGTTTTACAACAAGTATTTATCGTCAAAATGACGATTAAATCGGTTGTTAATTGCGATTGTAATTTTGAATCGATTAAAATTCTTTTAGATTTGTATAATTCTTTAATAAAAGATTGGTTAGTGTTGATGGGCTTTTGAAATGGAGCCCATCCCTTGTTTTATTTTGATGCCGAGATACAATTAAACCGGGTACCCAATTCATTTTCTCATTGCTAAAAACCCTAAAACAAACAAGAAAACGAACGAAGTATAATGGCGGCCTCGTATTTTTCTTTCGATCCCTTTGAGATAATGGCTGCTCGATGAAATTAGGGCTTTGCCCTTGTGTTTACGGCTTCGGCCTCTTGATGCTTTGTTGCTCTGAATTAGGGCTTCATGAAGATGCTGCTTGATTTCCTTGCTCTGTCTCGTGATGATCGATTTGATCGATTGTTGGCTGCCCGAAAAAGGTGAGTAATTAAATTACTCACATCTAATTTCGACTAGGTTTCAGTAGTTCGAATTGGTTTAAAGATGATTCGCTTATTTAGGGTTTGAACCCCTTGTTTTGTTCGTATATAATTGTTCGAACTGAATTGAGTTGGCCATTTCTTTTCGTTCGCTGTTGGAAACTGATGTTGATATGAGAATCTCTTATGTGACTTTGGCTCGGTCATATTTTTGCTGTTGATATGATTTTATTCGACTGGTTCTTGAATTATGTGATTTCGCTCGTATTCAATTGATTTGAGTTGGCTATTTCTTTTCGTTCGATGTTGGAAATTTATGTTGCTATGTGAATCTCTTATGTGGCTTTGACTTGTTCGTATTTTTGCTATGCCTCGCGTTCGATTTTGTTTTGTGGTTATGAATTTTTGTGGCTCCGGCCATCGTCAGTGTTGTGATATTGAACTATTTTTGACTTGTTCGATTTTGATAAAACACGACATTGATTTTCGAACTTGCGATGTCCCTGGTTATTGACTTGCGACCTGATTTTTGTCGAAGTGAGTTCGTTCGACTCTGGCTAATCCTTTGATAGTGAAACTGCTGTTATAAAGCTATATCTTGGCCCCCACTGTTTTGACGAGTTAGAACTTATATTCTTGAATTCGTTTTGTTTTGGCCATTGTTCTTGGCTCCCACTGTTTTGACGGGTTCGCGTTTTTTTTTATATTTAGTTGTTCAGGTAGTCGGGTGGCTTCATTGTTGGTTTTGAATTATTCTTGCTGTCACATGCTCATTTCATGTTGTATTGAAGTTTGGTTTGACATCGATTTATGGTTTGAGTCACTTGTGTCCCTGGATATAATTTTTGCCTCTGTTGCATTTGTATACAAGTGCACGTGCTCATTCGAGCTGCTGTACTGGTTATCACTACACAGATATGTACACACATGAATCTATGTATGCTGTGTACTTCATTTTGTTGTAGTCGAAACTTTGAACTATTATATGTTTGAAGCTTCATTGATGTGGCCTTTTTGACACTGTCTGCATATACATATGAACTTGCTGTATGGTATGCATAAATGGGTGGATTGACTTGAATTGCAATCGAGTCTGGTCCACTTGTTGTAGAATTGATTATTTGTTTTATGACATCATATTTCGACCTGTCTTAGTCCTTGAACATTTCTGAGTTGTCCTTTTTACAGTGGTATTTGTTTTGGGCACAGTTGCCTTGTGCCTCTATTGTGCACTTCATATTTGCACTATTTCATTAGCGATGAACTATATATATTCACTATCTCCTTGAACTTGTTTCATTAGTGATGTTCTGTACATCCACTATTCTCACTTGCTGTCGTCATTTGCATACGGCTGCTGCCTTGTCCTCTGGTCTTGGCTCATGTAGTCTTGACTTTGAGTACTTATGTGTATGTGCACTTGCATCTGGTGCATGTGCTATGTTCATTTCAGTTGTACTTCTTTTTATTGCATGGTCTGGAATTATGTTCTGGTTCACGTATAAGCCAGTTTCATTGGTGTTGGCATTACATTTGAGTTGGACTCGCCTTTTGGGTTTGACCTTGTGCTCACTTGAGACTTTCACTGAGCTCTTGTGTATCTCATGCGATAGTGGCGAGGCAGTACACGCGTGCGTGTACTGCAACCCTATCAGATTTGACAGTTTTAAATTGATGTTTCGATTTGTTGAATTGTTTCGTTGGTTAAATTCAATATTTTGAAGTTGTATTTTGATTTGGATTGTTGATTTGTTGTTTAACACTGTTTAGTGTTATATCTGCCGTTATCCGATTCTTTTATCAAGGAGTCGGATATACGAGATTTCGGTGACTGTCGTCTATTTGATATTTGATTATTATTGTTTTTGTGCATTAATAACTGAGTTTGAATTAGACTGACCCGTGTATTATTTTCTTTTGAATTTAATACTCGGGTCAGACCCGAGTTATTTCAGGTTGTAGATTTCTTGCTTTGAGTTGCTGTTTGGACTATGAAGACTTTTCACATCTTTTGAAGTGGTCTGCGTTTTTTTGTAGTAGTCGTGTCATTGTATAGGATGATATGTACTCATGTATATTAGTTGATAATGTACTTGTGTATATAATTTCCAGAGTGGACAGTTGTAGTTGTATCATATGTATTGTGTCAACTGTATTGTAACTGACATCAGTTATATATATATGTATATATATATATGAGATCTTTTGTTATCTGTGTTCCGCATTCTTTTGTATCTGTGTTATTATTATATATATTGTCCTAAACTATTATAAACCATCGTAGTTCGTTTTATACTAGAATTGGGTATGTCGATGGGAGTAAATAAATAAGAGATGAAAAATTAAAAGTATATACCACTGCTATCGAGGTAACCAATACTAGTGTAAGGCCAACTACGGATGGCCGCTCCTATCCAGCCTTATTCTTCGTAATAACAGACAATATTTCTTTTAATACTCTTTGTTATTATGAGCATAGAGGTGGGGCGTCACACTAAGAATACCTCAAAACGGTCAACGTGATAGGGTACTAGAATCTGAAAACAATACTACATTACCCAAACAATATTATCAACAAACATTCTCATAATTGCGGAGAGTTTTGCACAAGTAAGGTTGCTGAAGGTTGCAGACAAGTAAGTAATAATATTCTAGGTTATTATGAAATATATTTAACATATCATATTCTAGCTTAGCTTCAGCACTGCCGTTCAAGGTAGTGAATGACAATGTTATGCACTGCCTTGTAAAGGAAGTGCTTTATTGTTGTGCAATGCCTTGTAAAAGGCAGTGATGTGTAATAATATTATCTTTATAAGAACTTGAAAATGTTTGGTATGTTGAACATATTGACAGTTTGATAAAGTATTATTTAAAGTGCAAAATAAAAATGCAGATACACTTACATTAACTAAAATCAACACTTAACAGAGAACAAATTTCATTTTCAGGTAGTTTTACTAGAATATTGATTCACTTATGAATGAAGACAATATGATTTTTAATTAAACATTAATAATAAAGCAGGTATACTTAGTTTGTTTTGTTCGGCTAAGATTTAGTAGTGAAAATTTTACTCTTGTTTAAATGGCTAAAAGTGTTACCTTCGCCACAACTCAATGTAAACTAGCAACAATGACCAATGCTTATTAATTAAAACGACAATGATAATAACAAAAAGAAATTAAATAAATTCACTTGGAAGAGACTGATTAGGAATATCATATCCCTTAATTACATACTCATTTCCATGTACAGGAAGGAAAATCATCTTTGTGGCTCATATTCCAATTCTTTTTTTGTATGCTACAATTTAAATAGATTTATTTTAACACCTGTTATTTTTTTCCGCAAACAATAAAATATTATGAAAATTTTTAAATCCCAACATTTTTGAAAAATTTCCACAAAATCTCCTTTGTACGGGACTTTTGAACAATGACAATATGATAAATAAGATATACATCGACCAAAACATTGTCGGAAACAACATATATAATCAAATTTACCACGCGGCATATAATTCACAATATTTTTAACCTTTTTTTTAATAAAACATACCTTGTTTTGTGTTTCTTAAGCGAATTCGCTTAATTATACGCAATTACACGCCAAAATGAATCCCCATAATCTTCATTTACCTATGTTTAACCAAATTAAATAAATAAACCTCATATATAAAAATTGAATAAGCATAGCATTCGTGTATTAATGAATATACAAACATGTGCGAATGAGATTCTAAGAATGAAAAATTTTTGCCCACGTAAAAACAACCTTCACTAATGTAACAATTGTTAATTTGAAAAAAAATATGAAAAACAACAACTAACAAAGCTCTTTAGCATACATATGTCTCAATTCAACAACTAAAAAATAATGAAAAACAACAACTAACAACTAACAATCCCCATAATCCTTCTCATCCATGTTGTCTCAGCCTAAAGTGTAGTTAAGATGGAATTAGTTTGCATACATAAAGTTAGGCATTTCAATTAAAGTTCTAGATCTGTTCTTCTTCTTCTTGTTTTTTTAGATATGCTGGGCTCATGTTCGAGCCTAATCTGGGCTGCGCATCGCCTCATGGTCGGACTCAGGTCCGACCAGGTGGCCAGGCCCCTAAAGACAGTAGCAATGTGCTACTATTGCAGCAGCACATGCTGATGTGTTGGCAACAGTTCCCACTGCTGCCTTGCAACAGTAGGTGCTGTTGCCCCACAACAATGGATGGGCCCGATGATGGCATAGCCCATCACCTCTACTACCCTCCAGAACAACCAATCTCCCAGTGCTTTAAGACATACAACGCTTCTGCATATCATTCCTCCATGTTTACTCCAAAACTAAATATTATTTTTTTGCCACCTTGTTTGCGCACACACTTGAGAATAATATCTCCGGTCTTTTGTACTAGTAGTACACCAACTTAGTTATGTTATTTACTAGAAATAGTAAGATGTTACTGTTAATATGAAATTTTTTAACATTAAACAATAAAGCAATAACATTTATAATAAGAAATATAAGAAGTGATCTTTACTGCTAGTATACAAAATTTCACTTTATAAAGTTTATTATCAACCTTTAATATGAAATGAAACTGTAATAACATTCATGTCCATGATATGCTAAAAGAGTTATTTGAAATATATGTTTGTTGTATGTATATTTTATGCACTATTCGAAAGAGTAAGTGTATCAAAGGTTTAAGGTTGCTTGCTTATGACTTGATCTAGAAATTAGTTATGAGGAATTAAAGCTTTGAAATTATACTATAGATAGATTTGAAAGAAGAAGAAAAAAATGCGCTTATCAATTTAAAACGAAAACTTAAGCAATTTGCTGTTGTAAAGTTATATGGTCAATGCTTTCAAGTAATGACCAATATTATTACTATTATTATTATTATTATTATTATTATTATTATGTAATAGGGAACAAATTACCGCTTTCAAGTATAATTACACCAGCCGATCCCATATTGACAACAATGCGAAATGCATGATCATAATATCATTTAGCTTTTCTGCTCTGAAATTTGGATCGACGTGGATTAATTGGAGATGATAATTACTTGGCTATTTAGTAAATAATAATAACTAAATTTGTACTTTTGTTTCTCATCAAAGAAAGAAGTATTAAATGCCATGGATCATCATAATCAAGCTATTAACTTAAAGCAATTATGGTGTATGTGTTAAAAATCTATCAAGTTTGGAGTCTTGTAAACAAAAAATGTGGAGGAAAATCAGCTGTTAGTTGGATTATATGTTTAAGGGCCAATACATATTATTTTCTAGGAAGTTTACGGACAGTGCATGATTTACCCGTCTATTAAAAATAAACAATAAAATAATAATAAATAAACCCATTCATATAGATTTCGTACATGTTAGCATCCCATCACTGCATATCATATGGAACTTGTATAAACTCAGTGGAATGCAAAATAAAAAAAATAAGGAATTATTTAACAGTGATAAAAAATTACGAAACTTTTCAGCTCAAAGATTAAAAACAAAATATGCAAAAACAAAAGCCAAGCACAAGTAGAAAATTTCATGAAGTATGTAGTATAAAGCACCTTAAGACCTTAAAATGAAGTCAAAGGATAATAAACATAAATATTTCATAGAATGTTTTATCAAATGTTTGCTAAATCCAATAGAAAAAATTCAATGGATAATTTTGTCAAATATGTTATCAAACATACACAAATTGTTTGCAGAGCATGGAAGCCAAGCATAATATAAATATTTCTTAGACTGTCCAATCGTTTAGAGCAGACTTCTTCTTACATTCTAAGAGCTCATCATAGCAAAAAATATACGGAAATATTTACGGCTGGATAAATAATGCAAGGGGCAAAAACATTGAGAAAATTATACGTCAAAGCTAAGCGCTAAATATAACAAGAATATTTGATTGGATAAAGAGCATAAAAGAGAGAAATAGTTTTACAAAGTTCAAAAGCCAAACTTAAAAAAAACTCATTGAATGTCCACTCTATAAGAACAGACATCTAACATGTTAGCAGCTCATCAAAGCAAATTAGATTGAAATAAAAGAATATTAAAGAGTTAGACCTGAATGATTTACAAGTGGTGTGCCTAAAGCATAGATATGCCAGTGACAGGTTAAAGATAAGTTATACATGGGGTAAAATGCAAAAGGAAGCAAACAATACATTTAAACTCTAAGTATAACATGAATACTTAGTTGAATGAACGGTATGCAAAAAGTGAGTGGTAAATAATTTACAAAGCTCGAAAGCCAAGCTTAACAAAAAGATCTCATCGAATATCCAATCTATAAGAGCAAACTTCTTATGTATTAGCAAATCGTTACAGCACAACTAACTAGAAAACAAAACTATTAAAGAACCAGGCATGAAATTTACATGCAGCATGCTTAAAAACTAGATATGTCAATGGCAAGTTGAAGATATATGATGTAAAGGGAAGAGGCTAGAAAAAAGCAAACATTTAACTAAGCACTGGTTAATGTATATAACATGAACGTTTGATTGAATGTATGCAAAAAGGAATAATGAATAGTTTACAAAGCTCAGAAGCCAAGCGTGACAAAATGATCTCACTAAATATCCACTCTATATGAGCAGACTTATTACATGTTAGTAGCTCCTTATAACAAATCTAAGAAATCAAAATATAATCAAAACAGAAAAGTACGTGCCGAAATAATATATGAGCCTTGCAGAGAGAAATATATAAACTATAACAAGTGTAAAATAACAAATCATAGGCAGCTAACGAGAAAGAGCTATGCAATTCTGCCATTGCTATTCTTCCCTCTTCTTCTCCCACACAACAGTCACAAAGAAATTAAACATGCTGCATACTAAGTACTGTAACATTTTCAAACTCATGATTCACTAATCGACAATAAGGAAAGAAAATTCAGAGTTTCTACTCTATATTTTTCTAACTCTAAGTGTAGTGGAATTACAATTTAGCTTATGCTCACATAAAAATTAAAAAAAGTTGACAAATATTCATTCATAAAAAATAAATACAAGCAAAGCAAGCACTACAATTTCATGGAGCATAAAACAAATCAATTAAATGGAAGGTGGAGAATGAAAACTCTGTTTCACTGAATTCTTTTGTGTAAAATCAAGAAAAGGAAAAGGAAAAAGAATAAGAAAAAAAGAGAAGAGCTAAATGAATAATTACCTACAAGGAGAACTAAGAGAATTACACTGCAAGACCAAGCATGGCGAAGATTAACTATTGAAAGTACCTGCAATATTGCTCGAAATTACCAAATTAACATCTCGATCAGAAAACTCTATTTTACTGAAATTGCTCAATTACTGGTTTGGAGGGGGGTCGGAGGTGAAGTAGTAACAGTACCTGCGGGCGACGGGTTCTGATAGGCGGTCGTGGCAGGCAAGGCGAGAGAAGAGTTTGTCACCTTTGGCGTGCTCCATGACAAGGCAGATTTTTGGTTTGGTGGCCATGATTTCGTGGAGCTTGAGGATATTTGGATGGTCGTAGAGGCTGTGCATTGCGAAGACCTTGCATAGGATCAAGGCGGCGACACCGATGTTGACGATTTCGGGTTTGTCGAGGACTTTGATGGCAATGGAGGTGTATTTCGACATGGATCTTGCGTGATAGAACACATCAGCGATTTCAGAGTAGGATGGGGTAAGGACGTGGTAGTGATTTGATAGGGCAGTACCGATTTGATTGTGTCGGAGTTGGAGGATGGGGCAGTAGCGAAGGTTAGGGCATAAGGATTTGATTGGGGAAACATCGACTTTTTATTTATTGAAGTAACGAAGGAGGAAGGGGAGGGAAATGAAATTGGTAAACGAGAAATGTTTTAGCAAGCGGTTTAATATTTGCTACAAGAACACCTATAACTGACGCAAATAACTCTATTTGTTTATGCATTTGCTATGGTCGTAGATGACAACTGTCATAAATTGGTTTTTTATTTTTCTAATGTTTTCCATAAACCAATTGCAATGGTTGTTATGGAAGAACCAACGCAGATGATACTATTTGCTTCGGTTTTCCACTCAACCAATGCGAATAAGGCGACGCAAATAAGGCGATACTATTTGCTTTGGTTGTTATCTTATGATAACCAAAATACTTTATATTAAAACATTTGGTATTATTCTTAATGACATTGGTTTGAAAACACTTTCAAAATAAATATATACACAATGAAAGTATCAATACCCGGACTAAGTCTATGGTAGTATATCCAGACT
Organism: Allium fistulosum; assembly: GCA_030737815.1. Classification (NCBI taxonomy): domain Eukaryota; kingdom Viridiplantae; phylum Streptophyta; class Magnoliopsida; order Asparagales; family Amaryllidaceae; genus Allium; species Allium fistulosum. The sequence goes on along the minus strand of CM060908.1, from coordinate 530,184,082 downwards.
AGGTCAATGGAATATACCTGGACGGAATATATAATACCAAAAGGGGTAACTGAAATGTTTGCAAAGCATTACAACTATTTTGGGAATACAATCAAAAACCGTAAAGCTCGTATTTGAATTGGATTTCCAACATGATAGGGAACTAGTGGCATTTTCCTTCTATCCACGATAGCAACGTAGTTGCTATGATGCCTTTATCGCTTTTCTCAAACAAGTCACTTTGAACAGCACTTGCTACCCTACCAATATCCGGTAGCCTTATCGCCTTTCGCAAGCAAGCCACTATATGCATTAAGGATCTAGATTCCACTGGACTCCTCCATACTCATACAACCAATAGCCTGAAATATATGCCATGCGGACCACATAATTACCCGTATCATCTGCGGAATGTGAGGCTCGTGAGGCTACACTCAATTTTAACAAAGCCGCGCTTTGCTATTCACAAAGCCACGCACTACACTAGAAAAGGCCTTTCGTAGCATTGAAAAAATGCTACTAAAACTTTTAGTAGTATTTTGGTAAACGCTGCGATACGACATGCAACTAAAATTCCGAAACTTTATGTAATGTTGTAGAAAACACTACGAAAACTTGACCTATTGTAGGGTTTTATAAATGCTACAAAAAGTTTCCTACTTTTAGTAGCATGTTGTAGCATAGTGTTTACCGAATCGCTACTTAAAGTTTTGGTAGTGTTTTATTAACGCTACGAAAGTCGTATTGCAGCAGTTTATATTTATTTCCACAGTGTTTTGTAAACGCTATTAAAAGTTATTACCTATTTTGAGCGTACTGTACACGGTACCATTTCTTGTTAATGGCTTGTATCATTTCCAACCATCGCTCACATAATAGTCTTATCAAACCAGTAATCAATCATATAATCGTCGTATTCAAACCAACAATAAATCAATCACATAATCATCATATTCAAACAATTGAAAAAACACATTAATCACATAATCAAATATAATATCCATAACCATTTCGATAATAGTTTTTGACAAAATGAGCAGATTCACATAAAATCCATAACCATTCATAAACAAGTTTACACAACAAGTATTAACAAAATGTTATAGTATATATAATAATTAAAGCCATGTTCATTACTTGATTACGCACAATTCTTTGCTGTAGCTGGTCTTCACTCCTAAAAAGCTAATTACCTGTAGACAGGTTTAACAATCAACGGATGATTATGAAACTGTTTTGCATATTTAACATATGTTGAAAATCCTTGGTTAAAGTTTTATTAAATTTAATTAATTTTTATAAAACTTAGCCAACTCAGTTAAATTTTTATAAAACTTGATTAATTTTTATAATAAACTTATTTAATTATTAAAAACTTATTAACTTAGTTAAATTCTAATAAAACTTAATTAATTTGTCTAAATTTAATTAATTTTTATAAAATGTAGTTAAATTGTATAAAACTTAGTTAATTTTCAAAATTTTGGCTAATTTTTATAAAAATAGTTAAATTTTTATAAAGCTCGGTTAAATTATTTATAACTTTATTTATATTAACTCAAACTTATAAATTATCTCAATTGCTAAAACTTAAAATGTCATAACTTATATTTTAATTAACTTAAACTTAAATTATCTCAAACTTAGACTTTATTAACGTGGTCAGTTTTTATAAATTATCTCAAGCTTATATATTTTTTGTAAACTTAGTTAATTTATTATTATTATTATAAACTTAGTTAATTTTTATACACTTAATTAACTTATTATTATTACTATAAACTTATTATTATTACTATAAACTTATTATTTATATTAATCTTAGTCAATGCACTTACATACACATTTTTGAAAATAATTTGGGAAAGTTACGTTTGTTGTATGAATAAATTTAAAACAAGATTTTGCTCATTTACTAATCATGTAGCTGATATTTCTACACTTTTTCCAGAATCAAACTCACGAAAGAATACATCTCTAATGTAAACAAACATGTAAAGTAAAAACACTAACTATACCTGAGTTATCAATGGCCTTAGGGGACGAACCCAAATGCAGTATGACCAAAGATTACCATTCAGGTAGCGATCTTTCATTAGGCTCATTTCGATTCATGCATGTTTAATCTCTAACCATTCATTTTGAATTGAAACATCATGCTGGCTTTTTGTTACAATGATTTTAAATATCCTGCTCTAATCTTGAAAGAATCAACTATTTACTTTTAAAAAATAAGTAGAGAAAATTAAATTAAAACTATTATGTAAATTTTACTGTAAAATAAATATCCTGCTACTGTAAGGTGGCAGCGGGAACTACTACCTAACGGCAGCAATATGCTGCTGCATGCCCTGCTGTTGTAAGCCAAGCCCCCTTACCAAAAAACAACAAACAGAGAGAGAAATAGAGAAAAAAGCTTGTGCGTGTGTATGTATGGGAGTGTATGTATTGTAGTGCACATATTAGGGCTGTGTTTGCATGTGTGTGCTGTGTACATATGTATGTTGTGTTTTCATGTGTGTATATAAAAATAAAGGCTAAAATAACTCAAGTTATATGGATGTCATCAATGCAAAACTTATTATGTGCTATTATAAGACAAGCACTATTGTCCAAGTGGTTAAGTGATTCGGCTTTGGTGCGAGAGGTCATAAGTTCGAAATTTGCGTAGCGTGATTCGAACATTTATGGACATGTGATACGTTGTCATAGTGATTTGTTGTATATAAAGTACCATTTAAAAAAAAATTAAAAAATAATCAATATGTGTAAAAACTGATGTTTGTATGGTTCCAATAGCCTTTTATGTTCTTACTATGTATAATATAAGTAAAAGTAATAGGTTAATGTTTAAAAATTTAATTTTTTTCCACTCACAATAGGATATGCAAAAATGTTAAAAGCAAAAATAGACGTATAGCTCAATCTATTGATCCACCTTTTTGCATTATATTTCTATTCATGAAATTGCAATTTAGAATAAAAGATGCAAAGCTAGAAGAAGAAAATATACTACAAAAAAATAATCAATTAAAGACTTAAAATTTTCAGTCTATAATTAAATACTTGCTAGTAACTAAAAAATGCAGTCTTTAGGATTTGTATGTACGTGTACTCTGACTTGTGGTCGCAGTTGTAGGAAAGCAAGCCGGTCACATATGTGAAGTGGGTTCATTGCAAGCGTGGTCAAAGCACAACGCAAGTTATAAAACTTAGCAGAACTTAGCTATCCTTATATTTGAGTATTTGAGCTATCAATCTATGTAAATAACGATAATGGAGGAGTGGTTTACAAACAAACACACTTATATTTTAGTAAAATATAAGAGTAGAATAACCTCTTTCACATTTTCTGATTTTTTGCAAGCTCCGTCATCTTTAATTAACCTATGCATACACAATATCATTAGTATATAATACCGACTAATTTTATGAACCACATTACAATCTTAACAACTAACTTTTCTTCCTAAGGAGTTAGGATGCAAATGTGGGAAAATGCAATAGCTTAGGTACATTGTTATTAATGTGTATCTGAGATTATTAGTTTGTATAGCAAGGGAAATTACAATAGGCATTAAATCCAAAAAGGACTAGCAGTAGGAAACTCTGAGATTATTAATGTGTAATATCTATAGCTAGCAGTAGAACACTCAAATATTTAATTCACATTACCATCTTATTTACAAGCTTTTCATTGTATTCATGCATTGCAAGTGCAATATCTTAGGAGAAAACTATTCTCGTTGTTATGTTGAGATGTCAACAAAATGTACCTTTCAAAATTCAAATATCCTACAACTGTCTGGAAAGCCAGTTTGTTCATAAACTTTTCGAAACATCTATACTTACAATCGTTGTCAATCGTTGTCGGCTTTAATGGTGACACGGTAAGTGTGCCATTGTTAGTGTTATGTCCTCAGCAAACTACAGTCAAGAGCCCAGCCAAACATTATGAAAATGCAAGGCTCAACGTGCTCGTGTTTTGAATATCCGAATATGTTCCATCCTTGCTACCTTTTGAGATCTTGCTCAACACCAATACAAAAATATTCACATTTTAGAAAAGAAAATTACAAGAAAAAAGTTTATATTTAAGAGACAATAGTATAAAAGAAGTATATTCTTTTCACCTGTAGATTTACTATGTATCAGGGTTCACTCGTAGCCATATGCAATTAACAACCATAAGGTTTTCTCAAGTTAGACATGTAATTCTCTAAAATGAACCCAAAATAACAATAATTCTATCATTTGCATAGGCTTTTGAGATTTGCCAAGCCCTCTGTGTGTTGAAACATTTGCGTTGAATAACAATTAACAACCATAGGGTTTTCCCGATCCCTTTGAGCGTTGAAACATTTGCATGTATTTTATCATTAAGTGTAACTTCGGCTATAACACCTGCAAGCCAGAGTATAAATCCTATCAACTAAACTATGCCATGGATATTGAACCACAATGGATCCTATTTTTTGCAATATCTTACAATTATTACTCCAATTAGTTGAACCACATCCCATCCAATTACATTTCGTATTCAATGCAACCTTTTCAATTGATAAATATAGGAAGAAGCAGATTTGGTGTCTGTAAATTAAACTTGTCTGTGTAATAAAAGTCCTATTAAATATTTCAAGAATGACTAGATTATATATGTCCAATATGGTCATATAATGGTTAAATGACAAATTGTTGGTATATAAATATGCTCTGGTATCTTGAAAGGTATGCCAAATAATAAATCTTATACATATACATACTTGATACTAAGAAATTAAATGTTATACTTTGAGGCTTAGAACAATAACATAAATATAAATACAAGTTTGACAAAAGAACTAGCATTTTTGTTATGTTACTTCATCTTCACAACCAGATTAAAAGATTATACCATCAAAGGTTTATTGCCTTTAAATCAACATGTGTCCACCATGATATAAAAAGTAACTTAATTCTATAGGCATTCACCAAAACCTATAAAAACAACAACAATAATAAAATGATACTTATCCTTAACAGATCTTACTCTATTGTTGATTTCTCGCTTAGACCATCCTTTAATAGTATCTCCAATAACTAAAAATAGTTCCAGTAAATTAATTCAGATCCCATTGTTGATCATATCGTAGCAGTTAATCCTAGACAAATAAAGAACTTCATTTATTTATAGGTTTTGAACAACAAAATTCGTTGAATTTGCTTTATATAATTAATAATACCGTATGGAACAGGGAAACGATGAAGAAGCTAGTATTCAACTACAGACATGGATGCTGAAAACGTCATAGCAAAGGTGGCTGTAGCACTTCACACCTGCAGTCAGCAGTTGATACAAATGTACAATTGTTCCTTTTCTTTTTATACTTTTTATTGCATATACTATGCAGTATAATGCTATTTTAATAATATATATCTAGAACGCAAACAAACCTGAGGAGGAATTCCTAATTCCAAAAAAAGTGGCCCTAAAATAAACCGTCCTCCTAAACCCAGCAAACCTCCTACTATACCAGCTATAACACCAGATATGCAGTATAATACCGGCTGACTGATTTTTAACTGAGTTTCTGCATCTCCTTTGGAAGCAATTGCACTTTTGCCTGTATATAAATTTACTGCTTCATACGAGCTTACCTCTACGCCACTGGAATATGAAAGAAAACATTAACTTGAAGATTTATCATTGATAAAAAGTGTGTATTACATGGTTCTTGTTAAAGTGTAATGTCCGTTCACCTGAAGCAGATTCAACAACCAGTACCAAGTCGAACAGGTTGTTGTGTACTTTTGCAGTAATACAAAGAGTCAGTAATAGTTAAAGACTAATAAAACACTTGCAGAAAAATTATATTACCTTAGCAGTTTGCAAAATTAGAAAAACAACCCATACAAAGACAAGAAGACCAAGTTCTTTCCAACAAACATTTTCAAAAATTGGGACCTGCATTATTATTAAAGTAAGTTTACATAATTTTGGTATATTCAAAGATGTATTACTACAGTTTATGCTTTCAGTTCCTCTGTTCTCAAGTTTGACTTAACAACATCTTGATGATTTTCAGGACTTGTAGGTATAGTTGTGTATTCTATTTCATCTGCAACGTGACCCATATGTTTCAGATGAATGCATTCACTAGTATTTTGCAAATTATAATACATATTTAAAAGGAAATATAATAGTTTTTATAGCTCACCTTTATTATCTTTTTCTTTAGCAGACTCCTGCAGTTAGAGACTAGTAGTTGTAAATCAAACGTGGTGTAAGCAATAAAAGAAAAGTATGACAAATGGTTACCTTCAAAGTTATTGTCTCTTTCTTCCATGTATCGACCCCTTTTAAAAAAGCTTTCATTGGTGTAACTAGAAAGTACATGTGAAAAACATAAGCCTTACTTTTCCAAAATCAATGGAAGATAAATGGGGTATAAGTTAAGCAATTACTTATAGATGAAGACTATTATTAGTAGAACCGTTACCAACCAGTCAGGGAATACTAAACTGAAGATGACTCCAATGCTAATCCCGAGCAAAAGCATTGGTTGAGTAAGAAAAGCCAAATTGTAGTCGACAATTGGCATATCCAAAGTAGGATGCCCAAGCTTAAGATTATAGTGAACAGTTGAGCCTACAACCCCTGTTATCATGCCCGATCACGCAATATCATGTTCTCGTGTCAAACTAAAAGTGAACTAATTATAACTTACATAATTAAATTTCAACTATGTATAGATAAATAAAAAAAGTCAAATTAAAAGACACCAGTCACAAACTAAAAATGAACTGGTGTAACGGCCCGCTTTTTCCGTACAATTCAAGCTGACAATAAACCATACATGTCCAACCCAAATCAGATGGAAAGACAAATAGTTAAGGGAAAGAAAGAAGAAAGAAGAAGATAAGAAGAAAATAAAAAGAAAACTAAACAACATAGAATCTCATAGTGGAACGAAAATCTATAATATACCATAATAATCTTTACACAAAACAAAACTGTAATATATGTATATACATACATCAATCAGAGTATACTAACCTATTTCAGCATGGACAGTTATAGCAGTCTGCCCTCACAATTGCTGATAAACACAACAAAGAATACAATGGAAAAATAACCATCTACGTAAATACGTCTCTGGGCCTCCAACTCATCTCCTAAAGCTCCAAAGCATCCAAACTAATCTGTAATATGCTCGGTCTAACCGGAGCGTTATAATAAAATAACACCTGAGTTAGTCTGAAAAACCAGCATGAGAAAACACACCCAACTGAAATTTGAAGTTATATAAAAATCATTGAAATCAAAATGTAAGGACCCGATTCTTCGACTTCCGAATATCGAATGCCGAAAAACCGGATTCTTAGGATTTAAGAAAGAAGAGGTAGAAAAAAACAGAAGAAAATGAAAGAAGAAACAAAAGAAAACACAGAAACAGAAACAGAAACAATATCAGAATCTCACATTCGCAGCGGAACAACATATAATAGATAAATGAATAATCTTTAAATCAAAGAACTATATCATTTTATACATTACATCATCATCAGAGTTTACAACAACAATACAACACTGGACAGTTATATAAACTTGTCCTCATACAGAATACACTGCGGAATAAATAATATCATATACAAGTGGTACGTCTCGCCATCCAACTCGCCACTAAGCTCCACAGCATCCCGAATCCAGAATGACCTGATAACCTGACTCTAGACCTGTGCAGTTAAAGCGCTCGGCGGATTCAAAGCGGTGGAGGTGCAAAAAGTCATAGCGAGGATACAGCGAAGATATAGTAGGATATAGCGGATGGCTCTAAAATAGCATATAAAACTCGTACTTAATGTTTTTTCAAATATATAAATGGTAATTAAATGAAAAAATATCATTCAATTGAATTATAATTAATACATAAATAATTTTAAATAAAAACATATGCGAATATACTTTAAATAAACATAAAACTGTTATATAACATAATTAAATTTAGTAGAATATTAGAGTATTTCCATTTCTAAAAATATATTAAAAATTACATCAAATAAACTAGTTTCATAATTTTTATAATGTATAAATGTAATTTTTCAATTCATTTTATTAAAGAAGGTATAGCGGAAATAGCGGAATATAGCGGGAATAACGGGATATAGCGGAAATAGCGGGGCTTAAAGCGGAAAGGCTATATTTTGGGGCTATATGGAAAAATCGTAGTGGTAGAAATCCGCTATGAGATATAGTGGGGTTATAGCGGGGTAATAGCGGGGCATTAACTGCATAGCTCTAGACTGCCCGTGTGGAAATTGGTGGGCACCTAGAGTTTAGGAAGGAAGTAATAAACTCCAGGTCAGTCATGGTGACTGGTGTGAGAACTTAAAATAGTTTATCTTTAAAACAAATAATAGGAAGATTTTAAAGTCAATTTCGCAATGCTTTTGGAAAATGAAACTACCATAAGACCTCCCGCCACACACACAATGCAAACGCTGAATTGGAGGAGATTTCTTTTTATGATAGTCAAAGATGCTTACTACGCAAAATCAAATCCTTTTTGATATTATTATTAGTGCATAGTGTAGAAAAATCATTTCGAAAATAGAATATCAATCTTAGCCAACATACGACTAGTATCATATGCCTACTATAGCTACCATCTAAACAGTGGTGACCACCGTACGTAAATGGCATGTTCTACAACTAATATCGTACGAAGTTCGTATTGGAGTTTGGATTTCCAACAAATGGTCAGGCCAAGGAACTTCCCATTGCCACATAGGTACGCCTCTGGAAAGACGATCCGAGAACCCAACTGGATCTCTGCCAACACAAGACCGGGTTACCCCTAACTGGGTAACTACTGGCATGAATATGTCATCCCCCGATCGTAACCGATCTTCCCGAGGATCCTCGATTTCCAACAACCACATAAGAATAATAATGCAGCAACAACATAGGTTAAGTATCTGGGCTCCATACCATGATAACACCTCTATCCAGAAGGAATGACATACACTAAAGGGGCGCTACCCCCTAATAACCTTGCCGCATCTTTCCTGTTTTGACCATTTCCGGGGTGTGAGGTCCGACGAAGTCTCGTCCACAAAGCTACGCTTTGGTACAAAGCCATGCCTTGGGTCAACAAATGATCAAAGTAATGATCACAAAGATAAATGATCAAACAAATGATCATATCACAAATGATCAAACAATGATCATTACACAGCAACACTCAACATGCCACGTTACCAAATTGGGAGTATATCGCTGATAACCTTCAACTACATAACCTCTGAGCTCGTACATCTCAAAGAAGGGTGTTAAACTAAGAGAATAAATTCTCCGCCACCAATAGAAATGTATTTGAAAGAAACTAGCTTTATATCTTAATTTGTAACGTCAGACATACAACCATACAAGTCTGTTTCGGGATCGAACAGAACCGAAGGCACTTCTCACGAAGCCCTTGCAAATCCGGATAATTTTCTAATCACGTTCGGACTTCCCGTCACTAAGGGTGATAAAACCTCTATATCGGAGATCAGCCGATGCAGAGTAACTCGACGGTAATCCTTCCGTTTTAAAAAATATCCGGTCTTTAACACCGGTCATCAAATGCAATCCATTACGACATATCACATATTCGGAATGGGTTATACGACCCAAAGGTCCTTTCCCGGCTAACCCGAATAGTGAGCGCTTATTTAAAAATAAGTGTGGCATTCAAATTCAAACAAATCACAACAAATACACATTCAAGGTAATTATTGATAGTCGGTTATTTAACTATCAATAGGTCTACACAGCATCATCAGATTCCAAATAATTTTCCAAATTATTTAATTTCCAAAAATATCTTTACAAGATATTATAATTTTCCACACTTAACCATTTGAAACAAATTTCAAATATTCACTTTTCAGTTTATCTTTAAAAGATAAAATTTCAAACCTTTCATTTCATATTGGAAAAGCATTTCCATACTTATTTAAAAATAAGTAATTCACAAATCATTTATTTTCAACACTTGGAAAATATTCGATATACTTAAATCAAAATTAAGTATATATTTCATCCTTTAAGGAAATCATTTTCTTAAACACATTTATTTGAGTCAAAACGAATGTTACGTAAAACATCGTTACGACAACCCAAAATCACTAGTATAGGGATTCGAAATTAAGATAGATATATAAATCCCAATACTATACAAAACATTTCCTTTCAGAAATCATTTACTATAACAACAGTGTTATAGTCCTCCATTTCCTTATTTCTCGAAAACGTCTATTTCAACAATAATTTTTGAAATCTATGTATTCGATACTTAACATATTTTAAAACATCTTTTAAAACAATTAATTCATTTCATAATATTACCTTCCCAAAACATATCCACTTTATTTAATAATATATTCACTGTCCAAAATCGCGAATATACTTCCTTTAGTAAGCTATAATGCTTTACTTATTAAAATAAGTCAATTTCAGATTTATAAAACAACGTTTACAAATCCCATTTATATTTTGTAACTTCAACTTACAAAATCAATTTGTTAACAAATTCTATTTATACCTCATTTTAAATGCCAAAATCCGATTTATAAGATAATTACTTATAAATTTGTTATTTTACAAAATCTATTCGTTTATAACTTCATAATTTTATAAATCTATAAATCCCATTCACTTATAAAATCCATTTATACTTCATATTTAACACTTATAAAAAATGGTTTATAATTCCAATATTTTTAATTTATAAATATCAATTTTATACATTTTATATATAAATCGTTTTTAATAATTCAAAAATCCCAATTTAAAATCAAAATCGTTATTTTTAAACTTCAAAAATGGATCCGATGATGCAACAACACCAATCATCAATCACGATAACAAAACATCTCATATCATCATATGATAATAGAATATATCACAATATCTGTAAATAAATCAATACGGTGAGGAATCCAGTCGGATCCCTCCAACCTGTTTCCCTGCATCCACAGATGTTAGCACAATACCAATTCCGCTCCAGTACGGAATATCGCGGTATATGGGTTTAATAAATATTATCCGCTATTATGCGGCGCAATAGGGTCTCATCCGCTATACAATGCGGGAAATCAAATCCAATATATACATATTCCAATATATATATATATTGCTATATACATAAATAATACCAATTCCACTTCAATGTGAAATTATCGCGGTATATGTTTTTAATAAATAACCTCCGCTTAATAACGGCGTATAATGTCTATTTTAACAATCAATAGATAGCAATATATCATCCAATCACACAATCAAGCAATTTTAAATCTAACTATTTAAAATATAAATCGAACAATTCGATTGAGTGAGAAGTTCTCACCTTGATTTCAATTCAGTTTCAGCGTATTATTTCGAATAAAATTAAACGAGCGTTTAATTTTACCCAAAATTCTCACTAACTCCAAACGACTCCAAACAAACTCCATTGCGTAGTGCTCGTCAATACGATTCCAACGCAATTCGTATCGTGCGTTTTCGACCTCGGATGAAAAAGTTATGCTATTTTAAAGTTTACACGAATTTAAATATACAATTTCAACTTTTATTTTTATTTTTTTAACCCTACTTGCAATCTGGACCGTTGATTTCTGCTCCATCAGATCTGGGCCACTGGTATCCTTCTTCCCTTTCACGTTCAAAAACGTGAGCTTGAACCCATTAGCCGCCGCCAAACATTGAATTTTCGCGGCCACTACGTTGAAGTTAAAGACGATCGACGACCTCCGTTGCGAAGCTCATCTCGAACGGCACCATCACCAAAAGTACGGTCAAACTCGGTCATCAACAGCCCTTGAAAATCGTGCAAGACCTGATGATGAACGCGGCCATTTTGATGTCGTTCCGTAGCTCCAAATTCGATCGTAGTCGTTGATCTCGTAGATCTCGTCGTGCTCTACGACTTTGTAGTTGATAGTTTTTGCTAATTGTTGATGGATTGAGAGATTTGGAGGGAAGAAGATGAACGTTTTCTGGCCGTGGAAATCAAAGTGGCGGCTAACCCTAGCTGGTAAGGGTTTGTGTGCAAATGAAGAATATGAAGTCCTTTTATAGAAAATGGCCAAAACACTATTCACCCGAAATTTTCCCGAACTCCAAACGAAGCATGCCGGCTGGCATTTCTAAGGTTTACCCCACGTTCCGAAAACAATGGAATGTGTTGCGGGAGCTAATTCGATCATCTGTGCGAGTTACGGAATTAAACGATCAAATTTAAATTAAATCGATTAAACCGATTTTCTAGGCGTTTTGGCTTGCCCTGGACAAACGGTACATCCAATTGACACCAACTTTGAAACCACACAATAATATCACATTATGGATCCGATGAAACTGGTTTCGTCGAAATCCGAGACTATTTGAAAAATGACTATTTTAACTCGCCAAATTAATATTAAAACAATTTCGATGCGTTTGGAGCTGCCACGGTCAAACGAGAACTCTGATTGCTACGAATATTGAAATCCGATAATAACAAACTATTATGGATCCAATGGAACTAGTTTCTTCCAATTCTGAGACTGTTCGAAAAATGGCTAATTTCACAAGTCGATTTAATATTAAAATATTCAATTTTCACAGATTAACTTTAAATTCAATTTTAAAAGTTCTATAACATCACTATAACTCCAATATGATTTAATATAACTTTATAAATCATTTTCAATCACATTTAATTCAGATTTCAATTATTTCTGGAATTTCAAATATTAAATTATCGATTTAATTTTCCAATTAAATCTAGATATTCGAAAAATAAATTATTCGACTTATTAATTCTACTTATTAATATTTAAAATCAATTAAATATTCCAATTTCAAATGTCAGAAATTCTGGGTTGTTACACAAAAGGTATGTCGTAAGACCATGCCATACATAAACATGGATATGTTTTTTACCTTTCGATAACCAAAACCATTCATATGAAATTCTCTTATATTATAATAGGGTCTAGATACAAATACTTATTAATCTTAGCCGAAATTGTTACATTAATTAAATTCTAGCATAATAGGTATACAACTAAAACCATAAAGGTTCGTATTGGAAAATGGATTCCATACAATGACTCGGCTACTGGGTACCACCCATCACGATGAATCTCTAGATAAAATAACATCGAGGACCTCGCTTGGATACCCTGTGTAACGACCCAGGATTTTTAGCCAACTGTTATTAGAATAATTAACTAAATTTAAATATTTAAATATTAATTTTTATAAGTTGAATAACAAAATTATCTGATATTGAGAATATCAGAATCTATGAATTTTCAAAGCTATACTAAATTTCAAAGTGCTAACTGCTGAATATGATAATTTTATATATATATATATATATATAAGCTTCAACATTTCAAACTTATGATAAAAATATGTATATGTGTATATATATACATATATAAGTTCCATCATTTCAAACTTAAAATCAAGCAGGCAAAGATCAAATCAAGTATACAATAAATCAAATCAGCCCAGAAAATATCTAATCGAGCCCACAATAGTTGAAAAAAATTAATAAGAATAAAAAAATAATGATGAAGCCTAAGTCTATCAGCCACCCTCTTATGTAGTCTAGCCTCTTTCTTGCTTTACTGCCCCTTTCTTTCTCTATATATAGCTATGCTTGTTCACTTATAAAAAAAATACGCCATTTAATATAAAGAAAGAAGATTGGTTTGTTCAAAGGCTTAGGGGAGATTAAACACAACAGTTCATCTATTTTATATCTGTGAGTAAAACACTTTAAATTGTTTACTAGTTATCATATATATCTATATAACTGCGATTTTGGGATTGAATACTTGATCTCTGTAAAGTGTTCATATGTTTGTTATGTGAAAATGTGCATGTATATGTATATTAGACATGGATAGTTCCACCCGCACATCAAAAACCTTATACTTCTTCTATTTGTTTATATCTTTTTTGTTAAAACAGTTGAATCTTTCACTTTAAAAATCCATATCTCAACAACCATTTAGTTTTAAAACATGATTCCAAAACAAAAGTTGTTTGTTTTTGAGTATAGAACATTTTAAAATTTGTTTCATTTAATTCCATCAAGCATAGAGAGAGAACTCCTTTCAACTGTGAGTGGGTCAACTTTGGACGAAAATCAACTATCGTAATTTAACAAATGAGTTATACAGTTGTGATCGTGATTGGAAAATACGATTTTTAAGAGTTGTTTGAGAATTTATAGTGGCGTGTAGAAGGAGGGAAGTGGAGATGACCAGTTTTGGTTGAAATGAAAAATTTCGGTGATATGATTGATTTCATGGCACAACGTTTGGCGTGGAGAAGGATGGGTTGATGGTGCATCCACGAAAAATAGTGCGATGATTTTTAGTTGAGTGTATGGGCTTGGCGAGATCGATATAGGTTTAGGGTGTTTGTTTTTTGTCATGGGTTCGAGCATAATGGCAATGTGGATAGGTAGAGAGAGGGGTGCGTATTGGGTGGATTTGGAAGAGGAGGCGATGGCGATGCTGAAGGTGAATTTTGGTGGTGGACGGTGGCATGGGTTGTCATGGCAAGGCATTTGATGGGCATGGCTGTTGTTCCAGTATTTCGGTGGAGTTTCAAAATTTCGAACTGAAGGTTCGATAGTGTTTTTAAGTGCGTAGACATGGTGTGCTGGTCGAGAGCCACATGCATGGATGGAGGCATCGAGATTAGATGGTCGGAGGCAATGTACATGTGCAAATTTTCGTGCACGTTTTGTGCACATTTCCACGCATTCGAATGTAAGAGAGTAGAGGGGGAGTATGGAAGAAGAAGGGGAAGTAGTTTTAGATGGATCGGGTTTTAGTTATATGGGCTGGGTTTATGTTTAAAAGAAAATTAAGTTAATTATTTTATTTAGAAATCTATAAATTTTAAAAGACAATTTCTCCTTCGTTTTGAATTCAATCGACGCTCAGATATTTGTGTCAGGATCCTATCGTTAAGTATTTTCATCTGAAATAATATTGTCAAGTTTTCTACAATGTAAAATTTTATAATTTAAATAATTCGGAGTTAACAAATAAGTAATTTCTTATGTAATTAATTATATGTTGATTAATCAATTAATTATTAATGAACTTTTTAATTTTAATT
This sequence comes from Allium fistulosum, assembly GCA_030737815.1. Lineage (NCBI taxonomy): Eukaryota > Viridiplantae > Streptophyta > Magnoliopsida > Asparagales > Amaryllidaceae > Allium > Allium fistulosum. The sequence goes on along the minus strand of CM060908.1, from coordinate 530,168,949 downwards.
AACAAAGAATAAATCATTTTATAAATTTCTTTGATTAACAAGTAATCTGGATTAAAAATATAACTTGACTTGGTTAATTGAAACTAATTCTGTTCTGATTTGTAAATTGTTTTAATATTAATTATTAATCATTGACTGTAGTTAATGATCTATGCTTTGCTATTTATTTCTCTTAGACGTTGACTTCAATTATCTTCATCTGTGCCATTAAGTAGCCAAACAAATTAAAGTAGATAGAATAAAACGTTGACACGTTTTATTGAAAACAAATCGACTTGTACTAATCACTATTTCGAGTTTTGTAAAAGTGGTGATTACAAGCGAATTAATTTTGATGGATGGGTCATGATAAAGTAAACATATGAATTGAATTTCCATATTTGAATATTTACACACTTTTTGTAGAATTGTTTATTTAAATAAAAACTTGCCCCTTTAAAAAATTATCGTTTTGGTTCAGGGAGACCGGGATCAGATAAGAGTATTATCCGAAAACCACTTCGAACCAATTTAAGCGAGCGATTTGGAAGATTCTGAAGGCTAGATCCAGGATGCAGATTCTAGAGTGCTAGGGCTATTTGTCACTAACCCTGAGGGTGATTCCAAAAATAGGTGTAGTGGAAATGGTGCCTTTGGTTTCGTTCAGACCCAAAACGTACTTGTATGGACGAATGCTATGAGAACATCGTCATTGGAGGGCGATGATCATTCTAAGTGTAAATTCTTTGAAAGGTAATCATAGCCTCAAGCCTCACCAACCGGGAATGGAAAAAACAGGGTATGCAGTAGGGCTAAGTGGGTCGCTCCCATTAGTGTATGTCATCACCAGATCTAGGCTCGATATTTTGTCCAATTTTGGTATGCTCCGGTATGGTTGCCGATCACAACCGTGGTGACGATATATTCGGTACTACTAGTCAAGTGGCAGGCCAGTTCTATGCAGCAGGGGTACAAGATGTTCTTGTCAGACCCCGAGTGTATTTTATCTAGAGATGCACACTTCGGAAGGTAGTTCCTTACCTTGCCATGGATGGAACCCAATTTCCAATAAGTGTCGTACGTTTTATATTGTGCCTAAATATGTTGGAATGTGAGATGCAAGCATTCCAGCTATGTTATATTTTATTTGAAAACCCTATACATTATGGTAATATCACGGGATTTCTATAAAAAGTGTTTTGGTTATCGTAAGGTAAAAACCCATCAGTGTTTATGTGCAGCGTGGTCTTACGAGATACCAGTGATTTCAAATGATTTTTAATTTATAGTAATTTAACTGTTTTACTCACCCCAGACCCATGTCTGACCTGGAGTATATTTTTTCCATTTTCCCTAAACTCTTGGGTAATCAAGTTTTTATGAGTAGCCAAGTGATCCAGGTTCTCACGATTGCATTTTGGAGGAGCTGGAGTAGGTGGCTTCACCGTTAGCTAGTTACTATCTATTTCCGCTATGTTTGTATATGCATTTTGGATTGTAATGTATGGACAGGTAGTTATGATTGTCTAAGTATGGTGTCTGTATTACATCACTCTGATGTATTGTATTGATAGTGACTATGTAAAGCTTATGTTATGATATATATATTATTTCGTTCCATTGTGAGCTTCTGTGTTTGTATAGTTCTTCTTTTATATCTCTTTCTTTCATTCTTAATGACTCGTCTTCTAGAGTAAGAAAGGCGGTTCGACACATTTGGTATCAGAGCTTAGGTTCAGTGAACACCTAGGGTTTTGGGTTAGTATCAATCTTGAGAGAGCGTATTTGTAAATATATATATATATATATATATATATATATATATATATATATATATCCCTACTAGTTAGATCAGCTTTGATAGATTTGATTAGTGCCATCATTGGAGTGTATTCTGTTAACGCTAAAAATTGAACGCTAACACCCGGTGTGTGTAATATAGTTGTGAAAGCACCACCCGTGTGACGGGAACAGGAATTAAGCAGTAAAATAGCTGAAAACGGTAAAAGACAACAGATTTATAGTGGTTCGGCCCGTAATTGAGCCTACGTCCACTTTATACTCTTTTATTGCTGATTCTGATTGCAAAATGATACAATGCTCTTCGAAATACAATATCTTTCGATTCCTAAACACTTTAGACTATTAGCTCAAACTTCGATGTTGAAGATCTCCTCGAATTCATGTTGAATGCAGTAGATTTCTCTCAAAGCTTGTTGTAACGTCTTGAGTGATTAGAGTTCTTCAAATGTTGGATGAGTTGAGCATTCGGCAGAGTAACGACGCTTCAGAAAATGAATCGCCAAAAAGTCCCCTACTTGTTGGAGTTTGGGAGGTATTTATAGGAATTGAATTCTGGACAGAAGTTCTGCCAAGTCTTAGGTCGCGTACGACCTAAGCTAGTTCGTAGGTCGCGAGCGACCTAAGCTAAGTTGCAGTCCATTAACGACTTAAAAAGCAGGCTGATGAAGTTGCACTTGGATTCATCTGAAGTGGTGAGTCGTAAGCGGGTTAAGGAGGGTACTAGGTCGTTGGCGACCTAGTGGGCTGGTAGGTCGCAAGCGACTTATAGGAAAACGGCATACGAAATTAGGTCAGTTTGTATAAACTGGGTAGCGGAGTTAGGTCATGAGCGACCTAAGGTAGGTCGTGAGCGACCTAAGGTAGGTCGTAAGTCGGACTGTCTTTTGAATCAGTTAGGTTGCTAGGTCATGAGGTCTCTGCAGTTAGGTCGTTAACTTTTAGGTCGCTAAGTCTGCTTTAGGGGTTAGGTCGTAAACAACTTTAGGTCGGTTGCTCGTAGAGTCTGCTAAGTCGTGAATCTCTTAGGTCGTGAAGTCTGGATCCATTAGGTCGCGAAGCTCACTAGGTCGCTAACTCTCTTAGGTCGTTGAGTTCCTTAGGTCGTTAAGTCCCTTAGGTCGTTATATTCCTTAGGTCGCGAATAGCTGTTAAGTCGTGAAGCTATAGGTCGTAGAGTTTTAGGTCGGCACTAAAATATGAGTTAACATTTGCCCCTCGAAGTGCAGGCCTATGCCATAAGACGTGTGCTTCGACTTAACCTTCTTAGGTCGTGAACCACCTAAAACTCGTGATAAATCGTACGTCTGCTCGCCTTCCTCCCTTAGTCCCATATAAATAAGTTAGGTCGCTCCTTCCTCCCCATCTTACTACTCTGAAATTCCATTGCCCTTGACAAATTTTTTCAATTTTTCGAAGGCGAATTCAACCCAGCCAAACATCGATTCATTCCTATCAACATATTACGTAAGTGTATCAATCTTTACTCCTCCATAATCGCCGCTTGATCGTGAATCCACGTTTTCCGACCTAAGTTTAATTTCACGCGCCATGCTTCATTTTTTGAATGGTGGTTTCGATCGATTTTTGATTGTTGTTTGATATGTTGTGGTGATTCATGATCGCATGGAAATTTCACAATGGATCGGTGGGATTCGCAATCGATTTGCTGGTCGATTTGGTGGCATGTGGAGATGGAACGAAGAGGATGACGAATTCTTTTGTAATGGCAGTATTGGGTTATCGGATTCAGTAAGGTGTTGCGTGGAGAGGAAGTCAGCGACCTACTGATTTGGACGACCTAAAAGCTAAGTCGTGCTGGGATTCTTGTCGACCTAAGCCTTGCGATCTAAGAACATCTGCGACTTAAACGAAACCGAACAACCCTTTTTTGCGACCTAAAGAGCTTCCGACCTATGATGAGTCGTGTGCGACCTAGGACTTGAACCACACCTGCACTGCCTTTAACGTCTTGATTCGCACAGTACGACCTAAAAAAGTCTCGACCTATGATATGTCGCTGAACGACTTAGGACTTAGAGAAATTTGACCAGAAGTTGACTGAACTATCAAATTTGAACTGTGTTGTATTTCTTTTCAGATTGTCTTGACTTTAATGCTAATAACCTATTTAAATACAACATTTGCAGAGAAAACGGGACAAATATACTGCCATTGACTGCCCACATCGCATGACAGATTAGTTGACAAAGAACAATTAACATACATGAATTTTGTGAATGAAATGTTGTGAAACGGTAAATTCAAATGAAGTATTAAAGCAAAGCTGAAATAATCAACCTACGCTGATTTGTTTGCATCAACACAACATTGTATTTGAACTTAAAATAACAAGTCTCGAAACCTTATAATCGACAAATGTCAACTATTTCAATTTCTATTAAACTTGCTTATTATCGTTTTAGTTTTGCACAACACTTCACACTTTTTAGGAAACGTGCACCTTGATATTTGAACATCCAGTTGATTGTGTAGAATGGCATCTCAACAAGAAGATTCAGGACCATCCGGAAAAGCTTTCCCAATTGCCAACCCATTGATTGACCCTCCAGAAAGAACTTCGACCAGCTTGAGCCACAAAATCTTCAGACAACTGTGCATCCAGTTCAGTATTGCCGAAGCAGATGCTTTATTTCCTGGAGCAAACGACACTGCTGACATACCACCTCTTGGTTTTATCGCAGTGAACCGTCAGATGTGTCTAAGCGGAGCCATTCCGCCTTTTAATGATTTCCTTCGACAGCTCCTTCTTCGATTAACTATCTCCCCCTTTTAGCTGCACCCTAATGGCCATGCCATCTTAATGGGATTGTGTGTATTGTTCAGGAGGACGCTTAACCGTTTTCCGAGCTTCGAAGAGATTTGTTACCTGTGCACATTTGCTAAAAACAAAGATCACCCTTCTATCACACTTGTGAGAAGTGCTCGGAACCGTAAATTGATTCTGGACTTGCCCGAAAGTTCCCATGGATTCTTAAGTCAATTCTTCTTTGTCCGCTGTCCTCCGGGATTTTATGCCGTCTGGAGAGTCGGAAGTAAGATTGCCTTTCTCCGGTCTCTTCATTTTCTGAACTTTTCGGAATTCGAATTGTCAAATGCTTAACTTCGTTCTTTACTTTTTGCAGCACTTCCTCCTCCACTTCGAGATCCCAGCCTTAAGTCGACCTTAGATACTTTGAGTGCTGTGGATGCTGAAGAGAGGAGTGCCAAATTTTTGCTGAAAGATGAGTTTCTGCACCAGTTTGGACTTTTGCACTCCTCCAGATCGACTCAGATTCATGAAATCTCTAGTTCTGATACAGAAACATTAGCTGCCTCGGGCTCTCGAGCAGAGATATCAAATGCCCCAGCTTCTGCAGAAGAAGTTGCATCGGAAGGACCTATTGTAGAGGCTGCTCTGATAAAATGCTCCGCATCTACTGACATTGTGGGGTCGTCAGGCAAATTGACACTTTCCCCGGTCATCGAAGAAGATGAGGCTTCTCAACATTCCGGAAAGGCGGTCAATGTGGGAATTGAAGGGAAAGGTCCCGCCGGACATATTGGCGATGATATCTTCGAAGGGTTGAGTGATTTGATGGTAACCTCCCAGGAGTTATTTAAGGATCACATTCCAAAGGCTATTTCCCCTGTTGTCGAGGCGACTTCTTCTTTACGAGTTTCGACACCTTCTACACCAGTTGTTGCCGTTCGCACATTAAAGCGTGGTTTGTAGTTTGACGTGCATAGTTTGCACGCCGCACACACTTAGGATTTTTCGGCACTTATATGCACCAAAATTCCTTTTCTTCGAAGATATTAAGACTTGTCTCTTTTTCTTTTTCAGATTCTCCGATGGGGCGCACTGGCTCATATTACGACAAATTTCAGCGCCATGGAGGCCGCGATTCTTATGACTTTAGGCGCTATCTTCCTTCCCATCAAGAGACCGATGAAGAAAGGGCCTCTAGAAAAGCTCGCGAGAGACGGGATTATGAAGAGCGCCGCAAAAGAGAATATGAACAACACTATGGGAGTAGGGATGAGCGATACGACTCTTCCCGCAGAAGTGACGATTCTCAAAAAAGGAAATCTTACGACGACAAGGGGAAGAGTCACATTGCTGATGGTTTTAGCAAGCGGACCAAACTTAGCGAAAAGGACACGTCTGCAATTTCGGAAAAGATCGATGCTCCCATCTCTCCTAATATTCCATCCGGCTCTCCTGCTTTAAAGAAATCTGACATCCAGGCGATCATCAGCAGACCTCAGTATCAGGTCAAAGACGCCCCTCCTATTCTTCAAAGCCGATTTCCAAATTGGTGCTTAAAAGGGGTGCGTTTTGACCTTGATTTGGTTCCGATCGATAAATTGGATATGCTGCGTAGCCTTGATGTCGTCAAACTTAATATTGAAAGGGTGTCTGGATGGCAAAAGCTTGTCGATGAGCTGCAAAGAGTCAACCGTGCGAATCTTGAAGCCATGCTAACCATGGAGAATGATAAATCCAAGTGGGATAAAATTTGCAAGCAACACCAAGCTGAAATGAAGAACATCTCCGATGGTTATGAGAAGCTTGAGGCTGAAGTTGAAAAACTAAAGAACGATCTTGCCACTTCTTCCACCTCTTACTCGCAAAAAGAGGAGATGCTTCAAAAGCAAGTCCGAGACGCTCACGCTGCTCAGCGAGATGCTGAAGCCAAACTTGAAGCAGAGCAGCGTACTACTGGAAAATATCGTGAAGATATCGTTCAATTTCAGGAGAAAATTAGCTCTCGAGATTTGGAAATCATTAAACTGCAAGTTCAATTACTGAAAACTGAAAAAGAGCGCGATAAAGCTATCGCTGGGAAAGTTGCTGCAGAAGAGTCTCATGTGGCTACTAAAGCCAACATCAGCTCTACTCTTTTTGACTTTTATCTGCACAGCGTTCTGGGTCATGGGAGCCTTTCTTTTCTGGGCCCTGAATATGAGATTACCCTGGCTGAAGTGTGGGAAGCCGCAGTTGATATGCTTGGCGGCGCCGGCTATGATGAGGCAGGACTTGAGGCGCGCTATCTTGACGATGAAGCTCGTGTCGCTCTTGCTAGAGGAAAAGAGCAACTTGCCAGAGCGCGAGCTGAGTCTACAGGAGATGAACACCCGAAAGAGGAAGCTCCTTCAACTGCCCCTGCTTATACTTCAACTTCAACTGATGCCATTATAGATTCCAGTGCCCACTCTTCGCCTCCTGCTAAAGTTGACACTGAAATTGTGACTACTCCTACTGAGGACGAGGCCCTGGAAGATATTGAGGCTGAGAAATTCGAGATTAATCTTACAAAACCGACTTCCCTAGGTAACTTTGGCGTCGATTTTGATCCAGTGAATCACCTATTCGATTTAACCGAGTTTGATGAACTAATAACTTCACTTTTCTCGGAGAATACCGATTTTAACTTCTTTTCTTCTGCAGTGGAGGTTCCGAAAGTTGCACCAACTTCTCCTTCTCCGGTTGCTGTTCCTCCTCCTTCCCAAGTTACTCCTCTTTCTGCTTCTCAACCAGGATCACAAGAAGAGAAAATAGAAGCCCTCAAAGACTTGGATGATCCGGTTGTTTCGCAAGAGCAAAAGATTAGGGGACTTGAAGAAGGCGAAAAGACCCCAGAGCAAACTCATGATGATGATACAAAACTTTCTAAGTTTCTTAGTCCGGGAAGCGAGTCTTCTTCCAAGAGGAAAGGGAAGTGCGCGATGAAGAAGAAGAAGAAGAGCGCTTCGGATGATGAGAAGAATATTGAAGAAGATCCAGCTGCCCCTCCTTCTCCTCCTTCCCCAACTCATCCACAACGGCTTTCAAAACTGATTATCAGGCCGGGAAAGAGTTCCAAGGGTAGTCGGAAGAAGGAATGATAAGCTAGACTTTATGCTTCTTGTTTTGCTTTTTTGGATGTATTGACCGGAGATTGTGCGGGCACCGGTCCCCGCTTCTTTTTGAGATCTGCACTTGTAAAAAATTTTCATAGTATCGAATAAAGTAATTCTTTTACTTGTACAAACTCTTGTGTATGTAAGAATGCATCTATTTCTCATTTTTACTGTAAAATAAGCGATTCTTTTTACTTGTACAAACTTTCTGTTTGTGTTTGAGAATGCTTTTATTTCACATTTTAGTGTAGAATAAGCGATTCTTTTTATTTGTACAAACTTTTTGTCTGTGTTTGAGAATGCATTTATTCCACATCTTTTCCGCGTGATATTGTGATGTGCTTGCGGTATGTTGCTTGGATACGACTTTCATTGTTGTAGTTTTATTGTATTATATTGCCCCTATACCACAAGTGCATTGCAATATCTTTCTGCTTTGGCGAGACTTGTACTCTTATTTTTGGAGAATAATTATTTCGTCTTTGAGGAAACACTTATTCTACTTAAGTGGAGCGTGTCTCATTTTTGGAGAAGTTCTTGTGCTTTAACCTTCGAAGATGGTCACTTCATATTTTTGAGAAGTGAATTCTCCTACGCGGTAGAGCGGGCCTCTAAAGAGGATTTTACTTAGCACTTCAATTTCTGGGGAAGAATTTTTCAAGATGAACAAGTAAATCTTCCTTGAGAGTTGAAGTGTGCCTCTGAGGAGGGCTTTTTGGCATTTCTGAGGAGTAGCGTTGTGGAACCTGTGGAGTAGCATGGACTCCAAAGATTAGCATTTTTGAATCTGTGGAATAGCATGGACTCCGAAGATTAGCATTTTTGAATCTGTGGAGTAGCATGGACTCCGAAGATTAGCATTTTTGAATCTGTGGAGTAGCATGGTCTCCGAAGATTAGCATTTTTGAATCTGTGGAGTAGCATGGACTCCGAAGATTAGCCTTGTGCCTCCAGAGAGGTTTTGTGCTTCCAGAGAAGTCTTGTGCTTCCGGAGAAGTCTTGTGACTCCGAAGAGGTCTTGTGCTTTCGGAGAAGTCTTGTGCCTCCGAAGAGGTCTTGTGTGCCTTGGGGAAGGTCTTCTGCCTCCAAAGAGGGAAGTATGTGCCTTTGGGGAAGGCTTGTGCCTCCGAAGAGGTCTTGTGCCCCCGAAGAGGTCTTTATTTGATTGTCTGGAAGTTACTTTCTCACAGTTAAATGGATTCATAGGGCGGACGCAAGTTATTTAATTGGATGTTCGTTTGCACAAACGATCGCAATTAGTTAACAAAGGCCTTGCCTCATTGATTCCATCAACCTTTTTGTTGAGAAGAGCATTTCCATTTATTGGCGTGCCTCCGAAGAGGGCTTGTGCCTCCGTGAAGGGCTTTATCCTCCGAAGAGTTGCGCCTCTGAAGAGGTCTTGTGCCTCCGAAGAGGGATTTTGTTGATCAGCTTGCCCATGTCTCTTTGTCGTTTGCTCATTAATGGTCCCCTGTTATTGTCTCCGAGCCTATGTTCCTTTCCTTCGCAAGCAGTTTACTTTATCCAATGGAGTGTACTTCACTGTTGATTGATTCCATGGGACAGGCGCAGGTTATTTAATCAGATGTCTGTTTATACAAACGATCGTAATTAGTTACAAGCGTCTAGTTCCTTTTCTTTGGAAAAGTGTCCTTTTGGTGGAATCATCAACTTTTGGTGTAAAGTTCATCTTATGTTGGATTTGAATTTGGAACTTTCTGTGGCTTGAAATTTGTTTATTGAGTGATTCATGGGGTTCACTTGGCATTGCGATGGGTAAGCTTTGTTTTAATGACCTGCGATATTAAATCGATATTTTAGCAATACATTAAAATATTTACACATCGAATAAAACAGGCATTTTATAATAGTCAAGAACACAAAATTTATATTCTTTATTATTGATTCCCACTGATTTCTCAGTGGTTTACAATACGAGAGTTATACATCTGACATTATTTTTACAAATTTAAACAATGCTATTAGGTAAAAATTGGATGCAAGCGATTGTTGTTTCTGAATCTCCGGATTGAATTTCCCTTGGACTTGTAGTTTTTTAGATTCATATGTCAGAGAGATTGGAAGATGCCCCAGCTGCAGCCTTGTGGATAGTTAGCAGTCGTCCCAATCCCTGCCTGCTGGGTAAGGACCCCCTGTGACAACATTAATGACAAGCTTTTCGGAATCTTGCACTGTAGTGTTGTTGTCAGAGCCAGATCGATGGACAGGATGTTGTTGCCCCTGAGTGGATGAGGTTGGGTCGATTCTGTTGCTCTTCACATATTGCTGCAGTTTACCCTGTTTCAGCAACTCTTCAATCACATTCTTTATCTGGCGACATTGGTCAGTATCATGGCCAGGTTGATTGTGGAATTGACAGAATTTCCCATTACGCACTGCACCTCTCACCATCTCAGGTGGTTTAGGATACTTGACAACATCTTTTGTTGCAAAAAAGATATTCTCCGGTGTGTCAGTTAAAGGAGTGAAATCTGAAGAATTAAAGCGACGAGGTTTCTTCTCATTTCCCTGCTTCTTTTCTCCGTCATTTTCCCTTTTCTGGTTTCCCGATTCTCTTTTGTTAGGGGCAACATCGTTATTCTTGACTTCGGCAACAACTGCTTTTGTGGACATATGAAGGCTTTCTAGACGCATGAATTCGTCGGCCTTTTTATAGAATTTCTCAAGTGAGTTTGGCTCCTTCATTTTTAACCATCTTCCGAATTCACTTGACTTATTGATGGCTCGCATCTGGTAAGTCAGGATCATACGGGGTTCTGCATTATCCACTTCGGCTAGGGCTAAATTGAAACGGTTCAGGAAAGACCTGATAGATTCTCCGGGGCCTTGTTCAAGGTTGGACAGTGACATTATATCTTTAGCTCTTGAAGCATACAACCTGAACTGATCCTTGAACTTTCGAGTTAAATCAGAGAATTGATCCACGGACCGAACTGGTAACTTTGTGAACCAAAGTAGAGCCACCCCTTCCAAGTACACTGGAAAGTATCGACATTTAATTTCATCTGATGCCCTGGCACCGGTCATATGCCAATCGTACTTGTATAGAAACTGGTTTGGATCACTCGTGCCCCTATAGGCTGGGATAGTAGGAGGTACAAATTTCCTTGGAAATTCTGCTTTCATGATCCTTTCAGTAAACGGAGTCTTGCTTGGAGAAAATCCCCAGTCGTTCTCATTTTCTTCACTCTGCATACTCTCTTTCATGATTTGGCGAATCATCCCTGATAGGTACTCCTCATTGTTCGGAGGCATTGCCGAGTAGACATCAGCTCTTCTTTCGGAATTTTGCCTAGGCAGTTGTTCGTGAAAAGTTGGCTGCGACCTCGAACCTTCAGCTTGGAAAGGTGGCGCTTTGGTGGCGCCAGCTGCTCTTTGAGGAATATCTTCCTCCTAGGAATTATGAGCATCTTTGGTGAAGACTGTTTCATTATTTTCTGGCTGTTGATTTGCCCCGAGTAGAGCGGTTAATCTGTCCATTATTAAGGCGTTTTGAGCTTCAATTTGCTGATATAATCCCGACAATGCGTCGTCTAATTCAGCCCTTGTGACTCCAATGGTAGGAGTTGCCTCGTTTGTTGTTGGGGAAGCAGAGGTTCCCTCATCAGCATTTCCGGATCTGGCAGATCTACCTTTTCTCCAAGGAGCCACGATCTCAGATAAATTTCTGGTCTTGAAAGAAACTTTTTCCACGAACTTTTGTGAAGCAATGGTGACAATCTTCCTGAGTTCAATTCTCAGTGAAAGCACCAAAATGTTAACGCTAAAAATTGAACGCTAACACCCGGTGTGTGTAATAGAGTTGTGAAAGCACCACCCGTGTGACGGGAACAGGAATTAAGCAGTAAAATAGCTGAAAACGGTAAAAGACAACAGATTTATACTGGTTCGGCCCGTAATTGAGCCTACGTCCACTTTATACTCTTTTATTGCTGATTCTGATTGCAAAATGATACAATGCTCTTCGAAATACAATATCTTTCGATTCCTAAACACTTTAGACTATTAGCTCAAACTTCGATGTTGAAGAACTCCTCGAATTCATGTTGAATGCGGTAGATTTCTCTCAAAGCTTGTTGTAATGTCTTGAGTGATTAGAGTTCTTCAAATGTTGGATGAGTTGAGCATTCGGCAGAGTAACGACGCTTCAGAAAATGAATCGCCAAAAAGTCCCCTACTTGTTGGAGTTTGGGAGGTATTTATAGGAATTGAATTCTGGACAGAAGTTCTGCCAAGTCTTAGGTCGCGTACGACCTAAGCTAGGTCGTAGGTCGCGAGCGACCTAAGCTAAGTCGCAGTCCATTAACGACTTAAAAAGAAGGCTGATGAAGTTGCACTTGGATTCATCTGAAGTGGTAAGTCGTAAGCGGGTTAAGGAGGGTACTAGGTCGTTGGCGACCTAGTGGGCTGGTAGGTCGCAAGCGACTTATAGGAAAGCGGCATAGAGAATTAGGTTAGTTTGTATAAACTGGGCAGCGGAGTTAGGTCGTGAGCGACCTAAGGTAGGTCGTGAGCGACCTAAGGTAGGTCGTAAGTCGGACTGTATTTTGAATCAGTTAGGTTGCTAGGTCATGAGGTCTCTGCAGTTAGGTCGTTAGCTTTTAGGTCGCTAAGTCTGCTTCAGGGGTTAGGTCGTAAACAACTTTAGGTCGGTTGCTCATAGAGTCTGCTAAGTCGTGAATCTCTTAGGTCGTGAATTCTGGAGCCATTAGGTCGCGAAGCTCACTAGGTCGCTAACTCTCTTAGGTCATTGAGTTCCTTAGGTCGTTAAGTCCCTTAGGTCGTTAAGTCCCTTAGGTCGCGAATAGCTGTTAAGTCGTGAAGCTATAGGTCGTAGAGTTTTAGGTCGGCACTAAAATATGAGTTAACATATTCCATCTAAGCTTTCTAAGTATCAACTTACTATGTCCAGGAAGTAAGCAATGAGCACTAGAGGCAGACGTGGAAGGGGAGTTGGCAGCACCACAACACAAATGGTTGGACCCAGAATCCTGAAAGAGTAGGAATTACTGTCGAAGCAGAGCCGGTTCAGCCAAGGTCAAACTTTGCAACATTGCGCAAAGACTACTCAACTCTGGGAGAAAAAACTTTTAAGGGGACAGAATATATTATGGAAGCCCAAGCATGGTTACAAATCTGTGAAAAGATTTTAAAAGGACTTAATCTGGCCGATGAGCAGAAACGCTTTCCAGCTTCTTGGCAAGTACAAGAAGGAGTAGCCGCATGGTGGGATTATCTAACCGCAACTGTTCCTGAAGAAGAGTTCTCCTGGAACAAATTTAAGGAAGAATTTGAAGCTCAGTTCCTTCTTGCAACAGGTAAGACAAGGATGTACCAAAATTTTATGGATTTAAAACAAGGGGATTTGTTTGTAGCGGAATATGAAACCAAGTTTAATGAACTTTCATGCTTTGGACCTGAACTGATCAATACCCCATTAAAGAAAAATGACATATTTGTGACTGGTTTGAGGGAAAGTTTTCATGAACAAATGATGGGCCATCTTATGGGATCTTTCATTGACTTAGTGGATATGGCTCTCTGATACGAAGCATTGGATAAGAAGAAGCCAGTTCCAACAGCACCCAGTGGGAATACGAGTGGCAACAATTACAACAAAAGGAAGATAAACCCTAATTGGAAGAATCAAGGAAAAGGGAAGCCGGACAGAGAGACTCAAGGGAATTGTTTCAAGGATTTTATTTTCCACAAGGGCCAGCAGAAGGGCCACATCACGAAGTTTTGTAGGAATCATGAAGTTCAGAAGTAGCAGTAGCAACCTCGACAACAAAATGGACCTATCTCTCCAATGGTCCAGAAGACCCTCTGTTTCAACTGTCATCAGCCCGGGCATATGGTAAAAGACTGTCCACTCATGAAGAAAGTGCACCGGCCCAAGGTGTATGCTATAAAGGATGAACCATCGACTTCAGCAGACGTGAAGGGAAAAAGCGTCCTTGATGGTACCTTACTTATTAATGGCATTTATGTTCGAGCATTGTTTGATACTGGTGCCTCTCATAGCTTTATTTCCTCTGAATCAGTAAACAAGTTTCACCTCATACCTACTATTATAGAAAACCCTATGTGCGTATCTAACACCATAGGTAGGGTAACGCACTTGAATATGATCTATAGGAATGTGCAAATTTCCTACCTTTCCCATAACTTTTCTTGCGACCCGTATGTCTTAGATTTTAAAGGATTTGACATTATTTTGGGCATGGATTGTATATCTAAGTATGAGGTTGTCTTAAAATGTGATAAGAGAACTGTATCTTTAGTAACCAATATCAGGACAAAGGCTAAGGTATCATGTAAGAAACCTGGTATCCATATGTGTAGTTTCCTTTATGGCCTTGAAGCAGCTGAAGAATATTTAAGGTCTATTGAAGTTGTTAGGAATTTTTTTGATGTTTTGAAGAAGTTAAAAGCTTACCCCCTCACCAAGAAATAGAATTCCAAATTGATTTAGTTCCTGGTGCAAGGCCTATGATTCGACACAAACTAAGGATGGCTCCGAGGGAGAGAGAGGAGTTAGTAAATCAAACCCAGGATTTATCGATTAGAAGGTTGATCAGACCAAGTTACTCGAGTTAAGGCTCAGCAGTATATTTTGTGGCTAAGTCCGATGGTTCTCTAAGACTGTGGGTGAACTATCGAGAATCGAATAAGGTGACCGTTAGGAATAAATATGATTTACCCTGCATTGTCGACCTTTTTGACCAACTCCATAGGGAAACCGTATTTTCCCAAATGGATCTAGCTACAGAATTTCATCAATTAAGAATCGCCGAAGATAGTATACCCTTAAATGCATTTAGGGGTCCAGACTTTTTTTTGAGTGGTTAGTTATGACTTTCGGGCTAACCAATGCACCTGCATATTTCGTAGACTTGATGAATCGCATTTTTCAAACAAGTCCTAAATAAGTTTGTATTGGTTTTCATCGATGACATTCTCATCTATTCTAAGTCTGAAGAAGAGCATAGACACCATTTGGAAGTAGTGTTAGAAATTTTGCAGAGGCATGTTCTAAAGGCAAAGTTCTCCAAGTGTCATTTTGGCAGATAGAGGTAAGATTCTTAGGCCATATTGTGTCAGGAGAGGTTATTTCAATAGACTCGATAAAAGTTGAAGCTATGCAATAATGGAAGCAACCCCGGACTCCTACTGAATTCGTAGTTTCTTAGGATTAGCTGGATACTATAGAAGGTTCATAACAGATTATTCCAAGATCTCCTCTCATTTGACAAAGTTGACTAAGAAGGGTGAGAAGTTCGTATGGACTACTAAGTGTGAGGAAGCGTTTATGGAATTGAAGAAGCGATTGATTAGTGCGCCAGTTCTAGCTGTTCTCGACGGAAGGAGTGGATTCACGGTTTATACCGATGTGTGTGGAGTAGGATTGGGCACTATTTTGATGCAAAATGGTAAGGTGATTGCATATGCAAGCAAACAATTGAAGCCACACGAAAGGAATTATGCAACGCATGATTTGGAGCTGTTAGTAGTTGTCTTTGCATTGAAAATGTGGAGACACTATTTGGTGGGTAAGAATCTCTCTATTCTTCTAGTTTCTTTCACATCTCTAAAATTCTGTTAAGTTAGTCTTCTCTCTCTAACTAAGTGAAAAACTTGAACTCTTCATAGATCACAAGCACCTAAAGTACCTTTTCACTTAGAAGGATATGAATCTGTGGCAATACAAATGGTTGGAGTTTCTGGCATCCTATGACTTGAATATTCTTTACACGCCAGGGAAGGCGAATGTTGTAGCAAATGGTCTAAGCAGGAATGTAGTTTTGACTCTTTTGGAGGGTACACGAACTCTGCAGGAAAGAATTATGTGTAGCTAGAGAAAGGATACAAATTTGGAGGAATTAATTCAAGGAGTTGGGGAGGGTCGATATTCAGACTTTCAGGTGGACGATCGTGGTGTTTTGAGGGTAAACAAACGACTGTGCGTTCCAGATGTAGATGGATTGAGGCATGAAATTTTATTGGAATGC
The DNA here is from genome assembly GCA_030737815.1 of Allium fistulosum. NCBI lineage: Eukaryota > Viridiplantae > Streptophyta > Magnoliopsida > Asparagales > Amaryllidaceae > Allium > Allium fistulosum. Next base: position 530,153,230 of record CM060908.1, on the reverse strand, counting down.
CATAAAATCTAAATTAAGTATTCATCTAGAAGTTCATAAGATGTACAAGGATATGAAAAGGGTATTCTGGTGGCCAGGAATGAAGAGAGATATCTCTATTTTTATTAGCAGGTGTGCGAGCTGTCAGTAAATCAAAGGTGATCATCAGAAGACAGCTGGGTTGTTACAACCTTTGGAAATTCCAAAATGGAAGTGGGAAATGATATCCATGGATTTTATCGATGGTTTACCAAGACCCAGGAAGGGAAATGAATGAGTATGGGTCATTGTGGACCAGTTAACTAAGAGCGCCCATTTTATATTCGTGAAACCAACCAGAACCGTAGCTTCTTTATTAGAGAATTTTATGAGGGAGATTGTTAGATTGCACGGAGTCGCAATAAGTATAGTGAGTGATCGTGATCCTATCTTTACTAGCAAATTTAGGAAAGCGTTGCAAGTAGCCATGGGAACAAAGTTAAGTTTGAGTACTGCTTACGACCCTCAAACCGATGGGCAAACTGAGAGAGTTAATACATCATGGAGGATATGTTGAGAGCCTGCATCTTGGATTTTGGAGGATCATGGGAGGATTATCTACACCTAGTGGAATTCTCCTACAACAAGTTATCAAGCTATCATAGGCATTGCACCTTATGTAGCTATTATAGAAGGCCGTGCAAGTCAATAACCTATTGGGTAGAGTCTAGAGATCATTTAATCCTTGGTCCAGATATGATTCGAAAGTCGTCTGAGAAGGTTGAATTGATTAAGAGGAGGATGAAGGAAGCTCTAGATTTCCAGAAAAGTTATGCTAATAAAAGACGTAGGGATCTAGAAATTTCTGTTGGAGATCTTGTGTTCGTGAAGATTTCGCCAATTAGAGGAACGATTAGATTTGGAAAGGATGGGAAGTTAGCCCCAAGGTATATCAGACCTTTCCGTATTCTTGAAAGGTTCGGGTCTCTTACTTATAGGGTCGAGTTGTCGAAAAGGATGGCGGGAGTTCATAATGTGTTCCATGTATCTCATCTAAGGAAATACGTTCATGATCCATCATTGATTGTGGAACCATAAGTTCAGGAGGATTTAGAGATAGAACCAAACTTGAAAATGGTTAGCCATCTAGTGCATATTATAGATCAAGATGAGAAGAGACTTCGGAACAAAGTGGTGAAGCTAGTCAAGATTCAATGGAGTGAGGATCCACGAGACTGTACATGGAAGACTGTGGAATGTATGAAAGAAACCTATCTAGAGATGACGTTAGGATAGCTAGTTCTTGATATATATGTAGAGTGTATGCCTTGTTTACCATGGTTGTTTAGCGTATCACTTATGTATGTGCTTTATGATATAAATATATGACTTTTTGTATAGCTTGAATTATCTCTTTACTTTCTAAGTTCGGGGACGAAATTCTTTTGAGGGGGAGGAAATGTAACGACCTGGGATTTTTAGCCATCTGTTAATAGAATAATTAACTAATTTTAAATATTGAAATATTAATTTTTATAAGTCGTATAACAAAATTTTAAGATATTGAGAATATCTAAATCTATGAATTTTGAAAGCTATACTAAATTTTCAAAACGCTAACTGTTGAATATGATAAAAAGTTATATATATATATATATATAAGTTTCACTATTTAAAACTTTTGATAAAAATATGTATATATATATATAAGTTTCATAATTTCAAACTTAAAATCAAGCATGCAAAGATCAAATCAAGCATACAATACATCAAATTAGCCCACAAAATATCTAATCGAGCCCATAATAGTTGAAAAAAAAATAAGAAAAAAAAGCAATGATGAAGCCTAAGTCTATTAGCCACCCTTTTATGTACTCTAGCCTCTTTATTGTTTTACTGCCCCTTTCTTTCTCTATATATAGCTATGCTTGTTCATTTATAAAAAAAATCTGCCATTTAAATTAAAGAAAGAAGATTGGTTTGTTCAAAGGCTTAGAGGAGATTAAACACAGTAGTTCATCTATTTTATATCTATGAGTAAAACACTTTAAATTGTTTACTAGTTATCATATATATCTATATAACTGTGATTTTGGGATTGAATCTTTGATCTATGTAATGTGTTCATATGTTTGTTATGTGAATATGTGTATATATATGTATGTTAGACATGGATAGTTCCACCTGCACATCAAAAACCCTGTACTTCTTCTCTCTGTTCATATTTTTTTGTTAAAACAGTTAAATCTTTCACTTTAAAAATCCATATCTCAACAACCATTTAGTTTTAAAGCATGATTCCAAAATGAAAGTTGTTTGTCTTTGAGTATAGAACATTTACAATTTTATTTCATTTAATTCCATCAAGCATAGAGAGAGAGAACTCCTTATAACCGTGAGTGGGTCAACATTGGACGAAAATCAACTATCGTAATTTAACAAATGAGTTATATGTTGTGATCGCGATTGGAAAATACAGTTTTTAAGAGTTGTTTGAGAATTTATAGCGGCGTGTAGAAGGAAGAATTTAGAGATGACCAGTTTTGGGCGAATTGAAAAATTCCGGTGATATGATCGATTTCATGGCATATCGTTTGGCGTGGAGGAGGATGGGTTGATGGCCTATCCACAGAAAATAGTGTGATGATTTTTAGTTGAGTGTGTGGGTTAGTCGAGATCGAAGTAGGGTTTAGGGTGTTTGTTTTTGGTCATGGGTTCGAGGGTAATGGCGATGTGGATAGGTAGAGAGAGGGGTGCACATAGTGGGATTTGGAAGAGGAAGCGATGGCGATGCTGTAAGTGAATTTTGGTGGTGGACGATGTCATAGGTTGTCATGGCGGGGCGTTTGATGGGCACGACTACTGTTCCAAAATTTGGGTGGAGTTTCAAAATTTCGAACTGAAGGTTCGATAGCTTTTCAGGTGCGTAGACGTGGTGTGGTGGTCGAGAGCGAAGTGCGCGGATGGACAACGGCGAGATTAGATGTCAGAGGTAATGTACATGTGCACATTTTCGTGCACGTTCCGTGCACGTTTCCAGGCGTTTGAATGTAAGAGAGTGCAGAGGGAGTCTGGAAGAAGAAGGGGAAGTAATTTTAGATCGACCGGGTTTTAGTTATATGGGATGGGTTTATGTTTAAAAAAAATTAAGTTAATTATTTTATCTAAAAATCTATAAATTTTAAAAGAGTACTTCTCCTTCGTTTTGAATCCAATCGACGTCCAGTTTTTTGCATTAATATCCTATCGTCGAGTGTTTTCATCTAAAATAATATTGTCAAGCTTTCTACAATGTAAAATTTAATGATTTAAACAATTGGGAGTAAACAAATAAGTAATTTCTTATTTAATTAATTATATGTTGATTAATTAATTAATTATTAATGAACTGTTTAATTTTAATTAACTAAGAATAAATCATTTTATAAATTTCTTTGATTAACAAGTAATCTGGATTAAAAATATAACTTGACTCGGTTAATTGAAACCAATTCTGATTTGATTTATAAATTGATTTAATATTAATTATTAATCATTGATTGTAGTTAGTGATATATGCTTCGCTATTTATTTCTCTTAGATGTTGATTTCAATTATCTTTGTATGTGCCATTAAGTAGCCAAACAAATAAAGTAGATAGAATAAAATGTTGACATGTTTTATTGGAAATAAATCGACTTGTACTGATCACTATTTCGAGTTTCGGAAAAGTGATGATTACAAATGAATTAATTTTGTTGGATAGGTCATGATAAAGTAAACATATGGAATAATTTACCATATGTGAATATTTACACTCTGGTTGTAGTATTGTTTATTTAAACAAAAACATTCCCCTTTAAAAAATTATCGTTTTGGTTCGAGGGGACGGGGATCGGATAACAGTATTATCCGAAAAACACTTCGATCCAATTTAAGCGAGCGATTTGGAAGATTCTAAAGGCAAGATCTAGGATGTAGATTCTAGAGTGCAAGGGCTATTTGTCACTAACCCTGAGGGTGATTCCCAAAATGGATGTAGTGGAAATGGTGCCTTCGGTTTCGTTCAAACCCAGAACATACTTGTATGGACGAATGCTATCAGAACATCGTCGTTGGAGGGTGATGAGCATTCTAACTGTAAATTCCTTGAAAGGTAATCGTAGCCTCATGCCTTACCAACCGAGAATGGCAAAAACAGGGTACGCAGCAGGGCTAAGTGGGTCGCTCCCATTAGGTTATGTCATCACTAGATCTGGGCTTGATATTTGTCCCATTTTGGTATGCTCCGGTACGGTTGCTGATCACAACCGTGGTGGTGATATATTCGGTATTACTAGTCAAGTGGTAGGCCTGTTCTATGTAGCAGGGGTACAAGATGTTCTCGTTAGACCCCGAGTGTATTTTATCTAGAGATGCACTCTTCGAAATGTAGTTCCTTACCTTGCCATGGATGGAACCCTATTACCAATAAGTGCCGTACATTTTTGATTTTGCCTAAATATGTTGGAACGTGAGATGCAAGCATTCGAACTATGTTCTATTTTATTTGAAGACCCAAGACATTATGGTAATATCACTGGATTTCTATAAAAAGTGTTTTGGTTATCATAAGGTAAAACCCGTCCATGTTCATGTGTGGTGTGGTCTTACGAGATACCATAAAATGATTTTCAATTTAAAGTAATTTAACCATTTTACTCACACCAGACCAATGTCTGACCCGGAGTTTATTTTTCTGTTTTCCCTAAACTCTTAGGTACTCAAATTTTTATGAGTAGCTAAGTGATCCAGGTTCTCACAATTGCATTTTAGAGGAGCTGGACTAGGCGGCTTCACCGTTAGCAAGTTACTATCTATTTCCGTTGTGTCTTCACACATGTATTTTGAATTGTAATGTATGGACATGTAGTTCTGACAGTCTAAGTACGTCGTCTGTATTACTATCACTCTGATGCATTGTTTTGTCAGTGACTATGTAAAGCTTATGATATGATATATATATTACTCCGTTTCGCTGTGCGATTCTGCGTTTGTTTAGTCCTTTCCTTTCTCTTTCTTTCATTCTTAATGACTCATTTTTCGGAGTAAGAAAGGTGGTTTGTCACACCCTACCAACACAGGACCGCCCTATCACTTGACTGGTAGTACCGAATATGATCACCCCTCCGTTAATGGGCCCCGAAGAATACAAATGAGAGATAATAGCGACTCTAGATAGGGATGATCGTACCCTACTTGGGAGCTACCCACTTAGCCCTGCTGCATTTGCCCTGTTTTAGTCATTCCCAATTGATGAGGCTTGAGGCTACGTTTTACCTTTATATAGCACTTCCCACCTGGAATGCTAATACTGCCTTCTAGGCAGCAATGCAATACCATCATTCATCCGTACAAGTTCGTTCTGGGACACAATGAAATACTTGAGAGCTTATAAATCCTTTAAAACATTTAAAAAATTCCTTACAATTTTATAAACCTCCCAAAAACAATTTATAAAACATCTTTATACATTTCAATCACTTATAAATCCTATTGGTACATTTCTAAAATCATTTACAAAGCCTTTATAAATTCATAAAACCATTTATAAGCTCTTTCACCTTGTAATTACCTTTCCCTTAAGCCTTCAAATCATTTTATACACTCCTTCACAAAATCCAAGCCTTTCACTCTATTTATGAGTCTCAGAAACATTTATAAATTTTTAGAGTCTTTACTTCGAAACAGTTTCGTATTAAATATTTATTTAAAATAATATTATAAATAAATAGTAATTATCTATCTTAAAATATCCTAAAATAATTATCAATCATTTCAAAAGTAATAATAATAACTTTACTTTATTACAAATAATAGACATTTATTTCCAAATCTTATAAATAATCCTTATTATCGATTTCAAACCATACTCATTCTTGAGATAACTAACCTTTCAACTTATTAACTTTTTATAAATTCTTAAAACATATTAACTACAAGAAATAACTTTTAAACAATATTAAAATAATTAAATAACTTTAAAATAATATAAATATAATTATATAACTTTAAAATAATATAAATATAATTATATAACTTTTAAAAAATATAAATATAACTATATAACTTAAATAGAATATTACTATAATTAAATAACCTTAAGTTAATATTATTATAATTAAATAACTTAAAATTAGTATTAGTATAATTAATTAACTTAAAACAATATTAATATATTTAATTAACTTAAATAATCCTTAAACAACATGTTTCGAAACCCAATTTCGGATTTAAAAATCGTTTCTTCTCCCAAAACCCAATTCCGACTTAAACAACAATTTATAGTATTTTTAAAATACTAATTTGAGGCCAATAGCCACCCAACACTTAACTAATATCAGTATCAATTTTCTATCACTACTGGATTTTAGTTTTCAAACATATAAAAATGTTATAACCATAATATCCACAATCAGGTTTTATTTTTCAATAATCCATATAAAATATATTATTGAAACAACGCAACAATATCGAGGAATCCTGTTGGATCCCTCCAACCTGTTTCCCCCTGCATCATAGCTTATATATAATAGCACATATATATGTAAATAAAATCAACAGTTTTGAGGAATCCTGTTGGATCCATCCGACCTGTTCTCCCTGCATCACAAACATTATATGATCATAAAATATAAATCAACCGCTTCGGAGCGGGATTCGTATACAAAGGGTTATCCGCTCTTACACGGGAAAGTAATATGGTCCCATCTGCTCCAATAGGCAGGAATATATCCAAACCAACTAATAAATATAGAAATTCATCCAAACAATTTTTATCAACTACATATTATACTAGTTATCCAAAAAGGTGAGTTCAACTCATTGAAATTTTATGTTGTCGCCGAGGCGTTCGGGTTTGGAACTAAAACTGGACGACGTCCGATATTAGTCCAAAATTCAAATGTCTCCAATTTTGTCCAAACCTTTTTCATTACTAAGTTTTCATCGGCACGAGTCCAACGCACCAAACGGCGTTCAAATCTGACCTCGTATGAGCGAGATATGAATTTTAGAAGTTATCGATAAATTTAAATTATAATTAAACATTAATTACAATATTTACCCTTAATTACAAAATTAATCCATCTTCTCCTCCCCAAATCAAAACTTTCACACACAGTAACTCCACCATGGCTGCACGTACATGCACGCCCATTGCCATCGTCCCTCGATGTAATCGAATTTCGGATTCATCAGCAAACTTCTCTCGTCGATCTCCATCCGATACTCACCACCACCGCGCCTCCCCTACCCAAAACCAAAAGACAAACTATGCTATCATGACGCTGCCTGACTCCCCCCGGCCACCGATCCACTTAAAAATTCGGCTACAGCAGCTCTCCAACAAGCCGAACCCAAATATAACCTCCATTACACGAATCGATGAACCAATGTTCAAGAATCCCAAACCCTATTTCCTGTAACCATTCGACGTCACTGTCGAGATCACCAAATCAAAGTCGCACATCTCCAGAAGCACACAAACTCGAAGATCCCCTCGAGTTAAGATTTTTAATGCTTGTATTGGAATTTTTCATTGAATATATTCCTCGTTTTTTATTTTAGAAGTTTGAATTGCAAAAGGGGAAGCTTTGTTTTCTTGTTACTGGAAGATATAAATAGATAGAGGCAATATGGAGGTGAGAACATGGGTGGTATGGGGATTAGGACGTGGGGTGTGGGTTTGAATTACTGTGTGTGGTTTTGAAAATATGATATATGTCATTTTAAATTTAAATTTATTCCACAAGCATACCCAAAAATTATGAACTGCAAACGAGGCGTGCTGTCTGGCGTTCTATATGTTATACCCCTATTGCGAACACAATGGAACTTGTTTTGAGGCCTAATTCGATCATATGCACAAGATAACTTTTTGAACCCAATCGTTATATTGAATTTTCGATAATAATTTCAACGCGCTTCAATTTCGCACGGCCAAACGGTACATCTGATTGCTACGAAATTTGACGGTGTATTATAATTCATTGTTACGGACCTAATGACACTGGTTTCATCGAGATTCGAGACAGTGCCCCAGAAGGCTATTTTCACTTGTTACATAAAATGAGATATTTCAAAAATCAATTAAATCACTGTTAAAACTAATTTAAATTTTTTATTATCTTCATTCTTATTAAATAGAGTTTAAATAAGCATTGAAATTATTTTTATCCAAATAAAAATCCAAGATTCAAGTATTTAAACGATTTCAGTCATTAAATCCAACAATTAAGTTATCCAATAAATCGCTATTTTTGAAATTCAAGTTATTTAATCTATAAAATTAACCTTTCAATATTTAAAATCAATTAAATATACTAATTCAAATGCCAAAAATTCTAGGTCGTTACACTCTTTCCCCCTTAAAAAGAATTTCGCCCCCGAAATTGCCAAGATAGGAAAAATGCCCAAATCCATTACTTTCTAAAACCAATAAGTTAAAATAACTCACCAAATCTTTTTAAGTCTTTAACTTCCCAAAATCAATTCGTTAAAACCTTGTCATTACTTTTTTCTTAAGTCTGAAATTTCATTCATAGATTTCAACTAATATCATCCCATTTAATCATTTCAAGTTATAACGCAAAATCCAATTTTAGTTATAAAAAATTTCTTTAAAATTTCTCAAAAATTTTCTAACGTCTTAATTTCACGAAAAATTTCACCAACGTCCCTTCTGCACGGAACAATCGGGACAACCACAAATCGACACTGTGGGCCTAAACCAACAAAAGAAAAAAAAAGCCAAGTGGCTCAATCATAAAACCATCAAATCAAATAATAATTTAAACATTTACCTTTTTGTTGGAGAACCCAAATTTTCTTATGAAATCAAAAGCATCAAATTAGCTCTTGCTTTTTTATACCGGCATCTTATGTACCAATGATATCCAATAATATAGTTCATAATTATATTAATTTGCAATTCCAATTTTCAAATTTGCTTTACTTAAGTCCGTACGATGTACATATATCATCCGTACGCACAACCAATCGGATCGCTCGCTCAATCACACAATTTCATTTTCGAACAAGTATCGTTCACATGACCACCCTAGTGTAGACTCAGATTAGGTTCCTTGATTAGAAACCATCATTCTCCTTTCATAGCCATATACTATGATAGAGAATTCCAAAATAGACTAAAAATCCATGTCCAATGTTCGTCGTCGAGAATCGAGTGAAAAATCCTTGTTCCGACCGATGTAAATCATCTTGAAATCATGTACTCGAATTTGGATCAAACCGTTATGTGAATAAAATAATATATGTACGACTTACGTATTTATTTCAATTGATTTCTTAGCTATCCCAAATTCTCTTATTCACATTCATTTCATTTACATTCAATTATTCACAATCATTATTCACATTCCTTTATTCACATTCATTTCATTTACATTCAATTGTTCACAATCACTTCACAACTTATGTCATATTCGTTTTAAATCAAATCTAGTTCCATTTAACTTATTTCATTTAGCCTAACTCGGGTAAAATTTTGTTTCAAATTCTTTTTATTTAACTTATCTTAAGTTAAATTTCATTTCAATTTTGCTTTCCTCAACATTCATATTCAGCAATTTTAAAACCTTGTTTTAACTTACCAACTCCTAAAATTTATAAATTATAAAACTTGTTTTCTCATATTTTCATAAAACATCCGAATGAAAATTTCCAAGTTTAAACACCCTATTCTTAATTATTTCAAATCATTTTGAAATATTATAATTTATTTCTTCATAATTCAAATCATAATTTTGAATTTTGAAATAAAAACTAGTTTTACCCAAAACAATATCTCCATGGTAGCAATTCCTCTCTTGGAAACCCGAAAATGAACGTCGATGATGCTGCAATCATCACCGAGATTATTTTCCAGCGACCGAAGTGAGTTCAGTGCTTTCTGTCTCATTTAAAGTCCTTTTTAAATATTTTTATTCAAAAATATTTCCCAAATAATACTATTATTATTTCCTAAACTTTTGAAAAACCATTTCCAGAATTAGTGGGATTTAAATTCTCGACCAGCCTATAAATCCTTTCCAATTATAAATTTTATTTATAATATACTTCTAAAATTTCATTTCCTTTCAATTTATAACTCACATTTGTGAATCATATATTTATATCATCCCGCTTTGGTTATACAAACCATTTTTCATTTGTTTATCTTGTTTGCATTATAATAACACCAACTTTAATTAGAGCACAATAACAAATGATAATAATCATCATTATCATTTCTTACAACCAACCATACCATATATCATAATAATTTTCTGAAAAATTATCCTTTTATATATAAAATATAATATGGTAAAATTATTTCATTTACCCAATTTCAAAACAATACATGTCGAATTGCTCTCAAGTGTTTCGGGATCCCTATCAATAACGTTAATTATTCGTATTGACCAAAATCCATAAGCCACTCAACTGACTAATCAACACAATATAAAACAAGTTTTATATCACTAACAAATACGCACTCATATATATATATATACACACACACACTCAAACCCATTCTAGGGTGCTACTGACCCTATCTATAATGAGTACCCAACCAAAGCCAAGGTTCTCGCTTAACCTTCAGCTCTGATACCAAAATGTAACGATCGGTAGGCTTTTCAACCATCCCAGTAGTGATGATCGATAGGCTTTTCAACCATCCCAGCCCCACCGTGGCATACATTAGTACCTCGAATATGTTTTTACGGCTAGCCTCGCAAGCAACGAGCAAACCAACCCATCAAGGGCTTATACTACCTCTCTGGGACGTATAGGGGTAAGCATCTATTGCTCGCCCCAAGCAGAAAGCGAGAACCCCCTTATCACGTTAATCCAACCAATGGAAACAGATCCGATCCCAGTCACTTCTATAATGACCGGGATTTTTCGACCCTAGAAAATTCGACACTAATACATCCACTATATTACATGCTGAGAAATTAAATGCTAGAAAACCCGATTGTTTGGGAAAAAGAAGAAGGAAGAAGATAAGAAGAAAACTAAACAACACAAAATCTCACAACGGAACGAATAATTTATAATATACCATAAATCTATCCAGAAAAACAAAATTATAATATATGTATATACAGACATCAATCAGAGTATACTAACCAATTTCAAACTAGACAGTTATAACAGTCTGTCCTTACAATTGCTGGTAAACACAATAAGGAATACAACGGAAAATAACCGTCTACGTGAATACGTCTTTGGGCCTCCAACTCATCTCTTGAAGCTCCAAGCATCCAAATTAATCTGTAATATGCTCGGTATAACACGAGCATTATAGTAAAATAACACCCGAGTTAGTCTGGAAAACCAGCGTGAGAAATCAAACCCAACAGGATTTTAAAGTTATATAAAAATCTTTGAAAATCAAAGGTATCTCTTAAGACTACGCCACACATAAACACGATGGGTTTTTACCTTACGATAGCCAAAACCATTTCATATGAAATTCTCTGATATTATAATAGGGTCTAGATACAAATACTTATTAATCTTAGCCGAAATTGTTACATTAATTAAATTCCAGCATAATAGGTATACAACTAAAACCGTAAAGGCTCGTTTTGGAGAGTGGATTCCATACAATGACTGGGCTACTGGGGTACCGCCCGTCACGGTGCATCTCTAGATAAAATAACGCCGAGGATCTTGCCTAGATACCCTACCAACTCAGGAATGGCCTACCACTTGACTAGTAGTACCGAATATGATCACCCCTCCGTTAATGGGCCCCGAAGCATACAAATGAGAGATAATAGCAGCTCTAGATAGGGATGATCATACCCTACCTGGGACTGAACCGCTTAGCCCTACTGCATCTCCCCCGTTTTAGTCGTTCTCGGTTGCTGAGGCTTGATGCTACGTTTTACCTTTATATAGCACTTTCCACTTGGAATGCTAATATTGCCTTCCAGGCAATAAAGCAATACCAGCATTCATCCATACAAGTTTGTACTGGGACTGAACGAAACACTTAAGAGCTCCATCTTCAAAATTCGATCATCTTTAAGAAGTCTTTACTTCGAAACACATTTGTTGGATCGAAGTCGTTTTCGGGTAACATACCCGATCCTGTTCTCCTCGAAACAACTTGTTGATAATTCCCGGTAAACTCAACCCTGGTTTTTTAGGAAATAAATGGTCAAGGATAAGATCAGAGGTCACCACTTGACCGTTAGTGGATGGATTTTGTTGTCATTGTCCTAGAAGAACGAAACAAGATGTATAAGCACACTAGAGCATCACCGGAGATGACTATGCCATTTAACTCACGTGTTCCTTCTAGACATTTCCAAAGTCATGTTTGTGTCCAATTTCGATAGTCGGTTATTTAACTATTGAATAACAAAATTTTAAACAAAGATTTATTCCATAGGTGAAAACACCATCGACTAAGCACGTAGGCAACCACTAGCCTCCCTTTAATAAATCTTTCATTCATTTTGTAACGACTCGTATTTTTACGGATCGAAAAGTTCGTTAAAATCTGGAATTTTTAGCATTTTTAAGTCGTTTCAGATTATGGCAGATTTTGTTAAGTCCTAAGTTGGTTTGGACGAGTTAAGTAATAAGTCTGGGTCGAGTGGCCGACTTAAGGAGTTAACCGAGTTAAGGAAGTGTAGCTGACGACTTTGTAGACTGGTTAAGTGTTAGATCGGTTGGGACGACTTTTAGAAGTTGGCGAGTTAAGGGCTCGGAGATAGGTCGTTTGAACGACTTATGGTAAGGCAACGACCTAAGTAACTAGGCGAGTTAGCGACATAAGGAGCTAAGTGGATTTACGACCTAAGGTGTTATCGTAGTTAGGTCGTGAGCTCTGTTATAGTTAACTCGCGTAGTGTTAAGTCGAATGGTGCTAAGTTGTTAAGTCGTCCAGGCGACTTAAGAGGGAACGCGCGTGTGTTAGGTCGTGTGTTTGTTAAGTCATAAGTCGTAACCTAGCTAAGTCGTGAGGTTGATGAGTTGTAGAGCTATTAAGTCGTTAAGGCGTATCCCAGTTAAGTCGTAGACTGGTAAGTCGCGCAATGCGTTAAGTCGTAGACGACTTAGGAGTTGAGTCGTAACCCATTTCTGCTAAGTTATAAGTCGTAGGCTAGTGGGATTTGATAAGTCATAGGTTGGCATAGCAGTTGAGTCGTAAGTCGTCTGGGATGTTAAGTCGGAAGGTTATAAGTCGGAGACGACTTAGGGAAGGCGGACGAGTTAAGGAGGAATTCAGCTATAAATACTCGTCCATTTTCTCACTTTTTGGGATCCGGATTTCGAAGCGACGAAGTGCTGCCATTTTGAGAGCTCGAGTTCTACACTTCTTCACTTCTTTTCTCCACTCTAATCTAGTGATTCCTTCCATCATCAAATTGAAGATTCGAGAGCTTAGATTGAAGATCTTCATCCTTTGAAGTGAGATTTCTTCGTTTGAGGGGAATTCGTGATAGATCAAGCTTGATCCTTCGCTGTCCAGATCTGAAGCGTGTTGATTTGGGGTTGTTTAGGTGATTTGGTGAGTGGTGATTATCTCTTACACGGATCCAAAGGAGTATATCGGATTGTTGGCTCGATTTGGTGTTAAAATAGTGATTTTCATGCATTTTCTTCATCCTAAGTGTAGATCCATGTAGATCCGTTGTTCATGATGATTTAACAAACATTTTACTAAGTGTTAACCTATGCAAGTTCATTCATCAAGATTGTAGAGATATTTCTCATGATTTCATGCTTGTTAGACTTTCAGCTCTTTAATTACGAAATTGCCATTATTGTGATAATTGTCTACTTAGATCATATTTGAATGCTTGATTGTTTGGAATAATGTTTGACTTGGTTGGTTGCTATGAATTAGATGATTGATGATTTGATTTAGACCGAAGACGATTCAAAAGCTAAGGGAAAGGCTCTTGAATTGGGAAAGCTGCTCGTGGCATATGTAGCGGGATGATGAAGCTCTTATGCATAGATTTGATGATGTGATGTTGAGATGAGGCTTTGCGAGGATGTAATGAAGCGAGGCATCATGTGATGAAGACTTGGTCTAATCCAGACGGGATCATTCCAAGCATGTTGATAACTCGGTGAATGGTTCAAGTTGAGGATAATGGATGGATATGAGAATGGTCATCAAGGAGGATGACTAGGAGGCTTGGGTCTCATCGTTGTTGAAGGTTCTAGCATGCTCTAAGCAAGAGTACGTTTGGGCAGATTCGATAGTCCCAACGACCAACTGTTGATGGTCGAGTACTCTGGGCAGATTCGATAGTCCTAGGCATGGGTCACGATGACGTGCTGGAGTTATGTCTAGAACCGGGGTTACCATTAGCCCTTGACGGACGGCTGAAAGAATGTGTCGGTCATTCAATTAACGGTGATACCGAAGCAATGATAATAGTGATAGCCAGAGTCATGGATGTTTGATTGTATCGTCAGTCGGTCTCAAGAGCGGTATTTTCTGGGTGCTTATCTGATCTTGGTTTAGGCCTTGGGGGTTTGTGCTTGGAAAACATCGCCCTTGACTCGAGATGACCAGTTTTGGGTGAAATGAAAAATTTCGGTGATATGATTGATTTCATGGCACAACGTTTGGCGTGGAGAAGGATGAGTTGATGGCGCATCCATGAAAAATAGTGCGATGATTTTTAGTTTAGTGTATGAGCTTGGCGAGATCGATATAGGTTTAGGGTGTTTGTTTTTTGTCACGGGTTCGAGCATAATGGCAACGTGGATAGGTAGAGAGAGGGGTGCGTATTGGGTGGGTTTGGAAGAGGAGGCGATGGCGATGCTGAAGGTGAATTTTGGTGGTGGACGGTGGCATGGGTTGTCATGGCAAGGCATTTGATGGGCATGGCTGCTGTTCCAGTATTTCGGTGGAGTTTCAAAATTTCGAACTGAAGGTTCGATAGTGTTATTAAGTGCGTAGACATGGTGTGGTGGTCGAGAGCCACATGCATGGATGGAGGCATCGAGATTAGATGGTCGGAGGCAATGTACATGTGCAAATTTTCGTGCATGTTTTGTGCACATTTCCACGCATTCGAATGTAAGAGAGTAGAGGGGGAGTATGGAAGAAGAAGGGGAAGTAGTTTTAGATGGATCGGGTTTTAGTTATATGGGCTGGGTTTATGTTTAAAAGAAAATTAAGTTAATTATTTTATTTAGAAATCTATAAATTTTAAAAGACAATTTCTCCTTCGTTTTGAATCCAATCGACGCTCAGATATTTGTGTCAGGATCCTATCGTTAAGTATTTTCATCTGAAATAATATTGTCAAGTTTTCTACAATGTAAAATTTTATAATTTAAATAATTCGGAGTTAACAAATAAGTAATTTCTTATGTAATTAATTATATGTTGATTAATCAATTAATTATTAATGAACTTTTTAATTTTAATTAACAAAGAATAAATCATTTTATAAATTTCTTTGATTAACAAGTAATCTGGATTAAAAATATAACTTGACTTGGTTAATTGAAACTAATTCTGTTCTGATTTGTAAATTGTTTTAATATTAATTATTAATCATTGACTGTAGTTAATGATCTATGCTTTGCTATTTATTTCTCTTAGACGTTGACTTCAATTATCTTCATCTGTGCCATTAAGTAGCCAAACAAATTAAAGTAGATAGAATAAAACGTTGACACGTTTTATTGAAAACAAATCGACTCGTACTAATCACTATTTCGAGTTTTGTAAAAGTGGTGATTACAAGCGAATTAATTTTGATGGATGGGTCATGATAAAGTAAACATATGAATTGAATTTCCATATGTGAATATTTACACACTTGTTGTAGAATTGTTTATTTAAATAAAAACTTGCCCCTTTAAAAAATTATCGTTTTGGTTCAGGGAGACCGGGATCAGATAAGAGTATTATCCGAAAACCACTTCGAACCAATTTAAGCGAGCGATTTGGAAAATTCTGAAGGCGAGATCCAGGATGCAGATTCTAGAGTGCTAGGGCTATTTGCCACTAACCCTGAGGGTGATTCCAAAAATGGGTGTTGTGGAAATGGTGCCTTCGGTTTCGTTCAGACCCAAAACGTACTTGTATGGACGAATGCTATCAGAACATTGTCATTGGAGGGCGATGATCATTCTAAGTGTAAATTCTTTGAAAGGTAATCATAGCCTCAAGCCTCACCAACCGGGAATGGAAAAAACAGGGTATGCAGTAGGGCTAAGTGGGTCGCTCCCATTAGTGTATGTCATCACCAGATCTAGGCTCGATATTTTGTCCAATTTTGGTATGCTCCGGTATGGTTGCCGATCACAACCGTGGTGACGATATATTCGGTACTACTAGTCAAGTGGCAGGCCAGTTCTATGCAGCAGGGGTACAAGATGTTCTTGTCAGACCCCGAGTGTATTTTATCTAGAGATGCACTCTTCGGAAGGTAGTTCCTTACCTTGCCATGGATGGAACCCAATTTCCAATAAGTGTCGTACGTTTTATATTGTGCCTAAATATGTTGGAATGTGAGATGCAAGCATTCCAGCTATGTTATATTTTATTTGAAAACCCTAGACATTATGGTAATATCACGGGATTTCTATAAAAAGTGTTTTGGTTATCGTAAGGTAAAAACCCGTCAGTGTTTATGTGCGGCATGGTCTTACGAGATACCAGTGATTTCAAATGATTTTTAATTTATAGTAATTTAACTGTTTTACTCACCCCAGACCCATGTCTGACCTGGAGTATATTTTTTCCATTTTCCCTAAACTCTTGGGTAATCAAGTTTTTATGAGTAGCCAAGTGATCCAGGTTCTCACGATTGCATTTTGGAGGAGCTGGAGTAGGTGGCTTCACCGTTAGCTAGTTACTATCTATTTCCGCTATGTTTGTATATGCATTTTGGATTGTAATGTATGGACAGGTAGTTATGACTGTCTAAGTATGGTGTCTGTATTACATCACTCTGATGTATTGTATTGATAGTGACTATGTAAAGCTTATGTTATGATATATATATTATTTCGTTCCGTTGTGAGATTCTGTGTTTGTATAGTTCTTCTTTTATATCTCTTTCTTTCATTCTTAATGACTCGTCTTCTAGAGTAAGAAAGGTGGTTCGACACATTTGGTATCAGAGCTTAGGTTGAGTGAACACCTAGGGTTTTGGGTTAGTATCAATCTTGAGAGAGCGTATTTGTAAATATATATATATATATATATATATATATATATATATATATATATCCCTACTAGTTAGATCAGCTTTGATAGATTTGACTAGTGCCATCATTGGAGTGTATTCTGTTAACGCTAAAAATTGAACGCTAACACCGGTGTGTGTAATAGAGTTGTGAAAGCACCACCTGTGTGACGGGAACAGGAATTAAGCAGTAAAATAGCTGAAAACGGTAAAAGACAACAGATTTATAGTGGTTCGGCCCGTAATTGAGCCTACGTCCACTTTATACTCTTTTATTGCTGATTCTGATTGCAAAATGATACAATGCTCTTCGAAATACAATATCTTTCGATTCCTAAACACTTTAGACTATTAGCTCAAACTTCGATGTTGAAGATCTCCTCGAATTCATGTTGAATGCGGTAGATTTCTCTCAAAGCTTGTTGTAATGTCTTGAGTGATTAGAGTTCTTCAAATGTTGGATGAGTTGAGCATTTGGCAGAGTAACGACGCTTCAGAAAATGAATCGCCAAAAAGTCCCCTACTTGTTGGAGTTTGGGAGGTATTTATAGGAATTGAATTCTGGACAGAAGTTCTGCCAAGTCTTAGGTCGCGTACGACCTAAGCTAGTTCGTAGGTCGCGAGCGATCTAAGCTAAGTCGCAGTCCATTAACGACTTAAAAAGCAGGCTGATGAAGTTGCACTTGGATTCATCTGAAGTGGTAAGTCGTAAGCGGGTTAAGGAGGGTACTAGGTCGTTGGCGACCTAGTGGGCTGGTAGGTCGCAAGCGACTTATAGGAAAACGGCATACGAAATTAGGTCAGTTTGTATAAACTGGGTAGCGGAGTTAGGTCATGAGCGACCTAAGGTAGGTCGTGAGCGACCTAAGGTAGGTCGTAAGTCGGACTGTCTTTTGAATCAGTTAGGTTGCTAGGTCATGAGGTCTCTGCAGTTAGGTCGTTAACTTTTAGGTCGCTAAGTCTGCTTTAGGGGTTAGGTCGTAAACAACTTTAGGTTGGTTGCTCGTAGAGTCTGCTAAGTCGTGAATCTCTTAGGTCGTGAAGTCTGGAGCCATTAGGTCGCGAAGCTCACTAGGTCGCTAACTCTCTTAGGTCGTTGAGTTCCTTAGGTCGTTAAGTCCCTTAGGTCGTTAAGTCCCTTAGGTCGTTATATTCCTTAGGTCGCGAATAGCTGTTAAGTCGTGAAGCTATAGGTCGTAGAGTTTTAGGTCGGCACTAAAATATGAGTTAACATTTGCCCCTCGAAGTGCAGGCCTATGCCATAGGTCGTGTCCTTCGACTTAACCTTCTTAGGTCGTGAACCACCTAAAACTCGTGATAAATCGTACGTCTGCTCGCCTTCCTCCCTTAGTCCCATATAAATAAGTTAGGTCGCTCCTTCCTCCCCATCTTACTGCTCTGAAATTCCATTGCCCTTGACGAATTTTTTCAATTTTTCGAAGGCGAATTCAACCCAGCCAAACATCGATTCATTCCTATCAACATATTACGTAAGTGTATCAATCTTTACTCCTCCATAATCGCCGCTTGATCGTGAATCCACGTTTTCCGACCTAAGTTTAATTTCACGCGCCATGCTTCATTTTTTGCATGGTGGTTTCGATCGATTTTTGATTGTTGTTTGATATGTTGTGCTGATTCATGATCGCATGGAAATTTTCACAATGGATCGGTAGGATTCGCAATCGATTTGCTGGTCGATTTGGTGGCATGTGGAGATGGAACGAAGAGGATGACGAATTCTTTTGTAATGGCGGTATTGGGTTATCGGATTCAGTAAGGTGTTGCGTGGAGAGGAAGTCAGCGACCTACTGATTTGGACGACCTAAAAGCTAAGTCGTGCTGGGATTCTTGGCGACCTAAGCCTTGCGATCTAAGAACATCTGCGACTTAAACGAAGCCGAACAACCCTTTTTTGCGACCTAAAGAGCTTCCGACCTATGATGAGTCGTGTGCGACCTAGGACTTGAACCACACCTGCACTGCCTTTAACGTCTTGATTCACACAGTACGACCCAAAAAAGTCTCGACCTATGATATGTCGCTGAACGACTTAGGACTTAGAGAAATTTGACCAGAAGTTGACTGAACTTTCAAATTTGAACTGTGTTGTATTTCTTTTCAGATTATCTTGACTTTAATGCTAATAACCTATTTAAATACAACATTTGCAGAGAAAACGGGACAAATATACTGCCATTGACTGCCCACATCGCATGACAGATTAGTTGACAAAGAACAATTAACTTACATGAATTTTGTGAATGAAATGTTGTGAAACGGTAAATTCAAATGAAGTATTAAAGCAAAGCTGAAATAATCAACCTACGCTGATTTGTTTGCATCAACACAACATTGTATTTGAACTTAAAATAACAACTCTCGAAACCTTATAATCGACAAATGTCAACTATTTTAATTTCTATTAAACTTGCTTGTTATCGTTTTAGTTTTGCACAACACTTCACACTTTTTAGGAAACGTGCACCTTGATATTTGAACATCCAGTTGATTGTGTAGAATGGCATCTCAACAAGAAGATTCAGGACCATCCGGAGAAGCTTTCCCAATTGCCAACCCATTGATTGACCCTCCAGAAAGAACTTCGACCAGCTTGAGCCACAAAATCTTCAGACAACTTTGCATCCAGTTCAGTATTGCCGAAGAAGATGCTTTATTTCCTGGAGCAAACGACACTGCTGACATACCACCTCTTGGTTTTATCGCAGTGAACCGTCAGATGTGCCTAAGCGGAGCCATTCCGCCTTTTAATGATTTCCTTCGACAGCTCCTTCTTCGATTAACTATCTCCCCCTTTCAGCTGCACCCTAATGGCCATGCCATCTTAATGGGATTGTGTGTATTGTTCAGGAGGACGCTTAACCATTTTTCGAGCTTCGAAGAGATTTGTTACCTGTGCACATTTGCTAAAAACAAATATCACCCTTCTATCACACTTGTGAGAAGTGCTCGGAACCGTAAATTGATTCTGGACTTGCCCGAAAGTGCCCATGGATTCTTAAGTCAATTCTTCTTTGTCCGCTGTCCTCCGGGATTTTATGCCGTCTGGAGAGTCGGAAGTAAGATTGCCTTTCTCTGGTCTCTTCATTTTCTGAACTTTTCGGAATTCGAATTGTCAAATGCTTAACTTCGTTCTTTACTTTTTGCAGCACTTCCTCCTCCACTTCGAGATCCCAGCCTTAAGTCGACCTTAGATACTTTGAGTTCTGTGGATGCTGAAGAGAGGAGTGCCAAATTTTTGCTGAAAGATGAGTTTCTGCACCAGTTTGGACTTTTGCACTCCTCCAGATCGACTCAGATTCATGAAATCTCTAGTTCTGATACAGAAACATTAGCTGCCTCGGGCTCTCGAGCAGAGATATCAAATGCCCCAGCTTCTGCAGAAGAAGTTGCATCGGAAGGACCTATTGTAGAGGCTGCTCTGATAAAATGCTCCGCATCTACTGACATTGTGGGGTCGTCAGGCAAATTGACACTTTCCCCGGTCATCGAAGAAGATGAGGCTTCTCAACATTCCGGAAAGGCGGTCAATGTGGGAATTGAAGGGAAAGGTCTCGCCGGACATATTGGCGATGATATCTTCGAAGGGTTGAGTGATTTGATGGTAACCTCCCAGGAGTTATTTAAGGATGACATTCCAAAGGCTATTTCCCCTGTTGTCGAGGCGACTTCTTCTTTACGAGTTTCGACACCTCCTACACCAGTTGTTGCCGTTCGCACATTAAAGCGTGGTTTGTAGTTTGACGCGCGTAGTTTGCACGCCGCACACACTTAGGATTTTTCGGCACTTATGCACCTAAATTCCTTTTCTTCGAAGATATTAAGACTTGTCTCTTTTTCTTTTTCAGATTCTCCGATGGGGCGCACTGGCTCATATTACGACAAATTTCAGCGCCATGGAGGCCGCGATTCTTATGACTTTAGGCGCTATCTTCCTTCCCATCAGGAGACCGATGAAGAAAGGGCCTCTAGAAAAGCTCGCGAGAGACGGGAGTATGAAGAGCGCCGCAAAAGAGAATATGAACAACACTATGGGAGTAGGGATGAGCGATACGACTCTTCCCGCAGAAGTGACGATTCTCAAAAAAGGAAATCTTACGACGACAAGGGGAAGAGTCACATTGCTGATGGTTCTAGCAAGCGGACCAAACTTAGCGAAAAGGACACGTCTGCAATTTCGGAAAAGATCGATGCTCCCATCTCTCCTAATATTCCATCCGGCTCTCCTGCTTTAAAGAAATCTGACATCCAGGCGATCATCAGCAGACCTCAGTATCAGGTCAAAGACGCCCCTCCTATTCTTCAAAGCCGATTTCCAAATTGGTGCTTAAAAGGGGTGCGTTTTGACCTTGATTTGGTTCCGATCGATAAATCGGATATGCTGCGTAGCCTTGATGTCGTCAAACTTAATATTGAAAGGGTGTCTGGATGGCAAAAGCTTGTCGATGAGCTGCAAAGAGTCAACCGTGCGAATCTTGAAGCCATGCTAACCATGGAGAATGATAAATCCGAGTGGGATAAAATTTGCAAGCAACACCAAGCTGAAATGAAGAGCATCTCCGATGGTTATGAGAAGCTTGAGGCTGAAGTTGAAAAACTAAAGAACGATCTTGCCACTTCCTCCACCTCTTACTCGCAAAAAGAGGAGATGCTTCAAAAGCAAGTCCGAGACGCTCACGCTGCTCAGCGAGATGCTGAAGCCAAACTTGAAGCAGAGCAGCGTACTACTGGAAAATATCGTGAAGATATCGTTCAATTTCAGGAGAAAATTAGCTCTCGAGATTTGGAAATCATTAAACTACAAGCTCAGTTACTGAAAACTGAAAAAGAGCGCGATGA
The DNA here is from genome assembly GCA_030737815.1 of Allium fistulosum. NCBI lineage: Eukaryota > Viridiplantae > Streptophyta > Magnoliopsida > Asparagales > Amaryllidaceae > Allium > Allium fistulosum. The sequence continues at coordinate 530,131,205 of CM060908.1, read as the reverse complement.
AGCTATCGCTGGGAAAGTTGCAGCAAAAGAGTCTCATGTGGCTACTAAAGCCAACATCAGCTCTACTCTTTTCGACTTTTATCTGCATAGCGTTCTGGGTCATGGGAGCCTTTCTTTTCTGGGCCCTGAATATGAGATTACCCTGGCTGAAGTGTAGGAAGCCGCAGTTGATATGCTTGGCGGCGCCGGCTATGATGAGGCAGGACTTGAGGCGCGCTATCTTGACGATGAAGCTCATGTCGCTCTTGCTAGAGGAAAAGAGCAACTTGCCAGAGCGCGAGCTGAGTCTACAGGAGATGAACACCCGAAAGAGGAAGCTCCTTCAACTGCCCCTGCTCATACTTCAACTTCAGCTGATGCCATTATAGATTCCAGTGCCCACTCTTCGCCTCCTGCTAAAGTTGACACTGAAATTGTGACTACTCCTACTGAGGACGAGGCCCTGGAAGATATTGAGGCTGAGAAATTCGAGATTAATCTTACAAAACCGACTTCCCCAGGTAACTTTGGCGTCGATTCGGATCCAGTGAATCACCTATTCGATTTAACCGAGTTTGATGAACTGATAACTTCACTTTTCTCGGAGAATACCAATTTTAACTTCTTTTCTTCTGCAATGGAGGTTCTGAAAGTTGCACCAACTTCTCCTTCTCTGGCTGCTGTTCCTCCTCCTTCCCAAGTTACTCCTCTTTCTGCTTCTCAACCAGGATCACAAGAAGAGAAAATAGAAGCCCTCAAAGACTTGGATGATCCGGTTGTTTCGCAAGAGCAAAAGATTGGGGGACTTGAAGAAGGCGAAAAGACCCCAAAGCAAACTCATGATGACGATACAAAACTTTTTGAGTTTCTTAGTCCGGGAAGCGGGTCTTCTTCCAAGAGGAAAGGGAAGTGCGCGATGAAGAAGAAGAAGAAGAGCGCTTCGGCTGATGAGAAGAATATTGAAGAAGATCCAGCTGCCCCTCCTTCTCCTCCTTCCCCAACTCATCCACAACGGCTTTCAAAACTGATTATCAGGCCGGGAAAGAGTTCCAAGGGTGGTCGGAAGAAGGAATGATAAGCTAGACTTTATGCTTCTTGTTTTGCTTTTTTGGATGTATAGACCGGAGATTGTGCGGGCACCGGTCCCCGCTTCTTTTTGAGATCTGCACTTGTAAAATTTTTTCATAGTATCGAATAAAGTAATTCTTTTACTTGTACAAACTCTTGTGTATGTAAGAATGCATCTATTTCTCATTTTTACTGTAAAATAAGCGATTCTTTTTACTTGTACAAACTTTCTGTCTGTGTTTGAGAATGCTTTTATTTCACATTTTATTGTAGAATAAGCGATTCTTTTTATTTGTACAAACTTTTTGTCTGTGTTTGAGAATGCATTTATTCCACATCTTTTCCGCGTGATATTGTGATGTGCTTGCGGTATGTTGCTTGGATACGACTTTCATTGTTGTAGTTTTATTGTATTATATTGCCCCTATACCACAAGTGCATTGCAATATCTTTCTGCTTTGGCGAGACTTGTACTCTTATTTTTGGAGAATAATTATTCCATCTTTGAGGAAACAATTATTCTACTTAAATGGAGCGTGTCTCATTTTCGGAGAAGTTCTTGTGCTTCAACCTTCGGAGATGGTCACTTCATATTTTTGAGAAGTGAATTCTCCTACGCGGTAGAGCGGGCCTCTAAAGAGGATTTTACTTAGCACTTCAATTTCTGGGGAAGAATTTTTCAAGATGAACAAGTAAATCTTCCTTGAGAGTTGAAGTGTGCCTCTGAGGAGGGCTTTTTGGCATTTCTGAGGAGTAGCATTGTGGAACCTGTGGAGTAGCATGGACTCCGAAGATTAGCGTTTTTCAATCTGTGGAGTAGCATGGACTCCGAAGATTAGCATTTTTGAATCTGTGGAGTAGCATGGACTCCGAAGATTAGCATTTTTGAATCTGTGGAGTAGCATGGACTCCGAAGATTAGCATTTTTGAATCTGTGGAGTAGCATGGACTCCAAAGATTAGCCTTGTGCCTCCGGAGAGATTTTGTGCTTACGGAGAAGTCTTGTGCTTCCGGAGAAGTCTTGTGACTCCGGAGAGGTCTTGTGCTTCCGGAGAAGTCTTGTGCCTCCGAAGAGGTCTTGTGTGCCTTGGGGAAGGTCTTCTGCCTCCGAAGAGGGAAGTATGTGCCTTTGGGGAAGGCTTGTGCCTCCGAAGAGGTCTTGTGTCCCCGAAGAGGTCTTTATTTGATTGTATGGAAGTTACTTTCTCACAGTTAAATGGATTCATAGGGCAGACGCAAGTTATTTAATTGGATGTTCGTTTGCACAAACGATCGCAATTAGTTAACAAAGGCCTTGCCTCATTGATTCCATCAACCTTTTTGTTGAGAAGAGCATTTCCATTTATTAGCGTGCCTCCGAAGAGGGCTTGTGCCTCCGTGAAGGGCTTTATTCTCCGAAGAGTTGCGCCTCCGAAGAGGTCTTGTGCCTCCGAAGAGGGCTTTTGTTGATCAGCTTGCCCATGTCTCTTTGTCGTTTGCTCATTAATGGTCCCCTGTTATTGTCTCCGAGCCTATGTTCCTTTCCTTCGCAAGCAGTTTACTTTATCCAATGGAGTGTACTTCACTGTTGATTGATTCCATGGGACAGGCGCAGGTTTTTTAATCAGATGTTTGTTTATACAAACGATCGTAATTAGTTAACAAGCGTCTAGTTCCTTTTCTTTGGAAAAGTGTCCTTTTGGTGGAATCATCAACTTTTGGTGTAAAGTTCATCTTATGTTGGATTTGAATTTGGAACTTTCTGTGGCTTGAAATTTGTTTATTAAGTGATTCATGGGGTTCACTTGGCATTGCGATGGGTAAGCTTTGTTTTAATGACCTGCGATATTAAATCGATATTTTAGCAATACATTTAAAGTATTTACACATCGAATAAAACAGGCATTTTATAATAGTCAAGAACACAAAATTTATATTCTTTATTATTGATTCCCACTGATTTCTCAGTGGTTTACAATACGAGAGTTATACATCTGACATTATTTTTACAAATTTAAACAATGCTATTAGGTGAAAATTGGATGCAAGCGATTGTTGTTTCTGAATCTCCGGATTGAATTTCCCTTGGACTTGTAGTTTTTTAGATTCATATGTCAGAGAGATTGGAAGATGCCCCAGCTGCAGCCTTGTGGATAGTTAGCAGTCGTCCCAATCCCTGCCTGCTGGGTAAGGACCCCCTATGACAACATTAATGACAAGCTTTTCGGAATCTTGCACTGTAGTGTTGTTGTCAGAGCCAGATCGATGGACAGGATGTTGTTGCCCCTGAGTGGATGAGGTTGGGTCGATTCTGTTGCTCTTCACATATTGCTGCAGTTTACCCTGTTTCAGCAACTCTTCAATCACATTCTTTAACTGGTGACATTGGTCAGTATCATGGCCAGGTTGATTGTGGAATTGACAGAATTTCCCATTACGCACTCCACCTCTCCCCATCTCAGGTGGTTTAGGATACTTGACAACATCTTTTGTTGCAAAAAAGATATTCTCCGGTGTGTCAGTTAAGGGAGTGAAATCTGAAGAATTAAAGCGACGAGGTTTCTTCTCATTTCCCTGCTTCTTTTCTCCATCATTTTCCCTTTTCTGGTTTCCCGATTCTCTTTTGTTAGGGGCAACATCATTATTCTTGACTTCGGCAACAACTGCTTTTGTGGACATATGAAGGCTTTCTAGACGCATGAATTCGTCGGCCTTTTTATAGAATTTCTCAAGTGAGTTTGGCTCCTTCATTTTTAACCATCTTCCGAATTCACTTGACTTATTGATGGCTCGCATCAGGTAAGTCAGGATCATACGGGGTTCTGCATTATCCACTTCGGCTAGGGCTAAATTGAAACGGTTCAGGAAAGACCTGATAGATTCTTCGGGGCCTTGTTCAAGGTTGGACAGTGACATTATATCTTTAGCTCTTGAAGCATACAACCTGAACTGATCCTTGAACTTTCGAGTTAAATCAGAGAATTGATCCACGGACCGAACTGGTAACTTTGTGAACCAAAGTAGAGCCACCCCTTCCAAGTACACTGGAAAGTATCGACATTTAATTTCATCTGATGCCCTTGCACCGGTCATATGCCAATCGTACTTGTATAGAAACTGGTTTGGATCACTCGTGCCCCTATAGGCTGGGATAGTAGGAGGTACAAATTTCCTTGGAAATTCTTCTTTCAGGATCCTTTCAGTAAACGGAGTCTTGCTTGGAGCAAATCCCCAGTCGTTCTCATTTTCTTCCCTCTGCATACTCTCTTTCATGATTTGGCGAATCATCCCTGATAGGTACTCCTCATTGTTCGGAGGCATTGCCGAGTAGACATCAGCTCTTCTTTCGGAATTTTGCCTGGGCAGTTGTTCGTGAAAAGTTGGCTGCGGCCTCGAACCTTCAGCTTGGAAAGGTGGCGCTTTGGTGGCGCCAGCTGCTCTTTGAGGAATATCTTTCTCCTGGGAATTATGAGCATCTTCGGTGAAGACTGTTTCATTATTTTCTAGCCGTTGATTTGCCCCGAGTAGAGCGGTTAATCTGTCCATTATTAAGGCGTTTTGAGCTTCAATTTGCTGATATAATCCCGACACTGCGTCGTCTAATTCAGCCCTTGTGACTCCAATGGTAGGAGTTGCCTCGTTTGTTGTTGGGGAAGCGGAGGTTCCCTCATCAGCATTTCCGGATCTGGCAGATCTACCTTTTCTCCCAGGAGCCATGATCTCAGATAAATTTCTGGTCTTGAAAGAAACTTTTTCCACGAACTTTTGTGAAGCAATGGTGACAATCTTCCTAAGTTCAATTCTCAGTGAAAGCACCAAAATGTTAACGCTAAAAATTGAACGCTAACACCCGGTGTGTGTAATAGAGTTGTGAAAGCACCACCCGTGTGATGGGAACAGGAATTAAGCAGTAAAATAGCTGAAACCGGTAAAAGACAACAGATTTATAGTGGTTCGGCCCGTAATTGAGCCTACGTCCACTTTATACTCTTTTATTGCTGATTCTGATTGCAAAATGATACAATGCTCTTCGAAATACAATATCTTTCGATTCCTAAACACTTTAGACTATTAGCTCAAACTTCGATGTTGAAGAACTCCTCGAATTCATGTTGAATGCGGTAGATTTCCCTCAAAGCTTGTTGTAATGTCTTGAGTGATTAGAGTTCTTCAAATGTTGGATGAGTTGAGCATTCGGCAGAGTAACGACGCTTCAGAAAATGAATCGCCAAAAAGTCCCCTACTTGTTGGAGTTTGTGAGGTATTTATAGGAATTGAATTCTGGACAGAAGTTCTGCCAAGTCTTAGATCGCGTACGACCTAAGCTAGGTCGTAGGTCGCGAGCGACCTAAGCTAAGTCGCAGTCCATTAACGACTTAAAAAGCAGGCTGATGAAGTTGCACTTGGATTCATCTGAAGTGGTAAGTCGTAAGCGGGTTAAGGAGTGTACTAGGTCATTGGCGACCTAGTGGGCTGGTAGGTCGCAAGCAACTTATAGGAAAGCGGCATAGAGAATTAGGTCAGTTTTTATAAACTGGGCAGCGGAGTTAGGTCGTGAGCGACCTAAGGTAGGTCGTGAGCGACCTAAGGTAGGTCGTAAGTCGGACTGTATTTTGAATCAGTTAGGTTGCTAGGTCATGAGGTCCCTGCAGTTAGGTCGTTAGCTTTTAGGTCGCTAAGTCTGCTTCAGGGGTTAGGTCGTAAACAACTTTAGGTCGGTTGCTCGTAGAGTCTGCTAAGTCGTGAATCTCTTAGGTCATGAATTCTGGAGCCATTAGGTCGTGAAGCTCACTAGGTCGCTAACTCTCTTAGGTCGTTGAGTTCCTTAGGTCGTTAAGTCCCTTAGGTCGTTAAGTCCCTTAGGTCGCGAATAGCTGTTAAGTCGTGAAGCTATAGGTCGTAGAGTTTTAGGTCGGCACTAAAATATTAGTTAACATATTCCATCTAAGCTTTCTAAGTATCAACTTACTATGTCCAGGAAGTAAGCAATGAGCACTAGAGGCAGACGTGGAAGGGGAGCTGGCAGCACCACAACACAAATGGTTGGACCCAGAATCCTGAAAGAGTAGGAATTACTGTCGAAGCAGAGCCGGTTCAGCCAAGGTCAAACTTTGCAACATTGCGCAAAGACTACTCAACTCTGGGAGGAAAAACTTTTAAGGGGACAGAATCTATTATGGAAGCCCAAGCATGGTTACAAATCTGTGAAGAGATTTTAAAAGGACTTAATCTGGCCGATGAGCAAAAACGCTTTCCAGCTTCTTGGCAATTACAAGAAGGAGCAGCCGCATGGTGGGATTATCTAACCGCAACTGTTCCTGAAGAAGAGTTCTCCTGGAACAAATTTAAGGAAGAATTTGAAGCTCAGTTCCTTCTTGCAACAGGTAAGACAAGGATGTACCAAAATTTTATGGATTTAAAACAAGGGGATTTGTTTGTAGCGGAATATGAAACCAAGTTTAATGAACTTTCATGCTTTGGACCTGAACTGATCAATACCCCATTAAAGAAAAATGACATATTTGTGACTGGTTTGAGGGAAAGTTTTCATGAACAAATGATGGGCCAACTTATGGGATCTTTCATTGACTTAGTGGATATGGCTCTCTGATACGAAGCATTGGATAAGAAGAAGCCAGTTCCAACAGCACCCAGTGGGAATACGAGTGGCAACAATTACAACAAAAGGAAGATAAACCCTAATTGGAAGAATCAAGGAAAAGGGAAGCCGGACAGAGAGACTCAAGGGAATTGTTTCAAGGATTTTATTTTCCACAAGGGCCAGCAGAAGGGCCACATCACGAAGTTTTGTAGGAATCATGAAGTTCAGAAGTAGTAGTAGCAACCTCGACAACAAAATGGACCTTTTTCTCCAATGGTCCAAAAGACCCTCTATTTCAACTGTCATCAGCCCGGGCATATGGTAAAAGACTGTCCACTCATGAAGAAAGTGCACCGGCCCAAGGTGTATGCTATAAAGGATGAACCATCGACTTCAGCAGACGTGAAGGGAAAAGGCGTCCTTGATGGTACCTTACTTATTAATGGCATTTATGTTCGAGCATTGTTTGATACTGGTGCCTCTTATAGCTTTATTTCCTCTGAATCAGTAAACAAGTTTCTCCTCATACCTACTATTATAGAAAACCCTATGTGCGTATCTAACACCATAGGTAGGGTAACGCACTTGAATATGATCTATAGGAATGTGCAAATTTCCTACCTTTCCCATAACTTTTCTTGCGACCCGTATGTCTTAGATTTTAAAGGATTTGACATTATTTTGGGCATGGATTGTATATCTAAGTATGAGGTTGTCTTAAAATGTGATAAGAGAACTGTATCTTTAGTAACCAATATCAGGACAAAGGCTAAGGTATCATGTAAGAAACCTGGTATCCATATGTGTAGTTTCCTTTATGGCCTTGAAGCAGCTCAAGAATATTTAAGGTCTATTGAAGTTGTTAGGAATTTTTTTGATGTTTTGAAGAAGTTAAAAGCTTACCCCTCACCAAGAAATAGAATTCCAAATTGATTTAGTTCCTGGTGCAAGGCCTATGATTCGACACAAACTAAGGATGGCTCCGAGGGAGAGAGAGGAGTTAGTAATTCAAACCCAGGATTTATCGAATAGAAGGTTGATCAGACCAAGTTATTCGAGTTAAGGCTCAACAGTATTTTTTGTGGCTAAGTCCGATGGTTCTCTAAGACTGTGGGTGAACTATCGAGAATCGAATAAGGTGACCGTTAGGAATAAATATCATTTACCCTGCATTGTCGACCTTTTTAACCAACTCCATGGGGAAACCGTATTTTCCCAAATGGATCTAGCTACAGAATTTCATCAATTAAGAATCGCCGAAGATAGTATACCCTTAAATGCATTTAGGGGTCCAGACTTTTTTTTGAGTGGTTAGTTATGACTTTCGGGCTAACCAATGCACCTGCATATTTCGTAGACTTGATAAATCGCATTTTTCAAACAAGTCCTAAATAAGTTTGTATTGGTTTTCATCGATGACATTCTCATCTATTCTAAGTCTGAAGAAGAGCATAGACACCATTTGGAAGTAGTGTTAGAAATTTTGCAGAGGCATGTTCTAAAGGCAAAGTTCTCCAAGTGTCATTTTGGCAGATAGAGGTAAGATTCTTAGGCCATATTGTGTCAGGAGAGGTTATTTCAATAGACTCGATAAAAGTTGAAGCTATGCAATAATGGAAGCAACCCAGGACTCCTACTGAATTCGTAGTTTCTTAGGATTAGCTGGGTACTATAGAAGGTTCATAAAAGATTATTCCAAGATCTCCTCTCATTTGACAAAGTTGACTAAGAAGGCTGAGAAGTTCGTATGGACTACTAAGTGTGAGGAAGCGTTTTTGGAATTGAAGAAGCGATTGATTAGTGCGCCAGTTCTAGCTGTTCTCGACGGAAGGAGTGGATTCACGGTTTATACCGATGTGTGTGGAGTAGGATTGGGCACTATTTTGATGCAAAATGGTAAGGTGATTGCATATGCAAGCAAACAATTGAAGCCACACGAAAGGAATTATGCAACGCATGATTTGGAGCTGTTAGCAGTTGTCTTTGCATTGAAAATGTGGAGACACTATTTGGTGGGTAAGAATCTCTCTATTCTTCTAGTTTCTTTCTCATCTCTAAAATTCTATTAAGTTAGTCTTCTCTCTCTAACTAAGTGAAAAACTTGAACTCTTCACAGATCACAAGCACCTAAAGTACCTTTTCACTTAGAAGGATATGAATCTGTGGCAATACAAATGGTTGGAGTTTCTGGCATCCTATGACTTGAATATTCTTTACACGCCAGGGAAGGCGAATGTTGTAGCAGATGCTCTAAGCAGGAATGTAGTTTTGACTCTTTTGGAGGGTACACGAACTCTGCAGGAAAGAATTATGTGTAGCCAGAGAAAGGATACAAATTTGAAGGAATTAATTCAAGGAGTTGGGGAGGGTCGATATTCAGACTTTCAGGTGGACGATCGTGGTGTTTTGAGGGTAAACAAACGACCGTGCGTTCCAGATGTAGATGGATTGAGGCATGAAATTTTATTGGAATGCCATAAAATCTAAATTAAGTATTCATCTAGAAGTTCATAAGATGTACAAGGATATGAAAAGGGTATTCTGGTGGCCAGGAATGAAGAGAGATATCTCTATTTTTATTAGCAAGTGTGCGAGCTGTCAGTAAATCAAAGGTGATCATCAGAAGACAGCTGGGTTGTTACAACCTTTGGAAATTCCAAAATGGAAGTGGGAAATGATATCCATGGATTTTATCGATGGTTTACCAAGACCCAGGAAGGGAAATGAATGAGTATGGGTCATTGTGGACCAGTTAACTAAGAGCGCCCATTTTATATTCGTGAAACCAACCAGAACCGCAGCTTCTTTATTAGAGAATTTTATGAGGGAGATTGTTAGATTGCACGGAGTCGCAATAAGTATAGTTAGTGATCGTGATCCTATCTTTACTAGCAAATTTAGGAAAGCGTTGCAAGTAGCCATGGGAACAAAGTTAAGTTTGAGTACTACTTACGACCCTCAAACCGATGGGCAAACTGAGAGAGTTAATACATCATGGAGGATATGTTGAGAGCCTGCATCTTGGATTTTGGAGGATCATGGGAGGATTATCTACACCTAGTGGAATTCTCCTACAACAAGTTATCAAGCTATCATAGGCATTGCACCTTATGTAGCTATTATAGAAGGCCGTGCAAGTCAATAACCTATTGGGTGGAGTCTAGAGATCATTTAATCTTGGGTCCAGATATGATTCGAAAGTCGTCTGAGAAGGTTGAATTGATTAAGAGGAGGATGAAGGAAGCTCAAGATTGCCAGAAAAGTTATGCTAATAAAAGACGTAGGGATCTAGAAATTTCTGTTGGAGATCTTGTGTTCGTGAAGATTTCGCCAATTAGAGGAACGATTAGATTTGGAAAGGATGGGAAGTTAGCCCCAAGGTATATCAGACCTTTCCGTATTCTTGAAAGGATCGGGTCTCTTACTTATAGGGTCGAGTTGTCGAAAAGGATGGCGGGAGTTCATAATGTGTTCCATGTATCTCATCTAAGGAAATACGTTCATGATCCATCATTGACTGTGGAACCATAAGTTCAGGAGGATTTAGAGATAGAACCAAACTTGAAAATGGTTAGACATCTAGTGCATATTATAGATCAAGATGAGAAGAGACTTCGGAACAAAGTGGTGAAGCTAGTCAAGATTCAATGGAGTGAGGATCCCAGAGACTGTACATGGAAGACTGTGGAATGTATGAAAGAAACCTATCTAGAGATGACGTTAGGATAGCTAGTTCTTGATATATATGTAGAGTGTATGCCTTGTTTACCATGGTTGTTTAGCGTATCACTTATGTATGTGCTTTATGATATAAATATTTGACTTTTTGTATAGATTGAATTATCTCTTTACTTTCTAAGTTCGGGGACGAAATTCTTTTGAGGGGGAGGAAATGTAACGACCTGGGATTTTTAGCCATCTGTTAATAGAATAATTAACTAATTTTAAATATTGAAATATTAATTTTTATAAGTCGTATAACAAAATTTTAAGATATTGAGAATATCTAAATCTATGAATTTTGAAAGCTATACTAAATTTTCAAAACGCTAACTGCTGAATATGATAAAAAGTTATATATATATATATAAGTTTCACTATTTAACACTTTTGATAAAAATATGTATATATATATATATATATATAAGTTTCATAATTTCAAACTTAAAATCAAGCATGCAAAGATCAAATCAAGCATACAATACATCAAATTAGCCCACAAAATATCTAATCGAGCCCATAATAGTTATAAAAAAAAATAAGAAAAAAAAGCAATGATGAAGCCTAAGTCTATTAGCCACCCTTTTATGTACTCTAGCCTCTTTATTGTTTTACTGCCCCTTTCTTTCTCTATATATAGCTATGCTTGATCATTTATAAAAAAATCTGCCATTTAAATTAAAGAAAGAAGATTGGTTTGTTCAAAGGCTTAGAGGAGATTAAACACAGTAGTTCATCTATTTTATATCTATGAGTAAAACACTTTAAATTGTTTACTAGTTATCATATATATCTATATAACTGTGATTTTGGGATTGAATCTTTGATCTATGTAATGTGTTCATATGTTTGTTATGTGAATATGTGTATATATATGTATGTTAGACATGGATAGTTCCACCTGCACATCAAAAACCCTGTACTTCTTCTCTCTGTTCATATTTTTTTGTTAAAACAGTTAAATCTTTCACTTTAAAAATCCATATCTCAACAACCATTTAGTTTTAAAGCATGATTCCAAAATGAAAGTTGTTTGTTTTTGAGTATAGAACATTTACAATTTTATTTCATTTAATTCCATCAAGCATAGAGAGAGAGAACTCCTTATAACCGTGAGTGGGTCAACATTGGACGAAAATCAACTATCGTAATTTAACAAATGAGTTATATAGTTGTGATCGCGATTGGAAAATACAGTTTTTAAGAGTTGTTTGAGAATTTATAGCGGCGTGTAGAAGGAAGAATTTGGAGATGACCAGTTTTGGGCGAATTGAAAAATTCCGGTGATATGATCGATTTCATGGCATATCGTTTGGCGTGGAGGAGGATGGGTTGATGGCCTATCCACAGAAAATAGTGTGATGATTTTTAGTTGAGTGTGTGGGTTAGTCGAGATCGAAGTAGGGTTTAGGGTGTTTGTTTTTTGTCACGGGTTCGAGGGTAATGGCGATGTGGATAGGTAGAGAGAGGGGTGCACATAGTGGGATTTGGAAGAGGAAGCGATGGCGATGCTGTAAGTGAATTTTGGTGGTGGACGATGTCATAGGTTGTCATGGCGGGGCGTTTGATGGGCACGACTGCTGCTCCAAAATTTGGGTGGAGTTTCAAAATTTCGAACTGAAGGTTCGATAGCTTTTCAGGTGCGTAGACGTGGTGTGATGGTCGAGAGCGAAGTGCGCGGATGGACAACGGCGAGATTAGATGTCAGAGGTAATGTACATGTGCACATTTTCGTGCACGTTCCGTGCACCTTTCCAGGCGTTTGAATGTAAGAGAGTGCAGAGGGAGTTTGGAAGAAGAAGGGGAAGTAATTTTAGATCGGCCGGGTTTTAGTTCTATGGGATGGGTTTATGTTTAAAAAAAATTAAGTTAATTATTTTATCTAAAAATCTATAAATTTTAAAAGAGTACTTCTCCTTCGTTTTGAATCCAATCGACGTCCAATTTTTTGCATTAATATCCTATCGTCGAGTGTTTTCATCTGAAATAATATTGTCAATCTTTCTACAATGTAAAATTTAATGATTTAAACAATTGGGAGTAAACAAATAAGTAATTTCTTATTTAATTAATTATATGTTGATTAATTAATTAATTATTAATGAACTATTTAATTTTAATTAACTAAGAATAAATCATTTTATAAATTTCTTTGATTAACAAGTAATCTGGATTAAAAATATAACTTGACTCGGTTAATTGAAACCAATTCTGATTTGATTTATAAATTGATTTAATATTAATTATTAATCATTGATTGTAGTTAGTGATCTATGCTTTGCTATTTATTTCTCTTAGATGTTGATTTCAATTATCTTTGTATGTGCCATTAAGTAGCCAAACAAATAAAGTAGATAGAATAAAATGTTGACATGTTTTATTGGAAATAAATCGACTTGTACTGATCACTATTTCGAGTTTCGGAAAAGTGATGATTACAAATGAATTAATTTTGTTGGATAGGTCATGATAAAGTAAACATATGGAATAATTTACCATATGTGAATATTTACACTCTGGTTGTAGTATTGTTTATTTAAACAAAAACATTCCCCTTTAAAAAATTATCGTTTTGGTTCGAGGGGACGGGGATCGGATAACAGTATTATCCGAAAAACACTTCGATCCAATTTAAGCGAGCGATTTGGAAGATTCTAAAGGCAAGATCCAGGATGTAGATTCTAGAGTGCAAGGGCTATTTGTCACTAACCCTGAGGGTGATTCCCAAAATGGATGTAGTGGAAATGGTGCCTTCGGTTTCGTTCAAACCCAGAACATACTTGTATGGACGAATGCTATCAGAACATCGTCGTTGGAGGGTGATGAGCATTCTAACTGTAAATTCCTTGAAAGGTAATCGTAGCCTCATGCCTTACCAACCGAGAATGGCAAAAACAGGGTACGCAGCAGGGCTAAGTGGGTCGCTCCCATTAGGGTATGTCATCACTAGATCTGGGCTCGATATTTGTCCCATTTTGGTATGCTCCGGTACGGTTGATGATCACAACCGTGGTGGTGATATATTCGGTATTACTAGTCAAGTGGTAGGCCTGTTCTATGTAGCAGGGGTACAAGATGTTCTCGTTAGACCCCGAGTGTATTTTATCTTGAGATGCACTTTTCGAAATGTAGTTCCTTACCTTGCCATGGATGGAACCCTATTACCAATAAGTGCCGTACATTTTTGATTTTGCCTAAATATGTTGGAACGTGAGATGCAAGCATTCGAACTATGTTCTATTTTATTTGAAGACCCAAGACATTATGGTAATATCACTGGATTTCTATAAAAAGTGTTTTGGTTATCATAAGGTAAAACCCGTCCATGTTCATGTGTGGTGTGGTCTTACGAGATACCATAAAATGATTTTCAATTTAAAGTAATTTAACCATTTTACTCACACCAGACCAATGTCTGACTCGGAGTTTATTTTTCTGTTTTCCCTAAACTCTTAGGTACTCAAATTTTTATGAGTAGCTAAGTGATCCAGGTTCTCACAATTGCATTTTAGAGGAGCTGGACTAGGTGGCTTCACCGTTAGCAAGTTACTATCTATTTCCGCTGTGTCTTCACATGTATTTTGAATTGTAATGTATGGACAGGTAGTTCTGACAGTCTAAGTACGTCGTCTGTATTACTATCACTCTGATGCATTGTTTTGTCAGTGACTATGTAAAGCTTATGATATGATATATATATTACTCCGTTTCGCTGTGCGATTCTGTGTTTGTTTAGTCCTTTCCTTTCTCTTTCTTTCATTCTTAATGACTCATTTTTCGGAGTAAGAAAGGTGGTTTGTCACACCCTACCAACACAGGACCGCCCTATCACTTGACTGGTAGTACCGAATATGATCACCCCTCCGTTAATGGGCCCCGAAGAATACAAATGAGAGATAATAGCGACTCTAGATAGGGATGATCATACCCTACTTGGGAGCTACCCACTTAGCCCTGCTGCATTTCCCCTGTTTTAGTCATTCCCAATTGATGAGGCTTGAGGCTACGTTTTACCTTTATATAGCACTTCCCACCTGGAATGCTAATACTGCCTTCTAGGCAACAATGCAATACCAGCATTCATCCGTACAAGTTCGTTCTAGGACTCAACGAAATACTTGAGAGCTTATAAATCCTTTAAAACATTTAAAAAATTCCTTACAATTTTATAAACCTCCCAAAAACAATTTATAAAACATCTTTATACATTTCAATCACTTATAAATCCTATTGGTACATTTCTAAAATCATTTACAAAGCCTTTATAAATTCATAAAACCATTTATAAGCTCTTTCACCTTGTAATTACCCTTCCCTTAAGCCTTCAAATCGTTTTATACACTCCTTCACAAAATCCAAGCCTTTCACTCTATTTATGAGTCTCGGAAACATTTATAAATTTTTAGAGTCTTTACTTCGAAACAGTTTCGTATTAAATATTTATTTAAAATAATATTATAAATAAATAGTAATTATCTATCTTAAAATATCCTAAAATAATTATCAATCATTTCAAAAGTAATAATAATAACTTTACTTTATTATAAATAATAGACATTTATTTCCAAATCTTATAAATAATCCTTATTATCGATTTCAAACCATACTCATTCTTGAGATAACTAACCTTTCAACTTATTAACTTTTTATAAATTCTTAAAACATATTAACTACAAGAAATAACTTTTAAACAATATTAAAATAATTAAATAACTTTAAAATAATATAAATATAATTATATAACTTTAAAATAATATAAATATAATTATATAACTTTAAAAAAAAAATATAACTATATAACTTAAATAGAATATTACTATAATTAAATAACCTTAAGTTAATATTATTATAATTAAATAACTTAAAATTAGTATTAGTATAACTAATTAACTTAAAACAATATTAATATATTTAATTAACTTAAATAATCCTTAAACAACATGTTTCGAAACCAAATTTCGGATTTAAAAATCGTTTCTTCTCCCAAAACCCAATTCCGACTTAAACAACAATTTATAGTATTTTTAAAATACTAATTTGAGGCCAATAGCCACCCAACACTTAACTAATATCAATATCAATTTTCTATCACTACTGGATTTTAGTTTTCAAACGTATAAAAATGTTATAACCATAATATCCACAATCAGGTTTTATTTTTCAATAATCCATATAAAATATATTATTGAAACAACGCAACAATATCGAGGAATCCTGTTGGATCCCTCCAACCTGTTTCCCCCTGCATCATAGCTTATATATAATAGCACATATATATGTAAATAAAATCAACAGTTGTGAGGAATCCTGTTGGATCCATCCGACCTGTTCTCCCTGCATCACAAACATTATATGATCATAAAATATAAATCAACCGCTTCGGAGCGGGATTCGTATACAAAGGGTTATCCGCTCTTACACGGGATAGTAATATGGTCCCATCTGCTCCAATAGGCAGGAATATATCCAAACCAACTAATATATATAGAAATTCATCCAAACAATTTTTATCAACTACATATTATACTAGTTATCCAAAAAGGTGAGTTCAACTCATTGAAATTTTATGTTGTCGCCGAGGCGTTCGGGTTTGGAACTAAAACTGGACGACGTCCGATATTAGTCCAAAATTCAAATGTCTCCAATTTTGTCCAAACCTGTTTCATTACGAAGTTTTCATCGGCACGAGTCCAACGCACCAAACGGCGTTCAAATCTGACCTCGTATGAGCGAGATATGAATTTTAGAAGTTATTGATAAATTTAAATTATAATTAAACATTAATTACAATATATACCCTTAATTACAAAATTAATCCATCTTCTCCTCCCCAAATCAAAACTTTCACACACAGTAACTCCACCATGGCTGCACGTACATGCACGCCCATTGCCATCGTCCCTCGATGTAATCGAATTTCGGATTCATCAGCAAACTTCTCTCGTCGATCTCCATCCGATACTCACCACCACCGCGCCTCCCTTACCCAAAACCAAAAGACAAACTATGCTATCATGACGCTGCCTAACTCCCCCAGGCCACCGATCCACTTAAAACTTCGGCTACAGCAGCTCTCCAACATGCCGAACCCAAATATAACCTCCATTACACGAATCGATGAACCAATGCTCAAGAATCCCAAACCCTATTTCCTGTAACCATTCGACGTCACTGTCGAGATCACCAAATCAAAGTCGCACATCTCCAGAAGCACACAAACTCAAAGATCCCCTCGAGTTAAGATTTTTAATGCTTGTATTGGAATTTTTCATTGAATATATTCCTCGTTTTTTATTTTAGAAGTTTGAATTGCAAAAGGGGAAGCTCTGTTTTCTTGTTACTGGAAGATATAAATAGATAGAGGCAATATGGAGGTGAGAACATGGGTGGTATGGGGATCAGGACGTGGGGTGTGGGTTTGAATTACTATGTGTGGTTTTGAAAATATGATATATGTCATTTTAAATTTAAATTTATTCCACAAGCATACCCAAAAATTATGAACTACAAACGAGGCGTGCTGTCTGGCGTTCTATATGTTATAACCCTATTGCGAACACAATGGAACTTGTTTTGAGGCCTAATTCGATCGTATGCACAAGATAACTTTTTGAACCCAATCGTTATATTGAATTTTCGATATTAATTTCAACGCGCTTCAATTTCACACGGCCAAACGGTACATCTGATTGCTACGAAATTTGACGGCGTATTATAATTCATTGTTACGGACCTAATGACACTGGTTTCGTCGAGATTCGAGACAGTGCCCAAGAAGGCTATTTTCACTCGTTACATAAAATGAGATATTTCAAAAATCAATTAAATCACTGTTAAAACTAATTTAAATTTTTTATTATCTTCATTCTTATTAAATAGAGTTTAAATAAGCATTGAAATTATTTTTATCCAAATAAAAATCCAAGATTCAAGTATTTAAACGATTTCAGTCATTAAATCCAACAATTAAGTTATCCAATAAATCGCTATTTTTGAAATTCAAGTTATTTAATCTATAAAATTAACCTTTCAATATTTAAAATCAATTAAATATACTAATTCAAATGCCAAAAATTCTAGGTCGTTACACTCTTTCCCCCTTAAAAAGAATTTCGCCCCCGAAATTGCCAAGATAGGAAAAATGCCCAAATCCATTACTTTCTAAAACCAATAAGTTAAAATAACTCACCAAATCTTTTTAAGTCTTTAACTTCCCAAAATCAATTTGTTAAAACCTTGTCATTACTTTTTTCTTAAGTCTGAAATTTCATTCATAGATTTCAACTAATATCATCCCATTTAATCATTTCAAGTTATAACGCAAAATCCAATTTTAGTTATAAAAAATTTCTTAAAAATTTCTTAAAAATTTTCTAACGTCTTAATTTCACGAAAAATTTCACCAGCGTCCCTTCTGCACGGAACAATCGGGACAACCACAAATCGACAGTGTGGGCCCAAACCAACAAAAGAAAACAAAAGCCAAGTGGCTCAATCATAAAACCATCAAATCAAATAATAATTTAAACATTTACCTTTTTGTTGGAGAACCCAATTTTTCTTATGAAATCAAAAGCATCAAATTAGCTCTTGCTTTTTTATACCGGCATCTTATGTACCAATGATATCCAATAATATAGTTCATAATTATATTAATTTGCAATTCCAATTTTCAAATTTGCTTTACTTAAGTCCGTACGATCTACATATATCATCCGTACGCACAACCAATCGGATCGCTCGCTCAATCACACAATTTCATTTTCGAACAAGTATCGTTCACATGACCACCCTAGTGTAGACTCAGATTAGGTTCCTTGATTAGAAACCATCATTCTCCTTGCATAGCCATATACTATGATAGAGAATTCCAAAATAGACTAAAAATCCATGTCCAATGTTCGTCGTCGAGAATCGAGTGAAAAATCCTTGTTCCGACCGATGTAAATCATCTTGAAATCATGTACTCGAATTTGGATCAAACCGTTATGTGAATAAAATAATATATGTACGACTTACGTATTTATTTCAATTGATTTCTTAGCTATCCCAAATTCTCTTATTCACATTCATTTCATTTACATTCAATTATTCACAATCATTATTCACATTCCTTTATTCACATTCATTTCATTTACATTCAATTATTCACAATCACTTCACAACTTATGTCATATTCGTTTTAAATCAAATCTAGTTCCATTTAACTTATTTCATTTAGCCTAACTCGGGTAAAATTTCTTTTCAAATTCTTTTTATTTAACTTATCTTAAGTTAAATTTCATTTCAATTTTGCTTTCCTCAACATTCATATTCAGCAATTTTAAAACCTTGTTTTAACTTACCACCTCCTAAAATTTATAAATTATAAAACTTGTTTTCTCATATTTTCATAAAACATCCGAATGAAAATTTCCAAGTTTAAACACCCTATTCTTAATTATTTCAAATCATTTTGAAATATTATAATTTATTTCTTCATAATTCAAATCATAATTTTGAATTTTGAAATAAAAACTAGTTTTACCCAAAACAATATCTCCATGGTAGCAATTCCTCTCTTGGAAACCCAAAAATGAACGTCGATGATGCTGCAATCATCACCGAGATTATTTTCCAGCGACCGAAGTGAGTTCAGTGCTTTCTGTCTCATTTAAAGTCCTTTTTAAATATTTTTATTCAAAAATATTTCCCAAATAATACTATTATTATTTCCCAAACTTTTGAAAAACCATTTCCAGAATTAGTGGGATTTAAATTCTCGACCAGCCTATAAATCCTTTCCAATTATAAATTTTATTTATAATATACTTCTGAAATTTCATTTCCTTTCAATTTATAACTCACATTTGTGAATCATATATTTATATCATCCCGCTTTGGTTATACAAACCATTTTTCATTTGTTTATCTTGTTTGCATTATAATAACACCAACTTTAATTAGAGCACAATAACAAATGATAATAATCATCATTATCATTTCTTACAACCAACCATACCATATATCATAATAATTTTCTGAAAAATTATCCCTTTATATATAAAATATAATATGGTAAAATTATTTCATTTACCCAATTTCAAAACAATACATGTCGAATTGCTCTCAAGTGTTTCGGGATCCCTATCAATAACGTTAATTATTCGTATTGACCAAAATCCATAAGCCACTCAACTGACTAATCAACACAATATAAAACAAGTTTTATATCACTAACAAATACGTACTCATATATATATATATACACACACACTCAAACCCATTCTAGGGTGCTACTGACCCTATCTATAATGAGTACCCAACCAAAGCCAAGGTTCTCGCTTAACCTTCAGCTCTGATACCAAAATGTAATGATCGGTAGGCTTTTCAACCATCCCAGTAGTGACGATCGATAGGCTTTTCAACCATCCCAGCCCCACCGTGGCATACATTAGTACCTCGAATATGTTTTTACGGCTAGCCTCGCAAGCAACGAGCAAACCAACCCATCAAGGTCTTATACTACCTCTCTGGGACGTATAGGGGTAAGCATCTATTGCTCGCCCTAAGCAGAAAGCGAGAACCCCCTTATCACGTTAATCCAACCAATGGAAACAGATCCGATCTCGGTCACTTCTATAATGACCGGGATTTTTCGACCCTAGAAAATTCGACACTAATACATCCACTATATTACATGCTGAGAAATTAAATGCTAGAAAACCCGATTGTTTGGGAAAAAGAAGAAGGAAGAAGATAAGAAGAAAACTAAACAACACAAAATCTCACAACGAAACGAATAATTTATAATATACCATAAATCTATCCAGAAAAACAAAATTATAATATATGTATATACAGACATCAATCAGAGTATACTAACCAATTTCAAACTGGACAGTTATAACAGTCTATCCTTACAATTGCTGGTAAACACAACAAGGAATACAACGGAAAATAACCGTCTACGTGAATACGTCTTTGGGCCTCCAACTCATCTCTTGAAGCTCCAAGCATCCAAATTAATCTGTAATATGCTCGGTATGACACGAGCATTATAGTAAAATAACACCCGAGTTAGTCTGGAAAACCAGCGTGAGAAATCAAACCCAACTGGATTTTAAAGTTATATAAAAATCTTTGAAAATCAAAGGTATCTCTTAAGACTACGCCACACATAAACACGATGGGTTTTTACCTTACGATAGCCAAAACCATTTCATATGAAATTCTCTGATATTATAATAGGGTCTAGATACAAATACTTATTAATCTTAGCCGAAATTGTTACATTAATTAAATTCCAGCATAATAGGTATACAACTAAAACCGTAA
Source organism: Allium fistulosum (assembly GCA_030737815.1). Classification (NCBI taxonomy): domain Eukaryota; kingdom Viridiplantae; phylum Streptophyta; class Magnoliopsida; order Asparagales; family Amaryllidaceae; genus Allium; species Allium fistulosum. The sequence continues at coordinate 530,110,540 of CM060908.1, read as the reverse complement.
AGGCTCGTTTTGGAGAATGGATTCCATACAATGACTAGGCTACTGGGGTACCGCCCGTCACGGTGCATCTCTAGATAAAATAACGCCGAGGATCTTGCCTAGATACCCTACCAACACGGGAATGGCCTACCACTTGACTAGTAGTACCGAATATGATCACCCCTCCGTTAATGGGCCCCGAAGCATAGCAATGAGAGATAATAGCAGCTCTAGATAGGGATGATCATACCCTACCTGGGACCGAACCGCTTAGCCCTACTGCATCTCCCCTGTTTTAGTCGTTCCCGGTTGCTGAGGCTTGATGCTACCTTTTACCTTTATATAGCACTTTCCACTTGGAATGCTAATACTGCCTTACAGGCAATAAAGCAATACCAGCATTCATCCATACAAGTTTGTACTGGGACTGAACGAAACACTTAAGAGCTCCATCTTCAAAATTCGATCATCTTTAAGAAGTCTTCACTTTGAAACACATTCGTTGGATCGAAGTCGTTTTCGGGTAACATACCCGATCCTGTTCTCCTCGAAACAACTTTTTGATAATTCCCGATAAACTCAAACCCGGTTTTTTAGGAAATAAATAGTCAAGGATAAGATCAGAGGTCACCACCTGACCGTTAGTGGATGGATTTTGTTATCATTGTCCTAGAAGAACGAAACAAGATTTATAAGCACACTAGAGCATCACCGGAGATGACTATGCCATTTAACTCACGTGTTCCTTCTAGACATTTCCAAAGTCATGTTTGTGTCCAATTTCGATAGTCGGTTATTTAACTATTGAATAACAAAATTTTAAACAAAGATTTATTCCATAGGTGAAAACACCATCGACTAAGCACGTAGGCAACCACTAGCCTCCCTTTAATAAATCTTTCATTCATTTTGTAACGACCCGTATTTTTACGGATCGAAAAGTTCGTTAAAATCTGGAATTTTCAGCATTTTTAAGACGTTTCAGATTTTGGCAGATTTTGTTAAGTCCTAAGTCGGTTTGGACGAGTTAAGTAATAAGTCTGGGTCGAGTGGCCGACTTAAGGAGTTAACCGAGTTAAGGAAGTGTAGCTGACGACTTTGTAGACTGGTTAAGTGTTAGATCGGTTGGGACGACTTTTAGAAGTTGGCGAGTTAAGGGCTCGGAGATAGGTCGTTTGAACGACTTATGGTAAGGCAACGACCTAAGTAACTAGGCGAGTTAGCGACATAAGGAGCTAAGTGGATTTACGACCTAAGGTGTTATCGTAGTTAGGTCGTGAGCTCTGTTATAGTTAAGTCGCGTAGTGTTAAGTCGAATGGTGCTAAGTTGTTAAGTCGTCCAGGCGACTTAGGAGGGAACGCGCGTGTGTTAGGTCGTGTGTTTGCTAAGTCATAAGTCGTAACCTAGCTAAGTCGTGAGGTTGATGAGTTGTAGAGCTATTAAGTCGTTAAGGCGTATCCCAGTTAAGTCGTAGACTGGTAAGTCGCGCAATGCGTTAAGTCGTAGACGACTTAGGAGTTGAGTCGTAACCCAGTTCTGCTAAGTTATAAGTCATAGGCTAGTGGGATTTGATAAGTCGTAGGTTGGCATAGCAGTTGAGTCGTAAGTCGTCTGGGATGTTAAGTCGGAAGGTTATAAGTCGGAGACGACTTAGGGAAGGCGGACGAGTTAAGGAGGAATTCAGCTATAAATACTCGTCCATTTTCTCACTTTTTGGGATCCGGATTTCGAAGCGACGAAGTGCTGCCATTTTGAGAGCTCGAGTTCTACACTTCTTCACTTCTTTTCTCCACTCTAATCTAGTGATTCCTTCCATCATAAAATTGAAGATTCGAGAGTTTAGATTGAAGATCTTCATCCTTTGAAGTGAGATTTCTTCGTTTGAGGCGAATTCGTGATAGATCAAGCTTGATCCTTCGCTGTCCAGATCTGAAGCGTGTTGATTTGGGGTTGTTTAGGTGATTTGGTGAGTGGTGATTATCTCTCACATGGATCCAAAGGAGTATATCGGATTGTTGGCTCGATTTGGTGTTAAAATAGTGATTTTCATGCATTTTCTTCATCCTAAGTGTTGATCCATGTAGATCCATTGTTTATGATGATTTGACAACCATTTTACAAAGTGTTAACCTATGCAAGTTCATTCATCAAGATTGTAGAGATATTTCTCATGATTTCATGCTTGTTAGACTTTCAACTCTTTAATTACGAAATTGCCATTATTGTGATAATTGTCTACTTAGATCATATTTGAATGCTTGATTGTTTGGATTAATGTTTGACTTGGTTGGTTGCTATGAATTAGATGATTGATGATTTGATGTAGACCGAAGACGATTCAAAAGCTAAGGGAAAGGCTCTTGAATTGGGAAAGCTGTTCGTGGCATATGTAGCGGGATGATGAAGCTCTTATGCATAGATTTGATGATGTGATGTTGAGATGAGGCTTTGCGAGGATGTAATGAAGCGAGGCATCATGTGATGAAGACTTGGTCTAATCCAGACGGGATCATTCCAAGCATGTTGATAACTCGGTGAATGGTTCTAGTTGAGGATAATGGATGGATATGAGAATGGTCGTCAAGGAGGATGACTAGGAGGCTTGGGTCTCATCGTTGTTGAAGGTTCTAGCATGCTCTAAGCAAGAGTACGTTTGGGCAGATTCGATAGTCCCAATGACCAACTGTTGATGGTCGAGTACTCTGGGCAGATTCGATAGTCCTAGGCATGGGTCACGATGACGTGCGGGAGTTATGTCTAGAACCGGGGTTACCATTAGCCCTTGACGGACGGCTGAAAGAATGTGCCGGTCATTCAATTAACGGTGATACCGAAGCAATGATAACAGTGATAGCCAGAGTCATGGATGTTTGATTGTATCGTCATTCGGTCTCAAGAGCGGTATTTTCTGGGTGCTTATCTGATCTTGGTTTAGGCCTTGGGGGTTTGTGCTTCGAAAACATCGCCCTTGACTCGAGTGATAATTGCTTTACTTTATATTGTATGCTCTGCTATGTTTGCTTCTACGTAGTGTGTGTCTGGGTGCTATCACTGTAGAAAGAGGTTGGAGTGGGAGGGTTGTATTCCTATTCCTTTTCCTTTATGCTCTTTTGGTATGTTTTTAGTTAATTTACTGCTCACTAAGACTGTTGTCTGACTCAAGGCTTTATGTTTTAACTCTTATTGCCTTGGGCTGTTCGTCCATTTTGGGACGGGCAGACTAGGTAGCAGGTGACAGGTGCTGTTCTCTTCTCACGATGCTGATATCGAAGACGAGCTGGAGGGTTGCATATTTTCTTCTTACTATATGTACTAGATGTTCCGCTGTTTTGTATTCTCTGAGTGATATGTAGTGAGGCTTGTTGTATTGACTATTCAGATGTTTGTATTCAACTATTATGAAGTCTTATTGATGAGATTCTATTCTGTGAAGCTTTACTATATATATGTTCTATTGTATTTTTGTCCATGCGCTGTGAGTAATACGATAGATTATGATGTTTTAATCTACCTTGGCAATCGTCCATGGTCGCCTGGTACACTTTACAGCGCACTATCTCTAGATTCGGTGCAGGGGTCATGGGCGGTCGTCACATTTGGTATCAGAGCATTGGTTAATCGATCTTACCCAACGCTCGCTGACGTAACTACGTATGAGAGACGTAATTGTATTTTGATGGATGAATACTATATATAATATAGTAGTTTAGTTGAGTTTGAGTCCTTTATGCAGTTGTTTCTCTAGATGTTCTGATCATTCCTTTTTATAGATATTGAGAATGAGTCGAAGAGGGAGACCAGCTGCTAGGGAAGGCCGTGCTACTGAGGGGACTGCTGATTATGCAGCTATGTTCGAAGCTATGATGACTTCGATCATGAGAAGGATACCAGTTCCGAGGGCAGCAGTTGATGTTGGAGTTCAAGTCCAAACTCCAAAACCAGTGGATTTTGCTAAGTTGTGCAAGGATTATACTACTCTTGGAGGGAAGGTTTTCTTGGGAACAGAATCAACTATTGAGGTCCAGAGGTGGATAGATGCTTGTAGAAGGATTTTTGGAGATTTGGGAATTGAGGATGCGACTAAGAGGAAGTTGGCATCGAGACAGCTTCAATGGAGAGCCTCTGATTGGTGGAACTCTATTACCATCAATACTCCGGAGGAAGAGATTACTTGGGAGCAATTCCAAGTCAGATTTGAAGCTAAGTTCATTTCTACAGCTCAGAAGTCTGTTCTGTTCAAGAAGTTCGTGGAGCTCAAGCAAGGTGGAAGACCAGTTCTTGAGTATGTTTCTGAGTTTGAAGCTTTGTCCAAGTATGCCCGGTCGTATATCGAATCCGCATATCAGAAGAATGAGAAGTTTGTGACAGGCTTGGACAGTAATCTTGGGAGGCAGTTGGTGGATCATCTGGATGATTCATTTGAGAAGCTTGTGGAGAAAGCTCTCAGGCATGAGAGTCTGTTTCCTAAGGAAGGATCTGTTGTTGCTGTGACCAGGGAAGAGTCTAAACCCCAGCAGGGTGGAAACAAGAAGAGGAAGCAGCCGCAACAGAAGGGTAAGGATGGCCAGAAGAAGCCGAAAGGCGAAGTGACTTGCTACAATTGTCAGCAGAAGGGCCATTTCTCGAAGGATTGTAAGAATCCGAAGGTGCCGATGAAGTGTCACAACTGTGACAAGCCAGGGCATTTCAGGAGAATTGTCCAGAACCGAGGAGAGACAAGCAGATTGTGCAAGCTTATGCTTTGGGAGCTGTTCCGTCGTCTTCAAAAGCTCCTACCGCTGAAGAGAAAGGAAAGAGTGTGGTGGTTCAAGGTACTCTTTTCCTATGTGGTGTTCCAGTTAGAGTTTTGTTTGATACTGGAGCGTCGCATTCGTTTGTTTGTAGCGAACTTGTAGACCGGTTGGGTTTAGAACCGGATATTGTTGATAGGCCATTGGTTGTGACTAATCCAGTTGGGGTTCATCTTGTTTGTGTATGTTATGCCGTGGTCTAGTTGTATCGAGTCATGATTGCTCTTTTGTTTGTGATTGCTTTGTTCTGAACTTTGCGGGGTTCGAAATTATTTTGGGAATGGACTGGCATAGGAAGTATGCGGAAAAGGTTGATTGCGAGAGGTTGGAAGTGACAGTCGAGAATGTGGAGGGGCGAAAGGTTGTGATACGATGTAAGCATGAAGAAGGCGTCTTCATGAGCTTCATGTATTCGCTGGTTGTTCCACGGGATGGACTGTCATTAGTGCCAATCGCGAATGGATTCGAGGATGTCTTTGACGAAGTCAAAGGGTTGCCGCCGCATAGAGAGATCGAGTTTTGTATAGATCTAGTTGAAGGGGCCAGACCTGTTGTGATGCCTCTTAGGCGGATGGCGCCTAGGGAACAGCAAGAGTTGAGGGTGCAAGTTGATGATCTTTTGCAGAAAGGATTCATTCGGCGTAGTGTGTCCGAGTGGGGTGCACAGTTGTGTTTGCAACCAAGGCAGATGGGTCGTTGAGATTGTGCGCCGATTATCGTGAGCTGAATAAGGTGACTAAGAAGAACAAGTATCCATTACCGAGAATAGATTACTTGTTTGATCAGCTTCACAAAGCCAAGGTGTTTTCTCAGATGGATTTGGCAATGGGATTTCACCAGTTGAGAGTGGCTAAGGATAGTGTGCCGAAGACAGCTTTTAGGACACCATCCGGTTTCTTTGAGTGGCTGGTAATGCCGTTTGGATTGACTAACGCGCCAACATATTTTGTGGATCTTATGAATAGAGTGTTCAGAGATCAGTTGAACAAGTTTGTACTTGTGTTCGTGGATGATATTCTGATTTATTCCAGAACTGAAGAAGAGCACAAGACACACTTGCGTATTGTTTTGGAAATCTTACGGAAACATCAGCTGAAGGCTAAGTTTTCGAAGTGTCACTTCTGGAAGAGTGAAGTGAGGTTCTTAGGCCATGTTATCTCTGGAAGTGGAATAGCGGTTGACCCCGCTAAGGTGGCAGCAATCCAGGATTCGGTTAGACCTAAGAATGCATCTGATGTGAGAAGTTTTCTTGGATTAGCAGGATATTATCGTCGGTTTATCAAAGACTTCTCCAAGGTAGCTGCACCGTTAACATGATTGACAAAGAAGAACCAAGTGTTCAGATGGGAAGCTAAGTGTGAGCAAGCTTTCGGAATCCTGAAAGAGAGATTAACAAGTGCTCCTGTTTTGACTATTCCAAGTGGGAATGATGAGATGGTGGTTTACACCGACGCATGTGGTACTGGACTTGGAGCAGTGCTGATGCAGAAGGATAAAGTTGTTGCGTATGCAAGTCGACAACTGAAGCCGCATGAAAGGAATTACCCGACTCATGATTTGGAGTTAGCGGCAATTTTTTTGCTCTGAAGATGTGGAGACATTATCTACTGGGGGTTCGATTCGAGTTATTTACAGATCATAAGTCGTTGAAGTATCTTTTCTCCCAAAAGGATTTGAATCTTCGGCAGCAACGTTGGCTAGAGTTTTTGGCATCATATGATTTTGGTATAGCTTATACTCCGGGAAAAGGTAACGCGGTGGTAGATGCGTTAAGTCGAAGACATGCAGGATTGGGAGCCATGTTTTCAGAATGGAAGAATCTCGAGTATTTAGCTGGATTTGACTTCAGGCCTAGATGCGAATTGGAACCTGAGATGTTGGCAAACTTATCGATAAGACCGACTCTTGTGGAAAGAATTGGCGAGAGCCAAAAACGAGACGATAAGCTTGTCAAGATTATCCGTGATTTGGAATCTGGATTGGATCCAGAGAAGGATAAAGGATTCGAGGTCGATCGAGAGGGTTGGCTTCGGAAGCAAGGACGACTAGTTGTTCCCAATATAGATGAATTGAGGAGTGAAGTTCTGAAGGAAAGTCATCACTCGAAGCTGACAATTCATCCAGGTGGAAATAAGATGTATCGGGATATGAAGAGAACCTACTACTGGGAAGGCATGAAGAAGGATGTTGGAAATTTTATTTCCAAATGTATGAACTGCCAGTTGGTAAAAGCCGAACAGAAGAAGCCAAGTGGATTGCTTCAGCCATTAGAAGTTCCTACATGGAAGTGGGAGCAGATATCGATGGATTTTATTGATGGATTACCTAGAACAAAAACGGGAAATGAAGGGATTTGGGTCATCGTAGATCGTTTGACTAAGAGTGCACGATTCATTCCTGTTCGATCGACTAGGACTGCATCAAAGTTAGCTGAGTTGTATGTTAAGTGGATAGTTCGATTCCATGGTATTCCGAAGAGTATAGTGAGCGATCGAGACCCATTGTTCACTAGTGGATTTTGGAAGAGCTTCCAGGAAGTTTTGGGAACCGAGTTGTGTTTGAGTACAGCTTATCACCCTCAAACAGATGGTCAGACCGAGAGAGTCAACCGAGTTTTGGAAGATCTCCTCAGAGCTTGTGTTTTGGATTTCGGAGGATCATGGGAAGATCACCTTCATTTGGTGGAATTTTCATACAACAACAGTTATCAGTCAAGCATTGGTATGGCACCGTATGAGGCATTGTATGGGAGACCGTGTAACTCACCGACGTGTTGGATAGAAACTGGAGAAAAGCTGATGCTTAGGCCAGAGATGATTCGACAGACTTCGGATTGTATAGAGATCATTCGGCAACGAATGAAGGCAGCCCAAGACCGTCTGAAGAGTTATGCCGATAAGCGTCGAAAGAATTTGGAATTCGACGTAGGAGATATGGTTTTTGTGAAGATTTCTCCACTGAAGAATGTTATTCGATTCGGGAAGAAAGGGAAATTGACTCCGAGATTTGTTGGACCATTCCCGATCATCGAGCGAATTGGAAAGCTCGCCTACAGATTGGAGTTACCAGAGAAGATGTCGAGTGTGCACAATGTTTTTCATGTATCATATCTACGGAAGTACGTGCACGACTCGAATACAGTGGTTCCTGGTGATAGCTGTGAAGATTTCGAAGTTGATCCAGTCGATAGAAGACCTCGTAAGCCGCTTCGTGTTGTAGAAACCGACACGAAACAGCTTAGGAGGAAGGTAGTTAAGTTGCTCAAGATACAATGGAGTGATGATGATAACGACTGTACGTGGGCGGTGGAAGAGAGGATGAAGGCAGCTCATCCTGAACTCTTCAAGGTATGGCCCTAAGGTGTCGTGTCATCTCACGATATTGTGACTTGTTCTAGTGTTAGAATTCTGTACGCTAAGCTAGAATTGGATGCATGGTTTGTTGATTGTTATGGTTGGTAGGCGTACAGAATAGTCTTTGATTGCCTTGTTTGTTTGGAATTTCGGGGGCGAAATTCCTAAAGGGGAGAGAATGTAACGACCCGTATTTTTACGGATCGAAAAGTTCGTTAAAATCTGGAATTTTCAGCATTTTTAAGTCGTTTCAGATTTTTGCAGATTTTGTTAAGTCCTAAGTCGGTTTGGACGAGTTAAGTAATAAGTCTGGGTCGAGTGGCCGACTTAAGGAGTTAACCGAGTTAAGGAAGTGTAGCTGACGACTTTGTAGACTGGTTAAGTGTTAGATCGGTTGGGACGACTTTTAGAAGTTGGCGAGTTAAGGGCTCGGAGATAGGTCGTTTGAACGACTTATGGTAAGGCAACGACCTAAGTAACTAGGCGATTTAGCGACATAAGGAGCTAAGTGGATTTACGACCTAAGGTGTTATCGTAGTTAGGTCGTGAGCTCTGTTATAGTTAAGTCGCGTAGTGTTAAGTCGAATGGTGCTAAGTTGTTAAGTCGTCCAGGCGACTTAGGAGGGAACGCGCGTGTGTTAGGTCGTGTGTTTGCTAAGTCATAAGTCGTAACCTAGCTAAGTCGTGAGGTTGATGAGTTGTAGAGCTATTAAGTCGTTAAGGCGTATCCCAGTTAAGTCGTAGACTGGTAAGTCGCGCAATGCGTTAAGTCGTAGACGACTTAGGAGTTGAGTCGTAACCCAGTTCTGCTAAGTTATAAGTCGTAGGCTAGTGAGATTTGATAAGTCGTAGGTTGGCATAGCAGTTGAGTCGTAAGTCGTCTGGGATGTTAAGTTGGAAGGTTATAAGTCGGAGACGACTTAGGGAAGGCGGACGAGTTAAGGAGGAATTCAGCTATAAATACTCATCCATTTTCTCACTTTTTGGGATCCGGATTTCGAAGCGACGAAGTGCTGCCATTTTGAGAGCTCGACTTCTACACTTCTTCACTTCTTTTCTCCACTCTAATCTAGTGATTCCTTCCATCATCAAATTGAAGATTCGAGAGCTTAGATTGAAGATCTTCATCCTTTGAAGTGAGATTTCTTCATTTGAGGCGAATTCGTTATAGATCAAGCTTGATCCTTCGCTGTCCAGATCTGAAGCATGTTGATTTGGGGTTGTTTAGGTGATTTGGTGAGTGGTGATTATCTCTCACACGGATCCAAAGGAGTATATCGGATTGTTGGCTCGATTTGGTGTTAAAATAGTGATTTTCATGCATTTTCTTCATCCTAAGTGTAGATCCATGTAGATCCATTGTTCATGATGATTTGACAACCATTTTACTAAGTGTTAACCTATGCAAGTTTATTCATCAAGATTGTAGAGATATTTCTCATGATTTCATGCTTGTTAGACTTTCAACTCTTTAATTACGAAATTGCCATTATAGTGATAATTGTCTACTTAGATCATATTTGAATGCTTGATTGTTTGGATTAATGTTTGACTTGGTTGGTTGCTATGAATTAGATGATTGATGATTTGATTTAGACCGAAGACGATTCAAAAGCTAAGGGAAAGGCTCTTGAATTGGGAAAGCTGCTCGTGGCATATGTAGCGGGATGATGAAGCTCTTATGCATAGATTTGATGATGTGATGTTGAGATGAGGCTTTGCGAGGATGTAATGAAGCGAGGCATCATGTGATGAAGACTTGGTCTAATCCAGACGGGATCATTCCAAGCATGTTGATAACTCGGTGAATGGTTCGAGTTGAGGATAATGGATGGATATGAGAATGGTCGTCAAGGAGGATGACTAGGAGGCTTGGGTCTCATCGTTGTTGAAGGTTCTAGCATGCTCTAAGCAAGAGTACGTTTGGGCAGATTCGATAGTCCCAACGACCAACTGTTGATGGTCGAGTACTCTGGGCAGATTCGATAGTCCTAGGCACGGGTCACGATGACGTGCGGGAGTTATGTCTAGAACCGGGGTTACCATTAGCCCTTGACGGATGGCTGAAAGAATGTGCCGGTCATTCAATTAACGATGATACCGAAGCAATGATAACAGTGATAGTCAGAGTCATGGATGTTTGATTGTATCGTCATTCGTTCTCAAGAGCGGTATTTTCTGGGTGCTTATCTGATCTTGGTTTAGGCCTTGGGGGTTTGTGCTTGGAAAACATCGCCCTTGACTCGAGTGATAATTGATTTACTTTATATTGTATGCTCTGCTATGTTTGCTTCTACTTAGTGTGTCTGGGGGCTATCACTGTAGAAAGAGGTTGGAGTGGGAGGGTTGTATTCCTATTCCTTTTCCTTTATGCTCTTTTGGTATGTTGTTAGTTAATTTACTGCTCACTAAGACTGTTGTCTGACTCAAGGCTTTATGTTTTAACTCTTATTGCCTTGGGTTGTTCGTCCATTTTGGGACGGGCAGTGTAACGATCCCGAATTTTTAAACTATTTAAATTGATAATTGAATTTAAATTTTGATTTAAATTGTAAATTTGTGTGAATTTGTTAAGTTTAAAATGAGAAATATATTTGAATCTAAATATGAATCGGGATTTATAAAAATGTAAAAAGGGAATTTGCTTTGAAATTTTAAAGTATAAAATCTTTGGAATTTTAAAATCAAATTTATCTTAATTACTTAAAATTAAAAAAACTTTACATTTTTGAAATTGATAAGATAGAAGCAAATGAAAAATAATATAGATGATGATTTTAAAAAAAATTAAGTAAGTTTTATTTATAAAACAAATGACATATGTTATTAGCAAAATAAAAGAAAAAAAATAAAATCAAAAAAACATACCATAACCAGCCCATACCCTAACCCACGATCTCCTCTGCACAAATACGAACCCGACCCCCCTCTCATTCATTCGTAACCCTAAGAAAAATAAATCAAAGATGAAAATGGTGGCGGCTCTTCCTCGTCTCCAAATAGCTAGGGCCTAGGCGTCGTCTCGATTCTCTGGCGAATTTGAGCACCGGCTTCGATTGTTCGACTTCGTGATGGCGTGAAGTCGTTTAGCTCGATCGAGGGAAGGATCGCGTGAATAAATAGTGAGTAATTTCTATTACTCACATCTTCTTCGAATTATGTTAAAATCTATCTGGTTGCTTCTCGAATTGGAATTTGAACTGTCTGTTGCTCGATTTCGTGAATAACTTGATTTAGTAACAACTTCAGTTCTATTTATTTTTGTTGAATTTTCTCGGCTTTGAATGCTTAGGCCAATTGATCTTCATTTCATTGTTGAGGACTTTCTGACTTCGGGCATTTGATTTTTGTTCTGGCTATTTCCTTTATGTCGACTTCGGCATTGTTTTGATTTTGGCCCTGGTGGCTTGAGATGATCGAGTCGATGTCATTATTGTTGGCACTGACTTCGTCATGTTGGATATTTCCTGTGACATTTTCTTAATCTTCGGCCTTGAATTTATTTAGCAAATAAATTGAAACTACTGTTGTCTGGATTATTTCGAAACTGCTGCTAAATGCTTTTGGATGTTTGAACTTTTATGTGCACTTGAATAGGCATTGAAACCATGTGTATACATACATTCTTGTATGTATATATATATATGTCTTGTCCTTGTAGTCTTTATTCCACCTTGATCCAATAGTTGCTGCCATAACTTGATGTTGATTTTTTATTTGTTGACTTGCAGTTTGATTTATTGTTTCTGATTTTGTAGATGCCTGTACGTATAAGTGCAGTGTATACATATACATGTGTGGATTAAAACATAGGCATATATACTCTTGTATGTGTGTATGCATGCATGGTTGGATCTATACTTGTGTTTTATCTACTGCATTGACTTGATATTATATATTCAATGTTGCAGATGCCCTTGATCACTTTGAAATTTATTTTCATGGATTTGATATTATCACTCAATATTGCTGATGTTACATGATTTCTGGCCTTAAAATCATATGTATATATATGTGTATATATATATATATACGAGGTTCAGTAGTCTACCATTTTACTTTATTGGTTTTAATTGCAGTTGTACTTAGTGCACTGTTGTTATTGTGTTGGACTTTGAGCATTTCTGAGTTATTCCTTTTGGCTGTTGCACTTGAGTTTAGTTGCCTTTGTTTCCAATTTTGGGTATACATGACTACCCTTTTTAAACTGCCTGGCCTACCTGCCTGTGCCGTTGAGTTCTGGTCATGAAAGCATTATGCATTCTCTGTTACATATACGTTGGGTTCGTATAAAAATGCCATTCCGGCTGTTGAAGTCCCATTTTTGCATTGAGGTTCCAATTAGTGATGGTTCCGGTAAGGTCGCAGTGAATTACATAGTTGCACACTGCTGTGTTTATTTACTTGGTTGTGTACTTGGGCTTTTAGCATTGAACTGTATGGATGCATTAGTTCATCTTTGTTGTATATATGCTTGCTGCTGGGTCATTTTTGTATGTTGTCACTGCAATATGAACTGTTGAGTTACTTGCGACAGTTTGGGCATTGCCTCCATGTATTTCATGTAGTCTAGGTTATATTGTTGTTGCCTCTGTTTATAACCATGTATATGCTCACTGCATCTTCATTTACCTGTTGTATATGCAGTGTATTGATTGTCTGCATTGTGGCTGCAGTGTCGCATGCTCACGTCATGTGTTTTCACCTTAGTAGTCTGCATATATGAATTCACTGTAACGTGCTGCCTGGTTATGTTAACATGTGTGTATGTATATGAATACATCTTCCTAGTATTGCACTTTGGTTGTTCACCTGGAGTTGCATTCACTTCATGTTTGTATTATTTTGGTCAGGCCCTGTTGCTTGTTGTTACTTACTTGGTGCGTTGTGCTCTATTGTTGCATTTTCAGTGAGTCACTGATTTTGGGTCGAGACTTGATTTTATGTCTTGACCATTACATTTGAATTTCTACATTGTGTTGAATCCAGTTTTAAAAACTCGGATTTGACCTTGTGTTGATTTCTATTTCTTCACTGTTGTGGCGAGGCAGTACACGCGTGCGTGTACTACAGCCACCCAGAATTGACAGTTTTGAATTGATATTTTTCTTTGCGTCGTGATGCATTGATCTTTTATGCCGTATTGGCGAGGCCGTACACGCGTGCGTGTACGGCAGCCAATCGAATTTTTAATGGTTTTAAGGTGACAATTTCAATTGTTTTAAATTGATTTAGTCGGTTTGATAAATTATTTATTTATCTCTGTTGATGATTTAAATCTGCTGATTTATTGTTTAACACTGTTTAGTGTTAAAATTTTCGTTATCCGATTTCTTTGTTAAAAGGATTGGATATACGGGAATTATTGTGACTGTCGTCTATTTGATTATTATTGCCTCTATGCACTAATAACTGAGTTTGAATTAGACTGACCTGTGTATTATTTTCTTTTGAATGTAATACTCGGGTCAGACCGAGTATTTTTACAGCTTGAAGATTTTTGAGCAGCGAAGTTAGAGAGAGAGAAAAGAATTACTTTAGTTTTCAGAAGAAAATTGTATTTTAAGATATTCTGCTGTATCAGTATTAAAATTGTATAAACTCTGATGTATTCAAAAAGATTTATAGTAATGAAATAAAGATTCATTTGTTTTAATTCATTGTTATTATTCTGTGTTTCTGTGGCTGATTCTGTTTAAATTACATAAACTAAATAACAATCCGTCTTTTTGAACGTTTCGAGTTGGTTTAATTACCGACTGGAGGCGGTCAGAAAGGGGGAATGTTACAGAGTGGTATCAGAGCTTTGGTTTACACAAAGCTTAGTTTATGGTGTTTAATATGAATAGCTACTAGAAACACTTAAAAATGAGAATGTTTTTCAAATCTAAAGAAGTATAAAATTGTTTTTGAAAATAAAGATTTTTAACTTAAGAAAAGTTAAATTGAATTGAATTAGTATTAATAAATAATGGATTTGAAATTTAACAAAAGGAAAGTTAAATAAATTTAACTAAAGGAAGTTAAATAAAATGAATTTGATTTGATAAATTATTGAGATGGAAATTTAAACTTGAAAGATAAGTGATTATATGATATGAATTGGAAAGTTTAAATTTATAAGTTGTATAACTTATAAAATGAAGAAATTTAAGTAAAACCAGTTGTTAAATGGTTAAACAGTTTTGTTAAGTAAAACAAAATCTGAATTTTGGATAGTGATATGAATTTGACTTTGGTAAAAGTTAAATAAAATGATTTTGGAAATGAAACAGCTTAAGTAATATTGAATCAAATTGAATTTGATATCAAAAAATGAATTAATAAAGTGAAGTAATGAATATGAATTTAAGTTATAGAAAAGAAATTCAACTTTAATTGTAAAAGTGAATTAATGAATAAACGTAAAATAGAAATGTTGATTAACAGTTGATTGTATGAAAATTCATTAAGTATTAATGAAATTGAATTAATGGAAAATTTGAAAGCTATATAAATTGAATTCAAATTGAAAGATAAGTAAATCTAAATAGAATCAAATTTGATTTGAATTGAAAGCAAACTAACTTGAATGTAAATTAGTGAAAGTGAACTAATTGAATATGAATGAATGTTAGTAACATCCAATGTGAATGAATCAAATGTGATTAATTTGAAAATCAATTTAATGAATGATTTACTAAAGAACTAGTTGATTATTTTGGAAATAAAGAGAAAATGCAAAGTTCAAATGGGAATTAGATTTGAAAATTTTGAAGTTGTCAACATGACAATCCATAAAAATTTAATAGATTCGGTGATGAATTTAAATTTGAACTTGCAGAGAATTAAATTAAGTGGAAAACTAAGTATTGGAAAATTTGAAGTTGGTTTAAAACCAATATTGTGAAAAGTATGCGGAATTAAAACTATAAATTGAAGTCTTTATAAATAGGAATGGAATTTATAAAACTTTGTTTATAAATCCGAAAATGACTTATTTTGATAAGTAAATTCTTATAGCCTGTTAAAGGAAGTATATCCACAATTTTGGACAGTGGATAATCTTTTAAAAATGTTGTGAATATATTATTGAATAAAATGGACATGTTTGGGAAAGCGATATTTTAAAACGAAGTTAATTGTTTTAAAAGATGTTTTAAAAGGCATTGAATATCGAAACCATAGATTTCAACATTCATTGTTGAAATAGACGTTTTCGAAAAAAAAAAGAAAAAAAAAGAAGGAAATGGTGGACTATAACATTATTGTTATAGTAAATGATTTCTGAAAGGAAATGTTTTGTATAGTATTGGGATTTATACATCTATCTAAATTTCGAATTCCTATACTAGTGATTTTGAGTTGTCGTAACGATGTTTTACGTAACATTCGTTTTGACTCAAATAAATGTGTGAAAGTGAATGATTTCCTTAAAGATGAAATATATACTTAATTATGATTTAAGTATATCGAATATTTTCAAATGTTGAAAATAAATTAGATTTGTGAATTACTTATTTTAAATAAGTATGGAAATGTTTTTTCCAAATATGAAATGTTATGAATATATTCCGTAAGGAATAAATGATTTGAAATTCAATTTTTGAAGTCGAAGTTGAAAAGTTAAATGAGAAATTGAACAATTTGTTCAATTTGAAATTTTTCAAAAAGATTGAATCGTTAAGTTAAAATTGAGTTTAACTTCGACATCAAAGACAATATAAGTTGAGCTTTGAATTTCAGATGATGATTTGGATTGTATGTCTAACATTGTGAATTGATGACATAGCAATTGATCTCTATTAAATATATATCTGTTGGTGGCGGAGAATTTATTATCTTAGCTTAACACTCTTCTCTGAGACGTACGAGCTCAGAGGTTATATATCGATAGACATCAATTCTGTGTTGAGAATTGACGATGTAACGTGTGATTCAAATCGAGTGTGAAGTCGATAATAAATGGAATTATGAATATGAATTAGGTTTTGAGATAACCTAAAATTTCTAAATCGGCTTAGAGGAAATTTTTGAAATCCTCTATTTGTTATGGATATAGGATATGTAGGTTTTCAGAACTTATATATATGTGAATGCGGTAAATTTGAAAACCGTTAGTTTGGAAAGTAATTGTTATGGAAAACCTTATGTAAGTTTACATGGGTATGATATGTACGAAATGTGAAATGAAGTACTACATATATATGATATTATGTTTTCCAAACTGAGGATATGGAAAAGTACCTTCCATTTATTATTTGTGAAGGTTTTGGAACTCGTGATGAGTGTCCATTTGAAATTCGTAGCTACGTAGAATTTTCCATAAGTTGGAATGTCCATTTGGACTAGAATCCCTCGTGATGGGATCATGTTGATTGATGTTAGCGTAATTTGAGGGGCGAGATGCCCACAGTTACAAGCGATTCCACCGGGATAGTGGCGCAACCGCCGAGTAAACTGCAATCTAAGCGCCAAAGCGAAATTCGAGGGGCGAGATGCCTACGGTTACAAGCGATTCTACTGGGATAGTAGCGTAACCGCCGTGTGGACCGCGATCTATGGCAACAACCATGGCGAAATTCAAGAGAGATGTGAAATCTACCGTTACAAGCGATTCTACTGGGATAGTAGCGTAACCGCCGGGTAAACTGTGATCCATGGGGGAACGTGCTTTCCATATCCATTTTTAAAAGAATTTTTAAAGTATTTTCACTGGGAATTGAAGCAAGTATATTTAGTACTTGGAGATTTTTAGACCTGCGCCTGGCCAGCGTATGCCTAATGTCTGTGAGAACGAAGATGGACTTGTTAAATTTCGAGTTAGCAAGTATTTTCAAACTTTAAATAGCAAATCAATGATTTGAAATTAAAATTTCAAAATTCCTACCTAATAAACTAAGGAAGAGGATCTTTGCAATGTTTTGAAAGTTCACAGCTTTGGAAGAGATATATTATATAAATCTCTAACATGACAGATTTTAAGTTTGAATCTGAGTTGTAAGTCGGAAAATTTGGTAAAAGACTTTTGTGTCTTGATTGTAGAAACCAATAAACAAAACTAGTGAGATTAAACAAATGGAATGAATCCTATATTCATTTATTTGTAATAAGTTTCAGGCTTAGTAAAATTGAGTAGGGTATAAATATTGGTGAAATTTTGACAACCTTTCCTTTTCGTGGACGAAAAGTTTTAAGGAGGGAAGATTGTAACGATCCCGAATTTTTAAACTATTTAAATTGATAATTGAATTTAAATTTTGATTTAAATTATAAATTTGTGTGAATTTGTTAAGTTTAAAATGAGAAATATATTTGAATCTAAATATGAATCGGGATTTATAAAAATGTAAAAAGGGAATTTTCTTTGAAATTGTAAAGTATAAAATCTTTGGAATTTTAAAATCAAATTTATCTTAATTACTTAAAATTAAAAAAACTTTACATTTTTGAAATTGATAAGATAGAAGCAAATGAAAAATAATATAGATGATGATTTTAAAAAAATTGAGTAAGTTTTATTTATAAAACAAATGACATATGTTATTAGCAAAATAAAAGAAAAAAATAAAATCAAAAAAACATACCATAACCAGGCCATACCCTAACCCACGATCTCCTCTGCACAAATACGAACCCGACCCCCCTCTCATTCATTCGTAACCCTAAGAAAAATAAATCGAAGATGAAAATGGTGGCGGCTCGATCTTCCTCGTCTCCAAATTGCTAGGGCCTAGGCGTCGTCTCGATTCTCTGGCGAATTTGAGCACCGGCTTCGATTGTTCCACTTCGTGATGGCGTGAAGTCGTTTAGCTCGATCGAGGGAAGGATCGCGTGAATAAATAGTGAGTAATTTCTATTACTCGCATCTTCTTCGAATTATGTTAAAATCTATCTGGTTGCTTCTCGAATTGGAATTTGAACTGTCTGTTGCTCGATTTCGTGAATAACTTGATTTAGTAACAACTTCAGTTCTATTTATTTTTGTTGAATTTTCTCGGCTTTGAATGCTTAGGCCAATTGATCTTCATTTCGTTGTTGAGGACTTTCTGACTTCGGGCATTTGATTTTTGTTCTGGCTATTGCCTTTATGTCGACTTCGGCATTGTTTTGATTTTGGCCCTGGTGGCTTGAGATGATCGAGTCGCTGTCATTATTGTTGGCACTGACTTCGTCATGTTGGATATTTCCTGTGACAATTTCTTAATCTTCGGCCTTGAATTTATTTAGCAAATAAATTGAAACTACTGTTGTCTGGATTATTTCGAAACTGCTGCTAAATGCTTTTGGATGTTTGAACTTTTATGTGCACTTGAATAGGCATTGAAACCATGTGTATACATACATTCTTGTATGTATATATATATATATGTCTTGTCCTTGTAGTCTTTATTCCACCTTGATCCAGTAGTTGCTGCCATAACTTGATGTTGATTTTTTATTTGTTGACTTGCAGTTTGATTTATTGTTTCTGATTTTGTAGATGCCTGTACGTATAAGTGCAGTGTATACATATACATGTGTGGATTAAAATGTAGGCATATATACTCTTGTATGTGTGTATGCATGCATGGTTGGATCTATACTTGTGTTTTATCTGCTGCATTGACTTGATATTATATATTCAATGTTGCAGATGCCCTTGATCACTTTGAAATTTATTTTCATGGATTTGATATTATCACTCAATATTGCTGATGTTACATGATTTCTGGTCTTAAAATCATATGTATATATATGTGTATATATATATATATAAGGTTCAGTAGTCTACCATTTTACTTTATTGGTTTTAATTGCAGTTGTACTTAGTGCACTATTGTTATTGTGTTGGACTTTGAGCATTTCTGAGTTATTCCTTTTGGCTGTTGCACTTGAGTTTAGTTGCCTTTGTTTCCAATTTTGGGTATACATGACTACCCTTTTTAAACTGCCTGGCCTACCTGCCTGTGCCGTTGAGTTCTGGTCATGAAAGCATTATGCATTCTCTGTTACATATACGTTGGGTTCGTATAAAAATGCCATTCCGGCTGTTGAAGTCCCATTTTTGCATTGAGGTTCCAATTAGTGATGGTTCCGGTAAGGTCGCAGTTGCATTACATAGTTGCACACTGCTGTGTTTATTTACTTGGTTGTGTACTTGGGCTTTTAGCATTGAACTGTATGGATGCATTAGTTCATCTTTGTTGTATATATGCTTGCTGCTGGGTCATTTTTGTATGTTGTCACTGCAATATGAACTATTGAGTTACTTGCGACAGTTTGGGCATTGCCTCCATGTATTTCATGTAGTCTAGGTTATATTGTTGTTGCCTCTGTTTATAACCATGTATATGCTCACTGCATCTTCATTTACCTGTTGTATATGCAGTGTATTGATTGTCTGCATTGTGGCTGCAGTGTCGCATGCTCACGTCATGTGTTTTCACCTTGGTAGTCTGCATATATGAATTCACTGTAACGTGCTGCCTGGTTATGTTAACATGTGTGTATGTATATGAATACATCTTCCTAGTATTGCACTTTGGTTGTTCACCTGGAGTTGCATTCACTTCATGTTTGTATTATTTTGGTCTGGCCCTGTTGCTTGCTGTTACTTGGTGCGTTGTGCTCTATTGTTGCATTTTCACTGAGTCACTGATTTTGGGTCGAGACTTGATTTTATGTCTTGACCATTTCATTTGAATTTCTACATTGTGTTGAATCCAGTTTTAAAAACTCGGATTTGACCTTGTGTTGATTTCTATTTCTTCACTGTTGTGGCGAGGCAGTACACGCGTGCGTGTACTGCAGCCACCCAGAATTGACAGTTTTGAATTGATATTTTTCTTTGCGTCGTGATGCATTGATCTTTTATGCCGTATTGGCGAGGCCATACACGCGTGCGTGTACGGCAGCCAATCGAATTTTTAATGGTTTTAAGGTGACAATTTCAATTGTTTTAAATTGATTTAGTCGGTTTGATAAATTGTTTATTTATCTCTGTTGATGATTTAAATCTGCTGATTTATTGTTTAACACTATTTAGTGTTAAAATTTTCGTTATCCGATTTCTTTGTTAAAAGGATTTGATATACGGGAATTATTGTGACTGTCGTCTATTTGATTATTATTGCCTCTATGCACGAATAACTGAGTTTGAATTAGACTGACCTGTGTATTATTTTCTTTTGAATGTAATACTCGGGTCAGACCGAGTATTTTTACAGCTTGAAGATTTTCGAGCAGCGAAGTTAGAGAGAGAGAAAAGAATTACTTTAGTTTTCAGAAGAAAATTGTATTTTAAGATATTCCGCTGTATCAGTATTAAAATTGTATAAACTCTGATGTATTCAAAAAGATTTATAGTAATGAAATAAAGATTCATTTGTTTTAATTCATTGTTATTATTCTGTGTTTCTGTGGCTGATTCTGTTTAAATTACATAAACTAAATAACAATCCGTCTTTTTGAACGTTTCGAGTTGGTTTAATTACCGACTGGAGGCGGTCAGAAAGGGGGAATGTTACAGGCAGACTAGGTAGCAGGTGACAGGTGCTGTTCTCTTCTCACGATGCTGATATCGAAGACGAGCTGGAGGGTTGCATATTTTCTTCTTACTATATGTACTGGATGTTCCGCTGTTTTGTATTCTCTGAGTGATATGTAGTGAGGCTTGTTGTATTGACTATTCAGATGTTTGTATTCAACTATTATGAAGTCTTATTGATGAGATTCTATTCTGTGAAGCTTTACTATATATATGTTCTATTGTATTTTTGTCCATGCGCTGTGAGTAATACGATAGATTATGATGTTTTAATCTACCTTGGCAATCGTCCATGGTCGCCTGGCACACTTTACAGCGCACTATCTGTAGATTCGGTGCAGGGGTCATGGGCGGTCGTCACACATTTGAAAATAATTTGTAAGTTACTTGTACAAAAATACTTTTACAAAGGTACATCCCCAAAGCCCTATATTTTCAATACTTAGAAAATAGCCATATACTTATCTCAATGGTATAAGTATATCCACAAAATTGAGAAAGATTTTCTTTTTATTCGATTGTCAAATCATTTATAAATTCCTTAAAATTCTCCAAACCCATTTATAAACCATTTTATAAATCTTCAAAAACCATTTATAATCCCATTTCCTAATTCAAATGCTTACAAACTCTTTGTACATTTCAAAAATTATTTATAAACCCATTATAAATCCATAAACTATTTATAAAACTCCTTTTACAAACCCGTTTCTAAAATTTGTTTAGAAATATCTAACCATTTATAATCTCTTTTACATTGTAAATAATCTTCCCTTAAGTCTTCAAAACCATTTTATAAATTCCTGTACAAAATCCAAATCTTTCAATTCAATTTATAGTCTTGGGAAACATTTATAAATAATTAAAATCATTTACTTCAAAACATTATTATATAATAATAATTATTAATAATGAACATTATAAATAAATGGAAATCATTAACTTTAAATATCTTACGATCATAATTAACCATTCCAAAATATTGTTTAAGAAATAATAGTAATTAATCTTTACCATTTTATAAATAATAATATTTTATTTCAAAACCTTATGAATAACCCTTATTATTAATTCCAAACCATAATTATTCTTGAGTAATTAATCCTTCAGTTTATTAATCTTTTTATAAATTCTTAAAATATATTAAATATAAACAAATAACTTTTAAACAATATCAAAATAATTAAATGACTTTAAGATAACATTAATATCATTATATAACTTTAATTTTTTTAATATAATAAACTAATTTTAAAATAATAATATTATAATTAAATAACTTTAAAATAATATTAAGATAATTAAATAGATAATCATTAAAACAAAATATTTATAAATACAATTTCGGATTTAAAAATCGTTCTTGTCTCCAAAAACTAATTTCGACTAAATCGGCAATTTATAGTATATTTAAAATACTAATTTGAGGCCAATAGCCACCCAACATTTAACCAATATCGATATTGATTTTCTATTAATACTGGGTTTTAGTTTTCAACATATAACAATGTCATAACCACAATGTCCACAATCAGGTTCATTTTTCAATAATCCATATAACAGAAATATTATGGAACAATTCAACCATATCGTGGAATCCCGTTGGATCCCTCCAACCTGTCCACCCGCAACATAGCTTATATATATTAGCACATATATATGTAATTAAAATCCATAGTTGTGAGGAATCCTGTTGGATCCCTCCGACCTGTTTCCCCTACATCACCAACGTTATATAATCGTAAATATAAATCAACCGCTACGAGGCAGGATTCATATACAAAGGGTCATCCGCTCTTATACGGGAATACATTAGGGTCTCATCCGCTACAATAGGCGGGAATATGTCCAAACCAACTAATAAATATAATAATCCATCCAAACAATCATTTAGCAATTTTTATCAACTATAGGTCATACTATTTATCAAAAAATATGAGTTGAACTCACCGAAATTTTTTGTTGTCGCCGATGCATTCCGGTTTGGAACTAAAATCGAACGATGTCCAATTTTAGCCCACATTTTGATAGTCCCTAAATTTGTCCAAACAAGTTCCATCATGAAGCTTTCATCATTATGAGCGCAATGCAAAAAGTTTCGTCTTGATCGGACCTCGTATGAAGGAGTTATGAATTTTATAAGTTATCGGATAATTTAAATTTATAATTAAATAACTTTGTAAAAGTTACAACTCTACCCTTATCACTCCTTCTTCCCTAAATAGAAGTACATGCTCATTGATCCGCACCATTGCCATGCACGATCAATCAATGATACGGAGCTCCGATGCTCCGTTTGGCGAACCGTCTTCGCCGTTGCGCTCCTCTCCGAAATCTCTACGTGCATATACCTAAACCCCAAGCATGACTTGCTCAACTAAATTGCGACCTAGGCCTAATCATCAAAATGCCACCAAAAATTGCGACCCCCTAGCTTGAATCGCACAACCTCAAAACGCGCCCACGCGTGCTCCTCGGCAAGACTAACACGATGATAATGTTCGAACGGGCCAATTTCGCCTAAGTCAACTCTAATCTTAAACCCTGATTATAACCCACTATGGCTAAATTGTTGCATTCTTCGAGACATCACCGAGCACTAAAACGAGACTACAGGTTGGGAGCCCTTGCTAATATGAGTTTAAGTAATCCAAAATTGTGATTTATAGTTGAGTATATATTTTTATCGTAAATTTAGATTTTTGATTTCAAAAGAAAGTGGTTACAGGAAACTGTGATGTAAAGAAGGATGGGCATGGGCTTGCGTATGAGAGCATGGGCATGGGTACGGTAGAGGAATGGTGAGGTATGGCCTTAAAATATAGGGTTTATATCTAAACATATTATTATTATTTCAAATTTTAAATTATTCCACAAGACATAACCAAAAATCTCGAACTCCAAATGAGACGTGCCACCAGGCATTTCATATGTTATACCCCTATTCAGAACACATTGGAACTAGTCTCGAGCCCTAATTCGATCGTATGCAGAAGATAGCTTTTTGAACCAAATTATTATATTAAAATTTCAAAAATAATTTCAACATGTTTCGATCTCGCATGGCCAAATGGTACATCTGATCGCCATGAAATTTAACGGCGTAATATAATTCACTATTATGGATCCATTCAAACTGGTTATGTCAAAATCCAAGACAGTGCCCTTGGAAGGCTATTTTTGTATGTTAATTAAAACGAGTTATTTTCAAAATCGAGTAAATCACTTTTAAATCCAATTAAAAACCTTTATTATCTTCATTCTTATTTAATACAATTTAAATAAGCTTTGAAATTATTTTTATCCAACTTAAAACTCAAGATTTGATTATTTTAAACAATTTCAATTATAAAATTCTATAATTAAATTATCCAATAAATTGCTATACTTGAAATTCAAGTTATTTAACTTATAAAGTTAACTTTTCAATATTTAAAATAAATTAAATATTTCAAAATTAAATGACTAAAATTCTAGGTCGTTACACTCTACCCCCCTTAAAAAGAATTTCGTCCACGAAATTGCTAAGGTAAGAAAAATGCACAAACCTATTACTATTTAAAACTAATTAGTTGAAATAGATTACAAGATCCTTTTAATCCTTTAACTTTTCCCTAAAATCTATTCGTTGAAACCTCGTTTTTACCTTTTTCTTAAGTCTTAAATTTCATCCATAGATTCCAACTAATATCATCCCATTCAATCATTTCTGATTATAACTCAAAATCAAATTTTAGTTATAAAAAATTTCTTCAAAATTTTTCAAATTTTTTCTAGCGCCTTAATTTTATGGAAATTTTCGCCAGCTTCTCCTTTGCGCGGATGGATCGAAACAACTACGAATCGCCATTCAGGGCCCAAACCGGCAAAAGAAAACAAAAGCCAATTGGCTCAATCATAAAACCATCAAATCAATCAACATGTAAATATGTACCTTTTTTTGGGTGAACCAAACCTTACTTATGAAGTTAGAGGCATCAAACTTGCTCTTGCTTTTATATACCTGCATCTTATTTACCAATGATATCTAATCATATAATTCATAATCATATTATTCCATAATTTTAATTTCCAACATTTACTTTACCAAAGCCCGTACAATGTACATATATCATTCGTATGCAACATCAAATCTGATCGCTTGCTCGATCACACAATTTTACTTCTGAACTAGTATCTTTCACAGGACCACTCTACTGTGGCCTCAGATCCAGTTCCTTGATTAGAGACCGTCATTCTCCTTGCATAGCTATATACTATGATAGAGAATTCTAGGATCAATTAAAAATCCATATCCAGTGTTTGCCATCGAGAATCAAGTGAAAAATCCTTACTCGGACCGATATAAATCATCTTGAAATTATGTACTCCAATCTCGATCAAACCGTTATGCGAATAAAATAATATACGTACAACTTACATATTTATTTCAATTGATTTCTTAGCTATCCCAAATTCTTTTTATCCACATTGCTTTTATTTACTTTCAGTTGTTCACAATCACTATTCCCATTGCTTTATTCACATTTATTATTTACTTAGTATATTCCTTTCAGTACTAATATTACTTAAACATCATTCCATCCACTTTTTATGTTTGATAACATTTTACTCCATATTAATTTCATTTATGAATCATTCATAAAATTTTACATAAGTTTATAAACAATTCGTACGACACTTCTCATGTTTATACCATTTCAAAACTTAAGTCCATATCCATTTTATATCAAATCCAATTTTTATTTAACTCAATTCCATTGTTTGATTTCAATATTTCAACCATATTCCAAAACCATATTCAACTCACTCATTCATTTGGTTAGTTCCTTCATTAACTCATTTCAAATCACAATCAATTTCCTTTCAAAAATTATTTTATTTAACTTAAACTAAGTTAAATTCTATTTCAAAATTGCATTTCTTAACATTCATATTCAATAATTTTAAAAACATTGTTTTACTTATTAATTCTCAAATTTTATAAGTTATAAAACTCTTTTTCTCATGTCTTCATAAAACACCAAATTGAAAATTTCCATAGTCTAAACATCCTGTTCTTATTTCAAACAAATTGAAATCATATATATAAATAATCCCCTTGGTATATCAAATCATTCTTTTGAATTTTAAAATCAAAACTAGTTTAAACAAAATAAAACTCCAATGGTAGCAATTCCTCTCTTAGAAAACCGAAAATGAATAACGATGATGCTGAATTCATCACCAAAATTATTTTCCAGCGATCGAAGTGAGTTCAGTGCCTTTACCTTTCTAAAATCCTTTTAAAAATAATTTTGGTCAAAAATATTTTCCCAATAATACTATTAATATTTTCCAAAGCTTTGAAAAATATTTTCAACACCAACGGAATTTAAGTTCCCAAATTTCCAGCTTTTAAACCTTTTTATAAATCATATTTATAATATACTTATGAAATTTCATTTCTTTCCAATTTATAAATCCCATTTATAAACCATATTTTTATATAATCTCACTTTTGTTATATAAATTTTTTTCTTAATTTTTTTTATCTTGCTTACATTATAATATCAACAACTTTTATTAGAACACAACAACAACATATGATAATAATCAACCTTATCGTTTCCTAGCAACCATGCGTACCATATATGTTATAATTTATAAAAATTATTCCTTTATATATATACAGTATAATCAGGGTAAAATTATTTCATTTACCCAATTTCAAACAATACCATGTCGAATAGTTCTGTTCAAGTGTTTAGAGATCCCTATCAATTACGTTGACCACTCGTGTTGACCAGAATCCATAAGCCACTCAACTGACCAATCAATACAATATAATTTTTTTTAATATCACTAACAAATACGCGCTCATATACATATACACACTTAGACTCATTCTAATGTGTTGCTGACCCTATCTCTAATGAGTAATTCCTACCAAAGCCAAGGTTATTGCTTAACCTTCAGTTCTGATACCAAATTTAATGACTGATAGGCTTTTCAACCATCCTAGTAGTGATGACCAGTAGGATTTTCAACCAACCCAGCCGCACTGTGGCATACATTGGTACCTCGAATCTGCTTTTATGGCCATCCTCGCACTGTAAGCACCTAGCAAATCAACCAATCAAGGCTTTATACTACCTCTCTGGGATGTGTAGGGGTAACAGTCTCTTGCTCGCCACCAAACAGAAAGCGAGAACCCTTATCACATTAATCCAACCAAAATAACACAACGACGAGTATACTAACCTATTTTAGCTTGGACAGTTATAACAGTCTGTCCTCACAGTTGTTGATAAACACAACAACGAGTACAGTGGAAAATAACCATCTACTGAATACGTCTCTGGGACTCCAACTCGTCTGTTGAAGCTCCAAGCATCCAAACTAATCTGTAATATGATCGGTCTAACCCGAGCAATATAATAAAATAACACCCTAGTCAGTCTGGAAAACCAGTGTGAGAAAAACACACCAAATTGGATTTTAAAGTTATATAAAAATCTTTGAAAATCAAAGTTATCTCATAAGACCACGCCGCATATAAACACGATGGGTTTTTACCTTACAGTAACCAAAACCATTACATATGAAATTCTCTGATATTAAAATAGAGTCTAGATACAAATACTTATTAATCTTAGATGAAATTGTTACTTTAATTAAATTCCAGCATAATAGGTATACAACTAAAACCGTAAAGGCTCGTGTTGGAGAATGGATTCCATACAATGATAGGGCTACTGGGGTACTATCCATCTTGGTGCTTCTCTAGATAAAATAACACCAAGGACCTCGCCTGGATCCCCTGCCAACACAGGACCGACCTACCACTTGACTAGTAGTACCGTATATGATCACCCCTTTGATAATGGGCCCCAAAGCATAAAAATGAGAGATAATAGCGACTCTAGATAGGGATGATTATACCCTACTTGGGAGTGACCTACTTAGCCCTACTTCATCTCCCCTGTTTTAGTCATTCCTGGTTGATGAGGCTTCAGGCTACATTTTACCTTTATATAGCACTTCCCACTTGGAATGCTAGTACTACCTTCCAGACAACAATGCAATACAAGCATTCATCCATACAAGTTCATTGTGGGACTGAACAAAACACTTGAGAGCTCCGTCTCTAAAATTCCATCATCTTCAAGATGTCTTCACTTTAAAATGCATTCGTTAGATCGAAGTGGTTTTCAGGTAACATACCCGATCCCGGTCTCTTCGGAACAACATTTTGATAATTCCTAGTAAACTCAACCTTAGCTGTTTAGGAAATAAATAGTCGAGGATAAGATCGGAGATCACCTCCTGACTGTTTGTGGACAGATTTCTTTATCTTTTTCCTAGAGGAACAAAACAAGATTTATATGCATAATACATCATAACCGGAGATGACTGTGCCATATAACTCACGTGTTCCTTTTAGATATTTCCAAAGTTATGCTTAGGTCCAATTTCGATAGTCCGTTATTTAACTATCGAGTAACAAACAATCAAACAAAGATTATTCCATAGGTGAAAACAACATCGGTTAAGCACATAGGAAACCACTAGCCTCCCTTTAATAAATCTTTCATTCATTTGAAAGCACTTTGTAAGTTACTTGTACAAAAATACTTTTACAAAGATACATCTCCAAAGCCCGATAATTTCAATACTTAGAAAATATCCATATACTTATCTCAACGTTATAAGTATATGCACAAAACTGAGAAAGGTTTTTTATTTATTCGATTCTCATATCATTTATAAATTCCTTACAATTCTCCAAACGCATTTCTAAACCATTTTATAAATCTTCGAAAACCATTTATAATCCCTTTTCCAAATTCAAACGCTTACAAACTCTTTGTACATTTCAAAAATCATTTATGAACCCATTATAAATCCATAAACCATTTATAAAACTCCTTTTATAAACCTTTTTGTAAAATTCGTTTATAAATATCTAACTATTTATAAACGCTTTTACATTGTAAATAATCTTCCTTTAAGTCTTCAAAACCATTTTATAAATTCCTTTATAAAATCTAAATCTTTCAATTCAATTTACAGTTCCGGGAAACAATTATAAATAATTAAAGTCATTTACTTAAAACATTATTATATTATAATAATTATTAACAATAATGTACATTATAAATAAATGGAAATCATTAAATTTAATTATCTTAAAATAATAATACATCATTCCAAAATATTGTTTAAGAAATAATAATAATTAACCTTTACGATTTTATAAATAATAATATTTTATTTCAAAACCTTATTAATAACTCTTATTATTTATTCCAAACCAAAATTATTCTTGAGTAATTAATCATTCAATTTATTAACCTTTTTATAAATTCTTAAAATATATTAAATATAAACAAATAACTTTTAAACAATATCAAAATAATTAAATAACTTTAAAATAACATTAATATGATTATGTAACTTTAATTTTTTTTAATATAATAAAAAAACTTTAAAATATTATTATTATTATTATTAAATAACTTTAAAATAATATTAATATAATTAAAAAGATAATCATTAAAAAATATATTTCCATAATACAATTTCGGATTAAAAAATCGTTTCTTGTCTCCAAAAACCAATTCCAACAAAATTGGTAATTTATAGTATTTTTAAAATACTAATTTGAGGCCAATAGCCACCCAACACTTAACCAATATCGATATAGATTTTCTATTACTACTAGGTTTTAGTTTTCAACATATAATAATGTTATAACCACAATGTCCACAATCAGGTTCACTTTTCAATAATCCATATAATAGAAATATTATGGAATAATTCAACCATATCGAAGAAACTCGTTAGATCCCTCCAACCTGTCCCCTTACAACACAGCTCATATATATTATGCAACGACCCAGATTTTTCGACGGTTACTTTTAAATATTTAAATGGTTTAAAATATTGGATTTGGAATTATAATTTAGTTAGTAAGATTTTAAAACTGGATTTCCAAGCGATTTTGTAAATTTTGGAAATCGTCAATTTAATCGACGCGTTAAAATAGCGATCCGGGGCGTATTCTCAGAATTCGACGAAACCTATTCCATTGGGTCCGTAATAGTGTATTATTATCAGATTCCAAATTTCGTAACGTTTAGAGTTATCATTTGGTCGTACGAGATATAAACGCGTTGAATTTAATATCGAAAATTCAGTATAATAATTGGGTCCAAAAAACTATCTTCTCCATACGATCAAATTAGGACTCGAAACCTTTTCCATTGTGTTCGGAATAGGGGTATAACATTATGAATGCCTAGCAGCATGCCTCGATAGGGGATTGAAATTTTAAGTCACGCAATCGAGATAATTTGAAAATTTAAATAATTTTTGTACATTGACTTGACCATTACATTCACATCAGCCCACACAAACTTATTTCAGCCATCCCATCTATCAATGTACCATTTGAACTCTTCAATCAGTTCAAATCAAAAGAACAGAGCGTTACCTTACCTTGTACGCTCAGCCTATCTCCTTCCTTTAAAAGCTATTTCCCCTCTTGTTTGTTTTAGAATGAAATCAATAGAAGAAAAAATATAATAAGAATGAAATCTCGATCTCTAAATAAATAAAGAAAGAAAGGGGGGAAAACGAATTCAAATTCGTTCATAAAAAGAAGAGGAGTGAATGAGCGAGGGCAGGCGTCTCGATACTGAAGCGGAAGGGCTCGAACTTGAACACGGCAGCATCGCGATGACGCGAGCACAGGCGGTAGCACGACGAAGGATGCAAGTGTGATCGAGTCGCGATACTATTGCGTTGTGGCGTGTGGCTACACGAAAGGAAGCGACCTCTTGCTGTCGCGATCAAGAATTAGGGCTGCTCGAATTAGAGCAACAGGCACGACAGTTCAAGGCAAGTGCGTGAGTGCAAGTGATGGAGGTCGGCGCGTGTGCAAGCTGCAGGGGTTGCGCGGTGTTCGAGAGGAGGAAGTGGCGACGTTGAAGGCGGGTGTGATTTAAGGTTTTGACTCTAATTCGCTGCTTGTGTGCGGGTAGGGGTACTGTCGACTTGGTGAAAGTCGAACGTGTAGGTCGATGGCAGTGTTGATTGGAAGGCAGGAGTTGGCGATTTTGGTTGTTGCAGCGGCAGTCAAAGGTGGGTTAGGGCCAATTCATGGATTCCTAAGGTTTAAAATTTTAATTTTTTAATTTTAAATTACTTTGGTTAATTAAATTTAAGTATAATCGAATGCTTATAAAAATTTTATAACTTGAATACGAGGTCTAAAATATATGTATCAAGCACGATGAACCAAAGACAACATTCTACGCAATAAAGTATATTTGGACGATCGGCAATTAAAAATCAAGGTGAGAAAATTCTCACTCATTTGGATTGCTGATTTAATTTTAAATAGTTAAAATTAATTATTGGTTGCTTGGTTGAATTTACAAATTATTATCTATTGAATGATATTATAATATATATATATAGTAGTATATATATTAGTAGTTGGATTGATATTTTCGCATATTTTAGCGGATGACCATATATACCGCGCCGCATAATAGCGGATGACCCTATATACCAACGGATGAATTTAAACCCTTTTGCGCCCCGCATAATAGCGGATGACCCTATATAGCGCGATATCCCCCTCGAAGTGGGATTGGTATTTTTATGTTGTATTAACATCTGTGGATGAAGGGAAACAGGTTGGAGGGATCCAACTGAATTCCTTAAAATGTTGAACTTAATTTCATATATTGTGATATATGGTTTGTGTATAATAATCTATTACAGATTATTGTATTGATTGGAATTATTGGTTGCTATTGTAGCACTAGCCTGAATTTTGGTATTTTTAATACTATAAATATATTTTTTAAATTGAAGGAATTAAAGGGATTTTTGATATAAAAAAATATTTTTATTGGAATTGGGGGTATTTTAAAGAAATTGAGTTAGAAAATAATATATTTGATTTTTGGTTATTCTTAACTATTCGTGAATTGTTTAAACAGAGATTTTTAAAAATAAATTATATAAATAAATTTATAAATGATATTATGGAAATACAAAAAGGAGTTGAAGTCGATATTAAAAATAGATTGGAAGTTCTAAATGAGATTTATAAAGGAATGGATTTATTAAAATGGAATTTTAGAAACGAGATTAGTTTTTTTAAAAAAAAAGTGAAACTCAAAGGACTTATAAAATTTATAAACGATGTTTATAAATAAGGGAAATCGATATTAGATGAAAAATTGGAAATATAAATCTACAGGGAGAATTTATATTAGAATATGAAAATAGGGTAAGAAAGAATAGTGGATACTGTTTTTGAAAAGTGAAAAATAATAAAGGAGATCGAAATGGAAGTGATGTGATTCGAGAGGAATTTATAAAATTGAATTGATTATTGTGGTTTTAAAAATACATATTTAATTCTAAGATGTTAAGTTTATTTTGAAAAGGAATTTTTTTTAAAACTATGAAATTTTAAACTAGTTAGGATTGAAATACTTCGGCAAGTAGATTTTCAAATATTAAGTATTTATTTTAGTAAATTCTAACTTTTAAAATCAGCTTTGAAAATTTATTTGTTTATCTAAAAATGAGTTATTGAAGTTTATAAAAGCGTTTTTGATATTTTAAATAATTATTTGAAATGTTTTAAAAATAAATTATTATCCTTTTTTAATACTTATTTTATATATATAGAGAGTTTTGAAGTGATTGAAATTTTTTATTTATAAATTCTCTCGAGATTCGTAAAGGAGGCTTATAAATGGATATGATTTTGAGGAGAGCAATTTTATAAGGGATTTGTAGGAAATGGAATTTCAAAATGATGAATATGGGAATTTTGAAAATGAAATCTAAATTCATAAAAGAAGTTATAAATTGTTGAATGGGGGTTATAAATAAGTATACTAGGTTTTGGGAATGGAAAAAGGGAATTTATTAGTGATTCCGAAGACTTATGAGATAAGTTACGAAATATTCTCTTAAGTATTGATATTTGAAAAGATTTTGGAAAATAAGACTTATAATATTTTCCTAAGTATAAAAATGGAAATTTGGTAATATTTCTAAGTGTTGAGATGGTTTAGAAAATATCTTGTTATGGATTTAAGTATTTGTAATTGTTTTCAAATATTGGAATATGGAAAGGAATTTGAATATATACCTTGGTAAAGATATTTTGAAATAAATGTTTGAAGAACTATAAAATAAGGCCTAATGTCTGTTTATTGATTTTTTATTGATAGATAAATAACCGATTATCAATATTGACCAATCATCCGAAAACCACTTCGATCCGGTTTGAATGTTATAAATTAATACCGTGAAGATAGTGAAGACGGTGATCCAGTTTGTCCAGACCCAAGACAACTTGTATGGATGAATGCTACCGGAACAACGTCATTGGAGGACGATGAGCATTCTAAGTGGATTGTTTCTTGAAAGGTAACATTTATCCTCAAGCCTCATCAACCGAGAATGACTAAAACATGGGAGATGCAGCAAGGCTAAGTGGGTCGCACCCAATTAGGGTATTTTATCACTTTTCTAGATATCCTCGGAAATATATATATTATGGATATGGTTGTGCATGAAAAAAGTAGCGCTCGATTTTGTCTAAGGGTGGGAACACCTGGGGTGATAACATATTCGGTCTATCCAGGTTAGGGGTAGGCCGGTCATGTGTAGCAGGGGATCCCGGCGAGGTCCTCGGTACATTTTTCTAGAGGTGTACTGTGATGGGCGGTATCCCAGTGGCTCAGTCATTGTATGGGATCCATTCTCCAATAAGCACCGTATGGTTTTGATTTTGCCCAACTATGCTGAGGCTTGAGATGCAAGCATTTTAGCTATTTTCTATTTACTTTCTATTGACACTATTATAATATTAGATGATTTTGACAAAAATTGTTTTGGTTATCGTAAGGTAAAAACCTGTCGTGTTTATGAGCGTCGTGGTCTTACGAGATACCTTTGTTTTCAAAGGATTTTGAGAAAAGTTAATAATTCAAATTGAGTATGTTTTCTCACGTTGGTTTTCCAGACTGACTCGGGTGTTATTTTATTATAATGCTCGGGTCAGACCGAGTATTATAGATTCATGTTTGAACGATATGGAGCTCAGGAGATGAGATGGATGACAGAGACGTATCTCTTTACTTGGTTATATTTCCGCTATGTGAGGACAAGTTATTATAACTGTCCATTTTAATGTATTGAATTGTTGTACTCTGATGATTGTATATAGATTAATAGATACAATTTCCCTTGTATAAAAATCTGTTATTATATATTATATTTTGTTCCGTTGTGATTGTGAGATTTTGTGTTGTTGTTTCTATTTTATTTCATCTTCCTTTATCTTCTTCACCCCTAAAGATTCGTATTCCATTAAATTTGAGTTGAACTGATGTGAAATATGGTCGACTCAAAGGGTATGGAATAGTAGGTCGCTACATTTGGTATCAGAGCCGAAGGTTAAGCGAGAACCTTGGCTTTGGTGGGGATTACTCATTACAAATAGGGTCAGTAGTACCCTAGAATGAGTTGAGTGTATTAATAGATATGAGCGCATATTTGTTAGTGAATATAAATGGTTTTATATTGTGTTAGTTTATCTGTTGAGTGGTATATAAATTCTGTTCGAGTAGTGGGACACCACTAAATCGATAGGAGTTTCTAAACACTTAAACGCGGTAAACCGACATAGTATGGTTTTGAAGTGGTTAAATGAAATAATTTTACCCAAGCTATATTTTGATATAAATGGAATATTTTTCCGAAATTTTTTATAATGATGTGTTTAATTGTTATTATATAATCAAAATAAGACTATAAAACTGGAAATGATTTATATAACCAAATGAAATTTTATATAAGAATGAATTATACAAATGGATTATAGTTCAAATAGATTCAAACCAGAAGTTGGAAAATTAAATCCCGGAGATTTATGGAAATGTTTTCCAAATTATTTTGAAATAAATAATAGTAATATTATTTTGGAGATAATTTTGAATAAAAAAAGGGTTTTTAATGGATTTTGAAAGTGATATAGCACTGAACTCACTTCGGTCGCTGGAAAATAATCCTAGTAATGACTGCGCAACATCATCAGTATTCATTTTCGTGTTTCTATGTGACAGATTGCTACCAAACTAAATTGATATAGAGATTTGGTGAAAACAAGTGTAGTTTTGGAAATTCCGAAGGGAAATTGTTTTGGAATGGAACCAAGTGAATTTTGAAAATCCAAGAAAGTGGTTTGTTAGACCAAAAAGAGTGTGTGTACACACACACACACACACACACACACACACATATATATATATATATATATATATATATATTTGACTTCAAAGTGATTTGAAATAAATACCGGGTGTTTAAAAATTCTGGAATCCTATGGTAGATGATATTTATAAGGAGGGAAGTGTGGTTAATTTAAGTTGGAATAAAATTTGAAGTGAGAAAGTTAAAATGGAATTCAACTTAAGTTAAGTTGGATAAATTAAATTTTGGAAATTTAATTGACTGGATTTGAATTGAATTAATATAGTGTATTAATGAAATGCAAGTTAACTTAAGCTAAGTAATTGAAATATATAATGAAATTGAATGAACTAAAAATAAATTATTTTGGAGTGAAATTTAATTTAAGTATGAATAACTCGAATATGGTATTGAAATGTTGGTTAAAAGGAATTGAAATGAGAAGGTGAATTGGATTTGAATCATATGGAATTCAATTAAATATGTAAATGTGAATTATAAAGTGACTATATAACTATAAGTTATAAAATTTGAATTGGATTTGAAATAATATCGAATTGAAGTAAATATAAATTTTTAATTGTGAAATAATTATATAACCATAAGTTATAAATTTTGAATGGAATAAAATTTAAGTAGAAATTGTTTGAAGTGTTAATAAATGAGTTTATATATCTTATAAAAATTTGAAATTAATGAAATAAAACTATGCCTAAGCTATAAAGTGAGGTATAAATTTGAGTTAATAATAAGATATGAATATGCTCGAGTATAAGATGGATGGAAATTGGAAAAATAAGTTGTGCAACTTATAAAATTGAAAAGTGAA
The DNA here is from genome assembly GCA_030737815.1 of Allium fistulosum. NCBI lineage: Eukaryota > Viridiplantae > Streptophyta > Magnoliopsida > Asparagales > Amaryllidaceae > Allium > Allium fistulosum. The sequence goes on along the minus strand of CM060908.1, from coordinate 530,074,806 downwards.
ATAGAACAACCAAAATAAAAATGGTGTGATATTTTAAAGTGAAGAAGTAAAATCCAAACTTGAATTATAAAAAGAATTTGAAGTCAAGAAAATTAAATGAAGTGATTTTTGAAATAAAAATCAAATATTGAATTATAAATTGGAAGTGAACTAATTAGATAAATAAATTAGTTAATTGAATACAAAAATGAAATTAACTTAGTTAAGTAAATTGGATTGTGGATTAAAAGTGAATACTGAATATGAGACTTAAGTTATAAATAAATTCAATTTAAAGTGTAAATAAATTGAATGTGGCCTTAGATAGGAATTAAATAAATTCGAGAATGAATTCAAGTATGGAATTAAAAATTAAAGTGGATTAAATGAATGAACTAATTAATTAATTAGTAAATGAAATGGAAGTTGGAGGAAATGAAATAAACTTAAATTATATGGTTGAAATAATTGAAATTAAACAATCTAACTTAAGTTAATATTTGGATGAGAGCTTGGCTCAAATAAAACTATGAAATAATTCATAAGTAAATAACATGGAATGATTTTGATTTTAATAAAATGGATTTGGATATAATGAATATGGATATGAATGCAATGAAAGTAGATATGGATGGAATGCAATTGAATTGATTGAGAATAAATTTGAAATGGAATAAAATTGAATATAAATTGATTTGGAATCAATTTAAAATAGCTATAGTCTAAAATGGTTATTTTATTAAATGAATAGTGCCGAATTTGCATAGAAAAATTGTCGTTGATGTAAACGAAAGTAAATAAAATTTCTGTAAATAATGGCAAGTGAATAAATTGATTTTTAATCAATTTGAAATAAATATAATTATAATGTGTGTAATTATTAAGTGAATGCAAATAAATTGGGTTGTAAATCATTCGAATTGATTTTGGATTGATTGAAAGAAATTAAATTAGTATCGAAACCTTATAATTGCTTATAATATATGTTTGGCATGATTGGATTTTGAAGTTTATGTGTTGTCATTATTTAAATAAGCGAAATACTATTGAATTTGATGTTTTGGTACTTACGTGGTTTAAATTGAGTAAGTACAGGTACCCGAGGGTAGTCGGGCAAGATTTGGGTTGCGTAATTGCATATGAAGTAAACTTGCTTGCTTAAAAATGCTAAAATAAGGTACGTTTTCGGATTAAATACCGCAAAATATAAATATTGATATATATATATTTTTTGTTTTCCGACCGTGTGGGTTGATGTACATATATTTATCTGTCTTGTCATGTTGCAAAAGTTTCTCCGTACAAAGGAGACTCTGCAAAAAAAATTTTGAAATTTAGGGTGTTAGAAAAATTTTGGAAAAATTTTGTTAACGACGAATTGATTTCAAATTATAATTGGAATAAAGGATTTTGGAACTAGAATTGAGAACTAATTTTTTTGGTTGGAACTAATAGATTGGAAAAGTGAAATATCGGGTTGCAACTAAGTGGGGTTTGGATAAGTTAATGGGTTTGGAGCATCTTCCTACCTTAACAATTTCGGGGATGAAATTATTTTATGCGGGGAGGAATGTAGCGACCCGGATTTTTTGACGTATATTTTAAATATTTAAATGGTTTAAAATATTGGATTTGGAATTATAATTTAGTTATTAAGATTTTAAAACTGGATTTTCAAGCGATTTTGAAAATTTTGGAAATCGTCAATTTAATAGACGCGTTAAAATAGCGTTCCGAGGCACAGTCTCGGAATTCGACAAAACTGGTTCCATTGGGTCCGTAATAGTGTATTATTATCGGGTTCCAAATTTCGTAGCATTTGGAGTTATCATTTGGACGTACGGGATATAAACGCGTTGAATTTAATATCGAAAATTCAATATAATATTTGGGTCCAAAATGATATATTCTCCATACGATCGAATTAGGACTCGAAACTTTTTCCATTGCGTTCGGAAAAGGAGTATAGCATTATGAACACCTAGCGGCATGCCTCGATAGGGGTTCGAAATTTTAAGTTATGCAATCGAGATAATTTGAAAATTTAAATAATATTTATACATTGACTTGACCATTCCGTTCACATCAGCCCACACAAACTTATTTTAGCCATCCACCTATCACTGTAACATTTCGAAAACACGTTCTCTTCACTTCAATCAGGTTAAATCAAAAGAACACAGCGTTACCTTACCATGTACGCTCAGCCTATCTCCTTCCTTTAAAAGCTATTTCCCCTCTAGTTTATTTTAGAACGAAATCAACAGAAGAAAAAATATAACGAGAACGAAATCTCGATCTCTAAATAAAAAATAAAAAAAGAAAGGGGGAAAAACAAATTCAAATTTGTTCAGAAAAAAAGGGGAGTGAACGAGTAAGGGCAGGCGACTCAATTCTGAAGGGGAAGGGCTCGAACTCGAGCACAGCAACATCACAATGACGCGAGTGCAGGCGGTGGCGCACCGAAAGAAGCAAATGCGATCGAGTCGCGATAATATGGCGCGGTGGCGTGTGGCTGCACGAAAAGGAAGTGACCTCTTGTTGTAGCGATCAATTATTTGGGCTGCTCGAATTAGAGCAACTGGCATGACAGTTCAAGGCAAGTGCGTGAGAGCAAGTGATGGAGGTTGGCGCGTATGCGAGCTGCAGTGGGTGCGCGACATTCGAGAGGAGGAAGTGGCGACGTCGAAGGCGGGTGCGATTTAGGAGTTTGACTCTAATTCGCTGCGCGTGTGCCGGTAGGGGTACTAGCGACTTGGTGAAAGTCGAACGTGGAGGTCGGCCGCATTGTTGACTGGAAGGAAGTAGTTGGCGACTTTGGTTGTTGCAGCGGCAGTCAGAGGTGGTTTGGGGCCAGTTCATGGATTCCTAAGGTTTAAAAGTTTAATTTTTAAATTTTAAATTACCTTAGTTAATTAAATTTAAGTATAATCGAATGCTTATAAAATTTGTATAACTTGAATACGAGGTCTAAAATTTATGCATCAAGCACGATGAACTCAAGACAGCAATCTACGCAATAAACTATATTTGGACGATCGACAATTAAAAATCAAGGTGAGAAAATTCTCACTCATTTTGACTGCTAATTTTATTTTAAATAGTTAAAATTAATTATTGGTTGCTTGGTTGAATTTAGAAATTATTATATGTTGAATGATATTATAATATATATAGTAGTATATACATTAGTAATTGGATTGATATTCCCGCATATTTTATCGGATGAGACCCTATGCGCTTCGCATAATAGCGGATGACCCTATATACCACGATATCTCCCTCGAAGTGGGATTGCTATTTTTGTCTTGTATTAACATCTGTGGGTGCAGGGAAATAGGTTGGAGGGATCCAACTGGATTCCTCAAAATGTTGAATTTAATTTCTTATATTGTGATATATTGTTTTTGTAGAATAATCTATTATAGATTACTGTAGTGATTGGAATTATTGGATGCTACTGTAGCACTGGCCTGAACTTTTGTATTTTTAATACTATAAATATATTTTTAAAATTGAAGGAATTAAAGGGATTTTTGATATAAAAAATATATTTATATTAGAATTGGGGGTATTTTAAAGAAATTGAGTTAGAAAAAAATATATTTGATTTTTGGTTATACTTAACTATTCGTGAATTTTTTAAACGAAGAATTTTAAAAATGAATTATATAAAAGAATTTATAAATGATATCCTGGAAATATAAAAAAGAGTTGAAGTCGATATTAAAAATAGATTGGAAGTTATAAATTGGATTTATAAAGGAATGGATTTATAAAAATGGAATTTTATAAATGAGTTAGTTTTTAAAAGAAAAGTGAAACTGAAAGGAGTTATAAAATTTATAAACGATGTTAATAAATAAGGGGAATCGATATCAGATGATAGGTCGAAAATATAAATTTACAAGGAGAATTTATATTAGAATATGGAAATAGGGTGATAAAAAATAGTGGATATTATTTTTGAAAAGTGAAAAATGGTTAAGGAGATTGGAATGGAAGTGATGTGATGTGATGTGATTCGAGAGGACTTTATAATATTGAATTGGTTATTGAGTTTTTAAAAATATATTTTTAATTCTAGGAAGTTAAGTTTGTTTTTAAAAGGAAATTTTTATTTTTTTAAAACTATGAAATTTTAAACTAGTTAGGGTTGAAATACTTCGGTAAGTAGAGTTTCAAATATTAAGTATTTATTTTAGTAAATTCTAACTTTTAAATTCAGCTTTGAAAATTTATTTGTTTATCTAAAAATGAGTTATTGATGTTTATAAAAGCATTTTCGATATTTTAAATAATTATTTGAACATGTTTTAAAAATAAATTATTATCCTTTTTAAATACTTATTATATATACAAGTAGGTTGGCACGTGCGATGCACGTGAGCATGAGGCACTGGTATTAAAAAACACGGTTTGTAAGATTTTTTGGATTTTACAAAATGACTATGATGTATACATAATGTTGCAATTGCATGCTTTACATGCAAAAATCAATTGTTTTCTATATATTTAGTATACCCATGTTACTAACATATTCAAATTGTTGTAATCAGACTATATATTATATGTCAACAGAAGTGAATATATAACAACAACATCAAACAAAGTTTCTGTAAATATAATAACTGATTTTGACATCCAAATAAAAGTATGAATCATCAAGCACATATAATTTTAAATTTCGATGTATCAATATCATGGAATTACTACTTGTGAATGCACCAAAGGATGAACATCAATGTCTTATTTCTGATTTGTATTAGAAATCTATCATGACTAAATGATTCAGTGACCAAACAAATTCCTCCCTCATCAACTACCCACTACATAAAATCCATAAAGCCATTAATTTTACTGTTGCTTACCTTAAATAACTTGAGCGTTACAAACTGTTGTTTTGCGCTGCACTCAGATACTGGTTGTAACTGATCTCCATATGCAAATTGATGCCTTAAAACGATGTTATAACATCCAACATTATAATAAGATATGATTCTTGTTGCATACAACAAAATAGACACAGATATTGTATGTGTTGTTGCGTGTAGGATATTCACCAAAAACTCTGAATCCATAAATTATGAGATTTGTACTTGTTTCTTAGTATACGATGTCCAAAAGCAATAACAATTCCAAAATTTTCTTAGTTTCAACAATTATAAAAATACGAAAACTAAATAAAGATAATGATAATTAATAGTATTGAGTAGCTATTCTGCAATAAATACATATAGTATAAACTATTAACTTAATAAAATAATAAACATGTATCCTTCATTATGCCAAAATACACGTACTATATTATATCCTTGATAAACACCGGATGGACAATTTTCGGACATAGACGTCATTATAACCACATTCATATCTATTTTTGTGGATATCTGATATTTATTCGATTTTCGGATATGGATGCATACTGATTTCTAATTTTTCAAGTATCCAACGACATATTTAATTATGTAGCTATATATGTTATTTATATTTGTAGCTAAGTTATGGAATTATTATGTTATTTTACTTAGATTTGTAGGCAAATATTATGGAGTGTATTAAAATATTAGTCCTAATAATCATATCGCATATTATTCTTATAATTAATTATGATTTGCTTAATTAAATATATATACCATGCTTTCATATAATTTCACATCTTTCTGCTGTAATTGAAGTGATTGAACATTAATACTTTTAAGTAAACAAAGTAAAACAAATTAATGCAATACACTTGAGGTAATCAAATGCATATAGTAATAGTAGCAGTTACTATTTGTTGTCAGGTTTCATAAATTTTTGACCATATTTTGTTATCAAGTGTATTATAAAGGAAATGATTCAATGCATTTTGTAAGATTAGATGGACGATCTACAAGCAATGACTGTTAATAATTGACCTAACAGTACATATAATATTCCCTTGCAACACTCTATTAACATAATAATTAGTTGGAAACTATCACATTGTACAATGGGCTTTGATCAAATTAATGTCTACCAACATGTAGAGTTCACCACTTACAACAATAAACACTTTTATTTTGAGTGTAGCTTGCATCTCATTTGTTTATAACCAAACATCTATCAATTTTATAATGAGAAGTTATTGTGTCCATATTACACTGGCATAAAAGCAAATACATGGAAAAGAGACCAATCTTTCTTTTTAAAAAGAAAACTATTTCGTCGTCTACACTGAACACTTGATCAGATTTGTTTCTGTCTTTTTTTTCGTAACTCTTTTACTTTGTCAGATCTAGTACTGTCTTGGGAAACTTCAAACTTCTTTTTGTAACTTGTTAATTTCATCATTGCATCAACATAGCTGTAGTGATTTATTCATGCTACAGTAGTCCCTCACCTGAAAGTTGAATCATATATAACGCATAAGCACATATTTACATGTAGAGTAGAAAATTTAGATTGATTTTTAATAAATAAACACCAAAAATATGACATCTTACTTATATAAGTGGTAGGAAATAGTTAGAAGAGATCCAGAGATGAACAAAATAAACAAACGGGACAGTTTGGCACAGGTCCCTAATAAGTTTCAAAATACACAAAAAACCCAGTAAAAAACGTTTGTAAATTAGGTCCCTAGAATTAAGCTACCGAATAATGGCATACACTTATGCAATTATCCAGTGAATAATTGCGGAAATTTCAGCAAATTTTTCAAAAAATTGCCGACATTTCCATAGTTATTCACTGAAAAATTGCGTAAAATTCCGCAATTATTCACCAAAAAATTGCGGAAATTTCCGCAATTTTTTAAAAAATTTGCGGAAAATTCCGCAATTATTCACCAAAAAATTGCGGAAATTTCCGCAATTATTCACCAAAAAAATTGCATAAATTTATGCCATTTTTGGATATAATTGCATAAATGTCTGCAATTTTTCAGTGAATAATTGCATAACTATATGCAATTACTTAGTAACTTAATTTTAGGGACCTAATTTACATACTTTTTTTTATTGGGGTTTTTGTGTATTTTGAAACTTATTAGGGACCTGAGCCTAATATTCACTAAACAAACGATACTTTTATGGATGAATGAATTAATATTGTTTGTCAATAAATTCATTTAATTGAGCAATGATAGATGCATGTACGTAATCAAAGTATCAGGTTTATGAATTACACTTTGCATGTGTGTCATGTTTATCTCCTTACCAACTATTCATTATCAACTAATTTCACAAATTTTAGTATTGAAATTATATAAAATTAAATCATAGATTAAGTATTGTAAAAAAGCAATAACAGTTAACGCTATCTACTCATATAATGAATATTGAATAAGAGATCCTACATCAATGATTATATAAAGAATTTTAAAGTACATAACACAATACTTGGCTAGTTTTTCTTCTGGTTGTAGCTAAATTAAGCAAGAGTATGTTATGAATTGGAAGGTGTACAATAATAATTCTCTATCGACAAAGACAGTTTTTTCTTTGCTTTGCTTACTTATTGTTTTAAATAATAGAAAAAGGAATCTCCACATAATAAGCAGCATTTGTGTTATCAAAACTCAATGGACTACATTTCAATAACTTAACTGTACAGGTCTAGTAAAAAAAGCTAGGTAACCAAAAATTATACTTCAGAAGAAACTCCATAGTTTCAAAAATAACAAATGATCATTATATTACTAATGTACACCAAAATGCAAGTACATATGCAAAAATTCAACATTTCCAGTAAATACAATAAGGAGTTATAAAAGGAAGTAATACCGTTTGAAAGCACCTGAATGATTTTTGCTTTTTTCTTCCTTTGCATTCGGCATACAGCTTATCTCCAAACCAAATTAACTTTCACGTATTCTTTTCCTATCTCCAGTACTAAAAATATTCCAAAATGATCAAAACTTAAGTGGTAGGACTAAAAAATATTTATTCAAATTTAATGATCAAGGATTTAAAACTGTGGCTGACCCAATGAGTTAAAAAATGATAGAAAACAATAATTGGAAATATTTCGTGTAGCATTTATTAAATGTATTTGATTAGAACTGATAAGCAACTTGATATAGTGAATAAGATATTACTCATGTAATAAACTAACTAAATCAAAGCTAAACCACGGCTAATTGAATGTACTAATCGCAATGAGATATCCCAAAGATAAAAGTTAAAGTAATAAATAGAAAAGAGCTTTATAATAATGCAGTGCTATCTTATAGTTACGCCGTTCGAGACAGTATATAAACAAACATACACATAGAGAAAAGGATGAAAAAGCAGAAAATACAAATGAAAAAAGATGCAGAGAATTGGTAAATCAAAAATGTATAGCTTAAGATTCATGAATTGAGTAAAAAAGAAAAATTAGAATGTAGGATTCTAATACCTCAAATCTATTACCGTAGACGGTCTTCTTCTTTATTTTGTCCAATTTCCCCTATACAATCGCATCATGAAAAATTAAATGGGACATATATGATTTGAATATTCAAATCAAATTATTTCATTACTTTGCACCGAGGTGGAACATAAACTATATTGAAAATTAACCGTGAGTGGTATGAACAAAAAAAAACATAACATAAAAGATTGAATATAGTGTGGTTTTAATGTATTGAAACCATACTTTAATACCAATTTTAAGTGGAAAACTAATACGCACAGGTACTAACATTCAAATTCAGTTAGAGCTTACTATATTATGAATTTAAGAAATGGAAGGAAAAAATGCTAACTTTTTCTTCAGGTTCGAAGTATACAACAGTAGGTCCTCATCCCAAATCGATCACTTCCTCTCTGCTTTCCTTTTCCATTTTGCCCTTCCTGTTCTTCAAATAAAAATAAAATAAAAAGTTACAACATGAAGATGGAATACAACATCCTTTTTTTTCAATACTGAAGCTATACTTTAATATTAATTTTAACTGGAAATCAACTTTTTTATTCTTTTGAAAACGAAATGGAAATCGACTTAATTAATTAGAGATTTATAAATGATACCATGAGTGATGAACATGTACCTTCTAGCCTCAACGTCCACATCAGCCACCACACTGCCTCCATCAGCCACGTGGTTCGGCATCGCCCCTCACTGGCCGGCAATTTTCATTGGCGCCCATCGTCTGAAGCCACCATAACAGACTTCGACATCGCCTAAAACATCACACCTCCACTGCCTGCAACACTACGTTACAACTTCCTTCTCTGTCTCTAGCCACAATTACTATCACTGTCATCGGTGTCATTGTGTCAAATATTCCAGGCGTTTCTCTTGAAGTTAATGTCACTGCCAAGCCCGCGCACGCCTATGCGTGACTCGAAGTACACAAATCCCTAATTCTTCGCATCGCCAACCGCCACGCCCACATGTCGTCGTCGATGCTAGCCCCAATCGCTTCCCGCGATATTATCCTTTTTTCCTTCTTTTTTTTCTTTTCTATAGTCGAATCATTTGGGGCTAGGGATTTTAGAGATTGGAAATGGGTATTACGAAGAAATTGGGGAAAGAGGTTGCATCTGGTTGTTAAGGAAATCAAATAGAAGAAAATTTAGGCATATAAGAGTAGGAAGGAGTTTACCTAACTAATAGCTTGCTGTTATCTCGGCAATGTACAGCTCAAACCCAAAATTTACAAATTAAAGCGATAACTAATCAGAGCTTGCTGATTCTCTCTATTTTCAGTTTGGAAACACTACAGGGTTGGAGGAAGAAGAGAGCAAATTCCAAGAACCAAAGCTTATCGATCCATTTCTTCCACTACTCAAATTTAAGTGGATTTGAAAACCATGCCGATTGTGGTTTGGGAAACATGCGAAAATAGTGGAATTTTGGAAGGCGTTTGAGTCGGTCAAGGGGTTTGTAGTGGTGAAGAAAACATGGGTAGGGGAAATGTGAAGAACATGAGGAAAGAAAAGGAAAGTTTTGGAAAACTGATGGACTAACCGTTGAAATTGTAGTGGGGATCAGAACATGGATAATATGAATTACAAATATGCCTTTTGTCTTTATTTTCTGTTTTGCTCTATTGTACGTAGGTGAATGGGTAGATACGGAAGTTCAAAAAAGCTTCACCATCCTAAGGTATTTGCATTATTAGTAGAGATATATAGAATAAAATTTATTTGTTATTCTAAAAATGAGTTATTGATGTTTATAAAAGCATTTTCGATATTTTTAATAATTTTTTGAACATGTCTGAAACACACCACACCTCTTAATATACCCGAAAGGACACATTAAAAGGCGTGGTGCGTTGTGGGTATAACTAAAGCTAACAGAGACTAAGATTCACAAGAAAAATATAGATAAAAATAGTGGAAACTTTAAATAATAACTTAGTTAAAACAAAACTTCATTATTGCTTCATAAATAAGTCAAGTACCAAATACCACATACATGTCTAAAAATCCAATATGTCTCATGAAAGAAAAACTCATAGTCTCAAAAATCAGTATACATAATATCCCTCATAATAAGCCAGTACGCAAAAAGGACTAAAGGTGAAATAAAAAAATACATCGAAGAAATCTTCTCCAAGCAAACTCCCTGCAACAGCAATCTACTAACTTCTCCCTTGATTGCCTAAGGGGGATAAGGGAAAATAGAGGAGTGGGTCAAACTAAAAGTCTGGTGAATGATAGTAATTACTAGAGTCTTTAAGCAAGATAAAAGTAATAGACTCTACAACAGTTCTAACATAAATAAGGATAACAAAGAAAATAGGAAAGAGATAAACTAGAATTAAATACGATTAAATATTGCTCGAGATAGGTCAACTTTATTGCTTGCACTTGTTCTGATTTAATTAGGCTAAATACCTAATCCTATAATTAGGTTATGATCATAATTCTACCCTTTTTGATCGGCCTGCTACTCTATAGACCTTTCTAAGGACCAGCCCCTATATAACTCCCTATACATCAGCCAATGGTATCTACGGAAGATACACAGAGCAACTACTGAGGATCTGGATGACATATATAGCTCCCTACACAGAAGGCAATGGTGTCTACCAAGAAACCATACTAAGCGCTTGGAACTCATAGCTATTACCGAGCACCCGAATGGAAGTCGCACGCTGCCACCATGCCCATGCTACCGACTGATGCATGTCTCTAGTCTAACGACTCTCCTCTCGCAATCTAATATAGCTCCCTATTTGGATAGCTAATCTATTCCCAAAATCATCCCATACCCCGAAAATCCCAAAATATAGATGTCATAGTCCAATTTCTACGCCTAGGATATAAATTTTCAAACCCCTACAAACCATAGACAAGAGCGTCGATCCTTCTATGGGGTTTGAAACAATAATGGGGTCTACTACTACAGAGGTGTCTAAGTGCAAACAATCTACCACAGAACTAGAGATGAAAGGGTGTGATGCTCTAGGATCGAAAGTTGTCTGAATGGGAAAATCAAAAATAGAAACCAAATTTCCTAACTCGATCCGATCCGCTGCTGGAAGGTGTTGCACCTAAAGCATGAATCTGCACTGCAGGTGCACTTGCTCCCTGCCCCATCTTCTGAGGACAAAACTTACTAAAGTGACCAGGCTATCCATAAGTATAACACTTTCCCTTTATCTTTTCTTTCTTGCAGTTTCTTGCGTAATGATCAATAATCCCACAACTATGGCACTTCGCTCCCTTCTTCATTTTATATTTGTTTTCGAAGGCCACATAGCCACCGTGTAGTAACTTTGAGTTTGTATTTGATATGTCAGATTTCCTCTTGAAATGAAACGCATGACATTCTATCTAACATATCAGTACTTGCACAAAGCAATTACATAGATGGTCGCTCCTCAACAGCCTTATTCTTCATACTAATTGATGGCATTACTCAGTAGTGTCCTTGGTTAGTGTGAGTATAGAGGTGGGGCATTACATTTATGGTATTTTAAAATACCAAAATCTAACCCAGTAATACCATAGCACCAAATAAATTCAAATTACGCTATAATTTGTCACAGATTTTCTAACATATCATATCACTGAATATGAAAATAATTTCAACATTTTTGAGGAATCCAGTTGGATCCCTCCAACTTGTTTCCCTGCATCCACAGATGTTAGCACCATATAAATACCAATCCCACTTCGAGGGGGATATAACGGTATATTGGGTGATCCACTATTGTGCGGGGCGCATAGGGTCTCATCCGCCATATATATGCGGGAATCAATCACTCTAATATATATATACACTACTATATATAATAACACATCCAACCAATAAAAATTTATCCATTCAACCGATCAACCTAAAAAAAATTAATTTTAATTACTTAAAATTAATTTCAGCAATCCAACATTGAGTGAGGTTAACTCACTTTGCTTGCAGTCATCGCGACAACGATTTATTTAAATTAAAATTAAACAAGCATTTAATTTTAACTAAAATTTTCACTAGCTCCAATCAACTCCAATCCAGCTCTAAAATGTAGTGCTCGACAATACAGACCAAAAGCAATTTGTTTCGTGCGATTTCGACCTTGTATGGCAAAGTTAAAAAATTTATAAGTTTAACTATTTTTAAAAAAATATAATTTATAACATTTTTATTTTTAAAATAAAATAAAATAAAATAAAGACAACCCATTACCAATACATTCCATACCCGACCCACTTTACTTTATCTTCTCCCCATCTCGATACTGCTCATATCCATGCCCTAGCATGTACGTTCACGAATCACCTGAGCCGCCATCAGCCAAATCGACCTTGCCAACCTCCTCCCCTTGACATCGCTGACCAACGCATACCCATAACCCGGCCTGTGATGCCCCTAAACAAAATGAGATCAGCCCCTTCCATGTCTTGACCGCACAAGGTCGCGTGATCCAAAACTACATCGAGCAACACCTTGCTTCGGCCGGAGATGCGCTTCGGCACTATGAACTTACTGCAACCACCCCCATAGCCTCCCATTGCCCATACTTCGAGTAATCGCTAAACCTACTCAATACCGACGTTCGACCATTATTGTTGAGTCCAACAACTCGACCCGCACCCTCCAACCTGCACACCACATTGAAGCTCATCCAAAGACAAAAATTTTAAAATTTGTTCAGCATTTTCCGTTGAGAAATTTATGAGATATAGATTTTTTTAAAGTTGCATAGTCTTTTTTTTCTTCACTGGTTCGTTCTCGGTTGCATGCCAATTGAAGGAGGAGACATGATATTAAAGGGGAGGGCTGTATACTGGAGATATGGCTTTAATTGAAAGAAAAGCAGCTGATGTGAAAGAAAGTCAGCTGCCGGTCAAATCGACGAAAATAAATTATTTAAAATTCAAAAATATCTAGCCATCAATTTCGAACTCCGATCAAGGCATGCCGCCAGGTGATCATAGTGTTATACCCCTATTTCGAACGCAATGAAAAAGGTTTCGAGTCCTAATTCGATCGTATGGAGAAGATAGCTTTTTGGACCCAATTATTATATTAAATTTCCGATATAAAATTCAATGCGTTTATATATCGTACGACCGCACAGTAGCTCCAAACGCTACGTAATTTGAAATCCGATAATAATACATTATTTCGGATCCAATTGAACTGGTTTTGTCGAAGTCCGAGACTATGCCCCGAAAGGCTAATTTTAAATGTCAATTTAAACAATATATTTTTAAAACTGAACAAATCACTTTTAAATTCAATTTTTAAACTTTTATTATCTCCATTATTATCAATATAAATTTTATAAGCCTTTAAATTATTTTTATCAAGCTTAAAACTCAAGATTCAATAATTTACCCAATATTCAATTTATTAAATTAAATAACTAAATTATCCAATAAACCAGTTTATTTGAAATTCAAGTTAAAAATTTAATTTTAAATATTTAAAATCAATTAAATATTCCAATTTCAAATATCCAAAATTCTGGGTCGTTACTGTAACAACCCGCGTATTTTACGATCGAGTATTTAAATATTTTATTTAAATATTTCATCGTTGGTCGGAATATACTCCGAAAAGCTACTTTTTGCATACGGTCGAATTAGGACTCGGGACCACTTCCATTGAGTTCGAAACGCCATTTGCGATCTTTTTAAGTATAAACTTTGATATGTTTGGAGATAGTAGAATTTTGCTACTTTTTCCACTTAGGGCTTTGGTCTTGTTTCAGCTCATTAGACCCAAGCTTGACCCCTCGTCTCTTCATTACCTTACTTCTATTTCCTAATACTCAAGCTTTTACAACAATGGAGAGAGGAATGGGAAATTAAAACTCCAAGCCCTAGTTTTCTTTTGCAATTCAAGTTCTAGCTCCAAACTAATAGAAGAAGCTTTGGTAAGCCTCCTCTTCTTCTTCTCCAACTCATTCTCTTATCAATTTCAGAAATTCCTAAACCTAACTTAGGAAATGTTTCTCTTTTTAGCCTAGATTCAAGCTTGTTGAGTTGGAATTGAAGAGTGATTGTCATTGCCATTGTTCTATAGCTTCTTCATCCTTGTTTTTGTGTAAAAAGGTGAGATTTTTATCTCACATCTTAGTCTATAATTATCTTCGATTGTTAGGTATGAATTCTGTTAACGCTAAAAAGTAAACATTAACACCCGGTGTGTGTAATAGAATTGTGAAAGCACCACCCGTTGGTACGGGAACAAAATATAAGCTGAAAATAGCAGAAAAGCAGTAAATGAACAACAGATTTATAGTGGTTCGGCCCGTAATTGAGCCTACGTCCACTTTATAGTCTTTTATTGCTGATTTGGTTACAATTTGATACAATATCCTTCAAAATACAATACAACTTGATCATCAAAGCACTCTTGACTACTAGCTCAATCTTTGATGATGAAACTCGACGAATCCGTGTTGGATGTAAGGAGTTCTTCTCGAAGCTTGTTGTAGTGTCATGAATGCTTGAAGATCTTTGATTGCTGAATGAGAGGAGACTTCGACAGCGTAACGGCGCTTGAAGAAATGAATGGCCAAAAGTCCCCCTCATGTTGGAAACGGTGGCCTATTTATAGGAGCTGATTTCTAAGAAGAAAATTCGCCTAAGTCTTAGGTCGCGTACGACCTTAGTTAAGTCGTAGGTCGCGAGCGACCTAAGCTAGGTCGCAGTCTCCTTGCGGCTTAAGAGATTAGCTGGTGAAGCAGTACTTGGCTTTATTTGATCAAGTGGTAGGTCGCAGGCGAGTTAAGGAATAGCTGTGGGAGCTCTAGGTCGTTGAAGCCCTAGCTCGTTAGCCTCTTAGGTCGCAAAGTCTTCTATAGTTAGGTCGCAAACCTTTCCTGTAGTTAGGTCGCAAACCTTTCTTAAGTCCTTAGGTCGCAAAGTCTTCTGTTGTTAGGTCGCAAACCTTTCTTAAGTCCTTAGGTCGCAAACCTCTCCCAAGTCCTTAGGTCGCAAACTTCTCCCAAGTCCTTAGATCGCAAGGTCTTCTGTTGTTAGGTCGCAAACCTTTCTTAAGTCCTTAGGTCGCAAACTTCTCCCAAGTCCTTAGGTCGCAAACTTCTCCCAAGTCCTTAGGTCGCAAGGTCTTTCCGTTCTTAGGTCGCAAGCCTTTCTGAGTCGCAGAGTTCTATAGGTCGTGGAGTTCTTTAGGTCGCGAACTCCTCTTAGGTCGTTAATTTCTAGGTCGCTGAGATAAAGGAATTAATATTTGCCCCTCGAGGCATATGACTATGCCATAGGTCGTATGCTTCGACTCACCCTTGCTAAGTCGCGAACGACCTAGAACTTTGCACGCCTGTTCGCCTCCCATTCTCAGCTTCATATAAATTGGCTAGGTCGCAACTTCTTCCTCACCCTACTGTTTTGAGCCTCCATCGCCATTAACAATTTTTCGAGCTTCCCAAGACAAATTTGACCCATTCAGTTGACGATTCTTCCTCGCCAATCATAATTCGTAAGTGGATCAGTTTTTATTCGTCCATAACCATTACTCGATCATGAATCGTTGTTACCTATCCTGAGCTTAATTTTGTGCACTGTGCTTTCCGAACGGTGGTTTCCAATGACTTTTTTTTTGTCAATTGATGGGTTGTGGTGATTCGCGATCGTACGAAAGCTTTTACTATGGATCTTCGGGGTTTGCAGTTGATTTGCGGTATGTTGAGGTAGAATGAAGGGGAAGATGAATTCTTTTGAACTGGCGGTATTGGGTTATCGGATCCGAAATGATGTTGCTTGGAGAGGAAGTCAACAACCTACCAGATTTAAACGACCTAAGAGTTAGGTCGTGTGGGAACGCTTAGCGACCTAAGCCTTTGCGATCTGACAACATTTTCGACCTAGAGAGTCTTCAACCTAAGAACAATTGTGCACGACCTAGGACTTAGAGAAAATTGCCTCATCTTAATTCATTCAGTTGCAACGTGTGACCTACAAAAACCTTTGACCCACAATAGGTCGCTGAACGACCTAATACTTAGGCAATTTTCACAGTCCTGAACTTTTAATCTGAACAACACGACATAAGAACGCTGCAACCTGTGTTAGGTCGTGAGCGACCTAACACTTAGAACTTTGAGTAGAATTTGACTGATATTTTGAATTTGAATTGCTTTGGACTTTGTATTTCTTTTCAGATTGCCTTAACTTTAACGCTGATAACATGTTTAGAAGCAACATTCACAGAAAAATGGGACGAATATACTGCCATTGATTGCCCACATCAAACGACAGATTAGTTGACAAAGAATATCAAACTTAAATGAACTTTGTGAATGAAATGCTGTGAACTAACAAATCTAAGTGAAGTATTAAAGCAAAATTGAAATGATCAACTAAAGCTGATTTATTTGCATCAACACAACACTGTTTTTGGACTTAAGATATCAAGCCCTGAAACTTTATAACTGACAAGTATCAATTAGTTTAGTTTCATTTACATTTGCTTGTTATTGCATTAGTTTTGCACAACACTTCACTCTTTTTTAGGAAACGTGCACCTTAATATTTGATCGTCCAGTTCCTTGTGTAGAATGGCATCTCAACAAGAGGACTTGGAAATAGCTGGAGAAGCTTTTCCAATTGCTACTCCACTAAACGACCCTCCGGAAAGGACTCCTACCACTCTGAGTCATAAAGTCTTCCGTCAATTATGCATCCAATTTGGCATTGCCGAAGCTGACGCTTTGTTCCCTGGGATAAACGACACTGCTGATAGGCCGCCCCGTGGCTTTGTCGCAGTTAACCGTCAGATGTGTTCGAGTGGAGCCATTCCCCCATTTAACGACTGTCTTCGAGAACTTCTCCTTCGGCTATCTATTTCTCCCTTTCAACTACACCCTAATGGATACTCCATCCTGCTGGGATTGTGTGTGCTTTTCAGGAGAACGTTGGACCGTTTTCCCACTTTTGCCGAAATTCGCTTCTTGTGTACATTTGCAAAGAACAAAGACCATCCCTCTATCATACTTGTAAGGAGTGCCAGGAACTGTAAACTAATTCTGGACTTGCCCGAAAGTGCCCATGGATTCTTGACTCAATTCTTTTACGTTCGCTGTCCTCCGGGATTTTATGCCATCTGGAGAGTCGGAAGTAAGATTGCCTTTCACCGATTCGTTTTCTAGATTTTTCAGAATTCGAACCGTCAAATGCTTAATTCCATTCTTTCTTTTTGCAGCACTTCCTTCTCTTCTTCGAGATACCATCCACAAGTCGATTTTAGATACTTTGAGTGCCGTTGATGCTGAAGAGAGGAGTGCCAAATTCTTGCTGAAAGATGAATTTCTGCACCAGTTTGGTCTTTTACATCCTTCTAGATCGACTCAGATTCATGAAATTTCTAGTTCTGATGCGGAAACGTTGGTTGCTTCGGGCTCTCAAGAAGAGGCCTCGAATGCCCCAACTTCTGTAGAAGAAATTGCATCAAAAGCACCCGTCGTAGAGGCTGCTTTGATAAAATGTTCCGCACCCATCGATGTCGTAGGGTTAGCCAGCAAGTCGGCACTTGCCCCAATTATTGAGGAGGAAGAGAATCCTCGAGTTTCTGAGAAATCAATTGATATGGAAGTTGAAAAGGAGAAGTCTGCTGAGCTCCAGGGTGATGACACTTTTGATGGCTTGAGCGATATCATGATAACTTCTCAAGAGCTTTTCGGGGATAATAATCCAAAAGTGACTTCTCCCGTTGTTGAAGCGACTTCCACCCTAAAACAAACCCTGACGCCTACTATGCCAGTCGTCTCTGTTTCCACACTAAAGCGTGGTCTGTAGTTTAACGCATGTAGCTTGCACGCCGCACACACTTAGGATTTTCCAGCACTTATAAGCATTTATCTTCTTTTTCTGGAAATTTCTAAACTTTACTTCTTTTCCATTTTTCAGATTCTCCGATGGGACGTACCGGCTCATACTACGACAACTTTCGGCGCTACGGAGGGCCTGATTCTTATGATTATGGACGTTATCTTCCCTCCCTAAAAGAATCCGACGAAGAGTGTGCAGCTAGAAAAGCTCAAGAAAGGCGTGCTTACGAAGAGCAGCAAAGAAGGAGAGACGATGACTCTCATAAAAGAAAATATCATGATGACAAAGGGAAGAAGCATGCTACCGATGACCCAAGTAAACGGGTTAAACTTGATGAGAAGGACGCGTCTGAAATTTCTGAAAAAACTGACGCTCCTATCCCTTCTGATACTCCGGCCGGCTCTCCTCCTCTAAAGAAGTCTGATATTCAAACAATCATTAACAGGCCACAATATCAAGTTAAAGACGGCCCTCCAACGCTTCAGAGCCGATTTCCAAATTGGTGCCTAAAAGGAGTGCGCTTTGACCTGGATTTGGTTCCGATTGATAAGCAAGACATGCTTAAAAGTCTTGACGCGGTCAGACTTAATATCGAGAGGATGTCGGAATGGCAGAAACTTATCGACGAACTCCAAAGGGTTAACCACATAAATCTTGAGGCGATGATGACCATGGAGAATGATAAATCAGAATGGGACAAATGGTGTAAGCAACATGATGCGGAGATGACAAGCATTGCAGACGACAACGCAAAGCTTGCATCTGAAGTCAAGCGACTAAAGGAAGATCTGGCCTCATCTTCTGCATCGCACACTCAAAAGGAAGAAGTCTTTCAGAAGCAAGTGCGGGATGCACATGCTGCGCAAAGGGACGCCGAAATGAAGCTTGCAGCTGAGCAGCACATTACTGAGAAATATCGCACAGAAAATACTGAGCTGCGGGGAACAATTGTGTCCCAAAATGCAGAGATTGAGATGCTGAAAGCTAAGCTTCTTAAAGTTGAGAAGGAGCGTGATGACGCGGTCGCTGGACAAGTTGCGGCCGAAGAGTCTCACGACGCCACTAAAGCTAGCATCGATTCTACTCTATTTGACTTCTACATGCACAGCGTTTTGGGCCGTGGCAGCCTTTCATTCTTGGGTCCCAAATATGAGATTACACTTGCTGAAGTTTGGGAGACCATACTTGATACATTTGCCGGTTATGCGGAAGCAGACCTTGTAGCGCTTTATCTAGATGATGAAGCACGTGATGCGCTTATTAGAGGCAAAGAGCAACTTGCCGAAGCTAGAGCCGGGACAGTGGTAGAGGAACATCCAGAAAAGACAACATCACTACCTGCCCCTGTCCATACTTCAACTTCGACTGATGTTGATATCATCGGTTCTAGTTCTCAATCTCCACTTGCTGCAAAAGATGCTGAAGCTAAACTCGATACTTCTGAGACTCCTCTTTCCCAAATTGAAGAGAAGAGCCAGGAAGAAACTGAGGCTGATAAATATGAAATTGAACTTGCGAAGTCAACTCCTCCAGGTAACTTTGGCGAAGTTCCGGGTCTAATGAACCAGTTATTTGATTTAACCGAGTTTGATGACCTTCTTACTTGTTACTTGAACTTTGGTGAACCGATACCTTCTCTATTTTCAGAAGATGTTGATTTTAACTTCTTTTCTTCTACAGCGGAGGCACCAAACACTGCACAAGTTTCCACTCCTTCAGTTGACGTCCCTCCATCTTTACAGGTTACTCCTCCTTCTGCTTCCCAGCCGGGATCACAGGCAGAGAAAATCGAAGCCCTTCAAGGCCTGGATGACCCGGCAGCTTCGCAGGAACAGAAGGCGGAGGACCTTGAAGACGTCGAGAAGACCCCGGAGCAGTCCCTTGATGATGACACGAAGCTTTCAACACTGCTTGTTACTCCGGGGAGCGAATCTTCTTCAAAGAGGAAGGGGAAGCGTGGCATAAGGAAGAAGAAGAGAAGTGCTTCAACTGGGGATGAAGCAGAAGTTGATCCAGCCGCGCCTTTTTCTCCTTCTGCCCCGACCCGTTCACAACGACTCCAAAAACTAATCATTAGGCCGGGGAAAGGCTCCAAAGGTGGCGAGAAGAAGGAATAACAAGCTAGATTTTCTACTCCTTACTTTTGCTTTTTGCATGTATCGACCGGGGATTGTGCGGGTACCGGTCCCTGCTTTTGCTTTTTGAGATATCTGCACATGTAAAGAATTTTCATAGTACTAAATAAAACAATTATTTTACTTGTACAAACTCTTGTGTATGTGAGAATGCATCTGTTTTTTTTATTTTTAGTGTAGAACAAACGATTCTTTTTACTTGTGCAAACTTTTTGTCTGCGTTTGAGAATGCATTTATTCCACATTATCTATTTTTCATGATATTGTGATGAACTCGCGGTATGTTGCTTGTATATTACTTTGTTCATGTAACTGAATCGTATAGTATTGCCCCCATACCGCAAGTGCATTGCAATATTCCTAGCTTTTTCAAGACTGATACTCTTATTCCAGAGAATAACTATTCCGCTTTTAAGGGAAGAATCATTCTGCTTTTAAAAAAGTATATCTCGTCTTTCGAGAAGTTTTTTACTTTCTCTTTCCTTCTGAAGAACACTTCAACTTTTGGGGATGATCACTTTTATTTGTTAAAAGCGAATTTTCCTACGCGGTGAAATGAGCTTCCGAAGAAGGTTTTGATTTTTGTGCCCCAGTAAAGGGGTTATTTTTGGTACTTCAAGCAAAGTGAAGTACGCCTCTGCAGAGGTCTTTTGGTCTCTGAAGAGAAGCAATTTTGGTCTCCGAAGAGAAGCAATTTTGGTCTCCGAAGAGAAGCAATTTTGGTCTCCGAGGAGAAGCAATTTTGGTCTCCGAAGAGAAGCGATTTTGGTCTCCTAGGAGAAGCAATTTTGGTCTCCGAAGAGAAGCGATTTTGGTCTCCGAAGAGAAGCAATTTTGGTCTCCGAGGAGAAGCAATTTTGGTCTCCGAAGAGAAGCGATTTTGGTCTCCAAGGAGAAGCAATTTTGGTATCCGAAGAGAAGCGATTTTGGTCTCCGAGGAGAAGCAATTTTGGTCTCCGAAGAGAAGCGATTTTGGTCTCCGAAGAGAAGCAATTTTGGTCTCCGAGGAGAAGCAATTTTGGTCTCCGAAGAGAAGCGATTTTGGTCTCCGAGGAGAAGCGATTTTGGTCTCCGAAGAGAAGCAATTTTGGTCTCCGAAGAGAAGCGATTTTGGTCTCCGAAGAGAAGCAATTTTGGTCTCCGAGGAGAAGCAATTTTGGTCTCCGAAGAGAAGCGATTTTGGTCTCCGAGGAGAAGCGATTTTGGTCTCCGAAGAGAAGCAATTTTGGTCTCCGAGGAGAAGCGATTTTGGTCTCCGAAGAGAAGCGATTTTGGTCTCCGAGGAGAAGCAATTTTGGTCTCCGAAGAGAAGCAATTTTGGCATTTCAGCTCTGGTGAAGTGGGTCTCCGAAGAGAAGCATTTTGCACTTCTACACGGGTGAAATGTGCCTCCGAAAAGGGCTTTTTAGCATTTCATCACTGGTGAAGTGGGTCTCCGAAGAGAAGCATTTTGCACTTCTACACGGGTGAAATGTGCCTCCGAAAAGGGCTTTTGCCTCCAAAGAGGTCTTGAAATTGCCTGGAAGTTACTTTCTCATGGTTGAGTGGATCCACGGGGCGGACGCAAGTTGCTTGATTGGATGTTCGTTTGCACAAACGATCGCAATCAATTAACAAGGGCCCTGTTCCTTCAGCTTGGGAAGGTGCCCCTCCGGTGGTTCCACCAATCTTGTTATTGAGAGAAGCACTTTCATTTATTGGCGTGCCTCGTTAGAGGGCTTTGTTGACCTTTGGGAAGGAGTATCGGTTGGTTGGTGTGCCAGGAAGGTTGCCTCTTAGGGGCGAGTAGATCCACGGGACGGACGCAAGCTGCCTGATCGGATGCATCACGATCAGTCAACAAGGGCCCTGTTCCTTCTGCTTGGGAAGGTGTCCCTTTGGTGGTTCTACCGGCCCTTTTATTGAGGAGCAAAATTCCTTTTGGTTGCTTCCGTGCTTGCTTGGCCATGTTCTCCCATCATCTGCCCATTAGCGATCTTTTACTATCATTTCCAAGCGTATCTTCATTCCTTTTGTAAGTAAATTGCCTTGTCCGAAGAAGTGGACTTCACTGTTGAATAACTTCATGGGACAAACGCGGGTTACCTAGCTGGATGTCTGTTCATATTGACAATCACAACTGGTTAACGAAGGCTTGCCCCAGTGAAGTTGCCAACTTTTTATGTGAGGTAATTCTTGTATAGGATTTGAATATGGAATTCTTTGTGGCTTGGTATTTGCTTTAATAAATGATTTGTAAGGCTCGCTTAGCTTTGCGATGGGTGAGCTTTGCTTTAATGACCTGCAATATTAGATCGACATTTTAGCAATACATTTAGAGTATTTACACATCGAAATATAACAGGCATTTTATAATAGAAAACACAGAATGCATAGTTTTTCATTATTCAGTCACGCTGATTTCTCAGTGGTTTACAATGCGGAAGTTATACATCCATCATCATTTTTTACAAACTTAAGCAAAGTTGTTAAGCAAAAAAAATGGATGCTAGTGATTGTTGTTTCAGAATCTCCGGACTAATTTTCCATTTGCACTAGATTTGCAGCTTCGGATTTATATGCCAGAGAAAGTGAAAGATGCCCCAGTTGCAGTTTTGTGGACAATTAGCAGTCGTCCCAACTTCTGCCTGCTGGGTGTGGACCTCCTGTGACAACATTAATGATAAGCTTTTCTGAATCTTGCACTACAGTGTTGTTGAGAGAATCGGATTGATGGGTAGGACATTGTTGATCCCGAGTGGATGAGGTTGGAGCGACTCCGCTTCTCTTAACGTATTGTTGGAGTTTACCCTGCTCCAGCAATTCTTCAATCACATTCTTTAATTGGCGACATTGGTCAGTGTCATGGCCAGGTTGATTGTGAAATTGGCAGAATTTTCCATTACGCTTTGCACCTCTCGTCATCTCAGGTGGCTTAGGATACCTGACAACGTCTTTTGTTGCAAAAAAGATATTTCTTGGTGTATCAGTTAAAGGAGTATAATCCGAAGGATTAAAGCGGCGAGGTTTCTTTTCATTTCCCTGGCTCTTTCCTCCTTCATTCTCCCTTCTCTGACTTTCAGATTCTCTTTTATTAGATGGGACATTGTTATTAATAGTTTGGGCAGCAACCACTTTCGATGTCGTAGAAAGGCTTTCAAGGCGAATGAACTCGTCGGCCTTCTAATAAAATTTATCAAGTGAGTTCGGTTCCTTCATCTTTAGCCATATCCCAAATTTGCTCGATTTATCAATGGCTCGCATCAAATAAGTCAGGATCATGCGTGGTTTCGCATTTTCTACTTCGGCTAAAGCTATATTGAAACGGCTCAAGAAAGATTTGATTGATTCTCCGGGCGCTTGTTCAATGTTAGACAGTGACATTATATCCTTAGCTTTTGAAGCATACAATCTGAACTGTTCTTTAAACTTTTGCGTTAAGTCGGAGAACCTATCTACAGACCGAACTGGAAACTTTGTGAACCAAAGTAAAGCCACA
The DNA here is from genome assembly GCA_030737815.1 of Allium fistulosum. Classification (NCBI taxonomy): domain Eukaryota; kingdom Viridiplantae; phylum Streptophyta; class Magnoliopsida; order Asparagales; family Amaryllidaceae; genus Allium; species Allium fistulosum. The sequence continues at coordinate 530,051,017 of CM060908.1, read as the reverse complement.
CCTTCCAGGTATACTGGAAAGTATCGACACTTGATCTCGTCTGATGCTCTTGCCCCGGTCATATGCCAATCGTATTTGTATAGGAAATGATTAGGGTCACTCGTTCCCCTATAGGCTTGAATAGTAGGAGGTGCAAATTTCCTTGGAAACTCCGCTTTCAGGATCCTTTCAGTAAACGGAGTTCTGCTTGGTGCAAATCCCCAGTCGCTCTCATCCTCTTCCCTTTGCATGCTCTCTTTCATGATGCGGCTAACCATTTCAGACAGATACTCTTTATTGTTCAAAGACACCTCTGGGCAAGCATCAGTTCTTCCCTCGAAAGTTTGCCTGGGCATATGTTCATGACAAGTTGGTTGCGGCATAGAACCATCAGCTTGGAAAGGTGGCATTTCAGGAAGAGTAGTTTGATGGTTTTCTGGTTGACGATTTGCCCCGAGCAGAGCAGTTAACCTATCCATCATCAAAGCGTTTTGGGTTTCAATCTGTTGGTATAATCCAGACACTGCATCATCTAATTCAGCCCCGGTGACTCCAACGGTTGGAGTTGCTTGGTCTGTTGTTAGGGAAGCGGAAGTCCCTTCGTGAGCATTTCCGGATCTGATAGGTCTACCTCTTCTTCCAGGAGCCATTATTTCGGATCTGGTTTTTAAGAGAAGTTCTTTTTATGGATCTTTGCGAAGCAATGGTGGACGATCGCCTGAGTTCAGTTCTCAGTGAAAGCACCAAAATGTTAACGCTAAAAAGTAAACATTAACACCCGGTGTGTGTAATAGAATTGTGAAAGCACCACCTGTTGGTACGGGAACAGAATATAAGCTGAAAATAGCAGAAAAGCAGTAAATGAACAACAGATTTATAGTGGTTCGGCCCGTAATTGAGCCTACGTCCACTTTATAGTCTTTTATTGCTGATTCGGTTACAATTTGATACAATATCCTTCAAAATACAATACAACTTGATCATCAAAGCACTCTTGACTACTAGCTCAATCTTTGATGATGAAACTCGACGAATCCGTGTTGGATGTAAGGAGTTCTTCTCGAAGCTTGTTGTAGTGTCATGAATGCTTGAAGATCTTTGATTGCTGAATGAGAGGAGACTTCGACAGCGTAACGACGCTTGAAGAAATGAATGGCCAAAAGTCCCCCTCATGTTGGAAACGGTGGCCTATTTATAGGAGCTGATTTCTGAGCAGAAAATTCGCCTAAGTCTTAGGTCGCGTACGACCTTAGTTAAGTCGTAGGTCGCGAGCGACCTAAGCTAGGTCGCAGTCTCCTTGCGGCTTAAGAGATTAGCTGGTGAAGCAGTACTTGGCTTTATTTGATCAAGTGGTAGGTCGCAGGCGAGTTAAGGAATAGCTGTGGGAGCTCTAGGTCGTTGAAGCCCTAGCTCGTTAGCCTCTTAGGTCGCAAAGTCTTCTGTAGTTAGGTCGCAAACCTTTCCTGTAGTTAGGTCGCAAACCTTTCTTAAGTCCTTAGGTCGCAAAGTCTTCTGTTGTTAGGTCGCAAACCTTTCTTAAGTCCTTAGGTCGCAAACCTCTCCCAAGTCCTTAGGTCGCAAACTTCTCCCAAGTCCTTAGGTCGCAAGGTCTTCTGTTGTTAGGTCGCAAACCTTTCTTAAGTCCTTAGGTCGCAAACTTCTCCCAAGTCCTTAGGTCGCAAACTTCTCCCAAGTCCTTAGGTCGCAAGGTCTTTCCGTTCTTAGGTCGCAAGCCTTTCTGAGTCGCAGAGTTCTATAGGTCGTGAAGTTCTTTAGGTCGCGAACTCCTCTTAGATCGTTAAGTTCTAGGTCGCTGAGATAAAGGAATTAACAAATTCCTAACGCTTATTCTTGTGCAATTGATTTTGGTTTGGATTGATTTGGTGTATATTCCAATTTTTGGTGTATTGAAATCAAAATCTATGAAAATCCTTTTATGGATATTTGGACATTGATATTTGAGGCGTGTCGAAGAGCCGTTAAGGCTGAGTTATCGCTTGGCGTAAATCCTTAGTCGTTGTCGCTCGATCGATCGCTTCCGATATTCATTTGGCCATTTTTGGTCTAGGTTCAGGGAATGCCCTGAACCCTAGTTTCAGACGTCTGAAACGTTAGATTTAGACGTCTGAATATTATAATGGGAAGATTTTTATTCCCAGATTAAGACATTTGAATCTATCGTTTCAGACGTCTGAATTGGTTCGTTTTGAACCAGAAAGGAAATAGGCTAATAAGTGCCTATTTCAGACGTCTGAATCTTTATTTCAGACGTCTGAATTTGTTCTGGAAAATATTTTATTTTGCAGATTCAGACGTCTGAATCCTTGATTTCAGACGTCTGAATCTGCAGTCTTTTGCCTATTTGCCTTTTGAGCTTGAATTTCCAACTTTAATCGATTCGTGTTGATTCCTTTTTTGTTGTTATCATTTATTATCGGCTTTGATGACGTTTTCTTCATGATTTTTGGGAATATCCATTTTGATGGATTCGATATCGATTTCTTTGGATTTGATTCACATCTTCGAATGTGGATTTTTGTGACTTATTGTTTCTATAATCATTTTGTGATTTGTCACTTCAAAATACAAAGGTTTATATGCTAGTAGTAAATATTCAAACTCTTTTACAAAGATGATTTCACTCTATTTTTAATATAAAGCTCCTTTATAAAACCATTTTCTAATCTATTAGTATATACAAACCTTTACCTCATTCGTATGAGAAAATATAATTAAATGGCTTAGCAAAACAAGTGGTATGAAACGCTTGCGTTTACTTCGTCGGTTAATTTTTGGACTTGTTCGATTGAAAATCTAATGACAATTTTCGAGTGGAAATCTACAATTTGTTCGTAAATATTTGAGTTAAGCTAGTGGTTATGGGACATGAAGCTAAACTCTTATATTTACTGGCTTAGTGTAATCGACACTTTTATTGATCGATGATGATCATTTTGTGATTTAGACTAGCGATGTGCGATGTCTATTTGTTTGCGAGGGAGACTAAACCCCGTTTCTGTGGAACTTCGGTTTAATTTGGCGGGGTAGCGACCCGTGGTCTTCGGACCGTTTGTGGAGCTTCGGCTCAATATTTATGGTTAGCGACCATGGAATAGCGTTCCATTTATGATACACGTGTTGGTGAGTTTTCATGCTCCCGTTTGTGATAGGCCCCCCCCTTTTTGATTTCTGGATTTCTTGTTGTGATTTCTGGAATTTGTGTTTCACCTCCTTTTGTGATTGGCAATGATATGTTTGCCAATATTTGATGTTTGGTAAATAAAATAAAGAATGTGAAGTTCTTTTTGATGCTTTGAGATTTCTTGAGATATTGTATGATTTTGTTGTTGTTTAAAACATACTTGTCACAGCTTGACACGATTGTTATCATACGTTATTATTGTATCTCTGCTTATATCTCATTCCTTTATCTGATATTTATAGCCAGACTGATCCATTTATTATTTTCTTATTAAATAATACTCGGTTCAGACCGAGATGTTACAGGTGCTTCTGCTTGACTCCTCGTCGGGGATTATTATTCTGACTTTTGGCTAACTACATTACATTTGTAGTTTTTGTTGTTATACATTCGAGATATTGACTCTATGATGTATACACATTCTTTTGTCTAGCACTTGTATCTATTCTTTTGTGATATTGTGGATCTTATTTGACCACTACTCTGATGTACACTTTTAAGTGTTATATATTCATATCTATTTCCGCCTTTGTGATATGAATGTCTGTGACTGATTTATGTTACATTTATTTCTATATTTGTTTTCGAAGTCCATTTAGCCACTGTTTAGTAGCTTTGAGTTTGTATCAGTATGTCGGACTTCCTCTTGAGATAAAAAGTTATATTTTTATCTGGCATATCGGTACTCACACAAAGCAATTATACAGATGGTCGCTCCTCAATGGCCTTATTCTCCATGCTAGTTGACGGCATTACTCAGTAGTGTCCTTGCCTAGCGTGGGTATAGAGGTGGGGCGTCACAGTTACGTAACGACCTGGATTTTTTGACCCTAAAAAATTCAACAAATGTCCACTATATTACACGCTGAGAAATCGAATGCCGAAAAACCCAATTGTTTAGGAAAAAGAAGAAGGAAGAAGATAAGAAAAAAAAAGAAAACTAAACAACACAGAATCTCACAGCGGAACAAATAATCTATAATACACCATAAATCTTTACAAAAAAACATAACTGTAATATATGTATATACAGACATCAATCAGATTATACTAACCTATTTCAGCCTGGACAGTTATAACAGTCTATCCTCACAAATGTTGATAAACACAACAAGCGAAAAATAACCATCTACGTGAATACGTCTTTGGGCCTCTAACTCGTCTCTTGAAGTTCCAAGTATCCAAACTAATATGTAATATGCTCGGTCTGACCTGAGTATTATAATAAAATAACACCCGAGTCGGCATGGAAAACCAGCGTGAGAAAAAACACCTAACTGGATTTTAAAGATATAAACATCTTTGAAAATCATAGGTATCTCGTAAGTACATACCGTACATAAACACGACGGGTTTTTACCTTATGAGAACCAAAACCATTTCATATGAAATTATCAGATATTATAATAGGGTCTAGATAAAAATTATTAATCTTAGCCGAAATTGTTACATTAAATAAATTCCAGCATAATTGGTATACAAATAAAACCGTAAAGGCTCGTACTGGAGAATGGGCTACCGGTGTACCGCCCGTCACGGTTCATCTCTAAATGAAATAACACCGAGAACCTCGCCTGCTTCCCCTGCCAACACAGGGCCGACCTACCACTTGACTAGTACTACCAAATATGATTACCCCTCCGTTAATGTGCCCCAAAGCATACAAATGAGAGATAATAGCGACTCTAGATAGGGATGATCATACCCTACTTGGGAGCAACCCACTTAGCCCTACTGCATCTTCCCTGTTTTAGTCATTCCCGATTGATGAGGCTTGAAGTTACGTTTTACCTTTATATAGCACTTCCCACTTGGAATACTAATAATACCTTTCAGGCAAAGTGCAATACCCGCATTCATCCATACAAGTTCGTTCTGGGACTGAACGAAACACGTGAGAGCTCCATCTCCAAAATTCCATCATCTTCAAGATGTCTTCACTTCGAAACACATTCGTTGGATCGAAGTGGTTTTCGGGCAACATACCCGATCCCGGTCTCTTCGAACAACTTTCGATAATTCATGGTAAACTCAACCCCGGTCCTTTAGGAAATAAATAGTCATGGAGAAGATCGGAGATCACCTCGTGACCGTTAGTGGACGTATTTCCTAATCATTGTCGCAATGAGATTTATGCACACAGTACAACATCACCGAAGATTACTGTGCCATATAGCTCATGTGTTCCTTCTAGATATTTCCAAAGTTATGTTTGGATCCAATTTCGATAGTCGATTATTTTACTATTGAATAACAAACATTCAAACAAAGATTTATTACATAGGTGAATCCAACATCTGTTAAGCACATAGGTAACCACTAGCTTCCTTTTAATAAATCTTTCATTCGTTTGAAAACACTTTAAGTTACTTGTACAAAAATACTTTTACAAAGGTACGTCCCCATAGCCCTATATTTTCAATACTTAGAAAATATCCATATACTTATCTCAACGATATAAGTATATCTAGAAAATTGAGAAAGGTTTTCTTTTTATTCGATTCTCAAATCATTTAAAAATTCCTTACAATTCTCCAAACCCATTTATAAACCATTTTATAAATCTCCGAAAACCATTTACATTCCTTTTTCAAATTCATATGCTTACAAACTAGTTGTACATTTCAAAAATCATTTAAAAGCCATTATAAATCAATAAACCATATATAAAACTCCTTTTATGAACCCGTTTCTAAAATTCATTTATAAATATCTAACAATTTATAAACTCTTTTACATTGTAAATAATCTTCCCTTAAGTCTTCAAAACCATTTTATAAATTTCTTTATAACATCCAAATCTTTCAATTCAATTTATAGTCTCGAGAAACATTTATAAATAATTAAAAGGGAGCGTTTGGCATACAACCCACATATTTGCTTATTTTTCTGCATTTTTTCAGAATAATTGCAGCTATATCCGCAAGTACTCATAATAATGGCATATGAAAGTAAAATTAATGAATACTTGCTAAAAAACACTTGCAGCTTCAACATATAATATTATTATTTTTTGCAAAAATACTTAATATATATGCAGTATTATAAACAAATATTCTCAAATTTGCATATTTTCTGCAATTATTAAGAATAATTGCTGCCATAACTGCAATTATTCCTAATATTTGCAGAAAAAAGTAAAAATATTCATAATATTTGCATTAGATTTTTTAATGCAAAAATTGACACCATTTGAAGTTTTTTATGCAAGTATTTTCAATATTTGCATATTTTTCTACAAATATTAACAATACATGCAGAAATATTGCAAATATTGGAATATTTATATATGTTTATGCATGTATTTTCACTAATTGCAGTTTCCAATGCATATATTTGCAAGTATTCTCTGTAAATGCAGTTTTTATAGATGTATCCTTAATTATGAAGATAAAATTCATCTTCCTAATGCAATATATTGAAATTAATAATTGTAGAGAAAAATTCTTACAGAAATGCATATTTATATGCAAAAATTTCCAATATTTGCCGACTTTTCTGCAATTATTCTAATATTTGCACCAATGTCTGCAAATATTCTTAAAAATTGTAGATTTTTCAGCAGTTATTTCCTATTGTATTCGTAATATTTGCACAAACTTCTGCAATTATTAAGAAAAATTACAGATTTTTAAGATATAAATGCAAATTATTCAGAAGAATTGCAAACATACATGCAATTATACATAATAATTGCATACATCTCTACAACTATTTTGAATAAATGCATACAAAGATGAATACAAATGATTTTAAGGGAATAATTGCTGATTTTTCAGCAAGTGTATATTATGAATATATGCTAAATTTTAAATGAATAATTGCAGAGGTAAATTCCTAAATAAAAGCGTACTTATATGCAAATATTCCCAATATTTACTGACTTTTTATAATTATTATGAAAATTTGCACCAATGTCTGCAGATAATCTTAAAAACTGCTGATTTTCCAGCAACTATTAAAAATATTTGCAGGAAAGAACTGTATGAATGTTATTCTATGTAAAATGTGCAGTATTTATGCGTGTAACTTCAAATATCAAACTGCAACCATTTGTCATTATAATTAATGAATTTAAACATCAAAACAACACCAACAATCCATAAAAAATAAAAAACAATTCATATTTTGGTAAACAAGATTGATTCGTCTTCAAATAGTTGCTATTTTTTATTGAAATCGAGAATTAAACACTTGTCCGAAGAAAACTCTGCTCGGCTTTCAATTTGATCAGAAAAAACTTATGAAGAAGAAGAACCACGGCTCGACTTTGAATCGTAGGGGTAATTTAGGGAAAAAATAGGCGTAAAACATAAACAGGGACGTAGAAAGTATGTTTTTTTTGACAAAGACCGGCTTTGAATTAAGTTTGGTTTTAGGGATGTGTGCGTAATATTCACTAATTAAAATCATTTACTTCAAAACATTGTTATATAATAATAATTATTAACAATGAACATTATAAATTAATGAAAATCATTAACTTTTAATATCTTAAAATAATAATTAATCATTCCAAAATATTGTTTAAGAAATAATAATAACTAATCTTTACCATTTTATAAATAATAATATTTTATTTCAAAACCTTATTAATAACGCTTATTATTAATTCCAAACCATAATTATTCTTGAGTAATAAATCTTTCAATTTATTAACCTTTTTATAAATTCTTAAATTATTTTAAATATAAACAAATATCTTTTAAACAATATCAAAAAAATTAAATAACTTTAAAATAACATTAATATGATTATACAACTTCAAAACAACTTTAATATAATAAAATAACTTTACAATAATATTATTATAATTAACTAACTTTAAAATAATATTAATATAATGAAATAGATAATCATTAAAACAAAATATTTCCGAAATACAATTTTGGATTTAAAAATCATTTCTTGTCTCCAAAAACCAATTCCGAATAAATCGGTAATTTATAGTATTTTTAAAATACTAATTTGAGGCCAATAGCCACCCAGCACTTAACCAATATCGATATTGATTTTCTATTACTACTGGGTTTTAGTTTTCAACATATAACAATGTTATAACCACAGTGTCCACAATCAGTTTCATTTTTCAATAATCCATATAATAGAAATATTATGGAACAATTCAACCATATCGAGGAATCCCGTTGGATCCCTCCAACCTGTCCCCCTGCAACACATATATATGTAATTAAATCAACAGTTGTGAGGAATCCTGCTGGATCCCTCCGACCTATTTCCCCTGCATCACCAATGTTATATAATCATAAAATATAAATCAACCGCTTCGAGGCGGTATTCGTATACAATGGGTCATCCGCTCTTACACGGGAACGTATTAGGGTCTCATCCGCTCCAATAGGCGGTAATATATCCAAACCAACTAATAAATATAATAATACATCGAAAAATTCATTCAATAATTTTTATCAACTATATATCATACTAGTTATCCAAAAAGGTGAGTTGAATCCACCAAAATTTTCTGCTGTCGCCGAGGTGTTCAGGTTTGGAACTTAAATTGAACGACGTCCAATTTTAGCCTAAATTTTGATAGTGTCTAAATTAATTTAAACCAGTTCCATCTCGAAGCATTCATCTTTGCGAGCGCAAAGCAAAAAAATTCATCTTGATCGGACCTCGTATGAAGGAGTTATGAATTTTATATGTTATCGGATAATTTAAATTTACAATTAAGTAACTTTGTAAAAATTACATCTCAACCCTTATCACTCCTTCTTCCCCAAATAGAAGTACACATATAGTGATATGCACCATTGCCGTGCATGATCGACCAATGATACGGAGCTCCAATGCTCCGTTTGGCGAACCGTCTTCGCCGTTGAGCTCCCCTTTGAAATATCTACACGCCTATACCTAAAACCCCAAGCATGACTCGCTCAACTGAATTGTGACCTGGTCCTAATCATCACGATGCCACCAAAAATTGCGACCCCTAGCTTGAATCGCACCACCTCAAAACGCGCCCACGTGTGCTCCTCGGCAAGACAAACACGATGCCGATGTTCGAACGAGCTAGTTCCACCTAAATCAACTCGAATCTTAAACCTTAATTATAACCCACTACAGCCTAAATGTACATCTGATCGCCATGAAATTTGCCAGCGTAATATAATTCACTATTACAGATCCAATGAAATTGGTTTCACGAAAATTCGAGACATTGCCTTCGGAAGGCTATTTTTATATGTTAATTAAAACGAGTTATTTTCAAAATCGAGTAAATCACTTTTAAATCCAATTTTAAACCTTTATTGTCTTCATTCTTATTTAATATAATATATATAAACTTTGAATTTATTTTTATCCAACTTAAAACTTAAGATCTGATTATTTTAAACAATTTCAATTATAAAATTCAACAATTAAATTATCCAATAAATTGCTATATTTCAAATTCGAGTTATTTATAAATTAAATTTTCAATATTTAAAATCAAATAAATATTTCAAAATCAAATGACTGAAATTTTGGGTCGTTACACATGTCAAGCTGATAATAAACCACACATGTCCTACCCAAATCAGACAGAAAGCTGTATAGTTAAGGGAAAGAACGAAGAAATAAGAAGAAAGGAGAAAATAAGAAGAAAACTAAACAACACAGAATCTCACAGTTGAACGATAATCTATAATATACCATTATAATCTTTACACAAAATCAAAACTGTAATATTTGTATATACAAACATCAATCAGTGTATAATAACCTATTTCAGCATGGACAGTTATAACAATCTGTCCTCACAATTGCTGATAAACACTATAACGATTACAGCTGAAAAATAACCATCTATGTGAATGCATCTCTGGGCCTCCAACTCGTCTCCTGAAGCTCCAAAGCATCCAAACTAATCTGTAAAATGCTCGGTTTGACCCGGGCATTATAATTAAATAACACCCGAGTCAGTCTGGAAAACTAGCTTTAGAAAAACACACCAAACTTGATTTTAAAGTTATAAGAACCTTTGAAAATCAAAAGTATCTCGTAAGTCCACGCCGCACATAAACACGATGGGTTTTTGCCTTAAGATAACCAAAACATTTCATATGAAATTCTCTGATATTATAATAGGGTCTAGATACGAATACTTATTAATATTAGCTGAAATTGTTACATTAATTAAGTTCCAACATAATAGGTATACAACTAAAACCGTAAAGGCTCGTATTGGAGAATGGATTCCATACAATGACTGGGATATTGGGGTATCGACCGTCACAGTGCATCTCCAAATAAAATAATACCGAGGACCTCGTCTGGATTCCCCACCAACACAGGACCGACCTACCACTTGACTAGTAGTACCGAATTTGAATACCCCTCCGTTAATGGGCCCCGAAGTGTACAAACGAGAGATAATAGCGACTCTAGATAGGGATGATCATACCCACTTAGCCTTGCTGCATCTTCCTTGTTTTAGTCATTCTCGTTTGATGAGGTTAAGACTAAATTTTACCTTTATATAGCACTTCCCACTTGGAATGCTAATACTGCCTTCCAAGCAACAATGCAATATAATCATTCATCCATACAAGTTCATTCTGGGACTGAATGAAACACTTTGGAGCTCCGTCTCCAAAATTCCATCATCTTCAAGATGTCTTCACTTCGAAACGCATTCGTTGATCGAAGTGGTTTTCGGGTAACATACCCGATCCCGGTCTCTTCCAAACAATTTTTGGATAATTCCCGGTAAACTCAACCCCGGTTCTTTAGGAAATAAATAGTCAAAGATAAGATCAGAGATCACCTCTTGACTATTAGTGGACGGATTTCCTTATCATTTTCCTAGAAGAACAAAACGAGATTTATACGCACACTACAACATCACCGGAGATTACTGTGCCATATAACTCATGTGTTTCTTCTAGATATTTCCAAAGTTATGTTTGGGTCCAATTTCGATAGTCGGTTATTTAACTATCGAATAACAAACATTCAATCAGGGATTCATTCATATGAAAACCCAACATTGGTTAAGCATATACGCAATCACTAACCTCCTTTTATAAATCTTTCATAAATAATTTTTTTGCAAATTTCTGGTATAACAATACTTTTACGAAGATATATCCACCAATTTCTATATTTTCAATACTTAGAGAATATCCATATACATATCTCAACGGTATAAGTATATTTACACATGGAGAAACATTCCTTTTTATTCGATTCAAAAATCATTCATAAACTCCTTCTAATTCTCTAAAACAGTCTATAAACCATTTTATAAAACTTTTCAAACCATTTATAAGACTTCTCTTATACATCTATAAACCCGCTTCTAAAATTCGTTTTATAAATATCTAACTATTTATACAACTCTTCAACCTGTAAATAATCTTCCTTATGTGACGCCTCACTCTGAGACCCATATTAACAAAGAGCATTACGAGGTAATACCATCTGCTAATGCGGAGAATAGAGCTGGATAGGAGCGACTATCTATAACCTTGTCTTAACTATCTACTAAATACGTCGATAAGTGCTATTTATTTATGTTCTTCTCAAGTGGATCGACGTATCCAATAAATATTTAATACAAAACTATAATGGCTAACGGATCTATCTGAACAAAGCATAATAACTCAAATGTAAATAACATCATAGAATAGCAGAAATGCATACATATGCATAAGTACAGATACAATCACTAGTACAATCCAAAATGATACATCAAAGTGGTATGACGACCACAACCCAAACATGGGTCAAAAGAATATACACCAGTGTGCCAACAAAAAGGACTACACAAAAAGCTATAACAAAAAGAGCTAGCAGAATAGTCCATGCGGAAGCAGAATATGCTAAGTCCAAATGTACCTAACCTGAAATACCTCGGTCTGACTCGAGTATAAAATACACAAGTCAGTGTAACTAAAACATATCAGTTAGAGTGAGACAAGATGATGATATGAGTACAGACAAGATAACAATGCTTCTCAAAAGAGAAGTAAACAAAGAGAGCCTATATGGATATCATAAAAGAGAATACATCTCATAGTAATAATTAAATCTCTAAAGAGATAACTCATGATCCACTAAACTCAGATAACAAGCCTCATATCATTGGTAACTCAAAATATACAAAGGTTATAAATATCCCAAATCAAGCCAAAAAGGCAAACACAAATGCCAATGAAGGCATCACAAGTTTCCACAAGGTAATCGCTATGTATCGAGTGGTTCAAAGGACCGACTCGGAAAGGCGATACTCTAGCAAAATATAAATATCAATGAAACAAAAGATGCACGTGATCAGTACTATATAAACAAGGATCCACTAGCCCGAAGGCGACAAACCCAAGTATCTCTCGAGCGGTGACGAAGGACCAACTCCAAAAGCGATACTATAGGGCAACAAATCTGAAGGCAACAAACCCGAAGGCACAAACCCGAAGGCAATAAACCCAAAGGCACAAACCCGAAGGCACAAACCCGAAGGCAACAGACTGCAGTGGCGAAGGTCCGGAGGCCCAGTACTGGACGCCACTAACTGGCCATATATGTCACAAACTCTCGGAAAGGAACCCGAAAAGTGTTAACGTGTGTCCCATACTACCCGTTCGCACTAAACGATTTACTAACCGCTAGAAAATTTCACACTCAAAGCAGTAAAAGGTTCACCTCATATCATCGGTAAAACTAGACCCGTAGGCCAAAACGATCAAACGAATAGATTAGGAATTAACTGAAAAGATAAACGCACGTGTTCATAGCACGCGTTTTATCCAATCATTTAATTCTCCTCCCTCTTCGCTCGAAGTGCAAAATTGTGTGCTTTATATAGAAATTAAGTTGAAAAAAACGAGTTTTATGAACGCTTCAAAATCGCTTTAGAAATTGCCTTTGAAATTCTCTTATTATAGAGTATATAATTTTTATACTTAAAAATATATATATATATAATAATAATTTCAAAAGCCCATTATTTGAAAAACATTTTTAAAACACATTATAAACCCCATGTATGTAATCCAGAAAGAAATATCAAGAGAACATCGAAATAACGGAAATTACACTGTATTATCCGTTTAAAACAAGCTACGAATCAATCTTCGACAGCAGGTTTGAACAAGTTAGCAGTGTCAAAATTTCTTGAAATTCTGCAGGAATGTAGTTCAAAATTCCTACTTCAATTTGCAAAAAGAATCATTCAAATCTGATTTGAAACGTAGAATCTGCGTCGTTTCCAAAATTGGATTAAAACAAGGTTAAATCGCTGAATTCCAACATGCTTCGGGTTCAAGTTCGACAGCAGATATATACAAGCTGAAATGGTCGGAATGATCTAAAAATTTGTAGAAATAAAGTTCAACATTTATACTTTAAACTACAAAAAAATCGCTGAATTCCAATAAGAGACGAAGAAATAGCGTCGTCTCAAAGTCGGACTCATGCCAGGAAGTGAATACATAGGAAAAACAAAGTCCAGCGGCTTGTTTAGCCAGTTCGCCCCTATTCAACCCAAAATTCGAGAAGGCACGAAACATGAAAGTTATATAGGATATTATAATCTTTCCAGAACATCCAAAATTACCGAATTCGGATAAAAAATGAAAAAGTTATGACCAAAACAATTTTCAGATCTGAAGTTCACTACGACTGTCATTTTAGTCTCGGGACAGTGACACTAGAATGAGCTTTTGACCATGTAAACTTCAAAATTTAACAAAATCCAAAACAAAAAAGTTATAGTAGACAATCTATGCTTTCCAGAACATCAAAAATCCTCAAATTTGGACATCAAACGAGAAATATATGCTCAAATTACCAATGACATTTAACACAGAAAATTAAGGCTTTACAGTGACATGACAGCAAGTTTACATCAGGTTTTTTGACCCACTATTCTCAGTGTTTACGAAAGTGTTTAACATGAAAGTTGTCACACTCTTGTAAACTTTCCGAAACATTAAAAATCATCTTAATCCGACAAGAAATGAGAAAGATATGCCTAAAACAATTTCTGTGTTTCAAAGCTATGTTTAAAACACAGGACAAAAAGGTTACATCTTCTTCAAACCCAAAATTACTCTTAGTAAACTGCTTAAACACAAAAAGAAATGATCATAAAAGTTATTCCTTATAAAAATACCTTCCAACTAAGAAAAACCTCACTCAATTTTGATTTACCATTTAAAAGTTATGGTGATTTTAATATCAGGTTTCAACAAAAATATTGCACAGAGCAGAGCTGTGTACATCAGTTTCAAACTCAATTTTGACCATCTAAACCATAGAATTTCTTAAAGTGATTAAAAGAGAACTTGTAGCTAATAGAAATTTCTTTACAATATAAAATGATTGAGCTAATTTGGATAAAATTGCACTAAGATATCGCTGTTTTACTACAACAATATTTTTACAAACAATTTTCAGCAAACTACAACCAAACAATCATTCAAATTCAAGCAACCAATTCACAACCAATTTGAAAACAATTCAATCAACAAACCATCCAATTAGACATATGTTCAAAGAAGCAGCATTTTTGAAGATTATGATTTGTGTCTTTTGAAAAATTAAGCGGAAGCCTACTATCATTCAATATTGGCAGCCTCAATTTGGTTTAGAATTATTGTAAAACATTGTGATTGTCAACGGGGCTAAGAAACTTTGGAAGATTTTGAAGAACTTTAGAAGGAACATAATGTTTTTAAAAGATTCATCTCCTGGCCTAATATTTTTTAGTCATGATAATGTTTATCCTAAATTGAAGCTAGCTTTATTTATGCTCCCTTAATCTGAACAACAAACACGTATCTATTGAGAAAGTCCATAAATCCCAAGTTTTCCCGACAACATTCAATTTGGACCCAAAAACAAAAAAAAACGCTTATAGGATAAGCTTATTTCAAATAAATAGGAACAATTTTCTTTCATGCTCTTCTCTATATAGATAACCGCCAATGTTATGTCCAGAAGAAAAGTGTCTACCATCAATCTTGCTTTTTGAAAACACATCATTTTCTTTTATAAGCTTAATTGGACCACGTTGAATTAGCATTATTCTTTTGGCATCACTAATTATTCCCCACAATGCCGGATCATAATTGATATGAACATCCTTTTCAAGGTCTATTAATGTTAACATCTTCATCGTTCAAATTATCAATGACATTTTTATTATTCTTCTCTATAACTTCTAATATATGTAGATTATCAAATTCTACTTCAGTATTTTTATCTATAGGCTCTTCGTTTATACGTTCCCAATTGATTTCTTCGACTTGACTTAGGTTTGAGATTTTCTATTTTTGGCTTGAAATAAAGTTGATATTGAGCGTCATTCCGTTGCTTTTTCTTTCTATTTTGACATCCATAAGTTTGTCTTCGATTCGTATCTCAAAGTTATAAAACAATATTAATATAGCAAATTTTAATGTTGTATTATTTAAATTTTATTAGTAATTCGTATTTAATCCTTTGTGCCATCTTTTTTAATTTTTTGCATTTTATCATCAATATTGCATAATGCAATAATTGAAATAATTGGGGGCAAATCAAATTGGGGAGAATCAAATTAGGGCAAATCAGACATCAGTATATTAAATTAGGCATCAGCAAATCAAAGTGAAGCACAAATCAGACAACCAAATAAACATTGGTTCCAACATTAGTATAAATTTAGTTATCTATTTGATTATATAATTAACCAAATAAACATTAGTGAATGCAAAGTTGTATGGTGGTAAATTAAATCGGGCATCAGCAAATCAAAGTGAAGCACAAATCAGACAACCAAATAAACATTGGTTTCAACTTTCAACATTAGTATAAACTTGACCACAATTTAATTGTCTATTTAATTATATAATCAACCAAATAAACATTAGTCCATAGTCATATCCCATGCATTCATATTAATGGCTACTTGGAAGGCTGATTGTTATTGAACTGGTTGCTATTCTGCTGGCCAAGTTCTAAATATTGAGAACCGTCTGAGCCAAGTTCTAAATATTGACTGATATCAATTTCAGTTTCTTCTTCACGTGATTGATTAAAGGGAATTGGATCACAGAGCATAGCAATTTGTGCTTGTGTTGCAGCAAGCTCACACTTAGCTACATCTATTCGCCGCTGAAGTGAATGGATCTCTGCTGAAATACCGTAAACTGGATCCCTTATTCGGTATTTTGCCTCAGTTTCTAGGCATTTTGCTACATCTCTACGTTTTTCCGCTGGAATTCCCTTCATATATTGCATCAAACTGATGTTAAGTGCTTATTAAACAAAAGAAAATTGTATTTGCACTATACATATAGAGAGATATAGCTAGGATGCAAAATAAAGCAACAACAAAATTGGTAAATAGGGTAACTTTTTAATTTTAGAAACGTAGGGAATTTGAAGCAGAATTAATATGCAAAACATTAGTTGCAAACACACACAATTATGTTGATATAAGATTTTTTTTTGTAGTTGTTTTTTTAAAATATAATTATATGTATGGCTCTAGATATGAGAAGTATGTGCAGTAGATTTACCTGAAGTGTCCTTCTGAGATGGGCAACTCCAAATATTTGACGGATAGAACGTATACTTTCAGACTCCGATGGAGGAAAGTAAGGAGCTAGAATACAATCTTCGCCACATTTTATCTTATGCATTTTGCATGCAGCACAGCTAGTGGAATTCTTCATTGCTTTTACTTGAAAGATTTCATGAATTTATTAAAGATTTTATGCCATTGTGTTAGTGTTAATGATTGCCATTGTTTTAGTTTTGAATCTAACTGCATGTAATTGTTATACGAATAATAATAGGTCAAAAATACATACGATTTTAGGCACAATTATGTTACAAGCAGAATTAATTTGTTTATGCATTATCATACATGTAGCACAAGCAACATTCAATAGCAAAAGTCAACTAAGGCCTTGTATTCCTGTTTGGAATGAATTGTACAAGCGCATGCTTGTTTTGATATTGAAGCAGATAGGGAGGTAGATCGGTTACCTTGCTCCTTAAGCTGTTTTTTGTACACATGTTTAAAATTTCATATTTGAGATCTCTGTTCCTTTCTATTTGCTTTATGCTGCAGGCACATTTGGATTTAGAACATAGAGTAAGCAAAGTGCTGCTGTATACGAGAGTGCTCGCTAGCACTTACTGGAAGACGGGTATAAGGTATATCATGTTTATTTATGGGATAGACTGTCATTCACATTGAATTTTGCATGGCCACATGATATTTTATTCCAATAACACTCTTTATGTCTTTACAAATTGGAAGTGCAGTGCATAGTGTCTTTGTGAAAGCTGACGCAGCGGATTAATCAAAACAATGTAGATCGATGAAAGTAGCAATCGATGGATTGGAAGATACCGAAATGCGCAAATTCGTTGATCCGAAGATACCGAATTCTAGCTATCCCAAACACGTTGATAGCGCACTATTTCGTGTTTAAAGATCTACGATTCTTCGAACGTTGATCTAGCGCACTAGATTCCGTGAATCGGCTTCAGCTGTCGTTGAATCGAGCGCACTCGATTATCCGAGAGTGGAGATAGGAGATTACACTCAACCACCAATTTGGTGAAAGCACAAAGCTAACAAAACAAAGTTTTTATTTCAAATAAACTAAACTATTACAAATGGCACCACCGGCCTATTTATAGAAGTTACAACACACGCCACAAAAACTGCACAACTCCTAGGTCGGCCACGACCTAAAACACACGACTTACCATAGGTCGGCCACGACCTAAAACATTATGACCTAAAATAGTCCGACCTAAAAACAATACAACATAAGCAAATACAATATAACGCTTTTACAACCCATAGGTCGAAAATGACCTAAACTTCACGACTTAGCATATTACGACTTAAACAAAACAGTTACAACACAGCAACGACCTAAAAATGAACGGTAATCTGGAGCGAGCGACTTAAGAATGAACGGCATCTGTATCAGCAACCTAAAAGAAGCGACTTCAGAAAACTGCGCGACCTAAGACTTTGCAACCTAAGGCCTCACGACCTAAGTCTTCACGACCTAAGTCCTCGCAACTTAAGGCCTCACGACTTATAGCGAGCGACCTATCTCTCCTCATCTTCTCGCGACCTAACTTAGGTCGTTCCATTTTCCTGCGACCTAACATAGGTCGTTCCTTTTTCCTGCGACCTAACATAGGTTGTTTCTTTTTAGGTCGTAGCACTATTTCCTTTAACTCGTTAGCTCATTGCACCCTGTTAGGTCATTCCAGCGACCTATGCCTTAGCTTTAGCTCTCTATTCTGGAACCCGTTAGGTCGTCCACGACCTAAGGCTTCAACTTCCCCTGACTCTTCACATAGTTTTAGACCGTTTGCCTCCTTGATAGGTTGTACTCGACTCAACAACAAGTTAGGTCGCACACGAGTTATGACTTCATGTCTCTGGGCTGCATCATCCTCCCCGGGTTGAGCAAAATTCGTCCTCGAATGTGTAATTTCTCCCACATCAGCTTGTTCATCCCCATAATAAGGTACCAGATGTTTAACATTAAACACATCAGATGTATATACATCCTCCGGCAGCTTCAATTTATAAGCATTTTCATTAATCCGTTTCATGACTTCTACAGGACCAATTTTCCTGGCTTTCAAGTTGTTATAAGCGCCCACTGGAAAACGATCTTTTGTTAAAACAGCATATACCAAATCTCCTTCATTAAACTCAACATTTCTTCGCTTCAGATCTGCAGATCATTTATACTTTTCATTTGCTTTCTCCAATCGTTCCTGAACGATTTTATGACATTCTGTCAATCCATCAACAAAATCAACAGCCCGTTTAACAGTTCCCTTTGGTTGTGGTACTATTGTCAAATCCAAAGGCCCCTTGGGTAAGCTTGAATATACAATCTGAAATGGACTGAAACCCATACTACGGTTCACAACATGATTATGAGCAAACTCTGCTTGACATAACTTCACATCCCAACTCTTCAGATTGTCTTGCACAAGACATCTCAACAAATTTCCCAATGATCTGTTCACAACCTCAGTCTGTCCGTCTGTCTGTGGATGGTAAGCGCTACTAAAATTCAGCTTCGTTCCGACCATCTTCCACTAGCTTAGCCAAAAATGACTCAGAAAACGAGTATCCCTATCCGACATAATAGATTCTGGCAATCCATGAAGTCGATATATCTCTTTGAAAAATAACTGAGCAACATGAACAGCATCCGCCATCTTCTTACAAGCAATAAAATGTGCCATTTTCGAAAATCGGTCAACCACCACATAAATGGAATCGTTTCCCCTTTGAGTTCGCGGTAATCCCAAAACAAAATCCATACTCACATCAACCCAAGGCTTACTCGGTACCGGTAACGGCATATATAATCCAGCATTAGTCGCAGTTCCTTTCGAAACCTGACAAATATGACATCGTTCCACAAATCGCTCAACCTCTTTTCTCATCGATGGCCAAAAATAAGACTGTGAAATCAACTGTAATGTACGGTCTCTACCCACGTGGCCTTCTTCATGTAGCTCTTTCACAATCTTCATTCTCAAACTACAATCAGGTATGCACAATCGATTTCCTTTGAACAGAAAACCATCTACCATCATAAACTCATCCGTCTCCCCATTCTTGACTTTATCTACAAGCTTCATAAAGTAAGGATCTTCAACAATTACTTCTGGTAGCACACCAAACCCTGTCACTTCGACCTTCATTGTAGTTAACAAATGGTTCCTTCTGCTCAACGCATCCGCAACACGATTCGTCACTCCAGATTTATGCTTCACCACAAACGTAAACTGTTGTAGGTACGCAATCCACGATGCATGTCTCGCTGAAATCTTGTCTTGCCCTTGTAAATGCTTCAACGCCTCATGATCAGTGTAAAGAACAAACTATTTCTGAAATAAGTAATGTCTCCAATGTTTAATGGCTTGTACAACAGCATAAAATTCCACATCATAAGTACTATATCTCATCTTTGCTCCCGATAACTTCTCACTGAAATATGCAATCGGACGTCCACTCTGACTCAACACTCCTCCAATCCCAACCTTGGATGCATCAGTATGTAGTTCAAACACTAACTGAAAATTTGGTAATACTAGAATTGGTGCAGACGTCAAGAGTTCTTTGATTCGCTCAATAGCAACCCCTACTTCCTCTGTCCATGCAAACTGTTTACCCTTCATACAATCAGTCACAGGCGCCATCACACTACTAAAGTGTGGAATAAACCTCCGATAAAATGAAGCCAACCCATGGAAACTCCGAACTTCTGTTATCGTTTTGGGCTATGGCCAATCTCTAATTACTTCGACTTTACTCTGGTCAACCTGTATTCCTCCCTCTGATACAACATACCCCAGAAATAAAACACTCCTCGCCATAAAAACACACTTCTTCGTAGTAGCGTAGAATTGTTCTTCACGAAGGATAATTAACACTTTCTTCAAATGCTGAACATGCTCTTCTGTACTAGCATTGTAGATCATAATATCATCAAAGTAAACCACCACAAATTTCCCAATGTACGGCCTGAAAATTTGATTCATCACCCTCATGAATGTACTCGGTGCATTCGATAGACCAAACAGCATTACCAGCCATTCATACAATCCTTCCCTCGTCTTGAATGTTGTCTTCCATTCGTCCCTTGGTCTAATGCGAATCTGATGATAACCGCTCTTCAAGTCAATCTTAGAAAAGATTACAGACCCACTAATTTGATCTAACAGATCATCAAGCCTCGGCATCGGAAATCTGTATCTAACCGTTTTCTTATTCAGTGCCCTGCTATCCGTACACATTCTCCATGAGCCATCCTTCTTCGGTACGAGTAATGCTGGTACAGCACACAGACTCAAACTCTTCTGTATTCGTCCCTGTTCAAGCAATTCCTCTACCTGCCTTCGCAACTCTTCATGTTCTTTCGGACTCATTCGATAATGTGGTTTATGTGGCAACACAGCACCCGGAACAAGATCTATCTGGTGTTGTATATCCCTCAACGGTGGCAATTCCCTTGGCAGCTCTTCAGGAAATACATCATTAAATTCTTCAAGTACTAGTTTAACTTCTTCAGGTATCTCAACCACTTCATTGCTCTCTCGCCCAATCAACAAAAACACTTCAGGCTCCTCTTCAACTTCTTTAACAAACTCCTTCAAGGATAATAAAGTTTTCAGCTCTTCAATCTCCTCTAGTTTGTTTTCTTCTTGTGGTTGCTTCTTTGGAACTAGAGTAATCTTCGTGCCTTCAAACATGAAACTGTAACTGTTGGTACGCCCATCATGTTGCACCGCCCTATCATACTGCCACGGTCTCCCCAGCAACAAATGACAGACATCCATATCTACCACATCGCACCAGATTTCATCCTTGTATTTCTTTCCAATTGAAAATTTCACACAAGCCCTTCGTCCAACCTTCACCTCCCCGCCTTTCCTTAACCAAGCCAACTTGTACAGTTTCGGATGTTTCTCAGTCTTCAATGCCAACTTCCTTACAGCTTCTGACGAAATTATATTATCACAGCTTCCAGCATCAATAACAAATTTGCAAACTTTCCCCAGAATAGTACATGTCGACTGAAAAATATTGCTTCTTAACCAACTACAATCCTCCTCTTTCTTGGGTGTCAAACAAGACCTCCTTATCATCAGATTACAACCTTCGTCTCCCGACACTTCTTCTACCTCCTCCTTAGGTGGTGAATTGGAACATTCGGCTTCTTCATCCTCATCCTCAACCTCCGCTATCATAGCTCTCTTCTTCGGCTTTGGACATTCAATACTTTTGTGGCCCATTTCTTGACAATTATAACACTTGAAACCATTATTGACTTTCATCTTCCCAACCTCATTTACAACTGGTTTTGCAACAGCTTTTGAAACATTAGAACTTCAACTAACACCCTTCACTGGATTGTTGGAATTTGTAAACACACCACCTCCTCGTCTTCCCTGTTTCTCCCAAGCCAACGCCTTCTGGTGTGCTTCCGCTACAGATCTGGGATCAAACATGTTAACCATATCCTGGATCTGCATTCGCAACCCCACAACAAATCTAGCTGTCAATTGTTCCTCTGTCTCCATAATATCATTCCTTGCAATCAGTTGATAAAATTCGTCAGCATAGTCATTCACAGATTTCGTCCCTTGTCTCAAGTTTTGCAACCTCTAATACATAAGCGACTGATAGTTATAAGGTAAGAATGTGGCTTTCATCATTTTCCTCATCTTTTCCCATGATTCAACCTTTGACTTCTCCATCCGTTCACGTGTAAGTTTGGTTTGTTGCCACCATGCCAAAGCTCTACCCCTCAACCTTGTAGCAACCAACTTCACTCTACGATGTTCTGGAACTTCCTTGAAGTCAAAAATCTCCTCCACATTAGACAACCAATCCAAAAACTCTTCAGCTTGCATACCACCCTTGAACTCTGGAATTTCATTCTTCATCGCAGATTCCCACTTGTGATCATACTCCGACTGATTTCTTCCTTGTCCACGTCCTTGTCCATGAACACTACCTCCATCAAACTCCTCTTCAAAATCAGATGTATATCGATGTCGATCCTGACCACCAACATCTCTACTACCATCACGTCTTCCACCAACATCCCTTCTATCTACATTCCTCCGTTCACGATCATTCACATTCCTCCCACGTCTTTGATCATCATCAACACTTCTTTCTCAATTGGAATGTGGTGAGACTCTACTTCCCCCATGGTTAGATTCAGGTGAAACCCTTCTCCGATTTTGATTCATCTCTAACATCATCTTCTCTAATCGCCCAATCCCTTCGTTAAGCTTTTCACTAAAGTTTTCCTTAATTCTTTGCTCCATCTCATCAGCTTCTTCTCTTCGATACAATGCTTCAACGTTTTGATGTCGATTAGCTCTCCTTGGCGGCATGATTGAATACTTCACAACTCTTCAATTCTCGGCTCGGACAAATCAAAAGCTACCAAATGATGTACGATCTTCAACTTCAAACTTATCTTTTGGCGCGCAAACAACCACGGCCAAATTCAAACAACTCTTGAACTTTGATCCAAAATGAAATGGATCGAAAACTCCCACTTTGTTGCAAAAGTATGATGAACACGACGAACCCAACTTCTAAAAATAATGCAAACTTCGATCTCCACACTTCTACTTAGCTCGGCTCTACACTTCAAGCTCGGCTAACACTTCAACTCTTCAAACTTCTTCAAAGAATTGGCTCCAAGACTCGATTTAGCTATGATTGGCTAAAACAAGCTCTGATACCAAACTGACGCAGCGGATTAATCAAAACAATGTAGATCGATGAAAGTAGCAATCGATGGATTGGAAGATACCGAAATGCCCAAATTCGTTGATCCGAAGATACCGAATTCTAGCTATCCCAAACACGTTGATAGCGCACTATTCTGTGTTTAAAGATCTGCGATTCTTCGCACGTTGATCTAGCGCACTAGATTCTGTGAATCGGCTTCAGTTGTCGTTGAATCAAGCGCACTCGATTATCCGAGAGTGGAGATAGGAGATTACACTCAACTACCAATTTGGTGAAAGCACAAAGCTAACAAAACAAAGTTTTCATTTCAAATCAACTAAACTATTACAAATGGCACCACCGGCCTATTTATAGAAGTTACAACACACGGCACAAAAACTGCATAACTCCTAGGTCAGTCACGACCTAAAACACACGACTTACCATAGGTCGGCCACGACCTAAAACATTACGACCTAAAACAGTCCGACCTAAAAACAATACAACATAAGCAAATACAACATAACACTTTTACAACCCATAGGTCGGAAACGACCTAAACTTCACGACTTAGCATATTACGACTTAAACAAAACAGTTACAACACAGCAACGACCTAAAAATGAACGGTTATTTGGAGCGAGCGACTTAAGAATGAACGGCATCTATATCAGCGACCTAAAAGAAGCGGCTTCAGAAAACTGCACGACCTAAGTCTTTGCGACCTAAGGCCTCACGACCTAATTCTTCACGACTTAAGTCCTCGCGACTTAAGGCCTCGCGACTTATAGCGAGCGACCTATCTCTCCTCATCTTCTCGCGACCTAACTTAGGTCGTTCCATTTTCCTGTGACCTAACATAGGTCGTTCCTTTTTCCTGCGACCTAACATAGGTCGTTTCTTTTTAGGTCGTAGCACTTTTTCCTTCAACTCGTTAGCTCGTTGCACCCTGTTAGGTCGTTCCAGTGACCTATGCCTTAGCTTTAGCTCTCTATTCTGGAACCCGTTAGGTCGTCCATGACCTAAGGCTTCAACTTCCCCTGACTCTTCACATAGTTTTAGACCGTTAGCCTCCTTGATAGGTCGTACTCGACTTAACAACAAGTTAGGTCGCACACGACTTATGACTTCATGTCTCTGGGCTGCATCAAAAGCTGTGGTGGCTATTTTAGCCAAATCAATTTAGCTTATTTTTTTACTTATACCGCATCCTATCCTATATTGTGCTTATTATGACTTGACTATTGAACTCGAATATTTTCAATAGGCGAAGAAGTAACTGAACGTAAGTTGTTTGTCATCGCATTACATGTTCAATAATTCATACATGTTCAAAGCTAATATGTATGAATTATTGAACATGTAATGCGATGACAGACAACTTACGTTCAGTTACTTCTTCGCCTATTGAAAATATTCGAGTTCAATAGTCAAGTCATAATAAGCACAATATAGGATAGGATGCGGTATAAGTAAAAAAATAAGCCAAATTGATTTGGCTAAAATAGCCACCACAGCTTTCACAAAGACACTATGCACTGCACTTCCAATTTGTAAAGACATAAAGAGTGTTATTGGAATAAAATATCATGTGGCCATGCAAATTTCAATGTGAATGACAGTCTATCCCACAAATAAACATGATATACCTTATACCCGTCTTCCAGTAAGTGCTAGCAAGCACTCTCGTATATAGCAGCACTTTGCTTACTCTATGTTCTAAATCCAAATGTGCTTGCAGCATAAAGCAAATAGAAAGGAACAGAGATCTCAAATATGAAATTTTAAACATGTGTACAAAAAACAGCTTAAGGAGCGAGGTAACCGATCCACCTCCCTATCTGCTTCAATATCAAAACAAGCATGCGCTTGTACAATTCATTCCAAACAAGAATACAAGGCCTTAGTTGACTTTTGCTATTGAATGTTGCTTGTGCTACATGTATGATAATGCATAAACAAATTAATTCTGCTTATAACATAACGGTGCCTAAAATCGTATGTATTTTTGACCTATTATTATTCGTATACCAATTACATGCAGTTAGATTCAAAACTAACACAATGGCAATCATCAACACTAACACAATGGCATAAAATCTTTAATAAATTCATGAAATCTTTCAGGTAAAAGCAATGAAGAATTCCACTAGCTGTGCTGCATGTAAAATGCATAAGATAAAATGTGGCGAAGATTGTATTCTAGCTCCTTACTTTCCTCCATCGAAGTCTGAAAGTATACGTTCTATCCGTCAAATATTTGGAGTTGCCCATCTCAGAAGGACACTTCAGGTAAATCTACTACACATACTTCTCATATCTAGAGCCATACAAATAATTATATTTAAAAAAACAACTACAAAAAAAAGATCCTATATCAACATAACTATGTGTGCTTGCAACTAATGTTTTGCATATTAATTCTGCTTCAAATTCCCTACGTTTCTAAAATTAAAAAGTTACCCTATTTACCAATTTTGTTGTTGCTTTATTTTGCATCCTAGCTATATCTCTCTATATGTATAGTGCAAATACAATTTTCTTTTGTTTAATAAGCACTTAACATTAGTTTGATGCAATACATGAAGGGAATTCCAGCGGAAAAACGTAGAGATGCAGCGAAATGCCTAGAAATTGAGGCAAAATACCGAATAAGGGATCTAGTTTACGGTATTTCAGCAGAGATCCATTCGCTTCAGCGGCGAATAGCTGCAGCTAAGTGTGAGCTTGCTGCAACACAAGCACAAATTACTATGCTCCGTGATCCAATTCCCTTTAATCAATCACGTGATGAAAAAACTGAAATTGATATCAGTCAATATTTAGAACTTGGCTCAGATGGTTCTCAATATTTAGAACTTGGCCAGCAGAATAGAAACCAGTTCAATAACAATCAGCCTTCCAAGTAGCCATTAATATGAATGCATGGGATATGACTATGGACTAATGTTTATTTGGTTGATTATATAATTAAATAGATAATTAAATTGTAGTCAAGTTTATACTAATGTTGAAAGTTGAAACCAATGTTTATTTGGTTGTCTGATTTGTGCTTCACTTTGATTTGCTGATGCCCGATTTAATTTACCGCCATACAAATTTGCATTCACTAATGTTTATTTGGTTAATTATATAATCAAATAGATAACTAAATTTATACTAATGTTGGAACCAATGTTTATTTGGTTGTCCGATTTGTGCTTCACTTTGATTTGCTGATGCCTAATTTAATATACTGATGTCTGATTTGCCTGTAACAACCCACCTTTTTGGACGTTGCAAATCGACAACAAACCACACATGTCAGACTCAAACCATTCAAAAGGGAGGATTGTTAATGGGGTAAATAAGAAAAAAAGAAAACAAAACACAGAATCTCGCAGCGGAATAACAAAATATAATAATCAAATAAACAGTTCATGAAGCTGTTTTACAAATAACATTTGATTACACTTTTACAATTCAAATCAGAGTTATACATACATCAGAAATAAACAAATAATGCAGCAGAACACAGAATGTAGTGAAATAATAAATAGCAATAATATACTGAATCTTCGTCTTCGTCCTCCAGAAAATAAGCGTCTTCTCTAAACTGAAATACTCGGTCTGACCCGAGCTTAAAGTAAAACAAGAACACTCAAGTCAGGACTAACATTCTTATTTAAGTAAGTCAACTCAAGTGAAATGTACAGATAACTCAATAAGTGAAATGCTTATGTTTAAATAAACATCATCTTTCACACTATAAATCAGTTCAGTTCAAATACCGACTTTATGTTCGTTTCCAATCGATTCATTATTAAATCCAACTTCAGATTTCAATTTTTCACTTAAAGCTATTAAGTTATAATCAAACATCAAGTTTAAATCTAAAAAATCCAATTTAAACTTTCATTAAATCAATTAAATTTCAATTTCATAATTTCAAGTTCAAACATAAATTTAAACTTACAATATTCCAATTTTATTTCTAAATCAATTATTTAAACCCAAAGTGGTTTTATATCGGGTATGTATCATTTCAATCCAAAGTGATTTTGCTAACTATCAGAGAACTTGGAGTGTGAGAAAAATAACAACATAAATAACATAACATGTCAATTACCAACATGCGTGCATAATTAACAATTTAATATATACACATGCATAACTAACATATCACATGTGTCACATATCGTAAACAACATAAGTGAATATTTCAAATTCTAACATAACATATAAATATATAACATGACATATATACAAGGAACTTGCAAGGTGATTTACAATAAATTAACATGGCATATCATTTTTCACAAACATAACACATTATTTCCACATAGCATATGTGATGTATTTCAACAAGGCATATACAAATATTTTTTCTAACATAACACATTTTTTTACATATCATATGTGATGTATTTCAACATGGCATATAAAAATATATTTTTCTAACATAACGCATTTTTTTTACATATCATATGTGATGTATTTCACATACATATGTGACAATTAATCAAATCAACATAACATACTACATGTGACATATAAAACAACATGTGCATGTGAATATCATAACACAAATTCAAGGGAACATAACAACATATATCACATATTCATATCTAAAGCAAACATTTCTTATAACATTTCGATGTTTATTTACCTAACAATAAAAATGTTAATCGTGAGTGATTGCTCACCTTTCGAGGTTAGAGAGTTTTTGACAACACAAATATGTAGATCGTAGTTGAAATCCAAATACGACAAGTTAACCAATCTTATCCATAGCAACAATCTAATAGAAAAGCAAAGCATGCCAATGCAAATCGAACAGATTGAGTTTTCTTCTTCTTTTTTTAGAGTGATGAAGCAAGGGGAATTTGTGGATTTAGAAATTTTGGAGTTTATGTAGTTTTGAGGATGGAGGAAGTGTGAGCAGAAAGCTTCAGATAGAGGAATGTGAAACAATCTGTACGTACTTTGGTTTTGTTCTCAAGTGGGAAATTGAAAAGTCAACAGGTTGGAAAGTGGGAAGGTGACAAAAGAATACAAAAATAAATTAAACTTTTCAAAGAAACGACGTGGTTATGTGTTTAATAAATATAAACATGAACAGGCTAGCATGAATGATGCATGTGCATTAAATCTGAATTGTTAATGGACGAATTAGTGCAGGCAGAAGTTATGAAAAAGAGTGAATACTAAAAGTTGTAACGTGTAAAAATAAATGCTTAGATGCAAATACAAGAGGTATATAAGAATTAGGTCGAATAAAAGTGGGTGAGAGAATGTATAGCTAACAATAAGAATGGAAAATGAATATATAGAGAATAAATGAAAGTTTTATGAAATAAAGAGAGTGGTTTTTTTAATATGAATAGCTGAAATGTGAGAGTAAACAAGGCAGAAAAATATGAATGAGATAGTAGTTAGAAAAAGCAATAGAATATGAAACGTGCATGAATATGAATTCATGATGAACATCACCTTTCATACTTCAAAAGGAATTTAATGTCACATTAATTCAATATGGAAATATTTTTCAATTCAATTAATTTCTTTAACTCCAAATCAACTCAACTTTACACCTATCTAAAAGTTTTATTAACATACAGTAAATAAAATTTGAACACACCAATTAAAGTAACGATGACCACCGCTACATAAAATAAAAGGAGAACCATGATTCCAAATTCCAATTCAAAATCGGCGTTTTTCTCAGCGCACAATCATGAACATAAAATATTTAATTTCTTCTAAATTTTACGATTAGCATTAAAATCACTTCTATATTGCCAAAGATTACTATTCAACGACCGTAAAATATTGCTTCAAAATTCAATTTTTCCTTTTTATAAAATTACACTTACTTTAAAAACAAGAACGTTTATTTTTTTCATTAAAACATACTTTTTTTTAACAATAACGTACATTTCTTTCGTTAAATCCATTAATTACAATTAATGGTTTTTTTGCCTCTTTAATATTGAAAGATTCCAAATAGACATAGTTTTAATTAGTTTCAAAATTACACTTTAAAGCAAATCCTATACATTTCATTCATTAAACGTCATTAAGTTCAATTAAATTATCTTTCCCTAGATTTCAAATTAAATCCATGGCAATAAATTTCAACATTAAAATTTAAAACGGAAAATAATTAATGGATAGATAATAAAAACAATTGAATTCTTTTTACAGTAACTTAAATACATTTGTAGAATTGTTGTTTACACATAAGATAATTAAAACAACTGAAGTCTTTTTACAGTAACTTAAATACATTTATAGAACCGTTGTTTACACTTAAGAGTTATAAATTAACTTGCTTAAATAGATTATTTTTCTACTCTTGTAATCCATCTGTATGCTAAAACATAGTTCAAATATACATATATTTCTTCCTTTAAATCAATCATTCTATTCTTTATTTTAATGAAATTAAACCTACATTCACAAATGAAACATTCATTTCATTTGATATAAATGTTCTTTTCATTAAATCAACTTTCCTTATATTTTCATAAAACATAAGCTACGTTTAATTACACCTATTAATTTACAATTTGGTGTCCTCTCTACCATTAATTGAAATTATTCAATTACATTAATTTCAATTGTTTACAAAGGTGAATTTAAAATGAACAAAATAAATGTAAAGAGAAATAGAACAATTATTTCCTATCTAATAGTAATTTAAACATAATTACACACTATTGGATATAAACAGAAATTATACATTTCTTACCAAATAATAGTTTCTCGTCTCTGCAATCAATCTTTCAGCTACCAAACATTTCAAATAAATAAACATATGATTTCTTATTTAATAAAGAAACATTTATTATTCTTCATTAACATTTATTATTCTAATCAATTGGAAATTTACATTCAGACAATTGTTAATTTCACTCAAACCAATGCTATTAAAATACACACTAGCATTTGTTATTATCCTTACATTATTGCAAACATGTTTCATTAATAGAATTTTCACTTAAGCTCATAACTTGGATTATAATTAAATTTGTATCAGTAAAATCTTACAAAAAAATTCCTAACAATTTTATTCAAAAATCTTATTTAATTTAATATTTTTAAATGTTTAAAAATATGGGTCGTTACAATCTCCCCCACTCAAAAATTTTCATCCCCAAAAAGAAACAAGAAGGAATTCAAAAATTTGTTATATTTTATTTAAAACAGTCAATTTATTAATCTGAAAACGTACCTATTTGTCGGGCAAACAAACTTTATTTATGAAACCAAAAGCAGTAGCCGTTGCTTCTATAACCTGTATTTCACTTATATAATCCAAAGAGTTAAAATTATGTGAAAGAATAATATTTCAGTTGTTTCAAATCAATAGCACAAACAACATACAATATATCACAATCATATGCACACAAAACTATACAACCATCATAAGCAACAAAGAATCCATCGCACATCCATAGCAACCAAAACTAATGGTTTGTTCAGGTTCAGAACTTTTAATCGTACAAGGGTGATAAATAAACTAATAAGTGTACTTTATGCTCAACAGCCATAGATAATCACTTAATAGATTATTCATACAACCTCAAACAATTAGAAGTATTCTTTCCAAAACTTCCCATCAGCCAAACAACAAGAATTTTAAATTTACTTAAATTTATTCTACTAGTTTTTTCTCTCATCATTTACCTTTCCATTCATTTATTTATATAAAGATCAATCACTTGCATAATTTGTTTTCCATTAAAGATTTAAGTCATTAATGAATGATTTCATAAATTCTACTTAAGCTCCTACTACCTTACCTAAGTTTATAACTTAATTTTGTTATAGAATAAAAATTTAAGTTTTTGGTATTCGCTCTTGAAGAGAAAAGAAATATTTCAATATATCTAAAAATTCAATTCAAACATTTAATCTCATTCACTTAGTAAGAATATAAGATATATTTAAAACATCCTCATAGCATTTTGCAAGGATTTTCCAAAAAGTTTAAACAATGTTAAAAGTTTATATCAAAACATATGATAAGCTTTTAAAAAAAATAAAGTTCCTTAAAATCGATAATTTATTAGACTCGTTATTTTAAAATAAGTATAAACTCTAGATTATTAAACTGAAACTAATAGTATACTCAAATCTTACATTAAATATCCAAATCAAAGTATAAAATTTCATATCTTCATAATTAATTATACACACTTGTTTTAAAACGAATATTCAAATCATGGAAAAACATTTATTATGGTTTAATACAAAATTCAAATAGTAAATAAACCTATAAATTTACTATTAGTACTTCGAAAGCAAGTAAATATTTCAAACCATACCTCCAAAATAGAGATTCAAATTCATTTGTCAAGTATATTACCATAAATGAACTTCGCAAATCATATTTTTTTTCATTTTTACAATACCTTTAAATTATACATTCAAAGAAACTTATATAAATTTTACTTGAAATATTCGTTTGAAAACTTCATTTGCAAATCAATCATCTTTAATACTTTACGAAAAAATTCATCTGTAAAATTTCTTGCTTCATATCTAAATACCATTTAAAATTTTTAAATAACATCTTTATAAATATATGTAAACTATTTGAAAAGAATAATTTACATCATTACTTATATTTAAAAAGAAGTTATTGAAAACCTTAAATCCATTATTTATAAATTTTATTAGTTTTAAATCTCAAAATACTTTTAAACATCACTAATAAATCAATAATCGTTAACTTTAAATACATTTTATTTAATTAATAACTTCCCACAATATTTACAACACTAATAATTTACTATTAAACCATGTTTTACATAAATAAACAATATTTTATACTTTTTAAAGTATTTAGAAATGAAAAAAAAAATAACCAAAATATCTTTTATATAATACTTTATCAAAATACTTTTATAACTCGATGTTTTAACAAGTTTATCCTCGTTCTTGCAGACTCTAGTCGTACGTTGATTAAGCGTAAGACTAGAATTCTCCAAGTACTTAGTAGACCTGTTTCAACACCCAGTGAAAAATACTTAAAAATAGGTATGAGAAGTACCGCTCAAAATTTGGTGTCAAATGAAGATGTTACGATAACATTGGCACGCTGCTGATCCAGAATTTACGCAATGGACACAAAACTTTCCTGAAGATCCTTCCACCTTCCGGATTCCAGAAAAATATCGTAGCCATTTTGTAAACAAGGGACCATCGACCCCTGTTGCAGTGGTAACTGCTGATTCAATGATTTAAGCAACGGATGCACTTCCTTCCCGGAAGATCCATAAACAACAGATCCCAGGATCGAAAGCACCTCCATTGGGTAAACTAAAGAACCATCTACCCTGAAAAAAATCGAGGAACTCATGAGTTTAAGTCCGGACAACCATATCGGTTCGAATCCATTTCTGAATTCACCCAAGTATATTAGGGTTTATCGGTCGAATCCATTCCTGGATTCCCCAAGTCCATCTGGGTCGAAGCATATCACACTATACTTCTTCGTGGAGGGTGCTTCCCCATACCTTTTACTTCAAAATATAACATATCGTATATAGTACCCTTTCAAAATAATAGCTTCAAATATTGGACTTATATAAATTCCATTATATATAAGATTTCATTTTCAAATAAAGTACTTTCCAAAATCAATAATCTCGAATATATCAAATCATTCTTATATAAATTCCTTTATATGTAAGATTTATCTCTTTAGATCGAATACCTTCTAAAATCAACAGTTTTAAAAATCACCTTATACTTATATAAAGTCCGTCTTATACAAGAATCAAAATTTTTCCAAAATCAATTTCGCTGTATGAAAAGCCATATGGGATTGAACATCTTTGCTTTATAAAAGGTTTTGAATTTAGAATAGTTTTGTACATAAAATCATTTTGTGAAATAGTTTTGTATATAAAATAGTTTTGTAAAATAGTTTGTAAATAAATTAGTTTGTAAAATAGTTTTGTAAATAAAATAGTTTGTGTAAGAAAAATAAAAGAAAATAGTTTTGTAAAATGGTTTTAAATTAATAGTAGTTTTGCATACAAGAAAAATTCCAATTTAAATTACAAAGATATCCAACCCAACGACTTTCAAATTCAGCGTCAAAGCATATCAATAATATTAGAACATAAGAGGTACATATGTCATCATTTCACAAAATCACATTCGATCGCTCGCTCGAGTACACAAGTTTGCTTTCGAACTAGTATTTTTCATTCGACTTCCCTAATGCGGACTTCGATAAGGTTTCTTGACTAGAAACCAACATTCTCCTTGCATAGCCATATACCATGATAGAGAATTCTAGAATCAAACCAAAAATCTGTATCAAATATTCGCCATCAAGAATCGAATGAAAAATTCTAACATGAAGTGGTGTAATTCACATAGAACTTGTGTACTCAAATCCGGATATTTTTGCGAATAAAACAATATACATACAACATACGTAATTATTCTGATTTGTTTCATCACAATTACATTTCAATTAAATTCATTTTTAATCTCATTGATTAACACAAATATCACTTCATACTTTAATATTTGTTTCACAGAATTTCTCCAATTAATATAAAACATTAATGTATATTCATTCTCATAAAATTGCTTATATTTCTCTTCACTTTAAATTACATTCATTGTAATATTTCTTATTTAATACAACATTTATTTGCAAATCTTTTCATAAGGAATTTTCTTAAGTTCGTAACCAATTTATAAAACTTAATTCCTTTTTATAAGACATTGTTCGAGTTTAAAGTTATCATAACTTTATTTATATCCATTTATTACATCCATTAATTTCATATCAATTTACAAGTCATGGCTTTATTTATAATCATTTCACTTTTAATTCATATTTGCTTATCCCATTTACTTTCACCTTTACCTTTCAATTTATTTATGTTAATTAAATTTATAAACATATTTTTCTCCAATTTAATCACATTTACAACATTTCCTTAATCACAATTTCAATTTAAACATCCCAAGGCTTAAAGTTCACACTTTTATATTATTACATTACATGCCAAGAATGTATACAACAATTCTATTCATTTACTGGACATAGATATAACAAATTAAACCTTGTTTCACTTGCTTTCAAATTAATGTTATCAAATTCAACTGCATAATTCAACACAATTTCTAAGTTTTAACTCATATATTAATTTAGAAGGTTTCGATTATCCAAAATATCCAGATATTTCATTTTATTTTAATAGTTGAAACTACCGGTCAACAAACAACAAAATTCACAACAACATTTCAGTTTCATATACAAATATCCTAACTATTCATTTTATTCTCTTTAATGCACCATTATTAAACTAGTGTTTAGTCCATTATTTCAATCAACAATAATTGCCAATGTTTATAATTTGATTAAATACAACAAATTAACAATAAATGATAATAATTAGATATTACCATTTCATAAAACAAACACATTACAAATAACTATATCAGTTATAAAATTTTATTCCTTTATATATATCATATAATATTAGGAAAAATAATTTCATTTCAAAACTTATATAAAACATTTTTATAACACTAACAAATACGCGTTCTCGTATATACATTCAGACAACTCATTCTAGGGTACTTCTACTCTATCTCTAATGAGTTAACCACAACAGGCTAAGGTATGTCTAAACCAAAACTCTGATACCAACTGTAACAACCCACCTTTTTGGACGTTTCAAATCGACAACAAACCACACATGTCAGACTCAAACCATTCAAAAGGGAGGATTGTTAATGGGGTAAATAAGAAAAAAAGAAAACAAAACACAGAATCTAGCAGCAGAATTGTAACAACCAATAAATTTTAAACGGTTTTTAACAACGTATTTAATTGAATTTTAGAGAAATTTTAAATAATAATATTTTGAAATAAAAAATTTAATGTTTGGATTACGTATAATTAAATATAAGTAGTCAATAAATAAGAAAACATAAATTTAGATTACATTACTGGTTAATTAATTTAGGTGTACGTTCGTTTTAATTATTGCACCTATTGTACGCACTCTTTTATTTCATATCTTAGCTGTTAAAAATCAAATCAGCACGTGCATTTAAAAAAAAGAATTTAATAATAATTGTTAATTGTAAATATTGATCTATTGAATAAAATTTAAGAGGAAACAATAGTTTAATTGTATTGTTGTAATTCAAATAAGTTAACCTCTAACAAATGAACTAAAATTGGTAACTAATAGATATGTTGAGTTATGTGTAATTACTAAATAATGTTTGATTTATTGTTAATAAAAAGAAAAAAAAGGAAAAATATTATGTTCTGTTTATTCATCAAATGGTGGTTTTGAAATTTAGTTTTGAAAGCAAGTATGGATTTTTTGATTCAAAGAAAAATTTGGTCATAATATACATATATACACAGAAAGTTTAGTTTGGGTATAGGGTCCATTAATTTTTGCGTCAGTTCTAGTAGGTATGTATATATAGGTTATGTTAGTATTTTAAAATATATTACTCATTTCGTTGAAGTTTTGAAACACACTGTCCAATCAACCCATCAATTGCTCTAATAATTTATTTTGGGAAATTCAAGGCACAGCTGTTTTATTTGCCATCATTTTTTTTCCAAACGGTTCATTTTGCCTTTATAACGAATCCTTCCATTCCATACTTATCTTTTTCCTTTACGTTTCAAATATGGAACGTGCTGTCCAATCAGCGATTTATTGCTTTAATTTCTCAACTAAATCTTAGGGTGACTGTTGCCATCCTATAATTATTTTGAATATCAAAACATATAAATTGTATACGTTTACGTTCATTTTTGGTCAGTTCTTCTGTTTTAAAGTAATATATTTATTTCTTAAAAACGGTTGCATTGTGAAACACGTCTCTTCCAAATCTTCACCGTGCAGCCTAAGCAATATAATAAATTGCTTTAATAATGTTGCTGAATCAACGGTCATTTCAATTTATCATTTGTTGTATATTTCCATTTTGCTTAAAATTTGGCTACGTAAACATTAATTCAAAAATAGGAAGAAATCATTTGTTTCATGTAGCCACTTCATTTGCTTTAATTATTTCACGTGATTCAAGCAAGTGACCGTTTCCATTCACTCAACCTTTATCTATAATTTTGTTTTAAATTTTCTTTCCTCTGTTCACTAGGGTAATTATGGTATGATTCTCAGCCTATTGGTCTGCCTTTCCTTCTTTCCTTCGGCAATCAAAAAAAAACTTTTAATTATTATCTCATTTCTTGCTTGCACAGTTATAAATAATCAATTAGTTAATTGCATGTTGTAGTCTGTTCATGCCTATTTGGTCCATAAAAATTATTAAGCATTTTACCCAAAGCAGCCAACTCACCTACATCGTTCTCTATATATTTATTTGCGTACAAGTTCAAACTTTTCCATTTTCTTTGATTGATAGATTTGTTGCCTTTATCTATTCTTTCTCTCCCTGTCTTTATTGCTTAAAGGAAAGCAGTCTATCAAAACATGAATATTTGATTGTAGCCTGCCGTTACCTATACCCAAATTTCCACTTTTATGACCGTCATTCGAATATCAAACTTATATACTTTTTGCATTCATTTTTCTCATTTAATTTTACGTTTCTTATTCCAACTTTTAAATATTGAGCTCCTCCCTTATATTTCTCTGTGGCCTTTACTTCTCTTCTCTGTTTCTTTTTTTTTCTTCCCCCTCTATTAGCTTCTCAAAACCATAACTCCGCAGCTCCTCCCTGATCTTCCACCCCTCGTGCTCCTCCGTAGCCACTTAGACCGTGTACTCCTTTTGCGTAAGTATATTTTTTTATATACCTATGGTATATTATAATATATACTGTGTACGTTAGTTTATATGCTTATATATATACGTTGCTGTATGTTTATGAAAGAAAATATGTATATATTACACACTATATTCTCTGTTTTGTTTTAAAATATATAAGTGTTATAGGGTATAAGGTACACATATATAAAGTTATATGTTGTATAAGAATATAAGTGGATTTGTACAGATAAAGCATGGGTTTATCGATATTATAATTCCGTAAATACTAATTTTATATAAACAATTTTATGATCTATTTTTATATATTATAGAAATTGGAAAATCTGGTTCGACAATGAATATATGTTATACTGTTTATATATTTACAGTATTATATATTGATTTTGTTTAAGTATGATATAGACAGTGTTTATAAGTTTTTTTTAAAAAAAAATTAAGTTATATTAGTTTGGATTTTACCTGTTGGGTTAGATAGGGTCACTGAGTATACATATGTATATATTTATACCTTATATACATTTGTATATATATATTTGTTAATTATATTTTAAGTTATATGTTAGTTATAATATATTATGGTTTGTAGTATTCCTAATATTTTAAAACGGAAAATATATATTGTTGGAAACTTGTAATACAATAGCATTGTATATTTTCTATTTAAGTTTATATAACTTTATATATATGTGTGTGTATATAATATAACATTTTGTTCGCAAATGTCTATATGAGTATACATTAATTGGTTTTAAAAGATATAAATATATGGAGACTTTGTTCGAAGTGTTGAATTAAATTTTAATTTGAGATATATGATTAAATTGATTTTTTAATAATAAATAATAAAATTATATACATCATTTTCTGTCATATCAAGATGGTTCTAATTCGTTTTCACCAAAATTCTTATCTCTCAGCTTTATTGAATTCGTGCCAATCTAGCGTTGCTTTGAAATTCGTAGCTTGTTGTGTTGTCTATCTTCTCTAGCCTCGAAAGGTGAGCAATCACTCACGATTAACGTTCTTATATTTATTAAATTTGATTTCAATTGAAACGACAATTGAAATATGCTGTTGTAGTTATTTAAATTGTTATATATGCTATTATCTATAACTGTTCACCTGTGGGATATGACACCATATCCTGTTGTTTATATTTTATTGTTATTTATGATATATGCATGTTGTTGTATTTCATATTATCTGTTATCACTCTGCAAGTTCCCTGTTAGTATAGAATTCACTATGGGTTGAAATGATACATTCCCGAACGGACTTTAGAATAGGAGAAAATCGTTATGGGTTGAAATGATAAACCCAAGCGATTTTCATTTGAAATGAAATTGGGATTATTGGTTGAAATGATATCTACCCGTATATATTTAAATTTCGGATTGAAATGATAAATATCTGTATCACTTAACCATATGATGGATATATATACAGACACCGTTGGTCCATATATATATACATATATTTTGAAAATAAATTCTATGGATTTGGGAAGAAATATATGGTTTTAAAAAAATTTGATTCTTAAATTAGTATATATAAATGGTAATGATATATATATAGATTTAATAATAATGTTTAATTTAATTAAGATTGATTTAATACATATAATATGGTTAAGTATTTAAAGTTATGTTTCAAAATAGATTTCAGTAATAATTTGAATAAGTTAAGGTTGGGAAGATAATTTGAATTTAGTTGAAATTGCATTCATTAAAGAATTTTATTTAATTAAACCGATTCCAAAAATTCATTCAATGATTTTTATCAACTATTTATCATAGTAGTTATCCAAAAAGGTGAGTTGAATCCACCAAAATTTTCTGCTGTCGCTGAGGTGTTCAGGTTTGGAACTTAAATTGAACGATGTCTGATTTTAGCCTAAATTTTGATAGTTTCTAAATTAATTTAAACCAGTTCCATCTCGAAGCATTCATCTTTGCGAGCGTAAAGCAAAAAAATTCATCTTGATCGGACCTCGTATGAAGGAGTTATGAATTTTATATGTTATCAGATAATTTAAATTTACAATTAAGTAACTTTGTAAATATTACATCTCAACCCTTATCACTCCTTCTTCCCCAAATAGAAGTACACATATAGTGATATGCACCATTGCTGTGCATGATCGACCAATGATACGGAGCTCCAACGCTCCGGTTGGCGAACCGTCTTCGCCGTTGAGCTCCCCTTTGAAATATCTACACGCCTATACCTAAAACCCCAAACATGACTCGCTCAACTGAATTGTGACCTGGTCCTAATCATCACGATGCCACCAAAAATTGCGACCCCTAGCTTGAATCGCACCACCTCAAAACGTGCCCACGCGTGCTCCTCGGCAAGACAAACACGATGTCGATGTTCGAACGAGCTAGTTCCGCCTAAATCAACTCGAATCTTAAACCCTAATTATAACCCACTACAACCTAAATGTACATCAGATCGCCATGAAATTTGTCATCGTAATATAATTTACTATTACAGATCCAATGAAATTGGTTTCATCAAAATTCGAGACATTGCCTTCGGAAGGCTATTTTTATATGTTAATTAAAACGAGTTATTTTCAAAATCGAGTAAATCACTTTTAAATCCAATTTTAAACCTTTATTGTCTTCATTCTTATTTAATAGAATATAAATAAACTTTGAATTTATTTTTATCCAACTTAAAACTTAAGATCTGATTATTTTAAACAATTTCAATTATAAAATTCAACAACTAAATTATCCAATAAATTGCTATATTTCAAATTCGAGTTATTTATAAATTAAATTTTCAATATTTAAAATCAAATAAATATTTCAAAATCAAATGACTGAAATTTTGGGTCGTTACACATGTCAAGCTGATAATAAACCACACATGTCCTACCCAAATCAGACAGAAAGCTGTATAGTTAAGGGAAAGAACGAAGAAATAAGAAGAAAGGAGAAAATAAGAAGAAAACTAAACAACACAGAATCTCACAGTTGAACGATAATCTATAATATACCATTATAATCTTTACACAAAATCAAAACTGTAATATTTGTATATACAAACATCAATCAGTGTATAATAACCTATTTCAGCATGGACAGTTATAACAGTCTGTCCTCACAATTGCTGATAAACAATATAACGATTACAACTGAAAAATAACCATCGATGTGAATGCATCTCTAGGCCTCCAACTCGTCTCCTGAAGCTCCAAAGCATCCAAACTAATCTGTAAAATGCTCGGTTTGACCCGAGCATTATAATTAAATAACACCCGAGTCAGTCTGGAAAACCAGCATTAGAAAAACACACCAAACTTGATTTTAAAGTTATAAGAACCTTTGAAAATCAAAAGTATCTCGTAAGTCCATGCCGCACATAAACACGATGGGTTTTTGCCTTAAGATAACCAAAACATTTCATATGAAATTCTCTGATATTATAATAGGGTCTAGATACGAATACTTATTAATATTAGCTGAAATTGTTACATTAATTAAATTCCAACATAATAGGTATACAACTATAACCGTAAAGGCTCGTATTGGAGAATGGATTCCATACAATGACTGGGATATTGGGGTATCGACCGTCACAGTGCATCTCCAAATAAAATAATACCGAGGACCTCGTCTGGATTCCCCACCAACACAGGACTGACCTACCACTTGACTAGTAGTACCGAATTTGAATACCCCTCCGTTAATGGGCCCCGAAGTGTACAAACGAGAGATAATAGCGACTCTAGATAGGGATGATCATACCCACTTAGCCTTGCTGCATCTCCCTTGTTTTAGTCATTCTCGTTTGATGAGGTTAAGACTACATTTTACCTTTATATAGCACTTCCCACTTGAAATGCTAATACTGCCTTCCAAGCAACAACGCAATATAATCATTCATCCATACAAGTTCGTTTTGGGACTGAATGAAACACTTTGGAGCTCCGTCTCCAAAATTCCATCATCTTCAAGATGTCTTCACTTCGAAACGCATTCGTTGATCGAAGTGGTTTTCGGGTAACATACCCGATCCCGTTCTCTTCCAAACAATTTTTGGATAATTCCCGGTAAACTCAACCCCGGTTCTTTAGGAAATAAATAGTCAAAGATAAGATCAGAGATCACCTCTTGACTATTAGTGGACGGATTTCCTTATCATTTTCCTAGAAGAACAAAACGAGATTTATACGCACACTACAACATCATCGGAGATTACTGTGCAATATAACTCATGTGTTTCTTCTAGATATTTCCAAAGTTATGTTTGGGTCCAATTTCGATAGTCGGTTATTTAACTATCGAATAATAAACATTCAATCAGGGATTCATTCATATGAAAACCCAGCATTGGTTAAGCATATACGCAATCACTAACCTCCTTTTATAAATCTTTCATAAATAATTTTTTTTGCAAATTTCTGGTAGAACAATACTTTTACGAAGATATATCCACCAATTTCTATATTTTTAATACTTAGAGAATATCCATATACATATCTCAACTGTATAAGTATATTTACACATGGAGAAAGATTCCTTTTTATTCGATTCAAAAATCATTCATAAACTCCTTCTAATTCTCTAAAACAGTCTATAAACCATTTTATAA
The DNA here is from genome assembly GCA_030737815.1 of Allium fistulosum. Taxonomy (NCBI): domain Eukaryota; kingdom Viridiplantae; phylum Streptophyta; class Magnoliopsida; order Asparagales; family Amaryllidaceae; genus Allium; species Allium fistulosum. The sequence continues at coordinate 530,009,190 of CM060908.1, read as the reverse complement.
AACTTTTCAAACCATTTATAAGACTTCTCTTATACATCTATAAACCCGCTTCTAAAATTCGTTTTATAAATATCTAACTATTTATACAACTCTTCAACCTGTAAATAATCTTCCTTATGTGACGCCTCACTCTGAGACCCATATTAACAAAGAGCATTACGAGGTAATACCATCTGCTAATGCGGAGAATAGAGCTGGATAGGAGCGACTATCTATAACCTTGTCTTAACTATCTACTAAATACGTCGATAAGTGCTATTTATTTATGTTCTTCTCAAGTGGATCGACGTATCCAATAAATATTTAATACAAAACTATAATGGCTAACGGATCTATCTGAACAAAGCATAATAACTCAAATGTAAATAACATCATAGAACAGCAGAAATGCATACATATGCATAAGTACAGATACAATCACTAGTACAATCCAAAATGATACATCAAAGTGGTATGACGACCACAACCCAAACATGGGTCAAAAGAATATACACCAGTGTGCCAACAAAAAGGACTACACAAAAAGCTATAACAAAAAGAGCTAGCAGAATAGTCCATGCGGAAGCAGAATATGCTAAGTCCAAATGTACCTAACCTGAAATACCTTGGTCTGACTCGAGTATAAAATACACAAGTCAGTCTAACTAAAACATATCAGTTAGAGTGAGACAAGATGATGATATGAGTACAGACAAGATAACAATGCTTCTCAAAAGAGAAGTAAACAAAGAGAGCCTATATGGATATCATAAAAGAGAATACATCTCATAGTAACAATTAAATCTCTAAAGAGATAACTATTGATCCACTAAACTCAGATAATAAGCCTCATATCATCGGCAACTCAAAATATACAAAGGTTATAAATATCCCAAATCAAGCCAAAAAGGCAAACACAAATGCCAATTAAGGCATCACAAGTTTCCACAAGGTAATCGCTATGTATCGAGTGGTTCAAAGGACCGACTCGGAAAGGCGATACTCTAGCGAAATATAAATATCAATGAAACAAAAGATGCACGTGATCAGTACTATATAAACAAGGATCCACTAGCCCGAAGGCGACAAACCCAAGTATCTCTCGAGTGGTGACGAAGGACCAACTCCAAAAGCGATACTATAGGGCAACAAATCCGAAGGCAACAAACCCGAAGGCACAAACCCGAAGGCAATAAACCCGAAGGCACAAACCCGAAGGCAACAGACCGCAGTGGCGAAGGTCCGGAGGCCCAGTACTGGTCGCCACTAACTGGCAATATATGTCACAAACTCTCGGAAAGGAACCCGAAAAGTGTTAACGTGTGTCCCATACTACCCGTTCGCACTAATAGATTTACTAACCGCTAGAAAATTTCACACTCAAAGCAGTAAAAGGTTCACCTCATATCATCGGTAAAACTAGACCAGTAGGCTAAAACGATCAAACGAATAGATTAGGAATTAACTGAAAAGATAAAAGCACGTGTTCATAGCACGCGTTTTATACAATCATTTAATTCTCCTCCCTCTTTGCTCGAAGCACAAAATTGTGTGTTTTATATAGAAATTAAGTTGAAAAAAACGAGTTTTATGAACGCTTCAAAATCGCTTTAGAAATTGCCTTTGAAATTCTCTTATTATAGAGTATATAATTCTTATACTTAAAAAAAAAAAAAATAATAAATTCAAAAGCCCATTATTTGAAAAACATTTTTAAAACACATTATAAACCCCATGTATGTAATCCAGAAAGAAATATCAAGAGAACATCGAAATAACGGAAATTACACTGTATTATCCGTTTAAAACAAGCTACGAATCAATCTTCGACAGTAGGTTTGAACAAGTTAGCAGTGTCAAACTTTCTTGAAATTCTGCAGGAATGTAGTTCAAAATTCCTACTTCAATTTGCAAAAAGAATCATTCAAATCTGATTTGAAATGAAGAATCTGCGTCGTTTCCAAAATTGGACTAAAACAAGGTTAAATCGCTGAATTCCAACATGCTTCGGGTTCAAGTTCGACAGCAGATATATACAAGTTAACATGGTCGGAATGATCTAAAAATTTGTAGAAATAAAGTTCAACATTTATACTTTAAACTACAAAAAAAAAATTCTGAATTCTAATAAGAGACGAAGAAACTGCGTCGTCTCAAAGTCGGACTCATGCCAGGAAGTGAATACATAGGAAAAACAAAGGCCAGCGGCTTGTTTAGCCAGTTCACCCCTATTCAACCCAAAATTCGAGAAGGCACGAAACATGAAAGTTATATAGAATATTATAATCTTTCCAGAACATCAAAAATTACCGAATTCCGATAAAAAATGAAAAAGTTATGACCAAAACAATTTTCAGATCTGAAGTTCACTACGACTGTCATTTTAGTCTCGGGACAGTGACACTAGAATGAGCTTTTGACTATGTAAACTTCAAAATTTAACAAAACCTAAAACATAAAAGTTATAGCAGACAATCTATGATTTCCAGAACATCAAAAATCGTCAAATTTGGACATCAAACGAGAAAGATATGCTCAAATTACCAATGACATTTAGCACAGAAAATTAAGGCTTTACAGTGACATGACAGCAAGTTTACATCAGGTTTTTCGACCCACTATGCTCAGTGTTTATGAAAGTGTTTAAAATGAAAGTTGTCACACTCTTTTTAAACTTTCCGAAACATTAAAAATCATCTTAATCCGACAAGAAATGAGAAAGATATGCCTAAAACAATTTATGTGTTTCAAAGCTATGTTTAAAACATAGGACATAAAGGTTACAACTTCTTCAAACCCAAAATTACTCTTAGTAAACTGCTTAAACACAAAAAGAAATGATCATAAAAGTTATTCCTTATAAAAATACCTTCCAACTAAAAAAAACCTCACCCAATTTTGATTTACCATTTAAAAGTTACGGTGATTTTAATATCAGGTTTCAACAAAAATATTGCACAGAGCAGAGCTGTGTACATCAGTTTCAAACACAATTTTGACCCTCTAAACCATAGAATTTCTTAAAGTGATTGAAGGCGAACTTGTAGCTAATAGAAATTTCTTTACAATACAAAATGATTGAGCTAATTTGGATAAAATTGCACGAAGATATCGCTATTTTACTGCAGCAATATTTTTACAAACAATTTTCAGCAAACTACAACCAAACAATCATTCAAATTCAAGCAACCAATTCACAACCAATTTGAAAACAATTCAATCAACAAACCATCCAATTAGACATATGTTCAAAGAAGCAGCATTTTTGAAGATTATGATTTGTGTCTTTTGAAAAATTATGCGGAAGCCTACTATCATTCAATATTGGCAGCCTTAATTTGGTTTAGAATTATTGTAAAACATTGTGATTGTCAACGGGGCTAAGAAACTTTGGAAGATTTTGAAGAACTTTAGAAGGAACATAATGTTTTTAAAAGATTCATCTCCTGTCCTAATATTTTTTAGCCATGATAATGTTTATCCTAAATTGAAGCTAGCTTTATTTATGCTCCCTTAATCTGAACAACAAACACGTATCTATTGAGAAAGTCCATAAATCCCAAGTTTTCCCGACAACTTGCAATTTGGACCCAAAAACAAAAAAATGCTTATAGGATAAGCATATTTCAAATAAATAGGAACCATTTTCTTTCATGCTCTTCTCTATGTGGATAACCGCCAATGTTATGTCCAGAAGAAAAGTGTCTACCATCAATCTTGCTTTTTGAAAACACATCATTTTCTTTTATAAGCTTAATCAAACCACGTTGAATTAGCATTATTCTTTTGGCATCACTAATTATTCCCCACAATGCCGGATCATAATTGATATGAACATCCTTTTCAAGGTCTATTAACGTTAACATCTTCATCGTTCAAATTATCAATGACATTTTTATTATTCTTCTCTATAACTTCTAATATATGTTGATTATCAAATTCTACTTCAGTATTTTTATCTATAGGCTCTTCGTTTATAAGTTCCCAATTGATTTCTTCGACTTGACTTAGGTTTGAGATTTTCTATTTTTGGCTTGAAATAAAGTTGATATTGAGCGTCATTCCGTTGCTTTTTCTTTCTATTTTGACATCCATAAGTTTGTCTTCGATTCGTATCTCAAAGTTATAAAACAATATTAATATAGCAATTTTTAATGTTGTATTATTTAAATTTTATTAGTAATTCGTATTTAATCCTTTGTGCCATCTTTTTTAATTTTTTGCATTTTATCATCAATATTTCATAATGCAATAATTCAAATAATTGCGGGCAAATCAAATTGGGGAGAATCAAATTAGGGCAATGTAACGACCCATATTTTTAAACATTTAAAAATATTAAATTAAATAAGATTTTTGAATAAAATTGTTAGGAATTTTTTTGTAAGATTTTACCGATACAAATTTAATTATAATCCAAGTTATGAGCTTAAGTAAAAATTCTATTAATGAAACATGTTTGCAATAATGTAAGGATAATAACAAATGCTAGTGTGTATTTTAATAGCATTGGTTTGAGTGAAATTAACAATTGTCTGAATGTAAATTTCCAATTGATTGGAATAATAAATGTTAATGAAGAATAATAAATGTTTCTTTATTAAATAAGAAATCATATGTTTATTTATTTGAAATGTTTGGTAGTGGAAAGATTGATTGCAGAGACGAGAAACTATTATTTGGTAAGAAATGTATAATTTCTGTTTGTATCCAATAGTGTGTAATTATGTTTAAATTACTATTAGATAGGAAATAATTGTTCTATTTCTCATTACATTTATTTTGTTCATTTTAAATTCACCTTTGTAAACAATTGAAATTAATGTAATTGAATAATTTCAATTAATGGTAGAGAGGACACCAAATTGTAAATTAATAATTACACAATTACATTAATTTCAATTGTTTACAAAGGTGAATTTAAAATGAACAAAATAAATGTAATGAGAAATAGAACAATTATTTCCTATCTAATAGTAATTTAAACATAATTACACACTATTGGATACAAACAGAAATTATACATTTCTTACCAAATAATAGTTTCTCGTCTCTGCAATCAATCTTTCCGCTACCAAACATTTCAAATAAATAAACATATGATTTCTTATTTAATAAAGAAACATTTATTATTCTTCATTAACATTTATTATTCCAATCAATTGGAAATTTACATTCAGACAATTGTTAATTTCACTCAAACCAATGCTATTAAAATACACACTAGCATTTGTTATTATCCTTACATTATTGCAAACATGTTTCATTAATAGAATTTTTACTTAAGCTCATAACTTGGATTATAATTAAATTTGTATCGGTAAAATCTTACAAAAAAATTCCTAACAATTTTATTCAAAAATCTTATTTAATTTAATATTTTTAAATGTTTAAAAATATGGGTCGTTAGATTGCCCTAATTTGATTCTCCCCAATTTGATTTACCCCCAATTATTTGAATTATTGCATTATGCAATATTGATGATAAAATGCAAAAAATTAAAAAAGATGGCACAAAGGATTAAATACGAATTACTAATAAAATTTAAATAATACAACATTAAAAATTCCTATATTTATATTGTTTTATAACTTTGAGATACGAATCGAAGATAAACTTATGGATGTCAAAATAGAAAGAATAAGCAACGGAATGACGCTCAATATCAACTTTATTTCAAGCCAAAAATAGAAAATCTCAAACCTAAGTCAAGTCGAAGAAATCAATTGGGAACTTATAAACGAAGAGCCTATAGATAAAAATACTGAAGTAGAATTTGATAATCAACATATATTAGAAGTTATAGAGAAGAATAATAAAAATGTCATTGATAATTTGAACGATGAAGATGTTAACGTTAATAGACCTTGAAAGGATGTTCATATCAATTATGATCCGGCATTGTGGGGAATAATTAGTGATGCCAAAAGAATAATGCTAATTCAACGTGGTCCGATTAAGCTTATAAAAGAAAATGATGTGTTTTCAAAAAGCAAGATTGATGGTAGACACTTTTCTTATGGACATAACATTGGCGGTTATCCACATAGAGAAGAGCATGAAAGAAAATGAATATACCATTCATTTTCCAGTACAAAGGAGATAAGAAATCTCCTTTATTTTCACAAATGGGCTAAATTTTATTAAGCCCAAACTCAAGTTTTAATACAATGAATTAAAACACTATGCCACCTCTTTACTTAGTCTAATAAAAAGATTAGATCATTTTTTTTTCAATTAGTTTATCCTCTTTTCCTAATTAACCACTAGTTTAATTAAAATCACATTTTAATTTATTAATAGGTAATCACAAAACCGCGGGTTGTTACACCATAAGTCTCCAAACCATTTTGTAAGCACTTTTATAAAATCCAAGACTTTCAACTCTATTCATGGGTCTTAGAAAAACATTTATAAATAAATTAAAATCCTTTTACTTCAACACCATTATAAAATAATAATGATATAATAATAATGATAAACAATAAACATTGTAAATAAATGAAAATTATTAATTGTAAAACCTCTTAAAAAATAATTTATAATTTCAAAATATTGTCTAAGAAAAAATAATAATTAATCTTCAACATTTTATAAATAATAATTATTTATTTTCAAAACCTTATTAATAACCCTTATTATAAATTTCAAAACATAAATATTCTTGTAATAATTAACCTTTCAATTTATTAAGCTTTTTATAAATTCTTAAAACATATTAAATATAAACAAATAACTTTTAAATAATATTAAAATAATTAAATAATTTTAAGATAATATTAATATAATTATATAACCTTAAAACAATTTTAATATAATTAAATAACTTTAAAATAATACTATTATAATTAAATAACCTAAAATAATATTATAATAATTAAATAACTCTAAAATAATATTTTTATATTTAATTAACTTAAAAAAAATATTAATATATCTAATTAACTTAAAACAATATTAATATATTTAATTTAAATAATCCTTAAACAAAATATTTTCGAAACCCAATTTCAAATATAAAAATCGTTTCTTGTCTAAAAAAACTAATTCCGATTTAGCGGCAATTTACAGCATTTATAAAATATTAATTTGAGGCCAATAGCCACCCAACACTTAACCAATTTATTTAATTGATTTTGAAATATTGAAAAGTTAATTTCACTTCGAAACACATCTGTTGGATCGAAGTGGTTTTCGGGTAACATACCCGATCCCGGTCTTTTCGAAATAACATTTCGATAATTCCTGGTAAACTCAACCCCGGTTCTTTAGGAAATAAATAGTCAAGGATTAGAACAGAGATGACTGTGCCATATAACTCACGTGTTCTTTCTAAATATTTCCAAAGTTATATTTGGATCCAATTTCGAAAGTCGGTTATTTAACTATCGAATAACAAATATTCAAACAGATTTATTCTATATGTGAAAATAACATCGGTTAAGCACATAGGCAACCACTAGTCTCCCTTTAATAAATCTTTCATTAATTTGAAAACGCTTTGTAAGTTACTTGTACAAAAATACATTTACAAAGGTTCATCCCCAAAGCCCTATATTTTCAATACTTAGAAAATATCCATATACTTATCTCAACTGTATAAGTATATCCACAAAATTGAGAAAGATTTTCTTTTTATTCGATTCTCAAATATTTATAAATTCCTTACAGTTCTCCAAACCCATTTATAAACCATTTTATAAATCTTCGAAAACCATTTATAATCCTTTTTCCAAATTAAAACGGTTAAAAACTCTTTGTACATTTCAAAAATCATTTATAAATCCATTATTAATCCATAAACCATTAATAAAACTCCTTTTATAAACCCGTTTCTAAAATTCGTTTATAAATATCTAACCATTTATAAACTCTTTTAGATTATAAATAATCTTCCCATAATTCTTCAAAACCATTTATAAATTCCTTTATAAAATCCAAATCTTTCAATTCAATTTATAGTCTCGAGAAACATTTATAAATGATTAGAATCATTTACTTCAAAACATTATAATATAATTATTATTATTAACAATGACAATTATAAATAAATGGAAATCATTAACTTTAAATTTCTTAAAATAATAATTAATCTTTACCATTTTTTAAATAATAATATTTTATTTCAAAACCTTATTAATAAACCTTATTATTAATTTGAAACCATAATTATTCTTGAGTAATTAATCTTCAATTTATTAACCATTTTATAAATTCTTAAATATATTAAATATAAACAAATAACTTTTAAACAATATCAAAATAATTAAATAACTTTAAAATAACATTAATATGATTATATAACTTTAAAACAATTTTAATATAATAAAATAACTTTAAAATAACATTATTATAGTTAAATAACTTTAAAAGAATATTAATATAATTAAATAAATAATTATTCAAACGAAATATTTTTGAAATACAATTTGGGATTTAAAAACCATTTCTTGTCTCCAAAAATCAATTCCAACTAAATCAACAATTTAGAGTATTTTTAAAATACTAATTCGAGGCCAATATCTACCCAACACTTAACCAATATCGATATTGATTTTCTATTATTACTGGGTTTTAGTTCTCAACATATAACAATGTTATAACCACGGTGTCCACAATCAGGTTCATTTTTTAATAATCTATATAACAAAAATATTATGGAACAATTCAACCATATTGAGGAATCCTGTTGGATCCCTCCAACCTATCCCCCTGCAACACAACTCATGTATATTGGCACATATATATGTAATTAAATCAACAGTTGTGAGGAATCCTATTGGATCCCTCCGACCAATTTTGCCCTGCATCACCAACGTTATATAATCATAAAATATAAATCAACCGCTTCGAAGCGGGATTCGTATACAAAGGATCATCCGCACTTACGCGGGAACGTAATAGGGTCTCATCCGCTCCAATAGGTGGGAATATATCTAAACCAACTATATAATAATCCATCCAAACCATTATTCAACAATTTTATCATACTAGTTGTCCAAAAAGGTGAGTTGAACTCGGAAAAATTTTATGTTGTCGTCGAGGCATTCCGATTTAGAACTAACGTTCGATTTTAGCCCAAATTTCAATAGTCTCTGAATTCTTCCAAATCAATTCCATCACAAAGCTTTCGTCGCTGCAAGCCCAACGCAAAAAGTTTCGTCTTGATCGGACCTCGTATGAAGGATTTATAAATTTTATAAGTTATCAGATAATTTAAATTTATAATTAAATAACTTTATAAAAATTACAACTCTACCCATATAACTCCTTCTTCCCCAAATAGAAGTACACGCACAGTGAAATGCACCATTTCCGTGCGCGATTGATCAACGATATGGAGCTCCGATACTCCGTTTGGCGAACTATCTTCGCCGCTATGCTCCCCTCCGAAATCTCTACGTGCCTATACCTTAAACCCCAAGCACGATTCGCTCAACTGAATCGTGACCTGGGCGTAATCATCACGATGCTGCCAAAAATCGCGACCTCCTAGCTTGAACCACACCACCTCGTAATGCACCCACGCATGCTCCTCGGTAAGACAAACACTATGCTGGTGTTCGAACGAACCAATTCCGCCTAAATCAACATGAATCTTAAAACCTAATTATAACCCACTACGGCCAAACTGTTGCATTCTCTGAGACATAGCCGAACACAACAAGTGGGGAGCCCTTGCTAGTACGAGTTTAAGGAATCCAAAATTATGATTTATAGTTTAGTATATATTTTTATCTTGAATTTAAAGTTTTGATTTCGAAAGAGAGTGGTTACAGGAAATTGTGATATAAAGCAGAAAGGGCACGGGCTTGCTTATGAGAGCATGGGCATGGGTAAGGTAGAGGAATGGTGAGGTATGGCCTTAAAATATAGGGTTTATATATATATATTATTGTTATTTTAAATTTTAAATTATTCCACAAAACCTAACCAAAAATCTTGAACTCCAACTGAGACGTGCCGCCTAGCGTTCTATATGTTATACTCCTATTCCAAATATAATGGAACTAGTCTCGAGCCCTAATTCGATGATATGCAAAAGATAGCTTATGAACCCAATTATTATATTAAATTTTCAACAATAATTTCAACGTGTTTCAATCTCACACGGCCAAACGGTACATCTGATCGCCACGAAATTTGACGGCATAATATAATTCACTATTATGGATCCAATGAAACTAGTATCATCAAAATCCGAGACAATGTCCCTAGAAGGCTATTTTTATATGTTAATTAAAACGGGTTATTTTCAAAATTGAGTAAATCACTTTTAAATCCAATTAAAAACCTTTATTATCTTCATTCTTATTTAATAGAATTTAAATAAGCTTTGAAATTATTTTTATCCAACTTAAAACCAAAGATTTGATTATTTAAACAATTTCATTTATAAAATTCAACAATTAAATTATCTAACAAATTGCTATATTTTAAAATCTAGTTATTTAACTTATAAAATTAACTTTTCAATATTTAAAATCAATTAAATATTTCAAAATCAAATGACTGAAATTCTGGGTCGTTACATCTTCGAAACAACATTCGATAATTCCCGGTAAACTCAACACTGGTTCTTTAGGAAATAAACAGTCAAGATAAGATCGGAGATCAATTCCTAACCGCTAGTAGACAGATTTCTTATCAGTGTCCTAGAGAAATAAACAGTATCATCGGAGATGACTATGCCATATAACTCACGTGTTTCTCCTAGATATTTCCTAACCGCTAGTAGACAGATTTCTTATCATTTGTCCTAGAGAAATAAACAGTATCATCGGAGATGACTATGCCATATAACTCACGTGTTTATCCTAGATATTTCCAAAGTTACATTTTTGGTTCCAATTCGATAGTTGGTTATTTAACTATCTAATAACAAATATTCAACCAGGGATTTATTTTATAAGAAAAACCAACATTAGTTAAGCATATAAGCGACCACTAGCCTCGTTTTATAAACCTTTTACAAATAAAAACCACTTGTAAATTCTTGTACATGAATACTTTTACAACATATGCCTACTGAATCATAGATTTTCAATACATAGAAAATATCTATATACTTATCTCAACAGTATAAGTATATTACAAAGCTGAGAAGGATTCTCTTTTCATTCGAATCTCAAATCATTTATAAATTCCCTTACAATTCTCCAAACCATTTATAAACCATTTTATAAACCTCCCAAAAACCATTTATAAAACTTTTTTATAAATTTCAATCACATATAAATCCTCTTGGTACATTTCTAAAATCATTAACAAAGCCTTTATAAATCCATAAAACCACTAATAAGCTCTTTCACCTTGTAATTACCCTTCACTTAAGTCTTCAAACCGTTTTATATACTCCTTTATAAAATCAAAGCCTTTCACCCTATTCATGGGTCTCGAAAACATTTATAAATAATTAAAAGTCTTTACTTCGAAACAGTTTCATACAAAATATTTATTTAAAATAATATTATAAATAAATAGTAATTATCTATCTTAAAATATCCTAAAAGAATTATCAATCATTTCAAAAGTAATAATAATAACACTTAATTTTATTATAAATAATGGACACTTATTTCCAAATCTTTTAAATAACCCTTATTATCGATTTCAAACCATACTCATTCTTGAGATAACTAACCTTTCAACTTATTAACATTTTTATAAATTCTTAAAACATATTAACTATAAAAAATAATTTTAAACAATATTAGAATAATAAAATAACTTTAAAATAATATAAATATAGCTATATAACTTTAAAATAATATAAATATAATTATATAACTTTAAAATAATATAAAAATAATTATATAACTTAAAAAGAATATTACTATAATTAAATAACCGTAAATTAATATTCTTATAATTAAATAACTTAAAAATAGTATTAGTATTATTTATCATCTTAAAACAATATTAATATATTTAATTAACTTAAAAAATCCTTAAACAACATGTTTCGAAACCCAATTTTGGAATTAAAATTGTTTCTTATCTCAAAACCCAATTCTGACTTAAACAACCATTTATAGTATTTTTAAAATACTAATTTGAGGTCAATAGCCACCCAACACTTAACCAATACCAATATCGATTTTCTATAACTACCGAATTTTAGTTTTCAAACATACAACAATGTTATAACCATAATATCCACAATCTGGTTTTAGTTTCCAATAATCCATGTAAATATATTATTGAAACAACTCAATAATATCGAGGAATCATGTTGGGTCCCTCCAAATTGTTTCCTCCTACATCATAGCTTATATATATATATATATGTAAATAAAATCAACATTAGTGCGGAATCCCATTGGATCCCTCCAACATGTTCTCCCTGTATCACAAACGTTATATGATCATAAACCATAAATCAACCGCTTCGAGGAAGGATTCATATACAAATGGTCATCCGCTCTTACACAGGAACACAATAGGGTCTCGTCCACTCCAATAGGCGGGAATATATTCAAACCAACTAATAAATAAAGAAATTCATCCAAACAATCATTCAACAATTTTTATCAACCATATATTATACTAGTTATCCAAAAAGGTGAGTTTAAGTAACTGAAATTTTTTTTTGTCGCCGAGGCCTTTCGGTTTGGAACTAAAACCGGACGACGTCCGATTTTATCCCAAAATTAAACCATCTCCAATTTCAACCAAACTAGTTTCATAACGAAGCTTTCATCAACATGAGTCCAATGCAACAAATAACGTTCGAATACGACCTCGTATGAGCAAGATATGAATTTTAGAAGTTATCGATAGATTTAAATTATAATTAAACATTAGTTACAATATTTACCCTTAATTACAAAATTAATCCATCTTCTTCTCCCCAAATCAAAACATGAACGCATAGTAACTCGACCATGGATGCACGAACATGCACGCCCGTACGCCACCGTCCCTCGATGAAATCGAATTCCGGCTTCACCAGCAAACTTCTCTCGTCGATCTCCACACGATGCTCACCACTACCGCGCCTCCCCTTCCCAAAACCAAAACACAACCTGATGCTATCACGATGCTGCCCTTACAGGTCGCGACTCCCCCTAGGCCACCGATCCCCCTAAAACTTTGGCTATAGCAGCTCTCCGACATGCCGAACCCAAATATAACCTCCATTACATGAATCGATGAACCATTGCTCAAGAATCTCAATCCCTAGTTCCTGTAACCATTCAACCTCATTGTCGAGATCACCAAATCAAGGTCGCACATCTCCAGAAGCACACCAACTCGAAGATCCCCTCGAGTTAAGATTTTTAAAGCTTGTACTGGAATTTTTCATCGAATATATTCATCGTTTTTTATTTTAGAAGTTTGAATTGAAAAAGGGGAAGCTCGGTTTTCTTCTTACAGGAAGATATAAATAGATATAGGGAGTATGAAGGTGAGAACGTGGGTGGTATGGGTATTAGGACATGGGGTGTGGGTTTGAATGACTGGGTATGTTTTTGAAAATACGATATATGTTATTTTAAATTTAAATCCATTCCACAAACATACCCAAAAATTATGAACTCCAAACGAGGTGTGCAGCCTGGCGTTCTATATATTATACTCCTATTGTGAACACAATGGAACTTGTTTCAAGGCCTAAATCGATCATATGCAGAAGATAGCTTTTTGAACCCAATCTTTATATTGAATTTTCGATATTAATTTCAACACGTTTCAATCTCGAACGACCAAACGGTACATCTGATCTCTACGAAATTTGACGACGTATTATAATTTATTATTACGGACCCAATGACATTGGTTTCGTCAAAATCCAAAATAGTGCCCTGGAAGGCTATTTTCACTCGTTAATTAAAACGAGATATTTCAAAAATCAGTTAAATCACTGCTAAATCTAATTTAAAATTTTTATTATCTTCATTCTGAATAAATAGAGTTTAAATAAGCTTTGAAATTATTTTTATCCAAATAAAAATCCAAGATTCAATTATTTAAACGATTTCAATTATTAAATCCAACAATTAAATTATCCAATAAATCGCTATATTTGAAATTCACGTTGTTTAATTTATAAAATTAACTTTTCAATATTTAAAATCAATTAAATATTCTAATTTCAAATGTAAAAAATTCTGGGTCGTTACAACTGGATAAAGTGTTTATCGTCTAACAAAATTACATTCTAAACAATTCTAAATTTAGGGAGTAAAACATAAAGTTTCATGTTTAGTTGCTACCATTTGCGCTTTCCCCTAATCTCGAAATGTTGCAGGTATCCCAAAGTTGAAGACGGGGGAAGAAATGAATGGACAAACTAGCAAAAGGTGTCATAGGGGAAAAGAAAAAGAAAAAAATATGAAAAGACTACACTATAAAAGGTACCATAAATATTCCAAATTATTAAGATTACTACAAGGCAACCACTTTGACTGGAACTGCATTACAAAGAAAAAATTAAAAACCTAGTGATGTTCCCAGAAAAAGTCAGTGTTTCAAATTAGTATCACATAACAGATATAGTGTATCAGGAAGTCATGTTCAAGACTTTAAGGCTCAAATCCACAATATATGAAAGCATATTTATCATAATTTTCATTAGCCTGAACCCCTTAATATGAAATAACAACATTGCTTACATGATTATATAACTAATACTCCTTATGCATATAAAAATATCATTTTAGGATATTATTTTATCCTTTCGAAAATATACAACTGATATTAATTTGTAATCATTCAAATTAAAATGTTAGATTGTTCCAAGTTGGAAGTTGAGTTTTGGAACCGGTAAAAAATTCAATAACGATTTGCTTTAAAGGTGAAAGGGCTATAGTACTCAATAAATTCTAAAACAATTTACTTTATATTATAAAGGGAGCGTAATACTCAGTTTGACGTTAATCTTTCTTAATAGTGGCTTGTTTCATTTTTAACGAAAATCTGAGATTCTCCATCCTCCATTTTCGTGTCACTATGTGTCTCATTGTACCTCAACCATCCGTTATAATGACTTGATTAATACTCAGTATCCACCATATTAAAAGTGAATGTCATGATAGAGAAATCAATGACCGATACGTAATCGGCATATGGAGATATTAAGAATGATGACATATGAATTGAGCTTTTTTTATAAATACAACAAGAGCGTAGTTGGATTTTGTTCACGTAAATAAGAAATGGTGTCAACTTTTCAAACTAAAATCTCTCATCGTTGGATTTTAATTCCACGTTGGTTGGGGATAACAAAATCAATTCCATAAGGGCGTGTGCTATACCGCATAACATTTAAGTTGATACTAACTTTCTTGATAGAAGCCTGTTTCTGTTTTGTATGAATACAGAAAGAGCACTTGCTACAATATAAATAGCATTTAACATGCCACTTAATCAGATCCAACAACTCAACTTCAACTACTCCAATAAGGGAAAGATTCCAAGATTTAAAAAAACCGACTATCCATTCTTCATTTGTATTAATGTACTACACCTTTTTTCAAATTATTGCTTGTATAATTCTAAACGTGGAACAAGAAAGTACAAGACTCTAAGAGAAATAATATCAACACAAAATCTTGCACTCTTATACCCTATTGTTCCTCTAATTACTCCATTATCATTCATACTAGTATTGTAGTATATTTGGTGTACTTGCAAATAAAAATTATCTTCAGAAGAAAATTAAAAATTTTGAGAAATATAAAAAACGCCACATAATCAAATGTATTTAGCATGAAATATTAATTGTGTTTTACATCTAAAAGATACACGTTTCTGCATTTCAATTGACATGTATACTTATTTTTTTATTATCACTTAATAGAATTAAAATTTTTAAATGTTGGGTTTTACGTATATAGCTTTCTAGTTGTCTGTAAAATATCGTATAAAAAAGAAAAATCCAATTTATAATATATTTTTAAAGAAGTTGATAATTTATAAATTAATTTTTAAATGCCATCTTTGATTGAGTTAAAACTTTTTGAATTTTTAATTCATTGCTGATTTGACTATTATGACTCGCAAATAAATTAACAAAAATAAATTATAAATAGTAAAAAAGATCTTGAAAAATATAGGTAATTTTTTTCTTTGAAATCCAAGAACCAATTAAGTAAACCTAAGAGAGACTGAACTGAACCCTCTTACATAATCATCATACCAGTAAAAAAATTTTTAATGTATTCATAACAGTTATGAAGCATCCATTAAAGTCATTTGTTATAGAACTAAATTAATTTCATTTCTACAATTAATAAATTGACAATTAATTTAATCAAAAAACAAATAAAAATTGTTGTATTTATACCTTCAATTATGATTAATTAATCGTTATTCTTTACTATTACTTTTATAATCATTGTCTCAATAATAAATTATAAATATATTTTTAATATTTATGATGCATCCATTAAAGCTATTTGTTATAAGACTATAACACTAATAAGGTTTCTAAAATTAACAACTAAACAATTATTAGCATCAAAGGCTAAATAAAAAATTTAATATTTGTAATATTCTGCAGAGAAGTATTATTAGAGATGTTTGCACCAAAAATGGTCACAAACCCCAAATACTGTGAAAGCACCAGTGTATGAACAAAAATCAGCAGTATGTAATCACAGATCACAGATCTAAGTAATGTAGAGGATAAAAAGTGAAGAATAATGAACTTAAAACAGAAAGAAAAAGACAGAGACACAGGATTTATAGTGGTTCGGCTATCTCCGGCCTACGTCCACTCCAAAAGTTAATCTTTTATTGACTTTCCTTGCTGGTTACAATTGATTACAGCAGATAAATATCATAGAATCCGAGTACAACAGTAGTAAAGGAGAGCAAAGTTGAATTAGGCAGAGTCTGAACGTTGAGAAGTCAAAGATCCTTTTTCTGTTGGCTCTGGGGGTCTATTTATAGGTGTAGGAGGCTAATATCTCGCTCAGATCTCGTGAGACTTCTTGTGGCACGTGAGTGGGGCCACGCGCACGAGCCCGTGAAGTTTCGGCCCGATCCGTGATCGATACGAATGAATTTTGTATCGATCAAGATTGCGTCCATTGGAGTCGAAATTTGGTGTGGACATTCTTTAGCATGCACGTAAGCTCCTGTGAAAATTTCATAGCATTTGGACTTGTGGTTTAGGAGATAATAGATCGACACGAATTGGGATTTTCAGTTGGCTGTTTGGTTCGTATCGATCACTTTCGCGTCGTTCCTTTCGAATCGATCGACTCACACGCGGTGACGTGGTGCATGATTTCTGGATCGATTCGCTCTTGACGCCGAGTTGATTGCTTCCATCATCATGTCGATCGAGTGATGTGTCTTTGTGCTTCCTTTCGTATCGATCATCCGTGCTTTCGTTCGTATCCAGGCTTCATGACCATTCATTCACATCCATCTGCTATCGCTTCCAATCTTCTTCGCAACGACTCAATCGATACGAACATCATTGATTCAAGATATCCAACATTGATCGATACGAACAATATCGAGTCGAAATATCCAACATTGATCGATACGAACAGTATCGAGTCGAAGTATCCAACATTGATCGATACAAACAGTAAATGGACTCCTGTTTACGCCTTTTAGGTCTCTGTTTGTCAATCCTCCGCGCATAGTTCGCCTGATAATCTCAGCCAATCCAGCGTTGTCTGCCGATGGTTTCCCCCCGAGTCCCCGAGGGAATTCTGGTACGTACTCCTCATCCCGCGCTCCTACATTCCCGCCAGCATCTTGTTGTGTGGTGTTAACTGGAATTCCTCCATGAACCGGTCCATCGTTGCCAGGCGGTGTGCCCCCAAGCCCGGATCCGTCCAGGTTAGCAGTTGTGTGCTGACCAGGGATTGTGCCCTACTGAGCTGCTCCGTTAGATTGCCTGTTTTGTCCTTCTACTCCGGCTCCCTGGATCTGAACTCCTGAAGCTCTAGCGGTTCCTGCTGTTCTTATCTGATCAAAGAAATTTTACATCATTTCTTGTTGACTCTTCAACAACTTTTCATGAATTGAATTCGCCATAGCCTCCATTTTGTCCCTGGTAATGTAGATCGAGGCTTGTCCCTCTCCAGCTCCGGAGGATGCCTCTTGACATCCCCATTGTTGACTTCTCTCCGCTCTTTGTCTTCTACTTGATTGTCTTGTAATAGCTCTTTGGATCTGAACCTTTAAACCGTCAAATCTGAATTCCAAATCCGGTATAGCGGGTGTTAGTTGCTCTCAATGAAAGCACCAAAGTGTTTGCACCAAAAATGGTCACAAACCCAAAATACCGTGAAAGCACCAGTGTATGAACACAAATCAGCAGTATATAATCACAGATCACAGATCTAAGTAATCTAGAGGATAAAAAGTGAAGAATAATAAACTTAAAACAGAAAGAAAAAGACAGAGACACGGGATTTATAGTGGTTCGGCTATCTCCGACCTACATCCACTCCAAAAGTTAATCTTTTATTGACTTTCCTTGCTGGTTATAATTGATTACAGAAGATAACTATCATAGAATCCGAGTACAATAGTAGTAATGGAGAGCAAAGTTGAATCAGGTAGAGTCTGGACGTTGAGAAGTCAAAAATCCTTTTTCTGTTGGCTCTGAGGGTTTATTTATAGGTGTAGGAGGCTGATATCTCGCTCAGAACTCGGGAGACTTCTTCTGGCATGTGAGTGGGGTCACGCGCCCGAGCCCGTGAAGTTTCGGCCCGATCCGTGATCGATACGAAAGAATTTCGTATCGATCACGATTGCGTCCAATGGAGTCAAAATTTGGTGTGGACATTCTTTAGCATGCACGTAAGCTCCTGTGAAAATTTCATAGCATTTGGACTTGTGGTTTAGGAGATAATTGATCGACACGAATTGGGATTTTCAGTTGGCTGTTTGGTTCGTATCGATCACCTTCGCGTTGTTCCTTTCGAATCGATCGACGCACACGCGATGACGTGGTGCGTGATTTCTGGATCGATTCGCTCTTGACGCCGAGTTGATTGCTTCCATCTTCATGTCGATCGAGTGCTGTGTCTTTGTGCTTCCTTTCGTATCGATCATCCGTGCTTTCATTCGTATCCAGGCTTCATAACCATTCACTCACATCCATCTGCTATCGCTTTCAATCTTCTTCGCAACGACTCAATCGATACAAACAACATTGATTCGAAATATCCAACATTGATCGATACGAACAGTATCGAGTCGAAGTATCCAACATTGATCGATACGAAAAGTATCGAGTCGAAGTATCCAACATTGATCGATACGAACAGTATCGAGTCGAACAAACCATCGCACGTTTACCTATCCGATCCGGGTCCACTTTCGTCGAGTCGAAACTCATCTGGCCTTCCTACTGATCGATACAAAGGCGTTGTTCGTATCCATGCTGATAGATACGAACGCCTTGTTCAAATCGATCCATTATCTTTAGCAAATGAACACCTTTTGACCTGGAATCTGAAACGTAGTCTCTCCTAGCCCAGATCATCATTCCCAATCAGTCCCGCCTTGATTAGAGCTCGGTCAAATTTTGACGACATCGATCAAAGCCTTGTTTCTAGTCGATTTCCAATCCGGATATCCATCACTTTCCAGCTAGTTTGTTGATATTCTAGCCTTGACCAAAAGGTGGGATAACAAGAGAGGAAAAGATTGATAAGATACTTTGAATCACAAATTTCTGAAGAATATTTCAATGTTCTGAATATAATTTAAGAAACTTAAACTTTTTATACACATCTTCTACCAATATTAGTGTAACGACACGTAATTTTACCACTTTGTAAATTGGATATTTAATTGATTTTAAATATTCAAATATAGAATTTGTATACTTAAATAATCATATTTCATATGATAAATAAAAATGGCAAACTTATTTCTAGAAGCGAATTAAGATTTGGAACTTCTATCACAAAATTTACAAGAGCCGGATTTCGATAAAATTTAATATACATTTGAAAATTTGTTGCAAATGGTAAATAACTCTTTTTAATGGTTAAATAATGATATGATAATAATAGAAATTTAATTTATAATGATTTTATAAAAATACAAACCTGTTTTATAAAATTGTCAAATTTTGTAGCACGTTGACGAATCAACGTCGTATTTTTACAATTATATTTTAATATTATTAAGTATGGTTTTATAACTCAAATTAACTAGTTTTAATTAATTAAATATGATAACAAACTTATTTCAAGATTTGTTTACATAAATGAATAGTTTAACAAAAACGTCAAAATATGACCGTAAAATATTTTTTCGAAAATAAACGTTTTGATCGATATAAGTTTTGCAAACGTTTAGCAACTTGAATAGTATTTTATAAACACATTAACAAAAAATACCTCGCTTATATTAATCAAGGATTAATTAACTTAAGTATTTATTAAAAGTTAAATAAAGCACAAAATGACAAAGTAAGTTTATTTTTGCAAAATTAAATCAAATATCACACAAATCAAAGCATACATCTCTTCTTCATTAATGCTAATGTACTTGTCCATCAAATCATGCAAGGGAAAGGAGCATTTTATTTTCATAAATTTTGTTAATAAAAAGGAAAATGCAAAATTATTACATTTTAGTACAAAATCAAATCCATCCATCCCTTCACTTCTTTTCCACTTCTTTTCACATTTATGACAAGTTAAATCTTGTCTTGAAAAGTGTGTTAAGGGAGATAAAAATTGATTTGATATAAGGGTTATTTTGGTCTTTTTGGTTAAGGGTAATATGGTAATTTGTGTAGCAAACTTCAACCATAAATAGACCCCCATCCTTCCACTTTATTTCACACATTTCTACATCTTCTTCCTTTCTCAAGGTTTATAAAAGCTTCTTTAATGGCTTCCATGCCTTAGGAAAAAAATGGGAAAAAATTAGAAAAAAATAAAAGTAAAGGAAAATTAAGTATTCCAATTCAAAATCAAGTGCAAACCACCTCTTTTTCCACCAACAACTCATGGCCGCCACCCCCCAAGCCAAGACCGAGCTCCTCCAACCTCCCGAAGCTAAGCAATGCGCACCTCCATCCTCCAGAAGTCCAAACCGAGCCCATTTGGAGGAAAGCAAGCAAGTTCGGAAAATTCAGAGCTAGAAAAAGATAAGAAAGTGCTGTCGGAATCAAAAGGAAAGTCTACAAAAAAGAATGGTGGAGTGGAACTAATTGTGAGTACACATATTTACTAATTAATCCATAAAATATTTCAAGTATAATGATTTGAAAGTTTAATTATGTTGAATGATTAAATGTTTGATAACTTGGTTGCAAATTGGTTGATTATGTGATTTTTTATGTGGTTGATAACTTGTTCGATAAATGATAAGAGAATGATTATTAATTAACCATAGTTAATTAAATGAGATAAATCCATACAAATATGTGTATGGAAATTATTTAGCTTCTTAATGATTTCAAAATATCTAAAAAGATTGAAAATGATATTATAATAATATAATATTATAAAATGAAATGAAATGGGATATGAGTTTGAAATATAAAAATATTGTTAAAATGAGTTTAAAATGTTTTATAAACATTTAAAAGTGTTTGCAAGAAGTTTGAAAAAAAAATGAAAAACAAGTCAAAACTAGGCGTGTCGCGTAACGGTAGTTCGCGATTTCGCGCCTTAAACATTAAATGAGTTTACAAAGTAGAATATAGCTCGGAATTCTTCGAGATAAGAATTTTCCAGTCTATTATATCCATAGTTCCAAGGAAGAAAGAAAATCAAGTTTTCAAGTATATTTTTAATTATGTCCAAATCAATTTTCTAGAAAATTCCCGCTAGTGCAGTTATGTGACGACCCGACTTTCATCGACCAGAAAGTCGTATCGCTAATAAGAAAGAAAGGGATAGAAAGAGAAAAGAAGAGAAGAAAGAAAGAAACAACAACAGAATCTAAACAGCGGAACGAATAAATTATATTAATAACATAAACTATTACATAGTTTTATATACAACAACTATCAGAGTTACACAATATATACAACACATACTAGACAGTTATAAACACCTGTCTAGTTTCTACAATACAGGATACAACACAGATAACAAAGACTCAGAGATCAACACAGCGGAATTACTATATCTCTACAGCGCTGAAGCCTCCTGCTCCATTGCTCCTCCAGATAACTCGTCAAAGCAAACCTGACTCTCTTGGCTACTCGTAAAAATTTGAGTACCCAAGAGTTTATATAAAACAGAAATAAACACTTGGGTCAGACATGGGTCTGGTGTGAGTAAACGGTTTAAACTTGCTTAACTTCAAAACCTTTGAAATCAAAAGGTATCACGTAAGACTTCCCACACATAAACATGGGTAAGTTTTTACCTTACGCTAACCAAAACATTTGATAGGAAATTTGATTGTATTATAATAGGTCTAGGATTTTCAAGTAAAATACAGAAATAGCTGGAATGCTTACATCTCACGTTCCAACATAGTTGGGCACAACTAAATCGTACGTCACTTATTGTAGTTTGGATTCCATACAATGGCAGGGCTACTGGGGTACCGCCCGTCACAGTACGTGGCCTAGATCACCGTACCGAGGAGTACGCCCGCTCCCCTGCAACACAAAGCCGGAACCATCCCTTACTGGATAATTCCGAATAAAATCACCCCACGGTTGTGTACTGCAACCGTACCACTAAGTCGAAATAGAAAGGGACATCTAGACAGGGATGACCTTACTCTCAGTGGGCGCTACCCACGAAACCTTGCTGCACCTCCCCTGTTTTAGCCATTCCCGGTTTGATGAGGCTTGAGGTCACGATTACCTTTAATCAGAACACTTCACTTAGAATGCTCATCGTCCACCTGACGATGTGCTGAAAGCATTCAATCCATACAAGTTCGTTCCGGGTTCGAACGAAACCGAAGGCATTATCTCGTTACACTCGTTTTGGAATCACCCTCAGAGTTAACGACAATAACCCTTGCACTCTGAATCTTCATCTTCACTTGAGATTCACGACCTATCGTTAATTTGGATCGATGTGGTATTCGGGTCTCCAGACCTGGAAATCCGGTATACGGAAACCCGATCCCGGTCTCATCGAAATCCAAAACGTATCTTTTAAGGCCAAGTTGTTTAAAGGTTTAAACAATTCAATTCAATTTAATACTTGAATTCACATAGCATTAACATAGATAAATATCACACATTTATCACAGATATATCATAGTATATCATCCAATAGATATCAACCAAATCAGACATTCTTACTCAAACAATCATCTATAAGCAACCATTTATTAATCCATATTATAATCAATTTAATCATCTTAAATTAAATTAATTACTTAAGAATTAATTCCTAACCTTGCTTAAATCAACTATTAATTAATTACAACCATTTAATTAATTAACCATTAATCACTCTTGATTAAATTATCCATTAATTACATAAAGTAATTATCCTTTAATTAATTTAACAAATTAATTATCCTTAATCATTTATAGTAATTAACCTTTAATTACTCACATTAATTATAATAATTAATTATCCTTAATTAATTACTTTAATTAATTAATTAACTATAATTAATTACATTATTCCTTAATTAATTACATTAATTAATCATACATTAATTAATTACTTTCATTTATCAACCTTACATAATCATCAACAGTAATTAACTATTCTTAATTACTTTAATTTCTTTTATAAATCCTTTTTGATTAATTACACCAATTTCATACAATAATTCATTTATCAATTACTTACACTAAGTAATTACTCTTATCCAATCTTATTAAGTAATTATACTTAATTACCAAGTGACTATCTTTAATTAATTAACAAATTAATTAACTTAAATAAATCACATTCATTCCTAAATCATAACTGAGTAACTCATCCTTAATTACCCTTTAAACAATTTAATTAATCCTTGATTAATTATTCTTTAACTATTAATTAATAAACCTTAATTATTAATCAATATTCTTTAATACAAAGTAATCAATCCTTAATTACTTTTATAATTAATTACTTAAACTTAATTAACTAATTAATTACCTCTTAATTATTAATTAATAAACTTAATTATTAATTAACAACCTTAATTACCAATTTAATTAATCCATAATTATCTATTAATTAATCTTTAATGATAATTAACTAACCTTAATAACAGTTAATTAATCCTTAAATAACTTTAATTATAAATTAATAATTTCTTAATTATTAATTAAGAAAACTTAATTATTACTTAATAAAACTTTATTAAGTACTTCTTAATTACTAGTTTAATTAACTCTTAATCATTTAATTAATTCTTATCAAAATTAATTAAATAATTTAATTAAACTTAAATCTCTTAATTAACTTTGAGATAAAACATTATCATTAAACATTTGATCTTAGTAATTAACTTACTTAATTAAATCATTAATTAAGTTTTTAAATAAATAATCATTAATTACTTATCCTTAATTATTTATTAACAATCCTTAATTACAAGTAAATAAACACTTGAAAACTTAATTGTTAATTTACTTATCCTTAATCATCAACTAATTTAATTTAATAAATCATTCTTTATTTATGCCATTATTATTAAACTTAAATTAAGTTTTAAGACAAACCATTTCCTTATTAATTTCCTTATTTTCAAATTAAGTTTGAAAATAACTTAAGGATTTTACTTAATACATTTAAATTAATCAATCATACAAATTAATTTATTCAAACATTCATTACAAAGAAATGAGTTTTCAAGAAATTTATTTAACTTGATTATTTAAAGTTTAAACTTACTTTCTTTATTTAAATTATAAAAACTGGTTTGATATTTTCTTTGGGTTTAAGTCATTTATACTTGAAACAAAACCAAGTATTTCTTCTTCTTATTTTTCCTTTAAAACAGAGTTTAGTCTAATTAAAACCGTTTGGTTTTTAAAGGATTTAAACTGTTTACTGGTTTTCACCCCAACTCGCAATGACTCGAAGGCAATCCCGTGCCACAGCCCTATCTTCCCGAGTTCTTCCCTAGCAAATTTTAAACTGTTTTGTTTAAAATTTAAAACTGTTAAAGCTTTAACAGTTTCACTCGAAAACTCACGCAAACAACCCGAAGAAATACCCGAGCAAAATCTTAAGCTACGCGAGTTCCTCCCCGTACTACTCGAGTAACTCCATCTTCCCCAAAGCTTCGTCAAACCCAGATATACAAAGGTGCACGGTGCACGTACACTAACGAGCTGCGACACTCCGGCCATCAATGCTGGCTTCAACACATCACCGTCGTCATTCGCAACCAAGTCCGACCACCCTACTTCCTCGATTTGATGCAAATTGAAATCGACCTAAAATTTCAATTCCAGGAACCATCACCACATCAAATTTGCTTCGCTTCGACGATCCCATCCACCTGGACCTCCGCCGCTTCGTCCAGAGCCTCTTCACGACATCCACCGTCGTTACCCCCATATGCGCAAGATTCCGATTCAACAATGGCAATGCAAAAATCTCGACTACCTCCACAATCGAAAATCAACTTCGAACCCTATTTCGACTCTGTCCAGCCACAACGACCATCAGTAAATCCTCCCATTATTTTTCTTGTGACCACTAGATCACCCACCACCTCCAGCCTTGGTCCTGACCAAAATCATCTCCTCGTTCGTCGCAAATCGACCAATATCCATATTCTGATCAACTCAGAATATAACCATATTTCCAAACTATAAAATCATGATTATAACCTCTAAATTCATCATTTTGTTATACGAATATGTTTCTATAATCAATACTTGAAATTAAGATGATCGAATTTTCTGTTTTGAAAAGATTATACTGTAATTTCTCATTTCCAAAATATTAACTCAATATTTTCACTTGAAATTATTTTTAAAAATGATGTTACAGTCTTACCATCATTTCTTCTTTAGAGATCATAGCCTAAAAAGGTTTAGAGAGAAAGGAATTGATTTTTAAACTTGTTATTAACCTGTGAATTTAAAAACAGAGAGATGCATCTGGTAAACACAGACATGCACATGTATACATTTACATATATATATGTATACTCAGACATGCACAGACATTTCATATTTATATACATACAACCACATTAATTCATCCATGCAAACAACATTACTTCTACTACTTATCACTTCATCCAGTTCAAGCAGGTTAGACAAATAAAATGATTGTTTACTCACCTATTAAAGATGAACAGAGCATATTAACAATTTAAATCAGACATACACACTTAAATTCTCACATGCATACAGAGTATATACATATAAATAAACATGCAAAGATACTTCATTTTAGGAATCATTCGAAAGCAAGCTTATATCTATTTTAGCTTTTGCAAAAGAATTGTTTACTCACCTATTAACTGTTGAACAGAGAAGTTATAAACTGGCATGTTGAGATCTTTGAAAAACTGGAAGCTTTGAAATTTCATCTGCTTATTTTGATTCTTTTAAAAGTTTGAAAGGCTTTTGAACATTGCTTCTGCCTCAGATTATATTGCATGCATACTTGAAATGATGACAGACTTGATTTGAAACAGGCAAATGGTTACAGGTCTTTTGAACTTGAGAATTAAGCCCTTGAAATGATTCCAGGTTTGAGAAATTTAATCTATAGATTTTTGTTAAATTTCAGGCTTGCAAGAACAAGGGTTACAGGTCTGAAGAACAATGGTTACAAACTTTGTTTACAGGGGTTTGATTTTTGATCAGAGGAATGTTGTTTGTATAATAAATGGTTTCAGATTTAAGATGAAATGGTTTCAGTTTTGATTTGAGAAGATTATTTCAGATTTGGTTTGGAGGAGATTTCGGTTTGTATATTTTTGGTATGAGAAGATCATTTCAGATTTGGTTTGGAGGAGATTTCGGTTTGAATAATTTTCTGATTTTAGTTTTGTCTTTGTTTAGAAATGAGATTAGAAAAGAAAAAAGGAAATAGAGATGTAGGCTTTTATAAACTTAATTTTATGGTTTATTAAAAATCAAAGAAAATGATAATAAAATGACACTTGTCTCTACATTGTTTAATTACCTTACACATGTATTTTACATGTTTTAAAAATTTAACACTTGTCCTTATCCATTTATATTATTTTTTTAAAAAGAGTTTTAAAAAGCTTTTATATGTATTTCCTAAATAGATAAATACATATCTTTTTAAATAAATGCTTTTCTATATTATAAATAAATAAAACCTTTAAAAGAAAAACAATAAAACTCATTTATATCCTAATAAAATTATATACAATATTTTTAATTCATTTTTAAGTGTAAACATATCTTTTGTATTTATTTACTATTTAAATAAACACTTTATTTAGTTTGAAATTGATATAAAACAACTCAAGACAAAATATATATATATATATATTTAAACAATACTTATTAATTTTGGAAATGATAAATCTATTAAAAATCAAATTTATAAAATAACACAATTTAAAATAATTATTCTTATTATAATTCAATCTATACCATAATTAAAACATCATATCATTATATTATTTGGTTATTTATATTAATATTATCAATTTAAAATAATTTAAATTAAGAGATTATCATATTTTAAATTCCTCGAAATCCCGGGATATTACATTCCTTCCCCCTTAAAAGAATTTCGTCCTCGAAATTTAAAACAAAAGATAATCCAAAAATTTTTATATTTATTTCAACCAATTTTAAAACAATTCAATTATACTTAACAGCCATATACTATCAATCAAACAACCATTCATCCAAACAAACAATTTCATCCAAGCAACAATTCATACAAACAACAATTCTAGTTATCCGAACATAGATCCGGATAAACTACCTAAAATTATCCCGAGTTTCCCCGATACAGATACTGGGTTACTCGCTCTATTAAATCCAAACTGGCAATTCAATACCGAAGCCAAAACACTTATCCTCACAAAAACTCAGAAAGATTTAATATACTCGGAGCTATCTTCCTAGTCTTACCCAAACTCAATTGCTCCTTTCATCGAAGAAATAACAACGAATTCCCAACTTCGAATTCCAAAATCTCCATCTCTAATCCACGGAACTCTTCTGACGATTCTGGGCTGCCTTCACCTTTTCTGATCAGCCCAACCATTGCTGATGCTTCTCGAAACAAACAGGACCAAAAACAATCCAATAAACGGATCCTCTCAAGATCTACAGAAATCCAGAACTCAAACTCTACTCCACAATCATCGGTAGATTCCAAACACTTCTCCTATCCGAAAAAGACAAAACAGATGCTCTCACCAATCTGACCTTCAAAACTTGAAAAGCTTCCTGTAGGAACCCTCTAATCCAAACACTGCAATTTCCGGTTGCTTCTACTCTAGAACAACTACTACCAAGCTTTCGCTGCTCAACTCTGATCTAGATGTCGTCTATGAACTCGAACACAAACTAGATCAACACATTTCAGAAAATTTCTGACAACTCTATAACTCCTACATCTTCTAGAGATGCCTCAAACTCAAGCAAAAGATTTCCCAAGAGAATACTCAATTATCGCAAGTCACTTTTGCGATTCTATCCAGTCCAATATCCAAAGATTACTGTTCTTTCTTAATCCATCAGAACAGTCTATGCTTGACCAATCCATTTGAAAAATGAATTTACTCCGCAGCTTCTGAACTCCCCTCTACGAACTGCTAAGCCAAAAGATCTTCCAGCAGGAACACAAAACACTTGAGCTGCACCGCTGACACAAATGCCAAAGACTCCTTATCCAAAGCTTCTAGAGAAACTCGGACTTCAAACCGAACACAAACATCCTGCTGAACTCAGTCGCATTACCGAATGCAGATATACTTCCTTAAACTTTCTCCAAACAGAAACATCGTCGGAGATATCCATAGTTACTGCATCTCATCACGCAGCTACAATTTCCTGAGTTACCCAAGATACCATCACTCGCTTCTGCTCAACCAACAGATCCAAACTCTCAAAAATCCGCCCACACGAGCGCGATTCAACTTATACTTCAATAATGGACTCCGAACCTTAACAGGTTTCCTTCAGAGATAAATGAAATCCTTATACCATATCAAAGTTTATTCGAGACGGTATTAGGTCTACAGTCTCGACAAATATACTTCCAACCTCAAACATCCAAACTCCAACCATTGGTAGTCGTGTTACACACATCACTACCCTATCTACCTTTAGAACTCATATTGGAAAACCCGAACAGGTAACTCAACAAATAGGTAGAATATATATATATATATATAGTTATATAAAAATTACAAATACGTTCTCTCAAGATAGACACCACTCCAAAGCCTAGGTATTCACTCAACCTATAGCTCTGATACCAAATGTGACGACCCGACTTTCATCGACCAGAAAGTCGTATCGCTAATAAGAAAGAAAGGGATAGAAAGAGAAAAGAAGAGAAGAAAGAAAGAAACAACAACAGAATCTAAACAGCGGAACGAATAAATTATATTAATAACATAAACTATTACATAGTTTTATATACAACAACTATCAGAGTTACACAATATATACAACACATACTAGACAGTTATAAACACCTGTCTAGTTTCTACAATACAGGATACAACACAGATAACAAAGACTCAGAGATCAACACAGCGGAATTACTATATCTCTACAGCGCTGAAGCCTCCTGCTCCATTGCTCCTCCAGATAACTCGTCAAAGCAAACCTGACTCTCTTGGCTACTCGTAAAAATTTGAGTACCCAAGAGTTTATATAAAACAGAAATAAACACTTGGGTCAGACATGGGTCTGGTGTGAGTAAACGGTTTAAACTTGCTTAACTTCAAAACCTTTGAAATCAAAAGGTATCACGTAAGACTTCCCACACATAAACATGGGTAAGTTTTTACCTTACGCTAACCAAAACATTTGATAGGAAATTTGATTGTATTATAATAGGTCTAGGATTTTCAAGTAAAATACAGAAATAGCTGGAATGCTTACATCTCACGTTCCAACATAGTTGGGCACAACTAAATCGTACGTCACTTATTGTAGTTTGGATTCCATACAATGGCAGGGCTACTGGGGTACCGCCCGTCACAGTACGTGGCCTAGATCACCGTACCGAGGAGTACGCCCGCTCCCCTGCAACACAAAGCCGGAACCATCCCTTACTGGATAATTCCGAATAAAATCACCCCACGGTTGTGTACTTCAACCGTACCACTAAGTCGAAATAGAAAGGGACATCTAGACAGGGATGACCTTACTCTCAGTGGGCGCTACCCACGAAACCTTGCTGCACCTCCCCTGTTTTAGCCATTCCCGGTTTGATGAGGCTTGAGGTCACGATTACCTTTAATCAGAACACTTCACTTAGAATGCTCATCGTCCACCTGACGATGTGCTGAAAGCATTCAATCCATACAAGTTCGTTCCGGGTTCGAACGAAACCGAAGGCATTATCTCGTTACACTCGTTTTGGAATCACCCTCAGAGTTAACGACAATAACCCTTGCACTCTGAATCTTCATCTTCACTTGAGATTCACGACCTATCGTTAATTTGGATCGATGTGGTATTCGGGTCTCCAGACCTGGAAATCCGGTATACGGAAACCCGATCCCGGTCTCATCGAAATCCAAAACGTATCTTTTAAGGCCAAGTTGTTTAAAGGTTTAAACAATTCAATTCAATTTAATACTTGAATTCACATAGCATTAACATAGATAAATATCACACATTTATCACAGATATATCATAGTATATCATCCAATAGATATCAACCAAATCAGACATTCTTACTCAAACAATCATCTATAAGCAACCATTTATTAATCCATATTATAATCAATTTAATCATCTTAAATTAAATTAATTACTTAAGAATTAATTCCTAACCTTGCTTAAATCAACTATTAATTAATTACAACCATTTAATTAATTAACCATTAATCACTCTTGATTAAATTATCCATTAATTACATAAAGTAATTATCCTTTAATTAATTTAACAAATTAATTATCCTTAATCATTTATAGTAATTAACCTTTAATTACTCACATTAATTATAATAATTAATTATCCTTAATTAATTACTTTAATTAATTAATTAACTATAATTAATTACATTATTCCTTAATTAATTACATTAATTAATCATACATTAATTAATTACTTTCATTTATCAACCTTACATAATCATCAACAGTAATTAACTATTCTTAATTACTTTAATTTCTTTTATAAATCCTTTTTGATTAATTACACCAATTTCATACAATAATTCATTTATCAATTACTTACACTAAGTAATTACTCTTATCCAATCTTATTAAGTAATTATACTTAATTACCAAGTGACTATCTTTAATTAATTAACAAATTAATTAACTTAAATAAATCACATTCATTCCTAAATCATAACTGAGTAACTCATCCTTAATTACCCTTTAAACAATTTAATTAATCCTTGATTAATTATTCTTTAACTATTAATTAATAAACCTTAATTATTAATCAATATTCTTTAATACAAAGTAATCAATCCTTAATTACTTTTATAATTAATTACTTAAACTTAATTAACTAATTAATTACCTCTTAATTATTAATTAATAAACTTAATTATTAATTAACAACCTTAATTACCAATTTAATTAATCCATAATTATCTATTAATTAATCTTTAATGATAATTAACTAACCTTAATAACAGTTAATTAATCCTTAAATAACTTTAATTATAAATTAATAATTTCTTAATTATTAATTAAGAAAACTTAATTATTACTTAATAAAACTTTATTAAGTACTTCTTAATTACTAGTTTAATTAACTCTTAATCATTTAATTAATTCTTATCAAAATTAATTAAATAATTTAATTAAACTTAAATCTCTTAATTAACTTTGAGATAAAACATTATCATTAAACATTTGATCTTAGTAATTAACTTACTTAATTAAATCATTAATTAAGTTTTTAAATAAATAATCATTAATTACTTATCCTTAATTATTTATTAACAATCCTTAATTACAAGTAAATAAACACTTGAAAACTTAATTGTTAATTTACTTATCCTTAATCATCAACTAATTTAATTTAATAAATCATTCTTTATTTATGCCATTATTATTAAACTTAAATTAAGTTTTAAGACAAACCATTTCCTTATTAATTTCCTTATTTTCAAATTAAGTTTGAAAATAACTTAAGGATTTTACTTAATACATTTAAATTAATCAATCATACAAATTAATTTATTCAAACATTCATTACAAAGAAATGAGTTTTCAAGAAATTTATTTAACTTGATTATTTAAAGTTTAAACTTACTTTCTTTATTTAAATTATAAAAACTGGTTTGATATTTTCTTTGGGTTTAAGTCATTTATACTTGAAACAAAACCAAGTATTTCTTCTTCTTATTTTTCCTTTAAAACAGAGTTTAGTCTAATTAAAACCGTTTGGTTTTTAAAGGATTTAAACTGTTTACTGGTTTTCACCCCAACTCGCAATGACTCGAAGGCAATCCCGTGCCACAGCCCTATCTTCCCGAGTTCTTCCCTAGCAAATTTTAAACTGTTTTGTTTAAAATTTAAAACTGTTAAAGCTTTAACAGTTTCACTCGAAAACTCACGCAAACAACCCGAAGAAATACCCGAGCAAAATCTTAAGCTACGCGAGTTCCTCCCCGTACTACTCGAGTAACTCCATCTTCCCCAAAGCTTCGTCAAACCCAGATATACAAAGGTGCACGGTGCACGTACACTAACGAGCTGCGACACTCCGGCCATCAATGCTGGCTTCAACACATCACCGTCGTCATTCGCAACCAAGTCCGACCACCCTACTTCCTCGATTTGATGCAAATTGAAATCGACCTAAAATTTCAATTCCAGGAACCATCACCACATCAAATTTGCTTCGCTTCGACGATCCCATCCACCTGGACCTCCGCCGCTTCGTCCAGAGCCTCTTCACGACATCCACCGTCGTTACCCCCATATGCGCAAGATTCCGATTCAACAATGGCAATGCAAAAATCTCGACTACCTCCACAATCGAAAATCAACTTCGAACCCTATTTCGACTCTGTCCAGCCACAACGACCATCAGTAAATCCTCCCATTATTTTTCTTGTGACCACTAGATCACCCACCACCTCCAGCCTTGGTCCTGACCAAAATCATCTCCTCGTTCGTCGCAAATCGACCAATATCCATATTCTGATCAACTCAGAATATAACCATATTTCCAAACTATAAAATCATGATTATAACCTCTAAATTCATCATTTTGTTATACGAATATGTTTCTATAATCAATACTTGAAATTAAGATGATCGAATTTTCTGTTTTGAAAAGATTATACTGTAATTTCTCATTTCCAAAATATTAACTCAATATTTTCACTTGAAATTATTTTTAAAAATGATGTTACAGTCTTACCATCATTTCTTCTTTAGAGATCATAGCCTAAAAAGGTTTAGAGAGAAAGGAATTGATTTTTAAACTTGTTATTAACCTGTGAATTTAAAAACAGAGAGATGCATCTGGTAAACACAGACATGCACATGTATACATTTACATATATATATGTATACTCAGACATGCACAGACATTTCATATTTATATACATACAACCACATTAATTCATCCATGCAAACAACATTACTTCTACTACTTATCACTTCATCCAGTTCAAGCAGGTTAGACAAATAAAATGATTGTTTACTCACCTATTAAAGATGAACAGAGCATATTAACAATTTAAATCAGACATACACACTTAAATTCTCACATGCATACAGAGTATATACATATAAATAAACATGCAAAGATACTTCATTTTAGGAATCATTCGAAAGCAAGCTTATATCTATTTTAGCTTTTGCAAAAGAATTGTTTACTCACCTATTAACTGTTGAACAGAGAAGTTATAAACTGGCATGTTGAGATCTTTGAAAAACTGGAAGCTTTGAAATTTCATCTGCTTATTTTGATTCTTTTAAAAGTTTGAAAGGCTTTTGAACATTGCTTCTGCCTCAGATTATATTGCATGCATACTTGAAATGATGACAGACTTGATTTGAAACAGGCAAATGGTTACAGGTCTTTTGAACTTGAGAATTAAGCCCTTGAAATGATTCCAGGTTTGAGAAATTTAATCTATAGATTTTTGTTAAATTTCAGGCTTGCAAGAACAAGGGTTACAGGTCTGAAGAACAATGGTTACAAACTTTGTTTACAGGGGTTTGATTTTTGATCAGAGGAATGTTGTTTGTATAATAAATGGTTTCAGATTTAAGATGAAATGGTTTCAGTTTTGATTTGAGAAGATTATTTCAGATTTGGTTTGGAGGAGATTTCGGTTTGTATATTTTTGGTATGAGAAGATCATTTCAGATTTGGTTTGGAGGAGATTTCGGTTTGAATAATTTTCTGATTTTAGTTTTGTCTTTGTTTAGAAATGAGATTAGAAAAGAAAAAAGGAAATAGAGATGTAGGCTTTTATAAACTTAATTTTATGGTTTATTAAAAATCAAAGAAAATGATAATAAAATGACACTTGTCTCTACATTGTTTAATTACCTTACACATGTATTTTACATGTTTTAAAAATTTAACACTTGTCCTTATCCATTTATATTATTTTTTTAAAAAGAGTTTTAAAAAGCTTTTATATGTATTTCCTAAATAGATAAATACATATCTTTTTAAATAAATGCTTTTCTATATTATAAATAAATAAAACCTTTAAAAGAAAAACAATAAAACTCATTTATATCCTAATAAAATTATATACAATATTTTTAATTCATTTTTAAGTGTAAACATATCTTTTGTATTTATTTACTATTTAAATAAACACTTTATTTAGTTTGAAATTGATATAAAACAACTCAAGACAAAATATATATATATATATATTTAAACAATACTTATTAATTTTGGAAATGATAAATCTATTAAAAATCAAATTTATAAAATAACACAATTTAAAATAATTATTCTTATTATAATTCAATCTATACCATAATTAAAACATCATATCATTATATTATTTGGTTATTTATATTAATATTATCAATTTAAAATAATTTAAATTAAGAGATTATCATATTTTAAATTCCTCGAAATCCCGGGATATTACAAGTTAAGTGACCATAACAGGAAATCTCTTTAAATTATTATGGAATAAATTTGATAAATCTTTTTAAATAGTTTATAAGAGACTTGGAATGGAAAATATGAGTTTTAAAATATTAAAAAGTTGTTTAAATCAAATAAGCTTATAAAGCACTTTCCGTAGCACTTTTCTGCTGTGTTGCTACGACTTTTTAAAAGAAGGTTTAAACTTAACGATTTTTCCTAGATTCAATTATGAATATTTTTAAAAGGAAAATTAAGCGTTTAAAAGATAATTTGGAATCTTTATGATCAATTCCAAAATAAGAGCTAATAACTGAGTATGCGGAAACAACTAGTACAAAATTTCCTGCCTGTGAGATCTGGGAAGATAAAACAAGGTGTTTAACTGTGGTTAGGGATGTAGCAACTGGTGCTCTGAACTTACCTGACCTATGTTTTATCTTTTTAGGGGAGAGGTGGAACAGATCAAAAGGAAAGCCCAAGTGCTCTGAAAAGATTATATTAAGTTTTCCAAAATTATAGAAGATTAGTATTATCCAAAATTTAAGCAATCTCCAAAATGAATAAACTACAACTTGGATTGCATAGAGATAATCTTCTTATACTTGGTCACAAACACCCAATTGCCAATGAAAGCACCAGTTCACA
This sequence comes from Allium fistulosum, assembly GCA_030737815.1. Lineage (NCBI taxonomy): Eukaryota > Viridiplantae > Streptophyta > Magnoliopsida > Asparagales > Amaryllidaceae > Allium > Allium fistulosum. The sequence continues at coordinate 529,973,469 of CM060908.1, read as the reverse complement.
ATCACAAATAACAAGTATATAGAGAATTAAAAATGAATAACACTTAGAAAATTTAGATGAAAGCAGTAAAGAACATAGGGTTTATAGTGGTTCGGCAATCCGGTCAACGTCCACTTTGAAGTTGATAATTTTGTTGAAGTTTGCTTGCTGATTACAACGAGTTATAACTGATTACAACAGCAAAATCCGAGTACAATGATGAATCCAGCAGAGTCTGGACGTAGAAGAGCCAAAAGTCCCTTTTCTGTAGGTTTTGGGCGGCTATTTATAGGCGTAGGTTGCAAATATCTCGCTCAGATCTCGGAAGACCTCTTCTGGCACGTGGGTGGGCCCACGCAATCGATCCCATGTGGTGTGTGCTCGATCTGTAATCGGTACGAATGAATTTTGTATCGATCATGGTCCAATCGAGTCAAGATCGATCATGAGTGTTGCTGATGATGTAAGCAAGCTTCTGTGAAAATTTCGTAGTATTTGGACTTGTAGATTTTGAGTTATGATGGATGCAAGTTTTAATTTATTAAAGGACGATGAATTTGCATCGATCTGCTTCGCATCACTCTGTTCGTATTGATCGCAGCTGTTATGTTCGTATCGATCGCAGCTGTTCTGTTCGTATCGATCGCAGCTGCTCTGTTCGTATCGATCGCAGCTGCTCTGTTCGTATTGATCGCAGCTGCTCTGTTCGTATCGATCGTTGTTGCACTTTTCGTATCGATCGCTGTTGCACTGTTCGCACTCGATCGCTGTTGCACTTGATGGATACGAACAACAGAAGAACGATGGATATGAACAGTAGAGGTTTGATGGATACAAATAGTAGAGGATTGATGGATACAAACAGTAGGTTGCTTGAATTGCATCGATCATATCTTGAGCATACGAACTCCGATTGACCTAAAATTTGAAACGTAGCCTCTCCCAGCCTTGGTCATCATTCCCAATCGATCCCGTCTTGATTGGAGCCCGGTCAAATTTTGACGACATCGATCGTAGCCTTGTTTCCAATTGATCTACATTCATGATATCCATCCTTTCCAGCCAATTTGTGGATATCCCGGCCTTGACCAAAAGGCAGGATAACATTTGCGCCCCAAAACATGCCTTGTGGTAAGAAGGTGTGTTTTGAAAAGCTCCAAATCCGGCATTAGAAGTGCATATTTCATCCATAGCCATATCATCCGATTCTTAGTCCTATCCATTACCAAGACATCCTATCCGAGTGCCGCAGCCATAACGTGATCCAAATTCGCGACTTCTCCGAGTTGATGTCCGATTTCGAATCAGTAACCAAATCCTTAGCCAATACCTTAACTATAAAATCCATCAACTGATCTTTAATCCATCTATATCCAATATCCAATAGCCAAATCCATAACATTTCTGAGTTGATATCCAAATTCGGGACCGCTCCGAGTCCTTTGCCAAATCCAAGACCCCTCCGGGTCCATTTATCCAAAGCCGAAATCTGAATCCATGATCTCTTCGGGTTTGAATTCAAAACAATAGACCTCGTCGGGTCGCGTTGTTCTGCTCTGATCCCGACTCTCCGGTCAAGGACTTCTATGCTCTCCGGCCTTGGCCCTCCGGTTAAGGACTTTTTATATTCGCCAGCCTCGGCTCTCCGGCCAAGGACTTTTATATTCTCCGGACTTGGTTCTCCAGCCAAGGACTTTTATATTCTCCGGCCACGGCTCTCCGGCCAAGGACATTTATATTCACCGGCCTCGGCTCTTCGGCCAAGGACTTTTATATTCTCCAGCCTCGGTTCTCCGACCATGGACTTTTTATTCTCCGGCCTCAACTCTCCGACCAAGGACATTTTATTCTTCGACCTCGGCTCTCCGGCCAAGGACTTTTGTATTCTCCGGCCTCGGCTCTTTGGCCAAGGACTTTTACATTCTCCGACCTTGGCTCTCCGGCCAAGGACTTTTATTTTTTCCAGCCTCTGCTCTCCAGCCAAGGACTTCTATATTCACTGGCCTCGACTCTTCGGCCAAGGAATTTTATATTCTCCGGCCTCGGCTCTCCGGCCAAGGACTTTTATATTGTGTTTGAGTCCATTCCATCGCTCTCCGGCGAAGGGACTCATAATTTGCGATTACTGTCCCATCTCTCCGGTCGGGACCATAATCGCGAGATCTATATTATTCATTACATTGATTCAAATCCAACCATTCAAAATAAGAGTTTTTACAGCCAGGGAAAACCAAATAAATGTCTGTACATCCAATGAAAAAATAAAAGTTTTCAGGAAAATGAAAAAGAAAAACAGGATTTCACAGACTCGAGCAACACGGTTTATCATCGTCTCAAAGCATGCCTAGGGACCGTCCTCGATCCCGTACATGTGTAAGTGATTTAGTCGCATTACTTCGAGCTCTATTACTTTTTCCAAGCCATAAATATATTTCGTTGATAACAAGTTGACGTTGCCTAGGTCTAGTGCCATCCTCGTTCGAGGTCGGCAGTGGCCGTTCCTATTCCACTGCCACAGCTCAATTCCTTACATACTGCTATGGATGACCATTCCTTACATGCTCCTCAACGATATCCCTCAAATGCCTACAGTCGTTCGTGTTGTGCCCATCCAGCTTGTGGAATAGGCAATGCCTTCCCGATACCCGTTCGTAATCAGAAGGTTCCCTTCTTGTTGGCCTTCGATACTGGAGGCGCCCTCGATTATCGAAATAAATCCTTTCAAGAGTTTCAGTCAGATCCGTGTAAGAAGAAAACTTTGACTCCCTCCGTGGCCTTTTTGAAGTGCTACCGTTATCATTCATTTTCCCTTTGCCTTTGTCGTCTTTGTTTGGATTTTCTCTGGATGGACCTCCATCCTTTACCGCATAAACTTCAGCCTCTCTCCCTTCTCTCTCCGCCTATGCATCTTCCTACCTTAGAAATCTCTCCGCCTGATGATAGAATCCCCCAAGATCCCTCGGTGGGTCCCATTCTAATGATATCTTGAAATCTGAATTGTTTGCAATTCTTGAAACTGCTGCCATCAAAACCATCGACGGATCAGGTCGATCCACCGAAGCCATTGCCGCATTGAATCTAGTCAAGAAATCTCTAAGTGATTTTCCTTTCCATTGTTTCATTGATGTTAAAGTCATCACGTTCTTGGGTCTGGCTATGTGGACCCGAAAATGTCTCATAAACCATTCAATCAACTCCGTCCATGTGCCAATAGTGCCACTCTCCAGCTGTCTGAACCATAATGCCGCTATATCCGTCAGATACAAAGGGAAGCATCGCACCATGACCTCCTTTGATGCTCCAGTACTTCCATATGCCTCATGTACCTTGTCAAGCGAACATCAAGATCTGTTCTCCCGTCATACATCTCCAGTGTTGGTAACTTGAATTCTGGTGGATTCCTGGCTTGCCTGATCGTAGGAGCAAAGGGACTCCTATTCACATCTTCCAGATCTCTATTCACTAGTCCGCCCTCATGGCTCGTCTGACCATCTCCGCCAATTTGTCACTGTCGTCAAGCTGTAGCCCTTGTCTGTTGCTTTCGACCTGCCCCCCGAATTCACTAGGTAATCCTGGAATCTGGTCTCCTGGACGGGCATCCATTCCACTACCGAAGCCATGTTGAACAGTTCCACTTGTTATCCTGCCTGAGGTTGGATCAACGTCCTCCGGATGGGTGCCCCCAAGTTCTGGTGCTGCTCCTGACGGTCCTGCTCCATTCTGAACTCTGGTTGTTCCGCGCTCCTGATCTCTATCTCCAGCATCTCCTGCAGCAGCGTTCCCTTGATTTTGCATTCTGGCTTGTCCAGCTTGTTGGAGTAAGTTCTGCATCATCTCTTCATGTCTTTTCAGCATTCCCTCCTGCATAGCTTCCATCATCATCTCCATCTCGTCCCGGGTGATGAAGATTGAGGTCTGATTTTCTCCAGAGGAAGCCTCCTGACTCCCTTCATGTTGACTCCTTTCAGCTCTTTGTCTTCTTGTTGATTGCCTTGCCATGGCTTTCCAGATCCAAAGTCCAAGTTGTAGAATTCTTGAGTGATAGCGTTCTCAGCGAAAGCACCAAAATGTTTGCGCCAAAATTGGTCACAAACACCCAGTTGCCAACGAAAGCACCAGTTCACAATTACAGATAACAAGTATGTAGAGAATTAAAAATGAAGAACACTCATAAAATTTAGATGAAAGTAGTAAAGAACACAGTGTTTATAGTGGTTCGGCAATCCGGCCTACGTCCACTTTGAAGTTGATAATTTTATTGAAGTTTGCTTGCTGATTACAACGAGTTATAACCGATTACAACAGCAAAATCCGAGTACAATGATGAATCTGGCAGAGTCCGGACGTAGAAGAGCCAAAAGCCCCTTTTTTATAGGATTTGGGCGGCTATTTATAGGCATAGGTTGCAAATATCTCGCTCAGATCTCAGAAGACCTCTTCTGGGACGTGGGTGGCCCATGCAATCGATCCCATGCGGTGTGCGCTCGATCTATGATCGATACGAATGAATTTTGTATCAATCGTAATTTGGTCCAATCGAGTCGAGATCGATCGTGAGTGTTGCTGATGATGTATGCAAGCTTTTGTGAAAATTTCGTAGTATTTGGACTTGTAGATTTTGAGTTATGATCGATGCAAGTTTGAATTTATTAAAGGCTGATGAATCCGCATCGATCTGCTTCGCATCGCTCTATTCGTATCGATCGCAGCTGTTCTGTTTGTATCGATTGCAGCTGTTTTGTTTGTATCGATCGCACCTGCTTTGTTCGTATCGATCGCAGCTTCTCTATTCGTATCGATCGCAGCTGCTCTTTTTGTATCGATCGCAGCTGCTCTGTTCGTACCGATCGCTGCTGCTCTTTTCGTACCGATCGATGTTGCACTGTTCGTATCGATCGCTGTTGCACTGTTCGTACTCGATTGTTGTTGCACTTGATGGATACGAACAATAGAAGAATTATGGATACGAACTGTAGAGGATTGATGGATACGAACAGTAGAGGATTGATGGATACGAATAGTTGGTTGCTTGAATTGCATCGATCATATCTTGAGCATACGAATTTTGATTGACCTAAAATTTGAAACGTAGCCTCTCCCAGCCTTGTTCATCATTCCCAATCGATCCTGTCTTGATTGGAGCCCGATCAAATTTTAACGACATCAATCGTAGCCTTGTTTCCAATTGATCTCCATTCTTAATATCCATCCTTTCCAGCCAATTTGTGGATATCCCGGCCTTGACAAAAAGGCAGGATAACAAATACGAAAATTGATGTTGAGTAAAATTAAAATGATTTCTATGATCCTATTTAATCAATAATGTTTGCTAAGATTTATTTTATGGTTTACAATAAACTATGTCTTAAGTAACATTGTTTTTGACTCGCCTAAAAGTTAAGGAATTTGGATCAAGTGTTAAGGAAATTTGAAATATTATCCAAAGAAAAAGAATGAATTAACTTAGAATTACTCTAAGACAAAAAAATCTTTGATTAAGATTTAATGAATGATTTGGGAATATTTTCCCTAAGTAAAAAGTTATAACTTGAATATAATAAATCTTTGATTAAGATTAAAAGAATGATTTGGAAAAGTTTTCCTAAGTAAAAGAGAAAATGATTTGGAATTATTCTAGGATTTAAGAAAGGTTTAAATAAACCAAATGATTTAATAAATGAGGCTTAATAATTCTATATACTCTTGAAAAGAAAATGGAATAAATTGAAAATAATATATCAAAGAAAGATATTTGATTTAAATAAAAGATGAAGTAATTGATTGATGATTGATATCCACATATGAACTAAACATCTTTTAAAGCAATGATTGGCTTCGAAGGAACCAGGATCAGATATGGGTGATCCCTATCTGAAACCACTTTGAACCAATATATATGTTCGAAGTGAAGACATGTTGAAGATGATGATTGAAGACTGAGGATCTTCATAGCGTGAGGATTGCTTGTTGACATGCTTTGATCGCTCCCATTATAGAGTTATTTATAGCAATGGTCTCCATGTTGTGGAGATTTTTTTCGGACTGCAAGGTCTTCTCGCCTATTAATGGCTGAGGAAAGTGCCTTCGGTTTCTTTCATTCCCATAATGAACATGTATGGATGTTTTTCTGACATTGTATTCTAAATCACAATTGAGCGGCTTCTATAAATGTATATCAGTTGCTGGCGGAGAAGGAAACTTCTTTTAGCTTAACACCCTTTCCCGAGACATACGAGCTCAGGAAGTTATACTTTTCTAGAAATCAGTCATGTGATGTGGAATCACAATGTGGCATTCAAAGTGGAACCTATTCTGATCAAAGCGTGGTTTTGTGTGAAAAGCGTGGCTTTGAAGATATTTAGCATAGTTTAACTAGCCTCACATCCCGTAAGATGATATGGGATACTATATGGTCTGACAGACACAAATTCGGAATAAGTGAGTATGTATGGTGGTGTCCAATACGTTGGGCCCTTTGGGGGAAAACATCCCTCAAGTTATTTTTTGCCCTTTTTTGATAAAGTGTTTATCTTGAGAAAAGCAGGGAACTAACGGTTATCAGTAGTAGTATAGCAAGTACAATTCCAAGTGACTTGCTTGAGGAATGTGATTAAGGCATCGCGGGGACTATGTTTGTTATGCGTGGATCGGAGAAAAAGGCTTCTAGTTCCTTATCATGTTAGAAATCAAACTCCAATACAGGCTTTACAGTTTTGATTGTAGTCCCAAAATAGCTATAATGACTGCAAACATTTCAGCTACCCCTTTTGGTATCATATATTCCGTTGACCCAGTCCGGATATATTCCCTTAGACTTAGTCTGAATATTGATACCTTATTTGAATAAGTTTATTTGAAAAGTGTTTTTAAAAGAATGTCATTAAAAATAATATCAAGTGTATTTTGGTATAAAAGTGTTTTCGTTATCATAAGGTAAAACCCGTCTGTGTTTATGTTTGGGCGTGGTCTTATGAGATACTCTTCTTTTCAAAGGTTTTAATAGTATCGTCATGGTCTATACATTTCGATTATCTTATGCTGGTTTATCAAGCCTGATCCGGGTATTTTTAATACTCGGGTTAGATCCGAGCAGTTTCAGGTTTAGTTGAAGACGGTTGGAGTTTCCAGAGGAGAGCTCGAGATCTTCATCATCGTATATACATATTCTATTATCCGCTACATCTATTGCATTTGTTTTGTTGTTTTCAGCATTTGTAAGGACAGAAGTTTATATCTGTCCAGGCTAAATCTAGGTTAGACTCTGATATTGTATTTTAAAATTTTCCACTGCAAAAATTAATACTGAAATAGTATATGTTATTCCATTCGTGTGAGATTATGTTATGTCTTTATTTTCTTTCTACCTTTAATGATCTGTCTTTTCATGCAATTTGAGTTAGACATGTGTGGTTTATTGTCGATTCAAAGGGTATGGAAAGACGGGCCATTACATTTGGTATCCGAGCTTAGGTTGAGCGAACACCTAGGCTTTGTTAGGTTAAGTCTCATCAGAGATAGGGTTAGTAATACCCTAGGATAAGTAACTCATTAGAGATAGGGTTAGTAACACCCTAGAATGAGTTTGAGTGTATTATATATATGAGTGCGTATTTGTTATTGGATATAAAAATGTTTGGTGTTGATTTATCGGTTGAGCAGTTTGTAAATTCAGGTCGATATGGGAAGTACAACTGTATCGATAGGTATTTCTAAACTCCTAACAAGGCATATCGACACACTGTTTTGAAAAGATTATATTTTATATATAAATGAATTTCTTTCAAAAAATACAAGAAATTTTGTGGTTTGGGAAATTTATAAGATACATTCCCTTAGGGAAGTCCCATGGATAAGGTCTTAATTCATCTAGTGAGGATTAAAATAATCTTCTAAGTATCAATCATATGTTGGCTTGGGCAAACATTATTGAATACTTGGTAAATTATTCTTCTTATCATTGGAGGATGAAGGCAAGTTCAAATCCAAACAAGTTGAATTAAGTATTTGGATGAAAGATGTTTGAATAAAATGAAATGGAAATGGTATAAACAATTCTAATCTTGGAATATCACTTAGGGGCAGAATGGCTTATTATATGTCGAGTGATGAGTTTCGATGACTCCAAAGCAAGCTCAAAGAGAAAGTGCACAAAAAGAAGCAAAAGAAAAGGCAAAACTAGGACCATTTGCTGACATCAGCTGTTACTATTGTGGTAAGAAAGGGCATTATGTAGTTATGTGTGAAATTAAGCGAAGTAAGAAGCAGAGGAGGGAAAACAAAAATTCTGATCGGGATGATATAGTCTGTTTCAAGTGTAAAGAGAAGGGACATTTTCTACATAAATGCCCTAAAACCAAGAAGAAACCAATAATTAAAAAGAAGAAAATGGGCTGCTACTGATACAAGAACCTAAGACATGAGGTCAAAGATTGCCCCCAACGAACTTGTATTTGGTGCTTTCAAGGGAAACGCTTAATGAAGGAATATCCAAGAATGAAAGTGGTTAACTTAGGCCCCTAAGATAAAACAACGTCTACCTCAAAAGGAATTCAAGAATAGTATATAGTAGTCTAAGTATCTATATAATGGTAGTGTGTGATAGGCTGTATTCCGCAGGGAAGCTATCTCTAAAAGTTTTTAAGGCCAGATAGGGTTAGAAATGGATGTACGAATATGATGTTAATTAATAAACTTCCTTTTGATTATCGTCTCGATGCACTTCTTCTATCTTATCTTCGATCAAATCTAATAAGATGTTCAGAAGTAAAAAGATTCAAAGGAATATCATGAAGAAATAGCTTAATAGAAAAAAAACAAAGTATTTAAAATCTATTTATTTAAGAATATATCTTGAATAAGTATATTTAAGATAAAGTAAAGGATAAATTTAAAAGGGACAGTTTGGCACAGGTCCCTAATAATTTTCAAAATACACAAAAACCCCAGTAAATAAAAGTTTGTAAATTAGGTCTCTAAAATTAAGTTACCGAATAATGGCACACACTTATGCAATTATTCAATGAATAATTGCAGACATTTATGCAATTATATCAAAAAATTGCAGACATTTCCATAATTATTCACTGAAAAATTGCGAAATTTTTTGCAATTTTTTTAAAAAATTTCGGAAAGTTCCGCAATTATTCATCAAAAAATTGCGAAAATTTCAGCAATTTTTTCAAAAATTTGCGGAAAATTCCGCAATTATTCACCAAAAATTTGCGAAAATTTCAGCAATTATTCACCGAAAAAATTGCATAAATTTATGCAAGTTTTGAATATAATTGCATAAATGTTTGCAATTATTCATACTATGCGCAATTACTTAGTAACTTAATTCAAGGGACCTAATTTACAATTTTTTTACTGGGGATTTTGTGTATTATGAAACTTATTAGGGACCTGAGCCTAATATTCACAATTTAAAATATATGGAAAATTTTAGCATAGTCTTTGGAGGAAGTTTAAGGCGATAAAGCGAAGCTATCTAAACATGAGATAATTTTGGATATTATATTTAATAAGATGTATTAACAAAGAAAATTCAAAAAGAGCTTTGAAACAAGGTTTTAATGATGTATTCCAAATAAAAGATAATCAATTTCATTGGAAAAGTAGATATAACTATTTTGCATAAATATTTTAAGAGAAAGAAATGTGTTATACTCAAAGATGGTTATGAAAAAAAAATTTGGAATGAAATGTTCACTTTTAAAAGAAGAAGCATTTGGAAATTTGTGAAATGTTTTCATAAAAGATTTTTGGAAGATAAATAAGTATATGTAGATCATTTCCTCACACAATTGTGATCTAAGATTCAAGTTTGGAACTTTGAGGTGTTTATACCGGTCCAAAAAGGATTTATCACTCGATTCTTGACGGCGAACATTGATTAGGGTTTATTGTTGGGTACTTAAGTTTTCTATCATAGTTGAGAGCTATGCAAGGAAAGCAAAGGTTTCTCAGCAAAGAGCCTGATTAGAGTCTACACTAGAGGATCGAGGGATCGATACTAGTTCGGAAGAAAAGTTGTGGATTCGAATAGAAGATCAAATAAGATATTTCATAAAAATAATCTATGAAAATAAGTTGGTAAAATAATGTGAGTTTTATGTTCGGTGTAATTTCGGGGATGAAATTCTTTTAAGGAGGGAAGTATGTAACAACCCGTAATTTTACCACTTTGGAAATTGGATATTTAATTGATTTTAAATATTCAAATATAGAATTTGTAAACTTAAATAATCATATTTCATGTGATAAATAATAATGGCAAACTTATTTCTAGAAGTGAATTAAGATTTGGAACTTTTATCACAAAATTGACAAAATTTACAAGAGCCGGATTTCGATGAAATTTAATATACATTTGAAAATTTGTTGTAAATGGTAAACCCTTTTTAATGGTAAAATAATGATATGATAATAATATAAATTTGATTTATAATGTTTTTATAAACATATAAACCTGTTTTATAAAAATTGTCAACTTTTGTCGCACGTTGACAAATCAACGTCGTATTTTTACAATTAGATTTTAATATTATTAAGCATGGTTTTATAACTCAAATGAACTTGTTTTAATTAATTAAATATAATAAAATACTTATTTTCAAGTTTGGTTTTGAAAAATGAATAGTTTAACAAAAACACCAAAATATGACCGTAAGATTTTTGTCGAAAATCAACGTTTTGATTGATATAAGTTGTGAAAACGTTTTGCAACTTGAATAGTATTTTATAAACACATTAACAAAAAAAAACATCTCTCTTATATTAATCAAGGATTGATTAACTTAAGTATTTATTTAAAGTTAAATAAAGCACAAAATGACAAAGTAAGTTTACTTTTGCAAAATTAAATCAAATCTCACACAACTCAAAGCATACATCTCTTCGTCATTAATGCTAATGTACTTGTCCATCAAATCATGCATGTAAAATGAGCATTTTATTTTTATAAATTTTGTCAATAAATACAAAATGCAAAATCATTACATTTTAGTACAAAATCAAATCCATTCATCCCTTCACTTCTTTTCCACTTCTTTTCCACAATTATGACAAGTTAAGTCATCTCTTGAAAAGTGTGTTAAGGGAGATAAAAATTGATTTGATATAAGGGTTATTTTGGACTTTTTGGTTAAGGGTAATAAGGTAATTTGTGTAGCAAACTTCAACTATAAATAGACCACCATCCTTGCACTTTCTTTCACACATTTCTACATCTTCTTCTTCCTTTCTCAAGCTTTCTAAAAGCTTCTTTAATGGCTTCCATACCTTGGGAAGATAATGGAAAAAAAATTTAGAAAAAAATAAAAGTAAAGTAATATTAAGTATTCCACTTCAAAATCTAGTGCAAACCACCTCTTTTTCCACCTACAACTCACGGCCACCACCCCCCAAGCCAAAGACGAGCTCCTCCAACCTCCTAAGCTAGGCCGTGCGCACCTCCCACCTCGACAAGTCCAAGCCGAGCCCATTTGGAGGAAAGAAAGCAAGTTCGGAAACTTCGGAGCAAGAAAAAGAGAAGGAAGTCCTGTCGGAGTCAAAAGGAAAGTCTACGAAATAGAGTGGTGGAGTGGAACTAATTTTGAGTACTCGTATTTACTAATTAATCTATAAATTATTTCAAGTATAATGATTTGAATGTTTAAATATGTTGAATGATTAATTGTTTGATAACTTGGTTGCAAATTGGTTGTTTATGTGATTGTTTATGTTGTTGATAACTTGTTTGATAAATGATAAGAGAAATGATTAGTAATTAACCATAGTTAATTAAATGAGATAAATCCACACAAATATGTATATGGAAATTATTTAGCCTCTTAATGATTTCAAAATATCTAAAAAGATTGAAAATGATATTATAATAATATAATATTATAAAATGAAATGAAAAGGGATATAAGTTTTCCAAAATAAAAGAAGATTAATATTATCCAAAATTTAAGCAATCTCCAAAATGAATATACTACAACTTGGATTGCATAGAGATAATCTTTTTATACTTGGTATTAAATTCCGAAGAGGGAACTCGTCATATTCGTGGAATTTAAATGGTGATGTCACCGTTATTCCATCCATAGCACTTGTTGAATACAGAAATTGATGTTGAGTAAAATTAAAATGATTTCTATGATCCTATTTACTCAATAATGTTTGCTAAAATTTATTTTAGGGTTTACAGTAAACTATATCTTAAATAACATTGTTTTTGACGCGTCTAAAATTTAAGGAATTTGGATCGAGTGTTAAGTAAGGAAATTTGAAATATTATCCAAAGCAAAAGAATGAATTAACTTAGAATTACTATAAGACAAAAAGAAATCTTTGATTAAGATTTAATGAATGATTTGGGAATATTTTCCCTAAGTTAAAAGTTATAAATTGAATATAAGAAAACTTTGATTAAGATTAAAACAATAATTTGGAAAAGTTTTCCTAAGTAAAAGAAAAATGATTTGGAATTATTCCAGGGTTTAAGAAAGGTTTAAATAAACCAAATGATTTGATAAATGAGGCTTAATGATTCCATATACTCTTGAAAAGAAATTGGAATAAATTGAAAAGAACATATCTAAGAAAGATATTTGATTTAAATAAAAGATGAAGTAATTGATTGATGATTGATATCCACATATGAACTTAGCATCTTTTAAAGCGATGATTTGCTTTGAAGGAACCGGGATCAGATTTGGGTGACCCCTATCCGAAATCTACTTTGAACCAACATATACGTTCGAACGTGAAGACATGTTGAAGATGATGGTTGAAGACCCAGGATCTTCATAGCTTGAGGACTACTTGTGGACATGCTTTGGGTCGCTCCCATTATAGAGTTATTTATAGCAGTGGTCTCCTTGTTGTGGAGATTTTTTTCGGATTGAAAGGGCTTCTCACCTAGTAATGGCCGAAGAAAGTGCCTTCGGTTTAGTTCAGTCCCAGAATGAATTTGTATGGATGTTTGTCTAACATTGTATTCTAAATCACATTTGAGTGGTTTCTATAAATGAATATCAGTTGGCGGCGGAGAAGGCAACTTCTTTTAGCTTAACACCCATTCCCGAGACATACGAGCTCAGGAAGTTATACATTTCTAGAAATCAGTCATGTGACGTGGAATGACAATATGGCATTCAAAGTGGAACTTGTTATGACGAAAACATGGTTTTGTTTGAAAATCGTGGCTTTTAAGAAATTGAGCGTAGCCTCACTAGCCTCAAATCCCAGAAGATGATATGGGATACTGTGTGGTCTGATAGATACAAATTCGGAATAAGTTAGTATGTATGGTGGTGTCCAATACGTTGGGCCCTTTGGGGGAAAATATCCCTAAAGGTATTTATTGCTCCATTTTGATAAAGTGGTTAGCTTGAGAAAACCAAGGAACTACCTGTTATCAGTAGTTGTATAACAAGTACAGTTCCAAGTGAATTTCTTGAGGAAAACAATTTAGGCACCGCGGGGTCTATGTTTGTTATGCGTGGATCGGAGAAAAAGTCCACTAGTTCCCTATCATGTTGGAAATCCAACTCCAATACGAGCTTTACTGTTTTTATTGTAGTCCCAAAATAGCTGTATTGACTTGCAGATATTTCAGCTACCCCTTTGGTATCATATATTATGTCTGGTATATTCCGTTGACCCAGTCCGGATATATTCCCTTAGAATTAGTCCGGATATTGATACCTTATTTGAAAAGGTTTATTTGAAAAGTGTTTTTAAAAGAATGTCATTAAAAGTAATATCAAGTGTTTTTTGGTATAAAAGTGTTTTAGTTATCATAAGATAAAACCGGTCTGTGTTTATGTTTGGGCGTGGTCTTATGAGATACCCATCTTTTCAAAGGTTTTGATAGAATCGTCATGATCTATACATTTTTTACGCTGGTTTATCAAGCCTAATCTAGGTATTTTTAATACTCGGGTCAGATCCGAGTAGTTTCAAGTTTAGTTGAAGACGGTAGGAGTTTCCAGAGGAGAGCTGGAGATCTTCATCATCATATGGACGTATTATATTATCCGCTATATCAATTGCATTGTTTTGTTGTTTTCATCATTTGTAAGGACAGAAGTTTATAACTTTCTAGGCTGAATCTAGGTTAGACTCTGATATTGTATTTTAAAATTTTCCATCGTAAAGATTATTATTGAAATAGTATATGTTATTCCATTTGTGTGAGATTCTGTTTTGTCCTTATTTTCTTTCTACCCTTAATGGTACGTTTTTCATGCAATTTGAGTTAGACATATATGGTTTATTGTTGATTCGAAGGGCACTGAAAGACGGGCCATTATAATTAGTCTCCTTTCATATTTTTAAAAGTGCGAAGGTGGCGTGATTGGTAAAAGGAGAGAAAACGAGAAGCAATAAACTTTTTATACGTGTCTGAAGGTATAATTTCATTCCACACTTCACATGGAATTACTTAAATTTATACTCCACTTACTAACTGGAGCTATAATTCCTCTATGAAATGCAAACTTTACACCACAATTACTTTAATTTCCATCCAAAATTCTAATTTACAACCTAAATTCAACCCACTGACTAATAAATCATCAAAATTACATAACTATGTAAAATTACCAGAAGCATGTGGAATTTTCATTGTAGATAGCAAGTTCGATGGTATTGTAGATTATGAAGCAAGTGTAACTTTACTCCCTAATCTAATCCCTTCACGCTTAGGGCTTGTGGAGGAGCTGACCGATTTAGGGCTTGCGGAGAGGATATCGACTTAGGGTTTTGCAGAATCGGGAGCAGGTCGATGGAGGAGTGAATCGATGAAGTACAGAGTAGTAGATTAATAGAGTGGTGTAGTGCGACGATGGAGGAAACCTGAGGCGAGGCAAAAATTGCTTAAGTGAAGAGGAAAAAGAAGAGAATTTGGGAAAGAAAGGGAAAAAACATGATGAATGTTTTATTGGTGGGGAAGGGCGCTAAATTTTGGCTGTGTTAAAAAGGTAAAATACATATATAAAATAAAAGTGTGAAATTACAATGGTTGCACTTAAATTTTAAACGCTGCTAATCAGTGCAACTAAAGGCAAATTTTCTTATAGTGAAGTTTTCTTCTTCCATAAAGCACATTCCACTTAGAATGCCACATTGCCATTTCTTAATCACACAACTGATTTCTACCAACATATAACTTCTGAGCTCGTATGTCTCAGGAAAGGGTGTTAAGCTAAGAGAAGTTGCCTTCTCCGCCACCAAGCAGATAATACGTTGATAGAGATCAATTAATATGATCCAAAGGTATTATCCGACATTCGTCCATACAAGTTCGTTCTGGGACTGAACGAAATCGAAGGCACTCCTCCTACTACCATTAGTAGCAAGTAGTCTTGCAATTCTAAGATTTCAAAACACGAAAGGACCACTGCTAAAATAAATGTCTCGGTATTGGGAGCTACCCAGAGAATGTCAAAAAGCAGTCCTTCTGCTATGATGATCTTCGGTCTTCAATACAACGAGGATTTAAGAATGTTGCCATACAAATATAATGTGGGGTATACCCCTAGGACTCATGAAAGCAATCCCTACATTCTAAAGATCTTCGATCTTTAATAATCATCCTATTCAACATGTCTTCACTTCCGAACATGTACATTGGTTCAAAGTGGTTTTCGAATAGTAGTTACCCAAATTCGACCCTGGTTCCTTTGAACCAATCATAGACTAAAAAGATGTTAAGTTCGTATATGATTATCAATCATCAATCAATTTAATTCATATTTTTATTCATTCATAGACATCTCTTAGAGATATAATCATTGAATCATTTCTTTACCTCTTTCATAATATATGTAACCATTAAGCCTCATTATCTAATCATTTGGTAAATTTAAATCTTTTTAATCTTGGAATGATTCCAATTCAATTCACCATTTATTTAGGAAAATATTTACAAATCATTTCTATGCAATCCAAGTTATTTAAATTTGGAAAAGTATATCTTTTATACTTTGGGAAATTTTGATCTGAGTAAACCAAATTTACTATCCCATACGTCGTGCCAGTCCGGATAGCCAGGCAGAGCAGGAAATTGGTTTTTCAAACTCATGCATAGACACTATCTCTTTGACACCCATAAGGCGGTCAAGTTATTTGATCGACTCTAAATCATTTAACATTTAACCATTCCATAATCTTTCAAATCACCTTTAAAATACATTATTAATCATTTACAAACATTCATAAAATTTTTGGAAAAGAATGGTTGCGTTTAAAACTATAAATTAAAAATTATAGAAAAGTGCTGCGAAAAACTATAAATTCAAAACGACTTTTTACCATTTGGAAATTCATTTTTTTACAACTCAAATAACTTTTAAAACATTTTAAATGATTTATAATATTTATTCCATATTTTTAAACATTTAAAAAATAATTATTTAAAACATTTGCGACTTTGGCTACCGAACTCCTAAAGCGAGGTTTTCTTGAAAACTCGATTTGCTCATATTTCAAAATTTACTAAACGAAATCTTGATCTGTTTCTTTTATTTGAAAACAATAGTCAAAAGAGTTCGGAAAATTCTTATTGCAAAGAAATCCGACTCCGATTCCATCCTACAGAAGAATTTAACTTTTACGGTGGGAAATCGTGAATTACCGTTACGCGGCGCGCTAATTTTTGACTCCAAATTTATTAGTTGACAAAGCTTCTCCAACTTGAATTTTAATGTTTATAAAACATTTGTAAACCATTTAAAAACATTTAAACCAATATTTTCCATATTAAATCTCTTTTTCACTTTTAAATCATTTCATAATATTCATTTTTAATCTTTTTATATTTTCAAAACCATTAAGAGGCTAAATAACTTCATATACACAGCCATATAGAATTTTTTTTCATTAATTAATCATGGTTAATTTCTTAACAATGTTTACTATGATTTTTCATAATTTATTACGACCAAGTTATCGACCATATCAACGTCCATATAATTAACCATATAATCAACCAAGTGACCAAACATTCATACAAATAATTAAGAAATTAAATGGTCATATTATCATACTTAAAAAATAGTTCAAGAGATTATTTATTATTTATTGAACGTTGAGTACTCACTTATGGCTCCACTCCACCAATCTTTTCCGCAGCTTCTCGAATCGATTCCGACAACACTTCCTCCTTTTTTCCTTGCTCTGGAGCTCTTGAACTTGCTCCTTTCTTCTTATTCGGCTCGACCTAGACTTGGGGTGAATGAAGAAGCTCAAGGCCAAGGTTGGGGATGGTGGTACTCTCAGCCAAGCATGGGTAGTGGTGGTGGCCATGGGTTATATTGAAGAAGAGGAGTGTTTTGATGTGATTTTGAGATGGATTTGATATGTATATACACAAGTATTATTTTAGTTTCTTTTCTACTATAATTTCTTCATAAATTTCCTAAGGTGGAAGCCATTAAAAAGCTAAAGAAAGAAGTGGAAGGAGAAGAAGATATGAGCGAATGAACGAGTGAATGGATGCTTACATTTATAGGCAAAAAGAAGTGAAAAAATATCCAAAACATTATCATTATCCATCACCATCACCATGTTCACCCACCTCCTCCATAATCATCATGTTCCACACGTTGGAAACCCCCCTTCATGTGCTCTGTGATGACCCGGTATTTTGGCAGTAATGTTTTAATAAATATTTAAACCAATTAAATAAAATGTAAACTGATCATTTTAAAACGAATAAATCTTCTGGAAATAATTGCCATTGTTTATATAAATTTGTATTTGAAAGGAGAATTGGATTCTGGAAATTTAAAATAAAATCTCTTAATAATATTTACCATAAAATCTTTCTTATAAAATTGAATTAAAATGTTTTACATTGTTAACATTTGATAAATAAATACATGGGTATATGCAAAGTAATAAAGCAAAGAAAAATATGAAAATATACAAGTGTGTACGTACAAAATAAATAAATAAGTAAATCAAATATTTGATAGTTAAACTTTAAAACAAAGAAATGAAATAAGTATTTATACTAGATAGATATAATATAAAGCCAAAAAAAAAAAAAATTTGTACATAGGGTGATTGAGTAGTGCATAACCAGGCAGACAAAGTAAAGAAATGTTACCTGTAAGGTAGTATGCAGGCAAGAATAGAAAAGAAGACAAGTATGAAAACATAACATAAAAGCAAATCCAGGCTTTGTATATTTGTATGTTGTCTGCAAAGGTTAGAAATGAAGGCAAGATACAAAATAAAATATCTTCATTTAAAGTCAAATGAAATCAGTCAAGTATGGAACTAATCACCTACCAAAATATGTATATTATAGTTCAAACTAGAAGCAATAAAGCAAATATTTATAAATAAGTAGCTTCATATACAAGCCATACATCTACCTGCGAAGAGTATACTTTCATACAATATATCTATAGACACGGCAAAAACATAATAATCATGTAAACATATTAAGAAGCCAAGGCATTAAATGCCATCATCTCAGCCTAACAAATTGTCAATTCGAAAATATGCAAATCTTTAAAATTCTGAAATAAAAGTCTGTTCACAAAAGAGGAAACAAACTCTACCAGATAATACCTTCCCTCACAATCCACTTTCTTCTATTTATATATATATATATATATATATATATATATATGCATCTGCTATTTTGGTACAACAAGACTTTTCATCCTGTACAAATATTATCACCGCATAACTTCATTCCTTCTATAACAATCTACAATTCAGTTTGATCACATATAAAAAATATGGGGGCAAACTGAAAACTTAAGCAACCTGTTATTTTCTAAAATCCAGGAAGTGTGGTCCTCTGTTCAACTAATCAAGGTGAGTAAACAACTTAAAGAGATTTAAGTATATTCAACTGATGATGGTTAAGCCTGAGTTTGGAATTGATTTTTCATGTATATACCAGAATATATCTTCATTTTGTAAATAGCAGAAGTGTGTGCATGTTGTTATGTGAGGAACTTCCCTGTTTCCAGTTTCCCAGTATTAAGTTGAAGAGAAATATATATATCAAATCAATTAATCTTTGTTAGACCTTAGCTATTAAAGCAAAAATGCTTGTTTAAGAGTTAACTATGATTTAAAAATAATTTCAAGAAAAAAAAACATATGTAATTAGTAAAACCTGTTTTACAGAGGATATGCTAAATTTAGATAAAATTCGAGTAATTCGAATCTGAGATTCAATTTTATAATTTGAATCGACTTTGAAAGATAGGATTTTTAAGATTTAAATGATGGTTTTAAAGCAAGTATTCAAGGTGCAGTTCGAACATGAAACATAGAGGCGTTTTTACCAATATCAGATGATCCAAACAAATTTAAATTCTGGGATTTGATGAGAGGCAAGTTTGGAAATGTAGTAATACGGGAAAAATGAAAAAAATATTTTCGAATGCATGGATTTTGGAATCGGATCAAATGTAGGGTTTTGGACTGTGTTTTGGTCGAGTCTAGAATCGAGGCCACTGTGAAGCCTCTGGTGGATCGAGTGCCACCGCCTTCTGGGGAATGGAAGAGATGAGGTCGTCGGAGTGGTAGCCGGAGGCGTAGACACTCCGGTGGTCGAGATGGCCGAGACGAAGCAAATTTTGGCGAACTTGAATATTCCAGTTTTCGACTGGAAGTGTTGAATTTTGATTCGAACGTTGAATTGTTGGTTTGGGTGATCGATCGCGTAAAGGTGGTCGATTTGGATTGTCGGCGATCAAGGGGATGACCAGCGTTGATCGGAATGGGGTGCACTGTGCACACGTGCACAGTCGAGTCTGGGATAATGGAATCAAAGAAAAACCCGGGTTCTGTCTCGAGTCGATCTCGTGTAGGCCACGAAGCTGCTTTGTGGGGTGACGTGCACATACCAGTGAGGCCATGGCGAATTGTATCGAGTGAAACTCGAGGGAGGAAGAAAGGTGACACGAGAAAAAGAAAACTGAGCGCGTGATTTTCCTTAAGCTGGTTTGTTAACTTGAGTATAAACTGGAAAAGGAAAGAAAGTAGAAGAAGAAAGAACAGGGAGCAAGGAAGGGGAAGATGCGTGAGAACAGGGAAGTCTTTCGGGAAGTATTTGATAATTCTCGAGTAACCTGGGAATTGTATCGGGTAAAAGATGACTATGTTTCAGGTGTTTAAAGTTAATATAACTAAGTTTTCTGTAATTCACCTAGTCGTTTTTTTTACAAGAGTATTCATCTAAGTGACTTAATTAGTTAAGTGGCAAAGTTAGAATTCTTAAAATTATTTAAGACCTAATTAACAATGTAACAAAATTAAGAAGATTAAATGTATTTAATTAGCAATTTAATTTAAAGGCTTCAGTTAAGAGATAGGTAAATAATAAATTATCTTGCCTAAGTATTTAATCAGATTTTAATTGTTAATTGGGAAAATTAATTGGAATAAGGGTTAAACTCCTTATTTATAAAGGTCTTGAGAAATTAAGATAAATTAATTAACAAGTAATTAAAGGTCAATTATTGATTAATTAATTAAAAATTAATTGATTAGGGAAGGATAAATTAAGCTTAATTAACCAATGAAATTAATCAGAGTTGGTTAATCGATATGATTAATTTAGGAAGTGGGATATGATTTATTAAAATAAATTAAGTAGGGTTAAAGATAATAAATCTAGTTTATATTAGGTAATTAACTGTGTGTCGTTTGACTGTTAATCTTGCCTATAGGTGATAGGCTTAAATTGAATTATTTCGGTTTGTCTAAATATCTCGGGTATTTGAATTGTGTAGTACTGTGACGTGATATGATGGGTCGAACAGTAATATTGTGGATTATCTATAGATGATAAATTGCTGGGTGAATTATGACACCCTGTATTTAAATTAATTGTATCCACTTAAACCGGAATTATGGTGATATTAAATTCTAAGAAACCGAGTATCAGTAAATACCCAAATCCGCTTCGACTCTTTATAAATTAATATGTGGAATTAATAGGCTAAGAATGGAGTAATTTACATGGTGGGACTATTTAAACTAAGTAAAGGTAATTAGAGATTGGTTAACTATTGACTATATCAAGT
This sequence comes from Allium fistulosum, assembly GCA_030737815.1. NCBI lineage: Eukaryota > Viridiplantae > Streptophyta > Magnoliopsida > Asparagales > Amaryllidaceae > Allium > Allium fistulosum. The sequence continues at coordinate 529,952,440 of CM060908.1, read as the reverse complement.
TGTTAATTTGTAAGAGGTACGAGTTACCCGGGTTCAAATAAATTTTATGTTGGGTATTTCTTGTTAGATGCGTCTACTCACGCTGGTTTCCAGCCTGACCCGGGTGTTACTTGATGTAATGCTCGGGTCAGACCGAGTGTTACAGATTTTCAGGTAAGGACGTTCTGGAGCTCAGGAGACGAGCTGGATGGCAGGAACGTATGGAGTGTATTCCACTGTGATATATTGTAGTTATCTGAGACATGTTGTTTGTATATGTCCAGTATCTGTGAATATATGTTGTAACTCTGATGTATTTAAATGTATTTGACTGATACAGTATTCTTTGTATAAAGAATATTATTTGATATTATATTTTATCCGCTGCGATGTGAGATTCTGTGTTTTATTTTCTGTTTCTTCTTCTATCTCTTTCTTCTTTTTCATAACTATCTGGAATTTTCGAGATCGAAAATTCCGGGTCGTTACAGTTGGTATCAGAGCTGAAAGGTTAAGCAAAAACCTTGGCTCTGGTGGTTGTACTCATAAGGATAGGGTCAATAGTACCCTAGAATGAGTTGAGTGTAATATATATATGAGAGAGCGTATTTGTTATTTTCATATATAAAGATTTTAAATGATTTTATAAGAATATATTTTGATGTATAAAATAATATTCCTTACTAATAAATGTTAAAGTAATTGGTTGTTAAAAATTATTGGAATTAAATAAAATAATGAGAATTAAGTGGTAATAATAATACAACCAAAATGTAATTAAATAGAGGTATGTTTGAAATGGATTCAAACTGAAATTAAATCTTTAATGTGGGGAAAAGTTTCAGAATATGATGATAATGAATTGGTTTCCTAATATGATAACCTTGGTAATAATCATAAATGATTATTGTGATTAATAATGAAATGTTGTAGGGAAGTAAAACATTTGGGCAAGTATGACTTGTAAATTAAAGTGGGTTTTAAATGGTGAAGTTTTAAATCTAAGTCCAGAGAACTTGAAATTGTTTTAAAAGAAATTGTTCTGAATTAAAACCAAAGGTGGTTTAAAAATGTAAGTTATAACTTGGTGTGTAAAGAAAATGTATATATGAGGAATGTACATAATACCAATGATGATTTGAAATAAACTCTAAATATTGAGGTTTAAATTTGGGAAATGAGATGTGATATCCAAGGTGATAAGCTTTCGAACTTATCAGATTTTTAATGTGAAATTAGAATATGAAATGGAAATTCAAATTTGGTAAGGTTGACTAGAATAAGTAAAATGGAATTTAACCGTAGGAAAGTTAAATAAGTTAACAGGCAACCTGAATTGGAAATTTCATGATGGAATTGGAATTTAACTTGGGAAGTTAAATAGTTAATTTGAATTGGGAGTTTGTATGATCTCAAAATGGGTTTGAGATCTGAAAATTTGGAAATGGATGGATGTTTAAAATAAATTGGATAATATCATCCTATTGTTGTGAATTGAATTTGTTTAAATGAATAAGGAATGAAATGTGATAATATATCCATTATTGTGATAATAGGAAATTAAACTTTAATTTGGGATTTAGGATATGAATTACTTTGAACTGAAAAATTGAAATTGTAAATTAAAATTGGTTTGAACTCTTATTTGAACTTTGAAATAAGTTAATTAAAGATAATTTAAAATGGAATTTTGAGAATTGTGACACATAATTAAATTGTTTAAAGATTGGAAATTGTCGATTTTAAATAAGTACTAATTTGATTTAAAGGGTTCAATCAACATTTAAAAATTTAACTCGAATTTATATAATTCGAGATAGTTTAAAATTGAGATTTAAATTGAATTAGTTCAAACTGAATTTGATTTGAATTAATGAGAATGGTGATTTAAGATGGAAAAGTTTAAAATTCAAATAGAAAATTTGAATTGGTTTAAATTTGGAAGGAAATCAAAGTTAAATAATTTCAAATTCAAATGGGAATTGGGATAAATTCAAATGGATATTGAAATGGTTTGAAATTGAAGTGGATTCAATTTGAAATTAGTTTGAATAAATTTGGAACTGTAGTTAAAGTGAATAAGTTTAAAATCAAATGGAATTTGATTTGAAATTGGAAAGAAATTGAGGTTAATCCAACTTGAATTTGGGGTTAAATCAATTTTAGTTGAAATTGAAGTTATTTAAATTGAATTGGGATGGGAGATTGGGAATTAAACAGTTTGACTCTGGACTATTTTCAAGATAAATTGTTTAAATATAAATCTATATTTTCAAGCTATTTACTCCACAACTTTTCTTTTTAAACCCAAACTATTTTCTACTTATTCAACAATAATTTTTGGGACTATTTAACAGTTTTTCAACTGTTTTACAATTTAATTACTATTTTACCACTATTTTCCAATTATCTGAAATCTCTACAACTATTTAACTATTTTCCAACTGTTTTACAATTAGTAAACTATTTTACAGCTATTTTACAAACTAATAATTACTTTTCAACTACTTATCTATTTTTAAAATTTTCAAGCTATTTTCCGAATATAAACTGGTCGGAGTTCAAATTGTTATGGATTAAATACCCAATTTGAGATAAGAATTGAAGTGCTAATCCAAATGGGATTAAGAAAATGTGAATAAGTGAATAGAATCGTGGATGAATGTGAATAGAAAAGGAAATTGATTTGGTTAATAATCGATAGAGGTAAATACGTGAGGTGTACGTATATTATTCTATTCGCATAGAAATTTGATCCAGATTCGAGCACATAATTTCGAGATAGTATTATCGATCCGAGTTGGGATTTTTCGCTCGATTTTCGACGGCGAACCTGGATATGGATTTTTGATTGGTTCTGGATGTTCTCTATCATAGTTGTGACTATGCAAGGAGAATGATGGTTTCTGATCAAGAAACCAGATCTGAGTCCGCACTAGAAAGTCGGATGGACAATACTAGTTCGGAAGTGAAATTGTGTGATCGAGTGAGCGATCAAATTGATATTGCGTACGAATGATATGTGGACATCGTACGAGTTTCAATAAAATTGATATTGAAAATTTGTGGATAAGAAATGGAAATGATTTTTGAAGTTAAAAGTATATTTTGTGAATTATACAATGAATAAAAATGAAAATTTGATATTCTATAATAAAAATTTACTTTATTGAAGTAAGTAATATGGTAAATGAATTTATAAAAAGTAATCAAATTTGAATGTTTGTTTGGAACAAACAAAATTATATATCTTTGTTAAATGAGATAAAACCCCCTTGTTGAATCTATTGCCAGAAGAAAAGATTTTTGAAATCACTTAAAGTCTAAAGGGAATCTATACAAGTATAAAATTGATTTAAAAATTTTCCAAGATTATTATATATATGTATATATATAAAGGATTTGTGAAAATGATTTTGAGGAAGGTTTTGGGAACCTTTTGATTTGAAAAGGCTTTTGATTTTTGAGAAAAATCAATATTGAAGTTTGGAAAGCCTGATTTGTGAAATTATCGATTTTGGGAATCGATTTGTGTAAAGGAGCCTTATATGTTATTCATACTAGGTGTATGATTTTGAGAAAAATACTATATGTGTATAGTATAATGAGTTTTGAGATTGGCCCTGGGGAAAAAGGCGCTCCCTTGAAATGAACTTCTCAGGAGTGCCACAGGGTGGCACTGCCTTGAGCCTCTATGGGGGAGGTTCTAAAGTTGATCCTGTGAGGAGTCCGGACAAAACTAGTTCCTGAGGATTATTGTGTAGCGAAAGTCGAGGGGCTGGTGCCTACAGAGGCATTTGGGTTATGCTGTGACGACAGTGTAACTCGATGTCACTGCAATCTACTGCAGACCATAGCGAAAGTCGTGTGAGCCGCTGAGAGCCAACAGTCTACGTTTGATTTTATATCGGTAGACTGCGACACTATGGTAACATAGCGAAAGTCGTGTGTGCCGTTGAGAGCCAACAGTCTATGTTTGATTTTACATCGGTAGACTGCGACCTATGTAGGAGTGGAGAAGTTTCATTTTGACAGCATAAATCGTGTGTGCCGCTGAGAGCCAACAGTTACATGGACTTTTGCTGCGACGGCAACGTAACCCTGGATGTAACTGCGATCTGTTGTGGGTTCTACGGTGTAATCAGTTACATGGACTTTTGCTGCGATGGCAACGTAACCCAGGATGTAACTGTGACCATGGATGGGTGTGATGATTTCCAGAGCATTCTCACCAAAGATATCTTCTCTATTTTCAAAACCGTTTTCTATATTTTCAATAAAATTATTTTCCCAAATATTTTCACTAGATGTTGAACACGGGTCTGCCAAGCACTTATAGATTTTCAGTCGTACGCCTGATCAACGTATGACCGAATTTCTATGAGAACGAGGATGGACTTGTTGAAACATCGAGTTATAAGAGTATTTTATAAAAACGACTTTGGAATAATAGTATATAGATATTAAAAGTGTTTTAAAACGATCAAAGAATATTTATCTGATTTTAAGTATTTTAATAATTCTGGTTTCGTTCCTTTTCGAGGACGAAAAGATTCAAAGGGGGAAGGGATGTGATGACCCGGTATTTTGGCAGTAATGTTTTAATAAATATTTAAACCAATTAAATAAAATGTAAACTGATCATTTTAAAACGAATAAATCTTCTGGAAATAATTGCCATTGTTTATATAAATTTGTATTTGAAAGGAGAATTGGATTCTGGAAATTTAAAATAAAATCTCTTAATAATATTTACCATAAAATCTTTCTTATAAAATTGAATTAAAATGTTTTACATTGTTAACATTTGATAAATAAATACATGGGTATATGCAAAGTAATAAAGCAAAGAAAAATATGAAAATATACAAGTGTGTACGTACAAAATAAATAAATAAGTAAATCAAATATTTGATAGTTAAACTTTAAAACAAAGAAATGAAATAAGTATTTATACTAGATAGATATAATATAAAGCCAAAAAAATAAATAAATAAATATATTTGTACATAGGGTGATTGAGTAGTGCATAACCAGGTAGACAAAGTAAAGAAATGTTACCTGTAAGGTAGTATGCAGGCAAGAATAGAAAAGAAGACAAGTATGAAAACATAACATAAAAGCAAAACCAGGCTTTGTATATTTGTATGTTGTCTGCAAAGGTTAGAAATGAAGGCAAGATACAAAATAAAATATCTTCATTTAAAGTCAAATGAAATCAGTCAAGTATGGAACTAATCACCTACCAAAATATGTATATTATAGTTCAAACTAGAAGCAATAAAGCAAATATTTATAAATAAGTAGCTTCATATACAAGCCATACATCTACCTGCGAAGAGTATACTTTCATACAATATATCTATAGACACGGCAAAAACATAATAATCATGTAAACATATTAAGAAGCCAAGGCATTAAATGCCATCATCTCAGCCTAACAAATTGTCAATTCGAAAATATGCAAATCTTTAAAATTCAGAAATAAAAGTCTGTTCACAAAAGAGGAAACAAACTCTACCAGATAATACCTTCCCTCACAATCCACTTTCTTCTATTTATATATATATATATATATATATATGCATCTGCTATTTTGGTACAACAAGACTTTTCATCCTGTATAAATATTATCACCGCATAACTTCATTCCTTCTATAACAATCTACAATTCAGTTTGATCACATATAAAAAAAAATGGGGGCAAACTGAAAACTTAAGCAACCTGTTATTTTCTGAAATCCAGGAAGTGTGGTCCTCTGTTCAACTAATCAAGGTGAGTAAACAACTTAAAGAGATTTAAGTATATTCAACTGATGATGGTTAAGCCTGAGTTTGGAATTGATTTTTCATGTATATACCAGAATATATCTTCATTTTGTAAATAGCAGAAGTGTGTGCATGTTGTTATGTGAGGAACTTCCCTGTTTCCAGTTTCCCAGTATTAAGTTGAAGAGAAATATATATATCAAATCAATTAATCTTTGTTAGACCTTGGTTATTAAAGCAAAAATGCTTGTTTAAGAGTTAACTATGATTTAAAAATAATTTCAAGAAAAAAAAAATATGTAATTAGTAAAACCTGTTTTACAGAGGATATGCTAAATTTAGATAAAATTCGAGTAATTCGAATCTGAGATTCAATTTTATAATTTGAATCGACTTTGAAAGATAGGATTTTTAAGATTTAAATGATGGTTTTAAAGCAAGTATTCAAGGTGCAGTTCGAACATGAAACATAGAGGCGTTTTTACCAATATCAGATGATCCAAACAAATTTAAATTCTGGGATTTGATGAGAGGAAAGTTTGGAAATGTAGTAATACGGGAAAAATGAAAAAAATATTTTCGAATGCATGGATTTTGCAATCGGATCGAATGTAGGGTTTTGGACTGTGTTTTGGTCGAGTCTAGAATCGAGGCCACTGTGAAGCCTCTGGTGGATCGAGTGCCACCGCCTTCTGGGGAATGGAAGAGATGAGGTCGTCGGAGTGGTAGCCGGAGGCGTAGACACTCCGGTGGTCGAGATGGCCGAGACGAAGCAAATTTTGGCGAACTTGAATATTTCAGTTTTCGATTGGAAGTGTTGAATTTTGATTCGAACGTTGAATTGTTGGTTTGGGTGATCGATCGCGTAAAGGTGGTCGATTTGGATTGTCGGCGATCAAGGGGATGACCAGCGTTGATCGGAATGGGGTGCACTATGCACACGTGCACAGTCGAGTCTGGGATAATGGAATCAAAGAAAAACCCGGGTTCTGTCTCGAGTCGATCTCGTGTAGGCCTCGAAGCTGCTTTGTGGGGTGACGTGCACGTACCAGTGAGGCCATGGCGAATTGTATCGAGTGAAACTCGAGGGAGGAAGAAAGGTGACACGAGAAAAAGAAAACTGAGCGTGTGATTTTCCTTAAGCTGGTTTGTTAACTTGAGTATAAACTGGAAAAGGAAAGAAAGTAGAGGAAGAAAGAACATGGAGCAAGGAAGGGGAAGATGCGTGAGAACAGGGAAGTCTTTCGGGAAGTATTTGATAATTCTCGAGTAACCTGGGAATTGTATCGGGTAAAAGATGACTATGTTTCAGGTGTTTAAAGTTAATATAACTAAGTTTTCTGTAATTCACCTAGTCGTTTTTTTACAAGAGTATTCATCTAAGTGACTTAATTAGTTAAGTGGTAAAGTTAGAATTCTTAAAATTATTTAAGACCTAATTAACAATGTAACAAAATTAAGAAGATTAAATGTATTTAATTAGCAATTTAATTTAAAGGCTTCAGTTAAGAGATAGGTAAATAATAAATTATCTTGCCTAAGTATTTAATCAGATTTTAATTGTTAATTGGGAAAATTAATTGGAATAAGGGTTAAACTCCTTATTTATAAAGGTCTTGAGAAATTAAGATAAATTAATTAACAAGTAATTAAAGGTCAATTATTGATTAATTAATTAAAAATTAATTGATTAGGGAAGGATAAATTAAGCTTAATTAACCAATGAAATTAATCAGAGTTGGTTAATCAATATGATTAATTTAGGAAGTGGGATATGATTTATTAAAATAAATTAAGTAGGGTTAAAGATAATAAATCTAGTTTATATTAGGTAATTAACTGTGTGTCGTTTGACTGTTAATCTTGCCTATAGGTGATAGGCTTAAATTGAATTATTTCGGTTTGTCGAAATATCTCGGGTATTTGAATTGTGTAGTACTGTGACGTGATATGATGGGTCGAACAGTAATATTGTGGATTATCTATAGATGATAAATTGCTGGGTGAATTATGACACCCTGTATTTAAATTAATTGTATCCACTTAAACCGGAATTATGGTGATATTAAATTCTAAGAAACCGAGTATCAGTAAATACCCAAATCCGCTTCGACTCTTTATAAATTAATATGTGGAATTAATAGGCTAAGAATGGAGTAATTTACATGGTGGGACTATTTAAACTAAGTAAAGGTAATTAGAGATTGGTTAACTATTGACTATATCAAGTTGTTAATTTGTAAGAGGTACGAGTTACCCGGGTTCAAATAAATTTTATGTTGGGTATTTCTTGTTAGATGCGTCTACTCACGCTGGTTTCCAGCCTGACCCGGGTGTTACTTGATGTAATGCTCGGGTCAGACCGAGTGTTACAGATTTTCAGGTAAGGACGTTCTGGAGCTCAGGAGACCAGCTGGATGGCAGGAACGTATGGAGTGTATTCCACTGTGATATATTGTAGTTATCTGAGACATGTTGTTTGTATATGTCCAGTATCTGTGAATATATGTTGTAACTCTGATGTATTTAAATGTATTTGACTGATACAGTATTCTTTGTATAAAGAATATTATTTGATATTATATTTTATCCGCTGCGATGTGAGATTCTGTGTTTTATTTTCTGTTTCTTCTTCTATCTCTTTCTTCTTTTTCATAACTATCTGGAATTTTCGAGATCGAAAATTCCGGGTCGTTACATGCTCCATCACTTTATTCACTTCCATGCCATGTGCGTTTGACTTTTGATGGCTTAAGGGTTAATTTTTGGAAAATATCTTAGATATTTTTAACATTATTTATATATAAATGTGTAATGTATACATACATGGATATATGCATATGAAAATGTGTGTATTTATGTGTTATATGTATGTACATGACATATAAACAAGGTTGCAATGACTTTCGAACAACTTCCGTTCGTTAAACCGTTGGAAATCGGGAAACCAATTCCCAGTCACATTTTCACTTATAATTTAAATTATATATATATGTAAACAAAATTTGAAAATAAATTTCTAACCATTTTTAGTTAATTAAAATGATCTCCTTTTATTTATAAAACCTTATAAATTTTTATTAACAATTATTTACAAAAGGTGCATTTATACCAATAAACCGAAATCGATTTTCTTCATAATTTCAAATTGCTTAAATATCTTTATAAAACTATCATAAACCATTATTATCATTTTATAACTATTTAAAATGAATTGTTATCATTTAAAAACAATTATTTGGATATTTATAATAATTATTAAATCATTAAATCTCAATTTAAAATCATAAATCAATTATTAAATATAAGGGAATCACTAGCGATGTCATCAATACTTTTATTTTATTCAAAAATAAATTAATTATATCTCTTATTCTTTTTCAATTATAAAATAGGTGTTTGTATCCAGCTCTGTGCGCGAAGTTCTACGATTATAGAGCTGTTTATCGATAAAATGGTTTTCGGCCATTTATCGGTATTTTTCCAAAGTTCGTATTCTTTGTAAATACTTATTTCCATTGTTATTTATTGTTCAAAACACCATAATCTATGTTTTTTAAAGCTTGTATTCTTAAAAAATAAATATAATTTAACAAACTGAAAAATTTGCGGGTCGTTATGTTAACGCTAAAAGGTGAACGCTAACACCCGGTGTGTGTAATAGAATCGTGAAAGCACCACCCGTTGGTACGGGAACAGAATATAAGCTGAAAATAGCAGAAAAGCAGTAAATGAACGACAGGTTTATACTGGTTCGGCCCGTAATTGAGCCTACGTCCACTTTATAATCTTTTATTGCTGATTCGGTTACAATTTGATACAATATCCTTCAAAATACAATACAACTTGATCACGAAAGCACTCTTGACTACTAGCTCAATCTTTGATGATGAAACTCGACGAATCCGTGTTGGATGTAAGGAGTTCTTCTCGAAGATTGTTGTAGCGTCTCAAATGCTTGAAGATCTTTGATTGTTGAATGAGTGGAGACTTCGACAGAGTAACGGCGCTTGAAGAAATGAATGGCCAAAAGTCCTCCTCATGTTGGAAGTGGTGGGGTATTTATAGGAGCAGCTCTGAATTCTGGGCAGAGAAATTGTTAAGTCTTAGGTCGCGTACGACCTTAGTTAGGTCGTAGGTCGCGAGCGACCTAAGCTAGGTCGCAGCCCCTTTGCGACTTAAGAAATCAGCTGATGCAGTAGCACTTGGCTTCATTTAAATAAGTGGTAGGTCGCAGACGAGTTAGAAATAGATGTGGGAGCTTTAGGTCGTTGAAATCTTAGCTTGTTTGCCTCTTAGGTCGGAGCTTCTATAGGTCAGGACCTCTTAGGTCGTGGAGAAGTTAGGTCGCTAACTTCTTATCTTGATAGGTCGTGGACTTTCTCAGTTAGGTCGCTATGTAGTTAGGTCGCGATGTTCTTTAGGTCGCGGACTTCCTTAGATCGCAGAGCCTCTTAGGTCGTAGCCTCCTTAGGTCGCAACTTCCTCAGGTCGTAGCTTCCTTAGGTCGCAACTTCCTTAGGTCGTAGCTTCCTTAGATCGTAGCTTCCTTAGGTCGCAACTTCCTTAGGTCGCAACTTCCTTAGGTCGTAGCCTCCTTAGGTCGCAACTTCCTTAGGTCGTAGCCTCCTTAGGTCGCAACTTCCTTAGGTCGCAACTTCCTTAGGTCGTAGCCTCCTTAGGTCGCAACTTCCTTAGGTCGTAGCCTTCTTTTAGATCACAGAGTTTTAGGTCGCTGAAATAAAGGAGTTAACATTTGCCCCTCGAAGTATATGACTATTCCTTAGGTCGTATGCTTCGACTTAACTTTGCTAGGTCGCGAACGATGTAAAACTTGCACGCCTATTCGCCTTCTTCTCCCAGTTCCATATAAATAGATTAGGTCGTCCTTCCTCTCCACCTTACTACTCTGTGACCCTATTGCCATTGACGAATTCTTAATTCTTCGGAGGTTAATTCATCCCAGCAAAACATCGATTCACTTCTATCAGTATATTACGTAAGTGGATTAATCTCTCCTCTTTCGCAATCACTGATCGATCGTAAATCCACGTTTACTGACCCAAATTTAACTCCGTGTGTCATGCTTCAGTTTTTTGGTTGTTTCGATCGATTTTCGATCGTTGTTTGATATGTTGCATTGATTCATGATCGCACGGAAGTTTTCACAACGAATCGGTGGGATTTTCAATTGATTGGTCGAATGATTCAGAGGTATATGGATGACTTCCAGTTGATTTGCTGGACGACTCATTGATGGAATGAGGAAGATATCGAATTCTTTTATAATGGCGGTATTGGGTTATTGGATCCAATATGGTGTTGCTTGGAGAGGAAGTCAATAACTTACCAGATTTGGACGACCTAAGAGTTTGGTCGCGCAGGAATATTCACGACCTAAAGAGTCTTCGACCTAAAGAGTTTACGACCTAAAGAGTCTTCGACCTAAAGAGTCTGCGATCTAATAATCTTCACGACCTAAAGAGTTTTCGACCTAAAGAGTCTTTGCGATCTAATAATCTTCACGACCTAAAGAGTCTTCGACCTAAAGCCAAGTCGTGCGCGACCTAGGACTTAGATAAAATTGCACCGCTTTGACTTATTCAGTTACACTGTACGACCTAGAAATGCTGCGACTTATGATAGGTTGCAGAACGACCTAGGACTTGAACCACCTTGGCACTGCCTTGAACATCTTGACTCGCACAGTACGACTTAAAAGCCCTGACCTATGATATGTCGTCAAACGACTTAAGACTTAGAGGAATTTGCACAGAAGTTGGCTGGATTCTTGAATCTGAACTGTGTTGTAATTCCTTTCACACTGTCTTGACTTTAATGCTAATAACCTGCCTAAATACAACACTTACAGAAAAAGGGGACAAATATACTGCCATCGACTGCCCACATCGCATGACAGATTAGTTGATAACGAATAATTAACTTAAACGAATTCTGTGAATGAAATGCTGTGAAATGACTAATTCAAATGAAGTGTTGAAACAAAGCTGGAATAATCAACCTAAGCTGACTTGTTTGCATCAACACAACATTGTATTTTAATTCTGAAATAACAAGCCTCGAAACTTTATAATCGACGAACATCAATTGTCTCAATTTCGGTTATACTTGCTCGTTATTGTTTTAGTTTTGCACAACACTTCACACTTTTTAGGAAACGTGCACCTTTATATTTAAATATCCAGTTGATTGTGTAGAATGATGTCTCAACAAGAAGATTCAGGACCAACTGAAGAAGCTTTCCCAATTGCCAATCCACTGATTGATCCTCCGGAGAGAACTCCGAATACCCTTAGTCACAGAATTTTTAGACAACTGTGTATCCAATTTGGTATTGCTGATTCAGACGCTATATTCCCTGGAGCAAGTGATACAGCTGACAGACCACCCCTAGGTTTTGTCGCGGTGAATCGCCATATGTGCTTGAACGGAGCTATTCCGCCTTTCAATGAATTTCTCCGGGAACTCTTCCTTCGACTAGCTATCTCGCCTTTTCAGTTACACCCCAACGGTTACGCCGTTCTGATGGGTTTATGTGTTCTGTTTAGGAGGACGCTCGACCGTCTTCCGAGCTTTGACGAAATTTGCTATCTATGCACCTTCTCTAAGAATAAAGATCATCCTTCGATTGTACTCGTAAGGGGTGCCAGGAATCGGAAATTGATCTTGGATTTGCCTGAAAGTGCTCATGGCTTTTTAAACCAGTTCTTTTTTGTTCGATGTCCTCCGGGATTCTACGCAGTTTGGAGAATTGGGAGTAAGACTTGCCTTTCTCTGTTCATCTTATAGACTTTTCGAAATCCGAATCATCAAATGCTTATCTTCATTCTCTTTCTTTTTCCAGCACTTCCTCCTCCGCTCAGAAATCCGAGCCTCAAATCGATCCTTGAAACTTTAAATGCTGTGGCGGCAGAAGATAGAAGTGCCAAATTTTTGCTGAAAGATGAATTTTTGCACCAGTATGGGCTTTTACACTCTTCTCGCTCTTCACAGCCTCATGAAGTTTCCGACTCTCCTTCGAAGACAGCAGATGCCCCACTTTCTGTTGAAGACCCCACACCGAAAGAAACTGCTACTGAAACCTTACTGGTAAAATGTCCCACACTTGCCGATGTTGCGGGCTCGTCCAGCAAACTGGCACTTCCCCCAATTATCGAAGAAGAAGAAAATCCTCGAATCACTGAAAAGTCAGCCGATGTGGAAGTTGAAAAAGAAAACTCTGCTGGGCATCATGATGATGACACCTTTGATGGCTTAAGTGATATAATGATAACTTCCCGAGAGCTCTTTAAAGATGACATAACTAAAGTCACTTCTCCTGTAACAGAAGCAACATCTACCTTGCAGCAAACTTTACCAGCTCAAGAATCAACTCCCGTTTCCCAATCTGCTATTATTCCTCAACCAAAGATTGGTTTGTAGTTTGACGCGCGTAGTTTGCACATCACACACACTTAGGATGCTCAGCACTTATATGAATTTAGCCCCCTTTAATTTGAAGATTTCTAAGACTTGTCTTTTCTTCAATTTCAGGCTCTACAATGGGACGAACTGGCTCATATTATGACAACTTTCGGCGCTACGGAGGGCGTGATTCTTACGATTATGGACATTATCTTCCCTCCCGCAAAGAATCTGACGAAGAGCGTGCAGCTAGAAAAGCTCAAGAAAGGCGTGCCTACGAAGAGCAGCAAAGAAGGAGAGACGATGACTCTCATAAAAGAAAATATCATGATGACAAAGGGAAGAAGCATGCTACCGATGACCCAAGTAAACGGGTTAAACTTGATGAGAAGGACGCGTCTGAAATTTCTGAGAAAACTGACGCTCCTATCCCTTCTGATACTCCGGCCGGCTCTCCTCCTCTAAAGAAATCTGATATTCAAACAATCATTAACAGGCCACAATATCAAGTTAAAGACGGCCCTCCAACGCTTCAGAGCCGATTTCTGAATTGGTGCCTAAAAGGAGTGCGCTTTGACTTGGATTTGGTTCCGATTGATAAGCAAGACATGCTTAAAAGTCTTGACGCGGTCAGGCTTAATATCGAGAGGATGTCGCAATGGCAGAAACTTGTCGACGAACTTCAAAGGGTCAACCACATTAATCTTGAGGCGATGATGACCATGGAGAATGATAAATCAGAATGGGACAAGTGGTGTAAGCATCATGATGCGGAGATGACGAGCATCGCAGACGACAACGCAAAGCTTGAATCTGAAGTCAAGCGACTTAAGGAAGATCTGGCCTCATCTTCTGCATCGCACACTCAAAAGGAAGAAGTCTTTCAGAAGCAAGTGCGGGACGCACATGCTGCGCAAAGGGACGCCGAAATGAAGCTTGCAACTGAGCAGCACATTACTGAGAAATATCGCACAGAAAATGCTGAGCTGCGAGGAACAATTGTGTCCCAAAATGCAGAGATTGAGATGCTGAAAGCTAAGCTTCTTAAAGTTGAGAAGGAACGTGATGACGCTGTCGCTGGACAAGTTGCGGCCGAAGAGTCTCACGAAGCCACTAAAGCTAGCATCGATTCTACTCTATTTGACTTCTACATGCACAGCGTTTTGGGCCGCGGCAGCCTTTCATTCTTGGGTCCCAAATATGAGATTACACTTGCTGAAGTTTGGGAGACCATACTTGATACATTTGCCGGCTATGCGGAGGCAGACCTTGTAGCACTTTATCTGGATGATGAAGCACGCGATGCGCTTATTAGAGGCAAAGAGCAACTTGTCGAAGCCAGAGCCGAGACAGTGGCAGAGGAGCATTCAGAAAAAACAATACCTTTCACTGCCCCTGTCCATGCTTCGACTCTGACCGATGTTGACATCATCGGTTCTAGCTCTCAATCTCCACTCACTGCAAAAGATGCTGAAGCTAAACTCGATACTTCCGAGACTCCTCTTTCCCAAATTGAAGAGAAGAGCTAGGAAGAAACTGAGGCTGATAAATATGAAATTGAACTTGCGAAGCCAACTCCTCCAGGTAATTTTGGCGAAGTCCCGGGTCTAATGAACCAGTTATTTGATTTAACCGAGTTTGATGACCTTCTTACTTGTTACTTGAACTTTGGTGAACCGATACCTTCTCTATTTTCGGGAGATATTGATTTTAACTTCTTTTCTTCTATAGCGGAGGCACCAATCACTGCACAAGTCTCCACTCCTTCAGTTGCTGTACCTCCATCTTTACAGATTACTCCTCCTTCTGCTTCCCAACCGGGATCACAGGCAGAGAAAATCGAAGCTCTTCAAGGCCTGGATGATCCGGCTGTTTCGCAGGAGCAGAAAGCGGAGGATCTTGAAAACATCGAGAAGACCCCGGAGCGGTCCCTAGATGATGACACGAAGCTTTCAACATTGCTTACTACTCCGGGGAGCGAATCTTCTTCGAAGAGGAAGGGGAAGCGTGCTGTAAGAAAGAAGAAGGGAAGTGCTTCGACTGGAGAAGACAAAACAGAGGAAGACCCAACCACTCCTTCTTCCCCGTCCCGTCCACATCGGATTCCGAAATTAACTATTAGGCCAAGCAAAGGCTCCAAAGGTGGCGGAAAGAAAGAGTGACAAGCTGGACTTTTTACTTCTTATTTTGCTTTTTACATGTATAGACCGGAGATTGTGCGGGTACCGGTCCCTGCTTTTGCTTTTTTGAGATATCTGCACATGTAAAGAATTTTCATAGTACTAAATAAAACAGTAATTTTACTTGTACAACTTCTTGTGTATGTGAGAACGCATCTGTTTCTCTCTTTTTTAGTGTAGAATAAACGATTCCTTTTATTTGTACAAACTTTTTGTCTGTGTTTGGGAATACATTTATTCCACATCTATTTTCCGTGATATTGCAATGAACTTGTGGCATGTTGCTTTTATTAATATAACTGAATTGTATAGTATTGTCCCCATGCCGTAAGTGCATTGCAATATTCCTAGCTTTTCCAAGACTAATACTCTTATTTCAGAGAATAATTACTCCACTTTTAAAGGGGAAAATCATTCTGCTTTTAATAGAGTATATCTAGTCGCCAGAGGAATTTTTATTTTCTCTTTCTGAAGAACGCTTCAACTTTCGGGGATAATCACTTTTATTTATTAAGAAGTAAATTTCCCTATGAAGTGAAATGAACTTTTCTGAAAGAATTTTGTAGTATTTCAACTTTTTTAGGAGGAACTTTTTGAGATGAACAAGTTAATCCTTCCTTTGAGAGTTGAACTGTGCTTCCGGAGAATGCTTTTCGTTCGAGTATTCTATTTTGGGACATGCCTCCGGAGAGGGCTCCTCTTAAAGAGTTGTGCCTCCGAAGAGGTCTTGTGCCTCCGAAAAGGGCTTGTGCCTCCGAAGAGGGCTTGCGCCTCCGAAGAGGGCTTGCGGTGCCTTGGGAAAGGGCTTTTGCCTCCGAAGAGGTCATGTGCCTCCGAAGAGGGCTTGTGGTGCCTTGGGAAAGGGCTTTTGCCTCCGAAGAGGTCATGTGCCTCCGAAGAGGGCTTGTGCCTCCGAAGAGGGCTTGTGCCTCCAAAGAGGGCTTGTGCCTCCGAAGAGGGCTTTGTTGAACTTTGAGAAGGGGCGTTGGGTGGTTGGTGTGCCAGGAAGGTTGCGTCTCAGGGGCAAGTAGATCCACGGGACGGACGCAAGCTGCCTGATCGGATGCATCACGATCAGTCAGCAAGGGCCCTGTTCCTTCTGCTTGGGAAGGTGTCCCTTCGGTGGTTCTTACTGGCCCTTTTATTGAGAAGCATACCTCCTTTTGGCTGCTCCTTTGTTTGCTTGGCAATGTTCTCTCATCATCTGCTCATTAGCGATCTTTTATTATCGTTTCCAAGCGCATCTTCTTTCCTTACATTGCTATGTTCGAAGAAGTGGACTTCACTGTTGAACGACTTCACGGGACAAACTCAAGTTATCTAGTTGGATGTTTGTTTATATCGACAATCTTAACCAATTAACAAAGGTTTGTCACAGTGGAGTCGCCAACTTTTTATGTGAAGTTCTCCTTGTATAGGATTTGTATTTGGAATTTCTTGTCGCTTGGTATTTGCATAACAGGTGTTTTATAGAGGTCGCTTGGTTTTGTGACGAGCAAGCATTGTTTTGATGTCCTGCAATTTTGAATCGACATTTTAGCAATACATTTAAAATATTTACATATCGAAATAAAACAGGCATTATGAAATAGTAAAGAACACAAGATTTATAGTGGTTCGGCCAAGAATTGGGCCTACATCCACTTTATAGCTTTCATTCATTCACACTGATTTACAATGTTTTACAATACAACTGATACATTCATCATTATTTTACAATTTTGAACAAAGCTTTTTCTTTCAAGTAAAATAAGGACGTAAGTGGTTGCTGTTCCAGGCTCTTGGAATTGGATCTCCTTCGACAGTTATGAGCTTGAAAGTGCCATCAAGAAGTTTACTGCCAATGGCATATGGTCCTTCCCGGTTAGGTCCAAACACACCAGTTGCCGTCATGATCCTTTTCAAAACTAAGTCCCCGACCTCAAAGCTGCGTTGGCGAACTTTAGAGTTGAAGTGCCTGGCTATCCTTTGTTGATAAGCTGAAACTCTGAGCCTAGCTTCTTCTCTTTTCTCATCAAGAAAATTAAGTGCTTCAAGTTGCAGCTTTTCATTTTCAGCTTCGTTGAAATGAACTCTTCTATGTGAAGGAACTTCTACTTCCACTGGAATCATCGCCTCTGATCCGTATGCCAGTGAAAATGGAGTGTGCCCAGTTGCAGTTTTGTGAGTAGTCCTGTATGCCCATAGTGCTAATGGAAGCTTATCAACCCAACCACCTTTTGCTCTTTCGAGTTTCTTTTTGATGGTTGACTTGATGATTTTATTCACTGCTTCCACTTGCCCGTTTGCCTGCGGATGAGCCACTGCTGAGAAGCTTTTCCGAATTCTGAATCGTTTGCAGAAATCCTGGAACTCTTCACTTTCAAACTGAGTACCGTTGTTTGTGATTATTTTCTGTGGCACACCATATCTGCAAATGATATTTTTCGTTACAAAATTTATCATCTTTTTAGAAGTAATGGTGGCCAAAGGTTCAGCCTCGGCCCACTTGGTGAAATAATCAACGGCTACGATAGCATATTTGATTCCTGATTTGGCAACTGGTAATGGTCCGATTAGATCTATCCCCCAAATGGCGAATGGCCATGCGCTGACCATCTGTGAGAGTTCGGTGGAAGGTGCTCTTGGGATTTTTGCAAATCTCTGGCACTTGTCGCACTTTCTAGAGTAGATAGCAGCATCTCGGTTAATGTCAGGCCAGAAATACCCATATCGGAGAACTTTCTTGGCTAAAGTTTGACCAGCTGAATGATCTCCACATTCTCCTCCATGTACCTCGGCTAGAATTGTCTTGGCTTCTTCCTTAGTTACACATCGGAGCAGAGGCATTGAAAATCCCCGTCTGTATAATCGGCCATCTTGAATTATATATCTCGACGCTTTTCTCAATAATTTTTGACGTTCCTTAGAACTTTCTGGCAGGGAACCACTGAGTAAGTATTCTTTGATTGGAGTCATCCATGATTCATGCTCTTGAGACGTAGCCATAATCCAATCAATATCCATTTCATCAATACTTGGAGCTGACAGAACTTCTACAGGAACTAATCCCAGTAATTGAGCTTCTCAAGAACTTGAGTACTTTGCTAAAGAATCTGCCTTCATATTTTCCTCTCGGGGTATGTGGCTTATTGAGTAGTGATCGAAATCATCGAGGAGTTCGGAAGTTTTTGTCAAATATGCAGGCAAATTTCCTCCTTTGGCTTGAAATTCTTTCTTCACCTGGCAAACAATAAGCTGAGAATCGCTGAAAATCTGTAACACTTTGATGTTTAGTTCCTTGGCGATTTTTAAACCGGCAATAAGTGCTTCATATTCTACTTCATTGTTTGTTGAAGGAAATTCCAGTCTCAATGCATAACACAATGATCGTCCTTCGGGGGTTTCAAGCACAACCCCTGCCCCAGAACAGTAATCATTTCTTGATCCGTCAACATACAACTTCCACTGGATTGGAATGCCGTCAGTTGTTTCATCTTCACCATCGCCTTTGTCAGTAGATTCTGCGATGAAATCTGCTAAAGCTTGTCCGTTGATTGCTCTTCGGGGGTGATAAGTAATGTCATACTGGCTAAGTTCAATGTTCCATTTCAAAAGACGACCCGAAGTTTCAGGACGAAACAGGACTTGCTTTAGAGGTTGATCAGTAAGAACTTTGATAGGATGAGCTTGAAAATATGGTCTCAATTTCCTGGAAGCAATTAACAAACAATAGGCGAGCTTTTCTATCTTCGAATAATTCAACTCTGCCCCAGTGAAACGTTTACTGATGTAATAGACTGGACGCTGTATTTTCATATCTTCCCGAACAAGTGCTGCGCTGAGGGCATGAGATGAAATTGCTAAATAGATGAAAAGGTCTTCACCGTCAGTAGGCTTGGAAAGAACCGGAGGTGTTTCCATGTGACGAATTAGTTTATCGAAAGCATTCTGGCATTCGGGAGTCCATTCAAAATTTTTCTTTCCTTTCTTTAAAGCGTCAAAGAAGGGAATGCATTTGTCTGTGGCTTTGGAAATGAAGCGACTCAGAGCAGCGACTTTTCCATTGAGACTTTTCATTTCTTTCTTTGTTCTAGGGGCTTTGACCTCCCTTAGAGCTGTGATTTGAGTAGGATTGGCTTCAATGCCCCTGGCGCTCACAATGAAACCCAAAAATTTCCCGGATTCTACTACGAACGAACATTTCAATGGATTGAGCTTCATTCCGTACTTTCGAAGAATTGCGAACATTTCCTCCAAGTGCCCCATGTGATCTACAGCTTTCTTTGACTTTACCAACATATCGTCGACATAAACTTCCATGGTTCTACCAATCTGAGACTTGAACATTGCATTGACGAGTCTTTGGTAGGTTGCCCCAGCATTTTTCAATCCGAAAGGCATAACTTTGTAGCAGTAGAGACCCACATCTGTAATAAAGCTTGTGTCTTCCTAATCCGGCTCATGCATCATAATCTGATTGTATCCGGAGTAAGCATCCATAAACGATAACAACTCATGCCCAGCTGTTCCATCCACCAATTGATCAATTCTGGGCAGCGGAAAACAGTCTTTGGGGCATGCTTTGTTTAGATCTGAGAAATCTATGCATACTCTCCACTTTCCATTTGCCTTCTTGACCAATACTGGATTTGAAACCCAATTTGGATAAGTGGAGTTTCTGATAAAGCCGTTCTCCATGAGCCGATCGACTTCTTCCTTTAGCGCTGTCGATCTTTCTGGGCCTTGAGTTCTTCTTTTCTGTTTCACTGGTGTGAATTTCGGATCTATGTTCAGAGTATGTACAGCAATTTCCGGGGAGATCCCACACATACCAGCGTGACACCAAGCGAACACATCTAGATTGGCTTTTAAGAATGATATCAGTGTGTTTTGAACTGTTATGCTTAGATGTGAACCCACATTGAGTACTTTGTTCGGGTCTTTCGAGTCTACAGATATTGGTACTGTTACCTCCACGGGTACCACTCTATTCTCCCCTGTACTGGCTTTCCTGGGATCCATTTCTTTTCTTGCATTGTTGTGTTCGCCAGTACAGGGGCCGCTCCGTAGTTGCTACAGGGTTGGTCCTTGATGCGGAGCGGAGCTGCCGCATCTTTCCCCATTTCTCTTTTCCTAGCCTCTCGGAGTTCTACAAGATAACATTCTCGTCCTGCGTTCTGATCTCCTTTAATAACAGCAATCCCATTATCAGTAGGAAATTTCATTGTTAAGCACCAAGGAGTGAGGACGGCCCTGAAAGCAGCAAGAGTAGGCCGACCCAAGAAAGCGTTATAGGCGGAGAATCCATCAACAATTACAAAAGTTTGCTTCCTAACCAACTTCTTCTGCCCTTCGCCCATTTCAACAAACAAGTCCACCGTTCCAATTGGCTGTTTCAGTTCTCCTGTGAATCCGGCAATTTTGTGTGAAGAGGCTTGTACATCTGTCATGGGGATTTTCATTTGGTCAAATGTCCTTTTAAAGAGTATGTTGCACGAAGCACCACTATCAACCAGAACTCTTCTGACAATAGCCGGCCCAATACCGACAGAAACAACTAAAGGGTCCTCAGTAGGAGCTTCCACATCAATAGAATCCCTGGTTTCGAACATAATATCATCGTGAAAAGTCTTCTGCTGCTTTAGAGGTGCAGCATCTTCCAAGATCAAGACACTTTCTTCAGTCGGAGCATACTTCAAAGCTCTAGCATACCTTTCCATTTCACCCCAACTCCTACCAGCTGGATGAGGTCCTCCTGTGATCACATTGATAACAGGTCTTTCTTTTTCAGTAGGCCTTTCTCCTGAACCAGATGAATGAGCTGGGGGTAGTTGCCCCGGGTTAGATGAAGATGGGTCTTTTCTATTCCTCTTGACGTATTGCTGCAACTTATTCTCTCTTAAAAATTCCTCAATCAGGCTTTTCAAATGGCGGCACTCATTGGTATCATGCCCTGGTTGGTTGTGAAACTTGCAAAATCTTCCGCTTTGAACAGCATTCTTCCCAACTTTCACGGCCGGTGGTTTTGGAAATTCAACAGCATCCTTAGTGGCGATGAAAATATTCTCCGGGGTATCGGTCAGAGGAGTAAAGTCTGAAGGTTTAAGGAAACGGGGCTTTTTGAAGTCTTTTTGCCTTTTCCCACCATTACTTTCCCTTTTCTGATCTGCAGGTTCTTTCTTGCTTTGAACGGTAGCATTATTTTCCACCTCCGTTGTCACAACTTTAGCTGGTGCGGAAAGATTCTCTAGGCGTATAAATTCGTCAGCCTTTTTGTAGAATTTCTCGAGCGAATTTGGCTCCTTCATCTTCAGCCATTTTCCAAATTCGCTCGATTTGTCGATAGCACGCATCAAATAGGTCAAGATCATTCGTGGCTCTGCGTTATCGACTTCTGCCAGAGCTAAGTTGAAGCGGTTCAAGAATGACTTAATAGGCTCTCCCGGATTCTGTTCAAGACTGGACAGTGACATTATATCTTTTGCCTTTGAAGCGTATAGCCTGAATTGCTCTTTGAATTTTCGGGTCAGATCAGAAAACTGATCTACAGATCGGACAGGAAGCTTGGTAAACCAGAGAAGTGCCACTCCTTCCAAATAAACTGGGAAATATCGGCACTTTATTTCGTCGGTTGCTCTTGCGCCGGTCATGTGCCAGTCGTATTTATACAAGAACTGATTTGGATCACTTGTTCCCCGATAAGCAGGAATGGTGGGGGGAACAAATTTTCTAGGAAATTCAGCCTTTAGAATCTTCTCGGTAAACGGAGTTCTACTTGGTGCGAATCCCCATTCGCTCTCATCTTCATCTCTTTGCATGCTCTCTTTCATTATTTGCTTGATCATACCAGAAAGATATTCCTCATTGTTCAGAGATTTCGCAGAATAGACCTCGGCCATCTTTTCGGGGGTTTGTCCAGGTAAATGCTCATGAAGAGCTGGTGACGGCCTGGATCCTTCGGCCTGGAGGGGTGCCCCTTCGGCAGCACCTGATCCCCCGTGAGGAATATTTCTCCCCTCGGAATTGGGAGCAGCATTAGCAAAGTTTCCCTCATTACTTACTGGTTTTTGATTCGTACCAAATAGAGCATTCAGCTTTTCCATCATCAGATTATTTTGAGTTTCAATCTGCTGGTACAGTCCGGATACAGCAGCATCTAACTCTTGTCGCGTCACACTGACACTTGGAGCTGCCTGATTTGGAGAGAGAGAAGTGGCAGTATTGTCACGGTCATCGTCAGTTCTGACAGACTTTCGTTTCCTTCCAGGAGCCATTATGTTTGATAAATTTCTGGTTTTGTAGGAAATTCTTTCAGCAAACTTCTGAGAAGCAATGGTGAGTAGTAGCCTGAGTTGGGTTCTCATTGAAAGCACCAAAATATTAACGCTAAAAAGTGAACGCTAACACCCGGTGTGTGTAATAGAATCGTGAAAGCACCACCCGTTGGTACGGGAACAGAATATAAGCTGAAAATAGCAGAAAAGCAGTAAATGAATGACAGGTTTATAGTGGTTCGGCCCATAATTGAGCCTACGTCCACTTTATAATCTTTTATTGCTGATTCGGTTACAATTTGATACAATATCCTTCAAAATACAATACAACTTGATCACGAAAGCACTCTTGACTACTAGCTCAATCTTTGATGATGAAACTCGACGAATCCGTGTTGGATGTAAGGAGTTCTTCTCGAAGATTGTTGTAGCGTCTCAAATGCTTGAAGATCTTTGATTGTTGAATGAGTGGAGACTTCGACAGAGTAACGGCGCTTGAAGAAATGAATGGCCAAAAGTCCTCCTCATGTTGGAAGTGGTGGGGTATTTATAGGAGCAGCTCTGAATTCTGGGCAGAGAAATTGTTAAGTCTTAGGTCGCGTACGACCTTAGTTAGGTCGTAGGTCGCGAGCGACCTAAGCTAGGTCGCAGCCCCCTTGCGACTTAAGAAATCAGCTGATGCAGTAGCACTTGGCTTCATTTAAACAAGTGGTAGGTCGCAGAAGAGTTAGAAATAGATGTGGGAGCTTTAGGTCGTTGAAGTCTTAGCTTGTTTGCCTCTTAGGTCGGAGCTTCTATAGGTCGCAAACTTTTCCTGTAGTTAGGTCAGGACCTCTTAGGTCGTGGAGAAGTTAGGTCGCTAACTTCTTATCTTGATAGGTCGTGGACTTTCTCAGTTAGGTCGCTATGTAGTTAGGTCGCGAGGTTCTTTAGGTCGCGGACTTCCTTAGATCGCAGTGCCTCTTAGGTCGTAGCCTCCTAAGGTCGCAACTTCCTCAGGTCGTAGCTTCCTTAGGTCGCAACTTCCTTATGTAACGACCCGTATTTTTAACACTTTAAAAATGCGAATTAAAATGAAAATTTTGGATAAAAATCCGAGGGAAATAAAATTTTGTGTTGTTAAATGCGAATTACAAGTTAAAATACAAAAACTGAATTCTGAAATAACTTATTTGTAAATTAAATAAAGATGTTAACTTGTAATTGAACGTAAGTAAAGATTTAAATTTGAATGTAACAAGTAATTGAATTGAATTTGATTGTAAACAACGAAATAAATAAAGGTTACATTTAATATTGAAGTTATAATATGGAAATCAACGTAAATGAATGTAATTTAATATTACTGTGAATTTAAATAAGATGATAGCTGAAGAAAATGGAAGTAAATGAATTATAAACTATTGATAATAATGTATAAGTAAATGGTTGATTCAATAATGAAAGTGTAAATCGAAATAAAAGAATTCATTTGGAATTAAATAACTTGAATTTGAATTACAATAAAATTGAACGCTGAATCTAATATAATCTTTTATATTGGATTTATAATGGAAAACTGCATTGTAAAAGATTGTAATTACTGTGAAATAAAAAATGAAATTTGTGAACAATTGAAATTTGATTTAAAAGTTAATAATTTAAAATTGGGAATTTTATATTGAAATTAGACTGTAGAAATAGCCATTTTTACAACTGTCTCGGATTTCGACGAAACTAGTTTCATCGGATCCGTAATAGTGAATTATTGTAAGGTTTCAATTTTCGTAGCAATCGGACTTGTCGTTTGGTCGTGCGAGCTTGAAACGCGTAGAAATTTAACGTCGTTAATTAAAATAATCGACTTCAAAAGGTTATCTTCCACATACGATTGAATTAGGCCTTGGGACTAGTTCCATTGCGTCCGGAACGGGGGTAAAACCTTATAAACGCCTGGCGGCACGTCTCAATTGGAGTTCGGATGATTTTGGACCTACCTTTATAAATACGTACGCAACCGAGACAGTTTTATTTCATTTCAGAAACCCTAGCCGCCAGTATTTTAATGGCTGAAATTTGCTCGAACTTCTTTTCTCTTTATCTCTCAATCCGTTCAACGAAATCAAAAAATTCCAAAAGCAAAGTTGTAGATCTCGGCGAGCTCTTCAAATCCATACGGTTGATCTATGCTTTTACGCCATGGATTCGCCCAGATCTGGCTTGGAAGCATGCTCGGTTTTTCTCGGTTTGCGTGCAAACGGCGGCGACTGGTGATGTGAAACTTCTGGCGTAGGTGGAACAAGGCGAGGCGCTCGTGTGGGAACATCCTGATCATCGTCCGGTCGTCGTTTGCCTCGCGCGTGGATGAGGTTTTGGCGTGCAGTGATGGGTTCTTCCGTGTTTTGAACGAGCAGGGGAGAAGATGAAGGTTGCGGCCGTGATCTGATCTAGGGTTAGAAAAATAAAAATAAAGCTGAAATTGTATATTTAAATTCATACAAACTTTGAAAAATCATAACTTTTTCATACGAGGTCCGTTTTGCGCGAAATAAGATGCATTGGAATCGTATGGACTAGCACTACGCTATGCAGCTGGATCGGAATCATTTGGAGCTAGAGAAAATTTTGAGTTAAATCGAACGTCGTTCGATTTGATTTAAAATCGTAAAAATCAAGGTGAGTGTTTATACGCTCACAATTGACTGAATATCTTTATGGTAGTTAAATCTGACATTATGAAGTAATATGGATTTATTTGTCGTTGTTTGATAAAAATTTAATTGTCATATAGATTCTCATTTGAATTCACCGTTGAAAATTAAATTGACAGTCAAATTGAAGTTAAAATTTAATTGCGATCAAATTACCTGATATTGATAATTATGAAGTTGTTGTGAATGTTATTGGCTTTATGGTTGATTTGTTGTGATGGATGCTAATGGTCGATATTGGTTGTTTATTTATTTTGATATATCATGCTATCATCATGTATATTGTTTATTGCATATAAACTGTAAACTGAATCATTTCGAATAAATTAAGAAATAGGTTGAAATGATATACCTATGACATCTATTTGGATTGAAATGATATATGTCCATCCTTGAAATTAAAATTGAAATAATTATCCACTTGACCATAGGTTAGGAAATTATATACGGACACTGGGATGGTTAAATTAAATGATTTTAAAAAAATAATTGTTTTGAAATTATTTAAATGAATTGATTTTAAGAATAAAAATCCAATTTATGGAAATTGAATTATTTTGAATTGAAGCTCGAAATGTTGGAATTTAAACTTGGTAAATGAAATTGTTTAATTATTCGAAGTTTAGATTTTAAGAAAAAATCGAAATACGGCGTAAATTTTCGAAAGTTGATTTGTTGTAAAAGATTGGACTTTTTATCGAACTCTGAATATTTCTAAGAAAATTTATATGAAATGATATTTCAAGTTGAGTTTGGAATTGAAAATTGATTTGAAATTGAGATTTAATTAATTTGGAATTTAATTGAAATTCAAAGAAATTTGTGAATTGGACTAAATTGAAACTATTGAATTAAATTTGAAGATAAAATTGATTTGAATGTGATTTGAACTGAAATTGATTTGGAATGTAATACTTAAATGAATTCTTGAAATCCGAATGTGAATCTAAGTTTATTGAATTGGAATTGCTACAGAAATTAAGTAAACTACTTAATACGGATGTTTAATTTGAAGTATATTCTAATTTGAATACGAAATGGTTTTAAAGCGAATCTTATATTCTTATATAAATATATGAGCTGTTTTGAAATGTGAAGTATTTAAAGTTTCGAAATATATTGAAACTGAAATGGCTTATTTTGTGGTTCAAATATGTATTTGAAATTGATAATTTGAAATGGTTTATTGAGAAGCTGAATCGAGTTGAAATTGATGATTTGAAATTTGATTAAATTTTAAATTTTGGAATTCGAGTTTATGTGAATCGTTTTGTGAGATTTTGAGGCGAAAAATGATTTTGAAATCGAAATGAGATATTGAGGCGAAAATTGATTTTGAAATCGAAATGAGATATTGAGGCGAAAAATGATTTTGAAATGAAATCGTATATTTGAGTAGATATGATGATTTTGAAATGGATTTGATTTTGAAGCGAATATGATATTTTGATATCAATTATGAATCGATTTGAAATGTAAAAGATCCAACCGGTGTGAAAAATATAACGTAGTTATTAAAGAGACCGGGATCGGATATGGACATACTCTCTGTCGATACCGAAAACCACTTTAATAACTATATTCGTGGAGTGTTGATCCAGAACGAAGTGGATGGTTTTGGTGAACGTGTTGATTTGAAGAAAGAGAACGATTTTGGATGACCCCTGACATGACTAAAACAGGAGCCGCGCCGGGCCATTGAGGATCGCCATCTCTAGCGGACACACTCCTTCGATACCATGTCTATTACTTTTGTGATTCGATTTGGGTGCACCCCGCGATTTGGGAGTGTTGTTTCGTGGTGTTGGGGTAGTAGCTGCTATGCCCAACATCAGTCCGGATCACGCAACTACTAGTATCCTAGTTGGTATTGCCTCATGTACCTTGTCATACTGATTATCCTATTCGCGACCACTACGTTTTGGTTTGTACCTTGAGTATATGGATTGCCCTCTGGTGACTTCCGGTTTTGGGGAAACTACGGTCTTGTATATGCTCTTGGGAATATAAACTGTGTTAAGGGTGGAATGGGCCATGGCTTAACGCTATTTTAATACTTTTACTTTAGTGTAGACATATTATAATAGCGTATTGTACTACATAGTAGATAGTTTAACGGATCCTTGAGAGATGGAAAATCCCGTAACATCTCTTAAGTTATTGCACTCACGTTGACACTGGATAGGAGATGTCAAAACCCGTAAACATCTCTGACGCCGTCACACTCATATTTTCTTATCCGATTTGACTTACATAAGATATTTTAGTCCTGACTCGAGTGTTTTGTCTTTTCATTACGCTCGGGTCAGCCTGAGCATTTCAGATAAGGTCGAAGATCTATTCTGGAGGACGAAGACGGAGTTTGGTATTACATCATTTGTATTCTACTACTGTATTATTTTTCCGCTGCATTGTTGTGTTATCTCTGATATGTATGTAACTCTGATTTATGATGTATAATAATAATAAAATTTATTTATTTAACAGCTTCATGAACTGTTATTTTATTATTATATCTTGTTCCTTCCGCTGCAAGATTCTGAGTTTGCTTCTGTTCTTTCTTTCCTTTTCTTATTTAACCCCAATAACCATCCGCCTTTTTGAACGGTTTGAGTTGGACATGTGTGGATTATTGTCGATTTAAACTGTCCAAATAGGCGGGTCGTTACAGTTGGTATCAGAGCTTTGGTTTAGATTACCTTGGCTCTAGTGGGGAATGGCTCATTGAAATAGGTTTGAAACCTATGAATGAGCTTGAGGGTATATGAGAGAGAGTATTTGTAATTTTGATATAAAAATGATTTTGTATTGTGTTAATTTGTTCCGTTGAGTATTTATGAATTCTGGTCGGTACTTGGGACGCCAAGGCATCGATAGGAATTTTTAAACACTCGAATAGGACAGATTGACATAATATTGTTTTGGACTATATTTTTATATAAAAAAACTATCTTGAAAATTTATAAATGTTGATTGTATTGGTTAGAGATGATAATATTAGATTATCATCGTTTATTGTTGATTAGTCAATATTTCTAACTATTGACTATTGAATGATTTTAAGAAATGAAACTTGTAAATATGATTGACAATGAATATAAATGGTAAATCAAATAAAATAAAAATGAATTTAAATTAAGATGGAGAATTTAAATTCCGGTGTTTTGAAAATTTATTAACAAAAATTTGAAATGTATAATACAAGTATTATATGATAGTATATTCGATTAGAAATGGTTTTCAAAGGATTTTCAAATGAAGTAAGTGTTATACTCCCCTCTTGACACTAGAGAATGATTTCGGTGATGAGTGCACGCATCATCGACGTTTATTTCCGAGAGTCTAAGTGGGGGAGATCACTTAATAGCTTTTTCTAAACCCTGTTTTGATTAAAAATTGAATTTTATTTTGTATTCTCTATAGTATGACTTGATACACATTAATATAAGTATATATTGTTTCAAACTTGATTTGAAATGAAACCGGAGTTGAAATTCTTAAGTTCTCTAATAAGGAATGATTTTAATTATTAAACTAAAGTAAGTCTTGAATTGTTAGAAACTTATGAATTGAAAGGGTGAAATTGAATTTAAGTGAAAAAAAATTTAATTGTAGTAGTAACCCTTAATTTGGAAAATAATAAATTGGAAATTTATTTAATAGGTATAACACTCAAATTGAATGAAAAGAAGTTGTATATTGTTTAACTACATTCTATTTGCATAGCTATAACTTACCAAATACTTAAAAAGTTTAAAATGCTAATAAGGATAAGTAAATGAATAATATACAAGTGTGATTGCAAATAATAAAAAATGTGAAGATCTATTGATAGTTGTAAATATAAAGGAAATTTAAGTTGTAAAATGAATTAAATTTAAAATTAATTAAATATAAAATTAGTAAATGGAAACTAATTAAATTTGAATAAAACTAAATGTCAATAAACTTGGAAGTGTATGAAATTAAAATTTTGCCTTGGAAATGTATAATTGATTTAGTGTAGATTTGGATGGATGTTAATGTTTGATATGCATTGGTTGTTAGATGGATGGTAATTGATTAAATAGAATTCATTAGTGTAAATGGAATTGAATAAAAGGAAGAAAAAAATTAAATAATTAAATTCAAATTTGAAGCAAAGTGAAATTAAATATAATTGAATTCAAATTAAATTGAAGCAAATTGACTTGAATTTAAATTATGAATGAAACAAACTTGAATAAATTGGAAACAAATCGAATGTAAACTTATTTCATGGATATATAAGAAAATAAACGACTTTGTGTTTGTGATTGTTTCTTTAGAAAATTTGAAGATTGATGGTTTGTACTTTGAAATAATAAAAGCAAAATTTGAAAAATCCAAAATACTCAAAGAGAGCTGAAATGAAAATAGCCATAACTTTTAAATGGTTGAACGAAATTAGACGATCTTAGACTTTGCAGAAAGCCTGAAAACTGTGCTACATGTTTTGTTTAGAATGTTTTGATAAATACCTTCATCCACTAGGCTTAAAACACCAATATTAGTCGCTGGCCTGTGCGAAGTAGAAATCTGAAGCACCTTAGTATTCTTGCCATAACGTTTTACTGGTGTATCGGATTTTGACGATCTTGCACTTTCTGGAAAGCTAAGAACTTAAGTTAAAACTTTTGTTTTAAATGTCTTGTGTTTTTCTGTCATCTAGAGGGTCGAAAACGAGAGTGAATGTCGCTGACCTGCACAATTCATTGCCAGGCTGAGGCGTATCTATTTAGTAAAACTGTCGTAACTTTTGAATGGAAGGTCAGAATTCAATGATTTTGGACATTTCGGAAAGCCAGAAACGAATGCAATAACTTTTGTTTAGATTCCATTGTCAAATTTTATCGTTTAGATGACCAAAAACTGAGATTCGTTTGCTGTCCTGGAATTGGAATTTCAGTTTTGAAGCTAAACATGTTATATGTATGTTGTTTATGCTAAGTATATCGATCTATCTGTATATGCATAGTTCTAACTTGGTTATTGAGCATTTTAGTAGGTAGCAAAGAGGTTGCGCTTCGCTTGTGGAGCTCGCTTCTGCGCTTAATGCAAAATATAAGTTAAAATGCTAATAAACGCTAAATAAAAGGTATGTTCTCGGATTACAGTTTATGTTGTGGTATATTATTGTGTTCCCCATGTTTTGGGATGCCTCATTCTTGTAATGAGATGTATATCATGCAATTATTACCACTGTGAAATTTTTCGGTCCTAGCCGCGCAAAGGAGGTGCTGCCGAAATTTTCAAAAATCCGGGAGTTAGAAAATTTTGTGAAAAAAAAATCCTATAACTAAATTTTGTAGATAAGTAGAATATTTTGAATGAATTATATCTAAATGATGGTTTCCCCTTCTTCGTTCCTTTTCGAGGACGAAAAGTTTTAAGTGGGGGAGAATGTAACGACCCGTATTTTTAACACTTTAAAAATGCGAATTAAAATGAAAATTTTGGATAAAAATCCGAGGGAAATAAAATTTTGTGTTGTTAAATGCGAATTACAAGTTAAAATACAAAAACTGAATTCTGAAATAACTTATTTGTAAATTAAATAAAGATGTTAACTTGTAATTGAACGTAAGTAAAGATTTAAATTTGAATGTAACAAGTAATTGAATTGAATTTGATTGTAAACAACGAAATAAATAAAGGTTACATTTAATATTGAAGTTATAATATGGAAATCAACGTAAATGAATGTAATTTAATATTACTGTGAATTTAAATAAGATGATAGCTGAAGAAAATGGAAGTAAATGAATTATAAACTATTGATAATAATGTATAAGTAAATGGTTGATTCAATAATGAAAGTGTAAATCGAAATAAAAGAATTCATTTGGAATTAAATAACTTGAATTTGAATTACAATAAAATTGAACGCTGAATCTAATATAATCTTTTATATTGGATTTATAATGGAAAACTGCATTGTAAAAGATTGTAATTACTGTGAAATAAAAAATGAAATTTGTGAACAATTGAAATTTGATTTAAAAGTTAATAATTTAAAATTGGGAATTTTATATTGAAATTAGACTGTAGAAATAGCCATTTTTACAACTGTCTCGGATTTCGACGAAACTAGTTTCATCGGATCCGTAATAGTGAATTATTGTAAGGTTTCAATTTTTGTAGCAATCGGACTTGTCGTTTGGTCGTGCGAGCTTGAAACGCGTAGAAATTTAACGTCGTTAATTAAAATAATCGACTTCAAAAGGTTATCTTCCACATACGATTGAATTAGGCCTTGGGACTAGTTCCATTGCGTCCGGAACGGGGGTAAAACCTTATAAACGCCTGGCGGCACGTCTCAATTGGAGTTCGGATGATTTTGGACCTACCTTTATAAATACGTACGCAACCGAGACAGTTTTATTTCATTTCAGAAACCCTAGCCGCCAGTATTTTAATGGCTGAAATTTGCTCGAATTTCTTTTCTCTTTATCTCTCAATCCGTTCAACGAAATCAAAAAATTCCAAAAGCAAAGTTGTAGATCTCGGCGAGCTCTTCAAATCCATACGGTTGATCTATGCTTTTACGCCATGGATTCGCCCAGATCTGGCTTGGAAGCATGCTCGGTTTTTCTCGGTTTGCGTGCAAACGGCGGCGACTGGTGATGTGAAACTTCTGGCGTAGGTGGAACAAGGCGAGGCGCTCGTGTGGGAACATCCTGATCATCGTCCGGTCGTCGTTTGCCTCGCGCGTGGATGAGGTTTTGGCGTGCAGTGATGGGTTCTTCCGTGTTTTGAACGAGCAGGGGAGAAGATGAAGGTTGCGGCCGTGATCTGATCTAGGGTTAGAAAAATAAAAATAAAGCTGAAATTGTATATTTAAATTCATACAAACTTTGAAAAATCATAACTTTTTCATACGAGGTCCGTTTTGCGCGAAACAAGATGCATTGGAATCGTATGGACTAGCACTACGCTATGCAGCTGGATCGGAATCATTTGGAGCTAGAGAAAATTTTGAGTTAAATCGAACGTCGTTCGATTTGATTTAAAATCGTAAAAATCAAGGTGAGTGTTTATACGCTCACAATTGACTGAATATCTTTATGGTAGTTAAATCTGACATTATGAAGTAATATGGATTTATTTGTCATTGTTTGATAAAAATTTAATTGTCATATAGATTCTCATTTGAATTCACCGTTGAAAATTAAATTGACAGTCAAATTGAAGTTAAAATTTAATTGCGATCAAATTACCTGATATTGATAATTATGAAGTTGTTGTGAATGTTATTGGCTTTATGGTTGATTTGTTGTGATGGATGCTAATGGTCGATATTGGTTGTTTATTTATTTTGATATATCATGCTATCATCATGTATATTGTTTATTGCATATAAACTGTAAACTGAATCATTTCGAATAAATTAAGAAATAGGTTGAAATGATATACCTATGACATCTATTTGGATTGAAATGATATATGTCCATCCTTGAAATTAAAATTGAAATAATTATCCACTTGACCATAGGTTAGGAAATTATATACGGACACCGGGATGGTTAAATTAAATGATTTTAAAAAAATAATTGTTTTGAAATTATTTAAATGAATTGATTTTAAGAATAAAAATCCAATTTATGGAAATTGAATTATTTTGAATTGAAGCTCGAAATGTTGGAATTTAAACTTGGTAAATGAAATTGTTTAATTATTCGAAGTTTAGATTTTAAGAAAAAATCGAAATACGGCGTAAATTTTCGAAAGTTGATTTGTTGTAAAAGATTGGACTTTTTATCGAACTCTGAATATTTCTAAGAAAATTTATATGAAATGATATTTCAAGTTGAGTTTGGAATTGAAAATTGATTTGAAATTGAGATTTAATTAATTTGGAATTTAATTGAAATTCAAAGAAATTTGTGAATTGGACTAAATTGAAACTATTGAATTAAATTTGAAGATAAAATTGATTTGAATGTGATTTGAACTGAAATTGATTTGGAATGTAATACTTAAATGAATTCTTGAAATCCGAATGTGAATCTAAGTTTATTGAATTGGAATTGCTACAGAAATTAAGTAAACTACTTAATACGGATGTTTAATTTGAAGTATATTCTAATTTGAATACGAAATGGTTTTAAAGCGAATCTTATATTCTTATATAAATATATGAGCTGTTTTGAAATGTGAAGTATTTAAAGTTTCGAAATATATTGAAACTGAAATGGCTTATTTTGTGGTTCAAATATGTATTTGAAATTGATAATTTGAAATGGTTTATTGAGAAGCTGAATCGAGTTGAAATTGATGATTTGAAATTTGATTAAATTTTAAATTTTGGAATTCGAGTTTATGTGAATCGTTTTGTGAGATTTTGAGGCGAAAAATGATTTTGAAATCGAAATGAGATATTGAGGCGAAAATTGATTTTGAAATCGAAATGAGATATTGAGGCGAAAAATGATTTTGAAATGAAATCGTATATTTGAGTAGATATGATGATTTTGAAATGGATTTGATTTTGAAGCGAATATGATATTTTGATATCAATTATGAATCGATTTGAAATGTAAAAGATCCAACCGGTGTGAAAAATATAACGTAGTTATTAAAGAGACCGGGATCGGATATGGACATACTCTCTGTCGATACCGAAAACCACTTTAATAACTATATTCGTGGAGTGTTGATCCAGAACGAAGTGGATGGTTTTGGTGAACGTGTTGATTTGAAGAAAGAGAACGATTTTGGATGACCCCTGACATGACTAAAACAGGAGCCGCACCGGGCCATTGAGGATCGCCATCTCTAGCGGACACACTCCTTCGATACCATGTCTATTACTTTTGTGATTCGATTTGGGTGCACCCCGCGATTTGGGAGTGTTGTTTCGCGGTGTTGGGGTAGTAGCTGCTATGCCCAACATCAGTCCGGATCACGCAACTACTAGTATCCTAGTTGGTATTGCCTCATGTACCTTGTCATACTGATTATCCTATTCGCGACCACTACGTTTTGGTTTGTACCTTGAGTATATGGATTGCCCTCTGGTGACTTCCGGTTTTGGGGAAACTACGGTCTTGTATATGCTCTTGGGAATATAAACTGTGTTAAGGGTGGAATGGGCCATGGCTTAACGCTATTTTAATACTTTTACTTTAGTGTAGACATATTATAATAGCGTATTGTACTACATAGTAGATAGTTTAACGGATCCTTGAGAGATGGAAAATCCCGTAACATCTCTTAAGTTATTGCACTCACGTTGACACTGGATAGGAGATGTCAAAACCCGTAAACATCTCTGACGCCGTCACACTCATAATTTCTTATCCGATTTGACTTACATAAGATATTTTAGTCCTGACTCGAGTGTTTTGTCTTTTCATTACGCTCGGGTCAGCCTGAGCATTTCAGATAAGGTCGAAGATCTATTCTGGAGGACGAAGACGGAGTTTGGTATTACATCATTTGTATTCTACTACTGTATTATTTTTCCGCTGCATTGTTGTGTTATCTC
Source organism: Allium fistulosum (assembly GCA_030737815.1). Classification (NCBI taxonomy): domain Eukaryota; kingdom Viridiplantae; phylum Streptophyta; class Magnoliopsida; order Asparagales; family Amaryllidaceae; genus Allium; species Allium fistulosum. Next base: position 529,917,633 of record CM060908.1, on the reverse strand, counting down.
TGATATGTATGTAACTCTGATTTATGATGTATAATAATAATAAAATTTATTTATTTAACAGCTTCATGAACTGTTATTTTATTATTATATCTTGTTCCTTCCGCTGCAAGATTCTGAGTTTGCTTCTGTTCTTTCTTTCCTTTTCTTATTTAACCCCAATAACCATCCGCCTTTTTGAACGGTTTGAGTTGGACATGTGTGGATTATTGTCGATTTAAACTGTCCAAATAGGCGGGTCGTTACACCTTAGGTCGTAGCTTCCTTAGGTCGTAGCTTCCTTAGGTCGCAACTTCCTTAGGTCGCAACTTCCTTAGGTCGTAGCCTCCTTAGGTCGCAACTTCCTTAGGTCGTAGCCTCCTTAGGTCGCAACTTCCTTAGGTCGCAACTTCCTTAGGTCGTAGCCTCCTTAGGTCGCAACTTCCTTAGGTCGTAGCCTTCTTTTAGATCACGGAGTTTTAGGTCGCTGAAATAAAGGAGTTAACACGTTACACTTTCAATTTATTTGGATTTAATTTGATCCTTAACAAATTATTTTGAATAAACCAAAATAAAACAAGTTAACAACATAAATTTGGTTATGGAAGAAAATGAATAATGATTGAAAAAAATAAATATTCTAGTCAGTTCAAAAACCATGACTTCCATAATGCTTTAAAAAAAATTATCTCCTTTTTAATTTATCTTTTACACGGTTAACATGAATATATCTATAGCTCATAATATTACTTGATTTTTTTTCATCTGCAACCTTTACATGTTAACCTTTATGACATTTAGACTCAAATAATATTATATACTTGTAAAATAAAAGAATTTACCTTTCTCCATCTAACTCTCCCATAATATTTCCATTTACGTCCTTAATATATCCCAAAAAATTGCATGTTTTATTTGTCCACTAATTGACATATTTTAAGATTGAATTCATCATATCTTCTATGTTCGGTCCAATCACTTCAAAACTATTATAACTATTTCCACTTAAGCATTTTCAAATTAAAAAATTTAGGAACTTGAATAATATTAACTTTTCCATTACAAATGTGTTATTCTTTTATTCAAACAAGTTACTTATGCATAACTAAGAAACTTGAAATTAACCAAAACAGTTATTTACCTCAACAAAATTAGTATTTTTTAGTTTCAAATTTAAAAATAAACATAATAACATTCAAGTAATAAATAAGGTCTATCAAAAAAATAGCAAATTTAATTAATACATTTTTTTACATAATAAAATTTATTTCACATATTAAAACCTGACAAAAATTAAATTTCTGAATGGATATTTAAGTTTCAGATTATAATCCACATCTTAACCGTGAAAAACCTTAGGTAGATATGGACATTCCTCAAAAATCAATATACACCAATTCTATTCTTACATAATTTTTGTTGGAAACTTTCCTTTGATTTAGTAACATTTTTTATTTCTAAATTCTAAATTTAGAGCAATCAATAATTTTGTACCAGTTTCATTTGATCTTGTAATTTTTTTTCTAAATCATTTGTTGTTTACTTGATATTAATTAAGGAAAGGAAGTAGTAGAGGAGAAATGGGAGATGGATGTAATTAGAGGATCTTGGGAAGTTTGAATATCATTATTTACCATCTAATTTTTTCTTCATACACTACATTATAAAGCAATTAAAATGCAGCTTTGTGGTAAATTTGCAATGGCTTTGGGTCGTTGCAATATTACAATTGCTTTGGCCTGTTGTAATTTTTTTTCTAACTGCTTGTTCAATAGGTAGCAACGACTTTGGAATATTGCAATATTATAATGGCCTTAGAACCATTCCAACTTCCTAATACATCAAAACTTAAAAGTGGGGATAAATCTTTTTTGCTACTCAATTTCTAACTACATTAAAAACCTCACATGACAAAGGTGTCTGCCAAATCCCTTTTTCAGCCTCAGGACCATTTATTCTCCCTAAATCCTCCACTACCATATCATAATAAGATCTATTGTAACATCTCTTACTCCCTCTTACTAGCATCACCATCAAAAATGCCTCAAAGTCGCCTTCTTTACATCCCTCATGGTTGGAACCTGTGGTCGGTTCCTCAGCACCGCCACTACATCAAGCCTGCTTCAACGTTCACAATTGTGGTTCCAGCTGGCGTCACTGACATTGTTGGCACATAAATGTTCATGGAATTGGCTGGACCAGTTCACTTAAGTTTCATGCATAATGTCTTTATATTTAAATAATTTACCAATAGTCATTCTAGTATTGTTTCTTTGTATTTCCACTTTTCTTGTGAGACCGTGTATCTTGGAGAATCATCTTTGAGTAATTTAGTCAAAAAATTAACATTTTTAGTTTCTCCATTAACTGAAATAATTATTTATATATTTGAATTGAACATATGTTTTTTTATTATGAAAATTATGTGAATTTTTTTGTTACGATACTTTTTTACTTGGTTTTCATAACTTTTTTTGTAGTGTTAAATTTAATTCCTTAATAGTGCTATTTACTTGCATTTAGCAATAGCTTATAGCAAGAGGATGAATACCAAAGCAGGAAATGGCATTATTAGAAATGTTAACCATATGCACAAGCTAATAAAGAAATCCTCTAATAAGGTAAACTATTTTTGCTCAACTCTTTATAAATATTTTATTATGGATAAATTATCGAGAAATTATAACAAAAATAGATCTATTTTCAACATATCAAAAAATGTACTTGAGCATTTTGTAGTGTGCAAGTACGTTTGCAATAAATTTTGAATAAACTATGTTGTTGCAATTATTTTTTTCTCTTTTTCACCTTTTCTTTCAAGCTTGTATCATAATTTTGTCCATTAAGTTGTTCATTAATTAAATAATGACTTTAATAAAATTCTATCTTGAAAACACAAAGACGAGTTACTACTCTTTTTTGTAGTAAAACGATAACCTGATCAAGGCTTATTATCTTAGCCTAGTTCAATCCAATCCGACTTGGATCCAGGCCAGCCCACCACAGACCAGCTATGGAAAGCGGCAAGCCGGTTGGGAACCTCAGCTGCCGACCTAGATCCAGGCTGAGCCCATATTAGCCCATTTACTTAAGAGTGCAGTAGGCCAGCTTGGCACACCCCAAAGCGGCTTAAGCAACCAGACCATAGGCCAAAGCCAGACCTAGGCATCACCCAGCCAGGTCTGCACCAACCGATCTTAAAGACGGCCAAACCCCTATCCCAACCTGCATTTGGTGTAGCAAGGAGATACCCGTCCGCTCAAAATTATCTCCTAGCCATTTGCTGACCATCATATCTTGAGGCCTGTTCAAGCGTGGCCCGGCTTTGACCCAACTTTAGCATAACCATCTATGATCTATTTCGAGTGGGCCATCTCATCATTTCCCACACGGCTAGACACATATCTCAGCTTATCTATAAACTTCATTTTCTCTTCATGTCCTCGACAGTCATCTAACCAACGAATCCCACCTTGCCACCTAAGCACGCAGAGGTAAACGATAACAGGTAAAACCATATATATCTGCTTCTGACTGGAGGCATGTTGTATTATAACATGCTGCCACAGTACATGATGCATTAAATATTTAGTAAAGACAAGGCATGCACCTTGCATGATTCTCCTACTAGAACCCATCTTAGTTACACATTAACTTCACTATTCTAACTGTCTCATATCAACCCTTTTGACCTGATCAATGGACAAGCATGCTTTCTGCCTACTTTACAACTCAATCTCAAACATCCAAGCATCATTCCGATCTACTATAAATACCCCATACATCATCACATCAGTGGGGTAGGAATAGGCAAGAACTCCAGTAAATACACACCATTCAGAGCTCTTACCCAACAAACCCTTAAGATTAGCTACTTTATTAGTCGTAAGCACCTCACTTTTCTAAATATACCCTTGTGGTTCCCTATAATTATAAGAGAGACATATAATAAGAGTGCTTTATAGTTGACGTAGACAAACTTGTCGAACCACTCTATATTTGGTGTCGTTTGCATTAATTGGCTACTTTCCCCTCATTTTCCATTTTCAAAGCATAGTGATTAGCGAGTAACTTTTGCTCTTCACAATGCATTAGTCTTATTCCAAGGTTGTAAAAAAAAATTCAGCCAACATTTTGGTGCTAGAAGAAGGGTCTCCTCCTAAATCTCTTAACTTTTCCTCACCTCCTCCCTTCTACAAACTCTTTTCTTTTCTTTTTGTGTCGTGTCTAACATTGGTGGCAACGGTGAATAGTATTCCACCATCTTCTTCTAAATCTGAACATTCTTCTTCGAGGATTTAGATCGCAATCTCTATTTGGCTTTGTGCTATGAGTTACTATAAGCCATGCCCATTCACTCCTCCATATTACTACTATACCAACCAAGTCATGGTAATATGCATGAAGTCTGCATGAGGATCACACCAAATGCCCAACAAATTCCCCTACCTCCTATCTTTCATCAAGTAACGGTGACCATGCTATTGTGAGTGATGCCGCTTTATAAAATTGGGAATGGGCACCCTCTTTCCTACATCCAGAAATGCTCCCTGGCAGAAGATTTCTTAGCCACCTATCACTTGCAGTAGGGCCGAGAAGCACGGCGACCAGCCTTGTAATCATAGCCACCTAGCGCATGTCCCCTTAGAATGTCCTAGAGCAACTCGACACTCATGTTTATGTCTGGTTCCCCCTGCCTGACATTAGGCAGCGGGGCTAGAGTAAGTCCAAGCCATGCCAAGCCCCCCCAACGACCAATTAGCTCAATAACAAGCAATTGAATAACTCTCTTACTCGTCTTCACCTTCAGCAATGACCGTAGGTTATCGGGTACTCGTACACCTATCTGAAGATGGTTATACTTAATAGTTGGTGCTTTTCTTGAGTCTTCTTTCAAGTCAAGCCCATCACCATAGAAAAGTCCTCCCTCTTGATAATAAGTTCTCTTATCTACTAAAGTTCAAGAGAATGGCGACCCATCTCACCATTATATAACATATTTATGCAAGAGTGCTCATGCCAGCTATGCACTTTGGTTCGTGCTGGGACCTATGGTTGCCTCATGATCGGCGACGTGTTTTCCAATAGAATTTTTGAGTCGCCACGCACTCCGGTTAAAGCTGGGCGCATCTACCACTCTGCATATAACTGTTTGTCACCCAGGAGAACCTATAAGCTAACACATGTTCTACTCACGCCTTAACCCTCTACAGCACAACATCTAGTTGGTGAATGGTTTGCATAAGCGATTGTGCTCGATTCTTCTCGTTAACTTACATTGGTATTTAATATAAGAAACATTTTCTTTAAATAATGCAGTGACTAAGCTAGCCATTGGATAAACACTACTCTACATGTCAAACAGAAATAGGCAAGTAGAGGCAGAACAATAAATTCTTAGGCAAACTTCATAGCAAATGGTTTATTTATTCAATCCAATAGTGCAGAAGAATAGAGGCAGCCTCGTAAGTCGTACATAGATATTTTATCGCTAACTAGTCTAAAAGAAGAAATAGAAGAGGAAGAGACATGTGCCATGGAGCGCTTAAAGAAGACCTAGTTTGAACTGTACAGAAGAGAACTCCTGGCACTGACCGATCAGTATTTTGCTATGAAAGTAAGGGTGCAATGCCACCCTCGAAGCCTTCCACATCAAATCTCATAAGAGATATCCAAAGCCACAAGTCAATGACATGAAGGAACCTCTGGATATTTTAGCTGTGACATCAGAGATAGAAGTGACAACCACTACTCTTTCCAATATGGCAGTAAAGTGTGAAAACAAACATAGTTTTGGTGTCAACGAAGCATGATGGCAAGGAAACCCACCAGCATCAACATGACCATTGCCATGACAACGATGGCTAATTGATGTGGAAAAAATAACCGGAGAGTGTAAGCTCAGGCCAAGCAATGATGCAAGAGCTTTTGGATAGAAAGAGAAAGTCGAAGTTAGCTATTTATACCTATAGAAAACCATGCAATGCTTGGGGTTTCTAAAAGAATTTACATGATAGACGCTTCATGATTTCAAACTTAAAGAGAGGAGGAGTATCTAAATAACTATCCCTTCCATCACATCCGTTATGCTAAAAAGGTAAAAAGGATCTAAATCGTTTAGAAACAATCAAGTGTTGTGTCACGCCACACACATGGGGGAAGCGATACATCTATTCCACATTTCGAGAAGCATAACCATCTCAGTCAATAGCATAGAACCATGTATAATGCACATTTGATACAAAACAGAGTGGTAAATCGACAAGGCCCTAATGAGTTGACAAGCCCGCGTCCGCTTATGAGCATGGACTTTGGGGCCAGAATGTTTGTAACATCCCCTATCTAGTGTCCCAAAACTAAATGCTACAAATGCTGCAGTCATCTATAGTATTAGCTTCCGATGACTAAATACGGCTATGTTAGTGGTATCTACAATATCAAAAGTACTTGAATATGAAACATAACACAGATTTCAAAACAACAATTTCTTCATTATATTTAAAACAGATGTTGCATATTCTTAATACATAATCCTAATACATTCCCAGGCACAGATAAAATATACTCAATACAAAATATGACAAAAGCGGTATATAAAGATACCCCTTAGATGATCGGAGTCATATAGTCATAATGGACTTAATATAAACACAGCCAAAATACAACAAAATATAAAAATTCAACTCTTAAGTAGCTATCTGTTTGCCTCCTGCATGTCTTCGGTAGCCTTATTCGTCTCCTACTAATCTTGAAAAAGACCTTAACCCCTCAGCCTACTCAAATTAATTTTGAGCATCCGAGAGTTTAAGGGGAAGACATAAACTTCGAGTCAGACATAAAGCATGGTGTGAATAATACTATACATCCCGGTTTTATACGTTAAGTGTGACCATGCCGCTTAGCAGAACGGGTTTCCCCTCACTAATATCCTTTTAAAAAATTTCTTTGCAAAACCTATTCCTGCAACCAAAACTTGTTAAATACTGTAAAGCAATTCATTATGTAAACATACATAAATATCTGGTTAATAATGAAATATCTGTACAAACGCATAAGTTTTGTTTGGATAACTTTTAACCTTTGGCTGACTCGGGCCTACTAGACAATATAATCAAAATTAATCTAACACCTATTAGTTATTCTTCTTTTGGACTATCTATCCTTAACTATCTGTTAAATACTTAACTTTTGGATGGTCTATCCCTAACTTAATTATCTCCCAGGTCTTCCTGATGCTAATGGTTTTTCAGGCTCACCAATAACCTATCTGTATACAAACATATATTCCCTCCGGTGTGTAATCATAATTTTAGTCTACATGAGACCAAGCCCTATAAACTGGAATTTTGGACAACAATTAGTTGGGGCCAATAGCTAATGTATAGGGTGCGACCCCATATTAGTCCCATCTAGTACTCTAATATCTGAGTCATTTTCACTTAAGGATCCCCTTCCATAATTTTCCTTGAAAACATTTTCAAATTGATTTATAACCTTTAAATCAAACTAAAATATGGAAAATGTATAATCTTTATGCTTTACTCAAAATCACATTACCATGTTATATATATCTTCTTTAAACAAATTGCAGTTGAGGAAAAAATTTAAACATTGAAAGTACCTCTTTCTAAACTTTTGAAAACAACCCTTTCAAAACCAAGTGAAACACATTAATTTTTAAGCCAAAAGGCCAAAACCTTATCTTTCAAAACCAAACATCAAACATTTCGAAACTATTGAAATCATTACTCTCGAAAGCAATAAAACATTAGACATCTTACTTTAAAAACATATTAAAAAATTGCCTTAGAAAACCTTTGGAAAACCTTCCATTTAAAACCTTCCGAAACCATTTAAAGCAAACCTTTCGAATTCATTGAACTCAAACCTTTCCAAACCATTGAACTAAAACCTTTTGAAATCATTGAACTCCAACCTTTCGAAACCATTGAACTCTAACCTTTCGAAATCATTGTACTTATACCTTTCGAAACCATTGAACTAAAACCTTTCCAAACCATTGAACTAAAACCTTTCAAAATCATTGAAATCAAACCTTTCGAAACCATTGAACTAAAACCTTTCAAAAGCAGTCAACCTTTTAAAACATAAACCTGTAACGACTTGAAATTTTCAACCATTCGCATCCATACATGTCGGATTTGAATTGCTCAAAATATCATATTGTTATTTTATATTTGGCAAAACTCGGCATATATAGTTAATAAATAAATCACAGAATCACAGACACAGAGCAATACAACAATAATGCGGCGGAAATAAAAGAATAGTAGTTCATGAAGCTACTATATATATATATATATATAACAGAGTTAAACAAGATACAATAGAAGTATCGAGTACATAGATGTCTCAATACAATAATCAAATACAAGTTCTGAATACATCACTGGAATCAACTGAACAACTGAATGCAGGATAGATAGCTGGATCTCCAAGCGAAGCTCCAACTCCAAAGGTGAGTCTCGAATACTGTATCACTCAGTCTGACCCGAGCATAAAGGAAAACACAAAACACTCGAGTCGGTATTAACATTCTTATATCAATAAATCCAACTCAAGTAAAATATCAACTGAAATACAAGTAACTTAAAGGATGTTTGGGATAACCATCCTCTAAGGATATGTTAAACTATGTACTATGTAGTAATATATGCTATTATAATAATGTCTAATAGTAAAATAAATTTACTTTTAAATAGCATTAAGGAGTGACCCATATCCCCCATAACACATAATAGTCCTAGTAGTCTATCCAGTATCAGCGTACCCCCAGATCGGGAGCTACCCTAAATATTCCACAGGCTACGGCACAAAACCAAACTCGTAGTAAAGCTCGCTATGGTAGGTGACACGGCACAATGAGGCAATGCCAGGGTAGATATACCAATTACCCATAAGGGCTGGTGGAACACACTCCCAAATCAAAAATTGAAGGGTGGCCACCAAATCAATCACAAAGTAATAGAATAGTATCAAAGAAATGTGTCCGATCAGAGGTGCTACCTCATTAGCCCGAGATCGCTCCTGTTTTAACCACCTTAAGCCAACTTACGAAAGTCGAGTCCACGTTCATACCTCAGTAGGATCGTCGCCACCATCCTACTTCATTCTGGAATCTCCACCGCGTACATAGTTGTTAAAGTGGTTTTCGGTATCGACAGAGAGTATGTCCATATCTGATCCTGGTCTCTTTAACAGCCAATCGTTATTATAACACCGCAGTCATTTCAAAATAGTTTATACTTCAAAACCAAAATATCATTTCCATTTCAAAACCATATCAAAATGATATCATTTTAACTTCAAATATTCATTTCCAAAAATTATAGCATTTTTCAAAGTTATAACATTTCGAAACCAAAACACTTTGAAATCATAATATTTTGGAAAACCTTAACTTTGAAATCATAACTTCCACCCTTAAATAGTTTAGATATTAATAATAGTATATATACAATAAATTAGTTTATAAAATAAAATAGTTTATATAAAATAGTTATAAGTTAAAAATAGTTTAAAATAAATAGTTTATATTCAAATAATTAGTAAATTTAAAATAATTTATAAAATAATATAAAATAGCTTTAAATATAATTTAGAATACTTTATAAAATAAAATAGTTTCCACAAATTCATAAATCAATTCAAATCAACTCGAATTCCAAAATTCACATTTAATTCAATCTCAATTCATAAATTTCAACTCAATTCAATTTCGCAATAAATCATTCCAAATTATATCGATTTCAAATACAGATTTGAACCACAAAATAAACCATTTAATTTCAATATATTTCAAAGTTTAAATATTCCACATTTCCAAAACTAAATTCATAATTATCTATATATCAAATTCACTTTACTATTATTTAGTTTTGAAATATTTACTTAATCATTTCAATAACATCTAAATACAACTTCAATTTACAAATTTAAGTAAACAGAATATCCCATTTAAATTTATATAAATTTGAAATATTCACTTAAGTCACTTTTAATCAAATTCAATTTATAAACATATCTTTACAATTTCAAATTCAATAAATTTCAACCCAAACTTATTTAAGTATGATTCTTAAATAAATATAGATTTTCAAATCAATTTCAAATTATCTTTTCAACCTGAATCATTTCAAACTCTATATTTGAAAATATAAATTTAAATAAATACTTAAACATATTATAAATCAACTTTATTAAATCAACTTTAATAAATCTTTAAAATCAATATTTATTAAAACTATACAATTCTTTTCAAAACCATAGAAATCATTTTTCAAAAAATATATATAGACCAACGGTGTTTGTATATAATTTTCTATCCTATGGTCAAGTGATACAGATATTTATCATTTCAATCCGTAATTTAAATATATATATATACGGGTATATATCTTTTCAACCCGCACTCCCAAATTCAATTCTATGAAAATCACTTGGGTTTATCATTTCAACCCATAACGATTTTCTCCTATTCTACAGATCGTTCGGGTATGTATCATTTCAACCCATAGTGAATTCTATACTAACAGGGAACCTGCAGAGTGATAATATATATGATAATAATATAACATGCATATATCATCAATATAAATAACAGATAATGGTGTCAGATGTCACAGGTGAACAGATACAGATAATGGCATATATATAGCAATGTAAATAACTAGCAGTAGTATATTTCAATTGACGTTTCAATTGAAATCAAATTTAATAATTATAAGAGCATTAATCGTGAGTGATTGCTCACCTTTCGAGGCTAGAGAGATTCGACGATGAAACCGATACGTACACTGATACGGACACTGAAATTTGAATTACAAATCCAAGCAAAGAAAAAGTCAGCACTAATTCAACGATCAAAGCTGATAATGGGAATTGATGGAACAAATTAGAACTGGATCGATAAAGATAGATGGTAAATGTGACGCCCCACCTCTATACCCGCACTAACCAAGAACACTACGATGTAGTGCTGTCAATTAGCACGGAAAATATGGCTGTGGAGGAGCGACCATCCATGTAACTTCTTTGTGCGAGCACCGATATGTCACATAGAATAGAATGCATATCATTTAAGGAGGAAATCCGACATACCGATATAAACTCAAAGCTATCACACGGTGGCTATATATAATCTTCGGAAACAAACATAGAAATAATCATAACATAAATCAGTCACAGACATCCATATCACAAAGGCGGAAGAAGATATGAATATATATATATAACACATGAAAGTGTACATCAGAGTAGTGGTCAAAAAGATCCACGATAATACAAAAGAATAGCAACATGTGCTATACAAAAGAATAAGTACACTACATAGAGTCTATATCTCAAATGTGTACGGCCAAAAACTACTAATCTATGTAGTTAGCCAAAAGTCAGAATAATCCTGAAGAGTGGTCAAGCAGAAGCACCTGTAACATCTCGGTCTGACCTGAGTATTATTTATAAGAAAATAATAAACGGATCAGTCTAGCTATAAATATCAGATGATAAGGTATAGGATAAATAATATGGCATGAACATGTAACAACCATAACGGCATACTACTACAAGTATGTAAATGATAATCAACAAAAGATCAATCAATATCACAAGAATCTTATCAAAGATGAAATAGGGTATCATACCCTAAACTTGTATTCATAACAAGTTAATAACACATAAATTCACCAATGCACAAAAACTGATATCATATCAACGAAAATCATGAAAATTGGTGAAGCACAAATTCCAGAAATCATCACCAGAAATCCAGAAAAAACACATAAAAAGGGGGAGGCCTAACACATGAATGGGAGCATGAAAACTCACCTACGCGTAAACACATGAATGAGAAGCTATCTCATGGAAGCTATCCATTAAATTTCCACACAGAAATGGCCCGAAGACCATGGGGTGCTACTCCATATAAGTGATGGCGAAACATCACAAAAGCAGGGTCTAGTCTCCCTCGTAGACAAAGAGACATCGCTCAATCGCTAGTCTAAATCACAAAAATGATCGTCATGATCATAAGGAAGTGTCAATCACACCAAGCTAGTAAATATATGAGTTTAGCTTCATGTCCCATAACCACTTGCTTAACTTAAATATTTACGAACAAGCTGTAAATCTTCACTAGAAAATTGTCACAAAAAGGGTTCAATCGAACAAGTCCATGAGCTAACCGACAAAGTGAACGCAAGCGTTTCATACCACTCGTTTTACTAAGTCGTTTAAGTCAATTTCTCATCCGAGTGAAGTAAAGACTTATATATACTAGTAGATTGGAAATCGGTGTGAGAAAACAAACTTTTGATATTTAAAATACTGTTGAAATTGCTTTGATGAAAGAGTTTTGATATTTACTACTAGTATTGAAACCTTCATATCTTTAAAGTGACAAGTCACAAAACGATTGTTGAAACAAATCGAATCACATAAATTCACATTCGAAGACGTGAGTAAAGTCCAAAGAAATCAATCCCAAAATCATCATAGTAGAAATCCCATTGAATGTTTTTCAGATAAGATTCCCTACGGAGGGGGGTCCAGGGGGGTGGCAACCCCCTAGGTGGGGGTGCGGGGGCAATGCCCCTGTTTACGGTGTTCGACCTGTCATGGCGCGACCTAAAAATGGAGCGACCCAGTATGCCTAACGACTTAACTAGGCGAGCGACCTAACAGGGTGATAGCAGAAGAAGTGTTAGGTCGGCGACGACCTACGACTTAAGGTCAAGCGACTTAGTGAAATAGCAGGAGAAATATTAGGTCGGAGACGACCTACGACTTAAGGTCAAGCGACCTAGTGAAATAGCAGGGGAAATATTAGGTCGGAGACGACCTACGACTTAAGGTTCCACGAACTAACCCATACGAGCGACTCAAGGTCATACGACCTAACAGTTGCGAGCTAGCGGAGTTGGCATGGCCGAGCGACTTAGTAGAAGCAGCGACCTACGACCTAACGATTTAAAAGCCAACGACCTACGACTTAAGAACCATACGACCTACGACCTAAAATCCACACGACCTACGACTTAAAGCCAGGAACGCGAATATGATGGCCGTGACTTTTCCACGTGCACGAGCTAATGATGCCGAACGACCTATGGAGGGCAGAACGACCTAACAGCAGTTTTTCTCCAAAAACACTAGAAATTTGGGTTTTTCGCCAATCCCATCCAAAACAAATGCCGATATTCATACAAATGCAATAGGGGATCATTCCCCAGAGCCCAATGACATCTATAGGCAAGATGTGAGATTAAAAATCTCACCTTTTCACTAAAATGGATGAAGATGGAGATTGAAAGCAAGGAGAAGCAATCCAAAGCTTGAATCCACTATCTTCTACTTGAATTTGGAGTTGAATGATGGATTAGCAATAGAATTTGAGTTTGGAGTTTTAATTTCTCTTTCCAACCACCATTTTTGACAAAGCTTGAAGTGTTTGATAAAGTGAGGAAGAGGGATGGGCTGAATTAAGAAGGTGCAGTCCAAACCAAAGTCAAAGGCAGGAAAAAGTGACGAAATTCCCACTTACTCCAAACATATCTAAGTTTACACTCAAAAAGATCGCAAACGTCATTTTGAACTCAATGGGAGTGGTCTCGAGTCCTAATTTGACCGTATGCAAAAAGTAGCTTTTTGGACCAAAATCCGATTAACGATAAAATATTTAAATAAAATATTTAAACATAAAATCGTTAAATATGCGGGTTGTTACAGTAAAAGTGACCTTATATACATAAATAGATATATATAACTATATATAACTATTTATGAAATCATATTCTCAATTTAAAAAAATAAAATAAAACAACATATCAATATAATATAGTTTGAAATAAATATGTATACTTAACAAAATGCAAAATACTTACATATATTATATGTTCGTTTAAAAGTATCTATGTATATAAACCCATATAACTTATTATACGTTATATATATATTAACATCAAAACCAGAAACAAATTATCTTTTTATATATACTTACATAAGAAAAATAATACTAACATACATAACTAACATGTACTTTAAATATATCTAACAAATACATATATACAACATGTCTAAGATATGAATACACTCATGCATGCCCAAGCACAGTTTAAAAACCAACCTTTTACCAAAAAAAAAATATTACCTGTGTACAATTTAATCAAAACTGCTATTTAATAAGACCCAATAGACTATGTGTAGATTAATATGTATACCTCTTATATAATATATAACACTTAACCAGGTTATAATTACATCAAATTATTATTATAAAACATATACACAGCCGATTATAAGTATACTAATTTAACTTATACAGGTAAACAGTAAATAGTATTAATATAACCTATACGTTTAACATACTGCAAACATAAATACTTTATATCTATATAATATCCTTATATATGTATATTATATTTTAAAACTCTGTATATACATTTTATGGAAATCAGGATTTATTTCAAAATCAAAATACTTGTATAAATATAATATATATATTAAAACACATAATCATATAATTATGTCTACCATCATATATTAAACTCGAGTAAACTTTATATATCATTTCCTCTGACATATATTTATACCTCAAAGCCAAACATCAAATCTATGTTGTATATATATATATAGCTAGTGGGTAAAGCATACGTACAACATTTGTTACAGAATCTGGTAAAATATCAAAGTAAATCCAAACCAGTAAACTCGTGACATATATATACAAAAAAAAATAGAAAAACATAATATACATACATACATATATATATATATATGAACCCAACAATCATATATAAACTATCACCGAAAAGTGCAGAGTACAAACATACTCAGACAACATACTTTATGGTATTGATATAGATCAAACGAAATATTATAAGGTAACAGTTTATTACATTATATATATATATATATATATATTATGTGGGCTCTAGACAGAACAAGTAAAAAAATTGAAATTATGTACAGCTTATAAACATATATATAAACCAACAGATTATGGAGACTACATATTATATCTACAAACATATACGAACTGTATAAACCATAAGCCTATATACTATATATATATATATATAAATCTATATAAACTGGCCTATAGTTTATGAACCGTATATATATATATATATATATACACACACAGGTTTTACAAATTCTATATTATATAGAATAAAACATTTCAAAATTTATATAAATCAGCCTTTATATATAAATACAATATAAATAAACCACGGCTTTAAAAATTCAACTATATATATAACATATGTAGATACACTTACGTATATAAACATACCCAATAATATATAACTAAAAGAGATGGAGACTCGGCCGATCAAGGGAAAGGAGCTCAGCCACATTTCTTCTCGGCATGCGGCTAAGGAAACTGCTGCATGTCTGGTGGAAAGCACGCAGGAGAGGAGGAAGCAAGGTAGAGGGTTGTTTTGCTCTCGGCCTGGAGGATGGAGTCGCACTTGGTGGAGCAGCTGATGGTGGGAAGAGGCTTGAAGTGGGTGGTTCACGGTGTAGCAGGCAAATGGATGAGGTAGATATGTTGTTGGGATTTTGGCTTGGAATAGAGAGAGGCGACGTGAGGAAGCCTCGGCTGGAAAGGCTTGGGTTACGGCAGAAGTGGAGACGAAGAGTAGTAGGTAGATGAAAACAAGTTTTGTTTGATTTTTTTAAGCAAACGAAACAGTGCAAAAGTGAAATCATAAAATGAGTCAATGAACAGATTATATTGAAGAGTCACGGCTGTTTCTTGGAAGATTAAAAGTTAAGTAACCGTTTATTCAACTGGTGGAAAGTGAATGGTTAAGGAAAAATCAATAAGCAAAATTTGCGTAACCGATACGGAAATCATTTCCGTAGATTTCACTGTCTCCCAGACTTCGAAACACACAAACGAATATGTTGTAGAGATCAGCTCGACGAGAAGATCAAAACGATATACAGATATCATGGTACGATCATCCGATCAAAAGTCGATAATCGGTACAGAAAAATGCTGCTAAATTGTCGAAAATAAGATAAACGGAGCAATAGAAGTCCAATTTTGAAGAAACAAAATATGACGTCTCACTTAGAAGATGATTTACAAATTTTCTATAGAAAAATATTCAGGTTTGGAAAATATTTTATTATCATCAAATATTAACTGATATAAATTGAAATAAAATTACACTAGAAAATAAACTACCAAATTATGTGATGAAAATTTACTAGTTGCTATATTTAACTAGACGCATTCCAAATATTGAATTTTTTTTTCAAAATTTTATTGTTTAAAATTTCACAAAATTTTAATTAAATATATTAATAAAACAAATAAAATTATTTAAAATTTACGGGTCGTTACACTCTCCCACACTCAAAAGTTTTCGTCCCCGAAAAGGAACAAGGTAGGAGAATAGAAACAACCAGAACGAAAATAGATTTAAAAATAGAATAAAACAGTTAATCCAAAACTATATAAATTTCAATTAAATTAATCAATACTCAATGATTGTTTTTATTCCATTTGATTTCACTTATGTTAAATAAATCTTGACTATTTCTAATTTCATTATCTTATCATCCAATTAATACTTCCTAAAATTATGAATTTGAAAATAATTTATTCAATAAATTTAGTTCTTCTTTATTCCAGATTATTATAAAATTTATCCAACTTATTATATCAAAACACATATATTAAGTACGTTTACATTTTATTATAACTATTCCGATTTATTTATAAATTCCTTTAACACCATTTTATATTGTAAATTATTCAATTAACTATTATTCTGTTTACCCCTATAAATCTCTTTATAACTAAAATTTATGCATATAACATTTATTATTACCACTCATTTTTTATTTATAAAATCCTTTTATATTGTACATTATCCGATTACATATTCAACTTCTTATTAATTTAGGTAAGTTTATATTGGAATGTAATAGAATATTATACAATAAAATTTTCCCAATTCAATTATTTCAAGCTTAAATATTTATTCAGAATTTTGGCTTCATTTTATAATTGAAATTATCCATTAAGATAAAATTTAAGAATTAAATTTTTGATTCACTTCAAACTGTTCTAGAGATAGATAAATATATATACAAAATAGGTCAAATCAAATTTAAATCATATATCAATATATATATATATATATATTATAAATCAATTCATATTTTAGAAATCCAATCAATTGAATTTCCAAAACAAAAGTGTAGCAAGTCTACAGCATGGTCTCTTCACCTCGAAACTCAAAAATGAATGTCGATGATGCTGCAGTCAGCATCGAAATTTTTTTACAGCGACAAAGATAAGAGCACTGATTTAAAACTTTATAATTCTTTAGAAATGATTTCTATTCGAAAATAATTTAAATAATAAATCTTTTAAAACTTTAAACCAAAGTTCGAAATCATCAGAAATTAAATTCTCAAATTCTTGGTTTAAATTTATTTAAATTTCCCAAATAATTTAAAACCATGTTTAATAGTTCAATTATTTATATATGAAACAAAAGCCAATGATTACAAGATATATACAATGTCAAATATTATTTCTTAACATCCAATTCAATTAACTATCAAAATTCAGAAAATTATACATATATAAAATATAGTTATACAAAATTTATCTCATTTACCAAGTTTGAAAACAATATGGTGTCAGTTTGCTCTGTTCAAGTGTTTTGGAGATCCTATCGATAGCGTTGATCAGACGAATCGATCGGAAACCCAAATCAACATCAATAACTCATACAACACAATATATAAACATTTTAATATAAATACAAATATACTCCCTCACTCGATGATACAAGAGGTGTAACGACCCAGGATTTCATATTGATTTATAATCGTCATTAAACGATTAATTGATTGTTAATTGCTGTTGAGTATTTTAAATCAGCTGAAATTCTTTTGAAAATTAGATAAGTGTAGTTGAGCTTTGCAAATTTGAATCTCGGCCCATCCATTTTGCTGACGTATTGTTTGAAGTATAACCGGTCCCTCTCTTAATTTGCATTCGTTCGAAAACCCTATAACCCGATCTTCCTCAACCATTCCAATTCGTAACCATAAAGCGAAAGAAATAAAAATGGCGGCTCGATCTTCTTCCTGCTTGTTTTCAAAATTAGGGCTTCTACCAATTTCCTTCGCTCGATTCATCAATTCGCGGCCATGATTAGCTCGATCGATGCTTCCTGCAATTCATTGCTTGGTCGTCGAATTAAAAGGTGAGTAATTTTATTACTCACATCTAATTTAAAAGCATATGATCTTTGTTACTTGATTTTCTCGGCTTTGAATTCTCTGATATATATTTGAATTTATCACTTCTGTTTTATCGGCCACTCGATTTTACTTGGATGCTCCTGATTTTTCCTTGATTAATTCATTTGCGTAAATACGAGATTGCTTGATTGACACGGTTTAAAATACTCGGCTTTAAAATTGTGATGATAGACTATGTTTCTGTGATTTTCGACTATGGCTGCGTGACATTTTTCTTCTGTTGACTTCGAACTAGATTTTATATTTGAATTCAGATTGGTTTTTGAATTTGATTTCTCGGCTCAGACATTTATATTTTGAACTGTTAAAAAAAAGGGTTTGACCTTGTCTACTTGTCTTTGATACATTGATCCTCGGCTTCACACAGATGCTTACAGGCTTGGTCTTTGTATACTCTGTTGCATTTTACTTTGTTGTTGTTTCGACCAGTTCACTTCTGTTGTGTTTGCATTTTTACCTGATTCAGTGCACTTGAGTATGGCCTCACTTCTGATCTGATGCTGAGACTGATTCATTCAAATGTTGTCTTTATTGTAAACTGGTTCATCATGTAGTTCACTATAGCCTTGAGTCTGTTATTTGCTGTTCATGTGCCTCTTTGTAGTTCAGTCTGTTAGTCGAGTTGCATCCATGCGTTTACTTTGAGTAGGTTACATCTATGCTCGAGTCTGCTTGCATCTGTATCTTGATACATCTCATTTTTACTTGTATCAGTTTTTGTATAGGGTTTTGGGAACTTCATATATGCCACTGTGTATCACTACATATATTGTTTACATCTTTTCTGGTTGGTCTGACCTGAACTAACCATTGAACTACATGTTACTTTTTGCTTCACTTTTTGGTCAATGTATATTTGTGTTGTCTGTTCTCCATTGGCATTATTGCATACTTGTAGTTCATTCGAGTTGTCTTGTTTTTGGCCATTCACTTGTGTATGGCTCCACTTCTGATCTGATGCTGAGGCTATGCCTTTGTGGTCTGCACTTGCATGCTCGAGTCTTACCATATATGTGCGTACATACATACGTTTTTGTGTATGCACATATTGTTTGATTTGTACTGAACCTGCATATATTTACTTGATTGATCTTATAGCTCAAAGTTGCTACCTCTGATCTGACTTTGGTTTTGCATGTGCATATGTATTGGTTTCTTGATGTATTGATTTTAGCTTGCTTCAGATTTTACTGAACTTTGATAGTCTCGACTAATTTGCTTCGAGACAGCTTTTGTTGCATTGTGACGTTGTGGTGACTGTAGTTTTTAGTTGCGGTTTGACCTTGTATCCTTTTGGCCTTCATTGCACTGTCCACTGAACTTCATGTCATGTAGTTCCTGTGCAGTTTGTAGTCATTGCCTTGTATTGTGTTGTTCGTGATGCCTGGCTGTGTTGCCTTATCATAGGTGCACTGTCCAGTTTCAGATTGTGGCATTGATTTGTATTAGTTCGTTTTGAACTTGGTGTTGTACCGTGCATGGCATAGTAAACTGAGTTATGTCTGTGTTTCCAGATTTGTTATTTGCTTGAATTTAATTGGGTTTGTCTGTGCTGGAATTTGCCATGTGCATACTTGTTTGCTTTGGTTGTAGTTGTGTTGAGTCATGCTAGTCCTGACTTGACCTTTGCAGTTTCGACGTATGGTAGTGGCGAGGCAGTGTACGCGTGCGTGTACTGCAGCCACACAAAGATTTGAATTGATTTTAGGCCATCTGTTTCTGATTCATTGAGCTTTTGTGTATTTCATCATTGTAGTGGCAAGGCAGTGCACGCATGCGCGTACTGCAGCCCAAACAGTATGGCCGTTTTAATTGATATTTTAACTGTTTGAATTGTTTCGTTGGTTCAATTCAATATTTTGAAGTTGTATTCTGTTTGATTTTATCATTTGTGGTAGTCTAATTATCTAATTGATAATTAGATTATGAGTTTTTAATTATTTATTTAATAATTGGATTTTGTGTTAATTGTCGTTTAGACAATTCTGTTGTTTTCTAAAATATCTTCCTTGACAATCCTTTTTATGTATCCTCGTTGATGATTTGGATTTGCTGTTTTGTTGTTTAACACTGTTAAGTGTTATATTTTACCGTTATCCGATTACTTTATTAAAAGAGTCGGATAGACGAGAATTATTGTGACTGACGTCTATTTGATTATTGGATTATTATTGCTTCTATGCACTAATAACTGAGTTTGAATTAGACTGACCCGTGTATTATTTTCTTTTGATTGTAATACTCGGGTCAGACCCGAGTTATTTCAGGTTGTAGATTTCCTGCTTTGAGTTGCTGTTTGAGCTATGAAGACTTTTCATATCTTTTGAAGTGGTCTTCGTCATTTTGTAGTAGTCAGTGTACTGATTTGGATCGATATGTATTCATGTATATTAGTCGATAATGTACTTGTATATATAACTTCTAGAGTCGACAGTTGTAGTTGTATCATATGTATTGTGTCAAATGTATTGTAACTGACATCAGTTATATATATATATATATATATGAGATCTTTTGTTATCTGTGTTCTGCATTCCTTCTGTATCTGTGTTATTATTATATATATTGTCCTAAACTATTATGAACCATCGTAGTTTGTTTTATACTGGTAATTGGGTATGTCGATGGGAGTAAATAAATAAGCGATGAAAAATGAAAAATATATAGCACTCCTATCGAGGTAACCAATACTAGTGTAAGGCCAACTACGGATGGCCGCTCCTATCCAGCCTTATTCTCCGTAATAACGGACAGTATTTCTTTTAATACTCTTTGTTATTGTGAGCATAGAGGTGGGGCGTCACAGTTGGTACCAGAGCTTGGGGTTTATGGACATAATATAAAACATAACTTAGATGGAACATATGTTACAACTATTGGTCGGTGTTTTTATTTGTGCTTTGAGCCAAAACTAAAATTTTGAAATTATGATGAAATTTTTAAATATCTTTATTTAAAAATAAAAGTTAAACTGTGTTTTGTTGATTTGATTAAATTGTGTTCTATTTATCAGAGTGCGCAGCGGAAACCGTGAAACTGTCTTCGCTGAGTACAACTGATAATCTTTTTGATTTAAAAATCAAAATACGAAATTGAAATAAATTTCATTTGTTGTTTACATAGCTGTATTTATTTTGTTTCTTTGAGGATTTCGAATCCGAATTGAGGATTCGAAACGATTGCAGTTATGTGATTCTTGTTGAGATTGCTGATTTTCTTTTATGCTAATCACATGTTGATTAGATTTTTGATGTTTTAAATTATCTTTATTGAAGATGATAGAGTAATTTCTTTGTGTATATTGTAGTGTGCGTGCAAATATGAATTGCGCGTTACTGCATTAATTTTACGTTGAACCGATGCTTGGTTATGAAACGTATTTTGTTGCCGTTATTTTTATAACAGGATTTTTACACCAATGCTAAATTTTTAAAGCACGGTGTTTTGTAGCATTTTTGATGAATGAAAATTCACTGATATTACATTTTGATGTAAATTATTTTGATGAGATTTTGACGTTTAAAAATTACTGTGGCTTTTGCTTCAGTAACCGTCAAATTTTAAAAGTGGATTTTCAAGCGGTTATTCCGCAATGCTGATTTTGAGATTCGTTTTACGATGTTTTGAGAAGTGCAATTCCCTTTTCGAAATTGCTACTGATGATTGTTGCTTTAATCACGTGACTGGAAAATCGTTTTAAAATGGAATTTTTTTTATAAATTTTTAACAGTTTGCGCTTTCAAAGGAATGAGGAAGCGACTTAAACGTTTCAGCAAAATCGAGGATTATGACCCCTTTCTTTTACTGATTCGCTTAATTCCAGACTTGTCCGTTTGAGAATGTAAAGTGTATTTTTATAAAATACACAATTTTGCACTTTCAAGGAAACGATGAAGAGAATCAAACGATTTAGTAAAACATGTGGTATTGGACATGTGCGTTTGCTATTTCGGTTAATTTCAGACTCGTTATTGAAATATCTGATGTTTTGATGATTTTGCACTTTCAAGGAAACGATGAAGAGAATTAAACGATTTAGTAAAACTCGTGGTTATGGGACATGTGCGTTTATTATTTTGGTTAATTCCGGACTCGTAAATTGAAATATTTGATGATTTCGTGTGCTTTCGAGCCACTATGAGGACCTTCGGGTCATATGAGGACCTTCGAGTCATATGAGGACCTTCGGGTCAAATACCAGTACTAGACCTTCAGGTCACTCTGCGGACCTTCGGGTCAATCTGATGGGCGCCAAAAATTATGTTGAGTACTTGGTAGGCTTCGGCCATTTGTTGATGCACGTGCGGCGGATTAAAAACTCGCCATCTGATGGGATCGATCCAAGCTTTTATATTGATTTTCTAGTCTTCTTAATTGATTTCTAGATATTTGTTGTTTCTAATTATCTGCAGGTAATTAGATATCTGATGTTATGAGATTTAATTATCGTATCGGTAATTAAATATTTGTTGATTTGATTATCGTTTGAGATAATTAAATATTTGTTAATTGAGATTTCTGATTATCGTTTTTGATAATCGGATATTTGTTGTTTCTAATTATCGTTGTGATAATTAGATATTTGTTGATTCTGATTATCGTTTTTGATAATCGGATATTTGTTGTTTCTGATTATCGCTTGGGATAATTAGATATTTGAGATTTGATTATCGTTTGTGGTAATTGAATATTTGTTGATTTGAAATTTGATTATCGTTTTTGATAATCGAATATTTGTTGATTTGAAATTTGATTATCTCTTTTGATAATCAAATATTTGTTGATTTGAGATTTAATTATCGCTTTTGATAATGAAATATTTGTTGATTTGAGATTTAATTATCGCTTTTGATAATTAAATATTTGTTGATTTGAAATTTGATTATCGCTTTTGATAATCGAATATTTGTTGATTTGAAATTTGATTATCGCTTGTGATAATCAAATATTTGTTGATTTGAGATTTAATTATCGCTTTTGATAATTAAATATTTGTTGATTTGAGATTTAATTATCGCTTTTGATAATTAAATATTTGTTGATTTGAAATTTGATTATCGCTTTTGATAATCGAATATTTGTTGATTTGAAATTTGATATCGCTTTTGATAATTAAATATTTGTTGATTTGAGATTTCATTATCGCTTTTGATAATTAAATATTTGTTGATTTGAAATTTGATTATCGCTTTTGATAATCAAATATTTGTTGATTTGAGATTTAATTATCGCTTTTGATAATTAAATATTTGTTGATTTGAGATTTAATTATCGCTTTTGATAATTAAATATTTGTTGATTTGAAATTTGATTATCGCTTTTGATAATCGAATATTTGTTGATTTGAAATTTGATTATCTCTTTTGATAATCAAATATTTGTTGATTTGAGATTTAATTATCGCTTTTGATAATTAAATATTTGTTGAATTGAGATTTAATTATCGCTTTTGATAATCGAATATTTGTTGATTTGACATTTGATTATCGCTTTTGATAATCGAATATTTGTTGATTTGACATTTGATTATCGCTTTTGATAATTAAATATTTGTTGATTTGAGATTTAATTATCGCTTTTGATAATTAAATATTTGTTGATTTGAGATTTGATTATCGCTTTTGATAATCGAATATTTGTTGATTTGAAATTTGATTATCGTTTTTGATAATCGAATATTTGTTGATTTGAAATTTGATTATCGTTTTTGATAATTGAATATTTGTTGATTTGAGATTTCTGATTGTCGTTTTGTTAATTAGATAGTTGTGTTTTCTGATTTTCATTTTTGATAATCGGCTAATTGCAAATTTTGCTGATTGTAAGATTTTCTAGTCTCTAATTGATTATAGATTATGTTGATTATATTAAATTGTCGTTTTCTTTCTATCTCTATTGATAGTTATAGTTTGCTGATTATGAAGTTCGTGTTTTCTAGTATTTGTTGGATAACTAGATATTTGCAGTTTTGCAATTTGTGATTTGTGTTTTCTAATTATCCTTGTTAATAATTAGATTTTGATGTTTTCTAATTATCGTATCGATAATTAGATATTGCTGTTTTGTGATTCTGTATTTCTGATCATCTAATTGGTAATTGAATATTGCTGATGATTGCATTTATTCAGTTTTGCTGCTTTCTGACTATCTATTGATAGTTAGATTTTGTTGAAAATTTGTGAATCTCATTTATTGGAATTAAAAGATTACTTTGGCATTTGAATTCTTGACTTTTATTTTTCTAGCTTAACCAGTTTATGTTAGAAGAATAATAGTGGGTGATGACCTTAATTATGAAAATTGCGGGGACGCAATTTTTAAAAGGAGTGGAGTCTGTAACGACCTGGGATTTCGTATTGATTTATAATCTTCATTAAACGATTAATTGATTGTTAATTGCTTTTGAGTATTTTAAATCAGCTGAAATTCTTTTGAAAATTAGTTAAGTGTAGTTGAGCTTTGCAAATTTGAATCTCGGCCCATCCATTTTGATGTCGTATTGTTTGAAGTATAACCGCTCCCTCTCTTCATTTGCATTCGTTCAAAAACCCTATAACCTGATCTTCCTCAACCATTCAAATTCGTTACCCTAAAGCGAAAGAAATAAAAATGGCGGCTCGATCTTCTTCGTACTCGTTTTCAAAATTAGGGCTTTTGCCGATTTCCTTCGCTCGATTCATCGATTCGCGGCAATGACTAGTTCGATCGATGCTTCCTGCAATTCATTGCTTGGTCGTCGAATTAAAAGGTGAGTAATTTTATTACTCACATCTAATTTAAAGGCATATGATCTTTGTTACTTGATTTTCTCGGCTTTTAATTCTCTGATATATATTTGAAGTTATCACTTCTGTTTGATCGGCCACTCGATTTTACTTGGATGCTTGTGATTTTTCCTTGACTAATTCATTTGCGTAAATACGAGATTGCTTGATGGACACGGTTTAAAATACTTGGCTTTAAAATTGTGATGATAGACTATGTTTCCGTGATTTTCGACTATGGCTGCGTGACATTTTTCTTTTGTTGACTTCGAACTGGATTTGTTATTTGAATTCAGATTGGTTTTTGAATTTGATTCTCGGCTCAGACATTTATATTTTGAACTGTTAAAAAAAAAGGGTTTGACCTTGTCTACTTGTCTTTGATACATTGATCCTTGGCTTCACACAGATGCTTACAGGCTTGGTCTTTGTATACTCTATTGCATTTTACTCTGTTGTTGTTTCGACTAGTTCACTTCTGTTGTGTTTGCATTTTTACCTGATTCAGTGCACTTGAGTATGGCCTCACTTCTGATCTGATGCTGTGACTGATTCATTCAAATGTTGTCTTCATTGTAAACTGGTTCATCATGTAGTTCACTATAGCCTTGAGTCTGTTATTTGCTGTTCATGTGCCTCTTTGTAGTTCAGTCTGTTAGTCGAGTTGCATCCATGCGTTTACTTTGAGTAGGTTACATCTATGCTCGAGTCTGCTTGCATTTGTATCTTGATACATCTCATTTTTACTTGTATCAGTTTTTGTATAGGGTTTTGGGAACTTCATATATGCCACTGTGTATCACTACATATATTGTTTACATCTTTTCTGGTTGGTCTGACCTGAACTAACCATTGAACTACATGTTACTTTTTGCTTCACTGTTTGGTCAATGTATATTTGTGTTGTCTGTTCTCCATTGGCATTATTGCATACTTGTAGTTCATTCGAGTTGTCTTGTTTTTGGCCATTCACTTGTGTATGGCTCCACTTCTGATCTTATGTTGAGGCTATGCCTTTGTGGTCTGCACTTGCATGCTCGAGTCTTACCATATATGTGCGTACATACATACGTTTTTGTGTATGCACATATTGTTTGATTTGTACTGAACCTGCATATATTTACTTGATTGATCTTATAGCTCAAAGTTGCTACCTCTGATCTGACTTTGGTTTTGCATGTGCATATGTATTGGTTTCTTGATGTATTGATTTTAGCTTGCTTCAGATTTTACTGAACTTTGATAGTCTCGACTAATTTGCTTCGAGACAGCTTTTGTTGCATTGTGACGTTGTGGTGACTGTAGTTTTTAGTTGCGGTTTGCCCTTGTATCCTTGTGGCCTTCATTGCACTGTCCACTGAACTTCATGTCATGTAGTTCCTGTGCAGTTTGTAGTCATTGCCTTGTATTGTGTTGTTCGTGATGCCTGGCTGTGTTGCCTTATCATAGGTGCGCTGTCCAGTTTCAGATTGTGGCATTGATTTGTATTAGTTCGTTTTGAACTTGGTGTTGTACCGTGCATGGCATAGTAAACTGAGTTATGCATGTGTTTCCAGATTTGTTATTTTCTTGAATTTAATTGGGTTTGTCTGTGCTGGAATTTGCCATGTGCATACTTGTTTGCTTTGGTTGCAGTTGTGTTGAGTCATGCTAGTCGTGACTTGACCTTTGCAGTTTCGACGTACGGTAGTGGCGAGGCAGTGCACGCGTGCGTGTATTGCAGCCACACAGAGATTTGAATTGATTTTATGCCATCTGTTTCTGATTCATTGAGCTTTTGCGTATTTCATCATTGTAGTGGCGAGGCAGTGCACGCATGCGCGTACTGCAGCCCAAACAGTATGGCCATTTTAATTGATATTTCAACTGTTTGAATTGTTTCGTTGGTTCAATTCAATATTTTGAAGTTGTATTCTGATTTGATTTGATTTGATCATTTATGGTAGTCTAATTATCTAATTGATAATTAGATTATGTGTTTTTAATTATTTATTTAATAATTGGATTTTGTGTTAATTGTCGTTTAGACAATTCTGTTGTTTTCTAAAATATCTTCCTTGATAATCCTTCTGATGTATCCTCGTTGATGATTTGGATTTGTTGTTTTGTTGTTTAACACTGTTAAGTGTTATATATTACCGTTATCCGATTACTTTATTAAAAGAGTCGGATAGACGAGAATTATTGTGACTGACGTCTATTTGATTATTGGATTATTATTGCTTCTATGCACTAATAACTGAGTTTGAATTAGACTGACCCGTGTATTATTTTCTTTTGAATGTAATACTCGGGTCAGACCCGAGTTATTTCAGGTTGTAGATTTCCTGCTTTGAGTTGCTGTTTGAGCTATGAAGACTTTTCATATCTTTTGAAGTGGTCTTCGTCATTTTGTAGTAGTCAGTGTACTGATTTGGGTCGATATGTATTCATGTATATTAGTCGATAATGTACTTGTATATATAACTTGTAGAGTCGACAGTTGTAGTTGTATCATATGTATTGTGTCAAATGTATTGTAACTGACATCAGTTATATATATATATATATATATATATATATGAGATCTTTTGTTATCTGTGTTCCGCATTCCTTCTGTATCTGTGTTATTATTATATATATTGTCCTAAACTATTATGAACCATCGTAGTTTGTTTTATACTGGTAATTGGGTATGTCGATGGGAGTAAATAAATAAGCGATGAAAAATGAAAAATATATACCACTCCTATCGAGGTAACCAATACTAGTGTAAGGCCAACTATGGATGGCCGCTCCTATCCAGCCTTATTCTCCGTAATAACGGACAGTATTTCTTTTAATACTCTTTGTTATTGTGAGCATAGAGGTGGGGCGTCACAAGAGGGATTTCAAAACAAGGATAGAGATCCAAATATAGAAAGATCCTAACCAAAAGAATTCAACTAGAAGATAGGTTCGATATGGAGATAAATAGATTTCAGAGAGAAAAAGAATGGATAGACTTATATAAATCGCGAGCAACCTTAACCGGGTCAACCGTGACTTCAAAATAAGATCAAGGTAGAATTCTGGAGCAAATCGACATTCGATCGCCAGAGGTAGTATTCGGTTGTGACGCCCAACCTCTATACCCACAATAACAGAGGTTATTAGAAAGAATAACGTCTGTTATTGCGGAGAATAAGGCTGTTGAGGAGCGACCATTTATAGCCTTGCTTTAACTATCTATTGAGTACATCGACAATTGCAATACAAAGCAGATCGACATATCCAATGAATACTTAAAACAAAACCATAAGTGGCTGGAGGATTTATCAGAACAGAATATAACAACTCAAATGTAATATACATTACAGAACAGTGGATCATCATAAACACATATACTGATACAAAACAGAGAATACAAAATGATACATATCAAGTGGTATAGCAAACCACAATATACAGACGAGTTCACAAGAATACATAT
Source organism: Allium fistulosum (assembly GCA_030737815.1). Classification (NCBI taxonomy): domain Eukaryota; kingdom Viridiplantae; phylum Streptophyta; class Magnoliopsida; order Asparagales; family Amaryllidaceae; genus Allium; species Allium fistulosum. Next base: position 529,889,127 of record CM060908.1, on the reverse strand, counting down.
CAGAGTTACAACGGATAAGGACTACACAAAAGCTAAGACAAAAGAAACTAGCGGAATAATCCATGCGGAAGCAAAAGAGGCTAAGTCCAAAAGCACCTAACCTAAAAACATCTCGGTCTGACCCGAGTATAAAATACACGGGTCAGTCTAGCTAAACAAATCAGTTAGACAAACTAAATGATAATGAACATACGAGATCATAAAGTACCACATATATCTCCATAAGAGATATCCAAATCATCTAACATAAGATGAATCAAAATAAGTCTCATATCATCGGCAATCCCAATAGACAAAGGATATCATATCCCAAAACACGCCAAAAGGCAATTAACAAATACCAACAAAGGTAGCATAAGTTTCCACAAGGTAATCGCTATACATATCATGTGGTTCAAAGGACCAACACCGAAGGGCGATACCTAGGGAATATACGTATCAAAGAAACAACAGAAAATTCCAACAACAACAAACCCAAATATCTCTTTAGCGGTGGTGAAGAAACCACTCCAATATCTCTTGAGTGGTGGTGAAGAAACCACTCCAATATCTCTCGAGCGGCAGTGAAGGAACCACTCCGAAAGCGCTATAAAAAGCAACACCCCAATATCTCTCTAGCGGTGGTGAAGAAACCACTCCGAAGGCGATACTATAGGGCAACAACAATCCCAAATATCTCTCGAGCCAGAGCAAAGGACCAACTCCAAAAGCGATATTAAAGGAAACAAGCCAGAAGGAGACAGTCCGATGACACTATCCTAAAGGTAGCATGTGTTACAAACTCCCGAAAAGGAACCGGAAAAGTGTTAACGTGAGTCCCATAACCACCTGTTCGCACTAAACGGTTTACTATCCGTTAGTCAATTTCACACTCAAAGCAGTACAAAGTTTACCTCATCTCATCGGTAAACCAAACCCCAAAGGTCAAAACGTTCAAACGAATAGATTGGGAATTAACTGAAAAGATGAACGCACGTGTTCATTGCACGCATTTTATCTAATCATTTAATTCTCCTCCCACTTCGCTCGGAGTGCGAAATTGTGTGTGTGTTTTAAATAGAATTTATAAATTGGAGGAGCGAGTTTTAAATACAATTTGAAGAGATCACTTATAAAAACCCGTGAATGGAGTCAAGAATAAGTCATCAAAGCCAAATATGCAATAACAACTACTTAGAATCAACATACATCGATTAAATTTGGAAATCAAGCAAAATAGGCAAAATTAGAGATAATAGGCAAAATAGGAGAAGGTCGGTCGACTGACTCACTGAGTTTGGTCGACCAAACATAGACCCAGAAAAATCCACGCACTGTTGGTCAGTCGACTGGACTCAGTAGGCCGGTCGACCGGAACAGAGCCAGAGAAGTGCTCTGGTAGCAGGTCGGTCGACCGGAGCCTGGGTTCGGTCGGCCGAAACCTGTTCCTAGCACTTCCAAGCTATCTATATGAAGGCCAACTCAACCACTTCACAACCAGACGAGTAATGGCGCTAAGGATTTATGCCTGTCGACTACCCGGCCCTATAGGCTCTTCGATGCATCACTAAAAACATGATCAAACATCAAAGTTATGAATTTTAAAGATTTAACTTCAAAACCCCAAAAATTGGAATATACACCAAATCAATCCAAACCAAAATCAAATGCACATGAATAAGTGTTAGGAATTCATACCTAACAATCAAAGATAGTTATAGACATAGATGTGAGATAAAAATCACACCTTTATTCCCAAAACACAAGAGAGAAGCTACAAGCAAAGCTAGAATAATCACTCTTCAATTTCAACCCAAGGAGCTTCAATCTAAAGCTCAAAATGAAACATTTTCCAAGTTAGGGCTTTAGGATATTTCAGAAATCAAAGAGGAGAAGAGATGGAGAGGATGCAGATGGAGCTTACCTAAGCTTTCCCAAGAGTTTGGAGCAAGCATTCAAGTTTGAAAGAAGAAACTAGGGCTTCGATTTCTAATTCCTCTTCCATTCCCCCATTTTCAGTTTTTAGCTTAAGTTTGAGGGGTGGGAATGAGTGAATGGAGAGGAGAGGGCTGAGTTAGGGGGTTAAGTTAGCTAGTGGGCTGAACCCAAACCCAAAACCCAATAGAAAAGTAGCAAAATCCGACTTACCCCAAACATATCGAAGCTTATACTCAAAAAGATCGCAAATGACATTTTGAACTTAATGGAAGTGGTCTTAAGTCCCAATTCGACCGTTTGCAGAAAGTAGCTTTTCGGACTATAATCTGACGAACGATGTTATATTTAAATAAAATATTTAAATATACAATCAATAAATATGCGGGTTGTTACAGACTCCCCTCCTTAAAGAAATTGCGTCCACGCAATTCTTAAGAAGAAAATAAAGAGTAATAACCCTAAAGCATATCAACACAAAATAATATCCGACATAAGAAGTTCACCATAAAGTGCACGAAAGGAGAAGCCCGAACTTGTTGCTCAGAGAATCCATTGAATTCCTAAGCTCAATTAATTCGTAACACCGACGTGGTACAAACAATACGTCAAATGAACCAAAGCTCAACAAACACTACGCCATAGATTGCATACTGCAACACCAAAGAAGTGATGCAGGAAGTGCCAAAAAATGTTGCTGTAGGCTAAAAAAGGGCAAAGGCAACACTTTCTCGGTGATGCATTTTGCCGCGTTGCCGCAGACCTCAAAGGCAACATTTTGACTATCTAAGGCAACATAAGAAATATTGTTGCAATAGAACCATATTTGGGTCTATAGCAACATCCATAGGTGTCTGTACCAACATTCCAAAATGTTGCTATAGATATTAACTTTCTGAATTTGTGGGGCCCACAATGTAGAGCATATTTGATTTTTTAATAGAAATAAATATTTATTTATTTAATAAAATGCTATTGCACAGAATTTGATATTCGAACAGTAATTTATTTAAATAAATATTTTATTTCAACATTTGAAATAGTACAAATTCCTGACTCCACTATTTTACAATTCGATGATATATAACACTGATATTCACATATACAGATATTCCTCACTACATCACTCAGTTCACTCATTACATATGCAGTTTCAATTTATACAGACACCGACACTGACAAATATATGACGAGCTGAGTGCCGAGCCGAAGGCGAGCCGAGAAGCGGGTCCGGGCGCAGCGCCGGCGGGGGTTCGGGGCACCGCAGTCCCGGCGGGGATCGACCAAGTGGGCACCGCCCGATTCATCCGATTTTGGAAGATCGAGCCTTCTTTAAAACGACGTAAAATGATGCACAAATGAAGACTGAACTTAGCAAACCCCATCCTCAGCAACTTCATCACCCATCGGAACTACTGCCCATCTACCACTTACCAGCATGATATGTTCCCTGTAACTGAACATGTTACTTCATCTTCAGTAGAAAATAAATATAAATTGAGAACGGAGGATAAAAATCTGGAAAAAAATTCAGATGCGTAGAATAACGAAATGCAATGTATAAAAGTGGGCATATTTCTGGATTGTAGATTAGAGCTAGTATAAAGATTAAGAAATGCCGACATACTCAGGTATGTATGAATAATCTATACAATTAATGAATGAGAGAATACACCACAATCTGTGATTCTCCATGGATCTTTAACTAAAACATTGTATATGCATCTTTGATATTGCCTTCTTATTTGTAGTCAACTTATTAGTTCTAACTATTTCATTATCAAAATACAATTTTTTTAAGGATCATCTAACATAATAAAAACTGAAATTGCATTAATGAAAATAGAAACATATTGATTCTACAAAAATAACTAAATCGTTCAATTCTACACTAACACAAACTCAAATAGAGGTTTGTATAACAATACAACCACAAGTTAATGTAATATATGTCCGATATAATTAAATAAAAAATCGATATTTTCCTTCAGAATATCTTTTGACTAAGAGAACAGAAACAATTGAAACAAAATTCATATAGTGGATCCAAATGTGAACATCATAGATTGTACATCTGAACATACAACCACAAGTTAATACAAGATCCGATTGATATAATTAAACAAAAAGCAGGACCTATGTTTGCAATCAAAACAAAAATAAAGAGTGCCATGCATTTTAAACTTTCCGCTGCATGATGGTTCCAAAATTCATCTTCATTTTGGTCCAAAACATGACATTAGACAGAATGCATCAATTTTGGGTAAAGTCTGAGGAACAATAAACAATGTCAATTACAGACATGTTCGATTAAGTAGAACTTTGTAAAACATCAACTGGCAACTCAAATTATTATTCTGCAAATTAATCGAACATGGCATATACAGAGGGGAGGAACAATTAAATATAAACATAACCTACAGTGCACAAAATTGAAATAATACATGAGAAAGAAGACGTACCAATTACAACACACATCGAAATGAAAAATTAATGACCAAGAAAAATTAAAAAAGCCATATCATGTGGGAAGGAACGGCAGCGACTGAGACTTACAACGGGAAGAAAAGTGGAAAGTTCATCTACGAACTCAAGCTGTGAACAACCATCAATTTCCAAAACACTCACCAAGCTTGTCTGAGATCACTACCAAAGTTTGAAAAAAGGACGAGATTTTGTTTTTGGAAGAAAAAAAAACGAAAATATGATTTGAAAATTAGGGATTTGGAAATTGGGGGTGAGAGAAATGATATGAAAAGTAAAGCGGGAAACGAAAATTTGGGGCAAATTGTAGCGGTAATCCATTTTAACAATCAGATTAAATGTAGACCGTTGGATCGTATTCATGCGGATTGCTAATTTTATTAATTTTTTAATTTGAATACATCTATAGCAACACTATATAAAAATGTTGCATCGTGTTACACTTGTTTAGCTAGAGCAACACATTTTTATGGCTAAGGTAACACCATAAATACAACGTTGCAGTAGGACCAAAATTTTATATCTATCGCAACATTTTAGCTGGCAACACCTTGCAAAAATGTTGCAGAAGGTCATCTATGGCGTAGTGAAAATGAAGCAAAATGAAATGTCCGATGAACATGGCAAAAAGATCATTCCATTCGGACACCAACAAAGAAACAATCACTTGTTGCTTACAACCAAGTGCATTGGCAACATGATCCCCCCTTCGGGAATAAAAAGAACATCAAGCTCATAAGACGCAAGGAACTCGAGCCAACACTAAGTTCCTTATGAGAAAATAAACATTCCAAACCAATACGATTAGCATTGATACAAAAGATAAGGTCTTGGTTCCCTTCGGGAACCCTAAGAAAATAATCTTCTTTCTCGAAAAGCTAAAACTTCAAAATTTACAATTATCTTTATAGAATCATTTTTCTAGAAAAATTTTCTTATTCCAAATCAATTCACTGTGTCTAATTGTCTCATCAAAGCGTTTAGGAAATTCCTATCGATAACGTTGATCAAGCGCATCGAACAAAATTCTTAAAGCACTCAATGGGCAATACAATCACAAAATCATCTTTTATATGATAACAAAAATGGAATCATCGAGAGAACAAAAATCCAATTATACTTATAAATAAATCTTATGAAAAAGATTTGCAAAAATTTTAAATTGCTAATTTCCATCCAAAATCAATAAATACAAAAATGGAATCATCGAGATATTCGTAGAATAATCGATTCATAAAATGGATGAAATGAGCTAGACAGACTGAATGACATAACAAATCATTCATAAGAATCACAACGAGTGCGGAATGCGATAAGTGGAGTGCTAACTTCCGCAACTCGTAGCCAAATCAAAACCGGTGGCAAGGTCGAGCTAAAAAGATCTTAACACCACTCAAAAGATTGCTTAGGTGATAATCCTAAAACAAGACCAAAAATACCAGAAAATTCTCAAACTACAAGAATGAGAGAAACAACACTTTCCTCATCATGACGGATTAAAGAATAAAATGATGACATTAAATTGGAATCAAAATCACAAAAATAGAAACCTTCCAAATAGATGGAGACATACCTTATCCCCGAGAAGAACCTCTAGAAGCATCTGCTATGTTTAGCTTGCCAGATGGAGAATTATTCAGAGCAATGGGACAAGTGGAACTACGATGGCCTTCCTTCTTGCAATAGCGACAGAAGAGAGGCTGAGGACAAGCTCGAATCATATGATCAGGAGAACCACAATTGAAACACTTTCGAATGGAAGGTGTTCTAGCAGACTGAGACTGGGAATCAAACTCAACGGGCTTTTTCTTCTTGGAAGGAAAAAATTCCCGTGTAACAACCCGCTATTTTGGACCATTCGCATCCGCACATGTCGGACTTGAATAATTCAAACTACCGCGTTGTTAATTTAAATTGGCAAAACTGAACATATACAGTAAATAAATCATCACAGATCACAGACACAGAGTAATAAATGCAGTGGAAATAAAAGAGATAGTAGTTCATGAAGCTACTATATAAATGTATAAGTTACATCAGAGTTAAACCAGATACAACGGAAGAGTAATACGATACATCAGATACAAATCAGAATACATCACTGGAATCATCGAATACTGAAAGCAAAATAGATGGCTGGATTTTCAAGCAAAGCTCCAACTTCAAAGGTGAGTCTCGAATACTGGTACACTCAGTCTGACCCGAGCGTAAAGCAAAACACAAAACACTCGAGTCAGGATTAACATTCTTATATCAATAAATCCAACTCAAGTGAAATAGCAATTGAAATACAAGTAACTCAAAGGATGTTTGGAATAACCATCCTTTAAGGATCCGTTAAACTATCTACTATGTAGTAGTGTACGATAAGTAGATAATGTCTATCGGTAATATAAGGTATCAAAATAGTGTTAAGGTGTTACCATTATCCCCCTTAACACATTTTTATAAGCGTTATAGTATATACAGCATTGTAAACTCCACCATAAACTAGTGGGCTATCAGGGAGTACTCTATAGGTATAACACAAAACAAATCGTAGTGGTCGCGTATAAAGGGATACAAGTATGACAAGGCACATGAGGCAATACCCAAGGTAGTGAAACTACCGTTTGCCTGATCCGGACTGGTGAGAACGCATCGCCGCAGCGACCGCAACACCGCGAAACAACACTCCCAAAATCAAGGGTGCACCAATCGACAACAAGTAATGAGTAGTTTTCGAAGAAGTGTGTTCGCTCGAGCTAGCTAGCCCCCATTTGGCCTGGCAAGGCTCCTGTTTTAGTCATTTCCAATTTGACACAAGTGTCAAGGCTATCCATTATCATTCTCTTTCTTCAGTCATCACGTACATCATTCCAACCACTTCATTCTGGATCACACTCCGCGTATAGTTATTAAAGTAGTTTTCGGTTTAGACAGTGAGTATGTCCCTAACCGATTCTGGTCATTTTAATAACTTTCGTGATTATTACACCGATTGGTCATTTATTTATTTCAAAACCAAATCAAATTCAATTTCAAATAGAATTTGTAAACCAACATTTCATTTCTCTTTCTAAATCAATTTCCATAATTTACGTTTCAAAACTTCCAAATTACCATTTCAAAATCTTATAATTCAATTTTTATTTCTATTTTAAACAATTCAAATATTGATTCAAGTTTGAATATAAGTTTCATTCCGGAATCATTTAAATTAATTTAATTTAACATTCAAATCAATTTAACTTCATTTATCGATTTCATTCAATATTCGTTGAGTTAATTTGTCATTCAAAACAATTTCCATTAAATTTCTAATTCATTAAATCAATTACGTAAGTTCAACTTCATTATATCAAACTTCAAATTGAATTAAATTAAATTCATCAAATCAAATTCTTCAACTTTCAAGTCTTACATTTATTTCAATAAATCACATTTTATTTCTTGTTAAAGAAATTCAATTTCACTTATTTACTTACTTAAATAATTTTCCAAAACTTAATAAATAAAGTAACTCAATTTCAATTATTTACGAAGTAAAAATTCACTTATTAAAAGTTCAATTTCACTTATTAAAGAATTCAATTCAATTTAATCATTAAATAATTCAACCTTATTTAATTATTAAATAATTCAAAACTTAATTATTAAATAATTTCAAAGTTTAATAATTTCAAACTTAATTATAATTTCAAACTTAATTATTAAATCATTTCAAACTTAATTCAATCATTTCTCAAATTAAACAACGTTCTTTCATCAATTACATTGTTAATATTTTGTTTCAGATTATTAAATATTAACATTTTCCTTTCATTAAAAATTCAAATTTCAACTTCATTTCAAAACCATATTATTTATTCAAATAAAATCTTCATTTTATTTTTAAATCAAAACATTGACCAATCGGGTTTTATTTAATTCTCTATCCTAGGTCAAAGTTCAATTTGGGTATTTATCATTTCAACCCGATTCCAATTCAATTGAAAATCAAAACATAGCAAAAGGGAACTTGTAGTGTGATAACTGGGATGGTATCAAAGTAAATAAACAAGCAATAACAACAATCAATATCAATCCAATAATCAATTCAAATAATCCCGAAATAATCGTATTAATTCACATTGTTATTTGTGTAAATTAATATAATTATTTCTAGAATCTACACTATCATTTCATGTAGATTAAAGATTATTACATTAATATTTAAACGGTTCTTCACTTGATATTCATTATTCAATTTATACTACATCAATTTTATACAACATACATTCGATGGTTCAAGGTGAAGTTAACCATATTACTACGTGTCGAGTGATTAAACATTTAAAGGGGTCATATTATGCACATTTAACAAATCAAATTCAACATATAGATCCAATTTAAATGGTTAACTATCATATACCAATTCAATTACATATTTTATTACTTTAATATTAACAATTTAACGTTCAATATAAACATCAACAATCAATCAATTATTAACCAAACTGTATTATTATCGCATAAATAATTAACAGATAATGGTGTCAGATGTCATGGGTGAACAGATACAGGCAATAGCATATATAACAGTGTAAATAACTAATAGCAGCATATTTCAATTTGTCATTTCAATTGAAATCAAATTTAATAAATAAAAGAACGTTAATCGTGAGTGATTGCTCACCTTTCGAGGCTAGAGATGCACGAGAAGATGACACGGATACGCACGCTGAAACGGACACTGAAATCGAGTCAAGCAAAACAAAATTGGCACGAATTCGACGGATAGAGCTGATATCAGAAATCATAAATCAAAGAATCAGCTAGATATAACAGGATGAAATATAATATTTTTTTTAAGACCAATATATTAAATAAAATAAATTTATAATAAAATATACACTAAATACATACATCATGTGCTAACATATGCAGACGTGTATAAAGATACAACTGACATGCATATATGCAGACCAATAACTATGCAGTTATGCATATAATATAAGTGAATATCCATTTCTAACACACGTTCATATATACGTGTAAACAATTATATGAACAAAATATATAATATGGGCTTCTTCATATAATATATGCAGACAAATAAAATATAACCTACATACTCACTTTATTGTAACATAAATACAGATCACAGATCCTTTAAAACTTGTGTAAACAATATATATATGAACATTAGCTATATCTCACGTATGAATTAATATATACAAACAATGGATCCCACTTCATACTTACATAAGCTTCAAACCAATACTTGAAATCATAAATTTTAAACACAAAATTACAGATTATACGTAACATATACAACTAACTATAGCTTACATTATTATAAAAATAATAGGATACATAACTTCTTTAAAAATCAGCATTACTAATATACAAATGCAGCCAGTAAAAATGTATGCAAACAAACTATGTATGCGAACACTTAATTTGTATAAATAAATATGCAGACAAATAGATCTGGGCATTCAAATAAATGCGCTAACATACATGCGATAGACCATATAAATACTCATGTATAAATATATAACAGGAAAGAAGGCATTTAGATATATGCGACTACAAAGTTTTATAAATACTAACTGCATAATATTATAAACCAACTTGTGCTAACTTTATAAAATCTAACAGATCAAAGCAATATATGCATTTATAGACTAATATATAAACTAACGTTTATGATCATATATACAAACTATAAAATAGAACTAACAGATAAACACTTGCATAGACTAAATATATGTGTGTACGGACTCTTAACTATGCCTTCTTTAACAAAACATACTTTAATATAACATATATATAACCATACTAACATATATATATATAGTTGTAATATAACTAAGCACACAATATAAAATGAAACCGCAAATATAATATACATGTAGATTAATATATATACTTACGCAAGACAGGTGGCCGAGTGAGTGGAAGGCGATGGTGGAGATAGGCGGAGGTCTCGCGAGGAAGGTTGCTAATAAGAAATACCCGGCTAAAGTTGTTTGGTTGCCGTAAGGAAGAAAGACACGGTCATTAGGAGAGTTACGACAGGCAAGAAGCTAGGCTTGGTTGGAGGCGCTGCCTGGGCGTGGCGAGGAGGAGTGAAGAAAGGCGGGTTGAAGGCAACGGGTCGGTGGGCTGGAAGACGTATGGCTATCTTCGGTCAGGGGAAAGGCGGAGTTCAAGGGGTTGATGGATGTCGGCTTCGAGCGCTGGAGAGAGGGCGGAGGAAGCAGGCGAAGGGAGTGGAAGAAGATAAAGGCGTGCTGAGCGATGGAGGAGGATAGTAGAGGCGGGTCGTGGGTTCAAATATGGGATGGTGGAGTGACTGACACGAATTGATTTTGCATATAATTCAAAGTATATACATCTCTTTTGGAAAAATGTACAAGGAGTTATTTCATTCAAGAAGATGAGCATGGATCTAAAGAAAATAATTTTCAAAGTTACAGCAAAGAGGAAAGCTTGCTGTATAAATGACCTATATTTTATTCTTTGTCTTCAAAGTCATCGGAAGAAATGCCCCTGAAAGTAAATGAACAGATGAATTTGAAAATTGGGAACACCAAAAGGTGGAAGTTGAATTAGAAAATAATAATAACAAACGGCTATTAAGTTTGAACGTTGGAAAATGGAAGGTGGAATGGTCACAAAAATCAAAAGTCAAATTGCGGAACCGATACGGAAAACATTCCGTAGATTTCGCCACTTTCCGGACTCCAAACACAGAATTGAATATACCGCAGAAATCAGTCCGATGAGACGATCAAAACGGTATACAGATATCAGTGGTATGATTGAATTATAAAAATTCAAATTTTTCTACTAGTGGAAAATGCAAGAAAAACGCTGAAAAATAAGATCGACGGAGCCAAAGATGTCCGAATTTGGAAAAACGACAAACTGAAATCTTGCTCAGAAGATGTTTTAGAATTTTCCTATTTAAAAATATTTAGGTTTCGGAAACTTTTTATTTTCATCGCTTTTTAACTGATTAGATTGAAGTAAATTTACGTGCGAAATAAACTTTCATATTTTTGGACGAAAATTTACCAATTGCTATGTTTAACCAGAAGCATTCCAAATATCAAATTTATATTTCAAAATTTTATCGTTTAAAATTTCGCAAAATTTCAATTAATAATGTTATTAAATCCAGTTAAATTTTATGGGTCGTTACACTCTCCCCCACTCAAAACTTTTCGTCCTCGAAAAGGACCGAGGTAGGAGAATAGAAACAACCAGAAAGAAAAACAGATTTGAAATACAAAATAACAATTAATTTAAACCATATAAATTCAAATTTAAATTAATTGATATTCAATAATTGATTTAATCCATTTGATTTCACTAAAATCAATCTCAACTATTTCTAAATTCATTATCTTATTATCCAATTATCTTCAATTTACAATTTCTAAAACCATAAATTTGAATAGTCTTTTATTATAATCATTGTTTTAGCAATTTAAATTCTTCTTTATTCCAAATTATTGTTAAATTTATTCTACTTAATATATCTAATCACATATATTTAACCCATATAAATTAATTTAAACCATAAAAGTTTCGATTTAAATTAATTTACATCTACTAATTGCTTTTAAATTCAAGGTAGTTTCATATGTTGATCAAATTTCAATTTATTAATTCTTTCAAAACAAATTTATTTCATTATTAACTGAGTTTACTAATTATCCTATCTAACTCTATTAACATCTTTATAATCAAAATTTAGTGTATAACATTTATTATAAACACTCAAATTTTATTTATAAATTCAATTTATCTTATATATTATCCAATTACATATTCAACTTCTGAATGATTTAGGTAAGTTGTATTAGAATGTAGTTGAACAATATACAAATAAAATTTTCCAATTCAATTATTCAAGTTGTAACGACCCGTATTTTACGGATCGAAAAGTTTGTCAAAATCTGGGATTTTCAGCATTTTCTAGTTGTTTCAGATTTTGGTTGAAATTGCCTAAGTCCTAGGTCGTACGCGACCTAAATGTTGTTGGCAACTTAGGAGATAAGTCGTGAGCGACTTAGAGAAGATCTGCGACCTAAGGGGATAGGCAAGTTAAGGGATAAGTCTGGGTCGAGTTGCCGACTTAAGGTAGTGACCGACCTAAGTGATAAGTCGTGACCGACTTAAGAGGGTTAGGCGACCTAAGGAAATGTTGTGAGCGACCTAAGTGTTTGAGTGAGTTAAGTGTTAGGTCGGCAGTTCGAGTTAGCGACCTAAGAGATAGGAGGTAGCGACCTAGTAGAATTAACGACTTAGGGGATAAGCAGTTTGCGACCTATAGGAGTTAGCGACCTATGGAATTGACCGACCTAAGTGTTAGCGTAGTTAGGTCGTTAGTTCTGTGTTGAGATAGGTCGTAGGCGACCTAAGATGGTTAGGTCGCGTGTGTGTTAAGTCGCGAGTTTGCTAAGTCGTAAGTCGCGTGAGTTGTTAGGTCGCTAGAATAGTTTAAGTGTTAGGTCGCGTGGATCTAACTGTTAGGTCGTATGTTGTTTTAGGTCGACATGTGTTAGGTCGCGTAGAAGCCTAAGTTGTTAGGTCGTAACCCAACTGAGTCGTAGGAAGTTAAGTCGTTAGGTTGTTAGGTCGCTGGGTTTCCTAAGTGTTAGGTCATACCTGTTGCTAAGTCGTAGGTCGAAGGAAAACGCATTGCTTTAGGTCGTCAAGTGTTAAGTCGCAGATGCGCTTGTAGGTCGTTAGGCTTACGTCGGTGGGTTTTAGGTCGGCAAGTTCCTAGGTCGTAAGTCGGAAGCGACTTAAGGAGATAGCCAAATTTCGACTTAAGGAATTTCAGCTATAAATAGGAGGGGTTGTTCTCACTTTTTGGGATCCGGATTTTGAAGCGACGAAGTGCTGCCATTTTGAGAGCTCGACTTCTACACTTATTCACTTCTTTTCTCCACTCTAATCTAGTGCTTCCATCCATCCAAATCGAAGATCAAGGTTGAAGATTCAAGAGCTAAAGTTGAAGATCTTCATCTTTTCAAGAGAGATTTCTTCGTTTGAAGCGGATTCGTGATAGATCAAGCTTGATCCTTCGCTGTCCTGATCTGAAGTGTGTTGATTTAAGGTTGTTTAGGTGATTTGGTGAGTGGTGATTATCTCTCACACGGATCCAAAGGAGTATATCGGATTGTTGGCTCGATTTGGTGTTAAAATAGAGATTTCCATGCATTTTCTTCATCCTAAGTGTAGATCCATATAGATCCATTGTTCATGATGATGTTACATCCATTTTATCATATGTTAACCTATGCAAGTTCATTCATCAAGTTTGTAGAGATATAATCCATGTTTTCATGCTTATTGGACTTTCAACTCTTTAATTACGAAAATGCCATTATTGTTATAATTGTCTACTTAGATCATTTTAGAATACTTGATTGCTTGGATTGATGTTTGATTTGATTGATTGTTATGAACTAGATGATTGATGATTAGATTTAGACCGAAGACGATTCAAAAGCTAAGGGAAAGGCTCTTGAATTGGGAAAGCTGCTCGTGGCATATGTAGCGGGATGATGAAGCTCTTATGCATAGATTTGATGATGTGATGATGAGATGAGGCTTTGTGAGGATGTAATGAAGCGAGGCAATCATGTGATGAAGACTTGGTCTAATCCAGACGGGATCATTCCAAGCATGTTGATAACTCGGTGATATGATTCGAGTTGAGGATAATGAATGGATATGAGAATAGTCGTCGAGGAGGATGACTAGGAGGCTTGGATAGCATCGTTGTTGAAGGTTCTAGCATGCTCTAAGCAAGAGTACGTTTGGGCAGATTCGATAGTCCCAACGGCCAACTGTTGATGGTCGAGTACTCTGGGCAGATTCGATAGTCCTAGGCACGGGCTGCGACGACGTGCAGGAGTTATGTCTAGAACCGGGGTTTCCATTAGCCCTTGACGGACGGCTGAAAGAATGTGCCGGTCATTCAATTAACGGTGATATCGAAGCAATGATAACAGTGATAGCCAGAGTCATGGATGTTTGGTTGTAACGTCATTTCGGACTCAAGAGCGGTATTTTCTGGGTGCTTATCTGATTTAGGCCTTGGTACTTGGAAAACATCGCCCTTGACTCGAGTGATAGTAGCTTTATTTTAAATTGTATGCTCTGCTATGTTTGCTTCTGCTTAGTGTGTGTCTGGGGGCTATCACTTTAGAATGAGGTTGGAGTGGGAGGGTTGTATTCCTATTCCTTTTCCTTTGTGCTCTTTTGGTTTGTTGTTAGTTAATTTACTGCTCACTAAGACTGTTGTCTGACTCAAGGCTTTATGTTTTAATTCTTATTGCCTTGGGCTATTCGTCCATTTTGGGACGGGCAGACTAGGTAGCAGGTGACAGGTGCTGTTCTCTTCTCACGATGATGATATCGAAGACGAGCTGGAGGGTTGCATATTATCTTCTTATTATATGTACTGGATATTCCGCTGTTTTGTATTCTCTGAGAGATATGTAGTGAGGCTGGATGTATTGACTATGTGGATGCTTGTATTAAACTATTACGGAGTTTTATATGATGTCATTTTGTTCTGTGAAGCTTCACTATACATATGTTCTATTGTATTTTGTCCATGCGCTGTGAGTAATACGATAGATTCTGTTGTTTTAAATCTTACCTTGACCATCGTCCATGGTCGCCTGGCACACTTTACAGCGCTTTATCTCTAGGTTCGGTGCAGGGGTCATGGGCGGTCGTCACATTTGGTATCAGAGCATTGGTTAATCGATTTTACCCAACGCTCGTTGTCGTAACTACGTATGAGAGACGTAATTGTATTTTGATGGATGATTACTATATATAATATAGTAGTTTAGCAGTAAGTTAGTCCTTTATGCAGTTGTTTCTCTAGATGTTCTAATCATTCCTTTTTATAGATATTGAGAATGAGTCGAAGAGGGAGACCAGCTGCTAGGGAAGGCCGTGCTACTAAAGAGACTGCTGATTATGCAGCCATGTTCGAAGCTATGATGACTTCGACCATGAGAAGGATACCAGTTCCAGGGGCAGCAGTAGATGTTGGAGTTCAAGTCCAAACTCCGAAACCAGTGGATTTTGCTAAGTTGTGCAAGGATTATACTGCTCTTGGAGGGAAGGTTTTCTTGGGAACAGAATCTACCATTGAGGTCCAGAGGTGGATAGATGCTTGTAGAAGGATCTTTGGTGATTTGGGAATTGATGATGCAACTAAGAGGAAGTTGGCATCGAGGCAGCTTCAAGGGAGAGCTTCTGATTGGTGGAACTCTATTACCATCACTACTCCGGAAGAAGAGATTACTTGGGAGCAATTCCAAGTCAGATTTGAAGCTAAGTTCATTTCTACAGCTCAGAAGTCTGTTCTGTTCAAGAAGTTTGTAGAGCTCAAGCAGGGTGGAAGATCTGTTCTTGAGTATGTTTCTGAGTTTGAAGCTTTGTCCAAGTATGCCCGGTCATATATTGAATCTGCTTATCAGAAGAATGAGAAGTTTGTGACCGGCTTGGATAATTATCTTGGGAGACAGTTGGTGGATCATTTGGACGACTCATTTGAGAAGCTTGTGGAGAAAGCTCTCAGGCATGAGAGTCTGTTTCCTAAGGAAGGACTTGTTGTTGCTGTTACCAAGGGAGAATCTAAACCACAGCAGGGTGGAAACCAGAAGAGGAAACAGCAGCAGCAGAAGGGTAAGGATGGCCAGAAGAAGCCGAAAGGCGAGGTGACTTGCTACAACTGTCAGCGGAAGGGCCATTTCTCGAAGGATTGTAAGAATCCTAAGGTGCCGATGAAGTGTCACAACTGTGACAAGCCGGGACATTTCAGGAAGAATTGTCCAGAGCCGAGGAGGGACAAGCAGATTGTGCAAGCTTATGCTTTGGGAGCTGTTCCGTCGTCTTCGAAAGCTCCTACTGCTGAAGAGAAGGGAAAGAGTGTGGTGGTTCAAGGTACTCTTTTCCTATGTGGTATTCCAGTTAGAGTTTTGTTTGATACTGGAGCATCGCATTCGTTTGTTTGTAATGAACTAGTAGGCCGGTTAGATTTGAAGCCGGATATTGTTGATAGGCCATTGGTTGTGACTAATCCAGCTGGGGGTTCGTCTTGTTTGTGTATGTTATGCCGTGGTCTAGTTGTATCGAGTCATGGTTGCTCTTTTGTTTGTGATTGTTTTGTTCTGAACTTTGCGGGGTTCGGAATTATCTTGGGTATGGACTGGCTTAGGAAGTATGCGGCAAAGGTTGATTGCGAAAAGCTGGAAGTGACAGTCGAGAATGTGGAGGGGCGAAAGGTTGTGATACGATGTAAGCATGAGGAAGGCGTCTTCATGAGCTTCATGTATTCGCTTGTTGTTCCACGGGATGGACTGTCTTTAGTGCCCATCGCAAATGGATTCGAGGATGTCTTTGACGAAGTCAAAGGGTTGCCGCCGCATAGAGAGATCGAGTTTCGTATAGATCTAGTTGAAGGAGCCAGACCTGTTGTGATGCCTCTTAGGCGGATGGCGCCTAGGGAACAGCAGGAGTTGAGGGTGCAAGTTGATGATCTTTTACAGAAAGGATTCATTCGGCGTAGTGTGTCCGAGTGGGGTGCACCAGTTGTGTTTGCAACCAAGGCAGATGGGTCGTTGAGATTGTGTGTGGATTATCGTGAGCTGAATAAAGTGACTAAGAAGAACAAGTATCCATTGCCGAGAATAGATGACTTGTTTGATCAGCTTCACGAAGCCAAGGTGTTTTCTCAGATGGATTTGGCAACGGGATTTCACCAGTTGAGAGTGGCTAAGGATAGTGTGTCGAAGACTGCTTTTAGGACACCATCCGGTTTCTTTGAGTGGCTGGTAATGCCGTTTGGATTGACTAACGCGCCAGCATATTTTGTGGATCTTATGAATAGAGTGTTCAGAGATCAGTTGAATAAGTTCGTACTTGTGTTCGTGGATGATATTCTGATTTATTCCAGAACTGAAGAAGAGCACAAGACGCACTTGTGTATTGTTTTGGAAATCTTGCGGAAACATCAGCTGAAGGCTAAGTTTTCGAAGTGTCACTTCTGGAAGAGTGAAGTGAGGTTCTTAGGCCATGTGATTTCTGGAAATGGAATAGCGGTTGATCCCGCTAAGGTGGCAGCAATCCAGGATTGGGTTAGACCTAAGAATGCATCAGATGTGAGAAGTTTTCTTGGATTAGCAGGATATTATCGACGGTTTATCAAAGACTTCTCCAAGGTAGCTGCACCGTTAACAGGATTAACGAAGAAGAACCAAGTGTTCTGTTGGGATGCTAAGTGTGAGCAAGCTTTCGGAATCCTGAAAGAGAGATTGACGAGTGCTCCTGTTTTGACTATTCCAAGTGGGAATGATGAGATGGTGGTTTACACCGACGCATGTGGTACTGGACTTGGAGCAGTGCTGATGCAGAAGGATAAAGTTGTTGCGTATGCCAGTCGACAACTGAAGCCGCATGAAAGGAATTACCCAACTCATGATTTGGAACTAGCGGCGATTGTATTTGCTCTGAAGATGTGGAGGCATTATCTGTTGGGAGTTCGATTCGAGTTGTTTACGGATCACAAGTCGTTGAAGTATCTTTTCTCCCAAAAGGATTTGAATCTTCGGCAGCAACGTTGGCTAGAGTTTTTGGCATCATATGATTTTGGTATAGCTTATACTCCGGGAAAAGGTAACGCAGTGGCAGATGCGTTAAGTCGAAGACATGCAGGATTGAGAGCCATGTTTTCAGAATGGAAGAGTCTCGAGTATTTAGCTGGATTTGACTTCAGGCCTAGATGTGAATTGGAACCTGAGATGTTGGCAAACTTATCAATAAGACCCACTCTTGTGGAAAGGATTGGTGAGAGCCAAAAGCGAGATGATAAGCTTGTCAAGATTATCCGAGAATTGGAATCTGGATTGGATCCAGAAAAGGATAAAGGATTCGAGGTCGATCGAGAGGGTTGGCTTCGGAAGCAAGGACGACTAGTTGTTCCCGATATAGATGAATTGAGGAGTGAAGTTCTGAAGGAAAGTCATCACTCGAAGCTGACAATTCATCCAGGTGGAAATAAGATGTATCGGGATATGAAGAGAACCTACTACTAGGAAGGCATGAAGAAGGATGTTGGAGATTTCATTTCCAAGTGTATGAACTTCCAGTTGGTAAAGGCTGAACAGAAGAAGCCAAGTGGATTGCTTCAGCCCTTAGAAGTTCCTACATGGAAGTGGGAACAAGTGTCGATGGATTTTATTGATGGATTACCTAGAACCAGAACGGGAAATGAAGGAATTTGGGTCATTGTGGATCGTCTGACCAAGAGTGCAAGATTCATTCCTGTTCGATCGACTAGGACTGCATCAAAGTTGGCTGAGTTGTATGTTAAGTGGATAGTCCGATTCCATGGTATTCCGAAGAGTATAGTGAGCGATCGAGATCCATTGTTCACCAGTGGATTTTGGAAGAGCTTCTAGGAAGTTTTGGGAACCGAGTTGTGTTTGAGTACAGCTTATCACCCTCAAACAGATGGTCAGACCGAAAGAGTCAACCGAGTTTTGGAAGATCTTCTTAGAGCTTGTGTTTTGGACTTCGGAGGATCATGGGAAGATCACCTTCATTTGGTGGAGTTTGCGTACAACAACAGTTACCAGTCAAGCATTGGTATGGCACCGTATGAGGCATTGTATGGAAGACCGTGTAACTCTCCGACATGTTGGTTGGAAACTGGAGAGAAGCTGATACTTGGGCCAGAGATGATTCGACAGACTTCAGATTGTATAGAAATCATTCGGCAACGAATGAAGGCAGCCCAAGATCGTCAGAAGAGTTATGCCGATAAGCGTCGAAAGGATTTGGAATTCGACGTAGGAGATATGGTTTTTGTGAAGATTTCTCCACTGAAGAATGTTATACGATTCGGGAAGAGAGGAAAATTGACTCCGAGATTTGTTGGACCATTCCCGATTATCGAGCGAATTGGAAAGCTCGCTTACAGATTGGAGTTACCAGGGAAGATGTCGAGTGTGCACAATGTTTTTCATGTATCATATCTACGGAAGTATGTGCATGACTCAAATGCAGTAGTTTCTGCAGATAGCTATGAAGATTTTGAAGTTGATCCAGTTGATAGAAGACCTCGTAAACCGCTTCGTGTTGTTGAAACCGACACGAAACAGCTTAGGAGGAAGGTAGTTAAGTTGCTCAAGATACAATGGAGTGATGATGATAACGACTGTACGTGGGAGGTGGAAGAGAGGATGAAGGCAGCTCATCCTGAACTCTTCAAGGTATGGCCCTAAGGTGTCGTCTCATCTCGCGATATTGTAACTTGTTCTAAGTCTTAGAATTCTGTACGCTAAGCTAGAATTGGATGCATGGTTTGTTGATTGCTATGGATGGTAGGCGTACAGAATAGTCTTTGATTGCTATGATTGCTTGGAATTTCGGGGGCGAAATTCCTAAGGGGGAGAGAATGTAACGACCCGTATTTTACGGATCGAAAAGTTTGTCAAAATCTGGGATTTTCAACATTTTCTAGTTGTTTCAGATTTTGGTTGAAATTGCCTAAGTCCTAGGTCGTACGCGACCTAAATGTTGTTGGCAACTTAGGAGATAAGTCGTGAGCGACTTAGAGAAGATCTGCGACCTAAGGGGATATGCAAGTTAAGGGATAAGTCTGGGTCGAGTTGCCGACTTAAGGTAGTGACCGACCTAAGTGATAAGTCGTGACCGACTTAAGAGGGTTAGGCGACCTAAGGAAATGTTGTGAGCGACCTAAGTGTTTGAGTGAGTTAAGTGTTAGGTCGGCAGTTCGAGTTAGCGACCTAAGAGATAGGAGGTAGCGACCTAGTAGAATTAACGACTTAGGGGATAAGCAGTTTGCGACCTATAGGAGTTAGCGACCTATGGAATTGACCGACCTAAGTGTTAGCGTAGTTAGGTCGTTAGTTCTGTGTTGAGATAGGTCGTAGGCGACCTAAGATGGTTAGGTCGCGTGTGTGTTAAGTCGTGAGTTTGCTAAGTCGTAAGTCGCGTGAGTTGTTAGGTCGCTAGAATAGTTTAAGTGTTAGGTCGCGTGGATCTAACTGTTAGGTCGTATGTTGTTTTAGGTCGACATGTGTTAGGTCGCGTAGAAGCCTAAGTTGTTAGGTCGTAACCCAACTGAGTCGTAGGAAGTTAAGTCGTTAGGTTGTTAGGTCGCTGGGTTTCCTAAGTGTTAGGTCATACCTGTTGCTAAGTCGTAGGTCGAAGGAAAACACATTGCTTTAGGTCGTCAAGTGTTAAGTCGCAGATGCGCTTGTAGGTCGTTAGGCTTAGGTCGGTGGGTTTTAGGTCGGCAAGTTCCTAGGTCGTAAGTCGGAAGCGACTTAAGGAGATAGCCAAATTTCGACTTAAGGAATTTCAGCTATAAATAGGAGGGGTTGTTCTCACTTTTTGGGATCCGGATTTTGAAGCGACGAAGTGCTGCCATTTTGAGAGCTCGACTTCTACACTTCTTCACTTCTTTTCTCCACTCTAATCTAGTGCTTCCATCCATCCAAATCGAAGATCAAGGTTGAAGATTCAAGAGCTAAAGTTGAAGATCTTCATCTTTTCAAGAGAGATTTCTTCGTTTGAAGCGGATTCGTGATAGATCAAGCTTGATCCTTCGCTGTCCTGATCTGAAGTGTGTTGATTTAAGGTTGTTTAGGTGATTTGGTGAGTGGTGATTATCTCTCACACGGATCCAAAGGAGTATATCGGATTGTTGGCTCGATTTGGTGTTAAAATAGAGATTTCCATGCATTTTCTTCATCCTAAGTGTAGATCCATATAGATCCATTGTTCATGATGATGTTACATCCATTTTATCATATGTTAACCTATGCAAGTTCATTCATCAAGTTTGTAGAGATATAATCCATGTTTTCATGCTTATTGGACTTTCAACTCTTTAATTACGAAAATGCCATTATTGTTATAATTGTCTACTTAGATCATTTTAGAATACTTGATTGCTTGGATTGATGTTTGATTTGATTGATTGTTATGAACTAGATGATTGATGATTAGATTTAGACCGAAGACGATTCAAAAGCTAAGGGAAAGGCTCTTGAATTGGGAAAGCTGCTCGTGGCATATATAGCGGGATGATGAAGCTCTTATGCATAGATTTGATGATGTGATGATGAGATGAGGCTTTGCGAGGATGTAATGAAGCGAGGCAATCATGTGATGAAGACTTGGTCTAATCCAGACGGGATCATTCCAAGCATGTTGATAACTCGGTGATATGATTCGAGTTGAGGATAATGAATGGATATGAGAATAGTCGTCGAGGAGGATGACTAGGAGGCTTGGATAGCATCGTTGTTGAAGGTTCTAGCATGCTCTAAGCAAGAGTACGTTTGGGCAGATTCGATAGTCCCAACGGCCAACTGTTGATGGTCGAGTACTCTGGGCAGATTCGATAGTCCTAGGCACGGGCTGCGACGACGTGCGGGAGTTATGTCTAGAACCGGGGTTTCCATTAGCCCTTGACGGACGGCTGAAAGAATGTGCCGGTCAATCAATTAACGGTGATATCGAAGCAATGATAACAGTGATAGCCAGAGTCATGGATGTTTGGTTGTAACGTCATTTCGGACTCAAGAGCGGTTTTTTTAGGGTGCTTATCTGATTTAGGCCTTGGTACTTGGAAAACATCGCCCTTGACTCGAGTGATAGTAGCTTTATTTTAAATTGTATGCTCTGCTATGTTTGCTTCTGCTTAGTGTGTGTCTGGGGGCTATCACTGTAGAATGAGGTTGGAGTGGGAGGGTTGTATTCCTATTCCTTTTCCTTTGTGCTCTTTTGGTTTGTTGTTAGTTAATTTACTGCTCACTAAGACTGTTGTCTGACTCAAGGCTTTATGTTTTAATTCTTATTGCCTTGGGCTGTTCGTCCATTTTGGGACGGGCAGACTAGGTAGCAGGTGACAGGTGCTGTTCTCTTCTCACGATGATGATATCGAAGACGAGCTGGAGGGTTGCATATTATCTTCTTATTATATGTACTGGATATTCCGCTGTTTTGTATTCTCTGAGAGATATGTAGTGAGGCTGGATGTATTGACTATGTGGATGCTTGTATTCAACTATTACGGAGTTTTATATGATGTCATTTTGTTCTGTGAAGCTTCACTATACATATGTTCTATTGTATTTTGTCCATGCGCTGTGAGTAATACGATAGATTCTGTTGTTTTAAATCTTACCTTGACCATCGTCCATGGTCGCCTGGCACACTTTACAGCGCTTTATCTCTAGGTTCGGTGCAGGGGTCATGGGCGGTCGTCACACAAGTTTAATTTTTATTCCAAAGTTTAGCTTTATTTATAATTGAAAACATCCTTTAACATAATTTTAAGAATTTAATTTTCGTTTAATTTCAAACCCTTTAGAAATAATTATGTATATATTATATATATTAGATCAAATTAAATTTAAAATAATATACCCATATATATATAAATCGAGTCATACTTAAGAAATTCTAATTTAAAATATTTTTCAAACAAAACTGTAGCAAAGCTACAGATTGGTTTCTCCACTTCGAAACTCGAAAATGAACGTCGATGATGCGGCCGCCATCACCGAAATTATTTTCCAGCGACAAAGAGAAGAGCACTGATTTCAACATTTTAAAATTCTTTGAAAACGGTTTCTATTTGAAAATACTTTAAATAATGTGCATTTTAAACCTTTAAAACCATAGTTCGAAATCATTGGAAATTAAATTCTCAAATTCTAAATCAGTTTATAAACCAAGTTTATAAATTCATTTATCGAACAATAGATGAAAATCAAATATTATTATTTCAAACAACGAATTAATTTACCTCTTTTTTTCAGAAAATTTTACTTATATATTTATAATATAATCATACAAAATTATTTCATCTACCAAATTTGAAAACAATATTGTGTCAGTTTGCTCTGCTCAAGTGTTTTGGAAATCCTATCGATAGCGTTGATCAGACGAATCGATCGAAAGCCCAAATCAACATCAACAACTCAAACAACACAATGTATATTAAAACATTTTAAAATATTAATTTACAAATACACTTCCTCGCTCGACGATACAAAATGGATTTCAAGCATGGATAAAGATTCAAATTTGGTAGAAATCAAATCAAAAAGAATTCTTGATTCGAAGATAAGTTTGAAACAGAAGATAAGATGATTTAAATAACAAATAAGAAGATGGATGAGTTTATATAAATCGCGGGCAACCTTATCCGGGTCGACCGTGACTTCAAGAATTAGATCGATGCAGAATTTCGAGGCAAATCTACATTCGATCTCGAGAAATAGAATTCAGGTATAGTAGGAGATAGATAGCACCATAAACCGAGGATACAGAATCTCCGGTAAATCAATGCCTATTGTAAAGGAGTTTTACCCCTTTACAAATCAATTTGAGATTGGCGGGACCGGCAACTCATTATAAAGATCATTCGAAGTGGAGTTATGTGATACTCCAGAATCCAGAAGAATACGAATAGTGAGGGACAAGAATGAATTTCGGAACTGCAGGGAATGCTCCAAAATTCAAATGAATCGAGTCAAAGGAAGAGATTCAACTCGAATGAAAGTGATTCTGTAAATACATTTACCCTATATGTTAAGTTTTGCCTAGAGCTACCAAAGCTCTGATACCAACTGTAACAACCCGCTATTTTGGACCATTCGCATCCGCACATGTCGGACTTGAATAATTCAAAATACCACGTTGTTAATTTAAATTGGCAAAACTGAACATATACAGTAAATAAATCATCACAGATCACAGACATAGAGTAATAAATGCAGTGGAAAAAAAAGAGATAGTAGTTCATGAAGCTACTATATAAATGGATAAGTTACATCAAAGTTAAACCAGATACAACAGAAGAGTAATATGATACATCAGATACAAATCAGAATACATCACTGGAATCATCGAATACTGAAAGCAAAATAGATGGCTGGATCTTCAAGCAAAGCTCCAACTTCAAAGGTGAGTCTCGAATACTGGTACACTCAGTCTGACCCGAGCGTAAAGCAAAACACAAAACACTCGAGTCAGGATTAACATTCATATATCAATAAATCCAACTCAAGTGAAATAGTAATTGAAATACAAGTAACTCAAAGGATGTTTGGAATAACCATCCTTTAAGGATCCATTAAACTATCTACTATGTAGTAGTGTTCGATAAGTAGATAATGTCTATCGATAATATAAGGTATCAAAATAGTGTTAAGGCGTTACCATTATCCCCCTTAACACATTTTTATAAGCGTTATAGTCTATACAGCATTGTAAACTCCACCGTAAACTAGTGGGCTATCAGGGAGTACTCCATAGGTATAACACAAAACAAATCGTAGTGGTCGCGTATAAAGGGATACAAGTATGACAAGGCACATGAGGCAATACCCAAGGTAGTGAAACTACTGTTTGCCTGATCCGGACTGGTGAGAACGCATCGCCGCAGCGACCGCAACACCGCGAAACAACACTCCCAAAATCAAGGGTGCACCAATCGACAACAAGTAATGAGTAGTTTTCGAAGAAGTGTGTTCGCTCGAGGTAGCTAGCCCCCATTTGGCCTGGCACGGTTCCTGTTTTAGTCATTTCCAATTTGACACAAGTGTCAAGGCTATCCATTATCGTTCTCTTTCTTCAGTCATCACGTACATCATTTCAACCACTTCATTCTGGATCACACTCCGCGTATAGTTATTAAAGTGGTTTTCGGTTTAGACAGTGAGAATGTCCCTAACCGATTCCGGTCTCTTTAATAACTTTCGTTATTATTACACAGATTGGTCATTTATTTATTTCAAAACCAAATCAAATTCTATTTCAAATAGAATTTGTAAACCAACATTTCATTTCTCTTTCTAAATCAATTTCCATAATTTACGTTTCAAAACTTCCAAATTACCATTTCAAAATCTTATAATTCAATTTCTATTTCTATTTTAAACAATTCAAATATTGATTCAAGTTCGAATATAAGTTTCATTCCGAAATCATTTAAATTAATTTAATTTAACATTCAAATCAATTTAACTTCATTTATCGATTTCATTCAATATTCGTTGAGTTAATTTGTCATTCAAAACAATTTCCATTAAATTTCCAATTCATTAAATCAATTACGTAAGTTCAACTTCATTATATCAAACTTCAAATTGAATTAAATTAAATTCATCAAATCAAATTCTTCAACTTTCAAGTCTTACATTTATTTCAATAAATCACATTTTATTTCTTATTAAAGAAATTCAATTTCACTTATTTACTTACTTAAATAATTTTCCAAAACTTAATAAATAAAGTAACTCAATTTCAATTATTTACGAAGTAAAAATTCACTTATTAAAAGTTCAATTTCACTTATTAAAGAATTCAATTCAATTTAATCATTAAATAATTCAACCTTATTTAATTATTAAATAATTCAAAACTTAATTATTAAATAATTTCAAAGTTTAATAATTTCAAACTTAATTATAATTTCAAACTTAATTATTAAATCATTTCAAACTTAATTCAATCATTTTTCAAATTAAATAACGTTCTTTCATCAATTACATTGTTAATATTTTGTTTTAGATTATTAAATATTAACATTTTCCTTTCATTAAAAATTCAAATTTCAAATTCATTTCAAAACCATATTATTTATTCAAATAAAATCTTCATTTTATTTTTAAATCAAAACATTGACCAGTCGGGTTTTATTTAATTCTCTATCCTAGGTCAAAGTTCAATTTGGGTATTTATCATTTCAACCCGATTCCAATTCAATTGAAAATCAAAACATAGCAAAAGGGAACTTGCAGTGTGATAATTGGGATAGTGTCAAAGTAAATAAACAAGCAATAACAACAATCAATATCAATCCAATAATCAATTCAAATAATCCCGAAATAATCGTATTAATTCACATTGTTATTTGTGTAAATTAATATAATTATTTCTAGAATCTACACTATCATTTCATGTATATTAAAGATTATTACATTAATATTTAAACGGTTCTTCACTTGATATTCATTATTCAATTTTTACTACATCAATTTTATACAACATACATTCGATGGTTCAAGGTGAAGTTAACCATATTACTACGTGTCGAGTGATTAAACATTTAAAGGGGTCATATTATGCACATTTAACAAATCAAATTCAACATATAGATCCAATTTAAATGGTTAACTATCATATACCAATTCAATTACATATTTTATCACTTTAACATTAACAATTTAACGTTCAATATAAACATCAACAATCAATCAATTATCAACCAAACTGTATTATTATCGCATAAATAATTAACAGATAATGGTGTCAGATGTCATGGGTGAAAAGATACAGGCAATAGCATATATAACAGTGTAAATAACTAATAGCAGCATATTTCAATTTGTCATTTCAATTGAAATCAAATTTAATAAATAAAAGAACATTAATCGTGAGTGATTGCTCACCTTTCGAGGCTAGAGATGCACGAGAAGATGACACGGATACGCACGCTGAAACGGACACTAAAATCGAGTCAAGCAAAACAAAATTGGCACGAATTCGACGGATAGAGTGATAACAGAAATCATAAATCAAAGAATCAGCTAGATATAACAGGACGAAATATAATATTTTTTTAAGACCAATATATTAAATAAAATAAATTTATAATAAAATATACACTAAATACATACATCACGTGCTAACATATGTAGACGTGTATAAAGATACAACTGACATGCATATATGAAGACCAATAACTATGCAGTATGCATATAATATAAGTGAATATCCATTTCTAACACACGTTCATATATACGTGTAAACAATTATATGAACAAAATATATAATATGGGCTTCTTCATATAATATATGCAGACAAATAAAATATAACCTACATACTCACTTTATTGTAACATAAATACAGATCACAGATCCTTTAAAACTTGTGTAAACAATATATATATGAACATTAGCTATATCTCACGTATGAATTAATATATACAAACAATGGATCCCACTTCATACTTACAAAAGCTTCAAACCAATATTTGAAATCATAAATTTTAAACACAAAATTACAGATTATACATAACATATACAACTAACTATAGCTTACATTATTATAAAAATAATAGGATACATAACTTCTTTAAAAATCAGCATTACTAATATACAAATGTAGCCAGTAAAAATGTATGCAAACAAACTATGTATGCGAACACTTAATTTGTATAAATAAATATGCAGACAAATAGATCTGGGCATTCAAATAAATGCGCTAACATGCATGCGGTAGACCATATAAATACTCATGTATAAATATATAACAAGAAAGAAGGCATTTAGATATATGCGACTACAAAGATTTATAAATACTAACTGCATAATATTATAAACCAACTTGTGCTAACTTTATAAAATCTAACAGATCAAAGCAATATATGCATTTATAGACTAATATATAAACTAACGTTTATGATCATATATACAAACTATAAAATAGAACTAACAGATAAACACTTGCGTAGACTAAATATATGTGTGTACGGACTCTTAACTATGCCTTCTTTAACAAAACATACTTTAATATAACATATATATAACCATACTAACATATATATATATATATATATAGTTGTAATATAACTAAGCACACAATATAAAATGAAACAGCAAATATAATATACATGTAGATTAATATATATACTTACGCTAGATAGGTGGCCGAGTGAGTGGAAGGCGATGGTGGAGATAGGCGGATGTCTCGCGAGGAAGGTTGCTAATAAGAAATACCCGGCTGAAGTTTTTTGGTTGCCGTAAGGAAGAAAGACACGGTCATTAGGAGAGTCACGACAGGCAAGAGGCTAGGCTTGGTTGGAGGTGCTGCCTGGGCGTGGCGAGGAGGAGTGAAGAAAGGCGGGTTGAAGGCAACGGGTCGGCGGGCTGGAAGACGTATGGCTACCTTCGGTCAGGGGAAAGGCGGAGTTCAAGGGGTTGATGGATGTCGGCTTCGAGCGTTGGAGAGAGGGCGGAGGAAGCAGGTGAAGGGAATGGAAGAAGATAAAGGCGTGCTGAGCGGTGGAGGAGGATAGTAGAGGTGGGACGTGGGTTCAAATATGGGATGGTGGAGTGACTGACACGAATTGATTTTGCATATAATTCAAAGTATATACATCTCTTTTGGAAAAATGTACAAGGAGCTGTTTCATTCAAGAAGATGAGCATGGATCTGAAGAAAAGATTTTTCAAAGTAACAACAAAGAGGAAAGCTTGCTGTATAAATGACCTATATTTTATTCTTTGTCTTCAAAGTCATCGAAAGAAACGCCCCTGAAAGTAAATGAACAGATGAATTTGAAAATTGGGAACACCAAAAGGTGGAAGTTGAATTAGAAAATAATAATAACAAATGGCTATTAAGTTTGAACGTTGGAAAATGGAAGGTGGAATGGTCACAAAAATCAAAAGTCAAATCGCGGAACCGATACGGAAATCATTCCGTAGATTTCGATACTTTCCAGACTCCAAACACAGAATTGAATATACCGCAGAAATCAGTCCGATGAGACGATCAAAACGGTATACAGATATCAGTGGTATGATTGAATTATAAAAATTCAAATTTTTCTACTAGCGGAAAATGCAAGAAAAACGCTGAAAAATTAGATCGACGGAGCCAAAGATGTCCGAATTTGGAAAAACGACAAACTGACAACTTGCTCAGAAGATGGTTTAGAATTTTCCTATGTAAAAATATTTAGGTTTCGGAAACTTTTTATTTTCATCGCTTTTTAACTAATTAGATTGAAGTAAATTTACGCGCGAAATAAACTTTCATATTTTTGGACGAAAATTTACCAGTTGCTATGTTTAACCAGACGCATTCCAAATATCAAATTTATATTTCAAAATTTTATCGTTTAAAATTTCGCAAAATTTCAATTAATAACGTTATTAAATCCAATTAAATTTTACGGGTCGTTACATCCCGCTTATCCAACGGAAGAATGCTTCTTGTTGGGGTTCTTGAGAACCTCAACACCATCACCACTATCACACTCCCTCTCGATGGCTTCGAGATGAAGTGCAGAATCAACTAACTCCTCAAAAGAAAGCTTAAGCTCAAGCATCAAAGATTTCTTAAGATACTTCTTAAGACCAAAGACAAACTTCAGATTCTTCTTATAAGAAGTGCTAATGAATTCAAGACCATACTTAGATAAGGCCTCGAAAGATGCAACATGTTCAAAAACGGAAGACTCCCCTTGCTTCAATTCAAGAAAGCGACGGGCCAATAAAGCTTTCTTAGATTCTGGAACGAACTTGAGTTCGAATCGTTCCTGAAACTGAGTCCAAGAAAGAGCAGACTCATCAATTTCGGCTACAAGAAGCTCGTACCAATCAAGGGCACGCTCTTGCAATAAGCTAGAAGTTACAAGAACTCTATCATGATCAGAAATACCCATTCTAGAGAAGATACGCTTGGACGTGCGAATCCAAGCTTTAACTTCAAGAACGGACTCGGAGCCTTTGAATGGCTTTCCACCAAGATGAGAAAAATCACTGCACAGGCGTGCAAAATTAGACTTGCATGGAGGAGATGCACGAATAGGAGCTGGAGGCTGAGTGCTCCTAAATAACTCGAAGAACTGATCTGCGGACATATAAACGTCGTCCGGATGCGAGCCACTGGATTGCCCAGCATCCGAGCGTCGTCTTCTGCCTCTTCTAGCCATAAGCTGAAAGTTAAATAAGATAAAGATTAATCTCAAGGTAGATATTTCAATACGGAATACTACGGAATAAAAATACATTCCTAGACGTACTCCTTAATCCTATCTACCCAAAATACACGGAAGGAATAGAGGCAAGATGATTCAAAGATTTGTAACACTTGTTACACTTTGATGTACCTTAATATGTGCTTATGTTCTATGTTTATCATATTTTTTTCTGAACCTGGCTCTGATTCCAACTATGACGCCCCACCTCTATACCCACAATAACAAAGGTTATTAGAAAGAATAACGTCTGCTATTGCGGAGAATAAGGCTATTGAGGAGCGACCATCTATAGCCTTGCTTTAACTATCTATTGAGTACATCGACAATTGCAATACCAAGCAGATCGACATATCCAATGAATACTTAAAACAAAACCATAGGTGGCTGGAGGATCTATCAGAATAGAATATACCAACTCAAATGTAATATACATCATAGAATAGTGGATCATCATAAACACATATACTGATACAAAACAAAGTATACAAAATGATACATACCAAGTGGTATAGCAAACCAAAATATACAGACGAGTTCACAAGAATACATATCAGAGTTACAATGGATAAGGACTACACAAAAGCTAAGACAAAAGAAACTAGCGGAATAATCCATGTGGAAGCAAAAGAGGCTAAGTCCAAAAGCACCTAACCTGAAAACATCTCGGTCTGACCCGAGTATAAAATACACGGGTCAGTCTAGCTAAACAAATCAGTTAGACAAACTAAATGATAATGAACATACGAGATCATAAAGTACCACATATATCTCCACATGAGATATCCAAATCATCTAACATAAGATGAATCAAAACAAGTCTCATATCATCGGCAATCCCAATAGACAAAGGATATCATATCCCAAAACACGCCAAAAGGCAATTAACAAATACCAACAAAGGTAGCATAAGTTTCCACAAGGTAATCGCTATACATATCGTGTGGTTCAAAGGATCAACACCGAAGGGCGATACCTAGGGAATATACGTACCAAAGAAACAATAGAAAATTCCAACAGCAACAAACCCAAATATCTCCTGAGCGGTGGTGAAGAAACCACTCCAATATCTCTTGAGCGGTGGTGAAGAAACCACTCCAATATCTCTCGAGCGGCGGTGAAGGAACCACTCCGAAAGCGCTATAAAAAGCAACACCCCAATATCTCTCGAGCGGTGGTGAAGAAACCACTCCGAAGGCGATACTATAGGGCAACAACAATCCCAAATATCTCTCGAGCCGGAGCAAAGGACCAACTCCAAAAGCGATATTAAAGGCAACAAGCCAGAAGGAGAGTCCGAAGACACTATCCTAAAGGCAGCATGTGTTACAAATTCCCGAAAAGGAACCCGAAAAGTGTTAACGTGTGTCCCATAACCACCCGTTCGCACTAAACGGTTACTATCCGTTAGTCAACTTCACACTCAAAGCAGTACAAAGTTTACCTCATCTCATCGGTAAACCAAACCCCAAAGGTCAAAATGTTCAAACGAATAGATTGGGAATTAACTGAAAAGATGAACGCACGTGTTCATTGCACGCGTTTTATCTAATCATTTAATTCTCCACCCACTTCGCTCGGAGTGCGAAATTTTGTGTGTGTTTTAAATAGAATTTATAAATTGGAGGAGGGAGTTTTTAATACAATTTGAAGAGATCATTTATAAAAAACCCGTGAATGGAGTGAAGAATAAGTCATCAAAGCCAAATATGCAATAACAACTACTTAGAATCAACATACATCGATTAAATTTGGAAATCAAGCAAAATAGGCAAAAATAGACATAATAGGCAAAATAGGAGCAGGTCGGTCGACTGACTCACTGAGTTCGGTCGACCGAACGCAGACCCGGAAAAATCTTTGCAATGCTGGTCAGTCGACTGGACTCAATAGGTCGGTCGACCGGACCAGAGCCAGAGAAGTGCTCTGGTAGCAGGTCGGTCGACCGGAGCCTGGGTTCGGTCGGTCGAAACCCGTTCCCAGCACTTCCAAGCTATCTAAATGAAGGCCAACTCAACCACTTCGCAACCGGACGAGCAATGGCGCTAAGGATTTATGCCTGTCGACTACCCGGCCCTATAGGCTCTTCGATGCATCACTAAAAACATGATCAAACATCAAAGTTATGAATTTTAAAGATTTAACTTCAAAACCCCAAAAATTGGAATATACACCAAATCAATCCAAACCAAAATCAAATGCACATGAATAAGTGTTAGGAATTCATACCTAACAATCAAAGATAGTTATAGACATAGATGTGAGATAAAAATCTCACCTTTAATCTAAAAACAAAAGAGAGAAGCAACAAGCAAAGCTAGAATAATCACTCTTCAATTTCAACCCAAGGATCTTCAATCTAAAGCTCAAAATGAAACATTTTCCAAGTTAGGGCTTTAGGATATTTCAGAAATCAAAGAGGAGAAGAGATGGAGAGGATGAAGATGGAGCTTACCTAAGCTTTCCCAAGAGTTTGGAGCAAGCATTCAAGTTTGAAAGAAGAAACTAGGGCTTCGATTTCTAATTCCTCTTCCATTCCCCCATTTTCAGTTTTTAGCTTAAGTTTGAGGGGTGGGAATGAGTGGATGGAGAGGAGAGGGCTGAGTTAGGGGGTTAAGTTAGCTAGTAGGCTGAACCCAAACCCAAAACCCAATAGAAAAAGTAGCAAAATCCGACTTCCCCAAACATATCGAAGCTTATACTCAAAAAGATCGCAAATGACATTTTGAATTAAATGGAAATGGTCTTGAGTCCCAATTTGTCCGTTTGCAGAAAGTAGCTTATCGGACTATAATCTGACGAACGATGTTATATTTAAATAAAATATTTAAATATACAATCGATAAATATGCGGGTTGTTACATCGGTATAGCAAAAGATAACGGCATTGTAAACCAACGATACAAAATCTCCAGTGAATCAATGCCTATTGTAAAGGAGTTTCACCCCTTTACAAATCTTTCAGAGATTGGCGAGACCACCGATTTACTATAGAGATCATTCAAAGTGGAGTTATGGGGATACTCCAGAATCAAGAAGACACGAATATGGGTGACAAGAATGGACTTTGGAACCAAAGTGAACGTTCCAAAATTTAAAGAAACCGAGTCAAAGAAGAAGAGATTCGAGCTTGAACGAACGTGATTCCGTAGTTAAATTTACTACATATGCTGAGTTTTGCCTAAAACCAGAGCTTTGATACCAACTGTAACGACCTGAAATTTTCAACCATTCGCATCCATACATGTCGGATTTGAATTGCTCAAAATATTATATTGTTATTTTATATTTGGCAAAACTCAACATATACAGTAAATAAATAAATTACAGAATCACAGACACAGAGTAATACAACAATAATGCAGCGGAAACAAAAGAATAGTAGTTCATGAAGCTACTATATATATAACAGAGTTAAACAAGATACAATAGAAGTCTCGAGTACATAGATGTCTCAATACAATAATCAAATACAAGATCTGAATACATCACCGGAATCAACTGAACAACTGAAAGCAGGATAGATAACTGGATCTCCAAGCGAAGCTCCAACTCCAAAGGTGAGTCTTGAATACTGTATCACTCAGTTTGACCCGAGCGTAAAGGAAAACACAAAACACTCGAGTCAGGATTAACAATCTTATATCAATAAATCCAACTCAAGTGAAATATCAACTGAAATACAAGTAACTTAAAGGATGTTTGGGATAACCATCCTCTAAGGATCTGTTAAACTATCTACTATGTAGTAATATACGCTATTATAATAATGTCTAATAGTAAAATAAATTTACTTTTAAATAGCATTAAGGAGTTACCCATATCCCCATTAACACATAATAGTCCCAGTAGTCTATCCAGTATCAGCGTACCCCCAGATCGGGAGCTACCCTAAATATTCCATAGGCTACGGAACAAAACCAAACTCATAGTAAAGCTCGCTATGGTAGGTGACACGGCACAATGAGGCAATGCCAGGGTAGATATACCAATTACGCACACGGGCTGGTGGAAACGCATAGCAGCCACTACCGCCCACCTCAGAACACACTCCCAAATCAAAAATCGAAGGGTGGCCATCAAATCAATCACAAAGTAATAGAATAGTATTAAAGAAATGTGTCCGATCAGAGGTGCTACCTCATTGGCCCGGGATCGCTCCTGTTTTAGCCACCTTAAGCCAACTTACGAAAGTCAGGTCCACGTTCATACCTCAATAGGATCGTCGCCACCATCCTACTTCATTCTGGAATCTCCACCGCATACACATTCGTTAAAGTGGTTTTCGGTATCGACAGAGAGTATGTCCATATTCGATCCTGGTCTCTTTAACAACCAATCGTTATTATAACACCGCAGTCATTTTAAAATAGTTTATACCTCAAAACCAAAATATCATTTCCATTTCAAAACCATATCAAAACGATATCATTTTCACTTTAAATATCCATTTCCAAAATTTATAGCATTTTTCAAAGTTATAACATTTCCGAAACCAAAACACTTTGAAATCTTAATATTTTGGAAAACCTTAACTTTGAAATCATAACTTCCACCCTTAAACAGTTTAGATATTAATAATAGTATATATATATATAATAAATTAGTTTATAAAATAAAATAGTTTATGTAAAATAGTTATAAGTTAAAAATAGTTCAAAATAAATAGTTTATATTAAAATAATTAGTATATTTAAAATATTTTATAAAATAATATAAAATAGCTTTAAATATAATTTAAAATAATAAAATAAAATAGTTTCCACAAATTCATAAATCAATTCAAATCAACTCGAATTCCAAAATTCACATTTAATTCAATCTCAATTCATAAATTTCAACTCAATTCAATTTCTCAATAAATCAATTCAAATTATATCGATTTCAAATACAGATTTGAACCAAAAAATAAACCATTTTTTTTTGAAAAAGGGCTCAAATACTCTATTAAAATAAATCAGGTCCAACAAAAACCAAAATACAAAAGCCAAAGCAGGCCCATAGTCAAAGGAAATACAACATGTACAAAAAAATAAAAGAAAAGCCCAAAACGAAGCCCAAAGCCTTGAAGCAGCCCGAAGACTGGAAGACTCCAGATACTTCCACACTCATCTCGTAGAATAGAAGGCAATACGACACCTTCTTACTTCATATCTCCATTCTTTCCAAAACAGCCTAGAAGAAACATAAATGGCTGCCATCTAAAAGACAAACTCCTCCTTAAAAACTTCGTTGAGACGAAACAGCAGCCTCACTAAAATTATCAGCTGTAACAACGAACTACAATCCCTCCAGAAACCATAAAGTAAGCTTTATATCTTAATTGTCTTCTGCTAAAATGTAGATCTACCGACTAACGAAGATTAAAGATGTTGACAGGGTTGCTGAAAGATGACCATCTAGTTCAGATCTGAGTTCATCACAGATCTAAGCTTTTTGCAAGACAAACAAAAACAGCAACACTTCCACAAGTCGACAGTAAGCAAGATAAGTCTTTTATCACCCAAAATTATCCGCATCTATTATCCACAGTAGAGTTGAAAACTAGGAATCTTCTAACCTGTCCTCAAAATTACTCAATGTCTTGAAATCCAGGTCGAAATCACTGTCACTTAGAGCAACCTGCAGATCTATATACTTAAAAGCTACTGAGAAGTTTTAGATGAAAGTAAATAATAATGTAATTTAGAGAGAGGGAAAGAAAAAGCATTGTAAATAAAACAGGTACTCAAAAATCTGGATCCAGAGGACGAAGGATCAGGAAAGTGGCAAAGGAAAACAGAAATTATGAAAGTATCCCCAATTCAGCGTTGGAAGGTAAAACCCCATTTCTTAGCAATATCTATATTCATGCCAGTGATGTTCTTGTAGTATTTAGATTTTGCCATTCTAATGTTCATAGTCTGAAAAAATTTTAAGCAGATTTTCGACCCATCCGTAAAACATTTTTGAAAAATCCTTTCGTTCCTTTCTTTCCAAATATGCCAGACGCAAACTGAAAGCGAGAGTAGAAACAAATCTGATTCGAGATTATGAGAGCTAGAGATAGAAATTATTTTCAGTAAATCTTCCTTCAAGATAAATGAAAATAAACTCTTCGGCTTAACAAAAAACTTTTTACAACTCCAAAGCCATATCTTTTGTGTAAACTCACATTGAAAAAATAGATGGTCTATATTTTTAATGTGACTATTACAGAACACACAGTTCTGATCCACCACTATGTGTTTCTGAATTAATCTTTCTTTAGTCAAGAGAAAATCATTTATGGCTTTAAAAAGGCATACCGCCATTTTAGGAACATGAATATTGTTCCAGACCATAGGCGCCCAAAACTTAGTTTCAAACGTAGATCGTACCGAATTCCAAACTTTCTTAAACTGGTATTTACCATCCTTAGAGCACTTCCAGGTCCAGAAATCCCTCTCCTTGTTGTTGTGAATCTTGACGCCTTCAATTTCTGTCTGAATTTGAAATAAAAAACTATACAAGTCCCACTTCCACTCGCCATTTCTTAAAATCCTACTGAGAGACAAATTTTCTGTACCTGTTCTAAAAGCAGTATCCCTTCCAATGCGTTCCATAATAGAACTTCCATTTAACCATGGATCATACCATAACGAAGTGGTTTTGCCATCTACAATGTTAAGGGAAAGGCAATTCAAAGCTTCGCGTCTATTCTTCAAAATGAATTTCCACACTCCGGAATCATCCGAACGCTGTTCAGTATCCCAGAAACTTTTAAGCCCTATATATTTGCTATGCATAAAAACTGCCCAAGAACCTTCTAAGTTGACAATTTTCCAAATCAATTTGATATATAACGCTCTATTCATCTCCTCTAAGTTTCTCAGCCCCATACCTCCTTCTTTTTTATGTTTACATAAGACCTCCCAAGGGATCTTACTACTGCGACATTTCCAAAGAAAATTTAAAATCAAATGTTTGATCTTTAGAGCAGTAGCAACTGGAAGACAGAAACATTGCATCCAAAATTGTATTATAGGATATATGGTAGATTTAATAAGTTCCAGTCTCCCTGCTAAGCTCAGCATCTTAGTTTCCCATCTACCAATCCTAATTTTAGTCTGTTCTATTAGAGTAGAACAATCCTTATCCCTCAAGTTAGCACTAGACAAAGGTATACCCAAATACCTAATTGGGAGGGTTGATTGTTGAATATTGAGGATCGAACAGATGTCTGTGCCACATTCCACCCCTTTCCCAAAAAAGATGTTAGATTTCTCAACACTTAATTCCAAACAAGTAACCATTTTCAAAGTTTTAAACACTTCGTTAATAGCATACGCAGTTTGAACATTAGCTTTAGTAAAGAGAATGATATCGTCAGCGTAAATCAGATGGGTTAGTTTATTACCAAAATCTGTAACTGGTGAGATCAGACCTCCCCTAACTTTCTCCTCCATTAGTAACGTAAAGTATTCCATGACCAGAGTAAAAAGAATAGGGGAAAGCGGGTCTCCTTGTCTGAGGCCATTAGAACTTTTAAAGAAACCATGCGCTTCTCCATTAACTATGATAGAGAAAACTGGAGTCTTAATTAAGTTTTCAATAATTTTTGTCCATTTATCTGGGAAACCCAAACTTCTTAACATATGAATAACAAAATCTCTGTTAATCGAATCATATGCTTTCTTTAAATCCACTTTGATACACATGAATTTGTTATCCTTTCTTCCAACGCCTCTAATTAATTCGTGAGCTAACAAAATACCATCCCCTATAGACCTACCTTTGATAAACGCCGACTGGTTTTGGGACACCAACTTATCCAAAAAAGGACCCAGTCTATTACACAAAATTTTGGATAAAACCTTATATAAAGTATTACAACAGGCAATAGGTCTGAAATCTTGAATACAGGAGGAATGGTCCTTTTTTGGAATCAAGTGAATAAATGTGTGATTCCATTCTTTTAAGATATTACCCTTTTGAAAAATATCATTTAAAGCTTTATAAATAATATCTTTCGAAAGATTCCAATGTGTTTTGAAAAACAACGAGTTGAAACCGTCCGAACCTGGAGAAACAGAATCTTTGATATCCCACAAGGCATATTTGATTTCTTCCAAAGAGAAACTCTCATTTAAAAAATTAGCCCCAAACTCTGAAATAACCATTTTGCAAATAACTTCAGGAAAATGAACACCTAGTGGCTGATTATAAATTTGTTTAAAAAAATCAATAGCCGTTTCAACAAACTTATTTTCGGAAACCACGTTACCGTCAACAGTTAAATTAGTCAAATAATTTCTGCTTCTTTTGTTAGACATTTTAGCGTAGAAAAAAGACGATCCCTCATCACCCATCATCAGCCAATCGCATTTAGCTTTTTGTTTGGCAACCAGAAATTCTTTTTTAAGAGCTATATCCAAATTAATCTTGGCATTTTGAAATTCCAAAGCTAAGGTGTGATCATTAGACTTTTCCAAAAGTTTCTGGAGACTAGAACATTTCTCTCTAAGAACATTCACCTCTTGTTTTAAATTACGAGAATTAGCACTCCATCTCTTGAGTTCTCTCTTAATATTTTTAAGAATGTTAATAACTTGGAACAAAGGTCTGTCAATGTGATTAGTAATCCAGAGTTTTTCAATCATAGGAAAATAATGATCGCAAAGAGGCCAGTGGTTCATATATCTAAAAGGACTGCTCTTAACCCTAGAGTTAGAGTTAAATAAGACGAGAATAGCATTATGGTCACTAACCGAAGGAGGTAAGAATTCAACCGATAATTCAGGGAATATGTTAATCCAATCTAGATTTGCAAACACCCTGTCAATTTTAGAAAATATATTTCGACACGGACCCGACCACCATGAAAATTCAAAACCTTTAATATTAATCTCATTAAGACCAGTATGTAACGACATTTCATCTAATTCAAACAAATTATCAAAAGCAACTGGATTACCTCCCTGTCTTTCTGAGGGTCTACGAATGCAGTTGAAATCCCCAAGGACCATCCATGGCCTATATATAAATATAGCATCCTCCTGAAGGTTCTTCCATAATCTTTTCCTTAATTCAGCAAAATTTTGGGCGTAGACAAAAGTCAAATTACTTCTACAATTCAAGGAATCGATCAGTTCGATGGTAATGTGTTGATCACGCATGTTGACAAAATTGAAGTCCCAAACATTTCGGTCTAAAAGAACCATAATCCTACATTTATAACAGCAAGATATATTACTTATTATTTTCCATCCGTCTTTCATCGATTTTTCCAACTTCAAAATCTCTGGAAATAGCAACTTATTTTCCAAAATACCAAAACAGCTAATTTTGTACTTTTCAATAACTTTTCTCACTTCTCCCATTCTATTAGGGTTATGGAACCCTATGACGTTCCAACAGGCTACTGACATTATAAAACCTTATTATTTCGGGTCCTCGAAAACCTACTGCTCGAGGACTCCCCATTGTCTTCTGAAGGAATGCCTAACATCTGAACCCACTTGGGATTCTTACGGACCAGTTTCTCCTTCTGAATATTATCAAACTCTATATCTTGAGGCTTCGGAAGGACCTGTTCCTCCGTTACCTCCTGAACTGTGTCAACATTATCATGAATATTCTGTTCCTCTGCCACTTTATTCGAACCTATATCCTGATCCAGATTATCTTGAACCTGTAATAAAAGACAAGGGTCAGTACCACTCCTAAAATTAACATTATTATAATTACAATCATCGATAACTAAATCAGTAGTAGATAAGGATATAGGAAGCAAATTGTGATCCAATGATGACAAAGGGCGTTCTATAGAAATGTGAGTTGATGGCGATTTAGGTGGGGATGAACTCAGATCTATGGCTCCCGGCGTAGTTGTAGAAGCAGGATTGAATGGCTCCCTGGCTCCTTGATCAGGAGGAAACTCCAACCTGGCCAGAGGAACATTGGGGCAATCTTCCCTGACTCCTATTTCGGTTGTAGTAGCATGTTCTGGCTCTGAGACTTCTGAAATTGCCCCCTCATCCCGCTCTACTGAGGATACTACTTTTCCCAAAATCTGAACCTGAGGTGAAATTTCTGTAACATTAGTAGATTTTTCCTTATCTTCTGAAACTTCCGTCCCTGCATCCTTACCTGGGACTTCCTTCCCTGCATCGATATTGACTCCGATGTCAGAATTACCAGTAACGGCGAGACCTCTAACATATGGCTCCTTTTCGGGAATAATTGGAATCTCAATTCCACAATCAGCTATCCCAGGATTATCTAAGGTGACGGCTTGGGTCTCTTTAGGAACCCAAGACTTAGTCATTGGACATTCAGCAGTTATATGACCGAAACACACACACTTGCCACAGATGGGAGGAGGATTTTCATATTCTACTTCCTGAAAGAAACTCCTCCCATTCTCATCTCTACCTTCAATGGATTTAGGCATTCCATAATTAACATTAACCTCAACCAAAACTCTAGCGTAGGCTAGTCTAGATTTGTTTTTCGTAGCCTCATCCATCTTTATAGGTACTCCTATGGTACTAGTTAAAGCACTAATGGCCTTATTGCCCCATAATTTAAAACTTAAACCAGGAAGTCTAACCCACATAGGCAAAGATGTAAGCAGATCTCTATCAGTTCTCATATCTGGGGACAATCTCTTCATAATGATCAAGTTCCGGTCCATAAACCAAGGACCTGATTTTAAAATCTTATTGCAGTCCTCCTCCAAACCGAACCTCACTACGAAAAAACCATTGTTCCTAGAATGGATAGAAAACGGTTTCTTTGTTACCCAGACCCTATTGGCATAACCCTCAAACGTTCGGAGCCATGGTTTATACCTAACCACATACAGTAAAATGCATAAATCCCAACCTCCTTCCGCTTCTATGATCGCTTCAGAAGAAAGGGAACCTATCCTTTTACCATCCGCTACCGTAGGCTCTATAAACTCCAGATCCAAATTCCCTAAATCACCAACCGCTCCTACTTTCACTGCCTCGCTGTACGAAAATTTCTTTGCATTCTCCGAAATAGTGAAAATAATTTTAGGCTTTGCTCCTGACTGCGGAAATTTCTGCTTTGGATTTGGTTGTTTAGAAACTGTCTGCCCATCAGAAACCGGAAGCACCCTCCTACCCGGGATTCTATCTACTCTGCTTATTCTTTGCCCGCCTAGGTTAATCCTCTGATCTGGAACCGTTGAAACTGGCGCCTTACCCCTTTTCCTTCTCACATCCTCCCATCCTTCAGCATCACGAAGAGGTCCCATGATCTACTTTAGAGGAGATAGAAGTGAAGATTGGAAAGAAAATAACAGAGAAATTGAGAAAATTAGGAAGAAAACGAAGAAGAAAGGAGAATAGGGAAAAACCCTAGTCTCCAGACCTTGATCAAATTCCACATTTCCAAAACTAAATTCGATAATTATCTATATATCAAATTCACTTTACTATTATTTAGTTTTGAAATATTTACTTAATCATTTCAATAACATCTAAATACAACTTCAATTTACAAATTTAAGTAAACATAATGTCCCATTTAAATTTATATAAATTTGAAATATTCACTTAAGTCACTTTTAATCTAATTCAAGTTATAAACATATCTTTACAATTTCAAATTCAATAAATTTCAACCCAAACTTATTTAAGTATGATTCTTAAATAAATATAGATTTTCAAATCAATTTCAAATTATCTTTTCAACCTGAATCATTTCAAACTCGTTATTTGAAAATATAAATTTAAATAAATATTAAAACATATTATATATCTACTTTATTAAATCAACTTTAATAAATCTTTAAAATCAATATTTATTAAAACTATACAATTCTTTTCAAAACCATAGAAATCATTTTTAAAAATATATATACAGAACAATGGTGTTTGTATATAATTTTCTATCCTATGGTCAAGTGATACAGATATTTATTGTAACGACCCTGAATTTTTGACATTTGGAATTTGAATATTTAATTGAGTTTAAATATTCGAATGATAGTTCAATTTGAAATTCAAAAAAAATCAGAATGAATTTGGCAATTTAATTAGTGAATTTAATTGTATGAAATTGGGTAAAATTTTGAAATTGAAATTTTATGCTAATTTAAAATAATCTGAAGGCTTAGAAAATTTATATTGATAATTCTGAATATAATGGGACTTTTAGAATTGAATTTGAAACTATTTTGTTCAGTTTTGAAATTTTATTATTTAAATTGAATTTAAAAATAACCTTTAAAGGCACAGTATCGGAATTCGACGAAACCAGTTCCATTGGATCCGTAATATTTTATTATTATCAAATTTCAATTTTCGTAATGTTTGGATGATCATTTGGCCGTACGATAAGCAAACGCACTGAAATTAAATCGAAAATTTAATATAATAACTGGTCCAAAAAGTTATCTTCTCCATACGATCGAATTTGGACTCGAAACCTTTTCCATTGCGTTCGGAATAGGCGTATAACATTACGAACGCTTGGCAGCACGTCTCGATAGGAGGTCGAGATTGTGAGTTGCAGATTTAGAGACAATTTGAATTTGAATTTAAAATATATGTATTTTGGACTGGTCAATATAATTCATATCAGTTGTTTTTCTATCACATCCAAATCACTGTAGCTAGGTGAATTTTTCACGTAACCCATCTTCTCACGTTCAGAATCACGTCCTTTTTGTTCACACTCGAGCCAGCTGAAAAGGAAAAATCTCCTTCAACTAAAATCAAGCCGGCTTTCTTTTTCTTCCTTTGTTTTCATTCACGAAAAGTTTGAACGAAATCGAAAAGAATGGAAACCGAACTCTTTCAATAATAAAAATTGATTTCGCGAGCCTCTCTACTTTCAGCTCATTAAAACTGAAATTGAGCTGGGCTCATTCACAAAGAAAAAATGGAGCACGTTCGAATTGAATCGGCGAGATTCGTTCAAACCTGTAGCCTTCGAATTCGGATTCGAAGCAGATCTCGATCGAAGTCGAGCAAGCTAGGGGTCACGTTCGATCATGATGGAAAATAGAGGGTGCCGCAGTTCGCATGGAGAGGTGATTCGTTGGTCGCGAGATGATAATCGTTGCGGCATGTTAGGAGATGGTCGCGACGGCAGTTGTTCGGCGACTCGATGTATGGCGTGACGTCATTGAGTTCGAGCAAGGTGGGTTCGGAGTCGAGTACGAGATCGCGTGCTGGCCAGGCAAAGGAGGTCGATGTTGGTAGTGTCGCGATCGGGTGGCTTGGTCGAAGAGTGGGTTTGAAGGTAATTTTAAATTTAAAAGAAAATTTATGTTAATTATGTTTAAAACTTACTGAACAGAAATTCATTTTACAGTAAGGTCAATATCAGATCTGTTTGGGATTTAATTTTATATTTATATATATACACAAGATTTTGGGAAGAATATAGGGATTTTAAAAGTGTTGCAAAGTTTGTATAAAAATTAGATTTTTAAAATGTATATAGGTTATTTTAGCATATGTAGTTCCAAAGAGAATAAAATAAATAAATATACATGTACAAATTTTAACTTTACTGGTTATTTTAAAAATAATGAATTACGGTGATTAACGTGTTTTATTAGTCTATTTAATTAATTTTAGTTACTAAAAATATTTATTAAAGGGAGTTAGTTAAATTGAACTATTAGTTAATTAATTCTATTAAAATGGAAATTTAATTGTTCAATCATCTCGAATATTAATAAATCATATAAATTGTTTATTCAAGGTCCAAATTTGTGAAATCAAGCGAGACTGGAAATGGACTGCAAATTAAAAGCCAAAGTGAGATCTTCTCACTCAAAAAAAGGGTTTTGTTTAATTTTAAATAGTTATATTTAAAATTATTGATTGTGTTGATTGTGTGCTTGAATTATAGTATATATATAGTAATATATAGCAATATATATATATATATATTGGAATATGTATATATTGGAGTTGTTGATTTCCCGCATTATATAGCGGATGAGACCCTATGCACCGCATAATAGCGGATGATATTTTATAAATCCCATATACCGCGATATTCCACCTCGAAGTGGAATTGGTATTGTGCTAACATCTGTGGATGCAGGGAAACAGGTTGGAGGGATCCAACTGGATTCCTCAAATTATATGAATTTGTTTCATATGTTATATGAATTTGTTTCATATGTTGTGTGATGATTTATTTATAATCTATGAATGATTATATTTGTGACTGAATGTGTTGAAGGGTATAATTTAGCCGAATGTATTTTTGGTATCGTTGGATACCAGAAATAAATAAAATTGGATTTTAGAAATTAAAGTTGAAGTTTTAAGTAAATTCTTTTGAAAGAATTGGGTGAATTTAAAAGAAAGAATTTTAAAAGCATAGAGTTGGTTTTTGAAATTTTAACGAATTATTTCTAAAATATGGTAAAAGATTTTTATAAATGGATTTTGAATAGTATTATTCGAAAGTTGGAAAATTTATTTAAAATGGAATTTTAAATGGTTTGG
Source organism: Allium fistulosum (assembly GCA_030737815.1). Lineage (NCBI taxonomy): Eukaryota > Viridiplantae > Streptophyta > Magnoliopsida > Asparagales > Amaryllidaceae > Allium > Allium fistulosum. The sequence continues at coordinate 529,844,438 of CM060908.1, read as the reverse complement.
AAGAGATAAATGAAATTATTTTAAAAAGGTGATGAATTTCTTGAAATCCAATTAATAATTGATTTGGTATTTGAAAATAGATCTTTGGGAAATCGATATGAAAATTTATTTCATGTTGAATAAAAATGGATTTGGTATTGAAATAAATTTGGAAATCGATTTGTAAAATGATTTGGGATTTGAAATAAATTTAGAAATAAATTTGTAATTGATTTGGTGTTTGAAAGTGGATATTTGGAAAACGACTTGAAAATCGTGTATAAGTGAATATTTGGAAATTTAAATTCACAATGGAATTTATAAAGGAAAGGGAAATTTGTTTTGAAAATAAACATTGATTTATTTTTAAGTGTGGAAATAAATTTATAGATTTGGAACGTAAATTTGAAATAAATCGATAAGGATTTATTTAATTGGTTTAAATGGACCATTTTGTGATGAAGTGTGAAAATGTGATTTGAAACTTGTTTTCAAAGTGATGAAGTGTGAAAATGTGATTTGAAATTGGTTTTCAAATGTTAAAGTGTGGAAAAATATATACCTTGTGAAGATATTTTGAAAATAAATAATTTGGGAAAAATTATTTAAATCTGATGATTGTTTTGATATGTGGTTGATAGTTAAATAACCGACTATCAATATTTGCCTTTGAAATGGCACTTGATTTGTTTTTTTACACTACACCATTACAGCCATTTTGCAACGCTTTTTCTTTTCAATTGCCAACACTTATTTGTGTTGTAGATCAGTCACAGTAATAACTGTTGGCAATCTATAAAAGTGTGACTGAAAATACATATATTTATTTTTTTTATTACCAACACATATTTGCGTTGGAAAATCTGGTTAAAGTGTAATTCAATTGAATTGGTAGGGGCAAAAATGTAAATGTGGACTGTTTTCAACCCAAGCCCTAATTCTCCACCTCTCCACGCTTTTTTTCTTCTACCGCTTAAAAATAATATAACGAAACCACAGATTTCCTTCGCTCTGTAAAACGATTTCCTTCGCTCTGCAAAACAACTTCAGGATCTCGCCAACACTTCAGGCGATTTGGCGATTTGACTTCAGTATCTCGACTTCGGTTATAGCTTAAGGTGATTCACGATCTCGACTTCAGGTATTGGATTTCACCCCGGTGACTTCGGTTATAGCTTAAGGTGAGTTTCTACATTTATTCCCCAATCCACCAATCTATCTGCGGTCGGCAAGTGTTCTTTGTATGCCATATAGGTAGTAAACAAGAATTTCTTTGCAGTCATATTGTGCCAGATTAGTAAATAGTTATCATCCTTTTCTGCATATGATCGAATTTCGTCCCAAACGAATGCGAAGACAAATTTTCTTTGATTTGTAATAGTATAGAAATCCGAGACGTCATCTTGACTTAATTTAACTTGTATGCCCTTATCCATTTTTGTGTTGTAAGTATAACAATTCGACCTTATGAATCTGCATCCCTTATCCAATTTGTATGTCCTTCTAGCCAATTTGTATGTCCTTCTAGCGGTGACATTCTTTTTCTCCTTAACCTCTATATTCTTGAATTAACATAGCAACTACCGTCTTGTGCCGGACTTTAAGATCATCTATAGTCAGTTAAACCATTTGAAATCACAACTATATGTAGTGTATGTAACACACTGTCTTCATAAATTTTCACGTTAACGTTTAACAAATAATAAAGCTAACATCAAGCAGCAATAAGTTAACAGAAGATTAAACTTCGTTTGTTGTCTAATACAAACAAGAGACTATCAATGACAACTTTAGTCGCATAAACTCAAACTAGTTGAGCAAATTGTTATCAAGAGAGAAACAAAAAAGTTACAGTGTTGCACCTGGGCGTCGAACTATTGTGCTCATGAGGTGGGAAAGTGTCCAACTTAATATTTTAAACTGAGAAGTATAGTTTCTGTGAGATAGCAAAGGAAGCAGATGTCGAGACAACACATTATTCTCTTATGAAAAAAAAGGAGAAGAATGTAGGGTTCACAAATTTAATATTTGTCATGTTTTCACTAGCAATTTGCAATTTGAATCTTCGTATTTATTTCTTTCTGTGTTCACTTTTTAACACATTGTATGCCCTTATCAGGCTCACCTTATTGTTAAATGAATTGTTTAGCAACTGAGATTTAGAAGCATCCTTGCATGTTACATATTCTGATAATAAGATGCTAATCACTAGAACTGTGATTTATTTATTTTGATGTTAAGACCATGTATATTATTATACCATGCCATTTTTTTTTAAATTTAGACAATGTGACCCTGCTCATCAAGAATCTTAATTGAACTATGCTGCTGAGACCATGCAAGGCAGCACATTAATTAACAAAGTTTGAGTGGTGTGTGACGCAATGAAAAATGGATGGGTAGATCTAGTACCAGACCCAAAGTTTGAGTCTTGCTTGCAGACACTTTTCGCAAAAAACATTACTCACAATTCAAACTGAGGTTTGATTTTCAGAAACTTTTGATAATCGATAATTGTGCTAGTATTTGAACAGAAAAGGATATAACCTTGTGTGCGTTCTATCATACATTAAAGCCTCAAACTATTAAAGTAGAACAACTATTGTGCCAGCGGTTGGCGCATATGTTCGAGATGGAGGAGGCCCACGGGTTGCCGGTGGATGCCATTATTTGGTACACGGCTGATTGCTCGTCTGGGTCGGTGGTGGCGTGGGTTGAGAAGGAGGTTTGTGGGGAGGTTAGTAAGGGGGAGTTGGAGTCTGGCGTTATTATGGTGAACTCTGAGTGGGTCTTCTGGGTTAGTGTGAAGATGAGGAGGGGTAGAAAGTACAGGTTCATTTTATGTTTTTGTTTTTTTGCTTTGCCTTTGATTTTAGGTGGGAAATGGGAGAGTTCGGTTTATATAGTTTAGACGGATGTACGCTTCTTAGTGAACAGTTGTGGCGCCGTCATGTGTGATTTTACGGAAGTGGAGTGGTTGTGTGTAGGGTCGGGAAAGAGTAAGTGCTATCACGAGGATTGAAAGGGAAGGAATTAGGGATGTAATGATCTGCTATTGTTTTAATTCGGTCACGGGATTGCAGTGCACAATACATTCAGGTAGGGCATGGAGTTCAATAAATGAAAATTTAAGGCATAGTTGATAAGCGGAGTAATTTTACGAGACCATCATTATATTGAAAATTATCGTATATGTATACGAAGAATCCATTACTGTATAGTTAATAAGTAAAAATGAAGAGGAACTAGTATGCAGTAGAATAAAAATCATTTTACGGAACTATCATTATATTGAACTGTGACCAGTATGATGTACCTGTTGACAAAGCACGAAAAACAAAAGCATATTTTAACTTTAGAAAGAGACTTCCATCTATTCCTCTTATTTTATGTTAGCATTTAATAAGAAAACTAATAAATTCTAACAATCTATATCTAGTTTCTATACATTATATCCTGCTCCATGGAACTTGTAGTTTTCAATGATGTTTCTTAACCCTTTGTAAATTTTGCATTTTACTTAAATACTCCGTTAGAACAACTATATTATATCTAAATTCTTAAATATTCTCGAAGTTTGTCTTTTTTGTTTAACAGGCCATAAAAACATCATGATCGTAGTTTGTCCTTTATAAACAGTAAAGGGTTACACACACACGTCAAAAAATTCATGTAAATCCTTAGAGATTTTTTTGGCCCCGTCTGACAAGTGTTGTATATGATCGTTATATGGATATTCGTTTTTCATAGAACGAACATCTATATTCATCTGATACAATATTTGTTGGATTTGTCCCAGTATTGGACAAGTTACAAACACAATAAAGTAATCACATTTTATAAATCATTTCAGGTTGAATGGTTCACAAAATTTCGATGGCACTTCCTTTTTGTTCCCTATGTACACATTTTTGTGTACGATACAGGGAATAAAGGGAAGTGCTGCCGAAATTTTGTTGAATCGTTTAACCCGAAATGGTTTATAAAATGTGATTACGTTATTGTGTTTGTAATGGGAAGTAGGATGACCGACCTTCAAAGTTATTGTAATGGAACTTTAAAATGAAATGAACACTATATTTTTGTCTAACAGGTTCAAAAGGTAAAACTTGAAATTTATGTCTAACTCAAGTTCAAGAGAGTGGATTAAAAGTCCATACAGAAATACTGAAGAATATAAGCAAGGCGTTCGAGACTTCATTAGTTTTGTGAAGAATCACTCATCCCCCGATGTCGAAATATGCACTTGCCCTTGTATCAAGTGCAAGAACTCTAAAAAGCTCTCATTGGAAAGCGTTGAGAAACATTTAATCATTCATGGTATGATTAAAACATATAATAGATGGTTTTTCCATGGAGAGATGAACAAGAATAACACGGGGGTGAATCATACGCAAAACATTATTCCAGATTCTCATATCCAAGATCAAATTCAAACTGACCATTGTGTAGAAGGAGCTCTTAGAAATCTCATAGACGATGCTTTTAGAGTGCATAATATGCCCCAAAGTAGCCGTGAAGAGGATGTTCAAGAGATAAATATAGACAATTCTCATTCGTACCACGGAGAAAAGCACAAAAAATATACAAACAAAGCAAACGAAAAACTTTATTCTTCTTGTGAAGATGGGCTTACAACATTAGGCGTAATTGTTGAGCTTCATAACCTTAAAAAAGAATTTAATTGGTCGGGAAACAGTATGACTGAGTTGTTGAAGCGATTAAAACGTTGGCTTCCAAAGGAAAATAATTTACCTGACAAGTATCCCACAATGAAGAAAATATTAAAGGATCTGGGAATGGAGGTGAAGTGCATACATGCTTGTGAAAATGATTGCATATTATTTTGGAAAGAAAATGTTGATGCGAAAGAATGTCCTCAGTGCCATACACCAAGGTATAAAACTAAAAAAACAGTGTTAGGGGAGGTCAAATTAACGAAAGAACCAAGAAAAGTTTTAAGATACTTTCCTATAATTCCGAGATTAAGTAGGTTATACACTATACCATGGATAGCTCGTAAAATGCAATGGCACAAGAAAGCCACACCCTCTTGGAATTCCATGCGACATCCTATGGATTCAGCTGAATGGAGATCAATCAAAAGTCGATGGCCAGAATTTGCTAATGAAGGACGCAATGTGTGGCTTGGTATTGCTACCGATGGGTTTAACCCAAATGGCGTTCTCTCCAATAGTTATAGCTGTTGGCCTGTTTATATGATACCTTATAACCTACCCCCTTCGTTGTGTATGAAATCACAATTTCAAATGTTGACTCTTTTAATTCCTGGACCAAGAGCACCAAGTCAGGACATTGATGTATACTTGGAACCTCTTATATATGATTTAAAACATCTTTGGGACGAAGGAGTGTCTGTTTTTGATGCGGATAAACAAGAAATTTTCAATATGAAAGCAATATTATTATGGGGAATTCATGATTTACCAGCATTTGGTAACTTATCTGGTTGTGTGACTCACGGTTATAAAGCGTGTCCTGTCTGTGCTATCGAGACGGAATCAGAGCACATCGGCAACAAGATCGTCTATCCAAAATATAGAAGGTTTTTGAAGGATGATCATCCATATAGAGCATTAAAACACGGATGGTATAAGGATATTGAATATAAAGAGCCTCCGACCCGGCTAAGGGGCTCGTCTCTTTTAGAAAAGCTTGATCGTATCAAATATATTCGTGGAAAACTACCACAAAGCAGAAAGAGAATGATTGCTGAAGCTTATGATAATGTAGATTGTCTTGTTGATGATGAAGAAAGACCGGCATGGTACAAGAAGTCAATTTTGTTTGACTTGGATTATTGGAGCAGTCATAAAGTTCGTCATACTATTGATGTTATGCATACTGAGAGAAATGTTGCTGAACATCTCATCAACTTTATGTTTGATAAAGGAAAACAATCTTCTAAATATGCATGGGATAAGATTCACAAGCTACAATGTTGTCAAGTCCTTAAAGATGCAAAACTTCCATCATGTCTTGCAACAAAGTTACATGGTCTTATAGGTCTTCAACCACCTAGTTTGCAAATTAAGAAGACATATGATTATCATATTATTATTCAATATTTGCTCCCTATCATGGTTCAACATGCATATCCAAAGTGTCGCGAGTTAAGACGAGCACTTCTACAAATAAGCTTGTACTTCAACATAATATGTTCGAAAGTTCTAGTTCGAGAACATGTACAAGCGGCCAAAGATATGATTGCTGAAGCATTATGTGTGTTGGCACACTATCTTCCAATGCACTGAATTTACATTTTCTTTTAAGCCAAAATCATTTGCTTACCACTGTTACCAAACAGTCATTAACAAATTTGGTTAGCTGATATAAATTTTATAAATGCATAAATTTTCACATATGCATCTTTTCGAAATTTTTTTCTTTTTCTGAAACTGGTTTTTAGTGTTCAGAAAAGGCAAGGTAAAATTTTCTATGGTTCACATATACATAAATGCATGTTTTTTGTATTTTCTCTTTCTTTTTTCCTTTTCAGTTTCTGAAGCTAATTTTTAGTGCTTATACGAAAAAGATAATTGCAGAAAATTTATTCATTGGCATCAAAAGTATTTTTCATTGACTAAACAATTCCATATTTTTACTGGTTATACACAGGCAAGTCAGATTGGCCAACTGGTTCCATGATTTACAAAAAATGAGTTTTGCAGTAGTTTAACTTTACAAGATAATGTGCTTTGTGAAATGATTATGGGACTGTTCTTCTTGATTTTTTCTTAAAAACTTGAACTATCCATTCCATTTTGTCTCCAGCTGGTTGTTTCTGTTATAGTTATTACTTTACATCCTGCTACAGCTTCCTCCTGTCCATATTTGAAATGATTATTGTTCTAACTGAATCAATAATTAAATACTTCCATGGCCTATGTTTTAAACATCATTTCTTCATTGGATATTATTTTGCAATGCATGTTAATAATAAAATATATATGCAGCCTTGTAGAACTTTGAATATGCTAAGTTGCAATTACCAGTTATATCTTTGAAGATAGATGGACATTTTTGGGTCTACTACTAGAAAGTTATCAATATACAATACCGCAAAAAAGTGTTTCATCCCTATGTGTTTTCATTCTGAGTGACGTTGAGCTTGTTGGCTGGTAACATCGCTTTGGATGTCTATGAACTATTAGTTTCTACCTTCTGTTATTTATTTGAGTACATCGTGTCATTAAATATACAAACACAATGAATATTTGTACACTTTTAGAGATTCCAAATATTTTGCTTCAGCAAAGTTGCTAGTGTGTAAACTTGTTAATCTTGTTACCAATGTTTATTATTCTTCTACGTTTACAATGGGTCAAAAGCTTCCCTGACGAACATTTAATATTGTTATCCAGGTTATATTTTTACAAAGAGCATTTTTAATTTGATCATCTCTTTGAATCCTTTTGGAATTGTGTGGCTTCAAGTGAGATACGTGTTATAACATATAGGACAAAATATTTAAATGAAATCACACTATTTAATGCATTCTATAACCGCTATTCTACGTGTCTATGGTCAAATGAATTTTACTGTACATTTGTTCGAAGAGGGAGACATGTAGAGTTTGAACCTCACTTACAACATAAACAGTACTTGGATATGCGTTAGAAATGTACATTGAAGCCCCAACAGAAAGTACATGTCCATAAGGTGTAGCGTTAGAAAACAAATGGCTAAAGTATGAACCATAGAGCATCTAATGCTGATCGATTCATTATCGCACTTATGTGTGTCAACCAGTATTGAAAAATTCCAATTCTATGATATATACACCCTACTCCTTTTTTTTTAATTCAATTTAACGTGATATTAAATGCAGGCACTACTAGAGGAAGCGGAAAAAAAGAGGAAGTTGGATGATAGTTCTAAGGGTGGAGTCGAAGATCTTGAAGATGACCCAATTGCGGAAGTTTTTGGTTCCGACACGAAGAAAAATTATTGTCGAGCAATTAGTTCTACTTCTTCTATAAAACAAGTGAAGATGGCTCGAGCTGTAAAAGCTGTAACTGAAAAGAAGCAAGCCGTGGATTTGTCTATTTGGAAATTGGAGATAGAAAGGCAAGTAGCTAATCAAGTTAATGATGCTATCAATTCAATTACTTCAACTTTTATGAAATTTATGCCTAGTTTTCAAGAAAAATATATTGCAAGTCTTACGACTCCACAAACGGAAGGTGCTTCTAATTTAGGAGATTCTCATACAAACAATAATGTAGTTGTTGCTCCAACCGTGTCAAATAATGATATTCGTTCATCTACAATGGAAAAGAAATATGTAATGCTATTGTCACAAGATTTAGAGAAGGAAGTAGCTAAAGGTTATGTTGGAACACAAACTATTTGTCATTTTAGGAAGGTGATACCGAATGTAGAGAAAGTAATTTGGGTGGATGATGTTCTTGAACCGGATGCACCAATTTATGATGGTCCTCAAAATGGAATGTACAAGTTATGTGATTTTTCAGATGGAGGTTTCGTTATATGGCTGGAGTTTCGTATTCGGTATTTGTAGAATTTCACTATGAAATTTACGTTGTCTTTTGTATTCCAATTTGACATTGTTATGAAGTAGTTGATTATGTATTGAATTAACCAACTTATTTATGTATTGTACTTGTTATGAAGTAGTTGACTATGAAATTTATATTGTTATTTGATCATGAATATTGTAAATTTTGGGTTCCTATTGAATGTAGTATAATAATGCTGTTAAAGCATTATAAGCGTTGGCAATTAAAATATACCAACGCTTATAAGCGTCAGCATAGAAAATTAAACAATGTTGGATGGTTAATTTTCCAACGTTTATAAGCGTTGCTAAATGATATAGGCCAACGTTTATAACCGTTGGCGAATACAACCTTCCAACGTTTATAAGCGTTGCTAAATAATATACACCAACGTTTATAAGCGTTGGCGAATACAACGTTCCAACGCTTATAAGCGTTGCTAAATAATATACACCAACGTTTATAAGCGTTGGCGAATACAACCTTCCAACGCTTATATGCGTTGGCAATAAATTGCGACGCCCCTACAGCGACGCTAATAAGCGTTGCTGAAACTGTTTGCGACAGTTATACTCGTTGGGAATCACCTGTTTTGGTGTAGTGTTAAAAACAAACGCTCACTATTCGGATTAGCCGGGAAAATACCTTTGTGTCATATAACCAATTCTGAATTAGTGATACGACGATATGGATCGTATTGAAGACCGGTGGTGAAGACCGAATATTTTTGAAAATGAAAGGACAACCTGTCGAATGTCTCTGCACGGAGTTGCTCCGGTATAAAGATTTATATCACTCTTCTTGTGATGGGAAGTCTGGACGTGATTAGTGAATACCCGGATTGCAAGGGCTTCTTTGGGAGTGCCTTCGGTTCCGTTCGATCTCGGAACAGACTTGTATGGATGTGTGTCTGACGTTACACCTTGAGATGTAAAGCTAGTTTCTATCAAATACATTTCTGTTGGTGGCGGAGAATTTATTCTCTTAGCTTAACACCCTTCTCTGAGACGTACGAGCTCAGAGGTTATGTAGTTGATGGTTACTAGTGATACATTCCCAATTTGGTAATATGGCATACGAAGTACGGTTGATCATTTGTTGATCAAAGCGTGGCTTTGTGAAAAAGCGTGGCTTTGTGAAAAAGCGTAGCTTTGTGGACAAGACTTCATCGAGCCTCACAACCCGGTAATGGTCGAAACAGGAATGTTGAGGCAAAGGTTTTTAGGGGTAGCGCCCCTAGGGTTTGTCATTTCCTTCTAGATAAAAGGTGATATCATGGTATGGAGCCCAGAAATTTTACCTATGTTGATGCTGCAAATTTATTATACTTTGTGGTTGTTGCTTTGTGGTTGAGGATCCTCCGATAAAGGTCGGTGACGACCGGGGGATGGCATAGCTCGTGTGTTAGTTACCTAGTTACAGCTTGGTTAAAGCGTGAGGTAGCGTCGGCATTGTGTTTGCAGAGATTAGGTTAGGTTCTCGGAGCGTCTTTCCAGAGGCGTTTCTATTTCGGTGTAAGGAAGTTGCTTTGCCTGACCATTTGTTAGAAATCCAAAGAAACAATAGGCGCCCTGTACGGTTTTAGTTGTAGAACCTGCCATTTACTTATGGTGGTCACCACTGTTTAGATGGTAGCTATAGTAGGCATACAATAATGGTTGTATGTTGGCTAAGATTGATATTATACTTTCGAAATGTTTTCCACACTAGACATTAATAATAATATCAACTGGTTTTGCATAGTAAGCATGTTTGACTATCATAAGGAGAAATCTCCTCCAATTCTGCGTTTGCATTATGTGTGAGGCGGGAGGCCTTATGGTAGTTTCATTTTCCAAAAGCATTGCGAAATTCTTTTATTTTCTTTGTGAAAATAACTGTTTTACGATCTCACACCAGTCACCATGACTGACTCGGAGTTTATTGTTCCCTTTCTAAACTCTGGGTGCCCATAATTTTCCACACAGGTAGCCTAGAGTTATGTTATCAGGATATTCTGGGGCTTTGGAGATGAGCTGGATGCCAAGGCGTACTATCGTACTTGTTTATTTATCCCGCTGTGTATTCTGTGTGAGGACAAGTTTATATAACTGTCCATTGTTGTATTGAGTTGTATATTGACTCTGATTGATGTATGTATAAACTGATATAGTCTTTTGTTTAAAGATTATTGATTCATCTATTGTATATTGTTCGCTGCGAATGTGAGATTCTGATATTGTTTATGTTTCTGTTTTTCTGTTCTTTCTTTTCTTCTGTCTACTTCTACCTCTTCTTTTTAACCCTAATGGTTCGGTTTTCCGGCATTCGATTGCGCGACGTTTAATACAGTGGATGTATTAATGTCAACTTTCGAGCATCGAAAAGTAGGAACCGTTACATTTATCATTTCAATCCGTAATTTAAATATATATACGGGTATATATATTTTCAACCCGCAATCCCAAATTCAGTTCATTGAAAATCGCTTGGGTTTATCATTTCAACCCATAATGATTTTCTCCTATTCTACAGATCATTTGGGTATGTATCATTTCAACCCATAGTGAATTCTATACTAACAGGGAACTTGTAGAGTGGTAACAGATATGATAATAACATAACAGGCATATATCATCAATATAAATAAAAGATAATGGTGTCAGATGTCACAGGTGAACAGATACAGATAATTGCATATATATAGCAATCTAAATAACTAGCAGCAGTATATTTCAATTGACGTTTCAATTGAAATCAAATTTAATAAATATAAGAACATTAATCGTGAGTGATTGCTCACCTTTCGAGGCTAGAGAGATTCGACGATGAAACCGATACGTACACTAATACGGACACTGAATTTTGAATTACTAATCCAAGCAAAGCAAAAGTCAGCACTAATTCAACGATCAAAGCTGATAATGGGAATTGATGGAACAAATTAGAACTGGATCAATGAAGATAGATGGTATAAGTGAACTTATATCCATATATACATATATATAACTATATATAACTATTTATGAAATCATATTCTCAATTTAAACAAATAAAATAAAACAACATATCAATGTAATATAGATTGAAATAAATATGTATACTTAACAAAATGCAAAATACTTACATATATTGTATGTTCATTTAATAGTATCAATGTATATAAACCCATACAACTTATATATACTTTATATATATTAAAATCAAAACCAGAAACAAATTATCCTTATATATATATACTTACATAAGAAAAATAATACTAACGTACATAACTAACATGTACTTTAAATATAACTAACAAATACATATATACAACATGTCTAAGATATGAATATACTCACGCATGCCCAAGCATAGTTTAAAACCAACCTTTAACAAAACAAATATAATACCTGTGTACAATATAATCCAAACTGCTATTTAATAAGACCCAACAGACTATGTGTAGATTAATGTGTATACCTCTTATATAATATATAACACTTAACAAGGTTATAATTACATCAAATTATTATTATAAAACATATACACAGCCGATTATAAGTATACTAATTTAACTTATACAGGTAAACAGTAAATAGTATTAATATAACCTATACGTATAACATACTACAAACATAAATACTTTATATCTATATAATATCCTTATATGTATTATATTTTAAAACTATGTATATACATTTTATTGAAATCAGGATATATTTCAGAATCAAAATACTTGTATAAATATAATATATATATTAAAACACATAATCATATAATTATGTCTACCATCATATATTAAACTCGAGTAAACTTTATATATCATTTCGTCTGACATATATTTATACCTCAAAACCAAACATCAAATCTACGTTGTATATATATATATAGCTAGTGGGTAAAGCATACGTACAACATTTGTTACAGAATCTGGTAAAATATCAAAGTAAATCCGAACCAGTAAACTCGTGACATATATATAAAAAAAAATTAAAAAAAAGTAAAATAAACAAACATAATATATATTCATACATATATATATATATATACGAACCCAGCAATCATATATAAACTATCACCGAAAAGTGCAGACTGCAAACATACTCAGACAACATACTTTATGATATTGATATAGATCAAAAGAAATATTATAAGGTAACAGTTTATTACATTATATATATATATATATTTTGTGGGCTCGAAACAAAAAAAAGTAAAAAAATTGAAATTATGTATAACTTATAAACATATATATAAACCAACAGATTATGGAGACTACATTATATATCTACAAACATATCCAAACTGTATAAACCATAAGCCTATATACTATATATATATAAATCTATATAAACTGACCTATAGTTTATGAACCGTATATATATATATAGGCTTTACAAATTCTATATTATATAGAATAAAACATTTAACAATTTATATAAATCAGCCTTTATATATAAATACAATATAAATAAACCACGGCATTAAAAATTCAACTATATATATAACATATATAGATACACTTACTTATATAAACATACCTAATAATATATAATTAGAAGAGATGGAGACTCGGCCTATCAAGGGAAAGGAGCTCAACCACATGTTAACGCTAAAAATTGAGCGCTAACACCCGGTGTGTGTAATAGAGTTGTGAAAGCACCACCCGTGTGACGGGAAAAGGAATTAAGCAGTAAAATAGCGAAAAAGCAGTAAAAGACAGCAGTTTATAGTGGTTCGGCTTGAGGTCGAGCCTACGTCCACTTTGAATCTCTTTATTACTAAATCTGGTTACAAAATGATACAATACACTTGTGAAATATGATATATTTCAATTCCTAAACACTTTCGACTATTAGCTCAAGCCTCGATGTCGAAGATCTCCTCGAATTTGTGTTGAATGCGGTAGATTTCTCTCAAAGCTTGTTGTAATGTCTTGAGTGATTGGAGTTCTTCAAATGTTGGATGAGTTGAGAATTCGGCAGAGTAATGACGCTTCAAGAAATGATCGGCCCAAAAGTCCTCTCCATGTTGAAGGTAGTGATGTATTTATAGGGAAATCTGGACAAGAAATTCTGCCAAGTCCTGAGTCGTAGCCGACTTAAGATAAGTCGTGACTCGTGGTTGGCTTAAGGTAGCTCGTGGACGACTTGTTGAGTCCAACTCGTGATTTGGTAGAAGACAAGTCCTAAGTCGTGGCCGACTTATAATGAGTCGTAAGTCGTGGCCGACTTAGCAGATAAAAGAGGCATAGGTACATGCATTGGATTTTAACTCGGTAGCTTTTAGGTCGTGGTCGACTTAAGCTAAGTCGTGAGCCGCAATTAACCTTAAGTCGTAAGTCCTTTTAATTCCTTAGGTTGGAGCTTCCCTTAAGTCGTAACATCCCTTAAGTTGTTAAGTCGTCTAGTTCTTTAAGTCATAACATCCCTTAAGTCGTTAAGTCGTCTAGTTCTTTAAGTCGTAACATCCCTTAAGTCATTAAGTCGTCTGGGTCGAAGATTTTCTGGACTGTTTCAATTCTTGGGTCGTTTAGACCTTAACTCATTGAGTCGTTCTCACCTTAGCTCATTAAGTTGTTCATGCCTTAACCCATTAAGTCGTCTAGACCCTGAGTCATAGGTCGTGAAGTATTCTGCTTGAGTCGTCCAATTCTTGAGTCGACCAGTACTTAAGTCGTAGAAAATTAAGGGTTAACATTTGCCCCTCGAAGTACACGCCTAAGTCGTAGGTCGTGTGCTTCGACTTATCTTAACTCGTGTGTGCCTTTTCGTGTTCCATTGCCCTGAGATATAAAAGGCTTGAGTCGTTCCTCCTACTTCCTTCTTCTCATTGCCTATCTCCTGAATTGTATCTGCCATTAACATTTCTTCGAGCTTCCTCAAGGCGATTTTTCCCTTTCTTTAACAATCAACCAATCACCGATCCCTGATCCTTTATTGCGTAAGTGTTCCTGCTTCCTCCTCGAACCTTGATCATCGCTAATTCGTGAATTCTCCTTCTTGTACTTAATCCATCCCCTTGTGCAATGCCTTATCGCGAATTCCACTGTATCGACAGTTCGTGAACTCGATTCCGCTCGATTTAGCTTTAGATGATTGGGGCGATGAAGATGATGGGTTACTGTGTTTTAGGCTTAACTGGTTAGATTGGCGAGGATTTGGTGATCCCAAATTGGTTTTTTGGATGATTTAATCAGTGTGAAAAATGAAAGCTTATGTTCACGGAGGGGTTAACAGGTTAGGAGGATAACAGATTAGGAGGATAACGGGTTAGGAGTTAAGGAGAAAAGTCAATGGGTCAAATGAAGTGGGATGTTAGCTTGGTCACGATTTAGCAGCCTTGTACGACCTATGAACCCTCTCGACTTAAGTCTTTACCGACTTATCCACTTACGACATAAGCTTTGAGTCGTGGACGACTTAGGACTTGGGAAATTTTACCTCACTTTGAACTGAAGCCTCTTTCTTCTTTTACACGTCTTACAACTTGAAGTACTACCGACTAAAGCATTAATGACTTAGAATTGAAACGACCTGTCATGACTTGCCTTGAAATCCTTAAGTCGTGGACGAGTTAACACTTAAGTCGTTGACGACTTAGCATTAAGCTTTGCATGAACTTTGAACTGTTGAACTTTGAATTGTTGCATTCTTCCACAGATCACTCTAACTTGCAAACTATCAATCTGTTTAATACAACATTTACAGAAAATTGGGACGAATATACTATCACTGACTGCCCACATCAAATGATAGATTAGTTAATAACAGATAATCAACTCAAATGGATTGTGTGAACGAAGCGCTTTAAATCAACATATCCAAGCAAAGTATTAAAGCAACATTGAAATAGTTAACTGAAAATGACCGGTTTGCACTAATACTGTACTTGAACTTTAAATTAACAAGTCCTGAAATTTGATAATCGATCAATTACCGACTAGCTTAATTCCAGTTGTATTTACTTGTTATCTTTACTAGTTTTGCACAACACTTCACACTATTTAGGAAACGTGCACCTTCATATTTGAATATCCAGTTTCTTGTGTAGAATGACTTCTCAGCAAGGAGATGTAACAGTCCAGACTGGAGAGTCCACTCTTATTCCAGCTCCTTTAGTCAATCCTCCAGAAAGAGCCTCTACCACTCTATCGTACAGAGTTTTTCGGCAATTGTGCACCTAGTTTGGCATTGCTGAAGCTGATGCCATTCTTCCTGAGAAAAATAACACTACTGATGTAGCGCCTCCTGGCTTTGTAGCGGTGAATCGACAAATGTGCCTGAGTGGAGCCGTTCCACCTTTCAACAACTTTCTCCAGCATCTTCTTCGACAACTGGCCATTTCCCCATTTCAGCTACATCCCAATGGCTATGCCATTCTAATGGGGTTGTGTGTGCTATTTGGAAGAACTCTTGAGCGACTTCCGAGTTTTGATGAGATTTGCTACTTGTGCTCCTTTACCAAAACCAAAGATCATCCTTCTATTACTGTCGTGAGAAGCGCCAGAAACCGTAAATTGATTGTTGGTCTTCCCAACAGTGTTCACGGGTTTTTAACTCAATTCTTTTATATTCGCTGTCCCCCGGGGTTTTATGCTGTGTGGAGGGAAGGAAGTAAGATTGTCTCTCTTTTCTTCTTCTATTCTCTGAGTTTTGTGAAGTCCGAATCACCAAGTGTTAACTTTGCTTTCTCATTTCAGCGCTCCCCCCTCCTTCTAGGGATCCCAGTCACAAGCAAACTGTGGAGAGGCTCATGGCTATACCAGTTGAAGAGCGGGACGCGAAATTTTTGTTGAAAGACGAATTTCTTCACCAGTTTGGACTTCTTCATCACTCTCGCTCCACTCAGCCTCGCGAAGTTCCCAACTCTCCTACGGAGGCACCAGATGTCCTACTTTCTGTTGAGGAACCCATACTGAAGGAATCTGCTACTGAAACTCCACTGGTAAAATGCCCCACACTTACCGATGTTGCGGGACCGTCCAGCAAACCGGCACTTGCTCCAATTATTGAAGAGGAAGAAAATCCTCGAATTTCTGAAAAGTCAGTCGATGTGGAAGTTGAAAAGGAGAGTTCTGCTGGGCACATGGTGATGACACCTTCGATGACTTGAGTGATATAATGATAACTTCTCGAGAGCTCTTTAAAGACGACATTCAAAAAGCGACTTCTCCTGTTGTTGAAGCGACTTCTACTTTGCAACAAACTACAACACCCCATATGCCTGTTGTCTCCATTCTAACACCACAGAGTGGTTTGTAGCCTGATGCGCATAGTTTACACACCACACACACTTAGGATGCTTATCACTTATACGCACTTAGCTTCTTCAATTTGAAGATTTCTAAGACTTGTTTTTCTTCAATTTCAGGTTCTTCAATGAGGCGGAGCGGATCGTACTACGACAAATTCCAGCGTCACTGAGGCCGCGATACTTATGATTTTAGGCGCTATCTTCCTTCCCGTCAGGATACCGATGAAGAAAGGGCCTCTAGAAAAGCTCGTGAGAGACGGGATTATGAAGAGCGCCGCAAAAGAGAAGATGAACAGCACTATGGGAGTAGGGACGAACGATACAACTCTTCCCGCAGAAGTGACGATTCTCAAAAAAGGAAATCTCACGACGACAAGGGGAAGAGTCACATTGTTGATGATTCTAGTAAGCGGACCAAACTTAGCGAAAAGGACACGTCTGCAATTTCGGAAAAGACTGATGCTCCCATCTCTCCTAATATTCCATCCGGCTCTCCTGCTTTAAAGAAATCTGACATCCAGGCGATCATCAGCAGACCTCAGTATCAGGTCAAAGATGCCCCTCCTATTCTTCAAAGCCGATTTTCGAATTGGTGCTTAAAAGGGGTGCGTTTTGACCTTGATTTGGTTCCAATCGATAAATCGGATATGCTGCGTAGCCTTGATGCCGTCAAACTTAATATTGAAAGGGTGTCCGGATGGCAAAAGCTTGTCGATGAGCTGCAAAGAGTCAATCGTGCGAATCTTGAAGCCATGCTGACCATGGAGAACGACAAGAAGGAAAGGGACAAAATTTGCAAGCAGCATGACGTGGAAATGACAAGTATTGCTGAAGACAACGAGAGACTTGAGACTGAAGTTAGAAAACTCAAAGACGAGCTTACTACTTCTTCTACTTCCTTTACTCAAAAAGAAGAATTACTTCAAAAGCAAGTTTGCGATGCTCATGCTGCACAACGAAATGCTGAGGACCAACTTGAAGCCGAAAAGAAGATGACAGAAATCTATCACGCCGACATCACCCAGCTACGAGAGAAGGCAAGTTCCCAGGATTTGGAAATTACGCGTTTACGAACTCAGCTGTCAAAAACTGAAAATGAGCGCGATGAGGCCATTGCCGGAAAAGAGGCAGCTGAGCAGTCGCATGAGGCGACGAAGGCCAAAATTAGTTCCACTTTTTTTGATTTCTATCTGCACAGCATCCTGGGGCGTGGTAGTCTCTCCTTTTTGGGACCAACATATGAGACCATTTTAGTCGAAGTGTGGGAAGCAATAATGGACATGTTCGGAGGTGCTGGATATGCCGAGGCGGATCTTGAAGCAAATTATTTGGATGATGAGGCGCGCGCCGCCCTTGCCAGGGGAAAAGAGCAGCTTGCTAGGGAGCGAGCCGAAGCAGCAAGAGGAGAATGTTTAGAAAAAGTGACTGTAACTGACTCTGCTCGTCCTCCGGCTTCGGTCGATCCCGAAAACATTGGCTCTAGTTCCCATTCTCCACCTCCTGCAAATGCCGATGCTAAAACCACAGCTACTGAGCCTTCCACTGCTCAGGACGAGGAGAAGACTCAAGATGACATTGAAGCTGAACAATTTGAAATCAATGTGATCAAACCAATTTCTCCAGGTAACTTCGATGTTGATCCAAGTCTAGCAGACTACTTATTTGCTTCAACCGAGTTTGATGAATTTCTCAATTGTTACTTAAGTATCAATGAACCAACATCTTTGCTTTTTCCGGAGAATACTGATTTTAACTTCTTTTCTCTATAGCGGAAGCACCGAATACTGCACAAACTTCCACTCCTCTAGTTGCCGCTCCTCCATCTTCTCAAGTTACTCCTCCTTCTGCTTCTCAACCGGGATCACAGGCAGAGAAAATTGAAGCTCTTCAAGGCCTGGATGATCCGGCCGCTTCGCAGGAGCAGAAGGCGGAGGATCTTGATGACATCGAGAAGACCCCAGAGCAGTCTCTTGATGATGACACAAAGCTTTCTACACTGCTTGCTACTCCGGGAAGCAAATCTTCTTCGAAGAGGAAGAGGAAGCGCGTCATGAAGAAGAAGAAGAAAAGTATTTCCGCTGGAGAAGATAAAGTAGAGGAAGATCCGGCTACACCTTCTCCTCCTCCTTCTCCGACCCGTCCACGCCGGGTTCCGAAATTAATCATCAAACCAGGCTATGGTACTAAGGGCGGCAAGAAGAAAGAGTGATAAGCTAGGCTCTTCTTTTCTTATTTTGCTTTTTTCTTGTATCGACCGGAGATTGTGCGGGTACCGATCCCTGCTTTTTTGAGATCTACACATGTAAAGAATTTTCACAATATTGAATAAAATAATTCTTTTACTTGTACGAATTCTTGTATATGTAAGAATGCATTTATTTCTCATTTTAGTGTAGAATAAGTGATTCTTTCTACTTGTACAAACTTTTTGTCTGTGTTTGAGAATGCATTTATTCCACATCTTTTCCGCGTGATATTGTGATGTGCTTGCGGTATGTTGCTTGGATACTACTTTCATTGTTGTAGTTTTATTGTATTATATTGCCCCTATACCACAAGTGCATTGCAATATCCTTTTGCTTTGGCGAGACTTGTACTCTTATTTTTGGAGAATAATTATTCCGTCTTTGAGGAAACAATTATTCTACTTAAATAGAGCGTGTCTCATTTTTGGAGAAGTTTTTTGTGCTTCAACCTTCGGAGATGGTCACTTCATATTTTTGAGAAGTGAATTCTCCTACGCGGTAGAGAGGGCCTCTAAAGAGGATTTTACTTAGCACTTCAATTTCTGGGGAAGAATTTTTCAAGATGAACAAGTAAATCTTCCTTGAGAATTGAAGTGTGCCTCTGAGGAGGGCTTTTCGTTATTTCTGAGGAGTAGCATTTGGACTCCGAAGAGTAGCATTATGCTTTGTGAAGTAGTGTTGTGCCCCCGGAGAGGTCTTGTGCTTCCGGAGAAGTCTTTTGTTTGTGCTTCCGGAGAAGTTTTGCGCCTCCAAAGAGGTCTTATGCCTCCGAAGAGGTCTTGTGCCTCCGGAGAGGTCTTGTGCCTCCGAAGAGGTCTTGTGTGCCTTGGGGAAGATCTTCTGCCTCCGAAGAGGGCAGTATGTGCCTTTGGGGAAGGCTTGTGCCTCGTGAGAGGGCTTGCGGTGCCTCGGGAGAGGTCATATGCCTCCGAAGAGGTCTTGTGCCTCCGAAGAGGTCTTGTGCCTCCGAAGAGGTCTTTATTTGATTGCTTGGAAGTTACTTTCTCACAGTTAAATGGATTCACAGGGCGGACGCAAGTTATTTAATTGGATGTTCATTCGCACAAACGATCGCAATTAGTTAACAAAGGCCTTGCCTCAGTGGTTCCATCAACCTTTTTGTTGAGTAGAGCATTTCCATTTATTGGCGTGCCTCCGAAGAGGGCTTGTGCCTCCGTAGAGGTCTTTATCCTCCGAAGAGTTGCGCCTCCGAAGAGGTCTTGTGCCTCCGAAGTGGGCTTGTGCCTCCGAAGAGGGCTTTTATTGATCAGCTCGCCCATGTCCCTTTGTTGTTGTCTCCGAGCCTATGTTCCTTTCCTTCGCAAGCAGCTTGTTCTATCCAATAGAGTGTACTTTTACTGTTGATTGATTCCATGGGACATGCACAAGTTATTCAATCAGATGTTTGTTTATACAAATGATCGTGATTAGTTAACAAGCGTCTAGTTCCATTTCTTTGGAAAAGTGTCTCTTTGGTGGAATCATCAACCTTTGGTGTAAAGTTCATTTTACGTTGGATTTGAATTTGGAACTTTTTGTGGCTTGAAATTTGTCTATTGAGTGATTTGTGGGGTTCACTTGGCATTGTGATGGGTAAGCTTTGTTTTAATGACCTGCAGTATTGAATCGACATTTTAGCAATACATTTAAAGTATTTACATATCGAAATAAACAGACATATTATTATAATAAAGAACACAGAATTTATAGTGGTTCGACCAAAAATTGGGCCTACATCCACTTTATAGCTCTTCATTTATCATCACTGAATTTACAATGGTTTACAATACAATCGATACATCCATAACCATTTTACAATTTCAAGCAAAGCTTTTTAAGTAAAATATGGGCACAAATGATTGCTGTTCCAGGCTCTTGGGATTGGATCTCCTTCGACAGTTGTGAGTTTGAATGTGCCATCAAGAAGTTTATTGCCTATGACATACGGCCCTTCCCAATTTGGTCCAAATACTCCGACTGCTGTCATGATCCTTTTCAAAACTAAATCCCCGACTTCGAAGCTTCGCTGACGGATTTAGAGTTGAAGTGCCTTGCAATTATTTGCTGATATGCTGCAACTCTGAGTCTAGCTTCTTCCCTTCTCTCATCAAGAAAGTCAAGTACTTCGAGTTGCAATTTTTCATTCTCGGCCTGATTGAAATGAACCCTCCTGTGCGAAGGGACTTCTAGCTCAACTGGAATCATTGCTTCCGACCCGTATGCCAATGAGAATGGAGTGTGCCCAGTTGCAGTTTTATGGGTCGTTCTGTATGCCCATAGTGCTAGTGGTAGCTTATCAACCCATCCACCTTTTGCTTTTTCAAGTTGCTTTTTGATGGTTGACTTGATAATTTTGTTTACTGCTTCCACTTGCCCGTTTGCCTGTGGATGAGCCACTACCGAGAAACTTTTTCGGATTTTGAATTGTTTGCAGAAGTCTTGGAACTCTTCGCTTTCAAATTGAGTACCGTTGTCCGTGATTATCTTCTGTGGCACACCATATCTGCAAATGATATTTTTCGTTACAAAATTTATCATCTTTTTAGAAGTAATAGTGGCCAAAGGCTCAGCTTCAGCCCATTTAGTGAAATAATCAACAGCGACAATAGCATATTTGATTCCCGACTTGGCAATTGGCAAAGGTCTGATTAGATCTATCCCCCAAATGGCGAACGGCCATGGGCTGACCATTTGTGTTAGTTTAGTTGAAGGTGCTCTTGGGATTTTTGCAAATCTATGGCATTTGTCACATTTTTTGGAGTAGATAGCAGCATCTCGATTAATATCGGGCCAGAAATACCCATACCGAAGAACTTTCTTGGCAAGTGTTTGACCGCCTGAATGATCCCCACATTCTCCTCCGTGTACCTCTGCTAAGATTGTCCTAGCTTCTTCCTTGGTTACACATCGGAGTAATGGCATTGAGAATCCCCGCCCGTATAATCGACCGTCTTGAATTACATATCTTGATGCTTTTCTTAACAGCTTTTGGCGTTCTTTAGAATTTTCTGGTAGGGAGCCATTGAGCAGATATTTTTTGATTGGGGTCATCCATGACTCTTGTTCTTGAGATACAGCCATGATCCAGTCGATATCCATATCATCAATGCTTGGAGCTGACAAAACCTCCATAGGAACTAATCCCAATAACTGAGCTTCTCCGGAGCTTGAATACTTTGCTAGAGAATCCGCTTTCATATTTTCCTCTCGAGGTATGTGGCTTATCGAATATTGATCGAAGTCATTGAGAAGTTCAGAAGCCTTCGACAAATAAGCGGGCAGATTTCCTCCTTTAGCTTGAAATTCCTTCTTTACCTGACACACAATAAGCTGAGAATCACTGAAGATTTGCAATGCTTTGATGTTCAATTCCTTTGCAATCTTTAATCCAGCAATTAGAGCTTTATATTCTGCTTCATTGTTTGTAGAAGGGAATTCCAATCTTAATGCGTAACATAACGATCGCCCTTCGGGGGTTTCAAGCACAACCCCAGCTCCGGAACAGTAATCATTTCTTGAGCCATCGACATATAACTACCATTTGGTTGGGATGTCTGCTGTAGTCTCTTCCTCTTTATCACCTTTATCTATATACTCTACGATAAAATCCGCTAAGGCTTGTCCATTGATCGCTCTTCGGGGATGATAAGTGATAACATATTGGCTAAGCTCAATATTCCATTTCAGAAGGCGGCCCGAAGTTTCAGGGTGAAATAGGACTTGCTTTAGGGGCTGGTCGGTGAGAACTTTGATAGGGTGAGCTTGAAAATACGGCCTCAATTTTCTAGAAGCAATCAGTAAACAGTAGGCGAGCTTTTCTAGTTTTGAGTAATTCATTTCTGCCCCAGTCAGTCTTTTGCTGATATAGTAGACCAGACGTTGAACTTTTGCATCCTCTCTTACCAGTGCTGCACTCAGGGCATGAGATGAAACTGCCAAGTATATGAAAAGGTCTTCGCCGTTGTTGGGCTTAGAAAGTATTGGAGGCACTTCCATGTGATAGATTAATTCATCGAAAGCTTTCTGGCACTCAGGTTTCCATTCGAAGTTCTTCTTTCCTTTCTTTAAAGCATCAAAGAAGGGGATGCATTTATCAGTGGCTTTGGAAATGAATCGACTTAAGGCAGCAACCTTTCCATTTAGGCTCTACAGTTCCTTCTTTGTTCTAGGGGCTTTAACTTCTCTTAGAGCAGTAATTTGAGCAGGATTGGCTTCAATGCCCCTAGCGCTTACGATAAATCCCAAGAATTTCCCGGACTCTACTCCGAATGAACATTTCAAGGGGTTGAGCTTCATTCCATATCTTCGGAGGATTTCAAACATTTCTGCTAAGTGGTCCATATGGTCAACTGCTTTCTTTGATTTCACTAACATATCATCGACATAGACTTCCATAGTTTTTCCAAGCTGTGATTTGAACATTGCATTAACAAGCCTTTGATACGTTACCCCTGCATTTTTCAATCCGAAAGGCATGACTTTGTAGCAGTTTAAACCAACATCTGTGATGAAGCTCGTATCCTCCTGATCTGACTCATGCATCATAATCTGGTTATACCCGGAGTAAGCATCCATAAAAGATAACAATTCGTGCCCGACTGTTCCATCTACCAGCTGATCGATCCTTGGCAACGGGAAGCAGTCTTTGGGACAGGCTTTGTTTAAATCCGAGAAATCAATGCACACTCTCCATTTTCCATTGGCCTTCTTAACCAGCACAGGATTTGAAACCCAATTTGGATATATGGACTCTCTGATGAAATGATTTTCCATGAGTCGGTCTACCTCTTCCTTTAGCGCTGTTGACCTTTCTAGACCTTGGGTTCTTCTCTTCTATTTCACAGGTGTGAATTTCGGATCAATATTCAGAGTATGTACAGCAATCTCTGGAGATATTCCACACATATCGGCGTGACTCCAAGCGAATACGTCCAGATTTGCTTTCAAAAATGATATCAGCATATTTTGGACTGCCATACTGAGTTGAGAACCCACATTTAGCACTTTGTTTGGATCTTTAAGATCAACAGGTACTGGTACCGTTACCTCCATCGGCACCACTCTATTCTCCTCTGCACTGGCTTTTCTGGGGTCCATTTCTCTCCTTGCACCACTATGCTCGCCAGTGCAGGGGCCACCCTGTATTTGCTACAAGGTTGGGCTTTTGATGCGGAGGGGAGTTGCCGCATCTTTTCCCATTTCTCTCTTCCTGGCCTCTCGAAGCTCTATAAGATAACATTCACGTCCAGCATTTTGATATCCTTTGATAACACCAACACCATTGTCTGTAGGAAATTTCATAGTTAGGCACCATGGGGCCAAAATGGCTTTGAATGCAGCTAGAGTTGGCTGGCCTAGGAAGGCATTGTAGGCAGAAAATCCATCAACAATTACAAAAGTTTGTTTCCGAACTACCCTTTTCTGCCCTTCTCCAAGTTCCACGAACAAGTCGACAGTTCTGATTGGTTGCTGCGGTTCCCCAGTGAACCCAACAATCTTTTGTGATGAAGCCTGAACGTCGGTCATTGGAATCTTCATTTGGTCAAATGTTTTCTTGAATAGTATATTGCAGGAAGCACCGCAATAAACAAGAACTCGTCTTACAATAGCTGGCCCAATTCCTGCAGAAATGACCAAGGGATCTATGGTTGGAGCTTCAATACCCAGAGAATCCCTGGATTTGAACATAATATCATCATCAGAAGTTTTCTGCTTTTTCAAGGGTGCAGCGTCTTCTAGAACAAAAACATCTTCTTCTGCTGGAGTGTATTTCAAAGCACGAGCATATCTTTCCATTTCACCACAGCTTCTGCCCGCTGGGTGTGGGCCTCCTGTAATCACATTAATAACAGGCCTTCTGGATTCATGTGCGGTAGTGCCTTTACCCGAGCCAGATGGATGAGTAGGGGGTTGTTGCCCCTGAGTGGACGAAGTTGGGTCATTCCTGTTCTTTTTAACATACTGTTGCAGTTTGTTTTCCCTCAACAACTCTTCAATTAAGCTCTTCAAGTGACGACATTCATTGGTATCATGACCGGGTTGGTTGTGAAAGCGGCAGAATTTTCCATTTCGCATAGCAGCCTTTCCAGGTTTTATCTCCACTGGTTTAGGATACTCCACAACATCTTTGGTGGCGAAGAAGATATTCTCCGGAGTGTCAGTTAAAGGAGTGAAATCTGAGGGTTTAAAGAAGCGAGGTCTCTTTATATCCTTTTGTTTCTTCCCATCATGATTTTCCCTCTTCTGACCTCCTGAATCTTTCTTAATCGAAGCAGCAATATTATTCTCCACCTTTGTTGTCACCACTTTCATTGGTGCCGGAAGATTTTTCAAGCGTATGAATTCATCAGCTTTCTTATAGAATTTGTCGAGCGAATTTGGCTCCTTCATTTTCAGCCATTTTCCAAATTCGCTTGACTTATCGATAGCCCGCATCAGATAAGTCAAAATCATTCGCGGTTCAGCGTTGTCGACTTCAGCCAGAGCTACGTTGAAGCGATTCAGGAATGACTTAATAGGCTCTCCCGGATTCTGCTCAAGACTAGACAATGACATTATGTCTTTCGCCTTTGAAGCATACAACCTGAATTGCTCTTTAAATTTTCGGGTTAGATCGGAAAACTGGTCTACGGATCGAACGGGAAGCTTGGTAAACCAAAGAAGTGCCACCCCTTCCAAATATACTGGGAAATACTGGCACTTAATCTCATCAGTTGCACTTGCGCCGGTCATGTGCCAGTCATATTTATACAAAAATTGATTTGGATCACTTGTCCCCCGATAAGCAGGAATGGTGGGAGGAACAAATTTTTTGGGAAACTCAACTTTTAAAATCCTCTCAGTAAACAGAGTTTTACTCGGCGCGAATCCCCATTCGCTCTCATCTTCATTTCTCTGCATGTTTTCTTTCATTATTTGCCGAATCATGCCAGAGAGATATTCCTCATTGTTTAATGACTTTGCGGAGTAAACTTCGGTCATTTTCTCGGAAGTTTGTCCGGGCAAGTGTTCGCGGAAAACTGGCGATGGCCTGGATCCTTCAGCTTGGAGGGGTGCCCCTTCAGCAGCACCTGATCCCCCTTGAGGAATATTTCTTCCTTCGGAGTTGTGAAGAGCATCAGCGATGTTTTCTTCATTATTTACCAGTCTTTGACTAGCCCCGAGCAAAGCACTTAACTTCTCCATCATTAGAGTATTCTGAGTTTCAATTTGCTGATACAACCCGGTCACTACAGCATCTAACTCTTCTCACGTCACTCCAATGCTGGGAGCTGCTTGACTTGGAGAAAGAGAAGTAGCAGTGTTATCGTGAGCATCTTCAGATCTGACAGTCTTGCATTTTCTTCCAAGAGCCATTATATCCAACAAACTTCTGGTTTTGAATCAGACTTTTTCAACGAACTTTTTTGAAGCAATGATGACAATCTTCCTGAGTTGGGTTCTCAGTGAAAGCACCAAAATGTTAACGCTAAAAATTGAACGCTAACACCCGGTGTGTGTAATAGAGTTGTGAAAGCACCACCCGTGTGACGGGAACAGGAATTAAGCAGTAAAATAGCAAAAAAGCAGTAAAAGACAGTAGTTTATAGTGGTTCAGCTTGAGGTCGAGCCTACGTCCACTTTGAATCTCTTTATTACTGAATCTGGTTACAAAATGATAAAATACACTTGTGTAATATGATATATTTCAATTCCTAAACACTTTCGACTATTAGCTCAAGCTTCGATGTCGAAGATCTCCTCGAATTCGTGTTGAATGCGGTAGATTTCTCTCAAAGCTTGTTGTAATGTCTTGAGTGATTAGAGTTTTTCAAATGTTGGATGAGTTGAGAATTCGGTAGAGTAATGACGCTTCAAGAAATGATCGGCACAAAAGTCCTCTCCATGTTGAAGGTAGTGATGTATTTATAGGGAAATCTGGACAGGAAATTCTTCCAAGTCCTGAGTCGTAGCCGACTTAAGATAAGTCGTGACTCATGGTTGGCTTAAGGTAGCTCGTGGACGACTTGCTGAGTCCAGCTCGTGATTTGGTAGAAGACAAGTCCTAAGTCGTGGCCGACTTATAATAAGTCGTAAGTCGTGGCCGACTTAGCAGATAAAAGCGGCAAGGTACATGCATTGGATTTTAACTCGGTAGCTTTTAGGTCGTGGTCGACTTAAGCTAAGTCGTGAGTCACAAATAACCTTAAGTCGTAAGTCCTTTTAATTCCTTGGGTTGGAGCTTCCCTTAAGTCATAACATCCCTTAAGTCGTTAAGTCGTCTAGTTCTTTAAGTCATAACATCCCTTAAGTCGTTAAGTCGTCTGGTTCTTTAAGTCGTAACATCCCTTAAGTCGTTAAGTCGTCTGGGTCAAAGATTTTCTGGACTGTTTCAATTCTTTGGTCGTTTAGACCTTAACTCGTTGAGTCGTTCTCACCTTAGCTCGTTAAGTTGTTCATGCCTTAACCCGTTAAGTCATCTAGACCCTGAGTCGTAGGTCGTGAAGTATTCTGCTTGAGTCGACCAGTACTTAAGTTGTAGAAAATTAAGGGTTAACACCACATTTCTTCTCGGCATGCAGCTAAGGAAATTGTTGTGTGTCTGGTGAAAAGCACGCAGGAGAGGAGGAAGCAAGGTAGAGCATTTTTCTGCTCTCGGCCTGAAGGATGGAGCCGCACTTGGTGGAGCAGCTGATGGTGGGAAGAGGCTTGAAGTGGGTGGTTCACGGTGTAGCAGGCGAATGGATGAGGTAGATATGTTGTTGGGGTTTTGGCTTGGAACAGAGAGAGGCGATGTGAGGAAGCCTTGGCTGGAAAGGCTTGGATTACGGCAGAAGTGAAGATGAAGAGTATTAGGTAGATGAAAAGAAGTTTTGTTTGGTGTTTTTTTAAGCAAACGAAACAGTGCAAAATTGAAATCATAAAATGAGTCAATGAACAGATTATATTGAAGAGTCACGACTTTTTCTTGGAAGATTAAAAGTTAAGTAACCGTTTATTCAACTGCTGAAAGTGAATGGTCAAGGAAAAATCAAAAAGCAAAATTTGCGGAACCGATACGGAAATCGTTTCCGTAGATTTCACTGTCTCCCAGACTCTGAAACACACAAACGAATATGTTGCAGAGATCAGCTCGACGAGACGATCAAAACGATATACAGATATCATGGTACGATCATCTGATCAAAAGTCGATAATCGGTACCGAAAATTGCTGCTAAATTATCGAAAATAAGATAAACAGAGCAATAGAAGTCGAATTTTGAAGAAACGAAATATGACGTCTCACTTAGAAGATGATTTACAAATTTTCTATAGAAAAATATTCAGGTTTTGAAAATACATCAAATATTAACTGATATAAATTGAAATAAAATTACACTAGAAAATAAACTTCCAAATTATCTGATGAAAATTTACCAGTTGCTATGTTTAACTAGACGCATTCCAAATATTGAATTTTTATTTCAAAATTTTATTGTTCAAAATTTCAAAAAATTTCATTTAAATATATTAATAAAAAAAATAAAATTATTTAAAATTTACGGGTCGTTACAAAATCTTTCGAAAGCTTACTGGGTTCACTTTAAAACATGTGGAAAATATTCTTTTAAAAACCTTTCCACTTCATCGGAAGCTACCTTTCGACTTTGTCGAAAGCTCTGCTTCAAAATCTTTAAAACACATCATTTAAAACAATAGTACCCTGCCTTTAAAACAACTCCTTAGAGAACTTTGGATTATATTTAATTAGAAAAGTCAAGTAAAACATCTAAGTCGAAAGCTTTGATACCAATCGAAAGCATTTTGAAGAGGCTGGTTTTAGAAACAGGTAGACTTTTCGACTTTGTCAGAAGGTTCAAAACAAACAATTGATAAAGAGGCGGTAACCTTTCGATTTTGTTGAAAGGTTTAAAACCTTTATTTTAAATAATTGACCTAGTTGAAAGCAACCAAGTCGAAAGCTCCATTTAGAAAGCAAGCAGGTATAAGCTTTTAGTTTATAAAACAAACATACCCAAACTTCTTTGGCAACCAAGCTTTCGACTAAGTACCTTTCTACCTTGTTCAATTCATTACGTAACAAGTAACTTGATACCATATGCATTGAAATTTGACCTTGTCGAAAGCTATAACCTTTTGACTTTTTCGGAAGGTCTGGGCCGGAAGGTTTGATGCCTAAAATGGCTGAAACATGCAAAAAGCATGATTTTCTTGTTTTTAACTTAAGAAAGATAACTTTTCAACCTGTCTTTGTTTGTCAAATTCTCATTGGTTAATAAATACTTTTTAGAAAATTGCTGCCACTAATTTCAGAATTAAATAATAATTTTATTTTATAAAATGCCCATTCTCCTTAATTAAATATATAATATATTTTAGTCTCATACCTTAAATAATTTTATATATTCATCAAAACACTTAGGAATAATCTGGAAAAATTCTAGAAAATCTATTTTAATATGTTTTCCAACATATAAAATTTTTATATCCAAATAATAATTTATTTAGCCGTAAATAATTTGTAACCCAATAAATCATTTTCTTCACTAGAAAATTAGTATAAAATCCACATAAATTCAACAAATTATGAAAATTGGAACCCATCTCTAAAATATCATTTCTGACCTATATTTAAATTTTCAAGGCATTTGGATGTCATTTATTAGGGTTTTCATATCAAACTTTTCACAATTACTAATATGAACATGCATAATTCACCAACAAACAAATATATATCTTTAATCATCAAAACATGGCATATACTTGCAAAAATATTTCGGATCTAGTCTTAAAACCGAAAAGTATAAGAAAATGGGATGGAGTAATTATTCACCTTAGCTTTGAGATTAAAAGATGTTAGATTTGATGTTGAATTATTTGATTATCTTCCTTCTCTTGAATCCTAGCTTTAATCTTTCCTTGAGAACAATAATGGTGGCCGACCTTAAGTGTTTTTAGTTTGGTATAATGAGAATGAACGTGAATTTCAATTCCTAAGGGTTTAGTGTATAAGCCTTTCCTATTTCCCATAATGCCCTTACTCATTTCCTAACACATTAGTTTATGTTTTCTCATTTTAATTTACACATTAACATGGCACGGCTACCCTTAATTTAATCAAATCTCAACCAATTAATCTTCACATTATTTTAATTCATTTAACTAATTAAATATCCTAGATAATGTTATAAAAATATGAGGTGTTACAGACTCCCCACCTTAAAGAATTTCATCCTCGAAATTACTATAAGGCATACACAACAAAACAATCATAGGTAAAACATACCATCAAACAAATTAGGGTATGCCTCTCTAATCCTGCTCTAAGTGTCTCCCAAGTACAGCCTCTTGCATCATTATTCCACTGGACCTTTACTAATCTGACTCTCTTGTTCCTCAACTTCTTCTCATCTCATTCCATAATCCGAATCGGCTTTCTAACTATGTTCAAGTCCAGCTCTATTACTAAATCTTCTAACACTGTAGGTGCTATTGTAGTCTCCGGGTCTCTAACACACTTTCTAAGATGAGAAACATGGAAAACATCATGGACTCCTGCCAAACTATTCGGTAACTCCACTTTATAAGCGAGTTTCACGATCCTCTCAACAATAAGGAAGGGTCCAACGAATCTTGGTGCTAACTTTCCCGACGTTCTAAATCTAATCACGCCCTTCATCGGTGAAACCTTAATAAACATATAGTCTCCAACAGAGAATTCCATGTCTTTCCTTCTTCTGTCTACATAATGCTTCTTTCTACACTGAGTTTCCTTCATCCTAGCTCGGATCATCTCAATCTTCCCTGCTGCTTCTTTCACCAAATCCGGAACAAGAACAAACCTATCCCTTGTGTCTAACTAACACATGGGGGTTTTGCATGATCTCCCATACAAAGCTTTAAATGGTGCCATCCCAATACTTGTCTGATAACTATTGTTATAAGTGAACTCGACTAAATGAAGATGGTCCTCCCATGATCCCCCAAAATCCAGTACACAAGATCATAACAAATCCTTCAAGACTTTGTTAACTCTTAGCATTTGCCCATATGTCTATGTATGGTAAGCTGTACTCATGTTGAGCTTGGTTCCTAATGCTTCCTATAGACTCTTCGAGAACTCACTAGTAAACAAAGAATCTCTATCACTAATGATACTACTAGGAATCCCGAGCAGTCTAACTACATTCTTCATAAATAACTTCGCCAAAATAGGTGGCATCCTAGTTGACTTTACTAGAATGAATTGAGAATTCTTAGTCAGTCTATCTACTATGACCCATATGTTTTCATTTCCTCTACTAGACCTTAGAAACCCATCGATAAAATCCATAGAGATAGAATCCCACTTCCATAACTAAACTCCCAATGGTTGAAGCTATCTACCTTGCTTCTGGTATTCAACCTTTGCTTGCTTGCAATTCAAGCATTTCTTAACACATAGACCAATGTCACGTTTCATACCTTCCCAGAAGATACTTCTCTTCATATCTTGATACATCTTCATTCCTCCTAGATGGATAGTGAACTTCGAACGATGGCATTCATTCAAAACTTCTTTCCTCATGTCTCTTACATTTGGAACACACAATCTTCCCTTCTTTCTCAATCACTCATTTTGGTCAAGACTGAAATCCTTTAAGTCATCGCTCTCTGTTCCCTCCTTTAACTATCCGATCCATTTAGCCAAAACTGGATCCTCCTCTTATTGAGAAGCTATTTTCTCAATCATTACCGGTCGAACTTCTAAGCAAGACAATATAGCACTCACTGCACTAGAACCTGCCTCAGATCTATAATGCGCAGTACAAGCTGATAATGCTTCCAAACCTTTCCACTCAGTAATCACAGCCAATACTACATTCTGATTTTTCATACTAAGTGCATCCGCCACCTTATTCCATTTTTCGGGTGTTTACTCAATTCCAAAATCATAAGCAGCAATAAACTCCCACTATCTCTACTGTCTCATGTTCCGCTCCTTCTCAAAGAACAAGTACTTCAACAACTTATGATATGTATAAAGCTCAAATCGCTCTCCCAATAGATAATGCCTCCACACCTTTAAAGAAAATATTACGGCATCTAACTCCAAATCATGCATTGGATACCTAACTTCTTATGGTCTGAGCTGTCTAGAAGCATAAGCAATCACTTTACCAATCCGCATCAACACAGTTCCCAATCCAGTTCCACACACATCAGTATAAACAACCAAACCTTCATATCCCTCCGTAACCACCAACACCGGTGCATGGGTCAATAAGTGTTTCAAGCTCTAGAATGCTTCCTCACACTTATTAGTCCATAAAAACTTTGCATCTTGTAACACCCCGCATTTTTAGATAATTAAATAAC
This sequence comes from Allium fistulosum, assembly GCA_030737815.1. Taxonomy (NCBI): domain Eukaryota; kingdom Viridiplantae; phylum Streptophyta; class Magnoliopsida; order Asparagales; family Amaryllidaceae; genus Allium; species Allium fistulosum. Next base: position 529,812,113 of record CM060908.1, on the reverse strand, counting down.
CAAAATAATTATTAAACAGTGAAAATGAGCATTTTTGGAATTTATTAGAATTTAGCTACAGGAGTTGGACCATTAGGTCCGTGGCAATTTTCTGATCAATTTCCATATATAACATGTCGAAATCCGAGCTAGTATGGAGAAGTTACGAGAGAAACAAGAAATTAGAATTATATTAGAAGAAAAAAATATACGTATGCATAGGTCGACCAACATCAGGGTCAGGTCGACCTATGGGTCGACCCCCAAAGAGGTCAGGTCGACCCGCCTTTGTTACTGGATCAAGAATTGGCCAGTACGAGCCGAAATTTCGTGAGTCCGTTTTTCGTGAAATCCTGTGTGTTCGTGGTTGCATCCGAGTGTCCCTAGAGATCCTATGACGGGGTTTCAGCAGATTCAATCTTCAAATCCAACGGCCTATGTAACGACCGGCCGTTTTACGACCCCCGAAAATCAACAATAATACGTTCACTGTATGGAGTGCCGAGCAATCGAGTGCCAGAAATACCAAGTTGTTGGGGTTTAAAAAGAAAAAAGATAGAAGAAGAAATAGAAATAACAACAACACAGAATCTGACAATTACAGTAGAACAAAATATAATATACAATAAAAGCATTTTATACATAGGAAAACTGTAACGGTTAATATACATATAAATTATCAGAGTACAATCATCAACATATAAATCTGGACAGTTATAATAACTTGTTCCGAAATGCTGAATATATAGCCTACAATACACAGTGGAATATAATTAAATACGTGTAATACGTCTCAGCCATCCAGCTCGTCTCTTGAGCTCCAAAGCATCTAATCTAAATTCTGTAATACTTGGTCTGACCCGAGCATTACAATAAAGTAACACCCAAGTTAGACTGGAATCCAGCGTGAGTAAACACACTTAATTTGAATTACTTAAGTTATCGAAATCCTTTGAAATTCCATGGTAACTCGTAAGACCGCGCCACATATACACGATGGGATTTTATCTTACGATAGCCAAAACACTTTTATAGAAAAGATCTGGTGATATTATAAAAGTGTTTAAATACCTATTACAATAACCAAATTTGTTAAATCAATTTAATTCCAGCATATTGGACTCTATAATCAAAACCGTAAAGTTATGTAATGATTATTAAATCGAAGTGGTTCTGGATAACTCTGATATCCGATCCCGGTCTCTTCGAATCCAGGCAACAAAATTTTAAATGCCCAAGTCTATTTAAATAACAACTCATATTCAGGTATCAACGTTCACACATGGCAATTTATTACATATGTTTTTTTTCCAATAAAACGTGTCAACGTTTTATTCCAAATATCTCAATTCGTTTAGCTAATTAATGGCATAGGCAAAAATACTTGAAATAAATATTCAAGAGCAATGAAGCCAACATATATCGTTAACTTAATTTAACGATAAATAATTAATATTAACTAATTCACAATCAAGATTTAATCAACTGAAATTAACTGGATGTACTTATATTTTTAATCTGCATTAACGATAGATTAAAGAAGTTATAAAACGTTTTATTATTAGTTAATTAAAAACAAAACAATCTATTTAACAACTAATTAATTAATTAGCATAAGATTTAAGTCAAATAAGAATATAATTAATTACTCATGTTAATTATGTAATATAATTAAACTTTAAATTACGAAAAAATTAATAACATTAATTATATTAAAAATATGGGTAATAGGATTCCATTACAAAATTTATCATATTGATTTGATTTTTAAAATGGAAGAGAACATAATTTTTTTTAAAGGTTAAAAGATTTTAACATAAACTTATTCAACTCCCTTTTAAAAAAACAATGCCCGGCCCAAACATGTTCGGCCCAAAAAAATCCAACCCCTCCTTTCTTTTATTTCCCTTTCCCTACTTCTCTTCTCCTTTTTCTTTTTTTTTCTTTCATTTTCTCAAACCCAGCTATGCACGCCTGGATACGTGCATCTGCACACCAACGCCGACCATCAAATCACGCCGCCGACCATCTATGCAAGTCACCCTCGACCACCTCAACTCGATCGATCACCCAAAATCGTGGCTTAGACTTCAAATTTTAAATGAACCCTACGACCACGAACTAAATGAAAATATTGCCCATTCAACCACCTCGTCACAGTGCCTCCGACCTTTTCCACCTCCCAAAAATTTTCCTAAGCTTCACCGTCACACTCTCTTCCAATCCCCCATGGACTGCCCCTTCCCAGTTGCCCCACAGCGTTGCATTTACCTCAAACTCGAGACCTAACCAAACAACCTCTTAAACCATACTTTGCCCATGACCGGCCACCCCGAGCGTCTAAAAATCGTCGAACTATTTTTCCTGCACCTCCCACCACCCAAGCCTCATCCATGTCAAATCACACGTCACAACATCAACTACTTCGCCTGAATTTGACCAAAATCCAAATTCCAGTCATCTTTAATTTTCTCCTTCCACACACGCTTTAAAATCACCAAACCACCTCTAAAATTCATGATTTCAGTAACAAACACGCTCGTATAATCAATTGATTAAAACATGATATTCAAATTTCATTCATTTCAAAGTTGTTTACCGTACATAATATTTTTCTTCCTCTATGCTTAATGGAATTGAATGAAATAAATTTTAAAACAATCTACGCTCAAAATCAAACTACTTTTGTTTTGGAATCAAAGCCTAAATCTAAAGGGATGAGAAGATATTGATGTTTGAATACAAACGTTTACTGTTTTAATCAAATAAAAATGAACAGATTAGTTCCTTTAAGAAGAACTACAGTGTTTTAATGGCTGACCATGCTCGAACACAACCTCACTTTCACATATTTGTAAAACACATCAAATATACCCTTAGCATTAAAACATAAACACAGTTATATCCATATATATAATAATCAGTAGCAAAGGTTAAGATGTTTGCTCACTGTTTCAAAGAGATGGTAAACTGCTGGTTGCTTTGTTTTGCTCTACTTCAAACTTTTACTGTCCTTAATCCTTTTTATGTTTTCTATGGCAGATCCTTTTTTTTCTCTTCTATGAATATGAGCAAGGAAAACACGGCCAAGGATGTAAATATATAGGAGAAGATGGGAAAAAGCAGTGAAGTAGGGTGACTGTGCTTTTTCATGTTATAGCCTTTACATTTTTTTCTTTCCTTTTTCTTTTGTCTTGATTTGGTTTCATATGAAGGCTGATTTGATTATATAAGTTGATTTTCTATTTTATGTGCTTGATTTGATGTTTTGTATGCTTGAATTTAATTTTTGTCATGATGATGTTCCCCCATGTATATATATATGCATTCATATATATATATATGTATGTATGTATGTATGTATATTTATATGTATACTAGTTAGACCATATATTTTTCATGCCTGTCTATTTTCATGTTCACTTATTTTTATAATAATGTGTGTGTGTATATATATATCTTCACATATATACATTTATTTGTTATCATTAAGTTTGTACTTCTTTGTATATATATATATATATATATATTTACACATTCACTATTTCATATAACATATATACATATACATATACTTATGTATATTTTGTCATTATATATATTTACACATTATTCCCTATTTACACATACATTACTTCATATGGACACATATATACATATACATTTACATATATACTTATATATATTTTTAAACATCATAGAGCTTATATATATTTATATATATATATATATAAATCTACCTATATGGATATTCCATCTTAAATTTTAATGGTGGATTATATATATATATATATATAATTCACCATATCTAGAAATTTATAATTCAATATTTAATATGGTTTTTAACAATTAATATATTCAGGTATTTTAAACTTCAGAAAATTTACCTATTCGACTTATAAAAATTTATATTCCAATAATTAGAATTAGTTAATTGCCCAATATCCAATGGCCAAAATGTCATTACATTCCTCCCTCCTTAGAAATTTTCGTCCTCGAAAAGGAACGAAGCGAGAATTTGAATTTTGATGTATATTATTAAAATATATCATTCTTTAAAACATTTAAAATCTTTACTCTTTTATTATACAATTTAGAATACATATAATTTAAATTACATAGTATTACCAAGCTAGTTTGACCTTAATTTTTTTTTATAACTCGATGTCTTAACAAGTCCATCTTTGTTCTTACAGAAATTTAGTCGTACGTTGATCAGGCATAGGACTGAAAATCTATAAGTACTTAGTAGACCCGTTTCAACACCTAGCGAAAATACTTGAAAATCCTTTTTCAAAATGATATGGAAATTATCACCCCCCTTTCCCACCATGGATCGCAGTTAGCCCGATGATTGCATCGCCATCCCGGCGAAATTATAAGAAAACCGTAGGTATCGACACCTCTCAACTTACACCATAGGAACAACACAGTCCGCAGCTACACAAAGGTTGCGTTGTTATCACAGCAAAACCGTAAGTAGTCTGTAGGCAATCTCTGCCCCTCGAATTACGCTATCAAACGAAACTATACCACATAGATCGCACGCTACAAAAAGGTTGCGTCACTATCTCAGTGAAACCAAACGTAGACTTTAGGCAATCGCTACCACCTGAACTACGCTATGGAACCAAACCACATAGATTGTAATCTACCGATGTTACGTTCCTATCCCAACGAAATCAAACGTAGAATGTAGGCAATCACTGCCTCTCGAATTACGCTATGGAACTGTGATTGGTCGCAGTTACACAAAGGTTACGTTGCTATCACAGCAAAACCCAACGTAACTGTAGGTATCAACACCCCTCAATTTACACTAGCCAACAAATGATCACTAGGAACTCATGAGTTTTGTACGGAATTCTTCTTGGACCCTAATTCTCATTGAACCCACCTTGTGGATTCCTAGGCAGAACCACCTAGTGGATCTCCTACTCTAAGTTTAGACTTTTGTGGGGGTGCCTTTCCATACTTTTGGTTCCGAAACATATCATACTATATATACATATAGTACCTTCCAAATCATACTCTTTATATGTATCACATATAAACTTTATCTATATAAAATCGATACCTTCAAAATCGATAGTTTTTAAATTTGGTTTACCCAATTTCCCAAAATTGACTATTTGCCAAAATCAAAAGTCTTAAAAAAATCAATAGGTTCCAAAACTATTTCAGTTTCATTCTCATATACATATAAAATCATTCCTTTCAACTCGAATAATTTTCGGATCAATGATTTCTGAGTCCACCTCATACTTATATAACCCCATTTAGTATTTCAAATATCTTTAAAAATCATTTCTTTTGATTATAAATTCAATAAGGGGAGTTTGAATATATAACTAACATATATAATCTCACTTATGCCAAATCAAATTTCCAAGTTTGATTACTTTCAAAGTTATTAGTAACATTTCTTACTGCTTATAAAGTAAGTTTCACTTATAATAACTATTCAATCTTCATTTTAAAATCATTATATTACTCAAAATATACTATTTTGCTTCAAAATCCTTTTTTCCCTTAATATCTTGATTTTGGTTCCAATTCAAAATTGCTTCGAATTTCTATTTGGGTTATAACTTCAATTTAACCCAATTTGTTTTTAAATCCATGTTTTAAATATAAACAATTTCCACTCTGACCAGTTTGAATTTAGAAAATAGCTTGAATAGTTTTAATATGGTTAAATAGTTAATATAAGATGGTTTGAGCTTTAAAAATGGTTTGTATAGTAAAGTAGCTTGGAAAATCAAAATAATCTGAATATTTAAGAAGATAGATTTAAAACAGCTTACATAAAAAAAATTATTTGAAAATAGTTTCAAAGTCAAACTAATTCAATTCCCAATCTTCCAATTCAAATCAATTTCAATTTCTACATTAGTAATTAAGTAATTGTAATTTACGTTCAAACCCATATAAAAAGTGACCTTATATAAGATCGTATTTCTACAAAATATTTCACAACATCGATAGACTACAACACTATTAAGTTCAAACATTACATCCCTTTATCCATATAAAAAGTCTTACAAATGGTCATAAATCTAGACGCCTTAACAACTACCTTGGGGTTTAGAAAAGACCAGAGCCCTACTTATATTACAACATACCCTACCCGCCATCTCTCACCACTCCACATCCTTCATAAAAACTTTCTTAAGGACTTCCTATCAACTCGCCAAAACCGTCCGTGCAATCCGTAACAGGGTGTCCCCACTTATTGCATTTCCCACAAAAGAACTTTATACTCCTATCTTCCTGGATAATTATCACACCTCAAATGGGGCGTTCCACAACTTGCTCTTTCTTCCGTCTCTTGCGACAATTCCTAGCGATGTGTCCCATCATTTTACAATGGTAGCAAATGGTTGATCCGTCGACTGGTACCATGAATTTATGTTTCATCTTCCTCACCTTAGGGCAATGGTTTAGAAAATGTCCTTTCTTATGACACTAAAAGTAAAAAATCTAAGAGCGAAACCGTTTGACTTCCTCATTCTTTTCCTTTCTTGGTTTACTGCACTTTGCTACGTAATGTCCTTTATTGTGAGATCTATACCGTATGACATTGTCATAAGGACCTAGTCCAGTCCTTTCCCTAACCCGTTTATCATGTTCCATTATTTCTTCTTCCCGTGCCTTACGTACAGCAGCTCTCCACTCCCTATGCCTTGCCTTCCATTCTTCTTGTAACAACCCGCATATTTTGCGATTGTATATTTAAATGTTGAAATTTGAATATGGCATCGTTAGTCGGATTAAAGTCCGAAATGCTACTTTTTGTAAACAGTCGAATTAGGATCGAGACCCCTTCCATTGAGTCCAAAATGCCGTTTTTGACCTTTTTGAGTATAAACATCGATATGTTTAGAGTTGAGTAGAATTTTTCTATTTTTCTATTTTGGGATTTGGGTTTGGGTTTCAGCCCACTATTCCAACATGATACCCTAACACCTCCTCCAACTCCTCTTCATTCATTTTCATTTCCTAACACTTTCAAGCTAAAAGAAAAATGGGGGAAAGAAAGGGAAATTAGAATTCCTAAACCCTAGATTACTAGGAAATTCTAGATTCAAGCTCCAAAATCAAAGAGAAGCTTAGGTAAGCATCCTCTTCATCTTCTCCATCTCAATTCCTCTATAATTTTTAGAAATTCATAAATCCTAACTTAGGAAATATTTGCTTATGAGCTTAGATTGGAGCTTCTTGAGTTGAAGTTGAAGAGTGGTTGATCTTTCCTGTTTAAAAGCTTCTCACTTGTTGTTTTTGGGTTTAAAGGTGAGTTTTTGAACTCACATTTATGTCTATAACTTTGATAGTTGTTAGGTATGAATTCCTAACTCCTATTACATGTTCATTTGCTTTTGAATTGAATTGGATTGGTGAATTTTCCAATTTTTGGTATTTTGAAGTCAAAATCTATGAAAATCCTTATATGGATGTTTAGACATGATATTTGGAGTGTATTGATGTGTTTATAGGGTTGGGTTGTCGTTTGACATCGATCTCTAGCCATCGTCGCTCACTCCTTTGCATCGAATTTGATTTGACCATCAATGGCCTTGGCAAAAAATTGGTTGAGCTTCATCTCATACGTCTGGTAATAAGCTCAGACGTCTAATGCTATGGGAATAAAATTCTAGTCTTTTAGCTGAAACATCTGATCTTACTTCCCAAGCGTCTGGGCAATCTGGAAGAAAATTCCAGAGCTTTAGCTCAGAGGTATGGGATAACCACCAGACGTCTAGAGCTGCTTATTTCAGCCAACTTACCTGTTTTGAATGGATTTCCATTTTAATCGATTTTTGTTGATCTGATTAGTTGTTGTCATTTATTATCGACTTTGATGACTTCTTTTCGGATTTTTGGGAATATCCATTTGATGGATTTGATATCGATTTCTATGGTTTTGATTCACGTCATCGAATGTGAATTTTTGGTGATAAATTGTTTCTACAATCATTTTTGTGACTTGTCACTTTTAAAAATACAAAGGTTTATATACTAGTAGTAAATATTCAAACGCTTTCACAAAGATGATTTCAATACCATTTTTAATACAACACTCGTTTTTAAATCCGTTTTCCAATCTATTAGTATATACAAACATTTACCTCATTCGTACGAGAAATCTAATTAAACGACTTAGCAAAACAAGTGGTATGAAACGCTTGCGTTTACTTCGTCGGTTAATTCTTAGACTTGTTCGATTGAAATCTTGTGACAATTTTTGAGTGGAAATCTACAATTTGTTCGTAAATATTAAAGTTAAGCTAGTGGTTATAGGACATGAAGCTAAACTCATTTATTTAATAGCTTAGTGTAATCTACACTTTTATTGATTAATGGTGATCATTTTATGGTTTAGACTAGCGATACGCGATGTCTCTTTGTCCACGTGGGGGACTGTATCTCGTTTTATGGAGCTTCGTCTCATTTTTATGGGATAACGACCCTTGGTCTTTTGACCGTTTGTGGAGCTCCGGCTCAAATTGGTGGGGTAGCAACCCATGGCCTTCAGGCCATTTGTGGAGCCTCGGCTCAAACTTGATGGTTAGCGACCATGGAATAGCGTTCCATTTGTGATGCACGTGTTGGTGAGTTTTCATGCTCCCGTTTGTGACAGGCCTCCCCCTTTGTGTTTTCTTATCTGGATTTCTGATTGATGATTTCTAGAATTTGTATTTCACCAATTTTTGCGATTGGCATTGATATGTTTTGTCAATTTTTGGGATTTGGTGAATAAGTTAAAGAATATGACATTCTTTTTGGGTGTTTGAGTAGATTTGAGATATTGTATGATTTTCGTTGTTAACAAATATTTACTTGTCACAGTATAAACTTATTGTTATCATACATTTCTGTTATATCTCTTATCCTTTCTCATGTTATATGGTATTTATAGCTAGACTGGTCCGTTTATTATTTCTCTTCTTAAATAATACTCGGGTCAGACTGGGGTATTACAGGTGCTTCCACTTGACTTCTTAGCAGGGATAGCTTCTGACTTTTGGCTAACTACTTTAGCTTAGTAGTTTTTGCTTTTATACATTTGAGTTTGAGACTCCTTGATGTATACATATTCTTTTTCTTTGCACTTGTACCTATTCTTTTATGATGTAGTGGATCTTGTATGACCATTATTTTGATGTACACTTTTATGTGTTATATTCATATCTGTTTCGGCCTTTGTGTTATGAATATATGTGACTGATTTGTGTTATGCTTATTTTTATATTTTTTTCCAAAGCCCACATAGCAACTGTGTAGTAGCTTTGAGTTTGTATTTGATATGTCGGATTTCATCTTGAAACGGAATGCAAGTCATTTTATCTGACATATCGGTACTCACACAAAGCAATTACATAGATGGTCGCTCCTCAACAGCCTTATTCTTCGTGCTAGTCGACGGCATTACCCCGTAGTGTTCTTGGCTAGTGTGAGTATAGAGGTGGGGCATCACACTTCTCTTGTTGCCATCTTTTACAACTTCTACTAGATTCTAGTAGGACTTCCTAACTTATAATTAAAACCTCGATTAGTTGAATTTTTAGCTTTTATTCTTATTTGCAAATATTCCTTTATTTGTTCTCGGTCATTTTTTTATAATTTCATCCACTAATTTGATAATCTGGTTCATTTTAATTTCCTGAATTCAAAACCCATTTTATTTCTATAACGACCCGGAATTTTCGACCCCGAAAATTCGACACTAATAGGTTCATTGTAGAAGTGCCGAGCATCCGAACGCCGAAAATTCCAGATTGTTAGGGTTAAGAAGAAAAGAGGTAGAAGAAGAAACAGAAAACAAAACATAGAATCTCACATTCGCAGCGGATTAAAATATAATATCAAATAAACAACATTTACACAAGAAAAGTTGTTACTGTCAATTTACAGACAATATATCAGAGTACAATCATTCACAAATAAACTGGACAGTTATAACAACTTGTCCCTGACTACTATCAATACAATCTCAATATACAGCGGAATATACTCCATACGTTCCTGCCTTCCAGCTCGCCACCTGAGCTATAGAACGTCCTTACCTGGAAATCTGTAATACTCGGTCTGACCCGAGCATTACATTAAAGTAACACCCGATTCAGGCTGGAAACCAGCGTGAGTAAACCCATTTAAATTGAAATACTAAGGTTGTAAAACATCTTTGAAAGCCAGGGTAACTCGTACCTCACTACGAGTTTTAAATCATTCTGTATCAAAACACTTATTTCACAAAACAATATCTAAGTACCGTTACTTAGTTTAAATGGCCAAGTTTGCTAAATTTATTCCATTCTAGCTTATTTGATTCTATAATCAAATCTATAAAGAATTATATATTACTAATCGAAATGGTTCCGGATATCATTGATATCCGATCCCTGTCTCTTCGAATTCAATACCATCTTTTTAAGCTAAGTTGTTTAAGTTAAATAATTCAATTAAACTTCAGAACAACATATTCACAGAATAATTCATCACAGATCGATAAATTACATTATCATAGTTCAACCCATTTCATATCACAGAACATCGTAATTTATCAGACTAGAGATATTAATCACTCCAAGCATTCAATACAGTTTAATCATTTAATCATTCACATTAATTAATTAACCTTTAATTACATACATTAATTAATGATCCTTTAATTACTTACATTAATTAATTATCCTTTAATTACATTAATTAATTATCCTATAATTACTTAAGTTAATTAATTAATCCTTAATTACTTAAGTCCTAAATTAATCGAAGATAAACCATTATCTTAATCATTTACTTTATTATCATTTAAAAGAATCTGGTTAGAAAATTGTTTTAAAACTTGTTTTATTTTACTTTTAAAACGTGTTAATACTCTAGTGTACAGACCTGAGTAAATCCTTATACTAACCCGATACAAAGCCCCTTCTTTATTTATTTTTTCTGTTATGTTTTAAATTTTAAAAACTGTGAACATGTTACAATCCAAGCCTAAAGCATACTCAAGCAAATCCCTCGCTTCCCCGGGACAAAACCCGAGACCACTTCTTCTATCCCAAACTCAACAGCAACCAAAATCAAACCTTCGATACACACTGACACAAGTGCACATGCACGCCTGATCCAACCACCTTCGATCAACGTTCCGATCGCTAGCAAGTCGTCGACCACCTCGCCTAAGCGTCCAACCACCCAGATCCTAGAATTGATGATGATGTCAAAATCGAGCAACCGGACTACCTACTGTAACCAACCTCGATCGACAAAATCGCCACTCCTCGACGATAACGACCACCAGAATCAACGCCGCCTCGTCCAGAGCTGCGTCACGACAGAACGCTCCGATCCTCCCAGTCTGATCGCCTCCGGCCATCCTACGACGATGCAGTGCTCACGAAAACATCGACGTCCAAAACTACACGCAAAACCCTAAATCATCGTCGACCATCCACCACGACCAACTAAAAATCAATCCTCCATTTTTCCGATGATCCCCAAGACTCCAGCCTCCTTCAGTCTTGATCACGACGAACATCACCACGCCAATCGCCAGAAATTGACGAAAATGCAAATTCCGTTCAACTCGTAATTTCTCACGATTTACTAAACTAAAAATCTTGATTTTATTTTTAAAATTCATGGTTTTTGAAATAGAGTTAGGTGATATAAGTGAAATTTGAAATAGTGATACTCGAATTTGACAAGTTTTAGAGCTTTCACTGTATAACTTCTTCTCAGTCAAAACTACTTGTTATTTATACCTAAAAGTATTTTTAAAATTAAGATCTGGTAAATTTAAACTCATTTTGTTTAAACATCAAAGCCTAAAAAGAATTAGGGGATGAGATTTTTGTATTTTTGAACTTGATTTAAAAACCTGTAACTAAGAACAGAGCCATACATTCATATGTATAAACATGCACACTCAAACATTTGCAAATATAAAGACATGCATTGATAATTTACATCCATACAAACCTTTTTCACAACATACTTCAAGTATGAAATCAAGATATAAACAGATTTTTAGATTTTTAAAGGGTATTTTACTCATTGTTTAACATTAGAACAGAGAACAGTGTCTTGCTTTGAAAAACTGCTAGTTTGATCTTTGAACTGCAACTTGTTTTGCTTGTAATTAGTTGAGTTGATCCCGAGTCTAGCCTTGCTTAAGTTTAAAAACTTGGTGAAGTTGTTGTTTGGGTTTCTTTATTTTGATTCTGGTTTTAGTTTTTAGAAAGAAAGAAAAGAGTTGAGAAAATAAAAATGAGTGTAACTCTATACAGCCTTGTTTCTAAACAATTTATATTTCAATTTAAAATGAAACCATACCACTTGTCTTTGCATGCTATACAAAAGCTACAAATGTAAAAAAACCAATATTTAAATATATTTTTTAATTATATATTCTTATTTTTACACTTTCTTTTATTTATATGTATATAACTCAAAGAAAACAATATAAAACTTATTTTTTAATACTAACTTCAAGCTTAAGCCATTTATACTTTATACTAGTGCTTAAAAATATAGAATTTGAATCTAATTTATTTTTAAGATATTCATATAGAATTTCAAATCATAGTTTTATTTACAATCTACATATATAAATAAACAATAGAAAGCATATTTAATTGATTTGAAAATATAAGTTTTGCAAATTTAAATCATGTAAGAAGATTATTAAATCAATACTTATATCCAGATATAAGTATTCATTAGAATCTTATTTGTTCAACTTATAAATCAGTATTTCTAATAATTTAATCTAGTTAATTATCAATTAACAGATGTCTAAAAATCTGGGTTATCACATTCTTCCCCCCTTTAAAACTTTTCGTCCTCGGAAAGGAACGAAGCCAGAATTTTATATTATACTATAATTACTATTTGAACATTTTTAACTCTTAACTCCTTTTATTTAAATTTTTAAAACACTTTAAAAATCTACATAATATTACCAAAATAGCTTAATAAAAATACTTTTTTATAACTCGATGTCTCAACAAGTCCATCCTCGTTCTCACAGAAATTCGGTCATACGTTGATCAGGCGTAGGACTGAAAATCTATAAGTACTTGGTAAACCCTTTTTCAACACCCAGTGAAAAATACTTGGAAAATATTTTTGGTGAAAATATAGATAACATTTTTGAAAATAGAGGAAACATCTTTGGTGAGAATGCTCTGGAAATCATCACCCCCTCTCGTCGCAGTTAACCCGATGATTACGTCGCAATCCTGGAAAAACCGTAGAAAACTGTAGGGACTCCGCGCCCCTCGACTACACCATGAAACCCGCCACAGATCGCAGCTACACCCGGGGTTACGTTGCCATCACAGCAAAAAACCATGTACCCGTAGGCATCAGTGCCCTCGAATTTCGCTGCTAAATGAAACTTCTCCACTCCTACCATATATCGCAGTCTACCGATGTTACGTTGCCATCACGGCAAAATCAAATGTAGACCGTTGACACTCACCTCCACATGATTTTCCCTATGGTCCATAGTAGATCACAGTGACGTCGAGTTACACTGTCGTCACAGCATAACCCAAATGCCTCTGTAGGCATCAACGCCCTCGACTTTCGCTACCCACATAATCCTCAAGAACTTCAGTTTGTCCGGACTTCCTCCAAGGATCCAATTTAGAACCTCCCCCTTAGGGCTCAAGGCAGAACCACCCCGTGGATCTCCTAAGAAGTTCATTTCAATGGGAGCACCTTTTTCCCCAGAGCCAATCTCAAAATACTTTATACTATACACTTATAGTATCTTTCCAATCATACTCTTTATGATTCACATAAATCTCCTTTACGCAAAATCGATATCCCAAAATCGAAAATTCTCAAACTTGGCTTTCCAAAATCCCATTTTCCCCAAAAATCAAAAGCTTTTCAAAATCAATGGGTTCCAAAAACTCTTTTCCCATCATAAAATCATTTATATATACATAGATATATATAAGTTTATTCCTTCCAACTTGAAAAAATCTTTGGATCACTTCATACTTATATAAATTCCATTTTTATACTTCAAATGTTTTCAAAGATCACATATTCTGGTTATAATTCTAATAAGGGTATGTCAAAGTAAATAAACACCCAAATTATCTAAAACATCCATCAACAGCATCCATTACCAATTTCCCAGAACTCAAACCCGTTTTGGGATCACACATAACTACCTTTTTAATTCAACCCATTTAACTTCCCTAAGTTAAATCTCAATTTCATCTTATCCAATTAACCTTACTCAATTTGAATTCCATTTTGAATTTCAAACTTCTTATCAATATCCCTTCCCACTTATAAGTTCAAAAACTTATTTCTCTTTTAGTTTTTACATCACTTTTCAGGGGAAAATTCAAAACTCAACACTTATTGTTTACTTCCAATCAACCTTGTATTATGTATATCTACTTATATATACATATTTATTTTCTTTGCACACCAAGTCATACTTTCAATTTTAAACCATTCTTATTTTTAATTCAATTTATTTTTAAAAAACATCTCTTGTTTTAAAATAAGATTTCTGCATTCAAAAATATTATGAATGATATTATTTATTATATCTTTTAACACTTTGAAACAATTTCAAATTTTCTGTACTTGGATTTTAAAACTTCACAATTTAAATCCATTCCAATTTACAAGTCATACTTATCTAAATATTACTTCCTTAAACATTCCATTCTCCTTTATCATTGTTTTTTAGAAAAATAAACATCCCTTTATTTAGATGCAATACCCAATTTATGATAATTATCATATCTAGAAATCATACACACCATATATTCCATAATCATTTGCTGGAAAATCAAATCAAGGTAACTTATTTCAATACTTTTAAAAATTCATTTAAATTTCCAGGATTTAATTCATTTTTTTGAATCTATTTCTAGCTCACTTATCTTCATAGTTAATCCTTACTCAAATTTCTGTTTGGTTGTTATTTCTAATAACACTTCATTCTTATTGTTTTATCCCAATAATCAACAACCAATTACCTTAATATATATAATAATTAGAAAAATTATTGCTTTATATATCGAAATATAAGCTTATATAAAAATCATTCATTTTTAAAACCATTTTTTAAATCATTATATAAGAAAATAACAAGTATGCTCTCATATAATATACTTAACTCATTCTAGGGTATTACTGACCCTATCTCGTTGAGTAAACCCACCAGAGCCAAGGTTCTCGCTTAACCTTCAGCTCTGATACCAAATGTAACGACCCAGAATTTTCGACCCGAAAATTCGACACTAATACGTTCACTGTAGAAGTGCCGAGCATCCGAACGCCGAAAATTCCAGATTGTTAGGGTTAAGAAGAAAAGAGGTAGAAGAAGAAACAGAAAACAAAACACAAAATCTCACATTGGCAACGGATCAAAACATAATATCAAATAAACAGCATTTACACAACAAAAGATGTAATTGTCAATTTACAGACAATATATCATAGTACAATCATTCACAAATAAACTAGACAGTTATAACAACTTGTCCCTGACTACTATCAATACAATCTCAATATACAGCAGAATTTACTCAATACGTTCATGCCTTCTAGCTCGCCACCTGAGCTCCAGAACGTCCTTACCTGGAAATCTGTAAAACTCGGTCTGACCCGAGCATTACATTAAAGTAACACCCGAGTCAGGCTGGAAACCAGCATGAGTAAACCCATTTAAATTTAAATACTAAGGTTGTAAAAACTCTTTGAAACCCAGGGTAACTCGTACCTCACTACGAGTTTTAAATTATTCCATATCCAAACACTTATTTCACAAAATAATATCTAAGTACCGTTACTTAGTTTAAATGGCCAAGTTTGCTAAATTTATTCCATTCCAGCCTATTTGATTCTATAATCAAATCTATAAATAATTATATATTACTAATCGAAGTGGTTCCGGATATCGCTGATATCCGATCCCAGTCTCTTCGAATTCAATACCATCTTTTTAAGCCAAGTTTTTTAAGTTAAATAATTCAATTAAACTTCAGAACAACATATTCACACAGCAATTCTTCACAGAACGATAACTTACATTATCATAGTTCAACCCATTTCATATAACAGAACATCATAATTTATCAGACTAGAGATATTAATCACTCCAAGCATTCAATACAAATTAATCATTTAATCATTCACATTAATTAATTATCCTTTAATTACTTACATTAATTAATGATCCTTTAATTACTTACATTAATTAATTATCCTTTAATTACATTAATTAATTATCCTATAATTACTTAAGTTAATTAATTAATCCTTAATTACTTAAGTCCTTAATTAATCTAAGATAAACCATTATCTTAATCATTTACTTAATTATCATTTAAAAGAATCTGGTTAGGAAATTGTTTTAAAACTTGTTTTATTTTACTTTTAAAACCTACTAATACTCTAGTGTACAGACCCTAGTCAATCCCTATACTAACCCGATACAAAGCCCCTTTTTTTTCTTTTTCTGTTATGTTTTAAATTTTAAAAACCGTGAACATGTTAAAACCCAACCCGAAAGCCTACTCGAGCAAATCCCTCTCTTCACCGAGACAAAACCCGAGACCACTTCTTCTATCCAAAACTCAACAGCAACCAAAATCAAACCTCTGATACACACTAACACATGTGCACGTGCACGCCTGATCCAACCACCTCAGATCAACGTTCTGATCGCTAGCAAGTCGCCGACCACCTCGCCTAAGCTTCCGACCACCGAGATCCTTGAATTGATGATGATCTCAAAATCGAGCAACCAGACTACCTACTGGAGCCAACCTCGATCGACAAAATCGCCATGCCCCGACAATCCCGAACACCAGAATAAACGCCGCCTCGTCTAGAGCTACGTCACAACACGACACTCCGATCCACCCCAGTCTGATCGCTTCCGGCCATCCCACGATGATGCAGTGCTCACGAAAACATCGACGTCCAAAAATACATGCAAAACCCTAAATCGTCGTCGACCATCCACCATGACCAACTAAAAATCCATCCTCCATTTTTCCGATGATCCCCAAGACTCCAGCCTCCTTCAGTCTTGATCACGACGAACATCACCACGCCGATCGCTAGAAATTGACGAAAATCCAAATTCCGTTCAACTCGCAATTTCTCACGATTTACTAAACTAAAAATCTTGATTTTGTTTTTAAAATTCATGGTTTTTGAAATAGAGTTAGGTGATGTAAGTGAAATTTGAAATTGTGATACTCGAATTTGAAAAGTTTTAGAGCTTTCACTGTATAACTTCTTCCCAGTCAAAACTACTTGTTATTTATACTTAAAAGTATTTTTAAAATTAAGATCCGGTAAATTTAAACTCATTTTGTTTAAACATCAAAGCCTAAAAAGAATTAGGGGATGATATTTTGAATTTTTGAACTTATTTAAAAATCTGTAACTAAGAACAGAGCCATACATTCATTTGTACAAACATGCACACTCAAACATTTGAATATATACAGACATGTAATGATAATTTACATCCATACAAACCTTTTTCACAACATACTTCAAGTATGAAATCAAGATATAAACAAATTTTTAGATTTTTAAAGGGTAGTTTACTCACTATTTAACTTTAAAACAGAGAACAGTGTCTTGCTTTGAAAAAATGCTAGTTCGATCTTTGAACTGCAACTTGTTTTGCTTGTAATTAGTTGAGTTGATCCCGAGTCTAGCCTTGCTTAAGTTTAAAAACTTGGTGAAGTTGTTGTTTGGGTTTCTTTATTTTGATTTTTGTTTTAGTTTTTAGAAAGAAAGAAAAGAGTTGAGAAAATAAAAATGAGTGTAACTCTATACAACCTTGTTTCTAAACAATTTATATTTCAATTTAAAAGGTGTTAACGGTAAAAAGTGAACGCTAACACCCGGTGTGTGTAATAGAATCGTGAAAGCACCACCCGCGTGACGGGAATAGAATTTAAGCAGTAAAAGACAGCAATTTATAGTGGTTCGGCTTGAGATTAAGCCTACGTCCACTTTGAATCTCTTTATTACTGAATTCGGTTACAAATCGGTACAACTCTCTTATCAAAACAGTACAACTTGATCTAAAGAAACAATCTTGACTACTAGCTCAATCTTCGTCGATGAAATTCGATGAATTCATGTTGAATGTAGGGAATTATCTCTTGAAGATCGTTGTAGCGTCTTGAATGTTTGAGGATCTTTGATTGCTGGTTCAATGGAGACTTCGACGGAGTAACATCGCTGTAGAAATGATTTGCCAAAAGTCCCTCGAATGTTGGAAGTGATGGGGTATTTATAGGAGCAGATTTCTGGGCAGGAATTCTGCCTAAGTCTTAGGTCGCGTACGACCTTAGTTAAGTCGTAGGTCGCGAACGACCTAAGCTAGGTCGCTGTCCCTTAGCGGCTTTAGAAGTTAGCTGGTAAAGTTGTGCTTAGCTTCATTTTATCAAGTAGCAGGTCGTAAACGAGTTAAAGAATAGCTGTCTGAGCTTTAGGTCGTAGGGTGCTGAACATGCTTTAACAGTTAGGTCGCTAGGCTCTTTAGGTCGTCAAGTCCCTTAGGTCGCTAACTACCTTAGGTTGTTAAGTCCTTTAGGTCGCTAGCTACCTTAGGTCGTTGAGTTCCATAGGTCGCAATCCTTTCTGTTGCTAGGTCGCGAACTTCTTATGCTGTTAGGTCGCGAGGTCCTCCTGGGTCTTAGGTCGCAAGGCCTTTCCATCCTTAGGTCGCGAACTTCTTATGCTGTTAGGTCGCGAGGTCCTCCTGGGTCTTAGGTCGCAAGGCCTTTCCATCCTTAGGTCGCGAAGATCTCTTAAGTCCTTAGGTCGCAATGCTTCCTTACAGTTAAGTCGCAAGCCTTTCCTTAGGTCGCTGAATTCTCTAGGTCGCAACCTTCTCTTAGGTCGTTAAGTTCTAGGTCGCTGAGATAAAAGGATTAACATTTGCCCCTCGAAGCATATGACTATGCCATAGGTCGTATGCTTCGATTTACCCTCGCTAAGTCGCAAACGACCTAGAGCTTTTACGCGCCTGTTCGCCTCCCACTCTTAGCTTCATATAAATTGGTTAGGTCGCACCTTCTCCCCTACCCTACTGTTTTGAACCTCCATCGCCATTAGCAGTTTTTCAAGCTTCCAGAGACAAATTGGACCCAATCAGCCAACGATTCCTCCTCACTAATCATAATTCGTAAGTGGATCGGCTTTTATTCATCCATAATCATCACTCGATCACGAATCGCTGTTACCTGTCTCAAGCTTAATTTTGTGCATCGTGCTTTCTGAACGGTTGTTTCCAATAACTTTTGCTTGTCAATTGACGCGCCGTGGCGATTCATGATCGTATGAAAGCCTTTTACTACGGATCTGTAGGGTTTGCAATTGATTTGCTGGTTAACTGGTGGTGTGTTGAGGTAGAACGAAGGGGAAGATCAATTCTTCTGGTTTGGCGGTATTGGGTTATCGGATTCAATGTGACATTGCTTGGAGAGGAAGTCACCAGCCTACCAGATTTGAACGACCTAGGAGTTAGGTCGCGTGGGGAAGCTTAGCGACTTAAGCTTTTTGCGATCTGACAACATTTGCGACCTAGAGAGTTCTCAACCTTAAACTATTGTGCACGACCTAGGACTTAGAGAAAATTGCCCCACCTTAATCCATTCAGTTGCAACATGCGACCTACAGAAATCCTGACTCATGATAGGTCGCTGAACGACCTAATACTTAGACAATTTTTCACAGTCTTGAACTTTCAACCTGAACAACATAGCATAAGAACACTGCAACCTGTGTTAGGTCGTAAGCGGCCTAACACTTAGAACTTTGAACAGCTTTTGACTGATTTTTTGAACTTGGATTATTTTGGGCTTTGCACTTCTTCTCGGATTGCCTCAACTTTAATGCTAATAACCTGTTTAGGAGCAACATTCACAGAAAAATGGGACGAATATACTGCTATTGATTGCCCACATCAAACAACAGATTAGTTGACAAAGAATATCAAACTTAAATGAACTTCGTGAATGAAATGCTGTGAACTAACAAATCTAAGTGAAGTATTAAAGCAAAACTGAAGTGATCAACTAAAGCTGATTTATTTGCATCAACACAACACTATTCTTGGACTTAAGATATTAAGCCCTGAAACTTTATAATTGACAAGTATCAATTAGTTTAGTTTCATTCACATTTGCTCGTTATTATATTAGTTTTGCACAACACTTCACTCTTTTTAGGAAACGTGCACCTTAATATTTGATCGTCCAGTTCCTTGTGTAGAATGGAATCTCAACAGGAAGACTTGGAAATAGCCGGGGAAGCTTTTCCAATTGCTACTCCACTAAACGATCCTCCGGAAAGGACTCCTACTACTCTAAGTCATAAAGTCTTCCGACAACTGTGTATCCAATTTGGCATTGCCGAAGCAGATGCTTTACTTCCTGGGTCAAGCGACACTGCTGACAGACCGCCTCTTGGCTTTGTTGCTGTGAACCGACAGATGTGTTCAAGTGGAGCCATTCCTCCATTTAACGACTGTCTTCGGGAACTCCTCCTTCGGCTAACTATTTCTCCCTTTCAACTACACCCTAACGGATACTCCATCCTGCTGGGATTGTGCGTGCTTTTCAGGAGAACGTTGAACCGTTTTCCCTCTTTTGATGAAATTCGCTTCTTGTGCACATTTGCAAAGAACAAAGACCATCCTTCTATCATACTTGTGAGGAGTGCCAGGAATCGCAAACTAATTCTGCACTTGCCTGAAAGTGCCCATGGATTCTTGACTCAATTCTTTTATGTTCGCTGTCCTCCGGGATTTTATGCTATTTGGAGAGTCGGAAGTAAGATTACTTTTTACCGATTCATTTTCTAGATTTTTCATAATTCGAACCATCAAATGCTTAATTCCATTCTTTCTTCGTGCAGCACTTCCTTCTCTTCTTCGAGATACCAGCCGTAAGTCGATTTTAGATACTTTGAGTGCTGTTGACATTGAAGAGAGGAGCGCCAAATTCTTGCTGAAAGATGAATTTCTGCACCAGTTTGGCCTTTTACATCCTTCTAGATCGACTCAGATTCATGAAATTTCTAGTTCTGATGCAGAAACGTTAGTTGCTTCAGATTCCCAAGCAGAGGCCTCGAATGCCCCAGCTTCTGTAGAAGAAACTGCATCAGAAGCACCCGTCGTGGAGGCCGCTTTGATAAAATGTTCCGCATCTACCGATGTTGTAGGGTCAATTAACAAACCGGCACTTGCCCCAATTATTGAGGAGGAAGAAAATCCTCGAATTTCTGAAAAATCAATTGATACAGAGGTTGAAAAAGAGAAGTCTGCTGAACACTTGGGTGATGACACCTTTGATGGGTTGAGCGATATCATGATAACTTCTCAAGAGCTTTTTGGGGATAACAATCCAAAAGCAACTTCTCCCGTTGTCGAGGCGACTTCCACCTTTAAACAAACCCGGACGCCTACTACGCCAGTCGTCTCAGTTTCCACACTAAAGCGTGGTCTGTAGTTTGACGCATGTAGCTTGCACGCCACACACACTTAGGATTTTTCAGCACTTATAAACATTTATCCTCTTTCTCTTGGAAATTTCTAAACTTTACTCCTTTTTTGCTTTCAGGTTCTCCAATGGGACGTACAGGTTCATATTATGACTCATTCAAGTACCATGGAGGCCGCGGCTCCTATGACTTTAGGAAGTACCTTGATACCCCAAAAGAAACAGATGAAGAGAGGGCTCGAAGGAAAGCCCAGGAGAAGCGGGATTACGATCAGCGGCAAAGAAGGAAAGATGCCGAGCGATATGACTCTTCGCATAGAAGTGACTACTCTCATAAGCGGAAGTCCTACGATGATAAGGGAAAAACTCAGATTGCCGACGAACCGAGCAAACGATCTAAACCGATTGATGCGTCTGAAATTTCTGAAAAGACTGACGCTCCCATTCCTTCCGATATTCTGGCCAGCTCTCCTCCTCTGAAGAAATCTGACATTCAGACTATCATTAACAGACCGCAATATCAAGTCAAGGACGGCCCCCCAACACTTCAGAGCCGTTTTCCGAATTGGTGCCTAAAAGGGGTGCGCTTTGGCTTGGACCTAGTTTCGATTGATAAGCCAGACATGCTTAGCAGTCTTGACGCAGTCAGGCTTAATATCGAGAGGATGTCGCAGTGGCAGAAGCTTGTCGATGAACTCCAAAGGGTTAATCGTGCAAACCTTGAGGTGATGCTGACTATGGAAAACGACAAGGCGGAGTGGGACAAAATTTGCAAACAGCATAATCTCGAGATGACAAATATTGCTGATGGTTATGCAAAACTTGAGTCCGAGGTTAAAAAACTTAAGGAAGATCTTGCCTCTTCTTCTACGTCTCATACTCAAAAAGAAGAAGTCTTTCAAAAACAAGTGCGGGATGCCCATGCTGCACAGAGAGATGTTGAAATGAAGCTCGCCGCTGAACAGCATATTACTGAGAAGTACCGCACAGAAAACACCGATTTGTGGGAAAAGGTCGCCTCCCAGAACGTAGAGATTGAGTTACTAAAGTCTCGACTTGCTAAAGCTGAGGCAGAGCGTGATGAGGCTACCGCTGGCCGGGTTGCTGCCGTTGCCGAAAAGGAAGCGGCTGAGCAATCAAATGAGGCGACGAAAGCAGACATCAGCTCTACCTTATTCGACTTTTATTTACACAGCGTTCTGGGTCGTGGGAGCCTCTCTTTTCTTGGTCCCGATTATGAAATTACATTGGCTGAAGTGTGGGAAGTCGCAATGGATATGCTTGGCGGGGCCGGCTATAATGAGTTGGAACTTGAGGAGCGCTATCTCAATGATGAGGATTGTGCCGCTCTTGTTAAGGGGAAGGAGCAACTTGCCAAAGTACGAGCTGAAACAACGGGAGAAGAGCCTCCAAAAGAAGAAGCTCCTTTAACTGCCCCCGTTCATACTTCCACTTCAGCCGACGTTAATATTATGGATTCCAGCTCTCATTCTTTACATCTAGCTAAAGTTGCCCAAGAAACTGCAACTACTCCTACTGAAGATGAGGCACTGGATGATATTGAAGCCGAGAAGTTTGAGGTGGATCTTGCAAAGCCAACTCCTCCAGGTACTTTTGGCGTCGTCTCGGGTCTAATGAACCAGTCATTTGACTTAGCCGAATTCGATGACCTTCTTACTTGTTACCTAAACTTTGGTGAACCGATGCCTTCTTTATTTTCGGGGGATGTTGATTTTAACTTCTTTTCTTCTACAGCGGAGGCACCAAGCACTACACAAGCTTTCACTCCTTCGGTTGTCGTTCCTCCATCTTCCCAAATTACTCCTCCTTCTGCTTCCCAACCGGGATCACAGGCAGAGAAAATCGAAGCTCTTCAAGGCTTGGATGATCCGGCTGCTTCTCAGGAACAGAAGGCGGAGGATTTTGAAGACATTGAGAAGACCCCGGAGCGGTCTCTTGATGACGACACGAAGCTTTCAACATTGCTTGCTACTCCGGGGAGCGAGTCTTCTTCAAAGAGGAAGGGGAAGCGTGCTGTAAGGAAGAAGAAGAAGACTTCCACTGAAGAGGAAGCAGTAGTTGATCTGGCCGTACCGCTTTCTCCTTCTGCCCCTACCCGTTCACAACGACTTCAAAAGCTAATCATTAGGCCGAGAAAGGGCTCCAAAGGTGGTGAGAAGAAGGAATAACCAAGCTGGATTTTCTACTTATTATTTTTGCTCTTTGCATGTATTGACCGGGGATTGTGCGGGTACCGGTTCCCGCTTTTGCTTTTTGAGATATCTGCACATGTAAGGAATTTTCATAGTACTAAATAAAACAATTATTTTACTTGTACAAACTCTTGTGTATGTGAGAATGATCTATCTTTTATTTTTAGTGTAGAACAAACGATTCTTCTTACTTGTGCAAACTTTTTGTCTGCGTTTGAGAATGCATTTATTCCACATCTGTTTTCCGTGATATTGCAACGAACTTGTGGCATGTTGCTTTTATTAATATAATTGAATTGTATAGTATTGCCCCCATGCCGTAAGTGCATTGCAATATTCCTAGCTTTTTCAAGACTAATACTCTTATTTCAGAGGACAATTATTCCGCTTTTAAGGGGAGAATTATTCTGCTTTTAATAGAGTATATCCAGTCTTTAGAAGAATTTTTATTTTCTCTTTCTGAAGAACGCTTCAACTTTCAGGGATAATCACTTTTATTTATTAAGAAGTGAATTTCCCTATGAAGTGAAATGAACTTTTCTGAAAGAATTTTGTAGCATTTTCAACTTTTTTTTTTAGGAGGAACTTTTCGAGATGAACAAGTTAATCCTTTTGAACTGTGCTTCTGGACGATGCTTTTTGTTCAAGCATTTTATTTTGGGACATGCCTCCGGAGAGGGCTCCTCTTAAAGAGTTGTGCCTCCGAAGAGGTCTTGTGCCTTTGAAAAGGGCTTGTGCCTCCGAAGAGGGCTTGTGCCTCCGAAGAGGGCTTGCAGTGCCTTGGGAAAGGGCTTTTTGCCTCCGAAGAGGTCATTTGCCTCCGAAGAGGGCTTGTGGTGCCTTGGGAAAGGGCTTTTGCCTCCGAAGAGGTCATGTGCCTCCGAAGAGGGCTTGTGCCTCCGAAGAGGGCTTGTGCCTCCGAAAAGGGCTTTTGAGTGCCTGGGAGTTACTTTCTCATGGTCGGATGGGTTCGCGCGGCAGGCGTAAGTTGCTTGATTGGATGTTTGTTTGTACAAACGACCGCAATCAATTAACAAGATGCCCCTTCGGTGGTCCCACCGATCTTTTTGATTGAGGAAAGCACTCCCATTTATTGGCGTGCCTCGTTAGAGGGCTTTGGTTGGTTGGTGTGCCGGGTAGGTTGCGTCTCAGGGGCGAGTGGATCCACGGGACGGACGTAAGCTATCTGATCGGATGCATCACGACCAGTTAGCGAGGGTCCTGTTACTTCTGCTTGGGAAGGCGTCCCTTTAGTGGATCTTCTGGCCTTCCTGTTGAGATGCATACCTCCCTTTGTCTGCTCCTTTGTTTGCTTGGCAACTTTCTCTCATCATCTGCCTGTTAGCGATCTCTTACTATCGTTCCCAAGCACATCTTCTTCTTTTCCTCTTACAAGTAAATTGCTTTATCCGAAGGAGTGGACTTCACTATTGAATGACTCCACGAGACAAACGCAAGTTATCTAGTTGGATGTCTATTCATAGCGACAATCTCGACTAGTGAACGAAGGTTTGTCACAATGGAGTCGCCAACTTTTTATGTGAAGTTTTCCTTGCTTGGGATTTGAGTTTGGAAAAAAATTTTGTGGCTTGGTTTTCGTGTAATAGCTGATTTATGGAGGTCGCTTAGCTTTGTGATGAGCAAGCCTTGTTATAATTTCCTGCAATTTTGAATTGATATTTTAGCGATACATTTAAAGTATTTACATATCAAAATAAAACAGGCATTATGAAATAGTAAAGAACACAAGATTTATAGTGGTTCGGCCAAGAATCGGGCCTACGTCCACTTTATAGCTTTCATTCATTTACACTGATTTACAATGTTTCACAATACAACTGATACATTCATCATCATTTTACAATTTTGAGCAGAGCTCTTTTCAAGTAAAATAAGGGCGCAAATGGTTGCTGTTCCAGGCCCTTAGAATTGAATCTCCTTCAACAGTTATGAGTTTGAAAGTGCCATCAAGAAGTTTAGTGCCTATGACATATGGCCCTTCCCAGTTTGGCCCAAACACACCAGTTGCTGTCATGATCCTTTTCAAAACCAAGTCTCTGATTTCAAAGCTGCGTTGGCGAACTTTGGAATTGAAATGCCTGGCTATTCTCTGCTGATGAGCTGAAACTCTGAGCCTAGCTTCCTCTCTTTTCTCATCAAGAAAATCAAGCGCTTCAAGTTGCAGTTTTTCATTTTCGGTTTCATTGAAATGAACTCTTCTATGTGAAGGAACCTCTACTTCTACTGGAATCATTGCCTCAGATCCGTATGCCATTGAAAATGGAGTGTGCCCAGTCGCAGTTTTGTGAGTAGTTCTGTACGCCCATAGTGCTAATGGAAGCTTATCAACCCAACCACCTTTTGCTTTTTCAAGTTGCTTTTTGATAGTTGACTTGATGATCTTGTTAACTGCTTCCACTTGCCCATTTGCCTGCGGATGAGCCACTGCTGAGAAGCTTTTTCGAATTCTGAACCGTTTGCAAAAATCTTGGAATTCTTCACTTTCAAATTGAGTGCCATTGTCGGTGATTATCTTCTATGGCACACCATATCTGCAAATGATATTCTTCGTTACAAAATTTATCATCTTTTTAGAAGTGATGGTGGCCAAAGGTTCAGCTTCAGCCCACTTGGTGAAATAATCAACGGCAACAATAGCATATTTAATCCCTGATTTGGCGATCGGTAATGGTCCAATTAGGTCTATCCCCCAAATGGCAAATGGCCATGGACTGACCATTTGTGTGAGTTCAGTGGAGGGTGCTCTTGGGATTTTTGCAAATCGTTGGCATTTGTCACATTTCCTGGAAAAAGTTGCAGCATCTCGATTGATATCCGGCCAGAAGTATCCATATCGGAGAATTTTCTTTGCAAGTGTTTGACCACCTGAATGGTCTCCACATTCTCCTCCGTGCACCTCTGTTAAGATTGTCTTGGCTTCTTCCTTAGTTACACATCAGAGTAGTGGGGTTGAAAATCCCCGCCTGTATAATCGGTCATCTTGAATTATATACCTCGATGCTTTTCTTAATAATTTTCGACGTTCCTTAGAACTTTCTGGCAGGGAACCACTGAGTAAGTATTCTTTGATTGGAGTCATCCATGATTCATGCTCTTGAGACGTAGTCATAATCCAATCAACATCCATTTCATCAATGCTTGGAGCTGACAGAACTTTTACAGGAACTAATCCTAGTAATTGAGCTTCTCCGGAACTTGAGTACTTTGCTAAAGAATCCGCCTTCATATTTTCCTCTCGGGGTATGTGGCTTATTGAGTAGTGATCTAAATCATTGAGGAGTTCGGAAGTTTTTGTCAAATATGCAGGCAAATTTCCTCCTTTGGCTTGAAATTCTTTCTTCACCTGGCAAACAATAAGCTGAGAATTGCTTAAAATCTGTATCGCTTTGATGTTTAGTTCCTTGGCGATTTTTAAACCGGCAATAAGGGCTTCATATTCTGCTTCATTGTTGGTCGAAGGGAATTCTAGTCTCAATGCATAACATAATGATAGTCCTTCGGGAGTTTCAAGCACAACTCCTGCCCCAGAACAATAATCATTTCTTGAGCCATCAACATACAACTTCCACTGTACCGGAATGCAGTCAGTGGTTTCTTCCTTGATGTCACCTTTGTCAGTGGACTCTGCAATGAAATCTGCTAAAGCTTGTCCGTTAATGTCTCTTCGGGGATGGTAAGTGATGTCATATTGGCTAAGTTCAATGTTCCATTTCAACAGACGACCCGAAGTTTCAGGACGAAACAGGACTTGCTTTAGCGGTTGATCAGTAAGAACTTTGATAGGATGAGCTTGAAAATATGGCCTCAATTTCCTGGAAGCAATTAGCAAACAATAGGCGAGCTTTTCTATCTTCGAATAATTCATCTCTGCCCCAGTGAACCGTTTACTGATGTAATAGACTGGACGCTGTATTTTCATATCTTCTCGTACAAGTGCTGCGCTGAGAGCGTGAGATGAAATTGCTAAATAGATGAAAAGATCTTCACCGTCAGTGGGCTTGGAAAGAACCGGAGGTGTTTCCATGTGATGAATTAGTTTATCGAAAGCATTCTGGCATTCTGGAGTCCACTCAAAATTTTTCTTTCCTTTCTTTAAAGCGTCAAAGAAGGGAATACATTTGTCTGTGGCCTTGGAAATGAAGCGACTCAGAGCAGCGACTTTTCCATTGAGACTTTGCAGTTCTCTCTTTGTTCTAGGGGCTTTAATTTCTCTCAGGGCTGTGATTTGAGCAGGATTGGCCTCAATACCCCTAGCGCTTACGATGTAACCCAAGAATTTCCCAGACTCTACCCCGAATGAACACTTCAATGGGTTGAGCTTCATTCCATATTTTCGAAGAATCGTAAACATCTCCTCCAAGTGTCCCATGTGATCTACAGCTTTCTTTGATTTTACCAACATATCGTCGACATAAACTTCCATGGTTCCACCAATCTGAGGCTTGAACATTGCATTGACGAGTCTTTGGTAGGTTGCCCCAGCATTTTTCAATCCGAAAGGCATAACTTTGTAGCAATAGAGACCCACATCTGTAATAAAGCTTGTGTCTTCTTGATCTGGCTCATGCATCATAATCTGATTGTATCCGGAGTAAGCATCCATAAACGATAATAACTCATGCCCAGCTGTTCCATCCACCAATTGATCAATTCTGGGCAGCGGGAAGCAGTCTTTGGGACATGCTTTGTTTAGATCTGAGAAATCTATGCATACTCTCCACTTTCCATTTGCCTTTTTGACCAATACTGGATTTGAAACCCAATTTGGATAAGTGGAGTTTCTGATAAAGCCGTTCTCCATGAGCCGATCAACCCCTTCCTTTAGTGCTGTCGATCTTTCTGGGCCTTGAGTTCTTCTCTTCTGTTTCACTGGTGTGAATCTCGTATCTATGTTTAGAGTATGCACAGCAACTTCCGGGGAGATCCCGCAGATATCAGCGTGGCACCAAGCGAACACATCTAGATTGGCTTTTAAGAATGATATCAGTGTGTTTTGAACTGTTATACTTAGCTGTGAACCCACATTGAGTACTTTGTTCGGGTCTTTCGGGTCTACAGATACTGGTACCGTTACCTCCACGGGTACCACTCTATTCTCCCCTATACTGGCTTTCCTGGGATCCATTTCTTTTCTTGCATTGCTGTGTTCGCCAGTACAGGGGCCGCTCCGTAGTTGCTACAGGGTCGGTTCCTTGATGCGGAGCGGAGCTGCCGCATCTTTCCCCATTTCTTTTCTCCTGGCCTCTCGGAGTTCTACAAGATAACATTCTCGTCCTGCGTTTTGATCTCCTTTAATAACAGCAATCCCATTATCAGTAGGAAATTTCATTGTTAAGCACCAAGGAGCGAGGACGGCTCTGAAAGCAACAAGAGTAGGCCGGCCCAAGAAAGCGTTATAGGCGGAGAATCCATCAACAATTACAAAAGTTTGCTTCCGAACCAATTTCTTGTGTCCTTCGCCCATTTCAACAAACAGGTCCACTGTTCCAATCGGCTGTTTCAGCTCTCCTGTAAATCCGGCAATCTTGTGTGAAGAAGCATGTACATCAGTCATCGGAATTTTCATTTGGTCAAATGTCCTTTTAAAGAGGATGTTGCATGAGGCACCACTATCAACTAACACTCTTCTGACAATAGCCGGCCCAATACCGACAGAGACAACCAAAGGGTCCTCAGTAGGAGCTTCCACATTAACAGAATCCCTGGCTCTGAACATAATATCATCATGGAAAGTCTTTTGCTGCTTTAGAGGTGAAGCATCTTCCAGGATTAAGACACTTTCTTCGGTTGGTGCATACTTCAAAGCTTTTGCATACCTTTCCATTTCACCCCAACTCCTGCCAGCCGGGTGAGGTCCCCCTGTGATCACATTAATAACAGGTCTTTCCTTTCCAGCAGGCCTCTCTCCTGAATCAGATGAATTAGTTGGAGGTAACTGCCCTTGGCTGGATGAAGATGGGTCCTTTCTATTCCTCTTGACGTATTGCTGCAACTTATTCTCTCTTAGAAATTCTTCAATCAGACTTTTCAAATGGCGGCACTCATTGGTATCATGCCCTGGTTGGTTGTGAAACTTGCAAAATCTTCCGCTTTGAACAGCATTCTTCCCAACTTTCACGGCCGGTGGTTTTGGAAATTCAACAGCATCCTTAGTGGCGATGAAGATATTTTCCATGGTATCGGTCAGAGGAGTAAAGTCTGAAGGTTTAAGGAAGCGGGGCTTTTTGAAGTCTTTCTTCCTTTTCCCACCATTACTTTCCCTTTTCTGATCTGCCGGTTCTTTCTTGCTTTGAGCAGTAGCATTATTTTCCGCCACCGTTGTCACAACTTTAGCTGGTGCGGAAAGATTCTCTAAGCGTATAAATTCGTCAGCCTTTTTGTAGAATTTCTCGAGCGAATTTGGTTCCTTCATTTTCAGCCATTTTCCAAATTCGCTTGATTTGTCAATAGCACGCATCAAATAGGTCAAGATCATTTGTGGCTCTGCATTATCGACTTCTGCCAGAGCTCAGTTGAAGCGGTTCAAGAATGACTTAATAGGCTCTCCCGGATTTTGTTCAAGACTGGACAGTGACATTATATCTTTTGCCTTTGAAGCGTATAGCTTGAATTGCTCTTTGAATTTTCGGGTCAGATCAGAAAACTGATCTACAGATCGGACAGGAAGCTTGGTGAACCAGAGAAGTGCTACTCCTTCTAAATAAACTGGGAAATATCGGCACTTTATTTCGTCAGTTGCTCTTGCGCCGGTCATATGCCAATCGTATTTATACAAAAACTGATTTGGATGACTTGTTCCCCGATAAGCAGGAATGGTGGGGGGAACAAATTTTCTAGGAAATTCAGCCTTCAGAATCTTCTCGGTAAACGGAGTTCTACTTGGTGCGAATCCCCATTCGCTTTCGTCTTCATCTCTTTGCATGCTCTCTTTCATTGTTTGCTTGATCATGCCAGAAAGATATTCCTCATTGTTCAGAGATTTCGCAGAATAGACCTCAGCCATTTTTTCTGGGGTTTGTCCAGGTAAATGCTCATGAAGAACTGGTGATGGCCTGGATCCTTCGGCCTGGAGGGGTGCCCCTTCGGCAGCACCTGATCCCCTGTGAGGAATATTTCTTCCCTCGGAATTGGGAGAAGCATTAGCAAAGTTTCCCTCATTATTTACTGGTCTTTGACTCGTACCAAATAGAGCATTCAGCCTTTCCATCATCAGGTTATTCTGAGTTTCAATCTGCTGGTATAGGCCGGATACAGCAGCATCTAACTCCTGTCGCGTAACACCGACGCTTGGAGCTGCCTGATTTGGAGAGAGAGAAGTGGCAGTATTATCATGGTCGTCATTAGTTCTGACAGACTTTCGTTTCCTTCCAGGAGCCATTATGTCTGATAAACTTCTGGTTTTGTGGGAAATTCTTTCAGCAAACTTCTGAGAAGCAATGGTGAGTGGTAGCCTGAGTTGGGTTCTCGGTGAAAGCACCAAAATGTTAACGGTAAAAAGTGAACGCTAACACCCGGTGTGTGTAATAGAATCGTGAAAGCACCACCCGTGTGACGGGAATAGAATTTAAGCAGTAAAAGACAGCAATTTATAGTGGTTCGGCTTGAGATTAAGCCTACGTCCACTTTGAATCTCTTTATTACTGAATTCGGTTACAAATCGGTACAACTCTCTTATCAAAACAGTACAACTTGATCGAAAGAAACAATCTTGACTACTAGCTCAATCTTCGTCGATGAAATTCGATGAATTCATGTTGAATGTAGGGAATTATCTCTTGAAGATCGTTGTAGCGTCTTGAATGTTTGAGGATCTTTGATTGCTGGTTCAATGGAGACTTCGACGGAGTAACAGCGCTGTAGAAATGATTTGCCAAAAGTCCCTCGAATGTTGGAAGTGGTGGGGTATTTATAGGAGCATATTTCTGGGCAGGAATTCTGCCTAAGTCTTAGGTCGCGTACGACCTTAGTTAAGTCGTAGGTCGCGAACGACCTAAGCTAGGTCGCTGTCCCTTAGCGGCTTCAGAAGTTAGCTGGTAAAGCTGTGCTTAGCTTCATTTGATCAAGTAGCAGGTCGTAAACGAGTTAAAGAATAGCTGTCTGAGCTTTAGGTCGTAGGGTGCTGAACATGCTTTAACAGTTAGGTCGCTAGGCTCTTTAGGTCGTCAAGTCCCTTAGGTCGCTAACTACCTTAGGTTGTTAAGTCCTTTAGGTCGCTAGCTACCTTAGGTCGTTGAATTCCATAGGTCGCAATCCTTTCTGTTGCTAGGTCGCGAACTTCTTATGCTGTTAGGTCGCGAGGTCCTCCTGGGTCTTAGGTCGCAAGGCCTTTCCATCCTTAGGTCGCGAACTTCTTATGCTGTTAGGTCGCGAGGTCCTCCTGGGTCTTAGGTCGCAAGGCCTTTCCATCCTTAGGTCGCGAAGATCTCTTAAGTCCTTAGGTCGCAATGCTTCCTTACAGTTAAGTCGCAAGCCTTTCCTTAGGTCGCTGAATTCTCTAGGTCGCAACCTTCTCTTAGGTCGTTAAGTTCTAGGTCGCTGAGATAAAAGGATTAACAAAAGGAAACCAAACCACTTGTCTTTGCATGCTATACAAAAGCTACAAATGTCAAAAAACCAATATTTAAATATTTTTATTAATTATATATTCTTATTTTTACACTTTCTTTTATTTATATGTATATAACTCAAAGAAAACAATATAAAACTTATTTATTTATACTTACTTCAAGCTTAAGCCATTTATACTTTATACTAGTGCTTAAAAATGTAGAATTTGAATATAATTTATTTTCAAGATATTCATATAGAATTTCAAATCATAGTTTTATTTACAATCTACATATATAAATAAACAAATAGAAAGCATATTTAATTAATTTGAAAATATAAGTTTTGCAAATTTAAATCATGTAAGAAGATTATTAAGACAATACTTATATCCAGATATAAGTATTCATTAGAATCTTATTTGTTCAACTTATAAATCAGTATTTCTAATAATTTAATCCAGTTAATTATCAATTAACTGATGTATAAAAATCTGGGTTATCACAATTTCAAAAATCATTTTGAAATCATACATACATACTTAACTTCTTTTGCACCTCTTATCAAATCTATACCTTTTCTTTTACAATTTAATTCATTTAACTTCCATAGATTAAATTCTAAATTTATCTTGAAATTTAAAAATTCAGGTAACAAGTTCAAACTTACTTAGCTTGGCCTGAGCAAATTTCCAATTCGTTTAAACTTGCTCAATTTAAATTTTCACATTATAAAATTTAATCCTTATTAATATCACTCTCCACTTATAAGTTCAAAAACTTATTTTCCTTTGGGTTATACTCCTTATTTCAAAGGGAATCCCAGAATTCAACACCCGGTATTTATTTCAAATCAACTTTGAAATCATATATACCTATATTCATATATATCCCATTTACATACCAAATCACACTTTTAAATTTTAACCAACTTTGTTTTTGCCAAAATAAATTTCTTTAGGATTTTCAAAACAACTCTTGTTTTTTGAAACAAAATTTTCTATATCAAAAATATTCTAATAATATTACTTATTATTTCCTTAAACACTTTGAAACACATTTTAAATTTTACGGGACTTAGATTCAAAACCTCACAATTTAGATCCATTTTTAATATATAAGTCATATTTATAAATTAAGCTTATATAATTTCACTTCCTTAAAACATTTCACAACATTTTATCATTATATAAGAAAAAACAAGTACACCCTTATATATAATACACTCAACTCATTCTAGGGTACTATTGACCCTATCTCTAATGATTAATCCCAAACAGAGCCAAGGTTCTCGCTTAACCTTCAGCTCTGATACTACGTGTAACGACCGAGCCGTTTTCGATCCCCGAAAATCGACACTAATATGTTCACTGTATCGAGTGCTAAGCAATCGAGTGCCGAAAATACCAGGTTGTTAGGGTTTAAGAAGAAAATAGATAGAAGAAGAAACAGAAATAACAACAACATAGAATCTCACAATTACAGTGGAACAAAATATAATATACAATAACAGCATTTTATAAAAAGGAAAACTGTAATTGTTAATATACATACAAGTTATCAGAGTACAATCATCAACATATAAATCTGGGCAGTTATAATAACTTGTTCCTAAATGCTGAATATACAGCATACAATACACAGTGGAATATAATCAAATACGTGTAATACGTCTCTACCATCCAACTTGTCTCCTGAGCTCCAAAGCATCCTAACATAAATTCTGTAATACTCGGTCTGACCCGAGCATTACAATAAAGTAACACGCGAGTCAGGCTGGAAACCTGTGTGAGTAAACACGCTTAATTTGAATTACTTAAGTTATCGAAATCCTTTGAAATTCCAAGGTAACTCATAAGGCCGCATCACATATACACTACGGGTTTTTATCTTACGATAGCCCAAACACTTTTATAGAAAAGATCTAGTGATATTATAAAATGGTCTAAATACTTATTAAAATAACCGTATTTGTTAAATTAATTAAATTCCAGCATATTGGACTCTATAATCAAAATCGTAAAGGTACGTAATGATTATTAAATCGAAGTGGTTCTAGATAACTCTGATATCCGATCCCGGTCTCTTTGAATCCAGGCAATAAAATTTTGAATGCCCAAGTTTGTTTAAATAACAATTCATATTCAGGTATCAACATTCACATATGGGAATTTATTACATATTTTTTTTCTTCAATAAAACATGTCAACGTTTTATTCCAAACATCTCCATTCCTTTAGCTACTTAATGGCACAGGCAAAAATACTTGAAATAAATATTCAAGAGCAATAAAGCCAACATATATCATTAACTTAATTTAGTGATAAATAATTAATATTAACAAATTCACAATCAGGATTTAATCAACTCAAATTAACTGGATCTACTTATATTTTTAATCCGAATTAATGATAGATTAAAAAAGTTATAAAATGATTTATTATTAGTTAATTAAAAATTAAACAATCTATTTAACAACTAATTAATTAATTAGCATAAGATTTAAGTCAAATATGAATATAATTAATTATTCATTTTAATTATGTAATATAATTAAACTTTAAATTACGGAAAAATTAATAACATGAATTAGGTTAAAAATATAGGTAATAGGATTCCATTACAAAATTTATCATGTTGATTTGATTTTTAAAATGGAAGAGAACATACTTTTTTTTAAAGGTTAAAAGATTTTAACATAAACTTATTCAACTACCTTTTTTTTTTTAAAAAACAATGCTCGGCCCGAATATGTTCGGCCCATAAAAAATCCAACCCCTCCTTTCTTTTATTTCCCTTTCCCTTCTTCTCTTTTCCCTTTTCTCTTTTTTTTCCTTCCATTTTCTCAAACCCAGCCGTGCACGACTAGATACGTGCACCTGCACACCAACGCTGACAATCAAATCACGCCGCCGATCATCTACGCAAGTCACCCTTGACCACCTCAACTCCATCGATCACCCAAAATCGTGGCTAGCCTTCAAATTTTAAATGAACCTTTCGACCACGAACTGAACGAAAAATTGCCCATTAATCACCTTGTCACTACGCCTTCGACCTTATACACTGTAACGACCCCGAATTTTATAAATATTTAAAATGATAATTTACTAATTTTTGAATTAATATTTGTGAAATAAAACGATAAATGGATTGAAGAGATGCGAGTTTCCCCGGATTCTAATATATTCTATATAAATCATTTCAAATTAAAAATATTATATATATGTGTATATATGTATTTGGGCATATACGAGTGAATTTGAAAATAATAAATATATAGATATATATTTGACTTGAATTTAAATCCTAAATAAATGGTTTAATAATAATTTGAGTTTATGAAAATATATATATGTAAGTATAAAATAGATAAACATGTTTTATAAATTAAAAATGAAATAAGGGCTAAACATAATTTTTTTTATATAAAAAAAATACCCAATTTTTA
Source organism: Allium fistulosum (assembly GCA_030737815.1). NCBI lineage: Eukaryota > Viridiplantae > Streptophyta > Magnoliopsida > Asparagales > Amaryllidaceae > Allium > Allium fistulosum. Next base: position 529,776,382 of record CM060908.1, on the reverse strand, counting down.
TCATATTTGACAAATGTTTGATAAGTAACCACTTGGTGTACTAGTGCTAAAACATAACATACAAGTGGCAATGTTATCTTTTTCTTTTGAAATTTAATTTTATAAAACAATGAATTAAAGAAGTATAACCAGATTTTATCATTTCAAAACTCAAACTGGAAATGAGAATTTGGGAGTGGATTAAGTCTGGGAATCAAAACTATAAAACAAGATTGGATAAATACTATAAGTATGAAACAAATAAATATGTATATGCTATCACCTTGTGTATGCATGTAACAAGTCATAACAAAGCAAAAGAAATATTTGTATTAGCAAATGAAGCTTTGCAGGCAAGAAAGAAATAAGATAATATAATACACACAAAATGTAAAGTATAAGATAATTTGTAGACATAAAGGACATTGTCATTAAATGCTTGCTAAGACAATATCTCCTCTAGTACATTAGTATATAATCTCGGCCACCAAAAATATAGAAAAATCTATGAAAATTTGTACAAAGTGTACACTGTTTTGCCTAAAGAAATGATACCCTGTAACCTGTTTTAAAAACATCAACCTGTGAACTATTTTCCCATACCAGTTTTCATTTTCAGTTCGAACTAAACAAAAGTAAGATAAAACTCTATTTGAAACCTAAACAAAGATTCAACAACCATCAGCAACTCAACAAAAACAGAAGCAAGGTGATTGGCAGGATGATCTAAATGGAAAACATTTTCCAGTTTCAATCTGTTTTCAAAAACAAGGTGTTCTGTTCTTCTCTGTTAATTGGTGAGTAACACTTTATTTTAAAGGTTTAATCTTAAGTAAAAATGGTATATGCTATTCTCGGTGAAAATGTATACTTGGTGTACATATGTTGTGTAAAAGCCTGGATACTCTTGTTTCTTTTATGCTCTGTTGCCTGTAGTAGTTTTGAGTGAACATGGAGATAAACCTTTATCACTTAATCTAGCTATTGTTTGAATGTATGGTATAAACCACAATTGTTTGTTTAACAAAAATTTAGATGTTAAAAATTTAAATAGGTTAAACTAGCAGCTAGGTGACTCTGTAAACTAAGAAAACATATACAACTTTAAATATGTTAAAAATCAAACTTCTGGATTTAAGAATTCAGGATTATAAATTGAAACTACAAACAAAATTATGATTTTTAAAACAAGAAGTACGATTTTAAAGCAGGGGAGTAAAGAGCAGTTCTCATGTCACCATTTTGAACGTTTTGGGTTGCCGGAGACGTTCGAATCGACTGGAGTCGACGTAGTTGGTCGAGGGGGTAGAGAAGTGATGGGGGAAGCTAGGAAAAATGGAGTCGAGGTCGCCAGATCAACGTGGAGCAGGCGGCAACGTTTTCTTACCTATAAACCTAATTTTTAAGTACCTCAGTAAATTGTCTCGTTCGAAGTCGAAGCTCGATCGAGTGTTGCGAATTTCTGGGTATATGTAGTGGGGTGATGGACGAAGTCGTGGCCAAATTTTCAGGCGCACAGGTGGTCGGAGCGACGAACTGGAAGCGTTGCCAGGTTAGGTGATAAGGACAGTGTTTCCAGACTTTGAGGTGAGGAGCTCGATCTCGTTTTCGAGGCTGGGAATACGATCGGAGGTTAGGGATAGGTCGAAGAGGGTGTCGCCGATATGTGGGGATGATCGTGGATAACTGGACGTGGTGGTCGGAGGCGTGCATGTGCACGGTGCACATTTGTGCTATGGTAGAATATGGGTTGTCAAGGAAGAGAACTCGAGATTTACTCGAGTTAATTCGTGATTGGCTCGAGTGAAACCATGTTTTTCTCGAAGTAAATAAGGGGAAACTCGGGTATGTTTGGATTTCCAGTTTTTAACCTGCAACTTTTTTTCAGTTTTAAAAGGTTGGGTTTAAGATTCAAATCAAGTTATCTGGCACTAGAGTTAAATTTAAATTTCCAGATTTTTGAAATGAAGAGAAAGTTTATAAATTTAAATACTTCGAATAAGTTTCAATTTTTGAACTTAAGTGGATTTGATTTAAAATTCCTTTATAACTAAGCATTATTTTAATTTGTAATTTAAAGATTTTTAAGGTTAGTTATAAATTGGTTTAAAGTTAAATTAGTACCCGTTTTAAAACTCTGAATTTAAAATGAAAGTTCAAAAGGGAGAGTGAAATAAATGTTTTCAACATAATGAAGTGAAATTTAAATAATAATGGGAAATGAATTTACTCTAAGTAAATGAAGATTCAAGATTTAAATTCATTAACCATTAGGAAAATTAGAATGATAATTGGTATTGATAATTTGTAATTATAAGTTTAAATGTATTAACTAAAGTTTAAATTAATAATCACTTGACGATTTGGAAAATAAAAATTACTTAGAGAAGTAATGAATAAATAATTACTGAATGTAATTAATTAAATGATAATTTAAAATGTGAATTAATTATTTGTTAATAAATCAAAGGATTAATTAATAATGGCAATTAATTAAGATTAATTTAATAATTAAAGATTAATTGATTCATTGATTTAAGAATGCTTAGTTAATAATTAAGGGTTAACCAATAAATTTGAAAGAAAGATTTTCAAATAATTTGTAATTAAATTACGATAATCAACCTGGATTATTAAATTGATACATCTGATTTAAATTAATCAGTTGATTAATAAATTCACTTGTGAATGTTTAGATTCCAATGAATGTTAAATTGTTTGATATCCCTGATATATGATGCTTTGTGATACATCCTGATTTATGTTGTGATCTGTAGTTTACTTATCTATGACCTTTATATATCTATGATCTGTGAATGAACGATAAGCGTTGTTCTTATACCGCTTATCGAATTATATTTATGTATTCTGATATGTGATGATTCATTGTGTTGCACCATTGTGTGAAACCCCTGGACTACACCTTTACACACACAAATATGGATTTCACGTGGAAATCAGTTAAGTCACAGATAATTTAAATTTGATGTATTTGAAATTGAAATTTTAATTTCAATTGATTTTGAAATTTGAAATTTGGGTTTAAAGTGAAAAGCAATTGAAATAGAATTTCAAAGATAAAAGTTATTTTGAATAACATAATCGAGTTATGAAAATTTAAATAATTTGATTTAAATTTGAATTCAAGTTTGAAATTGAATCCTATGATTTGAAACTAGGGATTGAAAATGTTATAAATGTGTTTGTATGAATCTAAACCATTTAAAAGTGAAATTTTGAGAATTTGGATTTAACCCAAAGACTTTAACTCGTATGAATAAATCAAATTTTCTGAAATGAAACTATTTGTTTTCAAAAGATAAAAGCTTTCAGATAAGCAATGGAATTCCAGTTTAATTAAAGGAATTTCAAGATTGAATTGAAAAATGGTTTTCCAAGTTATGAATGAATTCTTTTTTTTGAAAGCTATGAATTAAATCTGTTTATTTTTAACAGATTTAAAATGATGTTTTGTTTAAACTATTCGAAATGGGATTGTTTTGAAAGCTATAAGTTAAATCTTGATTTAAAGGTTTAACGAGTTAATCAAATTGAAATGGAAATTAATTTGGAAAATCTGTGAATGAATCTTTTGTTTAAAGGATTAAAGTGTGGAAACTGTTTAAACCGTAAAGATTGAATCTTTTTGTTTAAAGATTTAAATGGTAATTTGTTTTAACCATTTGAAAAGAGAAGTTTTGGGTAATAAGTTGTGACTTAATTGAAATCTCATATCCATATGTTTTTAAATATTTCGCTCACTATTCGGTTTAGCCGGGAGAGGACCTTTGGGTCGTATAACCCATTCCGAATATGTGATACGTCGTATATGGATGGCATTTGATGACCGGTGTTGAAGACCGGATATTTTTGAAAATGGAAGGATTACCGTCGAGTTACTCTGCATCGGCTGATCCCCGGTATAGAGGTTTTATCATCCTTAGTGACGGGAAGTCCGGACGTGATTGGAAATTATCCGGAATTGCAAGGGCTTCGTGAGAAGTGCCTTCGGTTCTGTTCGAACCCGGAACAGACTTGTATTGATTGTATGTCTGACATTACACTTTGAGATATAAAGCTGATTTCTTTCAAATACATATCTGTTTGGTGGCGGAGAATTTATTCTCTTAGCTTAACACCCTTCTCTGAGACGTACGAGCTCAGAGGTTATGTAGTTGAAGGTTATCAGCGATATACTCCCAATTTGGTGATGTGGCATGCTGAGTGTTGCTGTGTGATGATCAGTGTTTGATCATTTGTGATATGATCATTTGTTTGATCATTTATCTTTATGATCATAGGTTGATCATCTGTTGACCCAAAGCGTGGCTTTTTGAAAAAGCGTAGCTTTGTGGACGAGACTTCGTCAGGGCCTCACAACCCGGAAATGGTCGAAACAGGAATGTTGCGGCAAGGTTATGAGGGTCGCGCCCTTTAGGGTATGTCATTTCCTTCTGGAAAGGGGTGGTATCATGGTATGGCGCCCAGATACTTACTCATGTGGATACACTTTATTATGTGTGATGTTGGTTTAGAGGCGCCTCGGATAAAGGTCCCAAAGGACCGGGAGGTGGCATATTCATGAGTTACCTGTTATAGGGGTAACCCGGCCTTGTTTGGCAGAGAGCAGTTTGTCTCTCGGGACGTCCCGCCAGAGGCGATCCCATGCGGCGGAAAGGAAGTTCCTTAGCCTGACCATTTGTTGGAAATCCAATTCCCAATACGGAACTTGTACGGTTTTAGTTGTAGAACCTGCCATTTACGTACGGTGGTCACCACTGTTTAGATGGTAGCTATAGTAGGCATACGATACTGGTCGTATGTTGGCTAAGATTAATATTATACTTTCGAAATGTTTTTCTACACTATGCACTAATGATAATATCCAATGATTTGCGTAGTAAGCATGTTTGACTATCATAAGAAGAAATCTCCTCCAATTCTGCGTTTGCATTGTTTGTGTGGCGGGAGGTCTTATGGTAGTTTCATTTTCCAAAAGCATTGCGGATTTCAATGTTTAAAACCTTTTGTGTTTGTTTAAAGATAAACTATTTTTGTTGCTCACACCAGTCCCATGACTGATCCGGAGTTTATTGTTCCCTTCCTAAACTCTGGGTGCTCATAACTTTCCACACGAGCAGTCTAGAGTTGGGTTTCTTTTCAGATATTCAGGCTTAGTAGATTATCTGGAGCTAGTTCATTCATCGGAGTTGCTTATCTTGGAGTTGTGGATTCATTCTTGTCTGAAGATCATTTTGGAGTTATCATTTCTATTGATATTGTTCTGCTGCTGTTGTTATCTTTTCTTTTCCGCTGCTATTCCTTGTATCATATCTCTGATGTATATTGATATTCATTGTATCACTCTGTTGTATCAGATAATATATATCAATGTATTATTCTTTTCTTCCGCTGTGTTATTTACTTAATTGTGTTATAGCTCCGGCGAATCGGATTTGAACGGTCGAATCTGCGGCATTCTAGTACAATGTGAAGTACAGATGGTGATTTTCGAGCGGGCAAAACCCGATACGTTACATACACCTCCCAAAATTTTTCCAGAGCTTCGCCGTCACACTCTCTTCCAATCCCCCATGGACCGCACCTTCCCAGTTGCCCCACGATGTCGTATTTACCTCAAACTCGAGACCGAACCAAAAAACCACCTAAACCCTATTTCGCCCACGATCGGCCACTCCGAGCGTCTAAAAATCGTCGAACTATTTTTCCTGGACCTCCTACCAACCAAGCCTCCTCCATGTCGAATCACACGTCACGACATCAAATACTTCGCCTAAATTTGACCAAAATCCAAATTCCGATCATCTTTAATTTTCTCTTTCCACACACGCTTTAAAATCACCAATCCACCTCTAAAATTCACGATTTTCAGTAACAAACACACTCGTAGGATCAATTGATTAAAACATGCTATTCAAATTTCATTCATTTCAAAGTTGTTTGCTGTAAATAATATTTTTCTTCCTCTATACTTAATTGAATTGGATGAAACAAATTTTAAAACAATCTACGATTAAAATCAAACTACTTTTGTTTTGGAATCAAAGCCGAAATCTAAAGGGATGAGAAGATATTGATTTTTGAATACAGACGTTTACCGTTTTAATCAAATAAAATTGAACAGAGCAATTCCTTTAAGAAGAACTACAGTGTTTTAGTGGCTAACCATGCTCGAACACAACCTCACATTCACATATTTGCAAAACACATCACATATATCCTTAGCATCAAACATAAACATATTATATACATATATATAATAATAAGTAGCAAAGGTTAAGATGTTTGCTCACCGTTTCGAAGGGATGGTAAACTGTTGCTTGTTTGTTTTGCTCTACTTCAAACTTTTACTGTCCTTAATACTTTTTATGTTTTCTATGGTAGATCCTTTTTTTCCTCTTGTATGAATAAGAACGAGGCAATCATGGTCAAGGGAGTAAATATATAGGATCGGATGGGAAAAAGCAATGAAGTAGGGTTACTGTGCTTTTTCATGTTACAGGCTTTACATTTTTTTTCTTTCCTTTTGCTTTCGTCTTGATTTGATTTCATATTAAGGCTGATTTGATTATATAGTTGATTTGCTATTTTATGTGCTTGATTTGAAGTTTATGCTTGAATTTAATTTTTGTCATGATGATGTTCCCCCATGTATATATATGCATTCATATATATATATATATATATATATGTATGTATACTAGTTTGATCATATAATTTTCATGCCTACCTATTTTCATATTCACTTATTTTTATAATAATGTGTGTGTATATATATATATATATATCTTCTCATATATACATTTATTTATTATCGTAAAGTTTGTACTTCTTTGTATATTTTTTTACACATTTACTATTTCATATAACATATATACATATACATATACTTATGTATATTTTGTCATTATATATATTTACACATTATTCCCTATTTACACATACATTACTTCATATGGACATATATATACATATATGTATACATATATACTTATATATATTTTTAAACATCATTAAGCTTATATATAAATATATATTTATATACCTATATTGATATTCCATCTTAAATTTTAATGGTGGAGTTTATATATATATAATTTGTCATATCTAGAAATTTATAATTCAATGTTTAATATGGTTTATATCAGTTTATATATTCAGGTATTTTAATCTTCAGAAAATTTATCTATTCGACTAATAAAAATTTATATTCCAATAATTAGAATTAGTTAATCGCCTAATATCCGATGGCTAAAAATCTGGGTCGTTACAGCTTGAGATCCCCAAGCCATACTACAAATAGAACCCTACGCCTAGCTATTTTTCTCAATTAGATTTTCTCCCAATTAGGTTCATTGCCTGAGGCCGGAGCCTAAATATAAAAAAATTCTAAGAAGGAAATCTTTTTAATAAAAATAATTTACACCCTAGAAGTGGATCTAGGAAGGCCAAGGATTAGAGCTAACAACCACAGGTGAGTGTTTTCTAATTATTTTAGATTTGTAAGCAATTTAAAATAATAGGGTTCTCAACAGTTTTAGTTTTTCTACAATTTTGAGACATTTTTTAAGTAAATTTATTTACAGTTAGTTTTTAAGTAAATTTCAGAAGTTCTTTTCAATCTATTTTTATTCAGCTATTTTATTCATTTATTTGCAGTTATTTACAGTTATTTACATCTGTTTTAATTTGGAATTTAGACTGTAAATGTTAGTTTGTCTTATAGAAATTTAATCCTTTTTGACGTGAATAAAATATTAAAATGAAAAGAATTGGCAAATATGGATTAAAATAGAAAAACACTAAATTTACAGAAATTATTTGAAAAATGAGAAAAACTTAAATAAAATAAAGATGTACTGAAATAGGCAAATTTGAGATATTTGCAAGCATAATTATAACAAGTGGTTATAACTAAAAAGAGAGGATAGAAGAGTAATGGTTGCAAGAACAATTATAACATGTAGGTTATAATTAGAAAGAAAGAAATAACAGAAGAGGCTTATTTTAAAACTTAGACCTTAGATTAAGTTAATAAGCAAATATTGCGGTAGTGGCCCGTATCGGCAACATTCCCTTTCACGTATATGACTGATGGTCACACACGTAGGTGCGGTTGGGCACGCTTATGCTGATTAGGATAAAAAAGTGGCCAAATAGATAAAGGCTCAAATTTGGGGAATTGGGCAAGGGGCGCAAAGTTAGTAGATTTGTTTGTTAGGACCAGTACCGGTAGCATTCCCTTTCAAGTCGAGGACTGATGGTCTCACACGTGGGTGAGGCTGGGCACACTTATGCTGATTAGGGTAAATAAAGGGTCAAGTAGGGGGCGACAGTTAGTGTGTACTAGCGATGAGCGAGCGTGCAGCATCGATTAGGGTATATAATTCATTACTGCATCATAAGCGCTAAGAGGTGTCTTTTGCTGTGGGACCAACAGGATTGGCTCACATTGGCACAACAGAGATAGGAAAGGCTGATCAATGGGTAGGATTGGGATTTCAGCCTAATCAAGATTAGCAATTGTGATAGGATTAGGGTTTCAGCCTAATCACTACAGTTTAAGACAAGTGCAAACAATCAAAGCAAAAGGTTACAGGATTCCTAAAAACTTGTTTTAAAAGTAAATTATTTTTCAAAGGCAACATATCTTCAAACTAAAATTATTTTTCAGAAAGAAACTCTTATTATAGAAATAGTTTTCAAGTATAAGAAAGTTTTATAAAAATCCCCTCAATGTCCAGTTCAATATTCTTTTGATTCTTCCGAGCCTAAATTTTCTTTTCTTTGCATAGAATGGCAGATGCCCCAAATCTTCCAAAGGGTGTCCAAGTCCCTGGCTAGTTCTGTAGATACCTCCAAGCTACGGCACCAGAGGTGCAAGGGCAAGTGCCCAATGCAGCACCGACGGGTGGAGGTCCCGTTAATCCACCTGCAATAGCCATGTTTTCTAAGTTATGCAAGGACTTCACCAATCTAGGAGGCAAGACGTTTTCTGGCATGGAGGATTTTGTAGACTCACGAACTCGGTTAAGGAATACGGAGCAGATATTTGGGCTGTTAGGATTGAAGGACCGATGGAGAGTTCAGCATGCATCTTGGCAGCTGAAGGGAGATGCTTCTTACTGGTGGGAGATTGTAGAGATGGAGGGTAAAGACATTGGATGGGTTGGATTTTGGGAAAGGTTTGATAGAAAGTTCTTGTCGCAAGCCGAGGAAAGCATGCAGTTGGAGAAGTTCATTAGTCTGAAGTAGGGGAGTCTTTCGGTGAAAGAGTATATAAATCAATTTAATGAGTTATCGAGGTTCGGGATGGAGCTCGTTAATACACCACATAAGAAGGCCACAAAGTTTGCTAAGGGTTTTAACCAGCCTCACCAAAGGTTGGCATTGACACATGTACATATGGGAGCGATGTATGAGTCACTTGTTGAAAAGGCCCTCATATCAGATGTTGCTAAGGAAGAAGAGGTTAAGGAGGTTCCTAAATCAGAAAACTCTAAGAAATAATGGTGGAAGAATAAGAAGGATAAGGATGAGAAGTAAGGAGGTGGACCTCAAAAGGGACAGATCAAGAAGGGCGAGAAATGTTATAATTGTGGATTGGTTAGTCATTACTCAAAGGACAGTAAGAAGGACGCGATGAAGGGGAGATGTTACAGCCGTGGGCAGCCTGGACACCTTAGTAGAGCTAGTCCTTAGAGGACAGGGCAGAAAGCAGATGCACCTACAATGCAAGTACTGTCTTTAGATGCAACACCTTCTAGTAGTGGACCGGATCAAGGTAGGAAAGTCTCAGTAGAAGGTTCGATCTTTATTTCGGATTTTCCTATTCGGACTCTTTTTGACTCCGGAGCATCGCATTCTTTCATTTATAGTTCCTCGGTTGATTTTTTGCACTTAGATATTTCTCTAGTTGTAGACCCTATAATTGTTTCAAACCACATAGGAGGATCGACACATTTATCCATGATTTGTAGGGGATTGAAAATTGTTATACAGGCGTAGAGTTTGATTGTGAAGCCTATGTACTAGGATTTTTGGGATATGGAATGATTTTGGGGATGGACTGGTTATCCACTTATGGGGCGATATTGGACCGTGAGAAGAGAGTCGTTAGGCTAGGGACATGTAGCGGACGGACTCTCGAGGTTTCTTATGACCAACAGAGGTCAGTCATGTTGAGCTTCCATTATTCCCTTGATTCACCACTAGGAGAGATAGATTTAGTTCCAGTTGTTAGTGATTTCCCAAACGTTTTTAAGGAGGTTAGGGGGCTACACCCTAAGAGAGAGATCGACTTTTGGATCTATCTGAATGATAATGCTAAGCCAGTGGCATTGCCCATGAGACATATGGCTCCGAGGGAGAGGAAGGAGTTAAGTAAGCAGATTGGTGAGCTATTCGAGAAAGGCTTCAACAGGCAGAGCATATCTGAGTGGGGGGCGCCAGTCGTCTTCGCTACAAAGATGGATAGTTCCCTTCGACTTTGTATAGACTATAGAGGGTTGAATAAGCTCACGAAGAAGAACCGTTACCCACTTCCTAGGATAGATGGTCTTTTCGATCATTTGGTTGGCTCTTCAGTATTTTCTCAACTTGACTTAGCCACTGGATTTCATCAGCTTAGGGTCGCTGACGATAGCATCGATAAGACATCATTTAGGACACCCGATGAATTCTTTGAGTGGTTGGTCATGCCATTTTGGCTGACCAATGCCCTAGCCTATTTTGTAGATCTAATGAGCCGTGTTTTTCGAGATGTCCTAAATAAGTTCATTATAGTGTTTGTGGACGACATTCTGGTGTTTTCCAAGAGTATGAAAGAGCATGTTATTCACCTTGAGGAAGTTCTTCGTACACTTCGTGTTCATTAGTTGAAAGCAAAATTCTTGAAGTGTCACTTTTGGCATGAGGAGGTGCATTTCTTGGGGCATGTAGTCTCAATAGATGGTCTAGCGGTGGATCCCACTAAGGTAGTAGCGGTACAGGATTGGAAGGCCCCCAAGAACGCTATCGAAGTTAGAAGCTTCCTAGTTTGGCTAGTTATTATAGGAAGTTTATTTGAGATTTTGTAAAGATTTTAGCACCGCTTACTCACCTCACTAGGAAGAATGCGACATTCATGTGGGATGAGGGTTGTGAGGATTCCTTCATGATGCTAAAGAGCGCCCTTACAAGTGCATCAGCCTTAGTTTTACCCGACGGCGCTAAGCCTTTTATAGTATACATTGATGCATGTAGGACTGGCCTTGGGGCAGTATTGATGCAGGAGTGGCGGGTAGTATTCTATATGGGTAGACAGTTGAGAACTCATAAGAAGAACTACTCCGCCAATGGTTTGGACCTGGCCGCTATTGTTTTCGTGCTCATGTCTTGGAGAGATTACTTAATAGGAGAGAGGTTTGAGCTTTTCACTGACCACAAATCATTGAAGTACCTGTTCTCACAAAAGGATTAAAACTTGAGGTAGCAGCGTTGGATGGAGTTTCTGGCATCATATGACTTTGAGATAGCTTACACTCCTAGCAAGGGAACGTGGTTGTGGATGTGTTAAGTAGGAAGAGAATAACCCTTAGCCCTATGTTCGTGGAGTGAAAAAGCCTAGAGTTTATTTCCACCTTTGATTTTAAGCCCTTTACGGACATTACTCCTAGATTATTGGCAGCACTTGAGGTTAAGCCTACCCTCATAGATCAGATTGGATCAAGGAAGCAAGAGGATTTAGAGCTTGTGGATATTCTGGATAGGATTAGCAGAGGAGAGGTCTCTAGGCATCTCGAACGCCATTCCATCGATAGTAAAGTGTGGCTAAGGAGAGATGGAAGACTTTGTGTCCGCCGCACTGTTGATTTGATAAGTGCAGTTCTACCAGAAGCACACCATTGTCGGATGACTATTATCTGGGTGGTGATAAGATCTATAGGGACATGAAGAGAGTGTTTTATTGGAGTGGCATGAAGAAGGATGTAGCAGAGTTTGTGGCTAAGTGTCTTGTGTTCCAAAGGGTTAATGCGGAGCAGCAGAGGCCTAGCAGATTGCTTCAACCATTGGATGTACCCGAATGGAAGTGGGATAGTGTTTCAATGGACTTCATAGATGGTTTACCCCGATCTAGGAAGGGGAATACCAGTATTTGGGTGATTGTAGATCGTTTGACTAAGAGCGCCCACTTCATTCCGATCAAGAGTAAGAGGACAATACCTTATTTGGCATCCATATACGTTCGTGAGATAGTCCGACTACATGTAGATCCCTCTAGCATAGTGACTGATAGAGATCCTATCATTACTAGCGAGTTTTGGAGGAGCTTGCAAGAGGCTTTATGGACACAGCTTAGATTGAGTATGGCCTATCACCATCAAACAGATGACCAAACCGAGAGGGTTAATAGAGCTCTTGAGGATTTGTTAAGGATGTGCATTCTTGATTTTGGAGGGACTTGGGAGGAGCACCTTCCTTTAGTGGGACTTGGGATGGCTCCTTTTGAAGCCCTTTATGGAAGACCTTGCAAGTCGCCTTCGTATTGGTTGGAGTCTACAGAAAAATTCCTACTTGGTCCCGACATGGTCAGAGAGACTTCGGAAAAGATTAATTTGATTAGAAGAAGAATGAAGATGGCCCAAGATAGATAGAAATCCTATGTAGATAAGCGGAGAAGGGATATTAAGTTCGAGGTAGGAGATTTGGTTTTCGTTAAGTTGTCTCCTCTAAGAAAGGTTGTGAGGTTTGGATCAAGTGGGAAACTTGCTCCTAGATTCATAGGACCGTTACCCATTGTGGAAAGGGTAGGGAAGATGGCATATCAGATAAAGCTACCAGAGAGGCTTGTGGGAGTTCATGATGTTTTCCTTGTTTCGCACTTGAGAAAGTGCTTACATGATTCAGCAGAGGTAGTGGAACCTAGCCAACTTGAGGAAGTTGAAGTCCAAGTGTGATTTGATAAATATAAATAAAAATAAGTTTTCTTGAACTTATGAATTTGAACAGGAAAGTAAAACCGAATTTTAAAATGGTTGAACATTTAGGTTAGACTAATAAAAGGGAAATTTGAATTTGAGATATGAAGTAAAAGAATTATCTTATGTAAAGTTAAATAAATTGAGTAAATGAAATGAAGTTTAACCCAAGAAAAGTTTAAATGAAAGTAAGTTGAATTTTAAATGAATTAGATAAATAATGAAATGAAATTTTAAGTAGATAAGTTTGTATAACTTATAGATTTGAGAAATATCAAGCTAAAAACTAATTTTAAATTTGTTGTATGAGAATGTTAAGAAGAAAAGAAATTTACTTTTGAAATGGAAATAAACACAAGAAGTGTTGTATAAAATGTTTATGAACTTAAGTAAATAACTTTATGAAATGGTTGATTTAGTGTTGTTAACATTAAAGGAAATATACTAAGTAAATTGTATATGAATGAAATGTGTTTTTGAAGTGAAGATTAATAAGTGAATATTAATGACATGATTGTAATTGAAATTAATATGGATAATTGAATTGGATTTAAACTAAATACGAATCGAATGAATGTGAAATGAATTGAATGTAATTAAATAAATCTGGAATAAGAATGAGATATAATAAGAAATCAATTGAATATATACGTAAGCTGTACGTATATTATTTTATTCGAATAAATGTTTGATCCAGATTCGAATATATGATTTCAAGGTGGTTTACACCGATACAAGTTAGGATTTTTCACTCGATTTCCTACCAGCGAAACCTGGATATTGGATTTTGATTGATTTTGATATTCTCTATCATAGTATATGGCTATGAAAGGAGAACGATAGTTTTTTAATCAAGGAACCGAATCTGAGTATGCACTAGAGTGATCTTGTGAACGATACTAGTTCAGAAGTGAAATTGTGTGATCGAGCGAGTGATCAGGTATGGTTTTGCGTACGGATGATATATGTACATCGTATGAGGGTTTAATAAATTAAATGTTGACATTAGAAAATGTGAATTAATATGTTTATGAATTGATTGGATGAATATTAATTGGTTGATGGTTTCCCTTGTTGCTTTTATAGCATTCGCTGATGTGAATTAATATGTTTATGAATTGATTGGATGAATATTAATTGGTTGATGGTTTCCCTTGTTGCTTTTATAGCATTCGTTGTATTTGCATATAGATGTTGTATTAGTCTATGATATATATTGATACTACTTTCTATATAAATGATCTCATTGGTTGTTGAGTGTTTAGTAGGTGCGGATGGCGTATGCTTCACATTTGGAGCTCACTTTCGTGCTCTATTCCTTGTATATGCTCGCTAACATAATAAAAGGTACATATCTCGGATTACATAGCATACTTTTATATTTTTTTTCCTACAGGATGCCTCATCCTCGAAAATGAGATGTATATTTGTTATATATATATATATATATATTGTAACTTTACTACGATTGAACCACGCAAAGGAGACTCTGGTGAAATTTTTCGTAAATTTATGGCGTTAGAAAATTTTTGAGAATTTTTGAAAAACTTTTTGATAACTTAAATTTTAATGTTGGATTATAAGTTGGGATGAATGAATGGATCGTCTTAGTTTATTTTGGAAAAGTTAAAAGGTTTAATTGAATTTGGTAATATATTTCAACTAATTGTTTTCGAAAAGTAATGGTGTTTGTGGCATTTTTCTTACTTGGTAATTTCGGGAACGAAATTCTTTTAAGGAGGGGAGTCTGTAACGGCCCAGAATTTTAGTCATTCGAATTTGAATATTTAATTGATTTTGAATATTTAAAAGTTAATTGTATAAGTTGAATAACTTATATTGCAAATATAATGATTTATTTGGTAATTAAATTGTTAAATTTAATATTTGAAATTTTTTAAATAATTGAATCTTGGATTTAATGAAAATGATTTCAAAAGATAATTTAATTCTATTGCAATTTTAATTGAGTTAGTAAACTTTTAGTATTGATTTAAAAGTGAATAAACTGAAAATAGAGATTTTATATTTTAATTTACATGTAAAAATAGTCATTTTTGGCACTGTCTTGTATTTTTACGAAACCAGTTTTATTGGATCTGTAAAAGTGAATTATACCATGTTGTCGAAATTCATGTCGATTGGACTTACCGTTTGGTCGTGCGAACTCGAAACACGTAGAAATTAATTAAAAGAAATTTTAATTAGAATAATTTGATTTGAAAAGCCATCTTCAGTATTTGATGCAATTGGCTCCCGATACATATTACATTGTGTTTGGAATAGGGGCATAACATAAAGAACGCCAAGCGGCATGCTTCGTTTGGAGTTCGGAATTTTCATGGATGAATAGTGCCTAGTTTATTTTCTATAAATAACCGTCTACTTCTTTCATTTTGCAAAACCTAACCCTAAATGATATTTCAGTCGCCATTAAACTCCACCATCTAATGGCCTATGTCAATCGGAGCCACTAAAGGTGAACTTTGCCTTCGACTTAACCTAGGAAAATGTAGAGGGCAACGATACGAAGCTAATGTACGGTTGGATCGACGGATCGTCGACCGAGGTGGCTAGAAATCAGCCACGTTCATCACTGCAGTGATGGGTTTGGCGATCGATTTCGTCGTGCGTAGGCGCACTGGGTGGAAGGCGATCAGGCGAGGTGGTGCGACTGGGGGTGAGCAAGCGAAGGCGACGTCGGCGTCGGCTAGTGGCTGCACATGCGATAGGATATTTAAAAAAAAGTTTGCGGGCCTGTGCCTGGGAAGCGAATGAGAATGAAATGGATTAAGTTTAAATTTAAAGTTAATTAAGTAATTATAAGTTTAATTATCTCGTTATGTTAAATAATCCGTAGCTTTCTCGTACGAGGTTCGTTTCAAGCGCGACAAGTTGTGTTGCATTCGTATCAGCGAGCACTACGCTATGGAGTTAGATTGGACGAATTCAGAGCTAGTTGGAATATTGAGTTAATTTGAAGGACTGTTCAATTTTAATTCGAACCGCAGCGCTTAGGCGATTTCTGGCATTTTTGTGAGTTAACTCACCTCTCTGGCCTGCTTGTATCTTTATGTAAGTGGGAATAAATTTATTTATGATGATTGTTGCTTGTTTGGATGCTATACTATATATTAGTTGGTTTGGATATATTCCCGCCTATTAGAGTAGATGGGACCCTATTACGTTCCCGTGTATAAGCGGATGACCCTTCGTATACGAATCCCGTCTCGAAGCGGTTGATTTTATTATTGGATTATATGCTGTCTACATTGCAAGGGGACAGGTTGGAGGGATCCAACAAGATTCCTCATCACTGTTGATTTATTTTCATATATATGCTGATATATGATGTTTGGATGTCATGTTGATGTCTTTGATATGATTTGATTTATTTAGTGCTATGGTAGCCCTTGGCCTTATTTTTGATATTTTGAAATATTGAAATGATGATTTTGATTTGAAAAGGATTTCTAAATGATTTTAAAAGTATATATGATTTAATAATTTTTAAATTATTAAAGGAATGGGTTTGTTTTTAAAGAAATAAAAGTTATGATTTTTATGATGTTATAAAAATATAGTTTTGAGTAATACTTTTGTAACGACCCAGTATTTTGGACCATTCGCATCCATTATAAGTGTATAGGTAGACACTCATGCCGGAGTTGAATTGCTCAAAATACCGCGTTGTAAATAAAATTTGGCAAAACTCAGAATATACAGTAAATAAATATAATCACAGATCACAGACACAGAGTAATATAACAAGAATGCAGCGGAAATAAAAGGATAGTAGTTCATGAAGCTACTATATATATAACAGAGTTAGACAAGGTACAACAGAAGTCTCGAATACAATAGATGTCTCAATACAATAATCAAATACAAGATCTGAATACATCACTGGAATCAACAGAATAACTGAAAGCAGGATCGATAGATAGCTGGATCTCCAAGCGAAGCTCCAACTCCAAAGGTGAGTCTCAAATGCTGTATCACTCAGTCTGACCCGAACGTAAAGAAAAACCAAAACACTCGAGTCAGGATTAACATTCTTATATAAATAAATCAAACTCAAGTGAAATATCAACTGAAATACAAGTAACTTAAAGGATGTTTGGGATAACCATCCTCTAAGGGTCCGTTAAACTATTTACTATGTAGTAATATTCGCTATTATAATAGTGTCTAAATAAGTAAAGTATAATCATATCGGAAAATAGCGTTAAGGGGATGGAGAACCTTAACGCGGTCGGATCTTAAAATCATAATCGTAGTAAAGCTCGATATGGTAGGTGACATGGCACAACTAGGCAATGCCAGGGTAGATATACCAATTACGCACACGGACTAATGGATACGCATAGCAGCCACTACCGTTCCACCTCGAACAACACTCCAAATCGGAGGATGGCCATCTAGTCAAATCACAAGTAAGAGTATAATATCGAAGAAATGCGTCCGAGAAGAGGTGCTACCTCACTGGTCCGAGATCGCTCCTGTTTTAGCCACCTTATGCCAACTCACGGGAGTTGGGTCCACGTAACATACCTTAAGAACGTCGCCACCATCCTACTTCATTCTGGAATCTCCACCGCGTACACGGTTGTCAAAGTGGTTTTCGGTATCGACAAAGAGTATGTCCATATCCGATCCCGGTCTCTTTGCCAAACAATCGTTATTATAACACCGTGGTCGTTTCAAAATAGTTTATACTTCAAACCAAAATCATTATCATTTCAAAACCCAACTTAATACGATATCATTTCCCTTCAAATATCCATTTTTAAAATCATATTACTTTCCAAAATTATAATGTTTTCAAAATCATAACACTTTCCTTTTAAACAGTTTAGACATTAAAATTTCGTTATAAAATAAATTAGTTTCCTCAAATTTCACAAATCGATTCAAATAACTCGAATTCCAAAAATTTAATTTAACCAAATCTCACATTATCAGTTTCCACTCGATTTAGCTTCTAAATAAAACATTTCAAATTATCGATTTCAAATACATATCTGAACCATAAAATAGGCCATTTCAATTTTAATATATTTCAAAGCTTTAAATATTCAACATTTCAAAACGAAATTCGATAAATTTATATACATATCAAATTCACTTTACAATTATTTAGTTTTGAAATATTAACTTAACTTTTCCATAACATTTGAATACAATTTCATTTTTTTTTACAATTTAAATAAACAAAATATCCCATTTAAATATTTATACATTTGAAATATCCATTTAAGTCACCTTTTCAACTTTCAAGTTGTAAATCACTTCTTTAAATTTCAAATTCAATACATTTCAAATCAAACTTATTTAAGTATAATTCTTAAATAAATATAATTTCAAACAATTTCAAATCATTATAAATTCTATATTTGAAATTATAGATATTAAATAAATACTTAAACATATTATTTATCAACTTTATTAAATTAACTTTAATAAATCTTTAAAAATCAATATTTATCAAAACTATATATATCTTTTCAAAACCAAAGAAATCATTTTCAAAACATTTATATATAGACCAACGGTGCCTGTATATAATTTTCTATCCTATGGTCAAGTGATACAGATATTTATCATTTCAATCCGCAATTTAAAATATATATACGGGTATATATCTTTTCAACCCGCAATCCCAAATCCAATTCAATGAAAATCGCTTGGGTCTATCATTTCAACCCATAACTATTTTCTCCTATTCTACAGATCGTTCGGGTATGTATCATTTCAACCCATAGTGATTCTATTCTACAGGGAACTTGCAGTGTGAGAACAGAATATAAATAAACAGCAGTAACAGGCATATATCATCAGTATAAATAACAGATAATGATGTCAGATGTCACAGGTGAACAGATACAGAAAATGACATATATAACAATGTAAATAACTAACATCAGCATATTTCCATTGACATTTCGATTGAAATCAAACTTAATAAATATAAGAACGTTAATCAGAGTGATTGCTCACCTTTCGTGGTTAGAGACGAACGAGGATGAAATGAGTTACGAATCTGAACACGAACTTCGAAACAAAGCAAAATTGGCACGAGTTTGATGACCAAGCTTTCGAGTCTAGAGAAACAGGACAAGCACACAGATAAGCAACAAATCAAAGCAACCAACTGCTATGATCAATTAGGACGGTGGCGAAACCAAAAGCAAAGCATGATGAATATGAAGTCTACGAACAAAGTAAAGCTAGGTTGGAATTCGATAATCGATGGAGACAAATAAATATAAATTTTAAAAATCTAATATTTACTCATATTAAAATAAAAAATCTAATATGTATACAACTCAAACAGAATATATATTTTTAAAGTACGCAATTTAAAGTCAAAATAGCTATATTCTATTTTACTAAAAAATCAATATTTGTAACATGTAATAGAGGAAATAGGACAAGCAAATTCTCTGATACAAACATTTGTCTATATAACTTATATAACTTACATATATAAGCGAACTTCTCATATAATTTATATAACATATATTATAAACATTATATAAAAACTAATATTTTATACAACTATTGTAAACTAACATACCATTACTTACCCAAACTTATATATCACAGGTTATGTACAAATCTATTTTGAAATGATGCTATACATTGAATAAACATTTAAAACATATAATATACAAATATAAATGTTTAAACATGTAACGTATAATATCAAAACTTGTTATTTTCTGAAGCCTTAATACTTTTTGCCTTCATACTTTTTGAAACTTGTACACATTCAAAGCCCATAATGCTACTCCTAAAATTGTAAGTACGCTTAATTCTTAAGATTATATCTACATGGGACCTCACACCTTCATAACTAAATATGTACCAAGCATATGTATTTGGAATCTTGTATGCTATTACAAACTCACTTATATTTATAATCGAGGGTGATAAAAAAAATCTGGTAACAGCTTATACATTCGAAAGTTATATAGAAGAAGCATTGTATTGGAATATATGAAACTGATGTTATCAAAACTGATATGTACTCAAAAAAATTTATCAAATAGGCACTAAACATATTTTATATAAATATATGTTTCAAATATTAATAAACATAATATATATAAATATACCAAGATCGCAAATGAGGGAAGTCGGCTGCTATGAGCGAACTGACGGTGTGCGTAGTGATTGCCTCAAACTCCACGGCCTAAGCGGCAGTCTGGGAATGATGGCCGAATGCTTGCGCTATAGGTGGAAGGTGGATTTATAGTGGAGCAACATGGGCATGGGTGTGAGGCTGAGATGATGGTGGAAGGGTAGAAAACAGGCGGAAGCTGTCATATGATGGGTGGAAGGCCCGGGGCGAACTGGTGGGGTGGCAAGGGCGGACGGTGGCAACATGGGCGAGGCTGACATCGGGTGAGGTGAGGTCATGGCGGAGGCAAACGACTGGGATGACATGGCAAGGAGGTGTGGCGGATGGGGACAATCGTGGAGGAGGTGGAAAAAGAAGAAGACGGTAGCTGGTTGGAGGAACTCGGGGCGGTGAGCGTGGGTGATGGTCGTGGTGTTGGAGGCAGGCAGGTGTGTTGGGTGGAGGAAGGCTCGAGCGAGGCTGTTAGGGTGGCGGTAGGCTGTTGTAGGGCTTAGGGTCAGGCTCGAGAGAGGAGGTGAGGTGGAAGGCTATGGCAGCCTGGGAGATGGGTGGATCTGGATTATGCGGATGGAAGCAAAGAATGGAGGAAATAAATGAGGAGAACAGTACCAAGTGGGGAAAGGAGAAAATGAATTGGTTTTAGGCAAATGAGCTGTCCCCTTGAATATCGTATGTAAACGAACAAACGAGTGGACCAAGTACAAAATATGAACGGATCTTAAAATTAAAGGAAGGAGTTTCCAAACGAATAGCACATTTGAATTTGAAAAGGTCAGGCTAAAATAAAAGGGTACGGATAGCACGTTTGAATTTGAAAAGGTAAGAAAGTGGAAAGTCACAAATTTTGTACCGTTACAATGGAACGTTACCATCGTTTTCGTCACCTACCGGACCTCAAAATATAGAAATAAATATACCGTAGAGATCAGCACGACGAGACGATTAAAATGGTATACAGATATCAGTGGTAGGATCATCCGATCAAAAGTCGATAATCGGTATCATAAATGCTGTTATTTTGTCAGAAATAAGATTGACGGAGTAATAGATGTCCAAATTTGACGAAACGAAAGATGACGTCTCACTCAGAAGATGATTTACGAATTTTCTATGTAAAAATATTTAGGTTTGGAAAACATTTTATTATCACCAATTTTTAACTGATTAAATTGAAGTAAATTTACGCGCGAAATAAATTTTCTTATTTTCGGACGAAAATTTACCAGTTGCTATCTTTAATTAGACGCATTCCAAATATCAAATTTATATTTCAAAATTTTATCGTTTAAAATTTCACAAAATTTAATTAATTAAATAAATAAAACAACTGAAATTTGCGGGTCGTTACACTCTCCCCCACTCAAAACTTTTCGTCCCCGAAAAGGAAGGAGGTAGGAGAATAGAAACAACCAGAAAGCAAAATAGATAAAAAAACAAGATAAGACAATTAACTTAAACCATATAATTTCAAATTAAACTAATTAATATTTAGCAATTTGATTTAATCCACTGAGTTCACTTAAGTTAAATCAATTTATCTATTTCTGAATTCATTACCTTATTGTCTAGTCATTCCCAATTAACAATTTCTAAATCATCAAATTTGTATAATCATTTATTATACTCTTGTTTTGTTCGACAAATTAAATTC
Source organism: Allium fistulosum (assembly GCA_030737815.1). NCBI lineage: Eukaryota > Viridiplantae > Streptophyta > Magnoliopsida > Asparagales > Amaryllidaceae > Allium > Allium fistulosum. The sequence goes on along the minus strand of CM060908.1, from coordinate 529,754,625 downwards.
TTTTATTCCAAATTATTATTAAGTTTATTTCACTAAATATATATCTTATTACCTATATTTAAACCACATAAATCAATTTAAACCATAAAATTTCAATTTAAATTACTTTATATTCAAAATTGATTTTAAATTCAAGGTATTTCCATAGGTTAATCTAATTTCAATTTTGTTAATTCTTTCAAAACAAATTTATTTGTCTCATCTATTATTCAATTAAATTATTATTTTATTTCTCTCTATTAACGTCTTTAAAATAAAATTTAAGTATATAACATTTATTATAACACTCAAATCTTTCCTTATAAAGTCGTTTTATATTGTATATTATCCGATTACATTTTTAACTTCTGAAAATTTTAGGTAAGTTATGTTGAGATGTAATTGAGTATTATACAAATAAGATTTTACAATTCAGTTATTCCCAGTTAACTATTTATCCAAGAATTTTGACTTTAGTTTATAATTGAAATCATCTTTAATCTAAAATTTAAGAATTTAAATCTCCAATTTACTTCAAACAATTTAGAGATATATATATTATATCTATATCAATCAAATTAAATTTTAAAATAATATACCTATATATATAAATCAAATTATATTAAAGAAATTCAAATCGAATATATTTTTTTTTTCAAACAAAACCGTAGCAAAGCTACAGAATGGTTTCTCCTCTTCGAAGCTCGAAAATGAATGTCGATGATGCGGCCGTCATCACCGAAATTATTTCCCAGCGACAAAGAGAAGAGCACTGATTTAAACATTTAAAAATTCTTTGAAAACCATTTTATTCGAAAATACTTTAAATAATATACATTTTAAGGCTTTAAAACAAAGTTTGAAATCACCAGAAATTTAATTCTTAAATTCTCAATTTAAATCCATTTCAATTCCAAATAAATTTATAAACAATAGTCATTTTGCAATAGTCAATGACTTACAAAACAATAAAATGAAAATCAAAGATTATCATTTTCAACAACCAAATTATTTAACTTTTAATTCCAGAAAATATTTCTTATATATTTATAATATAATCATATAAATTTATTTCATTCATTAGATTTGAAAATTATATGGTGTCGGTTTGCTCTATTCAAGTGTTTTGGAAATCCTATCGATAGCGTTGATCAGACGAATCGATCGAAAATCCAAACCAACATCAACAACTCAAACAACACACTATAAACATAAACTATTTATATTAATTACAAATACACTCCCTCACACGATGATTCCAGAATTGGATTTCAACACAAGGATGGAGATCCAAATATAGAGGGACTTTAATCAAAGAGAATTCTAATCTAAAATAGATAGGCTCGAAACGAAGGTTAGATGATTGCATTTCAAACAGGAAGATGGATAAAGTTGTATAAATCACGGGCAACCTTAACCGGGTCAACCGTGACTTCATAGATAAGATCGATGTAGAATTCTGAAGCAAATCGACAATCGATTACCAGAGGTAGAATTCGGGTATAGCATAAGATAGCAGCATCGTAAACCGAGGATACAGAAATCTCTGGTGAATCAATACCGATTGTAAAGGAGTTTCACCCTAGTACAAATTATTCGAAGATTGGCGAGACCGTCGATTTATTATAGAGATCATTCGAAGTGGAGTTATGGGATACTCCAAAATCAAAAGACACGAATGGGGAGACACGGATGGACTTTGGAACCGAGGTGAACATTCCAAAATTCAAAGGAACTGAGTCAAAGAAGAAGGAATTCAAGCTCGAACGAAAGTGATTCTGTAATTGAATTTACTACATATGCTGAGTTTGGCCTAAAACCAGAGCTCTGATACCACATGTAACGACCCAGTATTTCGGACCATTCGCATCCATTATAAGTGTATAGGTAGACACTCATGCCGGAGTTGAATTGCTCAAAATACCGCGTTGTAAATAAAATTTGGCAAAACTCAGAATATACAGTAAATAAATATAATCACAGATCACAAACACAGAGTAATATAACAATAATGCAGCGGAAACAAAAGGATAGTAGTTCATGAAGCTACTATATATATAACAGAGTTTGACAAGGTACAACAGAAGTCTCGAATACAATAGATGTCTCAATACAATAATCAAATACAAGATCTGAATACATCACTAGAATCAACAGAATAACTGAAAGCAGGATCGATAGATAGCTGGATCTCCAAGCGAAGCTCCAACTCCAAAGGTGAGTCTCAAATGCTGTATCACTCAGTCTGAACCGAGGGTAAAGAAAAACCAAAACACTCGAGTCAGGATTAACATTCTTATATAAATAAATCCAACTCAAGTGAAATATCAATTGAAATACAAGTAACTTAAAGGATGTTTGGGATAACCATCCTCTAAGGGTCCGTTAAACTATTTACTATGTAGTAATATTCGCTATTATAATAGTGTCTAAATAAGTAAAGTATAATCATATCGGAAAATAGCGTTAAGGGGATGGAGAACCTTAACGCGGTCGGATCTTAAAATCATAATCGTAGTAAAGCTCGATATGGTAGGTGACACGGCACTACTAGGCAATGCCAGGGTAGATATACCAATTACGCACACGGACTGATGGATACGCATAGCAGCCACTACCGTTCCACCTCGAAAAACACTCCAAATCGGAGGATGGCCATCTAGTCAAATCACAAGTAAGAGTATAATATCGAAGAAATGCGTCCGAGAAGAGGTGCTACCTCACTGGTCCAAGATCGCTCCTGTTTTAGCCACCTTATGCCAACTCACGGGAGTTGGGTCCACGTAACATACCTTAAGAACGTCGCCACCATCCTAGTTCATTCTGGAATCTCCACCGCGTACATGGTTGTCAAAGTGGTTTTCGGTATCGACAAAGAGTATGTCCATATCCGATCCCGGTCTCTTTGCCAACCAATCGTTATTATAACACCGTGGTCGTTTCAAAATAGTTTATACTTCAAACCAAAATCATTATCATTTCAAAACCCAACTTAATACGTTATCATTTCCCTTCAAATATCCATTTTTAAAATCATATTACTTTCCAAAATTATAATGTTTTCAAAATCATAACACTTTCCTTTTAAACAGTTTAGACATTAAAATTTCGTTATAAAATAAATTAGTTTCCTCAAATTTCACAAATCGATTCAAATAACTCGAATTCCAAAAATTTAATTTAACCAAATCTCACATTATCAGTTTCCACTCGATTTAGCTTCTAAATAAAACATTTCAAATTATAGATTTCAAATACATATCTGAACCATAAAATAGGCCATTTCAATTTTAATATATTTCAAAGCTTTAAATATTCAACATTTCAAAACGAAATTTGATAAATTTATATACATATCAAATTCACTTTACAATTATTTAGTTTTGAAATATTAACTTAACTTTTCCATAACATTTGAATACAATTTCATTTTTTTTTACAATTTAAATAAACAAAATATCCCATTTAAATATTTATACATTTGAAATATCCATTTAAGTCACCTTTTCAACTTTCAAGTTGTAAATCACTTCTTTAAATTTCAAATTCAATACATTTCAAATCAAACTTATTTAAGTATAATTCTTAAATAAATATAATTTCAAACAATTTCAAATCATTATAAATTCTATATTTGAAATTATAGATATTAAATAAATACTTAAACATATTATTTATCAACTTTATTAAATTAACTTTAATAAATCTTTAAAAATCAATATTTATCAAAACCATATATATCTTTTCAAAACCAAAGAAATCATTTTCAAAACATTTATATATAGACCAACGGTGCCTGTATATAATTTTCTATCCTATGGTCAAGTGATACGGATATTTATCATTTCAATCCGCAATTTAAAATATATATACGGGTATATATCTTTTCAACCCGCAATCCCAAATCCAATTCAATGAAAATCGCTTGGGTCTATCATTTCAACCCATAACTATTTTCTCCTATTCTACAGATCGTTCGGGTATGTATCATTTCAACCCATAGTGATTCTATTCTACAGGGAACTTGCAGTGTGAGAACAGAATATAAATAAACAGCAGTAACAGGCATATATCATCAGTATAAATAACAGATAATGATGTCAGATGTCACAGGTGAACAGATACAGAAAATGACATATATAACAATGTAAATAACTAACATCAGCATATTTCCATTGACATTTCGATTGAAATCAAACTTAATAAATATAAGAACGTTAATCAGAGTGATTGCTCACCTTTCGTGGTTAGAGACGAACGAGGATGAAATGAGTTACGAATCTGAACACGAACTTCGAAACAAAGCAAAATTGGCACGAGTTTGATGACCAAGCTTTCGAGTCTAGAGAAACAGGACAAGCACGCAGATAAGCAACAAATCAAAGCAACCAACTGCTATGATCAATTAGGACGGTGGCAAAACCAAAAGCAAAGCATGATGAATATGAAGTCTACGAACAAAGTAAAGCTAGGTTGGAATTCGATAATCGATGGAGACAAATAAATATAAATTTTAAAAATCTAATTTTACTCATATTAAAATATAAAATCTAATATGTATACAACTCAAACAGAATATATATTTTTAAAGTACGCAATTTAAAGTCAAAATAGCTATATTCTATTTTACTAAAAAATCAATATTTGTAACATGTAATAGAGGAAATAGGACAAGCAAATTCTCTGATACAAACATTTGTCTATATAACTTATATAACTTACATATATAAGCGAACTTCTCATATAATTTATATAACATATATTATAAACATTATATATAAACTAATATTTTATACAACTAATGTAAACTAACATACCATTACTTACCCAAACTTATATATCACAGGTTATGTACAAATTTATTTTGAAATGATGCTATACATTGAATAAACATTTAAAACATATAATATACAAATATAAATGTTTAAACATGTAACATATAATATCAAAACTTGTTATTTTCTGAAGCCTTAATACTTTTTGAAACTTGTACACATTCAAAGCCCATAATGCTACTCCTAAAATTGTAAGTACGCTTAATTCTTAAGATTATATCTACATGGGACCTCACACCTTCATAACTAAATATGTACCAAGCATATGTATTTGGAATCTTGTATGCTATTACAAACTCACTTATATTTATAATCGAGGGTGATAAAAAAAATCTGGTAACAGCTTATACATTCGAAAGTTATATAGAAGAAGCATTGTATTGGAATATATGAAACTGATGTTATCAAAACTGATATGTACTCAAAAAAATTTATCAAATAGACACTAAACATATTTTATATAAATATATGTTTCAAATATTAATAAACATAATATATATAAATATACCAAGATCGCAAATGAGGGAAGTCGGCTGCTATGAGCGAACTGACGGTGTGCGTAGTGATTGTCTCAAACTCCACGGCCTAAGCGGCAGTCTGGGAATGATGGCCGAATGCTTGCGCTATAGGTGGAAGGTGGATTTATAGTGGAGCAACATGGGCATGGGTGTGAGGCTGAGATGATGGTGGAAGGGTAGAAAACAGGCGGATGCTGTCATATGATGGGTGGAAGGCCCGGGGCGAACTGGTGTGGTGGCAAGGGCGGACGGTGGCAACATGGGTGAGGCTGACTTCGGGTGAAGTGAGGTCATGGCGGAGGCAAACGACTGGGATGACGTGGCAAGGAGGTGTGGCGGATGGGGACAATCGTGGAGGAGGTGGACAAAGAAGAAGACGGTAGCTGGTTGGAGGAACTCGGGGCGGTGAGCGTGGGTGATGGTCGTGGTGTTGGAGGCAGGCAGGTGTGTTTGGTGGAGGAAGGCTCGAGCGAGGCTGTTAGGGTGGCTGTAGGCTGTTGTAGGGCTTAGGGTCGGGCTCGAGAGAGGAGGTGAGGTGGAAGGCTATGGCAGCCTGGGAGATAGGTGGATCAGGATTATGCGGATGGAAGCAAAGAATGGAGGAAATAAATGAGGAGAACAGTACCAAGTGGGGAAAGGAGAAAATGAATTGGTTTTAGGCAAATGAGCTGTCCCCTTGAATATCATATGTAAACGAACAGACGAGTGGACCAAGTACAAAATATGAACGGATCTTAAAATTAAAGAAAGGAGTTTCCAAACGAATAGCACATTTGAATTTGAAAAGGTCAGGCTAAAATAAAAGGGTACGGATAGCACGTTTGAATTTGAAAAGGTAAGAAAGTGGAAAGTCACAAATTTTGTACTGTTACAATGGAACGTTACCATCGTTTTCGTCACCTACCGGACCTCAAAATATAGAAATAAATATACCGTAGAGATCAGCACGACGAGACAATTAAAATGGTATACAGATATCAGTGGTAGGATCATCCGATCAAAAGTCGATAATCGGTACCATAAATGCTGTTATTTTGTCAGAAATAAGATTGACGGAGTAATAGATGTCCAAATTTGACGAAATGAAAGATGACGTCTCACTCAGAAGATGATTTATGAATTTTCTATGTAAAAATATTTAGGTTTGGAAAACATTTTATTATCACCAATTTTTAACTGATTAAATTGAAGTAAATTTACGCGCGAAATAAATTTTCATATTTTCGGACGAAAATTTACCAGTTGCTATCTTTAATTAGACGCATTCCAAATATCAAATTTATATTTCAAAATTTTATCGTTTAAAATTTCACAAAATTTAATTAATTAAATAAATAAAACAACTGAAATTTGCGGGTCGTTACAACTTTGAAAATTGATTTTTGGAATAAGTTTATAAAAAGATTTATAGAAGTACTATTTTATAAATAAAGAAAGATACTTATAATCAAAATTTATAAAAGTTTAGTAATGAAGTTATTTTAATAAGTAGATTTTATAAATAAATTTGATTTATAAAGAAATGGATTTATAAATGGATTTTGTTAAGTAAAGTTAGTTTTTATAAAGAATGGATTTACAAATAGAATTTTGTAAATAAAGGTATTTTATAAAATAGAAGTTTTATAAAATCGAAAGGAGATTTATAAAAATAGTTTTATAAATATAGAAATTATTTAAGTTAAAATTTAAATATGGATTTTTTTTAAATGAATGTTTAAAAGAAATATTTTGATGAAGTTAAATGTTTTAAAAAGTAATTTATCTTTTAAAAGCAATTTTTTGGAAAGTAATAATTCCAAATGGAATTTAAATGGTTTTGAAAAATGTTTCAAAATGTGATAAGTAACGGAAACATAGATTTCAACATTTATTATTGTAATAGACATTTGTGCGAATTATTTAAGACATGGACTATAACACCGTTGTTATAGTAAATGATTTCAAAAAGGAAATTTTTTATATAGTATACAGGATTTATGTATACATTAATTAATCGAATCCCTATATTAATGTTTTTGGATTGTCCTAACAATGTTTTACGCAACATTCATTTTGACCCAAATGAATTATGTTTTGGCCTTCCATCGTGAAAACACGAATCAGTTCTTATGATCGTACTAAAGGCTTGGTGGTGTAGGAGCTTTGCTTCCTATAATTAACACTCGTTCGGAGGCATACGAACTCTGGATTTGTACGATTTTAGAAATCTATTTGGTATGTCTCCATATGGTAGTGTTTTTGAATATACTTATACCGTTGATATAAGTATATGAAAATATTTTATATACGCTGAGATAAAGTGATTTGTGAATATGCTTATACTGTTGATATAAGTATATGGACATGTTTTCTAATATAGGAAGATTTGGAAGTGTTTTGAGAGTATATCTTTTTAAAGATAATTTGAAGTAAATATTTAGGAAGTTACTTGACTAAATAAAGAATAATTAATTGGGCTAGTGATTGCTTATGGTGCTGGATATTGGTTGTTGTATTGATAGTTAAATAACCAACTATCAAATATTTTTGCAGTGACCTGTATATTTCGAGAAAGAAGAAAATTCAATATTTAGAATTTAATACAGTAAGAAATTATAAATTTAGGATATTAAATAAAATTTACTTTGAATTGTAACATCTGTTTTGATTTAATAAAGTGACAACTATTTTATGTGATTTCAAACGTATGGTTTAATAAAAGTATAATTGGATAGATTTAATATTGTGTAAAGCATGAAATAAATTTATGATTAATAGGAATTTGGTTTTAATTGTAAATTAACTTCTATTCTATTTGTAAGCAATAAATGTATAATTATGCATTCAAACTTATTTAAATTTTAGTCTTGATTTTTCTCATCTTACATATCAACCTATTGAAATTAATTTGTTAATAAAATTTAGTATAATTGGATTTTACATAAAAGGAAAGAAATATAAATTTTAATTTAATAAGACTTAAGTAGTTAAACGATTTAGAAATTGAGAAAATTGAGAATTTAATACTACATTAGTTAATATTATCATTTTAATTAAGGAACTAGAAATTATAAACCAATGAATATTCAATTATATTAATTTGAAATATAGTTTATTTTGAAATTAAATAAAGGCGAATTTTATTGAATATAATAAACTGAAATCTACCATTTAAAACAAACAATAAAATTTTATGATAGAAATTTGATATTTGCTATGCGTCCATCTAGACATAGCAAATGGCAAATTTTCGTCGAATAATATAGATGTTCTATCGGTCGCTAGAAATTCAGCTTAAACCAGTTAATAATAGTTGAATTTAAAAGTGTTCCGAAACCTAAATATGTCAACATGAGAAAATTTATTTAGAATACTCTGAATGAGACTACCTAATCCGCTTCGTGAAATTCGGACGTTTCTAGCTACGTTTGGATTTTTCCATACGGGATAGCAGCGTATATCAGTGTCCGTATGGACTTTTGATAGGAAGGTCCTGACACAGATATTTCTGTTTCCTCTTGTCCGTCTCATCGCGCTGATCACCGTGATATATTCATTGGTATATTTCGGAGTCCGGTGCACGACGGAATCAACAGAATGCAAAGTGTGACGATTCGCCAAATTGGATCAATTTGCAATTCTGTGTCCTCCATCTAGTTCAGCTTGCTGTGTTAATCACAGATATATCTTGTGTCCTTTTCTATTCGTCAGTTTGGACACCCAAAGGTCAAAAATATGAAAAGATGCAAGGAGTTCGGTGGTCACGTATATAATTTCTTTTTCTCTCCGTCTCTTTCCTTTTTCATTTTCATTTTCACGCAACATATCTGCCCTCCCTCATCTTCGCTATCTCCTCTACCTCGCTCGCTCTCTCCTCCGCCTCGCTCTCTCTCTCCTCTGCCTCGTTCTCTCTGACCTCCGCCTGTAGCTGTGACGACCCGGAATTTTTGAGTATTTGAAATTGGAATATTTAATTAATTTAAAATATTCAGAGGTTAATTATTAACTTAAATTTCAAATATCGCTGTATTGAGTAATTTAATTATTAAATTAAATTTATATTGAAGTTGGATAAAATAGTAAATATGGTATTCTAAGCTAATTAAAAATATTTTGAAGGCTTGGAAAATTCATATTAATAATACTAAAGGTAATAGAACTTTTAAAATTGAATTTAAAAGTGTTTTGTTCAGTTTTAAAATATATCGTTTAAATTGAATTTAAAAATAGCCTTCCGAGGCATAGTCTCGGAATTCGACGAAACCAGTTCCATTGGGTCCGTAATATTGTATTATTACCGGATTTCAAGTTTCGTAGTAATTGGAGTTGTTGTGTGAGCGTACGATATAAAAACGCGTTGAAAATTTAATTGATAATAATCTAATGAAATTTAATAGTCAAGCTTCTTGTATACGCCACTCCCCTCCATTTAATTTCGTTCCATCCTTATCTTCCTCTAGATGAAAAAAAAATAAATATAGCCGAAGCCTCATTCTTCAAAATCGACAGTGATGAATTAAAGCCAAGCCTCTTCATTTTCAAATCGAACACATCCTACTCCTCTCCTCAGATTCGTTCTCGATACAAACGGAAAAAAAAGGGTCTTATTCTCGAAAACATTTCAGAGCGAAATCGAAAGGGGGCAGCGCGACATCGCTGTCGTGGGTGACTCGTGCTCGGCGACGAGCAAAGGAAAGATCGTAGGGGGCTGATCGCAGTCGCGTGAAGGCGATGTTCGTGGTTGCGCTGCGCCTGGAGGAAGGGAGCTTCGACTTTTTGGGGACTGCGTGATTCATGGGAGCCGGTTTGGGATTCGTTCGTCTGGGATGCGGAGCACGAACCGGGGTAGTTCAAGCTGCGACGTCGGCGTTAGGGTTTCGTGGTGGAAGTCAACGATTTGAGTTTGGTATGGCTTCTTTTGATTTTATTTTATTGTATTCAAATTCTGTTTTTATATATAAATATATATATGTAGCATTTTACAGAAAACATAATAATTGAACATATATATATACATTAAGAGGAGGTATTTTGAAACCAGATTTATTTTTACAAATACATACATCAAGGGAGAAAGTTATTTATTTTATTTTTTTATATAGATTTTTTTAAGGGGATTTTAGATTATTCTTATAGGCATATATGGATATAGATTTTGAAATCTATATGAACTATATTATAAAGATATATGTATATTTAAAATTGGGAAAAAAATAAAATGAACATACATAAACATATTTCAATGTATCAGAGTATCCCAAAATAATTTATTTAAGTGAGTTATTTGTTTAATCATTCATTTAATTTATTTTAACCACCAAATTGTTTATAAAAGGAAAATTAGTTTAAAATTCAATTGTTGGTTTAAATTGAATCATTAGTTAAAATTAAATCATTAATTTTGAAAGTAAATTTACTTAATAGAAATCGATTTGTTCGAATATTAATAAACTATATAAATATTTTTACAAGGTCTGAAATCAAGGAAAAATCAAGTCGAGATTGGATTGGGATCGCAAATTAAAATCGAAGGTGAGTTAATCTCACTCAGTTAAATTTAAATTTAAATGGTTAAATTTAAATAATTTATTGAATGGTTGATTTGATTGATGTGATATATATAGTGGTATATACCAATATATATATATTGGCATATGTATATATTGGAGTTGTTGATATTCCCGCATTATATAGCGGATGAGACCCTATGCGCCGCATAATAGCGGATGATTTTATAAAACCCATATACCGCGATATTCCACCTTGAAGTGGAATTGGTATTGTGCTAACATCTGTGGATGCAGGGAAACAGGTTGGAGGGATCCAACTGGGTTCCTCAAAATATTTAATTTTGTTAAATATTCTGTGATATGATTTTTGATATCCTGTGATGAAATATATGGATAATTGGATGTTATGGTTTGGTTGGACCGTTTTTGATAATGCTGAGTTATCAAAATCTCTAGAATAGAAATTTTGAAAGAAATAAAAGAGTAGAATTTTAAGTTAAATAATTCTAGTGAATTTGAATAACTTAAATAATGAATTGTAAAAGAAATAAAGCAATTTCTAAATTCGAACAAATATGGTTAAAGGGGATTTTGAATTAACATGAGGATAATGAATTTTAAACTAAAGTGATATTATTGGAAAGAATAAAGAAATTATTTTTGAACGTAAGGATTAAATTTAATAAAGGGATAAAGAAGGGATTTTGGAAGTTTTTAATTGGTATTTTCAGTTAAAAGGGTCTTAACTCAAAATTAAGAAATAAAATCTGAGAGTAAATGTAATTTGAAATAAATGAAGTAAATAAGAAATTTATTTCAAAGTAAAGTAAATGGGAAAATCAATGGGAAATTGATTTGGTTGTTTAAAATTGGAATTTAAAAGAGAAGAGAGATTTTGGAATTTATAAACTGGGTTTATAAAGCAAAATAAAATATCAGGGGATATTTGGAAATATAAATTCAAGGTGGGAATTTATAAAGGGATATGAATTGGTTTAAAATAAATGTTGATTTATTTTTAAAGGATGGGAATGAGAAGTGTATTTCCCTAGATAGCCAAGTACGTTTTTCAAGGTAGTTTTAAATATAAGTTAAAAGTTTTAATATGTTTTAAAAAGCATGTTTTAGAAAATTTATTATTTTTAATGTTAAATTTTTAAAGCAAGTATTTTCAAAAATCTATTATTGTAGTAATTATATAAAAGCGATTTGCTATTATGTTTTTAAAAGGAGAAATTTAGTTTATATTTCTAAAGGGGTTTATTTTAAAGTATATATTTTTAATAAAGTATTAAAGTAGTTTAATTTCAATGTTATAAAGTATATTTAAAATAAAGTGTTTTCAAATTATTTTAAAATTAAAAGTATTTTGTACTTGGTGATTCAGAGAAAATAAATATTTGGGAAATGTATTCCGTAAGCGGAAATTGTTTTGAAACTGTTTTCAAAGGGAGTTGAAAATTTGGAAATATATCTTGGAAAGATATTTGGGCAAATAAATAATGTGGGAAATTATTTATTGTGTGATGGTTGTTATGGATGTTAATTGATAGTTAAACAACCGACTATCAATATTGGCCAAATGCGCTGATCGTTCCGAAGAGACCGGGATCGAGTTTCCGTATACCGGGATTCTAGGTCTGGAGACTCGAATACCACTTCGATCCGGTTTGTACGTTTCGTGTAACGTGTTCGAAGTCGAAGATGGAGCAGTGAAGTGCAAGGGCTAGTCGCTACTAATCCTGAGGATATTTCCATAATGGATGTAGTAGGAATAGTGCCTTCGGTTCCGTTCGAACCCGGGACGGACTTGTATGGACGAATGCTTTCGTGACATCGTCAGGTGGATGATGGGCATTCTAAGGGATATGTGCTATAAAGGTATCGTTTAGCCTCAAGCCTCATCAACCGGGAATGACTGAAAATCAGGGGTTATGCAGCAAGGCTTCGTGGGTAGCCCCCACTTAAGAGTAAGGTCATCCCTGTCTAGATGTCCCTTTTATTTCGGCTTAGTGGTGCGGTTGCTGATCACAACCGTGGGGTGATTTTACTTGGAATTATCCAGTAAGGGATGATTCCGGTCTTGTGTTGCAGGGGAGCGGGCGTACTCCTCGGTAGTGTTGATCTAGGCCACGTACTGTGACAGGTGTTACCCCAGTGCCTAGTCATTCGTTGGAAATCCATTTTTCCTACATGCCTTGTACGAGTTTTGTTTGTATTACCCACTTTGTGGCTAGTATGCCGGAATTTAATAGATGTAACAATTTCGGCTATTTTAATAAGTATTTGTGAATAGACACTATTATAATATTAGAGGATTTTTATAAAAAGTGTTTTAGCTATCGTAAGGTAAAAACCCGACATGTTTATTTGTGGCATGGTCTTACGAGATGCTTTTGTTTTCAAAGGATTTTGAAACTTTAAAATCAAGTTGAGTGTGATTTTCTCACGCTGGTATTCCAGACCGACTCGGGTATTGTTTTATATGATGCTCGGGTCAGACCGAGTATTATAGGTTACAGGATATGATGCTGTAGAGCTCAGGAGACGAGCTGGATGGCGAGACGTATCTCTCGTACTTGTTTATATATATATTCCGCTGTGTTGATTGTTGTACTCTGTTGTATTGAGGACATGATATGGTTATTGTCCAGTTGTATGTTATGTGTTCTCTGGTGTATACTCTTATGCTATATTATATAAAACTGATATAGTTTTGATTTGTGTAAAGATCTGTTAAAATATATTATATTTTATTCCGCTGCGATGGTTAGATTCTGATGTTGTTTTCTATTTTTCTTCTTCTACCTCTTCTTCTTAACTAAAATGGTTCGATTTTCCGGGTTTGGAAAGTCGGGTCATTACAGTGGTATCAGAGCTTAGGCTGGCGACAACCTTGGCTCTGGTGGGAATTTTGAGAGTATTAATAGATATGAGCGCGTATTTGTTAGTGAATATAAAATTGTTTTATATTGTGTTGATTGGTTTATTGAGTAGTTTATGGATTCTGGTCGATGTGTGGGACGCCACAACATTGATAGGGATCTCTAAACACTTGTATAGAACAATTCGACACAGTATTGTTTTAAAGTAGGGTAAATGAAATAATTTTACCCAAATTATTTTTGTATAAAAAGAAACGTTTTGTAAACTATTCTAGTTAATATATATGGTTGTTTGGATGTTAGAAGTGATAATATGGAATTATTATCATTAATATATGGAAACTTAACTAGAAATTGAAATTTATAACCAAAGCAAAGAATAAAATTTTATAATAAAATAAAATTTGAGATATAGATTACAAATGTAATTTATAAAATTGAAATAAACTTCATATACAAATGAGATTTGTACTTTAAAATGGAATTCCAGAGAAATGTGGAAAATAAATCGAAATGGATTTTAAGTTTGGAATTTTGGGAAAGGTTTGAAATTTCTTGAGATTTGGAAATAGTTTTCAAAGAGTTTGAGGAAATAATAAGTGGTATTATTTCAGGAATATTTTGAGTTGAGTTTGGAATCTGGAAGGATTTGGAATTTAAAAATATTTGAAATGGTTTAAAGAGATAAAAGCATTTAATTCTCTTCCGGTCGCTGGGAAATAATTTCGGTGATGACTGCAGCATCATCGATGTTCATTTTCGAGTTTCCAAAGAGAAATTGCTACCAAACCGTGTTAAATTGGGATTGTTTGCAAACTGGATTTGGTTTCGAAATTCAAAGAGATAGCTGAATATACAAAAGGAGTTTGGATGTGATTGATTTCAAAAGTGATTTTGAAATTTTGGGAAATTGTTAAAAAAAACTCTGGCATCTTATTTTAATTGTTTATAGAAAAACAAATAAAAAGAAATAAATATACTTGACTAAATTTAATGTATAATCTGGAATAAAGAGTAAAATGTGAATGGGATTGCTTTAATGGATTGAAGTGATGAAATAAACCAAATATTAGGTATAAATTGGAATAAATTACTTAATGGAGTAATGGATTATGGAAATAGAACCTTAATTGGCTGAAAGAAAGTTGATTTTGTAATTTGGATATGAAATGGGAAATGAACTTGGATTAAGTAGAAATTATTAATTGCAATCCGAGATAAAATACTAACAAATCGAATGTGGATGATATAAATAAAGCTCGACACATATATTTTGGATGCTGTTAAGTGAAATAAATTGGAACAAAATTAACTTAAGTGTGAATGAACTCAAGTATAAATAAATGGAATATGACCTTGAAATATTATCCAAATGAGTTTGGGTTATGGAATTTAAATTGGTTAAATAGAAATTGAATTGTAATAAATAGATTTCGATGGCTTATAAAATAATTAAAACTACTGGAGTAAAGGTATACATGGCTAAATTAGATGTATAATTCCGAGTGAAAAGGATTTGAATGGAAGTTGTTGAATAAAATAAACTTATGTTATTGGGTGGAATTGTTTGAAGAAAATAAATAACTTGAGTAAAATTGTGTGATGGTTATTGATATATTGGTGGCTGAGTTTAATAAAATGGTTTGGAATCAAACTTTGGGTATGGAAGAAATACAATGAAAGTTGTGAATAAATTTAAAATGGAATGGGTTAAATGTAAATTAAGTTGGATTTAACCTAAATGGTTCTAAAGCTGAAGTAATCATTTATTCACATTGATATTGTTGAATTGTATTAGAAAATGGATCGTTTGATGTAAAACGAGGTTAAATAAAATTCTATGAATTGATAGAAAGGAAATAAAATTGATTTTGAAATCAATCGTAGTAAATGTGAGTTAATATAAGCAATATAACTGATTTTTAATCAATCGTAATAAATACGTATTCATTTGGATTAAAATGAATAGAATGTAAGTAATGAAGTGTAAACCATTTAAATGGAAGCATTTAATTTGTGTTAGGCCTAATAAATTCACTTATGGAAGTGTTTAGTGAATATTGCTTATGTTGTATTTGTTAGCTATTGAAATTAATTGAAATGATAACAAACTTTGAATATTTGTCACTAACCTATTTAAATTGAGTTAGTACAGGTTCAGGAAAAACCGTTTGGCTGGATTTGACAGCGCTAATTGCTTAAATAAATAACCGCTTGCTTAAAAATGCTAAAATAAGGTACGCTTACGCAAAAATTCAAAATAGGAGATATGAACTGCATATATTGATATATATTGTGATTTCCGGCCTGAGGCCGATGTATATATATATTTGTGCATCCTGCGATATCGCAGAAGTCCCTCCGTACAAGGGAGACTCTGCCAAAATTTTCCGTAAATTTTGGGAGTTAGAAAATTTTTGAAAATTTTTGGAAATTTTCACTAACAACAAATGAATTAAAATTTGTTAAACAAATAAGGTTGAAACTGAGTATTGAAATCTATTTAAAATGTGAAAGTAAAGTAAGTGAAATCGAAGGAACTAACGAAAGTAAAGCTTGCAAATAAACTTTTAATTAGTAAGTGGAACTAATTCAATAGTCAAATGGAAGCCAATTTGAATTCAAACGAAGTTGCGTGGGCAGAATGAATAGTAATGAAAATAAACTTTGATAGTAAAGTGAAAATTAATGTAAGAAGTGTATAAATATTTATATTAAACTTAAGGATTTGAAAAATGAAATTCTTTAAGTGAAGTGGGTATCGAGGAAATTATTCTAAGTGGATAATTGCATGAAAGGTTAAATTGGAAGTTGTGAAATGGGATAGTTGTGAATAAGTGGATAACAATCAAAATGAATGTGAATAAAAAGGAAATTGATAAAATGGATAATTCAATTGGGCTAATTACGTAAGGTGTACGTATATTATTTTATTCGCATAGCTATTTGATCCAGATGTCGAGCACAGAATTTCGAGGTAATTATGCCAATCCGAGTTAGGATTTCTCGCTCGATTTTCAACGGCGAACCTGGATATGGATTGTTGATTGATTCTGGTAATTCTCTATCATAGTTTGTGGCTATGCAAGGAGAATGACGGTTTCTGATCAAGAAACCAGATCTGAGTCCGCACTAGGAAGTCGGGTGGACGATACTAGTTCGGAAGTGAAATTGTGTGATCGATTGAGCGATCGAATGTGATATTGCGTACGGATGATATATGTGCATCGTACGGACTTAAGTAAGGCAAATATTGAAAATTTGTAAAGGAAAGTATAAAATGACTTTGGAATTGTGATTGAATATTATTGCTTAATAGGATATACAGGTGTATAAAAGCAATGGATAAATTGGGATTTTTGATTTTAGAAGATAAAATTTAATGGCCCGACAAAAAGGTATGTATTTGAATTTCTATATGAAATTTGATTGGGTTTTTGATCCAGCCACTTGGCTTTTTGTTTTCTTTTTGAGATTGGGAGGCCGTAGAGCCATTTTGTAGTAGTACCGAGCTAGCCGCGCAAAGGAGACGCTGGCGAAATTTTTCGGAAATTTAGGGAGTTAGAAAAATTTTGATAATTCAAAATTGAATTCAAATTTAAATTTGAATGGATAAGTAGGTGGCATGGGTTGAACTTATGAATAAGTTTGGGAAGTTAAAAGATGATTAGAGTATCATTAATAAAAGATTGTTTGGGTATTGTTAAAACTGTTTGAATTTGGGAAATAGCTAACGGGATATGGAACATTCTTCCTAACTGGCAATTTCGGGGACGAAATTCTTTAAGGGGGGAGGAATGTGACGACCCGGAATTTTTGAGTATTTGAAATTGGAATATTTAATTAATTTAAAATATTCAGAGGTTAATTATTAACTTAAATTTCAAATATCGCTGTATTGAGTAATTTAATTATTAAATTAAATTTATATTGAAGTTGGATAAAATAGTAAATATGGTATTCTAAGCTAATTAAAAATATTTTGAAGGCTTGGAAAATTCATATTAATAATACTAAAGGTAATAGAACTTTTAAAATTGAATTTAAAAGTGTTTTGTTCAGTTTTAAAATATATCGTTTAAATTGAATTTAAAAATAGCCTTCCGAGGCATAGTCTCGGAATTCGACGAAACCAGTTCCATTGGGTCCGTAATATTGTATTATTACCGGATTTCAAGTTTCGTAGTAATTGGAGTTGTTGTGTGAGCGTACGATATAAAAACGCGTTGAAAATTTAATTGATAATAATCTAATGAAATTTAATAGTCAAGCTTCTTGTATACGCCACTCCCCTCCATTTAATTTCGTTCCATCCTTATCTTCCTCTAGATGAAAAAAAAATAAATATAGCCGAAGCCTCATTCTTCAAAATTGACAGTGATGAATTAAAGCCAAGCCTCTTCATTTTCAAATCGAACACATCCTACTCCTCTCCTCAGATTCGTTCTCGATACAAACGGAAAAAAAAGGGTCTTATTCTCGAAAACATTTCAGAGCGAAATCGAAAGGGGGCAGCGCGACATCGCTGTCGTGGGTGACTCGTGCTCGGCGACAAGCAAAGGAAAGATCGTAGGGGGCCGATCGCAGTCGCGTGAAGGCGATGTTCGTGGCTGCGCTGCGCCTGGAGGAAGGGAGCTTCGACTTTTTGGGGACTGCGTGATTCATGGGAGCCGGTTTGGGATTCGTTCGTCTGGGATGCGGAGCACGAACCGGGGTAGTTTAGGCTGCGACGTCGGCGTTAGGGTTTCGTGGTGGAAGTCAACGATTTGAGTTTGGTATGGCTTCTTTTGATTTTATTTTATTGTATTCAAATTCTGTTTTTATATATAAATATATATATGTAGCATTTTACAGAAAACATAATAATTGAACATATATATATACATTAAGAGGAGGTATTTTGAAACCAGATTTATTTTTACAAATACATACATCAAGGGAGAAAGTTATTTATTTTATTTTTTTATATAGATTTTTTTAAGGGGATTTTAGATTATTCTTATAGGCATATATGGATATAGATTTTGAAATCTATATAAACTATATTATAAAGATATATGTATATTTAAAATTGGGAAAAAAATAAAATGAACATACATAAACATATTTCAATGTATCAGAGTATCCCAAAATAATTTATTTAAGTGAGTTATTTGTTTAATCATTCATTTAATTTATTTTAACCACCAAATTGTTTATAAAAGGAAAATTAGTTTAAAATTCAATTGTTTGTTTAAATTGAATCATTAGTTAAAATTAAATCATTAATTTTGAAAGTAAATTTACTTAATAGAAATCGATTTGTTCGAATATTAATAAACTATATAAATATTTTTACAAGGTCTGAAATCAAGGAAAAATCAAGTCGAGATTGGATTGGGATCGCAAATTAAAATCGAAGGTGAGTTAATCTCACTCAGTTAAATTTAAATTTAAATGGTTAAATTTAAATAATTTATTGAATGGTTGATTTGATTGATGTGATATATATAGTGGTATATACCAATATATATATATTGGAATATGTATATATTGGAGTTGTTGATATTCCCGCATTATATAGCGGATGAGACCCTATGCGCCGCATAATAGCGGATGATTTTATAAAACCCATATACCACGATATTCCACCTTGAAGTAGAATTGGTATTGTGCTAACATCTGTGGATGCAGGGAAACAGGTTGGAGGGATCCAACTAGATTCCTCAAAATATTTAATTTTGTTAAATATTCTGTGATATGATTTTTGATATCCTGTGATGAAATATATGGATAATTGGATGTTATGGTTTGGTTGGACCGTTTTGGATAATGCTGAGTTATCAAAATCTCTAGAATAGAAATTTTGAAAGAAATAAAAGAGTAGAATTTTAAGTTAAATAATTCTAGTGAATTTGAATAACTTAAATAATGAATTGTAAAAGAAATAAAGCAATTTCTAAATTCGAACAAATATGGTCAAAGGGGATTTTGAATTAACATGAGGATAATGAATTTTAAACTAAAGTGATATTATTGGAAAGAATAAAGAAATTATTTTTGAACGTAAGGATTAAATTTAATAAAGGGATAAAGAAGGGATTTTGGAAGTTTTTAATTGGTATTTTCAGTTAAAAGGGTCTTAACTCAAAATTAAGAAATAAAATCTGAGAGTAAATGTAATTTGAAATAAATGAAGTAAATAAGAAATTTATTTCAAAGTAAAGTAAATGGGAAAATCAATGGGAAATTGATTTGGTTGTTTAAAATTGGAATTTAAAAGAGAAGAGAGATTTTGGTATTTATAAACTAGGTTTATAAAGTAAAATAAAATATCAGGGGATATTTGGAAATATAAATTCAAGGTGGGAATTTATAAAGGGATATGAATTGGTTTAAAATAAATGTTGATTTATTTTTAAAGGATGGGAATGAGAAGTGTATTTCCCTGGATAGCCAAGTACGTTTTTCAAGGTAGTTTTAAATATAAGTTAAAAGTTTTAATATGTTTTAAAAAGCATGTTTTAGAAAATTTATTATTTTTAATGTTAAATTTTTAAAGCAAGTATTTTCAAAAATCTATTATTGTAGTAATTATATAAAAGCGATTTGCTATTATGTTTTTAAAAGGAGAAATTTAGTTTATATTTCTAAAGGGGTTTGTTTTAAAGTATATATTTTTAATAAAGTATTAAAGTAGTTTAATTTCAATGTTATAAAGTATATTTAAAATAAAGTGTTTTCAAATTATTTTAAAATTAAAAGTATTTTGTACTTGGTGATTCAGAGAAAATAAATATTTGGGAAATGTATTCCGTAAGCGGAAATTGTTTTGAAACTGTTTTCAAAGGGAGTTGAAAATTTGGAAATATATCTTGGAAAGATATTTGGGCAAATAAATAATGTGGGAAATTATTTATTGTGTGATGGTTGTTATGGATGTTAATTGATAGTTAAACAACCGACTATCAATATTGGCCAAATGCGCTGATCGTTTCGAAGAGACCGGGATCGAGTTTCCGTATACCGGGATTCTAGGTCTGGAGACTCGAATACCACTTCGATCTGGTTTGTACGTTTCGTGTAACGTGTTCGAAGTCGAAGATGGAGCAGTGAAGTGCAAGGGCTAGTCGCTACTAATCCTGAGGATATTTCCAAAATGGATGTAGTAGGAATAGTGCCTTCGGTTCCGTTCGAACCCGGGACGGACTTGTATGGACGAATGCTTTCGTGACATCGTCAGGTGGATGATGGGCACTCTAAGGGATATGTGCTATAAAGGTATCGTTTAGCCTCAAGCCTCATCAACCGGGAATGACTGAAAATCAGGGGTTATGCAGCAAGGCTTCGTGGGTAGCCCCCACTTGAGAGTAAGGTCATCCCTGTCTAGATGTCCCTTTTATTTCGGCTTAGTGGTGCGGTTGCTGATCACAACCGTGGGGTGATTTTACTTGGAATTATCCAGTAAGGGATGATTCCGGTCTTGTGTTGCAGGGGAGCGGGCGTACTCCTCGGTACTGTGATCTAGGCCACGTACTGTGACAGGTGTTACCCCAGTGCCTAGTCATTCGTTGGAAATCCATTTTTCCTACGTGCCTTGTACGAGTTTTGTTTGTATTACCCACTTTGTGGCTAGTATGCCGGAATTTAATAGATGTAACAATTTCGGCTATTTTAATAAGTATTTGTGAATAGACACTATTATAATATCAGAGGATTTTTATAAAAAGTGTTTTAGCTATCGTAAGGTAAAAACCCGACATGTTTATTTGTGGCGTGGTCTTACGAGATGCTTTTGTTTTCAAAGGATTTTGAAACTTCAAAAATCAAGTTGAGTGTGATTTTTTCACGCTGGTATTCCAGACTGACTCGGGTATTGTTTTATATGATGCTCGGGTCAGACCGAGTATTATAGGTTACAGGATATGATGCTGTAGAGCTCAGGAGACGAGCTGGATGGCGAGACGTATCTCTCGTACTTGTTTATATATATATTCCGCTGTGTTGATTGTTGTACTCTGTTGTATTGAGGACATGATATGGTTATTGTCCAGTTGTATGTTATGTGTTCTCTGGTGTATACTCTTATGCTATATTATATAAAACTGATATAGTTTTGATTTGTGTAAAGATCTGTTAAAATATATTATATTTTATTCCGCTGCGATGGTTAGATTCTGATGTTGTTTTCTATTTTTCTTCTTCTACCTCTTCTTCTTAACTAAAATGGTTCGATTTTCCGGGTTTGGAAAGTCGGGTCGTTACAGTAGCCATCTAACCTTCCCCGACCGAGCAGCCAACTCGAGACCCACCATTACATTCACGCAACTGCACCGCCTCCACCCTGATTCATCTCGCCCACACGCGCCTACCACCGAGACAAAGTACACCCGACCAACGCCTCACCTCACCTCACCTCAGCTCTGTCGACCAACCCTTGCATCGAGTTGCCTACTTAACCGTGAGAAGCCTATTCTTTTGTTCCTCATGTATTTAGATTCTGATATATTTGATCTATCATATTTAATATAATAAAGTTTGTGGTATGTTGTATATAGGTTGTACAGTTTCTATATTATAAAGTATATATATATAAGTTTGCTAGTATAGTATATATATTATATATAATGTGTACTATATGAGTTACGACCCTATATATATAAAGGTATAACCTGTGTATATTACGTCTATTTGTATATAAGAGCTTATATAGGTCATGTGATGTATTATTTTTTATATAATACGATACGTTGTATATAAATGGATATTAGATCTGTTGTATTGTATTGTATTTATAATTTATATTAAAGTAAGTTGTTTATTTTATATATGTAAGCCTTTTATAACTTGTCTGTAATATATGAGTTATAAAAGTTTTGTGTTTCGTCTATATAAATATGTAATACTGTGAAGAGATATACATATGTGAGTCTATATATTTAGACTTAAAAGAACATATTTATAAGAGAAGTATATAAAAATATATTCGTATGTGCCTGTTAAAGTATGTTCACAGTTTATATTTAATAAGTGGAATGATATAAAGAATTTATATGTAAGCTATATGCAGTTTATATCTAGATTAGTATATATACTCGAATTTTTAAAGTTTGTATACATGTTTATATATTTGTTTATATTTACAAGTATATATATAGTTATAATATATTAATGCTACATTTCAGTGTTATATACATATGGTTGTCTATAAATACAGCATGCATACATATATTAGTTGTATATATATATATAATGTTCTGTATGAGTTTGTATATATGTTATATATATGCATAAGTGAATCTGGCTTTAAATATATCTATGTACGTATTTTATTTTAGAGTAATATATAGGATACTCATGGGCTGTCGCATATGTATATGAGTATATTGTTTTATGATTGACTTTGCAAATGTTTGGTTTTTGAAAATGCTTGTCTCATTTATATTATGTAGATGGGTTGTACTATACATACGTGATTAAGCTATATAAGAATTTGAGGTCTGCATACGATAGTGATATTTATTTTTAGGTATATATATTAATAAAGTATTAATTTAATGTTGACGCACGTTTATATATGTTCACTGTTTATATCATTTGAGAGTATTTATATAAAGGAATTTATATATATATATATATGTATGTATGTTTTACAGTTTGTTGTTATAGTTTTTATACTTCAAGGTTCTGTTTATAGCATTGTGTGTATTTACATTGGTGTATATTTATCTACAAAGTAGTATATATATGATTTCATATAGAAGTTATATATATATATATATTAATCTGCATATTTGTCCATTTGATTTTTATAGGTATACAGGTATATATAAGTGTATATGACTTGTTTGTGTTTATAGATATATTATGATAAAGTAAGTTATTTTGATTTTTGTAATATACAATATATATAAATTTTGTTTGATTTAGGGTGTTTCAAAACTTAATACCAGTATAGAGTTCGTTTTAATTAAATAGATGTGTGTATATATAGTTTATATGAGAAGATTGGCAGTTTTATAATAAGTTTATATATACATGTATCAGTTTATATAAAACTGTTAAGTTTTAATGTATTGATTCAAAATTTTATTATATATATATATATGTTTGACTTTAATATATGGGGTTTTGTTTAAAACACTGATTTTGAAATACATATATATATATATTTAATTTAGTATTTGGTTAAATTTAGAATATGATCTTTATATATAAATAGTTACATATAGCTGTATATATGAGTTCACTTATATCAATTATCTTCATCGATCAGTTCAGCTAATTTGATTTGTTTACATCAATTCCTAGTGATCAGCTTTGACGTCAAATTCGTGCTAATCTTGCATTTCTTAGCAAATTCGTGCTCGGATCCGTAACCCATTTCATTGTCAAACCTCTCTAGCCTCGAAAGGTGAGCAATCACTCACGATTAATATTCTTATATTTATTAAATTTGATTTAAATTGAAACGACAATTGAAATATACTGCTAAATTTAACCGTTAATTTTACAATTGTTATATATGATATGCTATTATCTGTAATTGTTCATCTGTAGGATATGACACCATATCTTGTTGTTTATATTATATTGTTATTGATAATATATGCATGTTATTATTATTATTATCATATATGTTATCACTCTGCAAGTTCCCTGTTAGTATAGAATTCCCTATGGGTTGAAATGATACATACCCGAACGATCTCATACAATAGGAGAAAATCGTTATGGGTTAAAATGATAAACCCAAGCGATTTTTGTTGAATTGAATTTGGGATTGTGGGTTGAAATGATATATACCCATATATATTTAAACTACGAATTGAAACGACAAATATCCATATCATTTGACCATAAGATCGAAAACTATATACAGACACCGTTGGTCTATATATATAAATATTTTGAAAATGATTTCTATGGATTTGGAAGAAATATATAGTTTAATAAATATTGATTTTGGTTTAAAGTGATTAAATGGATATTTCAAGTTTTAAATAAATCGAAGGAAATATTTAGTTTAGTGTAACTTAAGGGTATTTAAATGATAATGAATTTATTGAGTGAATATTTCAAAACTAAATAATAATGAAGTTAAATAAGATTTATATGAAATTATCAATTTAGTTTTGAAAGTGCTATAGTTTGGAAATATATATATTTGAAATGGAAATGAAATTTTGGTTTTGAAGTATAAATTAATTTGAAATGACCACGGTGTTATAATAACGTTTGGTTGTTAATAGCGTATGTTTCCACATTGTAGATAGTTCCCGGATCCTTAGAGGATGGTTATCCCAAACATCCTTTAAGTTACTAGTATTTCAGTTGATATTTCACTTGAGTTGGATTTATTTATATAAGAATGTTAATCCTGACTCGAGTGTTTTGTGTTTTACTTTACGCTCGGGTCAGACTGAGTGATACAGCATTTGAGACTCACCTTTGGAGTTGGAGCTTCTTTTGGAGATCCAACTATCGATTCAGCTATTCAGTTGATTCCAGTGATGTATTATGATTTGATTATTGTATCGAGACTCCCGTGTATTCGAGACTTCTGTTGTATTTTGTTTTACTCTATTATATATAAATGGTAGCTTCATGAACTACTATTCTCTTGTTTCCACTGCATTATGTTATAATACTCTGGGTTTGTGATTCTGTGATTAATTTATTTACTGTATATACTGAGTTTTGCCAAATATAAATTAACAATCTGATATTTTGAGCAATTCAAGTCCGACATGTGTGGATGCGAATGGTTGAAAATATCGGGTCGTTACAATTAGTATCAGCGCTCTCATTTTAGGCAAACTTAGCATATGTTGTAAAAATTTAAATACAGAATCACTTTCGTTCGAGCTTGAATCTCCTACTCTTTGGCTCGGTTTCCTTTGAATTTGGAAAGCTCCCACTTGTTCTAAAACCCATTCTTGTCTCCCCCATTTTTATTCTTTTGATTTCTAGAACATCCCATAACTCCACTTCGAATGATCTCTATAAAGAAAATCGGCGATCCCGCCAATCTTTGAATGATTTGTAAAGGGTGAAACTCCTTTACAATTGGCATTGATTCACCGGAGATTTGTATACCCTCGGTCTAGATGCTGTTATCTCTTGTTATGCCGATTTCTATCTCTGGCGATCGAATGTCGATTTTCCTTAGAATTCTGCATCGATCATATTCCTGAAGTCATGGTTAACCCGGTTAAGGTCGCCCGCGATTTATATAAGTATATCCATCTTCTATTTTGTAATTTAATTATCTCATCTTCGTTCGAGCCTATCTTCGAATCAGAATTCTACTTGATTTGAGTTCCTCTAATTTGAATCTCTATCTTTGTTTTGAAATCCATCCTTGAATCATCCTTTGAAAATCAGGTTGTTTGTATTTTAGAAATTGTTTATATATCAAAATTATTATTTTGATAAGTATGATTATATTATATATATAAAGGTAAAAATGTTTTCGATAAGGATTGTATACCTTTTAAAAATGAGAATCTGAAGTTTCGAAAGGATTTTAAATTTTGAAAATTTTATAAGAAATTTTATTTATATAAAAATGATTTGTAACTGAAGGGTTTTGAATTTGAAATTTGAGAAATTGAACTCCGGTATTTTGAAAATTTGTTTTAAGATTTTGAAAATATATAATAGTACGATTTGAAAGTATTTTCTGAATAAGAAATGTTTCAAATGACTTCAAATGAGTTCCAATGATTTCGAAGAAATTTCAAATAAGTTTTCAAGAAAATAGAAGTCCAGAACTCACTTATGTCCCTGGAAAATAATTTCGGTGATGAGTGCACGCATCATCGACATTGATTTTCGAGTTTCAAAGTGGGGGAAATCCCACATTAGTAGCTTTGCTATGCGATTGATTTTGTGAAACCAATTTTGATTTCAAATTCCGAAGTATGATTTGATATTCGAAAGATATATGTATTTTTATTTGAAACGATTTGAAGTAAGCCCGGTGTTCGGTCCTCGAGTTTCGGATTTGATTTGGTATAACCCTATCTTTCGAAATTGATTTATTGATTAGTTGCTGATTTCCAACTCTTGGATTGGAAATTTGATTTCTCCGACTATTTTGAATGTTCGAACACTTCCAAATCAAGGTTTAATTTTCAAAGCTAAGGAATTTCGAAAGGTGTAAATTATTTGACAAAGTATATAAGTTTAGTTTTGTATGTTTAAGTATGAAGTAATATGATTTATATAAGCTTGAAACTGTTTTGTTAAGTAAATGAATAAGACTATTTTAAATTATACTAATATGAAATTTAGTTTTTATATAATAAAGTTAATGGTATGTTGTATATAGGTTGTACAGTTTCTATATTATAAAGTATATATATAAAAGTATGCTAGTATAGTATATATATTATATATAATGTGTACTATATGAGTTAAGGCCCTATATATATAAAGGTATAACATGTGTATATTATGTCTATTTATATATAAGAGCTTATATAGGTCATGTGATATATTATTTTTTATATAATACAATACGTTGTATATAAATGGATATTAGATCTGTTGTATTGTATTGTATTTATAATTTATATTAAAGTAAGTTGTTTATTTTATATATGTAAGCCTTTTATAACTTGTTTGTAATATATGAGCTATACAAGTTTTGTGTTTCGTCTATATGAATATGTAATACTGTGAAGAGATATACATATATGAGTCTGTATATTTATTAAAAGAACATATTTATAAGAGAAGTATATAAAAATATATTCGTATGTGCCTGTTAAAGTATGTTTACAGCCTATATTTTATAAGTGGAATGATATAAAGAAGTTATATGTAAGCTATATGCAGTTTATATCTAGATTAGTATATATACTCGAATTTTTAAAGTTTGTATACCTGTTTATATATTTGTTTATATTTACAAGTATATATATATAGTTATAATATATCAATGCTACATTTCAGTGTTATATACATATGGTTGTCTATAAATACTGCCTGCATACATATATTAGTTGTATATACATATATATAATGTTCTGTATGAGTTTGTATATATGTTATATATATGCATAAGTGAATCTGGCTTTAAATATATCTATGTACGTATTTTATTTTAGAGTAATATATAGGATACTCATGGGCTATCGCATATATATATGAGTATACTATTTTATGATTGACTATGCAAATGTTTGGTTTTTGAAAATGCTTGTCTCATTTATAATATGTAGATGGGCTGTACTATACATACGTGATTAAGGTATATAAGAATTTGAGGTCTGCGTACGTTATAGTGATATTTATTTTTAGGTATATATATATATATATTAATAATGTATTAATTTAATTTTGACGCACGTTTATATATGTTCACTGTTTATATCATTTGAGAGTATTTATATAAAGGAATTTTTAAATTCAAGGTTTGAATTTATTGAAAAGGATAAAGAAGGAATTTGGGAAATCTAAAATTGGTATTTTCAGTTAAAAAGATTTTAATCATAATGAAGAAACAAAATCTGAAGTTAACGGATTTGAATAAATTGAGTTAGTAAAGGAGTTTATTTCAAAATGGAGTAATTTGGAAATCAATTTGAGATTTGATTTAAGTGTTTAAAATTGGAATTTTAAAAGGGAAATGAGACTATGGAATTTATAAACCGGGTTTATAATGGTGAATAAATCAGTGGATATTTGGAAGAATAAATTCACGGAGGGAATTTATTAAAGGAATGGGTAAATTAGTTTTAAAAATAAATAGTGATTTATTTTTAAAGACGTGAGTGAGAAGTGTATTTCCCTAAATAGCCAAGAACATTTTTAAAGAATTTTTTTTAATATAAGCTAAAAGTTAAAGGTTGTTTTAAAATATGTTTTAGAAAATTTATTATTTTTAAATGTTTAAGTTTAAAGTAAGTATTATTTTCAATTTATTTTAGTAGTAATTATGTAAAGGTGACTTGGTATTATGTTTTGAAAAGTTGAAAATTTCGTTTTATAAAGTAGCTTTATTTAAATATTCTTAAAGTATAAATTTTAAAATAAAGTGTTAAAGTAGTTTTAAATCTAAATGTTTAAAAGTATATTCTATAATTAAGTGTTTTAAATGATTTTAAAGTCTAAGTATTTGTACTTGGTGATTTCATTAGAAATAGAAAATATTGGGAAATTTATTCCGTGAGAGAAAGATGGTTTGAAACTGTTTTCAAAGGGTTGAAAAGTGGAAATATATCTTGCGAAGATATTTTGAGGTTAATAAATAATTTGGGAGTAATTATTTAAAGGTCTGATGGTTGTTTGTCAATGTTATTTGATAGTTAAACAACCGACTATCAATATTGGCCAATGCGCTGATCGTTTCGAAGAGACTGGGATCGGGATTTATTTCCCGAAAACCACTTTGATCCGGTTTATACGTTTTTATGTGGAAAACAAGTGTTTGGAATCGAAGATGGAGCAGTGAAGTGCAAGGGCTAGTCGATACTAATCCTGAGGTGATTCCAAAATGGATGTAGTAGGAGTAGTGCCTTCGGTTCCGTTCGAACCCGAAACGAACTTGTATGGATGAATGCTTTCAGAACATCGTCAGGAGGACGATGAGCATTCTAAGTGAATGTGTGCTAAAAAGGTGACGCAGCGGATAATTCAAAACGATCTTCAATCGACGTAAATAGCAATCTGTGGATTGATGGATACTGAAATGCCCGAACTCGTTGATCCGAAGATACCGAACTCAAGCTATCTCTGACTCGTTGATCCGAAGATACCGGGAAAGAGATCTACGATTCTTCGACGTTGATCTTGCACACAAGATTCCGTGAATCGGCTTCAGCAAACGATGATTCGAGCGCACTCGAATGACGTAAGTGGAGATAGGAGATACACTCGACTACCAATTGAAATTGAAAGCACAAAGCTAACAAAAGAGAATTTTATTCAATATTCAACAACCTTTACAAATGAGAGACCAGGCCTATTTATAGGCGTTTACAACTCACACAAAACAACAAAATTTCCTAACTCCTAAGTCGGTTCCGACTTATCAACGTCTCCGGCTTAACATAAGTCGTACACGACTTAAGCCCAAGTAGTTACAACATACCGACTTACAACAGAAAATACAACAGACAACTCCTTAAGTCGTTGCCGACTTACAACATACCGACTTACAAACAGAAAATCCAAACAGACCCGCTTAAGTCGTTGCCGACTTAACAGCTCTACACGACTCAACTAGTAACGACTTAAGAATAGCGGTCCAGATTAACTCGGCATAAAGATCAACGGCAACAGCTTCAGCAACTTAAAACATGCGGCATCCCAGATTTACGACTTAAGAAATCCACGGTAGAGATTAACTCGGCAGAGGAATCAACGGCTCAGGCCTCTGCAACTTAAGATGGTACGACTTAACTAAGTCGTAACTCGGTTCCGACTTATCGTTTGACTTGTTAAGTCGTTTACGACCTATTACTTCAACAGTTTGCGTTGCCTTCTCTCTGAGTAACTCGGTAGGTCGTCTTGGCGCCTTAAGTTCTTTGATAACCCGTACCTCTTCACGAGTTATGTCTTCCACTCTCTTAAGTCGGTCACGACTTAAGTCCCCCATCATGTTAAGTCGGTCACGACTTATTTCCATCATGTTAAGTCGGTCGCGACTTATAGCTTCATTCTCCTTAAGTCGGTGACGACTTAGTACTTGGCCTGCATCATCCTCCCCAGGTTGAGAAAAATTCGTCCTCGAATTTGCACTTTCTTCCCCCGTAACACTCTCATCCCCATGATATGGTACGAGATGCTTAACATTGAATACGTCAGACGTATACACATCTTCTGGTAGTTTCAATTTATAAGCATTTTCATTGATTCTCTTTAAAATTTCTACTGGACCAATCTTTCGTGCTTTCAATTTATTGTAAGCGCCTACTGGAAAACGATCTTTCGTTAATACTGCATAAACCAGATCACCTTCATGAAATTCAACATTCCTTCGTTTCAAATCTGCAGATCGTTTATATTTTTCATTTGCTTTCTCCAATCGTTCTTGAACGATTTTATGACACTCCGTCAGCCCTTCAACAAAATCAGCAGCTTTCTTAATTGTCTTCTTGGATTGGGGCACTACCGTTAAGTCCAACGGTCCCTTCGGTATGCTCGAATATACTATCTGAAATGGACTGAACCCAGTACTTCGATTTACAGCATGATTATGAGCAAATTCTGCCTGGCATAGCTTCACATCCCAACTTTTCAGATTATCTTGAACAAGACACCTCAACAAGTTTCCCAATGATCTGTTAACCACCTCAGTCTGTCCGTCCGTTTGCGGGTGATAAGCACTACTAAACTTCAGCTTCGTTCCCACCTTTTTCCACAAACTTAGCCAAAAATGACTCAGAAAACGAGTATCCCTGTCCGACACAATCGATTCTGGCAATCCATGAAGTCGATAGATCTCTCTGAAAAATAACTGAGCAACATGAACAGCATCCGCCGTCTTCTTACAAGCAATAAAATGTGCCATTTTTGAAAATCGGTCAACTACCACATAAATGGAATCATTACCACGCTGTGTCCTTGGTAATCCCAATACGAAGTCCATACTCACATCAACCCATGGTTTAGTTGGTACCGGTAACGGCATATATAAACCCGCATTAGTCGCAGTTCCTTTCGAAACTTGACAGATATGACATCTCTCAACAAACCTCTCCACTTCTTTCCTCATCGATGGCCAAAAGTAGGATTGTGAAATTAACTGTAAGGTACGGTCTCTTCCAACATGCCCTTCTTCATGTAACTCCTTGATAATCTTCATTCTCAAACTACCCTCCGGTATGCACAATCGATTTCCTTTGAATAGAAAACCATCTACAATCACGAAATCATCCGTCTCTCCTTCCTTGACTTTATCAAAAAATTTTGCAAAGTAAGGATCATCAGTAAATAATTCTGGCAATATTTCAAACCCCGTCACTTCAACCTTTAGTGTAGTCAACAAATGACTCCTCCTACTCAAAGCATCAGCCACACGATTTGTCACCCCTGACTTGTGTTTAACGACAAAAGTAAACTGTTGCAGATATGCGATCCACGATGCATGTCTCGCTGAAATCTTGTCTTGCCCTTGCAAATGCTTCAATGCTTCATGATCAGTATACAGAACGAACTCCTTCTGAAATAGATAGTGTCTCCAGTGTTTAATAGATTGTACAACGGCATAAAATTCCACATCATATGTACTGTATCGCATCTTCGCTCCTGACAACTTCTCACTGAAATATGCAATAGGACGCCCCTTCTGACTCAACACCCCTCCAATCCCAACCTTGGATGCATCAGTATGTAGTTCAAACACCAACTGAAAATCAGGTAGCACTAGAATTGGTGCAGACGTCAGCAATTCCTTGATCTTCCCAAAAGCACTCCCTGCTTCCTCTGTCCATGTAAACTGTTTACCTTTCATGCAATCTGTAACAGGCGCCATCACACTACTAAAGTGTGGAATAAACCTTCGATAGAATGAAGCCAACCCGTGAAAACTACGAACTTCCGTTATCGTCTTGGGCTGCGGCCAATTTCTGATCGCTTCAACTTTACTTTGGTCAACCTGTATTCCTTTCTCTGAAACAATATACCCCAGAAATAAAACACTGTGCGTCATGAACACGCACTTCTTCGTAGCAGCATAAAATTGTTCTTGTCTCAGTACCATCAGCACTTCTCTAAGATGATTCAAATGTTCCTCAGTATTCCCACTGTAAATTAGAATATCATCGAAATACACCACCACAAATTTCCCAATGAACGGTCGAAAAATCTGATTCATCACCCTCATGAAAGTACTTGGTGCATTGGATAAACCAAATGGCATGACCAACCATTCGTATAGACCCTCCCTGGTTTTAAAAGCAGTCTTCCACTCATCTCCTGGTCTGATACGAATTTGATGATATCCGCTCTTCAAATCAATCTTCGAAAATATAGTAGCTCCGCTTATTTGATCTAACAAGTCATCCAACCTCGGCATTGGAAATCTATATCTCACAGTAATCTTATTCAATGCTCGGCTGTCAGTGCACATCCTCCACGTCCCATCCTTCTTGGGTACCAATAAAGCTGGTACAGCACAAGGACTCAAACTCTCCTGCACACGCCCCTGTTCAAGCAATTCCTCTACCTGCCTTCGCAACTCTTCATGTTCCTTCGGACTCATTCTATAATGTGGTCTGTGTGGCAACACAGCACCTGGAACAAGATCTATCTGATGTTGTATATCTCTCAACGGTGGCAACTCCGTTGGTAATTCCTCTGGAAATACATCGTCAAATTCTTTCAAAACTGGTTTAACTTCTTCTGGAATTTCAACTTCTTCACTGCTTTCTCGTCCAATCAACAAGAATACTTCTGGTTCTTCCTCAACCTCTTTAACAAACTCCTTCAAAGTCAATAAAGTTTTCAGCTCTTCAATTTCTTCTGACTTACTTTCTTCTTGTGATCTCTTCTTCGGAACTAAGATAATCTTCGTGCCTTTAAACATAAAACTGTAGCTATTGGTCCGACCGTCATGTTGTACTGCTCAATCATATTGCCATGGTCTTCCCAATAATAAGTGGCAAACATCCATCTCGACTACATCACACCATATTTCATCTTTGTATTTCTTCCCAATAGAGAATGGTACACGAACTCGTCTATCCACTTTCACTTCTCCTCCTTTTCTCAACCATGCTAACTTGTATGGACTCGGATGTTTCTCTATTTTCAACTTCAACTTTGTCACAGCTTCGGTTGAAATAATATTATCACAGCTTCCTGCATCAATCATAAACTTACACACCTTCCCCAGAATAGTACATGTTGACTGAAAAATATTACTTCTCAACCAACTAGCTTCTTCCTGCTTCGGTGTTAAACACGATCTCCTCAGCATTAGATTACAACCTTCATCTCCTGACGCAATATCCTGCTCATCCTCCTCAGCTGGATTAGAACAATCTCCATCAACATCCTCTTCGTCAACTTCTACAATCATGGTTCTCTTCTTTGACTTTGGACACTCACTGCTTTTATGACCCAATTCCTGACAATTGTAACATTTGAAACCATTGTTAACCCTTGTCTTCTCAACCTCCTTCACCACTGGTCTACTGATAGGTTTAGAAACATTAGAACTTCCTCCAACACCCTTCGCTTGATTGTTAGAATTAGTAAACACACCACTTCCTCGTCTCCCTTGTTTTTCCCAAGCCAATGCTTTCTGATGTGCTTCTGCCACAGATCTTGGATCGAACATATTAACCATATCCTGAATCTGCATTCTCAATCCCCCAACGAACCTAGATGTTAACTGCTCTTCCGTCTCCATAATATCATTCCTGGCAATAAGCTGGTAAAACTCATCTGCGTAATCATTAACTGTTTTAGTGCCCTGTCTCAAATTCTGCAAACGTTGATACATCAATGACTGATAATTGTAAGGTAAGAACGTTGCTTTCATCAATTTCTTCATCTTCTCCCAAGATTCAACTTTTGACTTCCCCATTCGTTCCCGTGTAAGTTTGGTTTGCTGCCACCATGCCAAAGCTCTACCCCTCAGCCTTGTAGCAACCAACTTCACTCTACGATGTTCTGGAACTTCTTTGAAGTCAAAAATCTCTTCAACATTAGCTACCCAATCTAGAAACTCCTCCGCTTGCATACCACCTTTGAATTCAGGAATTTCTGTCTTCATCCCCGATTCCCACTTGTGATCATACTCAGCATAGTTTCTTCCATTACCTCTTCCTTGAATACTACCACCATCATATTCCTCTTCAAAATCAGATGCATAACGATGTCGATTCTGACCACCAACATCTCTACTACCATTACGCCTTCCACCATCATCCCTTCTATCGACATTCCTCCGTTCACGATCATTCACGTTCCTCCCACGTCCTTGATCATTTTCAATACTTCGGTCTCGATTGGAATGTGGCGAGACTCTACTACCTCCATGATTAGATTCAGGTGAAACCCTTCTCCGATTTTGATTCATCTCCGTCATAAGCTTTTCCAATCGGCCAATTCCTTCGTTAAGCTTTTCACTAAAATTCTCATTGATTCTTTGCTCCATCTCATCAGCCTCTTCTCTTCGATATAAAGCTTCTATGTTTTGGTGGCGATTAGCTCTTCTTGGCGGCATACTTGAAAACTTCACAAATTCTTCAACAAATTCACACTTCCAGTTTCAAACACCTTCCGGATTTTGATCCAAAATGAAACGGATCGAAAACTTCCACTTTGTAGCAAATCGCGATGAACACGATGGACAAAGTTTCGGCCTCCAATGCAAATCCGATCAAACAATCTTCGACAATGATGACTCTTCTTCCTCTTACTCTCGGCCTCACTTGCTTACCACGGCCCAACTTCAAAATGATTAGGCTCCAAGTCTCGATCTAGCTATGATTGGCTAGAACAAGCTCTGATACCAAAACTGACGCAGCGGATAATTCAAAACGATCTTCAATCGACGTAAATAGCAATCTGTGGATTGATGGATACTGAAATGCCCGAACTCGTTGATCTAAAGATACCGAACTCAAGCTATCTCTGACTCGTTGATCCGAAGATACCGGGAAAGAGATCTACGATTCTTCGACGTTGATCTTGCACACAAGATTCCGTGAATCGGCTTCAGCAAACGATGATTCGAGCGCACTCGAATGACGTAAGTGGAGATAGGAGATACACTCGACTACCAATTGAAATTGAAAGCACAAAGCTAACAAAAGAGAATTTTATTCAATATTCAACAACCTTTACAAATGAGAGACCAGGCCTATTTATAGGCGTTTACAACTCACACAAAAACAACAAAATTTCCTAACTCCTAAGTCGGTTCCGACTTATCAACGTCTCCGGCATAACAGAAGTCGTACACGACTTAAGCCCAAGTAGTTACAACATACCGACTTACAACAGAAAATACAACAGACAACTCCTTAAGTCGTTGCCGACTTACAACATACCGACTTACAAACAGAAAATCCAAACAGACCCGCTTAAGTCGTTGCCGACTTAACAGCTCTACACGACTCAACTAGTAACGACTTAAGAATAGCGGTCCAGATTAACTCGGCATGAAGATCAACGGCAACAGCTTCAGCAACTTAAAACATGCGGCATCCCAGATTTACGACTTAAGAAATCCACGGTAGAGATTAACTCGGCAGAGGAATCAACGGCTCAGGCCTCTGCAACTTAAGATGGTACGACTTAACTAAGTCGTAACTCGGTTCCGACTTATCGTTTGACTTGTTAAGTCGTTTACGACCTATTACTTCAACAGTTTGCGTTGCCTTCTCTCTGAGTAACTCGGTAGGTCGTCTTGGCGCCTTAAGTTCTTTGATAACCCGTACCTCTTCACGAGTTATGTCTTCCACTCTCTTAAGTCGGTCACGACTTAAGTCCCCCATCATGTTAAGTCGGTCACGACTTATTTCCATCATGTTAAGTCGGTCGCGACTTATAGCTTCATTCTCCTTAAGTCGGTGACGACTTAGTACTTGGCCTGCATCAAAAGGTAACGCTTAGCCTCGAGCCTCATCAACCGGGAATGACTGAAAATCAGGGGTTATGCAGCAAGGCTAAGTGGGTAGCGCCCATTAGGGTGAGCTCATCCCTGTCAAGATGTCCCTTTTATTTCGGCTTAGTGGTGCAGTTGCTGATCCCAACCGTGGGGCGATCTTACTCGGGATTATCCGGTAAGGGGTAGTTCCGGCCTTGTGTTGCAGGGGATCGGGCGTGGTCCTCGGTACGCTGATCTAGACCAGGTACTATGATAGGTGGTACCACAGTGCCTAGTCATTAGTTGGAAATCCCTTCTCCCTACGCACCTATACAGTTTTGATTGTGCCTAACTATTGCTGAAACGTGAGATGCAAGCATTTCAGCTAGATTCTATTTTACTTTCTATAGACACTATTATAATATCAGACAGATTTGATAAAAAGTGTTTTTTCTATCGTAAGGTAAAAACCCAACATGTTTATTTGTGGCGTGTTCTTACGAGATGCTTTTGATTTCAAAGGGTTTTCAAACTTTAACAATCCAATTGAGTGTGTTTTCTCACATTGGTTTTCCAAACTGACTCGGGTGTTATTTATTATAATGCTCGGGTAAGACCGAGTATTACAGATACAAGATAGGATGCTGTGGAGCTCAGGAGACGAGCTGGATGGCGAGACGTATCACCCGTATTTGTTGTATTCCGCTGTGTATCAAAAGTGGTATAGTCATCTTGTGAGGACAAGTTATTATAACTGTCCTGAATTGTGATGTTGATTGTATTGTACTCTGATGTTGTATTCTGATGATGTATGTATAAACAGATATAGTTTCTTTCTGTAAAGATCAGTTATTATCTATTATATTTTAATCCGTTGCGATGTGAGATTCTATTGTGTTGTTTTCTTTTCTTCTACCTCCTTCTTCTTTAACCCCAATGGTTCGTATTTCCGTTCACTTTGAGTTGATATGTTGGAGAATAGTGTCGATTCAAGGGGTATGGGTTTGCGGGCTGTTTCAGGAAACCTACAATTTGCTCGTAAATATTTAAGTTAAGCCAGTGGTTATGGGACATGAAGCTAAACTCATTTATTTACTAGCTTAGTGTAATTCACACTTCTTGTTGATCAATGATGATCATTTTATGGTTTCGACTAGCGATATGCGATGTCTCTTTGTCCTCGTGGGGGACTATACCCCGCTTTGTGGAGCTTCGTCTCATTTTATGGGGCTAACAACCCAGAGTCTTTTGACCATTCGTGGAGCAATCGGCTCGATAAGTCAGTGCATGGGGCGTATCTTTTAGGTGCGTCGATGTTCGTTTGTGCATGAGGCGTATCTTTTTAGGTGCGTCGATGTTCGTTTGTGCATGGGGCGTATCTTTTTAGGTATGTCGATGTTCGTTTTAACATGGGGTGTACCTTTTTAGGTGCATCGATGTTCATTTATACATCGGTCGTATCTTTTTAGGTGCGTCAATGTTCGTTTATGCATGGGGCGTATCTTTTTAGGTGCGTCAATGTTCGTTTATGCATGAGGCGTACCTTTTTAGGTGCGTCGATGTTCGTTTATGCATGGGGTGTATCTTTTTAGGTGCGTCGATGTTCGACTGTGCATGGGGCGTATCTTTTTAGGTGCATCGATGTTCAGCTCATTTTATGGGTTAGCGACCCATGGGATAACATCCCGTTTATATTAGGCCTCCCCCCCGTTTTTTTTCTGGATTTTCTATTATGGATTTCTGGAATTTGTGTTTCACCAATTTTTGTGATTGGCATTGGTATGTTTTGTCAATATTTGAGGTTTGGTGAATAAACTAAAGAATGTGATATTCTTTTTGGATATTTGAGATGATTTGAGATATTGTATGATTTTTGTTGTTATCAAATGTATGCTTGTCAAAGTATGGCATTATTGTTATCATACATTTTTGTTGTATCTCTTATCCTATCTCATTTTATATGATAATTATAACTAGACTGATCTGTTTATTATTTTTCTTCTTAAATTAAAACTTGGGTCAGACCGAGGTGTTACAGGTGCTTCCACTTGACTACTTAGCAGGGGCTAGCTTCTGACTTTTGGCTAACTACTTTAGCTTAGTAGTTTTTTCTTTTATACATTTGAGATAGAGACTCCTTGATGTATACATATTATTTTGCTTAGCACTTGTACCTATTCTTTTGTGATGTAGTGGATCTTGTATGACCACTACTTTGATGTACACTTCTATGTGTTATATTCATATCTGTTTCTGCCTTTGTGATATGAATATCTGTGATGGATTTGTGTTATGCTTATTTCTATATTTGTTTTCGAAGCCCACATAGCCACTGTGTAGTGGCTTTGAGTTTGTATTTGATATGTCGGATTTCCTCTTGAAATGAATTGCAAGTCATATTATCTGATATATCGGTACTCACACAAAGCAATTACACAGATGGTCGCTCCTCAACGGCCTTATTCTTCATGCTAGTTGATGGCATTACCCCGTAGTGTCCTTGGCTAGTGTGAGTATAGAGGTGGGGCTTCACAGCTTGGTATCAGAGCCAAACTTCGAAACAATGTAGAATAATCTAGCAAGGATCATTGTCCTAAGTCTTTCTTAGGAATCGTGCCTTAGGATTTAATCCGAGTCTTTGGACCCATTCTATCCTATTTTCTTTTATGATGCCTTGTTTATCAATCTAGTTTATTTGAATTCGTTCTGAGAATAACATTTTTTCTCTTCTTTCTTTTTTTCTTAAAGAAGAGAAATGGTTAGACATGGCAGTCCTAGCGCTGGTCAATCTAGTGGTCCTCCTCTGGATGGCGTATTCATTTCTGCCCAACAACTTTTGGATCTTGTAAAGAATCAAAGGTTTATATGTGCTTTGACTAAGAACCCCAAAAAGGTTTTACCTCTGAAACTAGAAGTTCCTTTCGATCAGCTTGTAGATATCACTCTTCGACTAGAAGAGGCCGATAAAGGAAGTGATATAGATGTTGGAGGTTCCAAAAAGAGCCTCAATAACAACTAGAAGAGGCATATTAAGTTTAAAAGCCCTAATCCCAACAAGAAAGGGAAGTAGGCAACTTCGGTAGCAAAGACTCCTACCTCTAGTCGTGGACAATGCTACAATTGTGGTTTGACAGACCACTATGCAAATAGTTGTCCGAAACCCCTTTTTGTCGTTATTGCAAAAGTTTGGGTCATCTTATATCTACATGTCCCATACTTCGAAGTAGGAGAGAGGGAGAGCTGAATGTTGTGCAAGCTCCTAGTAACCCTTCTCTTGGTCAAGGTATTTTCCATTCAGTCCTTGATGGCATTATTTTGTTTCGTGATTATCCTATTTGATTTCTTTTGATACGGGTGCATCTCATTCTTTTATACCAAAAGAACTTGTTGATACTTTTTATTTAATATTATGGGTTTGATGACTTCACTGAGAATTGCGAATCCGGTTAGTGGATCTGCAACGCTCAGTTTACTTTGTAAAAATGTCGAGATTATTTTATGTGGCTATGCTTTCCGAGCCGATTTTCATGTTAGTGCTACTTACATTTCAGAAATGATTTTAGCAACGAATTGGCTTAATCGATATTAAGTCCACATCCTATGTCCTAAGAGGACTATCCATCTTTGACATTCTCAATCTGTTAACCAGATTTCTGTTGTTCTTAATGATTTTGATTCCAATTCGATGACATAATTTTACCTAAACCCACTTGATGAGGAAGATGTTATTTCTCTCATTCAAGTAATTCATGAATTTCTCGGTATCTTTGAGCTTGTCTTAGGATTACCACCTCATTGATCTATTGAGTGGTGCTAAGGTCTTTTCAGCTCGACCTTGCCACCGGTTTTCATCAGCTACGAGTTGCGGAGGGTAGCATTCCACTTACCGAATTCCACACTCGTTATGATTCTTATGAGCGACTCATGATGTCATTCGGTTTGTCCAGCTTATTTCATCCATCTTATGAATGAGTATTCTGCGAATATCTCGAGGAGACCATCCTTGTATTCATTGATTATGGATGAAAACAACAATTTAAAATTTGCAAATCTTTTTAATAAGATATTTATAAGTATGATTGGATTTTGTTCTTAAAATGAGCAAAGAATATTCGTAAAAATTTTAAGAGACATGTTTATCATATAGAAGATGATTTTGTGTTGTTTTGCCCATTGAGTGCTTTAAGAATTCTTGTCGATGCGCTTGATCAACGTTATCGACAGGAATCTCCTAAGCGCTATGATGAGACAGTCAGACACAATAAATTGACTTGTAATAAGTAATTTTTCTACAAAGATGAATACATAAAATTAATTATAATTTTGAATGTCTTAGCTTTTCGGGAAAGAGGATCATTTAAAAGAACTCCTTTCCGATGCTCCTATTCTTGTGATTCCCGAAGGGAGCCAAGACTTGATTGTTTATACCGATACTAGTCGTGTTGGTTTAGGAGCCATTCTTATGCAAAAGGGAACGTGTTATCACTTATGATTCTAGACAATTAAAGCCCGCCGAGACTAGACATGCCACTAATGATCTAGAGCTCGCGGCCATTGTTTTCGCTCTTAGAATTTGGCGTCATTATCGTTTGGGAGAGAAATTTGTTCTCTACACCGATCATAAATCTTTGAAGTATTTGTTCTCTCAAAAGGAACTCAAATTGCGTCAACAACGTTGGCTCGAATTCCTTGCATCTTATGATCTTGATATTCTGTATACTCTCAGGAAGGGCAATCGTGTTACCGATGCCCTTAGTCGTAAGCAACAAGTGGTTGTTTCCATGATGATATCTGAATGGAATTATCTCGAGACTTTGTCCACTTGTGAGATTCGAGATCGTGAATCTGATTCATGTTCATCTCTTGTTTTATGTAGCCTTGAGGCTCATCCTTCTCTTTTGGATTGCATCCTTGAAGCTCAAAAGCAAGATCCCAAATTGGCTCCTCTTAGCCAAAGTTGTAGGGATCAAAATAAGGTTGATGGTTTGAAAGACTTTGATATTGATGCTCGCGGAGGCATTTGAAAATTTGGTAGACTAATTGTGCCAAACATTTTTGATATTCATAAAGACATTTTAGAAGATTCTCATCGTTCTAAATTTACCATTCATCTCGATTGTAGGAAAATGTACGCGGACATGAAGCGACTTTATTATTGGGATGGAATGAAATCTGATATTGCTAACTTTATTAAGCGTTGCATGACTTGCCAACTCGTAAAGGCCAAGCATCAAAGGCCCGGTGGGTTATTGCAACCTTTGGACATTCCAATTTGGAAGTGGGATCAAATTTCCATGGACTTTATTGATAGTCTTCCCCATTCTCGTTCGGGTCATGACAGTTTATGGGTGATTGTAGACAGACTTACAAAATCCACCCATTTTATTCCCGTTCGGTCCAATCGGACCGTACCTCTTTTGGCCAAACTATATGTTAAAGAAATCGTTAAATTGCATGGAGTTCCAACTTCTATCGTTAGTGATCGCGATCCATTATTTACTAGTGGATTTTGGAAGGGTCTTCGAAAAGCTTTGGGAATGAAGCTTAATTTTAGCACCGCTTATCATCCTCAGTTCGATGGACAAACGGAGCGTGTGAATCAAACTCTTGAAGATCTCATTCGTGCTTGTGTTCTTGATTTTGGTGGAAGTTGGGAAGATCATATTTCCCTTGTTGAGTTTTCCTATAATAATAGCTTCCAATCTAGTATTGGTATAGCACCTTTTGAGGCACTCTACAGAAGGCCGTGACGATCTCCTTCGTGTTGGCTTGAAGCTGGTGAGAAGCTGGGTTTAGGTCCATATTTTATTCCTGCTGCCATAGAAAAGATTGATCTTATTTGTCATAGGATGAGTAGCCAAAGTAGACAAAAATCCTATGCTGATAACCGAAGAAAGAAATTAGAATTTTTTGTGGGAGATTTGGTATTCATTCGTGTTTCACCTATGAAGGGTGTTGTGCGTTAAAGTCGATCTGGAAAGTTAGCACCTCGATATATTGGCCCATTTCCCATAACCGAACGCATTGGTTCCGTGACTTATCGCCTTTTATTACCGGCTCACTTTTCTGCTATTCACGACGTATTCCACGTATCTCAACTACGGAAATGCCTTAGAGATTCTGATTCTGTTCTTGAGCCCGGCGTTACTGAAGAAATTGAAGTTTCACCTAATTTGACTTATGAGCAACATCCAATTCGCATCATTGCTACGGAGGTTAAACGCCTTCGTAATAAAGATGTTCCTCTTGTGGAAGTTCAATGGTCCTCAAATCCTAAGGATTGCTCTTGGGAATCCATAGAATTCATCGAGCGAACACATTCAGACTTACTTTCTCGTGCTCCTTAAGGTGAACTTCTCATTTCAAAATTTCTTCT
Source organism: Allium fistulosum (assembly GCA_030737815.1). Lineage (NCBI taxonomy): Eukaryota > Viridiplantae > Streptophyta > Magnoliopsida > Asparagales > Amaryllidaceae > Allium > Allium fistulosum. Next base: position 529,712,006 of record CM060908.1, on the reverse strand, counting down.
TTTGTGTTGTTATGCCTTAGTATGGTTGTTACTTTTTATTTTCTTCTTAAGTATTGCGAGGACGCAATTACTTTAAGGAGGGGAGTCTGTAACAACCCGCATATTTTTACGATAATATATTTAAATGATTTATTTAAATATAGCATTGTTAGTTGAATTTAAAAGTCTGAAATGTTACTTTTTGTAAACAGTCGAATCCGGACTCGAGACCACTTCCATTGAGTTCAAAACGACGTTTACAACTTTTTTGAGTATAAACATCGATATGTTTGGAGTTGAGTAGAATTTTTCTATTTTTCTATTGGGCTTTGGGTTTGGGTTTCAGCCCACCAACTCATCTAATACCCTAACTCCTCCTCCAACTCCTCTTCATTCATTCTATTATTTCCTAACACTCAAGCTAAAGGAAAATGGGGGAAAGAAAGGGAAATTAATATTCCTAAACCCAAGTTTTCTTAGGAAGTTCAAGTTCTTGCTCTAAAATCAAAGAGAAGCTTAGGTAAGCATCCTCTTCATCTTCTCCATCTCAATTTCTCTTCAATTTTCAGAAATTCCTATAACCTAACTTAGGAAAAACTTCACCTTTGATAATAGATTGAAGATTCTAGAGGTGTATTGAAGAGGAATTGATCTTGCCTTGTTTTAGAGCTTCTCATTCGTTGTTTTTGGGTTTAAAGGCGAGTTCTTTAACTCACATCTATGTATATAGCTTTCATTGTTGTTAGGTATGAATTACTAACATCTATTTCATGTTCGTTTGCTTTTGATTTGAATTGATTTGGTTAATTTTCCAAATTTTGGTGTTTTGAAGTCAAAATATTTAAAAATCCTATCTTGGATGTTTGGACATGTTGTTTGGGGTGTATCGAAGAGCCTATAAGGCTGGGTTGTCGCTTGGCATAATTCCCTAGCCTCCATCGCTCGTTCGATCGCCTCTAGTTTGGATTTTTGCCCTTTTTAGGCTAGGCTGATTTTTGCCTAGTGGGAAATTTCAGACGTCTGGATTGAAAATTCATACGTCTGGAATTGGTCCCTGGAAAAGGAATAAAGGCAGAGGCAAAATCCAGATGTCTGGAAATCCAACCAGACATCTGGTTAGTGGTTTAGACGTCTGAGTGGTAATTTCAAACGTCTGGAACTGTTCAATTTTGCCTATTTTGGCTGTTTTTGAGTGAATTTCCAAATTTTATCAATTTTTCTTAATCCAGTTAGTTGTTGTCAATTATTATAGACTTCGATGACTTCATTTATCGATTTTTGGGAATATCCATTTGATTGGATTTGATATCGATTTTTATGGTTTGAATTCACGTCGTCGAATGTGGATTTTTGGTGATAGATTGTTTTTACAATCAATTCTGTGATTTGTCACTTTTAAATACAAAGGCTTCTATACTAGTAGTAAATACTCAAACTCTTTCACAAAAATGATTTCAACATTACTTTTAAATACAAAGCTCGTTTTAAAACCGTTTTCCAATCTATTAGTATATACAATCCTTTACCTCATTCGTACGAGAAATCCAATTAAACGACTTAGCAAAACAAGTGGTATGAAACGCTTGCGTTTACTTTGTCGGTTAATTCTTAGACTTGTTCGATTGAAATCTTATGACAATTTTCGAGTGGAAATTTACAATTTGTTCGTAAATATCTAAGTTAAGCCAACGGTTATGGGACATGAAGCTAAACTCATTTATTTACTAGCTTAGTGTAATTCACACTTCTTGTTGATCAATGATGATCATTTTATGGTTTAGACTAGTGATATGCGATGTCTCTTTGTCCTCGTGGGGGGAGTATACCCCGTTTTGTGGAGCTTCATCTCATTTTATGGGACTAACAACATAGGGTCTTTTGACCGTTCGTGGAGCAATCAGATCGATAAGTCGGTGCATGTGGCGTATCTTTTAGGTGCATCGATGTTCGTTTGTGCATGGGGCGTATCTTTTTAGGTGCATCGATGTTCGTTTATACATGGGGCATACCTTTTTAGGTGCGTCGGTGTTCGTTTATACATGGGGCGTATCTTTTTAAATGCATCGATGTTCGTTTATGCATGGGGCGTATCTTTTTAGGTGCGTCGATGTTCGTTTATCCATGGGGCGTATGTTTTTAGGTGCGTCGATGTTCGTTTATCCATGGGGCATATCTTTTTAGGTGCGTCGATGTTTGTTTATACATGTGGCGTATCATTTTAGGTGCGTCCATGTTCGTTTATGCATGGGGCGTATCTTTTTAGGTGTGTCGATGTTCGACTATGCAAGGGGCGTATCTTTTTAGGTGCGTCGATGTTCAACTCATATTATGGGTTAGCGACCCATGGGATAACATCCCGTTTATATTAGGCCTCCCCATTTTTATGTGTTTTCTGGATTTTATATTATGGATTTCTGGAATTTGCGTTTCACCGATTTTTGCGATTGGCATTGATATTTTTTTGTCAATATTTAAGGTTTGGTGAATAAACTAAAGAATGTGATATTCTTTTTGGATATTTGAGATGATTTGAGATATTGTATGATTTTTGTTGTTATCAAATGTATGCTTGTCAAAGTATGGTATTATTGTTATCATACATTTTTGTTGTATCTCTTATCCTATCTCATTTTATATGATAATTATAGCTAGACTGATCCGTTTATTATTTTTCTTCTTAAATATTACTCGGGTCTGACCGAGGTGTTATATGTGCTTCCACTTGACTTCTTAGCAGGGGCTAGCTTCTGACTTTTGGCTAACTACTTTAGCATAGTAGTTTTTGTTAGTATACATTTGAGATAGAGACTCCTTGATGTATACTTATTCTTTTGTCTAGTACTTGTATCTATTCTTTTGTGATGTAGTGGATCTTGTATGACCACTACTTTGATGTACACTTCTATGTGTTATATTCATATCTGTTTCTGCCTTTGTGATATGAATATCTGTGACGGATTTGTGTTATGCTTATTTCTATATTTGTTTTCGAAGCCCACATAGCCACTGTGTAGTAGCTTTGAGTTTGTATTTGATATGTCGGATTTCCTCTTGAAATGAAATGCAAGTCATATTATCTGATATATCGGTACTCGCACAAAGCAATTACACAGATGGTCGCTCCTCAACGGCCTTATTCTTCGTGCTAGTCGATGGCATTACCCCGTAGTGTCCTTGGCTAGTGTGAGTCTGGAGGTGGGGCGTCACAGAAGCCTTAGCTATGATTATAATATCACTTGACTTATGATATAAATGTTTTTGTTATTGTAAGGTAAAACCCATCCGTGTTTATGTGCGGCGTGGTCTTACTAGATGCCTTTGATTTTAAAGGATTTTAAAAGATATAGTAAATAAAATCCCCCGTGATTCGAGTTTCTCATGCTGGTTTTAACAAACTGACCCGGGCGTTGTTTTTCTATAATGCTCGGTTTAGATCGAGCATATTTCTAGGTTTACTTGGATATTTGGAGCTTCAGAAGACGAGCTGGAGGCCCAGAGACGTATTCACGTAGATGGTTATTTTTTCGTTGCATTCATTTTTGTATTTATCAGCAATTGTGAGGTCAGGTTGTTATAACTGTCTGGGCTAAAATAGGTTAGTGTACTTTGATTGTTGTCTATATATACATATATTATAGTTTTTTGTGTGTAAAGATTGGTTATATATTATAGATTATTCATTCTACTATAAGATTCTTTCACTGTTTAGTTTCTTCTTGTCTTCTTTCTTTTTCCTAACTGTCCGCCTTTCCTAAAATTTGTGTTGCCCATGTGTGGTTTATTGTCTGCTTAAAGTGTACGGAAAAGTGGGTCATTACATAAGTAGTACATAGATCGTTTTATTCGCATGACTGTTCTTGATCCAGTATTCAAGCATATTTTTTCTTGGTGGTTTACACTGGTCCAAACAAGGAATTTCACTCAATTCTTGACAGTGAATAATTGATACAGATTTTTGAAAAGATCCCAAAGTTTTCTATCATAATATATGGCTACGTAAGGAGAATAAAAGTTTCTAATCAAGAAACCAGATCGAAGTCTACACTGGATAGGTCAAGTGATCTATACTAGTTTATAAGTGAAATCTATGTGATCCAGCAAATGATCGGATTGATATTGCATATGAATGATCCATGTACATCATACAGGCTTTAGTATATATGTATACTATGTATTATTGGCATATGAAGGTTTTGGGTGATGCCTCTTCGATTTGCTATGAGCTAGCATGAATAATCGTCTAAGTAATAAACAAAAGATATTAAGCATACATCATGTTTAGTAGGTTGTTTATAATCCTTGTGGAATAAGAGGTTTTCTGAACTTGAGCAAACCATGAGGTTTGTTTGCTAATGATTGTGGTACTATTAAGCACTGAGGTGTGATTGTTTCTTTGGTTACTTGTGTTGGAATTTCGAAGATGAAATATTCTAAGTGGGGGAGAATATAACGACCTGAATTTAAACACTCCGTCATTAAATATCTAAATTATTTAAATATTTTAATCTTGGATTAAATATTATTAAAATGATGTAGTAATCTTATTGACCACCCTTTTAAATATTAAGTAATGATAAGAAACTTGTTTTTGAAAATTGTTTGCAAAAATATGAAGAAAAATTGATAATATAACTGAAAATCGATTTATCGGTAAACAACTTTTTGATCAATATAAGTTGTTTGAACTCTTGTGCACTTAACTAATGATCAAATTAACACATTAGAAACTAATTAACACACACACCTCTTCATGAAGCATGGAATGTTCTAGAATGTTCTAATGGATAAGAGATATTATCATGAGAAGGGTATAAGAGTAATTAGCATAAAAGAGAAGCAATTGGAGGTAAGGCTTCCATGGCATGGTGGAGGGGTGAATCAAGCTTAAAGAGCACCGTTTTCATTCTATAAAAAAGGGGAATGCCTTATGAAAAAATTACAAATTTACAAACCAAAACCAAGCTTCTTTAATGACTTCTTCCCTTTCTTCTCTAAATATTCAAAATGAAATAGTTGAAAATCAACTCCAAATCACTTTAACTTTTCCACAAGCATTAGTACAATATTAGAACACCTTCCACAATGACAAAAATTGAAGAAGCAAAGCCATTCTTCCAATGGAGGGGTAGGCCATGAGCATTATTAAGGAAGGAGGGGGGAAAATGGAAGAGAAAGTAAGGAGAAGTAGGAGCGAAAGGTGGTTCAAAGGATGAGGTTTGACTTGTGTTCTTGGATCTTGGTTATTAATGAGGTTAAATGTGAGTTAACACATCACTTTGAATAGAAAATATAATATATATATATATATATGTATATGTTGGTTTGATTGTTTTTATGTTGTTTGAATTATTTTTGACACATATTAAAACATTGGTTTGGATTCTTACTTTGAATGTACAATGATATATGTAATCCATATCAACAAATGTGAATGAACTTGAATGGACTTGAGTGGACAAGTATGAAATGTGACAAGGCTTTGGAAAAAGTAAATGGGTATTGAATGGACTTTTTTTAGATTGGATTCAGATTTGAAAGTGCACTTATAGCTATAGTCGCTATGGATGCACTTAGGAATTGTCTAGTATTCGACTATTTCTAAGGTACTTTATAGAGAGATCATTTGGGGTTTCTCACAATATTTATAGTGTTTTATATGTAATATTGTTACCTTAAAAAGCCTGTATCATAAAACGTTAAGTAACATATTGAAAAGTGGCCAAAACTTCACTTGTGTAAAATCGCCCAGTTTAACCTTGATTTTTAGAATTTAAAGGTTTGAAAACGTATGTGAACTTAAGTATTTTGTTTCGTTCTTTTTGCAAGGGTTTACTAATTCTTATTAGAGTATTTTAAAAGTTGTTTGACATTTTTATGAATTTCTAAGGGTTAGCTATGAATTATCAAAGTAGAAGGATGTATTAAAATATATAGAAAACATGACGTGTTCAAGTTTTTATCTAAATTATTAACTTGTTTAATTCATGTCATATTTTGGGTGAACGTTTTAAAACCTATTATAAGTATCTAAAAAGTATTTTAAGCATATATAAGTTCTAGAAAATGTGTTGACTATTTTATCAAAGTATAAATATCTTATGTAAATATCTTATCTTTTAAATTGTCTTATTATATTTCTAGTTTTGTAAATTAATTTCAATACTTATATACCTCATTTTTAAAGGGGCTTTAAAGTATAAACAAAAGGTTTAGAAGGGGTTAGGAATTGCTAAATGTCCAAATAGATAATTGTTTAATTACCTGTTTGAAACGTAATTAACTACGCTTAATACTAATAGCCGACTTAGTGGGCTTATCACTTTGTGAGAGTTAAGATTGATGTCGAGTAGGGATATAAGCAATAGAGATCTACCCTATCAGCTTCCCTCTTAACCGTGGAATAGTTAAGTCAAAAAATGTTGAAAACATGTTTATCGTTTTGATTCTTACTTATTTATAAAAATCATTAAGATCAAGAATGAGGTGTTTAGGCAATACTTTGATACAACCGCTGCTCTAACTTACCAGGCTTCACACTTGAATGAGGAATAGTTAGGTTTGAATTTCAAAAATGAATTAAGTATAAGAATCACGGTTTCCACGAGCAATCACATTTAGAATCTGATAATTAACTAGTTAAATACTAAACTTTACTGAATATGAACTTAGATCTTTTAAGCTAGTGTTTGTAAATGTGTGGAATGCGGATTACGGATCTTAAGGCTAGGAATAACACTAGAGGGGGTGAATAGTGTTTTTAAGAAATTACTAAATCTTTTTGAGTTTATGTTAATTTGAACACAAATGTATGCAATATTCAGACATAGATATAATCACAGAAACAATCACAGATGCAGAAATAAAGTAAAGGAAAGAACACACCAGATTTTATACTAGTTCGGGGTTACCCTACATCCAATCCCGCACAACTAAGTACGGATTTCCTTTCAAAAGCAATTCAACAATTACAACCCTCGGTTTCAAGCTACGAGGTACACTCTCCAGAATAATAATCCTCTGGGTAGAAATACTTGATTTCCGGGGCAACATGTTCACCCAATTGATTTCCAAGGCTACAATCACACCTTTTCTCGCTCGATTGATTTCCAAGGCTACAATCACACCTTTTCTCGCTAGATAGATTACAAAGAAGCCTATAACTCTAAATAGCACTTGGATCTTGTTGAGATAGTGATAGAAAATCAAACCAGAGATAATCTAGTTAGATTCAATGTTGATTTCGGCAGAGTAATGAAAGGATTTTGAATAAGAAAATGTGGAAGAAGAAGAGAAGTGAAAAACCAGAAAATCTGATAAAAAATTCATTGAAACTAACCCCTATTTATAGAAGAACAATAGCCATGTCCATTCGTGAAAGGTTATGGCAAATAGACACTTCTTTTGAAATTCAAATTTTTGAATCTAACTGACACTATGTCGACATGGGGTACTAGGGCATGTCGACATCCCAAAGGAAATTTTGATGTTTTCTTTTTCTTTGAAAATAACCTTTATCTGATATTAAAACTATTTTAAACTTTATAAATATACTTGACTATAGATAAAATACATAGATGAATATAAAGAATAATATATATAAAATTTTACTATAATTTTATATTTAAATCTAAGTATAAATATATTATAATTAAAAGATAGTTTAAAACAACCGAAGTTTAAAAACAAGAATATTTAAAGCTAAAACAACTTTTTGAAATTCATTTGAAAAGATAATTTTTAAGGCTAAAACATTTTGAAAAGCAATTTTGGAAATCATTCCAAAGTAGTTTAGAAAATCATTTTGAAGTAGTTTTGCAAGCTTCTTCCTGCAGAATATCTCATCATGACAGGACTCGAGAACTTGTACAAAACCAGGATGTTCGTGGGTTTGTAAGCCACTTGTCGTAGGTTTGTAAGCTACTTGTCATGGGTCTGTAAGCCACTAAAAAGGTAGAAATGGGTTCCATCCCAAAAGAAAAATGGAGTGAAGATTTCAATGCTATTGTGAAGTTTTAACATAATTCTAGACTCAATACTTATCTTGAAATCTTGAACTCTTGATAATCTTGATACTCATGAGTCTTCAATCTTGATATATTGAATCTCTATACTGTATAGTCTTCATTCTTGGTACCTGCATGATTAAATCCTGCATATACATATATATCTAAACTATAATGTTAGTATTTATATTTTATAATCTTATTCTAAGGTTGTTGTCATCAAAACCATCATCTCAAGGACTAACAAACTCCTCCTTTTTGATGATAACAACCTTTGTTTATAAAATATTACTTCTATCCTATTGACTCCCCCTAAATCTAATAACTCCCCCTTAATCTATGCCTAACTCTCCTATTTTATATTTCTCCCCCTTTGTCATAAAATAAAACTCTAAACTATACAACTACAAACTATATAGTTCTTACTCTAATATTCTATATGATGATAGTGTTATCATCAATATTTACTTGTAAACCTAAAACTTAGTCCTAAATTACAAACTCTCCTAACTAAGAATCTATATAATAATACTTTTAATAGAACATATATAAGAACACACATTATTTATTAATTATATATTTGTTTATATTTACATTTTTTGTAGAGACCGAAGAAAAACAAACAACAAATAGAAAAGAAAGAGAAGAAACTAATGTGTGTGTTTGAACATAAGAGATCTATGAACCGAACAATTTGGATAGTGGAAACAGAAATTTCCACGTTGTTCGACAAGATTTCCATCTTTGTCAAAGCACACTTCGCCAACGCAAACAACTTTGTCGTTGTCTTCCGCATGCTCTTCTTCCATTGGTTCTTCTTCTTCTTCTTCACTTTCCTCTTGTTCATGATCTTCTGAAGAGTCCTCGTCAATTAAGATTGGGTTAGCATGATTATCCATAAGAAATTTTTGCAAATTCCTAAGGATTTTGCCTTGCCTCTCTTGTTCTTTGGCAATTCGAAGTTGCATCACTTGGATTTCAGTCATTAACTGAAGGGTATCTTTCAGAGAATCCTCTATTTTCGTTACACGAGCGAGCGTTGATTGTTGACACGGACCACAAGTAGGCGATGGGAACAAAAATGTTGATTTTAAGTTTGATTTGGAAGAGGAGGCCATTGATAAACTGATCTCAGAAAAAAAAATAGAAAGAGAACAGAGAGAATGAAGAAAATTTCGAAATAGGAGAAATTTATAACCACTTATTTGAATTTTGGTGGGAAAAAAATTTAAAACTTAAAAATGTTATATGTCGACATGGGTCTAGGAGGGATGTCGACATGGTTCTTGAATTTTTACCCATTTAATTTATTTTGAATTAATTTTTAATTATACTTTGTTATTTATATTTTATATTTTAGTTAATGAACAAATACCTAATTCTCTTCTTAATTTAGTAAATGTAGATTCATTTAAGGGTTTTGTTAAGATATCAGCAATTTGATTTTCAGAATTGATATAGTCGAGAGTAATTACTTCTATACTTATATTATCTCTGAGAAAATTTTATCTGATATCAATATGTTTAGTTTGAGCATGTTGAGTAGTATTTTTGGATAAATTTATTGTACTAGTATTATCACAATAAATTGGTGATTTTGAGATATTTAAACCAAAATCTTTTAAAGTTTGTTGCATATATATTATTTGAGAACAAGCCAAAGCAGCAGAAATATACTCTGCTTCAGTTGTTGATAGAGAAACCGTGTCTTGCTTTTTACTAAACCAGGAAATCAGAGAATGCCCTAAAAAGTGACAAGTTCCAGTTGTACTTTTTCGATCTGATTTACAACCAGCATAATCAGCATCACAGTAAGATATTAAATCAAATGAACCATTTTTAGGATAAAATAAGCCATAATCAAAGGTGTGTTTAACATATCTTATAATACATTTTACAGCTTTTAAGTGAGTTTCTTTAGTTTGGGATTGATACCTTGAATAGAGACAAACACTATGCATGATATCAGGCTTACTCGCAGTGATACTGAGCAGTGATCCAATCATTCCTCTATATAATTTTTGATCTACATCTTTCGAGAGATCTTCTTTACTAAGGTACTCATTGGTTGCCATGGGAGTGGATTTTCCACTCGCAGTAGTCAAACCAAATTTACTGACTAGGTCTTTAGCATATTTTTCTTGACTAATAAAGATACCATTATCTAATTGTTTTATTTGTAATCCTAAAAAGAAGTTTAATTCACCCATATGACTCATCTCAAACTCTTTTTCCATTATTTCAGAGAATTCTTTATTCATTTCAAAATTAGTTGATCCAAAAATGATATCATCTACGTAGACTTGTACTAGTTGAATATCATTTTTATTTCTTTTAATAAAAATAGTATTATCTACTTTACCTATTTCAAAATTTGTTTGTAACAAGTAAGATCTTAGTCTATCATACCAGGCTCTAGGAGCTTGCTTTAGACCATATAGAGCTTTTTTAAGTTTATAAACATGATTTGGAAATTTATCATTTTCAAAAAGTGGTGGTTGTTTAACAAATACTTCTTCTTTTACAAAACCATTTAAAAATGCACTTTTAACATCCATTTGAAATAATTTGAAATTATTATGATTTGCGAAAGCAAGTAGAATCCTAATGGCTTCTAATCTTGCTACGGGGGCAAAGGTTTCATCAAAATCTATTCCTTCTTCTTAACAATAACCTTGAGCGACTAACCGGGTTTTATTTCTAACAACCACTCCTTATTCATTCATTTTATATTTATAAACCCATTTAGTTCAAATTATTGTTTTATTTTCAGGTCTAGGAACAAGTTCCCAAACATCATTTCTAGTAAATTGATTTAATTCTTCTTGCATAGCCAAAATCCATGATACATCAGTTGATGCTTCTTTTGGATTTTTGGGTTCAATAGTTGATATAAAAGCTACATTACTCATTTGACTTAGTTGGTTTCTAGTTTTAACAACAGATTGCATATCTCCAAGTATATTTTCTATAGGGTGATCTTTTAAAAGTTTAATCCTTTTATTACAATGATTTAATTCATTATTAGTTTCAGTTGACTCTTGGTTTTGAGTGATTAAATCCTCTTCATCATTTATTTCTTCAAATTTTTTGAAATTTTCATCAAATGAAACATGCATTGTTTCTTCGATGGTATTAGTTCTTAAATTAAATACTCTGTATGCTTTACTTCTATTAGAGTATCCGATAAAGATACCTTTGTCGGATTTAGGATCAAATTTATCTAAGTTATCTTTTGTATTTAAAATAAAACATTTACTTCCAAAAATTCTAAAATAAGATACCTTAGGTTTCTTTGAGTAAATAAGTTCATAAGATGTCTTATCAGTTAAAGGTCAAATTAAAATTCTATTTAAAATATAACAGGCGGTAGCAACTGCTTCTGCCCAAAAGTACTTTGGTAAATTACTATCAGAAAGCATAGTTCTCGCACACTGTTGAATCATTCTATTTTTACGTTCTACTACTCCGTTTTGTTGTGGAGTTCTTGGAAATGAAAAATTGTGAATTATTCCATTTTTATTGCAGAATTCTTCAAACTTTTCATTTTCAAATTCACCACCATGATCACTACGGATGGTTATAATTTTTTGAGAAAATTGATTTTGAACTTTTTTTGAAAAATTCTTAAAACATTCAAAAGTATCACTTTTATGTTTCAAAAATATTGTCAATGTAAATCTAGAATAATCATCTACAATTACAAAAACATATTTACTGTGATTTAATGACTGAATTTGAGATGGACCAAATAAATCAAGATGAAGTAATTCAAGAGGTTTTGAAGTTGAAATCATATCTTTTAATTTAAAAGAACTTTTTCTAAGTTTTCCTAGTTGACACACATCACATATACTATCTACTTTAAAATTCATTTTAGGGAGGCCTCTTACTAGATCATGTTTTGACAGTCTAGATAAGAGTTTGAAATTCAAATGCCCAAATCTCTTATGCCAAATCCAAGGATCACTTGTATTTGCCAAAAGACACAAGTTATCATTTGAAATTTTCATACTAAGAATATAAATATTCTTTTTCCTAATTCCCTCATATATTATGGTTGAATTATTATCTTCAATGTGACACTTATCTTTTTCAAATTTAATTTTATATCCTTTATCGCTTAGTTGACTTATACTTAGAAGATTGTGTTTCAGATTCTTAACTAGCAAAACATTAGTAATAATAGGAGTTTCAGAGTTACCGACTTTGTCGATGCCGATCACATAACCTTTTGAATTGTCTCCAAAGTTAACCAGTTCTCCGTCTTTGTATATTATATCATTCAGCATATCTGGATTCCCAGTCATGTGTCTAGAACATCCACTATCGAGTATCCATTTGTTCTTTTTGATCTGTACAGTTTGTTTGTTCTGGATTGGTTCCTCAACTCCCATAAAGCATGATTCCTGCACATCACACAATCTTAGTAGACAACTTGTATTTGAATATTGATTATATGCAGACTTAAGAGACAATGATGATCTGAATATTTCTAAACATGCATTAACAAATTTCTTAAACATAGCCATTTTAAAAAAAACTTTTTCAAAAATCAGATTATGAAACTTTTGAAAACCTTGCTCCGATACCAAATGTGAGGAATGCGGATTACGGATCTTAAGGCTAGGAATAAAACTAGAGGGGGGTGAATAGTGTTTTTAAGAAATTACTAAATCTTTTTGAGTTTATGTTAATTTGAACACAAATGTATGCAATATTCAGACATAGATATAATCACAGAAACAATCACAGATGCAGAAATAAAGTAAATGCAGTAAAGGAAAGAACACAACGGATTTTATACTGGTTTAGGGTTACCCTACATCGAGTCCTGCACAACTAAGTATGGATTTCCTTTCAAAAGCAATTCAACAATTACAACCCTCGGTTTCAAGGCTACGAGGTACACCCTCCAGAATAATAATCCTCTGGGTAGAAATACTTGATTTCCGGGGCAACATGTTCACCCAATTGATTTCCAAGGCTACAATCACACCTTTTCTCGCTCGATTGATTTCCAAGGCTACAATCACACCTTTTCTCGCTAGATAGATTACAAAGAAGTCTATAACTCTGAATAGCACTTGGATCTTGTTGAGATAGTGATAGAGAATCAAACCAGAGATAATCTAGTTAGATTCAATGTTGATTTCGGCAGAGTAATGATAGGATTTTGAATAAGAAAATGTGGAAGAAGAAGAGAAGTGAAAAACCAGAAAATCTGATACAAAATTCGTTGAAACTAACCCCTATTTATAGAAGAACAACAGTCATGTCCATTCGTGAAAGGTTATGGCGAATAGACACTTCTTTTGAAATTCAAATTTTTGAATCTAACTGACACTATGTTGACATGGGGTACTAGGGCATGTCGACATCCCAAAGGAAATTTTGATGTTTTGTTTTTCTTTGAAAATAACCTTTATCTTATATTAAAACTATTTTAAACTTTATAAATAAACTTGACTATAGATAAAATACATAGATGAATATAAAGAATAATATATATATAATTTTACTATAATTTTATATTTAAATCTAAGTATAAATATATTATAATTAAAAGATAGTTTAAAACAACCGAAGTTTAAAAACAAGAATATTTAAAGCTAAAACATCTTTTTGAAATTCATTTGAAAAGATAATTTTTAAGGCTAAAACATTTTGAAAAGCAATTTTGGAAATCATTCTGAAGTAGTTTTGCAAGCTTCTTCCTGCAGAATATCTCATCATGACAGGACTCGAGAACTTGTACAAAACCAAGATGTTCGTGGGTTTGTAAGCCACTTGTCGTAGGTTTGTAAGCTACTTGTCGTGGGTTTGTAAGCCACTAAAAAGGTAGAAATGGGTTCCATTCCAAATGAAAAATGGAGTGAAGATTTCAGTGCTATTGTAAAGTTTTAACATAATTCTAGACTCAATACTTATCTTGAAATCTTGAACTCTTGATAATCTTGATACTCATGAGTCTTCAATCTTGATATCTTGAATCTCTATACTGTACAGTCTTCATTCTTGGTACCTGCATGATTAAATACTGCATATACATATATATCTAAACTATAATGTTAGTATTTATATTTTATAATCTTATTCTAAGGTTGTTGTCATCAAAACCATCATCTCAAGGACTAATAGTAAATATAGTAACAAGTAGGAAAATGTTTGGTTTTATTGTGACAATATGTTAATGACATCCATTTTTAACCCATTTTGATTATAATTATGAATGTAAATAGATCTTTAGAAGAATGTTTTAAATATAAGCATAAGCACTATAGTTTTGGGTTTGTAGTGACAATGTTTTATGTGACATTAGTCTTAAACCTATGGAATGGATTTGTGAAAGTGCTTAGGTTCTTAAATAGACATTTTGGAGGAAATTATAAGTATGGATTCTTTTGAAAAAAGATAGAAAGAGTAGAAATTAAATAAAAGAAGTTTACTAATAAAGGAGTTTTTAATTAATAAAAGGATTAATTCAATAGAAGGGATCAAGAGTTGGTAAAGTAGCTTAACCAAACTTTGTGTGGCTTGATCGTGTTTTGTATGACTTGATAGTGTTTTGTTTGTTTATTTGTTTGTGAAATGTAAACAAGATATGGTTTCAACATCTATCATCTGCCAGATAATCTGTTAGTCAACTATCAAAATTTACCAAATTTATCCTTGGGAATATCTAGAATTAAACATGGGAATTATATAATATAGTTCTCTTCAGTGATGCTATACTGTATGTATAAACTCGTGTGTTTTTCTAGGACAAATGATAAGGAAATCCGTCCATATAAATGATTAGGAGGTGATCTCCGCTCTTATGTGTTGTCTGTTTATTTCCAAAATAATTAGAGTTGGGTTTACCGAAAATTTATCGATTGGTTTTGGAGCATTCGGTAAGTGGGATAACTGTACTTATATGAGATGTCTCGAATCTGTATCCACTTCAAAACCATATACGCCATCTATGTTCTGGATGTGGTTGTGAAGTAAAATGTTATGGAGTTGAACTATTTATCCTAAGGTTAAGTCCAAAGGTGAAGTCAGTGATAACATTATGAACGATGTTGTCATGCAGGACTGTCTACCTTAAGAAGTACTCCAAGAGAGAAGACATCGTTAGCATTCGTCAGAAGACTTATTCGAAGAACCTATGTGGAAGTTCGAGATCGTTTAAAGAAGCTCGAATCCATATTATGATTCATGATCTATTCGACTCGAATCTATATAGTGATTCTTGATCTATTCAAGATGAAGGAATTGAATTAGGGATTTGTGTGCTGCTTGAGTAATGAAGACTCAAGTGAAAGATGCCAGATGTATCCTCGACATCGGTAATGATTAAAAAAAGAGTAGGATGCACAACCTAGGGTTTAGCGAGCCACGTCGGGATGTTATCAACTCTATTTCTAGAGATACTTATTGATTAATGGCCAATGGGAGTTGGTGATATTTGATTCGCTTTGTTTATGTTTATGTTTATGTTTGAATAATGAGCCTTTTGTGTTTGCCTTAATGGTATAATTTATTTAGAGAAATACGATGCTCGAAAGGTACATTCTGGCCCTTGTCAGGAGGCCGGCCTAAGTTTATCTAGGGATGTCACCAACAGAAAATCCATATGCGGACGTACCTAATCAATTCTGATTGTATCCTAAATATATTGTGGTATAACCAATGTAAGCATCACAACTATTTTATATGATTTATATTCTACTTCCTAGATATTACCTATCATATCACAATATTAAACTTAATGATTGTTTGGTTTCCTTGAGGAGAAAACCATTACGGAAATCTGTATGGTCACAAATATTACTGTTTTAATTGCACATTTTTATTGGGTTTCTCATGCTGGTTTATCAGAATGATCCGAGTATTATTGTAACAACCCATATATTTCACGATTATATATTTAAATATTTTATTTAAATATAGCATCGTTAATCGGATTAAAGTACGAAATGTTACTTTTTGAAAACAGTCGAATTTGGACTCGAGACCACTTCCATTGAGTTCAAAATGGCATTTACAACTTTTTTGAGTATAAACATCGATATGTTTGAAGTTGAATAAAATTTTGCTATTTTGGGCTTTTGGGTTTGGGTTTCAGCCCACCAATTAATCTAATACCCTAACTCCTCCAACTCTTCATTCATTCTATTATTTTCTAACACTCTCAAGCTAAAAGAAAAATGGGGGAAAGAAAGGGAAATAAGAATTCCTAAACCCTAGTTTACTAGGAAATTCTAGATTTAAGCTCTAAAATCAAAGAGAAGCTTAGGTAAGCATCCCCTTCTTCTTCTCCACCTCAATCTCTCTCCAATTTCAGAAATTTCCTATAACCTAACTTAGGAAATATTTGCTTATGATCTTAGATTGGAGCTTCTAGAGTTGAAGTTGAAGTGTGGTTGATCGTTCCTTTGTTTTAAAGCTTCTCACTTGTTGTTTTAGGTTTAAAGGTGAGTTTTGGAACTCACATCTATGTCTATAGTTTTCATTGTTGTTAGGTATGAATTCCTAACATTCTATTCATGTTCATTTGCTTTTGATTTGAATTGGTTGATGAATTTTCCAAATTTTAGTGTTTTGAAGTCAAAATCTTTAAAGATCCTATCTTGGATATTTGGACGTGTTATTTAGGGTGTATCGAAGAGCCTATAGGACTGGGTTGTCGCTTGGTATAAATCCCCAGCCTCTGTCGCTCGTCCGATCGCTTCTGAATCATTTTGGCCATCATTGGCCTAGGCAAATTGTTGCCCAGAAATGGCAACCAGACGTTTGGTTGGAAAGTCCAGACGTCTGGTTTGGGCAGCAGATGAAAAAAATATACGGTAGAAAAGAATAAAAAAGGCAGAGACTTGGACCAGACGTCTGGTCCAAACCTACCAGACGTCTGGTCCAAACCTACCAGACGTCTGGTTAGTTTTCAGACGTCTGGTTAGAGTTCAAACGTCTGGTAGGTTTCTGGAATATTTCCAGAACCCAAATCCAGACGTCTGGATGAACCCCCAGACGTCTGGAACTGCCAATTTTGCCTATTTTAGGCTGTTTTTGATTGGATTTCCAATTTTAATTGATTTTTGTCGATCCGGTTAGTTGTTATCACTTATTATCGACTTTGATGACTTCTTTCTTTTATTTTTTGGGAATATCCATTTGTTGGGTTTGGTATCGATTTTTATGGATTTAGTTCATAGTCTTATGTGAATTTTTGGTGATTGATTGTTTTTACAATCATTTTTGCGATTTGTCACTTTAAAATACAAAGGTTTCGATACTAGTAGTAAATACTCAAACTCTATCATTAAAACGATTTCGACACTATTTTAAATACAAAGCTCGCTTTTAAAATTGTTTTCCAATCTATTAGTATATACAAACCTTTACCTCATTCGTATGAGAAATCAAATTAAACGACTTAGCAAAACAAGTGGTATGAAACGCTTGCGTTTACTTCATCGGTTAATTCTTGGACTTGTTCGATTGAACTCTCATGACAATTTTCGAGTGAAAATCTACAATTTGTTCGTAAAAATTTAAGTTAAGCTAGTGGTTATGGGACATGAAGCTAAACTCATTTATTTACTAGCTTAGTGTAATTTACACTTGTCGATCATTGATGATCATTTTGTGATTTGGACTAGCGATGTGCGATGTCTCTTTGTTTGTGTGGGGAACTAAAAACCCCGTTTGTGGAACTTCGGTTCAAACTTGATGGTTAGCGACCATGGAATAGCGTTCCATTTGTGACACAGGTGTTGGCGAGTTTTCATGCTCCCGTTTGTGATAGGCCTCCCCCTTTGTGTTTTCTGGATTTCTGGTTGTTGATTTCTAGAATTTGTGTTTCACCAATTTTGATGATATGCAATGATAAGCTCTATCAATATTTGTGTTTTGGTGAATAATTTAAAGAATATGACATTCTTTTTAGTGTTTGAGAATATTTGAGATATTGTATGATTTTTGTTGTTATCTGATATATACTTGTCACGGCATGGCATTATTGTTATCATACGTTTTTGTGATATCTCTTATCCTATCTCATTTTATATGATATTTATAGCTAGACTGATCCATTTATTATTTTTCTTCTTAAATAATACTCGGGTCAGACCGAAGTATTTCAGGTGCTTCTACTTGACATCTTATCAGGGACCATCATCTGATTTTTTTTGGCTAACTACTTTAGATTAGTGGTTTTTTGCTTTTATACATTCGAGATAGAGACTCCTTCATGTATACTTATTCTTTTGTCTAGCACTTGTACGTATTCTTTTATGATGTAGTGGATCTTGTATGACCCTACTTTTATGTACACTTCTTTGGGTTATATTCATATATGTTTCCACCTTTGTGATATGAATGTCTGTGACTGATTTGTGTTATGCTTATTTCTATATTTGTTTCTGAAGGCCACATAGCCACTGTGTGGTAGCTTTGTGTTTGTATTTGATATGTCGGATTTCCTCTTGAAATGAAATGCATGTCATACTCTCTGACATATCGGTACTAGCACAAAGCAATTACACAGATGATCGCTCCTCAACAGCCTTATTCTTCGCGCTAGTCGACGGCATTAACTCGTAGTGTCCTTGGCTAGTGTGAGTATAGAGGTGAGGCGTCACAGCTTGGTAGAAGAGCCAAACTTCGGAACAATGTAGAATAATCTAGCAAGGATCATTGTCCTAAGTCTTTCTTAGGAGTCGTGCCTTAAGATTTAATTCGAGTCATTGGACCCGTACTATCCTATTTTCTTTGGTGAAGCCTTGTTTTATCAATCAAGTTTGTTTGATATTCATTCTGAGAATAACCATTTTCCTCTTCTTACTTTCTTTCTTAAAGAAGAGAAATGGTTAGACCAGGCCGTCCCAGCGCCGGTCAATCCAGTGCTACTCCTCAGGATGGAGTATTCATGTATGCCCAGCAGCTCTTAGATCTTGTGAAGAATGCTCAAGCTGTCGGACCCATTCCAGAGCCTACTCATCCTAAATCTGGGTTTGCACGCTTGTGCAGTGATTACACCAACTTGGGTGGAAGGCCTTTCAATGGTTTCGAAAGCGTTATAGAAGTCCAAGCTTGCCTTAGAACATGCGATCGCATCTTTTCCCACATGAATCTTATTGATCCACATCGAGTCCAAGTGGCTTCTAGCATGCTCCAGGAGAGAGCATTAGATTGGTATGAGCTTTTGATTTTTGAAATTATTGGAGCGGAACTTACTTGGGAGCAATTCCAGAAAAGGTTCGAGTTAAAGTTTGTGCCGGAAGCTGAAAAAGTATCTTTAGCTCGACGCTTTATTGACCTTGATCAAGGTGAATCTTCTGTGATGGATTACGTCGCATCTTTTGAATCTCTCTCTAAATATGGGGTCGAATATATTAATACCCCATTGAAGAAAAATCAGAGTTTTGTCTATGGGTTGAAAAAGAACCTCAAAAAGCCATTACTTCTGAAACTAGAAGTTTCTTTCGATCAACTTGTTGTTATCGCTATTCGACTTGAAGAAGCCGATAAAGAAGGTGATGTTGAAGTCAAACAAAACATCAATAAGAAGAGGCCTTTTAAGCTCAAGCCTTATTCCAACAAGACAGGGAAGCAAGCAACTTCGGTAGCAAAGACTCCTACCTCTAGTCGTGGAGAATGTTACAATTGTGGTTCTAAGGACCATTATGCAAACAAGTGTCCGAAACCCCTTACTTGTCGCTATTGCAAAAGTTCCGATCATACTATATCTTCTTGTCCCAAACTTCAAAGCAAGAAGGAAGGGAAACTAAATTTTGTGCAAGCCCCTAGTAACACTCGTTTTTGGTTAAGGTATTTCTCATTCTATCCATGATGGCATTATTATGTTTCGTGATCTTGCTATTCGAGTTCTTTTTGATACGGGTGCATCTCACTCTTTCATATCAAAAGAACTTGTTGATGCTTTGTCTTTGAACGTTATTGGCTTGATGAATTCATTGAGAATTGCGAATCCGGTTGGTGGATCTGCAACACTCGGTTTACTTTGTAAAGATGTTGAAATTATTTTATGTAATTATGCTTTCCGAGCCGATTTGTATGTTATGCGTTACCTAGGTTTCAGAATGATTTTGGGGATGGATTGGCTTAACTGTTATGAAGCCCATATCCTATGTCCCGAGAGGACTATTTTTCTTCGACATCCTCAATCTATTAAGCAGATTTCTATTGTTCTTAAAGATTCAGATTCTAATTTGGTAGCATCCTTATATTCTCTAAACCCGCGTGATGATGATAATAATGACGAGGAAGATGTCATTTTCCTTATTCACGTTGTTTGTGAATTTCCCGACATATTTGAGCCCATTTTAGGATTACCACCTAAGCAAGTAATTGAGTTTAGAATCAATCTAATCCCTGGAGCTGTACCTATCACTCATCCTCCTTATCGTATGTCCAATAAGGAAAATGAGGAGATGCGTAAACAATTATCCGAATTGGAAGGAAAATGGTTTATTCGTTCTAGTTCCTCTCCATGGGGAGCTTCGGCTATTTTTGTGAAGAAATCTGATGGTACACATAGGCTTTGCGGTGAATACCGCAAGCTAATGATCTCACCATCAAGAATAAATATCCCTTACCTCGGATTGATGATTTGTTCGATCAACTTAGTGGTGCTAGAGTCTTTTCACAGTTAGACTTAGCAACCGGTTTTCATCAGCTCCGTATTGCAGAGGATAACATTCCTTTGACATCGTTCTGTACTCGTTATGGATCTTATGAATGGCTTGTTATGCCATTTGGTTTAACGAACGCTCCAGCTTATTTCGTTGACCTTATGAATCGAGTTTTCAATGACTTCCTCGATCGATTTGTTCTTGTTAACACCTCCTTTTCGACGACCTAGCACCCAACGATCTACGACTTACTGATCTAAAGGACTCAAGCAACTCAAGGCTTCAGCGACCCAAGGACTTAGCGAGCTAAGAGGCTCACGACTTAACAATCTATAACAAGCTAGCAACCTAACAAGGTAAATAAGGCCGCGACCTAACTCCAGAAAGTCTCCTACGACCTAACTCCAGAAAGTCTCCCGCGACCTAACTCCAGAAAGTCTCATGCGACCTAACTCCAAAAGGTCTCATGCGACCTAGCAAGATAAAGAAATAACAACCTAGCGACCTAGCAACTCAGGAAGGGCAACGACCTATCATACTCCAGAACTAAGCCGCACGATCTGCCTCTTCTTTTAGGTCGCTCACGACCTAATCTTGTCGGGATAACTTCTGTATTATATATGTTAGGTCGCTCACAGCCAATATCTGACCCAGAATGATACCATTAAGTCGCCAACGACTTAAGCTAACTCGGGATGACCCTTAGGTTGCTCACGACCTAAAAACTAACGACCTAAGCCCAGTTTTCTCCTTTAAATACCCCGCCTACTCCGCATTTGAAAGGGGACAAATTTTTGGAAACTCCAAGAATATGCTGATTTCTCTACTGACTTCAACACTTCAAAGACAAAGGATACTCCAAAGAATCTTCGAAAAGAATCAAGTTCATTCAACATGAATCGAAAGAGCTTTTCTACATCAAAGTTCTGATTACTTGTCTTGATTGTGTTGTAATCGAAGAGTGATTGTAAAATCTGTAATCGAATAAGTCATAGAAGAAATTAAAGTGGACGTAGGCTTGAATTTGAGCCGAACCACTATAAAGTCGCTGTCTCTTTACTTTGACTGCAATTATCTGCTTGTTTTAGTTCCTGTACCAACGGGTGGTGCTTTCACTTTACTAATACTCACACCGGGATGTTAGCGTTTGATTTTTACGTTAACATTTTTGGTGCTTTCACTGAGAAAATCGAACTCAGGTGTGTTCTCACCATTGCTTTGCAAAGATTTGTTGAAAGACACTCCTTAAAAACCAGAAGTCTATCTGAAATCATGGCTCCTGGAAGAAAGAGTAGATCTACGAGATCCGGAGATGCTTATGACAGGACTACCACTTCTCCAGCGCCAAATCAGGCGACTCCTACTGTTGGAGTCACAAGGGCTGAACTTGATGATGTTGTGTCTGGGTTATACCAGCAAATGGAAGCTCAAAATGCTTTGATAATGGACAGGTTAAACGCTCTGCTTGGGGCTAACCAACAACCAGAAAATAATGAACCAACCTTTGCTGAAGATGCTCATGATTCCCAAGAGAAAAGTATTCCGCAAAGGGCAGCTGGCACCGCCAAAGAGGCACCTCCCCAAGCTGGAGGTTCAAGGCCGCAGCCACCTCTTCGCGAACATTTATTCAGGCAAACTTCCGAAAAAGTGGCTGACGTCTGCCCGGCAAGGCCTCTGAACGATAAGGAATACCTATCAGGAATGATTCGCCAAATTATGAAAGAAAGTATGCAAAGGGATGAAGATGAAAATGACTGGGGGTTCGCTCCAAGCAAGACTCAGTTTACCGAAAGAATTCCAAAAGCTGAATTTCCAAAGAAGTTTGTTCCCCCTACTATCCCAGCCTATCGGGGAATAAGCGACCCTAATCAGTTCTTGTACAAATATGACAGGCATATGGCAGGTGCCAGGGAAACATATGAGATTAAATGCAGATATTTTCCTGTCTATTTGGAGGGTGTAGCTCTACTTTGGTTCACAAAGCTACCAGTCTGATCTGTGGATCAATTCTCTGACTTAACTCATAAATTCAAGGATCGGTTCAGGTTGTATGCTTCAAAGGCCAAGGACATAATGTCACTGTCCAGCCTCGAACAAGCTCCCTGAGAATCTATCAAATCTTTCTTGAACCGCTTCAATATAGCCTTGGCTGAAGTGGATAATGCTGAGCCTCGAATGATTCTAACTTACTTGATGCGAGCCATCAATAAAACAAGTGAGTTCGGTAAATGGTTGAAGATGAAGGAACCAAATTCACTTGAGAAGTTTTATAAGAAGGCTGATGAATTTCTGCATCTGGAGAATCTTCCTGCACCAGCAAAGGTGGTTGTGGCTGAAATTGAAAACAACAATGTGGCTGAAGCTTCTAATAAGAAAGAATCTGGTGGTCAGAAGAGGGAAAATAACGGTGGGAAAAGGCAGAAAGATATGAAGAAACCTCGCCGTTTTTTGGATTTTACTCCTTTGACTGAGACTCCAGAGAACATCTTCTTTGCAACCAAGGATGCTATCGAGTACCCTAAGCCACCTGAGATGAAGCTTGGGAAAATTTTTGTGCCTAATGGAAGATTCTATCGATTTCACAATCAGCCTGGCCATGACACTAATGAGTGTCGCCATTTGAAGAATTTAATTGAAGAGCTGCTGCGACAGAATAAACTGCAACAGTATGTCAAGAGAAACAGAGGTGATCCGGCCTTTTCTACTCAGGGGCAGCAACTTCCTGCTCATCAATCTGGCTCAGGTGAAAAGGCTATGGTGCAGGAATCTGAAAGGCTTTTTATTAATGTAATCACAGGGGGTCCTCACCCAGCAGGCAGAATTTGCGGAGAGATGGAGAGGTATGCTCCTGCTCTAAGACATGCCCTGAAAGAAGAAACTGTTTTTGTCTTGGAAGATGCTGTGCCTTCAAAACAACAAAGAACTTTTCACGATGACATCATATTCAAAGCTAGAGATTCTGTGGGAATTGAGGCTCCCACCATGGATCCTTTGGTAATATCCGCCGGTATCGGACCAGCTATTGTGAGAAGAGTGCTTGTTGATTACGGCGCTTCTTGTAATATCCTCTTCAAAAAGACATTTGATCAAATGAAAATTCCGATGGCTGATGTTCAAGCTTCTTCGCAAAATATTGTTGGGTTCACTGGGGAACCAAAACAGCCCATCGGAACCGTCGACTTATTTGTAGAACTTGGTGAAGGGGAAAGAAAAGTGGTCCGTACGCAAACTTTTGTTATTGTTGATGAATTTTCTGCTTATAACGCCTTCTTGGGACGACCAACTCTTGCTACATTCAAAGCTATTCTCGCCCCGTGGTGCCTAACTATGAAATTCCCACTGATAACGGCGTTGGTGTTTTGAAGGGGGACCAGAATGCTGGGCGGGAATGTTATCTCACAGAGTTGCGGGAGGCGAAAAAGAGAGAGATGGGAAAGGGTGCGGCAGCTCCGCTCCACATCAAAGAACCCACCTTGTAGCAATTACGGGGTGGACCCTGCACTGGTGAGCATAGTGGTGCATGAAAAGAAATTGATCCCAGAAAGACTAGTGTAGGGGAGAATAGAGTGGTGCCAGTAGAAGTAATGGTGCCAATACCCGTTGACCCGAATGACCCAAACAAAGTGCTGAATGTGGGTTCACAACTTGGTATGACGGTTTAGAATATACTAATTGCATTCTTGAAAGCAAACCTGGATGTTTTCGCTTGGAGTCATGCCGACATGTGTGGAATATCTCCAGAAATCGCAGTGCATGCTTTGAATATTGATTTGAAGTTCACACCCGTAAAGCAGAAAAGAAGAACCCAGGGTCCTGAAAGGTCGACAACGTTGAAAGAAGAAGTAGATCGGCTCATGGAGAATGGCTTCATCAGAGAATCCACTTATCCAAATTGGGTTTCTAATCCAGTGTTGGTTAAAAAAGCAAATGGGAAGTGGAGAGTATGTATCGACTTTTCAGACTTGAATAAAGCATGTCCCAAAGACTGTTTCCCGTTGCCCAGAATTGATCAGTTGGTGGATGGAACAGCCGGGCATGAATTAATGTCTTTTATGGATGCTTACTCAGGATATAACCAAATCATGATGCATGAGCCAGATCAGGAGGACACGAGCTTCATCACTGATGTTGGTCTTTACTATTATAAAGTCATGCCCTTCGGACTAAAGAATGTAGGGGCAACTTATCAAAGACTTGTGAATGCCATGTTCGAACCCCAGATTGGGAAAACTATGGAAGTGTATGTTGATGATATGCTGGTGAAATCGAAAAAGGCAGTAGACTACATAGATCATTTGGCAGAAATGTTCGCGGTTCTTCGAAAGTATGGGATGAAGCTAAATCCTCTGAAATGTTCATTCGGAGTAGAATCCGGAAAATTCTTGGGTTTCATTGTGAGTGCTAGGGGCATCGAAGCTAATCCTGCTCAGATTACTGCCTTAAGAGAAGTCAAAGCCTCTAGAACGAAGAAGGAATTGCAAAGCCTCAATGGGAAAGTCGCTGCTTTGAGTCGATTTATTTCTAGAGTCACTGATAAATGCATTCCCTTCTTTGATGCTCTAAAGAAAGGAAAGAAAAACTTTGAGTCGACTCCCGAATGTCAGAAAGCTTTTGAAGAACTAATTCATCACATGGAAAGCCTCCAATACTTTCTCAGCCCAGCAATGGTGAAGATCGTTGCATATACTTGCCAGTCTCATCTCATGCTCTCAGTGCAGCATTGGTACGGGAAGACGCAAAAGTTCAGCACCCGGTTTATTACATCAGCAAAAGATTCACTGGGGCAGAGATGAATTATTCGAAGTTAGAAAATCTTGCCTATTGTCTATTAATCGCGTCCAGAAAGTTGAGGCCATACTTCCAGGCTCATCCTATTAAAGTCCTCACTGATCAACCTCTAAAGCAAGTCCTATTCTGCCCTGGAACTTCGGGTCGTCTTCTAAAGTGGAATATTGAATTCAGTCAATACGATATCACCTACCATCCCCGAAGAGCAATCAATGGACAAGCTTTAGCAGATTTCATTGCAGAATACACAGATAAAGGTGGTAGTGGGGAAGAGGTAACTGGTGACATTCCGATCCGATGGAAATTATATGTTGATGGTGCAAGAAATGACTACTGTTCCGGAGCTGGGGTTGTGCTTGAAATCCCCGAAGGGCGGTCATTGTGTTATGCATTGAGATTAGAATTTCCTTCGACAAATAATGAAGCAGAATATGAAGCTCTTATTGTCGGTCTGAGGATTGCTAAAGAACTGAGCATCAAAGTATTGCAGATCTTCAGTGATTCCCAACTTATTGTATGCCAAGTCAAGAAAGAGTTTCAAACTAAAGGAGGAAATCTGCCTGCTTACCTATCAAAAGCCTGTGAGCTTCTCGATTATTTTGATCATTATACAATAAACCATATACCCCAGGAAGAGAACATGAAGGCAGATTCTCTCGCAAAATAATCAAGCTCTGGTGAAGCTCAATTATTGGGATTGGTCCCTGTAGAAGTCTTGACAGCTCCAAGTATTGATGAGATGGATATTGACTGGATCATGGTTGTATCTCAAGAACAGGAGTCATGGATGACCCCGATCAAGGAATATCTACTCAACGGTTCCTTGCCAGAAAACTCAAAAGAACGCCAGAAGCTGTTAAGAAAAGCCCCGAGATATGTAATTCAAGGCGACCATTTGTAGAGACAAGGATTCTCGATGCCATTACTCCGATGTGTAACCAAAGAAGAGCCTAAGACAATTTTGGCTGAGGTGCACGGAGGAGAGTGTGCGGATCATTCAGGGGGCCAAACTCTTGCAATGAAAATTCTCCACTATGGGTATTTTTGGTCGAATATTAATCGAGATGCTGCTAGCTACTCCCGAAAGTGTGACAGATGCCAGAGATTTGCAAAAATCCCAAGAGCACCTTCCACCGTGCTAATACAGATGGTCAGTCCATGGCCATTCGCCATTTGGGAAATAGATCTCATTGGGCCTATGCCGATTGCCAGATCCGGAATCAAATATGCCATTGTTGCTATTGATTATTTCACTAAATGGGCTGAAGCTGAACCATTGGCTACTATTACCTCTAAAAAGACGATAAATTTTGTGACTAAAAATATCATTTGCAGGTATGGTGTGCCTTAGAAGATAATAACAGACAATGGTACCTAATTCGAAAGCGAAGAATTCCAGGAATTTTACAAGCGATTCAAGATCCAAAAAAGCTTCTCAGCAGTGGCTCATCCACAGGCAAACGGGAAAGTGGAAGCAGTGAACAAAATCATCAAATCTACCTAAAAAAGCAACTGGAAAAAGCAAAAGGTGGTTGGTTTGATAAGCTGCCACTAGCACTATGGGCATATAGGACTACCCACAAAACTGCGACTGGGCACACTCCATTCTCATTAGCATATGGATCGGAAGCAATGATTCCAGTGGAAATAGAGGTCCCCTCACACAGGAGAATTCATTTCAACCAAGCTGAAAATGAAAAGCTGCAACTTGAAGCACTTGAATTGCTTGATACAAGAAGGAAAGAAGCAGAACTCAGAGTCGCAGCTCAACAACAAAGGATAGCCAGGCACTTCAATTCTAAAGTTCGTCGACGCAGCTTTGAAATTGGGGATCTAGTCTTGAAAAGGATAATGACAGCAACAAGAGTGTTTGGGCCAAACTGGGAAGGGCCGTATGTCATAGGCAAAAAACTTCTTGATGGAACTTTCAAACTCACAACTATCGAAGGAGATCCCATCCCGAGAGCCTGGAACAGCAACCACTTGCGTCCATATTTTACTTAAAAGCGATGCTTAAATTTGTAAAATAATTCTGGATGTATCATTCTTGTATTGTAAGCCATTGTAAAATCAGTGTGACTCGGCAATAAGAACTATAAAGTGGATGTAGGCCAAATTCTTGGCCGAACCACTATAAATTTTGTGTCTTCTACTACTATAAAATGCCTGTCTCATTTCGATGTGCAAATATCTTAAATATGTTGCTAAAATATCGATTTAATATTGCAGGCAATCAAAGCAAAGCTTACCTATTCAACATGTCACAAACCCAAGCGATTCCCTTAAATCACTCAACAAACAAATGTCAAGCCACAAAAATTCCAAACTCAGTTCCTACACAAGAAGGGATTCACACAAATGGTTGGTGATTCCACCGAAGGGGCACCTTCCCAAAGAGAAGGCACCAGGCCCTTGCTAACTCATTGTAATCATTTGTGTAAACAGACATCCGGTTAAGTGGCTTGCGTCTGCCCCGTGGATTCACTCAACCATGAAGTACACTTCTCTGGAAAAATCAAACAGCCTACCAAATAAAGGAACATGTATTTGGAATGATAACGAGGAATCGCTAAGCGGTAGTTGATGAAAAGACATGGACAATCAGACAAAAACAGCCGAAATGGAATCTTGTCTCTCACCCAAGAATGTTGGTGGGACCACCCAAGGGGGCACCTTCCTAAGATAGAAGGTTCCAGGCCCTTGTTACTTGATTGTGATCGTTCATACAAATGAACATGTAGTTGGGTAGCTTACGTCTGCCCCATGGACCCACTTAACTGTGAGATGCAACCTTCCTGGCAAACCAAACAAAGACCTCCAACGAGGCAAAAGCCCTCTTCGGAGGCACAATGACGCAGTAGCGGATAACGAAAATGGATAAATCGGTGAATGTAGCAATCGGGGAATTGAAGATACCAAATGGCCCAAATCCGTTGATCCAAAGATACTGGATTCTAGCTATCCCAAACACGTTGATCGCGCACATCTTTAATGATCTGCGATTCTTCGACATTGATCAAGCGCACTTGATTCCACGAATCGGCTTCAACAATCGTTGATTCGAGCGCACTCGAATGCCGAAGGTGGAGATAGGAGATCGCACTCAACTACCAATTGGAGAAGTGGCACAAAGCACACAAACAAGTTTTTATTCAAAATCAACTAACTATTACAAATGACACCACCATCCCTATTTATAGGGTTACAACTCACGCCTTCATCACAAAACATTACAACACATAGGTCGGCAACGACCTAACTCTTGCGACCTAAAACAAACAAACACCTTACAACATAGAGTACATCACGTGACCTACGACCTTACATAGGTCGTTAACGATCTAACAGACGCGACCTAAAAGAAAACACACAAATACAATACAACACAACATAATAGTGCGACTTACGACTTTAGAGCATTTACAACACATAAGCGACCCAACAAACAACTCCTTGCTTCAAGGACGACTTAACTTTCAGCGACTTAAACTTCGGCGACCTAAAATCTTGTGCGACCCAACTTCTTCAAGCGACTTAATGATCAATGCGACCTAAGGCAATGCGGCATACGGTCTACGACCTAAGGCGGTTGCGACTTTGTGATTGACGTGACTTAAGGAGATTGGCATGTGAGAATGCAGCATATCTTCATAGAGACATAAGGTCGAGCGACCTATCTTCCAGCGACATAAGGTCGAGCGACCTATCTTCCCACTACTTATGGTAGGTCGTTTGCGACCTAGAGAAAGCGGCATAAGAACGAGCGACCTAAGAACATCGCTTCTGGAAATCTTCGAGCGACCTAACGTTGAGCGACCTAAGTACTCGCGACCTAAGTAAACATTACTGCTTAGCGACCTATAGTTGAGCGACTTATCGTAGGTCGCTGGCTTCCCTTTTCTTGCATAACTCGCCGTATTTACTCCCAATGCTTGATCGATCTCGTTAGCTCGTTCATCGTTAGGTCGCACGCAACCTATCAGCATCTTAGGTCGCTCGCGACCTAAGACTTCATCAATCTGGGCTGCATCATCCTCCCCAGTTGACAGAAATTCATCCTCGAATTTACAATTGCTTCGTCTTCGACACTCTCATCCTCGTAAAGCAGAACCAAGTGTTTGATATTGTCAACTTTAGTCATAGGACGATGATCCGACAAGCTCAACTTACAATCATTCTCACCAATTTCCTTCATAATTTCCAAACGATCCATCCCTCCAGCATCTAGCTTGTTGTACGTACCAGCAATAAATCATTCAACCATCAAGTAGATAGATTCGTTATCACTTTGCGTCTTCATCAAATTCAATACAGAGTCCATACTTATCTCCACCCATGATCTAGTATGTATAGGTAATGACATACATAATCCTGACTTCATCGCGGTCGCTTTTGACATTTGATAACTCTGACTCTTCTGAACAAGCCTTTCAAACCCTTTCCTTACTGACGGCCCAAAACAAAACACTGTAACCAACTGCATGGTATGATTACTGTCCACGTGTCTTTCTACACGTACATCTTTGATAACTTTTATTTGCCAACTGCGATCAGGAGTATACAACTGCCTCCCTTTGAATAGTTACCCATCAGCCAATCTTCTCAACTCTACCTGCTCTGTTGGACACATCTGATTATGTGGCATGTACTGTACAATAGCACTTGACACTTGATTAACATGATGTGCGTCTCTCAGTGGCAGTAATTCTTTGAACAGTTCTGCAGGAACTACATCTTCACATTCATTCACCATTGGTTTAACCTCTTCGATAATTTCAACACTTTTATTGGGTTCAATTTCATTCAACATGAACACTTCTACACTACCCTCCACTTCTTTAACAAGCTCTTTTGTAGATTGTAGACTAGTCGAATCCTCCTCCTTCATCAACAAATTACCCTCTTCTTCTCCTGATTTACTTTCTTCCTTCTCATCTTACTTTGCTGATTGTGAATTTTCAACCTCATTTTCATCAGATTTCGTTGGTTGAAAATCATCAACTTCATTTTTATCAAACTTTGGTGATTGACAACAATCGACTTCATCCTCCACATCAGCAAATTCCTTTAAAGACAACAAAGTCTTTAGCTCCTCGATTTCCTTTAATTTGTTTTCATTCTGTTGACGCCTTTTAGGAACCAAAATGATTGTATCCTCGAACATAAAACTGTAACTGTTTGCGCATCCATCATGTTGCACAACTCTGTCATATTGCCATGGTCTTTCCAAAAATAGATGGCATACATCCATGTCAACCACATCACACCAAATTTCGTCTTTGTATTTCTTCCCAATGGAAAAATTAACACAAGTTCTTCGATTAACCTTTACCTCCCCTCCTTTCCTCAACCAAGCTAATTTGTAGGGAGTTGGATGTTTCTCTGTTTTCAATGACAACTTCTTTACAGCTTCTGAAGAAATGATATTATCACAGCTTCCTGCGTCAATCACAAATTTACAAACCCTTCCCAAGATAGTACACGTTGACTGGAAAATGTTACTCCTCAACCAACTTGAATCATCCTCTTGCTTTGGTGTCAAACATGATCTTCTCATCAACAAACTACAACCCACATCACCTGTCAAAAGTTCTTCTTCTTCAACCGGTAATGAATCAACACACTCTACCTCTGCATCTTCATTCTCAATTCCCGCAATCATTGCTCGCTTCTTTGGCTTTGTACATTCATTGCTTTTATGGCCCAACTCTTGACAATTAAAACATTTGAGATTACTATTGACCTTTGCTTTGTTAACTTCATTCACAATCGGCTTACTGACAAGCTTGGAATCATTCGCACTTCTACTAACATCCTTGTTCTGGTTGTTGGAATTCGTAAACATACCACCACCTCTCCTCCCTTGTTTCTCCCAATCAAGTGCTTTCTGATGTGCTTCGGCGACAGATCTTGGATCAAACATGTTCACCATATCTTGGATCTGCGTTCGCAATCCTCCCACATATCTAGCAGTCAACTGTTCTTCTGTCGCCATGATATCATTTCTCACAATCAATTGATAAAATTCATCCACATAATCATTCACTGTCCTCGTCCCTTGTTTTAAATTCTGCAATCGTTGATACATAAGAGACTGATAATTGTGCGGCAAGAAAGTTGCTTTCATCATCTTTCTCATCTTATCCCATGTGACAATCTTTGACTTCCCCATCCTTTCCCGTGTAAGTTTTGTTTGTTGCCACCAAACCATAACTCTCCCTCTTAATCTCGTAGCAACCAACTTCACTCTTCGACTCTCGGGAACTTCCTTGAAGTCAAAAATTTCTTCAACATTTGAAACCCAATCCAAAAATTCCTCTGCTTCCATTCCACCCTTGAATTCTGGAATTTCAGTTTTCATCCCCGATTCCCATCGACGATCATCTTCTACATCCCAATATGCATTTCGTCCTTGGTCTCGATCTCGAGAATGAACACTACATCTACCACCATCTTCATCAAAAACAGATGTACTTCGATAACGATCTCGACCACCCACATCTCTATGATCTCGCATATCTCTTCTACTGTGTCTTTCATCATCACGGTATGGTTCATGTTCAAACTCACGTGGAGTTCTTCTCTCTTCATCTCTATACTCATGATGTTCTCTTCTCAATGAAACTGAAGATTCTCTTCTTTCTCGGTAAGATTGTGGCGACACCCTCCTCGCTTCAGTAACCGATGGCAAAACTCTGTTTCCTTCATGGTTCGAGATTGGCGACCTCCTCCTTTTTCCTTGATTCATATCATTCATCAGTTTCTCTAACTTCCCAATGCCTTCATCAAACTTTTCATTGATGCGTTGTTTCATTTGCTCGGCTTCTTCTCTTCTATACAACGCTTCAACATTCTAATGGCGATTAGCTCTTCTTGACGGCATTTTCAAACTTCAATTCTCAGCCTTGATTCTCAAAGTGGTGCACGGCTTCAACTTCTAACTCTCGGCCTTAACTTCAAAAGAATTGGCTCCAAGACTCGGCTTAGCTATGATTGGCTAAGTCTAGCTCTGATACCAAATGACGCAGCAGCGGATAACGAAAATGGATAAATCGGTGAATGTAGCAATCGAGGAATTGAAGATACCAAATGGACCAAATCCGTTGATCCAAAGATATCGGACTCTAGCTATCCCAAACACGTTGATCACGCACGATACCGTGTTTAAAGATCTGCGATTCTTCGACGTTGATCAAGCGCACTTGATTCCGCGAATCGGCTTCAACGATCGTTGATTCGAGCGCACTCGAATGCCGAAGGTGGAGATAGGAGATCACACTCAACTACCAAATGGAGAAGTGGCACAAAGCACACAAACAAGTTTTTATTCAAAATCAACTAACTATTACAAATGACACCACCATCCCTATTTATAGGGTTACAACTCACGCCTTCATCACAAAACATTACAACACATAGGTCGGCAACGACCTAACTCTTGCGACCTAAAACAAACAAACACCTTACAACATAGAGTACATCACGCGACCTACGACCTTACATAGGTCGTTAACGATCTAACAGACGCGACCTAAAAGAAAACACAGAAATACAACACAACACAACATAATAGTGCGACTTACGACTTTAGAGTATTTACAACACATAAGCGACCCAACAAACAACTCCTTGCTTCAAGGACGACTTAACTTTCAGCGACTTAAACTTCGGCGACCTAAGATCTTGTGCGACCCAACTTCTTCACGCGACTTAATGATCAATGCGACCTAAGGCAATGCGGCATACGGTCTACGACCTAAGGCGGTTGCGACTTTGTGATTGACGCGACTTAAGGAGATTGGCATGTGAGAATGCGGCATATCTTCATAGCGACATAAGGTCGAGCGACCTATCTTCCAACGACATAAGGTCGAGCGACCTATCTTCTCACGACTTATGGTAGGTCGTTCGCGACCTAGAGAAAGCGGCATAAGAACGAGCGACCTAAGAACATCGCTTCTAGAATTCTTCGAGCGACCTAAAGTTGATCGACCTAAGTAATCGCGACCTAAGTAAACATTACTGCTTAGCGACCTATAGTTGAGCGACTTATCGTAGGTCGATGGCTTCCCTTTTCTTGCATAACTCGCCGTATTTACTCCCAATGCTTGATCTATCTCGTTAGCTCGTTCATCGTTAGGTCGCACGCGATCTATCAGCATCATAGTTCGCTCGCGACCTAAGACTTCATCAATCTGGGCTGCATCACACAAGCCCTCTACGGAGGCACAAAGCCCTCTAACGAGGCATGCCCAAATCGAAATGCTTCTCTCACCCAAGAATGTTGGTGGGACCACCCAAGGGGGTACCTTCCCAAGATAGAAGGTTCCAGGCCCTTGTTACTTGATTGCGATCGTTTGTGCAAACGAACATCCAATCGGGTAGCTTGCGTCTGCTCCGTGGGACCATTCAACTGTGAGAAAGTAACTTTCAGGCAAAACAGCACAAAGCCCTCTCCAGAGGCACAACAAAAAAGCCCTTCCCAAAGGCATATCAAACAAGCCCTCTCTAGAGGCACAAATCAAGAAGCCCTCTTCGGAGGCACAAAGCCTTCTTCGGAAGCACTAAACAAGTAAAGCCCTCTAATGAGGCACATCCAAAAACTTCGTTGATGGAACCACCGAAGGGGTACCTTCTCAAAAAGAAGGTTCTAGGCCGCAGCTAAATACTCATGATCATTTGTGCAGACAAATATCCGATAAAACAACTGATGTCTGTCCCGTGGACCCATTCAACGATGAAACATAACTTTCTGACAAACAGATCAAAGCTTTCTTCGGAAGCTCGCTTCACTGTGTAGGGGAATCCACTTTTCAAAAGATAAAAAGTGACCATCTCCAAAAGCTGAAGTGTTTTAAAAAAAAAAAGAGAAAGAAAAACTTCTCTGATGCAAGGCATACTCTACTAAAAGCAGAATAATATTTCCTCAAAACGGAAGAATTATTCTCTAGAATAAGAGTACAAGTCTTTTCAGAATATTGCAATAAGCCGTGGTATGGGGGCATATACCTATATTAATAAAAACAACGCTCAAACAGCATACCACGAGCTCACCGCAGTATCGTACAAAGAAAATAAAGAAACTTGTGCAAGAACAAGGAATAAATGCATTCATAAATACTGACAAGAGATTGTACAAGTAAAAAGAGTCATTTTTATTCCATACTATCAAATTTTTTATACGTGTACATGTTTCAAAAAGCGGGGGCCGGTACCCGCACAACATTCGGTCGGTACAAGTCTCTAGACAAAAGACAAAATAGCAAAACAAGAAGGATAGAACCAAACTCATTTCTTCTTCCTCCTGCCGCCTTTGGAGCCCTCACTTGGTTTAATGGCTAACTTCGCAAGCCGGCCTGGACGAGTTGCGGAAGAAGGAGAAAGAGGTGCAATTGGGTCATCTTCTGTTTTCTGGTCACCAGCGGAAGTATCCGCTTTTTCATCATCAACAGAAGCACCTTTCTTTTTCTTCGAAGCCCCGCGCTTTCCCTTCTTCTTTGAAGAAGATTCACTGCCCAAAGAAATAAGGTCAGAAAGCTTTGTATCATCGGCAGTGAATCTTTCCGAGGTCCTCTCACCCTCCTCAAGTTCCTCGGCATTTTGTCTTGAGAAGCCGCCGGGTTGTCTAAGCCTTGAAGAGCTTCTATTTGTTCTTCTTGTGATCCCGGTTGAGAAGCAGAAGGAGGAGTAACTTGAAGAGGTGGAGGAGCAGTAGCTGGGGGAGGCAAAGCCGGTATAGCACTTGTTATTTTTGCTAAAGAAGAAGAGAAGTTAAAAACATCAGTATTTCCCGCAGAGAGGAGATAGTGGCACATCAAGGCTTAAGTAATAAGCAAAAAGTTCATCAAGCTCATGTGAAGCAAACGAGCAGTCCACTTGAGCCAGATCGGAATTGAAGTTACCTGGAGAGCTTGGTTTGATCACTTCGATTTCATAGTCTTGGGTTTAAGTACTTCTTGGGCCTCTTCTTCAGTGTGAGCAGTTTTAGTTTCAGTTACGGCTTTAGAAGGTGGCGGAGAATGGGAACTTGAGCCAATACTGTCAACGTCGACCGAAGACGAAGGACGGGTTGGGTCGGTCAAAGGTGCCTTCCCTGGACGCTCTCCTTCCGCTACTTTGGCTCGCTGATTAGCAAGTTGTTCTTTCCCTCTCGCAAGGGTGGCACGACCCTCGTCGTCCTAATAGTTAGCCTCCAAATCTTCTTCGGTTTAACCGGCAACTTTGAGCACTTCAACTGCTGCTTCACATACTTCAGCCAATGTAATTTCATACTTCGGGCCCATGAAAGAAAGACTGCCTTTCCCCAAGACGCTGAGGACGTAAAACTCAAATAAAGTGGAGCTGATGTTGGCTTTAGTCGCCTCGTGCGAATGTTCAACTGCCACTTTTCCAGAAATGGCGTCGTCACGTCCTTTTTCAGCTTTAGCAAGCTGGATCTTTAGCATCGCAATCTCTGCATCCTGAGAGCTAGTTTTTTCCCGCAGCTGAACAGCGTCTTTGCGGTACTTTTCAACAATATTCTTCTCTGCCTCAAGTCTGGCCTCAACATCACGGTGAGCAGTGTGGGCATCTCTAACTTAATTTTGGAGAACCTCTTCCTTTTGTGTATAAGAAGTGGAAGAGGTGGCGAGCACATATTTAAGTTTTTGTACTTCAGCCTCAAGTCTCTCGTTATCAGCAGCGATGTTTTTCATCTCCGTATCATGCTGATCGAGAACTTTTTGCCACTCAAATTTATCAATCTCCATGGTTAGCATAGCCTCAAGATTTGCACGGTTTACTCTTTGATGCTCATCGACCAGTTTTTGCCAGTTGGACATTCTTTCAATATCGAGTTTGACAGTATCAAGATTTCACAGCATGGCTTGCTTGTCAATCGGTACCAAGTCCAAGTCAAAACGCACTCCTTTCAAACACCAGTTCAGAAATCGGCTGTGGAGTGTAGGCGGAGGCTTCTCGACTTGGTAAGGAGGCCTTTTGATGATTGATTGAATATCAGCTCCTTTGAGGGCAGGAGAGCTAGAAGGGATGTCTAAAGAGATGGAAGCAGCATGCGCTTTAGAGATTTCAGATGAAGACTTGTCGTCAAGTTTGGCCCGCTTGCTTGGATCCTCAGTTATGTGACTCTTTCCCCTATCATCATGAGACTTTCATTTGAGAGAGTCGTCATCTCTTTGGTAGGGGTCAGGGCTGTCATCTTTCCTTCCATACCGTTCTTCATGAGCCTGCCTCTCACGAGCTTTCCTAACCGCTCGTTCCTCATCAGTTTCCCTGGGGGCAGAGAGATAGCGCCGGGGATCATAAAAGCCACGCCTTCCGTAGCGTTGAAAATCATCATAATACGAGCCGCTTCGTCCCATTGGAGAATCTGAAAATGAAAAAGAGAATAAAATTTAGAAATCTTTAGAAAAAGGAAGATAAGTGTGAGTAACTGCTAAAAATCCTAAGTGTGTGTGGCGTGCAAACTACGCGCGTCAAGCTACAAACCACTCTTCAGCTTAGGAGTGATGTTGGCTTTTGCAATAGGGGTCAACTCTTGGGTTGACGGAAGTGGTCGCAAGACGGATGTTGCTTCAACTGATGGAGAAACAAGCTTAGAAGCAATGGTATCATCTTTAAAAAGCTCTTGAGAAGTCACCATAA
The DNA here is from genome assembly GCA_030737815.1 of Allium fistulosum. Classification (NCBI taxonomy): domain Eukaryota; kingdom Viridiplantae; phylum Streptophyta; class Magnoliopsida; order Asparagales; family Amaryllidaceae; genus Allium; species Allium fistulosum. The sequence continues at coordinate 529,674,952 of CM060908.1, read as the reverse complement.
AATCGCTTAACTCCCCGAAGATGTCGTCACCGTCATGCCCAGCCGAGTGAGTCACACCAGCAGTTCTGTTAACACCACTTTTTGAACGACCTAGCACTCAGCGACCTAACTACTTAGCGTGCTAAGAGACCGACCAGCTCAGCGGTCTACAAGCTAGCGACCTAACAAGATAAGCAAGCTAGCGACCTAACACCAGAAGATCTCCTGCGACCTAACGAGTTAGCGACCTAGCGACCTAACGAGTTAACGACCTAACGATCTAATGAGTTAGCGACCTAGCGATTCAGGAAAAGGGAACGACTTAACATGCTCCGGAGTAAAGCCACACGACCTGCCTCATCTATTAGGTCGTTCACGACCTAATCCGACCGAGATAACTTCTGTATTTACAACATTAGGTCGCTCACACTCAGTATCTCACCCGGAATGGCTCCAATAAGTCGCCAACGACTTAAGCTAACTTGGGATGACCCTTAGGTCGGTCGCAACCTACGACCTACCTCCAGATTTTCCCTATAAATACCCCTCCTACTCCATATTGAAAGGGGACTTTTCCAGACTTTGAAGCGCCGAAACTCTACTGCATTCACGACTTCTACAACACTTCTACTACCAAAAACATTCCAAACTACCTAAAGAAAGATCGACTACATTCAAGATGGATTCCAGAATCTCTTTTGCATTGTAGTGCTAATAACTTGTATCGATTGTTGAGTAATCGAAGGAATTCTTGTAAAACTTGTAATCGAACTTGTGATAAAGAAGATAAAGTGGACGTAGGCTTGATTTTGAGCCAAACCACTATAAAACTGCTGTCTCTTTACTTTTACTGCAATTATCTGCTTGTTTTAGTTCCCGTACCAACGGGTGGTGCTTTCACTTTACTAATACTCACAGCGGGGTGTTAGGGTGTTAGCGTTCGATTTTTACGTTAACATTTTTGGTGCTTTCACTGAGAACATCGAACTCAGGTGTGTTCTCACCATTGCTTCGAATAGATTTGTTGAAAGAATCTCCTTAAAAACCAGAAGTCTGTCTGAAATCATGGCTCCTGGAAGAAAGAGTAGATCCACTAGATCCGAAGATGCTTATGACAGGGCTGCCTCTTCTCCAACGCTAAATCAGGCGACTCCTACTGTTGGAGTCACAAGGGCCGAACTTGATGATGTTGTGTCTGGGTTATACCAACAAATGTAAGCTCAAAATGCTCTAATGATGGACAGGTTAAACGCCCTGCTTGGGATGAACCGACAACCAGAAAATAATGAACCAACCTTTGCTGAAGATGCTCATGACTCCCAAGAGAAAAGTATTCCTCCAAGGGCAGTTGGCACCGCCGAAGGGGCACCTCCCCAAGCTAGAGGTTCAAGGCCGCAGCCACCTCTTCGCGAACGTTTGTTCAGGCAAACTTCCAAAAAAGTTGCTGACGTCTGCCTGGCAAGGCCTCTGAACGATGAGGAATACCTATCAGGAATGGTTCGCCAAATTATGAAAGAAAGTATGCAAAGGGATGAAGATGAAAATGACTGGTGGTTTTCTCCAAGCAAGACTTTGCTTACCGAAAGAATTCTAAAAGCTGAATTTCCAAAGAAGTTTGCTCCCCCTACTATCCCAGACTATTGGGGGACGAGCGACCCTAATCAGTTCTTGTACAAATATGACTGGCATATGACAGGTGCCAGGGCAACAGATGAGATCAAATGCAGATATTTTCCTGTCTATTTGGAGGGAGTAGCTTTACTTTGGTTCACAAAGCTACCAGTTCGATCTGTAGATCAATTCTCTGACTTAACTCGTAAATTCAAGGATCAATTCAGATTGTATGCTTCAAAAGCTAAGGACATAATGTCATTGTCCAGCCTTGAACAAGCTCTTGGGGATTCTATCAAATCTTTCTTGAACCGCTTCAATATAGCTTTGGCTGAAGTGGATAATGTTGAACCTCGAATGATTCTAACTTACTTGATGCGAGCCATCGATAAAACAAGTGAGTTCGGAAAATGGTTGAAGATGAAGGAACCAAACTCACTTGAGAAGTTTTATAAGAAGGCTGACAAATTTATGCGTCTGGAGAATCTTCCTATACCAGCAAAGGTGGTTGTGGCTGAAATTCAAAACAACAATGTGGCTGGAGCTTCTAATAAGAAAGAATCTGGTGGTCAGAAAAGGGAAAATAACGGTGGGAAAAAGCAGAAAGATATGAAGAAACCTCGCCGTTTTTCGGATTTTACTCCTTTGACTGAGACTCCAAAGAACATCTTCTTCGCAACCAAGGATGCCATCGAGTACCCTGAGCCACCTAAGATTAAGCTCGGAAAGAATTTTGTGCCTAATGGAAGGTTATGTCGATTCCACAACCAACCTGGCCATGACACCAATGAATGTCGCCATCTAAAGAACTTGATTGAAGAACTGTTGAGAGAGAATTAACTGCAACAGTATGTCAAGAGAAACAGAGGTGATCCCGCCTCATCCACTCAGGGGTAGCAACTTCCTGCTCGTCAATCTGGCTTAGGAGAAAAGGCTGTGGTGCAGGAATCTGAAAGGCCTGTTATTAATGTAATCACAGAGGGTCCTCACCCAGCAGGCAGAAGTTGGGGAGAGATGGAGAGGTATGCTCATGCTCTGAGATATGCCCCGAAAGAAGAAACTATTTTTGTCTTGGAAGATGCTATGCCTTCAAAACAGCAAAGAACTTTTCATGATGATATCGTATTCAGAGCTGTAGATTCTGTGGGAGTTGAGGCTCTCACCATGGATCCTTTGGTAATAACCGCCGGTATCAGACCAGCTATTGTGAGAAGAGTGCTTGTTGATTGCGGCGCTTCTTGCAATATCCTCTTCAAAAAGACATTTGATCAAATGAAAATTTTGAAGGCTGATGTTCAAGCTTCTTCTCAAAAAATTGTTGGTTTTACTGGGGAACCAATACAGCCCATCGGAACCGTCGACTTATTTGTAGAACTTGGTGAAGGGGAAAGAAAAGTGGTCCGTAAGCAAACTTTCATTATTGTTGATGAATTTTCTGCTTATAACGCCTTCTTGGGACGACCAACTCTTGGTACATTCAAAGCTATTCTCGCCCCGTGGTGCCTAACTATGAAATTCCCCACTGATAACGGTGTTGGTGTTTTGAAGGGGGACCAGAATGCTGGGTGGGAATGCTATCTCACAAAGTTGCAGGAGGCAAAAAAGAGAGAGATGGGAAAGGGTGTGGCAGCTCCGCTCCGCATCAAAGAACCCACCTTGTAGCAAGTACGGGGTGGACCCTGCACTGGTGAGCATAGTGGTGTGCGAAAAGAAATTGATCCCAGAATGACCAGTGCAGGGGAGAGTAGAGTGGTAACGGTACCAATACCTGTTGACCAGAAAGATCCAAACAACGTGCTAAATGTGGGTTCATAACTTGGTGTGACAGTTCAGAATATGCTAATATCATTCTTGAAAGCAAAGCTGGATGTATTCGCTTGGAGTCATGCTGACATGTGTGGAATATCTCCAGAAATCGCAGTACATGCCTTAAATATTGATCCAAAATTCACACCTGTAAAGCAGAAAAGGAGAACCCAGGGTCCTGAAAGGTCAGCAGCATTGAAAGAAGAAGTAGATCGGCTCATGGAGAATGGCTTCATCAGAGAATCCACTTATCCAAATTGGGTTTCTAATCCGGTGTTGGTTAAAAAAGCAAATGGAAAGTGGAGAGTATGCATCGACTTTTCAGACTTGAACAAAGCATGTCCCAAAGACTGTTTTCCATTGCCCAGAATTGATCAATTGGTAGATGGAACAGCCGGGCACGAATTATTGTCTTTTATGGATGCTTACTCAGGATACAATCAAATCATGATGCATGAGCCAGATCAGGAGGACACGAGCTTCATCACTGATGTTGGTCTTTACTGCTACAAAGTCATGCCCGTCGGACTAAAGAACGCGGGGGCAACTTATCAGAGACTCGTTTATGCCATGTTTAAGCCTCAGATTGGCAAGACTATGGAAGTATACGTTGATGATATGTTAGTGAAATCAAAGAAGGCAGTAGACCACATGGACCATCTGGCAGAAATGTTCGCGATCCTCCGAAAGTATGGGATGAAATTGAATCCTCTGAAATATTCATTTAGGGTTGAGCCCGGAAAATTCTTAGGTTTCATTGTGAGTGCTAGGGGCATTGAAGCTAATCCTGCTCAGATCACTGCCTTAAGATAAGTCAGACCCCCTAGAAAAAAGAAGGAATTGCAAAGCCTTAATGGGAAAGTCGCAGCTTTGAGTCGGTTTATTTCCAAAGCCACAGATAAATACATTCCTTTCTTTGATGCTCTGAAGAAAGGAAAGAAGAATTTCGAATGGACTCCTAAGTGTCAAAAAGCTTTTGATGAGCTGATTCATCATATGAAAACGCCTCTAGTACTTTCTAAACCCAACAATGGTGAAGATCTATTCATATACTTAGCAGTTTCATCTCATGCTCTCAGTGCAGCGTTGGTACGAGAAGACGCAAAAGTTCAGCGTCTAGTTTATTACATCAGCAAAAGGTTCACTGGGGCAGAGATGAATTATTCAAAGTTAGAGAAGCTCGCCTATTTTCTATTGATCGCGTCCAGAAAGTTGAGGCCATACTTCCAGGCTCATCCTATTAAAGTCCTCACTAATCAACCTCTAAAGCAAGTCCTATTCCACCCTGAAACTTTGGGTCGTCTTCTGAAGTGGAATATTGAACTCAGTCAATACGATATCACCTATCATTCCCGAAGAGCAATCAATGGACAAGCTTTAGCAGATTTCATTGCAGAATGCACAGATAAAGGTGGCAGTGAGGAAGAGGTAACTAAAGACATTCCGATCCGATGGAAATTATATGTTGATGGTGCAAGAAATGACTACTGTTCCAGAGCTGGGGTTGTGCTTGAAACCCCCAAAGGGCGGTTATTGTGCTATGCTTTGAGATTAGAATTTCCTTCGACAAATAATGAAACCGAATACGAAGCTCTTATTGTCGGTCTGAGGATTGCTAAAGAACTGAGCATCAAATTATTGCAGATCTTTAGTGATTCCCAGCTTATTATATGCCATGTAAAGAAAGAGTTTCAAACTAAAGGAGGAAATCTGCCTGCTTACCTATCAAAAGCCTATGAACTTCTCGATGATTTTGACCATTATACAATAAACCATATACCCTGGGAAGAGAACATGAAGGCAGATTCTCTCGCGAAATACTCAAGTTCTGGCGAAGCACAATTATTGGGATTGGTCCCTGTACAAGTCTTGACAGCTCTGAGTATTGATGAGGTGGATATTGACTGGATCATGGCTGTATCTCAAGAACAAGAGTCATGGATGACCCCGATCAAGGAATATCTACTCAACGGTTCCTTGCCAGAAAACTCAAAAGAACGCCAGAAGCTGTTAAGAAATGCCCCGAGATATGTAATTCAAGGCGACCATTTGTATAGACGAGGATTCTCAATGCCATTACTCCGATGTGTAACCAAAGAAGAGGCTAAGGCAATTTTAGCTGAAGTACACGGAGGAGAATGTAGGGATCATTCAGGTGGCCAAACTCTTGCAAAGAAAATTCTCCGTTATGGGTATTTTTGGCTGGATATTAACCGAGATGCTACTAGCTATTCCCGAAAGTGTGACAGATGCCAGAGATTTGCAAAAATCCCAAGAGCACCTTCCACCGTGCTAACACAGATGGTCAGTCCATGGCCATTCGCCATTTGGGGAGTAGATCTCATTGGGCCTATGCCGATTGCCAAATCCGGAATCAAATATGCCATTGTTGCTGTTGATTATTTCACTAAATGGGCTGAAGCTGAACCATTGGCTACTATGACCTCTAAAAAGATGATAAATTTTGTGACTAAAAATATCATTTGCAGGTATGGTGTGCCTCAGAAGATAATAACAGACAATGGTACCCAATTCGAAAGCGAAGAATTCCAAGAATTTTGCAGGCGATTCAAGATCCGAAAAAGCTTCTCAGCAGTGGCTCATCCGCAGGCAAACGGGCAAGTGGAAGCAGTGAACAAAATCATCAAATCAACCATCAAAAAGCAACTGGAAAAAGCAAAAGGTGGTTGGGTTGACAAGCTGCCACTAGCACTATGGGCATATAGGACTAACCACAAAACTGCGACTGGGCACACTCCATTCTCATTGACATATGGATCAGAAGCAATGATTGCAGTGGAAATAGAGTTCCCCTCACACAGGAGAATTAATTTTAACCAAGCTGAAAATGAAAAGCTGCAACTTGAAGCACTTGACTTGCTGGATGAAAGAAGGAAAGAAGCTAAACTCAAAGTCGCAGCTCAATAGCAAAGGATAGCCAGGCAGTTCAATTCTAAAGTTCGTCAACGCAGCTTTGAAATTGGGGATCTAGTCTTGAAAAGGATCATGACAGCAACAGGAGTGTCTGGGCCAAACTGGGAAGGGCCATTTGTTATAGGCAAAAAACTTCTTGATGGCACTTTCAAACTCACAACTGTCGAAGGAGATCCAATCCCGAGAGCCTGGAACAGCAATCACTTGCGTCCATATTTTACTTAAAAGCTATGCTTAGATTTGTAAAAGAAATCTGGATGAATCATTCTTGTATTGTAAGCCATTGTAAAATCAGCGTGACTCAGCAATAAGAACTATAAAGTGGATGTAGGCCCAATTCTTGGCCGAACCACTATAAATCTTGTGTCTTTTACTGCTTTAAAATGCCTGTATCATTTCGATCTGCAAATATCTTAAATATGTTGCTAAAATGACGATTTAATAATGCAGGAAATCAAAGCAAAGCTTACCTATTCAACACAGCACAAACCCAAGCAATTCCCATAAATCACTCAACAAACAAATGTCAAGCCACAAAAATTCCAGATTCAATTCCTACATAAGGAGTACTTCTCACAAACGGTTGGTGATTCCACCGAAGGGGCACCTTCCAAAAGAGAAGGTTCCATGCCTTTGCTAACTGATCGAGATCGTTTGTGCAAACAAACATCCAATTAAGTAGTTTGCATATGCCCCATGGATTCACTTAACCAAGAAGTGCGCTTCTCTGGAAGAATCAAACAACCTACAAAAGGAAGGAACATGTATTCAAAAGTGATAACAAGGGATCGTTAAGGAACAGATGATGAAAAGATATTGGCAAGCAGACAAAAACAGCCAAAAATGGAATCTTGTCTCTTACCCAAGAATGTTGTGGGACCACCCAAGGGGCACCTTCCCAAGATAGAAGGTTCCAGGCCCTCGTTACTTGATTGAGATTGTTTGTGCAAACGAACATCCAGTCAGGTAGCTTGCGTCTGCCCCGTGGATCAACTTAACTGTGAAATGCAACCTTCCTGGCAAACCAAACAAAGCCCTCTTTGGAGGCACACAAACAAAGACCTCTTCGGAGGCAAATGACCTCTTCGGAGGCACAAGCCCTCTTTGGAGGCACACAAACAAAGACCTCCAACGAGGCAAAAGACCTCTTCGGAGGCAAAAGACCTCTTCGGAGGCACAAGCCCTCTTCGGAGGCACAAAAACAAAGACCTCTAACGAGGCAAAAGCCCTCTTCGGAGGCACAACTCTCCGGAGGAGTCCTCTTCGGAGGCAAAAGACCTCTAACGAGGCACAAGCCCTCTTCGGAGGCACAACTCTTCGGAGGAGTCCTCTTCGGAGGCAAAAGACCTCTAACAAGGCAAAAGACCTCTAACAAGGCACAAGCCCTCTTCGGAGGCACAACTCTTCGGAGGAGACCTCTTCGGAGGCAAAAGACCTCTAAAGAGGTAAAAGCCCTCTAACGAGGCACAAGCCCTCTTCGGAGGCACAACTCTTCGGAGGAGTCCTCTTCGAAGGCAAAAGACCTCTAACAAGGCAAAAGCCCTCTTCGGAGGCACAAGCCCTCTTCGGAGGCACAACTCTTCGGAGGAGACCTCTTCGGAGGCAAAAGAACTCTTCTGAGGCAAAAGCCCTCTTCGGAGGCACAACTCTTCGGAGGAGCCCTCTTCGGAGGCACAAGCCCTCTCCCGAGGCACAACAAAAAAGCCCTCTCCCAAGGCACAACAAAAAAGCCCTCTTCGGAGGCACACTCCTACCCTCAACGGTGAAGTGCTAAACAAAGCCCTCTAAAGAGGCACGTCCAAAAAATAAAAGTTTTCTTCAGAAGCCCGCTTCACTACAAAGAGTAATCCACTTCTCAGAAAATAAAAGTGGCCATCTCTGAAAGTTGAAGTGTGTTAACTCTTTCTAAAAAGAAAAGAAAATGAAGAAAACTTCTCCAATACAAGGCACACTCCGATAAAGCAGAATAATATTTCCTCAAAATGGAAGAATTATTCTCCAAGTCGAGAATACAAGCCTTTACAAAATGGAGAAGAATTGCAATAAGCTGTGGTACGGGGGCAATATAATACAGCTACATTAATGAAAACAACGCTCAAGCAACATACCACGAGCTCATTGCAATATCATACAAAGAAAGTAAAGAAATTTGTGCAAAAACAAGGAATAAATGCATTCACAAATACTGACAAGAGATTGTACCAGTAAAAAGAGTCATTTTCATTCCATATTATCAAATTTTTCATACATATGCAGGTTTCAAAAAAGCAGGGGCCGGTACCCGCACAATCCCCGGTCGATACAAGTCTTTATACAAAAGACAAAAAAGCAAAATAAGAAGGCTAGAACCAAACTCATTTCTTCTTCCTCCCGCTGCCTTTTGAGCCTTCACCGGGCCTAATGATTAACTTCTTAGGTCGGCTTGAACTCTTAGGGAAGATGGAGAAAGTGGAGCAATTGGGTCCTCTTTTGTTTTCTCATCGCCGGTGGAAGTGTCAGCTTTTTCATCATCGGCAGAAGCGCCATTCTTTTTCTTTGAAACTCCGCGCTTTCCCATCTTCTTCGAGGAAGATTCGTTGCCCAGAGAGATAAGATCGGAAAGTTTTATATCATCGGCAGTGAATCTCTCCGGGGACCTCTCGCCCTCCTCAAGTTCTTCTGCCTTCTGCTCTTGCGAAGCGGTCGGATCATCCAAGTTTTGGAGAGCTTCTATTTTTTCTTCTTGCAACCCCGGTTGAGAAGCAAAAGGAGGAGTAACTTGAAGAGGTAGAGGAGCAGCAGCTGGGGGAGGCGAAGCTGGTACAGCACTTGTTGTTTTTGCTACAGAAGAAGAAAAGTTAAAAACATCAGTATTTCCCGCAAAGAGAGGAGATAGTGGCACATCAAGGCTTAAGTAATAGGCAAAAAGTTCATCGAGCTCATGTGAAGCAAACGAGCAGTCCACTTGAGCCAGATCTGAATTGAAGGTACCTGGAGAGCTTGGTTTGATCACTTCGATTTCAAAGTCTTGGGCTTCAATGTCGTCCTGGGCCTTCTCCTCGGCTTGAACGGTGGGGGGCTCGGTAATTGCGGTTTTAATTTCGGCTTTTGCAGGAGGTGAAGAATGAGAGCTAGAGCCAATGGTATCAGGGTCGACCGAAGCCGAAGGACGAGCGGAGTCGGCTAAAGGCGCCTTCTCCAGACGCTCTCCTCCTGCTGCTTCGGCTCGCTCCCTGACAAGCTGTTCTTTCCCTCTAGCAAGGGCAGCACGACCCTCGTCGTCCAAATGACAAACCTCCAGGTCCTCCTCCGCATAGCCACCATCTTTATACATTTCAATTACTGCCTCCCACAATTCAGCCAATGTGATCTCATACTTCGGGCCTAAGAAAGAGAGACTGCCTTTCCCTAAGACACTGAGAACATAAAACTCAAAAAGAGTGGAGCTGATGGTGGCCTTGGTGGTTTCATGCGATTCCTCAATAGCCACTTTTCCAGCCATGGCATCATCATGCTCCTTTTCTACTTTTGAAAGTTGAGCTTTTAACGTTGCAATCTCTAGGTCTTGGGGGTTAACCTTTTCCCGCAGCTGAACGGTATCCTTGCGGTATTTTTCAATAACATGCCGCTCTGCCTCAAGTTTTGTCTCGGCATCTCTCTGGGCAGCATGTGCATCTCTCACTTGCTTTTGAAAAACCTCTTGCTTTTGAGAATGAGAAACGGAAGAGGTAGCAAGGTCTTCTTTGAGTTTCTTGACGTCTGCCTCAAGCTCTTCATTGAAGGCAGTGATGCTTTTCATTTCCGCATCATGTTGCTCAAGAACTTTCTTCCACTCCGACTTGTCATTTTCCATTGTTAGCATTGCCTCAAGATTGGCACGGTTTACTCTTTGGAGTTCATCGACCAGTTTTTGCCAACTGGACATTCTTTCAATATCGAGCTTTACAGCATCAAGGTTTCGCAGCATGCCTTGTTTGTCAATTGGGATCAAATCCAAATCAAAACGCACTCCTTTCAAACACCAGTTTGGAAACCGACTTTGAAGAGTAGTCGGAGCCTTCCCGACCTGATACAAAGGCATGTTAATTATTGATTGAATATCAGTTCTCTAAAGAGCAAGAGAGCTGGAGGGGATGTCTAAAGAAACGGAAGAAGCAGGCGCTTTAGGAACTTCAGAAGAAGATTTCTCGCTAAGTCGGGCCCGCTTGCTTGGGTCCTCAACTACATGACTCTTCCCTCTATCGTCATGAGATTTTCTTTCGAGGGAATCATCGTCTTTCTGGGAGGAGTCATAGCGCTCAACTCTACTCCCGTAGCGCTCCTCATGGGCCCTCCTTTCTTGGGCTTTTCTGGCTGCTCTTTCTTCGTCGGTCTCCCTAGGGGCAGGGAGATGGCGCCTGAGATCATAGTAGTAGTCACGCTTTCTATAGCGCATAATATCATCATAATACGAGCCGCTTTGTCCCATTGGAGAATCTGAAAATGAAAAAGAGATAGAATTTAGAAATCCCCAGAAAAAGGAAGTTAAGTGCGAGTAACTGCTAAAAATCCTAAGTGTGTGTGGCGTGCAAACTACGCGCGTCAAGCTACAAACCACTCTTTAGCCTAGGAGTGATGTCGTCTTTTACAATAGGGGTCAACTCTTGGGTTGACGGAAGTGATCGCAAGACAGATGTTGCTTCAACTGATGGAGTGACAAGCTTAGGAGCGGTGATATCGTCTTTAAAAAGCTCTTGAGAAGTCATCATAAAATCGCTTAACTCCCCGAAGATGTCGTCACCATCATGCCCAGCCGAGTGAGTCACATCAGCAGTTCCTTCTCCAACATGTTCAGCACTTTTTGTGGCAGAACTTTCCTTCTTCGTCCCCTCATCAACTTCCGTGGCGACCTTCCCGGGATGTTGGGGGAGTTCCTCTTCTTCGATAACCGAGGAGGCTTAAACTTGCCGAAAAACTTTGCACCCTCAGCAGAACCGGAGCATTTTATCAATAAAGCTTATGCAACAAGTTCTTTCGATGCAAGTTCTTTTGCGGGGGCTGGGGCATCAGATGTTTCCGGTTGAGAAGCGGGGGCATTGCGAAGCTGAAGGGATCGGGAAGGATGTAAAAGTCCAAATTGATGTAGAAGTTCATCTTTCAAAAGATATTTGATACTCCTCTCTTTGGCGGCAACAGCGCTTAACCTTTCAAGAGTTGGCTTGTGGCTGGAGCCTTTAGAAAGAAGAGGAAGTGCTGTAAAAGTAAAGGATGAAGTTAGTACTTAACAACTCGGATCTTGAAAAGCTCAAAGAACGGAAAGTACAGAGATAGGCAAGCTTACTTCCTACTCTCCAAATGGCGTAGAATCCCGGGGGACAGCGAACAAAGAAAAATTGATTCAAAAACCCGTGGCGCTTTCAGGAAGATCAGCAATTAGTTTACGGTTCCTAGCGCTCCTCACAAGTACAATAGAAGGATGATCTTTATTCTTCGCAAATTGCACAAATAGCAAATCTCTTCAAAACTCGGAAGACGGTCGAGTGTCCTCCTAAATAGTACACACAGTCCCATCAAGATGGCGTAGCCATTGGGATGCAACTGGAAAGGAGAGATAGTTAATCGGAGAAGGACCTGTCGAAGAAAATCGTTAATGGGAGGAATAGCTCCACTTGAGCACATTTGACGATTAACTGCGATAAAACCAAGAGGTGGCCTGTCAGCGGTATCGTTTACCCCAAGAAGTAAAGTGTCCGCTTCAGCAATACCAAACTGAACACATAATTAACTGAACATTCGTTGATTCAGAGTGGTTGAAGTTCTTTCCGGGGGATTATCCAAGAGATTAGCTATTGGGAAGACCTCTCCAGCTTGTCCTACTATCTCTTCTTGTTGAGAAGTCATTCTACACAAGGAACTGGACATTCAAATATGAAGGTGCACGTTTCCTAAAAGCGTTTGAAGTGTTGTGCAAAGCTACTGAAATAACAAGTAAATAAAATAAAACTTGAAATAGTACTGATTGATACACGTCAATTCAGGAAGTTTCAAGGCTTGTTATTAGATCAAAGTTAAGTGTGGTATCAATGCAGATAATATTTAGCAATGAGCAGTTATAGCTGTATACATTTTGCGTTGATACTTCATTTAAATCAGTCGATTCACATCACTTCCTCTTTAATCAGATTCATACTATTTTACTTAAGTAAAATATTGTTTCTTTGATCTAATCCATCACTCGATGAGGACAGTCGATGATGAGTATATTCGTCCCATTAGTCTGCAAATGTTGTGTTTAACAGGTTGATTAGTATTAAAGTTAATGTAATCTGTAAAGAAGTGCAACAAGTTCAGGCAGGTTATCTCGGCAGTTCAAGTTGAGAATTCAAGTTAAATGCTATAAATTTTTGCAAGTAGACAAGCTCTAGTGACTTAGCATAGGTCGAAGCTTCCTTAAGTCGCACTGTTCAAGTCAAAGAATTCAGGGCATGAAACGTCAGGTCAAGGCAGTGCAAATTTTCTAAGTAATAGCTCTTTCAGGAGTAACCACGACTTAAACTTTTTGTCGCAAAGAGTTAGGTCGCTGATTTGAGTTAGGTCGCTGATTTGTTAAGTCGTTCGGCTTCCCTTAAGTTACGAGGGTTCTTAGGCCGTTCGATTACCTAGGTCGCTGATTTGAGTTAGGTCGCTGATTTGATTAAATCGTTCGGTTTCCCTTAAGTCACGAGGGTTCTTAGGTCGTTCGATTCACTAGGTCGCTCCTGAAGTAGCTCGTCGATATCAAGCTATCTCCCATTAAAAAACCTAAGTCCTATTCTCCAATCACATTCTTCCACGCATCCACCACCCTTTGCATCACTCAAAGTACCACGGCGTAACCCGCTATCCACTAACCCGTTAACCTCACACTCCTCGTCTTCTCCAAACACCTAAAACCCCATCATCTCCTCCAAATTCCCAGAAATCATTACTAACTCCACAAATTCAAATATAACTATGTGAAACCCTAAGCTGATTCATTCTCAAAACAATCACGAACGATTTGACGAGAATCAGAGGGTGAATCAAAGTATAATCTTACGACATGGTAACGAAAATTGTATGGAGCTGAATATGGAGGAATCGATGGTAAACGCGGCGAATAGATGATCGGAATTACCTAAATTCACTGTTGGAATCGACGATTGAAGATGAAAAAGTGAAGATTTCGTGTTAATCTTTGAGCTCGAATGCAGTAATGGCAGCAGGGTGTAAGCAATAGAGTGAATAGGACGAAGCGAGTTAAATAACTTATAGGCGGGAAAAATGGAATTCGAATCGGCCTAAAACGACCTAATAACTCCAGCGACTCACGACTTAGCTACTCAGATGGCACGAGTTGAAAAGTGTCGAAGCACACGACCTAGTCCCAAGGCATATACTTCGAGGGGCAAGTGTTAACACCACTTTTTCAACGACCTAGCACTCAGCGACCTAACGACTTAGCGAGCTAAAAGACCCACCGGCTCAGCGATCTACAAGCTAGCGACCTAACAAGATAAGCAAGCTAGCGACCTAACACTAGAAGATCTCCTGCGACCTAACGAGTTAGCGACCTAGCGACCTAACGAGTTAGCGACCTAGCGATCTAACGAGTTTGCGACCTAGCGATTCAGGAGAAGGGAATGACTTAACATGCTCTGGAGTAAAGCCACACGACCTGCCTCTTCTATTAGGTCGTTCACGACCTAATCCGACCGAGATAACTTCTGTATTTACAACATTAGGTCGCTCACACTCAGTATCTCACCCAGAATGGCTCCACTAAGTCGCCAATGACTTAAGCTAACTTGGGATGACCCTTAGGTCGCTCGCGTCCTACGACCTACGACCTACGACCTACGACCTACCTCCAAATTTTCCCTATAAATACCCCGCCTACTCCATATTTAAACGGGACTTTTCAAGACTTTGAAGCGCCGAAACTCTGCTGCATTCACGACTTCTACAACACTTCTACTACCAAAAACATTCCAAACTACCTAAAGAAAGTTCGACTACATTCAAGATGGATTCCAGAATCTCTTTTGCATTGTAGTGCTAATAACTTGTATCGTTTGTTGAGTAATCGAAGGAATTCTTGTAAAACTTGTAATCGAACTTGTGATAAAGAAGATAAAGTGGACGTAGGCTTGATTTTGAGCCGAACCACTATAAAACTGTTGTCTCTTTACTTTTACTGCAATTATCTGCTTGTTTTAGTTCCCGTACCAACGGGTGGTGCTTTCACTTTACTAATACTCACACCGGGGTGTTAGCGTTCGATTTTTACGTTAACAAGTTCCTTCTTCAACATGCTCAACAATTTTTGTGGCAAAACTTTCCTTCTCCGTCCCCTCATCAACTTCCGTGGCGGCCTTCCCAGGACGTTGAGGGAGTTCCTCTTCTTCAATAAACGGAAGAAGCTTAGACTTGCCGGAAAACTCTGCACCCTCAGCAGAACCGGAGCATTTTATCAATGAAGCTTCTACAACAAGTTCTTTCAATGCAAGTTCTTTTGCGGGGGCTGGGGCATTAGATGTTTCCGGTTGAGAAGCAGGGGCATCGTGAAGCTGAAGGGATCGGGAAGGATGTAAAAGGCCAAATTGGTGTAGAAATTCATCTTTCAAAAGGAATTTGATACTCCTTCCCTCGACGGCTACAGCACTTAGCCTTTCAAAAGTTGACTTGTGACTGGAGTCTTTAGAAGGGGGAGGAAGTGCAACAAGAGTAAAAATGAAGTTAATACTTGACAACCCGAATTCTGAAAGGCATAGAAATGGAGTAAATGGAGATAGACAATCTTACTTCCCACTCTCCAGATGCCATAGAATCCTGGAGGGCAACGAACGAAGAAAAACTGATTTAAGAACCTGTGAGCGCTGTCGGGCAAGTCTGTAATCAATTTACGATTTCTAGCGCTCCTTATAAGTGTGATGGAAGGATGATCTTTATTCCTCCCAAACGAACACAAGTAGCAAATTTCGTCGAAGCTCGGAAGGCGATTAAGTGTTCTCTCGAACAACACACACAACCCCATCAGAATGGCATAGCCATTGGGGTGCAACTGGAATGGAGAAATAGTCAACCGAAGAAGCAGCTTTCTGAGAAAGTCTTTGAAAGGAGGAATAGCTCCGCTCAAGCACATCTAACGGTTGACCGCAATAAAGCCAGGAGGTGGCCTGTCGGCGGTATCATTTACTCCAGGAAATAAAGCTTCGGTCTCAGCAATGCCAAATTGGACGCAAAGCTGGCTGAAAACCCGTGGGGTTAGAGTGGTTGAGACTGTTTCCGGAGGATTCTCCAGAGGATCAGCTATTGGGAAGACTTCTTCAATCTGTTCTACTATTTCTTCTTGTGATTTGTGAGAAGTCATTCTACACAAGGAACTGGATGTTCAAATATGAAGATGCACGTTTCCTAAAAGCGTGTGAAGTGTTGTGCGAAGCTAATAAAATAACAAGTAAATAAAAATAAAAATACTGGTTGGCATACGTCAATTCAGGAAAATTCAAGACTTGTTATTAAATTAAAACTAAGAGTAGTGTCAATGCAGATAACATTCGATAGTAAGCAGTTATAATTGTGAGAATTTTGCATTGACACTTCATTCAGGTTAGTTGATTCGCAGCATTTCACACTCGACTGAATTCAGAATATTTTACTTAAGTAGAATATTGTCTCTTGATCTAATCCATAATTCGATGTGGGCAGTCAATGGTGAGTATATTCGTCCCAGTTTTCTGCAAATGTTGTATTTAACAGGTTATTAGCAATCAAGTCAATACAATCTGTGAAAAAGTGCAACAAGTTCAAGCAGTTCAAATTGGCAGTTCAGTCAAGTTCTGTATAAATTCTGCAAGTGTTCAAGTCCTTAAGTCGCAGGAATGACTTAAGACTAGCTCGGGATTATTTAGGTCGTCCAAATCATGTTCAACGACCTAGCATAAGTCGGCCTTCCTTAAGTCGCTCTGCCTAGGTTATAAGAGTTTATCAATTTAACAAGTTAAAACTACTCCACGGGTTAAAATTAAGTCGTTTGACTGGTTTGGTCGTTTGAATTCATTAAGTCATTATCTTGCTTAAGTCGTTCTCTTTGGTTAAATCGTGCAAAAACTTTAAGTCGTTTGCTTGGTTAAGTTGTGCTAGTTCCTTAAACCGTTTGCCGAGTTATGTCGTGTGATCCATGTTTAAACCGTAAGTCGCTCCTCCTCAGATCATTAACTCGCTTAATGCCTTATCCCGTTCACTACTTCCCAATACGTCAATTCACCAACTCCCTAACTCGCTTAATCTTCCTCAGGTTGTTAACTCGCCTAGCGCCTAACTCACAAACTCGATAACCCGAAAACCCAATAACTTATTGGCGCCTCCACAACAAAAAACCCTCGTCTTTCCAATACCACCAAGTCACCCAAAAAACCATCAACATCGTCTTAGATTCGCCATGGATCCAATATTACTGTTTTATCATGAATCGCAGCACGGCACGGTCGACGGCGATCGCATACTGGTCGAAACATGATTCTCGATGAAATGCAGCAAAAGAAAGCGAATCGAAGTCGGAAAGTGGAAATCGGCGATTTGACTACGGGTGTAGGTGAACAATGGCCATAATTACTTACGTAGCTGGACGGAGGGTTGATCGACGACGAGAAGGTTGAAATTTGTCTTCGAAAGCTTGGAGAAAACGCCAATGGTAGTTTTGAATAATAGAGCAAGTGAGGAGAAGGAAGGAGAAGCCGAGCAACTTATAGGCGGGAGAAGTGGAGTTCGAATCGGCTTAAACGACCTAACAACTCAAGCGACTCACGACTTAGCAACTCAGATGGCACGAGTGAAAAGGTGTCGAAGCACACAACCTAGTCCCTAGGCGTATACTTCGAGGGGCAAGTGTTAACACCTCCTTTTCGACGACCTAGCACCCAACGATCTACGACTTACTGATTTAAAGGACTCATTTAACTCAAGGCTTCAGCGACCCAATGACTTAGCGAGCTAAGAGGCTCACGACTTAACAATCTATAACAAGCTACCGACCTAACAAGGTAAATAAGGCCGCGACCTAACTCCAGAATGTCTCCCGCGACCTAACTCCAGAAAGTCTCTCGCGACCTAACTCCAGAAAGTCTCCTACGACCTAACTCCAGAAGGACTCCTGCGACCTAGCGAGATAAAGAAATAACGACCTAGCAACCTAGCAACTCAGGAAGGGCAACGACCTAACATACTCCAGAACTAAGCCGCACGACCTGCCTCTTTTTTTAGGTCGCTCACGACCTAATCTTGCCGAGATAACTTCTGTATTATATATGTTAGGTCGCTCACAACCAATATCTGACGCAGAATGATTCCATTAAGTCGCCAACGACTTAAGCTAACTCGGGATGACCCTTAGGTCGCTCACGACCTAACAACTAACGACCTAAGCCCAGTTTTCTCCTATAAATATCCCGCCTACTACGCATTTGAAAGGGGATGAATTTTTGGAAATGCCAAGACTCTGCTGATTTCTCTACTGACTTCAACACTTCAAAGACAAAGGATACTCCAAAGAATCTTCAAAAAGAATCAAGTTCATTCAACATGAATCGAAAGAGCTTTTCTGCAACAAAGTTCTGATTACTTGTCTTGATTGTGTTGTAATCGAAGAGTGATTGTAAAATCTGTAATCGAATCGGTCATAGAAGAAATTAAAGTGGATGTAGGCTTGAATTTGAGCCGAACCACTATAAAGTTGCTGTCTCTTTACTTTTACTGCAATTATCTGCTTGTTTTAGTTCCCATACCAACGGGTGGTGCTTTCACTTTACTAATACTCACACCGGGGTGTTAGCGTTTGATTTTTACGTTAACAGTTCTCATCTTTATAGATGATATTCTTATTTATTCTAAAACCGAGGAAGAGCATGAAAAACATCTTCGGATTGTGTTGGAAACTCTTAGGAGCAACCAATTAAAAGCAAAATTTTCTAAGTGCCACTTTTGGCAATCTCGTTTGAAATTTTTTGGGCATATTATTTCTGAATCCGGAATTTCCGTGGATTCTTCAAAGATTGAAGCAATTCAAAATTGGAAGAGATCGGAGAGTGTGATGGAAATCCGTAGTTTCCTTGGATTGGCGGGCTAGTACCGTCGGTTCTTAAAAGACTTTTCTAAAATTTTCATACCTCTTACTAGTTTGACAAGGAAGGGAGTTAAGTACATTTGGTCAGACAAATGTGAAGCTGCTTTTCAAAAATTAAAAGAACTCCTTTCCGATGCTCTTATTCTTGTGATTCCCGAGGGGAACCTAGACTTTATTGTTTATACCGATGCTAGTCGTCTTGGTTTGGGAGCCGTTCTCATGCAAAGGGAACATGTTATTGCTTATGCTTCTAGGCAATTAAAGCTTGCCGAGACTAGAAATGCCACTCATGATTTAGAGCTCGCAGCTATTGTTTTCGCTCTTAGAATTTGGCTTCATTATCTTTTGGGAGAGAAATTTGTTCTCTACACCGATCATAAATCTTTGAAGTATTTATTTTCTCAAAAGGAACTTAATTTGGGTCAACAACGTTGGCTCGAGTTCCTTGCATCTTATGATCTTGATATTCTCTATACTCCCAGAAAGGGAAATCGTGTTGCTGATGCCCATAGTCGTAAGCAACAAGCGGTTGTTTCCATGATGATATCCGAATGGAATGATCTCGAGACTTTATCCACTTGTGAGATTTCAGATCGTGAATCCAATTCATGTTCATCTCTTGTTTTATGTAGCCTTGAGGCTCATCCTTCACTTTTAGACCGCATTCTTGAAGCTCAAAAGCATGATCCTGAATTGGCTCATCTTAGCCAAAGTTGTAGGGACAAAAATAATATTGATGGTCTGAAAGACTTTGAAATCGATGCTCGTGGAGGCATTCGAAAATTTGGTAGACTTATTGTGCCAAATATTTGTGACCTTCGTAAAGACATTTTAGAATATTCTCATCGTTCTAAATTTACCATTCATCCTAGTAGTATTAAAATGTACGCGGATATGAAGCGACTTTATTATTGGGATGGAATGAAATTTGATATTGCTAACTTTATTAAGCGTTGCATGACTTGCCAACTCGTAAAACCGAGCATGATAGCCATTCCCGTTTGGAAGTGGGATCAAATTTCCATGGACTTTATTGACGGTCTTCCCCATTCTCGTTCGGGTCATGATAGCCTATGGGTGATAGTAGATAGACTTACAAAATCCGCCCATTTTCTTCCCATTCGGTCCAACCAGACCGTTTCTCTTTTAGCTAAACTCTATGTCAAAGAAATTTTTAAGTTGCATGGAGTTACAACTTCTATTGTTAGCGATCATGATCCATTATTTACTAGTGGATTTTGGAAGGGTCTTCAAAAAGCTTTGGGAACAAAGCTTAATTTTAACACCGCTTACCGTCCTCAGTCCGATGGACAAACCGAGCGTGTAAATCAAACTCTTGAAGATCTCCTTTGTGCTTGTGTTCTTGATTTTGGTGGAAGTTGGAAAGATCATATTTCCCTTGTTGAGTTTTCTTATAATAATAGCTTCCAATCTAGTATTGGTATGGCACCTTTCGAGGCACTCTACGGAAGGCCATGCCGATCTCCTTTGTGTTGGCTTGAAGCCGGTGAGAAGCCGATTTTAGGTCCAGATTTTATTCGTGATGCCACAGAAAAGATTGACCTTATTTGTCATAGGATGAAAGAAGCTCAAAGTAGACAAAAATCGTATGCCGATAACCAAAGAAGGAAATTAGAATTTTCTGTGGGAGATTTGGTGTTCATTCGTGTTTCACCTATGAAGGGTATTGTGTATTTCAGTCGATCGGGAAAATTAACACCTCGATATATTGGTCCATTTCCCATCACCAAACGTATTGGTTCTGTGGCTTATCGCCTTTTGTTACCGGCTCAATTTTCTGCTATCCATGATGTGTTTCACGTTTCTCAACTACGGAAATGCCTTAGGGATTCCGATTCTATTCTTGAGCCCGGTGTAATTAATGAAATTGAAGTTTCACCAAATTTGACTTATGAGCAACATCCTATTCGTATCATTGCTACGGAGGTTAAATGCCTTCGAAATAAAGATGTTGTGCTTGTGAAAGTTCTATGGTCCTCAATTCCAAAGGATTGCTCTTGGGAATCCAAAGAATTCATCGAGCGAACACTTCCGGACTTACTCTCTCGTGCTCATTAAGGTGAACTTCTCATTTCAAAATTTCTTCTTTTGTGTTGTTATACCTTAGTTTGGTTGTTACTTTTTGTTTTCCTCTTAATTATTGCGAGGACGCAATTTCTTTAAGGAGGGGAGTCTGTAACAACCCACATATTTCACGATTATATATTTAAATATTTTATTTAAATAAAGCATCGTTAATCAGATTAAAGTCTGAAATGTTAATTTTTGTAAACAGTCGAATTGGGACTCGAGACCACTTCCATTGAGTCCAAAATGGTGTTTATACCTTTTTTGATTATAAACATCGATATGTTTGGAGTTGAGTAGATTTTTGCTATTTTTCTATTTTGGGTTTGGGTTTCAGCCCACCAACTCATCTAATACCCTAACTCCTCCAACTCCTCTTCATTCATTCTATTATTTCCTAACACTCTCAAGCTAAAAGAAAAATGGGGGAAAGAAAGGGAAATTAGAATTCCTAAACCCTAGTTTACTAGGAATTCTAGATTCAAGCTCTAAAATCAAGGAGAAGCTTATGTAAGCATCTCCTTCTTCTTCTCCACCTCAATCTCTCTCCAAATTCAGAAATCTACTATAACCTAACTTAGGAAATATTTGCTTATGATCTTAGATTGGAGCTTCTAGAGTTGAAGTTGAAGTGTGGTTGATCTTTCCTTTATTTTAAAGCTTCTCACTTGTTGTTTTGGGTTTAAAGGTGAGTTTTTGAACTCACATCTATGTCTATAGTTTTCATTCTTGTTAGGTATGAATCCCTAACATTATATTCACGTTGATTTGCTTTTGATTTGAATTGGTTGGTGAATTTTCCAAATTTTGGTGTTTTGAAGTCAAAATCTTTAAAGATCCTATCATGGATATTTGGACGTGTTATTTGGGGTGTATCGAAGAGCTTATAGGACTGGGTTATCGCTTGGCATAAATCCCTAGCCTCCATCGCTCGTCCGATCGCTTCTGAATTATTTTGGCCATCATCGGCTTAGGCAAATTGTTGCCCAGAAATGGCAACCAGACGTCTGGTTGGAAGGTCCAAACGTCTGGTTTGGGGCAGTAGAAGAAAAAAATATACGGTAGAAAAGAAAAAAAAGGAAGAGACTTGGACCAGAGGTCTGGTCCAAACCTACCAGACGTCTGGTTAGTTTTCCGACGTCTGGTTAGAGTTCAGATGTCTGGTAGGTTTCTGGAATATTTCTAGAACCCAAATCCAGACGTCTAGATGAACCCCTAGACTTCTGGAACTGCCAATTTTGCCTATTTTGGGCTGTTTTTGATTGGATTTCCAATTTTAATCGATTTTTGTCGATCCGGTTAGTTGTTATCACTTATTATCGACTTTGATGACTTCTTTCTTTGGATTTTGGGAATATCCATATGATGGATTTGATATCGATTTTTATGGATTTAATTCACATTGTCGTATTTGAATTTTTGGTGATTGATTGTTTTTCAATCATTTTTGTGATTTTTCACTTTAAAATACAAAGGTTTCGATACTAGTAGTTAATACTCAAACTCTTTCATTAAAACGATTTCGACACTATTTTAAATACAAAGCTCGCTTTTAAAACCGTTTTCCTATCTATTAGTATATACAAACATTTACCTCATTCGTATGAGAAATCTAATTAAATGGCTTAGCAAAACAAGTGGTATGAAACGCTTGCGTTTACTTCGTCGGTTAATTCTTGGACTTGTTCGATTGGACTCTCGTAACAATTTTCGAGTGAAAATATACAATTTGTTCGTAAATATTTAAGTTAAGCTAGTGGTTATGGGACATGAAGCTAAACTCATTTATTAAATAGCTTAGTGTAATTTACACTTGTCGATCATTGATGATCATTTTGTGATTTAGACTAGCGATGTGCGATGTCTCTTTGTTTGTGTGGGTGACTTAAAACCTTGTTTGTGGAACTTCGGTTCAAATTGGTGGGGTAGCGACCCATGGTCTTCGGGCCGTTTGTGGAGCTTCGGCTCAAACTTGATGGTTAGCGACCATGGAAAAGCGTTCCGTTTGTGACACACGTGTTGGTGAGATTTCATGCTCCCGTTTGTGATAGGCTTTCCCTTTTTGTTTTCTGGATTTCTAGTTGTTGATTTCTAGAATTTGTGTTTCACCAATTTCGATGATATGCATTGATAAGCTCTATCAATATTTGTGTTTTGGTGAATAATTTAAAGAATATGACATTCTTTTTAGTGTTTGAGAATATTTGAGATATTGTATGATTTTTGTTGTTATCTGATGTATACTTGTCATAGTATGGCATTATTGTTATCATACGTTTTTGTGATATCTCTTATCCTATCTCATTGTATATGATATTTATAGCTAGACTGACCCGTTTATTATTTTTCTTCTTAAATAATACTCGGGTCAGACCGAGGTATTTTAGGTGCTTCTACTTGACGTCTTATCAGGGACCATCATCTGATTTTTTTTGGCTAACTACTTTAGATTAGTATTTTTTTCTTTTATACATTCGAGATAGAGACTCCTTGATGTATACTTATTCTTTTGTCTAGCACTTGTACCTATCTTTTGTGATGTAGTGGATATTGTATGACCTTACTTTGATGTACACTTCTATGGGTTATATTCATATATGTTTCCGCCTTTGTGATATGAATGTCTATGACTGATTTGTGTTATGCTTATTTCTATATTTGTTTCCGAAGGCCACATAGCCACTGGGTGTGGTAGCTTTGTGTTTGTATTTGATATGTCGGATTTCCACTTGAAATGAAATGCATGTCATACTATTTGACATATCGGTACTCGCACAAAGCAATTACATAGATGGTCGCTCCTCAACAGCCTTATTCTTCACGCTAGTCGACGGCATTACCTCGTAGTGTCATTGGCTAGTGTGAGTATAAAGGTGGGGCCTCACAGTTATTTTCTTATAATGCTCGGGTCTGCTCCATATATATTCCCAAATTCAGCTTTTTACACTTTGGAGCTTATGAAGATTGTAACACCCCACATTTTTATATGATTAAAATAAATTTAATTGATAACTATGAAAACAGTGGAAAATGTATTTTTCCTAATGTTGGAATTTGACCATGAAACTGATACCATTGTGTTCGTGGAAATTTTCTAATCAACTTTCATGTACAATGTTTTCTGAATGGACTTCAAACGAAGAAGTTATAGCCGTTTGAAGTTTTAGCGTCATAGACAATTACATATACAAACATAGAAATTTTATCAATTATAAACATTTGCAATTAATTCATAAGATATTTATAAAATTGTAACAAATTTATTATGTTTGTAATAAATGTAAATTATTAAGAGAATTAGATGTAAGAGGAAAAAAATAAGGGGAATAATTAACATTGCAAATAGAATCCGCTAAAAAGGGCAATTAATTAATATGTGAATTAATATTGAAGTATAACGTGTGTATATATATCAGATCCCTCAATTTAAAGAGGTTTACATATAAATTGTAACAAATAAATGTTCAAATTCAAATCTAGATAAAAAAATATGCATATTAAATATATATGTTATTGAATGATGGAATTAATTGACATGCCAATTAATGAAACGTTACAATGTGTAAAATAATAATTAAGGAAATTAACTAATAGAGGTGACATGTTAATCTATTAATGGGGCAGTTGATTAGGACTGTAACGTAATCAGTAGAAAATTTCAATTAATAAGGAAAAGAAATAAAAGTTGACCTAGATTTGAATGTGTACACATAGGCAATATATTGCTGCACATAAAAATTAATTGAAGGATCAATTAAGTAGAGGATTAATTAGAAAATTGGTGCGCTACATCTATATAAGAGGGAACGTAATGTAGTTCGTTCCATCAGCCGTCGCTTTCTTCATCCCTCTCTTACAGTAAACAATGGCTTCTTTCTTCATTCTTTTCTCCCATTTCTCATAAATCTTACCCAAATAAATCCAAATAAAATATTTGTGAACAAAATAGAGAAATTGCAACAAATTAAAGGTGAGAAGTTGTAAAACGGCGTAGTAATTTTAAAAGATAGAGATTTAAAGCTAAGGACGACAAGTGAGTGGATTTAATTATATATCTTATACGTTTATGATATATTATCTATAGATATCCGCTAAATAATTTTATTCAATATTTATTTCAGTTATTAATTATGTTAACTAGTTATGCTAAGACTGTAAATTGTATAAGAGAGCTTATATTTAATTATTATTTATATGGAAAAAAGGAGGATAGTAAATATGAATAATATTAGGCTTGACAGTTAGAGAAAGGCGTAAGCCCAAAAGTAAGAAATTTACAGTTATTTACATATATTTTAAAGCTGAAATTTAGCCTGTAAATGTTAGCTTCTTTTTATTCCTTTTTACGCGAATAAAATAGTAAAGAGAAGGATTCGCAAATACGTACCAAAATAGAAGAATACTAGATTTACAGTAATTAGATGTAAAGTAAGAAAAGCTGAAATAAAAAGAGAAAGATAGAAATTTGCAGTAAATTATGCTAAAACGGGAGTAATAAATTAAAGAAAAATCTAATAACTTGATTTGGAAGTAAGTGATAGATTAATTGGTTGGTTTAGAAAAGAGAATACATTTCTATAGTTTAATATTTAAAAGATAACGATAAACATAATTGCAAGACTAAATGAAAGAAAAAGGAATTAGTGTAAAATAGAGAAACTGCTGTATTTTGCACTATCCAAAATGTAAAGAAACAATGAAAGAAATATCTTGCAGTTACGGATTATTGTCTATAGCATTATTTAGTATTAAAATATAGAAATTGATTTTTAGCACAGTTTTTGTAACCAACCAAATAGAATAGAACTATTTCCTAGAATATAAGAAAACAAAGTGAAGAATTAAAGGAATTAAAGAAGGAATCAAGTTAATTATTAGACAGGACTAAAAGCTCTAGATAGAAATGTAACTAGATCTACATTTACTATGCAGATAATAGAATAAAAGCAAAGCAATTATTATGATAAGTTAATTTGTGACAGTCGGATGTAGTCCCAAGCTAGGATTGTCATATAATATAAGTGAATTAAAGAGAATTCAATATCATAAATAAAGAAGACATACCAGATTTGAAAAGAGACACTTGTAATTATATTTATAATGTATAGATTATAAAAGGATATAATATTCACAATTACAAGTAAAATTATAACATAGGTTATAATTAAGTAGAAAGGACATAAAAGGCTTAATTTAAGACTTAAATTAAGTTAATAAGCAAATATAGCAGAAATAACAGAAGAAGCTTAATTTAATAAACTTAGATCTTGGATTAAGTTAATAAGCAAGATAATAGAAGTGGCCTATACCAAAAACATTCCCTTTCAATCAGGAACCGATGGTCTCACAATAGTTAGGTGAGGCCGGGACAAGATTATGCTAATTAGGGTAAGTAAGTAGCCAATATAATAAGAAAAGTAAACTAAACGCATAATAAAAGATTAGACGTATGGTCTAATAAAATAGTAAGATGCGTTTGGAGCAACCTAAAGGATGAAGAGCCTAACGAAGTAGTTCATCACAGATTTCAGCACAGAAGAAGCACGTCCAACTTAGTTATTTTGGGCTAGAAGGAAGTATGAGACTTCAACGGGACGTGAGGGTACTATAGGATGACACTTTGGGGTAGGCGTAGCGGAGCAGTCCTGCAGAGGCAGGTCTGTAGGTGTTCCATTAAAAGAGTATGCCTTAACTGCTTTTTTCATGGCAGGACCATTGTAGGCAGTCAAAAGGGGTTGATGTTTGGAGTAGGATATTTGTATCTCCCAGTACATACAAGTAAGTTTTAGTGAGAAGGACGCAAAAGGATAGTCGCATGTGGATATTGGGCCAGCATCAAAACCAAGAAGCGAGTTTGGGAAAGACTAGAGTTAAACCAACAGTCCAATGATTCTTTCACTATCGAGACATTGGATGAGGGGCGCAGCTAATTGGATGTTCAGATTGTTTGTAGTGGGGCCATAGCCACGGTAAGAAAAAAGACAAACAAAATTGAATATCTGTATTGTATGTAACGACCTGGATTTTTCGATGTTTAATGTGGGATATTTAAATGGTTTTAAAACATTGGATTTGGAATTTTAATTTTGTTAGTAATATTTTGAAACTAAAAATTTCAAGCGATTTTGTAAATTTTGGAAATCGTCGATTTAATCGACGCATTAATATAACGATCCGGGGCACTGTGTCAGAATTCGACGAAACTAGTCCCATTTGATCCGTAATAGTGTATTATTATCGGATTTCAACTTTTGTAGCGTTTGGAGTTATCGTTTGGTCGTACTTGATAGAAACGCGTTGAATTTAATATCGAAAATTTAATATAATAATTGAGTCCAACAAGCTATCTTCTCCATACGATCGAATTAGGACTCGAAACCTTTTTCCATTACGTTCATAATAGGGTTATAATATTATGAACACCTGGCGGCACGCCTCGATAGGGGTTCGAAATTTTAAGTTACGTAATCGAGATAATTTGAAAATTTAAATAATATATATGTAATTTTTGACTTTGACTAGGTTGTCACACTCCCTCCCATCAGCCCATTCTTTCTTTCAGTCAATCACTGTACCCTCCTTTTCAAATATGTTGCCTCCCTCCTTCTCTTTTTAAATATCCAGCCGAGAACAATGAAAAGCAAGAAGAAAAAAAGGCAAATTCAAAAATCGCATATCCACTTTTCATTCCTTCAAGCAAAAATGGAAAGTGAATCTTTTCCCTCCTCTTTCATTCTTCAGTTCAAAATCGAATGAGAACGAAGCTGCCTCCTCCTTCACCCCGTAACCTTGCATTCGAGAAAAGAAAAAAAAAGTGTTTGCTTCATTCGATTTAAAAACACAGCGATTAAATCACGATTGCCATCAGCATGGAGGGTCGTAGAGGTTTGGCATTCGATGAGGAGGGCGGAGCGCGTTCACACTCGCGACTGGAAGGGGGGTTCGACGATCGTTAACGGCCTATTCGAACGAAGCTCGGTAGATTAGGGTGGTGCGCGGTAGGAATCGCGTTTGCACGTTTTGATGGTGGCACTGTGGGAAATTGAAGTCGCGGCTCAACGTGATGGGTGGTGGGTTTCTCTGTGCTAGGCGAGCTCGGCACGAGGGTTGGTGAAATGCGGCGGCGTGAAGAAGTTGATGACGAGGTGGAGCGAGCAGGGGAGGTCGCGATTTTTGGCCATGGCATACGCGTAGCAGGAGGTTGCGGAGGCGGCTCGGTCGAGCCTGGTTCGTCGAAGGTGAACAAGAGGAAGGAAGTAAGAGTAGCGTGTGTTCATCTGGGTATTAGATGGAATAAGGTTAGGGTTTTTCTTTTAAGCATGGTAATTAACATTAATCATTATCGTTAAAGAGAATTAATTTTATTTTATATTGAATGTTTAAAATTTTGGATAACTTATAAATTTAATAACGATTGCATACAAGGTTTAAATCGATAAAAATAAGTTGTGTGGGGATCAGAGCTGCGGAATCTATGCAGTGGGATTTAAATTGGAATGATTTGCAAAAAAATCAAGGTGAGAAATTCTCACTCATTTAGATTGCCTAATTTAATTTTAATTAGTTAAAATTAATTATTGGATGCTTGGTTGAAGTTAATAATTATTATCTGTTGAATGATATATTATATATATACAGTAGTATATATATTAGTAGTTGGAGTGATATTCCCGCACATTTTAGCGGATGAGACCCTATGCGCCCCGCACAATAGCGGATGTCCCTATATACCAAGATATCCCCCTCGAAGTGGAATTGGTATTTTTATGTTGTATTAACATCTGTGGATGCAGTGAAAATAGGTTGGAGGGATCCAACTGGATTTCTCAAATTTAGATTTATTGATTTCATATATAATAATTTATGATGTGTTAGAATTATTTGTTATAGATTATTATTGTGATGTGAATTATTGGATGCTATAGTAGCACTGGCCTAATTTTTTGGTATTTTAAATACGATGGATATTATTTTTTTGGAATTTGAAAAGATTTGAAAGGAGATTTTGAATATAAAAACATTCTATAGAAATTTGGATTATTTTTAAGAAACTGATTTGGATAAAAACAATAATTGATTTTTGTTTTTATTTAACTATTCGTAAAAGTATTTTAAATAGAGATTTTAAATAAATTATATAAAGTATTTTTAAACGATGGATTTTTAAATGATATTTCTGGAAAATATGGAAAGAAGTTGGAATCGAGCTTAAAAAATAGATTGGCAAAAATGAATAGAATTTATAAGGAATTGAATTTATAAAATGGAATTTTAGAAATGAGATTATTTTTATAAAAAGTGAAACCCGGAGAAGTTATAAATTTATAAACGATGTTTATAAATAGAGGAAATCGATAACAGATGAAAATTTGGGAATATAAAATTCATAGGGTGAATTTATATTAGAGTATGGAGATAGGGTTGGAAAAAATTAGTGGATACTATTTTTGAAAGTGGAAATGGATAGGACGCTGGAATGGAATCGATGGGTTGTAAATCGAGAGGATTTATAAATTGAATTGGTTATTGAAATTTCAAAAATATATCTTTAATTTTAAGAATTTAGGTTTGTTTTAAAAGGAAAATGTTATATATCAAACTATGAAATTTTGAACTAGTAGAATTAAAGTTCATCGAAAAGTGAATTTTTCAAATACTTAATATTTATTTTAATAAATTCC
Source organism: Allium fistulosum (assembly GCA_030737815.1). Taxonomy (NCBI): domain Eukaryota; kingdom Viridiplantae; phylum Streptophyta; class Magnoliopsida; order Asparagales; family Amaryllidaceae; genus Allium; species Allium fistulosum. Next base: position 529,645,753 of record CM060908.1, on the reverse strand, counting down.
AACTTTAAAAATCAGCTTTGAAATTGATTTTATTGATGTTTATAAAAAGTGTTTCGATATTTTTAAATGACTACATAAACCTGTTTTTAAAAATAAATTATTATTCTTTTAAATACTTATTATATATATATATATAGAGTTTTTAAGTGATTGAAAATTTTATTTGTAAATTCTCTCGAGATTTGTGAAAGGGGTTTATAAAATGGATACGATGTTGGTAAGAGAAATTTTATAAGGGATTTGGAGGAAATTGAATTTCAAAAATGTTGAATATGGGAACTTCAAAAATGAAATCTCAATTCATAAAAGAAGTTGTAAGTTGTTGAATCGGGTAATAAATAAATTTATTGGGTTTTGGAAATTGTTAAAGGGAATTTATTAATGATTCCGGAGACTTATGAGATAAGGTACGAAATATTCTTTGAAGCGTTGATATTTGAAATGATTTGGAAAATAAGACTTATAATGTTTTCCTAAGTATAAAAATGGAAATTTGAAAATATTTCTAAGTGTTGAAATGGTTTGGGAATATCCTTTTTTGGATTTAAGTATTTGCAATTGTTTTCAAATATTGGAACTTGGAAAGAAATTTGAATATATATCTTTGTAAAGATATTTTGAAATGAATGTTTTAAGAATTATAAATATTAGCCTAGTGATTGTTTATGAACGTTATTTGATAGTTAAATAACCGACTATCAATATTGGCCAATTTTGTTGGTCATTTTGAAGAGACCAGGATCGGATTTAATTATCCAAAAACCACTTCGATCCGGTTTGAATGATACGAATGGATATCACGAAGATAGTGAAGACGGTGATTCGGTTTATCGAGACCCAGGACAACTTGTATAGATAAATGCTATCAGAACATCGTCGTTGGAGGACGATGAGCATTCTAAGAAGAATTATCCTTGAAAGGTAATCGTTAACCTCAAGCCTCATCAATCGGGAATGAATAAAACATGGGAGATGGAGCAAGGCTAAGTGGCTCGCACCCAATTAGGATATGTTATCACTTTTCAAGATTTCCTTGGAAATATATATATATATATATTATGGATATGGGTGTGCACGAAAATGGGAGCGCTCAATTTTTAAGGTTGGGAACACCCGGGGTGATAACATATTCGGTCTATCTAGGTTAGGACTAGGCCGGTCTTGTGTAGCAGGGGATCCCGGCGAGGTCCTCGGTACATCTTTCCAGAGGTGCACTGTGTTAGGCGGTACCCCAGTAGCCTAGTCATTGTATGGGATCCATTTCCCAATACGAGCCTTTACGGTTTTGTTTGTAGAGCCTAGTATGCTGGAATTTAATTAATGTAACAATTTCAGCTATTTGAATAAGTATTTGTATTTAGACACTATTATAATATCGCTAGATTTTCTATAAAATGTTTTTGTTATCGTAAGGGAAAAATCCATCGTGTTTATGTGTGACGCGGTCTTACGAGATACCTTTGTTTTTCAAAGGATTTTGATAACTCTAATAATTCAAATTGTGTGTGTTTTCTCATGCTAGTTTTCTAGACTTACTCGGGTGTTATTTTAATATAATGCTCAGGTCAGACCGAGTATTACAGATTTAGGATAGGATGTTATAGTGCTCAGGAGACGAGCTGGATGACAGAGACGTATTTCCATACTTGATTTATATTTCCGATGTATGAGGACAAGTTATTATAACTGTCTAGATTGATGTATTGATTGTTTTACTCTGAGATTGTAAATATGTGATGACCCGACTTTCTTAGCCCAGAAAGACGCATCATCTTGAAGAAAGAAAGGGATAGAAAAGAGAAAAGATAGAGAAGAAAGAAGAAACACATCAGAATCTAAACAGCGGAACGAATAAATTATATTAATCACATAAAATATTACATTGTATCATATACAACGACTATCAGAATTACATAGCTTATACAACACATACTAGACAGTTATAAACACCTGTCTAGTTAATACAATTCAAGATACAACTCAAACAAATGACTCAGAGATCAACACAACGGAACCGCTTATATATCTACAAACGCTGAAGCCTCCTGCTCCATTGCTCCTTCAGAATTCGTCAAAGCAAACCTGAATCCCTTGGCTACTCGTAAAAATTTGAGTACCCAAGAGTTTATAAAACAGAAATAAACACTTGGGTCAGACATGGGTCTGGTGTGAGTAAACAGTTAAAGTTGCTTAACTTCAAAACCTTTTGAAAACAAAGGTATCACGTAAGACTTCCCACACATAAACATGGAAAAGTTTTTACCTTACGCTAACCAAAACTTTGATAGGACATCGAGTTATATTGTAATAGGGTCTAGGATTTCCAAATAAATATTCACATAGCCGAAATTGTTACATTCATTAAATTCCAGCATGCATAGGTATACAATCAAGTCCGATGGTACTTATTGGAAGTTGGATTCCATACAATGGCAGGGCTACTGGGGTACCGCCCATCACAGTACGTGGCCTAGATCACCGTATCGAGGAGTACGCCCGCTCCCCTGCAACACAAGGTCGGAACCATCCCTTACTGGATAATTCCCGAATAAGAAACCCCGTGGTTGTAGCTAGCAACCGCCCACATAACCGAATAAAAAGGGACTCTAGACAGAGGAAATCTTATCCTACTTGGGCGCTACCCACTAACCTTGCTGCACCTCCCCTGTTTTAAACATTCCCGGTTGATGAGGCTTGAGGCTACAATTACCTTTATAGAACACATCACTTAGAATGCTCATCGTCCACCTGACGATGTGTTGAAAGCATTCAATCCATACAAGTTCGTTCCGGGCTCGAACGAAACCGAAGGCATTATCTCGTTACACTCATTTTGGAACCCTCAGAGTTAACGACAATAACCCTTGCACTCTGAATCTTCATCTTCACTTGAGATTCACGACCTAACGTTTAACTTGGATCGATGTGGTATTCGGATATCCAAATATGGAAACCCGATCCGGCCTCATCGAAATCCAAACGTATTTTAAAGGCCAAGTTGTTTAAAGGTTTAAACAATTTAATTCAATACTTGAATTCACACAGCATTAACAGATAAATATCACACATTTATCATAGATATATATCCAATATCATATCACAGAATATCACAACATATCATCCAATAGATATTTTCCAATTCAGATATTCTACACAAATAATCATCCATAAGCAACAATTATTATCCCTATGATATAATTAATTTAATTATCTTAAATTAAATTAATTACTTAAGAACTAATTATCTAACCTTCCTTAATCAATCATTAATTAATTACAAACCTTTAATTAATTAACTACTCATTAAATATTAATCATCCTTGATTAATTATTCATTAATTACATAAAGTATTTATCCTTTAATTAATTTCACAAATTAATTATTCTTAACTATTAACAGTGATTAACCTTTAATTACTCCCATTAATTACATTAATTAATGATCCTTAATTAATTACTTCCATTAATTAATTAACTATAATTAATTACATTGACCCTTAATTAATTACATTAATTAATTAAACTTTAATTAATCATAAACAGTAATTATCATCCTGTAATTACTTACCTTAATTAATTAACTCCTTAATTAATTATATTAATCTTTTAATTAATTACACCAAATAATTTATCCTTAATTACTTTTACAAAGTAATTATACTTCAATTACTTTCCATTAAGTAATTTCCTTTAATTAATTACATCATGTAATTATACATTAATTACTTACACTAAGTAAATACACTTATCAATCTTATTAAGTATTCATACTTAATCAATTACCAAGTGATTATCTTTAATTAATTAACAAATTAATTAACTTAACTTAATCACATTCATCTTCTAAATTATAGCTGAGTAATTCATCCTTTAATTACTCTTTAAACCAATCAATTAATTTTTAATTACAAATTAATTATTCTTTTAATTTTTAATTAATAAACCTTAATTATCAATTAATAAAACTTAATAACAAATTAATTAATCCTTAATTACCATTTGATTAATCCATAATTACCATTTGATTAATCCATAATCACCATTTGATTAATCCTTAATTAATCTTTAATTACAAATTAATCACTCCTTAATTAATAATTAATAAAACCTAATTATTAATTAATAAAACTTAATTATAAATTAAGTACTTCTTAATTACCCATTAATTATCCTCTAATTAATTAATTAATTAATTAATTTCTAATTATAAATTAATTTAATCCCTAATCATTAATTAAATAAATCTTAATTATTTTAAGACAAAACATTATCTTATTAATAACCTAATTATCATTTATCACATTTAAAACATTTAACTTTAAAATTAACTTACTCATTTAATTTAAGATTTAAAATAACTTAAAAGTTAACTTAACAAATTCAAGTTAAACCAATTATATAACTTCCTTTAATCAATTACTTAAAACATTTGTTATGTAAAGAATTAGATTTAAGAAATAGATTTAAACTAGGTTTATTTAAATTTAAAAACTTGCTTATTTTAAATTTTTAAACCGCTCAGTCTTACTTCGGGTTCGACCAGTCTCCTACCCGAGTTCTTCCCCGAGATTTCTTCTGCCTCCTGTCTTTTATAATTTTTTTTTAAAACTTAGATTTGTTTAAGTATAAAAACTCAGCCATACCCACTAATCTACTCGAGTATAAACTCGAGTTACAAACCCGAAAACTCGATACTCCCTTCGAGTTACCCCACAACCCTACCTTCCAAGCACCAAAACATTGCCTATCACCAAAACGTACACGTGCACGTGCACGTCGAACTGGCATCAACCACGACCATCCTCAGACCTGCGACCAACTACTCCCGACCTCGACCACCCATACAATCACCCAGCAACCCAATTCCAGCAGCAAAACAAAATTCAACTCTCGATCGAAATCTGGAGTAAAGCTAGATCCACACAACCTCCTGCCGCCGTCGATCACATTGGCTGGAACCTCCAGTTCTTCTTCCTGAGCATCGCCATATCACCACGCCACCATTCCTCAACTCGCGATCACTTCCGAAGTTTGACGACGATGCTTTGACCAAATTTCCGACTTCGACTTCGAAATCCCCTTAAACCCTAATTCACTTCATTCCGGTCACTACGGTCCAAAATAAAATACAATCACATTTTTCCCATTGTCGTCAGACCTCCAGCCAACCTCGACCACGATCCCGATGAAGTTCACCATGCCAATCACCAGATAACACTAAAAAATCATTTTCTGGTTAACCCAGAATAACTCATTCGATTCAAAACTAAAAATTATGATTTAATTATTAAAAATCATCATTAAAGATGGGAATTCAGGTTATATAAATAGATCATGGAATTATGATGCTCGAATTTTATCATGCTTAAAATTTCCACTGTATTTTCTATTTTCCAGAAAATTTCAATCTTAATTTACTTAAATATATTTTTAAATCTTAATCTATGTTTGTACAAACAAATCTTGTTTGAAAACCTGGCCTAACAAAGATTAGATAGAGAGATTTAAGAATTTTTTTTTGATCTAAATGTAAACTCTGTATCCATTAACAGAGATGAACCAGATATCAGACATGCACAATTATCTATATATGTATATATATATAAAGAGTATTTCAAACTAAAATCCAGTTAAAACATCCATGCAAACATTATATATATTATCACTACTCAGATCAATCTCATGCATCAAGTAAATTAGGATTTTTAGCTTTTATAAAGGTTGTTTACTCATTGGAAAACTAAAACAGAGGAGTAGTTTATATATATATATATACACAAATATATTTACATATAATCAAAACAACTCATATATATGCAGGTAAAATCAATCATGCAAACAACTTCTTCATATAGGATCGTCACATGAAATAAAGCTAGCAACCATATTACTGTTTTAAACGTTTTGTTTGCTCAACTTTTTAAATGATGAGCAGAGAAGTTTTTGAAAACAGTTTGCACTTGAAAATTGCTACAGCAACTTGAAAAGCTTGAAACCCTATGAATCTGGAAATGCCTAACTGCAGAAGCTTTGATTTAGTTGTTGATCTTGTTTGGTTTGCTTTGATTACAGATTTGGACTTTGATTTGGTTTTGAGAAATTGTTTTCAGGTTTGGGATAAAATGGTTACAGGCTTGAATGACAAAGTGTTTTATAGAGTTTGGCTTTGAGTTTGAGAATTTTTCAGGCTTTAGTTTGAGAAGGTTACAGGGTTTAGATTTGTTTTTGGTTGAAGGTTTGGATTTAGAAAATGTTTACAGGCTAGTTTTCTTGCTTTTGAAATTGTGAAGATAGGAAAAGAATAGAAGAGAGGGAATGTATGTTTATATAATGTAAATTATAATTTATTAAAATAAAAGAAAATTAAAATAAAATTGACACTTGTCTTTTACTTTGATTAATATGTTTACACATATGCTTAGATAGTATAATATGTTAACACTTGTAATACTACATGCATAATTATTTTTAAATGATTTTAAAAACTTTTAAATTAAATTTCCTAAATAGATAAATACATATCTTATTTTATGAATGCTTTTCTCAATTTATAAAAATAAAACCTTTAAAAGAAAATAGAATAAAAACCAATTATATGCTAAATAAAATCATAAATAATATTTTTAATCCATTTTTAAATGTTAATATAAAACTTTTGTATTTATTACTATTTAATAAATACTTTCCAAATTTATATAAATGAAACCTTTTTAGGGAAACAAATCTTATTTTAAATAATACTTATTTCATATATTTTAATTCCAAAATATTTAAAATCTTTATCTTTAAAGATTCAAATTTAAATCCAATTCAAATTCAAATTCAATTTAAAAATCCAATTTAAAATCAATTCAAATAAATATAGATATCCATTTTAAACAAACACATTATTAATTGTCAGTAATTATCCTATTTAAAATCAATTTAAATACACATATATATACATTTAAACAACACTTATTAAATTTGAAATAATATGTCTATTTAAAATCTATTTATAACTATATTTAAAAAAAACAACTCATTATTAAATTGTTTGAAAACAACAACCTTTACCAATTTTTAATAATTAATTTAAAAGATTATCACATTTTAAATTCCCTGAAATTCCGGGATATCACATTCCTCCCCCCTTAAAAGAATTTCATCCTCGAAATTTAAAACAAAAGATAATCCAAAGTTTTTATTTTATTTCAAAAATTTTCAAACAATTTTAGCATACATATCAGCCAACATAAACAAACAACCAATTTCATCCAAATAAACAATTCAATCAAACAAACAATTCTAGCTATTCGGATACAGATTCCGGATAAGCTTACTAAAAATTTATCCCGAGTTTCCCAGGTATAGACACTGGAATACTCGCTCTACTGAATCCAAAACTAGCTACACTACTAAGCTACTAAGCTCCTACTCATCTAGATCAACAAAACTGCACAAGATATCAGACCACAGTCAAGATCTGATCAACTACCAAATCCTCCTGAACCGCTGGTTCCAAAACCAGTTATGGACCATACACGTACTCCCTCAGAGATACGTGAAATACACTGTGAATCCCAGCTATCCAAACTGGAATTCAATCCTGTAGAAACCCTCTAAACTAAACACTGCAACTTCCAGTTGCTTCTACTCTAGAACAGCTGCCACCTTGCTTCCGCTGCGCAACTCTGATGAGCAGATGAGAATGTCGTCGATGAACTCGAGCACAAACTAGACAACACATCCTGGAAATAAGTTTCAACAAATCCATAAAAAGAAAACTCAGAAGTTCCATGAAATACTGAGCTGCTTCACCAAATCCTTTCTCTAGGAGACATCCTTCTACCCTGCTGAACTACCGGTTCCACTCCCGGAATCCTAGTCGATAAGGAACTCAATCTCAAATGCAGACAAACTTCTGACTTCCCTGAAGACATCTAGAAAATCTCTGATAACCCAAGAGCACTCAACTATCGCAAGTCATTTTTGCGATCAACCCATCCTAATTCCAAAGAAACTGCTCTTTCTTTACCAATCAGAACAACTTATGCTTATCTAGCCAATCCATCGAAGAAATGGATCCACTCTCCTACTTCTGAACTCCACCCCTTAGAAAACTGCTTAGCTAGAAGACCTCCTTGATGGCACACAGAACACTCCGAGCTGCACTGTTGACCCAGATGCCAAGACTTCCTATCCAAAGCTTCTTCGAGAAACTCGGACCCCAGACCAAACAGAAACACCTTGCTGAACTCATCCACAACACTGAAGCAGACACACTTCCTTAAACTTGCTCCAAAAGAAAACATCTTTGGGAAACATCCATAGTCACTGCGTCTCATTACGTAGCTACTACTTCCTGAGGTACCCAGATACCATCACTTGCTTCAGCTCAACTGACAGATCCAAACTCTCAAAAATCTTCTCACACGAGCGTGATTAATCTTGCACTTCAATGATGGACTCCGAACCTTAACAGGTTTTCTTCAGAGATTAGTGAAATCCTTACACCATAGCAGAGCTCACTCGAGACAGTATTAGGTCTATAGTCTCGACAGATACACTTCCAACCTCAACACTCAAACTCCAACCATTGGTAGTTGTGTTACACACACCACTACCCAATCTACCTTTATAACTCATATTGGAAAACCCGAACAGGTAACCAACAAATAGGTAGAATAAATATATATATATATATAGTTATATAAAAATTACAAATACGCTCTCTCAAGATAGACACCACTCCAGAGCCTAGGTATTCACTCAACAAAAAGCCCTGATACCAACTGTGACGGCCCGACTTTCTTAGCCCAGAAAGAAGCATCATCTTGAAGAAAGAAAGGGATAGAAAAGAGAAAAGATAGAGAAGAAAGAAGAAACACATCAGAATCTAAACAGCGGAACGAATAAATTATATTAATCACATAAAATATTACATTGTATCATATACAACGACTATCAGAATTACATAGCTTATACAACACATACTAGACAGTTATAAACACCTGTCTAGTTAATACAATTCAAGATACAACTCAAACAAATGACTCAAAGATCAACACAACGGAACCGCTTATATATCTACAAACGCTGAAGCCTCCTGCTCCATTGCTCCTTCAGAATTCGTCAAAGCAAACCTGAATCCCTTGGCTACTCGTAAAAATTTGAGTACCCAAGAGTTTATAAAACAGAAATAAACACTTGGGTCAGACATGGGTCTGGTGTGAGTAAACAGTTAAAGTTGCTTAACTTCAAAACCTTTTGAAAACAAAGGTATCACGTAAGACTTCCCACACATAAACATGGAAAAGTTTTTACCTTACGCTAACCAAAACTTTGATAGGACATCGAGTTATATTGTAATAGGGTCTAGGATTTCCAAATAAATATTCACATAGCCGAAATTGTTACATTCATTAAATTCCAGCATTCATAGGTATACAATCAAGTCCGATGGTACTTATTGGAAGTTGGATTCCATACAATGGCAGGGCTACTGGGGTACCGCCCGTCACAGTACGTGGCCTAGATCACCGTACCGAGGAGTACGCCCACTCCCCTGCAACACAAGGTCGGAACCATCCCTTACTGGATAATTCCCGAATAAGAAACCCCGTGGTTGTAGCTAGCAACCGCCCACATAGCCGAATAAAAAGGGACTCTAGACAGAGGAAATCTTATCCTACTTGGGCGCTACCCACTAACCTTGCTGCACCTCCCCTGTTTTAGACATTCCCGGTTGATGAGGCTTGAGGCTACAATTACCTTTATAGAACACATCACTTAGAATGCTCATCGTCCACCTGACGATGTGCTGAAAGCATTCAATCCATACAAGTTCGTTCCGGGCTCGAACGAAACCGAAGGCATTATCTCGTTACACTCATTTTGGAACCCTCAGAGTTAATGACAATAACCCTTGCACTCTGAATCTTCATCTTCACTTGAGATTCACGACCTAACGTTTAACTTGGATCGATGTGGTATTCGGATATCCAAATCTGGAAACCCGATCCGGTCTCATCGAAATCCAAACGTATTTTAAAGGCCAAGTTGTTTAAAGGTTTAAACAATTTAATTCAATACTTGAATTCACACAGCATTAACAGATAAATATCACACATTTATCATAGATATATCCAATATCATATCACAGAATATCATAGCATATCATCCAATAGATATCTTCCAATTCAGATATTCTACACAAACAATCATCCATAAGCAACAATTATTAAACCTATGATATAATTAATTTAATTATCTTAAATTAAATTAATTAATTATCTAACCTTGCTTAATTAATTACAAACCTTTAATTAATTAACTACTCATTAAATATTAATCATCCTTGATTAATTATTCATTAATTACATAAAGTAATTATCCTTTAATTAATTTCACAAATTAATTATTCTTAACCATTAACAGTGATTAACCTTTAATTACTCTCATTAATTACATTAATTAATGATCCTTAATTAATTACTTCCATTAATTAATTAACTATAATTAATTACATTGACCCTTAATTAATTACATTAATTAATTAAACTTTAATTAATCATAAACAGTAATTATCATCCTATAATTACTTACCTTAATTAATTAACTCCTTAATTAATTATATTAATCTTTTAATTAATTACACCAAATAATTTATCCTTAATTACTTTTACAAAGTAATTATACTTCAATTACTTTCCATTAAGTAATTTCCTTTAATTAATTACATCATGTAATTATACATTAATTACTTACACTAAGTAAATACACTTATCAATCTTATTAAGTATTCATTCTTAATCAATTACCAAGTGATTATCTTTAATTAATTAACAAATTAATTAACTTAACTTAATCACATTCATCTTCTAAATTATAGCTGAGTAATTCATCCTTTAATTACTCTTTAAACCAATCAATTAATCTTTAATTACAAATTAATTATTCTTTTAATTTTTAATTAATAAACCTTAATTATCAATTAATAAAACTTAATAACAAATTAATTAATCCTTAATTACCATTTGATTAATCCATAATTACCATTTGATTAATCCATAATTACCATTTGATTAATCCTTAATTAATCTTTAATTACAAATTAATCACTCCTTAATTAATAATTAATAAAACCTAATTATTAATTATAAAACTTAATTATAAATTAAGTACTTCTTAATTACCCATTAATTATCCTCTAATTAATTAATTAATTAATTTCTAATTATAAATTAATTTAATCCCTAATCATTAATTAAATAAATCTTAATTATTTTAAGACAAAACATTATCTTATTAATAACCTAATTATCATTTATCACATTTAAAACATTTAACTTTAAAATTAACTTACTCATTTAATTTAACTTACTCATTTAATTTAAGATTTAAAATAACTTAAAAGTTAACTTAACAAATTCAAGTTAAACCAATTATATAACTTCCTTTAATCATTACTTAAAACATTTGTTATGTAAAGAATTAGATTTAAGAAATAGATTTAAACTAGGTTTATTTAAATTTAAAAACTTGCTTATTTTAAATTTTAAACCGCTCAGTCTTACTTCGGGTTCGACCAGTCTCCTACCTAAGTTCTTCCCCGAGATTTCTTCTGCCTCCTGTCTTTTATAATTTTTTTTTAAAACTTAGATTTGTTTAAGTATAAAAACTCAACCATACCCACTAATCTACTCGAGTATAAACTCGAGTTACAAACCCGAAAACTCAATACTCCCTTCGAGTTACCCCACAACCCTACCTTCCAAGCACCAAAACATCGCCTATCACCAAAACGTACACGTGCACGTGCACGTCGAACTGGCATCAACCACGACCATCCTCAGACCTGCGACCAACTACTCCCGACCTCGACCACCCATACAATCACCCAGCAACCCAATTCCAGCAGCAAAACAAAATTCGACTCTCGATCGAAATCTCGAGTAAAGCTAGATCTACACAACCTCCTGCCGCCGTCGATCACATTGACTGGAACCTCCGGTTCTTCTTCCTGAGCACCGCCATATCACCACGCCACCATTCCTCAACTCGCGATCACTTCCGAAGCTTTGACGACGATGCTTTGACCAAATTTCCGACTTCGACTTCGAAACCCCCTTAAACCCTAATTCACTTTATTCCGGTCACTATGGTCCAAAATAAAATACAATCACATTTGTCCCATGGTCTTTAGACCTCCAGCCAACCTAGACCACGATCCCGATGAAGTTCACCATGCCAATCACCAGATAACACTAAAAAATCATTTTCTGGTTAACCTAGAATAACTCATTCGATTCAAAACTAAAAATTATGATTTAATTCTTAAAAATCATCATTAAAGATGGGAATTCAGGTTATATAAATAGATCATGGAATTATGATGCTCGAATTTTATCATGCTTAAAATTTCCACTGTATTTTCTATTTTCCAGAAAATTTCAATCTTAGTTTACTTAAATATATTTTTAAATCTTAATCTATGTTTATACAAACAAATCTTGTTTGAAAACCTGGCCTAACAAAGATTAGATAGAGAGATTTAAGATTTTTTTTTTGATCTAAATGTAAACTCTGTATCCATTAACAGAGATGAACCAGATATCAGACATGCACAGTTATCTATATATATATATATATATATATATATATATATATATACAGAGTATTTCAAACTAAAATCCAGTTAAAACATCCATGCAAACATTATATATATTATCACTACTCAGATCAATCTCATGCATCAAGTAAATTAGGATTTTTAGCTTTTATAAAGGTTGTTTACTCATTGGAAAACTAAAACAAAGGAGCAGTTTATATATATATATATACATATACAAATATATTTACATATAATCAAAACAACTCATATATTTGCAGATAAAATCAATCATGCAAACAACTTCTTCATATAGGGTCATCACATGAAATAAAGCTAGCAACCATATTACTGTTTTAAACGTTTTGTTTACTCACCTTTTTAAATGATGAGCAGAGAAGTTTTTGAAAACAGTTTGCACTTGAAAATTGCTACAGCAACTTGAAAAGCTTGAAACCCTATGAATCTGGAAATGCCTAACTGCAGAAGCTTTGATTTAGTTGTTGATCTTGTTTGGTTTGCTTTGATTACAGATTTGGACTTTGATTTGGTTTTGAGAAATTGTTTTCAGGTTTGGGATAAAATGGTTACAGGCTTGAATGACAAAGTGTTTTACAGAGTTTGGCTTTGAGTTTGAGAATTTTTCAGGCTTTAGTTTGAGAAGGTTATAGGGTTTAGATTTGTTTTTCGTTGAAGGTTCGGATTTAGAAAATGTTTACAGGCTAGTTTTCTTGCTTTTGAAATTGTGAAGATAGGAAAAGAAATAGAAGAGAGGGAATGTATGTTTATATAATGTAAATTATAATTTATTAAAATAAAAGAAAATTAAAATAAAATTGACACTTGTCTTTTACTTTGATTAATATGTTAACACATGTGCTTAGATAGTATAATATGTTAACACTTGTAATACTACATGCATAATTATTTTTAAATGATTTTAAAAACTTTTAAATTAAATTTCCTAAGTAGATAAATACATATCTTATTTTATGAATGCTTTTCTCAATTTATAAAAATAAAACCTTTAAAAGAAAATAGAATAAAAACCAATTATATTCTAAATAAAATCATAAATAATATTTTTAATCCATTTTTAAATGTTAATATAAAACTTTTGTATTTATTAATATTTAATAAATACTTTCCAAATTTAAATAAATGAAATCTTTTTAGGGAAACAAATCTTATTTTAAATAAAACTTATTTCATATATTTTAATTCCAAAATATTTAAAATCTCTATCTTTAAAGATTCAAATTTAAATCTAATTCAAATTCAAATTCAATTTAAAAATCCAATTTAAAATAAATTCAAATAAATATAGATATCCATTTTAAATAAACACATTATTAATTGTCAGTAATTATCCTATTTAAAATCAATTTAAATACACATATATATACATTTAAACAACACTTATTAAATTTGAAATAATATGTCTACTTAAAATCTATTTATAACTATATTTAAAAAAACAACTCATTATTAAAATGTTTGAAAACAACAACCTTTACCAATTTTTAATAATTAATTTAAAAGATTATCACATTTTAAATTCCCTGAAATTCCGGGATATCACAAAATATAACCAGTTACAGATTTTTTTTGTATATAAATCTGTTATTATATATTATATTTTGTTCCATTGCGTTTCTAAAATTATGTGTTGTTGTTATATTTTCTTCTATCTATTCTTCTTCTTTACCCTAGTTATTCGCCCTTTCGTACAATTCGGGTTGAACAAGAGTGAATTATTATCAGCTCATAGGGTACGGAACGGCGAGTCACTACATTTGATATCAGAGCTGAAGGTTAAGCGAGAACCTTGGCTTTGATCGGATTTGCTTCATTACAACATGATAGGGGGTTCTCGCTTCGTGTTTGGTGGCAAGCAGGAGACTCTTACCCCTACATGTCCCTGAGTGGTTGGTTGCAGTCGAGAGGCTCGTCGTAAAAGCAAATTTGAGGTAACAATGTATGCCACGGCGGAAAGTGGTCGCTGACGGGATGGTTGAAAAACCTACCGTTTGTTACATTTGGTATCAAAGCTGAAGTTTAAGTGAGGACCTTGGCTTTGATGGGGATTACTCATTAGAGATAGGGTTAGTAGCACCCTAGAATGAGTTGAGTGTATTAATAGATATGAGCATGTATTTGTTAGCGAATATAATTTTTTTTGTATTGTGTTGATTTGTCGGTTGAGTGGAATATAAATTATGGTCGAGTAGTGGGACAACACTAAATCGATAGGAGTTTCTAAACAATTGAACACGGCAAACCGACACAATATTGTTTTGAAGTGGGTAAATGAAATAATTTTACCCAAAATTATATATTGATATAAAGGAATAATTTTTTGAAAATTATTATAGTAAATTGGTGTGTTTAGGTGTTATTATATAATCAAAAGAAGATTATAAAAGTTGGAAATGGTTTAAAAATCCAAAATTAAATTGTATAAGTATGAATTACACAAATGGATTACAACTAAATGGATTCAAACCAGAATTTGGAAATCTAAAACCCCATAAGCTTTGAGAAATATTTTAAATGGTTTGAACAAAGTATTTGGGAATTTTGGAATCTTGGAAGTTTTGGAAATATTTTCCTAAGTGGTTGAAAAGAGAAATAGTGATATTATTTTTGAGATATTTTTGAATGGAAGTGTTTTAAATGGATTTTTGGAAGTGATATAGCACTGAACTCAATTCAGTCGTTGGAAAATAATCTTGGAGATGACAGCCGCATCATCAATATTCATTTTCTAGTTTCTAGGTGACGGATTGCTACCGTAGTAATTAATATGGAGATTTTTTGGTGAAAACAAGTGTTGTTTTCAAAATTACAAGGGAATTGTTTTGGATAAAATCAGGTTGATTTTGAAATTCAAAGGAAGTAGTTTGTTAAACCAAAAAGAGTATATATGTATATATTTGATTTCAAAGTGATTTGAAATATATACCGGGTGTTTGAATTCTGGAATTTTAATATAAATGTTGGGAAAAACCTCGGAAATAAGTTATGAACTTATAAAGTGAGGTTGATTTCAATAAGAAAGGAAAGTATGGAATTTGAGTTTTGGGAAATAAATTTTAACTTAAGTAAGTTAATATAGATTGTGTGAATTGAATTTAAGGAAAGTTAAATAAATTTATTGGGAATTGAGACAATAATAAATTCGAATGGTGAAATTGTTATATAAATATAAGTAAGGAAGTTGAAAATTTTTAAATTGGAATTGAATTCTTACTTGATTTAAATTAATGTTAATCCTCTTATTCGCGACTTAACAGGAGACGAGTTAAGGAAGAGTCCGACCTAACAGCGTACGAGTTAAAGTAGTCTCCGACCTAAGCACGTACGACTTATAAAGTGTGCCGACTCAACAGGTCACGACTTAAAGCAGCATACGACCTAAGCTACAGGTCCGACCTAACAGCGTACGACTTAAGATAATCTACCACTTAAGAGCTAAGACCGTAAGTAGGTTACCGACCTAAGAAATTCTCCGGGTTATGGAATGCTCCGAGTTAAGGAATGTTCCGAGTTAGGGAATGCTCCGAGTTAAGGAGGGCTACCGACCTAACAGTGTACGAGTTAAAGTGTTCCGACTCAAAAAGTCTACGACTTAAGGCTGTTGCCCACTTGATGACTTAAGGATCTCCGACCTACAACTTATGGTAAGTCGCTGCCGACCTATGACTTGCAATTAAATAGCTCGTATTCAGGAGTAACTAAAAGACAAGAGCTCCTATCTCGTTGTCGACCTAAGACCTACGACTTGCTATAAGTCGGCTCCGACCTAGGACTTGAGGAACAGAATCTCACCCATATTTTTCCCTATAAATAGACCACCACATCCAACATGAAGGGGACTTTTTGCGAATCATTTCAAAAACGTCGTTACTCTGCCGAACTCTCAACTCATTCAACAATCGAAGATCTCCAAACAATCGAGACACTACAACAAGCTTCGAGAGAAATCTCTTACATCCAACACGGATTCATCGAGTTTTATCATCGAAGTTTGAGCTAGCAGTCGAGATTGTCTTTGTGATCAAATTGTATTGATTTCATAAGTGAATTGTATTGATTTGTAATTGGATTCAGTAATAAAGAGATTCAAAGTGGACGTAGGCTCGATCTCCAGCCGAACCACTATAAACTGCTGTCTTTTACTACTTTACTGCTATTTTACTGCTTAATTTCTGTTCCCGTCACACAGGTGGTGCTTTCACAATTCCATTACACACACCGGGTGTTAGCGTTCCTATTTCAGCGTTTACATTTTGGTGCTTTCACTGAGAACCCAACTCAGGCGGTCGTTCACCACTGCTTCACGGAAGTTTGTTGAAAGAATTTCCTACAAAACCAGAAGTCTATCAGACATAATGGCTCCTGGAAGGAAACGTAAGTCTGTCAGAACTGATGATGACCACAACAATACTGCCACTTCTCTTTCTCCAAATCGAGCAGCTCCAAGCGTCGGGGTGATGCGAGAAGAGTTGGATGCTGCTGTGACCGGATTGTACCAGCAGATTGAAAATCAGAATAATCTGATGATGGAAAAATTGAATGCTCTGCTAGGGGCTAATCAAAGACCAATAGGTAATGAAGAAAACTTTGCTAATGCTGCTCCTAATTCCGAAGGGAGAAATATTCCTCAAGGGGGGTCAGGTGCTGCTAAAAGGGCATCCCTCCAGGTTGAAGGATCCAGGCCGTCACCGGTTCTCCGTGAGCATTTACCGGGGCAAACCCCCGAGAAAATGGCCGAAGTTTATTCCGCGAAGTCTTTGAATAATGAGGAATATCTCTCTAGCATGGTTCGGCAAATAATGAAGGAAAGCATGCAGAGAAACGAGGATGAGAATGATTGGGGATTCGCTCCAAGTAGAACTCCATTTACTGAAAGGATCCTAAAAGCTGAATTTCCCAGAAAATTCGTTCCACCTACCATTCCTTCTTATCGAGGAACGAGTGATCCGAATCAGTTCCTTTACAAATATGATTGGCACATGACTGGTGCTAGAGCTACTGACGAGATTAAATGCCGGTATTTCCCGATATACTTGGAAGGAGTGGCGTTACTTTGGTTTACCAAACTTCCTGTGCGATCTGTTGACCAATTCTCTGATCTGACCCGAAAATTCAAGGAACAATTCAGATTGTACATTTCTAGAGCAAAGGATATAATGTCTCTCTCAAGTATCGAACAGAACCCGGAAGAGCCCGTCAAATCCTTCCTGAATCGCTTTAATCTAGCCCTAGCAGAAGTTGATAACGCGGAACCGCGAATGATCTTAACCTACTTAATGTGGGCTATTGACAAGTCTAGCGAGTTTGGAAAATGGTTAAAAATGAAAGAACCAAATTCGCTTGAAAAGTTCTACAAAAAGGCTGACGAATTCATACGCCTAGAGAATCTTTCCGCATCAGCTAAAGTTGTGACAACAGTGGTGGAAAATAATGCTACAGTTCAGAACAAGAAAGAACCCGCAAATCAGAAAAGGGAAAGTAATGGTGGAAAGAGGCAAAAGGATCTCAAAAAGCCCCGCTTCCTCAAACCTTTAGACTTTACCCCTCTGACTGATACACCGGAGAATATTTTCATCGCCGCTAAGGATGCTGTTGAATTTCCAAAACCACTGGCCGTAAAAGTTGGGAAAAATGCTGCTCAAAGCGGATGATTTTGCAAGTTTCATAACCAACCAGGGCATGATACCAACGAGTGCCGCCACTTGAAAAGTCTGATTGAAGAATTGTTAAGAGAGAATAAGCTGCAGCAGTATGTCAAGAGGAATAGGAAAGACCCGTCTTCATCTAACCAAGGGAAGTTACCCCCAGCTCATTCATCTGATTCGGGAGAGAGGCCTGCTGGAAAGGAAAGACCTGTTATCAATGTGATCACAGGAAGACCTCACCCGGCTGGCAGGAGTTGGGGTGAAATGGAAAGGTATGCTAGAGCTTTGAAGTATGCCCCAGCTGAAGAAAGTGTCTTAATCTTGGAAGATGCTTCACCTCTAAAGCAGAAGAATACTTTTCATGATGATATTATGTTCAGAGCCAGGGATTCTATTGATGTGGAAGCTCCTACTGAGGACCCTTTAGTTGTTTCTGTCGGTATTGGGCCGGCTATTGTCAGAAGAGTGTTGGTTGACAGTGGTGCCTCGTGCAACATACTCTTTAAAAAGACATTTGACCAAATGAAAATTCCGATGACAGACGTACAAGCCTCTTCGCACAAGATTGCCAGATTTACATGAGAGCTGAAACAGCCAATTGGAACAGTGGACTTGTTTTTTGAGATGGGCGAAGGACATAAGAAGTTGGTCCGGAAGCAAACTTTTGTAATCGTTAATGGATTCTCCGCCTATAATGCTTTCTTGGGTCGGCCTACTCTTGCTACTTTCAGGGCCGTCCTCGCTCCGTGGTGTTTAACAATAAAATTTCCCACTGATAATGGGGTTGCTGTCATTAAGGGAGATCAGAACGTGGGGCGAGAATGTTATCTTGTGGAGCTCCGAGAGACCAGAAAACGAGGAATGGGGAAAGATGCGGCAGCTCCGCTCCGCATCAAAGAACCAACTTTGTAGCAACTACGGAGTGGCCCCTGTACTGGCGAACATAGCAATGCAAGAAAAGAAATGGACCCCAGGAAAGCCAGTACAGGGGAGAATAGGGTGGTACCGGTGGAAACAACAGTACCAATATTTGTTGACTCAAAAGACCCAAACAAAGTACTCAATGTGGGTTCACAACTAAGCATAGCAGTTCAGAACACGCTGATATCTTTCTTAAAAGCCAATCTGGATGTGTTCGCTTGGTGTCATGCTGATATGTGTGGGATCTCCCCGGAAATTGCTGTACATACTCTGAACATCGATCCAAAATTCACACCAGTAAAACAAAAAAGAAGAACTCAAGGCCCTGAAAGGTCGACAGCACTGAAGGAAGAAGTCGATCGGCTTATGGAAAACGGCTTCATCAGAAACTCCACTTATCCAAATTGGGTTTCGAATCCAGTACTTGTTAAGAAGGCAAATGGGAAGTGGAGAGTTTGCATCGATTTTTCAGATCTAAACAAAGCTTGCCCTAAAGATTGCTTCCCACTTCCCAGAATCGATCAATTGGTGGATGGAACAGCTGGGCATGAGTTGTTATCATTTATGGACGCTTACTCCGGGTACAATCAGATTATGACGCATGAGCCGGATCAGGAAGACACAAGCTTTATCACAGATGTGGGTCTCTACTGCTACAAAGTTATGCCTTTCGGATTGAAGAATGCTGGGGCAACCTACCAAAGGCTCGTCAATGCAATGTTCAAACCTCAGATTGGCAGAACCATGGAAGTTTATGTTGACGATATGTTGGTAAAGTCAAAGAAAGCTGTAGACCACATGGGTCACCTGGAGGAAATGTTTTCAATTGTTCGAAAGTATGGAATGAAGCTCAATCCATTGAAGTGTTCGTTCGGGGTAGAATCCGGGAAATTCTTGGGTTTCATTGTGAGCGCCAGGGGCATCGAAGCCCATCCTACTCAAATCACAGCTCTAAGGGAGGTTAAAGCCCCTAAAACAAAGAAAGAAATGCAAAGTCTCAATGGAAAAGTCACTGCTTTGAGTCGCTTCATTTCCAAGGCCATAGACAAATGCATTCCCTTCTTTGACGCTCTAAAGAAAGGAAAGAAAAATTTCAAATGGACTCCTGAATGCCAGAATGCTTTCGATGAACTAATTCGTCATATGGAAATGCCTCCAGTTCTTTCCAAGCTTAGTGATGGTGAAGATCTTTTCATCTATTTAGCAATTTCATCTCATGCTCTCAGCGCAGCACTTGTACGGGAAGATATGAAAGTACAGCGTCCAGTCTATTACATCAGCAAACGGTTCACTGGGGCAGAGATGAATTATTCGAAGATAGAAAAGCTCGCCTATTGTTTGCTAATTGTTTCCAGGAAATTGAGACCATACTTTCAAGCTCATCCTATCAAGGTTCTTGCTGATCAACCTCTAAAGCAAGTCCTGTTTGGTCCTGAAACTTTGGGTCGTCTTTTGAAATGGAGCATTGAACTTAGCCAGTATGACATCACCTACCACCCCCAAAGAGCAATCAACGGACAAGCTTTAGAAGATTTCATTGCGGAGTCTACTGACAAAGGTGACAATAAGGAAGAAACAACTGACTGCATTCCAATACAGTGGAAGTTGTATGTTGACGGCTCAAGAAATGATTATTGTTCTGGGGCAGGGGTTGTACTTGAAACCCCCGAAGGACGATCATTATGTTATGCATTGAGGCTGGAATTTCCTTCAACAAACAATGAAGCAGAATATGAAGCACTTATTGCCGGTTTAAAAATCGCCAAGGAACTAAACATCAAAGTGTTACAGATTTTCAGCGATTCTCAGCTTATTGTTTGCCAGGTGAAGAAAGAATTTCAAGCCAAAGGAGGAAATTTTCCTGCATATTTGACAAAAACTTACGAACTCCTCAATGATTTCGATCACTATTCAATAAGCCACATACCTCGAGAGGAAAATATGAAGGCAGATTCTCTAGCAAAGTACTCAAGTTCCGGAGAAGCTCAATTACTGGGATTAGTTCCTGTAGAAGTTCTGTCAGCTCCAAGCATTGATGAAATGGATGTTGATTGGATTATGGCTACGTCTCAAGAGCATGAATCATGGATGACTCCAATCAAAGAATACCTACTCAATGGTTCTCTGCCAGAAAGTTCTAAGGAACGTCGAAAACTACTGAGGAAAGCGTCAAGATATGTAATTCAAGATGGCCGATTATACAGACGGGGATTTTCAATGCCACTGCTCCGATGTGTAACTAAGGAAGAAGCCAAGACAATTCTAGCCGAGATACACGGAGGAGAATGTGGAGATCATTCAGCCGGTCAAACTCTAGCCAAGAAAGTCCTCCGATATGGGTACTTCTGGCCCGATATTAATCGAGATGCAGCTATCCACTCCCGAAAATGCGACAAGTGCCAAAGATTTGCAAAGATTCCAAGGGCACCTTTGCACTGAACTAACACAAATGGTCAGTCCGTGGCCATTCGCTATTTGGGGGATAGATCTAATCGGACCATTACCAGTTGCCAAATCAGGAGTCAAATATGCTATTGTTGCTGTCGATTATTTCACCAAATGGGCTGAAGCTGAACCTTTGGTCACCATTACTTCTAAAAAGATGATAAATTTTGTAACGAAGAATATCATTTGCAGATATGGTGTGCCACAGAAGATAATCACAGACAACGATACTCAGTTTGAAAGTGAAGAGTTCCAGGATTTTTGCAAGCAATTCAGAATTGGAAAAAGCTTCTCAGCAGTGGCTCACCCGCAGGCAAATGGGCAAGTGGAAGCAGTGAACAAAATTATCAAGTCAACCATCAAAAAGCAACTTGAAAAAGCAAAAAGTGGTTGGGTCGATAAGCTTCCATTAGCACTATGGGCATACAGAACTACTCACAAAACTGTGACTGGGCACACTCCATTTTCACTGGCATACGGGTCAGAGGAAATGATTCCAGTGGAAGTAGAAGTTCCTTCACACAAAAGAATTCACTTCAATGAAGCTGAAAATGAATAGCTGCAACTTGAAGCACTCGATTTTCTTGATGAAAAAAGAGAAGAAGCTAGGCTCAGAGTTTCAGCTTATCAGCAAAGGATCGCCAGGCATTTCGACTCTAAAGTTCGCCAACGCAGCTTTGAGATCGGAGATTTAGTCTTGAAAAGGATCATGACAGCAACTGGGGTGTTTGGGCCAAACTGGGAAGGGCCATATGTCATAGGCAGTAAACATCTTGATGGCACTTTCAAACTCATAACCGTTGAAGGAGATCCAATTTCGAGAGCCTGGAACAGCAACCACTTACGTCCTTATTTTACTTAAAAAAAATCTCTGCTCAAAATTGTAAAATATTGATGAATGTATCGGTTGTATTGTAAAACATTGTAAATCAGTGTAAATGAATGAAAGCTATAAAGTGGACGTAGGCCCGATTCTTGGCCGAACCACTATAAATCTTGTGTTCTTTACTATTTCATAATGCCTGTTTCATTTCGATATATACATACTTTAAATGTATTGCTAAAATGTCGATTCAAAATTGTAGGACATTAAAACAAGGCTTGCTCGTCACAAAGCCAAGCGACCTCTATAAATCAACTATTACGCAAATACCAAGCGACAAAAAAATTCCAAATTCAAATCCTATACAAGAAGAACTTCACATAAAAAGTTGGCGACTCCACTGTGGCAAACCTTCGTTAACTAGTTGTGATTGTCGATATGAACAAACACCCGACTAGATAACTCACGTTTGTCCCGTGAAGTCGTTCAACAGTGAAGTCCACTTCTTCGGATAAAGCAACTTACTTGCAAAAGGAAAGAAGATGCACTTGGAAACGATAATAAAAGGTCGCTCATGAGCAGATGATGAGAGAATATGGCCAAACAAACAAAGAAGCAGCCAAAAGGAGGTATGCCTCTCAATAAAAGGGCCCGTAGAACCACCGAAGGGACACCTTCCAAAGCAGAAGGAACAGGGCCCTTGATAACTGATCGTGATGCATCCGATCAGGCAGCTTGCGTCCATCCCGTGGATCTACTCGCCCCTGAGATGCAACCTTCCTGGCACACCAACCAACCAATGCTCCTTCTCAAAGGTCAACAAAGCCCTCTAACGAGGCACGCCAAAAAATGAAAGTACTTCTCTCAATCAAAAAAGATTGGTGGAACCACCGGAGGGGCACCTTCCCAAGCTGAAGGAACAGGGCCCTTGTTAATTGATTGCGATCGTTTGTGCAAACGAGCATCCAATCAAACAACTTGCGTCCGCCCCGTGGATCCATCCAACCATGAGAAAGTAACTTCCAGGCAATCAAAAAGCCCTTTTCGGAGGCACAAGCCCTCTTCGGAGGAACATGACCTCTTCGGAGGCAAAAGCCCTTTCCCAAGGCACCACAAGCCCTCTTCGGAGGAACAAGCCCTCTTCGGAGGCACAAGCCCTCTTCGGAGGCACAAGCCCTTTTCGGAGGCACAAGACCTCTTCGGAGGCACAACTCTTTAAGAGGAGCCCTCTCCGGAGGCATGTCCCAAAATAGAATACTCGAACAAAAAGCCTTCTCCGGAAGCACAGTTCAACTCTCAAAGGAAGGTTAACTTGTTCATCTCAAAAAGTTCCTCCTAAAAAAGTTGAAATGCTACAAAATTTTTTCAGAAAAGTTCATTTCACTACATAGGGAAATCTACTTTCTTTTTTGACAAATGAAAGTGATCGTCCCCGATAGTTGAAGTGTTCTTCAGAAAGAAAGAGAAAGTAAAAATTTCTCCAAAAACGAGATATGATCTATTAAGAGCAGAATAATTCTTCCCTTAAAAGTGGAATAGTTATTCTCTAAAATAAGAATATCAGTCTTGTAAAAGCTAGAAATATTGCAATGCACTTGTGGTATGGGGGCAACACTATACAATTAAACTACATTAATAAAAGGAATATACAAGTAACACACCACAAGTTCATTGCAATATCATGAAAAATAGATGTGGAATAAATGCATTCTCAAACACAGACCAGAAAGTTTGTATAAGTAAAAAGAGTCGTTTATTCTACACTAAAAATGAGAAACAGATGCGTTCTCACATACACAAGAATTTGTACAAGTAAAATAACTGTTTTATTTAGTACTATAAAAATTCTTTACATGTGCAGATATCACAAAAAGAAGCGGGGACTGGTACCCGCACAATCTCCGGTCGATACATGCAAAAAGCAAAAATAAGAAGTAGAAAATCCAGCTTGTTATTCCTTCTTCTCGCCACCTTTGGAGCCTTTCCCC
The DNA here is from genome assembly GCA_030737815.1 of Allium fistulosum. NCBI lineage: Eukaryota > Viridiplantae > Streptophyta > Magnoliopsida > Asparagales > Amaryllidaceae > Allium > Allium fistulosum. The sequence goes on along the minus strand of CM060908.1, from coordinate 529,621,300 downwards.
GGCCTAATGATTAGTTTTTGAAGCCGTTGCGAACGGGTCGGGGCAGAAGGAGAAAGGGGCACAGCTGGATCAACTTCTGCTTCCTCTCCAGCGGAAATATTCTTCTTCTTGTTCCTTATGGCACGCTTCCCCTTCCTCTTTGAAGAAGATTCGCTCCCCGGAGTAGCCAGCATTGTAGAAAGCTTTGTGTCATCATCGAGAGACTGCTCCGGGGTCTTCTCGGTGTCATCAAGATCCTCCGCCTTCTGTTCCTGCGAAGCGGCCGGATCATCCAGGCCTTGAAGAGCTTCAATCTTCTCTGCCTGTGATCCTGGTTGGAAAGCAGAGGGAGGAGTAATCTGTAAAGATGGAGGAACGGCAACTGAAGGAGTGGAAGTATGTGCAGTATTCAGTACCTCCGTTGTAGAAGAAAAGAAGTTAAAATCGGCATTCTCCGAAAATAGAGAAGGTATCGGTTCACCAAAGTTTAAGTAACAATTAAGAAGGTCATCAAACTCGGTTAAATCAAATAACTGTTTCATTGGGCCCGGGATGACGCCAAAATTACCTGGAGGAGTTGGCTTTGCAAGCTCAATCTCAAATTTCTCGGCTTCAATATCGTCCGGTGCCTCATCCTTAGTGGGAGTGGTCGTAGTTTCTTGGGCAATTTTAGCTGGGAGTGAAGAATGGGAGCTGGAATCCATAATGTTAACATCGGCCGAAGTTGAAGTATGAACAGGGGCAGTTAAAGGAGCTTCCTCTTTTGGAAGCTCTTTTCCCGCTGAATCAGCCCGTGCTTTAGCAAGCTGCTCCTTCCCTTTAACAAGAGCGGCACGAGCCTCATCATCAAGATAGCGTGCCTCAAGTTCTGCTTCATTGTAGCCGGCACCTTTAAACATATCAGCTGCAGCTTCCCACACTTCAGCCAGAGTAATTTCATAATCAGGACCCAGAAAAGCGAGGCTCCCACGACCCAGAACGCTGTGAAGATAAAAGTCAAATAAGGTGGAGCTGATGTTAGCTTTTGTTGTCTCATGTGATTGCTCGGCCGCCTCATTTTCGGCAACAGCTGCAGCTCGACCAGCAACGGCCCCATCACGCTCTTTCTCAGCGTTAGCAAGTTGAGACTTCAGTAATTCAATCTCCACGTTCTGGGAGTTAACTTTTTCCCGTAGTTCAGCATTTTCTGTACGATATTTCTCAGCAATGTGCTGTTCGGCGGCAAGCTTCATTTCGACATCTCTTTGTGCAGCATGTGCGTCCCGTACTTGCTTCTGAAAGACTTCTTCTTTTTGAGTATGTGATGCAGAAGAAGAGGCGAGATTTTCCTTAAGCTGCTTGACTTCAGATTCAAGCCTTGCATTGTCATCCGCGATGCTCGTCATCTCCGCGTCATGCTGCTTGCACCATTTATCCCATTCAGCTTTATCATTCTCCAGAGTCAGCATGTTTTCAAGATTCATATGGTTGACTCTCTGGAGTTCATCAACAAGCTTTTGCCATTGTGACATCCTATCAATGTCAAGCTTAACTGCATCAAGATTTCTAAGCATGGCTTGCTTATCAATCGGGACCAAATCCAGGTCAAAACGCACCCCTTTTAAGCACCAGTTCGGAAACCGGCTTTGGAGCGTTGGAGGGCCATCTTTAACCTGATATTGGGGCCTGCTGATGATCGCTTGGATGTCGGTTTTCTTTAAAGAAGGAGAGCCGGCCGGAATATCAAAAGGGATAGGAGCATCAGTCTTCTCAGAAATTACAGACGCGTAACTTGGCTTGGACCGTTTGCTCGATTCGTCAGTAATATGAGTCTTCCCCTTGTCATCATAAGACTTTCGCTTATGGGAATCGTAACTTCTATGAGAAGAATCATATCGATCAGCGTCTCTTCTTCCCTGCTGCTGCTCATAATCCCATTTTTCTTGAGCCTTCCTTTGAGCCCTTTCCTCATCTGTCTCTCTCTGGTCACCAAGATATTTCCTAAAGTCATAAGATCCACGGCCTCCATGGCACTGAAATGAGTCATAGTATGAGCCGGTACGCCACATCGAAGAATCTGAAAACCGAAAAAGAAGTAAAGTTTAGAAATTTCCAGAAAAAGAGGATAAATGCTTATAAGTGCTGAAAAATCCTAAGTGTGTGCGGCGTGCGAACTACGTGCGTCAAACTACAAACCACGCTTTAGTATGGGAACAGAGATGACATGTGTAGAAGGCGTCGAAGTTTGTTTCAAAGAGGAGGTCGCTTCAACGACAGGAGAGTTCGCTTTTGGAATATTATCCTTGAAAAGCTCTTGAGAAGTTATCATTATGTCACTCAATTCATCAAAGGTGTCATCACCATGGTACTCAGCAGAATTCTCCTTTTCAACTTCCACATCGGCTGATTTTTTAGAAATTCGAGGATTTTCTTCCTCTTCAATAATTGGAGCAAGTGTCGGTTTGCTGGACGGTCCCGCATCACCAATAGAAGTAGAACACTTTACTAATGCAATGTCTACAGTTGGCTCCTTTGAAGCCATCTCTTCCATTGAAGCTGGGGCATCTGATGTCTGTGCTAGAAGATTAGAAACTTCACGAGGCTGAGTAAACTGAGAGAGTGTAAAAGACCGAATTGATGTAAAAATTCATCTGTCAATAGAAACTGGATACTTCTTTCCTCAACCGGCACCGCCATAAGCCTCTCAAAAGTCACCTTGTGACCTGGATCTCTAGAAGGAGGAGGAAGTGCTGAAAAGAAAAAAGGCAAAGTTAACACTTGACAACTCGGACTTTGGCAAGTTCGATAGAACAAAAGGAACAGAGACAAGTGATCTTACTTCCTACTCTCCAGATAGCGTAAAACCCTGGGGGACAGCGAACATAGAAAAACTGGCTTAGAAAACTGTGAACACTGTCAGGGAGACCGATGATCAACTTATGGTTTCTAGCACTCCTCACGACTGTGATAGAAGGATGATCTTTGTTTTTAGCAAAAGTGCACAGATAACAAATTTCATCAAAACTTGGGAGACGATCCAGCGTTCTCCTGAATAACACACAAAGTCCCATCAGGATGGCGTATCCATTGGGATGCAGCTGGAAAGGGGAGATAGTTAATCGTAGAAGAAGTGTTCGCAGGAAGTCATTAAAAGGAGGGATAGCTCCATTCTGGCACATTTGTCGATTTACCGCAACAAAACCACGAGGAGGTCTATCAGCATTATCAGGCTTCCCGGGTAGTTGTGCATCTGCTTCGGCAATTCCGAATTGAATACACAACTGGTTAAAGGTTCTGTAGTTCAGAGTGGTCGAGACCCTTTCTGGAGGATCATTCAACGGAACAACAGCTGGAAAAGTCTCTTCAACTTGCTCTATTTCTTCTTGTGGAGAAGACATTCTACACAATCAACTGGATGTTCAAATGTGAAGGTGCACGTTTCTTAAAAAGTGTGAAGTGTTGTGCAAAACTAATGAAAGTAAAAGGCAAGCATAACTGGAATTGAACTAGTTGACAATCAATCGATTACAAAATTTCAGAACTTGTTAATGTTCAAGTGCAGTGTTAATGCAGACAAATCAGTTTCAGTTGACTATTACGATTTTGTTTTAATACTTCACTTGAATTGGTTATTGTACAGCATTTCATTCATATTCATTCAATTTAACTTTTTCTTTATCAACTAATCTGTCATTCGATGTGGGCAGTCAGTGACAGTATATTCGTCCCAGTATTCTGTGAATGTTGTATTAAGCAGGATTGTTAACTTTCAAATTGAAGCAATCTATAAAAAGAAATACATGCAACACAGTTCATAGTTCAACAGTTCGAAGTCCAGGCAAATTTTTAAAGTCATCTGCTAAGTCGCCGAAGACTCAAGTACTAACTCGATGACGACTTAAGAAAGATTCCCTATGGGTCAAGGTCAGCAGTCCCCGAGTCTTAGGTCGGATAAAGAAGCAAAACTCTAGTTCGAGGCAACAAGAAATCCTCCAAGTCCTAACTCGGAAGCGACTCAAAACCTAGGTCACATGAAATTGCTAAGTCGGTTCCGACTTAAATCATGGAAATCACTGGATCGCGTGAAATCACTAAGTCGTGACCGAGTCAGTACCTCAACCAACTTTCTTCCCTAACTCTTAACCCGTTAGCCCAATTACCTCACAGTCAATGACGATCCTCATTCCACCACACCATTGGATCACCCAAGGAGCCAATTCGAATCGAATTAGATTTGCTGCGAATTCGATGTATTACTGCCCTATCACAACTACAACATGGTCGATGGCAATTGAAGGACAATCGAAGGGTTATTCATGATGAATCGCGGCGCCTAAAAAAAATGGAAGTCGAAAATTGGGAGGTTATCAATTCGACAATGGACATGGGTGAACGAAGATCGGATTGACTTACGAAGTATAACAGGAAGATGATCGGCGATTGGATGGTTGGAGTTTATCTCTGAAAGCTCTAAATTACGTCAATGGCTGATTCGATAAGAAGAACAGATGAGGAGGAGGAAGAAGGATTCAACTATTTATACGCTGGAAGGTGAGTCGACTTACATGGTGTACGACCTAAGACTTATGTTAAGTCGCTTCCGACCTAACCAAAAAGCAAGTTAAGAAAATCGAAGTATATGACCTACGACCTAGGCACACACTTCGAGGGGCAAATGTTAATCCTCTTATTCGCGACTTAACAGGAGACGAGTTAAGGAAGAGTCCGACCTAACAGCGTACGAGTTAAAGTAGTCTCTGACCTAAGCACGTACGACTTATAAAGTGTGCCGACTCAACAGGTCACGACTTAAAGCAGCATACGACCTAAGCTACAGGTCCGACCTAACAGCGTACGACTTAAGATAATCTACCACTTAAGAGCTAAGACCAACTTAAGTAGGTTACCGACCTAAGAAATGCTCCGGGTTATGGAATGCTCCGAGTTAAGGAATGTTCCGAGTTAGGGAATGCTCCGAGTTAAGGAGGGCTACCGACCTAACAGTGTACGAGTTAAAGTGTTCCGACTCAAAAAGTCTACGACTTAAGGCTGTTGCCAACTTGATGACTTAAGGATCTCCGACCTACAACTTATGGTAAGTCGCTGCCGACCTATAACTTGCAGTTAAATAGCTCGTATTCAGGAGTAACTAAAAGACAAGAGCTCCTATCTCGTCGCCGACCTAAGACCTACGACTTGCTATAAGTCGGCTCCGACCTAGGACTTGAGGAACAGAATCTCACCCAGATTTTTCCCTATAAATAGACCACCACTTCCAACATGAAGGGGACTTTTTGCGAATCATTTCAGAAACGTCGTTACTCTGCCGAACTCTCAACTCATTCAACAATCGAAGATCTCCAAACAATCGAGACACTACAACAAGCTTCGAGAGAAATCTCTTACATCCAACACGGATTCATCGAGTTTTATCATCGAAGTTTGAGCTAGCAGTCGAGATTGTCTTTGTGATCAAATTGTATTGATTTCATAAGTGAATTGTATTGATTTGTAATCGGATTCAGTAATAAAGAGATTCAAAGTGGACGTAGGCTCGATCTCGAGCCGAACCACTATAAACTGCTGTCTTTTACTGCTTTACTGCTTAATTTCTGTTCCCGTCACACAGGTGGTGCTTTCACAATTCCATTACACACACCGGGTGTTAGCGTTCCTATTTCAGCATTAACAAATTGGATTGGATTAGAAATAATATCGAATTGAAGTAAATATAAATTTTGAGTTGTGGACTAAGTATATAAGCATAAGGTATAAATTTTGAATGGAATAAAATGCAAGGGAAAAGAATTATGGAATGGTGAAAAATAAGTTATATAGCTTATAAAAATTAAAACTAATGGAATAAAAGTATATTTAAGCTATAAAGTGATGAGTAATCTTGAGTTAAAAATAAAATATGGATATACTCAAGTAGAAAATTCTGGAAATGTGAGAAATAAGTTGTGTAACTTGTAAATTGGGAAGGTGGGATAGAAAAACCGAAAATAAAAATGGTTTGATATTTTGGTGAAGGAAATAAAATCCAAACTTGAATTGTAAAATGAGTTTGAACTCAAGTAAAATAAATAAAGTGAATTTTGGAAATAAAAATTAGATGTTGAATACAAAAATGGAACTTAAGTTGGTCGAATAGATTGGATTGTGGATTGGAAATGGAATTGAATATGGAACTTTAGTTATAAATAATAAAATTCGACTAAATGGTCAGCGAATCAAATAGAATTGAAAATATGTCAAATAAAATGGAAATAGTTTGAAATGGTGATAACTTAAGTTATAAATAAATTCAATGTGAGTGTAAATAAATGGAATATGGCCTTGATATTATTTAAATGAATCCAAGAATAAATTTGAGTATGGAATTAAAATTTGAAGTGGATTAATGAATGAACTAATAAAATTAATTAGTAAATTGAATGGAATTTGATTGAAAGAGAATCAACCTAAAATTTGAAATGGAATTTGATGGCAATGGAATTAAACTTAAATTATAAAGTTGAATTAATTGGAAATAAATGATTTAACTTAAGTCAATAATTTTGGATTGAAGCTTGACTCCAATAAATTTGTGAAATGGTTATTTAATTAACATGGAATGTTTTCGAGCTTAATAAAATGGATTTGAATGTAATGAAAGTAGATATGAATGGAATATAACTGAATTGATTGTGAACAAATCTGAAATGGAATAACATTGAATATAAATTGATTCGGAATCAATTTAAAATAGCTTTAAGCTTAAATAGGTATTTTATTAAATGGATATTCCTGAATTGCATGAAAGTATCGTCGTTTGACGTAAACTAAGGTAAATAAAATTCTATAAATAAATAGAATGTGAATAAATTGATTTGTAATCAATTTGGAATGGATATGGGTTTGTTTGATATAAAATGAATTGGATTCAAATAAATTTGGTTGTAAATCATTTTGGATTGAATGAAATGATATATGGATCGATGGAAAGTAATTAAATAAGTATCAGAACCTTATAATTGCTTATGATTATATGTTAGAACGCATTGTTTATGAAATTTATGTGTTTAACTAGTTAAATGAATGAAATGTTAGTAAATTTTCATGCTTTGGTACTTACGTGGTTTAAATTGGGTAAGTACAAGTACCAGGATGCTATTGGGCTAGAGTTGGGTTGCATAATGTCATTTAATATAAGCTCGCCCGCTTGAAACGTTAAATAAAGGTACGTTTTCGGATTAAATATCGCAAAATATATAAATGTTGATATATATCTTATTTTTCGACCATGTAGATCGATGTATATATTTTTATCTCTCTTGTCATATTGCAAAAGGCTCTCCGTACAAAGGAGACTCTACAAAAAAAATTCGGAAATTTAGGGTGTAAGAAAAAATTTCAAAATTTTTGGAAATTTTTTGTTAACGACAATTTGATTTCGAATTGTAATCGGAATAAAGGGTTTTGGAATTAGAATTGAAAAATAATTGTTTTGGTTGGAACTAAAAGATTAGAAAAGTGAAATTTCGAGCTTTCATTAAGTGGGTTTTGAATAAGTTAATGGGTTTGGAACATTTTTCTACCTTAGCAATTTCGGGGACGAAATTATTTTAAGGAGGGAGGAATGTAACGACCCAGATTTTTTAATGTTTAATTTTGGATATTTAAATGGTTTTAAAACATTGGATTTGGAATTTTAATTTGGTTAGTAAGATTTTAAAACTGAAAATTTCAAGCGATTTCATAAATTTTGGAAATCATCGATTTAATCGACGCGTTAAAATAGCGATCTGGGGCTCAGTCTCGGAATTCGATGAAACAAATCCCATTGGATCTGTGATAGTGTATTATTATCGGATATCAAATTTCGTAGCGTTTGGATTTATCGTTGGGTCGTACGTGATAGAAATGCGTTGAATTTAATATCGAAAATCTATTACTTAAATAGGAAAAGAGAAACAACATCATTTATATGATGCCACCTGTCCTCTTTTATCTGCACTATACCTTTTTTTAATCGGTAATCAACTCCTTCTCCCCACCCGTCAGTTTTATTACCAGATTATTCCCAGAAAGCTATCGGTTTTTCTTCTCCCATCCACAATTCTTCTCCATCCGACTGCTCTTACCCAAACCTGTCCACAACGGTAATGCTCTGCGGTTGCTTCAGTCCCGTAGTCGATTTGGGGACTTAAGTGCAAATAGGTCAGTACTTTGTTACTTTTTTTTACTCTAATTAGGGATTTCAAATTCAGTCGAACGCAGTTGACATGATATGAGGTAGAACAATATTTGATTCTTTATATTCCATAATGACTACATAAATGTTTATCATAACTTCTTTTCTTCCATTTTATGGCTATACTCACTATAGTTGAACTGGATTTTCGTTTACGTGGAGAGTTGAACGCAGTTGACAAAATATGGGGTAGAACCGTATTTGATTCATTATATTCCTAAAAAAGCCTAAATTTTCATCTGAACTTCTTTTCATCCAGTTTATGGGTGTACTGACGGTTTTTAAGGAGAAGGTAATGGAAAGGATAACAGACTACAAATCAGTATCCATTTACTAATTAATATTATGGTACGATAGAGATACTATTGGGTAACTTTGGTTTTGCAGCAACATAGTTTGATTTTATGTCTGTTTTGTATACTCCTACAACAACCTAGAGTTATGTTGTCACTACATGCAAAGGTGCATGTAAGAGCATCAGTCACTAAAAATTTGGAAAATAGGCACATATAATTGTAATGCTGGCACTATGGTACCAAATTTAGTAGTTAATGTTAACCCTTGAATTGTGTTTCACTTGAAGTAACTATGATTACTTTTCTTCATACATTTCTATACAAAACCTAACCAAAATTAGTGTTAAGTTAAAGAGTTGTTGTTTTTATATCTAAATGTAGGACTAAGGCAGTGTTTTAGAATTTGAAAATATAGACCATTAGTACGGTGGAATAATTTGTGTTCACACATACTTAATTGTTATTTTATCCTACCTAGAGTAAAGTATATAACATGCTCGCATAACATCTCTGCGTATGAACAACTGAATTCGCAAGTCATAACCAGTTACTTTTTAAATTAACGTATAGTGCCATGTTTTGCTTAATTTAGCATGGTTTGATATATTTATTATGATTGGATACTTAGATTTTATCATTTCATGTAGCTATGGAAATCATTTCCAGTCGTACCTCACAATGTTAAAGACGTAAAGAGAGGTTGTGAGCTTTATTGCCATAATTTTTTTGATGAAGTAAAATGCTTAAATACAAGTATCTACTATGATATTTCTTGATAAATCCGATGCTTTTAAAATAAATATGGTGGAAAGAATGCACAAGACACACTATGTAACAACCCGGGATTTGCATTACCAATTAATAAATAAAAGTTAGGAATTTTATTTATTTTAATAAAGCATAAAAGGATTTGGAATAACAAAATTTATTTGAAAAAGGCTATTTTAATTAAATGGGAAATATGAGATTTAAAATGAGGATAAAATGTTATTTTTGGAAAGTTAAATATTTTAAGAGAAATTTTAAAACGGGTTTGGGTAAGAAAAAAATGAGTTTTATAAACATATATGAACACTTTGATATGTACATATTTTTGACTCACATGTGTGGGCAGTGGCTTTGTACCCACTTATAGTATTTGGATCTGTATTGACGATGTATTGTTCTAGGATTTTATATATGTTATGTGATTCTGTTCTATGATGTTTTATCATTTATTACTATGCTTGTTCTGATAGGTCTTTAGCCATTGTAATTTCGTTATGAATATTTATTGAATATGTCGAACCACTTGAAAAAAAATATATAGATACCATCCTTTCGACGTATTCAGTAGATAGTTATAGCTTGATTACAAATGGTCGCTTCCACTATACTCTATTCTCCGCTTTAACAGACAGTATTACTCCCGTAATACTCTTTGTTACAGTGGGTCTCAGAGTGGGGCGTTACAGCTTGGTATCAGAGCTGGTTTCAGGAATAAGCATAATAAACACAGAACAAATACACTTAGTACAATACATTTTAATTAGATCCGAATTAAATCAAATCCCTTCCTTATGTTATTGATAGATAAGTTAGGAATATGTATAGGAATCCGTTATATTCCGTAGTATTCCTTAATTAATTATCTATCATTGAATCATGTCTAAATCTAATTCTCGTTTTACTTTCAGTATGTCTAGAAGGGGAAGAGGGAGAACCACACGTCAGACCAGTGCTGTTGGGCAGTCCAGCAACACTCATCCAGAGGGCGTGTTCATGACCACCGACCAGATCATGGAGCTGGTTCGGAACTCCCAGTCTCATTCTCAGTCTCCAGCCCCAGTTGCTGATGCTCCGCGCAAGTCAGCTTTTGCGCGTCTCTACAGTGATTTTACTCATCTCGGAGGGAAGCCGTTCAGTGGCTCCGAGACTGTCTTAGAGGTCCAGGCTTGGATTCGGGTATGCGAGCGCATTTTCACTCGTATGGATATCCCGGATCATGACCGTGTTCTTATTGCTTCCAGACAGCTTCTGAGTCGTGCCCTGGATTGGTACGAACTCCTTATTGCCGAGATCGATGAGACCACACTTACTTGGGCTCAGTTTCGTGAGAGATTTGAGCTCAAATTCATCCCAGAGTCAAAGAAGAACTCCCTTGCTCGCCACTTTCTTGATCTCAAGCAGGGGAAGTCCTCTGTATCCGATTATGTCTCTTCCTTCGAGGCCCTGTCCAAGTACGGCCTTGAGTTTATTGCTACTCCTTATAAGAGGAACCTCAAATTTGTTGAGGGCTTGAAGAAATATCTGAAGAGGCAGCTTATGCTACAGCATGAGCTCTCATTTGAGAAGCTAGTCGATGCAGCCCTACATCTTGAGACAGTCGAGATGGAGCATAGTGATAATGGTGGTGTGGGTTCTACAAACCCCACCAAGAAGAGGTTTCCTCCTGGCTAGTCTGGCTCTTCTTTTCATCACAAGAAGAAGAAGAAAGCGATCAGCTCTAGTTCTCAGCCTCAAACTCAGCATCAGACTCAGCCTCAGATTCAGTCACATCCTAGTGGAACACGTCCTGTGAAGAAGTGTTTCAACTGCGGATCACCAGACCATATGATCAGAGTGTGCCCCAAACCTCTCTTATGCACCTTCTGCAAGAGGGAAGGTCACAGGCTCGTTAATTGTCCAGTTGCTCCTGCTAGTGCCAAGCCCGGCAAGCTTAACGCCGCCAAGGCTTCTACCACTTCTGCTCAGCCTAAAGGTACACATCCTTCCGTTCTTGAAGGCTCTATTTTATTTCATGGTAGATCTATTAGAGTTCTTTTTTGATACGGGTGCCTCTCACTCATTCGTATCAAAGGAGCTAGTAGATGCTTTATCCTTGGATGTTACTTGTCTGGTTTCTTCACTAAGGATTGTGAATCCCATTGGTGGATCCACGACCCTTAGCTTGCTCTGTGAGAATATAGATATTGATTTTTGTGGCTTTTCTTTCCGTGCGAATCTCCACGTTATGGGGTATCTGGGCTTTGATATGATCCTTGGCATGGATTGGCTCGTTCAGCACGACGCCAAAATTATTTGTTCGGAGCAGATATTATTCATTCATCACCTTGACTTGTCCTCTCCGTTAGCTATTGTTCTTCAAGATGTTGGGCTTTCTGATGTTACTTTATTTTCTCTAGATTCACAAGATGATGAGGTAATATCTCGTATTCCAGTTGTTCGGGATTTCCCCGATATCTTCGAGCCAGTATCTAGTTTACCACAGAAGCGAGCTATTGAGTTCCGCATCGATCTCATCCCAGGCTCTCATCCAGTTGGGCGTTCTCCTACGAGAATGTCTACTAAGGAGAATGAGGAACTCAGGAAGCAGTTAGTTGAGCTTGAAGCGAAGCAGTTCATCCGATCCAGTTCTTCGCCATGGGGTGCTGCTGTGGTCTTCGTTAAGAAGGCTGATGGCTCTCTTAGACTTTGCATTGACTATCGCAAGCTCAATGAGTTGAACATCAGAAATCGCTACCCACTTCCTCGGATAGACGACATGTTTGACCAATTGAGCGGTGTGAAGGTCTTCTCTCAGCTCGACCTTGCCACCGGATTCCATCAGCTACGAGTCGCAGAAGACAGCATTCCTCTTACAGCATTTTGCACTCGTTATGGTTCTTTTGAGTGGTTGGTCATGCCATTCGGCTTGACGAACGCTCCGGCTTTCTTCGTCGATCTCCTGAATCGAGTATTCCGGGAATACATCGATAGATTCGTTCTGGTTTTCATCGACGATATTCTTGTTTATTCTAGATCCGAGGCAGAGCATGCTCATCATCTGCGGATCGTGTTGGATACTCTTCGTCAGCATCAGCTTAGGGCCAAGCTCTCCAAGTGCCATTTCTGGGAGAGCAAGGTCAAGTTCTTGGGTCATATTGTTTCTTCTGAGGGTATTTTTGTTGATCCTGTCAAGATTGAAGCTATTCAGAATTGGAAGCAGCCTGAGAACGTTCATGATATTCGCAGCTTCCTTGGTCTGGCAGGTTATTACCATTGATTTATCAAGGATTTCTCTCCTGTTGCACTTCCCCTCACGACTCTGACTCATAAGGGGGTTCGTTTTATTTGGTTTGATAAGTGTGAAGTTTCTTTTCAGCGATTGAAGGAACTTCTCACTCATGCTCCTATCCTTGTGGTTCCTGAGAGTAACCAGGATCTTGTTGTTTACACCGACGCTTGTGGTAGCGGCCTCGGTGCTGTGCTTATGCAGAAGGATCGGGTAGTTGCTTATGCTTCTAGGCAGCTACGTCCGAATGAGGTTCGCTATCCGACTCATGATCTTGAGTTGGCAGCTATCGTCTTTGCTTTGAAGACGTGGCGTCACTTTCTATTAGGCGAACGCTTCACTCTTTACACCGATCACAAGTCTCTGAAGTATCTTTTCAGCCAGAGAGATCTCAACATGAGGTAGCAGCGATGGCTTGAGTTTCTCGCCTCATACGATTTAGATATTCAGTATACCCCTGGCAAGGGAAATCGTGTTGGAGATGCGCTCAGTCGCAAACACTCGGCAGTTGTTTCTATGATGATTGCCGAGTGGAATGTCCTTGATACTCTATCTTTATGTGATATTAGAGATCGAGCTCCATTTTCTGATGCTCCTGTCTTATTATCCAGCTTGGAAGCTCGTCCCATCTTGTTGGATCGCATTGCCCATGCTCAGCGGTAGGATCCAGACATATTGCATTTCCTTCATCTTCTTGAGTCAGGATCCAGTGATGAGACATTGCTGAACTATTCTATTGATTTTCATCGGTTTCTTTGGAGGAAGAACCGTATTGTTGTGCCATCTGATTCATTTCTTAGGCGTGACATTCTAGACGAGTGTCATCGCACTAAGTACACTATACATCCCGGGTCGAGTAAGATGTATGCCGACATGTGTCGCCTATTTTATTGGGAGGGCATGAAGAGTGATGTTGCAAGTTATGTAATCCGTTGCATGACTTGTCAACAGATCAAAGCTGAGCATCAACGTCCATCTGGTCTTCTTCAGCCGCTAAAGATTCCATTGTGGAAATGGGATCAGATATCCATGGATTTTATTGACGGTCTGCCTCGATCGAGGTCAGGCCATACTTCTATTTGGGTCATCGTCAATCGCTTGACCAAATCAGCTCATTTCATTCCTATTAAGTCCAGTCGGACTGCTCCTCAGCTTGCCAAGCTATATGTGAAGGAAGTCGTTCGACTTCATGGCATTCCTAGCTCTATCGTCTGTGATCGAGATACTATCTTTACTAGTCACTTCTGGAAGTTCCTACAGTCAACTTTGGGCTCAAAGCTGAATCTCTCGACTGCTTATCATCCTCAGACCGACGGTCAGACGGAGAGGGTGAATCGTGTTTTAGAGGATCTTTTGCGCTGTTGTATTCTGGATTTCGGAGGTAGTTGGGAGGATCACTTACCGCTTGTAGAGTTCTCCTACAACAACAGCTTTCAGTCTATTATCGGCATGGCACCTTTTGAGGCTCTCTACGGAAGGCCATGTCGCTCTCCTGCTTGTTGGTTAGAATCCGGCGAGAAGCTTATTCTTGGTCCAGATTTAGTTCGAGAAACTTCTTAGAAGATCGTGCTTATCCGTCAGAGAATGAAAGAGGCACAGGACCGCCAGAAATCCTACGCGGACAACCGTAGGAAGCCTCTTGAGTTCTCCATTGGCGATTCTGTCTTTATTCGGGTCTCTCCCATGAACGGGGTTGTGCGTTTCAGCTCTATAGGGAAGTTGGCTCCTCGCTATGTTGGACCATTTCCTATTACGGAACGCATCGGCCCCGTTGCTTATCGTGTGGCTCTTCCTGCTCACTTCTCTGGAATACACGACGTGTTCCATGTTTCCCAGCTTCACATGTGTGTCCGCGATCCTGATTCTATCATTGAGCCGCATGTTGTGCCTGATTTAGAGATCTTACCTGATTTATCTTTGGAGCAGCAACCTCTTCGTGTGCTTGATTCGGAGGTTAGACACCTTCGCAACAAAGAGGTTCCACTCGTGAAGATTCAATGGTCACCGAATCCTAAGGACTGCACTTGGGAGACCAGAGAATCTATCGAACGCTCTTATCCTGGCTTTCTCCCATCTTCTTCTGTAGGTGAGAATTCTCTATTTTATCTCTATCACTTCTTTTGTGGATTTGACGTTATAGACGACATCTATCTTAAGGAATTGCGGGGACGCAAAGGCGGAGTCTGTAACAACCCGGGATTTGCATTACCAATTAATAAATAAAAGTTAGGATTTTTATTTATTTTAATGAAGCATAAAAGGATTTGGAATAACAAAATTTATTTGAAAAAGGCTATTTTAATTAAATGGGAAATATGGGATTTAAAATGAGGATAAAATGTTATTTTTGGAAAGTTAAATATTTTAAGAGAAATTTTAAAACGGGTTTGGGTAAGAAAAAAATGAGTTTTATAAACATATATGAACACTTAGACTAATTTTTGGAAACATGTAAATAACTCTCTTCTTATTGGGTTACTAAACCTAGCCCAATAACCCACCCTAAACCTCCTCTATAAATTATCTCAAACTCTCCTAACCTCATTCATTCATCCCTAATCAAAACCCTAATCATTTCCTAAAGCTTTCTTAACAAAAATGGCCTCTATCTTCATCTCCTTCTAGTTTTAGCTTATGCAAGTCATTCTATGCAAAGGTAATGCAAATACCCACCCCAAATCCGTTTTTATATCTCTCTAATTTCTGAAATTTAATTGGTAACACATGTTTTATGTGTTTTTTTGATCTTATAGCCTCCTAATCATCTTTTGCTAACTTGGGTTGATGTTATAGTGGTCTTTGTTGCTTTCTAGAGAGGTATATTGCTAAAAACCTCTTCTAATATGTGTTTAATCATCTTTTGATTTCAGTAATCATTTAGTAACACATGTTTATTATGTAACATGTGAATCATAGCTCTTTAATCATCTTTGCTTTCATTTTGGGGTGTGCACATAAGGTGCTTGTGATATTGCTTCCTAAGGTAATGCTAAGCTTTGGCTCTTTGTTTCCTTTAATATAGTGTAGTAAGCATTATAGGGTAGTTAGTGATTGATATTGGTGAACTGGGGCTCAGTCTCGGAATTCGATGAAACAAATCCCATTGGATCTGTGATAGTGTATTATTATCGGATATCAAATTTCGTAGCGTTTGGAGTTATCGTTGGGTCGTACGTGATCTGGGGCTCAGTCTCGGAATTCGATGAAACAAATCCCATTGGATCTGTGATAGTGTATCATTATCAGATATCAAATTTCGTAGCGTTTGGAGTTATCGTTGGGTCGTACGTGATATAAACTCATCGAATTCCGAAATTTGATCATCTTTGCTTTCATTTTGGGGTGTGCACATAAGGTGCTTGTGATATTGCTTCCTAAGTTAATGCTAAGCTTTGGCTCTTTGTTTCCTTTAATATAGTGTAGTAAGCATTATAGGGTAGTTAGTGATTGATCTGACATATCCAATACAAACTCAAAGCTACTAAACAGCAGTTGTATGGCCTTTGGAAACAAATATAAAGTAAGCATAACACAAATCAGTCACATATATTCATATCACTAAGGTGGAAACAGATATGAATATAACACATAGAAGTGAACATCAACGTAGTGGTCATACAAGATACACTACATCACAAAAGAATAAATACAAGTGTTAGACAAAAGAATATGTATACATCAAGGAGTCTCTATCTCGAATGTATAAAAACAAAACTACTAAGTTAAAGTAGTTGGCCAAAAGTCAGAAGCTAATCCTTGCTAAGAAGTCAAGTGGAAGCACCTGAAACACCTCAGTCTAACCCGAGTATTATTTAAGAAGAAAAATAATAAACGTATCAGTCTAGCTATAATTATCATGTAAGATGAGATTGGATAAGAGATATGACAAATATATATATATATATATATATATGATAACAACAAAAATCATACAATACCTCAAATTTTCTCAAACACCAAAAGAATGTCATATTCTTTATTTTATTCACCAAGTGATAAATATTGATAAAGCTTATCTAAGCAAATCACAAATATTGGTGAAACACAAATTCCAGAAATCATCAATTAGAAATCCAGAAATCACAAAATGGGGGAGGCCTATCATAAACGGGAGCATGAAAACTCACCAACACGTGTATCACAAACGGGACACTATCCCATGGGTCGCTAACCCATAAAGCCGGTGCAACGACGTAGTACAACGATACGCCCTAGGAACCTGAAACTCAAATAAGCCGGAACAACGATGTACTACAACGATACGCCCGATGAACCGAACTCCATAAAACCCATAGGTCACTAGCCTATATAAAAAATGAGGCGAAGCTCAACAGAACGGGGTACTGTTCCCCACGCGGACAATGAGACATCACATATTGCTAGTCTAAACCTCAAAATAATCATCATAGATCAATAAGTGTAAATTACATCAAGCTAGTAAATAGATGAGCTTAGCTTCATGTCCCATAACCACCGGCTTAACTTAAATATTTACGAACAAATTGTATATTTCCACTCGAAAATTGTCACGAGATTTCAATCGAACAAGTCTAAGAATTAACCAATGAAGTAAACGCAAGCGTTTCATACACTTGTTTTGCTAAGCCGTTTAATTGGATTTCTCATATGAATGAGGTAAAGGTTTGTATATACTAATAGATTTGAAAATGGTTTTAAAAACAGGCTTTGTATTAAAAGAAATGTTGAAATCATTTTTGTGAAAGAGTTTGAATATTTACTACTAGTATAAAAACCATTGTATTTTAAAGTGAAAAATCACAGAAATGATTGTAAAAAAAACTATCACCAAAAATCCACATTCGACGACGTGAATTAAAACCATAAAAATCAATATCAATCCATCGAATGGTTACCTCCAAAAATCCAGAAAAGAAGTCATCAAAGTCGATAATAAATGACAATAAGTAACCGGATCAATAAAAATCGATAAAAATTGGAAATCCACTCAAAAATAGGCAAATAGGCAAAATTCAACAGGACCAGACGTCTGATTAGTATGGCCAGACGTCTGACCCGGGGTTCCGAAGATTTCATATTTTTTTATCCTTTTCTTTTTTATTCCCTGAAGCCTACAAGACATCTGGAATGGCTTAACCAGATGTGTGGTTGTGGGCTCTGCCATTTTATTTTTCTGCCGTATCTTTTTTATTCTTCTGGTGCCCTAACCAGACGTTTGAAATTACCATCCAGACGTCTGGTTTGTTCCGTTGGGCAACAATTTACCAAGCCCAAAGAGGGCAAATCCAAACCGGAAGCGATCGAACGAAGGATGGAGGCTAGGGAATTATGTCAAGCGACAACCCTGCACTATAGGCTCTTCGATACACCCCAAATAACATGTCCAAACATCCAAGTTAAGATCTTTAAAGATTTTTGACTTCAAAACCAAAATTGGAAAATTCACCAAACCAGTTCAAATCAAAAGCAATTAAACATGAAATAGATGTTAGGAATTTACACCTAACAACAATGAAAGCTATAGACATAGATGTGAGTTCAAGAACTCACCTTTAAATTCAAAAACAAGAATTTGGAAGCTCTAAAACAGGGAAAGATAAACTCCACTTCATTCACAACTCTAGAAGCTCCAATCTATGATCATACGCCAATATTTCCTGAGTTAGGTTATAGGAAATTATGAAAATTGGAGAGGGATTGAGATGGAGAAGATGAAGAGGATGCTTGTTAACGCTAAAAAGTGAACGCTAACACCCGGTGTGTGTAATAGAATCGTGAAAGCACCACCCGTGTGACGGGAACAGAATTTAAGCAGTAAATTGGCAGAAAAGCAGTAAAAGACAACAATTTATAGTGGTTCGGCATTAGATTAAGCCTACGTCCACTTTGAATCTCTTTATTACTGAATTCGGTTACAAATCGATACAAATCTCTTATCAAAACAGTACAACTTGATCAAAAGAAACAATCTTGACTACTAGCTCAATCTTCGTCGATGAAATTCGATGAATCCATGTTGGATGTAGGGAATTATCTCTTGAAGATTGTTGTAGCATCTTGAATGTTTGAGGATCTTTGATTGCTGGATGAATGGAGACTTCGACAGAGTAACGGCGCTTGAAGAAATGATTTGGCAAAAGTCCTCTTCATGTTGGAAGTGGTGGCCTATTTATAGGAGCTGATTTCTGAGCAGAAAATTCGCCTAAGTCTTAGGTCGCGTACGACCTTAGTTAAGTCGTAGGTCGCGAGCGACCTAAGCTAGGTCGCAGTCTCCTTGCGGCTTAAGAGATTAGCTGGTGAAGCAGTACTTGGCTTTATTTGATCAAGTGGTAGGTCGCAGGCGAGTTAAGGAATAGCTGTGGGAGCTCTAGGTCGTTGAAGCCCTAGCTTGTTAGCCTCTTAGGTCGTAGGTCCCTTAGGTCGCAAAACTTTCCTGTAGTTAGGTCGCAAACCTTTCTTAAGTCCTTAGGTCGCAAACTTCTCCCAAGTCCTTAGGTCGCAAGGTCTTCTGTTGTTAGGTCGCAAACCTTTCCGTTCTTAGGTCGCGAAGCTCTCTGCTGTTAGGTCGCAAACCTTTCCGTTCTTAGGTCGCGAAGCTCTCTGCTGTTAGGTCGCAAACCTTTCCGTTCTTAGGTCGCGAAGCTCTTCTGTTCTTAGGTCGTAAGCCTTCTGCTGTTAGGTCGCAAACCTTTCCGTTCTTAGGTCGCGAAGCTCTTCTGTTCTTAGGTCGTAAGCCTTCTGCTGTTAGGTCGCAAAGCTTCCTGTTCTTAGGTCGCAAGCCCCTCTTAGGTCGCTAAGTTCTAGGTCGCTGAGATAATGGAATTAACATTTGCCCCTCGAGGCATATGACTATGCCATAGGTCGTATGCTTCGACTCAACCCTGCTAAGTCGCGAACGACCTAGAACTTGCACGCCTGTTCGCCTCCCATTCTCAGTTTCATATAAATTGGTTAGGTCGCACCTTCTTCCTCACCTTACTGTTCTGAGCCTCCATCGCCATTAACGATTTTTCGAGCTTCCAAAGACAAACTCGACTCATTCAATTGACGATTCTTTCTCACCAATCATAATCCGTAAGTGGATCGACCTTTATTCGTCCATAGTCACTGCTTTGATCACGAATCGTTGTTACTTGTCCTAAGCCTAATTTCATGCATCATGCTTTCTGTACGGTAGTTTCAATTGACTTTGTTTGTCATTTGACGTGTCGGGGTGATTTGCGATCATACGAAAGCTTTTACTACGGATCTGTAGGGTTTGCCATTGATTTGCTAGTTAATCGGTGGTACGTTGAGGTAGGATGAAGGGGAAGATGAACTCTTTTTGAACTGGCGGTATTGGGTTATTGGACCCAATGTGATGTTGCTTGGAGAGGAAGTCAACAACCTATCAGATTTGAATGACCTAAGAGTTAGGTCGCGTGGGAACGCTTAGCGACTTAAGCCTTTGCGATCTGACAACATTTGCGACCTAGAGAATCTCCAACCTAAAAACAATTGTGCACGACCTAGGACTTAAAGAAAATTGCCTCATCTTAATCCATTCAACTGCAACGTGCGACTTATAGAAAGCTTGACCCATGATAGGTCGCTGAACGACCTAATACTTAGACAATTTTTCACAGCCCTGAACTTTTAACCTGAACAACTCAGCATAAGAACGCTGCAACCTTTGTTAGGTCGTAAGCGACCTAACACTTAGAATTTTTGAGCAGAACTTGACTGATTTTCTGAATTTGAATTGTTTTGGACTTTGTAATTCTTTTCAGATTGCCTCAACTTTAATGCTGATAACCTGTTTAGAAGCAACATTCACAGAAAACTGGGACGAATATACTGCTATTGATTGCCCACATCAAACAACAGATTAGTTGACAAAGAATATCAAACTTAAATGAACTTCGTGAATGAAATGCTGTGAACTAACAAATCTAAGTGAAGTATTAAAGAAAAATTGAAATGATCAACTAAAGCTGATTTATTTGCATCAACACAACACTATTCTTGGACTTAAGATATCAAGCCCTGGAACTTTATAATCGACAAGTATCAATTAGTTTAGTTTTATTTACATTTGCTTGTTATTGTATTAGTTTTGCACAACACTTCACTCTTTTTAGGAAACGTGCACCTTAATATTTGATCGTCCATTTCCTTGTGTAGAATGGAATCTCAACAGGAAGACTTGGAAATAGCCGGAGAAGCTTTTCCAATTGCTACTCCACTAAACGACCCTCCGGAAAGGACTCCTACCACTCTGAGTCATAAAGTCTTCCGACAATTGTGCATCCAATTTGGCATTGCCGAAGCAGATGCTTTACTTCCTGGGTCAAGCGACACTGCTGACAGGCCGCCTCTTGGCTTTGTTGCCGTGAACCGTCAGATGTGTTTGAGTGGAGCCATTCCCCCATTTAACGATTGTCTTCGAGAACTTCTCCTTCGGCTAACTATTTCTCCCTTTCAACTACACCCTAATGGATACTCCATCCTGCTGGGATTGTGTGTGCTTTTTAGGAGAACGTTGGACCGTTTTCCCACTTTTGACGAAATTCGCTTCTTGTGTACATTTGCAAAGAACAAAGACCACCCCTATATCATACTTGTGAGGAGTGCCAGGAACCGTAAACTAATTCTGGACTTGCCCGAAAGTGCCCATGGATTCTTGACTCAATTCTTTTACGTTCGCTGTCCTACGGGATTTTATGCCATCTGGAGAGTCGGAAGTAAGATTGCCTTTTACCAATTCGTTTTCTAGATTTTTCAGAATTCGAACCGTCAAATGCTTAATTCCATTCTTTCTTTTTGCAGCACTTCCTTCTCTTCTTCGAGATACCAGCCGCAAGTCGATTTTAGATACTTTGAGTGCCGTTGATGCTGAAGAGAGGAGTGCCAAATTCTTGATGAAAGATGAATTTCTGCACCAGTTTGGTCTTTTACATCCTTCTAGATCGACTCAGATTCATGAAATTTCTAGTTCTGATGCGGAAACGTTAGTTGCTTTGGGCTCTCAAGCAGAAGCCTCGAATGCCCCAACTTCTGTAGAAGAAATCGCATCAAAAGCACCCGTCGTAGAGGCTGCTTTGATAAAATGTTCCGCATCCATCGATGTTGTAGGGTCAGTCAGCAAGTCGGCACTTGCCCCAATTATTGAGGAGGAAAAGAATCCTCGAGTTTCTGAGAAATCAATTGATATGGAAGTTGAAAAAGAGAAGTCTGCTGAGCTCCAGGGTGATGACACTTTTGATGGCTTGAGCGATATCATGATAACTTCTCAAGAGCTTTTCGGGGATAATAATCCAAAAGTGACTTCTCCCGTTGTTGAAGCGACTTCCACCCTAAAACAAACCCTGACGCCTACTACGCCAGTCGTCTCTGTTTCCACACTAAAGCGTGGTCTGTAGTTTGACGCATGTAGCTTGCACGCCGCACACACTTAGGATTTTTCAGCACTTATAAGCATTTATCCTCTTTTTCTGGAAATTTCTAAACTTTACTTCTTTTCCGTTTTTCAGATTCTCCGATGGGACGTTCCGGCTCATACTACGACAACTTTCGGCGCTACGGAGGGCGTGATTCTTACGATTATGGACGTTATCTTCCCTCCCGCAAAGAATCTGACGAAGAGCGTGCAGCTAGAAAAGCTCAAGAAAGGCGTGCTTACGAAGAGCAGCAAAGAAGGAGAGACGATGACTCTCATAAAAGAAAATATCATGATGACAAAGGGAAGAAGCATGCTACCGATGACCCAAGTAAACGGGTTAAACTTGATGAGAAGGACGCGTCTGAAATTTCTGAGAAAACTGACGCTCCTATCCCTTCTGATACTCCGGCCGGCTCTCCTCCTCTAAAGAAGTCTGATATTCAATCAATCATTAACAGGCCACAATATCAAGTTAAAGACGGCCCTCCAACGCTTCAGAGCCGATTTCCAAATTGGTGCCTAAAAGGAGTGCGCTTTGATTTGGATTTGGTTCCGATTGATAAGCAAGACATGCTTAAAAGTCTTGACGCGGTCAGGCTTAATATCGAGAGGATGTCGCAATGGCAGAAACTTGTCGACGAACTTCAGAGGGTCAACCACATAAATCTTGAGGCGATGATGACCATGGAGAATGATAAATCAGAATGGGACAAATGGTGTAAGCAACATGATGCGGAGATGACAAGCATTGCAGATGACAATGCAAAGCTTGCATCTGAAGTCAAGCGACTAAAGGAAGATCTGGCCTCATCTTCTGCATCGCACACTCAAAAGGAAGAAGTCTTTCAGAAGCAAGTGCGGGATGCACATGCTGCGCAAAGGGATGCCGAAATGAAGCTTGCAGCTGAGCAGCACATTACTGAGAAATATCGCACAGAAAATACTGAGCTGCGGGGAACAATTGTGTCCCAAAATGCAGAGATTGAGATGATGAAAGCTAAGCTTCTTAAAGTTGAGAAGGAGCGTGATGACGCGGTCGCTGGACAAGTTGCGGCCGAAGAGTCTCATGACGCTACTAAAGCTAGCATCGATTCTACTCTATTTGACTTCTACATGCACAGTGTTTTGGGCCGCGGCAGCCTTTCATTCTTGGGTCCCAAATATGAGATTACACTTGCTAAAGTCTGGGAGACCATACTTGATACGTTTGCTGGCTATGCGGAGGAAGACCTTGTAGCGCTTTATCTGGATGATGAAGCACGTGATGCGCTTATTAGAGGCAAAGAGCAACTTGCCGAAGCTAGAGCTGGGACAGTGGTAGAGGAGCTTTCAGAAAAAGCAATACCTTTCACTGCCACTGTCCATACTTCGACTTTGACTAATGTTGACATCATTGGTTCTAGCTCTCAATCTCCACTTGCTGCAAAAGATGTTGAAGCTAAACTCGATACCTCTGAGACTCCTCGTTCCCAAATTGAAGAGAAGAGCCAGGACGAAACTGAGGCTGATAAATATGAAATTGAACTTGCGAAGACAACTCCTCCAGGTAATTTTGGCGAAGTTCCGGGTCTAATGAACCAGTTATTTGATTTAACCGAGTTTGATGACCTTCTTACTTGTTACTTGAACTTTGGTGAACCGGTACCTTCTCTATTTTCGGAAGATGTTGATTTTAACTTCTTTCCTTCTACAGCTGAGGCACCAAACACTGCACAGGCTTCCACTCCTTCAGTTGCCGTTCCTCCATCTTCACAGATTACTCCTCCTTCTGCTTCCCAGCCGGGATCACAGGCAGAGAAAATTGAAGCCCTTCAAGGCCTGGATGACCCGGCAGCTTCGCAGGAACAGAAGGCGGAGGACCTTGAACACGTCGAGAAGACCCCGGAGCAGTCCCTTGATGATGACACGAAGCTTTCAACACTGCTTGTTACTCCGGGGAGCGAATCTTCTTCAAAGAGGAAGGGGAAGCGTGGCATAAGGAAGAAGAAGAGAAGTGCTTCAACTAGGGAGGAAGCAGAAGTTGATCCAGCCGCACCTTTTTCTCCTTCTGCCCCGACCCGTCCACAATGGCTCCAAAAACTAATCATTAGGCCGGGGAAAGGTTCCAAAGGTGGCGAGAAGAAGGAATAACAAGCTAGATTTTCTACTCCTTACTTTTGCTTTTTGCATGTATCGACCGGGGATTGTGCGGGTACCGGTCCCTGCTTTTGCTTTTTGAGATATCTGCACATGTAAAGAATTTTCATAGTACTAAATAAAAAAAATTATTTTACTTGTACAAACTCTTGTGTATGTGAGAACGCATCTGTTTCTCTTTTTTAGTGTAGGATAAACGATTCCTTTTACTTGTACAAACTTTTTGTCTGTGTTTGGGAATGCATTTATTCCACATCTATTTTTCGTTATATTGCAACGAACTTACGACATGTTGCTTTTATAAATTTAATTGAATTGTATAGTATTGCCCCCATGCCGTAAGTGCATTGCAATATTCCTAGCTTTTTCAAGACTAATACTCTTATTTCAGAGGATAATTATTCCGGTTTTAAGGGGAAAATTATTCTGCTTTTAATAGAGTATATCTAGTCTTTTAGAAGAATTTTTATTTTCTCTTTCTGAAGAACGCTTCAACTTTCGGGGATAATCACTTTTATTTATTAAGAAGTGAATTTCCCTATGAAGTGAAATGAACTTTTCTGAAAGAATTTTGTAGTATTTCAACTTTTTTAGGAGGAACTTTTCGAGATGAACAAGTTAATCCTTCCTTTGAGAGTTGAACTGTGCTTCTGGAGAATGCTTTTCGTTCGAATATTTTATTTTGGGACATGCCTCCGGAGAGGGCTCCTCTTAAAGAGTTGTGCCTCCGAAGAGGTCTTGTGCCTCCGAAAAGGGCTTGTGCCTCCGAAGAGGGCTTGTGCCTTCAAAGAGGGCTGGCGGTGCCTTGGGAAAGGGCTTTTGCCTCCAAAGAGGTCATGTGCCTCCGAAAAGGGCTTGTGGTTCCTTGGGAAAGGGCTTTTGCCTCCGAAGAGGTCATGTGCCTCCGAAGAGGGCTTGTGCCTCTGAAAAGGGCTTTTTGATTGCCTGGAAGTTACTTTCTCATGGTTGAGTGGATCCACGGGGCGGACGCAAGTTGCTTGATTGGATGCTCGTTTGCACAAACGATCGCAATTAAGTAACAAGGGCCCTGTTCCTTCAGCTTGGGAAGGTGCCCCTCCGGTGGTTCCACCAATCTTTTTGATTGAGAGAAGTACTTTTATTTTTTGGCGTGCCTCGTCAGAGGGCTTTGTTGAACTTTGAGAAGGAGCGTTGGGTGGTTGGTGTGCCAGGAAGGTTGCGTTTCAGGGGCAAGTAGATCCACGGGACGGACGCAAGCTGCCTGATCGGATGCATCACGATCCGTCAGCAAGGGCCATGTTCCTTCTGCTTGGGAAGGTGTCCCTTCGGTGGTTCTTACTGGCCCTTTTATTGAGAAGCATACCTCCTTTAGGCTGCTCCTTTGTTTGCTTGGCAATGTTCTCTCATCATCTGCTCATTAGCGATCTTTTATTATTATTTCCAAGCGCATCTTCTTTCCTTACATTGTTATGTTTGAAGAAGTGGACTTCACTGTTGAGCGACTTCACGGGACAAACGCAAGTTATCTAGTTGGATGTTTGTTTATGTCGACAATCTCAACCAATTAACAAAGGTTTGTCGCAGTGGAGTTGCCAACTTTTATGTGAAGTTCTCCTTGTATAGGATTTGTGTTTGGAATTTCTTGTCGCTTGGTATTTGCATAACAGGTGATTTATAGAGGTCGCTTGGTTTTGTGACGAGCAAGCATTGTTTTGATGTCCTGCAATTTTGAATCGACATTTTAGCAATACATTTAAAGTATTTACATATCGAAATAAAACGGGCATTATGAAATAGTAAGGAACACAAGATTTATAGTGGTTCGGCCAAGAATCGGGCCTACATCCACTTTATAGCTTTCATTCATTCACACTGATTTACAATTTTTTACAACACAACTGATACATTCATCATTATTTTACAATTTTGAACAAAGCTTTCTCTTTCAAGTAAAATAAGGACGCAAGTGGTTGCTGTTCCAGGCTCTTGAAATTGGATCTCCTTCGACAGTTACGAGTTTGAAAGTGCCATTAAGAAGTTTACTGCCAATGGCATATGGTCCCTCCCAGTTTGGTCCAAACACACCAGTTGCCGTCATGATCCTTTTCAAAACTAAGTCCCCGACCTCAAAGCTGCGTTGGCGAACTTTAGAGTTGAAGTGCCTGGCTATCCTTTGCTGATAAGCTGAAACTCTGAGCCTAGCTTCTTCTCTTTTCTCATCAAGAAAATCAAGTGCTTCAAGTTGCAACTTTTCATTTTCAGCTTCGTTGAAATGAACTCTTCTATGTGAAGGAACTTCTACTTCCACTAGAATCATTGCCTCCGATCCGTATGCCAGTGAAAATGGAGTGTGCCCAGTTGCAGTTTTGTGAGTAGTCCTGTATGCCCATAGTGCTAATGGAAGCTTATCAACCCAACCACCTTTTGCTCTTTCGAGTTGCTTTTTGATGGTTGACTTGATGATTTTATTCACTACTTCCACTTGCCCGTTTGCCTGCGGATGAGCCACTGCTGAGAAGCTTTTCCGAATTCTGAATCGTTTGCAGAAATCCTGGAACTCCTCACTTTCAAACTGAGTACCGTTGTCTGTGATTATTTTCTGTGGCACACCATATCTGCAAATGATATTTTTCGTTACAAAATTTATCATCTTTTTAGAAGTAATGGTGGCCAAAGGTTCAGCCTCAGCCCACTTGGTGAAATAATCAACGGCTACGATAGCATATTTGATTCCTGATTTGGCAACTGGTAATGGTCCGATTAGATCTATCCCCCAAATGGCGAATGGCCATGGGCTGACCATCTGTGAGAGTTCGGTGGAAGGTGCTCTTGGGAATTTTGCAAATCTCTGGCACTTGTCGCACTTTCTAGAGTAGATAGCAGCATCTCGGTTAATGTCAGGCCAGAAATACCCATATCGGAGAACTTTCTTGGCTAAAGTTTGACCAGCTGAATGATCTCCACATTCTCCTCCGTGTACCTCTGCTAGAATTGTCTTGGCTTCTTCCTTAGTTACACATCGGAGCAGAGGCATTGAAAATCCCCGTCTGTATAATCGGCCATCTTGAATTATATATCTCGACGCTTTTCTCAATAATTTTCGACGTTCCTTAGAACTTTCCGGCAGGGAACCATTGAGTAAGTATTCTTTGATTGGAGTCATCCATGATTCATGCTCTTGAGATGTAGCCATAATCCAGTCAATATCCATTTCATCAATGCTTGGAGCTGACAGAACTTCTACAGGAACTAATCCCAGTAATTGAGCTTCTCCGGAACTTGAGTACTTTGTTAAAGAATCTGCCTTCATATTTTCCTCTCGAGGTATGTGGCTTATTGAGTAGTGATCGAAATCATTGAGGAGTTCGGAAGTTTTTGTCAAATATGCAGGCAAATTTCCTCCTTTGGCTTGAAATTCTTTATTCACCTGGCAAACAATAAGCTGAGAATCGCTGAAAATTTGTAACTCTTTGATGTTCAGTTCTTTGGCGATTTTTAAACCTGCAATAAGTGCTTCATACTCTGCTTCATTGTTTGTTGAAGGAAATTCCAGTCTCAATGCATAACACAATGATCGTCCTTCGGGGGTTTCAAGTACAACCCCTGCCCCAGAACAGTAATCATTTCTTGATCCGTCAACATACAACTTCCACTGGATTGGAATGCCGTCAGTTGTTTCATCTTCACCATCGCCTTTGTCAGTAGATTCTGCGATGAAATCTGCTAAAGCTTGTCCGTTGATTGCTCTTCGGGGGTGATAAGTGATGTCATACTGGCTAAGTTCAATGTTCCATTTCAAAAGACGACCCGAGGTTTCCGGACGATACAGGACTTGCTTTAGAGGTTGATCAGTAAGAACTTTGATAGGGTGAGCTTGAAAATATGGTCTCAATTTCCTGGAAGCGATTAGCAAACAGTAGGCGAGCTTTTCTATCTTCGAATAATTCATCTCTGCCCCAGTGAACCATTTACTGATGTAATAGACTGGACGGTGTATTTTCATATCTTCCCGTACAAGTGCTGCGCTGAGGGCGTGAGATGAAATTGCTAAATAGATGAAAAGATCTTCACCGTCGGTAGGCTTGGAAAGAACTGGAGGTGTTTCCATGTGATGAATTAGTTCATCGAAAGCATTCTGGCATTCTGGAGTCCACTCAAAATTTTTCTTTCCTTTCTTTAGAGCGTCAAAGAAGGGAATGCATTTGTCTGTGGCCTTGGAAATGAAGCGACTTAGAGCAGCGACCTTTCCATTGAGACTTTGCATTTCTCTCTTGGTTTTAGGGGCTTTGACTTCCCTTAGAGCTGTGATTTGAGTAGGATTGGCTTCAATGCCCCTGGCGCTCACAATGAAACCCAAAAATTTCCCAGATTCTACTCCAAATGAACATTTCAATGGATTGAGCTTCATTCCGTATTTCCGAAGAATTGCGAACATTTCCTCCAAGTGTCCCATGTGATCTACAGCTTTCTTTGATTTTACCAACATATCGTCGACATAAACTTCCATGGTTCTACCAATCTGAGGCTTGAACATTGCATTGATGAGTCTTTGGTAGGTTGCCCCAGCATTTTTCAATCCGAAAGGCATAACTTTGTAGCAGTAGAGACCCACATCTGTAATAAAGCTTGTGTCTTCCTGATCCGGCTCATGCATCATAATCTGATTGTATCCGGAGTAAGCATCCATAAATGATAACAACTCATGCCCAGCTGTTCCATCCACCAATTGATCAATTCTGGGCAGCGGGAAGCAATCTTTTGGGCATGCTTTGTTTAGATCTGAGAAATCTATGCATACTCTCCACTTTCCATTTGCCTTCTTGACCAATACTGGATTTGAAACCCAATTTGGATAAGTGGAGTTTCTGATAAAGCCGTTCTCCATGAGTCGATCGACTTCTTCTTTTAGTGCTGTCGATCTTTTTGGGCCTTGAGTTCTTCTCTTCTGTTTCACTGGTGTGAATTTCGGATCTATGTTCAGAGTATGTACAGCAACTTCCGGGGAGATCCCACACATATCAGCGTGACACCAAGCGAACACATCTAGATTGGCTTTTAAGAATGATATCAGTGTGTTTTGAACTGTTATACTTAGCTGTGAACCCACATTGAGTACTTTGTTCGGGTCTTTCGAGTCTACAGATACTGGTACCGTTACCTCCACGGGTACCACTCTATTTTCCCCTGTACTGGCTTTCCTGGGATCCATTTCTTTTCTTGCATTGCTGTGTTCGCCAGTACAGGGGCCGCTCCGTAGTTGCTACAAGGTCGGTTCCTTGATGCGGAGCGGCCGCATCTTTCCCCATTTCTCTTTTCCTGGCCTCTCGGAGTTCTACAAGATAACATTCTCGTCCTGCGTTCTGATCTCCTTTAATAACAGCAATCCTATTATCAGTAGGAAATTTCATTGTTAAGCACCAAGGAGCGAGGACGGCCCTGAAAGCAGCAAGAGTAGGCCGACCCAAGAAAGCGTTATAAGCGGAGAATCCATCAACAATTACAAAAGTCTGCTTCCTAACCAACTTCTTCTGCCCTTCGCCCATTTCAACAAACAAGTCCACCGTTCCAATTGGCTGTTTCAGTTCTCCTGTGAATCCGGCAATTTTGTGTGAAGAGGCTTGTACATCTGTCATGGGGTTTTTCATTTGGTCAAATGTCCTTTTAAAGAGGATGTTGCACGAAGCGCCACTATCAACCAGAACTCTCCTGACAATAGCCGGCCCAATACCGACAGAAACAACTAAAGGGTCCTTAGTAGGAGCTTCCACATCAATAGAATCCCTGGTTCTGAACATAATATCATCGTGAAAAGTCTTCTGCTGCTTTAGAGGTGCAGCATCTTCCAAGATCAAGATACTTTCTTCAGTCGGAGCATACTTCAAAACTTTTGCATACCTTTCCATTTCACCCCAACTCCTGCCAGCCGGGTGAGGTCCCCCTGTGATCACATTAATAACAGGTCTCTCCTTTCCAGCAGGCCTCTCTCCCGAATCAGATGAATTAGTTGGAGGTAATTGCCCTTGGCTGGATGAAGATGGGTCCTTTCTATTCCTCTTGACGTATTGCTGCAACTTATTCTCTCTTAACAATTCTTCAATCAGGCTTTTCAAATGACGGCACTCATTGGTATCATGCCCTGGTTGGTTGTGAAACTTGCAAAATCTTCCGCTTTGAACAGCATTCTTCCCAACTTTCACGGCCGGTGGTTTTGGAAATTCAATAGCATCTTTAGTGGCGATGAAAATATTCTCCGGGGTATCGGTCAAAGGAGTAAAGTCTGAAGGTTTAAGGAAGCGGGGATTTTTGAAGTCTTTCTGCCTTTTCCCACCATTACTTTCCCTTTTATGATCTGCCGGTTCTTTCTTGCTTTGAACGGTAGCATTATTTTCCACCACCGTTGTCACAACTTTAGTTGGTGCGGAAAGATTCTCTAGGCGTATAAATTCGTCAGCCTTTTTGTAGAATTTCTCGAGCGAATTTGGCTCCTTCATCTTCAGCCATTTCCCAAATTCGCTCGATTTGTCGATAGCACGCATCAAATGGGTCAAGATCATTCGTGGCTCTGCGTTATCGACTTCTGCCAGAGCTAAGTTGAAGCGGTTCAAGAATGACTTAATAGGCTCTCCCGGATTCTGTTCAAGACTGGACAGTGACATTATATCTTTTGCCTTTGAAGCGTATAGCCTGAATTGCTCTTTGAATTTTCGGGTCAGATCAGAAAACTGATCTACAGATCGGACAGGAAGCTTGGTAAACCAGAGAAGTGCCACTCCTTCCAAATAAACTGGGAAATATCGGCACTTTATTTCGTCGGTTGCTCTTGCACCGATAATGTGCCAGTCGTATTTATACAAGAACTGATTTGGATCACTTGTTCCCCGATAAGCAGGAATGGTGGGGGGAACAAACTTTCTAGGAAATTCAGCCTTTAGAATCTTCTCGGTAAACAGAGTTCTACTTGGTGCGAATCCCCATTCGCTTTCGTCTTCATCTCTTTGCATGCTCTCCTTCATTATTTGCTTGATCATACCAGAAAGATATTCCTCATTGTTCAGAGATTTCGCAGAATAGACCTCAGCCATCTTTTCGGGGGTTTGTCCAGGTAAATGCTCATGAAGAACTGGTGACGGCCTGGATCCTTCGGCCTGGAGAGGTGCCCCTTCGGCAGCACCTAATCCCCCGTGAAGAATATTTCTCCCCTCAGAATTGGGAGCAGCATTAGCAAAATTTCCCTCATTACTTACTGGTCTTTGATTCGTACCAAATAGAGCATTCAGCTTTTCCATCATCAGGTTATTCTGAGTTTCAATCTGCTGGTACAGTCCGGATACAGCAGCATCTAACTCCTGTCGCGTAACACCGACGCTTGGAGCTGCCTGATTTCGAGAGAGAGAAGTGGCAGTATTATCGCGGTCATCGTCAATTCTGACAGACTTTCGTTTTCTTCCAGGAGCCATTATGTCTGATAAACTTCTGATTTTGTAGGAAATTCTTTCAGCAAACTTCTGTGAAGCAATGGTGAGTAATAGCCTGAGTTGGGTTCTCAGTGAAAGCACCAAAATGTTAACGCTAAAAAGTGAACGCTAACACCCGGTGTGTGTAATAGAATCGTGAAAGCACCACCCATGTGACGGGAACAGAATTTATGCAGTAAACTGGCAGAAAAGCAGTAAAAGACAGCAATTTATAGTGGTTCGGCTTGAGATTAAGCCTATGTCCACTTTGAATCTCTTTATTACTGAATTCGGTTACAAATCGATACAAATCTCTTATCAAAATAGTACAACTTGATCAAAAGAAACAATCTTGACTACTAGCTCAATCTTCGTCGATGAAATTCGATGAATCCATGTTGGATGTAGGGAATTATCTCTTGAAGATTGTTGTAGCGTCTTGAATGTTTGAGGATCTTTGATTGCTGGATGAATGGAGACTTCGACAGAGTAACGGCGCTTGAAGAAATGATTTGGCAAAAGTCCTCTTCATGTTGGAAGTGGTGGCCTATTTATAGGAGCTGATTTCTGAGCAGAAAATTCGCCTAAGTCTTAGGTCGCGTACGACCTTAGTTAAGTCGTAGGTCGCGAGCGACCTAAGCTAGGTCGCAGTCTCCTTGCGGCTTAAGAGATTAGCTGGTGAAGCAGTACTTGGCTTTATTTGATCAAGTGGTAGGTCGCAGGCGAGTTAAGGAATAGCTGTGGGAGCTCTAGGTCGTTGAAGCCCTAGCTTGTTAGCCTCTTAGGTCGTAGGTCCCTTAGGTCGCAAAACTTTCCTGTAGTTAGGTCGCAAACCTTTCCTGTAGTTAGGTCGCAAACCTTTCTTAAGTCCTTAGGTCGCAAACTTCTCCCAAGTCCTTAGGTCGCAAGGTCTTCTGTTGTTAGGTCGCAAACCTTTCCATTCTTAGGTCGCGAAGCTCTCTGCTGTTAGGTCGCAAACCTTTCCGTTCTTAGGTCGCGAAGCTATTCTGTTCGTAGGTCGTAAGCCTTCTGCTGTTAGGTCGCAAACCTTTCCGTTCTTAGGTCGCGAAGCTCTTCTGTTCTTAGGTCGTAAGCCTTCTGCTGTTAGGTCGCAAAGCTTCCTGTTCTTAGGTCGCAAGCCCCTCTTAGTTCGCTAAGTTCTAGGTCGCTGAGATAATGGAATTAACAATGCTTACCTAAGCTTCTCCTTGGTTTTGGTACTAGAACTTGAATTTCCTAAGAGAACTAGGGCTTAGGAATTTTAATTTCCTTTCTTTTCCCCCATTTTCCTTTTGCTTGTAGGAAAATAGGAATGGAATGAATGAATGAAGAGTGGAGTGGGAGCTATTAGGTAGAAGAGTTTGGGTTCTCTTATTGGGTTAATGGGCTAGAACCCAACCCAAAGCCCAAATGTAAATACCAAAATCCTAATAACCTCCAAACATATCAATGTTTATACTTAAACAAGTTGCAAACGTCGTTTTAAACTCAATGGAACCGGTCTCGAGTCCGAGTTCGACTATTTCAAAAAGTTACATTTCAGACTATAAATTCAACTAATGATGCAATATTTAAATAAAACATTTAAATATATAATTGTAAAATATGTGGATTGTTACATAGATGTACACAAAATAAATGTGATTAATGCAAGGAGTTACATAATTTTACCCTTGTCGAATTTCGGGGACGAAATTTCCTAAAGGGTGGGAGAATGTAACACCCCGCATTTTTATATAATTAATATAAATTTAATTGATAACTATGAAAACAGTGAAACATGAATTTTTGCTAATGTTGAAATT
This sequence comes from Allium fistulosum, assembly GCA_030737815.1. NCBI lineage: Eukaryota > Viridiplantae > Streptophyta > Magnoliopsida > Asparagales > Amaryllidaceae > Allium > Allium fistulosum. The sequence continues at coordinate 529,588,003 of CM060908.1, read as the reverse complement.
TAACCACGAAACTTATACCATTGTGTTTGTGGGAATTTTCTGATCAAATTCCATATACAATGTTTTCTAAATGGACTTCAAACGGAGAAGTTATAGCCGTTTGAAGTTTTAACGTTAGAAATAATTACATATGCAAACATGGAAATTTAATCAATTATAAACATTTGCAATTAATTCATAGGATATTTATAAAAGTAGCAACAAATTTATTTTGTTTGTAATAAATGTAAATTATTAAGAGAATTAGATGGAAGAGGAAAAAAATAAGTGGAATAATTAACATTGCAAATAGAATCAGCTAAAAAATTCAATTTGTTAATATGTGAATTAATATTGGAGAATAAAATATAACATGTGTGCATATATATATCAGATCCCTCAATTTAAAGAGGTTTACATATAAAATGTAACAATTAAATGTTCAAATTCAAATCTAGCCAAAAAATATACGCATATTAAATAGTGAATATTAGGCTCAGGTCCCTAATAAGTTTCAAAATACACAAAAATCCCAGTAAAAAAAGTATGTAAATTAGGTCCCTAGAATTAAGTTACTAAGTAATTGCATATAGTTATGCAATTATTCACTGAATAATTGCAGACATTTATGCAATTATATCAAAAAGTTGCATAAATTTATGCAATTTTTTCGGTGAATAATTACGAAAATTTCCGCAATTTTTTTGGTGAATAATTGCGGAAGTTTCCGCAAAGTTTTGAAAAAATTGCGGAAATTTTCGCAATTTTTCAGCGAATAATTATGAAAATGTCTGCAATTTTTTGATATAATTGCATAAATGTCTGCAATTATTCACTAAATAATTGCATAAGTATATGCCATTATTCGGTAACTTAATTCTAGGGACCTAATTTACAAACTTTTTTTTACTGGAGTTTTTATGTATTTTGAAACTTATTAGGGACCTATGACAAACTGTCCCTATTAAATATATATGTTAATTGAATGGTGAAATTAGACATGCCAATTAATGAAACATTATAATGTGTAAAATATTACTTAAGGAAATTAACTAATAAAGGTGGCATGTTAATCTATTAATGGGGCTATTAATTAGGATTGTAATGTAATCTATAGAAAATGTTAATTAATAAGGAAAAGAAATAAAAGTTGACCTAGATTGAATGTGTACATATAGGCAGTATATTGCTGCACATAAAAATTAATTGAAGGATCAATTAAGTAGAGGATTAATTAATGAATTGGTGGGCTGCATCTATATAAGAGAGAACGTAATGTAATTCGTTCCATCAGCCGTCACTTTCTTCATCCCTCTCTTACAGTAACAATGGCTTCATTCTTCATTCTTTTCATCTATTTCTCACAAATCTTCACCAAATAAATCTAAATAAAATATATGTGAACAAAATAGAGAAATTGCAACAAATTAAAGGAGAGAAGTTGTAGAACGGCGTAGTAATTTTAAAAGATAGAGATTTAAAGCTAAGAACGACAGGTGAGTGGATTTAATTATATATCTTTTAAGTTTAAGATATATTATCGTTAGATTTTCGTTAAATAATTTTATTCAGTATTTATTTCGGTAATTAATTCTGTTAATTAGTTATGCTGAGACTGTAAATTGTTTAAAAGAGCTTATATTTGATTATTATTTATATGAAAAAAAGGAAGACAGTAATCCAATTAAATATGAATTATATTAGGCTTAATAGTTAGAGAAAGGCGTAAGCCTAAAAGTAAGAAATTTACAGTTATTTACATCTATTTTAAAGTTGAAATTTTGCCTGTAAATGTTAGCTTCTTTTGATTCCTTTTTACGCGAATAAAATAGTAAAGAGAAGGATTCGCAAATACGGACTAAAATAGAAGAATATTAGATTTACAGAAATTAAATGTAAAGTAAAAAAAGATTTAATAAAAAGAGAAATATAGAAATTTGCAGTAAATTATGCTAAAACGGGTGTAATAAATTAAAGAAAAATCTAATAACTTGATTTGGAAGTAAGTGATAGATTATTTGGTTGGTTTAGAAAAGAGAATACATTTTTATAGTTTAATTTTTAAAAGATAATGATAAACGTAATTACAAGAATAAAAGAAAGAAAAAGGAATTAGTGTAAAATAGGGAAACTACTGTATTTTGCAATATCCAAAAAGTAAAGAAATAATGAAAGAAATATCTTGCAGTTATGATTATTGTCTATATAGCATTATTTAGTATTAAATATGGAAATGAATTTTTAGCATAGTTTTTGTAACCAACCAAACAGAATAGAACTACTTCCTAGAATATAAGAAAATAAAGTGAAGAATTAAAGGAATTAATGATGGAATCAAGTTAATTATTAGACAAGACTAGAAGCTATAGATATGAATCTAACTAGATCTGCATTTACTGTGCACATAATAGAATAAAATCAAAGCAGTTATTATGATAAGTAAATTTGTGATAGTCGGACGTAGTCCCAAGCCAGGATTGTCATATAATATAAGAGAATTAAAGAGAATTCAATATCATAAATAAAGAAGATAGAGCAGAATAGAAAAGGGACACTTGGACTTATATTTATAACGTATAGATTATAAAAGGATATAGTATTGACAATTACAAGTAAAATTATAACATATGCTATAATTAAGTAGAAAGGACAGAAAAGGCTTATTTTAAGACTTAAATTAAGTTAATAAGCAAATATAGCAGAAATAACAGAAGAAGCTTAATTTAATAAACATAGATCTTGGATTAAGTTAATAAGCAATATAATAGAAGTGGCACATACCAACAGCATCCCCTTTCAGTCAGGAACTGATGGTCTCACAATAGTTAGGTGAGGTTGGGACAAAATTTTGCAAATTAGGGTAAATAAGTAGCCAACAGAATAAGAAACGTAAACCAAATGCATAATAAAAGATTAGACATAGGGTCTAATGAAACAGTAAGATGCGTTTGGAGCAGCCTAAAGGATGAAGTGCCTAACGAAGCAGTTCATCACAGATTTCAACACGGAAGAAGCATGTCCAACTTAGTTATTTTGAGCTAGAAGGAAGTATGAGACTTCGACAGGACGTGAGGGTACTCTAGGATATACCCTAGGGTAGGAGTAGCGGAGCAGTCCTCCAGAGGTAGGTCTGTAGGTGTTCCATCAAAAGAGTATGCCTTGACTGCTTTTTGCATGGCAGGACCATTTAGGTAGTCAAAAGGGGTTGATGTTTGAAGTAGGATATTCGTATCCCCCAAATTTCTTTTTATTTTGGCATGTTAATTCTATATTGAGATTCCCAATTATTTACATTAATTTGATGGAATTTGTTTCGTTTATGCAATTTTTGATAATTTAGTAGTCTGTTCCACTCTCCTTCTTCTTTGGATCAAATTTTGATTCTTCAATAAATTTTGGGGTTTAGATTATGAATTCTACTAGTAGTTTACACCACTTATTCTTATCTATTTCTTTAGAAAAGAGGTGTTGAATATAATATGTGGTTTAGATTGCAATTCTTATTGTTTAAGATATTCCATTTAATTGGTGTAATAAGTTGAGTTTCTATTTTATTTACAAGTTTGTTATTGCAGTTTTGGTTATGTATATTTATTCCCTGGTTTGGATATTAGAATCCCACGAAATTGAAGAAAAATGACTTTTAATAATAATTGGTTAGGAAATTGGCATTTAACGCTAGTTTAGAGTGTAAAATCGATGGGTTTAGAACTTACTAGGGCCGAATATTTATTTATCTCTATTTGTGTAATTGACGTGTAATTATTGCATATATGACATAGTTAATTAGGCATTTATTTTCATTTATTTCCCCTATTTGGAAGGTAATTGATTGTTAGGCGAAAATAAGAGGAAACTCTTATATAGCCTAATTATTATTTTAAGGTGTAATAAGGAAGGTTCTTTATAAGGCCTTATTTATGAAACGGTGAGTTGAGAGAGTGTGTGTCTAAATATATGGAGAGTAAATGATTTATGGCTAAGTCATAGGGATGCGAGGTCAATAGAATTACATGACTCCGCCCTTCACTTTGAGGCTATCAGCGGTAATGTACGTTTTGAATGAAGTAAGATATCCTTATGATAAATATTTGTAATGACGTGAGGTTGGTCCCAACTACTATAGGGGAAATCTGCCCAGAAAATCTAGCTACGAGTTCCTACGAATAATCGGACTAATGCAAGACGTCATTATGAGTATGGGTCATAAGATAAAGAGCATGCTTCGGAGTTGTAACAACCCTGTATTTTTTGATTATTTTAATTTTATTTTAATTATTTTAACTGAAATTCCTGATTTAAAAACTTTTATTTATTTATTAAAATGGATAATTTTGTTATTTTAAATATAAATTTTGATTTTTTTTGTGTGAATTATAATTCCAAACATGAATAGATAGAATATTTTGCAAAAAAGTGGATTTTGGTCAAAATGGTCAAACTTTGACTTTTAAATTTAAAATTTAAATGTTTGAATTTTGAATTTTATCTTTTATTATGAAAATAGATTAAACTTCAAGAATACTGCTTTTCGTTTCGTTGAAATTGGATTTATATTGTGAAAGTTATGCTTTTTACAATATTGTGTGTAAATTGTTTTATTTAACAAATTTGTTTATTTTAATTTATATAAATAATATTTTTGTTTGTAAAATCATGTTCTAATTTGTGTAACATGATATGTTATGTATATATTTTATTTTTAAAACATTTTTTAAAGTGTAATTTAAATTTCCAATGTCAGTGGTATTTTGTTTACAGTTTTTAATTTCTAGTTTCAATTAATTAAGGTAATTCTTTATTTATTTATTTTCTATTTTCTTAAGACCTTATTTTATTTTCATTTATACTTTATTTTGTTCAGCATTTATTTTATTTACTTGACTTTTATTTATTTAGAAGTGTTGTTGAAGTTTTCCAAAGTCAGTTGAATTGTATTTACAATTTTTAATTCTAGTTTCAATTAAATAGAGTATTTTCTTTATTTATTTCCTACTTTTCCTAAAACTATTTATTTATTCTTCATAATATCTATCTCTACATTATCTTTCTATTTTAATTATTTATACATTCATTTAGTAATTAAATGGATAAGTATTTAGATCCCTATTTATTTCTTGGAAAGAAATTTCAAATATATATATATACGTTATTGTTTTAAAAGGGCATACCTTTAAATGTTTATTTTAATTAATACAATTAATATTTTTGGTTGATATATCATGTTTTAATTGTGTATATATATGTAACATTTCATGTTATGTATATATTTACAACATTTTTCTGTTTTGTTTCATTTGGATATGTACTTTGTAAATTAAGTAACATACAAAGATGTAAATAGCAATTAATTTATACGTTTCTATAACCGTTTTCTTATTTATTTATATAGTGTTTATATAAACGGTATGTATTTATTGAATTATTTCTTTGGCATATATTTTATTAAATAGATGGCAAACAAATAAAATTTAGATACGTTGCCTATTTTTAATTAAAAGCTTATGTTACGTTTTGATTTTCTACATAACTTCTCCTTGATTGCCGTAACTTTTTTCTTTATGAAATTCACATGAAAACACCTCTTCTTATTTCACTTTACATGCCTATTTTCAGATCTGAGAAAAAAGGTAATGGCTTCCTTCTCTTTTCTCCACTTTTCTTCTTTGTTTTGCCTTGTTTTTCACTTGATTTCGCTTGATCTTCACATATGGTTCTCGGCCCAACCCCTTCACCATCACCTCCACCGACCACCATCACTTCTTCCCCACCTAATCCACGGCCTAACCACCATATTCCACTGACTTGAAAGTGTCATGGCCTCCCCTTGAACAAAACTTCACAAAAACTATGAAAACTCCACAAAACCAGGCTAACCGAGCCCTATATGCAACACCACCTTCATTGCTTGCCACGGCCACCTCCTTCGCCACCACCACCATCAAGCACCACCTCTGAACACCATTACTAACCTCTAACCTGACCTGTACCAGCCTCTGGCTGAGCCCAAATATGCCTTTGACCGTGCCCAAGTTGAATCAAAACCCTTTCTAGCCTTCCCTTTTGACCTTCCACACTTGTAACTTCCAAACCCTTCCTATTCTTGACCAAGCCTTGTTATTTTCAATCCAAACCTGATCCTTTACCACCTGAAACATGTCATGGATGAACCAATTTAGCCTTAAGGCCGAGCACATGTTAAGTCAAGAGCAAGCAAAACTTGTTTGAAACTTGGTGATGTCTTTGTTTATCTCTATTTCAATTTGTTTCAACAATTTTGGTATTGTATTTATATTTATGTATGGTCTTGTTTTATTGTTTACATACAAGATATATATCTTGGCTCTCTTCCCACTTGAATCAAATCGTACTATCGTGCTTTCGGGATTCTCTTTTGTGTGTGTTGTTTGTAAACTCCAGCTTTAAAGAGGTGAGTAATCTCACCTGACATTTATACTTATGCAAATGTGAATTGACAACAATTGAACATGTAGAACTATTATATTATGTTATAATTTCCTCTGTTATAAATTATATGATGTTAACCATGTATAGTAACCTGTCATATTATCTGATACTACTATATGTTGCTATATTTTTTATTTTATTCTGTTCTCACACTGCAATTTCCCTGTAGAATAGAATCACTATGAGTTGAAATGATACATACCCGAATGGACTTTAGAATTGGAAAAATCGTTATGGGCTGAAATGATAGACCTGAACGATTTTTATTTATTTGTATTTGTCTTGGGATTGCGGGTTTGAAATAATCAAAAACCGGAATTTTACTAATTACAGATTTAAATGATATTTTCCATATCACTTGATTTAGGTGTGAAATATTATCCGGACCCGTGGTTGATTTCAAAATATGTTTTCTTATAAATTTTATGTATTGTAAATGGAAAAATATGAAATTTGACTTATATTGGATATAAAATGTTAAGCATTGATTTTCTAAAAGGGTTAAATTGTATAAGTTAATATGGTTTGAGTTGTAGTGTGGAAGTTTGATTTAACTTTATAATGGGAATTTAAATAAAAATGGAATTATAAGCTTAAATTGGTAATTGATAATTGATGTATGAATTGCATAAATTTAAGGTAAAAGAAAACATCAAGTTATTGTAAAGTAAAGTTAAGCAACTTATAGTGGATTTTTACTATATGTAAGGAAATTATAATTAAAATTAGATGTTCATTTAATTAAGATGTAAATTAATAAAATTATAGGTTAAATGGTATCCAAATAATGAATTTTGAAAGGTAAAATAAATTTGATAAGTTAAAGGTGAGAAAAATTGAATTGGTTTAAAATGTTAAATAAATGGATAGTTAAATGGAAATTTGGAATATAACTTAATTTGGAAATTGGTGATTTGTTTTAAATTGGAAGTTTAAGTAAATTAAATAAAATGGAAATTAAGTTTAATTTTTGAAATGGTAGTATAAAAATTTAAGTGTTAAATAAATTGTTGAAATGCAAAGAATAGGAAAATTGTACACTTGAAGGTAATAAGTGAATTATTGAAATTTGATATTTATTTGTGAAATTTACTTTATAAAAATCGTAAGTTAAAGGGTGTTTAAATGACCATTTTTAAAGTGGAAAATATGAAATTTTATAAGATAAAATGGTTTAAATTGATGTTTATTTGTTGTTGAATTGAATTAAATCCTTTAATTTGAACCCTGAACTATTACAGCAGTCTTTAAATGTTGTCTTTGCTGAATTGAATTGTTTTGAAATGTAACTAATAGCAGCATTTTCTAAGTGCTGCGAAAGATGAAATTTAAATTGTTTTTAAAGTATTTAAGTGAATAAATGAGTTCAGTAAAGGTTAAATTTTTGGAAAGTGAATATTTGATTTGTAAGTATAATGACTTCACTTTTTAATGGTTTAAATGAATGATTTTAATTTGGAATTATAAATCATTTTGAAATTTATAACCACGGGTACATTTACACTGTTATTTGCATTGTTTATTTTAATATGGATATTTCTATGATAGTGTTTATTACTACTTAATTGATGGTTTGACGGATCCTTAAAGGATGGGCGATCCCAAGGATCCTTTAAGTTATTGTGCATTACTATTACAGTTCACTAGAGTTGGTTTACATTGTATAAGTATGTATGTCCTGACTCGAGTGTTTGTGTTTTACTTTACGCTCGGGTCAGCATGAGAATCACAGCTTTGGATTCACCTTCTGGAGCTAGAGTTTTGCTGGAGCTTATCTATCTATCTATTCGTCTTCTTCTTCCAGTTATTTCCTGTATTATTGATTTATATATACAGACTTCTGTTGTATCCATTTTTAAACTATGATATTTTATATATGTTTTGAGAATATGTTGATAGTAGCTTCATCAACTACTATGGTATTTTATTTCCACTGCAAGTTATTCTGATATTCTGTGTTTGTGATTCTGTGTTTGGTTTTATTTGCTCCAAATTTTATTACAATCTATTATTTTGAATTATTCAAGTCTGACATGTGTGGATTATTGTCGATTTGAATGGTCCAAAATAGTGGGTCGTTACATTTGGTATCAGAGCTTTGGTTTTAGGCAAACCTTAGCCTACGGAGCAAAAACTCATTAGAGATAGGGTAGAAATACCCTAGAATGAGTGAAATCAGTCTCAGAATCATTTCTTTGTGAGAGAATGAATTTTCGAAGTATAAAATGATTTTCAAATGATATTTAAAGGATTTTTAAAGATTATTTTGATTTAAAATTTTCTTGTTTTTAAAGAAAATTTTCTGGACTTTATCCCTTTCGTATCCACCTTGTTATTAATTTCTTTGATTAGGATTTCCTTAAAATTCTGAACTTCTATCTTTGTTGGGATTTCTTCGATTAGGATTCCTTTGAATTATGGAACGCTCCCACTTGTTCTGAAATCCATTCCTGTCTCCCCTAATTGTATTCTTTTGATTTTTGGAGCATTCCATAACTCCACTTTGAATGACCTCTATAAAGACTAGTGATTCTGCCAATCTTTGAATGATTTGTAAAAGGGTGAAACTTCCTTATAATTGGCATTGATTCACCGGAGATTTATGTATCCTCGGTTTATGATGTTTTCTATCTTCTGCTATATTTAGATTGTATCTCTGGCGATCGAAGGTCGATTTGCCTTGGATTTTCGCATCGATTATATTCCTGAAGTCACGGTTGACCCTGTTAAGGTCGCCCGCGATTTATATAGGCTTATCCATCTTATATTTGGTAATTTAATTTATCTCATCTTCGTTCGAGCTTATCTTCGAATCAGAATTCTATTTAATTAGAGTTCCTCTAAATTTGAATCTCTGTTTTGTTTTGAAATCCATCCTTGAATCATTCCTTAGAAAATTTATGGTTGATTGTCTTTTGAAAACCGTGTATTCATCGAAGTTGTTGTTTTGATAAGTATGACCATATTTATAAATAAAAGTGAAATGTTTTCGATAAGGATTACATACCATTTTAAAATGAGAATTTGAAGTTTCGAAGGATTTGAAATTTTGAAAATTATATAAAAAATGGTTTCGTATAAAATAAGTTATAACTGAAGGTTTTGAATCTGAATTTGAGTGATTGAACTCCGGCATTTTGGAACTGGTTTTAAGATTTTGAAATAATAAATAATATGATTTGAAAGTATTTTCCGAATATGAAATGTTTCAAATGATTTTAATGAGTTTCAAATGATTTTGAAGAAATTTCAAAAGAAGTTTGAGAAAATAGAAGTCCAGAACCCACTTACGTCGCTGGAAAATAATTTCGGTGATGAATGCATGCATCATCGACATTGATTTTTGAGTTTCTAAGTGGAGGAGACGCCACTTCGGTAGCTTTGCTATGCGATTGATTTGTGAAACAAAATTTTGAATTCAAATTCCGAAGTGTGATGTTATATTCGAAAGATATATGTATATATATTTGAAACAATTTGAAATGAGCCGGTGTTCAGTCCTTGAGTTTTGGATTTGATTTGATATAACCCTATTTTTGGAATTGATTTACTGATTTAATTGTGATTTCCAACTCTTGGATTGAAATATGATTTCTTCGACTATTTTGAAGGTTCGAGCATTTCCAAATCAAGGTTAACTTTTCAAAGCTAAGAAATTTTGAAATGTATAAAGTATATAAGTTTGGTATGTATGTTAAAGAATGTAGTAATATGATTTAAATAAGTTGAAACTGTTTTGTTAAGTAAACGAATAAATCTATTTTGAATTTTCTAATATGAAATTCAGATTTGAAATGTTCTGAAAAGAATTTGATATTTTGAATAAAATTTAGTTTAAATGTTTTAACTGGGTAACATCTTTATTAAACTATATATTGAACAAGTTGGAACAGATACATAAGTTGTACATATGCTGTTTTATTCGCATAATTAAATTGATCCAAGTTTGAGTACACAAGTTCGAGGTGAATTACACCATTTCGTGTTAGGATTTTTCATTTGATTCTTGATGGTGAATATTTGATGTGGATTTTGGGCTTGATTCTAGAATTCTTTATCATAGTATATAGCTATGCAAGGAGACTGATGGTTTCTAGTCGAGAAACCATATCGAAATCCGCATTAGGGAAGTCGAATGGACAATACTAGTTCGAAAGCAAACTTGTGTGATCGAGCGAGCGATCGAATGTGACTTTGCGATATGATGACATATGTACATCTTATATTCTAATATCATTGATATATTTTGACGCTGAAATTGAAAGTTGTCGGGTTAGATATCTTTGTAATTTAAATTGGAATTTTTATTTTATGCAAAACTACTATTAATCTAAAACCATATTTTTTTAAAAACTATGTTACAAACTATTTTATATATACAAACTGTTCTAAATTCAAAACCTTTTAGTAAGCAAAGATATTCAATCCCTTATGGCTTTTCATACAGCGTAATTGATTTTGGAAAATTTTGATCCTGATATAAGATGGACTTTATGTAAGTATAAGATGATTTTTGAAAACCCTTGATTTTGGAAATAAATTGGTTGACTTGAATTATATTGATTTAGAAACTTGGATTATTATCCAAACCTATTATTTTGGAAACTTTGAAACTGAAGATATTTAAATTGAGAAGAAATAATTTGGTGGGATTGTATATGATTTTGAAACTGAACTGATATTGAACAAATTCAAATTTGAGAACCTTGTGTTACTAAATACTTGATTTGGGAGTTATCGAACCTATATAAAAATTTGTTTGTATAAGTATGATGTTGATTTGAAAACTATGGATTTGAAAAGGTACTCAATTTGAAAAGTGAAATCGTATATAATTGAAGTCTATATAAGTGTGATTTGATATACTATTGATTTTGGAAAGTATTTGATTTGAAAATGAAATCTTATATATAATGGACTTTATATAAGTATGATATTTGAAAGTGATTTGAAAAGGTACTATATGATACATATTTTCGAAGTAAAGATATGGAAAGTGCCTTCTGCTTGATATCCGCTTTGTGGCCACATTGTGGATTCATTCTATCGATATTTCTCTTATTTTTGGTTTTCCGGATATGATACTCGAGTATCCATCGAATTCCATGGCATTACCCATGGTCTTACAAGCGCGACTGCATAGCGTAATTCACCTGGCTGGATGGCCCAGGGGTACGGATGTTTCCTAGGGGATTCAGGCGTAACCATTGTGTATCCTGTGATCCATGTAGGTCGTATTAGTAGCGAAATCCGCAACGCTGAGAAAGCTTACGGATACGGATGTTTCCTGGGGGATTCAAGCGTAACCATTGTGTATATGTGGTCTACTAGTCATCATGGCGCAATTCGCAGGGCTGAGAAAGCTTACGGATACGGATGTTTCCTGGGGGACCCAGGCGTAACCTTTGTGTATCTGCGATCCATGGTTAGACAAAGGTTTTGTTTGTTTTTTTGTTTGGATTGTACTTTCCATATCTGTTTTTAAAAGTTTTCCAGTATTTTCACTGGGTGTTGAAACAAGTCTACTAAGTACCTAGAGAATTCTAGCTTTGCGCCTGATCAACGCACTGCCAGAGTCTGCAGGAACGAGGATAAACTTGTTAAGACATCGAGTTATAAAAGTATTTTGATAAAGTGTTATATAAAGGATATTTTGATCAGTTATTTTCCTTTCTAAAGGATTTTAAAGTGTTTTAAATCTTATTTACCTCTTTAACCAACAATTTTAATTAATGGCTCATCCTTGTTTTTCGTCCTGTTTTCCCTTCTAGCTATTCCTATTCTCCACCTTGTTAAACTTACCTATAACAACAATTATGAGGTATAATTTTGATCTTCTTGTCATCTTGTTGTAATCCTATTCCATTCTATCTTTTCTGTGTTTTCCGTACCTCGTTCCTTTTCGAGGACGAAAAGATTTGAGTGGGGGAGAGTGTAACAACCCTATATTTTGTGATTATTTTAATTTTATATTTTAATTATTTTAACTGAAATTCCTGATTTAAAAACTGTAATTTATTTATTAAAATGGATAATTTTGTTACTTTAAATATAAATTTTGGTTTTTTTTGTGTGAATTATAATTCCAAACATGAATAGATAGAATATTTTCCAAAAAAGTGGATTTTGGTCAAAATGGTCAAACTTTGACTTTTAAATTTAAAATTTAAATGTTTTAATTTTTAATTTTATCTTTTATTATGATAATGGATTAAATTTCAAGAATACTGCTTTTCGTTTTGTTGAAATCGGATTTATATTGTGAAAGTTATGCTTTTTACAATATTGTGTGTAAATTGTTTTATTTAACAAATTTGTTTATTTTAATTTATATAAATAATATTTTTTTTTGTAAAATCATGTTCTAATTTGTGTAACATGATATGTTATGTATATATTTTATTTTTAAAACATTTTTTAAAGTGTAATTTAAATTTCCAATGTCAGTGGTATTTTGTTTACAGTTTTTAATTTCTAGTTGCAATTAATTAAGGTAATTATTTATTTATTTTTTTTCTATTTTCTTAAGACCTTATTTTATTTTCATTTATACTTTATTTTGTTCAGCATTTATTTTATTTACTAGACTTTTATTTATTTTGAAGTGTTGAAGTTTTCCAAAGTCAGTTGAATTGTATTTACAATTTTTAATTCTAGTTTCCATTAAATAGAGTATTTTCTTTATTTATTTCTACTTTTCCTAAAACTATTTATTTATTCTTTATAATATCTATCTCTACATTATCTTTCTATTTTAATTATTTATACATTCATTTAGTAATTAAATGGATAAGTATTTAGATCCCTATTTATTTCTTGGAAAGAAATTTCAAATATATATATATATATATATATATATATACACACGTTATTGTTTTAAAAGGGCATACCTTTAGATTTTTATTTTAATTAATACAAGTAATATTTTTGGTTGATATATCATGTTATAATTGTGTATATATATGTAACATTTCATGTTATGTATATATTTACAACATTTGTCCGTTTTGTTTCATTTGGATATGTACTTTGTAAATTAAGTAACATACAAAGATGTAAATAGCTATTAATTTATACGTTTCTATAACCGTTTTCTTATTTATTTATATAGTGTTTATATAAACGGTATGTATTTATTGAATTATTTCTTTGGCATATATTTTATTAAATAGATGGCAAACAAATCAAATTTAGATACGTTACCTATTTTTAATTAAAAGCTTATGTTACGTTTTGATTTATTACCTTTTTATCTTCCCATCCCTTGATTTTCTACCATAACTTCTCCTTGATTGCCGTAACTTTTTTCTTCATGAAATTCACGTAAAAACACCTCTTCTTATTTCACTTTACACGCCTATTTTCAGATCTGAGAAAAAAGGTAATGGCTTCCTTCTCTTTTCTCCACATTTCTTCTTTGTTTTGCATTGTTTTTCACTTGATTTTGCTTGATATTCACATATGGTTCTCTGCCTAACCCCTTCAACATCACCTCCACCGACCACCACCACTTCTTCCCCACCTAATCCACGGCCTAACCACCATACTACTTTGACATGAAAGTGCCATGGCCTCCCCTTGAACAAAACTTCACAAAAACTATGAAAACTCCATAAAACCAGGCTAACCGAGCCCTATATGCAACACCACCTTCATTGCTTGCCAAGGCCACCTCCTTAGCCACCACCACCATCAAGAAACACCTCTGAACACCATTACTAACCTCTGTCCTGACCTGTAGCAACCTCTGGCTGAGCCTAAGTATGCCTTTGACCGTGCCCAAGTTGAACCAAAACCCTTTCTAGCCTTGCCTTTTGACCTTCCACACTTTGTAACTTCCAAACCCTTCCTATTCTTGACCAAGCCTTGTTATTTTCAGTCCAAACCTGATCCTTTACCACCTGAAACATGTCATGGTTGAACCAAATTAGCCTTAAGGCCGAGCACATGTTGATTCAAGAGCAAGCAAAACTTGTTTGAAACTTGGTGATGTCTTTGTTTATCTCTATTTCAATTTGTTTCAATAATTTGGTATTGTATTTATATTTATGTATGGTCTTGTTTTATTGTTTACATACAAGATATATATCTTAGCTCTCTTCCCACTTGAATCAAATCGTGCTATCGTGCTTTCAGGATTCTCTTTTGTGTGTGTTGTTTGCAAACTCCAGCTTTAAAGAGGTGAGTAATCTCACCTGACATTTATACTTATGCAAATGTGAATTGACAACAATTGAACGTGTAGAACTATTATATTATGTTATAATTGCTTGTGTTATAAATTATATGATGTTAACCTTGTATAGTAACTTGTCATATTATCTGATACCACTATATGTTGCTATATTGTTTATTTTATTCTTTTCTCAAAATGCAAGATCCTTGTAAAATAGAATCACTATGGGTTGAAATGATACATACCCGAACGGACTTTGGAATAGGAAAAATCGTTATGGGCTGAAATAATAGGTCTGAACGATTTTTATTTATTTGTATTTGTCTTGGGATTGCGGGTTTGAAATAATCAAAACCCAGAATTTTACTGATTACGGATTTAAATGATATTTTCCGTATCACTTGATTTAGGTGTGAAATATTATCCGGACCCGTGGTTGATTTCAAAATATGTTTTCTTATAAATTTTATGTATTGTAAATGGAAAAATATGATATTTGACTTATATTGGATATAAAATGATGAGCAGTGATTTTCTAAAAGGGTTAAATTGTATAAGTTAATAGATGGTTTGAGTTGTGGTGTGGAAGTTTGATTTAACTTAATAATGGGAATTTAAATAAAAATGGAATTATAAGCTTAACTTGGTAATTGATAATTGATGTATGAATTGTATAAATTTAAGGTCAAAGAAAACATCAAGTTATTGTAAAGTAAAGTTAAGCAACTTATAGTGGATTTTTACTGTATGTAAAGAAATTATAATTAAAATTGGATGTTCATTTAATTAAGATGTAAATTAATAAAATTATAGGTTAAATGCTATCCAAATAATGAATTTTGAAAGTGTAACAACCCACCTTTTTGGACGTTTCAAATCGACAACAAACCACACATGTCAGACTCAAACCATTCAGAAGGGAGGACTGTTAATGGGGTAAATAAGAAAAAAGGAAAACAAAACACAGAATCTCGCAGCGGAATAACAAAATATAATAATAAAATAAACAGTTCATGAAGCTGTTTTACAAATAACATTTGATTACACTTTTACAATTCAAATCAGAGTTATACATACATCAGAAATAAACAAATAATGCAGCAGAACACAGAATGTAGTGAAATAATAAATAGCAATAATATACTGAATCTTCGTCTTCGTCCTCCAGAAAATAAGTGTCTTCGCTAAACTGAAATACTCGGTCTGACCCGAGCGTAAAGTAAAACAAGAACACTCGAGTCAGGACTAACATTCTTATTTAAGTAAGTCAACTCAAGTGAAATGTACAGATAACTCAATAAGTGAAATGCTTATGTTTAAATAAACATCATCTTTCACACTATAAATCAGTTCAGTTCAGTTCAAATACCGACTTTATGTTCGTTTCCAATCGATTCATTATTAAATCCAACTTCAGATTTCAATTTTTCACTTAAAGCTATTAAGTTATAATCAAACAACAAGTTTAAATCTAAAAAATCCAATTAAAACTTTCATTAAATCAATTAAATTTCAATTTCATAATTTCAAGTTCAAACATAAATTTAAACTTACAATATTCCAATTTTATTTCTAAATCAATTTATTTAAACCCAAATTGGTTTTATATCGGGTATGTATCATTTCAATCCAAAGTGATTTGCTAACTATCAGAGAACTTGGAGTGTGAGAACAATAACAACATAAATAACATAACATGTCAATTACCAACATGCGTGCATAATTAACAATTTAATATATACACATGCATAACTAACATATCACATGTGTCACATATCATAAACAACATAAGTGAATATTTAAAATTCTAACCTGTAACGACCCCGGATTTTAATTAAATTTAAATTGATAATTTATTAAATTTTTGAAGACAATTTATAAAATTAATTGTGAAGCAATGCGAGTTTCCCCGAAACTCAAATAACTTTGGTATAAATTATTTAAATTTAAATATTGTATAAATATGGTATATATGTGAATATATATGTATACGGGCATATATGAGTCAATTTGAAATTTGAAATACATGTATAACAAAGCTTGTAAAAGAAGCACATCAAGTCATCTCATGTTTTAGTACAGTCGAAACTAAAAGAAATATATGTAGACAAGAAAATGTGCAAAGCAATAAGTGCATACATAATAAAATAATAGAGTTTGTAAACAAAATAAAAGACAAGAAAAGAAGACATCAAATTTTATTTAAGAATTCAAACAAACGGAATTGCTAAGCAAGACAAAGTAATAAATACAAATCTCTTAACCACCAAAGCAAGATGTACATCAGCCGAAATCTTGTTTATCAAACAAAGAAAAATGAGAAAAATCTCTGATGTGCATTGTACAAACCAATAAAAATATACCTTACCTTGTACAAATATCATCATCAACCTGTATACTTTATTCCATATATCAACTGTTCTCAATTCAGTTCGTTCATTTCAAACTGAGATAATATCACTTGTAAACAAATAAACATCTCAAATAAAAGCATCAAAGCAATCGAAGAAAACAAGAGAATCAAAGAAAGGTTTCAGCTTGCAATTTTCAAAACCTGGTTCAAAGAATAAGCTCTGTTCATTCCTATATCACGGTGAGCAACTTCTAATTTTTCTAAAACCAGTTTTTCTTTTTATTTTTAATTGCCTGTGAATCTGTGAGCAAACCAACCTATAAAAAGAAAACTTTAATCTGAGTTTATACTGTGGTTTAGGTGTTTAATCCTGTTAGTATAGAGGTGAAAATTGTTTGCATGGATGAATTTTGTTTGAATATGGATGTGAATAGGCTTGCAAGTATATATTTTATGGTGTGAATGTCTGTATATATGTATAACATGCTCTGTTCTCCACCCTGTAAAAGTGAGTAACATTTATATTTAAGCTAATTCCAGTAACTATAGCTGCTAAATTATTCTGTGATAATCATGTTTGGGTTTTAATGTGTTCTTCCTGTTCTAGAGTTCCAGTTTTAAACCCAAATCAAAACCATGATTTCATGTTCAATCCTTGTTAAGGCTTAAGGTTTAAAAACAAAGTATGGGTATATAACATAAGTATAGTTTGGAATTTTATTTTGTATAAATTAAAACTGTGAGGTCTCTGGAAACAAAACAAACAGAACAAACTAGTTGTAAGTGGAAATTTGATTTCCAGTTTCTTTGATCCAAGATTATAAATCGATAACATAAACAAAAACTCGAATTTTAAAACTAAAATTGGAATTTATAGTTTGAAATTGACTGGGTAACTCTGGTTTAACCAGAAATCACATTTAAGGTTGGAACTGTCAATCTAGAAGGTTAGAGTGGCCGTGATTTTCTTTAATGATGAAGTGATGATCAGGTGTTAAGGAAAAAATGGTAGATGATGGATTAATACAGTAGGAAAGTGGTAATGAAGGATCAAAATATTCAAACCTAGTTTTCTGTAGTCAGAAAAATTTATCAGTGCAACCCATATAAATGATCGAGTGCCATGCGACCTTGGGGGTTGGTGGAGGTGAGGAAGACGAGTCCACGGCCGGAGGCAAGGCTATTCTGGTGATCGGAGGTTGGATGATCTTTGGTGATCTTTAGATCGACATTGCTACTGTGTTGAGCTCGAAGGCTCGTTTTTGATTTAGGGTGTTTCAGTTCCTCTGGTGATCGGATTGTGGTTAAAAGATGATCGTTGACTTGTGTGGATGGTCGCGAGAGGTCGAAGTTGCTTGCGGTGGTCGTGCACGTGCACGAAGTGTCGTGTGCTGGGGGGTTTCAGGTCGAGGAGAAGGAAAACATGGAATCGAGTATTCGCGTGAGTTACTTCGGGGGTTACTCGAGATTTGCACTGTGATTTGTTTTTTTTCTTCGCTCGTTGCTAGTTCAACTGAGAAAGAACAAGGGAGGAAGGAGAAGAAGATTGGAAAAACAGGGAAGGGGGAAAACTTGAACAAGTGGGGGTTTTACTCGAAGCAGGTAATTATTTTTCGCGAGGAAGTCTTGTGTTGGGATCGGGAAAATGAAGAGAGGCTCACGTATTTTGTTCTGCTATTTTCCAGTGAACCTGTTCCAGTTAGCAGTTTGAAATTTAGCTTTGAATTCGAAAATCAAAACAAACTGAGTCTATAAATAAAGTTTAAACATGAGATTTCAAGTTGTTTGAAACTGGATTGAAAAATAAAGTTTTATAATTTTAAATTATTTCAAATACTTAAAGGTGTTAAAAGTTTAAGTGGATTGTTAAGCATTGTTTAAATAACAAAGACTTTCAATTGTATTTGAAAATAGATAAGTTTTAAATTAGATAATTTAAAATGTTTTAAAATTTGATTTCTAAATGAATTTATTTAATCTAAAATTTGTTTAAGTTAATTTTAAAGATTTAAAGGGGTAATTAGTGTATTTACAAGATAATGTATCCTAAGTTAAAAGGTGTTTTATTATCTTGGAAATTAATTAAGTTAATTAGGAAAGTAAGTATAATTAGTTAATTTAATTAATTAAAGATAAAGGTTAATTAAGTGATTAATGTAAGGATAATTAAGTAATTTAATCAATTAATGGTTATAATTGATTAACTAATAAATTTGAGATAAATGAAATGGGAAATTTATTAATTAAGAAAAGGATTAATTAATAATGGAAATTTATTAAGATTAATTTAATAATTAAAGATAAATTGATTCATTGATTTAAAAATGGTTAGTTAATAATTAAGGGTTAACTAATAAATTTGAAAGAAAGATTTTCAAATAATTTGTAATTAAATTACGATAATTAACCCGGATTAATAAATTGATACATCTGATTTAAATTAATCAGTTGGTTGATAAATTCACTTGTGAATGTTTAGATTCTATTGAATGTTAAATTGTTTGATATTTCCTGATATGTGATGGTTTGTGATATACCCTGATTTATGTTGTGATCTGTAATTTACTTATCTGTGATATATATCTGTGATCTATATGATAGGCGTTATAGTTTATATCGCTTATCAACTATATTCTGTATTCTGATCCGTGATGATTGATGTTGCACTATTGTGTGAAACCCCTGGACTACACTTTTACACACACAAATATGGATTTCACGTGGAAATCGGTTAAGTCACAGATAATTTAAATTTGATATTTTTGAAATTGAAATTTTAATTTCAATTGATTTTGAAATTAGAAATTTGGGTTTAAAGTGAAAAGCTTTTGAAATAGAATTTCAAAGATAAAAGTTATTTTGAATAACTTAATCGAGTTTTGAAAATTTAAATAATTGGATTTAAATTTGAATTCAAGTTTGAAATTGAATCCTATGATTTGATACTAGGGATAAAAAAAAATGTTATAAATGTGTTTATATAAAGTTAAACCATTTAAAAGTATAATTTTGAGAATTTGGGTTTAACCCAAAGATTTTGACTCGTATAAATGAATCAGATTTCCAAAATAAAAACTGTTTGTTTTAAAGGAATAAAAGCTTTCAGATAAGAAATGAAATTCCAGTTTAATTAAAGGAATTTCAAGATTGAATTGAAAAATGGTTTTCCAAGTTTAGAATGAATTATTTTTGAAAGCTATGGATTGAATCTGTTTATTTCTAACAGATTTAAAATAATGATTTATCTAAACCATCCGAAATGGAATTGTTTTGAAAGCTATAAGTTAAATCTTGATTTAAAGGTTTAACGAGTTAATCAAATTGAAATAGAAATAAATTTGGAAAATCTGTGAATGAATCTTTTGTTTAAAGGATTAAAGTGTGGAAACTGTTTAAACCGTAAAGGTTGAATCTTTTTGTTTAAAGATTTAAAATGGTAATTTGTTAAACCATTTGAAAAGAAAGATTTTGGGTAATAAGTTGTGACTTAATTGAAATCCCATATCCATATGTTTTTAAATATTACGCTCACTATTCGGTTTAGCCGGGAGAGGACCTTTGGGTCGTATAACCCATTCTGAATATGTGATACGTCGTATATGGATAGCATTTGAAGACCGGTGTTGAAGACCGGATATTTTTGAAAACGGAAGGATTACCGTCGAGTTACTCTGCATCGGCTGATCCCCGATATAGAGGTTTTATCATCCTTAGTGACGGGAAGTCCGGACGTGATTGGAAATTATCCGGAATTGCAAGGGCTTCGTGAGAAGTGCCTTCGGTTCTGTTTGATCCCGGAACAGACTTGTATGGATTGTATGTCTGACATTACACTTTGAGATATAAAGCCGATTTCTTTCAAATACATATCTGTTGGTGGCGGAGAATTTATTCTCTTAGCTTAACACCCTTCTCTGAGACGTACGAGCTCAGAGGTTATGTAGTTGAAGGTTATCAGCGATATATCCCAATTTGGTAATGTGGCATGCTGAGTGCTGCTGTGAAATGATCAGTGTTTGATCATTTGCGATATGATCATTTGTTTGATCTTATATCTTTGTGATCATATGTTGATCATTTGTTTGACCCAAAGCATGGCTTTGTGACAAAGCGTAGCTTTGTGGACGAGACTTCGTCAGGGCCTCACAACCCGGAAATGGTCGAAACAGGATCGTTGCGGCAAGGTTATGAGGGTCGCGCCCTTTAGGGTATGTCATTTCCTTCTGGAAAAGGGTGGTATCATGGTATGGAGCCCAGATACTTACTCATGTGGATACACTTTATTATGGGTGATGTTGGTTTAGAGGCGCCTCGGATAAAGGTCCCAAAGGACCGGGGGGTGGCATATTCGTGAGTTACCTGTTACAGGGGTAACCCGTCCTTGTTTGCAGAGAGCAGTTTGTCTCTCGGGACGTCCCGCCAGAGGCGATCCCATGCGGCGGAAGGAAGTTCCTTAGCCTGACCATTTGTTGGAAATCCATTTCCCAATACGGAACTTGTACGGTTTTAGTTGTAGAACCTGCCATTTACTTATGGTGGCGCCCCACTGTTTAGATGGTAGCTATAGTAGGCATAGTTCGAAATGTCTATGCTGGCTAAGATTAATATTATACTTTCGAAATGTTTTCTGCACTATGCACTAATAATAATATCAAGATGATTTGGCGTAGTAAGCATCTTTGACTATCATAAGAAGAAATCTCCTCCAATTCTGCGTTTGCATTGTGTGTGTGGCGGGAGGTCTTATGGTAGTTTCATTTTCTAAAAAGCATTGCAGATTTCAATGTTTAAAACCTTTTGTGTTTGTTTAAAGATAAACTGTTTTTGTTGCTCACACCAGTCCCATGACTGATCCGGAGTTTATTGTTCCCTTCCTAAACTCTGGGTGCTCATAATTTTCCACACGAGCAGTCTAGAGTTGGGTTTCTTTTCAGATATTCAGGTTTAGTAGATTATCGGGAGCTGGTTCATTCATCGGAGTTGCTTATCTTGGAGTTGTGGATTCATTCTTGTCTGAAGATCATTTTGGAGTTATCATTTCTATTGATATTGTTCCGCTGCTGTTGTTATTTTTTTCTTTTCCGCTGCTATTTGTTGTATCATCTCTGATGTATATTGATATTCATTGTATCACTCTGTTGTATCAGATATTGTATATCAATGTATTATTCTTTTCTTCCGCTGTGTTATTTACTTAATGTTGTTATAGCTCCGGAGAACCAGATTTGGCATTTGAATCTACGGCATTTTGAGTACAAGTGAAGTACGGGTGCCGATTTTCGAAGGCCAACTTTTGGGTTTTTACATGTGGTATCAGAGCTAAGGTTGAACTTTAGCTCAGGAGTGTAACACATTAAGTAGCTCATTAGAGATAGGGTGAAGTATACCCTAGAATGAGTAATTCTCAGATATCCGTTCGAACGCCTCAGTAAATTCTCTTACTATCCACTGATAGTGAGTATGAGTGCAAGAAGAGGATGAGATAGGGGACAGGGGAATACGACTATAAATGGTCAATATCCTGTAACAACAAGGAAACAATCTTTTCTCTATCAATCTCTTTTGTTCGTCTTCTTTTCTCAATTCTTCGATAGTTCCTGATAGATCCAGGAAGGAGATTTGATATATTAATATGGGACATAAACTACAGATGGCCAGACTTGTTTGTTTGGAAGTATTGGTTGCCTTGGTTGCTTTGATTGCTATAGTTGATAGATATAATTTAGTTTCTAAACTAAAAATTTTGAAATCGTATCCATATATCTATCTATTCTTTGGGTCCCAGTATATTCTACGAATGGTTAGTTATCACTTCGAACTGACCGATGCCCCTGCATACTTCGTAAATCTGGATAACCCGAGTATCGTGTGAAAGAATTCAACAGATTCGTTCTTGTATCTGTTATTGATATTCTAATTTGGTAAGCCAAATGCAGAATAGATGTTCAGTTGATTTGATGAAATATTCTTCATCTATCTTTTTGTCTCCTTGGTAATTTCGAGGACGAAATTCTTTTAAGGGGGGGAAGTCTGTAACGACCCCGGATTTTAATTAAATTTAAATTGATAATTTATTAAATTTTTGAAGACAATTTATAAAATTAATTGTGAAGCAATGCGAGTTTCCCCGAAACTCAAATAACTTTGGTATAAATTATTTAAATTTAAATATTGTATAAATATGGTATATATGTGAATATATATGTATACGGGCATATATGAGTCAATTTGAAATTTGAAATACATGTATAACAAAGCTTGTAAAAGAAGCACATCAAGTCATCTCATGTTTTAGTACAGTCGAAACTAAAAGAAATATATGTAGACAAGAAAATGTGCAAAGCAATAAGTGCATACATAATAAAATAATAGAGTTTGTAAACAAAATAAAAGACAAGAAAAGAAGACATCAAATTTTATTTAAGAATTCAAACAAACGGAATTGCTAAGCAAGACAAAGTAATAAATACAAATCTCTTAACCACCAAAGCAAGATGTACATCAGCCGAAATCTTGTTTATCAAACAAAGAAAAATGAGAAAAATCTCTGATGTGCATTGTACAAACCAATAAAAATATACCTTACCTTGTACAAATATCATCATCAACCTGTATACTTTATTCCATATATCAACTGTTCTCAATTCAGTTCGTTCATTTCAAACTGAGATAATATCACTTGTAAACAAATAAACATCTCAAATAAAAGCATCAAAGCAATCGAAGAAAACAAGAGAATCAAAGAAAGGTTTCAGCTTGCAATTTTCAAAACCTGGTTCAAAGAATAAGCTCTGTTCATTCCTATATCACGGTGAGCAACTTCTAATTTTTCTAAAACCAGTTTTTCTTTTTATTTTTAATTGCCTGTGAATCTGTGAGCAAACCAACCTATAAAAAGAAAACTTTAATCTGAGTTTATACTGTGGTTTAGGTGTTTAATCCTGTTAGTATAGAGGTGAAAATTGTTTGCATGGATGAATTTTGTTTGAATATGGATGTGAATAGGCTTGCAAGTATATATTTTATGGTGTGAATGTCTGTATATATGTATAACATGCTCTGTTCTCCACCCTGTAAAAGTGAGTAACATTTATATTTAAGCTAATTCCAGTAACTATAGCTGCTAAATTATTCTGTGATAATCATGTTTGGGTTTTAATGTGTTCTTCCTGTTCTAGAGTTCCAGTTTTAAACCCAAATCAAAACCATGATTTCATGTTCAATCCTTGTTAAGGCTTAAGGTTTAAAAACAAAGTATGGGTATATAACATAAGTATAGTTTGGAATTTTATTTTGTATAAATTAAAACTGTGAGGTCTCTGGAAACAAAACAAACAGAACAAACTAGTTGTAAGTGGAAATTTGATTTCCAGTTTCTTTGATCCAAGATTATAAATCGATAACATAAACAAAAACTCGAATTTTAAAACTAAAATTGGAATTTATAGTTTGAAATTGACTGGGTAACTCTGGTTTAACCAGAAATCACATTTAAGGTTGGAACTGTCAATCTAGAAGGTTAGAGTGGCCGTGATTTTCTTTAATGATGAAGTGATGATCAGGTGTTAAGGAAAAAATGGTAGATGATGGATTAATACAGTAGGAAAGTGGTAATGAAGGATCAAAATATTCAAACCTAGTTTTCTGTAGTCAGAAAAATTTATCAGTGCAACCCATATAAATGATCGAGTGCCATGCGACCTTGGGGGTTGGTGGAGGTGAGGAAGACGAGTCCACGGCCGGAGGCAAGGCTATTCTGGTGATCGGAGGTTGGATGATCTTTGGTGATCTTTAGATCGACATTGCTACTGTGTTGAGCTCGAAGGCTCGTTTTTGATTTAGGGTGTTTCAGTTCCTCTGGTGATCGGATTGTGGTTAAAAGATGATCGTTGACTTGTGTGGATGGTCGCGAGAGGTCGAAGTTGCTTGCGGTGGTCGTGCACGTGCACGAAGTGTCGTGTGCTGGGGGGTTTCAGGTCGAGGAGAAGGAAAACATGGAATCGAGTATTCGCGTGAGTTACTTCGGGGGTTACTCGAGATTTGCACTGTGATTTGTTTTTTTTCTTCGCTCGTTGCTAGTTCAACTGAGAAAGAACAAGGGAGGAAGGAGAAGAAGATTGGAAAAACAGGGAAGGGGGAAAACTTGAACAAGTGGGGGTTTTACTCGAAGCAGGTAATTATTTTTCGCGAGGAAGTCTTGTGTTGGGATCGGGAAAATGAAGAGAGGCTCACGTATTTTGTTCTGCTATTTTCCAGTGAACCTGTTCCAGTTAGCAGTTTGAAATTTAGCTTTGAATTCGAAAATCAAAACAAACTGAGTCTATAAATAAAGTTTAAACATGAGATTTCAAGTTGTTTGAAACTGGATTGAAAAATAAAGTTTTATAATTTTAAATTATTTCAAATACTTAAAGGTGTTAAAAGTTTAAGTGGATTGTTAAGCATTGTTTAAATAACAAAGACTTTCAATTGTATTTGAAAATAGATAAGTTTTAAATTAGATAATTTAAAATGTTTTAAAATTTGATTTCTAAATGAATTTATTTAATCTAAAATTTGTTTAAGTTAATTTTAAAGATTTAAAGGGGTAATTAGTGTATTTACAAGATAATGTATCCTAAGTTAAAAGGTGTTTTATTATCTTGGAAATTAATTAAGTTAATTAGGAAAGTAAGTATAATTAGTTAATTTAATTAATTAAAGATAAAGGTTAATTAAGTGATTAATGTAAGGATAATTAAGTAATTTAATCAATTAATGGTTATAATTGATTAACTAATAAATTTGAGATAAATGAAATGGGAAATTTATTAATTAAGAAAAGGATTAATTAATAATGGAAATTTATTAAGATTAATTTAATAATTAAAGATAAATTGATTCATTGATTTAAAAATGGTTAGTTAATAATTAAGGGTTAACTAATAAATTTGAAAGAAAGATTTTCAAATAATTTGTAATTAAATTACGATAATTAACCCGGATTAATAAATTGATACATCTGATTTAAATTAATCAGTTGGTTGATAAATTCACTTGTGAATGTTTAGATTCTATTGAATGTTAAATTGTTTGATATTTCCTGATATGTGATGGTTTGTGATATACCCTGATTTATGTTGTGATCTGTAATTTACTTATCTGTGATATATATCTGTGATCTATATGATAGGCGTTATAGTTTATATCGCTTATCAACTATATTCTGTATTCTGATCCGTGATGATTGATGTTGCACTATTGTGTGAAACCCCTGGACTACACTTTTACACACACAAATATGGATTTCACGTGGAAATCGGTTAAGTCACAGATAATTTAAATTTGATATTTTTGAAATTGAAATTTTAATTTCAATTGATTTTGAAATTAGAAATTTGGGTTTAAAGTGAAAAGCTTTTGAAATAGAATTTCAAAGATAAAAGTTATTTTGAATAACTTAATCGAGTTTTGAAAATTTAAATAATTGGATTTAAATTTGAATTCAAGTTTGAAATTGAATCCTATGATTTGATACTAGGGATAAAAAAAAATGTTATAAATGTGTTTATATAAAGTTAAACCATTTAAAAGTATAATTTTGAGAATTTGGGTTTAACCCAAAGATTTTGACTCGTATAAATGAATCAGATTTCCAAAATAAAAACTGTTTGTTTTAAAGGAATAAAAGCTTTCAGATAAGAAATGAAATTCCAGTTTAATTAAAGGAATTTCAAGATTGAATTGAAAAATGGTTTTCCAAGTTTAGAATGAATTATTTTTGAAAGCTATGGATTGAATCTGTTTATTTCTAACAGATTTAAAATAATGATTTATCTAAACCATCCGAAATGGAATTGTTTTGAAAGCTATAAGTTAAATCTTGATTTAAAGGTTTAACGAGTTAATCAAATTGAAATAGAAATAAATTTGGAAAATCTGTGAATGAATCTTTTGTTTAAAGGATTAAAGTGTGGAAACTGTTTAAACCGTAAAGGTTGAATCTTTTTGTTTAAAGATTTAAAATGGTAATTTGTTAAACCATTTGAAAAGAAAGATTTTGGGTAATAAGTTGTGACTTAATTGAAATCCCATATCCATATGTTTTTAAATATTACGCTCACTATTCGGTTTAGCCGGGAGAGGACCTTTGGGTCGTATAACCCATTCCGAATATGTGATACGTCGTATATGGATAGCATTTGAAGACCGGTGTTGAAGACCGGATATTTTTGAAAACGGAAGGATTACCGTCGAGTTACTCTGCATCGGCTGATCCCCGATATAGAGGTTTTATCATCCTTAGTGACGGGAAGTCCGGACGTGATTGGAAATTATCCGGAATTGCAAGGGCTTCGTGAGAAGTGCCTTCGGTTCTGTTTGATCCCGGAACAGACTTGTATGGATTGTATGTCTGACATTACACTTTGAGATATAAAGCCGATTTCTTTCAAATACATATCTGTTGGTGGCGGAGAATTTATTCTCTTAGCTTAACACCCTTCTCTGAGACGTACGAGCTCAGAGGTTATGTAGTTGAAGGTTATCAGCGATATATCCCAATTTGGTAATGTGGCATGCTGAGTGCTGCTGTGAAATGATCAGTGTTTGATCATTTGCGATATGATCATTTGTTTGATCTTATATCTTTGTGATCATATGTTGATCATTTGTTTGACCCAAAGCATGGCTTTGTGACAAAGCGTAGCTTTGTGGACGAGACTTCGTCAGGGCCTCACAACCCGGAAATGGTCGAAACAGGATCGTTGCGGCAAGGTTATGAGGGTCGCGCCCTTTAGGGTATGTCATTTCCTTCTGGAAAAGGGTGGTATCATGGTATGGATCCCAGATACTTACTCATGTGGATACACTTTATTATGGGTGATGTTGGTTTAGAGGCGCCTCGGATAAAGGTCCCAAAGGACCGGGGGGTGGCATATTCGTGAGTTACCTGTTACAGGGGTAACCCGTCCTTGTTTGCAGAGAGCAGTTTGTCTCTCGGGACGTCCCGCCAGAGGCGATCCCATGCGGCGGAAGGAAGTTCCTTAGCCTGACCATTTGTTGGAAATCCATTTCCCAATACGGAACTTGTACGGTTTTAGTTGTAGAACCTGCCATTTACTTATGGTGGCGCCCCACTGTTTAGATGGTAGCTATAGTAGGCATAGTTCGAAATGTCTATGCTGGCTAAGATTAATATTATACTTTCGAAATGTTTTCTGCACTATGCACTAATAATAATATCAAGATGATTTGGCGTAGTAAGCATCTTTGACTATCATAAGAAGAAATCTCCTCCAATTCTGCGTTTGCATTGTGTGTGTGGCGGGAGGTCTTATGGTAGTTTCATTTTCTAAAAAGCATTGCAGATTTCAATGTTTAAAACCTTTTGTGTTTGTTTAAAGATAAACTGTTTTTGTTGCTCACACCAGTCCCATGACTGATCCGGAGTTTATTGTTCCCTTCCTAAACTCTGGGTGCTCATAATTTTCCACACGAGCAGTCTAGAGTTGGGTTTCTTTTCAGATATTCAGGTTTAGTAGATTATCGGGAGCTGGTTCATTCATCGGAGTTGCTTATCTTGGAGTTGTGGATTCATTCTTGTCTGAAGATCATTTTGGAGTTATCATTTCTATTGATATTGTTCCGCTGCTGTTGTTATTTTTTTCTTTTTCGCTGCTATTTGTTGTATCATCTCTGATGTATATTGATATTCATTGTATCACTCTGTTGTATCAGATATTGTATATCAATGTATTATTCTTTTCTTCCGCTGTGTTATTTACTTAATGTTGTTATAGCTCCGGAGAACCAGATTTGGCATTTGAATCTACGGCATTTTGAGTACAAGTGAAGTACGGGTGCCGATTTTCGAAGGCCAACTTTTGGGTCTTTACATTCTAACATAACATATAAATATATAACACGACATATATACAAGGAACTTGCAAGGTGATTTACAATAAATTAACATGGCATATCATTTTTCACAAACATAACACATTATTTCCACATAGCATATGTGATGTATTTCTACAAGGCATATACAAATATTTTTTCTAACATAACACATTTTTTTACATATCATATGTGATGTATTTCAACATGGCATATAAAAAAATATTTTTCTAACATAACGCATTTTTTTTTACATATCATATGTGATGTATTTCACATACATATGTGACAATTAATCAAATCAACATAACATACTAATTGTGACATATAAAACAACATGTGTATGTGAATATCATAACACAAATTCAAGGGAACATAACAACATATATCACATATTCATATCTAAAGCAAACATTTCTTATAACATTTCGATGTTTATTTACCTAACAATAAAAATGTTAATCGTGAGTGATTGCTCACCTTTCGAGGTTAGAGAGTTTTTAACAACACAAATATGTAGATCCTAGTTGAAATCCAAACACGACAAGCTAACCAATCTTATCCATAGCAACAATCTAATAGAAAACCAAAGCACGACAATGCAAATCGAACACATTGAGTTTTCTTCTTCTTTTTTTAGAGAGATGAAGCAAGGGGAATTTGTGGATTTAGAAATTTTGGAGTTTATGTAGTTTTGAGGATGGAGGAAGTGTGAGCAGAAAGCTTCAGATAGAGGAATGAGAAACAATCTGTATGTACTTTGGTTTTGTTCTCAAGTGGGAAATTGAAAAGTCAACAGGTTGGAAAGTGGGAAGGTGATAAAAGAATACAAAAATAAAGTAAGCTTTTCAAAGAAACGACGTGGTTATGTGTTTAATAAATATAAACATGAACAGGCTAGCATGAATGATGCACGTGCATTAATTCTGAATTGTTAATGGACGAATTAGTGCAGGCAGAAGTTATGAAAAAGAGTGAATACTAAAAGTTGTAACATGTAAAAATAAATGCTTAGATGCAAATACAAGAGGTATATAAGAATTAGGTCGAATAAAAGTGGGTGAGAGAATGTATAGCTAACAATAAGAATGGAAAATGAATATATAGAGAATAAATGAAAGTTTTATGAAATAAAGAGAGAGGATTTTTTTAATATGAATAGCTGAAATGTGAGAGTAAACAAGGCAGAAAAATATGAATGAGATAGTAGTTAGAAAAAGCAATAGAATATGAAATGTGCATGAATATGAATTCATGATGAACATCGCCTTTCATACTTCAAAAGGAATTTAATGTCACATTAATTCAATATGGAAATATTTTTCAATTCAATTAATTTCTTTAACTCCAAATCAACTCAACTTTACACCTATCTAAAAGTTTTATTAACATACAGTAAATAAAATTTGAACACACCAATTAAAGTAATGATGACCACCGCTACATAAAATAAAAGGAGAACCATGATTCCAAATTCCAATTCAAAATGGGTGTTTTTCTCAACGCACAATCATGAACATAAAATATTTAATTTATTCTAAATTTTACGATTAGCATTAAAATCACTTCTATATTGCCAAAGATTACTATTCAACGACCGTAAAATATTGCTTCAAAATTCAATTTTTTCTTTTTATAAAATTACACTTACTTTAAAAACAACAACGTTTATTTTGTTTTCATTAAAACATACTTTTTTTAACAATAACGTACATTTCTTTCGTTAAATCCATTCATTACAATTAATCGTTTTTTTGCCTCTTTAATATTGAAAGATTCCAAATAGACATAGTTTTAATTAGTTTCAAAATTACACTTTAAAGCGAATCATGTACATTTCATTCATTAAACGTCATTAAGTTCAATTAAATTATCTTTCCCTTTTATTGAAAGATTTCAAATTAAATCCACGGCAATAAATTTCAACATTAAAATTTAAAATGGAAAATAATTAATGGATAGATAATAAAAACAATTGAATTCTTTTTACAGTAACTTAAATACATTTGTAGAATTGCTGTTTACACATAAGATAATTAAAACAACTGAAGTCTTTTTACAGTAACTTAAATACATTTATAGAACCGTTGTTTACACATAAGAGTTATAAATTAACTTGCTTAAATAGATTATTTTCCTACTCTTGTAATCCATCTGTATGCTAAAACATAGTTCAAATATACATATATTTCTTCCTTTAAATCAATCATTCTATTCTTTATTTTAATGAAATTAAACCTACATTCACAAATGAAACATTCATTTCATTTGATATAAATGTTCTTTTCATTAAATCAACTTTCCTTATATTTTCATAAAACATAAGCTACGTTTAATTACACCTATTAACTTACAATTTGGTGTCCTCTCTACCATTAATTGAAATTATTCAATTACATTAATTTCAATTGTTTACAAAGGTGAATTTAAAATGAACAAAATAAATGTAATGAGAAATAGAATAACTATTTCCTATCTAATAGTAATTTAAACATAATTACACACTATTGGATACAAACAGAAATTATACATTTCTTACCAAATAATAGTTTATCGTCTCTGCAATCAATCTTTCAGCTACCAAACATTTCAAATAAATAAATATATGATTTCTTATTTAATAAAGAAACATTTATTATTCTTCATTAACATTTATTATTCCAATCAATTGGAAATTTACATTTAGACAATTGTTAATTTCACTCAAACCAATGATATTAAAATACACACTAGCATTTGTTATTATCCTTACATTATTGCAAACATGTTTCATTAATAGAATTTTTACTTAAGCTCATAACTTGGATTATAATTAAATTTATATCAGTAAAATCTTACAAAAAAATTCCTAACAATTTTATTCAAAAATCTTATTTAATTTAATATTTTTAAATGTTTAAAAATACGGGTCGTTACAATCTCCCCCACTCAAAAATTTTCGTCCCCGCAAAGAAACAAGAAGGAATTCAAAAATTTGTTATATTTTATTTAAAACAGTCAATTTATCAATCCGAAAACGTACCTATTTGTCGGGTAAACAAACTTTATTTATGAAACCAAAAGCTTTGACATCCCGGAATTTCTGACAATATCAATTTAATAATCTGCATTTAAAATTAAATTGATTTGATAAATTCTTGTTGATAAATTTAGAATTGATATAATAATCTTCTTTTAAATGGTATTTAACTGATAACTGATCTTTTAAAAAGCCAATAAATTGTTTTCTATTTATAATATATATATATATATATATATTTGTATATATTACAGATAGAAATCTTTGGTTTGAGTCAAATAAATAAATAAAGCTTGTTTTCTAATTCTAATATATTTTTGGTAATTTGGAAATTTGGATTTAATTTAAAATATATAGTTTTAAAATAGTTGAGGTAAATGTTTAATTGATTTAAATATATATCTTAGCTTAAGTTCAAGAATTAAATAAAAAGGGTTTGTTTTTTTAAAATATGGTTTAATAAATATGAGACATTTATTCATTTAAACAATAATAGGAAGTTATAGCCTCTTTTATAAATTAATTAAATTTGACAAATTATTGTTTTCAAAATACATTTATTAATGTATTGTTATATATGTAAATATAAATAGATTTAAATTAGAGGTGTTATTTTCAAATTAAATATCTTGTTATATATATATGTATAAGCTTCTATTTGTATATATATATATATATACATAGTTTTGTTTCATTTTCTCTAAAATGAATTTCATAAATATAAATAATAAATATATATAGGGAAATAAAATTTAGTATTTGAGTTAGAAAATCGAAGAAGGAAATAAACTAAGTATAAAAGTAAACTCATCACCTAAATTCTAACTATATGTTAATAAACTATAAATATGCTTATTTATATTTCAAAGATAAGAGCAAAGCAAAAGGAAACATGTTTGTAAAATAATATGCAGGCAAGAAAATAAGGATAAATAACATATAAAAGCTTCCAGGCAAAGGAAGGTAACCTGTAAGTATGCAAGCTAGAACATAGTGATAATAAAATATGCTCCTGGCAAAGTAAATAAAGTATACAACATAACTAAAAATAACTTTATATATTTGTACAAAAGCATGTTGCAGGCATAACAGAGTAAGGTAAAGATATGAACTATCTTTGTGTACAATATGGTTCAGAGAAACATAAGTATAAAAAAAGAAAATATATACAAAGTCAAGTACGTTCGAAATTTAAAATAAGGGAATGGGTAGACATAAAGGACGTGGGCATTAAATGTTGAAACATCTTTAGTACACCAGCATATTTCATTTCAGCCTCCAAGAGATAAAAATCTCTGACCCAAATTCAATAAAGCTTACCAGTGAAGTAATAACCTGTAAACATTTTCCTATATCAATCTATCTCCTCTCGTGTATAAGGAGACTTAACCTTTCCAGTAAACACATTAAAACTGAAGCAAGCATTATCATTTACAAACTGAAAACATTTAACAACTTCCTCAAGTAAAATAAACAAATTTAAAGAAGAGCAAGTCTGCATCTTTTCTAACAAGGACATTTGTAACGCCCCACCTCTATGCTCATAATAACAAAGAGTATTAAAAGAAATACTGTCTATTATTACGAAGAATAAGGCTGGATAGGAGCGACCATCCGTAATTGGCCTTACACTAATATTGGTTATCTCGATAGGAGTGGTATATACTTTTTATTTTTCATCTACTATTTATTTACTCCCATCGACATATCCAATTATCAGTATAAAACAAACTACGATAGTTCATAATAGTTTAGGACATTAGATATAACAATAACACAGATAATATAAATGCGGAACACAGATTAACAAAAATCTCATATATATATAACCGATGTCAGTTACAATATAGTTGACACGATACATATGATACAACTACAACTGCCGACTCTAGAAGTTATATACACAAGTACATTATCGACTAATATACATGAATACATATCGTTCTATACAATGACACGACTACTACAAAATGACACTGACAACTTCAGAAGATGTGAAAAGTCCTCATATCCTGAACAGCAACTTAAAGAAGAAAATCTACAACCTGAAATAACTCAGGTCTGACCCGAGTATTACATTCAAAAGAAAATAATACCCAGGTCAGTCTAATTCAAACCAGTTTATTAGTGCATATAGGCAGTAATAATTTAAATAGACGACAGTCACAATAATTCCCGCCTATCCGATTCTTTAAACAAAGAAACCGGATAACGGTCAATATAACACTTAACAGTGTTTAACAACAAATCAGCAATCCAAATCAATTTAAACAATTGAAATGTCAATTTAAAAACAACAAAGCTGATTAGCTGCAGTACACGCTAACGTGTACTGCCTCGCCAATACAGTCTATGAATACTCAGAAGATCAATGAATTCAAAAGTCAACGGATCCAACTCAAATGCCATTCAAATAAAATCACAGCGCGAGCACAAGGTCAAACCCGAGCGTTTCAGCCGGATTCAACTCAAGTGTAATATTTTATATAAAATGAAACTGCGACCACTATTTAGATTCAAGGGCAAACTGCAACAAAAATGCAGCCACCACAAGGTCATAAGGGCAAAACTGCAACCAAAAAAACTCATATGCAGTAATCAAAACAAATGCAGCCATGGATAAGGCAGCACAGTGAGACACAACCCAAATAAATGGTAACCAGCAAAGCAGTGAAACGACAAAGGGTGCAGCTCATGACGAAGTCAGTGCCAACAGTTAATGGCAGCAACTCAATCAATATGATATGCACTGCACAGCATACATGGGGTTCAAGTCCCAAACTACAAAGTGATCAAGGCATGAAACAGACAAGTGCTCAAGGGATGCCTCTCACAAACAACTAAAGCCAAGCATATAAAGATGAAGCAGCTCAACATCCAAAACAAAGCACAGGGGCTCAAATGGCCAAGTGCGCAAGGCGGTGGTACAACATGAAGACAATGAAGGTGAGAGCACCAAAGTTTTGGCACCTCGTCACACAACAATAAAAGATTATGAACTCAACAGTGCAAGTGAACTCAACCAGACAGCCAGATACAAAAGCAACTGAGAAATGAATTATACAAGCCAACATCAGTGATACGGCCTTAACAATGAAATAGCTATAAACAACCTTTTATGAACACTGCAACACTCAAGTATACGAGGGCAAAACCCAAAAGCATCAAAAAATCAGAACCCAAGAGAGGCAACTGGTACATGTTGTAAGGAGTAATAACTTACAAATTAATGCAAACAAAGATATACAGCCTACGCCAAAAAGAAATTGCCAACATGCCACAGCCCACATAAAAACCCATTCAACATTCAAAGCTAAGGTGATGGCCGAAACCAACAAAATTCACATAACCCAACTTCCCAGAGAATCAAACCTTCACAGCAAAATTATCAATCGCGATGTCAAATTGAATTCAAGACAAAACAGATAAAACTCATCAACACAAAAAAACGAAGTCGAACAAATCCAACAGATCACGGCAGTCGATCAAACTCAACAGCCGAGAAATTAAACGACAATTCAGTTGCAACCAAACAAAATCGAGTGGCATAAACATAGTACTAAGAAAGAATTAGATGTGAGTGATGTAAGTATCACTCACCTCGTTTCGACGAAGGGTGCAGTCGAGCACTCGAGTGATTGACGAAGCGAGAAGCACGAATTCACTCCCCGAATCGCTG
Organism: Allium fistulosum; assembly: GCA_030737815.1. Classification (NCBI taxonomy): domain Eukaryota; kingdom Viridiplantae; phylum Streptophyta; class Magnoliopsida; order Asparagales; family Amaryllidaceae; genus Allium; species Allium fistulosum. The sequence goes on along the minus strand of CM060908.1, from coordinate 529,552,452 downwards.
AAGTTAGCAACTAAATCCATCTCTGGATTGAACAAAACGAAGCCAGATAAATCGCCATCGATAAATGAATAGGTTGAACGAGGCAGAGATGCGGTGGTGAAGAACGGCAAGGGAACTCGAAGTCGTGGCGGCCAAAAATCGATCAAAACCCTACTTTCTGAACGAACGAACAAAGACGTTTCTTGTGGCCGCCATTATTTTTGCTCGTTTGATTTTTAGGGTTCGAAGAGAAAAATGAGTTAGGGGGAGGGAACGGCATAGGCCTTTATCTCAACAACTATAGAAAATGGGCTGAATAAAATTTAAAAAGGGAAATGTTTTTTTTAAAGCCCGTATATCCTTTAACAAAATTATTTAAAAGAATTTGTAATTGATAAACGAATTACAACTCGAATATGATTCCAATTACAATTGTCAAACAAATTAAATCGTCATTTGACGATATTCAACTGCTATAAAATCCTGGGTTGTTACAGACTCCCCTCCTTATAGAAATTGCGTCTCCGCAATTTTCATAATTAAGGTCGTCATTAACAATAAATTTTCTAACATAAACCGGTTAAGTTAGAAAATAAAAGGTAGAGGATATAAACACCAAAGAAATCTTTTAATTTCATAAAAGAGATTCACAAATTCTCAACAAAATCTAATTACCAAATGGATAATTAGAAAACAATCAAGACTGAATTCAAAACTGAATAAATACAATCATCAGCAATATTCAATTATCAACTAGACAATTAGAATTCAGAAATCACAAAACAGCAATATCTAATTATCGATACGATAATTAGAAAACAGCAAATCTAATCATCAACAAAGGTAATTAGAAAACACAAAACACAAATCTCAAAATCGCAAATATCTAGTCATTCAACAAATAACTAGAAAATACGAACTTCATAGTCAACAATTTCAAAATATTAACAGAGATAGAAATAGATAGAAAACAGCAATCCAATAAAGTCAGCATATCCTAGAATCAATTGGAGACTAGGAAATCTCAAAAATCAGTAAAACTAGCAAATATCCGATTATTCAAACGATAATCAGAAAACAAATCAGCACATATCTAATTAGCACAAACGGTAATCAAATTTCAAATCAACAAATATTCAATTATCTCAAGCGATAATTAAATCTAAAATCAACAAATATTCAATTATCTCAAGCGATAATTAAATCTAAAATCAACAAATATTTAATTATCTAAAGCGATAATTAAATCTCAAATCAGCAAATATTTAATTATCTAAAGCGATAATTAAATCTCAAATCAGCAAATATTTAATTATCTAAAGCGATAATTAAATCTCAAATCAGCAAATATTTAATTATCTAAAGCGATAATTAAATCTCAAATCAGCAAATATTTAATTATCTAAAGCGATAATTAAATCTCAAATCAGCAAATATTTAATTATCTAAAGCGATAATTAAATCTCAAATCAGCAATTATTTAATTATCAAAAGCGATAATTAAATCTCAAATCAGCAAATATTTAATTATCTAAAGCGATAATTAAATCTCAAATCAGCAAATATTTAATTATCTAAAGCGATAATTAAATCTCAAATTAGCAAATATTTAATTATCTAAAGCGATAATTAAATCTCAAATCAGCAAATATTTAATTATCAAAAGCGATAATTAAATCTCAAATCAGCAAATATTTATTTATCTAAAGCGATAATTAAATCTCAAATCAGCAAATATTTAATTATCTAAAGCGATAATTAAATCTCAAATCAGCAAATATTTAATTATCTAAAGCGATAATTAAATCTCAAATCAGCAAATATTTAATTATCTAAAGCGATAATTAAATCTCAAATCAGCAAATATTTAATTATCAAAAGCGATAATTAAATCTCAAATCAGCAAATATTTAATTATCAAAAGCGATAATTAAATCTCATATCAACAAATATTTAATTATCTAAGCGATAATTAAATCTCAAATCAGCAATTATTTAATTATCAAAAGCGATAATTAAATCTCAAATCAGCAAATATTTAATTATCAAAAGCGATAATTAAATCTCATATCAGCAAATATTTAATTATCTAAAGCGATAATTAAATCTCAAATCAGCAATTATTTAATTATCAAAAGCGATAATTAAATCTCATATCAACAAATATTTAATTATCTAAAGCGATAATTAAATCTCAAATCAGCAATTATTTAATTATCAAAAGCGATAATTAAATCTCAAATCAGCAAATATTTAATTATCAAAAGCGATAATTAAATCTCATATCAACAAATATTTAATTATCTAAAGCGATAATTAAATCTCAAATCAGCAATTATTTAATTATCAAAAGCGATAATTAAATCTCATATCAACAAATATCTAATTATCACAAGCGATAATTAGAAACAACAAATATTTAATTACCGATACGATAATTAAATCTCATAACATCAGATATCTAATTACCTGCAGATAATTAGAAACAACAAATATCTAGAAATCAATTAAGAAGACTAGAAAATCAACATAAAAGCTTGGATCGATCCCATCAGATGGCGAGTTTTTAATTCGCCGCACGTGCATCTCAGAGTGGCCGAAGCCTACCAAGTACTCAACATAATTTTGGCGCCCATCAGATTGACCCGAAGGTCCGCAGAGTGACCCGAAGGTCTAGTACTGGTATTTGACCCGAAGGTCCGCAGAGTGGCCCGAAAGCCCAACAAATGACCCGAAGGTCCGCAGAGTGGCCCGAAAGCCCAACAAATGACCCGAAGGTCCTCATAGTGGCTCGAAAGCACACGAAAGCATCAAAATGTTTCAATTAACGAGTCTGGAATTAACCGAAATAGCAAACGCACATGTCCCATACCACGTGTTTTACTAAATCGTTTGATTCTCTTCATCATTTCCTTGAAAGTGTAAAATTCATCAAAATCATCAAAACAACAGATATTCAATTAACGAGTCCGGAATTAACCGAAAAAGTAAAAGTGTGGTTCCATACTCCGCACTTTTGCTAAATCGTTTAAATCTCTTCATCGTTTCCTTGAAAGTGCAAAATTGTGTATTTTATAAAAATACACTTTACATTCTCAAACGGACAAGTCCGGAATTAAGCGAATCAGTAAAAGAAAGGGGTCATAGTCCTCGATTTTGCTGAAACATTTAAATCGCTTCCTCATTCTTTTGAAAGCGTAAACTGTTAAATTTCTGAAAACAATTTTATTTATTTTGTAAAAATAACAATTCACCTTCTCAACTGGACAAGTCCGGAGTTAAGCGAAACAGTAAAAGAAAGGGGTCATAATCCTCGATTTTGCTGAATCGTTTAAGTCACTTTCTCATTCTTTTGAAAACGCAAACTGTTAAAAATTTATAAAACAATTTTCATTTTTAAAACGATTTTCCAATCACGTGATTAAAACAGCAAATCAGTAACAATTTCGATAAGGAAATTGTACTTCTCAAAATACCGTAAAAATGGTTACACATCAGTATTGCGGAATAACCGCTTGAAAATCCACTTTTAAAAATTTGGCTGCTACTGAAGTCAAAGCGACAGTAATTTTAAAACATCAAATATCTCATCAAAAGAATTCACATCAAAATGTGACATCAGTGAATTTTCATTCATTAAAATTGTCAACAAAACACCGTGCCTCAAAAATTCAGCATTGGTGTAAAATCCCGTTGTAAAAATAACGGCAACAAAATACGTTTCATAACCAAGCATCGGTTCAACGTAAAATAAATGCAGTAACGTGCAATTCAAATTGTGCACGTACTACAAAATGAACAAAGAAACTATTCGAAGGTATCTTCAATGAAGACAATTCAAAACAGCAAAAATCTGATCAATATATGATTAGTACAAAAGAAAGCCAGCAGAAATTTCAACAAAAATCACATATCTGCAATTTCTTCGAATCCTCAATTCGGATTCGAAGTTCTCAAAGAAACAAAATAATTACAGCTATGTAAACAACAAATGAAATTCATATCAATTTCGTATTTTGATTTTTAAATCAAAAAGATTATCAGTTGTACTCAGCGAAGACAGTTTCACTGTTTCCGCTGCGCACTCTGATAAACAAAACACAAATCAATCAAATCATCAGAACACAATTTCATTATTATTTTTAAATAAAGTTATTTAAAAATTTCATCCAAATTTCAAAACTTTAGTTTTGACTCAAGCACAAATAAAACATCGACCAATAGTTGTAACATATGTTCCTTCCGAGTTAAGTTTTATATTATGTCCATAAACCCCAAGCTCTGATACCAACTGTAACGCCCCACCTCTATGGTCATAATAACAAAGAGTATTAAAAGAAATACTGTCTATTATTACGAAGAATAAGGCTGGATAGGAGCGACCATCCGTAATTGGCCTTACACTAATATTGGTTATCTCGGTAGGAGTGATATATACTTTTTATTTTTCATCTATTATTTATTTACTCCCATCGACATATCCAATTATCAGTATAAAACAAACTACGATAGTTCATAATAGTTTAGGACATTAGATATAACAATAACACAGATAATATAAATGCGGAACACAGATTAACAAAAATCTCATATATATATAACCGATGTCAGTTACAATATAGTTGACACGATACATATGATACAACTACAACTGCCGACTCTAGAAGTTATATACACAAGTACATTATCGACTAATATACATGAATACATATCGTTCTATACAATGACACGACTACTACAAAATGACACTGACAACTTCAAAAGATGTGAAAAGTCTTCATATCCTGAACAACAACTTAAAGAAGAAAATCTACAACCTGAAATAACTCGGGTCTGACCCGAGTATTACATTCAAAAGAAAATAATACCCAGGTCAGTCTAATTCAAACCAGTTTATTAGTGCATATAGGCAGTAATAATTTAAATAGATGACAGTCACAATAATTCCCGCCTATCCGATTCTTTAAACAAAGAAACCGGATAACGGTCAATATAACACTTAACAGTGTTTAACAACAAATCAGCAATCCAAATCAATTTAAACAATTGAAATGTCAATTTAAAAACAATAAAGCTGATTGGCTGCAGTACACGCTAACGTGTACTGCCTCGCCAATACAGTCTATGAATACTCAGAAGATCAATGAATTCAAAAGTCAACGGATCCAACTCAAATGTCATTCAAATAAAATCACAGCGCGAGCACAAGGTCAAACCCGAGCGTTTCAGCCGGATTCAACTCAAGTGTAATATTTTATATAAAATGAAACTGCGACCACTATTTAGATTCAAGGGCAAACTACAACAAAAATGCAGCCACCACAAGGTCATAAGGGCAAAACTGCAACCAAAAAAACTCATATGCAGTAATCAAAACAAATGCAGCCATGGATAAGGCAGCACAGTGAGACACAACCCAAATAAATGGTAACCAGCAAAGCAGTGAAACGACAAAGGGTGCAGCTCATGACGAAGTCAGTGCCAACAGTTAATGGCAGCAACTCAATCAATATGATATGCACTGCACAGCATACATGGGGTTCAAGTCCCAAACTACAAAGTGATCAAGGCATGAAACAGACAAGTGCTCAAGGGATGCCTCTCACAAACAACTAAAGCCAAGCATATAAAGATGAAGCAGCTCAACATCCAAAACAAAGCACAGGGGCTCAAATGGCCAAGTGCGCAAGGCGGTGGTACAACATGAAGACAATGAAGGTGAGAGCACCAAAGTTTTGGCACCTCGTCACACAACAATAAAAGATTATGAACTCAACAGTGCAAGTGAACTCAACCAGACAGCCAGATACAAAGGCAACTGAGAAATGAATTATACAAGCCAACATCAGTGATACGGCCTTAACAATGAAATAGCTATAAACAACCTTTTATGAACACTGCAACACTCAAGTATACGAGGGCAAAACCCAAAAGCATCAAAAAATCAGAACCCAAGAGAGGCAACTAGTACATGTTGTAAGGAGTAATAACTTACAAATTAATGCAAACAAAGATATACAGCCTACGCCAAAAAGAAATTGCCAACATGCCACAGCCCACATAAAAACCCATTCAACATTCAAAGCTAAGGTGATGGCCGAAACCAACAAAATTCACATAACCCAACTTCCCAGAGAATCAAACCTTCACAGCAAAATTATCAATCGCGATGTCAAATTGAATTCAAGACAAAACAGATAAAACTCATCAACACAAAAAAACGAAGTCGAACAAATCCAACAGATCACGGCAGTCGATCAAACTCAACAGCCGAGAAATTAAACGACAATTCAGTTGCAACCAAACAAAATCGAGTGGCATAAACACAGTACTAAGAAAGAATTAGATGTGAGTGATGTAAGTATCACTCACCTTGTTTCGACGAAGGGTGCAGTCGAGCACTCGTGTGATTGACGAAGCGAGAAGCACGAATTCACTCCCCGGATCGCTGAAGTTAGCAACTAAATCCATCTCTGGATTGAACAAAACGAAGCCAGATAAATCGCCATCGATAAATGAATAGGTTGAACGAGGCAGAGATGCGGTGGTGAAGAACGGCAAGGGAACTCGAAGTCGTGGCGGCTAAAAATCGATCAAAACCCTACTTTCTGAACGAACGAACAAAGACGTTTCTTGTGGCCGCCATTATTTTTGCTCATTTGATTTTTAGGGTTTGAAGAGAAAAATGAGTTAGGGGGAGGGAACGGCATAGGCCTTTATCTCAACAACTATAGAAAATGGGCTGAATAAAATTTAAAAAGGGAAATGTTTTTTTTTAAAGCCCGTATATCCTTTAACAAAATTATTTAAAAGAATTTGTAATTGATAAACGAATTACAACTCGAATATAATTCCAATTACAATTGTCAAACAAATTTAATCGTCATTTGACGATATTCAACTGCTATAAAATCCTGGGTTGTTACAACATTAGCAACTCAAAGTTTTGAAAGTTTTAAAAGCAAAGCATTTTCTTCCAATCTGGAAATTATCTAAAGCAAGCATGCATGTCGTTTTCAAGTTTTCAAGGGCAAGAAGCATTTCAGTTTCAAACATAAGCAAGCATCCCAGTTTCAAGTTTCAAAACAGTTTTCAAAGTAAAGGTTCTGTTCTCATTTATTTCAGGTGAGTAACATTTTAAAATTTAAAAACTATAGTAAGTAGATGTTTGCTTGCTTCTGAAGCTTTGTGATTGATGATACTTTGTTTCTGCATATATAAGTGTTACTTTGTGATTTGAATATATGTGTGCATGCATATCTGATGTGTACATCTGTGGCACTTAACACCTCTGTTCTAATTTTCCTAGATAAGTTTGTTTCCAAAATTCTTTACCTCGTGATCTAGGCTCTGTTATGTGTTGGAACACAAATGAAGTATGAATGTTTTACCATAAATGTTAGTTTAAATATATATAATTAGTTAAAATGACTGGGTATTGTTCAGGAAATAAGAAAACTCAGTGAAACCTTAAATTTAGTCAAAAATTATTCGTCGTAGATTTTAGTTTCAGGTGCATGAATCAAAAGCAAAAACTAAAACTTGATTTTTAAAACAGAAATGGGAATTTTTAATAGAGAAATAAAGGAGCAGTTTACTGTTGAACAAAAATCATTCTTTTGTAAAATTCTGTTGATCTAATAACTTTTTGATGCTAAAATTTGTTGTGGAGTTAAATCATTGATTAGTGGATATAGGAAAAATATTGGAAAAATTTTCTACTACAAGAATTTGTAACTCGAATGGGATTTAGGGTTTAAGAATGGTTTTGGATGAGGCTCAATGTTTCGATTCGTTTGTCCCCTTCGATTGATCGAGTTCAACGAAACTCGAGGGGATGGTAGTAGAGATGTTGAGAAAGACGTGGCCGAAATTTCAAGGGTGTTGGTGGTCGGACGATCGTGGGCGAGGCGTTGACAGGCTTTCAAGGGAGGGTTCTGTTTTGTTCCAGGTTTTGGACGATTCTTCTCGAATTCGAATGTGAGTGTTGAAACACGATCTGATGATCGTGGAGCGATGCATGAGTGAGTGTGGGTGCGCAAAGTTCATCGATGATGATCGGAAACTGTTGTGATGTCGGTGCACGTGCACGTGCATTCTGGTGCTTGGATATACTATTGCATGGGGAGAAGCAGGGGAAGTTGCATGATACTCGAGAAATCGCGTGTTTTACTCGAAGTGATTTCGGGAATATTGGGTGATGGGCTTGAGTGAATTGGGTGGCTCGGAGTTGTAGTTGGTTATAGGTTTTTTTGTAAAATCCTGTCACTGTTGTTTCTTTTTGATAAAACTGAAATTTTTTTAAACCAAGTTAAATAAGTTTAAAGTCTGGTTTCAGAATGAATCTGATTCTGGTTTTAAAATAAATGAGTTTTTTGTTAAACAACTTTAAAAATAGTTTAAGTATATTTTAGAAAAATGATTTGAATTTAAAGGTGAATTTGGAATTGAAAACTATTGTAAACTTCTTTTATAAAACAAGTGTGTTTTTAACATGTGACATAAAGATTGTTGAATCTGTTCTTTTTAAAACTTTGTTAAGTTAAATTTGTAGTTATTTTGAATCTTAAATTGAAATGGAATTTAAAAGTAAATTCAAAGGTAAAATGTTTTAAAATGATAATTAAGTCATTAATAGGAAGAAATGATTTATCTTAAAATAATTAGATTAAAATGATTTATAATTAGATAAGTTAATAAATTAATGATTTAGTATTAATAAATTAAGTAATTAAGGATTAAGTGATTAAGTAAAGGATAAATAAAGATCATTAATTTGATAAGTGAAGATTGAAATTAGTGATTAAGAATCAATTAATCAAGTAATTAAAAGTTAATTAAGTTACAGTTAGAACTTAAATTAATTTAATAATTACCGGTTAATTAATGGGTTATTAAAGATAAATTAACTTGTAATCAAAAATGATTTATCTAAGTTTAATTACTTAAAGAGAAGAAATTAAAGAATTATTAATAGTTAATGAGGATTATTAACTTGAGATTTTTTTAACAATTAATTTAAGATAATCATTTGTAAAATTGATTTAGTAAAATTACTTAATAAAAGTAATTAAGAAATTAATGACTTATTGTAATTAATGTGATTTGTTTAAGTTAATTAATTTAGTTTAATTAATTTAAATTTATCATTGGATGATTTGATAAGTAATTGCTTAAATATAATAAATGAAGTATAAATACATAGTAAAGTAATTAATGGTAATTACTATATGTAATTAATTGAAGATGATTTAGTATGATAGTAATTTGGATTAAATTACTTTGTAAAATTAATTGAGATAATTAATTAAGGAGTAATTAATTTATTAAGCGAAGTAATTAAGGGTAGTTAATTACTGAATGGAATTAATCGAGACTGATTAATAAATGTGGTTTAGTAAAGATTAATTACTTAATGTAATTAATTTAAATGGAATAATTAAATCAAAATGTAATTAAGGATCATGAATGTGTATGATTAATGATGTAATTAAGAATTGATTCATTAAAACTAATTAATCAATAATAAGTGATTTTGAGTAATTAATTAATTGTAATTAATTAAGGATAAATGTAATTAATTATGGTTAATTAATAAAAAAAGTAATTAAAGGTTAATTACTGTTTTTGGTTAAAGATAATTAATTTGTGAAATTAATTGGAAGATAATTACTTGAATGTAATTAAAGGATAATTAATCCAGGATGATTAATTAAGATGGAAATCTGGAGAATGATTAATTAATTGATTTGTAATTAATTAATGGTTAAGTAAGCAGGATTTATAGAATGAAGAAATTAATTTAATTTACTTTAAATTAATTAGAGATAAGAAATTAATTTAATTCATTTTAAATTAATTTTAAATGATGTGTTTATGAATCATTGCTTATGTATTGATGGATGATATTGATTTCCTTGAATGGTTTGAATTCTCTGATAGGAGATAATTAATGCTGTGTGATATGGATTGTCCATTATGTGATATTGTAGATTATCTATCTGTGATATTGTGAACTATCTATCTGTGTGTATATAGATAATTAAAATGAATTGTTTTAACTTTAAAACAACTTGGCCTTAAAAGACACGGTTTGGATTTCGATGAGACCGAGATCGGGTTTCCGTATACCGGGATTCTAGGTCTGGAGACCCGAATACCACATCGATCCAAAATAACGATAGGTCGTGAATCTCAAGTGAAGATGAAGATTCAGAGTGCAAGGGTTATTGTCGTTAACTCTGAGGGTGATTCCAAAATGAGTGTAACGAGATAATGCCTTCGATTTCGTTCGAACCCGGAACGAACTTGTATGGATTGAATGCTTTCAGCACATCGTCAGGCGGACGATGAGCATTCTAAGTGATGAGTTCTGACAAGGTAATCGTGACCTCAAGCCTCATCAACCGGGAATGGCTAAAACAGGGGAGGTGCAGCAAGGCTTCGTGGGTCGCACCCACTTGAGAGCGAGATATACCCCTGTCTAGATGTCCCTTTTATTTTCGGCTGTGTGGGCAGTTTTGAGCTCCAACTGCTGGGGTTGTCTTGTTTGGGACTGTCCAGTAAGGGATGGTTCCGGCCTTGTGTTGCAGGGAACTTAGGGTGGGTTCTCGGTACGGTGATCTAGGCCACGTACTGTGACGGGCGGTACCCCAGTAGCCCTGCCATTGTTGGAAACCCATTTTCCCTACGTGACCTTACGGTTTTGATTGTATTACCCACTTTGTGGCTAGTATGCTGGAATTTAATAAATGTAACAATTTCAGCTATTTTCTATTTACTTGAAAACCCTAGACCTATTATAATATAACTGGATTTCCTATCAAATGTTTTGGTTAGCGTAAGGTAAAAACATTTCCATGTTTATGTGTGGGATGTCTTACGTGATACCTTTTGTTTTCAAAGGATTTTCAAAGTTAAGCAACTTTAACCTGTTACTCATACCAGACCCATGTCTGACCCGGAGTTTATTTCCTGTTTTTCTTAAACTCTCGGGTACCCAAATTTTTACGGATAGCCAAGGGATTCAGGTTAGCTTTGACGAATTATGGAGGAGCAATGGAGCAGGACGCTTCAGCGTTGTAGATATATATATAGTGTTCCGCTGTGTTGGTATCTCTGTGTTGTATTTGTATTGTATCGAGTTGTATTAAATAGACAGGTGTTTATAACTGTCTAGTATGTGTTGTATTATCTGTGTAACTCTGATGTATATGATATTATGTATTCTCTTATGTGATATATTATATTTTATTCGTTCCGCTGTTGAGATTCTGACGTTGTTTCTTCTTCTTCTTTATCTTTTCTATTTCTCACCCCTTTCTTTCTTAAAAACGGCGTGATTTTCCGGCAGTGGAAAGTTGGGTCGTCACAAAAGCAGTAGTTGTTGCTTCTATAACCTGTATTTCACTTATATAATCCAAAGAGTTAAAATTATGTGAAAGAATAATATTTCAGTTGTTTCAAATCAATAGCACAAACAACATACAATATATCACAATCATATGCACACAAAACTATACAACCATCATAGGCAACAAAGAATCCATCGCACATCCATAGCAACCAAAACTAATGGTTTGTTCAGGTTCAGAACTTTTAATCGTACAAGGGTTATAAATAAACTAATAAGTGTACTTTATGCTCAACAGCCATAGATAATCACTTAATAGATTATTCATACAACCTTAAACAATTAGAAGTATTCTTTCCCAAACTTCCCATCAGCCAAACAACAAGAATTTTAAATTTACTTAAATTTATTCTACTAGTTTTTTCTCTCTCATCATTTACCTTTCCATTCATTTATTTATATAAAGATCAATCACTTGCATAATTTGTTTTCCATTAAAGATTTAAGTCATTAATGAATCATTTCATAAATTCTACTTAAGCTCCTACTACCTTACCTAAGTTTATAACTTAATTCTGTTATAGAATATAAATTTAAGTTTTTGGTATCTAAAAATTCAATTAAAACATTTAATCTCATTCACTTAGTAAGAATATAAGATATATTTAAAACATCCTCATAGCATTTTGCAAGGATTTTCCAAAATGTTTAAACAATGTTAAAAGTTTATATCAAAACATATGATAAGCTTTTAAAAAAAAATAAAGTTCCTTAAATTCGATAATTTATTAGACTCGTTATTTTAAAATAAGTATAAACTCTAGATTATTAAACTGAAACTAATAGTATACTCAAATCTTACATTAAATATCCAAATCAAAGTATAAAATTTCATATCTTCATAATTAATTGTGCACACTTGTTTTAAAATGAATATTCAAATCATGGAAAAACATTTATTATGGTTTAATACAAAATTCAAATAGTAAATAAACCTATAAATTTACTATTAGTACTTCGAAAGCAAGTAAATATTTCAAACCATACCTCCAAAATAGAGATTCAAATTCATTTGTCAAGTATATTACCATAAATGAACTTCGCAAATCAATTTTTTTTTCATTTATACAATACCTTTAAATTATACATTCAAAGAAACTTATATAAATTTTACTTGAAATATTCATTTGAAAACTTCATTTGCAAATCAATCATCTTTAATACTTTACGAAAAAATTCATCTGTAAAATTTCTTGCTTCATATATAAATACCATTTAAAAAATTTAAATAACATCTTTATAAATATCTGTAAACTATTTGAAAACAATAATTTACATCATTACTTATATTTAAAAAGAAGTTATTGAAATCCTTAAATCCATTACTTATAAATTTTATTAGTTTTAAATCTCAAAATACTTTTAAACATCATTAATAAATCAATAATCATTAACTTTAAATACATTTTATTTAATTAATAACTTCCCACAGTATTTACAACACTAATAATTTACTATTAAACCATGTTTTACATAAATAAACAATATTTTAAACATTTTAAAGTATTTAGAAATGAAAAAAATAACCAAAATATCTTTTATATAATACTTTATCAAAATACTTTTATAACTCGATGTTTTAACAAGTTTATCCTCGTTCTTGCAGACTCTGGTTATACGTTGATCAAGCGTAAGACTAGAATTCTCCAAGTACTTAGTAGACCTGTTTCAACACCCAGTGAAAAATACTTAAAAATAGGTATGAGAAGTACCGCTCAAAATTTGATGTCAAATGAAGATGTTACGATAGCATTGGCCCGCTGCTGATCCAGAATTTACGCAATGGACACAAAACTTTCCAGAAGATCCTTCCACCTTCCGTATTCCAGAAAAATATCGTAGCCATTTTGTAAACAAGGGACCATTGACCCATGCTGCAGTGGTAACTGCTGATTCAATGATTTACGCAACGGATGCAATTCCTTCCCGGAAGATCCATAAACAACAGATCCCAAGATCGAAAGCGCCTCCATTGGGTAAACTAAAGAACCATCTACCCTGAAAAAAAGTTGAGGAACTCATGAGTTTAAGTCCGGACAACCATATCGGTTCGAATCCATTTCTGAATTCACCCAAGTATATTAGGGTTTATCGGTCGAATCCATTCCTGGATTCGCCAAGTCCATCTGGGTCGAAGCATATCACACTATACTTCTTCGTGGAGGGTGCTTCCCCATACCTTTCACTTCAAAATATAACATACCATATATAGTACCCTTTCAAAATAATAGCTTCAAATATCGGACTTATATAAATTCCATTATATATAAGATTTCTTTTTCAAATAAAGTACTTTCCAAAATCAATAATCTCGAATATATCAAATTATTCTTATATAAATTCCTTTATATGTAAGATTTATCTCTTTAGATCGAATACCTTCTAAAATCATCAGTTTTAAAAATCACCTTATACTTATATAAAGTCCGTCTTATACAAGAATCAAAATTTTTCCAAAATCAATTTCGCTGTATGAAAAGCCATATGGGATTGAACATCTTTTCTTTATAAAAGGTTTTGAATTTAGAATAGTTTTGTACATAAAATCGTTTTGTGAAATAGTTTTGTATATAAAATAGTTTTGTAAAATAGTTTGTAAAATAGTTTTGTAAATAAAATAGTTTGTATAAGAAAAGTAAAAGAAAATAGTTTTGTAAAATGGTTTTAAATTAATAGTAGTTTTGCATACAAGAAAAATTCCAATTTAAATTACAAAGATATCCAACCCAACGACTTTCAAATTCAGCGTCAAAGCATATCAATAATATTAGAACATAAGAGGTACATATGTCATCATTTCACAAAATCACATTCGATCGCTCGCTCGAGTACACAAGTTTGCTTTCGAAGTAGTATTTTTCATTCGACTTCCCTAATGCGGACTTCGATAAGGATTCTTGACTAGAAACCAACATTCTCCTTGTATAGCTATATAATATGATAGAGAATTCTAGAATCAAACCAAAAATCCGTATCAAATATTCGCCATCAAGAATCGAATGAAAAATTCTAACACGAAGTGGTGTAATTCACATAGAACTTGTGTACTCAAATCCGGATATTTTTGCGAATAAAACAATATACATACAACATACGTAATTATTCTAATTTGTTTCATCACAATTACATTTCAATTAAATTCATTTTTAATCTCATTGATTAACACAAATATCACTTCATACTTTAATATTTGTTTCACAGAATTTGTCCAATTAATATAAAACATTAATGTATTCATTCTCATAAAATTGCTTATATTTCTCTTTAATTTAAATTACATTCATTTCACATGTAATATTTCTTATTTAATACAACATTTATTTGCAAATCTTTTCATAAGGAATTTTCTTAAGTTCGTAACCAATTTATAAAACTTAATTCCTTTTTATAAGACATTGTTCGAGTTTAAAGTTATCACAACTTTATTTATATCCATTTATTACATCCATTAATTTCATATCAATTTACAAGTCATGGCTTTATTTATAATCGTTTCACTTTTAATTCATATTTGCTTATCCCATTTACTTTCACCTTTACCTTTCAATTTATTTATGTTAATTAAATTTATAAACATATTTTTCTCCAATTTAATCACATTTACAACATTTCCTTAATCACAATTTCAATTTAAACATCCCAAGGCTTAAAGTTCACACTTTTATATTATTACATTACATGCCAAGAATGTATACAACAATTCTATTCATTTACTGGACATAGATATAACAAATTAAACCTTGTTTCACTTGCTTTCAAATTAATGTTATCAAATTCAACTGCATAATTCAACACAATTTCTAAGTCTTAACTCATATATTAATTTAGAAGGTTTCGATTATCCAAAATATCCAGATATTCCATTTTATTTTAATAGTTGAAACTACCGGTCAACAAACAACAAAATTCACAACAACATTTCAGTTTCATAAACAAATATCCTAATTATTCATTTTATTCTCTTTAATACACCATTATTAAACTAGTGTTTAGTCCATTATTTCAATCAACAATAATTGCCAATGTTTATAATTTGATTAAATACAACAAATTAACAATAAATGATAATTATTAGATATTACCATTTCATAAAACAAACACATTACAAATAACTATATCAGTTATAAAATTTTATTCCTTTATATATATCATATAATATTAGGAAAAATAATTTCATTTCAAAATTTATATAAAACATTTTTATAATACTTACAAATACGCGCTCTCGTATATACATTCAGACAACTCATTCTAGGGTACTTCTACCCTATCTCTAATGAGTTAACCCCAACAGGCTAAGGTATGTCTAAACAAAAGCTCTGATACCAACTGTAACAACCCACCTTTTTGGACGTTTCAAATCGACAACAAACCACACATGTCAGACTCAAATAATTCAAAAGGGAGGATTGTTAATGGGGTAAATAAGAAAAAAAGAAAATAAAACACAGAATCTCGCAACGGAATAACAAAATATAATAATCAAATAAACAGTTCATGAAGCAGTTTTACAAATAACATTTGATTACACTTTTACAATTCAAATCAGAGTTATACATACATCAGAAATAAACAAATAATGAAGCAGAACACAGAATGTAGTGAAATAATAAATAGCAATAATATACTGAATCTTCGTCTTCGTCCTCCAGAAAATAAGTGTCTTCGCTAAACTGAAATACTCGGTCTGACCCGAGCGTAAAGTAAAACAAGAACACTCGAGTCAGGACTAACATTCTTATTTAAGTAAGTCAACTCAAGTGAAATGTACAGATAACTCAATAAGTGAAATGCTTATGTTTAAATAAACATCATCTTTCACACTATAAATCAGTTCAGTTCAAATACCGACTTTATGTTCGTTTCCAATCGATTCATTATTAAATCCAACTTCAGATTTCAATTTTTCACTTAAAGCTATTAAGTTATAATCAAACAACAAGTTTAAATCTAAAAAATCCAATAAAAACTTTCACTAATCAATTAAATTTCAATTTCATAATTTCAAGTTCAAACATAAATTTAAACTTACAATATTCCAATTTTATTTCTAAATCAATTTATTTAAACCCAAAGTGGTTTTATATCGGGTATGTATCATTTCAATCCAAAGTGATTTTGCTAACTATCAGAGAACTTGGAGTGTGAGAACAATAACAACATAAATAACATAACATGTCAATTACCAACATGCGTGCATAATTAACAATTTAATATATACACATGCATAACTAACATATCACATGTGTCACATATCGTAAATAACATAAGTAAATATTTCAAATTCTAACATAACATATAAATATATAACATGACATATATACAAGGAACTTGCAAGGTGATTTACAATATATTAACATGGCATATCATTTTTCACAAACATAACACATTATTTCCACATAGCATATGTGATGTATTTCAACAAGGCATATACAAATATTTTTTCTAACATAACACATTTTTTTACATATCATATGTGATGTATTTCAACATGGCATATAAAAATATATTTTTCTAACATAACGCATTTTTTTACATATCATATGTGATGTATTTCACATACATATGTGACAATTAATCAAATCAACATAACATACTACTTGTGACATATAAAACAACATGTGCATGTGAATATCATAACACAAATTCAAGGGAACATAACAACATATATCACATATTCATATCTAAAGCAAACATTTCTTATAACATTTCGATGTTTATTTACCTAACAATAAAAATGTTAATCGTGAGTGATTGCTCACCTTTCGAGGTTAGAGAGTTTTTGACAACACAAATACGTAGATCCTAGTTGAAATCCAAACACGACAAGCTAACCAATCTTATCCATAGCAACAATCTAATAGAAAAGCAAAGCACGACAATGCAAATCGAACAGATTGAGTTTTCCTCTTCTTATTTTAGAGAGATGAAGCAAGGGGAATTTGTGGATTTAGAAATTTGGAGTTTATGTAGTTTTGAGGATGGAGGAAGTGTGAGCAGAAAGCTTCAGATAGAGGAATGAGAAACAATCTGTACGTACTTTGGTTTTGTTCTCTAGTGGGAAATTGAAAAGTCAACAGGTTGGAATGTGGGAAGGTGATAAAAGAATACAAAAATAAAGTATGCTTTTCAAAGAAACGACGTGGTTATGTGTTTAATAAATATAAACATGAACAGGCTAGCATGAATGATGCACGTGCATTAAATCTGAATTGTTAATAGACGAATTAGTGCAGGCGGAAGTTATGAAAAAGAGTGAATACTAAAAGTTATAACGTGTAAAAATAAATGCTTAGATGCAAATACAAGAGGTATATAAGAATTAGGTCGAATAAAAGTGGGTGAGAGAATGTATAGCTAACAATAAGAATTGAAAATGAATATATAGAGAATAAATGAAAGTTTTATGAAATAAAGAGAGAGGTTTTTTTTAAATGAATAGCTGAAATGTAAGAGTAAACAAGGCAGAAAAATATGAATGAGATAGTAGTTAGAAAAAGCGATAGAATATGAAACGTGCATGAATATGAATTCATGATGAACATCACCTTTCATACTTCAAAAGGAATTTAATGTCACATTAATTCAATATGGAAATATTTTTCAATTCAATTAATTTTTTTAACTCCAAATCAACTCAACTTTACACCTATCTAAAAGTTTTATTAACATACAGTAAATAAAATTTGAACACACCAATTAAAGTAACAATGACCACCGCTACATAAAATAAAAGGAGAACCATGATTCCAAATTCCAATTCAAAATCGGCGTTTTTCTCAGCGCACAATCATGAACATAAAATATTTAATTTATTCTAAATTTTACGATTAGCATTAAAATCACTTCTATATTGCCAAAGATTACTATTCAACGACCGTAAGATATTGCTTCAAAATTCAATTTTTTCTTTTTATAAAATTACACTTACTTTAAAAACAACAACGTTTATTTTATTTTCATTTAAACATACTTTTTTTAACAATAACGTACATTTCTTTCGTTAAATCCATTAATTACAATTAATGGTTTTTTTTGCCTCTTTAATATTGAAAGATTCCAAATAGACATAGTTTTAATTAGTTTCAAAATTACACTTTAAAGCGAATCCTGTACATTTCATTCATTAAACGTCATTAAGTTCAATTAAATTATCTTTCCCTTTTATTGAAAGATTTCAAATTAAATCCACTGCAATAAATTTCAACATTAAAATTTAAAACGGAAAATAATTAATGGATAGATAATAAAAACAATTGAATTCTTTTTACAGTAACTTAAATACATTTGTAGAATTGTTGTTTACACATAAGATAATTAAAACAACTGAAGTCTTTTACAGTAACTTAAATACATTTATAGAACCGTTGTTTACACATAAGAGTTATAAATTAATTTGCTTAAATACATTATTTTCCTACTCTTGTAATCCATTTGTATGCTAAAACATAGTTCAAATATACATATATTTCTTCCTTTAAATCAATCATTCTATTCTTTATTTTAATGAAATTAAACCTACATTCACAAATGAAACATTCATTTCATTTGATATAAATGTTCTTTTCATTAAATTAACTGTTAATTCCATTATCTCAACGACCTAGAACTTAGCGACCTAAAAGGGATTAGCGACCTAAGAGGGGCTTGCGACCTAAGAACAGAAAGCTTGCGACCTAAGAACAGAAAGCTTTGCGACCTAGCAGCAGAAAGCTTCGCGACCTAAGAACAGAAGGACCTCGTGACCTAAGGATAGAAAGGCTTGCGACCTAACTACAAAAAGGTTTGCGACCTAAGGACATAAAGCCTTGCGACCTAACAGCAGAAAGCTTCGCGACCTAAGAACAGAAGGACCTCGCGACCTAAGGACATAAAGCTTTGCGACCTAAGAACAGAGGTTTGCGACCTAACAGCAGGAAAAGGTTGCGACCTAAGGTAGCTAGCGAGTTAACAGGTTGCACAACCTAACTATTAAAACATGTTCAGCGCCCTACGACCTAAGAGGCTAACAAGCTAGGACTTCAACGACCTAGAGCTCCCACGGCTATTCCTTAACTCGCCTGCGACCTACCACTTGATCAAATGAAGCCAAGTACAGCTTCACCAGCTAACTTCTTAAGCCGCAAGGGGACTGCGACCTAGCTTAGGTCGCTCGCGACCTACGACTTAGCTAAGGTCGAACGCGACCTAAGACTTAGGCGAATTTTCTGCTCAGAAATCAACTCCTATAAATAGGCCACCACTTCCAACATGAAGAGGACTTTTGGGCCATTCATTTCTTCAAGCGCCGTTACTCTGTCGAAGTCTCCATTCATCCAGCAATCAAAGATCCTCAAACATTCAAGACGCTACAACAATCTTCAAGAGATAATTCCTTACATCCAATATGGATTCATCGAATTTCATCGACGAAGATTGAGCTAGTAGTCAAGATTGTTTCTTTTGATCAAGTTGTATTGTTTTGATAAGAGATTTGTATCGATTTGTAACCGAATTCAGTAATAAAGAGATTCAAAGTGGACGTAGGCTTAATCTCAAGCCGAACCACTATAAATTGCTGTTTTTTACTGCTTTTCTGCCAGTTTACTGCTTAAATTCTGTTCCCGTCACACGGGTGGTGCTTTCACAATTCTATTACACACACCGGGTGTTAGCGTTCACTTTTTAGCGTTAACATTTTGGTGCTTTCATTGAGAGCCCAGCTCAGGCTACCATTCACCATTGCTTCACACAAGTTTGTTGAAAAAATTTCCTACAAAACCAGAAGTCTATCAGACATAATGGCTCCTGGAAGGAAATGAAAGGCTGTCAGATCTGAAAATGTTCAAGATAATACCGCCACTTCTATTTCACCGAGTCAAGCGGCTCCAAGCGTCGGGGTGACGCGAGAGGAGCTAGACGCTGCTGTGTCAGGACTATACCAACAGATTGAAACTCAAAACAATCTGATGATGGAAAAACTGAACGCTCTGCTCGGCGCCAACCAAAAACTAGTGGGTAATGAAGAAAACATCGCTGATGCTCTTCGCAACTCCGAAGGAAAAAATATTCCTCAAGGGGGATCAGGTGCTGCTGAAGGGGCACCCCTCCAAGCTGAAGGATCTAGGCCATCGCCGATTTTCCGCGAACATCTGCCCGGACAAACTTCTGAGAAAATGGCCGAAGTCTATTCCGCCAAATCTTTGAACAATGAGGAATATCTTTCTGGCATGATCAAGCAAATAATGAAGGAGAGCATGCAGAGGGATGAAGATGAGAGCGAATGGGGATTCACACCGAGTAGAACTCCGTTTACCGAGAAGATTCTAAAGGCTGAACTTCCTAGAAAATTTGTTCCCCCCACCATTCCTGCTTATCGGGGAACAAGTGATCCAAATCAATTCTTGTATAAATATGACTGGCACATGACCGGCGCAAGAGAAACTGATGAAATTAAGTGCCGGTATTTCCCAGTATATTTGGAAGGAGTGGCACTTCTCTGGTTTACCAAGCTTCCTGTCCGATCAGTAGATCAGTTTTCCGATCTGACCCGAAAGTTCAAAGAGCAATTCAGGCTATACGCTTCAAAGGCAAAAGACATAATGTCATTGTCCAGTCTTGAACAGAATCCGGGAGAACCTATTAAATCATTCCTGAACCGTTTCAATATAGCTCTGGCAGAAGTTGATAACGCAGAGCCACGAATGATCTTGACCTATTTGATGCGTGTTATCGACAAATCGAGCGAATTTGGAAAATGGCTGAAGATGAAAGAGCCAAATTCTCTCGAGAAATTCTACAAGAAAGCTGATGAATTCATACGCTTGGTAAATCTTCCGGCATCGATGAAGGTGGTGGCAGCAAAGGTGGAAAATAATACTGCCGCTTCGGTAAAGAAAGATTCCGGAGGTCAGAAAAGGGAAAATCACGAGGGGAAGAAACAAAAGGATACAAAGAAACCTCGCTTCTTCAAACCCTCAGATTTCACTCCATTGACCGACACTCTTGAAAATATCTTCTTCGCCACCAAAGATGCTGTGGATTATCCCAAACTGGCTGAGATAAAACCGGGAAAGGGCGCTATGAGAAATGGAAAGTTCTGCCGTTTTCACAACCAACCTGGTCATGATACCAATGACTGTCGTCACTTAAAGAGCTTAATTGAAGAATTGTTGAGGGAAAACAAGCTGCAACAGTATGTCAAGAAAAACAGAAGTGACCCATCTTCGTCAACTCAGAGGCAGCAACTCCCTACTCAACCATCAGGTTCAGGTAAAGGTACTACGGCACAAGAATCTGAGAGGCCCGTTATCAATGTGATTACGGGGGGCTCACACCCAGCGGGCAGAAGCTGGGGTGAAATGGAACGATATGCTCATGCTTTGAAATACATCCCAGCAGAGGAAGATGTTTTTGCTGTAGAAAATGCTGCACCCCTGAAACAGCAAAAGATTTCAGATGATGATATTATGTTCAAAGCTAGGGATTCTATTGGTATTGAAGCTCCCACCATAGATCCCTTGGTTATCTCTGCAGGAATTGGACCGGCAATAGTAAGACGAGTGCTCATTGATTGCGGTGCTTCCTGCAATATACTCTTCAAGAAAACATTTGACCAGATGAAGATCCCAATGACCGACGTTCAAGCTTCGTCACAAAAGATCGTTGGTTTCACTGGGGAACCACAGCAACCAATCGGAACTGTCGAGTTGTTCGTGGAACTTGGGGAAGGGCAGAAAAGGGTAGTTCGCAAGCAAACCTTTGTAATTGTCGATGGATTTTCTGCCTACAATGCTTTCCTAGGCAGGCCAACTCTAGCTGCATTCAAGGCCATTTTGGCCCCGTGGTGCCTAACTATGAAGTTTCCTACAGAAAATGGTGTTGGTGTCATCAAGGGAGATCAAAATGCTGGACGCGAATGTTATCTTATAGAGCTTCGAGAAGCCAGAAAGAGAGAAATGGGTAAAAATGCGGTAGCTCCCCTCCGCATCAAAAACCCAACCTTATAGCAAATACAGGGTGGTCCCTGCATTGGTGAGCATAGTGGTGCAAGGCGAGAAATGGACCCCAGAAAATCCAGTGCAGAGGAGAATAGAGTGGTGCCCGTGGAAGTTACGGTACCAATACCTGTCGACTCCAAAGACCCAAACAAAGTACTTAATGTGGGTTCGCAACTAAGTACAACAGTTCAAAACACACTGATATCATTTCTAAAAGCAAATCTGGACGTGTTCGCTTGGTGTCATGCTGATATGTGTGGAATCTCTCCAACAATTGCTGTTCACACTCTGAATGTCGATCCGAAATTCACACCAGTAAAACAGAAACGAAGAACTCAAGGTCCAGAAAGGTCAGCAGCTTTAAAGGAAGAAGTAGATCGTCTCATGGAGAATAATTTCATCAAAGAATCCACTTATCCAAATTGGGTTTCAAATCCAGTACTGGTTAAGAAGGCAAATGGAAAGTGGAGAGTATGCATTGATTTCTCAGATCTAAACAGAGCTTGCCCCAAAGACTGCTTCCCGTTGCCTAGAATCGATCAACTGGTAGATGGGACGGCTGGACATGAGTTGTTGTCTTTTATGGATGCCTACTCCGGATACAATCAGATTATGATGAATGAACCAGATCAGGAAGACACAAGCTTTATCACAGATGTGGGACTCTACTGTTACAAAGTCATGCCATTCGGATTGAAGAATGCAGGAGCAACCTACCAAAGACTTGTCAACGCTATGTTCAAACCTCAGATTGGCAAAACTATGGAAGTCTATGTTGACGATATGTTAGTAAAGTCAAAGAAAGCAGTAGACCACATGGATCATTTGGCGGAGATGTTTACAATTCTTCGAAAGTATGGAATGAAACTCAATCCATTGAAATGTTCATTCGGGGTAGAGTCTGGGAAATTCTTGGGTTACATCATAAGCGCTAGGGGTATTGAGGCCAATCCTGCTCAAATCACAGCTCTAAGAGAAGTTAAAGCCCCTAGATCAAAGAGAGAACTACAAAGTCTCAATGGAAAAGTTGCCGCTCTTAGTCGCTTCATCTCCAAGGCCACAGACAAATGCATTCCCTTCTTTGATGCTTTAAAGAAAGGAAAGAAAAATTTTGAATGGACTCCCGAATGTCAGAATGCTTTCGATCAACTGATTCATCAGATGAGAACTCCTCCGGTCCTTTCCAAGCCTAGTGATGGCGAAGACCTCTTCATCTATTTAGCAATTTCATCCCATGCTCTAAGTGCAGCACTCGTACGAGAAGATATGAGAATACAACGTCCAGTCTACTACATCAGCAAACGGTTCACTGGGGCAGAGATGAATTATTCAAAGATAGAAAAGCTTGCTTATTGTTTGTTAATCGCTTCCAGGAAGTTGAGGCCCTATTTTCAATCTCATCCTATCAAGGTCCTGACTGATCAACCTCTAAAGCAAGTCCTGTATCGTCCTGAAACTTCGGGTCGTCTCTTGAAGTGGAACAATGAACTCAGCCAATATGACATCACTTACCATCCCCGAAGAGCAATTAACGGACAAGCTTTAGCAGATTTCATTGCAGAGTCCACTGACAAAGGTGACATCAAGGAAGAAACAACTGACTGCATTCCGATACAGTGGAAGTTGTATGTTGATGGCTCGAGAAATGATTATTGTTCTGGGGCAGGAGTTGTGCTTGAAACTCCCGAAGGACGATCACTATGTTATGCATTGAGACTAGAATTCCCTTCGACAAACAATGAAGCAGAATATGAAGCCCTTATTGCCGGTTTAAAAATCGCCAAGGAACTAAACATCAAAGTGATACAGATTTTCAGCGACTCTCAGCTTATTGTTTGCCAGGTGAAGAAAGAATTTCAAGCCAAAGGAGGGAATTTGCCTGCATATTTGTCAAAAACATCCGAACTTCTCAATGATTTGGATCACTATTCAATAAGCCACATACCCCGAGAAGAAAATATGAAGGCAGATTCTCTAGCAAAGTACTCGAGTTCCGGGGAAGCTCAATTACTGGGATTAGTTCCTGTAGAAGTTCTGTCGGCTCCAAGCATTGATGAAATGGATGTCGATTGGATCATGGCTACGTCTCCAGAGCATGAATCATGGATGACTCCAATCAAAGAATATCTGCTCAATGGTTCATTGCCAGAAAACTCTAAAGAACGTCTAAAGCTGTTGAGAAAAGCATCAAGATATGTAATTCAGGATGGTCGGTTGTACAGGCGGGGATTCTCAATGCCATTACTCCGATGTGTAACCAAGGAAGAAGCTAAGACAATCTTAGCAGAGGTACACGGAGGAGAATGTGGAGATCATTCAGGTGGTCAAACACTTGCAAAGAAAATTCTCCGATATGGGTATTTCTGGCCGGATATTAATCGAGATGCTGCAGCTTATTCCAGGAAGTGCGACAAATGCCAAAGATTTGCAAAAATCCAAAGAGCGCCTTCCACCGAACTCACACAGATGGTCAGCCCATGGCCATTTGCCATTTGGGGAATAGACCTAATTGGACCATTACCGATCGCTAAATCAGGGATTAAATATGCTATTTTTGCCGTTGATTATTTCACCAAATGGGCTGAAGCTGAACCTTTGGCCACCATCACTTCTAAAAAGATGATAAATTTTGTAATGAAGAATATCATTTGCAGATATGGTGTGCCACAGAAGATAATCACAGACAACGGTACTCAGTTTGAAAGTGAAGAATTCCAGGATTTCTGCAAACGGTTCAGAATTCGAAAAAGCTTCTCAGTAGTGGCTCATCCGCAGGCAAATGGGCAAGTGGAAGCAGTTAATAAGATCATCAAGTCAACTATCAAAAAGCAACTCGAAAAAGCAAAAGGTGGTTGGGTTGATAAGCTTCCATTAGCACTATGGGCGTACAGAACTACTCACAAAACTGCGACTGGGCATACTCCATTTTCACTGGCATACGGATCAGAGGCAATGATTCCAGTGGAAGTAGAAGTTCCTTCACATAGAAGAGTTCATTTCAACGAAGCTGAAAATGAGAAACTACAACTTGAAGCACTTGATTTTCTTGATGAGAAAAGAGAAGAAGCTAGGCTCAGAGTTTCAGCTCATCAGCAGAGAATTGCCAGGCATTTCAACTCTAAGGTTCGCCAACGCAGCTTTGAGATCGGAGACTTGGTTTTGAAAAGGATCATGACAGCAACTGGTGTGTTTGGGCCAAACTGGGAAGGACCATATGTCATAGGCACTAAACTTCTTGATGGCACTTTCAAACTCATAACTGTTGAAGGAGATCCAATTCCAAGAGCCTGGAACAGCAACCACTTACGTCCTTATTTTACTTAAAAAAAAAGCTCTGCTCAAAATTGTAAAATAATGATGAATGTATCAGTTGTATTGTGAAACATTGTAAATCAGTGTAAATGAATGAAAGCTATAAAGTGGACGTAGGCCCGATTCTTGGCCGAACCACTATAAATCTTGTGTTCTTTACTATTTCATAATGCCTGTTTTATTTCGATTTATAAATGCCTTAAAAGTATTGCTAAAATGTCGATTCAAAATTGCAGGACATTATAACAAAGCTTGCTCATCACAAAGCTAAGCGACCTCTATAAATCAGCTATTACACGAAAACCAAGCGACAAAAAATTCCAAACTCAAATCCTATGCAAGGAAAACTTCACATAAAAAGTTGGCGACTCCACTGTGACAAACCTTTGTTCACTAGTTGAGATTGTCGTTATGAATAGACATCCAACTAGATAACTCGCGTTTGTCTCGTGAAGTCATTCAACAGTGAAGTCCACTCCTTCGGATGAAGCAATTTACTTGTAAAAGGAAAGAAGATGTGCTTGGGAACGATAATAAGAGATCGCTAATGGGCAGATGATGAGAGAAAGTTGCCAAGCAAACAAAGAAGCAGACAAAGGGAGGTATGCCTCTCAACAGGAAGGCCGGAAGATCCACTAAAGGGACACCTTCCCAAGCGGAAGGAACAGGACCCTCGCAAACTGGTCATGATGCATCCGATCAGATAGCTTACGTCCGTCCCGTGGATCCACTCGCCCCTGAGACGTAACCTACCTAGCACACCAACCAACCAAAGCCCTCTAACGAGGCACGCCAATAAATGGGAGAGCTTTCCTCAATCAAAAAGATCGGTGGGACTACCGAAGGAGCACTTTGTTAGTTAATTGCGATCGTTTGTGCAAACAAACATCCAATCAAGCAACTTGCATTCGCCCCGTGGACCCCTCCGACCATGAGAAAGTAACTTCCAGGCAATCAAAAGCCCTTTTCGGAGGCACAAGCCCTCTTCGGAGGCACAAGCCATCTTCGGAGGCACGCTTCACCATGCTTGAAGCACAAAATCAAAAGCCCTCTTCGGAGGCGCAAGCCCTCTTCGGAGGCACAAGCCATCTTCGGAGGCACGCTTCACCATGCTTGAAGCATAAAATAAAAAGCCCTCTTCGGAGGCACATTTCACCAGGGTAGAAGTGCAAAATGCTTCTCTTCGGAGACCCACTTCACCAGAGTTGAAATATCAAAATTGCTTCTCTTCGGAGACCAAAATTGCTTCTCTTCGGAGACCAAAATTGCTTCTCTTCGGAGACCAAAATCGCTTCTCTTCAAAAACCTCTTCAGAGGCGCACTTCACCTTGCTTGAAGTACCAAAAATAAGCCCCTTACTGGGGCACAAAATCAAAACCTTCTTCGGAAGCTCATTTCACTGCGTAGGAAAATTCGCTTTTAACAAATAAAAGTGATCATCCCCAAAAGTTGAAGTGTTCTTCAGAAGGAAAGAGAAAGTAAAAACTTCTCGAAAGACGAGATATACTTAATTAAAAGTAGAATGATTCTTCCCTTAAAAGTGGAATAGTTATTCTCTGGAATAAGAGTATCAGTCTTGAAAAAGCTAGGAATATTGCAATGCACTTGCGGTATGGGGGCAATACTATACGATTTAGTTACGTGAACAAAGTAATATACAAGCAACATACCGCGAGTTCATCACAATATCATGAAAAATAGATGATGTGGAATAAATGCATTCTCAAACGTAGACAAAAAGTTTGCACAAGTAAAAAGAATCGTTTGTTCTACACTAAAAATAAAAAACAGATGCATTCTCACATACACAAGAGTTTGTACAAGTAAAATAATTGTTTTATTTAGTACTATGAAAATTCTTTACATGTGCAGATATCTCAAAAAGCAAAAGCAGGGACCGGTACCCGCACAATCCCCGGTCGATACATGCAAAGAGCAAAAGTAAGGAGTAGAAAATCTAGCTTGTTATTCCTTCTTCTTGCCACCTTTGGAGCCTTTCCCCGGCCTAATGATTAGTTTTTGGAGCCGTTGTGAACAGGTCGGGGCAGAAGGAGAAAAAAGCGCGGCTGGATCAACTTCTGCTTCCTCCCCAGTTGAAGCACTTCTCTTCTTCTTCCTTATGCCACGCTTCCCCTTCCTCTTTGAAGAAGATTCGCTCCCCGGAGTAGCAAGCAGTGTTGAAAGCTTCGTGTCATCATCAAGGGACTGCTCCGGGGTCTTCTCGACGTCTTCAAGGTCCTCCGCCTTCTGTTCCTGCGAAGCTGCCGGGTCATCCAGGCCTTGAAGGGCTTCGATTTTCTCTGCCTGTGATCTCGGCTGGGAAGCAGAAGGATGAGTAATTTGTGAAGATGGAGGAACGGCAACTGAAGGAGTGGAAGCTTGTGTAGTGCTTGGTACCTCCGCTATAGAAGGAAAGAAGTTAAAATCAACATCTCTCGAAAATAGAGAAGGTACCGGTTCACCAAAGTTCAAGTAACAAGTAAGAAGGTCATCAAACTCGGTTAAATCAAATAACTGGTTCATTAGACCCGGAACTTCGCCAAAATTACCTGGAGGAGTTGTCTTCGCAAGTTCAATTTCATATTTATCAGCCTCAGTTTCTTCCTGGCTCTTCTCTTCAATTTGGGAAAGAGGAGTCTCGGAAGTATCGAGTTTAGCTTCAACATCTTTTGCAGCAAGTGGAGATTGAGAGCTAGAACCAATGATGTCAACATCAGTCAAAGTCGAAGTATGGACAGGGGCAGTGAAAGGTATTGCTTTTTCTGAATGCTCCTCTGCCACTGTCCCGGCTCTAGCTTCGGCAAGTTGCTCTTTGCCTCTAATAAGCGCATCACGTGCTTCATCATCCAGATAAAGCGCTACAAGGTCTGCCTCCGCATAGCCAGCAAACGTATCAAGTATGGTCTCCCAAACTTCAGCAAGTGTAATCTCATATTTGGGACCCAAGAATGAGAGGCTGCCGCGGCCCAGAATGCTGTGCATGTAGAAGTCAAATAGAGTAGAATCGATGCTAGCTTTAGTGGTTTCGTGAGACTCTTTGGCCGCAACTTGCCCAACAACCGCGTCATCTCGCTCCTTCTCAACTTTAAGAAGCTTAGCCTTCAGTATTTCAATCTCCACATTTTGGGACACAATTGTTTCCCGCAGCTCAGCATTTTCTGTGCGATATTCCCTGGTAATGTGCTGCTCGGCTGCAAGCTTCACTTCGGCGTCTCTTTGTGCAGCATGTGCGTCCCGCACTTGCTTCTGAAAAACTTCTTCCTTTTGGGTATGCGATGCAGAAGACGAGGCGAGATCTTCCTTAAATCGCTTGACTTCAGATGCAAGCTTTGCGTTGTCGTCTGCAATGCTTGTCATCTCCGCATCATGCTGCTTACGCCATTTGTCCCATTCTGATTTATCGTTCTCCATGGTCATCATCGCCTCAAGGTTCAAATGGTTGACCCTTTGAAGTTCATCGACAAGTTTCTGCCATTGCGACATCCTCTCGATATTAAGCCTGACCGCGTCAAGACTTTTAAGCATGTCTTGCTTATCAATCGGAACCAAATCCAAGTTAAAACGCACTCCTTTTAGGCACCAATTTGGAAATCGGCTCTGAAGCGTTGGAGGGCCGTCTTTAACTTGATATTGTGGCCTGTTAATGATTGTTTGAATATCAGACTTCTTTAGAGGAGGAGAGCCGGCCGGAGTATCAGAAGGGATAGGAACGTCAGTTTTTTCAGAAATTTCAGACGCGTCCTTCTCATCAAGTTTAATCCGTTTACTTGGGTCATCGGTAGCATGCTTCTTCCCTTTGTCATCATGATATTTTCTTTTATGAGAGTCATCGTCTCTCCTTCTTTGCTGCTCTTCGTAAGCACGCCTTTCTTGAGCTTTTCTAGCTGCACGCTCTTCGTCAGATTCTTTGCGGGAGGGAAGATAACGTCCATAATCGTAAGAATCACGCCCTCCGTAGCGCCGAAAGTTGTCGTAGTATGAGCCGGTACGTCCCATCGGAGAATCTGAAAAATGGAAAAGAAGTAAAGTTTAGAAATTTCCAGAAAAAGAGGATAAATGCTTATAAGTGCTGAAAAATCCTAAGTGTGTGCGGCGTGCAAGCTACATGCGTCAAACTACAGACCACGCTTTAGTGTGGAAACAGAGACGACTGGCGTAGTAGGCGTCAGGGTTTGTTTTAGGGTGGAAGTCGCTTCAACAACGGGAGAAGTCACTTTTGGATTATTATCTCCGAAAAGCTCTTGAGAAGTTATCATGATATCGCTCAAGCCATCAAAAGTGTCATCACCCTGGAGCTCAGCAGACTTCTCCTTTTCAACTTCCATATCAATTGATTTCTCAGAAACTCGAGGATTCTCTTCCTCCTCAATAATTGGGGCAAGTGCCGACTTGCTGACTGACCCTACAACATCGATGGATGCAGAACATTTTATCAAAGCAGCCTCTACGACGGGTGCTTTTGATGCAATTTCTTCTACAGAAGTTGGGGCATTCGAGGCCTCTGCTTGAGAGCCCGAAGCAACTAACGTTTCCGCATCATAACTAGAAATTTCATGAATCTGAGTCGATCTAGAAGGATGTAAAAGACCAAACTGGTGCAGAAATTCATCTTTCAGCAAGAATTTGGCACTCCTCTCTTCAGCATCAACGGCACTCAAAGTATCTAAAATCGACTTGTGGCTGGTATCTCGAAGAAGAGAAGGAAGTGCTGCAAAAAGAAAGAATGGAATTAAGCATTTGACGGTTCGAATTCTGAAAAATCTAGAAAACGAATCGGTGAAAGGCAATCTTACTTCCGACTCTCCAGATGGCATAAAATCCCGGAGGACAACGAACGTAAAAGAATTGAGTCAAGAATCCATGGGCACTTTCGGGCAAGTCCAGAATTAGTTTACGGTTCCTGGCACTCCTTACAAGTTTGATAGAGGGATGGTCTTTGTTCTTTGCAAATGTACACAAGAAGCGAATTTCGGCAAAAGTGGGAAAACGGTCCAACGTTCTCCTGAAAAGCACACACAATCCCAGCAGGATGGAGTATCCATTAGGGTGTAGTTGAAAGGGAGAAATAGATAGCCGAAGGAGAAGTTCTCGAAGACAGTCGTTAAATGGGGGAATGGCTCCACTCGAACACATCTGACGGTTAACTGCGACAAAGCCACGGGGCGGCCTATCAGCAGTGTCATTTATCCCAGGGAACAAAGCGTCAGCTTCGGCAATGCCAAATTGGATGCATAATTGACGGAAGACTTTATGACTCAAAGTGGTAGGAGTCCTTTCCGGAGGATCATTTAATGGAGTAGCAATTGGAAAGGCTTCTCCAGTTGTTTCCAAGTCTTCCTGTTGAGATTCCATTCTACACAAGGAACTGGACGATCAAATATTAAGGTGCACGTTTCCTAAAAAGAGTGAAGTGTTGTGCAAAACTAATGCAATAACAAGCAAATGTAAATGAAACTAAATTAATTGATACTTGTCGATTATAAAGTTTCAGGGCTTGATATCTTAAGTCCAAGAATAGTGTTGTGTTGATGCAAATAAATCAGCTTTAGTTGATCATTTCAATTTTGCTTTAATACTTCACTTAGATTTGTTAGTTCACAGCATTTCATTCACGAAGTTCATTTAAGTTTGATATTCTTTGTCAACTAATCTGTCGTTTGATGTGGGCAATCAACAGCAGTATATTCGTCCCATTTTTCTATGAATGTTGCTTCTAAACAGGTTATCAGCATTAAAGTTAAGGCAATCTGAAAAGAAGTACAAAATCCAAAACAATTCAAATTCAGAAAATCAGTCAAATTCTGCTCAAAATTCTAAGTGTTAGGTCGCTTACGACCTAACACAGGTTGCAGCGTTCTTATGCTGTGTTGTTCAGGTTAAAAGTTCGGGCTGTGAAAAATTGTCTAAGTATTAGGTCGTTCAGCGACCTATTATGGGTCAAGATTTCTGTAAGTCGCACGTTGCAATTGAATGGATTAAGATGAGGCAATTTTCTTTAAGTCCTAGGTCGTGCACAATTGTTTTTTAGGTTGGAGATTCTCTAGGTCGCAAATGTTGTCAGATCGCAAAGGCTTAAGTCGCTAGGCGTTCCCACGCGACCTAACTCTTAGGTCGTTCAAATCTGATAGGTTGTTGACTTCCTCTCCAAGCAACATCATATTGGGTTCGATAACCCAATACCGCCAGTTCAAAAGAGTTCATCTTCCCCTTCATCCTACCTCGACATACCACCAATTAACTAGCAAATCAATTGCAAACCCCACAGGTCCGTGGTAAAAGCTTTCGTATGATCGCAAATCACCACGACACATCAAATGACAAACGAAAGTCAGTTGAGACTACCGTTCAGAAAGCATGATGCATGAAATTAGGCTTAGGACAAGTAACAACAATTCGTGATCAAAGCAGTGACTATGGACGAATAAAGGTCGATCCACTTACGGATTATGATTGGTGAGAAAGAATCGTCAGTTGAATGAGTCGAATTTGTCTTTGGAAGCTCGAAAAATCGTTAATGGCGATGGAGGCTCAAAACAGTAAGGTGAGGAAGAAGGTGCGACCTAACCAATTTATATGAAACTGAGAATGGGAGGCGAACAGGCGTGCAAATTCTAGGTCGTTCGCGACTTAGCAAGGTTGAGTCGAAGCATACGACCTATGGCATAGTTATATGCCTCGAGGGGCAAATGTTAATTCCATTATCTCAGCGACCTAGAACTTAGCGACCTAAAAGGGATTAGCGACCTAAGAGGGGCTTGCGACCTAAGAACAAAAAGCTTGCGACCTAAGAACAGAAAGCTTTGCGACCTAACAGCAGAAAGCTTCGCGACCTAAGAACAGAAGGACCTCGCGACCTAAGGATAGAAAGGCTTGCGACCTAACTACAAAAAGGTTTGCGGCCTAAGGACATAAAGCCTTGCGACCTAACAGCAGAAAGCTTCGCGACCTAAGAACAGAAGGACCTCGCGACCTAAGGACATAAAGCTTTGCGACCTAAGAACAGAGGTTTGCGACCTAACAGCAGGAAAAGGTTGCGACCTAAGGTAGCTAGCGAGTTAACATGTTGCACAACCTAACTATTAAAACATGTTCAGCGCCCTACGACCTAAGAGGGTAACAAGCTAGCACTTCAACGACCTAGAGCTCCCACGGCTATTCCTTAACTCGCCTGCGACCTACCACTTGATCAAATGAAGCCAAGTACAACTTCACCAGCTAACTTCTTAAGCCGCAAGGGGACTGCGACCTAGCTTAGGTCGCTCGTGACCTACGACTTAGCTAAGGTCGAACGCGACCTAAGACTTAGGCGAATTTTCTGCTCAGAAATCAGCTCCTATAAATAGGCCACCACTTCCAACATGAAGAGGACTTTTGGGCCATTCATTTCTTCAAGCGCCGTTACTCTGTCGAAGTCTCCATTCATCCAGCAATCAAAGATCCTCAAACATTCAAGACGCTACAACAATCTTCAAGAGATAATTCCTTACATCCAACATGGATTCATCGAATTTCATCGACGAAGATTGAGCTAGTAGTCAAGATTGTTTCTTTTGATCAAGTTGTATTGTTTTGATAAGAGATTTGTATCGATTTGTAACCGAATTCAGTAATAAAGAGATTCAAAGTGGACGTAGGCTTAATCTCAAGCCGAACCACTATAAATTGCTGTTTTTTACTGCTTTTCTGCCAGTTTACTGCTTAAATTCTGTTCCCGTCACACGGGTGGTGCTTTCACGATTCAATTACACACACCGGGTGTTAGCGTTCACTTTTTAGCGTTAACATTAACTTTCCTTATATTTTCGTAAAACATAAGCTACGTTTAATTACATCTATTAATTTACATTTTGGTGTCCTCTCTACCATTAATTGAAATTATTCAATTACATTAATTTCAATTGTTTACAAAGGTGAATTTAAAATGAACAAAATAAATGTAATGAGAAATAGAACAATTATTTCCTATCTAATAGTAATTTAAACATGATTACACACTATTGGATACAAACAGAAATTATACATTTCTTACCAAATAATAGTTTCTCGTCTCTGCAATCAATCTTTCAACTACCAAACATTTCAAATAAATAAACATATGATTTCTTATTTAATAAAGAAACATTTATTATTCTTCATTAACATTTATTATTCCAATCAATTGGAAATTTACATTCAGACAATTGTTAATTTCACTCAAACCAATGCTATTAAAATACACACTAGCATTTCTTATTATCCTTACATTATTGCAAACATGTTTCATTAATAGAATTTTTACTTAAGCTCATAACTTGGATTATAATTAAATTTGTATCAGTAAAATCTTACAAAAAAATTCCTAACAATTTTATTCAAAAATCTTATTTAATTTAATATTTTTAAATGTTTAAAAATACGGGTCGTTACAGAAAGGTAAAATAAATTTGATAAGTTAAAGGTGAGAAAAATTGAATTGGTTTAAAATGTTAAATAAATGGATAGGTAAATGGAAATTTGGAATATAACTTAATTTGGAAATTAGTGATTTGTTTTAAATTGGAAGTTTAAGTAAATTAAATAAAATGGAAATTAAGTTTAATTTATGAAATGCTATTACAAAAATTTAAGTGTTAAATAAATTGTTAAAATGCAAAGAATAGGAAAATTGTACACTTGAAGGTAATAAGTGAATTATTGAAATTTGATATTTATTTGTGAAATTTACTTTATAAAAATTGTAAGTTAAAGGGTGTTTAAATGACCATTTTTAAAGTGGAAAATATGAAATTTTATAAAATAAAATGGTTTAAATTGAAGTTTATTTGTTGTTGAATTGAATTAAATCCTTTAATTTGAACCCTGAACTATTACAGCAGTCTTTAAATGCTGTGTTTGCTGAATTGAATTGTTTTGAAATGTAACTAATACAAGCATTTTCTAAGTGCTGCGAAAGCTGAAATTTAAATTGTTTTTAAAGTATTTAAGTGAATAAATGAGTTCAGTAAAGGTTAAATTTTTGGAAAGTGAATATTTGATTTGTAAGTATAATGACTTCACTTTTTAATGGTTTAAATGAATGATTTTAATTTGGAATTATAAATCATTTTGAAATTTATAACCACGGGTAAATTTACACTGTTATTTGCATTGTTTATTTTAATATGGATATTTCTACGATAGTGTTTATTACTACTTAATTGATGGTTTGACGGATCCTTAAAGGATGGGCGATCCCAAGCATCCTTTAAGTTATTGTGCATTACTATTACAGTGCACTTGTGTTGGTTTACATTGTATAAGTATGTATGTCCTGACTCGAGTGTTTGTGTTTTACTTTACGCTCGGGTCAGCCTGAGAATCACAGCTTTGGATTCACCTTCTGGAGTTAGAGTTTTGCTAGAGCTTATCTATCTATCTATTCGTCTACTTCTTCCAGTTATTTCCTATTCAGTATTGTCCCTGTATTATTGATTTATGTATCCAGACTTCTGTTGTATCCATTTTTAAACTATGATATTTTATATATGTTTTGAGAATATATTGATAGTAGCTTCATGAACTATAATGGTATTTTATTTCCGCTGCAAGTTATTCTGAAATTCTGGGTCTGTGATTCTGTGTTTGATTTTATTTGCTCCAAATTTTATTACAATCTATAATTTTGAATTATTCAAGTCTGACATGTGTGGATTATTGTCGATTTGAATGGTCCAAAATAGTTGGTCATTACAGGAGTCTTGAGGTATTAAGTGGGTGGACCCACCTCTTTTCCTTAGATTAAGTATTAAATAGCCAAGGGGTTATGTTAGGTGGTATCTCAATGAGGAGGTTCGCTTGTGGAGATTTGTATTATATGATGGGGTCTTCCTTAATTAAGGTATTAAATACCTAGAGTCTGCCTATTTTCCGCAAGGAAGTATTAAGTGGCCTAAGAGATTCCTTATGATGTCAGCTAGACAGTACCATCAGGGTGCATGCTTGCAAATAAGTATTAAATAATGGGGTCTGCCTTAATTAAGTTATTAATTTACCAGAGTTTGCTTATTTTCTAATGAAAGGTATTAAATGACTTTGGTACCGTCTCTCTCATTATTTACTATTTCTGAAGTATGATTGGGATATGAGATTCTAGAAACCGACCTCTTAAATGGAATGTATTAATTGGTTGTATCCACCTGTATTCCTTTTGAAGTATTAAATTAGATGTTTTTATGTTCATAGACGTGTTTTTATTTTGAAATATACTTCCAAGTACTATAAAGGTAAGACTTGAGATTTTTATTCACCAGACACTTGTTGTTCTGACTCCCTCCTCATTAAAACACAAATTAAGGATGGAGTGATGGCGGTGACAATGCTTAGAGATGGAGAAGCTTGGCTTGCGGCAATATTTGTTATTACTTTCTTTTATGTGTACATATTTATTTAGACAATTATTGTAGTGGATATTGTGTTATGGTTTTATGGAATTTCGCATTATGACATTTTTATGGTTCTTAAATAAATGGATACAATTTGCTGTTATATTTGTTCGATTCACTGTGAATTCTGAAATTTTAGTTATGGCTCTATAATGTTATTTCTTCTTACTACCAACAGCTTACCTTAGAACGGATATAAGTTTCGATGGGCCTTTTCTAGGATGAAATTTAGGCCTATTCCACGGTGAGTTGTTACAATAGCACTTAGCCAATGATATTATTATCTTTATCACTAAAAAAGTTCAACTTTTAACATATATCAATGTCACATCCAATATCGCCAAACTATTGACTTTTAGCATTCAATAGTTTATATAACATGTATATAATTGAAATTAAAATCAACAAGTATATAACTGAAATTTAAAATCACAATGGAAAGAAATCCGAATTTCTCCACAAAATTCCCCGTATTCCATTTTAAATGTCAATTCTCTTTTCAAGTCTAGAATTTAACCAAACAAACCAATAAATCATTCAAGCACAAAACAATAATTTTTATCTACTATATAACATTATAGTAATAATTGAAAGGTGAGATAACTCACCAAAATTCCAACGGATGCATAAGCATTTTGGTTTGATAATGTTTGAGTTTAGCTCAAAATTCCACTTGCTCCAAACTCATCGATACCAGTTCCAACGCGCAAATATTGCTATTATGAACGTAATGCAAAAGACCGCGTCTCGATTGGACCTCGTATGACAGAGATATTGATTTTTTAAATTTTGGATTTATAATTTTATAATTAATTTCACTAATACAAATTAAGTTTTAATTAACCAAACAAAACTCTTCCCTCCCAATCTCTTTCTCCAATTGGCTGTATCCCTGCATATGAACCAAGCACCTTATGCAGAGATGAAACATCTCCTTCGACAGTTGGCTAAAACAAAAACCGACTTCACCAACGAGTTTCTCCATGCCTCCTCTCGGCATCCCACCCCATCACATTGAACTCGACCCTTCTCCTTGAAATCCAATCCTAAAACCTACTGCTTTGACCAAAAATGATGCGACCAACTTTCTTATGTCGCACAGCACTAAACTCGGTAACAAGCCGCTCTTCGACATAGCAAATGTCATGCACTCATCCATGTCGCCAAACTCTTCCCCAAACGAGAGCAAACATAAACCTAAATATCCTTCATTCATGTTGAATGTTTCAAAGCCATGTCGCACACACCGAAACTCAGATAAATTTGTACATCTCATCCCCACAAACTCAAAGATCTCAACTTTATATTTTTTCGTGGCTTATAACATTTAATTTGTGTTTTTAAAGATGAAAACTTAATTTTTGCTTATATTGTAAGATGAATGAAAGAGAGGAAAAAGGAAAAGTAAACAATGAATGTGAGAAAATCTTGAGCTGAAAAATCTGAGTATAGGTTAGTTTTTTTTGCAATTTACGTCATCTCGCTACACAAAATTTCGTTCGCGTTTGAAGCGCGAACGATAAAATAAAAATATGATTGCATACAAAAATGTGACATGTTCTCAAAACAACAATAACATACACTGGTTATCAAGTTCTATGAAATTACAAAAATACCATCGTTTACCGTAAAATACGTCAAATGATAATTTAAATATTTTCCAAATTAAAAATCATGGAAAAATCCCATAACTTAAACTAAAAATAGGTCATCAAAAATTGAGTCATTTTATTAACAATTGATTTTCTTGCTATTTATTAAATTTGAATAAAATTTATTATTTAAATAAATTGAATATTCCGTTTCAAATGTTAAAAATTATGGGTCATTACAGGGATCGTGTCAAATTGTTATGCACGATTATATTATTATTTCTGTCATCCACGATTAGTACAGGAACATGATATTATGTAGCAAAGCGCCAGATATTGTAACTTAAAATAAACCCATACATACTTTTCCTTATCTCACTTTTCATTTTCCCATCTTCTTCCTTTATTTCTTTTTACTATAAAAACTTGAACCTAGCCTATACCTTTCAAAAATAAAAATTGTGAGTTATAGACCACAAAAATTAACAATACCAAATTTGTCGAGTTCATAATGACTAAGGCTTCAAATCCATATGCACTTAGTCGAGTGCGATGATGATTGGGTGGGTAACCATGTGTAGTCGCCGAGCTAGGGTTAGGATTTGGAGGCAATTTAGCGGCGATTGGCCAAGACAAAGTTAAATTAGGGTTTCTAGTGTGAAGTAGCAAGGAGTGGCTAGTATTTGGAGGCGTGCAGCGCTATCATAACGGGTACGACACTACGCTGCTGTGGACAAAAGGTAGCAGGTCGTGATGATCATAGCTTGATTGAGATTGAGATTTTAGAGTGGGTTGTAGGGCTCGCGTGAAGAGAGGGAGATTGGCGAACGTGGCTGCGATTTCGTGGAGTACAAATCGATTTAGAAGGAGGTGATGCATGGTGTGTTGGGTGCGTGTATGCGTGAGTGTACATAAAGAAGATTAGGATTTGGGGAAGATGGATTATAGGGCAATTAGTGATTGGTTCAGTGATTAATTATGTTATTTAAATCCAAAAACTTATAAACTCAATAATT
Source organism: Allium fistulosum (assembly GCA_030737815.1). Classification (NCBI taxonomy): domain Eukaryota; kingdom Viridiplantae; phylum Streptophyta; class Magnoliopsida; order Asparagales; family Amaryllidaceae; genus Allium; species Allium fistulosum. The sequence continues at coordinate 529,513,761 of CM060908.1, read as the reverse complement.
CCTACATATGAGGTCCGATCGAGATGTGGTCTTTTGCCTTTACTTATAGGAGCGTTGTTTACAAACTGGAATTAGTTTCATCGGGTTTGGAGTATGTGGACTTTTGAGCTAAAATCGAATGTCGTTTAATTTTAGATCAAACTAAAACACAGGAGCATTACATGGAAATTTGGTGTGTTAAGTCACCGTTGGATTAATACTATCTGACATATACTAAATATAAATTATTATTCGCATACTTGACTGATTTATTTGTTTAGTTTGGTTAAATTCCCACTTTGGAAAACTATTTGCCTTTAAAATGAAATACAGGGAATTTTGTAAGGGAATCGGGATTTCTGACCATTGTTGATTTTCAATTAGGATATATACATTATATAAATTGATTAATGTCAAAGTTTGGTAGTTTGGTAGTTTGGCCATATTGGATGCAACATTAATATGTGTTAAAAGTTGAACTCTTTTAGTTCTCGATCTATGGAAGCATTTGTCAAATACTATGGTAGCCCTTAGCCTCATTATAGTAGTTTGAAATAATACGGTTAGCTATTTTGATTTGAAATCTCTTTTGATTCGAAAAATGATTTTAAATGTGGTTTTAGGAATTTCTATGGCATTTATTCAAAAATTGTTTTTGAACTTCTCTATTTCACTTCAACCATTTTATTTGTCTTTTCTACCATATATCGATATATTTTGAAAGTATTTTGAGAAGTATTTATTTTACATAAAAGTTAATATAATGTTTATTATGAAGGAAAAGAAGGAGTTTATCTCTTATAATAAAGTAATTCTTATTTAAATGAAGATAGAAATATTTTGTTATAAATATTGGTGAAACGCTTTATATAAATTATAGTATAGAAAGATTGATTAATAAATGGTGTTTCATAATTAAAATCATAGATTTAATTGGGATTTTATAAAAGAGAAATGGTATCATTTTGATAAATTGGAGAACTAACCACATTCGTGAATTTATAGTGATTAATGGAATGATCGTTTTATGAAAAGCACGTGTTCCAATTTTGGGATCCAAAGATTTGTTATATGAATATGGGATTTGAAGATGGAGATTTATAAAAGAAGTTTATGAATAAATTTAGAGATTTATAAAAGAAGTTTGTAAATAAATTTGGAGATTAATAAAAGGAATTTTATAAATATAAAGGAGATTTATGAAAGAATTTTTAAAATAAATTTGAAGATTTATAAAAGAAATTTTATAAATATAAAAGGGATATAAAAAAACAAATTTTATAAATATAAAGGTGATTTATAGAAGGAGTTTTATAAGTATAAAAGAGATTTATAAAAAGGAGTTTTATAACAGGAATGGGATTTGATTTCCATAATTGATCAACTTAAATTATGGTTGAATGGAAAGCATACTTTTCGCACTTAATACTAAATTCTAAGGTATGAAAATCGTCTGATCTAGGAGAGCTTAAGAATGCACGTTGAGGCAAGGATAATATGCCAACTTGTCGAACTTTATTGTTAATCGATGGATAGTACAAGTTTGAAATTGGAAAGTGGTGGTAAGTATGCTTGGTCTAATATCTATATGCCCTTATTACTTACACCCAAAGTATTCAGGGTTATGGATGTCAACATTTCTAAATTACATTTATTTTAACTCAAATAAATATGGTTTTGGAAGTGAAATCTTTCTTAAGATTTTGTGAATTTACATATACCGTTAAGATAAGTATATAGTTACATTTTCAACGTATTGAAAGTGAAGTGGCTTTGAATATACTAATACCATAGAGATAAGTATATGAATATTTCCTAATTATTAAAAAGAGTAGAGAAGACTTTGAATGTATCTTTGTAAAAGTATTTTAATATATGTATTTACAGAGTGATTTTTATTAATGAAAAGCTTAATTAAAGAGGTTCAGTTGTTGCTTATGTGCTTAATCAGGCTTCGTTTCCATATGAAATTTAATCTCTGATTGGATTGTTTATTTATTTGATAGTTAATAACCGACTATCAAATCTTGGCCAGTTTCGAAACTATCGATTTTTAGTTCGAAGAGACCGAGATCAGATGTGTCATCTGAAAACCACTTTGAACCAGCATAAGCGTTCGAATTGGAAACATCATGAAGATGATGGAATCCAAGACATAGTCTTTAAAGTGCATGGGCTACTTACTACTAATCTTGAGGATTATTCCAAAATGGATGTAGTAGAAGTAGTGCCTTCAGTTTGATCAGTCCTTGAACAGCTTGTATGGATGAACTCTAGCATTGCATTGTTGCTTGGAGGGCAGTGTTAGCATTCCAAGTGCGATTTTCTAGAATGGTAAAACGTAACCTTAAGCCTCTCACCCACAAATGAATAAAACAGGGGAGATGCAGCAGGGCTATGTGGTTCGCTATCATTAGGGTATTATCATCACTTGTATCTAGATAGATATTTCTTATGTACGTTGACCCCTTAGAATGGTTTGTCATGTTTGTAGCTGAGGTGGCGATCATATTCGGTACTATCTAGGAAGGGTTAGGCTGGTTCTATGTTGGTAGAAGTGATAGGTTTACAGCCTTGATACATTTTATCAAGAGGTGTATTGTACGGATTTGTCACTATTGGAATCCATTTTCCAATACGTGACCTATGGACTTAGTTTTATACAAAATATGTTGGAGTGTGAGATGCAAGTATTTCAGCTATGTTATATATTTATTCGAAACCCAAGTCATTATTATAATATCGTTGGATTTTCTAATAAAAATGGTTTGGTTACCGTAAGTTGAAAACATGTCCATGTATTTGGGCTTTGTGATCTTACGAGACACCTTTATTTTCGAAAGGTTTTATAACATTAATCATCCATATGATTTGAGTTTCTCACATTGGTTTACCAGATTGATTCGGGCATTATTTTCTTATACTGCTCGGGTCAACACGAGCATATTCAAAGATTTAGTTATGGATGCTTTAGAGCTTCAAGAGACGAGATGAATGCCTCCAGGACTTATTCACATATTTTATTTCTGCTTCATTTCTTGTATTGTATTTATCATCATTATTTGTGAGGATAGTCTGTTATAACTGTCCACGCCGATGATAGGTTGGTTTACTCTGATTGATGTATATATATTACAAATTTCTTCTGCAAAGATCATGTATATATTATTACTCATCACGATGTGAGATTTTGTTCAGTCTTTTATTTTCTTTGACTCCAACAATCTATCTTTCCGACACTTGAATGCTCAACATGTGAAAACTATGGATGTATTAGTGTCGACTTTTGAGGTTGAAATGACGGTTTATTATAATATAGTATCAGATTTTAGGTTTAGTGAACACCTAGGCCTTGGCGCGGTAAACTCAATAGAGATAAGTTTAATAATACCCTAGAATGAGCTGAGTGTATGATATTTGAGGGTGTATTTGTTAATGCTAATAAAATGTTTTATATTGTGTTGATTAGTTGGTTGAGTTGTTTATGAATTCCGATCGATACAGAAGGTGCAACTATATAGGTAGGAGTTTTTAAACACTTGGACAAGGCAAGCCAATATAGTATTGTTTTAAAATTTGGTAAATGAAAAGAATTTACAAAGGATTGCATTTTATATATAAAAGAATAATTTTCAAAAATTTGATATAATTATTTATGATGCGTTTGTTGATGGAAAATGATAATATCCAGTTATCATCATTTATTATTTAATTTGTCATGCTCGACCAGTTTAGGAGCATTGACTATTGTTTGTCGATTGATTATTTATGCTCGGTCAGTTTAGGAGCAATTATTGTTTGATTAAATTAAATACGAACACATTGCAAATTCAGTTTCATGATTTGATATAAGGCATTAGGTGATAATTTTGGGTTAAAATTTAATTTTAATATAAAAGTCGTTTTTTGCAATCTAAACAAAGATATACATTTGTGAAATGATTTTTTATAAGAAAGTGAAATTATATAAATATGGTTTATATATAAAGTTTATATATAAAAAGGATTTAAGCTAGGAATTTGAGAACTTAAATCCAGATGTCTTTGAAAATTGTTATTCAAAGTTTTGGAGAAAATAATAATAGTATTATTTAAAGAACTTCTGTATAGAAATCTTTCAAATAGGTATTTTAGAGGACATAGAAAGTACAGAACTCACTTTTGTCACTGGAAAATAATTTTGGTGATGAATGCAGCATCATCGAAGTTCATTTTTAAGTTTCAAAGTGGGATGCTACAATATTAATTTGCTACATAGTTGTTTTAGTAAAACAGATTTGACTTAATCCAAAAAGTATGATTTGATATGCAAAATGAGATATGTATATTATTATTATTTCAAATTAATTTGAAATAAAAACCGGTGTTTAGTTATTAACTTTTCTATTGAGTTATTTTATGGACGCATGTATCATATGCATTCGGATAATTTGGTTTGTGCATCTCATTATGATATCTTCTTTGGTAATGTTTATTTATTGAAATGAAATGGAATTTTCGATGATTTTGGACAGTCGAAAACATCCGAATTAGTTGAGAACTTGAAGCTAAGTGTTTTTTAAAATATAAAAGTATAGTTTTTAACTATAGAATGGAAAGATACTAAGTTAAAACAAGTTTTAAATTTGTTGGACATCCTAGTTAAGTACAATAAACCTGATATTATACACACACACACACACACTCTTGGGTTGTAGAAGAGTAATTTATGAATATTAACTTGAGTTATAAATGTTAATAGACCCGAGTAATGGTTTCATGAAATGGTTCATAAATGATTTTAGTATTAAAGGAAATATACTATAAGTAAAATTGAATATTATTTAAAGTAAAAGAATTGGAGTAGTTAAGAAACTAATGGAATAATACATACGTGTATGTAGATCATTTTATTCGCATAACTATTCTTGATCAAGAATCGAGTACATGATTTCGGGGTGATTTACACCGATCCGAATAAGGATATTTCACTCGATTCTTGACAGTGAACATCTGATATGGATTTTTGATATGATCCTAAAGTTTTCTATTATAGTGTATTGTTATGTAAGGAGAACATAGGTTTCCAATCAAGGAACCAAATTAGAGTCTGCATTAGGAAAGTAGAGTAAGCGATACTAGTTCGATGGTGAAATTTATGTGACCTGGTGAGTGATCAGATTTGATATTGCATATGGATAACATATGTACATTATACGTGCTTTAATATAGTTGTATGCTTCTTACCTTAGAAATGAAAGTTACGTGGTTTGATAAGACACGCTTATGTGAGTTTATTGCAATATATGATTTAGTAGGCTTAGATTCAAGATATATGATGGATGAGTTGTTGTATTGTCTCATTTATCGTGTTCGACTATATTTTAGGTTATGTGAGTGAAATTAGGTATATGGAAGCAAAGGCTAACATTTTGCTTTTGGTTTCATGAGTATATTTTGATTGCTCGACAAATGGTACGTGTTTATGCTTAACAAGTGTGTTTTCTATGTGACATGCACACACTCTATAAGGTATATCATAAGTATATATTGTTGTTGTGTTATCCCCAGCATGGGAGGTCCCAAATATAGGCTTATATTGATATTACTATTTTTTGGATCTAGCCGTGCAAAGGAGGTGCTATCGAAATTTTCTATAACACAAGGGATTTTAAAAGTTTAAGGGTCATGAGAAATTTTCTTTCTGTGGAAATTTCGGGGATGAAATTCTTTTAGAGGGGAAAAATGTAACGTCCCACAATTTTTAATATTTCAACTAGGAATATTTAATTTATTCAAATATTCAAATTTGATTTAAATGTAATAAATAATAAGAAAATAAATTGTAAGTAAAATGACTGGATTTTTAATGATGTATTTTTAAACGAATTTATAGGATTTTTCCATAATTTTTAATATGAAAGTTTTTTAAATTATCATTTGACGTATTTTCGGCAATGGTACTTTTGAAATTTTCCAAAATAAGATAACAAGTGCATTTTGTTATTGTTTTGGGATCGTGTCACATTATTGTTCACGATCTTATTTTTATTTCTATCATTCGTGGTTAGTACGCGAACGTGATATTGTGTAACGAAACACTGGAAATTATTACTTAAAATAAAACCAACACATACTTTTCCTCATCTCACTTTTCATTTTCCCTCTTCTTCTTTTATTTATTTTTACTATAAAAATTAATCATAGCCTTCACCTTTCAAAAATCAAGATCGTGGGTTAAAGCCCTTGAAAATTAATATTATCAGATCGGTCGAGTTCATAGTGGCTAGGGCTTCAAATCCTTATGTATTTAGTCGAGTGTGGTGATGATTCGGTGGGTGGTCCTGTGCAGTGGCCAAGCTAGGGTTAGGATTTGGTGGTGATTTAAGCGGTGATGGGCTAAGGCGAGGTTGGATTTGGGTTTCTCCTGTGAAGTAGCATGGGTGGCGAGAATTTGGAGGTGTGTGGCACTATCATGAGGGGTGCGACACTATGCTATAGCGTACAGAACGTAGCACGTCACGATTACCATAGCTCGATTGAGGTTGAGATTTTCAGGTAGGTTGCAGAGCTCGCACAAAGAGAGGGAAGGTTGGCAAAGGTGGCATGTGATTTCGTGGAGTATTGATTGATTTAGTGGGAGCTTATGTATGGTGTGTTGGGAGCGTGCATGCATGTGTGTATAGGAAGAAGGTTAGGAGTTTGGGGAAGATGGATTACAGGGTAATTAGTGATTTTTTTTAGCGATTAATAATATTATTTAAATCTAGAAACTTATAAAATGAATAACTTCTTCATACGAGGTCCAACCAAGACTCGATCCCTTGCGTTGCACTCGTAGGAGAGTTATCTACACACCATAATTTGGTTTGTCGGGTTTGGATTAAATGGAATTCTGAGCTAAAATCGAACACTGTTCAATTTTTATTCTACCAAAACACATAAGCGTAAATTTGAAATTTTGGTGAATTAACTCATCTTTGGATGAATACTATATGATATATAGTAGATATAAATTATTGTTTGCATGCTTTATTGATTTATTTGTTTGGTTTGGTTGAATTTCCACTTTGGAAAGCTATTTGCGTTTAAAAAGAAGCACAAGGAATTTTGTAGAAGAATCCAAATTCATCACCATTGTTGATTTTCACTTAAGTTATATACGTAATATGTAAATTATTTAATCTCAAAGTTTAGTAGTTTGGTCATATTGGATGTGACATTGATATATGTTAAAAGTTGAAGACTTTTAGTCATAAATCTATTGAAGCACTTGTTAAGTGCTATGGAAGCTCTGGGCTTCATTATTGTATTCTGAAATTCTATATTTAGCTATTTTGATTCGATATTGGTTTTGATTCAGAGAATGATTTTAAATGTGATTTTGGGAATTTCAATGGCATTTATTCAAAAATGATTTTTGAACTTCTTTATTTCACTTTAACTTTTTTATATATCTTTTCTAACATATATGAGAATATTTTAGAAGTATTTTAAGAAGTATTTATCTTATAGAAAATTTAATATAATGTATGAAGGAAAAGAAGGAGTTTATATCTTAGAATAAAGTAATTATGCTTTAAATGAAGATAGAAATATTTTGAAATAAATATTGGTGAAACGCTTTACGTAAATTGTTGTGTAGAAAAATGGGTTTATAAATGATATTTTATAAAAAAAAGCGTAGATATATAATTGGAACTTTATAAAGCAGAAATGATATCATTTTGAAAAATTGGAAAATATATCACTTCTATGAATTTATAGTGATTTATGGAATGATCATGTTATGGAATGTATTTAGTACAATTTTAGGTACCAAAGATTTGAGATCAGTATATGAGGTTAAAATTTGGAGATTTGTAAAAGAAGTTTATAAATAAATTTCGAGACTTATAAAAGGAATTTTATAAATATAAAGGAGATTTATTAAAGATGTTTATAAATAATTTATAGATTTATTAAAGAAATTTTCTAAATATAAAGGTGATTTATAAAAGTAATTTTATAAATACAAAGTAGTCTTATAAATATGAAAGCAATTTATAAAATAGAGTTTTATAAAAGGAGATTTGATGTCCATAAAAGATCAATTTAAATTATGGTGGTATGAAAAGTATTCTTTTCATACTTAACACCAAATTCGGAGGTATGAAGCTCATCTTTATCAATGAGAGTTTAAAAATGTACGTAGAGGCAACGATAGTATGCTAACTTACCCAACTTCGTTGTTAACCAATGGATAGTATAGGTTTGAAATTAGAAAGTGGTGGTAAGTATATTTGATCTAATTTCTATACAACCTTGTGACTTACACCAAAAGTGTTTTGGGTTATCGTTGCATGGATGAATGTGAGTATTGCAATGTTGCTTCGAGGGTAGTGTAAGCATTCAAAATTGGGTTTGTTGAAAAGATAAAACATAGCCTCAAGTATCCCACGCAAAAATGAAAAAAACATGGAAGATGCAGTAGGGCTTTGTGGTTCGCTACCATTATGTTATGATTATTACTTGTGTCTAGATCAATATTTATAGATTATGTATGATGGACCCTAGAAATGGTTTGTCAAGTTTGCAACTGGGGTGGTGATAATATTCGCTACTATCCAGAAAGGGATAGGTCGGTTCTGTGTTGGTAATGGTGTAAGGTTTGCTGCTTGGTATATTTTATCTAGAGGTGTAATATACGGAAGGTAGTCCCTTACCTTGTCGTTATTAGAATCCATTTTTCAATATGTTCCTTACGGACTTAGATGTATACCAAATATATTGGAATGTGAGATGCAAGCATTTCAGCTATGTTATATATTCATTTTAAACCCAACACATTATTATAATATTACTGGATTTTCTAATAAAAATAATTTGGTTATCGTAAGTAAAACCCGCCCATTTTTTTGCGCCGTGTGGTCTTTCAAGATGCCTTTATTTTCGAAAGGTTTTATAACACTAAAAGTCCATATGATTTTAGTTTCTCATGCTGCTTTACCAGAATAATCGGGGTTTTTTTTTATAATGCTCGGGTTTCTATTTTTACTTACGAACGCTTTAGATCTTCAAAAGATGAGCTGTATGCCTCCAAGATGTATTTACGTATTTGATTTCTGTTGCATTTCTTGTATTGTATTTACCATCATTTCTTAGGATATGCTGTTATAACTGTCTAGGCCGTTGATAGGTTGGTTTGCGCTGATTGATTTATTTTAGTTTTCTTTTGTAGAGATCATGTGTATATAATATATTACTCGTCACGATGTGAGATTCTATTCTGACTTTTGTTTTCCTTCAGCCCAACAATCTGTCTTTCAGGCACTCAAATGCTCAATATGTGAATACTATGGATGTATTATTGTCGACTTTTGAGGGTCGAAAATGCAGGTCGTTAAAACCTTGATGCATTGGAAGAAGCCCTTACTCTCTCATAACCAACCGCCTCATCTGAAAGCCAATGGAATCATAACCTCTGGTCGAACTCAACATCATAGATATGTTCTTCTTTAAAAAAATAACATGAATATTTTATCACTTATTTTTTTCCTTACCAACAGGCTATGTATAGCCCATCACATCATCAAGTCCTTATGATCGGGCTAGATATGACCCACCTCACCGTCATGTAACCTACTTTCAATATAGTGTCTAAGCTAAGTAAATGTGATCTGGTTTAATTCGGGATTAATGGTCGCCTCACGATAGGTGTTGTGTCATCAAGGTTAACCTCACGGCTCTATGTGCTCTAGTCCTGGGCTCGTTCGCCTCTTTACGGTCGACCATTTGCTACCCAAGAGAACTTGCAAGAAAATTTGTGTTTAATCTCGTGTTAGACAAACTTCCACTCTACATTCGATCGTCTGGCTTAATTGTGGTTGCATCCAGGCCATCTTATTATCACATTGATAGTTAGCATAATCCTTAAAAGAAAATATTTTTTTTAGAATAAACACAGAACTACTGGATAATCAAGGTATTCTACTTGGTAAGTCACATGAATGATCAAGTAACACAACAAATCTCTCAAATCAGAGTTTGCAACAAAAGATCTATTTCATTCAGTTCAAATGAGTACAGGGCCACAATGTCCACCCTATTAGGCATACAATGATATTCTCATCAACAATTAGTTGAAATGAAGAAAAAGAGTATGTAAGAAGAAGGACGTCATCAGCTCTTCCAAGGCAAGCCAACCCGCACTCTTACCATCACCTAGAAAGTACCTGGCTTCATCTGAGAAGCACTTCAAATGATCAAGAACTCAGTAAAGAAAACTGAGCAAGCTCCCATCTTCGAAGTACTTCAGATACTTCGACCAATCCAAAACTTATTAAAGAAAGGGGAGTGTGCTCCAAAATCTTATGCCTTCTCTATTATGTCCCACAAGAGGCGTGAGAAGCTTCTGGACAACCTCACTAAGGAGCAGACTAAGGTTGCAGTTATGGAAGAAGAAGTTGAGGCTACAGTCCCCACTCCTTTCAAAGTGGCATAGAAGCATATAAACTAACTTATGGCTGGGGATGTCAAAGCCTCAAAGCAAGGAAGTGCCCTAGCTCCACTTAGATCATTAGTTCAAGATCGACCATCCGACCACTAATAAGACCTTGGCCGACAGGAAAAAGTCCAAGCCAAGCGGCAAGTTGTAGTCCACCCTAAGTAGAATTGTCCAGTTAATAGCTTAAACTGCAACCAACAAAAAGCAATTCATGCACCAAAGAGCTTTCTAATTTATCAACATTCCAGCTAAATTTGATAAAAAGGATGCATGCAAAAAAGTTTGGAAAGGAAATAGATAATTAAGCCAATGGCTTTTTTCAATAAAGAATTGTGAATGATTCACAAGCTTTGAAAGATTTTCATAACAAGCAATTTTATGGGCTAAGGAAAGACGAAGAATGGGTATTATATACCAATGCCTTTAATCGCATGCGTTGAATTCAAAAGGCAAAAGGAATCCCAATCATTTAAGAGATATTGGTACTAGATTAAGTAATGCAAGTGGAGTGACATGACATACCTTTGCCACATCTGGAAAAATGAACCTTTACACCTAATTGCACAAAGCCATTTGATATGTGCATTAAAAGTATTATAGAGCCACTAATTAGCAAGATTTGTATGATTTTTTCAAGCCGACACCCTTAAGCAAATATGGACTTGAGTGGCAAAATGTTTCTTAAATTTTTCCCAAGTAGCTAGTAGGATATTTAAAGATAATCTAGCTCATTCAAAGCTTGCCCAACTGATCGGCACCAGTCCATAAAGACTAGCCGAAGCTCATGTTGGTCTCAAACCAACCTTTCTACTCAACAAGGCACTAAAATAAGGCCCAACCATTTTACCTTGAAGCAACCTTCACATATAGAAAAGATCCGAACTTGGTCCGTCTCGGTATCGACCGGCAACCTATATCGAATTTCTTCCAAAAATAGCTAAAAGCCAACGCATTTCGCTCGGCATCACATTAACTGATGGTTGGCTACTATCCAAGCTCACCTCAATAGGAAGCACATCTAGAAAGAACGGTGCAGGCCCGACCCATCTTTAAGCGTGGCTTCATTATAACCAACTCCAAATAACATCTGGCCTCCCCCTCGGATGCCTCATGCCAAGTCATTTACTCGCCTTCCCGACATAGTCATTAACAAGAATCCAAGTCTCTTCCATGTGACCGACAGCCGTAGACCAACATAGCCATATCCGCACTAATGTGAAAAATAAAGTTGTCCATCCGTCCACTTGGAGCATAGTAGTTGAGCATTGAACCAACATGGCTTAGCATCAGCATTAATTGCACATTTAATGCAAGCCCATGCATGGTACAAGGTGGCAATGAGTACTTTTCATCCATCCCCACCTTCTAACATAATTTACAACTATCAACCATCACCTCTATAGTTAGATCAATAATCAAGCCGACAAGCTCTACAGCGCAATCTTAACCGTCCACCATTTGCTTCAGTTACTATAAGTAACCCCTATTAGCAACTTCAAATGGTTGAGCTTTGGTTAAAACATTCAAGAATCCTAAGTACTATGCATAATTAAACGCTCTTATTACCATATAATTCTTTAAGATTACATAGCTTTGCAAGTATTAAGTCCTTTCTTTTCTATTATTCTCTTGTAATTCCCTGTAGTTGCAAGAGAAATACACAATAGAGAACATCATAGTGGACGTAAGCAGCTTTGCTGAACAACTCTATATCTGGTGTTATTTACTTTTTAACTATGTATTTAACTTCTCATTTCCTGGATTTTTAAGCCTAGTGATTTGCATGTAATCTTTTCTTTTCATAACGTACTCGTATCATTTCGAGGTCTGCTAAAAAACTAGTTAATGATATGTATTATCTTATTTCAAACGAGATATGTTCATTTTTATATCGATATCGTGGGTTGCCGACACCTTGTTTGTTAGCTACTTTGTAACGACCCAGAATTTTTGATAATTAAAATTCGAATATTTAATTGATTTTAAATATTAATAAATGGAATTTAGAAGTCGAATGATTTATTTTTCGAATATTGGATTTAATTTGAGTATTAAATCGATAAATTAAATAGTGAAATTCCAGAGATAATTAAAAATCGAGTTAATATGATTGAAAATGATTTGTAAGATTTTATTTAATCATACTGGAGTTATAGAAAAGTTATAGAACTTTTAAAATTGAATTTGGAGTTAATCTGTGAAAATGGAATATTTTAATATTTAATTATCGACTGTAAAAATAGCCAATTTTCGAACAGTCTCAGAATTGAACGAAACTAGTTCCATTGAATCCGTAATAGTTTATTATTATCGGATTTCAATTTTCGTAGCAATCGGAGTTGTCGTTTGACCGTGGCAGCTTCAAACGCATCGATATCGTTTTAATTTTAAATCGTCGAGTTAAATTAGTCATTTTTCAAACAGTGTCGGATTTCGACGAAACCAGTTTCATCGGATCCGTAATGTGATATTATTGTAAGATTTCAAATTTCGTAATTTTTGGATTTACCGTTTGTCCGGTACAAATTAAAACGCCTCGAAATCGATTTAAATCGGTTTGATTTAAATTGATCGTTTATTGTCATATCTCACACAGACGATCGAATTAGCTTTCGAAACCTGTTCCATTGCGTTCGGAATGCGGGATAAACCCTAGAAACGATAGTGACCGTGCGTAAATCGGAGTTCGGGAAATTGAAATGAATAGTGTTCGTTTAAATTCCTATAAATAGACCACCAAATTTCACAAAAATAAACAAAAAAATAAAGACTAGGGTTTCATTTGGTCAGCCGCCACCCTTACATTCAACGATCAGAAATGCGCAATTTTCCTTCCTTAATTTCTTCTAATCCATTCACTAATTCAAGGAGCGATCAACTGCAAAGTGGAAGGGGATCGTGAGATCTACAGATCTATACGGTGATGATGGATTTTCGTGCTAAGGATCGTCGTCAATTCGAGTTTGAAGTGCTGCCGTTCACCACCGTTTCGCGCGCTGGGGGCGTGACCGAGTGGGGCCGGTCTGGGGGCGGTAGTAGGTGGCGGTAGAGGCGTTCGAATGGTGGAGGGTTGATGGACTCTCGACGTCTGTAGGAGGAGCGGTTCTAAACCCTAGGTGGCGGCATGGGTTCGAATTTCACCTGGTAATGTCGCGCGCGTGAAATAGAGGGAGAAGATGAGATACGCGGCCCAGATCTGCTCATTTGAAATCAACGGCCAGATGAAGTTTAGGTTAAATTAAATATAAAAGAAATTGAAATTTAATTGTTTTATAATTCGTGTGTGTTTAAAATGATGTATCTTTGTCATACGATATCAGATTTCGACGAGATTTTTTGCGTTGGAACCATCTCGACGAGCTCTACGCGATGCAACTGATTTGGAGTCATTTGGAGCTAGTTTGAATTTTGGGTAAAATTAAACGTCCGTTTAATTTTATTTGAAATAAATGCTGAAATCGGAATTGAAATCACGGTGAGATCTTCTCACTCAAATCGAATGTGGAATTATTTGCAGTTATTATTGATTGATATGATTGCTATATTGGATGTGATATTAGATATTATAGGATATATATCTATATATAGCAGTATATACATATTGGCATATGTATATATTGAATTGATTGATTTCCCGCCTCGTATAGCGGATGAGACCCTATTGCGCCGTTAGTAAGTGGATTTTTATAAAACCTATATACCGCGATAATTCCGTACTGGAGCGGAATTGGTATTGTGCTAACATCTTTGGATGCAGGGAAACAGGTTGGAGGGATCCGACTGGATTCCTCACCGTATTGATTATTTACAGATATTTTGATATATTCTGTTATCATATTGATATATGATATTGACTGTTGTGATGGACTGATTGGTGTTGTGGCATCATCGGATTCAGTTTTGAAATGTAAAAATAACGACTTTTAATTTAAAAGGATTTTTAAAGTGATTTGTAGAAATATACGTTTTATTGAAATTTTTGAATTGGTTTATTTTAAATAAATAAATGTTAAAATTTTAAATGTTAGTAAAATTGTGATTTTTGTGAAATACGACAAAAATGTTATTTTTGAAATAAACAATTGATAAGGATTATGAAATAGTTTAAATTGGAATTGTTGAAGTATTTTAAACAATTCATATAAAAAGATTTATAAAAATTGATATTTTTATAAATTAAAAATATTGGAATTTTGAAATGAGTTTTATTAAGTGTTAAAGTCAAATAAAAATGGATTCCATAAGTGGATAGAAATTTATAGATTTATAAATTGTGAAGTTATTAAATGAATAGATTTTGTAAAACAAAAAGATTTATAAGCAATTATCTTATAAATCGGATTTTGACATTTAGATGAGAAATGAATAGATGTTGTAAATAAATGAATTATAAGTTCTTAACTTATAATATAGACTTCCAGTATATAATTGAGTTATATAAGTTGAATTGGATAATTTAGAAATCGAAGTTTTATAAATAGAAAATGGGATTTATAAACATTGTTTTATAAATTCAAAATCAATAGAAATTGATAAATTTAACATTGAAGTTATTAAAGGAGATATATTCGTGATTTTGGACAGCGAATTATCTTTTAAGTTAAATGTGTAGAAATTGTTAAAATTGGGATAGTGATTATATTCACGAATTTGGACAGTAAATATATATTATTGAATAAAATGGATATGTTTTGGGAAAGCGATATTATAAAATGAAGTAATTGTTTTAAAAGATGTTTTAAAACGTGTGAATTATCGAAATCATAGATTTCAACATTTATTGTTGAAATAGATGTTTTCGAGGAATAAGGAAATGATGGACTATAACACTGTTGTTATAGTAAATGATTTTCGAAAGAAAATGCTTTATGTAGTATTGGGATTTATATATCTATCTTAATTTCGAATCCCTATACTAGTGATTTTGAGTCGTCGTAACGATGTTTTACGTAACATTCGTTTTGACTCAAATAAAATGTGTTTTAAGAATGATTTCCTTAAAAGAATGAAATATATACTTAATATTGATTTAAGTATATCGAATATTTTCAAATGTTGAAAATAAATAGATTTGTGAAATACTTATTATTAAATAAGTGTGGAATTGCTTTTCCAATATGAAATGAACGTTTTTGAGATTTATCTTCTTAAAGATAAATCGAAATTGAATATTGAAATCGATTTGGAAATCGAATATCTGTAGATATTTTGAAAATATAAATTCAATATGGAATTTATAAAGGAAATGAAAACTGTTTAGAAAAATAAACGTTGATTTATTTTTGAAGTGTGGAAATAATATATCTAATAAAGATATTTTTGGAAGATAAAATAATTTGGACAATTATTTGGAATCTGATGATGTCGCGCATCTTTATTGATAGTTAAATAACCGACTATCAATAATTACCTTTAGATAGGTATTTGTTGTGAATTGGATGAATTTGAATGCCACACTTATTTTTGAATAATCGCTCACTATTCGGGTTAGCCGGGAAAGGACCATGGGGTCGTATAACCCATTCCGAATATGTGATACGTCGTTATGAATCGCATTTGAAGACCGGTGTTGAAGACCGGATATTTTTGAAAACGGAAGGATTACCGTCGAGTTACTCTACATCGGCTGATCTCCGATTTAGAGGTTTTTATCACCCTTAGTGACGGGAAGTCCCGACGTGATTGAAATTTATCCGGATATGCAAGGGCTTCGTGAGAAGTGCCTTCGGTTCTGTTCGATCCCGGAACAGACTTGTATGGATTGTGTGTCTGACGTTACAATTTGAGATATAAAGCTGATTTCTTTCAAATACATTTCTGTTGGTGGCGGAGAATTTATTCTCTTAGCTTAACACCCTTCTCTGAGACGTACGAGCTCAAAGGTTATGTAATTGAAATTCATCAGCGATATATCCCAATTTGGTAACGTGGCATACTGAGTGTTGCTGTGAAATGATCAGTGTTTGATCATTTGTGATATGATCATTTGTTTGATCTTATATCTTTGTGATCATAGGTTGATCATTTTGTTTGACCCGAAGCAGGGCTTTTTGAGAAAGCGTAGCTTTGTGGACGAGACTTCGTCGAGCCTCACACCCCGGAAATGGTCGAAACAGGAAGAATGCAGCAAGGTTCTAGGGAGTAGCGCCCCTTAGTGTATGTCATTCCTTCTGGATAAAGGTGGTATAATGGTATGGAGCCCAGATACTTAACCTCTGTGGTTACTGCATTATTATTATCTATGTGGTTTGTTGGAAATCGGGGATCCTCGGGAAGATCGGTGACGATCGGGGGATGGCATACGCGTGTCAGTAGTTACCTATTTTTGCAGAGGTAACCCGGCCTTGTGTTGGCAGAGATCTAACCGTAATGTTAGGTTATTTCTCGGGTCGTCTATTCCAGGGACGTACCCATCGTGGATAGGAAGTTCCTTAGCCTGACCATTTGTTGGAAATCCAAACTCCAATACGTGATTTGTACAGTATTAGTTGTAGAACCTGCCATTTACGTACGGTGGTCACCACTGTTTAGATGGTAGCTATAGTAGGCATACGATACTGGTCGTATGTTGGCTAAGATTAATATTATACTTTCGAAATGTTTCCTACACTATGCACTAATAATAATATCAAAAATGATTTGATTTTGCGTAGTAAGCATCTTTGACTATCATAAGAAGAAATCTCCTCCAATTCTGCGTTTGCATTGTGTGTGTGGTGGGAGGTCTTATGGTAGTTTCATTTTCCAAAAGCATTGCGAATTGACTTTAAAATTCTCTGCTATTTATTTTAAAGATAAATAACTGTTTTACGATCTCACACCAGTCACCATGACTGACTCGGAGTTTATTGTTTCCCTTCTAAACTCTGGGTGCCCACCAATTTTCACACGGGCAGCCTAGAGTTATGTTATCAGGATATTCTGGATATTCTGGAGCTTTGGAAGCAAGCTGGATGACGAGACGTAGTATTTGTATCTGATAGTATTTATTCCGCTGTGTATTCTGTATGAGGACAAGTTATATAACTGTCCATTGTTGTATATTGACTCTGATGATTGATGTATGTATAAACTGATATAGTTCTTTGTTCAAAGATTATTCATTTATCTATTATATATTGTTCCGCTGCGATATGTGAGATTCTGATATTGTTTTCTGTTTCTGTTTCTGCTCTTGTTCTGTTGTTATTCTTCTTTCTTTTTCTTCTATCTTCTTCTTCTACCTTTTTCTTCTTTCTTAAAACCATAACTTTTCGGGTTTCCGGCATTCGATGGCTCAGCAGTCGATAAAGTGAGTATCGATGTTGAATTTTCGAAAGTCGAAAATTTTCGGGATGTTACATTTGGTATCAGAGCCAGGTTAAGCGACAACCCTGCTCTGTTGGGTGTTACTCATTAGAGATAGAGTCAGTAGTACTCTAGAATGAGTTGAGTGTAATAATAGATATGAGCGCGTATTTGTTATTTGAATATAAAATTGTTTTATATTGTGATGATTGGTTTGTTGAGTGGTATATGGATTCTGGTCGGTATTGTCCGTACAACTCTATCGATAGGGATCTCTAAACACTTGTATAAGACAATTCGGCACAGTATTGTTTTTAAATAGGGTAAATGAGATAATTTTGCCCAAAACTATTTTTGTATAGAAAATAAATATTTTTCTATAAAATACTATAGTATATGGTTGCATGGATGTTAGGAAGTAATAATAGTGAATTATCATCATTGAAATTGAATAAGAAATTGGAATCGTAACTCCAAAGTTAAAAAAAATAAATTCATATACAAATGAAATTGAGAATGTAAATTATAAATGTGAATTGTAATTTAAAACGGAATTCCAGAGAAGTATTTGGAAATGTTTTGAAAAGAATTTGAAAATTTTGGAGATTTGGAAAGTTTAATTCCTTTTTGATTTGAAAATGGATTTCAAAGGATTTGAAAAGTATTTTGGAGGAATGAAAAGCTCTAAACTCTTTTCGGTCGTTGGAAAATAATTCCGATGATGATCGCGACATCACCGGTGTTCATTTTCGGGTTTCCAAAAGAGGAATTGCTGCCAAATTGTTTTAAATGGAAGTTGTTTAGAAAATTTGGGTTTTGTTTTGGAAATTCAAATGGAATTTGAATTGTTTTCAAAATGGCTTTGAAATATTGGTAAGACTCTGGGATACCATATTTATGAAATATTATTAAGTTGATTACTTATACAATTTGATTTTTGATAGAATAAATTTAACTTAAAAGATGGAGTTAAATTAATGCAAGTACAGGTGAATCAACTTAATGAAAGTAAATTGAATGTTGAAAAAAATTCATTTCGAATTTGTAGAGTAAAGTATTGAAATAAAATTAGTAACTGAAACTAATTGAAGAAATGACAAATTAATATGGTTTGAAATGAATTAAATTCATATGGAATTTGAAATCCAGTTTAATATGAGTGATTATAAACCAAAATAGTGAATTGAAAATAAATTTTGGGAATGAACGAAAGAATAAAACTGGAATTGAAACTGAATATTGAAACCAAATTTGAATAAGTAGATTAGAATTTGTAATGAATTAGTAATTGAAACTAATTTAAAATAAGCAGTTGTAAACGAAAGTTAATCGATGAAATTCAATATTTCAGAATTGAAGATGAATAGAATTCAAATTGAATTGAAATTGTGAATTGAATTCAAATGAAGATGAACTGTAAAATTTAAGGAAAATGTATATGTATAACTTCAACAGTAAAGTAAAAATGTATAAGCAGTTTATATTGAAAATTTTGTACTTGAATGTACGAAATGGTTTGAATATACGTAACTAGATATTATGGCTAGTAGGATATACAGGTGTAAATGAATTGGGATTTTGATTTCGAAGATAATTTGAATTGCTCGAAAAAGGTATGTATTTAAATTTGAATATGAGATTTGATGACTTATTTCTCTAGCCGCTTGGCTTTTTCTTTTTCTTTTTGAAATCTGAGAGTCCGTAGGGACGTTTTGTAGTCGTGCCGTATTAGCCGCGCAAAGGAGACGCTGGCGAAATTTTTCGAAAATTTCGAGTGTTAGAAAAATTTGAGAAAATTTTTGAAGTTTAAAATTTGAATTTAAACTTAAAATTAAATTGTTAAGAAACAATGTTGTTGAAACTTATAATTGAAGTTGAAAAACTAGTTGAAATGATAACGAATCTTTATTAGAAAGATTTGTTTTGAAAATTGATAAAACTATTAGATTGTGAAAAATAGTAGACGAGTTAAGGACCATTTTTCTTACCTTGTAATTTCGAGGACGAAATTCTTTTAAGGGGGGAAGTCTGTAACGACCCAGAATTTTTGATAATTAAAATTTGAATATTTAATTGATTTTAAATATTAATAAATGGAATTTAGAAGTCGAATGATTTATTTTTCGAATATTGGATTTAATTTGAGTATTAAATCGATAAATTAAATAGTGAAATTCCAGAGATAATTAAAAATCGAGTTAATATGATTGAAAATGATTTGTAAGATTTTATTTAATCATACTGGAGTTATAGAAAAGTTATAGAACTTTTAAAATTGAATTTGGAGTTAATCTGTGAAAATGGAATATTTTAATATTTAATTATCGACTGTAAAAATAGCCAATTTTCGAACAGTCTCAGAATTGAACGAAACTAGTTCCATTGAATCCGTAATAGTTTATTATTATCGGATTTCAATTTTCGTAGCAATCAGAGTTGTCGTTTGACCGTGGCAGCTTCAAACGCATCGATATCGTTTTAATTTTAAATCGTCGAGTTAAATTAGTCATTTTTCAAACAGTGTCGGATTTCGACGAAACCAGTTTCATCGGATCCGTAATGTGATATTATTGTAAGATTTCAAATTTCGTAATTTTTGGATTTACCGTTTGTCCGGTACAAATTAAAACGCCTCGAAATCGATTTAAATCGGTTTGATTTAAATTGATCGTTTATTGTCATATCTCACACAGACGATCGAATTAGCTTTCGAAACCTGTTCCATTGCGTTCGGAATGCGGGATAAACCGTAGAAACGATAGTGACCGTGCGTAAATCGGAGTTCGGGAAATTGAAATGAATAGTGTTCGTTTAAATTCCTATAAATAGACCACCAAATTTCACAAAAATAAACAAAAAAATAAAGACTAGGGTTTCATTTGGTCAGCCGCCACCCTTACATTCAACGATCAGAAATGCGCAATTTTCCTTCCTTAATTTCTTCTAATCCATTCACTAATTCAAGGAGCGATCAACTGCAAAGTGGAAGGGGATCGTGAGATCTACAGATCTATACGGTGATGATGGATTTTCGTGCTAAGGATCGTCGTCAATTCGAGTTTGAAGTGCTGCCGTTCACCACCGTTTCGCGCGCTGGGGGCGTGACCGAGTGGGGCCGGTCTGGGGGCGGTAGTAGGTGGCGGTAGAGGCGTTCGAATGGTGGAGGGTTGATGGACTCTCGACGTCTGTAGGAGGAGCGGTTCTAAACCCTAGGTGGCGGCATGGGTTCGAATTTCACCTGGTAATGTCGCGCGCGTGAAATAGAGGGAGAAGATGAGATACGCGGCCCAGATCTGCTCATTTGAAATCAACGGCCAGATGAAGTTTAGGTTAAATTAAATATAAAAGAAATTGAAATTTAATTGTTTTATAATTCGTGTGTGTTTAAAATGATGTATCTTTGTCATACGATATCAGATTTCGACGAGATTTTTTGCGTTGGAACCATCTCGACGAGCTCTACGCGATGCAACTGATTTGGAGTCATTTGGAGCTAGTTTGAATTTTGGGTAAAATTAAACGTTCGTTTAATTTTATTTGAAATAAATGCTGAAATCGGAATTGAAATCACGGTGAGATCTTCTCACTCAAATCGAATGTGGAATTATTTGCAGTTATTATTGATTGATATGATTGCTATATTGGATGTGATATTAGATATTATAGGATATATATCTATATATAGCAGTATATACATATTGGCATATGTATATATTGAATTGATTGATTTCCCGCCTCGTATAGCGGATGAGACCCTATTGCGCCGTTAGTAAGTGGATTTTTATAAAACCTATATACCGCGATAATTCCGTACTGGAGCGGAATTGGTATTGTGCTAACATCTTTGGATGCAGGGAAACAGGTTGGAGGGATCCGACTGGATTCCTCACCGTATTGATTATTTACAGATATTTTGATATATTCTGTTATCATATTGATATATGATATTGACTGTTGTGATGGACTGATTGGTGTTGTGGCATCATCGGATTCAGTTTTGAAATGTAAAAATAACGACTTTTAATTTAAAAGGATTTTTAAAGTGATTTGTAGAAATATACGTTTTATTGAAATTTTTGAATTGGTTTATTTTAAATAAATAAATGTTAAAATTTTAAATGTTAGTAAAATTGTAATTTTTGTGAAATACGACAAAAATGTTATTTTTGAAATAAACAATTGATAAGGATTATGAAATAGTTTAAATTGGAATTGTTGAAGTATTTTAAACAATTCATATAAAAAGATTTATAAAAATTGATATTTTTATAAATTAAAAATATTGGAATTTTGAAATGAGTTTTATTAAGTGTTAAAGTCAAATAAAAATGGATTCCATAAGTGGATAGAAATTTATAGATTTATAAATTGTGAAGTTATTAAATGAATAGATTTTGTAAAACAAAAAGATTTATAAGCAATTATCTTATAAATCGGATTTTGACATTTAGATGAGAAATGAATAGATGTTGTAAATAAATGAATTATAAGTTCTTAACTTATAATATAGACTTCCAGTATATAATTGAGTTATATAAGTTGAATTGGATAATTTAGAAATCGAAGTTTTATAAATAGAAAATGGGATTTATAAACATTGTTTTATAAATTCAAAATCAATAGAAATTGATAAATTTAACATTGAAGTTATTAAAGGAGATATATTCGTGATTTTGGACAGCGAATTATCTTTTAAGTTAAATGTGTAGAAATTGTTAAAATTGGGATAGTGATTATATTCACGAATTTGGACAGTAAATATATATTATTGAATAAAATGGATATGTTTTGGGAAAGCGATATTATAAAATGAAGTAATTGTTTTAAAAGATGTTTTAAAACGTGTGAATTATCGAAATCATAGATTTCAACATTTATTGTTGAAATAGACGTTTTCGAGGAATAAGGAAATGATGGACTATAACACTGTTGTTATAGTAAATGATTTTCGAAAGAAAATGCTTTATGTAGTATTGGGATTTATATATCTATCTTAATTTCGAATCCCTATACTAGTGATTTTGAGTCGTCGTAACGATGTTTTACGTAACATTCGTTTTGACTCAAATAAAATGTGTTTTAAGAATGATTTCCTTAAAAGAATGAAATATATACTTAATATTGATTTAAGTATATCGAATATTTTCAAATGTTGAAAATAAATAGATTTGTGAAATACTTATTATTAAATAAGTGTGGAATTGCTTTTCCAATATGAAATGAACGTTTTTGAGATTTATCTTCTTAAAGATAAATCGAAATTGAATATTGAAATCGATTTGGAAATCGAATATCTGTAGATATTTTGAAAATATAAATTCAATATGGAATTTATAAAGGAAATGAAAACTGTTTAGAAAAATAAACGTTGATTTATTTTTGAAGTGTGGAAATAATATATCTAATAAAGATATTTTTGGAAGATAAAATAATTTGGACAATTATTTGGAATCTGATGATGTCGCGCATCTTTATTGATAGTTAAATAACCGACTATCAATAATTACCTTTAGATAGGTATTTGTTGTGAATTGGATGAATTTGAATGCCACACTTATTTTTGAATAATCGCTCACTATTCGGGTTAGCCGGGAAAGGACCATGGGGTCGTATAACCCATTCCGAATATGTGATACGTCGTTATGAATCGCATTTGAAGACCGGTGTTGAAGACCGGATATTTTTGAAAACGGAAGGATTACCGTCGAGTTACTCTACATCGGCTGATCTCCGATTTAGAGGTTTTTATCACCCTTAGTGACGGGAAGTCCCGACGTGATTGAAATTTATCCGGATATGCAAGGGCTTCGTGAGAAGTGCCTTCGGTTCTGTTCGATCCCGGAACAGACTTGTATGGATTGTGTGTCTGACGTTACAATTTGAGATATAAAGCTGATTTCTTTCAAATACATTTCTGTTGGTGGCGGAGAATTTATTCTCTTAGCTTAACACCCTTCTCTGAGACGTACGAGCTCAAAGGTTATGTAATTGAAATTCATCAGCGATATATCCCAATTTGGTAACGTGGCATACTGAGTGTTGCTGTGAAATGATCAGTGTTTGATCATTTGTGATATGATCATTTGTTTGATCTTATATCTTTGTGATCATAGGTTGATCATTTTGTTTGACCCGAAGCAGGGCTTTTTGAGAAAGCGTAGCTTTGTGGACGAGACTTCGTCGAGCCTCACACCCCGGAAATGGTCGAAACAGGAAGAATGCAGCAAGGTTCTAGGGAGTAGCGCCCCTTAGTGTATGTCATTCCTTCTGGATAAAGGTGGTATAATGGTATGGAGCCCAGATACGTAACCTCTGTGGTTACTGCATTATTATTATCTATGTGGTTTGTTGGAAATCGGGGATCCTCGGGAAGATCGGTGACGATCGGGGGATGGCATACGCGTGTCAGTAGTTACCTATTTTTGCAGAGGTAACCCGGCCTTGTGTTGGCAGAGATCTAACCGTAATGTTAGGTTATTTCTCGGGTCGTCTATTCCAGGGACGTACCCATCGTGGATAGGAAGTTCCTTAGCCTGACCATTTGTTGGAAATCCAAACTCCAATACGTGATTTGTACAGTATTAGTTGTAGAACCTGCCATTTACGTACGGTGGTCACCACTGTTTAGATGGTAGCTATAGTAGGCATACGATACTGGTCGTATGTTGGCTAAGATTAATATTATACTTTCGAAATGTTTCCTACACTATGCACTAATAATAATATCAAAAATGATTTGATTTTGCGTAGTAAGCATCTTTGACTATCATAAGAAGAAATCTCCTCCAATTCTGCGTTTGCATTGTGTGTGTGGTGGGAGGTCTTATGGTAGTTTCATTTTCCAAAAGCATTGCGAATTGACTTTAAAATTCTCTGCTATTTATTTTAAAGATAAATAACTGTTTTACGATCTCACACCAGTCACCATGACTGACTCGGAGTTTATTGTTTCCCTTCTAAACTCTGGGTGCCCACCAATTTTCACACGGGCAGCCTAGAGTTATGTTATCAGGATATTCTGGATATTCTGGAGCTTTGGAAGCAAGCTGGATGACGAGACGTAGTATTTGTATCTGATAGTATTTATTCCGCTGTGTATTCTGTATGAGGACAAGTTATATAACTGTCCATTGTTGTATATTGACTCTGATGATTGATGTATGTATAAACTGATATAGTTCTTTGTTTAAAGATTATTCATTTATCTATTATATATTGTTCCGCTGCGATATGTGAGATTCTGATATTGTTTTCTGTTTCTGTTTCTGCTCTTGTTCTGTTGTTATTCTTCTTTCTTTTTCTTCTATCTTCTTCTTCTACCTTTTTCTTCTTTCTTAAAACCATAACTTTTCGGGTTTCCGGCATTCGATGGCTCAGTAGTCGATAAAGTGAGTATCGATGTTGAATTTTCGAAAGTCGAAAATTTTCGGGATGTTACATACTTCATCTTTGAACTTCTAGTTCTTTATCCTCGACTAAAGTTTACAAGTTTACGGTTTCACCAATTTGTATCAATGGATGCTTGGTTTCTGTTTTTGCATGTCGAAAGGAACATGGAGAGTGGGGCATAACCAACCAAAAATTAAATATATAGCACCTTGTAACGACCCGGATTTTTCAATGTTTAATTTTAAAAATTTAAATGGTTTAAATATTTAAATTTGGAATTTTAATTTAGTTAATAAGATTTTTAAACCGAAAATTTCAAGCGGTTTCGAATTTTTTTTTGGAAATCGTCGGTTTAATCGACCCGTTAAAATAGCGATCTAGGGCACAGTCTCAGAATTCGACAAAACCAGTTTCATTGGATCCGTAATACCATATTATTATCGGATTTCAAATTTCATAGCCTTTGGGATCACCGTTTGTCGTACGGGATAGAAACGCGTTGAATTTTATATCAAAAATTTAATAAATTGGGTTCCAAAACCTATCTTCTCCATACGATCGAATTAGGACTCGAAACCTTTTCCATTGGGTTCGGAATAGTGGTATAACATTATAAACGCCAAGCGACACACCTCGATAGGGATTGTATATTTTTGTTACCCAATATGAGATATTTTAATTTATAATATTATAAATATATTTATATATATATATACATATAAGTTAATCTTCTCATAGACGACACTTTCCTTTTCCTTTAATTCCCATTAACCCCTTATCTCCTTCGTGAATTAAATGTAAAAAACAAACGAATCTCTTCGTTTCAAAATTGACTTCGTATATTAAAAAAAGGAGAAAAAAATCTCGATCGAAATCGTGATAAAGACAAAGCTCGCGTGAGCGATTGAATGAGAAGATTCGACTCAGGAGAGCAGCTCGCTTGGAGCTCGATGGCAAGTCGAAGCAGTTCGCGATGAGGAGTGGCAGCCGTAGTCCAGCGTGCCTGTACCTAAGGGCACGAGGGAGGATCGATGTCGAAGTCAGGCGATTGGGGAAATGGTCGCGATCGAGGCGAGGTATTTGAAGTCACGATGCCTGGAAACGCGAAGGAGAAGGTTACATGCATGGGAATAGAGGAACTTAGCATTCTCAGGGTGGAGGCTGTGACGCCCCACCCCGAGACCCACATTAACAAAGAGAATTACTGAGTAATTATGTCTGCTAATACGGAGAATAGGGATGGTTAAGGGCGACCATAATAGTCTTGCATTAAATAAGAGCTAAGTATGTCGATTTGGTACTTTTTTTTTCTTTTTCTTTCCCTTTTGGCTTAAGTATTCGACATACTCAATTCCTGTCTAATACAATACTATGGTGGCTGCAGGATCGGTTCAGAAACAAAACCCAATAACAACATCAATCACAAGTCACAAAACAACAACACAGATAATATACATACACATACATCAAATGTAATACAACCCGTCACAAGTGGTATTCAACCACAATATATACATACATCCCCATAAAAGAATATATACATCAAAAGTTCCCAACAAAATACTACAACACAAAACATAGCCATCTATCCAAAGGCGAAGGAGAAATCCAAAAGACATAGGTAGCAAAAGGGGTCCAACATCCTAACCTACAACTCGGTCTGACCCGAGTAACGAATACACGGGTCAGGCTAACTAGAACTTGATATTAGCATAAGATATAGTGATACGAATGCATAACGGAAGTATTCCTTTAATTCTAAAGGAATAGTATAAGTAATGTTTGGTTATATGTACAAGTGGAAGCTTCCTAGAACCCATAGTTAATTCATAAAAGGTTTAACATGTCATAAATGGTTCATGTTCAATGGAATTCAAAATAAGTGAATCTAAAAACTCGTGGGCCATAGAAGAAACATCAAAATGCACAAAAATCAATTATCATGGAACTCTAATACGAGTTCAATACCTCATTACTGAAATCATAATAAAAATGCATATATATATATATATATAAGCCTATCTCTAATTCAAGGCTACAATAAAATCAACATCTCAAAATGGTGAAATCAACGCAAATCAAAAATATAAAAATCCCCGGATTGGCCAAATCCCCAATTGCACGCCGAAGTGATGCTGCACGTGCCAAACTCAGACCTGTAATATATATATATATATATATATATATATATATATATATATATTGTAGGTAACCATCTCAGACGACCGTAGTTGTAATACATCGTGACGACTGAAGTCGTAATACATCGTGACGACCGAAGTCGTAGAACATCGTGACGACTGAAGTCGTAAAACATCGTGACAACCAAAGTCGTAGAACATCGTGATGACCCGAAGGTCTATAGTACTGGTAAACATCATGAATGTGTCACAAACTCTCAGATAGGAACCCGAAAAGTGTTAACGTGCATCCCACACCAAACGTTTGCACTTAGTGGTTTACTAACTGTTAGTCGATGCTACACTAGAAAACATCGTTAAATCAAAATCCCTAGAAAAATCATACCTCGCCTCATCTCATTGGCGAGTAGTAAAAAGCATCATACTTTTCTCATCTCATCGACAAGTATAAGACATCATGATGGTTTCTATATCAAGCATAGTTACCAAAAAGGAAATCCCCATCATAAAACTTGCCTCATTTCATCGGCCAATAAAATACGTCATGATGGTTCTCATCGATTATACTCCTAAATAGGAGATCTCGAACCATAAAGTTCACCAAATATTGGCCATCTCGGAAGATTCCTAAATACAGGAATTAAAATTCTCAAAATACGCCATAATATGGCAAATCCCATAAATCATCTCCAATCAATATACTCGAAAGGTTTTGATCGATACAAGTATGGAATTAACCGATGAAATAAACTCACGTGTCCCATACCACGTGTTTTAGTAAATCATTTAATTCTCTTTCTCATATGTCTGAAAAGTGTTAAAATAATATATTTTATATATAAAATATTTTACTTGAGAAAACGGGATTTTTAATTAATTTTTTGAAACCATTTTGAAGTCATTTTATTGAAATTTCTCCCTATTATAGGAAATAAATATATTTAAAATACTTCAGAATAATTTATAAATGGTTTGAAAATATTAAATAATAATGATTTCAAAAACCAAACTATCTAGAGAGTTCTCAAATTTTATTTGGAAGAAATAGTGCTTGAAAATCGAGAAAAACGTTGAAAATACACCCAATCGATATTCAAATTCAAATCGAATTTAAATTCAAAATTTTTAAAAATAAAATTCCTCCAAAACTTGGCTAATCCATTGATGGATATCATAGCCCATAATCATCATCAAAAACCAAAAACGTCTCAAAATTTGCATAAAAATTGGCCGTAAAAACCATAGAAATAGGCATGCTAACAAGGCAGAAGGGCGCAGATCAAAAAGCTGAATAGGAACGTATATGGGCCGACAGGTGTCGAACCAGAGCAGTGACTAGGTTGACCACCGGGTCGACAAGAAACTGCTGGGTCGACCTGCCTGTCGACCTAGCCTATGGATTATTTTCCCTAGGTACTTTCTGCTTCGCGCTGAAATTTAAACATTAAATTGGAGTATCAAACGATCAAGTTTTGCAACGAAAATTGACATGCATAGAGTTTAACATTTAAACTAAAATCCAAAAAAGATCCGGTAGCAATTCGAGTTAAAATCAAGAAGTTATGGCCACTGAAAGAGGCGACCAGAAACAAGGAATTCAAATAAACACCGACAACAAGATAAACGTATACTGTTAACTTTTTACTGAACGATTTCTTTACAGGCAGTATTTTCCAGTTAGCAAATGTGAGTTTTTTCTCACCTATTCTTGGATTTGCAACGATAACAATGAAAGATGCTAAATTTTAGCTGGAAGGAAGCTCTCAATGACCTGTAGGAGATGGAACTAGAGCATGCAAACAGAGAACAAAAAGTTATAGACTGTATCAATTCAAAATCACTAATTTGATGAAATTGTTGAGAGTCTAGCTTTGATTACCTATATTACTCTTTTATTAGCTTGAATTTCTCTTTAGTTTCAACAAATTTTGATGTAAGCACTTAATTTGAAAGAGGGATGGACATTATTGCTTTACTCTAAGTATTATTCTTTTTCTTTCTTTTGGTTGAGAAGAAGCAAAGGAATTCTACGTATAGGTTTCCTGATGTCTCTAGAAAATGGGTTTGGATCCTCTTCTTTGTCTACCAAGCCCAATTGTAAATGCTTAGAAAAATTCCTAAGTACAAATACATATTTCTTTTCTCTTCTTAATATAAGACATATATTCATGCTTATAAAACCCAAATAAATTTCTATAACTCATTTTTATGTAAACAAAAATGTTTTTATCAACAAATTAAATGATTTTAGCTATAAAATTTAGTTTCTAATATTAAAATCATATTTTTACATAAATATGACAATTTACACTTTTTATCTTATAAAACACCATTTTTAACGTAAGATTTTATACGAAAATTGATTTCATGTCAAATAAATTACAATAAATCATTCTAACATTATTTAATCCTTAAAATAACATTTTTAAACAATATTTTATCTTTTATATTAATAAATTACATAATTGCTTCAATTTTTCCTTTTAAATTCAATAAAAGGCTAATACAAAGCAATAACTTACAATATTATTGCTTTACTCAAACAAAAATCTATAATTGATCATTTTCTATCCATATTATCAAAATAAAGTTTTTAAAACTTTATTTTTATCAATTTAGATTTATTTCAACAATTAAAACCCAATATTTGCAATTTATTTAACCAATACTTATCTAATCTAATTTTAAACCCAATATTTATTCTCAAACACATTGTTTATTAAAAATAGACAATTTTTAACAAAATTTATCTTCTCTATTTTATTTTGTTCTCAATATTAAATTATAATTATCGTTATAATTTAATATTACAGGTAATCACCAATACCGGGGTTGTTACAGAGGTGCGGCACTGTTATGAGGCGAGTGGAAGTCATAGTCAAGATAGGGGTTGCGAAAATGGTGGGCGGCATTGAAATGTTTGAGGCCAAAGGGGATATGCGGCAGTCGAGGGTTGCGTTGGTGGTAGTTGAAACCTAGGATAAGTTGTAAACTTGAAAATAAGGAATGGAGATGAAGAAAGCAGTGTGAAGCCTGGATGGGAAGTGGAGATTCTATCGGCTCTGATTTTTTAGGAAATTAAAGTGTAATTGATTCTTGTAACTAAACTATATTTAAATTCATATAATTTTCTAAAAGTTATAACATGTTCATACGAGGTCCATATTCACAAAATCGATCACGTTGGATTCGTAGCTGCGAAATCTATGCGGTAGAATTGGTTTGGCAAATTTAAAATCAAAGGTGATTAAATCTCACTCCTTTTGGATTGCTAGAATTCAATTTTAAATAGTTAAAATAAATTATTGGATGCTTGGTTGAATTTATAAATTATTATTTGTTGAATGATATATTATATATATATAGTAGTATTTATATTAGTAGTTGGATTGATATTACCGTATATTTTAGCGGATTAGACCCTATGCGCCCCGCATATATATACCGCGATATCCCTCTCGAAGCGGGATTGGTATTTTTATGTTGTATTACCATCTATGGATGTAGGGAAACAAGTTGGAGGGATCCAACTGGATTCCTCGAATTTATATTGATTGTTGTCATATATAATAATATATGATGTGTTACAATAATCTGTTATATATTATTATTGTGATGTGAATTATTGGATATTATAGTAGCACTGGCCTAACTTTTGGTATTTTAAATACCATATATATTATTTTTGGAATTTGAAAAGATTTGAAAGTAGATTTTGAATATAAAAATATTCATATAGAAATTTGGATTATTTTTAAGAAATTGATTTGGATAAAAACAATAATTGATTTTGGTTTGCATTTAAGTATTCGTAAAAATATTTTAAATAGAGATTTTAAATAAATTATAGAAAGGATTTTTTTTAAAACGGTGGATTTTTAAATGATATTTTTGGAAAATATGGAAAGAAGTTGAAATCGAGATTAAAAATAGAATGGCAGAATGAATAGAATTTATAAGGAATTGAATTTATAAAATGGAATTTTATAAACGAGATTATTTTTATAAAAAGCGAAACCCAGAGAAGTTATGAATTTATAAACGATGTTTATAAATAAAGGAAATCGATAACATATGAAAATTTTGGAATATAAAATTCATAGGGTGAATTTATATTAGAGTATGGAAATAAGGTTGGGAAAAAATAGTGGATACTATTTTTGAAAGTGGAAATGGATAGGATGCTGGAATGCAATCGATGGGTTGTAAATCGAGAGGATTTATAAATCGAATTGGTTATTGGAATTTTAAAAATATATCTTTAATTTTAGGAATTTAAGTTTGTTTTAAAAGGAAAATGTTATATATCAAACTACGAAATTTTGAACTAGTATAATTAAAGTACATCGAAAAGTGAATTTTTCAAAAATACTTAATATTTATTTTAATAAAATCTAACTTTAAAAATCAACTTTGAAATTGATTTTATTGAAGTTATAAAAAGGGTTTCGATATTTTTAAATGACTACTTAAACTTGTTTCAAAAAAATAAATTATTATTCTTTTAAATACTTACTATATATATATAGAGAGTTTTGAAGTGATTGAAAATTTTATTTATAAATTCTCTCGAGATTCGTAAATGGGGCTTATAAATGGATATGATTTTGAGGAGAGGAATTTTATAAGGGATTTGGAGGAAATGGAATTTCAAAATGTTGAATATGGGAACTTCGAAAATGAAATCTGAATTCATAAAAGAAGTTATAAATTGTTGAATGCGGTTATAAATAAGTATAGTGGGTTTTGGAAATTGTAAAAGGGAATATATTACCGATTCCGAAAACTTATGAGATAAGTTATGAAATATTCTCTTAAGTGTTGATATTTGAAATGATTTTGGAAAATAAGACTTATAATATTTTCCTTAGTATAAAAATGGAAATTTGAGAATATTTCTAAGTGTTGAGATGGTTTGGAAATATCCTGTTACAGATTTAAGTATTTGAAATTGTTTTCAAATGTTGGTAGGGATTGAATATATATCTTATAAAGATATTTCGAAAATAAATATTTTGGGAAAATTTATAATAAGGCCTAGTGACTGCTTATGGATGTTTTATTAATAGTTAAATAACCGACTATCAATATTGACCAATTTTGTTAATCGTTTCAAACAGACCGAGATCGGATTTAGTTATCCGAAAACCACTTCGATCCAGTTTGAACGTTACGAATGGATACCGTGGTGATATTGAAGACGGTGATTCAGTTTGTCCAGACCTAGGACAACTTGTATGGACGAATGCTATCAGAACATCGTCTTTAAAGGACGATGAGCATTCTAAGTAGAATTATTCTTGAAAGGTAACGTTAGCCTCAAGCCTCATCTACCGGGAATGACTAAAACAGGGGAGATGCAGCAAGGCTTAGTGGGTCGCACCCAATTAGGGTATGTTATAAATTTTCTAAATACCCTCAGAAATATATATATAAATTATGGATATGGTTGTGCATGAAAAAGGGAGCGCTCTTTTTTTTAGGGTGAGAACACCCAAAGTGTTAACATATTCGGTCTATCCATGTTAGGGGTAGGCCGGTCTTGTGTAGCAAGGGATCTTGGCGAGGTCCTCGGTACATTTTTCTAGAGGTGTACTGTGATGGGCAGTACCCCAGTAGCCCAGTCATTGTATGGAATCCATTCTCCAATACGAGCCTTTACGATTTTGTTTGTAGATCCTAGTGTGCTGGAATTTAATTAATGTAACAATTTCGGCTATTTGGATAAGTATTTGTACTTAGACACTATTATAATATCACGGTATTTTCTATAAAATGTTTTGGTTATCATAAGGGAAAAACCTGTCATGTTTATGTGTGACGCGGTCTTACGAGATACCTTTGTTTTTCAAAGGATTTTGATAATTTTAATAATTCAAATTGAGTGTGTTTTCTCATGCTGGTTTTCCAGACTGACTCGAGTGTTATTTTATTATAATGCTCGGGTCAGACCGGGTATTAAAAATTCAGGCTAGAATGCTATGGAGCTAAGGAGACGAGCTGGAGGAGTTCAGACATACATCACATACTTGGGTATTTCCGCTGTATAGGGACAAGTTATTATAACTGTCCAAATTGATGTATTGATTATTGTACTCTAATGATTGTAAGTATAAAATAGTTACGGATTCTTTTGTATAAAAATCTATTATTATATATTATATTTTGTTTCGATGCGACTGTGAGATTCTATGTTGTTGTTATATTTTCCTTCTACCTTTTTCTTCTTCACCCTTAGAGATTCGTATTTCCGTTCAATTTGAGTTGAACTAATGTGAATTATGGTCGACTCAAAGGGTACAGATTTGCAGGCCTTTACACACCTCTTTCTTTATATTTAGATAACAAGTCTATTTTTACCTTCTTGCTTCATTGTTCGGTTGTTTCCCCTTTATTTGTGCTTCCAATCTTTAGTCATATTTTATTTATCATATATATTAATTATTTACTTATTTGGGTAGCATATACATACATACATACACACACATATATATATATATGCATGTATAAATTAATAAATAAAAAAATATATTATTTTAGGTAATTTTAAGGAGTCAAATAAATAATTAAAATGCCATAAAACTCAGTGCAATGGTTGTAGTAATTTTGTTATTAATTTATATATTTATAAATTAACTTTTAATTAGTTAAACTCAAAAATTATTTAACAGCATGGTTATATTGACTCCCTACTGTAAACTCTGTCCTCGGTCCATATTTTAATAATATAAATGCATAAGCTTGTATGGTCTTTATAAAAGTACAGTATCAGGGCACAAGTTCATTTGCTTGTAGATCATTTAGGTGAAATATAGTGTCTAATCTTTATAAAACCACACCTTTTAATGATATAATGTGAAAATTTCCTTATTATCACCACTATATCACTAAGATATTTATAGTTTAATCAACGATAAAAAAATCTACTAATATTCATATTTAATTGCATAGACCACTTTAAATTCCTTGGTTTAGTTCAATAACATTTTGTTAATTAATCAATTTACTCATAGTAAAGATTGTTGATTTTAAGTTGACTACCAATTATGGTGATACTATCCTTCCATAATGGAGGAACAAATCCTCTCTTGAGTGTTTTTTTCATTTCAAGTATTCAATGTGTACCCAACTATGGTCGTGAAATGATTGCATAAGCATGTGATTGACCATAATCAAACTATAGTCTAGTTACTTAAGATTCATAGTACCTCGAGTTTAAAGACTACTGCTCATCGTTGCATGAGATCATCTATATTTTAGTTAGTTGTATTAACATATAGAAAACTTTTGTTGAGTCATTCTGTGGTTATTCTTGATAATCACAGGTATGAGATCAATGGATGTATCAATATCTTTCTCGAAACCTCTTGACTAGGAACATTCAAGGAATATGTATTCGAATATTGATTCAAAACTGATGGTTATGAACACAATCGTAACTACAATGAATAAAATACTTTTACGAAGTATTTTCTTTTTATACACCTTAAATGTATTATTATCATTACTTATATCTCTATATAACAATACACATAAAATAAAATAAATCCAAAACGTGCTTTATTTTAAACAAGATTCTTTATAATAGTTAAATTTATATCTATTTGCATAATTGCCTATAGGGCATGCCCTTAATTCCATCAAGCTCAACATGTTATCTTCTTATATCCCTGAAGTGAGCCACTTCTCCCAATATCTATTTTAGTGATTTTCAGTTGAGTTATTTTATATATAAAACAATGGATCACTTCTCTTAATTAATTTCCCAAGATCTAGAATTTTACCAATATAAAAATATTAGTATATAAATCAAATCATGTCATTTATATATATGAGGATATATAAATGTTTCTTTGCCTATCAGAGTAATTAAAATAGCAAAGAAATTCAATCACACAGTATTTCTCACATTTGAGAGATTTTGTGTCACATAGCCATTTCTACTTTTTGATCTTCTTCTCTTTTTTTTCAAGCTTGATTAATATTTAATTCAAATATGACCACTTATTATTTTCTTGTTTTATTTCCCAGCTTGTTCTATAGCCTAGATTATTTGATTCTTGGATTTACAACCCATGCATTTGATCTTTGAGATTTTGGAATTTGATACTTGTGGTTTTTGATTGATATAGGGTGTTAAAACAACTCATGCATATTAGTTTAGCCCGGGATTCTTATTTCAAACTCAAACAATTTTATGTTAGGTAAACTACTTATATTTTGGTTTATAAAGTATGCAATGATCAGGTGAATATTAAGGTGGTAAACTAGTTTAAAGGCCAAGCTGAGGAAAACAATACAATCAAACCAGAATGCTAACTCAAACTAACATGCCAAATGGAGACTTAGCATATGCGTGAAGTCAGTATGATTAAGGCAATGTCAAAAATCAAACCAATGCAAAACTTTCAGATGAACCTATAATGAAGACAACTGATATTCTCTAAATAAATAACAAATGATAGTGATCAATATGCTGTGGAGTGATGGACATGCTTATTTCAAACAAGATCACATGATATTACAAACTACAACAGGTTCTACTATACCAAATGCAACCAGACTTGAATCAAGTATCTAGATAATAGGGTTTAGTTAAATAAATTTACAGATATGCCTACAAGTACCAAGCATGCCTATGAACTACTACACAAAGCAATACAAGTTTCTACTTGAAAATCAAATGCCCAGATAGGATTACGGGCTATGTCTTCAAGCTTTTGCATGGACTTATATCAATTATAAGTCATGGTCAAGCCTTACTGGTTAGCCAAGACCAGATTCAACCCATCCACTTAACAAATTTAGTACATACTTTTTCAAAAACAACTTCATCTTTATAATTAAAATTAATTAAACATTGCCAAGGAATGTATGTCCATATATCATATTACATGGCATAATTTCCTTCATCATATTCCACCAGAGAACATCAAAATAAGTTGCTTAAATCAGTAACTCATAAACACACATATAATACTTAACTTTTTACATGTTATTTTCAAGTGAACAGAGCAAGCATCAATGCTGAGAAATACATAAGATAAAAGAAAGTTTGCCTAGATTATTTATTACAAATTATACTGGTATTTCCTTAAGCATTTTAGATTCATCAAGATCCTCAAATATCCATGCAAGCAAGCTACTCATGCATCTTTCCCTGCAGCAATACTATGAACTGCCTCAATAAAATGAGACAGCCCAAATATTGCAAAGGCAACAAATAGGGTCAGAAATAAATTCTGGTGTGAGTGAAATCAAGGATTAAAAATAACTTGTAAATTCCTAAGGCTGTGTAGAGAGCTTATATGTTAGATGCTATTCAAATTCATATTAAAACCTGAGTATATGTATATTTAAGCTTATCTAACAAACATACACCCAAGCATTCATCCATTCACTTCATTCAGTTGTACAGGTACAAGCTCCTATGGATTAACTCCCTAAGTTCAATAGCATAATTCTCAATCTCATCTTTTTATTTTATTTGGTCTGAACTCTTGCCATTGAACACAAAGTGTGCATTGCAAAGGGGCTCAATTCTGTTAACCCTTTACACAGAGGCCTACAGGACTTAAGCAAGTCATGCACATATTCATCATCCACCTGATGATAAGTAGATCAAGGCACTACTCCTAAATTATCTTGTAATTTAGATACCATGATTATTTATTTTCTGAAGAATTTTTCTTTTTAATTCCAAAGTTGCTTATGTTCTTTCCTTCATTACATAAGTCAAAAATTATTAAACTCACTCAAAGATTACATCCAGACATACAAAACATTCATGCAAAATTGCACATCTCATTTCAAAGTCATTTTTGCTTAATCATATTTTCTAAAACCTGCTTATATATTTATTTCTAGAAATTTTCCCATTGCTTGCATAAATCTGATGAAGTCATATGAAATACTGTATTTATTTTTGTTGTGAACATAGGATATGATTTTTGAGAAAAACCCATAAAAACATATTGGCTTATGATCTGAACAAATCAGCACATATATACAATATTGCTTTGTTCATATCAATTTTTAAATGAACTAGACATAAGCATGAACCTCATTATTCACGGTGCCTACTTCATTTTTCTTTGATACCCTATTTCTCAGTAAATATTTAGCTCATTTTCTTATAAAACCTGGATTATAAAATCGATTTCTGTGATCAGGGTATATGTTTGATTATTTATATTTCAAAGCAAAAATTGAACAACCATAACAAATCAAAACAGATTAAAATCTCAATCAAAGGTTCGACCAAAATACCATCCATGATCAACATATATTCATTCAGAGAATAGAAATCAAACAGAAAAACATAATATGATTTTATATAAAATAATTTGGCTGCCCTTAACTTGGGTCTTATTGCCTTAAATCTCATGGGTGATTAATCACTCACCTTCCTTCCTCTTTTCCCCGAGAATGCTTAAGCTTGAAGACAATGTGAGTTTTGCTTTTTTTTTTATATTTCTCTGTTTTCTCTCAGAAACAAACTGCTGCTATCCTCTCATCTTTAAAACATTTAGCTAGGGTTTAGTGGAGAGAAAAGCCCATTTTATCCTCATACAATTTAGAGAATTATGTATATATGTTTATGGCTAAATGTGCCATTTTCTTTTTGATTTCTATTTCAGGTAAAACAGTTGCCTTTCTTCTTTTCTGGGTACATGCCATTTGCATGTTTCTTATGCACATTATTTTCATGTGACTTAGCTTCATTGTGTATTTCCTTAAACCGGAATTGTTCACTCATATCTCTCTTTATAAATTAAATTCCTAGCTATTATTTCTAACCATTTGTTTTTCCCTAGGTTTATTTAAAAATATATTTATGCATAAATAATACTAAACTGGTTTTATGCATTTTAATTATCAGAAGAATTTATTTTATCACTCTATATTTCTCTGGCTACACATATATAATATTTATGAGATATGTGAATTTAAAATTCATTCATACTTAGTTATCTTCTTTTCATTTTTATTTATTTGAAAAACAATTATCCTCTTACTTATTTATTTCCACTCATCCTTGATATTTAATTTTCAAACTGTTTATCCTTTAAATATTTCCTATTAACTAATTTTCATTTTTTTTCAAAATTATTTTCATCTCAATAATTTGGGTCTTCACATACTCTCCTCCTAAAAGGAATTGTGTCCCACAATTATTATATTTTTTTTCATATATTTCCATTCAGTTGCATACAGAGCATAATTTCATTTCAGAAATTTCAAAAACTCATGCATTCAAAACTAATCAAATACACATAAGTAATATTTAAATTTATTATAATTTTACGCATACCTTTAAGGAGAAAATAGATTAGGATATTTATCATTCATCCTATCTTCAGCCTCCCATGTACAATCATTTTCATCTAAACTCCACTGGATTTTAATTAATTTAATTATTTTATTCCTCAATTTCTTTTCTTCTCTAGCCACAATACCCACTGGTTCCCTCTTATAAACCAGATTTTCTTGAACTTAAACTTGTGTAGGAGATTCAAGAATGGTCTCCTTATCATGCACCCATTTACTCAATTGAGATACATGAAATACATTATGTATATTGTTAACGATGAAAATTGAACGCTAACACCCGGTGTGTGTAGTAATAATGTGAAAGCATCACCCGTTGGTACGGGAACAGAATATAAGCTAAAAGTAGCAGAAAACGGTAAAAGGACAACAGATTTATAGTGGTTCGGCCCATAATTGAGCCTACGTCCACTTTATAGTCTTTTATTGCTGATTTGGTTACAATTTGATACAATGCACTTCGAATATAATTCACTTCGATCACACAAAGACTTCAGATTAGTAACTCAAACTTTGATGATGAGATTTGTTGAATCCATGTCGGATGTGAAGAATCTCGTTCAAAGCTTGCTGTAGTATCTTCGATGTTTGGAGTTCTTCGAGTGTTGGATGAGTTGAGAATTCGGTAGAGTAATGGCGCTTCAGAAAATGATTGGCCAAAAGTCCTCTTCACGTTCGGGGTAGGTTGGTATTTATAGGGAATTTGACCCCTTAGGTCGTAAGTCGTGGACGAGTTAAGGTAGGTCGTGGCCGAATTAAGGATATGTCGTAGGTCACGGGCGACCTAAGAGGCATATGCTACGACTTAACAGCTTGCTCTGGATCCTTCGATCACATTGACAAGGCATAGGTCGTGGGCGACCTAGTAGGAATAGTGAGCGACCTAGGGAAAAGCGGCATAGGGAGCTATCTCGGCTTGTACAAACTAGGTAGTAAGTCTTAGGTCGTGGGCGACCTAAGATAGGTCGTAAGTCGCGTTGCCTTTGCGTTGATAGTTAGGTCGCGAAGCTCTTAGGTTGTTAACTTCTTAGGTCGTTAAGTCCTTTAGGTCGTTAGCTTCTGGGTTGTTAACTTCTTAGGTCGTTAAGTCCTTTAGGTCGTTAAGTCCTTTAGGCCGTTAAGTCCTTTAGGTCGTGAAGATCCTTAGGTCGTTGGGTTGTCTCTGTAGTTAGGTCACCAAGCTTTTAGGTCGCGGAGTTTTAGGTTGCAGAGTTTTAGGTCGCTAGAAAACAAGGAGTTAACATTTGCCCCTCGAAGTATACGCATAGGTCGTAGGTCGTGTGCTTCGATTTAACTTTGCTAAGTCGTGAGCGACCTAAAAATCATGCTAACTCGTGTGCCTACTCGCCTTCCTCTCTCAGTCCCATATAAATTCATTAGGTCGTTGCTTCTTCCCCACTTAATTGCTTCAATTTCCCGCCTTGCCATTATCATAAATTTGTGATTTCAAAGGCGAATTCATGTTAATCATTTAACGATTGATCCTCGCTACTAGATTACGTAAGTTTCCTCGACCTTTGTTCATCCACGATTACCATTGATCCACAAGTTCTAATCTCCAAACCCTAAACCACTTTCGTACGTCGTGCTTCACCTTGAGCCGTGTTATGATCGGTTTTTGATCGTCATTGGTTCTTGTTGTTGTTGTTGTTGTTGTTGTGATTCACGATCGCACAGTAGTGAGATAGATCAGAGATATGTTGAATCGATTTTTCGAATGACTTGGTGGTATGAAAAGACGATGAATTTTACGAGTAGAATGATGGGTTTCGTTGTATTGGCGTTAACGGGTTACCGGGTCTGGTGAGTATGCTTAGGGAATAAGTTAGCGACTTAATGAATTCGAGCGACTTAAGATAACTCACGACCTAAGGAACTTTGTGACTTAAGGAAAGCTTCAACCTGTGCTAGGTCGCTGAACGACCTAAGATTTGCGTGACCTAAGAATCGCACGACCTAAGGACTGCACGACCTATCTTTCTTGCGACATAGGCTCTAGGTCGCGGCCGAGCTAGGACTTGAACAAATCTGCCTCGAACCTTTTACCTTGCACAGTTCGGCCTAAGGAAACTCCGACCTACGTTAGGTCGCTGGACGACCTAACACTTGTGAAATTTTGGACAGAACTTGCTTGACCTTTGAATTTTGATTGAACTTGAATTATGTTGCACTTCTTTGCAAATTGTTTTAACTCTAATGTTAACAACCTGTTAAACACAACATTTGCAGAAAAACGGGACAATTATACTGCCATTGACTGCCCATATCGAATGACAGATTAGTCGATAAAGAATAATCAACTTAAATGAACTTTGTGAATGAAATGCTGTGAAACAACGAATTCGAATGAAGTATTAAAGCAAAGCTGAAATAATCAACTAAAGCTGATTTGGTTGCATCAACACAACACTGTTCTTGGACTTAAAATGACAAGCTTTGAAACTTTGTAATCAACAAATGTCAACTAACTTGATTTCAGTTATACTTGCTTGTTATTGTATTAGTTGTGCACAACACTTCACACTTTTAGGAAACGTGCACCTTCATATTTGAATATCCAGTTCCTTGTGTAGAATGGCATCTCAACAAGAAGATACAGGACCAGCTGGAGAAGCTTTTCCGATTGCTAACCCATTGATTGATCCTCTGGAAAGGACTTCTACCACCTTGAGCCATAAAGTTTTCAAACAATTGTGTATCCAGTTCGGCATCGCCGAATCAGATGCGTTATTTCCTGGAGCAAATGATACTGCTGACAGGCCACCTCTTGGTTTTGTTGCAGTTAATCGTCAAATGTGCTTAAGCGGAGCTATTCCTCCCTTTAATGACTTTCTCCGAGAACTTTTTCTTCGATTAGCTATCTCTCCCTTCCAGCTACACCCTAACGGCTATGCCATAATAATGGGGTTGTGTGTGCTGTTCAGAAGAACGCTTGACCGTCTTCCCAGTTTCGAGGAGATTTGCTATTTGTGCACCTTTGCGAAGAACAAAGATCACCCTTCGATTATACTTGTGAGAGGCGCAAGAAACCGCAGATTGATTCTAGACTTGCCTGATAGTACACATGGGTTTTTGAGTCAATTCTTCTTTGTCCGCTGTCCTCCGGGATTTTATGCCGTCTGGAGAGTCGGAAGTAAGATTGCCTTTCTCCGCTCTCTTCATTTTCTGAACTTCTCGGAACTCAAATTGTCAAATGCTTAACTTCGTCCTTTACTTTTTGCAGCACTTCCTCCTCCGCTTAGGGATCCCAGCCACAAGCCAACCCTTGAAACTCTGAGTGTTGTAGCCGCCGAAGAGAGAAGCGCTAAATTTTTGCTGAAAGATGAATTTTTGCATCAGTTCAGACTTTTACATTCCTCCAGATCGACTTAGATTTGTGAAATCTCTAGTTCTGATACAGAAACATTAGCTGCCCTGGGTTCTCGAGCAGAGACATCAAATGCCCCAGCTTCTGCAGAAGAAGTTGCATCAGAAGGACCTAGGCTGCATTAGTGAAGTGTTCTAGTTCTATCGATATTGCAGGATTATCTGGGAAACTCACACTTTCCCCAGTAATCAAAGAAGAAGAAATTCCTAAATACTCCGGGAATGTTGATGATAAAGAAGTTGAGGTAAAGAGTCCTGCCAAACACGATGGTGACGACACCTTTGATGACTTGAGCGATCTAATGATTACTTCACAAGAACTCTTTAAGGATGATATAACTAAAGTTGCTTCCTCAACAGCTGAAGTAACATCCGCCTTGCAGCAAATTTCATCAGCTCAAAAGCTGACTCCTGCTTCACAATCCGCTATCACTCCCCAACCAAAGAGTAGCCTGTAGCATGACGCGCATAGTTTACACACCACACACACTTAGAATTTTTTGGCAGTTATACGCATTTATCCTCTTTTTCTAGAAATTTCTAAACTTCATTTCTTTTCCATTTTCAGATTCTACGATGGGGCGCTCTGGCTCATACTATGACAAATTTCAGCGCCATGGAGGCCGCGGAACTTATGATTTCAGGCGATACCTCAATGCCCCGAGAGAAACATATGAAGAAAGAGCTATTAGTAAAGCTCAAGAGAGGCAGGACTATGAGCAATGGTAGAAAAGAAAGTATGATGAACGATACGATTCTTCTCACAGAGGTGACGATTCTCACAAAAGAAAATCCCACGATGACAAAGGGAAGAGTCACATTACTGGAGATCCAAGTAAGCGGGTCAAGCCTAGTGATGCGTCTGCAATTTCTGAGAAGACCGATGTTTCTAACCCTCTTGACATCTCTTCCGGTTCTCCTGCTTTAGAGAGAACCGACATTTAGACAATTATAAACAGGCCTCAGTATCAAGTCAAGGATGCTCCGCCTAAACTTCAAAGCCGATTCCCAAACTGGTGTCTAAAAGGAGTTCGCTTTGACTTGGACTTGGTTCCCATTGATAAGTAGGCCATGCTGAAGAATCTCGATGTTGTTAAGCTTGACATTGAGAGAATGTCTGGATGGCAGAAATTGGTTGACGAGCTTCAAAGAGTGAATCATATGAACCTTGAGGCCATGTTAACGATGGAGAATGATCATTC
The DNA here is from genome assembly GCA_030737815.1 of Allium fistulosum. Classification (NCBI taxonomy): domain Eukaryota; kingdom Viridiplantae; phylum Streptophyta; class Magnoliopsida; order Asparagales; family Amaryllidaceae; genus Allium; species Allium fistulosum. The sequence goes on along the minus strand of CM060908.1, from coordinate 529,470,601 downwards.
AGAGTGGAAGAAGATTCTTAAGCAACACGATGCGGAGATGACGAGCATCGTTGACGACAATTCAAGACTTGAGTCTGAAGTTAAGAAACTCAAAGATGAGCTTGCTACTTCTTCTTCCTCCTACACTCAAAAGGAAGAAGTTCTTCAAAAACAAGTTCGCGATGCTCATGCTGCCCAACGGAATGCTGAGGCTCAACTTGAATCTGAAAAGAGGATGACAGAAATCTATCGCACCGACATTGCCCAGCTACAAGAGAAGGCGAGTTCCCAGGACTTGGAAATTACGCGGTTGCGAGCTCAACTGTCAAAAGCTGAGAAAGAGCGCGATGAGGCCGTTGCCAGAAAAGAAGCGGCTGAGCAGTCGCATGAGGCGACGAAGGCCACAATCAGCTCTACCTTGTTTGACTTTTATATACATAGTGTCTTGGGGCATGAGAGTCTCTCGTTTTTGGGGTCGGACTATGAAGTCACCTTGGCCGAAGTATGGGAGGCGATAATTGATATGCTTGGTGGTGCTGGTTATGCCGAAGCAGATCTTGAGGCAACTTACTTAGATGAAAATGCCCGTGCTGCACTTGTTAGGGGAAAGGAGCAACTTGCCCAAGCGCGAGCCGAAGCGGCGGGAGAGAGGCGTTCCGAAAAAGAAATACTTCCTACTGCCCCTGTCCGTACTTCGGTTTCAGCTGATGTCGATCTTATTGGCTCCAGTTTTCACTCTTCGCCTCCTGTTAAAGTCGACAAGAAATTGTGACCACTCCCACCGAGGAAGAGGCCCTGGAAGATATGGAGGCTCAAAAATTCGAGATTGATCTTGCAAAGCCGACTTCTCCAGGTAACTTTGATGTCGACCCAAATCAAGTAGATTGCTCATTTGACTTGACTGAGATCGATGAACTTCTTACATACTACTTAAGCCCTGATGAGCCACTATCTTATCTTTTTTCGGAGTATACTGATTTTAACTTCTTTTCTTCTGTAGTGGAAGTACCGAAAGCTGCGCTAACTTCTCCTTCTCCGGCTGCTGTTCCTCCTCCTTCTCAAGTCACTCCTCTTTCTGCTTCTCAACCAGGATCACAAGAAGAGAAAATAGAAGCCCTTAAAGACTTGGACGATCCGGTTGTTTCGCAAGAGCAAAAGACTGGGGAGCTTGAAGAAGGCGAAAAGACCCCGGAGCAAACTTATGATGACGACACAAAGCTTTCTGAGTTTTTTACTCCAGGCAATGAGTCTTCTTCGAAAAAGAAGGGGAAACGCACGGTTTCAAAGAAAGGGAAGAAAAGCACTTCTGTCGCTGGAGAAGAAGCGGAAGTTGATCCAGTTGTGCCTCTTTCTCCTTCCTCCCCGACCCGTCCACAGCGGCCTCAGAAACTAATCATTAAGCCGGGTAAAAGCTCCAAAGGTGGGAAGAAGGAGAAATGAGCTTGATTTTATTTTCTCCGTTTTGCTTTTTTGCTTTTTCATGTGTTGACCGGAGATTGTGCGAGTACCGGTCCTCGCTTTCTTAAACCTGCACATGTATCAAAATTTATAATATGGAGTATAATGATTCTTTGTTTGTACAAATTTCTTGTATATATTTGTGAATGCATTTATTCCATGTGACTACACAAGTTTCTTTGTATGATATTGTAGTGAGCTCGTGGTATGATGTTTGAGCGTTATTTAACATAGCTATGTGCCCCCATACCACGGCTCATCGCAATATTCTGAAAAGACTCATACTCTTATTTTAGAGGATAATATTTTCGTTTTTGAGGAAATATTATCCTGCTTTCAATAGAGTATGCCTTGTATCGGAGAAGTTTTCTCTTCTTTTAGAACACTTCAACTTTCAAGGGTGATCACTTTTATTTGTTGAAAAGTGGGTTCTCCTGTGCAGTGAAGCGAGCTTATGAAAAATGCTTTGTCATTTCAACTCTGGTGAAATGGGTCTCCGATTTTTACACTTCAACTTAGGTGAAATATGCCTCCAAAGAGGTCTTTTTGGCATTTCTGAGATATAGCATTGTGGAATCTGTGGATTAGCATGGACTCCGAAGATTAGCATTGTGGAATCTGTGGATTAGCATGGACTCCGAAGATTAGCATTTTGGAATCTGTGGAGTAGCATGGACTCCGAAGATTAGCATTTTGGAATCTGTGGAGTAGCATGGACACCGAAGATTAGCATTTTGGAATCTGTGGAGTAGCATGGACTCCGAAGATTAGCATTTTGGAATCTGTGGAGTAGCATGGACTCCGAAGATTAGCATTGTGCCCCTGTAGAGGTTTTGTGCTTCCGGAGAAGTCTTGTGCTTCCGGAGAAGTTTTGTGCTTTCGGAGAAGTCTTTATTTGATTGCCTGGAAGTTACTTTCTCACAGTTAAATGGATCCATGGGGCGGACGTAAATTACTTAATTGGACGTTTGTTTGCACAAACGGTCGCAACTAGTTAATAAAGATTCTGCGTCTTCTGGTTCCACCAACCTCTTTGTTGAGAAGAGAACTTCCATTTTTTGGCGTGCCCTCGAAGAGGGCGTGTGCCTCCGTAGAGGTCTTTATCCTCCGAAGAGTTGCGCCTATGAAGAGGTCTTTCTGTTTGAACTCCGAAGAGTAGCAATTGTTGCTTGTGTTTTTTCACCATCTGCTCCTTAGCGATTTCTTGTTATCACTTCAAGTACATGCCCATTCTTTTGCAAATTGCTTGTTTTCTGTCAGAGAAATGTACTTTGTTGTTGAGTGATTTATGGGAATCGCCGAGTCTTGTGATGTGTTGAATAAGTAAGTTTTGCTTTGATAGCCTGCAATATTAAATCGACATTTTAGCAATATATTTAAGATATTTGCATATCGAAATGAAACAGGCATTATATAGCATTAGAACACAAGATTTAATATTCTTTATTATTAATCCACCCTGATTTCTCAGTGGTTTACAATACAAGAGTTATACATCCATTATCATTTTACAAATTTTAGCAATGCTGTTAAGTAAAAATTGGATGCAAGTGATTGTTGTTCCAGAGTCTCCAGATTGAATTTCCATTTTCACTGGATTCAAAGTTTTTGATTCATATGCCAGAGATATTGGAAGACGCCCCAGCTGCAGTTTTGTGGGTAGTTAATAGTCGTCCCAACTCCTGGCTGCCGCGTGGGGACCTCCTGTGACAACGTTAATGACAAGCTTTTCGGATTCTTGCACCGCAGTGTTGTTGCCAGAGTCAGATTGATGGGCAGGGTGTTCTTGCCCCTGAGTGGATGAGCTTGGGTCTGCTCTGTTTTTCTTCACATATAGTTGCAGTTTACCCTGTTCCAACAACTCTTCAATCACATTCTTCAACTGGCGACATTGGTCAGTGTCATGGCCAGGTTGATTGTGGAATCGGTAGAATTTCCCATTACGTATTGCACCTCTCCCCATCTCAGGGGGTTTAGGATACTTGATAACATCTTTTGTCGCGAAGAAGATATTTTCCGGTGTATCAGTTAGAGGGGTAAAATATGAAAGATTAAAGCGGCGAGGTTTCTTCTCATTCTCCTGCTTCTTTCCTCCATCACTTTCCCTTTTCTAGTTTCAGGATCCTCTTTTGTTAGAAGTAACACCGTTATTCTTGACTTCGGCAACAACCACTTTTGCCAGCACGGAGAGGTTTTCCAGACGCATAAATTCGTCGGCCTTTTTATAGAATTTCTCGAGTGAGTTTGGCTCCTTCATTTTTAACCATCTTCCGAATTCACTTGATTTGTTGATGGCCCGCATCAAGTAAGTCAGGATCATACGGGGTTCGGCATTTTCCACTTCGGCTAGGGATATATTGAAACGGTTCAAGAAAGATTTGATAGGTTCTCCGGGTCCTTGTTCAAGGCTGGACAGTGACATTATATCCTTAGCTTTTGAAGCATACAACCTGAACTGATCCTTGAACTTTCGAGTTAAATCAGAGAATTGATCTACAGACCGAATTGGTAGCTTTGTGAACCAAAGTAGAGCCACTCCTTCCAAGTATACTGGAAAGTATCGGCATTTAATTTCATCTGATGCCCTTGCGCCAGTCATATGCCAATCGTACTTGTATAGAAAATGATTAGGGTCACTGGTCCCTCGATAAGCCGGAATAGTAGGAGGTATAAATTTTCTTGGAAACTCTGCTTTAAGGATCCTTTCAGTAAACGGAGTTCTGCTTGGCGCAAATCCCCAATCACTCTCGTTTTCTTCCCTCTTCATGCTCTCTTTCATGATTTGGCGAATCATCCCTGATAGGTACTCCTCATTGTTCAGAGGCATCGCCGGGTAGAAGTCACCTCTCCTTTCGGAATTTTGCTTAGGCAAATGCTCGTGAAAAGTTGGCTGCGGCCTGGGACCTTCAGCTTGGAAAGGTGGCATTTCGGTGGTGCCAGCTGCTCTTTGAGGAATATCTTTCTCCTGGGAATTACAAGCATCTTCAGTGAAGACTGTTTCATTGTTTTCTGGCTGTTGATTTGCCCCAAGTAGAGCGTTTAATCTGTCCATCAATAAAGCGTTTTGAGCTTCAATTTGCTGATATAATCCCGACACTGCGTCGTCTAATTCATCCCTTGTGACTCCGACGGTAGGAGTTGCTTGATTTGCTGTTGGGGAAGCGGAGGTTCCCTCATGAGCATTTCCGGATCTGGTAGATCTACCCTTTCTTCTAGGAGCCATGATTTCAGATAAACTTTTGGTCTTTAGAGAGATTCTTTCAACAAACTCTTGCGGAGCAATGGTGAGAATCTTCCTGAGTTCAACTCTCAATGAAAGCACCAAAATGTTAACGATGAAAATTGAACGCTAACACCCGGTGTGTGTAGTAATAATGTGAAAGCACCACCCGTTGGTACGGGAACAGAATATAAGCTGAAAATAGCAGAAAATGGTAAAAGGACAACAGATTTATAGTGGTTCGGCCCGTAATTGAGCCTACGTCCACTTTATAGTCTTTTATTGCTGATTTGGTTACAATTTGATACAATGCACTTCGAATATAATTCACTTCGATCACACAAACACTTCAGATTAGTAACTCAAAATTTGATGATGAGATTTGTTGAATCCATGTCGGATGTGAAGAATCTCGTTCAAAGCTTGCTGTAGTATCTTCGATGTTTGGTGTTCTTCGAGTGTTGGATGAGTTGAGAATTTGGCAGAGTAATGGCGCTTCAGAAAATGATTGGCCAAAAGTCCTCTTCACGTTCGGGGTAGGTTGGTATTTATAGGGAATTTGACCCCTTAGGTCGTAAGTCGTGGATGAGTTAAGGTAGGTCGTGGCTGACTTAAGGATATGTCGTATGTCGCGGGCGACCTAAGAGGCATAGGCTACGACTTAACGGCTTGCTCTAGATCCTTCGATCACATTGACAAGGCATAGGTCGTGGGCGACCTAGTAGGAATAGTGAGCGACCTAGGGAAAAGCGGCATAGGGAGATATCTCGGCTTGTGCAAACTAGGTAGTAAGTCTTAGGTCATGGGCGACCTAAGATAGGTTGTAAGTCGCGTTGCCTTTGCGCTGATAGTTAGGCCGCGAAGCTCTTAGGTTGTTAACTTCTTAGGTCGTTAAGTCCTTTAGGTCGTTAGCTTCTGGGTTGTTAACTTCTTAGGTCGTTAAGTCCTTTAGGTCGTTAAGTCCTTTAGGCCGTTAAGTCCTTTAGGTCGTGAAGATCCTTAGGTCATTGGGTTGTCTCTGTAGTTAGGTCGCCAAGCTTTTAGGTCGCGGAGTTTTAGGTTGCAGAGTTTTAGGTCGCTAGAAAACAAGGAGTTAACATATATTACTCAATTCCTCTGGCAATTTTAGCTTATAAGCCAAAGTTCCTACTCTTTGAATAATTTCATATGGACCTGTATATCTTGGTGTTAATTTTCCTGCCTTGCCAAATCTCAGTATTTTTCTCATTGGTGAAACTTTGAGAAATACATAATTTCCCACCTCAAATTCCACTGGCCTTCTCCCTTTATCTGCATATGCTTTTTGTCTCTCTTGTGCTGCTTTCATTCTTTGCCTTACTAGTTCAATCCTTGTAGAGGTTTCTTTCATATGTTCTGGTCCAAGAAACACTCTTTCACCTGCCTCCATCCAACATGCAGGAGATAGACAAGGCTTCCCATACAAGGCCTCAAATGGAGCCATACCTATAGTGGACTGGTAACTATTGTTATAAGCAAATTCAGCTAAGTAGAGATGATCTTCCCAGCTGCCTCCAAAGTCAAGTATACATGCTCTAAGTAAATCCTCCAAAATCATGCTAACAATCTCAGTTTGCCCATTTGTTTGTGGGTGGTAGGTCGTGCTTAAGGTTAATTCTGTCCCCATGGCTTCTTGAAAGCTACCCCAGAACCTTGAGGTAAACAAGGTGTCTCTATCACTAATGATAGTCTTGGGGATGCCATGTAATCTCACTATCTCCTTCACAAATAATTGAGCTAATTTATGAGCATTTCTATTTGAGTTCACTGGGATAAAGTGTGTTGTTCTTGTGAGCCTATCAACCACAACCCATATACTATCATTACCTCTTCTTGTTCTTGGCAAACCATCCACAAAATCCATTGAAATACTTTCCCATTTCTAGGTAGGTACTTCTAGTGGTTGTAGTAGACCTGAGGGTCTTTGATAAGCTGCCTTGACTTGTTGACATGTTAAGCACTTTGCCACATATTTTGCCACTGCCCCTTTCATACCTGGCCACCAATAATTTCTTTTAAGACCATGGTACATTTTTGTACCACCTGGATGTATAGTGTATTTTGTTTTATGATGCTCATCCATAACCTCTTGCTTCAGTTCTTTCACATTGGGTATGCAGAGCTTCCCTTTCTTCCTTAAGTAGCCTTTATCATCAACTTCATAATTTTCCACTGATATACCTTGTGATATCATGTCCTTCTTTTCTTTCAAATTAGCATCTTGACTCTGCATTCTTCCTATTTTATCAACCAGAGTTGATCTCAAGGAGATAAGACTTAATCTTCCACATTCAATCATGTCACTGTGTGCATTGTCTGATGCACCAATTTCTTCTCTTATGTCTACTTCACTTAGGATTGTTAAATCCTTGAATTCAGTCATCATTAGGCTTGCCAATCTTGCTTGATTCCTACTCAATGCATCTTCTACTTTGTTAGCTTTTCGAGGAGTATATAATATATCAAGATCATAGGCAGCTAGAAATTCTACCCACATATGTTGCCTCATGTTCAAGTCTTTTTGGGAAAACAAATACTTAAGTGATTTATGGTCTGTAAACAATTAAAATTTAGTACCTAACAAGTAGTGTCTCCATAGCTTCAATGCATAAACAACAGCAGCAAGCTCTAAGTCATGTGTAGCATATCTGGTTACATTTGGATTGAGTTGCCTTGATGCATATGCTATGACTCTACCATGTTGCATGAGTAATGTCCCTAACCCAGACCCACTAGCATCTGTGTAAATCACTAATCCTTCATTTCCCTCTGGGACTTGCAAGACTGGAGCTTCCATCAATGCTTTCTTTAATGATTCAAAAGCTTGTTCACACTTTTCTGTCCACACATATGGTTGCTCTTTTCTGGTTAACTTGGTCAGTGGAATGGCTGTCCTTGCAAAGTCTTTTATGAACCTTCTATAGTAACCTGCCATTCCTAAAAATCACCTCACCTCAGTCACTGATTTGGGCCTGCTCCATGATTGCACTGCCATGACCTTGTTTGGGTCTACACTAATCCCCTGTTGAGATATAATGTGTCCCAAAAATTTAACTTCATTTTGCCAAAATGTGCACTTAGTAAATTTTGCCTTTAAATTATGTGCTCTTAGTCTTGACAAAACCAGATGCAAATGCTTTGCATGCTCCTCTTCTGATTTTGAATACACCAATATGTCATCAATAAAGACAACCACAAATTTGTCTAGAAAATCTCTAAATGTTCTATTCATTAAGTCTACAAAATAAGATGGTGCATTTGTCAATCCAAAAGGCATTACCAAAAATTCATATAGCCCATACCTTGTGTTGAATGCAGTGTATTTAATACTCTCCACCTCAACCTTCATCTAATGGAACCCAAAGGCTAAGTATAGCCTTGAAAAGATCCTTGCTCCATTCAATTGATCAAATAAATCATCAATTCTGGGGAGTGGGTATTTATTCTTGATGGTTACTTTATTTAACTCCCTGTAATCAATACACATTCTCATTGTACCATCATGCTTCTTTACAAATACCACTAGAGAACCCCAATTTGAACTGCTAGGCCTTATGAAGCCTTTCTGCTCTAATTCCTCCAATTGCTGTTTTAATTCCACTAATTCCATTGGACCCATTCTGGTAGGCTTCTTGATGATAGGACTTGATCCTGGGATTAACCTTATTTGAAATTCAACTTGCCTATTTTCTGGAACTCCTATAACCTCTCCAAAAACATCTAGGCATTCCTTTATCACTTCTATATCTTCTAGAGTCAATTCTTTTTCAATCATGCTCCATATTTGATTAAGGCAATTTATCTTGGCTGTTTCACTCATGATTATAATATTTTTACCATTTTCTGTTTTCAAAGAAATAGTAAAATTTTCTAAATTCAAAATTGCTTTGAATTTACTCAACCAATCTACCCCTAGAATAATTCCTATTCCAGGATATTTCAACACAAATAAGTCAGATTTAAACACATTTCCATCTATGTTTAATTCTACTCCAAAACATCTTAATCCTAGCAGGCAAGAGCTACCTAGGGGACTCTAAATAAACAAGGGTTTTTCAACTAAATTGCATGTGAGAGCCAATTTATCCACTATGTCTTGTGATATTAAAGAATGTGTAGCCCCTGTTAATCCTCTTTTGCTCGCGACTTAATAGATCACGACTTACGACCTAAAAACCATGCCGACTTAAGATGGCATACGACTTATAAAGTAGGCCGACTTAACAAGCTACGACATAAGGAAGTGGACGATCTACGACTTACGAAGTCTCACGACCTAACAATTGGAAGTGGTTAACAACTTAACGGGTTACGAGTTAAAAAGGTCTCCGACTTAACAGGTTACGTGTTAAAAAGGTCTCCGACTTAACAGGCTACGACTTAAGGAAGTCTCCGACTTAACTACAGAGCTAACTTAAAGGATCTACGACTTACCGGTTTGAGAAAGCCACCGACTTAAGAAGTATACGACCTAAGCTAAGTCGTACTCGACTTATACGAACTCGCTCAAACCAAATGCCGCCGACCTACGACTTATACTAAGTCGCTGCCGACTTATGACTTGCAATCTAACAGCTCGTTCTGGACATGTTCAGGAACAACTAATACTATCCCTTATCTCGTCACCGACTTACCTTAAGTCTTCCACGACCTAAGACTTAGAGAAAAAACTTTCCTGTCCAGATTCGACTCCTATAAATAGACCACCACTTTCAACATGAGAAGGACTTTTGGCCGATCATTTTTCAAGGCGTCGATACTCTGCTGAACTCTCCACTCATTCAACAACCGAAGATCTTCAAATATTCGAGACACTACAACAAGCTTCGAGAGGAATTCTCTACATCCAACACGGATTCATCGAGTTTCATCATTGAAGTTTGAGCTAGTAGTCGAGATTGTCTTTGAGATCAAACTGTATTGTTTTCATAAGTGAATTGTATCGATTTGTAACCAGATTCAGTAATAAAGAGATTCAAAGTGGACGTAGGCTCGATCTCAAGCTGAACCACTATAAACTGCTGTCTTTTACTGCTTTTCTGCTATTTTACTGCTTAATTTCTGTTCCAGTCACACGGGTGGTGCTTTCACAATTTTACTACACACACCGGGTGTTAGCGTTCACTTTTTTACGTTAACATTTTGGTGCTTTCACTGAGAATTGAACTCAGGACCTCCCGCTTACTAAACGGGTGCTCTAGCCGATAAAGCCCTCTAACGAGGCACGCCAAAAAATGAAAGTGCTTTCCTCAATCAAAAAAGATTGGTGGAACCACCGGAGGGGCACCTTCCTAAGCTGAAGGAACAGGGCCCTTGTTAGTTAATTGCGATCGTTTGTGCAAACGAACATCCAATCAAGCAACTTGCGTCCGCCCCGTGGATCCATTCAACCATGAGAAAGTAACTTCCAGGCAATCACAAGACCTCTTCGGAGGCACATTTCACCAGTGTAGAAGTGCAAAATGCTCCTCTTCGGAGGCCCACTTCACCAGAGCTGAAATGCTAAAAAGCCCTCTTCGGAGGCACATTTCACCCGTGTAGAAGTGCAAAATGCTCCTCTTTGGAGGCCCACTTCACCAGAGCTGAAATGCTAAAAAGCCCTCTTCGGAGGCACATTTCACCAGTGTAGAAGTGCAAAATGCTCCTCTTCAGAGGCCCACTTCACCAGAGCTGAAATGCCAAATTGCTTCTCTTCGGAGACCAAAATCGCTTCTCTTCGGAGACCAAAATCGCTTCTCTTCGGAGACCCAAAAACCTCTTTGGAGGCACACTTCACCATGCTTGAAGTACCAGACATAAGCCCTCTTCGGAGGCACAAAAACAAAGCCTTCTTCGGAAGCACTAAACAAATCAAAAAATTCTTCAGGAAGTTCACTTCACTACATAGGAAAATCCACTTTTTAAGAAATGAAAGTGATCATCCCCGAAAGTTGAAGTGTTCTTCAGAAAGAAAGAGAAAGTAAAAATTTCTCCAAACACGAGATATGATCTATTAAAAGAAGAATGATTCTTCCATTAAAAGTGGAATAGTTATTCTCTGAAATAACAGTATCAGCCTTGTAAAAGCTAGAAATGTTGTAATGCACTTGTGATATGGGGGCAATACTATACAATTCAATTATATTAATAAAAGTAACGCGCAAGCAACATACCACAAGTTCATTGCAACATCACGGAAAATAGATGTGGAATAAATGCATTCTCAAACACAGACAGAAAAGTTTGTACAAGTTAAAGGAATCGTTTATTCTACACTAAAAATGGGAAACAGATGCGTTCTCACATACACAAGAATTTGTACAAGTAAAATAGCTATTTTATTCAATGGTATGAAATTTTTTTACATTGTGCAGATTAAAAAAAGAAGCGGGGACCGATACCCGCACAATCTACGGTTAATACATGCAAAAAAAAAGCAAAATAAGAAGTAGAAAATCCAGCTTGTCATTCCCTCTTCCCGCTACCTTTGGAGCCTTTGCCTGGCCTGATATTTAATTTCGGAATCCGGTGTGGGCGGGATGGAGAAGGAGGAGTGATTGGGTCTTCTTCTATTTTGTCTTCCCCGGCTGAAGCACTTCTCTTTTTCTTCTTTAGTGCACGCTTTCCTCTTCTCTTTGAAGAAGATTTACTTCCCGGAGTCAGCAGCTTGGAAAGTTTTGTATCGTCATCTAATGACTGCTCCGGAGTCTTTTCGCTGTCCTCTGTCCCTTCCGCTTTTTGTTCTTGAGAAGCAGGTGGATCCTCCAAGCCTTGGAGAGCTTCTATCTGTTCTTCCTGCGACCCTATTTGAGAAGCAGGAGTGACTTGAAGAGAGGGAGGGGGAATAGCTAGAAGAGGGGAAGAGTACACAGTGCTCGGTGCTTCCGCTACAGAAGAAAAGAAGTCAAAATTAATATTCTCCGAGAAAAGAGAAGATATCGGATCACCAGGACTTAAGTAATAAGAGATAAATTCATCCAGGTCAATTGTATCAAATGAATAATCCACTTGAGCTAGATCTGATTTGAAGTTACCTGGAGGAGTCGGTTTGGCGAGATCGATCTCGAATTTCTCGGCCTCAGTATCATCCGGAGCTTCATCCTCAGTGGGAGTGGTCGCAGTTTCTTTGGCAACTTTAGCTGGAGGCGAAGAATGGGAACTGGAGTCCATAATGTTAACATCGGCCAAAGTCGAAGCATGAACAGGGGCAGTTAGAGGAGCTTCCTCCTTTGGATATTCTTCTCCCGCCAGTTCAGCCCGCGCTTTAGCGAGTTGTTCCTTCCCTTTAGCAAGAGCAGCACGAGTTTCATCGTCAAGATAGCGTGCCTCAAGCTCTGCCTCATCATAGCCGGCACCGCCTAACATATCAACTGCGGCTTTCCAAACCTCAGCCAGAGTGATCTCGTATTCAGGACCCAGAAAGGATAGGCTCCCATGGCCCAAAACATTGTGTAAATAAAAGTCGATTAAGGTAGAGCTGACGTTAGCTTTTGTTGCCTCATGTGATTGCTCGGCCGCTTCTTTTTTGGCAACGGCTTCAACTCAACCAGCAATAGCCTCATCACGCTCTTTCTCAGCTTTAGCAAGTCGAGACTTTAGCAATTCAATCTCCGCGTTCTGGGAGTTAACTGTTTCCCGCAGCTGAGTGTTATTTTTGCGGTATTCTTCAACAACGAAGTGCTCAGCTGCAAATTTCATCTCAGCGTCCCTCTGAGCAACGTGCGCATCCCGCACTTGTTTTTGAAACACTTCTTCCTTTTGAGATTGTGAAGTGGAAGAAGCGGCGAGATCTTCCTTGAGTTTTGTGACCTCGGACTCAAGTCTCGCATTATCATCAGCAATACTCGTCATCTCGGCGTCATGCTGTTTGCAGATTTTGTCCCATTCCGTCTTGTCGTTTTCCATGGTCAACATGGCTTCAAGGTTCACATGATTGACTCTTTGGAGTTCATCGACGAGTTTCTGCCATTGCGACATCCTCTCAATGTTAAGCCTAACTGCATCAAGACTTTTAAGCATGTCTTGCTTGTCGATTGGGACCAAATCTAGGTCAAAGCGCACTCCTTTTAAGCACCAATTCGGAAATCGGCTTTGAAGCGTTGGAGGGCCATCTTTAACCTGATACTGGGGTCTGTTGATGATCGCTTGGATATCAGACTTCTTTAAAGAAGGAGAGCCGGATGGAACATTAGGAGAAATTGGAGCATCGGTCTTTTCAGAAATTGCAGATGCGTCACTGGGCTTGGACCGCTTGCTTGATTCGTCAACGATATGAGTTTTCCCCTTATCGTCATAAGACTTTCGCTTGTGAGAGTCATCGCCTCTGTAAGAAGAATCGTACCGTTCATCCCTCCTCCCATGCTGACGATCAAAGTCCCGCCTTTCTTGAGCTTTTCTGATAGCTCATTCTTCGTCCGTTTCCCTTGGGGTATCAAGGTATTGCCTAAAGTCATAAGCTCCGCGACCTCCATAGCACTGAAACTTGTCGTAATATGAGCCGGTGCGCCCCATTGGAGAATCTGAAAATGGAAAAGAAACGAAGTTTAGAAATTTCCAGGAAAAAGAGGATAAGTGCTTATGAGTGCTTAAAATTCCTAAGTGTGTGTGGCGTGCAAACTACGTGCGTCAAACTACAAACCACGCTTTAATGTGGAAACGGAAACGACTGGTGTGGAAGGTGTTAAAGCTTGTTTCAAAGAGGAAGTCGCTTCAACGACAGGAGAGATCACTTTTGAAATATTATCCTTGAAAAGCTCTTGAGAAGTTATCATTATATCACTCAAGTCATCAAAGGTGTCATCACCGTGGCACCCAGCAGGACTCCCTTTTTCGACTTCCACATCGGCTGATTTTTCAGAAACTCGAGGTTTTTCTTCCTCTTCAATAATTGGAGCAAGTGCCGGTTTGCTGGACGGTCCTGCAACATCGATAGGAGTAGAACACTTTACTAATGCAGTGTCTACAATTGGCTCCTTTGGAGCCATCTCTTCCGTTGAAGCTGGGGCACCTGATGACTATGGTGAAAATGTGGAAACTTCACGAGGCTGAGTAAAATGAGAATAGTGTAAAAGCCAGAATTGATGTAAAAATTCGTCTGTCAATAGAAATTGAATACTCCTCTCCTCAACTGGCACCGCCATAAGCCTCTCAAAAGTCGCTTTGTGACCGGAATCTCTAGAAGGAGGAGGAAGTGCTGAAAAGAAAAAGGCAAAGTTAACACTTGACAACTCGGACTTCGGCAAAGTCGAAAGAGCATAAGAAACAAAGACAAGTGATCTTACTTCCTACTCTCCAGATAGTGTAAAATCCCGGAGGGCAGCGAACATAGAAAAACTGGCTTAGAAAACTGTGAACACTCTCAGGGAGACCAATGATAAGCTTGCGATTTCTGGCACTTCTCACAACTGTAATGGAAGGGTGGTCTTTGTTTTTAGCAAAAGAGCACAGATAACAAATTTCGTCGAAGCTTGGAAGACGATCGAGTGTCCTCCTACAGAGCACACAAAGTCCCATCAGGATAGCATATCCATTGGGATGCAGCTGGAAAGGGGAGATGGTCAATCGTAGAAGAAGTGTTCGCAAGAAGTCATTAAAAGGAGGGATAGCTCCATTCTGGCACATTTGTCGATTACCGCAACAAAACCACGAGGAGGTCTAGCAGCATTATCAGGCTTCCCGGGTAGTTGTGCGTCTGCTTCAGCAATTCCAAATTGAATACACAACTGGTTAAAGGTTCTGTAGTTCAAAGTGGTCGAGACCCTTTCTGGAGGATCATTCAACGGAACAGCAACTGGAAAAGTCTCTTCAACTTGCTCTATTCCTTCTTGTGGAGAAGACATTCTACACAATCAGTTGAATGTTCAAATGTGAAGGTGCATGTTTCCTAAAAAGTGTGAAGTGCTGTGCAAAACTAATGAAAATAAAAAAGTAAGTATAACTGGAATTAAACTAGCTGACAATCAGTCGATTACAAGATTTCAGAACTTGTTAATGCTCAAGTGCAGTGTTAATGTAGACAAATCAGTTTCAGTTGACTATTACGATTTTGCTTTAATACTTCGCTTGAATTGGTTATTGTATAGCATTTCACTCATAGAGTTCATTTAATTTGTTTTTTTTTCTTTATCAACTAATCTGTCATTCGATGTGGGCGGTCAGTGGCAGTATATGCGTCCCAGTTTTCTGCAAAATGTTGTGATTAATAGGTTGTTGACTTACAAGATGAATGTGGCATGTAAAAAGGTTCAAACAGTTAAAAATTAGGCAGTCTATTCCAGCATTTCAAGTCAAGAGATTCATGTCAAAAGTATGTTCCAAGTTAGAGAATGCAAGTTTAAATATTTCACTAAGTCTTAACTCGCCTACGACTTAAGGGGCAGACTACGATTTAAGTTAAGTCCTCAGTTCTGTAAGACTGCATTGGAAGGAAATGTCTCAAGTCCTAGGTCGTTTACGACCTACGACCTACTTAGGTCGTACACGATTTAACACGAGACGATGAAAGTAAACTCCTAGCCCGTTAACCTGTTAGCCTCTTCATCAACAAAAACTTTCATCTTCCCATGCCATTTAATCACCCTAAAATCACCACAAATCTGATGCAATGTCGTTCCATCACAAACCACGAATCCGTCAAGCTGAGGCGCCGCAATCCGTTGCCTCGTTAACGCAAACTGACCGAAACCAGAACAAATCATCTCGAATCCATCAATAATCGATTGAAACGAAAGTTGCAATGAAGCATGGCATAAGAAGAATAGGTCAAAAATGGGATTCTTAATTCAGTGACAGTCGAGGATTGAATGGGAAAGTCGAGTTCACTTACGCAATGTAACGATAAGAATGACTGGTGATCAAGAGATTGAACTCGTCTTCAAAGAATCTGATTGCTTGTTAATGGCAGAATGAAACAGGTGAAGGAGAGGAAGGAACGACTCAAGCTATTTATACACGGGGCACTGGAATGTGAATCGACCCACGATCCACGACCTACGACTTATATTAAGTCGATTCCGACCTAACCAAAGAACAAGCTAAGAAGAATCGAAGCATATGACCTACGACCTAGGCATACACTTCGAGGGGCAAATGTTAATCCTCTTTTGCTCGCGACTTAATAGATCACGACTTACGACCTAAAAACCATGCCGACTTAAGAAGGCATACGACTTATAAAGTAGGCCGACTTAACAAGCTGCGACATAAGGAAGTGGACGATCTACGACTTACGAAGTCTCACGACCTAACAACTGGAAGTGGTTAACAACTTAACGGGTTACGAGTTAAAAAGGTCTCCGACTTAATAGGTTACGAGTTAAAAAGGTCTCCGACTTAACAGGCTACGACTTAAGGAAGTCTCCGACTTAACTACAGAGCCAACTTAAAGGATCTACAACTTACCGGTTTGAGAAAGCCACCCACTTAAGAAGTATACGACCTAAGCTAAGTCGTACACGACTTATACGAACTCGCTCAAACCAAATGCCGCCGACCTACGACTTATACTAAGTCGCTGCCGACTTATGACTTGCAATCTAACAGCTCGTTCTGGACATGTTCAGGAACAACTAATACTATCCCTTATCTCGTCACCGACTTACCTTAAGTCTTCCACGACCTAAGACTTAGAGAAAAAACTTTCCTGTCCAGATTCGACTCCTATAAATAGACCACCACTTTCAACATGAGATGGACTTTTGGCCGATCATTTTTCAAGGCGTCGATACTCTGCTGAACTCTCCACTCATTCAACAACCGAAGATCTTCAAATATTCGAGACACTACAACAAGCTTCGAGAGGAATTCTCTACATCCAACACGGATTCATCGAGTTTCATCATTGAAGTTTGAGCTAGTAGTCGAGATTGTCTTTGAGATCAAACTGTATTGTTTTCATAAGTGAATTGTATCGATTTGTAACCAGATTCAGTAATAAAGAGATTCAAAGTGGACGTAGGCTCGATCTCAAGCTGAACCACTATAAACTGCTGTCTTTTACTGCTTTTCTGCTATTTTACTGCTTAATTTCTGTTCCCGTCACACGGGTGGTGCTTTCACAATTTTACTACACACACCGGGTGTTAGCGTTCACTTTTTAACATTAACAGCCCCAGTGTCATATATAACTAAAATTGGATAATTTTTAATTAGAAGTATACCTTCCAATTGTCTAGAATTTCCCACTGCACTTACTTTAGCTTTGCCTTCCAATGCTCCTACCTTTGCTCCTTTCTTGAACTCTGGGCAATTCCTTTTGATATGGCCTTCTTTCCCACAATTATAGCAACTGAATGGGGTCTTCTTAGCTGCTTGACACCTATTCCTCATGTGTCCTTTTTTGCCACAGTTGTAGCAAGTAACTTTCTTCTTAATTTCCCCAATGGCTGCTCCTTTAACTTTCTTATCTACATTCTTCTTGTCATAAGGATGTGCTCTATTTTTTCCTTTCTTTTGATTATTAGCCCTCATGTTCCTAAATTTCTCTCTTGCATTATCATGTTGTTCAAAAGAAAGAGTGAGATCTATGACTTGATCAAATGTTTTGTCTTTGTATGGTAGCATTGCTCTACTTAAACCAGCATTAAGTCCTTGAATAAATCTTGAATTCTTTGATTCCTCATTCCCTATGAGCATGGTTCCATACTTAGACAAGCTCTCAAATTTTTGAGTGTATTCAGTCACACTCATTGGTCCTTGTCTCAGCCTTATGAATTCCTCAAGCAGTGTTGCCTTAGCTGTTGTTGGGACAAATCTTGCCTCAAGCATCTCCTTGAATTGATCCCATGTTATCTCATTTTCTGGTCTTCCTGTGGTGATCACCTCCCACCAGTCTAGTGCTGCTCCCTTGAGCCTTCTAGAAGCTATCTGCCTCTTCCTTTGGTCATTAATTTGCATATCTGCAAATATTCTTTCTAAGATCCTCAGCCATGTTTGTACACCCATGACTCCTTTAGTGCCTTCAAAATCCTTGCCTCCTAAATTAGAGAATGTTTTCAGTAGCTTAACTAACTCCTCATGAGGACTTTCTTCCCTCTGCACTGCTCCTTCCCTAAATTCCCTCACTAAATCTTGCAAATTGACCAATGGTGTTGCATTAGAGGGTCCGGCTCCAGTGCTTGGTGGTCTTCCTACCATGATTCACTATCCAAATTGCATAGCTAGTTAGTCTTGTTCCTAATTTAATTATTTCAGCAATTCATTCCTGTTGAGAATATTTTATATATTTTTTTCATGGTTTGTGCCTTAGAGTTTTATACATATAAGAAGATTAGATTTATATATATATATATATGCTATGTTTTTGATAACATAGCTCTGATACCAACTGAAGTGACCCACTTCTCTCAATATCTATTTTAGTGATTTTCAGTTGAGTTTTTTTTTATATAAAACAATGGATCACTTCTCTTAATTAATTTCCCAAGATCCAGAATTTTACCAATATAAAAATATTAGTATATAAATCAAATCATGTCATTTATATATATGAAGATATATAAATGTTTCGTTGCCTATCAGAGTAATTAAAATAGCAAAGAAATTCAATCACACGGTATTTCTCACATTTGAGAGATTTTGTGTCATATAGCCATTTCTACTTTTTGATCTTCTTCTCTCTTTTTTTCAAGCTTGATTAATATTTAATTCAAATATGACCACTTATTATTTTCTTGTTTAATTTCCCAGCTTGTTCTATAACCTAGATTATTTGATTCTTGGATTTACAACCCATGCATTTGATCTTTGGGATTTAGGAATTTGATACTTGTGGTTTTTGATTGATACAGGGTGTTAAAACAACTCATGCATATTAGTTTAGCCTGGAATTCTTATTTCAAACTCAAACAATTTTATGTCAGGTAAACTACTCATATTTTGGTTTATAAAGTATGCAATGATCAGGTGAATATTAAGGTGGTAAACTAGTTTAAAGGCCAAGCAGAGGAAAACAATACAATCAAACCAGAATGCTAACTCAAACTAACATGCCAAATGGAGACTTAGCATATGCGTGAAGGTAGTATGATTAAGGCATTGTCAAAAATCAAACCAATGCAAAACTTTCAGATGAACCTATAATGAAGACAACTAATGTTCTCTAAGTAAATAACAAATGATAGTGATCAATATGCTGTGGAGTGATGGACATGCTTATTACAAACAAGATCACATGATATTACAAACTACAACTGTAACGACCCTGAATTTTATATATATTTAAATTGATTGTTAAAATTAATTTTTGAATAAAATTTGTGAAATTTATAGATAAATTGATTCGAGTTTCCCCGAATCCAAATGAAATTATATTAAATCATTTTGAATTTAGAAATTGCGAAAATAAAATTTTATATATAAGAGAAATTATAAAATATATATAGTAAACATTAGATAAAATTTAACAACATATTGGAATAGAGATTTATTTACATTATAAAGTAATAAACAAACAAAAATAATAAAAGAAATAAAAAATAAAATAGAAGTTCACTTACACTACAAAGTAATGAAACAAAACCATATATATGCAAACACAAAAACAAGAGCTTGCAAAGAAAGCCACCTCAAACTATCACATATATATTTGTACAGCCGAAATCAAATTTAGCATAGTCAAAGCAAGAAAAAAATCTAAATATCTATGAACAAAGGACATTAGCAATGAATGTTTGCATCTCTAAGTACATACAATATTATATCAGCCACCACAAATATTATCATCTCAGCCCCCAAACGAAAATATCTCTGCTTATAATTGTACTAGAGAAAAAAAATATCATGTTGTACAAAACCTATTATCACCAGTAAAATTCATTTTTTACATATCAACCTTGTTCATTCCATTTTCGTCCATCTAAGTTGAGAAAATCTGAAGTAAATATCACTTAAAACTTAAACAACATACAACTCAGATCGATCAGAGAACCAAGAAGAAGAATTTCAACTTGCAAATTACAACCTGTTTCAAGAATAAAAGAAAAGCTCTGCTTTCTTTCCTCTGGAAACTACTATGAGCAAACTTCCATCTTTAAACTTAATCTTTTTATATATAGGTTTGCATGTTAACAGGCTTCTCTGTTTCAATATCCTGTGAGCAAACTCACTTATATCTGCCTCTATGTTTTGATGTTTGTGATTGATGTTTGAACATGTTATGAAAATGTTGCCCAACTGTTAAATATGCTTGCATGTTGTATATATATATATATATATATATATATGTGTAAGTGTTGTGCATGTCTGGGAACAGGAAGAAACACCTCTGTTCTAGTTACAGGTTTTTTTAAAAAACCTGATAGAAAATTCAAAAATCATCCTATCTAAATGATTTTAGGGTTCGATTTCTAAATGAAAAGTAATAATAACTATGTAATGCTAATTTTAAAAATAATTTCATGAATATTTGTTATGTAGTTATTTCTAAAAATAAACAAAACAGGAATAATCAGATTTTAACCCTAAGAATTGAATGTCTGGGTTTCGATTTTTAATTATAGAAATGAATTCGTACTTCAAATTCATGATTTTTTATAAACATTTTAGAATTTTTAAGCGAGTATTCACGGAGAACTCTCGAGTTGAACGGAAACCATATTATTGCCAAAATCCGTCAATCGGCAAATTCATATGCGTCGTGATTATAGTGGAAAGAGGTTTGAGTGTTGTAGATCAATGGAAAAATGGAATCGTATTTTTTAAATCATCGTTGTTGACGATATGGTTGGAAGTAGGGTTTTAGGAATAGGTTTGTTCGATTGGGTTTGCAAGATAAATTCGTCGCCATCGATGGATTATGGTCGATCGGACCAAGTGGGATTGGAGCATGGGGTCGTAACGAAGCTTTGGGCGAGTCGGTGGGGTCTCAGGCGATCGGGTTGGTCGGTAAGAAGCAATTCCAGATGATCAACTTTTGGTTTCAGTTTGTTAGCCATGCTCAAATTCGAACTGCGGTGAATTGATGGGTTTTGAAAGGTTGTTTTGGTCGGCAAGGTCATTCGTGGTGTGTCGAAGGTTACGATGATGGTCGGAGGTCGATCGCCTGGTTGTGCATGTACACGTGCATATGGTTCTGTGTGTGTTTGTGGTTTTGTTAGCAGAGAGAATAGTCGGGGAAGAAGGGTTTTGTCCCGGGTTGTGTTGAGGTAGGTTTCGGGTTAGTCTCGGGTAACTCGCAAGTGTTTTAACAGTTGCAACAGTTTTTAAATTTTAAACAAGACAAAGTTTAAAAAAAAAGAAGGGAAAGAAGAAGAAGGGTTTTGGCTCGGGTTCCTTTGACCTAGAGTTAATAATAAAGAAATTTAATAAGATTTAAATGTTAATTAACTAAGTAATTAAAAGAATAATTATTTAATGAAATTAATTAAGAGATAATTACTTATTGTAAGTAATTTAAGGTTAATTAAGTAATCAAAGGTAAATTTCTAAATAATTAATGTAATTAATTAATGGGAAATTTGTTAATGTGATTTATGGAATAATTAAATGGAAATGATTAAAAAGATAATTACTTACTGGGAGTAATTAATAATTATTGAATGAAATTGGTGGAAGTGATTAGAAGAATAATTGCCATATGAAATTAAAGGATCATTAATGAATGATTAAAAGGATAGTTAATTACTGTATGGAATTAATTAAAGGATGATTTATATAAGTAATTAAGGGTTAATTAATTAACTTAAGTAAGTAAAGGGTAATTAATTATGGAAACTAATTTAAGGTTAATTAATTAATTAATATAATTGAATGGATCATTAATAAGTGTAATTAATTAAAGAATCATTAGTTAATGTAAGAGTAATTAATTAACATGATTAATTAAGGGATAATTACTTTACTTAATTAAATTTAGGGATAATTACTTGGTGTAATTAAAGAAAATTAATTAAGGATGATTAGTTAAGATGGATGATTAAATAATTTATTATGTTAATTAATCTAAGTGATTAAAGTTGGTGATTAATTTAATTGGAGATTAATTAAATTAATTAGGAATTATATATCTAATAAATCTTGCTTATGGATGATTGAATCGTATTGAGTGTTTGAATTAATTAGGATTAAACAATTAATTAATCCTGCTTATAAATGCTTATTTGAATGCTTGACCTTACCTATGGATGACTATATTCTATTGAATGCTGTGAATTGTTCGATATCCCTACTATATGATGTTGTGTGATATGAATTGTTTTAGTTCAAGCTGTGATGAATGTAATTTATTTTATCTGTGAATCTGTGAATAAGGATAAGCGTTATAGTTTATACCGCGTATCAAATATATTGCTGTATTTGAATCTGTGGTGACTGATGATGTTGCACTATTGTGTTAAACCCCTAGACCACACTCTTACACACACAAATATTGATTTCATGAGGAAATCGGTTAAGTCACAGATTTTTGACAAATTGTAAAGATAGAATTCTTGAATCCAAAATAGTTTTGGAATTGAAAGCTTTTGAAAATGAGTTCAAATGATTTAATAAAATTTGAAATCTAAATGATTTGATTTAAATTTGAATTCAATATTTGGAATTGAATTCAATGATTTGAAAATATGGTTTAAAAAGACCATACCAGTTATAAATGTGTTTTATAAGGACTTTTAACCATTTAAAAGTATGGTTTTGGAAATTTAAGAAATTTAATCCAAGTTTTATACTTGAATGGTTTTAACTTATGTAAATTGTAATTAGTTTTCCGAAATGGAAACTGTTTGTTTTCAAATGATAAAAGCTTTCATATAAGAAATGAAATTCCAATTTAAGTTAAGGAATTTCAAGTTTGAATTGAAAAAATGGTTTTCCAAGTTATGAATGAATCTTTTTGAAAGCTATGAATTAAATCTTGATTTAAAGATTTAATGAGTTTATCCAATTGAAATGGAAATTGATTTGAAAATCTATGAACAGATCTTTGTGAAACTGGGTGAACTTTGTGAATGGAATCTTTTAGTTTAAAAGATTAAAATGGTGATTTGTTTAAACCATTTAAAAGAAAAGTTTTGGGCAATCAGTTGTGACTTAATCGAAATCTCAATATCCATATGTTTTCAAATATTGCGCTCACTATCCGGTTTAGCCGAGAGTGGACTTTGTGTCACATAACCCATTCCGAATAGTGATATGTCGTATATGGATAGCATTTGAAGACCGGTGTTGAAGACTGGGTGTTTGCGAGAACGATAGGATAACCTATCGATTGTCTTTGCACTGAGTTGCTTCGGTATAGAGATTTCCTAAGTGATGGGAAGTCCGATCGGGATTGTGAATACCCGAATTGCAAGGGCTTCTTCGGAAGTGCCTTCGGTTCTGTTCGAACCCGGAACAGACTTGTATGGTTACATGTCTGACATTACACTTTGAGATATAAAGATGATTTCTTTCAAATACATTTCTGTTGGTGGTGGAGAATTTATTCTCTTAGCTTAACACCCTTCTCTGAGACGTACGAGCTCAGAGGTTATGTAGTTGAAGGTTATCAGTGATATACTCCCAATTTGGTAGTGTGGCATGCTGAGTGTTGCTGTGTGATGATTATTTATTGATCATTTGTTGATCAAAACGTGGCTTTGTGAAAAAGCATAGCTTTGTGGACGAGACCTCATCGAACCTCATAAACCGGAAATGGTCGAAACAGGAATGATGCGGCAAGGTTATGAGGGTCGCTCCCTTTAGGGTATGTCATTTCCTTCTGGAAAAGGGTGGTATCAGGTATGGAGCCTTGGTATTTAACCTATGTGGTTGCTCCAATCTCATTTACTGTGTGATTATTGCTGTGTGATCGAGGTGCTTCGGATAAAGGTCCCAAAGGACCGGGGGGTGGCATATTCGTGTAGTAGTTACCAAGTGTAAGGGGTAACCCGACGTTGTGTTGGCAGAGAGCTAGTTAGTTCTCGGGACGTCCAGCCAGAGGCATACCCATGTGGCATAGGAAGTTCCTTAGCCTGACCATTTGTTGGAAAATCCAAAGAAACAATACGAGTCTTGTACGGTTTTAGTTGTATAACCTGCTATGGAATGTGGCGGTAACCTGTTTTTGATCATAGTAGCTATAGTAGGCAAACAATAATGGTTGTATGCTGGCTAAGATTAATATTATACTTTCAAAATGTTTCCTACACTATGCATAAGTAATATTATCATAAGAGTTTTATTTATGTAGTAAGCATGTTTGACTATCATAAGAAGAAATCTCCTCCAATTCTGCGATTGCATTGTGTGTGTGGCGGGAGGTCTTATGGTAGTTTCATTTTCCAAAAGCATTGTAGATTTCAATGTTTAAAATTCTCTTGTGTTTGTTTTAAAGATAAACTGTTTTGTTTGCTCATACCAGTCCCATGACTGACCTGGAGTTTATTGTTCCCTTCCTAAACTCTGGGTGCCCACAATTTTCCACACGGGCAGTCTAGAGTTGGGTTTTTCAGATAGTCAGGTTTAGTAGACTAGTTGGAGCTAGTTCAGTTCAACGGAGATCAAGACTGACGTTGCTTATCTTGGTGCAACGTGATGGTGGTTCGAACTGATGTTGATGTTGTTGGAGTCATTCTCTTTTGTAGATCATTTGGAGTGATCTCTTCCATTATTGTTATTTCCGCTGTAGAATTGTATCATATCTCTGATATTGTTGTATCATATTGATATCATTGTTGTATATCATTCTGGATATTGTATTCATTGGAGTTGTATATGATATCATCTATTTCTTTATTCCGCCGTGTTGTTATACTTACTGTGTTATAAGCTCCGGGATGCTGGATTCGGCGTTTGAATCTACGGCATTTGAGTACAAGTGAAGTGCGGGTGCCGATTTTCGAAGGCCGAGTTTTTGGACTCTTACAACAACAGGTTTGACTATACCAAATGCAACCAGACTTGAATCAAGTATCTAGATAATAGGGTTTAGATAAATAAATTTGCAGTGATGCCTACAAGTACCAAGCATGCATATGAACTACTACACAAAACAATACAAGTTTCTACTTGAAAATCAAATGCCCAAATAGGATTACGGGCTATGTCTTCAAGCTTTTGCATGGACTTATATCAATTATAAGTCATGGTCAAGCCTTACTGGTTAGCCAAGACTAGATTCAACCCATCCACTTAACAAATTTAGTACATACTTTTTCAAAAACAACTACATCTTTATAATTAAAATTAATTAAACATTGCAGAATGTATGTCCACATATCATAGTATATGGCATAATTTCCTTCATCATATTCCACCAGAGAACATCAAAATAAGTTGCTTAAATCAGTAACTCATAAACACACATATAATACTTAACTTTTTACATGTTATTTTCAAGTGAACAGAGCAAGCATCAATGCTGAGAAATACTTAAGATAAAAGAAAGTTTGCCTAGATTATTTATTACAAATTATACTGGTATTTCCTTAAGCATTTTAGATTCATCAAGATCTTCAAATATCCATGCAAGCAAGCTACTCATGCATCTTTCCCTGCATCAATACTATGAGCTGCCTCAATAAAATGAGACACCCCAAATATTGCAAAGGCAACAAATAGGGTCAGAAATAAATTCTGGTGTGAGTGAAATCAAGTGTAACGACCTGTATTTTTAACACTTTAAAAATACGAATTAAAATAAAAATTTTGGATAAAAATCCGAAGGAAATAAAATTTTGTGTTGTTAAATGTGAATTACAAGTTAAAATGCAAAACTGAATTCTGAAATAACTTATTTGTAAATTAAATATGGATGTTAACCTGTATTGAATGTAAGTAATGAATTGAGTTTGATTGTAAACCAAATTGGTTATGATTGTAAACAAAGAATAAATAAAACGGTAGATTTAATAGTGGAAGTTTATGTTATTGAAACTAATATAAATAAATGTAACTTAATATTACAGTTGATTGAAATCAAATAATAACCGAAACTGTAATTTGATAAAGATGTTAACTGGTAATTAAACGTAAGTAAAGATTTAAATTTGAATGTAACAAGAAATTGAATTGAATTGAATTTGATTGTAAACAACGAAATAAATAAAATGTACATTTAATATTGAAGTTATAATATGGAAATCAATGTAAATGAATGTAATTTAATATTACTGTGAATTTAAATAAGATGATAGCTGAAGAAAATGAAAGTAAATGAATTATAAACTATTGATAATAATGTATAAGTAAATGGTTGATGCAATAATGAAAGTGTAAATCGAAATAAAAGAATTCAATTGGAATTAAATAACTTGAATTTGAATTACAATATAATTGAACGCTGAATCTAATGTAATCTTTTATACTGGATTTATAATGGAAAACTGCATTGTAAAAGATTGTTAATTACTGTGAAATTAAAAATAAAATTTGTGAACAATTGAAATTTGATTTAAAAGTTAATAATTTAAAATTGGGAATTTTATATTGAAATTAAACAGTAAAAATAGCCATTTTTACAACTCTCTCGGATTTCGACGAAACTAGTTTCATCGGATCCGTAACAGTGAATTATTGTAAGGTTTCAATTTTCGTAGCAATCGGACTTGTCGTTTGATCGTACGGACTCGAAACGCCTTGAAATAAATGCAATTATAATCAATTAAAATCAATTTGAAATTTTGATTTTAGCATAACTTCTTCATACGATGGAATTTGGACTTGAAACTTTTTCCATTGCGTTGAAAATATTTTAAAACACCTATTTTGATATATGGGTTTACCCAATTCCATTCCGGAGTCAGAACGGGCTTTTCGGGCCATAGTTTGTTCCGCACGTTCATCTATCCAGTCTATCTACTCTATCTCTAACATACCTATATAAACACAGTTATAAACCCTAGCCTCCCTAATCTTCATTTGTCTGTACGTACAATTCATCTTCTTCTTAGCTTCTCATTCCAATGGCAGACAAAACCTAATTCCAAAATCAAAAAAAAAAAATCGAGATTTACGCGCTTCGGGTCGCGCTTGGGGTTTCAGGAGGAAAAACCCTGGAGCTACTTCGAGTCGGGAAGAAAACTACTCGGGTCATCGGGTCGATTTTTCAAAAAACTCCAAGCAGGTATCGGGTATTTGAGGCGGGAACTCGAAGTCGACTCAGCACCAGAATTTTCCAATCTTCAAATTTTCATAACTTTTGCATACGGACTCGGATTTGGGCGAGGTTTCTTCTGTTAGGATCGTATCGAAATTCCGGACACTTTGACGCTGGTTTGGATGGATTTGGAGACTGTCAAATTTTTGGGTTTAAATTGAATTTAAATTCAATTTAAATTCAAAAGGTGAGTGTTTTATAACGCTCACAACGTACTGAATATCTTTATGGTAGTTAAATTTGAAATTATGAAGTGATATGGATTTATTTGTCATTGTTTGATAAAAATTTAATTGTCATATAGATTGTCATTTGAATTCACCGTTGAAAATTAAATTGACAGTCAAATTTAAAGTTAAATTTTAATTGCGATCAAATTTCCTGATATTGATAATTATGAAGTTGTTGTGAATGTTATTGGCTTTATGGTTGATTGGTTGTGATGGATGCTATTGGTCGATATTTGTAACGACCCAGAATTTTAGATAATTAAAATTCGAATATTTAATTGATTTTAAATATTAATAAGTGGAATTAAGAAGTCAAATGATTTATTTTTCGAATATTGGATTTAATTTGACAATTAAATCGATATTTAATTGTTTGAAATTCCAGACTTACTTGAAATCTGGATTAAATATGACTGAAAATGATTTGTAAAGTTTTATTTAATCATACTGGAGTTATAGAAAGGTTATAGAACTTTCAGAATTGAATTTGAAGTTAAATTGTGAAAATCGAATATTTTAATATTTAATTATCGAATGAAAAATAGTCAATTTTCGAACAGTCTCAGAATTGGACGAGACCAGTTCCATTGGATCCGTAATAGTTAGTTATTATCGGATTTCAATTTTCGTATCCATCGGAGTTGTCGTTTGACCGTGGCAACTCGAAACGCATCGATATTATTTTAATTTAAATCGTCGAGTTAAAAATAGTCATTTTTCAAACGATCTCGGATTTCGACGAAACTAGTTTCATCGGATCCGTAATGTGAAATTATTGCATGGTTTCAAATTTCATAATTTTTGGATTTACCGTTTGTCCGGGGCAAGCCAAAACACCTCGAAATCGATTTAAATCGGTTTAATTTAAATTGATCGTTTAATTCCATAACTCGCACAGATGACCGAATTAGCTTTCGAAACACATTCCATTGTGTCTGGAACGCGGGGTAAACCCTAGAAACGCCAGTCACTGCGCGTAAATCGGAGTTCGGAAATTTTTCGGTGAATAGTGTTTTCGTCAATTTTCTATATAAGGACTTCATATTCACAAATTGCAAAGGGAAACGAGCCTAGGGTTTCTAAATGCTTCAGCCGCCATTTTCAAAATCAAAGGCCAGAAATTAGTTTCATTCATCCCTCGATTTCTCTCAATCCACAAGAAATTACGCGAAGTGTTCAACACGAAAATCGTAGAGCTTCGCGGTGCCTTTCGATCCATACGGTTATGATGTGGTTAAACGCGAGGTAGAGGTGGCTTTATGGCCGTGTACGTGTGCCGTTCGTCCTCGGGCTGCGTGCAAGGGAGGTGGCCGAGTGGGGCCGCACTTAGTGTGGTGGTAGAGCTCGCGACGAGCTTCCGTGTGGTGGTAGTATGATGGAGTTTTGTTGAGCGAGGAGGTGGCGGCAAGGAACCCTAGTCGAACGACTTATGGGTTGTCTTCGTTCGTGAAGACCTGGAGAAAAACGAAGGTGAGGAAGAAGCATCAGAGAACGGCCCAGATTTGCATAAACGAGATCTAACGGCCAGATTCATTTAGGTTGAAAATTTAAAAAGAAATTGTAATTATTTATTTTATTTTATTTGTATAAACTTTAAAATAGTGTATCTTGTTCATACGTGATCAGAAATTGACGAAACAAAATGCGTTGGAATCGTCTCGACGTGTACTTCACGATGCAACTGGATTTAAGTCGTTTGGAGCTAGTTTGAATTTCGGGTAAAATTAAACGCGCGTTTAATTTTATTCGAAACAAACGCCGAAATCAGAATGAAAATCACGGTGAGATCTTCTCACTCAAATCGAATGTGGAATTTTTGCAGTTATTATTGATTGATATGATTGCTATATTGGATGTGATATTAGATATTATAGGATATATCTATATATATAGCAGTATATACATATTGGCATATGTATATATTGGATTGATTGATTTCCCGCCTCGTATAGCGGATGAGACCCTATTGCGCCGTTAGTAAGCGGATTTTTATAAAACCCATATACCGCGATAATTCCGTACTGGAGCGGAATTGGTATTGTGCTAACATCTGTGGATGCAGGGAAACAGGTTGGAGGGATCCAACTGGATTCCTCACCGTATTGATTATTTACAGATATTCTGATATATTCTGTTATCATATTGATATATGATATTGACTGTTGTGATGGACTGATTGGTGTTGTTGCATCATCGGATTCAGTTTTGAAATGTAAAAATAACGACTTTTACTTTAAAAAGATTTTTAAAGTGATTTTTGAAAATATACGTTTTATGGAATTTTTGAATCGATTTATAAACGTAAAATTTTAAAGTTATAAAAGTTATAAATTTTTAGTGAAATATAACCGAAGTGTCATTTTTGAATAAAAGTTGATTTATTTATAAAATGGTTTAAGTTGGGATTTTTGAATAACTATAAACGATTTGTATAGAAAGATTTATAAAATTGATATTTTATAAATCAAAATATTGGACTTATAAAACGAATTTTTATAAGTGTTAAAAAGAAGTATAAAAAGATTTCATAAGTGAATGAAATTAATAGATTTATAACGTGAAGTTATAAAGTGAATAGATGTTGTAGAATAAACGATTTATAAGTAATTTACTTATAAATTAGATTTTTGCACTTAATTGGGATATAAATAGAAATTGCTAAATGAAATGATTTCATAAGTTGAAATTGTTATGAAGTATAAATGTGATTTATAAACGTTGTTTATAAATCTGAGATCACTTATTTTGATAAGTAATTTTAGAAGTTAATAAAAGGAGGATTTTATAAATCGAAGTTGTTAGAAAATATAAAGGTGAATTTATAAACGTTGTTTTATGAATTTGAAATCAATCAAATTTGATGAATGTAATATAGAAGTTATTAAGGAAATTTTATCCACGATCTTGGGTAATGGATAATCATTGAAATAAAAATGTATAAAAAATATTGAAATGTGGTTAGTGAAGTATATTCACGATTTTGGACAGTGAATATATTGTTAAGCAAAATGGATATTGTTTTGGGAAAGTGACATTGAAAATGAAGTTAATTGTTTTAAACGATGGTTTAAAAATGTATTGAATATCGAAATCATAGATTTCAACATTTATTGTTGAAATAGACGTTTTCGAGAAATAAGGAAATGGTGGACTATAACACTGTTGTTATAGTAAATGATCTCCGAAAGGAAATGTTTTTATGTAGTATTGGGATTTATATATCTATCTTAAATTCCGAATCCCTATACTAGTGATTTTGAGTTGTCGTAACGATGTTTTACGCAACATTCGTTTTGACTCAAATAAAATTTATGAAAGAGAATGATTTCCTTAAAGAATGAAAAGTATACTTAATTTGATTTAAGTATATTGAATATTTTCAAATGTTGAAAATAAATGATTTGTGAATTACTTATTCTTAAATAAGTATGGAAAGGCTTTTCCAATATGAAATGAACTGTTTTTGAGATTTTATCTTTTAAAGATAAAATTGAAATGTGGAAATTGATTTGAAATTGTCTTCGAACAATTATGTGTGGAAATTATATATATATATCTAGTAAAGATATTTTGGAAGATGAAATAATTTGAAAAATTATTTGGAATCTGATGATGTTGCGCATCTTTATTGATAGTTAAATAACCGACTATCAGTAATTACCTTGAGTAGGTATTTGTTGTGAATTGGATGAATTTGAATGCCACACTTATTTTTGAATAAGCGCTCACTATTCGGGTTAACCGGGAAAGGACCATGGGGTCGTATAACCCATTCCGAATATGTGATACGTCGTTATGAATTGCATTCGAAGACCGGTGTTGAAGACCGGATATTTTTGAAAACGGAAGGATTACCGTCGAGTTACTCTACATCGGCTGATCTCCGGTTTAGAGGTTTTATCATCCTTAGTGACGGGAAGTCCCGACGTGATTGAAAATTATCCGGATGTGCAAGGGCTTCGTGAGAAGTGCCTTCGGTTCTGTTCGATCCCGGAACAGACTTGTATGGATTGTGTGTCTGACGTTACAATTTGAGATGTAAAGCTGATTTCTTTCAAATACATTTCTGTTGGTGGCGGAGAATTTATTCTCTTAGCTTAACACCCTTCTCTGAGACGTACGAGCTCAGAGGTTATGTAGTTGAAATTTATCAGCGATACATCCCAATTTGGTAACGTGGCATACTGAGTGTTGCGGTAAAATGATCAGTGTTTGATCATTTGTGATATGATCATTTGTTTGATCTTATATCTTTGTGATCATAGGTTGATCATTTTGTTGGACCCGAAGCAGGGCTTTTTGAGAAAGCGTAGCTTTGTGGACGAGACTTCGTCGAGCCTCACACCCCGGAAATGGTCGAAACAGGAATGTTGCGGCAAGGTTATGAGGGTCGCGCCCTTTAGGGTATGTCATTTCCTTCTGGAAAGGGGTGGTATCATGGTATGGAGCCCAGATACTTACTCATGTGGATACACTTTCTTTATGATGTGTGATGTTGGATACCGAGCGCTCGGATAAAGGTCCCAAAGGACCGGGTGATGACATATTCGTGAGTTACCTGTTACAGGGGTAACCCGGCCTTGTTTGGCAGAGAGCAGTTTGTCTCTCGGGACGTCCAGCCAGAGGCGATCCTATTCGGCAGGAGGAAAGGAAGTTCCTTAGCCTGACCATTTGTTGGAAATCCATTCTTCCAATACGAACTTTGTACGGTTTTAGTTGTAGAACCTGCCATTTACGTACGGTGGTCACCACTGTTTAGATGGTAGCTATAGTAGGCATACGATACTGGTCGTATGCTGGCTAAGATTAATATTATACTTTCGAAATGTTTTCTACACTAGACATTAATAATAATAATCCAATGATTGGCGTAGTAAGCATCTTTGACTATCATAAGAAGAAATCTCCTCCAATTCTGCGTTTGCATTGTGTGTGTGGCGGGAGGTCTTATGGTAGTTTCATTTTCCAAAAGCATTTCGAATTGACTTTAAAATTATCCTGTTGTTTGAATTAAAGAATAACTGTTTTACGATCTCACACCAGTCACCATGACTGACTCGGAGTTTATTGTTTCCCTTCTAAACTCTGGGTGCCCACAAATTTTCCACACGGGCAGCCTAGAGTTATGTTATCAGGATATTCTGGATATTCTGGAGCTTTGGAAGCAAGCTGGATGGCGAGACGTAGTATTTGTATCTGATATATTTATTCCGCTGTGTATTCTGTATGAGGACAAGTTATACAACTGTCCATTGATGTGATGTATTGTATTGAGTTGTATATTGACTCTGATTGATGTATGTATAAAATGATATAGTTCTTTGTTTTAAAGATTATTCATTTATCTATTATATATTGTTCCGCGGCGATATGTGAGATTCTGATATTGTTTCTGTTCTGATGTTGTTCTTTTGTTTCTTCTTTCTCTTTTCTTCTATCTTTTCTTCTACTTCTTCTTTCTTTTAAAAAAACCCTAATGGTTCGGTTTTTCGTTCACCTTGAGTAAATAGATGGAGATTAGTGTCTATTCAAGGGGTACGGAAAAGCGGGTTATTACATTTGGTATCAGAGCATATGGTTAAGCGACAACCCTGCTCTGTTGGGTGTTACTCATTAGAGATAGAGTCAGTAGTACTCTAGAATGAGTTGAGTGTAATAATAGATACGAGCGCGTATTTGTTAGTGAATATAAAATTGTTTTATATTGTGATGATTGGTTTGTTGGGTGGTATATGGATTCTGGTCGGTATTGTCCGGACAACTCTATCGATAGGGATCTCTAAACACTTATACAGAACAATTCGGCACAGTATTGTTTTGAATAGGGTAAATGAAATAATTTTGCCCAAAACTATTTTTTGTATAGAAAAGAAATGTTTTTCTATAAAGTACTATAGTATATGGTTGCATGGATGTTAGGAAGTAATAATAGTGAATTATCATCACTGAAATTGAATAAGAAATTGGAATTATAACTCCAAAGTTAAGAAATGAATTCACATATAAATGAAATGCGAGGATGTAAATTATAAATGTGAATTGTAATTTAAAACAGGATTCCAGAGAAGTATTTGGAAATGTTTTGAGGAAGAATTTGAAAATTTTGGAGATTTGGAAAGTTTAAATCATTTTTGATTTGAAAATGGATTTCGAAGGTTTTGAAAAGTATTTTAGAAGGATGAAATCTCTAAACTCTTTTCGGTCGCTGGAAAATAACTTCGATGATGATCGCGACATCACCGGTGTTCATTTTCGGGTTTCCAAAAGAGAAATTGCTGCCAAATTGTTTTAAATGGAAGTTGTTTTGAAAAATTTGGATTTTGTTTTAGTAAATTCAAAGGATAATTTAAATTGTTTTCAAAATGGCTTTGAAATGACGGTAAGACTCTGGAATGCTATATAAAGATATTTATGAAATATAACTAAGTTGATAACTTATACAATTTGAATTTTGATCGAATAAATTTAACTTAAGGAATGAAGTTAAATCAAAGTAAGTATAAGTGAATCAATTAAATGAAGAGTGAAATTCTTTAAGTGAAACTTGATATTGAAATTATTCTAAGTGGATGATTGAACAAAAGAATAAAATTGGGATTCAAATTGAAAATGAAAGAATGTGAGAACGAATAAACAAATTTTGCAAATTTAAGTGCAAGAAAATGAAATTGAATGTTAAAGTTCATTTTGAATTTGAAAGTAAATAGAACTAGAATTGGAAATGAATGAGTAATTGAAACTAATCTAAAAATAATCAGTTATGAATGGAAAATAATTGATGAAATTCAATATTCAGAAGTAAACTGAATCTAAATTAGATTGAAAGTGTAAATTAAATTCAAATGAATGTGAACTGTAAATATTGAACGATAATGAATATGTAACTTCAACAGTGAAGTAAAGATGATATAAGCAGTTGATATTGAAAATTTTGTAATAAGATTTGCAAAATGGTTTGAATGTATAACTAGATATTATGGCTAGTAGGACGTACAGGTGTATAAAGGAATTGGAATTTGATTTCAAAGATAAAATTTGAATTGCTCGACAAAAGGTATGTATTTAAATTTCTATATGAGATTTGCTGATTTCTTGTCTAGCCGCTTGGTTTTTTCTTTTTCTTTTTGAAATCTGAGAGTCCGTAGGGACGTTTTGTAGTCGTACCGTTTTAGCCGCGCAAAGGAGACGCTGGCGAAATTTTTCGGAAATTTCGTGTGTTAGAAAATTTTTGAGAAATTTTGAAAGTTTAAAATTTGAATTTAAACTCGAATTTGAATTGAGGAGTTAAACAATGTTGTTTAAAACTTATAATTGAAGTTGGAAAACGAGTTGAATGATAACGAATCTTTAGTAGAAAGATTTGTTTTGATAAATTGATAAAACTTTTGGATTGTGAAAAATAGTAGACGAATTAAGGACTTTTTTTCCTAACTGGTAATTTCGAGGACGAAATTCTTTTAAGGAGGGAAGTCTGTAACGACCCAGAATTTTAGATAATTAAAATTCGAATATTTAATTGATTTTAAATATTAATAAGTGGAATTAAGAAGTCAAATGATTTATTTTTCGAATATTGGATTTAATTTGACAATTAAATCGATATTTAATTGTTTGAAATTCCAGACTTACTTGAAATCTGGATTAAATATGACTGAAAATGATTTGTAAAGTTTTATTTAATCATACTGGAGTTATAGAAAGGTTATAGAACTTTCAGAATTGAATTTGAAGTTAAATTGTGAAAATCGAATATTTTAATATTTAATTATCGACTGAAAAATAGTCAATTTTCGAACAGTCTCAGAATTGGACGAGACCAGTTCCATTGGATCCGTAATAGTTAGTTATTATCGGATTTCAATTTTCGTATCCATCGGAGTTGTCGTTTGACCGTGGCAACTCGAAACGCATCGATATTATTTTAATTTAAATCGTCGAGTTAAAAATAGTCATTTTTCAAACGATCTCGGATTTCGACGAAACTAGTTTCATCGGATCCGTAATGTGAAATTATTGCATGGTTTCAAATTTCATAATTTTTGGATTTACCGTTTGTCCGGGGCAAGCCAAAACACCTCGAAATCGATTTAAATCGGTTTAATTTAAATTGATCGTTTAATTCCATAACTCGCACAGATGACCGAATTAGCTTTCGAAACACATTCCATTGTGTCTGGAACGCGGGGTAAACCCTAGAAACGCCAGTCACTGCGCGTAAATCGGAGTTCGAAAATTTTTCGGTGAATAGTGTTTTCGTCAATTTTCTATATAAGGACTTCATATTCACAAATTGCAAAGGGAAACGAGCCTAGGGTTTCTAAATGCTTCAGCCGCCATTTTCAAAATCAAAGGCCAGAAATTAGTTTCATTCATCCCTCGATTTCTCTCAATCCACAAGAAATTACGCGAAGTGTTCAACACGAAAATCGTAGAGCTTCGCGGTGCCTTTCGATCCATACGGTTATGATGTGGTTAAACGCGAGGTAGAGGTGGCTTTATGGCCGTGTACGTGTGCCGTTCGTCCTCGGGCTGCGTGCAAGGGAGGTGGCCGAGTGGGGCCGCACTTAGTGTGGTGGTAGAGCTCGCGACGAGCTTCCGTGTGGTGGTAGTATGATGGAGTTTTGTTGAGCGAGGAGGTGGCGGCAAGGAACCCTAGTCGAACGACTTATGGGTTGTCTTCGTTCGTGAAGACCTGGAGAAAAACGAAGGTGAGGAAGAAGCATCAGAGAACGGCCCAGATTTGCATAAACGAGATCTAACGGCCAGATTCATTTAGGTTGAAAATTTAAAAAGAAATTGTAATTATTTATTTTATTTTATTTGTATAAACTTTAAAATAGTGTATCTTGTTCATACGTGATCAGAAATTGACGAAACAAAATGCGTTGGAATCGTCTCGACGTGTACTTCACGATGCAACTGGATTTAAGTCGTTTGGAGCTAGTTTGAATTTCGGGTAAAATTAAACGCGCGTTTAATTTTATTCGAAACAAACGCCGAAATCAGAATGAAAATCACGGTGAGATCTTCTCACTCAAATCGAATGTGGAATTTTTGCAGTTATTATTGATTGATATGATTGCTATATTGGATGTGATATTAGATATTATAGGATATATCTATATATATAGCAGTATATACATATTGGCATATGTATATATTGGATTGATTGATTTCCCGCCTCGTATAGCGGATGAGACCCTATTGCGCCGTTAGTAAGCGGATTTTTATAAAACCCATATACCGCGATAATTCCGTACTGGAGCGGAATTGGTATTGTGCTAACATCTGTGGATGCAGGGAAACAGGTTGGAGGGATCCAACTGGATTCCTCACCGTATTGATTATTTACAGATATTCTGATATATTCTGTTATCATATTGATATATGATATTGACTGTTGTGATGGACTGATTGGTGTTGTTGCATCATCGGATTCAGTTTTGAAATGTAAAAATAACGACTTTTACTTTAAAAAGATTTTTAAAGTGATTTTTGAAAATATACGTTTTATGGAATTTTTGAATCGATTTATAAACGTAAAATTTTAAAGTTATAAAAGTTATAAATTTTTAGTGAAATATAACCGAAGTGTCATTTTTGAATAAAAGTTGATTTATTTATAAAATGGTTTAAGTTGGGATTTTTGAATAACTATAAACGATTTGTATAGAAAGATTTATAAAATTGATATTTTATAAATCAAAATATTGGACTTATAAAACGAATTTTTATAAGTGTTAAAAAGAAGTATAAAAAGATTTCATAAGTGAATGAAATTAATAGATTTATAACGTGAAGTTATAAAGTGAATAGATGTTGTAGAATAAACGATTTATAAGTAATTTACTTATAAATTAGATTTTTGCACTTAATTGGGATATAAATAGAAATTGCTAAATGAAATGATTTCATAAGTTGAAATTGTTATGAAGTATAAATGTGATTTATAAACGTTGTTTATAAATCTGAGATCACTTATTTTGATAAGTAATTTTAGAAGTTAATAAAAGGAGGATTTTATAAATCGAAGTTGTTAGAAAATATAAAGGTGAATTTATAAACGTTGTTTTATGAATTTGAAATCAATCAAATTTGATGAATGTAATATAGAAGTTATTAAGGAAATTTTATCCACGATCTTGGGTAATGGATAATCATTGAAATAAAAATGTATAGAAAATATTGAAATGTGGTTAGTGAAGTATATTCACGATTTTGGACAGTGAATATATTGTTAAGCAAAATGGATATTGTTTTGGGAAAGTGACATTGAAAATGAAGTTAATTGTTTTAAACGATGGTTTAAAAATGTATTGAATATCGAAATCATAGATTTCAACATTTATTGTTGAAATAGACGTTTTCGAGAAATAAGGAAATGGTGGACTATAACACTGTTGTTATAGTAAATGATCTCCGAAAGGAAATGTTTTTATGTAGTATTGGGATTTATATATCTATCTTAAATTCCGAATCCCTATACTAGTGATTTTGAGTTGTCGTAACGATGTTTTACGCAACATTCGTTTTGACTCAAATAAAATTTATGAAAGAGAATGATTTCCTTAAAGAATGAAAAGTATACTTAATTTGATTTAAGTATATTGAATATT
Organism: Allium fistulosum; assembly: GCA_030737815.1. Classification (NCBI taxonomy): domain Eukaryota; kingdom Viridiplantae; phylum Streptophyta; class Magnoliopsida; order Asparagales; family Amaryllidaceae; genus Allium; species Allium fistulosum. The sequence goes on along the minus strand of CM060908.1, from coordinate 529,433,029 downwards.
TTCAAATGTTGAAAATAAATGATTTGTGAATTACTTATTCTTAAATAAGTATGGAAAGGCTTTTCCAATATGAAATGAACTGTTTTTGAGATTTTATCTTTTAAAGATAAAATTGAAATGTGGAAATTGATTTGAAATTGTCTTCGAACAATTATGTGTGGAAATTATATATATATATCTAGTAAAGATATTTTGGAAGATGAAATAATTTGAAAAATTATTTGGAATCTGATGATGTTGCGCATCTTTATTGATAGTTAAATAACCGACTATCAGTAATTACCTTGAGTAGGTATTTGTTGTGAATTGGATGAATTTGAATGCCACACTTATTTTTGAATAAGCGCTCACTATTCGGGTTAACCGGGAAAGGACCATGGGGTCGTATAACCCATTCCGAATATGTGATACGTCGTTATGAATTGCATTCGAAGACCGGTGTTGAAGACCGGATATTTTTGAAAACGGAAGGATTACCGTCGAGTTACTCTACATCGGCTGATCTCCGGTTTAGAGGTTTTATCATCCTTAGTGACGGGAAGTCCCGACGTGATTGAAAATTATCCGGATGTGCAAGGGCTTCGTGAGAAGTGCCTTCGGTTCTGTTCGATCCCGGAACAGACTTGTATGGATTGTGTGTCTGACGTTACAATTTGAGATGTAAAGCTGATTTCTTTCAAATACATTTCTGTTGGTGGCGGAGAATTTATTCTCTTAGCTTAACACCCTTCTCTGAGACGTACGAGCTCAGAGGTTATGTAGTTGAAATTTATCAGCGATACATCCCAATTTGGTAACGTGGCATACTGAGTGTTGCGGTAAAATGATCAGTGTTTGATCATTTGTGATATGATCATTTGTTTGATCTTATATCTTTGTGATCATAGGTTGATCATTTTGTTGGACCCGAAGCAGGGCTTTTTGAGAAAGCGTAGCTTTGTGGACGAGACTTCGTCGAGCCTCACACCCCGGAAATGGTCGAAACAGGAATGTTGCGGCAAGGTTATGAGGGTCGCGCCCTTTAGGGTATGTCATTTCCTTCTGGAAAGGGGTGGTATCATGGTATGGAGCCCAGATACTTACTCATGTGGATACACTTTCTTTATGATGTGTGATGTTGGATACCGAGCGCTCGGATAAAGGTCCCAAAGGACCGGGTGATGACATATTCGTGAGTTACCTGTTACAGGGGTAACCCGGCCTTGTTTGGCAGAGAGCAGTTTGTCTCTCGGGACGTCCAGCCAGAGGCGATCCTATTCGGCAGGAGGAAAGGAAGTTCCTTAGCCTGACCATTTGTTGGAAATCCATTCTTCCAATACGAACTTTGTACGGTTTTAGTTGTAGAACCTGCCATTTACGTACGGTGGTCACCACTGTTTAGATGGTAGCTATAGTAGGCATACGATACTGGTCGTATGCTGGCTAAGATTAATATTATACTTTCGAAATGTTTTCTACACTAGACATTAATAATAATAATCCAATGATTGGCGTAGTAAGCATCTTTGACTATCATAAGAAGAAATCTCCTCCAATTCTGCGTTTGCATTGTGTGTGTGGCGGGAGGTCTTATGGTAGTTTCATTTTCCAAAAGCATTTCGAATTGACTTTAAAATTATCCTGTTGTTTGAATTAAAGAATAACTGTTTTACGATCTCACACCAGTCACCATGACTGACTCGGAGTTTATTGTTTCCCTTCTAAACTCTGGGTGCCCACAAATTTTCCACACGGGCAGCCTAGAGTTATGTTATCAGGATATTCTGGATATTCTGGAGCTTTGGAAGCAAGCTGGATGGCGAGACGTAGTATTTGTATCTGATATATTTATTCCGCTGTGTATTCTGTATGAGGACAAGTTATACAACTGTCCATTGATGTGATGTATTGTATTGAGTTGTATATTGACTCTGATTGATGTATGTATAAAATGATATAGTTCTTTGTTTTAAAGATTATTCATTTATCTATTATATATTGTTCCGCGGCGATATGTGAGATTCTGATATTGTTTCTGTTCTGATGTTGTTCTTTTGTTTCTTCTTTCTCTTTTCTTCTATCTTTTCTTCTACTTCTTCTTTCTTTTAAAAAAACCCTAATGGTTCGGTTTTTCGTTCACCTTGAGTAAATAGATGGAGATTAGTGTCTATTCAAGGGGTACGGAAAAGCGGGTTATTACAATATTGGTTGTTTATTATATCATGCTATCATCATGTATATTGTTTATTGCATATAAACTGTAAACCGAATCATTTCGAATAAATTAAGAAATAGGTTGAAATGATATACCTATGACATCTATTTGGATTGAAATGATATATGTTCATCCTTGAAATTAAATTTGAAATAATTATCCACTTGGCCATAGGTTAGAAAATTTTATACGGACACCGGGTTGGTTAAATTAAATGATTTTAAAAGTTGTTTTGAAATTATTTAAATGAATTGATTTTAAGAATAAAATCGAATTTATGGAAATTGAATTATTTTGAATTGAAGCTCAAGATGTTGGAATTTAAACTTGGTAAATGAAATTGTTTAATTATTCGAAGTTTAGATTTTTAAGAATTTTTTTGAAATACAGCCTAAATTTTCGAAAGTTGATTTGTTTTAAAAGATTGGACTTTTAATCGAACTCTGAATATTTCTAAGAAAAGTTTTATGAAATGATATTTCAAGTTTGAGTTTGGAATTGAAAATTTATTTAAAATTGAGATTTAATTAATTTGGAATTTAATTGAAATTCAAAGAAATTTGTGAATTGGACTAAATTGAAACTATTGAATTATATAATAATTAAATAAGGTTAAATTATTTAATGATTAAATTGAATTGAAATTCTTTAATAAGAAAATTTTGAACTTTTGAATAAGTGAATTTTTACTTCATAAATAATTGAAATTGAGTTTCTTTATTAATTAAGTTTTGGAAAATTATTTAAGAAAGTAAATAAGTGAAATTGAATTTTTTTAACAAGAATTGAAAATGTGATATTTTTGGAATTAATGTAAGACTTGTATTTGGAATAATTGATTTGACGAATTTAATTTAATTCAAAATTGTAAGTTTTGATTTAATGAAGTTGAACTTAAAAAGGTAGTGTAATGTATTTGAAATTTAATAGAAATTGTTTTGAATGATAAAGTACCTTAACGGATATTAAATGAAATCGATAAATGAATTTAAATTGATTTGAATGTTGAAGTAAATTAATTTAAATGATTTCGGAATGAAACTTATATACGAACTTGAATCAATATTTGAATTGTTTAAATTGAAATTGAAATTGAATTATAAGATTTTGAAATTTTGATTTGGAAGTTTTGAAACGTAAATTGTGGAAATTGATTTAGAAAGACAAATGAAATGTTGATTTATAAATTTTAATTGAGATTGTAATTGATTTGGTTTTGAAATAAATAAACGACCAATCGGTGAAATAATTTCGAAGTTATTAAAGAGACCGGAATCGGTTATGGATATACTCTCTATCTAAACCGAAAACCACTTTAATAACTATACGCGGAGTGATGATCCAGAATGAAGTGGTTGGAATGATGTACGTGTTGACTGAAGAAAGAGAACGATAATGGATAGCCTTGACACTTGTGTCAAATTGGAAATGACTAAAACAGGAGCTGTGCCGGGCCAATGGAGGATTAGCTACCTCAAGTGGACACACTTCTTCGTAAACTATTCTTTTACTTTGTGATTGATTGGTGCGCACCCTTGATTTTGGGAGTGTTGTCTCACGGTGTTGCGGGCGCTGCGGCGTTGCGTTCTCACCAGTCCGGATCAGGCGAACGGTAGTATCACTACCTTGGGTATTGCCTCATGTGCCTTGTCATACTTGTATTCCATTTATGCGCGACCACTACGATTTTGATTTGTACCTTTAGTATATGGATTGCCCTCTGGTGACTTCCGGTTTTGGGGAAACTACGGTCTTGTATATGCTCTTGGGAATATAAACTGTGTTAAGGGTGGAATGGGCCATGGCTTAACGCTATTTTAATACTTTTACTTTAATGTAGACATATTATAATAGCGTATTGTACTACATAGTAGATAGTTTAACGGATCCTTGAGAGATGGAAAATCCCGTAACATCTCTTAAGTTATTGCACTCACGTTGACACTGGATAGGAGATGTCAAAACCCGTAAACATCTCTGACGCCGTCACACTCATATTTTCTTATTCGATTTGACTTACATGAGATATTTTAGTCCTGACTCGAGTGTTTTTCCTTTTCATTACGCTCGGGTCAGCCTGAGCATTTCAGATAAGGTTGAAGATCTATTCTGGAGGACGAAGACGGAGTTTGGTATTACATCATTTGTATTCTACTACCATATTATTTTTCCGCTGCATTATTGTATTATCTCTGATATGTATGTAACTCTGATTTATGATGTATAATAATAATCAAATTTATTTATTTAACAGCTTCATGAACTGTTATTTTATTATTATATCTTGTTCCTTCCGCTGCGAGATTCTGAGTTTGTTTTTGTTCTTTCTTTTCCTTTCTTTTCTTATTTAACCCATTAACCATCCGCCCTTTTTAATGGTTTAGAATCGGCAGGTGTGTTTGATTTGTCGATTTAAACTGTCCAAAAAGGCGGGTCGTTATAGTTGGTATCAGAGCTTTGGTTTAGATTACCTTGGCTCTAGTGGGGAATAACTCATTGAAATAGGGTTAAACCTTATGAATGAGTTCGAGTGTATATGAGAGAGCGTATTTGTAATTTTGATATAAAAATGATTTTATATTGTGTTAAATTGTTCCGTTGAGTATTTATGAATTCTGGTTGGTACTTGGGACGCCAAGGCATCGATATGAATTTCTAAACACTCGAATAGGACAGATTGACATAATATTGTTTTGGACTATATTTTTATATAAAAGAACTATCTTGAAAATTTATAAATTTTGATTGTATTGGTTGTTAGGAGATGATAATATTAGATTATCATCGTTTATTGTTGATTAGTCAATATTTCTAACTATTGACTATTGGACGATTTTAAGAAATGAAACTTGTAAATATGATTGACAATGAATATAAATGGTAAATAAAATAAAATAAAAATGAATTTAAATTAAGATGGAGAATTTAAATTCCGGTGTTTTGAAAATTTATTAACAAAAATTCGAAATGTATAATATAAGTATTATATGATAGTGTATTCGATTAGAAATTGTTTTCAAAGGATTTTCAAATGATGTAAGTGTTATACTCCCCTCTTGACACTAGAGAATGATTTCGGTGATGAGTGCACGCATCATCGACGTTTATTTTCGAGAGTCCAAGTGGGGGAGATCACTTAATAGTTTTTCTAAACCCTGTTTTGATTAAAAAAATTGAATTTTATTTTGTATTCTCTATAGTATGATTTGATATATAAATTATATAAGTATATATTATTTCAAAACTTGATTTGAAATGAAACCGGGATTGGAATTCTTGAGTTCTTTAATAATTAATGATTTTTTCTTTAATGGTTGAAATGAATTAATACTTGAATCATTACGGAACTTCTGAATTGCGAAATAAGAAATGAACCTAAGAGCTAAGTGAAATATCAATTGAAGTAGAAATCCTTAGAATTAGGAAATTATGAATTTAAAATAAAATTGAAACTGTAAAACTCGCATAGTATTAAATTTCATTCTATAGCATAGATATAACTTACCAAATCATTTAAGAAGTTCAAAAATGTTATATGAATTGTTAATTGGATAATATACAAGTATAGGTTTGAAAAATGAAATATGCATTTAATTAATGGTTTGCAAATATAAATAAAATTGTTAGTAAATAATTGGAATTTAAATTAACATAATGGTGATTCACCATTATGTTAATTTAAAATGGAAATACTATATGTGAATGTAAATGTGAAATTAAAAGTGAAATTTAAGTAATGACTTAAGAATTAATTAATTGAAAATTCAACTTTGAATGAAAAGAGGTTGTATGTTGTTTAACTACATTCTATTTGCATAACAAAAACTTACCAAATACTTAAAAAGTTTAAAATGCTAATAAGGATAAGTAGAGGAATAATATACCAGTGTGAGAGTGAATAATAAAATGTGAAAATCTATTGATAGTTGTAAATATAAAGGAAATTTAAGTTTTAAAATGAATTAAATTTAAAATTAATTAAATATAGAATTAGTAAATGGAAACTAATTAAATTTGAATAAAATTAAATGTCAATAAACTTGGAAGTGTATGAAATTAAAATTTTGACTTGGAAATGTATAATTGATTTATTATAGATTTGGATGGATGTTAATGTTTGATATGCATTGGTTGTTAGATGGATGATAATTGATTAAATAGAATTCATTAGTGTTAATGGAATTGAATAAACAGAATAATTTTTTTTAATAATTAAATTCAAATTTGAAGCAAAGTGGAATTAAATATAATTGAATTCAAATTAAATTGAAGCAAACTGACTTGAATTTAAATTATGAATGAAACAAACTTGAATAAATCGGAAACAAATCGAATGTAAACTTATTTCATGGATAAATAAGAAAATAAACGACTTTGGGTTTGTGATTGATCTTTAGAAATTTGAAGTTTGATGGTTTGTACTTTGAAATAATAAAAGCAAAATTTTGGAAAAAAAAATCCAAAATTGTCCAATATATGCTGAAACGGAAATAAGCATAACTTTTAAATGGATGGACGAAATTCAACGATATTAGACTTTTCGGAAAGCGTAGAAACTGTAGCACGACTTTTGTTTAGACTGTCTTGAGAAATGCCTTCATTTACTTAGTTAAAATTTTGAATCTTCTCGCTGGCCTGTGTAAAAGGGAAGCAAAATCAGTAGCATATACTCTTAGTATTTTTGCCATAACTTTTTACTGGTGTATCGGATTTTGATGATCATGCACTTTCTGGAAAGCTAAGAACTTAAGTTAAAACTTTTACTTTAAGTGTTTTGTGTTTTGCTGTCATTTAGAGGGTCGAAAACGTGACCAAATGTCGCTGACCTGCGCAATTCATTGCCAGGCTGAGGCGTTCCTATTTAGTAAAACGGTCGCAACTTTTGAACAGAAGGTCCGAATTCAATGATTTTGGACATTCCGGAAAGCCTGAAACGAATGCAACAACATTTTTTTAGATTCCATTGTCAAATTTTATCGTTTAGGTGACCAAAAACTGAGATTCGTTTGCTGTCCTGGAATTGGAATTTCAGTTTTGAAGCTAAACATGTTATATGTGTGTTGTTTATGATAAGTATATCGATCTATCTTTATATGCATGGTTCTAACTTGGTTATTGAGCATTTTAGTAGGTAGCAAAGAGGTTGCGCTTCGCTTGTGGAGCTCGCTTCTGCGCTTAATGCAAAATGTAAGTTAAAATGCTAATAAACGCTAAATAAAAGGTATGTTCTCGGATTACAGTTTATGTTGTGGTATATTATTGTGTTCCCCATGTTTTGGGATGCCTCATTCTTGTAATGAGATGTGTATCATGCAATTATTACCACTGTGAAATTTTTCGGTCCTAGCCGCGCAAAGGAGGTGCTGCCGAAATTTTTCAAAAATCTGGGAGTTAGAAAATTTTGAGATTTTAAAAAAATCCTATAACTAAATTTTGCAAATAAGTCGAATATTTTGAACGAATTATATCTAAATGATGGTTTTCCCTTCTCCGTTCCTTTTCGAGGACGAAAAGTTTTAAGTGGGGGAGAATGTAACGACCTGTATTTTTAACACTTTAAAAATACGAATTAAAATAAAAATTTTGGATAAAAATCCGAAGGAAATAAAATTTTGTGTTGTTAAATGTGAATTACAAGTTAAAATGCAAAACTGAATTCTGAAATAACTTATTTGTAAATTAAATATGGATGTTAACCTGTATTGAATGTAAGTAATGAATTGAGTTTGATTGTAAACCAAATTGGTTATGATTGTAAACAAAGAATAAATAAAACGGTAGATTTAATAGTGGAAGTTTATGTTATTGAAACTAATATAAATAAATGTAACTTAATATTACAGTTGATTGAAATCAAATAATAACCGAAACTGTAATTTGATAAAGATGTTAACTGGTAATTAAACGTAAGTAAAGATTTAAATTTGAATGTAACAAGAAATTGAATTGAATTGAATTTGATTGTAAACAACGAAATAAATAAAATGTACATTTAATATTGAAGTTATAATATGGAAATCAATGTAAATGAATGTAATTTAATATTACTGTGAATTTAAATAAGATGATAGCTGAAGAAAATGAAAGTAAATGAATTATAAACTATTGATAATAATGTATAAGTAAATGGTTGATGCAATAATGAAAGTGTAAATCGAAATAAAAGAATTCAATTGGAATTAAATAACTTGAATTTGAATTACAATATAATTGAACGCTGAATCTAATGTAATCTTTTATACTGGATTTATAATGGAAAACTGCATTGTAAAAGATTGTTAATTACTGTGAAATTAAAAATAAAATTTGTGAACAATTGAAATTTGATTTAAAAGTTAATAATTTAAAATTGGGAATTTTATATTGAAATTAAACAGTAAAAATAGCCATTTTTACAACTGTCTCGGATTTCGACGAAACTAGTTTCATCGGATCCGTAACAGTGAATTATTGTAAGGTTTCAATTTTCGTAGCAATCGGACTTGTCGTTTGATCGTACGGACTCGAAACGCCTTGAAATAAATGCAATTATAATCAATTAAAATCAATTTGAAATTTTGATTTTAGCATAACTTCTTCATACGATGGAATTTGGACTTGAAACTTTTTCCATTGCGTTGAAAATATTTTAAAACACCTATTTTGATATATGGGTTTACCCAATTCCGTTCCGGAGTCAGAACGGGCTTTTCGGGCCATAGTTTGTTCCGCACGTTCATCTATCCAGTCTATCTACTCTATCTCTAACATACCTATATAAACACAGTTATAAACCCTAGCCTCCCTAATCTTCATTTGTCTGTACGTACAATTCATCTTCTTCTTAGCTTCTCATTCCAATGGCAGACAAAACCTAATTCCAAAATCAAAAAAAAAATAATCGAGATTTACGCGCTTCGGGTCGCGCTTGGGGTTTCAGGAGGAAAAACCCTGGAGCTACTTCGAGTCGGGAAGAAAACTACTCGGGTCATCGGGTCGATTTTGCAAAAAACTCCAAGCAGGCATCGGGTATTTGAGGCGGGAACTCGAAGTCGACTCAGCACCAGAATTTTCCAATCTTCAAATTTTCATAACTTTTGCATACGGACTCGGATTTGGGCGAGGTTTCTTTTGTTAGGATCGTATCGAAATTCCGGACACTTTGACGCTGGTTTGGATGGATTTGGAGACTGTCAAATTTTTGGGTTTAAATTGAATTTAAATTCAATTTAAATTCAAAAGGTGAGTGTTTTATAACGCTCACAACGTACTGAATATCTTTATGGTAGTTAAATTTGAAATTATGAAGTGATATGGATTTATTTGTCATTGTTTGATAAAAATTTAATTGTCATATAGATTGTCATTTGAATTCACCGTTGAAAATTAAATTGACAGTCAAATTTAAAGTTAAATTTTAATTGCGATCAAATTTCCTGATATTGATAATTATGAAGTTGTTGTGAATGTTATTGGCTTTATGGTTGATTGGTTGTGATGGATGCTATTGGTCGATATTGGTTGTTTATTATATCATGCTATCATCATGTATATTGTTTATTGCATATAAACTGTAAACCGAATCATTTCGAATAAATTAAGAAATAGGTTGAAATGATATACCTATGACATCTATTTGGATTGAAATGATATATGTTCATCCTTGAAATTAAATTTGAAATAATTATCCACTTGGCCATAGGTTAGAAAATTTTATACGGACACCGGGTTGGTTAAATTAAATGATTTTAAAAGTTGTTTTGAAATTATTTAAATGAATTGATTTTAAGAATAAAATCGAATTTATGGAAATTGAATTATTTTGAATTGAAGCTCAAGATGTTGGAATTTAAACTTGGTAAATGAAATTGTTTAATTATTCGAAGTTTAGATTTTTAAGAATTTTTTTGAAATACAGCCTAAATTTTCGAAAGTTGATTTGTTTTAAAAGATTGGACTTTTAATCGAACTCTGAATATTTCTAAGAAAAGTTTTATGAAATGATATTTCAAGTTTGAGTTTGGAATTGAAAATTTATTTAAAATTGAGATTTAATTAATTTGGAATTTAATTGAAATTCAAAGAAATTTGTGAATTGGACTAAATTGAAACTATTGAATTATTTAATAATTAAATAAGGTTAAATTATTTAATGATTAAATTGAATTGAAATTTTTAATAAGAAAATTTTGAACTTTTGAATAAGTGAATTTTTACTTCATAAATAATTGAAATTGAGTTTCTTTATTAATTAAGTTTTGGAAAATTATTTAAGAAAGTAAATAAGTGAAATTGAATTTTTTTAACAAGAATTGAAAATGTGATATTTTTGGAATTAATGTAAGACTTGTAATTGGAAGAATTGATTTGACGAATTTAATTTAATTCAAAATTGTAAGTTTTGATTTAATGAAGTTGAACTTAAAAAGGTAGTGTAATGGATTTGAAATTTAATAGAAATTGTTTTGAATGATAAAGTACCTTAACGGATATTAAATGAAATCGATAAATGAATTTAAATTGATTTGAATGTTGAAGTAAATTAATTTAAATGATTTCGGAATGAAACTTATATACGAACTTGAATCAATATTTGAATTGTTTAAATTGAAATTGAAATTGAATTATAAGATTTTGAAATTTTGATTTGGAAGTTTTGAAACGTAAATTGTGGAAATTGATTTAGAAAGACAAATGAAATGTTGATTTATAAATTTTAATTGAGATTGTAATTGATTTGGTTTTGAAATAAATAAACGACCAATCGGTGAAATAATTTCGAAGTTATTAAAGAGACCGGAATCGGTTATGGATATACTCTCTATCTAAACCGAAAACCACTTTAATAACTATACGCGGAGTGATGATCCAGAATGAAGTGGTTGGAATGATGTACGTGTTGACTGAAGAAAGAGAACGATAATGGATAGCCTTGACACTTGTGTCAAATTGGAAATGACTAAAACAGGAGCTGTGCCGGGACAATGGAGGATTAGCTACCTCAAGTGGACACACTTCTTCGTAAACTATTCTTTTACTTTGTGATTGATTGGTGCGCACCCTTGATTTTGGGAGTGTTGTCTCACGATGTTGCGGGCGCTGCGGCGTTGCGTTCTCACCAGTCCGGATCAGGCGAACGGTAGTATCACTACCTTGGGTATTGCCTCATGTGCCTTGTCATACTTGTATTCCATTTATGCGCGACCACTACGATTTTGATTTGTACCTTTAGTATATGGATTGCCCTCTGGTGACTTCTGGTTTTGGGGAAACTACGGTCTTGTATATGCTCTTGGGAATATAAACTGTGTTAAGGGTGGAATGGGCCATGGCTTAACGCTATTTTAATACTTTTACTTTAATGTAGACATATTATAATAGCGTATTGTACTACATAGTAGATAGTTTAACGGATCCTTGAGAGATGGAAAATCCCGTAACATCTCTTAAGTTATTGCACTCACGTTGACACTGGATAGGAGATGTCAAAACCCGTAAACATCTCTGACGCCGTCACACTCATATTTTCTTATTCGATTTGACTTACATGAGATATTTTAGTCCTGACTCGAGTGTTTTGCCTTTTCATTACGCTCGGGTCAGCCTGAGCATTTCAGATAAGGTTGAAGATCTATTCTGGAGGACGAAGACGGAGTTTGGTATTACATCATTTGTATTCTACTACCATATTATTTTTCCGATGCATTATTGTATTATCTCTGATATGTATGTAACTCTGATTTATGATGTATAATAATAATCAAATTTATTTATTTAACAGCTTCATGAACTGTTATTTTATTATTATATCTTGTTCCTTCCGCTGCGAGATTCTGAGTTTGTTTTTGTTCTTTCTTTTCCTTTCTTTTCTTATTTAACCCATTAACCATCCGCCCTTTTTAATGGTTTAGAATCGGCATGTGTGTTTGATTTGTCGATTTAAACTGTCCAAAAAGGCGGGTCGTTACATCAAGGATTAAAAATAACTAGTAAATTCCTAAGGCTGTGAAGAGAGCTTATATGTTAGATGCTATTCAAATTCATATTAAAACCTGAGTATATGTATATTTAAGCTTATCTAACATACATACACCCAAGCATTCATCCATTCACTTCATTCAGTTGTACAGGTACAAGCTCCTATGGATTAACTCCCTAAGTTCCATAGCATAATTTCTCAATCTCACCTTTTTATTTTATTTGGTTTGAACTCTTGCCATTGAACACAAAGTGTGCATTGCAAAGGGGCTCAGTTCTGTTAACCCTTTACACAGAGGCCTATAGGACTTAAGCAAGTCATTCACATATTCATCATCCACCTGATGATAAATAGATCAAGGCACTACTCCTAAATTAGCTTGTAATTTAGAGACCATGATTATTTATTTTTTGAGGAATTTTTCTTTTTAATTCCAAAGATGCTTATGTTCTTTCCTTCATTACATAAGTCAAAAATTATTAAACTCACTCAAAGATTACATCCAGACATACAAAACATTCATGCAAAATTGCACATCTCATTTCAAAGTCATTTTTGCTTAATCATATTTTCTAAAACCTGCTTATATATTTATTTCTAGAAATTTTCCCATTGCTTGCATAAATCTGATGAAGTCATATGAAATACTGTATTTATTTTTACTGTGAACATAGGATATGGTTTTTGAGAAAAACCCATAAAAACATATTGGCTTATGATCTGAACAAATCAGCACATATATATAATATTGCTTTGTTCATATCAATTTTTAAATGAACTAGACATAAGCATGAACCTCATTATTCACGGTGCCTACTTCATTTTTCTATGATACCCTACTTCTCAGTAAATATTTAGCTCATTTTCTTATAAAACCTGGATTATAAAATCCATTTCTATGATCAGGGTATATGTTTGATTATTTATATTTCAAAGCAAAAATTGAAACAACCATAACAAATCAAAACAGATTAAAATCTCAATCAAAGGTTCAACCAAAATACCATCCATGATCAACATATATTCATTCAGAGAATAGAAATCAAACAGAAAAACATAATATGATTTTATATAAAATAATTTGGCTGCCCTTAACTTGGGTCTTAATGCCTTAAATCTCATGGGTGATTAATCACTCACCTTCCTTCCTCCTTTCCCCGAGAATGCTTAAGCTTGAAGACAGTGTGAGTTTTGCTTTTTTTTTAATATTTCTCTGTTTTCTCTCAGAAACAAACTACTGCTATCCTCTCATCTTTAAAACCTTTAGCTAGGGTTTAGTGGGGAGAAAAGCCCATTTTATCCTCATACAATTTAGAGAATTATGTATATATGTTTATGGCTAAATGTGTCATTTTCTTTTTGATTTCTATTTCAGGTAAAACAGTTGCCTTTCTTCTTTTCTGGGTACATGCCATTTGCATGTTTCTTATGCACATTATTTTCATGTGACTTAGCTTCATTGTGTATTTCCTTAAACCTGAATTGTTCACTCATATCTCTCTTTATAAATTTAATTCCAAGCTATTATTTCTAACCATTTGTTTTTCCCTAGGTTTATTTAAAAATGTATTTATGCATAAATAATACTATACTGGTTTTATGCATTTTAATTATCAGAAGAATTTATTTTATCACTCTATATTTCTCTGGCTACACATATATAATATTTATGAGATATGTGAATTTAAAATTCATTCATACTTAGTTATCTTCTTTTCATTTTTATTTATTTGAAAAACAATTATCCTCTTACTTATTTATTTCCACTCATCCTTGATATTTATTTTTCAAACTGTTTATCCTTTAAATATTTCCTATTAACTGATTTTCATTTTTTTTCAAAATTATTTTCATCTCAATAATTTGGGTCTTTACAATCCCTAAAGTGTTCCTAGCTCACTTTTGGTGTCAAAATTCATCAAATATTGATAACATTTTTGTATACAAGATCTAATTATCATTAATATCATATCTGCAAAAATTATCTTATTACATTATACATATAAGAGCAAAAAGTTAATATATTTCAATTAATGATTATAATCATTTACTTAGACATAAAATATATTGAATACTTATTTTTATGAGATAATTTTATGCAGCGATAAGCATGATGATATGCAGATCAGGCCTATGAATAATTATCAAATTTCAATGATCGTGTATACAAAATATTGCATTAGGTGAAAATTAGGGATGCAAAACGGCAGGCTATAAATCCGTCTATACGTACATACACACATACATATATATACATACATACTTACTTACTTATAATACGTATTTATGTGTATATGTGTATTGAGTGTGTGTACATGTGCACAAATGTGCGCACATGCTTGTGTAGTGGGATTTAGATCTTTTATATCTAATAGTTAAATTTAATCCTTTTCATACTTTTGTTATGAAAAGAACAATGGAGTAAAATGATATTTTATATTTAAGTATTTTTTGTTCATAAGACCGTCTATTGAAATTATTTGAATCATTCAAAATAATTAACCATTTAAAATCAACTTTATATGTATTTGTATAACTATCAATTACAAATTTAGTTTTGATGGAGTCAAGTGTTTCGAAGTATTTTAATTTTTCCATAGAAAACATGACTAACAAATAGAACAAAATTAGAAAATTCACTTCGATGTGTATCCCTTTTATATTAAAAGATGAAGAGGAAATAAAAGTGGTAATTAAATAGCGAATTTCTAAACCCTCCATACATACATACATACATACATACATACATACATGTGTTTGTGTATGTGTGCAGGCACGCGTGCATGGGTTTGTCGACAATGGATAAAGGTCCCCCATAGTATAATACCCTTAAAATTCACTTTTAGCTATTTCCTTTTCTTTTGTAAATTTGATGTCTATGTTATGTTGATCAACATCATAATTTTTTTTAACTTCAAAAATTACAACCTTTTAAAACTATATTTTATACAAATGGATGAAACAAATACTTTCACCAACTCACATTAACATATGATTCTGAAAGAGTTAAACATTTTGAAATAACCTAGATACTTGTTAAGTCAATCCACATGATAATGAAACCATATCTTCAAAAACTAAATGGCATCCAAGAAAATATAAACTCAAACAAATTGATGGGGGATTCTAAGAATTGTAGGCTTAAAAATGATGTTGGGATTTTAGAGGAATCAAAGAATAATGGACCTTCTTTATAAATATAAAAATATATGCATACATAAATTTGATAGAAAAGTCAAAGGAGAGACCATGATACTCTATATTATGGATCCCTTTAAGATCCCCTTCAAATTTTCCATAATAAAGTTTGAATTTTTTGACTCTTTCATAGCAACAAGCTAATATGTGCTATCAAAAATATTTTTTTACTCATTATTTTGAAATGAAATTCAAATGGGTTAAAAGTTTGAAATTATTCGAAATTTTAAAATAGATAAACTTGCTAAAAAACAAAATGTAATTTCAAACATTCACTTTATTTCGAATATTTTTTCACAAAAAAGAAAAAGTGGGAATATAATGAATTTATAGGGAAGGTACACGAAGGAGTCAAAATTTTCAAAATAAGTCAAAATCAAGGATGGATGATCTCGTAAACAAACATAGAATATCAACAAATTTTACCTCATTTCAAAGTTATCTAATTTTTTATGGATGGCCTTATTAATGAATACAAAATACCTACAAAAGTTCACCGTGTGTCAAAATTTTCATGCAGTAAAATATGCAGGAGGGATAGAAAGGGGCTTAAAAGAAAGATGATCTTGAAATATCTTTCTCTCACACACGCGCACATACTTATGTCGATGTTTGTTTGTGTTGTGCATGTATTTTTGTATACAAAACTTAATTTAGAGGATATAATGTTCAATCGTGGACTTTATTAATCCAAAATATCCAACTAAAACATCATAATAAAGATATGAAATAATACATTTTACGTCTCAAAGTGAAAGGAATGATATAATAAAATAGACCAAATAGTTCCTTATCTTTCTCAAAGTTCATCCTTTACAAAAGAAGGAGTTTAAACCATCCATAGAAAATTTGTTCTACTATAAATAGCTTTACTATTATATCGATTATTTGATTAATGCTTTGTGCTCTAGTTTTGTAAATCCTAAAATCATCTTTTGCGAATACAGTAGTCGATAAAGATGAGACTTGGAATTTGGTTTCATAGAGGTGAATGATTATGGAGTGGTTGTTGGAGAAGTGAAGCTTGGTTTGGAGAAGTTGTTGAAAGAGGAACATGAATCTCTAGTGGTCTTTGTTCCGTCAATGAGGTGTTAACTCGATGGGGTAGGGATTGAACTTAAGTTGGATGATCCAACATTATGTAGATTGCAATTGTGGTTTAGGAAAAGTGGATCAACCCTTTGATGATTATTGGTGGGTTGGAGAAGCCGAGGTGGAAAGGGGAGAGATGTTTTTAAAGGAGGAAGAAAATAAATTCACGAGAAATATCGAGCAACATAGTTCGTAGTAAATTTAGTCCACTTATTTTGCGTATAACTCCCCACAAACTTCATTTATTAGCCATGGAGGTGAGATTGTAAATTATGTTTCATTTTTGTTAAGTATAACAATTTTTTTTTGGCATATGTGACACAATCCTAGCGTATAATTAATAAAGACCAATTCTTTTTTTAGAAAAAGGAAAGTCAATTGTCTAGCACCACTTATAGAAATGCCTCACATGTATTTGAATATAAATTATATTTAAAGAGTTGTAATTGTTGAAAATTTGCATTCGAGATATTACAACCAGCATATAAGATTACTTATATAACAATGTAATGACAACAAACTAAAAGAAGAAAAATAAAACATCCTTTTTAAGTAAAATTCATTAATACATGCTTCCGTGTGCTTTGGTAAATCATAATAACTATAGTTTACAATTTTATACGACTACTGTTAATTATAAAAATTTGGAACATCATTATAACATCTTATCCTTCAGCATGCTAAAAAGATCATAATTTTGTAAATTTTATATATCTTTACAACTAAAGAAAGAGATTGATTTAGTGTCAATTATAAAAGTTTTCTAACAATCTAATGCATTTCTATATTCTATCGCATTTCTACCATACATACAGATATAATATACACAACTTACTAGTTAATATAAATGATCTTCTATATCTAATTATTCTTTTTGAGAAATGTTAATTGATATCCAAGGTGTTGAGCAATACCTTTAGATCAACTAACAAAAGTTTTACCATTAAACAAAAGTTTTACCATTAGACTATTGCTTATGGAACATAAATACACCCATCGATATAATAAAGAAAATCGCAAAGAATGACTAGTTTAAATTAGTAGTTAAGCTATAAGAAATTACAAGTTCAAGTCTCAACAATGGCAGTGGACACAATACAATTTTTGATTTACCCATAATATTTGTTGTATATTCAATTTTGTTTTTGTTTTTTTTTTGAAATAATTCATCAATCTAATAATCATCAAATCAACATTACCTTCATACTTGAAGGTCAAAGATGACATCTACTAAGTGTTAAATAGTGAAACAACAACATTGATTGTAAACAACGTCTAACTTAGCCAAGGGAACAACATCCAATATAATTGATGAAATTTAGCAGTCGTCTTTAATTATACTTATGTCGTAGACATCCCAACAAAACCACTATACTGAATAATTTTATGGGAGAAACTAATATCATCTCGAGTGGCCTACACCAGCGGTCTGATTGGTAAACTATTTTATATAATAATTAACAAAAAGAACGTGGAACATTGAATTTCACTCCTCCATTAAAATCGACATAAACATGTATCCTTTTCCTACAAGAAGAGAAACTGGTAAGTCTCTAATTTTATTTTTAATTATAAACACGGGGAAACCTGAATTTTACAATGTTGTCCTTCCTTATGTATTTTTTATACATTTAATTTAGTTTTTCCAAAAAAATTTAAGCATTATCAATACCAATTTCATAAGTGATTCCTTAAAATATATCATTTGATAGATAAATTTAATCAAACTCTATCAATGACTTTGAAACATATAATTACTCAAAACTATGACGCAAAAAAAATATTCCTCATTAACTGAATGGAAAAGACGACTAATTTGATTAGATCTTTATAAAAGTATTTGAAACTACTGAATTAGGCTCATATATTAATCTTGATTATTATTTTTTCAATATTCTGATTAAAATATCTTGTATATATCTCTTTCAGTATAATTGTTTATGTGAATATCCATCCAGTTTTTATTACTTGCTCGTTAAATTGTATATAATGGCCAAAGCACGTAGGTTCGTGCATGCCTAACAATGTTATAAAAGAGACTAACAAGAAGTAATATTTAAATTTCTAGTTACATTTTACATAATTTGTTTACTAATATTGGCTTACAATATCTACTTTATAAAAAGTAATCTTCACATTCGCGTCTATATGGTCCAAATCACCTAATCCAAATGTTTGATGT
The DNA here is from genome assembly GCA_030737815.1 of Allium fistulosum. Taxonomy (NCBI): domain Eukaryota; kingdom Viridiplantae; phylum Streptophyta; class Magnoliopsida; order Asparagales; family Amaryllidaceae; genus Allium; species Allium fistulosum. Next base: position 529,414,405 of record CM060908.1, on the reverse strand, counting down.
TTTTGTATACTTAATCAATAGGAACTTGCAAAATTTAACAAAGGTATCGTCGCATTATAGCATAATCGATTTTTCTACCAAATTTTGCAAGCTCTTTTTAATTTGTAATAGGCAACCTGCAAATGTGTCATTGACTACAACATTTATAATTACCTTTAGCAAATTCCCCAAATCCAACATTGTTCTGTTGGTTGTTTCCAACCAATTAAAATTTTAACACACTTTAATGAGTTTTCCTAGAAAGGGATATTAATTTCTTTCATGTCACAAGGACTCTTTAGAAAAGGAAGAACAAGAAAAGAACACTTCTGTGTCAAAATCTTCTTCGTTCAATTTGTACTTTGTTTAGTAGTTTCACATAAATTCTATAATAACCGAATGGTATGAAGATTTAGGACACATTAGACATAATAGAGAACTTCTTGCTTCTACCTGCAGTTTAGGCCCTGTTTGGCAAATATAGTATACTCCTTTGAAAAGGACTTACATATTACTTCTCTCAGAGGTAAATATTAAGTAATAAGTAATTCTCAATTGCTTATGAAATACATCAAAATTTTGATTCATAAATTAACATAAAAAAAAAATAGTTACTAAACACTTTTTACTAAAATTACTTAAAACAAGAAGTAGAAAAATAAGTTGTTCCAAACACCGTCTTATACAAATGACAAGGAGTTGGTAACAAAACATACTTTTCGCAAAACACTAATTTATATTTTAGTAACATATCAATTCTTAACTGAAGTTATTTTTCGCTGCCTACACTTGCATTCTGAACACATCAACAACAAACACCCTAACACCACATTGTTGCCCTTTGTCAACATTGTTGAGAACAGACACCATCTCATCAAATTCTTTGATCAAGACGTCATCTTTTTTCATAAAATACGGATTTACTACTCTCTTCTTCCTCCGCTCCTCCAAAAGTTGAGCATTCTTTTCAAGTGCATCAAGAATCATATCAATAACATGTTTGTTAGGAGCTTTATCCCAGTGAACGTAATATCTTTTGTAACAGTCAAAACAGTAACAATTTGGTTGTGGGTTATGGATTTTTTGCTTCTTTTTTCGTTTTGTTGACTTTGATATTTTGAAGTTGAGAAGATAAGCTAAAACTTCTTGCTCTAGAGGGGAGAGAGTGAGAGCCAAAGCAAAGAGAACAGTTGAAAGACAAGGAAAGTTTAAAGAAGACGATGAAATGAGAGAAGGTTGAATGCGTTCTGGATCTTTGACATTACGTGGTTTCCTCATGAATTTTGCTTTTATCCCTATTTTCGAAGGATGTGCGCATCTAAGCAAAGAGGATGCTGTCATCTTTGAAGTAACAGGAAATTTATTTTGGGAGGGTTCGCGCTTGGAATTTATGTGTTTGAATCTTGAATGCGTTACTAGAAAAATAAATTTTATTCAGGCAACCTGTTACAAATTTAATTGTGAAGTGACTTTCAACATTCTTAAATGAATTTTAACTACCCAAGGAAGACATTTAAAGTTTGACTACACTTAAGAAGAATAGATAACGTATTGTTAGCTGCAAATTCTTTAATTTTAAGAGTGAATTACTTCAACAAAGGTTATAAAAAGGTATTATTAATGGATATACTAAGGTGCATGTTAAGCATAATAGTTATATGCTAAAGAAAATAAAATTAAATTCAATACTAGTTTTATCCTTAGAAGATAAAAAATATGTGAAATTTGGAGAGTTACTCGGGTAATTTAACAACTTTAACCTATGTCCATAAAGCACATGTTAACATTTCCATTAGAAAGTTTCAATCACATTCAAGTAAGACACTAAAAACTGTAACAGCAAATTCATTACCTTTTAACTTCAACTTTAAATGAACTTTGGTTGATTCTTATTGTGTTGTCGTTTCCTATGTAAAATTGTTTTAGCTTAAACCATATTAATTTCAAATATTATTCTGATTTCTTTTCGATAATACGTCTAATTTGAAAATTTTACTGAATAAAACTAATAGTTATCATTTATGATGATATGTGATATTTTAGAATCATGTTTTACCTGTTATATGTGTTTCAAATGATATTGGATGAATTTTATTTATTGCATGTTTAACCATTGTAACGACTCGGATTTTTCGTCATTCAATTTTGAATATTTAAATAATTTTAAATATTGAAGTGGGAATATAAATTGATTTTTGAATATGAAGATTTCGGTTGGAAACGTTAAACGAATTTATAATCCAAATACTGTGATTATCGTAATACGAAATATAGGGCGAATAATTGAAATTTGAGCTGAATATAAATTGAAAGGATTTTTAAAGTGAATATAAATTCTATTTGAATTAGAATTTAGTTGATAAGTTTTTAAAAACGGAAATTTTAAGTGATTTCGTCAATTTTTGAAATCGTCGAATTAATCGACGCATTAAAATAAGCGATCCGGGGCACGGTCTTGGAATTCGACGAAACTTGTTCCATTGGATCCGTAATAATAAATTATTATCGGATTTCATATTTCGTAGCGTTTAAAGTTACCATTTGGTCGTGCGATATGAAAACGCCTAGAAATAATTTAATTTAATTTAATTTAAATAGTCGATTTAAAAAGCTATTTTCCATATATTATCGAGTTAGGCCTCAAAACTTGTCCCATTGCGTTCGGAATAGTGGTATAACATTATGAACGCCAGGCGGCACGCCTCGACAGGGGTTCGAAATTTCGAGATATGCTAAGTGTGATATTTTGAATATAAAAATATAATAAAATCAAATCGATTTGCCATTAGCCTTTTAAAACATTTCCATCAGCCACCCTAGTATTTGATTCGAGCCGACCTACTTCCCTTCTTGTGTAAAATCGTGTCTTCCCTCAGCACAAATGAAATCGATAACAAAAATATAATCGAACTCGGTTCGAATAAAAAAAAAGAAGAGAGCTCGCTTGGTCGCCCTGGAATGGAGATTAATGTCGCACTTAGGGCGGGGAGTTAAGGGGTGATGCCGGAGGCACGACCATGGAGGAAGTTCTGTACGAGGTCCAAAAACCACGAATTCGGTCACGTTGTATTCATAGCTGCGAAATATCAATTTGGAAATTAGTTTTAAATTTTTCGGAGTCGGCTGGGATTTTAGAAAATTTAAAATCTGGGTGTTCGGCAAATTAAAAATCAAGGTGAGTAAATCTCACTCTTTTTGGATTGTTGAATTAAATTGATAATAATTAAAATTAATTATTGGATGCTTGGTTGAAATTTATAAATTATTATCAGTTTGTATGTTATATATATATATATATATATATATTGGTATATATATTAATAGTTGGATATATTTCCCGCCGTTGGAGCGGATGAGACTCTATGCGCCCCGCATAATAGTGGATGATCCTATATTACCTCGATATTCCCCTCGAAGTAGGATTGGTAATTTATGTTATTTAACATCTGTGGATGCAGCGAAACATATTGGAGGGATCCAACTGGATTCCTCAAAATGTTGATTTTTAATTTCATATATAGTGATATATGATTTGTGTGTATAATTTGTTATAGATTATCGTTGTGAATTATTGGATGCTATAGTAGCATTGGCCTTAATTTTGGTATGTAAAATACCATAAATATTATTTTTGAATTTGAAGAAACTAAAAGAAGATTTTGAATATAAAAATATTTATATTGGAATTTGAATTATTTTAAAGGAAAAAGATTTGGATAAAACAATATTTGATTTTTGGTTGTACTTAGTTATTCGTAAATTGTTTAAATAGAGATTTTTAAAATAATTATATAAGGGATTTTTAAATGATACCTTGAAAAATATAAAAAGTTGTTGAAATCGATATTTAAAATAGATCTGTAAAATAAATGAAATTTATAAAGAAATGTATTTATAAAAATGGAATTTTATAAATGAGATTATTTTTATAAATAAGTAAAACCCAAATGAGTATAAAAATTTATAAATGATGTTTATAAATAAGGGAAATGATATCAGATGATAAATTAGGAATATAAATTCCCAATGCGAATTTATATCGAGATATGCAAATCGGGTTTTGAAAAAATAGTGGATTCTATTTTTGAAATGTTAGAATGGTTAGGAAATCAAAAAGAAATCGGTTTGTTGTGAATCGAGAGGGATTTATAAATTGAAATTGAGATATTGGATTTTTAAAAATAAATCTTATCGAGAAATAAAAATTTGTTTTAAGATGGAATTTCTGTTTAATAAACTATATAGTTAAAGTTGTTAGTATTGAAATATTTCGGAAAATGGACTTTTCAAATATTTAATATTTATTGAAATGAATTCAAATTTTTATAATAGTTTTGTAAATCGATCAGTTATTTAAAAATGATTTGGAAATGAGTTATCGATGTTTGTTTAAATGCTTTTAATATTTTTAACTAATTACTTAAACGTATTATTAAATTAAATTATTATTCTTTAAAAATACTTATTATATATAGAGTGAGTTTTGAAACGATTTTTAATTTATTTATAAATTCTCTCGAGATTTGTAAACGGGGCTATGTAGCGGATATGACTTTTATAAGTAAACTTGAAGGGGATTCTGGAAACTTAAGGAATTTCCGAGTCGTTGAAGTAAGAGCACTTCGAAAAAAGTATTAGGATTCGTAAATAAGTTAGAAATGGTAATTGGAATTATAGACAAGTGAAATCGACTTGGGAAATTTAAAAGGAAATAAATTAATGAATTTTGGAAACTAATAGAATTCATTAGAAGTGAGTTAAGGAATTTACTAATAAAATTTGTAAAGGATTTTGAGAAATATGAAATAAATAGAATATTTCCAAAGTATTGGTTATAAAAGTGATTTTAGGTAAAAATACTTATAAATATTCTGTGACGACCCGGAATTTTGGATATTTGAAATGAGAATGTTAACGCTGAAAATTGAACGCTAACAACCTGTGTGTGTAAAGAAAAAGTGAAAGCACCACCCGTTGGTACGGGAACAGAATATAAGCAGAAAATTAGTAGAAAGCAGTAAAAGACAACAGTTTTATAGTGGTTCGACTTAGGATCAAGCTTACGTCCACTTTAATTTCCTTTATTACTTATTTGATTACAATTTGATACAATGCACTTCAAATACAATTCACTTCGATCACAAAACACTTCAGACTAGTAGCTCAAACTTCGATGTAACGAGGCTCTTTGATTCCATGTCGGATGGTCAAGATCTCTTTCGAAGCTTGTTGTAGTGTCTTCGGTGTTTGGAGTTCTTCAAGTGTCGGTTCAGTTAAGAAAATGGCAGAGTATCGGTGCTTCAGAGAATGATCGAAAAAAGTCCCCTTTGCCGTTGGAGTAGCTCTAGTATTTATAGGGAAAAATCTAGGCAAGATTCAATCGCACAAGTCTTAGGTCGTGAACGACCTAAGTTAGGTCGTAGGTCGGCGGCGACCTGGGGGATATAATCTGGCTCATCTCGATTGATCTTGGTTTCTTCTGAGCGAGCTAATAGGTCGCACGTGACCTAATATAGGTCATAGGTCAGCGGCGACCTAGGAGATCCGTAGCGACCTAATTTAGGTCGCTGAGACCACTTCGTTCTTAGGTCGTTAGGTAGTAGGATTCCTTAAGTCGCTCGCTTCTTAGATTGGTAGGTCGTGGCATTGCTTAGGTTGTATATGCTTTAGGTCGCTTGATCTTTTAAGTCGTTGACTTCTTAAGTCGCTAGGTCGCTGGGGTTGTTGAGGGTCTTTAGGTTGCTAACCCGTTAAGTGCTTAAGTCGTTAGGTCGCTATCTGCTGGGTCGTTTAGCAATGTACATCTTTAGGTCGCTAGGACCGTTCCATGGTTAGGTCGCTTCACCCCATAGGTCGTTAGGTCGTAGCCTGTTATGAATTGTTAATTCGTGAACTAGACCATTGAGCTCGATAGGTCGCTTGCTAATTGAGTCGTTAGGTCGCTATCTCCTTCATTTGGCTACTAGGTCGCTTTATTCCTTAGGTCGTTAGGTCGCTAACGAAGAGGAGTTAACATTTGCCCCTCGAAGTACACGCCTAGGTCGTAGGTCGTGTGCTTCGATTTCCTTAACTCGTGCTCTGATGAGTTGTTAGGTCTTGAACAACTTACTGAGGAAACTAGGTCGCATGGTGTCGATTCGCATTTCACTGCCCTGGTGTATAAATAGCTTAGGTCGCTTCTTCTACTTCATCTAATTGTTTCAGTGATTACTTCCGCCAATAACGATCTTCGGAGCATTCAAAGACGAATCTAATCAGTTCATCTTGTCATTGATTCAGTTCCTACAATCCTCACTATCGTACTGCGTAAGTAAGTAAGCAAATTCGTCGTCCGCTCAATTCACGATTTCCATTAACTTACGAACCTGGACTCCCCATTCTCTAATTCCAATCCAATTCCTTACATCACGCTTCATCACGAGTCTTGCTACGATCGATTGCTGATGATCTTGGAGTGGTTTGATTAGGTTTTGGATGACTCGCGAGGAGAAGACGATAGGTTACAATATTTCGAGTCATCTAGTTTGCGAGTTTAGAGGAGATGATAAGGTCTTTAACAGGTTATTGGGTTAATGGATCTCGAGTTGGCGGGTTGATGAATTACTGAGTGAAGAGGAGGTCAACTGGTTAAGGGAAGCGAGGCATTAGCTTGGATGGAAGATAGCTCGAGTTTTCATTAAAAACGACCTAGCGAATCTGAGCGACCCATGAACCTTCGCGACCTAGCATACTTGACCGACCTAACTAGTTGCAGCATAATCTTTAGGTCGTGACCAAGCTAGGACTTGGAGAAATTCATCTTATTTTGACCTGAAGTCTCTCTTATAAGTATCACGACCTAAAGAACTAGCGACCTAGATTAACTCGCAACATTACTTCTAGGTCATGGACGAGCTAACACTTAGTTAAAAAAAATGCTTTGCCTATATTGAAGCATAATTTCAATTTGAATGCTCGACTTGAACTGCCGGACTGAACTACCTAAACCTTGAATTGCTTGAACTTTGAACTGTTTGAACTTCTTTATAGATTATCTCTAATGCTAATAACCTGTTGAACACAATATTTGCAGAAAACTGGGACGAATATACTGCCATTGACTGCCCACATCGAATGACAGATTAGTCGATAAAGAATAATCAACTTAAATGACTGTGCGAACGAAATGCTGTGAACCAAACAATTCAAGTGAAGTATTAAAGAAAAACTAAAATAGTCAACTAAAGCTGATTCGTTTGCATTAACACTGCACTTGAGTTTTAAATTAACAAGTCCTGAAATCTTGTAATCGACCAATTGTCAACTAGTTTAATTCCAGTTATTTTTGCTTTCTATTTTTGTTAGTTCTGCACAACACTTCACACTTTTTAGGAAACGTGCACCTTCACATTTGAACATCCAGTTGATTGTGTAGAATGACTTCTCAACAAGAAGAGGTAACAGTTCAAGCTGGAGAGGCTATTCCTATTCCTGCTCCATTAACCGATCCTCCAAAAAGGACCTCAACTACACTAACATATAAAGTTTTCCGCCAACTGTGCACTCAGTTCGGGATTGCTGAAGCAAATGCCATACTTCCTGAGAAAAGCGACACTGCTGATATACCACCTTCTGGTTTCGTCGTGGTGAATCGTCAAATGTGCATGAGCGGAGCTATCCCTCCTTTCAACAACTTTCTTCAGCAACTTCTTCTCCGACTGGCTATCTCCCCCTTCCAGCTACACCCCAATGGCTATGCCATCCTGATGGGGTTATGTGTGCTATTTAGGAGGACGCTGAATCGACTTCTGAGTTTTGATGAAGTTTGTTACTTGTGCACATTTTCCAAAAATAAAGACCATCCCTCCATCACGCTTGTGAGAAGTGCTAGGAACCGCAAACTGATCATTGGTCTTCCCGAGAGTGCTCACAGGTTTCTGAGTCAGTTTTTCTTCGTTCGCTGTCCTCCGGGATTCTATGCTATTTGGAGAGTAGGAAGTAAGATCATTTATTTTTGTTCCTTATGTTTTCTGAACTTTTCGAAGTCCGAATTGTCAAGTGTTAACTTCGCCCTTTACTTTTCAGCGCTTCCTCCTCCTTCTAGGGATCCGGGTCACAAACCAACTTTTGAGAGGCTCATGGTCGTGCCGGTTGAGGGGAGGAGCGTTCAATTTTTGTTGAAAGATGAGTTTTTACATCAGTTCGGACTTCTTCACTCCTCCCGATATACTCAGATTCATGAAGTTTTTGATTCTCAAGCAGAGATATCAGATGCCCCAGTTTCTGCAGAAGAGATTGCTCCGAAGGAACCTACTGTAGAGGCTGCACTGGTGAAGTGTTCCACCTCTGCCGATGTTGCGGGTTCATCTGGCAAGTTTACACTCTCTCCGGTTATCGAAGAGGAGGAACTTCCTCAATGCCCCGAGAAAGCAGCCAATGAAGAAGCTAAAAAAGAGAGTTATGCCCGGCACATTGGTGAAAAGGAGAGTTCCTCCCAGCACGATGGCGAAGACATTTTTGGTGAGCTAAGTGACCTAATGGTGACTTCATGCGAGCTTTTCAAAGATGATACAACGAAAGTCACATCTCCAGCAGCCGAAGTAACATCTGCCTTGCAGCAAATTTCGTCAGCTCAAAAGTTGACTTCTACTCTACAATTTGCTATCACTCCTCAACCAAAGAGTGGTTTGTAGTTTGACGCGCGTAGTTTACACGCCACACACACTTAGAATTTTTCGGCACTTATATGCACTTAAATTCCTTTCCTTGGAAATTTCTAAGACTTGTCTTTTTTCACTTTCAGATTCTCCGATGGGGCGAAGTGGCTCGTATTATGACAATTTCCAACGCCATGGAAGCCGCAACACTTATGATTACAGGCGCTATCTCCCTGTCCATAGGGAATCCAATGAAGAAAGAGCCGCTAGAAAAGCTCGTGAAAGGCGAGACTATGAAGAGCGCCACAGGAGAGGAGATGAACGACATGATTCATCCCAGAGAGATGATGACTCTCATAAAAGGAAGTCTTATGACATTAAAGGGAAAGGTCACGTTGCTGAAGATCCGAGCAAACATACCAAATTTAGCGAAAAGAACGCGTCTGCAATTTCTGAAAAGACTGCTGCTTCTGTTTCCCTTGACATCCCCTCCGGTTCTCCCGCTCTTGAGAAGACTGACATTCAGACAATTATCAACAGGCCTCAGTATCAAGTAAAGGATGCTCCACCCACACTTCAAAACCGATTCCCAAATTGGTGTTTAAAGGGAGTGCATTTTGACTTAGACTTGGTACCGATTGATAAGCAAGCTATGTTAAGAAACCTTGATGCTGTCAAACTCGATATCGAGAGGATGTCTGACTGGCAGAAACTTGTCGACGAACTACAAAGAGTTAATCGCATGAACCTCGAAGCCATGTTGACTATGGAGAATGACAACTCGGAGTGGGATAAAATTTGTAAGCAGCATGATGTAGAAATGACAAGCATCGCTGATGATTACGCGAGACTTGAGTCTGAAGTGAAGAAGCTCAAGGAAGAGCTTGCAACTTCTTCTGCTTCGCATTCTCAAAAAGAAGAGGTCTTCCAAAAACAAGTGCGAGATGCACACGCTGCTCAAAGAGACGCTGAGACGAAACTTGAGGCAGAGCAGCATGTAATTGAAAAATATCGTAAGGATACTGCTCAGCTGTGGGAAAATGTTAACTCCCAAGACCTGGAGATTGCAGCGCTAAAAGCTCGACTTTCTAAAGTTGAAAAAGAGCGTGATGAGGCAGTTGCCGGCCAAGTTGCAGCCGAGGAATCTCATGAGGCTACTAAAGCCAATGTCAGCTCTACTTTATTCGACTTTTACTTGCACAGCATTTTGGGGCGTGGTAGCCTCTCATTTCTGGGCCCTACTAATGAAATTACTTTGGCTGAAGTGTGGGAAGCTGCAATTGATATGCTCGGAGGTGCTGGCTATGACGAAGCAGCCCTTGAGGCGCATTATTTTTGATGATGAAACTCGTGCCGCTCTAGCCAAAGGGAAGGAGCAACTTGCTAAAGTGCGAGCCGGATCGACGGAAGAGGAGCATCCAGGGGAGGAAGCCCCGTTAACTGCCCCCGTCAATACTTCGATTACGGCCGACGTTGATATCTTAGGCTCCAGTTCCCATTCTCCGCCTCCTGCTAAAATCGTAACCGAGATTACAACTGCACAGGGCGGAGATGAAGGCGAAGAAAGCGCCTAAGCACAAGCCTATGAGATTGATATTACAAAGCTAACTTCTCCAGGTAACTTCAACATTGAACCAGGTCAAGCAGACTACTTGTTTGCTTCAACCGAGTTTGATGAATTTCTCGATTGTTACTTAAGTCTCGATGAGCCAATATCTTCTCTTTTTTTGGAGAATATTGATTTTAACTTCTTTTCTTCTGTAGCGGAAACACTGAATGCTGCACAAACTTCCACTCCTCCAGCTGCTGTTCCTCCATCTTCTCAAGTTACTCCTCCTTCTGCTTCTCAACCGGGGTCACAGGCAGAAAAAATAGAAGCTCTTCAACGCCTGGACGATCTGGCTGCTTCGCAAGAGCATAAGGCGGAAGATCTTGAGGACAATGAGAAGACCCCGGAGCAGTCTCTCGACGATGACACAAAGATTTCTGCGTTGCTTACTCCAGGAAGTGAGTCTTCTTCAAAGAGGAAAGGGAAGCGCGCAATGAAGAAGAAGAAGAAAAGCACTTCAGCTGATGAAGAAAAAGTTGAAGAAGATCCAGTTGCGCCTCCTTCTCCTTCTTCCCCGACCGGTCCACGCCGGACTCAGAAGTTAATCATCAGGCCGGGCAAGGGTTCTAAAGGTGGCGGGAAGAAGGAGTAATGAGCTGGTCTTTACGCTTCTTGTTTTGCTTTTTGCTTTTTGCATTTTGCATGTATTGACCGGAGATTGTGCGGATACCGGCCTCCGCTTGTCGAAACCTGCACATGTACAAAAATTTCATAGCATGGAATAATATGGTTCTTTTTGCTCGTACAATTTCTTGTTAACATATGTGTGAACGCATTTATTCCTTGTTTTTGCACAAGTTTCTTTATTTACTTTATATGATATTGCAGTGAGCTCGTAGTATGATGTTTGAGCGTTGTTTTTATTAATATAACTATATGCCCCCATATCACGGCTTACTGCAATATTCTAAAAAGACTTGTATTCTTATTTTAGAGAATAATTCTTCCGTTTTGAGGAAATATCATTCTGCTTTTAATAGAATATGCTTTGAGGAAAGGAAATTTTCTTTCTCTTTCTTTCTAAAGAACACTTCTACTTTCAGGGATGATCACTTTTATTTGTTGAAAAGTGGATTCCCCTATGCAGTGAAGCGAGCTTCTGAAGAATTGTTTTGATCTATTGGACGTGCCTCGTTAGAGGGCTTTGTTTAGCACTTCACTGTTGAGAGTAAAAGTGTGCCTCTGAAGAGGGCTTGTTTGATATGCCTTTGGGAAGGGCTTTTTTGTTATGCCTCGGGAGAGGGCTCCTCCGAAGAGTTGTGCCTCCAAAGAGAGCTTGTGCCTCGTTAGAGGGCTTTGGTTTAGTACTTCAACTTGGTGAAATGTGCCTCCGAAGAGGGCTTGCGCCTCCGAAGCAATTTTTTGCCTACAAAGAGGTCTTCGTTTGAGTGCCTCCGAAGAGGGCTTGCGCCTCCGAAGCAGTTTCTGCCTACGAAAAGGTGCGTTTGGACTCTGAGGAGTAGCATTTGGACTCCGAAGAGTAGCAGTTGGACTCCGAAGAGTAGCACGAGAACTCTGAGGAGTAGCATGGAATCCGAAGAGTAGCATGTGAACTCGGAGGAGTAGCATTTGGACTCCGAAGAGTAGCAGTTGGACTCCAAAGAGTAGCACGAGGACTCTAAGGAGTAGCATGGACTCCAAAGAGTAGCACGTGAACTCGAAGGAGTAGCATTTGGACTCCGAAGAGTAGCAGTTGGACTCCGAAGAGTAGCACGAGGACTCTGAGGAGTAGCATTGACTCCGAAGAGTAGCACGTGAACTCGGAGGAGTAGCATTTGGACTTCGAAGAGAAGCACGAGGACTCTGAGGAGTAGAATGGACTCCGAAGAGTAGTACGTGAACTCGGAGGAGTAGCATTTGGACTCCGAAGAGTAGCATTGTTGCTTGTGTCCTTCCACCATCTGCTTCCTAGCGATTCCTCGTTATCACTTCAAGTGCATGTCCCATCCTTTTGCAAGTTGTTTGCTTTTTGCCAGAGAAGTGTACATTATCGTTGAGTGAATCCACAGGGCAGACGCAAGCTGCTTTACCGGATGTTCGTTTGCACAAACGATCGCGATTGGTTAGCCAGGGTCTGGAATCTTCTCGTTAAGAAGATGCCCGCTTTGGTGGAATCACTAACTGTTTGAATATCATTTCTTTTGTAGGAGTTGAATTTTGGAACTTTTGTGGCTTGGCATTTATTTGTTGAGTGATTTGTAGGAATCGCTTGGCTTCGTGATGCGTTGAATAGGTAAGCTTTGCTTTGATATCCTGCAATATTAAATCGACATTTTAGCAATATTTTAAAGATACTTGCATATCGAAATGAGACAGGCATTTTATAGTAATAGAGAATACAAAATTTATAGTTCTTTATTATTGATTCACACTGGTTTCTCAGTGGTTTACAATACAAGAGTTATACATTCGACATCATTTTACAAATTTAAGCAAATCTGTTAAGTAAAAATTGGATGCGAGTGATTGTTATTCCAGAATCTCGGGACTGAACTTCCATTTCAGCTGGAATCATTGTTTCTGATCCATATGCCACTCAGAATGGAGTGTGGTCAGACGCTTGGTGAGGACCCCCTGTGACAACATTAATGACAAGCCTCTCAGATTTCTGCACTTCAGCTTTGTCTTCTGAGCTGGATTGATGAGTAGGAAGTTGTTGCCCCTGAGTGGATGAGGGCGGGTCGACTCTGTTTTTCTTCACATACTGTTGCAGCTTATTCTGTTTCAACAACTCTTCAATCACATTCTTTAATTGGCGACATTGGTTAGTGTCATGGCCAGGTTGATTGTGAAATCGACAGAATCTCCCATTATGCATTGCCCCTCTCCCCATCTCAGGTGGTTTGGGATACTTGACAACATCTTTCGTTGCGAAGAAGATATTTTCCGGTGTATCAGTTAAGGGAGTAAAATCTGGAGGATTAAAGCGGCGAGGTTTCTTCTCATTCCCTTGCTTCTTTTCTCCATCATTTTCCCTTTTCTGGTTTCCAGATTCTTTCTTGCTAGAAGCAACATCATTATTCTTGATTTCGGCCACAACTACTTTCGCTGGCGCAAAAAGGCTTTCTAGGCGCATGAATTCGTCGGCCTTCTTATAGAATTTCTCAAGTGAGTTTGGCTCCTTCATTTTTAACCATCTTCCGAATTCACTTGATTTGTTGATGGCTCGTATCAGGTAAGTCAGGATCGTACGGGGTTCTGCATTATCCACTTCGGCTAGGGCTATTGAAACGGTTCAAGAAAGATCTGATAGATTCTCCGGAAGCTTGTTCAAGGCTGGACAGTGACATTATATCTTTAGCTTTTGAAGCATAAAACCTGAACTGATCCTTGAATTTCCGAGTTAAGTCAGAGAATTGATCTACGGACCGAACTGGTAGCTTTATGAACCAAAGTAGAGCCACTCCTTCCAAGTACACTGGAAAGTATCGGCATTTAATCTCATCTGATGCTCTTGCACCGTTCATATGCCAATCGTACTTGTATAGAAACTGGTTTGGGTCACTTGTCCCCCTATAGGCCGGGATAGTAGGAGGTACAAATTTCCTTGGAAATTCTGCTTTCAGGATCCTTTCAGTAAATGGAGTCTTGCTTGGAGCAAATCCTCAGTAAATCGAATTCGGCCTTAATCGATGTGACGACCGCCCATGACCCCTGCACCGAATCTAGAGATAGTGCGCTGTAAAGTGTGCCAGGCGACCATGGACGATTGTCAGGGTAGATCAAAATTACAGGATCTATCGTATTACTCACAGCGCATGGACAAAATACAATAGAACGTATGTATAGTGAAGCTTTACAGAATAAAATGCCATCATATAAAACTCCATAATAGTTGAATACAAGCATCCAAATAGTCAATACATCAAGCCTCACTACATAACACTCAGAGATTATACAAACAGCGGAACATCCAGTACATATAAGAAGATAATATGCAACCCTCTAGCTCGTCTTCGATATCAGCATCGTGAGAAGAGAACAGCACTTGTCACCTGCTACCTAGTCTGCCCGTCCCAAAATGGACGAACAGCCCAAGGCAATAAGAATTAAAACATAAAGCCTTGAGTCAGACAACAGTCTTAGTGAGCAGTAAATTAACTAACAACATACCAAAAGAGCATAAAGGAAAAGGAATAGGAATACAACCCTCCCACTCCAACCTCTTTCTACAGTGATAGCCCCCAGACACACACTAAGCAGAAGTAAACATAACAGAGCATACAATGTAAAGTAAAGAAATTATCACTCGAGTCAAGGGCGATGTTTTCCAAGCACAAACCCCCAAGGCCTAAACCAAGATCAGATAAGCACCCAGAAAACACCGCTCTTGAGACCGAATGACGATACAACCAAACATCCATGACTCTGGCTATCACTGTTATCATTGCTTCGATATCACCGTTAATTGAATGACCGGCACATTCTTTCAGCCGTCCATCAAGGGCTAATGGAAACCCCGGTTCTAGACATAACTCCCGCACGTCGTCGCAGCCCGTGCCTAGGACTATCGAATCTGCCCAGAGTACTCGACCATCAACAGTTGGCCGTTGGGACTATCGAATCTGCCCAAACGTACTCTTGCTTAGAGCATGCTAGAACCTTCAACAACGATGCTATCCAAGCCTCCTAGTCATCCTCCTTGACGACTATTTCCATACTAGCTCAAGCGCCTCTCAAGCATCCATTACTCTTAACTCGAATCATATCACCGAGTTACCAACGTGCTTGGAATGATCCCACCTGGATTAGACCAAGACTATCTCATATCATACTTCGCTTCATCACATCCTCGCAAAGTCTCATCTCAACATCATCATCTATGCATAAGAGCTTCATCATCCCGCTACATATGCCACGAGCAGCTTTCCCAATTCAAGAGCCTTTCCCTCAGCTTTTGAATCATCCTCGATCTAAATCAAATCATCAACCATCTAATTCATAGCAATCAACCAAGTCAAACATTACTCCAAACAATCAAGCATTCAAATATGATCTAAGTAGACAATTATCACAATAATGGCAATTTCGTAATTAAAGAGTTGAAAGTCTAACATGCATGAAATCATGAGAATTATCTCTACAATCTTGATGAATGAACTTGCATAGGTTAACACTTAGTAAAAATGGTTGTCAAATCATCATGAACAATGGATCTATATGGATCTACACTTAGGATGAAGAAAATGCATGGAAATCACTATTTTAACACCAAATCGAGCCAACAATCCGATATACTCCTTTGGATCCGTGTGAGAGAAAATCACCACTCACCAAATCACCAAAACAACCTCTAAACAACACGCTTCAGATCTGGACAGCGAAGGATCAAGCTTGATATATCACAAATCCGCTTCAAACGAAGAAATCTCGCTTCAAAGGATGAAGATCTTCAATCTAAGCTCTTGAATCTTCAATTTGATCTTCAACTTGGATGATTGGAAGCACTAGATTAGAGTGGAGAAAAGAAGTGAAGAAGTGTTGAAGTCGAGCTCTCAAAATGGTAGCACTTCGTCGCTTCGAAATCCGGATCCCAAAAAGTGAGAAAAACCCTTCCTATTTATAGCTGAAAATCAACTAAGTCGTAACTCGGCTATCTCCTAAGTCGTCTCCGACTTACGACCTAAGACACCTCCGACTTAACAAAGCGTCCAACCTAACAGACTACGACTTAGTGAACTTTCGACATAAGACTTAGCAGCTAACCCCTAAGTCGGTTGCGACTTAACACCTGCTCCTATACGACTTAACGACTCAACAACTATGCCATCCTACGACTCAACGACCTACGACTTAAGAATGCGCGTGACCTACGACTTAACACTTAGCAGAACCGCATCCATACGACCTATAGGTCCACGCGACTTAACAGCTCACAACTAGACACGACTTACGACTTAAGAATCACGCGACCTAACACTTAAGCCAACACGCGACCTAAGACTTAACCAACCACTCCGACTTAGTCCACACGACCTAATACTTAACCCCTTAGGTCGTCTAACGACTTAACTACTAAGTCGTTAACTAGCTTATCTCTTAGGTCGGTCAATCCCATAAGTCGCTCACTCTACTAGGTCGCCTACCCTATAAGTCGGTCAACCTCTTAAGTCGTCTAACCGACCTAACTATGCTAACCCGGTAACCGCTAGGTCGCTAACTCTATTAAGTCGGTCAGTTCTTAGGTCGCTAACTCGCCCTGCCGACCTAACACTTAACTCACCGATACACTTAGGTCGCTCAAACGACCTATCTTCAAACCCTTAACTCGTCAAATCCCAGAGACACTCCTATCCCCTAAGTCGTATACGACTTACGACCTATACTAAGTCGTTCATGACTTAGGACTTAACAAATTCTGCCTAAAATCTGAAACGACTTAAAATGCTGAAAATTCCAGATTTTGACGAACTTGTCGATCCGTAAAAATACGGGTCGTTACATTCTCTCCCCCTTAGGAATTTCGCCCCCGAAATTCCAAGCAACAAAACAATCAAAGACTATTCTGTACGCCTACCATCCATAGCAATCAACAAACCATGCATCCAATTCTAGCTTAGCGTACAGAATTCTAAAATCAGAACAAGTTACAATATCGCGAGATGACACGACACCTTAGGACCATACCTTGAAGAGTTCAGGATGAGCTGCCTTCATCCTCTCTTCCACCTCCCACATACAGTCGTTATCATCATCACTCCATTGTATCTTGAGCAACTTAACTACCTTCCTCCTAAGCTGTTTCGTGTCGGTTTCAACAACACGAAGCGGCTTACGAGGTCTTCTATCGACTGGATCAACTTCAAAATCTTCACAGCTATCAGCAGAAACCACTGTATTCGAGTCGTGCACATACTTCCGTAGATACGATACGTGAAAAACATTGTGCACACTCGACATCTTCTCTGGTAATTCCAATCTATAAGCGAGCTTTCCAATTCGCTCGATAATCGGAAATGGTCCAACAAATCTCGGAGTCAATTTCCCTTTCTTCCCGAATCGGATAACATTCTTCAGTGGAGAAATCTTCACAAAAACCATATCTCCAACGTCGAATTCCAAATCCTTACGACGCTTATCGGCATAACTCTTCTGACGGTCTTGGGCTGCCTTCATTCGTTGCCGAATGATCTCTATACACTCCGTAGTCTGTCGAATCATTTCTGGCCCAAGTATCAACTTTTCTCCGGTCTCTAACCAACACGTCGGAGAGTTACACGGTCTCCCATACAATGCTTCATACGGTGCCATACCAATGCTTGACTGGTAACTGTTGTTATACGCAAACTCCACCAAATGAAGGTGATCTTCCCATGATCCTCCGAAATCCAAAACACAAGCTCTGAGGAGATCTTCCAAAACTCGGTTGACTCTCTCGGTCTGACCATCTGTTTGAGGGTGATAAGCTGTACTCAAACACAACTCGGTTCCCAAAACTTCCTGGAAGCTCTTCCAAAATCCACTAGTGAACAATGGATCTCGATCGCTCACTATACTCTTCGGAATACCATGGAATCGAACTATCCACTTAACATACAACTCAGCCAACTTTGATGCAGTCCTAGTCGATCGAACAGGAATGAATCTTGCACTCTTAGTCAAACGATCTACGATGACCCAAATCCCTTCATTCCCCGTTTTTGTTCTAGGTAATCCATCAATAAAATCCATCGATATCTGCTCCCACTTCCATGTAGGAACTTCTAATGGCTGAAGTAATCCACTTGGCTTCTTCTGTTCGGCTTTTACCAATTGGCAGTTCATACACTTGGAAATAAAATTTCCAACATCCTTCTTCATGCCTTCCCAGTAGTAGGTTCTCTTCATATCCCGATACATCTTATTTCCACCTGGATGAATTGTCAACTTCGAGTGATGACTTTCCTTCAGAACTTCACTCCTCAATTCATCTATATCGGGAACAACTAGTCGTCCTTGCTTTCGAAGCCAACCCTCCCGATCGACCTCGAATCCTTTATCCTTTTTTGGTTCCAATCCAGATTCCAAATCACGGATAATCTTGACAAGCTCATCGTCCCGCTTTTGGCTCTCGCCAATCCTTTCCACAAGAGAAGGTCTTATCGATAAGTTTGCCAACATCTCAGGTTCCAATTCACATCTAGGCCTGAAGTCAAATCCAGCTAAATACTCGAGATTCTTCCATTCTGAAAACATGGCTCCCAATCCTGCATGTCTTCGACTTAACGCATCTGCCACTGCGTTACCTTTTCCTGGAATATAATCTATACCAAAATCATATGATGCCAAAAACTCTAGCCAACGTTGCTGCCGAAGATTCAAATCCTTTTGGGAGAAAAGATACTTCAACGACTTATGATCCGTAAACAACTCAAATCGAACTCCCAATAGATAATGTCTCCACATCTTTAGAGCAAAAAACAATCGCCGCTAATTCCAAATCATGAGTCGGGTAATTCCTTTCATGCGGTTTCAGTTGTCGACTTGCATACGCAATAACCTTATCCTTCTGCATCAGCACTGCTCCAAGTCCAGTACCACATGCGTCGGTGTAAACCACCATCTCATCATTCCCACTAGGAATAGTCAAAACAGGAGCACTCGTCAATCTTTCTTTCAGGATTATGAAAGCTTGCTCACACCTATCATCCCATCTGAACACTAGGTTCTTTTTCGTCGATCCTGTTAACGGTGCAGCCACCTTGGAAAAGTCTTTGATAAACCGTCGATAATATCCTGCTAATCCAAGAAAACTCCTCACATCTGATGCATTCTTAGGTCTGACCCAATCCTGGATTGCTGCCAACCTTAGCGGGATCAACCGCTATTCCATTTCCAGAAATCACATGGCCTAAGAACCTCACTTCACTCTTCCAGAAGTGACACTTCGAAAACGTAGCCTTCAGCTGATGTTTCCGCAAGATTTCCAAAACAATACGCAAGTGTGTCTTGTGCTCTTCTTCAGTTCTGGAATAAATCAGAATATCATCCACGAACACAAGTACGAACTTGTTCAACTGATCTCTGAACACTCTATTCATAAGATCCACAAAATATGCTGGCGCATTAGTCAACCCAAACGGCATTACCAGCCACTCAAAGAAACCCGATGGTGTCCGAAAAGCAGTCTTCGGCACACTATCCTTAGCCACTCTCAACTGGTGAAATCCCGTTGCCAAATCCATCTGAGAAAACACCTTGGCTTCGTGAAGCTGATCAAACAAGTCATCTATTCTCGGCAATGGATACTTGTTCTTCTTAGTCACCTTATTCAGCTCATGATAATCGACACACAACCTCAGCGATCCATCTGCTTTGGTTGCGAATACAACTGGTGCGCCCCATTCGGACACACTACGCCGAATGAATCCTTTCTGCAAAAGATCATCAACTTGCACCCTCAACTCTTGCTGTTCCTTAGGCGCCATCCGCCTAAGAGGCATCACAACAGGTCTTGCTCCTTCAACTAGATCTATACGAAACTCGATCTCTCTATGCGGCGGCAACCCTTTGACTTCGTCAAAGACATCCTCGAATCCATTCGCGATTGGCACTAATGACAGTCCATCCCGTGGAACAACCAGCGAATACATGAAGCTCATGAAGACGCCTTCTTCATGCTTACATCGTATCACAACCTTTCGCCCCTCCATATTCTCGACTGTCACTTCCAACCTCTCGCAATCAACCTTCGCCGCATACCTCCTAAGCCAGTCCATATCCAAAATAATTCCGAACCCCGCAAAGTTCAGAACAAAGCAATCACAAACAAAAGAGCAATCATGACTCGATACAACTAGACCACGGCATAACATACACAAACAAGACGAACCCCTAACTGGATTAGTCACAACCAATGGCCTATCAACAATATCCGGCTTCAAATCTAACCGGCCTACGAGTTCACTACAAAAAAACGAATGCGACGCTCCAGTATCAAACAGAACTCTAACTGGAACACCACATAAGAAAAGAGTACCTTGAACAACCACACTCTTTCCTTTCTCTTCAACGGTAGGAGCTTTCGAAGACGACGGAACAGCTCCCAAAGCATAAGCTTGCACAATCTGCTTGTCCCTCCTTGGTTCTGGACAATTCTTCCTGAAATGCCCCGGCTTGTCGCAGTTGTGACACTTCATCGGTGCCTTCGGATTCTTACAATCATTCGAGAAATGGCCCTTCTGCTGACAATTGTAGCAAGTCACCTCGCCTTTCGGCTTCTTCTGGCCATCCTTACCCTTCTGCTGCTGCTGCTTCCTCTTCCTGTTTCCACCCTGCTGGGGTTTAGACTCTTCCCTGGTCACAGCAACAACAGATCCTTCCTTAGGAAACAAACTCTCATGCCTGAGAGCTTTCTCCACAAGCTTCTCAAATGAATCGTCCAAATGATCCACTAACTGTCTCCCAAGATAACTGTCTAAGCCTGTCACAAACTTCTCATTCTTCTGATATGCAGATTCGATATATGATCGGGCATACTTGGACAACGCTTCAAACTCAGAAACATACTCAAGAACTGGACTTCCACCTTGCTTGAGCTCCACAAACTTCTTGAACAGAACAGACTTCTGAGCTGTAGAAATGAACTTAGCCTCAAATCTGACTTGGAATTGCTCCCAAGAAATCTCTTCCTCCGGAGTATTGATGGTAATAGAGTTCCACCAATCAGAAGCTCTCCCTTGAAGCTGTCTTGATGCTAACTTCCTCTTAGTTGCATCCTCAATTCCCAAATCACCAAAGATCCTTCTACAAGCATCTATCCATCTCTGGACTTCGATAGTTGATTCTGTTCCCAAGAAAACCTTCCCTACAAGAGCAGTATAGTCCTTGCACAACTTAGCAAAATCCACTGGTTTCGGAGTTTGGACTTGAACTCCAACATCTACTGCTGCCCCCGGAACTGGTATCCTTCTCATGATCGAAGTCATCATAGCTTCGAACATAGCTGCATAATCAGCAGTCCCCTCAGTAGCACGGCCTTCCCTAGCAGCTGGTCTCCCTCTTCGATTCATTCTCAATATCTATAAAAAGAAATGATCAGAACATCTAGAGAAACAACTGCATAAAGGACTCAAACTCAACTAAACTACTATATTATATATAATTATTATCCATCAACATACAATTACGTCTCTCATACGTAGTTACGTCAGCGAGCGTTGGGTAAAATCGATTAACCAATGCTCTGATACCAAATGTGACGACCGCCCATGACCCCTGCACCGAATCTAGAGATAGTGCGCTATAAAGTGTGCCAGGCGACCATGGACGATTGTCAGGGTAGATCAAAATTACAGGATCTATCGTATTACTCACAGCGCATGGACAAAATACAATAGAACGTATGTATAGTGAAGCTTTACAGAATAAAATGCCATCATATAAAACTCCATAATAGTTGAATACAAGCATCCAAATAGTCAATACATCAAGCCTCACTACATAACACTCAGAGATTATACAAACAGCGGAACATCCAGTACATATAAGAAGATAATATGCAACCCTCTAGCTCGTCTTCGATATCATCATCGTGAGAAGAGAACAGCACTTGTCACCTGCTACCTAGTATGCCCGTCCCAAAATGGACGAACAGCCCAAGGAAATAAGAATTAAAACATAAAGCCTTGAGTCAGACAACAGTCTTAGTGAGCAGTAAATTAACTAACAACATACCAAAAGAGCATAAAGGAAAAGGAATAGGAATACAACCCTCCCACTCCAACCTCTTTCTACAATGATAGCCCCCAGACACACACTAAGCATAAGTAAACATAACAGAGCATACAATGTAAAGTAAAGAAATTATCACTCGAGTCAAGGGTGATGTTTTCCAAGCACAAACCCCCAAGGCCTAAACCAAGATCAGATAAGCACCCAGAAAACACTGCTCTTGAGACCGAATGACGATACAACCAAACATCCATGACTCTGGCTATCACTGTTATCATTGCTTCAATATCACCGTTAATTGAATGACCGACACATTCTTTCAGCCGTCCGTCAAGGGCTAATGGAAACCCCGGTTCTAGACATAACTCCCGCACGTCGTCGCAGCCCGTGCCTAGGACTATCGAATCTGCCCAGAGTACTCGACCATCAACAGTTGGCCGTTGGGATTATCGAATCTGCCCAAACGTACTCTTGCTTAGAGCATGCTAGAACCTTCAACAACGATGCTATCCAAGCCTCCTAGTCATCCTCCTTGACGACTATTTCCATACTAGCTCAAGCGCCTCTCAAGCATCCATTACTCTTAACTCGAATCATATCACCGAGTTACCAACGTGCTTGGAATGATCCCGTCTGGATTAGACCAAGACTATCTCATATCATACTTCGCTTCATCACATCCTCGCAAAGTCTCATCTCAACATCATCATCTATGCATAAGAGCTTCATCATCCCGCTACATATGCCACGAGCAGCTTTCCCAATTCAAGAGCCTTTCCCTCAGCTTTTGAATCATCCTCGATCTAAATAAAATCATCAACCATCTAATTCATAGCAATCAACCAAGTCAAACATTACTCCAAACAATCAAGCATTCAAATATGATCTATGTAGACAATTATCACGATAATGGCAATTTCGTAATTAAAGAGTTGAAAGTCTAACATGCATGAAATCATGAGAATTATCTCTACAATCTTGATGAATGAACTTTCATAGGTTAACACTTAGTAAAAATGGTTGTCAAATCATCATGAACAATGGATCTATATGGATCTACACTTAGGATGAAGAAAATGCATGGAAATCACTATTTTAACACCAAATCGAGCCAACAATCCGATATACTCCTTTGGATCCGTGTGAGAGATAATCACCACTCACTAAATCACCAAAACAACCTCTAAACAACACGCTTCAGATCTGGACAGCGAAGGATCAAGCTTGATCTATCACAAATCCTCTTCAAACGAAGAAATCTCGCTTCAAAGGATGAAGATCTTCAATCTAAGCTCTTGAATCTTCAATTTGATCTTCAACTTGGATGAATGGAAGCACTAGATTAGAGTGGAGAAAAGAAGTGAAGAAGTGTAGAAGTCGAGCTCTCAAAATGGCAGCACTTCGTCGCTTCGAAATCCGGATCCCAAAAAGTGAGAAAAAACCTTCCTATTTATAGCTGAAAATCCACTAAGTCGTAACTCGGCTATCTCCTAAGTCGTCTCTGACTTACGACCTAAGACACCTCCGACTTAACAAAGCCTCCAACCTAACAGACTACGACTTAGTGAACTTTCGACATAAGACTTAGCAGCTAACCCCTAAGTCGGTTGCGACTTAACACCTGCTCCTATACGACTTAAAGACTCAACAGCTATGCCATCCTACGACTCAACAACCTACGACTTAAGAATGTGCGTGACCTACGACTTAACACTTAGCAGAACCGCATCCATACGACCTATAGGTCCATGCGACTTAACAGCTCACAACTAGACACGACTTACGACTTAAGAATCACGCGACCTAACACTTAAGCCAACACGCGACCTAAGACTTAACCAACCACTCCGACTCAGTCCACATGACCTAATACTTAACCCCTTAGGTCGTCTAACGACTTAACTACTAAGTCGTTAACTAGCTTATCTCTTAGGTCGGTCAATCCCAAAAGTCGCTCACTCTACTAGGTCGCCTACCCTATAAGTCGGTCAACCTCTTAAGTCGTCTAACCGACCTAACTATGCTAACCCGGTAACCGCTAGGTCGCTAACTCTACTAAGTCGGTCAGTTCTTAGGTCGCTAACTCGCCCTGCCGACCTAACACTTAACTCACCGATACACTTAGGTCGCTCAAACGACCTATCTTCAAACCCTTAACTTGTCAAATCCCAAAGACACTCCTGTCCCCTAAGTCGTATACGACTTACGACCTATACTAAGTCGTTCACGACTTAGGACTTAGCAAATTCTGCCTAAAATCTGAAACGACTTAAAATGCTGAAAATTCCAAATTTTGACGAACTTGTCGATCCGTAAAAATACGGGTCGTTACAATCGAAGAAAAGGTGCATCACGGCTCGAGGTCACAAAGGCAAAGGGGATCGCGACAAGAAGCTAGGCGCGGCACGTGGACAAGGTAGTGGCGGTCTCGAGCATCAACAGTTTTGGATAGAACGTGAGTTCGCGAATGTGGGTTTAGGGTTTTGATCGTTGCAGCGCGAAGGTGGTGGCGGCTTAGGGCTGTGAAGGCAGTGAGGCTTGTATGAACAATGTGAATTTTTATTTACGGCCAGAGTGCTCGATCGATGAGGTAACAATCCCTGTTTTTAAATTACAAATTTGAATAAATAAATATTTATATATATATGCAGAAAGAAAGATGAAAATAAAAATTTACAGTAAGGTTTAGCTGTAGTTTTTATATACCTATATATTTCAATTTAAATATATTTAAGCAAACGGTAATTATTATGGGCAGTAAGGTAGCAGTCTTATTTCTTTTTATTTTAATTTATTCTATTTAACCAATATATATATATATATATATAGATTTGAGAAAATATAATGGTTGTTTACACATTTTAAAATCTTACTGATAAATTTTAAAATAGACAGTATGGTGATGTATATATATATATATTATAAAGTATATTAGGGTCGAGCATTTACAAATTCATGAGTGTTATGTGATGGTTAAATTATTTTGAACATTTCAATCTAATGATAAGTAAGTTTGAAAACTATTCATTTAATATATTTTTTACCAGGAATTTAACAGTAAAGTAAAATTTGGAATTTTATTAACACAATAGATTCAAGTTTAAAATAAATATTAATGGTAGTAGATTATTCGATTAGTTTGAATATTAATAAAATCATATAATGTTTATTCAAGGATTGAAATCTGAAAAGAAACAAGTCAGGGTTGGATTAGATTGCAAACATCAAAGGTGAGTTAATCTCACTCATCTGGATTATTATTTAAATTTAAATTGTTAAATTTAAATATTTGGTTGAATGATTGAATTGATTGGATGTGGTATATTATATAGCAGTATATAGTATATATTGGAGTGATTGATTTCCCGCATTATATAGCGGATGAGACCCTATGCACCGCATAATAGCGGATGATATTATTTAAACCCGTATACCTCGATATTCCACCTCGAAGTGGAATTGGTATTGTGCTAACATCTGTGGATGCAGGTAAACAGGTTGGAGGGATCCAACTGGATTCCTCAAAATTATTTAGATTGTTCTAATAGTTCTGTGATATGATTATTTGATATTCTATGATGAATTATATTGATAATTGGAGATGATGGATGCTATGGTTTGATTGAATAAATTTGGGTACTGTGTTACTAAAATATATAGATTGGATTTTTGGAAAGAAATAAAAGGGTAAATTTTAAGTAAAATAATTATAGAGAATTTGAATAAAATTAAGAATGAATTAGAAAAGAATAAAAGTGATTTTAAAATTCTAATAAATAAAATTCCGAGTATGGAAAAGGGAATTTTTAATAAACAAGGAAATAATGAATTTTAAACTTAAGTGATATTATTTAAAGTAATAAAGAATTTACTTTAAAATTCAAGGTTTAAAATTTAATTAAAAGGAAAAGAAAAGGAATTTGGGAAATCTGGAATTTGTATTTTCAGTTAAAAGGTTTTAAATCATAATTAAGAATTAAAAATCTGAAAAGTTTGAAATAAATTAGTAAGTAAAGGAATTTATTTCAAAATGGAGTAATTTAGAAATTAATTAGAAAATTTGATATTTTAAAAGGGAAATGGGATTATGAATTTATAAACTGGGTTTATAAAAAGTGAAGGAATATATCAGTGGATATTTGGGAGAATAAATTCACGGTGGGAATTTATTAAAGAAATGGGTAAATTTGTTTAAAAATAAATAGTGGTTTATTTTAAAGGATGTGAAAGAGAAGCGTATTTCCCTGGATAGCCAAGTACGTTTTCAAAGCAAATTTTAAATTATAAGGTAAAAGTTTTAATGTTGTTTTAAAAAGCATGTTTAGAAATTTATTATTAAATGTTTAGATTTTAAAGTAAGTTTTTTCTAAAAATTTATTATAGTAGTAATTATTTAAAGGTGACTTGGTATTATGTTTTGAAAAGATGAAAATTTATAAAGTATAGCTTTATTTAAAATATTCTTAAAGTATATATTTTTGAATAAAGTATTAAGTAGTTTTTAATTTAAAGTATATTTTATAATAAAGTGTTTTTAAATTATTTTAAAAATCTAAAGTAATTGTACTTGGTGTTTCAATGGGAATAAGTATTTGAGAATTTATTCCATGAGAAGAGTGTGGTTTGGAAACTGTTTTCAAAGGTTTGAAAATGGAAATATATCTTGCGATGATATTTTGAGATTTATAAATAATTTGGGAAATTATTTATGTTTGTTGGATGTTTTGTGGATGTTAATTGATAGTTAAATCACCGACTATCAATATTGGCCAATGCGCTGATCGTTTCGAAGAGACCGGGATCGGGATTTATTTCTCGGAAACCACTTCGATCTGGTTTGTACGTTTTCGTGGGAAAACGAGTTCGGAGTCGAAGATGGAGCAGTGAAGTGCAAGGGCTAATCGCTACTAATCCTGAGGGTAATTCCAAAATGGATGTAGTAGGAATAGTGCCTTCGGTTCCGTTCGGACCCGGAACGGACTTGTATGGATGAATGCTTCCAGAACATCGTCAGGTGGACGATGAGCATTCCATGGGATACATTCTAAAAAGGTAACGCTTAGCCTCAAGCCTCATCAACCGGAAATGACTGAAAATCAGGGGTTATGCAGCAAGGCTATGTGGGTAGCGCCTATTAGGGTGAGGTCATCCATGTCTAGATGTCCCTTTTTATTTCGGCTTAGTGGTGCGGTTGCTAATTCCAACCGTGGGGTGATTTTACTCGGAATTACCCTTAGGTAGTTCCGGTCTTGTGTTGTAGGGGATTGGGCGTGGTCCTCGGTACGCTAATCTAGACCAGGTACTGTGACAGGTGGTACCCTAGTGCTCAGTCATTCATTGGAAATCCATTCTCCCTACGTGCCTGTACGGTTTTGATTGTGCCCAACTATTGCTGAAACGTGAGATGCAAGCATATCAGCTAGATTCTATTTTACTTTCTATAGACACTATTATAATATCAGACGAATTTGATAAAAAGTGTTTTGGCTATCGTAAGGTAAAAATCCGACATGTTTATTTGTGGCGTGGTCTTACGAGATTCTTTTGATTTCAAAGGGTTTGGAAAATTTTAATAATCCAATTGAGTGTGTTTTCTCACGCTGGTTTTCCAGACTGATTCGGGTGTTATTTATTTTTGATGCTCGGGACAGACCGAGTATTACAGATTAAAGGATAGAATGCCGTGGAGCTCAAGAGATGAGCTGGATGGCGAGACGTATCACTCGTACTTGATGTATTCCGCTGTGTTGTGTGTACTGTGTATTCAGTTTTGTGAGGGCATGTAGTGATTACTGTACAGTTGTGTGTTAGATGTTGTTGAACTCTGATGTTGTATTCTAAAGATGTAAAGTATAAACAAATATAGTTTTCTTTTGTGTAAAGATCAGTTATTATCTATTATATTTTATTCCGCTATGTTTGTGAGATTCTGATGTGGTTTTCTTTTTCTTCTTCTACCTTGTTCTTCTTTAACCCTAATGGTTCGATTTTTTGGCCATAGAAAAATCGGGCCGTTACATTTGGTATAAGAGCTTAGGCTGGCGATAACCATGGCTCTAGTGGGATTACTCATTGAAATAGAGTCTGTAGTACTCTAGAATGAGTTTGAGTGTATTAATAGATATGAGCGCGTATTTGTTAGTGAATATAAAATGGTTTTATATTGTGTTGGTTGATTTATTGAGTGGCATATGAACCTTCGTCGGCACTGTTTGGACAACTGTATCGAAAGGGTTTCTAAACACTTGAATAGAACAATTTGACAAAATATTGTTTTAAAGGTGGGTGAATGAAATAATTTTACCCAAAAATGTATTTTGATATAAAAGAAATATTTTCTTAAATTGTTATATAACTTGGTTGTTTTGATGATAGTATTTTAAACAAATAAGATTATAAAATTGGAATGATTTGTATAACCAATGGAAATTTGTATAAGCATAAATTACAAATGAATTATAGTTAAAATTTGATTTAATCAAATTGTTAAATTTAAAATCCCGGAGATTTTGGAAGTGTTTTTCGAAGTGTTTTGAAGATAAATAATAACATTATTATTTTGGGAGGTATTTCTAAAAAGAAATTATTTCAAATAAATTTTGGGAAGGGATATAGCATTGAGCTCACTTCAGTCGCTGGAAAATAACTTCGGTGATGACTGCAGCATCATCGATGTTCATTTTCGAGTTTCTGAGTGACGGATTGCTGCCACATTATTCAGAAGAACTAGTTTTGTTTTTGAAATTTCAAAGGAAATTTGTGGGGATAAAAAACCAGGATTGGTTTAAACATTTGAGAAGTGTGATTTTGAGATATTGGTGATTTCGAAATGATTTGAAACAATAGCCGGGTGTTTAAAAATCCTGAAATCCTTATTTAAATAATTTAAAGATCATCAGGAGATAAGTTATAAACCTATAAATGGTGAATGATTTTGATGAGGAATATGGGAATTGGATTTTGGAATTGAAATTAAAGGTGAAAGTAAAAATGAGAGTTTAACTTGGATTAAGATTAAACTTTGAAATAAAATTGACGCATGGAAGAAACAAATTGGTAAATTTTGAATGTGATTGGAATGGGAAAATAGAAATTAAATTTGGATCGAGATTAATTGAATTAAACTGGAACAAAATCCAGTTGTATTTGAATTAAGATTGAAATCGAATTGAAATGAAATAAATTGAAACGTAGATGACATTAAGTGAATGTAAGCCCTTACTTAATTAAAAATCAAGTGATTAGGTGGATTAAAGAGAATAGTATGATGCTAGATTAAACTGAAGTTAAGTTAAATAAAATAGAATTGAATTCTTATTCAAATGAACTTAAAAGAATGATAAGAAGTTAGATTTAACTGGAAACGAGTTAAATAAAAATTTGAACTGGAATAAATAAATTCCGATGGCTTATAAAAGTTGGAATTTATGAAAAGAATACAAGTGTGTCTTATAAAGATTTGAAAGTGAATATATTTGAGCTAAAATGAAAGGAAGTATGGGAATATAAGTGTATGGCTTATAAGTGGGAAAAAGAGAGAAATAAAGGCCAAAATAGAATTGTTTGACATTTTGGTGAATAAAATAAAAATCCAATCTTAAATCATAAAATAGATTGAACTCAAGTAAAATAGTTAAAGTGATTTTTGAAATAAAAATCAAATATTGGGTATAAAATTTGAATAAACTAATTTATAATTAATTAGTTAATGATATATGGAAATGGAATTGTGAAGGCAAAGTGAATAGAAATGGATATAAACTTCAATAGTGAAGTAAAAATAAATTTAAGAAGTATATAAAATATTTATGTTGGACTTAAGAAATGAAGGATGAAACTCTTAAGTAAATTGGTATTGGGAATATATTAAGTAATTTTGGAATGGAGAAATATACTAAGTGAATAATTGAATGAAGATTAAAACTGGAAGTTGTGAAAAGAGAAATTGTGAATAAGTAAAGGGAAATCAAATGAATGTGAATAAAAGAGAATTGATATAGCTAATAATCAATTGAAATTAATACGTAGGAGGTACGTATATTATTTTATTCGCATAATGGATTGATCCAGATTCGAGCATAGAATTTCGAGATAGTTATATAGATCCGAGTTAGGATTTTTCACTCGATTTTCGACGGTGAACCCTGGATATGGATTTTGATTGATTCTGGATATTCTCTATCATAGTTTGAGACTATGAAAGGAGAATAACGGTTTCTGATCAAGAAACCAGATCTAAGTCCGCACTAGGATGTCGAATGGACGATACTAGTTCGGAAGTGAAATTGTGTGATCGAGTGAGTGATCAGATTTGGTATTGCGTACGGATGATATATGTACATCGTACGGGCTTGAGTGAAATTGATACTGAAACTTTTGAAAAGGAATGAATAAAATGATTTGGATTATGTGATTGGATATTATTGCTAAGTAGGACACAGGTGTTTAAAAAGCAAAAAGGAAATTGGGATTTTTGATTTCAGAACATAAATTGAAATTGGCTTGGAAAAGGTATGTATTTAAAATTTCTATATGAAATTTGATGATTTTCTTGTCTAGCCACTGTGCTTTTTTGGTTTCTTTTGAAATTTTGGGGCCTGTAGAGGCATTTTGTAGTTGTACCGAGCTAGCCGCGCAAAGGAGATGCGGGCGAAATTTTTCGGAAATTTAAAAAGTTAGAAAAATTTTGAGAAAATTTTGATAATTCAAAATTTGGTTTCAAATTTAAATTTGAATTGATAAGTGAATCATATTGTTTGGGACTTATGGATGAGTTTGGAAAGTTAGTAAGAGGAATAGAGTGACTTTAATAAAAGATTGTTTCGGGAAGTCAATGAAAACTGTTTGGTTTTGTGAAAAAGTAAACGGGTATCTATAACAACGCGCATATTTTACGATTGAATATTTAAATATTTTTATTTAAATATTTTGTCGTTAGTCGGATTATAGTCCGAAAAGCTACTTTTTTGCAAACGGTCGAATTAAGACTCGAGACCACCCCCATTGAGTTCAAAATGACGTTTGCGACCTTTTTGAGTATAAACATTGATATGTTTGGAGTTAGTGAAATTTTGCTACTTTTCCACTTAGGGCTTTGGTTTGTATTTCAGCTCATTTAACCCAAGTCTCACCCCATCTCCTCTTCATTACTTCATTTCTATTTTCCTAATACTCAAGATTTAGCAACAATGGAGAGAGGAATGGGAAATTAAAACTCCAAGCCCTAGTTTCCATTTGCAAATCAAGTTCTAGCTCCAAATCTATATAAGAAGCTTTGGTAAGCCCCTTCTTCTTCTTCTCCAACTCATTCTCTTACCAATTTCAGAAATACCTAAATCTAACTTAGGAAATGTTTCTCTTTTAAGCTTAGATTTAAGCTTGTTGGGTTGGAATTGAAGAGTGATTGTCCTTGCCTTGCTCTATAGCTTCCTCTTTATTGTTTTTGTGTAAAGGGTGAGATTTTTATCTCACATCTATGTCTATACGCTATCGTTGTTGTCAGGTATGAATTCCTAACATCTATTCATGTTCATTGCTTTTGATTTGAATTGATTTGGTGAATTTTCCAAATTTTGGTGTTTTGATCCAATTCTATGAAAATCCTCCTATGGATTTTGGACATTGATGTTTGGGGTGTATCGAAGAGTCTATAAGGCTGGGTTGTCGCTTGGCATAAATCCCTAGTCTTCATCGCTCATCCGATCGCTTCCGTTTTGGATTTTCGCCCATTTTGGGCTAGGCTGATTTTTGCCTACCAGGAAATTTCAGACGTCTGGAATGAATTTCAGACGTCTGGATTCAAATTCAGACCTCTGGTTGGAAAATCCAAACGTCTGGAATTGGTCCCTGGAAAACGCAAAAAGGCAGAGACAAAATTCAGACGTCTGGAAATCCATCCAAACGTCTGGTTTGGGGTTCAGACGTCTGGTTGGAAATTTCAGACGTTTGAAATGTGCAGTTTTGCCTCTTTTGGGCCAGAACCTAGGGCCAGACACCTGGATCAACCCCCCAGACGTCTGAAACTGTTCACTTTGCCTATTTTGGGCTGTTTTGAGTGGATTTTCCATTTTTAATCGATTCGTGTTGATTCATTTAGTTGTTATCACTTTTATCGACTTTGATGACTTCTTTCTTTGGATTTTTGGGAATATCCATTTTTGATGGATTCGGTATCGATTTCTTTGGATTTTATTCACGTCTTCGAATGTGAATTTTGATGATTGATTGTTTCTACAATCGTTTTTGTGATTTGTCACTTTAAAAATATAAAGGTTTTCTATACTAGTAGCAAATATCAAAACTCTTTCATCAAAATGATTTTGACACTATTTTAATTACAAAGCTTGTTTCTTAAACCGTTTTCCACTCTATTAGTATATACAAACCTTTACCTCATTCGTATGAGAAATCTAATTAAACGACTTAGTAAAACAAGTGGTATGAAACGCTTGCGTTTACTTCGTCGGTTAATTTTTGTGACTTGTTCGATTGAATCTCTTGTGACAATTTTCTAGTGGAAATCTACAATTTGTTCGTAAATATTTAAGTTAAGCAAGTGGTTATGGGACATGAAGCTAAACTCATATATTTACTAGCTTAGTGTAATTGACACTTCTTGATGGTCGATGATGATCATTTTATGGTTTAGACTAGCAATGTGCGATGTCTCTTTGTCCACGTGGTGGACTGTTCCTCGTTTTATTGAGCTTCGTCTCACTTCTCGCATGGGACGTGCCTATCTAGGTGCGTCGATGTTTATTTCTTGCATGGGTCGTACCTATTTAGGTGCGTCGATGTTTATTTACTTCGTCGAGCAATCGGCTCAATAAGTCGGGGCATGGGGCGTATCTATTTAGGTGCGTCGATGTTCGTCTATGCATGGGTCGTATCTTTCTAGGTGCGTCGATGTTCGACTTTGCATGGGGTGTATCTTTCTAGGTGCATCGATGTTAGACTTTACATGCGGCGTATCTTTCTAGGTGCGTCGATGTTTATTTATGCATGGGGCGTATCTTTCTAGGTGCGTCGATGTCTATTTATGCATGGGGCGTATCTTTCTAGGTGCATCGATGCTAGAGCATGGGGCGTATCTTTGTAGGTGCGTCGATGTTCGACTTTGCATGGGGTGAATCTTTCTAGATGTATCGATGCTAGACTTTACATGGGTCGAATCTTTCTAGGTGCGTCGATGTTCAGTTTATGGGATTGGCCATCCTCTTTTCTTGTGATTTCTGGATTTCTAATTATTGATTTCTAGAATTTATGTTTCACCACCTTTTTCAGTTGGCATTGATATGTATGTCATTTATTGTGGCTTGGTGAATTAAATTAAGAATTTGACATTCTTTTTAATCTTTGAGAAGATTCTTGTGACATTGATTAATCTCTGGATTGATTTTCGGTTAGATACTTATCACAGTATGGCTTTATGGTTATCATACGTTTTTGTCATATCTCTTATTCTATATCACTTTATCTGATATTTATAGCTAGACTGATCCATTTATTATTTTCTTCTTAAATAATACTCGGGTCAGACTGAGATTTTACAGGTGCTTCCTTATGTCTTCTTATTTGGGATTATCATCTGACTTTTGGGCTAGCTACTCTAGCATTGTAGTTTCTGGTTGTATACATTCGATATATTGACTTATTGATGTATACATATTCTGTTGTCTAGCACTTGTATCTTTTCTTTGTGATATTGTGGATCTTATTTGACCACTACTCTGATGTACACTTTCATGTGTTATATTCATATCTATTTCCGCCTTTATGATATGAATTGTTTGTGACTGATTTGTGTTATGTTTATTTCTATATTTGTTTCCGAAGTCCATATAGCCACTGTGTTGTAGCTTTGAGTTTGTATCGGTATGTCGGATTTCCTCTTGAGATGAAAAGTTGTATTTTTATCTGGCATATCGGAACTCGCACAAAGCATTTACACAGATGGTCGCTTCTCAACAGCCTTATCTTCCGTGCTAGTTGACGGCATTACCCCGTAGTGTCCTTGGCTAGCGTGGGTATAGAGGTGGGGCGTCACAGCTTGGTATCAGAGCCAAACTTCGAAACAATGTAGAATAATCTAGCAAGGATCATTTTCCTAAGTCTTTCATAGGAATCGTGCCATAGGATTTGATTCGAGTCTTCGTACCGTTCTATCCTATTTTCTTTTTATGATTCCTTGTTTTATCAATCATGATTGTTTGATATTCATTTTGAGAATAACTTTTTCTTCTTCTTTCTTTCTTAAAGAAGAGAAATGGTTAGATCTGGCCGTACCAACGTCGGTCAATCCAGTGCTACTCCTTAGGAGGGAGTATTTATGTCTGCCCAGTAGCTTCTAGATCTTGTTAAGAATGCTCAAACTATCGGACCCATTCCAGAGCCTACTCATCCTAGATTCGGTTTTGCACGCTTGTGTAGAGATTACACCGATTTGGGTGGAAGGCCATTCCGGGGATTCGAGAGTGTCATTGAAATCCAAGCTTGGCTCAGATCATGCGACCGCATCTTTTCTCGCATGAATCTTGTTGATCTCCACCGAGTCCAAGTGGCTTCTAACATGCTCCAAGAAAGAGCATTTGATTGGTATGAGCTTCTTATTTCTGAAATCGTTGAAGCGGATCTCACTTGGGAGCAATTCCGAGAAAGATTCGAATTGAAATTTATGCCGGAGGCTGAAAAAGTAACTTTGGCCCGGCGTTTTATCGACCTTGTTCAAGGTGAATCTTCTTTGACGGACTACGTCGCATCTTTCGAATCTCTTTCTAAATATGGGGTTGAATACATTAATACCCCATTGAAGAAAATCAGAGGTTTGTCTATGGGTTGAATAAGAACCTCAAAAAGCCTTTACTTCTAAAACTGGAAGTTTCTTTCGATCAGCTTGTTGATATCGCTCTTCGGCTTGAAGAGTCCGATAGAGAAAGTGATGTTGAAGTTGTGCGTGCCAAACAGAACTTCAACAATAACATGAAGAGGCCTATTAAGTTTAAAGGTCCCAATCCCGACAAGAAAGGGAAACAAGAAACTTCTGTAGCAAAGACTCCTACCAATGGTCGTGGACGATGCTACAATTGTGATTCTATGGACAACTATGCAAAGGAGTGTCCGGAACCCCTCTATTGTCGCTATTGCAAAAGTTTGAGTCATCATATATCTGCGTGTCGCATACTTCAAGCAAGAAGGAGGGAAAGCTAAAGGTTGTGTAAGCCTCTACTAGCACTTCTCTTGGTCAAGGTATCTATTCTATCCTTGATGACATTTATTTTGTGATTACCTTATTCGAGTTCTTTTTGATGTGGGTTTCATTTCATTATTTTTATATCAAAAGAACTTGTGATTCTTTTTCTTTAAACATTTCTGGGCTTGATAACTTCTTTGAGGATTGCGAATCCGGATTGGTGGATCCGCAACACTCAATTTGCTTTTTATTGATGTCGAATTTATTTTATGTGATTTTTCCTTCCAAGCCGATTTCTATTTAGGCTTCGGAATTAATTTTTGTGAAAGGATTGGCTTAATCATTGTGAAGCCCATATCCTATTTTTCCAAGCGGACTATTCATCTTCGACATTTCCTATCTGTTAAGCAGATTTCTATTTTTCCTCTGTGATTTTGATTCCAATTTGATGGAATCATTTTATTCTTTAAGCCCACTTGATGAGGAAAGTGATGTTTCTCTCATTCATGTAGTTTGAGAATTTTCCGGTATTTTTTAGTTTGTCTTAGAATTATCTCCTAAGAAATCTATTTAGTGGTGATAAGGTCTTTTTAGCTCGACCTTGCCACCGGTTTTCGTTAGCTACGTGTTGCGGAAGTTAGCATTCCACTTACCGCATTCCGCACTCGTTATAATTCTTATGAATGACTAATCATGTCATTCAGTTTGTCCAGCTTATTTCATCCATTTTATGAATCGAGTATTCTACGAATATCTCGATGAGACCATTCATGTATTTATTGATTTTGGATGAAAATAGCAATTTAATTTTTTTTTGCAAATCTTATTCATAAGATTTATTTATAAGTATAATTAGATTTTGTTCTTGAAACGAGCAAAGAATATTCTTAAAAACTTTAAGAGACATAGTTATCATATAAAAGATGATTTTGTGATTTTATTGCCCGTTGAGTGCTTTAAGAATTCTGGTCGGTGCGCTTGATCAACGTTATCGATAGAAATTTCCTAAACGCTTTGATGAGACAATCAGACACAGTAAATTGACTTGTAAAAATGTAAATTTTTCTAGGAAGATTATTACATAAAGATAAATGTAATTTTGAAAATTTTAGCTTTTCGGGAAAGAAGATTATTTAAAAGAAATTCTTTCTTTTCGATACTCTTATTCTTGTGATTCCCAAAGGGAACCAAGACCTTATCTTTTGTACCAATGCTAATCGTATTGGTTTGGATGCCGTTCTCTTGCAAAAGAGAACGTGCTATCACTTGTGCTTCTAAATCGTTAAAGCGGATCGAGACTAGGTATGCCACTCATGATCTAGTGCTCGCGGCTATTGTTTTCGCTTTTAGAGTTTGGCATCATCATTTTGGGGGAGAAATTTGTTCTCCACCTCGATCATAAATCTTTGAAATATTTATTTTCTCATAAGAAACTTCATGTTGACTCAAGTTCCTGGCATCTTATGATCTTGATATTCTTTTTATTCCCAGAAGGGAAATCGTGTCGCCAATACGCTTAGTCGTAAGCAACAAGTGGTTGATTCTTTGATGGTGTCTGAATGGAATTATCTTTTTATCAAGTTCATCGGACGTTTTGATATACTTCGTTCTATTGAGCTTTATCTCATTTCTTTTATGGACTAACGTCCGATGTTCTTTTATGGTGTTCGGTTCATTGGACGTACAGTCTTGTACTACGTCGGTGTTCCGAATTATTTGAGTTTTCGTTCATTGGATGTATCATTATTGTACTACGTCGATGTTCGGAGTTATTCGTGTTTCCAGTTTCTCGGGCGTACCGTTTTTGTACCACGCCGTTGCACCGACTCAATTTTCTGCTATTCTTGACGTTTTCCACGTCTTTTAACTATGGAAATGATTTTAGGTTTCCGATTTTTATTCTTGAGCCTGGTGTTATAGTAGGAATTGAAGTTTCACCAGATTTGACTTTTGAGCAACATTCTATTCGCATCATTTCTTCGGGGGTTGAGTGCCTTCTAAATAAAGATGTTCTTTTTGTGAAAGTCCGATGGTTCTCAAATCCTAAGGATTTCTCTTGGGAATCTAGAGAATTCATCGAGTGAACACGTTCGGGCTAACTCTTTCGTGCTCTTTATGGTGAAATTCTTATTTCAAACTTTCTCTTGTGATGATATGCTTTTATGGTTGTTACTTTTTAGTTATTTCTTAAGATTGCGTGGAAGCAATTTCTTTAAGGAGGGGAGTCTATAACAACCCGCATATTTTACGATTGAATATTTAAATATTTTTATTTAAATATTTTGTCGTTAGTCGGATTATAGTCCGAAAAGCTACTTTTTGCAAACAGTCGAATTAGGACTCGAGACTACCCCCATTGAGTTCAAAATGACGTTTGCGACCTTTTTGAGTATAAACATTGATATGTTTGGAGTTAGTGAAATTTTGCTACTTTTCCACTTAGGGCTTTGGTTTGTGTTTCAGCTCATTTAACCCAAGTCTCACCCCATCTCCTCTTCATTACTTCATTTCTATTTTCCTAATACTCAAGCTTTAGCAACATTGGAGAGAGGAATGGGAAATTAAAACTCCAAGCCCTAGTTTCCATTTGCAAATCAAGTTCTAGCTCCAAATCTATATAAGAAGCTTTGGTAAGCCCCTTCTTCTTCTTCTCCAACTCATTCTCTTACCAATTTCAGAAATTCCTAAACCTAACTTAGGAAATGTTTCTCTTTAAGCTTAGATTTAAGCTTGTTGGGTTGGAATTGAAGAGTGATTGTCCTTGCCTTGCTCTATGGCTTCCTCTTCATTGTTTTTGTGTAAAAGGTGAGATTTTTATCTCACATCTATGTCTATACGCTATCGTTGTTGTTAGGTATGAATTCCTAACATCTATTCATGTTCATTGCTTTTGATTTGAATTGATTTGGTGAATTTTCCAAATTTTGGTGTTTTGATCCAATTCTATGAAAATCTTCCTATGGATGTTGGACATTGATGTTTGGGGTGTATCGAAGAGTCTATAAGGCTGGGTTGTCGCTTGGCATAAATCCCTAGTCTTCGTCGCTCGTCCGATCGCTTCCGTTTTGGATTTTCGCCCTTTTTGGGCTAGGTTGATTTTTGCCTACCAGGAAATTTCAGACGTTTGGAATGAATTTCAGACATCTGGATTCAAATTCAGACGTCTGGTTGGAAAATCCAGACATCTGGAATTGGTCCTTGGAAAACGCAAAAAGGTAGAGACAAAATTCAGACGTTTGGAAATCCATCCAGACGTCTGGTTCGAAATTTCAGACGTTTGAAATGTGCAGTTTTGCCTATTTTGGGCCAGAACCTAGGGCCAGACACCTGGATCAACCCCCCA
The DNA here is from genome assembly GCA_030737815.1 of Allium fistulosum. Taxonomy (NCBI): domain Eukaryota; kingdom Viridiplantae; phylum Streptophyta; class Magnoliopsida; order Asparagales; family Amaryllidaceae; genus Allium; species Allium fistulosum. The sequence goes on along the minus strand of CM060908.1, from coordinate 529,375,997 downwards.
GACGTCTGAAACTGTTCACTTTGCCTATTTTTGGCTGTTTTGAGTGGATTTTACATTTTTAATCGATTCGTGTTGATTCATTTAGTTGTTATCACTTTTATCGACTTTGATGACTTCTTTCTTTGGATTTTTGGGAATATCCATTTGTGATGGATTCGGTATCGATTTCTTTGGATTTTATTCACGTCTTCGAATGTGAATTTTGATGATTGATTGTTTCTACAATCGTTTTTGTGATTTGTCACTTTAAAAATATAAAGGTTTTCTATACTAGTAGTAAATATCAAATCTCTTTCATCAAAACGATTTTGACACTATTTTAATTACTAAGCTCGTTTCTTAAACCGTTTTCCACTCTATTAGTATATACAAACCTTTACCTCATTCGTATGAGAAATCTAATTAAACGGCTTAGTAAAACAAGTGGTATGAAACGCTTGCGTTTACTTCGTCGGTTAATTTTTGTGACTTGTTCGATTGAATCTCTTGTGACAATTTTCTAGTGGAAATCTACAATTTGTTCGTAAATATTTAAGTTAAGCAAGTGGTTATGGGACATGAAGCTAAACTCATATATTTACTAGCTTAGTGTAATTGACACTTCTTGATGGTCGATGATGATCATTTTATGGTTTAGACTAGCAATGTGCGATGTCTCTTTGTCCACGTGGAGGACTGTTCCTCGTTTTATTGAGCTTCGTCTCACTTCTCGCATGGGACGTACCTATCTAGGTGCGTCGATGTTTATTTCTCGCATGGGTCGTACCTATTTAGGTGCGTCGATGTTTATTTACTTCGTGGAGCAATCGGCTCAATAAGTCGGGGCATGGGGCATATCTATTTAGGTGCGTCGATGTTCGTCTATGCATGGGTCGTATCTTTCTAGGTGCGTCGATGTTCGACTTTGCATGGGGTGTATCTTTCTAGGTGCATCGATGTTAGACTTTACATGGAGCGTATCTTTCTAGGTGCGTCGATGTCTATTTATGCATGGGACGTATCTTTCTAGGTGCGTCGATGTCTATTTATGCATGGGACGTATCTTTCTAGGTGCGTTGATGCTAGAGCATGGGGCGTATCTTTCTAGGTGCGTCGATGTTCGACTTTGCATGGGGTGCATCTTTCTAGGTGTATCGATGCTAGACTTTACATGGGTCGAATCTTTCTAGGTGCGTCGATGTTCAGTTTATGGGATTGGACATCCTCTTTTCTTGTGATTTCTGGATTTCTAATTATTGATTTCTGGGATTTATGTTTCACTACCTTTTTCAGTTGGCATTGATATGTATGTCATTTATTGTGGCTTGGTGAATTAAATTAAGAATTTGACATTCTTTTTAATCTTTGAGAAGATTCTTGTGACATCGATTAATCTCTGGATTGATTTTCGATTAGATACTTATCACAGTATGGCTTTATGGTTATCATACATTTTTGTCATATCTCTTATTCTATATCACTTTATCTGATATTTATAGCTAGACTGATCCGTTTATTATTTTCTTCTTAAATAATACTCGGGTCAGACTGAGATTTTACAGGTGCTTCCTCATGTCTTCTTATCTGGGATTATCATCTGACTTTTGGGCTAGCTACTCTAGCATTGTAGTTTCTGGTTGTATACATTCGATATATTTACTCATTGATGTATACATATTCTGTTGTCTAGCACTTGTATCTTTTCTTTGTGATATTGTGGATCTTATTTGACCACTACTCTGATGTACACTTTCATGTGTTATATTCATATCTATTTCCGCCTTTGTGATATGAATTGTCTATGACTGATTTGTGTTATGTTTATTTCTATATTAGTTTCCGAAGTCCATATAGCCACTGTGTTGTAGCTTTGAGTTTGTATCGGTATGTCGGATTTCCTCTTAAGATGAAAAGTTATATTTTTATCTGGCATATCGGAACTCGCACAAAGCAATTACACGGATGGTCACTCCTCAATAGCCTTATCCTCCGTGCTAGTTGACAGCATTACCCCATAGTGTCCTTGGCTAGCGTGGGTATAGAGGTGGGGCGTCACAGTATTGGACCATTCCTCCTATCTAGTAATTTTGGGGACGAAATTCTTTTAAAGGGGAGGAATATGACAACCCGGAATTTTAGATATTTGAAATGGGAATATTTAATTGATTTTAAATATTCAAAAGGGTAATTTTGACTTGAATTTCAAATATCACTATTTATTGGGTAATTTAATTATTAAATTAAATAATTTGGAGTTGGGTAAAATGTTGAATTTGGAGTTTTAAGCCTTTAAAAATAATTTGAAGGCTTGGGAAATTTACATTGACAATACTGAAGGTGATAAAACTTTTAAAATTGAATTTAAAAGTATTTTGTTCAGTTTTGAAAATATATCGTTTAAATTGATATTTAAAAATAGCCTTCCGAGGCACAGTCTCGGATTTCGACGAAACCAGTTCCATTGGATCCGTAATATTGTATTATTATCGGATTTCAAATTTCGTAGTGATTGGAGTTATTGTGTGAGCGTACGATAAGTAAACACTCTGAATTTATACCGAAAATTAAGTATAATAACTGAGTCCAAAAAGCTATCTTCTCCATACGATCGAATTAGGACTCAAAACCTTTTCCATTGCGTTCGGAATAGGGGTATAACATTATAAACGCCTAGCGGCACTCCTCGATAGGGATTCGAAATTTTAGACTATGTAAAACGAGACGATTTGAATTTAAATTTAAACATTTAGATATATATATATATATATATATATATATATTATTTCACCAGTCAAAATTCCTTTCCATCAGCCACCATTCTTTCACCTCAGCCATCCGATATTCCTAAACATAGCCGACCTAACTTTTCCTTTCGTTCAAATCATGTCCCTCCTTTCTTTTCTGTTCGGATCAAAATCACGTCGTTTCTTTTTATTTTCAATGGCCGAACATATAAAGGAAAATTTATTATCGTTCAAAGTAAATGCCACATCCTCCTTAATCTTAAATCCCGTATTCTTTTTCCTCCAATTCAAAATCAAAGCTCAGGAAATCAATGGCCGCTTCTTTTCCTCCAATATTCGAAATCGAATTCGGCCTTAATCGAAGAAAAGGGGCATCATGGCTCGAGGTCACAAAGGCAAGGGGATCGCGACAAGAAGTTAGGCGCGACACATGGACAAGGTGGTGGCGATCTCGAGCATCGACAGTTTTGGATAGAATACGAGTTCGCGAAAGTGGGTTTAGGGTTTCGATCGTTGCAGCGCGAAGGTGGTGGCGGCTTAGGGCTGTGAAGGCAGTGAGGCTTGTACGAACAATGGGGAATTTTATTTACGGCCAGAGTGCTCGATCGATGAGGTAACAATCCTTATTTTTAAATTTAAAATTTGAATAAATAAATATTTATATATATATGCAGAAAGAAAGATGAAACTAAAAATTTACAGTAAGGTTTAGTTGTAGTTTTTATATACCTATATATTTCAATTTAAATATATTTAAGCAAACAACAATTAATATGGGCAGTAAGGTAGCAGTCTTATTTCGTTTTATTTTAATTTATTCTATTTAACCAATATATATATAGATTTGAGAAAATATAATGGCTGTTTACACATTTTAAAATCATACCGATAAATTTTAAATAGACAGTATGGTGATGTGTGTCTATACACACACACATATATATATATATATATATATATATATATATATTATTAAGTATATTAGTGTGACGACCCAGATTTTTGGCCATAGAATATTGAGTGATTAACAGATTTAATTATTGAAATCTTAATATTAATTAGTCAAACGAATAATTTCTGATAATTAAAATATCGGGATATATATGTAAATTGATTTGAAAAGTCATATTAAATATTGGATTATAAAATCGCTAGAAAATAAATAATATATATACTTCACCATTTAAAATTAAGATAGACACCCAAATATATATATGCCCATGTGAAGTAAATTATATGGAGGTATAAAATGTGAATATATATACACATATTAGGATAAAATATACATACGTAAGTATATATGAATGTGAGTGTATGTATATGATAACAAACACATGTAGGGAGATGCAAATGAGTATAAAAATAGCACATATAGAATGTAATATATATATATATGCAGGTGGAAAAGCTTCATAGACGTGAGATAAAATGTATATAGTATTTGTAAATAAGGAAGTATATAATCATGTACACAAAAAGATACATGTACAAATTCATATGAAAATGGTTGTAAACAAAAAAAGAGGCAACATCTAGTCAAGCCGTAAATAAAAAGAAGCTTGTTGTGTACACCAATGCAGCCAATCTCTTCTCTCATATATACCTCTACTGTCTTCTTTTATTTCAGTCATTCGAATAAGATAAGAAAATGAAATACAAACTACCATAAGAAACTTAAAGAGGATATAAGCATTCAACTGCAGGAATCAAAACTTGTTTAAATTCAAAACCTGTAAACAATATCATCTCATCTTCAACCAGTGCTAAACATTAAGCTTCAACTTGATGCAAATCAAAGCAAGGTGAGGATTCAAATCTACAAATCAATACAAATTTCCAGTTTTTAGTTTTTGTCAAAAGAAAAGCATTTCAGTTTCAACATCAAATACATCAAAGCATTTCCAGATTTTAGTTCAAGCATCTCTGTTTCTTTCAAACAGGCGAGTAAACTATTTTTAAAAACAATTTTAAAACCTGGATTTCACTGTGATATCTGAATGTTAATTTTGTTGCTTTCCTGAAAATTTGGATTAAAATGGATGCATGTTTATGTATGAATATTGAATGCCTATGAGTATACAAATATAAGCTCTGTGTTTTATCAGAGTTTGATTTCCCTTTAAAATCCAATATCTCATCTTTGAATTCAAATTAGCTTATGATTTGTAAATGGAAAATGTTTGAAATCATGTAACATCACTCCTAAAAATAATTATAGGAATTTAAAAGGAATATTTTGCTCGAAATATTGTAATTTATAGTGAAATTGTAAATTTGGTCAAAATTTTATAAATTCAATTTTAAGATTGGATTGCATGGTTGAATTCGTGATTGAAAATCATGAATTTTAGTGTGATTATCTCGATTTTTAGTGGGATAATTGATGGGGTTTCTTGAGTTGAACGGATCGACTATTTTAGTCGATCAACGACGAACTGGTCATCGTGGTTGGGCTTGAAGGTCGAGGGGAAGACGGGTATCATAGGGAAAAATACTCCGGTGATTAATCAAGGGTCGTGATGGCTGAGAATCGATGGGGTAGGGTTTAACACCCTGTGTTTGTCGTCGAAGTTCAAATGGGGATCGTGGCGTCGAGGCGCGACTGGAGTCGATTGCGAGCGGTTCTGGAGATGCTGGAAGACGTGGCGAAGTTACGGTGAGAATAGCGTGGTGTCTCGAGGCAGGGATCATCGGAGGTGGTCGATTTCCTGGTGATGCATGTTACCAGGTTGAGCGTATTCGAGTCGAATTCGATTCTCGATCGAATCGTAGCAGTTGAGTGTTTGCATGGTGTTGCCGTGGTCAAGGATGACTTGTCGGAGGCCGGAGCGAAGTTCATCGGCGATCATTGATGTTGTGCACGTGGATGTGCATGTTTTTCGTGCATATGGAGTTTGGGTTTGGGGAAGAAGGCGAGTGCTCGGGTTTTCGTTTGAGAATAACTGGGTTTTTCTCGAAGTCAGAAGGAGGTGGATTTGTCCCGTGTTTTGAATCGGGTCAGTTGGTTGTGTCGCTAGGTTTTTTAAAACCAGTCCGGTTTAAATTTTAAACGGAATTTAAAATTTAAGTAAGATTTAAAACAGGATTTCAATTAAGTTTTAAAGATATGGATTCAAATTTACTTTTGTATCCTAGTTTTGAAACAAAATTAAGTTTTATAAAATTTAAATATTTTAACCACTTTAAATATAAAGTATAATTTAAATGGTTTGAATTTAAAAATGAATTTGGTTTAAACTCTTTTAAGTTTCTTTTATAAGATAAGTATTTCTTTAACATGTGATTTTAAAGATTTATGAATTGTTCTTAAACTTTGTTAAAGTTAAATTTGTATTCATTACGCTAAAAACAACATTGATTTAGAAGTTTTGTAATTGGATTAACTTGAAATTTGTTAAGTTAAAGTGGTAGGTTATTTCAATCTTAAATTTAAAGTTAAATTAAAAGTGGAATGTTTTGAAATGTATTTAAATTATGATAATGATAAGTAAGTCATTAATGAAGATAAAGATGTATCTTAAAAGTTAATTAAGATTTTAGCTTGATTAAGGATGATTAATATGTAAAGATAATGAGGATAATTCAATTATTATTAATGATGAAAGAGTTGTTAGTTGATATTAATAATTTAATTAAGATAAATGTTTTTTCTTAATTAAGATCTTTTAAATATAAGTAGTTAAGAATTATTTAATTATTTTATTAATGATTAGTTAAAATGATTAACTAAAGGAACTGATTAGTGATTAATTGAAGATAATCACTTATGAATTAATTAAGTGTAATTACTTGGTGAAGTAATTAGTGAATAATTACCGGAGGTAATTAAGTAAAGGGTAATTATTTAATAAAGTAATTAGAGGATAATTACCTTATGAAAGTAATTAAATGGAAGTGATTAAGGGTTAATCACTTGGTGTTATTAATTAAAGGATTAATTAATTAATGAAGTAATTAAAGGATCATTAATAAATTAATGAAAGTAATTTAAGGATAATTACTTATTGTAATTGAATGGTGTGACTAATTTAGCTTGCTTATGAATGATTAATGATATTGAATGCTTTGGATTATTGTTATCCTTGGTATATGATTGTGATGCCATGTGAAATGGTGTTGGATATGGATCATCTATCTATAATAGAATTGCTATGTGAATCTGTTACTATGAGTATAAATAGAATTGTTTAAACATAAACAACTTTGTTTAAGATGATATTGTATTCAAAGAGACTGGTATTAGTAATAACCGAAACCACTTCGATTGTAATCTACATGATTCTATATGGATTTGATATGTGAAATCGATAGGATGAAATGGAATAATATGGACCCTTTGAACTAAGTAAGTATACTTAGGATATGATTTGTGAAAATAAGTGTTGAGCATAACAAAGTAATGAACTCGTAATGGAGTACGAGTTACCCGGGTTTCTTTTATGATTTGAACTTGGTATTTCATATTATATGGGTTTACTCATGTTGGTTTCCAGCCTGACCCGGGTGTTACTTGGATGTAATGCTCGGGTCAGACCGAGTATTACAGATTTTCAGGTAAGGACGTTCTAGAGCTCAGGAGACGAGCTGGATGGCAGGAACGTATGGAGTGTTTCCGCTGTGATATTATTTCTATTTATCTGAGACATGTGATTTGTATATGTCCAGTGTTTGTGTATGAGTGTAACTTTGATGTAAAAATATAATTGACAGATACAGGTATTCTTTTGTAAACTGTTATTATTTGATATTATATTTTGATCCGCTGCGATTTGTGAGAATCAGTGTTGTGTTTTTGTTTCTTCTTCTTCTACCTCTTTTCTTCTAACCCTAACAATTTGGAATTTCCGGCGTTTGATTGCTCGACATTTCTACAGTGAACGTATTAATGTCGAATTTTCAGGATCGAAAATTTCGGGTCATTACAGTTAGTATCAGAGCTGAAGGTTAAGCGAGAACCTTGGCTCTGGTGGGTGTACTCATAAGGATAGGGTCAATAGTACCCTAGAATGAGTTGAGTGTATATATATATATGAGAGCGTACTTGTTATTTTCATATATAAAGATTTTAAATGATTTTATATAAGAATATATTTTGATATATATATATATATATAAAGAACTATTTCTTTCTAATGAATATTAAGGAAATTGGTTGTAAAATTATTGGAATTAAATTAAGAGGTAATAGAAATACAACCAAATTGAAATTAAATAAAGGTAAGTTTGATATTGATTCAAACTAAAATTAAATCTTGAATTTGGGGAAAAGTTTCAGAATAAGATAATAATAATTGTTGTGTTTAATAATAAGATGTGTATTAATGAGTAAGCAAAATGAAATGTTTTACATAAGTATGACTTATAAATTGGAACTGAAGATGATCTAGATTGTGAAGTTTTAAATCTAAGCTAGAAAATTTTGAATTTGTTACAAAGTGCTAAAAGAAATAATAAATAAGTATTATTGGAATAAAAAGGGACTTGTTGCAAACAAGGGTTGTTTGAAAATTTGTTTTGAATTAAAAACCAAAGGTGATTTAAAATTTAAGAATAACTTAGTGTGTAAAGGAGATAATATGTATATATGAGGAATATACATAATATCAAAAATAGTTTGAAACAAACTTTAAATGTTGATTTTTAAAATTTGGAATGAGATGTGATGCCCAAGGAGATAAGTTTGAACTTATAAGATTATTAATGTGAAGTTTAAAATTTGAAGTGGGAATTCAAATTTGAGTAGGTTTGACTGAAGGAATGAATTGAATTTAACTTAGGGAAAGTTAAATAAGTTAACAAGCAACCTGAATTGAAAATTTCACGATGAAATTGGGATTTAACTTGGGAAGTTAAATGGTTAATTTGAATTTGGAGTTTGTGTGATCTCAAAATGAGTTTGAGATCTGGAATTGAAAATGAATGGATGTTTTAAAATAATTTGGATAATATCATCCTATTGTTATTAATAATCTTTAAATTGTGAATTGGATTTGTTTAAATGAATGAAGAATGAAGTGTGGTAGTATATCCATTATTGAGATAGAAGGGAAATTAAACTTTAATTTGAAATTAAGGATATGGAATTACTTTGAACTGAAAATTTGAATAATTGAACTTGTAAATTAAAATTGTTTTGGACTCTTATTTGAACTTTGAAATAAGTTAAGTAAAGATAATTTAAAATGGAATTTTGAGAACTGGACTCAGAATTAAATTGTTTAAAGATTTGGATTATTTAAAAATAAATGTTAATTTTATTTAAGGGGTTAAATCAACATTTGAAAATTTAACTCGAATTTATATAATTCGAGATGGTTTAAAGTTGAGATTTAAATTTCATTAGTTCAAATTGAATTTAGTTTGAATTAACTAGAATTGAAAATGGATAAGTATAGAATTCAAATGGAAAATTTGAATTGGATTAATTTGAAATAAAATTGAAGATTGAATGAGTTCAAATTCAAATGGGAATTGGGATTAATTCATATAGAAATTGAAATGATTTGCAATTGAAGTGGATTCAATTTGAAATTAATCTAAATTAATTTGAATAATTTGGAATTGTAATTGAAGTGAATATGTTTAAAATCAAATGGAATTTGATCTGAATTTGGAAAGAAATTGAGGTTAATTCAACTTGAATTGGGAATAAATCAAGTTCAAGGGAAATTGAAGTTGTTCAAATTAGAAGTGAGTAAATTTAAATGGAAGTGGAAATTTAAATTAAATTGATGGGAATGGAGATTGAAAATTGAACAGTTGGCTCTGGACTATTTTCAAAATAAATTATTTAATATAAACTATTTTAAATCTATTTTCCAAGCTACTAACTATATACAATCTTTCTTTTAAAAGCCCAAACTATTTTATAATTGTTTTACAATTATTTTGGAACTATTTAACTATTTTACAACTGATTTATAAACTAATTACTGTTTTTCAATTGTTTTATAAATAATTACTATTTTTCAACTATTTACAATTACTTAACTATTTTACAGCTATTTTACAGTTAATATTTATTTTTCAACTACTTATTTATTTTAACAAAATTTCAAGCTATTTTCTAAATATAAACTGGTCAGAGTTCAAACTGTTATTGATTAAATACCCAACTGAGATAAGGATTGAAGTGATAATCCAAATGGGGATTAAGGCAAATGTGAATAAGTGAATAAAATCAAAGTAAGGACGAATAGAAAGGAAATTGATTTAACTGATAATCAATGAAGATAAATACGTAGGATGTACGTATATTACTCTATTCGCATAGTGGTTTGATCCAGATTCGAGCACAGAATTTCGAGATAATATTATCAATCCGAGTTGGGATTTTTCGCTCGATTTTCAATGGCGAACCTAGATATGGATTTTTGATTGGTTCTGGATATTCTCTATCATAGTTGTGACTATGCAAGGAGAATGATAGTTTCTGATCAAGAAACCAGATCTGAGTCCGCACTAGGAATTCGGGTGGACAATACTAGTTCGGAAGTGAAATTGTGTGATCGAGTGTGCAATCAAATTGATATTGCGTATGGATGGTATGGGTACATCGTACGGGTTTGAATGAAATTGGAATTGAAAATTTATGGATAAGAAGTGAAAATGGTCTTTGAAATGAAAAGTATATTTTGTGGAATATATGATGAGGTAAAATGGAAATTGGAAATTTCTATGATTAAAGATTCACTTTATGAAGAAAAGTAATGTGGTTAATAACTTTATAAAAGAGTAATCAAATTTGAATATTTGATTTGGGATAAACAAAGTTATATATCTGGTTATATATGGTAGACTCCCCTTGTTGAATCTATTGCCAGAAAAAAGGTGTTTTGAAAGTATTTGAAGTATAAAAAGGAAATTTATACAAGTATGAAGTGATTCAAAAATTTCCCAAGGTTATATATATATATATATATATATATGTATATATAAAGGATTTTGTGAAAATGATTTTGGGAAAAAGTTTTGGGAACCTTTGAATTTGGAAAGGCTTTAATTTTTGGAGAAAAGGCAATTTTGGAAATTTGGAAAGCCTAGTTTGTGAATTATCGATTTTGGGATAATCGATTTTGAGAAAGGAGATTTATATGAGATTCATACTTGGTGTATGATTTGGAAAATACTATATGTGTATAGTATAAAGTGTTTTGAAAGTGGCTCTGGGGAAAAAGGCGCTCCCTTGAATGAACTTCTCAAGAGTGCCACAGGGTGGTACTACCTTGAGCCCTAAGGGGGGGTTCTAAAGATGATCCTGTGAGGAGTCCGGACAAACTAGTTCCTGAGGATTATTGGGTAGCGAAAGTCGAGGGCGCTGATGCCTACGTGGGCATTTGGGTTATGCTGTGACGACAGTGTAACTCGATGTCGCCGCGATCTACTGTGTATGGACCATAGCAAAAATCGTGTGGAGGATGAGTGCCAACAGTCTACACTTGATTTTGCTAGGACGGCAACGTAACATCGGTAGGCTGCGATCTATGTTCGAGTGGAGGAGTTTCATTCTTTTTGCAGCGAAATTCGAGGGCGCTGATGCCAACGGTTATATGGGTTTTTGTTGTGATAGCAACGTAAAGCCCGGGTATAACTGCGATCTGTAGCGGGTTTCATGGTGTAATCGAGGGGCGCGGAGGCCTACAGTTATCTATGGATTTTGCCGGGATGGCAACGTAACCATCGGGTTAACTGCGACCATGGATGGGGGTGATGATTTCCATAGCATTCTCACCAAAGATATTTTCTCTATTTTCGAAATTGTTTTCTATATTTTCGATCAAATTATTTTCCAAGTATTTTCACTGGGTGTTGAAAATGGGTTTACCAAGTATTTATAGATTTTCAGTCCGACGCCTGATCAACGTATGATCGAATTTCTATGAGAACAAGGATGGACTTGTTGAAACATCGAGTTATAAAAGTATTTTTATAAAAACTACTTTGAAATAATATTATATTGATATTAAAAAGTGTTTTAAAAGTGATCAAAGAATAATTTAACTGATAATAAAGATTATAATTAAAACTTTTGCTTCGATCCTTTTCGAGGACGAAAAGTTCTAATGGTGGAGGAATGTGACGACCCAGATTTTTGGCCATTGAATATTGAGTTATTAACTGATTTAATTATTGAAATCATAATATTAATTAGTCAAACGAATAATTTCTGATAATTAAAATATCGGGATATATATGTAAATTGATTTGAAAAGTCATATTAAATATTAGATTATAAAATCGCTGGAAAATAAATAATATATATACTTCACCATTTAAAATTAAGATAGACACCCAAATATATATATGCCTATGTGAAGTAAATTATATGGAGGTATAAAATGTGACTATATATATACATATTAGGATAAAATATACATACGTAAGTATATATGAATGGAAGTGTATGTATATGATAACAAACACATGTAGGGAGATGCAAATGAGTATAAAAATAGCACATATAGAATGTAATATATATATATGTGCAGGTGGAAAAGCTTCATAGACGTGAGCTAAAATGTATATAGTATTTGTAAATAAGGATGTATATAATCATGTACACAAAAAGATACATGTACAAATTCATATGAAAATGGTTGTAAACAAAAAAAGAGGCAACATCTAGTCAAGCCGTAAAAAAATCAAATCAGGTCATAGCTAAGGTTGACAAAAGAAAAGATAAGTAAAGGTATAAATAAAAAGAAGCTTGCTGTGTACACCAATGCAGCCTATCTCTTCTCTCATATATACCTCTACTGTCTTCTTTTATTTCAGTCATTCGAATAAGATAAGAAAATGAAATACAAACTACCATTACAAACTTAAAGAAGATATAAGCATTCAACTGCAGGAATCAAAACTTGTTTAAATTCAAAACCTGTAAACAATATCATCTCATCTTCAACCTGTGCTAAACATTAAGCTTCAACCTGATGCAAATCAAAGCAAGATGAGGATTCAAATCTACAAATCAATACAAAGTTCCAGTTTTCAGTTTTTGTCAAAAGAAAAGCATTTCAGTTTCAACATCAAATACATCAAAGCATTTCCAGATTTTAGTTCAAGCATCTCTGTTTCTTTCAAACAGGTGAGTAAACTATTTTTAAAAACAGTTTTAAAACCTGGAGTTCACTGTGATATCTGAATGTAAATTTTGTTGCTTGCTTGAAAATTTGTATTAAAATGGATGCATGTTTATGTATGAATATTGAATGCCTATGAGTATACAAATATAAGCTCTATGTTTAATCAGAGTTTGATTTCCCTTTAAAATCCAATATCTCATCTTTGAATTCAAATTAGCTTATGATTTGTAAATGGAAAATGTTTGAAATCATGTAACATCACTCCTAAAAATAATTATAGGAATTTAAAAGGAATATTTGGCTCGAAATATTGTAATTTACAGTGAAATTGTAAATTTGGTCAAAATTTTATAAATTCAATTTTAAGATTGGATTGCATGGTTGAATTCGTGATGGAAAATCATGAATTTTAGTGTGATTATCTCGATTTTTAGTGGGATAATTGATGGGGTTTCTTGAGTTGAACGGATCGACTATTTTAGTCGATCAACGACGAACTGGTCATCGTGGTTGGGCTTGAAGGTCGAGGGGAAGACGGGGATCATCGGGAAAAATACTCCGGTGATTTATCAAGGGTCGTGATGGCCAGGAATCGATGGGGTAGGGTTTAACACCCTGTGTTTGTCGTCGAAGTTCAAATGGGGATCGTGGCATCGAGGCGTGACTGGAGTCGATTGCGGGCGGTTCTGGAGATGCTGAAAGACGTGGCGAAGTTACAGTGAGAATAGTGTGGTGTCTCGAGGCAGGGATCATTGGAGGTGGTCGATTTTCTGGTGATGCATGTTACCAGGTTGAGCGTATTCGAGTCGAATTCGATTCTCGATCGAATCGTGGCAATTGAGTGTTTACGTGGTGTTGCCGTGGTCAAGGATGACTTGTCGGAGGCCAAAGCGAAGTTCATCGGCGATTAGTGATGTTGTGCACGTGGATGTGCATGTTTTTCGTGCATCTGGAGTTTGGGTTTGGGGAAGAAGGCTAGTGCTCGGGTTTTCGTTCGAGAATAACTGGGTTTTTCTCGAAGTCAGAAGGAGGTGGATTTGTCCCGTGTTTTGAATCGAGTCAGTTGGTTGTGTCGCCAGGTTTTTTAAAACCTGTCCGGTTTAAATTTTAAACTGAATTTAAAATTTAAGTAAGATTTAAAATAGGATTTAAATTAAGTTTTGAAGATATGGATTCAAATTTACTTTTGTATCCTAGTTTTGAATTAAAATTAAGTTTTATAAAATTTAAATATTTTAACAACTTTAAATATAAAGTATAATTTAAATGGTTTGAATTTAAAAATGAATTTGGTTTAAACTCTTTTAAGTTTCTTTTATAAGATAAGTATTTCTTTAACATGTGATTTTAAAGATTTATGAATTGTTCTTAAACTTTGTTAAAGTTAAATTTGTATTCATTACACTAAAAAAAACATTGATTTAGAAGTTTTGTAATTGGATTAACTTGAAATTTGTTAAGTTAAAGTGGTAGGTTATTTCAATCTTAAATTTAAAGTTAAATTAAAAGTGGAATGTTTTGAAATGTATTTAAATTATGATAATGATAAGTAAGTCATTAATGAAGACAAAGATGTATCTTAAAAGTTAATTAAGATTTTAGCTTGATTAAGGATGATTAATATGTAAAGATAATGAGGATAATTCAATTATTATTAATGATGAAAGAGTTGTTAGTTGATATTAATAATTTAATTAAGATAAATGTTTTTTCTTAATTAAGATCTTTTAAATATAAGTAGTTAAGAATTATTTAATTATTTTATTAATGATTAGTTAAAATGATTAACTAAAGGAACTGATTAGTGATTAATTGAAGATAATCACTTATGAATTAATTAAGTGTAATTACTTGGTGAAGTAATTAGTGAATAATTACCGTAGGTAATTAAGTAAAGGGTAATTATTTAATAAAGTAATTAGAGGATAATTACCTTATGAAAGTAATTAAATGGAAGTGATTAAGGGTTAATCACTTGGTGTTATTAATTAAAGGATTAATTAATTAATGAAGTAATTAAAGGATCATTAATAAATTAATGAAAGTAATTTAAGGATAATTACTAATTGTAATTGAATGGTGTGACTAATTTAGCTTGCTTATGAGTGATTAATGATATTGAATGCGTTGGATTATTGTTATCCTTGGTATATGATTGTGATGCCATGTGAAATGGTGTTGGATATGGATCATCTATCTATAATAGAATTGCTATGTGAATCTGTTACTATGAGTATAAATAGAATTGTTTAAACTTAAACAACTTTGTTTAAGATGATATTGTATTCAAAGAGACCGGTATCAGTAATAACCGAAACCACTTCGATTGTAATCTACATGATTCTAAATGGATTTGATATGTGAAATCGATAGGATGAAATGGAATAATATGGACCCTTTGAACTAAGTAAGTATACTTAGGATATGATTTGTGAAAATAAGTGTTGAGCATAACAAAGTAATGAACTCGTAATGGAGTACGAGTTACCCGGGTTTCTTTTATGATTTGAAATTGGTATTTCATATTATATGGGTTTACTCACGCTGGTTTCCAGCCTGACCCGGGTGTTACTTGGATGTAATGCTCGGGTCAGACCGAGTATTACAGATTTTCAGGTAAGGACGTTCTAGAGCTCAGGAGACGAGCTGGATGGCAGGAATGTATGGAGTGTTTCCGTTGTGATATTATTTCTGTTTATCTGAGACATGTGATTTGTATATGTCCAGTGTTTGTGTATGAGTGTAACTTTGATGTAAAAATATAATTGATAGATACAGGTATTCTTTTTTAAACTATTATTATTTGATATTATATTTTGATCCGCTGCGATTTGTGAGAATCAGTGTTGTGTTTTTGTTTCTTCTTCTTCTACCTCTTTTCTTCTAACCCTAACAATTTGGAATTTCCGGCGTTCGATTGCTCGACATTTCTACAGTGAACGTATTAATGTTGAATTTTCGGGGTCGAAAATTTTGGGTCGTTACAATTAGGGTCGAGCATTTACAAATTCATGAGTGTTATGTGATGGTTACATTATTTTGAATATTTCAATCTAATGATAAGTAAGTTTGAAAACTATTCATTTAATATTTTTTTACCAGGAATTTAACAGTAAAGTAAAATTTGGAATTTTATTAACACAATAGATTCAAGTTTAAAATAAATATTAATGGTAGTCGATTATTCGATTAGTTTGAATATTAATAAAATCATATAATGTTTGTTCAAGGATTGAAACCTGAAAAGAAACAAGTCAGGGTTGGATTGGATTGCAAACATCAAAGGTGAGTTAATCTCACTCATCTGGATTATTATTTAAATTTAAATGGTTAAATTTAAATATTTGGCTGAATGATTTAATTGATTGGATGTGGTATATTATATAGTAGTATATAGTATATATTGGAGTGATTGATTTCCCGCATTATATAGCGGATGAGACCCTATGCGCCGCATAATAGCGGATGATATTATTTAAACCCATATACCGCGATATTCCACCTCGAAGTGGAATTGGTATTGTGCTAACATCTGTGGATGTACGGAAACGGGTTGGAGGGATCCAACTGGATTCCTCAAAATTATTTAGATTGTTCTAATAGTTCTGTGATATGATTATTTGATATTCTGTGTTAAATTATATTGATAATTGGAGATGATGGATGATATGGTTTGATTGAATAAATTTGGGTATACTGTGTTACCAAAATATATAGAATGTATTTTTGGAAAGAAATAAAAGGGTAAATTTTAAGTAAAATAATTATAGAGAATTTGAATAAAATTAAGAATGAATTGGAAAAGAATAAAAGTGATTTTAAAATTCTAATAAATAAAATTCCGAGTATGGAAAAGGGAATTTTTAATAAACAAGGAAATAATGAATTTTAAACTTAAGTGATATTATTTAAAGTAATAAAGAATTTACTTTAAAATTCAAGGTTTAAAATTTAATTAAAAGGAAAAGAAAAGGAATTTGGGAAATCTGGAATTTGTATTTTCAGTTAAAAGGTTTTAAATCCTAATTAAGAATTAAAAATCTGAAGTTAAAAAGTTTGAAATAAATGAGTAAGTAAAGGAATTTATTTCAAAATGGAGTAATTTAGAAATCAATTAGAAAAATTGATATTTTAAAAGGGAAATGGGATTATGAATTTATAAACTGGGTTTATAAAAAGTGAAGGAATATATCAGTGGATATTTGGGAGATTAAATTCACGGTGGGAATTTATTAAAGAAATGGGTAAATTTGTTTAAAAATAAATAGTGGTTTATTTTAAAGGATGTGAAAGAGAAGCGTATTTCCCTGGATAGCTAAGTAAGTTTTCAAAGCAAATTTTAAATTATAAGGTAAAAGTTTTAATGTTGTTTTAAAAAGCATGTTTAGAAATTTATTATTAAGTGTTTAGATTTTAAAGTAAGTTTTTTCTCAAATTTTATTATAGTAGTAATTATTTAAAGGTGACTTGGTATTATGTTTTGAAAAGATGAAAATTTAGTTTTATAAAGTAGCTTTATTTAAAATATTCTTAAAGTATATATTTTTGAATAAAGTATTAAGTAGTTTTTAATTTAAAGTATATTATATAATAAAGTGTTTCTAAATTATTTTTAAAATCTAAAGTGTTTGTACTTGGTGATTTCAGTGGAAATAAGTATTTGGGAATTTATTCCATGAGAAGAGTGTGGTTTGGAAACTGTTTTCAAAGGGTTGAAAATGGAAATATATCTTGCGAAGATATTTTGAGATTTATAAATAATTTGGGAAATTATTTATGTTTGTTGGATGTTTTGTGGATGTTAATTGATAGTTAAATCACCGACTATCAATATTGGCCAATGCGCTGATCGTTTCGAAGAGACCGGGATCGGGATTTATTTCTCGAAAACCACTTCGATCTAGTTTGTACGTTTTCGTGGGAAAACGAGTTCGGAGTCGAAGATGGAGTAGTGAAGTGCAAGGGCTAATCGCTACTAATCCTGAGGGTAATTCCAAAATGGATGTAGTAGGAATAGTGCCTTCGGTTACGTTCGGACCCGGAACGGACTTGTGTGGATGAATGCTTCCAGAACATCGTCAGGTGGACGATGAGCATTCTAAGGGATACGTTCTAAAAAGGTAACACTAAGCCTCAAGCTTCATAAACCGGGAATGACTGAAAATCAGGGGTTATGCAGCAAGGCTATGTGGGTAGCGCCCATTAGGGTGAGGTCATCCCTGTCTAGATGTCCCTTTTTATTTCGGCTTAGTGGTGCGGTTGCTAATCCCAACCGTGGGGTGATCTTACTCGGAATTACCCTTAGGTAGTTCTGGTCTTGTGTTGCAGGGGATCGGGCGTGGTCCTCGGTACGCTGATCTAGACCAGGTACTGTGACAGGTGGTACCCCAGTGCCTAGTCATTCGTTGGAAATCCATTCTCCCTACGTGCCTGTACGATTTTGATTGTGCCCAACTATTGCTGAAACGTGAGATGCAAGCATTTCAGCTAGATTCTATTTATTTTCTATAGACACTATTATAATATCAGACGAATTTGATAAATAGTGTTTTGGCTATCGTAAGGTAAAAACCCGACATGTTTATTTGTGGCGTGGTCTTACGAGATGCTTTTGATTTCAAAGGGTTTGGAAAATTTTAATAATCCAATTGAGTGTGTTTTCTCATGCTGGTTTTCCAGACTGACACGGGTGTTATTTATTTATGATGCTCGGGTTAGACCGAGTATTACAGATACTGGATAGAATGCTGTGGAGCTCAGGAGACGAGCTGGATGTCGAGACGTATCACTTGTACTTGATGTATTCCGCTGTGCTGTGTGTACTGTGTATTCAGTTTTGTGAGGACATGTAGTGATTACTATACAGTTGTGTGTTAGATGTTGTTGAACTCTGATGTTGTATTCTAAAGATGTAAAGTATAAACAAATATAGTTTTCTTTTGTGTAAGGATTAGTTATTATCTATTATATTTTATTCCGCTGCGTTTGTGAGATTCTGATGTGGTTTTCTTTTTCTTCTTCTTTAACCCTAATGGTTCAATTTTTCGGGCATAGAAAAATCAGGCCGTTACATATTCATAAGTATTGGATGGGAAAGATTTGAAAGTATGTAACTTTAGGATTATTATTATAAAATATTTTCAAAGTGTTGAGTTATAAATGGAATTAAGAGAAATATTCTAAGTATTGACATGATTCAAAAATATCCTGTTATGGATATAAGTATTTGGATTTGTTTTTCGAATATTGAAAATTGGAAGAAATTTGAATATATATCTTTGTAAAGATATTTTGAAATAAATGTTTTGAAAATTTATAAAAAGGGGACTAGTGACTGCATATGGATGTTATTTGATAGTTAAATAACTGACTATCAAATTTGGCCAAATTCTTTAATCGTTTCGAAGAGACTGGGATCCGATTTAATTATCTGAAAACCACTTCGACCCGGTTTGTGCGTTATGGATTGCGATATCTCGAAGAAAATGGAGATGGTGATTTTGGAGATTCGGTTTGTTCAGGCCCAGAACAACTTTTATGGATGAATGCTATCATTGCATCAATGCCGAGAAGGCAGTGTTAGAATTCCAAGTATGAATGCTATCAAAAAGGTAAATGTAGCCTCAAGCCTCATTAACCGGGAATGACTAAAACATGGAAGATGCAGCAGGGCTAAGTGGGTCGCACCCAAGTAGGGTATGTTATTACCTTTCTAGATACCCTCGTAAATATTATATCTTTACTATTAATAATGATAATTCACCGAACTATAATCAACCGTGTCTTTTGCAATTTCCTAAAATACCCTTCTCACTTAATCGCGTTTCATTTCTTTTCACTTCACAGTAGGCAAAAAACCCTAATCGCCCCCAAATTAAATATCATTATCGTTATCATCTCAGATCTCGAATCTCCAATCTCGAATCCGAATAAATTTTTCCGCATCTTTCTACACTGCAACCGCTAACTACTCTTACACTGAAGCTAAAGTTATTCAAATTGAATACGTATGGCTAAACCTATTACGTGAGTTAAACAATTTGTCAAATTCGTTCTTCAATTTGTAATTGATGTTTGGTTTAGGGTAAATTTGTTGGTTTGAAAGTAATTTGTTCACGTAGTATTGTATTTCTCTCTACAATCATCGAATTTTCTATTGTATAGGTAAAATCCTTTTCTGATTCGTTTTCATTTTCGTCTTTCCCCTTACAGATGTTGCAAAATGATTGTTTAGTGCAAGCTATTAAATTTTTGTCATATAGAGTGAAGTAGAGTATCTATAATTATATTCATACCGGTTTTAAAATAGATCAGTTTTTGATCTGAAGTTTGTGGATTATGTTCAGATGCACCAAAGTAAGAGAAAGAGAGAAAAAGCAGTTTGTTTCCCTTGGTATCTTAATAAGAAGAACATGTTTATTTAGTAGAATATATTTGAACTTTTATACACCATTGTGATCACCTTAATTCAATACACTCAGAAGTTTAAGCTGAAGGTACTTCTCTATATTTTGATTTATTTTTTATGAACAGATGGAAAACTACTCCTATTAATAATGTTTGTTTTAGTTAGCTAATGGTTAATAATATGTTCTTAGTAATTAATCATGTAACAAAAAAATTATTCAAATATTAATTTACTTTATAAAATATTTGAAATATACAACTAAATCATTTGGTAAAATTCGATATTGCATTTTACATGTGGCTGTTTAATTGGAAGTTTGAATTATTTAATTTCAATAAGCTTGCATAGTAATAAAATCACAATAAAAGAAGAACATGTTATGTACTTACTAATAGATAAAAACTGGGAATAGTAACATTCTTTCTATTTGGATATGCTACTAACCCAATCGTTGCTGCTGATAAATAAAGGCATTGGGTTCGGTGCACATTGTTGTGATGTCTTCAAACTTAGATGAGCAACTGGTGGGATGCACAAGCGTAGCTGAAGTAGTCTATGGTGAACTGTCCTAAAGTGAATATGTTCCTATGGTGACATGTCATATGGGGAGCTGGCTGAAAGAGAGAGGTGAGGAGCTGTTTGATGATGATCCGCGTATAGGGAGCGAGCGAGCCAGAATCTGCAATGAGTGACGTCAAAGGCTGTAAATAGAGATGTGAGCCTACTAGAGCGGCGCCAATGGTATATGGTATCCTCAGGTGAATGGAAGATCGACAATCAGAAGCCGAGGTTAACTTTCTTTCTAATCTTATATACTGAATGCGTAGTTACTCAAAAATATGTTAATGTTTAACAGATGTGGATTAGTACTATATTGCACTTTAAAAAGGAACTTAACAGATATGAGAACTTAAGTTATGGTCTCATTTTATCACATAATTAAAATTTGTGAAACTTGGTGGTATTTATCTGTTTGTTAAAATGAATATTGTTGGAATCTATGGTTATACCAGTTTCTCTTGGTTTAGGGTCTATGAATAATCACTTTTATGTGTCGGTATATTTTTTATTAGAGATTATAACTGATCTTTTCATGTTAATGCATGTGAATAAGCCAAAACAAACTTGCTCCATTCTACTTGCAAAAGTAGACATGTTTAAAATTAATGGATATTGACATACATGTAGAGACTATAAAATCTTCCATGAGTTGGTCATGGAAACAATTTAAGAGTAGGGAGTACATGGTGATCACTTCAGCTATGTTTTTACAGCGTAAATGAAGTTTTATTTTATCCAGATCAATGCACCATTAAAAAAAATTAATGGG
The DNA here is from genome assembly GCA_030737815.1 of Allium fistulosum. Classification (NCBI taxonomy): domain Eukaryota; kingdom Viridiplantae; phylum Streptophyta; class Magnoliopsida; order Asparagales; family Amaryllidaceae; genus Allium; species Allium fistulosum. Next base: position 529,354,451 of record CM060908.1, on the reverse strand, counting down.
AAATATGGGTGGGATTCAAAGTTGATCTATGATCTTGCTGATCTGGTATAGAATATGTCAACGCCTTTGCATAACTTTATTACGTTTTAACGAAGGTATAATTATTGGTACTTGATACATCAAATACTACACCAATTGTCTTGGTCTTTCTACGTTTAAGGTCACCTACATTGTTGCTTTTAATGTTCCTAAACATGTAATCCCAGTTATGTTCAACAACTAATCCCAGCCATGCTGTAACAACCCAAGATTTTTGCAAACATTTTTAAATTAGTTTTTATTTCAAATTTTATTTTAAAACATTTTTAAAAGTGTAGTTGTAATTTTCCAATATTAGTTGTATTTTGTATACAATTTTTAATTCTAGTTTCAATATAATAAACTATTTTCTTTATTTATTTTCTATTTTCCTAAGACATTTTTTATTTTTTTTATTTCCACTTTATTTTTTTTAACTTTTTATTTACTTGATTTTTTATTTGTTTATATTGAATTAAAAGAAAGTGGAAATTCAAAGAGACAAAAGCTTTTAAAACTTGTGACTTTTCAATTACTAGTCTTTTCATTTGCTTGGCCTTTCATTTTCTTATTGTAGCCTTGCATTTCAAAGCTTATTCACGTGAGAAACTTCCCATCATCCTCATTCTCACGGCTATTCTCATTTCTGAAAAAATATGCAAGTTAATGGCTTCCTTTTTCCTACTCTTTCTCTTCATTTTATTGATTTTGCCTTGCTCCTCTCTCTAGTTTTGCTCGGCCATAACCACCATCATCTCCACCGACCACCACCATCATCTCATCCCCCTCATCATCCATGGCTAACCACCCTACCCCTCTGTCCAGACCTGGCCGTGACCACTAGGTTGAACAAGCACCACAAAAACTTTTCCTAAACTCCAAACAATGCATAGCCGAGCCTTTATCCCATCACCATCCCATAGTTTTCCTCGGCCACCACCTCTAGCTCCACCACCAGCCGTCGTGACCATCACCACTGGCCTCCACATCACCTGACCTGACCTGTAGTGGCACATGGCCGAGCCATATTGACCGTAGGCCGAGCCTAGATGCAAGCCAAAACTCCTCTTTTATGCCTTGACCTTTGACATTCCATGCTTGTAACTCCATTCTCTTCACATTCTCTATGCTAGCCATGCCAAATTGACCCATACCCAAGCCTTGTTCCTCAAATTAGAACCATGGCCGAACCTATAACATCATGGCCGAGCAAACCATGGAGTAGTGGTCAAGAAATCTTGTGTTAAAAGCTTGATGATGTCATTTGTTAATTCTAATTTCCATTTTTTGTCGAATTTAATTTGTGTTGAAAATATATATTTATATTACTTTGTTTTATTGTTGTATACAGGATTAATATCTTGGCTCTCTCTCCACTTGAATCAAATGTTGTGCTGTATCGTGCTTTCTGGATTTATTTGTGTGTTTTGATTTGCTAACTCCATCTTGAAAAGGTGAGTTATTCACGCTTGACATTCATACTTATAGAATTGTGAAACGATAATAAGTGAATGTGTAGAATTGTTATACCATGTTATACCTGCCTGCGATATGAATTATATGATGTCAAACTTTGTTATAAACTTGTCACATCATCTGACATGTTATATTTTGTTATACTATTTATTTATTTCTGTTTCTCACATTGCAAGTTCCCTGTAGAATAGAATCACTATGGGTTGAAATGATACATACCCGAACAAACTTTAGAATAGGGAAAAATCATTATGGGCTGAAATGATAGGCCTGAGCGATTTTTATTTATTTTTATTAACTTGGGATTGCGGGTTTGAAATGATAGAACCCGGGTTTTCTTTGTAAATTACGGATTGAAATGATATATTATCTGTATCACTTGCCTTAGGCTAGAAAATATTATACAGACCCATGGTTATTTTATATAGTTTTCTGGAAAATTTTAAGTATTTTAAAATGTATAATTTGATATTTTGATTTAAATTTGGATTTAAAATGATTTAATAAAGTGATAATGATTTTTCTATGTATTTAAAAATGTTAAATAAATGAATGGAATAATTGTGATTTGAAACATAACTTAATTTGGAAATTTGTGATTTGATTTTTAAATGGAAGTTTAAGTTAATTAAATAAAAATGGAAATTCAGTTTTATTTATGAAATGGAAATTTAAGTTTAAGTGTTAAGGTAAATTGTTAAAAATGAAAAGAATGGGAAATGGTACACTTGAATTTAATAAGTGAAATTATTGGAAAATTTGATTTTATTGTAAAAATTTTCTTTATATAATCATAAGTTAAAGGGTATTTAAATGAACATTTTTGAAGTGGAAAAATATGATTTTTATAAGTTAAAATAGTTAAAATCGAATTTTATTTGTTTATGAAATTTTATTATAAACCTGGAAATTGAATTAGTAGCACTTCAGAAATGCTATCATTTCTGAAATTAACTTAAAATCTGGAGTAAAGGATATTGCAGCACTTTGTAAGTGTTGTGGTTGATGCAAATGAACTAAAAGCTAAATTAACTAAGGGCTACTGCAGCACTTGGTAAGTGCTGTGGCTGCAGAAAGAAAGTTAAAATCTGAAACTAATAAAAGGGCTACGGTAGCACCTGATAAGGGCTGTAGTTGGCTGAAATGAAGATTTTCAAATGTAATTGAACTACTGCAGTAGTTTATAAATGCTTTCTTTTTTGAAATGAATTGTTTTCAAATATAACTTACTGCAGCATTTTTCTAAGTGCTGCGAAAGCTGAAATTTCAATGTTTTAAAGTATTTAAGTGAATAAATGAGCTCAGAAAAGGCTAAATTTTTGGAAATTGAATATGTTATTTGTAAGTATAACGACTTTAATTTTAAATGGTTTAAATAATGTATTTTGATTTAAAATATAAACCAATTTAAAATGTATAACCACGGGTTATAATAACGATTGGTTTTTAAAGAGATCGGGATCAGATATGGACATACTCTCCGTCGATACCGAAAACCACTTTAACAACTGTGTACACGGTGGAAATTCCAGAATGAAGTAGGATGGTGGCGACGATTCTTTTGAGGTATATACGTGGACCCGACTCCCGTGAGTTGGCATAAGGTGGCTAAAACAGGAGCGATTGATGGGCCAATGAGGTAGCACCTCTGATCGGACACACTTCTTCGATACCATTCTAATACTTTTGTGATTGATTGGGTGCACCCCTTGATTTTGGGAGTGTGGCTCGAGGTGGGCGGTAGTGGCTAATATGCGTTTCCACCAGCCCGGATGCATAATTGGTATATTTACCCTAGCATTGCCTAATTATGCCATGTCACCTACCATATCGAGCTTTACTACGAGTTTAGATTTGTTCCGTAGCCTGTGGAGTATTGAGGGTAGCCCCCGATCTGGGAGTATGCTAATACTGGATAGACTACTGGGACTATTACGTGTTAAGGGGAATATTGGGTCACTCCTTAATGATATTTTAAAGTAAGTTTATTTTATATTTAGACTTTATTATAATAGTGAATATTACTACATAGTAGATTGTTTAACGGATACTTAAAGAATGGGCGATCCCAAGCATTCTTTAAGTTACTTATGCATTCCTATTACAGTTCACTTAAGTTGGTTTACATTGTATAAGTATGTCTGTCCTGACTCGAGTGTTTGTGTTTTATTTACGCTCGGGTCAGCCTGAATATCAGCTTTGGATTTCACCTTCTGGAGCTAGGATTGCTGGAGATCATCTTTTATTTAGTTGCTATCTATTTCCATTCAGTATTTCTATGTCAGCTTTGTATTAGATACATATGTATTTGGATTTTTACTATACTTATGTATTCATACTTCTATTGTATTTTATTTTCAGACTATGTATTTTGAATCTGTTTTGAGACTATGTATTGTAGTGGCTTCATGAACCATTATTTATTTAAATTTCCGCTGCGAGTTATTCTGATATTCTGTGTGTGATTCTGTGATTGGTTTTATTTGCTCCAAATTCTATTACAATCTATTGTTTTGTATTATTCAAGTCTGACATGTGTGGATTATTGTCGATTTGAATGGTCCAAAATAGTGGGTCGTTACACATGCCTTGGTCTTTCTACTTCTAACACCTTTGCATAACTGTATTATTTTTAATGAATGGATAATTATTGGTACTTGATACATCAAATACTACACCAATTGTCTTGATCTTTCTACTTCTACTGTCACTTGCATTGTTGCTTTTAATGTTCCTAAACATGTAATCCCAACTATGTTCAACAATTAAATTCCCTTTTCCTTTTCTGCACTTCTAATTCGAATTATATGATGTAGCCTTAAGGTAAACAACCTAGAGAAACAAGTCAAATTAGTGGATGTTTTTTAGAATTGTTTAAATTAATCTAGCAAACTTTAGTGTATGTGTATCTGGCTCACTACCATTGTAACTGCGTACCTATATACTTGTAGAATATTTTTGATCTACCAAATTTTTCATCTTAATTTTGTGTTGATTTTCAAAAGTTATCCACCATTTTTCAAGCTTATATTGGTCTGATTCCATGTTCAAACTAACTGATAAAGATAAGTGTTTGATTTAGATATCTTTGTTTCAGTATAGTCATGCTAAAACGTCCTTAATTTATGGAAAGTTTTTATATAATAATCAGCAGGGATCTTTTGGATATTATTTTTTGAAACCCACTTATTTTCTTAGTTCCTTATGATCAAATACCTTATATCTTATAGATTATAATTTTATCATTTATATGTTTTAAGATGAAAGATCCATGTTTCAAAACCTCAAAAGCGAAAAGCGGGATTGGATACAAAAACATGATAGGAACTGTAAAACTTGATAAAGCTGGAACAAGATGAAAACATGCTTTATTATTTAATAGATTTTGATTTTTTTTTCAAGTTTGTTAATGAAAATAATAAATATTTCGAAGGAATTGATAATTTATTAAAATAATTACTGTTGTTTCAATTTCTATTTTTCCTCATTCATCATAGTGTTAGATGCTACCGATCTATGCTAACTGCAGTAGGTTCTTATATTTGCATATAGCCATATTCAAAGTTGATGAAGTAGTTCAAATGACTGAAAATAATATAGGGCAATTGGAGCAGTAGTGTATAAAGTTCCCTAACTAAATAACGAGACAACAACGAAAGTAAGTCTCTAAAGTCTAGGGGGACACAACACTGAAAGTGAGTCTCAAAAGTCTAGAGGTCACAACATTGAAAGTAAGTCTCAGAAGTCTAGGGGCAAAGGAAAACAACATCAATTTCTCAGGTTCATTAAGATTTTTTTAATTATTAATTAATTTTGGTGATACAATTCAATTATTTTCCAGTTTGAGTGTGGTCAATTCAATTTGAGTGATTTTATTTTATTAGTTGCAATATATTGTTGATGTTGAACAAAGACAGTATTCCTTGCAAATGATGTTGTGCTGTCAGAATACGTGACGTGGTATGTATTTCAAAGTGTTAAGACAATATTAATTTTAGTGCTGAATGGTACCTTAAAGCAATTCAAGATGTTTTCTATTAATATTTACGAATGTCTTTGTTGTATTTGTGGATATTATGGCTGCACTTAAGCATTTCATTATTTGTTAACATGTTTTTGTTGTATTTGTGTATATTATGGCTGCACTTAAGCATTTCATTATTTGTTAACAATGTTTCTTTGATTGATTCAGGTGTCTTCAATTGAAGCTGTTTGTGTGGAAGAGTCTTCATTTGAGGCTTGGAAGAGAATTTCATCATTCAGGCGTTGCAAGCTATGCGCGGAATGATTAATGGTTGGAATTAAATGTCCTATTTGGATATAGGATAACACATGTTACTGATTTGAATGTGCACAATATTTTAAATGATGTGCTTTGGCTGGTTCAATAGCTTTTATGATATTTTAGGCCCTTCGCTTAACATGTAAAATGCTTTCAGGATATATGATGTTGAGGATAATTCATCGCTAAATGTTTGAAATAAGAATTGATTCATTACCATGTATAAACTACTAACATGCAAACATTATATAACAATTCTATGTTTTTCACACTAAATCAATTCTTTCATCATATATATATATATATATATATATATGCAAATTATTATCAACCGACAATGGTTATCATTAACTATTAAACTTATGTCATCCATGAGCTTTTTCTTATACTAACCTTACGAGTGCTGACATATGCACATATTGTACCCGTACATTTCTAGAAATTAAAATAATTTGTATTTCAGATAGAGAATCATGAATATTGATTAAATTCCTGAGACTAAATGATGTTGAAGCACTGTTTGGTCATTATATATCAAAACAAAATGAATTAAAATGTTGAGATTTCGTAAGATTCTTTTTTAAAATTCATTAATGGAAAAATAATAAAAGTGAATCTAAAGGTGAATGAGTAAACTACATGGACTATATTTATATAATCTAAGGATATTGTATATTTTGACAAACCAACATTTAGACATATAACAAGTCTCAGATGTGAGATTCAAAAAAATCGATGCATGGAATTGAGGTCAAGCAGTTTGAACATCGATCTTACCTATATTTTTATGTACAAGTATTAGGGAAAGGCTAGAGTATATTATTCAGCGAAAATCCCTTTGTCTGATCTTACTATTTATGTGCAGTAAACCAATTCATGAGGCAATTGACTGTGTTTGAATATGTTGATGTGGCAGACAATTGTTACATTGATTTTATTTCCACTGTTTTTTAATAGCTATGCTATAAAAATATGGCTCAACGATCAAATGCAGGTCCATTTGGACGTGCATATATACTCGTTATAATTATGGATATGGGTGTGCATGAAAAAGAGAGCGTTCGATAAGATAACATATTTGGTACTATCCAGGTCAGGGGTAGGCCGGTCCTGTGTTGGCAGGGGATCCAAGCGAGGTCCTCGGTACATTTTTCTAGAGGTGTACTATGATGGGCGGTACTCTAGTAGCCTAGTCATTGTATGGAATCAATATCCACTACGAGCCTGCACAATTTTGATTGTTTACCAAATATTGCTGAACGTGAGATACAAGCATTTCAGCTATTTTCTAGTTTACTTTCTATAGACACTATTATAATACAAATGATTTTGATATAAAATGTTTTGGTTATCGTAAGGTACAAACCCATCGTGTTTATGTGTGACGTGGTCTTACGAGATACCTTTGTTTCTCCAAAGGATTTTTGAAAATAGTAATGATTCAAATTGAGTGTGTTTTCTCACGCTGGTTTTCCAGACTGACTCGGGTGTTATTTTATTATAATGATCGAGTCAAACCGAGTATTACAGATTCAGGCTAGGATGCCATGGGGCTTTGGAGACGAGCTAGAGGATTTCAGGTGTATATTACGTATTTGATTGTATTCCGCTATGTGTGTAGACTTTATAGTCAGCACTGGTGAGGACAAGTTATAATAACTGTCCAGAATTGTTTTGTTGATTGTTGTACTCTGATGATGATATGCATAAAAAAAGTTATAGTTCTTTGTATATAGATCTGTATTTATATATTATATATTGTTCCGCTGCGATTGTGAGATTCTATGTTATTGTTTCTATTTCCTTCTATCTCTTCCTTTTTTTCCCCTAACAATCGAGTTTTTCGGCGTTAGATTTCTCAGCATTTAATACAGTGGACGTATTAATGTCGATTTTTGAGGGTGGAAAATCCTAGTTCGTTACAACCATCATGAAAATTGTAACATGGTTTTTATTGTCAACTCATGAATTTATGGTCACGTATCAAATGCATATTATTTTTAAAGTTTAATATGTGTTGGATCGATTGTAAAAAGATCCCACATTATTGAATATTTGTGTGTATCTCTACATATATGGGAACATGAGAATAAGAGAGAAAAATAAATTCAAAGATGAAAATGAAGAGATTGAGCATGCGGTGTATGCCATATTATTATTTTAATTGTCAAAAGATAGGAACTTATGGCATGTAACATCAAGTCGTCACTTTAATATAAAATATGAAACTATTTTATCTATTGCGTAGCCATGTTTTCTTTTTCAACTCGCTGAGCAGTTATGACTGTTGCACATCACTTGTGTCACTTGTTTTGTTCCTCTTCAGCACCTAGACAAAGAACATGTTTCAAACAAATATACCCTTCTTATTATCATACATCCTTCTAGATAATTATTGTCTAGGGAAAATGGATACAATATCTTGGACTAATATCGCCATCATCCATTAAGCAATCTAATGAGAAGTGGGGGTGAATAATACCCTAAGAATAACGTTCTTAGGTATGTGCCTTGAAGAAATATTGTGACTACCCCGCCGCTATGCCTAATTTAGCAAAGAACATTACAAGTAATGTCGTCTGCTATTCCGAAGAATACGGTTGGTTAAGGGCGATCGAATGTGAATATATCTTTATACTAATACTGACATGTCTTATTTACCTTTTTATGGATCTGAACTGAAAGTTTGACGTGTGCAGTATTAATACAAAGTAATAAACACACCAATTAAAAATTCAAAATAGTATATAATATAGATAAATCAAAATCAGAATCACAGATTGTAGCTTACTAGTATACAACATATTTCATAATAAGATATGAGTATACAAAATATCAATACTAGACTCACCCTAATATACACCATATCTCATACACTATACCAGGTACAAAATGACTACTGAATAATATACATGACATAACTACTAAATGTTAATATACATAATGATGAAGTAAACTAAAACTGTCAAAATATTATACTCCAAAGCTATCCCAAAATCCAAGAGTCATTAAGTCTTTGTACCTGTAAAGTCTCGGCCTCACCCGAGTATTAAAATAATAAACGGGTTAGGCATATCTAAATACAAAGGTGAGGTACTAATATCTTAATTATATGACTTAATAATAAGCCATAAAAAATGCCAAACAAACAATTGTAATAAAGCATATTAATTAAATACACCTCTTTATAAATCCATAAAAGATTTAACTCTAAAATAATTCATCTCAGATTATGCCTAAAAACCTTAAAAAAATCCATAAAAGACATATCAAACCAATATATACAAATATCACAATTTTGACTCAATAATAACCAAATAAGTCATAAATAAAATATGCCCAAATCAAATACTCAAATAAGGCATATCTAAAAAATCACCATTTCATATATATATATATATATCAAGTCTCATTAGACTATCATCTCAAAATATGGTGATAACCAATTCAAAATTCCTTAGAGCCATAAAGGATACAGAATATCCATACTAAAAATCTCTGAAGAAATAATCATCAATAATGAAATAATGGTAGTCATCTATCAGTTTAATACAGTGACATGCAATCTACCAAAGGAGACCCGCTACATAGAAAGGAAGCCTACCGAAGAGACTATAGATTTGGAACACCGCTCAAAGAAAAGAGCAACCGTGTACCTAATGTATCCTGTGCAAATTTACCTACCAAAAGAGGTAAACATAGTCTAACTGTATAAAACAAAATAAACTGATAGGTTGTAGTATCTATAGACTACGATGCATGTAAAAATGGGCCTTCCGAAAGAGACAGCCGTATTTACACCACAACAGATCTTCTAAATGAGATCTGCCTGCCCTAATCTAAAAAAGATCGATTCTAAGATCGATGAAAAATGAGTTATCTTCTCTCGGGATCTATCGGTCAGAAATCCAAACACCCTAAGAAAATACAACTCTAAGTGTTAATTACCATCACTCTAGTAATCACAAGAATTTAACTAACAGTCCCATACCAGATAGTAAATTGAAGTATTTACTAAGAGCTAGAAATTCCACTTAAACTCTATTTAACAAATTATAGTAATAAATGAAAGAATTGTACAAAAAGTCTCATCCCAGTCCGAGAATTCAATTGTTTATTAAAATTCCTTGTTTTATTGAAAATCACGAAATTCAATAGAATATAAATGAAAGCATTAATTGCTCGAAAGTAATGATTTTGAAGTCACTAAAGAAATATCAATATGGTATATACATATAGCCAAAGGCCAAACAATTTAAGTCAATAATAGGTTATAGTTTGAAAGTAAGTAATAATAGTTTATCATATAGGAATGATTTCTAAATTGCTTTATCTATAGTTTACTTTCACATTTATCACTTCTAAAATCCAATAACTCATATATATAAAAAGAAAAGAGTTACCAAGCATTAAGTCTTAAAATAAAATTCCTTTATTAGGTCTTTGAATCAAAACAATATTTAAATAATTGATAATTCACTTTATTTCAAATCTATATATATATATAATATTACTTCATAAAAACTTTAAAACCATAAACTATTTGTAAACTTAAAAATCTTAGTTAAATTTATTTTAAAACATTGCTTTACTTTTCATAATTGATAACTTACTTTATTTTGGTAAAGATTGATTGGTAGGATCGGGACGGAGTCTTTGGAATTAAGCTTCGGTTTGAAAGTACCTGGAACAAGCTAGTAAGTACGCAGGTGTATGTTCCTTAGTAATATCAACATGACTCTCAAAGTCATGTGCGGTAGCAATACCAAACCAAATACGACAAGTAGTGGGATCCTGAGCTAAACCTTGGCTAGCTTCCCTAGGCTCCTAGAGGAAGACTCCTCGACTATGAGCCTAGATGAGTTGGGGGTTCGCTTTGCTTTGGTATAAACAACTGGATCCAAGCGCCCCTATTTAGTTTCAGTGCAAGATATATTTACATACAAATAAAGATATAATTTTCCAATGGCTTTCAAACCCTTACTAAAATCATTTAAATAGCTTTTATAGCTAAAATTATTTGAAATTGAATTTATTACTTTTTAACCACTTTTTTAAAATAATACCATATCTTATCTTTTGCCTCTAAAGCATTTCCAAAATTATATACTGATAAATAATAATTTTAAAAAGAGTTTTTAAATAAATATTACTTATCTTTAAAAGTTTTAAGTGGAAATTTTGTGATAAGCAATAAGTTAAGAAGATAATATAATTTAACTATATATGTTACAAAATAATTTCCAATAAGGATCAAAATGGATAAAAGCTCATTTTTGAAATTCATTTAAAAACATTTAAATAATTTAAACAATAAATCCAACGAAAATTCAACATCTCGAGCCAACATTGCTTTATAAAATATAATTCAAAATATGCAATTATTAGCTATCCGAGTTATTTTCATACAATTCCGATCACACAAACAACGTAAATATTTTTATATAAGTCAATAAAATGCAGTTTGCAATCGAATAAAATTTTGTTCGCAAATTGACTTCTTTTAATCCACATAACAATCCATATATTACTAACAATAATTTTTCTATATCTTGAACAAACAATTCATTCAAACAATTCAACCAATAACCTCAATCAGTTCAATCAACCAATGCAATCAACTATTGGGATAGTTATATATAGCAAACAGTGAAACAAATATAAATGTGCAAGTTAAATTGACTAACTCACCTTAACCGATTATTGATTGAAGCCTCCTTATTGGCCTCGACAAGCACCTAAATCCCAATCGATTCACTTCCTAAAACTCTAGCACGACCACAAGCTCACTACTTCCGAATAAAGCTTGCCTCGACTTCACCCTGCCTACGTCAGTACGTTGCAGCCTCCTCCGCCTCCAGGTCGAAGTTCGCCTTCACGCACGTGCAACAATGTCACGACCTTCTAGGTGGCGCATCCCCTCCCTTCCACCATGGACACGCCACCCACCTGCAGCCTCGGCCTCGCTTCCCCCAATCGCCTACCGTCGCAATTCCATGACCACGTTAATTTTTTTTTCTTTGAACAAAAATGATTTTCGAATTTTAATTTAGGGATAGGCAAAAATGAATTGAATCAGAAGATGCGAGTTTGGGTATCAAGGAATAGAAAGAGGATTGGATTTTATTTGAAATGGGATGGGCTTCGATTTGTTTAAGTGTAATTTACTTTGCATATTTATTAAATCTCTTCTCCCATTTATTTTTAAATAAGTTTCAATCTAATTCAAATTGTTCTAACTTTCATTTTATGAAATATAAACTTCGACAACTATACAGTTTCATTCAATCCAATACCGTTCAATTATACGTAATTATTCATCGTTTTGATATAAATAGATTTATTCATATTCGCCTTCTTATTGATTTAAATAAATATCAATTTAAAACTTCTTTTCATCTATTTCAATTGTATATATAATTATTTTTTGCAATTACAAATATTTTATATTTATTAACACCTTTTATTTGAATTAAAATATATTATTTAAAATGAAATTTATTAACTAATTCAATTTTTTTATAACAAAATCCTTTATTAAATCAATTTTATTTAATAATAATTTGATTTCAAAAATAAAAATTATCAAATTTGAATTCAAACACTTCTATTCTAATTCAATTCATATGATATTACGCATTTGAAAACTTAGTTGTTACAAACATTTATTCTATATAATTTTCTACTATAATTTTAAGGAAATATAGCATCATCTTAAGGATTTGGAATCAACCTACAAAATCGTGAATCAAAAGTTTACTAAAATAGATAACTTCTGTTAACTCCCATTGTTATGCCGACCTAAAACTCTGCAACCTAAAGTTCCTAATGACCTAAAGTTCTTCACGACTTAACAGGCTCTACGACCTAACGACCTAAGGAAGTTAGCGACCTAACAACCTAAGGAAGTTAGCGACCTAACGACCTAAGGAAGTTAGCGACCTAACGACTTAAAGTTCTTAACGACCTAAGGACTTCACGACCTAACTACTGAAGGGACTTCGCGACCTAACATGCTTAACGACCTAAGGACTTCATGACCTAACTACTGAAGGGACTTCGCGACCTACCATGCTTAACGACCTAAGGACTTCACGACCTAACTACTGAAGGGACTTCGTGACCTAACACACTTAACAACCTAAAAACATAATGGTCTAAGCGACCTACCTGGTTCAAATGGCAGTGCAACCTACGACCCACCTTAGGTCGCTCACGACCTATAACATGCCCAGTTTAAACAAGCCAACAGAGTTCCCTATGCCGCATTTCTCTAGGTCGCTTACGACCTACTACTTGCCACCTTATTCAGATAGGGCCGAGAGCCACTCCATCAGGCTACCCTTCCTAAGTCGCGAATGGACCACGACCTATCTTAGGTCGCTCGCGACCTACGACCTAAGACTTGGGGGTTAAATTTCACCCTGAACCACTCCTATAAATAGAGCCCCAAATCCAACTAGCAAAGGACTTTTGGCCAATCATTTTCTGAAGCGCCATTACTCTGCCGAATTCTCAACTCATCCAAGACTCGAAGAACTCCAAACATTAAAGACACTACAACAAGATTTGAACGAGATTCTACACATCCGACATGGATTCGACAAATCTCATCGTCAAAGTTTGAGTTACTAATCTGAAGTGTTTGTGTGATCGAAGTGAATTATATTCAAAGTACATTGTATCAAATTGTAACCAGATCAGCAATAAAAGACTATAAAGTGGACGTAGGCTCAATTACGGGCCGAACCACTATAAATCTGTTGTCCCTTTAATGTATTCTACTATTTTCAGCTTATATTCTGTTCCCATACTAACGGGTGGTGCTTTCACATTGTTATTACACACACCGGGTGTTAGCGTTCAATTTTCAACGTTAACATTTTGGTGCTTTCACTGAGAATTGAACTCAAGAATATTGTCATCATTGCTTCACAGAGTTTCGTGGAAAAAGTTTCTTTCAAGACCAGAAGTCTATATGAAACAATGGCTTCGGGTAGAAGAGGTAGACCTACCAGATCCGGAAATGCTCATAAAGGGACCTCCGCTTCTCCAATAGAGAACCGGCCAACTATTACCGTTGGAGTCACACGGGCTGAATTAGATGACATAGTTTCTGGATTATACCAGCAAATGGAAGCTCAAAACGCTTCAATGATGGATAGATTAAACGCTCTGCTTGGGGCAAATCGTCAGCCAGAAAACCATGAAACAACCTTTCCCGAAATGCCACCTTTCCAAGCTAAAGGTTCTATGCCACAACCAACTTTTCACGAACATGAGCCCAGGCAAACTTCCGAGAGAAGGACTGATGCCTGCCCGGCGATGCCTTTGAACAATAAAGAGTACTTATCAGAGATGATTGGCCGCATCATGAAAGAGAGAATGCAGAGGGAAGAAAATCAGAATAACTGGGGATTTGCACCAAGTAAAACTTCGTTTATTGAAAGGATCCTGAAAGCAGAGTTTCCAAGAAAATTTGTACATCCTACTATCCCGGCTTATAGAGGGACAAGTGACCCTAATCATTTCTTATACAAGTATGATTGGCATATGACCGGTGCAAGGGCGTCAGATGAGATTAAATGCCGATACTTTCCAGTGTACTTGGAAGGAGTAGCCCTACTTTGGTTCACGAAGCTACCGGTTCGGTCCATAGATCAATTCTCTAATTTAACTCGAAAATTCCAGGATCAGTTCAGGCTGTATGCTTCAAGAACTAAGGATATGATGTCACTATCTAATCTTGAACAGGTTCCCGGAGAATCTATTAAATCTTTCTTGAACCGTTTCAATATAGCCCTAGCCGAAGTGGATAATGCAGAACCCCGTATGATCCTGACTTACCTGATGTGAGCCATCAACAAATCAAGTGAATTCGGAAGATGGTTAAAAATGAAGGAACCAAATTCACTTGAGAAGTATTATAAAAAGGCCGACGAATTTATTCGTTTGGAGAACCTCTCCGTGCCAGCAAGAGTAGTTGTTGCCGAAGTCAAGAATAACGGTGCTACTTCTAACAAAAGAGGATCCGGAAACCAGAAAAGGGAAAGTGATGGAGAAAAGAAGCAGGGAAATGAGAAGAAACCTCGCCGCTTTAATCTTTCAGATTTTACTCCTTTAACTGATACACCGGAAAATATCTTCTTCGCAACAAAAGATGTTGTCAAGTATCCTAAACCACCTGAGATGGGAAGAGGTGCAGTGCGTAATAGGAAATTCTGCCGATTCCACAATCAACCTGGCCATGACACTGACCAATGTCGCCAGTTGAAGAATGTGATTGAAGAGTTGGTGAAACAGGGAAAACTGCAACAATATGTGAAGAAAAATGGAGTTGACCCAACCTCATCCACTCAGGGGCAAGAATACCCTGCCCATCAATCTGACTCTAGCAACAACACTACAGTGCAAGAATCTGAAAAGCTTGTCATTAACGTTGTCACAGGAGGTCCGCACACAACAGCCAGGATTTGGGACAACTATTAACTACCCATAAAACGGTAGCTGGGGCATCTTCCAATATCTCTGGCATATGAGTCAAAAACTACGAATCCAGTGGAAATGGAAATTCAATCTGGAGACTCTGGAACAACAATCACTTGCATCCATTTTTACTCAACAACATTGCTTAAGTTTGCAAAATGATGATGGATGTATAACTCTTGTATTGTAAACCACTGAGAAATCAGTGCGGATTAATAATAAAGAATTTTAAATCTTGTGTTCTGATGCTATAAAATGCCTGTTTCATTTCGATGTGTAAATACTCTAAATGTATTGCTAAAATATGGATTTTATTACATGTCATTAAAACAAAGCTTACCCATCGCAATGCCAAGTGAACCCTGTAAATCACTCAATAAACAAATTTCAAGCCACAGAAAGTTCCAAATTCAAATCCAACATAAGATGAACTTTACACCAAAAGTTGATGATTCCACCGAAGGGACACTTTTCCAAAGAAAAGGAACTAGACGCTTGTTAACTAATGACGATCGTTTGTATAAACAGACATCTGATTGAATAACTTGCGCCTATCCCATGGAATCAGTCAACAGTGAAGTACATTCCATTGGATAGAGCAAACTGCTTACAAAGGAAAGGAACATAGGCTCGGAGACAATAATAGGGGATCATTGATGAGAAAACAACAAAGAAACATGGGCGAGCTGATCAACAAAAGCCCTATTCGGAGGCACAAGACCTCTTCGGAGGCGCAACTCTTCGTAGGATAAAGACCTCTACGGAGGCACAAGCCCTCTTCGGAGGCACGCTAATAAATGGAAACGCTCTTCTCAACAAAAAGGTTGGTGGAACCACTGAGGCAAGGCCTTCGTTAACTAATTGCGATCGTTTGTGCAAACGAACATCCAATTAAATAACTTGCGTCCGCCCTATGGATCCATTTAACTATGAGAAAGTAATTTCCAGGCAATCGAATAAAGACCTCCCCGGAGGCACAAGACCTCTTCGGAGGCACAAGACCTCTTCGGAGGCACAAGACCTCTTCGGAGGCATAAGACCTCTCCCAAGGCACCACAAGCCCTCTTACGAGGCACAAGCCTTCCCACAAGCCTTCCCCAAAGGCACATACTGCCCTCTTCGGAGGCAGCTGACCTTCCCCAAGGCACACAAGACCTCTTCGGAGGAACAAGACCTCTTCGGAGGCACAAGACTTCTCCGGAAGCACAAACAAAAGACTTCTCCGGAAGCACAAACAAAAGACTTCTCCGGAAGCACAAGACCTCTCCGGGGGCACAACGCTACTTCACAAAGCATAATGCTACTCTTCGGAGTCCAAATGCTACTCCTCAGAATTAACAAAAAGCCCTCCTCAGAGGCACACTTCAACTCTCAAGGAAGATATACTCGTTCATCTTGAAAAATTCTTCCCCAGAAATTGAAGTGCTAAGTAAAATCCTCTTTAGAGGCCCGCTCTACCACGTAGGAGAATTTACTTCTCAAAATATGAAGTGACCATCTCCGAAGGTTGAAGCGTAAAAACTTCTCCAAAAATGAGACACGCTCCATTTAAGTAGAATAATTGTTTCCTTAAAGATTGAATAATTATTCTCCAAAAATAAGAGTACAAGTCTCGCCAAAGCAAAAAGATATTGCAATGCACTTGTGGTATAGAGGCAATATCATACAATACAACTACAACAATAAAAGTAGTATTCAAGCGACATACCACAAGCACATTACAATATTACGCGGAAAAGATGTGGAATAAATGCATTCTCAAACACAGAAAAAAGTTTGTATAAGTAAAAAGAATCGCTTATTCTACACTAAAATGAGAAATAGATGCATTTTTACATACACAAGAATTCATACAAGTAATAGAATTATTTTATTCAATACTGTGAAAATTCTTTACATGTGCAGATCTCAAAAAAGCAGGGACCGGTACCCGCACAATCTCCGGTCGATACAAGCAAAAAGCAAAACAAGAAGCATAAAGTCCAGCTCGTCACTCCATCTTCCCGCCACCATTAGAGCCCTTTCCCGGCTTAATAGCTAGTTTCGGAAGCCGTTGTGGACGGGTCGGAGGGGAAGGAGAAATAGGAGCAGCTGGATCTTCTTCAACATTTTCTTCATCAGCCAAAGTGCTCTTCTTCTTCTTCTTCATTGCGCGCTTCCCTTTCCTCTTCGAAGAAGACTCACTTCCAGGAGTAGTAAGCAGCGTGGAAAGTTTCGTGTTGTCATCAAGTTCCACAGTCTTTTGCTCTTGCAAAACAACCGGATCGTCCAAGTCTTTGAGGGCGTCTATTTTCTCTTCTTGCGATCCTGGTTGAGAAGCAGAAAGAGGAGTAACTTGGGAAGAAGGAGGAATGACAACTAAAGAAGAAGAAGTTTGCGCAGCTTTCGGTGCTTCCGCTATAGAAGAAAAGAAGTTAAAATCAGTATTCTCCAAGAAAAGAGAAGATATTGGTTCGTCAAAGCTTAAGTAATAAGTAAGAAGTTCATCAAGCTCGGTTAAATCGAATAAGTGATTCACTGGATCCGGGTCGACGCCAAAGTTACCTGGAGAAGTCGGCTTTGCAAGATCAATCTCGAATTTCTCAGCCTCAATATCTTGCAGGGCCTCGTCCTCAGTGGGAGTGGTTACGATTTCTGTGTCAACTTTAGCAGGTGGCGAAGAATGGGAACTGGAGCCTATAATGTTAACATCGGCCGAAATTGAAGTATGGACGGGGGCAGTTAAAGGAGCTTCCTCCTTTGGGTGTTCCTCTCCCGTCGATTCAGCTCGCGCTTTAGCAAGTTGCTCCTTTCCTTTAGCAAGAGCGGCACGGGTTTCATCGTCAAGATAACGTGCCTCAAGCTCTGCCTCATCATAGCCGGCACCGCCAAACATATCGATTATCGCCTCCCATACTTCAGCTAAAGTGACTTCATAGTCCGGCCCCAAAAATGAGAGACTTCCGTGCCCTAAGACGCTGTGGATATAAAAGTCAAACAAAGTGGAGCTGATATTGGCTTTAGTAGCCACATGAGATTCTTCGGCTGCAACTTTCCCTGCGACAGCTTCATCACGCTCTCTTTCAGCCTTTAACAACTGAGACTACAGTCTAATGATTTCCAAGTCTTTGGAGCTAATTTTCTCCCGAAGCTGAACGGCGTCATCATGATATTTCCCACAAACATAATGCTCTGCTTCAAGTTTTGCTTCAGCATCTCGCTGAGCAGCATGGGCGTCTCGAACTTGTTTTTGAAGCATTTCTTCCTTTTGCGAATAAGAAGTGGAAGAAGTGGCAAGCTCGCTCTTTAGTCTTTCAACTTCAGCTTCAAGCTTTCCATAATTATCAGAGATGCTCTTCATTTCAGCATCGTGTTGCTTGCAAATTTTATCCCACTCTGACTTATCGTTCTCCATGGTCAGCATGGCTTCGAGATTAGCACGATTGACCCTTTGCAGCTCGTCAACAAGTTTTTGCCATCCAGACATCCTGTCGATATCAAGTTTGACGGCATCAACGTTACGCAGCATAGCTGGTTTATCAATCGGGGCCAAGTCAAGGTCAAAGCGTACCCCCTTTAAGCACCATTGCGGGAACCGACTTTGAAGAGTTGGCGGACCCTGTCCAACTTGATATTGGGGTTTGTTGATGATTGTTTGGATATTAGATTTCGGAAGAGCAGGAGAATCAGAGGGGATGTCAAGAGGAATCGGAGCAGGGGTCTTCTCAGAAGTTGCAGACGCGTCACTGGGCTTGAACCGCTTACTCGGATCTTCAGTAATGTGACTCTTCCCTTTGTCATCATGGGATTTTCTTTTGTGAGAATCATCGCCTCTGTGACAAGAGTCGTATCGCTCATCCCTCCTCCCGTGTTGACGCTCATAGTCCCGCCTCTCTTGAGCTTTTTAATAGCTCTTTCTTCATCTGTTTCCCTCGAAGCATTGAGATATCGTCTAAAGTCATAAGTTCCGCGGCCTCCATAACGCTGAAATTTGTCATAATATGAGCTAGAGCGTCCCATCGGAGAATCTGAAAATGGAAAAGAAATGAAGTTTAGAAATCTCCAGAAAAAGAGGATAAGTGCGTATAAGTGCCGAAAAATCCTAAGTGTGTGCGGCGTGCAAACTACGCGCGTCAAACTACGCGCGTCAAACTACAAACCACGCTTTAATGTGGGAACGGAGACGACTGGTTTAGAAGGTGTCGAAACTTGTTGTAAAGAAGAAGTCGCTTAAACAACAGGAGAGATCGCTTTTGAAATATCATCTTTAAAAAGTTCCTGAGAAGTTATCATTATATCGCTCAAATTATCAAAAGTATCATCGCCGCGATGTCCAGCAGAACTCTCTTTTTCAACTTCCACGTCAGCCGTCTTTTCAGAAATGCGAGGATTTTCCTCCTCTTCAATAACTGGAGAAAGTGTTAACTTGTTGGACGACCCCGCAACATCAATAGAAGTGGAACATTTCACCAGTGAAGTCTCAGTGGTGGGTTCTTTCAGTGAAAGTTCTTCGGCAAGGGCTGGGGCATTTGACGTCTTTGCTAGAGAATCAAGAACTTCATGAGGCTGGGTGGAACGAGAAGAATGTAGAAGTTTGAACTGGTGCAAAAGTTCATCTTTCAACAAGAATTTGGCACTTCTCTCTTCCATAGCCACAGCACTTAAAGTTTCAAAAATTGACTTGAGACTGGGATTTCTAAGCGGGGGAGGAAGTGCTGAAAAAAGAAAAGAATGAAGATAAGCATTTGATAATTCAGGATTCGAAAAGCTCATGAGATGAATAGAGAAAGACAATCTTACTCCCGACTCTCCAGACAGAGTAGAATCCCGGAGGACATCAAACAAAGAAGAATTGATTTAGGAACCCGTGAGCACTATCGGGTAAATCCAAAATCAACTTCCGGTTTCTGGCTCCTCTTACAAGCATGATTGAAGGGTGATCTTTATTGTTAGCAAAGGTACACAAATAGCAAATTTCATCGAAGCTTGGAAGACGGTTGAGCGCCCTCCTAAACAGAACACACAACCCCATCAAGACGGCATAACCGTTGGGATGTAGCTGGAAAGGCGAAATAGGTAATCGAAGAAAAAGTTCTAGGAGAAATTCGTTGAAAGGGGAATAGCTCCACTTAAGCACATATGACGATTCACTGCGACAAAACCAAGAGGTGGCCTGTCAGCAGTGTCGTTTGCTCCCGGAAATAAAGCATCTGCTTCGGCAATACCGAACTGAATGCACAGTTGTCTGAAGACTTTGTGGCTCAAGTTGGTCGGAGTTCTTTCAGGAGGGTCGATCAATGGGTTGGCAATTGGGAAAGCTTCTCCGGCTGGTCCTGTATCTTCTTGTTGAGATGCCATTCTACACAATCAACTGGATGTTCAAATATCAAGGTGCACGTTTCCTAAAAAGTGTGAGGTGTTGTGCGTAACTAACAAAAACAGAAAGTAAACATAACTGGAATTAAATTAGTTGACAATTGGTCAATTACAAGATTTCAGGGCTTGTTAACTTAAAACTCAAGTGTAGTGTTAATGCAAACGAATCAGCTTTAGTTGACTATTTTAGTTTTGCTTTAATACTTCACTTGAATTGATTAGTTTGCAGCATTTCGTTCACACAGTTCATTTAAGCTGATTATTCTTTATCGACTAATCTGTCATTCGATGTGGGCAGTCAATGGCAGTATATTCGTCCCAAGTTTTCTGCAAATACTGTGTTTAACAGGTTATTAACATTAAAGTCAAAACAATTTGCAAAGAAGTGCAACACAGTTCAAGTTCAAATTAATTCAAAGTTCAAACAAGTTCTGCCCAAATTTTACAAGTATTAGGTCGTTCGGCGACCTAGCGTAGGTCGGAGACTCCTTAGGTCGCACTGTGCAAGTTAAGAGGTTCAAGGCAATGCAGATTTGTTCAAGTCCTAGCTCGGCCGTGACCTAAAGTCTATGTCGCAAGAAAGTCAAGTCGTGCAGTTCTCAGGTCGTGCAATCCTTAGTTCGTGCAAATCTTAGGTCGTTCAGCGACCTAGCATAGGTTGGAAATTCCTCAAGTCGCAGAAGGCTGTTCAGTTTTATTTAAGTCGCAGGAATTCTTAGGTCGCAAGACTTAAGTCGCGAAAATCTCAATGCGACCTAATTTTTAGGTCGCTCAGATCTGATAGCTTGCTGACTTCCTCTCCATGCAATCCCTTACCAGACCCGACAACCCGTTATCGCAAGTACAACGAAATCCATCGTCCTCTTCATAAAATTCATCATCTTTTCATTCCACCAAATCATTCGCTAAACCGATTCAACATATCTCCGATCTATCATAGATCCAGTCCCCTACTGTACGCTCATGAATCACAACAACAACAATAACCAATGATGATCAGAAATTGATCACAACGCAACTCAAAGTGAAGCATGGCGTACAAAATTGGCCTGGAGATTAGAGTTCATGGTTCCATGGTGATCATGGAATGGATAGAAATCGAAGATACTTACGTAATCTGATAGCGAGGATGAATCGTTGAATGATTAACTTGAATTTGTCATTGAGATCACTGAATTCTATTAATGGCAGAGCGGGAAATCGAAGCAGGTGAGTGAGAAGGAAGCAGCGACCTATCAAATTTATATGGGACCGAGAGAGGAAGGCGAATGGGCACGCGAGTTAGCACGAGTTTTAGGTCGTTCACGACCTAGCGAAAGTTAAGTCGAAGCACACGACCTATGACAGGCGTGTACTTCGAGGGGCAAATGTTAACTCCCATTGTTATGCCGACCTAAAACTCTGCGACCTAAAGTTCCTAACGACCTAAAGTTCTTCACGACTTAACAGGCTCTACGACCTAACGACCTAATGAAGTTAGCGAGCTAACAACCAAAGGAAGTTAGCGACCTAACGACCTAAGGAAGTTAGCGACCTAACGAGTTAAAGTTCCTAACGACCTAAGGACTTCACGACCTAACTACTGAAGGGACTTCGCGACCTAACATGCTTAACGGCCTAAGGACTTCACGACCTAACTACTGAAGGGACTTCGCGACCTAACATGCTTAACGACCTAAGGACTTCATGACCTAACTACTGAAGGGACTTCGCGACCTAACATACTTAACGACCTAAAAACATAATGGTCTAAGCGACCTACCAGGTTCAAATGGTAGTGCAACCTACGACCCACCTTAGGTCGCTCACGACCTATAACATGCCCAGTTTAAACAAGCCAACAGAGTTCCCTATGCCGCATTTCTCTAGGTCGCTTACGACCTACTACTTGCCACCTTATTCAGATAGGGCCGAGAGCAACTCCATCAGGCTACCCTTCCTAAGTCGCGAATGGACCACGACCTATCTTAGGTCGCTCGCAACCTATGACCTAACTTAGGTCGTACACGACCTAAGACTTGGGGGTTAAATTTCGCCCTGAAGCACTCCTATAAATAGCGCCCCAACTCCAACTAGCAAAGGACTTATGGCTAATCATTTTCTGAAGCGCCATTACTCTGCCGAATTCTCAACTCATCCAAGACTCGAAGAACTACAAACATTGAAGATACTACAACAAGCTTTGAACGAGATTCTACACATCCGACATGGATTCGACAAATCTCATCATCAAAGTTTGAGTTACTAATCTGAAGTGTTTGTGAGATCGAAGTGAATTATATTCAAAGTACATTGTATCAAATTGTAACCAGATCAGCAATAAAAGACTATAAAGTGGACGTAGGCCCAATTACGGGCCGAACCACTATAAATCTGTTGTCCCTTTACTGTTTTCTGCTATTTTCAGCTTATATTCTGTTCCCGTACTAACGGGTGGTGCTTTCACGTTGTTATTACACACACCGGGTGTTAGCGTTCAATTTTCAGCGTTAACAACTTCGATGGCATGAACTAAAACCATTGGCAAGACAAACTAATGATTATGCTTGCTACTTTGAAGATTGCTTATGTGCTCGGTCCAAATCTTAGAGCCAATACCAAAACCTACAGATAAAGATACTGCAGAACTAAATGCAAAATGAAAGAAATGTGAGGAAGATAATATGTTTCTCAGGGTTCACATTCTTAATGCTCTATCCGATAGATTATATGACCTCTTCTCTTTTGCAAAATTACCAAAGAAAAACTAGAAAAGTTAAGAGACAAAGCACAACAACCAAAAGCACGGTGCATATAAGTTTTTAACATTATTCTTTGAGTTTAAATTGCTAAACTATATCAAAGGCTTGGATCAAGTACATGAGTTGTAGTTTATTTTCAACAAACTTAAGGATGTTAAAAAAATCATTCCTAAATCAATACAAATTGGGTTTGTAACAACCCAAAAAATTTAACTGCAAATATAAATAAAAGAATTAAATTTAAATAAAACGAGGTTAAAAATGGAATTTTTACAAGTATCTAAATCAAGCTTCAAAACATGCGCTTACGTTAGTAGTGATTTTCTAAACAATTTTCATATATAATGTTTTGAAATCGGAGCTAGTATGAAAAAATAATAAATGTTTGAACATTTAGGATCAAAAGCCAAAATGTGCTATCAAAAATATTTATTTTAGTTATTGGTTTGACATGTAATTCAAAAGGGTTAAAAGCTTGAAATTATTCCGAGTTTTAAGTAGATAGTCTTGCTAATAAACATAATATAATTTCAGTGCTTCACTTTATTTCGAATATTTTTTCCAAAAAAAGTTAAAGTGCGATTATAATGAATTTACAAGGAAGATACATGAAGGAGTCAAAAGTTTTCAAAATAAGTCGAAATGAAGGATGGATAATCTCATTAACAAACATAGAATATCAAAAAAAATTACCCCATTTCAGAGTTATCAAATTTTTACGGATGGACTCATTAATATATATAAAATCCTTACAAAAGTTTACCGTGTGTCAGAATTTTCATGCACTAATATATGCTGGATGGATCGAAAGGGGCTTAAAAGAAAGATGATCTTGAAATATCTTTCTCTCACACACATGCACATACTTGTGTGCGTGTGTGTAATTTAAAGGATATAATGTTCAATTGTGGGCTTTATTGATCCAAAATGTCCAACTAAAATATCATAAAGATAGGAAATAATACACTTTAAGTGTCAAAGTGGAAGGAATATTAAATAAAATAGACCAAATAGTTCCTTCTCTTTCTCAAAGTTCATCCTTAAAAAAGGAGGAGTTTAAAACATCCATAGAAAATTTAATCCTACCAAAAACAACTTTACTATTATATTTATTATTTGATTAATAGTTTGTGCTATAGTTTGCAAATCCTAAAATCATCTTTTTGCAAAGACAGTAGTTGATAAAGATGAGATTTGGATTTTGGTTACGTAGAAGTGAATGATTGTGGAGTGGTTGTTGCTGAAGTGAAGCTAGGTTTGGAGGGGTTGTTAAAGGTGGAACATGAATCTACAATAGTTTTTGTTCCGTCAATGAGGAGTTGACTCAATAGGGTAGGGATTGAACTGAAGTTGGATGATCACACATTATGTAGTTTGCGATTGTAGTTTAGGAAAAGTTGATAAATGCTTTGATGATTATTAGTGGGCTGGAGAAGCCGAGATGGAAAGGGGATAGATTTTGTAAGGGAGGAAGAAGGATAATTCATGAGAAAGATCGAGCAACGTAACTCATAGTAATTTCAGTCCATTTATTTTGCGTCTAAGTTCCTACAAAGTTCATTTACTAGCCATGGAGGTGAGATTGTAAATTATGTTTCCTTTTTATTAAGTACAATATTTTTTTGGCATATGTGACACAATCCTAGTATATAATTAATAAAACCAATTCTTCTTTTAGAAAAAGGAAAGAATATGATCCGGCACCACTTATAGAAATGCCTCATGTATTGGAATATAAATTATATTTAAAGAGTTGTAATTGTTGAAAATTTGCCATCGAGACCTTACGACCCACATAGAAGATTATTTATATAATAATGTAATGACAACAAACTAAAATATGATAAATAAAACATCATTTTAAGTAATATTCATCACAACATGCTTCCATGTGCTTGGATAAATCATAATAACTATTAGTTAATCTATAACTTTATACGATTATTGTTAACTATAAAAATTTGAAACATCATTATAACATCTTATCCTTCAACATGATAAAAGATCATAATTTTGTACACTTCATGTATCTTTATAATTGAAGAAAAAGATTGGTTTAGTGTTCATTTAAGAAAGTTTTTTAACACTCTTATGCATTGCTATATTCTATCGCATTTCTACCATACATGCATACAAATAAGTATAACATACACAACTTACTAGTTAATATAAATGATCTTCTATATCTAGTTATTCTTTTTGAGAAAAGTTAATTGATGTCCAAGGTGTTGAACAATACCTATAGATCAACACACAAAAGTTTTACCATTAGATTATTGCTTATGGAAGATAAATACATCAATTGTTGATGTAATAAAGAAAATCGCAAAGAATGACTAGTTTAAATGCGCAGATAAGTTGTAAGAAGTTACAAGTTCATGACCCACTAATGGCAGCTGACACAACACAGTTTTTGATTTACCTATAATATTTGTTGTAGGTTCGATTCTCTTTCCTTTTGAAAAAAATCATCAATGTAATAATCATAAAATCAACATTACCACCATAATTGAAGGTCAAAGATGGCATCAACTAAGTATTAAATAGTGAAACAACAACACTGATTGTAAATGATGTCTAACTTAGCCAAGTGCACAACATCCAATAAAATTGATGAAATTTTGCACTCATCTTGAATTATAATTATGTCTTAGACAATCCAAGACCACCATATTGAATAATTTTATGGGGGAGACTATTATAATTGCGAGTGATTTACACTAGTAGCCCGATTGGTAAACTATTTTATATAATAATTAATAAAATGATCGTGGAATATTGAATTCCATTCCTCCATTAAAATCAACAATAAACACATATCCTTTTTCTACAAGAAGTGAAACAAGTAAGTCTCTAATTTTATTTTTAATTATAAACATGGGGAAATCTGAATTTCACAATATTGTCCTTCCTTTTGTTTTGTTACACATTTAATTTAGTTTTTCCTAGAAATTAGGAGCAGTATTAATACCAATTTTATAACTGATTCCTTAAAATATATCATTTGATAGATAAATTTAATCAAATTCTATCAGTGACCTTGAAACATATGATTACTCATAACTAAGAGGCAAAAACAATATTCCTCATTAACTGGTTTGAAAAGATGATTGATTTGATTAGATCTTTACAAAAGTCTACGAAACTACTGAATCAGGCTCAAATTTTAATATTGATTTTTTTTTCAATATTCTAAAAATATCTTGTATATATCTTTTCGCTATAATTGTTATGTGCATATCCATCAAATATTGTTACTTGCTCGTTAAATTGTATACAATGGCTAAAGCATGTAGGTTCATACATGCCCAACAATGTTATAAAAGAGATTAACATGAAGTAATATTTATATTTCTAGTTACATTTTACATAATCCGTCTGCTAATATTGGCTTATAATATCTAGTTTATAATAAGTAATCTTTGCATTTCTGTCTATATCGTCCAAACCACCTGATCTAAATGTTTGATGTTTTTATATGCTCAATCAATGGGAACGTGTAGAATTTAACAAAAGTATTGTCACATTACAACATAATGGACATTTTCACCAAATTTCACAAGCTCTTTTCAATTTATAATAAGCAACTTGTAAATGTGCGATTAACTGCAATATTTATAGTTAACTTTAGCAATCAATAGCAACCTTCCCAATCCAACATTGTTCTATTGGTTGTTTCCAGCCAATTAAAATTTTAACTCACTTTAATGAGTTCTCCTAGAAAAGGGATTTTAATTTCTTACAATGCATGAGGACTCTTTAAAAAAGGAAGAACAAGAAAAGAACAATTGTGTGTCAAAATCTTCTCCATTCAATTTATTCTTTGTTTAGTAGTTTCCCATAAATTATATAGTACCTGAATGGTATAAAGATTTAGTAGGACATATTAGACATACTAGAGAATTTGTTGTTGCTTCTACCTACTTAGACCGTGTTTGGAAACTACTTCTTTCAAAAGGACTTACAAGTTCCTTCTCTTAAAATTAACTCATAAGTCATAAAAAACTCATTGTTGCTTATGAAATATGCTAAAATTTTGATTTATAAATTAAAATAAAATTATAGTTATCAAACACCTTTTTGATAAAATTACTTTTAAGGTCAAAAAGTAGTAATATAAGTTTCTCAAACCCCTCTTATCCAAATGAGAAGAAGTTCGTCACAAAAAATACTTTTCTCAAAACACTAATTAGCATTCAAGAAACATATCAATTCTTAACAAACACATGGATTCTTTTGCACTTCCTTCACTTGCATCCTGAACACATCAACAACAAACACCCGAACACCATATCGTTGCCCTTTATCAACATTTTTGAGAATAGACGCTATCTCATCAAATTCTTTGATCAAGATGTCATCTTTTTTCATAAAATATTGATTAATTGTGCTCTTCTTCTTTTGCTCCAAAAGTTGAGTATTCTCTTCAAGTGCATCAAGAATCATATGAATAACTTGTTTGTTAGGAGAATTATCACAATTAATGTAATATCTTTTGTAACAGCCAAAATAGTAACAATTGTTGGGAAAAATCCCTTCAGATGAACATTCTAAGGGAATAAAAAACCCAACGCAATGGAAAACAACTGGATCGTGATTGTAGTGAGATGAAACAAACAAAGATAAACACCAGAACATAAAGTCACAGATCTATGCAATGTAGAAAAATAAATAACACCAGTATTTATAGTGGTTCTGCTCCACGAGGCAGTGTACGTCCACTTGGGGAGAGGATATTTTATTAATCACCGAAAGATTAGAGTTACAAGATTGACTCACTTTTTGAGGCTATACATAAGAAGAATTAACAATACAGACAAAATTCTGCAGAGTTTCAGCTCTCTAGGATGGTTGCCATTGTTGTCCAAAAGCTCCACAATTTATAGAGTGAAGATATGAGGAGGGGTAGCTGCTATATAACTGCCTTGGGGTTTGGTTCGACAGTCCTAGTTCGGCATGTTTGGTTCGGCAAATAGCACACATGGTTTGGTCCGGTATGATTTGGACCGGCATGCAAACACCGAATGAAATATTTCGTTTGGCATCACCAAATCACCGAATGAAATATTTGGTTCGGCATTCCTTCTACTGAACGAAAAATAATGCCGCTCCACTTTATTCACTACTTCACTGCTCCAAACATATAAATGTTTCCCAATTCATCACTGATTCAAATCACTGCAACTCACGAATAACCTGCTTCGCCGAAGAGCATCTCCCGAATGGGCTCACCACCGTACGAGAAATCTCGTCCTGTCCTCCACTCCACCGCTCCAAATTCGGAGCGGCAGTTGCTTCTACACTGTCGAACCAAAATTTTGGTTCGGCAAGCCGTAGATTTAGGGCTTTGCGAATCCCTCCTCCACTTCATCGACGATGATGTCGAGCTTCTGCCTCCTTTATCTGCGACTGCGACTTGGAATTGATGTAGCAATTTCTAACAAACTCCACCTTGATACTGAATTCCATACAAGCCTTCCAACTCCATCTACACCTTCATGGTCCAAGCAATGGATACTTATCCAATGAGCTTCGGCAATGCCATCACCCATTACACTCTATCAAAGAACTCCGACAAGGTAACCGCCCGTCAAAAAGTGTTCGTAGTACCCAGTTTGTGTAGAACCCATCAATCTCCACCATGAAAACAAATGTCTCCATGAACAATTTCAACTCTCCCCCCGTGCCACCCCGTGGTACCTAGCACTTCATTAAGAGAATCAAGTTCGAGCAATGCTCGAACTTAGCCACAGGCAACGACTTGGTAAACATGTCTACATCATTCTCCTTTGTGTAAACTTTATGAAGACGAACTAGCTTCTCTTCACTCATCGATATAAGGAACAACTATCTCACCTCAATATCCTTCATCCTCGAGCTGAATGCTAGATTTTCAGCTAAGTGAATTGCACTCTGACTATCACAGTACACATACACACCTTCATATACGAAGCCCAAATCACACAACAGTTGCCTCAAATAAAGCGCCTCCTTAGCTGCTTCAACCGCAGCCATGAGCTCTGCCTTTGTAGTAGACAAAGCCACAATCGTCTCCAACCTCGCTCTCCAACTGATCTTTGCCCCCACCAAAGGTGAGCACATATCCGGAGGTTGAATTCCTTCGTTCTCTATCACCGGCATAGTTGGAATCACAAAATCCAACCAAGCTAAAATCTTTTCTTTTGCCACCAAAGATAAGTCCATGTTTTGGAGTTCCTATAAGGTATATGAAGATATACTACAGTGCTTCCCAATGCGTCTTTCCTGGATTTTCCATGAACCTACTCACCAATCCAACCGCCTATGCAATGTCAGGCCTATTGTAGACCATGGAATACATCAAGCTACCTACTGCACTTGCATATGGGACCTTCTCCATATAGGTCTTGTCCTTTTCCGAGATTGGAGAGCCTTTACTAGAAAGCTGTATGTGCAAAGGCATGGGTGTGCTGATTGCCTTTTCCCCATCCATGCTAAACCGAGCAAGCACCTTTCGAATGTACTCCTTTCGGGTGAGGCTCAAAAGTCCTAGCTTTCTATCCCTTTGGATTTCCATACCCAAAATTTTCTTTGCTTCTCCAAGGTCTTTCATTTCGAATTCCGCTTTTAGCTTTCGCTTTAAACTATCAATTTCAGCCTTATCCTTAGAAGCAATCAACATATCATCCACATACAAGAGTAGGTACATCCATCTAACATTCTTTAAATGCTTGAAGTAAACATAAGCATCTTTGAAGCTACGATCAAAACCAAGTGAAAGCATAAAAGAGTCAAACCTCTTGTACCATTATTTAGGCGACTGCTTAAGTCCATACGAAGACTTCTTCAATTTGCAAACCCAATTTTCTTTTCCATCTACAACAAATCCTTCTGGCTACTTCATGTAGATGGTCTCACCCAAGTCTTCGTGCAAGAAAATGGTTTTCACATCTAGTGGCTCCTGCACCAAGTCATGAGCTGCGATGATAGCGAGCAAAATGCGGATAGACGTATGCCTCACTACTGGAGAGAATATCTCGTCATACTCCAATCCCTTTCTTTAGGAAAACCATTTAGCAACTAGTCTAGCCTTGTATCTCCCATCATACTTCACCTTGAACACCCACTTACAACCTTTGGCTCGGCTTCCTTGAGAAGGTGGTACCAAATCCCAAGTCTGGTTTATCTTTAACGACTCTAACTCCTCTTCCATAGCGCACATCCACTTTGAACTGTCATATGACTTCAAATCTACATCAAGGTCAAGCGGCTCCTCACGAACCACATGTAGGGCATAGTCAAACTAATCACCAATGCTAAGGTTCGCAAACTTCCAATCACCATACCTTTCGGGCAGTCTAATAGTCCTACGACTGACCCGGATAGGTATTGCTTCGCCTAAACTCTTTTCAGCTCCACTATGAACTGAACTTCCTCTAGATTCATGCACATCACCAGCATAACTAGAAGGTACTTGTGGACTATCCTGTGATGTTTCATCAACTGCGTTTTCCTCGACAGCATCAACAACAACTCTACTATTTGGCTAGAACACGGGAACTTCTTCCATTTCCTTAGATCTATCAGAATCTTCTGATGTGGTAGGTAGCTTCTCCTTTGGATTGAACATAACAGACTCATCAAAAGTAACATGTTTGGAATGAACAATATTCCAATCAACAAGGTTCCAAATTCTATACCCTTTGTTACCGTCGGTGTATCCCATTAGTATGCCCTTGTATGCTCAAGCCTCCAACTTGTCATCACCTGTATGGTGAACGTACATAGGATAACCAAAAATTCGAAAGTTGTAACGACCCGGATTTTTCGATGTTTAATTTAAAATATTTAAATGGTTTAAACATTGGATTTGGGATTATAATTTAGTTAGTAAGATTTAAAAACTGAAATTTTAAGCGATTTCGTAAATTTTGAAAATCGTCAATTTAATCGCCGCGTTAAAATAGCGATCTAGGGCATAGTCTAGGAATTCGTTGAAACTAGTTCCATTAGATCCGTAATAGTGTATTATTATCGGATTTCAAATTTCGTAGCATTTGGATTCACCGTTTGGTCGTACGATCTGAAATCGCCTAGAAATAATTTAATTGAATTTAATTTATATAGTCGATTTAAAAGGCTATCTTCCACATACGATCGAATTAGGCTTCGAAACTTGTTCCATTGGGTTCGGAATAGCGGTATAACATTAGAAACGCCAGGCGACACACCTCAATAGGGATTCTGTATTTTGGGTTATGTAAGGCGAGATGTTTTGGAAATTTAATAATATTTTTAATTCGCAAAGTCAAACCTTATACACTTAGACTCATACACGAACCACCCTATTATCTGACTATGCTGCTTCTACTTGTTTATATTCGCATTCTTTTCTCTTATCTTCCAAGAGACGAATTGAAATCGACATAAACAAAGAAATCTTGCGAGCAAAAATCGCGATGCGATGGGGGATGACGACCATTCCTGAGCCACGTCTTATCAATGCTTGCAAAGGGGAGGAGCATGCTGCGCCGTGGGTGGCGTAGGGAAGTCGATAGGAAGAGGCTACGGCTTCGATTTCTTTGGATTTGAGTGCGAAATAGAGCTCGAATTCATGTTCGAAGGGTAAGATAGAGCTTATAGTCGAATTTCTTGAGGTCATGGAGCCTCCTGGGGATCACGTCGTCGCGCGACTGATAGGGGATAGTTGATGTCGCGACTTATATTAGTGACGCGGGCTTGATGTTGATGGTTTGGGGAGGAAGCTTTCGAGATGAGGAGTTCGTTGGAGTTTGTTTGGGATGTTTCCGTTGAGGAACGATCGAGGGAGAATGGTTGAGGCCGATGATCGGCCTTAGTGGTGTTTGTGTGCAGGCAGTAGGTGTTTAGCATGCTAAGAGGGAGATAAGGTTAGGTTTTTAATTTTTTTTATTTAAAGTTAAATCTTATCTAACTAATTCAAATATTCATAAATTCGTAGCGAACTCGTACGAAGTTGAAATAAAAAAAATTACATTGCACTCGTACCGACAAGCACTATGCAATGGAATAAATTTGGAATTGGGAGGCGGTGATTCGATCGAAGGCTGGCGTGTGCTCGAGCTTGGAAGGAAGAAAACGCAGTGGGAATGATAGTTTGAACGACACATATTTTTTCTAAGGTTAATTATAAAATTTAATATAAGGAAATTTAATTATATTATTTAAATCAAATTCTCATAAATGCTATAACATGTTCATACGAGGTACAAAACGAACGAAACAAATTGCGTGGGATCGTGTGAACATATACTATGCACCGGATTTGACTTGGAGTCGTTTCGAGTCAACAGTGATTTTAGGTTAAATCGAACGGCAGTTCGATTTAATTTAGAATTGGAATGGATCGCAAAATAAAAAAACAAGGTGAGTAAAATCTCACTCATTTGGATTACTGCTATTAATTTTAAAATGTTAAAATTAATTATTGGTTGATTGGATGAATTTATAAATTATTATCAGTTTGTATGTTATATATACATATAGTAGTATATATATTAGTAGTTGGATATTTTCCCACCGTTGGAGCGGATGAGACCCTAGTGCCCCACATAATAGCGGATGACCATATATTACCGTGATATCCCCCTTGATGTGGGATTGGTATTTTTTGTTGTATTAACATCTGTGGATGAAAGAAACAGGTTGGAGGGATCCAATAGGATTCCTTAAATATATATTGATTGTTTTCATATATAGTGATATATGATGTGAATTAATAATCTGTTATAGATTGTTTTGTGATTTGTTTTATTGGATGTTATAGTAGCACTGGCCTAACTTTTGGTATTTTAAATATCATAAATATTATTTTTGGAATTTTAAAGGATTTAAAAGGAGATTTTGAATTAAAAAAATATTTATCGAAATTTCGATTATTTTTAAAGAAATGGTTTTGGATAAAACAATAATTGATTTTGGGGTTGTATTTAACTATTCGTAAAAATATTTTAATTTGAGAATTTGAAATAATTTATATAGAGGATTTTTAAATAAAGGATTTTTTAAAATGATATTTCTGGAAAATATGAAAAGGAGTTGAAATCGATATTTTAAATAGATTTGTGAAATAAATGGAATTTATTAAGAAATAGATTTATAACATGAGATTTTATAAATGGGATTAGTTTTATAAATAAGTGAAACTCAAATGAGTTATAAGTTTATAAATGATGTTTATAAGTAAGGGAAATGAAATCAATTAATAAATTGGAATATAATTTTCACAGTGTGAATTTATATCGAGATATGAAAATAGATTTTGGGAAAAATAGTGGACTCTATTTTGAAAAGTGAAAAAGGTTAAGGAATCAGAATTAAATCGATGTGTTGTGAATCGAGAGGGATTTATAAATTGAAATTTGGTTATTGGGATTTTAAAAATATTTTTTTTAAGAAGTCAAGTTTTATTTTAAAAAGGAAATTTTTATTTATTAAACTATGTAAATTTAAAGTTAGTTAGTATTGAAATACTTCGAAAAGTGGATTTTTCAAATATTTAAAATTAATTGAAATAAATACTAATTTTATAATCAGCTTTGGAAATCGATTTGTTTTATTTAAAATCAGTTGGAATTGAAATACAGATGTTTTAATTAAAGAGTTTTGATATTTTAAATAATTGCTTAAACGTGTTTTGAAAATAAATTACTATTTCTTAAAAATATTTATTTTATATATATTGAGATTTGGGAAGTGATTGGAATTAATTTATAAATGCTCTCGAGATTTATAAATGGAGTGTGTTAAATGGTTATGATTTTATAAGGGAAATCTTATAGTGAAATTCTGGAAATTTAAAGGAAATTTCTGAATAATTGAAATAAGAGAACTTCTAAAAATGAATTAGAATTCATAAAGGAAGTCAGAAATGGGTGGTTGGAATTATAGACTAGTGTAATCAATTTTGGCAATTTTAAAAGGAAAATAATTAATGGATTCCAAAATTTATAGAATTTGTTAAAAGTGAGATAGGGAAATTATAGGTGAATTGTAAAGGATTTGAGAAATAGAAAATAAATGAAATATTTCCTAAGCATTGGAAAATAAATTGTAACAACCCAGAATTTTTGATAATTAAAATTTGAATATTTAATTGATTTTAAATATTAATAAATGAATTTAAGAAGTCGAATAATTTATTATTCGAATATTGGATTTAATTTGGTCAATTAAATCGATAATTTAATGATTGAAATTCCAGAAATAATTGAAGTATGGGTTTAATGTGCTGGAAATGATTTATAAAGTTATATTAAATCATACTGGAGTTATAGAAAGGTTATAGAACTTTTAAAATTGAATTTGGAGTTAAACTGTGAAAATTGAATATTTTAATATTTAATTATCGACTGAATAATAGTCAATTTTCGAAGAGTCTCAGAATTGAACGAGACCAGTTCCATTGGATCCGTAATAGTTAGTTATTATCGGATTTCAATTTTCGTAGCAATCGGAGTTGTCGTTTGACCGTGGCAGCTCGAAACGCATCGATATCGTTTTAATTTTAAATCGTCGAGTTAAAATAGTCATTTTTCAAACGGTCTCGGATTTCGACGAAACCAGTTTCATCGGATCCGTAATGTGATATTATTGTAAGATTTCAAATTTCGTAATTTTTGGATTTACCGTTTGTCCGGGGCAAGCCAAAACGCCTCGAAATCGATTTAAATCGGTTAAATTTAAACTGATCGTTTTTCTCCGTATCTCGCACAGACGATCAAATTAGCTTCCGAAACCTGTTCCATTGCGTTCGGAACGTGGGGTAAACCCCAGGAATGCCAGTCACCGTGCGTAAATTGGAGTTTGGAAATTTCGGAATGAATAGTGTTCGTTCAAATTTCTATAAATAGCATTTCATTCATTTCTTTTTGAAGAGAATAACAAAAACCCTAATAACTATCTTCAGCCGCCACTTGCAATCAATGGCCGAAAACAACCCACGTTCTTCCCCTCCGTTCTCTCAATTCGTCAACCAATTCAAATAATCTCCAACTAATAAAATGTAGAGCTCGTCGAGAGCTTCAATCTGAACGGCTATGATTAAAAACGGAGTTGTGGATGGATGGTAATCGAAGCTAGAAGTGCTGCCGTTTGTGCTCGTGCTTCGGCCAGAGGAGGCGACCGAGCTTCGTGCTCTTCTGGGCATGGGTGGGAATGGTGATGGGCTACGAAGTGGTGGTGGTTTGATGAGGTCTGGAGGTCGGTAGGTGGTCGCGTCAATTAGGTTTAAGGGGCGGCCAGTGGGTTCGAACATCCTGGAGGAGACTCGCGTTTGGGAAGATGATGAAATAGCGGCCGAGATCTTCTAGGGTTGCAAACGAACGGCTCAGATTTAAGGTTGTAAAATATATAAAAGAAAATTGAAATTGAAATTGAAAATATTAGATTGTATTAAGTTTGTGATGCCGTAACTCTTTCGTACGAGGTCAGAAAATTACGAAACCAGAAGCGTTGGAATCGCAGCGACGCGCTCTACGCTGCAGCGCAGATCTGGGCGTGTTTGGAATCAGTGAAATTTTTGAGTAAAATTAAACGTCCGTTTAATTTTATTCGAAATAAACGCTGAAATCAGAATTAAAATCACGGTGAGATCTTCTCACTCAAATTGAATGTGGAATTTTTACAGTTATTGATTTGATGATTGCTATTCGATGTGATATTAGATATAGTAGGATATATATCTATATATAGCAATATATACATATTGGCATATGTATATATTGGATTGATGATTTCCCGCCTCGTATAGCGGATGAGACCCTATTGCGCCGTTAGTAAGCGGATTTTTATAAAACCCATATACCGCGATAATTCCGTACTGGAGCGGAATTGGTATTGTGCTAACATCTGTGGATGCAGGGAAACGGGTTGGAGGGATCCAACTGGATTCCTCACTAGTAGTTATTTATTTACAGATATTGTGATATATTCTGTTATCATATGATGATATATGATATTGACTGTTGTGATGGACTGATTGGTGTTGTTGCATCATCGGATTCAGTTTTGGAAATGTAAAAATAACGACTTTTACTTTAAAAAGGGTTTTTAAAGTGATTTTTGAAAATATACGTTTTATGGAATTTTTGAATCAATTTATAAACGTAAAATTTTAAAGTTATAAAAGTCATAATTTTTAGTGAAATATAACCGAAGTGTCGTTTTTGAAATAAAAGTCAATTTATTTATAAAATGGTTTAAGTTGGGATTTTTGAATAACTATAAACGATTTGTATAGAAAGATTTATAAAAATTGATATTTTTGTAAATCAAAATATTGGACTTATAAAACGAATTTTTATAAGTGTTAGAAAGAAGTATAAATGGATTTCATAAGTGAATGAAATTAATAGATTTATAACGTGAAGTTATAAAGTAAATAGATATTGTAGAATAAAAGATTTATAAGAAATTTACGTATAAATTTGACTTTTGCACTTAGATGGGATATAAATAGAAATTGCAAAATGAAATGATTTTATAAGTTGAAATCGTTATAAAGTACAAATGTGATTTATAAACGTTGTTTTATAAATCCGAAATCACTTATTCTTATAAGTGAATTTTTGAAGTTAATAAAATGAGATTTATAAACCGGAGTTGTTATAGAAAATAGAAAATGGAATTTATAAACGTTGTTTTATAAATTCGGAAACCAATCAATTGGATTTGATAAATTAAATATAGAAGATTATTAAAGGAGATATATTCGCGATTTTGGATAGCGAATTATTATTGAAATAAAATGTGTAGAAAATAGTGAAATGTAATTAGTAAAGTGTATTCACGATTTTGGACAGTGAATATATTGTTAAGTAAAATGGATAGTTTTGGAAAAGCGATATTGTAAAATGAAGTAATTGTTTTAAAAGATGTTTTAAAACGTGATAAATATCGAAATCATAGATTTCAACATTTATTGTTGAAATAGACGTTTTCGAGAAATAAGGGAATGGTGGACTATAACACTGTTGTTATAGTAAATGATTTCCGAAAGGAAATGTTTTTAATGTAGTATTGGGATTTATATATCTATCTAAATTTCGAATCCCTATACTAGTGATTTTGAGTCGTCGTAACGATGTTTTACGCAACATTCGTTTTGACTCAAATAAATGTTGTTATAGTAAATGGTTTCCTTAAAGAATGAATATATACTTAAAATTTGATTTAAGTATATCGAATATTTTCAAATGTTGAAAATAAATAGATTTGTGAATTACTTATTTTTAAATAAGTATGGAAATGCTTTTCCAATATGAAATGAACCGTTTTGAGATTTTATCTTCAAAGATAAAATGAAAGGTGGAAATTGATTTGAAATTGTTTTCAAACGGTTAAGTGTGGAAATTATATATCTAGTAAAGATATTTTTGGAAGATGAAATAATTTGGGAAAATGATTTGGAATCTGATGATGTTGCGCATCTTTATTGATAGTTAAATAACCGACTATCAATAATTACCTTTAGATAGGTATTTGTTGTGAATTGGATGAATTTGAATGCCACACTTATTTTTGAATAAACGCTCACTATTCGGGTTAGCCGGGAAAGGACCATGGGGTCGTATAACCCATTCCGAATATGTGATACGTCGTTATGAATCGCATTTGCTGACCGGTGTTGAAGACCGGATATTTTTGAAAACGGAAGGATTACCGTCGAGTTACTCTACATCGGCTGATCTCCGGTTTAGAGGTTTTATCACCCTTAGTGACGGGAAGTCCGGACGTGATTGGAAATTATCCGGATTTGCAAGGGCTTCGTGAGAAGTGCCTTCGGTTCTGTTCGATCCCGGAACAGACTTGTATGGATTGTGTGTCTGACATTACACTTTGAGATATAAAGCTGATTTCTTTCAAATACATATCTGTTGGTGGCGGAGAATTTATTCTCTTAGCTTAACACCCTTCTCTGAGACGTACGAGCTCAGAGGTTATGTAGTTGAAGTTATCAGCGATATATTCCCAATTTGGTAATGTGGCATGCTGAGTGTTGCTGTGTGATGATCAGTGTTTGATCATTTGTGATATGATCATTTGTTTGATCATTTATCTTTGTGATCATAGGTTGATCATCTGTGGACCCAAAGCATGGCTTTTTGAAAAAGCGTAGCTTTGTGGACGAGACTTCGTCAGGGCCTCAACAACCCGGAAATGGTCGAAACAGGAATGTTGCGGCAAGGTTATGAGGGTCGCGCCCTTTAGGGTATGTCATTTCCTTCTGGAAAGGGGTGGTATCATGGTATGGAGCCCAGATACTTACTCATGTGGATACACTTTCTTTATGATGTGTGATGTTGGATATCGAGCGCTCGGATAAAGGTCCCAAAGGACCGGGTGATGACATATTCGTGAGTTACCTGTTACAGGGGTAACCCGGCCTTGTTTGGCAGAGAGCAGTTTGTCTCTCGGGACGTCCAGCCAGAGGCGATCCTATTCGGCAGGAGGAAAGGAAGTTCCTTAGCCTGACCATTTGTTGGAAATCCACCTTCCAAATACGAACTTTGTACGGTATTAGTTGTAGAACCTGCCATTTACTTATGGTGGCGCCCCACTGTTTAGATGGTAGCTATAGTAGGCATAGTTCGGAATGTCTATGCTGGCTAAGATTAATATTATACTTTCGAAATGTTTTTCACACTAGACATTAATAATAATATCCAATGATTGGCGTAGTAAGCATCTTTGACTATCATAAGAAGAAATCTCCTCCAATTCTGCGTTTGCATTGTGTGTGTGGTGGGAGGTCTTATGGTAGTTTCATTTTCCAAAAGCATTGCGAATCTGTTTTATTTTCTTTGTGAAAATAACTGTTTTACGATCTCACACCAGTCACCATGACTGACTCGGAGTTTATTGTTTCCCTTCTAAACTCTGGGTGCCCACCAATTTCCACACGGGCAGCCTAGAGTTATATTATCAGGATATTCTGGATATTCTGGAGCTTTGGAAGCAAGCTGGATGGCGAGACGTAGTATTTGTATCTGATATATTTATTCCGCTGTGTATTCTGTATGAGGACAAATTATATAACTGTCCATTGTTGTATATTGACTCTGATGATTGATGTATGTATAAAATGATATAGTTCCTTGTTTTAAAGATTACTGATTTATCTATTATATATTGTTCCGCTGCAATGTGTAAGATTCTGATATTGTTTTCTGTTTCTGCTCTTGTGATGTTGTTCTTTTGTTTCTTCTTTCTCTTTTCTTCTATCTTTTCTTCTACCTCTTCTTTTAAAAACCCTAATGGTTCGGTTTTTCGTTCACCTTGAGTAAATAGATGGAGATTAGTGTCTATTCAAGGGGTACGGAAAAGCGGGTTATTACATAAATGATTTTGGAAAGTTACACTTAAAGATATTTTCTAAGTATTGGACTGGAAGGATTTGAAATATTTTAACTGCGAGATTATTATTATAGAAATAATTTTAAAGTCTTGAATTATAAATGGAATTGGAAGAAATATTTCTAAGTATTGAGATGGTTTGAAATCATCCGGTTATGGATATAAATATTTGCATTTGTTTTCGAATATCGAAAAATTGAAAGAGATGAATATATATCTTTGTAAAGATAGTTTAAAATGAATGTTTTTGAAAGATTTATAAATAAGGCCTAGTGACTGCTTATGGATGTTATTTGATAGTTAAATAACCGACTATCAAATTTGGCTAAATTCGTTGATCGTTTCGAAGAGACCGGGATCAGATTTAATTATCCGAAAACCACTTAGATCCGATTTGAGCATTACGAATGGATATCATGAAGATAGCGAAGACGGTGATTCGGTTTGTCTAGACCCAGGACAACTTGTATGGATGAATGCTATCATTGCATTGTTGCCTGGAAGGCTGTGTTAGCATTCCAAGAATGAATGCTATTCTAAAAGGTAAATGTTGGCCTCAACCCTCATCAACCGGGAATGACTAAAACATGGGAGATGTAGCAAGGCTAAGTGGGTCGCACCCAATTAGGGTATGTTATCACCTTTCTAGATACCCTCAGATATATTATAAATTATGGATATGGTTGTGCATGGAAAAAGAAGAGCGCAAGATTAAGGGTCGGAACACCCGGGGTGATAACATATTCGATACTATCCAGGTTAGGGGTATGCCGGTCTTGTGTTGGCAGGGGATCCCGGCGAGATCCTCGGTACATTTTTCTAGAAGTGTACTATGACGGGCGATACCCCAGCAACCCAGTCAATTGTATGGAATCCATTCTCCACTACGAGCCTTTACGGTTTTGATTGTAGAGCCCAATATGCTGGAATTTAAATAATGTAACAATTTTGGCTATTTTAATAAGTATTTGTACTTAGACACTATTATAATATCACAGGATTTTCTATAAAAGTGTTTTGGTTATCGTAAGGTAAAAATCTGTCATGTTTATGTGTGACGTGATCTTACGAGATACCTTTGATTTCAAAGGTTTTTTATAACAATAATAATTCAAATTGAGTGTGTTTTCTCACGCTTGTTTTCCAGACTGACTCGGGTGTTATTTTATTATAATGCTCGGGTCACATCGAGTATTACAGATTCAGGTTAGGATGCTATGGAGCTCAGGAGACAAGCTGGAGGATTACAGGCGTATATCACGTATTTGATTATATTCCGCTGTGTGTGTAGACTGTATAATCAGCACTGGTGAGGACAAGTTATAATAACTGTCCATATTGATGTATTGATTGTTGTACTCTGATGTTTGTATGTATATTAATAGATACAACTTCTTTTGTATAAAAATCTATTATTTTATATTATATTTTATTCCTCTGCGATTATGAGATTCTATGTATTGTTGTTTTCTATTTTCTTCTTCACCTATAATGATCTGGTATTTTCGGCACTCGATTGCTCGGCATGGTATATAGTGAACGTATTGATGTCGATTTTCGAAGGTCAAAAATCCTGGGTCGCTACAGAAGTAACCAAGATACACTGCTTTACCTCTCCACTTCTCCTCTGGAATCTTCCTATCTGTGGCTGAGCACGAAATTCGATTTATGATTTGCGCCGTAGTTGATAATGCCTCAGCCCAAAAGCCTCTAAACAAGCGCGCCGTCAATCTCAAGCAATGAGCCTTCTCCAGTAGAGTCCCATTCAGCCTTTCTGCAACCCCATTGGATTGCGGATCCTCGGTTGTAGTGAAATGTCTCTAAATGCCTTGCTGTCTACAAAAGTCGAGGAACTCCCTAAAGACAAATTCACCACCATTATCAGATCCCAGCACTTTCAACCGAGAACCAGATTGGTTCTCAATAAGCGCTTTCCAGTCTTTGAACATTTCAAAACTCTCTGATTTGGCCTTCATCACATACACCCATACTTTTAGAGAAAAGTCATCAATGAAAGAGATAAAATACTTTGCTCCTCCAAGAGGAATAGCAACCGGTCCCCAAACATATGTATGCACATACTCAATTACGCGCCTCGATCTATGGAGTCCAACTCCAAAAGATACTTTAGTTTACTTGCCTAACAAACACTCCTGGCAAAAGTCCATCTTGTCGAAGCTTTCTCCTTTGATCATCTTCCATCTTCGAAGTAACTCTAAGCCCTTCTCCGAAATATGACCCAACTTGAGATGCCAAAGCACTATGGCATTTAAAGCACGAGAACTGTCTACTCCAACACATGACTTTCCAAGAACTGTAGTTCCTTTCAACAAATACTGATTTTGGAACACATCCCCTATCATAAAAACTAGTGCACCTATCGAAAGCTTCGGACTATGCTTCTCGATAGTTACCTTGCATCCCAAAGATACCAATTGTCCTAAAGAAATTAAGGACTTTCGAAGACCTAGAACATACCGGACACCTGTCAAAGTGCGTATCACTCCGTCAAACATCTTGATCCTCATTATACCTTCACCCAATGCTCTACAACTAGCAGCGTTACCCATAAGAATAGAGCTTCCCTCTCGTCCAACGAAAGAACTGAAGTAATCCTAATTTGGCGTCATATGGAAAGACGCCCCCGAGTCTAGCACCTAATGGTCTGAGACATCCGACATGGCTACAAACAACACAACGTCAGATACAGACTTCTCCACCGCAAATGATGAAGACCTGTCTTCTTCCTTCTTCTTCAAATATGGACAATCCATTTTTCCAATGATCAGGTTTCTTGTAGATAAAGCACTTCCCGTCCTTAGACTTACCTCTCCTGCCATTACCGGGCTTCCTGGACTTGGAACGCCCTCTAGAGAGCCAATTCTTCTTATCATCTCTTCCTCTTTCAACAAACAGGCCGTGACTACTACTTCCACCTCTACTTCCTTCACTTATCTCCTTCATCTGATCTCTCAAGCCCTCAGATAGAAGGCCTGACTTCACATCTTCCATTGTCAATGTGTATCTAGCGAAGATAAGGTTGTTAGCGAAACCTGTGTATCGCTTTGGAAGAGAACACAAAAGAATCGTTGCCATTTTCTCCTCATCCATCTTCAAGTCAACTATCTTCATCTTCATCACGAGATCATCAAAGAAATTAAGATGTTCCTTCACTGAAGTACGCTCTAATTCGCATGGTGAAAAATGTTTTTAGAAATATCAAACGGTTAGTCGGAGATTTCTTCAAGTAGAGTTTTTCTAGCTTGGTCCAAATGCCCCTAGCTGTGGTCTCACAGCTAATCTCTGAGAAAACTTCTCTCCCATAGCTAGTTGTAAAGTAGTAAATGCCCATTTCTCCATCTCCTTCTTTTCCGCGACTGAGATGTCAACCGTCAACTCCTCAGGGGCAAACACTACTGGATGGACTTCATTCCTTATTAAAACAACCTTCATCCTCCATTGCCACTTCTCAAAATATTTATCCCCATTTCATTTCTCAATTGCCAACTGTGATCCTGACGCGATTTACATCCCTCTAGTATAGGGTCTTGTAATGCTTCATCTCCTGCCATAGCATCTAACACTCCTCAATCAACCTTGCATCTCCGATACCAGACTGTTGGGAAAATTCCCTTCAGATGATCATTCTAAGGTAATAAAAAACCCAACGCAGTGGAAAACAACTGGATCATGGTTGTAGTGAGATGAACAAATAGAGATAAACACTAGAACAGACAATCAAAGATGTATGCAATGTAGAAAAATAAATAACACCAGTATTTATAGTGGTTCCACTACCGCGAGGCAGTGTACGTCCACTTGGGGAGAGGAAATTTTATTAATCACTCAAAGATTAGAGTTATAAGATTGATTCACTTTTGGAGGCTATACATAAAAAGAATTAACGGTACAGACAAAATTCTGTAGAGTTTCAGCTCTCTAGGATGGTTGCCATTATTGTCTAGAAGCTCCACTATTATAGAGTGAAGATATGAGGAGGGGTAGCTGCTATATAACAGCCCTGGGATTTGGT
Source organism: Allium fistulosum (assembly GCA_030737815.1). Lineage (NCBI taxonomy): Eukaryota > Viridiplantae > Streptophyta > Magnoliopsida > Asparagales > Amaryllidaceae > Allium > Allium fistulosum. Next base: position 529,310,686 of record CM060908.1, on the reverse strand, counting down.
TTGGCAGTCCTGGTTCAGCATGTTTGGTCCGGCAAACAGCACACATGGTTTAGTCTAGTATGATTTGGACCGGCATGCTAACACTGAACGAGATATTTCGTTCGGCATCACCAAATCACTGAACGAAATATTTTGTTCGGCATTCCTTCTACCGAACGAAAAATAATGCCGCTCCACTTTATTCACTACTTCACCGCTCCAAACATATAAATGGTTTCCCAATTCATCACTGATTCAAATCACTGCAAGTCACGAACACCCTGCTTCACCAAAGATCATCTTTCAAACGGGCTCACCATCGGACGAGAAATCTTGTCCGGTCCTCCACTCCACCACTCCAGATTTGGAGTGGCGGATGCTTCTCCACTACCGAACCAAAATTTTGGTTCAGCAACTCCTAGCTCTGATTTAGGGCTTTGCAAATTCCTCCTCCACTTCATCGATGATGATGTCGAGCTTCTGCCTGCTCTATCTACTACCGCGACATGGAATTGAGGTAGCAATTTCTAACAACAATTTGGTTGTGGATTTTTTTTCTTCTTTTTGCATTTTACCAACATTGATATTTTGAAGTTGAGAAGATAAGCTAAAACTTCTTGCACTTGAGGTCAAAGAGTGAGAGCTAAAGCAAAGAGAATAGTTGAAAGACAAGGAAAGTTTAAAGAAGATGATGAAATGAGAGAAGGTTGAATTTGTTCTGGATCTTTGACATTATAGTGGTTCCTCAAAAAATTTGCTTTTATCCCTTTTTCAAGGGATGTGCGCTTATAAACAAAGGGGATGTTATAAACTTTGAAGTAACTGAAAATTTATTTTGGGAGGTTTCGCGCTTAGAATTTATGTGTTTGGATCTTTAATGCGTTACTAGAAAAATAAATTTTATTCAAGTAGCTTGTTACAAATTTAATTCCAAAGTGACTTTCAATATTCTTAAATTAATTTTAACTACCCAAGGAAGACAGTTAAAAGTTTAACTACACTAAAGAAGAATAGATAACATATTATTAACTTCAAATTCTTTAATTTTAAGAGTGAATTACTTCAACAAAGGTTATAAAAAGGTATTATTAATGGATATTCCAAGGGTGCATGTTAAGCATAACAGTTATATGCTAAAGAAAATAAAATAAAATAAAATACCAGTTTTATCCTTATAAGATAAAAAATATGTGAGATTTAGAGAGTTATCTCGGTAATTTAACAACTTTAACCCGTGTCCTTAAAACACATGTTAACATTTCCATTATAAGGTTTCAATTACATTCAAGTAAGGCCCTTAAAACTTTAACAGCAAATTCATTACCTTTTAACTTCAACTTGCCTTAAATGAACTTTGTAAATTATTAGTGTGTTGTCGTTTCCTATGTAAAATTGTTTTTAACTTAAACCATAAGAATTTCCAATATTTCACTGATTTCTTTTCGATAATACACCAAATTTGAAACTTTTACCAAGTAAAACTAATAGTTGTCATTTATGATGATATGTAATATTTTAGAATCATATTTCAGCTGTTATATGTGTTTCAAATGATATTGGATGAATTTTTTATATTTCACATTTAACCATCGTGCAAATTGTAACGTGGTTTTTATTATCAACTCATGAATTTATGATCACGTATCAAATGCACATTGTTTTTAAGGTTTAATATGTGTTGATAGATTGTAAAAAGATCCCACATTGTAGAATATTTGAGAGTATCTCTACATATATGGGAATATGAGAATAAGAGAGTAAAATAAGTTGAAAGATGAAAATGAAGAGAATGAGCATACGATGTATGCCATATTATTATTTTAATTGTCAAAAAATAGGAACTTATGGCAAGTAACGTCGGGTAGTCTCTTTGATATAAAATATGAAACTTATTTATCTGTTGCAGTAGCCATGTTTTCTTTTTCAACTCGCTGAGGAGTTATGACTGTTGCACATCACTCGTGTCACGTGTTTTGTTCCTCTTCAACACCTAGACAAAGAGCATGTTTCAAACAAAATTACCCCTTCTTATTATCATACATTCTTCTAGATAATTATTGTCTAGGGGAAGTTTGATACAATATCTTGGAAGAATATCGCCAGCATCCATTAAGCAATCTACTGAGCAGTGGGGGTGAATAATACCATAAGAATAACGTTCTTAGCAACGTGCCTCGGAGAAACATTTTGGTTATTCTATATAATTTTCTACTACAATTTTAAGAAAATATATCATGGCATCATCTTAAGGATTGGAATTAACCTACAAAATCATGAACCAGAAGTTTACTAAAATAGATCGCTTTGATGGCATGAACTAGAACCATTGGAAAGACTAAGAATGATAATTATAATACATAGTAAACACCTAGACCGATTGACAGCCTCAATGGACCCAGTCAATAGTAAGCGGTCGACCGCTCCAGTACCAATGATCGTCTGGTTACCAAATTCTGGGCACGGCCTTAATCCCGGCTTGATGCCTAAGCTATAAGTTTATTTATTTGTGTGTGTGTGTTTGTCTATATGAATGTTTTGTATAAGTAGGTAAAGTGGCTCCCTAGGTTTGCGACAGTAGGACGTTATGGGAATGGATAGATGTGTACACTGACACCAAGACCAAAACACTATTTATTCAGCAGGGTCAATATTTGACTAGGGCAATTATATCGTAAATTACACTCAAAGGAAGTTCTGTAGTGGATGGACAACACTAACGATGATGCCTGGAGAAGTGTATATCCTGGCACTAACGGGAATTGCTTGGTATGCACGGTGGAACGACATGATACCGTGTTTTTGATTGATCCAAATGCGGTGCGATAAGAGGCGTTACGTTACTACTGAGAGGTGGACATAGATGTAGCAACCTTGAGAAGTCTTTGCATGAGTCAGCCTTGTAGATTCCTTCTCGATGCTTAAATATGATACGTGTAGTCGTAATTTAGGAAATGTAGTCCCAAGGTTGAAATTGTATGTAACCTTATGTTGGAATAATTCCAGTAGCTATTTGCCGATACTTTGAGGTTCGATTAGTTGTTCGAACCTAAGTACAATAAGATGTTAGTGTAGGTGTGTTTAAAACTATATTTATAGATAAATGAAACTAGTAATTCACATATACAAGTAGGTCACCCTAGGTCATATAGAGTATTAATGAAGTTATGGCATGTGATCACCATATATTAATGATGTGATTCATTCGAAACACTTTTGTTTAACCCACACTTTTCCTTTCTTTTTTCCCTCCATAAGAGGATTGGGCAGCATAGGCCAAGAGATTAGTGTTTGGAGAGACGAGCTTGGCATTAGAGTTGCTTTTTATTTTCCATTACTCTTTATGTAACTATTTATCGTATTTCGTACTTACCAAACTATATGTTGTATTTCTGTATACTCTGGATTATGACTACGTACTGTTTCGAGGCGTATTTTCTGAGATATTTTTTGAGATGGTTATTTTCTGTATTTAGATACGAAAATGTAGAATGTCTTGGATCTTGTTTGTATATCTATAGTCTCCATAATGTTTTAAAACCTGATAGCTTATACTTCTTGGCATCGAAGCAAGTTTGAAAGTTACCCCAGGTTTTAGATCGGTGTGTCGGGAGGTATGGGTTGTTAAACTTGGTATTAAAGCATATTTTTAAAATTCCTTAGGAGTTAGGTACGTATTAAGAGAACGTACTAAAAAGCTTTAAAAACAAAAGGTTTTCCAAAAAGGTTTTCAAAATTAATTTCAAAATGGGTTTCTAAAAAGTATACATACATGTAGATCTAAAGTATTCTAAAGATTTTATATAAGTATAACACGGAAAAATGCTATAACTTACTCTTGCCAATATTATCTTTGGAAAAATTGCTTATAAATTCCTAAATCATAGATAAAGAGGATGAGCGGTCCTGTTGGTTGTGGCTCAAATGATGCAGTTGAGATTCTAGGGGTGAACAACCTGATATGGTTTCGCCAGTATCTGCAAGCGAGAGGACAAGCGGAGCTTAACACTAATAAGGGTGCCACAGAGTGTGCACCAAGTGCATTTCCTGTCCGTCCACCTACCGCTAATTTTTCCAAGCTATGTAAGGACTTTCTAGTCAAGAAGGGAAGCTGTATGTGGGGACCGAGTCATATATGGACTCAAAGGCATGAATCCACACTTTTGAGAGGGTTTTTGGATTAATGGGTCTTAAAGGCGATGTGAGGAGATAGGTTGCTATTTTGCATTTACAAGGAGAGGCCCTGAATTAGTGGAATGTAGTAGTGACGGAGACTGATGGGTGAGAGATGACATAGGCATAGTCCATGAGATGTTTCGAGACAAAGTTTCTTTCCATGACGGAGCAGGGATTATAGCTGGATTAGGTCATACATTTTTCGCAATGAGATAATTCTGTAAAGGATTATGTGCATTAGTTTAATAGTTTGCTAGGTTTGGGATGGAGCTGATAAATAGCCCTCATGGAAAAGCTTCGAAGTCTGCTAAACAATTGAAATCAACCTCTTCAAGGTTTGTCCTTTAGTCATATTCCCATGGGTGTAACTTATGAGAGTTTGGTAGAGATGACCTTGCTGAATACCTTCTCCAAGGAGGAAGTGAAGGATGAGTCCACAAGAAGTCACGAGGAAAGACACCTTAGTAGAATCAACGCAAAGGCGAAATGGGGTCTAAAGGGAAGATTAAGAAGCATGCGATGTAGTGTAGGAGATATGGTAAGAAGAGCCATTTTTCTATGTAGTGCAAGACGTGCATCTCGAAGATTAGATGTCACAACTACAATCAATTCGGGCATACGAGGATGGGGTGTCTAGCACCACAGAAGACCTCTACCTAGGTAGTTTCGGCTTATGCACTGGACGCCATACCCAGATCGAGTGCACCTTTAATAGAAGAAAAGGGGATAGGGTTATGCTTGAAGGTGTGTTAACTCCTTCTAGTATATCCATTCATACATTATTTGACACTATGGCATCACACTTTTTTATTTCGGGTAGACTTGTAGATGAGATACACTTGTATACTAGCATAGTTACAGATGATATGTAGGGGTTCGAAATTGTTTATTTTGGGGGTCGAGTTCATTTGTGATGCATTTGTCTTAGGATTTTCTGGGATTGGTTTGATTTTGGGCCTGGACTAGATGATGACGTATAGGACGATCCTAGACTGTGATAGGAAGGCTTTTAGGTTGGGTAATTGTAATGGATGTAGTCTATAGGTTTATTGCAATCCCAGAGGTTCGGTTATGTCGAGTTACCTATTCATAGGCCTATCACATGAAGAGTTAGATTCAGTGTTTGTAGTTAGAGACTATTCAGATGTCTTTTCTGAGGTTACTGGTCTTCCACCCCAAGGAGAGATTGACTTCCAGATTTAATTAGAGGAGAATGCTAGACCTCCTACCATACCCTTGAGGCATACGGCTCCTAATGAGAGATGCGAGCTTAATAAGCAAGCGATCAGCTATTGAAGAAGGGCTTTATTAGAAGGAGCATGTCAGTCGAGAGCACCAGTCTCTTTGCCACTAAGGCAGATGGTTCTCTAAGGCTTTGCGTTGAGTATCTAAGTTTAATAAGCTAATTAAGAGGAATCATTAACTATTTCCCCCACATAGATGATCTCTTTTATCAGTTGGTTGGAGCGAAGGTTTACTCTTAACTTGACTTGGCTATCAGATTCTATCAGTTGTGTGTAGTTGAGAACAGTATTCATAAGACAGGTTTTTATACACTCGACAGACTTTATGAGTTGTTAGTTATGCCCTTTGGACGAACTAATGCACCCGCCTATTTTGTTTATCTGATGAGCCGAGCTTTTAAAGGGTTGCTTAACAAGTTCGTTGTGGTATTTATGGATGACATTTTAGTCTATTCCAGGAGCGAGGAGGAGCACATGATGCATCTAGAAGAAGTGCTCAGTACACCCTATGGACATAAGATGAAGGCAATGTTTTTCAAATGCCACTTTTGGCCCAAGGAGGTATGTTTTTTGGGACATGTTGTCTCTAAGCGTGGCTGGCGGTCATTTCTAGTAAGGTTGCTGCAGTACAGGATTGGCATGTGCTGAAAAATGCCATGGAAGTGAGGAGTTTCCTTGGTTTAGCGAGCTACTATAGGATGTTTATTGAGGACTTCGCTAAAATCTTTACCCATTTAACCCACCTCACAAAGAATAATTTGTTTTTCTTGTGGGAATCTAAGTGTGAGGATGGTTTTATCAAGCTGAAGGAGTTATTGACTTGTGCACCTATTCTAGTACTACCTAATGGCACTAAGGCATTCCCGCTATATACTGATGCTTGCAGTACGGGGTTGAGGGCAGTGTTGATACAAGGGAGGAGAGTAGTGAGCTATGCTAGTTGATAGCTGAAAGTCCATGAGAGAAACTATCCAACCAATGATCTTGAGTTGGCAGCCATTGTCTTGGAACATAAGTTCATGAAAGAACGGTTTGAACTGTACACGGATCATAAGTCTTTGAAGTTTTTATTCCTTGAAGAATTTGAATTTAAGGCAGTAGAGGTGGATGAAGTTTTGGCATCGTGTGATTTCGATATCTCCTATACTCCGGACATAGGCAATGTTGTAGCCGATGCCTTTAGTAGGAAGCGTGCGATGTTGAGTTCTATGTTCTCAAAGTGGAAACACTCGGAGTTTATTTCTATGTTTTATTTTTGACCATCATCAGACATCACTATAGGATTATTAATAGCTTTGGATGTGCAGCCTACCCTTATGGACCGTATTGGGTCAAGTCAAAAGCACAATAAAGAGCTATTGGGTATTTTCAAGAGGCTAAGTAGACGAGAGCAATCAATTCATTTGAGGCATTATGCCATTGACTTAAAGGGGTGGTTATAGAGAGATGGTAGATTATGTGTTCCTCTGATTGTGGATTTAATTTGTTAACATAAAAATCGAATGCTAACACCCCGGTGTGAGTATTAGTAAAGTGAAAGCACCACCCGTTGGTATGGGAACTAAAAATAAGCAGAGAATAGCAGAAAAGTAAAGAGACAGCAGTTTTATAGTGGTTCGGCTCAAAATTAAGCCTACGTCCACTTTATCTTCTTTATCACAAGTTCGATTACAAGCTTTACACGAATTCCTTTGATTACTCAACAATCGATATAAGTGATTAGCACTACAATGCAAAAGAGATTCTGGAATCCATCTTGAATGTAGTTGATATTCTCTTTAGGTAGTTTGGAATTTTTTTGGTAGTAGAGGAGTTGTAGAAGTCGTGAATGCAGCAGAGTTTCGGCGCATCAAAGTCTGGACCAGTCCCCTTTGAATGTGGAGTAGGCGGGGTATTTATAGGAGGAGCCTAGGCTTAGGTCGTTGGATTTTAGGTCATCAGCGACCTAAGGGTCCTTCTGAGTTAGCTTAAGTCATTGGCGACTTAAGGGAGCCATTCTGGGTGAGATACTGGGTGTGAGTGACCTAATGTAGTGAATTCAGAAGTTATCTCGGCAAGCTTAGGTAGTGAGCGACCTAACAGAAGAGGTAGGTCGTGTGGCTTTACTTTGGAGCATGTTAAGTCGTTCCCTTCTCCTGAATTGCTAGGTCGCTAGGTCGCTAACTCGTTAAGTCACTACGTCGCTAACTCGTTAGGTCGCTAGGTCGCTATCTCGTTAGGTCGCTAGGTTGCTTTTCTGGAGTTAGGTCGCTAACTCATTAGGTCGCAGCCCTCTTATCTCGTTAGGTCGTAAGGTTGCTTTTCTGGAGTTAGGTCGCTAACTCGTTAGGTCGTAGCCCTCTTATCTCGTTAGGTCGTAAGGTTGCTTTTCTGGAGTTAGGTTGCAGGAGATTTCCTTAGGTCGTTAAGTCATAAGTCATTGGGTCGCTGATTCGTAGAAAAAGAGGTGTTAACACTTGCCCCTCGAAGTATATGCCTAGGGACTAGGTCGTGTGCTTCGACACCTTTTAACTCGTGCCATTTGAATTGCTAAGTCGTGAGTCGCTCGGGTGTTAGGTCGTAAGCCGCTTGAGTTATTAGGTCGTTTTAGGCCGATTCGAATTCCACCTTTCCCGCCTATAAGTTGCTCAGCTTCTCCTTCCTTCTCCTCACTTGCTCTATTATCTGAAACTGCCATTGACGTTTTCTCCAAGCTTTCGAAGACAAATTCCAACCTTCTCATCGTCGATCATCCCTCTGCCCAACTACGTAAGTAATTCCGGTCATCGCTCACCTACACCCATCGTCAAATCTCTGGTTTCCATTTTCTGACTTCAATTCGCTTTCTTTTGCTGTATTTTGTCTAGAATCATGTTTTGACCAACTTGTGACCGCCGTTGACCACGCCGTGGTTGTGATTCATGATAAAACAGTGATATTGAATTTGTGGCGAATCTGAGACGATGTTGATGGTTTTTGGGTGATTTGGTGGTATTGGAGAGACGATGGTTTTTTGTTGTGAAGGCGCCGATGAATTAGCAGGTTATCGGGTTTGATGCCAGGCGAGTTAACAACCCGAGGAAGATTGAGCGAGTTAGGGAGTTGGTGAATTGATGTATTGGGGAGTAGTGAATGGGATAAGGCATTAGGCGAGTAAGGATCTGAGGAGGAGCGACTTACGGTTTAAACATTAATCACACGACATAACTCAGCAAACGGTTGAAGGAAGCAAACGACTTAACCAAGCAAACGACATAAAACTAAGCGACTTAAAGAATCTGAACGACTTAAGAACTTGCGACTTAAGAAGTGTAGCATATTTCTTCGGACAAGATAACTCTCCTTACGACCTGTCTTTGGATCGCACTATGATCTGGGCGACTTAACTTCTTACGACATAACTTTTAGGTCGCGGGTGTACTTGTACAAGTTAACACGTAAACAAATTTACCGTCTTGGCTTAAAGCCTTATGCCTTAACTTGCAGTGTAGTTTTAACTCGTAGGAACACAATTGATAAACTCCAAAATTTGAGTAGAATGACTTAGGGGAGCCCGACCTATGCTAGGTTGTTTGAACTTGATCTGGACGACCTAAGTAAGCCCGAGCTAGTCTTAAGTCGTTCCTGCGACTTAAGGACTTGAACACTTGCAAAGTTTTTCACAGAACTTGACTGAAATGCAAGTTTTAACTGCTTGAACATGTTGCACATTTTCCCAGATTGTATTGACTTGATTGCTAATAACATGTTAAATACAACATTTGCAGAAAACTGGGACGGATATACTCATCATTGACTGCCCACATCAAATGATGGATTAAATCAAGAGACAATATTCTGCTTAAGTAAAATAAACTGAATTCAATTGAGTGTGAAATGCTGTGAATCAACTATCTTGAATGAAGTGTCAACGCAAAATTCTCATAGTTAGAATTGCTTACTACCAAATGTTATCTGCATTGACACTACTCTCAGTTTTAATTTAATAACAAGTCTTGAATTTTCTTGAATTGACATATGCAAACCAGTATTATTATTTTTATTTACTTGTTATCTTATTAGCTTCGCACAACACTTCACACGCTTTTTAGGAAATGTGCACCTTCATATTTGAACATCCAATTCCTTGTGTAGAATGACTTCTCATCAAGCACAAGAAGTATCAATAGAATAGACTGAAGAAGTCTTCCCAATAGATGTCCCTCTGGAGAATCCTCCGGAAACAGTTTCAACCACTTTAAACCAACGGGCTTTCAGCCAGCTTTGCGTCCAATTTGGCATTGTTGAGACCGAAGCATTACTTCCTGGAGTAAATGATACCGCTGATAGGCCACCTCCTGGCTTTATTGCGGTCAACCGTCAGATGTGCTTGAGCGGGGCTATTGCTCCTTTTAATGACTTTCTCAAAAAGCTACTTCTTCAGTTGACTATCTCTCCATTTCAGTTGCACCCCAATGGCTATGCCATTCTGATGGGGTTGTGTGTGTTGTTTGAGAGAACACTTAATCGCCTTCCGTACTTCGACGAAATTTGCTACTTGTGCTCGTTCGGGAAGAATAAAGATCATCCTTCCATCACACTTATAAGGAGCGCTATAAATTGTAAACTGATTACAGACTTGCCCGACAGCGTTCACGGGTTCTTAAATCAATTTTTCTTCGTTCATTGCCCTTCAGAATTCTATGGCATCTGGAGAGTAGGAAGTTAGTTTGTCTATCTCCATTCACTCCATTTTTGAGCCTTTCAGAATTCAATTTGTTAAGTATTAACTTCATTTTTACTCTTGTAGCACTTCCTTCCCTTTCTAAAGACTCCAGCCACAAGTCAACTTTTGAAAGACTAAATGTTGTAGCCGTCGAGGAAAGGAGTATCAAATTTCTTTTGAAAGATGAATTTCTTCATCAATTTGGCCTTTTACATCCTTCCCGATCCCTTCAACTTCGCGATGCCCCTGCCTCTCAACCGGAAACATCTGATACCCCAGCTCCCGCAAAAGAACTTACGTTGAAAGAACTAGTCATAGAAGCTTCATTGGTAAAATGCTCCAGTTCTGCTGAGGGTGCAGAGTTTTCCATCATGTCTAAACTTCTTCTGGTTATCGAAGAAGAGGAACTTCCTCAATGTCCCGAAAAGACTGCCACAGAAGTTGATGAGGGGGCGGAGAAAGAAAGTTCTACAACAAAAAGTGCTGAGCATGCTGGAGAAGGAACTGCTGGTGCGACTCACTCGGCTGGGCATAATGGTGATGACATCTTCGGGGGGTTAAGCGATTTTCTGGTGACTGCTCAAGAACTTTTTAAAGATGATATCACCGCTCCTAAGCTTGTCTCTCCATCGATTGAAGCAACATCTGTTTTACGATCACTTCCATCAACCCAAGAGTTGACCCCTATTATAAAAGCCGACATCACTCCTAGGCTGAAGAGTGGTTTGTAGCTTGACGCGCCTAGTTTGCGCGCCACACACACTTAGGATTTTTAGCAGTTACTTGCACTTAACTTCCTTTTTCTGGAGATTTCTAAATTCTATCTCTTTTTCCATTTTCAGATTCTCCAATGGGACGAAGCGGCTCATATTATGATGATTTTATGCACTACGGAAAGTGTGACTTTTATGATTTCCGGCGCTATCTCTCTGCCCCTAGGGAAACTGATGATGAACGAGTGGCCAAGAAAGCTCGTGAGAGGCAGGCTTACGGGGAGCGATATGGAAGAAAAGATGACCGCCATGACTCCTCTCAAAGAGATGACGATTCTCATAAAAGAAAATCTCACGATGACAGGGGAAAGAGTCACATAACCGAGGATCCAAGCAAGTGGGCCAAACTTGACGACAAATCTTCATCTGAACTGCCTGCTGCTTTTGTCTCTTTAGATATTCCTTCCTGCTCTCCTGCGCTCAAAAGAACCGATATTCAGTCAATTATCAACAGGCCTCCTTATTAGGTCGAGAAGCCTCTGACTGCACTCCAAAGCCGGTTTCCGAACTGGTGCTTGAAAGGAGTGCGTTTTGATTTGGATTTGGTACCGATCGACAAACAAGCCATGCTGAGAAATCTTGATGCTGTAAAGCTCGATATCGAAAGAATGTCCAGCTAGCAAAACCTGGTCGATGAACTTCAAATAATAAATCGCTTAAATCTTGAAGCTATGTAACGATGGAAAACGACAAATCGGAGTTGAAGAAAGTTCTTGAGCAACATGATGCGGAAATGAAAAGCATCACTACCTTCAATGAAGAGCTTGAGGCAGAAGTCAAGAAACTCAAAGAAGACCTTGCTACCTCTTCCGCTTCTCATTCTCAAAAGGAAGAGGTTTTTCAAAAGCAAGTGAGAGATGCACATGCTGCCCAGAGAGATGCCGAGACAAAACTTGAGGCAGAGCGGCATGTTATTGAAAAATACCGCAAGGATACCGTTCAGCTGCGGGAAAAAGTTAACTCCTAAGACCTGGAGATTGCAACGTTAAAAGCTCAACTTTCAAAAGTAGAAAAGGAGCGTGATGATGCCATGGCTGGAAAAGCGGCTGCTGAGGAATCGCATGAAACCACCAAGCCACCATCAGCTCCACTCTTTTTGAGTTTTACGTTCTCAGTGTCTTAGGGAAAGGCAGCCTCTCTTTTTTGGGTCCAAAATATGAAATTACTCTGGTTGAAGTATGGGAGGCAGTAATTGAAATGTATAAAGATGCTGGCTATGTGGAGGAGGACCTGGAGGCTTGTTATTTGGACAATGAGGGTCATGCTGCCCTTGCTAGAGGGAAAGAACAGCTTGCCAGTGAGCGAGCCGAAGCAGCAGGAGGAGAGCATCTGGAGAAGGTGCCTTTAGCCGACCCCACTCATCCATCGGCTTCGGTCGACCCTGATACCATTGGCTCTAGCTCTCATTCTCCACCTCCTGCAAAAGCCGAAATCAAAACTAAAACTGCTCACACTGAAGAAGAAGCCCAAGAAAGTACTGAAGCCCAGAATTATGAAATCGAAGTGACCAAACCAAGCTCTCCAGGTAACTTCAATTCCGATCTGGCTCAAGTGGACTGCTCATTTGCTTCACCTGAGCTTGATGAACTTTTGGCCTATTACTTAAGCCTTGATGTGCCACCATCTCCTCTCTTTGTGGAAGATACTGATGTTTTTAACTTTTCTTCTACTGTGTCAAAAACAACTAGTGTTGCACCAACTTCGCCTCCGCCAGCTGCTGTTCCTTTACCTCTTCAAGTTACTCCTTCTTCTGCTTCTCAACTGGGGTCACAAGAGGAAAAAATAGAAGCTCTCCAAGACTTGGATGATCCGACCGTTTTGCAAGAGCAGAAGGAGGAAGAACTTGAGGAGAGCGAGAGGTCCTCGGAGAAATCTTATGCTGACGACACAAAGCTATCTGAACTTATTATCCCGGGCAGCGAATCTTCTTCAAAAAAGAAGGGGAAGCGCGTGATTTCAAAGAAAAAGAAAGACGCTCCTGCTGATGATGAGAAAGCAGAAGAAGATCCAGCTGCACCTCTTTCGCCTTCTTCCGCGACCCGTCCAAGCCGGCCTGGTTAGTCATTAAACCAGGTAAAGGCTCCAAAGGCGGCGGGAGGAAGAAGAAATGAGTTTGGTTCTATCTTTCTTGTTTTGCTATTTTGCCTTTTGTCTAAAGACTTGTATCGACCGGGGATTGTGCGGGTACCGGCCCCTGCTTTTTTTGAAACCTTCGGAGATGGCCACTTTTGTTTTCTGAGAAGTGAATTACTCTTTGTAGTGAAGCGGGTTTCTGAAGAAAACTTTTATTTTTTGGACGTGCCTCTTTAGAAGGCTTTGTTTAGCACTTCACCGTTGATGGTAGGAATGTGCCTCTGAAGAGGGCTTGTGCCTCCAAAGAGGGCTTTTTTGTTGTGCCTCGGGAGAGGGCTTTTCTGTTGTGCCTCGGGAGAGGGCTTGTGCCTCCAAAGAGGGCTCCTTCGAAGAGTTGTGCCTCCGAAGAGGGCTTGTGCCTCTGAAGAGGGCTTTTGCCTCGTTAGAGGTCTTGTGCCTTCGAAGAGGACTCCTCCGAAGAGTTGAGCCTCCGAAGAAAGCTTGTGCCTCGTTAGAGCGCTTTTGCCTCGTTAGAGGTCTTTTGCCTCCGAAGAGGACTCCTCTGAAGAGTTGTGCCTCCGAAGAGGGCTTTCGCCTCGTTAGAGGGCTTGTGCCTCCGAAGAGGACTCCTCCGAAGAGTTGTGCCTCCGAAGAGGGCTTGTGCGTCCGAAGAGGGCTTTCGCCTCGTTAGAGAGCTTGTGCCTCCGAAGAGTTGTGCCTCCGAAGAGGGCTTGTGCCTCGTTAGAGGGCTTTTGGTTTTGCATGAAAGTTATTTCTCATAGTTAAATGGATCCACGAGGCGGACGCAAGCCGCTTAATTGGATGTTTGTTTGCACAGACAATCATAATTAAGGAGCAAGGGCCCGGTGCCTTCCTTTGGGAAGGTGCCCCTCCGGTGGTTCCATTAACCTTATTGGTTGAGAAAAAAATTTCATTTTACAGCGTGCCTCTTTGGAGGGCTTTATTTTGCACTTCAACTTTTTTGGGGAAGATCGATCCCATGAGAGTAGAAGAGTGCCTCCAAAGAGGGCTTTATTTGTTTGCCTGAAAGTTATTTCTCACAGTTAAATGAATCCACGGGGCGGACGCAAGCTGCTTAATTGGATGTTCGTGCACAAACGATCGCTATTAACTAGCAAGGGCCTGGTGCCTTCCTTTGGGAAGGTGCCCCTCCGGTGGTTCCATTAACCTTATTGGTTGGGAAAAACATTTCATTTTACGGCGTGCCTCGTTGGAGGGCTTTAAATTGTGCCTCCGGAGAGGGCTTTGAATTGTTTGCCAGGAAGGTTGCGTCTCACAGTTAAGTGGTTCCACGGGGCAGACGCAAGTCACCTAACTGGATGTTTGTTTGTACAAACGATCATAATTGAGCAACAAGGGCCCGGTGCCTTCACTTTGGGAAGGTGCCCCTTCGGTGGTTCCACCAACCTTTTTGGTTGAGAGACAAGATTCTGTTTTGGCTATTTTTTTTGTCTGCTTGCCAATATCTTTTCATTATCTAATCCTCAACGATCGCTTGCTATCATTTTTGAGTACATGTTCCTTCCGTTTGCAGGTTGTTTGATTCTTCTATAGAAGCGCACTTCTTGGTTAAATGGATCCACGGGGAAGAAGCAAACTACTTAATCGGATGTTTGTTTGCACAAACGATCTTGATCAGTTAGCAAGGGCCTGGAACCTTCACTTTTGGAAGGTGCCCCTTCGGTGGAATCACCAACCGTTTGTGAGTAATACTTCTTATTTAGGAATTGAATCTAGAATTTTTGTGGCTTGACATTTGTTTGATGAGTGATTTATGGAATCGCTTGGGTTTGTGACGTGTTGAATAGGTAAGCTTTGCTTTGATTGATTGCAATATTAAATCGATATTTTAGCAACATACTTAAAATATTTGCACATCGAAATGAGACAGGCATTATATAGTAATAAAAGACATAAGATTTATAGTGGTTCGGCCAAGAATTGGGCCTACGTCCACTTTATAGTTCTTATTGCTAAGTCACACTGATTTTACAATGGCTTACAATACAAGAATGATACATCCAACATTATTTTACAAATTTAAGCATAGCTTTTTAAGTAAAATATGGACGCAAACGATTGCTATTCCAGACTCTCCGGATTGGATCCCCTTCGACAGTTGTGAGTTTGAAAGTGCCATCAAGAAGTTATTTGCCTATGACGAACGATCCTTCCTAGTTTGGCCCAAACACTCCTGTTGCTGTCATGATCCTTTTCAAAACTAGATCCCTAATTTCAAAGCTGCGTTGACGAACTTTAGAATTGAAGTGCCTGGCTATCCTTTGCTGTTGAGCCGCAACTCTGAGTTCAGCTTCTTTCCTTCTTTCATCAAGCAAGTCAAGTGCTTCAAGTTGCAGCTTTTCATTTTCAGCTTGGTTGAAATGAATTCTCCTGTGGGAGGGGACCTCTATTTCCACAGGAATCATTGCTTCTGATCCATATGCCAATGTGAATGGAGTGTGCCCAATCGTAGTTTTGTGGGTAGTCCTATATGCCCATAGTGCTAGTGGCAGCTTATCAACCTAACCACCTTTTGCTTTTTCCAGTTGCTTTTTGATGGTTGATTTGATGATTTTGTTCACTGCTTCCACTTGCCCGTTTGCCTGCGGATGAGCCACTACTGAGAAGCTTTTTCGGATCTTGAATCGCCTGCAAAATTCCTAGAATTCTTCGCTTTCGAATTGGGTACCATTGTCTGTTATTATCTTATGAGGCACACCATACCTGCAAATGATATTTTTAGTCACAAAATTTATCATCTTTTTAGAGGTAATAGTAGCCAATGGTTTAGCTTCAGCCCATTTAGTGAAATAATCAACAGCAACAATGGCATATTTGATTCTGGATCTGGCAATCGGCATAGGCCCAATGAGATCTATTCCCCAAATGGCGAATGGCCATGGACAGACCATCTGTGTTAGCACGGTGGAAGGTGCTCTTGGGATTTTTGCGAATCTCTGGCATTTGTCACACTTTCGGGAATAGCCAGCACCATCTTGGTTAATATTCGGCCAAAAATACCCATAACGGAGAATTTTCTTTGCAAGAGTCTGGCCACCCGAATGATCCCCACATTCTCCTCCGTGCACTTCAGCTAAAATTGTCTTAGCCTCTTCTTTGGTTACACATCGGAGTAATGGCATTGAGAATCCTCGTCTGTACAAATGGTCGCCTTGAATTACATATCTCAGGGCTTTTCTTAACAGCTTCTGGCGTTCTTTTGAGTTTTCTGGCAAGGAGTCGTTGAGTAGATATTCCTTGATAGGGGTCATCCACGACTCCTATTCTTGAGATACAGCCATGATCCAGTCAATATCCATCTCATCAATACTCAGAGCTGTCAAGACTTCTACAGGGACCAATCCCAATAATTGAGCTTCGCCAGAGCTTGAGTATTTCGCGAGAGAATCTGCCTTCATGTTCTCTTCCCGGGGTATATGGTTGATTGTATAATGATCAAAATCATTGAGAAGTGCACAGGCTTTTGATAAGTAAGCAGGCAGATTTCCTCCTTTAGTTTGAAACTCTTTCTTGACTTGGCACATAATAAGCTGGGAATCACTGAAGACCTGCAATACTTTGATGCTCAGTTCTTTAGCAATCTTCAGACAGGCAATAAGAGCTTTGTATTCGGCTTCATTATTTGTCGAAGGAAATTCTAATCTTAATGCATAACACAACGACCGCCCTTTGGGGGTTTCAAGCACAACCCCAGCTCCAGAACAGTAGTCATTTCTTGCACCATCAACATATAATTTCCATCGGATCGGAATGTCTTCAGTTACCTCTTCCTCACAGCCACCTTTATCTGTACATTCTGCAATAAAATCTGCTAAAGCTTGTCCATTGATTGCTCTTCGAGGATGATAGGTGATATCGTATTGACTGAGTTCAATATTCCACTTCAGAAGACGACCCGAAGTTTCAGGGCGGAATAGGACTTGCTTTAGAGGTTGATCAGTGAGGACTTTAATAGGATGAGCCTGGAAGTATGGCCTCAACTTTCTGGACGCGATCAATAGACAATAGGCGAGCTTTTCTAACTTCGAATAATTCATCTCTGCCCTAGTGAATCTTTTGCTGATGTAGTAAACCGAACGTTGGACTTTTGCGTCTTCTTGTACCAACGCTGCACTAAGGGCATGAGATGAAACTGCTAAGTATATGAATAGATCTTCACCATTGTTGGGCTTAGAAAGTACTGGAGGCGTTTCCATATGGTGAATCAGCTCATCAAAAGCTTTTTGACAATCAGGAGTCCATTCGAAATTCTTCTTTCCTTTCTTCAGAGCATTAAAGAAGGGAATGCATTTATCTGTGGCTTTGGAAATAAATTGACTCAAAGCAGCAACTTTCCCGTTGAGGCTTTGCAATTCCTTCTTTGTTCTAGGGGGTTTGACTTCTCTTAAAGCAGTGATCTGAGCAGGATTAGCTTCAATGCCCCTAGCACTTACAATGAAACCTAAGAATTTTCCGGACTAAACCACGAATGAACGTTTCAGAGAATTCAGCTTCATCCCATACTTTCGGAGGATTGTGAACATTTCTACCAGATGATCCATGTGGTCTAATGCCTTCTTTGATTTCACTAACATATCATCAACGTACACTTCCATAGTCTTGCCAATTTGAGGCTTGAACATGGCATTAACGAGTCTCTGATAAGTTGCCCCCGCGTTCTTTAGTCCGAAGGGCATGACTTTATAGCAGTAAAGACCAACATCAGTGATGAAGCTCGTGTCCTCCTGATCTGACTCATGCATCATGATTTGATTGTATCTTGAGTAAGCATCCATAAAAGACAATAATTCATGCCCGGCTGTTCCATCTACCAATTGATCGATTCTGGGCAACGGGAAACAGTCTTTGGGACATGCTTTGTTCAAATCTGAAAAGTCAATGCATACTCTCCACTTTCCATTTGCTTTTTTAACCAACACCGGATTAGAAACCCAATTTGGATAAGTGGATTCTCTGATGAAGCCATTCTCCATGAGCCGATCTACTTCTTCTTTCAATGCCATTGACCTTTCAGGACCTTGGGTTCTTCTTTTCTGCTTTATGGGTGTGAATTTTGGATCAATATTTAAGGCATGCACTGCGATTTCTGGAGATATTCCGCACATGTCGGCATGACTCCAAGCGAAAACATCTAGGTTTTCTTTCAAGAATGCTATTAGTATATTCTGAACCGTCATACCAAGCTGTGAACCCACATTCAGCACCTTGTTTGGGTCATTCGGGTCAACAGGTATTGGCACAATTACTTCTACCGGCACCACTCTATTCTCCCCTACACTGGTCTTTCTGGGATCAATTTCTTTTCGCGCACCACTATGCTCACCAGTGCAGTGTCCACCCCGTACTTGCAACAAGGTGGGTTCTTTGATGCGGAGCGGAGCAGCAGCACCCTTTCCCATTTCTCTCTTCTTCGCCTCATGGAACTCTATAAGATAACATTCCCGCCCAGCATTCTGGTCCCCTTTCAAAACACCAACGCCGTTATCAATGGGGAATTTCATAGTTAGGCACCACAGGGCAAGAATAGCTTTGAATGCAGCAAGAGTTGGTCGTCTCAAGAAGACGTTGTAAGTAGAAAATTCATCAACAATAACAAAAGTTTGCTTACAGACCACTTTTCTTTCCCCTTCACCAAGTTCTACAAATAAGTCGATAGTTCTGATCGGCCGTTTTGGTTCCCCAGTGAACCCAACAATTTTTTGCGAAGAAGCTTGAACATCAGCCATCGGAATTTTCATTTGATCAAAGGTCTGTTTGAAGAGGATATTACAAGAAGTGCCACAATCGATAAGCACTCTTCTCACAATAGCTGGCCCGATACTGGCAGTTATTACCAAAGGATCCATGGTGGGAGCCTCAATTTCCATAGAATCTCTAACTCTGAATACGATGTCATCGTGAAAAGTTCTTTGCTGTTTTGAAGGCACAGCATCTCCCAAGGAAAAAACACTTTCTTCTTTCGAGGCATGTCTTAGAGCATGAGCATACCTCTCCATTTCTCCCCAACTTCTGCCTGTCGGGTGAGGACCCCCTGTGATTACATTAATAACAGGCCTTTCAGATTCCTGCACCATAGCCTTTTCTCCCGAGCCAGATTAACAAGCAGGAAGTTGCTGCCCCTGAGTGGATGAGGCCGGATCACCTCTGTTTCCATTGACATACTGTTGTAGTTTATTCTCTCTCAACAGTTCTTCAATCAGGTTCTTTAGATGGTGACATTCGTTGGTGTCATGGCCAGGTTGGTTGTGGAATCGACAGAACCTTCCATTAGGCACAAAATTTTTCCTGAGCTTAATCTTAGGTGGCTCAGGGAACTCGACGGCATCCTTGGTTGCGAAGAAGATGTTTTCTGGGGTATCAGTTAGAGGAGTAAAGTCTGAAGGCTTAAAATAACGAGGTTTCTTCACATATTTATGTCCTTTCCTACTGTTATTTCCCCTATTTTGACCACCAGATTCTTTCTTATTAGAAGCTTCAACCACATTGTTGTTTTGAATTTCAGCCACAACCACCTTTGCTGGTGCAGGAAGATTCTCCAGACGCATAAATTCGTCAGTCTTCTTATAAAACTTCTCAAGTGAATTTGGTTCCTTCATCTTCAACCATTTTCCGAATTCACTAGATTTATCGATGGCTCGCATCAAGTAAGTTAGAATCATTTGAGGCTCAGCATTATCCACTTCAGCCAAGGCTATGTTGAAGCGGTTCAAGGAAGATTTGATAGATTCCCGGGAGCTTGTTCAAGGCTGGAAAATGACATTATGTCCTTAGCTTTTGAAGCATACAATCTGAACTGATCCTTGAATTTACGAGTTAAGTCAGAGAATTGATCCACAGATCGGACTGGTAGCTTTGTAAACCAAAGTAGAGCCACCACCTCCAAATAGACAGGAAAATATCTGCATTTAATCTCATCTATTGCCCTGGCACCTGTCATATGCCAGTCGTATTTGTACAAGAACTAATTTGGGTCGCTTGTCCCCCGATAGTCTGGGATAGTAGGAGGAACAAACTTCTTTGGAAATTCAGCTTTTAGAATTCTTTCGGTAAACGGAGTCTTACTTGGAGCAAATCCCCAGTCATTTTCATCTTCATCCCTTTGCATACTTTCTTTCATAATTTGGCGAACCATTCCTGATAGGTATTCCTTGTCGTTCAGAGGCCTTGTCGTGCAGACGTCAGCCACTTTTTCGGAAGTTTGTCTGAATAAATGTTCGCGAAGAGGTGGCTGCGGCCTTGAACATCCAACTTGGGGAGGTGCCCCTTCGGCGGTGCCAGCTGCCCTTGGAGGAATACTTTTCTCTTAGGAGTCATGAGCATCTTCAGCAAAGGTTGGTTCATGATTTTCTGGTTGTTGGTTAGCCCCAAGCAGAGCGTTTAACCTGTCCATCATCAAAGCATTTTGAGCTTCCATTTGTTGGTATAACCCAGATACGACATCATCAAGTTCGGCCCTTGTGACTCCAATGGTAGGAGTCGGCTGATTTGGCGCTAGAGATGTGGCAGTCCTGTCATAAGCATTTCTGGATCTCGTAGATCTACTCTTACTTCCAGGAGCCATGATTTCAGATAGACTTCTGGTTTTTAAGGATATTTTTTCAACAACTCTTTGCGAAGCAATGGTGAGAACACCCCTGAGTTCAATTCTCAGTGAAAGCACCAAAAATGTTAACGTAAAAATCGAACGCTAACACCCCGGTGTGAGTATTAGTAAAGTGAAAGCACCACCCGTTGGTACGGGAACTAAAAATAAGCAGAGAATAGCAGAAAAGTAAAGAGACAGAAGTTTTATAGTGGTTCGGCTCAAAATTAAGCCTACGTCCACTTTATCTTCTTTATCACAAGTTCGATTACAAGCTTTACAAGAATTACTTTGATTACTCAACAATCGATACAAGTGATTAGCACTACAATGCAAAAGAGATTCTAGAATCCATCTTGAATGTAGTTGATCTTCTCTTTAGGTAGTTTGGAATATTTTTTGGTAGTAGAGGAGTTGTAGAAGTCGTGAATGCAGCAGAGTTTCGGCGCTTCAATGTCTGGACCAGTCCCCTTTGAATGTGGAGTAGGCGGGGTATTTATAGGAGGAGCCTGGGCTTAGGTCGTTGGGTTTTAGGTCGTGAGCGACTTAAGGGTCCTTCCGAGTTAGCTTAAGTCGTTGGCGACTTAAGGGAGCCATTCTGGGTGAGATACTGGGTGTGAGCGACTTAATGTAGTGAATTCCGAAGTTATCTCGGCAAGCTTAGGTCTTGAGCGACCTAACAGAAGAGGTAGGTCGTGTGGCTTTACTTTGGAGCATGTTAAGTCGTTCCCTTCTCCTGAATTGCTAGGTCGCTAACTCGTTAGGTCGCTAGGCCGCTAACTCATTAGGTCGCTAGGTCGCTAACTCGTTAGGTCGCTAGGTTGCTTTTCTGGAGTTAGGTCACTAACTCGTTAGGTCGCAGCCCTCTTATCTCGTTAGGTCGTAAGGTTGCTTTTCTGGAGTTAGGTCGCTAACTCGTTAGGTCGCAGCCCTCTTATCTCGTTAGGTCGTAAGGTTGCTTTTCTGGAGTTAGGTTGCAGGAGATTTCCTTATGTCGTTAAGTCGTAAGTCGTTGGGTCGCTGAGTCGTAGAAAAAGAGGTGTTAACATAATTAATATGGTACTAGCCAAGTCTCATTGTTCTAGGTGACCATTCATCCCCAATGGAGACAAAATGTACCATGATTCAAAGATAGTCTTTTGTTTTTCAAGAAGCCTTCATTTTGTCTTCTTTTAGGCTTCCACAAGGTTGAAGTGATTTTTGATGATAACATTTTGCCCCTCTAGTGGAGGGATGTTCTTGACTACTTCAAGTCAACTATTTCGACACCCATCATTATTTCAGCATAGAGTTTTCCTGCCTTTTGATATTCCCAAATGAATCTTGGCCGTTTATTTAAATTTATTTAATGGCTTTCCTTGCATTTGCTTTGCTTATAAATTATGCTTTCTTCCCTCTTCTCATTTACTTGCAATTAAAAATCTTGGAGCAAGAATCAGATATTTCAATCTCTTATCAAATTCGTAATTTCAGGAGTCGTAAATTCAAATTTAAGATGAGTATCCATTGTTTCATATTAAAAATCAAATTTTCTTGTTCAATTTTGATTTCAAATTTTTTGGGGTTTAATTTCATATTAAAAATTAAAGGCTGCTACTGTTAACTGAATCGAGAATAATACACTTCTTGTTATCGTCAAAACCCTTAATCAACCTTTCGACTTAATAGAAACCCCAAAATTGGGATAATCACGTACGCTTGTTATTATTTCAATTTAGTGTTGAGCCTTAAAATTCTATTATGCCTTTTCGACTCATTCCAAACCCATAATAGTTAATCGGAATGTAGGTATCATCACTTTTCCAATATAAACATTGTCGAAACGTCTCAATGTCCTTTTGTTAATGTCAATGCCATTTTGTTTCAAGTCTTTTCGACTTAATTGGGGTATAGCATTTCGAGTAGGTACATTTTAAAATTGATGTTGCATGGATAGCTGCACTTATTATAATAGAGTAAAATCTATGGGTTTCGACGTTGTCGAAAGGTATGTCTACGTGCATATGTGCCATATAATGGGTAACGTTGACATTGGTTTCGACACTGTCGAAAGATTATCAATTCATATATTCTTAACTAACTCTGACCCCATTTTGAAGGCATGGAACCAAATACTACGGCAAGTATTTAAACCATTGTAATAGCATTCCGACACCTTCGAAAGGTATTAGTAGTGGAATAAATCACAACTTTAATAAAATTATATCATATGGCAGAATCATGGGCATTAAAAGAACTTCTAAGAGATCTGAAAAGGATATAGTCCCAGAATTAGAATCTTCATTAAATAAAGTTGATATTGTTTCAAGGCATTCTCTTATAACTTCTCAAGATGAAGTTGACGCGATCCTCAATGACTTTAGGATTATAGGAGTTGAAGCTATTCCTCCTAGCGATAATGACACCATTCAAAATCCACTTGAAGGATATTTTGCTTACACCGCCATCCATATTTGGCATGGAGGATTTATTCTATTTCCACAGTTCTCGTCGAGATTTCTAAGTCATCTCAACATAGCTCTTATTCAGTTAACACCTAACGTATATACATATTTCATCTCCTTGCAGCTCATGGCCTTAGATTCGGGAATTACTTCTTTAAGCACTGAAGTTTTTAACTACTTAGTTCGCCTCGTCAAGCTTAGTAATTTGAATAGCCAGATTTTTCGGGCTAACCCTCTCAAAAAGTTAGTTTCAGAGGGAATAAATAAGATTAGAGATTGAGAAACGCTATTCTTCTACATTAAATGCTTTCCAAGTATTAACGGAGCCTTCTCTTCTCCTCGTAAGTACACCATTACCATTAATTCTATTAACTTGTTCTTTTGCAGAATAATATCTTCTTATCAGGCCCTGTTCCTAAGGATCTCAATGACGAAGGCAAAAGAATTGTAAAGTTGCTGACCGTTGCTTCAAGCCACATTGGGAATAGACTTACATTACTAACTTACAACAACCTCCAGAAATATTCACTTCTACCAGAAGGCCAGTGGATTCTTGGACAACCTCCTCTTGTCCAACGTACCTCAAAAAGCAAACGCTTCCTTTGGGTGACCCCAAGAATTTTTCACCTTTGTCTCCAATTTGCCCCGATCAACCGGTTAAACTTAAGTGTATCGTTTATAACTAGCCATCGTGTTAATCTTTAGATTGTTTTCTCTAATCTATTCCTTTTTGGTTTTAACATCTGCTCTTCAAACTTAATTAACTATAAGGGATCCACTCCCTCCATCTTCTAAATATGATGCTCTAGCTCTAACCCAAGCCATTGCTAGGTCAAGAATGATTGCTAAAAGAAAATTAAGCAGAGTGACTGTCTCGGGCTCTACTCCCAAGAAGGCCAAAATTGATGATGTTAAGTCTTTTCTCCCCCTTAAAGAGGGTGAATTTGTTGGTGCAGGAAAAGCTTTAGAAGGTCCCACTCTTGATCCTACTTTTTCTGTGGACGATTTACCTTCTGCAATTGTTGATTAGACCAAAATGATTCCTTCGAAGGATTATATTATGTCCCATATAGTTGTATCCGATTCTCCAAGCATTATCGAGTAAATGCAGAAGGATTTAGGCACTTCAACTCCTTCCTAGGAGTTGAATCCCTCCAGACCATCAACACCAGTGCCTCATAATGATTTTGAGAATGTTGTACGATCAATTATGAGCTCTTCATCATTTTTTTCTATTAAGACGCCTACCTCTGTACCTAATCTATCGTGTCATTATTGACCTCTCATTAAACAATAACTTCTGGTATATCCCATAATGCTTGATTTTCTTATTACTATATTTATACTGAATCTTGACTCATGTTTTACTTTTCATTTAAGATCTTTAAAAGCTGGTACTCTCTTCAAGAAAATGTTTCTAAGCCCTCTACTGAGACATCAAAGCTCAATGAAGAAGTCTCAACCTAAATAATTAGATTGCTTCTCTGACTACTGCCAAGGATAACGTAGTTAGGGAACAAGAAAGAATGAGCGCTTCTCTTGCTCAAGCATAATCTACAATTTCTGAGGAGATGAAGGCTCGATAGATCTTAGCCGATGAAGTCTTGACTTTGAAAATGACTTTAAAGGAATCTAAGGACGAAAAGGCCAGGATTTACACTAAACATGATTCTCTTGAGAAGAAGTGTACTTCTTTCAAAATGAAGTTGGAGAAGGAAAAGAATTCTTTATCTAAGCCCATCAAAACTACTTCCGAGGCTAAGCAAATAGTGTATCAATTTCTGAGCACTTCTTTGAATAATATCATCGTAAATTCTTATTAGGATGCACTCATGTTAGCTTATTCCCATAATATACAGAAGTGCCTAGATTTTAGTTTTCCCTCTCTTGACCCTATACTGGACAAAAGATTATGGCCAAAATGAAGGAAATGGAGCAAGGGATTGAGGTCCCTGATAGAGAAGAAATTGATGCCGCCAGGCTACTATCATTTGAAGTCTCTCTCGTAGAAGAAGATTATAATTCAGATTAAGAGGAAGATGAAGAGGGAAACAAAGTTGTTATTGATGAAGATGACAACGACGATGACAATGATAATGGCAACGCTAATGTCGATAATAAAGGTCAGGGTACTGGTGGCAACGGGGGTGATCGCGATGATTTTCATGGAAGGGGTGATGTGACACTTTTAAGGCGTCATATAAAGTTATCCCTAATCCTACAACCCACGAAGAGGGTTAGAATGAACTCCTTGACTCCTCTGATCTGCAAAGAGAAGATGCCAATTTTGATGCTGGGGAGAAAAAAGGGAAGAAGCAGACCCTACAAACTTCAATTCCAATTTCTCAGGTATGGAGTTCTTTATCAAAATGCCTCTCACTTCCAAGATAACACTTGCTAATATTTTTCCATTTTAGATAAGGAAGAAATCCATACACCATTACAAAATGAAGCTTAAAAGGAAATTGGTGGAAATAAATAGCCTGTATATGGAGTAAGATAAACAATTAAAAGAACACAATGCACTCTCTGACAAGTATTATAAGCTTAACAAAAGTATTGCTGGTCCTTTAAAGATCAAGAAGCGGCTCCTCGACTTAAAATGACACGTCTTCGTTATGAAAAACTTTTTGAAGAGAACAAGGAATTAATGACACTCTTTTGGATGCTAATCGAAGATGGAGATATCCTAGTAGACTTTCTATATAAATCTTACTGCAGACATCCAACTGTAGAATTTTCATACTTGGGTGATTTTAGTCGGGGTCTACTTTGATACTTACACAAGAGATAATTAGACGAATTCGGGTCTGATCCTCGCCCATGGGCTTGTTGGAACTTACCGTGGGTCAACTGAATTCCTCGCACAATGCCTCTAGAAAAACTTAAATATTATAAGGATAAGTTCATTTCTGAGTTGTTTAAGAAGTCAGTCTTGCATGAACAAGAAGAAAATTTGTAATCACGTACTTATATTGATCTATGGTCTTTCTATATTAGTTCTTTTATACTTTGTTTTATTTTATTACGTCATTACAGAGTAAATATCTCTAAGCAGCCCTGTTACTAGGGATTACTTAGGAAAATATGTCAAATTAAGAAGAGATTATTTAGAAAAGGCCTCGCTCTTTAAATCCTCACGATTGGCCAGATATTTCTTTCTTAGAGATCTATAAAAGATTTACATGCAACATCCCCATCTTCACTTTGATTTTCTAGGCGAAGAAAAGGAGAAGCTCCTTATGGAAATTCTGACACATCATGCAAAATTGATTTGTGGATGTGATAGTCCTCCAGCTGGAGAATGGGAATATAGAAAATGTCCTCCAACTATTACCCCAGAAGGATTTAATGCCACTTTTGAATCAACGATTACTCTTTCGTCTAACTCTTTAAATAAAGTTAGAAATCCCATTTCTATACTTTATGCATGATAGGGAAAAGCAAGTACTTGTTTATAACAATGATATTGTACCTTTTGTTTTATTTCCTCTTGAGTTGTAACCTTATTATTGTAATAAAAGAAATTTGTTCTTTGGATATTAATTTGTTTCTTTTTGTTTGTTTGAATAGGAAATGCAATTAGCAACTATGTCTATCTCATTAGATCCTTTATCTCATTTCACCAATCTTATGGATAGATTGATTATGGATTTTTAAAAGAGACCTATCTGAAGATCCTTTGTCTACCAAACTTCAAGGTAACACTCAAGCACTGGAATGGCATAGAAGTTTTTTTTCTCCAAAAGGCAATCACTAGTGACCTTAATGATCAAATCACTAGTCTTGAAGTGCATATCAAGAAGAAAGATGAAATAGTTTCTCAATTGAAATGTCAAATTAAATTGAACCCTTTGATCAACTTTGATGATGAGATGTCCAAGCTTTTCCAACAGATAAGCAGTTTGGAAATAAAACTAAAGGATAGTCAAGCTCAATGTAAATCTTTGGAAGTTATCGTAGGAGGTGATATTCCGAATATTAATTTACCAATTTATCCAATAACTTCAACCGTTGGTAAATCAATTAGGTCTCATTCTTTAGCAATTAAAAAATTCCCTACTATAACTAATCCTCCTCCGGGTTTGAATGAAAAAACAGTTGGCGAGTGGTGCCGAAAAGTCAAGTTTGAAATGATGAAATATTTTGACAATCAGCAAAAATAAAGATACTCAAATGCATTAATGAGTATGCAGCCAAAATTCAAAAACTTGAATACGAAAGATAACTTCTTCAAAAGCATAATGCTGATTTGGAAAGGCAAAACAAGACACTTAAAGGTGCAAACAAAGCTTTCAATCGTTCTTTGAAGACTCATATTAAGGCTATTGATAACGCTAATGAAATTCAGAAGAAGGAAAAGAAACTCAAAGAAATTATTTATATAGCAATAACCCATATTATTGATCCTTTGATTGCTAAGAATTTAGACAATGCGGTACAAGATCTTTAAGGCACACTCTTATATTGTATAATATGCTTTATAAATAATTTTGTAGATTATGTAAATATCACCTGGTTTATAGCCCTCATTTGTACTTGTTCCATCATTTCCTGAATCTTCTTTTTGATAGCTTTGACTACGGTTTTCTTTTGTGTTTGTCGAATCATTAAGTCTTCCTCATCAATCTTGTTTTCTTTTAAAGTATAAAGTAGGGAATATTTCTTATCATTAGTTTGAAGTTTATGCAAGAATATGTCCAATAGTTTACTCATAATATTATTGGAGATAATATTAGAACTTTTAATAATAGAATTCAAGAATTCTAATTTTGGGAATAATGGAAATTAATAGATCATTATCTAAAGATAATAAGTGATGAGAAATCCATAGTTGGGAATGATTGAAGACCGGAAATTCTTGTTCGGTAATAATAAAAGCCCTCATATCCAACTTTGGTAATAATGAGAGAAGTCCATAATTTCAGCTCTAGTTCTATTAGTAGAAGACTAGAAATCTAGTTACGGAAATAATAGAGGACCAAAAATTTAGATCTGGCATTAATAATAGAAGTTCAGAAATCTTCTTTTGGAAATAATAATAATAGAAGATCTAAAACTTAGATTTAGGTAATAATTTTATAAGTGAAGTCCAGAAGTTAATAGTTGCAGACCCGAGATCCAGATTTGGGTTTTAATGAGTGAAGTACAGAAATCATCTTCTAGAAATTAGCTAAAGGCCATAAATTCATAAGAAAGTAGTTCGGGAAGTATCATCCGGAAGTAGTTGAAGACTAGAAATCTGTTCCTGGTAATGAGATTGAAAGTTTGGAAAACATTAATTGAATAATGGAAGTTCAGAAATTCTTATCTGAGTCTTTTGTTCTACACCACTCTTTGGACTTTGATTGTCCGAATCTTTTACTTCGTGTCACCTCTCTACTTTTTGATTCTTTTGACACGTGCCACCTTTTAGGCTTTGTATATTGTTATTGTTTTTTATGCCACTTTTCGGGCTTGGATGTCTTAGTCTATCGTTGTTCAGTGCGCTTGGTTAGCCTACCCACAAATAGGACCCAACGACTTGGTCGACCTCCCTCCAGGTGGCGCTCCAGCAAGGCCTTATAGGCGGGACTAAAGGCTTGTTTAGTGCCTTGACCAGGCCATTGCGTGGCGGGATCAAGCGTTTACTCCGTCTTCCCTCCATGAGGTGATCCAGCCAGGCCTTATAGGCGGGACTAAAGGCTTGTCGATGCCCTGACTTGGCCATAGCATGGCGCGTTCAGGGGCTTACTTCGTCCCCCCTCTAGGTTTGATCTAGCCATAGCATGGCGCGAGCAAGGGCTTGTAGTTACTTTAACCTGGCCACAGCGTGGCGTGGATAAAGAATTACTCCGACCTCCCTCCAGGAGGCGCTTTTACCTGGCCACCTCGGCACAGATAAAGGCTTATGATCATTTAAGCTGGTTTCCAAGTTTAAGGAGAATTTTACTCCCAATCATGTGACTTTCTTATTCAAATGAGCCTTTATTGAATTCATCTAAAATTTCTTTGCAAATCCATTGATCTTTCCTTGTCTGAAAAAGTTGATGATCATCCCTTCAAGAGCTCTCTGCATTGATTGGTTTCGTGTCCGTTCATCATATGATAATAGTAGTAAAATCCTCCTAGGTTCCTTTCATATTTGGGATTTTTCTTTTTATATGGCTAGTAGTTGACTTCCTCCCTTGTTAGTAAGTAGATGCTCTCGATTGATGTAGTGAAGTTGCATTCCTTAGGGAATCTTGATTTGAACCTTCTCTTTTGAGGCCGATTTCTATATTTTTGTTGCTTGATTTAGGAGCTTCACCCTCGATGACCAATTTCCTTTTTAAAATCTTTTGAAGTTCATATGGAGGTAATGGTTCACTTGTTACCCGATGCCATTTATGAGAAAATATATAGTAATCGACTATCATTCCTTTTTTAAAAATAGAGACTTTAGTATAGAATTGAATAGTCTTCCTCATTTGATCAAAAAGGTTATCACTCCTATTTTTTGCTCCTCTTAAGGCAAAGATGGATGTAGGGCCAATGTGAAATGGGTTTAAGATCTAATTGTCCGGATTTAAGATTCAGCTTTCTTCTTTTCTATGATTCTTAAAGCCATTAACCTTAACATTTGTTCTTCAAATAGCTTAGAATCTTCAATAGTTTCATGAGAGAATCCAACCAAGTATGGTTCTAAAGATCCTTGCTGAAGTTTTTAGTTTGCCAAGCATTGTGGTGTAGGTTCTAAGGTTAGCTTGAAATGGAACAGGGATAGAGGTAGGTAAAGTTGGGAATTCAATAAAAGGGGAGGTTAGAGCCCTCCTTTTAGCACCAAAAATGTTTACAAAAAATCTTGTCAACACCCTAAAGTGAAATTAGACGTGTGAATGACCCCTTTGATACCACCTTTAGAATCAGTTGAAAGTAATCTAAGACTCCTTCGAAACCACCTTTTGAATCGGTTGAAGCAATCTAAGGCTCCTTCGAAACCACCTTTCGAATAGGTTGAGGTAATATAAGGTTGTTACCTTATGGGATCTAAAGTGTTTTAATTGAATCGGAAGGGTCCTACACAAGTACCTCTTCGATATGCATTGATTCATACACTTCATTGTCGAAATCATATATAAGTAGTGAATCGGATTCTATGTATTCGAAAGTACCATGTAATTGTTTTCTTGATAATTTTCACAAATATAAGGGTTTAAGTATTACAAGAAAGTGAAATCCCTAATTTGATTTAGAAATTAGGGTTCAAAAACTCAAGAAACAAATAATTATAAGATGAATGTATTCAGATTTCCTAAACAGTAATCCTTGGGTCTTATATATAGGCCCAGGTTGGATCCTTTCGTATCACTCCCTTCGACTAAGTTGAAAGGGTGCCTTGATGACCACCCGCCACTGTTGAATTCAGAGCGTCTCTTTAAAATTGATTTCGAAAGGGACTTTGGTGCTATCAACTCCATCGAAATGCATTGGAGAGACCTTTATCTCATTGTTGAAGTGTTGGATAAGCAGGAAAGAATGTTCAACGTGTTCGAAAGTTACATATCCACTACTTGCGTAAGGTGATGATGCTTTCTTTTTTCAAGCTTTCGAAACACTTAAATCTTCCTTCCATCATTGGGTATCGAATGGTTGCTTTCCACCTATATGCATTTTTGACGCAGCGGATTACACAAAACAAGGTAGATCGATGAAAGTAGCAATTGGTGGATTGAGAAATACTGAAATGCCCAAATTCGTTGATCCGAAGATACCAAATTCTAGCTATCTTTGACACGTTGATCGCGCACGATACCATGAAGAGAGATCTACAATTCTTCGAGCGTTGATCAAGCGCACTTGATTCCGCGAATTGGCTTCAACGATCGAAGATTCGAGCGCACTCGAATGTCGAAGGTGGAGATAGGAGATTACACTCAACTACCAATTTGGTGAAAGCACAAAGCTAACAAAAACAAGAGTTTTATTTCAAATCAACTAAACTATTACAAATGGTACCACCGGCCTATTTATAGAAGTTACAACGCACACAACAGAAATTTGTACAACACTTAGGTCGGCCACGACCTAAACATCACGACCTAAAAACAGGCGACCTAAAACAGTCAACCTAAAAACAAAAAAAAATGACTTACGACTTACTATAGGTCGTTAACGACCTAACAGATACAACGACATAAGAAATACAATATTACGACCTAAAATACAACACACATTCACAGCAGCGACCTAAGTTCTTGCGACTTATACTTGAGCGACTTAAAATGCAGCAGTGAACGACCTAAAACAAGAGGCAGCAACCTATCTTCTCGGCGACTTAAGGCAAGCGACCTAACTTCCCGCATCACTAGGTCGAGCGACCCATCTTCTTGCGACCTAACTTAGGTCGGAACATTTCTCCGCGACCAAAAGTAGGTCGTAATTCAACCTCGCGACCTAACTTAGGTCGTAGCACTTCAAAGCTGGTACTCACAAGATCGGAGCGACCTAAAATGAGCGACCTAAGGCCTCGCGACTTATCATAGGTCGTTGGCTTTCCTGTTCTTGCATAACTCGCTTCTTCTCTTAGCTCGTTACCCCTTAGCTCGTTAGCTCGTAGGTCGCTAGGTCGTTCGTGACCTAATACTTCATCAATCTGGGTTGTATTATCACTCCGTAACTCTGCTACCTTGCTAGGTCGTGAGCGACCTAAAATCTCACTAGGTCGTGAGCGACCTAAACTCCTGGAACTGGAACATTGCGCTGCATCATCCTCCCCCGGTTGACAAAAATTCGACCTCGAATTTGCACCTTCCTCTTCCACAACAAGTTCATCCCCATGATACGGTATAAGATGTTTAACATTAAACACATTAGAAGTATACACATCTTCCGGCAGCCTCAACTTATAAGCGTTTTCATTGATTCGTTTCACAATCATTACAGGACCAATTTTTCGAGCTTTAAGCTTATTGTATGCTCCCACTGGAAACCGATCTTTTGTTAACACCGCATATACTAAATCTCCTTCATTAAATTCAATGCTTCTTCTTTTCAAATCTGCAAATCGTTTATACTTTTCATTTGCTTTCTCCAATCGTTCCTGAACGATTTTATGACATTCTGCCAATCCATCAACAAAATCAACAGCCCGTTTAACGGTCCCCTTTGGTTGTGGTATTATCGTCAAATCCAACGGCCCCTTTGGCAAGCTTGAATACACTATCTAAAATGGACTGTAACCCGTACTACGGTTTATAGCATGATTATGAGCAAACTCTGCTTGGCATAGCTTCATATCCAAATCTTCAGATTATCTTTCACCAGACATCGCAATAAATTCCCCAGCGATCTGTTAACCACCTCCGTTTGTCCATCAGTTTGTGGATGGTAAGCACTACTAAACTTAAGTTTTGTTCCGACCATCTTCCACAAACTTAGCCAGAAATGACTCAAAAAACAATTATCCCTGTCCGGCACAATAGATTCTGGCAATCCATGAAGTCGATATATCTCTTTGAAAAATAACTGAGCAACATGAACAGCATCCGCCGTCTTCTTACAAGCAATAAAATATGCCATTTTCAAAAATCGGTCAACCACCACATAAATGGAATCATTTCCCCTTTGAGTTCGCGGTAATCCCAAAACAAAATCCATACTCACATCAACCCAAGGCTTACTTGGTACAGGTAACGGCATATATAATCCGGCATTGGTCGCAGTTCCTTTCGACACTTGACAGATATGACATCGTTCCACAAATCTTTCCACTTCTTTCCTCATTGATGGCCAAAAATAAGATTGAGAAATCAGCTGTAGCGTACGGTCTCTACCCACGTGGCCTTCTTCATGTAGCTCCTTTACAATCTTCATTCTTAAACTACAATCAGGTATGCACAATCGATTTCCTTTGAACAGAAAACCATCTACCATCATAAACTCATCCGTCTCTCCCTCCTTGACTTTATCAACAAACTTTGCAATGTAAGGATCATCGACAAATAATTTTGGCAACACATCAAACCCTATCACCTCAACTTTCATTGTAGTCAATAAATGATTCCTTCGGCTCAACGCATCTGCCACACGGTTTGTAACTCCAGATTTATGTTTCACCACAAACGTAAACTGTTGAAGGTACACAATCCACGATGCATGTCTCGCTGAAATCTTGTCTTGCCCTTGTAAATGCTTCAATGTCTCATGATCAGTGTAAAGAACAAACTCTTTCTGAAATAGATAATGTCTCCAATGTTTAATGGCTTGTACAACAGCATAGAATTCCACATCATACGTACTATATCTCATCTTTTCTCCTGATAACTTCTCACTGAAATATGCAATCAGACGTCCCCTTTGACTCAACACTCCTCCAATCCCAACCTTGAATGCATGAGTATGTAGTTCAAACACTAACTGAAAATCTGGTAGCACTAGAATTGGTGCAGACATTAGCAACTCCTTGATTTTCCCAAAAGCATCCCCTGCTTCCTCTGACCATGCAAACTGTTTACCCTTCATACAATCAGTCACAGGCGCCATCACACTACTAAAGTGCGGAATAAACCTTCGATAAAATGAAGCCAACCCGTGAAAACTACGAACTTCTGTTATCGTCTTGGGCTGCGGCCAATCTCTGATAGCTTCAACTTTACTTTGGTCCACCTGTATTCCTTCTTTCGGTACAACATACCCCAGAAATAAAACACTCCTCGTCATAAAAACACACTTCTTCGTAGCAGCGTAGAATTGTTCTTCACGAAGGATAATTAACACTTTCCTCAAATGCTGAACATGCTCTTCTGTAATAGCACTGTAGATCAGAATATCATCAAAGTAAACCACCACGAATTTCCCAATGTACGGTCCGAAAATTTGGTTCATCACCCTCATGAATGTACTTGGTGCATTCGATAGACCAAACGGCATTACCAGCCATTCATACAATCCTTCCCTCGTCTTGAATGCTGCCTTCCATTCGTCCCCTAGTCTAATTCGTATCTGATGATAACCACTTTTAAGATCAATCTTCGAAAAGATCACAGACCCACTGATTTGATCTAATAGATCATCAAGCCTTGGCATCGGAAATCTGTATCTGACCGTTATCTTGTTCAATGCTCTACTATCTGTGCACATTCTCCATGAGCCATCCTTCTTCGGTACGAGTAATGCTGGTACAGCACACGGACTCAAACTTTCCTGAACTCGCCCCTGTTCCAGTAATTCCTCCACATGTCTCCTCAACTCTTCGTGTTCCCTAGGACTCATCCGGTAGTGTGGTCTATGAGGCAATGCAGCACCTGGCACCAAGTCAATCTGATGCTGTATGTCTCTAAGTGGTGGTAACTCCTTTGGTAACTCCTCTGGAAACACATCTTCGAATTCCTCCAAAACTGGTTTCACTTCCTCTGGAACTTCAGTAATTTCCCTGCTTTCATGCCCAATCAACATAAAAAATTCAGGACTCTCTTCTATCTCTTCCACGTACTCCTTCAATGTCAACAAAGTTTTCAATTCCTCGATCTCTTCTAGCTTATTCTCATTCTACGGTCGCTTCTTCGGAACTAGTGTGATCTTCGTGCCTTCGAACAAGAAACTGTAACTATTCGTTCGACCATTATGATGTACTTCATGATCGTATTGCCACGGTCTTCCTAACAGTAAATGGCAAACATCCATGTCAACCACGTCACACCAAACCTCATCCTTGTATTTCTTTCCAATAGAAAATGGAACATGAGCTCGCCTCTCTACCTTTACTTCTCCTCCTTTCCTCAACCAAGCAAGTTTATATGGACTAGGATGTTTCTCTGTTTTCAGTTTCAACTTTCTCACAGCTTCCGTTGAAATGATATTATCGCAACTCCCAGCATCAATGACAAATTTACAAACCTTTCCCAAAATAGTGCACGTAGACTGAAAGATGTTACTCCTCAACCAACTCGACTCTTCCTCCTGCTTCGGGGTTAAACAAGATCTTCGTAGCATCAGATTACATCCCTCGTCTCCCGACACTTCTTCCTCCTCATCACGCTGTGAATTGAGATCTTCTTCGACATCCTCATCCTCCACTTCAACAATCATAGTTCTCTTCTTCGGCTTTGGACATTCGCTGCTTTTATGACCCACTTCCTGGCAATTGTAACATTTGAAACTAGTATTGACTTTAGGTTTAGCCACTTCATGAACAACCGGCTTATTTGCTGCTTTAGGAAGATTAGAACTCCTACCCGCTCCTTTGTTCTGCCCCGTAAAATTCGGAAACACACCTCCCCTACGCCTTCCTTGTTTTTCCCAAGTCAACGCCTTTTGATGTGCTTCGGCCACAAATTTGGGGTCGAACATGTTCACCATATCCTGGATCTGTGCTCTAAGTCCACCGACAAACCTCGTGGTCAATTGTTCTTCTCTTTCCATGATATCATTTCGAGCAATTAATTGGTAGAACTCATCAGCATAATCAGCAACCGTCTTCGTTCCTTGCCTCAAATTCTATAATCTCTGATACATTAGTGATTGGTAATTATAGTGCAAGAACGTAGCCTTCATCAATTTCTTCATCTTTTCCCAAGCAACAATTTTTGACTTCCCCATCCGATCCCTAGTAAGTTTGGTTTGCTGCCACCATGCCATAGCTCTCCCCCTCAGTCTAGTAGCAACCAACTTCACTTTACGATCCTCCAGAACCTCCTTGAAGTCAAATATTTCTTCAACATAAGCTATCCAATCAAGAAACTCTTCGGCTTGCATACTTCCTTTAAACTCTGGTATTTCAGTCTTCATCCCGGATTCCCACTTGTGATCATACTCCGACTGATTTCTGCCTTGTCCACGTCCTCGTCCATGAATACTTCCACCATCATACTCCTCTTCAAGATCAGATGTATATCAATGTCGATCCTGACCACCAACATCTCTACTACCATCCCGTCTTCCACCAACATCCCTTCTATCTACATTCCTTCGTTCTCGATCATTCACATTCCTATCACGTCTTCGATCATCATTATTTCTATAACAATCTCGATTCGCACTTCTATGATCACTATCAACACTTCTCTCCCGATTGGAATGTGGTGAGACTCTACTTCCCCCATGGTTAGATTCAGGTGAAACCCTTCTCAGATTTTGATTCATTTCTAACATCATCTTCTCTAATCGTCCAATTCCTTCATTAAGTTTCTCACTAAAATTTTCATTAATTCTTTGCTCCATCTCATCAGCTTCTTCTCTTCTATACAAAGCTTCTACGTTTTGGTGACGATTAGCTCTTCTTGGCGGCATGGTTCAAACTTCTCAAATACTTTGACTTTCGGCTCCAACTCCAAATTTCAAACACTTCTCAACTTTTGATCCAAAAAGAAATGGATCGAAAACTCCCACTTTGTTGCAATTTAAGATGAGCACGATGAACAATAACTTCTCGGCCTTGAATGATATTGCTCGGCTCGACTTGATCTCTGCAAACTTCTTCAAAAGAATTGGCTCCAAGGACTCGATTTAGCTATGATTGGCTAAAACAAGCTCCGATACCAAACTGACGCAGCGGATTACACAAAACAAGGTAGATCGATGAAAGTAGCAATTGGTGGATTGAGAAATACTGAAATGCCCAAATTCGTTGATCCGAAGATACCAAATTCTAGCTATCTTTGACACGTTGATCGCGCACGATACCATGAAGAGAGATCTACAATTCTTCGAGCGTTGATCAAGCGCACTTGATTCCGCGAATTGGCTTCAACGATCGAAGATTCGAGCGCACTCGAATGTCGAAGGTGGAGATAGGAGATTACACTCAACTACCAATTTGGTGAAAGCACAAAGCTAACAAAAACAAGAGTTTTATTTCAAATCAACTAAACTATTACAAATGGCACCACCGGCCTATTTATAGAAGTTGCAACGCACACAACATAAATTTGTACAACACTTAGGTCGGCCACGACCTAAACATCATGAACTAAAAACAGGCGACCTAACACAGTCGACCTAAAAACAAAAAAAAACAAATGACTTACGACTTACTATAGGTCGTTAACGACCTAACAGATACAACGACATAAGAAATACAATATTATGACCTAAAATACAACACACATACACAGCAGCGACCTAAGTTCTTGCGACTTATACTTGAGCGACTTAAAATGCAGCAGTGAACGACCTAAAACAGGAGGCAGCAACCTATCTTCTCGGCGACTTAAGGCAAGCGACCTAACTTCCCGCATCACTAGGTCGAGCGACCCATCTTCTTGCGACCTAACTTAGGTCGGAACATTTCTCCGCGACCTAAAGTAGGTCGTAATTCAACCTCGCGACCTAACTTAGGCCGTAGCACTTCAAAGCTGGTACTCACAAGATCGGAGCGACCTAAAATGAGCGACCTAAGGCCTCACGACTTATCATAGGTCGTTGGCTTTCCTGTTCTTGCATAACTCGCTTCTTCTCTTAGCTCGTTACCCCTTAGATCGTTAGCTCGTAGGTCGCCAGGTCGTTCGCGACCTAATACTTCATCAATCTGGGTTGTATTATCACTGCGTAACTCTACTACCTTGCTAGGTCATGAGCGACCTAAAATCTCACTAGGTCGTGAGCGACCTAAACTCCTGGAACTGGAACATTGCGCTGCATCAATTTTGGTGGCTTTCAACATTGTCAAAATGGTACTTCCTTGGTTTCGAAAGGGGTGTAGCACAGTAGAAAGCTTCCTGGACTTCTTCATTATTGTTAAGATCTGGTGCCAACATAATATGTTGCTACTTGAATATGCGAGAAAGGCATTTTGATGGTTTTGGAAGGATTTAATGGTGGCAGATGGATCATTGCGAAAGGTCAATTATAATGGAGGAGGCCTCTTAGTGTCCAAAAGATGGCCGCGGAAGGATGTTTGCATAAGTAATCCCCTAAATTAAAACGGAACCTTTGCTTTGATGCCTTCAAAAGGCAATTTTAACACATGCGAAACCGCTTTATACATGCGGAACCGATTGGTTTGGAAGGAATCAACTGAAGTGGAAGGGTAACCTTGTCCCCTTTCGACCTCTTTGGAAGCCCATAGTGCATCTAACATTTGCAAAAGCATCCCTTCGACTCTTTCAAAAGGTCTTGTTATCGCCATTGTTCATCAAGAAGTCTTCTTTTGTATTCGTTTAGGCTTTGACAAGGTTGAAATGGATTTTGATGATAACATTTTCCGAATGGACAATTCTTTATCAAGTGTATATATATATAGCAAAATGGATTAAGGAAAAAATTATGAAAGGGGATTCTGAGTTTCCAAGCTTATTTTAAAGATAAAAAACAGTGAAATATTTTAAAAGATTTTATAGAGAAATTAAAAAAGCAGGTTTTTGATTATAAAAATCCATTCCCCTTTTTATATATTTATTTGTTCGAAATCAGAATATTTGATGTTTTTGTGTTTTAATTCCATTTAATAAGGATATCGAATAAACAGATTAGTAATATCGTCAAGGATGAGGCATTGTGTATTATTTTCTTGGTATTCTGTTGGCTCATATTAAAGAATAACTATTATTTGACGAGTGTAGTTTACTAGCTTCTAGTAGACGTTCGATTAATGCTGAGTGGAATGATATGCATAAGTACTAGTTGTTCGGTTACTATTGGTGAGCAGATGTCACTTATATTCTGGAGATAGGATATGAATTTATGATATCGTCTAGAAATGACTCCTTAGAGCTTAGTAGTCGAAAGTTCTATTACTCTTCAAAGGGCTGCAATTTGGAGATATGTGGGGATTTATAAATTTATCCTCTTTGGAATAATTGGCAGAGTTATATTATACTACTCTTATGGCTAGTTGTCGAGGAATTAGAATGTTGTGACGCTCTCATTAGGACGTGTGCAGTCGAGAGTACTTGTTAGTACTCTCAATAGGGCTAATCTTATGGAGAATATATTTCATTGTATCCTCTATGGGTTAAATAGTTGAGTTTCATTATCTATTCTTAGGGCTAGTAGTTGAGGATTTGTTATAGTGAAATGCTCGCATTAGGACCCGTATAGTTGAGATCAATTACTCTCATCAGGACTTCTAGAGTTGAGAGTATTTGATGTAGCTATCATTAGAATACATCAAGTTGAGAGTATTACTTATCAATCTCAATAGGACTTATCGATTCGAAGGCAGTTGATATCACTCTCATCAGAACTCCTAGTGTAACAACCCACCTTTCCGATCCCCAAAAGTCGATACTAATATATCCACGGTGTCCATGTACTGAACATCCAAATCCTGGTAAGATAGATCATTTGGGTTAAAGAAAGAAAAGACAAAACAAAATCTCACCAAAATGTGATGAGCAACATATAATATAAAATGATCTTTACAAAAGATAAAAACTGAACTTTGATATACATGCATCAATCAAAATACATTTATCCTATTATCAGCCCTGGATGGTTATAACAATCTGTCCTTATAATTGCTGATAAATACAACAAGAACAAACAATGGAAGATAAAAGAAAAATAAGGAAGTATGTCCTAGACGGATCTAGCTCGTCTCTTGAAAACTCTAAAGTGTCTAGCTAAATCTAGAAAATATGCTTGGGTTGACTCGAGCATTACAAGAAAACAACACCCAGGTGATGTATTATAGGAAAACATAGCTAGTCCCTAAGACTAAGTGCATCGCTCCCGTATGCACATCCATATAAGTATCTCTAAGAGGGAGTCACATGCACCTTATGAATTTGCCAACCCAACTAGCTATGCCTCCTATCTCAGGTTGTAGTCATTACCGCTGCTGAGGCAACATCCGGAATTCTAGCACACGAATCACTACTTGAATAAATCTTGGAACCCACATGGACCCCTACATCTCAACAGATCATGAAAATTCTTCAAAGCATAGAATACATATATAGTTTTGAAGTGGTTATGACTTTGGGTCATCTCATATAAGCACACTCCCCCTCCCCCATGCCGAGCGCCCCAAAACCAATCGATAATTTTTCGATAATCTTAACTCCGGTTCTTTTGGAAATATACAGATGATACATAGGAGCGGGGATCACCCCATAACCATTTATATGGACAGATCCTCCTATCATTTGTCCTAGGAGAACATACTGAGATTTACACGCACAGTACAACATCTTCGAGGATGACTATGTCACAACTATAGCGATGTGCCTTTCTTACACCTAAAGACGAGACATAATACATCCTCAGTATTCGTGTACATTTAAGTGCCCGAAAGATGGGTCGTTTTGAGTGAAAAAATGTAAAGACCCGCAAATCCGTCTTCCGAAAACTCGACACCGATACGTCCACTGTACCAACTGTCGAGAAATCGAATGTAGGAAACGCGAAACTTTAGGGTTAAAAGAAGAGGTAGAAGAAGACAGAAGAGAAGAAAGAACGGAAAAACAGAAACAGAAACAATATCAGAATCTCACATTTCGCAGCGGAACAATATATAATAGATAAATCAATAATCTTTAAAACAAAAGACTATATCTGTTTATACATACATCAATCATCAGAGTTTACAACAATACACATCACTGGACAGTTATATAAATTTGTCCACATACAGAATACACAGCGGAATAAATAACAAGTACGATAGTACGCTTCACCATCCAGCTTATCTCCAAAGCTCCAGAATATCCAGAATATCCTGATAATATAACTCTAGGCTGCCCGTGTGGAAAATTTATGGGCACCCAGAGTTTAGAAAGGGAACAATAAACTCCGAGTCAGTCATGGTGACTAGTGTGAGATCGTAAAACAGTTATTTTCGCAAAGAAAATAAAACAATTCGCAATGCTTTTGGAAAATGAAACTACCATAAGGCCTCCCGCCACACACACAATGCAAACGCAGAATTGGAGGAGATTTCCCCTTATGATAGTCAAAAATGTTTACTACGTAAAATCAATTGATATTATTATTAATGTCTAGTGTGGAAAACATTTCGAAAGTATAATATCAATCTTAGCCAACATACAACAATTGTTGTATGTCTACTATACCTACTACGTTCAGTAGCAGGTTACCGCCACATTCCATAGCAGGTAATACAATTAAAAACCGTACAGGGTTCGTATTGTTTCTTTGGATTTCCAATAAATGGTCAGGCAAAGGAACTTCCTTATACTAAAATAGAAACGCCTCTGGAAAGACGCCCCGGATCCTAACCGGATCTCTGCAAACAAAAGGCCGACGCTACCTCACGCTCTAACCGAGCTGTAACTAGGTAACTAACACACGAGCTATGCCATCCCCCGGTCGTTACCGACCTTTATCCGAGGATCCTCAATCAAAATGCAACAGCCACAAAATATAATCAACATAGGTAAAATATCTAGGCTCCATACCATGATATCACCTTTTATCCAGAAGGAAATGGCATTCCCTAGGGGCGCTACCCCTACAAACCTTTGTCGCAACGTTTCTGTTTCGACCATTACCGGGTTGTGAGGCTCGACGAAGTCTCGTCCATAAAACTACGCTTTTCCACAAAGCAACGCTTTTTCACAAAGCCACGCTTTTTCACAAAGCCACGCTTTGACCAACAACTGATCAACAGCACTTCGTGTGCCACATTACCAAATTGGGAATGTATCGCTAGTAACCATCAACTACATAACCTCTGAGCTCGTATGTCTCAGAGAAGGGTGTTAAGCTAAGAGAATAAATTCTCCGCCACCAACAGAAATGTATTTGATAGAAACCATCTTTACATCTCAAAGTGTAATGTCAGACACACATCCATACAAGTCCGTTCCGGGATCGAACGGAACCGAAGGCACTTCCAAAGAAGCCCTTGCAAATCCGGATAATTCACTAATCACGTCCGGACTTCCCATCACAAAAAGAGTGATATAAATCTCTATACCGGAGCAACTCGGTGCAGAGACATTCGACAGGTTGTCCTTTCATTTTCGAAAATATCCGGTCTTCACACCGGTCTTCAAATGCAATCCATTCACGACGTATCACTATTCGGAATGGGTTATATGACACAAAGGTCCTCTCCCGGCTTAACCGAATAATGAGCGTTTGTTTTAAAAACAAATCAAGTGTCATTTCAAAAACAAATATTGATAGTCGGTTATTTAACTATCAACCAACATTCACAACAAACATCCAATTCAAATAATTTTTCCCAAATTATTTATTTTCGAAATATCTTCATAAGATATATAATTTCCACACTTCACATTTGAAAATCAATTTCAAATCATATTTCACATTTCACATTTGAAAATCAATTCCAAATCACAAAACGGTCCATTTAAACCAGTTAGATAAATCCTTATCGATTTATTTCAAATTTACCTTTCAAATTCTGTAATTTATTTCCACACTTCATCACTTTGGAAATCCGATTTCAAATCATATTTTCCACACTTCAAAAATAAATCAATATTTATTTTTAAAACAAATTTCCCCTTTCCTTTACAACTTCTATTCGGAATTTACATTCCTAAAAATCCACTTTTACACGATTTTCAAATCGTTTTCCAAATATTCATTCTCAACCCCGAATCAACTTTAAAAATTGATTTCTCCATTTTATTTCAAATCCCAAATCGAATTTCAAATTGATTTCTGAATTTACTTCAACACTGAATCACATTTCAAATTGATTCTAACTTTAATCCCAAAGACTAAATCATTTTTTTACAAATCGATTTCCAAATTTATTCTCAACACCAAAAATCAATTTTCATTCAAACACCAAATAAGTTTTCATATCGATTTCTCAAAGATTTATTTCGAATACCCAATCAATTATCAATTTGATTTCAACAAATTTATCGCCTTTAAAATAAATTCCTTCATATCTTCCAAACCATTTAAAATTCCATTTTTTAATAAATTTCTCAACTTTCGAATAATACTATTCAAAATCCATTTAAAAAATCTTTTCCCATATTTTGGAATTTTATTCAATACGATTTCAAAAATCAACTTTATCCTTTTAAATTCCTTCTTTAAAAATTTAACCAATTCTTTCAAAAGAATTTATTTCAAGTTTCAAATTTTAATTTCAAAAATCCAATTTCATTCATTTCTGGTATCCAACGATACCAAAAATACATTCGGCTAATTATAGCTCTCAACACATTCAATCGTAGATAAAATCATACACAGATTATAAATAATCAATCAAACAACATATGCAATCAATTCAAATGTTTTGAGGAATCCTGTTGGATCCCTCCAACCTGTTTCCCTACATCCACAGATGTTAGCACAATACCAATTCCACTTCGAGGTGGAATATCGCGGTATATGGGTTTTATAAAAATATCATCCGCTTACTAACGGCGCAATAGGGTCTCATCCGCTATATAATTGCGGGAAATCAATCAATCCAATATATACATATGCCAATATGTATATATTGCTATATATATAGATATATCCTACTATATCTAATATCACAATCCAAACAGTCAAACAAATAATAACTGCAATCCAAATATATTTTGAGTGAGAAGATCTCACCTTTGGTTTTTATTTGCAATCCATTTTCCATTTCGGCTTGATTCTCGATTTTAAACCTTGTATAAACAATTTGTACAACTTATTAATATTCGAATTTATCGAAAAATTAAATTTCTATTTAACAACAATTTTTTTTTATTTAAACTAGACTGTATTTTAAAAATCCCTTTTTAACCATATATGTATATATATTTTTCTGTACGTATATATATATATATATATATTCAAAATCTGCCAATTGAAACTATATACATATATTTTTGTCTTTCCTCACCCTAATATATTTTATGTTTAACTTTAAATGTGTATATATATATTTTTCATAAAGCTTGACCTACTGTACAATTTCCTTACTGGTATATATATTTTACATATTAAAACAATCTTCTTTCCCTTTCTGTCAAATATATACAACTCATTTCTTAAATAAAACAACTTGCTTATTCACAAATAACTTTACTGTAAAACTAATTTCTGCTGTATGTTATACATATATAAGTTAAAAACAGCATTGAGTTACACTTATTATTATTATTTATATTACTGTATATATATATAAATATTCCATATATTTATGATTTAACAAAATAGACAGAGAATACCTCGCCTACGAACTCCAGCCACCACGATTTGATTGCGAGCCATCTCGTCACGGCCTCCATCGCCACTCGCCGCCTCACGTTGTTGGAACCAAATCGCGAGATCGTACATGCCATCGAAACCACCTCGTGACCACCGAGATCCCATCGACCATCAAATCGAAGTCGCCCCTGCGTTGCCTCCTCCAGTCACAGTCCCGACCCCATTCGCGAGCTCCACCACTTGGTCGAAACCCACTCACCTGACCACGTCGATCCCTCATCGCCTCCCAGTCGCGAAACCCCCCTTCGATCGCCGCGTGCTCGAACACCAATCGAAGCCTCGCACGAACAACCCTAG
Source organism: Allium fistulosum (assembly GCA_030737815.1). Lineage (NCBI taxonomy): Eukaryota > Viridiplantae > Streptophyta > Magnoliopsida > Asparagales > Amaryllidaceae > Allium > Allium fistulosum. Next base: position 529,266,296 of record CM060908.1, on the reverse strand, counting down.
CTCGCGACTTCCCTTGTTTTAATTTGAAGTGGATCTGGGTATTTGAAACGAGATACAAGAGAAACGAAATTGGAATTTCAATTTGAGCAGAAGAGGGAAGAAGGAAGTAGCTTGCGGTTTTAATTAGAAGGAAATCTCGATTTGAAAATGTAAGGGCAAGCGGCCATTTAAATTTCATTTGAATCTGAGCTCGATTTTTTTTGTTTGAACGAGAGTGTTTTCTATTCGACCATTATTTGATTTTAAACGAGATAGTTTTCTTTTCTTCTGTTTTGAAATGTTTTAACTGGGTAAAAGGAAAGGTTGCGTGAAAAGAAATAGGGGACAGCAATACGTGATTAACAGAGAGTAGGTCTGCTTATCAGAATAGGGTGGCTGAATAGGACGGTTGATGTGAAATGAAAACAATATATATACATATTCAATTCAAATTTAAATTGTCCCGAATTTGCAACTCAAAATCTCGATATCTTATCGAGATGTGCCGCTAGGTGTTCATAATGTTATATGCCTATTCCGAACGCAATGGAAAAGGTTCCGGGTCCAAATTCGATCGTATGGAGAAGATAGCTTTTTGGACCAGTTATAATAGTAAATTTTCGATTTAATTTCAGTGCGTTTGCTTATCGCACGCTCACACAACAACTCCGGACATTACAAAAATTGAAATCCGATAATAATACACTATTATGGATCCAATGGAACTGGTTTCGTCGAATTCAGAGACTGTGCCTCGAAACGCTATTTTCAAATTCAATTTAACGATATAAATTCAAAACTGAACAAAACAGTTTCATATTCAATTCTGATGCTTTTATTATCTTCAATATTATTAATATGAATTTTCTAAGACTTCATATTATTTTTAATCGGCTCAAAACTGAATATTCGAATTTTTACCCAGTTTCAATAATTAAATTCAATAATTTAATCGCCAAATTCATTCTGATATTTGAATTTCAAACTAAACTATCATTCGAATACTTAAACTAAATTAAATATTCACATATCAAATGTCAAAAATTCAGAGTCGTTACAATCTTCCCCCCTTAAAAGAATTTCGTCCCAAAATTACAAGTTAAGAAAAAAAGCTCCAATTCCCATTAACTATTTTCTCAAATCCAAATAGTTTTATCAAATTCTCAACCAAATCTTTTTATTAAAGATTCGTTATTACTTTAACTAACTTTCTATAATCAACCATAAGTTCCAAATAATATGGTTGTCTTAACAATTTAAATTTAAATTCAAATTGTGAATTCAAAATTTTCTCAAAAATTTTCTAACTCTCGAAATTTTCAAAAAATTTCGCCAGCGTCTCCTTTGCGCGACTAATACGGTACGACTACAAAATGTCCCTACGGACTCTCAAATCTCAAAAGAAAACAAAATGCCAAGTGGCAAAATCAGAAACTCATCAAATTTCATACTGAAATTTAAATACATACCTTTGCCGAGCAAATTCAATTTATCTTCAAAATTTAATCCAATTCCATATACCCTGTATGTTTTACCTAACAACAATGGCCAAATTTACTTATTGGATTCTCAATACCCGTTTTACTTAAGAATTTCATTCATTCATTTCTTAAGTGCAATATAAGTATTACATACTTCTTATATTTGCTTTCACTTAAGAATTTCCATTCAACTTTGCATTGCAATTCCATTTGAATTCAATTGACAATTTCAATTCAATTTGAATTCATTTTACTTTCAAATTTTCATTCAGATTTTCATTTCGAATTTTACTTGAATTCGATTCATCTTCTATTTCTGAATATTGAGTTTCATTTACCTTTATCTCAAATTCAATTTGAAATCACTTGTCGTTAAGTGAAAATTTCCAAAAATTCCAAAATTTTCTAACTCCCAGTGGAAACACTTAAAAATCCTTTTAGAAATGGATATCGAAAGCACGTTCCCCCATGGATCACAGTTACTCGGCGGTTTCGCTACTATCCCAGTAGAATCACTTATAACTGTAGATTTCACATCTCTTGAATTTCGCCATGGTTGTTGCCATAGATCGTAGTTCACACGGCGGTTACACCACTATCCCAGTGGAATCGCTTGTAACCGTAGGCATCTCGCCCCTCGAATTTCGTTGTGGCATCTAGATCACAGTTTACATGGCGGTTGCGCCACTATCCCAGTGGAATCGCTTGTAACTGTGGGCATCTCGCCCCTCAAATTTCGCTAGCATACATTGTGATCAATCAATATGATCACATCCCGATCAAATGGATACTCATACTGAGTTCCATCACCTTCACAATTCAACTTTAATTTAACCAATTAAACCTCCAATTCATTATTTCATGAATTAATAATTTATCAAGTTAGTTTACTTGAATTCAATCCATTTCATTTTATTTTTTTACAAGTTTGGATTTTATTCAACTTGATTCAAACCAAATCTCATTTCATTTCTCAATTCCAATTCATTTATTTACAAATTTATTCATTTTTCAATTTGAATCTCATTCCAATCAGATTTCAAATATTTCGTAAGTTATCAACTTATTTACATTCCATTAATGAATTTTATTTTCAAATATCTCTTGGAATTCTATTTCAATTTGTAAATTACATTTACAATTCACATTTCCAAATCTCATTTGTATATGAATTCATTTCCTTATCCTTCCAATTCATATTTATAAATTTCATTTGTTAAATGAATTTATTTCCAAATTTTTGGTTATTACTTTAATTTCTTATTCAATTTCATATAATAATGATAATAATTCAATGTTATCACTTTATAACAACCAAACATCCATATACTATGATAATTTATAGAAAATCATTTCTTTTCTATACAAAAATAGTTTTGGGCAAAATTATTTCATTTACCCTATTTAAAACAATACTGTGTCGGTTTATCTTGTTTAAGAGTTTAGAAACCCCTATCGATTACAGTTGGCCACCCTGCACCGACCAGAATCTATAATCAATCAACCGATAAGTCAAAACAATAAAAAACAAATTTTGTATTCACTAACAAATACGCTCTCATATCTATTATTACACTCAAACTCATTCTATAGCACTACTGACTCTATCTCTAATGAGTAACACCCAACAGAGCAGGGTTGTCGCTTAACTGGATGCTCTGATACCACTTGTAAAGACCCGCAAATCCGTCTTCCGAAAACTCGACACCGATACGTCCACTGTACCAACTGTTGAGAAATCGAATGACGGAAACGCGAAACTTTAGGGTTAAAAGAAGAGGTAGAAGAAGACAGAAGAGAAGAAAGAACGGAAAAACAGAAACAGAAACAATATCAGAATCTCACATTTCGCAGCGGAACAATATATAATAGATAAATCAATAATCTTTAAAACAAAAGACTATATCAGTTTATACATACATCAATCATCAGAGTTTACAACAATACACATCACTGGACAGTTATATAAACTTGTCCACATACAGAATACACAGCGGAATAAATAACAAGTACGATAGTACTCTTCGCCATCCAGCTTATCTCCAAAGCTCCAGAATATCCAGAATATCCTGATAATATAACTCTAGGTTGCCCGTGTGGAAAATTTATGGGCACCCAGAGTTTAGAAAGGGAACAATAAACTCCGAGTCAGTCATGGTGACTGGTGTGAGATCGTAAAACAGTTATTTTCACAAAGAAAATAAAAAAATTCGCAATGCTTTTGGAAAATGAAACTACCATAAGGCCTCCCGCCACACACGCAATGCAAACGCAGAATTGGAGGAGATTTCCCCTTATGATAGTCAAAAATGTTTACTACGTAAAATCAATTGATATTATTATTAATGTCTAGTGTGGAAAACATTTTGAAAGTATAATATCAATCTTAGCCAACATACAACAATTGTTGTATGTCTACTATAGCTACTACGTTCAGTAGCAGGTTACCACCACATTCCATAGCAGGTAATACAATTAAAAACCGTACAGGGTTCGTATTGTTTCTTTGGATTTCCAATAAATGGTCAGGCAAAGGAACTTCCTTATACTGAAATAGAAACGCCTCTGGAAAGACGCCCCAGATCCTAACCGGATCTCTGCAAACAAAAGGCCGACGCTACCTCACGCTCTAACCGAGCTGTAACTAGGTAACTAACACACGAGCTATGCCATCCCCCGGTCGTTACCAACCTTTATCCGAGGATCCTCAATCAAAACGAAACAGCCACAAAATATAATCAACATAGGTAAAATATATGGGCTCCATACCATGATATCGCCTTTTATCCAGAAGGAAATGGCATTCCCTAGGGGCGCTACCCCTACAAACCTTTTTCGCAACGTTCCTGTTTCGACCATTACCGGGTTGTGAGGCTCGACGAAGTCTCGTCCATAAAACTACGCTTTTCCACAAAGCAATGCTTTTTCACAAAGCCATGCTTTTTCACAAAGCCACGCTTTTTCACAAAGCCACGCTTTGACCAACAACTGATCAACAGCACTTCGTGTGCCACATTACCAAATTGGGAATGTATCACTAGTAACCATCAACTACATAACCTCTGAGCTCGTACGTCTCAGAGAAGGGTGTTAAGCTAAGAGAATAAATTCTCCGCCACCAACAGAAATGTATTTGATAGAAACCAGCTTTACATCTCAAAGTGTAATGTCAGACACACATCCATACAAGTCCGTTCCGGGATCGAACGGAACCGAAGGCACTTCCAAAGAAGCCCTTGCAAATCCGGATAATTCACTAATCACGTCCGGACTTCCCATCACAAAAAGAGTGATATAAATCTCTATACCGGAGCAACTCGGTGCAGAGACATTCGACAGGTTGTCCTTTCATTTTCGAAAATATCCGGTCTTCACACTGGTCTTCAAATGTAATCCATTCACGACGTATCACTATTCGGAATGGGTTATATGACACAAAGGTCCTCTCCCGGCTTAACCGAATAATGAGCGTTTGTTTTAAAAACAAATCAAGTGTCATTTCAAAGACAAATATTGATAGTCGGTTATTTAACTATCAAACAACATTCACAACAAACATCCAATTCAAATAATTTTTCCCAAATTATTTATTTTCGAAATATCTTCATAAGATATATAATTTCCACACTTCACATTTGAAAATCAATTTCAAATCATATTTCACACTTCACATTTGAAAATCAATTCCAAATCACAAAACGGTCCATTTAAACCAATTAGATAAATCCTTATCGATTTATTTCAAATTTACCTTTCAAATTCTGTAAATTTATTTCCACACTTCATCACTTTGAAAATCCGATTTCAAATCATATTTTCCACACTTTAAAAATAAATCAATATTTATTTTTAAAACAAATTTCCACTTTCCTTTACAACTTCTATTCGGAATTTACATTCCCAAAAATCCACTTTTACACGATTTTCAAATCGTTTTCCAAATATTCATTCTCAACCCCGAATCAACTTTAAAAATTGATTTCTCCATTTTATTTCAAATCCCAAATCGAATTTCAAATTGATTTCTAAATTTACTTCAACACTGAATCACATTTCAAATTGATTCTAACTTTAATCCCAAAGACTAAATCATTTTTTTACAAATCGATTTCCAAATTTATTCTCAACACCAAAAATCAATTTTCATTCAAACACCAAATAAGTTTTCATATCGATTTCTCAAAGATTTATTTCGAATACCCAATCAATTATCAATTTGATTTCAACAAATTTATCGCCTTTAAAATAAATTCCTTTATATCTTCCAAACCATTTAAAATTCCATTTTTTAATAAATTTCTCAACTTTCGAATAATACTATTCAAAATCCATTTAAAACATCTTTTCCCATATTTTGGAATTTTATTCAATAAGATTTCAAAAATCAACTTTACGCTTTTAAATTCCTTCTTTAAAAATTTAACCAATTCTTTCAAAAGAATTTATTTCAAGTTTCAAATTTTAATTTCAAAAATCCAATTTTATTCATTTCTGGTATCCAACGATACCAAAAATACATTCGGCTAATTATAGCTCTCAACACATTCAATCACAGATATAATCATACACAGATTATAAATAATCAATCAAACAACATATGCAATCAATTCAAATGTTTTGAGGAATCCTGTTGGATCCCTCCAACCTGTTTCCCTGCATCCACAGATGTTAGTACAATACCAATTCCACTTCGAGGTGGAATATCGCGGTATATGGGTTTTATAAAAATATCATCCGCTTACTAACGGCGCAATAGGGTCTCATCCGCTATATAATTGCGGGAAATCAATCAATCCAGTATATACATATGCCAATATGTATATATTGCTATATATATATAGATATATCCTACTATATCTAATATCACAATCCAAATAGTCAAACAAACAATAACTGCAATCCAAATATATTTTGAGTGAGAAGATCTCACCTTTGGTTTTTATTTGCAATCCATTTTCCATTTCGGCTTGATTCTCGATTTTAAACCTTGTATAAACAATTTGTACAACTTATTAATATTCAAATTTATCGAAAAATTAAATTTCTATTTAACTACAATTTTTTTTATTTAAACTAGCCTGTATTTTAAAAATCCCTTTTTAACCATATATGTATATATATTTTTCTGTACGTATATATATATATATATATATATAAATATATATATAAATTCAAAATCTGCCAATTGAAACTATATACATATATTTTTGTCTTTCCTCACCCTAATATATTTTCTGTTTAACTTTAAATGTGTATATATATATTTTTCATAAAGCTTGACCTACTGTACAATTTCCTTACTGGTATATATATTTTACATATTAAAACAATCTTCTTTCCCTTTCTGTCAAATATATACAACTCATTTCTTAAATAAAACAACTTGCTTATTCACAAATAACTTTACGGTAAAACTAATTTCTGCTGTATGTTATACATATATAAGTTAAAAACAGCATTGAGTTACACTTATTATTATTATTATTATTATTTATATTACTGTATATATATAAATATTCCATATATTTATGATTTAACAAAATAGACAGAGAATACCTCACCTATGAACTCCAGCCACCACGATTTGATTGCGAGCCATCTCGTCACGGCCTCCATCGCCACTCGCCGCCTCACGGTTCTGGAACCAAATCGCGAGATCGTACACGCCATCGAAACCACCTCGTGACCACCGAGATCCCATCGACCATCAAATCGAAGTCGCCCCTGCGTTGCCTCCTCCAGTCACAGTCGCGACCCCATTCGCGAGCTCCACCACTTGGTCGAAACCCACTCACCTGACCACGTCGATCCCTCATCGCCTCCCAGTCGCGAAACCCCCCTTCGATCGCCGCGTGCTCGAACACCAATCGAAGCCTCGCGCGAACAACCCTAGCTCGCGACTTCCCTTGTTTTAATTTGGAGTGGATCTGGGTATTTGAAACGGGATAGAAGAGAAACAAAATTGGAATTTCATTTTGAGCAGAAGAGGGAAGAAGGAAGTAGCTTTTGGTTTTAATTAGAAGGAAATCTCGATTTGAAAATGTAAGGGCAAGCGGCCATTTAAATTTCATTTGAATCTGAGCTCGATTTTTTTTGTTTGAACGAGAGTGTTTTCTATTCGACCATTATTTGATTTCGAACGAGATGGTTTTCTTTTCTTCTGTTTTGAAATGTTTTAACTGGGTAAAAGGAAAGGTTGCGTGAAAAGAAATAGGGGACAGTAATACGTGATTAACAGAGAGTAGGTCTGCTTATCAGAATAGGGTGGCTGAATAGGACGGTTGATGTGAAATGAAAACAATATATATACATATTCAATTCAAATTCAAATTTAAATCGTCCCGAATTTGCAACTCAAAATCTCGATATCCTATCGAGATGTGCCGCTAGGCGTTCATAATGTTATATGCCTATTCCGAACGCAATGGAAAAGGTTCCGGGTCCAAATTCGATCGTATGGAGAAGATAGCTTTTTGGACCAGTTATAATATTAAATTTTCGATTTAATTTCAGGGCGTTTGCTTATCGCACGCTCACACAACAACTCCGAACATTACAAAAATTGAAATCCGATAATAATACACTATTATGGATCCAATGGAACTGGTTTCGTCAAATTCCGAGACTGTGACTCGAAACGCTATTTTCAAATTCAATTTAACGATATAAATTCAAAACTGAACAAAACAGTTTCATATTCAATTCTGACGCTTTTATTATCTTCAATATTATTAATATGAATTTTCTAAGACTTCATATTATTTTTAATCGGCTCAAAACTGAATATTCGAATTTTTACCCAGTTTCAATATTAAATTCAATAATTTAATCGCCAAATTCATTCTGATATTTGAATTTCAAACTAAACTATCATTCGAATACTTAAACTAAATTAAATATTCACATTTCAAATGTCAAAATTTCAGAGTCGTTACAAAAAAGGAAAAGGCAGAAAAAAAATCTCACATCGTGCCGAGAAAAACATATAACACAAGTCTTGACAAAAGAAAAGCATTTTTATTATATACACAACATCAGAGTACACTAACCTATTATCAGCTTGGACAGTTATAACAGCCCATCCTTACAATTTCTGATAAATACAAACAGATAACAAAATGACAATAGCGGAAGAATATAAGATACCTGAATACATTTTGGAGAATTTAGCTCGTCTTTTGAAAGCTTCAAAGGATCCAGCTAAATCTGGAAAATATGCTCGGGCTGACCCGAGCATTATAGGAAACAATGCCCAGGTCAGTCTGGTAAAACCAGCATGGGAAAAGCTCGAAACAAATCACAAGGAATTTTATTTATTTAACTTGTAAAACCCTTTAAAATCAAAGGTACTTCCTAATATCATGCCGCATATAAACACGGATAGGTTTTACCTTATGATAACTAAAATAATTTCTATAGAAAATTCAGTCATATTATAACAATGTCTAGGGTTAAAGTAAATATTGAATCTTAACCGAAATTGTTACATTAATTAACTTCCAGCATAATAGATATACAATCAAGTTCAAAAGCTCGTGTTGGAAAATGGATACCAACTATGACTAGGTAAGGGACTACCTTCCGATGGTACACCTCTAGAAAACGTACTTGAGGGCTACAGATGCATCTGCATCTCTGCTACAGAGAGCTAGCCTGCCTCTTTAACATGACAAGCTGGATTACCTCGCCCCTTTTCCACCAAGGCTACTTACCTTGCCCATGATGCTTGAGTGCAAAAAAACTCTAAGGGAAAATCTAGAATGGAATGATGACACGTAATGGTAGCTAACCACATGGCTCTGCTGCATACACTATTTTAGCCATTCTTTCAGGTTATTAGGCTTGAGGCTACGCTTTAACCTCTTTTACTAGCATACCATCTTCGAATGCAAACACTACCCTCCAAGCAAAGATGCAATGCTAGCATTCAACCATACAAGTAGTTCTAGGGTTGAAAAAGCATTCAAAATTTTACTATCTTCCAATTTGGAATCACCCCCAAGAAGAATAGTGTAGCTCCATATCATACTTCATCACGAACGTTGTTGGTTTGGAGTGGTTCGGATAAATCAAGAAAACTGGTGTTTCCAAACAAAGTGATAATTTCCGACTAACTCGATTCTGGTTCTTTGGAAGTATGAAATAAGTATTCGGGTCCTCGTAGAGAACTTGAATATATCCAACATTGTAACGGTCGCCTACTCGACTCTCAAATGTCGACACTTATACATCCACGATATTCACATGTCGAGCACCCAAGTGCTAGAAAGATAGAACATTAGGGTAAAAAAAGAAAAAAAGAAAAAGAACAAGAAAGAGGAGTACACAATATCAGAATCTTATAATGGAACGATAACGTATAATATCAGAATGTTACTTTTACAAGAAAAACATGTTAATATACTTACAACAATCAAAGAAAAACTAACATATCATCAGTCTGGACAGTTATAATAAATTGTCATTACAATTGCTGATAAATAAAACCTAAGCAATGCAGCGGAAATAAAATCTACGATAGGAAATCATCTAGCTCCTCTCTCTAAGAGCTCCAACGATCGTCAATAAAACCTGGAAATATACACGGGGCTGACCCAAGCATTATAGGAAAAATAACTCCTGGATCAGTCTGGTAACCCAGCGTGATAAAACTCCAGTTGTGTGACTTATTTTCTGTTTAATAAACATTTATAAATAAATGTATTTCGTAAGACCACACTGTAAATAAAAATGGAAGGGTTTACCTTACGATAACCAAACTATTTTATGGGAAAATTTAATGATATTATAATAATATCTAAGGTTTAATATATATATATATATATATATATCAAGTAAATATGCTATGAGTGAGTGTACAACTCGGCAGTAATATGTATATAAAACAAATCACTAAGGCATGTTCGCTAATTGTGTAGGATTCTAGGGAGAAGCCCCCACTACAATGAGCTGGATCTCCTACATAAGGACCAGACCTATCCTTCCGAGCATCATACATCTCTACTGATGTACTATAAGGCTAACACAATTGGGTCATCATCTGAACACTCTCGTGAACAATGTGCATAGCGAGTACCACCAAATCCGAGCCTAACAATCGAAAGCATACTCAAGATAATGGAGTTGATGAGGCTACTTTATGCATCTTCTCATGAGTTTCCATCGAAACTCAATCGCATAATGAATCCCGTATGGATTCCCATACCCTAACGTTTCTTGGAACCACACATGGTTCCACCATTTAAGATAGAGCAAAAGGCTAATCCTTATAACACGTATATGGTTCTTGGAGTGGTTATGGTACGAGTCATCTCTTACAAGTACATTAACCCGCTAACTGGATGCCGCATAAACCAATCGATTTTTATGAAATGCTCAATACTGGTTATTTTGGAAATCAACAGACATATATAAGAGCGAAGATCACCTCTTAGCAGTTTAAATGGAAAGATTTCGTTATCATTGTCCTAGAAGAGCCAATGGGTTTATGTATAGTATAGCATCACCGAAGATAACTGTACCATATAATTTTCATGTTTCTTCTAGATATTTCCAGAGTGAAAACCTTTCGGTATTAAGTAGGGAATATTTCCATACCACCAATATTAAGAAGGATTACATATTCAGGCTAAGATTTGATAGTTGATTATTTAACTATCAAATAAAAATAAACAATCAAACATAAGTTTAACTTTATAAAAATTTAACCATGGTAAAATCCATAATCAAGATTAAGTCACATAAACGACTTTCAATCCCTTTTTAATTAATTTGTCTTTTATTAATTAAAAACCCTTTTTATTAGTCAAACTTCTTTATATCTAATAAAACTTCTTTCATTGGTCAAAACTTCCCTTATTAATTAATACCCCTTTATTAATTAATAACTCCCTTTATATACTTGTATATATTGTTTAATTTTTCACTTACCCTTTTCAATACCTACAAAGTATTCATATACTTATTTCAACGGTATAAGTATATTCACAAGATACCTAACAAGCTTTATTTACTTCAAAATATAATCAAAGAAGTTAAAACAATTACCACCAAAGTTATGTTATAATAAACTCCTTTTCTTTTATAAATTAAACATACAACATATTCTATCTTTTTATAAATGATTCCTATATTTTTTATTATCTTTAAAATTCTAGTATTAAAGATCTAAACATTTTTATAATATTTGTTCAAAGTTATAATTTAAGGGTATAAAAACAAATATTGCTAAAACATTGTTTACTACAAACCCAAAACCATTCCATTTAATCATTATCTTTAAAACTCTCTTTTAAAGGTTTAATTACATTTAAGGGTTAAAGAAAAGTGTTGCTAAAACAATTGTCACAACAAACCCAAACATTTTACACTTTGAAAACATTCCTCCTTTTAAATTTCCTTTTTATTACATTGATGGAATATTTAATTTAATACTTAAAACTTGTATATATATAAAAATGCTTTAAAATACTTACTAATATGTTAAAACTACTTAAAATAATGTTTTGATATGTATGCACTAATTTATTTATAAGGTAAAATATTTAATATTAAGAAAGATTTAAAAAGATAATATAATATAAAACTTCTATTTACTTTAAATAAAATATTTAACTTGTTAAATAAAAACTATATATATATATATATACCTAAAATACTTTAAAAACTATTATATTATTAGAAATACTTTAAAAACTATTATATTATGGGAGATACTTTACAAACTATTATATTATTGGAAATACTTTAAAACCTATTATATTATTATTTAAAACATCTATATTAAATATCTCCTAAAAATACTTATTTAAATCCATAAAACATATTCAGTACGAAAACCCATTTATGTTTGAAATTCAGAAGTAATTATAAAAAAAATTTAAACTTCAAAACAATTTAAATTAATTTCTTTAAATAAATATTTATAAAATAATTTTTAAACGATTTTGAAAGGATATATATAAAGTAAAAGTCATTTTTACTTTATTAAACCAAATATTTCCATCACCACTCGTTATCTAATGGTAATAACTTCCAAATTTATCCATTTATGTCGAAGATGCTAAAACATGCGTAAACAACCAAATATATATTTAATATATATATATATACTAAATTATCCAATTTAAACACATGTTTAAGTTTAGGGATTTCAAAGCACATTTATAACGACTATAACACTTCAATCATTCATAATATAATTTCCAATAGATCATATAACACAATAAAAATTAATTTCCTTTTGGATCCCTCCGACTTGTCCCCCTACATCACATATAGTATATAATTATTGTAATGACCCGTTTTTCCATACCCTTTGAATCGACAATAAAACACACATGTCCAACTCAAATTGCACGAACAAGCGGATCATTAAGGGTAGAAAGAAAAATAAAGATAGAACGGAATAGTAAAACAGAATCTCACATGAATGGAATAACAAATATTATTTCAACAATAATCTTTACAGTGGAAAATTTTAAAACATATATCAGAGTCTAACCTAAATTCAGCCTAGACAGTTATAACGTCTGCCCTTACAAATGTTAACAAAAACAATGCAATAGATGCAGCGGATAATAGAATACGTCCATAAGATGATGAAGATCACCACCTCTCCTCTGGAAACTACAAGCGTCATCAGCTAATCCTGAAACTACTCGGAGCAGACCCAAGTATTAAAAATACCCGGATCAGACTTGATAAACCAGCGTTAGATACTCGAAATTTTAAATGTATAGCTCATGATGATGTTATCAAAACCTTTGAAAAGAAGGGTGTCTCATAAGACCTCGCCCACACAAAAATACGGACGGGTTTTTACCTTATGATAACAAAAACACTTTTATTACCAAAATAATTTGATATTATCTTTAATGACATTCTTTTGGAAAACATCTTTCAAATAAACTTATTCAAATAAGGTATCAATACGAGGACTAAGTCTAAGGGAATATATCCGGACTAGGACAAACGAAATGTACCAGACGAAATATATGATACTAAAAGGGGTAGCTGAAATGTTTGCAAAGCATTACAACTATTTTGGGAATACAATCAAAACCGTAAAGATTGTATTGGAATTGGATTTTCCAATATGATAGGGAACCTCGATAACTAATCATAGCAACCAGAAGCCGGTGGTTTTTCGTGCAAGGACTCACACACCACTATTCCTCATATTGTCACACTTCTTGATATCCGATGGCTTCTCATGCAAAGACTCACACGCAACTATACCATACAATAATGGTTTCGTCTGGACACTTTGGTGACCTAGATCATATGCCACCAGCCACCTTTAGGGATCATACGCCACCCTCGTCATACCAAGCTTGAAATATGTAACATAGTTCCCGTATCATTTTTGAGATGTTAGGCTTGAGGGTGAGGTTACGCTCAACTTAGAAAAGCCACGTTTTTCATACAAAACCACGCTTTGATCATAAGAGGTTCCACTTTGAATGCCATATTGCCATTCCTTAATCGCACAACTGATTTCTACCAACGTATAACTCCTGATCTCATATGTCTCAGAAAAGGTGTTAAGCTCAAAGAATATTCTTTCTCCGCCACCAAGCAGATAATACGTTGATAGAGATCAACTTATGTTATCAGAAACACTGTCAAACACTCATAAAAATAAGTTCATTCTGGGACTGAACGAAACCGAAGACACTCCTCCTACTACCATTAGTAGCAATTTGTCCTTGCAATCTGAAGATTTCAAAACACAATAGAATCACTGCTATAAATGTCTCTATATTAGGAGCTACCCAGAGAATATGAACAAGTAGTGCTTCCGCTATGAAGATCTTCAGTCTTTAATATAACGAAGATTTTTAAAATGCAGTCATCACTGCCATATAAGTATAATGTGGGGTAAAACCCCTGGGAATCGTGACAGCAATCCCTACATCCTGAAGATCCCCGGTATTCATAAATCACTATCTTCAACATGTCTTCACTTCTAAATGTATACATTGGTTCGAAGTGGTTTTCGGATAGGAGTTACCCAAATCTGACCCTGGTTCCTTCGAAACCAATTATCAATAAAAAGATGTTTAGTTCATATGTGGATATTAATCATCAATCAATTACATCATCTTTTATTTAAATCAAATATCTTTCTTAGATATATTCTTTTTAATTTATTCCATTTTCTTTTCAAGAGTATATGTAATAATTAAGCCTTATTTATCAAATCATTTGGTTTATTTAAACCTTTCTTAAATCTTGGAATAATTCCGAATTATTTTCTCTTCTACGTAAGAAAACATTTCAACATTATTTCTTTAAATCTTTCATTTAAAGCTCCTCTTTAATCTTGGGAAATACCAAGTCATCTTATTTAAAATCAGGTTTAAACCTTTAATAAATATTTTCTATTTCCAAATACTCATTTAAATGTGTTAAAAATGATGTTATGTAAAACATCGTTACAACAAACCCAAAACCATTTTATTCAAATCCTTGTTTAACTCTTGGAAAACTCTTCACTTTTTACTTTGGGAAAACCTTTTTAGAGCATCCGGGCTTTCCTTTCGATTTGTTCCACCCCTCGTCTAAAAGAGAAAACAAAGGCCAAGTAAGTTTAGGGCACTGGTTGCTTCATTCCTAACCTTAGTTATGCACCTTGTTTTACCGTTTAGATCTCACAAGCGGGAAAATGTACTAGTCGTTTCTGCGTACTTGGTTTGTTATTACATTCAAGGAAATGATTTCTATTATATTTTTTAAGTGTTTTAATAACCATTTACTTAAACCCTTTCTAAAAGAATTATAAACCTTCCAATTTATCTTTACGACACTAAATTATTTATTTAAAAACATTTTGTGATGATCCTGAACTCGGCCTTCGAAAATCGGCACCCTTGCTTCACTTGTACTCAAAATGTCATGGAATCAAACGCTGAATCTGGCTCATCGGAGCTTATAACACCATTAAGTATAACAACATAGCGGAAGAAAGAAATGAATGATATCATATACAACTCAAATGAATACAATATCCAGAACGATATACAATAATGATAACAATATGATACAAGAATATCAGAGACAAATAATTATACAGCGGAAAAGAGAAGTGATAACTCCAAATGATCCTCAAAAGAGAATGAGTCCAATAACTCCAACATCAGCTCGAACCACCATCGCGTTGCACCATAATAAGCAACGTCAGTCATGCATGAACTCCAAAACTGAACTAGCTCCAGATAATCTACTAAACCTGACTATCTGAAAAATCCAACTCTAGACTGCCCGTGTGGAAAATTGTGGGCACCCTGAGTTTAGGAAAGGAACAATAAACTCCGGGGTCGTTACACATTTATAAATGATTCTATAAAGAATCGTTAAGTTTAAATCTTTATTTCAAAAGTTATAGAAACTGCAGCAGAAAAATACTGCGAAAAGTGTTTAAAACAGCTTATTTGATTAAAACAACTTTTTTTTAATGTTTGAAAACTCTTATTTTCCAATTCAAATCTCTTTCGAACCATTTTAATAGGTTTATCAAATTTATTTCATATTTTTAATCATTTAAACATTTATAAAGAAATTCCTTCTTGGATTCCGGACTGCAAAACCACGATGTTTTTAGAAAATTATTTTGGACATAATTCAAAATCTACTTAATTAAATCTTGATTTTCTTTCTTTGTTGGAAACATATGGATATAATAGTTCGGAAAATTCTTATCTCAAAGAATTTCGAGCTATATTCCACTTCGTATACACGTTTAACTTTTATGGCGCGAAATCGCGAACTACCGTTATGCGACACACCTACGTTTGACTTGTTTTTCAATTTCTTTTCAAACTTCATGAAAACACCTTTAAATGTTTATAACATATTTCTAAATCATTTTAAACTCATTTTAAACAATATTTTCATATTTCAAATCCATTTTCCATTTCAATACATACTATTATGTTATTATAATATCATTTTCAACCTTATTAGATATTTTAAAATAATTAAGAGGCTAAATAATTTCCATACACATATTTATATGGATTTAAATTCTCATTTAATTAACTATGGTTACTTTCTGACCATTTCTCTTATCATTTATCAAATCAAGTAATCATCCATATTAACAATCATGTAAACAACCAACTTTGCATCCAAGTTATCAAACATATTAATCATATAAGATATTTAACTTCCATATTATTAAACTTGGAATTTTTAGTTAATTCAAAAATGAGTACTCACCTTTAACCAAATTGATTAACTTCCTACCAACATTGTTATCCAACCACACTTCACTAAACTAACCTATACTCCACTAATACATCCATAAACAACTCCACCACCTTGCCCATGCTTACGACCATCCTTCCTCCTCCACTTTGCTCTCGGCCCAAACCTTCCTCCCACCTCCATAGCTCACGGCCATAGCCTCCCCATCCCAATACTCATGATCTAAGGTTATTTAAAGGAGATAAGAAGAAGAAGTGAATTAAGAAGATGTTAGAGTGTAATTAGTGGATTGGTGCTTAAGCACACCATTATTTTTAACCCTCCTACCTTTCTTAAAGAAGAGAAGCCATTAATGAGCAAAAGAAAGCTCAAAAATGAAGAAGAAGAAGATTGAGATGTGTGAACAAAATGAGAAGAATGGATGAGTATTTATAGGAAAAGTAAGGTGTGGTGAATTTCAAAATTAACCCTATACAAAATTACCAAAATATCCTTACTTTATATTACAAAACTATTTATTCATGTAAACCAAACTTAAAAATAAATTTCTAATCATCTTTAAATAATTAGAACGAATGTATTTGACTTATGAAATAATATAAAACAACATCAAATTAAATTCATTTGCTAATATACGATGTTTATTTTGTCAATGCGCGACGTAATTTGTCAATCACTATAACATAAGTATATATACAGTTATCAAACTTTTATCAACCAATTATATAATGATTTTAAAAGCAACTATTTATCCTTTAAAACAATTATTGGACTGTATATTCAACTTTATCGAAAACCGGCTTTTGTCGATTTTGTCAATGTTATGGTAAAAGTCCAAAATCTTTATTCAATTCTAAAAATAAGTTCACCATTCTTATTTATTATATAAAACATGATTATTTAAGTTTGAAAATTATATATTCGAATATTTAAATACATTAAATATTTCATTTTCAAAGTGGTAAAATTATGGATCATTACAGACTTCCCCCTTTAAAAGAATTTCATCCTCGAAATTAGCCCAAAAGAAACTCCATGTATTTACCACAAAAATTTATCTTTAATCTTAATTCTTTAGGATATACATAGACCACCGTATGCAATATATGACTTATCTCTTATTCGAATTCATAACTTTTCTTTTGAACTAGTATCGATCCACAATCCTCTAGTGCGGACTCTAATTAGGCTTCTAGATCATAAACCTTTGCTTTCCTTGCATAGCTCTCAACTATGATAGAAAACTCAAGTACCTAACTACAAACCCTCATCAATGTTCGCCGTCAAGAATCGAGTGATAAATCCATTTTCGTATTAGTGTTGTAACGACCCAGAATTTTGGTTATTTGAAATTGGAATATTTAAATTATTTTAAATATTTAAAAGTTAATTTTTAACATGAATTTCAAAGTAAATGATTTATTGGATAATTTAGTTATTTAAATTAATAATTGAATATTGGTTAAAATATTGAATCTTGAGTTTTAAGCTTGTTAAAAATAATTTAAAGGCTTATTAAATTTATATTGATAATAATGAAGATAATAAAACTTTTTAAATTGAATTTAATAGTGATTTGTTCAGTTTTTAAAATATATCATTTGAATTAACATATGAATATAGCCTTCCAAGGCACTGTTTCAGATTTCGATGAAACCAAGTCCATTGGATCCGTAATAGTGTATTATTATCTGATTTCAAATTTCGTAATGTTTGGGGTTATCGTTTAGTCTTACGGGATAGAAACGCGCTAAAATTTATATCGAAAATTCAATATAATAATTGGGTCCAAAAAGTTATCTTCTCCATACGATCGAATTAGGACTCGAAATCTTTTTCATTGCGTTTGGAAAAGGGGTATAACATTACAAATGCCTAGTGGCATGCCTCAATAGGGGTTTAAGATTTTGAGTTGTGTAATCAAAGACGATTTGAATTTTAATAATAAACATATATTTATTGAATTGACTATATTTTCACATCAGCTTCCTTTATCTCACTTCAAAACACTGTAGATGACCCATTCAAACATGTAAAGCATCTTCTTCCTTCCTCTTTTATAAACTCATGGTCGAGCATCAGTAAAAAGAAAAAAAATGAAAGCTTGGAAAAAAAATTCTATCTCTAAAAATTCTTAACAAAAAATCTCAATCTTGTCTTAAAAACCTAATTTTCATCAAGCTTTGGTCTGGTACGAATTGAGGAGGGTGCGGCATAAGTTTTGTTTCAACAATGATGGACCTAGTAGCTAGGCTTTCGGATTTTGGAAAATCAAGGAAGAGTGGGATCGAATGAAGGTCGGAATCGTGTTCGCCTCGTTAATTAGCATCTAGGCGTGCGTCGTGGTGAAGTGCGGTTGTGTTTGGGAGGTCACGACATGGTCGTACGGCTTGGGGGGGTCTGAGCCCGTCGCGGGTTGCTATAAGGATGCGGGCCATACATTTTTGGGATGGGGAGGTGAAGCTTGCGAAGATGAGGCTATTGGCAGTGGTCGTGTAACATCCCGAAAATTTTCGACTTTCGAAAATTCAACATCGATACTCACTTTATCGACTGCTGAGCCATCGAATGCCGGAAACCCGAAAAGTTATGGTTTTAAGAAAGAAGAAGAAGGTAGAAGAAGAAGATAGAAGAAAAAGAAAGAAGAACAACCACAAAACAAGAGCAGAAACAGAAACAGAAAACAATATCAGAATCTCACATATCGCAGCGGAACAATATATAATAGATAAATGAATAATCTTTAAAACAAAGAACTATATCATTTTATACATACATCAATCATCAGAGTCAATACACAACAATGGACAGTTATATAACTTGTCCTCATACAGAATACACAGCGGAATAAATACTATCAGTTACAAATACTACGTCTCGTCATCCAGCTTATCTCCAAAGCTCCAGAATATCCAGAATATCCTGATAATATAACTCTAGACTGCCCGTGTGGAAAATTTGTGGGCACCCAGAGTTTAGAAGGGAAACAATAAACTCCGAGTTAGTCATGGAGACTGGTGTGAGATCGTAAAACAGTTATATCTTTAAAAACAACAAGGGAATATTTTTTTAAAGTAAATTCGCAATGCTTTTGGAAAATGAAACTACCATAAGACCTCCCGCCACACACACAATGCAAACGCAGAATTGGGGAAGATTTCTTCTTATGATAGTCAAAGATGCTTACTACGCAAAATCAAATTCTTTTTGATATTATTATTAGTGCATAGTGTAGAAAACATTTCGAAAGTAGAATATAAATCTTAGCCAGCATAGGTACCATTATAGTATGCTTGCTATAGCTGCCATATTAGATGGCAGGTTCTACAACTAAAACCGTACAAGTCACGTATTGTTTCTTTGGATTTCCAACAAATGGTCAGGCTAAGGAACTTCCTATCCACGATGGGTACGTCCCTGGAATAGACGACCCGAGAACCTAACCGGATCTCTGCCAACACAAGGCCGGGTTACCTCTGCAAAAATAGGTAACTACTGACACGCGTATGCCATCCCCCGATCGTCACCGATCTTCCCGAGGATCCCCGATTCGCAACAAACCACATAGATAATAATAATGCAGTAACCACAGAGGTTAAGTATCTGGGCTCCATACCATGATACCACCTTTATCCAGAAGGAATGACATACACTAAGGGGCGCTACTCCCTAGAACCTTGCCGCATTCTTCCTGTTTCGACCATTTCCGGGGTGTGAGGCTCGACGAAGTCTCGTCCACAAAGCTACGCTTTCTCAAAAAGTCCTGCTTCGGGTCAAACAAAAATTAACAACCTATGATCACAAAGATATAAGATCAAACAAATGATCATATCACAAATGATCAAACACTGATCATTTCACAGCAACACTCAGTATGCCACGTTACCAAATTGGGATATATCGCTGATAAATTTCAACTACATAACCTCTGAGCTCGTACGTCTTAGAGAAGGGTGTTAAGCTAAAAGAATAAATTCTCCGCCACCAACAGAAATGTATTTGAAAGAAATCAGCTTTATATCTCAAATTGTAACATCAGACACACAATCCATACAAGTCTGTTCCGGGATCGAACAGAACCGAAGGCACTTCTCACGAAGCCCTTGCAATTCCGGATAAATTTCTAATCACGTCCGGACTTCCCGTCACTAAGGGTGATAAAACCTCTAAATCGAAGATCAGTCGATGTAGATTAACTCGACGGTAATCCTTCCGTTTTCAAAAATATCCGGTCTTCAACACCGGTCTTCAAATGCAATTCATAACGACGTATCACATATTCGGAATGGGTTATACGACCACATGGTCCTTTCCCGGCTAACCCGAATAGTGAGCGTTTATTTAAAAATAAGTGTGGCATTCAAATTCATCCAATTCACAACAAATACCATTCAAGGTAATTATTGATATTCGGTTATTTAACTATCAATAAAGATGCGCAACATCATCAGATTCCAAATAATTTTCCAAATTATTTCATCTTTAAAAATATCTTTACTAGATATAAAATTTCCACACTTAACCGTTTGAAAACAATTTCAAATCAATTCCCACATTTCTTTTTATCCTTGAAGATAAAATCTCAAAACAGTTCATTTCATATTGGAAAAGCATTTCCACACTTATTTAAAAATAAGTGTTTCACAAATCATTTATTTTCAACGTTTGAAAATATTCGATATACTTAAATCAAATTAAGTATATATTCATTCTTTTAAGGAAAACATTCTCTTAAGCACATTTATTTGAGTCAAAACGAATGTTGCGTAAAACATCGTTACGACGACTCGAAATCACTAGTATAGGGATTCGGAATTAAGATAGATATATAAATCCCAATACCATACAAAAATATTTCCTTTCGGAAACCATTTACTATAACAATAGTGTTATAGTCCATCATTTCCTTAATTTTCTCGAAAACGTCTATTTCAACAATAAAAGTTGAAATCTATGTATTCGATACTTATCACGTTTTAAAACATCTTTTAAAACAATTACTTTATTTCTGTAATATCGCTCTCCCAAAACAAGTTCATTTTACTTAACAATATATTCACTGTCCAAAATCGTGAATATACTTCACTAACCACATTTCAATATTTTCTACACTTTTATCTCAAGAATTATTCACTATCCAAAATCGTGGATAAAATTCCCTTAATCACTTTCTATATTCAATTTATCAAATTTGATTTATTTTCGAATTCATAAAACAATGATTATAAATTCATCTTCATAATTCATAACAACTTTGATTTAATAAATCTCTTTTATTAACAAATTCGATCAATATTCCATTTAAAGGCAAAAATCCAATTTATAAGTTAATTACTTATAAATCCTATATTCTACAACTTCATTCATTTTTTACTTCACAATGTAAATCTATTAATTTCATTCACTTATGAAATTCATTTATACTTCTTTTTAACACTTATAAAATTAGTTTTATAAGTCCAATATTTTGATTTATAAAATATCAATTTTATAAATCTTTCTATACCAATCGTTTATAGTTATTCAAGAATCCCAACTTAACCCATTTTATAAATAAATCGACTTTTATTTCAAAAACGACACTTCGGTTATATTTCACTAAAAATTATAACTTTTATAACTTTAAAATTTTACGTTTATAAATCGATTCAAAAATTCCATAAAACGTATATTTTCAAAAATCACTTTAAAAATCCTTTTTAAAGTAAAAGTCGTTATTTTTAAACTTCAAAATTTGAATCCAATGATGCAACGCATCAATTAGTCCATCACACATCAAACATCATATATCATCATATGAGAACAGAATATATATCAATATCTGTACATAAATAAATACAGTTGAGGAATCCATTTGGATCCCTCCAACCTGTTTCCCTGCATCCAAAGACGTTAGCACAATACCAATTCCGCTCCAGTACGGAATTATCGCGGTATATGGGTTTTATAAAAATCCGCTTACTAACGGCGCAATAGGGTCTCATCCGCTATACGAGGCGGGAAATCATCAATCCAATATATACATATGCCAATATGTATATATTGCTATATATAATAGATATATCCTACTATATCTAATACCACATCCAATAGCAATCAATATCAGTCAATCAATAACTGTCATACCAAATATATTTTGAGTGAGAAAGTAATCTCACCTTTGCTCTTTATTTGCAATCCAATTCCGTTTTGATCATTTCTTTTGTTTTCTCCAATTTTAACCTGGTATAAACAATTTTATAATTGATAAATATTCGAATTAATTGACAATGGATTACTATCTTTTAATTTATTTAAACTAATAAATTAAATTTTATCGAATGATTTATTTTAAACAAATTTTCTATCAACTATTTAAATTGATCAAACAATTTATTACTACTTCCTTTTATCTTTATCTTTTTATTTAAAACACATTTCCATATGAAAATAGTTTATATAGATTCCAAATATCTATAAAAATATGTATTTTCCTATTTAAAAATTTCTATATTTCAAAGTTTATCTATAAATATACCACTTTGAATTTATAACAAAAATACATTTTACTGTAAATTTTTCTGTTTCAAAATATGTGTGCACTTATAAAATAACCTATATAGGTTTCAAAATCTAATCTTTATATACATTACTGCCATATATTTTTCTTTCTTTCAACTGTGATGAACATTTGATAGCTGGAATAATGCACGAAATCAGGTTACCTATTCGAACGAGAGGACCCAAGAGCATCGAGCCCCACGCGACCCTCTTCTTCGTCAATGTCGTTCCCACCACCGAACGCGACCCCTGCCTCCTCGCGAACTCGATCGCCTGTTGCCGTTGCCACAGTATCCACTCCTCTGAGCATTCTCGAAACCACGCCTCGTCTCCCCTTGTTTGCCTTCGTCGTCGCACCACCGCGACATCGCCGTTCTACCGAGCATCCAGTTCCTCTCGCGAGCACGCGCGACTCATTTCCAGATCATTGCCGCCTTCGACGACGCGGTCACGATCCCCTTCAACATCGCGATGAACTCAAATCGACCATGCGAGCACCACTAACTCCGGTTGCTGCCTCCATCGCGTTTGCCCACTTCTTCGTTCAACGCAATGAGCCTCTCCCAGATTCGCAAATCCCAGCATCTATTCGAACTCGCGACGTGTTGCCGCCAATCGATTTGATCGAGTTCGAGTAATTAGGGGAAACGATATATTTTTTTTTTATATACGGCCATTGATTTTTGAATTCAAAGAGAAAGAGGAATGAAAAGAATGAAAGTGATTTTTGATTTCACACGGCTATTTGCTTTTGAGCCCAGATTCCATCTCGCGACCATTTCTTTGTTTTGAACTGAAATTCAACTTTTTGGTTTTGAACAGATGAAGGAAGAAAGTATTAAAAATTGATTGAGGCATGCTTTACACGATCGTCTCCCCGTGATTAACGACATGATTTATGGAAGAGAACGTGTTTTGATTTTGACCATTAATTTTAAATTTTAAATCTCGATAAAAACTTTAATGCGTTTTCCCATCGTGTGCTCTCGTAACCACTCTGAAAATTACGAAAATTGAAATCCGGTAATAATACAACATTCCGGACCCAATGGAACTGGTTTCGTCGAATTCCGAGACTGTTTGAAAATTGACTATTTTTAAATATCGATTCGAACAATTAAATTTCAAAACTGATCAAATCAATCCGAAATTGGATTCTGAAGCTTCTGTTATCTTCAGAAATATCAATATATATTTTACAAGCATTTGAAATATTTTTAATCAGCTTAAATTTGAAGATTCAAATTTTTATCCAACTTCCAATCGATTAAATTTTATAATTTAATCGCCAAATTCAAATTTAAATCGGGGATTCAAATTAAATCATCGTTCAAATATTTAAAATTAATTAAATATTCTCAATTTAATTCGTTCAAAATTCCGGGTCGTTACAGACTTCCCTCCTTAAAAGAATTTCGTCCTCGAAATTACAAGTTAGGAAAAAAAATGTCCTTAACTCGTCTACTATTTTTCAACATCCAATAGTTTTATCAAATTTATCAAATTTTCAAATCAAATCTTTCTACTAAAGATTTGTTATCATTTCAATTAACTTTCTAAACCTTTCATAGTTTTCAAACAACATTGTTTTCTTCAAAATTCAAATTCGAGTTTAAATTCAAATTTTAAACTTTCAAAATTTCTCAAAAATTTTCTAACACCCGAAATTTTCGAAAAATTTCGCCAGCGTCTCCTTTGCGCGGCTAATACGGCACGACTACAAAACGTCCCTACAGACTCTCAGATTTCAAAAAGAAAGAGAAAAAGCCAAGCGGCTAGAGAAATAAGTCATCAAATCTCATATTCAAATTTAAATACATACCTTTTTCGAGCAATTTAAATTCATCTTTGAAGATCAAATCCAATTTATAACACCTGTATATCCTACTAGCCATAATATCTAGTTGCATATATTCAAACCATTTCGTACATTCAATTACAAAATTTTCAATATAACTGCTTATATCATCTCTAATTCACTATTGAAGTTATATCCATTATCATTCAATTTTACATTTCAATTCATAATTATTGAATTTAATTCGTTCCAAACCTTATTAATTTGGTCAATATTCAATTAGTTTCACTTACTAATTTTAGTTTAATACTTCACAAATCAAATTCAATTCCAGTTCTATTTACTTACAAATCAAAAATGAATTTTAACATTCAATTTCATTTCCTTGTACTTACAATTGCAAATTTATTTATTCATTCACAAATTCTTTCATTTTCAATTTGAATTCTCATTTCTATCAAATTTCAAATATTTTATAAGTCTTTGACTTATTTACATTTTGATTTATCCAATCGTTTATACATTTGCTTACAATTTCATTCTACTAATGAATTTTAATTTCAATTATCTTTTCTGGAATTCCATTTTCCAATTATAATTTCACTTACAATTTATATTTACAATTTTATTCATATATGAATTCATCTCTTTATATTCTTAATTCACATTAAAAATTCTCATCAATATTTTTATATAGCATTCCAGAGTCTTAACAACATTTTCAAAGCCATTTTTTGAAAACAATTCAATTTACCCTTTTGATTTCCTAAAACAAACCCAAAATTTTTCAAACAACTTCCATTTAAAACAAACTAGCAGCAATTCCTCTTTTGGAAACCCGAAAATGAACATCGATAATGATGCAGTCATCACCGAAGTTATTTTCCAGCGACCGAAAAGAGTTTAGAGCTTTCATTTCTCCAAAATACTTTTCAAAACCTTCGAAATTTATTTTCAAATCAAAAAGAATTTAAACTTTCCAAATCGCAAAATTTTCGAATTCTTTTCAAAACCTTTCCAAAAACTTCTCTGGAATTCCATTCCAAATTACAAATCACATTTATAATTTACATTCTTAAATTTCATTGGTATATGAATTTATCTCTTAACTTTAGAGTTACGATTTGAATTTCTTATTCCATTTCATACAATAATGATAACTTTCAATATTATCACTTTCCAAACAAACAAGCATCCATATACAATGATAATTCATAGAAAATCATTTCTTTTATATACAAAAATAATTTTGGGCAAAATTATTTCATTCACCCTATTTAAAAACAATACTGTGCCGAATTGTTCTATTCGAGTGTTTAGAGATTCCTATCGATAGAGTTGTCCAGACCATACCGACCAGAATCCATATACCACTCAATAAACCAATCATCACAATACAAAACAATTTTATATTCAATAACAAATACGCGCTCATATTTATTATTACACTCAACTCATTCTAGAGTACTGCTGACTCTATCTCTAATGAGTAACACCCAACAGAGCAGGGTTGTCGCTTAACCATATGCTCTGATACCAAATGTAACATCCCAAAAATTTTCGACTTTCGAAAATTCAACATCGATACTCACTTTATCGACTGCTGAGCCATCGAATGCCGGAAACCCGAAAAGTTGTGGTTTTAAGAAAGAAGAAGAAGGTAGAAGAAGAAGATAGAAGAAAAAGAAAGAAGAACAACCACAGAACAAGAGCAGAAACAGAAACAGAAAACAATATCAGAATCTCACATATCGCAGCGGAACAATATATAATAGATAAATGAATAATCTTTAAAACAAAGAACTATATCATTTTATACATACATCAATCATCAGAGTCAATACACAACAATGGACAGTTATATAACTTGTCCTCATACAGAATACACAGCGGAATAAATACTATCAGTTACAAATACTACGTCTCGTCATCCAGCTTATCTCCAAAGCTCCAGAATATCCTGATAATATAACTCTAGACTGCCCGTGTGGAAAATTTGTGGGCACCCAGAGTTTAGAAGGGAAACAATAAACTCCGAGTCAGTCATGGAGACTGGTGTGAGATCGTAAAACAGTTATATCTTTAAAAACAACAAGGGAATATTTTTTTAAAGTAAATTCGCAATGCTTTTGGAAAATGAAACTACCATAAGACCTCCCGCCACACACACAATGCAAACGCAGAATTGGGGAAGATTTCTTCTTATGATAGTCAAAGATGCTTACTACGCAAAATCAAATTCTTTTTGATATTATTATTAGTGCATAGTGTAGAAAACATTTCGAAAGTAGAATATAAATCTTAGCCTGCATAGGTACCATTATAGTATGCTTGCTATAGCTGCCATATTAGATGGCAGGTTCTACAACTAAAACCGTACAAGTCACGTATTGTTTCTTTGGATTTCCAACAAATGGTCAGGCTAAGGAACTTCCTATCCACGATGGGTACGTCCCTGGAATAGACGACCCGAGAACCTAACCGGATCTCTGCCAACACAAGGCCGGGTTACCTCTGCAAAAATAGGTAACTACTGACACGCGTATGCCATCCCCCGATCGTCACCGATCTTCCCGAGGATCCCCGATTCGCAACAAACCACATAGATAATAATAATGCAGTAACCACAGAGGTTAAGTATCTGGGCTCCATACCATGATACCACCTTTATCCAGAAGGAATGACATACACTAAGGGGCGCTACTCCCTAGAACCTTGCCGCATTCTTCCTGTTTCGACCATTTCCGGGGTGTGAGGCTCGACGAAGTCTCGTCCACAAAGCTACGCTTTCTCAAAATGCCCTGCTTCGGGTCAAACAAAAATGATCAACCTATGATCACAAAGATATAAGATCAAACAAATGATCATATCACAAATGATCAAACAATGATCATTTCACAGCAACACTCAGTATGCCACGTTACCA
Source organism: Allium fistulosum (assembly GCA_030737815.1). Taxonomy (NCBI): domain Eukaryota; kingdom Viridiplantae; phylum Streptophyta; class Magnoliopsida; order Asparagales; family Amaryllidaceae; genus Allium; species Allium fistulosum. Next base: position 529,238,362 of record CM060908.1, on the reverse strand, counting down.
AATTGGGATATATCGCTGATAAATTTCAACTACATAACCTCTGAGCTCGTACGTCTCAGAGAAGGGTGTTAAGCTAAAAGAATAAATTCTCCGCCACCAACAGAAATGTATTTGAAAGAAATCAGCTTTATATCTCAAATTGTAACGTCAGACACACAATCCATACAAGTCTGTTCCGGGATCGAACAGAACCGAAGGCACTTCTCACGAAGCCCTTGCAATTCCGGATAAATTTCTAATCACGTCCGGACTTCCCGTCACTAAGGGTGATAAAACCTCTAAATCGAAGATCAGTCGATGTAGAGTAACTCGACGGTAATCCTTCCGTTTTCAAAAATATCCGGTCTTCAACACCGGTCTTCAAATGCAATTCATAACGACGTATCACATATTCGGAATGGGTTATACGACCCCATGGTCCTTTCCCGGCTAACCCGAATAGTGAGCGTTTATTTAAAAATAAGTGTGGCATTCAAATTCATCCAATACACAACAAATACCATTCAAGGTAATTATTGATAGTCGGTTATTTAACTATCAATAAAGATGCGCAACATCATCAGATTCCAAATAATTTTCCAAATTATTTCATCTTTAAAAATATCTTTACTAGATATAAAATTTCCACACTTAACCGTTTGAAAACAATTTCAAATCAATTCCCACATTTCTTTTTATCCTTGAAGATAAAATCTCAAAACAGTTCATTTCATATTGGAAAAGCATTTCCACACTTATTTAAAAATAAGTGTTTCACAAATCATTTATTTTCAACGTTTGAAAATATTCGATATACTTAAATCAAATTAAGTATATATTCATTCTTTTAAGGAAAACATTCTCTTAAGCACATTTATTTGAGTCAAAACGAATGTTGCATAAAACATCGTTACGACGACTCGAAATCACTAGTATAGGGATTCGGAATTAAGATAGATATATAAATCCCAATACCATACAAAAATATTTCCTTTCGGAAACCATTTACTATAACAATAGTGTTATAGTCCATCATTTCCTTAATTTTCTCGAAAACGTCTATTTCAACAATAAAAGTTGAAATCTATGTATTCGATACTTATCACGTTTTAAAACATCTTTTAAAACAATTACTTTATTTCTGTAATATCGCTCTCCCAAAACAAGTTCATTTTACTTAACAATATATTCACTGTCCAAAATCGTGAATATACTTCACTAACCACATTTCAATATTTTCTACACTTTTATCTCAAGAATTATTCACTATCCAAAATCGTGGATAAAATTCCCTTAATCACTTTCTATATTCAATTTATCAAATTTGATTTATTTTCGAATTCATAAAACAACGATTATAAATTCATCTTCATAATTCATAACAACTTTGATTTAATAAATCTCTTTTATTAACAAATTCGATCAATATTCCATTTAAAGGCAAAAATCCAATTTATAAGTTAATTACTTATAAATCCTATATTCTACAACTTCATTCATTTTTTACTTCACAATGTAAATCTATTAATTTCATTCACTTATGAAATTCATTTATACTTCTTTTTAACACTTATAAAATTAGTTTTATATGTCCAATATTTTGATTTATAAAATATCAATTTTATAAATCTTTCTATACCAATCGTTTATAGTTATTCAAGAATCCCAACTTAACCCATTTTATAAATAAATCGACTTTTATTTCAAAAACGACACTTCGGTTATATTTCACTAAAAATTATAACTTTTATAACTTTAAAATTTTACGTTTATAAATCGATTCAAAAATTCCATAAAACGTATATTTTCAAAAATCACTTTAAAAATCCTTTTTAAAGTAAAAGTCGTTATTTTTAAACTTCAAAATTTGAATCCAATGATGCAACGCATCAATTAGTCCATCACACATCAAACATCATATATCATCATATGAGAACAGAATATATATCAATATCTGTACATAAATAAATACAGTTGAGGAATCCAGTTGGATCCCTCCAACCTGTTTCCCTGCATCCAAAGACGTTAGCACAATACCAATTCCGCTCCAGTACGGAATTATCGCGGTATATGGGTTTTATAAAAATCCGCTTACTAACGGCGCAATAGGGTCTCATCCGCTATACGAGGCGGGAAATCATCAATCCAATATATACATATGCCAATATGTATATATTGCTATATATAATAGATATATCCTACTATATCTAATACCACATCCAATAGCAATCAATATCAGTCAATCAATAACTGTCATACCAAATATATTTTGAGTGAGAAAGTAATCTCACCTTTGCTCTTTATTTGCAATCCAATTCCGTTTTGATCATTTCTTTTGTTTTCTCCAATTTTAACCTGGTATAAACAATTTTATAATTGATAAATATTCGAATTAATTGACAATGGATTACTATCTTTTAATTTATTTAAACTAATAAATTAAATTTTATCGAATGATTTATTTTAAACAAATTTTCTATCAACTATTTAAATTGATCAAACAATTTATTACTACTTCCTTTTATCTTTATCTTTTTATTTAAAACACATTTCCATATGAAAATAGTTTATATAGATTCCAAATATCTATAAAAATATGTATTTTCCTATTTAAAAATTTCTATATTTCAAAGTTTATCTATAAATATACCACTTTGAATTTATAACAAAAATACATTTTACTGTAAATTTTTCTGTTTCAAAATATGTGTGCACTTATAAAATAACCTATATAGGTTTCAAAATCTAATCTTTATATACATTACTGCCATATATTTTTCTTTCTTTCAACTGTGATGAACATTTGATAGCTGGAATAATGCACGAAATCAGGTTACCTATTCGAACGAGAGGACCCAAGAGCATCGAGCCCCACGCGACCCTCTTCTTCGTCAATGTCGTTCCCACCACCGAACGCGACCCCTGCCTCCTCGCGAACTCGATCGCCTGTTGCCGTTGCCACAGTATCCACTCCTCTGAGCATTCTCGAAACCACGCCTCGTCTCCCCTTGTTTGCCTTCGTCGTCGCACCACCGCGACATCGCCGTTCTACCGAGCATCCAGTTCCTCTCGCGAGCACGCGCGACTCATTTCCAGATCATTGCCGCCTTCGACGACGCGGTCACGATCCCCTTCAACATCGCGATGAACTCAAATCGACCATGCGAGCACCACTAACTCCGGTTGCTGCCTCCATCGCGTTTGCCCACTTCTTCGTTCAACGCAATGAGCCTCTCCCAGATTCGCAAATCCCAGCATCTATTCGAACTCGCGACGTGTTGCCGCCAATCGATTTGATCGAGTTCGAGTAATTAGGGGAAACGATATATTTTTTTTTTATATACGGCCATTGATTTTTGAATTCAAAGAGAAAGAGGAATGAAAAGAATGAAAGTGATTTTTGATTTCACACGGCTATTTGCTTTTGAGCCCAGATTCCATCTCGCGACCATTTCTTTGTTTTGAACTGAAATTCAACTTTTTGGTTTTGAACAGATGAAGGAAGAAAGTATTAAAAATTGATTGAGGCATGCTTTACACGATCGTCTCCCCGTGATTAACGACATGATTTATGGAAGAGAACGTGTTTTGATTTTGACCATTAATTTTAAATTTTAAATCTCGATAAAAACTTTAATGCGTTTTCCCATCGTGTGCTCTCGTAACCACTCTGAAAATTACGAAAATTGAAATCCGGTAATAATACAACATTCCGGACCCAATGGAACTGGTTTCGTCGAATTCCGAGACTGTTTGAAAATTGACTATTTTTAAATATCGATTCGAACAATTAAATTTCAAAACTGATCAAATCAATCCGAAATTGGATTCTGAAGCTTCTGTTATCTTCAGAAATATCAATATATATTTTACAAGCATTTGAAATATTTTTAATCAGCTTAAATTTGAAGATTCAAATTTTTATCCAACTTCCAATCGATTAAATTTTATAATTTAATCGCCAAATTCAAATTTAAATCGGGGATTCAAATTAAATCATCGTTCAAATATTTAAAATTAATTAAATATTCTCAATTTAATTCGTTCAAAATTCCGGGTCGTTACAGACTTCCCTCCTTAAAAGAATTTCGTCCTCGAAATTACAAGTTAGGAAAAAAAATGTCCTTAACTCGTCTACTATTTTTCAACATCCAATAGTTTTATCAAATTTATCAAATTTTCAAATCAAATCTTTCTACTAAAGATTTGTTATCATTTCAATTAACTTTCTAAACCTTTCATAGTTTTCAAACAACATTGTTTTCTTCAAAATTCAAATTCGAGTTTAAATTCAAATTTTAAACTTTCAAAATTTCTCAAAAATTTTCTAACACCCGAAATTTTCGAAAAATTTCGCCAGCGTCTCCTTTGCGCGGCTAATACGGCACGACTACAAAACGTCCCTACAGACTCTCAGATTTCAAAAAGAAAGAGAAAAAGCCAAGCGGCTAGAGAAATAAGTCATCAAATCTCATATTCAAATTTAAATACATACCTTTTTCGAGCAATTTAAATTCATCTTTGAAGATCAAATCCAATTTATAACACCTGTATATCCTACTAGCCATAATATCTAGTTGCATATATTCAAACCATTTCGTACATTCAATTACAAAATTTTCAATATAACTGCTTATATCATCTCTAATTCACTATTGAAGTTATATCCATTATCATTCAATTTTACATTTCAATTCATAATTATTGAATTTAATTCGTTCCAAACCTTATTAATTTGGTCAATATTCAATTAGTTTCACTTACTAATTTTAGTTTAATACTTCACAAATCAAATTCAATTCCAGTTCTATTTACTTACAAATCAAAAATGAATTTTAACATTCAATTTCATTTCCTTGTACTTACAATTGCAAATTTATTTATTCATTCACAAATTCTTTCATTTTCAATTTGAATTCTCATTTCTATCAAATTTCAAATATTTTATAAGTCTTTGACTTATTTACATTTTGATTTATCCAATCGTTTATACATTTGCTTACAATTTCATTCTACTAATGAATTTTAATTTCAATTATCTTTTCTGGAATTCCATTTTCCAATTATAATTTCACTTACAATTTATATTTACAATTTTATTCATATATGAATTCATCTCTTTATATTCTTAATTCACATTAAAAATTCTCATCAATATTTTTATATAGCATTCCAGAGTCTTAATGTAACGACCCGATCCGTACCCCTTGAATAGACACTAATCTCCATCTATTTACTCAAGGTGAACGAAAAACCGAACCATTAGGGTTTTAAAAGAAGAGGTAGAAGAAGAAGATAAAAGAAAAGAGAAAGAAGAAACAAAAGAACAACATCAGAAACAGAAACAATATCAGAATCTCACATATCGCAGCGGAACAATATATAATAGATAATCACTAGTCTTTTAAAACAAAGAACTATATCAGTTTATACATACATCAATCATCAGAGTCAATATACAACAATGGACAGTTATATAACTTGTCCTCATACAGAATACACAGCGGAATAAATATATCAGATACAAATACTACGTCTCGCCATCCAGCTTGCTTCCAAAGCTCCAGAATATCCAGAATATCCTGATAATATAACTCTAGGCTGCCCGTGTGGAAATTGGTGGGCACCCAGAGTTTAGAAGGGAACAATAAACTCCGAGTCAGTCATGGTGACTGGTGTGAGATCGTAAAATAGTTATTTTTCACAAAGAAAATAAAACAAATTCGCAATGCTTTTGGAAAATGAAACTACCATAAGACCTCCCACCACACACACAATGCAAACGCAGGATTGGAGGAGATTTTTTCTTATGATAGTCAAAGATGCTTACTACGCAAAATCAAATCATTTTTGATATTATTATTAGTGCATAGTGTAGAAAACATTTCGAAAGTATAATATTAATCTTAGCCAACATACGACCAGTATCGTATGCCTACTATAGCTACTATGTTCAATAGCAGGTTACCGCCACATTCCATAGCAGGTAATACAACTAAAACCGTACAGGGTTCGTATTGTTTCTTTGGATTTTCCAACAAATGGTCAGGCTAAGGAACTTCCTTTCCTCCTGCCGATTGGGATCGCCTCTGGCTGGACGTCCCGAGAGACAAACTGCTCTCTGCCAAACAAGGCCGGGTTACCCCTGTAACAGGTAACTCACGAATATGTCATCACCCGGTCCTTTGGGACCTTTATCCGAGCGCTCGATATCCAACATCACACATCATAAAGAAAGTGTATCCACATGAGTAAGTATCTGGGCTCCATACCATGATACCACCCCTTTCCAGAAGGAAATGACATACCCTAAAGGGCGCGACCCTCATAACCTTGCCGCAACATTCCTGTTTCGACCATTTCCGGGGTGTTGAGGCTCGACGAAGTCTCGTCCACAAAGCTACGCTTTCTCAAAAAGCCACGCTTTGGGTCAACAGATGATCAACCTATGATCACAAAGATAAATGATCAAACAAATGATCATATCACAAATGATCAAACACTGATCATCACACAGCAACACTCAGCATGCCACATTACCAAATTGGGATATATCGCTGATGAATTTCAACTACATAACCTCTGAGCTCGTACGTCTCAGAGAAGGGTGTTAAGCTAAGAGAATAAATTCTCCGCCACCAACAGATATGTATTTGAAAGAAATCGGCTTTATATCTCAAAGTGTAATGTCAGACATACAATCCATACAAGTCTGTTCCGGGATCGAACAGAACCGAAGGCACTTCTCACGAAGCCCTTGCATATCCGGATAATTTTCAATCACGTCGGGACTTCCCGTCACTAAGGGTGATAAAACCTCTAAACCGGAGATCAGCCGATGTAGAGTAACTCGACGGTAATCCTTCCGTTTTCAAAAAATATCCGGTTTTCAACACCGGTCTTCGAATGCGATTCATAACGACGTATCACATATTCGGAATGGGTTATACGACCCCATGGTCCTTTCCCGGTTAACCCGAATAGTGAGCGATTATTCAAAAATAAGTGTGGCATTCAAATTCATCCAATTCACAACAAATACCTATCTAAAGGTAATTATTGATAGTCGGTTATTTAACTATCAATAAAGATGCGCAACATCATCAGATTCCAAATAATTTTCCCCAAATTATTTTATCTTCCAAAATATCTTTACTAGATATAAAATTTCCACACTTAACCATTTGAAAACAATTTCAAATCAATTTTCACATTTCATTTTATCTTTGAAGATAAAATCTCAAAACAGTTCATTTCATATTGGAAAAGCATTTCCATACTTATTTAAAAATAAGTATTTCACAAATCATTTATTTTCAACATTTGAAAATATTCGATATACTTAAATCAAAATTAAGTATATATTCATTCTTTAAGGAAATCATTCTCTTTAAACACATTTATTTGAGTCAAAACGAATGTTACGTAAAACATCGTTACGACGACTCAAAATCACTAGTATAGGGATTCGGAATTTAGATAGATATATGAATCCCAATACCGTACAAAAATATTTCCTTTCGGAAACCATTTACTATAACAACAGTGTTATAGTCCACCATTTCCTTATTTCTCGAAAACGTCTATTTCAACAATAAATGTTGAAATCTATGTATTCGATACTTATCACGTTTTAAAACATCTTTTAAACAATTAACTTCATTTTACAATATCGCTTTTCCAAAACAAGTTCATTTTTCTTAACAATATATTCACTATCCAAAATCGTGAATATACTTTACTATTTACATTTCACTATTTTCTACACGTTTTATTTCGATAATAATTCGCTATCCAAAATCGCGAATATATCTCCTTTGATAATCTTCTATATTTAATTTATCAAATTCAATCGATTGGTTTCCGAATTTATAAAACAACGTTTATAAATTCCATTTTCTATTTTCTATAACAACTCCGGTTTAAAAATCTCATTTTATTAACTTCAAAAATTCACTTATAAGAATAAGTGATTTCGGATTTATAAAACAACGTTTATAAATCACATTTGTACTTTATAACGATTTCAACTTACAAAATCATTTCATTTTGCAATTTCTATTTATATCCTATCTAAGTGCAAAAGTCAAATTTATAAGTAAATTTCTTATAAATCTTTTATTCTACAATATCTATTTACTTTATAACTTCACGTTATAAATCTATTAATTTCATTCACTTATGAAATCCATTTATACTTCTTTCTAACACTTATAAAAATTCGTTTTATAAGTCCAATATTTTGATTTACAAAAATATCAATTTTTATAAATCTTTCTATACAAATCGTTTATAGTTATTCAAAAATCCCAACTTAAACCATTTTATAAATAAATCGACTTTTATTTCAAAAACGACACTTCGGTTATATTTCACTAAAAATTATAACTTTTATAACTTTAAAATTTTACGTTTATAAATTGATTCAAAAATTCCATAAAACGTATATTTTCAAAAATCACTTTAAAAATCCTTTTAAATTAAAAGTCGTCATTTTTTTAAAGTTCAAAACTGAATCCGATGATGCAACAGCACCAATCAGTCCATCACAACAGTCAAATATCATATATCATCATATGATAACAGAATATATCAAAATATCTGTAAATAATCAATACGGTGAGGAATCCAGTCGGATCCCTCCAACCTGTTTCCCTGCATCCACAGATGTTAGCACAATACCAATTCCGCTCCAGTACGGAATTATCGCGGTATATAGGTTTTTTTATAAATCCGCTTACTAACGGCGCAATAGGGTCTCATCCGCTATACGAGGCGGGAAATCAATCAATCCAATATATACATATGCCAATATGTATATATTGCTATATATATAGATATATCCTAAAATATCTAATATCAACAATTCAAACAGTCAATCATCAATCAATAACTGTAAAAATTCCACATTCAATTTGAGTGAGAAGATCTCACCGTGATTTTAATTCTGATTCCAGCGTTTATTTCGAATAAAATTAAACACGCGTTTAATTTTACCCGAAATTCCAACTAGCTCCAAATGGCTCCAATTCAGTTGCATCGCGAAGTACACGTCGAGACGATTCCAACGCAACTGATTTCGTAATTTTCTGACAATATATAACAAAGTTACGACATTACAAACTTTATACGAATTTAAATATAAACTATTTACAATTTCTTTTTATAATTTTTTAACCTAACAAAATCGTGGCCGTTCGTTTTAATTTGTGAAAATCTCGGCTGCCAGCTTCATCTTCTCCCACGCGCGTATTCACGTACGTGAACCCATCGTGGCCGCCTCAAACCCTAGAACACGCGACCCCCTACGAGCCACCAGACCCCATCTTATCACCACCGTACGAAGCGCCTTGCCTCCATCTATCATTGTGCCAAAAATCGCCCAGCTCGGTGGTCCCATGCCTGCGAACGACGTGCACAAATGTGCCACCTTCAACTGAGCTTTGCCGCCCCATCGTTACATAAAAATCCATCATCACCGTTGAGCTCGAAGCTCTCGACGAGCTTGTCGTTTTCTCAGTTGAAGACTTCGTCTGAAAGTTGACGGATTGAGAGAGATTTGAGGGAAAAGGAACGAAATTCTCAGCCATTGAAATGAAACTGGCGGCCAGGGCTTTGAGATGAAACCCTAGTCTTTAATTTGCAAATGAAGAAATAGAAGTCCTTTTATAGAAAATTTCACGATTCACTATTCATCGATTTTTTTCGAACTCCGATTCGAGCGTGCCGGCTGACGTTCGTAAGGTTTACCCCACGTTTCGAACGCAATGGAATAGGTTTCGGAGGCTAATTCGATCGTCTGTGCGAGATATGAAATTAAACGATCAATTTAAATTAAACCGATTTAAATCGATTTCGAGGCGTTTTAATTTGTACCGGACAAATGGTAAATCCAAAAATTATGAAATTTGAAACCATGCAATAATATCACATTATGGATCCGATGAAACTGGTTTCGTCGAAATCCAAGACTTTTTGAAAAATGACTATTTTAACTCGACGATTTAAAATTAAAACGATATCGATGCGTTTCGAGCTGCCACGGTCAAACGACAACTCCGATTGCTACGAAAATTGAAATCCGATAATAACTAACCATTACGGATCCAATGGAACTGGTCTCGTTCAATTCTGAGACTGTCCGAAAATTGGCTATTTTTACAGTCGATAATTAAATATTAAAATATTCAATTTTCACAATTTAACTCCAAATTCAATTTTAAGAGTTCTAAAATATTTCTATAACCTCAGTATGATTAAACAAAATTTCCCAAATCATTTTCAATCATTTTAAACTCGATTTTCAATTACCTCTGGAATTTCAATTATTAATTTATCGATTTAATTATCAAATTAAATCCAATATTCGAATAATAGATTATTCGACTTCTTAAATTCATTTATTAGTATTTAAAATCAATTAAATATTCGAATTTTAATTATCTAAAATTCTGGGTCGTTACAGACTTCCCCCCTTAAAAGAATTTCGTCCTCGAAATTACAAGTTAGGAAGAAAATGGTCCTTAACTCGTCTACTATCTTTCAACATCTAATAGTTTTATCGATTTATCAAAACAAATCTTTCTACTAAAGATTCGCTATTAATTCAACTAAATTTCTAAACCTTTCATAGTTTTCAAACATCATTGTTTAACTTCTCAATTCAAATTCGAGTTTAAATTCAAATTTTAAACTTTCAAAATTTTCTCAAACATTTTCTAACGCCCTGAATTTCCGAAAAATTTCGCCAGCGTCTCCTTTGCGCGGTTAACATGGCACGACTACAAAACGTCCCTACGGACTCTCAGATTTCAAAAAGAAAAAAAGAAAAAGCCAAGCGGCTAGACAAGAAATCATCAAATTTCATATTCAAATTTAAATACTTACCTTTTTGTCGAGCAATTCAAATTTATCTTCGAAATTAAATCCAATTCCTTTTATAACCTGTATATCCTACTAGCCATAATATCTAGTTACATATATTCAAACCATTTTGCAAATTCTATTACAAAATTTCAATATAAACTGCTTATACATTCAATTTTACATTTCACATTCATTTGAATTCAATTCACAATTCCAATCTAATTTGGATTCAGTTTAACTTCTGAATATTGAATTTCGTCGATTAACTTTCATTTACAACTGCTTATTTTAGATTAGTTTCAATTACTAATTCATTTCAAATTGTAATTCACTTATTCAATTTTGTTTTCAACATTCAGTTTCAATTCCAGTTTTATTCTTTCGTTCATTCCCAAAATTTATTTTCAATTTGCCATTTTGGTTTATAACCACTCATATTAAACTGGATTTCCAATAGCATATGAATTTTAATTCATCTTTCAATTTACATTATTCAATTCAATTCATTTGCTTACGAATTCGAAATGAATTTCAACTTTCAATTTCATTTAATTGATTCACTTGTACTTACATTCATTTAACTTCATCCTTTAAGTTAAATTTATTCTATCAACCTTTCAAATTGTATAAGTTATCAACTTGATAATATTTCATAAATACGGTATTCCAGAGTCTTACCAATATTTAAAAATCATTTTGAAAACAAATCAAATTATTCTTTGAATTTTCTAAAACAAAACCCAAATTTCAAAACAACCTCCATTTAAAACCATTTGGCAGCAATTTCCCTTTTGGAAACTCGAAAATGAACACCGGTGATGTCGCGATCATCATCGGAATTATTTTCTAGCGACCGAAAAGAGTTTAGAGCTTTTCATTTCTCCAAAATACTTTTCAAAACCTTTGAAATTCATTTTCAAATCAAAAAGATTTAAACTTTTCAAATCTCCAAAATTCTCAAATTCTTTTCAAAACATTTCCAAAACTTCTCTGGAATCCCGTTTTAAAGTACAATTCACATTTATAATTTACATTCTTTAATTCCATTTGTATATGGATTTTATTTCTTAACTTTGGAGTTACCATTTCAATTTCTTATTCAATTTCAATGATAATGATTTACCATTACTACTTCCTAACATCCATGCAACCATATACTGTAGTATTTTATAGAAAACATTTCTTTTCTATACAAAAATAGTTTTGGGTAAAATTATCTCATTTACCCTATTTAAAACAATATTGTGCCGAATTGTTCTATATAAGTGTTTAGAGATCCCTATCGATAGAGTTGTACGGACAATACCGACCAGAATCCATATACCACTCAACAAACCAATCATCACAATATAAAACAATTTTATATTCACTAACAAATACGCACTCGTATCTATTATTACACTCAACTCATTCTAGAGTACTACTGACTCTATCTCTAATGAGTAACACCCAACAGAGCAGGGTTGTCGCTTAACCATATGCTCTGATACCAAATGTAACGACCCGATCCGTACCCCTTGAATAGACACTAATCTCCATCTATTTACTCAAGGTGAACGAAAAACCGAACCATTAGGGTTTTAAAAGAAGAGGTAGAAGAAGAAGATAAAAGAAAAGAGAAAGAAGAAACAAAAGAACAACATCAGAAACAGAAACAATATCAGAATCTCACATATCGCAGCGGAACAATATATAATAGATAATCACTAGTCTTTTAAAACAAAGAACTATATCAGTTTATACATACATCAATCATCAGAGTCAATATACAACAATGGACAGTTATATAACTTGTCCTCATACAGAATACACAGCGGAATAAATATATCAGATACAAATACTACGTCTCGCCATCCAGCTTGCTTCCAAAGCTCCAGAATATCCAGAATATCCTGATAATATAACTCTAGGCTGCCCGTGTGGAAATTGGTGGGCACCCAGAGTTTAGAAGGGAACAATAAACTCCGAGTCAGTCATGGTGACTGGTGTGAGATCGTAAAATAGTTATTTTTCACAAAGAAAATAAAACAAATTCGCAATGCTTTTGGAAAATGAAACTACCATAAGACCTCCCACCACACACACAATGCAAACGCAGGATTGGAGGAGATTTTTTCTTATGATAGTCAAAGATGCTTACTACGCAAAATCAAATCATTTTTGATATTATTATTAGTGCATAGTGTAGAAAACATTTCGAAAGTATAATATTAATCTTAGCCAACATACGACCAGTATCGTATGCCTACTATAGCTACTATGTTCAATAGCAGGTTACCGCCACATTCCATAGCAGGTAATACAACTAAAACCGTACAGGGTTCGTATTGTTTCTTTGGATTTTCCAACAAATGGTCAGGCTAAGGAACTTCCTTTCCTCCTGCCGATTGGGATCGCCTCTGGCTGGACGTCCCGAGAGACAAACTGCTCTCTGCCAAACAAGGCCGGGTTACCCCTGTAACAGGTAACTCACGAATATGTCATCACCCGGTCCTTTGGGACCTTTATCCGAGCGCTCGATATCCAACATCACACATCATAAAGAAAGTGTATCCACATGAGTAAGTATCTGGGCTCCATACCATGATACCACCCCTTTCCAAAAGGAAATGACATACCCTAAAGGGCGCGACCCTCATAACCTTGCCGCAACATTCCTGTTTCGACCATTTCCGGGGTGTTGAGGCTCGACGAAGTCTCGTCCACAAAGCTACGCTTTCTCAAAAAGCCACGCTTTGGGTCAACAGATGATCAACCTATGATCACAAAGATAAATGATCAAACAAATGATCATATCACAAATGATCAAACACTGATCATCACACAGCAACACTCAGCATGCCACATTACCAAATTGGGATATATCGCTGATGAATTTCAACTACATAACCTCTGAGCTCGTACGTCTCAGAGAAGGGTGTTAAGCTAAGAGAATAAATTCTCCGCCACCAACAGATATGTATTTGAAAGAAATCGGCTTTATATCTCAAAGTGTAATGTCAGACATACAATCCATACAAGTCTGTTCCGGGATCGAACAGAACCGAAGGCACTTCTCACGAAGCCCTTGCATATCCGGATAATTTTCAATCACGTCGGGACTTCCCGTCACTAAGGGTGATAAAACCTCTAAACCGGAGATCAGCCGATGTAGAGTAACTCGACGGTAATCCTTCCGTTTTCAAAAAATATCCGGTTTTCAACACCGGTCTTCGAATGCGATTCATAACGACGTATCACATATTCGGAATGGGTTATACGACCCCATGGTCCTTTCCCGGTTAACCCGAATAGTGAGCGATTATTCAAAAATAAGTGTGGCATTCAAATTCATCCAATTCACAACAAATACCTATCTAAAGGTAATTATTGATAGTCGGTTATTTAACTATCAATAAAGATGCGCAACATCATCAGATTCCAAATAATTTTCCCCAAATTATTTTATCTTCCAAAATATCTTTACTAGATATAAAATTTCCACACTTAACCATTTGAAAACAATTTCAAATCAATTTTCACATTTCATTTTATCTTTGAAGATAAAATCTCAAAACAGTTCATTTCATATTGGAAAAGCATTTCCATACTTATTTAAAAATAAGTATTTCACAAATCATTTATTTTCAACATTTGAAAATATTCGATATACTTAAATCAAAATTAAGTATATATTCATTCTTTAAGGAAATCATTCTCTTTAAACACATTTATTTGAGTCAAAACGAATGTTACGTAAAACATCGTTACGACGACTCAAAATCACTAGTATAGGGATTCGGAATTTAGATAGATATATGAATCCCAATACCGTACAAAAATATTTCCTTTCGGAAACCATTTACTATAACAACAGTGTTATAGTCCACCATTTCCTTATTTCTCGAAAACGTCTATTTCAACAATAAATGTTGAAATCTATGTATTCGATACTTATCACGTTTTAAAACATCTTTTAAACAATTAACTTCATTTTACAATATCGCTTTTCCAAAACAAGTTCATTTTTCTTAACAATATATTCACTATCCAAAATCGTGAATATACTTTACTATTTACATTTCACTATTTTCTACACGTTTTATTTCGATAATAATTCGCTATCCAAAATCGCGAATATATCTCCTTTGATAATCTTCTATATTTAATTTATCAAATTCAATCGATTGGTTTCCGAATTTATAAAACAACGTTTATAAATTCCATTTTCTATTTTCTATAACAACTCCGGTTTAAAAATCTCATTTTATTAACTTCAAAAATTCACTTATAAGAATAAGTGATTTCGGATTTATAAAACAACGTTTATAAATCACATTTGTACTTTATAACGATTTCAACTTACAAAATCATTTCATTTTGCAATTTCTATTTATATCCTATCTAAGTGCAAAAGTCAAATTTATAAGTAAATTTCTTATAAATCTTTTATTCTACAATATCTATTTACTTTATAACTTCACGTTATAAATCTATTAATTTCATTCACTTATGAAATCCATTTATACTTCTTTCTAACACTTATAAAAATTCGTTTTATAAGTCCAATATTTTGATTTACAAAAATATCAATTTTTATAAATCTTTCTATACAAATCGTTTATAGTTATTCAAAAATCCCAACTTAAACCATTTTATAAATAAATCGACTTTTATTTCAAAAACGACACTTCGGTTATATTTCACTAAAAATTATAACTTTTATAACTTTAAAATTTTACGTTTATAAATTGATTCAAAAATTCCATAAAACGTATATTTTCAAAAATCACTTTAAAAATCCTTTTAAATTAAAAGTCGTCATTTTTTTAAAGTTCAAAACTGAATCCGATGATGCAACAGCACCAATCAGTCCATCACAACAGTCAAATATCATATATCATCATATGATAACAGAATATATCAAAATATCTGTAAATAATCAATACGGTGAGGAATCCAGTCGGATCCCTCCAACCTGTTTCCCTGCATCCACAGATGTTAGCACAATACCAATTCCGCTCCAGTACGGAATTATCGCGGTATATAGGTTTTTTATAAATCCGCTTACTAACGGCGCAATAGGGTCTCATCCGCTATACGAGGCGGGAAATCAATCAATCCAATATATACATATGCCAATATGTATATATTGCTATATATATAGATATATCCTAAAATATCTAATATCAACAATTCAAACAGTCAATCATCAATCAATAACTGTAAAAATTCCACATTCAATTTGAGTGAGAAGATCTCACCGTGATTTTAATTCTGATTCCAGCGTTTATTTCGAATAAAATTAAACACGCGTTTAATTTTACCCGAAATTCCAACTAGCTCCAAATGGCTCCAATTCAGTTGCATCGCGAAGTACACGTCGAGACGATTCCAACGCAACTGATTTCGTAATTTTCTGACAATATATGACAAAGTTACGACATTACAAACTTTATACGAATTTAAATATAAACTATTTACAATTTCTTTTTATAATTTTTTAACCTAACAAAATCGTGGCCGTTCGTTTTGATTTGTGAAAATCTCGGCTGCCAGCTTCATCTTCTCCCACGCGCGTATTCACGTACGTGAACCCATCGTGGCCGCCTCAAACCCTAGAACACGCGACCCCCTACGAGCCACCAGACCCCATCTTATCACCACCGTACGAAGCGCCTTGCCTCCATCTATCATTGTGCCAAAAATCGCCCAGCTCGGTGGTCCCATGCCTGCGAACGACGTGCACAAATGTGCCACCTTCAACTGAGCTTTGCCGCCCCATCGTTACATAAAAATCCATCATCACCGTTGAGCTCGAAGCTCTCGACGAGCTTGTCGTTTTCTCAGTTGAAGACTTCGTCTGAAAGTTAACGGATTGAGAGAGATTTGAGGGAAAAGGAACGAAATTCTCAGCCATTGAAATGAAACTGGCGGCCAGGGCTTTGAGATGAAACCCTAGTCTTTAATTTGCAAATGAAGAAATAGAAGTCCTTTTATAGAAAATTTCATGATTTACTATTCATCGATTTTTTTCGAACTCCGATTCGAGCGTGCCGGCTGACGTTCGTAAGGTTTACCCCACGTTCCGAACGCAATGGAATAGGTTTCGGAGGCTAATTCGATCGTCTGTGCGAGATATGAAATTAAACGATCAATTTAAATTAAACCGATTTAAATCGATTTCGAGGCGTTTTAATTTGTACCGGACAAATGGTAAATCCAAAAATTATGAAATTTGAAACCATGCAATAATATCACATTATGGATCCGATGAAACTGGTTTCGTCGAAATCCAAGACTTTTTGAAAAATGACTATTTTAACTCGACGATTTAAAATTAAAACGATATCGATGCGTTTCGAGCTGCCACGGTCAAACGACAACTCCGATTGCTACGAAAATTGAAATCCGATAATAACTAACCATTACGGATCCAATGGAACTGGTCTCGTTCAATTCTGAGACTGTCCGAAAATTGGCTATTTTTACAGTCGATAATTAAATATTAAAATATTCAATTTTCACAATTTAACTCCAAATTCAATTTTAAGAGTTCTAAAATATTTCTATAACCTCAGTATGATTAAACAAAATTTCCCAAATCATTTTCAATCATTTTAAACTCGATTTTCAATTACCTCTGGAATTTCAATTATTAATTTATCGATTTAATTATCAAATTAAATCCAATATTCGAATAATAGATTATTCGACTTCTTAAATTCATTTATTAGTATTTAAAATCAATTAAATATTCGAATTTTAATTATCTAAAATTCTGGGTCGTTACACTTAACAACATTTTCAAAGCCATTTTTTGAAAACAATTCAATTTACCCTTTTGATTTCCTAAAACAAACCCAAAATTTTTCAAACAACTTCCATTTAAAACAAACTAGCAGCAATTCCTCTTTTGGAAACCCGAAAATGAACATCGATAATGATGCAGTCATCACCGAAGTTATTTTCCAGCGACCGAAAAGAGTTTAGAGCTTTCATTTCTCCAAAATACTTTTCAAAACCTTCGAAATTTATTTTCAAATCAAAAAGAATTTAAACTTTCCAAATCGCAAAATTTTCGAATTCTTTTCAAAACCTTTCCAAAAACTTCTCTGGAATTCCATTCCAAATTACAAATCACATTTATAATTTACATTCTTAAATTTCATTGGTATATGAATTTATCTCTTAACTTTGGAGTTACGATTTGAATTTCTTATTCCATTTCATACAATAATGATAACTTTCAATATTATCACTTTCCAAACAAACAAGCATCCATATACAATGATAATTCATAGAAAATCATTTCTTTTATATACAAAAATAATTTTGGGCAAAATTATTTCATTCACCCTATTTAAAAACAATACTGTGCCGAATTGTTCTATTCGAGTGTTTAGAGATTCCTATCGATAGAGTTGTCCAGACCATACCGACCAGAATCCATATACCACTCAATAAACCAATCATCACAATACAAAACAATTTTATATTCAATAACAAATACGCGCTCATATTTATTATTACACTCAACTCATTCTAGAGTACTGCTGACTCTATCTCTAATGAGTAACACCCAACAGAGCAGGGTTGTCGCTTAACCATATGCTCTGATACCAAATGTAACATCCCAAAAATTTTCGACTTTCGAAAATTCAACATCGATACTCACTTTATCGACTGTTGAGCCATCGAATGCCGGAAACCCGAAAAGTTATGGTTTTAAGAAAGAAGAAGAAGGTAGAAGAAGAAGATAGAAGAAAAAGAAAGAAGAACAACCACAGAACAAGAGCAGAAACAGAAACAGAAAACAATATCAGAATCTCACATATCGCAGCGGAACAATATATAATAGATAAATGAATAGTCTTTAAAACAAAGAACTATATCATTTTATACATACATCAATCATCAGAGTCAATACACAACAATGGACAGTTATATAACTTGTCCTCATACAGAATACACAGCGGAATAAATACTATCAGTTACAAATACTACGTCTCGTCATCCAGCTTATCTCCAAAGCTCCAGAATATCCTGATAATATAACTCTAGACTGCCCGTGTGGAAAATTTGTGGGCACCCAGAGTTTAGAAGGGAAACAATAAACTCCGAGTCAGTCATGGAGACTGGTGTGAGATCGTAAAACAGTTATATCTTTAAAAACAACAAGGGAATATTTTTTTAAAGTAAATTCGCAATGCTTTTGGAAAATGAAACTACTATAAGACCTCCCGCCACACACACAATGCAAACGCAGAATTGGGGAAGATTTCTTCTTATGATAGTCAAAGATGCTTACTACGCAAAATCAAATTCTTTTTGATATTATTATTAGTGCATAGTGTAGAAAACATTTCGAAAGTAGAATATAAATCTTAGCCTGCATAGGTACCATTATAGTATGCTTGCTATAGGTGCCATATTAGATGGCAGGTTCTACAACTAAAACCGTACAAGTCACGTATTGTTTCTTTGGATTTCCAACAAATGGTCAGGCTAAGGAACTTCCTATCCATGATGGGTACGTCCCTGGAATAGACGACCCGAGAACCTAACCGGATCTCTGCCAACACAAGGCCGGGTTACCTCTGCAAAAATAGGTAACTACTGACACGCGTATGCCATCCCCCGATCGTCACCGATCTTCCCGAGGATCCCCGATTCGCAACAAACCACATAGATAATAATAATGCAGTAACCACAGAGGTTAAGTATCTGGGCTCCATACCATGATACCACCTTTATCCAGAAGGAATGACATACACTAAGGGGCGCTACTCCCTAGAACCTTGCCGCATTCTTCCTGTTTCGACCATTTCCGGGGTGTGAGGCTCGACGAAGTCTCGTCCACAAAGCTACGCTTTCTCAAAATGCCCTGCTTCGGGTAAAACAAAAATGATCAACCTATGATCACAAAGATATAAGATCAAACAAATGATCATATCACAAATGATCAAACACTGATCATTTCACAGCAACACTCAGTATGCCACGTTACCAAATTGGGATATATCGCTGATAAATTTCAACTACATAACCTCTGAGCTCGTACGTCTCAGAGAAGGGTGTTAAGCTAAAAGAATAAATTCTCCGCCACCAACAGAAATGTATTTGAAAGAAATCAGCTTTATATCTCAAATTGTAACGTCAGACACACAATCCATACAAGTCTGTTCCGGGATCGAACAGAACCGAAGGCACTTCTCACGAAGCCCTTGCAATTCCGGATAAATTTCTAATCACGTCCGGACTTCCCGTCACTAAGGGTGATAAAACCTCTAAATCGAAGATCAGTCGATGTAGAGTAACTCGACGGTAATCCTTCCATTTTCAAAAATATCCGGTCTTCAACACCGGTCTTCAAATGCAATTCATAACGACGTATCACATATTCGGAATGGGTTATACGACCCCATGGTCCTTTCCCGGCTAACCCGAATAGTGAGCGTTTATTTAAAAATAAGTGTGTTATTCAAATTCATCCAATTCACAACAAATACCATTCAAGGTAATTATTGATAGTCGGTTATTTAACTATCAATAAAGATGCGCAACATCATCAGATTCCAAATAATTTTCCAAATTATTTCATCTTTAAAAATATCTTTACTAGATATAAAATTTCCACACTTAACCGTTTGAAAACAATTTCAAATCAATTCCCACATTTCTTTTTATCCTTGAAGATAAAATCTCAAAACAGTTCATTTCATATTGGAAAAGCATTTCCACACTTATTTAAAAATAAGTGTTTCACAAATCATTTATTTTCAACGTTTGAAAATATTCGATATACTTAAATCAAATTAAGTATATATTCATTCTTTTAAGGAAAACATTCTCTTAAGCACATTTATTTGAGTCAAAACGAATGTTGCGTAAAACATCGTTACGACGACTCGAAATCACTAGTATAGGGATTCGGAATTAAGATAGATATATAAATCCCAATACCATACAAAAATATTTCCTTTCGGAAACCATTTACTATAACAATAGTGTTATAGTCCATCATTTCCTTAATTTTCTCGAAAACGTCTATTTCAACAATAAAAGTTGAAATCTATGTATTCGATACTTATCACATTTTAAAACATCTTTTAAAACAATTACTTTATTTCTGTAATATCGCTCTCCCAAAACAAGTTCATTTTACTTAACAATATATTCACTGTCCAAAATCGTGAATATACTTCACTAACCACATTTCAATATTTTCTACACTTTTATCTCAAGAATTATTCACTATCCAAAATCGTGGATAAAATTCCCTTAATCACTTTCTATATTCAATTTATCAAATTTGATTTATTTTCGAATTCATAAAACAACGATTATAAATTCATCTTCATAATTCATAACAACTTTGATTTAATAAATCTCTTTTATTAACAAATTCGATCAATATTCCATTTAAAGGCAAAAATCCAATTTATAAGTTAATTACTTATAAATCCTATATTCTACAACTTCATTCATTTTTTACTTCACAATGTAAATCTATTAATTTCATTCACTTATGAAATTCATTTATACTTCTTTTTAACACTTATAAAATTAGTTTTATAAGTCCAATATTTTGATTTATAAAATATCAATTTTATAAATCTTTCTATACCAATCGTTTATAGTTATTCAAGAATCCCAACTTAACCCATTTTATAAATAAATCGACTTTTATTTCAAAAACGACACTTCGGTTATATTTCACTAAAAATTATAACTTTTATAACTTTAAAATTTTACGTTTATAAATCGATTAAAAAATTCCATAAAACGTATATTTTCAAAAATCACTTTAAAAATCCTTTTTAAAGTAAAAGTCGTTATTTTTAAACTTCAAAATTTGAATCCAATGATGCAACGCATCAATTAGTCCATCACACATCAAACATCATATATCATCATATGAGAACATAATATATATCAATATCTGTACATAAATAAATACAGTTGAGGAATCCAGTTGGATCCCTCCAACCTGTTTCCCTGCATCCAAAGACGTTAGCACAATACCAATTCCGCTCCAGTACGGAATTATCGCGGTATATGGGTTTTATAAAAATCCGCTTACTAACGGCGCAATAGGGTCTCATCCGCTATACGAGGCGGGAAATCATCAATCCAATATATACATATGCCAATATGTATATATTGCTATATATAATAGATATATCCTACTATATCTAATACCACATCCAATAGCAATCAATATCAGTCAATCAATAACTGTCATACCAAATATATTTTGAGTGAGAAAGTAATCTCACCTTTGCTCTTTATTTGCAATCCAATTCCGTTTTGATCATTTCTTTTGTTTTCTCCAATTTTAACCTGGTATAAACAATTTTATAATTGATAAATATTCGAATTAATTGACAATGGATTACTATCTTTTAATTTATTTAAACTAATAAATTAAATTTTATCGAATGATTTATTTTAAACAAATTTTCTATCAACTATTTAAATTGATCAAACAATTTATTACTACTTCCTTTTATCTTTATCTTTTTATTTAAAACACATTTCCATATGAAAATAGTTTATATAGATTCCAAATATCTATAAAAATATGTATTTTCCTATTTAAAAATTTCTATATTTCAAAGTTTATCTATAAATATACCACTTTGAATTTATAACAAAAATACATTTTACTGTAAATTTTTCTGTTTCAAAATATGTGTGCACTTATAAAATAACCTATATAGGTTTCAAAATCTAATCTTTATATACATTACTGCCATATATTTTTCTTTCTTTCAACTGTGATGAACATTTGATAGTTGGAATAATGCACGAAATCAGGTTACCTATTCGAACGAGAGGACCCAAGAGCATCGAGCCCCACGCGACCCTCTTCTTCGTCAATGTCGTTCCCACCACCGAACGCGACCCCTGCCTCCTCGCGAACTCGATCGCCTGTTGCCGTTGCCACAGTATCCACTCCTCTGAGCATTCTCGAAACCACGCCTCGTCTCCCCTTGTTTGCCTTCGTCGTCGCACCACCGCGACATCGCCGTTCTGCCGAGCATCCAGTTCCTCTCGCGAGCACGCGCGACTCATTTCCAGATCATTGCCGCCTTCGACGACGCGGTCACGATCCCCTTCAACATCGCGATGAACTCAAATCGACCATGCGAGCACCACTAACTCCGGTTGCTGCCTCCATCGCGTTTGCCCACTTCTTCGTTCAACGCAATGAGCCTCTCCCAGATTCGCAAATCCCAGCATCTATTCGAACTCGCGACGTGTTGCCGCCAATCGATTTGATCGAGTTCGAGTAATTAGGGGAAACGATATATATATTTTTTATATACGGCCATTGATTTTTGAATTCAAAGAGAAAGAGGAATGAAAAGAACGAAAGTGATTTTTGATTTCACACGGCTATTTGCTTTTGAGCCCAGATTCCATCTCGCGACCATTTCTTTGTTTTGAACTGAAATTCAACTTTTTGGTTTTGAACAGATGAAGGAAGAAAGTATTAAAAATTGATTGGGGCATGCTTTACACGATCGTCTCCCCGTGATTAACGGCATGATTTATGGAAGAGAACGTGTTTTGATTTTGACCATTAATTTTAAATTTTAAATCTCGATAAAAACTTCAATGCGTTTTCCCATCGTGTGCTCTCGTAACCACTCTGAAAATTACGAAAATTGAAATCCGGCAATAATACAACATTCCATACCCAATGGAACTGGTTTCGTCGAATTCCGAGACTGTTTGAAAACTGACTATTTTTAAATATCGATTCGAACAATTAAATTTCAAAACTGATCAAATCAATCCGAAATTGGATTCTGAAGCTTCTGTTATCTTCAGAAATATCAATATATATTTTACAAGCGTTTGAAATATTTTTAATCAGCTTAAATTTGAAGATTCAAATTTTTATCCAACTTCCAATCG
Organism: Allium fistulosum; assembly: GCA_030737815.1. Lineage (NCBI taxonomy): Eukaryota > Viridiplantae > Streptophyta > Magnoliopsida > Asparagales > Amaryllidaceae > Allium > Allium fistulosum. The sequence goes on along the minus strand of CM060908.1, from coordinate 529,214,608 downwards.
ATTAAATTTTATAATTTAATCGCCAAATTCAAATTTAAATCGGGGATTCAAATTAAATCATCGTTCAAATATTTAAAATTAATTAAATATTCTCAATTTAATTCGTTCAAAATTCCGGGTCGTTACAGGTCGCGTGAAGTTTCATGAAGGAATGAAGGAGTAACGGAGGAGAGAAGAAGCGGCCATGGTGTTGATTACCTGTAGCATAAGCGGAAAATATATTTGAAGGGGGGAAGAAGAAGGAGGGAGTGCGTGTGGGCTTGGGCCATTTAAAAAAATAGAAAAAGAAAAAAAAGTGGTGGGCCGGCCCGGGAGAAAAAAAAGGAGAAAAAAAAAAAGAAAAAGGGAGAGAATGCCGGGTCTTTGCTCTTGTGGGGTGGTATAGTTTTGAGTGGTTTTGTTTAAATATATATATATATATATATGGCTAATTTAAAATTTTCCAATTCTTATAAAGTGCATATCTCGTTCGTCTTAGGACCGATCGACACGCGGTTTGTTGCGTTGTGTTCGTATCGGCGAATACGACGCATAGGAACTAGATTGAACGAATTTAGGTCTTGCTGAATTTTTAGAAAAATTCAAACGCGTTCGGATTCAATCGGAACCTGAAGGCGAAAGTGACTGGAAATAAATATGAGTTAATCTCACTCAATTTTGGATTACTAGTTAATTTTAAATGGCTAAAATTAATTATTGATTGATTGGTTGAATTGATAAAATTATTATCAGTTGAATGCGATAATATAGATAGTAGTATATATATTAGTAGTTGGAGTGATATTCCCGCATATTTTTAGCGGATGAGACCCGATGTGCCACGCATAATAGCGGATGACCCTATATACCGCGATATCCCCTACGAAGTGGGATTGGTATTTTTATGTTGTATTAACATTTGTGGATGCAGGAAAACTGGTTAGAGGGATCCAACTTGATTTCTAAAAAATGTTGAGTTTAATTTCATATATATTAATATAAGATCTGTTTGAATAATCTTTGATATATTATAGCGTGATTTGAATTTAATGGATGCTATGGTATTACTAGACTAGATTTTGGTATTTTAAAATATCATAAATATATATATTGAATTTAAAAATAAATTAAAAAGTGATTTTTGAAGTAAAATATTTATATGGAATTTGGAATTAATTAAAAAGAAATTGTTGTGATAAAAAAATGATTTAATTTATCTTAACTATTTCGTGAAATTATAAGTAGAGATTTTGGAATATTATATATATATATATATATAAGATTTTAAAAATAATTCCTAATTTATACTTGCTTTAATATAAAGGATTTTTAAAAATCAAGATTTTAAGTAGATTGGAAGGATAGAAGTTAATTTGGAAATAAGTATGAAATTGGTTATAATGGATCTTAGATAAGATTTCTAAATTACGGAATGGAAGTAAAATCGAGAATTGGTTGTTTTTGGAATAGAGTTGGGTTATTTAAGAGGTTAATTTATAAATGGAATTCAATTTAAGGAATTGATTTATAAATGGTAATTATTGTAGAGTTCGAGTAAAATGGATATAAGTGATGTGAAACGGTTATAAACTAGATTGAAAACTATGAGATTTAAACAGTGTTTATAAATAAAGTGAAGTGGTTATCAGTTGATAATTTGAAGTTATAAATTTCACGGTGAGGATTTATAATGAGATGGGTAAATCAGCTTAAAAATAAATGATAGATTTATTTTTAGAATTGTGGAAAGGGGATTTACGAAATTAGGACATAAATCAAATCGGTGATAAATCGAGAGGGATTTATAAATATTAGACTAGCTATATTGAAATTGAAAAATATATTTATTGAGAAGTTAAGTTTGTTTTAAAAAGTAGGATTTTTAATTATTAACTAGGTTAGTTGTTTTAAATTGTTTAAAGTATATTTAATTATTAATTAAGTTAGTTTATAATTAGTTGATATTAAGTTAATTATTATTAAGAATTAATTAGTATTTTATTTTAAAGGATAAATTATTCAATATTAATATTAATATCATTTTATATAATAACTTTCATTTAAGAGTATTTGTTTAAATTTTAACTTGGAAAATTAATATAGGAATTTTATAAGTATTATTTTGAAAAAAATTATTGTTAAATAAAGTTTTCGGAAAGTAATGGTATACTTTCATGGCGAAATCGGAGGTAGGGATTGCCTACAGTTAAGTTTTGGATTTCTCTGGGATAGAGACATAACTATTGAGCTATGAATCCATGGTCGATACCGCGTGTGGTACTTTCCTTTTTATTTTAAAGGTTTTTCAAATATTTTTGGAAAGGATAGTTTGTGAATATACTAAATTCGGTAAGAAAAGTATATATTTTGGATTAAGAGATTTAAGTGATTAAAATTTAAATTGAATAAGACTTAGTGAAATTCAATAGGAAATGGAATCTTAATTTGATGATTATTTATTTGATAGTTAAATAACCGACTATCAAATCTGGACCCAAAAATATTACTTTGGGAACATCTAGGAGAAATACGGGAATTATGTGGTACAGTTGCCATTCGAGGAGCTATACTGTATGTATAAACTCGTTTTGTTCTTCTAGGACGATTATAAAGAAATCTGTCCACTAACGGTTAGGAGGTGATCTCCGATCTTATTTTCATCTATTTATTTTCTAAAGAACCGAGGTTGAGTTTATCGGAAATATCGAACGTTGTTTCGAAGAGACCGGGATCGGATAAGTTATCCGAAAACCACTTTGATCCAACGAATAAGTTTTCGAAGTGAAAACAAGAGCATGGAGTCGAAGATGGAGCAGTGAAGTGCAAGGGCTAATCGCTACAAATCCTGAGGATTTTTCCAAAATCGATGTAGTAGTAATAGTGCCTTCGGTTTCGTTTAGACCCAGAACGGACTTGTATGGATGAATACTATCAGTACATTGTCATTGGAGGACAATAAACATTCCAAGTATAAATTCTATTAAAAAGGTAATCGTAGCCTCAAGCCTCATCAACCGGAAATGACTGAAAATCAGGGGAGATGCAGCAAGGCTAAGTGGGTCGCACCCAATTAGAATATGTTTATCACCTTACTAGATACCCTCGGATATTATTACTACGGTGCGCGGAAGAACTCAGAAAGGGAGGGAACACCCGGGGTGATAGCATATTCAGTCTATCATGGTTAGGGGTAGTCCGGTCTTGTGTTGCAGGGGATCCCGGCATGGTCCTCGGTACATTTTTTCTAGATGTGTACTATGACAGGTGGTACCCTTGTGCTTAGTTATTCGTATGGAATCCATTCTCCAATACGTGCCTTTACGGTTTTGGATGTAGAGCCTAGTATGCTAGCATTTAACTAATGTAACAATTTCAGCTATTTGAGTAAGTATTTATACTTAGACACTATTATAATATCCGATGATTTTGATATAAAAATGTTTTGGTTATCGTAAGGTAAAAACCCATCGTGTCTATGTGTGGCATGGTCTTACGAGATACTTTTGTTTTCAAAGGATTTTGATAACTTTAATAATTCAAATTGAGTGTGTTTTCTCACGCTTGCTTTCCAGACTGGCTCGGCTGTTATTTTATTATTATGCATGGGTCAGACTGAGTATTACAGATAGAGGATAGGATGCAATGGAGCTCAGGAGACGAGCTGGATGACGAAGACGTATTACACGTATTTGATTTTATTCCTCTGTATATTGTATGCTGTACATTCAGCATTTGTGAGGACAAGTTATTATAAATGTTCGGTATTGTGTTATTGATGTGTTGTACTCAGATGATGTAATGTGTAAATAACAGTTATAGTTCTTTGTATATAGACATGTTATTATCTATTATATAGTGTCCCGCTGCGATTGTGAGATTCAATGTTGTTATTTCTATTTTCTTCTTCTACCTCTTTCTTCTTCTCTCTAACGATCTGGTATTTTCGACATTCGATTGCTCAGCATGTAATACAGTGAATGTATTGATGTCGATTTTCGAAGGTCGAAAATTCGGTTTGTGACACTTGGTATCAGAGCGAATGTTAAGCGAGAACTTTGGCTTTGATGGGGTAACTCATTAGAGAAAGAGTCTGTAGCACCCTAGAATGAGTTTGAGTGTATTAATAGATATGAGAGCGTATTTGTTAGTGAATATAAAAGTGTTTTATATTATGTTGATTGATTTGTTGAGTGGCTTATGGATTCTGGTCAATACGAGTAATTAACGTTATTGGTAGGGATCTCTAAACACTTGAACAGAGCAACTCGACATAGTATTGTTTTGAAATGGGGTAAATGAAATAATTTTACCCAAATTATTTATATATATATAGGAATAATTTTTCAGAAATTATTATACATGGTGTGCTTGGTTGTTAGGAAATGATAATATTAAACTGTTATCATTTGTGTTATGGTGATTGAATAAAAGTTGACATTATAATCAAAAGTTAAGAAAGTAATTCATGTAACAAAATGGGATTTTGTAAATATGATTTTGTAAATGTGATTTATAATTTGAAATGGAATGAAATTCAAGAAGTATATTATAAATTTGATTTATAAAAGCAGTTTATGAATTTAAAAGGATTTTAAAGCTGGAAATTTAGGTATTTAATTCTTGTTGGTTTTGAAATGTCTTTTAAAGGTTTGGGAAAATAACAGTGATATTATTTGGAGGATATTTTTGGAATAAAAAGATTTAAAATGGTTTTCAAAAGAGGGAAAAGAAGCACTGAACTCACTTCAGTCGTTGGAAAATAATTCCGATGATGATCGTGACATCATCGGCGTACATTTTTGAGTTTTTGAGTGATGGATTGCTGCCGTAATGATTTGCTATTGGGGTCTTGTTTTGATAAACAAGTTTTTGGTTTTTAAGAAGCTTAAATTTTTTTGGATTTGATATATATAAGTTAGATATATATGTGTGTGTATGATTTCAAAAATGATTTGAATTACTTAAAACAAATTGTTAGGCTTTGGGATTTTGATTTCCACGATTATTGGAAATATGAGAAAATAAAATTGGACTTATGAAATTTATTGAGATTTGTAATGAATTAGTGGATGGAACTAATTAAAATAATTAGTGATTTAAATATAGTTTGGGAATTTGGTTGATAAAATTCAATATTTAAAATTTGGAAGATAAATTGAGTTCAAATGGAATTGAAATTTGAATTTGAATAGAAATGGATATAAATCAAAGTGATGACGAGGAAATAAACATAAAAATTTTTGTATAAAATGTTTATAAATTTAAGAAAATTTATGGAATAATTCAGAAATGAAGTAAGAATTTGATGGCGTAATTCTTAAGTGAAGTTGGTATTGGAAAAATATGTTAAGTAAATAGGTAAATGGAATGAATGTGAATGAGAGAAATTGATATAGCTAAGAATCAATTGCAATTAATACATAGGTTGTACGTATATTGTTTATTCGCATAGCGATTGGATTTAGATTCGGTCACAGAACTTCGAGATGATTATATCGATCCAAATTAGGATTTTTCACTCGATTCTCGACAGCGAACACTGGATATGGATTTTTGATTGATTCTGAGATTCTCTATCATAGTGAATAGCTATGCAAGGAGAATGACGGTTTCTAATCAAGAAACCAGATCTGAGTCCGCACTAGGAAGTCGTGTGAACGATACTAGTTCGGAAATGAAATTGTGTGATTGAGTGAACGATCAGAGTTGATATTGCGTATGAATGATATATGTACATCGTATGGGGTTTTATGAGACAAAATTTTGGAATTTTAAAATGCTGAGTATAAATTGGTTTTTAATTCTATGATTGGATATCATAATTATCATCGGTAAATAAGATGCAGGTATTTAAAATCAAGAGAATTGAGTTGTTCGACAAAAAGGTACATGTTTAAATTGTTGTTTGAATTTGATGGTTTTATGATTGAGTCACTTGGCTTTTATTATTATTTTTGATGGTTTGGGGCTCGTAGAGGCGATTTGTAGCTGTTCGGATCTAGCCATGCAGAGGAGACGCTGGCGAAATTTTTCGGAAATTTAAGGACTTAGAAAATTATTAAGAAAATTATTAATAACTAAAATTTGATTTGGGTTAGAATCTTGAAATTATTGGGCAAATATTATTATTAGGAATCTATGGATGGATTTTGGAAATTAGTGGAAGTGATATTGTGGTTTCAATAAATTGTTTTTGGGAAGTTGTTTAAAACTAATTAGGTTTTGGAAAAGTAAATGGGTATTGGACCATTCCTCTAACCTAGCAATTTCGGGGATGGAATTCTTTTAAGGGGGGAGGAAACGACCCAGAATTTTGGTTATTTGAAATTGGATTATTTAATTGATTTTAAATATTTAAAAGTTAATTTTTAACTTGAATTTCAAATAAAATGATTTATTGGATAATTTAGTTATTTAATTTAATAATTGAATATTGGTTAAAATATTGAATCTTGAGTTTTAAGCTTGTTCAAAATAATTTAAAGGCTTATTAAATTTATATTAATAATAACGAAGATAATAAAACCTTTTAAATTGAATTTAAAAGTGATTTGTTCAGTTTTAAAAATATATCGTTTGAATTAACGTATGAAAATAGCCTTCCGAGGCATAGTCTTGGATTTCGACGAAACTAGTTCTAGTGGATCTGTAATAGTGTATTATTATCAAATTTCGAATTTCGTAACGTTTGGAGTTATCATTTGGTCGTACGTGATAGAAACGCGCTGAAATTTATATCGAAAATTCAATATAATAATTGGGTCCAAAAAGCTATCTTCTCCATACGATCGAATTAAGACTCGAAACCTTTTCCATTGCATTCGAAATAGGGGTATAACATTATAGACGCCTAGCGGCACACCTTGATAGGGGTTTAAGATTTTGAGTTGTGTAATCAAGACGGTTTGAATTTAAATAATAAACATATATTATTGACTTGACTATATTTTCACATCAGCTGCCTTTACCTCACTTCAAAACACTTTAGATGACCCATTCAAACACCTAAAGCCTCTTCTTCCCTCCTCTTTTATAAATTCACGACCGAGCATCAGTAAAAAGAAGAAGAAAAATGAAAGCATGAAAAAAAAATCTATCTCTAAAACTACTTAACAAAAAAATCTCAATCTTGTCTTAAAAACCTAGTTTTCATCAAGCTTTGGTCCGGTACGAATTGAGGAGGGTGCGGCTTAAGTTTTGTTTCGACAGTGATGGACCTAGTAGGTAGGGTTTCGGATTTTGGAAAATCAAGGAAGAGTGGGATCGAATGAAGGCCGGAATCGTGTTCGCCTCGTCAATTAGCAGCTAGGTGTGCATCGTGGTGAAGTGCGGTTTTGTTTGGGAGGTCACGACATGGCCGTACGGCCTGGGGGGGTATGCGCCTATCGCGGGTTGCTATAAGGATGCAGGCCATACGTTTTTGGGATGGGGAGGTGAAGCTCGTGAAGATGAGGCTATTCGTGGTGGTCGCGTGAAGTTTCATGAAGGAATTGAGGAGTAAGGGAGGAGAGAAGGTAGCGGCCATAGTGTTGATTACCTGTAGCATAAGCGGGAAATAAATTTGAAGGGGGGAAGAAGAAGGAGGGAGTGCGTGTGGGCTTGGGCCATTTAAAGGAAAATAGAAAAAGAAAAAAAAAGGCATGGGCCGGTCCGGGTGAAAAAACAAGGAGAAAAGAAAAGGAAAAAGGGAGAGAAGGCCAGGTCTTTGCTCTTGTGGGCTGGTCTCGTTCATCTTAGGACCAATCGACTGGTGGTTTGTTGCGTTGTGTTCGTATCGACAAATACGATGCATAGGAACTGGATTGATCGAAGTTAAAGGATTAGAAAAGGTGAATATCGAGTTTTCACTAAGTGGATTTTGAAAGTTAATAATTGGTTTGGGCATTCTTTATTCCTTAGCAATTTCGGGGATGAAATTATTTTAAGGAGGGAGGAATGTAACGACCCGGATTTTTCGACGTTGAATTTGGAATATTTAAATGGTTTTAAGAATTAAATTTGAATTATAAATTGATTTTGAATATGGAAAACTTAGGGTTTATTTGTAAAATAAATTCAGGATTTAAATATAGCAGTTATTGAATAATTTAATTATTAAATTTAATAAGTGAATGTTGGTTAAATTATTGAACCTTGAGTTTTAAGCTCGATAAAAATAATTTAAGGGCTTGTAAAATTTATATTTATAATAATAAAGATAATAAAAGTTTTAAATTTGAATTTAAACGTGATTTGTTCGGTTTTAAAAATATAGCGTCTAAATTGACTTTTAAAAATAGCCTTCCGAGGAACAGTCTCGGAATTCGACGAAACCAATTCCATTCGATCCATAATATTATATTATTATCGGATTTCAAATTTTGTAGTGTTTGGAGTTATCGTTTGGTCGTACGATACATAAACGCGCTGAAATTTATATCGAAAATTCAATATAATAATTGGGTCCAAAAAGCTATCTTCTCCATACGATCGAATTAGGACTCGAATCCTTTTCCATTACGTTCGGAATAGGGGTATAACATTATGAATGCCAAGCGACACACCTCAATAGGAGGTCAAAATTTTAAATTGCTAAAACGAGATATTTTAAAATTAAAATTAAAATTTTATGAAAACCAATCATAGTCAAAATAAATCAGAATCAAGCCGCCCTTTTCCCTCACGCAAAGGCAAAATCAAACCACGTCCATCTTCTTTCTTTCCTTTCAGTTCACTTTCGGAAAAAAAATCAAATAAAAGTCGTCTATCTTCTGAAGCAACCCTCTATCCTAGTTTATAAATCGCGACTCCATCTATTTCCCTCTCTAGTTCAAACACGAAATTAAAACAAATGGTAGTCTTTGTTAAAAATCGCAACCCCTCTTATGATTCGGTTCAACGAAAAATGACCTCCCCTCTCGTTCAAATCGAATTCGTTAGTAAACCTAAAAAAATAGAAGAGGGAAACGCGACTTAATCGTGATCGATTTCTAGCCATTGGATGGCGAGTACGGCGAGGAGAGGGGGTCGTGGAGGCGAGCGCGCGACTAGTGTTGTCGCGATGGCGGTGGGGCGACGTAAGTAGGGGTGGTGGTTGTAAGGCGCGAGCACGAGGCAGGCAATGTGGGCGAACGAAGGGATGGAGGTCAAGGCTGGGTTCGACCGGGGGCTCGCAACTTAGAGGGTGACTCGTGAGGGAGGTAGCCTATCCGGTGGAGGAAGATGGGTTCTTCGAAATTGCGTGTGCAGCCTGCCTCTTTGGGGGGAAGGTGGGGTCGTGATCTGGTGAGTTAATTGTGATGTTGTTTTATGTTAATGGTTTAAACTAATTTAGGTTATAAAATTTAAACTGTTAGGAAAAAGATAAAATATATATATATAAAAAATGGGTAGAGCACACACTTCTTAGGAAAACTAGTTTAAAATTAAATTACTAGTTTAAATTAAATTATTAGTTAATTAAATTTATTAAATGGTAATTGATTGTTCGATTATTTCAAATGTTAATAAACCGTATAATGTTTATACAAGGTCAAAAATCGTGAAACCAAGTCGAGATTGAAGTGGACTGCAAATAAAATCAAAGGTGAGAATTTCTCACTCATTTGGATTTCCTTAATTAAATTTAAATGTTTAAATTTAAATTATGGGATGTGCTTGGTTGAATAAAATAATAATTATAATTTATCTACTAGATGTTATATATATAGTAGTATATATATTAGTATTTGGAGTGATATTCCCGCAAATTATAGCAGATGAGACCCTATGCACCCGCATAATAGCGGATGACCCATATACAGCGATATCCCCATTGAAGTGGGATTAGTATTTTTATTATTGTCTAACGTCTGTGGATGTAGGAAAAAACAGGTTGGAGGGATCCAACTGGATTCCTCAAATATGTTATTATTTTTCGTATATATAAAATGTTGGATTATTATGTGTTGTAAATTTTTAAGAAGTTATAATGGCATGGAAATTAATTCTGGGTATATTAAATACCACAAATATTATTTTAAATTTTTAAGGAACTAAAAGGAGATTTTAATGTAAAATATATATATCGAGACTTGGGATTATTTAAAGAGGTTAATTTAAATAAAACAATAAAGGATTTTTGATTGTATTGAATAATGCAGGAAAATATTTTAAAATTGAGGGTTTAAAATAAAATATATGAAGAAATTTTTAAAGCCTGGATTTAAATATGATATTCGAGAAAAAGGGTTGAAATTGATATTGAAGATAGATTGGAAAAAATAAATGGAATTTTTAAAGGGATTGAATTTATAAAATGGAATTTTATAAATGAGATTATTTTTAAGTGGAACCCAAAAAGGGTTATAAAAATTTATAAACGGGGTTTATAAATAAAAGGGAAGTGATATTGAATGATAAGTCTGGAATATAAATTGATGGGGAGAATTTATATTGGAATATGGAATAGGGTGTGGAAAATAGTAGATACTATTTTCTTTAGTGAAAATGGCTATCAGAGTCCGGAATGGAAATAATGTGATGGAAATCGAGAGGTTTATAAATTGAAAATTGGGTTATCCAGATTTTTAAGATATTTTTAACAATAAGTTAAGTTTTAAATTTTGAAAAGGGAATTTTTATTTATTAAACTGTGTAAATTTTAAAGTTAGTTAGTATTGAATATTTCAGAAGGAATTTTAATACTTAACATTTAAAATCCTAAATTTAGAAAACCAATTTTGAAATGATGTTATAAAAGGTGTTTTCGATATTTTAAATAATTATTTGAATATGTCTTAAAAATAAATCATTAGTAATTTCTTTTAAATACTAATTTTTATTTACACATGTGTATATATATATAAAGTTTTGAAAAAGGATTTAAAATTTATTTATAAATCTTCTCGAGAGTGGAAGTGGTTATTTAATAGATGGGATTTATAAGAGAATTCCCAAAAACGAAGTTTGGAAAAAGTTAGAAAATTTCGAAGTGTTTAAATAAAAGTGAACTTCGAAGAATGAAAATAGAATTCATAAAGAAGTAAAAAGGGAATTGAAGCAAGTATAATGGGTTTTGAAAAATATTAAGGGAATTAATTAAGAAATCCCGGGATTTATAGAATTCATGGGAAATGAGTTGGAAATTTAGAAATGAAGTGTAAATGATTTTGGAAATTTTCTTAAAAATGTTGAGGTATGGGAAGTAATATCTTGTGTAGATATTTTGAAATAAATAATTTTGAAAGTTATTTAAGGCCTAATGGTTGCTTGTGGATGTTATATGATAGTTAAATAACCGACTATCAATATTGGCCAATGCGATGATCGTTTCGAAGAGACCGAGATCGGGTTTAATTTTCCAAAAACCACTTCGATCCGGTTTGAACGTAACGAATGAATACCGTGAAGATGATGAAGACGGTGATTCGGTTTGTCCAGAACCAGGACAACTTGTATGGACGAATGCTATCAAAACATCGTCATTGGAGGACGATGAGCATTCTAAGTGAATGTGTTCCTTAAAAGGTAATCGTAGCCTCAAGCCTCATCAACCGGGAATGGCTAAAACAAGGGAGGTGCAGCAAGGCTAAGTGGGAAGCTCCCCAAGTAAGATAAGGTTATCCCTATCTAGAGTCCCTTTATTTCGGCTGTGTGGGCGGTTGCTGATCCCAACTGTGGGGTGATCTTTTTCGGGCTATCCAGTAAGGGGTAGTCCGGTCTTGTGTTGCAGGGGATCGGGAGTGGTCCTTGGTATGCTAATCTAGACCAGGTACTGTGACAAGCGGTACCCCAGTAGCCCTGCCATTGTATGGAATCCATCCTCCAATAAGTGTCGTACGGTTTTGATTGTTCCCAACTATGCTGGAACGTGAGATGCAAGAATTTCAGGTATATTCTATTTACTTTCTATAGACACTATTATAATATCAGACGGATTTGATAAAAATGTTTTGGTTATCATAAGGTAAAAACACGACATGTTTATTTTTGGTGTGGTCTTACGAGATACCTTTGTTTTCGAAGGATTTTTGAAAATATAATAATAATTCACATTGAGTGTGTTTTCTCACACTGGTTTTCCAGACTGACACGGGTGTTATTTTATTATAATGCTCGAGTCAGACCGAGCATTACAGATTCAGGATAGGATGCTATGGAGCTTAGGAGATGAGTTGGATGACGAGGCGTATTTCCGTAGATTTGTATTTCCGCGGTGTAAGGACAAGTTACTGAACTGTCCAGATTTGATGCAATGATTTTGTACTCTGATGATTTTAAGTATTAAACTGTTACAGATCTTTTGTATAAAAATCTGTTGTTATATATTATATTTTGTTCCACTGCGGTTGTGAGATTTTGTGTTGTTGTTTTCTCTTCTTCCTCTACCTTTTTCTTCTTCATCCCTAATGAACCGGTATTTCCGACAACCGACTACTCAACATCCGATACAGTGGACGTATTGATGTTGACTTTCGAGGGTCGAATACCCCGGTCCATTACAATATCCATATCACTTGACCATAGGATAGAAAATTTTATACGGACACCATTGGTCTGTTTTTGAAAAATGATTTACAAAGTTTTGAAAGGAAATGTTTGGGTTTTAATAAATATAGATTTTAAATATAATATAAATATCTTATTTTATATATGTGAAAATATAAAATTTTAAAATTATATGTTTTGAAAATTTTAAAATGATAGTGTTAACTCATATTTAATGCCGACCTAAAACTCTACGACTTATGACTCCGCGATTTAACAGGTTACGACCTGCCGACCTAAAGATTTTGCGACCTAAGGAAGTTAACGAACTAGTGGCTCCAGACTTAACGACCTAAGGGAGCTAACGACCTAAGGGAACTAACGACCTAAGGGACTTAGCAACCTAAAAGTCCTACACGACCTAACAACCTAAAGTTCTTCACGACTTAACAGATTCTACGACCTAACGACCTAAGGAAGTTAGCGACCTAACGACCTAACAGTCTTCACGACCTAACCCCTGAAGCGGCCCAGCGACTTAACAATCTAACGACCTAGCAGACTTCATGACCTAACTCCAGAAAGAAGAGAACGACCTAACTACAAAGACGACCTAACTTCACAAAGCAGCTTAACGAGCTAAAAGAAAAGAAAGGGTGCACGACCTATCTTAGGTCGCTCACGACCTATCTTAGGTCGCTCACGACCTATCTTAGGTCTCTTACGACTTACCGCTTCAGATGAAACCAAGTGCAACTCCATCAGACCAACTTCCTAAGTCGCGAGTGGACCATGACCTATCTTTGGTCGCTCGCGATCTACGACCTAACTTAGGTCGTACACGACCTAAGACTTGGGGCAAATACCGTCCAAAATCACTCCTATAAATACCCCCCTAACTCCAACGGCAAAAGAACTTTTGGCCAATCATTTTCGGAAGCGTCATTAATCTGCCGAATTCTCAACTGATCCAAGACTTGAAGAACTCCAAACATTGAAGATACTACAACAAGCTTTGAACAAGATTCTACACATCCGACATGGATTCAGCAAATCTCACCGTCAAAGTTTGAGTTACTAATCTGAAGTGTTTGAGTGATCGAAATGAATTGTATTCGAAGTGCATTGTATCAAATTGTAATCTAATCAGCAATAAAAGAATATAAAGTGGACGTAGGCTCAATTACAGGCCGAACCACTATAAATCTGTTGTCCTTTTATCGTTTTCTGCGATTTTCAGCTTATATTTTGTTCCTGTACCAACGGGTGGTGCTTTCACATTGTTATAACACACACCGGGTGTTAGCGTTCAATTTTCAGCGTTAACATTTTGGTGCTTTCACTGAGAAATCCAACTAAGGAATATTGTCATCATTGCTTCACAGAGGTTCGTGGAAAAAGTTTCTTTCAAGACCAAAAGTCTATATGAAACAATGGCTCCGGGTAGAAGAGGTAGACCTACCGGATCCAGAAATGCTCATGAAGGGACCTCCGCTTCTCCAACTGAGAACCGGCCAACTCCTACCGTTGGAGTCACACGGGCTGAATTAGATGGCATAGTTTCTGGATTATACCAGCAAATGGAAGCTCAAAACGCTTCAATGATGGATAGATTAAACGCTCTGCTTGGGGCAAATCGTCAGCCAGAAAACCATAAAACAACCTTTGCTGAAATGCCACCTTTCCAAGCTGAAGGTTCTATGCCACAGCCAACTTTTCACGAACATGAGCCCAGGCAAACTTCCGAGAGAAGGACTGATGCCTTCCCGGCGATGCCTCTGAACAATAAAGAGTACTTATCAGAGATGATTGGCCGCATCATGAAAGAGAGCATGCAGAGGGAAGAAAATGAGAATAACTGGGGATTTGCTCCAAGCAAAACTCCGTTTACTGAAAGGATCCTGAAAGCAGAGTTTCCAAGAAAATTTGTACCTCCTACTATCCCGGCTTATAGAGGGACAAGTGACCCTAATCATTTCCTATATAAGTATGATTGGCATATGACCGGTGCAAGGGCGTCAGATGAGATTAAATGCCGATACTTTCCAGTGTACTTGGAAGGAGTAGCCCTACTTTGGTTCACGAAGCTACCGGTTCGGTCCATAGATCAATTCTCTGATTTAACTCGAAAATTCCAGGATCAGTTCAGGTTGTATGCTTCAAGAGCTAAGGATATGATGTCACTGTCTAATCTTGAACAGGTTCCCGGAGAATCTATTAAATCTTTCTTGAACCGTTTCAATATAGCCCTAGCCGAAGTGGATAATGCAGAACCTCGTATGATCCTGACTTACCTGATGTGAGCCATCAACAAATCAAGTGAATTCGGAAGATGGTTAAAAATGAAGGAACCAAATTCACTTGAGAAGTTTTATAAAAAGGCCGACGAATTTATTCGTCTGGAGAACCTCTCCACGCCAGCAAGAGTGGTTGCTGCCGAAGTCAAGAATAACGGTGCTACTTCTAACAAAAGAGGATCCAGAAACCAGAAAAGAGAAAGTGATGGAGAAAAGAAGCAGGGGAATGAGAAGAAACCTCGTCGTTTTAATCTTTCAGATTTTACTCCTTTAACTGATACACCGGAAAATATCTTCTTCACAACAAAAGATGTTGTCAAGTATCCTAAACCACCTGAGATGGGAAGAGGTGCAGCGCGTAATGGGAAATTCTGCCGATTCCACAATTAACCTGGCCATGACACTGACCAATGTTGCCAGTTGAAGAATGTGATTGAAGAGTTGCTGAAACAGGGAAAACTGCAACAATATGTGAAGAAAAACAGAGTCGACCCAACCTCATCCACTCAGGGGCAAGAATACCCTGCCCATCAATCTGACTCTGGCAACAACACTACAGTGCAAGAATCTGAAAAGCTTATCATTAACGTTGTCACAGGAGGTCCCCACACAGCAGCCAGGATTTGGGACGACTATTAACTACCCATAAGACTGCAGCTGGGGCATCTGCCAATATCTCTGGCATATGAGTCAAAAACTACGAATCCAGTGGAAATGGAAATTCAATCTGGAGACTTTGGAACAACAATCACTTGCATCCATTTTTACTCAACAGCATAATGATGATGGATGTATAACTCTTCTATTGTAAACCACTGAGAAATTAGTGCGGATTAATAATAAAGAATTTTAAATCTTGTGTTCTGATGCTATAAAATGCCTATTTCATTTCGATGTGTAAATACTCTAAATGTATTGCTAAAATATCGATTTAATATTGCAGGTCATTAAAACAAAGCTTACCCATCGCAATGCCAAGTGAGCCCTGTAAAGCATTCAATAAACAAATTTCAAGCCATAAAAAGTTCCAAACTCAAATCCAACATAAAATTAAACTTTACACCAAAAGTTGATGATTCCACCGAAGAGACACTTTTTCAAAGAAAAGGAACTAGACGCTTGATAACTAATGACGATCGTTTATGAAACAGACATTTGATTGAATAACTTGCGCATGTCCCATGGAATCAGTCAACAGTGAAGTACATTCCATTGGATAGAGCAAACTGCTTACAAAGGAAAGGAACATAGGCTCGGAGACAATAACAGGGGATCGTTGATGAGCAAACAACAAAGAGACATGGGCGAGCTGATCAATAAAAGCCCTCTTCGGAGGCACAAGACCTCTTCAGAGGCGCAACTCTTCGGAGGATAAAGACCTCTATGGAGGCACAACCCTCTTTGGAGGCACGCCATTAAATGGAAATGCTCCTCAACAAAAAGGTTGGTGGAACCACTGAGGCAAGGCCTTCGTTAACTAATTGCGATCGTTTGTGCAAACGAACATCCAATTAAATAACTTGCGTCTGCCCTGCGGATCCATTTAACTGTGAAAAAGTAATTTCCAGGCAATCAAACAAAATACCTCCCTGGAGGCACAAGACCTCTTCGGAGGCACAAGACCTCTTCGGAGGCATAAGACCTCTCCCGAGGCACCACAAGCCCTCTCACAAGACACAAGCCTTCCCCAAAGGCACATACTGCCCTCTTCGAAGGCAGAAGACCTTCCCCAAGGCACACAAGACCTCTTCGGAGGCACAAGACCTCTTCGGAGGCACAAGACCTCTTCGGAGGCACAAGACTTCTCCGGAAGCACAAACAAAAGACTTCTCCGGAAGCACAAGACCTCTCCGGGGGCACAACGCTACTTCACAAAGCATAATGCTACTCTTCGGAGTCCAAATGCTACTCCTCGGAAATACCAAAAAGCCCTCCTCAGAGGCACACTTCAACTCTCAAGGAAGATCTACTTGTTCATCTTGAAAAATTCTTCCCCAGAAATTGAAGTGCTAAGTAAAATCCTCTTTAGAGGCCCGCTCTACCGCGTAGGAGAATTCACTTCTCAAAAATATGAAGTAACCATCTCCGAAGGTTGAAGCGTAAAAACTTCTCCAAAATGAGACACGCTCCATTTAAGTAGAATAATTGTTTCCTCAAAGACGGAATAATTATTCTCCAAAAATAAGAGTACAAGTCTCGCCAAAGCAAAAAGATATTGCAATGCACTTGTGGTATAGGGGCAATATCATGCAATACAACTACAACAATAAAAGTAGTATTCAAGCGACATACCACAAGCACATTACAATATCACGCGGAAAAGATGTGGAATAAATGCATTCTCAAACACAGACAAAAAGTTTGTACAAGTAAAAAGAATCGCTTATTCTACACTAAAATGAGAAATAGATGCATTCTTACATACACAAAAATTCATACAAGTAACAGAATTATTTTATTCAATACTGTGAAAATTCTTTACATGTGCAGATCTCAAAAAAGCAGCTACCGGTACCCGTACAATCTCCGGTCGATACAAGCAAAAAGAAAAAAAAGAAGCATAAAGTCCAGCTCGTCACTCCATCTTCCCGCCACCCTTAGAGCCCTTTCCCAGCTTAATAGTTAGTTTCGGAAGCCGTTGTGGACGGGTCGGGGGGGAAGGAGAAATAGGAGCAGCTGGGTCTTCTTCAACATTTTCTTCATCAGCCAAAGTGCTCTTCTTCTTCATTACGCGCTTCCCTTTCCTCTTCGAAGAAGACTCACTTCCAGGAGTAGTAAGCAGCGTGGAAAGTTTCGTGTTATCATCAAGAGACTGCTCCGAAGTCTTCTCACCTTCTTCAAGTTCCACAGTCTTTTTCTCTTGCAAAACAACCGGATCGTCCAAGTCTTTTAGGGCATCTATTTTCTCTTCTTGCGATCCTGGTTGAGAAGCAGAAAGAGGAGTAACTTGGGAAGAAGGAGGAACGACAGCTAAAGAAGAAGAAGTTTGCGCAGCTTTCGGTGCTTCTACTACAGAAGAAAAGAAGTTAAAATCAGTATTCTCCGACAAAAGAGAAGATATTGGTTCGTCAGAGCTTAAGTAATAAGTAAGAAGTTCATCAAGCTCGGTTAAATCGAATAAGTGATTCACTGGATCCGGGTCGACGCCAAAGTTACCTGGAGAAGTCGGCTTTGCAAGATCAATCTCGAATTTCTCAGCCTCAATATCTTGCAGGGCCTCGTCCTCAGTGGGAGTGGTTACGATTTCTATGTCAACTTTAGCAGGTGGCGAAGAATGGGAACTGGAGCCTATAATGTTAACATCGGCCGAAATTGAAGTATGGACGGGGGCAGTTAAAGGAGCTCCCTCCTTTGGGTGTTCCTCTCCCGTCGATTCAGCTCGCGCTTTAGCAAGTTGCTCCTTTCCTTTAGCAAGAGTGGCACAGGTTTCATCGTCAAGATAACGTGCCTCAAGCTCTGCCTCATCATAGCCGGCACCGCCAAACATATCGATTATCGCCTCCCATACTTCAGCTAAAGTGACTTCATAGTCCGGCCCCAAAAACGAGAGACTTCCGTGCCCTAAGACGTTGTGGAAATAAATGTCAAACAAAGTGGAGCTGATATTGGCTTTAGTAGCCACATGAGATTCTTCGGCTACAACATTCCCAGCGACAGCTTCATCACGCTCTCTTTCAGCCTTTAACACCTAAGACTGCAGCCTGATGATTTCCAAGTCTTTGGAGCTAATTTTCTCCCGAAGCTGAACGGCGTCATCACGATATTTCCCACAAACATGATGCTCTGCTTCAAGTTTTGCTTCAGCATCTCGCTGAGCAGCATGGGCGTCTCGAACTTGTTTTTGAAGCATTTCTTCCTTTTGCAAATAAGAAGTGGAAGAAGTGGCAAGCTCGCTCTTTAGTCTTTCAACTTCAGCTTCAAGCTTTCCATAATTATCAGAGATGCTCTTCATTTCAGCATCGTGTTGCTTGCAAATTTTATCCCACTCTGACTTATCATTCTCCATGGTCAGCATGGCTTCGAGATTCGCACGATTGACCCTCTGCAGCTCGTCAACAAGCTTTTGCCATCCAGACATCCTTTGGATATCAAGTTTGACGGCATCAAGGTTACGCAGCATAGCCGGTTTATCAATCGGAACCAAGTCAAGGTTAAAGCGTTCCCCCTTTAAGCACCATTGCGGGAACCGACTTTGGAGAGTTGGCGAACCCTGTCCAACTTAATATTGGGGTCTGTTGATGATTGTTTGGATATCAGATTTCCGAAGAGCGGGAGAATCAGTGGGGATATCAAGAGGAATTGGAGCAGGGGTCTTCTCAGAAATTGCAGATGCATCCTTTTCGTTAAGCCTGGACCGTTTACTGGGATCTTCAAAAATTTTGCTCTTTCCTCTGTCGTCATGCGACTTTCTCTTATGGGAAGCATCATCTCTTTGAGAGGAATCGTGACGTTCTTCCTTCCTCCTTTGCTGCTCCTTGTAGTCCCGCCTCTCAGAAGCTTTTCTAGCGGCTCTCTCTTCATCGGTTTCTCTATGAACAGGAAGATAGCGCCTAAAATCATAAGTGTCACGGCTTCCGTGGCGCTGGAATTTATCATAGTATGAACCGCTTCGCCCCATTGGAGAATCTGAAAATGAAAAAGAGACAAATCTTAAAAATCTTCAAACTGAAGAAGCTAAGTGCATACAAGTGCCAAAAAATCCTAAGTGTGTGCGGCGTGCAAACTACGCGCGTCAAACTACAAACCACGCTTTAATGTGGAAACAGCGACGACTGGTGTAGAAGGTGTCGAAACTTGTTGTAAAGAAGAAGTCGCTTCAACAACAGGAGAGATCGCTTTTGAAATATCATCTTTAAAAAGCTCCTGAGAAGTTATCATTATATCGCTCAAATTATCAAAAGTATCATCGCCGCAATGCCCAGCAGAACTCTCTTTTTCAACTCCCACGTCGGCCGTCTTTTCATAAATGCGAGGATTTTCCTCCTCTTCAATAACTGGAGAAAGTGTTAACTTGCTGGATGACCCCGCAACGTCAATAGAAGTGGAACATTTCACCAGTGAAGTCTCGGTGGTGGGTTCTTTCAGTGAAAGTTCTTCGGCAAGGGCTGGGGCATCTGACGTCTTTGTTGGAGAATCAGGAACTTCACGAGGCTGGATGGAACGAGAAGAATGTAGAAGTTCGAATTGATGCAAGAACTCATCTTTCAACAAAAATTTGTTGCTTCTTTCTTCAGCAGTCACAGCGTTTAAAGTTTCAAAGATAGACTTGAGGCTGGGATTTCTAAGCGGAGGAGGAAGTGCTGAAAAAAAAAGAATGAAGATGAGCATTTGATAATTCAGTTTTCGAAAAGCTTATGAGATGAACAAAGAAAGGCAATCTTACTCCCGACTCTCCAGACAGCGTAGAATCCCGGAGGACATCGGATAAAGAAGTATTGACTTAGAAACTCGTGAGCACTATCGGGCAAGTCCAAAATCAGTTTCCGGTTTCTCGCGCCTCTTACAAGCACGATTGAAGGGTGATCTTTGTTCTTTGAAAAAGTGCACAAATAGCAAATTTCATCGAAGCTTGGAAGACGGTCGAGCGTCCTCCTAAACAGAACACACAACCCCATCAGAACGGCGTAACCGTTGGGGTGTAGCTGGAAGGGCGAGATGGCTAATCGAAGAAAGAGTTCTCGGAGAAATTCGTTGAAAGGTGGAATAGCTCCACTCAAGCACATCTGGCGATTGACTGCGACAAAACCAAGGGGCGGCCTGTCAGCAGTATCGTTTGCCCCAGGAAATAAAGCATATGTTTCGGCAATCCCGAATTGGATGCACGGCTGCTTGAAAACTTTATGGCTCAATGTAGTAGAAGTCCTTTCCGGAGGATCAACTAGTGGGGTAGCAATCGGAAAAGCTTCTCCGGCTGGTCCTATATCTTCTTGTTGAGACGCCATTCTACACAAGGAACTGGATATTCAAATATGAAGGTGCACGTTTCCTAAAAAGAGTGAAGTGTTGTGCAAAACTAATACAATAACAAGCCAATATAATTGAAACTAAGTTAATTGATGTTTGTCGATTATAAAGTTTCGAGGCTTGTCATTTTAAGTTCAAATACAATGTTGTGTTGATGCAAACAAATCAGCTTAGGTTGATTATTTCAGCTTTGCTTTAATACTTTATTTGAATTTGTCGTTTCACAGCATTTCATTCATGGAATTCATTTAAGTTAATTGTTCTTTGTCGACTAATCTGTCATGAGATGTGGGCAGTCAATGGCAGTATATTTGTCCCGTTCTTCTGCAAATGTTGTTTTTAAACAGGTTATTAGTATTAAAAGTTAAGACAATCTGAAAAGGAATGCAACTCAGTTCAAATTCAAAATTCAGTCAACTTCTGGCCAAACTTCACAAGTCTTAGGTCGTTCATCGACCTATCATAGGTCGAGGCATTTTTAGGTCGTACTGTGCAAATTAAAACGTTCAGGGCAGTGCAGAGTTGGTTCAAGTCTTAGGTCGTTCAGCGATCTATCATAGGTCGAGGCATCTTTAGGTCGCACAGGGCAAGTAAAAGATTCAAGGCAAGTTTCTCAAAGTCCTAGGTCGTTCACGACCTAGCATAGGTCGGAAACTCTTAGGTCGCAGGAATCCTTAGATCGGTCAGGTTTCTCACGACCTAACTTCTAGATCGTCCAGATTTGATAGATCGCTGACTTCCTCCCCACGCACACTTTCTAAACCCGATAACCCGACAATGCCATTGAAAATAAAATCTATCATCCTCTTCGTGAATTTCATTCATCTCCACATACCATCAAATCGCCTAAAAAATTGACTCCAAACCCCTCCGATCACTTATAAAATTTTCGTGCATTCATGAATTACCACAACGAATCAAACGACGATCAAAAGTCGATCGAAATAACCATTCAAAATGAAGCCTGACACGTGAAATTGGACTTGGGTCGAAAAACATGGATTCACGATCGAACGGCGATTATGGTGGAGTAGAGATTGGATCCACTTACGTAGTATGCTGGTAGAAATGGATCGACGATTGATTGAATTGAGTTCGCCTTCGGAAGTTTGAAAATTCATCAATTGCAGTGGAAGTTCGGAGCAGTAAGGTAAAGAGGAATGAGCGACCTAACTAATTTATATGAGGCTGAGAGAGGAAGGCGAGTAGGCGTACGAGTTAGCATGAATTTTAGGTCGTTCACGACCTACCAAAGTTAAGTCGAAGCACACGACCTATGACATAGGCCTGCACTTCGAGGGGCAAATGTTAACTCATATTTTAGTGCCGACCTAAAACTCTGTGACTTATGACTCCGCGACTTAACAGGTTACGACCTGCCGACCTAAAGGTTTTGCGACCTAAGGAAGTTAATGACCTAGTGGCTCCAGACTTAACGACCTAAGGGAGCTAACGACCTAAGGGAACTAACGACCTAAGGGAGCTAACGACCTAAGGGACTTAGCAACCTAAAAGTCCTACACGACCTAACGACCTAAAGTTCTTCACGACTTAACAGACTCTACGACCTAACGACCTAAGGAAGTTAGCGACCTAACGACCTAAGGAAGTTAGCGACCTAACGACCTAATAGTCTTCACGACCTAACCCCTGAAGCGGCCCAGCGACTTAACAATCTAACGACCTAGCAGACTTCACGACCTAACTCCAGAAAGAAGAGAATGACCTAACTACAGAGATGACCTAACTTCACAAAGCAGCTTAACGAGCTAAAAGAAAAGAAAGGGTGCACGACCTATCTTAGGTCGCTCACGACCTATCTTAGGTCGCTTACGACTTACCGCTTCAGATGAAACCAAGTGCAACTCCATCAGACCAACTTCCTAAGTCGGGAGTGGACCATGACCTATCTTAGGTCGCTCGCGACCTAAGACCTAACTTAGGTCGTACACGACCTAAGACTTGGGACAAATACTGTCCAGAATCACTCCTATAAATACCCCCCTAACTCCAACGGCAAAAGGACTTTTGTCCAATCATTTTAGGAAGCATCATTACTCTGCCGAATTCTCAACTGATCCAAGACTTGAAGAACTCCAAACATTGAAGATACTACAACAAGCTTTGAACAAGATTCTACACATCCGACATGGATTCAATAAATCTCATCGTCAAAGTTTGAGTTACTAATCTGAAGTGTTTGAGTGATCGAAGTGAACTGTATTCGAAGTGCATTGTATCAAATTGTAATCTGATCAGCAATAAAAGAATATAAAGTGGACGTAGGCTCAATTACGGGCCAAACCACTATAAATCTGTTGTCCTTTTATCGTTTTCTATGATTTTCAGCTTATATTCTGTTCCCGTACCAACGGGTAGTGTTTTCACATTGTTATAACACACACCGGGTGTTAGCGTTCAATTTTCAACGTTAACAGATAGGTTAAGTTTTAAAATGTAAATTATAAAATTTTACTAATAACTTTATTATTTTAAAAAAATATAAAATAAGATTTAAAATAGGTTTAATAATAATAAGATTTAATTTAGTAATTATTAGTATAATAAAATTAAGAATTTGAATTTAACTTTATTTATATATAAGGGGCTTTTAGGCTCAAGGAAAAAGTTGAAGAAAAATTTAGTGTTAGGGACAAGAAGTTTGCTTTTTAGGCTGAAGGACACTTTCTAGTGTAAATCACAGAATGATAGTTGTAACTATCATTTTCTGTTTACACTAAAATGTGTCCTTCAGACTAAAATGCAAACTTGTTGTCTCTAAGACTAAATTTTTTTTCAACTTCTTCCTTGTGCCTATTTTTCTGTATATATAATATGTCTTAAATATTTTAAATTATATTTTATAACTTCAACAAATTAATGATGGAAATATGAATTGAAATTGATTTGTAATTTAATTGGTTTAAAGATTGAATTTAAATAAGAATTGATTTGTAATTTAAGTTAAATAAGAGTTGATTTGAAACTTATTGATATTAACATTTTAAGGATATGATTTTATAAATTAATAACTTGGTTTTGATAAAGGTGATTCAATGGATATTTCAAATTTAAATAAAATTGTAATTGAATATTCAATTTCGATTTAGATTTGTAAATTGAGGTTTTATTTAAATATTATTAATGATTAAGTGGATATTTTGAAGTTTAAATAGGATTAAGTTGAATTTTGAATATACATGAAATTTATCAAATTAAGTTATTGTAAATTGTTTGAATATTGAAAACGTATTAAATTGGAAGTGATTTAAAATTTGTAGTTCAAACCTGAATTTGAAATCGATATAAATTGTTGAACTGAGATTGATTTAAATTGAATATTTGGAACTAAAGCAGATTTGGATTGATTTATGAGATTGGAAGAAATTTGAAACTATTTTCGATATAAACTATTTTAATATATATCTACTATTTTTATATAAACTATTTTAAATCTATCACCTATTTTAAATATAAAATATTTAAAATTATAACTATTTTATTATATACAAACCCTTTTAAATTGTGTAAGTTGGCACTGTTATGATTTAGATTAAATGGATTTAAATGAAATACTTTAATACTATTTCGAAAGTGATATGATTTTGAAATGAATATGATATTTTGATGTGAAGTATAAACTGTTTGAAATATAAATGATCACGGTGTGGAATAAGCGTTCGATTGTTAAAGGGACCAGGATCGGATATTGTCATACTCTCTGCCAATACCGAAAACCACTTTAACCACTGTGCACGTGGTGGAGATTCCAAAACGAAGTAGGATGGTTTGGCGACGATTCTGTATGAGGTATTAACGCAGCCTTGACTCCCGTGAGTCAGCTTGATGTGGCTAAAACAGGAGCCACACCGGGCTAAGTGAGGTCATTCTTCTTATCAAGCACATTTCTTCGATACCATTCTCTTACTTTGTGATTTGTTTGGGTGCACCTTTGATTTGGGAGTGTGTCTCGAGGTGGGTGGTAGTAGCTGCTATTCGTTACCACTAGTCCGGATCAGCAAAACGGTAGTATCCTACCCTGGGCATTGCCTTGCATGCCTTGCCACATGCCTTATCGCGCCTTCTACGAGTTTGGTTTGTACCATACCTATGGAATTCCCTATGATAGCCCTCCAGTTTACGGAGGAATTAAGGTACTGTATAGACTATGGGAATATATACTTCATAGTTCTGTAAATTATCTCATGACTTATGTAGATTATATAAATTTGGTAAGTATCACCTGATTTGTAATCCTTTTCTATGATGTCACTTCTGAATTGCTTTTTGATAGCTCCTTCATTACATTCGAATTTGCTGAATCTTTTATTTTTCTTTGCTGTGCTGATTTCCCTGGAAAGTATGAAGCAAAAAAAAATTCTAATCGTTAGCTTGAAATTGACATACCAGTCTATGTTATCATCTGCTTAAATTAACAAATCATCTTTTTAATTGCATGAAAGATAGTCTATATCAAACATTTAAATCCCATCTTCAACCATGTTGAGAAATGCTTTAGAATTTAACTTCAACCATTTGGCTGGAATATCTGAAATTGCTGATAGAAAATCCTGCCTTATCACAAGGGCATAAATGTTGGAATGTAACCTTAAAGATATATTTAATAAAGAACTAAATCCAGACATCACCATCTGAATTTTGGAAGTAGAAATCCTTCGACCCATTCCTTGGCATCAATGGGATTTGAAAAATTGCGAATCCAAAACTCAGATTCGGAAACTCTCAATAGTGATCTTTATGACAATATTTTTTGACCTAGATTCGGGCATTTGTGACAGAAAAATAGAATTCCATTATTGAAATTTCACACCTAGATTAGGGCACAAATAAGTAATTGTCTCAATACCCAGATTCAGGTATATTTAGATAGTCAGTGATCGATAGGGACCTGAAATCCAGATTCAGGTATTAATAAATTAAGCCCCGAAATAAATATCCTAAAACCTAGATTTAGGTATTAATGAATGACATTGAGAAATGGAAGACCCAAAACCCAGATTTGGGTCTTAATTGATTAAATTCCAGTATGAGAGACCCAAGACCCGGATTTGGGTATTAATAGATGATGTTTATAAATGGAAGTCTCCAAACCTAGATTCGGGTATTTATAAGTGGAGCTCTGTTCTACTCCTTTGATGTGTGAACCCTTCAGGTCTTGTATAGAAATAATTTGTCTAGCTGCCTCTTGAGCTTAGACGTATTATTCCATGATTTGAAATGCCTCTTCTCGAGCTTGAGCATCTTCGTTCATGATCTGATGAGCCTCCTCTCAGGCTTACACATCTTAGTCTATTGCTGAATATGCCCCTCTTAGGCTTGGACGTCTCAGTCCTTTACTGAATGAGCCTCTTCTTGGGCTTGGACATCTTAGTCCATTGTTTAACGGGTCTCTTATTGGGCCTGGACATCTTAGTCCATTGTTGTTCGGTGCTCTTGGTAAGCTCATCTTAAAGACTGGAACCAAGGACTTACCCGACCTCCCTCCAGGAGGCGCCGTGCCTTGGCCCTTTTGCGACGTGGATAGTGGCTTGTTCGGTGCTTTACCCTGGCCATCTTATGGCGCAGAAAAAAGCTTACTCTATCCTCCCACCAAGAGGTGCCTTACCCTGGCCCCGTTGCAGCATGGAAAAGGGCTTTTTTGGTGCTTTACCCTAGCCATCTTATGGCGTGGGTAAAGGCTTAATCCATCCTCCCTCTAGGAGATTCGTTGACCTGACCAAAGGCGTGGCCAATGGCTTGTCCGGTGCTTTAATTTGGCCATCTTATAGCATGGCTAAAGGCTTACACGCCCTCCCTCCCTCCAAGAGGTGCTTTGCTCTGGCAATCTCGGCACGGACACGGTCTTTTCTACCATCTTAGGTAGACTACCATCTTAGGTAGTATCCAAATATAAGGAGCATTTCACTCCCAAACATGTAGATTTTTCTTTGAAAAGCAACTCTTTATTGATTCTTTCTCAAATTTTCTTCACATATTCTTTGATCTTTCCTTGTCGAAAGAAATTTATGATCATCCCCTCCAGGGCTCTACAATGGTTAGTTTCGTGACCATTCATCATATGGTAATGACAATAGGATCCACCCTGGTTTTTTTCATGTTTTGGTCTCCTTTTCTATGATGGCCAGTAGTTAAGCTCATCCTTTGTAAGCAAGTAGACATTCTCTATGGAAGTTGTCAAGTTGCACTCTTTTGGAAGTCTAGACTTGAAACTTGGCTCTTGCAGATGGCTTTTTGACTTTTTATTTCTTCGTCTTATTATTTCACACTCTTCGATTGCTTTTCTTTTTACTACCCTTTGAATTTCTTAAGTTGAAAGTGCTTTTGTTGTAGTTGGTTGCCACTTATGTGCAAAGGCATTGTAATCATCCATTATCTCTTTCTCAAAGATGGTGCCTTTGGAATAATGTTGGATTGTTCTTCTCATTTGATTAAAGATATTGTCACTACCATTTGTTTTCTTTCCTAGTACAAAGATGGGGGTGGGGCCAACGTGAAAAGGATTAGACTCCATTTCTCAGGATTATAAGATTCTTCTTTGTCCTTGTTAATCATTCTAAGAGCTTCTAGCCTTAATCTTCGCTCCTCATCTTGGTTAGAATCCTTGATGATCATTGGGGGTAATCTTTCCAAGTGGGTTTCAGATGACCCTTGTTCAGATCTTTTATTCCTTTAAGCCATGATCAAACAAAAGTAGATGAACTTGAAATAGGGTTAAGTGGGGTTAGAGAATAGTAGTGTTGGGGGTTTAACCAAGTTGGAGGTTCTAGTCTTCCTTCTAGCGCCAAAAACGTTAACAAGATTTCTTGTTAAGATCACAAGGATGTGCTAAATAATGAAGGATATCCTTTATACAAGTAGAGAAGAAAAGGAGGTATGTATCCTTCCTGAATTTCCCTTTTGAGTAGGCTTTACCTGATAATATTCCTTAAGTGGACCTTTCGCCTCTGTCGAAAGGATCGGTTTCTATGTTAAATGACCTCTCGATCTAATCGAGTTAATATGGTTTCTTCTTCGAAAGCCCTCCTTTTGATCCAATCGAAATATCCTGAGTTAGTTTCTCTTCAATAGGTTTCAACCTAGTCAGAAGCCCAAAACTGTTAAATAGCTTGGATTTTGGATAATGAGCAAAAATGGGGTTTCGACCTTGTCGAAAGCTTGAACCCTATGTTCCTTATGTTGGTTATAGGTTTTGACGGTGTCGAGAGAGTCTTATCGATGTAGTCGAAACCTGAAATAGGAAGGTAAATCCAGCAAAAGCATAAATGAAACAGTAAAGTAGACCAAAATATTTGAGACTTCCAATTATCTAGCTAAGAAGACTTTATTTCTTTAAATCCCCAAATTTATTTACAAACTAGAGTTACAACACTATTTAAGAGTATACAAGTTGAGAATGAGAGGATTCGGATCCCAAAAACATGACCGCTTAGGTCTTATTTATAGACATGAGTCAGCATCTTTCGACCCTAATGCTTTCGACTGGGTCGGAAGGTGGCTGCCGAAGGGCTTAAGCATGTTGTCGCCTTTGTCGAAAGGTTTGGTTTTGATCTTCCTCTTTGAGTTGTCTTGTAAATGCATCTGATTCTGTCGATAGCCTCTGCTCATTGGTTTCGATAATGTTGGTTTCGATAATTTTGGTTTCCTCTATGCTCTTGTTTCTGATCTGATGCGGAAACCTTCTTGGACCACATTGGCTTCGACCGGTTCGAAAGGCTTACTATAGCTTTCGAAGGGTTTGCTCAAGATAATGCTTGTTTTCCAGCAATTTGAATGAAGGTGAAACCATAGGTTTCGAATGGTTTGGCATGTGTCCAAAGA
The DNA here is from genome assembly GCA_030737815.1 of Allium fistulosum. Classification (NCBI taxonomy): domain Eukaryota; kingdom Viridiplantae; phylum Streptophyta; class Magnoliopsida; order Asparagales; family Amaryllidaceae; genus Allium; species Allium fistulosum. The sequence goes on along the minus strand of CM060908.1, from coordinate 529,186,082 downwards.
GCTATTCTTCATAATCTTCGAAAGGAATAGCTTCGACTTAATCGAAAGGTCTTTATCTAGTTGAAAGGTTGTAAATGAAGGCGGAACGGTGCTTTCGACTCCTTCATCTTTTTCGAAAGGTAAGTACCCTCTTGATATTGATTGGACAAACCTTTCGACACCTTCGAAAGGCCATGTCGCTTCCACACTTCGATGGCAACATCCCTTCGACTATTTCGAAAGGTCTATCTGGTGTATTTCTTTCTTCTTTTCTTTTGCTCTCTGTTTGAAATGGCTTCGACTAAGTCAAAAGGTGATTTTTGGAGTAACACTACAAAAGCACTAAATAAACAAAATCATGTCTGTGTCATCAATATAACATGCAATATATCATATATTAATTTATATGAAAACAAATCAACAGTGTGAGGAATCCCGTTGGATCCTCCAACCTATCCTCCTACATCACATGTAGTATATAATCATAAAAATATAAATCAACTGCTTCGAGGCGGGATTCGTATACAAAGGGTCATCCGCTCTTACATGGGAACGTAATAGGGTCTCATCCGCTCGAATAGGCTTGAATATATCCAACTAACAACATAATTTAGTATATTACCAAACAACCCATAACGATCAGAAATAAATATCCAATCGTCCAGTAAATAATATTTACTTACTATATAAATTTTCTGATTAGCCAAAAAGGTAAGATTAACTCACTTTGATTTTAGTAGTCTCCGAAACGTTTTGTTTTGAATTAAAATTGAATGAACATCCAATTTTAACCCAAAATTCCAACTAGCTCCAAATCCGTCCAGTCCAATTCCACAGCGTAGTGCTCATTGATACGAACGCAATGCAACTTTTCGCGTTTGATTTAGACCTCGTATGAGCACGATATGAATTAATAACCGAACGATATAATAAATTTCAAAATTTAATTTTAAATTCAATACCCTAAGCACTCAAAGCCATCGATTTCTTCAAATCCAAATCTAGGTCGTCATCTCCTTCCTCTCCCATACGTGAAACCCCTTCCAGCCGCCGAACTACGTTTTCTTCCTCGAGCTCAAGTGACGCTGTGGGGCCACCGAAGACCATCACACACCCAACGAAGCATCACCAGACCTTGCCTCGCCACCTCGTACCCACGTCAACCTCTAGATCATCGTTGTTGGCCTTAATTTCACCAAAGAACGACACGGCTTCCATCGCAAATAGCGACCACGTTGAGCATTCGATTGATGATCGGATTCTATGGATGAAGTCGTGGTGAGGAGCTCAACAACTTTCATGTAGCAGATTTTAGCCAATTTGGCCTAGATCTCTCGATCGATTTGTGTGCATTGATTGCTAATGGCGGCTGCAATCTTTTATCGTTTAGGGTTCTGGAAATGTTGAGAATCTAAGTCCTTTTATAGCAAATTTTATGACACTATTCATCCGTGAAATTTTCGAACTCCAAACAAGGCGTGCCACCTGGCATTCTATTTGTTATACACCCATTTCGTACACAATGGAATATATATCGAAACCCAATTCCATCATATGCAGAAGTTAACTTTTCAAATCGAATTACATTAATTAAAATTCCTTTATTAAATTTCTACATGTTTCAAACCCGCACGACCAAACGATACGTCCGATCGCCATGAAATTCAACGGCATACAATAATTCACTATTACGGATCCGATAAAACTTGTTTCATCAAAATCCGAGACTGCACCTCGGAAGGCTATTTTTGCATGTTAATTTAAACGAGTAATTTCCTAAATCAATTTAATTACTTTTATATCAAATTTAAAAGTTTACTATATCCATTCTAATTTAAATAGAATTTAAATCAACTTTAGAAATCATTTTCATTCACGTTAAATTCAAGCATCAATTATTTAAACAATTTCAAATATTAAATTTAACAATTTAATTATCAAATAAATCGCTATATTTGAAATCCAAGTTATTTAACTTATTAATAACCTATCAATATTTAAAATAAATTAAATATTCCAAATTCAAACGAATAAATTTTGGGTCATTACGCTAACTTTGAAAAAACATCTCCTATTAAATCAAATTTTAATTCAATGTTAACATCGAACGCCTTATGGTCAAATGGTGAAACTTAATTCACAAAGTGTTCGCTTTAATGATTTCCATATTTCTATTTACCCAACCCAAATTTTAAAAAGGGAAGCTACCTATACGCACTAACAATAGTCAATGCTCAACTAGGCGAGCATGACTAAACAAACCTTAAATGATAATAATAAAATATAATTATCTCTTAAAAACCAACACCTCGATAATAATATACTATACTATTTTTGAAAATCGTTCTTTATATATAAAATGTATTTTGGCTAAAATTGTTTCATTTACCCAATTTAAAAACAATATTGTGTCGGATGGCCTTTTTCAAGTGTTTAGAGCTCCCTATCAATAATGTTGGCTACTCGTATTGACCAGAATCCAAAACCCACTCCACAGATCAATCAACACAGTATAATATATTTTTATATCAATAACAATTACGAGCTCCTATATATATACATTCAAATTCATAATAAGGCATTCCATTACCTTATCTCTTAATGAGTTGCCTCACCAAAGCCAAGGTTCTCGCTTAACCTTGCGCTCTGATACCACGCTGTAATGACCTAGCTTTTTGAACCCCAGAAGTCGACACTAATACATCCATAGTATTCGTGTGCGGAACAACTAAGTGCCGGAAAGACAGATTGTTAAGGGAAAGAATGGAGATAAAAAATAAGAAGAAACTAAACAATCATAGAATCTCACAACGTAGGGAAATAACATATATTAATCAACATAATAATTTACAAAGTCATTTCAAAAAATGATACATCAGATTCATACTAATATAATTCTACGCTTGGACAGTTATAACAACATGCCCCTACCTAACTAATAAAAGAAACATAAAATACAGTGGAAAAAGATAATAACTAGCTATCGATGAAGCCTCCTACTACAATCTCCTCCAAAATGCATCCGCGGGAAAACCTCAACTACTTGGCTGCCCATAAAAAGTTGAGCACCCAAGAGTTTTAGGGAAAGAAAATAAAACTCCGGGTCTAACATGTGTCTCGTTTGAGTAAACTCAAACAACTGAATTATTATGTTTAAAAACCTCCTTTAAAATCAAAGGAATCTCGTAAGACAATGCTGCATATAAACACGGACAAGTTTTAACCTTACGATAACCAAAACATTTTCTATAGAAATCTAGTGATATTATAATAGTTTTTAGAGTACAAAAACTTATTAATCTTAGCCAAAATAATTACCTATTAAATTCCAACATACTAGGCTCTATAATCAATACCGTAAAGGCATGTATTATAGATTGGATTCAATACTATGACAAGGTAAGGAACTACCTTCCGATGGTAAACCTCTAGATAAAATGTACCAGGGTCTAACAAGAACATCTTATACCCCTGCCACATAGGACTGGCCTACCACTTGACTAGTAGTACCGAATGTAATCACCCTCCATTTGGGCCTCAAGCATACATGAGTAGATAATAACCGATCTAGATTTGGGATTACCATACCTAGATAGGAGCGACCCACTTGGCCCTGATATATGTCTGATTTTTGGCATTTCCCGGTTGATGAGGCTTAAGGTTACATTTACATTTATTTAGCACTTCCACTTAGAAAGCTACACTAACCTCCAAGCATCAATGCAATGCAAGCATTCATCCATACAAGTTCATTTTGGGACTGAACAAAACCGATGGCACTACATCTATTACACCCATTTTGGAATCACACTCAAGGTTAGTAGCAAATAGCCCTTGCACTTCAAAAGCTTCGTTTTTGATTCCATCCTCTTTAAGATGTCTTCAGTTCGAAACACTTGAGTTAGATCGAAGTGGTTTTTAGATAACATATGTGATCCCGGTCTCTTCGAAACAACTTTCGATAATTTTCGGTAAACTCAACCCCGGTTTTTTAGGAAATAAATAGATAAAGAAAAGAGTAGAGTTCACCTCCTAACCATTAATGGATGAATTTCCTTATCATCTATCCAACTAGAATGAAACAAGATTTATACACACAGTACAACATCATCGGAGATGACTGTGCCATATAACTCACGTATTTCTCCTAGATAATTCCAAAGTTGCATTTTGGTCCAGGTTTGATAGTACGTAATTTAACTATCAAATATACAAATATTCAAACGTTGATTTAATTCCTTATGGAATGTACCAAGCCTTTATTAATTAATTTTTAATTAATTAAAACTCTTTTAAAAATTGATCAAAAGATCATTTTAAAACACTATTCCCAAAAACCTTTGCATTCCTTTTATACTTGGAAAACATTTCTACTTATCTCAAAAATATAATTATTTACCAAAAACATTTGGAAAATTCCCTTTTCTTAAATTCCATATTAAATGGACAAGAAATTCGCTTTTCAAAACATCACTTACTATAAACACGTTCACTTTATTAAACCCATTCACTTATTCCTTATAAAATTTCTTTTTATAAGTTCAATTCATATTTCAAACCTCCTTATAAATCTTCAAACTAGACAAACATATTTTTTTTAAATCTCTAAAATGATTTATAAAATCTCCTTCCATTTATAAAACTCTTAAAAAAATTTCCTTTATAAAATATCTTTGCCATTACAAAAATATCATTTACAAAATCTAATTTTTAAATCATTTTAAATAAACCCTTTTATTTAGTAAAACCCATTTTATTAACAAGTTATTATTTATAAATACTTTTATAAAATAATTATATAACTTTAAAATCGTTTATAAACTTTCAAACCCCAAACTGATTAAAGAATTAGTGCAAATTTTAAAACCATACTTTATAATTTCAAAACGAAGCTTGGCAATCCCATTGGTACTTATTTAAGTTACCATTTTGTTTCAATTTCACTTTCAAGTCATTCAATAATTTTATTTACATAAGTCAATATATATGTAAATATACTTTATATCCAAATCAGGGAATAACATATCAATATAAACTAACCAGTATAAACATGTCCAAATAACATAATAGTAGGATGGTGATTTGTCCTGCTAGATAGACGTCCAAACAGTTCAATCAATTTATAGCAGAACGGGGACTATTTCTTCTATCAAATGTCCACACAATCAAACAATCAATTTATAGCAGAATGGGGATTTATTCTGCTATCAATGTCCACACAATCAGACAATCAATTTATAGAAGAATGGGGATTTATTATGCTATCAAATTCCACACAATCAAACAATCACATTATAACTCATTCACGGGCATTTTTCTACTTAATAACACCAACATTTGAATTCCTTGAGTTCAAAAACCATCTCTAAAAAAGAAGTACATTAAAACAATTTGATTCTTGGAGACAAATAATTTAAAACTTAAACTTCTTTTTAAAGCAATTTATTTAGAAGTTAAACCATTACCTAAATCATAGCTAATCTTAGTTAAATCTGAACTTAATTTAATTACAAATTAAGAAATAATTAAACCTTTAATAACTAATTAAACAATTATTAACTATTATATAAATAATTTAAACCCTAATTAATCCTTTACTAATTATTAAATAATAATTTAAACCTTCATTAATAATTAATATTAATTAATCTCATGTAGTTAATAAAATAACCTTTAACTAAAACTTAATTAATAAATTAAACCTTAATAAATTATTTATTTTAAATTAAAGCCTTAATTAATTAATAGTTAAAAATAATTTAACACTTGAATAATTAAATAAATAAATAATAAACCCTATATTTAATTAATAGTTTACTAAAATTAAGCTTATTTTTAGAAGATAATTAATTAGAAACAAACCTCTTAATTAAGTTAAATAAACCTTGTTTAATACTTAATTAATTATCAAAACATAATTATTTAATAATTAATTATTAAAAACTTAATTAACTTTCTAAAACATCATTATTAAGTTTAAAAAAAATTAAAGCACTTTGAAGTATGAAAACTAAATTTTCAAAAACCTATTATTTTATCGAAACTGCATCCATAGCGACTATCGCTACGGATGTAGTAACTTGAGTTTTTTTTTTAAGTTACTAACTTTCCAATTCTCTACTTCTAACTTCGTTTCATTTTAAACCATAAGAAAAGGTTATGTAACGGCCCACCTTTTTGGACTGTATAAATTGACAATAAACCACACATGTCAACTCAAACCATTCAAAAGGGAGGATTGTTAATGGGGTAAATAAGAAAATAGGAGAAAGAAAGAAAAAACACAGAATCTCACAGCGAAATGATAAAATATAATAATCAAATAAATAGTTCATGAAGCTATTTTACAAATAACATTGGATTACACTTTTACAATATATCAGAGTTATACATACAGCAGAAATAAATAAATAATGCAGCGGAACAACATGATGCAGTGGAATAAATATAATAAATAGTAATTGTAATAATATATTAAGTCTTCGTCTTCATCCTCCAAAAGATAGTTTTCAATGCAGAAATACTCAGGTTGACCCAAACATAATGAAAAGACAAAACACTCGAGTCAGAACTAAAAAATCTTATGTAAGTTAAATCAAAATAAGTAAATATGAGTGTAACGGCTTCAGAGATGTTTATAGGATTTTACATCTCCTATCCAGTGTCTAAGGTGCGTGCAATAACTTAAGAGATGTTCAGGATTCCATCTCCTAAGGATTCATTAAACTACGTACATATATAATACAATACGCTATTATAATATGTCTATAGTAAAGTATTAAAATAGCGTTAAGGCGTTACCCATATCCCCCTTAACACATTTTATAAATGCCATAGTCTATACAGTACTGTAAACTCCACCAAACTGTTGGGCTATCATGGAGCACTCCATAGGTACGACACAAAACAAAATCGTAGTAGGCTCGATCAGGATAAATATGACAAGGCACGCGAGGCAATGCCCAGTGTAGGACACTAACATTTTGAATATCTGGACCGGTGGGAACGCATAGTAACCACTATCGCCCACCTCAAGACACACTCCCATAATCAAATAAAGGGGTGGACACCAATCAAATAAAAAAGAAATAGATATGGTTTCGAAGAAGCATGCTCAATAGAGGGAGTGACCCCACTTGGCTCGGTGTGGCTCCTGTTTTAGTCATTTTAATTCTAACCCAAAAGTCAAGGTTGTCCATCATCATTCTCTTACTTCATTCCAGTAGCGTTCGCCAAACCATCCTACTTCATTTTGGATTCTTCGCCACGTGCACAGTTGTTAAAGTGGTTTTCGGTATTGGTAGAGAGTATGACAATATCTGATCCCGGTCTCTTTAACAACCAAATGCTTATTTCACACCAGTTGGTTCTTTTACATTTTCAAAACCGATTCATAATTGATATCAAAATATCATATTCACTTCAAATCATATCACTTTCAAAATCATATTTGCTTTCGAAATCATTATTCACTTTAAATCCTATTCATTTTCAAAATCATAACCACAAAATAGGTTAAACCATCATATCAAAATATTTGCATTTAAATCGATTAAATCTAAATCATAACAATTCCAAATTTAAATAGTTTGAGTATTGAAAGTAGTATATATATTTGAATAGTTATACGTTAAAAATAGTTTATATTTTTAAATAGGATATAATTAAAATAGTTTATATATTAGAAATAGTTTATATATTAAAATATATATATTAAAAGTTGTTTATAAATTTAAAATAATAAATATTAAAATGGTTTATATTTAAAAAAATAGGTTACAAATTAAAATAGTTTATATATTAAAATAGGTTATATATTAAAAATAGTTAGTGTATTAAAAATTATTAATATATTAAAATGGTTTATATGAGAAAAATAGTTTATATGTAAAAAGAGTTTGTATATTAAAAGAGTTTATATCGAAAATAGTTTCAAACTAGAATTTTTTATTCCAATTTCACCAATCAATTCAAATAAACTTTAGTTCCAAAAATTCAATTTTAATCAATCTCAGTTCAACGATTTCAATTCAAAAGGCTAAAGGTTTCAATTCAAATTCTCCTTAAAACCATTTCAATTTATATCGATTTCAAATCCTTGTTTGAACTACAAATTTAAACCATTTCAAATTCAATAGGTTTCAAAGCTTAAATATTCAAACGTTTACAATAACTCAATTTTGGAAATTTTAATTTATATTTCAAAATTCAAATTTAAGATTTCAATTTAAATTCTTTAAATAATTCATTTAAACCAAATTCAATTTTAACATTTTAAAAGTTTGGAATTTTGAAAATAATTCAGTTCATATAAATCTAATTTTATTTCATAATATCATTTAACTGGATTCAAAAATTAAGGATTTAGAATCATTAAATTTAACCAATCTGATGTACGTATATAATTTTCTACTCTATGGTCAGGGGATACAGATATATATCATTTCAACCCACAATAAATATAAATTTCCAAATATATATCATTTCAACCTGTATCCCGAATCACAGTTTCCAAATCCATAAAATCGCTCGGGTTAACCCATAATGATTTTTATCTAATCTATAAGATCGTTTGGGTATGTATCATTTCAACCCATGATGATTTTAACAATAACTAAGGGAACTTGCAATGTGATAACAACATATAAAATAGACATAACATCAAATCATCCAAACTGTCAATAATTAAGCATCCATCACAATCATCATTCAAATCAACCAATAAGTCACAACAATTAACTGGTTATCATTATCAGCTAATTAACTAAGAATTCAATTCCATCCCTCTCAAGAGTACTAGTACACAAGTCCAAATGAAATAAAAACTGAAAGGGAGAAGAATACATGAAGAAAAACTCCGCAGCTGAATCTCCAAGAAAATCCGAAATCTACTGTCCCTGCCTCATATGGCCTATGGGGGGAAAGGGGAAAATAGAGCAGTGGGTCAGACTAAAAATCTGGTGAGTGGAAGTAATTACTAGTATTTTTAAGCAAGATAAAGATAATAGACTTAGCAACGGTTCAAGTATAAAAATAAAGGAAAAGATAAAGCTGAAATAAAATACTGTTTAATTGTTTGCTTTGTTTATTTTGATTTTTTGCACTTGTCTTAGATAACTACTTTGATTAGGCTGAAATCCTAATTCTGCCCTTTGATCGACCTTCTATCTCTGTTGTGCCACTGTGAGCTAGTCCCATCCCGTGGGTCCCACAGCAAAAGGACACCTGCTTAGCGCTCTGGAACTCAATATCGACTTATATCCCTGCTCTGAGGCCGCACGCTCCGCCACCGTCGGCTCGCACTATCCGTTGCTCCCTCTTTTGACCTCTTATCTATCCTAAATAGCATAAGCGTGCCTAGCCACACCTGATTTGTTGTGAGACCATCAGTCCTAGTCTGAAAGGGGAATGCTGCCTGTACAGGTCCTATCAAATAAAATCTAGTTGCGCCCCTTGCCCAAATCCCCCGATTTGAGCCTCTATTTATTGACCAATTATCTACCCTAAACAGCATAAGCATGTCCCAGCCCCACCCAATCTATTATGAGACCATTAGTTCCTGACTGAAGGGTAATGCTTCCGGTACGGGTCCTACTTCTATCTTTGCTTATTAACTTAGTATAAGTCTTTTAAATAAGCATATTCTGTTAATTCTGCTCTATTTTCTTATGAATTTATTCTAAGTCTTTAAAATAAGCCTCTTATGTTATCTCTACTATATTTGCTTATTAACTTAGTGTAAGTCTTTAAAATAAGCCTCTTCTGTTAATTATGCTCTATTTTCTTATTAGCTTATTCTAAGTCTTTAAAATAAGCCTCTTTTGTTATCTCTGCTATATTTGCTTATTAACTTAGTGTAAGTCTTTAAAATGAGCCTCTTTTGTTAATTCTGCTCTATTTTCTTATTAACTTAACTCTAAGTCTTGAAATAAGCTTTTTCTGTTCTTTCTATTTAATTATAACCTACGTTATAATTTCTCTTTTATCTTGCCTTTTTAGTTATAACTACTATTTATAAACTTGCTTGCAAATGTCAAATTTGCCTATTTCAGTCTATATTCTTTTTATTACAATTCTTCTTATGTACATTAAATTTTCTGTAAATTTAGTGTTCTTATATTTTAGTCCATATTAGCGAATTATCCTCTTTTTATTATTTTATTCACGTAAAAAGGAACAAAAAGAAACTAACATTTACAGACTAAATTCTAACGCAAAACAGATGTAAATAAAATACAAATAACTGTAAATAACTATAAATAACTGTAAATAAATGAATAAAATAGCTAAATAAAAATAGCTGGTTAAAATAGACTAAAAAGAACTTTAAAAATTAACTGCAAACAACTTGTATAAAAATGGTCTCAAAATTGCAGAAAAACTACAACTATTGATAACCCTATTATTTTAAATTACTTAAAAACCTAAAATAATTACTTAAACACTCACCTATGGTCCTTAGCTCTTTTCCTTGGCCTTCCCGAATCCACTTCTAGGGTATAAAATATTTTAATTAAAAAGATCTTCTCCTTGGAAAAATATTCCTTTTAGCGTCCAGCCTCAGGCAATGAACCCAGACGGAGAAAATCTAAATGAGGAAAATAGCTAGGCCTAGGGTCTTATTTGTAGTGTCACTTGTGGATCTCAAACCGTTGGATTTGAAGATTAAATCTAGTGCAACCACGTCATAGGTTTGATGGGAACCGTCGAATGGAAGCACGGACGCACGAGATGCAAAAGAAATCGAAAAACAAGTCACGATTTGATCTGGACAAATTAACGTCCTAAAACACTAAGGCGGGTCGACCTTACCATAGACCGCCATATGCTAGGGTCGATCTATAGGTCGACCCAGCCATGGGGAAGGTCGACCTAGGGTCGACCTGGCCTATTTATTTTTTTATTTTCTTTTTTTCTTTTTCTTCTTCATTTCTTGTTTAATTTGTAACTTCTTCGTTTTAGCTCCGATTTCGACAATCTATATATGGAAATTGACCAGAAAATTACTACGGACACAATGGTGTAACTCCCGTGGCTAAATTCTGATAATTTCACAAAATTATTTATTATTTAATTAATTCGTTAATTAATTATTATAGCTTAAATTTTGGGTTGTTACATTCTCTCCTCCTTAAAGGATTTCGTCCCCGAAATCTCTAAGGAAAGAAGAATGAAATAAATATTTTCATCCAAATTCTACAACCAACTACTCAACCGTATCCATTACATCCATTGTCCTTAAACTTTTCTAATGCAATTTATGATATATATGCAAAAGTGTAGTGTCAATGTTCCTAACTAATGCAAAAAAGTAGGTGGTCTACTGATTCAGTCGACCTTCTTATGCAATCATGTCTGTGCCATGTATCCAAATGAATGCAAATTCCTAATGATAACTGATAGTTCAGTATGTGTACTACAATCATCATCCAAATGCAACAATCATGTGATAATCATCCATTTATAGCGACCATGGAATAAGATAAAAATAAAATATGCAAATGTGCACACATTCATATGCATATGCTCTAGTGTCCTAGTTAGGCCGATCCCTAAGAGATAATAGTGCCTATTGTAAGTATATGCGTCCATGAGCATCCACTAGCAAACACTTGCAACCACTGGCATCCATCATACATAACATGTTCAAATAACATGTTTTCATTCAATCCTACCATCCATAGGTTAAATCCTAAGATCTACCCTCCCAAAGGATAATAAAGGAAAAAACATATTCAAAACTAAAGATGGAAATAGAAAATTAAAAATTTACTATCAAAGAGATGTGGATAAGAGGTACGTAATTTCTCCTAATCAAATCAATCTTTTCTGAAGTCTCCCTAACCATGTCAGAACCAAGTAGTAATCTCTTCGTAGACTCTAACCAACACGAAAGCGACTTGCACGGTTTTCCATAAAGAGCTTTGAAAGGTGCCATTCCAATGCTAGCTTGAAATCCATTATTATATGCGAATTCCACTAAAGGAAGATGCTCCTTCCAAGTTCCTCCAAAATCAAGAATACACATCATCAACCTCATGTGTCTTACTATCTTACCAATACCATCTTACTATACAGTCTGCACACATGAAGCAACAATCTTAGGTTCTTCACTAGTGTCCTATACACTTTAAGGGAACTTCTATTATTACTTCTAAAAGTAATCACTGCTATCTCCTACATAGCGTTACACTTTTTCCGTCACACCTAGGAAATGATTCCTATCTACTCCATATCTAAAAGTTTTGTTTGGTATTTATTATTTCATTTCAAAACTAAAGCTTCTAAATTTTTAAAACATCAAATCCTAAAATTCCTTCGCCTTTAAAAGTGTTATTTTCAAGTTTCTATTAAATTCAAAGGTACTTGGTTACTTAACATTTTATCTTTCTAGACTTGCATCCTTACAGCTTTTTGAATTTACATTATTTCCTAAACCTAGAGGGGAAAACTTACAAATTCTAAGTTTAAAACTTAAACCTTTTTTTCTTTAAAAGACGTTTACAGTTTTCCATAAAAATTTGGATTTTTAAATTTAACTGTAACTAAGCTTTTCGCTTCCAAAACCTTATTTACATTTTCACCAAAACATTTTTCTTTAAGATATCTTTAAAATGACCTCACATGTTTTCAAATTATTTTCTTTTCATATATTTTCAATTTTGCAAAAACTGGAGTAGATAAGAACATTTATTTTATAAAACTCCCTTAACTTTCTAGTTACCTAACCTTGGAGGAGTTTCTAACTTACTACAAATCGGGACTTTCTACAAAGGCAAGCAACTAATGCGCATAATCAATGGAAAAATATATAAAATTTCCATTGCTTAGCTTTTTCTACTAAGGCTCTCTATAATATCTCTCCTAACTAACACTGTCTCTAATTATTACATTTAATGGTTTTATACCTCAATGTATTAGAACTACTTTCTCTTATGAGAAACTATTAATGCTAAAACCTTCAATGAATCCTTTAAAAGGGGACTTCATGCATATGTGAAATTACAAAGAACTTATTTTACATTTTTCGAAATAGGCTATACAAAATATGGTGCTTCCCATACCTTGTACATCTCTTTCACGTATTCCTTATAACTTGCACAAAACATCTTTATTTTTGATTTGGTTTCATAGAAAATTTTATCATTATTCATTTCATCCCAATAGATTAAAGTATGTTTAATCTATATTCTCTTGCGATAGACAATTTTCTATGAAATTTATTAATTTCTTGATATTTAATTTACACCCTCTTTTTTTTCAAAAGAACTCATTTTCAAAACTGTTTTAATATTTTCATAACTAGAAGACATTTCTTTATACTTATTTAAATAATAAGTGTACTTACAAACCACTTTATTTCTCTACAAAGAAATTATCTTCAAAACACATTTTTATTTGGGTCAAAACAGATGTTACGTAAAATACTGTTACTACAACCCAAAAATGCTAGTGTATGGATTTAATTAAAATAAATCCTAATAAATCTCATATACTATGTATAAACATTTCCCTTGGGAGTCACCTACTATAACAATAGTGTAATAGTCTATGCCCCCTTTATTTTCCACGAAAACATCTTCTACAATAAATGTTGCTACCTACGTTTTCGATACTTAATACACTATAAGTTTTTAAAATCATTGTTTACCTCTAAAGAAACCAGCGAGCTATATATATACGTCCTATAATTCTTCAAAAAGAATTTCATTTTTAACAAAATTTAAATCATATAAAAACCAATTTAAATTTCGTACCATTTTTTTTCAAAAACCTAATATTTACTTCATCAAAAATATTAAAAATTATATTTTTCAACTTTTCAACTCTTACAATTTCATTTTGTTGGGCTAGACATAAAGTGGATTTTCTTCTTACTACCCTAGGAGTACCCTTCATAAACCTTGGAAATATCATTTCCTTACTAAAGTCTTTTATTCATATTCCTCTTTTATGCTTATATTTATTCTAAGGCACTACCGTTAAATCCACTTATCTGAAACAATTATAATTTTTGCAATCATTTACACATGGGCTTTCCTCTTTTTCAACTGAATCTTCTATACATCTCCAATCTTTGCCTACCACTCTTTGGATTTCAACAATCTTAACCTAAATGTACAAAATTATTTCTCAAACTCTTCTCATGTGTAGACCTACTCTATGCCCCAAGAAATGCATTTCCTTACATAGAAAGTGACACTCCAAGAATATTTCCTTCAACTGATGAACGCGAAGTGTACAAAGAACCCCCTCTAGATGAATAGCATGCACTTCCATACTCTTGGAAAACACCAAAATGTCACTCACGAACACTACTACAAACTTATTTAGGACATCTCAAAAAACACGGCTCATCAAATCTACAAAATATGTTGGGGCATTGGTTAGCCCAAATGGCATAACCAACTACTTAAAGAATTCGTCGGGTGTCCTAAACGTTGAAACACCCACACACACCCCTTAATATACCCAAAAGGACACATTAAAAGGTATGGTGCGTTGTAGGTATAATTGAAACTAACAGCGACTAAGATTCACAAGACAACAAAGGAAATAGGAAAGAGATAAACTGGAAATAAATACGATTAAATATTGCTCAGGATAGGTTAACTTTGATTGCTTGCACTTGTTCTGATTTAATTAGGATGAATTCCTAACGCTGTAATCAGGATGTGACCATAATTTTACCCTTTTTGATCGGCCTGCTACTCCATAGACTTTACTGTGGACCAGCCGCTATATAACTCCCTACATAGCAGCCAATGGTATATACGAAAGATGCACAGAGCAACTACTGTAGATCCGGACGACATATATAGCTCCCTACACAAAAGGCAATGTTTTCTATGAAAGACACTCATACTAAGTGCTTGGAACTCATAGCTATTATTGAGCACCCAAATGGAATTCGCACGTGTAACTGCCACCATGCACATGCTACCTTTTTCTCCACCTATTGGGTCTTCTTATTACCTCAACATCCAGCATAAGCATGCCCCTCATCCCACTTTAGGCTAACGTGAGATCACCATGTGTCCATAGAATCTATAGGGGAAATGATGTTGGTACCGGCCCTTCATCCAAACAATATCTAGTTGCGCCCCTTATCCAAATCCCCTGTGATTTGGACTTCTATTTGACCAATTACTACCATTCTTAGCATAAGCGTGCCCTAGGAAATGCTATTTGGTATAGGTCCTACTTTCATCTTTGCTTATTAACTTAGGTAAATTATTTAAACAAGTCTTTACACTCTTCTCTACTATCTGTGCTTATTAATTTATCCTAAGTCTTAAGATAAGCCTTATTCTGTTCTTATTTTCCTTCTTCTTATTATAACCTACGTATAATCATGCTTATTACTTAACCCAAGGTCTAAGTGTGAAATTAAGCTTCTTTCATCTTTTACTCTATTTAGTTATAATTCTAAGTTATAACTATGACAATTATCTTTAATTAGTCAAATTAACGTCATAATTAGGCGTAATTTCAGTCCAATTCCATTTATATTACAGTCTTTGAAATTTACATCTTATATTCCATTATTTCGGTTTTCTTACAATTTAATCCATATTTGCGTTAATCCTATTCTAATCCATACACAAAGAAGAAGGAGAAATAAAAGAAAACTGAAAATAGAAGAAAATCCAAAGCGTAGGAAGAAAATGTAAATAACGTATAAATAACAGTAAATAAACTAAAATACTGTAAATAAACGGAAAAGCTATAATTAACAGAAATAAACTAAAATTACTGAAAAGAATAGCTAAAAGGAAATAGACTGAAAATAATTCTAAAAACTGTAAATAAACTACTGAAAAGGCTATTCCAAAAATCGTAGTAAAACTACAACTATTGGAAACCCTATTATTTTAAATTACTTAAAGAAATCTTAAAATAATTACAATCACTCACCTCCGGTCCTAAGCTCTTCCTTTGGTCTTCCCGGATCCACTAGGAGTTGTAAAATAATTTAATTTATAACAATTTTCTCCTTTGGAAAAATTATTCTATTTAGGGTCCTTCCTAGAAAGGTGAACCCAATTGGAGAAAACCTAGAATGAGAAAAAGTGTTAGGTCTAGTGGTCTATTTATAGGTAGAAGTGGATCTCGGACCATTGGATTCGGAGATTGAATAGGATGCGACCACGTCATAGGCTGAATAAGAGCCATCGAACGCAAGAATGGAGGGACCGGATTAAACTAAAGGATGCAAAACACGTCAGTCGGTTAAAAAACTCGCACCTTTATTGGAACGAACGAAGAGTTGTTCGTTCGCCCCCAAAACAACAAGTGGATCGACCTGCCTTTATAAAAAAATTCGCTTATTTTGTTTATTTTATAACTTGGTCATATTAGCTCGGTTTTTGACGTTCTATATATAGAAATTAACCAGAAAATTACCACGGATACAATGGTGGCTCAATTTTGATAATTTCACAAAGTTATTTTATTATTTAATTAATTAACAAGTTAATTATTATGGGACAAATTTTAGGTTGTTACATTCTCCCCTCCTTAAGGGATTTCGTCCCAGAAATCTCTAAGGATAAAAGAATGTACTAAATGTTTTCATCCAATTCTACAACCAACTACTCAATCATCAACCATTCATCCATTGTCCTTAAAAAAAATTTCTAATGCAATTTATGATACTTATGCAATTAGTGTAGTGTAAATGTTCCTAACTAATGCAAAAGATTAGGCGGTCTACTGTTTCAGTTGACCTCCTTTTATGCAATCATGTCTGTGCCACGTATCCAAATGAATGCAAAATTTTACTAATGATAACTGATAGTTCTATATGCGTGCTACAAACATCACCTAAATGCAACAATCAAGTGATAAACATCCATTTTATAGCAACCATGGATATAAAATAAAAATGTGCAGACATCCATATGTACATGCTCTAGTATCCTAGTTAGGCAAGGAATAATAGTGCCTAGTGTACTTATATGCGTCCATAGCATCCACTAGCAAACACTAGCAACCACTAGCATACATCATTCAAAACATGTTTACATCAAATCCTACCATCCATAGGTTAAATCCTAAGTTCTACCCTCCCAAAGGTTATAAAGGAAAGAACCTATTCAAATCTAAAGATGGGAAAAAGGAATTCTAAAACTAACCATCAAAAAAATGAGGACAGGAAGTACGAACCTTCTCTTCTGCTTCCCAAGTGGCATCTGCAACATCATCTCCCCATTGCACCTTCACTAGTGGAACCTCCTTATTCCTTAGTCGCTTGATATCTCTTCTAACAATCTTTGTGGGGATACACTAAACAGAAGCTTCCGTTTTCTACCTCCACCTCCTCCAACTAACTAGGCTCTAAAACCTCCATCGAGTCATGTAAGCACTTTTGTAAGTGCGAAACATAGAAAACGTTGTGCACTCCTGCGAGCCTATCAGGTAGCCTTACTCAGTAAGCCATTTTCCCAACTCTCTCAGTGATAGGAAATGGTCCAACAAATCTAGGGGATAACTTTCCATTTGATCCGAATCTTACCACCTTCCTTAGCGGGGATACTTTGATAAAAACTAAGTCTCCAACCTCAAACTCTAAGTCTCTCCTCCGCTTATCCGCATACGACTTCTGTCTATCTTGAGCCGTCTTCATCCTTCGCTGAATCAAATCCACCCTCTCAAAGGTCTCCCTAACCATATCGGGTCCAAGTACTAACTTCTCCGTAGACTCTACTCAACATGATGGGGACTTGCAAGGTCTCCCATATAAAGCCTCAAATTGTGCCATTCCTATACCTCTTTGGTAACTATTATTTTACGCAAACTCAACCAACGGAAGATGCTCCTCCCAAGTTCCTCCAAAGACCAAAATGCACACCCGAAGCAAATCCTCAAGCACCATATTTACCCTCTCCATTTGGCCATCTATCTGGGGTGATAGGCCGTACTCAACCTAAGTTGCGTCCCTAGCGTCTCCTGTAAGCTTCTCCAAAACTCACTAGTGAAAATGGGATCTCTATCACTAACAACACTAGGAGGAACTCCATGAAGACGAACTATGTCTCGAATATACAAGGATGCCAAAATGAAGCCATACGCTTACTCTTAACTTGGATGAAGTGAGCACTCTTGGTCAATCTATCAACAATCACCCAAATGCTAGTGTTCCCCTTCCTAGAGCGGGGTATACTGTCAATGAAATCCATAGAAATACTACCACACTTCCACTCTGGCACATCTAAGGGCTGAAGAGTCCACTGGGCTTCTGCTGCTCTACTTTTACCCTTTGGCATATGAGACACTTAGCTATGAATTCCGCCACGTCCTTCTTCATATCATCCCAATAGAAAATCCTCTTCATATTCTGATACATTTTGTCACCAACCGGATGAATAGTCATACGGGAATGGTGCGCCTCCTCCAAAACTTCTCTCAACAAGTCACCGGCGTATGGAACACAATGCCTCCCATCTCTCCTAAGCCACCCTCTGCTATCAATGGAATAGCGTTGGAGATGTCTCGAGACCTCTCCTCGACTAATCCTATCCATAATTTCCATAAGCTCCAAATCCTCCCGCTACCTCAAGCCAATCTGATTCATAAGGCTAGGCATCACCTCTAACGTCGCTAACAATCCAGGAGTAATGTCCGTAGAGGGCATAAAATCAAAAGTAGAAATAAACTCCAAGCTCCTCCACTCTACGAACAAAGGACTAAGGGTTTCTTTCTTTCTACTCAATGCATCCGCAACTATATTACCCTTTCTAGGGGTATAAGCCATCTCAAAATCATACGAGGCTAAAACCTCCATCCACCTCTATTGCCTCAAGTTCAAGTCCTTCTGCGAGAATAGGTACTTCAAAGACTTATGGTCGGTAAACAGCTCAAACCTCTCCCCAAGCAAATAGTGCTCCCAAGACTTAAGTGCAAAAACTATGGCGGCCAACTCCAAATCGTGGGTAGGGTAGTTCTTCTCATGCATCCTCAACTGCCTACTACCATAACACACTACCCTCCCTTCTTGCATAAACACCGCTCCTAGACCCGTTCCGCATGCATCAGTGTATATAGTGAAGGTTTAGCTCCGTCGGGTAAAACTAACACTGGTGCACTAGTAAGGGCTCTCTTAAGCTTTATGAAGGAATCCTCACAATCCACGTCCCACACGAATGCTTTATTCTTCTCAGTAAAGCGCGTGAGCGGTTCTGAATTCTTAGCGAAGTTTCTAATGAACATCCTATAGTAGCCTGCTAATCCTAGGAAGCTCCTAAGCTCGATAACGTTCTTGGGGGCCTTCCAACCTTGCACTACAATAACCTTGGCAGGGTCAACAGCCAAATCTTCCTTCGAGACTACGTGCCCTAAGAAACGAACTTTCTCTCTCCAAAAATGGCACTTCGAAAACTTAGCTCTCAAATGATGACTACGAAGTGTGCAAAGAACTCCTTCCAAATGAACAGCATGCTCCTCCATATTCTTTGAAAATACCAAGATATCATCCACGAATACCACCACAAACTTATTTAGGACATCCCTAAAGACACGGCTCATCAAATCAATGAAATAGGTCAGGGCATTCGTTAGCCCAAAAGGCATAACCAACCACTCGAAGAATCCGTCTGGTGTCCTAAAGGCAGTCTTATCTATGCTGTCATCAGCAACTCTAAACTGATGGAAGCTCGTGGCTAAATCAAGCTGAGAGAATACCGAAGAACCTACCAACTGGACAAAAAGATCATCCATTCTAGGAAGTAGATGTAACAACCCTGAGATTTTTGTAACAATTATTTATCGCCAAAATGGCGATTAAGTCGTTGATTAATTGCTAATGCAGATTTAATTCGAATTGAAATCCTTTTATAAGTTGTTAAGTGTAGTTTGGGCTTTAAAGATTGAATTTCAGCCCACTTATGTTTAGATGCCCATTCCTCTCTTGATTCGATTCAAAACCCGACCAGTCCATTCGTTCATTCAAAAAGAAAATCCCTAGGCTAAGAAAACGCAACGAAAATAAATGATGGCGGCTCCATTTTCTTCTCCGTTCGCTCGCTCGAAATTGGAGCGTGTTCGTTGGTATCGTTCGTCCCCAAATTGGGCTTCTGCCGATTTGAGTAGCTTGATCGAAAGCTCATCTTCCACTCGTCGATGCTAAGGTGAGTGCTACTCACATCTATTTCACTCAAACTCTGTGGTTTTCGTTCGTTTCTGGTTAACTTCGATCGATTGGTTGTGAGGTTCTTTTCAAATCAGTGCTATGCTCGTGTTCGATTTTTGTGTTAATACTTGGGTTTTGAAATCACTGGGCTTCGGCCATTCGATTTGTCTAGAGGATTGGTAACTTTTCTGACTTGGTTCGTTTTGGTTCGATGTTGATAAAGTTTTATTTGACATGGTCAGACTTCTTGTGATTTCGGCATTATCGTGAATTTTGTTTAGTGTTTCAATTCGTTATCACCTGGCTTTAGCTTGGGATAATGCTGGCCTCGGCTTTGAATTCTTTGGCATGTTTACTTCGGTCTTGTCACTGCTTAGATTTGTGAATTAATTGATTCTCTGAATATCGCTGCATTGGGTTTTGATATTCGAATTTGATAGTGTTTATAATTTGGTGTGGTCATCCTGCTTTGCTTGATTTTGTTCACTGTTTCATTTGAGATAGATATGTATGCGTATACATATATATATATGCATACATGTATATTTGTATTTGCTCGGCTTTGGAATTGTTCGAACTTGCCACCATGGTTTGTTCATCTCTGATCGATTTTCAGTTGTATTTAGTATCATTGATGCAGTAGTCTTGTTTGCTGGTGCATATGTTTACTTAATTGTCGGAGCATTCGTTTATGAGAAGCAGTGTTGAATACCTTTGTGCTCGACCCTAATCTGTTGGCATTGTTGAACTTTGAAGCATATCATATTTATTTTGACTGTATGTAGAGGCTGCACTTGGCCACACCATGCTGTAACTTGACCTTTGGTGCAGTTTGTTTTGCATCTCCATTTGCACTCAAGTTAGCCTGTAGCATGCATTGTTCATTGACATATACATCCCGTCGATTGCATTATGTGGTCTGGTCATCCATGTTAGCTTGTCTGGTTGTCATTGCGTACAGGGTCATATATTCATTTAGGAGCCTGACAGCATATGTATGAACATATATATGTATATGTATATAAGTATATGGCCATGTATAGTCTGGTTTGCATTCGTGCTCTTCTTGTAGTCTACAGGTGATTACTGATTCAAGATACTGCCTTGTAATTGCAGTCTTCATTTCTGGGTTTAGATGTGTCATGTACATGCAGTGTCTTTATGTTGCATTGCATTCATATTTGGGTGATCTCAGATATATTTCACTATAGTCGTGAAACTTCATCGACCTTTATACTTGTTGTTGCTTGGTCTTGTGCCTTGAACTGCTTCATTTATGCTTTGGTCTTATGCCATGAGTCTGGACCATGTGCATTGAATTGTTCATGTGTTAATATGTTTATATATGTGTATACATGCTTATACCCACATGTATACATGTATATACAGTAACACCTTTTTCCAGATTTTGAATAACTTTGGGCTGCCTTTAAATTGTTCATGGATTTGTATGTTGAATTTTTGATGTTGTTGCCATTTTGGTCGTTTTGACCCTTTTATTGAACTGTTAGCTTTTGAGGTGAAATTTCTGATTCATCGGTGACTTTGTTGATTTTTGGGTTGGCTTATGGCCTTTGCATTCTGGTCATTTGTGTGGTAGCCATACACTGGCATATATCCTGGGTGCAGTTACATC
Source organism: Allium fistulosum (assembly GCA_030737815.1). Lineage (NCBI taxonomy): Eukaryota > Viridiplantae > Streptophyta > Magnoliopsida > Asparagales > Amaryllidaceae > Allium > Allium fistulosum. The sequence goes on along the minus strand of CM060908.1, from coordinate 529,164,336 downwards.
CCTGCTCTTGTCATTGTTTGTATTGTCGACTTATGTGGTTTATGAGGTTGAAGTATTTTTGTTGTCCACTGTTTGGACATTTGGGCTCTTTGTAGCTGCAGTTTCATTTGTGTTGGCATTACACTTGAGTTGAACCCGATCATTGGGTTTGACCTTGTGTTCATTTGTGATCTTGTGTGTATCTCTTGCGATAGTGGCGAGGCAGTACACGCGTGCGTGTACTGCAGCCCTATCAGTTGTGACAGTTTTAAATTAATGTTTCGAATTGTTGAATTGCTTCGTTGGTTAATTTCAATGTTTTAAAGTTGTATTCTGCTTCGGATTTGCTGGTTTGTTGTTTAACACTGTTTAGTGCTATATTTGCCGTTATCCAATTCTCGTATCGAGAGTTGGATATACGAGATTTCTGTGACTGTCGTCTATTTGACGTTTGATTATTATTGCTCCTATGCACTAATAACTGAGTTTGAATTAGACTGACCCGTGTATTATTTTCTTTTGAATGTAATACTCGGGTCAGACCCGAGTTATTTCAGGTAGTAGATTTCCTTCTTTGAGTTGCTGTTCGGGATTTGAAGACTTTTCATATCTTCTGAAGTTGTCAGTGTCATTTTGTAGTAGTCGTGTCATTGTATAGATATGTATTCATGTATATTAGTCGATAATGTACTTGTATATATAACTTCTAGAGTCGACAGTTGTGGTTGTATCATATGTATTGTGTCAACTATGTATTAACTGACATCAGTTATATATATATGAGACTTTTGTTTTTATCTGTGTTCCGCATTTATATTATCTGTGTTATTGTTATATCTAATGTCCTAAACTATTATGAACTATCGTAGTTTGTTTTATACTGATAATTGGATATGTCGATGGGAGTAAATAAATAATAGATGAAAAATAGAAAAAAGTATATACCACTCCTATCGAGATAACCAATATTAGTGTAAGGCCAATTACGGATGGTCGCTCCTATCCAGCCTTATTCTTCGTAATAATAGACAGTATTTCTTTTAATACTCTTTGTTATTATGAGCATAGAGGTGGGGCGTCATAGTTGGTATCAGAGCTTGGGGTTTATGGACATAATATAAAACTTAACTCGGATGGAACATATGTTACAACTATTGGTCGATGTTTTAATTGTGTTTGAGTCAAAATTAAAGTTTTGAAATTTGGATGAAATTTTTAAATATCTTTATTTAAAAATAATAGTGAAATTGTGTTCTGATGATTTGATTGATTTGTGTTCTTTTTATTAGAGTGCGCAGCGGAAACAGTGAAACTGTCTTCGCTGAGTACAACTGATAATCTTTTTGATTTAAAAATCAAAATACGAAATTGATATAAATTTCATTTGTTGTTACATAGCTGTAATTATTTTGTTTCTTTGAGAATTTCGAATCCGAATTGAGGATTTGAAGAAATTGCAGATTTGTGATTTTTGTTGAAATTTCCGCTGGCTTTCTTTTGTACTAATCATCTAGTGATTAGATTTTTGGTGTTTTGAATTATCTTCATTGAAGATACATTTGAATGATTTCTTTGTTCATTTTGTAGTACGTGCAAAAATTTGGATTGCACGTTATTGCATTTATTTTACGTTGAACCGATGCTTGGTTATGATACGTATTTTGTTGCCGTTATTTTTATACCGGACTTTTTACACCAATGCTGAATTTTTGAGGCACGGTGTTTTGTTGACAATTTTAATGAATGAAAATTCACTGATGTCACATTTTGATGTGAATTCTTTTGATGAGATATTTGGTGTTTTAAAATTTCTGTCGCTTTGACTTCAGTAACAACCAAATTTTTAAAAGTGGATTTTCAAGCGGTTATTCCGCAATACTGATGTGTAACCGTTTTTACGGTATTTTGTGAAGTACAATTTCCTTATCGAAATTGTTACTAATATTGCTGCTTTAATCACGTGATTGGAAAATCGTTTTGAAATGAAAATTGTTTTATAAAATTTTAGCAGTTTGCGTTTTCAAAAGAATGAGAAAGCGACTTAAACGATTCAGCAAAATCGAGGATTATGACCCCTTTCTTTTACTGTTTCGCTTAACTCCGGACTTGTTCAGTTGAGAATGCGAATTGTTATTTTTACAAAATAAATAAAATTGTTTTCAGAAATTTTAACAGTTTGCGCTTTCAAAAGAATGAGGAAGCGATTTAAACGTTTCAGCAAAATCGAGGACTATGACCCCTTTCTTTTACTGATTCGCTTAATTCCGGACTTGTCCGTTTGAGAATGTGAAATGTAATTTTACAAAATACACAATTTTGCACTTTCAAGGAAACGATGAAGAGAATCAAACGATTTAGTAAAACACGTGGTATGGGACATGTGCGTTTGCTATTTCGGTTAATTCCGGACTCGTTAATTGAAATATTTGATGATTTCGTGTGCTTTCGAGCCACTATGAGGACCTTCGGGTCATTTGTTGGGCTTTCGGGCCACTCTGCGGACCTTCAGGTCATTTGTTGGGCTTTCTGGCCACTCTGCGGACCTTCAGGTCAAATACCAGTACTAGACCTTCGGGTCACTCTGCGGACCTCCGGGTCAATCTGATGGGCGCCAAAATTATGTTGAGTACTTGGTAGGCTTCGGCCACTCTGAGATGCACGTGCGACGAATTAAAAACTCGCCATCTGATGGGATCGATCCAAACTTTTATGTTGATTTTCTAGTCTTCTTAATTGATTTCTAGATATTTGTTGCTTCCAATTATCTGCAGGTAATTGGATATTTGTTGATATGAGTTCTGATTATCGTTTTTGATAATCAGATATTTGTTGTTTCTAATTATCGCTTGTGATAATTAGATATTTGTTGATATGAGTTCTGATTATCGTTTTTGATAATCAGATATTTGTTGTTTCTAATTATCGCTTGTGATAATTAGATATTTGTTGATATGAGTTCTGATTATCGTTTTCGATAATCGGATATTTGTTGCTTTTAATTATCGCTTTAGATAATTAAATATTTGTTGATTTGAGATTTAATTATCGCTTTAGATAATTAAATATTTGTTGATTTGAGATTTAATTATCGCTTTAGATAATTAAATATTTGCTGATTTGAGATTTAATTATCGCTTTTGATAATTAAATAATTGCTTATTTGAGATTTAATTATCGCTTTAGATAATTAAATATTTGTTGATTTGAGATTTAATTATCGCTTTAGATGATTAAATATTTGCTGATTTGAGATTTAATTATCGCTTTAGATAATTAAATATTTGCTGATTTGAGATTTAATTATCGCTTTTGATAATTAAATAATTGCTTATTTGAGATTTAATTATCGCTTTAGATAATTAAATATTTGTTGATTTGAGATTTAATTATCGCTTTAGATAATTAAATATTTGCTGATTTCAAATTTAATTATCGCTTTAGATAATTAAATATTTGTTGATTTGAGATTTAATTATCGCTTTAGATAATTAAATATTTGCTGATTTGAGATTTAATTATCGCTTTAGATAATTAAATATTTGCTGATTTGAGATTTAATTATCGCTTTTGATAATTAAATAATTGCTTATTTGAGATTTAATTATCGCTTTAGATAATTAAATATTTGTTGATTTGAGATTTAATTATCGCTTTAGATAATTAAATATTTGCTGATTTCAAATTTAATTATCGCTTTAGATAATTAAATATTTGTTGATTTGAGATTTAATTATCGCTTTAGATAATTAAATATTTGCTGATTTGAGATTTAATTATCGCTTTAGATAATTAAATATTTGCTGATTTGAGATTTAATTATCGCTTTTGATAATTAAATAATTGCTTATTTGAGATTTAATTATCGCTTTAGATAATTAAATATTTGTTGATTTGAGATTTAATTATCGCTTTAGATAATTAAATATTTGCTGATTTCAAATTTAATTATCGCTTTAGATAATTAAATATTTGTTGATTTGAGATTTAATTATCGCTTTAGATAATTAAATATTTGTTGATTTGAGATTAATTATCGCTTTAGATAATTAAATATTTGCTGATTTGAGATTTAATTATCGCTTTTGATAATTAAATAATTGCTTATTTGAGATTTAATTATCGCTTTAGATAATTAAATATTTGTTGATTTGAGATTTAATTATCGCTTTAGATAATTAAATATTTGTTGATTTCAAATTTAATTATCGCTTTAGATAATTAAATATTTGTTGATTTGAGATTTAATTATCGCTTTAGATAATTAAATATTTGTTGATTTGAGATTTAATTATCGCTTTAGATAATTAAATATTTGCTGATTTGAGATTTAATTATCGCTTTAGATAATTAAATATTTGTTGATTTGAGATTTAATTATCGCTTTAGATAATTAAATATTTGTTGATTTTAGATTTAATTATCGCTTGAGATAATTAAATATTTGTTGATTTTAGATTTAATTATCGCTTTAGATAATTAAATATTTGTTGATTTTAGATTTAATTATCGCTTGAGATAATCAAATATTTGTTGAATTTGAAATTTGATTATCGTTGGTAATAATCGGATAATTGTTGATTTGTTTTCTGAGTATCGTTTGGAAGATTGGATTTTACTAATTTTATTGATATGAGATTTCCTAGTCTCCAATAGACTCTAGAATATGCTGATTTTATTGAATTTCCATTTTCTATCTATCTCTGTTGATAGTCAGAGTTTGATGATTATGAAGTTCGTGTTTTCTATTTATCTGTTAGATAACTAGATGCTTGCAGTTTTGCGATTTGCGAATTCTGTTTTCTAATTACCTTTGCTAATAATTAGACATTGGCTGTTTTCTAATTATCATATCGACAATTAGATATTGCTGTTTTGTGATTTCGGTATTTCTGAATATCTAATTGATAATTGAATATTGCTGATAATTGTATTTATCCTGTTTTGCTGTTTTCTGATTATCTATTGATAATTAGGCTTTGTTGAGAATTATGAATTTCTTTTACGAAATTAAAAGATTCCTTTGGCATTTGAATTCTCGACAGCTATTTTCTAGCTTAACCAGTTTATGTTAGAAAATTAATTGTTATTGACAACCTTAATTATGAAAATTGCGGGGACGCAATTTTTATAAGGGGGGGAGTCTGTAACAACCCTGAGATTTTTGTAACAATTATTTATCGCCAAAATGACGATTAAGTCGTTGATTAATTGCTAATGCAGGTTTAATTCGAATTGAAATCCTTTTATAAGTTGTTAAGTGTAGTTTGGGCTTTAAAGATTGAATTTCAGCCCACTTATGTTTAGATGCCCATTCCTCTCTTGATTCGATTCAAAACACGACCACTCCATTCGTTCATTCAAAAAGAAAAACCCTAGGCTAAGAAAACGCAACGAAAATAAATGATGGCGGCTCCATTTTCTTCTCCGTTCGCTCGCTCGAAATTGGAGCGTGTTCGTTGGTATCGTTCGTCCCCAAATTGGGCTTCTGCCGATTTGAGTAGCTTGATCGAAAGCTCATCTTCCACTCGTCGATGCTAAGGTGAGTTCTACTCACATCTATTTCACTCAAACTCTGTGGTTTTCGTTCGTTTCTGGTTAACTTCGATCGATTGGTTGTGAGGTTCTTTTCAAATCAGTGCTATGCTCGTGTTCGATTTTTGTGTTAATACTTGGGTTTTGAAATCACTGGGCTTCGGCCATTCGATTTGTCTAGAGGATTGGTAACTTTTCTGACTTGGTTCGTTTTGGTTCGATGTTGATAAAGTTTTATTTGACATGGTCAGACTTCTTGTGATTTCGGCATTATCGTGAATTTTGTTTAGTGTTTCAATTCGTTATCACCTGGCTTTAGCTTGGGATAATGCTGGCCTCGGCTTTGAATTCTTTGGCATGTTTACTTCGGTCTTGTCACTGCTTAGATTTGTGAATTAATTGATTCTCTGAATATCGCTGCATTGGGTTTTGATATTCGAATTTGATAGTGTTTATAATTTGGTGTGGTCATCCTGCTTTGCTTGATTTTGTTCACTGTTACATTTGAGATAGATATGTATGCGTATACATATATATATATGCATACATGTATATTTGTATTTGCTCGGCTTTGGAATTGTTCGAACTTGCCACCATGGTTTGTTCATCTCTGATCGATTTTCAGTTGTATTTAGTATCATTGATGCAGTAGTCTTGTTTGCTGGTGCATATGTTTACTTAATTGTCGGAGCATTCGTTTATGAGAAGCAGTGTTGAATACCTTTGTGCTCGACCCTAATCTGTTGGCATTGTTGAACTTTGAAGCATATCATATTTATTTTGACTGTATGTAGAGGCTGCACTTGGCCACACCATGCTGTAACTTGACCTTTGGTGCAGTTTGTTTTGCATCTCCATTTGCACTCAAGTTAGCCTGTAGCACGCATTGTTCATTGACATATACATCCCGTCGATTGCATTATGTGGTCTGGTCATCTATGTTAGCTTGTCTGGTTGTCATTGCGTACAGGGTCATATATTCATTTAGGAGCCTGACAGCATATGTATGAACATATATATATATATATGTATATAAGTATATGGCCATGTATAGTCTGGTTTGCATTCGTGCTCTTCTTGTAGTCTACAGGTGATTACTGATTCAAGATACTGCCTTGTAATTGCAGTCTTCATTTCTGGGTTTAGATGTGTCATGTACATGCAGTGTCTTTATGTTGCATTGCATTCATATTTGGGTGATCTCAGATATATTTCACTATAGTTGTGAAACTTCATCGACCTTTATACTTGTTGTTGCTTGGTCTTGTGCCTTGAACTGCTTCATTTATGCTTTGGTCTTATGCCATGAGTCTGGACCATGTGCATTGAATTGTTCATGTGTTAATATGTTTATATATGTGTATACATGCTTATACCCACATGTATACATGTATATACAGTAACACCTTTTTCCAGATTTTGAATAACTTTGGGCTGCCTTTAAATTGTTCATGGATTTGTATGTTGAATTTTTGATGTTGTTGCCATTTTGGTCATTTTGACCCTTTTATTGAACTGTTAGCTTTTGAGGTGAAATTTCTGATTCATCGGTGACTTTGTTGATTTTTGGGTTGGCTTATGGCCTTTGCATTCTGGTCATTTGTGTGGTAGCCATACACTGGCATATATCCTGGGTGCAGTTACATCCCTGCTCTTGTCATTGTTTGTATTGTCGACTTATGTGGTTTATGAGGTTGAAGTATTTTTGTTGTCCACTGTTTGGACATTTGGGCTCTTTGTAGCTGCAGTTTCATTTGTGTTGGCATTACACTTGAGTTGAACCCGATCATTGGGTTTGACCTTGTGTTCATTTGTGATCTTGTGTGTATCTCTTGCGATAGTGGCGAGGCAGTACACGCGTGCGTGTACTGCAGCCCTATCAGTTGTGACAGTTTTAAATTAATGTTTCGAATTGTTGAATTGCTTCGTTGGTTAATTTCAATGTTTTAAAGTTGTATTCTGCTTCGGATTTGCTGGTTTGTTGTTTAACACTGTTTAGTGCTATATTTGCCGTTATCCAATTCTCGTATCGAGAGTTGGATATACGAGATTTCTGTGACTGTCGTCTATTTGACGTTTGATTATTATTGCTCCTATGCACTAATAACTGAGTTTGAATTAGACTGACCCGTGTATTATTTTCTTTTGAATGTAATACTCGGGTCAGACCCGAGTTATTTCAGGTAGTAGATTTCCTTCTTTGAGTTGCTGTTCGGGATTTGAAGACTTTTCATATCTTCTGAAGTTGTCAGTGTCATTTTGTAGTAGTCGTGTCATTGTATAGATATGTATTCATGTATATTAGTCGATAATGTACTTGTATATATAACTTCTAGAGTCGACAGTTGTGGTTGTATCATATGTATTGTGTCAACTATGTATTAACTGACATCAGTTATATATATATGAGACTTTTGTTTTTATCTGTGTTCCGCATTTATATTATCTGTGTTATTGTTATATCTAATGTCCTAAACTATTATGAACTATCGTAGTTTGTTTTATACTGATAATTGGATATGTCAATGGGAGTAAATAAATAATAGATGAAAAATAGAAAAAAGTATATACCACTCCTATCGAGATAACCAATATTAGTGTAAGGCCAATTACGGATGGTCGCTCCTATCCAGCCTTATTCTTCATAATAATAGACAGTATTTCTTTTAATACTCTTTGTTATTATGAGCATAGAGGTGGGGCGTCATAGTAGATATCAGTTCTTCTTGGTGAGCTTATTTAATTCCCTATAGTCCATGCAAAGCCGAAGAGAATCATCCGCCTTAGTGGCGAAGACGACTAGTGCTCCCCACTCTAATATGCTCCTTCTTATGAATCGTTTCTCCAAAAGCTCATGAATCTGCTTGCTCAATTTTTTCCGCTCCTTGGGTGCCATGTACCTCACAGGTAATGCTACTGGCTTAGCGTTCTCGGTCAAATAAATCCTGAAGTCAATCTCTCTCTTAGGTGGTAGTCCCCTAACCTCCTCAAAGATGCCTGCAAAATCTCTCATGATAGGAACCGAATGCAACTCTGATGGTGATGAATCAAGAGAATAGAGAAAAATCAAAATGAGTAACCCTTGCGGGTCGCAAGATACCTCTAGAGTACTACCACTGTAAGTCTCAAGTCTAACGACTCTCCTCTCGTAGTCTAAGATAGCTCCATATGTGGATAGCCAATCCATCCCTAAGATCATCCCATACCCCGAGAATCCCAAAACATAGGCGTCGCAGTCAAATTCTACGCCTAGGATAAAGATTTTCAAACCCCTACAAACCATAGATAAGTGTGCCGATCCTCCTATGGGATTTGAAACAATAATGGGGTCTACTACTAATGATATGTCCAAGTGCAAACAATCTACTAGAGAGCTAGAGAGAAAAGAGTGTGATGCTCCAGAATCAAATAAAGTCCAAATGGGAAAATCAGATATAGAAATCAAACCTTCAACTGTCACTTTCCTACCTCTATCTGGAATGCTATTAGAAGGTGGTGTATCTAATGCCTGAATGATCGCAGCCGGTGCACTCGCTCCTTGGGGACAACTCCTACTCATATGACCAGGCTACCTACAAGTATAGCACTTACCCTTCATCATCTCCTTCCAGCAATCCTTGGCCATATGTCCAACCTTCCCACAACCATGGCACTTTATTCCTTTCTTAATATGCTTCTAAGGAACATCACCTTTCTTCTTATTCTTTTCCCACCACTTCTTCTTTGGACCTTCTGACTTAACCTCCTCTTTAGACTCTCCCTCCTTGACCTCATCTGACATAAGCGCCATCTCGACCAAAGACTCATAAGTAGCTCCCATTGGTACATGAGTCAGCAATAATCCCTTAAGGGGTTGATTCAATCCCTTCGTAAACTTCATAGCTTTCTTGTGCGGTGTGTTCACCAAATCCATACCAAACCGCGACAACTCGTTGAATTTATTGATGTACTCCTTAACATACAAACTCCCTTACTTCAAATTGATAAACCTCTCCAGCTGAACACTCTCTTCCGCCTGAGATAGAAATTTCCTATCGAATCGCTCCCGGAATCCATCCCAAGTAATATTCCTTCCCTCCAACTCGATCACCTCCCACCAATAAGATGCCTCGTCCTTTAGCTGCCAAGAGGCTAGCTGAACTCGCTGCTGACCATCCAATCCGAAAAGACCAAAAATCCTCTCTGTGTCCCTAAGCCATGCTCTCACCTCCACAACAGTCTCCTTGCCAGAAAAAGTCTTCCCGCCCAAACTCGCAAAATCTTTACAAAGCTTAGAGAATTGGATGGCGGCAGGTGGGTTGATAGGATTCCCACCCACTGGTGCAGGATTGGGCACAGGCCCGTGCACCTTTGGAGTCGTGGCCTGTAAGTACCTACGAAACCAGGCTGGGACTGGAATGCCCTTGGGAAGGTTCGGGGCATCAGCCATTCTACGAAAAGAAAATGGTAGTTTAGGAAAGAGTTAAAGGGAAATTGAACTGGACTTAAAAGGGAATATTTTATATACTTAAAAATCATTTCTAAAAGTTCTCTGAAAAATACTTTTAAAACAAGTTATTTTGAAAAATACTTTACTTTTAAAAAAAATTGGAATCCTGTAACCTTAGGCTCTGATACCAAGTGAAACACCCCACACCCCTTAATATAATGTAACGACCCACCTGTTTGGACAGTTAAAATCGACAATAAACCACGCATGTCAGACTCAAACCATTCAAAAGGGAGGATTGTTAATGGGGTAAATAAGAAAAAAAGAAAAAAAATACAGAATCTCTCAGCGGAACGACAAAATATAATAATCAAATAAACAGTTCATGAAGCTGTTTTACAAAAAACATTTGATTACACTTTTACAAGTCAAATCGTAGTCATGCATACATCAGAAATAAACAAATAATGCAGCGAAACACGGAATGCAGTAGAATAATAAATAGCAATAATATACTGAATCTTCGTCTTTGACCTCTAGAAAATAGTCTTCAATAAACTGAAAAGCTCAGACTGACCCAAGCGTAATGAAAAAACAAAACACTCGAGTCAGAATTAAAAGATCTTATGTAAGTCAAATCAAAACAAGTAAAAAGAAATACTAGTTCAATGGTTTCATAGATGTTACGGGATTTCATCTCCTATCAAGTGTACAATGTGAATATAATCATTTAAAGGGTTTCAAATAATTCAAAATATCGATCTTAATCATCTAATTATAACAAATCCGAAGTTTGAATTAACTTAAACCCTTAAAATAATTCAATTCCAAATAAAAGTCCAAATTCAAGAAATTATATGGTATATGTGATTTCAACCAATATCAAAAATCAACATTTCCAAATTAATGAAAACGGCTCGGGTTTATCATTTCAAACCATAATGATTTTCCCTTATCTATAAGATCGTTCGGGTATGTATTATTTCAACCAATAAAGATAACTGTAACAGCCCTAGATTTTTGTATATATTTTAAATTCTTGAATTTTATCTTTTATTATGAAAATAAATTTAATTTCAAGAATACTGCTTTTCGTTTCGTTGAAATCCGATTTATATTTTGAAAATTATGCTTTTTACCATATTGTATGTAAATTGATTTATTTAATAAAATCATCTATTTTAATTTATATAAACAATATTTTTATTTGTCAAATCATGTTCTATTATGTGTTATATGACATGTTAGATATATATTTTATTTTAAAACATTTTAAAGTGATGTTATAATTTTTCCAAAATTTACTGTATTTATTTCCTATTTTTAAAGGCTGTTTTCTAATTTTCTCCTATTTTCTTCATTAAAATTTTATTTTATTTAAATTTTATATATTTATTTTTTGAATGCATTTTTATTTTATGTTGTTATCTTTGTTTAAAAATATTTAACAAGTCCATATGAATTTCCAAAATTTATTCCATTTAACTTCAAATTTTCTAGACTAGTTTACATTTTCTGTGCTATTTTCTTAATTTAATTATATATAATTAATATTTATTTGTTTATATTTTGTTTATTTGTTATATTTTCGTATTTTAACTGAATTTATATATATATATTTCAGTTATTTAAAATTCCAAAGGAATATGGTGGATATTTGAAGAGTTGTGACCATTGGTTTGCTTTTGCCTTTTTGTATTCACACCTTTTCACACTTCAACCAACACCTTTCCATATTTACTGCCTTAACTCTTTTCTCTTCAGCCACTTCCTCATTTTCACGTGAACTTTTCTTCTCAAACTCAAGAAAAAAATTTCGGCCATTATCTTAAACAAACTTTGGTAAAATTCTATTCTCTTTTCATTGTTTTATACTTGTTTTCATGTAATTTTGCTCTTGCTTCCTTCACTTCTAGGTTCGGCCCCACCACTCCATCAGCCTTGCCGCCTCCACCACCACCTGAACATGTCACCACCACCTCCTCACTGGCCATCCCAAGCCGTGCCACCCTTGGTGGAAGATCCATCACCAAATACTCCAAACTCCAACTATAAGACCTAGCCGAGCCATCAATGCATCACCACCTCAAATTCTTCCCCTTGGCCGCCACCTACACCACCACCACCACCTCTAACCTGACCTGACACCTCTGCCATGTCATCCCCTGACCCTACCAGAGATGGCCGTGCCCACCTGTACTTTGGCCTAGCCCAATAGTTGCATGAAACCATGTGTGTTGCCTTGTGTTGCCATTAGCTTGTTGTTTCATATCACTTATGTTTGCACCATCTTCAAACCCATGTAGGCCGACCCTTAGGAACCCAAACCTGACCCAAAAACCTTGCTTTAGCCCTATACTACACTTATGGCTGAGCCCAATGTATGCTGGAAGCAAGTGCAAAGCAATTCCGCTTTGATTTGTGCAGTTGATTCTATCTTATTTTTATCGTATTTGAATTTAAAGCTTATAATGATTGTATTGTTTTTTTTTACTTGTATTCAAGGGAATTGATACTTTGGCTCCCACTCATCTTTATGTCGTGTTATCGTGCTTGTGTGGACCTCTTTCGTGCATTCATCGTTGTGTCTCCAGCTCAAACCAGTGAGTTATTCTCACCAGACAATATGTACATATATAACTAGTGAATTGACCCCTTTTGAATCTGTAAAATGCATTATCATGTTACACCTGCTATGTTATGATTTTATGATGTTCACTCATGATTAAACACCTATTATATTATATGTTACTGTTATATTATGCTGTTATATTATTTTTATCAGTTTATCACTGCAAGTTCCCTTTAGATTAGAATCACTATGGGTTGAAATGATACATACCCGAACGGACTTTAGAATAGGAGAAAATTGTTATGGGCTGAAATGATAGGCCTAAATGATTTTCAATTATATTTCATTTACTTGGGATTGCGGGTTTGAAATGATCAAACCCGGGTTTTCTTTGTAAATTACGGGTTGAAATGATATATTACCCGTATCACTTTACCTAGGCTAAAAAATGAAATACAGACCTGTAGTTAAAATATGTTTTTCTAAAAATTTTAAAATATTTTAGAAATGTAAATGTTATAATATTTTGATTTAAATTTTATTTAAATGATTTTTGTAAAGCATTATTTTTTTTTGAAAATTTATAAGTGAAATAAATTAATGGTAAAGTTAGAAAAATCTGAAATGTAAGTTATTTTGGGAAATTTTAATTTGGTGATAATTGGAATTTAAATTAAATATGAAATATGATAAATTCATGATAATTTGGATTAAAGTTAATTTAAATGATTTTATAATATATTAATGATTTTTGAATAAAGTAAAAATGTGAAATGAATGAATATTTAAGTTGAAATTTTGAAATATAACTAAAATTAGAAATTTGTGAATTTGGCTTAAAAGTGAAATTTAAGTTAAGTAAATAAAAATGGAATTAAGTTATATTTGAAAATTTAAACTTAAGTGTTAAGTTAATTTAATTTAATGAATTTATAATTTAATATTGGAATTTAATAAGTGAATTATTATTAAATTTTGATTTTTGAATGGAGGTTTTACTTTATAAAATCATGAATATAAGGGTATTTGAATAATTGTTTTAAAAGTGAAATTATATGATTTTATAAGTAAAAAAAAATGATTTATATAAAAATATAATTGTTTGTGAAATTATTCTGAATATTTGAAGTTAGTTAACTGCATTTCTGAAACGCTATTAAATTCTAATGTAAATGATAATACAACATTTGTAAATGTTGTAGTTGATAATAATGAACCAAATGGCTGAATTTAATTAAAGGCTATTATGGCATTTTTGTAAATGTTATAATGGTTGAATTTAACTAAGTTTATTTGAAACTAATGTAACCCTATTACAGCATTTTAAATGCTGTCTTTTGTTAAATTGAACTGTTTTAAATGTGACTTTCCATAGCATTTTCTAAATGTTGCGAAAGTTGAATTTTCATTGTTTTAATTAATTTAAGTGAACGAATGAACTTTGAAAGATTAAAATTTTGGAAATTTAATAATTTAATTATTTAATATAATAACTTCATTTTATGATTTAAAATGAAGTAATTTGTTTCGTAATATAAACTATTTTGAAATATGATATTTTGATATTTTGAACTAGATTTTTGAATGATATTGAATTTTGAAATGATATTTGATTTTGAAATATAAAATACCAAATTTGAAATTTTAACCACGGGATGTATTTAATTTATGGTTTAACTGATCCTTAGAGGATGGGCGATCCCAAGCATCCTTTAAGTTATTATGCATTACTGCTACAGTTCACTTGAGTTGGGTTACATTATATAAGTATATATTGTCCTGACTCGAGTGTTTTGTATTTTGCTTTACGCTCGGGTCAGCCTGAGTATTTACAGCTTAGATTTGGATCTCTTTCTGGAGCTAGGAATCGTTGGAGATTCTGCTTATCTAGTTATCTATCCATTCCAGTTTCAGTTGTTCTATTTCAGCTCTGGTATTATAAACTTCTATGTATTTGAGATTTCTATTGTATATGTTTTCAAACAGATATTATGTATTTTGTTTTGAGAGTTTGTTATAGTAGCTTCATGAACTACTATGGTTTTTATATTCCGCTGCGAGTTATTCTGATATGTTCTGTGTTTGTGATTCTGTGTATTTGATTTCATTTGCTCCAAATTTATTTACAATCTGTTATTTTGAATTATTCAAGTCAGACATGTGTGGATTATTGTCGATTTGAATGGTCTAAAATAGTGGGTCGTTACAGTTGGTATCAGAGCTTTGGTTTTAGGCAAACCTTAGCCTACGGAGCAAAAACTCATTAGAGATAGGGTAGAAATACCCTAGAATGAGTGAAATCAATCTTAGAATCATTTCTTTGTGAGAGAACGTATTTTCGAAGTATAAAATGATTTTCAAATGATTTTAAAGAATTTTCAAAGATTATTTTGATATAAAATTTTCTTGCTTTGAAAGTAAAATTTTCTAAACTTCATTCCTTTCGTATCCTCCTTGTTAGTAATTTCTTTGATTAGGATCCTCTAAAATTTTGAACTTCTCTCTTGATTGATCTAGATCCATTGTTGATAGGAATCTATTTTGAGTATGGCAAAATCTGTAGTTTGTTAGGTTGTTTTGAGTAAACTCTGTTGTATCTTTTGCTTAGCTAAAGTTGTCCAACTAAAGATATTTATGCTTCTGTTTTCGTATGTTATGAATTCGAGTCATTCCAAATTTTGAATGGGAATTTTTCTGTATCGATATAGGTTATATATCTCTAATCTTCGTTTGGATTCTTATCGAATAGGATTCCTTTGAATTTTGGAACGCTCCCACTTGTTCTGAAATCCATTCCTGTCTCCCATAATTGTATTCTTTTGATTTTGGAGCATTGCATCACTCCACTTTGTATGACCTTTATAGGGTGGCGATTCCGCCAATCTTTGAATGATTATAATTGGCATTGATTCACCGGAGATTTCTGTATCCTCGGTTTACGATGTTTTCTATCTTCTACTATATTTAGATTCTATCTTTGGCAATCGAAGGTCGATTTTCCTTAGATTTTCGCATCGATTATATTCCTGAAATCACGGTTGACCGGTTAAGGTCGCCCACGATTCATATAGGCTTATCCATCTTGTATTTGGTAATTTAATTATCTTATCTTCGTTTGAGCCTATCTTTGAATTAGAATTCTATTTGATTAGAGTCCTTCTAAATTTGAATCTCTGTTTTGCTTTGAAATCCATCCTTGAATCGTCCCTTGGAAAGTTTGTGGTTGATTGTCTTTTAAAAATTTTGTATTCATCGTAGTTTTATTTTGATAAGGATGACCATATTTTTATATAAAGATGAAATGTTTTTGATAAGGATTATATACCTTTTAAAAAAATGAGAATTTGAAGTTTTGAAAGGATTTGAAATTGTGAAAATTTTATAAGAAATGGTTTCATATAAAATGATTTATAACTGAAGGTTTTGAATCTGAATTTAAGTGATTGAACTCCGGCATTTTGGAACTGGTTTTAAGATTTTGAAATAATAAATAATATGATTGAAATTATTTTTCCGAATAAGTAATGTTTCAATGATTTTAATGGGTTTTAATGATTTTGAAGGAATTTCAAAGAAGTTTTCAAAGTAAATGGAAGTCCAGAACTCACTTGTGTCGCTGGAAAATAATTTCGGTGATGAGTGCACGCATCATCGACATTGATTTTCGAGTTTCTGATTGAGGGAGAGGCCACTTCGGTAGCATTGCTATGCGATTGATTTGTGAAACCAATTTAGATTTCAAATCCCGAAGTGTGATGTGATATTCGAAAGATATATGTATATATATTTGTAAAATTTGAAATGAGCCGGTGTTCAGTCCTTGAGTTTTGGATTTGATTTGATATAACCCTATTTTTGGAATGGATTTACTGATTTAATTGTGATTTCTAACTCTTGGATTGAAATATGATTTCTTCAACTATTTTAAAGGTTCGAGCACTTCCAAATCAAGGTTAACTTTTCAAAGCTAAGAAATTTTGAAAAGTAATTTGATAAAGTATATAAGTTTGTTTGAATGTTTAAGTATGAAGTAATATGATTTAAATAAGTTGAAACTGTTTGGTTAAGTAAATGAATAAAGCAATTTTAAAATTTTCTAATATGAAATTTAGATTTGAAATGTTTTGAAAAGAATTTGGTCTTCAAAATATTTTGAATAAAATTTAGTTTAAATGTTTTAACTTAGTAACATCTTTATGTAACTATATATTTAACAAGTTGAAATAAATATATAAGTTGTACGTATGCTGTTTTATTCGCATAATTAATTTGATCCAAGTTTGAGTACACAAGTTCGAGGTGGATTACACCATTTCGTGTTAGGATTTTTCATTCGATTCTTGATGGCGAATATTTGATATGGATTTTGGGCTTGATTCTAGAATTCTCTATCATAGTATATGGCTATGCAAGGAGACTGATGGCTTCTAGTCGAGAAACCATATCGAAGTCCGCATTAGGGAAATCGAATGGACAATACTAGTTCGAAAGCGAACTTGTGTGATCGAGCGAGCGATCAAATGTGATTTTGCGAAATGATGACGTGTGTACATCTTATATTCTAATATCAGTGATATATTTTGACGCTGAAATTGAAAGCTGTCGGGTTAGAATATCTTTGCTTACTTTTCCATTTTAAATTACAAAGATATATAACCTATAAAAGCAAAGATATTCAAATCCCATATGGCTCTTCATACAGCGAAATTTATTTTGGAAAATTTGATCCTTATATAAGATAGACCTTATGTAAATATAAGATGATTTTGAAAACCATTGATTTTGGAAATGAATTGGTTGACTTAAATTATATTGATTTGGAAATTTGGATTTATTTTCTAAATCTATTATTTTGGAAACTTTGAAACTAAAGATAATTAATTTGAGAAGAAATAATTTGGTGAAATTGTATATGATTTTGAAATTGAACTGATATTGAAACAAATTGAAATTTGAGAACCTTATGTTACTAAACACTTGATTTGGGAGTTGTCGAACTTATATAAAATTGATTTGTATGAGTATGAAATTGATTCGAAAACTATAGATTTGAAAAGGTACTCAATTTGAAAGTGAAATCTTATATAATTGAAGTCTATATAAGTATGATTTGATATACTATTGATTTTGGAAAGTATTCGATTTGAAAATAAAATCTTATATATAATGGATTTTATATAAGTACGATATTTGAAAGTGATTTGAAAAGGTACTATATGATACATATTTTCGAAGTAAAGATATGGAAAGTGCCTTCTGCTTGATATCCGATTTGTGGCCACATCTTGGATTCATTCTATCGATATTATTCTCTCTGATTTTTGGTTTTCCGGATATGATACTCGAGTGTCCTTCGAATTCCATGGCGTTACCCATGGTCTTATTGTTCTCTCGTGACTGCATAGCGCAACTACCTGGCTGAGTCTTGCCTAGGGGTACGGATTGTTTCCTGGGGGATCCAGGCGTAATCATTGTGTATCCTGCAATCTGTGTAGGTCGCGAATAGTAGCGCAAATGCTTGGCTGAGTCTTGCCTGGGGGTATGGATTGTTTCCTGGGGGATCCAGGCGTAACCATTGTGTATCCTGCATTCTACTAGTCATCATGGCGTAACTCGCAGGGCTGAGAAAGCTTACGGATATGGATTGTTTCCTGGGGGATCCAGGCGTAACCATTGTGTATCTGCGATCTATGGTCGAGTTAGTGGCGTAATCCGCAAGGCAGAGATTGCTTAAGGGGTATGGATGTTTCCTGGGGGATCCAGGCGTAACCATTTTTATTATCCTGCGGTCCACCGTTTTGTTGCATGGCGAAATTCGCAAGGCAGTGAATGCTTAAAAGGTACGGATGTTTCCTGGGGGACCCAGGCGTAACCATTGTGTATCTGCGATCCATGATTTGATTCGTTTTTGTTTGGATTGTACTTTCCATATCTGTTTTTAAAGGTTTTCCCAGTATTTTCACTAGGTGTTGAAACAGGTCTACTAAGTACCTGGAGAATTCCAGTTTTGCGCCTGATCAACGCACTACCAGAGTCTACAGGAACAAGGATAAACTTGTTGAAACATCGAGTTATAAAAGTATTTTGATAAAATATTATATAAATGATACTTTGATCAGTTATTCCTTTTTTAAAGGATTTTAAAGTGTTTTAAATATTTTACCTCTTTAACCAACAATTTAAAATAATGGTTCATCCTTCTCTTTCAACCTGCTTTCCCTCCTAGCTACTTTTCTTCCCTACCTTCTTTCGGGGTGTCTTCCAACCTATTGTTCTTTCTAGTTGTTCTCCGCTCCCTTCCTTTTCGAGGACGAAAAGATTTGAGTGGGGGAGAGTGTAACAGCCCTAGATTTTTGTATATATTTTAAATTCTTGAATTTTATATTTTATTATGAAAATAAATTTAATTTCAAGAATACTGCTTTTCATTTCGTTGAAATCCGATTTATATTTTGAAAATTATGCTTTTTACCATATTGTATGTAAATTGATTTATTTAATAAAATCATCTATTTTAATTTATATAAACAATATTTTTATTTGTCAAATCATGTTCTATTATGTGTTATATGACATGTTAGATATATATTTTATTTTAAAACATTTTAAAGTGATGTTATAATTTTTCCAAAATTTACTGTATTTATTTCCTATTTTTAAAGGCTGTTTTCTAATTTTCTCCTATTTTCTTCATTAAAATTTTATTTTATTTAAATTTTATATATTTATTTTTTGAATGCATTTTTATTTTATGTTGTTATCTTTGTTTAAAAATATTTAACAAGTCCATATGAATTTCCAAAATTTATTCCATTTAACTTCAAATTTTCTAGACTAGTTTACATTTTCTGTGCTATTTTCTTAATTTAATTATATATAATTAATATTTATTTGTTTATATTTTGTTTATTTGTTATATTTTCGTATTTTAACTGAATTTATATATATATTTCAGTTATTTAAAATTCCAAAGGAATATGGTGGATATTTGAAGAGTTGTGACCATTGGTTTGCTTTTGCCTTTTTGTATTCACACCTTTTCACACTTCAACCAACACCTTTCCATATTTACTGCCTTAACTCTTTTCTCTTCAGCCACTTCCTCATTTTCACGTGAACTTTTCTTCTCAAACTCAAGAAAAAAATTTCGGCCATTATCTTAAACAAACTTTGGTAAAATTCTATTCTCTTTTCATTGTTTTATACTTGTTTTCATGTAATTTTGCTCTTGCTTCCTTCACTTCTAGGTTCGGCCCCACCACTCCATCAGCCTTGCCGCCTCCACCACCACCTGAACATGTCACCACCACCTCCTCCTCACTAGCCATCCCAAGCCGTGCCACCCTTGGTGGAAGATCCATCACCAAATACTCCAAACTCCAACTATAAGACCTAGCCGAGCCATCAATGCATCACCACCTCAAATTCTTCCCCTTGGCCGCCACCTACACCACCACCACCACCTCTAACCTGACCTGACACCTCTGCCATGTCATCCCCTGACCCTACCAGAGATGGCCGTGCCCACCTGTGCTTTGGCCTAGCCCAATAGTTGCATGAAACCATGTGTGTTGCCTTGTGTTGCCATTAGCTTGTTGTTTCATATCACTTATGTTTGCACCATCTTCAAACCCATGTAGGCCGACCCTTAGGAACCCAAACCTGACCCAAAAACCTTGCTTTAGCCCTATACTACACTTATGGATGAGCCCAATGTATGCTGGAAGCAAGTGCAAAGCAATTCCGCTTTGATTTGTGCAGTTGATTCTATCTTATTTTTATCGTATTTGAATTTAAAGCTTATAATGATTGTATTGTTTTTTTTTACTTGCATTCAAGGGAACTGATACTTTGGCTCCCACTCATCTTTATGTCGTGTTATCGTGCTTGTGTGGATCTCTTTCGTGCATTCATCGTTGTGTCTCCAGCTCAAACCAGTGAGTTATTCTCACCAGACAATATGTACATATATAACTAGTGAATTGACCCCTTTTGAATCTGTAAAATGCATTATCATGTTACACCTGCTATGTTATGATTTTATGATGTTCACTCATGATTAAACACCTATTATATTATATGTTACTGTTATATTATGCTGTTATATTATTTTTATCAGTTTATCACTGCAAGTTCCCTTTAGATTAGAATCACTATGGGTTGAAATGATACATACCCGAACGGACTTTAGAATAGGAGAAAATTGTTATGGGCTGAAATGATAGGCCTAAATGATTTTCAATTATATTTCATTTACTTGGGATTGCGGGTTTGAAATGATCAAACCCGGGTTTTCTTTGTAAATTACGGGTTGAAATGATATATTACCCGTATCACTTTACCTAGGCTAAAAAATGAAATACAGACCTGTAGTTAAAATATGTTTTTCTAAAAATTTTAAAATATTTTAGAAATGTAAATGTTATAATATTTTGATTTAAATTTTATTTAAATGATTTTTGTAAAGCATTATTTTTTTTTGAAAATTTATAAGTGAAATAAATTAATGGTAAAGTTAGAAAAATCTGAAATGTAAGTTATTTTGGGAAATTTTAATTTGGTGATAATTGGAATTTAAATTAAATATGAAATATGATAAATTCATGATAATTTGGATTAAAGTTAATTTAAATGATTTTATAATATATTAATGATTTTTGAATAAAGTAAAAATGTGAAATGAATGAATATTTAAGTTGAAATTTTGAAATATAACTAAAATTAGAAATTTGTGAATTTGGCTTAAAAGTGAAATTTAAGTTAAGTAAATAAAAATGGAATTAAGTTATATTTGAAAATTTAAACTTAAGTGTTAAGTTAATTTAATTTAATGAATTTATAATTTAATATTGGAATTTAATAAGTGAATTATTATTAAATTTTGATTTTTGAATGGAGGTTTTACTTTATAAAATCATGAATATAAGGGTATTTGAATAATTGTTTTAAAAGTGAAATTATATGATTTTATAAGTAAAAAAAAATGATTTATATAAAAATATAATTGTTTGTGAAATTATTCTGAATATTTGAAGTTAGTTAACTGCATTTCTGAAACGCTATTAAATTCTAATGTAAATGATAATACAACATTTGTAAATGTTGTAGTTGATAATAATGAACCAAATGGCTGAATTTAATTAAAGGCTATTATGGCATTTTTGTAAATGTTATAATGGTTGAATTTAACTAAGTTTATTTGAAACTAATGTAACCCTATTACAGCATTTTAAATGCTGTCTTTTGTTAAATTGAACTGTTTTAAATGTGACTTTCCATAGCATTTTCTAAATGTTGCGAAAGTTGAATTTTCATTGTTTTAATTAATTTAAGTGAACGAATGAACTTTGAAAGATTAAAATTTTGGAAATTTAATAATTTAATTATTTAATATAATAACTTCATTTTATGATTTAAAATGAAGTAATTTGTTTCGTAATATAAACTATTTTGAAATATGATATTTTGATATTTTGAACTAGATTTTTGAATGATATTGAATTTTGAAATGATATTTGATTTTGAAATATAAAATACCAAATTTGAAATTTTAACCACGGGATGTATTTAATTTATGGTTTAACTGATCCTTAGAGGATGGGCGATCCCAAGCATCCTTTAAGTTATTATGCATTACTGCTACAGTTCACTTGAGTTGGGTTACATTATATAAGTATATATTGTCCTGACTCGAGTGTTTTGTATTTTGCTTTACGCTCGGGTCAGCCTGAGTATTTACAGCTTAGATTTGGATCTCTTTCTGGAGCTAGGAATCGTTGGAGATTCTGCTTATCTAGTTATCTATCCATTCCAGTTTCAGTTGTTCTATTTCAGCTCTGGTATTATAAACTTCTATGTATTTGAGATTTCTATTGTATATGTTTTCAAACAGATATTATGTATTTTGTTTTGAGAGTTTGTTATAGTAGCTTCATGAACTACTATGGTTTTTATATTCCGCTGCGAGTTATTCTGATATGTTCTGTGTTTGTGATTCTGTGTATTTGATTTCATTTGCTCCAAATTTATTTACAATCTGTTATTTTGAATTATTCAAGTCAAACATGTGTGGATTATTGTCGATTTGAATGGTCTAAAATAGTGGGTCGTTACAATAACGGAGATATAGACATAAATAACATCCAATAATCCATAATGTCAACCAATAACATCCATCCAATCACCCAAATATCAACATTTGAACATACAGCACAATCATCATTGAAATCAAACAATAACAACCAACAATTTACTAGTTATCATTAACAGGTATTTAACTGGCAATTTAAATTTCAATATTAAATTAAATGGCAATTAATTTCAATAAAAGTTGGGTTTAACTTGAATGACAATTTAAAATATACTAAACAGCAACCAATCAATTTCTAATCACATCATAAATTTAATTGAACTAACATAAGAAAATCTAGTAGTTGTGAGTGTTTGCTCACCTTTCGTGGCTACGAAGTGATGATAAAATGGGTAATATGGAGATTCCTAGCAAAGATCCAAATGCAAAGCAAATCCAACAAAGCTTCGACATGAATACGAATCAATAAACAAGTTTCAACTGCTTCCAACTTCCGAATAACCCAAGATCCAAACTACGGACAAACCTGAAACTAGGTCATTTTTAAGAAAATATTCAAACCAGAATACTACTGAATCTGTAAAAGTGACTAACTAAAAAGTTGTTACAAATTCTTTTCTCTCCATTTTTAATAAAAAATCTCTCAAAAATCTTCTATCTTGAGGAAGTTATGGTCAAAACAAACAGAGGTGTTTACTGAGTTGAAAATCTGAGTTCAAAAATTCTTTGAAAAGATTTGAGGTTTTGCCATAGCAAATTAAGGAATTTGAAGAACTGATCTAAAACAAAGTTGAAGCCACTGGAAAATTATATGGTTTGAAAAAGAATCACATAATATGGTTCATTTCTTAAGGAGATATGATTGATACAATATGAGGTATTTTCGGTAAAAAACTGGACCCGAGAAAGGACATGAAAATTGGAGTTTCTGTATAGAAATATTTGGAATAGGAAGAAGGGTTAAACAAAAAAGTTGTTGCCATTGTTATTATACACGGTTTAAAAAAATGAATTATTTGATTTGAAGTAGTTTAGTGGAATATAGAAGCCATGGAAATAAGTGGAAGAAAGAGGGAAAAAGGGAAGGGAAAAAGAAGGGAAAAAGGTGAAAGAAGAGGAGAGCGAAGGTGGGGCTTTGGCCATGAGTTACTGCCATGGGTTGTGGATGGTGATGGAGGTGGGTGGCGGCAAGAGGAGAGAGGTAGACTAGGGTTTTGAGGAAGGATGGAATATGGTTTGGAGATTTAGGAGTTTTGGGGTTTGGAGTTTTCTATAGATTTGAGCAAGAAGAAGAAAAGGAAGAGTGCGCGTAGAAAGTTTCTCAAATGAGGAATTTCAGTACGTACTTGGTTTTAGTCAGATAGGAAATAGAAGGTCAATGGGTGGAAAAAGGAAGGATACAATGTTTCTTAGGGTTCCTAGGGTCTCTACTTAGGAGCCCATTAGTCTAAAACAAACCCAATAAGACTTGGCTAAAAAAAGAAGAACACAAATATACACTGCAAATGGAAAAAATAAGCTACAGCTTATTTAATAATTAGGAAATGAAGGTGGAGAGACAAAGATAAATGTCACGTTTTATTTTGAAAGCTTCAGGCATTGCTAATGTATAAAGAAATGTACACAGGAATGGAAAAGTTTGCAAACCAAAGGAAGGTGAAATTTTGTATACGCGAAAATGAGGTGGCAAGAATTAAATACAAACTAAAAGTCTAGGCTCAGGTATTAAACAGAAGGAGAAATGAACGGATTAATAACAAAAGAAACGAAGGGACCATGTACATCGCACAACCTTTTTGGAATTCAATTGGTGAAACATAACCAAATTAACTTCATTAACTCAAATAATATTCAAATTTGTACGCATTTAGTTTTTTTATCTATGCATACTAAATAAAATTACTTACCTTAAAAATGAAAACGTTCAATTTGGTTTCCCAAAATTATATTTTATTTCCATTAAAACATCCTTTCTGTTTAAAACAAAGGTGCGTTTCTTTTATTAAATCTATTAATTGCAATCAACGTTTTCTTCCATTCTAATTGGAATATTTCAATAACATTAATTGAAATTACTTACAAAGTTAAATTTCAAAACAGACAACTAAAATGGACGAAAAATAGAATAATTGTTATCTTTAGTCATTAAACACGTTTATAAATTTGTTGTTTATACAACAAAGTAGGAAATAACTTACTTAAATAAATTATTTTCCTACTCTTGTAATCCATCTATATACTAAAACACAGTTCAAATAGACATATGTTTCTTCCATTAAATCAATCCTTCTATTCTTTATTTTAATGAAATTAAACCAACATTCACAAATGAAACATCCATTTTGATATAAATGTTCTTTTCATTAAATCAACTTTCCTTATATTTTCATGAAACATAAGCTACGTTTAATTACACTTATTAATTTACAATTTGGTGTACTCTCTACCATTAATTGAAATTATTCAATTATTTTAATTTCATTTGTTTACAAAGGTGAATTTCAAAATAGGCAAAATAAATGTAATGAGAAATAGAACAATTATTTCCTATCTAACAGTAATTTAAACATATTTATACACTATTGGATACAAACAGGAATTATACATTTCTTACCAAATAATAGTTTCACATCTCTGCAATCAATCTTTCAGCTACCAAACATTTCAAATAAATAAACATATGATTTCTTCTTTAATAAAGAAACATTTATTATTCTTTATTAACATTTACTATTCCAATCAATTGGAAATTTACATTCAGGCAATTGTTAATTTCGCTCAAACCAATGTTATTAAAATACACACTAGCATTTGTTATCATCCATATATTATTGCAAACATGTTTCATTAATAGAAATTTTACTTAAGCTCATAACTTGTATTATAATTTAATTTGTATCAGCAAAATCTTAATTGTTTTATTCCTAACAATTATTCAAAAATCTTATTTAATTTAATATTTTTAAATGTTTAAAAATACGGCCTTTTTTTAAAATAAAGTTCCTTAAATTCAATAATTTATTAGGCTTGTTATTTTAAAATAAGTATAAACTCTAGATTATTATACTGAAACTAATAGTATACTCAAATCTTACATTAAATATCCAAATCAAAGTATAAAATTTCATATCTTCAAAATAAATTTTAAACACTTGTTTTAAAATGAATATTCAAATCATGGAAAAACATTTATTATGGTTTAATCCAAAATTCAAATAGTAAATAAACCTATAAATTTACTATTAGTACTTTGAAATCAAGTAAATATTTCAAACCATACTTCCAAAATAGAGATTCAAATTTATTTGTCAAGTATATTACTATAAATAAACTTCACAAATCATTTTTTTCCATTTATATAATATCTTTAAATTATACATTCACAGAAACTTATATAAATTTTACTTGAAATATTCATTTGAAAACTTCATTTGCAAATCAATCATCTTTAATACTTTAATACTTTATGGAAAAGTTTATCTTTAAAATTTCTTGCTTCGTTTATAAATACCATTTAAAAATTTTAAATAACATCTTTATAAACATATGTAAACTATTTGAAAATAATTATTTACATCATTACTTATATTTAAAAAGAAGTTATTGAAAACCTTAAATCCATTATTTATAAATTTATTAGTTTTAAATCTCAATATACTTTTAAACATCATTAATAAATCAATAATCATTAACTTTAAATATGTTTTATTTAATTTATAACTTCTCAAAATATTTACAACACTAATAATTACTATTAAACCATGTTGTACATAAAAAACAATATTTTAAACATTTTAAAGTATTTAGAAATGAAAAAATGACCAAAATATCTTTTATATAATACTTTAAATACTTTTATAACTCGATGTTTCAACAAGTTTATCCTTGTTCTTGCAGACTCTGGCCGTACGTTGATCAGGTGTAAGACTAGAAATCTCCAAGTACTTAGTAGACCTGTTTCAACACCTAGTGAAAAATACTTAAAAACGGGTATGAGAAGTACCGCTAAAAATTTGATGTCAAATGACGATGTTACGAAGCAGTGGCCCGCTGCTGATCCAGTGTCTACGCAATGGACACAAAACTTTCCAGAAGATCCTTCCACCTTCTGGATTCCAAAAAAATATCGTAGCCATTTCGTAAACAAGGGACCATCGACCCCTGCTACAGTGGTAACTGTTGATTCAATGATTTACGCAATGGATGCACTTCCTTCCCGAAAGATCCATAAACAACAGATCCCAGGATCGAAAGCTCCTCCATTGGGTAAACTAAAGAACCATCTACCCTGGAAAAAAATCAAGGAACTCATGAGTTTAAGTTCGGACAACCATATCGGTTCGAATCCATTTCTGAATTTATCCAAGTATATTGGGGTTTATTGGTCGAATCCATTCCTGGATTCCCCAAGTCCATCTGGGTCGAAGCATATCATACTATACTTCTTCACGGAGGGTACTTCCCCATACCTCTTACTTCAAAATATAACATACCATATATAGTACCCTTTCAAAATCATAGCTTCAAATATCGCACTTATATAAATTCCATTATATATAAGATTTCATTTTCAGATAAAGTACTTTCTAAAATCAATAATCTCGAATATATCAAATCATTTTTATATAAATTCCATTATATATAAGATTTATCTCTTCAGATCGAATACCTTCCAAAATCAACAGTTTTCAAAATCACCATATACTTATATAAAGTCCGTCTTATACAAGAATCAAATTTTTTTCAAAATCAATTTTGCTGTATGAAAAGCCATATGGGATTGAACATATTTGCTTTATAAAAGGTTTTGAATTTAGAATAGTTTTGTATATAAAATCGTTTTGTGAAATAGTTTTGTATATAAAATAGTTTGTAAAACAGTTTTGTAAATAAAATAGTTTGTAAAACAGTTTTTAAATAAAATAGTTTGTAAATAAAATAGTTTCGTAAATAAAATAGAATAAGATAGTTTATATAATAAAAATAAAAGAAAATAGTTTTGTAAAATGGTTTTAAATTAATAGTAGTTTTTCATACAAGAAAAATTCCAATTTAAATTACAAACATATCCAACCCAATAACTTTCAATTTCAGCATCAAAGCATATCAATAATATTAGAGCATAATATATACATATGTCATCATTTCAAAAAATCACATTCGATCAATCGCTCGATTACACAAGTTCGCTTTCGAACTAGTATTTTTCATTCAACTTCCCTAATGCGGACTTCGATAAGGTTTCTTGACTAGAAACCAGCATTCTCCTTGCATAGCTATACACTATGATAGAGAATTCTAGAATCAAACCAAAAATCCATATCAAATATTCGCCATCAAGAATCGAATGAAAAATCTTAACAGGAAGTGGTGTAATTCACATAGAACTTGTGTACTCAAATCCGGATCAAATTAATTTTGCGAATAAAATAATATACATACAACTTACGTAATTATTCCAATTTGTTTCATCACAATTACATTTTAATTAAATTCATTATTAATCTCGTTGATTAACACAAGTATCACTTTATACTTTAATATTTGTTTCATAGAATTTCTCTATTCAATACAAAACATTAACATATTCATTCTCACAACATTACTTATATTTCTCTTTATTTTAAATTACATTCATTTTCACATGTAATATTTCTCATTTATTTGAGAATCATTTCATGAGAAATTTCGTTCAGTTTATAACCAAATTTATTAAGGCTTAATTCCTTTTATAAGACATTATTCGAGTTTAAAGTTATCACAACTCATATGATAACCATTTATTGCAACATTCATTTATTTCATAAACAATTTACAAGTCATGAATTTATTTATTATCATTTCACTTTTAGTTCATATTTTTTTATCCAATTAGTTTCACTTTTACTTTTAAAATTTATTTATGACACATTTCACAAATTTTAATTAAGTTTATAAACATATTTTTTTTCCAATTTAATCTCATTTACAACATTTCCTTAATCAAAATTTTAGATTAAACAACCCAAGGCTTAAATTTCACACTTGTATATTATTACATTACATGCCAAGAATGTATACAACAATTCTATTCATTTACTAGACATAGATATAACAAATTAAACCTTGTTTCACTTGCATTTCAAATTAAGGTTATCAAATTCAACTGCATAATTCAACATAATTTCTAAGTTTCAACTCATATATTAATTCAGAAGGTTTCGATTATCCAAAATATCCAAATATTCCATTTTATTTCAATAGTTGAAACTACCGGTCAACAAACAACAAAATTCACAACAAAATTTCAATTTCATAAACAAATATCCTAATTAATCATTTTATTCTCTTGAATAAACCATTATCAAACTAGTGTTTAGTCCATTAATTCAATCAACAATAATTAGCCAATGCTTATAAACAGACAAAAACACAACTAATCAACAATAAATGATAATAACTAAATATTACCATTTCATAAATCAAACACATTACAAATAACTATATTAGTTATAAAAATTTATTCCTTTATATATATATCATATAATATTAGGAAATATAATTTCATTTCAAAACTTATATAAAACATTTTTATAACACTAATAAATACGCGCTCTCATATATACACTCAGACAACTCATTCTAGTGTATTACTAACCATCTCTAATGAGTTAACCCCAACAAGCTAAGGTATGACTAAACCAAAGCTCTGATACCAACTGTAATGACCCACCTTTTTGGACGGTTCAAATCGACAATAAACCACACATGTCAAACTCAAACCATTAAAAAGGGAGGATTGTTAATGGGGTAAATAAGAAAAAAAAACAAAATACGAAATCTCTCAGTGGAACGACAAAATATAATAATCAAATAAATAGTTCATGAAGCTGCTTTACAAATAACATTTGATTACACTTTTACAATTCAAATTAGAGTTATGCATACATCAGAAATAAGCAAATAATGCAGTGTAACATGGAATGCAGTGGAATAATAAATAGCAATAATATACTGAATCATCGCCTCCGTCCTCCAGAAAATAGTCTTCAATACAATGAATTAAAAGATCTTATGTAAGTCAAATCAAAACAAGTAAAAAGAAATATTAGTTCAATGGTTTCATAGATGTTACGGGATTTCATCTCCTATCAAGTGTACAATGTGAATATAATCATTTAAAGGGTTTCAAATAATTCAAAATATCGATCTTAATCATCTAATTATAACAAATCCGAAGTTTGAATTAACTTAAACCCTTAAAATAATTCAATTCCAAATAAAAGTCCAAATTCAAGAAATTATATGGTATATGTGATTTCAACCAATATCAAAAATCAACATTTCCAAATTAATGAAAACGGCTCGGGTTTATCATTTCAAACCATAACGATTTTCCCTTATCTATAAGATCGTTCGGGTATGTATTATTTCAACCAATAAAGATAACAGAGATATAGACATAAATAACATCCAATAATCCATAATGTCAACCAATAACATCCATCCAATCACCCAAATATCAACATTTGAACATACAACACAATCATCATTGAAATCAAACAATAACAACCAACAATTTACTGGTTATCATTAACAGGTATTTAACTGGAAATTTAAATTTCAATATTAAATTAAATGGCAATTAAATTCAATAAAAGTCATATTTAACTTGAATGACAGTTTAAAATATACTAAACAGCAACCAGTCAATTTCTAATCACATCATAAATTTAACTGAACTAACATAAGAAAATCTAGTAGTTGTGAGTGTTTGCTCACCTTTCGTGGCTACGATGTGATGATAAAATGGGGTAATATGGAGATTCCTAGCAAAGATCCAAATGCAAAGCAAATCCAACAAAGCTTATACATGAACACGAATCAATAAACAAGTTTCGACTGCTTCCAACTTCCGAACAACCCAAGATCCAAACTACGGACAAACCTGAAACTAGGTCATCTTTAAGAAAATATTCGGACCAGAATACTACTGAATCTGTAAAAGTGACTAACTAGAAAGTTGTTACAAATTCTTTTCTCTCTAATTTTAAAAAAATCTCTCAAAAATCTTCTGTCTTGAGGAAGTTAGGGTCAAAACAAACAGAGGTGTTTTCTGAATTGAAAATCTGAGTTCAAAAATTCATCGAAAATATTTGAGTTTTTGACATAGCAAATTAAGGAATTTGAAGAACTGACTAAAACAAAGTTGAAGCCACATGAAAATTAAATGGTTTGAAAAAAAGAATCACATAATTTGGTTCATTTCTATAGGAGATATGATTGATACAATATGAGGTATTTTCGACCAAAACTGGACCCGAGAAAGGACTTGAAAAATGGAGTTTCTGTATAGAAAAATTCGGAATGGGAAGAAGGGTTAAACAACAAAGTTGTTGCCATTGATATTATACATGGTTAAAAAAATGAATTATTTGATTTGAAGTAGTTTAGTGGAATATAGAAGCTATGGAAATAAGGGGAAGAAAGAGGGAAAAAGGGAAGGGAAAACGAAGGGAAAAAGGAGAAAGAAGAGGAGAGCGAAGGTGGGGCTTTGGCCAAGGTTTACTGCCATGGGTTGTGGATGGTGATGGAGGTGGGTGATGGCAAGAGGAGAGTGGTAGACTAGGGTTTCGAAGAAGGAAGGATGGAAAATGGTTTGGAGATTTAGGAGTTTTGGGGTTTGTAGTTTTCTGTAGATTTGAGCAAGAAGAAGAAAAGGAAGAGTACGCGCAGAAAGTTTCTCAAATGAGGAATTTCAGTACGTACTTGGTTTTAGTCAGATAGGAAATAGAAGGTCAATGGGTGGAAAAAGGAAGGATACAATGTTTCTTAGAGTTCCTAGGGTCTCTTGGTTTACTTAGGAGCCCATTAGTCTAAAACAAACCCAATAAGACTTGGCCAAAAAAAAGAAGAACACAAATATACACTGCAAATGGAAAAAATAAGCTGCAGTTTATTTAATAATTAGGAAACGAAGGTGGAGAGACAAAGATAAATGTCATGTTTTATTTTGAAAGCTTCAAGCATTACTAATGTATAAAGAAATGTACGTAGAAATGGAAAAGTTTGCAAACCAAAGGAAAGTGAAATTTTGTATACGTGAAAATGAGGTGGCAAGAATTAAATATAAACTAAAAGTCTAGGCTCGCGTATTAAACAGAAGGGGAAATGAACGGATCAAGTATTAATAATGAGATAACTATTTTAAAACGTACATGTAACAATTAATGACAAAAGAAATGAAGGGACCATGTACATCGCACAACCTTTTTGAAATTCAATTGGTGAAACGTAACCAAATTAACTTCATTAACTCAAATAATATTCAAATTTGTACGCATTTAGTTTTTTTATCTATGCATAATAAATAAAATTACTTACCTTAAAAATGAAAACGTTCAATTTGGTTTTCCCATAATGATCTTTTATTTCCATTAAAACATCCTTTCTGTTTAACACAAAGGTGTGTTTCTTTTATTAAATCTATTAATTGCAATCAACGTTCTTCCATTCTAATTAAAATATTTTAATAACATTAATTGCAATTACTTACAAAGTTAAATTTTAAAACAAACAACTAAAATGGACGAAAAATAGAATAATTGTTTCCTTTAGTCATTAAACACCTTTATAAATTTGTTGTTTATACAGCAGAGTAGTAAATAACTTACTTAAATAGATTATTTTCCTACTCTTGTAATCCATCTGTATGCTAAAACACAGTTCAAATAAACATATGTTTCTTCCTTTAAATCAATCCTTCTGTTTTTTATTTTAATGAAATTAAACATGCATTCACAATGAAACATTCATTTTATTTGTATAAATGTTCTTTTCATTAAATCAACTTTCCTTATATTTTCACAAAACATAAGCTACATTTAATTACACCTATTAATTTACAATTTGGTGTCCTCTCTACCATTAATTGAAATTATTCAATTACATTAATTTCAATTGTTTACAAAGGTGAATTTCAAAATGGAAAATAAATGTAATGTGAAATAGAACAATTATTTCCTATCTAATGTTAATTTAAACATATTTATACACTATTGGATACAAACAGGATTATACATTTCTTACCAAATAATAGTTTCTCGTCTCTACAATCAATCTTTCAACTACCAAACATTTCAAATAAATAAACATATGATTTCTTCTTTAATAAAGAAACATTTATTATTCTTTATTAACATTTACTATTCCAATCAATTGGAAATTTACATTTAGGCAATTGTTAATTTCACTCAAACCAATGTTATTAAAATACACACTAGCATTTGTTATCATCCTTACATTATTGCAAACATGTTTCATTAATAGAAATTTTACTTAAGCTCATAACTTGTATTATAATTTAATTTGTATTAGCAAAATCTTAATTTTTTTTATTCCTAAAAATTTTATTCAAAAATCTTATTTAATTTAATATTTTTAAATGATTAAAAATACGGGTCGTTACATATACCTAAAAGGACACATTAAAAGGGGTGGTGCGTTATATGCATAACTGAAACTAAGAAAGACTAAGATTCACAAGACAAAAATAGGTAAAGAACAGTGGAAACTAAATAATAACTTAATTAAAACAAAGCTACATAATTACTTCATAAATAAGTCAAAACAGAATACAACATCCATATCTCAAAACTCATCATGTCTTATGAAATAAAATTTCATAGTCTCAAAATCAGAGTACGTAATATCGCTCATAATAAGCCAGTGCATACAAGAACAAAAACTGAAAATAAAAGAAGTACATAAAAGAAATCTCCTCCAAGAAGAACTCCAAGCTGCAGCAATCTACTGGCTTCTCCCTTGATTGCCTAAGGGGGAAAAGGGGGGAATATAGGAGAGGGTTAGACTAAAAGTCTGGTGAATTATAGTAATTACTAGAGTCTTTAAGCAAGATAAAAGTAATAGACTCTGCAACAGTTCTAGCATAAATAAGGATAACAAAGGAAATATGAAAGAGTTAAACTTGAAATAAATACGATTAAATATTGCTTAAGATAGGTTAACTTTGATTGTTTGCACTTGTTCTGATTTAATTAGGCTGAATTCCTAACCCTGTAACCAGGATGTGACCCTAATTCTACCCTTTTTGATCGACCTGCTACTCCATAGACCTTACTCCGGACCAGCCGCTATATAACTCTCTACACAATAGCCAATGGTATCTACGAAACATGAACAAAGCAACTACTATGGATCCGGACGACATATATAGCTCCCTACACAGAAGGAAATGTAGTCTACGAAAGACACTCATACTAAGCGCTTGGAACTCATAGCTATTACTGAGCACCCGAATGGAAGTCGCACGTGTAACTGCTACCATGCCTATGCTACCTTTTGCTCCACCTATTGGATCTTCTTATTACCTCAACATGCATCCATCATAAGCGTGCCCCTCATCCCACTTCAGGCTAACGTGAGATCACCGTGTGTCCATAGAATCTATAGGGGAAATGCTATTGGTACCGGCCCTTCATCCAAATAATATCTAGTTGCGCCCCTTATCCAAATCCCCTGTGATTTAGACTTCTATTTGACCAATTACTACCATTCTTAGCATAAGCGTGCCCTATAAATGCTATTTGGTATAGGTCCTACTTTCATCTTTGTTTATTAACTTAGGTAAATTATTTAAACAAGTCATTACACTCTTCTCTGCTATCTATGCTTATTAATTTATCCTTAGTCTTAAGATAAGCCTTATTTTGTTCTTTTTTTCTTCTTCTTATTATAACCTACGTATAATCATTCTTATTACTTAACCCAAGGTCTAAGTGTGAAAATAAGCTTCTTTCAACTTTTACTCTATTTAGTTATAATTCTAAGTTATAACTATGACAATTATCTTTAATTAGTCCAATTAACGTCATAATTGGGCGTAATTTTAGTCCAATTCCATTTATATTACAGTCTTTGAAATTTACATCTTATATTCCATTAGCTTTCTTAGAATTTAATCCATATTCGTGTTAATCCTATTCTAATCCATACGCGAAGAAGAAGGAGGAATAAAAGAAAACTAAAAATAGAAGAAAATTCAAAGCATGGGAAGAAGATGTAAATAATGTAGAAATAATAGTAAATAAACTAAAATACTATAAATAAACAGAAAAGCTATAATTAACAGAAATAAACTAAAATTACTGAAAAGAATAGCTAAAAGGAAATAGACTAAAAATAATTCTAAAAACTGTGCAAAAACTACTGAAAAGGCTATTCCAAAAATCGTAGTAAAACTACAACTATTGGAAACCCTATTATTTTAAATTACTTAAAGAAATCTTAAAATAATTACAATCACTCACCTCCGGTCCTAAGCTCTTCCTTTGGTCTTCCCTGATCCACTTGGAGTTGTAAAATAATTTAATTTATAATGATTTTCTCCTTTGGAAAAACTATTCTGTTTAGGGTCCTTCCTAGAAAGGTGAACCTAATTGGAGAAAACCTAGAATGAGAAAAAGTGTTAGGTCTAAGGGTCTACTTATAGGTGTAGAAGTGGATCTCGGACCATTGGATATGGAGATTGAATAGGATGCAACCACGTCATAGGTTGAATAGGAGCCATCGGATGCAAGAATGGAGGGACCAGATTAAACTAAAGGATGCAAAACACATCAATCGGTTAAAAAAATCGCACCTTTATTGGAACGAACGAATAGTTGTTTGTTCGCCACTAAAACAACTGGCGAGTCGACTAGGCGGTCGACCACCTGGTGCCCAGGTCGACCGGCCGGTCGACCTGCCTTTATAAAAAAAATCGCTTATTTTGTTTATTTTAAAACTTGGTCATATTAGCTCGGTTTCTGACGTTCTATATATGGAAATTGAAAATTACCACGGACACAATGGTGTGATTCCCATGGATCAATTTTGATAATTTCACAAAGTTATTTTATTATTTAATTAATTAACATGTTAATTATCATGGGTAAATTTTGGGTTGTTACAAATGTTGCCTTATCAATGCTATCGTCAGCGACCCTAAGCTGATGAAATCCAGTGGCTAAATCAAGCTGAAAAAACACTGAAGAGCCAACCAACTGATCGAAAAGATTATTTATCCTAGGAAGTGGGTAATGGTTCTTCTTCGTGAGCTTATTCAATTCTCTATAGTCTATGCAAAGTCGAAGGGAACCGTCCGCCTTTGCAGCAAAGACGACTAGCGCTCCCCGCTCAGATATGCTCTTTCTGATGAAACCTTTCTCCAATAGCTCACTGATCTGCTTACTTAACTCCTTCCTCTCCCTAGGAGCTATGTGTCTCATGGGCATTACCATTGGCTTAGCATTGTCACTAAGATTGATCCTTAAGTCAATCACTATCTTAGGGGGGTAGTCCCCTAACCTCCTCAAAAATGTTTGGGAAATCTCTAACGACTGGAACGGAATCTAGCTCTCCTAGTGATGAATCAAGGGAATAAAGGAAGCTCAACATGACTGACCCCTATGGGTCACAAGAAACCTCGAGAGTCATACATAGGCAAGTCCATAAGTGAATACCCAATCCATCACCAAAATCATCTCATACCCCGAAAATCCCAATACATAGGCGTCGCAGTCAAACTCTATGCCTAATATGAAAAATTTTCAAACCCCTACAAATCATGGATAAATGTGTTGATCCTCCTATGGGGTTTGAAACAACTATGGGGTCCACTACTAAAGAGATATCTAAGTGCAAACAATCAACCAAAGAACCAGAAATGAAAGGTTGTGATGCTCCAGAATTAAAAAGAGTCCGAATAGGAAAATCTGAAATAGAGATCAAACCTTCCACGGTGACTTTCCTACCTCTATCTGGTCTACTACTATAAGGTGCTGCATCCAAAGCCTGTACTTGCACTGTAGGTGTGCCTGCTCTCTGCCCCGTCCTGTGAGGACAAGCTCTACTAAGGTGACCAAGCTACCCACGGTTGAAACATCTTCCCTTCATTTCTTGATCTGCTTCTGAGGTCCACCTTCTTTCCTCTTGCCCTTATCCATCTTGTTCTTCCACCATGACTTCCTAGAGCTTTCTGACTTAGGAACCTCTTTAAGCTCTCCCTTCAGCTGCCAAGATGCAGGCTGAACTCTCTGTCAGTCCTCCAATCCTAACAGCCTAAACATTCGCTCTGTATCCTCTAACCTAGCTCGTGCCTCCTCAAAATCCTCTATGCCAGAAAACGTCTTACCTCCTAGACTAGCGAAATCATTGCATAGCTTAGAAAAATTGGCTGATGTAGGTGGATTAATGGGATCTCCACCTGCCGGTGCTGTATTAGGCACTTACCCTTGCACTTCTGGTACCGTAGCTCTACAGAACCAGTCAGCCATACTATGCAAAGAAAAGGAAATTTAGGCTCGAAAGAATCGAAAGAAGGTTAACTTGGACCTTGAGGGGCTTTTTATAAAAACTCTCCTTTATACTTGAAAAACTATTTCTATAATAAGAGCTTCTTTCTGAAAAATACTTCTAGTTTGAAGATATGCTACTTTTAAAAATATGTTACTTTTGGAAAAATACTTTTTTTAAAACAAGTTTTTAGGAATCTTGTAACCTTAGGTTTCGATACCAAGTGAAACACCACACACCCTTAGTATACCCAAAAGGGCACACTAAAAGATGTGGTGCATTGTAGGTATAGCCAAAACTTTACAGAGACTAAGATTCACAAGACAAATAAATAAACAGCGAAAATAGTAACTCATTAAAAATTAAAAACTTCATAACCAAAATATGTCTCAAAATACCAAATACATATGTCTCATGAAAAATACCATCTCAGTCATAATATCAGAGTACATAAATAAAACCATCCCTCTCAATAGTACCAGTACATCAAGTGCAAATGAAATAAAAACTGAAAGGGAGAAGAATACATGAAGAAAAACTTCGCAGCTGAATCTCCAAGAAAATCAGAAATCTACTGTCCCTGCCTTTGCTAGCCTACGGGGGAAAAAGGGTAAAATAGAGGAGTGGGTCAGACTAAAAGTATGGTGAGTGGAAGTAATTACTAGTATTTTTAAGCAAGATAAAGATTATAGACCTAGCAATAGTTCTAGTATAAAAATAAATAAAGGAAAAGATAAAGCTGAAATAAAATACTATCTAACTGTTTGCTTTGGTTATTTCGATTGTTTTCACTTGTCTTAGATAACTGCTTTGATTAGGCTGAAATCCTAACCCTACTTTAATTAGGCTGAAGTCCTAATTCTACCCTTTGATCCGCCTTCTATCTCTATTGTGCCACCGTGAGCTAGTCCCATCCTGCGGGTCCCACAGCAAAAAGACACCTGCATAGCGCTCTGGAACTCAATAGCGACTTATATCCCTGCTTCGAGGCCGCATGCTCAGCCACTGTCGGCTCGCACTATATGTTGCTCCCTCTTTTGTCCTCTTATCTACCCTAAACAGCATAAGTGTGCCCATCCTCACCTGATCTATTGTGAGACCATCAGTCCTAGTCCGAAAGGGGAATGCTGCCTGTACGGGTCCTATCAAACAAATCTAGTTGCGCCTCTTGGCCAAATCCCCCGATTTGAGCCTCTATCTATCGACCACTTCTCTACCCAAAACAGCATAAGCGTGTCCCGGCGCCATCTAATCTATTATGAGACCATCAGTTCCTGACTGAAGGGAATGCTACCGGTATGGGTCCTACTTCTATATTTGCTTATTAACTTAGTATAAGTTTTTTAAATAAGCCTTTTCTGTTAATTCTGCTCTATTTGCTTATTAACTTATTCTAAGTCTTTAAAATAAACCTCTTCTATTATCTCTACTATATTTGCTTATTAACTTAGTATAAGTCTTTAAAATAAGCCTCTTCTATTAATTCTGCTCTATTTGCTTATTAACTTATTCTGAGTCTTTAAAATAAGCATCTTCCGTTATCTCTGCAATATTTGCTTATTAACTTAGTGTAAGTCTTTAATATAAGCCTCTTCTGTTAATTCTGCTCTATTTGCTTATTAACTTAACTCTAAGTCTTAGAATAAGCCTTTTTTCTATTTAATTATAACCTACGTTATAATTTCTCTTTTATCTTGTCTTTTTAGTTATAACTGCTAGTTATAAACTTGCTTGCAAATGTCAAATTTGCCTATTTCAGTCTATATTCTTTTTATTATAGTTCTTCTTATTTACATCAAATTTTCTGTAAATTTAGTGTTCTTATATTTTATTCCATATTAGCGAATTAACCTCTTTTTATTATTTTATTCGCGTAAAAAAGAACAAAAAGAAACTAACATTTATAGACTAAATTCTAACGCAAAACAGATGTAAATAAAATACAAATAAGTGTAAATAACAGTAAATAACTGTAAATAAATGAATAAAATAGCTAAATAAAAATAGCTGGATAAAATAGACTGAAATGAACTTTAAAATTAACCGTAAACAACTTGTATAAAAATGGTCTCAAAATTGCAAAAAACTACAACTATTGACAACCCTATTATTTTAAATTACTTAAAAATCAAAAATAATTACTTAAACATTCACCTATACTCCTTAGCTCTTTTGCTTGGCCTTCTTGGATCCACTTCTAGGGTATAAAATATTTTAATTAAAAAGATCTTCTCCTTGGAAAAAAATTCTTTTTAGTGTCCAGCCTCAGGCAATGAACCAAGATGGAGAAAATCTGAATGTGAAAAATAGCTAGGCTTAGGGTCTTATTTATAGTGCTACTTGTGGATCTCAGACCGCTGGATTTGAAGATTAAATCTAGTGCAACCACGTCATAGATTTGATGGGAACCGTCGGATGGAAGCACGGACACACGAGATGCAAAAGAAATCGAAAAACATGTCACGATTTGATCTGGACGAATTAACGTCCCAAAACACTAAGGCGGGTCGACCTTACTATCGACCATTATAGGCTAGGGTCGACCTATAGGTCGACCCAGCCATGGGCGTGACCTATTTTTTTTCTTTTTGCTTCTTCATTTCTTGTTTAATTTGTAACTTCTTCATTTTAGCTTCGATTTTGACATTCTGTATATGGAAATTGACCAGAAAATTACCATAGACATAATGGTGCAACTCCTGTGGCTCAATTCTGATAATTTCACAAAGTTACTTTATTATTTAATTAATTCGTTAATAAATTATTATTGCTTAAATTTCGGGTTATTACAACATATCTATATTTAACATTTCAACTTTTAAATATTTTTGGTAAGTTATATATATGTTTTAGAATGTAACTGAATGTTATACAAATTTATCC
The DNA here is from genome assembly GCA_030737815.1 of Allium fistulosum. Lineage (NCBI taxonomy): Eukaryota > Viridiplantae > Streptophyta > Magnoliopsida > Asparagales > Amaryllidaceae > Allium > Allium fistulosum. The sequence continues at coordinate 529,124,517 of CM060908.1, read as the reverse complement.
TATTCATTTTATTTAATAAAATGTTCAATAGTGTACATCCCCCTTTTTTTAAATTTTCATTGTCTTTCAATTTACAAGTTACAAATCTTCAATTTACAGTTTCATTAATCATTTAGCTTCTAATTTCTTTTTTCATTTTAGAAGTTTCCAACCATTACAATTTCACTTTATTTCTACAACTGAAAATCATTAGTTTAACAGGAACTTAAGAACTAAATACTGGGTTCATTTCAAATCATTTAAAATAATATATATATTCATATCTTTTATATATATCAAATCATGCTTAGAAATTTTAAATCAAAATCTATTTATCGAACCAGATGCATAGCAAAGCTACTAAGTGACCTCCCCCACTTTGAGACTCGAAAATGAATGTCGATGATGCGGCCGTCATCACCGAAATTATTTTCCAACGACAGAAGAGCGGAGTGCAGAACATATTTCCCATTAAAATTTCTTTAAAACATTTCTTTCAAATCCCATTGAAAAATATTTATATCCGAAAATACTTCCAAATAATACTAATATTATATTCCAAAATCTTAGAAAATCGATTTCAAAACCCAGGAACTTAAGTTTTCAAATTTTCAATTAAATTCACTTTATTTGTAAATTCTATTTTGCAACTAATATTTATAAAATTTCACTACCTAACACACAAACATATCACATACAACTATATCCATTTTATAAAAAATATTCTTGTATATTGTGACGACCCGCAAATCCGTACCCTTTGAATCGACAATAAACCATACATGTCTGACCTAAAAAGCACATACTTACGGAAAGTCAAGAGAAAGAAAGGAAGAGAGAAGAAGAGAAGAGAAGAAAGAGAGAAGATAAAACCAAACAGAACAATACAGAATCTCACATCACAGCGGAAAACATATAATATCATATCAATGATCTTTACAAAACAGAAACTGTATATACATACATCAATCAGAGTTCAACAATCAATCAATAGTTATCAGCCTGAACAGTTATAATAACATGTCCTTACAAATGCCGATAATATAAACAATAACTAAGCACAGCGGATAATCAATAATCAAAACAGATACGTGTATACGAAATGAAGATCTCCAACTCTCCTGCTGAAGCTCCAAAAGCATCAAATCTGAACCTGTAAATATACTCGGTCTGACCCGAGCATTGAAAGGGAAGAATGCCCGGATCAGTCTGGTAAACCAGTGTGAGAAACACACTCAACTAAATTTATTAAATTACCAAACTTTTCCTTCATCAAAACAAGAGTATCTCGTAAGACAAGTCTAAACATAAACACGGACATGTTTTTACCTTACGATAACTAAACATCTCATATCAAATCATCTGATATTATAGTAGTGTCTACTATATACAAATAATATTAATCATAGCCGAAATTGTTACATTGATTAAATTCCAGCATATAGCCCAATTGGGTAATACAATCAAAATGGCAGGTACGTAGTGGAGTTTGGATTTCCATACAAATGACCAGGTGAAGGGACTACCTTCTGAAGGGGTACACCTCTAGATGGATGTCTCGAGGCACAGAACATCTGCCCTCTACCAACTCAAGACCGGCCCACCTCTATAACTAGATGGTACCAAATAGGTCATCCTCTGGTCATTATCGACCTTTACCTAGGGCCCTCGAAGCATACAAACCACAACAATCAGATACACGACGTCATAGCATGTAAAGATATATCTAGAAGAGGATGATCATACACTAATGGGAGCGACCCACTTAGCCCTGCTGCATCTAACCCTGTTTTGGTCATTTCCGGTTGATGAGGCCTGAGAGGTAACGATTACCTTTAACATATCACAATCACATCACTTTGAATGCCACATGGCCATTTCCGTTGACTACTAATTGCCTTCCACAAAAATACAACCCTTGAGCTCATATGCCTCAAGGAGGGTGTTAAGCTAAGAGAAGTTGCCTTCTCCGCCACCACTGATGTACGTTTGTAAAAACCAATGTATGTAATGTGTAGAAATGCAATGTCAGACAAACGCCCATACAAGTTGTCCAGGAACAGGAAAAACCGAAGGTACTTTCCTACCACATCCTATCGGGAATCCCTAGGATTAGTAGCGAATAGTCCTTGCATTGGATATTTCATAATGAAGAGACCACTGCTACTGGATGTATATTGGGATTTTAACCCCAAACAATCAACAAGCAGTCCTCCACTATGAAACTCTGGAATATCGATATCATCATAAGCAACCTGCACAATCGTCGCATATATGTTGGTCCGAAGTGGTTTTCAGATAAATCTGATCCCGGTCTCTTCGCACCAACAACGCAAAAGCATTTCTCAACCTCACATAGCAACTAAGTCTAATAGACTTATCACGTCTCCAACTTTCAACTTTCTATCCTTGGGCCAAGAAGAAAGCTTGACAGATTGGAGTAATACTCCGCACTATACGAATCAACATCCTTAACACAAACGATAATCAAGCCTACACAGAAGACTACGTACTAAGTGTATGACTAAATAGTTCCCACATCAAGTCGAGGAGCTAAAATATGGCCAATACTTGATAGTCGTTTATTTAACTATCAAAGCAAACAAACAAATAATTAGCACCATAAACAATCACTAGGCCCTTTAATTTATCTTTTATAAATTAAATCACTTGCCAAATATTCACTTCAATTTATCTTTAAAAAGATATAATCTCAAACTATTTCAACTTTGGAAAACATTACCACATACTTATGTAAAAATAAGTAATTCACAATTCTCTTTATTTTCAACACTTAGAAAATATTACATATACTTAAATCAGGATTTAGTATATATTTTATTCTTTAAGGAAAACATTCTCTTTAAACACATTTATTTGGGTCAAAATGAATGTTGCGTAAAACATCGTTACGACAACCCAAAATCACTAGTATAGGGATTCGAAAATTAGATAGATATATTAATCCCAATACTATACAAACATTTCCTTTCGAAAATCATTTACTATAACAACAGTGTTGTAGTCCATCATTTCCTTATTTCTCGAAAACGTCTCTTTCAACAATGAATGTTGAAATCTATGCATTCGATACTTACACATTTTAAAACATCTTTCAAAACATTTAATTTCATTTAAAATATCACTTCCCAAAACATTCTTTTTATTTAATATATTATTCACTGTCCAAAATCATGAATATAAATCGTTTACCAAATTAAAGCTTCTACACATTTTATTAAAGGATAATCCACTGTCCAAAATCGTCGATGTACTTCTCTAACCAAAATCAATACTATTTCATATTAAATTTAAAAGGATAATTCACTGTCCAAAATCGTGAATGTAATTCCTTTAAATAAACTTCTATATTTAACTTATCAAATTCAATTGATTTAAGATTTATAAAATAATGTTTATAAATCCCATTTATATTTTATAAAACTTCCACATATAAAATTCCTTTATTAACAAAATTCATTTACATCTCATTTACATTCAAATTAAATCCAATTTATAAGTTAATTGCTTATAAATCGTTTATTTACAAAATCCATTCAGTTTATAACTTCACCAATTATATAAATCTTATTTACTTCATTTTAACACTTATCAAACTCCTTTAAAATTCCATCACTTTGATTTATAAAAATTCAATTTTATAAATCTTATATATAAAACCATTTATAATAATTCAAAAATATCAATTTAAATAAACTTATTTTTTAACAATTTACAAATTGTTATTAAAACTTATATAACTCTAAAAAATCATACTTAAGTATTATTTCACCAAAAATCATAATTTTGATAATATCAAAATTATAACATTTATTTATTTAAAAAAAATCCTTCCTTTATAACAATTCAAAACATATATTTTCAAATCACTTAAAATCCTTTTTTAATTTGAAATCATCACTTTAACAATTTTAAAAATTCCAAAAATAGGCCTAGTGATGCAATAGCACCAAATACATCAATCACATCAACCAAAACATCATATATCAGATGAATACAGCATATATGTAACGACCCAGAATTTTGAACAAATTAAATTGAGAATATTTAATTAATTTTAAATATTTGAACGGTGATTTAATTTGAATCCCTGATATAACTTTGAAATTTGTGATTAGATTATAAAATTTAATCGGTTGAAGTTGAATAAAAATTTGAATATTCAATTTAAAGTTGAAGAAAAATATTTCGAAAGCTTTTAAAATTCGTAATTATAATACTGAAGATAACAAGAGCTTCAGAATTGAATTTTTAACTGTTTGTTCAGTTTTGAATTTAAATCGTTCAAATCGACATTTAAAAATAGTGTTCCGGGGCGCAGTCTCGGAATTCGACGAAAGCAGTTCCATTGGGTCCGTAATATTGAATTATTACCGGATTTCAATTTTCGTATTTTTTGGAATTGTTTTGTGATCGTACGGTTAGTGAACGCGTTGAAATTTAATCGGATTCCAATTTAAATTTAAATTTATATTTGTCAACATCACCTCACGTTGTCTCCTGTAAAAACGCCTACAATCACGAAGAATATCGTGCAAACCCATACCTCGTTCATTTCAAAATATCTCGTCCCCCTCACCTGTTCAAAACATCAGAACGAAACAAAGAAACAAATAATGGCCGCCACCTCCTATTTCGTTCCTCAACCGAAAACAAATGAAAAACAAAAATCGAACAGCATATTGATTCTGGAAAGGGGGGTTTCGATCGGGATTTCGAAGTCAGTTCGCAGGCGACATTGATTTGGGGTTCGCACGCGAATAGGGTTGACAGACTCGTAGTTCGTCGCAATCTCGTCTGAGATTTGGGAAGAGGGTTTCACGCCTGGAAGGAGGGATTCGCGACTGGGAAGCGCGCGCACTCGCGTAGGGTTTCGCTTGGTTCTCGACAACATTTTTGAGGCGACTCAGTCGCGATTTTGGGTGGGCGATCGACGTGAAGAGTCGCGATGGATTCGAAGATGAAGGCGGGGTCACGGCAGACAGAGTCGAGGCCGTAGTTGAGCTCGCGTGTGGCTGTTTTGGGCGGCAGGAAGTCGAACTCGAAGTCGCGATAGAATTGGATGGTCGGAACTACAAGCACGAGGCAAGGCAAGGAGGACGAGCACGTTAACTGTTCAACTGTGAAGGTCTAAAATGGAGAAATGGTCAAAATGGGAAATGGGATTGCTAATAAAAGCAAAGGTGAGATTTTTCTCACTCAAAAATGAAGTGGAATTTTCAGTTATTTATTGATTGATTTGATTGCTATATTGGATGTGCTATTAGATATAGTAGGATGTATCTATTATATATATAGCAATATATACATATTGGCATATGTATATATTGGATTGATGATTTCCCGCCTCGTATAGCGGATGAGACCCTATTGCGCCGTTAGTAAGCGGATTTTTATAAAACCCATATACCGCGATAATTCCGTACTGGAGCGGAATTGGTATTGTGCTAACATCTTTGGATGCAGGGAAACAGGTTGGAGGGATCCAACTGGATTCCTCAACTGTATTTATTTATTTACAGATATTGATATATATTCTGTTCTCATATGATGATATATGATGTTTGATGTGTGATGGACTAATTGATGCGTTGCATCATTGGATTCAAAATTTTGAAGTTTAAAAATAACGATTTTAACTTTAAAAGAGATTTTTAAGTATACGTTTTATTTGGAATTTTGAATTGATTTACTTTAAATAAATAAATGTTATAAATTTAAAGTTATGGAGATTATAATGTTTGTGAAAGATAACCAAAAGATGATTTTTGAAATAAATAGTTAAGTAATTTATAAGATAGTTTAAATTTGAATTTTTGAATTATTAAAAACGATGTATATAAAAGATGTACAAAATTGATATTTATCAATTAAAATTATTGGAATCTTAAACGAGTTTTTTTATAAGTGTTAAATTTGTAAAGATATGAAACTTATAGAATTATAAGTTGTAAAGATATGAAATTTATAGAATTATAAATTGTGAAGATTTGAAGTTTATAGATTTATAAAGTTGAAGTTTATAGATTTATAAAGTATGAAGTTATAAAATGAATGAAATTGTATAATAAAAGATTATAAGAAATTCACTTAGAAATTGGATTTTTGCCTTTAAATGGAATATTTTATCAAATTGATTTATAAAGGAGATTTATAAATAAAAGTTGTTATAAAAGAGAAATAGAATTTATAAACGTGTTTATAAATTCGGAATCAATTGAATTTGATAAATTAAATGTAGAAGGTTATTAAAGGAAATATATTCGCGATTTTGGATAGCGAATTATTCTTAAATTGAATGTGTAGAAAAGACTGAAATTTGGTTAGTGAAGTATATTCACGATTTTGGGACAGTGAATATATTGTTAAGTAAAATGGACTTATTTTCGAAGAAGGGATATTAAAAATAAAGTTAAACGTTTTAAAGATGTTTTAAAAGGTATTATGAATCGAAATCATAGATTTCAACATTCATTGTTGAAATAGACGTTTTCGGGAAATAAGGAAATGGTGGACTATAACACTGTTGTTATAGTAAATGATTTCCGAAAGGAAATGTTTTTATATAGTATTGGGATTTACATATCTATCTTAATTTCGAATCCCTATACTAGTGATTTTTGAGTCGTCGTAACGATGTTTTACGTAACATTCGTTTTGACTCAAATTGATGTTGTTATAGAAAATAGATTTCCTTAAAGAATGAAATATATACTTAATTTGATTTAAGTATATTGAATATTTTCAAATGTTGAAAATAAATAGATTTGTGAAACACTTATTTTTAAATAAGTATGGAAATGTTTTCCAAAACGAAATGAGATGTTTTTGAGAATTTATCTTCTTAAAGATAAATTTAAATTGAATATTGAAAACGATTTGAAAATCGAATATCAGTAGATATTCGAAAATATAAATTCAATATGGAATTTATAAAAGAAAGGGAAGTTGTTTAAAAATAAATATTGATTTATTTTTGAAGTGTGGAAATTTTATATCTAGTAAAGATATTTTTGAAGATGAAATAATTTGGAATCTGATGATGTTGCGCATCTTTATTGATAGTTAAATAACCGACTATCAATAATTACCTTTAGATAGGTATTTGTTGTGAATTGGATGAATTGGAATGCCACACTTATTTTTGAATAAGCGCTCACTATTCGGGTTAGTTGGGAAAGGACCATGGGGTCGTATAACCCATTCCGAATATGTGATACGTCGTTATGAATTGCATTCGAAGACCGGTGTTGAAGACCGGATATTTTTGAAAACGGAAGGATTACCGTCGAGTTACTCTACATCGGCTGATCTCCGGTTTAGAGGTTTTATCACCCTTAGTGACGGGAAGTCCGGACGTGATTAGAAATTTATCCGGATATGCAAGGGTTTCGTGAGAAGTGCCTTCGGTTCTGTTCGATCCCGGAACAAACTTGTATGGATTGTGTGTCTGACGTTACAATTTGAGATATAAAGCTGATTTCTTTCAAATACATTTCTGTTGGTGGCGGAGAATTTATTCTCTTAGCTTAACACCCTTCTCTGAGACGTACGAGCTCAGAGGTTATGTAGTTGAAATTTATCAGCGATATATCCCAATTTGGTAACGTGGCATACTGAGTGTTGCTGTGAAATGATCAGTGTTTGATCATTTGTGATATGATCATTTGTTTGATCTCATATCTTTGTGATCATAGGTTGATCATTTTGTTTGACCCGAAGCATGGCTTTGTAGAAAGCGTAGCTTTGTGGACGAGACTTCGTCGAGCCTCACACCCCGGAAATGGTCAAAACAGGAAGGATGCGGCAAGGTTCTAGGGAGTAGCGCCCCTTAGTGTATGTCATTCCTTCTGGATAGAGGTGGTATCATGGTATGGAGCCCAGATACTTAACCTATGTGGTTGCTACATTATTATCTATGTGGTTTGTTGGAAATCGGGGATCCTCGGGAAGATCGGTTAGGATCGGGGGATGACATACGCGTGTCAGTAGTTACCTATTTTTGCAGAGGTAACCAGGCCTTGTGTTGGCAGAGATCCGGTTAGGTTCTCGGGTCGTCTATTCCAGGGACGTACCCATCGTGGATAGGAAGTTCCTTAGCCTGACCATTTGTTGGAAATCCAAAGAAACAATACGCGACGTGTACGGTTTTAGTTGTATTACCTGCTATGGAATGTGGCGGTAACTTGCTATTGAACATAGTAGCTATAGTAGGCATACGATACTGGTCGTATGTTGGCTAAGATTAATATTATACTTTCGAAATGTTTTCTACACTATGCACTAATAATAATATCGAAAAGGATTTGATTTTGCGTAGTAAGCATCTTTGACTATCATAAGAAGAAATCTCCTCCAATTCTGCGTTTGCATTGTGTGTGTGGTGGGAGGTCTTATGGTAGTTTCATTTTCCAAAAGCATTGCGAATTTGCTTTATTTTCTTTGTGAAAAATAACTGTTTTACGATCTCACACCAGTCACCATGACTGACTCGGAGTTTATTGTTTCCCTTCTAAACTCTGGGTGCCCACCAATTTCCACACGGGCAGCCTAGAGTTATGTTATCAGGATATTCTGGATATTCTGGAGCTTTGGAAGCTAGCTGGATGGCGAGACGTAGTATTTGTATCTGATATATCTATTCCGCTGTGTATTCTGTATGAGGACAAGTTATATAACTGTCCATTGTTGTATATGACTCTGATTGATGTATGTATAAACTGATATAGTTCTTTGTTTTAAAAGACTAGTGTTTATTTATTATATATTGTTCCGCTGCGATATGTGAGATTCTGATATTGTTTCCTGTTTCTGTTGTTGTTCTGTTGTTCTTTCTTCTTCTGCTTTCTTCTTCTTCTCTTTTTCTTCTATCTTTTCTTCTATTTCTTTTTCTTAAACCCTCACTATTGGAGTTTCCGGCACTCGATTGCTCGGCAGTCGATAAAGTGAGTATCGATGTCGAATTTTCGAAAGTCGAAAATTTCGGTACGTGACAATATATCACAATATATGTAAATAAATCAATACTGGTGAGGAATCTAGTTGGATCCCTCCAACCTATCACCTGCAACAAATATACATATTAGAAACATATGTACAATGTCCGCTTCAAGGCAGACGCATGTACAAAGGGTCATCCGCTCATATACGGGAACGTATAGGGTCATCTGCTCCACTAGGCAGGAATATATCCAAATACCAATCATTATATCATATATCATCCAAACAATCATCAATCATCATAAAATAAATTATTTCTCACTTATATAAAAATATCAATGAGACAGAAAGAGTGAGTTGTACTCACATTGCTTCCAATTACAGTTGTAGTGTTTTATTCCGAATAAAATTAAACGAGCGTTTAATTTTCCCAAAATTTACACTTGCTCCAATCAACTCCAAACCAGCTCCATTGCGTAGTGCTCATCCATACGGACCCAATGCAATTCATTTCGTCGAAAACGGACCTCGTATGACAAAGTTATGCAATTTAGAAGTTTAAACGAATTTTTTTTTTGAGAAAAATGTGTGATCCTCTACGAATAGAGGAGAGCACACATGCGAATATATATATATATCAAGAATATAAAGTGCTGCCAACATGCCTGGCAGGTAACAAAATCCAAATACATATATATCAAATCTCAAGTACTCCTAAGATGAGTTCTGGCAAGGCCACCACCCATCTCACCCCGATATCGAGCTCCGGCATGGCCACCGCCCAATATTAAGGTGTTAGAAGTATCTAAAAGACTAGTGGAAAAACAAAAACTACTGGATGATGTCCCTAACTAATGAGGAAGCTCTAACCAACTGAATCATGAGAGGTGAATAAGCATCTGCTCTCAAATGGATCTGCTGAAAAGATAAACCTCTCTGAAGCCTCTGAACAAGAGAAAGGGGTACCTAACTAAAGAATATATCCTTCTGAAAAAAGTACTCCATAATGAAGATAGCAGAATCCTAAATCTGAGGAGAAACTGCTAGTAGTCCTGGATGAAGATACTCTGCTCTGGTGACCTCTCTACCATCTGGTGTCCAGCAATCTGAAGATATGAAAACCTGCAAAATGAACCTGATATCCTATCCCCCATACTTGTAACTGAAAAATGACTAAAGAAAAAATTAGAATGATACATATATGTGTATATTTATATAATAAATATACATATATATGTATTAATAAGGAAGGAAATAAAAACCTAAATAAGACTAACTGGACAATAACAGTATAAATAAAATACCTAAAAACCAATACCAAGTAGAGACTAGTACAGATATTAAGACGGATCTATCTTATGAACCTTTAATCATAAGTAAGTTATGATTAGAACTGAAATCATCACCTAAATTAGAGAAAATATTAATAATACTATTATTAATGTTAAAAAAAGTATTGTTGTGTTTAAAAAAAATTAATATTATGATAAACCTTGTTAAGATACCTTTTGAAAAGGATATTTTTAGTTAATTTATATTTGGGGTTAGAGATCCAATTAAAACAAAATGAAGAGATTGTAAAAATCAATTTGTTAAAATGACAATTATTGTTATTAAAAATTCTTTGATTTTTTTCAAAACAAATAAACCAACTAATAATAATGAATAAAGTGTCTAGTAAAAATCTAATATTCTTTTGAACTTGAATCTATAATTATTCCAGTAAAATTCACCATCCGAAATTTTAGTTGTTATATTAAAGTTAAAATTTTTAAGAGTATTAATAAGAATGTAATTATAATCTATACAATAATAGTATATATGATTAATGTCCTCAAGGTACAGATTACAAAAATAACATTTATTATCTTTTTGAATATTTTTTCTCTTTAAAAATTTGATTGTATTAAGTTTTCCATGAAGAATTAACCACATGTGAATTTTAGATTTGGGAGGAGCATTAGATTTCCACATATATTTAAATGAGTTATTTATTGTACCCGAAAAATTATTGAATCTATAGAAAGAATTAGAAGTATATTTCTTACTTTTATCCCATTCCCAACTAATAAAACCATTATCATTATCAATATTATAAAGATTTAATCTGGCATAAAGCAAAGAAAGTTGTCTAAAAGTTGAATCAACTAAAATTCTGTTAAAACTGAAATTCCAAGGAGGATCATTTTTTGGAGAATAAACTTCATTGATTAAAGCATACTTAAAGTTACAAATTTCATACAGATCCTTAAATTCTATCTTAAGAGGCAAGATCGAAATCCAACAGTCATGCCAAAACGAAGTACGATTACCAGAGTGAACAATTGTATTTATTTCTAAAATAAATATCTCATTACATTTTAAAATGTTTTTCCAAAAGTTAGATATATTTTGAGTGTCTGGAGAAGCAATTTGATATAAATTGCTATTTCCATTATAGTAATATTTAGAAATGATCTCTTTCCAAATAGCGTTATTATTTATATCTTTAAACTTCCAAAGCCATTTACCTAACAGAGACAAATTCATATTACGCAAATTAATAACACCTAATCCACCTTCCTTTTTGGCCTAACAGATGGTTTCACAATTTACTAGACATTTAATATTATTATTAGAGTTTTCTCCACTCCATAAGAATCTCTTCTAATCTTATCAATTTTATCAATAACCCAAACCGGGAACAAATGCAAGGACATCCAATAAATCGGAAGAGCTGATAAAACCGAATTTATTAAAACAAGTCTACCTGGTCTAGATAGAAATCTCCTATTCCAGTTAGAAATCTTATTTTTAATTTTATTAATTGTAATAATCCAGTCGTCATGTTTGAGTTTGGTGGGTCTAATCACAAAACCGAGGTAGTCAAACGGAAAGTTCATAGTTTTGCAATTAAGAGTATTAGCAACTAAGTTTTCAACTTTATCAAAATCATTTAAAACTAACACGGAACTTTTGTCAAAATTTATTCTTAAACCAGATAAGGGTAATGATGTGTCTAGGAAAATGGGAAGAAAAAAGTAAGGTATCATCGGCAAATTGAAGAACCGATAAACCATTACGCGAAATTTCATTGCCTACATGTCCAAGAGATCCATTATCCACAGTTCTTTTAATAATTTTAGCAAAAACATCAGTAGCTAAGTTAAATAATAAAGGCGATAAGGGATCCCCTTTCCTTAAACCTCTCTTAGATTGAATTCTATTACCTAATATACCATTAACCATAATACTAGAGTTTCCAGTTTTAAGCAAAGTCAAAATCCAATAGATCCATCTATGACTAAAACCTCTAGCATGAAAAATATCTACAAGAAAATCCCAATCTACTGAATCAAAAGCTTTAGCAAAATCAAGTTTTAAAATCGCACAAGTTAAGTTATTCTTACAACAGTTTAATATATTCTTGAACAACTTCCACTCCATCAGTGATATTTCTCCCTTTAATAAAAGCTGATTGTGAACAATCGATTAATTCATTCATTCTTTTACTAAGTCTATTAGCTTGAACTTTTGAAATGATTTTAACTGAACAGTTAATCAAAGAAATAGGTCTAAAATCTTTTAAGTTTTTAGCTCCAACTTTTTTGTGTAACAAAATAACATTTGCGAAGTTAAATCTCCCTAATTGCAAATTACCATTGTAAAAATCATTAAACATATTAACTAAGTAAAATTTTAAAACGTCCCAAAAAGTATTATAAAAAAAATATGAAACCCGTCAGGTCCCGGGGATTTATCACTTGGCATGTCATTAATTGCTTTTCTAATTTCTTCTTCAGTAAAAGGATTATCTAACTCTGATAATCAATAATAGAATCAGATGGATACAGATCTATCCATCTAACATTGATTCTATATTTGATTTTAGAACCAAAAATATCCTTATAATAATCGGTAAAAGCCTTGTTAAGATCTCTTTGATCAACTAACTCTATATTATTAACAAATATAGAGTTAATTGTATTACTACATTATCTACCATTAGCTATATTATGAAAAAAATTGGTATTATTATCACCTTCGTTGATCCATTGAATTCTGGATCGTTGTTTCCACATAACCTCCTCCTTTTCTAAAATAGAATTTAATTCATCTTTTAAATTAGCAAGAACATTACGTTCACCTATATTTAGAGATCTAGATTCTTCTATCTTATTAATTTTAAGCATTTCATTAAGAATATTAACTTTTTTATTTTTAGATTGCCAAAAACATTTTTTTTCCTGTTTTTAAGAAAAATCCTAAGCTCCCTAAGTTTAGAAACAAAAGCTTTTGTAGAATTTTCCTTATTTCTCATATTATGGAAACTCAAAGAAACCCATTTACCTTTAACAAGATTCACAAAGTTAGATTCCAAAAGCCACATCTTTTCAAATTTAAAATTGTTAATAATAACTCTATGGTATTCACAAGTAAGTATAATTGGATAATGATCGGAGTATGTATAAGGTAAACCAGTGACTCTACAGATTGGGAATTTGTCTTCAATCTCATCGCTAACAAAAAATCTATCAAGGAGAGCCATAGATGGAGATTCCCTAGCATTACTCCACGTAAACTCTCTATTCGGAAGGGGGGTCTCGATCAAATTAGAATTAACAATAAATTGATCGAATTCCTCCATGGCATAGTAATCCCCTTCCCTGGGAGACTGCTCTCCTATGAAGTGCGTAACATTGAAATCACCACCCAAAATCCAAGAACCCGGAGCTAAAGCTCTAAATTCTAAACATTCATCCCATAAAATTCTCCTATTAATTTTAGAATTAGGCCCATATACATTAGAAATATTTAAAAAAGAGTTATCAGAAAGATTAATAAGTATAATATGAATAGAATGTTGCTTGGTAATGTATTGAAGCAACTTAAAAAAATTATCACGCCACCCTATCATTAAACCCCCTGAAGTACCCACAGAAGGTAAAAAAACCCATTTTCTAAAATGATACCCGCCTAGCCTTCTAAAGAAACGATTGTCAGGACAGTTATTTTTAGTTTCCTGAAGTAAAGCGATATCAATAGAATAGTCTTTAAAGAATGCTCTAATCTTATCGCACTTATTCAAGTCATTCAAACCTCTAATGTTCCAACTAATGATCCTCATAAACCAAATGTACTAGCCCTCTCTAATTCCTTACATCTAATATACTCCCTATTTATCTCCACATCAGAAAAGATAAAAGAAGTGTCATAAGATAGCTGACTAAACTCAGCAGATGAGAGACTACCTAATGCATAAGTAGAGTACATACTACCCATAAAAGAACTCATACCTGAGCCTGGAATCATAGTACCACTTATGGTACTCGTTCCAGGTAACTCACCTATAGATGAAATCTAATGATTACGAATCCTAGGAGTTCGACGAACACGTCCACTAGACACTGCTGTCTTCATGGACTTTCTTCTCTGCAATGATGTGGAAGTTGGAAAAGGACTAAATCTCTCCAATCTCTTAAACTCTAGACTATTTGCATTATTGGACACACAAACAGTTCCAGCCACTTTACTAACTTCTGATATGAAGCCTGAAATAACATCCTCAGCAACAATTACCCTCCTAGACTTCACTTTAGATGATTCGGTCAGGTTCGAATTTTCCAAAACCCCTATAACTGAAGCTTCATCTACAGCAACATGTACAACATCACAAGAATTTTTACACACAGTCTTAACTTTATTAGAAACTATTTCCTTGTTTGATAAACCATCCTCCTCCAATATTATCATCTTCTCAGAAAGCAACTTATCAATATCAACACCGTTGCAATCAACACAGCTATCAGTTATAACATCATCTGCCAATGCTACCACGTCCAAAGAACTTGTAACATTCTGAAGAAATTGTGCTTCAAAGGCAGTGTGCATATCACCAGACACAGATCCCATATCCAAACCCTCACTAGAAAAAGGCGAAGCCAACAACAGAAATTATCGAAAACTTCTCTAAAATGAAACTAATCCTCCATTACCATATTATCATTTATGTGACGACTCAGGAATTTTGAACATTTGAAATTGGAATATTTAATTTATTTTAAATATTTGAAAGTTAATTTTTAACTTGAATTTCAAATGTAACCAGTTATTGGATAATTAAATTATTGAATTTAATAATTGGAAGTAGGGTAAAATATTGAATCTTCAGTTTCAAGCTTGTTAAAAATATTTTAAAGGCTTAGAAAATTCATATTAATGATACTAAAGATAATAGAACTTTTAAAATTGAATTTAAAAGTGGTTTGTTCAGTTTTAAAAAAAATATCGTTTAAATTGATATTTAAAAATAGCCATCCGGGGCACATTCTCGGAATTCGACGAAACCAGATCCATTGGATCCGTAATATTGTATTATTAACGGATTTCAAATTTCGTAGCTTTTGGAGTTATCGTTTAATCATACGAGATGTAAACGCGCTAAAATTAATATCGAAATCTAATATTAAATAACTGGGTCCAAAAAGCTATCTTCTCCATACGATCGAATTAGGACTCGAAACATGTTCCAGCCTGTGCAGTTAATGCCCCGCTATTGCCCCACTATAACGCCGCTATATCTCATAGCGGGTTTCTGCTGCTACGATTTTTCCGTATAGCCCCACAATATAGCCTTTCCGCTTTAATCCCCGCTATTTCCGCTATATCCCGTTATTTCTGCTATATTCCGTTATTCCCGCTATATCTTCTTTAATAAAATGAATTGAAAAATTCAATTTATACATTATAAAAATTATGAAACTAATTTATTTGATTTAATTTTTAATATATTTTCAGAAATGAAAATACTCTAATATTCTACTAAATTCAATTATGTTATATAACAGTTTTACGTTTATTTAAAGTATATTCGCACATGTTTTTATTTAAAAATTACTTATGTATTAGTTATAATTCAGTTGAATGATAATTTTTCATTTAATTACCATTTATATATTCGTAAAAACATTAAGTACGAGTTTTATATGCTATTTTAAAGCCATCCGCTATATCCCGCTATATCCTCGCTGTATCCCCACTATGACTTTTTGCACCTCCACCGCTTTGAATCTGCCGAGCGCTTTAACTGCACAGGTTCCAGCGTATTCATAATAACGATATAACATTAGGAACGTCAGTCGTTGCATTTAAATTGGAGTTCGGGGTTTAGAATTATGGACCACGAGATATTTTGGTTATTATATTATATTTCTGGATTAATATGAAATCAATTCAGAATTAAATAGAAGGGACAACACTGATATACCCATACCTCATTAATAACGATCGCAACATTATACTGATCGGTTCTTTTATAGATCGCAATCTCCCTCAACCAATTCAAAACACCCGAGCATCTCAGTTGAAAAACAAAATCAAATAATGGCCAAATGAGAAAGATAAAAAGGGAATAAAGCTTGGACGGCCTCCTCGTTCGATCATGTCTTCTCCCTCATCTTTCAAAAAAAAATTCACGAACGAAAAGAAAGTAAAAAATAAAAAGGGCTCGAAATCGTTTCTCCTCTTCAGTCGATTTGGGTTTAATAGCACAGATCAATTTCGATCGGTAGAGGGATCGAGTTTTCTTTCCTACTTCCTTTCTTCGATTCCATTCGAGAATCCTCAGTAGTCGAGAAATTAAGGTGCGGTTCTTTGGGTTCGAAATCCTCATCCCTCCAATGTAAATTCTCAACTCGATCTGAAGCATCTCAGTCAGGGGTTTGGGTTCAAACGAGGATCGACGGCATTGACTTTGGGTTTCCTACAATTCGACTTCGACGACGACGTTCGCAAGGGGAGATGGCTCGGCAAGGTCTGGTAGTCTCGTGTAGCTTGAGTGCAAAGGTCGTTGATTTTAGGTTCGAGCAGGTTAAGGTAATTTAATTTCAAACGTTTTAGATTTAATGTTACTTAAGTTTTAAACTTGTAAATAAACTGTTGTTTATTATTTCACTTATCAGAATTTAATAGCGAAGTATAAAACAGTCTTGTTTAAATTAAATCAGCTATATATAGATATATATATAACAGCAAGGTATTTTCAGTTTATCTAATAAATTTTATATATATATATACATATTAGGGGAAAGCAGATCATATATCTATTTATATATAAGATTTTAGAAAAGAAAGAAAAAGAGTAGGAATTTCAAATGTTTGAGGAGTTATATAAAACTAGATTTAAAAAAATCTATATAGATTATTTTATAAAAATATATGTAGTTCAAAAGAAAATAAATATACATATCTGTTTTCACTTCCTGGTTAATTTTAGAAATATGTATTTGGGGTTATTAATTTATTTAATAAACTTATTTGGCTATTTAATTACTAAAAAATAGTTATTAAAAGGAAAATTAGTTTAAAATCAACTTATTAGTTTAAAACCAAATTATTAGCTTAAACTAAATAAATGATAGTAATTAATTGTTCTATTTATTCGAATATTAATAAGGATCATCTAATGTTTATACAAGGTCAAAAATAATGAAGAACAAGCTGGTTTGGATTGGATTGCAAATTAAAAAGCAAAGGTGAGTTAATCTCACTCATCTGGGTTATTTAAATTTAAATATTTGGTTGAATGATTGAATTGATTGGTTACGGTATAGTATATAGTAGTATATATATATATATTGGAGTGATTGTTTTCCCGCATTATATAGCGGATGAGACCTTATGCGCCGCATAATAGTGGAAGATATTTTATAAACCCATATACCGCGATATTCCACCTCGAAGTGGAATTGGTATTGTGCTAACATCTGTGGATGCAGGGAAACAGGTTGGAGTGATCCAACTGGATTCCTCAAAACATTTGAATTTATTGTGTATATTCAACGATATGACTATGTGATGATCTTTGATGAATTATATTGATTATATTGGGAATTTGGAATTTATTGATTACTCTAGCTTGGTTATATATATATATTTGGAATTTTGAGAAGTGAAATATATATATATATGAAATTTGGATTTTAAAGTAAATAAAAAGGAAAACTTTCAAATAAAATATTTATAAGGAATTTGGATAATTTAAAACGATTTGGAAGAATAAAAGGTGATTTTAAAATGGTAACAAATAAATCCAGAGTATGAGAAAAGAGACATTTTGAATAATTAAATTCAAGTGATAATATTTAAAAGGAGTAAAGAATTTATTTTAAAAATTCAAGGATTTTCCCGCAAATCAAATCATTTTCCCGCAAAGCAAATCATTTTGAATTTATTTATTCAAAATGTCTCTTTTCTCATACTTTGGATTTATTTGTTACCATTTTAAAATCACCTTTTATTCTTCCAAATCATTTTAAATTATCCAAATTCCTTATAAATATTTTATTTGAAATTTTTCCTTTTTATTTACTTTAAAATCCAATTTTCATATATATATATATATATATATATTTCTCAAAATTCCAAATATATATATATATATAACCAAGCCAGAGTAATCAATAAATTCCAAATTCCCAATATGATCAATATAATTCATCACAGATCATCACATAGTCATATCGTTGACTATACACAATAAATTCAAACGTTTTGAGGAATCTAGTTGGATCCCTCCAACCTGTTTCCCTGCATCCACAGATGTTAGCACAATACCAATTCCACTTTGAGTTGGAATATCGCGGTATATGGGTTTATAAAATGTCATCCGCTATTATGCGGCGCATAGGGTCTCATCCGCTATATAATGCGGGAAACAATCACTCCAATATATATATATATATATACTACTATATACTATACCGCAACCAATCAATTCAATCATTCAACCAAATATTTAAATTTAACCATTTAAATTTAAATAACCCAAATGAGTGAGATTAACTCACCTTTGCTTTTTAATAATTAAGGGAACTTGCAGTATGATAACAACATATAAAATAAACATAACATCAAATCATCCAAAATGTCAACAATTAAGCATCCATCACAATCATCATTCAAATCAACCAATAAGTCACAACAATTAACTGGTTATCATTATCAGGTAATTAACTAACAATTCAATACTAAGGGAACTTGCAGTGTGATAACAATATATAAAATAAACATAACATCAAATCATCCAAAATGTCAACAATTAAGCATCCATCACAATCATCATTCAAATCAACCAATAAGTCATGACAATTAACTGGTTATCATTATCAGGTAATTAACTAACAATTCAATTCCAATATTAATTAAAATGGCAATTAAATTCAATATAAATTCAAATTAAATTTGAATGAAAATTTAAATATACCAAACACAATTAATAAATTTCTAATCACATCATAAATTTAATTTAACCAACATAATATGATTTAGTATTTGTGAGTGGGTTAAAACACTCACCTTTGATTTACCATTGATTTAAAATCCAAATAAGGCCCAAAATTTGAACAGTCTTAGAATGCAGCCTGTAACGACCCGATATTTTCAACCATTCGCATCCATACATGTCAAAATTGAATTGCTCAAAATACCAGATGGTTATTTAAATTTGGCAAATCTCGGCATATATAGTAAATAAAATAATCACAGAATCACAGACACAGAGTAATATAACAATAATGCAGCGGAAACAAAAGAATAGTAGTTCATGGGCTACTATATATATATAACAGAGTTAAACAAGATACAACAGAAGTCTCGAATACAATAGTCAAATAAAAGATCGGAATACATCACTGGAATCAACTGAATATCTAAAAGCTGGATAGATAACTGGATCTCCAAGCGAAGCTCCAACTCCAAGGTGAGTCTCGAATACTGGTACACTCAGTCTGACCCGAGCGTAAAGCAAATCACAAAACACTCGAGTCAGGATTAACATTCTTATATCAATAAATCTAACTCAAGTGAAATAACAACTGAAAATACAAGTAACTCAAAGGATGTTTGGGATAACCATCCTCTAAGGATCCATTAAACTATTTATACATAGTAATGTACGCTAAGTAGATAATGCCTATCAATAATATAAAGTATCAAAATAGCGTTAAGGCGTTACCATTATCCCCCTTAACACATTTTATATAAGCGTCATAGTCTATACAGCACTGTAAACTCCACTGTAAACTAGTGGGCTATCAGGGAGTACTCCATAGGTATAACACGAAACAAATCATAATGGTCGCGCATAGGGATACGAGTATGACAAGGCACATGAGGCAATACCCAAGGTAGTGAAACTACCGTTTGCCTAATCCGGACTGGTGAGAACGCATCGCCGCAACGATCGCAACACCGCGAAACAACACTCCCAATTCAAGGGTGCGCACCAATCAAAAACAAGTAATGAGTAGTTTACAAAGAAGTGTGTCCGCTAGAGGTAGCTAACCTCACTGGCCCGGCACGGCTCCTGTTTAAGTCATTTCCAATTTGACACAAGTGTCAAGGTCATCCATTATCGTTCTCTTTCTTCAAATCCAGCAACGTCATCATTCCAACCACTTCATTCTATATCACACTCTGCGTATGTTAACGCTAAAAAGTGAACGCTAACACCCGGTGTGTGTAATTGAATCGTGAAAGCACCACCCGCGTGACGGGAACAGAATTCAAGCAGTAAACTGGTAGAAAAGCAGTAAAAGACAGCAATTTATAGTGGTTCGGCTTGAGATTAAGCCTACGTCCACTTTGAATCTCTTTATTACTGAATTTGGTTACAAATCGATACAAATCTCTTATCAAAACAGTACAATTTGATCAAAGGAAACAATCTTGACTACTAGCTCAATCTTCGCCGATGAAATTCGATGAATCCGTGTTGGATGTAAGGAATTTCTCTTGAAGCTTGTTGTAGCATCTTGAATGTTTGAAGATCTTTGATTGCTGGATGAATAGAGACTTCGACAGAGTAACGGTGCTTGAAGAAATGAATGGCAAAAAGTCCCCTTCATGTTGGAAGTGGTGGGGTATTTATAGGAGCTGATTTGGACTCTGGAAATTTTCCTAAGTCCTAAGTCATCGCCGACTTAGTATAAGTCACGGCCGACTTATGATGGGTCGCAGCCGGCTCATCAACACTTCCTTAGTAGTTCACCTCCTCTTCTGGTTTTATGCTTTAAGTCCTAAGTCGCCGAAGACTTAAGGTAAGTCGGTGACGAGGTAAAGGTGTATAAGGTGTTCTGAGATTACATACGACTCAGTATAAGTCGTAGGTCGGCGACGACTTAAGAGATAGGTCGTAGGTCTTTAAGTCGAAGACTTTTTTAGGTCGGAGCAGAGTTAACTCGCAATCTTAAGTCGGCAATTTTTTAACTCGGAAGCCCTTGCTAACTCGTAGTTTGTTAAGTCGGTTGGCTTCCTTAAGTCGGTAGGCTCCTAGGTCGGCACACATCTTAAGTTGGCAGCTCTTCTCAGTAGTTAGATCGGCAACTGTTGGGTCAGAGCTTTCTTAGGTCGTGGCTTGTTAAGCCGGAGACCTTTTTAAGTCGGAGCCTTCCTTGAGTCAGAGCCTTCCTTGAGTCGGCTACTGTTAAGTCGGACCTGTAGCTTAGGTCGTATGTTGCCTTAAGTCAGATCTGTTAGGTCGGTCTTCGTCTTGAGTCGGTCGCGCCTTTAACTCATTAGGTTATGAACTGAAAGAGGGTTAACATTTGCCCCTCGAAGCATATGCCTAAGACGTAGGTCGTGTGCTTCGATTTTCTTAGCTCGCTTCTTGATGAGTGCGTTAGATCGTGACCGACTTAAAATGAGTCGTAAGTCGTTTGTGCCGATTCACATCTCACCGCCCTTGTATAAATAGCTTAAGTCGTTCCTTTTCCTCCTTCACTTGTTCTTATCATCTCATTCTGCCATTTGCTAGCATTCGAGTTCTTCTAAGATGAATTCAATTACTCTATCGCCAGTTATCCTCATCGTTATACTGCGTAAGTGAACTCGATTATTCAATCCCCGACTGTCACTGAATTATGATCCCCATTTTCAACCCACTTTTATTTTGCCACGCTTCACTGCAGCCTTTGTTTCAATCGGTTATTGATAGATTCAAGATGATTTGTCTTAGCCTTGGACAGTCTTGTGTGAACAAGGCGACGGATTGCGGCGATTCAGTTTGACCGATTTGTGATTTGTGATGGAATATCATTACACTGGGTGTGTGGTGATTTCGGGATGATTGAATACGTTGAGGGGACGAGAGTTTTGGTTGAAGGAGAGGCTAATGGGTTAACGGGTTGACGGGCTAGGAGTTAGGCGAATTGATGTACTGGGGAGAATGAACGACTTAACACCTTTGAACAGAAATCGCAACTAAATTTTTGACGACCTAAAGTAGGTCGTAGGTCGTAGGTCGTAGGTCGGCAACGACCTAGGACATTGCATTTTTGCATTCAGACTTGAAACTTTTCCTTGCAGTGCGACTTAAAGGACTGATGACTTGACTTAACTCATAAGGAACCTTCCTTAAGTCGTCACCGAGTTAGCATTTGAGTCTTCGGCGACTTAGCAGATGACTTTTAAACTTTACTTGGACTTCAAACTATTGAACTATGAACTGTGTTGCATGTTATTCTTTTTACAGATTGCTTCAATTTGCAAGTTAACAGTCCTGTTTAACACAACATTCACAGAGTACTGGGACGAATATACTGTCACTGACTGCCCACATCGAATGACAGATTAGTTGGTAAAGAGAAAGTTAAATTGAATGAATATGAATGAGATGCTGTACAATAACCAATTCAAGTGAAGTATTAAAACAAAATCGTAATAGTCAAATGAAACTGATTTGTCTGCATTAACACTGCACTTGAACATTGACAAGTTCTGAAATTCTGTAATCGATTGATTGTCAACTAATTTAATTCCAGTTATGCTTGTTTTTTATTTTCATTAGTTTTGCACAACACTTCACACTTTTTAGGAAACGTGCACCTTCACATTTGAACACTCAGCTGATTGTGTAGAATGTCTTCTCCACAAGAAGGAACGGAGCAAGTTGAAGATGCATTTCCAGTTGTTGTCCCGCTAAATGATCCTCCAGAAAGGACTCCTACCACCCTGAGCCATAAAGCCTTTCGTCAATTATGCATCCAGTTTGGCATTGCCGAAGCTGACGCTTTGCTTCCTGAAATAAATGATACTGCTGATAGGCCGCCCCATGGCTTTGTCGCAGTTAACCGCCAAATGCTCTCGAGCGGAGCTATCCCCCCATTCAATGACTGCCTTCGAGAACTTCTTCTCCGACTATCTATCTCCCCTTTTCAATTACACCCTAATGGCTACGCCATCCTGCTGGGACTATGCGTGCTTTTTAGGAGAACGCTGGACCGCTTTCCTAGTTTCGGAGAAATTCGCTATCTGTGTACTTTTGCCAAAAATAAAGATCATCCCTCTATCATAGTCGTGAGGAGTGCTAGAAATCGTAAGTTGATCACCGGTCTCCCTGAAAGTGTTCATAGTTTCCTGAGCCCGTTTTTCTATGTTCACTGTCCCCCGGGGTTTTATGCTATTTGGAGAGTAGGAAGTAAGATCACTTGCCTCTGTTTCTTATGTTCTTTCAAACTTACCGAAGTCCGAGTTATCAAGTGCTAACTTTGCCTTTTTTCCTTTTCAGCACTTCCTCTTCCTTCTAAAGATCCCGGTCACAAAGTGATTTTTGAGAGGCTTATGGCGGTGCCGATAGAGGAGAGGAGTATCCAGTTTCTATTAAATGATGAGCTTTTGCACCAATTTGGGCTTTTACATCCTTCCAGATCGACTCGAATTCATGAAATTTCTAGTTCTGATGCAGAAACGTTAGCCGCTTCGGGCTCTCAAGCAGAGGCATTGAATGCCCCAGTTTCTGCAGAGAAGTTGCATTAGAAACACCTATCGTGGAGGCTGCTTTGATAAAATGTTCCGCATCCACCGATGTTGTAGGGTCAGTCAGCAAGTCGGCACTTGCCCCAATTATCGAAGAGGAAGAAAATCCTCGAATCATTGAAAAGTCAGCCTATGTAGAAGCTGAAAAAGAAAACTCTGCCGGGCACCATGATGATGACACCTTCGATGGTTTAAGTGATATAATGATAACTTCCCGGGAGCTTTTTAAAGATGACATAACTAAAGTCACTTCTCCTGTAACAGAAGCAACATCTACTCTGCAGCAAACTTTGCCAGCTCAAGAATCAACTCCCGTTTCCCAATCTGCTATCACTCCCCAACCAAAGAGTGGTTTGTAGTTCGACGCGCGTAGTTTGCACATCACACACACTTAGGATGCTTAGCACTTATATGAACTTAGCCCCCCTTTAATTTGAAGATTTCTAAGACTTGTCTTTTCTTCAATTTCAGGCTCTACAATGGGACGAACTGGCTCGTATTATGACAACTTTCGGCGCTACGGAGGGCGTGATTCTTACGATTATGGACGTTATCTTCCCTCCCGCAAAGAATCTGACGAAGAGCGTGCAGCTAGAAAAGCTCAAGAAAGGCGTGCTTATGAAGAGCAGCAAAGAAGGAGAGACGATGACTCTCATAAAAGAAAATATCATGATGACAAAGGGAAGAAGCATGCTACCGATGACCCAAGTAAACGGGTTAAACTTGATGAGAAGGACGCGTCTGAAATTTCTGAGAAAACTGACGCTCCTATCCCTTTTGATACTCCGGCCGGCTCTCCTCCTCTAAAGAAATCTGATATTCAAACAATCATTAACAGGCCACAATATCAAGTTAAAGACGGCCCTCCAACGCTTCAGAGCCGATTTCCGAATTGGTGCCTAAAAGGAGTGCGCTTTGACTTGGATTTGGTTCCGATTGATAAGCAAGACATGCTTAAAAGTCTTGACGCGGTCAGGCTTAATATCGAGAGGATGTCGCAATGGTAGAAACTTGTCGACGAACTTCAAAGGGTCAACCACATGAATCTTGAGGCGATGATGACCATGGAGAATGATAAATCAGAATGGGACAAATGGCGTAAGCAGCATGATGCGGAGATGACGAGCATTGCAGACGACAACGCAAAGCTTGCATCTGAAGTCAAGCGACTTAAGGAAGATCTGGCCTCATCTTCTGCATCGCACACTCAAAAGGAAGAAGTCTTTCAGAAGCAAGTGCGAGACGCACATGCTGCGCAAAGGGATGCCGAAATGAAGCTTGCAGCAGAGCAGCACATAACTGAGAAATATCGCACAGAAAATACTGAGCTGCGGGGAACAATTGTGTCTCAAAATGCAGATATTGAGATGCTGAAAGCTAAGCTTCTTAAAGTTGAGAAGGAGCGTGATGACGCGGTCGCTGGACAGGTTGCGGCCGAAGAGTCCTACGACGCCACTAAAGCTAGCATCGATTCTACCCTATTTGACTTCTACATGCACAGCGTTTTGGGCCGCGGCAGCCTTTCATTCTTGGGTCCCAAATATGAGATTACACTCGCTGAAGTTTGGGAGACCATACTTGATACATTTGCCGGCTACGCGGAGGCAGACCTTGTAGCGCTTTATCAGGATGATGAAGCACGTGATGCGCTTATTAGAGGCAAAGAGCAACTTGCCGAAGCTAGAGCCGGGACAGTGGCAGAGGAGCATTCAGAAAAAACAATTCCTTTCACTGCCCCTGTCCATACTTCGACTTTGACCGATTTTGACATCATTGGTTCTAGCTCTCAATCTCCACTTACTGCAAAGGATGCTGAAGCTAAGCTCGATACATCCGAGACTCCTCTTTCCCAAATTGAAGAGAAGAGTCAGGAAGAAACTGAGGCTGATAAGTATGAAATTGAACTTGCGAAGCCAACTCCTCTAGGTAATTTTGGCGAAGTCCCGGGTCTAATGAACCAGTTATTTGACTTAACCGAGTTTGATGACCTTCTTACTTGTTACTTGAACTTTGGTGAACCGATACCCTCTCTATTTTCGGGAGATGTTGATTTTAACTTCTTTTCTTCTACAGCAGAGGCACCAAACACTGCACAAGTTTCCACTCCTTCAGTTGTTGTCCCTCCATCTTTACAGATTACTCCTCCTTCTGCTTCCCAACCGGGATCACAAGCAGAGAAAATCGAAGCTCTTCAAGGCCTGGATGATCCGGCTGTTTCGCAGGAGCAGAAGGCGGAGGATCTTGAAGACGTCGAGAAGACCCCGGAGCGGTCTCTGGATGATGACACGAAGCTTTCCACATTGCTCGCTACTCCGGGGAGCGAATCTTCCTCGAAGAGGAAGGGGAAGCACGCCATAAGGAAGAAGAAGAGAGGTGCTTCGACTGGGGAAGACAAGACAGAAGAAGACCCAACCACTCCTCCTTCTCCGTCCCGCCCACATCGGATTCCGAAGTTAACCATTAGGCCAAGCAAAGGCTCCAAGGGTGGCGGAAAGAAGGAGTGACAAGTTGAACTTTCTACTTCTTATTTTGCTTTTTACATGTATAGATCGGAGATTGTGCGGGTACCGATCCCTGCTTTTGCTTTTTGAGATATCTGCACATGTAAAGAATTTTCATAGTATTAAATAAAACAATTATTTTACTCGTACAAACTCTTGTGTATGTGAGAATGCATCTGTTTCTCTTTTTTAGTGTAGGATAAACGATTCCTTTTACTTGTACAAACTTTTTGTCTGTGTTTAGGAATGCATTTATTCCACATCTATTTTTCGTGATATTGCAACGAACTTGTGGCATGTTGCTTTTATTAATATAATTGAATTGTACAATATTGCCCCCATGCCGTAAGTGCATTGCAATATTCCTAGCTTTTTCAAGACTAATACTCTTATTTCAGAGGATAATTACTCCGCTTTTAAGGGGAGAATTATTCTGCTTTTAATAGAGTATATCTAGTCTTTAGAAGAATTTTTATTTTCTCTTTCTGAAGAACGCATCGACTTTCGGGGATAATCACTTTTATTTATTAAGAAGTGAATTTCCCTATGAAGTGAAATGAACTTTTCTGAAAGAATTTTGTAGTATTTCAACTTTTTTAGGAGGAACTTTTTGAGATGAACAAGTTAATCCTTCCTTTGAGAGTTGAACTGTGCTTCCAGAGAATGCTTTTCGTTCGAGTATTTTATTTTGGGACATGCCTCCGGAGAGGGCTCCTCTTAAAGAGTTGTGCCTCCAAAGAGGTCTTGTGCCTCCGAAAAGGGCTTGTGCCTCCGAAGAGGGCTTGTGCCTCCAAAGAGGGCTTGCGGTGCCTTGGGAAAGGGCTTTTGCCTCCGAAGAGGTCATGTGCCTCCGAAGAGGGCTTGTGGTGCCTTGGGAAAGGGCTTTTTCCTCCGAAGAGGTCATGTGCCTCCGAAGAGGGCTTGTGGTGCCTTGGGAAAGGGCTTTTGCCTCCGAAGAGGTCATGTGCCTTCGAAGAGGGCTTGTGGTGCCTTAGGAAAGGGCTTTTGCCTCCGAAGAGGTCATGTGCCTCCGAAGAGGGCTTGTGCCTCCGAAAAGGGCTTTTTGATTGCCTGGAAGTTACTTTCTCATGGTTGAGTGGATCCACGGGGCGGACGCAAGTTGCTTGATTGGATGCTTGTTTGCACAAACGATCGCAATTAAGTAACAAGGGCCCTGTTCCTTCAGCTTGGGAAGGTGCCCCTCCGGTGGTTCCACCAATCTTTTTTGATTGAGAGAAGTACTTTCATTTTTTGGCGTGCCTCGTCAGAGGGCTTTGTTGAACTTTGAGAAGGAGCGTTGGGTGGTTGGTGTGCCAGGAAGGTTGCGTCTCAGGGGCAATTAGATCCACGGGACGGACGCAAGCTGCCTGATCGGATGCATCACGATCCGTCAGCAAGGGCCCTGTTCCTTCTACTTGGGAAGGTGTCCCTTCGGTGGTTCTTACTGGCCCTTTTATTGAGAAGCATACCTCCTTTTGGCTGCTCCTTTGTTTGCTTGGCAATGTTCTCTCATCATTTGCTCATTAGCGATCTTTTGTTATTGTTTCCAAGCGCATCTTCTTTCCTTACATTGCTATGTTCGAAGAAATGGACTTCACTGTTGAACGACTTCACGGGACAAACGCAAGTTATCTAGTTGGATGTTTGTTTATATGGACAATCTCAACCAATTAAAAAAGGTTTGTCACAGTGGAGTCGCCAACTTTTTATGTGAAGTTCACTTTGTATAGGATTTGTATTTGGAATTTCTTGTCGCTTGGTATTTGCATAACAGGTGGTTTATAGAGGTCGCTTGGTTTTGTGACGAGTAAGCATTGTTTTGATGTCCTGCAATTTTGAATCGACATTTTAGCAATACATTTAAAGTATTTACATATCGAAATAAAACAGGCATTATGAAATAGTAAAGAACACAAGATTTATAGTGGTTCGGCCAAGAATCGGGCCTACATCCACTTTATAGCTTTCATTCATTCACACTGATTTACAGTATTTTACAATACAACTGATACATTCATCATTATTTCACAATTTTGAACAAAGCTTTTTCTTTCAAGTAAAATAAGGACGTAAGTGGTTGCTGTTCCAGGCTCTTGGAATTGGATCTCCTTCGACAGTTATGAGTTTGAAAGTGCCATCAAGAAGTTTACTGCCAATGGCATATGGTCCTTCCTAGTTTGGTCCAAACACACCAGTTGCCGTCATGATCCTTTTCAAAACTAAGTCCCCGACCTCAAAGCTGCGTTGGCGAACTTTAGAGTTGAAGTGCCTGGCTATCCTTTGCTGATAAGCTGAAACTCTGAGCCTAGCTTCTTCTCTTTTCTCATCAAGAAAATCAAGTGCTTCAAGTTGCAGCTTTTCATTTTCAGCTTCGTTGAAATGAACTCTTCTATGTGAAGGAACTTCTACTTCCACTGGAATCATTGCCTCTAATCCGTATGCTAGTGAAAATGGAGTGTGCCCAGTTGCAGTTTTGTGAGTAGTCCTGTATGCCCATAGTGCTAATGGAAGCTTATCAACCCAACCACCTTTTGCTCTTTCGAGTTGCTTTTTGATGGTTGACTTGATGATTTTATTCACTGCTTCCACTTGCCCGTTTGCCTACGGATGAGCCACTGCTGAGAAGCTTTTCCGAATTCTGAATCGTTTGCAGAAATCCTGGAACTCTTCACTTTCAAACTGAGTACCGTTGTCTGTGATTATTTTCTGTGGCACACCATATCTGCAAATGATATTTTTCGTTACAAAATTTATCATCTTTTTAGAAGTAATGGTGGCCAAAGGTTCAGCCTCAGCCCACTTGGTGAAATAATCAACGGCTACGATAGCATATTTGATTCCTGATTTGGCAACTGGTAATGGTCCGATTAGATCTATACCCCAAATGGCGAATGGCCATGGGCTGACCATCTGTGAGAGTTCGGTGGAAGGTGCTCTTGGGATTTTTGCAAATCTTTGGCACTTGTCGCACTTTCTAGAGTAGATAGCAGCATCTCGGTTAATGTCAGGCCAGAAATACCCATATCGGAGAACTTTCTTGGCTAAAGTTTGACCAGCTGAATGATCTCCACATTCTCCTCCGTGTACCTCGGCTAGAATTGTCTTGGCTTCTTCCTTAGTTACACATCGGAGCAGAGGCATTGAAAATCCCCGTCTGTATAATCGGCCATCTTAAAGTATATATCTCGACGCTTTTCTCAATAATTTTCGACGTTCCTTAGAACTTTCTGGCAGGGAACCACTGAGTAAGTATTCTTTGATTGGAGTCATCCAAGATTCATGCTCTTGAGACGTAGCCATTATCCAATCAATATCCATTTCATAAATGCTTGGAGCTGTCAGAACTTCTACAGGAACTAATCCCAGTAATTGAGCTTCTCCGGAACTTGAGTACTTTGCTAAAGAATCTGCCTTCATATTTTCCTCTCGGGGTATGTGGCTTATTGAGTGGTGATCAAAATCATTGAGGAGTTCGGAAGTTTTTGTCAAATATGCAGGCAAATTTCCTCCTTTGGCTTGAAATTCTTTCTTCACCTGGCAAACAATAAGCTGAGAATCGCTGAAAATCTGTAACACTTTGATGTTTAGTTCCTTGGCGATTTTTAGACCGGCAATAAGTGCTTCATACTCTGCCTCATTGTTTGTTGAAGGAAATTCCAGTCTCAATGCATAACACAATGATCGTCCTTCGGGGGTTTCGAGCACAACCCCTGCCCCAGAACAGTAATCATTTCTTGATCCGTCAACATACAACTTCCACTGGATTGGAATGCCGTCAGTTGTTTCATTCTCACTATCACCTTTGTCAGTAGATTCTGCGATGAAATCTGCTAAAGCTTGTCCGTTGATTGCCCTTCGGGGGTGATAAGTGATGTCATACTGGCTAAGTTCAATGTTCCATTTCAAAAGACGACCCGAAGTTTCAGGACGAAACAGGACTTGCTTTAGAGGTTGATCAGTAAGAACTTTGATAAGGTGAGCTTGAAAATATGGTCTCAATTTCCTGGAAGCAATTAGCAAACAGTAAGCGAGCTTTTCTATCTTCGAATAATTCATCTCTGCCCCAGTGAACCGTTTACTGATGTAATAGACTGGACGCTGTATTTTCATATCTTCCCGTACAAGTGATGCGCTGAGGGCGTGAGATGAAATTGCTAAATAGATGAAAAGATCTTCACCGTCAGTGGGCTTGGAAAGAACCGGAGGTGTTTCCATGTGATGAATTAGTTCATCGAAAGCATTCTGGCATTCTGGAGTCCACTCAAAAATTTTCTTTCCTTTCTTTAGAGCGTCAAAGAAGGGAATACATTTGTCTGTGGCCTTGGAAAGGAAGCGACTCAGAGCAGCGACTTTTCCATTGAGACTTTGCATTTCTTTCTTTGTTTTAGGGGCTTTGACTTCCCTTAGAGCTGTGATTTGAGTAGGATTGGCTTCAATGCCCCTGGCGCTCACAATGAAACCCAAAAATTTCCCAGATTCTACTCCGAATGAACATTTCAATGGATTGAGCTTCATTCCGTACTTTCGAAGAATTGCGAACATTTCCTCCAAGTGCCCCATGTGATCTACAGCTTTCTTTGATTTTACCAACATATCGTCGACATAAACTTCCATGGTTCTACCAATCTGAGGCTTGAACATTGCATTGACGAGTCTTTGGTAGGTTGCCCCAGCATTTTTCAATCCGAAAGGCATAACTTTGTAGCAGTAGAGACCCACATCTGTAATAAAGCTTGTGTCTTCCTGATCCGGCTCATGCATCATAATCTGATTGTATCCGGAGTAAGCATCCATAAACGATAACAACTCATGCCCAGCTGTTCCATCCACCAATTGATCAATTCTGGGCAGCGGGAAGCAATCTTTGGGGCATGCTTTGTTTAGATCTGAGAAATCTATGCATACTCTCCACTTTCCATTTGCCTTCTTGACCAATACTGGATTTGAAACCCAATTTGGATAAGTGGAGTTTCTGATAAAGCCGTTCTCCATGAGCCGATCGACTTCTTCCTTTAGTGATGTCGATCTTTCTGGGCCTTGAGTTCTTCTCTTCTGTTTCACTGGTGTGAATTTCGGATCTATGTTCAGAGTATGTACAGCAACTTCCGGGGAGATCCCACACATATCAGCGTGACACCAAGCGAACACATCTAGATTGGCTTTTAAGAATGATATTAGTGTGTTTTGAACTGTTATGCTCAGCTGCGAACCCACATTGAGTACTTTGTTTGGGTCTTTCGAGTCTACAGATATTGGTACCGTTATCTCCACGGGTACCACTCTATTCTCCCCTGTACTGGCTTTCCTGGGATCCATTTCTTTTCTTGCATTGCTGTGTTCGCCAGTACAGGGGCCGCTCCGTAGTTTCTACAGGGTTGGTTCCTTGATGCGGAGCGGAGCTGCCGCATCTTTCCCCATTTCTCTTTTCCTGGCCTCTCGGAGTTCTACAAGATAACATTCTCGTCCTGCGTTCTGATCTCCTTTAATAATAGCAATCCCATTATCAGTAGGAAATTTCATTGTTAAGCACCAAGGAGCGAGGACGGCCCTGAAAGCAGCAAGAGTAGGCCGACCTAAGAAAGCGTTATAGGCGGAGAATCCATCAACAATTACAAAAGTTTGCTTCCGAGCCAACTTCTTCTGCCCTTCGCCCATTTCAACAAACAAGTCTACCGTTCCAATTGGCTGTTTCAGTTCTCCTGTGAATCCGGCAATTTTGTGTGAAGAGGCTCGTACATCTGTCATAGGGATTTTCATTTGGTCAAATGTCTTTTTAAAGAGTATGTTGCACGAAGCACCACTATCAACCAGAACTCTTCTGACAATAGCCGGCCCAATACCGACTGAAACAACTAAAGGGTCCTCAGTAGGAGCTTCCACATCAATAGAATCCCTGGTTCTGAACATAATATCATCGTGAAAAGTCTTTTGCTACTTTAGAGGTGCAGCATCCTCCAAGATCAAGACACTTTCTTCAGTCGGAGCATACTTCAAAGCTCTAGCATACCTTTCCATTTCACCCCAACTCCTGCCAGCTGGATGAGGTCCCCCCTGTGATCACATTGATAACAGGTCTTTCTTTTTCCGCAGGCCTTTCTCCTGAACCAGATGAATGAGCTGGGGGTAGTTGCCCCGGGTTAGATGAAGACGGGTCTTTTCTATTCCTCTTGACGTATTGCTGCAACTTATTCTCTCTTAACAATTCCTCAATCAGGCTTTTCAAATGGCGGCACTCATTGGTATCATGCCCTGGTTGGTTGTGAAACTTGCAAAATCTTCCGCTTTGAACAGCATTCTTCCCAACTTTCACGGTCGGTGGTTTTGGAAATTCAACAGCATCCTTAGTGGCGATGAAAATATTCTCCGGGGTATCGGTCAAAGGAGTAAAGTCTGAAAGTTTAAGGAAGCGGGGCTTTTTGAAGTCTTTCTGCCTTTTCCCACCATTACTTTCCCTTTTCTAATCTGCAGGTTCTTTCTTGCTCTGAACGGTAGAATTATTTTCCACCATTGTTGTCACAACTTTAGCTGGTGCGGAAAGATTCTCTAGGCGTATAAATTCATCAGCCTTTTTGTAGAATTTCTCGAGCGAATTTGGCTCCTTCAACTTCAGCCATTTTCCAAATTCGCTCGATTTGTCGATAGCACGCATCAAATAGGTCAAGATCATTCGTGGCTCTGCGTTATCGACCTCTGCCAGAGCTAAGTTGAAGCGGTTCAAGAATGACTTAATAGGTTCTCCCGGATTCTGTTCAAGACTGGACAATGATATTATGTCTTTTGCCTTTGAAGCGTATAGCCTGAATTGCTCTTTGAACTTTCGGGTCAGATCGGAAAACTGATCTACAGATCGGACAGGAAGCTTGGTAAACCAGAGAAGTGCCACTCCTTCTAAATAAACTGGAAAATACCGGCACTTTATTTCGTCAGTTGCTCTTGCGCCGGTCATGTGCCAGTCGTATTTATACAAGAACTGATTTGGATCACTTGTTCCCCGATAAGCAGGAATGGTGGGGGGAACAAATTTTCTAGGAAATTCAGCCTTTAGAATCTTCTCGGTAAACGGAGTTCTACTTGGTGCGAATCCCCATTCGCTCTCATCTTCATCTCTTTGCATGCTCTCTTTCATTATTTGCTTGATCATACCAGAAAGATATTCCTCATTGTTCAGAGATTTCGCAGAATAGACCTCGGCCATCTTTTCGGGGGTTTGTCCAGGTAAATGCTCATGAAGAACTGGTGACGGCCTGGATCCTTCGGCCTGGAGGTGTGCCCCTTCGGCAGCACCTGATCCTCCGTGAGGAATATTTCTTCCCTCGGAATTGGGAGCAGCATTAGCAAAGTTTCCCTCATTACTTACTGGTCTTTGATTCGTACCAAATAGAGCATTCAGCTTTTCCATCATCAGATTATTCTGAGTTTCAATCTACTGGTACAGTCCGGATACAGCAGCATCTAACTCTTGTCGCGTCACACCGACGCTTGGAGCTGCCTGATTTGGAGAGAGAGAAGTGGCAGTATTATCACGGTCATCATCAGTTCTGACAGACTTTCGTTTCCTTCCAGGAGCCATTATGTCTGATAAACTTCTGGTTTTGTAGGAAATTCTTTCAGCAAACTTCTGTGAAGCAATGGTGAGTAGTAGCCTGAGTTGGGTTCTCAGTGAAAGCACCAAAATGTTAACGCTAAAAAGTGAACGCTAACACCCGGTGTGTGTAATTGAATCGTGAAAGCACCACCCGCGTGACGGGAACAGAATTCAAGCAGTAAACTGGTAGAAAAGCAGTAAAAGACAGCAATTTATAGTGGTTCGGCTTGAGATTAAGCCTACGTCCACTTTGAATCTCTTTATTACTGAATTTGGTTACAAATCGATACAAATCTCTTATCAAAACAGTACAATTTGATCAAAGGAAACAATCTTGACTACTAGCTCAATCTTCGCGGATGAAATTCGATGAATCCGTGTTGGATGTAAGGAATTTCTCTTGAAGCTTGTTGTAGCGTCTTGAATGTTTGAAGATCTTTGATTGCTGGATGAATAGAGACTTCGACAGAGTAACGGTGCTTGAAGAAATGAATGGCAAAAAGTCCCCTTCATGTTGGAAGTGGTGGGGTATTTATAGGAGCTGATTTGGACTCTGGAAATTTTCCTAAGTCCTAAGTCATCGCCGACTTAGTATAAGTCGCGGCCGACTTATGATGGGTCGCAGCCGGCTCATCAACACTTCCTTAGTAGTTCACCTCCTCTTCTGGTTTTATGCTTTAAGTCCTAAGTCGCCGAAGACTTAAGGTAAGTCGGTGACGAGGTAAAGGTGTATAAGGTGTTCTGAGATTACATACGACTCAGTATAAGTCGTAGGTCGGCGACGACTTAAGAGATAGGTCGTAGGTCTTTAAGTCGAAGACTTTTTTAGGTCGGAGCAGAGTTAACTTGCAATCTTAAGTCGGCAATTTTTTAACTCGGAAGCCCTTGCTAACTCGCAGTTTGTTAAGTCGGTTGGCTTCCTTAAGTCGGTAGGCTCCTAGGTCGGCACACATCTTAAGTTGGCAGCTCTTCTCAGTAGTTAGATCGGCAACTGTTGGGTCAGAGCTTTCTTAGGTCGTGGCTTGTTAAGCCGGAGACCTTTTTAAGTCGGAGCCTTCCTTGAGTCGGCTACTGTTAAGTCAGACATGTAGCTTAGGTCGTATGTTGCCTTAAGTCAGATCTGTTAGGTCGGTCTTCGTCTTGAGTCGGTCGCGCCTTTAACTCATTAGGTTATGAACTGAAAGAGGGTTAACAGCGTATAATAGTTATTAAAGTGGTTTTCGGTTTAGACAGAGAGTATGTCCCAAACCGATCCCAAACTCTTTAATAACTACGTAATTATTACACCGATTGGTCATTTAATAAACTTTCAAAATAGTTTATATTACAAAACTGAAATATCATTGCCATTTCAAAACCATATCCATACGATATCAATTTCACTTCAAATAAAGGGTAAGTTTGGCTCACATCCTTAACAAGTTTTAAAATAAACAAAACATCCTTCACATACAAAACTTACATTTCCGCTTCCTATTTTCAAATTCGCGCAAGCAAAAATACACAAATACCCTTTACGTTTTAAACAATTCAAACGCGTATAATTTTATGTACAAAAACCGGATCAACAAACCGTTTTCACCAAAAAATCACAAATTTTATGATCTTTGAAATGAGATCCATTGTTGATACCAAAAATTCATATTTGTATTAAAGGTGCAATTATTTCGAATATTTGCAGAAAATTCAACAAATTTTAAACCTTTTTGATTTTTTTTTCAAATTTGCAAATAATTGCAGATATTTCTGCAGCTATATGGTATAATTGCAGAAATGTCTGCAACTATTGGGTATAGTTGCAGAAATTTATGCAACTATATGGTATAGTTGCAGAAATATCTCCAACTATTGCATATAGTTGCAGACATTTCTGCAACTATTGCATATAGTTGCAGAAATGCAACTATATGCAAATAGTTGCAGAAATGTCTGCAACTATTGCGCATAGTTGCAAACATTTCTGCAACTATTGCATATAGTTGCAGAAATGCAACTATTGCAAATAGTTGCAGAAATGTCTGCAACTATTGCGTATAGTTGCAGAAATATCTGCAACTATTGCATATAGTTGCAGAAATGCAACTATTGCTAATAGTTGCAGAAATGTCTGCAACTATTGCGTATAGTTGCAGAAATTACCGTAACTATTTGTAACGACCCGTAAATTTAACTGGTTTTAATAACGTTATTAATTGAAATTTTGCGAAATTTTAAACGATAAAATTTTGAAATATAAATTTGATATTTGGAATGCGTCTTGTTAAACATAGCAACTGGTAAATTTTCGTCCGAAAATATGAAAGTTTATTTCACGCGTAAATTTACTTCAATTTAATCAGTTAAAAAGCGATGAAAATAAAATGTTTTCGGAACCTAAATATTTTTACATAGAAAAATTCTAAACCATCTTCTGAGCAAACATCATTTTTCGTTTTTCCAAATTCGAACTTCTTTGGCTCCGTTGATCTTATTTTTCTACGTTTTTCTTGCATTTTCCGCCAGTAGAAAATTCGAATTTTTATAATTCAATCGTACCACTGATATCTATATGTCATTTTAATCGTCTCGTACTGCTGATCTCAATGGTATATTCATTTTCGTGCTTTGAAATCCGATACGCGACAGAGTCCGGGAAAACGGTAATCATATCGGTACTCGTTTTAAAACTTTTGGTTTCCTTTGTTCTTTCAATTTCCACCATGTTAAACCATATAGCCATTTGCGTTTATAATTCCAAGATGACAACTGTTGTCTCTTGTCATTCATCACTTCAATTTATTTTCGGTCCGTTAACGCTCCTTCTTTCTCTGTTTTTTTTAAG
Organism: Allium fistulosum; assembly: GCA_030737815.1. Taxonomy (NCBI): domain Eukaryota; kingdom Viridiplantae; phylum Streptophyta; class Magnoliopsida; order Asparagales; family Amaryllidaceae; genus Allium; species Allium fistulosum. The sequence goes on along the minus strand of CM060908.1, from coordinate 529,087,877 downwards.
TTCCATGCTTACGCTTATTTCGAAAAGAAAAAAAACAGAAGAATACGATAAGCCGCATATGTATTTGAACCTGCCTATTCCTGTTCATCGTCTTATTTTTCACGAAACGCTGCTCTTTCTCTTTCGCTCTTCTTCATAAAAAAAAGAAAAAGGGGAGAAGAAGTTGACAGCACATAATTTCATATTGCATGACAAAACCTGCTCCTTCTTTTATTTCACCTGGAGCTTTATCTTCACGTCCCTTTCACTTTCTAACCCATTCCCATTCCCATCCTCTCCATTCCCAAGGCTTGCATGTATGGCAACTCCACCACAACCGCTCAGCCACCCTCCGTCCTCCGCCGAACCCACCACGACCACTGCCCGAGCCTTCATCACCTCCCAGTGCAGCCATCACATAGCCGACACCACTCACGCCATCACCATTAACATCATCCGCCTCTTCATCTCCTTCACCGACTCCGCCTCTTGTCCCGACTCTCCGGCCGCCACCAAGTCAGCTCACCCACCACGTTCAACACCCGACAACCGTACGCAGCATCGCCTCACAATTTTCCCTGTCGTACTCTTCTTGCCGCAAGCCTTTGCTTTTCTGGCCACTTCATTTCGGTTATGAAAAGGGCAGGCATGTATTCACATTCTTATTTTATATTTAACCGGTTACATCTACAAAGTTATATACATTTACTTTATTTTATTACTATTATTATTATTATTATTGTATATACATATACTGCTTATATTTTTACCTACGTTAGTTATATATATATAGTACTTTAATATAGATTTTTGTTGGATATTGGTTTTAAAGATATATGTATATACATAAGTTTTATATATATCTATTTATGTAATCTATTCGTTGTATGTTTCTATTTGGTATGAGTTTATAAATATAGTTTTCTATTCTTTCAACAGTTTGCAGTTGATAAGGCTTCAGATTTTATATCATCTATTTCAAATTTTTGCTTTTAATTGTTTGCGTATGTGATAACATGAGTTTATATGTATAGTTTTCGAAATAACAGCAGTTAGACTACATGTTCACGATATCATATCTCATTCATGTTTTATCGGAATGGGCTGATTTTATTTTTAAAAAAGAGTCGAAGTTACCTAGTTTATGCCTGTCAAATTTCAGCAAAATCCGACATCGTTTGATTAGTGGTCGAGGATCTGGAAGTTAGACCCAGGCAGCTGTTCTTTTGTACTTGAAATTATTTTACACTGCTGCAAACACGACCTGAGTTCATGTTTGACGCATCGTATCTCTTCCGTCTTACGTCGGAATACAGTGATTTTTTTTTGTTGGAAAGATTGAGTTTTCTATTTTATGTTTACGAATTTTCAGCTTCATGCGAGGTCATTTGATCCTCTGTTTCTCATTTGGAAGTTAGACCCAGGCAGCTGTTCTTTTGTACTTAGAAATTATTTTACACTGCTGCAAACATGGCCTGAGTCTATGTTCGTGACATCGTAACTTTTCTCATCTCTTGTCCAAAACAAGTGAATCTTTTGCAGTTTAAAATACAAGTTTTGATCTTTATTCATACCAAATTTCAGACCATTTCGATCTCGGTAGCATATAGAATTATATTGTTAAACTTTGATGCAGGACATGTTTTTATTTGTTGCTATGTTGAATGTTTTGATTTGATTTCATCGACTTCTGTTATCAGCTTTGATCATTGAATTCGTGCGATTTGTTTTGCTTGGATTCGTAACTCAATCTCTAAGTCCATATCGGTGTGCATATCCGGGTCATCTTCTCGTGCATCTCTAGCCTCGAAAGGTGAGCAATCACTCACGATTAATGTTCTTTTATTTATTAAATCTGATTTCAATTGAAACGACAATTGAAATATGCTACCTTTATTTATGCTATTAACTGTACCAGTTCACCTGTGACATCTGACACCATTATCTGTTAATTATACGATGATAATCCCGTTTGGTTGATAAGTGATTGATTGTTTGTTGTTTATATTGGAGGTTAAATTGTAATGTATAAAGTGATAAATAGTATGCAATTGAATTTGACGAAGGATAGTTAAAATTTTGAATCGACATATGTGTTGAAATTGATTGTTAAATTTGTATAATATGACCCCTTGAATGTTTAATTATTTGACACATAGTAAAATAGTTAATTACCCTTGAACCATTTGAATTTATGTTGTATTAACTGATGAAGTATGAAATTGAATAATTGATGACAAGTGTAGAATTGCATAGAATAATTTGTATAATAATCTTTAATCTACATGAAATGATAGTGTAGATTCTAGAAATAATTATATTAATTCGCACAAATAACAATGTGAATTAATACGGTTATTTCGGGATTATTTGAATTGATTATTGGATTGATATTGATTGTTGTTCTTGCTTGTTTATTTACTTTGACACCATCCCAGTTATCACACTGCAAGTTCCCTTTGCTATGTTTTGATTTTGAATTGAATTGGAATCGGGTTGAAATGATAAATACCCAAATGAACTTGACTTAGGATAGAGAATTAAATAAACTCGATTGGTCAATAATTTGATTTAAAAATAAAATGAAGATTTTATTTGAATAAATAATATGTTTTGAAACGAAGTTGGAATTTGAATTTTAATGAAAGGAAATGTTAATATTCAATAATCTGAATCAAAATATTAACATAGTAGTTGATGAAAGAATGTTGTTTTAAAATTTGGAATTATTAATAATTAAGTTTGAAATTATTTAATAATTAAGTTTTGAAATTATTTAATAATTAAATAAGATTGAATTATTTAATAATTAAATTAAATTGAATTCTTTGTTAAGTGAAATTGAACTTCTTGAATAAGTGAAATTAAGTTTCTGTATAAATTGAGTTTTGAAATTGTAACTAAGTAAATTAATAAATGAAATTGAATTTCTTTAACAAGAAATAAAATGCGATTTATTGAAATTAATGTAAGACTTGAAATTTAAAGAATTTGGTTTGATGGATTTAATTTAATTAAATTTGTAAGTTTTGATATAATGAAGTTGAATTTAAACAATGGATTTAATGAATTGGAAATTTAATAGAAATTGTTTTGAATGGCAAGTTTACCTAACGAATATTGAATGACATCGATAAATGAAGTTAAACTGATTTGAATGTTAAATTAAATTAATTTAAATGATTTCGGAATGAAACTTATATACGAACTTGAATCAATATTCGAATTGATTTAAATAAAATTTGAAATTGAATTATAAGATTTTGAAATGGTAATTTGGAAGTTTTGAAACGGAAATTATGGAAATTGATTTAGAAAGATAAATGAAATGTTGGTTTACAAATTCTAATTGAAATTGTAATTGATTTCGTTTTGAAATTTATTAAATGACCAACCGGTGTAATAATTTCGAAAGTTATTAAAGAGACCGGAATCGGTTAGGGACATACTCACTGTCTAAACCGAAAACCACTTTAATAACTATACGCGGAGTGTGATCCAGAATGAAGTGGTTGGAATGATGTACGTGATGACTGAAGAAAGAGAACGATAATGGATAGCCTTGACACTTGTGTCAAATTGGAAATGACTAAAACAGGAGCCGTGCCGGGCCAATGGAGGTCAGCTACCTCAAGCGAACACACTTCTTCAAAAATTACTCATTACTTGTTGTCGATTGGTGCACCCTTGATTTGGGAGTGTTGTTTCGCGGTGTTGCGGTCGCCGCGGCGATGCGTTCTCACCAGTCCGGATCAGGCAAACGGTAGTTTCACTACCTTGGGTATTGCCTCGTGTGCCTTGTCATACTTGTATCCCTATACGCGACCACTACGATTTGTTTTGTGTTATACCTATGGAGTACTCCCTGATAGCCCCCTAGTTTACGGTGGAGTTTACAGTGCTGTATAGACTATAACGCTTATATAAAATATGTTAAGGGGGATAATGGTAACGCCTTAACACTATTTTGATATCTTATATTACTGATAGACATTATCTACTTATCGTACACTACTACATAGTAGATAGTTTAACGGATTCTTAAAGGACGGTTATTCCAACATCCTTTGAGTTACTTGTATTTCAATTGCTATTTCACTTGAGTTGGATTTATTGATATAAGAATGTTAATCCTAACTCGAGTGTTTTGTGTTTTCCTTTACGCTCGGGTCAGACTGAGTGTACCAGTATTCGAGACTCACCTTTGGAGTTGGAGCTTTGCTTGAAGATCCAGCCATCTATTCTGCTTTCAGTATTCGATGATTCCAGTGATGTATTCTGATTTGTATCTGATGTATCGTATTACTCTTCCGTTGTATCTGGTTTAACTCTAATGTAACTTATACATTTATATAGTAGCTTCATGAACTACTATCTCTTTTATTTCCACTGCATTTATTACTCTGTGTCTGTGATCTGTGTTCTATTTATTTACTGTATATGTTCAGTTTTGCCAATTTAAATTAACAATGCGGTATTTTGAATTATTCAAATCTGACATGTGCGGATGCGAATGGTCCAAAATATCGAGTCGTTACAAGTGGTATTAGAGCTTTGGTAGCTCTAGGCAAAACTTAACATATAGGGTAAATGTATTTACAGAATCACTCTCATTCGAGTTTCAATCTCTTCCTTTTGACTCGATTCCATTGAATTTTGGAACGTTCCCTATGGTTCCAAAAATTCATTCATGTCCCTCACTATTCATCTTCTTTCAATTATGGAGCACCCCATAACTCCATTTTGAATGATATCTATAATAGATCGGCGGTCTCGCCAATCTTCGAATGATTTGTAAAGGGGTGAAACTCCTTTACAATAGGCATTGATTTACCGGAGATTTCTGTATCCTCGGTTTACGATGCTATCTATCTCCTTCTATACCTGAATTTTATTTCTTGAGATCGAATGTCAATTTGCCTCGAAATTCTACATCGATCTTATTCTTGAAATCACGGTCGGCTTGGATAAGTTTGCCTGCGATTTATATAAACTTATCTATCTTCCTATTTTGTTATTTATTCATCTTATCTTTGTTTCGAACCTATTTTCGAATCAAAATTCTCTTTGATTGGGTCCATCAAATTTGAATCTCTATCCTTGCTTTGAAATCCATTCCTGTATCGTCGAGCAAAGAAATGTATTTGTAAACTAATATATAAATGTTTTAATATATGCTGTGTTGTTTGAGTTGTTGAGGTTAATTTGGGTTTCCGATCGATTCGTCTGATCAACGCTATCGATAGGATTTCCAAAACACTTGAGCAGAGCAAGCTGACACAATATTGTTTTCAAAATTGGAAAATAAAATAAAGTTTGTATGATTTTACTATATATATAAGTATGAAATTTTCTTTAACCAAACTGTAATAAAGTAATTGTTGGAGTGATAATATTTGATTATCATTTATTGTTTTGTAAACAATTGACTATTGCAATATAAATAATTGAAGTTACAAACTTGGCTATAATGCAATTTGAAATCTGAAATGTATTTAAATCAAGAATTTGAGAATTTAAATTTTTTGGTGATTTCAACTTGGTTTTTAAGTTTTAAAGTGTATAGTATTTAAAATATTTTCAAATAGAAATCGTTTTCAAAGAATTTTAAAATGTTGAAATCAGTGCTCTTCTCTTTGTCGCTGGAAAATAATTTCGGTGATGGCGGCCGCATCATCGACATTCATTTTCGAGTTTCGAAGTGAAGAAACCATTCTGTAGCTTTGCTACGGTTTTGTTTTGAGAAAAAAAAATATTTTGATTTGAATTTCGTCAGTATATTTTGATTCACATATATATAGGTATCTTATTTTAAAATTTAATTTGATTTGATATAAATATATTATATATATCTCTAAATTGTTTAAAGTTAATCGTAAATCTAATTCTTAAATTTTGTTTATTATAAATAAAACCAAAATTTGGAATAAATATTTAAACTTGAATAATTGAATTGGGAAAATTTTGTTTGTATATTGTTCAACTACATTCTAATACAACTTACCTAAATCATTCAGAAGTTGAATATTTAATTGGATAATATATAATATAAATTGAATTTATAAATAAAATTTGAGTGTTTATAATAAATGTTATACACTAAATTTTGATTATAAAGATGTTAATAGAGTTAGATAGGATAATAAGTAAACTCAGTTAATAATGAAATAAATTTGTTTTGAAAGAATTAATAAATTTGTTTTGAAAGAATTAATAAATTGAAATTTGATCAACATATGAAAATACCTTGAATTTAAAAGAAATTAGTAGATGTAAATTAATTTAAATCGAAACTTTTATGGTTTAAATTAATTTATATGGGTTAAATATATGTGATTAGATATATTAAGTAGAATAAATTTAACAAAGAATTTAAATTGCTGAAAAAATATGATTATAATAAAAGACTATTCAAATTTATGGTTTTAGAAATTGTAAATTGAAAATAATTGGATAATAAGATAATGAATTTAGAGATTGATTTTAGTGAAATCAAATGGATTAAATCAATTATTGAATATCAATTAATTTAAATTTTGATTTATATGGTTTAAATTAATTGTTATTTTGTATTTCAAATCTGTTTTTCTTTCTGGTTGTTTCTATTCTCCTACCTCGTTCCTTTTCGGGGACGAAAAGTTTTGAGTGGGGGAGAGTGTAACGACCCGTAAATTTAACTGGTTTTAATAACGTTATTAATTGAAATTTTGCGAAATTTTAAACGATAAAATTTTGAAATATAAATTTGATGTTTGGAATGCGTCTTGTTAAACATAGCAATTGGTAAATTTTCGTCCGAAAATATGAAAGTTTATTTCACGCGTAAATTTACTTCAATTTAATCAGTTAAAAAGCGATGAAAATAAAATGTTTTCGGAACCTAAATATTTTTACATAGAAAAATTCTAAACCATCTTCTGAGCAAACGCCATTTTTTGTTTTTCCAAATTCGGACTTCTTTGGCTCCGTCGATCTTATTTTTCTACGTTTTTCTTGCATTTTCCGCCAGTAGAAAATTCGAATTTTTATAATTCAATCGTACCACTGATATCTATATGTCGTTTTAATCGTCTCGTACTGCTGATCTCAATGGTATATTCATTTTCGTGCTTTGAAATCCGGTACGCGACAGAGTCCGGGAAAACGGTAATCATATCGGTACTCGTTTTAAAACTTTTGGTTTCCTTTGTTCTTTCAATTTCCACCGTGTTAAACCATATAGCCATTTGCGTTTATAATTCCAAGATGACAGCGGTTGTCTCTTGTCATTCATCACTTCAATTTATTTACGGTCCGTTCACGCTCCTTCTTTCTCTGTTTTTTTTAAGTTCCATGCTTACGCTTATTTCGAAAAGAAAAAAAAACAGAAGAATACAATAAGCCGCATATGTATTTGAACCTGCCTATTCCTGTTCATCGTCTTATTTTTCACGAAACGCTGCTCTTTTTCTTCCGCTCTTCTTCATAAAAAAAAAGAAAAAGGGGAGAAGAAGTTGACAGCACATAATTTCATATTGCATGACAAAACCTGCTCCTTCTTTTATTCCACCTGGAGCTTTATCTTCACGTCCCTTTCACTTGCTAACCCATTCCCATTCCCATCCTCTCCTTTCCCAAGGCTTGCATGTATGGCAACTCCACCACAACCGCTCAGCCACCCTCCGTCCTCCGCCGAACCCACCACGACCACCGCCCGAGCCTTCATCACCTCCCAGTGCAGCCATCACATAGCCGACACCACTCACGCCATCACCATTAACATCATCCGCCTCTTCATCTCCTTCACCGACTCCGCCTCTTGTCCCGACTCTCCGGCCGCCACCAAGTCAGCTCATCCACCACGTTCAACACCCGACAACCGTACGCAGCATCGCCTCACCATTTTCCCTGTCGTACTCTTCTTGCCGCAAGCCTTTGCTTTTCTGGCCACTTCATTTCGGTTATGAAAAGGGCAGGCATGTATTCACATTCTTATTTTATATTTAACCTGTTACATCTACAAAGTTATATACATTTACTTTATTTTATTACTATTATTATTATTATTATTATTGTATATACATATACTGCATATATTTTTACCTACGTTAGTTATATATATATAGTACTTTAATATAGATTTTTATTGGATATTGGTTTTATAGATATATGTATATACATAAGTTTTATATATATCTATTTATGTAATCTGTTCGTTGTATGTTTCTATTTGGTATGAGTTTATAAATATAGTTTTCTTTTCTTTCAACAGTTTGCAGTTGATAAGGCTTCAGATTTTATATCATCTATTTCAAATTTTTGCTTTTAATTGTTTGCGTATGTGATAACATGAGTTTATATGTATAGTTTTCGAAATAACAGCAGTTAGAGTACATGTTCACGATATCATATCTCACTCATGTTTTATCAAAATGGGTTGATTTTATTTTTAAAAAAGAGTCGAAGTTACCTAGTTTATGCCTGTCAAATTTCAGCAAAATCCGACATCGTTTGATTAGTGGTCGAGGATCTGGAAGTTAGACCCAGGCAGCTGTTCTTTTGTACTTGAAATTATTTTACACTGTTGTAAACACGACCTGAGTTCATGTTTGACGCATCGTATCTCTTCCGTCTTACGTCGGAATACAGTGATTTTTTTTTGTTGGAAAGATTGAGTTTTCTATTTTATGTTTACGAATTTTCAGCTTCATGCGAGGTCATTTGATCCTCTATTTCTCATTTGGAAGTTAGACTCAGGCAGCTGTTCTTTTGTACTTAGAAATTATTTTACACTGCTGCAAACATGGCCTGAGTCTATGTTCGTGACATCGTAACTTTTCTCGTCTCTTGTCCAAAACAAGTGAATCTTTTGCAGTTTAAAATACAAGTTTTGATCTTTATTCATACCAAATTTCAGACCATTTCGATCTCGGTAGCATATAGAATTATATTGTTAAACTTTGATGCAGGACATGTTTTTATTTGTTGCTATGTTGAATGTTTTGATTTGATTTCATCGACTTCTGTTATCAGCTTTGATCGTTGAATTCGTGCGATTTGTTTTGCTTGGATTCGTAACTCAATCTCTATGTCCATATCGGTGTGCGTATCCGGGTCATCTTCTCGTGCATCTCTAGCCTCGAAAGGTGAGCAATCACTCACGATTAATGTTCTTTTATTTATTAAATCTGATTTCAATTGAAACGACAATTGAAATATGCTACCTTTATTTATGCTATTAACTGTACCAGTTCACCTGTGACATCTGACACCATTATCTGTTAATTATACGATGATAATCCCATTTGGTTGATAAGTGATTGATTGTTTGTTGTTTATATTGGAGGTTAAATTGTAATGTATAAAGTGATAAATAGTATGCAATTGAATTTGACGAAGGATAGTTAAAAATTTGAATCGACATATGTGTTGAAATTGATTGTTAAATTTGTATAATATGACCCCTTGAATGTTTAATTATTTGACACGTAGTAAAATAGTTAATTACCCTTGAACCATTTGAATTTATGTTGTATTAACTGATGAAGTATGAAATTGAATAATTGATGACAAGTGTAGAATTGCATACAATAATTTGTATAATAATCTTTAATCTACATGAAATGATAGTGTAGATTCTAGAAATAATTATATTAATTCGCACAAATAACAATGTGAATTAATACAGTTATTTCGGGATTATTTGAATTGATTATTGGATTGATATTGATTGTTGTTCTTGCTTGTTTATTTACTTTGACACCATCCCAGCTATCACACTGCAAGTTCCCTTTGCTATGTTTTGATTTTGAATTGAATTGGAATCGGGTTGAAATGTTAAATACCCAAATGAACTTGACTTAGGATAGAGAATTAAATAAACCCGATTGGTCAATAATTTGATTTAAAAATAAAATGAAGATTTTATTTGAATAAATAATATGTTTTGAAACGAAGTTGGAATTTGAATTTTAATGAAAGGAAATGTTAATATTCAATAATCTGAATCAAAATATTAACATAGTAGTTGATGAAAGAACGTTGTTTTAAAATTTGGAATTATTAATAATTAAGTTTGAAATTATTTAATAATTAAGTTTTGAAATTATTTAATAATTAAATAAGATTGAATTATTTAATAATTAAATAAAATTGAATTCTTTGTTAAGTGAAATTGAACTTCTTGAATAAGTGAAATTAAGTTTCTGTATAAATTGAGTTTTGAAATTGTAACTAAGTAAATTAATAAATGAAATTGAATTTCTTTAACAAGAAATAAAATGCGATTTATTGAAATTAATGTAAGACTTGAAATTTAAAGAATTTGGTTTGATGGATTTAATTTAATTAAATTTGTAAGTTTTGATATAATGAAGTTGAATTTAAACAATGGATTTAATGAATTGGAAATTTAATAGAAATTGTTTTGAATGGCAAGTTTACCTAACGAATATTGAATGACATCGATAAATGAAGTTAAACTGATTTGAATGTTAAATTAAATTAATTTAAATGATTTCGGAATGAAACTTATATACGAACTTGAATCAATATTCGAATTGATTTAAATAAAATTTGAAATTGAATTATAAGATTTTGAAATGGTAATTTGGATGTTTTGAAACGGAAATTATGGAAATTGATTTAGAAAGATAAATGAAATGTTGGTTTACAAATTCTAATTGAAATTGTAATTGATTTGGTTTTGAAATTTATTAAATGACCAACCGGTGTAATAATTTCGAAAGTTATTAAAGAGACCGGAATCGGTTAGGGACATACTCACTGTCTAAACCGAAAACCACTTTAATAACTATACGCGGAGTGTGATCCAGAATGAAGTGGTTGGAATGATGTACGTGATGACTGAAGAAAGAGAACGATAATGGATAGCCTTGACACTTGTGTCAAATTGAAAATGACTAAAACAGGAGCCGTGTCGGGCCAATGGAGGTCAGCTACCTCAAGCGAACACACTTCTTCGAAAATTACTCATTACTTGGTGTCGATTGGTGCACCCTTGATTTGGGAGTGTTGTTTCGCGGTGTTGCGGTCGCTGCGGCGATGCGTTCTCACCAGTCCGGATCAGGAAAACGGTAGTTTCACTACCTTGGGTATTGCCTTATATGCCTTGTCATACTTGTATCCCTATACGCGACCACTACGATTTGTTTTGTGTTATACCTATGGAGTACTCCCTGATAGCCCACTAGTTTACGGTGGAGTTTACAGTGTTGTATAGACTATAACGCTTATATAAAATGTGTTAAGGGGGATAATGGTAACGCCTTAACACTATTTCGATATCTTATATTACTGATAGACATTATCTACTTATCGTACACTACTAAATAGTAAATAGTTTAACGGATCCTTAAAGGATGGTTATTCCAACATCCTTTGAGTTACTTGTATTTCAATTGCTATTTCACTTGAGTTGGATTTATTGATATAAGAATGTTAATCGTGACTCGAGTGTTTTGTGTTTTCCTTTACGCTCGGGTCAGACTGAGTGTACCAGTATTCGAGACTCACCTTTGGAGTTGGAGCTTTGCTTGAAGATCCAGCCATCTATTCTGCTTTCAGTATTCGATGATTCTAGTGATGTATTCTGATTTGTATCTGATGTATCGTATTACTCTTCCGTTGTATCTGGTTTAACTCTGATGTAACTTATATATTTATATAGTAGCTTCATGAACTACTATCTCTTTTATTTCCGCTGCATTTATTACTCTGTGTCTGTGATCTGTGATCTATTTATTTACTATACATGTTTAGTTTTGCCAATTTAAATTAACAACGCGGTATTTTGAATTATTCAAGTCCGACATTTGCGGATGCGAATGGTCCTAAATATCGGGTCGTTACACTATTGCTTGTAGTTTCAAACATTTCTACAACTATTGCTTATAGTTGCAGAAATGTCTGCAACTATTGCGTATAGTTGTAGAAATTTCTGCAACTATTGTGCATATATTTGCAGAAATTTGTTGCGATTATTCGTAACTGCAAATATTAAGAATATCATATTTCATTAAAAAAATTGATTCGTCTTTAATTTAATTGCAGTTTTCCATTTAAATCGAAAAATAAGAAGAAGAATTAGCTCGACAACGAAGCGCAAGGGTAATTTGGGAAAAAATTGGCGGAAAACAGAAACAGGGATGTAGAAAATATATATTTTACCACAGGGATCCTCTTTGAGTTAACTTCCGTTTTAAGGATGTGTGCCTAATTTTCACTCAAATAAATCCATTTCCAAAATCATATCACTTTCCAAAGTTATACCGCTTTCGAAATCGTAAGTCTTTAAAAATCAAAACACTTTGGAAATTGAAACCTTGAAATTCATAACACTTTGAAACTATAGTTTGAAATCACAAAATTTTGGAATCCATAACACTTTCCTCTTAAACAGTTTAGATATTAAAATTAGTGTATATAATAAAATAGTTTATAAAATAAAGATAGCTTATATAAATAGTTATAAGTTAAAATAGTTTATAATAAACTAGTTTATATTAAAGTAGTTTATAAATAATATAAAATAGTTTTAAATATAATTTAAAATACTTATATATAATAAAGATAGTTTCCACAATTTCACAAATCGATTCAAATCAACTTGACTTCCAAAATTAAAAATTTAATCAAATCTCAAATCATCAATTTCAACTCGATTCGGCTTCTCAATAAACCATTTCAAATTATCGATTTTCAAATACATATTTGAACCATAAAATAATCCATTCAAATTTCAATATATATTAAAGTCAATATATTCAACATTTCAAAACTAAATTCGATAATTTTTTATACATATATATATATATCAAATTCACTTTACTATTATTTAGTTTTGAAATATTTACTTAATTATTTCAATAACATCTAAATACATCTTCAGTTTACAAATTTAAATAACCAAAACATCCTATTTAAATTTGTATAATTTTGAAATATTCATTCAAGTCACTTTTCATCAAATTCAAGTTATAAAACATATCTTTAAAATTTCAGATTTAATAAATTCCAAATCAAACTTATTTAAGTATAATTCTCAAATAAATATAGTTTCAAATCAATTTCAAATTTATCTTTCCAACCTGAATCATTATAAACTCTATATTTAAAATTATAGATATTAAATAAATAATTAAACATATTATATATTAACTTTATTAAATCAACTTTAATAAATCTTTAAAATCAATATTTATTAAAATCGTATATTTCTTTTCAAAACCATAGAAATCATTTTCAAAGTATTTATATATATAGACCAACGGTGTCTGTATATAATTTTCTATCCTATGGTCAAGTGATACGGATATTTATCATTTCAATCTGCAATTTAAATATATACGGGTATATATCTTTTCAACCCGTAATCCCAAATTCAATTTATTGAAAATCTCTTGGGTTTATCATTTCAACCCATAACGATTTCCTCCAATTCTACAAATCGTTCGGGTATGTATCATTTCAACCCATAGGGAATTCTATACTAACAGGGAACTTGCAGAGTGATAACAGATATGATAATAACATAACAGGCATATATGATCAATATAAATAACAGATAATGGTGTCAGGTGTCTCAGGTGAACAGATACAGATAATGGCATATATATAGCAATATAAATAACAGATAATGGTGTCAGATGTCACAAGTGAACAGATACAGATGATGGCATATATATAGCAATATAAATAACAGATAATGGTGTCAGATGTCACAGGTGAACAGATATAGATGATGGCATATATATAGCAATATAAATAACTAGCAGCAGCATATTTCAATTGTCGTTTCAATTGAAATCAAATTTAATAAATATAAGAACATTAATCGTGAGTGATTGCTCACCTTTCGAGGTTAGAGATATTTGACACTGAAATTGGGTTACGAAATGCAAGCACGAATTCCAAATCAAAGCTAGTTGGATACGGATTCGACGGACAAGCTGATAGACAAGGAATTGACAAAATCAAATCAGAACTGAATCGATGGAGATAAGGTATAAGTGAACATATATCTATAACTATGTACATATATAAAACCATATTTTATATTCAAACACACTTTCAAAATATTAAATATATATATATATATGTATTTCAAAATCTTTGTTTAAATTAAACTTATATTTTACAGTCAAATATATACACACGATAAACATTGAAATAATTGCTTATACGCCCAGCCATATCATAAATAACAGGTTTGAATATACATAGCTAGTATTGTAAATATTAAGTTAGCTGTATGCAATTCCTTGAACACGCGTGCATAATTAACAAAAGAAATTCAAGCTATTATAATTCCTTACGACTCAAAACAATTTATAAATTTGTATGGCCAAGTACACTTTAGCAACAGATTTGTTATATTGAAGTTATTTTCAAAACCAAGTCATATACAACTTTATATATATATTTACACGAACAGATTTAAAAATCAATACTACAGATTATATACATTTTGACGTATGCACTGTAATATATGTCTTCCTGCTAACATACATGTATGCTTTATGAACATATATGTAATAACCGAGACAATGCTCGCCTATATGACCAAGGATATACCAATTATATGAGCTGCTGAAACTTGCAAAGAAGGAGCAAGGTTTGAAAGAGCATGTATGCAACATATATTTTTATAATTACGTATACATACGAGCATCAGTAATACATATAAAAGGAATGTAAACTATAAATATAAAAGCTTTGAATAATACATACAGTAGGCTCATGTATGAATGCATGCATGTTAAAAATATGTACTAACACATACAACCCAACATATATAACCAAAAACGTATAAACTAAATTTTCAAGCCAATATAATCATATATATATACAAAATACAACCTGAAAAATATGTGACAAAACATATACTTATGTGCTTTTAAACATATATAAGCTTGTAACTATAATTCATATACTGACGTCTCTAACAGCAAATTATAGAAAACTCATATATATAAGTCAATACGAATCACACACACGCATATATTTGTACTTATATATTCTTTCAAAAATAATATATAGACATGTATAAGTAACAGTAATTGCATCTTTAAAACTACCCAAATATCTATATAATTAACAATTTATAAAACAAAGACTGTCATATATATAAATGAAAATTTCCAAACAATGTACCCTCACTGAAAAGTGAACAAACTTATATATGATATATATGTACTTACAAAGAGAAAGAAGAAGGCCTTGCATGAGTGGATGCTTGGCCATCGAGACCATGGAGAAGGAGGGAGATTTCGGAGGGAGCACAACTCAGCGAAGCGTGGAACAGCTTGCTGCTGCGTCGGAGAATGAACGGTTGATCATGGGCTCGGGAAGGGGAAACTGGGAAGAAAAGGTGGTGATCGGTAGGAACAATGGAGATGGTGGCGGGTTAAAGCGGAGAGGAGGAGGTGATCGAGTTAAGGCCGGAGGGGTGCTTCGGTCTGGGCACTGCTAGGTGGCGGAAGTGCCAAGGGAAATTATTGCGTGCTTGGGAAAACAAAGTATAAAAGCTTTGGGAAGGGAAATGAGTACAGGCACACAGCAAATATAATATATGTAATATAACAATGTTCTTTTGAAAAGACGAAGAGGCAAATATTTGCAATCGAGACAGTTGAAAGTCTGCGCGAATCCCGGGAAATAGTAAATCAAATGACTATTTGAATTCACCGGGTGAAAGATGAATAGTCACAGGAAATCCAAAAGCCAAATTGTTGGACTGATACGGAAATCGTTCCGCAGATTTCACCACTTTACGGACTTCCAAAATACAGAATTGAATATACCGCGGAGACCAGCACGACAAGACGATCGAAACGGTATGCAGATATAATTGGTACGATCATCCGATCAAAATCGGTATCGATATGTAAATGCTGCTATTTCGCCGAAATTAAAATCGACGGAGCAATAACAGTCAAAATTTGGAGAAACGAACTATGACATCCTGCTCAGAAGATGATTTACAATTTTTCTATAGAAAAACATTCAGGTTTGAAAAACATTTTATTATCATCAAATATTAACTGATATAAATCTAAATAGAATTGCACAAGAAAATAAACTTTATATTATCTGATGAAAATTTACCAGTTGCTATGTTTAATTAGACGCATTTCAAATATTAAATTTTTAATTCAAAATTTTATTTTTAAAATTTCACGAAAATTCAACCTAACACATTATTAAAACAATATTTGTGAGTGGGTTAAAACACTCACTTTTGATTTATCGTTGATTTAAAATCCAAATAAGGCCCAAAATTTGAATAGTCTTAGAATGCAGCCAAACTAGTTCCATAATGTCCGGAATTTCGATACGATCGCAATGGAGAAAACCGCGTGTGAATCCGAGCTCGTATGAGAACTTTATTGAAGTTAGAATGATTAAATTTCAAATTTTAATTAAAATAACTTAAGGGCAATTCAGTAATTAGGCTACCTATCTCTCAAACCCTAGCAGAGCATGAGTACGTTCGAACAACTTCAATCCTACCCGCCGCCACCACAAACATCCAATCGTCGCCGCCTACGTTCGCCTGACCCTCGATCAGGCAACGCCGCCGTCCCCCAACAGCCTGGCCATGCCTCCCATGGCCACGCGTGCCACCATTGGCGCCTCTATGCCATTCCATCACTGCATGCTATAATGCCAAATTCTGGCAATCTATGGAGCATCGAGACCAAACTAAACCGATACATCAACAGTCCCTTGCCTCCTCTACAAGTCTGAACCCTCCGATCGACCCATCAACGAAGATCCACCGTTGATTTGCAAACCCTAGTTTCAACGGCCGAGAAAAAATCGGTGATTTCTGGCTAAACCGTGACTCAAATCAAAAAACGAATTACAGCAGAAGATTGTGCTCGATGAGAGCTTTCCAATGATATATAATTTGCTATGGTTTGAGGAGTTTGAATATTTTGAAATTAAATTTGAAATTGAATTTGGGAATTTGGGTTTTCATATTCTGACGTTTGCGAAGGAGGAACAGATAGAAATAATAGTACGTACAGAAATAAGAAAAGGCTGCCAGGGTTTTAGAAAGAAATCTATTTGGCAAATTCTATTTCAACCCGAGTATTTACTTAGTAGCCCCTCAAGAATTAAAAAAAACTGTAAACCCAAAAAATAACTTAGTAGCCCCCTACAATTTCCAGAACTACCCTTCCCATCACAATGAACTACCACGCAAAGTGCTCCGTGGTTCATGTCAATACCACATAGGCTTTCTGCGTGGATGTGTAAAAATTCATGCAATTATTTGCGCGATTAAGCCAGAAACCTAGTATAACCCCTGCGTGAATTATCGCCAATCTCCGTAATCGACAGCCTACAATTGTATTTGCAAAAAATTAAAAACTTTTCAAGTTTTTTTTTGAATTACCTGCTGTCATTGCGTTAACAATTCATTCTCCTCTTCAAAATCCATCAGCTAGAAGTGAAAAATTGAATTTTTTTCTTCACTGACTTAGAAACTAGGGTTTTGAAGAAGCGGTGGTTTAGACAGTAACAAACTGACGTAAGAAGATAATGGAATTGAGAATAAAGAAAGTACGCAGCTTTTTAAGGGTATTTTAGCCTTTAAAATTTTATTTATTTTAGAGAGGGCTACTAAGTAATTATCTATGTCGAAATAGAATTTGCCAATCTATTTATATGGACAAAGATAAAAAAGAATGAAATGGAAAGATCGAATAGGGTCGAAACGATAACGACAACCCGAAAAGCCCGTTTCGTTTTCGAAATGAAAATGGGTCATCCAATATATCAAAATATAGGTTTTTGATATTTTTAAACTTAATGGAACAAGTTTCAAACCTAAGTTCCATTGTATACAGAAGTTAGCTTTAAAAATCAAATTATATTCACTTAAATTCTATTAATCGATTTCTACGCGTTTCGAGCTCGCATGATCAAATGACATGTCCGATCACTACGAAACTTGAAATCCCATAATAATTTACTATTACGGATCCAAGGAAATTGATTTCGTCAAAATCCGAGACAGTGGCCAAAATGGCTATTTTTACATGTTAATTACTTAAATTTTTATTAAATTATTTAATCATCTTTTAAATTCAAATTTACAAGTTAACCATTTTATCATTCTTGATTACGAAGAAATTTAATAATCTATTAAAAATAAATTTCCCATGTTAATCCAATATTCAAATATTACATAAATTTTAGAGTTCAACTTCAATCATAATAAAATTCTAGTTAATTATAATTTAAATTCTAATAAATTCTTTTATTTTGATTTACACTCTTTTTATTCAATCATCCAATATCATATGAATTCATTGGACACTAGTTTACATTTTATTACATTCTTATTCTATAGTTATCATCTTTTACCATTTTAATTATAATATTTCAATTTCATTAATTCCATTAATTACCAATTTAATTCCATATTTACAATTACAACCAAATTAACTTTGCAATTATTTCAATTGATTGAAATTATATTAAAATAGTTGTCAATTACGTTAAATCAACATTATTAAATTACATTCCAAAATCCCTTTCCATTTATAAATCGTGAATTTTGATATATCACAATATTAAATTCTAAAATCTTATTAAATTTAATAGTTTTAATTATCAAAAATTATGGGTCGTTACAGTTTAGAGACTAAAACAAAGTCTAACTTTAATGTTCTAAAAACTTAAATACTTTAAAACCATTTCCTTCCAAAGAATCCAAAACACCTTTTAACATCAAATGTTAACTTATAAACATACCACATCACAACCAAGTTCACATTCATAGCATATCCAGACTTACAACCAACATCAAATCCAAAGTTTATAAACTATATCATAACCAAAGTTTACAAATTTACAACAATACTAAGGTCGACTTTATTTCAAGTCCACTTTTTCCATCACGAATCATCCATATCCACAAATAACCAAACATATAACAACTCAAACATATTTCACACACATCAAAAAGCAATTTATGCAACATATATCAAGTTAAAAATTTTAAAATTAAAACTAACATTTACTTACCGAAAGCTTGGAAAACCACACAAAAATCACTTGAAAATGGGTCATTTTCTCCTCTATTTTTGGTCATCTTACTTTCAGCATTTGAACAAGTGGTCAAAGGAAAAGTTTTTGGAGATTCTTTTCTATACAATTTCAATAACAGAATAACTCAATTTGGATTTTTTTGAGGGAGATATGGTCAAAAGGAATGGTATTTTCGTGCTTGAAAATATAGGTCCAAAAATGAGTCAGAAAGAAATGCAATTTTGACCCAAAAATATTCAAAATTTGAAAAAGTGATTCAGATGAAAGTTGTAGCCAATGGAATTCTATATTGTTTGAATAAAAGAAAATCTTGATCTGGAGTAGTACGGAGGAAGTTATGGCTGAATGAGATGGGAGGAAAATGAAGAAGAAAGAGTTTTAAAACAAGTTTGAACATTTTAAACAAATTTAAAACTTTTGGTTTTAAAATCTTAGAAACTAACTTAAGAAGCCATTAAAAGGTTTAGAGCTTTAAAAGAGAAGATGGAGTAGCCATGGAAAATAAAAAAAAGTGAAAAATGGAAAATAACGGAAAAAAAAGATATATATAAAATGAAAAGATGAAATTACCAAAACGTCCTTATCCTTTTCCCTCCACTCACCTTCTTCCACCTCATCCTCCCCTCCACCTCATCAAGTACTCATTCCTCCTATAGCCTCCCCCCTTTCTAATCAAAGCCAACATGGAATTAATGCATGTACTTTAGTGCAAAAACATGTTTCTCCCTAATGTCACATCATGTTATATATATATTTTTTATTTTTTTCTATATTACTAAAGTGAATACATACACAAATGTATATGCGCATGTATACACTTCTAACAAATTTAAAAATAAATGTGTTCTAATTATACACTAATGTTCATAACATTTTCCGACAAACTTTAGGTGACAAAAATTCGAAAATTCGTACAACGAATTCTAGTCACATGTTCGATCTTTCTTCAAACAAAATATTTTTGTAAACAAATTTGGAAACAATTTCACCATCATTATTTATTATTAAAATAGCTTTATTTTCAATATGAAACCTATATATTAAAATTTAACATTAATTAAATATTCGCGAATCAAAGCAGTTAAATTCATGGTCGTTCCAAGATGTCTATTTGTGATTTTATATATATACACAGTCACACACACACAAACATATATATTAAATTTTTATGATCGAGCGATGCAAATGAGACATTGGGGAAATTTTTCGTAAATTTAAGGTGTTAGAAAATTTTGCGAAATTTTTGGTAACGAAAATTTGATTTTTAGTCATAACTTGAAATGAATGAATGGAAGGAAATTAGTTCGTATAGGTAGGTGAATCTAAAAGGCTTAGAAATTTTATAATCTATTTCAACTAATTGGTTTTGGAAAGTTAATGGTTTTGGGGCATTTTTCTTACCTTGGCAATTTCGGGGACGAAATTCATTTAAGTGGAGGAAGAATGTAACAACCCAAAATTTCGGTAATTTGAATTTTGAAATAATTAATTGATTTTTAATATTAAATAGTCAATTTTATAAGTTAAACAACTTATATTTCAAATTCATCCATTTAATTGATAATTAAATTGTTGAATTGAATATTTGGAATTTTTAAAATTATTAATTCTTGAATTTGATGTGAATAAAAATGACTTCGAAAGTTGATTTAAATTCTTTTTGAATAAGAATAAAGATAGTAAACTTCTAAAGTTGAATAAAAGTGAATAAACTGGTTTTAAATAATAATCAGTTTTAAATTAACGGGGGAAAATAAGCTTCTGGGGCATTGTCTCAGATTTCGACTAAACCAGTTCCATTGGATCCGTAATAGGTATTATTATATATCGTCGAATTTCGTAGTGACTGGACATATCATTTGGGCATCGAGATCGAAATGCGTAGAAATTAATTTCAGAAATCTTTATAATATAGATGGGGTTTAAAAAAACGCTAACTTCTGCATATGATCGAATTAGGTCTTGAGGCTAGTTCCTTTGAGTCTGGAATAGGGATATTATATATAGAATGCCAAGCGGCATGCCTCGTTGGAGTTCAAGATTTTTGAGTGCGCTGAGCTAGATATTTTTGAATATATATATATATATATATATATATATATATATATATATATATATATTCTCCATGCAAAGCCCATAACATTAGCCCATACCTAAGCTTGCCTAAACCTATACCCCCTTTAGCCAAATATTTTGCATTCGAGGGGTTTAAAATTTTAAAAACCAAACTCCTCCAATCGAGCGGCCCACGTTTGTTCGCTATGCTAGAGGCCGAGATGTTCGGAGGGGTCAACATAGGAAAGAGGTGGCATGGTAAGGGAAACCCATCCACGATGGTGGATCATCGGTCGAAGGTGTGTGGTGAGGGCTAGGGTGGCACGACGTGGTCAGTTTTTGGGTTCGATTCTAGTGATTGGCGATGTACATGGGGAGTCGAGTGGGTGGCGTCAGGCGTGGTGGAATTGGGGCAAGTTTCGGTGAACTCGCGATGGTCGAAGACATGACGTAGGTAGCACGGTGGCGAGGCAAAGTCGTGCGCCTAGAAATTGCGTTTTGAATGTGAACGAGGGATTTTGGGTAATTAACTATGGCCAACAATGTTATTAAGTATAACTAATTATTATATTAAAATCGAGAACTTACAAATGCTATAACTTTTTTCTACGAGGTCCAAATCGGACATGACAAGTTGTGTAACGACCCACTATTTTGGACCATTCAAATCGACAATAATCCACACATGTCGGACTTGAATAATGCAAAATAACAGATTGTAATAAAATTTGGAGCAAATAAAATCAATCACAAAATCACAGACGCAGAATATCAGAATAACTCATAGCAGAAAATAAAAAAAATAGTGGTTCATGAAGTCACTACAATACAGTCTCAAAAACAGATACAAATTACATAGTCTGAAAACAAATACAGTTCTTAAACAAGTACAGTAGAAATCCCAAATACATATGTCTCTAATACAAAAGCTGAAGTAGAACAACTGAAACTGAAATAGATAAATAACTAGATAAGTAGAATCTCCAGCGATTCCTAGCTCCAGAAAGTGAAGTCCAAAGCTGTGAATACTCAGGCTGACTCGAGCGTAAATAAAACACAAACACTCGAGTCAAGACATACATACTTATATAATGTAAACCAACTCAAGTGAACTATAATAAAAGTACAAGTAACTTAAAGAATGCTTGGGATCGCCCATTCTTTAAGGATCCGTTAAACTATCTACTATGTAGTAATATTTGCTATTATAATAATGTCTAATTATAAAATAAACATACTTTTTAATAGCGTCAAGGGGTTACCCATATAGCCTTAACACGTAATAGTCCCAGTAGTCTATCCAGTATTAGCATACTCCCAAAACGGGGGCTACCCTCGATACTCCACAGGCTACGGGAGAAATCCAAACTCGTACTAAAGCTCGATATAGTAGGTGACACGGCACACAAGGCAATGCCAGGGTAGATATACCATTTACGCATCCGGGCTGGTGGAAATGCATAGTAGCCACTACCGCCCACCTCGAACAACACTCCCAAATCAAGGGGTGCACCCAATCAATCACAAAAGTAGTAGAATGGTATCGAAGAAGTGTGTCTGATCAGAGGTGCTACCTCATTGGCCCGTCGATCGCTCCTGTTTTAGCCACCTTATGCCAACTCACGGGAGTTGGGTCCACGCATATACCTTTAGGATCGTCGCCACCATCCTACTTCATTCTGGAAACTCCACCGCGTACACAGTTTTCAAAGTGGTTTTCGGTATCGATAGAGAGTATGTCCATATCCAATCCCGGTCTCTTTAACAACCAATCGTTATTATAACCCGTGGTTATAAATTTCAAATTAGTTTATATTTCAAATCAAGTACTTTATTTAAACCATTTAAAAATGAAGTCATTATACCTTTAAATCAAATATTAAATTCCCAAGAATTTAGCCTTTTCTGAGTTCATTTATTCACTTAAATACTTTAAAACATTAAAATTTCAGCTTTCGCAGCAGTTAGAAATTGCTACGGTATGTTACATTTGAAAACAATTCAATTCAGTAAAGAGGGCATTTAAAAACTGCTGTAATAGTTCAGTTTTCAAATTAAAAGATTTAATTCAATTCAGCAAAGACAGCATTTAAAAACTGCTGCAGTAGTTCAATTATATTCAAAAATCGCATTTCAGCCAACTGCAGCACTTAACAAGTGCTACAACAGCTCTTTCATTAGTTCCAGGTCTTAGTTTTTAATTCAGCAATCACAGCACTTACCAAGTGCTGCAGTAGCCCTTAGTTCATTTTAGTCTTTAGCTCATTTGCATCAACCACAGCACTTACCAAGTGCTGCAGTATCATTTACTTCAGATTTTAAGTTAAATTCAGAAATGATAGCATTTTTGAAGTGCTACTAAAAGAGAATTTCCAGATTTTAAATAAAACTCCAGCCACAAATAAACTTCAATTTAAATCAATTTAACTTATAAAAATCATATTTTTCCACATCAAAAATGTTCATTTAAATACCTTTAACTTATGGTTTTTTATAAAGAAAAATTTTACAATAAAAATCAAATTTTCCAAAGTTTCACTTATTAAATTCAAGTGTACCATTTTCCCATTTTTTACAATTTACTTTAACACTTAAATTTAAATTTCCATTTTCACAAATAAAACTTAATTTCCATTTTTATTTAATTAACTTAAATTTCCATTTAAAAAAATCAAATCACAAATTTCCAAATTTAAGTTATGTTTTAAATCACAAATTTCCATTCATTTATTTAACATTTTTAATACATAGAAAAATCATTATCACTTTATTAAATTATTAAATCAATTTAAATTCAAATTAAATCAAATTATCATATTTTTACATTTTTAAAATACTTAAAATTTTCCAGAAAAATATATAAAATAACCACGGGTTTGTATAATATTTTCTAACCTAAGTCAAGTGATACGGATAATATATCATTTCAATCCCTAATTTACAAAGACAATCCGGGTTTTATCATTTCAAACCCGCAATCCCAAGTAAATAAAATTAAATAAAAAATCGCTCAGGCTTATCATTTCGGCCCATAACGATTTTTCCTTATACTAAAGTCCGTTCGGGTATGTATTATTTCAACCCATAGTGATTCTATTCTATAGGGAACTTGTAGTGTGATTTAACAGAAATAAATAAACAGTAAAATAAAATAAAATATAACAGATGATGTGACAAGTTAATAACAGGGTTTAACATCATATAATTAACATCACAGGCAGGTACAACATGATATAATATTTATACATATTCACTTGTTGTCACTTCACAATTTATATAAGTATAGATGTCGTGTGTGAATACTCACCTTTTTACGCTGGAGTTTGCAAATAAAACACACAAATGAAAATCCCAAAAGCACGATAGCACTACTAGATTTGAACGGAGAGAGAGCAAAGATGTTAATCTTGTATTCACAAAATAAACAAAGCAAAATATAAATATAAATACAATACAAAAGATAAAATTGAAATAAAATGGAAATAGAGTTAGACAAAAGGCATAACCAAGCTTTTAATCAATTTTGCTTACCTACAACTCAACATTGCTTGACCATAACACTATATAGGTTCGACCATGATGGTCTACTAGGTGGAAAGGGGTCTAGTTTGGGCTCATAAGGCACGGCTACAAAGAGAATACAAAGGGGTAGGATTTACAAAGCAAGGAAGGTCAAAAGTCAAGGCTAACAAAGTGGGGTTTGGGTGCCACATAGGCTCGGCCAGGGGCTGCTATAGGTCAGGTCAGAGGGTCAGGGGTCAAGTCAACAGGTGGTGGTGGTTCTAGGGTGGCTTCCTTGGCTACAAAGAAGGTGGTGATGAAGACAAGCTCGGCTATGTAGTGTTTTGGAGTTTTTGACCTTGTTTTGTGGAATTGGCTCAAGGGATGGTCACGGCCACTTGCTGGTCGGAGGGGAAGGGGGTCAGGTCGTGGATGATGAGGTTGAGGAAGTGGTGTGGTCGGTGGAGGAGATGGTGGAGTGTATGGCCGAGCAAAGCTATGAAGAAGACAAGCAAAACAATGGAAAATTTAATAGAAAATGAAGAGAAAAAGGTAGAAAATGAAGAAGCCATTACCAAATATTTTCAGAAGTGTTTTGGCCAAACTTTTGTGATGAATGAGAAATTTTTCACGTGTAATAGAAAATAAAAACTCACGGCTATAGTGAAGCAATGAATGGCCAAAGCATTGAAAAGGCAAGCAAATGAAAAGTCAAATGTTTTAAAGCTTTAGTCTCTTCAAATTTCCACTTTCTTTTTAATTCAATATAAACAAATAAAAATTAGTAAATAAAAATAAAAGACAAACAAAAATAAAGTGAAAATCATAATAAATAATTAATCTTAGGAAAAATAGAAAGAAAATAAAAGAAAATAAAAGTAAATAAAGAAAATATCTTATTATATTTAAACTAGGTTAAAAATTGCAAACAAAAATAAAATTAACGTTGGAAAATTATAACTACACTTTTGAAAATTATAACTATACTTCTAAAATGTTTTAAAAATAAAATATTGAAATAAAATTTAATTTAAAAATAATTGCAAAAATAATTGCAAAAATATAGGGTTGTTACACTCTCCCCCACTCAAATCTTTTAGTCCTCGAAAAGAACGAAACAAGGAAAATAAGGAAAACAAGATAAAAAAAGCAATTAGTACCTGAAACAAACAATTCCGGATTTGAAGCACGAATGCTCTCCTCCGTCTCCCAGGTACAATCTCGATCATCAGTACTCCACTGTACTTTGACCAGATTAACAGATTTCCTTCTTAGCTGCTTCGTACCTCTGTCGACAATACGAAGTGGCTTCCTCTCGACAGTCAGATTAGGCTCAATATCCAAACTATCAAGAGCAGAAGGCTAGACAATAAGAGATGGATCATGCAGATAGCGACGAAGATAATAAACGTGGAATACATTATGCACTCCAGAGAACTTCTCGGGAAAATCCCGACGATAAGCCAAAGAACCAACTCTTTCCACAATGCGGAAAGGACCAACAAACCTAGGAGAAAGCTTCCCTCTACGACCAAATCGAATGACTTTCCTTAAGGGAGAAACCTTAAAGAAAACCAAATCACCAACAGCAAACTCCGCCTACGACGATCAGCATACTTCTTCTGCCTATCCTGAGCAATCCTCATCTTCCTCCTAATCTCCTCAACTCTCTCAGAAGCCTCCAAAATCATCTCAAGACCAAGAACCAAACGATTATCAGATTCAATCCAGCAAGATGGAGATCTACAAGGTCATCCGTAAAGAGCAGCAAACGGAGACGTCTTAATGCTAGCCTGAATTCAAAGATAGAAATGAGATAGATAAAAGATTAAGATAAGATCAAAACAAAAGATAGAAATTATACCTGATAACTATTGTTATAGGTAAATTCAACAAGATGGAGATGATCTTCCCAAGATCCTCCGTAATCAAGCACACAAGCACGAAGAAAATCTTCTAGAATATGATTCACCCTTTCCGTTTGACCCTCGGTCTGTGGATGGTAAGCAGTGCTCAGATTCAGACGAGTACCCAAAGAATCCTGAAAAGCTTTCCAAAACTGACTAGTAAAGATAGGATCACGATCACAAACAATACTGAGAGGAACACCATGGAGATGAACAATCTCCCTCATGTAAATCTCAGACAAGCTAGAAGCAGAACGGGTAGACTTGACCGGAATGAAATGAGCTGATTTGGTCAATCTATCCACAATAACCCAGATACTCTCATTACCCCTCCTAGTCCTCGGTAATTCATCAATGAAATCCATAGAAACATGTTCCCACTTCCAATTGGGAATCTCAAGAGGCTGCAACAAACCAGGGGTCTTCTGATGATCTGCCTTGACTTGCTGACAAGTCGCACACCTACTAAAAAATGGAGATATCTCGCTCATACCCTTCCACCAGTACAACTTCTTCATATCCTGATACATCTTGGTCACACCCGGATGAATAGAAAGTCTGCACTGATGATTCTCCAGAAGTAACTCCTATCTCAATCCATCAACATTCGGGACACAAATCCTATTATTAATCCTCAAAATACCTTTGTCATCTATCTGAGCTCCACTGCCATCAAGACCACTACTACCAACTCTGCTACGAACACTCTCCTTCATCAATCTAAGCATCTCATCCTCATCCTGCTTAGCCATGATACTATCTAAAAGAGAAGAAGAAACAACAAGCTGACACAACATAGCCATCTTCCGACTCAAAGCATCTGCCACAACATTAGCTTTCCCAGGGGTATAGTTGATGTCGAGGTCATAAGAAGCAAGGAACTCTAACTACCTAACTTGTCTCTGATTCAAATCCCTCTGAGTGAAAATATACCTCAAAGACTGATGATCTGTGAAAAGCTCAAACTTAGTACCCAAAAGATGATGCCTCCAAATCTTTAAAGCAAAAACAATAGCGAGCAACTCTAAATCATGAGCAGCATAATTGGCTTCATTGGTCTTAAACTGACGACTAGCATAAGCAATCACCTTACCATCCTGCATCATAACAGCTCCCAAACCTTCACGACAAGCATCAGTGTATACCGTTAATCCCTCATTTCCATTTGGAACGGTAAGAACTGGTGCGGAAGTAAGCTTGTGCTTTAACTCACTGAATGCGGCTTTACACTCATCACTCCAAATAAACTTAGCATTCTTCTGAGTTAAAGCGGCGAGAGGTGCATGAATCCGAGCAAAATTCTCAATGAATCTTCGGTAATAACCGGCAAGGCCCAGAAAACTACGGATATCAGTTGGAGTCTTAGGAGTTTCCCAATCCTGCACAGAATAGGGATAAATAAGGACGACAGGAAAGATAGAATAAATTGAATGAAACTAGGAAAGAAAAGGAAAGAAAGACTTACATTGATCGCAGCTATCTTGACTGGATCAACTGAAACTCCATTACCAGAAACAATATGCCCGAGGAATCGGACTTCATCCTTCCAGAAATGGCATTTAGAAAATTTAGCCTTCAACTGATGATTTCTAAGAGTTTCAAGAACAGATTTTAAATATGACTCATGCTCTTCCTCGGACTTAGAGTAAATGAGAATATCATCAACAAAGACTAGAACAAATTTATTAAGCACATCACGAAAAACACGATTCTTCAAATCAACAAAGAAAGCAGGAGCATTAGTCAAACTGAAAGCATGACTAACCATTCAAAGAACCCATTCTCAGTACGGAAAGCAGTCTTGGGAATACTTTCCTCAGCAACTCTGAGCTGGTGAAAACCTGTGGCAAGATCAAGCTGAGAGGAAACAGTGGCACCATAAAGCTGATCAAACATATCATTGATGCGAGGCATTGGATATCTGTTTTTCATAGTGAGCTTGTTCAGCTCCCTATAATCAACACACATCCGGAGAAAACCATCGGACTTAGTGACGAAAACCACCGCTGCTCCCCATTCAGAATAGCTAGGTCTAATCAGGCCCTTGGAGGACAAGTCCTCAATTTGCTACCTTAACTCAACCTTCTCGCGGGGTGCAATTCTTCTAAGAGGAAGAACTACAGGTCGAGCTCCAGGAATAAGATCAATATGGAAATCAATTTCCCACTTAGGAGGTAAAGCAGTGACTTCACCAAATACATCGGGATAGAGTTTGACCACACGAGTCGACTGAAGATCAACAGGAGAAGAATCCAGAGAATAAATAAAATTGCCAGCAAAATCATGAGGCATACGACACTGAATAATCAAGGGATCACCCATATCTCCCACAAGATATACAATTCGGGATTTGCAAGAGATACGGGCATCATGCCAATTAAGCCAATCATCTCCAAGCGATAAATCAAAAGCATCGAAACCAAGAACATAGAAATCTCCAGAAAATCGATAACCAGAATGAAAGAGTTTCACATGCTTATAAATCTTATTAAGATTTGCGGGACCACCAATAGGATTTGAAACACATAAAGGAACAGAAGCGTACTCAGGAGAACGTAGATGCTCGAACTTATCACACAAATCAACAGAAATAAAACTATGCGAAGCTCCAGTATCAAATAAAACACGAACAGCATGATGAAATAAAGAAAAGGTGCCCTGAAGAGTACCTTGATCATCACTAGGAGCAGGTGCAGCAGGAGAAGAAGTAGAGGTAACAGCAAAAATACCAGATGGCTTGCCCTTCTGATACAAAGGACAATCATTCTTAAAATGACCAGGCTGAAGGCAGACATGACAGAGATTGTTCCTAGTACTCTGAGGTGGAGGAACAGTAGTACCAACTGAAGTAGGGCAACTATTAGCATAGTGTCCCTACTGATCACACTTGAAGCAGGTAATAGTAGATAAGTCGATAGGGTGCCTCTGAGAAGGAGAAGACGATGAAGATCCCAAACCCGGATGCTTGAGCCAATTCTTCTTCTACTGGCGGAAATTGGGCTTTCTCTTCTTAGAGTTAGCAGAGGAAGACTGAGATGTAGGAGCACTAGCAACAGCAGGACCCTTGGAAGTAGGGTTCTCATAACGAATAGCCATATCCATAAGCTCGGTGAAAGTTCCATGAACATGAGAAATGATAGGACAAAGGTAAAGAGAAGACAAAGATAAGATAAGACAAGATAGAATCACTTGGATGAATATCCTAATTAAAGAAATTTCTAACAAGGTAGATACGAAAAGAAGGAAGTTTAGAAAAAATTTACTTTTAAAACAAGAAGAATTTTATATCAAAATAATCTTTGAAAAATCCTTTTAAAATCATTTTATACTTTGAAAATATGTTCAATCACAAAGAAATGATTCTGAGGTTGATTTCACTCATTGTAGGGTATTTCTACCTTATCTCTAATGATTTTTTGCTCCATGGGCTAAGGTTTGCCTAAAAACCTGGCTCTGATACCAAATGTAATGACCCACTATTTTGGACTATTCAAATCGACAATAATCCACACATGTCGGACTTGAATAATGCAAAATAACATATTGTAATAAAATTTGGAGCAAATAAAATCAATCACAGAATCATAGACGTAGAATATCAGAATAACTCGCAGCGGAAAATAAAATAAATAGTGGTTCATGAAGCCACTACAATACAAAGTCTCAAAAACAGATACAAATTACATAGTCTGAAAACAAATACAGTTCTGAAACAAGTACAGTAGAAATCCCAAATACATATGTCTCTAATACAAAAGCTGAAGTAGAACAACTGAAACTGAAATAGATAAATAACTATATAAGTAGAATCTCCAGCGATTCCTAGCTCCAGAAAGTGAAGTCCAAAGCTGTGAATACTCAGGCTGACCTGTAACGACCCGTAAATTTAACCGGTTTTAATAACGTTATTAATTGAAATTTTAGGAAATTTTAAATGATAAAATTTTGAAATATACATTTGATATTTGGAATGCATTTAGTTAAACATAGCAACTGGTAAATTTTCGTCCGAAAATATGAAAGTTTATTTTGCACGTAAATTTACTTCAATTTATATCAGTTAAAAATTGATGATAATAAAAGGGTTCCGAAACCTAAAGGTGTCAACATGAGAAAATTTATTTAGAACACTCTGAATCAGACTGCGAAATTCGTTTCGCGAAATTCAGACGTTTCTAGCTCCGTTTGGATTTTTCCGTACGGAATAGCAACGTATATCGGTACCGATTATCAACTTTTGATCGGATGATCGTACCACTGACATCTGTATACCGTTTTGATCGTCTCGTCGCGCTGATCTATATGGTATATTCATTTCTGTGTTATGGTGTCCGGAATGCGGCAGAACCCGCGTAACGGATAAACGTATCATTCGAGTCGTTTTGTTCTATTGTTATTTTCGTTTTACCGTGTTAAATCTGGCTATTAATATTCACACTTTTGTTATTCCACGTCCTTTGCCTTTCTCACCATTTCAATACAATTGATGTTTCATTTTTGCATGTTCACAGAATAAACGTTGCCATTACATTTATTATATTTGCAATTTTAATTCGGCTGTGATATAAGCTGCTCCCTTTTCTATCCCCTCAATCTCGTGATCTTCTTTTTCCACTCAACCATTTTGACGTTCGACTTCCCCTTCATGCCCACCGATCCACGTATCACCCAGCTGCTCAACCCGACCACCTCACCTTCGTGAATTCCATGCCCAGATCCTCGACCAGCCGAAACCCATCAACCCGAGACAACCATTGCCGAGCACCCGAACAGCCTCCGCTCGACCACATCTCCGCCTTCATCCCCTCCTCCTTGTCAAGCCTTCACGTCAGAGATTGCGTCCACCCTCCTCCTCTTTATCTGATGGGTGAGTATATAATATGTTATATACTAATATGTTTAGCTATGTATATTATGTTGGTTTATATACTTATGCTGTTATTTTATATGTGTGGTTATTTCATTTGTGAGTTTATATTGTTTATATATTTAATGTCATAAGGTAAGTATACTAACTTATACAAGTATAACTATGCCTACGTCTTATGTATTAAGTTTTATATATATATATATATATATATATATATATATCATAATTTGTAAAATTTCGCAGTAAAGTACATATATTTATATATCAGTTCTTATATAATTTGTATATTTGTATAATACATCAAGGTAGCACTTCAGTTTATAAATATATATCTATAAATAAGTTTATAATATAGTACAATGTACATATTTGCTTATGAATACATCGGCACATATCTGTTTCTAGGCTCATTTATATGTTGGTTTTAAAGGATGATATAGATATTCTGTTCATATAAGTAGATTACCTGTGTGTTCATAAGTATATTAGTGCTTAAAATGAATAAGTCATGTAATATGATATGTGTTGTATAATAAAGGTTGCATCTGGTCCGGGTACATATAAAGTTATATAGGGGATGTCTCTTGTTCTGGGTATTAAGGGTTACGTGTTCTCCTACTTTATTTTTACATATATATTGTTTCGTTTTCTATATATATATATCAACATTGTTTAAAAGTTACTTTGTACTATTTATTTATGACAGTGAGTGATGTTGTGGTAACTTTAAATATACATAGAGATTTTGATTTAGATATATATGAATTTTAACTTATAATGTATAGGGTATGCCTATGTTCTTCGTACAATATGAGTACACATATATATTTGTTATGAATATAAATTGCACATGTCGGTTGCTTGTGAATTTCGTGTGTAAGCATTTAAAAAAAATGTTATGTTAGACTTTATATAAAATATGCTATTTACATAAATAGTATAGGTTTGTATAATTAGTTTATTCCATCTATTGACATATCCTACTTCTTATTTATGATACATAGTTATATTAGTTACGTGTATAATATTACACAATTGATTATTTTATTTAAAAGTTTTATGTGTAGTTTTATATAGTGGGTTGTATTGAGTTTATACTTAAGTTACTAGTTATTTTGGTAAAGTATAAAGTAGCCTGGGTTGTTGCTTTTGGAAAGAGCGTCAGGAAGAATTTACATAATATATATGATAGTTACATGTTATGATTAAGTAAGTTATATGTATATTTTACAAGTGGTCTGTCAGTTACGTACGCTGCTAATATTATTTATTTCTGCATACTTGTGGAATGAAATTTGAAGTTGCATAAGCTTTTGGGTAGTACGGTGGTATAGGAGTTGTATAACAATATTAAATTATACGCACATGTACATTTTGTATATACCAAAAAGTTTTAAGACATTAGTCATATTAGTTAGGGCCTTGAATGTGGTGATATATAGGGTTTGCATATTTTGTAGAGTCTAAATTGAACATGAATAGTAGTTTTAAAGTAAGTTAAAACATTGTATAATTATAATATGTTCAAGCCATTGTAAAATATGAGATGCTTAAAATATGGGTTGTATAGATGGGCTAGTTTAAATAAAATGATAGTTTATATATATGTAATTATTTACTTCAAATTTCATTATGAAGGTTTTTTGTTTTATTCTATGTGTTTACTTAAAAACAAAGATTTTAAAATACATATACATTTAATTTAATATGTGTTTGGAATATAAAATATGATTTATATATGGTTATATATAGCTAGATACATAGAAATTCACTCATACTGTTTACCATCATCGATACAATTCTGACTTGATTTCGTTAATTTCTATCAGCTTGTCCGTCGAGTAGTATCCATCTAGCTTTGATTTGAAATTCGTACTCGGATCCATAACTCAATTCATTGTCCATCTCCCTAACCTCGAAAGGTGAGCAATCACTCACGATTAACGTTCTTATATTTATTAAATTTAATTTCAATTGAAACGACAATTGAAATATGCTGCTGTTAGTTATTTATATTGTTATATCTATGCCATCATCTGTATCTGTTCACCTGTGACACCTGACATCATTATCTGTTATTAATATTGCTATATCTATGCCATCATCTGTATCTGTTCACCTGTGACACCTGACATCATTATCTGTTATTTATATTGATATATATATGCCATCATCTGTATATGTTCACCTATGACATCTGACACCCTTATCTGTTATTTATAATGATGATATATGCCTGTTACCGTTGTTATATTATTATCATATCTGTTATCACTCTGCAAGTTCCCTGTTAGTATAGAATCACTATGGGTTGAAATGATACATACCCGAACGGGCTCTAGAATAGGAGAAAATCGTTATGGTTTGAAATGATAAACCCAAGCGATTTTCAAATTAAATTGAATTTGGGATTTCGGGTTGAAAAGATATATACCCGAATATATTTTAAATTGCGGATTGAAATGATAAATATCTGTATCACTTGACCATAGGATAGAAAATTATATACAGACACCGTTGGTCTATATATAAATGTTTTGAAAAACATTTCTACGGTTTTGAAAGAAATATATGGTTTTATTAAATAATGATTTTAAAGATTTATTAAAGTTGATTAAAAAAATGTTGATTTGAATCGATATGAAATATGTTTAAGTATTTATGTAAAAATTATATTTTAAATATAGAATTTATAATGTTTCAGGTTGAAGGATAAATTTGAATTGATTTGGAATTCTTAATTATTTAAGAATTATACTTAAATAAGTTGATTTGAAATCTATTAAATTTGAAATTTTAAGATATGTTTTATAACTTGAATTAATTAAGAAGTGGCTTAAATGAATATTTCAAATTTATATAAATTTAAATGGGATATTTTGTCTATATAAATTTGTAAATTGAAGTTGTATTTTGATGTATTGAAATGATTAAAGAAATATTTCAAAAAAAAAACTAAATGTAATGAAATTAAATCGGGACATAAATTGAATTATCAAATTTAGTTTTGAAATGTCGAATATTTAAACTTTGAAATATATTGAAATTGAAATGGTTTATTTATGGTTCAAATAAGCATTTGAAATCGATAATTTGAAAGGGTTTATTGAGAAACTAAATTGAATTGAAATTGATGATTTGAAATTTAATTAAATTTTAATTTTGGAATTCGAGTTTATGTAAATTGATTTATGAATATCTAAACTGTTTAAGAGGAAAGTGCGGGGATTTCAAAGTGTTATGAATTTCAAGTTTTGATTTCCAAAGTGTTATGATTTTTAAAAGACTTATGATTTCGAAAGCAATATAACTTTGGAAGGTGATATGATTTTGAAAATGGATTTATTTGAAGGAAAAGTGATATCGTATTTATATGGTTTTGAAATGGCAATGATATGTCGGTTTTGAAATATACCTATTTTGAAAATTTATTAAATGACCATCGGTGTAATAATACGTAGTTATTAAAGAGACCGAGATCGGATATGGACATACTCTCTGTCGATACCGAAACCACTTTAATAACTAATATACGCGGAGTGTTGATCCAGAATGAAGTGGATGGTTTGGTGAACGCGTTGACTGAAGAAAGAGAACGATTTTTGGATGACCCCTGACATGACTAAAACAGGAGCCGCGCCGGGCCATTGAGGATCGCCATCTCTAGCGGACACACTTCTTCGATACCATATCTATTACTTTTGTGATTCGATTTGGGTGCACCCCTTGATTTGGGAGTGTTGTTTCGCGGTGTTGGGGTAGTAGCTGCTATGCCCAACATCAGTCCGGATCAGGCAACTACTAGTATCCTAGTTGGTATCGCCTCATGTACCTTGTCATACTGATTATCCTATTCGCGACCACTACGATTTTGGTTTGTACCTTTAGTATATGGATTGCCCTCTGGTGACTTCCGGTTTTGGGGAAACTACGGTCTTGTATATGCTTTTGGGAATAAAAATGTGTTAAGGGTGGAATGGGCCATGACTTAACACTATTTTGATATCTTTATATTACCGATAGACATTATCTACTTATCGTACACTACTACATAGTAGATAGTTTAACGGATCCTTAAAGGATGGTTATTCCAAACATCCTTTGAGGTACTTGTATTTACATTGCTATTTCACTTGAGTTGGATTTATTAATATAAGAATGTTAATCCTGACTCGAGTGTTTTGTATTTTTCTTTACGCTCGGGTCAGACTGAGTGTACTAGTATTCGAGACTCACCTTTGAAGTTGGAGCTTTGCTTGATGATCCAGTCATCTATTCTGCTTTCAGTATTCGATGATTCCAGTGATGTATTCTGATTTGTATCTGATGTATCGTGTTACTCTTCCATTGTATCTGGTTTAACTCTGATGTATCGTATTACTCTTCTGTTGTAAACTCTGATGTATTTTATATATTCATATAGTAGCTTCATGAACTACTATCTCTTTTATTTCCGCTACAATTATTACTCTGTGTTTGGATCTGTGATTATTTTATTTATTGTATATGTTCAGTTTTGCCAAATTTAAATTAACAACGCGGTATTTTGAGCAATTCAACTCCTGCATGAGTGTCTACCTATACACTTATAATGGACGCGAATGGTCCAAAATATCGGGTCGTTACAGTTGGTATTAGAGCTTTGGTAGCTCTAGGCAAAACTTAGCATATAGGGTAAATGTATTTACAGAATCACTCTCATTCGACTTTCAATCTCTTCCTTTGACTCAATTCCTTTGAATTTTGGAACATTCCCCTCGGTTCCGAAATTCATTCGCGTCCTTCACTATTCGTCTTCTTTCAATTCAGGAGCACCCCATAACTCCATTTTGAATGATATCTATAATAGATCGGCGGTCTCGCCAATCTTCGAAAGATTTGTAAAGAGGTGAAACTCCTTTACAATAGGCATTGATTTACCGAAGATCTCTGTATCCTCGGTTTACGATGCTATCTATCTCCTGCTATACCTGAATTTTATTTCTTGAGATCGAATGTCGATTTACCTCGGGATTCTACACCAATCTTATTTTGAAGTCACGGTCGACCCGGTTAAGGTTGCCTGCGATTTATATAAACTTATCCATCTTCCTATTTTGTTATTTTATCATCTTATCTTCGTTTCGGACTTATCTTCGAATCAGAATTCTTTTTGATTTGAGTGCATCAAATTTGGATCTACATCCTTGATTTGAAATCCATTTCTGTATCGTCAAGCGAAGAAGTGTATTTGTAAAATTGTATTTAAATTGTTTTATATAGCGTGTTGTTTGAGTTGTTGATGTTGATTTGGGTTTTAGATCGATTCGTCTGATCAACGCAATCGATAGGATTTCCAAAACACTTGAACAGAGAAAACTGACACAATATTATTTTCAAATTTGGTAAATGAAATAAATTTGTTGATTATATTGTAAAAATATAAGTAAAAGTTTCTGGAATTTAATAAGTTGATTAAATTGTTTGTTGAAATGATAATATTTGATTTTCATTTATTGTTTTGTAAACCATTGACTATTGCATAATATAAATAAATGAATTTATAAACTTGGTTATAAATTTATTGGAATTTGAAATGAATATAATTCAGAAATTTGAGAATTTATTAGTTTCCGGTGATTTCGAACTTTGGTTTTTAAAATTTTAAAGTATATAGTATTGAAAGTATTTTCGAATAGAAATCGTTTTCAAAGAATTTTTAAAATGTTGAAATCAGTGCTCTTCTCTTTGTCGTTGGAAAATAATTTTGGTGAGGGCGGCCGCATCATCGACATTCATTTTCGAGTTTCAAAGTGGAGATACTATTCTGTAGCCTTGCTACGGTTTTGTTTTGAAAAATATTTTAATTTGAGTTCCTTCAGTATAATTTGATTTATATATATAGGTATCTTATTTTAAAATTTAATTTGATTTGATATAAATATATTATATATATCTCTAAATCGTTTAAGGTTAATCGGAAATCTAATTCTTAAATTTTGTTAAAGGATGATTTTAATTATAAATAAAAACCAAAATTTGGAATAAATATTTAAACTTGAATAATTGAATTGGGAAAATTTTGTTTGTATATTGTTCAACTCCATTCTAATACAACTTACCTAAATCATACAGAAGTTGAATATGTAATTGGATAATATATAAGATAAATTGAATTTATAAATAAAATTGGAGTGTTTATAATAAATGTTATACACTTAAATTTTAATTAAAAAATGTTAATAGAGGTAAATAGAATAATGAGATGAATATAATAAATTTTGTTCTGGAAGAATTAACAAATTGAAATTAAATCAACTTATGGAAATACCTTAAATTTAAACCAATTATTGAATATAAATTAATTTAAATTGAAATTTATATGATTTAAATTAATTTATATGGTTTAAATATATGTAATAAGATATGTGAAGTGGAATCATGTTAACAATGAATTTGGAATAAAAGAATTAAATTTGTTGAATAAAATATGAGTACAAGAAATGATTATACAAATTGATGATTTAGAAATTGTTAATTGAAGATGACTAGATAATAAGATAATGAATTTAGAAATAGATAGATTAATTTAACTAAAGTGAACTAAAAGGATTTAACCAAATTGTTAAAAATTAATTAATTTAAATTGAAATTTATATGGTTTGAATTAATTGTTTTACTTGTATTCCAATCTATTTTCTTTCTGGTTGGTTTTATTCTCCTACCTCCTTCCTTTTCGAGGATGAAAAGTTTTGAGTGGGGGAGAATGTAACGACCCATAAATTTAACCGGTTTTAATAACGTTATTAATTGAAATTTTAGGAAATTTTAAACGATAAAATTTTGAAATATAAATTTGATATTTGGAATGCGTTTAGTTAAACATAGCAACTGGTAAATTTTCGTCCGAAAATATGAAAGTTTATTTCGCGCGTAAATTTACTTCAATTTATATCAGTTAAAAATTGATGATAATAAAAGGGTTCCGAAACCTAAAGGTGTCAACATGAGAAAATTTATTTAGAACACTCTGAATCAGACTGCGAAATTCGTTTCGCGAAATTCAGACGTTTCTAGCTCCGTTTGGATTTTTCCGTACGGAATAGCAACGTATATCGGTACCGATTATCAACTTTTGATCGGATGATCGTACCACTGACATCTGTATATCGTTTTGATCGTCTCATCGCGCTGATCTATATGGTATATTCATTTCTGTGTTATGGTGTCCGGAATGCGGCAGAACCCGCATAACGGATAAACGTATCATTCGAGTCATTTTGTTCTATTGTCATTTTCGTTTTACCGTGTTAAATCTGGCTATTAATATTCACACTTTTGTTATTCCACGTCCTTTGCCTTTCTCACCATTTCAATACAATTGATGTTTCGTTTTTGCATGTTCACAGAATAAACGTTGTCATTACATTTATTATATTTGCAATTTTAATTCGGCTGTGATATAAGCTGCTCCCTTTTCTATCCCCTCAATCTCGTGAACTTCTTTTTCGACTCAACCATTTTGACGTTCGACTTCCCCCTTCATGCCCACCGATCCACGTATCACCTAGCTGCTCAACCCGACCACCTCACCTTCGTGACTTCCATGCCCAGATCCTCGACCAGCCGAAACCCATCAACCCGAGCAAACCATTGCCGAGCACCCGAACAGCCTCCGCTCTACCACATCTCCGCCTTCATCCCCTCCTCCTTGTCAAGCCTTCACGTCAGAGATTGCGTCCACCCTCCTCCTCTGTTATCTGATGGGTGAGTATATAATATGTTATATACTAATATGTTTAGCTATGTATATTATGTTGGTTTATATACTTATGTTGTTATTTTATATATGTGGTTATTTCATTTGTGAGTTTATATTGTTTATATATTTAATGTCATAAGGTAAGTATACTAACTTATACAAGTATAACTGTGCCTACGTCTTATGTATTAAGTTTTATATATATATATATCATAATTTGTAAAATTTCGCAGTAAAGTACATATATTTATATATCAGTTCTTATATAATTTGTATATTTGTATAATACATCAAGGTAGCACTTCAGTTTATAAATATATATCTATAAATAAGTTTATA
Source organism: Allium fistulosum (assembly GCA_030737815.1). Lineage (NCBI taxonomy): Eukaryota > Viridiplantae > Streptophyta > Magnoliopsida > Asparagales > Amaryllidaceae > Allium > Allium fistulosum. Next base: position 529,048,420 of record CM060908.1, on the reverse strand, counting down.
ATATAGTACAATGTACATATTTGCTTATGAATACATCGGCACATATCTGTTTCTAGGCTCATTTATATGTTGGTTTTAAAGGATGATATAGATATTCTGTTCATGTAAGTAGATTACCTGTGTGTTCATAAGTATATTAGTGCTTAAAATGAATAAGTCATGTAATATGATATGTGTTTTATAATAAAGGTTGCATCTGGTCCGGGTACATATAAAGTTATATAAGGGATGTCTCTTGTTCTGGGTATTAAGGGTTACGTGTTCTCCTACTTTATTTTTACATATATATTGTTTCGTTTTCTATATATATATATATATATCAACATTGTTTAAAAGTTACTTTGTACTATATATTTATGACAGTGAGTGATGTTGTGGTAACTTTAAATATACATAGAGATTTTGATTTAGATATATATGAATTTTAACTTATAATGTATAGGGTCTGCCTATGTTCTTCGTACAGTATGAGTACACATATATATTTGTTATGAATATAAATTGCACACGTCGGTTGCTTGTGAATTTCGTGTGTAAGCATTTAAAAAAAAATGTTATGTTAGACTTTATATAAAATATGCTATTTACATAAATAGTATAGGTTTGTATAATTAGTTTATTCCATCTATTGACATATCCTACTTCTTATTTATGATACATAGTTATATTAGTTACGTGTATAATATTACACAATTGATTATTTTATTTAAAAGTTATATGTGTAGTTTTATATAGTGGGTTGTATTGAGTTTATACTTAAGTTACTAGTTATTTTGGTAAAGTATAAAGTAGCCTGGGTTGTTGCTTTTGGAAAGAGCGTCAGGAAGAATTTACATAATATATATGATAGTTACATGTTATGATTAAATAAGTTATATGTATATTTTACAAGTGGTCTGCCAGTTACGTACGCTGCTAATATTATTTATTTCTGCATAGTTGTGGAATGAAATTTGAAGTTGCATAAGCTTTTGGGTAGTACGGTGGTATAGGAGTTGTATAACAATATTAAATTATACGCACATGTACATTTTGTATATACCAAAAAGTTTTAAGACATTAGTCATATTAGTTAGGGCCTTGAATGTGGTGATATATAGGGTCTGCATATTTTGTAGAGTCTAAATTGAACATGAATAGTAGTTTTAAAGTAAGTTAAAACATTGTATAATTATAATATGTTCAAGCCATTGTAAAATATGAGATGCTTAAAATATGGGTTGTATAGATGGGCTAGTTTAAATAAAATGATAGTTTATATATATGTAATTATTTACTTCAAATTTCATTATGAAGGTTTGTTTGTTTTATTCTATGTGTTTACTTAAAAACAAATATTTTAAAATACATATACATTTAATTTAATATGTGTTTGGAATATAAAATATGATTTATATATGGTTATATATAGCTAGATACATAGAAATTCACTCATACTGTTTACCATCATCGATACAATTCTGCCTTGATTTCGTTAATTTCTATCAGCTTGTCCGTCGAGTCGTATCCATCTAGCTTTGATTTGAAATTCGTACTCGGATCCATAACTCAATTCATTGTCCATCTCCCTAACCTCGAAAGGTGAGCAATCACTCACGATTAACGTTCTTATATTTATTAAATTTAATTTCAATTGAAACGACAATTGAAATATGCTGCTGTTAGTTATTTATATTGCTATATCTATGCCATCATCTGTATCTGTTCACCTGTGACACCTGACATCATTATCTGTTATTTATATTGCTATATCTATGCCATCATCTGTATCTGTTCACTTGTGACACCTGACATCATTATCTGTTATTTATATTGATATATATATGCCATCATCTGTATCTGTTCACCTATGACATCTGACACCCTTATCTGTTATTTATACTGATGATATATGCCTGTTACCGTTGTTATATTATTATCATATCTGTTATCACTCTGCAAGTTCCCTGTTAGTATAGAATCACTATGGGTTGAAATGATACATACCCGAACGGACTCTAGAATAGGAGAAAATCGTTATGGGTTGAAATGATAAACCCAAGCGATTTTCAAATTAAATTGAATTTGGGATTTTGGGTTGAAACGGTATATACCCGAATATATTTTAAACTGCGGATTGAAATGATAAATATCCGTATCACTTGACCATAGGATAGAAAATTATATACAGACACCGTTGGTCTATATATAAATGTTTTGAAAAACATTTCTACGGTTTTGAAAGAAATATATGGTTTTAATAAATAATGATTTTAAAGATTTATTAAAGTTGATTAAAAAAAAGTTGATTTGAATCGATATGAAATATGTTTAAGTATTTATGTAAAAATTATATTTTAAATATAGAATTTATAATGTTTCAGGTTGAAGGATAAATTTGAATTGATTTGGAATTCTTAATTATTTAAGAATTATACTTAAATAAGTTGATTTGAAATCTATTAAATTTGAAATTTTAAGATATGTTTTATAACTTGAATTAATTAAGAAGTGGCTTAAATGAATATTTCAAATTTATATAAATTTAAATGGGATATTTTGTCTATATAAATTTGTAAATTGAAGTTGTATTTTGATGTATTGAAATAATTAAAGAAATATTTCAAAAAAAACTAAATGTAATGAAATTAAATCGGGACATAAATTGAATTATCAAATTTAGTTTTGAAATGTCGAATATTTAAACTTTGAAATATATTGAAATTAAAATGGTTTATTTATGGTTCAAATAAGCATTTGAAATCAATAATTTGAAAGGGTTTATTGAGAAACTAAATTGAATTGAAATTGATGATTTGAAATTTAATTAAATTTTAATTTTAGAATTCGAGTTTATGTAAATTGATTTATGAATATCTAAACTGTTTAAGAGGAAAGTGTTGGGATTTCAAAGTGTTATGAATTTCAAGTTTTGATTTCCAAAGTGTTATGATTTTTAAAATACTTATGATTTCGAAAGCAATATAACTTTGGAAGGTGATATGATTTTGAAAATGGATTTATTTGAAGGAAAAGTGATATCGTATTTATATGGTTTTGAAATGGCAATGATATGTCGGTTTTGAAATATACCTATTTTGAAAATTTATTAAATGACCATCGGTGTAATAATACGTAGTTATTAAAGAGACCGGGATCGGATATGGACATACTCTCTGTCGGTACCGAAACCACTTTAATAACTAATATACGCGGAGTGTTGATCCAGAATGAAGTGGATGGTTTGGTAAACGCATTGACTGAAGAAAGAGAACGATTTTTGGATGACCCCTGACATGACTAAAACAGGAGCCGCCGGGCCATTGAGGATCGCCATCTCTAGCGGACACACTTCTTCGATACCATATCTATTACTTTTGTGATTCAATTTGGGTGCACCCCTTGATTTGGGAGTGTTGTTTCGCGGTGTTGGGGTAGTAGCTGCTATGCCCAACATCAGTCCGGATCAGGCAACTACTAGTATCCTAGTTGGTATCGCCTCATGTACCTTGTCATACTGATTATCCTATTCGCGACCACTACGATTTTGGTTTGTACCTTTAGTATATGGATTGCCCTCTTGTGACTTCCGGTTTTGGGGAAACTACGGTCTTGTATATGCTTTTGGGAATAAAAATGTGTTAAGGGTGGAATGGGCCATGACTTAACACTATTTTGATATCTTTATATTACTGATAGACATTATCTACTTATCGTACACTACTACATAGTAGATAGTTTAACGGATCCTTAAAGGATGGTTATTCCAAACATCCTTTGAGTTACTTGTATTTAAATTGCTATTTCACTTGAGTTGGATTTATTAATATAAGAATGTTAATCCTGACTCGAGTGTTTTGTATTTTGCTTTACGCTCGGGTCAGACTGAGTGTACCATATTCGAGACTCACCTTTGAAGTTGGAGCTTTGCTTGAAGATCCAGTCATCTATTCTGCTTTCAGTATTCGATGATTCCAGTGATGTATTCTGATTTGTATCTGATGTATCGTGTTACTCTTCCGTTGTATCTGGTTTAACTCTGATGTATCGTATTACTCTTCTGTTGTAAACTCTGATGTATTTTATATATTCATATAGTAGCTTCATGAACTACTATCTCTTTTATTTCCACTGCAATTATTACTCTGTGTCTGGATCTGTGATTATTTTATTTATTGTATATGTTCAGTTTTGCCAAATTTAAATTAACAATGCGGTATTTTGAGCAATTCAACTCCGGCATGAGTGTCTACCTATACACTTATAATGGACGCGAATGGTCCAAAATATCGGGTCGTTACATGACCCAAGCGTAAATAAAACACAAACACTCGAGTCAGGACATACATACTTATATAATGTAAACCTACTCAAGTGAACTGTAATAAAAGTTCAAGTAACTTAAAGAATGCTTGAGATCGTCCATTCTTTAAAGATCCGTTAAACTATCTAATATGTAGTAATATTCGCTATTATAATAATGTCTAATTTTAAAATAAACATACTTTTTAATAGCGTCAACGGGTTACCCATTTAGCCCTTAACACGTAATAGTCCCAGTAGTCTATCAAGTATTAGCATACTCCCAAAATGGGGGCTACCCTCGATACTCCACAGGCTACGGGAGAAATCCAAACTCGTAGTAAAGCTCGATATGGTAGGTGACACGGCACACAAGGCAATGCCAGGGTAGATATACCAATTACGCATCCGGGCTGGTGGAAACGCATAGCAGCCACTACCGCCCACCTCGAACAACACTCCCAAATCAAGGGGTGCACCCAATCAATCACAAAAGTAATAGAATGGTATCGAAGAAGTGTGTCCAATCAGAGGTGCTACCTCATTGGGCCATCGATCGCTCCTGTTTTAGCCACCTTATGCCAACTCACGAGAGTTGCGTCCACGCATATACCTTTAGGATCGTCGCCACCATCCTACTTCATTCTGGAAACTCCACTGCGTACACAGTTGTCAAAGTGGTTTTCGGTATCGACAGAGAGTATGTCCATATCTGATCCCGCTCTCTTTAACAACCAATCGTTATTATAACCCGTGGTTATAAATTTCAAATTAGTTTATATTTCAAATCAAGTACTTTATTTAAACCATTTAAAAATGAAGTCATTATACCTTTAAATCAAATATTACATTCCTAAGAATTTAGCCTTTTTTGAGTTCATTTATTCACTTAAATACTTTAAAACATTAAAATTTCAGCTTTCGCAGCACTTAGAAATTGTTACGGTAAGTTACATTTGAAAACAATTCAATTCAGCAAAGACGGCATTTAAAAACTGCTATAATAGTTCGGTTTTAGTTGAAAAATAGTTCAATTCAGAAAAAACAGCATTTACAAAACTGCTGTAACAGTTCAGTTTTCAAATTAAAAGATTTAATTCAATTCGGCAAAGACAGCATTTAAAAACTGCTGCAGTAGTTCAATTTTATTCAAAAATCACATTTCAGCCAACTGCAGCACTTAATAAGTGCTACAACAGCTCTTTCATTAGTTTCAAGTCTTAGTTTTTAGTTCAGCAACCAGAGCACTTACTAAGTGCTGTAGTAGCCCTTAGTTCGTTTTAGTCTTTAGCTCATTTACATCAACCACAGCACTTACCAAGTGCTGCAGTATCATTTACTTCAGATTTTAAGTTAAATTTAGAAATGATAGCATTTCTGAAGTGCTACTAAAAGAATTTCCAGATTTTAAATAGAATCCCCGCCACAAATAAACTTCAATTTAAATCAATTTAACTTATAAAAATCATATTTTTCCACATCAAAAATGTTCATTTAAATACCTTTAACTTATGGTTTTTTATAAAGAAAAATTTTATAATAAAAATCATATTTTCCAAAGTTTCACTTATTAAATTCAAGCGTACCATTTTCCCATTTTTTTCATTTTTTACAATTTACTTTAACACTTAAATTTAAATTTCCATTTTCACAAATAAAACTTAATTTCCATTTTTATTTAATTATCTTAAACTTCCATTTAAAAAAATCAAATCACAAATTTCCAAATTTAAGTTATGTTTTAAATCACAAATTTCCATTCACTTATTTAACATTTTTAATACATAGAAAAATCATTATCGCTTTATTAAATTATTAAATCAATTTAAATTCAAATTAAATCAAATTATCATATTTTTACATTTTTAAAATACTTCAAAATTTCCAGAAAAATATATAAAATAACCACGGGTCTGTATAATATTTTCTAACCTAAGTCAAGTGATACGGATAATATATCATTTCAATCCGTAATTTACAAAGACAATCCTGGTTTTATCATTTCAAACCCGCAATCCCAAGTAAATAAAATTAAATAAAAAATCGCTCAGGCTTATCATTTCGGCCCACAACGATTTTTCCTTATAATAAAGTCCGTTCGGGTATGTATTATTTCAACCCATAGTGATTCTATTCTATAGGGAACTTGCAGTGTGATTTAACAGAAATAAATAAACAGTAAAATAAAATAAAATCTAATAGATGATGTGACAAGTTAATAACAGGGTTTAACATCATATAATTAACATCACAGGCAGGTATAACATGATATAATATTTATACATATTCACTTGTTGTCACTTCACAATTTATATAAGTATAGATGTCGTGTGTGAATACTCACCTTTTTACGCTGGAGTTTGCAAATAAAAGACACAAATGAAAATCCCAAAAGCACGATAGCACTACTAGATTTGAATGGAGAGAGAGCAAAGATGTTAATCTTGTATTCACAAAATAAACAAAGCAAAATATAAATATAAATACAGTACAAAAGATTAAATTGAAATAAAATGGAAATAGAGTTAGACAAAAGGCATAACCAAGCTTTTAATCAATTTTGCTTGCCTACAACTCAACATTGCTTGACCATAACACTATATAGGTTCGGCCATGATGGTCTACTAGGTGGAAAGGGGTCTAGTTTGGGCTCATAAGGCACGGCTACAAAGAGAATACAAAGGGGTAGGATTTACAAAGCAAGGAAGGTCAAAAGCCAAGGCTAACAAAGTGGGGTTTGGGTGCAACATAGGCTCGGCCTATGGGTCTATGGGCTCGGCCAGGGGCTGCTATAGGTCAGGTCAGAGGGTCAGGAGTCAAGTCAACAGGTGGTGGTGGTTCTAGGGTGGCTGCCTTGGCTACAAAGAAGGTGGTGATGAAGACAAGCTCGGCTATGTAGTGTTTTGGAGTTTTTGACATTGTTTTGTGGAATTGGCTCAAGGGATGGTCACGGCCACTTGCTGGTCGGAGGGGAAGGGGGTCAGGTCGTGGATGATGAGGTTGAGGAATTGGTGTGGTCGGTGGAGGAGATGGTGGAGTGTATGGCCGAGCAAAGCTATGAAGAAGACAAGCAAAACAATGGAAAATTTAATAGAAAATGAAGAGAAAAAGGTAGAAAATGAAGAAGCCATTACCAAATATTTTCAGAAGTGTTTTGGCCAAACTTTTGTGATGAATGAGAAATTTTTCACGTGGAATAGAAAATAAAAACTCACGGCTATAGTGAAGCAATGAACGGCCAAAGCATTGAAAAGGCAAGCAAATGAAAAGTCAAATGTTTTAAAGCTTTAGTCTCTTCAAATTTCCACTTTCTTTTTAATTCAATATAAACAAATAAAAATTAGTAAATAAAAATAAAAGACAAACAAAAATAAAGTGAAAATGATAATAAATAATTAATCTTAGGAAAAATAAAAAGAAAATAAAAGAAAATAAAAGTAAATAAAGAAAATAGCTTATTATATTGAAACTAGGTTAAAAATTGCAAACAAAAATACAATTAACGTTGGAAAATTATAACTATACTTTTGAAAATTATAACTATACTTCTAAAATGTTTTAAAAATAAAATATTGAAATAAAATTTAATTTAAAAATAATTGCAAAAATAATTGCAAAAATATAGGGTTGTTACACTCTCCCTCACTCAAATCTTTTAGTCCTCGAAAAGAACGAAACAAGGAAAATAAGAAAAACAAGATAGAAAAGCAATTAGTACCTGAAACAAACAATTCCGGATTTGAAGCACGAATGCTCTCCTCCGTCTCCCACGTACAATCTCGATCATCGGTACTCCACTGTACTTTGACCAGATTAACAGATTTCCTTCTTAGCTGCTTCGTACCTCTGTCGACAATACGAAGTGGCTTCCTCTCGACAGTCAGATTAGGCTCAATATCCAAACTATCGAGAGCAGAAGGCTGGACAATAAGAGATGGATCATGCAGATAGCGACGAAGATAAGAAACGTGGAATACATTATGCACTCCAGAGAACTTCTTGGGAAAATCCCGACGATAAGCCAAAGAACCAACTCTTTCCACAATGCGGAAAGTACCAACAAACCTAGGAGAAAGCTTCCTTCTACGACCAAATCGAATGACTTTCCTTAAGGGAGAAACCTTAAAGAAAACCAAATCACCAACAGCAAACTCCAAACTCCGCCTACGACGACCAGCATACTTCTTCTGCCTATCCTGAGCAATCCTCATCTTCCTCCTAATCTCCTCAACTCTCTCAGAAGCCTCCAAAATCATCTCAGGACCAAGAACCAAACGATTATCAGATTCAATCTAGCAAGATGGAGATCTACAAGGTCGTCCGTAAAGAGCAGCAAACGGAGACGTCTTAATGCTAGCCTGAATTCAAAGATAGAAATGAGATAGATAAAAGATTAAGATAAGATCAAAACAAAAGATAGAAATTATACCTGATAACTATTGTTATAGGTAAATTCAACAAGATGGAGATGATCTTCCCAAGATCCTCCATAATCAAGCACACAAGCACGAAGAAGATCTTCTAGAATCTGATTCACCCTTTCTGTTTGACCCTCGGTCTGTGGATGGTAAGCAGTGCTCAGATTTAGACGAGTACCCAAAGAATCCTGAAAAGCTTTCCAAAACTAACTAGTAAAGATAGGATCACGATCACAAACAATACTGAGAGGAACACCATGGAGATGAACAATCTCCCTCATGTAAATCTCAAACAAGCTAGAAGCAGAACGGGTAGACTTGGCCGAAATGAAATGAGCTGATTTGGTCAATCTATCCACAATAACCCAGATAATCTCATTACCCCTCCTAGTCCTCGGTAATTCATCAATGAAATCCATAGAAACATGTTCCCACTTACAATTGGGAATCTCAAGAGGCTGCAACAAACCAAGGGTCTTCTGATGATCTGCCTTGACTTGCTGACAAGTCGCACACCTACTAACAAAAATGGAGATATCTCGCCTTATACCCTTCCACTAGTACAACTTCTTCATATCCTGATACATCTTGGTCACACCCGGATGAATAGAAAGTCTGGACTGATGATTCTCCCGAAGTAACTCCTATCTCAATCCATCAACATTCAGGACACAAATTTGATTATTAATCCTCAAAATACCTTTGTCATCTATCTGAGCTCCACTGCCATCAAGACTACTACTACCAACTCTGCTACGAACACTCTCCTTCATCAATCTAATCATCTCATCCTCATCCTGCTTAGCCATGATACGATCTAAAAGAGAAGAAGAAACAACAAGCTGACACAACATAGCCATCTTCTGACTCAAAGCATCTGCCACAACATTAGCTTTCCCAGGAGTATAGTTGATGTCGAGGTCATAAGAAGCAAGGAACTCTAACCACCTAACTTGTCTCTGATTCAAATCCTTTTGAGTGAAAATATACCTCAAAGACTGATGATCTGTGAAAAGCTCAAACTTAGTACCCAAAAGATGATGCCTCCAAAGCTTCAAAGCGAAAACAACAGCAAGCAACTCTAAATCATGAGCAGCATAATTGGCTTCATGGGTCTTCAACTAACGACTAGCATAAGCAATCACCTTACCATCCTGCATCATAACAGCTCCCAAACCTTCACGACAAGCATCAGTGTATACCGTTAATCCCTCATTTCCATTTGGAACGGTAAGAACTGGTGCGGAAGTAAGCTTGTGCTTTAACTCACTGAATGCGGCTTTACACTCATCACTCCAAATAAACTTAGCATTCTTCCGAGTCAAAGTGGCGAGAGGTGCAAGAATCCGAGCAAAATTCGCAATGAATCTCCAGTAATAACCGGCAAGGCCCAGAAAACTACGGATATCAATTGGAGTCTTAGGAGTTTCCTAATCCTGCACAGAATAGGGATAAATAAGGACGACAGGAAAGATATAATAAATTGAATGAAACAAGGAAAGAAAAGGAAAGAAAGACTTACATTGATCACAGCTATCTTGACTGGATTAACTGAAACTCCATTACCAGAAACAATATGCCCGAGGAATCGGACTTCATCCTTCCAGAAATGGCATTTAGAAAATTTAGCCTTCAAATGATGATTTCTAAGAGTTTCAAGAACAGATTTCATATGTGACTCATGCTCTTCCTCGGACTTAGAGAAAATGAGAATATCATCAACAAAGACTAGAATAAATTTATTAAGCACATCACGAAAAACACGATTCTTCAAATCAACAAAGAAAGCAGGAGCATTAGTCAAACCAAAAGGCATGACTAACCATTCAAAGAACCCATTCTCAGTACGGAAAGCAGTCTTGGGAATACTTTCCTCAGCAACTCTGAGCTGGTGAAAACCTGTGGCAAGATCAAGCTGAGAGAAAACAGTGGCACCATAAAGCTAATCAAACATATCATTGATGCGAGGCATTGGATATCTGTTTTTCATAGTGTGCTTGTTCAGCTCCCTATAATCAACACACATCTGTAATACCCCAAGATTTTGAGGAAAATTCTTTTAAATAAATGATTAAAATTCTGGGGGAAAATCAGAATTATTATATAGGTGGGGTTTTCAGTGGTGCAAGGTTGTGTGCATGTGTGCACGTGCACACTAGTTATGGCACTAAGAGAAAATCCAGAATTCCTGAATAATAAAACAAGGAAGGAAAACATTTAGATAAAATGTTTAAATAAAGAAAATATAGACCTAGACATGAGTATTAAAAATTCCTGAGGATGTGTGTATATATATACATATATATCTATATATATGCCTATGTATGACTTGTCTGAAAATTAAGACAGAAGAGAATATTGATTTATAATGAATAAGTGAAATTTTATTTGAATAATAGGTGTAGAAATGCACATAAGTATGCACATGTTTTCTGCAAATAAAAGGTTAAAGTTAAATTAACACCTATAGTTGTATAAATGTATATATATATATATATATCCAGATATTATTTGAGCAGAAAATTAATAAAGGAATCACTAAAACAGTAAGAACCAAAGTGCAAGAAAGCAAATGTACATAGGCAGAAAAATAGAAAGTCACACCATTATCATGTTTGAGGTAAATATAATAAAAATACTTAAAGTTATCACTTTCTGAAAAGAAAGGAAAATAGGCACAATTTAGTCTTGTTTGAAAATATTGGCCGGGACATTAAGGGTTAGGAGGGAAGGAATATGCAATGCCAAATGCATGATTCTGGTCTGGGCTAAAATAGGGATTTTGCATCACCCAAAACCCTAGACAGAACCCTTATTTAAACCAAGAGCCCAATCAGAAAACTGCTCTCTCACTAATTAATTAACCTAAGGAAGAAGAGGAAGATAAGGCTAAAGATTTGAAGGGTTTTCTGGTTTAAGCTTGTGTAAGCATTTAGGTGAGTATCCTCACTCATACACATGGCATTAAGACCTGGGATTAGGCAGCCAAGCTTTTATATGTTATATTTTGCATGTTTTGATTTACAAACTATGTTGGCTGCTGATGGTTTCATGAATGTTAGATGAGATATGATCTGCTATGCTGGATGTATAACTTTGTTGTTCTATTTTCATCTCTGTATATTATACCAAAACCTTAAGGAACATATATCAGAGTATTTGTAACTAGTTTGAATAATGGCTTAAGACAAAGAATGAAAAGATAAAGAAAACTATGAGCTGCATATACATTGGTATGGTGCTGAGGCTTGAAATAATTGGTTAAGGGTGCAATGGAGTCTTTCTCTATAAGTGCTGAGCCCTAAACTAAACAGAAATTTACAAGCCTAAAAACTATGTTTAAACAAGATTAAAAATCTGGCTAAATATAGTTGCTTGCAAAATCAAAATAAACTCAATAGAGCCATGCATTTATTCTCAGTTGCAAACATTCTGGTATATGCTTGAATAGGGTGTTTATATGCTAAATAATGTGAGATGGAATGACTGGGGTGTTATACCTCTAGAAGGTAACCTTTAACTTGCTTGCAATATTATGTCTGCAAGGTAACTAGTATGCTTCATGAGTATAGGTGGTATGTGCACCTAGCTATCATTGATAGAATGAACATAAATACACTTAGTGATATAACTAAGGATTTTGTGCCAAGAAGGCTGCTGGAATGCTTGTCCTATTTGAAGTAGACAAGTTGGCACATGGCTTGTTTAAGTCCTGAGATCTTTGTGCCATAATGTTAATTAGTTCATGGCAATGTGTCCCTTTGATTCCTTATAGCAGATGAGGCCAGGAATTTATAAGAAAAAGAAAAGGCAACCTTAGTAGTTCCAGATAGAAGTTGTTTTGTTGCATATGTTTGCTCTTATGTATTGTACATGATAATACCTGTCAAGTATGCAAAGTATATTTATGCTGTATCCTTAGCTTAATATCATGGATATGATAGAAATGCTCACACCAGATCATAGATCTGACCCTTATTGCTCATGGAACATGGGGGTGTCTCATTTATAATGAGGCAGCCACTAATGCTTTTGCAGGTTATGATGGAGCTAAGTAAGCAAGATTAAAAAGATATGGAATAGAGGATGCTAAGATAATTAGAAATAAAAGCTAGAATGTGTTAATTCATGCATGTATTCCCTGATTAATATGGCTATCTAAATGTATTAAGTAGGAAGAACTTGTAAGAGACATGTGCTATGTTGTTTCTGGTTATTTCTGATTTGGTATGTACTAAGGATATTGATGTTAAACTGATTTGAAAACCTATTTGCTAAAGTTGTTTTGATTTAGGGAAAAACCTGGATTTTATAAGCATAATCATTTTATGATGATTTCAGTTAATCCTGAGTTCTTTCAAAAAGAATATAGATATACAGAAAATAATATTGGGAAAACCCAGAAAAGAATTAAACTGTTATACCTTCAATTTATGATATTGACATAAGTCCAGATGCAAGAAAAAGTGTTTATACCCTGAAGATGTATTTTTAAAAGAGAAGTATGATTAGGAAGAATGATATATCTGATCACAAAATGTCTGATTCATACAAATATATATACATGCTTTTGGAAAGGAAAGGTATCAATGTTTTGTGTATAATCTGGGTTGTAAAAAAAAATGCAAACAAAAGAATGGCCAGAGTAACCATAAGGTTAGGCTATAGGTCAGGCCTAATGTTTCACTTCAGATCAATGAAGCAAGGGAACATTTGAGCTCAGTTTTCTGGAAAATGAACAAAGACACTGACATGTACATGTATATCTGTGTACATGTTGATATTGGGCAAAAATATAGATGTAAATTCTTAAAACAGTTGAAAGAATGGGTTTTAAAAATAGTTATGCAAGAAGAATTGTTTTGTATGTTAGGTTATAGACAAAAATTAAATATATATGTACAATTATAGGTAGGTATCAGATTTCAGCCATACAGGAGAAAATAAAAAGAAAAACAAAAATTGTGTTTGAACCGACCAGCATAGTACTCGAACTAGTGACCTTGCATGAATAAGTTAGGCGCGTTTCCATTACGCCTAGATGTTGCTTGTGTTCACTTAGGATCCACTTTCTTTTAACCTGAGTTTGATAATATTCAGACTTTAAGACTATCATCTATAATATAAGTTTGTTTTCCACTGATTATTGCTTGGTTATTTCTTAATTATAATAACAGTCTAAGGTACATATTCCCAGTGGACACTATAGTCAAAAAATCAGCATACATTAAGTTTTAATTTAAAAGGGAATTTATCACATTTTTGCAAATTTAAAAAGGATTTCTACTTATTATCATGCTCTGACTCAAGTAGAATATAACATAGATATCTTCATATATGTATGTTAAAAATGATTTAGAATTAAAACAATATTTCTATATTGTGAAAGATCCTGGATATATTTTGTTTATTAGAGAAAGAAAAATGACCCTGGGAAATATATTTGTAATAGATTATATATCTATATATCATCTCTAAATAAAAAATCACCAATAAAATTAGTGTGTAAATAGGAGGGTCATTTCATTTGGTATCAGAGCTATGTTTTAATTAACATAGCAAAATGTTTGTATGCTTATGTTTATACTAGGTTGTTTGTATATTTGACTGTTTATAAGTATTCCCTGAATGTATGTATGTGTGTGCATGTGACATACACAATGATTAAATAGGGAAAAGATACAATCAATTTAAAATAAAAGCTAAGTGTTATAAACTAATAAGATGAAATACATATACTTTTAGAAATATGGTAGGAAGAGGGTCTCATCATCAAGGAGGATCTAGCACACAACAAATGCTTGACATGCAGGAATTTGTGAGAGTTTTGAGAGATGGAATTGGGCACAGACCTGAGAACCCACATGAGGAGCTCTCCAAGTTAGTGAAGACTTATACCAACTTGGGAGGCAAGAGCTTTGAAGGAACTGAAAGTGTAATGGAGATTCAAGCATGGCTGAGGACATTAGAGAGGATCTTCACTGATATGCAACTAGATGACCAAAGGAAGAGGCAAGTGGCCTCAAGGCAATTAAAAGGTGCAGCTTTGAGTTGGTGGGAGGTGATCATAGCTGGCCGGAATGAAAATGATATTAATTGGAATCAATTTAAGGAGATGTTAGAGGCAAGGTTTGTTCCAGCCTCAGCAAAAACCACTTTACTTGAGGAGTTTATCAAACTTAGACAGGGGACTATGAATGTCACAGAATACACCCAGAAGTTTGAGGGATTGTCTACCTATGGGGCAATGTTAGTGGCTGATGAAGCATCCAAAAATGATAGATACATCAAGGGATTGAACCCAGGAATTAGTAGGGCTATACTACCTTATGCTGACAGAACTTTTGATCAAGTGATAGATTTGGCTCTGAAGATTGAGCAGCATGACAAGGAAAGAGATAAGTTCAGGAACTTCAAAAACAATAGTAACAAGAAGAACAAAGGGAAGTACCACCCTTATGATAAGAAGAAAGGAGAGGCAGATGGTAAGAAGGCAGTAGATGCAAAGCCCAATGAAGCCAAAAGAAAAATAGTTTGCAACCATTGTGGGAAAGAAGGCCACATTAAGCCAAGATGCCCAGAGCTTAAAGGGGGAGCTTTCAAATGCTATCTATGTGGGAAGGAAGGGCATATGAAAAGAAATTGCCCAGAAAACAAGCAACAAGGGAAAGTGGCAAACCTGGAAGGTAGGGGCAAGGCCATAATTGAGGCTAATGCTGAAAACCATGGTCAAGTGGAAGGTACACTATTTATTTGTACCATACCTTTAGCTGTAATATATGATACCGGGGCAACCCACTCACTCATTTCTCATGAAATAGTTAAAAGGTTGAAAATGAACTGCAAATTGGCTGAAATACCTCTGTTAATACAAAGCCCTTTAGGAAGTTCTAGTGTATTAGATATGATTTGTGTGGATGTGAATTTGAACATAGGGGGAAACACATTTGTTTCCAATTTATATGTTCTAAATTTCCCAAATATAGGAGTTATATTAGGGGCAGATTGGCTAAGACAATTCAAAGCCATAATTGACCTAGATACATCCACCATTTCACTACAAAATTCTAAAGGCCAAAGGGTTACAATTTTATGTGAACCTATCAAAGAAAACAGTCTAAATCATTTAATTGAATTAGAAAATAATCCCAAGGAAATAGCTATTAATGAAATCCCCATAGTTAAAGAATACTTGGATGTATTTGGGGAAGTAAAAGGTGTCTCACACCATAGACCTGTTGAATTCCAGATTAACCTTATGCCTGGGGCTAGCCCAGTTATCAAAAAGCCTACAAGGATGGGGCCAAGTGAATTAAAAGAGCTAAAGAACCAGCTGGAAGAATTAGAAGCCAAGGGGTTTATAAGGCCAAGTAATTCATGCTGGGGTGCTCCTGTAGTATTTGTTAAAAAGCATGATGGTACTTTAAGAATGTGTATAGATTACAGAGAATTAAACAAAGTAACCATCAAAAACAAATACCCATTACCTAGGATAGATGATCTCTTTGATCAACTCAGTGGAGCTAAAGTGTTTTCTAGGCTAGACTTGGCATCTGGGTTTCATCAGATGAAGGTTGAGGAATCAAGTATTAAATATACAGCATTCAACACAAGATATGGTTTGTATGAGTTTCTGGTTATGCCATTTGGGCTAACAAATGCCCCTTCTTACTTTGTAGACCTAATGAATAGGATATTCAGAGATTACTTAGACAAGTTTGTTCTGATTTTTATAGATGATATTCTAATCTACTCTAAAACAATAGAGGAACATGAGAACCACTTACATTTGGTCTTATCTAGATTAAGAGAAAAAGATTTGAAAGCAAAGTTCTCGAAGTGTGTGTTCTGGCAAGAGGAAGTACACTTTCTTGGACATGTTGTCTCTGCTAGAGGAATTTCTGTAAACCCCAATAAGATAGTAGCAATCCAAGCATGGAAGAAGCCTAACAATGTTAGTGAAGTTAGGTCATTCATGGGGATGGCAGGATACTATAGGAGGTTCATACAAGGATTTTCTAAAATAGCAATGCCACTCACTAACCTGACTAGGAAGAACCAAAAGTTTATATGGACTGATAAGTGTGAACAAGCTTTCACCCAGATCAAGGAGGCTTTGGTAAAATCACCAGTGTTGAGAGTACCAGAAGGCAATGAGGGATTGGTTGTATATACAGATTCATGTGGGTCAGGGCTAGGGGCTGTGTTGATGCAGCAAGATCAGGTCATAGCCTATGCATCTAGACAACTAAAACCCCATGAAACTAGATATGCAACTCATGATCTTGAGTTGGCAGCAGTAGTATATGCCTTAAAGCTCAGGAGGCATTATTTATTGGGTGCAAAGTTCATTTTATACACTGATCACAAGGCCTTAAAGTATCTCTTTTCACAAAAAGATTTAAATATGAGACAACACAGATGGGTTGAATTTCTTGCTGCTTATGACTTAGATACACTTTATACACCAGGCAAGGCTAATAAAGTGGCAGATGCATTGAGTAGGCAGCATGCAAAAATGGCCATGTTAATGATGGAGGAGTTTAGAGATTTGACCATGCTCACTGA
The DNA here is from genome assembly GCA_030737815.1 of Allium fistulosum. NCBI lineage: Eukaryota > Viridiplantae > Streptophyta > Magnoliopsida > Asparagales > Amaryllidaceae > Allium > Allium fistulosum. Next base: position 529,031,153 of record CM060908.1, on the reverse strand, counting down.
TTTGGAAATAGATGAGAACAGTGGGATAAGTATGGAGATAATTGAGGAAGAAAAGAGTAAAGGAAGGTTAAGTTTAATTACTTTACAATCAAATCTGGCCTTGAAGGTGGCAAAAATGCAAGAAGAAGATCAAGACTTAGCAGAAAAGAGGTCTCTCCTATTAAAGAAGGAAGAAGTGAAGGATTATCACATAGATGTAAAAGGATACTTAAGGTACAAGGGAAGGATATGTGTCCCAAACATCATAGAATTGAAAGAAGAAATCCTTAATGAGTACCATAGGAGCAAATATTCCATACATCCAGGCAGCACCAAAATGTACCAAAACTTAAAAAGGGATTATTGGTGGAAGGGAATGAAGTCTGATGTAGCCAGATATGTTGCTAAGTGCATGGTTTGTCAACAAATAAAAGCTGAGACCCAAAGACCTTCAGGGTTATTGCAGCCACTTAGCATACCACAGTGGAAGTGGGAAGACATATATATGGATTTCATAGATGGTCTTCCTAGATCCAAGAGGGGAAATACAAGTATTTGGGTGATTGTAGATAGGCTGACTAAAGTAGCCCACTTCATACCAGTGAAAGCAGACAGAAATGCACCTAGGTTAGCCCAAACTTTTATGAGAGAAGTGGTAAAACTGCATGGTGTTCCTAAAACTATAGTGAGTGATAGGGATACAATCTTCACTTCAAGATTCTGGAAGAGCTTCCAAGAAGCTATGGGGAGTGAATTGTGCCTAAGCACTGCTTATCACCCCCAATCAGATGGGCAAACAGAAGTGGTAAACAAGATTTTAGAGGATTTGCTTAGAGCATGTGTGTTAGACTTTGGAGGAAATTGGGAGGACCACCTCCATTTGGCTGAGTTCACATACAATAATAGCCATCAAAGTACAATTGGAATGGCACCCTTTGAAGCCCTATATGGGAAACCATGTCTATCACCTATGTGTTGGGCTGAGGCAGGAGAGAAAGCTATCCTAGGGCCAGAATATGTCAAAGACATCACAGAGAAAATAGGACTGGTGAGAAAGAGGATGGCAGTAGCTCAAGATAGGCAAAAGAAGTATGCTGATGCAAAGAGGAAGTCAGTGGAATTCAAAGTAGGTGATTATGTCTTCATTAAGGTTTCACCAATGAAGAAAGTCTTGAGATTTGGCAAGCAGGGGAAACTCAGACCCAGATATGTTGGACCATACAAGATTTTGGAGAGGATAGGCTCACTAGCCTATAAGCTGGAGCTTCCAGAGAAGATGAGTGCAATGCACAATGTGTTTCATGTGTCACAACTAAGAAGATGGGTACATGACAAGGAGGAAATCTTAGAAAAGCCTACTGAAGTTCAGATTAATCCAGATCTAATCTATGAGAAAGAGCCAGTGGGAATTGTGGCAAGGGAAGAAAAGAAATTAAGAAACAAGACATTGAAGCTTGTAAAGATCCAATGGAGTATAGATCCTAGTGATTGTACTTGGGAGCTAGAGGATAAAATCAGGATGGATTACCCTAGGCTCTTTGCAAATTTAAAAGGTAAATTCTTAGATTACTAAGAAAGTTTGATATGTATGATAGACAGTGACTATTTGAATTGCTCATGCATATTTGAATAATTTTCCTAAGAAAGTAGGAGTACTGAAAGAATATGTTGTAAATTGTGAGGGCACAATTCCTAAAAGAAGGGGTGATTGTAATACCCCAAGATTTTGAGGAAAATTCTTTTAAATAAATGATTAAAATTCTGGGGGAAAATCAGAATTATTATATAGGTGGGGTTTTCAGTGGTGCAAGGTTGTGTGCATGTGTGCACGTGCACACTAGTTATGGCACTAAGAGAAAATCCAGAATTCCTGAATAATAAAACAAGGAAGGAAAACATTTAGATAAAATGTTTAAATAAAGAAAATATAGACCTAGACATGAGTATTAAAAATTCCTGAGGATGTGTGTATATATATACATATATATCTATATATATGCCTATGTATGACTTGTCTGAAAATTAAGACAGAAGAGAATATTGATTTATAATGAATAAGTGAAATTTTATTTGAATAATAGGTGTAGAAATGCACATAAGTATGCACATGTTTTCTGCAAATAAAAGGTTAAAGTTAAATTAACACCTATAGTTGTATAAATGTATATATATATATATATCCAGATATTATTTGAGCAGAAAATTAATAAAGGAATCACTAAAACAGTAAGAACCAAAGTGCAAGAAAGCAAATGTACATAGGCAGAAAAATAGAAAGTCACACCATTATCATGTTTGAGGTAAATATAATAAAAATACTTAAAGTTATCACTTTCTGAAAAGAAAGGAAAATAGGCACAATTTAGTCTTGTTTGAAAATATTGGCCGGGACATTAAGGGTTAGGAGGGAAGGAATATGCAATGCCAAATGCATGATTCTGGTCTGGGCTAAAATAGGGATTTTGCATCACCCAAAACCCTAGACAGAACCCTTATTTAAACCAAGAGCCCAATCAGAAAACTGCTCTCTCACTAATTAATTAACCTAAGGAAGAAGAGGAAGATAAGGCTAAAGATTTGAAGGGTTTTTTGGTTTAAGCTTGTGTAAGCATTTAGGTGAGTATCCTCACTCATACACATGGCATTAAGACCTGGGATTAGGCAGCCAAGCTTTTATATGTTATATTTTGCATGTTTTGATTTACAAACTATGTTGGCTGCTGATGGTTTCATGAATGTTAGATGAGATATGATCTGCTATGCTGGATGTATAACTTTGTTGTTCTATTTTCATCTCTGTATATTATACCAAAACCTTAAGGAACATATATCAGAGTATTTGTAACTAGTTTGAATAATGGCTTAAGACAAAGAATGAAAAGATAAAGAAAACTATGAGCTGCATATACATTGGTATGGTGCTGAGGCTTGAAATAATTGGTTAAGGGTGCAATGGAGTCTTTCTCTATAAGTGCTGAGCCCTAAACTAAACAGAAATTTACAAGCCTAAAAACTATGTTTAAACAAGATTAAAAATCTGGCTAAATATAGTTGCTTGCAAAATCAAAATAAACTCAATAGAGCCATGCATTTATTCTCAGTTGCAAACATTCTGGTATATGCTTGAATAGGGTGTTTATATGCTAAATAATGTGAGATGGAATGACTGGGGTGTTATACCTCTAGAAGGTAACCTTTAACTTGCTTGCAATATTATGTCTGCAAGGTAACTAGTATGCTTCATGAGTATAGGTGGTATGTGCACCTAGCTATCATTGATAGAATGAACATAAATACACTTAGTGATATAACTAAGGATTTTGTGCCAAGAAGGCTGCTGGAATGCTTGTCCTATTTGAAGTAGACAAGTTGGCACATGGCTTGTTTAAGTCCTGAGATCTTTGTGCCATAATGTTAATTAGTTCATGGCAATGTGTCCCTTTGATTCCTTATAGCAGATGAGGCCAGGAATTTATAAGAAAAAGAAAAGGCAACCTTAGTAGTTCCAGATAGAAGTTGTTTTGTTGCATATGTTTGCTCTTATGTATTGTACATGATAATACCTGTCAAGTATGCAAAGTATATTTATGCTGTATCCTTAGCTTAATATCATGGATATGATAGAAATGCTCACACCAGATCATAGATCTGACCCTTATTGCTCATGGCACATGGGGGTGTCTCATTTATAATGAGGCAGCCACTAATGCTTTTGCAGGTTATGATGGAGCTAAGTAAGCAAGATTAAAAAGATATGGAATAGAGGATGCTAAGATAATTAGAAATAAAAGCTAGAATGTGTTAATTCATGCATGTATTCCCTGATTAATATGGCTATCTAAATGTATTAAGTAGGAAGAACTTGTAAGAGACATGTGCTATGTTGTTTCTGGTTATTTCTGATTTGGTATGTACTAAGGATATTGATGTTAAACTGATTTGAAAACCTATTTGCTAAAGTTGTTTTGATTTAGGGAAAAACCTGGATTTTATAAGCATAATCATTTTATGATGATTTCAGTTAATCCTGAGTTCTTTCAAAAAGAATATAGATATACAGAAAATAATATTGGGAAAACCCAGAAAAGAATTAAACTGCTATACCTTCAATTTATGATATTGACATAAGTCCAGATGCAAGAAAAAGTGTTTATACCCTGAAGATGTATTTTTAAAAGAGAAGTATGATTAGGAAGAATGATATATCTGATCACAAAATGTCTGATTCATACAAATATATATACATGCTTTTGGAAAGGAAAGGTATCAATGTTTTGTGTATAATCTGGGTTGTAAAAAAAATGCAAACAAAAGAATGGCCAGAGTAACCATAAGGTTAGGCTATAGGTCAGGCCTAATGTTTCACTTCAGATCAATGAAGCAAGGGAACATTTGAGCTCAGTTTTCTGGAAAATGAACAAAGACACTGACATGTACATGTATATCTGTGTACATGTTGATATTGGGCAAAAATATAGATGTAAATTCTTAAAACAATTGAAAGAATGGGTTTTAAAAATAGTTATGCAAGAAGAATTGTTTTGTATGTTAGGTTATAGACAAAAATTAAATATATATGTACAATTATAGGTAGGTATCAGATTTCAGCCATACAGGAGAAAATAAAAAGAAAAACAAAAATTGTGTTTGAACCGACCAGCATAGTACTCGAACTAGTGACCTTGCATGAATAAGTTAGGCGCGTTTCCATTACGCCTAGATGTTGCTTGTGTTCACTTAGGATCCACTTTCTTTTAACCTGAGTTTGATAATATTCAGACTTTAAGACTATCATCTATAATATAAGTTTGTTTTCCACTGATTATTGCTTGGTTATTTCTTAATTATAATAACAGTCTAAGGTACATATTCCCAGTGGACACTATAGTCAAAAAATCAGCATACATTAAGTTTTAATTTAAAAGGGAATTTATCACATTTTTGCAAATTTAAAAAGGATTTCTACTTATTATCATGCTCTGACTCAAGTAGAATATAACATAGATATCTTCATATATGTATGTTAAAAATGATTTAGAATTAAAACAATATTTCTATATTGTGAAAGATCCTGGATATATTTTGTTTATTAGAGAAAGAAAAATGACCCTGGGAAATATATTTGTAATAGATGATATATCTATATATCATCTCTAAAAAAAAAATCACCAATAAAATTAGTGTGTAAATAGGAGGGTCATTTCAACATCCGAAGAGAACCATCGGACTTGGTGACAAAAACCACCGCCGCTCCCCATTCAGAATAGCTAGGTCTAATCAGGCCCTTGGAGGACAAGTCCTCAATTTACTACCTTAACTCAACCTTCTTGCGGGGTGCCATTCTTCTAGGAGGAAGAACTACAGGTCGAGCTCCAGGAATAAGAAAAATACGGAAATCAATTTCCCACTTAGGAGGTAAAGCAGTGACTTTTCCAAATACATCGGGATAGAGTTTGACCACACGAGTCGACTAAAGATCAATAGGAGAAGAATCCAGAGAATAAATAAAATTGCCAGCAAAATCATGAGGCATACGACACTGAATAATCAAAGGGATCACCCATATCTCCCACAAGAGATACAATTCGGGATTTGCAAGAGATACGGGCATCATGCCAATTAAGCCAATCGTCTCCAAGCAATAAATCAAAAGCATCGAAACCAAGAACATAGAAATCTCCGGAAAATCGATAACCAGAATGAAAGAGTTTCACATGCTTATAAATCTTATTAAGATTTGCGAGACCACCAATAGGATTTGAAACACATAAAGGAACAGAAGCATACTCAGGAGAACGTAGATGCTCGAACTTATCACACAAATCAACAGAAATAAAACTATGCGAAGCTCCAGTATCAAATAAAACTCGAACAGGATGATGAAATAAAGAAAAGGTGCCCTGAAGAGTACCTTGATCATCACTAGGAGTAGGTGCAGCAGGAGAAGAAGCAGAGGTAACAGCAAAAATACCAGATGGCTTGCCCTTCTGATACAAAGGACAATCATTCTTAAAATGACCAGGCTGAAGGCAGACATGACAGAGATTATTCCTAGTACTCTGAGGTGGAGGAACAGCAGCACCAACTGAAGTAGGGCAACTATTAGCATAGTGTCCCTTCTGATCACACTTGAAGCGGGTAATGGTAGATAAGTCGATAGGGTGCCTCTGAGAAGGAGAAGATGATGAAGATCCCAAACCCGGATGCTTGAGCCAATTCTTCTTCTACTGGTGGAAATTGGGCTTTCTCTTCTTAGAGTTAGCAGAGGAAGACTGAGATGTAGGAGCACTAGCAATAGCAGGACCCTTGGAAGTAGGGTTCTCATAACGAATAGCCATATCCATAAGCTCGGTGAAAGTGCCATGAACATGAGAAATGATAGGACAAAGGTAAAGAGAAGACAAAGATAAGATAAGACAAGATAGAATCACTTGGATGAATATCCTAATTAAAGAAATTTCTAATAAGGTAGATACGAAAAGAAGGAAGTTTAGAAAAAATTTACTTTTAAAACAAGAAGAATTTTATATCAAAATAATCTTTGAAAAATCCTTTGAAAAATCCTTTTAAAATCATTTTATACTTTGAAAATATGTTCAATCACAAAGAAATGATTCTGAGGTTGACTTCACTCATTCTAGGGTATTTCTACCTTATCTCTAATGATTTTTTGCTCCATGGGCTAAGGTTTGCCTAAAAACCTGGCTCTGATACCAAATGTAATGACCCACTATTTTGGACTATTCAAATCGACAATAATCCACACATGTCGGACTTGAATAATGCAAAATAACAGATTGTAATAAAATTTGGAGCAAATAAAATCAATCACAGAATCATAGACGTAGAATATCATAATAACTCGCAGCAGAAAATAAAATAAATAGTGGTTCATGAAGCCACTACAATACAGAGTCTCAAAAACATATACAAATTACATAATCTGAAAACAAATACAGTTCTGAAACAAGTACAGTAGAAATCCCAAATACATATGTCTCTAATACAAAAGGTGAAGTAGAACAACTGAAACTGAAATAGATAAATAACTAGATAAGTAGAATCTCCAGCGATTCCTAGCTCCAGAAAGTGAAGTCCAAAGCTGTGAATACTCAGGCTGACCCAAGCGTAAATAAAACACAAACACTCGAGTCAGGACATACATACTTATATAATGTAAACCAACTCAAGTGAACTGTAATAAAAGTACAAGTAACTTAAAGAATGCTTGAGATCGTCCATTCTTTAAGGATCCGTTAAACTATCTACTATGTAGTAATATTCGCTATTATAATAACGTCTAATTATAAAATAAACATACTTTTTAATAGCGTCAAGGGGTTACCCATTTAGCCCTTAACACGTAATAGTCCCAGTAGTCTATCCAGTATTAGCATACTCCCGAAACGGGGGCTACCCTCGATACTCCACAGGCTACGGGAGAAATTCAAACTCATAGTAAAGCTCGATATGGTAGGTGATACGGCACACAAGGCAATGCCAGGGTAGATATACCAATTACGCATCCGGGCTGGTGGAAACGCATAGCAGCCACTACCGCCCACCTCGAACAACACTCCCAAATCAAGGGGTGCACCCAATCAATCACAAAAGTAATAGAATGGTATCGAAGAAGTCTGTCCGATCACAGGTGCTACCTCATTGGCCCGTCGATCGCTCCTGTTTTAGCCACCTTATGCCAACTCACGAGAGTTGGGTCCACGCATATACCTTTAGGATCATCGCCACCATCCTACTTCATTCCGGAAACTCCACCGCGTACACAGTTGTCAAAGTGGTTTTCGGTATCGACAGAGAGTATGCCCATATCCGATCCCGGTCTCTTTAACAACCAATCGTTATTATAACCCGTGGTTATAAATGTTGATTCATGAGTTTTGATTCATGACCCAAGCTTCAATATCATACGACGAGAATACTATATGAAAGCGACAAAAAGGAGAATAACGTATATTGAACACTACAAAGGAGATAGGACTACAATCCAGATATTAGTATGAGTATTTTATTTTATTGAGTCCTAGAAATTTGTTAAAATCATTCCTCAAGTAGTTACACATACACACAAATTGATTTATACAAAAATAAGTGTCACTGTGCAATTAACAGCAGGTCGGCCGACCGACCAGAATCTTCGGCCGACCGACTTTATGTCCAGTGCAAAGATATACACTGTTTTATTCATGTATGTAAACTCAGCTGACCAGCCCAGGTTTCTCGGTCAACCGACCAGAACATAACGGCTAGTTTTCTAAAGAGGTGCAATTGTTCATGAAGAGGAATGTCCTTTAATCCAACAGATATTGACACAACTCTTGATTGAAACTCTTCATGAAAGATTGTAACTATTCTACAACTATATAAGCATTTTCAATTCACTTCTACAATCACCGATTCTTGTTTTAATTCTGAAATCTATTCTCTATTTATTTCTACAAATAAAAGTATTCATTCTTATTCAATATCACTAGAATCCTTGAATTAATTCATATACTTCGATTCTACGTGATTATCTTCCTTCTAAATCTTCACACACATATATACTCTTGAGGATTTGATTGTAGGAAAGTTGTACTATAAAAAGACAATCAGTGTTAATCAGAACACATTCGTCAACAAACTATTTGTATTGTAACGACCCCGAATTTTTAAATATATAAATTTCTAATTAAATGAATTTTTGAATAAAAATAGTAAAATAAATGGTTTTAAAAAAATAAATAATTGAGTTTATAAAATAATATAAGAAAATGAATATGAAGTAAAATAATAATAATAATTAATATTTAAACTAAAAATAGAAAGTAAACAAATAAAAATATCTTTGTACAATAAACAAAAGAAATAGGAATAAAACAAAATAATGAATTAAAGAAAGTATAACCAGATTTATCATTTTCAAAACTCAAACTGGAAATAAGAATCTGGAAGTGGATTAAGTTTGGGAATCAAAACTATAAAACAAAGGTTATCCAGGCAAATAAATATCTCATGTAGACAAAGAAGTAACATATGTACCTCTTAACATCATCTCAGCCGAGCTAAAGAAAAATACATCACTTTGTACAATGCTAATAAATGCATGTAGCATTAGTACACTACACAAAAGCAATTCAGCCTCCAAGCAGAGAAAAATCTCTGGTAGTTGTACAAACCAAATAATATCAACTTGTACAAATAACATTATCACCTGTAAACCCATTTTCTTTTATCAACTTCCTTCCTTCAGCTCGTTCCTTCAAGTTGAGCAGATTTAAAGTAATACCCTTTCATATTTAAATAAAAATCTTCAATCTCAACGATACTACAATCAACACAAACCAAGAGAAAAAAAGATTATCAGCTAGCAATTTCAAATAGCAGACTGTTCAAATAAAGAAAAGGATAGTCTGGAAACAATCAATAGCAATATCATCAACAACAGACTGGAAAAACAAGAAACTTGTCCTCTGTTCTTTCGAGTGATGACAGGTGAGCAAATTTTCCACCTTTAATACTTTGTTGCTTGTGAGTAAACAATTTAAATTCAACTGAGTATATATTTATCTTGTCGCTTATAAAGTCTGAGGTTGAAGTTGCCTTGTATGTATCTACATACATGAATTTCCTTTGTGCATAAATATAGGTAGGGATGTATGCCTGTATATGTTGAAACGTTCCTGTTTTCTTGCTTCAGAGCATAAGGCTCAATCAAAATACCCAAAGATCAAATCTCTCGATCTCTGTTAGGCTGGAAGTTTTAAATATAAAATGTTGGTATGGTCATAAAATCAAAGAAACAATTTATCTCCAGCAACCAAGATCAAAATATGCCTGAAAACTTTAAAATCCTGGTAATCATACATATCAATGATAAAAATCGAATATAATAAATCGATGATTCAAGCATATGACAAGAATAATCGTACGAAAACATGATTTTTAAAGCTTAAATCCTAATTTTTAAGTGTGTGGTTCGAAAGCAGTTTTGGGTTGATCGAAAAATGGGTTTCGATCAAGTCCAGGGGATTGGAGGCTCAATCGAGTTCGGGTCTTCACGTGGTGGTTGAGGAGCCTACGGCTGGGTCGCGAAAAATAGTCGGAGCCGCTCATGTTCGTCGTGGAGTTGGCGGCGAGTGTTTATGAGAATAGACGATGGCTTGGCCAGGGTTGCAGACCTTCAGGTGGTCGGAGCTTCGTAGTCGAAGCGATGACAGGTTTGGGTGTTGAGGTGGCTTCAGTTTCCAATTTTTGTTGGTGAAGTCGATTTTGATTCGAGGCGGATGGTGATGTTTTTGGGATCGGAGATTGGTGTGTTGGTGGTAGTCGACTTGCTCGACGTGTCAGTGTTGACCGGAGGTAGGCGCCAGAGCGGTGCACGTGCACGTGTTCTCGTTCATGTGTCAGGTGATGGTTGAGTTCCTGAGTAACTCGGAGGAATACTCGAGCGAGAGGGCTTTTGACTCGAAGCAGGACTTGAGTTTGCGCGTGTATATAGAACTGTCGTTTTAAACTTTAACATGGGTTAAGGAAATTCGATTAAGAATGGGACTCGGGGAATTTGCTGTTTTACTCGAGTTTATCTTTGGGACGTGAGTGTTTAGTTTTCCAGATCTTTACTTAAACAAAATATAAGTTTTAAAAGTAAGGGTATGGGAAGGGGATGGTTTACTCGGGGCAAGGCTCGAATAGTTATCGGGTTGTACCCAAAGTAAATGTTGAAAAAGGATTTTTTAAATTTAAATAACAGCAAGTCTTTATATAATGAGTGTTGTTAATAACTGATTTAAGAATTGTATGATTTTGTTACTTAAACTTATTAAGATGAATTCTTAAGTTAATTTAAACTTAATTTAGAAGTGTAATTAAGTGTTGAGTAAAAAGACAAAATGTTTAAAGTTATATGTTAATGATAGTTAAGAAATTAATTGCTCATTGTAATTAATTAAGGATTAGCTATTTATTAAAGGTTAATAAATTTATGAAAGGGATTAAGAAATAATTATTAATTATTAATTAACCAGGATCAGTAATTAATTCATAAGTAATTAATCTAATTTGAATTAATCGGACAATTTAATTGATCTTACTTATGGATGTTTAGATTCTATTGAATGTCAAATTGTTTGATATCCCTGATTTGTGATGCTTTGTGATACATCCTGATTTATGTTGTGATCTGTAGTTTACTCATCTGTATATTATCTGTGATCTGTGAATGAACGATAAGCGTTATAGTTATATCACTTATCAACTATATCCTGTATTTTGATCTGTGATGATTCATTGTGTTGCACTATTGTGTGAAACCCCTGGACCACACTCTTACACACACAAATATGGATTTCACGTGGAAATCGAAGTCACAGATAATTTAAATTTGATGTTTTTGAAATTGAAATTTTAATTTCAATTGATTTTGAAATTGGAAATTGAGGTTAAAAGTGAAAAGCTTTTGAAATGGAATTTCAAGATAAAAGTTATTTTGAACAACTTAATCGAGTTTTGAAAATTTAAATAATTTGATTTAAATTTGAATTCAAGTTTGGAATTGAATCCTATGAATTGAAACTAGGGATTGAAAATGTTATAAATGTGTTTATCTAAATTTAAACCATTTAAAAAATGTAATTTTGAGAATTTGGATTTAACCCAAGAACTTTAACTCGTATGAATGAATCAGATTTTCTGAAATGAAACTGTTGTTTTAAAAGAATAAAAGCTTTCAGATAAGAAATGAAATTCCAGTTTAATTAAGGGAATTTCAAGATTGAATTGAAAAATGGTTTTTCCAAGTTATAAATGAATTGTTTTTGAAAACTATGATTTGAATCTGTTATCTTTAACAGATTTAAAATAATGATTGGTTTAAATCATTTGAAATGGGATTGTTTTGAAAGCTATAAGTTAAATCTTGATTTAAAGATTTAACGAGTTAATCAAATTGAAATGGGAATTAATTTGGAAAATCTGTGAATGAATCTTTTGTTTAAAAGATTAAAGTGTGGAAACTGTTTAAACCGTAAAGATTGATTTTTTTTGTTTAAACGATTTGAAAATGGTAATTTGTTAAACCATTTGAAAATAAAGTTGGGTTTAAGTTGTGACTTAATTGAAATCCCATATCCATATGTTTTTAAATATTACGCTCACTATTCGGTTTAGCCGGGAGAGGACCTTTGGGTCGTATAACCCATTCCAAATATGTGATACGTCGATATGGATGGCATTTGAAGACCGGTGTTGAAGACCGGATATTTTTGAAAACGGAAGGATTACCGTCGAGTTACTCTGCATCGGCTGATCCCCGATATAGAGGTTTTATCATCCTTAGTGACGGGAAGTCCGGACGTGATTGGAAATTATCCGGAATTGCAAGGGCTTCGTGAGAAGTGCCTTCGGTTCTGTTCGATCCCGGAACAGACTTGTATGGATTGTATGTCTGACATTACAAATTGAGATATAAAGCTGATTTCTTTCAAATACATTTCTGTTGGTGGCGGAGAATTTATTCTCTTAGCTTAACACCCTTCTCTGAGACGTACGAGCTCAGAGGTTATGTAGTTGAAATTTATCAGCGATATATCCCAATTTGGTAATGTGGCATGCTGAGTGTTGCTGTGTAACGATCAATGTTTGATCATTTGTGATATGATCATTTGTTTGATCATTTATCTTTGTGATCATAGGTTGATCATCTGTTGACCCAAAGCATGGCTTTTTGAAAAAGCGTAGCTTTGTGGACGAGACTTCATCAGGGCCTCACAACCCGGAAATGGTCGAAACAGGAATGTTGCGGCAAGGTTATGAGGGTCGCGCCCTTTAGGGTATGTCATTTCCTTCTGGAAAGGGGTGGTATCATGGTATGGAGCCCAGATACTTACTCATGTGGATACACTTTATTATGTGTGATGTTGGTTTAGAGGCGCCTCGGATAAAGGTCCCAAAGGACCGGGAGGTGGCATATTCGTGAGTTACCTGTTACAGGGGTAACCCGGCCTTGTTTGGCATAGAGCAGTTTGTCTCTCGGGACGTCCCGCCAGAGGCGATCCCATGCGGCGGAAGGAAGTTCCTTAGCCTGACCATTTGTTGGAAATCCAAAGAAACAATACGCGACGTGTACGGTTTTAGTTGTATAACCTGCTATGGAATGTGGCGGTAACCTGCTATTGAACATAGTAGCTATAGTAGGCATACGATACTGGTCGTATGTTGGCTAAGATTAATATTATACTTTCGAAATGTTTTTCTACACTATGCACTAATGATAATATCCAATGATTTTGCGTAGTAAGCATCTTTGACTATCATAAGAAGAAATCTCCTCCAATTCTGCGTTTGCATTGTGTGTGTGGCGGGAGGTCTTATGGTAGTTTCATTTTCGAAAAGCATTGCGGATTTCAATGTTTAAAATCCTTTTGTGTTTGTTTAAAGATAAACTGTTTTTGTTGCTCACACCAGTCCCATGACTGATCCGGAGTTTATTGTTCCTTTCCTAAACCCTGGGTGCTCATAATTTTCCACACGAGCAGTCTAGAGTTGGGTTTCTTTTCAGATATTCAGGTTTAGTAGATTATCTGTAGCTAGTTCATTCATCGGAGTTGCTTATCTTGGAGTTGTGGATTCATTCTTGTCTGAAGATCATTTTGGAGTTATCACTTCTATTGATATTGTTCCGCTGCTGTTGTTATCTTTTCTTTTCTGCTGCTATTTCTTGTATCATATCTCTGATGTATATTGATATTCATTGTATCACTCTGTTGTATCAGATATTATATATCAATGTATTATTCTTTTCTTCCGCTGTGTTATTTACTTAATTGTGTTATAGCTCCGGCGAATCGGATTTGAACGGTCGAATCTGCGGCATTCTAGTACAATGTGAAGTACGGATGTTGATTTTCGAGCGGGCAAAACCCGATACGTTACATGTATTAAGTTGAAGTCCTCTTCGGCTGTTGAGGCGGAAAAATTCCTGTTCGGCTGCTCAGGTGTCGTATACATATTCCTCCGGGTTAAGTGAGGGGTTTAGTTTAAATCCAGAGGGTATTCTGGGACTGGATGTAGAAGGGGAAGTTCGAACCAGTATAAAAATTCCTGGTGTGCTTACTTTAATTTTTATTTTACTGCTATTATCAATTTCCGCATTTATATACCATATTACACGATCCTTAGTACTGCACGTACACTTTCATTTGTTATCAGAGCAAGGAAATCCTATAACCATCACAAAGTTATTTGATATTTATTTCTAGTAATATGGAAACAACACATACTAACGATTTTGACACTAACACTAATACTAGTTTCACAGAGGGTCAATCAACTTCACGACCTCCACTTTTTAATGGTATAAATTACAATTATTGATTAACTAGAATGAGAATCTATATGCTATCTAGTGGATTTGATATCTGGAATGTTATACAAAGTGAGTACACAGCTCCTACTGGAGAATACTCAACTTGGAGTAACACACAAAAACTAGATGCTACATCAAATGCAAAGGCTATGAATATTTTATTTTGTGCATTAGATAGAAATGAATTCAATAGAGTTAGCATGTGCACTTCTGGTTATGAAATTTGGAGAACACTTAAGATAACACATGAAGGAACGAGCAAAGTTAAATTAAGCAAAATCTCTATGTTGAAAAATCAATTTCAAAATTTCAAAATGAGGCCAAATGAATCTATAAATGACATGTACTCTAGATTCCAGGATATTTATCATGCTTTACTATCACTAGAACAAAAGTTTACTGATTTTGATGTTGTTACAAAAATCTTAAATTCTTTAACGGACGAATGGGAAAGAAATGTCCTAGCCATTGAAGAAGCAAGTGATTTGTCAACATTAAAACCAGAGGAATTGATAGGTAATTTAATGTCCTACGAAGTAAATTTGCAGGAAAAAAGAAATGGAGCACAAGGAAAGAAAAATGTGGCATTCCAAGCAGAAAAAGATGATTCCGACTCAGATAATGAAGATATGGCAATGATCGCTAAAAATTTCAAAAAGTTTTTGAAATTCAACAAAAACAAATTCAAGGGAAACAAAAATAATTCCAACAACAATTCCAATAGAAGCAAACCATCATCTTCAGCAATGGAATGTTATGAAATTTGGTTCAAAGTAATGGATTCCCATTTATGACTTACAATTTCAATTTCAATTCTTACATACTTCCAACATTTAAAATTCCAATATATATAAAATTCCAAAAATCTATTTGTATAAAATCTCCTCTGACTACCATTTAAAACCTACTGGATATATATTTCACTGCATATATCAATAGAAATAGAAATAACAGCTAGCTATAACTCACTGACACGCTTGAAAACAGCCTGACCTCGGCTACCCACGCACTCGCCACCAACCTCCAACACATCTAAGTCCTTCTCGTCGTCGCAGCAGCACCTCGCGTGCCTTAAACCCCCAACGAACTCGAGTCGAACTCGATCGACTTCCAGCTTTGAACGAATCGCGAGCTTCCCCCAATGTCGAGATCGAAGTCTCCAGTTCCCCAACATCCAACTTCGCCCTTGAACTGCCATCCCTTTCCGACGTCGACTTCAACATCGCGTTCGAGTTCGATCTCGAGCCACTTCCGCCTCCTATCCGAATCGCCAAACCCTATTAGAGACAGCCGCCCAAACCTCCTCGAGCTCGCCGATGATTCGAACTCGGCTCCGGCCTCTCTTGATTTCCTCGAACGAGAAGGGGTTTCGTTTTCGAGTGAAAAGGAATGGGCGAGCATGGGTTTTAAATCTGAATGAATTCGATCAGCATAATTTTTGGACGAGTTTGATTTTTACTTGATTTCGAAGATAAAGGCTTCGGCCATTATTTTTGTTTGAATAGATTTGTTTTGATTTGAACGAAAGAAAAGGATACGGGGCCATGCTTTGAAACGAAGGGGTAAGCTTTGCACGATAAATTTCGTGATCTTCGGCATGATTCAAGGAGACAACGTGTTAATGTTGACAAAATCTAAAAATTAAATTTAAATTGAATTCGATTTAAATTTTCAACGCGTTTACTTACCGTGTGCTCACATAACAACTCCGAAAAATATGAAATTTGAAATCCAATAATAATTCAATATTACGGACCCAATGGAACTAGTTTCGTCAAATTCCGAGACTGTGCCTCGGACGGGTATTTTTAAATTCAATTTAAACAATAAGATTTTAAAACTGAACAAATTACTTTGAAATTCAATTTTAAAAGTTTCATCACCTTCAATATTAATAATATAAATTTTCTGAACCTTTAAACTATTTTTATCTGGCTCAAAACTCAGGATTCTCTATTTTACCCTATATTCAATTGTTTAATTCAAAATTAAATTATCCAACAAATATTTATATCTGAAATTCAAGTTAAAATTCAACTTTTGAATATTTAAAACAAATTAAATATTCCAATTTCACATGCTTAAAATTTCGGGTCGTCACAAGGACACATGAAGAAGGATTGTCCAGAGCGTAAAAAGAATAATTTCAAGAAGGACAAAACCAAACGAAAAGCTTTTTCTGTCACTTGGGACGACACTGACTCATCATCCACATCAGAGAGTTAAAGTGATAATGAACAAGCAAATGTGTGCTTCATGGCTTCGTCAGACGATGTAAGTGATTTTACTTTTGAATATTTAATTGAAATAAATTCTGAATTAGTAAATTTAGCAAAGCAACTAAAAAAGAAAAATAAGGAGTTGCAAAGAAAGTTAGATAGAACAGTCTTAGAAGTAGATATGCTGAAAGATGAGAAGAAAATATTAGAAGATGAACTTGAAAGTTCTCAACAATCAAATTCTAACTTATCTTCTCAAATTTCATCAATATCTGAAGAACTAGAAATTCAGAAAAATAAAAATGATGTTTTACTTTTCGAAAATAATAGTTTAAACTCTAAGATTAAGGATTTAGAGTTAGAAAAATCTAGTCTTAAAATAAAATTTGATGATATTTCTAAAAATGTATCTAATTTCAATAAAGGAAGAGAGAATCTTTCTAGTATACTTGAAAATTCTCAATCCACTTACAATAAATCTGGACTAGGATTTAAGAAACAAAATAATTTTGCTAAAAAAGTAGGATTAATAATAATATTAAGAAGGATATTAAGAAAATAGTTTACCCAAATACTAAAACCATCAAGATATGGATTCCAAAAACAAATAATGTTTTGATAAGGAATAAACATATCAAAATATTTATGGAAACTGTTCATAATAACAAGAATTATGTTTATAAAGGGAATTCTGAACCCGTATGGGTTTGGCTTCCTAAGATCTAACTCTTAGGACACTAAAAAGATTGGGTACCAACTTTTTATAAACTTTTTGCAGGTACCGCATAAGAAGAGAGGAAAATGGATTTTA
This sequence comes from Allium fistulosum, assembly GCA_030737815.1. Lineage (NCBI taxonomy): Eukaryota > Viridiplantae > Streptophyta > Magnoliopsida > Asparagales > Amaryllidaceae > Allium > Allium fistulosum. Next base: position 529,013,782 of record CM060908.1, on the reverse strand, counting down.
GATAGCGGTTGCTCAAAACACATGACTGGAAACAAAGAAATGTTGTCAAACATTATATACTCAAATGGAGGAGCAGTCACCTTTGGAGATAACTCAAAAGGTTATATCATCGGCAAAGGCAATGTCAGTAGCAACGGTACCTCTAATTTACCTCTCATTACTGATGTTTTATTAGTTAAAAACTTAAAACACAATTTATTAAGTATTAGTCAGCTATGCGATAAAGGTTTTAATATAACTTTTTCAGAAAATAAATGTAATATTTTCGATAAAAATCATAACACTGTTTTCGAAGGAAAAAGAGATAAAAACATTTATATCTTAAATATGAATGTTAATAATAACTCAAATTTGTGTTTAGTAGCTAAAGAAAACGATTCTTGTCTTTGGCACAAAAGATTTTGTCACATTAATTTTAATACTATCAACAAACTAGATAAAAACAAATTAGTTAAAGGTTTACCCAATATAAAATTCGAAACTAATATATTTTGTGATGCATGTAAATTAGGAAAATTAACAAAATCTTATTTAAATCAAAGAAAGTAATATCTACAGAACATCCACTTGAACTTTTACACATGGATCTTTTTGGTCCAACTCAAGTGCAGTCTATTAATCATAATAGATATGTATTTGTTATTGTAGATGATTTTTCTAGATATACTTGGATTTTCTTTTTGAAAAATAAAAGTGATACTTTTGATAATTTTAAAGTCTTTGTTAAAAGAATTCAAAATGTTAAAAGTTTGAAAATTAAAAATATAAGAAGTGATCATGGAGGAGAATTTGAAAATGAAGCTTTTGAACAATTTTGTAACAAGAAAGGTATTAACCATAATTTTTCGTTTCCTAGAACACCACAACAAAATGGATTTGTAGAAAGGAAAAATAGAACGTTACAAGAATGTGCAAGAACTTTATTAAATGGAACCTCTTTATCGAAACACTTTTGGGCAGAAGCTGTAGCTACTGCTTGTTATGTATTAAATCGTGTTCCTATTCGGCCATTAACTAAGAATACTTCATATGAACTTCTTACGGATGAATTTCTCTCTTTTAACCAAGGAAAGATGCTCCATATTTATTATGGAGAATACATAATGAGATTGATAATGGCTTCGTCATCAATGCTCCGGAATTTGAAACCTCCAAAGTCCGTATTTTTGATACACGGACCATAAAGTTAATGAAATTATCTGATGCTCCACCTAGATTTATAAGGTTTGAGCAATGGAGTGATACTCCGAGAGAACAACTACGTCGTAGCTATTCTACACCTCAACCATCTACTCATGCTACGGAACGTATAACTCGCCAAACCTCAATTCAACGACCAACTCCCGGTACTAGTATGGAGGCGGCCATTGATATTTTGGCTCGAAATCAACTAGCTTTGGATGCCCGACTATGAAAAATTGATGGGCGTTTCAAGAAAATCAAAGGCTTCTTCGTAAATTTATGGGATGCTTTATCATGTACTTCTGAAGCCGGTGCATCTTTTGTTGCTCTCGGAAAAAGACCAGCGCCAAATTTTTCTTGGTCTACCTCAGATAACACAAGTTCCAGCACATCGGCAACTCACGTACCTCCCACTCAAAGACGGGGTAAGGAACCGGCTCCTCTAGATGAAAATATTCGTCCAGAATTTTGGGATTCCGATGATGATGAGGATTAATCATATTATTTTACAATTTAATTTCCAGAATTTCTTTATGAACATTATGTCTATTATTAGATGTTGTAGTACGAAAACATTATTAATATGTAATAGTTATAACTTGATGCTCTCTTACATATGTTATATGTTCCATATTTCTTTTACATATTACATCTTGTAAGTATTCCATTTTGTCGATGACAAAGGGGGAGAAATATATGAAAGCTAACAAAATTTTTGCAGAAAAGTCGCCATATATTCAGGGGGAGAATTATAATACTATTGTGTCACATAAGTATTGTCATCAATCAAAAAGGGGGAGAATGTTGATTCATGAGTTTTGATTCATGACACAAGCTTCAATATCATACGACGAGAATACTATATGAAAGCGACAAAAAGGAGAATAACGTATATTGAACACTACAAAGGAGACAGGACTATAATCCAGATATTAGTATGAGTATTTTATTTTATTGAGTCTTAGAAATTTGTTAAAATCATTCCTCAAGTAGTTACACATACACACAAATTGATTTATACAAAAATAAGTGTCACTGTGCAATTAACAGCAGGTCGGCCGACCGACCAGAATCTTCGGCCGACCGACTTTATGTCCAGTGCACAGATATACACTGTTTTATTTATGTCTGTAAACTCAGCTGACCGGCCCAGGTTTCTCGATCAACCGACCAGAACATAACGGCTAGTTTTCTGAAGAGGTGCAATTGTTCATGAAGAGGAATGTCCTTTAATCCAACAGATATGGACACAACTCTTGATTGAAACTCTTCATGAAAGATTGTAACTATTCTACAACTATATAAGCATGTTCAATTCACTTCTACAATCACCGATTCTTGTTTTAATTCTGAAATCTATTCTCTATTTATTTCTGCAAATAAAAGTATTCATTCTTATTCAATATCACTAAAATCCTTGAATTAATTCATATACTTCGATTCTACGTGATTATCTTCCTTCTAAATCTTCACACACATATATACTCTTGAGGATTTGATTATAGGAAAGTTGTACTATAAAAAGACAATCAGTGTTATTCAGAACACATTCGTCAACAAACTATTTGTGTTAAGTTGAAGTCCTCTTCGGCTGTTGAGGCGGAAAAATTCCTATTCGGCTGCTCAGGTGTCGTATACCTATTCCTCCGGGTTAAGTGAGGGGTTTAGTTTAAATCCAGAGGGTATTCTAGGACTGGACGTAGAAGGGGAAGTTCGAACCAGTATAAAAATTCCTGGTGTGCTTACTTTAATTTTTATTTTACTGCTATTATCAATTTCCGCATTTATATACCATATTACACGATCCTTAGTACTGCACGTACACTTTCATTTGGTATCAGAGCAAGGAAATCCTATAACCATCACAAAGTTATTTGATATTTATTTCTAGTAATATGGTAACAACACATACTAACGATTTTGACACTAACACTAATACTAGTTTCACAAAGGGTCAATCAACTTCACGACCTCCACTTTTTAATGGTATAAATTACAATTATTGATTAACTAGAATGAGAATCTATATGCAATCTAGTGGATTTGATATCTGGAATGTTATACAAAGTGAGTACACAGCTCCTACTGGAGAATACTCAACTTGGAGTAACACACAAAAACTAGATGCTACATCAAATGCAAAGGCTATGAATATTTTATTTTTTGCATTAGATAGAAATGAATTCAATAGAGTTAGCATGTGCACTTCTGGTTATGAAATTTGGAGAACACTTAAGATAACACATGAAGGAATGAGCAAAGTTAAATTAAGAAAAATCTCTATGTTGAAAAATCAATTTCAAATTTTCAAAATGAGGCCAAATGAATCTATAAATGACATGTACTCTAGATTCCAGGATATTTATCATGCTTTACTATCACTAGAACAAAAGTTTACTGATTTTGATGTTGTTACAAAAATCTTAAATTCTTTAACGGATGAATGGGAAAGAAAAGTCCTAGCCATTGAAGAAGCAAGTGATTTGTCAACATTAAAACCAGAGGAATTGATAGGTAATTTAATGTCCTACGAAGTAAATTTGCAGGCAAAAAGAAATGGAGCACAAGGAAAGAAAAATGTGGCATTCCAAGCAGAAAAAGATGATTCCGACTCAGATAATGAAGATATGGCAATGATCGCTAAAAATTTCAAAAAGTTTTTGAAATTCAACAGAAACAAATTCAAGGGAAACAAAAATAATTCCAACAACAATTCCAATAACAGCAAACCATCATCTTCAGCAATGGAATGTTATGAATGTTAAGAAAGGACACATGAAGAAGGATTGTCCGGAGCGTAAAAAGAATAATTTCAAGAAGGACAGAACCAAATGAAAAGCTTTTCTGTCACTTGGGACGACACTGACTCATCATCCTCATCAGAGAGTGAAAGTGATAATGAACAAGCAAATGTGTGCTTCATGGCTTCGTCAGACGATGTAAGTGATTTTACTTTTGAAGATTTAATTGAAATAAATTCTGAATTAGTAAATTTAGCAAAACAACTAAAAAAGAAAAATAAGGAGTTGCAAAGAAAGTTAGATAGAACAGTCTTAGAAGTAGATATGCTGAAAGATGAGAAGAAAATATTAGAAGATGAACTTGAAAGTTCTCAACAATCAAATTCTAACTTATCTTCTCAAATTTCGTTAATATCTGAAGAACTAGAAATTCAGAAAAATAAAAATGATGTTTTACTTTTCGAAAATAATAGTTTAAACTCTAAGATTAAGGATTTAGAGTTAGAAAAATCTAGTCTTAAAATAAAATTTGATGATATTTCTAAAAATGTATCTAATTTCAATAAAGGAAGAGAGAATCTTTCTAGTATGCTTGAAAATTCTCAATCCTCTAACAATAAATCTGGACTAGGATTTAAGAAACAAAATAATTTTGCTAAAAAAGTATGATTAATAATAATATTAAGAAGGATATTAAGAAAACAGTTTACCCAAATACTAAAACCATCAAGATATGGATTCCAAAAACAAATAATGTTTTGATAAGGAATAAACATATCAAAATATTTATGGAAACTGTTCATAATAACAAGAATTATGTTTATAAAGGGAATTCTGAACCCGTATGGGTTTGGCTTCCTAAGATCTAACTCTTAGGAAACTAAAAAGATTGGGTACCAACTTTTTATAAACTTTTTGCAGGTACCACATAAGAAGAGAGGAAATGGATTTTAGATAGCGGTTGCTCAAAACACATGACTGGAAACAAAGAAATGTTGTCAAATATTATATACTCAAATGGAGGAGCATTCACCTTTGGAGATAACTCAAAAGGTTATATCATCGGCAAAGGCAATGTCAGTAGCAACGGTACCTCTAATTTACCTCTCATTACTGATGTTTTATTAGTTAAAAACTTAAAACACAATTTATTAAGTATTAGTCAGCTATGCGATAAAGGTTTTAATATAACTTTTTCAGAAAATAAATGTAATATTTTCGATAAAAATCATAACACTATTTTCGAAGGAAAAGGAGATAAAAACATTTATATCTTAAATATGAATGTTAATAATAACTCAAATTTGTGTTTAGTAGCTAAAGAAAACGATTCTTGTCTTTGGCACAAAAGATTTTGTCACATTAATTTTAATACTATCAACAAACTAGTTAAAAACAAATTAGTTAAAGGTTTACCCAATATAAAATTCGAAACTAATATATTTTGTGATGCATGTAAATTAGGAAAATTAACAAAATCTTATTTTAAATCAAAGAAAGTAATATCTACAGAACATCCACTTGAACTTTTACACATGGATCTTTTTGGTCCAACTCAAGTGCAGTCTATTAATCATAATAGATATGTATTTGTTATTGTAGATGATTTTTCTAGATATACTTGGATTTTCTTTTTGAAAAATAAAAGTTATACTTTTGATAATTTTAAAGCCTTTGTTAAAAGAATTCAAAATGTTAAAAGTTTGAAATTTAAAAATATAAGAAGTGATCATGGAGGAGAATTTGAAAATGAAGCTTTTGAACAATTTTGTAACAAGAAAGGTATTAACCATAATTTTTCGTTTCCTAGAACACCACAACAAAATGGAGTTGTAGAAAGGAAAAATAGAACATTACAAGAATGTGCAAGAACTTTATTAAATGGAACCTCTTTATCGAAACACTTTTGGGCAGAAGTTGTAGCTATTGCTTGTTATGTATTAAATCGTGTTTCTATTCGGCCATTAACTAAGAATACTTCATATGAACTTCTTATGGATGAATTTCTCTCTTTTAACCAAGGAAAGATGCTCCATATTTATTATGGAGAATACATAATGAGATTGATAATGGCTTCGTCATCAATGCTCCGGAATTCGAAACCTCCAAAGTCCGTATTTTTTATTCACGGGCCATAAAGTTAATGAAATTACCTGATGCTCCACCTAGATTTATAAGATTTGAGCAATGGAGTGATACTCCGAGAGAACAACTACGTCGTAGCTATTCTACACCTCAACCATCTACTCATGCTACGAAACGTATAACTCGCCAAACCTCAATTCAACGACCAACTCCCGGTACTAGTATGGAGGCGGCCATTGATATTTTGGCTTGAAATCAACTAGCGTTGGATGCCCGACTACGAAAAATTGATGGGCGTTTCAAGAAAATCAAAGGCTTCTTCGTAAATTTATGGGATGCTTTATCATGTACTTCCGAAGCCGGTGCATCTTTTGTTGCTCTCGGAAAAAGACCGGCACCAAATTTTTCTTGGTCTACCTCAGATAACACAAGTTCCAGCACATCGGCAACTCACGTACCTCCCACTCAAAGATGGGGTAAGGAACCGGCTCCTCTAGATGAAAATATTCGTCCAGAATTTTGGGATTCCGATGATGATGAGGATTAATCATATTGTTCTACAATTTAAATTCCAGAATTTCTTTATGAACATTATGTCTATTATTAAATGTTGTAGTACGAAAACATTATTAATATGTAATAGTTATAACTTGATGCTCTCTTACATATGTTATATGTTCCATATTTCTTTTACATATTACATCTTGTAAGTATTCCATTTTGTCGATGACAAAGGGGGAGAAATATATGAAAGCTAACAAAATTTTTGCAGAAAAGTCGCCATATATTCAGGGGGAGAATTATAATACTATTGTGTCACATAAGTATTATCATCAATCAAAAAGGCGGAGAATGTTGATTCATGAGTTTTGACTCATGACACAAGCTTCAATATCATACGACGAGAATACTATATGAAAGCGACAAAAAGGAGAATAACCGTATATTGAACACTACAAAGGAGACAAGACTACAATCCAGATATTAGTAAGAGTATTTTATTTTATTGAGTCTTAGAAATTTGTTAAAATCTTTCCTCATATAGTTACACATACACACAAATTGATTTATACAAAAATAAGTGTCACTGTGCAATTAACAGCAGGTCGGCCGACCGACCAGAATCTTCGGCCGACCGACTTTATGTCCAGTGCACAGATATACATTGTTTTATTCATGTCTGTAAACTCAGCTGACCGGCCCAGGTTTCTCGGTCAACCGACCAGAACATAACGGCTAGTTTTCTGAAGAGGTGCAATTGTTCATGAAGAGGAATGTCCTTTAATCCAACAGATATGGACACAACTCTTGATTGAAACTCTTCATGAAAGATTGTAACTATTCTACAACTATACAAACATGTTCAATTCACTTCTACAATCACCGATTCTTGTTTTAATTCTGAAATATATTCTCTATTTATTTCTTCAAATAAAAGTATTCATTCTTATTCAATATCACTAGAATCCTTGAATTAATTCATATACTTCGATTCTACGTGATTATCTTCCTTCTAAATCTTCACACACATATATACTCTTGAGGATTTGATTATAAGAAAGTTGTACTATCAAAAGACAATCAGTGTTATTCAGAACACATTCATCAACAAACTATTTGTATTAAGTTGAAGTCCTCTTCGGCTGTTGAGGCGGAAAAATTCATGTTCGGCTTCTCAGGTGTCGTATACCTATTCCTCCGGGTTAAGTGAGGGATTTAGTTTAAATCCAGAGGGTATTCTGGGACTGGACGTAGAATGGGAAGTTCGAACCAGTATAAAAATTCCTGGTGTGCTTACTTTAATTTTTATTTTACTGCTATTATCAATTTCCGCATTTATATACCATATTACACGATCCTTAGTACTGCACGTACACTTTCAATAAATTTCAAATTAGTTTATATTTCAAATCAAGTACTTTATTTAAACCATTTAAAAATGAAGTCATTATACGTTTAAATCAAATATTAAATCCTAAGAATTTAGCCTTTTCTGAGTTCATTTATTCACTTAAATACTTTAAAACATTAAAATTTCAGCTTTCGCAGCACTTAGAAATTGCTACGGTAATTACATTTGAAAACAATTCAATTCAGTAAAGACAGCATTTAAAAACTGCTATAATAGTTCGGTTTTAGTTGAAAAACAATTCAATTTAGTAAAGACAGCATTTAAAAACTGCTGTAATAGTTCAGTTTTCAAATTAAAAGATTTAATTCAATTCAGCAAAGACAGCATTTAAAAACTGCTGCAGTAGTTCAATTATATTCAAAAATCACATTTCAGCCAACTGCAGCACATAACAAGTGCTATAACAGCTCTTTCATTAGTTTCAAGTCTTAGTTTTTAGTTCAGCAACCACAGCACTTACTAAGTGCTGCATTAGCCCTTAGTTCATTTTAGTCTTTAGCTCATTTGCATCAACCACGGCACTTACCAAGTGCTGCAGTATCATTTGCTTCAGATTTTAAGTTAAATTCAGAAATGATAGCATTTCTTAAGTACTACTAAAAGAATTTCCAGATTTTAAATAGAATCCCTGCCACAAATAAACTTCAATTTAAATCAATATAACTTATAAAAATCATATTTTTCCACATCAAAAATGTTTATTTAAATACCTTTAACTTATGGTTTTTTATAAAGAAAAATTTTACAATAAAAATCATATTTTCCAAAGTTTCACTTATTAAATTCAAGTGTACCATTTTCCCATTTTTTTCATTTTTTACAATTTACTTTAACACTTAAATTCAAATTTCCATTTTCACAAATAAAACTTAATTTCCATTTTTATTTAATTAACTTAAACTTCCATTTAAAAAAATCAAATCACAAAATTCCAAATTTAAGTTATGTTTTAAATCACAAATTTCCATTCATTTATTTAACATTTTTAATACATAGAAAAATCATTATCACTTTATTAAATTATTAAATCAATTTAAATTCAAATTAAATCAAATTATCATATTTTTACATTTTTAAAATACTTCAAAATTTCCAGAAAAATATATAAAATAACCACGGGTCTGCATAATATTTTCTAACCAAAGTCAAGTGATACGGATAATATATCATTTCAATCCGTAATTAACAAAGACAATCCGGGTTTTATCATTTCAAACCCGCAATCCCAAGTAAATAAAATTAAATAAAAAATCGCTCAGGCTTATCATTTCGGCCCATAACGATTTTTCCTTATAATAAAGTCCGTTCGGGTATGTATTATTTCAACCCATAGTGATTCTATTCTATAGGGAACTTGCAGTGTGATTTAACAGAAATAAATAAACAGTAAAATAAAATAAAATCTAACAGATGATGTGACAAGTTAATAACAGGGTTTAACATCATATAATTAACATCACAGGCAGGAATAACATGATATAATATTTATACATATTCACTTGTTGTCACTTCACAATTTATATAAGTATAGATGTCGTGTGTGAATACTCACCTTTTTACGCTGGAGTTTGCAAATAAAACACACAAATGAAAATCCCAAAAGCACGATAGCACTACTAGATTTGAATGGAGAGAGAGCAAAGATGTTAATCTTGTATTCACAAAATAAACAAAGCAAAATATAAATATAAATACAGTACAAAAGATTAAATTGAAATAAAATGGAAATAGAGTTAGACAAAAGGCATAACCAAGCTTTTAATCAATTTTGCTTGCCTACAACTCAACATTGCTTGACCATAACACTATATAGGTTCGGCCATGATGGTCTACTAGGTGGAAAGGGGTCTAGTTTGGGCTCATAAGGCACGGCTACAGAGAGAATACAAAGGGGTAGGATTTTCAAAGCAAGGAAGGTCAAAAGTCAAGGCTAACAAAGTGGGGTTTGGGTGCAACATAGGCTCGGCCTATGGGTCTATGGGCTCGGCTAGGGGCTGCTATAGGTCAGGTCAGAGGGTCAGGGGTCAAGTCAACAGGTGGTGGTGGTTCTAGGGTGGCTGCCTTGGCTACAAAGAAGGTGGTGATGAAGACAAGCTCGGCTATGTAGTGTTTTGGAGTTTTTGACATTGTTTTGTGGAATTGGCTCAAGGGATGGTCACGGCCACTTGCTAGTCGGAGGGGAATGGGGTCAGGTCGTGGATGATGAGGTTGAGGAAGTGGTGTGGTCGGTGGAGGAGATGGTGGAGTGTATGGCCGAGCAAAGCTATGAAGAAGACAAGCAAAACAATGGAAAATTTAATAGAAAATGAAGAGAAAAAGGTAGAAAATGAAGAAGCCATTACCAAATATTTTCAGAAGTGTTTTGGCCGAACGTTTGTGATGAATGAGAAATTTTTCACGTGGAATAGAAAATAAAAACTCACGGCTATAGTGAAGCAATGAACGGCCAAAGCATTGAAAAGGCAAGCAAATGAAAAGTCAAATGTTTTAAAGCTTTAGTCTCTTCAAATTTCCACTTTCTTTTTAATTCAATATAAACAAATAAAAATTAGTAAATAAAAATAAAAGACAAACAAAAATAAAGTGAAAATGATAATAAATAATTAATCTTAGGAAAAATAAAAAGAAAATAAAAGTAAATAAAGAAAATAGCTTATTATATTGAAACTAGGTTAAAAATTGCAAACAAAAATACAATTAACATTGGAAAATTATAACTACACTTTTGAAAATTATAACTATACTTCTAAAATGTTTTAAAAATAAAATATTGAAATAAAATTTAATTTAAAAATAATTGCAAAAATAATTGCAAAAATATAGGGTTGTTACACTCTCCCCCACTCAAATCTTTTAGTCCTCGAAAAGAACGAAACAAGGAAAATAAGGAAAACAAGATAGAAAAGCAATTAGTACCTGAAACAAACAATTCCGGATTTGAAGCACGAATGCTCTCCTCCGTCTCCCAGGTACAATCTCGATCATCAGTACTCCACTGTACTTTGACCAGATTAACAGATTTCCTTCTTAGCTGCTTCGTACCTCTGTCGACAATACGAAGTGGCTTCCTCTCGACAGTCAGATTAGGCTCAATATCCAAACTATCGAGAGCAGAAGGCTGGACAATAAGAGATGGATCATGCAGATAGCGACGAAGATAAGAAACGTGGAATACATTATGCACTCCAGAGAACTTCTTGGGAAAATCCCGACGATAAGCCAAAGAACCAACTCTTTCCACAATGCGGAAAGGACCAACAAACCTAGGAGAAAGCTTCCCTCTACGACCAAATTGAATGACTTTCCTTAAGGGAGAAACCTTAAAGAAAACCAAATCACCAACAGCAAACTCCAAGCTCCGCCTACGACGATCAGCATACTTCTTCTACCTATCCTGAGCAATCCTCAACTTCCTCCTAATCTCCTCAACTCTCTCAGAAGCCTCCAAAATCATCTCAGGACCAAGAACCAAACGATTATCAGATTCAATCCAGCAAGATGGAGATCTACAAGGTCGTCCGTAAAGAGCAGCAAATGGAGACGTCTTAATGCTAGCTTGAATTCAAAGATAGAAATGAGATAGATAAAAGATTAAGATAAGATCAAAACAAAAGATAGAAATTATACCTGATAACAATTGGTATAGGTAAATTCAACAAGATGGAGATGATCTTCCCAAGATCCTCCATAATCAAGCACACAAGCACGAAGAAGATCTTCTAGAATCTGTTTCACCCTTTCCGTTTGACCCTCGGTCTGTGGATGGTAAGCAGTGCTCAGATTCAGACGAGTACACATAGAATCCTGAAAAGCTTTCCAAAACTGACTAGTAAAGATTCGATCACGATCACAAACAATACTGAGAGGAACACCATGGAGATGAACAATCTCCCTCATGTAAATCTCAGACAAGCTAGAAGCAGAACGGGTAGACTTGACCGGAATGAAATGAGCTGATTTGGTCAATCTATCCACAATAACCCAGCTACTCTCATTACCCCTCCTAGTCCTCGGTAATTCATCAATGAAATCCATAGAAACATGTTCCCACTTCCAATTGGGAATCTCAAGAGGCTGCAACAAACCAGGGGTCTTCTGATGATCTGCCTTGACTTGCTGACAAGTCGCACACCTACTAACAAAAATGGAGATATCTCACCTCATACCCTTCCACCAGTACAACTTCTTCATATCTTGATACATCTAGGTCACACCCGGATGAATAGAAATTCTGGACTGATGATTCTCCCGAAGTAACTCCTATCTCAATCCATCAACATTCGGGACACAAATCCTATTATTAATCCTCAAAATACCTTTGTCATCTATCTGAGCTCCACTGCCATCAAGACTACTACTACCAACTCTGCTACGAACACTCTCCTTCATTAATCTAAGCATCTCATCCTCATCCTGCTTAGCCATGATACGATCTAAAAGAGAAGAAGAAACAACAAGCTAACACAACATAGCCATCTTCCGACTCAAAGCATCTGCCACAACATTAGCTTTCCCAGGGGTATAGTTGATGTCGAGGTCATAAGAAGCAAGGAACTCTAACCACCTAACTTGTCTCTGATTCAAATTCATCTAAGTGAAAATATACCTCAAAGACTGATGTTCTGTGAAAAGCTCAAACTTAGTACCCAAAAGATGATGCCTCCAAAGCTTCAAATCAAAAACAACAGCAAGCAACTCTAAATCATGAGCAGCATAATTGGCTTCATGGGTCTTCAACTAACGACTAGCATAAGCAATCACCTTACCATCCTGCATCATAACAGCTCCCAAACCTTCACGACAAGCATCAGTGTATACCGTTAATCCCTCATTTCCATTTGGAACGGTAAGAACTGGTGCGGAAGTAAGCTTGTGCTTTAACTCACTGAATGCGGCTTTACACTCATCACTCCAAATAAACTTAGCATTCTTCCGAGTCAAAGCGGCGAGAGGTGCAAGAATCCGAGCAAAATTCGCAATGAATCTCCAGTAATAACCGGCAAGGCCCAGAAAACTACGGATATCAATTGGAGTCTTAGGAGTTTCCTAATCCTGCACAGAATAGGGATAAATAAGGACGACAGGAAAGATAGAATAAATTGAATGAAACAAGGAAAGAAAAGGAAAGAAAGACTTACATTGATCACAGCTATCTTGACTGGATCAACTGAAACTCCATTACCAGAAACAATATGCCCGAGGAATCGGACTTCATCCTTCCAAAAATGGCATTTAGAAAATTTAGTCTTCAAATGATGATTTCTAAGAGTTTCAAGAACAGATTTCAAATGTGACTCATGCTCTTCCTCGGACTTAGAGAAAATGAGAATATCATCAACAAAGACTAGAATAAATTTATTAAGCACATCACGAAAAACACGATTCTTCAAATCAACAAAGAAAGCAGGAGCATTAGTCAAACCAAAAGGCATGACTAACCATTCAAAGAACCCATTCTCGGTACGGAAAGCAGTCTTGGGAATACTTTCCTCAGCAACTCTGAGCTGGTGAAAACCTGTGGCAAGATCAAGCTGAGAGAAAACAGTGGCACCATAAAGCTGATCAAACATATCATTGATGCGAGGCATTGGATATCTGTTTTTCATAGTGAGCTTGTTCAGCTCCCTATAATCAACACACATCCGAAGAGAACCATCGGACTTAGTGACGAAAACCACCGCCGCTCCCCATTCAGAATAGCTAGGTCTAATCAGGCCCTTGGAGGACAAGTCCTCAATTTGCTACCTTAACTCAACCTTCTCGCGGGGTGCCATTCTTCTAGGTGGAAGAACTACAGGTCGAGCTCCAGGAATAAGATCAATATGGAAATAAATTTCCCACTTAGGAGGTAAAGCAATGACTTCACCAAATACATCGGGATAGAGTTTGACCACACGAGTCGACTAAAGATCAACAGGAGAAGAATCCAGAGAATAAATAAATTTGCCAGCAAAATCATGAGGCTTACGACACTGAATAATCAAGGGATCACCCATATCTCCCACAAGAGATACAATTCGGTATTTGCAAGAGATACGGGCATCATGCCAATTAAGCCAATCATCTCCAAGCAATAAATCAAAAGCATCGAAACCAAGAACATAGAAATCTCCAGAAAATCGATAACCAGAATGAAAGAGTTTCACATGCTTATAAATCTTATTAAGATTTGTGGGACCACCAATAGGATTTGAAACACATAAAGGAATAGAAGCATACTCAGGAGAACGTAGATGCTCGAACTTATCACACAAATCAACAGAAATAAAACTACGCGAAGCTCCAGTATCAAATAAAACACGAATAGGATGATGAAATAAAGAAAAGGTGCCCTGAAGAGTACCTTGATCATCACTAGGAGCAGGTGCAGCAGGAGAAGAAGCAGAGGTAACAGCAAAAATACCAGATGGCTTGCCCTTCTGATACAAAGGACAATCATTCTTAAAATGACCAGGCTGAAGGCAGACATGACAGAGATTGTTCCTAGTACTCTGAGGTGGAGGAACAGCAGCACCAACTGAAGTAGGGCAACTATTAGCATAGTGTCCCTTCTGATCACACTTGAAGCAGGTAATGGTAGATAAGTCGATAGGGTGCCTTGTGAAGGAGAAGATGATGAAGATCCCAAACCCGGATGCTTGAGCCAATTCTTCTTCTACTGGTGGAAATTGGGCTTTCTCTTCTTAGAGTTAGCAGAGGAAGACTAAGATGTAGGAGCACTAGCAACAGCAGGACCCTTGGAAGTAGGGTTCTCATAACGAATAGCCATATCCATAAGCTCGATGAAAGTGCCATGAACATGAGAAATGATAGGACAAAGGTAAAGAGAAGACAAAGATAAGATAAGACAAGATAGAATCACTTGGATGAATATCCTAATTAAAGAAATTTCTAACATGGTAGATACGAAAAGAAGGAAGTTTAGAAAAAAATTACTTTTAAGACAAGAAGAATTTTATATCAAAATAATTTTTGAAAAATCCTTTGAAAAATCCTTTTAAAATCATTTTATACTTTGAAAATATGTTCAATCACAAAGAAATGATTCTGAGGTTGATTTCACTCATTCTAGTGTATTTCTACCTTATCTCTAATGATTTTTTTCTCCATGGGCTAAGGTTTGCCTAAAAACCTGGCTTTGATACCAAATGTAATGACCCATTATTTTGGACTATTCAAATCGACAATAATCCACACATGTCGGACTTGAATAATGCAAAATAACATATTGTAATAAAATTTGGAGCAAATAAAATCAATCACAGAATCATAGACGTAGAATATCAGAATAACTCGCAGCGAAAAATAAAATAAATAGTGGTTCATGAAGCCACTACAATACAGAGTCTCAAAAACAGATACAAATTATATAGTCTGAAAACAAATACAGTTCTGAAACAAGTACAGTAGAAATCCCAAATACATATGTCTCTAATACAAAAGGTGAAGTAGAACAACTGAAACTGAAATAGATAAATAACTAGATAAGTAGAATCTCCAGCGATTCCTAGCTCCAGAAAGTGAAGTACAAAGCTGTGAATACTCAGGTTGACCCAAGCGTAAATAAAACACAAACACTCGAGTCAGGACATACATACTTATATAATGTAAACCAACTCAAGTGAACTGTAATAAAAGTACAAGTAACTTAAAAAATGCTTGAGATCGTCCATTCTTTAAGGATCCGTTAAACTATCTACTATGTAGTAATATTCGCTATTATAATAATGTCTAATTATAAAATAAACATACTTTTTAATAGCGTCAAGGGGTTACCCATTTAGCCCTTAACACGTAATAGTCCCAGTAGTCTATCCAGTATTAGCATACTCCCAAAACGGGGGCTACCCTCGATACTCCACAGGCTACGGGAGAAATCCAAACTCGTAGTAAAGCTCGATATGGTAGGTGACACGGCACACAAGGCAATGCCAGGGTAGATATACCAATTACGCATCCGGGCTGGTGGAAACGCATAGCAGCCACTACCGCCCACCTCGAACAACACTCCCAAATCAAGGGGTGCACCCAATCAATCACAAAAGTAATAGAATGGTATCGAAGAAGTGTGTCCGATCAGAGGTGCTACCTCATTGGCCCGTCGATCACTCCTGTTTTAGCCACCTTATGCCAACTCACGAGAGTTGGGTCCACACATATACCTTTAGGATCGTCGCCACCATCCTACTTCATTCTGGAAACTCCACCGCGTACACAGTTGTCAAAGTGGTTTTCGGTATCGACAGAGAGTATGTCCATATCCGATCCCGGTCTCTTTAACAACCAATCGTTATTATAACCCGTGGTTATAAATTTCAAATTAGTTTATATTTCAAATCAAGTACTTTATTTAAACCATTTAAAAATGAAGTCGTTATACATTTAAATCAAATATTAAATTCCTAAGAATTTAGCCTTTTCTGAGTTCATTTATTCACTTAAATACTTTAAAACATTAAAATTTCAGCTTTCACAGCACTTAGAAATTGCTACGGTAAGTTACATTTGAAAACAATTCAATTCAGCAAAGACAGCATTTAAAAACTGCTATAATAGTTCAGTTTTAGTTGAAAAATAGTTCAATTCAGAAAAAACAGCATTTACAAAACTGCTGTAACAGTTCAGTTTTCAAATTAAAAGATTTAATTCAATTCAGCAAAGACGGCATTTAAAAACTGCTGCAGTAGTTCAATTATATTCAAAAATCACATTTCAGCCAACTGCAGCACTTAACAAGTGCTACAACAGCTCTTTCATTAGTTTCAAGTCTTAGTATTAAGTTCAGCAACCACTGCACTTACTAAGTGCTGCAGTAGCCCTTAGTTCATTTTAGTCTTTAGCTCATTTGCATCAACCACAGCACTTACCAAGTGCTGCAGTATCATTTACTTTAGATTTTAAGTTAAATTCAGAAATGATAGCATTTCTGAAGTGCTACTAAAAGAATTTCCAGATTTTAAATAGAATCCCTGCCATAAATAAACTTCAATTTAAATCAATTTAACTTATAAAAATCATATTTTTCTACATCAAAAATGTTCATTTAAATACCTTTAACTTATGGTTTTTTATAAAGAAAAATTTTACAATAAAAATCATATTTTCCAAAGTTTCACTTATTAAATTCAAGTGTACCATTTTCCCATTTTTTTCATTTTTTACAATTTACTTTAACACTTAAATTTAAATTTCCATTTTCACAAATAAAACTTAATTTCCATTTTTATTTAATTAACTTAAACTTCCATTTAAAAAAATCAAATCACAAATTTCCAAATTTAAGTTATGTTTTAAATCACAAATTTCCATTCATTTATTTAACATTTTTAATACATAGAAAAATCATTATCACTTTATTAAATTATTAAATCAATTTAAATTCAAATTAAATCAAATTATCATATTTTTACATTTTTAAAATACTTAAAAATTTCTAGAAAAATATATAAAATAACCACGGGTCTATATAATATTTTCTAACCTAAGTCAAGTGATACGGATAATATATCATTTCAATCTGTAATTTACAAAGAAAATCCAGGTTTTATCATTTCAAACCCGCAATCCCAAGTAAATAAAATTAAATAAAAAATCACTCAGGCTTATCATTTTGGCCTATAACGATTTTTCCTTATTCTAAAGTCTATTCGGGTATGTATCATTTCAACCCATAGTGATTCTATTCTATAGGGAACTTGTAGTGTGATTTAATAGAAATAAATAAATAGTAAAATAAAATAAATTATAACAGATGATGTGACAAGTTAATAACATGGTTTAACATCATATAATTAACATCACAGGCAGGTATAACATGATATAATATTTATACATATTCACTTGTTGTCACTTCACAATTTATATAAGTATAGATGTCGTGTGTGAATACTCACCTTTTTACGCTGGAGTTTGCAAATAAAACACACAAATGAAAATCCCGAAAGCACGATAGCACGACTAGATTTGAATGGAGAGAGAGCCAAGATGTTAATCTTGTATTCACAAAATAAACAAAGCAAAAAATAAATATAAATACAATACAAAGATTAAATTGAAATAAAATGGAAATAGAGTTAGACAAAAGGCATAACCAAGCTTTTAATCAATTTTGCTTGCCTCAAACTCAACATTGCTTGACCATAACACTATATAGGTTCGGCCATGATGGTCTACTAGGTGGAAAGGGGTCTAGTTTGGGCTCATAAGGCACGGCTACAAAGAGAATACAAAGGGATAGGATTTACAAAGCAAGGAAGGTCAAAAGTCAAGGCTAACAAAGTGGGGTTTGGGTGCAACATAGACTCGGCCTATGGGTCTATGGGCTCGGCCAGGGGCTACTATAGGTCAGGTCAGAGGGTCAGGGGTCAAGTCAATAGGTGGTGGTGGTTCTAGGGTGGCTGCCTTGGCTACAAAGAAGGTGGTGATGAAGACAAGCTCGGCTATGTAGTGTTTTGGAGTTTTTGACATTGTTTTGTGGAATTGGCTCAAGGGATGGTCACGGCCACTTGCTGGTCGGAGAGGAAGGGGGGTCAGGACGTGGATGATGAGGTGGAGGAAGTGGTGTGGTCGGTGGAAGAGATGGTGGAGTATATGGCCGAACAAAGCTATGAAGAAGACAAGCAAAACAATGGAAAATTTAATAGAAAATGAAGAGAAAAAGGTAGAAAATGAAGAAGCCATTACCAAATATTTTCAGAAGTGTTTTGGCCGAACTTTTGTGATGAATGAGAAGTTTTTCACATGGAATAGAAAATAAAAACTCATGGCTATAGTGAAGCAATGAACGGCCAAAGCATTGAAAAGGCAAGCAAATGAAAAGTCAAATGTTTTAAAGCTTTAGTCTCTTCAAATTTCCACTTTCTTTTTAATTCAATATAAACAAATAAAAATTAGTAAATAAAAATAAAAGACAAACAGAAATAAAGTGAAAATGATAATAAATCATTATTCTTAGGAAAAATAAAAAGAAAATAAAAGTAAATAAAGAAAATAGCTTATTATATTGAAACTAGGTTAAAAATTGCAAACAAAAATACAATTAACTTTGGAAAATTATAACTACACTTTTGAAAATTATAACTATACTTCTAAAATGTTTTAAAAATAAAATATTGAAATAAAATTTAATTCAATATAATTTAAAAATATTTACAAAAAGCATCGCGATCATATCGACGAATACGACATTATTGAGTTTGGGTTAAAATTGAACGCATGTTCAATTTTAATTCAAACTGGGACATTTTGATGAAAACTGGAATCAATTTTACTTAAACTCACCTTTTTGGTTAACTAGTATGATATATAGTTGATAATAAAATTGTTGATTCAATGTTTGGATGATTTACTATTTTATTAATTTAGATATATTCCCGCCTCTAGAGCGGATGACATCATATTACGTTCCCGACTAAGAGCGGATAGCCCTTTGTATACAATCCTGCCTCAAAATGGTTGATTTATATATTTGGTTATATACTCTATGTGATGCGGGGGGATAGCTTAGAGGGTTCTAATATGATTCCTCACACTATTGATTTTATTTTTCATATAATTCGATATATGATATGTGACGCCCCACCTCTATACTCACACTAGCCATGGACACTACGGAGAAATGCCAGCGACTAGTACGAAGAATAAGGCTGTTGAGGAGCGACCATATGTGTAATTGATTTGTGCGAGTACCGATATGCCAGATAGAAGGTCATGCATTTCATTTCAAGAAGAAATCTGACATATCAAATACAAACTCAAAACTACTACATAGTGGCCATGTGGCCTTCGGAAACAAATATAAAATAAGCATAACATAAATCAGTCATAGATATTGATATCACTAAGGCGGAAACAGATAAGAATATAACACATAGAAGTGTACACCAAAGTAGTGGTCATAAAAGACCCACTACATCACAAAAGAATAGGTACAAGTGCTAGACAAAAGAATATGTATACATTAAGGAGTCTCTATCTCGAATGTATAAAAGCAAAAACTACTGAGCTAAAGTAGTTAGCCAAAATTCAGAAGCTAGTCCCTGCTAAGAAGTCAAGTGGAAGCACCTGAAATTCCTCGGTCTGACCTGAGTATTATTTAAGAAGAAAAATAATAAACGGATCATTCTAGCTACAAATATCATATAAGATGAGATAGGATAAGAGATATAACAAAATTATATGATAACAATAATGTCATACTTAGACAAGTATATATTTAATAACAATGAAAATCATATAATATCCCGAATCTCCTCAAATATCCAAAAAGAATATCACATTCTTCAGCTTATTCACCAAACCTCAAATATTGACAAAACATATCAATGCAAATCGCAAAAATTAGTGAAACGCAAATTCCAGAAATCAATAATTAGAAATCCGAAAAACACAAAGAGAGAGGCCTATCACAAACGGGAGCATGAAAACTCACCAACACGTGTATCACAAATGAGACGCTATCCTATAAAAATACGGGGTACAGTCCCCCACGTGGACGAATGAGCCGAACATCGACACACCCTAAAAGATACGCCTCATGCACAAACTCTGTCATGGTGCAGTCCCCCACGCGGACGAATGAACCGAAATCGACGCACCCTAAAAGATACGCCTTATGCACAGACTCTGTCGTGGTACAGTCCCCCACGCGGACGAATGAGCCGAACATCGACGCACCCTAAAAGATACGCCTCATGCATAGACTCTGTCATGGTACAGTCCCCCACGCAAACGAATGAGCCGAACATCGACGCACCCTAAAAGATACGCCTCATATATAGACTCTGTCGTGGTACAGTCCCCCACGCGAACGAATGAGCCGAATGCCCCTCGAACAGTCAAAAGACCATGGGTCGCTACCCCACCAAATTGAGCCGAAGCTCCATAGAATAAGTGTAAATTACACCAAGCTAGTAAATAAATGAGTTTAGCTTCATGTCCCATAAACACTAGCTTAACTCAAATATTTACGAACAAATTGTAGATTTCCACTCGAAAATACAAAATGATCATCACTGATCAAAAAGAAGTGTAAATTACACTAAACTAGTAAATAAATGAGTTTAGCTTCATGTCCCATAACCACTGGCTTAACTTAAATATTTACGAACAAATTGTAGATTTCCACTCAAAAATTGTCACGAGAGTTCAATCAAACAACTCCAAGAATTAACCGACAAAGTAAACGCAAGCGTTTCATACCACTTGTTTTGCTAAGCCGTTTAATTAGATTTCGCATACGAATGAGGTAAAGGTTTGTATATACTAATAGATTAGAAAACGGTTTTAAAAACAAGCTTTGTATTAAAAGTAATGTTGAAATCATTTTTGTGAAAGAGTTTGAGTATTTACTACTAGTATAGAAACCTTTGTATTTTAAAGTGACAAAACACAGAAATGATTGTAAAATCAATCTATCACCAAAATCCACATTCGACGATGTGAATTAAAATCATAAAAATCGATATCAAATCCATCAAATGGATATTCCCAAAAATCCATAAAAGAAGTCATCAAAGTCGATAATAAATTACAACGACTATCAGGAACAACAAAAATTGATAAAAATTGAAAATCCACTCAAAAACAGCCAAAATAGGCAAAATTGCACAGGACCAGACGTCTGGTTGGGTTTAACCAGACGTCTGGATTTTGTCTCAGCCATTTTTTTCCTACATTTTTTCTTTTTCCAGGGACCCCTACCAGACGTCTGGATTTTTCAACCAGACGTTTGGATTTTCCTGCTAGGCAAAAATCAGCCTAGCCCAAAGAGGGAAAAATCCAAACCGGAAGCGATCGAACGAGCGATGGATGCTAGGGATTTATGCCAATCGACAACCCAGCCCTATAGGCTCTTCGATACACCACCAAAAACATGTCCAAACATCCAAGATAGGATCTTTAAAGATTTTGATTTCAAAATACAAAAATCGGAAAATTCACCAAAGATTTTCAAATCAAAAGCAATCGAACATGAAGTAGATGTTAGGAATTCATACCTAGCAACAATGAAAGCTATAGACATAGATGTAAGTTCAAGAACTCACCTTTAAAACTCAAAAACAACGAATGAGAAGCTCTAAAACAAGGCAAGATCAATTCCTCTTCAATACACCTCTAGAATCTTCAATCTATTATCAAAGGTGAAGTTTTTCCTAAGTTAGTTTATAGGAATTTCTGAAAATTGAAGAGAGATTGAGATGGATAAGATAAAAAGGATGCTTACCTAAGCTTCTCTTTGATTTTAGAGCAAGAACTTGAATTTCCTAAGAGAACTAGGGCTTAGGAATTTCTAATCTCCTCTCGTTTCCTCCCATTTTCCTTTTGCTTGAGTGTTAGGAAATGTTATAAATGAATAAAGAGGAGTGGAGTGGGAGTTGTTATTGCAGAGGAGTTGGGTTCTTTGTTAGGTTAGTGGTCTGAAACCCAAACCCAAAGCCCCAAACGAAAATATCAAAATTCTAATCAATTCCAAACATATCGATGTTTATACTCAAAAAGGTTGCAAACGCCGTTTTGGACTCAATAGAAGTGGTCCCGAGTCCGGATTCGACCGTTTGCAGAAAGTCACATTTCGAACTCTAAATTCAACTAACGATGCTATATTTAAATAAAACATTTAAATATATAATCGTAAAATATGCGGGTTGTTACAAACTCCCCTCCTTAAATAAATTACGTCCTCACAATACTTAAGAAGACAATAAAAGGTAACAACCACTCTAAGGCATTACAGCATAAAATAAAAATTTGAAGTGAGAAGTTCACCTTAAGGAGCAAGAGAGAGTAAGTCCGGGTGTGCTCGCTCAATGAATTCTCTAGATCCCCAAGAACAATCCTTAGGATTTGCAGACCATTGAACTTTCACAAGCGGAACATCTTTATTACGAAGGTGTTTAACCTCCGTAGCAATGATACGAATACAATGTTGCTTATAAGTCAAATTAGGTGAAACTTCAATTTCTTCAATAATACCGGGCTCAAGAATAGAATCGGAATCTCTAAGGCATTTCCGTAGTTGAGAATATCAAGATCATAAGATGCAAGGAATTTGAGCCAACGTTGTTGATGCAAATTAAGTTCCTTTTGAGAAAATAAATACTTCAAAGATTTATGATCGGTGTAGAGAACAAATTTCTCTCCCAAAAGATAATGACGCCAAATTCTAAGGGCGAAAACAATGGCCGCGAGCTCTAAATGATGAATGGCATATCTAGTCTCGGCGGGCTTTAATTGCCTAGAAACATAAGCGATAACACGTTCCCTTTTGCATGAGAACGGCACTCAAACCAATACGACTAGCATCGGTATAAACAATCAAGTCTTGGTTCCGCTTGGGAATTACAAGAATGGGAGTATCAAAAAGGAGTTCTTTTAATTTAACCCTCTTTCTCGAAAAGCTAAGACATTCAAAATTATGATTAACTTTATGTAATCATCTTTTAAAAAAACAAATTTACTTATTACAAGTCAATTTATTGTGTCTAACTGTCTCATCATAGTGTTTAGGAGACTCCTATCGATAACGTTGATCAGGCGCATCGACCAGAATTCTTAAAGCACTCAATGGGCAATACAACACAAAATCATCTTCTATATGATAAACATGTCTCTTAAAAATTTTACAAATATTCTTTACTCGTTTTAAGAACAAAATCCAATTATAGTTAAAAATATATATCTTATTAGAAAGATTTGCAATTTTAAGTTGCCGTTTTCACCCATAATCAATGAATACAAGGACAGACTCATCGAGATATTCGTAGAATACTCGATTCACAAAATGGATGAAATAAGTTGGAGGGTTCGTCAAAACGAATGACATAACGAACCACTCATAAGAATCATAATGAGCACGAAATGCGGTAAGTAGAACGCTATCCTCCACAACTCGTAGCTGATGAAAACCGGTGGCAAGGTCAAGCTGAAAAGACCTTTACACCACTCAATAGATCGCTTAGGTGGTAATCCTAAGACAGGCTAAAAGATGTCGGGAAATTCATGAATTACTTGAATGAGGGAAATAACATCTTCCTTATCATGTGGGTTTAAAGAATAAAATTTTGCCACCGAATTGGAATCAAAATCATTAAGAACAATAGAAATCTGCTTAACAGATTGAGGATGGCGAAGATGGATAGTCTTCTCGGGATATAGGATATGGGCTTTATAACAATTAAGCCAATCCTTTCCCAAAATCAATTCCGAAACCTAAGTAGCGCATAACATGCAAATCGGATCGAAAAGCATAATCACATAAAATAATCTCGACATTTTTACAAAGTAAACTGAGTGTTGCGGATCCAGCAACCGGATTCGCAATTCTCAGTGAAGTCATCAAGCCCATAATATTTAAAGAAAAAGTATCAACAAGTTCTTTTGATATAAAAGAAGGAGATGTACCCGTATCAAAAGAATTCGAATAGGATAATCACGAAACAAAATAATGCCATCAAGGACTGAATGAGAAATACTTTGACCAAGAGAAGGGTTACTAGAGGCTTGCACAACATTCAGTTTTCCCTCTTTCTTGCTTTGAAGTATGGGACATGAAGATATAGGATGACCGGAACTTTTGCAATAACGACAAGGGACTTCGGACACTTATTTGCAAAGTGGTCCTTAGATCCACAATTGTAGCTTTCTCCACGATTAGAGGTAGGAGTCTTTGTTTCCGAAGTTGCTTGCTTCCCTTTCTTGTTAGGATTAGGTGTGAACTTATTATCAGAATGCCTCTTCTTGTTGTTATTGAAGTTCTGTTTGGCACCCCCAACAACACCATCACTTTCTTTATCGGCCTCTTCAAGTCGAAGAGCGATATCTACAAGCTGATCGAAAGGAACTTCTAGTTTCAGAAGTAAAGGCTTTTTGAGGTTCTTATTCAACCCACAGATAAACCTATGATTTTTCTTCAATGGGGTATTAATATACTCGACCCCATATTTAGAGAGGGACTCAAAAGATGCAACATAATATGTCATAGAAGATTCACCTTGAACAAGGTCAATAAAGCGTCGAGCTAAAGTTACTTTTTCAGCTTCCAGCACAAACTTTAACTCGAACCTTTCCCAGAATTGCTCCCAAGTAAGATCCGCTTCAACAATTTCTGAAATTAAAAGCTCATACCAATCTAATGCTCTCTCTTGGTGCATGCTAGAAGCCACTTGGACTCGATATAGATCCACAAGATTCATGCGAGAAAAGATGCGGTCGCATGTTCTAAGCCAAGCTTGGACTTCTATAACGCTTTTGGAACCCTTGAATGGCCTTCCACTCTTGGGTACTCAAATTTTTACGAGTAGCCAAGGGAGTCAGGTTTGCTTTGATGAATATTCTGGAGGAGCAATGGAGCAGGAGGCTTCAGCGTTCGTAGATATAGAATTTCGATGTGTAGATCTCTGTGATAGTGTTTGTATTGTATTTGAGTTGTAATGTCTAGACAGATGTTTATAACTGTCTAGTATGTGATGTATATGTTGTATAACTCTGATAAGTGTTGTATATTGTGTAATACTTTTGTTATTAATATAATTTATTCGTTCCGCTGTGTGAGATTCTGATGTTGTTTCTTTCTTTCTTCTCTTCTTTTCTCTTTCTATCCCTTTCTTTCTTATTAGCGACCCGACTTTCATCGACCCAAATTGGTATAATCACTGCACAAGCATGCAAACCCAGATTTAGGATGAGTAGGCTCAAGAATAGGTCCGGCAGCTTGGGCATTCCTTACAAGATCTAAAAGCTGTTGGGCAGATATGAATACTCCATCCTGAGGAATAGCACTGGATTGACCGGCGCTGGGACGGCCAGACCTAAACATTTCACTTCTTTAAGAAAGAAAGAAAGAAGAGGAAAAATGTTATTCTCAGAATGAATATCAAACAAACTTGATTGATAAAACAAGGCATCATAAAAGAAAATAGGATAGAACGGGTCTTAAGACTCAAATTAAATCATAAGGCATGATTCCTAAGAGAGACTTAGGACAATGATCCTTGCTAGAATATTCTACATTGTTCCGAAGTTTGGCTCTGATACCAAGCTGTGGCGCCCCACCTCTATACTCACACTAGCCAAGGACACTACGGAGTAATGCCGTCGACTAGTACGAAGAATAAGGTTGTTGAGGAGCGACCATCTATGTAATTGATTTGTGCAAGTACCAATATGCCAGATAGAAGGTCATGCATTTCATTTCAAGAGGAAATCTGACATATCAAATACAAACTCAAAGCTACTACACAGTGGCTATATGGCCTTCGAAAATAAATATAAAATAAGCATAACATAAATCAATCACAGATATTCATATCACTAAGGTGGAAAAAAATATGAATATAACACATAGAAGTGTACACCAAAGTAGTGGTCATACAAGACCCACTACATCGCAAAAGAATAGGTACAAGTGCTAGATAAAAGAATATGTATACATTAAGGAGTCTCTATCCCGAATGTATAAAAGCAAAAATTACTGAGCTAAAGTAGTTAGCCAAAAGTCAGAAGCTAGTCCCTGCTAAAAAGTCAAGTGGAAGCACCTGAAATACCTCGGTCTGACCCGAGTATTATTTAAGAAGAAAATTAATAAACGGATCAGTCTACCTATATATATCATATAAGATAAGATAGGATAAGAGATATGACAAAAATATATGATAACAATAATGTCATACTTAGACAAATATATATATTTAATAACAATGAAAATCATATAATATCTCGAATCTCCTCAAATATCCAAAAAGAATATCACATTCTTTAGCTTATTCACCAAACCTCAAATATTGACAAAACATATCAATGCAAATCGCAAAAATTGGTGAAACACAAATTCCAGAAATCAATAACTAGAAATTCGGAAAACACAAAGGGGGAGGCCTATCACAAATGGGAGCATGAAAACTCACCAACACGTGTATCACAAATGAGACGCAATCACATAAAAATACGGGGTACAGTCCCCCACGCGGATGAATGAGTCGAACATCGACGCACCCTAAAAGATACGCCTCATGCATAGACTCTGTCGTGGTACAATCCCCCACGCGGACGAATGAGCCGAATGCTCCTCGAACGGTCAAAAGACCATGGGCCACTACCCCACCAAATTGAGCCGAAGCTCCATATAATAAGTGTAAATTACACCAAGCTAGTAAATAAATGAGTTTAGCTTCATGTCCCATAAACACTGGCTTAACTTAAATATTTACGAACAAATTGTAGTATTCCACTCGAAAATACAAAATGATCATCATTGATCAAAAAGAAGTGTAAATTACACTAAGCTAGTAAATAAATGAGTTTTGCTTCATATCCCATAACCACTGGCTTAACTTAAATATTTACGAACAGATTGTAGATTTCCACTCGAAAATTGTCGCGAGAGTTCAATCGAACAAGTCCAAGAATTAACCGACGAAGTAAACGCAAGCGTTTCATACCACTTGTTTTGCTAAGGCGTTTAATTAGATTCCTTATACGAATGAGGTAAAGGTTTGTATATACTAATAGATTAGAAAACGGTTTTAAAAACAAGCTTTGTATTAAAAGTAATGTTGAAATCATTTTTTTGAAAGAGTTTGAGTATTTACTACTAGTATAGAAACCTTTGTATTTTAAAGTGACAAAACACAGAAATGATTGTAAAAACAATCTATCACCAAATCCACATTTGACGACGTGAATTAAAAGCATAAAAATCGATATCAAATTCATCAAATGGATATTCCCAAAAATCCATAAAAGAAGTCATCAAAGTCGATAATAAATGACAACAACTATCCGGAACAACAAAAATCGATAAAAATTGAAAATCCACTCAAAAACAGCCAAAATAGGCAAAATTGCACAGGATCAAACGTCTGGTTGGGTTTAACCAGACGTCTGGATTTTGTCTCAGCCATCTTTTTTGCATTTGTTATTTTTTTCTTTTCCAGGGACCTCTACCAGACGTTTGGATTTTTCAACCAGACGTCTGCATTTTCCTGTTAAGCAAAAATTAGCCTAGTCAAAAAGGGCAAAATCCAAACCGGAAGCGATTGAACGAGCGATGGATGCTAGGGATTTATGCCAATCGACAACCCAGCCCTATAGGCTCTTTGATACACCACCAAAAACATGTCCAAACATCCAAGATAGGATCTTTAAAGATTTTGACTTCAAAATACCGAAATTTAAAAATTCACCAAACCAATTCAAATCAAAAGCAATCGAACATGAAGTAGATGTTAGGAATTCATACCTAACAACAATGAAAGCTATAGACATAGATGTGAGTTCAAGAACTCACCTTTAAAACTCAAAAACAACGAATGAGAAGCTCTAAAACAAGGCAAGATCAATTCCTCTTCAATACACCTCTAGAATCTTCAATCTATTATCAAAGGTGAAGTTTTTCCTAAGTTAAGTTATAAGAATTTCTGAAAATTGAAGAGAGTTTGAGATGGAGAAGATGAAGAGGATGCTTACCTAAGCTTCTCTTTGATTTTAGAGTAAGAACTTGAATTTCCTAAGAGAACTAGGGCTTAGGAATTTCTAATCTCCTCTCTTTTCCTCCATTTTTCCTTTTGCTTGAGTGTTAGGAAATGTTATAAATGAATGAAGAGGAGTGGAGTAGGAGTTGTTATTGTAGAGGAGTTGGATTCTTTGTTAGGTTAGTGGGCTGAAACCCAAACCCAAAGCCCCAAATAAAAATATCAAAATTCTAATCAACTCCAAACATATCGATGTTTATACTCAAAAAGGTCGCAAACGCCGTTTTGAACTCAATGGAAGTGGTCCCGAGTCCGGATTCGACCGTTTACAAAAAGTCACATTTTGGACTTTAAATTCAACTAACGATGCTATATTTAAATAAAACATTTAAATATATAATCTTAAAATATGTGGGTTGTTACATGATATGTTGGATGCCATAGTTGATGACATGGGTGATTTTTCCCTATTTAGTGCTATAGTAAATATGGACCATAATTTTAGTATTTTGAAATACTATAAAATGAAGATTTAGTTTTTAAAAAGGATTTAAGTGATTTCAAATATATATATATATATATATATATATATATAAATTCTTGAATTACTAAGAGACAGAACTTATTTTAACTAAAGTAAAAGGTATGATTTTTAGAGATTATACATTTATAGTTGTATAAAATATTTTAAATAGAGATTTTTGAACTATGAACGAAGATTTTTAAAAATCTATGAAAATAATTGCTTCTTTTTTAATAAAGAAATACGATTTTAAAAAGAAGATAGAAATAATTTGGTATAAATATTTATTGACCGTTTTATATAAAGTGATATATAGATAGACACACACATATGTTAAGATTCATTCATAAATGTGGGAATTATAAATAAGCAAATGTATAAATGTGGCATTTTACAAATAAAGTGAAGATTGTGAAATCGTATTTTATAAATAAAAGGATTGATTTATAAATGGTGTTTATAAATAAAAAGAAAACTATTATCATTGGATAGATTGGAGAAATAAATCAAATTGTGGATTTATGATTATAGGTGGAATGTTTTTTTAGAAAAATAGTTGATTCTATTTTTGAAATGGGAAGTGAGGATGGACAGGAGATGTTAAACAATATTTTATAAATAGAAAGGAATTTATAAAAGAACTTTATAAATACGGAATAAACATTAAAAAAGGATTGCAATTGATGTTTAAAATGGGATTTTATGAATAAGTGGGATTTATAAAGGGATAGGGTTATAAATGGGGTTTTATAAATAAAAGGGATTTTATAAAAAGGAAGTTTTATAAATAGAAAGAGATTATTAAATATAGTTATAAAATATGGAAATGATTATCTGGGTTTTATAAGACGAATCTTATAACATGGTTTGGGAAACTTAAAGGAAGATTTGAAAAGGGGTAAAAAGAGTTTTATAAATGGTCTAAGATATTTATAAATGATTTTAGAAATGTATAAAAGGGAGTTTATAAATGATTTCAGATATTAATGAATGGGGTTATAAACGAGTTCTAGAGATTTATAAAGGAATTTATAAATCTGTTCTAGAATTGTATAAATATAAGGGTTCTGAATGAATTTTTATAAAAGTATGTTGGTGCAAATATCTACAAAGTAATTTTAGTTAATGAAAAAATTCTTTAAAAGAGGCTACCGGTTGCTTATGTGCTTAACCAATGTTGGTTTTCCTTATGGAATAAATCCCTGATTTTGATGTGTGTTTATGGATAGTTAAATAACTAACTATCAAATTTTTGACCCGAAACGTAGCTTCGAAAATATCTAGAAGAAACATGTGAGTTATATGGCACAGTCATCTTCGATGATGTTGTACTGTGCGTATAAATCTCGTTTCGTTCTCCTAAGATAAATGATAAGGAAATCCGTCCACTACGGTTAGGAGGTGATCTCCGCTCTTATCATTAACTGTTTATTTCCTAAATAACCGGGGTTGAGTTTATCGGAAATTATCGAATGTTGTTTCGAAGAGTACGATACTTCACTCGAAATGCTCAATGAAGAAGCTGAACTTAGAGTACGATACTTAAAAGGGAATATTGCAAAAGTTGAAGAAAAGTCCCCCAACCCAAATGATAAGCAAAGTGACGTATCGAATCCATATTCCAATATGGTGTGTATGAATATATTAAATGGTACTGACGGTGTTTCTAATGAGGTCTACATGAAGGCAATGAAGGCTTTTAAAATCCAGATTTTAGGATGCAATTTGTTATGATGCCGGAACGTAGAAGACTACCGGTTTTAAAACTCCTACAATAATTTTATTAGCTTGTGCGTCATGGTATCTTTATTGTAGGTTATGTTTTGTTAAATTTGTGTTCACTGAAATATGTAGTTCTTATTCTATTACTCTTGTGCTTTTAATGTTTGAAATGTGATGGTTTTTTATTTCCGCAACTTCAATAACTCTTTTAGCTATTTGGGTATAAATCAAAAGTAGATGTGTCTAATTAGCAACTCATGATCATCTTGTGTATGTTAACCATAGCATATGTTCTGAATTTATACAAGAGATAGGTTGTGTTTTATTGCATCTGTTCTGAGGTTCTGTTATTAACCTTAATTTGAACTGTTGTTCCAACTTTGTTAAATTTTCCTCTAGATATGTATTTGTTGGAGATGCTATCAATAAAATAAAACAACTAAGGTTCTTCTGCAGTATGATAAAGCCTTTGAGTCTCTTATTTTAACCACTCCTAGCTCTAGTCCAACTGCAGCATGACCTTTGCTAATAATATAGACAATGATTTGCTGCCTTAGATCAATTTGTTAAGGTAGTAGTATTGCATGTTTTCACTGACATTTCAGCAATTTGATAAGTGTTTCTTTGGCAATCAATAACACAGTTGTCTAGTGGCATGTATATTGCTGACCATGACTGTGGATACACCTAAACAAATAACATGTACATGTACTTAACTAGTTTGTTTATATATAAAAGTTAGAATTTTATTGCTTCATGAATTTTTTTTCTTTTTTTAATTTGATGGACGAAAACAAAATGCTGCCCTCAAATTTTAAAAATAGCAGCATAACTTACCCACTGTGTCCGAAATAGTTACACATTATTTAAGTGGTATAACTGTTTAACCATCATTTAACAGAGTTTGACAGTGCACATTGTGTTCACGTGCAGTTTGGGATAGAATGGGATTTATGATCAATTTTTATGATTTTTTGATTTAAGTGGACTTACTCTGTTTATGCACTGTTACAGTTAGTTAGATAGTGAAACATACATTACCATGAAATTATAAGTGAACATACATTCGTCATATGTTTAACAAGAAAAATACAATTTGTGCATTACATTGGAGTGAGCAAAAGAAAAGTTAGTACTTAACACACACTGAACTCATCAACATATCAGCAAGAATTTTCAAGATATTGACTTAATAACTAAATGTCATGCTAACCCAAAATTACAATGAAACCCAAACAGGTGTAAACATTTAAGATTGAGAGGATTTTCTCTTTTGTTCATCCCTTCGATAAGCAGAGTAATATTTCTAATGATAAATAGTTAATATAAATTTTATGTAGAGTAATGTCTACTGGATCTAGTATTGTTTCTTATGAATCCGATGATGACTCTAGTTCTGATGATGATTTTATATTTATGGAATACTGTGATGAAGAATTTGTTGATATGTTAATGATTAATTACTTTGTTGCTAACCAAAGGAATATCATGAATAGAGTATCTTGTAGAACATCATCACTTATGGAAAGGATCTTGTAGAACATCATCGCTTACGGGAAGGATGTTCTTACTTGATGTACTGAATGAAAATCTTTTTATATGTCATCATATTTTTCAAATGCAGAAGAAGTAAGTGTGGAGGAGGGTGTAGCAATGTTTCTAATGATAATAGGACACACAACAAGATATAGTATTATTGCCGATTGTTTTCAGTATTCACACCATAAGATTTCAAAATGGTTCAGAAATGTTTTACGAGCTGTTTGTTCTTTGGACACGGAGATAATACGTCCAACGGATCGAGATGTCATACATGAACGTTTTGTAAACAAGTATCCCTAATTTAAGGTCATTTTTTGCACAATTATTATATTTATCAAATAATAAACACAAATAATATTGTAGTATTATTTATTATAGGATTGTATTGGCGCAATAGATGGAACATATGTTGCTGCATGGGTGCCCGGATCGAGGCAAACATCTTTTCATGGAAGGAAAATCAATATAACACAGAATGTCATGGTGGCATGTGATTTTGATATGAAATTTGTATTTGTATACATTGGATGGGAAGGCGCTGCTAACGATTCTCGAGTATTCATCGATGCAGTTACAAGAACTGGAAACAATTTCCCAATGCCAAGAGGAGATATATTTTATTGTATAAAATGTCACTATCAAACATTATCTTATAAATAATTATATAATACTTTTCTTTATATTATTTATATAATATATGGTCATTACTTTATAGATCAATATTACCTTGTTGATGCTGGATACCCAAACATGCTTGGATTTCTGACTCCTTATCGATGACGTAGATATCATTTACGTGATTAATAACAGATGGGAAGACAACGTGGAAAGAAAGATTTGTTCAATTATAAACACTCATCGTGTCGAAATATAATCGAGCGTTGTATTGATGTTTTAAAAGCAAGATTTCCAATTCCAAGACGAATGACTAATTATCCACTTCGTAGGTAAAGACAAATTCTTACTGCTTGTTGCACATTACATTACTTTATTCTCCAAGAACATGCTTTGGATGCCATTTTCACACAATACTCATCAATATGGTATTTCAACATGCATTAGAGGCAAACCAAAATCAAAATCAAGAAGTTATACAATTTGATGTTGGTAAAACAACTCGAATACGACATATCAGGAATCAAATTGCTATACAAATGTGGAATGATTACATAACAACTCATCCATAAACCTAGATAGTTAAGTATGAAATTTGTTTTTCTTTAGCTTTTCTTAATAGGAACTTGTTTTGCTAATGATAATAATTTTAACGATGCAGTGAGTGAATGAAGCTACACAACCACTTACTCTTTCTTAATTGATCAAGTTTCTCTTGCTTGCTTCTATATGCGCTTAGGTAATTCTTGATTTCAATAATGACATTGGATTAGATTTGCGTAATGGTTGTATAATTTATTACTAACTCGTGGCTCAATATTGGAGACTTATCATGTTTGCGTGTTTATCACTTCCTAAGTAAATGATTTATTGCAATATTTGCTTTGATAACATTATTTCCATCAATCTATTACCCTTCATACTGAAATAATTGATGTAATCAAGTTCCGTATATTTTGTGATATCGTTTGTGTAAAAGACTTTTTAAAACAATGTGTTTGTAAACACATAAAATGAGTAAGGATATTGCCTAAAGCACTTCATTATGCACTAAAATATTCATAATAGATATCTGAAGCACTTACTAGAAGTAAATCTAATATACGAACAAGTTATGAACTAATACAGATGTACATACTTAGTGATACATTTATTTTCATTGTTTACTTAATAAGCACGATATTACTGCAATCTACCTTTCCTAGTAAATTTGACATGTTTTATCAATGGTGATGAACCAATGCATTGAATTCTAAGTTAACCTTTACACTGACATGCTTTTACCATCATATCATAATCATATTGTACTTTGCAAAATGTTCATGATGCTGATATATATATTGATAAATTGGTATATTAGTAATTGTTAGAAAAGAGAAGGCTAGCACGAGAAAGAAGAGCCACTTAAACAAATCAAAGAATACGTGCCTATAAGATATATCAAAAAAAAATTCCCTCCTTTTGTAATGATACAATTGATATATCTTACATGTTTTGTAATGATTTTGAGTTGAAATATGATGATTTTGAGTTGAGATATGATCAATTTTTAGCAGAACATAAGTTAACATTTTGATATAGTTCACGTACCAATAGTAATTATTAATTTGTGATCTTTATCAATTTATGATTTCCTTCGTTCATGACATTTTTTACTACTCGCATTCATTATTTCATCTCACTTATATATTCTACCGCCAAATTCTACACAAGCTTGAAATTGGCACCTTTGTTTTGAAATCTCGTTTTTGATTTTCAGTTTAAAAACCATATTTCAAAACAGTAGAACCAAATATATTTTCAAAAACATTAAAAACATTCAAAATGAAAAACTAAAATGGGCTTCAAAAACTAAATGCTAAATGCTAAAAATGAAAAGAAACAGGTTCTAAATTAGGACAAACTATCTTTTTTCTTTATCTTCTCCTACGTAGAGATTTCCATTCCTTCTTTTCTCTTCCATTCCTTTTTTTAAGTACATATTGAAACTGCAGAAGTATAAGACTCAAAGTTCAAACCAAATGAATCGGTGAATCATAGGAGTTTCATAAAATCAAATTTATATGGCTAGTGCTCAGTCCAGACATTAAGTTTGCAACACCATAAAACATACATGTGATAGGCCATTAGCTGCACAATTGGCAAAGACATTGAGCTTACATCGTCTTACAAACCAAAATTTCAGTGGATAACAAACTCTTGTATCAATTGAAATCATCCACCCTGATAAAATAAATAAATAAAACAAAATAAAAAAGTAATATTACAATCAACTTATCAAAAAAGTTTGTTTTCTCCTCACAAGAGTTTGGCATTATGAGATCGTTTGCCTGATAGATAAACGTCAATTTTTAGTGTTATTTATAATACGTAATGTTTATCATCTCCATGATGTTAAAAATGGTTCATCCAATGTTGAAATCAAAGGTTGATTTCGGGGGGCTTGTAATATCCAGTGGCCGAAATGAATTTGGGCCTAATCTTCGGGCTTTTAAGATTAGCTGTATTCAAAAAGGCGATAAAAATTGCACTATAGCGTTAAATTTAGACAACCTTTGAAAAACACACTGTGGAAAAGGAAATTAAAACTCAGTATATAAATATTGAACTCTTTACATCTTGGTTTCATTCATTGCGAACAAGGGCTCTGCCACATTGCTATATCAGAAATCAGATCTCGAAGTTGATCGATCAGAAGCTTGATATATTTGTTTTTGCACGCAACCTCCTACACTCCCAAAATAGTATAAATTGGTCAATATGTGTATTAATGAATTTCACTTCAAAGGCAAGTAGACAACTATACCATACAGTGTTTTCTTGCAAATTAATTTGATCAAGATGAAAGTTTAAGTTAATTAAATTGAGAGATTTATAGACTAGAATACAATTCTAGTATAGTGGCAAAAAAAATTTTAATATCGTATTCTCCTTCTCTTTTTTTTATAAGAAAATATTTTTCAACTTCAAAAATGAATATTTTAGTTAAAAAATTAATAACTAAAAATGACTGTATCGAGCTATTTGGACAAAGCATTTAAGCAACAGTTTATAACTTTTTCAAAATTTTGAAATATCTGAAAAAAGTAAGAAAGCTGTAAAATAAGAATATTTATGGTTTCATATTTTTTTCATTTTTTTATTGTTATCTTCAAAAACAACAAAAATTGGTGAATCGGAAACAACTATAAGGGAAAAAAACGAAAATTTGTGTTTTTTATGGAACATACATATAAATATGTGGCCTCCTTCTGGGGGGGGGGGGGGGCGAGCCATCAGTGAGATACCACTCTGGAAGAGCTAGAATTCTAACCTTGTGTCAGGACCTACGGACCAAGGGCAGTCTCAGGTAGACAGTTTCTATGGGGCGTAGGCCTCCCAAAAGGTAACGGAGACGCTAACAATTTAGTAGTATGTCAAACAATTCTTGGTTTAAGTTACTCTATAAATTTCCACATTAAATAGCACTATCTTTCAATCAGCCAATAATGCAGCAAGTAACTTTGGCAGTAGCATTGCAGTGAGTATTGTTAGCAATTGTGTTAACTTTAACTAAAGTTACTCTATAAATTTCCACATTAAATAGCACTAACTTAAACTTCAATGTTACAACACTCATTAAACTGAGAGATTTATACAGTAAGTGCACTTTTATTACTCTATAAATAGATCCAGATCAATTTATAGAGTAAGTGCATGTTTATATAACAATTTAGTAAGTATGTCAAACAAAGAAAGGTTTACATGTGAGCATAGTCATAGAACAGTCAGTATGAAATAGCAAATGATTCTAAGAGGTACCTTTCTAAGACTCAAAACCCTGCCTTCCAATCTCTCAATTTCAGCTTGGTCAGACTGTATATCTGTGTCCATCTCCTGGTAAGAGTAATTATTATGATCCAATATAATTAGCATACGATATATCAAATATAAATTTCCACGTTATGAGAAAAGTTAACTATGTATCGAGACCAGAGGTTTTCTTTCTTAAAAAAAAACCGCATCCTTTTTGTATATGCAGAATGTTGACACCATGAATCAACTTCAGCTGTAGTTCAATGGTAAAAAATACGACTCGCTTTAATACCAACTTTAGTGCATACATATCGGATCAACAGAACATTTTCAAGCTAAAAAGAGTAACTTTAACGCTGGGAAAAAGCAGTATCATAAGCCTCCAAGTTAGGATGATAACTCTACATATATCCCCCAAATTAGATGTTAACTGCTGTGATGCTGACATAATGAGAGGCTTCACAAATTGAATTCTATATTTACAGCTGAAACTGTTTTACCTAAGTACTTTCGATTTAAAGTTTCTATATTTTGCAAATAGTTCGAATATTATATAAATTTTAAAGATTAACGCGGTTCTATGAAGGGAAATAAGTGTGCTATCGGTTTGCTGGTGTGTAACATGTTTCATATATCATGTTTAAACATTTGCTCAAGATACAACATGAACTGTTAATCACATCCATGGTGATTTGAAAGGTTTGAACAAACTCAAACAAGAGGTGGTGCACCATATGCATGATAGAGTTGCATAACTATACCAACATTTATATCAAATCAAGATGTGGGACTTGGTTTCTATAAATGTTGTTTGAAAGGACTTGTCAGCATTTGTACATCCATAATCCATTTTAAGGTTCACTGTAGCAGTATGGAATTTTATCTTTATAGGGTATCATAGATAGCACTTAAAACGTCAACGCCTTTGATTGCGACACTACATTAACACGATAATTTAACAATATTTAACCATGTGATTGGATATATAAACTGTTATCAATCAGATAGTTTGTTTGTCATGACATACAGCTTTGCCTGTGGCATAGCTTATTAATTAGTGTGTATTCTAGTTTTAACTTTTATTTAGTAAGTCCAAGAGTTTGCATATAGACCATAACATGATTCTGTTTCTCTCCCTTCTTTCTTCTACACATTAATTTCCACTTACCTACCTTTTTCACGCTCCTTTTTTTTCCTTTCATATATTTGATTTCTTTATCATTACTGTATCTACAGCAATGTCTCCATTCCCTCATGCATAATCAACTACTATTTACGATATTGATATAAATCCATACATTATCCTTAAATTTCCTTGCAAAAGATAAGAGGATGTAAAAAAAAGACAAAATAGAAAACTTGAAATAAACACTAACATTCTATTGCTTATTTTTTACTATATCAGTGAAACTACTTTTAACATAAACCATTTGTAAAGCCATATTAAATCCCCATGGAAACAATTATAAATTTGGAAGTAATACACCGCTTTGTGAGCAACTGTTCACTCTAGACTCTAATTGTCAACACTGGCATACCGGCTCATGTTCATAGATCTCTATTTACTTATAGAGAATTTGAACTCATGGTCTCTATTACATTAAAGTTTTGTACTGTGTAGCACCAAATCAAAGAATGTAAACCGAAAACCCAACTTCGATGTGCTCACCATCAGATTTCATTTGACTGAATTTCACAATGCTACCACAAAACTTTTGATGTTTAATTTACCTACAATAGACCTGTAATTTATCTCCTACCAATAAGGGGAATTGATCGCATAGAATTCACCAATGTGCCATAGTCTCACCGTCATCAAACTTACATAAATACTCTTTCAAGTTTTCGTTATTCCATCGCATTTCCACATAACGTGCATGTAGCATTGTGTGTCATACAATAGTACTGAAGAAGAAAGGACGGACATATTATCGTTTTCTTAACAACGAAATCAATGATTTGTTGATAATTGCTTAGAAATATACAATGTAACTATATTTCACCACAAACTAACATTGATGTGGCAGTATGGCACTGCATAAACTACATAAACTTCAATGAAATTATATTAGAAATATTTTATACCTTAGGTGAATCAGGAATTTCAGAAAGAACAGCACGAAGGGCAGCAATGGCAGACTTGTACCTTAACCTGGCTTGATCAAGTGCAACTCCACCACCACTTCCGGCAGAACAAGAAACATCATCTCCATTGGCAATTACAGCAGCAGAAGTTGTGGTGGGCCATAACGATGGGTCGCAAAGTTCATCATTCATTGAGGATAAGATGTGAAATGCAGCATTTATTGTTTCTTCCAAGTAGTGTTGCCCTTCCAAACCTAGCTCTTGCCTGCTCTTGCTTGCCATTTTATGACTCTCTTTGTTGAAAGATATAAAATTTCAAGGACCTGAATCAGTATGAATATAAGAAATTTGCACTTTATGCTAAAAATTGTATGTTAATGAAATGGCATAAGCTTACTTTACTTGAATCTAGTCTGATGATATATTTCGCAGAAGATCACGCATATTTAAGATTAGGATTAACTGATATAAAATATGGCAAATTCAATTTGAAGACCAAAAAATAACTTACATACACTATTGATTTTACAAGTAAATATAGAACAAAAATGCCCTTTTGTTTAATCAAAATGGCACGTAATATTTTTAACTATTTTCAGTGAAACCACAATCAAACCTGAGAAAAAAAAACTAGAAAACAATTCTTCTGTGGGATTTATCAATGTTTCATCCAGGTTACGGTTTTTGTTTTAATGAGCGATTTCCATAAAAATCGAATTTAGGTTTCAAGTAATATAATTTTTTATTTAATTAACATGTTAATTTGAGTCCTGAGCATGGATTATATATATATATATATATATATATATATATATATATTATATATATAATAGTGAATTTAATCACACCAAATTGAATTTGGGGTTTATGAAACAATGAGGTTGGATTTAATGAAACATTGAAATTTAGTATGGGTATCAAAATAGTGGGTATGAATTTCACAAATGTATTAAATTAGAAAAGGAAAAAAGTACCTGATGATGGAGAAAATTTCGATGGAGTGAACATTTCTTTTCCCTTGGTTCAAGTGAGAAAAACTGGAAGATAAGATAGCACAAATAGATGGACAGCGGTCTGTAAATTTTAATGGAGAGTAGTATTCTAGAGTTAGGGTAATTCTACTGGTACAACCGCACAACGGAGGAAATACCGACCGTTCTTGTTGACTTTTTGTTAAAATACATGTACTAGAAAAAATCATTCATTACTAACCAGTACGTGTGCACGTGTGCAACAAAAAAGAATATTAGATTTCTTTGACTGTATAATTCGTTTAGGAGTAGGATCAATAGGCAAATAGCATAGAGAACATATAAAGTTAAAATCAAAATATTTTGCATGAATCAACCTCAATCTACTACAAATTCAGCTACTACATTATTTTATCGAAACATTTATCATTCTCCCACATATCAAATCAACAAAAAAAAATTTATTGATCCAACCATTCAAACACAGTGCATAAATAGTGCACAAAACATTAGAAAAATTAAAAACCAATAGTAAAATTCAAAAACAATTAAAACATATACCACAGTCACATTACTTTATCAAAATTAAGCTATCTTCTCTTCTATTACACCTCTCCATGCCTATGTGCATAGAATTTCAATCAACCTCTGGAAGAGAAAAACAATTTCAAGTTCAAAGTTTCCTGAGAAATGTCTATGTATCACCAATGCTCACCAAGGCACACATGCTTACAATCATCAACTGCAGTAAACACTTCCGCCAGTTTATCTTATTCCCTATCGACTGCAAACGTATTCAAATTATTTGCATCATGATAGTACGCATCCAGGTTATTTTATTTAAATGGAATACAACTTTTAGTTTTTAGTTTTCTCACCGCTTTGATTTAGCATTAATAAAAACTATGCAAGCTGTTAAATTCCTCCCATAGCTACAAAGTACATTAATCATCATTAACTCATCTATATATGCATCATTATTAACTCATCTATATATCCATGCATTGCTCTTGCAGCTTCAAGTGAAGGCATTCACTATTTGAATATTTGAATATTAACTTAGACTGTGCTGATAACAGGGAACACGGATAAGGTTTCAAGTGGATGTTGCATATCCTAGTTGTGGTATATGCCAGGAATTACACCATTGCATAGTGGTGTAGAAGAAGATTTGTCTGCATGAGTATACAAATTGGTTCTCACAAAAATATCATTGTTTAATGCTTTAGGTTAACGCATACAATTTACCCCCAACATATGGTCGATACTCGCTGCATTTTTATTTTGTATTTTGCCTTCATTCTATATGATGAGGTTTGCGATTCAGGCTAATATGACTATAATTATTGTGAAATATGAACAATTTTTCTGTGCACAGATTACTGATCTTTTGTTATTTTGGACAGCTAGAAAATATCCGTATATTTGGAAATTATTCTAACCAAACTTCGGATCGTCAAATTGAAATTCAAAAAATGAAAATCAACTGTGTTAGATGAAAAATTGAACCAAAATCAACCTTAAAATAAAATTTTGATGCTAACAGAAGGGGAAAACAAGAAAGAGCAAACAAAAAAAATTAAACAATATAAATGACCTAAAGCTTGAGAGATATGGATATTGGTTGTCATTGTGTTTTTTCCTTGCCATTTAATTTAGATTTTGAGTCTGATTTGGTTTGGGATATAAGAACATTGAGACCTAATTGCGCGTGGGAAGAACATAATGAGGAAATGGATAGAAAGAAAGAAGTCCAGTGGTTGAGGAGAACGTGCAGCAAGTCAGAATGATGTAAGTATCCCTAGCTTCTAAGCATGCAACAAAGGGTAAAATTTGTAGCTTCAAAAGCCTCATTTGAGAGTATTCCCATTATATGTAGATAAATAAATAAATAGTAACTATACATTAACAATCAATCATAACTACAAGCAAAAATATAGAAGATTCGATAAAAACTACTAATACAATCATAAGAACCTTTGTATGAAGATCTGTACGAGGTGTTACACCGACAAAATCATTTTATAGCAACTATGTTCTTAAGTAACTCTGCAGTATGTTTAACAGATTTATGATGATTCCATGTTGAAACTATGCTGCTAACGTTCTTTTATTACATTTTGACAGCAACACGACGAACAAATATGCCAATTGTCATCAGTTCAATAACAGAGAATCAAATCACACTTCAGCGTACATAAATATTATTAATCAAACTCTAGGGCAATCCAAAACATTCCATTCATACGAATGAAAATATATCTATAACGTATACCCCTTCCTTTAATGGCCAAGTTCTTGTGACATCAATGATTCGCAGCCACTGATAACCATAAATATATGGTTGTTGTACACACTGATGCAAAGATATAAATTCTGTATGTGAAATTATTTACATACACGAGTATGAAGATATCAACAAGCCTCTTTAGAATACTTTTGAAAAAATATCCCAAACAGATAGTATCAGTCCAAACCAAATCATTTTTTGATGCATATGAACAGTAAATAATCAGATAGATATATCTAAAAAATATCTATTTATACAAAGAAATACAAGCAGATATGTCCTCATATAGATATATAATATATATGGTTTACCTATGCTCTCAATATCACTTT
Source organism: Allium fistulosum (assembly GCA_030737815.1). Lineage (NCBI taxonomy): Eukaryota > Viridiplantae > Streptophyta > Magnoliopsida > Asparagales > Amaryllidaceae > Allium > Allium fistulosum. The sequence goes on along the minus strand of CM060908.1, from coordinate 528,971,519 downwards.
ACTGTCAAATAATACAAGTTTAATCGCTCCAAATTAATTGTGCGCATGTGCATGTGAATTTTAGAACAGCCGGTCATCATTATAAATTACAAAATGGTGGGTACAAAAAACCGCTACTTTCTCTTATATTAGTCAAAATTTGCAAGCGTTTACATTTTCAAATAAGAAATATCGTAATCATAGTTAATCTTATTAACCTTCACTGTATATAAATCAGCAAAATATATAAGCTAGGTACTTTCAAATTTACTTCACGATAAGTAAACATGTACCAGATTCAAAATCGTTCAACGATAACTTAAAAAAAATAAAAACAAAGACAAAAACATACAAAAAACAGCAAATACCTTTTACAATTTATCGGTGGAGGCAAAATCAGGCAGATCTGGGTGCGGCGTTGGTGAAGCAGGCGGTAGCATCCAACTTTGCTGGCGATTTAAAGGGTGCAATAGTGGGGGATCGGTGCGTGGTGATGAAGGTTGGTTAAGGAGTGGCGGCGCAAGCGGTTTATTGGGTGTAGTGGTGAAGGTGCACAGAGGGAGTTATAGGGTTTTGAAACTAATTTTGGGGATAAAAAGATCAAGGTATCGTTTGTTGCACAGAAAAAGCACTCATTTGAACTTGCGTACCTAAAAAGGCCTTTCAATGGTTATTCACCCTACCTGTTAGGCAGAAGCCCCCATTCTCTACCCAGGGTAGTAAAGGGAATTAACGGGTAATTCTGTCTACTAACGCAGAGAATAAGGTTGGATATGAACGACCAACATAGCATACAATAGCTATGAACTAAACATGTCAAGTATGTGTCAAATTTTTATTATTTTTTCATTACCTCATGTGTGGTTGACACGTCTAGTGCATAACTATTGCACACTACAGTGGCAATATAACATTTCAGAAATAATATAATATAATATGCAGAATAATCCAAGTCACAGAAAAACAAACCAAGATCAGTCACATACATACATAACCGTCACCATACATATCCATATAATACATCATAAAAGAATAACTACTAGGTAGCTAAGTGTCAAATATACATCCCAAAAAAAAAGATACAAGTGATTATAAAGGAGTAGTCCCAAAAGACGAAGACTAGCTAGCCAAAATATACATATATGTGTCCCATAAAAAGTACCAACTGAACTGGAGGCAACGGAAATCCGAGCTAACCTGCAACTCGGTCTGACCCGAGTGGAAAAAAACACACGGGTCAGGCAACTAAACTCATCCGTAGATAAGGAACTCTAGGATAATAAGTAAAGGGAAGCATTCATTCTGTTGTACCCAACAGAATAAATGAAAGGTTCAATGATAATCAAGGGAGGGGTAAAGCTAATATTCTAATATCATGCATAAGGGGAAATGTGATTAAGTTAAGTAAATTATTAATACAGGAAATTATTGTCAAGGACAAAATTTCTCAGCATTTTTGCCTCAAGGACAGACCTTCAATATTTTATCCTGAAGGACAACTTTTTTAGGTATCAGTTTTTAGTCATTGATAGCAATTTTTAGGTATCAGTTTGTAGTTACCGGTAGAAGTTTTTAGGTATCAGTTTTTAGCTTGGTAGCAGTTTTGTTGTCCTTATGAATAATTTTGGAAAATGTTTGTCCTTATGAATAATTTTTAGGAGAATGTTTGTCCTTGTGGTAAAAATATTGATGTTGTGTTCTTGATGCAAAAAATATACAAATCTTTGTCCTTTAAATTAATTCCTCCTTATTAATAAACATCCATGAAATCCTAAAATCTCATAAATCTCCAACAAGTCATGAAACAATCTAAATAATCATGGACCACAAAATAATATCGCCTTATTCATATATAAGGCTATAGAAATCATCAAATCCCGATAAATCATAAAGCATCAAAAGATAATTTTTTTGCACGTGCTTTTGAATCTCCACTAGTACTATACTTTGGTACCAACAATCGTGATGATCAGGATCATGTCATCTAGATAAATCTTGACAATCTTGACGACTACGTAGCCTATAATTTAATCAATCCCAATCGGTGACGTCAAAGACCCGAGTAATAGTAAATTCGTGATTTGGGGTATAATTTCAAATCTTGATTCCCCAATAAACTCGTGGTCTCATAGTACTAGTCCAATCTTGAATGTGTATCAACATCGAGACTAGGAACCTATAAGGGTATAACCCACGTCCCATACCATGAGTTATCACCTAATGGTTTACTAATCACTCGTTGGTTCCACATTAGAAAAAAAAATCACTAAATTGATTAGTAGCCCCCCTTAATTTTAATAAAATTAAGAAGACAAAAATACCCTTAATCAACTACGTACGTTCTTCTCTTCTCTCAGTCACCTTCCTCAGCGCAAACCAGTTAATTCAAAAACCCTAATTAACAAATCAATATAAAAAAATTACTCATATTTCAGTACTAGCGAATGGAGATTGAAGAAGATAATCAATCATTATCGCAATCACAGCAGGTAATTGGGGTTTTTTTTGAAAAGTTAGCAATTTTTTTGAAAGCAAATAGTAAACACTCGATTTTGTGGAATGTAACAAATTCACGTATAAACCTTACTAGGATTCACATATAACCACGAAGAGACACTACGTGGTTTATCTGAATCCCACGTAACGTAAATACGTGGTTTGTTCGGTATCCACGCATTGTTTCATCGTGTTTAGTTATATAACCACGTATTCATATTGCGTGGTAGTTTGATTTTTTTTCTTTCTGTTTTACCTTTTTCATCGTTCGACACTTGGTTTATGCAGATTATACCATATTCCAGTGATGAAGAAATAAGCGAAGAAATAGTGCTTAATTATTCTAACGAGTTTACGACTTATGACGTAAGTTTAAATTGCATTTCTTTCGAATAAATCTATATTACCTACATTTTATTTAACATTGTTAATGCAGATATTTCCTTCTCGACAAAAGTTGATTGATTGGGTTCGTGATACTGGAAAACGACTTGGTTCGTTATCATAATATTGAAATCGGATACTGGTGCTTCAAGCAAAAAACCAAGAATTATGTTTGCTTGTGAACGAAGCGGTGTGTATAAGAAGCGAAAAGAGATAAGCCCGAAGAACCTCCGAATGACTGGTACAAAAAAATGCAATTGTCCGTTTAGACTTAAAGGTGAGAAACTCCCTACTTTAGATGATTGGAGATTGCATGTTGTGAATGGTGTTCACAATCATTCAGAGTTAAAAAATGAGGAAGGCCATTCGTATATTGGTCGACTAAATGAAGATGAGACCAAGTTAGTTGTTGAGATGCACAAAAACATGGTAAAAGCAAAAGAAATTTTACACACCATTAAAAGAAATGATCCTACAAATCGTACCACCATCAAAACAATTTATAATGTTATATGAGCACAAAATTCTATTGTGCGGGCAGGGCGTTCACAAGTTCAATATTTGCTTAGTAAATTGACAGAGTTTCATTACTTTGAATGGTACCGTAAGACATTAGATGGAACAGATATTATTAAAGATATATTTTGGGCGCATCCTACCAGTTTGGATTTTTTACATACATTTCCTCGAGTTATCATACTGGATTGCACATATAAAACTAATAGGTATAGAATGCCTTTGCTTGAGATTGTTGGTGTTACTTGTACAGATCTTACATTTTGTATTGCGATTGCGTATTTAGTTTTTGAAACCGAGGAAAATTATACATGGGCCTTAGAACAGTTGAAATCTATTTTGATTGATTGTGAAGTGGAATTGCCATCAGTCTTCATTTCTGATAGGGAAACAGCACTAGTTAATGCTATCAGTGTTGTTTTCCCAAATTCTGCACATATGTTATGCACATGGCATATTAAAAACAATGTTCTAACTTTTATGCAAAAAAGAGTGAAAGGAATGGAGCTTGAGGAGAAGAAGTCATTTTTATTTGATTGGAATGAACTTGTGTGTTCAAAAAAATTAAGCGCTTACAATGAGAATCTACAAGTGTCGCATGAAAAGTATGAGAATCATACTTCACTATTGAAGTATATTCACGAGACATGGTTGGATACATACAAAGACCGATTTGTTCAAGCGTGGACAGATGACTACAAGCATTTTGGAAATTATACTTCTAATCGGTAATTTTGTTTAATAATCATGTTAATATTATTCAACATAGTAATTACTATTATATTACTCGTATGCATGTGTCATATGCAGGGCCGAGTCCGCGCATTCAAAGTTAAAAAAAACATTTAGCCAGTTGTCAATGTAATTTCGAACAAGCTTGGACGAAGATGCATTCACTCTTGGAACTCTCGTTTACTGAACTTAAAGCATCATTTGAGAAAAGTTTAACAAAAGCAAAACACATATTTCATATACGGGAGTTCAGAAATTTACGAGGCTTCGTTTCTATCAAGGCACTTGATTTGATACATTCAGAAATACAAAGAATACAAGATGTTGGTGAGGAAGAATTGTTATGCGGATGTGTCGTTCGTAGAACACATGGATTGCCTTGTGCGCACGAGTTAGCACGTCTTGGGCCTGGTACCGCAGTATCTCTTGACATGATTGATGTTTGTTGGACAAGACTTCATCTAGTAGAAATAAGTGGAAAGAAAGATGTGGGGATAGTAGAAAAAATGGAACTGCCATTAAACGATGTGAAAAAGATGGAAACTCCTTACCAAATGCAAATTTATAAGAAGATGTTGGAAGTTGTTGAACCACGTACGTCCTCTCTCGCATCTCCAAAAAGCAAAATAAAGACACGTGGAAGAGAGGAAAAAACATGCTAATACTTCAACTAAAAGGACGACTTCGGCATTTGAGCTTGTCGAAAGTGTTTATTCTCAAAGTTCGTGTACTTCAAAAAAGGCTCGTATCGATAAACTTCCTATTCGTAAGCCGAAAAAGGTATGTATAATACATTTTATTTGAACATGCATTTGAATATAAGTTATGTACTTAGTTACGATAACATTTTTTTTCAGTTGGAAGAACTAAGTGAAGGCATGAGAACTTATGTGCATCAGATACCATTGGAGTTGAAGACTTTTGTCACTGGTATTATAGACGTTAGATCGGACGGTAACTGTGGGTATCGATGTGTGGCTGCTTTGCTTGGTTTGGGGGAATCAAGTTGGAGCCAAATAAGGAGAGAGTTATATGAAGAATTATATGAAAATCAGAGTTTATGCGATCGTGTTTTCATAGAGAATGGTAGAAGTACAAATCTTCTAAATAGCCTTAAGCATGAAGATGAAGGGTTTGCGCCGGTGGAAAAGTGGATGTCTATGCCCGATATTGGTTATATTATTGCAACTAGGTATAACGTTGTAGTATTCACCATTAGCGAAAGACTTGTATTGACAATACCTCCATTGAAAGGAAAAGTGCCACAACCAATACAGCGTATGGAAATTGCAATAGCTTTCGTTAACCAAGATCATTTTGTTCAGGTAAACAACTTATAGATTAATAAAATTCAAAATAATTTCATTTCTTTTCATACCTCATGGCTCATGACACATGTCTTGTAGGTAAAACTAGAGCCCAAACACCCGGTTCCTCCCATTTATTCAAAATGGTACACAGCTCGTGATACAGATGCCAGTAAATGGGAGTATATTTACAACGATAGAAGACAAGCTTGGGATGAAAGAAATGCATTTGCAAATTGGAAATGAAGTGAATGTACTTTGTTTGGAAAGTTAGTGAATGTAGTTTGTAGTTTGTTTGCAAAACGTTGTCTGAAAATTTAGTGAATATACTTTGTTTGGAAAGTTATTGAATGTAGTTTGTTTGGAAAGTTAGCGAATGTTTGGTTGGTAATTTTTTTTTAACTTTCTGTTACAATAACACAAGGACAACACGTGGTTTGAAGAAAAACAATGTATTACTTCAACGAGGAAAAGAAGAAAACCACGTTGAAGGTATACGTGGTTACTGAATAATCCACCAAGTACTTCGGCGTGGTTTGTATACAAACCACGTCTTGTCAGTGCGCGTTGTGAAATAGAAACTCAAAAAAATTTACTTCAAAATAAATCTGCGTGGTTTCTTAACTAACCACGTAAATATCCTACGACGTTTGAGTTTTATCCACGTCAGTTGTTCACGTGGTTATTGAATAATCCACGTATTACTCTGGTGTGGTTTTTAACAAACCACGTCTTGTCAGTGCGACATGAAAAACAAAAACTCAAAAAAAAATACTTCAAATTAACTCTGAGTGGTTTTTGAACAAACCAAGTTTGCTTCAGACGTGGTTTGGGTGTTATCCACGTAGAGTTTATACGTGGTTATTTAGTAATCCACGTACTCTTCTAGCTGGTTTGTTTACAAACCATGTCTTGTTAGTGTGGTATGTTAACAGAAAACCAAAAAAAAATTGATCCATTATACAACAGCTTATAACAATTTAAACAACAAATACACATCATGAATATACAATAACCATTAACATTCAAATACACAGCGTAAATTAAGTCCAAAAACCAGCAAAATATACCATTAGAAATCGAATAATCAGTACATATCATAACCGTTTAACTACAAAATAAGATACCATATTCATTTCAGTACATACAACAACCAAAATACAAAACAATCTAAACTTGGGCACTAAACTTGATGTCGGATGTAGTGTACAACAACAGCTCGGACACTATCAAGTTGAGGGTTAGCTTCATTCAAAAGGCCATGCACATCATGAAGAGTCTGAAAAAAAATAAAGTTAAATGAAGCATATTATAAACTGAAAAATTATATAGTGAAGCAAACTGAAACATACCGAGTACAGTTGGTTATAGGTAGGTTGAAAATGTGAAGCTCCAACCCTTACATCAGCAGGTAAGTATACAGGATTGTGAACCCGTAAGACACTATGATCCTTATACCACTCCGTATAATCATCAGTGCAACTCAACATAGACTGATGGAGTGGTATTGATCTACGCCCTTCTGCAATCACATGATTATACAAATTGTCCCATATACTTTCCAAAAATTGATAACGCACCCGAGTGTATGTAGTCGAAGTTGAACCTCGACGTGCAGTTGTTGCTACGGGAGGAATAGGAGCCGTGGGAATGTTCTGAACTCTACCAAACTGTCTAAGTACTCTATCAGGATGATATGGCTCCACAACATTTAGGCAGAGAATGCAACCACTATACCAAGATATAGCGTGAAATGGATGATAGTGTCGTGCAAAGATGTAAGGATTAAAAATAACCTATTCAAATATGTAACAAATCAAAATTATTTTTAGTAAATAAACTGTTACTCATGACATGCATCTAATCATAACCACTATTATTATAAAAGTACTGAATGAAGATAATAACCTGTTCAATTTGAATAATATCAAGGAATATACGAAGATCGATTACTGATGCACCACAATCTGTAGATGGATTCCATCGAGCAGCACGGGGTAAACTCTCGTAGTACAGATTGGTGGAAGGATGAAAGCATGGAAAGTGCTCAAATATCCATGACTCAAGTAAACAAAGAAATCCTGCAATCTGTTTCACACCCATACGAGTCGCTAATCCAAGCTGCCTGTAGAGAAAAGCAAGTGCTGCTGAACCCCAAGAGTAAGTGTTGACAATGTCCAAATTTTTTAGTGGATCCAGTAGCGATATGTGCACATGAGACTTGCTTTTGTCAGCAAACAGTGTGTTGCCAACCAAAAATAAAAGATAAGCACGAGCGGCAGGCCTAAGTGCCCGATCAGTCCACTCATCGCTCACATCTTCAAATATACCATATAACGTAGACAAACTTAGTTTATATCCAACCCTCTCATTCATTTCCAACCTAGCTTGTGCTTTAGAAGACCAAGGTACTTAGAAACAATACTAACCGCTTGTTCCGTTTCATATGAATTACTATGTATAGGTTTACCTTCGACTGGTATGTGTAATAAAGAAGCTACGTCGTCAAAAGTAATAGTCATCTCACCGAATGGTAAATGGAAGGTATTAGTCTCAGGATACCATCGTTCTATGAAAGCTGATATCAGATTCCTGTTAACACCCTTGTAGCAAGTGCTAACAATAGAAGATAAGCCAGACAAGTCAATGATGGCTTTGAATCTAGTAGCATTATCCGGAATCCTCCACTCCGATACCTTTTGTGCATGGTTGACACATGTGAGCAGTGGTCGTTCCTACACAAATAAAATTTATATTTAATAAAAGAAGTAATAAATTGATTGTTTAAATAATAGCCACATACCTGCCCAGTCCATATCATCATCAGCTTCTACCTCATCATCTTTACTTGTCTCTGTCTCGGCCCCTGTGTCATCTTCATCTTCATCTTCATCTTCTCCCGATGAATCCGAACCATCTCCATGTTCCTCATCTCCAACATCTTATTCTTCTTGGTGCTCTTCACCTTGCCTTATATCAATCTCATACTCGGTTGTGTCTCTATCAATCAGACCCTCAGCCCTATTATCATTCTTGTTTGTAGTTGTACCTTCGGCTCCTTTCCCAGTTCTTCGTTTTCTTTCGGAAGCCGTCATCCGTATTCGACCCATCTGTAAATAAGTACGACAAAAAAAATTACTCGTCATGAATTAAAAGGCCAAGAAGCGAATGGTAAATGGTAAATCTCATTTTTTTTAAAGCTCTAGGCTACCACGCACTGTCACTACGTGTAAAATAGAATAACCACGCAGGAACTGTGCGTGGAAAAAATAATAACCACGCATAGACTTTACGTGGAAAAAATAATAACCACGCATATACCATACGTGGTTACTAATTTTTCCACGCATTTCTGCTGCGTGGTAACCTGAGCTCATCACTTCTAATTCAGTTCACCTCGCAAGAAGCCAACGTGGTAGGCTTTCTTTCCACGTAGAGATCTTGCATGGAAAAAAAAATTCCACACAGTTTCCCTGCGTGGTTTGAAATTTTTCCAAGAAAAAAACTTCTTTTGCTGAAACCAACAACAACCCATAATTCAAACATTAATCGATTCAATGCTCGATTTAGTAATCAATTCAGTAGTAACTCGATTCAGTACTCATTTAAAACCCCATAAACATTTCAATTATCATTGAATTACTTACTAATCAGAAGTAAATCGATTCAAGAGGCCGAATTACGTACATCGTTGGAGGAGGAAGATGATGCTGCTGGAAGAGGAAGAAGATGCCGCTGGAGTTGGATCGCTGGAAGAGGAAGATGATGTCGCTGGAGTTGGATCGTTGGAAGAGGAAGATGCCACTCTGGAGGAGGAAGATGACGCCGTGTGGAGAAATGAATGTAGTTTAGGGTTTTTTACGTGATGAGCAGAAAGGGTAGTTTTGGAAAGCATGGGGGGCTACTAAGTCATTTTGTGGGTATAGTGGCTTTAGTAAATTTCAGGGGGCTACTAAGTAAAAAATCGTGTTGAAATAGAACTTGCCTACCAGGTAAATCTGTCGCTGATGTAACAACCCGTAATCATAGATTAATTTAATTAATAAAAAAAGGATCAAGGTAAGCTAATTAAGGAGAATAAGGGTAATGAATTAAAAGAAGAAGAGTGAGGGTTCAAGCTCAAATTATTGTGCAACAATAAAAATTACTCGTTTCCATTCATTCATTTCATTTTATTAAAAATAAAATAAAAGTTTGAAAGAAACACTAATGGTGGTAGCTTAAGAAAAGCAAATAAAGCAAAGAAAAGGAAATGCAAGCTAAAGAGAGATTAAGAAGACTAAAGCAAGATATCTTAAAGATCTACGTGAGTAATACTAAACTCATTTACCGTACCCAATTATATGGTTTCACTATGATTTTGTATACTTTTATATATGATGGATTTTCATTAACAAGTAAAACGTTTAATGAATGTTTTGGAAAAGATAAATGATCATGAGATGTTTATATGTATTTCCCAACTCTAATGATTTCTAAATGCAGCAAAAGTTTTATATGATATTCTAACCATGAATCTAGAAATGGGATTTTGGTTCAAGAGGTTCCCTATGCCAAATTAATTTATTAAGAATTTTGAAGGAGAGCACCTAGAAGATAATAGGGGAAATATACGAAAAATCAAAATAATGAATAAAGTATATGGTAACTGTAGGATCTAGATTAACCCTAGAGGGGGGGTTGAATAGGGTTATCGCAAATTTCCTCGAATTAAATGCGAAATCAAACTGTAGATAAATAAATAAGCAGAAAAATAAATCACATACAAAATTTACCCAGCTTTGGCAACCCCTGCCTACTGCTGCATTCCCAGATTTCTATTAGGATTAAACAGTATCCCGCTTACAAACACTCCTACAGACTCGCACACCCTGCTCCGCCTATAGAGCTTTGTAAACTCGCACACCCTGCTCACTGAACTAACCCTAACTAGACAATCTGACCCTACCTAAACCCTAGGTGGTGATTTACCCTGCCTTGATTTGAAAAGTACAAACTGAAAAATAAAATACATATTAAACCCAGGGTAAAATTTAAATTGAAAATTTAAATCGATTTTGCCCTCAAATAAACTAGGCCCAAAACTAAATCATTAAAACCAGGCCCAATAAGATAATTTAAACCTAGAACTTAAAACCTTAATATGTATATAGGTCGGCCCGCTATTTTATCTTGATCCCCTTTGTTTTTCTCTGGCCCGATCTCCTGAGAAATAAAAATGGTGATGGCTTCGGCGATGTGATGATTCTCTGGCGAATCTGGTTCGATCTTCTTCACTGCTTGCTCGATTGAATTAGGGCTTTGCCCTTGTTCGTTTCACTGGCAAATTTGAGCTTCGGCTTCGTCGACTTTTGTAGCAACTCTGGAATTAGGGTTCTTCCCTGTTGTCTTACTGGTGAATTGAAGCTTCAGCTTCGTCGATTCTGGAATTCTTAGCTGTTGCAATTTAGAGCTTCGGCTCTTCTCTGGAATTTGTAAGTGATATCCCTGTTCTGTTTTTCTTGATTGTTTTTGCTTGATAATTGTCAGTGATGATTTGTTGGGTTTCTATTCTGTTGCTCTGAATCACCACTCAGTCGATGATGATTTTGGGTCTCTTTATATATGCGTCTGGTTTGATTGTCTTGATCACCACATTGTTTATACTTGCCGTTTTTACATCTCGATATTTTGGGAAATTTCTTTTGATTCACGGCTTTGATTATTGAACGTTCGATCTTTTTGATTTTAAAAAGTCGTGATACTTTCCTAATTTATAAATCTGACTTTTTCAACTTGTAAACGTGATTGATATATATACGACTTTGATTTCTTGACTACGTCTTCAACTTTGACTTGTTCAATGTTGACTTCGTCATTTTAGTTGTCTGATCTGTAGCATAATCGACTTGTTCGACTTTTGTCTTCCACTTCGATCACTTGGTTATTACAGTGGTTATCCCTGACTTTGATCATTTATTCGATGATGATATTCTGGCTCCCTGTTATGAACTGTTGACTTGTTTATGTATTGAGTCTTCACATGCTTCTGGCCTGTGAGCTTTAGTCTGCATTCATGTTTATAATTCTCTGCTTGATTTTAAACTCCACTCCACTTGTTTGTACCTGCATTGAATGATTTCTGTGTACATGCTTCACTTGTGAGCTGCTTTACTTCCTCCAGTTCACTGATCACTTCCAGTTGCTATACTTGTTGTTAAACTAATTTGTATTTGTGATATGTTCTGACATCACCTGATATTCTTGTTATTGTTCTTGATTGAGACTGCTGTGTTCATGTGCTCACTTGTACATGCATTTGCCACTGATTGTTCTATGTAGCTTGTTGTACTTCTGTAGTATAACCTGATGTTGTAGTCTTGATGAACATATCTGGTCAAGTCATCATGTATGTTGTCACTGCTCCTTACTTTGTAGCTCTGTTGCTCTTGTCTTTAACTTGTGATGATCATCTGCACACTTGATCTTGCAGTCTGGTCTCCATAGCCTTTGCCTGATCATAGTTTAGTTCCTGAACCATTTACTTGACATACTTTATTTGTATTGCTTGAAGTCTTCATATATGCTTGCTTATAGTTACACATGTGTTGTCATTTAGTTGTACTGAGCCTTAGACAGTTTCATTTGCATGCTGATGATCTGATACTTTAACTTGTTTGATTCTGACCCATGTCGTTGTGCATTGTAGTTTCCAGATGCATTTGTTTGACTTCTCTGTGTACATGCACAGTTCATTGTTGCAGTGATCATTGATGTTGTATATCTGTGTACATGTACATTTTTATTGTTGCAGTGATATTTTGAATTTTGGTCGAGCCCATTTGCACTTGTGTTGAATCTGATTTTGATTTGACTTTGTGCACTCGAGTTGGCGAGGCAGTGCACACGTGTATACGTGTGTACTGCAGCCACTCGTAATTACCTGTCCCTGATATGAATACTGATATGCACAGATATTACACAATCAAAGATGATGACGATAACCCATATATCTGAGACAGCTATAAAAACAAATTTTTATATTTTTGCAAATTAAAATTTGTTTCTTTTCAGATTTCTGCTGTAGTTGTTAATTATACAGGTACACAGGAGATAAGACAAATACTGGAGCTGGACAATGTAGATGCAGAATACTGAGTGTATGAGTGACGTAGTGAGGACAGAAATGTAACAATAAATTGTATGAATGAGAGTGTACTGAAAACTTTGTACTGAATAAAATATTATATTTGAAATAAAAATACTGTTTGAATTTGTTAAATTCTGTGCAATAGTATTATTACTTCAACACGAATATTTATTCCTATATTTGTAAAATCTGCAAACACATCTATAATTCGATATATATTTTGTTATCATCAAACACTAAACACACATCAAACAATCTCCCCCTTTTGATGATGACAAACATATATGTTAAAGATTTTGAAATTATAGTAAATGTGTTTAATCATGAAAAAATTTAGGTAGCTCCCCCTATATGTATGCTCCCCCTACAACTGAGACCACTCCTTTTTAGAAGATTTAGGAAATTACAGAAGAATAATTGAATTATAGAAAAATAACTAACAGCATTTAACAAATTTGGTGTAGTATTCCAAAAATACTTATTTTCTTATCAAAATCTCTTCCTTCTCCCCCTTTTGTTATCATCAAAAGACTGACAAAAAATAATGAAACAGTAGGGGAAAACAAATGGAAAAAACAAGGAAAAACCATAATCTATCATAACAAGATAACAATTTCCACATTTTAGAGAATGGATCGATGTTTTGGTTTTTATATAATAAGAAGAGGGATGTTTTATTTTATTTATTTTTCTTTATTTTTCCCTTTTTTTTAAATTTAAAAAGTGATTCACTCTTCTCATTTTTCAAAACCATTATGAATGATAGAAAGATGGTAGAAATAGAAATGGTCGTGGAATAAGTTACCAAATTAATCATATTATGAAATTTCATAAACCAAACGTATTTCCACTACTGAATACCATATTCGAATCAATCTTTGAATGATATCCAAAACGGGTTTGAATTCTAGAAATTAAAGTTGAAAATAAATATCCAAGAATATTTCAACCAAAAATTGAAAAATGATTAGTCAATTTCCATAATCCCCAAATCCAAACGTAATCTGGAAAATCTGTCTTCGGGGAGGGGCTTTGTGAAAATATCAGCAAGTTGATTCTCAGTTGAAATGAATTCAATGCAAATGTTTTCCCTAGCAATGTGATCTCTAAGAAAGTGGTGTCTCACATCAATGTGTTTCGTGCGTGAATGATGAACAGGATTATTAGACAAGTCTATTGCACTTTTACTATCACATTTTAATGGAACTTGTTTATAAACTAAGCCAAAATCAGAAAGAGTTTGCATCATCCATAAAATTTGAGCACAACAACTTCCTAATGCAATATATTCTGCTTCAGTGGTGGATACTGCAACACAATTTTGTTTTCGACTAGACCATGAAACTAATGAATGTCCTAGCATGAAACATGTCCCACTAGTACTTTTCCTGTCAACCAATGAACCTGCATAATCAGCATCAGAAAAACCAACTAAATCAAAATTTTCACAAGAAGGATACCATAGTCCAAATTTGTGTGTGTGTGAAAGATATCTTAAAATTCGTTTAGTGGCTTTCAAATGTGATTCTTTAGGGTTAGATTGAAAACGTGCACACAAACACACAGAAAACATAATATCAGGTCTAGAAGCAGTAAGATAAAGAAGTGAAAAGTGAACCGATTATCCCTCGATATTTCTTCTTTCAAATTTATTAAGTTCAACTTTGCATCTCTCAAATCCAACTTTCATTATTAAGAATCATTTCAACAGAATCAGATTCAATTTCAGATGTAAAATCACTGTGACAACAAAACGCACACAGATTTTTATCAAACGAAGAGCGAGTGTGTATACCTTCCGTAGGATCATAGTTAAAATATCATGATTATCTCAAAAGCAATTTGAAGTTTTCACTAGTGAAGTTTCAATAGTTTCAACAGTTTCTAAAAACACTTTTATAACATGAGTACTCAATAATCAATCAACATCATAATTTGACCAAACAGATTAAGTTCAAGAAAAATGGTTGGTCAACTTTAAACACAAGTCAAAGTCATAGATAAGAATAAATCATGTAAGATCATAGTAAGTTAGAATCTGTCAACTATCATAATTATCTCGAGTAATTCTATTAAAAGATGATTGGTTAATAAAAAAATCAGAATTAACACCATCAATCATAATTGGCTGATTTAATTCAGATTATGGTGCAAATTCTTACCAGTTATCTATCGTTTGAAACTAAATACAACTACCTGTTTTACCTGATAATCTTTCGTTGTTTTCCTATAGTGAATCTGTCACCTTTATACTAGGCTAAGGAACGTTGATTTGTCGCTTGTTGTGTGTGTCTGGAACAGCCAGAATCCAGATACCACTAATGTTGTTCCTTAGCCTGCCACCACACCTACATGGTTAAAGATTTATGTGACCTATTTGTTTTTATAGGTCCATGGTTGTTAGTGGCAGAATAATTGTGAATAAACAATCCCTTTGGAACCCAAATTTGTTTTGTCCTTTCATTCTTATTCCAATAGACATGAAATTTATTTGTAGAATTTTTTGGAACCCAAACTTTTATAAATTTCGTGTTCTTATTCCTATGACTATGATGTCCATTTATTTCACATCCAGTAAAGACACTCTTTCCTTTAGCACTATCATCAACTTGTGTTTTTCCAAAACCTAGTCCTTTTCTATTGTTAGCAAACAATTGATTTCCCAATAACATATTAAATGATTTTTCTCCTCTAGAAAAGTTATTCAGTGATTTCTCAAGATCTTGGACTTTGGTTTTCAGTGTTGAATTTTCAGACACAAGTGAGGTGCATCTATTTATAAAATCCTTTTTCCTAGTCTCAATAGTCTCTTTTAGATTCAAGTTTTCTTTTTCGAGATCCTCGAAGCTATTCTTCAGTTTTGATAATTCTGAATCTAAATTTTTATAGTTTTTACATTCTAGGTTTTGAATTTTTTCAAGTTCAATTTCTAACCTAAAATTTTCATGAGCAAGTTTTTTTCTATCAGATTTCAGTTTTTCATTTTTAGAATCAAGAGCTTCAACTGTTTTAGTAAGATCGAGGCACAAATAAATAAGGTCTTTATAAGAATAGTTTTTTACCTCATTATATTCCTCTGAGATTGATTCTGAATCTGATTTTCCCATGAGACACAGTTAGCCTCCTCTGAGCTATCAATCGAGACTTCCTCTCCTTCCTCTCCTTCCTCATCATCCCAAGTTGCTACGAAGGCCTTTTTCTTCTTTTTCTTTTCCTTGTTGTTTTTGAGAAGTGGACAATTTTGTTTGAAGTGGCCAGGCTTATTGCAGTTATAGCAGGTTGATTCGTTTTCAGAGTTGTTAGAGTCTTTTGACCTATTACCACTTGATTTCTTCTTGCGTGGCTTGAATTTCGACCATCTTCTAAAATTATTGACAGCCATTGCAAGCACTTCAATTGGTCTTCTTCTTCATCATCGCTCTCTTCTTTGCTCTTTAAGGCAATCGTCTTTTTCTTTGATTCGGAATTGATGCGTTCCTCCTTTGCTTTTAACTCAAGCTCATACGTCATCAAATTTCCGATCAAATCATCCATGCTGAGTTTACTCAGATCTTTTGATTCTTGTATTGCCGTGACTTTTGCCTCAAAGTTCATTGGTAAGACCCTTAGTATCTTCCTCACCAGCTCTACCTCAGTGAATACTTTCCCAAGCGCTCTAGCATTATACACCAAGGTTGAGAAGCGTCCAAACATGTCCTTTATGCTCTCGCCTTTGTCCATCACGAAGTTCTCGTATTCATTGCTGAACAGGGCTAGACGAGACTCTTTGACTTGAGAAGTTCCTTCGTGTGTCACCTCCAAAGTATGCCAAATTTCCTGTGGTGTTTTACAATGAGAAATTCTATTAAATTCAGTCTTATCAAGAGCACAGATCAAAGCATTCATAGCTTTAGCATTTGTAGTTTTTAATTTCTTATCGTTAGCATCCCACCTCTCCTTAGGTTTAGGAATCTCAGTATCACCGATAGTTATAGTGGGAGGTGTATAGCCAGTTTCAATAATATCCCAAACATCATAATCAACAGAACTAAGATAAATACTCATCCTAACCTTCCAGTAAGCATAATCATTCCCATTAAACATTGGTGGCCTAGCAATAGATTACCCCTTAGAAAAAGCATTATTTGGTGGATTCATGACTCTAGAATTAAAGAAAAAATTACCTCGCTCTGATACCACTTGTAGGATCTAGATTAACCCTAGAGGGGGGGGGGGGTGAATAGGGTTATCGCAAATTTTCTCGAATTAAACGCGAAATCAAACTGTAGATAAATAAATATGCAGAAAAATAAATCACACACAAAATTTACACAGCTTCGGTAACCCCTGCCTACTGCTGCATTCCCAGATTTCTATTAGGATTAAACAGTATCCCGCTTACAAACACTCCTACAGACTCGCACACCCTGCTCCGCCTATAAAGCTTTGTAAACTCGCACACCCTGCTCACTGAACTAACCCTAACTAGACAATCTGACACTACCTAAACCCTAGGTGGTGATTTACCCTGCCTTGATTTGAAAAGTACAAAATGAAAAATAAAATACATATTAAACCCAGGGCAAAATTTAAATTGAAAATTTAAATCGATTTTTCCCTCAAATAAACTAGGCTCAAAACTAAATCATTAAAACCAGGCCTAATAAGATAATTTAAACCTAGAACTTAAAACCCTAATATGTATATAGGCCGGCCCACTATTTTATCTTGATCCCCTTTGTTTTTCTCTGGCCTGATCTCCTGAGAAATAAAAATGGCGATGGCTTCGGCGATGTAATGATTCTCTGGCGAATCTGGTTCGATCTTCTTCACTGCTTGCTCGATTGAATTAGGGCTTTGCCCTTGTTCGTTTCATTGGCAAATTTGAGCTTCGGCTTCGTCGACTTTTGTAGCAACTCTGGAATTAGGGTTCTTCCCTGTTGTCTTGTTGGTGAATTGAAGCTTCGGCTTCGTCGATTCTGGAATTCTTAGCTGTTGCAATTTAGAGCTTCGGCTCTTCTCTGGAATTTGTAAGTGATATCCCTGTTCTGTTTTTCTTGATTGTTTTTGCTTGATAACTTGTCAGTGATGATTTGTTGGGTTTCTATTCTGTTGCTCTGAATCACCACTCAGTCGATGATGATTTTGGGTCTCTTTATATATGCGTCTGGTTTGATTGTCTTGATCACCACGTTGTTTATGCTTGCCGTTTTTACATCTTGATATTTTGGGAAATTTCTTTTGATTCACGGCTTCGATTATTGAACGTTCGATCTTTTTGATTTTAAATAGTCGTGATACCTTCCTAATTTATAAATCTGACTTTTTCAACTTGTAAACGTGATTGATATATATACGACTTTGATTTCTTGACTACGTCTTTAACTTTGACTTGTTCAATGTTGACTTCGTCATTTTAGTTGTCTGATCTGTAGCATACTCGACTTGTTCAACTTATGTCTTCCACTTCGATCACTTGGTTATTACAGTGGTTATCCCTGACTTTGATCATTTATTCGATGATGATATTCTGGCTCCCTGTTATGAACTGTTGACTTGTTTATGTATTGAGTCTTCACATGCTTCTGGCCTGTGAGCTTTAGTCTGCATTCATGTTTATAATTCTCTGCTTGATTTTAAACTCCACTCCACTTGTTTGTACCAGCATTGAATGATTTCTGTGTACATGCTTCACTTGTGAGCTGCTTTACTTCCTCCAGTTCACTGATCACTTCCAGTTGCTATACTTTTTGTTAAACTGATTTGTATTTGTGATATGTTCTGACATCACCTGATATTCTTGTTATTGTTCTTGATTAAGACTGCTGCGTTCATGTGCTCACTTGTACATGCATTTGCCACTGATTGTTCTATGTAGCTTGTTGTACTTCTGTAGTATAACCTGATGTTGTAGTCTTGATGAACATATCTGGTCAAGTCATCATGTATGTTGTCACTGCTCTTTACTTTGTAGCTCTGTTGCTCTTGTCTTTAACTTGTGATGATCATCTGCACACTTGATCTTGCAGTCTGGTCTCCATTGCCTTTGCCTGATCATAGTTTAGTTCATGAACCATTTACTTGACATACTTTAGTTGTATTGCTTGAAGTCTTCATATATGCTTGCTTATAGCTACACATGTGTTGTCATTTAGTTGTATTGAGCCTTGGACAATTTCATTTGCATGCTTGATGATCTGATACTTTAACTTGTTTGATTCTGACCCATGTCGTTGTGCATTGTAGTTTCTAGATGCATTTGTTTGACTTCTCTGTGTACATGCACAGTTCATTATTGCAGTGATCATTGATGGTGTATATCTGTGTACATGTACAGTTTTATTGTTGTAGTGATATTTTGAATTTTGGTCGAGCCCATTTGCACTTGTGTTGAATCTGATTTTGATTTGACTTTGTGCAATCGAGTTGGCGAGGCAGTGCACACGTGTATACATGTGTACTGCAGCCACTCGAAATTACATGTCCCTGATATGAATACTGATATGCACAGATATTACACAATCAAAGATGATGACGATAACCCATATATCTGAGACAGCTATAAAAACAAATTTTATATTTTTGCAAATTAAAATTTGTTTCTTTTCAGATTTCTGCTGTAGTTGTTAATTATACAGGTACACAGGAGACAAGACAAATACTGGAGCTGGACAATGTAGATGCAGAATACTAAGTGTATGAGTGATGTATTGAGGACAGAAATGTAACAATAAATTGTATAAATGAGAGTGTACTGAATAAAATATTACATTTGAAATAAAAATACTGTTTGAATTTTTTAAATTCTGTGCAATAGTATTATTACTTCAACACGAATATTTATTCCTGTATTTGTAAAATCTGCAAACACATCTATAATTCGATATATATTTTGTTATCATCAAACACTAAACACACATCAAACAGTAACAGTTGTCCACGAATTTTCTAGGATTTTAATAAAGCTTCCCATGAAGAAAATAAGCAAGTATAAGATGGGTACTACGTTGGGAAAAAGGGAACTACACAGTCGTTTGTAATTTGATATAATACGGTGAAACAAGTATTAGACAAATAGGGAACCAGATCCAAATAAAAAGCTAAAAAGAAAATTGAAGGGCCCATCAATAACAGAAAGTGAAATCGTGATGTATCAAAAAGCGAATCATGTAAAGATGTTGTCAAACATGTTAGACTTTGTCTAATATGGAGCTGGGGTGTCGATGTAACATTTTATAAAAGAACTATACATACAGGAAAGAGACAGTGATCTGCCAAAGGGATCTATGGACTTTTAGGGGAAAGTAGTGCTACGCCGCAATTTGTAAAAGATATACTACGACACAATTTGGAAATATTAACTCAACTAGTAAAGAGTGTACTACGCACCTAGGTTAGGGCAGAGTGGTATTGCGCCAAAGAGTGATGATAATGAAACCCATTAGAAGACAATTGGGTAGGACTCTGGGAAACTCGGGGTTAGTAAAGGGAAAGAACTCTCACGCTAGGGATAGAGTCGGAAGGGCTATTGACTTTGGATAGGGACGCTTACTCAAATGCTCTCCTAGTGAAATGAGGAGAGACATTTAACTTCCAAGAACTACGGTGGGGTTATTACAAGCATTTCCAAATTAAATAAATTAGGGACTATATATTCGTTTCTTTATACATAAGGACTGCGGTGGGATTATTTCAAGCAGTTTCAATCTAAATGAATTAAAAGGATACAGCAAGTGAATGGTTCTTAATAATATCAAATTAAAGACAAAGCTAACTGAGAGCTTAGTGGGGACTGCGCCGGCGGTGCAGTAGTAAATGGAAACCGCTTAAGAATATATAAGGCATATTAGTAAATGAGAACTACTCGCATTAGTAACTATGATTGTTTCACTTATGATGCTTTGAATAGTAAGAGGGAAACTCATTCCCTATAGTACGGTTTGCTCTTACTATATTTTTTTGGTAAGTATTATTCATACTAGACTTTATGTTTGACCCATATTTTTATTATTATTTTCTTCATAAACTTACAGGTGCTCATTTGAGTAGGTTGAGTTTATGGGATTAGGCAGGTTAATAATAAGAGCCATGGTACATAGATCAAAGACGGAGTAGGAGGCTTTGTTAGCAAATAAAGATGTTGTTTCTGTTGTTTAAGCAGTTCAAGCGGCATCATCATATGTTGACCTTACTCTTTACTATGTTATTTTCTATTTTTATTTTGACCCCTACCTGGGCATGACTTGGATTTAATTTTAAAAAAATTATGTATATAATGAACGTTATGACAATTTCTATGTAATAAAATATTTAGCTACTATGTTTACTTTGTATGTATTCGAATATACTGAACTCATGTCCATTATTAGAAAAATTCTTGCAATAACCACAACATCATCGACGTTCATCTTCAAGTCTCGAAGTTGAGGATGCTACAGTTGGTATCAAAGCATGGTGTTATCCAATTTTTTAACCAAGCAATATTCAGATAGACAAGACAAATCGAATTTGGGAGTTAGCAAGGCAGGCAGGCCGAAGAGATAGCCTTAGAGTCAAGAAACCAAGTACAAACATAGTCACGGGATAAAGACCAATCCATCATAAGAAACGAAGATCAAACATTCACTAAAGTGATGGATCTGTACCAATCCAACTACTTGGATTGGTACATATCCACGATTCTTCATTTAATCTTGCCCCCACTCTTACTACATACAAGTAATGGTGCCAAAAGCTTATTCCAAGTTCCGTTTCACTGTTCTCATGCAATTCTCTATCGATCTCCTCGAGCACTTGAATCAGCAACTACATTCTTCCACCGATCCATCATTTGGACTTAGAAACAGGCTAATAATAATGCAAACAAGTTTGGAATCATGAAGCTAACCACGAATCAATCCTAGACAAAGAATTCAAGACGATCCATTTGGCCATCTTCTAGATCGGTACCGATTTGAGCATATCAACAAGGTGTCTACCAAATTTCTCGGGAGAACTAGTCTGGACATGGAAAACTACGTGGAAATCATAGGGACGAGATTTTAGGCTTCCTACAGCTATAAATAGGAGAGCAAGGGCCATCTTTAAGGATCTTTTTGGCTCTCTTGCTCTCTAACTCTAACCTCTTGTAATCATTCATGGATTTATACCAATCCGCAATAACAAAAGTCTATACAGCACTATAAACCATTAATGAAATTACTAAGTGGACGTAGGTCAAGAGTAGTCATACCATTATAAAATGTTGTGTATTTTTTTCTTGCTCTATTTAATTTACTTTTCTTCACTTTTTATTCTCTATTAAATCATTTAGGTGTTTGTGTCATCTTTGGTTCAAACATTTTAGGGCTTTCATCGAGAACCACTTGAAATTGCTGATTTGAGATTTGAAAATGTTCAAAATGATGAGACAATCGACTAGGAAAACTACTATTGGAGATAATCTACAAGGGGCAGCCAAGAGGCATCCTCAAGAGCCAACCCCACAACCATTTACATAACCAGGGATGAGATGGAAACAATGATAAATATAATAGAGGAAAAGTTGATGGCCCGTTAGGAAGAGATGATGGAAAATTTCTTTAGGAGGATGGGACAAAGAGGAATAGTCAGAGTTTCAGCAAATCAGAACCAAAGGACAGAAGCTGGAGGAAATGCACTTAGCGGGAGCCGTGTAGATCAAATTAGAACGAACCCTGAACAAGTTATACGGGTTGGTACCAATTCACAGGTATGGATCGGTATCGATCCATAAGAACACAGGGGCAAGGTCGGAGGTAATCTAGGAGGAAATGGCACACATCCAGGAGATAATGCAGAGTGTTTGAATGTGGATTAATATGTCGAAGCATGACCGAAGGAGTATGTGCTTGAATTCCCTTGTGGAAACGAAAGTAAGCTGAGAATGCTAATTTGAGAATTCCTTTGAATGACGATGGTAGACTTGCTAAGATGGTGAGACAAGCTATGAGGGGTGGACTTCCTAACCGAAGCCTAGAGGATGTGAACATGAGCCCATTCACTCCGAATATTCAGTTTGCTAGGAATCCACTTGATTTCAAGTTACTTATGTTGGATGGGAAGACGAATTTAACGGTTTATTTAATGGGGTACATCTGGCACATGGAGGTGCTGGATGCATCTGAAGAGGTTATGGGATGATGTTTCCCTTTATATATGATAGATTTGGCTGCATTTATGGTTTAGACTGCTGGAGAATGGTTCCATTAGCACATAGGCCGAGTTAGTAAATAGATTCGTGAGACAGTTTTAGGTCCTTATTTCATGACCCAAAAATGTAATGACACTATGAAGTATGAAGCAGAGGGTTGGGGAGACCCTTAGGAGTTTTTTGACAAGGTTCGTTGCGGTGGCTGCTGCGATCAATAAGCCAAACCTATCAATGGTTTTGATGGTGGCGGTTTCAGGAATAGCCACTAAGACGGATTTCAAGGTTGCTTTAGAACAGGATCCTTCGACGGACCTCATGGAATTCTATTATAAAGCCAGAGATACCTGCGTCAGGAGGACGCTGAGGCTAATCATGAAGAAATTAGTGCTATGAATGGTGGAGGACCATCCAGAGAAGGATCTAGCAAAGGCAAAGGAAAACGAAAGATGAATGGTGGCTTTGCGGGAATAAAGCAACAAAGAAAGGAACCAAAATTCTCTTCTTACACAGATTTGAATGAAACCCTGAAGCGGATTTACCTTGACACCAGGGGACAAATCCCCTATCAGAAACAAACATGGAGGGAGCCCACGGACATGGAAGGACGTCTAGAAAATATTGTGTAACGTCCTCATATTTTCGTGTTCGAAAATCGACATCCATACTTTACATCATACTCGAATGCCGCAGATTCGACCGTTCAAATCCGAGTCGTCGGAGCTTATAACACAATTAAGTAAACAACACAGCGGAAGAAAAAGAATAATACATTGATATACAATATCTGATACAATATCTGATACAACAGAGTGATACAATGAATATCAATATACATCAGAGATATGATACAAGAAATAGCAGCGGAAAAGAAAACGATAACATCAGCAGCGGATAATCTCCATCTTCAAAGCACCAATCCAGAAATAGCTCGAACTCCCAATAACGATACACCAAGATAAGTAAGTGCAGTCCATATCCAAAGACTGAACTAGCTCCAGAAAATCTACTAATTCTGACTATCTGAAAAACCCAACTCTAAACTGCCCGTGTAGAAAAATTTTCAACACCCAGAGTTTAGGAAAGAAACAATAAACTTCGGATCAGTCATGGGACTGGTGTGAGCAACAAAAACAGTTTATCTTTAAAAACAAATAGCAGAGAATTTTAAAGTCAATTCGTAATGCTTTTAGAAAATGAAACTACCATAAGACCTCCCGCCACACACACAATGCAAACATAGAATTGGAGGAGATTTCTTCTTATGATAGTCAAAGATGCTTACTACGCAAAACAAATCATTTTTTTGATATTATTATTAGTGCATAATGTAGAAAATATTTCGAAAGTAGAATATAAATCTTAGCCAGCATACGACCATTATCGTATGCCTACTATAGCTACCATCTAAACAGTGGTGATCACCGTACGTAAATGGCAGGCTCTACAACTAATACCGTACAAAGTTCATATTGGAAGATGGATTTCAAACAATGGTCAGGCTAAGGAACTTCTTGGGCCACATGAGTACGCCTCTGGAAAGATGTCCCGAGAACCTAAATGGATCTCTGCCAACACAAGGTCGGGTTACCCCTAACAAGGTAATTACTGACACGAGTATGCCATCTCCCAGTTGTAACCAACCTTTAACCGGGGCCCCATCAACAAATCACAAAGTAAGATATATATATATATATATATATATATATTTGCGACATCCACATAAGTTAAGTATCTGGGCTCCATACCATGATACCACTTCTATCCAGAAGGAAATGCACATACCCTAAGGGGCGCTACCCCCAATAACCTTGCCGCATCTTTCCTGTTTTGACCATTCCGGGGTGTGAGGTTCGACGAAGTCTCGTCCACAAAGCTACGCTTTTCACAAAGCCATGCTTTGATCAACAAATGATCAATAACTAATCATCACACAACAACACTCAGCATGTCACATTACCAAATTGGGAATATATCGCTGATAACCATCAACTACATAACCTCTGAGCTCGTACGTCTCAGAGAAGGGTGTTAAGCTAAGAGAATAAATTCTCCGCCACTAAACAGAAATGTATTTGAAAGAAATCTTCTTTATATCTCAAATGTAATGTCATACATACAATCCATACAAGTCTGTTCTGGGTTCGAACAGAACCGAAGGCACTTCCAAAGAAGTCCTTGCAATCCAGATAATCCCTAATCACGTCCGGATTTCCCATCACATATGGAGTCTCTATACCGGGGACCAGTCGATGCAAAGACATTCGACGAGTTATCCTTTCGTTTTCGAAAATATCCGGTCTTCACCATCGGTCTTCAAATGCTATCCATAACGACGTATCACATATTCAGAATGGGCTATATGACACAAAGGTCTTCTCCCGGCTAAACTGAATAGTGAGCGCAATATTTAAAACATATGGATATGGGATTTCAATTAAGTCACAACTTAATAATTCAAAACTTTCTTCCAAAATAGTTTAAACCAATCATCATTTCTAATCTTTAAATAAAAAGATTTATTTCACACAGTTCACCTCGTTTCATAAAGATATATTCATAGGTTTCAAAACAATTTCCATTTCGATTGGATTAACTCATTTAAAATCTTTAAAATTAACGATTTAACTTATAGCTTCAAACCGTTTCCATAACTTGGAAATCATTTTCATTCAAATCTAAAAATTCCTTTTAACACAATTTGGAAGTTCATTTCTTATGTGAAAGCTTTTATTATTTGAAAACAAGCAGTTTTCGTTTTCAGAAAAATCCAATTATATTTGCACGAGTTAAAGCCCTTGAATTATATTCACATTCCAAAATCAATACTTTTAAAATAGTTTAACCCTTATATAACTGGTATAACATCTTTAATCCCTAATTTCAAATCATAGAATTCAATTTCAAATATCGAATTCAAATTTAAATCAAATATTTAAATTTCAAAACTCAATCAAGTTACTCAAAATAAATTTCATCTTTGAAATTCCATTTCAAAAGCTTTTCACTCTAAACTCAATCCATTTCCAAAACATTTGGTTTTTAAATATTCAACTTTTAAGCTATTTCAAAATCTATGACTTAATCGATTTCCTCGTGAAATCCATGGTGTGGTCCAGGGGTTTAACACAATAGTGCGACATCATTCAATCATCACAGATTTAAAATACAGAAATATAGTTGATAAGCGGTATAACTATAACGCTCATCTTTATTTACAGATCACAGATATATATCACAGATATATATCACAGATAATAAATTACATTAAACACAGCTTAAATCAAAACAGAGCATCACAATCATGGATATCAAACAATTCAATCATCCAATAGAATCCAAACATCCATAAGTAAGATCAGTTAATTGTCTGATTAATTCAAATCAGATTAATTACTTATGTATTACAAATCTGGGTTAATTAACATTAATAAATTACAAATCATTTTTTTATTATTCTTTTAATCATTTATTAATTAACCATTAATAATAAATTAATTAACCTTTAATTATAATTCATCAACCTTTAATTATTAAATAATTAATCTTTAATTATTTAATTCACTATTTAATTAATTATCTTCAATTAATAAATTAACCTTTAATTAATTAATTACCATTTTATTAATTGTCCTTGATTAATTACATTAATTAATCCTTTAATTATTTAATTAATTAATTTACTTAATCAATTTAATCATTTATTTAATTTCTCTTAATTACTTTCTTAAGAAATTATCTTAGATTAAATCATTATTAATTATCCTTAATAAATTATTCTTTAATTAATCCCATTGAGTAATTATCCTTTAATTTTTTTTATTAATTACTTATACTTTATCAACTACCTTAAGTAATTGTACTTTAGTTACTTAAAACTTTAATAATTATAGATAAACCATTTATCTTTCTTAATCACTTTATCATCATTTTAAAATCAAATGCTTGAAATCCTTTTTATTTTGAAAACAATTAGAGATCAAATAAGATAATTAGTCGAATACAAACTTTATAAACCAAAACAGTTTTAAACATTTGCCTTTAAAAATTATAACTCGAACCTTGTTTTAATCCAATCTACTTTGGAAACTTAATAAAATTTCTTTTGATCTAAATCATTTTAAAACTTTAAAACCTGGTACCCCTTTCCTCAATTTAAAATTGAGCACAAACTGCTATGTTTAAAAACCCAGGCCAACACATTCAAATCCTCAAGCTAACCCACGTAAAATTTCGTTTTCAACCCCGAGCTCGAACACGAGAATCCATCTTCCCCAACCTTAAATCCAAGAAGACACGCCATACCACGCGTGCACATGCACATTGGGTCGAAGCGCCTCCGACCATCATTCCGATCACCCCCATGTCACCAGCGATCATGCATACAACCCCGTGTACTCAGATTTTCGAAATTGTCAGAGAATCAAAATCGAAGCATACCAACCATTCCTGGCACTAACATGACCAACCAAACAACTCGCGTCACCACATGCCACCACCAGAAGCTTTGCGACTCCGGCTGAAGCTTCCTCGATCACCCACAAGTCGTTCCCCAACGGCCGATGTAATCCGAAGCCTTGACGAAATCAAGGTGACCAGTTTCACCCCTCTACTAAAAACTAGGGTTAAATCCAAAATCAACTTCGTTCGCCATCCACAACACATTATAAAATTATCGAATATTTTTCTGATGGTCCTCAACCTTCCAGCGAGCTCCGACATCAATCTCGAGATCGAAAAACCCTCTGAGCATCAGAATTTCGTTAAAACCCAATTTAAGTTCAACCAGCAAGTTTTCATGATTTACTAATTTAAAAGTCGCGGTTTCTCTTTTAAAAATCATGATTTCCTAAAGTAAATCATGTCATATAAGTGAATCAATAATTTATGATACCTAAATTTTGACATTAATTTGAGTTTTACTGCATATTTCTTCTTTCAGTAAAAGTTATCTTCAAATTTAACTTAAAACTATTTTTAAAAGCTAGATTCTGATTATATGAACAAAGTTTGTTTAAATCTTGAAGCCTATAATGGATCAGAGAAAGGAGTGTTGGTTTTTTTTCTTATTGCAGCCTGTAAGTTAGAACATGATATATATTCATCACTGTCATCAGTTATAAACCCAATCACACACTTATATACATACACGCATGCACAACATTCAAACATATTCACATCATAGCTTCCAATACGAATCCAAACATAAAGATAAAAATCAGGGTTAAGAGGTTTGCTCACATGAAGTAGGAAGGAAGACAGAGTTTTGCCTGTAGACAGAAAGCTCCTGATGGTTTTCTAAAATAAGAATGAAGCCAGGCAACTTTTCTTCCTTTAATCTCTTTTTCTGTTTTGTTTTTATTGAATGAATTGAACTTGTTTAAGATTTAAGATGATGCTTGCTTTAGATTCTCTGCCGAGAATGGTCGAACTGAAATGAGATACAAAGATGATATAAAGAAGAAAAAAAATGAGTTATAGAGATCTGATATTTTTGTACAAAAGGCATGGCCGAAGATGCTTGCATTATGGCTGAGATGTATTAGAGGTATGGCAGATATTTTATTTTATTCTTTGTATTTATTATCTTGATTATTCTTTTACTTGCCTAGCTTGCTTATATGTAGTTAGTTGTAGATATTTGTTTTGTCATAATTCATACATATATTTACTTTGTTTATTTTTTTCTCAGCTTCAACACTTTGTTTTTCTTTTACAAGTGTACATAACATACTTATAGTTGAATATACTTGAATGTACTCTCTTTGCTTTGGCCTTATTACCTTGAAATACAAATGAATTTCCAAAAATAAATATATTTGTGAAATATTAGTTAATATGTTTGCTTACTATTTTATTGTCTTGTATTTTCTCTATACACATATTTGTTTCTATTAATTTGTAAGTATATTTGATCTTTGCACTATTTATAAATCCCAATTCAAATTTAATTCAAATACATTTCTCAATTATAATTTATAATTTAACTAAAATTTATATTAATTACCAATTAATTTCACAAATTTTATTCAAATATTAAATTAATTATCATTTTAAACTCAATTAAAATCTGGGATCGTTACAGACTTCCCTCCTTAAAAAAAATTTCGTCCTCGAAATTTGCAGGCACGAAAATAACACAGAGATAGATAGATTTGATCTCCTATAATTCCTCAAACACACGTTATGGATTCCAAATTCAAGCCGGAATACCTCAAAATATATAATTTGTCCCTCTTCAAACTTCGATTAATCTGAGAAATTATAATAGAATTTCAAATTTGTTTTTAAACGATATCGTTTTATTGATACAATTCAAATTCAGCTTCATATTCTATTAATCAATTTAACTCAATTTAAAATTTCCAATTTACTTAAAATTTTATTTCCAAATTTCCAATTTACTTAAAATTTTATTTCCAAATTTCCAATTCATATTCATTAAGGTTTAAATAAAAAACTGATAAGAAACCGATGAAGATACAAAGTAAGGATTTTCTACAATGATTCGTAGAACCATCATCACACCGAAACTTCTTCTTGTAGTCGTCACGAAGAAATCAAAAGAATTTGAAAAGGCGAATCAAAGGAGATTGAGAAGAAAGTTATTTTCACAATTGCAGGATATTGACCATTTGTAGTCGAATTCCCCTGTCCCCTATCTCGTTCTCTTCTTTGACTCACACTTACTATCAGTGGATAGTAAGAGAATTTACTGAGGCACTCGAACGGATATCTTAGGGATATACTCATTCTAGAGTTTACTTCACTCTATCTCTAATGAGCTACTTAACGTGTTATACTCCTGAGCTAAAGTTCAACCTTAGCTCTGATACCAAATGTAACGTCCTCAGATTTTCGCGTTCGAAAATCGACATCCATACTTTACATCGTACTCGAATGCCGCAGATTCGACCGTTCAAATCCGAGTCGCCGGAGCTTATAACACAATTAAGTAAACAACACAGCGGAATAAAAAGAATAATACATTGATATACAATATATGATACAATATCTGATACAACAGAGTGATACAATGAATATTAATATACATCAGAGATATGATACAAGAAATAGCAGCGGAAAAGAAAACGATAACATCGGCAACGGATAATCTCCATCTTCAAAGCACCAATCTAGAAATAGCTCGAACTCCCAATAACGATACACCAAGATAAGCAAGTGCAGTCCATATCCATAGTTGAATATACTTGAATGTACTCTCTTTGCTTTGGCCTTATTACCTTGAAATACAAATGAATTTCCCAAAATAAATATGTTTGTGAAATATTAGTTAATATGTTTGCTTACTATTTTATTACCTTGTATTTTCTCTATACACATATTTGTTTCTATTAATTTGTAAGTATATTTGATCTTTGCACTATTTATAAATCCCAATTCAAATTTAATTCAAATACATTTCTCAATTATAATTTATAATTTAACTAAAATTTATATTAATTACCAATTAATTTCACAAATTTTATTCAAATATTAAATTAATTATCATTTTAAACTCAATTAAAATCCGAGATCATTACAGACTTCCCTCCTTAAAAAAAAATTCGTCCTTGAAATTTGCAGGCACGAAAATAACACAGAGATAGATAGATTTGATCTCCTATAATTCCTCAAACACATGTTATGGATTCCAAATTCAAGCCGGAATACCTCAAAATATATATCAATATGTCCCTCTTCAGACTTCGATTAACCCGAGAAATTATAATAGAATTTCAAATTTGTTTTTAAACGATATCGTTTTATTGATACAATTCAAATTCAGCTTCATATTCTATTAATCAATTTAACTCAATTTAAAATTTCCAATTTACTTAAAATTTTATTTCCAAATTTCCAATTCATATTCATTAAGGTTTAAATAAAAAACTGATAAGAAACCGATGAAGATACAAAGTAAGGATTTTCTACAACGATTCGTAGAACCATCATCACACCGAAACTTCTTCTTGTATTCGTCATGAAGAAATCAAAAGAATTTGAAAAGACGAATCAAAGGAGATTGAGAAGAAAGTTATTTTCACTATTGCAGGATATTGACCATTTGTAGTCGAATTCCCCTGTCCCCAATCTCGTTCTCTTCTTTGACTCACACTTACTATCAGTGGATAGTAAGAGAATTTACTGAGGCACTCGAACGGATATCTTAGGGATATACTCATTCTAGAGTTTACTTCACTCTATCTCTAATGAGCTACTTAACGTGTTATACTCCTGAGCTAAAGTTCAACCTTAGCTCTGATACCAAATGTAACGTCCTCAGATTTTCGCGTTCGAAAATCGACATCCATACTTTACATCGTACTTGAATGCCGCAGATTCGACCGTTCAAATCTGAGTCGCCGGAGCTTATAACACAATTAAGTAAACAACACAGCGGAAGAAAAAGAATAATACATTGATATACAATATCTGATACAATATCTAATACAACAGAGTGATACAATGAATATTAATATACATTAGAGATATGATACAAGAAATAGCAGCGGAAAAGAAAACGATAACATCAGCAGCGGATAATCTCCATCTTCAAAGCACCAATCCAGAAATAGCTCGAACTCCCAATAACGATACACCAAGATAAGCAAGTGCAGTCCATATCCATAGTTGAATATACTTGAATGTACTCTCTTTGCTTTGGCCTTATTACCTTGAAATACAAATGAATTTCCTAAAATAAATATGTTTGTGAAATATTAGTTAATATGTTTGCTTACTATTTTATTATCTTGTATTTTCTCTATACACATATTTGTTTCTATTAATTTGTAAGTATATTTGATCTTTGCACTATTTATAAATCCCAATTCAAATTTAATTCAAATACATTTCTCAATTATAATTTATAATTTAACTAAAATTTATATCAATTACCAATTAATTTCACAAATTTTATTCAAATATTAAATTAATTATCATTTTAAACTCAATTAAAATCCGAGATCGTTACAGACTTCCCTCCTTAAAAAAAATTTCGTCCTCGAAATTTGCAGGCACGAAAATAACACAGAGATAGATAGATTTGATCTCCTATAATTCCTCAAACACACGTTATGGATTCCAAATTCAAGCCGGAATACCTCAAAATATATATCAATTTGTCCCTCTTCAGACTTCGATTAACCCGAGAAATTATAATAGAATTTCAAATTTATTTTTAAACGATATCGTTTTATTGATACAATTCAAATTCAGCTTCATATTCTATTAATTTAAAATTTCCAATTTACTTAAAATTTTATTTCCAAATTTCCAATTCATATTCATTAAGGTTTAAATAAAAAACTGATAAGAAACCGATGAAGATACAAAGTAAGGATTTTCTACAACGATTCGTAGAACCATCATCACACCGAAACTTCTTCTTGTAGTCGTCACGAAGAAATCAAAAGAATTTGAAAAGACGAATCAAAGGAGATTGAGAAGAAAGTTATTTTCACTATTGCAGGATATTGACCATTTGTAGTCGAATTTCCCTGTCCCCTATCTTGTTCTCTTCTTTGACTCACACTTACTATCAGTGGATAGTAAGAGAATTTACTGAGGCACTCGAACGGATATCTTAGGGATATACTCATTCTAGAGTTTACTTCACTCTATCTCTAATGAGCTACTTAACGTGTTATACTCCTGAGCTAAAGTTCAACCTTAGCTCTGATACCAAATGTAACATCCTCAGATTTTCGCGTTCGAAAATCAACATCCATACTTTACATCGTACTTGAATGCCGCAGATTCGACCGTTCAAATCCGAGTCGCCGGAGCTTATAACACAATTAAGTAAACAACACAGCGGAAGAAAAAGAATAATACATTGATATACAATATCTGATACAATATCTGATACAACAGAGTGATACAATGAATATTAATATACATCAGAGATATGATACAAGAAATAGCAGCGGAAAAGAAAACGATAACATCAACAGCGGATAATCTCCATCTTCAAAGCACCAATCTAGAAATAGCTCGAACTCCCAATAACGATACACCAAGATAAGCAAGTGCAGTCCATATCCATAGTTGAATATACTTGAATGTACTCTCTTTGCTTTGGCCTTATTACCTTGAAATACAAATGAATTTCCCAAAATAAATATGTTTGTGAAATATTAGTTAATATGTTTGCTTACTATTTTATTGTCTTGTATTTTCTCTATACACATATTTGTTTCTATTAATTTGTAAGTATATTTGATCTTTGCACTATTTATAAATCCCAATTCAAATTTAATTCAAATACATTTCTCAATTATAATTTATAATTTAACTAAAATTTATATTAATTACCAATTAATTTCACAAATTTTATTCAAATATTAAATTAATTATCATTTTAAACTCAATTAAAATCCGAGATCGTTACAGACTTCCCTCCTTAAAAAAAATTTCGTCCTCGAAATTTGCAGGCACGAAAATAACACAGAGATAGATAGATTTGATCTCCTATAATTCCTCAAACACACGTTATGGATTCCAAATTCAAGCCGGAATACCTCAAAATATATATCAATTTGTCCCTCTTCAGACTTCGATTAACCCGAGAAATTATAATAGAATTTCAAATTTATTTTTAAACGATATCGTTTTATTGATACAATTCAAATTCAGCTTCATATTCTATTAATTTAAAATTTCCAATTTACTTAAAATTTTATTTCCAAATTTCCAATTCATATTCATTAAGGTTTAAATAAAAAACTGATAAGAAACCGATGAAGATACAAAGTAAGGATTTTCTACAACGATTCGTAGAACCATCATCACACCGAAACTTCTTCTTGTAGTCGTCACGAAGAAATAAAAAGAATTTGAAAAGACGAATCAAAGGAGATTGAGAAGAAAGTTATTTTCACTATTGCAGGATATTGACCATTTGTAGTCGAATTCCCCTGTCCCCTATCTCGTTCTCTTCTTTGACTCACACTTACTATCAGTGGATAGTAAGAGAATTTACTGAGGCACTCGAACGGATATCTTAGAGATATACTCATTCTAGAGTTTACTTCACTCTATCTCTAATGAGCTACTTAACGTGTTATACTCCTGAGCTAAAGTTCAACCTTAGCTCTGATACCAAATGTAACGTCCTCAGATTTTCGCGTTCGAAAATCAACATCCATACTTTACATCGTACTCGAATGCCGCAGATTCGACCGTTCAAATCCGAGTCGCCGGAGCTTATAACACAATTAAGTAAACAACACAGCGGAAGAAAAAGAATAATACATTGATATACAATATCTGATACAATATCTGATGCAACAGAGTGATACAATGAATATTAATATACATCAGAGATATGATACAAGAAATAGCAGCGGAAAAGAAAACGATAACATCAACAGCGGATAATCTCCATCTTCAAAGCACCAATCCAGAAATAGCTCGAACTCCCAATAACGATACACCAAGATAAGCAAGTGCAGTCCATATCCATAGTTGAATACATTTGAATGTACTCTCTTTGCTTTGGTCTTATTACCTTGAAATACAAATGAATTTCCCAAAATAAATATGTTTGTGAAATATTAGTTAATATGTTTGCTTACTATTTTATTGTCTTGTATTTTCTCTATACACTTATTTGTTTCTATTAATTTGTAAGTATATTTGATCTTTGCACTATTTATAAATCCCAATTCAAATTTAATTCAAATACATTTCTCAATTATAATTTATAATTTAACTAAAATTTATATCAATTACCAATTAATTTCACAAATTTTATTCAAATATTAAATTAATTATCATTTTAAACTCAATTAAAATCCGAGATCGTTACAGACTTCCCTCCTTAAAAAAAAATTCGTCCTCGAAATTTGCAGGCACGAAAATAACACAGAGATAGATAGATTTGATCTCCTATAATTCCTCAAACACACGTTATGGATTCCAAATTCAAGCCGGAATACCTCAAAATATATATCAATTTATCCCTCTTCAGACTTCGATTAACCCGAGAAATTATAATAGAATTTCAAATTTGTTTTTAAACGATATCGTTTTATTGATACAATTCAAATTCAGCTTCATATTCTACTAATCAATTTAACTCAATTTAAAATTTCCAATTTACTTAAAATTTTATTTCCAAATTTCCAATTCATATTCATTAAGGTTTAAATAAAAAACTGATAAGAAACCGATGAAGATACAAAGTAAGGATTTTCTACAACGATTCGTAGACCCATCATCACACCGAAACTTCTTCTTGTAGTCGTCACGAAGAAATCAAAAGAATTTGAAAAGACGAATCAAAGGAGATTGAGAAGAAAGTTATTTTCACTATTGCAGGATATTGACCATTTGTAGTCGAATTCCCCTGTCCCCTATCTCGTTCTCTTCTTTGACTCACACTTACTATCAGTGGATGGTAAGAGAATTTACTGAGGCACTCGAACGGATATCTTAGGGATATACTCATTCTATAGTTTACTTCACTCTATCTCTAATGAGCTACTTAACGTGTTATACTACTGAGCTAAAGTTCAACCTTAGCTCTGATACCAAATGTAACGTCCTCAGATTTTCGCGTTCGAAAATCGACATCCATACTTTACATCGTACTCGAATGCCGCAGATTCGACCGTTCAAATCCGAGTCGCCGGAGCTTATAACACAATTAAGTAAACAACACAGCGGAAGAAAAAGAATAATACATTGATATACAATACCTGATACAATATCTGATACAACAGAGTGATACAATGAATATTAATATACATCAGAGATATGATACAAGAAATAGCAGCGGAAAAGAAAACGATAACATCAGCAGCGGATAATCTCCATCTTCAAAGCACCAATCCAGAAATAGCTCGAACTCCCAATAACGATACACCAAGATAAGCAAGTGCAGTCCATATCCATAGTTGAATATACTTGAATGTACTCTCTTTGCTTTGGCCTTATTACCTTGAAATACAAATGAATTTCCCAAAATAAATATGTTTGTGAAATATTAGTTAATATGTTTGCTTACTATTTTATTGTCTTGTATTTTCTCTATACACATATTCGTTTCTATTAATTTGTAAGTATATTTGATCTTTGCACTATTTATAAATCCCAATTCAAATTTAATTCAAATACATTTCTCAATTATAATTTATAATTTAACTAAAATTTATATCAATTACCAATTAATTTCACAAATTTTATTCAAATATTAAATTAATTATCATTTTAAACTCAATTAAAATCCGAGATCGTTACAGACTTCCCTCCTTAAAAAAAATTTCGTCCTCGAAATTTGCAGGCACGAAAATAACACAGAGATAGATAGATTTGATCTCCTATAATTCCTCAAACACACGTTATGGATTCCAAATTTAAGCCGGAATACCTCAAAATATATATCAATTTGTCCCACTTCAGACTTCGATTAACCCGAGAAATTATAATAGAATTTCCAATTTGTTTTTAAACGATATCGTTTTATTGATACAATTCAAATTCAGCTTCATATTCTACTAATCAATTTAACTCAATTTAAAATTTCCAATTTACTTAAAATTTTATTTCCAAATTTCCAATTCATATTCATTAAGGTTTAAATAAAAAACTGATAAGAAACCGATGAAGATACAAAGTAAGGATTTTCTACAACGATTCGTAGAACCATCATCACACCGAAACTTCTTCTTGTAGTCGTCACGAAGAAATCAAAAGAATTTGAAAAGACGAATCAAAGGAGATTGAGAAGAAAGTTATTTTCACTATTGCAGGATATTGACCATTTGTAGTCGAATTCCCCAGTCCCCTATCTCGTTCTCTTCTTTGACTCACACTTACTATCAGTGGATAGTAAGAGAATTTACTGAGGCACTCGAACGGATATCTTAGGGATATACTCATTCTAGAGTTTACTTCACTCTATCTCTAATGAGCTACTTAACGTGTTATACTCCTGAGCTAAAGTTCAACCTTAGCTCTGATACCAAATGTAACGTCCTCAGATTTTCGCGTTCGAAAATCAACATCCATACTTTACATCGTACTCGAATGCCGCAGATTCGACCGTTCAAATCCGAGTCGCCGGAGCTTATAACACAATTAAGTAAACAACACAGCGGAAGAAAAAGAATAATACATTGATATACAATATCTGATACAATATCTGATACAACAGAGTGATACAATGAATATTAATATACATCAGAGATATGATACAAGAAATAGCAGCGGAAAAGAAAACGATAACATCAGCAGCGGATAATCTCCATCTTCAAAGCACCAATCCAGAAATAGCTCGAACTCCCAATAACGATACACCAAGATAAGCTAGTGCAGTCCATATCCATAGTTGAATATACTTGAATGTATTCTCTTTGCTTTGGCCTTATTACCTTGAAATACAAATGAATTTCCCAAAATAAATATGTTTGTGAAATATTAGTTAATATGTTTGCTTACTATTTTATTGTCTTGTATTTTCTCTATACACATATTCGTTTCTATTAATTTGTAAGTATATTTGATCTTTGCACTATTTATAAATCCCAATTCAAATTTAATTCAA
Source organism: Allium fistulosum (assembly GCA_030737815.1). Lineage (NCBI taxonomy): Eukaryota > Viridiplantae > Streptophyta > Magnoliopsida > Asparagales > Amaryllidaceae > Allium > Allium fistulosum. Next base: position 528,934,275 of record CM060908.1, on the reverse strand, counting down.
ATGCATTTCTCAATTATAATTTATAATTTAACTAAAATTTATATTAATTACCAATTAATTTCACAAATTTTATTCAAATATTAAATTAATTATCATTTTAAACTCAATTAAAATTCGGGATCGTTACATATTGCCTATTCCATAAGCTGGATGGACATAACACAAATGACTACAAACACTTGTGCGATCTGATCAAGGAATAGGTCAAAAATAACTAATTACAGCAGTATTTGAAAAATCGAGCTGCCGTGGTGGAACAAGAGCAACTATTATCTACAACGAATGGTAACGACCTTAGATTGAGGTCGAGGATAGACATCTACTGATTGGGAAGGCAGGGAATCAAGTTTGGTTCTCATAACCTATCTTTACTTTTAATAAACAATGCAACATGTGAAACGACCCGCAGTTCCGTACCCCTTGAATCGACACTATTCTCCAACATATCGACTCAAAGTGAACGGAAATACAAACCATTAGGGTTAAAGAAGAAGGAGGTAGAAGAAAGGAAACAATACAACAGAATCTTACATCACAACGGAATAAAATATAATAGATAATAAATGATCTTTACACAAAAGAAAAATACATTTGTTTATACATTACATTATCTGAGTACACACAATCAATAACACACAACTGGACTGTTATATTAACTTGTCCTCACCAACAGACAATACAACATACAACACAGCAGAAAAATACATCAAGTACGTATGCTACGTCTCGCCATCTAGCTCGTCTCCTGAGCTCCACATCATCCTATCCTGTATCTGTAATACTCGGTCTGACCCGAGCATTATAATAAAATAACACCCGAGTCAGTCTGGAATACCAGCATGAGAAAACACACTCAATTGGATTATTAAAGTTTCAAAATCCTTTGAAATCAAAAGCATCTCGTAAGACCACGCCACAAATAAACATGTCGGGTTTTTACCTTACGATAGCCAAAACACTTTCTATCAAAATCCTCTGATATTATAATAGTGTCTATATATAAATACTTATTCAAATAGCTGAAATTGTTACATCTATTAAATTCCAGCTAATAGGTATACAAACAAAACTGTAAAGGCACGCAGGGAAAATGGATTTCCAACTAATGACTAGGCACTGAGGTACCACCTGTCACAGTACCTGGTCTCGATCAGCGTACCGAGGACCACGCCCGATCCCCTGCAACACAAAGCTGGAACTACCCCTTACTAGATAATTCTGAGTAAGATCACCCCACAGTTGGGATCAGCAACCGCCCACTAAGCCAAAATAAAAAGGGACATCTAGACAGGGATGACCTCACCCTAATGGGCGCTACCCACATAGCCTTGCTACATAACCCCTGATATTCAGTCATTCCCGGTTGATGAGGCTCGAGTCTAAGCGTTACCTTTATAGAACATTTCACTTAGAATGCTTACCGTCCTCCAGACGATGTTCTAAAAGCATTCATCCATACAAGTTCATCTCGGGTTCGAACGGAACTGAAGGCACTACTCCTACTACATCCATTTTGGAATCACCCTCAGGATTAGTAGCGACTAGCCCTTGCACTTCACTTCTCCATCTTCGATTCCAAACTCGTTTCCCATGAAAACGTACAAACCGGATCGAAGTGGTTTTCGGAAAATAAATCCCGATCCCGGTCTCTTCGAAATGATCAGCGCAGTGGCCAATATTGATAGTCGGTTATTTAACTATCAAATAACATTCACAAACAACCATCAGACCTTTAAATAATTTCTCCCAAATTATTTATTAACCTCAAAATATCTTCGTAATATATATTTCCACTTTTCAACCTTTTGAAAAAAGTTTCAAACCATCTTTCTCTCACGGAATAAATTTCCCAATATTTTCTATTTCCACTGAAATCACCAAGTACAAATGCTTAGACTTTACAATCATTTAAAACATTTAATTATAGAATATACATTTAAAAATTTAGATTTAAAACTACTTTAATACTTTATTTTTAAAAAATATATATACACTTTAAGAATATTTAAAATAAAGCTACTTTATAAAATATAAAACTAAATTTTTATCCTTTCAAACATAATACCAATTAACCTTTAAATAATTACTACTAAAATAAATTTGAAAAATACTTACTTTAACATTAAAACATTTAAAAATAATAGATTTTCCAAACATATTTTTTAAACAACTTTGAAACTTTAACTTATACTTAAGAATTTGCTTTAAAAACGCAATTGGCTATCTAGGGAAATATACTTCTCTTTCACATCTTTAAAAATAAATCACTATTTATTTTTAATCAAATTTACCTATTCCTTTTATAAATTCCCACCTTAAATTTATTCTTCCAAATATCCACTGATATATTACTTCCCCTTTTTAAACCCAGTTTATAAATTCCATAGTCTCATTTCCCTTTTAAAATTCCAATTTTAAACACTTAAATCAAATTTCAAATTGATTTCCAAATTACTCCATTTTGAAATAAACTCCTTTACTTAGTCAATTTATTCAAATCCGTTAACTTCAGATTTTACTTCTTCATTATGATTAAAATCTTTTTAACTGAAAATACCAATTTCAGATTTCCCAAATTCCTACTTTATCCTTTTAAAAAAAATTCAAACCTTGAATTTAAAAATAAATTCTTTATTTCTTGATATAATATCACTTAAGTTTAAAATTTAATATTTCTCTATTTATTTAAAATTCCCTTTCCCATACTCGGAATTTATTTATTAAAATTTTAAAATCACTTTTATTCTTTTCTCTCCATTCATTCTTAAATTTATTCCAAAATTTAAATAACCATTTTACTTACAAATTCTCTCCTTTAATTTTCTTTTCAAAAAAATCCAATCTATATATTTTTGTAACTCTGAATACCCAAAATACTCAATCACAATATAGCATCCAATATTCCAATTATCAATAAAATTCATCATAGGATGTCAAATAATCATAATGCAGAATTGTTAGAACAATCAAAATAATTTTGAGGAATCCAATTGGATCCCTCCAACCTGTTTCCCTGCATCCATAGATGTTAGCACAATACCAATTCCACTTCGAGGTGGAATATCGCGGTATATGGGTTTAAATATTATCATCCGCTATTATGCGACGCATAGGGTCTCATCCGCTATATAATGCGGGAAATTAATCACTCCAATATTTACTATATACTACTATATAATATATTACATCCAATCAAATCAATCATTCAACCAAATATTTAAATTTAACCATTTAAATTTAAATAAAACCCAGATGAGTGAGATTAACCCACCTTTGATTTTTGTTTGCATTCCATTTCCTTCTCGACTATTTCCTCCACGATTTAGATCTTGCATAACATTACACAGCTTATTAACATTTTAAGCAATCAGATAATCAATTCCCTCCTTCATAACTAAAAAAAATAGGATGTTGGCGTGTTGAAGAAGGAATTGCAATAGTAATTTGAAGAGAAACGAAAAAGCTCTGATGTAACAGAAATTCAGCTGTAATTGACCAGTATAAAAATATATATATTTTAAATTTAAATTCAAATTGTCTCGAAAATGCAACTTAAAATCTTGACCTCCTATCGAGGCGTGCCGCTAGGCGTTTAAAATGTTATACCCTTATTTCGAACGCAATGGAAAAGGTTTCGAGTCCAAACTCGATCATATGGAGAAGATAGCTTTTTGGACCCAGTTATTATATTAAATTTTTGATATAAATTTCAGCGCGTTTATACGTCATACACTCACACAACAACTCCAATGTAATGACCCAGAATTTCCATCATTTGAAATTCGTATATTTAATTAATTTTAAATATTAATAAGTAAGATTTGGGAGTCGAATTAATTTAATTTCGATACAGTGATTTAATTGGGCGATTAAATTATTAATTTAATACTTGAAATTGGGTAAATAATTGAAATCTAAATTAAATGTGATTAAAAATGATTTATAAAGTTATAATAAATCATATTGGAGTTATAATGAGGTTTGTAAACTTTTAAAATTGAATTTAAAGTTAATTTGTGAAAATTTAATATTTTAATATTAAATTGACGACTAAAAATAGTCATTTTTTCAAACAGTCTCGGATTTCAACGAAACAAGTTTTATCGGATCCGTAATGTGAAATTATTGTATGGTTTCAAATTTCGTGTCAATCGGATGTACGGTTTGTCCGGGGCAAGCCAAAACGCATCGAAATTGGTTTAAATCGGTTTAATTTAAATTTGATCGTTTATTTCCGTAACTCGCACATACGATCGAATTAGCTCCCGATGCACATTCCATTGCGTTCGGAACGCGGGTAAAACCTTACGAACGCCAGCCGGCACGCTCAATTTCGAGTTCGAAAATTTTCAAGATGAATAGTGTTTCGATATTTTCTATAAAAGCACCTCCATTCTTCACATTTGCAAAGAGAAACCCTAACCCTAGTTCAGCTGCCACCCACTCTTCTATGGCCGAAAACATCTAGCCTTCTTCCTCATTTCTCTTCCAATCCGTTCATCTATTCGAAGAAACTTCAACTACGATATTGTAGAGGGTGGAGAGATCTTCACATCCAACGGTTAAGATCTAAAATGGTGATGTGGATTGGCCTGGATCTCGACGCAAAGGCGACGTGTTCAATCGTGTTTCTCGAGAAGGAGGCACGACCGAGTGCTTTGGAATTCGTGGGAGGGGTAGGCGAGGTGACGAGCTTGCAAATGGTGGCCTCCGATCAAATTCCGGTCGAGAATAGGAGGGAGCGACGTTCGAATGTTTGGACGTGAAGATGGGTTTCGTGCTCACGAACGTGAATACCTGTTGGAGGGAAGAAGAAGTATGCGATCGAGATCTCATCAGGGGAACGTGCGGCCCAGAATTGATTTGGTATAAAATAAATAAAAAGCAAATATAAATTATATTATTTAAAATCGTATAACCTTGTAAAACCATATCTTTTTGATACGAGGTCGGAATTCGACGAAACGAATTGCGTCAGAATCATTTTGTTGAGCACTACGCAATGGAAATGGTTTGGAGTCAATCAGAGCTAATGAAAATTTTGAGTAAAATTAAACGCCTGTTTAATTTTAGGGACAGTTTGGCACAGGTCCCTAATAAGTTTCAAAATACACAAAAACCCCAGTAAAAAAAAGTTTGTAAATTAGGTCCCTAGAATTAAATTACCGAATAATGGCATACACTTATGCAATTATTCAGTGAATAATTGCAGACATTTATGCAATTATATCAAAAAATTGCAGACATTTCCACAATTATTCACTGAAAAATTGCGGAAATTTCCGCAATTATTCACCAAAATATTGCGGAAATTTCCGCAATTTTTTAAAAAATTTGCGGAAAATTCCGTAATTATTCCCCAAAAAAATTGCGAAAATTTCCGCAATTATTCACCGAAAAAATTGCATAAATTTATGCAACTTTTGGATATAATTGCATAAATGTCTGCAATTATTCAGTGAATAATTGCATAACTATATGCAATTACTTTGTAACTTAATTCTAGGGACCTAATTTACATACTTTTTTTTACTGGGGTTTTTGTGTATTTTGAAACTTATTAGGGACCTGAGCCTAATATTCACTTAATTTTATTCGAAATAAATTTCTGCAACCGTTATAAAAAGCAAGGTGAGAACTTCTCACTCAATCGAACATTTTGTTTCGATTTAAATTTTAAATAGTTAGATTTAAAATTGTTGATAGTGTTGATTGTGATGATTTGATGATAAATTGTTATCTATTGTGATAAATAGACCCTATACGCCGTATATTAAGCGGATGTTATTTATTAAAAACATATACCGCGATAATTTCACCGTGAAGTGAAATTGGTATTATATATGTATTTGGAGTTGATTTCCCGCATTATATAGCGGATGAGACCCTATTGCACCGCTTAATAGGGGATAATATTTATAAATCCCATATACCGCGATAATTTCACTGTGAAGTGGAATTGGTATTGTGCTAACATCTGTGGATGTAGGGAAACAGGTTGGAGGGATCCAACTGGATTCCTCAAACATTTGAATTTATTTCAATATTGTATGTTGATTTATTGATAATCGCAGTGTGATTATAGTGTGTTTGAAACTGTGGACGGCTATAATTTAGCCGAATATATTTTTGGTATCATTGGATACCAGAAATAGATAAAAAATTGGATTTTTAAAATGTAAGTTGTAAAATTTATCGAAAAATTTATTTTTGATAATTGGATGAATTTAAAAGGAGTCAAAAGATAAAAGTCTTATTTTTTGAACCGTATTGAATTAAATTCCAAATTTTTGGGAAAAAGCCTTAATAAATGGATTTCGATAAATATTATTTATAAGTTGAAGAATTTATCTAAATTTGGGATTTTTAAATAGATTTAAAGAGATAAAGGAATTTATTTTAAATGGAAATAATTTTGAAAATGTTGGAAATTGATTTGGTGTCTTGAAATAAATTTGAAAATCAATTTGAAATTAATTTATTATTAATTTACCATAATTAGTAAAATTAATTTATAGAAATTTATTTGATTTAAATTAATCAGATAATTTAATTAATCCTATCTATGGATGTTTGTATTATATTGGATGTTGAATTGTTTGACATCTTTGATTTGTGATGCATTTGTGATATATTCTGATTTGTGTGTGATCTGTATTTTATTTATCTGTGATATATGATATATCTGTGATCTGTGGATGAAAGATAAGCGTTATAATTTATACCGCTTATCAATTATATTGTTATATTTGATCTGTGATGATTGAATGTTGTGCACTATTGTGTTAAACCCTTGGACTACACAATACACACACAAAATGTGGATTTCACGTGGAAATCGGTTAAGTCACAGATTTTTATCAATTTTGAAAAATTGAACTTTTGAATCCAAAATAGTTTTGGAATTGGAATTGAAAGTTTTTGAAATGAGTTTCAAAAATAAAGGTTATTTTAAATAAATTAATAAAATTGAAATTTAAATCATTTGATTTAAATTTTGAATTCAATATTTTGAAATTGAATTCAATGAATTGGGAATTATGGTTTAAAAGATTTTATAAGTATAAAAGGTGTTTATATGGATTTTTAACCATTTAAAATATGGTATTTAAAAATTTAAATTTAAATTCAAGTTTTTACTTGAATGACTTTAAACCGTGTAATTGTAACCAGTTTTTCCCAAAACGAAAACTATCTGTTTTCAAATAATAACTTTCATAAAGTGGAAAGATTTCCAATGTGTATCGAAACATTTCAAATTGAAGTGAAATTGTAAATAGTTTGGAAAAACTATGAATTAACCTTTGTAAAAATGATTAAACTTTATTTTGAAATCAAAGGAGTATTTCAAATGGTGTATCTTTTATATTATAAAAGATTTGAATTGTGGATAGTTTTGAAAGCTATAAATTAAATCTTAACTTTAAGATTTAATTGGTTAATCCAATTGAAATGGAAATGATTTGGAAATCTGTGAATGAATCTTTGTGAAACTGGGTAAACTTTGTGAAGTAAATCTTTTTGTTTAAAGATTTAAAATGGTAATTTGTTTAAACCATTTAAAGGAAATGATTTAGGTAATAAGTTGTGACTTAATTGAAATCCCATTATTCATATGTTTCGAAATATTGTGCTCACTATTCGGGTTAGCCGGGAAAAGACCTTTGTGTCATATAACCCATTCCGAATTAGTGATATGACGATATGGATCGTGTTGAAAACCGGTGGTGAAGACCGGGTATTTGTGAAAATGATAGGATGACCTATCGATTGTCTCTGCACTGTTAACTACGGTATTGAGATTTCCTTTGTGATGGGAAGTTTTATCGGGATTGTGAATAACCGGATTGCAAGGGCTTCTTTTGAAGTGCCTTCAGTTTTGTTCGAACCCGGAACAGACTTGTATGGTTACATGTCTGACATTACGTTTTGAGATATAAAACTGATTTCTTTCAAATACATTTCTGTTTGGTGGCGGAGAATTTATTCTCTTAGCTTAACACCCTTCTATGAGACGTACGAGCTCAGAGGTTATGTAGTTGAAATTTATCAGTGATATACTCCCAAATTTGGTAGTGTGGCATGCTGAGTGTTGCTGTGTGATGATCATTTATTGATCAATTGTGATCAAAGCGTGGCTTTGTGAAAAAGCATAGCTTTGTGGACGAGACCTCTTCGGACCTCACAACCCGGAAATGGTCGAAACAGGAATATGCGACAAGGTTATGAGGGTAGCGCCCTTTAGGGTACGTCATTTCCTTCTGGAAAAGGGTGGTATCAGGTGTGGAGCCCTGGTATTTAACCTATGTGGATACTCCGATCTCATTTATTGTGTGATTGTGTGTTTATCGAGGCGCCTCGGATAAAGGTCCCAAAGGACCGGGGGGTGGCATATTCGTGAGTTACCTAGTTACAGGGGTAACCTGGCCTTGTGTTGGCAGAGAGCTAGTTAGTTCTCGGGACGTCCAGCCAGAGGCGATCCCATGTGGCAGTAGGAAAGGAAGTTCCTTAGCCTGACCATTTGTTGGAAATCCAAAGAAACAATACGAACCCTTTACGATTGCAATTTGTATAACCTGTCTCCTCAGGAGGCAGCTATAGCAGGCATAATATAATGGTACCTATGCTGGCTAAGATTAATATTGTATTTCCGAAAGAATTTTCATATTATGCACTAGTAATAATAGCAAAATAGTTTATTTTTGCATAGTAAGCATATTTGACTATCATAAGAAGAAATTTCCTCCAATTCTGCGTTTGCATTGTGTGTGTGGCGGGAGGTCTTATGGTAGTTTCATTTTCCAAAAGCATTGCGGATATTTTCCACTTTCTTTGTTGTTGTTGTTTAAAGATAATAACTATTTTAAGTTCTCACACCAGTCACCATGACTGACCTGGAGTTTATTGTTTCCTTCCTAAACTCTGGGTGCCCACCAATTTCCACACGGGCAGTCTAGAGTCAGGTTATCAGGTCATTCTGGATTCAGGAGATGCTATGGAGCTCAAGTGGCGAGCTTGATGGCGAGACGTAGCATTTGTATATGATATTATTATTCCGCTGTGTATTCTGTATATGGACAAGTTCATATAACTGTCCAGTTGGGTTGTATATTGTTGCTGTAAACTCTGATGATGTAATGTATAAACTGATATAGTTCTTTGATTTAAAGATTATTCATTTATCTATTATATGTTGTTCCGCTGCGAATGTGAGATTCTGATTTTGTTTCTGTGTTTTTCTGTTCTCGTTTTCTTCTACCTCTTCTTTTTCTCCATAACAATTTGGTTTTCCTGCATTCGATTGCTCGGCAATTGATACAGTGGATGTATTAATGTCGATTTTCGAGCGACGAAGATCGTTTCGTTACATTTGGTATCAGAGCATATGGTTAAGCGATAACCTTGGGTCTGTTGGGAATTACTCATTAGAGATAGAGTTAGTAGTACTCTAGAATGAGTTGAGTGTAATAATAGATATGAGCGCGTATTTGTTAGTGAATATAAAAGTGTTTTATATTATGTTTGCTTATCCGTTGAGCTGTTTGTGAATTCTGGTCGGTATGTTGGACGCCATATTATCGATATAGGTTTCTAAACACTTAAACGAGGCAAGTCGACATAGTATCATTTGAAATTGGGTAAATGAAATAATTTTACCTCGATTATATTTTGTATATAAAAGAAATAATTTTTTAGAATTATTAAAGTTTATATAAATTGATTGTTTGGTTGTTGAAAATGTAAGAATATATATGAGTTAATAAAAGTTGTTTGAATAAATTATATAAAAACAACAATTGTAAAAGAATAAAGTATATAAGCAAATGAATTATTAAGTATGGAACTATACTTAAGATGATTTGCAATTGTGAAATAATCTTGTATAAGTAAAGTTAAATAGTGAAGTTATATGAGAACAAAGATTTATAAATGTGATTTATAAATAAAAGGAAAATGTTGAAAGAATTTTAAGCACTGAATTCACTAGTGTTACTGGGAAATAATAAGGATGATGACTGCAGCATCGTCAGTATCATTTTCGAGTTTTTGTGTGATTGATTTGCCACCATAATAAATTGAAAAATTGAAGTTTTGTGGTGATGAACAGATTTGAAATAATCCAAATTGAAATTGATGAATATAAGTAGAAATGAGTTTTGAACATATAATATGAGATGATAAATTTAGCTATGGTAAAGTTGGAATAAAATTTGGGTTAGCATTGTAAATATATGATTTGGAATTTAACTAAAGGAAGTTAAATAAGTTGAATTTTGAATTTGGAAGTTGAATAATATGTTGTATAACTTATAGAGTGAGGAAATGTAAGTGAAACCAAATGATAAAAAGGGTTAAACAATTTTGTTAAGCAAAATGTGATATGAATTTGATTTTGGTAAAAGTTAAATAGAATTTATTTTAGAATGAAATGTTGTCATTGGAATATAACTTAAGTAATGTTAAATGAAGTTGATTTTGATATCAAAGTAAATTAATAAAGTGAATTTATTAAATAAATATAAACTTGAGTTATATAAATAAAATTCAACTTTATTTGTAAAATGAATCAGCAATTGAATTAGTAAATGGATTGAATGTAAATCAATTGAATGTAAGTAAATTGATATGGAATAATGAATGTAAGTGTTAATTCATTAAAAGCTAATGTAGTTGGAAATTGAAAAATTGGATGAAAGTCAATTTAATATTAAACCAATTGGAATTAAAGGTGTTGAACCGAATTGAATGTAAATTTAATAATTTGGTTGTGTTGAATATACATTGGTTGTTATATGATTGTTAGTTGATTGTATATAGTATAATTCATTAAGTGTTAATGAAGTTGAATTAATAAAATTGGAAGCTGAGTAATTGAATTCAAATTGATAATATGTAATTTGAATAGAATTGGATTTGATTTGAAAGTAAACCAACTTGAATGTAAATTAGTGAATGTAAACAAATTGAAAATGAATAATTGGATGTCATTGTATATAAATTGGTTGTAAACAATTACAAGTGATGTTGAAATTTTATGAGTTGCTTATAAACCTTGTTAGTATGCATTTCTTTTGATATGCAAGTGTTGTAGTTGTTTAAAAGAGTAAATTGTTAATAACTTTGTATATATGTTACTTACGTATTTAAATTTAGTAAGTACAGGTGCCGTGGCTGACGTTCGGTTGATTTGGTTGTGCTAAAATGCTAAATTAATAACTGCTTTGCTTAAAAATGCTAAAAAGGTACGCCAACGTAATAAAAATAGAAAATATGAACTGTTTTTCTGCTTTTCCGACCGTGTGGGTCGATGTATATATATTTATGTCTATTGTGATCCTACTACGATCGAACGGCACAAAGGAGACGCTGGCAAATTTTTCTGAAAATTTAAGGCGTTAGAAAAATTTTGAAAATTTTGGAAAATTTTTGTTAATGAAAAGTCAATTTCTAAATTGAAATGAAAACATAGGAATTGAACTAGAAAATGGAAACCATTGTTTTGGTTGAAGTTAAAGGTTTGGAAAAAGTGAATATAAAGTTTTCACTAAGTGGATTTTTGAAAAGTTAATGGATTTTGGACATTTTTCTTACTTTGCAATTTCGAGGACGAAATTCTTTTAAGGGGGGGAAGTTTGTAAGGACCCAGAATTTCCATCATTTGAAATTCGTATATTTAATTAATTTTAAATATTAATAAGTAAGATTTGGGAGTCGAATTAATTTAATTTCGATACAGTGATTTAATTGGGCGATTAAATTATTAATTTAATACTTGAAATTGGGTAAATAATTGAAATCTGAATTAAATGTGATTAAAAATGATTTATAAAGTTATAATAAATCATATTGGAGTTATAATGAGGTTTGTAAACTTTTAAAATTGAATTTAAAGTCAATTTGTGAAAATTTAATATTTTAATATTTAATTGACGACTAAAAATAGTCATTTTTTCAAACAGTCTCGGATTTCGACGAAACAAGTTTTATCGGATCCGTAATGTGAAATTATTGTATGGTTTCAAATTTCGTGTCAATCGGATGTACGGTTTGTCCGAGGCAAGCCAAAACGCATCGAAATCAGTTTAAATTAAATTTGATCGTTTATTTCCGTAACTCGCACATACGATCGAATTAGCTCCCGAAACACATTCCATTGCGTTCGGAACATGGGTAAAACCTTACGAACGTCAGCCAGCACGCTCAATTTCGAGTTCGAAAATTTTCAAGATGAATAGTGTTTCGATATTTTCTATAAAAGCACCTCCATTCTTCACATTTGCAAAGAGAAACCCTAACCCTAGTTCAGCCGCCACCCCCTCTTCTATGGCCGAAAACATCTAGCCTTCTTCCTCATTTCTCTTCTAATCCGTTCATCTATTCGAAGAAACTTCAACTACGATATTGTAGAGGGTGGAGAGATCTTCACATCCAACGGTTAAGATCTAAAATGGTGATGTGGATTGGCCTGGATCTCGACGCAAAGGTGACGTGTTCAATCGTGTTTCTCAAGAAGGAGGCACAAGCGAGTGCTTTGGAATTCGCGGCAGGGTAGGCGAGGTTACGAGCTTGCAAATGGTGGCCTCCGATCAAATTCCGGTCGAGAATAGGGGGAGCGACGTTCGAATGTTTGGACGTGAAGATGGGTTTCGTGCTCATGAACGTGAATACCTGTTGGAGGGAAGAAGAAGTATGCGGCCGAGATCTCATCAGGGGAACATGCGGCCCAGAATTAATTTGGTATAAAATAAATAAAAAGCAAATGTAAATTATATTATTTAAAATCGTATAACCTTGTAAAACCATATCTTTTTGATACGAGGTTGGAATTCAACGAAACGAATTGCGTTGGAATCGTTTTGTCGAGCACTACACAATGGAACTGGTTTGGAGTCAATCAGAGCTAATGAAAATTTTGAGTAAAATTAAATGCCTGTTTAATTTTACTCGAAATAAATTTCTGCAACCGTTATAAAAGCAAGGTGAGAACTTCTCACTCAATCGAACATTTTGTTTCGATTTAAATTTTAAATAGTTAGATTTAAAATTGTTGATAGTGTTCATTGTGATGATTTGATGATAAATTGTTATCTATTGTGATGAATAGACCCTATACGCCGTATATTAAGCGGATGTTATTTATTAAAAACATATACCGCGATAATTTCACCGTGAAGTGAAATTGGTATTATATATGTATTTGGAGTTGATTTCCCGCATTATATAGCGGATGAGACCCTATTGCACCGCATAATAGTGGATAATATTTATAAATCCCATATACCGCAATAATTTCACTGTGAAGTGGAATTGGTATTGTGCTAACATCTGTGGATGTAGGGAAACAGGTTGGAGGGATCCAACTGGATTCCTCAAACATTTGAATTTATTTCAATACTGTATGTTGATTTATTGATAATCGCAGTGTGATTATAGTGTGTTTGAAACTTTGGACGGCTATAATTTAGCCGAATATATTTTTGGTATCATTGGATACCAGAAATAGATAAAAAATTGGATTTTTAAAATGTAAGTTGTAAAATTTATCGAAAAATTTATTTTTGATAACTGGATGAATTTAAAAGGAGTCAAAAGATAAAAGTCTTATTTTTTGAACCGTATTGAATTAAATTCCAAATTTTTGGGAAAAGCCTTAATAAATGGATTTCGATAATATTATTTATAAGTTGACGAATTTATCTAAATTTGGGATTTTTAAATATATTTGAAGATGTTACAACCCAGGATTTCGTATCAATTGATTATCGTCATTAAATGATTAATGACGATAGCCGATTGTTATTGAAATTTTAATCGAATTGAAATTCTGTTGTAAATTCTTTTAAGAGATTGGGTAAGGGTTTGTGGGCTTTATATTTAATTTTGGTCCACGTTTTGATTTTGGGAATGGGTTGTATTAAAGTAAATAACAGTTCCCTCCTCTACCCATTTCTCATTTTTCCCAATCCTAAATCGAACGGAAAAAAAATTAGAATGGCGGTCTCGTTCAAAAATTAGGACTTGCTCGTTCTCGTTCTTCCTCTTCAAAATTTAGGGTTTTGATTGTCGAAGGCGCCAACTTCGCTTTGCTTGATTGGAAGAAAGAATGGCGGCCTCCTCTCGTTCATTCCTCTTTTCCAAATCAGGGCCTCTGAGAAATCGTTCAAAGTCGCGCCTCTGTTGATCAATGTCCCTTCGAGTTCGCACGGCGGCTTAAGATTGCTTCGAATCACAGGTGAGTGTTCCACTCACATCTAATTCCATCTCGAGCTTATTAGTGTTCGAATTCTATGATTCTCGTTCGTATATGTTTTTCTGAGTTTGTTGTTTGCCGTTCGATTATCGTTTGGATGTTGAGATTGATCTTTGACTTTGGTTTTTGAGAATAAACTGACATCGGTTTTGATATTGTTACACTTTGGTCACTTCGATTTTTTCTTGTTGTTGCTTGAGCTTGTACTCGGCTGTTGACATCGACTTGGTTTTTGATCACAGTATTGATTTTCGAATTTGTAAATACTGTGTTACTTACTTTGGCTTGATTTTGATTTTGAGCTTTTGTTCCAGTTTAAATTTGTGTGTACTTAGCTCGATGATGATTCGAGTAATTGGTTTGCACATTGTCTTAATTCTCAATAGCATATTCATGTATTCACTTGCATACGTGTTGACATTGTCTGCATTGCTGTGTTCCCTGTGTACCACTTGAAGCTATGACATTTGCATTCGAATGTGCACTAGGTCTCTGGCTGGTGACATTTGATTTTCTCGAGTGTATATGAGTTTATAATGTTGGTTTCACTGATAACATTGTTTTCATAAACAACATTGCAGTCTTTGTTTGTAGTTCTGCCCTTTGTATTCATGTAGGAGCTGCATGTGTTCTGTCCACTTGTTCATTGCAGTTTGGCTTGGGTTTGAGCATCACTGATCTGATAATACTTGTATCCATCCTTGATGTAGTAGTGTGTACATGTGTCCTTGCTGATGTATATACTTTTTCCACTGTTCGTTCACTTTAGTTCTGCTGTGTTATGCAGTTGTGTTGAGTTATGCTAGCCGTGACTTGACCTCTGCAGTTTTGATTGCTGTTAGTATTCATTGTTGTGATGATTTCACGTACTGTAGTGGCGAGGCAGTACACGCGTGCATGTACTGCAGCCACACAGAGATTTGATTTGAGTGATCATTTTGAGATTGTCTAATTATCTATTTGATAATTAGATTCTGAGTTTCTAATTATTTATTTAATAATTGGATTTTGTTGTTAAATTGCTGTTTAGGCAATTCTAGGGTTTTCATATTATCTTCATGGATAATCTTTTTATTTATCTTGTTGATGGTTTGAATTTGCTGATTGTTGTTTAACACTGTTTAGTGTTATATCTGCCGTTATCCGATTCTCTTATCGAGGAGTTGGATATACGAGATTTCTGTGACTGTCGTCTTTTTGATATTTGATTATTATTGCTTCTGTGCATTAATAACTGAGTTTGAATTAGACTAACCCATGCATTATTTTCTTTTGAATTTAATACTCGGGCCAGACCCGAATTATTTCAGGTTGTAGATATCTTGCTTTGGGTTGCTGTTTGAGCTATGAAGACTTTTCATATCTTTTGGAGTAGTCGTGTCATAGTATAGGTTGATATGTATTCATGTATATTAGTCGATAATGTACTTGTATATATAACTTCCAGAGTCGACAGTTGTAGTTGTATCATATGTATCGTGTCAAATGTATTGTAACTGACATCAGTTATATATATATGAAACTTTTGTTATCTGTGTTCCACATTTTATTATCTGTGTTATTATTATATATATTGTCCTAAAATATTACGAACCATCATAGTTCGTTTTATACTGGATTTGGGTATGTCGATGGGAGTAAATAAATAAGAGATGAAAAATAAAAATATATACCACTCCTATCGAGGTAACCAATACTAGTGTAAGGTCCAACTACGGATGGCCGCTCCTATCCAGCCTTATTCTTCGTAATAACAGACAGTATTTCTTTTAATACTCTTTGTTATTGTGAGCATAGAGGTGGGGCGTCACAGAAGAGAGAAAGGAATTTATTTTAAAAGGAAATAATTTTGAAAATGTTGGAAATTGATTTGGTGTCTTGAAATAAATTTGAAAATCAATTTGAAATTAATTTATTATTAATTTACCATAATTAGTAAAATTAATTTATAGAAATTTATTTGATTTAAATTAATCAGATAATTTAATTAATCCTATCTATGGATGTTTGTATTATATTAGATGTTGAATTGTTTGACATCTTTGATTTGTGATGCATTTGTGATATATTCTGATTTGTTTGTGATCTGTATTTTATTTATCTGTGATATATGATATATCTGTGATCTGTGGATGAAAGATAAGCGTTATAATTTATACCGCTTATCAATTATATTGTTATATTTGATCTGTGATGATTGAATGTTGTGCACTATTGTGTTAAACCCTTGGACTACACAATACACACACAAAATGTGGATTTCACGTGGAAATCGGTTAAGTCATAGATTTTTATCAATTTTGAAAAATTGAACTTTTAAATCCAAAATAGTTTTGGAATTGGAATTGAAAGTTTTTGAAATGAGTTTCAAAAATAAAGGTTATTTTAAATAACTTAATAAAATTGAAATTTAAATCATTTGATTTAAATTTTGAATTCAATATTTTGAAATTGAATTCAATGAATTGGGAATTATGGTTTAAAAGATTTTATAAGTATAAAAGGTGTTTATATGGATTTTTAACCATTTAAAATATGGTATTTAAAAATTTAAATTTAAATTCAAGTTTTTACTTGAATGACTTTAAACTGTGTAATTGTAACCAGTTTTTCCCAAAACGAAAACTATCTATTTTCAAATAATAACTTTCATAAAGTGGAAAGATTTCCAATGTGTATCGAAACATTTCAAATTGAAGTGAAATTGTAAATAGTTTGGAAAAACTATGAATTAACCTTTGTAAAAATGATTAAACTTTATTTTGAAATCAAAGGAGTATTTCAAATGGTGTATCTTTTATATTATAAAAGATTTGAATTGTGGATAGTTTTGAAAGCTATAAATTAAATCTTAACTTTAAGATTTAATTGGTTAATCCAATTGAAATGGAAATGATTTGGAAATCTGTGAATGAATCTTTATGAAACTAGGTAAACTTTGTGAAGTAAATCTTTTTGTTTAAAGATTTAAAATGGTAATTTGTTTAAACCATTTAAAGGAAAGGATTTGGGTAATAAGTTGTGACTTAATTGAAATCCCAATATTCATATGTTTTGAAATATTGTGCTCACTATTCGGGTTAGCCGGGAAAAGACCTTTGTGTCATATAACCCATTCCGAATTAGTGATATGACGATATGGATCGTGTTGAAGACCGGTGGTGAAGACCGGGTATTTGTGAAAACGATAGGATGACCTATCGATTGTCTCTGCACCGTTAGCTACGGTATTGAGATTTCCTTTGTGATGGAAAGTTTTATCGGGATTGTGAATACCTAGATTGCAAGGGCTTCTTTTGAAGTGCCTTCGGTTCTGTTCGAACCCGGAACAGACTTGTATGGTTACATGTCTAACATTACCTTTTTAGATATAAAACTGATTTCTTTCAAATACATTTCTATTTGGGGGTGGAGAATTTATTCTCTTAGCTTAACACCCTTCTCTGAGACGTACGAGCTCAGAGGTTATGTTGTTGAAATTTATCAGTGATATACTCCCAAATTTGGTAGTGTGGCATGTTGAGTGTTGCTATGTGATGATCATTTATTGATCAATTGTGATCAAAGCGTGGCTTTGTGGACGAGACCTCTTCGGACCTCACAACTCGGAAATGGTCGAAACAGGAATATGCGGCAAGGTTATGAGGGTAGCGCCCTTTAGGGTATGTCATTTCCTTCTGGAAAAGGGTGGTATCAGGTATGGAGCCCTGGTATTTAACCTATGTGGATACTCCGATCTCATTTATTGTGTGATTGTGTGTTTATCGAGGCGCCTCGGATAAAGGTCCGAAAGGACCGGGGGGTGGCATATTCGTGAGTTACCTAGTTACAGGGGTAACCCGGCCTTGTGTTGGCAGAGAGCTAGTTAGTTCTCGGGATGTCCAGCCAGAGGCGATCCCATGTGGCAGTAGGAAAGGAAGTTCCTTAGCCTGACCATTTGTTTGGAAATCCAAAGAAACAATACGAACCCTTTACGATTGCAATTTGTATAACCTGTCTCCTCAGGAGGCAGCTATAGCAGGCATAATATAATGGTACCTATGCTGGCTAAGATTAATATTGTATTTCCGAAAGAATTTTCACACTATGCACTAGTAATAATATCAAAAGAGTTTATTTTTGCGTAGTAAGCATATTTGACTATCATAAGAAGAAATCTCCTCCAATTCTGCGTTTGCATTGTGTGTGGCGGGAGGTCTTATGGTAGTTTCATTTTCCAAAAGCATTGCGGATATTTTCCACTTTCTTTGTTGTTGTTGTTTAAAGATAATAACTATTTTAAGTTCTCACACCAGTCACCATGACTGACCTGGAGTTTATTGTTTCCTTCCTAAACTCTGGGTGCCCACCAATTTCCACACGGGCAGTCTAGAGTCAGGTTATCAGGTCATTTTGGATTCAGGAGATGCTGTGGAGCTCAAGTGTTGAGCTGGATGGCGAGACGTAGCATTTGTATATGATATTATTATTCCGCTGTGTATTCTGTATATGGACAAGTTCATATAACTGTCCAATTGGGTTGTATATTGTTGCTGATGATGTAATGTATAAACTGATATAGTTCTTTGATTTAAAGATTATTCATTTATCTACTATATGTTGTTTCGCTGCGAATGTGAGATTCTGATTTTGTTTCTGTGTTTTTCTGTTCTCGTTTTCTTCTGTTTTCTTCTACCTCTTCTTTTTCTCCATAACAATTCAGTTTTCCGGCATTCGATTGCTCGGCAATTGATACAGTGGACGTATTAATGTCAGTTTTCGAGCGACGAAAGACGTTTCGTTACATCCAAACACTACGAAAATTGAAATCCGATAATAATATAATATTACGGATCCAATGGAACTGGTTTCGTCGAATATCGAGACTGTGCCTCGGAAGGCTATTTAAATATCAATTTAAACAATATATTTTAAAACTGAACAAAACACTTTTAAATTCAATTTTAAAAGTTCTATCACCTTCAGTATTATTAATATGAATTTTATAAGCCTTCAAATTATTTTAACAAGACTAGAATTTCAGATTCAGCAATTCACCCAATTTCCAATTATTTAATTTAATAATTAAATTACCCAATAAATAGTGATATTTGAAATTCAAGTAAAAAATTCACCGTTGAATATTTAAAATCAATTAATTATTCCAATCTCAAATGCTCAAAAATTCCGGGTCGTCACGCGAGCCACCACCTACCCGTGCTTTAACCCCACGGTAGTCATGCCATTGTCGTCGCTCGCCTCTTCATGCACGCTCCTCGTGCTTCCTCTGGCCGCGACTGCGAGCCCCTACACATCCTCCTAGTTTCTCAATATCCCAAACCTAGGTCGATTGTCGACTCAGTCGACCTCTCGCGCGATTCAGGCGGCCATGACCTCGCCAACACCTATCTCCGATCCCAGATACCCTCGCACATGAGTGCGACTTCACTTGCTCGGTTGACGCGAGCTTCGCAAATTGTCCCTTTCTCTTAATTGATTCTAATGGAGACTGCATGTTTTTTTCTTCTGATTTGAACGATCGAATTAATTTGTGATATCAATCTTGAATTTGTCAGAGAACTGCAGCTATTTTAATTTAGCTGTGAAACACGAATGAATTTGAAAATGGGAAACTCGGCCAAGATTTTGATTATGAGATGAAAACGAAGAGCTCGGCGATTATCTAGTCTTGAATAAAATCGCGCGGCCATGACTTTACTTTTTTTCTCTCCGATGCTATTCGATTTAATGAATGAAAAGGAGATGTTGCTTTTTTTTAAAAAAGGAGAACAAATCACACTTGTCAGCCAAATCGCACGGAAAGACGGATAGTGAAAGAAAGAAAGAAGGTAGAAATAGAAAAAAGATAGAAGAAAAGGAGAACAAATCAGAATCTCACAGTGGAACGAATAAACTATAATATAAACAAATCTTTACATGAAACCAAAACTGTTGCTTTATATAACATATACAGACTCTATATCAGAGTTACAACCATACAACTCGGACAGTTCTATCAATCCTGCCCTTACAACAATGATCACACAACAAATACAACAGAATATATGCACCTACGTCAATACGTCTCCTGAATCTAGCTCCTCTCCTGAACAGCTTCCACTCTTCCAACTAAACCTGGAAATATGCTCGGTCTGACCCGAGCATATAGGAAAATACCAAGCCCGGGTCAGTCTGGTAAACCAGCGTGAGAAACACACTCCACTTGATTATTAAAGTTTAAAAATCCTTTGAAAACAAAAGGCATCTCGTAAGACCAAGCCACAAATAAACATGTCAGGTTTTTACCTTACGATAGATAAAATTTTTTTATATCAAAATCCTCTGATATTATAATAGGGTCTATATACAAATACTTATTTAAAATTGCTGAAATTGTTACATGATTAAATTCCAGCATACTAGCCACAAAGTGGGTTCTACAACCAAAACCGTAAAAGTACGTAGGGAGAATGGATTTCCAACTAATGACTAGGCACTGGGGTACCACCTGTCACAGTACCTGGTCTAGATCAGTGTACCGAGGACCAAGCCCGATCCCCTGCAACACAAGACCGGAACTACCCCTTACTGGATAATTCCGAGTAAGATCACCCCACGGTTGGGATTAGCAACCGCACCACTAAGCCGAATAAAAAGGGACATCTAGACAGGGATGACCTCACCCTAATGGGCGCGACCCACATAGCCTTGCT
This sequence comes from Allium fistulosum, assembly GCA_030737815.1. Taxonomy (NCBI): domain Eukaryota; kingdom Viridiplantae; phylum Streptophyta; class Magnoliopsida; order Asparagales; family Amaryllidaceae; genus Allium; species Allium fistulosum. The sequence continues at coordinate 528,913,332 of CM060908.1, read as the reverse complement.
GCATAACCCCTGATTTTCAGTCATTCCCGGTTGATGAGGCTCGAGGCTAAGCATTATCTTTTTAGAACATATCCCTTAGAATGCTCACCGTCCACCTGACGATGTTCTGAAAGCATTCATCTATACAAGTCCATTTCGGGTTCGAACGGAACCGAAGGCACTATTCCTACTACATCATTTTGGAATCACCCTCAGGATTAGTAGCGATTAGCCCTTGCACTTCACTGCTCCATCTTTGATTCCAAACTCGTCTTCCTCAAGAAAACGTACTCGTTGGATCGAAGTGGTTTTCGGATTACAAATCCGATCCCGGTCTCTTCGAAACAACGTTCGCTATTTTTCGGTAAACTCAACCCCGATTCTTTAGAAAATACACAAACGAAAAAAAAGATCGGAGTTCATCTCCTATCCGTTAGTGGACGGGTCTCCTTATAATTCGTCCTAGAGAACAAACGAGTTTTTATGTACGGTATAGCACCTCGAACGGTAACCGTACCATATAATTCTCGAGTCTCCTCTAGATATTTCCAAAGTTAGGTTTTGTCCAGATTTGATAGTCGGTTATTTAACTATCAAACAATCAATCAATACAACAAGGTTATTTCCTGTTGCAACTCTTAAGCCTCGTTCACATTTAAAATCTAACGTATTAAAGATTTCTAAGAAAGCTTATTTCATGTGGTAAATATATATTTAAAACCATTTCTTCCCAAATCATTCTTATGAAATCTCCAAATATTATTTCCAAGTTTATTAAATAAAATACTCTTTATAAAAGTTATTATAAATATTATTTAAAACAAAATTTATATTAAATAGATTTATATTAATGAAAATATACTTTTAATAAAAATTTATCTTAAAAGGATCATTATGAATAGTTTAATACTTGGAATAGTTTAAATATTACATACTTATAAAAATTATACCTTTAAAAAGATTTCCAAAAATACATAAACTACTTTTTGATAAATTCCAAAATATATATCAATTCTTTTAAAACATTTCCAAAAAATATATTTATTTTTAAAACAAAAACTAGTTTCAAAATCAATCCAAACAGATTAAGGCTTACCAGTCTCAACAGTACGTATCAATTCACAGTTCACAGTTCACACAAATATTCAAAATCAATCAGCTTCCATAGATCGATTTACATTATATTCTCAAATATAATTAAACAGATGTGTGCATAAATAACAGATCAGGGATTTTCATTGCTAGTAACAACTACACATATAATATCAGATAAATGGCCTATACTATTCGAAGAAATTAAATTAACTAATCAACGGAATGGTGTCTGATTCCGCTGACCAGAAGTCAAACAGTTAGAATAATCTATAATAAACACATCTATTCAGTTTGGGAACATCTTAACAGTTTGGCTGTATAGAATTTATTCAATGGTATTCATTACCAAACGTAATCAAATTAAATCTGAACAAGCTTATAAAATTTTACTTATTTAACTTCACAGTGGATCGTACGACGGCGTACCATCCGGCAATACGTACCATCTTCTTATTAACACCCAATTATATGTAAAATTAAGTAATTATTATCAATGAAATATTACTTATGATCTTGAATTTTATTTAGAGTATAAACATTTATTTCCCTTTATTATCTTAATTATACTTCACCTAAGTCAAATAAATTCAAGGATTAATAATAAATTATTATCTAAAAAAAATTTTTTGTCCACTTAATAATAAAATCACTTATTTAAATGACTTAAATAGATGTCAACAAAAATCAAGTTTATTTTCTTCCCAAATTCCTTTGTCTATATAAAATTTCTAAAATAACATTTATTAAAGAGATTGGGTTTCAAAATATTTATTTCAAACATCAATCTTGCTATAATTTTTTTTTCAAATCTTCTCAGCAAATCTAAAATTTATTTCAGCCGCTAAATAGTCTTTTCTGCCCATTCCCTGTTGATTGCAAATTGTACGTGTACTGAGTATTTGAAATCATTGTGATGGTTTTAAAGATTTAAAAACAAGTAGCTTAAACAATATCTCTGTTAAAATTGTTAAGCAACTGGAATTAAAAAAAGAAGAAAAGCTACTCTGTAACTTGTTTGGAAGCTTAAGAAACATTCTTTGTTTTTTTTAAATTCAAACCACCAGAAGGATTCAAAATCAAGTTTCAAGTTTTCAGTTTAAAGATTTCAACTTCAAATTTAAGGCATCTGGAAGCAAATGTTTAAGGTGAGAAACATTAATCTTTTAACCTGGTAATGAGATTGTTCTGTGTTCTTTTAAACTGTGAATGTTATTAATCCCAGTAATTCAAAAATCTATATCTCTTCACCTAGTTCATTTTGCATGCTGATGTAAACTAGGAATATGTTCATTTTCTAGTATAGTATTAGTTAAAAATAGTTTATGAGCAAATTATGCTGCGAAGTTCGATAGGGTTCCATTTTATAGTGAACAATCAAACTTTGGTGAAAATTTAATGTTTTTAATTCTAGGATTCAAACATGCAGTCTTGATTCTTGTATGAAAATATGAATTTTAGTGGTAAAGTTATAATTTTTAGTGATCTATATTTTGAGAAACTGATAGATGAATGATTTCCATTCAAAAATCATTTCCGGTCGACCTCGCCACTGTGAGGTGGTGCGGCCTTGTTTAGAGGGAGCAGGAGGACCTAGGAGAGGTGACTACCATGGCTGTTTGAAATTGTCTAGAGGGAGCAATAATTCACTGTATTTCAAACCAAAAATTTATTTCTACATCCATTCCAGATATTTCTACAAATTTACTTTAAATATTTATCACATGCATTAAGTTAAAACAGATTAAACTTGATAGAAGGAGGTGTTTAATCACCTTAATTTGAGTAGAACAGAGAACAATTCCCAGATTTAAAAGTTGCTAACATTCACTCTGCTACAGGCTTTTGATCTGTAACTGGAAATGTTTTTGAATGCTGCTTGAATTTTTGTTGAGCTTCAGGTTTGAAAACTTAAAAGATTTGATTGTCGTTGATTTTATTTCTTCTTTTGTTTGAGTTGGATTTTGTATTTGTGAACTAAAGTGTATGTAGAGGTAACTAGACAGTATGTATATAAACATAGAAATGAAGTGTTGAAGAAGCTAAACTGAAGTATAGGTGGACTGGCGATGGTGAACTAGGGTTTAAACATTGGTTTGGGTCGTGGTTGATTTCGAGGCCCATGCGGCGTCGACTTTGCATCGGTCTTGGTCAGGGTAGGTGGCTTAGGAGCATGAAGCTCTGACGAATAGTTGGGCTCGTCGACGTGGTGTCCGGTGGTCAACGACGGCGGCGCGAGGCGTTTTCGTTGATGGGATTGGTTTTTACTGTAGGTAGTCAATGGCTTGATTTTGAGCTCATTGTTAATTCACCGATCTGGATGATCGGAGATTTAGTTGGAATGATCGGCGGCTTACCAGCGATGGTGGCGATGGTCGAAGGTCGATCTGGTGGCGGTGCACATGCACCAGGTTTCAGTGCACAGTGTTGATTTGGGTTTGAGAACGTGGATTCTTGTCTCGAGTGATAACCCGGGGGTAGGGATCGGGTTTGCTATATTACAGCATGATAGAGGGTTCTCGCTTCGCGTTTGGTGGCGAACGGGAGACTCTTACCCCTACATGTCCCTTTGAGGTAGTATAAGGCCTTGGGTTGGTTGCGAGTCGAGAGGCTGGCCGTAAAAGCAAATTCGAGGTATCACTGTATGCCACGGCGGAGAGTGGCCGCTGTCGATGGTTGAAAAGCCTAGACTGCTACAGTTGGTATACAATTCAATCGTTTATTAAAATTTTTGGTTTCATAGAAAATCATGAAATTCATCAGAAATCCAATTCAAACTTGCATAAAAATAGCCAAAAGCTAAATATAATAAAAGCCAACAATAGTTTATAGGTTGAAAGTAATTAATATATTTTTATCATATAGAAAATGATTTCTAAAATGTTTTATCTATAATTCGCTTTTAAAATTCTCATCTTTGTTAATCCATAATAAAAAAAATTAAAAGATTTTTAAATTAGTTCCAAATAAAATTGAGTTTATTTATTTAAAATTTGAATCAAACTATTACTTTCCAAAATAAATAATTTCTTTTATTCTTAAAATTTTACAAAAATATACATATATATCTATATATATAATTTTTATAAAATCTTAAAAGCTTTGAAATCTTATTTACAAAATCTTTATACATATATATAGGTTTAATAATATAAAAAGAAACTTGTAATTTAGCCTATTGTTTATAAATACTTATCAAGGTTTAATACCTTTTTAAATAACCAGTTTTCTTCAAATCATTCGTCAAAAAGAATTTGATAATTTAAAATAAATTATCATTGGAATTCAAAGGATAACAAACTCCAAAACAAGCACAAAATCTCATCAAAACATAAATTAAGATTTTCAAAACAATGGCAAACAAAAACTGGCAAAACTGCCCTATTTTTCGTATCACCTTTCAAACTCTGATAATCGGATTTCTCGGCTTAGGGAATTGCAGACAATAGTATAAGCAATATCAAGTCTATCTAAACAATCAAGTTTTATTCATATCATGCCATAAACCCTTTAAAATTAACTATGATAGTTTTCTAAGAAATTAACTATAATCAGTTTTCTAAGAAATGAATTAATCAATCATCCATTTATTCAACCATAATTCTAACTAACATTCAACTTAGGTATTCGAGCTGTTAGATATGGATGTGTGAGATTTACCAAATGTGATAACCCGATTTTTCATACTCGAAAAATCAAACCATCAGGATTAGAAGAAGAAGGAGGTAGAAGAAGAAGAAACAAAATAACAATAGAATCTAACCATCCATTTTAATTTTAACCCATATTCTCAATTTATCAAAATAATATCCAAGCACATATTTAACTCATTTATACTCGAATTGGATTTTATTTGCAACTCAAATCATTTTCTATTATAATCCAATTCCATTTCATTTGACAACATTCCCACTTACATTTAATTCATTCCCAAATCTCACCAACATATTAAATTTCTAATTTATTCCAAATTAGTTTACTCCCACTTCCAATTCAATATTTGATTTCTATCTTCAATATCACTTCATTATTTTACTCGAGTTCAATCTAATTTATAATCTGAGTTTAGATTCCTATTTCACTTTCCAAAATACCAAATAAATTTTTATATTTGGCTTACTCCTTCCATTTTTAGATTTTAACTCGAGATTATTTAGCCCAGAGTATTTAATTCAGCTCCCTTCTATTTCCTTATCAGCCATCAAAGATTATTTATTCCAATTCAATTTTTACTTCAACTTACTTCAAATACACTAGATTTTATTTTCAGTTCAATCCAACTGATAGCTTAAGTTCATTTAATTCAACTCACTTCCTTTTACTTGGCTTAAATTAAATCAAATTAATTTACTTTTAACCCGAAATTATACATTTTATTTAGCCAAGTACATATTTTAATCCAATGAGTTCTCAATTCTTTTACAAGCCATCGAAATCTATTTTTTTTCAATCTTATTTAACATAACTCTAGTTAAATCTCAAATAAAAGTTTATTTCCAAACCTTTACTTAACACAATATAAATTAATTATCCTTCCAATATTCATTTGCTTACCTATTCAAATTAATTAGTTTACTTACTAATTTTATCTATCACTTCATTCTCAAATTTAATTTCAAATCTAAATAAAAGTTTATTTCTAAACTTTTGCTTCTTTAGTTCCTTGGGCCAAAATTCTACAATTTCCATTTAAATTTTAAACTTCCTTAAGTTTCCAACTTATTTAAATTCCATAAGAATTTTAAATTATTTTCCAGAGTTTAAGCAACATTTCAAAACCACCTTTGAAATCAATTATATCCAAAATCCTTTGCATTTCTAAAATCAAACCCAACCTTTGCAAACAATTCCAATTTAAAAATCTCTAGGCAGCAAATTTCTCTCTTGGAAACTCGAAAATGAACATTGATGATGTTGTAGTCATCACCGAAGTTATTTTCCAGCGACCGAAATAGTTCAATGCTTTTATCTCTTTAAAACAAATTTTCAAATATTTTTAATTTCAAATCTCTCCAGATTTCAAGTCCAATCCAAGAATATTTCTTAAATAATACCGCTATTATTTTTCCAAAAACTTTGGAAACATTTCCAAAACCTTTGGAAACATTTCCAAACTCAAAGGAATTTAAATTAACTCAATTTAGTTTAATTTAACTAAGACTTTCATTTAAACTAATAATTTACCTTTGATAGAAATTCAGCTATAGTTGACCAGTATAAAAAAATATATATTTTAAATTTAAATTCAAATTTTCTCGAAAATGCAACTTAAAATCTTGACCTCCTATCGAGGCATGCCGCTAGGCATTTAAAATGTTATACCCCTATTTCGAACGCAATGGAAAAGGTTTCGAGTCCAAACTCGATCATATGGAGAAGATAGCTTTTTGGACCCAGTTATTATATTAAATTTTCGATATAAATTTCAGCGCGTTTATATGTCGTACACTCACACAACAACTCCAAACACAACGAAAATTGAAATCCGATAATAATACAATATTACGGATCCAATGGAACTGGTTTCGTCGAATTCCGAGACTGTGCCTCAGAAGGCTATTTAAATATCAATTTAAACAATATATTTTAAAACTGAACAAAACACTTTTAAATTCAATTTTAAAAGTTCTATCACCTTCAGTATTATTAATATGAATTTTATAAGCCTTCAAATTATTTTAACAAGACTAGAATTTTAGATTCAGCAATTCACCCAATTTCCAATTATTTAATTTAATAATTAAATTACCCAATAAATAGTGATATTTGAAATTCAAGTCAAAAATTCACCGTTGAATATTTAAAATCAATTAAATATTCCAATCTCAAATGCTCAACAATTCCGGGTCGTCACAATTACAATCAAGCCACTTACTTGTGTATGGGATCTCAATCGATCCCTACGCACGTTCTGAGCCGGATGCTAGGCTATGATGCCCAACTAGTTATTTACCGTGATGTTTGATTTTTTTTTAATGTTTGAATTCGATTCTAGTATATGGATCCATAATTATTGAAATCTATTTGAATATGATGATTGTAACAACCCAAAATTTAAGCTATAATAATTAACTAAATAATTAAATAAGTTTGTGAAATTGTCAGAATTGAGCCACGGGAGTTGCACCATTGTGTCCGTGGTAATTTTCTGGTCAATTTCCATATATAATTTGTCAAAATCCGAGCTAGTATGAAAAAAATACGAAATAAACAAGAAATCAACAAAAAAAAAATATATATATATTACAGGGCCTAGGTCAACCCATATATGGGCTAGGTCGACCTATAGGTCGACCTTAGGGTCGACCCCCATAGTATTTGGTCGACCCGCCTTTGTTTTTTTTATGTAGCTTCGTCCATATACGAAGCAAACACATCATTTTTCCATTTTTCTCAAATCGTGTGTGTTCGTGCTTCCATCCGATGGTTCCCTGCGAGCTTATGACATGGTGGCACCACATTTAATCTTTAAATCCAACGATCTGAGATCCCTAAGCTACAGTATAAATAGAACCCTAGGCCTAGCTATTTTTCTCATTCAGATTTTTTCCTATTTTGGTTCATTGCTAGAGGCTGGACCTTAAATAGAAAAAATTTCTAAAGTGGAAATCTTTTTGATAAAAATATTTTGCGCTCTTGAAGTGGATCAAGGAAGACCAAGGACTAGAGCTAAGGACCATAGGTGGGTGTTTTGTAATTATTTTAGATTTTTAATTAATTTAAATAATAAGGTTCTCAATAGTTGTAATTTTTCTACAATTTTGAGACAGTTTTTATGTAAGCTTATTTACAATCTAAATTTAAGTTAATTTCGAAAGTTCTTTTCAGTCTATTTTTATTCACTATTTTATTCATTATTTTACAGTTATTACAATCACTTACATTTATTTACATTTATTTACATCTGTTTTAAGTTGGAATTTAGCCTGTAAGTGTTAGTTTCTTTTTATTCCTTTTTGATGCGAATAAAATATTAAAAAGAGAATAATTCGCAAATATGGATTAAAATAGAAAAACACTAAATTTACAGAAATTAGATGTAAAATAAGAAAAATTGTAATAAAATGGAGATAAACTGAAATAGGCAAATTTAAGATATTTGCAAGCATAATTATAACAAGTGATTATAACTAAAAAGAAAGAAATAACAGAAGAGGCTTATTTTATAACTTAGATCTTGGTTTAAGTTAATAAGCAAAAGAACAGTTATATCACATAGGTTATAATTAAAAAGAAAGAAATAACAGAAGAGAGTTATTTTAAAACTTAGATCTGGTTAATAAGCAAATATAGTAGCAATAACAGAAGAGGCTTATTTTAAAACTTAGATCTGATTAATAAGCAATTATAGCAAAAATAACAGAAGTGGCTTATTTTAAAACTTAGATTAAGTTAATAAGAAAATATAGCAAAAAAAATAGAAGAGACATAATTTAAAACTTACACTAAGTTAATAAGCAAACAAAGAAGAATGGCCGTACCAACAACATTCCCTTTCAGTCAGGAATTGATGGTCTCACAATAGTTAGGTGAGGCTGGGACATGCTTATGCTAATCAGGGTAGATAAGGGGCTAATAGATAGAATCTCAAATCTGGGGATTTGGGCAATGGGCGCAAAACTAGAATTTGTTTGTTAGGACCAGTACCAGCAGCATTCCGTTTTAGTCTAGGTCTGATGGTCTCACAACACTTAGGTGAGGCTGGGTAGCATTCCCTTTCAGGTCTAGGTCTAATGGTCCCACAACAAATTACCTGAGGCTGGGCACGCTTATGCTGATTAGGGTAAATAAGAGGTCACAAGTGGGGGCGACAATTAGTGTGTACCAGCGATGACCGATTGTGCAGCATCGATTAGGGTAAATAATTCGCTACTTGTAACACCCCATATTAAATTACAATTATATATGCAAATAATTTAATTAAGTTATATACGTTTGAAATTTTAAAACAAAGAAATGTTTGTAGATGGGGCAACTAATTAATATTATTTGGAATACATATATATTTGTGTAACAAATAAATTGGAGAGAGAAATTACTTAAAATCAATTAATAGGGAAGATTAATTGACAGTGTTTGTTTAAAAAGGAAATTAATATTAAATTAATTAGTAGAGGTGATTAATTGACAGGAACTGACAAGAAAGTGAACATATATTGTAGCAACTAATTGATATAATTTGAAACATATATGCTAGTGCAAGAGAATAAAATGAAGGAAGAGTAATTTATGCAAGTAATCAATTATCAATTAATAAACATGGAGACTTATGGTAACATATATAATTAAGATTATGATTCAAAATTCAATTATAGAATATATGCATGCAATAATTATGGGAATAAATTAAATTAATATGCATATATGTGACGAATTAATATGGTGTTGATTGGCATATTAATTTGGTAAGAAATCACAGTGCTGGCAAGGATTAATTGGATAGTAAATTAATTCTAGGTATATCTGAAATCTATTAATTTGGTGATTAATAGGGGAATCTTATTTAAAAGAGACATCATATTTAAAAATATATGTTTCCATAGATTGTGAGAGAAAAGGGGAAAGTGATTAATGAAAAGATTGTTAGAGAACCAATTTGAAATAAAAACAAACACAGAAGAAAACATATTAATTTAATGTCCATAGACTGAGTTTGCGCTTTAGATTTTAGGGTTTTATATCTAATGGCTAGCACTGATTTGAACCACTATAAACATAGGTGCAGAACCTCATTTTTATTCTCATTATTTTTCTCTTGCCTACAGAAGCTCTACCATTTTTCTATCTCTTCTACACTTTCTTAATAACAAAATTCTAGATCTAATTCACACGAATTTAGATCTAAATAGAAAGAGAATAGAATTATATAGGGAATTAGGAATTGGTTCAAATCAGAAGGCTATGTCAAAGTTAAAACCCTAGATCTGAGTTTTATTTGCTATTTCTAATCCAAATCTCTTCCTTTTCTCTTTCAAATATTATAGATCTGTAAATATATCATTTGTAATTCCAAATAGGGATTACAAGGAGGTGAATATAAATGTTAGGGGCAGATCTGAAATAAAAACAGAAGATTCGGAAAGCTAGCAATGTGAGTGGATTTATTTATATATCTTTTAAGTTTAAGATATATTATCGTTAAATTCCCATTTAGATAATTTTATTCAATAATTAATCATATTAATTAAGTTATGCTGAACTATAAGGAATTTATAGTTTATTTACAGTATTAGTATTTATTTACATCTATTTCTACATTTTGGATTTCCATTCAAGCGTCATTCTTTTCTATTTTCTCCTCTTTCTTCATGTATGGATTAGAATAGATTAAATGTGAATATGGATTAAATAATTAAGAAAACTGAAATGAAGGAAATAAGATGTAAAGTAATAAAAGTTTGAGGAATGGAATTACTGTAATAAATTTCGTTAAAATGAGAAAAGTTAATTAATCTGGTTTGAAATAAAAATTTACGAAGGTTAAAACAATGGCTTCCAGATCTAGATCTGGAGATTAGGGTTTCTCCCTTTTCTCCTTTTTTCTTTCGTTTCTTCCAAGCTATCTTATTTTTCTCTGCTATTTTCTTTTTTCCGATCTTCACTTCTGTCTCCACAAAACTGGAACCATGGGATCTCTGCGGGATGATGAAGGTTGGGAGGAGGTGAGAAGGAAAAGGGGCAAGGCTCCAGCTTCTTCGGGTCCTGATCAGAGGATTAACCTGGGAGGTCAAAGATCGAGTAGATTAGATAGAATCTCGGGTAGGAGGGTGCTTCCGGATCATGCTGGGCGGACAGTTACTAAACAACCAAAAATTTCTAAGCAGAAAGTTCCGCTGTCAGGCGGTAATCCAAAAACAATTTTCACTGTTTCGGAGAATGCAAAGAAATTTTCATACAGTGAGGCAGCGAAAGAAGGAGCGGTTGGTGATTTAGGTAACCTGGATCTGGAGTTTATAGAGCCTAAGGTAGCGGATGGTAAAAGGATAGGTTCCCTTTCTTCTGAAGCGATCAAAGAAGCGGAGGGAGGTTGGGATTTATGCATTTTATTGTATGTGGTTAGGTATAAACCATGGCTCAGAACTTTTGAGGGATATGCCAACAGGGTTTGGGCAACTAAGAAGCCGTTCTCAGTCCACTCTAGGAATAACGGTTTTTTTGTAGTGAGATTTGGTTTGGAGGAGGACTGCAATAAGATTTTAAAATTAGGTCCTTGGTTTATGGACCGAAACTTGATCATTATGAAGAGATTGTCCCCAGATATGAGAACTGATAGAGATCTTCTTACCTCTTGCCTATGTGGGTTAGACTTCCTGGTTTAAGTTTTAAATTATGGGGCAATAAGGCTATTAGCGCTCTAACTAGTACCATAGGAGTTCCTATAAAGATGGATGAGGCCACGAAAAATAAATCTAGACTAGCCTACGCCAGAGTTTTGGTTGAGGTTAATGTTAATTATGGTATGCCTAACTCCATTGAAGGCAGGGACGAGAATGGGAGGAGTTTCATTCAGGAAGTAGAATATGAAAACCCTCCTCCTATTTGTGGCAAATGTGTGTGTTTCAGACATGTAACTGCTGAATGTCCAATGACTAAGTCTTGGGTTCCTAAAGAGACCCAAGCTGTCAACTCGGATAAGCTTGGTCTTGTTGAACGTGCGGATTCAGTAAGGGAGGAAGGAGGAATTGAGATTTCTAATAATCTTGAAAAGGAGATGAATGCTGGAGGTCCCTCTGTTACCGGTAATTCTGATATCGGAGTCATTAGTGATGTAGGGACGGAAGTCCCCTATGATGATCTTTTGGCCGGTAACGTGCAGTCTCAAGTGCATCAAGAAAATCAAATTATTACTGCTGTTTGTCCTCCATCTGATGGAACACAGGATAGGTCATAGAAAGTCTCTTATGAGCTGGTCCCAGAAGCTAGGGGAAAATCTACAAATGTAAAAGAAATTTTACCCCAGGATCAGAATTTGGGAAAAGTTGCATCCTCAGTAGAGCGGGGTGAGGGGGCAATTTCAGAAGCGTCAGAGCCAGAACATGTTACTCTTACCGAAATAGGAGTCAGTGAAGATTGCTTCAATGTTCCTCTGGCCAGGTCGGAAGTTCCTCCTGATCAAGAAGCCAGGGAGCCATTCATTCCTGCATCTCCAACTACCCCGGGAGCCATAGATCTGAGATCATCTCCTCCGAAATCACCATCGACTCACATATCAATTCTTAAACGCCCTTCGTCATCATTGGATCACAATTCTCTTCCATTATCCTTATCTTCTAATGATTTAGTTATTGATGACTGTATAAATAATAATGTTAATTTTAGGAGAGGTACTGATCCTTGTATTTTCTCACAGATTCAAGATAACCTGGATCAGGATATAGGAACGACTGAAGTGGCAGAGGAACATAATACTTATGATAATGTTGACATAGTTCATGAGGAGATGGAGGAACAGCTTCTTCCGAAGCCTCAAGACATAGAGTTTGACAATATTCAGAAGGATAAGCTTGTTCGTAAGAATCCCAAGTGGGTTCAGATGTTAGGTATTCCTTCAGAAGACTATGGGGAGTCTTCTAGCAGTAGGTCTTTGAGGACCCGCAATAACAAGGTTTTATAATGTCAGTAGCCTGCTGGAACGTTAGAGGGTTTCATAACCCTAACAGAATGGGAGAAGTGAGAAAACTTATTGATAAGTATAATATAAGCTGTTTCGGTATTCTGGAAAACAAGTTGTTGTTTTCAGAGATTTTGAAGATGGAAAAAGTGTTGGATGAAAGATGGAAAATTATAAGTAACGTATCATGTTATTTTAAATGCAGGATTATGGTCCTTATTGACGGAAATGCTTGGGATTTCAATTTTATCAGTATGAGTGATCAACACATCACCATCGAACTGATCAATTCCTCGAAATTCAAATGTAATCTGACCTTTGTCTACGCCCAAAATTTTGTTGAATTAAGGAAAAGATTATGGAAGAATCAACAGGAGGATGCTATCAATATTTATAGGCCATGGCTGGTCCTTGGGGACTTTAATTGCATTCGTAGACCCTCAGAAAGAAAGGGAGGTAACCCAGTAACTTTTGGTAATTTGTTTGAATTAGATGAAATGTCTTTTTATACTGGTCTTAATGAGATTAATATTAAAGGCTATGAATTTTCTTGGTGGTCGGGTCTGAGTCGAAACATATTCTCTAAAATTGACAAGGATTTTGCAAATCTTGATTGGATTAACTTATTTCCAGATTTATCGGCTGAATTTTTACCTCCTTCGGTGAGTGATCATAATGCTATTCTCGTTTCGTTTTTCTCTAAGCTTAAGGTTAAGAATAGTCCTTTCAGATATATGAATCATTGGTCTTTATGCGATCAATACTTTCCATTGATTGAGAAACTTTGGGTTATTAATCACACAGACAGACCTTTGTATCAAATTATTAACATTCTCAAAAACATTAAGAGAGAACTTAAGAGATGGAGTGCTAAATCTCACAATATCAAACAAGAGGTAAATGTTCAGAGAGAGAACTGTTCAAGACTTCAGAAACTTTTGGAAAATTCTCATGATCACAACTTAGCTTTGGAGTTTCAAAATGCCAAGATAAATCTGGATTTAGCACTCAAGAAAGAATTTCTGGTTGCCAAACAAAAGGCTAAATGTGGTTGGCTGATGATGGGTGATGAGGCCTCTTCTTTTTTCTACGCTAAATTGTCTAACAGAAGAAGTAGAAAGCGTTTGACTAATTTAATTGTCGATGGTAAGGTGGTTTCAGAAGATAAGTTTGTTGTTTCGGCTATTGATTTTTTCAAACGAACTTATAATCTGCCCTTATGTAACCATTTTCCTGAAGTTATTTGCAAAATGGTTATTTCTGAATTTGGGGCTAATTTTTTAAATGAGAGTTTTTCTTTGGAAGAAATTAAATATGCATTGTGGGATATAAAAGATACTGTTTCTCCAGGACCGGATGGTTTTAACTCGTTGTTTTTTAAGACCCACTGGAACCTTTCGAAAGATATTATTTATAAAGCTTTGAATGATATTTTTCAAAAGGGTTTAATTATTAAAGAATGGAATCACACGTTTATTCACTTGATTCCAAAAAAAGACCATTCCTCCTGTATTTTAGATTTCAGACCTATTGCCTGTTGTAACACTTTATATAAGGTTTTCTCTAAAATCCTGTGTAATAGACTGGGTCCTTTTTTGGATAAGTTGGTGTCCCCAAATCAGACGGCATTTATCAAAGGAAGATCAATAGGGGATGGTATTTTGCTAGCTCACGAATTAATAAGAGGTCTCGGAAGAAAGGATAACAAATATATGTGTATTAAAGTTGATTTAAAGAAAGCATACGATTCGATTAATAGAGATTTTGTCATACATATGTTAAGAAGCTTGGGTTTTCCAGATAAATGGGTGAAAATTATTGAAAACTTAATTAAGACTCCTGTTTTTTCTATCATTGTTAATGGAGAAGCGCACGGTTATTTTAAGAGTTCTAATGGGCTTAGACAAGGAGACCCGCTTTCCCCTATCCTTTTTACCCTGGTTATGGAATACTTTACGCTACCAATGGAGGAAAAAGTTAGGGTTGGTCTTATTTCTCCCGTAACAGACTTTGATAATAAATTGACTCATCTTATTTACGCTGACGACATCATTCTTTTTACTAAAGCCAATGCTCAAACTGCGGTTGCTATTAGTGATGTTTTTAAAACCATGAAGAGGGTTACTGGTTTGGAGTTAAGTTGTGAGAAATCAAATGTTTTCTTTGGGAAAGGGTTGGAGTGTTGCTCCGATATTAGTGCGATCCTCAACATTCAACAATCAACTCTTCCTATAAGGTATTTGGGTATTCCTTTGTCTAGTGTTAATTTGAGGGATAAGGATTGTTCTCCTTTAATAGAGAAGATCAAAGTTAGGATTGGCGGATGGGAAACAAAAATGTTGAGCTTAGCTGGGAGACTTGAACTTATAAAATCTACCATTTACCCTATAATACAATTTTGGATGCAATGTTTTTGTCCTCCAGTTGCTACCGTTCAAAAAATAAAACACTTGATTTTAAACTTTCTTTGGAAAAGCCGCAGTAGTAAGATCCCTTGGGAGGTTTTATGTAGGCAAAAAGAAGAAGGAGAAATGGGATTGAGAAATATAGAAGAGATGAATAGAGCGCTATATATCAAATTGATATGGAAAGTAATCAATTTGGAAGGTATTTGGGCGGTTTTTATGCATTGTAAATATATAGGGCTTAAAAGTTTCTGGGATATTAACCAGCGTTCGGATGACTCGGGAGTGTGGAAATTCATTTTGAAGAATAGACATGAAGCCTTGAATTGCCTTTCCCTTAACATTGTAGACGGCAAATCTACTTCGTTATGGTATGATCCATGGTTAAATGGGAGTTCTATTATGGAACACATTGGAAGGGACACAGCTTTTAGAACAGGTACAGAAAATTTGTTGCTCAGTAAGATATTAAGAAATGGTGAGTGGAAGTGGGATTTGTATAGTATTTTATTTCAAATTCATATAGAAATTGAAGGTGTCATGATTCACAAAAATAAGGAGAGGGATTTCTGGACCTGGAAGTGTTCTAAGGATGGATTATATCAGTTTAAAAAAGTTTGGAACTCGGTTCGACCAAGGTTTGAAATTAAGTATTGGGCGTCTATGGTCTGGAATAAAATTCATGTTCCTAAAATGGCGGTATGCCTTTTTAAAGCCATAAATGATTTTCATTTGACTAAAGAAAGATTAATTCAGAAGCATATAGTGGTGGATCATAATTGTGTATTCTGTAATAGTCACATTGAAAATATAGACCATCTATTTTTTCAATGCGATTTTACAGGAAATATTTGGCTTTGGAGCTGTAATTTTTTTTTCATAACGCCGAAGAGTTTAATTTCTTTCACTTTGAAGGAGGATTTACAGAAAATTGTTTCTATCTCTAGCTCAAAAAATCTCAATTCAGATTTGTTTCAACTTTCACTTTCAGTTTGCGTCTGGCACATTTGGAAAGAAAGAAATGAAAGGATTTTCCAGAAACGTTTTACTGATAGGTCGAAGATTTGTTTAAAATTTTTCCAAACAATGAATATCAGAATGGCAAAATCAAAACATTTCAAGAACATCACTGGCATGAATACATATATAGCATTGAAATGGGGATTTACCTCCCAACGCTGAATTGGGGATTCATCAGCTTTACCATAAGTTATGTTCTCCTGCCATATTTCTGTTCCTATGTCGTCTGGCTTCAGGTTTCGGGTACCTGTATAACTTACAATGTTTTCTCTCTCCCTCCCTCTCTCTTAATTACATTATAATTTTCTCTCATCTATATCTATTAAATTAGCATATAAGTATATAGATCTGTAGGTGGCTCAGAGAGGTTATGATCTTCGTCCTGGACAAATAAGACTTTGCTTCAGTATGAGGTCAGATTAGAAGATTCAAAGGAAACTAACTTAAATGAGGACCAAAGAAGCAGTATCTTTAGGGTTATTAAACACTTATCTTGTTCAAGTGACGTCTTGAGGAAGAGTTGCTGTTTCTATTGTCTTGTAAGAAGCTCAGATCTGTTTTGTGAAGCTCAGATCTGAATTTGAGCATCAGGGAATGTTGTAGGTTGCTATGAAGCTTTTGTATCCTTGTCCTGGTCTCAAAATCAGCTTCAGTCTGCAGTCATGAGAACTAAACAGAAGATAATTTCTGATTTTATACTTACTTCGTGGTTTATGGATGGATTGTAGATCTCCCTGTCTCGTTAGTTGTTTCTCTATAAGTGGTTGCTGCTGTTCTTCTCTTCGAATGAAAAGGAAGAAGTTTGCTCCTTGATGGCCGCCATTTTCGTTCTTTTTAGTTTGATTCATTTTGAGAAGAGTTATGAAGTAATTGAAGAGGTCGTTTTGCCTTCTTTGTTAGTGAGAAGTGTCTCGAACTATCTAGAGGCTTTCTGTTTTAGTGGGCTTTGGGCTGTTTTAAGTTGTTCGGGCCTGTCTTGTTATATCTTGTAGTCGAGTTAACTTTGTCTTAGGGCCTGCATTTGGCTCTTGTATTTTGTTTGTTGGACTTGGATTATAGTTTTAATAGAAAAGTTTGAACCCTTTTTCAAAAAAAAAAATGGATTTGGGAGTAACTAAATGGTTAATTGGTTGGTTTAGAAAATAGGATACATTTCTATAATTTAATATTTAAAAGACAACAATGAACGTAATTGCTAGAATAAAAGAAAGAAAAAGAGAATTAGTGTAAAATAGAGAAACCACTGTATTTTACACTATTCCAAAATAGTAAAAGAAATATCTAGCAGTTACGAATTATTTTTTATAGTATTATTTAATATTAAAATATGGAAATTGATTTTGAAATATAGTTTTCATAACCAACCAAATAAAATAGAATTACTTCCTAGAATAGAAGATAATAAAGCAAAGTATGACATGAATTAAGTAAATTATTAGATAAGAACTTGAAGCTGTAAACGATAATGAACCTAGGTCTGCATACACTGTGCAGACTATTTAAGAAGATAGTTATTATGATAAGTGAATTATATAATATAAGAGAATAAATGAAATATTTTATAGCATAATAAAAGAAGGAAGATTAGAGCAGAAAATAAATGCTGGAATTATGTATGGACTATAAAAGAAGAGAAAATGACAATTACAGGTAGAATTATAACATAGGTTATAATTAAGTAATAAGGAAAAACTTATTTTGAGACTTTGAATAAATTAATGAGCAATAATAATGGTAGAAGCTTATTTAAAATTAAGTCAATAAGCAAATAAAGAAGGAATGATAAAAGAGGCTTATTTTGATGAACTTAAGATTTATATTAAGTTAAATAAGCAAGATAATGAATGTGGCTCATACCAACAGCATTCCCTGTTAAATAAATGGAAATCTCACAATAGATAGAGGTGAGACGAGGGAAAGAATACGCTAATTAGGGTAAATAAGTAGCCAACAGAATAAGAAAGTAAACTAAACGCAAATTATAAGATTAGACTTAGGGTCTAATAAAAGAATTGAAATGCGTTTGGAGTAGCCCAAAGGATGAAGAGCCTAACAGATCAATTCATCATAGATTTCAGCAAAGGAGAAGCACGTCCAACTTAGTTATTTGGGCTAGAAGGAAGTATGAGACTTCAACCGGACATGAGGATAC
Source organism: Allium fistulosum (assembly GCA_030737815.1). Taxonomy (NCBI): domain Eukaryota; kingdom Viridiplantae; phylum Streptophyta; class Magnoliopsida; order Asparagales; family Amaryllidaceae; genus Allium; species Allium fistulosum. Next base: position 528,895,073 of record CM060908.1, on the reverse strand, counting down.
TCTAGGATGGCCCTTTGGGTAGGCCCAACGAAGCTACATTCCCGGAGGCAGGTCTGTAGGTGTTCCATCAAGAGAGTATGCCTTGACTGCATTTGCATTGTAGGCCTAACGAAGCAGACCTTTGTAGGCAGTCAAAAGGGTTTGGTGTTCGGAGTAGGGTATTCGTATGTCCAGTACTTGCATGTAAGTTTAAGGATAGTCGCATGCAGATATCGGCCAACATAAAGACCAAGAGCGATTTCGGGAAAACTAGAGTTAAACCAACATGCCAATGATTCTTTCACTATCGAGACATTGGATGAGGGGCACCGCCGTTTGGATGTTAGATTGTTTGCAGCAGGGCACATCCACTTAACTTTTTAGAAGTCTTTCGGTTAGCAGAGGGATGGCTGCATGGGGCCATAGCCACGATGAAAAAGAGACAGACTAACTAGAATATCTGTATTGTAGGCCTAACGAAGCAGTCCTTTACAAATGTAGAAAATCCCCAACTGAATTCCATACAAGGTAGACCTTGTTGGCAGGATCAGATAGTAGACAGAACGATTACATAGTCCTCAATGTACGCACTGGGTGGTACATTATGGATATCCGAGAACTGGCATAGGCTAGTGCGGATGCGATTTACGTTTTCATAGTAAGTAGTGGAGCATCTATATTGTAGGCCTTACGAAGCAGTCATTTACAGATGTAGCTACAAAACGCTCGTGGAGCAAGACGATGGAGCATCTGTATTGTAGGCCTTATGAAGCAGTCCTTTACAGATGTAGTTATGGAATACTCTCGAAGCAAGACGATGGATCCATTTTCGAGGAGGATACGGAAGGTACCATGGGTGGTACCTAGGACCAATATGGTCATTGGGCATATATCTACATATATGTATTAGTTATTAGGTTTTAATCTACTATGGAGTAGATGGGCACGGTTCACGACTAGAGGCGAGAGTATTGTAACCTGATGAACCTAATATAAGAGTAAATGGAAATAAACGATATATGTAGAATTAAGCCTAGAAGTATATAATTTATTCATTCATCGGAACTTTTGTTTTGACCCCCTCCTCATAACATCCTACAGGTTAGGTAGATGGCAGAGACTTCTCAGCTTTATAACACTTGCTTAGAAAGTGTTATTATTTGGGTGAGTATTTACTTACTATTATATTTTAGTCAATCTCGCTGTGAGATAAATTATTGAGCTATGATATATTTGTCTTTGCCTATTTGTAGGATACCAGATACCCAACTCGGGCTTCAGTGGGCTTGGTTTTTAGCATTTTTGCGAAAAATCCGGACCACTGGAATTCGAGTTGTTACACTACTGCATTCTAAGCACTAAACATGTGTCTTTTGTTGTGGGACCAACAGGATTGGAATACCTCATAGTGGCACAACTGAGATAGAAGGCCGATCAATGGGTAGAATTAAGATTTCAGCCTAATTAAAATAGGAATAGGATTTCAGCCTAATCATAGCAATCTAAGACAAGCGCAAACAATCATAATCAAACAATCAGAGCAAACAGTCAAACAGAATCAGAAAAAATATTTTATCTGAGTTTTATCTTTCCTTTATTTACTTTTAAACTAGAACTATTGCTTAGTCTATTATCTTTATCTTTCTTAGAAATACTAGTAATTACTTTCACTCACCAGACTTATAGTCTGACCCACTCCTCTATTTCCCCCTTTTCCCCCATAGGCCATCAAAGTTGAGTTGATTCAGGTTGCTTGGAGATTCATTCCCGGAGTTCTCATTTCAAATGCATTCTTCTAATCTTCATCTTTTTCATTTGGCTTATGATGGATTGGCATTGTGAGAGGGATTATGACTATTATTGTTACTTTTGTACTCTGATTTTATACTCTGATTTTATGAGACTGAGATATATTTTCATAAGACATGAATTTGAGATATTTTGAGTTTTGGGACATGCTATGTTTTTATGACTTATTTATGAAGTTTTGTTTTGAATAAAAAGTTACCATTTAAATGTTTTCGCTATTTTTATTTTTTTGTCTTGTGAATCTTAGTCTCTGTGATGTTTTAACTATACCTATAACGCACCATATCCTTTAGTGTGCCCTTTTTGGGTATACTAAGGAGTGTGGGGGTGTTTCACTTGGTATCAGAGCCTAAGGTTACATGATTCCTAAAAACTTGTTTTAAAAGTAAAGTATTTTTCAAAAGTAACATATCTTCAAACTAAAGGTGTTTTTCAGAAAGAAATTCTTATTATAGAAATGGTTTTTTAGTATAAGGGAGTTTTTATAAATATCCCCTCAAAGTCCAATTCAACCTTCTTTCGATTCTTTCTAGCCTAAATTTTCTTTTCTTTGTATAGAATGGAAGTTGTCCCAAATCTTCTAGAGGGTGTCCAAGCCACTACCTGGTTCCATAGATACTTCCAAGCTACGGCACCAGAGGTGCAGGGGCAAGCGCCCAATGCAGCACCAGCGGGTGGAGATCCCGTTAATCCACCTATATCAGCCAATTTTTCTAAGCTTTGTAAGGACTTCGCTATTCTAGGAGGCCGAATGTTTTCTGGCACAGACGATTTCGTAGAGGTACGAGCTTGGTTGAGGAATACAGAGCAGATATTCAAGTTGTTAGGATTGGAGGACCAATAGAGAGTTCAGCTTGCATCTTGGCAGCTGAAGGGAAAAGTTCATTAGTCTGAAGTAGGGGAGTCTTTCGGTGAAAGAGTATAAAAATCAGTTTAATGAGTTATCATGGTTTGGGATGGAGCTTGTTAATACACCGCATAAGAAGGCCACCAAGTTTGCTAAAGGTTTGAACCAGCCCCTCCAAGGGTTCGCATTGACACATGTACTTATGGGAGCGACTTATGAATCACTTGTGGAGATGGCTCTCATGTTAGATGTTGCTAAAGAAGGAGAAGTTAAGGAGGTTCCTAAATCAGAAAACTCTAAGAAGCAGTGGAGGAAGAATAAGAGGGATACAGATAAAAAGAAAGGAGGAGGACCTTAGAAGGGACAGATAAAGAAAGGCGAGAAATGTCATAGTTGTGGATTGCTTGGTCATTTCACAAAGAACTGTAAGAAGGAAACGATGAAGGGGAGGTGTTACAACTATGGGCAGCCTAGTCACCTTAGTAGAGCTTGTCCTCAGAGGATAGGGCAGAGAGCAAGCACACCTACAACGCAAGTACAGGCTTTGGATGCAGCACCTTCTAGTAGTGGACCAGATCGAGGTAGGAAAGTCTATGTAAAAGGTTTGATCTCCATTTCAGATTTTCCTATTTGAACTCTTTTTGACTCTGGAGCATCGCATTCTTTCATTTCTAGTTCCTTGGTTGATTGTTTGCACTTAGATATTTCTATAGTTGTAGACCTATAGTTGTTTCAAATCCCATAGGAGGATCGGCACATTTATCCATGATTTGTAGCGGTTTAAATTTTTTTATACTACGCGTAGAGTTTGACTGTGATGCCTATGTACTGGGATTTTTGGGATATGGGATGATTTTGGGAATGGGCTGGTTATCCACTTATGGTGCGATATTAGGCTGCAAGAGGAGAATCATCAGACTAGAGACATGTAGCAAAAAGACTCTCGAGGTTTCTTGCGACCCACAGGGGTCAGTCATGTTGAGCTTCCTTTATTCCCTTATTCAACACTAGGAGAGTTAGATTCTATTCCAGTCGTTAGAGATTTCCCAGATGTTTTTGAAGAGGTTAGGGGACTACCCCTAAGAGAGAGATCAACTTTAGGATCTACCTGAATGACAATGCTAAGCCGGTGGCATTGCCCGTGAGACATATGGTTTCTAGGGAGAGGAAGGAGTTAAGTAAGCAAATTGGTGAGCTATTAGAGAAAGGTTTCATTAGATGGAGCATATCTGAGTGGGGAGCGCCAGTCATCTTCGCTACAAAGGCGGATGGTTCCCTTCAACTTTGCGTAGACTATAGAGAGTTGAATAAGCTAATGAAGAAGAACCATTACCCACTTCCTAGGATAGACGTTCTTTTCAATCAATTTGTTGGCTCTTCAGTATTTTCTCAGCTTGATTTAGCTACTGGATTTCATCACCTTAGGGTAGCTGACGATAGCATCGATAAGACAACATTTAGGACACTCGATGGATTCTTTGAGTGGTTGGTTATGCCGTTTGGGCTAACCAATGCCCTAGCCCACTTTGTAGATTTGATGAGCCGTGTTTTTCGAGATGTCCTAAATAAGTTTATTGTAGTATCCGTGGATGATATTTTGGTGCTTTTCCAAGAGTATGGAAGAGCATGCTATTCATCTTGAGGAGGTTCTTCGTACACTTCGTGTTCATCAATTGAAAGCAAAGTTCTTGAAGTGTCACTTTTGGCGTGAGGAGGTGCGTTTCTTGGGGCATGTAGTCTTAAGAGAGGGTTTAGCTATGGACCCTTCTAAGATAGTAGCAGTACAGGATTGGAAGGCCCCCAAGAACGCTACCGAAGTTAGAAGCTTCCTAGGTTTCGCTGGTTATTATAGGAAGTTTATCAGAGATTTCAACATTTGAGGTTAAGCCTACCCTCAAAGATCAGATTGGTCAAGGCAGCGAGAGGATTCAGAGCTTGTGAATATTCTAGATAGGATTAGCAGAGGAGAGGTCTCTAGACATCTCCAACGCTATTCCATCGATAGTAAAGGGTGGCTAAGGAGAGATGGAAGACTTTATGTCCCCCCGCACTAGTGATTTGACGAGAGCAGTTCTAGAAGAAGCACACCATTCTCAAATGACTATTCATCCGGGTGGTGATAAGATGTATAGGGACATGAAGAGAGTGTTTTATTGGAGTGGCATGAAGAAGCATGTGGCAAAGTTTGTAGCAGTGTCTTGTGTGTCAAAGAGTTAAGGCAGAGCAGCAGAAGCCAGGCGGATTGCTTCAACCATTGGATGTACCCGAATAGAAGTGGGATAGTGTTTTGATGAACTTCATAGATGGTTTACCCCAATCTAGGAAGGGGAATACCAGTATTTGGGTGATTGTAGATCTTTTGACTAAGAAAGCCCATTTCATTCTAGTCAAGAGTAAGAGGACGATACCTTATTTGGCATCCTTATATATTCATGAGATAGTCCAACGTCATGGAGTTCCCTCTAGCATAGTGAGCGATAGAGACCCTATCTTTACTAGCGAGTTTTGGAGAAGCTTGAAAGAGGCTTTAGGAACACAACTTAGATTGAGTACGACCTATCACCCTCAGACGGATGGCCAAACGGAGAGAGTGAATAGAGTTCTTGAGGATTTGTTGAGGATGTGTATTCTTGATTTTGGAGGAACTTTAGAGGAGCATCTTCCTTTAGTGGAGTTCGCATATAATAATAGTTTTCAAGCTAGCATCAGGATGGCACCTTTTGAAGCTCTTTATGGAAGACTGTGCAAGTTGCCTTCATGTTGGTTGTAGTATATAGAGAGATTGCTATTAGGTCCCAATATGGTTAGAGAGACTTTGGAAAAGATTGACTTGATTAGAACAAGAATGCAGATGGCCCAAGATAGACAGAAATCCTATGTAGATAAACAGAGAAGGGATATTGAGTTCGAGGTAGGAGGTTTGGTTTTCATTAAGGTGTCTCCGCTAAGAAAGGTAGTGAGGTTTGGATCAAGTGGGAAACTTGCTTCCAGATTCGTAGGACCATTCCCCATTCTGGAAAGGGTAGGAAGATGGCATATCGGATAAAGCTACCAGAGAGGCTCGTGGGTGTTCTGTTAGTCCATGAGATGATGGTTTTGATGACAACAACCTTAGAATAGATTATAAAATATAAATACTAACATTACAAGTTTAGATATATATGTATATGCAGGATCTAACCATGCAGGTATCAAGAATGAAGACTTTACAGTATAGAGATTCAAGATATAGAGATAGAAGACTCATGAGTATCAAGATTTTCAAGAGTTCAAGAGTTCAAGGTTAAGTTTGTTTTATTAGGAATATTTGTTAAAACTCGTAGACAAGCACTAGCATCTTAATATCCAATTTATTCGTGGAATGGAATCCACTTCGAGCCCGTTAAAGGGATGGAACCCTAAGTAGGATGGAACCTACGAAAATCTAGTGGGACATTGTTTTGTATCCACTAATTTTAATTCAAATGATTTTACAAAATTATCTTGTTTTCAAAATGATTTCAAAACTTTCCTTTTAAAAGATTCAAAACTCTCTATCCTGATTTTAAATAATTTTAGCCTCAAAACATCTTTAATTTCAAAGTCAAATTACTCTTGATTTTAAATTTCTTTTCAAATAATATATTTAACTTTTAATATATTTATACTTAGATTTAAATATAAAATTATAGTTAAATTATGTATATATTGTTCTTTATATTTACTTATGAATTTCAACTATATTCAAGTATATTTATAAAGTTTTAAATAGTTTTTATATAAGATAAATATTATTTTTATAGAAATTCAAAATATCAACTTTGGCTGAGGGATGTCGACATGCCCCTAGGCACTATGTCGACATAGTGACAGTTGAAGTTCAAAATTCAAATTACAAAAGAAGTGTCTATTCGCCATAACTCTTCATGAATGGCCATGGCTGTTGATCTTCTATAAATAGGGGTCAATTTCAACGAATTTTGAATCACTTTTTTCTGGTTTTCACTCCTCTTCTTCTTCCACATTTCTTAATACAAAATCATACCATTACTCTACCGAAATCAACATCGAATCATACTCGATTACTTCTAATTTGATTCTCCATCACTATCTCTACAAGGTTCTTAGTGCTATTCAGAGTTATAGACTTCTTCGTAATATATTAGCGAGAAAAGGTGTGATTGTAGCCTTGGAAATCAATTAAGCGAGAAAAGGTGTGATTGTAGCCCTGGAAATCAATTGGGTGAACTTGTTGCCCCGGAAATCAAGTATCTCTACCTAGAGGATTGTCATTCTGGAGGGTGTACCTCGTAGCCTTGAAACCGAGGGTTGTATATGTTGAATTGTTGTTGAAAGGAAATCCGTACTTGTTTTGCGGGACTGGATGTAGGGTTACTCCGAACCAGTATAAAATCAGGTGTGTTCTTTCCTTTACTGCTTTTACTTTATATTTGCATCTGTGTTTGATTCTGTGTTCATATCTGTGTCTGATTAGTGTATACATTGTTAACAAATTAAGATAAAACTCAGAAAGATTAACAAATTTCTTAAAACACTATTCACCCCCCCTCTAGTGTTAATTCTAGCCTTAAGATCCTTAATCCGCATTTCTCACATTTGGTATCAGAGCTTTGTTTTCAAAAGTTTCATTATCTGAATTTTGAAAAATTTCAAAATGGCTACTAACACTAGTACCGCTATTACCACCAACACTAGTTCATTTGTAGAAGGTCAGTCTACTGCCAGACCACCACTTTTTAATGGCAGTAACTATGCATATTGGGCATGTAGGATGAAAATATATTTACAATCTGTAGGATTAGATACTTGGAATATCACACAAACTGAATATTCTGAACCCACAACTAATTTTCCACAATGGACCACTGAGCAAAAGACTGTTGCACAAAATAATTCTAAAGAATTGAATATTCTGTTTTGTTCACTTGAAAGAAATGAATTTAATAGAGTGTCAGTTTGTAAGTCTGCATATGAAATCTGGAAAACTTTGCAAGTAACTCACGAAGGAACAAGCAAAGTTAAACAGACCAAAATTTCCATGCTCACAAATCAGTCTCAATTATTTAAAATGAATACTAATGAGTCTATTTCAGATATGTATAGTCGATTTCAAGATATTGTGCATTCTTTAATATCTTTGGGAAAGCAATTTTCGGAAGAAGATCAAGTCAGAAAATTTTTAAATTCCCTCACTCCAGAATGGGATCAAAAGACACTTGCAATTGAAGAGGCAAATGACATCAATACTTTAAAGATAGAAGAATTGATTGGAAATCTAATGTCGTTTGAAGTTCAAAGGATCGAAAGAAGAGAAAGCAAAGCATCTGAAAAGAAATCAATGGCATTCAATGCATTGACCGATGGATCAGACTCAAACAATGATAATGATGAAGAGATAGCATTTATGACCAGGAATTTTAGGAAATTCTTGAAGTACAGAAAATTGAATAGTTCCAAGAGAAACAACTTTAAGAATTCCGGTAATCAGACTATAGTACCAAACTTTATCAAATGCTTCAATTGTGACGAACCAGGTCATATCAAAAGAGACTGTCCGTATCCAGATAGGCAGAATCCTCCTATGAACAATGAACCAGCAAAGAAACAGAAGCATGCATTTACTGCTACTCTAAATGAATCAGACTCGTCCTCAAGTGATGATGATCAGAAAACGGATAATTCGAATTTGTATTTCACTGCAGTTCTCGACTCCGACGAATTCAAAGAAATGAATTCATAAAAAGGTACACGTTTACAATACAATTGGTTGAAATTGCTTGCATAGAATTAGTTGCTTGATTGTTTGATTGATTGATTTTGAATTGATATGTTGTTTGAATTTTAAAATTTATTTTCTATTTTTACTATTATTTTATTATTTTATTATTATTTTTATTATTTTTGACACATTCTGAAATATATTATAAGTACAATAATATTTCGGAAATATAGACATTAATAATATATATATATATATATATATATATATGTATTAGATAACTTAGGAAAAATCATGTCATGAAAATTCAAAGGCACATGTCGACATGGCCCCTACCACGATGTCGACATGCCTACCTGAATTTGAATTTCAAATTTTGAATTCAAATGTTTGAATTTTCCTCCACCTTTTCACTTCATTTATTTCTCTGAAAAGATACCTTTTGACCAGAGAATATGTCCTTTGAAAGTCTATTTATTCACTATCTTTTATCATATCTTTTCACTTTCATTTTCAAATTCAAACTCTCTCTTCATATCTTCAAGCTCTCTACTCTCTACTCTAATGGCCTCTTCAAGTAACCCCTCAACCATGAGAATTTCCAGAAAAATCAAAGAGCAATTATTCAATGATCCGGAGGCAATTAAAGCATACATCAATTATGCTAATTATGCCAAAGTTCATCCCGGAAAATTTGCTATTTTTCAAGATTTTTCTTCTTATGAAATTTCTCTTTTTGCAAACAATGGTGTTTTAAGTCTTATTGACTCTTCTCAAAATGATTTTGTTTGCTATCCTAATCTTGTCAAAATCTTCTATGCTAATTTAAACCGTGGCTTTTATAATGGAAATGAGAATGAAATTTGGAGTAGTGTCAAAGGCACTCAAATTGTTTTGAATTGTGATCTTTTGGGTACCATTCTTAATTGCAAAAGCACGGGAATGGATCTTTCTAGTTTTAAAATCGATAAACATGATCATGAGACATTTCATCATATTTTTGAAGGAGATGAAAACTTTGAATTTAAAAACCGAAACTTTCATCCTAAAACAAGAATTGTCAATCTTCTCTTACAACATACTTTGACCCCAAGATCGGGAAATTTTAACAATCCTACCTCAAAAGTGTGCAAAGCACTTTTTGCTATTTTCGGAAATTATGATATCAATTGGGCGCAAGTTATTTTGGATGAATTTCGTCCTAAAAATTTTGAAATGGGAGAAAACACTTTATATCATGGAATTACCTTACTCGGATTTTCAACTATTTTGGAGTGGATTTCAAAGGTGAAGAATTTGTCTCTAGAAAAGTTTTTAATATCTCAAACATTTCTCTCATGAAATCCCATATGTTTTTCAACCTTATGAGACTCTTACCGAAAAGGAAGAGCGTTTGGCTCATGAAGAAATGGAAGAGGAAGAAGAAGAAAGGGATGAAATGGAAATAGAAGAAGAAGAAGGTGAAACATCCTTAGAAAGTATTGAATATCCTTCCAATCCATCCAACAAAACCCTTCTCAAAAACCAAAAGATAATTGTGGAGAATCAACGGATTTTAAAACGATCCGTTAGTAAGAAGTTGGATAACAAGTCTTCGAAGATGAACAAGTTCTTTTCAAACATCAGCAAGAAACTTGGATTATCTTCATCATCTTCATCTTCTAACTAGTTTTATCTTTTAGTATCTTATTGTATTTGTCTTAGTTTGTTTTATTTCGAATGTTCGTGTAGTTCTTTATGTTTAATCATTGTATTATCCTATTTTGCAATGAAATTGAATTTCCTTCCTGTCATCTAGCTTATTTTATATCTTGAATAAATGTTAGTATATTATAGAAATATATATATACATCATTATTCACAAAATAAAATTATCATCAAAATTCACTATAGTATGTCGACATACCCCTCTTGACCATGTCGACATGTACTGGTCAGAAGTGATTATTGATTTTGAATTTGAAATTTGAATAACTACCAAATGTCTATTCATTTCAAACGAATTTATACACCTATATATACCTTTTTCTTCCAGAAATCTTCACTGAAATTTATTTTTCATTCTCTATATCCTTCATTTCTTTCTCTAATTCAATTATGGCCAATTCTATTCACAATTTATCTGAAAATCTTGAAGAAACACTCAATTCATTCAAGAATATTCTCTCTATCATCCTCCGTAATCAACGTCACTTAGAATTGAGTCAAATGTAGATGATCAAGGAACAAGAGAGACACTTCGATGCAATTCGTTGGATGATCTCCTCCCTGCACAAGGATGATAATAAAGCACATCCTCCCGTTTCTCTATCTGTTGATAATGAGAATTGGGATGCCAGCAAACAAGACCTTATCTTTGGAGAAGAAGGATGGGTTGATGTTCCTTGTAACGTTTAATTTTCTTTCTTTGTTTGATTTATTTGAATTGATTTGTTTGATTTGGTTTGAATTGATACTTTGTGTGGATTGATTTTATTTGATTTGAAGTTTGGTGTGTGAAACATATATATATATATATACACTAAAATGAATAAAGTGTTTAATTAAGTTATTATGCTCATAAGTATCATTATTTCTTAATCTATATATTATATATTCCGTTGTATAGTTTATCAATGCAGGTACTAAAGTCCAAGAGTAAGGGGGAGTAAATTTTTTGTTGATGACAAAGGGGGAGAAATATAAAATAGGGTAGTTAGGCATAGATTAAGGGGGAGTTGTTAGTTTTAGAGGGAGTTATTAGGATATAAGGAATATTTTATAAACAAAGGTTGTCATCATCAAAAAGGGGGAGATTGTTAGTTCATGAGATGATGGTTTTGATGACAACAACCTTAGAATAGATTATAAAATATAAATACTAACATTACAAGTTTAGATATATATGTATATGTAGGATCTAACCATGCAAGTATCAAGAATGAAGACTGTACAGTATAGAGATTCAAGATATAGAGATAGAAGACTCATGAGTATCAAGATTTTCAAGAGTTCAAGAGTTCAAGGTTAAGTTTGTTTTATTAGGAATATTTGTTAAAACTCGTAGAAAAGCACTAGCATCTTAATATCCAATTTATTCGTGGAATGGAATCCACTTCGAGCCTGTTAAAGGGATGGAACCCTAAGTAGGATGGAACCTACGAAAATCTAGTGGGACATTGTTTTGTATCCACTAATTTTAATTCAAATGATTTTACAAAATTATCTTGTTTTCAAAATGATTTCAAAACTTTCCTTTTAAAAGATCCAAAACTCTCTATCCTGATTTTAAATAATTTTAGCCTCAAAACATCTTTAATTTCAAAGTCAAATTACTCCTGATTTTAAATTTCTTTTCAAATAATATATTTAACTTTTAATGTATTTATACTTAGATTTAAATATAAAATTATAGTTAAATTATGTATATATTGTTCTTTATATTTACTTATGAATTTCAACAATATTCAAGTATATTTATAAAGTTTTAAATAGTTTTTATATAAGATAAATATTATTTTTATAGAAATTAAAAATATCAACTTTGGCTGAGGGATGTCGACATGCCCCTAGGCACTATGTCGACATAGTGACAGTTGAAGTTCAAAATTCAAATTTCAAAAGAAGTGTCTATTCGCCATAACTCTTCATGAATAGTCATGGCTGTTGATCTTTTATAAATAGGGGTCAATTTCAATGAATTTTGAATCACTTTTTTCTGGTTTTCACTCCTCTTCTTCTTCCACATTTCTTAATACAAAATCATACCATTACTCTACCGAAATCAACATCGAATCATACTCGATTACTTCTAGTTTGATTCTCCATCTCTATCTCTACAAGGTTCTTAGTGCTATTCAGAGTTATAGACTTCTTTGTAATATATTAGAGAGAAAAGGTGTGATTGTAGCCTTGGAAATCAATTAAGTGAGAAAAGGTGTGATTGTAGCCCTAGAAATTAATTGGGTGAACTTGTTGCCCCGGAAATCAAGTATCTCTACCTAGAGGATTGTCATTCTGGAGGGTGTACCTCGTAGCCTTGAAACCGAGGGTTGTAATTGTTGAATTGTTGTTGAAAGAAAATCCGTACTTGTGTTGCGGGACTGGATGTATGGTAACTCCGAACCAGTATAAAATCAGGTGTGTTCTTTCCTTTACTGCTTTTACTTTATATTTGCATCTGTGTTTGATTCTTTGTTCATACCTATGTCTGATTAGTGTATACATTGTTAACAAATTAAGATAAAACTCAAAAAGATTAACAAATTTCTTAAAACACTATTCACCCCCCTCTAGTGTTAATTCTAGCCTTAAGATCCTTAATCCGCATTTCTCACAAGTTCATGATGTTTTTCATGTTTCGCACTTGAGAAAGTGCTTACATGATTCAGCAGAGGTAGTGGAACCTAGCCAACTTGAAGAAGTTGAAGTGGAGAGAGAAGCATTGGTTCGTCGCATTCTTACCGAGATCGTTGGACATGATATCAAGAAGCTTAGGAATAAGGAAGTCCCTTTGGTTAAGGTGCAGTGGGGAGATAGTATAAAGGACGCTACGTGGGAGGTTGAGGAGAAAATACGTATCTCCTATCCACATCTTTTCGATGGTACGTCTTGAATTTCCTATTTCCATCTTTAGTTTTGAATAGGTTCTTTCCTTTAGTATCCTTTAGGAGGGTAGATCTTAGGATTTAACCTATGGATGGTAGGACTGAATGTAAACATGTTACTAGAACATGTTATGTATGATGGACACTAATGGTTGCAAGTGTTTGCTAGTGGATGATAATGGATGCATATACATACACTAGCACTATTATCTCTTAGGGGTCGGCCTAACTAGATCACTAAAGCATATGCATATGGATGTGTGCGCATTTTTCACTTTTATTTTTATTTCATGGTCACTATAAATGGGTGATTAGCATATGATTGTTGCATTTAGATGTTGATTGTAGCATGCATATAGAATTATCAGTTATCATTAAGGAATTTGCATTCATTTGGATACATGACACATACATGATTGCATTAAAGGAAGTCGACTGAATCAGTAGACCGCCTAATCTTTTGCATTAGTTAGAGACATTGACACTACACTATTGCATATAACATAAATTGCATTAGAAAGCTTAAGGATAATGGATGTAATGGATGATGGTCGAATATGTGGTTGTAGAATATGGATGAAAATATTTATTTCATTCTTCTGTCCTTGGAGATTTCAAGGATGAAATCCTTTAAGGAGGGGAGAATGTAACAATCCAAAATTTAAACTATAATAATTAATTAATGAATTAATTAAATAATTAAATAAGTTTATGAAATTGTTAGAATTGAGCCACGGGAGTTGCACCATTGTGTCCGTGATAATTTTCCGGTCAATTTCCATATATAACTTGTCAAAATTCGAGCTAGTATGAAGAAGATACGAAATAAACAAGAAATCAACAAAACGAAAAAAAATAAAATTAAATAATATATTACAGGGCCTAGGTCGACTGATATATGGGCTAGGTCAACCAAGACATGGGTTAGGTCGACCTTAGGGTCGACCTCCATAGTATATTGGTCGACTCGCCTTTGTTTTTGTACGTAGCTTCGTCCAGATACGAAGCAAACACATCATTTTTCCACTTTTCTCAAATCCTGTGTGTTCGTGTTTCCATCCGACGGTTCCCAGCGAGCCTATGACGTGGTTGCACCAGATTTAATCTTCAAATCCAACGGTCTGAGATCCCTAAGCTACACTATAAATAGAACCCTAGGCCTAACTATTTTTCTCATTCAGATTTTCTCCTATTTGGGTTCATTGCTAGAGGCTGGACCTTAGATAGAAATTTTTTCTAAGGACGAAATCTTTTTGATAAAAATATTCTACGCTCTAGAAGTGGATCAAGGAAGACTAAGGACTAGAGCTAAGGACCATAGGTGAGAGTTTTGTAATTATTTTAGATTTTTAAGTAATTTAAAATAATAGGGTTCTCAATAGTTGTAATTTTTCTACAATTTTGAGACAGTTTTTATATAATCTTATTTATAGTCTAATTTTAAGTTAATTTCGGAAGTTCTTTTCAGTTTATTTTTATTCAGCTATTTTATTCATTATTTTACAGTTATTTACCATTAATTATAATCATTTACATTTATTTACATCTGTTTTAATATGGAATTTAGCCTGTAAATGTTAGTTTCTTTTTATTCCTTTTTGATGTGAATAAAATATTAAAAAGAGAATAATTCGCAAATATGAATTAAAATAGAAAAACACTAAATTTACAGAAATCAGATGTAAATTAAGAAGAACTGTAATAAAATGGAGATAGACTGAAATAGGCAAATTTCAGATATTTGCAAGCATACTTATAACAAGTGATTATAACTAAAAAGAAAGAATAATAGAAAAGGCTTATTTTATAGTGGAAATTAGGAAGGCATCCCTATCATACTTTCATATTGTAAAGCGGGTCCCTGTCAAAGTTTCATTGTAAATCCGATCCCTATTTTCTAGAAACAAAGAAAAATTATTGTTGAAATGTCAGCAACTTTATAAATAAGTGCTGATATTTCAGCAACTTTCCCTATCAAAGTTTCATTGTAAATCCGGTCCCTATTTTCTAGAAACAAAGAAAAATTATTGCTGAAATGTCAGCAACTTTTATAAATAAGTGCTGATATATCAGCAACCTTCATACACTATGTTCACATTGTACATAAATGTTGCTGAAATGTTAGCAACTTTTATAAATAAGTGCTGATATTTCAGCAACTTTCGTACACTATGTTCACAGTGTATAGAAAAGTTGCAAAAATGTCAGCAACTTTTATGAAAAGTTGAATCATGCTCTGCAATAATCGTGAATAAAAAACAAGGACCTAATTTATACTGAAATTTAATGAAGGACTTTTCGTGTATTTTGAACCTTAATAAGGACCTGTGCCAAAAGTACCCTATTTTATAACTTAGAGCTTGGATTAAGTTAATAAGAAAAAGAACAGTAATATCACATAAGTTATAATTAAAAAGAAAGAAATAACAGAAGAGACCTATTTTAAAACATAGATATGGTTAATAAGCAAATATAGCAGAAATAACAAAAGAGGCTTATTTTAAAACTTAGATCTGGTTAGGAAGCAGATATAGAAGAAATAACAGAAGAGGCTTATTTTAAAACTTAGATTAAGTTAATAAGCAAATATTGCAGAAATAATAAAAGAGGCTTATTTTAAAACTTACACTAAGTTAATAAGCAAACATAGAAGAAGGGCCCATACCAACAACATTCCCTTTCAGTCAGGAACTGATGGTCTCACGTGAGGCTGGGACACGCTTATGCTAATCAGGGTAGATAAGGGGCCAATAGATAAAGCTCAAATCTGGGGATTTGGGTAACGGGTGCAAAACTAGAATTTGTTTGTTAGGACCAGTACCGGCAGCATTCCCTTTCAGTCTAGGTCTGATGATCTCACAACACTTAGGTGAGGTTAGGAAGCATTCCATTTCAGGTCTAGGTCTAATGGTCTCACAACATATTAGGTGAGGTTGGGCACACTTTTGCTGATTAGGGTAAATAAGAGGTCACAAGAGGGGGTGACAGTTAGTGTGTACCGACGATGACCAAGCGTGCGACATCGATTAGGGTAAATAATTCGCTACTGGGTTCCAAGCACTAAACATGTGTCTTTTGCTATGGGACCAACAGGATTGGACTAGCTCACAGTGGCACAACAGAGATAGAAGGCCGATCAACATGTAGAATTATGATTTCAGCTTAATTAAAATAGGATTAGGATTTCAGCCTAATCACAACATCTAAGACAAGTGCAAACAATCACAATCAAACAATCAGAGCAAACAGTCAAACAGAGTCAGAAATAGTATTTTATCCAAGTATTATCTTTCCTTTATTTCCTTTTAAACTAGAACTGTTGCTTATTCTATTATCTTTATCTTGCTTAGAAATGCTAGTAATTACACTCACCAGACTTATAGTTTGACCCACTCCTCTATTTCCCCCTTTTCCCCCATAGGCCATCAGAGTTGAGTTGATTCAGGTTGCTTGCAGATTCATTCCTGGAGTTTTCTCATTTCAGATGCATTCTTTTGATCTTCATCTTTTTCATTTGGCTTATGATGGATTGACACTTGTGAGAGGATTATGATTATTATTGTTACTTTAGTACTCTGATTTTATGAGACTGAGATGTATTTTCATAAGACATGAATTTGAGATATTTTGAGTTTTTAAGACATGCTATGTTTTTATGACTTATTTATTACCATTTAAATGTTTCCGCTGTTTTTATTTATTTGTCTTGCGAATCTTAGTCTCGGTAATGTTTTAGCTATACCTATAACGCATAATATCCTTTAGTGTTCCCTTTTTGAGTATACTAAGGGTGTGAGGTGTTTCAATGATTGATATTGATCGTGGTAATCCTGATCAGAAAGACGGGGCGATGAACAAAAGGTACAAGTTCCCTTGTCAGTGAGAAAATGAATGGACTTGTACGATATCAATCACTTTAAGAACCGACCGAAGAGCAGGGACCGGAGTGCAAGAAGTAAGTCATCTAGTCGGATCATGAGCAGATGGGCTTGCTTATCATTGAGTCCCCTCATTGGACAACAAGCGGATCAGGCTCAGCAAGGGTCCGGAGAGACTATGGATTTGATTATCATACCCAAACGATCATGGATTTGGTTAGCGGTTCGGAGAGACCATGGATTTGACTATTGGCCCTTAACGGCCATGGATTTGATTAACGACTCGAAGAGACCATGGATTTGATTATCAGCCCTAAACGACCATGGATTTGATTAATCGTCAAGAGAGACCATGGATTTAATTATCTGCCCTGAATGAACACGAATTCAATTAACAATCCAAAGGGATCGTAGATTTAACTATCGACCATGTATGACCACGGACTTGATTAACGATTCGTAGAGATCGTGGTTTGATTATCAGTCCGAAGAGGCTAAGGATTTCACTAGTGATCCAAAGAGATCGAGATTTCAACATATGACTACTAACCCTTAGATGAACATGGGATGATTCAAATTTACGTTATAATAAATGAAATAACAACTCTAGGGAAATATGGAATGATTATTTGTGATTGACACTTTAACAAGGACTCGAGTCCTTAGCTATCATAGTCTGGAACGATATTTGATTTACAGGTGAATCCAAAGGAACAAAATGATTCGCAACAGCTTGATCGATTTTTAAATAGAAGATTCAATTACTAATATTCCATCCATTTCGATATTTGTCCTTGAGCAAAGTACATCTTCCATTCGTAAGGCATGATTTGGAGTTACCATCCTTTTGATCAAGCAATATTCAAATAGAATGGACGAACTGAACTTAAGAGTTATCGATGCAGGAAGCCAAAGAGATCGCCTAAAGTCTAGAAACTAAGTACAAATAGAGTCATGGGATAAAGACCAATCCACCATAAGAAACGAGGATAAAAAATTCACCAAAGTGGTGGGTCGGTACCGATCCATCATTCTTCATCCAATCTTGTCCCCATTGTGCTACTTACAAGTAATAGCACGAAAAGACTATTTCAAGTTCCATTTCGCTGTTCCCTTGCAGTTCTCTATCGATCTCCTCCATCACTTAAATTAGCAACTCCAGGCTTCCAATGATCCATCATTTAGACTTAGAAACATGCTAATAACGTTGTAAAAAAGTTTGGTATCACGAAGCTAACAACGAATCGAGCATAGACAAAGAGTTCAAGATGATCCATTTGGCCATCTTATGGATTGGTACTGATCCAAGCCCATGGATAGGTACCAATCCGATTAGATCAATGATGTGTCCACCAAATTTCTCAGGAGAACTACTCTGGATGTGGAAAACTATATGGAGATCATGGGGATAAGATTTTAGGCTTCCTACACCTATAAATAGGCGTGTAGGGCTCATTTTTAAGGATCTTTTTGGCTCTTTTGCTTTCTAGTTATAATCCATTGTAATCATCCATGTATATATACTGATCCGTAAGGATAGAAGTGTAAACAGTACTATAAACCATCAGTAAAATCACTAAGTGGACGTAGGCCAAGATTATTTAAGCCATTATAAAATGCCATGTGTTCTTTTCTTGCCCTTTTTAATTTACTTTTCTTCACTTTTTATTCTTTGCCAAATCATTTAGGTGTTTATGTCATTTTTGGCTCAAACACATAGGTTAGGGGACACTTAAGTAAAATAGAGTAAGAAAATAGAAGCAGTACTTAGAATAAAGTAAACACCCTCGGGAGGGGATGCGCTACTATGTGTGTATATATATATATATATATCGTACTTGTTTGTTGCTATATGGATATATGGGAAGAAATATCTATTCTTCTATTGTTGTTTCACTCTCTTTCTTTCTATTTCTAATAAAGATTAGCTTAAAGAAAAAAAGCAAGATAGATCTAAGAAGTGGTGAAATTATAGTAGGAGGGATAAGTGTAAGAAAGGAGGTTAAAAGTATGCAGACTAATGGAGGGAATGAGGGAGAAATCCCAAGAGTAGTGGGGGTGGAAGTCATGTGGGAAGCAAACATGGAGGCATGATGAGAATATCTTATTTAGCCAGTTCATAGCTTACACGGTGAGGGAAGTTGAGCCAAAGGCTGTTCAGCCAAGTCCAACGGTAGTGAGAGAGGATTTTTTCCAAAGATTAACAAAGACTAGGAGCTTGGAAGGAAAGGCAATCATAGGGAAGGAGCCTGCGGTTGAAGTGCAAAACTGGCTAATGATTTTTGAGCACATATTTGGTGACATAGGATTGTAAGCTGTGTAGAGAGAAGGCTGCCATCAAGGTAATTGCAAGAAGACACGTTGGATTGGTGGGAGGTGGTATTTGCTGAAACCTCAAAGGGAGAGATTACTAAGGAGCAGTTTAAAGAAAGGTTTGAGGCTTAGTTCATATCAGAGTCACAGAAGAGTGTGCTATTAAATGAGTTTATTGATCTGAAGCAGGACGACCTTACATTAGAGGAGTATATCCAGAAATTAACTCTTTGGCTAAGTATGATATAGAGATCATTAATACTTCGATGCAGAAGAATGAGAAATTTATTTAGGGTTTGAAGCAAGGTCTTGATCATAAGGTAATGCTCACTTAGCATCTCCTTTTGAGTTTGTCATTGACATGGCAAGAAGGTATGATAGGATGTACTAGGAGTAAAGAAGAGGAGCAAAGAAGAGTGGAGAAAAGGCCTAAAGTAGAGCCGAAGAAGAAGTTTACTATGTATAAGAAGGGTAAGATGGTAGTGCCGAAGAAGAAAAGCGAAGGGGTTTCTATTGCAAAATTGGTCTACTGCAACTATGGGTAGGAGGGGCATTATGCTTCGAAGAGTCCATGCTTAAGAACCTTGGGAGAATGAAGTGCTTCAAGTGTGATAAGATGGGACTTCTGAAGATGGAGAACCTAGAGCTTAAAGCACATGTTTATACTTTGGAGGGACCAAGGGAAGGACCATCTGCCAAGCAAAAGACAAGGGAAAACCTTAGATTTTCGATTAACTTAACCCTGGTTCTTTCAAAAATAAATAAACAATAAATTAGGGTGGAGATCCTCTCTTCTATCCAGACGGATTTCCTTATCATTGTCCTAGAAGAGCAAGATGAATTTATACATATAGTATAGTATATTCGAAGATAACTGTACCATATAACCCTTGTATTTCTTATAGATATTTCATAAGTTAATTTTGGTTAATTTCGATAGTCGACTAATCAACAATTAAGTATAAGATAGATGATCATAAATGGAAACCAAATCTCATATACTTATCACGTTTCAGATCCTTCAACTTACACTATCCCTTAGTCAAGAGTGAAACTAGTAGGTTAGAGCACTGTTGCTTCTACACCATAATCGAACATCATTCTTAACGGTTGCAAATAGAACAAGCCCATTTCATCGATTTTAGTGCTTAGTACACAACTAAATACTTTCCATTGACAAGTAAAAACATAAAGCACGATTAATTCACACAAAGTATGATTAAGTCACATCAATGACTTCTAGCCTCCTTTTTATTCGATTAATCCTTTATTGATTAAACCTCCTTTTATTAGTAAAAATCGTTTTATCTAATAAAACTTCTTTCATTTAATCAATATTCTGCTATTAATTAAAACTTCCTTTACTTGTATGTATTTTTAATTTCTCTCTATAAAAGATATATACTTGTATTCTACTATTTCAGTATTCATTTATACTCTTTTCAAAAGTTCAACAAGTATTCACATACTTATCTCAACGGTGTAAGTATATTCACAAATCATTAACAAGATCTCTTCTATCATTTTCCAAAAGTATCCATACTTGTTATTTCTTTTAAAAAATATATTTTAAAATTTCCAATTGCATTCATAAATCTATTTCAAAGGACTTAAGATAATTGTTACTCAAACGTTGTCACTACGAACCCAAAACCATTTCATTTACGCTTATTTTTAAAACATTCTTTTCAAAGATCTATTTACATTCATAAATAAAATCAAAAAGGTTCAAAGACGAATGTTATCAACACATTGTCTTAACAAACCCAAAACCAATTCATACTTGTTATTCTCTTTAAAAACATTCTTTTAAAGATCTAAGTACGTGTACATTTATCAAACAAGGTAATATACTTGTTAATAACTTTGCAAAACCATTTATTATAACATAAGTACTATAATCCAAAATTTCCTTTATTCCATTATATAGTACTTAGCTTACTTTTTACAAACTTGTATATTTACTAAAAACCTTTCTAAAATTTTATAGGGACAGTTTGGCACAGGTCCCTAATAAGTTTCAAAATACACAAAAACCCCAGTAAAATAAAGTTTGTAAATTAGGTCCCTAGAATTAAGTTATTGAATAATGACATACACTTATGCAATTATTCAGTGAATAATTGCAGACATTTATGCAATTATATCAAAAACTTGCGGAAAATTCCGCAATTATTCATCCAAAAAATTGCGGAAATTTACGCAATTTTTTCAAAAAATTGTGGAAAATTCCGCAATTATTCACCCAAAAAATTGTGGAAATTTACGCAATTTTTTCAAAAAGTTGCGGAAAATTCCGCAATTATTCACCAAAAAAATTGCATAACTATATGCAATTACTTAGTAACTTAATTCTAGGGACCTAATTTACACACTTTTTTTTACTGGGGTTTTTGTGTATTTTGAAACTTACTAGGGACCTGAGCCTAATATTCACAATTATATATATATATATATATATATATATATATATATATATATATCTGTGTGTGTGTGTATGTATGCCAATTTGTTTATGAGATAAAATATTTAATAATAAAAACAAGTTAGAAAAATATTATATGACATAAGGTTCTATTTATTTTAATAAAATATTTAACTAATTTTCTAAAAAATATATATACATAAAAATACGTATATTATAATTTATTAAAAAACCTTAAAAGCATGTCTTATAATTAAAAACCCTTTACTTTAAAATTTCATAAATAATTATTAAAAATATATTTAAACTTTAATTTTTTAGTAATAAGTACACTTATAGTACTTATTAAAAATACAAAGATGCCTCAAGAATGTCTCTCAAAGTTGGCTTTAAAAATCGTCGAACACAAGGCATTTTCAAAGTGCATCCTTAACGACCTTTTCACTTTTAACTTACACAACTTTGTTTCACAATTTCCATACCTTTTCAAACCAATTCCTTTATGTCAAACACACAAAAACTTGTTTAGATAACAACTGAATATATATTTTCACAATATATTCTCATTCTACCTAATTTCACATATGTTAAATACCAGAGATTTTAAAGTGCGTTTATAGTGACTATTTTGCTTCAAACATTTACAATATACTTCCACTTCACATATAACACTATCAAACATGTAAACAACAAGTCTTAGCAACATTGCATATTTTAGAGGTTTATAAGAGCGATTATACAACATGTAATGTGGTCACTTACTTTCTAAAGCAAGGAAGGGTCCAAAAGTTATAACTTTCATTATTTTCTATTTTTAACATTTATATTTTGCACAACAAACATATATACACAACTTACAGGATTCGAAGATAAGTAAATTCACCCAAGCCAAAGCCAAATGAGATGTAGAAAATTTCACTACGAGTGCAATGGCAAAGATGGCATCTCGATTGGATCTTGTAGGTAAAAGATATGAATTTTATAAAATTTTGGATTAATTAAATAATAAAATTACTAATTAATCACTAATTACCTCAATTAATTACACCGTTTTCTTCCACATGTCTATTTCATTGTGCATGCACGAAATGTACACACCAGGTCATGCATGACATCCACCCTCCTCGTTGCCATGTACCACCAGAGCACCTCCAACCATCGCTAACGACCTTCTCTTCGTGTGCAAAACCCAACCGTGCCCTTGATTCCCCCTCCAACTCCCCCATATCGATCGTGACCTGAAGCCCTCTTATTACTATTTCTTGATGAAATCACATTTAGCCAGAGGCTATCGCACCACCTCCGCTGTGCCTCAAACTGCTCAGCATTTCTAAAGCAACTTGATGCTACCCTCCTTTATTGCCAAATCCACCTCAAACTACTCCACCATAGCCAAACCCTAGAAAAATTATCTCCCTCAAAATAGTATCGCCCCCACCAACAAGACTGTGGATGTGAAGCCCTTTCCTTTCCGAGCTCAATGGATCCGGCATTGATGATTTGTCTACCCTATAGCCCTTAAAAAAATTAATAAAGAATGGTGGTCGTGTATTTCTTATTTATAGGTAAAAGAGAATGATGAGAGTGAGAGAGAAGGGTAATGGCACGGGTTATTTATAATAATATAAATGTTATATTTAAATTCTCAGTTAAAATCGTAACACGATTCGAGCTCACACAACCATACAGTACATTCGATCGTCATGGAACTTGTTAGCATACATGTCTCATTATTTTGGTCCAGATGACACTAATTTCATCAAAATCCAAGACAATGCCCTAGGATGATAATTTCATGCATTTTAAGGTCATTTATCAATAAAATAATATTCGATCGCATTATTGGTATTCATTCGAACCATTTATTTTCGTAATAAATTTTGAAAACATGTTTTCCTTCATTAGTTATTATTTAAAAGTGGGTTAACAAGCTCATTAAATCACATTAAATCCAATATTGAAATATTTGAATAATTCTGTTATCCATAAAATAGTCTTAAGATTGTGAGTATTAAAGAAGGTGCAATCGACGTGAATTTAACAGCTTTCGAAAACATTGAAAAAGATGACCTTTCGACTAAGTCGAAAGATAGCTTTCGACAATGACAACCTTCCGATGAATTCGAAAGGAATTTTTTGGCAAGGACGACCTTTCAACAAAGTCAAAAGGTAGCTTTCGGCAAAGATAGGCAAAACCCAAGCTTCCATGGAGGTCAAAAGTGCTCAAGGCTACCCTTTCGACCCAGATTAAGACCTTCCGCCTTGATTGAACCTTCCGACAAAGTCGATGCATCCTTTCAACCAAGTTCAAGTTGGCCTCCTATATATGATTCCGCATCTCAACCTTTCGACTAAGGAAAAACGGACTTTTTGACTAAGTCGAAAGAATGGAAGCGAAAGGTATTCTTTGACTAAGTCGAAAGGGTAATGGCGAAAGGGAAGGACTGATTTGAACAAAAGGGATTTTGAAGGAATTGGAAGACAAGCCAGCACAAAATTCAAAAATCACCAATCTGGCCAAGGCAACCTTTCGAAGCAATTAGTTCTGAAGCAGCTAAATCCTTCAAAGGGATTATTCAACTAGACAGCTCCATTTATTTCCATGCAGTACTTTCGAGTCAATCAGAAACAAACTCAGCATGTGTTAAAAAAGTAGGCTATCAAAGACATCAAAAGTGTGTCAACACAGACATTGGGAACGATGCTTTCGACGGAGTCAAAAGGGATTTTACAACTATTGGAATATGTACCTTCAATAGAGTCGAAAGAGGGTTTCGTGCACATCAAAGAGAGAGGCTTTCGATAGAGCTGAAAGGAGTTCCTTAACCATCAAAAGAGGTCCATGAAAGAAATTCAGGCCCTTCGTACAAGTTCTATCCACATATCCTTGGTATATGAAGTCACCAAAGACAAACAATAACCATGTGACACCAACAAAGACATGAATAATGTTGAATTACCATCATACCTTATCAAGATAGCATGCCATCAAATTTATGAAGAATCGAAGTCATAATTCATGATTATTGAAGCTACACCACATCCAAGTTATAACATATAGAAAATAAAGCAAAGAGGAATAAATTAGAGCCATCCACAAAGCAAATTCAATGGGGATTAGCCTACTTACCTTCACAAGGTTCTCAAAGTCTTCACACTCCTTTACAACTCTTATGGAGCTATTATCCCACATCGCGAATTAAAACAAGCATTTCTACATCCTAACTCTATAAATATAGATGTATTCCCTCATAAAGGGGGACTGGAATTTCTTTTTCTCTATGATAGCTCCTCTTGTAATAGACAAATATTTGAATAAAGAGGATGGCTTGGGCATATTCATTTTTTGCTTATTTTATTCTTTATATCCATATATTCAAATTAAAATGGTTTTGTAATTTCTTACAAACCCTAAGGGCATTTGTGGAATTTCTAAAAATTGGCTCTAATACACTCTAGCTTGGAGTGTTAACCATATTTTTCGTTAAAAAATTTGGATATTTAAATACAAAGTGTCTGAAACTCCAGGTTGTTACAGATGAGACTAACTAGGAACAACGAGCAGTTTGTTTGGACTCACAAGTTTGAGATAACATTCCAAGGATTGAAGTATCGATTGACGAATGCACATGGGTTGGTAATACCTAAAGGTATTGATGGCATGACCAATATGCCAATGCACTAGGTTTAGGATTAGGAGTTGTATTGATGTATAAGGGAAGGGTAATGCATATGCATCTAGACAGTTGCGACCACATGATGTTCGATATTCAACTCATGATTTGAAGTTAGCGGCGGTTGTCCTCGCATCATAGATCTAGAGAAATTATCTCTTACGATAGAGATTTGAGTTGTTTATTAACTATAAATCATTGAGATATTTGTTCTCTTAGATTGAGTTGAACATGAGGAAGCAGAGGTGGTCAGAGTTCCTAGCATCTTATGATTTTAGGATAAAGTATACCATAGGGAAAGCCAATAAAGTAGTTTATGCCTTAAGCTAAAAACAATATGTTGTGTTTTGGCTATAATAGAAGAATGAGCCATCTAGGAAATGTTGTAGTCATGTGATGTGCATTTTCAGTCCAGTGCAAGTTCGAGCAGTGCATCTCGGATGCTATCATGCTTAAAAGTTAGACCTATGCTGGAAGGATTACCGAACTGCAGAGGGTAGAGAAGTTCTGCTCTAATATAATAAGGATGGACTGAGGAATCGAGACAGTAGAGCTGAAGGGGTTTATGTTGATAGAAAGGGCAGACTATAGAAAAAGGATAGATTGTGTGTCCAAAGTGTAGAAGGACCACGAAAGGAAGTATTAGACGAATGTCATCAATCGAGGTTTACCATCCACCTTGGAGGTACTAAGATGTATCGAGACATAAAGAGGGGTTTCTTCTGGAAAAGGGATGAAGAAAGATGTGGGAGAGTATGTGAGAAGATGTCTTACATGCCAATAGGTGAAGGCAGAACATCAAAAGCCAAGTGGGCTTCTGCATCCTTTAGAGGTTCTAATATAGAAATAGGATCAGTATTTATGGACTTCATAGATGGGTTACCAAAGTCAAGGACAGGGAATGAAAGGAGGAACTGACTAAGTGTGTTCATTTCATTCCAATGAAGGCCACGAGAATCGGGCCGAAGTTAGCAGAGATATATACGAATGTAGTAGTGAGATTGCATTGGGAGCCCAACACTATTATTAATGACCAAGATTCATTTTTCATCAATGAGTTCTAATGTAGTTTGCAGAAGGTATTGAGTACAGCGTTGCGCATGAGTACTATATAACATCCATGGAAAGATAAACAGATCGAGAGAGTTAATAAGGTCTTGGAAGACTTGCTAAGAGTTTGCATTTTAGACTTTGGTGGATCTTGAGAGGATTATTTAAATATGGTAAAGTTCTATAGGACAATAGCTATCATAGCAGTATTGGGATGGTCACATTTGAGGCATTGTATGAAAGTTTGTGCAAGTTGCCCGCATGTTGGTTAGAGATAGGGGACATGATTGTGTTAGGACTAGATGTGGTTAAAGGTGCTATTGAGAAAGTAGAGCCGATCCAAACTAGGAGAAGGTAGCACAGTTTAGGCAAAAGAGTTATTCCAACATAAGGAGGAATGAACTAGAGTTCACAGTAGGCGATCATGTGTTCGTGAAGGTTTCTTCAATGAGAGGCATGATGCGTTTTGGGAAGGCTATGAAGTTAGCACCCAGATATGTAGGGCCACGTCCAATTGTAGATAGGATTAGGAAGGTTGCATATAAGGTAGAACTACATAGCGTTTTTGCAAGGATTCATAATGTTTTTTACATATCACATCTATAGAAATAAATTAGAGGTCTGAACGCAAATAGTTAACCCAAGGGCAGTAGAAGACCCAGTTATAGAGCTAAATATGATCTATGTGCGAAGGCCGATTTAGATAGTGGATTAGGATGAGAAGCAGCTTTAGAACAGGGTAGTGAAACAAATGTGTGTCCAATGGAGTGCAGACCGGGAAGATTGCACATGTGAAACAAAGGATAAGGCCAAGAGCACCTATTTAGTATTGTTTGTTTCAGATTAGCGCATGAGCTATGTGTTGAATTGTATTGTTATAAACCATATATATGTATGAATATTATGGTTGATTATTGTATTAGTGGATAGCAATAGTACATCTCTGTGAACTGAGATTTGATGGGCTTACGCTTAAGGGTAAGCATGGGGCAAATTGGCAATCACTACCGTGCCTTAATTGAACTTCGAGGGCGAATACTACACCAAAACCGGCTTTCCTAACATTTATAAGTGTTAGAAATAATTTTAGTATCACTTCTTAAGTGCTACCAATAGCCTACGGGAAATGGAGCGGCAAAATTTGTCACACATAACTGTTACTATACTACAACTTAGTAAAGCTTATAAGCATTGTGACATATTATTTAGTAACACTTATAAGTGTTGCAAACAATATATTTGGTAACATTTATAAATGTTATACATAAATTATTTTGTTCATACCAATTAATTTTGTAATGTTTATAAGCGTTGCCAATTCAGATATTGGTAACATTTTTAAGCATTAGTAATAGAAAAGTATGATTCTACACAATTTCTTCCACCATTAATGTTAAAATTCTTAAAACAAATGGAATAAAATATAGTGAATATTAGGCTCAGGTCCCTAGTAAGTTTCAAAATACACAAAAACCCCAGTAAAAAAAAGTGTGTAAATTAGGTCCCTAGAATTAAGTTACTAAGTAATTGCATATAGTTATGCAATTTTTTTGGTGAATAATTGCGGAATTTTCCGCAATTTTTTGAAAAAATTGCGTAAATTTCCGCAATTTTTTGGATGAATAATTGCGGAATTTTCCGCAATTTTTTGATATAATTGCATAAATGTCTGCAATTATTCAGTGAATAATTGCATAAGTGTATGTCATTATTCAGTAACTTAATTCTAGGGTCTAATTTACAAACTTTATTTTACTGGGGTTTTTGTGTATTTTGAAACTTATTAGGGACCTGTGCCAAACTGTCCCTAAAATATAACATAAACAATAATTTCATTTCACACATAATTCATCATATAGATTCAACGAAAAGTTTAAATTGAACTATAAATACAGTATAATATATCATAAAAAAAGATTTCCATATCTCAAACATAGCGATATCTTGTACCGATATATTAAATATTACTTTTACTCTACATTCTTTTGAGAAACAAACAAATAAGGGCAGATAGCTAAACAAATGTAAATCTTAAGAGAAAAATAAAACAAGTATGATTTAGGCATAGAGATGATCACCCTTTTTATGATTTCTTCAATTAAGTTGCACCTTGATAGCAAATTGGATGGAGAAGATCTACTTTGATGTCCTCTAGCAGTGTTGTAGGGTCATCTTTTAAGTGCTGAAACAATCAATGTAATTGATGTTAAATTCAAAAACTATAAATCAAATTTAAAGTGTTTCTATAGAAAGTTTAATTTGAGAAGAAAAAACCAAACTCAGCACAAAATTCATCCATTGAAACAACCGATGTCTGCTTATTGGATGTCGATACCAAGAACATCGCATGCCCTTATCGTAAACAACAGAAGTCTAGGTCTCCGAGAGCAGAACGTATGAATGTTGACTGTGTTTCCATCCCTTATCCTCACTTCCACCTAGCATGTGCAAAAAAAGGACTAAAAAATATTATATATTCACATTATATAAATTGTTTTCATAATAAAATACTGCAAAAATGATGACTTATACTCTTGGCATGAATAGGTCTATAATAATTTGTGTCATGGAAAAAAAACATTTGTTTTACAAAGAGTAGAGATCTCTTACGCAAACATTATTTAGTTGCAAATGCAACTGGGCATAGTGCTCAGTTGTAATTTCAAAACTAAGCATAATGGTCAGTTACATTAGCAACTGAGCACACTAAGAACTGTGCTTAATTGCATTTGCAATCTGAGCAGTGTCCCCACTTGCAAACGCAACTAGACAGTGCTTAGTCTAGTTGCAGTTGCAACTATAAAGTGCTCGGTTTCATTAGCAATTGAACTGAGAAGTGTTACTGAGCACAATGCTCAGTTGCAACAACTAAGCACTATGCCATGTTGCAAATGCAACTGGGTAGTGCTTAGTTGCATTTGCAACAGAACTAACCGCTGCTCGGTTATGCAACTGAGCATAGTGCTCAGTTACAACAACTTAGCATTATGCCCATTGCACTCAGTTGCATTTTCAATCGGGCAGGTTTGAGCAATTTTATAGAGAAAGTTAAAATCAATGAAAAAGACATGACTTCATGGTGTGCATCCTAACATTGTACATCGGAGTATACACAAAGATGGGAATTAAAATTTACATTTTTTCATACTTTTGCTAAGGTAAATAAATAATGATTAATGAAATAGCTTAAAATGCTTAAAATTTCATTGAATATGATTAAACCTTTTTAAACATATATAAATATTTTTTACAGTCAATGTCTATAGCAGCATAAGTAATTATACGGATAACCTATAAAACAAAGAAAAAAGCAATTATATGCGTATGCGCACGTATAATTATGTGTGTGTATAAAAATTGAGTGTGTCTAACCATATTATAAAGACCAAATTAAAATTGTATAATATACATATGAAATTACAAAAATTAATCTACAATTCCATAGAAAAATTACTGCAGATCAATGGCAAGAGGCAGATAATTAATCTTCAAAATCTATAAATTAATTTATTATGGTTAGCATAAGGAAATTAGTCATAAATAAAACTCAAATTATATATATATATCAATTAGTTTAATGCAACTATATCTAAAATGCACCTTTTAGGAATGAAAAAGCTTTGGAAAGCCTAGAACTTGAGAAACATCTTTTAAAATTCTATGCAAGTATATAATTTATGTTTTAATTATTTTCTGCGCAATTGCATTATTTCTATTACCACCAAATTTACCGTAAATTAAGTAATTTATATAAGAACAAATTTATGTATAAAGTTTGCGTACTTGATCATGTACCGATGAAAACTTTTGTGTTAAGTTAACTCTTATTCAAAACTGCACATTTGTTTACTATAGCGAAATTATATCCAACCTACATGGAATCTTCAATTTTTGAACTGGCAATGGCCAATCTACTAAGCGTAATTTCTTCTTGTTCATCCAATTCCGAGTTTAGCAAATTAAATACGAAAGTAAATTATTTTAGATGGTGTGCAGTATAAGTATAATGATAAATTAAATAACAATTATTTCAGCTAATTATTTTAGATGATATATACTATAAGTTTGATGATAAATCAAACGACAATTATTTCAGCAAATTATTTCAAAGATACTGAACTGAGTAGTTATAAATTTTTCAGGATTCTCTAAGTAGTGCAATAATTCTTGTTTATTAGAATCAGCTACCAACTCATGAAACTGATGTGTTAATTCTACATAGACTATTTGTGTGTAATTAAAAAATGAAGATAACATGTAAAGCAAGAAGTAAAAATAACATATTACTCTATTGTGATTTATTAGTAGTTGCTATAAAAAATACCTTAATAACTAACATTGTTCCCATTCCATCGTACTTTTATATGCCTTTACAATAATGTAGTTAATTTTTTGCACGTTAATGTGCTCGAACAAAAAACAAAACAAGTAGTATCCTAGATAAGAAATCCAAGTTATGCCACCCTAAGAAAATACTATAACTTAAAATAATATCTCTTCTTAGATATACAGACATATATACACATAATATATATATATATACATATATGTACGTACGTATGTATATATGTATGTATGTATATAATGAATGAAACAGATATAGTCTAAATAAGAAAATCAAGTTGCATCACACTAACAACACATATTCACACATCAAAATGAATACTTAAAACTCTATATTAATATTAATATCAAAATGAACAAAATATTATTATTTAAATACTTATTTTATTGTAGGTATATTAGAAATCAATCTTGCATTCGCGAAATAATAGAAATTTGCTTTTGTTATGTAATTTACAACAACTACTTTTTATTTGAAAGGTTATAATAATTCCTCAACATAGAATAGTAAGATGCTAATGTCTCGTACCATTGACAAAGAAAAATTGATATTATTGAAGTTCAAAAATGAATAAACAATTAATGTAAATTAAATGCCAAGTAACCATATAATTATGCATCAATTATTTATTCTCCTTCTCACAACTTTATATTCATCAGAAAACTATTCTTGACAAAATTAAATTTGTATGAAGTGTTAACTATTATATAAAAATATTTATTTCCTTTTTAACTGAATATAATTTTGTATAATATTGTACATATTAAATTATTTTATACAAGTTATACATAGTTGCAATTTTATTTAGTGACGAAGTAACCAAAAATTTGTAACGATCTGTATTTTTAACTATTTTAACTTATTGAATTTAATATAATTATTGAATAAAAATGGATAAAAATAAAATTTAATGTTAATTTATGTAATTTATTTAATATGAACTTGAATAAAATATTGAAATAATTTTTTTTGAAGATTTCGGCAATAACAACTACTAAAATGAAATTCTATTTATTGAAGGTGTTTGCAATCGATGTCTATAATTGAATAATAAATGTTGATCTACTTAGATGAAATGAAAAAATTGTTGATAACTGAAATTCATTTGAAATTCAATGATTGATTTATGTTATTTATTAGATAATTAAATTGTTTAAAATTTAATATTAGAATTATTTAAATAATTGAATATTGAGTTAACGTGAAGGAGAATGACATTGTAAATTATTTTAAATTTTATTTAAATATGAAGGAAGATTGTTAACATTTAAATTGGATTTAAAAGTGAATAATTAGAAATTGGAAAATTTATATTATAATTAACGAGTGAAAATAGCAATTTTGGCCATTGTCTCGGATTTCGACGAAACCTATTTCATCGGGTCCATAATAGCGAGTTATTATAGGACTTCAAGTTTCATAGCGATCGGGCTTATCATTTGGCCGTGGGAGCTTGAAATGCGTAGAAATTAATTTTGGAATTTAATCAAAATAATTTATTTGGAAAAGCTATCTTTTGCATATGATCGAATTATGCCGCATGACTAGTTCTATTGCGTTCGGAACGGGAGTAAAACATTATGAATGCCAGGCGACACGCTTCGTTTGGAGTTCGAAATTTCGGGGGTTTATAGGCGAGATATGTCACGACCCACTTTTTCGTATAGTTCGAACTGACAATTAATCACACATGTCCAGTCCAAATTGAACAGAGAGGCAGATAGTAAGAAAAAGAAAATGGAAAGAAGATAGAAAGAAAACCAAACAAAACAGAATCTCACAGCGGAAACGAATAATCTATAATATTGAACAAATCTTTACATAAAACAAAACCGTAATGTTTATAGTACAGATATCAATCAGAGTATACAAACTGCAATGAACTGGACTTTCGACGCCCGAAAATCGACATCAATACGTTTGCTGTATTACATGCTGAGCAATCGAATGCCGGAAATACCAGATCGTAAGAGAAAGAAGAAAGAGGTAGAAGAAAATAGAAAATAACAATACAGAATCTCACAAACGCAGCGGAACAATATATAATAGATAACAACTGGTCTTTATACAAAAAAAACTATAAATGTTATTTATACATTACATCATCAGAGTACAACACAATCAATAACTCAACACCAGACAGTTATAATAATTTATCCTCATATACACAGCCTACAATATACAGCGGAACAAAATCAAATACGTGTAATACGTCTTTGTCATCCAGCTCATCTTATGAGCCCCATAGCTTCCTATCCTAAATATGTAATACTCGGTCTGACCTGAGCATTATAAAAAATAACACCTGAGTCAGTCTGGAAAACCAGCGTGAGAAAACACACTCAATTTGAATTATTAAAGTTTTCAAAATCCTTTGAAAATCAAAGGTATCTCGTAAGACCATGCCATAAATAAACACGACGAGTTTTTACCTTACGATAAACAAAACATTTCATATCATATCCTCTGATATTATAGTAGTGTCTAAGTACAAATACTTATTCAAATAGCTGAAATTGTTACATTAATTAAATTCCAGCATACTAGGCTTTACAACAAAAACCGTAAAGGCACGTATTGGAGAATGGATTCCATATGAATGACTAGGTACTGGGGTATCACCTGTCACAGTACACGTCTAGAAACAATGTACCGAGGACGACGCCGGGATCCCCTGCAACACAATACCGGACTACCCTTGACCTGGATAGACCGAATATGCTATCTCCCCGGGTGTTCCCACCCTTTTCCGAGCTCCTTCCATGTATAGTAGTAGTAAAATAATATCCGAGGGTATCTAGAAAGGTGATAAACATACCCTAATTGGGTGCGATCCACTTAGCCTTGCTGCATCTCCCCTGCTTTTCAGTCATTCTCGGTTGATGAGGCTAGAGGCTACGATTACCTTTTTAAAGGAATTTTCACTTAGAATGCTCATTGTCCTCCAATGACAATGTACTGATAGCATTTATCCATACAAGTCCATTCTGGGTCCAAACGGAACTGAAGGCACTACTCCTACTACATCCATTTTGGAAGAATCCTCAGGATTAGTAGCGATTAGCCTTGCACTTCACTGCTCCATCTTCGACTCCATGCTCTTATTTTTCCTTTCGAAAACATACTCGTTGGATCGAAGCGGTTTTCGGATAACTTATCCGATCCCGATCTCTTCGAAACAACGTTCGATATTTTCCGGTAAACTCAACCCCAGTTCTTTAGGAGATAAACAGATGAAAATAAGATCGGAGATCAACTCTTAACCGTTAGAGAATGGATTTTCTTATAATATTTCTAGAAGAACGATATGAGTTTATACGTACAGTTTAGCACCTCAAACGGTAACTGTACCATATAATTTCCATGTTTCTTCTAGATATTCCCAGAGTTATATTTTGGGTCTAGATTTTGATAGTCGGTTCTTTAACCACCAAATAAACAATCATTCAACCAAATATTTCCTTCTCCACTGAAAACACTAATTCTTTTTTAATTTAATTTTAATAAATTAAATCTCTTATTAAAAACCATGTACTTATCATATCGAAGTAAGTACGTTTACTAACCATTCTTTCAAAATGTTTGAAAACTTTTTAATATAAATATGGAAAGACCACGTGGTATTAACCATGGATTCACAACTCAATGGTTACGTCTCTATCCCAGAGAAATCCAAAACTTAACTGCAGGCACTCACTGCCTCCGATTTCGCCATGAAAGTGTACCATTACGTTTTGAAAATTTTATTTAATAATTTTCTCAAAATAATACCTATAAAAATCCCTATATAAATTCCCAAGTTAATTTTAGGCAATTACTCTTTAAAATAAAATTATTATATAATATTAATATTGAATAATGTTAACGTAAAAATCGAACGCTAACACCCCGGTGTGAGTATTAGTAAAGTGAAAGCACCACCTGTTGGTACAGGAACTAAAAATAAGCAGAGAATAGCAGGAAAGTAAAGAGACAGCAATTTTATAGTGGTTCGGCTCCAAATCAAGCCTACGTCCACTTTATCTTCTTTATCACAAGTTCGATTACAAGTTTTACAGGAATTCCTTCGATTATTCAACAATCGATACAAGTAATCAAAACTTCAATGCAAAAGAGATTCTCAAATCCATCTTCAATGTAGTTGATCTTTTCCTTAGGTAGTTTGAGATGTTTTCGGTAGTAGAGGTGTTGTAGAGGTCGTGAATGCAGCGGAGTCTCGGCACTTCAAAGTCTGGAAAAAGTCCCCCTTCAATATGGAGTAGGCGGGGTATTTATAGGGAGAATCTGGTGGTTAGGTCGTAGGTCGTAGGTCGCGAGCGACCTAAGGGTCATCCCAAGTTAGCTTAAGTCGTTGGTGACTCAGTGGAGCCATTCTGGGTGAGATACTAGGTATGAGCAACCTAATGTTGTAAATACAGAAGTCATCTCGGTCGGATTAGGTCGTGAGCGACCTAACAGAAGAGGTAGGTCGTGTGGCTTTGCTTTGGAGCATGTTTAGTCGCTCCCTTTTCCTGAATTGCTAGGTCGCTAACTCGCTAACTTGCTTACTCGCTAGGTCGCTAGGTCGCTAGGTCGCTTTCTGAGGTTACTGAGTCGCTTAGTTTCTTAGGTTGTTAAGTCGTAAGTCGTTGGGTCGCTGAAGCTTTGAGTTGCTTAGTCCCTTAGCTCGCTAAGTCGTAGATCGTAGAAAAAGTGATGTTAACACTTGCCCCTCGAAGTATACGCCTAGGGACTAGGTCGTGTGCTTCGATACTTTTTATCTCGTGCGACATGAATTGCTAAGTCGTGAGTCGCTTGAGTCGTTAGGTCGTTTTAGGTCGATTCGAATTCCACTTTTCCCGCCTATAAGTTGCTTGGCTTCCTCTTCCTTCTCTTTACTTGCTCTAACCTTTAAAACTGCCATTAACGAATTTCTGAGCTCCAGAACTTCAAAGCAAAATTTCATCGTTTTTTCGATCATCATTTCCAACAGTGAATTTAGGTAACGCCGATCATCCATCTATTGCATCTTCCATCGATTCTCTTATCATCAGTTCTATACGATTTCTGTTACCATATTGTAAAGTTGTACTCCATTTCGCCCTCTGATTATTGTCAAATCGTTGGTAATTGCTTTAAAAAGTGAATCGGCAAATTTGGAGAAGGCGATGAGGTTTTAGATGTTTGGAGGAGATAATGTGTTTTTAGGCGTTTGGAGGAGATAATGAGTTTTTAGGCGTTTGGAGGAGATGAGGAGATATCGGGTTAACGGGTTATTGGATAGTGGGCTATGTTACGGTGTTTCTGATGAGGTAAGGGAGATGGACACGCGGCAACATGCGAGTGGAGAGCAGGACTTAGGGTTTTTTGGTGGAAGAAAATTCGGCATTTCCGAGCTACTCTTAGAGCGACCTAAAGCATCGAGCGACCTAGGAGCCTTGCGACTTAAAAGAATCTGAACGACCTAAGAACTTGCGACTTAAAAGAATCTGAACGACTTAAGAACTTGCGACTTAAAAGAATCTGAGCGACTTAAGAACTTGCGACTTAAAAGAATCTGAGCGACTTATCTTCTTGCGACATAACCTTTAGGTCGCGGGCATATTTGGACGAGTTAACACTTAAACAAATTTACCCTGTCCTGGCTTAAAGCCTTATGCCTTAACTCGCAGTGTAGCTTTAACTCATAGGAATATGACTAATGAATCCCATAGCTCGAGCAGAGCGACTTAAGGAAGGCTGACTTATGTTAGGTCGTTGAACATGATTTGGACGACCTAAGCAATCCTGAGCTAGTCTTAAGTCGTTCCTGTGACTTAAGAACTTGAACACTTGGAAAATTTTCACATTCTCCTCCGTGCACCTCAGCTAAAATTGTATTAGCCTCTTCTTTGGTTACACATCGGAGTAATGGCATCGAGAATCCTCGTCTATACAGATGATCACCTTGAATTACATATCTCGGGGCTTTTCTTAACAGCTTCTGGCGCTCTTTTGAGTTTTCAGGCAAGGAGCCGTTGAGTAGATATTCCTTGATCGGGGTCATCCATGACTCCTGTTCCTGAGATATAGCCATGATCCAGTCAATATCCATCTCATCAATACTCGGAGCTGTTATGACTTCTACAGGGACCAATCCCAATAATTGAGCTTCGCCAGAGCTTGAGTATTTTGCGAGAGAATCTGCCTTCATGTTCTCTTCCCGAGGTATATGGTTTATTGTATAATGATCAAAATCATCGAGAAGCTCACAGGCTTTTGATAAGTAAGCAGGCAGATTTCCTCCTTTAGTTTGAAACTGTTTCTTGACTTGGCATACAATTAGCTGGGAATCACTGAAGATCTGCAATACTTTGATGCTCAGTTCTTTAGCAATCCTCAGGCCGGCAATAAGAGCTTCGTATTCGGCTTCATTATTCGTCGAAGGAAATTCTAATCTCAATGCATAACACAATGACCGCCCTTCGGGGGTTTCAAGCACAACCCCAGCTCCGGAACAGTAGTCATTTCTTGCACCATCAACATATAATTTCCATCGGATCGGAATGTCTTCAGTTACCTCTTCCTCACTGCCACCTTTATCTGTGCATTCTGCAATGAAATCTGCTAAAGCTTGTCCATTGATTGCTCTTCGGGGATGATAGGTGATATCGTATTGACTGAGTTCAATATTCCACTTCAGAAGACGACCCGAAGTTTCAGGGCGGAATAGGACTTGCTTTAGAGGTTGATCAGTGAGGACTTTAATAGGATGAGCCTGGAAGTATGGCCTCAACTTTCTGGACGCGATTAATAGACAATAGGCGAGCTTTTCTAATTTTGAATAATTCATCTCTGCCCCAGTGAATCTTTTGCTGATGTAATAAACTGGACGCTGAACTTTTGCGTCTTCTCGTACCAACGCTGCACTAAGAGCATGAGATGAAACTGCTAAGTATATGAATAGATCTTCACAATTGTTGGGCTTAGAAAGTACTGGAGGCGTTTCCATATGATGAATCAGCTCATCAAAAGCTTTTTGACACTCAGGAGTCCATTCGAAATTCTTTTTTCCTTTCTTCAGAGCATCAAAGAAGGGAATGCATTTATCTGTGGCTTTGGAAATAAATCGACTCAAAGCAGCAACTTTCCCATTGAGGCTTTGCAATTCCTTCTTTGTTCTAGGGGGTTTGACTTCTCTTAAGGTAGTGATCTGAGTAGGATTAGGTTCAATGCCCCTAGCACTCACAATGAAACCTAAGAATTTTCCGGACTCAACCCCGAATGAACATTTCAGAGGATTCAACTTCATCCCGTACTTTCGGAGGATCGCGAACATTTCTGCCAGATGGTCCAGGTGGTCTACTGCCTTCTTTGATTTCACTAACATATCATCAACGTACACTTCCATAGTCTTGCCAATTTGAGGCTTGAACATGGCGTTAACGAGTCTCTGATAAGTTGCCCCCGCATTCTTCAGTCCGAAGGGCATGACTTTATAGCAGTAAAGACCAACATCGGTGATGAAGCTTGTGTCCTCCTGATCTGGCTCATGCATCATGATTTGATTGTATCCTGAGTAAGCATCCATAAAAGACAATAATTCGTGCCCTGCTGTTCCATCCACCAACTGGTCAATCCTGGGTAACGAGAAACGATCCTTGGGGCATGCTTTGTTCAAATCTGAAAAATCGATGCATACTCTCCACTTTCCATTTGCTTTTTTAACCAACACCAGATTAGAAACCCAATTTGGATAAGTGGATTCTCTGATGAAGCCATTTTCCATGAGCCGATCTACTTCTTCTTTCAATGCTGTTGACCTTTCAGGACCCTGGGTTCTTCTTTTCTGCTTTATGGGTGTGAACTTCGGATCAATATTTAAGGCATGTACTGCAATTTCTGGAGATATTCCACACATGTCAGCATGACTCCAAGCGAATACATCCAGGTTTGCTTTCAAGAATGATATTAGCATATTCTGAACCGTCACACCGAGTTGTGAACCCACATTTAGCACCTTGTTCGGATCTTTCTGGTCAACAGGTATTGGCATCGTTACTTCTACTGGCACCACTCTATTCTCCCCTGCACTGGTCTTTCTGGGATCAATTTCTCTTCGTGCACTACTATGCTCACCAGTGCAGGGTCCACCCCGTAATTGATACAAGGTTGGTTCTTTGATGCGGAGCGGAGCTACCGCACCCTTTCCCATCTCTCTCTTCTTCGCCTCCCGCAACTCTATGAGATAACATTCCCGCCCAGCATTCTGGTCCCCTTTTAAAACACCAACGCCGTTATCAGTGGGGAATTTCATAGTTAGGCACCATGGGGCGAGAATAGCTTTGAATGCAGCAAGAGTTGGTCGTCCCAAGAAGGCGTTATAAGCAGAAAATTCATCAATAATAACAAAAGTTTGCTTACGGACCACTTTTCTTTCCCCTTCACCAAGTTCCACAAATAGGTCGACAGTTTCGATGGGCTGTTTTGGTTCCCTAGTGAACCCAACAATTTTTTTCGAAGAAGCTTAAGCATCAGCCATCAGAATTTTCATTTGATCAAAGGTCTTTTTGAAGAGGATATTACAAGAAGTGCCACAATCAACAAGCACTCTTCTCACAATAGCTGGTCCGATACCGGCAGTTACTACCAAAGGATCCATGGTGGGAGCCTCAATTCCCACAGAGTCTCTAGCTCTGAATACGATGTCATCGTGAAAAGTTCTTTGCTGTTTTGAAGGCACAGCATCTCCCAAGACAAAAACAGTTTCTTCTTTCGGGGCATGTCTTAGAGCATGAGCATACCTCTCCATCTCTCCCCAACTTCTGCCTGCTGGGTGAGGACTCCCTGTGATTACATTAATAACAGGCCTTTCGGGTTCATACACCACAGCCTTTTCTCCTGAACCAGATTGACGAGCAGGAAGTTGCTGCCCCTGAGTGGATGAGGCCGGATCACCTCTGTTTCTCTTGACATACTGTTGCAGTTTATTCTCTCTCAACAGTTCTTCAATCAAGTTCTTTAGATGGCGACATTCGTTGGTGTCATGGCCAGGTTGGTTGTGGAA
This sequence comes from Allium fistulosum, assembly GCA_030737815.1. Lineage (NCBI taxonomy): Eukaryota > Viridiplantae > Streptophyta > Magnoliopsida > Asparagales > Amaryllidaceae > Allium > Allium fistulosum. The sequence continues at coordinate 528,855,423 of CM060908.1, read as the reverse complement.
TCGACAGAACCTTCCATTAGGCACAAAATTTTTTCCGAGCTTAATCTTAGGTGGCTCAGGGTACTCGACGGCATCCTTGGTTGCGAAGAAGATGTTTTCTGGAGTATCAGTTAGAGGAGTAAAGTCTGAAGGCTTAAAGTAACGAGGTTTCTTCACATCTTTTTGTCCTTTCCTACTGTTATTTTCCCTCTTCTGACCACCAGATTCTTTCTTATTAGAAGCTTCAGCCACATTGTTGTTTGCAATTTCAGCCACAACCACCTTTGCTGTTGCAGGAAGATTCTCCAGACGCATAAATTCGTCAGCCTTCTTATAAAATTTCTCAAGCGAATTTGGTTCCTTCATCTTCAACCATTTTCCGAATTCACTAGATTTATCGATGGCTCGCATCAAGTAAGTTAGAATCATTCGAGGCTCAGCATTATCCACTTCAGCCAAGGCTATATTGAAGCGGTTCAGGAAAGATTTGATAGATTCCCCAGGAGCTTTTTCAAGGCTGGACAATGACATTATGTCCTTAGCTTTTGAAGCATACAATCTGAATTGATCCTTGAATTTACGAGTTAATTCAGAGAATTGATCTACAGACCGAACCGGTAGCTTTGTGAACCAAAGTAAACCTACTCCCTCCAAATAGATAGGAAAATATCTGCATTTAATCTCATCTGTTGCCCTGGCACCTGTCATATGCCAGTCGTATTTGTACAGGAACTATTTGGGTCACTTGTCCCCTGATAAGCTGGGATGGTCGGGGGAACAAACTTCTTTGGAAACTCAGCTTTTAAAATTCTTTCAGTAAACGGAGTCTTGCTCGGAGCAAATCCCCAGTCCTTTTCATCTTCATCCCTTTGCATACTTTCTTTCATAATTTGGCGAACCATTCCTGATAAGTACTCCTCATCATTCAGGGGCATCGCGGGCAGACGTCAGCCACTTTTTCAGAGGTTTGCCTAGGCAAACGTTCGCGAAGAGTTGGTTGCAGCCTTGAACCTCCAACTTAGGGAGGTGCCCCTTCAGCGGCGCCAGCTGTTCTCTGAGGAATGCTTGTCTCTTGAGAGTTATGAGCCTTTTCAGCAAAGGTTGTTTCATTATCTTTTGGTTGTTGGTTAGCCCCAAGAAAAGCGCTTAACCTGTCCATCATCAAAGCATTTTGAGCTTCCATTTGTTGGTACAACCCAGACACAACAGCATCTAGTTTAGCCCTTGTGACTCCAATAGTAGGAGCCACTTGATTTGAGGCGGGAGAAGTGGCGGTGTTGCCACGGGTATCTCCAGATCTGGCAGATCTACTCTTCCTTCCAAGAGCCATGATTTCAGATAAACTTCTGGTTTTTAAGGAGAATCTTTCAACAAATCTTTGCGAAGCAATGGTGAGAATACACCTGAGTTCGATGTTTCTCAGTGAAAGCACCAAAAATGTTAACGTAAAAATCGAACGCTAACATCCCGGTGTGAGTATTAGTAAAGTGAAAGCACCACCCGTTGGTACGGGAACTAAAAATAAGCAGAGAATAGCAGAAAAGTAAAGAGACAGCAGTTTTATAGTAGTTCGGCTCCAAATCAAGCCTACGTCCACTTTATCTTCTTTATCACAAGTTCGATTACAAGTTTTACAGGAATTCCTTCGATTATTCAACAATCGATACAAGTAATCAACACTTCAATGCAAAAGAGATTCTCGAATCCATCTTCAATGTAGTTGATCATTTCCTTAGGTAGTTTGAGATGTTTTCGGTAGTAGAGGTGTTGTAGAGGTCGTGAATGCAGCGGAGTCTCGACGCTTCAAAGTCTAGAAAAAGTCTCCCTTCAATATGGAGTAGGCGGGGTATTTATAGGGAGAATCTGGAGGTTAGGTCGTAGGTCGCGAGCGACCTAAGGGTCATCCTAAGTAAGCTTAAGTCGTTGGCGACTCAGTGGAGCCATTCTGGGTGAGATACTGGGTATGAGCGACCTAATGTTGTAAATACAGAAGTCATCTCGGTCGGATTAGGTCGTGAGCGACCTAACAGAAGAGGTAGGTCGTGTGGCTTTGCTTTGGAGCATGTTAAGTCGCTCCCTTTTCCTTAATTTCTAGGTCGCTAACTCGCTAACTTGCTAACTCGCTAGGTCGCTAGATCGCTAGGTCGCTTGGTCGCTTTCTAAGGTTACTGAGTCGCTTAGTTTCTTAGGTTGTTAAGTCGTAAGTCGTTGGGTCACTGAAGCTTTGAGTTGCTTAAGTCCCTTAGCTCACTAAGTCGTAGATCGTTGAAAAAGTGATGTTAACAAATAATTTATCTTTTAAAATAATAATATTGATTAATTCTTAAATAAAAATTAACTTGATATAAACTACCTTAATTAATAATTAAATATACTTTAAACAAATTTAAAATAACTAAATAATTAATTTCCTGAAATATTCTTAAACACTTTTAAATTTTCTAGTTAATACTTAAAAATCCTACTTTTTAAAACAAACTTAACTTCTCGATAAAAATATATTTTTCAATTCCAATATAGCCAGTCTAAATCCCTCTCGATTTATCACCAATTGATTTACGTCCCAATTTCATAAATCCCCTTTTTACATTTTCTAAAAATAAATCTGTCATTTATTTTTTAAGCCGATTTACCCATCTCCTTATAAATCGTCCCTGTGAATTTATAACTTCAATTTATCCACTGGTAAATACTTCGCTTTATTTATAAACCTTGTTTATAAATTTCATAGTCTCATTTCCTGTTTATAACGGTTTCACAATACTTAATCGATTATAAATCAATTTCTAATTTGAATTTCTTTTTTAAACCAATTCCTTAAATAACCCAACTATATTCCAAAACCCAACTACATTCAGATTCCACTTTCCTTTCACAAATTTAAAATCTTATTTAAAATATAGTATAACAATTTCATATTTTTTTTTCAAATTTCCTTTTTATTTTCCCAAACTAATTTAAATCTCGATTTTTAATACAAATCCTTTTCCACTTTAACAAAAATCACTTAAGTTTTGTTATTTAAAATCCTTTTATTTAATTTTTTCCAAAATCTTTATTTTTCCATATTCCGAAATTATTAAGTACAAATTTAAAATCAAACTATTTATTTTACCCAAAATTCATTACTTTAAATAAATCCAGACTTCACTAAATATTTTTACTTCAAAATTTTCTTTTAATTTCTTTTTTAATTAAATATGCATATTTATGGTATTTTAAAATACCGTGTTCTAAATCATCAATATCATAGCATCCAATAAATTCAAATTCCACTATAATCTATCATAGATTATTCAACATTTCATATATCACTATATATGAAAGTTAAATTCAACATTTTTGAGGAACCCAGTTGGATCCCTCCAACCTGTTTCCTTACATCCACAGATGTTAGCACAATATAAAAATACCAATCCCACTTCGTGGGGGATATTGCGGTATATAGGGTCATCCGCTATTATGCGGGGCGTTTAGGGTCTCATCCGCTATATATATGCGAGAATATCAATCACTCCAATATATATACTACTATATATAATATCACATCCAGCTGATAATAATTTATCAATTCTATCAATCAATCAATAATTAATTTTAATTATTTAAAGTTAATTATGGTAATCCAAAATTTGAGTGAGATTAACTTACAATGGTTTACTTTTATTGTCGCTGGGACGTTCCGGTTTGGAATTAAAACCGGACGACGCCCGATTTTAGACCAATTTTTGTCTATCTCCAAATCCTTCCAAACCAGTTTCATTGCGAAGCTCTCGTCATCACGATTGCAATGAAAAAAGTTCGTTCCATTTTGACCTCGCATGTGAGAGTTATACATTTTATAAGTTGACGATAATTTAAATTAAATTAAACAAAAATATAATATCCTTTTTAAACCTATACCCAACAAATTTTTGAACCTGGCCCAATAAAACACCTTCTTCCCCAAATCGAAGAAAAATTTCACCTGTGCCTCAAACATGCACGCACGTGCACACCACTGACACGCGACTCCCTTTGCCGAAACCACCAACCAACACCGCTGATAAACTCCCCTTCCAACCCTCCACATGCTCGACCCAACCACCACGCGCGGCACCCCCTTTTAAATCGCGACTTCCCTATATCCAATTCGACACCATTATGTCGCGCAACTCTTCAGCTCACGGAGCTTCACGAGAATTTGGCAAAAGGTGCGTGATCCCATGCTAAACTCGAATCTGATGTTCGTATTCATTCTCGTCACCTACTTCATACGAAAAAGCTAACCCAAGTGGAAAAAAAGCTAGTTCGACATTACTGTTGACTTCCTCAAACTCCAATCGCACCCTACAAATGTTATATCAGATCGACGAGGATTGAGAAATATGAATTCACAAGCAAGATTTTGATTTTTCCATTAAGTATTTTGTGAGGTAGGAATTTTTGAAGCTCTACCTTTTTTTTTCTTTTTATTACTTTTGAACTGTTCGGCTATTTAAAAAAAAGGAAGATGGAGATGTGATTTAAAAGGGGGAAACGTGTTTGAATGGGTGTATAGTGTTTTGAGGTGATGAAAAAAAAACAGCTGATGTGAAAATATTTGTCAAGTCGATTATATATATATTATTTAAATTTAAATAATCTCGATTTCGTAGCTTAAAATCTCGACCTCTTATTGAGGCATGCCGCTAGGCATTCATAATGTTATACCTTCATTCCAAATGCAATGGAAAAGGTTACGAGCCCTTATTCGATCATATGGAGAAGATAGCTTTTTGGACCCAATTATTATATTGAATTTTCGATATAAATTTCAGTGCGTTTATATCTCGTACAATCAAACGATAACTCCAAACGCTACAAAATTTGAAATCCGATAATAATACACTATTATGGATCTAATGGAACTAGTTTCATCGAAATCCGAGACTGTGCCCCGGATGGCTATTTTTAAATGTCAATTTAAACGATATATTTTTAAAACTGAACAAATCACTTTTAAATTCAATTTAAAAAGTTTTATTTCTTCATTATTATTAATATAAATTTTATAAGCCTTTAAATTATTTTTATCAAGCTTAAAACTCAAGATTCAATATTTTAACCAATTTTCAATTATAAATTCAAATAATTAATTTATTCAATAAATGGTTATATTTAAAATTAAAGTTAAAAATTAACTTTTAAATATTTAAAATCAATTAAATATTCCAATTTCAAATAACCAAAATTTTGGGTCGTTATATTCCTCCCCCCTTAAAAGAATTTCGTCCCCGAAATTGCCTAGTAAGAAGAAGGGTCCAAAACCCATTAACTATTTTCCCTAAACCACTCAATTTTAAAAAACTTCCCTAAAATTTTTTTTATTGAAACCACGTGATCACTTTTACTAATTTTCCAAATTAATTCATAGATTACATTTAATAAATTTACTCAACCATTTTAAACTATAATTACAAATCAAAATTCAATTATCAAAAATTTTCTTCAAAATTTTCTAACTCCTTAATTTTCGAAAAATTTCGCCAGCGTCTCCTTTATGCGGCTAGATCCAAACAACTACAAAACTGCCTCTACGGGCTCAAATCATCAAAAGAAAACAAAAGCCAAGTGGCTCAATCAGAAAATCATCAATTTCAAACACAATTTAAACGTGTACCTTTTTTGTCGGGCAATCAAATTCTACTTCCGAAATCAAGGACATCAATTTAGCTTTTGCTTTTTAATACATGCACCTTACTTACTAATAATATCCAATCATTTAATTCCAAATCATTTTATTCAGCATTTTCAATTTCCAATATTTATTTCACCAAAACGCGTACGATGTACACATATTATTTGTACGCAGTATCAAATCTGATCGCTCACTCGATCACACAATTTCACTTCTGAACTAGTATCATTCACCTGACTCTCTAGTGCGGACTTAGATCTGGCTCCTTGATCAGAAATCATCATTCTCCTTGCATAGCCATATACTATGATAGAGAATTCCAGAATCAATCAAAAATCCATATCCAAGGTTCGCCGTCGAAAATCGAGTGAAATATCCTAACTCGGATCAAATAAATTATCTCGAAATTCTATGCTCGAATCTAGATCAAATCGCTATGCGAATAAAATAATACACGTACAGCCTACGTATTTATCTCAATTGATTATTTGGTATATCAATTTCTTTTTATTCACATTTACTTCCTTTCCATTCAATTATTAACAATTATCATACACATTTAAGTTCACATTCACTGATTTACTTAGTATATTCCCTTCCATACTAATTTCACTTAAGAATTTATCCCATCAAACTCTTACTTCATTTCTGAATTATTCCATAAATTTTCTTAAATTTATAAACAGTTTATACAAAGGTTCTTACATTTATTACCACTCCACCACTTAAGCTTTTATATCTATTTATATTCAAATTCCCTATTTGGACTCAATTTACCTTCCAATTTTTAAATATTGAATTTTATCAACCATCTCTCAAACCATATTTAATTCACTAATCATTGTAATTAGTTCCATCCATTAATTCATTACAGATCCAAATAAATTTTATTTCCAATCCTTATTTTATTTTGTCCACTCGAACTAATTCTTCAATTTCACCTTATTTAACATAATTCAAATTAAATATCCTACCAATATTCAATTTCAATTCCATTTACTTACAAATTAAATTAATTTGTTCATCCACTAATTTATTTCCAACTTAATAAATTCCATTTCAATAACTATTCCATTTAGCCTACTTAGGCTTAATTCCTCAAAATTCACTCTTATTTAACTTAATTTAAGTTAAATTCACTCCAAAAATCCAATTTTAAATTTTTATAAGTTTTGAAATATATTTATTTTCCATAAAATATTTTTGATCAAACTCCAGAGTTTAAACAATTACTCAATATTTCAAAAATCATTTTTGAAATCATATACACCCAAAATACTTTGGTATCAAATAATTCCTTTGAATTTCAAAACCAAAACAAGTTTTTGCAAACAAACTCCAATTCAAATCATTGGGGTAGCAATTCCTCCCTTGGAAACTCGAAAACGAACACCGATGATGTCACGATCATCATCAGAATTATTTTCCAACGACCGAAGTGAGTTCAATGCTTTTTTCCCTCTTTTGAAAACCATTTTAAATATCTCAATTCACAAATATTTCCCAAATAACATCACCATTATTTTCCAAGACTTCAAAACAATTTTCAAATCCATTGAGAAATTAAATTCCCAAATTTCCAACTTTTAAATCCTTTCAAATCTATATTTAATTATTCCTTTGGGATTTCATTTCATTTCAATTTATAAACCACATTTATAAACTCATATTCACAAATTTCATTTTGCTATATGAATTACTTTCTTAACCGTTGACTAAAATATCAACTTTTTTTCAATCAACACAACAACAAATGATAATAGTTTAATATTATCATTTCCTAACAACCAAGCAAACCATATATAACTATAATAATTTCTGAAAAATTATTTCTTTATATATAAACGTAATTTGGGTAAAATTATTTCATTTACCCCATTTTAAAACAATACCGTGTTGAATTGTTCTGTTATAGTGTTTAGAGATCCCTATCAATAATGTTAATTACTCATATTGACCAGAACCCATAAGCCACTCAACAAAACAATCAACACAGTATAACACAATTTTATATTCACTAACATATACGCGGTTATATCTATTAATACACTCAAACTCATTCTAGGGTGCTACTGGCCCTATCTCTAACGAGTAATCCCCACCAGAGCCAATGTTGTCGCCTAACCTTTAGCTTTGATACCAAGTGTGACGAAACGGATTTTCAAGGCCCAAAAATTGACATCAATACGTTTACTGTATTACATGCCGAGCAATCGAATGCCGAAAATACCAGATCGTAAGAGAAAGAAGAAAGAGGTAGAAGAAGAAAATAGAAAATAACAATAGAGAATCTCACAAACGCAGCGGAACAATATATAATAGATAACAACTGGTCTTTATACAAAAAGAACTATAACTGTTATTTATACATTACATCATCAGAGTACAACACAATCAATAACTCAACACCGGACAGTTATAATAACTTGTCCTCACAAAAAGCTGAATAGACAGCCTACAATACACCGTGGAATAAAATCAAATACGTGTAATACGTCTTCGTCATCCAGCTCGTCTTCTGAGCCCCATAGCTCCTTATCCTGAATCTGTAATACTCGGTCTAACCAGAGCATTATAATAAAATAACACCCAATTCAGTCTGGAAAACCAGCATGAGAAAACACACTCAATTTGAATTATTAAAATTTTCAAAATCCTTTGAAAATCAAAGGTATCTCGTAAGACCACGCCACACATAAACACGACGGGTTTTTACCTTACAATAACCAAAACATTTCATATCAAATCCTCTGATATTATATTAGTGTCTAAGTACAAATACTTATTCAAATAGCTAAAATTGTTACATTAATTAAATTCCAGCATACTAGGCTCAACAACCAAAACCGTAACGGCACATATTGGAGAATGGATTCCATATAAATGACTAGGTACTGGGGTATCACCCGTCACAGTACACGTCTAGAAACAATGTACCGAGGACGATGCCGGGATCCTCTGCAACACAAGACCGGACTACCCTTGACCTGGATAGACCAAATATGCTATCACCCCGGGTGTTCTCACCCTTTTCCGAGCTCCTTCCATGTATCGTAGTAGTAAAATAATATCCGAGGGTATCTAGAAAGGTGATAAACATACCATAATTGGGTGCGATCCACTTAGCCTTGCTGCATCTCCCCTGCTTTTCAGTCATTCCCGGTTGATGAGGCTAGAGGCTACGATTACCTTTTTAAAGGAATTTTCACTTAGAATGCTCATCGTCCTCCAATGACAATGTACTAATAGCATTTATCCATACAAGTCCGTTCTGGGTCCAAACGGAACCGAAGGCACTACTCCTACTACATCCATTTTGGAAGAATCCTCAGAATTAGTAGCGAATAGCCCTTACACTTCACTGCTCCATCTTCGACTCCATGCTCTTGTTTTTTCCTTTCAAAAACGTACTCGTTGGATTGAAGTGGTTTTCGGATAACTTATCCGATCCCGATCATTTCAAAATAACGTTCGATAGTTTTCGGTAATCTCAACCCCAGTTCTTTAGGAAATAAACAGATGAAAATAAGATCGGAGATCACCTCCTAACCGTTAGAGGATGGATTTCCTTATAATCATCCTAGAAGAACGAAATAAGTTTATACGTACAGTATAACACCTCGAATGGTAACTGTACCATATAATTTCCGTGTTTCTTCTAGATATTCCCAGAGTTATATTTTGGGTCCAGATTTTGACAGTCGGTTCTTTAACTATCAAATAAATAATCATTCAACCAAATATTTCCTTCTCTACTGAAAACACTAATTCTTTTTTAATTTAATTTTAATAAATTAAATCTCTTATCAAAAACCATGTACTTATCTTATTGAAGTAAGTACGTTTACTAACCATTCTTTTAAAATGTTTGAAAACTTTTTAATATAAATATGGAAAGCATCACGTGGTATCAACCATGGATTCACAGTTCAATGGTTACGTTTCTGTCCCAGAAAAATCCAAAACTTAACTACATGCACTCACTGCCTCCGATTTCGCCATGAAAGTATACCATTACTTTCCGAAAATTTTATTTAATAATTTTCTCAAAATAATACTTATAAAAATCCTTATATAAATTCCCAAGTTAATTTTAGGCAATTACTCTTTAAAATAAAAGTTATTATATAATATTAATATTGAATAATTTAACTTTTAAAATAATAATATTGATTAATTCTTAAATAACAATTAACTTGATATAAACTACCTTAATTAATAATTAAATATACTTTAAACAAATTTAAAATAACTAAATAATTAATTTCCTGAAATATTCTTAAACACTTTTAAATTTTCTAGTTAATAATTAAAAATCCTCCTTTTTAAAACAAACTTAACTTCTCTATAAAAAAAAAATTTCAATTCCAATATAGCCTGTCTAAATCCCTCTCGATTTATCACCAATTGATTTACATCCCAATTTCTTAAATCCCCTTTTCGCATTTTCTAAAAATAAATTTGTCATTTAGTTTTTAAGCCGATTTACCCATCTCCTTATAAATCCTCCCTGTGAATTTATAACTTCAATTTATCCACTGAAAATTACTTCTCTTTATTTATAAACCTTGTTTATAAATTTCATAGTCTCATTTCCCCTTTATAACGGTTTCACAATACTTAATCGATTATTAATCAATTTCTAATTTGAATTTCATTTTTAAATCAATTCCTCAAATAACCCGACTATATTCCAAAACCCAACTACATTCAAATTCCACTTTCCTTTCATAAATTTAAAATCTTATTTAAAATCTAGTATAACAATTTCATATTTTATTTTCAAATTTCCTTTATATTTTCCCAAACTAATTTAAATCTCAATTTTTAAAACAAATCCTTTTACACTTTAACAAAAATCGCTTAAGTTTTATTAATTAAAATCCTTTTATTTAAATTATTCCAAAATCTCTATTTTTCCATATTCCGAAATTATTAAGTACAAATTTAAAATCAAACTATTTATTTTACCCAAAATTCATTTCTTTAAATAATCCAAACTTCACTAAATATTTTTACTTCCAATTTTTCTTTTAATTTCTTTTTAAATTCATTATACATATTTATGGTATTTTAAAATACCACGTTCTAAACCATCAATACCATAGCATCCAATAAATTCAAATTCCACTATATTCTAGCGTAGATTATTCAACAGTTCATATATCACTATATATGAAAGTTAAATTCAACATTTTTGAGGAACCCAGTTGGATCCCTCCAACCTATTTCCCTACATCCACAGATGTTAGCACGATATAAAAATACCAATCCCACTTCGAGGGTGATATCATGGTATATAGGGTCATCCGCTATTATGCGGGGCGTATAGGGTCTCATCCGCTATATATGTGGGAATATCAATCACTCCAATATTAATACTACTATATAAAATATCACATCCAACTAATAATAATCTATCAATTCTACCAATCAATCAATAATTAATTTTAACTATTTCAAATTAACAATGGTAATCCAAAATTTGAGTGAGATTAACTCACAATGATTTTTTTATTGTCACCGGGACATTTCAGTTTGGAATTAAAACCGGACGGCGCCCGATTTTAGCCCAATTTTTGACTGTATCCAAATCCGTCTAAACCAGTTTCATTGTGAAGCTCTTGTCATCACGATTGCAACGCAAAAAGTTCGTTCTATTTCGACCTCGCATCTGAGAGTTATACATTTTATAAGTTGATGATAATTTAAATTAAATTAAACAAAAATATTATATCCTTTTTAAACCAATACCCAACAAAATTTCGAACCTGGCCCAATAAAACACCTTCTTCCCCAAATCGATGAAAAATGTCACCTGAGCCTCAAACGTGCACGTGCGTGCACACCACTGACATGCGACTCCCTTCGCCAAAACCACCAACCAACACCGTCGACAAACTCACCGTCCAACCCTCCACACGCTCGACCGAACCACCACGTGCGGCACCCCCCTTCAAATCGCGACATTCCTATATCCAATTTGTCCACCATCAGGTCGTGCAACTCCCCAGCTCACCGAGCTTCACGAAAATTTGGCCAAAGGTGCGTTCACCCATGCTAAACCCGAATCTGATATTCGTATTCATTCTCGCCACCTACTTCACACGAAAAAGCTAACCCTAGTGAAAAAAACTAGTGCGACATTACTGTCGACTTCCTTAAACTGCAATCGCACCCCACAAATGTTATATCAGATCGACAAGGATTGAGAAATATGAATTTACAAGCAAGATTTCGATTTTTCCATTAAGTATTTTGTGAGGTAGGAATTTTTGAAGCTCTGCCTTTTTTTTCTTTTTATTACTATTGAACTGTTCGGTTGTTTTCAAAAAAAGGAAGAGGGTGATGTAATTTAACAGGGGAAACGTGTTTGAATGGGTGTACAGTGTTTTGAGGTGATGAAAAAAACAGCTGATGTGAAAATATTTATCAAGTCGATTATATATATATGTTATTTAAATTTAAATCATCTCGATTTCGTAGCTTAAAATCTCGACCTCCTATTGAGGCATGCCGCTTGGCATTCATAATGTTATACCCCTATCCAAATGCAATGAAAAAGGTTTCGAGTCCTAATTCGATCATATGGAGAAGAAAGCTTTTTGGACCTAATTATTATATTGAATTTTCAATATAAATTTCAGTGCATTTATATCTCGTACGATCAAACGATAACTCCAAATGCTACGAAATTTGAAATCCGATAATAATACACTATTACGGATCCAAGGGAACTGGTTTCGTCGAAATCCGAGACTGTGCCCCGGAAGGCTATTTTTAAATGTCAATTTAAACGATATATTTTTAAAACCGAACAAATCACTTTTAAATTCAATTTAAAAAGTTTTTTTATCTTCATTATTATTAATATAAAATTTATAAGCCTTTAAATTATTTTATCAGTTTAAAACTCAAGATTCAATATTTTAACCTATTTTCAATTATAAATTCAAATAATTAATTTATTCAATAAATGGTTATATTTGAAATACAAGTTAAAAATTAACTTTTAAATATTTAAAATCAATTAAATATTCCAGTTTCAAATAACCAAAATTCTGGGTCGTTACACTAACCTATTCAGCAGGACAATTAAAATAACCCATCCTCACAACTGCTGATAAACACAATTAAAATGCAATGGAAATATAATCATCTTCGTGAATATGTCTCTGGGCCTCCAGCTCCTCTCTTGAAGCTCCAATATCCATCTAAACCTAGAAATATGCTCAGTCTGACCAGAGCATATAGGAAAAACCACGCCCGACTCAGTTTGGTAAAACCAGCATGAGAATGTAAATCACAAGGAATTTTATTCATTGTAACATTCAAAATACTTTTAAAATCAAAGGTATCTCGTAAGACCATGTCACACATAAACACGATGGGTTTTTCCCTTACGGTAACCAAAACCCTTTCTATACAAAATCCAGTGATATTATAATAGTTCCTAGAGGTCAAAGTAAAATAAAGAAATAGCTGAAATGCTTGCATCTCACATTTCAACATAGTTGGGCACAATCAAAACCATACGGCGCTTATTGGAGAATGGGTTCCATACAATGACTAGGCATTGGGGTACCACCTATCACAGTACACCTCTAGAAAAATATACTGAGGACCTCGCCGGGATCCCCTACAACACAAGATTGGCCTACCCCTAACTTGGATAGTACCAAATATGTTATCACCCTAGGTGTTCCCACCCATATCGAGCTCCTTCCCATGCACCATTTTTATAATATCCGAGGGTATCTAGAAAGGTGATAAACATACCCTAATTGGGTGCGACCTACTTCGCCTTGCTGCATCTCCCCTAATTTTCAGTCCTTCCGGTTGCTGAGGCATGAGGCTACGATTACATTTTAAGTAATTTACACTTAGAATGCTCATTGTCCTCCAATGACAATGTTCTGATAGCATTCATCCATACAAGTCCGTTTTGGGTCTAAACGAAACTGAAGGCAGTATTCCTACTACATCCACTTTGGAATCATCCTCAGATTAGTAGTGATTAGCCCTTGCACTTCAATGCTCCATCTTTGATTCCATGCTCTTGTCTTCACTTCAAAAACGTACTCGTTGGATCGAATTGGTTTTTCGGATAACTTATCCGATCCCGGTCTCTTTAAAACAACTTTCTATTTTTCCGGTAAACTCAACCCCGGTTCTCTAGGAAATAAAAAGACGAAAATAAGATCGGAGATCATCTCCTAACCATTAGTGGATGGATTTCCTTATAATCGTCCCAGCAGAACGAAACAAGTTTATATGTACATTATAGCACCTCGAATGGTAACTATACCATATAATTCCCGTGTTTTTTCTAGATATTTCCAAAGTTACGTTTTGGTCCAAACTTGATAGTCAGTTGTTTAACTATCAAATAAACAATCATTCAACCAAAGATTTCATTTCCCATTGAAATCACTAAGCCTTATTTTTTTTTAAATTTCAATAAAATAAATCTCTTTATCAAAAAGGTATATACTTATCTCACCGGAATAAGTATATCCACAAACCATTCCCTTCAAAAATATTTGAAACTTTTTAAAATAAGTATGGAAAGTGCCATGCGGTATCAACCATGGATTCACAGCTTAATGATTACGTCTCTATCCTAGAGAAATCAAAACTTAACTGCAGGTAATCCCTGCCTCCCGATTTTCACCATGAAAGTATACCATTACTTTCCGAAAACTTTATTTAATAATTATCTCAAAATAATGCTTATAAAGTTTCTATATAAATTCTCCAAGTTTAATTTAGAAAAATACTCTTTTATAAATGTTTACCACATAATATATTATTTTTAAAACATTATTAATATTTGAACAAATTCACTTTGAAATAATAATAATATCTTAATACTAATTAACTCTTACATAAAAATTAACTTTTAAATCTAATTACTACAAAATAACCTTAAATAAATAATTAAAAAATAAAATTTAAACATTTTAAATGGTTAAATAAATTTGAACAATAATTAAATAACTTTTTAAGAATCATAAAATAAGTAACCTTAAATCATTATTAAATAATAATTAATTATCTTCAAAATATCATTAATAAATAATAATCGTCCTTAAAACAATTTTGGTTCAAAAGTCACTACCAAATTGGAAAAGAAGGCTTATTAATTCCAATGGTACTTAATCAAGTTACCATCAATTTCATAACAATCCAGAATAACAGATTAAGATATTCATATCAATCCATTTTTGACAATTTATTTAACATCATATTGCCCAATATAATTATCAGGATAATAAATAGATGTCCATACAAATACGACAGTAGAACATGTTTTTATTTCTACTAGCCAATGTCCAAAAACACATATATTCAGTAATAATGGCAGAACGGTGATTTATTCTGCCAACAGGGGTCCAATTAAATAAAATCTGCGGAATGGTGTTTTATTCTGCTAAACAGATGTCAAAACATTGTAATTAATTTTAAATTAACTCATCGTTATTTTTATCTGGGCAAATAACTTCAATAGGCGGGTCACATAAATTCAAATGACGATATTTGTTTTAAATCGGTTACTTAAATTTTTGTCCGTTTTAATATACCATAAATTTTCACTTTTTTAAATCCTACAATAATCCATCTGACAATGTAATGTTCGTCGATTCGAACCCATCGCAAAAAGTTTCACGTCAAACCGATTTACGGTTTGATAGAACTTTAGTTTTAAAAGTATTCAACCTTATTAAATAAAACAATTTATTTGAAATCTCTTTTCCCACCCTTCTCCTTTTTGGGATGAAGCCAAACCCACCCCATTTTTTTTTATACGTGGATCGAAGCCCAAATCTACATTTACTCCAAATCGTTCCCCTTCTTTTCCTTTTACATCTTCTCCTCTCAAATCCAACCAAAAACCAGAAAACCCAAAATCAACTTTTCACCACTTCGATCATCCTACTGCATTCATTGATCATCAGTCTTCTCGCACGTCTTTAGACCCAAGCCCAAGCTATCGCCACCCAATGCTCAAACACGATCACCTCCACCTGGATTCCCCTCGTGCATGCGTGCACAGCTCCACCACACCACCGTACACCTAGCCGAGCACACCACCGAGTCTCCCTTATCCCTTGTGTTCGATTGCACAGCTCCGCCAAAGCTCCGACCGCCTCCACCAATTTTCCACCAAGAGCCCAAAAATGTCGACCTCCAGTTTTCATCCACCCACCCAAAAATCGACCTCACCTCACCTGCTCCCACCACCAAAACATATGCCACCACCACCATTCGAGGCCTAGCCTACGGCGCTTCCTCCCTGCCCAGTCCCACGTCCTCCGATCCCTTCCTCCTTTCCCAATTTGACCACGTCCAGAGCCCATACCAATCCATCTGAAAACCCTAAAATCACACACTACCTTAAACTAAAGCCTTAATCAAAAATTGGCCATGGTGAAACCCTCAACCATGACGCAACGCTCCTCCTAGGCCAGGCCGCACCTCCCCTCGACGACGACATTCGCCAGAAAATATATTTTTTATGAATTTCGGCCATCTCTCCATTTCTCACCACCTAGGCTACTAAAAATCATACTTCCTTCGCTAAAAATCCTATTTTTAGATGACAATCACATCTATGATTTAAATTTGATGATTTGAACATATTGGGTTTTGTCAAAAACTGAGTTGCTTGCTATATTATTACAATACCATACGATATATAGCATGATCGAACTTCAAACTAATTTTTGTGTAACCTATACTCGAATACAAACCTTCAATTAGTTTACACCGTCGGCCAATTCAAAACAAGATAAGAGATATTGATTTTTAATGACAGGGTACACATGATTATTAAACTCCGTTGACATTTATAGAGTAAAGTAAAACACTTCGAGATTTAAATGCTCACCATAAACATGCTTAGGCCTTCCAAAAACTTCCACTTGAATCTTAGTTTATGATCTGAAATGTTGTTTCCATGCTTTGGATTTGAATTGGGTGCTCTTTTTTTTCTTTTCCTTTTATTGTGTTTTTTTTTGTTTTTACAGAGTGTTTACATGCTTCTAACAACTGAAGCTACACACGTACACCTCTATATATAAACGTTCTACCAAAGAAATGATGTACATGTGTACTGTTAACGCTAAAAAAGTGAACGCTAACACCCGGTGTGTGTGGTTGAGTTGTGAAAGCACCACCCGCGTGACGGGAACAGAATTTAAGCAGTAAAACAGCAGAAAAAGCAGTAAAAGACAGCAGTTTATAGTGGTTCGGCTTGAGATTAAGCCTACGTCCACTTTGAATCTCTTTATTACTGAATCCGGTTACAAATCGATACAAATCTCTTATGAAAACAGTACAATTTGATCACAAGAAACAATCTTGACTACTAGCTCAATCTTCGATGATGAAACTCGATGAATCCGTGTTGGATGTAAGGAATTCCTATCGAAGCTTGTTGTAGCGTCTCGAATGTTTGGAGATCTTTGATTGCTGAATGAATGGAGATTTCGACAGAGTAATGGCGCTTGAAGAAATGAATGGCCCCAAAAGTTCCCCTCTCGTTGGAGTTGGAGCCCTATTTATAGGATTGGTTCTGGGTGAGATTCTGCTCGTCAAGTCCTAGGTCGGAGCCGACTTACAGCAAGTCATAGGTCTTAGGTCGGCGACGAGATAGGAGCTCTTATCTTTTAGTTACTCCTGAATATGAGCTATTCAACTGAAGTCATAGGTCGGCAGCGACTTACCATAAGTTGTAGGTCGGAGATCCTTAAGTCATCAAGTTGGCAACAGTCTTAAGTTGTAGGCTTTTTGAGTCGGACCACTTTAACTCGTATACTGTTAGGTCGGAGCATTTCTTAACTCGGAACCCTCCTTAACTCGGAGCATTCCTTAACCCGGAGTGTTTCTTAGGTCGGCAACCCACTTAACTCGGAGCATTCCTTAACCGGAGTGTTCCTTAAGTCAGCAACCTCCTTAAGTCGGTCTTAGCTCTTAAGTAACAGATTATCTTAAGTCGTATGCTGTTAGGTCGGACTCTTCCTTAAGTCGTCTCCTGTTAAGTCGCGAATAAGAGGATTAACATTTGCCCCTCGAAGTGTGTGCCTAAGTCGTAGGTCATATACTTCGATTTCCTTAATTTGCTTTTTGGTTAGGTCGGAGACGACTTAACATAAGTCTTAGGTCGTACACCATGTAAGTCGACTCACCTTCCAACGTATAAATAGTTGAGCCACTCTCCCTCTTCCTCACTTATTCTTCTTCTCGAATCAGCCATTGACGCGATTTAGAGCTTTCAGAGATAAACTCCAACCATTCAATCGCCGATCATCTTCCTGTTATACTTCGTAAGTCGATCCGATCTTCGTTCACCCATGTCCATTGTCGAATTGATAACCTTCCAATTTTCGACTCCCACTTGTTTTTAGGCGCCGCGATTCACCATGAATAACCCTTCGATTGTCCTGCAATTGCCATCGACCATGTTGTAGTTGTGATAGAGCAGGAATATATCGGATTCACAGCGAATCTGAGGCGATTCGAATTGGTTCTTTGGGTGATCCGGTGGTGTGAGGGAACGAGGATTGCCGTTGGCTGTGAGGCTATTGGGTTAACGGGTTAAGAGTTAGGGAAGAAAGCTGGTTGAGATTCTGGCTTGGTCACGACTTAGCAATTTCGTGTGACCCAGTGACTTCCATGATTTAAGTCGGAACCGACTTAGCAATTTCACGTGACCTAAGTTTTGAGTCGTTTCCGAGTTAGGACTTGGAGGATTTCTTGTTGCCTCGAATTAGAGCTTTTGCTTCTTTATCCGACCTATGACTCAGGAATTGCTGATCTGAAATGCCAATGACTTGTAGTATAAACGACTTACCCTAGCCCGCCTCATAACCTTTAAGTCGTGGACGAGTTAGCACATGTGTTTTCTTCAACCGGAACTTTATATCTTTATGTGTTATGGCTGATGACCCAAAGAATCAGAGAACCAACGACTTAACTTAACCCATAGGAAATCTTTCTTAAGTCGTCACCGAGTTAGTACTTGAATATTCGGCGACTTAGCACTTGGCTTTTAAACTTTGCCTGGACTTCGAACTTGTTGAACTATGAATTGTGTTGCATGTATTTCTTTTTACAGATTGCTTCAATTTGCAAGCTAACAATCCTGCTTAATACAACATTTACAAAATACTGGGTCGAATATACTGTCACTGACTGCCCACATCGAACGACATATTAGTTGATAAAGAAAAAGTTAAATTGAATGAATATGAATGAAATGCTGTACAATAACCAATTCAAGTGAAGTATTAAAACAAAATCGTAATAGTCAACCGAAACTGATTTGTCTGTATTAACACTGCACTTGAACATTAATAGGTTCTGAAATTTTGTAATCGATTGATTGTCAACTGGTTTAATTCCAGTTATGCTTGCCTTTTATTTTTCATTAGTTTTGCACAACACTCTACACTTTTTAGGAAACGTGCACCTTCACATTTGAACATTCAGCTGATTGTGTAGAATGTCTTCTCCACAAGAAGGAATAGAGCAATTTGAAGATACATTTCCAGTTGCTGTCCCGCTGAATGATCCTCCAGAAAGGACTTCTACCACTCTGAGCCATAAAGTCTTTCGTCAACTATGCATCCAGTTTGGCATCGCCAAAGCTGACGCTTTGCTCCCTGGAATAAATGATACTGCTGATAGGCCGCCCCATGGCTTTGTCGCAGTTAACCGCCAAATGTGTTTGAGTGGAGCTATCCCCCCATTTAACGACTGTCTTCGAGAATTTCTCCTCCGACTATCTATTTCCCCTTTTCAACTACACCCCAACGGCTATTCCATCTTGCTGGGACTGTGTGTGCTTTTTAGGAGAACGCTGGACCGTTTTCCCAGTTTTGCAAAAATTCGCTATCTGTGCACTTTCGCTAAAAACAAAGATCATCCTTCTATCACAGTCGTGAGGAGTGCTAGAAATCGTAAATTGATCACCGGTCTCCCTGAGAGTGTTCATAGTTTCCTAAGCCCGTTTTTCTATGTTCGCTGTCCCCCGGGATTTTACGCTATCTGGAGAGTAGGAAGTAAGATCACTTGCCTCTGTTTTTCATGTTTTTTCAAACTTACCGAAGTCCGAGTTATCAAGTGCTAACTTTGCCTTTTTTTTCTTTCCAGCACTTCCTCCTCCTTCTAGAGATCCCGGTCACAAGGTGACTTTTGAGAGGCTTATGGCGGTGCCGGTTGAGGAAAGGAGTATCCAGTTTCTATTGACAGACGAATTTTTTACATCAATTCGGTCTTTTACACTCTTCTCACTTTACCCAGCCTCGTGAAGTTTCTAATCTTCCGGCGCAGACATCAGATGCCCCAGCTTCAACGGAAGATATGGCTTCAAAGGAGCCAACTGTAGACACTACATTAGTAAAGTGTTCTACTTCTATTGGCGTTGCGGGAACGTCCAGCAAACCGGCGCTTGCTCCAATTATTGAAGAGGAAGAAAATCCTCGAATTTCTGACAAATCAGCCAATGTGGAAGTTGAAAAGGAGAATTCTGCTGAGCATCATAATGATGACACCTTTGATGACTTGAGTGACATAATGATAACTTCTCAAGAGCTTTTCAAGGATAATATTCCAAAAGCGAACTCTCCTGTCGTTGAAGCGACTTCCTCTTTGAAACAAACTTCGACGCCTTCTACACCTGTCGTCTCCGTTCCCGCACTAAAGCGTGGTTTGTAGTCTGACGCACGTAGTTCGCACGCCGCACACACTTAGGATTTTTCAGCACTTATAAGCATTTATCCTCTTTTTCTGGAAATTTCTAAACTTTACTTCTTTTTCGGTTTTCAGATTCTCCGATGGGGCATACCGGCTCATACTATGACTCATTTCAGCACCATGGAGGTCGTGGATCTTATGACTTTAGGAGATATCTTGGTGACCAGAGAGAGACAGATGAGGAAAGGGCTCAAAGGAAGGCTCAAGAAAAATGGGATTATGAGCAGCGGCAGAGAAGAAGAGACACTGATCGATATGATTCTTCTTACAGAAGTTACGATTCTCATAAGCGAAAGTCTTATGATGACAAGGGGAAGACTCATATTACTGACGAATCAAGCAAACGGTCCAAGCCAAGTGACGCATCTGTAATTTCTGAGAAAACTGATGCTCCTATCCCTTCTGATACTCCGGCCGGCTCTCCTCCTTTAAAGAAAACCGATATCCAAACGATCATCAGCAGGCCCCAATATCAGGTTAAAGACGGCCCTCCAACACTTCAAAGCCGGTTTCCGAACTGGTGCTTAAAAGGAGTGCGTTTTGACCTGGATTTGGTCCCAATCGATAAGCAAGACATGCTTAAAAGTCTTGATGCAGTTAGGCTTAACATTGAGAGGATGTCGCAATGGCAGAAACTTGTTGATGAACTCCAGAGAGTCAACCACATGAATCTTGAAAACATGCTGACTCTGGAGAATGATAAAGCTGAATGGGATAAATGGTGCAAGCAGCATGACACGGAGATGACGAATATCGCGGATGACAATGCAAGGCTTGAATCTGAAGTCAAGCAGCTTAAGGAAAATCTCGCCTCTTCTTCTGCATCACATACTCAAAAAGAAGAAGTCTTTCAGAAGCAAGTGCGGGATGCACATGCTGCACAAAGAGATGTCGAAATGAAGCTTGCCGCCGAACAGCACATTGTTGAGAAATATCGCATAGAAAATGCTGAATTACGGGAAAAAGTTACTTCCCAGAACGTGGAGATTGAATTACTGAAGTCTCAACTTGCTAACGCTGAGAAAGAGCGTGATGAGGCCGTTGCTGGTCGAGCTGCAGCTGTCGCCGAAAAAGAGGCGGTCGAGCAATCACATGAGACAACAAAAGCTAACATCAGCTCCACCTTATTTGACTTTTATATGCATAGCGTTCTGGGTCATGGGAGCCTCTCTTTTCTGGGTCCTGACTATGAGGTTACCCTGGCCGAAGTATGGGAAGTAGCAGTTGATATGCTTGGCGGGGCCGGCTATGATGAGGTGGAACTCGAGGTACGCTACCTTGACGAAGAAGCTCGTGCTGCTCTTGCCAAGGGAAAAAAGCAACTTGCTGAAGCCAGAGCTGGAATATTGGCAGAAGAACATCTAGAGAAGAGAATATCTTTGACTGCCCCTGTCCACACTTCGACTTCAACTGACGTCGATATTGTTGGTTCCAGCTCTCACTTTTCTTCTCCTGCAAAAACCGTGGAGGCCAAGCCCGTCACAACCGAATCTCCCCTTACTCGTATTGAGGAGCAGAGCCAAGAAGACACTGAGGCTGATAAATTTGAAATTAACTTGTCAAAACCGACTTCTCCAGGTAATTTTGGTGTCGATCTAGATCCAGTGAATCATTTATTTGATTTAACCGAGTTTGACGACCTTCTTACTTATTACTTAAACTTTGGTGAACCGATACCTTCTCTTTTCTCGGAGAATACCGATTTTAACTTCTTTCCTTCTACAGCGGAGGCACCAAACACTGCACAAGTTTCCACTCCTTCAGTTGCCGTTCCTCCATCTTCACAGATTACTCCTCCTTCTGCTTCCCAACCGGGATCACAGGCAGAGAAAATCGAAGCTCTTCAAGGCCTGGATGATCCGGCTGTTTCGCAGGAGCAGAAGGCGGAGGATCTTGAAAACATCGAGAAGACCCCGGAGCGGTCTCTAGATGATGACACGAAGCTTTCAACATTGCTTGCTACTCCGGGGAGCGAATCTTCTTCGAAGAGGAAGGGGAAGCTTGCCATATGGAAGAAGAAGAGAAGTGCTTCGACAGGGGAAGACAAAACAGAAGAAGACCCAACCACTCCTCCTTCTCCGTCCCGCCCACATCGGATTCCAAAATTAACTATTAGGCCAAGCAAAGGCTCCAAGGGTGGCGGGAAGAAGGAATGACAAGCTGGACTTTCTACTTCTTATTTTGCTTCTTACATGTATAGACCGGAGATTGTGCGGGTACCGGTCCCTGCTCTTGCTTTTTTGAGTTATCTGCACATGTAAAGAATTTTCATAGTACTAAATAAAATAGTAATTTTACTTGTACAAATTCTTGTTTATGTGAGAATGCATCTGTTTCTCTTTTTTGGTGTAGAATAAACGATTCCTTTTACTTATACAAACTTTTTGTCTGTGTTTGGGAATACATTTATTCCACATCTATTTTTTGTAATATTGCAATGAACTTGTGGTGTGTTGCTTTTATTAATATAATTGAATTGTATAGTGTTGCCCCCATACCACAAGTGCATTGCAATATTTCTAGCTTTTACAAGACTGATATTCTCATTTCAGAGAATAACAATTCCACTTTTAGGGGAAGAATCATTCTGCTTTTGATAGAATATATCTCGTTTTTTGGAGAAATTTTTATTTTTTCTTTCTTTCTGAAGAACACTTCAACTATCGGGGATGATCACTTTCATTTGTCAAAGAAGAAAGTAGGTTTCCCTATGTAGTGAAATGAACTTTTCTGAAAGAATTTTGTAGCATTTCAACTTTTTTAGGAGGAACTTTTTGAGATGAACAAGTTAACCTTCCTTTGAGAGTTGAATTGTGCTTCTGAAGAAGGCTTTTCGTTCGAGTATTCTATTTTGGGACATGCCTCCGGAGAGGGCTTCTCTTAAAGAGTTGTGCCTCCGAAGAGGTCTTGTGCCTCCGAAAAGGGCTTGTGCCTCCAAAGAGGGCTTGTGCCTTCGAAGAGGGCTTGCGGTGCCTTGGGAAAGGGCTTTTGCCTCCGAAGAGGTCATGTGCCTCCGAAGAGGGCTTGTGGTGCCTTGGGAAAGGGCTTTTGCCTCCGAAGAGGTCATGTGCCTCCGAAGAGGGCTTGTGCCTCCGAAAAGGGGTTGTGCCTCCGAAGAGGGCTTTTTGATTGCCTGGAAGTTACTTTCTCATGGTTGAGTGGATCCACGGGGCGGACGCATGTTGCTTGATTGGATGTTCGTTTGCACAAACGATCGCAATTAACTAACAAGGGCCCTGTTCCTTCAGCTTGGGAAGGTGCCCCTCCGGTGGTTCCACCAATCTTTTTTGATTGAGGAAAGCACTTTCCTTTTTTTGCATGCCTCGTTAGAGGGCTTTGTTGACCTTTCAGAAGGAGCGTTGGTTGGTTGGTGTGCCAGGAAGGTTGCGTCTCAGGGGCAAGTAGATCCATGGGACGGACGCAAGCTGCCTGATCGGATGCATCACGATCAGTTAGCAAGGGCCCTGTTCCTTCTGCTTGGGAAGGTGTCCCTTTGGTGGTTCTTACCGGCCCTTTTATTGAGAAGCATACCTCCTTTTGGCTGCTTCTTTGTTTGCTTGGCAATGTTCTCTCATCATCTGCTCATTAGCGATCTTTTATTATCGTTTCCAAGCGCATCTTCTTTCCTTACATTGCTGTGTTCGAAGAAGTGGACTTCATTGTTGAACGACTTCACGGGACAAACGCAAGTTATCTAGTTGGACGTCTGTTCATATCGACAATCTCAACCAATTAACAAAGGTTTGCCACAGTGGAGTCGCCAACTTTTTATGTGAAGTTCTCCTTGTATAGGATTTGTATTTGGAATTTTTTGTCGCTTGGTATTTGCGTAACAGGTGATTTATAGAGGTCGCTTGGCTTTGTGACGAGCAAGCCTTGTTTTAATGTCCTGCAATTTTGAATCGACATTTTAGCAATACATTTAAAGTATTTACATATCGAAATAAAACAGGCATTATGAAATAGTAAAGAACACAAGATTTATAGTGGTTCGGCCAAGAATCGGGCCTACATCCACTTTCTTCGTTACCATATCTATTGCTTTTGTGATTCGATTTGGGTGCACCCCTCGATTATGGGAGTGTTGTTTCGCGGTGTTGGGGTAGTAGCTGCTATGCCCAACATCAGTCCAGATGACGCAACTACTAGTATCCTAGTTGGTATCGCCTCATGTACCTTGTCATACTGATTATCCTATTCGCGACCACTACGATTTTGATTTGTGTTATGCCTATGGGGTACCCTCTGATAACCACTAGTTTACGGTGGGGCTTACGGTGTTGTATAGACTATGACATTTATAAACTGTGTTAAGGGTGGAATGGGCCATGGCTTAACGCTAGTTTGATATTTTACTTTATGATAGACATTATTGTATATAGCGTATTCTATTATATAGTAGATAGTTTAACGGATCCTTAGGAGATGGAAATCCCGAATATCTCTTAAGTTAATGCGCACACATTAAACACTGGATAGGAGGTGTCTAAAACCCGTAAACATCTCTGATGCCGTCACACTCATTTTTACTTATTCGATTTAACTTACATGAGATATTTTAGTCCTGACTCGAGTGTTTTGTCTTTTCATTACGCTCGGGTCAGCCTGAGCATTTCAGATAAGGTTGAAGATCTATTCTGGAGGACGAAGACGGAGTTTGGTATTACATCATTTGTATTCTACTACTGTATTATTTTTCCGCTGCATTGTTGTATTATCTCTGATATGTATGTAACTCTGATTTATGATGTATAATAATAATCAAATTTATTTATTTAACAGCTTCATGAACTGTTATTTTATTATTATATCTTGTCCCTTCCGCTGCGAGATTCTGAGTTTGTTTCTGTTCTTTCTTCTCTTTTCTTATTTAACCCCAATAACTATCTGTATTTTGGATTGTTTGAGTCGGCATGTGTGTATGTTTTGTCGACTTGAACGGTCAAAAATGCGGGTTGTTACAGCGTCGATGTTCGGTTCATTTATTGGGTTAGCGACCCATGGAATAGCGTTCCGTTTGTGACACACGTGTTGGTGAGTTTTCATGCTCCCGTTTGTGATAGGCCTTCCCCCTTTTTAGATTTTTGGATTTCTAGTTGTGATTTCTAGAATTTGTGTTTCACCAATTTTCGTGGATTGGCATTGATATGTTTTGTCAATATTTGTGTTTTGGTGAATTATTTAAAGAATGTGATTCTTTTTGGGTATTTGAGATTCGTGAGATATTGTATGATTTTGTTGTTATTTGATGTATACTTGACACAGTATGGCATTTATGTTATCATACGATTTTGGTCATATCTCTTATCCTATATCATTTTATTTGATATTTATAGCTAGACTGATCCGTTTATTATTTTCTTCTTAAATAATACTCGGGTCAGACCGAGGTGTTTCAGGTGCTTCTGCTTGACTTCTTCTCAAGGTTCGTCACCTGACTTTTTGCTAACTACTTTAGCATAGTAGTTTTTGTTAGTATACATTTGAGATAGAGACTCCTTGATGTATATTTATTCTTTTGTCTAGCACCTGTACCTATTCTTTTGTTATGTAGTGGATCTTCTATGACCACTATTTTGTTGTACAATTTCAAGTGAGACGTTCATATCTTATTCCGCCTTTGTCATATGAATGTCTGTGACTGATTTGTGTTATGTTTATTTCTATATTTGTTTCCGAAGACTATTTAGCTATTGTGTGGTAGCTTTGAGTTTGTATTAGATATGTCGGATTTCATCTTGAAATGAAATGTAAGTTATTTCATCTGACATATCGGTACTCGCCCAAAGCAATTACACAGATGGTCGCTCCTCAATAGCCTTATTCTTCGCGCTAGTTGACGGCATTACTCCGTAGTGTCCTTGGCAAGCGTGAGTATAGAGGTGGGGCGTCACACACCTCATATTCAAAAGCTCTTATTCATGCCAATCAAAAAGCTTTCTTTTATGAAACATGAATATTTTTTTTTCATTTTTCCAAATACATCCGGTCCTCATCTTAGTTGTTCTTCAATCTTTTCTTGAAGCCTCATCTTGAGAAAAACGTAAGTATTAAAATTTGTTTCTTTTTCATACTAATTATTATTTTAATAATATTTTTTATAACATGAATATCTTTTGCATAAACTTTGATTCATGCGCGATTTCTTCTGTTGGATTCATATTTAACACAACATGAAATTGATTTAGTTGAATTTGGAGACTGTTGTGTTTTGCGCTTCTGTTTGGATTTTTATGGGCTAAAATTCAAAGGTGAATGTTTTAACCCACTCACAACTTCTAGAATTTCTTATGTTTGTTAAATTAAATTTTTGATAGGATTAGAAATTTATTTATGGCTGTTTGGTAATTTAAATTTGCTATTCCTGTTAATTTGTTGTATTTTGAATTAAACTGCTATTTAATTTATTACTGAATTTAAATTGCTATTAAATACCTATTATTGAAATTAGTTAATATTGAAACTAATTTATTGAATTGTATGATGATTGTGATTGATGTTTGATGGTTGATATTGGATGATTTAATGATATGTTGATTTGTATACTGTTATAACTGGAAGTTCCCTATGGGTTGAAATGATATATACCCGAACGATCTATAGATTAGGGAAAAATCGTTATGGGTTGAAATGATAGACTCAAACGATTTTATGGATTTTATTGTTAAATTTGGGATTGCGGTTTGAAATGATACCATAAAGTTCTTAATTGCGGATTGAAATGATAAATATCCGTATCACTTGACCCTAGGGTAGAAAATTATATATGGACACCGGATTGGTTAAATTAAATGATTTTAAATCCTTGATTTTGAATCCAGTTAAATGATATTTTGAAATAAGAATTTGATTTATATAAATTAAATTATTATTGAAATCGGTTTAAAGAAATTGTTAAAGGAATTTAATTGAAATTTTCAAAGTTGACTTTTGTAGAATAAGTTTGAATTCTCCGGAATTGAGTTATTAAAATTGTTTGACCTATAACTTTGAAATGTATCGAAATTGGTTTTCTGATTTGAAAATGTGGCATTGTCGAGATATGTTGAAATAAAATAAATAGTTAAATTTATATGAATTCAAAATTCATGTTTTCAAATATAAACTATTTTAAAATATATTATTTTAAGATTCTAAATTTCTAAGATCTTCAAATTATTAAACTAGTTTAACCTATATTTACTATATTAAATCAATTTTACCTATCTTAAACCATTTAATTTATTTTAAAACTAATTAAACCATTTTAACCTATATTAAATCTAATTAATCTATTTTAAAGCTAGTTAATCTATTTTAATTATATTTAATCTATTTTAATTATATTTAATCTATTTTAAATCTATTTAACTATTTTAAATCTACATTAACTATTTATAACTAATTATAACTATCTAAAACTATCTTTCTAAATTTCAAACAAAATAAGGTAGAGGTGTTATATTTGAAATCCTCGATTTTTAGTGAATATGGTTAAAGATATTATAACCTCAGTTGGGATTTAAGATTTTGTATTTAATTGAATATGATGATTTTGAAGTAAGGATTTAACCTATTTTGGAAAATTATGATTTCGAAACGATACGATCTTCAAAGGTTAATATGATTTCAAAATGAATATGATTTCAAAGGTGATATGGTTTTGAGAACATGATATTTTGATATAAATTGTGAATTTACTTTTAAAATGTAAAAGAACCATCCAGTGTGAAATAAGCGTTTGGTTGTTAAAGAGACCGGGACCAGATATTGTCATACTCTCTGCCAATACCGAAAACCACTTTAACAACTGTGTACGTGGTGGAGATTCCAGAAATGAAGTGGGATAGTTTGGTGAACGATTTCTGTATAAGGTATGACGTGACCCTGACTCCCGTGAGTCAGCTTAGATGTGACTAAAATCAGGAGCCGTGCTGAGCCAAGTGAGGTCATTCCTTCTATCGGGCACATTTCTTCGATACTATTCTGATTTTTGTGATTATTTTGTGAACACCCCTCGATTTTTGATATGGGAGCGTGTTCCGAGGTGGGCGATAGTAGGTGCTGTGCATTACCACAGTTCGGATCCGCAAACGGTATATCTACCCTGGCATTTCCTCGTGTGCGTATTCACATGCCCTAGCGCGGCTTCTACGAGTTTGTTTTGTACCATATCTATAGAGTGCCCATTTGTGTAAACCTCTCGGAGGAGCGTACGGTACTGTATAGACTATGGGAATATATAAAATGTGTTAAGAGGGATATGGGTAAAGCCTTAACGCTATTTTAATACTTTTACTTTACTGTAGACATATTATAATAGCGTACTGTACTACATAGTAGATAGTTTAACGGATCCTTAGGAGATGTGAATCCCGGACATCTCTTAAGTTACTGCACTCACGTTAGACACTAGTTAAGAGATGTCAAACACCATAAACATCTCCGACGCCGTTTACACTAATATTTATTTACCGTTGATTTAACTTACATAAGATCTTTTAGTTCTGACTCGAGTGTTTTGTTTTTTCAATTCGCTCGGGTCAGCCTGAGCATTTCAGGGTTGAAGGCTATATTTCTGGAGGACGAAGACGAAGATTTGTGCTACTATTAGTTACTATATTTATTCCACTACATTCATACTGTTCTGCTGCATTATTTATTTATCTCTGATATGTGTAACTTTGATTCTGTGTTGTATAAATATAATCAAATATTTTTTTGTAAACAGCTTCATGA
Organism: Allium fistulosum; assembly: GCA_030737815.1. NCBI lineage: Eukaryota > Viridiplantae > Streptophyta > Magnoliopsida > Asparagales > Amaryllidaceae > Allium > Allium fistulosum. The sequence continues at coordinate 528,826,307 of CM060908.1, read as the reverse complement.
ACTGTTATTTGATTATTATTTTTTTTCATTCCGCTACGAGATTTTGTTTTTTTTCCTTTTCTTTCTCCTTTCTTATTTACTCCAATAACAATCTGCCTCTTTGTATTTTCTAAGCAGGCATGTGTGTCTGCTTAAAACGTCCAAAAAGACAGGTCGTTACATGAACTTCATGCTCTCTTTTATCCTTAGAGTAAATCAAGATATCATCTATGAAAACCAGCACGAACCTATCCAAGTGCTCTCCGAAAATCCAGTTCATCAAATCCACAAAGAAAGCTGGAGCATTCGTCAGTCCGAATGGCATAACTTACCATTCGTACGATCCATATCTGGTCCTGTATGCTGTCAAAGGAATACTATCCTCTGCTACTCTCAGCCGATGGAAACTCGTTGCCTAATCCAACTGAGAAAATACCTTGGCTCCACCTAGATGATCGAACAATCGTCAATCCTGGGCAATGGATGTTGATTCTTTATCGTCCTCTCATTCAACTTACGGTAATCAATACATAGCCTCAACAATCCATCTGGCTTCTTAAGAAACACTACCGTTGCACTCCACGACAGACTGCTTTTCCTGACAAAACTCTTACCCTCTAAATCCACTGACTGCACCTTCAACTCCCTCATCTCCGAAGCAGTCATCCTGCTTGGCGGTCAACTCACTAGTTCTGCTCCAAGAACCAAATCTATCTGAAACTCAATGGCCCGCTTTTGCGGCAATCCAACTACAGGCTCAAACACATCTGTGAATTCTCTAACCACAAAAACTCAGTTCAACTCATCATCTGAATCCAATGCACCCAACAAAGCAAACACTGCACCGCTAGAGCCTCCTACGGTGAAAACAATTTGATCGCTACTATTCGGGTGACTAAGAGATATCTTGCTACCCTGGAAAAATATCTTAGCATCGTACTCACTTAACCAATCCATACCTAGGATAATCCCAAACCCTATAAAATCAAACACATGCGAACTGCACTCAAAAGTATGACCTAACAGGTCAAACTCAAATTGTCACACCTTGACCCTAGAGTTGCATACCCTCCTATTGGATTCACAACCCGTAAGGAAGTAACTAAATATGTGGGTTCAAGGTTAAGCTTGTTTATCAAACATCTAGATATAAAGAATGCGATGCACCAGTGTCAAATAAAATTCTAATAGACATACCATGAATCTTAAGCGTTCCCCCAAGAACTTACTTTCCCTTCTCCTAGGCTATTGGCTTGGAAGCGGTAGACTCCAATGCATACACCTTGCCCTTACCATCTCTAATGGGCTCCTTGCACTGGTTCTTATAATGGCCTATCTAGTCACAGTTAAAACACCTGACATTCTTCCCTTAGCCACATCCTTCTCTTTCCCTGAGTGACACTCATTAGCAAATTGCCCTTTCTTGTCGCATTTATAGCAGACAACTTAGGACTTCGCTTTCTTGGCTACTCCACCCATTTGAGCAACTTTCTTGGGAAAGAACTTCCTCTTTTGGCTCTACCCAACCTGGACCACTTTTTCCTTGCTCTTCTCTTGAGACTCTAGGACTTCTTCCTGCCTCGAAGCCATCTCTATAATAATATCAGAAGGATCTCTAAGATGAGACAAAGTAGCACTAGCCAATTCTGGCTTGAATCCTCTGATAAACCTCTCATTCCGTTTCAACCCATAGAAGCATACCATACCGGGCCAACTCTTCGAACTTCCTGGCATACACAGCAACAGATATCTCGCCCTGCATCAGCTTAGCAAAATGCCTAATTAAAGCTGACTGTGCCATTACTGATATAAACCTCTCCTGAAATCTCCTCTTGAAATCCTCCCAGGTTACTGTCTCCTTATTAATTGTCGTTGTTACACTGTTCCACCAGAACAATGTGGTCCCTTGAAGCTGCCTAGACGCCAACCTCCTCTTCTGCTCATCATTGAGCCCTAAATCTGCAAAAATCCTTTTGTAGTGCAACAACCAATTCTCCAATTCAATGGCATCCTCTGTTCCCTTAAACGGCTTCCCTCCTAGCTTCACATAATCACTGCTAATCTTAGCGAAATGATTAACTACTGGGACTTCTGGAACCCTTGCTCCTGCAGCATTTCCTCCTAACACTCCGGTGCAACTCTTGCCTACATCATATTCTTGAAAAACTGTTACGTAGCTTCCATTCTGACCTACGGGACTTCAACACCAACATTTTCCACCTGACCTTGATCTCTCCCTGCATTAGGTCTAACATTCCTTTCGGTGCTCCCACTTACTAGGTTAACTCTGCTTCTTCTACCACCCATATCTGTATTCAAACATCATGAGATATAGAAAGATAACGTAATCAAAGATAGATGAATGGAGATAAAGCGCATACTTATATATATATATATAGCAAATACAAGTATGTTATTATGGCGTTAACCCAACCCCAAATCTTATGCTAATTTCTTTGAATTTTTGTTTTCAAAACCATTTTTAATTAAATTTTTCATAAACCTATGCTCTAATACCAAGATGTAACATCCCGTATCTGGAGGCCAAAAGCTGAGCACTATGGATGTTGTAGTCATCCAGTATTAACTTCTGGTGGCGAAATACGGTAGTGTTAATGGTATCCATAATATCAGAAGCACTTCAATATGAACAAAATCACAGATTTCCAAAAAACAATAATTTTAGTGATTATATTTCAATAAATCATATCCAAATTGCAAAAATCCCAAATGTAATCCCAGGTATTGATCAAATATAATTTACAACAATACGCTAAGAGCAACATGTGAAGATGCCACCTTGAATTTGCTCCAAGCTCCTTGAAATGAAATCGGCGACACTCCCTTCTCTTTTTCTTGCTCCGGAGCTTCACAAACTTGCTCCTCCTTCTTGATAGTTCGGCCTCACCTTATTCCATCCCTTCCTCCATCATTTCTTCACTTCTTAGATGCTAAACCATGTTTTAATTGTATTCTAAGGTCTTTGGCAAAGTTTGGTGGTGTTTTGACTTTGTTTGATATGGTTTTGAAAAAGTTAGTAAGGAAATGGAAGAGAAGAAGCCATTAGAGAAGTTTTAGAAAGCTTGAGAAAGGAAGAAGAAGAAAATGTAGAAATGTGTAAAGAAATAGAAGAATGGTGGTCTTATTTATAGAAAAGTTTTTATATTAAAATAATATTTTGTAAAAAGACCAAAATACCCTTACTTACTTATAAAGTAATCTTATTTTTTTCCAACACTTAACATCACATTTCAAATCATTACTTTATGTCATATTCACTTAATATTAAGTAAAGAAAGTAATAATTATGTTTCTTTGACTTGATGTTTTACCTTTTGCTTTGAAATGGCATTTTTGTCTTTTTATGCTTACTTTTTCTAAATTATATTATAGAATTTTCTAAGTATGTTTAGTAAAAGTAAACTTGATTAGTGAATTAATTAATACTTATTCTATTTCAATATATGTTCTTATATAAGAAAATAAAGGTGCGACAACGTTGCGACAACTTTTAATCGACAAAATGTTGATTTTTGACAAAATGTTTTACGGTCACATTTTGACGTTTTAGTTAAACTAGTTATTTATGTAAACCAAATTTAAAAATAAATTTGTGTAGTGCTATTTAAAAATATAAAAACTCATAAAATAATTTATTTAACCATTGAAACTTACTTTTCTAAAATCAGCATTTTGTCACTTTTGTCGATATAGGCAAATGTTACTATTTTTGTGTATACTTCTCTTTCCAAACCTATCTAATTTTGTTTTAACCATTTAACCTTATTTAATTCATATTTAAAATCACTTTAAATAGTATATTTTAAAGTGGTCAAATTCTGGGTCATTACATTACTATACTATAATAATTCAGAAAAATTACTTCTTTTATATCAAATAAAATTTTATATAAAAATTATTTTTAAAACCGTTTAAAATTAATATATAAGAAAATAACAAGTACGCCCTCATATAATACATTCACTCATTCTAGGGTACTACTGATCCTATCTCTAATGAGTGATCCCCACCAGAGCCAAGTTTCTTGCTTAACCTTTCAGCTCTGATACCAAGTGTAACGGCCCGAAGATTTTCGATCCCGAAAATCAACACTAATACTTTCACTGTATAGAGTGTCGAGCAATCGATAGCCGAAAAGCCCAGGCTGTTAGGGTTTAGAAGGAAAGAGATAGAAGAAAAAAAAAGAAAACAACAACATAGAATCTTACAATCGCAACGGAACAAAATATAATATAAATATAACATCATATATACAAGAAAGTTGTAATAGTCAATATACACACAAGATATCAGAGTACCATAAATCTGGACAGTATAATAACTTGTCCTCAACTACTGGATAAAATAGCCTATATACACAGCGGAATATACTCAATACGTCTATGCCATCCAGCTCGTCTCCTAAGCTCCAAAACATTCTAACCTGAAAATATGTAATACTCGGTCTGACCCGAGCATTACAATAAAGTAACACCCGAGTCAGGCTGGAAACCAGCGAGAGTAAACCCATTTAACTAGAAGTACTTAAGTTATAATGCTTCTTTAAAAACCCGGGTAATTCGTACATCAGTACGAGTTTTATCTTGGGTAGCCAACCACTTATTTCACAAATCCATTGATATCTAAAATAATATCTAAGTACTGTTGCTTATTTTAACTGGTCAGATTTACTAAATTTTATTCAATTTTAGTCTATTTGATTCTATAATCAAATTCGTAAAGATTTTTAGTGCTTACTAAATCGAAGTGGTTCCGGACATCGCTGATATCCGATCCCGGTCTCATCGAAATCCAAACGGCACCTTTTAAGGCCAAGTTGTTTTTAACAAAACAATTCAGTTTCAGAATGTCACATCACTTAGAAATTTCGCCACAAATATCTACAAAACGCTTCAACGTTTATATTTAACTGTTCAATTCATGGTACTTTATATCACAGAATAACTGGAAAGAATACACTAGAGAAATCAAGGCAATTCAATGTACTGAACCATTTAAACCATCTGTAGTCTATATTAATCAATCACACCATTATCCCTTTAATTTGAGAACAAAATTAATTATTTTCCAAATCCTATTTATTTTAATTAAAATTAATTACAAACTATTTATTTTACTTTGAGTAAGGTTTAGAAATTAATCAATAATTAACATATATAAAATAGCCTAGGGTTCAAATAGTTTAAAGTTTTAAATTTGTTTCTATTTACATTAACCACTAACTAATTATATTTCAAATTTATTACTTAACAAGGGTCTTAACAAATTGTTAAGGAGACAAGACAAAACTCGGTTCTACGTTTATAAAATCAGGGAATTTAGAGTTTTAAAAAGTAAATAGTTTTAAAGTTACTAGATTTGGAAAAATACTTTAGAATATTTATATTTATATTTTTTTAAAAGTTATAACCAATTATAACTTTTTAATCATTTTAATTAATTGGAACTATATTTAAAGCAGTTATCAATTACCTTAAATTAATACTATTAGATTTCATTCCAGTTATATTCTTACTATTAAATCACAAATTATTTTTTTCTTCCAACATTAAATTACAAAACCTTATTAAATTAACTAATTTTAATTATCGAAAATTATGGGTCGTTACACATCCAAAAGCAGACATCGGGTCTTATTCCAACTTTTCCAGAGTTTATTCCAAATTATCTTTGTAAGACATTACTTTCCATACCACAACATTTTCAAAACAGTTTTCAAATTATTTTATTCTTCAACTTAATATTCTACCCCATTCCAATACTTAGAATATTTTTTCCCACTTCATCTTATATTCAACACTTAGGCAGTATTCTATTTATCCCCTATTCCTTTTTCCAATAACATTTACAATTTATTTGTAAATTTCTTAACTCGTTTACACGAATTTTATAAAATTCCGGAATTCTTTAATTAATTCCCTTCAATATTTCCAACTATACTTACTTATAATTCCAATTTCCCTTTCTACTTCTTTAATGAATTCTATTTCATTCTTCGAAGTTCACTTTTATTTAACCTCTTTGGAAATTTTCTTAGTTTTCTTCCCAATTCTGTTTAAGAATTTTCTTATAAATCATATTTACTGAATAACCCCATTTCTAGGCTTTCGAGAAGGTTTATAAATAAATTTAAAACATTTTCAAAACTTTATATATATACATATGTAAATAAAAATAAGTATTTAAAGAAAATAATAATAATTCATTTTTAAAACATATTCAAATAATTATTTAAATGTTGAAAACACTTTCTTATATCATCACTTTTTCAAAGCAGGTTTAAACATTTAGGATTTTATTAAAATAGATATTAAGTATTTTAAAAATTGACTTCTGAAATATTTCCATACCAACTTACCTTGAAATTTATGTAGTTTAACAAATAAGAATTTTCTTTTTAAAATAAAAATTTAACTTATCGATAAAATAAATTTTTATATCTAAATAACCAAATTTCAATTTATAAATCTTCTCGATTTCCATCACAGTACTTCCATTCCGGTCTCCTTAACCATTTCACTTTAAAAATAGTATCTACTATTTTTCTCACCCTATTTCCATATTCCAATATAAATTCTTCCCGTATATTTATATCCCCAAATTATCATTCGATATCACTTTCCTTCATTTATAAACTTTGTTTATAAATTTTCTATAACTCCTTTAAGTTTCACTAAAATAATCTCATTTATAAAATACCATTTTTATAAATTCAATTTATAAAACAACCTCTTTGAAATAATCCAATTTCGATATACATATTTCTATATTAAAAAAATCACCTTTAATTCCTTAATTTTCAAATAATATTTATGGTATTTAATATTCCCAAAATTAATTTCCATGCCATTATATCATTTAAAAAATTTACAACACACAATAATTCAGCATTCTATATATATGTGCAAAATACTAATATATTTGAGGAATCCAGTTGGATCCCTCCTACTTGTTTTCTCGGCATCCACAGATGTTAGACAGCAATAAAAATACCAATCCCACTTCGAGGGGGATATCGCGGTATATAGGGTCATCCGCTATTATGCGGGCGCATAGGGTCTCACCTGCTATAATGTGCTGGAATATCACTCTAATTACTAATATATACTACTATATATATAGTGATCCAACGGATAATTATAAATTTATCAATCAATCAAGCATCTAACAAATTTAATTTTAAACATTTAAATTTAAATATGGTAATCCAATTGAGTGAGAAATTCTCACCTTGATTTTTTTGAGTTTGATAATCGTTCCAATTTAAATTCTCTCACCTAGAATCCACAGCTTCAAATTCCTATACGAATGATTCCATTTGATCTAACTATATTCACTGTCTTAACTTCCATTGAAGACAATTAAAATTTTAACTACCTTACTCGATCGAACGACAGCGTGCTCGACTACATTCTACCCACCACCGTACCTGAGCATCGGCATGACGTCGCCTCAGGCATATGAACAGCACGAGGTCAAACCGCATTCAGTCACTCCACACCCCCAAAATCGCGACCACCTCCATCAACTCTAACATCGCGACCACATCCATCAACCCGACTTCGTCCCTGACGCCGACCCCCTTCCTCCGCAACTCGCAACCCTTCTTGACATCTCGTTATCCCACCCGAGCCACAAACACATATCGCGACTCCTTCCCATGGCCTCGCGATAAAAACCCCAATGCGATGTAACCCCGAGCCTTCCCAGCTTCACTGCCCTCAGCCAGTAGCTCGCACGCGTCACGAACGCCATCACTTCGGCCTTCGATCGAGGATGAACCATGACCATCACGCGAGCTACTGGCTGAGGGCTTTTCTTATAAATTCCATATATTTTTGCAAATCTATTTTTAATATTGATCTCAAATTTTCTTTTTATATTTTCCGAATATCATTTTAAAAATCTGGTATTATAAATCCCTTTATATTATTTATTTTAAAATCTCTATTAAAAATATATTTCCCACATTATTTAATACAATTAAAAATCCATTATTGCTTATTTAGAACAATCTCTTTGAAATAATCCAATTTCGATATACATATTTCTATCTTAAAAAAATCACCTTTAATTCCTTAATTTATCATTCTTATTTATCACATAAAACATGATTATTAAGCTTTGAAAATTCTATATCTAAATATTTAAAATAAAATAAATATATCATTTCCAAAGTGGTAAAATTACTGGTCGTTACATACTTCCCGCCATAAAAGAATTTCATCCTCAAATTATGAAGTGATGTTTGAAAATGAAAATTTTGGGTTTTATATAATAAATTCAGATTTCAAACATAGCGATTTAATTTTTAAATTCCATATATTTTTGCCAATCTATTTTTTTCAAAGCAGGTTCGAATGTATATTAAATTTCATCGAAAACCGGCTTTTGTCACTTTTCGACGAAAATCCAAGCTTCTTGATTTGTAATGAAATTCTAAAAATAAGTTTATCATTCTTATTTATCACATGAAACATGATTATTAAGCTTTGAAAATTCTATATTTGAATATTTAAAATAGAATAAATATATCATTTCCAAAGTGGTAAAATTACTGGTCGTTACATACTTCTCCCCATAAAAGAATTTCATCCCCGAAATTCCAAGAACGGAAAAATATAACGAAACCAAGCAATAAGTACACCTAAAATTAAACATCACCCATAATCCCGGTCGGAGGTATTGTAACGATACGAATTTTCGCGTTCGAAAATCGACATCCATACTGTACATCGTACTCGAATGCCGTAGATTCGACCGTTCAAATCCGAGTCGCCGGAGCTTATAACAACATTAAGTAAACAACACAGCGGAAAAGAAAAAGAATATAGATATACAACATCTGATACAATATCCAGATACAATGATGATACAATGAATATCTATATACATCAGAGATATGATACAAGAAATAGCAGCAGAAAGAAAATAGATAGCACCAGCAGCGGATAGAATGTCTCCAATAGAATGCTCCAAGATAAGCAACGTCAGTCCATGAACTCCAAGAACTAAACTAGCTCCAGATAATCTACTAAACCTGAATATCTGAAAAACCCAACTCTAGACTGCCCGTGTGGAAAATGGTGGGCATCCAGAGTTTAGGAAGGGAACAATAAACTCCGGATCAGTCATGGGACTGGTGTGAGCAACAAAAACAGTTTATCTTTAAAACAAGCAACAAAGGCTTTTAAACAATGAAATCCGCAATGCTTTTCGAAAATGAAACTACCATAAGGCCTCCCGCCACACACACAATGCAATCGCAGAATTGGAGGAGATTTCTTCTTATGATAGTCAAACATGCTTACTACGCAAGAAAAACTCTTTTGATATTATTACTAGTGCATAGTGTAAAACATTTCGAAAATATAATATTAATCTTAGCCAGCATACAACGTTTCATCGTATGCCTACTATAGCTACCATGTTCAATAGCAGGTTACCGCCACATTCCATAGCAGGTAATACAACTAAAACCGTATAGGGTTCGTATTGTTTCTTTGGATTTCCAACAAATGATCAGGCTAAGGAACTTCCTTACCGAAATAGAAACGCCTCTGGAAAGACGCCCCGGATCCTAACCGGATCTCTGCAAACAAAAGGCCGACGCTACCTCACGCTGTACAGCTGTAACTAGGTAACTAACACACTGACGCTACCTCACGCTGTAAGCTATAACTAGGTAACTAACACACGAGTCATGTCATCCCCCGGTCGTTACCGCCCTTTATCCGAGGATCCTTAATCGCAAAGCAACAGCCACAAAATATAATCAACATAGGTAAAATATCTGGGCTCCATACCATGATATCACCTTTTATCCAGAAGGAAATGACATACCCTAGGGGCGCTACCCCTACAAACCTTTGCCGCAACATTCCTGTTTCGACCATTACCGGGTTGTGAGGCTCGACAAGTCTCGTCCACAAAACTACGCTTTTTCACAACGCCACGCTTTTCCACAAAGCCACGCTTCGATCAACAAATGATCAGCAGCACTTCGTATGCCACATTACCAAATTGGGAATGTATCACTAGTAACCATCAACTACATAACCTCTGAGCTCGTACGTCTCAGAGAAGGGTGTTAAGCTAAGAGAATAAATTCTCCGCCACCAATAGAAATGTATTTGATAGAAACCAGCTTTACATCTCAAAGTGTAACGTCAGACATACATCCATACAAGTCTGTTCCGGGTTCGAACAGAACCGAAGGCACTTCCAAAGAAGCCCTTGCAATCCGGGTATTCACAATCCCGATCGGATTTCCCATCACTTAAGAAATCTCTATACTGGCGCGACTCAGTGCAGAGACAATCGATTGGTCATCATATCGTTCTCGCAAATACCCGGTCTTCACCACCGGTCTTCAAATGCTATCCATATACGACGTATCATTATTCGGAATGGGTTATACGACACAAAGGTCCTCTCCCGGCTAAACAGAATAACGAGCGCAATTAAAAATCATATGGATACTGGGGTCTCAGTTAAATCACAGCTTAAAGCCCAAAACCTTTCATTTGAATGGTTAAAACAAATTACCATTTCCAATCTTTTAAACAAAAAGATTCATTTCAAAAACCTTCAATGGTTTAAACAATTTCCACACCTTTAATCTTTTAAACAAAAAGATTTAATTCACAAAGTTTACCCCGTTCACAAAGATTCATTCACAAATTTTCAAATCAATTTCCATTACAACATGGGTTCACTCGTTAAATCTTTAAGTCAAGATTTAACTTATAGCTTTCAAAACTCGTTTCCAAAGATTCATTCAGTCTTTCAAAACAATTCCAATTCAAGTTAGATTAACTCATCCGGTCTTTGAAATCAAAGACTCATTTCATAATTTCAAAACATTTCGATTCTATTTCAAACTTGAAACCGTTCAACATAATTTGGAAATCCTTTCTTAAAATGAAAGCTATTATTATTTGAAAACAAGTAGTTTTTGTTTCAGGAAAAATCCAGTTATCTTTACACGAGTTAAAACTCTTGAATTAAACTCAAATTCCCAAATCAATACTTTTAAAAATGGTTTAACCCATATATAACTTATACAGCATATTTAATCCCTAGTTTCAAATCATAGGATTCAATTTCAAACTTGAATTCAAATTTAAATCAAATTATTTAAATTTTTAAAACTCGATTAAGTTATTCGAAATAAATTTTATCTTTGAAATTCCCTTTTCAAAAGATTTTCACTTTAAACCCAAATGTCCAATTTCAAAATCAATTGAAATTAAAATTCCAATTTCAAAAACATCAAATTTAAATATCTGTGACTTAACCGATTTCCACGTGAAATCCATATTTGTGTGTGTAAAAGTGTAGTCCAGGGGTTTTACACAATAGTGCAACATCAATCATCACAGATATATCGATAAGCGGTATAATCGATAACGCTTATCTTCATTCACAGATTCATAGATAAAATAAATTTATCAGTCATAAAGATTCACTATTACAATTCGATGTGGGTTTCGGATAACCAACTGGAATCTGACTCCCTGTCGCATCGAAATTCAAATGTCGTTTACGGGTCAAGGGTTTTCATATTCACATAGTAATATATCACAGAAACAGAAATCACAACATAAATCGGGATGTATCACAAAGCATCATATATTAGGGATATCAAACAAATCAACCATTCAACGAAATCCAAACATCCATAGGTGGAATTAATTATTCTTTAATTACTTTATTAAATAAATAAATTATCCCAAAACTCAATCAAATTTAGATTTAGTTCCAGATTTCCAAATTTGATTCAACTGGTCTAAGTTCTTTCTTTACAAGTCAAAAATCCCGTTTAAATTCACATTCCTTTTTAACCTTTCAAATACTTTAAAAGTTTAAACAAGTTAAGAATTTATTTACTCACAAACTAATTTTGATTTAACTTTGATTTTAAACTTTAATTTAAAAATCAAACTTCATTTTAAAACTTTAAGATTCAAAAGTTTATTTGAATCTAAACTCCATACTAGATTTAAACTTTGTTTAAATCTAACTCACAATTTAAATTTTATTTAAATTTGGTTCAAATTCAAATTTCCAACAGGTTACAAAATCCTGTACCCTGTTTTAATTTACCCGAGGTAAAGAAAAATGCTTCGAGTCACGCCTCCCCCTGCTTCGAGAAAATCACCCACAAACCCGAGTGAAACCCGAGGGAAAAACTGCACCACCCACCAAAAATCGACAGCCCTTCCAATATGCATGGTGCACGTGCACCGTGGCTCCAGCCACCTCCGGCCACTCACTAGAGTTGCTCCCCATCGCCGATCAATCCATGACCCCTTCACAACCCACCAAAGCCACTGCATCATCTCGAAACAAAATCGAGCAGCCCTACCCAACCTGGAAAACACAACAGAACCCAACCTCCACACCTGTCAACGCCTCGCCTCTTTATCTCCGACCACCAGAGAAGCTTCACCACCGGCCACGCATTCGCCTACGGCTCCTCTTCCAATTCCCAAAGCCTCTTAACACTCGACGCACCAGAGAGCACGCGAAGCCAACAAACTTCGTCCATCCACAAACTAGGGTTCTGAACAAAAAACCCCAACGCAACCTCCTCGATTAATGCAATCACCATCGGCCATTTTTCCTCCACTCACCAGTCATCCAACTATCACTGGAAGGAACCCCGTCCTCCCCCTTTAAGCGTACCGACCAAGATAACCCAAACTACCCAAAATGCTCAACCCAGAAATGCCAACTCATATCATTACAAAAAAATATGATATGAGCTTTAAAAATACTATTTTTGATTACGAAATCAGTTTGTAAACTTGAAACAATAATTCGTGATGTTTGAATTTGCCACTTATGCTAACTTGGTACTGTTCTTATGTTCTTCCCAGAGCAGTTAAATTTTATTAGCATGAATTAAATTTTTAAATTTTACTTTATACTTACCCAACCATATTTTGTTTATATTTTGGGTCCTAACAATCAATGGTTTGAGCACACATGATTTTTGAAGCAACCCAGGCCTCTAAAAATTTTAAACAGAGCATCATCCAGATAAAAGAAAATGAACAGGCTTCATCTTATCAAAATTAAATGAAATGCATATATTCCATACAACAATATATCTGATATCCATCATACGCTAGATTTAAACTTAGGTTGTTTGAGAAAAGTGAAGTTACTCACAGTATTGTTTCCAGAGGAGATGAAACGGACTTGAAATTTGCAAAATGAAGACTCCCTTTTGATCTCTTGTTTGAGTTGAAGCTTCTGTTTATATGATACTAGGCAGAGACTTATTTTTTTTTCTTTCATTAGCTTTGAAATTTGATTGTTTAACTGGGATATGATGATGATAACTCAAACTTGATTCCAGGTTACAATTGGAAGATGAAGTCTGGTGACAGGCTTTTGAAAAACTGGCATCTTTCTTCCTTCTTTTGATCTCTGGTTTTGATTTGGGTAGATTGTTGTTTTAAACTGAACTGGTTTGTTTATGTTTGAACCTTACTTCAGAAGTTACTTAGTTGTGATGGACGAACTAAGAAAAATGAAGAAGTTGATATATGGAAAGAAGCTTACAGGCTATCATTATTTTATTTGTACAATAGGGTAATATTTTTGTACAATTTACAGTGATATTTTTCTTCTTTGTTGGCTGATAAGAACATTTTGGGTACTAGCATTAATTGATGTTGTACAATACACATACTTATTTTCCTCCTTCATTTCGGCTGATACAATGCTACATTTATTTGCCTTGTACTTATTTTTGCAACTTGCTTACTTATCTATATACTAACATCTTCCTTTGTATTTGACTGTCTTCTTTTATTTGCTTGTATATAGACCTTTATATTATTTGTTTGTTCATATATGAGGATATGGTTTTGTTTCCTTTTGACTTGTCTCATTACTTTATAGAATAAGTGAACTTCTATTTTTATTTTACTTTATATTTTTATCATTTATCCTTTATTTATTTATATTTCTAGCTCAAATACTTATTATAAATTTTACTCTAATACTTATTGTCTTATTTTCAAATTTAAACTATAAAACACTTGATTTACTTATTTTGAATTCCTTTTAAAATTTTATTACCCAACACTTTATTTTTTATATTCTAAACCATTTATCTAAGATTTTAAATTCAAATCACATATATACAATTTCTAAATCTAAAAATGATTCAATATATTTTTATTTGGTTTCGGGGAAACTCGAATCAATTTATCACTTAATTTTACAAATTTTCTTCAAAAATTCAATTAATTATTAATTTAAATTTTTATAAAATCCGGGATCGTTACAGGTATGGTGCCTTATCCTATCCATTTTTATTTATCAAATTAAGGTAGTTTCTTTTATAAAATTCCTAGGTTGATTTACTAACCTAGACAAATTTTACTTAGGCACCTAACCTAAGCTCTGATACCTTCTATAACGACCTGGATTTTCGGACAAGTCAAAATCGCCGAAAAATTCGTCCTTTCTGAAACTATGAATGAAAACTACCAACTTAATACACAATATTTGATAAATATCCAACACTATAAAATGTATAGGATACAATTTAAATTTTACAAGTTATCAAAGTAATCAATTTAATCTACTAGGTGTGCTTTAATACATACCAAATACCAATACAAATAAATCTACCACTGCACAACCTTGCTTGAGTCTTGTATTTAGGTAATTAAAGGTGTTAAGCATAGTACTGTGAGACCTACAGGTATTACCAAAATGCATATGGATCTACTTCACAAAGCAATGCAAACTTTCAGATGCACATTTTGAGAAGGGTACTAATAGGTTCTCAGATTATAAAACTAATAATAGTGATCAATCAAACAGTAGGATTATTAGCATGTTTAATATCTGGGTAAACTACATGGCAATGCATTTTTCTCAATTGATTTGTCAAAGACAAAAACTCGCCTAATTTAAACCAAATAGGTGGTTAGCTAAGCTCAGTTCAATATAGTTGCATTTCAGATTATAAGTATAAAGCATGTGTTTCACTTCTACTATATAATACAATGAAAATTCTTTACTGGAAAATCAGATGTTCAAAGAGAATTTAACAAGTTAAGATTTCCAGCTTCTCATGGTCTTATATCAGTTATAAGTCATGGTCAGGCTCTTCTGGTTAGCCAATGCCAGGTTTAATTATCTTTTAACAATTTCTAGCTACATGCCTATCCATGAACTACTGCAACTTTTCCATTTAAAATTTAACAAACTTGATACAGAAAGCATGTCCACATATTAAATTACATGGCATGATTTTTCTCCATCACAGTCTACCAGAAAACATCAAAATCAATTAATTAGATCTGTAACTCCAGACACATATAATATTTAAGTTTTACAAATTATTTTCAAATGAACAAAGCCACTACAATACTGAAAGGTCTGCATAGACTTAAGAAAGTTTGCCTAGCTATCTTTATTACAATGAACTACTGCATTTTTAAACTCAAGTAAGTCTTCTAATTTTCCAAGCAAGCAAGCTACTCATGCATCTCTTCCTGCAACAATATTTTGAGCTGACTTAATAAAAATGAGACACCCCAAATATTGCAAAGGCAATAAATAGGGTCAAAATAAAGTTCTGGCATGAGTGAAATCATTATTAAAACAACTTATAAATATCTAAAAAATGTGCAGAGAACATATATATTTGACACTATTCAATTTCATGTTAGACCTGAGCATATGTACATCTAAATTTATCTAAAAACATACACCCAAACATTCATCCATTCAATCCATTCAGTTGTACATGTACAAACTCCTATGGATTTTAGCTTCCTAAAATCCATAACACAACCTTTCAATCCCATTTTATATTTTATATGGTCTGAACTCTTGCCTTTGAACACAAAGTGTGCATTGCAAAGGACTCAGTTTTGTTAACCTTTGAACAGAGGCCTTCAGAACTTGAACAAGTCATGCACATACCCATCATCCTCCTGATGATGAGTAGATCAAGGCACCTCTCCTAAATTACTTTGTAATTTAGAGACCATGCTCATTTAATTGCTGAGAAATTTTCTTTTTAATTCCAGAGGTGCTCATGTTCTTCCTTTCATTACATAAACCCCAAAATTTATTAAACTCACTCAAGGGTTTACATCCAATCATACAAAGCATTCTTGCAAAATTGCATATCCAAAGTCATTCTGGCGTAATCTCATTTTATAAAACTGCCTTTATTTTTGTTTCTAGAAATTTTCCCATTGCTTGCATAAATCTGATAAAACCATAAGAAATACTATATTTATTTTACTGTGAACATAGGATAGGATTTTTAAGAAAAACCCATAATAACATATTGGTCCATGATCTGAACAAATCAGCACATGTTTATAGTGTTGCATTGTTCATATCATTTTTAATATGAACTAGGCATGAGCATGAATCTCATTATTCACACTGCCCACTTCATTCTCCTTTGATATCCTATTCCTCAGTAAAACATTTAGTTCATTCTTCATATAAAACTGGATTATAAAATCCATTTCTATAATATGAATATATGTTTGATTATTTATATTTCAAAGCAACAATTTAAACAATTATAACAACTCAAAACAGATTAAACATTAACCAGAAATCCAACCAAAATACCATCCATGATCAACATGTATTTATTCAGAGAATAAAGCCAAATAGAAAAACATATTATGATTTTATATAAAATAATTTGGCTGCCCTTACTTGGGTCTTAATGCCTTAAGTCTTTTTAAATGATTATCACTCACCTTCCTCTCCCCTTCCCCGAGAATGCCTTAGCTTGAAGACTGTGTGAGTTTCTCCTTTCTATTTTTTTTTGAATTAAACTTCTGTTTTTCCTCTCCAGAGAAAACCTCTGCCTTACCCCTTGATTTAAATCATTTAACTAGGGTTTTAATAAAGGAAACACCCATTTTATCCTCAGAAAAATAAAAGAAGCATGTATGGATGTTTATGGCTAATTTGGCCATTTTCTTTTTATTTCCATTTTAGGTGAAAATAGTTGTTTTTCTCTTTTCTGAATGCATGCTATTTGCATGATTCTTACCTGCACATTGTTTTCCTATGACTCCACTTGACAATGTATTTTATTTTATTTTTATTATACCTGAGTTATTTTTCATGTTTCTTTTTATAAGTTTTGTTTTTAACTAACATAATTTACCATTTGCTTCTTTCTTGATTTATTCCAAAAATGCATCCATACCCATAAATTTAGCTTGACTGATTTCTATGCATTTTAATTATCAAGAGGATTTTTATTTAATCATCCCATACTTCTCTAACCATATGTGTATATATTTTCTATACAATATTCACATATATACTAGTCATGTGAATTTTAGAATTCATTTTATACTTAATCATTTTCCTCTCATCTCTGTATATAAAAATAATAATTATCCCCTTGCATAATTACTTCACTTACTTCTGATATTCATTTCCAAGCTATTTTTTTTAAAGTAATTTTTATTCTCAAAAAATTTAGGTCTTCACATACTCTCCTCCTAAAAGGAATTGTGTCCCACAATTATACATTGGTTTATTAGTATATTTCAAACATATCAGAAATTCATTTATCTAAGATCAGTCAAATATACTTAAGTAACATTTAAAGTTATTACAGTTCTAGACATACCTTCAAGCAGAAAATAGATTAGGATACTTATCCTTCATCCTATCTTCAGCCTCCCATGTGCAGTCATTCCCATCTAAACTCCATTGGATTTTAACTAGTTTAATTATTTTATTTCTTAGTTTCTTTTCTTCTCTAGCCACAATGCCCACTGGTTCCTTTTTATAAACCAGATTTTCTTGAATTTCAACATGTGTAGGAGATTCAAGAATGGCCTCCTTATCATGCACCCATTTTCTCAATTGGGATACATGAAATACATCATGTATTTTGCTCAATTCCTCTGGTAACTTCAACTTATAAGCTAAAGTCCCTATTCTTTGAACAATTTCATATGGTCCTATATACCTTGGTGATAGTTTCCCTGCTTTGCCAAATCTCAGTATTTTCCTCATTGGTGAAACTTTGAGAAACACATAGTCTCCCACCTCAAATTCTACTGGCCTTCTCCTTTTATCTGCATATGCTTTCTGTCTTTCTTGAGCTACTCTCATTCTTTGCCTCACTAATTCAATTCTTGTAGAAGTTTCTTTTACATTGTCTTGTCCAAGCGACACTCTTTCACCAGCCTCCATCCAACATGCAGGAGATAAACAAGGCTTTCCATACAAAGCCTCAAATGGAGCCATTCCTATAGTGGACTGGTAGCTATTATTATAAGCAAATTCAGCTAAATAAATATGATCCTCCCAGTTACCTCCAAAATCAAGTATGCATGCTCTAAGCAAATCTTCTAAAACCTTATTAACAATCTCAGTTTGCCCATTTGTTTGTGGGTGGTAGGCTGTGCTTAGGCTTAGTTCTGACCCCATAGCTTCTTGAAAGCTACTCCAAAACCTTGAAGTAAACAAAGTATCTCTATCACTAATGATAGTTTTGGGGATGCCATGCAATCTCACTATCTCTTTCACAAATAACTGAGCTAGTTTATAGGCATTTCTGTTTGAATTTATAAGAATGAAGTGTGCTGTTTTTGTAAGCCTATCAACCACTACCCAAATACTATCATTGCCTCTTCTTGTTCTTGGCAAACCATCCACAAAATCCATTGATATGCTTTCCCATTTCCAAGTAGGCACTTCCAGAGGTTGCAATAGGCCTGAGGGTCTTTGATAATCTGCCTTTACTTGTTGGCATGTCAAGCAATTTGCCACATATTTTGCCACTGCTCCTTTCATCCCTGGCCACCAGTAATTCCTCTTAAGATCATGGTACATTTTTGTACCACCTGGATGTATAGTATATTTTGTTTTGTGATGCTCATCCATAACTTCTTGCTTTAATTCCTCTACATTTGGTATGCAAAGTTTCCCCTTTTTCCTTAAGTATCCTTTATCATCTACCTCATAGTTTTCTACTGCCATGCCTTGTGATATCATGTTCTTTTTCTCCTTCAAACTTGTATCTTGATTCTGCATTTGTCCTATTTTATCAACCAGTGTTGACTTTAAAGAAATGAGGCTTAATTTACCATATTCAATCATCTCACTTTGTGTCTTATTTGATACACTAGTTTCCTCTTTCACTTCCACCTCACTAAGGATTGTCAAATCCCTGAACTCAGCAATCATTAAGCTTGCCAATTTTGCTTGATGTCTACTTAATGCATCTGCCACTTTATTAGCTTTTCCTGGGGTTTATAATATATCAAGATCATAGGCAGCTAGAAATTCTACCTACCTATGTTGCCTCATGTTTAAGTCTTTTTGGGAAAACAAGTATTTAAGTGACTTATGGTCTGTAAACAATTCAAACTTAGCACCTAATAAATAATGTCTCCATAGCTTCAATGCATATACTACAACAACTAGTTCTAAATCATGTGTAGCATACCTAGTTTCATTTGGCTTGAGTTGCCTTGATGCATATGCTATGACTCTACCATGTTGCATGAGCACTGCCCCTAGTCCAGATCCACTAGCATCTGTGTAAACTACTAATTCTTCATTTCCCTCTGGTACTTGTAAAACTGGAGCTTCCATCAATGCTTTCTTCAATAATGTAAAAGCCTGTTCACATTTCTCTGTCCAAACATATGGCTGCTCCTTTCTAGTTAGCTTGGTCAATGGAATGGCTATTCTTGCAAAGTCTTTTATAAATCTCCTATACTAGCCTGACATTCCCAAAAAGGATCTCACCTCAGTCACTGATTTGGGTCTGTTCCATGATTGAACTGCCATAACCTTACTTGGGTCTACACTAATTCCTTGTTGAGAAATAATATGCCCCAAAAACTTTACTTCATTTTGCCAAAATGTACATTAGAGAATTTGGCCTTTAAATCATGTGTTCTTAGTCTAGACAAAACCAGATACAAGTGTTTTGCATGATCCTCTTCTGATTTTGAATACACTAATATGTCATCAATGAAAACAACTACAAATTTGTCTAGAAAGTCTCTAAATGTTCTATTCATTAAATCTACAAAATAGGATCGTGCATTTGTCAATCCAAAAGGCATCACCAAAAATTCATATAACCCATACCTTGTGTTGAAGGCAGTATACTTAATGCTTTCTTCCTCTACCTTCATCTGATGAAATCCCGAGGCTAAATCTAGCCTTGAAAAGATCATTGCTCCATTTAATTGATCAAATAGATCATCAATTATGGAGAGTGGGTATTTGTTCTTGATGGTGACTTTATTTAGTTCTCTATAATCAATACACATTCTTAGTGTACCATCATGCTTTTTCACAAACACCATTGGAGAACCCCAGTTTGAACTGGTAGGCCTTATGAAGCCTTTCTGCTCCAATTCTTCCAACTGTTGCTTCAATTCTATTAATTCCTTTGGACCCATTCTAGTAGGTTTCTTGATGATAGGACTTGATCCAGGAATTAACCTTATTTGAAATTCAACTGGTCTATTGTCTGGTACCCCTTCTACCTCTCCAAAAACATCTGGATACTCTCTTATTACTTCCATGTTTTCTAAAATTAATTCCTTCTCAGTCATATTCCATATTTGATTAAGACAATTTATTTTAGCTATTTCACTCATGACTAAAATATTTTTACCATTTTCTGTTTTCAAAGAAATAGTGAAATTTTCTAAATTCAAAATTGCTTTGAATTTACTCAACCAATCTACCCCCAAAATAATTCCTATTCCAGGGTATTTCAATACAAACAAATTAGATTTAAACACATTTCCTCCTATGTTTAATTCTACTCCCAAACATTTTAATCCTAGCAAACAAGAGCTACCCAGGGGACTTTGAATAAACAAGGGTTTTTCAACTTTGTTGCATGTGAGAGCCAGTTTATCCACTATGTCTTGTGATATTAGAGAATGTGTGGCTCCAATGTCATATATAACTGTGATTGGGTAACTTTTAATTAGAAGTATACCTTCCAATTGTCCAGAGCTTCCTGCTGCATTTGCTTTTTCCTTTGCTTCCAATGCTCCTACCTTTGCTCCTTTCTTAAACTCTGGGCAGTTTCTTTTAATATGACCTTCTTTCCCACAGTTATAGCAGCTAAATGGTGCCTTCTTGGCTGCTTGACACCTATTACTCATGTGTCCTTCTTTGCCACAATTATAACAAGTAACTTTCTTTTTAGCTTCCCCAGTGGTTGCTCCCTCCACTTTCTTATCCATATTCTTTTTGTCATAGGGATGTGCTCTATTTTTCCCTTCTTTTGATTGTTAGCCCTCATGCTCCTAAATTTTTCCCTTGCATTGTCATGTTGTTCAAAAGAAAGAGTAAGGTCTATGACTTAATCAAATGTTTTATCCTTGTATGGTAACATTTAGTCCTTGGATAAATCTTGAATTCTTTGATTCTTCATTTCCTATGAGCATAGTTCCATACTTGGACAAACTCTCAAATTTTTGAGTGTATTCAGTCACACTCATTGGTCCTTGCCTCAGCCTTATAAATTCCTCCAGTAGTGTTGCCTTAGCTGTTGCTGGGACAAATCTTGCCTCAAGCATCTCCTTGAATTGATCCCATGTTATCTCATTTTCTGGCCTTCCTATGATGATCACCTCCCACCAATCTAATGCTGCTCCTTTGAGTCTCCTTGAAGCTATCTGCCTCTTTCTTTGGTCATTAATTTGCATATCTGCAAATATTCTTTCCAAAGTTCTCAACCATGTCTGCACTCCCATAACTCCCTCAGTGCCTTCAAAATCCTTGCCTCCTAAATTTGAAAATTTCTTCAATAGCTTAGCTAATTCCTCATGAGGATTCTCTTCCCTGTGCACTGCTCCTTCTCTAAATGCCCTCACCAAATCTTGCAAATTGACCATTGGTGTTGTATTGGAGGGTCCTACTCCATGACTTGGTGGTCTTCCTACCATGATTCACTATTCAATTGCATAGCTAGTTAGTCATATTTCTAATTTAATTATTTTCTGCAATTTATTTCTACTGTGGATATTTATTTCTATCATTATCATATATATATTTTTAGAATTTTATCCATACAAGAAAATTGGATAATATATTTATGCTATGTTTTAACAACATAGCTCTGATACCAACTGAAGTGACCCACTACTTATTCAATTATTTTAGAGAATTTTCTGTTAAGTTTTTTTTTACCATGTATATATATACACACTTCAATGGACCACTTCTCTTAATTTAACTTTCCCAAGGTTCCTTATTTTACTAATATAAAAATACTAGTATATAAAATTAATTTAATTCATATATATATATGAAGATATATATATGACTCTTTGTCTATCAGAGTAGTTTAAATTGACAAAGAAATTCAATCACACCTTATTTCTCATATTCCAGAGATATGGTGTCACATAGCCTTTTCTATTCATTCTTTTTCTTTTTAAACTCAAGCTTGATTATAAAATCAAATGATATCATTTATTTTCTTATTTTATTTTTTACTTCTCAGATTATTTGATCCCTGAATTTTACAAGCCATATATTTAGATTCTGGGATTTTGTAATTTACCACTATTTGATTCTATGCTAAATATCAGGGTGTTTAAGATAACTCATTCATTGCAGATTAGCCCGGGGTCATAATTCATATTCAAACAATTTTGTGTCTGGTAAGGGTATTCATATTTTGATTTATATATTGTACAAGGGTCCTATGAATAATCAGGTGTTAAACTGGATTGAAGACCAAGCAGAGAAATCAATATATATTTAGGCAGGGTACATATGCAAGCAAATATACTAATCTAAGACTTAGCATATGATTGAAGACAAAATAGTTAAAGCCATGTTACAGACCAAATAAATACAAGATTCTCAGGTGAACTTATCAAGCAGACAACTAATGTTTTCTAAACAATATGTGGTAGTGTCTAAGGAGCTGTGTGGTGATGGTCTTGTCTATTACAAACAAGACTGCAAGTTATTTTTAATAGCCTCAGGTTGATCGTGACCAAATGCATTCAGACTTGAGTCTTGTATTTAGGTAATTAAAGGTGTTAAGCATAGTACTGTGAGACCTATAGGTATTACCAAAATGCATATGGATCTACTTCACAAAGCAATGCAAACTTTCAGATGCACATTTTGAGAAGGGTACTAATAGGTTCTCAGATTATAAAACTAATAATAGTGATCAATCAAACAGTAGGATTATTAGCATGTTTAATATCTGGGTAAACTACATGGCAATGCATTTTTCTCAATTGATTTGTCAAAGACAAAAAATCACTTAATTTAAACCAAATAGGTGGTTACCTAAGCTCAGTTCAATATAGTTTCATTTCAGATTATAAGTATAAAGCATGTGTTTCACTTCTACTATACAATACAATGCAAATTCTTTACTGGAAAATCAGATGTTCAAAGAGAATTTAACAAGTTAAGATTTCTAGCTTCTCATGGTCTTATATCAGTTATAAGTCATGGTCAGGCTCTTCTAGTTAGCCAATGCCAGGTTCAATTATCTTTTTACAATTTCTAGCTACATGCCTATCCATGAACTACTGCAACTTTTCCATTTAAAATTTAACAAACTTGATACAGAAAGCATGTCCACATATTAAATTACATGGCATGATTTTTCTCCATCACAGTCTACCAGAAAACATCAAAATCAATTAATTAGATCTGTAACTCCAAACACATATAATATTTAAGTTTTACAAATTCTTTTCAAATGAACAAAGCCACTACAATACTGAAAGGTCTGCATAGACTTAAGAAAGTTTGCCTAGCTATCTTTATTACAATGAACTACTGCATTTTTAAACTCAAGTAAGTCTTCTAATTTTCCAAGCAAGCAAGCTACTCATGCATCTCTTCCTGTAACAATATTTTGAGCCGCCTCAATAAAAATGAGACACCCCAAATATTGCAAAGGCAATAAAAAGGGTCAGAATAAAATTCTGGTATGAGTGAAATCATTATTAAAACAATTTATAAATTCTTAAAACTGTGCAAAGAACATATATATTTGACACTATTTAATTTCATATTAGACCTGAGCATATGTACATCTAAATTTATCTAAAAACATACACCCAAACATTCATCCATTCAATCCATTCATTTGTACATGTACAAACTCCTATGGATTTTAGCTTCCTAAAATCCATAACACAACCATTCAATCCCATTTTATATTTTATATGGTTTGAACTCTTGCCTTTGAACACAAAGTGTGCATTGCAAAGGACTCAGTTCTGTTAACCTTTGCATAGAGGCCTTCAGGACTTGAACAAGTCATGCACATACCCATCATCCTCCTGATGATGAGTAGATCAAGGCACCTCTCCTAAATTACTTTGTAATTTAGAGACCATGCTCATTTAATTGCTGAGAAATTTTCTTTTTAATTCCAGAGGTGCTCATGTTCTTCCTTTCATTACATAAACCCCAAACTTAATTAAACTCACTCAAGGGTTTACATCCAATCATACAAAGCATTCATGCAAAATTGCATATCCAAAGTCATTCTGGCGTAATCTCATTTTATAAAACTGCCTTTATTTTTGTTTCTAGAAATTTTCCCATTGCTTGCATAAATCTGATAAAACCATAAGAAATACTATATTTATTTTACTGTGAACATAGGATAGAATTTTTAAGAAAAACCCATAAAAACATATTGGTCCATGATCTGAACAAATCAGCACATGTTTATAGTGTTGCATTGTTCATATCATTTTTAATATGAACTAGGCATGAGCATGAATCTCATTATTCACACTGCCCACTTCATTTTCCTTTGATATCCTATTCCTCAGTAAAACATTTAGTTCATTTTTCATATAAAACTGGATTATAAAATCCATTTCTATAATATGAATATATGTTTGATTATTTATATATCAAAGCAACAATTTAAACAATTATAACAACTCAAAATAGATTAAACATTAACCAGAAATCCAACCAAAATACCATCCATGATCAACATGTATTTATTCAGAGAATAAAGCCAAACAGAAAAACATATTATGATTTTATATAAAATAATTTGGCTGCCCTTACTTGGGTCTTAATGCCTTAAGTCTTTTTAAATGATTATCACTCACCTTTCTCTCCCCTTCCCCGAGAATGCCTTAGCTTGAAGACTGTGTGAGTTTCTCCTTTCTATTTTTTTTTGAATTAAACTTCTGTTTTTCCTCTCCAGAGAAAACCTCTGCCTTACCCCTTGATTTATATCATTTAACTAGGGTTTTAATAAAGGAAACACCCATTTTATCCTCACAAAAATAAAAGAAGCCTGTATGCATCTTTATGGCTAATTTGGCCATTTTCTTTTTATTTCCATTTTAGGTGAAAATAGTTGTATTTCTCTTTTCTGAATGCATGCTATTTGCATGATTCTTACCTGCACATTGTTTTCCTATGACTCCACTTGACAATGTATTTTATTTTATTTTTATTACACCTAAGTTATTTTTCATGTTTCTTTTTCTAAGTTTTGTTTTTAACTAACATAATTTACCATTTGCTTCTTTCTTGATTTATTCCAAAAATGCATCCATACTCATAAATTTAGCTTGACTGATTTCTATGCATTTTAATTATCAAGAGGATTTTTATTTAATCATCCCATACTTCTCTAACCATATGTGTATATATTTTCTATACAATATTCACATATATACTAGTCATGTGAATTTTAGAATTCATTTTATACTTAATCATTTTCCTCTCATCTCTGTATATAAAAAAAATAATTATCCCCTTGCATAATTACTTCACTTACTTCTGATATTCATTTCCAAGCTATTTATTTTTTTTAAAGTAATTTTTATTCTCAAAAATTTTGGGTCTTCACATATCAATAGCCATTCCTTCTAAATCAATAAACATATCTAAAGTAGAATAAAATAGTAAGTAGGAAAGATACAAAAATACACGATATATGGCAAACAATAAAATGAAAAATGTTATGTTATTATTGGGGTTGCATCACTACCACTTATGACTACCTACATACTCCTATCTAATTAGTTACCAAATTAGATACAGGATCAAGCCAACGTAGTTCTCCTACCATAAATAGGACACATGGAGCCTACGATGCACAAATAATATGCAATTTCCAAAACTACCCGCATAGGCTTAATCTTCAGTTTTAGATTTTCAAAATCCAATTTACTTTATGGAAATTATCTCTCTGGACTTTATTCTCGAATTTCTATTTCAAACTTCTAAAATATATATGTATATATATATATATATATATATATATGTATATATCTTTTATATTCAACCTAGTCCTTTATTTCGAAATCGGAAAACAAATCACCTTTTTGGAACGATATCAATGTACAAGCATACAAAACTATATGCTACCTGATCGAGAGGTTTCTAGCCATAACAAGGCAACTGGGTCCCAACCTTTCGAAAATAAATATAGATATGTATATCCCTCTACAACGAGAGCGGACTATACTAAGGCTACATAACATATGCACCTCCCTTGCCTACTTTTTAGTTATGGGTTACCTGAATCATCGGTAACATAACTAATCAATTTATATCCCGAAGTGGAAAAATCATTTACACTAATAATTACAAATACTTCAAATCTATAATAATTACATTTCCATATCCTTTAAAAAATCATTTTAAAACCATCAAGTTTAGTCCTCGAAATTCCTGTTTTCTAAAACATATTTATAAACCCATTCTTTATATAAATCACTTTTATATAAAATCACTTCAAAATATTTATTCTCAAATATCACTTTGTTTCTCTTTTAAACGAAAAAAATTGTGACGACCCGGATTTTTGTATATTGGAAATTGGAATATTTAATTGATTTTAAATATTTAAGAGTTAATTTTAAACTCAAAATTTCAAATATCATTATTTATTTGGTGATTTAATTATTGAATTTAATAATTGGAATTGAGTAAAATATAGAATCTGGAGTTTTAAGCCGGTTAAAAATAATTTGAAGGCTTATAAAATTCATATTAATAATACTGAAGGTGATAGAACTTTTAAATTTGAATTTAAAGATGTTTTGTTCAGTTTTAAAATATATCGTTTAAATTGAATTTAAAAATATCCTTCCGGGGCACAGTCTCGGAATTCGACGAAACTAGTTCCATTGGATCCGTAATATTGAA
This sequence comes from Allium fistulosum, assembly GCA_030737815.1. Classification (NCBI taxonomy): domain Eukaryota; kingdom Viridiplantae; phylum Streptophyta; class Magnoliopsida; order Asparagales; family Amaryllidaceae; genus Allium; species Allium fistulosum. Next base: position 528,799,124 of record CM060908.1, on the reverse strand, counting down.
TTATTACCGGATTTCAAATTTCGTGGCGTTTGGAGTTTTTGTGTGAGCATACGATATTTAAACGCATTGAAATATATATTTGCATAGTTTAGTCAACCTCAGCTGAAATATTTCACTTCAGCACTTTCCCCCCTCATTTCAAAACACTGTAGTCCTTCTGATTCACGCCACTTATTTTTCCTAGCACGTCCTTTCTTTCACGTCTCAGCCAAACAGAAGACGAATATAATAAAACAGTTCGTACCTCTGAAAAACAATGGACATCTCCTCTTAACAGTTTGAAAGCCAGTATATTTCACAGCCGAAAGCAGAATTGTGCTGGAAGCTTCAAACGAAATATAAAAAAAGAAGAAGAGAACAACTGAATTCGTGCAAGTCTCGTTCCTCTTTCAAAATAAAATGTCGATCAAAAGAAGGAAAAAATCGTAGTCTCCCTCTCTTTTTCTTTCTTTGATTTTAAATCAAAACGAACTCAGATTCGTTCACAAATCAAAATAAGAATGGCCGAAGGGAAATTTTTTCGTTCGAATCAAGTCTTCGTTCAAAAGGGGGTCGATATCAAATTTCTAAAACCCAGATCGCTCTCGCCTGGGAATCAAGTGACAGCGGGCCGCAATCAAATCTCGGGGTCGTTTCTACTTGCTCGAGCCGATTGAGAGTTTCGCATGAGGAGGGCCGAGCTTGTTTTTACCATGGGGTTCGTCTAAAACCGCGTCGTACGACGATTTCTGGTGGACGATGAGAGCAGGCGCTCGATTTCGATTGAGGATGAGGCACGAATGAAGGGGAACTAGCGATGGCTCGGATGAATTCGAGTGGTGAGGAGCACATCACGGTGAGATAGTATGAGGCCTAGCAGCTAGCAACTAGGAACGGAGGTCATGAGCTTGTTCACGAGTGCTGTCAAAGTCCAGTGAGGTATATTTCAATTTGTTCGTTGCATTTTAAAATTTAAATCAGTTTTATAATAATATGCAGAAAAGAAAAAAAATAAAGTTGTTGAGATGATTGTTATAAACAGAAATTTTTATATATAGAACTTTGGAAAGACAGAGAATTTTATAAGGATAAGTTTTAATACTATGGCTTAAATAATAATAAATATTGACCTATATAATCTCATTTTCTAGTTTATAAAAGTATGTATGTATATATAATGTATTCGGGAGTTAATTGGTTCAATTAACTTATTTAAATTATTTTAGTTATTAAAGATTACTTAAAAAGGGAATTAGTTTAAAATCGAATTTATTGGTAAATTTTTAATAGGTCATCTCAAATGTTAATAAACCATATGAATGTTTATTCAAGGTCAATAATCACAAGAATCAAGTCGAGATGGGGTTTGGATGGCAAAATAGAAGGTGAGTTAATCTCACTCAGTTAAATTATAATTTAAATTTAATTGGTTAAATTTAAATAATTGGTTGAATGATTGATTTGGTTTGATGTGATACTATATATATATATAGTAGTATATGGCAATATATACATATTGGCATATGTATATATTGGAGTTGTTGATATTCCCGCATTTTATAGCGGATGAGACCCTATGCGCCGCATAATAGCGGATGATATTTTATAAAACCCATATACCGCGATATTCCACCTTGAAGTGGAATTGGTATTGTGCTAACATCTGTGGATGCAGGGAAACAGGTTGGAGGGATCCAACTGGATTCCTCAAAATATTTAATTTTGTTAAATATTCTGTGATATGATTTTTGATATCCTGTGATGAATTATATGGATAATTGGATGTTATGGTTTGGTTGGATCGATTTGGATGTGCTGAATTATCAAAATCTCTAAAATGGAATTTTTGAAAGAAATAAAGGAGTAAATTTTTAAGTAAAATAATTATAAAGAGTTTGGAATAAATTTGAGAATGAATCTGATTAAGAATAAAAGTGATTTCCAAATTCTAATAAATATGGAAAAGAGGAATTTTGAATAAACAGAGAAATATTGAATTTAAAGAAAACTTATGTGATATTATTTAAAGGAATAAATAATTTATTTTAATTCAATGTTTAAATGTAATTAAAAAGAAAGAAGGAATTTGGTAAAATCTGAAACTTGTGTTTCAGTTTAAATATTTAAAATCATAATGAGAAATAAAATCTGGAAGTTAATGAATTTGGAAATAAATGGATTAAGTAAAGAAATTTATTTCAAAGTAAAATAAATTGGGAAATCAATTATAAATTTGATTTAAATACTTTGGGATTTGAAATTTAAAGAGAAATGAGATTTTGGAGAGATAAACTGAGTTTATAAAGTGAAATAAAATATCAAGGGATATTTGAGAATATAAATTCAAGGTGGGAATTTATAAAGGGATATGAATTGGTTTAAAAATAAGTGTTGATTTATTTTTAAAGGATTTGAAGAGAAGTGTATTTCTCTGGATAGCCAAGTACATTTTTTAAAAGCAATTTTAAATATAAGTTAAAAGTTCTAATTTGTTTAAAAAGGCATGTTTTAGGAAATTGATTATTTCTAAAGGTTAATTTCCAAAGTAAGTATTTTCAAAAATCTATTATTGTAGTAATTATATAAAAGTAATTTGGTATTATGTTTTAAAGAGGAAGTCAGCTTATATTTATAAAGTGGTTTTATTTTAAATATTCTTAAAATATATATTTTGATAAAGTATTAAAGTAGTTTGATTTCAATGTTATAAAGTATATTTAAATAAAGTGTTTTTAAATTATTTTTAAAATTAAAAGTATTTTGTACTTGGTGATTCAGTGGAAATAATTATTTGGGAAATGTATTCCGTAAGCGGAAACTGTTTTGAAATTGTTTTCAAATGAGCTTTGAAAATTGGAAATATATCTTGGAAAGATATTGGGCAAATAAATAATGTGGGAAATTATTTATTGTGTGATGGTTGCTTGTGGATGTTAATTGATAGTTAAATAACCGACTATCAATATTGGCCAAATGCGCTGATCGTTTCGAAGAGACCGGGATCGAGTTTCCGTATACCGGGATTCTAGGTCTGGAGACTCGAATACCACTTCGATCCGGTTTGTACGTTTCGTGTAACGTGTTCGGAGTCGAAGATGGAGCTGTGAAGTGCAAGGGCTAGTCGCTACTAATCCTGAGGATATTTCCAAAATGGATGTAGTAGGAATAGTGCCTTCGGTTCCGTTCGGACCCGGGACGGACTTGTATGGACGAATGCTTTCGTGACATCGTCAGGTGGACGATGGGCATTCTAAGGGATATGTTCTGAAAAAGGTATCGTTTAGCCTCAAGCCTCATCAACCGGGAATGACTGAAAATCAGGGGTTATGCAGCAAGGCTTCGTGGGTAGCCCCCACTTGAGAGTAAGGTCATCCCTGTCTAGATGTCCCTTTTATTTCGGCTTAGTGGTGCGGTTGCTGATCACAACCGTGGGGTGATTTTATTTGGAATTATCCAGTAAGGGATGATTCCGGTCTTGTGTTGCAGGGGAGCGGGCGTACTCCTCGGTACTGTGATCTAGGCCACGTACTGTGACAGGTGGTACCCCAGTGCCTAGTCATTCGTTGGAAATCCATTCTCCCTACGTGCCTTGTACGGTATTTGTTTGTATACCTAGTATGCCGGAATTTAATAGATGTAACAATTTCGGCTATTTTAATAAGTATTTGTAAATAGACACTATTATAATATCAGAGGATTTTTATAAAAAGTGTTTTAGCTATCGTAAGGTAAAAACCTGGCATGTTTATTTGTGGCGTGGTCTTACGAGATGCTTTTATTTCAAAAGGATTTTTGAAACTTTAATAATCAATTTGAGTGTGATTTTCTCACGCTGGTATTCCAGACTGACTCGGGTATTGTTTTATATGATGCTCGGGTCAGACCGAGATAAACAGGTTCAGGATATGATGCTGTGGAGCTCAGGAGACGAGCTGGATGACGATACGTACTCTCGTACTTGCTATATATTTTCCGCTGTGTATTCAGTTGTATGTTATGGATGTTGATGTACTTTGATGATGTACTCTGATGATATATTGTATAAAACTGATATAGTTTTGATTTGTGTAAAGATCTGTTAATATATTATATTTTATTCCGCTGCGATGGTTAGATTCTGATTTTGTTTTCTATTTTTCTTCTTCTACCTCTTCTTCTTAAATCAAATGGTTCGACTTTCCGGGTCTGGAAAGCCGGGTCGTTACAGTTGGTATCAGAGCTTAGGCTGGCGACAACCTTGGCTCTGGTGGGAATTTTGAGAGTATTAATAGATATGAGCGCGTATTTGTTAGTGAATGTAAAATTGTTTTATATTGTGTTGATTGGTTTATTGAGTAGTTTATGGATTCTGGTCGATGTGTGGGACGCCACAACATTGATAGGGATCTCTAAACACTTGTATAGAACAATTCGATACAGTATTGTTTTAAAGTAGGGTAAATGAAATAATTTTACCCAAATTATTTTTGTATAAAAAGAAACGTTTTGTAAACTATTCTAGTTAATATATATGGTTGTTTGGATGTTAGAAGTGATAATATGGAATTATTATCATTAATATATGGAAACTTAACTAGAAATTGAAATTTATAACCAAAGCAAAGAATAAAATTTTATAATAAAATAAAATTTGAAATATAGATTACAAATGTAATTTATAAAATTGAAATAAACTTCATATACAAATGAGATTTGTACTTTAAAATAGAATTCCAGAGAAATGTGGAAAATAAATCGAAATGGATTTTAAGTTTGGAATTTTGGGAAAGGTTTGAAATTTCTTGAGATTTGGAAATAGTTTTCAAAGAGTTTGAGGAAATAATAAGTGGTATTATTTCAGGAATATTTTGAGTTGAGTTTGGAATCTGGAAAGATTTGAAATTTAAAAATATTTGAAATGGTTTAAAGAGATAAAAGCATTTAATTCTCTTTCGGTCGCTGGGAAATAATTTCGGTGATGACTGCAGCATCATCGATGTTCATTTTTGAGTTTCCAAAGAGAAATTGCTACCAAACCGTGTTAAATTGGGATTGTTTGCAAACTGGATTTGGTTTTGAAATTCAAAGAGATAGCTGAATATACAAAAGGAGTTTGGATGTGATTGATTTCAAAAGTGATTTTGAAATTTTGGGAAATTGTTAAAAACTCTGGAATCTTATTTTAATTGTTTATAGAAAAACAAATAAAAAGAAATAAATATACTTGACTAAATTTAATGTAAAATCCGGAATAAAGAGTAAAATGTGAATGGGATTGCTTTAATGGATTGAAGTGATGAAATAAACCAAATATTAGGTATAAATTGGAATAAATTACTTAATGGAGTAATGGATTATGGAAATAGAACCTTAATTGGCTGAAAGAAAGTTGATTTTGTAATTTGGATATGAAATGGGAAATGAACTTAGATTAAGTAGAAATTATTAATTGCAACCCGAGATAAAATACTAACAAATCGAATGTGGATGATATAAATAAAGCTCGACACATATATTTTGGATGCTGTTAAGTGAAATAAATTGGAACAAAATTAACTTAAGTGTGAATGAACTCAAGTATAAATAAATGGAATATGACCTTGAAATATTATCCAAATGAGTTTGGGTTATGGAATTTAAATTGGTTAAATAGAAATTGAATTGTAATAAATAGATTTCGATGGCTTATAAAATAATTAAAACTACTGGAGTAAAGGTATACATGGCTAAATTAGATGTATAATTCCGAGTGAAAAGGATTTGAATGGAAGTTGTTGAATAAAATAAACTTATGTTATTGGGTGGAATTGTTTGAAGAAAATAAATAACTTGAGTAAAATTGTGTGATGGTTATTGATATATTGGTGGCTGAGTTTAATAAAATGATTTGGAATCAAACTCTTTGGATATGGAAGAAATACAATGAAAGTTGTGAATAAATTTAAAATGGAATAGGTTAAATGTAAATTTAGTTGGATTTAACCTAAATGGTTCTAAAGCTGAAGTAATCATTTATTCACATTGATATTATCGAATTGTATCAGAAAATCGATCGTTTGAGATAAAACGAGGTTAAATAAAATTCTATGAATTGATAGAAAGGAAATAAAATTGATTTTGGAATCAATTGTAGTAAATGTGAGTTAATATAAGCAATATAATTGATTTTTAAATCAATCGTAATAAATACGTATTCATTTGGATTAAAATGAATAGAATGTAAGTAATGTAGTGTAAACCATTTAACTGGAAGCATTTAATTTGTGTTGGGCCTAATAAATTCACTTATGGAAGTGTTTAGTGAATATTGCTTATGTTGTATGTGTTAGCTAATGAAATTAATTAAAATGATAACAAACTTTGGATATTTGTCACTAACCTGTTTAAGTTGAGTTAGTACAGGTTCGGGAAAACCGTTTGGCTGGATTTGACTGCGCTAATTGCTTAAATAAATAACCGCTTGCGTAAAAATGCTAAATAAGGTACGCCTACGCAATAAAAATAGGAAATATGAACTGTTTTTTTTGTTTTCCGACCGGGTGGGCCGATATATATATATTTGTGCACCCTGCGATATCGCAGAAGTCCCTCCGTGCAAAGGAGACTCTGCCAAAATTTTCCATAAATCTTGGGAGTTAGAAAATTTTTGAAAATTTTCATTTACGATAAATGATTTAAATTTGTTAAGCAAATGAAATTAAAACTGGATATTGAAATCTAATTCAAATGTGAATGTAAGGTGAAGTGAAATCAAAGGAACTAAAGAAAGTAAAGTTCGTAAATAAACTGTTATTTGAGGTTTAAATTAAATAGTAAGTGAAACTAATCCATATTCAAAATGGAAGCCAATTTGAGTTTAAATGAAATTGTAAGGGCTAAGTAAATAGTAATGAAAATAAACTTCAATGGGGAAGTGAAAATAAATATAAACTTCAAAAATGAAGTAAAACAAATCCAAGAAGTATATAAAATGTTTATATTGGACTTAAGAAAGGAATGGTGAATTCTTAAGTAAATTTGGTATGGAGGAAAATTATTCTAGGTGAATAATTGAATGACGATTAAAATTTGAAGATGTGAATGGGATAAGTGTGATAAGTGAATAACAATCAAATGAATGTGAATAAAAAGGAAATTGATATAATTGATAATCAATTGGAATTTATACGTAGGATGTACGTATATTATTTTATTCGCATAATGATTTGATCCGGATTCGAGCACAGAATTTCGAGGTAATTATACCGATCCGAGTTGGGATTTTTCACTCGATTTTCGACGGTGAACCTGGATATGGATTGTTGATTGATTCTGGATATTCTCTATCATAGTTTGTGGCTATGCAAGGAGAATGACGATTTCTGATCAAGAAACCAGATCTGAGTCCGCACTAGGAAGTCGGGTGGGCGATACTAGTTCGGAAGTGAAATTGTGTGATCGATTGGGCGATCAAATGTGATATTGCGTACGGATGATATATGTGCATCGTACGGGCTGAGTAAAACAAATATTGAATTTGTAAAGAAAAGTATAAAATGACTTTGGAATTGTGATTGAATATTATTGCTTAGTAGGATATACAGGTGTATAAAAGCAATGGATAAATTGGGAATTTTGAATTTTGAAGATAAAATTTAATGGCCCAACAAAAAGGTAAGTATTTGAATTTTTGTATGAAATTTGATTGGGGTTTTGATCCAGCCACTTGGCTTTTTGTTTTCTTTTTGAGATTGGGAGGCCGTAGAGCCATTTTGTAGTTGTGCCGAGCTAGCCGCGCAAAGGAGACGCTGGCGAAATTTTTTGGAAATTTAGGAAGTTAGAAAATTTTTGGAGAATTTTGATAATTCAAAATTGAATTCAAATTTAAATTTGAATGGATAAGTAGGTGGTATGGGTTGAACTTATGAATAAGTTTGGGAAGTTAAAAGATGATTAGTGTATCATTAATAAAAGATTGTTTGGGTATTGTCAAAACTGTTTGAATTTGGAAAATAATTAACGGGTATTGAACCATTCTTCCTAACTAGTAATTTCGGGGACGAAATTCTCTTAAGGGGGGAGGAATGTGACGACCCGGATTTTTGTATATTGGAAATTGGAATATTTAATTGATTTTAAATATTTAAGAGTTAATTTTAAACTCAAAATTTCAAATATCATTATTTATTTGGTGATTTAATTATTGAATTTAATAATTGGAATTGAGTAAAATATAGAATCTGGAGTTTTAAGCCGGTTAAAAATAATTTGAAGGCTTATAAAATTCATATTAATAATACTGAAGGTGATAGAACTTTTAAATTTGAATTTAAAGATGTTTTGTTCAGTTTTAAAATATATCGTTTAAATTGAATTTAAAAATATCCTTCCGGGGCACAGTCTCGGAATTCGACGAAACTAGTTCCATTGGATCCGTAATATTGAATTATTACCGGATTTCAAATTTCGTGGCGTTTGGAGTTTTTGTGTGAGCATATGATATTTAAACGCATTGAAATATATATTTGCATAGTTTAGTCAACCTCAGCTGAAATATTTCACTTCAGCACTTTCCCCCCTCATTTCAAAACACTGTAGTCCTTCTGATTCACGCCACTTATTTTTCCTAGCACGTCCTTTCTTTCACGTCTCAGCCAAACAGAAGACGAATATAATAAAACAGTTCGTACCTCTGAAAAACAATGGACATCTCCTCTTAACAGTTTGAAAGCCAGTATATTTCACAGCCGAAAGCAGAATTGTGCTGGAAGCTTCAAACGAAATATAAAAAGAGAAGAAGAGAACAACTGAATTCGTGCAAGTCTCGTTCCTCTTTCAAAATAAAATGTCGATCGAAAGAAGGAAAAAATCGTAGTCTCCCTCTCTTTTTCTTTCTTTGATTTTAAATCAAAACGAACTCAGATTCGTTCACAAATCAAAATAAGAATGGCCGAAGGGAAATTTTTTCGTTCGAATCAAGTCTTCGTTCAAAAGGGGGTCGATATCAAATTTCTAAAACCCAGATCGCTCTCGCCTGGGAATCAAGTGACAGCGGGCCGCAATCAAATCTCGGGGTCGTTTCTACTTGCTCGAGCCGATTGAGAGTTTCGCATGAAGAGGGCCGAGCTTGTTTTTACCATGGGGTTCGTCTAAAACCGCGTCGTACGACGATTTCTGGTGGACGATGAGAGCAGGCGCTCGATTTCGATTGAGGATGAGGCACGAATGAAGGGGAACTAGCGGTGGCTCGGATGAATTCGAGTGGTGAGGAGCACATCACGGTGAGATAGTATGAGGCCTAGCAGCTAGCAACTAGGAACGGAGGTCATGAGCTTGTTCGCGAGTGCTGTCAAAGTCCAGTGAGGTATATTTCAATTTGTTCGTTGCATTTTAAAATTTAAATCAGTTTTATAATAATATGCAGAAAAGAAAAAAAATAAAGTTGTTGAGATGATTGTTATAAACAGAAATTTTTATATATAGAACTTTGGAAAGACAGAGAATTTTATAAGGATAAGTTTTAATACTATGGCTTAAATAATAATAAATATTCACCTATATAATCTCATTTTCTAGTTTATAAAAGTATGTATGTATATATAATGTATTCGGGAGTTAATTGGTTCAATTAACTTATTTAAATTATTTTAGTTATTAAAGATTACTTAAAAAGGGAATTAGTTTAAAATCGAATTTATTGGTAAATTTTTAATAGGTCATCTCAAATGTTAATAAACCATATGAATGTTTATTCAAGGTCAATAATCACAAGAATCAAGTCGAGATGGGGTTTGGATGGCAAAATAGAAGGTGAGTTAATCTCACTCAGTTAAATTATAATTTAAATTTAATTGGTTAAATTTAAATAATTGGTTGAATGATTGATTTGGTTTGATGTGATACTATATATATATATAGTAGTATATGGCAATATATACATATTGGCATATGTATATATTGGAGTTGTTGATATTCCCGCATTTTATAGCGGATGAGACCCTATGCGCCGCATAATAGCGGATGATATTTTATAAAACCCATATACCGCGATATTCCACCTTGAAGTGGAATTGGTATTGTGCTAACATCTGTGGATGCAGGGAAACAGGTTGGAGGGATCCAACTGGATTCCTCAAAATATTTAATTTTGTTAAATATTCTGTGATATGATTTTTGATATCCTGTGATGAATTATATGGATAATTGGATGTTATGGTTTGGTTGGATCGATTTGGATGTGCTGAATTATCAAAATCTCTAAAATGGAATTTTTGAAAGAAATAAAGGAGTAAATTTTTAAGTAAAATAATTATAAAGAGTTTGGAATAAATTTGAGAATGAATCTGATTAAGAATAAAAGTGATTTCCAAATTCTAATAAATATGGAAAAGAGGAATTTTGAATAAACAGAGAAATATTGAATTTAAAGAAAACTTATGTGATATTATTTAAAGGAATAAATAATTTATTTTAATTCAATGTTTAAATGTAATTAAAAAGAAAGAAGGAATTTGGTAAAATCTGAAACTTGTGTTTCAGTTTAAAGATTTAAAATCATAATGAGAAATAAAATCTGGAAGTTAATGAATTTGGAAATAAATGGATTAAGTAAAGAAATTTATTTCAAAGTAAAATAAATTGGGAAATCAATTATAAATTTGATTTAAATACTTTGGGATTTGAAATTTAAAGAGAAATGAGATTTTGGAGAGATAAACTGAGTTTATAAAGTGAAATAAAATATCAAGGGATATTTGAGAATATAAATTCAAGGTGGGAATTTATAAAGGGATATGAATTGGTTTAAAAATAAGTGTTGATTTATTTTTAAAGGATTTGAAGAGAAGTGTATTTCTCTGGATAGCCAAGTACATTTTTTAAAAGCAATTTTAAATATAAGTTAAAAGTTCTAATTTGTTTAAAAAGGCATGTTTTAGGAAATTGATTATTTCTAAAGGTTAATTTCCAAAGTAAGTATTTTCAAAAATCTATTATTGTAGTAATTATATAAAAGTAATTTGGTATTATGTTTTAAAGAGGAAGTCAGCTTATATTTATAAAGTGGTTTTATTTTAAATATTCTTAAAATATATATTTTGATAAAGTATTAAAGTAGTTTGATTTCAATGTTATAAAGTATATTTAAATAAAGTGTTTTTAAATTATTTTTAAAATTAAAAGTATTTTGTACTTGGTGATTCAGTGGAAATAATTATTTGGGAAATGTATTCCGTAAGCGGAAACTGTTTTGAAATTGTTTTCAAATGAGCTTTGAAAATTGGAAATATATCTTGGAAAGATATTGGGCAAATAAATAATGTGGGAAATTATTTATTGTGTGATGGTTGCTTGTGGATGTTAATTGATAGTTAAATAACCGACTATCAATATTGGCCAAATGCGCTGATCGTTTCGAAGAGACCGGGATCGAGTTTCCGTATACCGGGATTCTAGGTCTGGAGACTCGAATACCACTTCGATCCGGTTTGTACGTTTCGTGTAACGTGTTCGGAGTCGAAGATGGAGCTATGAAGTGCAAGGGCTAGTCGCTACTAATCCTGAGGATATTTCCAAAATGGATGTAGTAGGAATAGTGCCTTCGGTTCCGTTCGGACCCGGGACGGACTTGTATGGACGAATGCTTTCGTGACATCGTCAGGTGGACGATGGGCATTCTAAGGGATATGTTCTGAAAAAGGTATCGTTTAGCCTCAAGCCTCATCAACCGGGAATGACTGAAAATCAGGGGTTATGCAGCAAGGCTTCGTGGGTAGCCCCCACTTGAGAGTAAGGTCATCCCTGTCTAGATGTCCCTTTTATTTCGGCTTAGTGGTGCGGTTGCTGATCACAACCGTGGGGTGATTTTATTTGGAATTATCCAGTAAGGGATGATTCCGGTCTTGTGTTGCAGGGGAGCGGGCGTACTCCTCGGTACTGTGATCTAGGCCACGTACTGTGACAGGTGGTACCCCAGTGCCTAGTCATTCGTTGGAAATCCATTCTCCCTACGTGCCTTGTACGGTATTTGTTTGTATACCTAGTATGCCGGAATTTAATAGATGTAACAATTTCGGCTATTTTAATAAGTATTTGTAAATAGACACTATTATAATATCAGAGGATTTTTATAAAAAGTGTTTTAGCTATCGTAAGGTAAAAACCCGGCATGTTTATTTGTGGCGTGGTCTTACGAGATGCTTTTATTTCAAAAGGATTTTTGAAACTTTAATAATCAATTTGAGTGTGATTTTCTCACGCTGGTATTCCAGACTGACTCGGGTATTGTTTTATATGATGCTCGGGTCAGACCGAGATAAACAGGTTCAGGATATGATGCTGTGGAGCTCAGGAGACGAGCTGGATGACGATACGTACTCTCGTACTTGCTATATATTTTCCGCTGTGTATTCAGTTGTATGTTATGGATGTTGATGTACTTTGATGATGTACTCTGATGATATATTGTATAAAACTGATATAGTTTTGATTTGTGTAAAGATCTGTTAATATATTATATTTTATTCCGCTGCGATGGTTAGATTCTGATTTTGTTTTCTATTTTTCTTCTTCTACCTCTTCTTCTTAAATCAAATGGTTCGACTTTCCGGGTCTGGAAAGCCGGGTCGTTACAAAAATTCATAACATTTCAACTTGCAAAATAATTCACTAAATTAAAGTGAACCAAATATTACTGCTAAACACCTTATAGTCTACTTGTGAAATAAATCATAAGGTGTTAGCCTATAAATATTTTCTATCTAGCCCATGCATATTGATAACTAATTGCCCATAAACTGGTCAAGCAAAGTCTATAATCAATAAATAATAATCAGTGCTCATAAACTGGTCGAGCCTAATTCAAACAATCAATCAATGAAATAAACATGATAATCAATGCTTCATTCTATCAAATATTTATAACACTTTATTTTATCCTTGGTTAAAACGGTTTGATATTTATTTTGGAGCATCCGGCCTTTCCCTTCGACATGCACCATCCCTCACCCAAGTCTCCTTGGATATCATAGATGAAACATGTGTACTAGTCATTTCCACATGCCCCATTAAGTTTTTATCTTCTAAATTTTAAAATACTCAATTAACCATCTAAATAGTCAAACAAGGAAATAAAACTATTTTTTTAGCAGACAAAGTAAACAAGCATTCAACAAGGGTGTTTAAACAAATTTAATACTTAAATTTCCTTTAACTTTGCAGTGATTTTAATGAACTTAAAGGAAGAAATAACTCACTTTGGATTCTACTCTGTCAAACTTTAAGGCAAGGAATTCCATATCTAAACCATATTTTCTAACAATTTTGCTAACTTTGTCACTACGGATTTGACTATAGCTTCGCTACTATTTTCCAAAACTTCTTAAAATCCAGCTATAGCTCCGCTATCCTAGAAGTTGAGATGAAAAGAGGTGGGGATGGCTTCTAGGTAGGCACAGCCTTGGGTTGATGGATGGAACATACTAGCTTGAACTTGACTTAAGTGGTATAATTTTTTGTCAATTATTTTTGCCGTTATTTTGTTACGCTTTGGGAATTTTTTAGAGAGGTATGGAAGCCAATAAAGCTCTAAGAAAAAAGAAAAAGCTTTGAAAAGGAGGAAGAAGAAGAATGAAAAGTGTGTGGAATTTGTGAAAGAAGTGGTAGGTATTTATAGAAAAAGTTTGGAATAAAAATTATTACCCGAAATGACAAAAATACCCTTACTTTAACTTGAAGTAAACTTACTTTTTCCACACTAACCATCACCTTTCACACCTCACTTTATGTCTTAGTCGCTTAAGGCTTAAGTAGATGTATTTGGACGGAAAAGCGGATTAAAGAGAAGATTTGTTTAGGTTTTTGATGTGGTTTGATTTGATGTTTACTTTATTAACCTTTTCCTTACCTACTTTTCTTAACTATATTCTAAAAATTTCTTAATCATAATTAGTAAAAGAAAACTTGTTTAGTTATTAAATTGTGTAATATATATGTTAAAACATGCTAACAAATGGGCAACAACATTGCGAAAACTTATATTGTACAAAACGTTGATTTTCGACAAAATGTTTTACGGTCACATTTTAACGTTTTGTTAAACTATTTATTAATGCAAACAAAACTTGAAAATAAGATTCTTATCGTCTTTAATTAATTAAAATAAGTGTATTTGACTTATAAAACCATATTTAATAATATTAAAATTCAAATTAAAAATACCACGTCGATTTGTCAAAATACGAAGATGTTTGTACACTTTTATAAAACAAGTATACATGTTTATAAAATAATTATAAATCAAATTTATTTTATTACCATATCATTATATAACCATTAGAAAAAAGTTATTTACCATTTACAATATTTATTCGAATGTATATTAAATTTTATCAAAACCCGCTTTGGTCACTTTTCGACGAAAATCCAAGCTTCTTGATTTTGTAATAAAATTCTAAAAATAAGTTTATTATTCTTATTTATCACATAAAACATAATTATTAAGTTTTGAAAATTCTACATTTGAATATTTAAAGTAAATTAAATATCTCATTTCTAAAGTGGTAAAATTACGGGTTGTTACATACTTCCCCTTTAAAAGAATTTTGTCCCCAAAATTCCACGGATGGAAAAATATAACGAAACCAAATAATAAGTACACCTAAAATTAAACATCACAAATAACCTTGGTTGGAGGTACGGTGCCTTATCCTATCCATTTTTATTTATCAAATTAAGGTTGTTTTATTTATAAAATTCCTTGGTTGATTTACTAACATAGACAAATTTACTTAAGCACCTAACGAAGGCTTTGATACCATCTGTAATTACCCGAATTTTTGAACTAGTCAAAATCGCTGAAAAATCCATCCGTTCTAAAACTATGAATGAAACCTACCAACTTAATACTGTAACGACCCAAAATTTTCGATCTCGAAAATTTCAGATAGTTAGGAAAAGAAGAAAGAGATAGAAGAAGAAGAAATAGAAAACCAACTCAGAAGCTCACATTCGCAATGGATAAAATATAATATCAAATAATATTCTTTACACAAAGAAAGCTGTATCAGTCAATTACATTTTAATACATCAGAGTTACAACATTTCACAATCACTGGACAGTTAAAATAACTTGTCCCGGATAAATAACAATATATCACAACGGAATACACTCCATACGTTCCTACGATCCAGCTCGCCTCCTGAGCTCCAGAACGTCCTTACCTGAAAATCTGTAATACTCGGTCTGACCCGAGCATTACATTAAAGTAACACCCGGGTCAAGCTGGAAACCAGCGTGAGTAAACCCATGCAAATTTGAAATACTAAGCTTTAAACATAATTGAAATCCCGGGTAACTCGTACCTTACTACGAGTTCATAACTGGTTATGGTCAACACTTATTTCACAAATCAACCCCTAAGTACCATTACTTAGTTTCAATGGTCCAATTCACTTAAATTATTTCATTCCAGACTATTGATTACACATATCAAATCTATAAAGAATTATAGAAGATTTCAAATCGAAGTGGTTTCGGGTATTTACTAATACCCGACCCCGGTCTCTTCGAATCCCATGTCATCTTAACCCAAGTTATTCAAATACAATACAAACTTTAAATACAGGATATCACTTTATACAGCAATTCATCTCGATAGATAACCACATTATCACTGTTCAACCCAATCATATCACTAAACATTTCATATCCAAGGCATTCAATATCATTCAATCATTCATAAGCAAGATTAATTAGTCGCACCATTCCAATTAATTTAAAAAAATTAAATTAATTTCTCTAATCACTTTTTAAATCCTGCTTACTTAACATTAATTAATTACAAACCATTAATTAATCATCCCTTAATTATCCTCTTTAATTACATTAAGAAATTAGCCTTTAATTAATAACACAAATTAATTAATCCTTCACCCGTTCACATTAATTACATTTATCCTTAATTAATTACTCAAATTAATTATCCTATAATCACTTACATTGATTAATTATCCTTTAATTAATCATACTCATTAATTAACTAACCCTTAATTAATTTCCTTAATTAATCAATCCTTTAATTAATTAACTAAGTAATTAATTCTTTATTACTTCCTTTAAGTAGTTTACCTTTAATTACTTTCATCAAGTAATTATCCCATTGGTTAATTATCCTTAATTAATTATCCTTAATCCTTAATTAATTTAACCTTTAATTGCTAATTAAATTAATTAACCCTCAACGGATTAATCCTTTAATTACTTAAATTAAGTAATTATCATTTAAGTATTTAATCTCTAATTACTTAATTAATTTATCCTTAATAAATTTCTTAATTATCAAAATCCCCTTAAATTAATTATGCTTAATTAATCATCTTCAATTAATTACAACCCTCATTAATTAAAAGGTAAATATAACTTAATTATATCATTAATTTTTTTAGAAAAACATTTAAGAACCAATTATAAAAATATAACTTATTGATAAACTTTTATCGTTTAAAATTCTTCAAAACTTGTTCAAATGCCTTGCTTTGGACTTAAATCATTCTTTAAAAATTTAAAACCTATTTTCAATTGATTTTTAAACCTTGTACTCTCTAATTTATAAAAACTATTAACATTTACTTAAATTATAAAATCTGGAAACACACCAGATAACCCGAGCCATAGTCACAAAAACTCGAACAAAATCCCGAGTTCAAACCCGAGTTCCTTACTACCCACAAAACTTCAAGCCAACACGAAAATTTCTCAAGCATCAACCCGAGATACAAGCTTGATCCCCAAACGAAACATGCCCAAACAACAGAGAATGCCTCGTGCATGTGCACAACCACCCAAGCCTCCTCTGATCATCGCCTCCGGCCCCAGAGCATCACCTACGACCTCGTCCATCAGCGCGACACCCCAGAAGCATGAATCGAATGCCAAAATGAAAAATCGTTACTCGATCGAAAATCTGGAAAACGAACGCATCGGAAAACCGACCATCGTCGACGATCTCGACCACGTCCTCCTTCGCCGACATCACCAGACCTTCATCATGTCGCCACGCTTCTAATCCCCTCCTTGCGATCACCTACCATCACCTACGGCCATCGCGAAATCTTCATGAACATCATCATTCCAAAATGATTCTCGAACCTTAGTCTAGCTCCAACCTCACCGCTCGATCACCAGAAAAATCCATCTCCAGTTTTCCTGTGATCAACCATCCACCAGCCACCTCCAGTTCAAGCCTCGCCCCAAACTCCGACACATATCACCAGAAATCGACAAAAATGTCGAAACCCATCATCCCACCATACCTCATCCATTTATATTTTAAAATCACAATTCCTATCTCTAAATTCATGAATTTAAAACTAGAATTGGGTTATAGACTTGATTCATAATTTCCTGACAATTAAATTTGGACCAATTTTTATCAAACTTGGATATTTCATATTTTATAAATAAACAGTTCATATATATCTATGAATTTTATTTTTAAAATTAAGTTTATATACTCACAAACATTTTCTATCTACAAATTTTAGCCTATCATCAGATATTTGGAGAGATATGAATTTTATTTTATAAATTTAAAAGCCTGTATATTAACAGAGGGCTATATTCATACACACAGTTTGAACAGGCAAATACACACATACATTCTCATGTATAAACATATACAAACCATATTATTCTTTCAAAAATTCATCACCATCATTTAAACATATTCATATATTTTCAAAACTGTTTTTAAGTTAAATGTTTTCTCACCAAAGTTTAAACAGAGAGATGAACATCCATTTCAAGGCATGCATCTAGATATATACAGCACATCATATATATACATATATGCATTCATACACATAAACATAAGCAACAATATTTTCACACAATCCATCATAAGAATCTGGTTATGATCATAGGTTTTAAACTGAAGTTTACTCACCTGTCTGGGTTTGAACAGAGGAGCAAATTCACTTTGAAAAACTGGAAGTTGTCTGGATGTAGAACTTTGATTTGTTTTGTTTGAGATGTTCTGATATTTCATTCTAAAGTTGATCTACTGGCTTTCAAGTTTGATTATGAACTGAACTTGTTTTAAATCTGAGTTTGAAACTTGAACTTCTAGGTTTGAATTTGAACAAAATTTGTTCACTTTATTTTGATTTGTTTCCAGGTTCAGTTTGATTCTTGTTTTAAGCTTTTGACCTGATTTTAGTTTGAATATGGGAAAAGTTTTGTTTGAAATTTATCTCTTCTCTGGTTTGTATATTGTTCTCAGGCTACTGATTTCTTAACTTTGAAAATGAAGATAGAAAAGGGTTGAGAAGAAAGAGTATAAGTATATTTAGCCTTGACTTAATGATTTAGAAAAAAGGTAAAATAGATTATGACACTTGTTTAATTTGTATACACTTGTCATTAGATATATTCTTAGGCTTCCATTTTTAATTATGTAAACATTTAAGTTACATTTGTAATTCCATATATTAATATGTTTTTAAATGATTTTTATAAAACTTACATATATATATTTCCTATTAAGTAAATACATTATTTTAATTTATATAAATAAATCTTTTAAAGAAAATAATATAAAACCAATTATATAAAAGAAATAAAATCATATATAATATATTTTTAAATCCAAAATATTTTAAGATATTTATCCTTTTGAATTTCCAATTCAAATTCAATTTCAATTTAAAATCAAATTTAAAATCAACCCATATATATATATACACACATATATTTAACAACACATTATTTGTTCTAAAGGAATAATTTGCCAATGTTAAATAATTATATTAGTAGATTATCAAATAAATATTTATCCAGATATTTATAATTCAGCTTCTATTATATTTTCAAATTCATTTATATATCCAGATATCTTTTATTATCAGAATTTTATCTGTTCAATCTATAAATCATTATTTTCAATAGTTCAATCAGATAATTATCCAATTATCTGATACCCAAATAATCCGGGTTATCACATTCCTCCCCCCCTTTGAATCTTTTCGTCCTCAAAAAGGAACGAAGCCAGAATTTATTCAATACTTAAAATCATATAAATTATTCTTTGATCATTTAAAAAAAAAATTAAAATCTATATAATATTCCAAAATAGCTTTATAAAAATACTTTTTATAACTCGATGTCTCAACAAGTCCATCCTTGTTCTCATAGAAATTCGGTCATACGTTGATCAGGCGTAAGACTGAAAATCTATAAGTACTTAGCAGACCCATTTTCAACACCCAGTGAAAATACTTGGAAAACATTTTCTTGAAAATATAGAAAACATTTTTGAAAATAGAGGAAACATCTTTGGTGAGAATGCTTTGGAAATCATCACCCCCATCCATGGTCGCAATTAACCTGATGATTTCGTTGTCATCCCAGCAAAATCCATAGATAACTGTAGGCACTCCGCGCCCCTCGATTACACCATAGAACCCGCTACAGATTGCAGTTACATCTTGGGTTACATTGCCATCACAGCAAAAGTCCATGTAACTGTAGGCATCAGCGCCCTCGAATTTCACTGCCAAAAGAATGAAACTTCTCCACTCCCACATAGGTCGCAGACTACATCAGTCAAGTCCCAATGTAGCCTAAGGCTCTCATAGTGTTAACACCTCTCTTATTCACCACTTAGCGACCTATTCGACTCAACGACCTAAGGGAATAAGTGACTTAACTATCCAAGGCATAAAAGACTTAAAGACCTATAGCAGGGCACGACCTAACGACCTAAAGCATAGAGTGGCTTAATATGGTATGACTCAACGACTTAAGGAGCTCTAGCGACCTAGTGACCTAAAGACTCCTGTGATTCAGCGGGTTAACGACCTAGCAACTCAATGAAGGCAACGACCTAACGAGTTAAGGAAAGAGCGACCTAACGACCTAGCAAGCTTCAAAGTTAAGTCGCATGCGCACTGCCTCTTCCATTAGGTCGCTTACGACCTTAACAAGCCGAGATAACTCATGTGCTACACATGCTAAGTCGCTCACAGCATATGTCTCGTCCAGGATGGCTCCATTAAGTCGCTAACAACTTATGCTACCTCAGGATCGCTCTTAGGTCGCAACTCCCTAGGTCGCTCACGACCTATGACATGGCCGACCTAAGCCCAACATCTCCTATAAATACCCCGCCTACTCCGCACTGAAAAGGGGAATGCTTGGAGCGCCAAGACTTTGTTGTTTTCACTACTTGCTCCAATACTTCAAAGGCAAAAGACACTTCAAAGAACCTTCGGAAAAGATCAAGTTCATTCAACATGAATTCAAAGAGCTTTTCTGCATCAAAGTTCTAACTACCTGTCTAAATTGTGTTGTAATTTGAAGAATTATTGTAAAACTTGTAATCAAATCAGTAATTGAAGAGATTAAGTGGACGTAGGCTTAACTTTGAGCCGAACCACTATAAAAATTGTTGCCTCTTTACTATTTTCTATTATTTTCTGCTTGCTTTTAGTTTCCGTACCAACGGGTGGTGCTTTCGCTATACCACAACTCACACCGGGGTGTTAGCGTACATTTTTAGCGTTAAAATTTTTGGTGCTTTCACTGAGAGGGTTGAACTCATGGGTGCTCTCATCATTGCTTCACAAAGATTTGTGTAAAGACTCTCCCTAAGAACCAGAAGTCTATCCGAAATTATGGCTCCTGAAAGAAAAAGTAAATCTACTAGATCTAGAGATGCTTATGACAACACCGCCACTTCTCCCGTGTCAAATCAAGCAGCTCCTAGTGTTGGAGTCACAAGGGCGGAATTGGACGCTGTAGTGTCTGGGTTGAATCAACAAATGGAAGCCTAGAACACTTTGATGTTGGACAAGTTGAATGCTTTGCTTGGACTTAACCAGCAACCAGAAAATAATGAAGAAACCTTTGCTGAGGATGTTCATTATTCCCAAGGGAAAAGTATTCCTCAGAGGGAAGATAGCACCGCCGAAGGGGCACCTCCCCAAGCTAGAGGTTCAAGGCTGCAGCAAACTCTTCGTGAATGTTTGTCCGGACAAACTTCCGAAAAAGTAGCTGACGTCTGTCTCGCGGGGCCTCTAAACGATGAGGAGTACCTCTCGGGAATGATTAGACAAATTATGAAAGAGAGCATGCGAAGGAAGGAAGATGAAAGTGACTAGGGGTTTGCTCCAAGCAAAACTCCTTTTACTGAAAGAATTCTGAAGGCTGAATTTTCGAAGAAGTTTGTTCCCCCCACTATTCCAGCTTATCGGGGGACAAGCGATCCTAACCAGTTCTTATACAAGTATGATCGGCATATGACAGGTGCCAGAGCATCAGACGAGATCAAGTGCAGATACTTTCCTGTGTACTTGGAGGGAGTGGCCTTGCTTTGGTTCACGAAGCTGCCAGTTCGATCCGTGGATCAGTTCTCCGACCTAACTCAGAAATTCAAAGATCAGTTCAGGTTATATGCTTCGAAGGCCAAGGACATAATGTCACTATCCAGCCTCGAACAAAACCCCGGAGAGTCAATCAAATCTTTCTTAAACTGCTTCAATATAGCCTTGGTCGAAGTTGATAATGCAGAGCCTCGGATGATTCTGACTTACTTGATGTGAGTTATTGACAAATCAAGTGAATTCGGAAAATGGCTAAAGATGAAAGAGCCAAATTCACTTGAGAAGTTCTACAAGAAGGTCGATGAATTCATGCGCTTAGAAAGCCTTCCTGTGCCAGCAATAGTAGACGTGGCTGAAATTAAGAATAACAATGTTGCTTCTAACAAAAAGGAATCTGGTGGCCAGAAGAGGGAGAATGACGATAGGAAAAAGCAGAAAGATGTGAAGAAAACTCGCTACCTTAAACCTTCAGATTTTACTCCCTTAACTGAAACTCTAGAAAATATCTTTTTCACAACCAAGGATGTTGTCGAATACCCCAAACCACTTGAGATGAAGCCTGGGGAAAATGTTGTGCATAATGGGAGATTCTGTCGGTTCCACAATCAACCTGGCCACGACACTAATGAATGTCGCCATTTAAAGAATATGATTGAAGAGCTGTTGAGACAGAATAAACTACAACAATATGTGAAGAGAAACAGAAGTGATCTGACCTCATCTACTCAAGGGCAGCAAGTTCCTGCTCATCAATCTGATTCAGGTGAGAGGACTGCAGCGCAGGAATCTGAGAGGCCTGTCATTAATGTTATCACAGGGGGTCCTCACCCAGCGGGCAGAAGTTGGGGTGAGATGGAGAGATATGCTCACGCTTTGAGATATGCCCCGGTGGAAGAAAATGTTTTTGTCCTGGAAGATGCTGCACCTTTAAAACAGCAAAGAACTTTTAACGATGACATCATATTCTGGGCTAGAGATTCTATTGGTGTTGAGGCTCCCACCATGGATCCCTTGGTGATATCTGCAGGCATCGGACCAGCCGTTGTAAGAAGGGTGCTTGTTGACTGCGGCGCCTCTTGCAATGTCCTCTTCAGAAAGACATTTGATCAGATGAAAATTCCCATGGCTGATGTCCAAGCTTCCTCACAGAAAATTGTTGGGTTCACTGGAGAACCAAAACAACATATTGGGATTATTGACTTATTTGTAGAGCTCAGGGAAGGGGAAAAGAAGGTGGTCCGAAAACAAATTTTTGTGATTGTTGATGAATTCTCTGCTTACAATGCCTTCTTGGGTCGACCGACTCTTGCTGCATTCAAGGCCATTCTCGCCCCATGGTGCCTGACTATGAAGTTCCCTACTGATAATGGCGTCAGTGTTGTGAAGGGGGACCAAAATGCCGGGCGAGAATGCTATCTCATAGAGTTACGGGAAAGAAAGAAAAGAGAAATGGGTAAGGGTGCGGTAGCTTCGCTCCGCATCAAAGAGCCCACCTTGTAGCAATTATAGGGTGGACCATGCACTGGTGAGCATAGTGATGCATGAAAAGAGATTGTTCCCAGAAAAACCAGTGCAGGGGAAAGTAGAGTGGTGCCGGTGGAAGTGACGGTGCCAATACCTATTGACTTGAATGATCCAAACAAGGTGATGAATGTGGGTTCACAACTCGGTGTGACGGTTCAGAATATGCTGGTATCATTCTTGAAAGCAAACATGGATGTATTCGCTTGGAGTCATGCCGACATTTGTGGAATATCTCCACAAATCGCAGTGCATGCTTTGAATATCGATCCAAAATTCACACCCGTAAAGCAGAAAAGAAGAACCCGGGGTCCTGAAAGGTCGACAGCATTAAAAGAAGAAGTAGATCGGCTCATGGAAAATGGCTTCATCAGAGAATCCACTTATCCAAATTAGGTTTCTAATCCGGTGTTGGTTAAAAAAGCAAATGGGAAGTGGAGAGTATGCATCGACTTTTCAGACTTGAACAAAGCATGCCCCAAAGACTATTTCCCGTTGCCCAGGATTGATTAGATGGTGAATGGAACAGCCGGGCATGAATTATTGTCTTTTATGGATGCTTACTCAGGATATAATCAAATCATGATGCATGAGCCAGATCAGAAGGACACGAGCTTCATCACTGATGTTGGTCTTTACTGCTATAAAGTCATGCCCTTCGGACTAAAGAACGCGGGGGCAACTTATTAGAGACTTGTTAATGCCATGTTCAAACCCCAGATTGGCAAAACTATGGAAGTATATGTTGATGATATGTTGGTGAAATCGAAGAAGGTAGTAGACCACATGGATCATTTGGCAGAAATGTTAGCGGTCCTTCGAAAGTATGGGATGAAGCTAAATCCTCTGAAATGTTCATTCGGGGTAGAGTTCGGAAAATTCTTGGGTTTCATTGTGAGTGCTAGGGGCATCGAAGCTAATCCTGCTCGAATTACAGCTTTAAGAGAAGTCAAAGCCCCTAGAACAAAGAAGGAATTGCAAAGCCTCAACGGGAAAGTCGCTGCTTTAAGTCGGTTTATTTCCAGGGTCACTGATAAATGCATTCCCTTCTTTGATGCTCTGAAGAAAGGAAAGAAAAACTTTGAATGTACTCCTGAATGTCAAAAAGCTTTTGATGAACTGATTCGTCACATGGAAACGCCTCCAGTACTTTCTCAGCCCAGCAATGGTGAAGATCTTTTCATATACTTAGCGGTTTCATCTCATGCTCTCAATGCAGCATTGATACGGGAAGACGCAAAAGTTCAGCGCCCGGTTTATTACATCAGCAAAAGATTCACTGGGGCAGAGATGAATTATTCAAAGCTGGAAAAGCTCGCCTATTGTCTGTTGATTGCGTCCAGAAAGTTGAGGCCATATTTCCAGGCTCATCCTATTAAAGTCCTCACTGATCAACCTCTAAAGCAAGTCCTATTTCGTCTTGAAACTTCAGGTGGTCTTCTAAAGTGGAATATTGAACTCAGCCAATACGATATCACCTACCATCCCCGAAGGGCAATCAATGGACAAGCTTTAGTAGATTTCATTGCAGAATACACAGACAAAGGTGGCAGCGAGGAAGAGGTGACTGATGACATCCCCATCCGATTGAAATTATATGTTGATGGTGCAAGAAATGACTATTGTTCCGGAGCTGGGGTTGTGCTTGAAACTCCCAAAGGGCGGTCATTGTGCTATGGATTGAGATTAGAATTTCCTTCGACAAATAATGAAGCAGAATATGAAGCTCTTAATGCCGGGTTGAAGATTGCTAAAGAACTGAACATCAAAGTATTGCAGATCTTCAGTGATTCCCAGCTTATTGTATGCCAAGTCAAGAAAGAGTTTCAAACTAAAGGAGGAAATCTGCCTGCTTACTTGTCAAAGGCCTGGGAGCTTCTCAATGATTTCGATCATTATACAATAAGCCATATACCCCGGGAAGAGAACATGAAGGCAGATTCTCTCACAAAATATTCAAGCTCTGGCGAAGCTCAATTATTGAGATTGGTCCCTGTGGAAGTCTTGTCAGCTCCAAGTACTGATGAGATGGATATTGACTGGATTATGGCTGCAACTCAAGAGCAGGAGTCGTGGATGACCCCGATCAAGGAATATCTACTCAACGGCTCCCTGCCAGAAAACTCAAAAGAGCGCCAGAAGCTGTTAAGAAAAGCCCCGAGATATGTAATTCAAGACGGCCATTTGTACAGACGAGGATTCTCGATGCCATTACTCCGATGTGTAACCAAGGAAGAGGCTAAGACAATTTTAGCGAGGTGCACGGAGGAGAGTGTGGGGACCATTCAGGTGGCCAAACTCTTGCAAAGAAAATTCTCCGCTATGGGTATTTTTTGCCAGATATTAATCGAGATGCTGCTAGCTACTCCCGAAAGTGTGACAGATGCCAGAGATTTCCAAAAATCCCAAGAGCACCTTCCACCGAGCTAACACGGATGGTCAGTCCATGGCCATTCGCCATTTGGGGGATAGATCTCATTGGGCCTTTGCCAATTGCCAAGTCCGGAATCAAATATGTCATTGTTGTTGTTGATTATTTCACTAAATGGGCTAAAGCTGAACCATTGGCTACTAGTACCTCTAAAAAGATGATAAACTTTGTGACTAAAAATATCATTTGCAAGTATGGTGTGCCTTATAAGATAATCACAAACAATGGTACCCAATTCGAAAGCAAAGAATTCCAGGACTTTTGCAGGCGATTCAAGATCCAAAAAAGCTTCTCAACAGTGGCTCATCCGCAGGCAAACGGGCAAGTGGAAGCGGTGAACAAAATTATCAAATCAACCTTCAAAAAACAGCTAGAAAAAGCAAAAGGTGGTTGGGTCGATAAACTGCCACTAGCACTTTGGGCATACAGAACTACCCACAAAACTGCGACTGGGCACACTCCATTTTCATTAGCATATGGATCAGAAGCAATGATTCCAGTGGAAATAGAGGTCCCCTCACAGAGAAGAATTCATTTCAACCAAGCTGAAAGTGAAAAGCTGCAACTTGAAGCACTTGACTTGCTTGATGAAAGAAGGAAAGAGGCTGAGCTCAGAGTTGCAGCTCATCAGCAAAGGATAGCCAGGCACTTCAATTCTAAAGTTCGCCAACGCAGCTTTGAAATTGGGGATCTAGTCTTGAAAAGGGTCATGACAGCAACAAGAGTGTTTGGGCCAAACGGGGAAGGGCCATATGTCATAGGCAAAAAACTTCTTGGTGGCACTTTCAAGCTCACAACTGTCGAAGGAGACCCAATTCCGAGAGCCTGGAATAGCAATCACTTGCGTCCATATTTTACTTAGAAGCTATGCTTAAATTCGTAAAATGATTGTGGATGTATCATACTTGGCCCAATTCTTAGCCGAACTATTATAAATCTTGTGTTCTTTACTACTATAAAGTGCCTGTCTCATTTCGATGTACAAATATCTTAAATATGTTGCTAAAATATCGATTTAATATTGCAGGCTATCAAAGCAAAGCTTACCTATTCAACACATCACAAGGCCAAGCGATTCCTACAAATCACTCAACAAAAAAATGTCAAGCCACAAAAATTCCAGATTCAATTCCTACATAAGAAGTGCTTCTCACAAACAGTTGGTGATTCCACCAAAGGGGCATCTTCCTAACATGGAGGTTCTAGGCCATTGCTAACTGATTGCGACCGTTTGTGCAAACAGACATCCGGTTAAGTGGCTTGCACCTGCCCCGTGGATTCACTTAACAATGAAGTACACTTCTCTGGAAAAATCAAACAACCTGTAAAAGAAAGGAACATGTACTTAGAGGTGATAACGAGGAATCGCTGAGGGACAGATGGTGAAAAGACATGGGCAAGCAGACAAAAACAGCCAAAATGGAATCTTGTCTCTCAACAAAAAAAGTTGGTGGAACCACCGAAGGGGCACCTTCCTAAAGTGAAGGTTCCAGGCCCTTGCTAGTTAATTGTGATCGTTTGTGCAAACAAACATCCAGTTAAGTAGTTTGTGTCTGCTCCGTGGATCCACTTAACTGTGAGATGCAACCTTCCTGGCAAACGAAACAAAAAAGCCCTCTTCGGAGGCACACTTCTACTCTCAAGGGAAGATCAATTTCTCCATAATGAGAACATTCTTCCCCAAAAAAGTTGAAGTGCCAAATAAAGCCCTCTTCGGAGGCACACTTCTGCTCTCAAGGGAAGATCAATTTCTCCATAATGAGAACATCCTTCCCTAAAAAAGTTGAAGTGCCAAAGAAAGCCCTCCAACGAGGCACGTCGAAAAATGAAATATTTTTCTCAACCAAAAAGGTTGGTGGAACCACCGAAGGGGTACCTTCCCAAAGTGAAGGTTCCAGGCCCTTGCTAGATAATTGTGATCGTTTGTGCAAACAAACATCCAGTTAGGTAGTTTGCGTCTGCTCCTTGGATCCACTTAACTGTGAGAAGTAACTTTCAGGCAAACAAAAAAGCCCTCTTTAGAGGCACACTTCCACTCTCAAGGGAAGATCAATTTCTCCATAATGAGAACATTCTTCCCCAAAAAAATTTAAGTGCCAAAGAAAGCCCTCCAACGAGGCACGTCGAAAAATGAAATGTTTTTCTCAACCAAAAAGGTTGGTGGAACCACATAAGGGGCACCTTCCCAAAATGAAGGCACCGGGCCCTTGCTACCAAATTGTGATCGTCCGTACAAACGAACATCCAATTAGGTAGCTTGCGTCTACCCCGTGGATCCATTTAACTGTGAGAAGTAACTTTCAGGCAAACAAATAAAGCCCTCTTCGGAGGCACGCTTCTACTCTTAAGGGAAGATCAATTTCTCCATAATGAGAACATTCTTTCCCAAAAAAGTTGAAGTACCAATTAAAGCCCTCTAACGAGGCACGCCCAAAAATGAAATGTTATTTCTTGAAAAAGTCGTTGGTGGAACCACCGAAGTGGCACCTTCTCAAAAAGAAGGTTCCAGGCCGCAGCTAACTGCTCACGATCGTTTGTGCAAACAAATATCCGATAAAGCAGCCGACGCCTGTCCCGTGGGCCCACTTAGCGATGAGATATAACTTTCTGGCAAACAAATCAAAGCCTTCTTCGGAAGCCCGCTTCACCGCGTAGGGGAATCCACTTCTCAAAAATAAAAGTGACCATCTCCGAAAGTTGAAGTGTAAAAACCTTTTCAAAAAAAAACTTCTCCAATACAAGGCACACTTTACAAGAGCAGAATAATATTTCCTCAAAATGGAAGAATTATTCTCCAGAGTAAGAGTACAAGTCTTTTCAAAATGGAGAAGATTGCAATAAGTCATGGTATGGGGGCAATATAGCTACATTAATAAAAGCAACACTCAAGCAACATACCACGAGCTCACTGCAGTATCGTACAAAGAAAATAAAGAAACTTGTGCGAAAATAAGAAATAAATGCATTCACAAATACAGACAAAAGATTGTACAAGTAAAAAGAGTCATTCTATTCCATATTATAAAAAATTGTATACATGTGCAGGTCAAAAAGCGGGGGCCGGTACCCGCACAATCTCCGGTCGATACAAGTCTTTAGATACAAGCAAAAAGAAAAAAACGGAACAAGAAGGATAAAACCAGACTCATTACTTCTTCTTCCCGTCGCCTTTGGGGCCCTCGCCTGGCCTAATGGTTAACTTTTTGAGTCGGCCTGAGCGAGTCTGGGAAGAAGGAGAAAGAGGTGCAATTGTGTCCTCTTCCGCTTTCTCATCGCTAGAAGAAGTGCCCTCCTTCTTTTTCTTCGAAATTCCACACTTTCCCCTCTTCTTTGAAGAAGATTCGCTGCCCGGAGTGATAAGATCAATCAGCTTTGTATCATCGGCAGTAAATTTCTCCGGGGTCCTCCCACCCTCCTCAAGTTCTTCAGCTTTCTGCTCTTGTGAAGCGGCCAGGTCATCTAAGCCTTGAAGAGCTCCTATTTGTTCTTCTTGCGACCCCAGTTGAGAAGCAGAAGAAGGAGTAACTTAAAGAAGTGGAGGGGCAACAGCTGGAGGAGGCGAAGCCTGTACAACACTTGTTGTTTTCACTATAGAAGAAGAAAAGTTAAACATCAGTATTCCTCGCAAAGAAGGAGATAGTGGCACGTCGAGGCTTAAGTAATAAGCAAGAAGTTCATCGAGCTCATGTGAAGCGAATGAGCAGTCCACTTGAGCTGGATCAGTGTTGAAGTTACCTAGAGAGATTGGCTTTAACACGTCAATTTCAAAATCTTGGGCTTCGGTGTCTTCTTGGGCCTCGTCTTCGAAATGAACAGTTGTAGTTTTGGTTTCGGCTTTGGCAGGAGGCGGAGAGTGAGAACTGGAGCCAATAATATCGATGTCGACCGAAGCCGAAGGACGAGTTGGGTCGGCCAAAAGTGCCTTCCCTAGATGCTCTCCTTCCGCCGCTTCGGGTCGTTCCTTGGCAAGTTGTTCTTTCCCACTAGCAAGGGCGGCACGACCCTCGTCATCCAAATAATAAGCCTCAAGATCCTCCTCAGCATAGCCAGTGTCTCTAAACGTTTCAACTACTGCCTCCCACACTTCAGCCAGGGTAACCACATACTTTGGGCCCAAAAATGAAAGACTGCCACGCCCCAAGACGTTGAGAACATAAAACTCGAATAGAGTGGAACTAACGTTCGCCTTAGTCGCCTTATGTGATTGTTCAGCTGCTGCTTTTCCAGCAATGGCCTCGTCACGCTCCTTTTCAGCCTTAGAAAGCTGGGCCTTTAACATTGTAATCTCCAAATCTTTGGAGTTAGTCTTTTCCCACAGCTGAGCAGCATCATTGCCGTAGATTTCCACGATTTTCCGCTCCGCCTCAAGTTTAGCCTCAGCATCTCGTTGAGCAGCGTGGGCGTCTCTTACTTGCTTTTGAAGAACCTCTTCCTTTTGAGTATAAAAAGTGGAAGAGGTGGCAAGATCATCTTTAAGCTTCTTGATTTTAGCCTCAAGTTCCTCGTTATGGGTGGTTATGCTCTTCATCTCCGTATCATGCTGGTCAAGAACTTTTTGCCATTCAGACTTATCGCTTTCCATGGTCAGCATAGCCTCGAGATTTAAACGGTTTACTCTTTGAAGCTAATCAACTAGTTTTTGCCAGCCGGACATTCTTTCAATATCAAGCTTAACAGCATCGAGATTTCTTAACATGGCATGTTTATCAATTGGAACCAAGTCCCGATCAAAACGCACTCCTTTCAAACACCAATGCGGAAATCGGCTTTGGAGTGCAGACAGAGGCTTCTCAACTTGATAAGGAGGCCTATTAATGATTGCTTGAATTTCAGCTCTTTTAAGGGCAAGAGAGCTAGAAGGGATGTCTAGAGAGATAGAAGCAGCAGGCACTTTAGAAATTTCAGATGTAGACTTTTCGCTGAGCTTGGCTCGCTTGCTTAAATCTTCAGTTACATGACTCTTCCCCTTATCGTCATGAGACTTTCTCTTATGGGAGTCATCATCGCTTTGGTAAGAATGAATCGTGTCGGTCATCTCTTCTTCCGTAACACTCCTCATAAGCCTGCCTTTCGCGAGATTTCCTAGCTGCTCTTTCCTCATCAGTCTCCCTAGGGGCAGGAAGATAGCGCCTGGGGTCATAAGAATCACGCCTCGCATAGCGTTGAAAGTCATCGTAATATGAGCTGCTGCGTCCCATGGGAGAACCTGAAAGTGAAGAAGAGACAAAATTTAGAAATCTTCGAAATAAAGAAGCTAAGTGCGCATAATTGCCAAAAATCCTAAGTGTGTGTGACGTGCGAACTACGCGCGTTAAGCTACAAACCACTCTTTGGCTTAGGAGTGATGTCAGCTTTTGCAGCAGGAGTCAACTCTTGGGTTGATGGAATTGATCGTAAGGTGGATGTCGCTTCGATTGTTGGAGAAACAAGCTTAGAAGTGGTGCTGTCATCTTTAAAAAGTTTATGGGAAGTCACCATAAGATCGCTCAGTCCTTCAAAGATATCATCACCTTCACGCCCAACAGAATGGGTCATATCAGCAGTGCCCTCTTCAGCACGTTTTACACTCTTCGTAACGGAACTTTCTTTCTCAGCCCCCTCATCAGCTTCTCCAGTAGCCTTCCCAGAAGGTTGAGGAAAATCCTCTTCTTCAATAACTGGGGGAAGTTTAGATTTGCCAGATAACCACACACCGTCAATGGAACTGGAGCATTTCACTAATGAAGTCTCTACAATAGGTTCCTTCGGTGCGAATTCCTCTACGGGGCATCTGACGCTTCTGCTTGAGAAATGGGGGCATCACGGGACTGAATGGATAGACAAGAGTGCAGGAGTCCGAATTGGTGCAAAAATTCGTTCTTCTGTAGAAACTTAATACTTCTCTCATTGACAGCCACGACACTCAATCTGCCGAAAGTCGATTTGTGACTAGAATCTTTAGAGGGAGGAGGAAGTGCTGCAAAAGTAAAGAATGAAGTTAGCACTTGACGACTCGAATTTTGAAAGGCTCAGAAATGAAGTAAACGGAGATAGGTAGTCTTACTTCCTACTCTCCAGATACCGTAGAATCCCGAGGGGGCAACGGACAAAGAAGAACTGGTTTAAAAACCCATGAGCGCTCTTGGGCAGATCCGTAATCAGCTTATGGTTTCTTGCGCTGCTTACAAGAGTAATGGAAGGGTGATCTTTGTTCCTCCCGAATGAACACAAATAGCAGATCTCCTCGAAGCTTGGAAGGCGGTCAAGCGTCCTCCTAAATAGTATGCACAACCCCATCAAAATGGCATAGCCATTAGGGTACAACTGGAATGGAGAAATAATTAATCGAAAGAGGAGTGTTCTAAGAAAATCGTTGAAGGGGGAATAGCTCCATTCAGACACATTTGACGATTGACTGCAATGAAGCCAGGTGGCAGCCTATCGGGAGTGTCATTTACCCTAGGAAGCAGAGCATCCGCTTCAGCAATGCCGAATTGAATACATAGCTGGCTGAAAGCCCGTTGGTTCAATGTAGTCGAAAATCGTTCCGGAGGATTCTCCAAAGGGTCAACAATTGGGAAAACCTCATCGGCCCACCCTACTATCTCTTCTTGCACTTGTTGAGAAGCCATTCTACACAAGGAACTGGATATTCAAATATGAAGGTGCACGTTTCCTAAACGCATGTGAAGTGTTGTGCAAAGCTACTGAAATAACAAGTAAATAAAGTAAAAATTAAAATAATACTGGTTGGCGCACGTCAATTCAAGAAGATTCAAGGCTTGTTATTGGATCAAAATTAAGTGTAGTATCAATGCAGATAATATTCAGCGATAAGCAGTTATAACTGTATGAATTTTGCGTTGATGCTTCATTTAAGACAGTCGATTCACAGCATTTCATTTTTAATTAGATTCATATTATTTTACTTAAGTAAAATATTATCTCTTTGACCTAATCCATCACTCGATGTGGGCAGTCGATGATGAGTATATTCGTCCTAGTTTTCTACAAATGTTGTATTTAACAGGTTGTTAGCTTAAAAGTTAATACAATCTGTGAAAGAGTGCAACAAGTTCAAGCAGTTCATTCTGGCAGTTCAAGTTGGAAATTCAATCAAGTTCTATTTAATTCTACAAGAGTTCAAGTCTTGTTCATTCCTTAAGTCGTAGGAACGACTTAAGTTAGCTCAAGACTCTTTAGGTCGTCCAGATCATGTCCAAATGACTTAACATAGGTCGGGCTTCCCTAAGTCGCTCTGCTCGAGTTCTGGAGTTCATCAGTCATGTTCCTACGAGTTAAAGCTATGCTGCGGGTTAAATTAGGTCGTGCTGATTCTTTAAGTCATTTTGATTTAAGTCCTGTGCTATTCTGGCAAGATAATTCTCAAGTCATATGAATCGCAGTCCCTTATGTCATTCAGAGTTTGGATGTTAAGTCGTTCACAAAGTTAAGTCGTGCGATTCATGTCCAAACTGCTAAGCCCTAGGTCGTTCGAAGCTCCTAAGTAGGGCACTTCCTAACTCTCCTTAACCCGTTAACTCCTCTTTATTCAACAACTCGCCTAACTCGCTAACCCGTCAACCCGATGACCCGTTAGCATCTCCACAATGAAATCCATCATCTCTCCACACCGACAAATCATCCAAGACCGATTCAAATCGCCTCAGATCCATCATAGATCTGATGCACTGCTGTGTTCTCATGAATTACAACGACAACATGTCCAATGACGATCAAAGATCGATCGTAACATGACTCGTGGTGAAATGCGGCACATGAAATCGGATTAGGGTCGGAAAATGAGGGATTCACAATTCGATGATGGTCGTGGTTGGATAATGATCGGATTCACTTACGTAATGCGATGATGAAGATGATCAACGACTGGTTAGTTTGAATTCGTCTTCAAGAGCTCGGAGATTCTTCAATGGCGGGTTAGAGTGTTAGAGCAGATGAAGAGAAGAAGGAGCAACCTAAGCAACTTATATACAGGGGCAATGGAACGACCTAGCTCTATCATAAGTCGCTCATGACTTAGCGACTCAGGATGGCGCGAGTTAAGAGGCATCGAAGCACACGACCTAGCCCCTAGGCGTATACTTCGAGGGGCAAGTGTTAACACCTCTCTTATTCACGACTTAGCGACCTATTCGACTCAACGACCTAAGGGAATAAGTGACTTAACTATCCAAGGCATAAACGACTTAACGACCTATAGCAGTGCACGACCTAACGACCTAAAGCACAGAGCGGCTTAATATGGCATGACTCAATGACTTAAGGAGCTCCAGCAACCTAGCGACCTAAAGACTCCTACGATTCAGCTGGTTAACGACCTAGCAACTCAATGAAGGCAACAACCTAACGAGTTAAGGAAAGAGCGACCTAACGACCTAGCAAGCTTCAGAGTTTAGCCGCATGCGCACTGCCTCTTCCATTAGGTCGCTTACGACCTTAACAAGCCGAGATAACTCCTGTGCTACACATGCTAAGTCGCTCACAGCATATATCTCGTCCAGGATGGATCTATTAAGTCGCTAACAACTTATGCTACCTCAGGATCGCTCTTAGGTCGCAACTCCCTAGGTCGCTCACGACCTATGACATGGCCGACCTAGGCCCAACTTCTCCTATAAATACCCCACCTACTCCGCACTGAAAAGGGGAGTGCTTGGAGTGCCAAGACTTTGCTGTTTTCACTACTTGCTCCAATACTTCAAAGGCAAAAGACACTTCAAAGAACCTTCGGAAAAGATCAAGTTCATTCAACATGAATTCAAAGAGCTTTTCTGCATCAAAGTTCTAACTACCTGTTTTAATTGTGTTGTAATTTGAAGAATTATTGTAAAACTTGTAATCAAATCAGTGATAGAAGAGATTAAGTGGATGTAGGCTTGACTTTGAGCCGAACCGCTATAAAAATTGTTGCCTCTTTACTATTTCTGCTTGCTTTTAGTTCCCGTACCAACGGGTGGTGCTTTCGCTATACCACAACTCACACCGAGGTGTTAGCGTACATTTTTAGCGTTAACACACGGCCTCTCAACTTTCGCTATGTCTTCATAGATCGCAGTCTACCGATGTCACGTTGCCATCCTGGAAAATTAAAACGTAGACCATTGGCTCTCAGCAGCACACACGACTTCCGCTATGGTCCGTAGTAGATCACAGTGACATCGAGCTACACTGTCGTCACAGCATAATCCAATGTCTCTGTAGGCATCAACGCCCTCGACTTTCGCTACCCACTACACATAATCCTCTAGAACTAGTTTGTCCGGACTCCTCACAGGATCAACTTTAGAATCCCCTTAGGGTTCAAGGCAGTACCACCCTGTGGCACTCCTGAGCAGTTCATTTCAAGGGAGCGCCTTTTTCCCCAAAGCCATTCTCAAAACACTTTATACTATATTCTTATAGTATCTTTCAAATCATACCCTTCATGATTTTCATCCAAATCTCCTTTACACAAAATCAATTCCCAAAATCGATAATTCTCAAACTAGGCTTTTCAAATTTCCAAAATTGATTTTCCCAAAAATCAAAAGCCTTTTCCAAAATCCATATGTTCCAAAAACCGTTCCTCAAAATCATTCTCATAAGATCCTTCATATATCTATACAGATATATATAACTTTGAAAATCTTTGGATCACCTCATACTTGTATAAATTCCCTTTTTATACTTCAAATACTTTCAAAAACCCTTTTCTTCTGGCAATAGATTCAACAAGGGGAGTTTATATACATAACTTTGTTTATGCCAAATCAATATTCAAGTTTAATTACTCTATGAAGTCACTTACCATATTACTTACTTTCATAAAGTAAATTTCTACCATAGAAATATCCAATTTCTACGTTATTTCATCATATATCTCACAAAATATACTTTCTATTTCAAAAATCATTTTACATTTCTTATCCACAAACTTTCAATATCAATCTGATCGCTCACTCGATCACACAATTCAATTCCGAACTTGTATCGTCCACCTGACTTCTTAGTGCGGACTCAGATCTGGTTTCTTGATCAGAAACCGTCATTCTCCTTGCATAGCCACAACTATGATAGAGAATTTCCAAAACCAATCAAAAATCCATATCCATGTTCGCCATCGAAAATCAAGTGAAAAATCCCAACTCGAATCAATATACTATCTCGAAATTTTGTGCTCGAATCTGGATCAAATCACTATGCGAATAGAATAATATACGTACATCCTACGTATTTATCTCCATCGATTATTAACCAAATCAATTCCTTTTTCTATTCACATTCACATTAATTTCTAATCACTTATTCACAGTTGCTTCAATTCCATTTGGATTGTCACTTAAATCCTTATCTCAATTGGTAATTAATCATAAACAGTTTGCACTCTGACCAACTTGAGTTTAGAAAATAGTTTGAAAAGTTTAAAATAGATAAGTAGTTGTAAAATAATTATTAATTTGTAAAATAGCTGTAAAATAGTTAAGTAATTGTAAGATAGTTAGAAAATAGTTAAATAGTTATAGAGTATTTAGACAATTGCAAAATAGTTGTAAAATAGTAATTTGTTATAAAGTAGTAATTAGTTTATGAAACAGTTGTAAAATAGTTAAATAGTTCCAAAAGTAGTTATAAAATAAGTATAAGATAGTTTAATTTTGAAAAGAAAGGTTGTATAGTAATAGCTTGGAAAAATAGGTTTATCTTAAAATAATTTATTTTGAAAATAGTCCAGAACCAAACTTTTTAACTTCCAAATCTTCATTCCATTTAAATTTCCACTCTCTCTCTTGAATTGACTCGATTTCAATTCAATTTAAATAACTTCAATTCTCATTTCAAATTTTAAATTTCATATTAATAGTCTTTCTTACTTATAAGTTCAAAGACTTATATCAATTTGGGTTTTTACATCACATTCCAAGGAAAATTTAAAACTCTACACTTAGAGTTTATTTCATATCATCTTTGATATTATGTATATCCCTCATATATACATATTTATTTCCTTTGCACACCAAGTTATACTTTAAATTTTAAACCACCCTTGATTTTAATTTTAAACAAATTCCTTTAAAATTTTCAAACAACTCTTGTTTAAATCAAGCTCTTTCATTTAATTAATATTAATTATTATTTCTCTTAGCACTTTGAAACAAATTCTGAATTTTCTAGTTTTAGATTTAAAACTTCACAATTTTAAATTCTTCAATTCTAATTTATAAGTCATACTTATCCAAAAGTTTACTCCCTTAACACATTTCATTATGCTTTATCATTATTAGGAAACAAACATCCCAATATTTGATACAATAACTATTTTATTTTATTTTGGATTGAAACCAATTTTAATTTTCCTTATTTGTTTGGTTCATTCTATTCAGTTCCTATTTGGATATATATTTACCACTTAAATTCTTATTTAATTTCAATATCTAACATCCAATTATTTCTTTATATATAAAATATAAGCTTTTATTAAAACCATTCATTAAAACCATTTTAAAATCTTTATATAAGAAAATAACAAGTACGCTCTCATATATACTACACTCAACTCATTCTAGGGTACTACTAAACCTATCCTTAATGAGTAAACCCACCAGAGCCAAGGTTCTCACTTAACCTTGCTTTGATACCAAATGTAACGACCCGAAATTTCTTATCCCAAAAATTTCAGAAAGTTAGGAAAAGAAGAAAGAGATAGAAGAAGAAGAAATAGAAAACCAACTCAGAAGCTCACATTCGCAATGGGTAAAATATAATATCAAATAATATTCTTTACACAAAGAAAGCTGTATCAGTCAATTACATTTTAATACATCAGAGTTACAACATTTCACAATCACTGGACATTTAAAATAACTTGTCCCAGATAAATAACAATATATCACAGCGGAATATACTCCATACGTTCCTGCCATCCAGCTCGCCTCCTGAGCTCCAGAACGTCCTTACCTGAAAATCTGTAATGCTCGGTCTGACCCGAGCATTACATCAAAGTAACACCTGGGTCAGGCTGGAAACCAGCGTGAGTAAACCCATGCAAATTTGAAATACTAAGCTTTAAACATAATTGAAATCCCGGGTAACTCGTACCTTACTACGAGTTCATAACTGGTTATGGTCAACACTTATTTCACAAATCAACCCCTAAGTACCATTACTTAGTTTCAATGGTCCAGTTCACTTAAATTATTTCATTCCAGTCTATTGATTACACATATCAAATCTATAAAGAATTATAGAAGATTTCAAATCGAAGTGGTTTCGGGTATTTACTGATACCCGACCCCAGTCTCTTCGAGTCCCATGTCATCTTAACCCAAGTTATTCAAATACAATACAAACTTTAAATACATGATGTCACTTTATACAGCAATTCATCTCGATAGATAACCACATTATCACTGTTGAACCCAATCATATCACAAAACATTTCATATCCAAGGCATTCAATATCATTCAATCATTCATAAGCAAGATTAATTAGTCACACCATTCCAATTAATTTAAATAAATTAAATCAATTTCTCTAATCACTTTTTAAATCCTGCTTACTTAACATTAATTAATTACAAACCATTAATTAATCATCCCTTAATTATCCTCTTTAATTACATTAAGTAATTAGCCTTTAATTAATAACACAAATTAATTAATCCTTCACCCATTCACATTAATTACATTTATCCTTAATTAATTACTCAAATTAATTATCCTATAATCACTTACATTGATTAATTATCCTTTAATTAATCACACTCATTAATTAACTAACTCTTAATTAATTTCCTTAATTAATCAATCCTTTAATTAATTAACTAAGAAATTAATTCTTAATTACTTCCTTTAAGTAGTTTACCTTTAATTACTTTCATCAAGTAATTATCCCATTGGTTAATTATCCTTAATTAATTATCCTTGATCCTTAATTAATTTAACCTTTAATTGCTAATTAAATTAATTAACCCTCAACAGATTAATCCTTTAATTACTTACATTAAGTAATTATCATTTAAGTATTTAATCTCTAATTACTTAATTAATTTATCCTTAATAAATTTCTTAATTATCAAAATCCCCTTAAATTAATTATGTTAATTAATCATCTTCAATTAATTACAACCCTAATTAATTTAAAGGTAAATATAACTTAATTATATCATTAATTTTTTTAGAAAAACATTTAAGAACCAATTATAAAAATATAACTTATTGATAAACATTTATCGTTTAAAATTCTTGAAAACTTGTTCAAATGCCTTGCTTTGGACTTAAATCATTCTTTAAAAATTTAAAACTTAACAACACATTATTTGTTCTAAAGGAATAATTTTCCAATTTTAAATAATTATATTAGTAGATTATCAAATAAATATTTATCCAGATATTTATAATTCAGCTTCTATTATATTTTCAAATTCATTTATATATCCAGATATCTTTTATTATCATAATTTTATCTGTTCAATCTATAAATCATTATTTTCAATAGTTCAATCAGATAATTATCCAATTATCTAATACCTAAATAATCCGGGTTATCACAAATACACAATATTTGATAAATATTCAACACTATAAAATGTATTGGATATAATTTAAATTTTACAAGTTATCAGAGTAATCAATTTAGTCTACTAGGTGTGCTTTAATACATACCAAATACCAATACAAAGAAATCAACCGCTGCACAACTCTGATGAGAGGGATATCAATAGCCATTCCTTCTAACTGAAGAAACACGTCTAATGAGGAAAAAATAGTAAGAAGGAAAGATACAACAATACACGATCTATAGCAAACAATAAAAAGAAAAATGTTATGTTATTATTGGGGCTGCATCACTACCACTGGTGACTACCTACATACTCCTATCTAATTAGTTACCAAATTAGATATAGGATCAAGCCAACGTAGTTCTCCTACAACAAATAGGACACATGTAGCCTACGATGCATAAACAATATGCATTTTTCAAAAATACACACTCAGGCTTAATCTTCATTTTTAGATTTTCAAAATCTAATTAACTTTATGGAAACTATGTCTTTGGACTTTATTCTCGAATTTTTATTTCAAACTTTTGAAAGATATATACAAACATATCTTGTATATTCAACCTAGTCCATTACTTCGAAATTTGAAAACAAATCACCTTTTTGAAGCGATATCAATTTACAAGCATACAAAACTATATGCTACCTGATCGGGAGGTTTCTAGGCATAATAAGCCAACTAGGTCCAAGCCTTTCGAAAATAAATATAGATATGTATATCCCTCCACAACGAGAGCGGATTATACTAAGGTTACAGAACATCAGCACTCCCTTGCCCATTTTTTAGTTATAGGTTACCCGAATCATCGATAACATAACAAATCACTTTATATCTCGAAGTGGCAAAATAATTTACACTAATAATTACAAAAACTTCAAATTTATCATAATTTCCATTTTATAATCCTTTCAAAAATCATTTTAAAACCATCGGGTTTAGTCCTCAATATTCTTTCCGTTTTATAAAACATTTTTATCAAAACCATTCTTTTTATAAATCACTTTTATATAGAATCACTTCAAAATATTTTTTCTCAAATATCTTTTTTTCTCTGTTAAAGGAAAACATTTCGTAACATTTCAACTTGAAAACCAATTTTCAAAATAATTCATTAAATTGAAGTGAACCAAATATTACCGTTAAACACCTTATAGTCTAATAGTGAAATAAATCATAATGTGTTAGCCTATAATTATTTTCTATCCAGCTCATGCATATGGATAATTAATTGCTCATACACTAGTCAAGCAAAGTCGACAATCATAAATAATAATCAGTGCTCATAAACTAGTCTAGCATAATTCAATTAATCAATGAAATAAACACAATAATAAATGATAATCAATGCTTCATTCTATCAAATACTTATAACACTTTATTTTATCGTAGGTTAAAATGGTTTGATATTTTTTTTAGAGCATCCGGGCTTTCCCTTCGACATGCTCCATCCCTCGATTATGTCTCTGTAACGATTACGGTTTTTTCGACTTCCGGAAATCGACATTAATACGTCCACTGTATCAACTGCCGAGCAATCGAATGCCGGAAAACCGAATTGTTATGGTTAAAAAGAAGAGGTAGAAGAAGACAGAAAGAAAGAAAGAAGAAACAACAGAAACAATATCAGAATCTCACATATCGCAACGGAACAACATATAATAGATAAATGAATAATCTTTAAATCAAAGAACTATATCAGTTTATACATTATAT
The DNA here is from genome assembly GCA_030737815.1 of Allium fistulosum. Taxonomy (NCBI): domain Eukaryota; kingdom Viridiplantae; phylum Streptophyta; class Magnoliopsida; order Asparagales; family Amaryllidaceae; genus Allium; species Allium fistulosum. Next base: position 528,758,605 of record CM060908.1, on the reverse strand, counting down.
CATCATCATAGTTTACAACAACAATATAACACTGGACGGTTATATAAACTTGTCCTCATACAGAATACACAGCAGAATAATAATATCATATACAAATGCTACGTCTCGCCATCCAGCTCGCCACTGAGCTCCACAGCATCTCCTGAACCCAGAATGACCTGAAAATCTAACTCTAGGTTGCCCGTGTGGAAAATTATGGGCACCCAGAGTTTAGGAAGGGAACAATAAACTTTAGGTCAGTCATGGTGACTGGTGTGAGAACTTAAAACAGTTATTATCTTTAAAACAACAATAAAGGAAGTAAAGACATCCTCAATGTTTTTTTTTGAAAATGAAACTACCATAAGGCCTCCCACCACACACACAATGCAAACGCAGAATTGGAGGAGATTTCTCCTTATGATAGTCAAATATGCTTACTACGTAAATTCTTTTAAATATTATTATTAGTGCATAGTGCAAAAAATATTTCCAAAGAATAATATTAATCTTAGTCAGCATAGGCATTCCGCACTTATGCCTACTATAGCTACTATGTTCAATAGAAGGTTACCGCCACATTCCATAGTAGGTTATACAATTACAACCGTACAGGGCTCGTATTGTTTGATTGGATTTCCAACAAATGGTCAGGCTAAGGAACTTCCTACTGCCAATGGGATAGCCTCTGGCAGGACGTCCCGAGAACTAACTAGCTCTCTGCCAACACAAGGCCGGGTTACCTCTTACACTAGGTAACTACTACACGAATATGCCACTCCCCGGTCCTTTGGGACCTTTATCTGAGGCGCCTCGATCACAAAGCAACAATCACACAGAGTAAATGAGATTGGAGCAACCACATAGGTTAATACCAGGGCTCCATACCTGATACCACCCTTTTCCAGAAGGAAATGACATACCCTAAAGGGAGCGACCCTCATAACCTTGCCGCATCATTCCTGTTTCGACCATTTCCGAGTTGTGAGGTCTAAAGAGGTCTCGTCCACAAAGCTATGCTTTTTCACAAAGCCACGCTTTGATCAACAAATGATCAATAAATAATCATCACACAGCAACACTCAGCATGCCACACTACCAAATTGGGAGTATATCACTGATAACTTTCAACTACATAACCTTTGAGCTCGTAAGTCTCAAAGAAGGGTGTTAAGCTAAGAGAATAAATTCTCCGCCACCAAACAGAAATGTATTTGAAAGAAATCAGCTTTATATCTCAAAATGTAATGTCAGACGTGTAACCATACAAGTCTGTTCCGGGTTCGAACAGAACCGAAGGCACTTCCGAAGAAGCCCTTGCAATCCGGGTATTCACAATCCCGATCGAACTTCCCATCACAAAGGAAATCTCTATACCGTAGCTAATAGTGCAGAGAAAATCGATAGGTCATCCTATCGTTTTCACAAATACCCAGTCTTCACCACCGGTCTTCAAATGTTATCCATATCGTCATATCACTTATTCGGAATGGGTCATATGACACAAAGGTCCTCTCCCAGCTAATCTGAATAGTGAGCATAATATTTAAAACATATGGGTATAGGGATTTCAATTAAGTCACAACTTATTACCCAAATCCTTTCCTTTAAATGGTTTAAACAAATTACCAATTTAAATCATTAAACAAAAAGATTTACTTCACAAAGTTTACCCAGTTTCACAAAGGTTCATTCATAGATTCCCAAATCATTTCCCATTTCAATTTGATTAACCCATTAAATCTTTAAATCAAGATTTAACTTATAGCTTTCAAAACTATTCACAATTCAAGTCTTTTATAATATAAAAGATACACCTTTTAAAATCTTCTTTGATTTCAAGATAAAGCTTAATCATCTTCACAAAGGTTAATTCATAGTTTTTCCAAACTATTCACAATTTCATTTCAACTTGAAATGTTTCGATCAAAATTGGAAATCTTTTCACTTATGAAAGCTATTATTATTTGAAAACAGATAGTTTTCGTTTTGGGAAAAACTGTTTACAATTACACAGTTTAAAGCCATCCAAGCATAAAACTTGGATTTAAATTTCCAAAACCATACTTTAAATGGTTAAAAAAACCCATATAAACACCTTTTATACTTGTAAAATCTTTTTAGACTAGAATTCCCAAATCCTTGAATTCAATTTCAAATATTGAATTCCAAATTAAATCAAATTATTCAAATTTCAATTTTATTAAGTTATTTAAAATAACTTTTATTTTTGAAACTCATTTTCAAAAACTTTCAACTCCAATTCCAAATCTAATTTGGATTCAAAAAATCAATCTTTAGAATTGTCAAAAATCTGTGACTTAACCGATTTCCACGTGAAATCCACATTGGTGTGTGTATTGTGTAGTCCAAGGGTTTAACACAATAGTGCAACAACATTCAACCATCATAGATCAAATATAACAATATAATTGATAAGCGGTATAAACTATAACGCTTATCTTTCATTCACAGATCACAGATATATATATATATATATATATCACAGATAAACAAATTACAGATCACAACACAAATCAGGATATATCACAAAGCATCACATATCAGAGATATCAAACAATTCAACATCCAATATAATCCAAACATCCATAAGTAGGATTAATTTAAGTATCTGATTAATTTAAAGTCAAATAAATTTCTACGTATAAATTTAGCTAGTTATGGTAAATTAATAACCAATTAAGTATAAAAACATTTAATAAATTTTCCTTTAATTAATCATTAATTAACCCTTAATTAATAATTAATACTTAATTAATTATTTCTAATTAATTACCATAACCAATTAATTTCTACTTATAAATTTCCATTCTGAATTTACATTTCCAAATATTCACTCTTTATACGATTTTCAAATCAATTTCACAAATATTCATTTTTCAACTCCAAATCAATTTTCAAACTGATTTTCAAATCCTAAATAAATTTCCAAAATATTTCCTTTTAAAAATAAATTCCTTTATCTCTTCAAATCTATTTAAAAATCCAAATTTTTAAATAAAATTTTCAACTTATAAATAATATTATTAAAAATCCCTTTATTAAGCCCTTTTTCCTAAAATTTGAAATTTAATTCAATATAGTCCAAAAATAAGACTTTTATCTTTTTAAAACTCCTTTTAAATTTATCCAATTCTCAAAAATAAATTTTCGATAAATTTTCAACTTGAATTTCGAAAATCCAATTTTTATTTATTTCTGGTATCCAACGAAACCAAAAATATATTCGGCTGAATTATAGCCTTCAACAATTCCAATTCACAAATATAATCACACGGAGATTATAAATAATCAACACACAACATTGAAATAAATTCAAATGTTTGAGGAATCCAGTTGGATCCCTCCAACCTGTTTCCCTGCATCTACAGATGTTAGCACAATACCAATTCCACTTCGAGGTGGAATATCACGGTATATGGGATTTATAAAATACTATCCGCTATTATGTGGCGCAATAGGGTCTCATCCGCTATATAATGCGGGAAATCAACTCCAAATACATATATAATACCAATTCCACTTCACGGTGGAATATCACGGTATATGTTTTTAATATAACAACCTCCGCTTAATAAGCGGCGTATAGGGTCTATTATAGCACAATAGATAATAACCATCATTCAATTCACATAATCAACACTGTCAACAATTTTAAATCTAACTATTTAAAATTTAAATCGAAACACAATTCGATTGAGTGTGAAGTTCTCACCTTGAGTTTCCGATAACAGTTGTAGTGTTTTATTTCGAATAAAATTAAACAAGCGTTTAATTTTACCCAAATTCACACTAGCTCCAATCAATCCCAATCCAGCTCCACTGCGTAGTGCTCGTCAATACGGTCCCAACGCAACTTGTTTCGTAAATTTTTGACCTCGTATCAAAAAGTTATAGCATTACAAAGTTTATACGATTTTTAATATAATTAATTTCATTTTTTTTAATTTTTTAACCTAGCTCGATCCTGGGCCATTGATTTTGCCTTCATCAGATCTGGCCGCAAATTCTATTTCTTCCCCAGGCTCAAAAACGCACGCGACCTAAGCCATTATCACGTTCGAAACCGTCGATGCCGCCCCCCCCCCCCCTTTACTCGACCGGAGAACGATCTACTGCCGCCAAAACGCGCGCCGTGGCCAGCCCCACCCACTGCCTCCACCACGTCGAACCTGGTTGCGTATTCCATTCGAAAAACGTGCCGAAACATGCCGCCTTTGAAACGAAATTGCCATCGATCCACTGCCTTGATCGCGATCATAACCGTTGATCCAAGAGATCTCGTGATGCTCTACAAAGTTGCAGTTGAATTTTTTTTGAAATAATGCATGGATTGCAAGATATTAGAGGAAGAAGTTTTGAGTGTTTATGGCCATTGATGATAAACGACGGCTAGCCCTAGAGCTGTTAGGGTTTTGAGTGCAAATGTGAAAATAGTTGGCCTTTTATAGAAAATTATCGACACTATTCATCCCGAAAATTTTCGAACTCCAAACGAAGCATGCCGGCTGGCGTTTCTAAAGTTTTACCCGCATTTTGAACACAATAGAACGTGTTTCGAAGGCTAATTCGGTCATATGTGTGAGTTATGGAAATAAACGATAAAATTTAAAATTAAATCGATTAAAACGATTTCTATGCGTTTTGGCTTGTCCCGGACAAACCGTAAATCCGATTGACACAAAATTTGAAACTTTACAATAATTTAACATTACGGATCTGATGAAACTTGTTTCGTCGAAATCCGAGACTGATCGAAAAATGACTATTTTTAGTCGTCAATTAAATATTAAAATATTCAATTATCACAATTTAACTTTTAATTCAAATTTAAAAGTTCTGTAACATCATTCTTACTCCAATATGATTTAATATAACTTTATAAATCATTTTTATACACATTAAACCCAATTTCCAATTATTCCTGGAATTTCAAATATTAAATTGTCGATTTAATTAAACAATTAAATCACTATATTCGAATTATAATTCATTCAGCTTACAAATTTTACTTGTTAATATTTAAAATCAATTAAATATACGAATTTCAAATGACAGAAATTTTGGGTCGTTACAGTCTCATTGGATCTCACTAACGAAACATGTGTACTAGTCGTTTCCGCATACCCCATTAAGTATTCAACTTCTAAATTTTAAAATACTTAATTAACCATCTAAATAGTCAAACAAGGAAATAAAACCATTGTTTTAGCAAACAAAGTAAACAAACATTAAACAAGGGTTTTCAAACAACCCTTAACACTTAAAGTTCCTTCAACTTAGTAGTGATTTTAATATACTTAAAGTAAGAAATAACTCACTTTGGATTGCACTCTGTCAAACGATACGGCAAGGAATTCCTGATCTAAACCATATTTTCTACCAATTTTGCTAACTTTGTCACTACGGATCTGACTATAACTTCGCTACTATTTCCCAAAACTTCTTAAAATCCGGCTATAGCTCCGCTGTCCTAGAATTTGAGATGAAAAAAGGTGGGGATGGCTTCTAGGTGGGCACGAATTTGGGTAGATGGATAGAACTTACTAGCTTGAATTTGACTTAAGTGATATACTTTTTTGTCGATTATTTTTGCCGTAACTTTGTTACGGTTTTGAAATTTTTTAGAGAGGCATGAAAGCCATTAAAGCTCTAAGAAATAAGAAGAAGAAACATAGAAAAGAATGAAGAAGAAGAATGGAAAGTATGTGGAATTTGTGAAAGAAGTGGTAGGTGTGTATAGAAAAAGTTTGGAATAAAATATTATTATGCGAAATGACAAAAATGTCCTTACTTTAATTTAAAGTAAACTTACTTTTTCAACCCTAACCATCACCTTTCACATCTTACTTTATGTCTTAGTCACTGAAGGGTTAAGTAAATGTATTTGGATTGAAAAGTGGATTAAAGAGGGAAAAAATTTACATTTTTGATGTGATTATATTTGATGTTTACTTTTTTAACACGTTTCCTTACTTTTCTTAATTATATTCTAAAAGTTTTCTAATCATAATTAGTAAAAATAAGCATGCTTAGTTATTAAATTGTGTAATATACATGTTAAAACAGGCTAACAAAGGTGCAACAATATTGCGATAACTTATTTTGAAAAAAAACGTTGATTTTAGACAAAATGTTTTACGGTCATATTTTGACATTTTTGTTAAACTCTTTATTTTTGTAAACAGAACTTGAAAATAAGTTTCTTATCATCTTTAGTTAATTAAAGCAAGTGTATTTGACTTATAAAACCATATTTAATAATATTAAAATTCAAATTTAAAATACAATGTCGATTTGTCAAAATACGATGAAGTTTGTACACTTTTATAAAACAAGTATATATGTTTATAAAATCATTATAAATCAAATTTATATTATTGTCATATCATTATATAACCATTAGAAAAGTTATTTACCATTTACAACAATTATTTGAATGTATATTAAATTTTATCGAAAACCGGCTTTTGTTACTTTTCGATGAAAATCCAAACTTCTTGATTTTGTAATTCTAAAAATAAGTTTATCATTCTTATTTATCACATAAAACATGATTATTATGTTTTGAAAAATCTAAATCTGAATATTTAAAATATATTAAATATCTTATTTCCAAAGTGGTAAAATTACTGATCGTTACAAAGATGATGATAGAGTTTCGTCGTCTTGTTTATTTTGTTTATGAATAAAACTAAGGTCGCTAGCCTCTTATTTATAATGGTTATAATGCACTTGGATTGTACAATAAAAATCTATCAAATCTGTGCCATTTAGGACTTGAAAAACTCTAGCCATTTCACTACCTACATGGACCTGTCCTACTTGAGCAGTAGACTGTTAGCGGTCGATTAGCGCTATGAAGGCAGTCGATCGGTATTTGGTCCCACCATTAATTTATTTATTTCCTATGTCTTTATATTAACTATCTATTTTTAACATTAACGGTTCCTTTACCATATAGCTATCATTAATGTTAATAATATTTATTATTTTTAATACATTTTGAATAATGTTCAACTTGAAATTTCCAAATGTCGATAAATTCTTTGTTTAAACTACGATCGTGAAGTTTTCTAAATGAAAATTGCTCAAAAAATAGCCATGAACACAATGGTGAAAGTTTTGTAGTTAAATACTGATGTTTGCAAAATTTTCATTTTTAACGTCATTATTAATTAATAATTTCCTGATAATTTTTTTGATGATCTTACATTCTTCCCCTTCAAAGAATTTCATCCCCAAAATTCCATAGGAACAGATAATGTAATGCACAACCTATCACCATGTTGTAATACCATGTTATTTACGCAACCGTCTATTCAACCAAAAATGCAATGTAATTATGTATGCAACACATCTATAGGTAAGCTCAACTGTAGCATGAATGCAAGATCATGACATATAGGCATGTATGCAAATAACCCGAATATGCATCAAATTTTATATGGGTGCGAAAATAACAAGAAAAATTATGGCAACCATCCCCTACCATCCAATATAGCAACCACAATGCAATCAAAAACTTATATTGAACTAAATTTAAGGGAGAAAATTTTACCTAAGAAAAGCTCTAGGTGAGAAGCCTCCTTTCTTCTTCTTCCCAAATGCTTTCCACCTGATTCTCTCTCCCCAATGTATTCAAACTACCCTAATTTTCTTGTTACGGAGCGTTTTAGCTCTGTACTCTACTATGTGTGCAGTTGTACGGGGTGTTATCGGCTCTGTCTCAATGTCTGCTAATTGATCATGCTTTATTATGGTTGATATTTTATGTGCATGTAAATGTGCATATTTTTACTTCCATATTTAATCTAATTTAATTAAATAAATGAGCATATATGGTATTTTAACATGTTTAAATCAAAATTCAAATTATTTTTAAATCATCATTTATTCATCTTTATATAAGGGCAAAATGGTCATTTTTGTGCATATATTAATATGAGAATATTTGTCTGCACAATTTTTTTTTATTTGTATGAAAATTGGATAGAAATTACAAGAGGCTTTATGAAGATATGCATGCATAAGAGAAGGAAATCAAATAAAGATGGAAAGAATTCATTTCATGAGGACCCCACCTACCCACTTACCATTATGTACAATTAGGAGCTAATGCACATGCTAATGAAGATTAAAGCTACATGCACATGTAATAGTGGATTATGCTCATGCTAATGACAATTTGGAGGCCACACTTCCTCAAGGATATTTTAGGTAGTCCCCAAAAATATGATTAAGGTTTCAAAACATGTATAAATACTCCTTATGTTTTATGTAATTAAGCTCTTAGCCTCCTCTTTAATTAGTTTAGTTTTAGGCACAAAAATAAAAATACACTCTCTATCTCTCTTTCATGGCTTCTTAGTCATTTTCTTCTTTCATGTAATTTTAATGCAATTTTAATTCAAGTTCTTTTCTTGTTTATTTCCATTCACGCTAGTAGTGTAGATCTTATGTAAGTATATTAGTTTTTATTTTATTTTAATTAGCTCTCTTCTTACTTTGCTTACATTTTCCTCTTATTTATGTTTATGTTGCAATCTACAATTGTTGAAATGATAACAAATATGAGAAGCTAAACCCCTTCAACTTAGGGGGTCTCTTAATCATGTAGGTTCTATATAATTTGATTATTTATGTTCTCTTTCGATGCTTAATGGAAAGTTGCATGTTGATGTAAGTTTATTAATGAATTTGATAGTCTATGATGTTAATCACATATAGGCTATTCTTACTCAAATAAACACAATTTACATCATCATCTAAATAAATGATTTTGATACTGGAAGTGGACTTAGAATCAAAATTTGAAGGTTTATGTTACTAAATCAATAGTGAATAAGCTAGGCCTAAAATAAATTTTATTTTTAATTTCATTGTCATTTTCATGAGAGTTGAATAGTGAGTTTGGAGGGTGTGTTATAGTTTGATGGTTTAAGTTGGGCTAATTAATAACACAAATATTCCACACTTATGATAAAAATATCAACTAAATTTACTAATGACCAAAAGAGAGATCGTAACTTCGTTTTTTTATTTATGTGATCACGAGAGTGGATTTATCTCTAAATTATCTTTTAGTCTCATAGTTTTCATTCACATTTGTAGTAGTTAGTTTTTGCAATTTTTTTGGAGGTTAACAACACTCTCAACTTTGGTTTAATTTGATTGAATAGAAAATTTTAAAATCAATACAATTCCCTACGGATCAACCCGTACCCGCATACATGCTACAATCGTATGCCATGTGCTTGCGGTTACCTTTAATTAAAAAAATTCGACTAGTTTCTAGTTCGATAGGAAATTGGTCCTTATACACTGTGGTATGCAAAAATTTCCTTACATGTGATACATAGAAAACATTATGAATTCCTGGTAATTTAGTTAGGAGCTTTACTCGATATGCTAGTCGACTTACTCATTCTAGAATCGAGAAAGGTACAACAAATCTCAGTACCAACTACCTCGAGTTCCCAAATCTCATCACCTTCCTAAGAGGGTAAACTTTAACAAACACCATGTCTACGACTGAGAATTCTATATCTTTCCTTCATCTATCTGCATAGGACTTCTATCGATCTTGAGTGGTCTTCATTTGCTTCTTGATTACTTCAATCTTCCCCATGGTCTCTCATGTAAAATCTAGCTCAAGTAGAATTTCGTGTCTTCCCACCAATAATTAGGTGACTTACACGGCCTCCTGTATATGGCCTCAAATGGTGCCATAGCCATCATTGACCAATAAATATTATTAGAAGTAAATTCTACTAAAGGTAAATGCTGCTCCAAATGTCCTTCAAAATCCATGATGCAGAGCCTTAATAAATCCTCCAAAATCCTATTCACCTTTTCCGTCTGCCCATTTGTTTGAGGCTGATACGAGGTGTTAAGGTTCAGCATCATCCCTAAAGCAGACTATAGGCTTCTCCAAAACTCATAAGTAAATAAGGGGCCCCTATTGCGGATAATACTAACTAGAATCCCATGTAATCGTACCACCTCCTTGATGTAAATCTATGCTAGAGATGTGGTGTTCCTGTTACTCCTTGCCGGAATAAAGTGAGCAATCTAGGGAGTCTATCTACTACAGCCTAAATAGCTACATTGCCTCTTTGACTCCTAGGAAACCCATCTGCGAAATCCATCGAGATGTGCTCCCACTTTCATGTTAGGATCTCCAATGGTAATAACAGTCCTATGGGCTTCCCTCATTCAGCCTTGATCTGTTGGCACATTTTAAACATCTAGCTACATAATTCGCTATACTTCTTTTCATTCTCGGGAAATAGAAAGTTCGCTTCATATCCTTATACGTCCTGTCTCCACCGGGATGAATAATCATTTTTATATTGTGGCACATAGCTAGTATTTCCTATAGAACATCCTCCACCATTGAAATATAAAGGCATTCATCTCTTCTTAACCATCCTCTCTCATCGACTTAATATCTGCCATAATGAAGGAACTTCTCTCCCTTCTTCACCCTAACTAACAAATCTACTACCGACGTATCCTTCTTTTGCTCTTGACCAATGCGATCCATCAATGATGGCCTTACTTTCATTACTGCCAAAATATCCCAAAGTGAATTCTGATAGCGGTTGAAAATTGAAATTTTAGACGCATTCCAACTGAGTACACTCTATATAGCACGTAGAGTAGCGTGCCTCTAGCTAAGGGCATCGACAACAACATCCCTTTTCCAAGGGTATACTGAATCTCGAATTCATATGATGCTATAAACTACATCCACCTTAGTTGCCTAAGGTTCATATCTTTTTAGGAAAACACGTATTTAAGAGACTTGTGATTTGTAAATAGTTCGATCATTTCTTCCAAAATATAACGCCTCTACATTTTTAAGGCAAATACGATAGCTACAAATTCTAAACATGAGTGGAATACGTCTTCTCATGGTCCTTCAATTGCCTGCTTGCATAGGCTACCACCTTCCCTTCCTGCATAAACACAGCTTATAATCTCATACTGCATGTGTCGATGTAAATAACGAAAGGCTTCTTCCTATCTAGGATCATTCGTACGGCGCACTAGTTAATAGCTCCTTCAATTTCTCAAAGGATCTCATTCATTTCTCATTCCATATGAAGACTATGTTTTTCTTGGTTAAGTGAGTCAATGCTACTGCTATCTTTGCAAAGTTCTTATTAAACTTTCAATGGTAACCTGCTAACCCAAGAAAACTCATAATTTCTTTTATGTTCTTGAAATTTTCCAGTCTTGAATAGTTTCCACCTTTTCTGGATCAACTAACAAACCCTTCTCAAAGACAATGTGCCTGAGAAACCTTACCTCCATTTTGTAAAAATGACACTTTGAGAATTTGGCTTTTAGTTGGTGCCTTCTCAAGGACCCTAGTACCTCCGTTATGTGGTTTTCATGCTTTCCTTCACTTTTAGAGTATACTAGACTGTCATCCATAAATACTACAATGAACTTATTCATCTGCCTCCTAAAGACTCTACTCGTCAATCTATAAAGAATGCAGAGGCATTTGTCAACCTAAAAGGCTTACCTTACAGTCCATCCGAAGTGTAGCAATCAACTCGTTGCTACCTTCGGCTATTCTCAACTGGTGGAATCCAGTGGTTATGTCCAATTAAAAAAATTTGGCTCCAAGAAGCAGGTCAAATAAGTCGTCTACCCTAGTTAAAGGATACTCATTCTTCTTGGTTAGCTTGTTAAGTTCTTCACAATCGACACATAGTCTTAAAGAGCCGTCTTCCTTAGTGGCAAAAGCAACTAGTGCTCCTTATTTTTAAGTACTATGATAAATAATTTTCTTTTATGGTAGCTCCGTAATTAGGTTATCTAGTTCTCATCCCTCTTTGGGGGCCATGACTTAGTGGAAGGGTGGCTGGTCCAGTGTCATTGTCTAAAACAATCCTAAACTGTATCACCCTTCGAGGTGGGAGGCTGAAGACTTCTTCAAATATGTCTAGAAAGTCTTGACCTACGAGTAAAGATGAGAGCTTGTTCTGTGATAGGCTAGGAGGATATAGGTGGCTTAACTCAGTTGAGTCATGAGGTATGCAAATGAACATCTATATCTTGGCCCATATAACTCCTTAACCATACGATTCTCTTATCATAGTTTAAGACAACAACATAATACGGTAACCAATGCATTCCTAAGATAAGACTGTATCCCTCAAACCCCAAAACACATGCATTACATATAATTTCTATATTACATATATCCAACACTATGTCTTTGCAAAACGTAGAAAGATATGTCAATCCAACAACCGGATTTGGCACAATTAATGGGTTATTGTAAGTTGGGTTTCTAAATCCAAGGCTTTGACTATATTTATGGTTATGAATGAACGGGATGCTCCTGAATCAAATAGTGTGTAAATAGTATTATTAAAAAATAATAGTTGTACGCTCCATGGCTGCTTTCTCTTGTCCAAGGGATTAGATTTGCTTTAGCAAGGTACAGCTTCAAGGCATAAGCCTGCACAATTGGTCCACCTTTGTTTAGCTCTGGACATTGGTTTTTGTAAGGTCCTTCTTAGTGGCATTTGTAACATTTTCCTTTATATGCCTCCTCTATCAAGCTTACTTTGCAATCCTTAGCGATATGTCCATTCTTATTGCACCTATGGCAAGTCAGTCCTTTCTTCTAGAACTTTTCTCTGGCCTTTTTATCGTTCTAAAACTTTCCCTTTGATTTAGTTTAGTCATCAAACTGCCTACCTTCCCCTTTTTTTCTTTGCCAACAGTCTGAAGTAGGTCCATGTCGACTAATGTCTCATAAGTTCCCTCAAGGGAGAATTTAAGCCCTTTGCAAATTTCATTACCTTATTTAATGAGACATCAATCAGACTCATCCCAATTTTGGAAAAAACCGTGAACTTGTTAATATACTCCTTTACCATGGTATTTCCTTGCTTCAAGTGAATGAATGCCTCCAATTACAGGTTCACTTCTTCATTGGACATGAATCATGACTCGAAGTAGGCATTGAATTCAGCCCAAGTTATGCCTTACTCAACATTCTCCATAGTCATTATGGTCCACCAATTTAGTGCTACTGCCTTCAAGTGCCATGCAGTTAACTTCCTCCTAACTTGATCTTCCAATTTTAGTTCCTTGATTATGTATGGCAGTCATCAATCCAGGCTTTAGCTCCTATAAAGTCCTCCGAGCCTAGGAATACTCATCCACATTTACTTTGGAAATCCTTCCATAACTTAGGGAAGCCTTATGGTCAAAACGCTAGTTCAACAGTCGAAGCGACCGGTGCCAATATTGCAGCTTGTTAGGGAATGAAGATTTGCCCAATGTTTCTTAAGTATTGCCAGAACCACTCCGCCAAACCTCGTATGGTGGGTATTTCTTAGGTGGTGGGATTCCTTAAATTAGAGCTATTTTTCTAAACCATTATCAACTGTCTATAGTCAAAAAAATTTGAATTAGTGATGATTCCTTATGATATTATCACTTGTTGAGTGAGAAACTGCTTAGGGTGTTTGTGTATGTCTATAAATGTATACTTAAATATATACTATGCTTTTGAAAAATATTTTCAAAATAACAAATAGGTACTCTCGGGTATTCCTATTCCCGTTGATTTGATAACCTAAGCTCTGATGTAAAATATAATAACCCTCCCCAAAGTGGGCTTAATTTTTGACCAATAAAAACCCATCAAATCTTATGTCCATTTCAGAGCTGGTTGTTGGTTGGTATAAATAAACAATTCCACAAAGCTATCTATCTATAATTTCAAAATTTCATAGCGTATATAATAAAAAATAATAATCAAATAAGTACCCATTCATAAAACCAGATCATAAAGGTATAATGTCAAATCATGTCCTAAGAGTACAGTGTCTCAAAAAACCATAATAAAGTCAAATATAATGTCTTAGGGTACATAAAGATATAAATAGATAACTAACACTATCATTGGGACTCCACCATCTTCTTCTCTACCCAGATCATCATCGATTTTATCATGTATGTTGTAATAAGGAGGGGGTCAGAATAACAATGTCTGGTGAATGAAAATATCAAGTTTTACCATAATAGTATACAGTCAGTTTGCATTTAGATAAGTATTATGCCCTACGTATTTGTTATATTCCACTTTGTATACCTCCAACCATAGTTATTTCCCTATGTATATCTCGGTTATAGGCATCTCTTTCTACATATACCTCCAACCATGGGCTAACGACCTTACAAGTCCTAATCCATGACTACGAAAGCTGGTACAAAACAACTATGGAGTATATCTGGTTTAACAACCCATCTCCCATCTATTCGTATCCTAATGATGTAAGAGGAAGTACCTAGGCTACTTACTACCCTTAAATTGGGAAATAGGAAGACCCATCAGTCATTTACTGCCAAACCCCGAATGAGTCTCTCTCTTTTACCTACTAAATGTCATCCTACCAATCCTCTTATAGGTAACTTACTACTTCTTGAATTAGGAAGGTGCAGACTTTCCAAAATGTCATGTAATACCAACAATCCTGAAGCGGACCACCTGAAGGTATTTTAACCAATGTATGTTAAAGATAGTCCCTACGTTATGACCCATAACCCAACCATGACATCTCACAATAGTTCGTCTATATGTGTACTTATTATAGTCGATGTCCCACATTAAAACAAAAGTCACACTACTAGTAGTCAGATCAATTGGGCAGACTTTTGTATGCTCTTAATTGACATTAGATACCTATAAATTAGCCATATTTCCACTATCCAATGTTCAACACTAGACTATACCAACATTTATGTATAATACACACATGAGACATATACAACATGTCACCCATATTTACGTACTTAATGACTTACAAGGGGAACTCCTTATTCCGAATTTATTTATGGATTTATTTCCATAATTACCATTAAATCATTTCCTTTGGATTGATAATTAATATCTGTTAAATTTTCTTAATTACTACATACGATAGGTTTATAATTGTAATTGTAGATTTTGAAGTTAAGGGAATATATACACATATGACCTATTATTAAATTACATCAAATTAATTTATGCCAGTATTAAATTATTATTTTCATTCGTTATCTATAAGGGTATTACAATTACTACAATTCTCATACAGGTCTCAAATCTATTGCACAATCATATCAAAGCCAATACCAATAATAACTTAACTAAACAATCACACTTTTATACGTATTTTTTAAGATGGAATCCAAGCATATAATTTATTTTATATTAATGCAATAGGACTATGCCTCCTTTTCCAAAGATAAAATTTACTATATAAACCCTTTATATCCCATCTAACAATTTGAACTTGTTACATTGAAATGATAAGGAAATAACTACTTTGGGTTGCCGAATTAGGCGGTGCAAACTATGGATAAAAGGAGGAGACCACCTTTTCCCTACTTTACACACCTATTTCTAATTACTTCCTGTCATCACAACAATAAAGTGATCAAGATAGAATACAAAATGTTTATATCATAAACACTAATAATCAAGTCCTATTATATTAAGATAAAATAAACAAGATTCCAAATAATTCAAAGTTTACAAATTATGGGGAGATTTTGGGGTTTTTGGTTAATGAATTTCATATACAAAATCCCATAAGGCACAATACAAATCCAAAATAAACTACACCAACAACTATCATGAAAAAGGTGAAATTTTCACTCACATATGATTTCTTTTGAATTCCCTTGGATTTGATTTCATACTTTTTCCTTGTTCCTTCCTCCAATTATCTTTTCTTTATTTTGTAATTTATTAATTCCATTAACTAACTTCGCCTATGTAGTTTTCTATGCAGTCTATCCCAAGCCAAGATAAAGGAGGAAGGTTGTGATAGGCTTTGCGAGCCAACTTAAAAACCACGGCCTCTCTTAGGGAAATAAAGCTTATTATATTTCGTTGGGGCATAACCCTCTTAGCAATGCGCTATATTAAGCCTCGTGTATGGTGATAAATAAGCAATGACTGGGGTTGCCACTCCTTTAGTGGCACGTTATATCGAGGATCAGATATGGTGATAAATATGCAAGGGATGGCTCGTCACTTCCTTAGTGGCGTGCTACATCAATACCCCGATGTAGTGATAAATGGGCAAGGTCTTCGCACTTTAGTCGGTGGGTGCAAGGGGCAAGGAAGCTAGTCGATGAAAGTAGGGTTCGGTTAGTTAGTTGGAATGTAAGGTCCTTAGTAGTAAAGTTAAGAGAGATAGTTGATACCATGACTAGGAGACATGTTCATACCTCACACTTTCAGGAGACCAAATGGAAGTGCCAAAAGGTGAAGAAGGTGGAGAACAGAAGCTTTAAGTTATGGTATACAGGAAAAGAACGTAACAAGAACGGGGTAGGCATCTTAATTGACAAGAACCTCAAAAAATGAGTGCTCAATGTTAGGATACAAGGGGAGATAATCCTCCTAGTAAAGCTAGTAGTTGTGATATGTTTTTGAAAATCATTAGTGTCTATGCCCCATAAGTAGGCCTAAGTAAAGACGCCAAGAGGAATTTTTGGAAAGAGCTAGATGCAATGGTCAGAGATTTGCCTAGTAGTGGGAAACTTTTCATAGGAGGAGATTTCAATAGCTATGTTAGTACAACTAGTAGGGGGTTTGAAAGAGTGCATGGTGATTTTGGATATGGTGAAAGGAACCAAGAAGAAGAAATATTGAATTTTGCTATTGCTTATGACCTCATAATAGCTAATACATTCTTTAGAAAGAGCAAATAGATTTATATACTTCTAGTAGTGACCTACACTCTAGTCAGATTGACTTTTTCCTTGCTAGTAGAGACGACAAACGAGCTTGTGTAGATTGCAAAGTCATACTTGGAGAATGTGTCATCTCACAACATTAGCTTTTGATATTTGGATTTCATCTTTGAATACATGCTCGATAGGATAAAGGAGACAAGATTAGTTGGACGAAATTGTGGAAGCTCAAAGGAGACGCTTCACGGGTGTTTAAGGATTGAGTGGTGGGAAGGGTCATGGAATATGAAAAAAGAAGAAAATGACATATGGGATGAGATGGCAATGCGCATTCGTAAAGTGACTGCTAAGGTGTTTGGGATAACAAAAGGAAAAAATGCAAACCGAAAGATTCATGGTGGTGGAACAGTGATGTGCAAAGGGCTATCAAAGAAAAGAAGGAATAATATAAATACTTACATCATCACAGGAGCGAGGATAACATGCAAAAGTATAAAGTGACAAAGGAGAATGCAAAGAGAGCAGCGAGTGAAGTAAGGCGTCAGGCGTATGAAAATCTATATCACAAGCTTAGTACAAAGGAGAGTGAAAAAAACGTCTATAAGATAGCTAATCTTTTCAAGAGAAAGGCAAGAGACTTCAACCAAGTTAAATGCATCAAGGATGATTATAATAGACATTTGGTGAAGGATAATGAGATAAAAAATAGATGGAGAGAATACTTCGACAAGCTATTCAATGAAGAATGTGATAGCACTATGATTGAGTTGGACAACTCTTTTGACGACACTAGTGGACATTTTGTTCGAACAATTTAAGAGTCTGAGTGTGACGACCCGGCTTTTCGAACCAGTCAGAATTGCCGAAAAACCCCTTCGTTCTAAAACTATGAATGAAATCTACCAACTAAATACACAATATTTGATAAATATTCAACACTATAAAATGTATAGGATACAATTTAAATTTTATAAGTTATCAGAGTAATCAATTTAATCTACTAGGTGTGCTTTAATACTTACCACATACTAATAAAAATAAATCTACCATTGCACAATCCCGATGAGAGACACAACAATAGCCATTCATGCTAACTCAGTAAACATGTCAAATGTGTAATAAAATAGTAACCAGTAATAGTATATCAATACACGATATATAGCAAACAATAAACAGAAAAATATTATGTTATTATTGAGGCTGCATCACTACCACTTTTGACTGCCTACGTACACCTATCTAATCGGATATCCAATTAGATATAGGATCAAGTCGACGTAGTTATCCTACCACAAATAGGACTTATGGAAACTATAATGCAACAAACAATATGCAATTCTCAAAACTACCCACTTTGCATTATCAAAATCTAATTAACTTTACAAAAGTTATCTCTTTGGACTTTATTCCCGAATTCTTATTTCAAAACTTTTGAAATATATATCCTTTATATTCAAACTAGTCCTTTTACTTCGGGATCTGAAAACAAATCATATTTTGAAACGATATCAAAATACAAGCATTCAAAACTATATGCTACCTGATCGGGAGGTTTCTAGCCATAACCAGGCCCCTTTGTCTAGCCTTCCGAATATTAATAGATTGATGCATCCCCCTATTCCAAGAGCAGGCTACACCGAGGCTACAGAACATCTGCACCTCCTTTACCCATGCGTTTCTTAGATTATGGTTTACTCGAATCTTTGAAAACATAACAAATCACTTTATAGCTCGAAGTGGCAAAATAATTTACACTAATAATTACAAATACATCAAATCTATAATAATTTCCATTTCCAAATCCTTTCAATAATCATCTTAAAACCATCGGGTTTATTCCTCGAAATTCATTTTGTTTTATAAAACAATTACATAAATCACTTTTATATAATATAAAATATTTCTATTTCTTTAAACATTTCATAAACATTCATTTAGGAAAACCAACTTTGAAAACAATTCCATTGATATAAAATTATTATAACTAATTATAACAATTAAATGAACCAATATATCGCTAAACACCTTTTAGCCAAATCGTGAAATAAATCACAAGGTGTTAGCCTACAATTGTTTTCCACCCAGTCCATGCATATGAATAACTTATTACTTATAAACTGGTTGAGCAAAGTCAACAATCAAATAATAATCGATGCTCATATACTAGCCAAGTGCAATCTAAACAATCAAAACATCAGTCCACAACAATAATAATTTGCAGCACATCTATTTGTTCACTAATTAACAATCAATATCAATAGATCAATTATCGAATAAAAACAAATTTACATGGTTTATAATAGTAGAATGAGGATTTGTTCTGCTAATAAAAATATCACTAATATTATATCAATATTTTATACTACTCAACTGCATCAATAATTTACACGAATGAATTCTATTCGTTAATACGAATTTAACCTCAAAATCCATGGGTTAAACGGATTTCGTATGGGGTAGTTAAACATTTTTAAAGTTTATACTGTCTAATAAACCAAGTCAATTTAACTAAATTTATTATTTAAACTAATCCCACCCCACTTCTTAAGCAAGGCCCATCGCCCAAACATGTTCAACGCCCGTGCAACTTCTCATGCCTGCTACTACCCTCTCCCTAGATCCAATGTTAAACGTTTTACAAACTAATTTAATTACTAACTAATCTAACTAATCACATATCTAAAAATTTCAATAAAACCTCACCTAACCTTTGCTCGCAAGACCCAAAGCTCACACTCACAACCTGCTCCATGCATGCAAACCCCCATGCAAACAATACTTGAATACATACATATATATACACACTGCTAGAAGTTCAACAGAGGATATCTCCTCCACGACGCCTCAATCTCGAGTGCAACTTGAACGGAAAATGTAGATCTCTATGTTCTCTACAACTTTCATGTTGATGACTTTTACTAATACTTTACGAATGGAGAGTTGTTGAAATATATGAGGGATGAATGGAAAGGTTTGTGTATGCATTTTCATGGAGAGAATAGGAAAATGGAATGCATGTAGTGAACAAAAATATAAAATGTCTTCTGTAATATGTGCTCTGTGTTCCATTTATAAAGAAATTGGATAAAGGAAAATAAAAGTAGGGAATGTTCTGCTCTCTGTTTCTTATTTTTCAAGCGAAAAATGAAATTTTGTAAAAAAAGATGAATGTCCCCTGGTTCATGCGTGCCGGTGAACATATATATGCAAATATACTTAAATGCTAAAGGAAACACCGTACCAACATTTAATGCAAAGCAATCAACATTTGATGCAAACAAAGAGCACTAAAGTGCAAGCACATGCACATGCGTATGTGAAATGCAACGCTTTGAGAAAGATATTTGTGTGCGTGTTCTTTAATATATTTATAATTTAATGTTTTGGGTACCATGCTACGCCATATTCCGTTCACGTATGGACTACGAACGACCGAAATAAAAATACAATCGCGCTTAATAGCGTAAGACGATCACAAAAAAGTAATAAAATATATAAGTTAACTTATTCTGTTAAATTTTAAAAGTAGCGGCGTTCGGTGCAAAACGCATCAAACGAAAATATTGTTATTTTTCAAATTAAAAATTATGCAAAAATTCTATAAATAAAATTAAAATGACGTCATCAAAAATCAAGTCTAAATTTAAACTGTATATTTTATTATAATTTAATTCAAATCCGAATATTTAAATAAATTAAATATTCAAATTCGATGACCTAAAAATACGGGTCGTTACATTCTTTCCCCTTTAAAAGAATTTCATCCCCGAAATTTGAAGGATGAAATTATATAACGAAAAAAAAACAGTCAACAAAAATAAATCACACCGAAAATAGTTATGATCACTCATAACCCCGGTCGGAGGTACGGTGTCATATCCTATCAATTTTTATTTATCAAATTAAGGTAGTTTCATTTTTTAAAATTCATAGGTTGATTTACTAACCTAGACAAATTTTACTTAGGCACCTAACCTAAGCTCCTATACCACCTGTGACGATCCGGCTTTTCAGACCAGTCAGAATTGCCGAAAAACCCGTTCGTTCTAAAACTACGAATGGAAACTACCAACTAAATACACAATTTTGATAAATATTCAACATTATAAAATGTCTATGCTACAATTTAAATTTTTACAAGTTATAAGAGTAATCAATTTAATCTACTAGGTGTGCATTAATACTTACCACATACCAATACAAATAAATCTACCGCTGCATAACCCCGATGAGAGAGACAACAATAGCCATTCATGGTAACTCAATAAACATGTCAAATGCGGAATAAAATAGTAACCAGGAAAAGTATATCGATACACGATATATAGCAAACAATAAATAGAAAAATGTTATGTTATTATTGGGGCTGCATCACTACGTTTGTGACTGGCTACGTATCCATATCTAATTAGGTACCCAATTAGATACGGAATCAAACCAACGTACACTACTAGAAAGGCTTCGTATAGCGACGAAGCCTAGCGACGGTTTGCGACGGCTAAAAAAAGCGGCCGTCGCAAACCGTCGCAAGCCGTCGCTATACGAAGTATACAGATCTGCCGAGACCTGCAGCTCCTTCATTCCATCTTCCCCTTTTTTTCCCCCAAATCACCTCCTCCTTCCCCCCCGACGCCCCCCGTCACCATAGCCGTCGCTCCAGCTTTCAACGCCTCCAAATCACTCAAAATTACGTCGGTATACTTCTAATCTCTATTTTTAATGTAAATTTGATATTTTTAGGTTTAGTTTAAACCCTAAGTCAATTATGATTTGTTGTTAAATTGGGTATTAGTAGTGTTGTTAGATTAGATATTAGTAGTGTTGTATGTTGATTTGATAAATTAATTAGTTTATTATCATGAACTTGAATTATTTCGTATTACATTAACTAGTTTATCATGATGATCAAGTTGAATAAATGGTTGATGTAGATGATTAGTGTTGGCGATTAATATGGTTAGTTGTTTTAGGCGAAAAAATAGTGTATATTAATGATTAACTTGGTTATTGATAAGTTTACATGAAAGTATTTCATAGTTTATGAAATTGATAAATTACAAATTTAAGTTGTTAAAATCTAAATTCTGCAAATATGAGTATTACAAATTACAGTATTGTACAAAAATAAAGTTTATATAGTATTGTACAAATTTAAGTTTGATAAATTACAAATTACAGTATTGTACAAAAATAAAGTTTATATAGAAAATTTAAAAATGAATATGAGAGCCTTAAAAATTATACAAATATCTAATTTTAAAAAAAATTAGAAAATGACTTTAAAAACAACTGATATTTTACTGAAATCTATTTTGTAATGAAATTAAGAATTGACCCTGACGACTTAGACTTTTTGTATCAATTTTGTATCAATTTTATTTAAAGTATAATTTTTAAAATGCACTAAACATGTATATCATAACTTTTGCAGTGGCTTTGAGGTGGAACCATCGGATTATATTTTACAGGTTTCGAGAAAGGCATTTCAGAGCCGCATGGATGGTTGTTGGCCTCGCTGGGACGACATCCCCCCGCACGTCAAAAACGCAATACAGGCGGATTTACTTGTAAGTAGTAGTTTCAATTTCAGTTGTTAATTAATATACTGTATATAACTTAAAATAATTTTAATTTACAGGCTGCAGTCCGTGTTGACCCTGACGACTTAGACTTTTTTTTAAATCACTGGAACAAGCGAATGAGAAAAAATTACAGGGATACATTGTCTAAGGCTAAGAATGCAGGGAAAAAGCCGAACTGGATGGGTGAGAATGTATGGAATGAATTTCTTCGGCTTTGGGAAAGTCCGGCAGTAAAAGTAAGTAAAATATGGTTTTTTTATTATTTAAATCTAATATAAATCTCGCAAGATATATACGTGATAATTTATTTTAATTTGTAGGAGTTATCTGCGCGGAACCGGGCAAACAGGAATAAAAATCCTGCATTGCACCGTGGTGGCTCCAAATCCTTTCAGGAGCACAAGAGAGAGCTGGTAATTAAATTTATAAACTGTGTTTACATTTTATTACAATTTTTTATAATCATATTAGCAATAATATTTATATATTTTCAGGCCGCGAGATATAACCGCGAGCCCACTATGGCGGAGCTGTTCAAGGCCACGCATGCCGTGGAGAGGACTGACGAAGAGGGCAATGTTTCGTACGAGTGGACGGATGACAAATCACAATCCGTAATGGTAAATTAATTTGTTGTTAATAATAATAATATTTTGTCTTATTTTATTTTCAAAAATTTGAAGTTTGGGGTTTACCGTGTAAAACAATTGTTTGTAATCGCAGAAGAGGTACGAAGCAGAGCGGGCTCGTGTAGCACAGTCCACTGGTCGGGAAGAGCTTACGTTAGAGGAGGAGAACCATATTTGGGATGCTATTATTGACCCGCCTTCTCGGACCAGTCGTCGGTATAGCTATGGAAATGTGGAGGTAAATTTTGATATGTACTAACATATAAATTTACTTATGCATATGAATAGTTAAATAATTTTAATAATATTACTCATGCATATGAACTATTTTACAGGCGATGAGAATGCAGAGTGCATACAGGAGGTCGTAGCAAGATGCGGAGATTGCTCAGTTGAGGGCGACGGTAGAAGAAATAAATGACTGGAGGAAGAGTTTCTTTGAGCAACAGCTGGATGAGCGGATGCGGCTTATTTACAACAGCATGGGACGATGCCTGGAGAGGACGGCAGCGATGGCGAGGAGTAGGTACGTTTGTTTGCTCGTGTTATAGTTTGGTATATACACATTTTGGTTAGTTGGTGTATATATATTTCAGGATATTATGTACATATTTTGATAACCTTTAATTGATGGATTTGGTTGGTTATTATGTATATATATGTCGGGATAACTATGTACATATTTTTGGATTTGGTTGGATGTTATATTGTTTGATTTGGTTGGATTTGAAAATGATATTTGGTTGGATTTTATATTGTTTGAATGTATGGTGATGTTATATGATGGATATATGATGGCTATAGTTGATGAATATGGTGTATATTGGCCGTGATGATGTTATATGATGGTTGTTGTTTGAAGTGGGGAAGTGCTCTGAAAATAAAAAAAATTGCTTCAGATTTGCGACGGTTTGCGACGGCTAGTGACGGCCTGTAGGTTGCCATTTTGCGACGGTTTGCGACGGCTTGCGACGCCTTTTTTGCCAAAAAAATGTGCCGCTTAGCGACGCCTAGTGACGCCAGGCAAACGTTGGAAAAATTTCCACGTGTCACATTTGCAGTCGCGAGCCGTCGCTATTTTGGTGACGGAACCGTCGCTAAAACCGTCGCCATACTGTTGGGCGACGAGGCAAATAGCGACGACAGTTAGCGACGGCTTGCGACGGCCGGCGACAGCTAAAAGCCGTCGCTAACTGCTGCCGTCCTTGTAGTGGTAGTTCTCCTACCGTAGACAGGACTCATGGAGCCTACAATGCAACAAACAATATGCAATTCCCAAAACTACCTACTTAGGCTTAATCTTCAATTTTAGATTTTCAAAATCTAATTAACTTTACGAAAATTATCACTTTGGACTTTATTCCTGAATTCTTATTTCAAAACTTTTGAAATGTATATCCTTTATATTCAAACTAGTACTTTTACTTGGGGATCTAAAAACAAATCACCTTTTGAAATGATATCAAAATACAAGCATTCAAAACTATATGCTACCTGATCGGGTGGTTTCTAGCCATAACCAGGCCCTTGGGTCTAGCCTTCCGAATAAATAATAGATTGGTGCATCCCTCTATTCCAAGAGCGGACTACACCGAGGCTACAGAACATTTGCACCTCCTTTGCCTATGCGTTTCGTAGATTATGGGTTACCCGAATCTTTCATAACATAATAAATCACTTTATATCCCGAAGTGGCAAAAATCATTTACACTAATAATTACAAATACATTAAATTTATAATAATTTCCATTTTCAAATCCTTTCAAAAATCATCTTAATACCATCGGGATTAGTCCTCGAAATTCTTTCCGTTTTATAAAACATTTTTATAAAACCATTATACAAATCACTTTTATTATAAAAATATTTCTATTTCTTTAAACATTTCACAAACTTTCATTTAGGAAACCAATTTGAAAACAATTTCATTGATGTCAAATTATTATAAGTAATTATAATAATTAAATGAACCAATATTATCGCTAAACACCTTTTAGTCAAATCGTGAAATAAATCACAAGTTATTAGCATATAATTGTTTTCTACCCAGCCCATGCATATGAATAACTGATTGCTCGTAAACTAGTCAAACAAAGTCAACAATCAAATAATAATCGGTGCTCATAAACTGGCCAAGCGCAATCTAAACAATCAAACCATCAGTCAACAACAATAATAAGCTGCAGCACATCTATTTTTTTACTAATTAACAATCAATATCAATAGATCAATTATTTTATAAAAATAAATATGTACAGTTTATAATAGTAGAATGAGGATTTGTTCTATTAATAAAAATGTCACTAATATTTTATACTACTCAAATGCATCAATATTTTACACAAATGTATTATATTCGTTAATACGGAATTAACGTCGAAATCCATGGGTTAAACGGATTTTGTACGGGGAAGTTAAACATTTTTAAAGTTTATACTATTTAATAAACCAAGTCAATTTAACAAAATTTATTATTTAAACTAATCCCCCACTTCTTAAGCAAGGCCCATGGCCCAAAACATGTTCAACACCCATGCAACTTCTCACGCCTGCTACTACCCTCTCCCTAGATCCAATGTTAAACATTTTATAAACTAATTTAATTACTAACTAATCACTACACCAAACAACCCATTTTAACACTTTTTCACTTTCAATTTACAACGCTAATAACCGTTACAAATTTCTAACGGTTATATCCGTTACAACTATTTACAACGGTTATTACCTTTAGTAAATGGGCTTTGCAGTGTAGGTCCCTATTTTTGATGTTGTTGTAAAAAAAGTCCTTATGATAATGGGTATGTAAATTAAGTCCCTGTTTTTTTATCTAAATCGGAAAGTGCAAACTATCTTGCGCTTTTCTTATAAAAAGTGCAAGTTAACTTGCGCTTTTCAAAAATTTAAATTTTTTTGAAAATTTTAAAATTCTCAAAAAAAAATTCAAAATAAAAAAGCGCAAACTAGTTTGCGCTTTCCTGATAAAAAGTGTAAGTTAACTTGCGCATTTCAAACATTTTAAAATTTTCGAAAGTTTTAAAAATTTCAAAATCAGAAAGCGGAAACTAGCTTGCGCTTTCCATCAAGTTAACTTGCATTTTTCAAAAGTTTCGAAAATTTCAAAAAAATTCAAAATAAAAGTGCAAACTAGCTTGCGCTTTCCCGATAGAAAGCGCAAGTTAACTTGCGCTTTTTAAATTTTTCAAAAGTTTTAAAAATTTTAAAATTTTCAAAAAAAAAATTCATAGTCAAAAAGTTGCAAGTTAGCTTGCATTTTCTGTCAGAAAAATGCAAAACACTTTGTCTTTTCTATTTTTCAAAAAACAGGGACTAAATTTACATATTCTTATCTACAGGGGTTTTTTTTATAACAACATAAAAAACAGGGACCTATGACACTTTTCTTGTTTAGTAAATATGGTAATGGTACAAGGTACAAGGAACGGTTGTCAAGTCCCTGTAATTGGAAGATGACGGAAGAAAAGTCCCTTCCGAAAAAGTTATGAAAATTTGGTCTTTATTTTTAGTTTTTTACTAATTTATGCCACTTTTGCCCCTGATTTCAATGCTAGGTCGATTTTCTAAAAGGGAACAATTTGTTAAAAATTAATAAAATAGGGACCTAATTTACATGAGTTTATTAGTAGGGACTTTTTGTGCATGGGATTTGAGAATAGGGACCTTTGGTCCAAAACCCTATGGTAATTCGCTAACCAATTAAAAGTACTATGGATAAGATTGTAAATTTATCTTCAATCCATCGTTATCTCATTTCTCACGATAATTTCATTTCTCACTCTCACGTTTTACTTCTTTCGTTCGTACCATGTTTCGTCTGCCACCGCCTCCACTGTCTGCCATCGCCTCCGCCGTCTACCACCTCCTCCGTCTTTTGCCACCACCTCCTCCTTTTGTCCTATCAAATCGACGAAGATGAAGGAAGATCTGGGTTGCGAACTACAAATCAAGGGTTTCGCTTTTCCACCTCCAACTACTCAGGTATGAACATTTTTTTCAAATTCATATCAATTTCTTACATACGAATTCGAATTTAAGCTTAGCAACGTTTTCACATTCAAAATCAGATTTACTGTTAGCAACGTTTTGACATTCAAAATCAGATTTATGAAATTTTTTTTTCTTTGCAAAAGTTGGTATTGATTGAGTTGTTCTTTGTTCAATCTTTAATAAATATTAACCATCTCTGAAGGACAGAAATATGATAGAATCCGATTTGAGTTTTTCTTTCCTAGATCTCTTGATAAATATTTCCTGTATCGAAGTTTTGAAGTCTTTATTTTTTAGTCCAGTTCAAGAATATGTTTTGTCATCAATATGTTTGTAGAAAGAGAGGATACACTGCTAATCACGCATGGATTGGAATAAAAGTTCATGTCATTATTCATAGGGTCCCATATGTATGATAATTGCATAATTGGTTTATGGGACAGCGATTTGTTTACAAGTTCAGAGTAATCTTGCGGCAATTGTCTTTCCTTTTAACCATAAAATTATATGGCCATGGACGTGCCATGTATAATATAATAACTATGTTTTTGCAAACATATCTATAGCATTGATTATTAAAATAAATAATTAAGTGCAATGTCTAGCATACAAGTGAAACTTGCTACATGTGCCAAGTTTTTATTTGTATGAAACAAAATAACTCTCATATGGACCTCATAATTTCTGAAGGGTTATGATACATTAGAATTCATTTGCGTGTACAAAATTAGTGCATGACAAATAGCATATTCAAACCATGTGAAATTAGACAATTTTTCTCCTGGGTGCTTTACAAAATTGCTATAACTATGTTGATTAATATTTTTCTTTGTTCATTAATATTTTTTCCACTGGGTTATAACAGTAATGTGTTGCTGAGGCATTTTCTTGACCTAAAGGTATCAGCCACCAATATAAAACATTATGAAAACTATAATTTTTAAAATGTTACTTTATTACTCACGTATTTAAGATAAAATTGCAACTTTAGCTGCCTTTGATCGAAAACAAGCGATGGCCAGATGGAACAAAAATCACTCATACTAGTAGAAGGCAACTAACAAAGAGAAATAAAGGGTTACAACTAATATATTCCAAAAAAAATAAAGCATTTAATATACTAGTTCCACTAAGAATTGCAAGTTTTTTAGAGTGAAATAATTCAATGCATCTCTTTAGTACACTTAACTTCACTCCTTTATTTTAATTTGTCTTCATTTTCAACCAACATTCCGTAAAGAATAAAAATGGAAGATATTTTTTCCTTCTCTGACCTTAAAGTTATGTCGCTAAGTAGCCCCATTCATTAGATCGACGTTAGTTCTAAATATTGTTGTAGCTAAAGCTAGATCTATGGAGCATCAAGGTAGTTTTGAGGATGAGCTAGATCTTTTCCAACAGCTAAGGGACTAAGAAACTTGCATGCAAAAATTAGATAAGTGAAATATATCTACATAGTTGATAGCACACATCATTTTTGACACCCGTCTCTAAAATACTTCAATTTGTTTGTAATAGTTCTACAGTCTTGTAGTGTTACTGCTATCCTATTTTCGGTTGGTAGTTTCGATTTATGAACAGTTCAGCATTCCTTTCCAACCATATGCGCCACATAGTGGCTGAAATTGTTATGTCAGTTGGGTTTGTATATATGGAGTTTATTCAGCATTTGATTTGCACCCATATATTCCAGTATCGATGTGATGTGATGTGAACACATTGGATTAATTGCAGCAGTAGCCTTTGTTTCAGTTGATTTCAAATTGTTGCGGCATACTCACAAGTGAAAAAATGATGGTAGATGGTTTATTTGTCTTTGTTGCATATAGTTTGCAGACCATTTCCTTAACATTACTCCATTTGCTTATGTTGTCTAACATCTTTCTTTTTTTTTATTGCAGCTAAATACTTAGTGGTATAATGACAAGGGGTTTTCTTTGAATCTAGTAATGTTCCGGATATATTTTAGTGTAAATTGACCAATATTTTTATTAAGTGTTTACGACTCATCTCTAATATGAAGCAAGTGCATTTTATATCCTTAATACTCATTACAATTTATGTTGTTATTTATGGTAAATTACGCTATTGTACACAACTACATATCATTACCAAATGCATAAAATGAATGCATTGAGCTGCTCCAGTTTACAAAATAGTTAAATTAAGTAACTACCCACATTTAAAACTGGGCATTGCCCGGTTAAACACTGGGCGTTTGCCGGTTCTGGGAGAATGCCAAGTTGATTATAAACTGGGCAACTGCCTTGTTTATAAACCAAGGCAATTGCTGATTTTTTTTAAAACTGGGACCATTTCCCAGTGTTCAAAAACTGAGCATTTGCTCAGTTTTCAAAACCTTAGTGCAATTGCTCAGTTTATGTATAAACACTACTACATATCATTACCCAGTGTTCAAAAACTGAGCATTTGCTCAGTCTATGCATAAATTGTAGCCACATCTTGTTTTAGTGGTCCATGGTGTAGCTTACAAGGTCATTTAATAGCGACAAAAAAAATACACTTACTGTCCACAATATCCCTTATTAGTAACAATGTCACGATCAAAACTATTTAAGGGCATGCATACGTTTCACTTTATTTTAATTTTATGTTGTATATTTAGCTTCTTTTATTTGCCAGTGAAAAAATAGTCCATATCTGCCCTTCCCATGTTATATTATTCATGGCTTAACAATGACATTTGTGATAAGCATTTCCATTCATCAATGTAGGAATAAGACTTGCATGAAATTTGAGCTCAAAGTCGAATTCTAGATTCATTTATGAACAGAGAATATAGCTTCCTTTACAAATCCGAATGCTTAACATTCTCTATGTTTAGCTCATCTCCATTACTATTCTAGTTCCATAGTATAATGATAAAAGACTTCAATGAGACCCTTTAGTGGTGCTAATTATACTAATTACATGTTAGTTATTAATGCTAGTAATTGTATCCCTCTACAAGACACAGTTCTATTTTCATCTTATCTTTCAAAGTGAAAGAAGTCTTATTTGTTTAACCATGTGACTGATAAACGTCTATTTATTACAGGGTACTTCACTATCGATATAGATTCTAGGCTTAATAAACTTGTATTCAACGGAACTGTCACCATTCGGGAATCCGTAGCCAGAGGTGGGAAAAAATAATTCAACATTGGAAAGACGATTTTAAGCCTTACATTTAGTGGAGGTTATTCCGTATTTAACCTATAGCCTTACATTCAGTCAATTTACCAACACGGTGTATTCCCACTTTAAATTGAATCTATTTTTTTTCTGTTACTTGCCAGCTACAAGAATTTTGATCATCCAGGCGTTTTTCTAACTTTTACTTCAGCTTTATTTTGTATTAAAGTTGTACGATCAAATTGAAGTAAGTTACACAACTACTCACTGCTTTTTTAATATAATGTACATATCACAAAGTGCATTATCTATTTCTATTGCTATCTGTATAATCTATTCCATGCATTTTATTGATAAACCTTTTGCTTTTGGGTGGAGATTTATATATATGTAGACTTTTCTTTCATGGTTTATGGGTACAACTACTTTGTTTTCATTGGATTTTCTTACTCCAGGCCGATATTTAAAATAGAAATGGTCTAACATTTTTTCTGCTTAAATAACTATGTTTATTAATTTTTTAGGTCGGGATTGTACTATCTCAAAACCGGTTGCGTGTAATGTAACGAAAAAAAGGAAATGAAAGAGAAAATTCAAAATCAATGAGACATACAAAACCAAAATTCCAAAATCCACGGATAGATGCAATTGGCATAGGGTACTAAAACAGAGTTTTATTAGTGATGCCATTCTGGAGTAGATAACTATGGCATATGTTCTTTTTTATGGGCTAATTTAGACAATATTTCGGAGTTATTAGTTTAGGCAATTAATATATAGTGCATCTGAAACTTATGATTGTTGCAGTCGAACGAATGATGTGAAGTACACTACCTTTGTTATTTTACTAAAGATTCACATGCCTTTGCCCAAATATTTCTTTGTTTTTCAATCTTTTAATTTACTTTCGCCGGTTTTGGGATTTGGTTTTTCGGTGAATATGGTATCGAATAGTCAAAAGGAGTTTTAAGATTAGCAGCTAAAGTCGTTGTTTCACATGAACTATTTTAAATAATGAACAAAATTATATTTGGTTTTATTAATAGTAACATGACTAGTCTCCAGGGACTTGTATCACTTTTTTCTTGAAAACCCATTACTTTTTAAGTATTCAAAAGATGTGGTAAATAATAAAAATAGGAAGACATAAAAAAAGAGGCAGGAGACATTTTATTCAGATAAGACAGGCTATAAATATGGATTTTGATGTTTTGTACAAATGGATTTCAACTGTTAATCAACCGTCTCATACAAATGGATTTCAACTGTTAATCAACCGTCTCATTCACAGTATGGATTTTTGAGGTTTTATACAAATGCAAAGCTCACTCATGTAAGAAGCTCACACATGGATTTCAACTGCTAATCAACCGTCTCATTCACTGTTAATTTTTACAATGTTACCGTTATGTTTACACAAGTTCATTTTTTGTGTTTATATGAAATGATAGGAAGAGATAATAGTTCTTTCTAATGTCATTATCTACTTCGAGAGAGTGGATTAGATGTCGACGTAGGAACGCTGATGAGTACATATAGGGGGTTCGATATTTTATAAACTTCGCAAAGCATCATGCACCGCCTGACTTTGAAATGTGCAGTTGTCCTTGCAAAAAGTGTAGAAATTCAAAAAAACTATCCTTCAGAGCAGTCGAGAATCCGGAATGCAAGCGTACAGGAGCAATGGTGTGGAAAGTAGCGCACACAAGTAGGAAATCCGGAGAGTGCTTCCATGCGCAGAAGACAAATATGTAAGTAGAAAATTATTCATGCATTGAATTCATAACCAGATATTTGTATTTAGTGTACACATTTTGTTTCTATATTTTGCTTCGTATTTATATTTTAATTAGTCTTTAGTAGAAATATATAATGCATCACATAGTTTACTATTGTTATCATCATTCATCGTCAAATCCAATGAATGAATAAAAATATTTTGGAGATCACCAATATAAGAGCAGCTTGAATAAATTTATTATCACCCATCGACCTTTTTGGATTTAATATTTATTGAAGTCTTAGTTGTTTAAAACTATTTTTTAAAGACTCTAGATATCTAATTATTTCTGTAACAATATGGTGGTAAATCACAGAGTCACCTTTTCTTACATATAAGAAGGAATATTTGCCATTATGTCTATTGCAATTGAATCAATATTTGCCATTAATACCAGAGTTTATAAAATTAGTAACATTCTTATATACGTGAAGGAAAAATTGAAAAGAAAAAATGATAAAGATTCAGTATGTAAAAATAAATAATAAATAAATATTTCATGATCAACTAGAATTTAAATTCAATTATAATTTTATTGTATATCAGAAATAACTAATTTCCCAATTATATATATGTACATATGTATGTATATATATATATATATATAATTAAAAATGATTAATTCACTTTATTGATTACTTAAACTTGAAATTATAATTTCAAAAGATTTTGACCCAAGAATATTCAATTTAACAATATACAGAAAGAGCGAACAGGTTTAAGGTAAGAACAATTTTTAAATAACAAAATAGTTAATATAACAAGGTCAATGCATGGCCACTACATAGCTACCAAGATCTGGTACTCAAACAAGAATTGCATAAGAATAATACACAACAGCAAAGTTAAAAAAAATGTGACTCACAGTAGTATACCTTCTCTCACACTTTTATCAAAATAGCACTAGTCAAAATAGCACTAGTCAACAAAGTAAAATAAAAATAGCAAGGTAAAACATATCAAAATAGCACTAGTCAACAATGTAAAATAAAAATAGCAAGGTAAAACAAAATATATATCATATCAGCAATTTCTACAGTAATATAGCTAAGCAATTAAGGTCAATTTTTTTTGTCTAACTACAAAAAGACTAATCACGCAAGGTCAGGTTCTCAAATAGAGCCAAGTACAAATTTTTATAAACTGTTCAGGTTGCTATACTTTGCTTGCTATATAGGATTCAAATAATTCAGTATACAATATATATTTCCGGAGTACTATATGTGTAAGTCCTCTAATATATATATTAGTATTATAATATCTTGTTTGATCCATATATCCGTGCGTGAAATCATAACCTTGCAAGACCAAATGAAACAATAGCCATGCAAAACATTATACATGGTGATATATAGACCAAAACCTTTTCCTATATTTTTCCTCTATTGACAAGTAGTTCAATATAGACCGAAACCTTACATGCTTGCAATCGCACCAAACTGTCGAAATCATCAGATGTAGAAAAGTTAGTAGATATTTGAAAATCAAAACCATATTTAACACCTTAAGCTACTGATTTAGCTATAAATATCCACCATATACTTAGATACACATAACCTTAGTGCTTCTTGTTTTAAAAAGCTTATACAAATTCCAAAAATATATCGTCAATTTTCATATGCTAAAACATTTAAAAAAGATTATAATAATATGACCTAAATTAGACTTTTGTGATTGTCCTATGGACTAGTCAAAATTTGCTACAATTAGCAAAAGTTCAATGCAAAATAGGAAAACTATAAATGTCCCAGTTCATTATGTGTAAAAACTGTACAGATGTTCACACTGCTTTGTAAATAAGTGAATAATCAAAGGAGTGAAAACATGCGCCAATAATGAATATACAACGAATCTGAACAATGAAAATGAAATTATGACATATTACCCCTTCAGGTGAAATTATCAATTTGTCTAACTGTGAACACACAAACAATTGCATTAAAAATGATATTTTGCAATAAGATTCAAAACTATACGTAAACATTTTACAGCACTTCTAAACTTAAATTTATTTATAAAACAGGACTCTAAGTATAATCTTTCCTAGTCATGTACTTTTTCAGCATCCAATGTTTTAACAAAAGGTGATTTTGTATTAATATTGTGAATTGTGGAATACATACACACATGGAGGGTTTCAGTTTGCATTACGTTCATGATCTCGGCATGTAAATGGTAATGTATAGGTGACCACACTATATTTATTGTTCATTATTGTTAATATGGAGCCAGTTTTGCAATGTCATATTCAAACATAGAGAAAATTGTATTGGCACTAATGGTTTTTGGCAAAATAACGTTTTAACAATTTCAAAATGGAACAGTTATGAGATTGAATAATCAATTCGTCTTAATATTTAGGCTTTAATAGAAGTTGCATAAGAGAGACAAAAATCAGAAGCTGGTGTTAATGGTAATGAAGGAGCAATTAGTTTGGAAGATTTTGAAAGAGATGTCGTTGCTGAAGTTTTTAGAAATGATAAAAAAGGAAGCTATTGCCGTGCAATTAGTTCTATATCTAATGCGAAGCACGTAAAACTCACTGAAGCTTCAAAAGCAATTATCAATTACAAAGAGAAGAAGATAAGCGATGGAAAATAGAGATGCAATAGAAGATTGATCAAATGCATGAAGAAAGTAGAATAACGAATTCAACTCTAGCTGAAATGCAACAATGTATAAGGCAACTTGTTAATTAGATTGGAACAAATTCGATGGCACTAAGAACAGAAATTGGTTCGCATACCGAGCACCATCCTAGCCCTACTCCTACTCTATATAATGCTGTTATTGGATCCTCTACGGTTGAAAGACAAGCGGTGCAATTATTTTCACGAAAACTGGAAGTGGTAGCTAAAGAACATCTTGAAGTGCAAAAGATTTGTCATGGTAGAAAGGTTAGAGATGGAGAAAAGGTTGTTTGGATGGAGAATGTTCTTAATCTAGACGAGCCACTTTTTGGTGCGCCTCAAAATGGTCATTATACATTGTCCGAGTTGGTTGATGGTGGTTTTGTAGTTTGACCGGAGTGTCATATTCGTTGTTTGTAAGCTTCTAGATATGTTGTAGTAGTGAAATTTGAAGTTGTCACAATGAACTTTGTAGAATTTGATATGTACTATTTTGTACGTTTGATGTTTTTTTATAATTTGATGATATGTTAGTTTTGAAATTTAGTTTCATGTTTTCTATTGTTATAAATTCATATAGATATGGTTGAATGAAATACTATTAAATGCTGAATAAGATACGGTTCAACTATACCAAATTTGTAACACTTATAACTATTGGTAATTTTGCTATTTACTTATGTGTGCGAGGAATTCCCAACGGTTATAACCATTGGAAATTAAAAAATTCTCAATGGTTATAACCGTTGGGAATATGAAAATAATCATAGGTAATAATCGTAATTTCCAATGGTTATAACCGTTGGAAAAGGAAAAATTCCCAACGGTTATAACCGTTGGGAATACCAAAATTTCCAAAGTTTATAACTATTGGGAATACCAAAAATTCCTAACGGTTATAACCATTACAAAATATGAAAAAAAATTATAACGTATCTGCTACCAACGGTTACAACCGTTGGGAATTTGATTATAAAACGTATAACTTTTACAAAATGACAGTTCTGATGTTGTGAATCTAACTAATCAAATATCTAAAAATTTCAATATAACTTCACCTAACCTTCACTCGCAAGGCCCAAAGCTCACGCTCACAACCTGCTCCATGCATGCAAACCCCCATACAAACAATACTTCTTCTCATTTTTGTACATGCATCCCCACTTCTTTCTCTCCATCACATGCGTGCACCATCTTCATTTTTAAGCCTATGACACTTCATCTCCAAAGACAAATAAAAAAACAAACACTACAACAAAACAGTCTTTTTACAACGGGCAATGCCCGTTGTAATATGGTTTTCGCAACGAGCATGTGTCCGTTGTAATAGGCCTCGTTGTAATAGATCCACCACATTTTACAATGGGCAAAGCACGTTGTAAAAACATGTATTGACCGTTGTAAAATACCTATTTAACAACGTGTGTTGACCGTTGTAAAAATTTTATATAACCACGTGCAGTGACCGTTGTAAGAAGCTCATATAACAACGCACATTGCCCGTTGCAAAATAAATGCAAATTTTAAAAAAATGACAGTACCATCCATGCAATACATCCATACTAATACTAAATATTGTCACAAAATAATTAAAATCACATACGAAAAGACTAAAAGCTAGAGTCATAGAATTCTAACACTTCAAAAAGTTAGATAAGTTTACATGCCAAATACATAAAGCATTAACACATAACAGTCCACTACAAATATCATGTTCTAAGTACAATCATACTATACCACAGAGATGAAGTCTTTATGCCACACGACGGTTGATCCAACGACCTCTTTGATAGTCTGCATCTCTGAATTTGGCAACTTCGATAGACTACTATGGCAACTAAAAATACAAAAGGAAAAGAAAATCAGACTACAATTGAAAAAGATAAAAACAGGGTGAATTCACCCAATAGATCAGAGACAAATGTTTATATAGACGCACCTACTCCTCAACAAAGACCATCTATGAAAAGTGGGAAGGGACCTGCACAACAACATAGTAAAATCCCATTGCATAATCCTTTTGATTGCCTACAGATTGATGACATTCCTTCATCTTCCACTATATCATTGCCAGAAAATAGTTCAAAGCCAGTTCACACTCTCCTACAGTAGCTGCACATGAAATCCTAGAACACGATGGAGTGATTATTAAAGATGTAAATGAAAGTTCTAGTTTAGAAGATTTATGTGCAACAGATGACTATTTTGACGAAATCTGTTTTCATGTATTGGAATGTTTCCATTAGTATTCTAAATAATTTCAAAAAAATTAGCCTGTTTCAGTTCTCTTCTTTACTTTATATTGAAATCAGGCCTTGCATCCTTTTGAATTAAATTTTATGTCCAAAGGCTACATAGTCAATTTTAAACAAATAACATAGATACACAGTTAAAAATCGTGCAGATCCAAATTGCTCAATTTCACCTAAATTTTGACATTAATATATTTTATTTTTAAACTTGCATACCAGGATTGGAACTTTGCTTGTCGTCCAAAACCCCAGAAAATGAAACGTTTGGCATCAAAGTTGAGGAGCCTTTGTACGTTTTTTGACGCTGTACACATTCTTCAATTGTGCGACACCAACCACCTCCCTGGTAAAAAATAAATAAATCATTATCCAGGAAGTAAATTTTGCAGTCAAATTTATACATATACATTCATATATTAGTGTGTGCGCTTGTCTGTGTGAATTGCTTACCTCCATATGAACCAATCAGTTATTTATACCCGAACCAGATCCAGGAGAAAAATACTAATTCAAAATTGCATTAGGAAAAATAATCTAACAATTATTGGAAAAGAATATATAAAATAACAGTAGTCGATAATGCACTCATGCCAAATTTCCCTGATCATATAATTGTAAGTGA
Source organism: Allium fistulosum (assembly GCA_030737815.1). Classification (NCBI taxonomy): domain Eukaryota; kingdom Viridiplantae; phylum Streptophyta; class Magnoliopsida; order Asparagales; family Amaryllidaceae; genus Allium; species Allium fistulosum. Next base: position 528,721,242 of record CM060908.1, on the reverse strand, counting down.
ACAATCAACAACCAAGCTTATTTCATATAGACTAGCACACATTTAGAAATACATGACTTATAAGGAAGTTGAATCAATGATTGCTGAGTTTGCAGTTCCATAAGAAAATGTTAAATACATTCAATTATAGCAACTATGAGAACATTACATATGATTTTTTGATGAAAAACCAATTATACAATCAATGATTCATCTGTTATTCATTACAGGTAAATTCAATATTCACCACTGATACACAGTTTTGACTATTCAACATCGATAAATAAGTGTTGATATTTTCAATATAAAGTAACTAAATAATTTACCTCTTTATTTGGTTATGTTGTAGCTTTACTGCAGTCTACTTGCAATAGGGTTGTAGAAAACTGATCAACCCAGAACAAAAATGCCGCAAGCTGAAATTTTATCAAGTAGAACATTATAATCAAATATTTAAAATTTACTTTCAACTAATTAAAAGCAAAAGGTTGAATTTAAAAATGTTACCCAAATGAATACCGTTCAATCGTAGTTTAAGCCATCGATAGAAGGATTCGACTACCATAGGCTTGGAATGAAGCGATATGGTGTGAGGTTTGATGATGAGGGAGGCGGACCAGAGCTAGGGTTGATTATACCACACTACCACCATGGGATCGTCCAAATATCGATTTAGGGTCGGGAGGAGTTCGGATTCGAAGGTGCCGTCGATGATGAAATCGGGCCACCACACCTTGAGCATGTTGCGAGGTTGGGAAGCGGATCCGACTATGAAAACATGAAATTTGAGAAGAATAAGATGGCGGCAGCGGCGGGTGAGATGAGCGATTTGGACGGTGAATGAAAGTTATATATTCTTTTTCAAAATTGCAACCGCTTTGGATTGGCAGGATGGAACCGGGCAGTTGAAGCCGGCGAGTAAGGTTTCCGATTGGGTGATGTAGATGTTGATGGGGGAATGGGAACGGAGGGAAGGAAGAGGGAGGCGACTAGGGTTTTGGAGTAGATCTGGTGGAGGAGAGAGAGGGAGGAGGGAGAGATTAGGAGGACCAGCGTAGGAGTTTTAGGGATTTGGAAATTAGGGTTTAGAGGAGGAAATGATCGGTAATAAATAAAAAAAACGAACATCAGTTAAAATTTGGAAGGGATGAAAATAAAATTTGTTTAGAGTCAAAATTTCATAGTTGGAGCCAAAAAATTTGGTTTGGAGACTAAAAGAAAATTGTATACTTTGTTGCAATACAAAGTTGCAATACATTTTGCAATAAACTTTGTCTTCAAATATTATGAATATTTTTAAACCTTTACAGAAAATTTTAAAATTTTGTCTTTAAGTTCTATAAATATTTTCTAATTTTTTATAAATTTCAATTTTCTATAAATATTAGATACAATTATTAAAATTTTAATACTAAATAATAAATATTACTTCCTAATCATTAAATATTATAATTAATTATCAATTTTAAACATGAAATATTAATTTTATAATTAATTATGTAATATTATTAATTATTAAATTAAGTATTAAATACCAATAGTAATTATTAAATATTTATATTTATTACTAATAGTTAATTACTAATTATTAAATTAATTATTAAATATTAATAGTAATAGCAATTATTTAACATTAAATATTTTGCGAGCGTTGTAAAATTGTCGTCTATTACAACGGACATTTTGTGAACGTTGTAAAATTGACATGTATTACAACGAGCTTGAAAGGACCGTTGTAATAGAATTCTGTTACAACGGACTATCATCGCCCGTTGTAAAAAGGGCGTTGTATAGGGTATCTATTACAACGGGTCTGAATGGACCGTTGTATCATCGCCCGTTGTAAAAAGAGGGTTGTATAGGGCATCTATTACAACGGGCCTGAATGGACCGTTGTAAGTATCTTTTACAACGGGCCTGAATGGACCGTTGTAATAGTCTTCTATTACAACGGACAGCCAATGCCCGTTGTAAAAAGGGCGTTGTAATAGGGTATTTTTGTTGTAGTGAAAAGAAAAACCCACAACCTACCACTAAACCCAAAAGCTACCATTTTTTCTGCATCACCGTGCATACTTTCCACCATGCACGGCCATCCAAACATCTTCCCAAACTCAAGCATACCCAGACCCACAAACTACCTCTCTCACGCCACTCGCCTGCTACTCCGCTACACACCCGCACTCACACTTGAACACATACATATATATACGCTGCTACAAGTTCAGTAGAGGATATCTCCTCTATGACGCCTCAATCTCGAGTGCAACTTGAACGGAAAATGTAGATTTCTATATTCTCTACAACTTTCATATTAATGACTTTTACTAATACTTTACAAATGGAGAGTTATTGAAATAAATGAGGGATGAATGGAAAGTTTTGTGTATGCATTTTCATGCATAGAATAGGAAAATGGAAAGCATGCAGTGAACAAAAAAATAAACTGTCACATGTACTATGTGCTTTGTGTTCCGTTTGTAAAGAAATTGGAAAAGAAAATAGAAGTTGGAAATGTTTTGCTCTCCATTTCATATTTTTCATGCGAAAATGAAATTTTGTATAAAAAAATGAATGTCCCCTGGTTCATGCATGCATGTGAACATAAATAGGCAAATATACTTAAACGCTAAGGAAACACCGTACCAACATTTAATCCAAACAAAGAGCACTCAAGTGCAAGCACAAGCACATGCACATGCGTATGTGAAATGCAACGCTCTGAGAAAGATATTTGTGTGCATGTTCTATAATATATTTATAATTTAAAGTTTTGGGTACCACGCTACGCCATATTTCGTTCGCGTATAGACTGCGAACGACCGAAATAAAAATACGATCGCGCTTAACTGCATAAGTCAGTCACAAAACAGTAATAAAATAGACAAGCTAACTTATTCTGTTAAATTTTTAAAGTTTCGACGTTCGGCACAAAACGCGTCAAACGAAAATATTTTTATTTTTTAAATTAAAAATTATGAATTTTTTTATAAATTAAATTAAAATGACGTCATCAAAAATCAAGTCCAAATTAAAAATGTATAATTTATTATAATTTAATTCAAATCCGAATATTTAAATAAATTAAATATTCAAATTCGATGACTCAAAAATACGGGTCATTACATCGAGGTAAAGGAGGAGCTAAAATGGATGAAAGCAGACAAGGCATTGGGGCCTGATAACATCCTCATTGAGGTGTGGAGATGCATATGAGATCCGGCGATAGCCTGGCTAACTATGTTGTTCAATAATATTTTCAAATTAAACAAGATGCCAGATTAGTAGAGGAGAAGCGTATTAGTTCCAATCTTCAAGAATAAAGAAGCTATTCAAAGCTGCACAAACTATAGAGAACTAAGCTTATGGGTGACAATGAAGTTTTAAGAGATAGTCATTGAACATCGATTAAGAAGGACGACAAGCATTTAAAAAACCAATTTAGTTTCATGCTAGGAAGGTCGACCACAGAGGTGATTTTCTTGATAAGACAATTTATGGAGAGATTTAAGGAGCAAAAGAAGGATCTACACATTGTATTTATCGATTTGGAGGAAGTTTATGACAAAGTACTGAGAAAGATTATGTTGTGGGCTTTGAAAAATAAGAGGGTTCCAACAAATTACATTACCTTTATCAAGGATATGTATGATGATGTTGTGACTAGTGTAAGATCATGCGATGGTGAAACCAGTGACTTTTTTATTAATATAGGATTACATCAAGAGTCAGCTTTGAGCCTCTACATTTTTGCTCTAGTGATGGATGAAGTTACGATGAGTATACAAGGTAAGATTTCTTGATGCATGCCCTTTGCTGGTGATGTTGAGCTAATTAACGAAAGTAGGATAGGGATTGATAGACAACTGAGTTATGGAGGTGGACTTTGAAATCAAAGGGTTTTAGGCTTAGCAGAACAAAAATAGGGTATATGAAGTGCGATTTTAGCGGTGTCAGGTCGGAGGATGGAGATGTCACTCTGGCCGGACAAGTAGTGCCCAAGAAGGAATCCTTTCAATATTTAGGATCAGTGTTGCAGTATGATGCTTAGGTTGATAAAGATGTTAGTTTTAGAGTTTCAGCGGGATGGGTGAAATGACAACTAGCATATGACATTCTATGTGACAGGAAAGTACGACAAAAGATCAAAGGAAAGTTCTACAGCACAGCAGTCAGGCCTATGATGCTGCTTGGTGCAGAATGTTGGCCTATTAAAATACAATACGTCCAAAAGATAAGTGTAGCAGAGATGTGTATACTGCGATGGAGCTGCGATTATACAAGATAAGACCGAATTAGAAATGATAATATATGTGATAAACTTGAAATAGCACCAATTGAGGAGAAGCTAGTTCAACACCGCTTAAGATGGTTTGGACGTCTTCAACGGAGGCCTTCTAAGGCACCTATGCGCATTGGAATTATAGGTTGCATCGAATGTTCAAAAAGAGGTAGAAGTCAACTAAGGTTGACATGGAAGAAAGCAGTAAAAAGGTACGTGAAGGATTGGAATACATCGAAAAAGCTAGTGTCGGACAGGAGCGCGTAGAAGTTAGCGATCCATGTACTAGAACCACAAGCTAGGAGTTTTTTGCTTAGGCTTGGTTTAGGGGTAGTGTTATACGTTTTAGATTATAGTACTACTAAATAGGAGCCTAAAACATAGTGTTTGGTATTTGGTCCATATTACTATTAGTAACATTAATACTATTATTTATCATCATTATCATGGCTTTTTACAATTCTTTATATATTTTTATTTTTTTAATTTATTTTTATCTTTATTTTTATTTTACTTATTTATTATTTATTATTATTATTATTATTACTTTTTTAATTATTTTATTTTATTATTAATATTATGGTTCTTATTATTGTTGTTGTTGTTACTATTAAATTGACTTTGTCATTTAGTTTTGGGTTCTATCTCTAGCCGATCCAAACTTATTTTGGAATAGTAGCTTAGTTGTTATTTTTATTATATAAATTCCGTTAACTGTATTAGCCTTAGAATACTTTAGTTTATTGAAGAATGAAGCAAAGAATATATATGTATGTATGCACTTATGTATGTATGTATAATTTTGTTACCTTTTTCCTTACTCGAATGTTTAATCTTCCCTACACACTTGAGTCTCGTATATACAATTGTTGTTGAAATTTTTGACTTGAGAATTGTATTGGGAGAAAGAAGATGGCGGAATTTCATCGTATTGTTTATTTTGTTTATGAATAAAAGTGAGGGAGCTAGCCTCTTATTATAGTGGTTAGAATGTGCTTAGACGGCACGATCAGAACCTATGAAATTCTGATCGTTCGAGCCTTGAAAAACCCTAGCTGTCTCACTGCCATTTGTCAATCGGTCCTACTTGGGCGGTCGACCGGCTTAGTGAAGGTGATCGACCAGTATTTGGTCCTGCCGTCAATTTATTTATTTCATGTTTCTTTATATTTATCACCTATTTTTAACGTTAATGGTTCTTTTGCCCTGATGCTATCTTTAACATTAATAATATTAACTATTTTTAATACATTTTGAATTATTTTCGATTCGAAATTTTCAAACGTCGATAACTTCTTTGTTTGAACTCAGTTCATGAAGTTCTATATATGTAAATTGCTCGGAAAATTTCCATGAACACAATGGTGCAATTTTGTGGCCAAATTCCCACTTTTGCAAAATTTGCATTTTTAGTGTCATTATTAATTAATTGATTTTTTATAATTAATTTCTTTTTTTTCGAGATGTTACAACTACCTTGGCCTTTGACTATCAATTTTGGTCTCGATCATCATTTCAAAAAATGAATTGTTATCATCTCTTCGTCTCATCAAGACGACATATTTGATATATAATTTGATGAGATTTGGATTTTTTTGAATTTCAAGAATAATTAGTAATCACCTATGTTGGGTATACTACTATTATCTATGTTTTATTACTATATGTATCCTTATGAGGAATATTTAGGAAATAACTTGTAAAGACAATTTTTTGTAATGAAAAATTATTTAGTAGCTTTGTTTACTCAATGTTGCTGGAAAAAAACAGATCATATTATGTCGTTTGGAAATAATTCCGGTAATGGGTGCAGCATCATCACTGTTCATTTTTATTTTTAAGTCATGAAATGAGCTTTGGGTTAAACTCATATTTATAGCAAATAATGTGGTATTTTTGGTCTGAAGCAATTCTGGTCCCAAAAATACTCATTTCAGCCAACGTATTAAAACTCTAACATATTATATATCAAAATTCATTTCTGGAACATTTCAAGCACAACGGAAATATCAAATTTCCAAATAGATATCTCTGTTAAAAAAATTATTTTATCTTCAATTTAATTTAAATGGCCGGGATAATTAAATATTAATAAGTGTGTCAAATTTGTCGGGCGTTAATGTTGTGCCATTAAATGCTTTTTGGAGAATATATTGTTCTATATTGTTGCTAGTAAAACATCTGCTTTTGAGATCAGGAAGGAATTTACGTAAATTACTCTACAACAAACATTGCTTTGCTTATGAGAAGGTTGATAATTTTGAAGCTTAAAAAAGGTAGGTCAATTGAAGAGCACCTGAATAACTTTCAAGCAATTATCAACCAATTGGAAACCGTGAATTGCAAGATTGATCATGAGACATAAGCCTATATTTTGATGAGAGTTTGGAAACACGTGTTGTTGCATTAAATAACTCAAATTTAGATGGAGTTGTTTCAATGAATTTGGTGGTCAGTAGCCTTCTTAATGAGAAGATGTGAAGGATGAACCTTATCTAGAGAAAAGTGAATGAAGAAAGGGGAAATAGCAACTCGATTGAAGAGGAGAATCTTGCAAGGAGAGATAAGCGGCCAAATATAGAAAATGATATCATTTTTTATAACTAATGAAAACCATGTCATTTACTGAAATTTTGCTACAAACTGAAAAGGGATAAGGGAAGGATGAAGACATTAGAAGAAAGCCGAAACAAATAAAAGGAAAATAGCGATGATGATGCAAACTTTGATGAGGAAATTGATGACAATGTACTATTTGTTAGCAAAAAAAGAAGCAAGGATTGGATGCTTGATTCAGGCGCATGTTTCCATATATGCAAACAAAAGGAAATGTTCAATGGTTAAAAATACCAAAATGATAAGGTGAAATCTGCTAATAGTGAAGATTTATATGTTAAGGTGACAGACTCATTTGGGCTGATGATATTTGATCGAAAAATGATAAAACTCATGTGAGTTAGGAATTTCAAAGAAACTAAAATATCTCAGTAGGACAGCTGATAGGAAAATGTTGCAAATTTTCAACTAGATGTGGAATCACAATTGTGCAAAACGAATAGGAAGGCTATGCATGCAAAACATGGCGGCAGCAATATATACAAATTACTTGGAAAAATGATGGAGGGTAAGGTATTTCTCAAATAGGAGTTCGAGAGGCAAATTTTTCTGAATTAAAGTGGAGCATGCAACAAAAAACCACTAAGGCCAAAACCACAAAGTCCACATGAAAGCCTTTGTGATACTACAATTTTTTTTGAATGGGTTGAGCATGCACATTTGATTAAAAAACATGCATAATTATGTGTATTTTGATAAGTTGGAGATTGAGTATATATTGGATTGATTTTGATTTTTTTTACCAAGGTGGAGCGTTGAGATGTGGAGGTGGAACATTGGCACAACGGTTAGGTCACCCGCATGGTGATCTGCGGGCTCAGGTTCGAGTTCGGAAACAGCCTTCTCGCGATGCGAGAAAAAGACTGCGTACATTATCGACCTCCGCAGAACCCGCTATCGTGCGGGAGCCTCGTACAATGGATTCCACCTTTTTGGAGTGTCAATTCTACTGCAATTTGAATTTTCATATAGCTATTTTTTAACTACATAAAATATATGCTCTTTGATTCATAGTTATTTTCGTAAATTTGTTGATTTTGGTCCATTTGTTGTTAAATATTTAATTGTAAAGCTTTAAAGTGGTTTATCAATTTTAGTTTATTAAATTTGCACTTTGGTTCATACTTCATACACATTTTTAGTAAGTTCACAATCTATGTGGTTTTGAAAATCAATAAAATATGGAGTAACTTGTAATTATATTCATTATAAAATATAGGGACTCCTATTAAATAAATTATCAAATCAAGAAAACTACACTTAATGTTATGAAAACATAAACCTAGATTAATGTACAATAAATCTTTTCCATTCACTCCATAGATATAACTATAGAAACCTAGTACTTATGGTTTATTTATTAGAAAAGTTAACAAAATTTATTACATAAAACAACATACTTAATCAAAATATTGACATGTGCACAGTTGATAGTGGACATGTGTGAAAATAAACTAATGAATAAATCATATTACCATTGCTATAAACAATTATTGTTACATCAATAAATTGGTAAGTTGATGATTGGTAACGCCAAATTTACATATAGATAAGAATTTTATTTTTTGAAATATACAAAGAATACGGAACGGATGGCTTTAAGTCCTTGATATTTGTAATGGTAGTGTTACAAAGCTAAATATACTATGGCATATTACAGTACATTGATTTTATTTTGGTCGCAACGGAAATTTTAGTTACTTTTATCACAAACTGTTTGCATTACAGTCATTATATATCTACTTAAGCAAACTTACAAAAACTATAAACATGGTCAAGTATCGCCCTAAAATATATTTTATTTTCCTAAAGAGTATATGGTTTGCCTGAGGTAAATACAGAAATAAATGGTCCATAAATTTACCACTTTCAATAGTTTTTATTGTTATTGCATTAATAAATTTTACATTAACACTTGCCAGTTAATTAAGATCATTTTGGGTAACTGTCTTTTTAATACTGTAATAATGGCTAATTTATTGTAACCATAACAGCTCTAATTAAATTTATTTTTGGAGCAAGTTTGAAGGATTAGAACATTTATATATTAACTACCGATTCTGTATATACTTAAGGCTGAGAGTGGGGAGTAAAGAGCATTTCGTGTAGACTTTTCAGAGTTTCCTTCCAGCTTTATGAGGTTTGTCATCCCAAAATTCCACAATTTTCAAACTCTTTCATTATTTACTCAAATCTGAGAAGCACTTTTTAGTTATGTTGTTACCATTATTCATTCAGAAAAGAGTTTTCTTTTTTCTTTTCTTACTCTGTTTTTTCACATGTGACAAAAATGATGCCCCGGTATTTTGTAATCCTTTATTCACTGGCCATGGCTTTTTTGAATTCCAGGATGCCTTTAACATCCCATAAGTTCATCCAAAAGTAAAAACTACACAAAACTACTTTCACATGCCATTAGTTTAATTTTAGAGCTACTCTACCACTTTACACATAAAAACCATTAGCACTCTTTCTTCTTCTTCATTTCATCCAACAACAAACTCCTTCAAATTTTTTTCTTCCTCCTCAGAACTTCACTACTGCAGTCTAAATAGAAATGGAGATTTGAAGGAGAACCTACAGTTGGTGAAGGGATTAGAAGTGAATTCGGTGTCCATGTCAAGAACGGATCGAGTCACCGTGTAAACCACGCTGAAGATGGGCATGGTTTCAATAGTTTCCACCATCAACCTAGCTTTGTTTCCATGGTTCACACGCCCAACACAAGTGTCATTCGAGATGTATCTATATTGTCATCATCTATTTCCTCTTTTATATGATGTATGACGATAAAAAGTGAAGATAAAAGGATATGAATTAGATTATTTGATGATAAAACAATTTAAATTTTTTAAGTGATAAATGGTTTAAAAAGAAAATGATTTAAGAACAAATTATACACATGCATATATACCATTAATGTGTATGTGTGTATGTATATATAAATACACACATACACACGCATATTTTAAATTTTGATTAGATGTTTAGGAAGAAGAAATGGGTATTCTGATCTTATTTTTTTAGACTTACTAAGTACTGTGTAAGTAGATTTGGAGAGATCAATTAGAATTGATATTTGTTTCGTGATCACCGAAGTTCACTATAAAAATACTTTTTAGTGGAAATTATGATCCGTTCCTTATTTTCAAACATAATATCCGAGAAACCTTTTTCAAAAACATGTTTTAAATCACCTCTCCAAAAATAAGGTCGACAGTTTTTTTTTTCGAAAGTGAAATCTGCAATTAATCAAAGATTAATATGATCAAAATTAATCTTTTCTTGTTTTTCTGAAATTCTTTTGAAAGAGCTTAAATATTTGAAACTATAAACAAATATTTGAGATGAAATATTTGCAGTCCAAGAAATTTGCAGTCCAAGTACCACTTTGCAGTCTGGCTGAAAGTATAAAAAGAAATGTTTTCCGAAACCATTTTTTGTGAAGCGCAGCAATGTATTTTGAGACCTAAAACAGATGTTTTAGAACTTTGGTTAGAATTACACACCAAAAATCTGAACTTCGATATTTGCTTTCGGATTTGAATTGTTGCATATGATCAAATTATTTTCTCAAAGTGCTTTTTAACTCCTCAAATCGTAGAGTATTTGGAAAAATACTGAAGACATTTGAAAAATAAAGTACTAGAAAGATTTTAGAGTAACCATGACTGCATTGGATTTATTTCTAGTTTATAGTTCGTATTGAATTTTAGAGGAGAAGAGAGAATATGATTATATACAATAATTAATTTTATTGCAAAAAATTTCTCCGATTCTACAAGCTCTTTGTACATGATTATATACAACTTAATTCTACTTGCCGTTGCTTATTTCGTTAATTATAATTCTACAAGCCATTGCTTATTTCCTAAATTATAATGTCTAATTACACCATAGTTACAACAAAGTACCAAATATAGCCAATAGCTATATTGATGCAGGCCAGCCTGAGCCTGATTTTCCAATTCCAGATTTGAAGCTTGAAGCAGCGCAAGCAGACGTTACCTTAAGTCGCGAGCGACCTAAAGAACTCATAAGTCGCCAGCGACCTAAAGAATTACGACCTAACAAGATAGGTCGCTCCAGTATGCCGCTTGACTTAGGTCGCCAACGACCTAACTCTCCTGAGCTACGACCTAGCACGTTAATCCTTAAGTCGCGCCATTTTAGGTCGCAAGAAGTGATGCCGCTGATTCTTGAGACGTTCAACTGGTTATGTCGCGAGTTCATGAAGCTGTTCTGATTTCCTTAGGTCGCTGTCCACTTTAGGTCGTCCAGAGTTTAAGTCGCTTAGATCCTAGGTCGCATGAAGATGCCCCTGTTACTGTGAAGAGATAAGTCGTCTGTTACTTAGGTCGTAACTCGTGTGTGTTGTAATTTTAGGTCGTTATGTTGTAATTCCTTATGTCGTTTGTATGTTGTATTTGTTAACTCGATTGTATGTGAATCCTTAGGTCGTGTGTGTTGTAATCTAGGTCGTTAACGACCTATGATAGGTCGGTCGTGTATTTTGTGATGTAAGTGTGGAAGTGTGTTGTGTTGTAAACCTATAAATAGGCGAGTCGTGTCATTTGTAAGAGTAAGTTGATTTTGAATAAAATTTGTTTGAGTGCTTTGTGCCTCTTTTAAAATTGGTAGTTGAGTGTGATCTTCTATCTCCACCTTCGGAATTCGAGTGCGCTCGAATCAACGATTGTTGAAGCCGATTCACGGAATCAAGTGCGCTTGATCAACGTCGAAGAATTGTAGATCTTTAAACACAGTATCGTGCGCGATCAACGTGTTTGAGATAGCTAGAATCCGGTATCTTTGGATCAACGGATTTGGGCCTTTGGTATTCTTCAATCCACCGATTGCTACTTTCATCGTTGTATCCGTTTTGATTATCCGCTGTTGCATCATTTGGTATCAGAGCTAGACTTAGCCAATCAAAGCTAAGTCGAGTCTTGGAGCCAATTCTATTGAAGAGTTCAAGTTGTACCGAGTTAGTGAAGCCGAGCTACATCAAGCAAAGCCGAGCTAAGTAAGGTGTTCGAGTTCAGATTTGTTCAAGAAGGAGAGTTTGAAGTTGTGCATCACTTTGTGTTGAAGAGTCAAAGCCGAGAGTTAAAGTTGTTGAAGATTGAAGTTTCGACAATGCCACCGAGAAGAGCTAATCGTCATCAAAATGTTGAAGATTTGTACAAAAGAGAAGATGCTGAACAGATGGAACAACGAATTAGCAACAAATTCAATGAGAAGTTGGATGAAGGTATTGGAAGGTTAGAGAAATTGATGATTGATATGAGTCAAAGGAGAAGGTCGCCAGTCTCGAACCATGGAGGAAACCGAGTTTCGCCATCGGTTACGGAAGCGAGGAGGGTGTCGCCACAATCTGATCGAGGAAGAAGAGAATCATCAGTTTCGATTAGAAGAGATCACCATGAGTATCGAGATGAAGAAACGTGAGTTTGAGTATGAGCCATATCGTGATAAAGAAAGACATAATAGAAGAGACATGCGTGATCATAGAGATGTGGATGGTCGAGATCGTTATAGAAGTACATCTGTTTTTACTGAAGATGGTGATAGATGTAGTGTTCATTCTCGAGATCGAGACCAAGTACGAAATGCATATCGGGATGTTGAAGATGATCGACGATGGGAGTCGGGGATGAAAATTGAAATTCCAGAATTCAATGGTAGATTGGTAGCGGAGGAATTTTTGGATTGGGTTTCAAATGTTGAGGAAATTTTTGACTTCAAAGAAGTTCCCAAGGACCGAAGAGTGAAGTTGGTTGCTACGAGATTAAGAGGGAGAGCTATGGCGTGGTGACAGCAGACTAAACTTACGCGGGAGAGGATGGGGAAGTCAAAGATTGTTACATGGGATAAGATGAAGAAGTTGATGAAATCTACTTTCTTGCCGCACAATTATCAATCTCTTATGTATCAACGTTTGCAGAACCTAAAACAAGGGGCAAGATCAGTGAATGATTATGCGGATGAATTCTATCAATTGATTGCGAGGAATAATATTATGGAAACAGAGGAACAACTAACAGCTAGGTATGTTGGAGGGTTGCGAACGCAGATTCAAGACATGGTGAATATGTTTGATCCCAAATCTGTTGCTGAAGCACACCAAAAGGCCATGGCATGAGAAAAGCAAAGGAGACGAGGAGGTGGTGTGTTTGCGAATTCCAACAACCAGAACAAGGATATTAGTAACAGTGCGGATGTTTCCAAAGTCGTCAGTAAGCCGATTGTGAATGAAGCCAACAAAGCAAAGGTCAATAGTAATCTCAAATGTTTTAATTGTCAAGAGTTGGGACATAAAAGCAATGAATGTATAAAGCCAAAGAAGCGAGCAATGATTGCGAAGATTGAGACTGAAGATGCAGAGGTAGAGTGTGTCAATTCACTACCAGCTGAAGAAGAAGAATTACTGACAGGAGATGAGGGTTGTAGTTTGTTGGTGAAGAGATCCTGTTTAACGCCAAAGCAAGAAGATGATTCTAGTTGGTTGAGAAGCAATATTTTCCAGTTAACATGCACTATTCTGGGAAAGGTTTGTAAATTTGTCATCGATGCAGGAAGCTGTGATAATATCATTTCTTCAGAAGCTGTAAAGAAGTTGTCATTGAAAACAGAGAAGCATCCAAACCCCTACAAATTAGCTTGGTTGAGGAAAGGAGGGGAAGTGAAGGTTAATCGAAGAGCTTGTGTTAATTTTTCCATTGGAAAGAAATACAAAGACGAAATTTGGTGTGATGTGGTTGATATGGATGTATGTCATCTGTTGTTGGAAGATCATGACAATATGATAGAGCTGTGCAACATGATGGTCGCACCAACAGCTACAGTTTTATGTTCGATGGTACACGAATTACTTTGGTTCCTAAAAGGCGTCAACAGAGTGAAAACAAATTGGAGGAAATCGAGGAACTAAAGACTTTGTTGTCTTTAAAGGAATTTGTTGATGAGGAAGATGAAGACGATTGTTTTCAACCATCAAAGTTTGATAAAGATGAAGATGATTTTCGACCAACGAATTCTGATGAGCATAAGGTTGAAAATTCACAATCAGCAAAGTTGGATGAGGATGAAGAAAGCAAGTCAGGAGATGAAGAGGGTAATTCATTGGTGAAGGAAGTAGATTCGACTAGTCTACAACCTACAAGAGAGTTTGTTAAGGAAGTGGAGGATAGTGCAGAAGTATTCATGTTGAATGAAATTGAAACCAGTGAAGGTGTTGAAATTATCGAAGAGGTTAAGCCAGTGGTGAATGAATGTGAAGATGTAGTTCCTGTAGAGTTGCCCAAGGAATTACTGCCACTGAGGGATGTACAACATCATGTTGATCAAGTGCCAGGTGCTATTGTACCGTATATGCCACGTGTTCATATGTGTCCGACAGAGCAGGTAGAGTTGAGAAGACTGGTTGATGGGTTTCTGTTCGAAGGAAGGCAATTGTATACTCCTGATTACAGTTGGCGAATAAGAGTTGTCAAAGACGTACATGTAGAAAGACACGAGGACTATGATCGTAGCATGCAGTTGATTGCATCATCTTATTTTGGGCCGTCAATAAGGAAGAAGGTTGAAAGATTTGTTCAGAAGAGCCATAATTATCAAATTTCAAAAGAGACCGCGACAAAGACAGGATTATGTGTGTCATTACCTATACATACTAGATTATGGGTGAAGGTAAGTATGGACTCTGTATTGGGTTTGATGAAGACGCAAAGTGACAACGAATCTATCTATTCGATGGTTGGACAATTTCTTGTTGGTACTTACCATAAGCTAGATGCTGGAGGGATGAGTCGTTTGGAAATTGTGAAGGAAATTTGTGAGAATGATTGTAAATTGAGCTTGCCGGATCATCGTCCTATTGCTAACGTTGACAATATCAAACACTTGGTTCTGTTTAACGAGGATGAGAGTGTCGAGGACGAAGAAACTGTAAATTTGAGGACGAATTTCTATCAATCGGGGGAGGATGATGCAGGCCAGCCTGAGCCTGATTTTCCAATTCCAGATTTGAAGCTTGAAGCAGCGCAAGCAGACGTTACCTTAAGTCGCGAGCGACCTAAAGAACTCATAAGTCGCCAGCGACCTAAAGAATTACGACCTAACAAGATAGGTCGCTCCAGTATGCCGCTTGACTTAGGTCGCCAACGATCTAACTCTCCCGAGCTACGACCTAACACAGTGAAGTTTGCGAGCGAGTTACAACCTAACAAGATATGTCGCTCCAGTATGCCGCTTGACTTAGGTCGCCAACGACCTAACGCTCCTGAGTTACGACCTAGCACGTTAATCCTTAAGTCGCTCCATTTTAGATCGCAAGAAGTGATGCCGTTGATTCTTGAGACGTTCAAGTGGTTATGTCGCGAGTTCATGAAGCTGTTCTGATTTCCTTAGGTCGCTGTCCACTTTAGGTCGTCCAGAGTTTAAGTCGCTCAGATCCTAGGTCGCGTGAAGATGCCCCTGTTACTGTGAAGAGATAAGTCGTCTGTTACTTAGGTCGTAACTCGTGTGTGTTGTAATTTTAGGTCGTTATGTTGTAATTCCTTATGTCGTTTGTATGTTGTATTTGTTAACTCGATTGTATGTGAATCCTTAGGTCGTGTGTGTTGTAATCTAGGTCGTTAACGACCTATGATAGGTCGGTCGTGTATTTTGTGATGTAAGTGTGGAAGTGTGTTGTGTTGTAAACCTATAAATAGGCGAGTCGTGTCATTTGTAAGAGTAAGTTGATTTTGAATAAAATTTGTTTGAGTGCTTTGTGCCTCTTTTAAAATTGGTAGTTGAGTGTGATCTTCTATCTCCACCTTCGGAATTCGAGTGCGCTCGAATCAACGATTGTTGAAGCCGATTCACGGAATCAAGTGCGCTTGATCAACGTCGAAGAATCGTAGATCTTTAAACACGGTATCGTGTGCGATCAACGTGTTTGAGATATCTAAAATCCGATATCTTTGGATCAACGGATTTGGGCCTTTGGTATTCTTCAATCCACCGATGTATCCGTTTTGATTATCCGCTGCTGCATCATATATAATGGATGCTAGCCTTTTATTTGTTTTCTGTTTTCCGTCTGTATGAAATATTATGAGGCTATCATTCCTATTTTTCAGCATTATTATCAATTTTCATATGGAATAACCATTATTGCATTGAAAAGAGTCACCAACAAAGGACATAGATCAGATTACAAATTTGTAATATCACAACTTGTAATCACAAAATTTTCTCAACCATTATCGTAGTTGGCCTCATGTTGAATAGGTGTCCAACACAATATATTGCAAAAATCGTCTAGTAAACGCTATGCGGCGTAGATTAATTAATTTTTGATAACTTGTTTATTTTTAGTATCGGGTTTAGTATTAATAGAGCAAAATTGAAAATTTTGGTGGTTTGGATAGTTTGTTAGAGCAACCAACGACGCAAAACCGTGTAAAATTCATACGCAAATAGGCATTAAGGCTCAATTATTACATAAACAGTGCCTAAATACCCGTTTGGATTCTTAAATGATGCAGTACACTTGTTTAGGTTGGCGTAGAGACAGTAAGCCCCTCTCGATGCTTATGCGGAGACTTAGAAGGATTTTTATAGCAGAGCCAACACATAAGATCTGTTAAACAACTTACATCGAAGTGTATGTTAAACATGCCATTAGAAGCTACTAGAAGCTGACTTCTCAGCCTCTAGACCATATTGAAATGACATTTATGCGTTGGTTCTATTCAATTGGCGTCTACGTGTCATATACCAGTTCCATAAGTGTTTCGGCTACAAATTTTGGTATTTAGCTTTGTATTATTTATTTCAGCCCAGGTAGGCCCTAGCTATATTTAGTTAATTAGCCTTGGATCTTATAGATGCAAATTGGAACTACATAAAAAAAATGGTTCAGTGTTTATACATAGCGCATGTTTGTTCAAGCTTACCTTATTGAAAGCCTTACTGCAAAAAGTTACTCTTGATTGTATTAGTTAAATATTGAACAGTCTTTGATTTATCTCAGGTATCTATTTACTGCAACCTCCATAAAAATATAATATTACCCTTGCTATCAGTGTGTCAGCCTCTTTCACGTTGACTTGTTGAATTACCCTTGCTATCAAAAATTGTAGTTAATAATCCATCTCCATATTTTAATTTAATCATCTGATGCAAATATTTCAATACAGTTGAATTAATCAATAACTATATATGGAGTCAACATGGAAGGTGGCTGGTCTGAGCTCATGCGACGAGCCCGATGATATTAACAACGCTAATTTTCCTTCTTTTGAATGCACTGATCAGTGGCCTATAGATACCGGAAGTTGTGATGGTGATAACATTATTATGGATTTTCTAAACCGTTTGGAGGCGGACGCTGTGGAACCAAAACAAGTTGGTACAGACGATGGTTGCATGATTTCGAAGGTGGAACCAAACAAACCTGTTGAAGTTATTATTGATGACGAAAATAAGTCGGATGAGTTGCATATTGTTGAAGAGAAGGGAAAGGTATTCCATTGTTTTCTTTTACATCTTTTATTTGTCTGATTCATGAGAAAATTAAGTAGTAAGTTAACTTTTTAATGTTAAAAGAACTTTAATCTATATTGAAAAGATAAAATTATTTAGCCATTTGTGTGTGTGTATAGGCTTTTCAAAAAGGATTTATGTAGTCATTGCAAATCAGTAGTTATACCTCTAATTTGACATATGTTTCTGATCAACATGAGGTAACCTTTGGGATTATTTTTGGTCATTTGTTCTTCTGAATTCTGATCCTACAGCTGTAAGTTCAAACTTATACTGTAGTGAGAAATAGTGGTTAGCAAACCAATTAATTATCCAGTAAAAATAATACATTATGTATATTCTTTACTCATTATGGATATACATAATATACCTTCCAATTCTGCTATGGTTGAAAATGTGTGTTGAATGTACATTTCAAAATATGTTAACTAAATGCTAGCCAATTCTACTGATGGATTAATCTATAAATTTGTCGTTTATCCAAATCAGCCCTTTACATGCACTTAAGTTGAAATATGATAAGACTTGTTGATATTATCATCTTTCTGATAATCAAAGCAATGCTAAAAAACTTTAAAAAAACCAGAAAAAAAAATACAAAAAAAACAAAAGGATAATAATAATAAATAAATAAAAGGTTCTTTTGACAGCAATTTGTTCTGTTTAACAATTTTCGCAATAGGTGGCATGCATTGATTTTCCTCACTCTCGCCATTTATGTCTCAATTTTCCTTTCTACACCACTTCACATGAGCAGCACTGTCAAATGGTACATCAATCAAACAATACACGAGTGTTTTTCTTTTTTTTTTTCAGTAATAGTGCTACTAAAATTTATTCCATGTCTACTTTATTGCAGTGCCATTGTTTCGTATGTGATTCTCCTGCACCATGCAAATTCTGGCATAACAGTGTTTCACCAGCCGGACATTGCCATGCTTCAGACAAGATTGAAACATGTACAAATGAACAGAAGGAATTAACGAACGTTTATAATCCTAGTTTCCAAGTACATAGTGTATCAAATCCATTCAATGTAACCGACAGTAATGCATTTTCTGAGCTGACCAACCAATATGAGCAACAAGTTCTGAACACACAGTACACGTTTAGTACAAGCCATTTGAATATGTACAGCCCTTACAACAATTCTCAACTAGACCGATCCCACATCGCAAACATGGCATATGGAACTGCTCAGAATATTCAGACTCAGGCTCTTAATAGCAAGGCATCTTTGGACATGAACTACTACAATAGGACGTGGTCTAACGTGAAGAAAGATTTTGAATTGATTTTGGAACAGCCAAATTGCAACACACGGTTTAAAAGACCTGGTACTCCTGCATATGTTAGCAGTAGCACAAGTATGTTTCGGGGTTTGCAATCACCGTCTAATCCAACATCAAATGCAGGATATAATACACGTGATGCTACTGTTGAAGATACGAAGAAGTTTTGGCGTAAGCTTTTGGAAATTGCAGAAGAACTTGGAGTGTGATAACTTTGGTGGTCGGTGAATATTGCAAGTTTGATTAGTATGAGTAGTGCAGTGACTGTTATCGTTTTCGGATTAGTTTTTAACAGACCAATTGTATTAACTTACCGAACAGCTTTTGCATGAACTTTATGTTTCTTTTGACTTTGGAAGTGCTCAAATCGGGTTCAATTCCTCCATTCCCATTTTCACTGTCCTTTGTATCAATTTCATCTCAGCCGTAAACTTTTGTATCATCTCCTTCTTTTAATAGCATGATGAGACCCACTCGGAAATTAATTCATGATGCGTGATTGAGATTCAATTTGAGACATTAGACAGTGGAAAATCGGACAGTGAAAATGGGGATTGAAGAACTGAGGTGCATGAAATCCTTTCTGAATGCTGAGTAGTTTTGTTGATATTGACCAAAGAATCCCATAATGGATTGGTTACGAGACATATTACCCTATTACTACTTCAATGGGATAACTTAAAGGCATAAACATCTTTTTATTGCTACTGTCCTGAGCAGCCAAACAGTTTCTGTTCGTTTACAAGTAGTTGCTCGATGTTCAAAACATTAGCTAAATGGATATTCGGTTTCTTAATATATTTGAAACATAAACATACATACAAACATGTTATATGTGTGTGTCTAGTATACGTTGGGAGCTTTCTTTAAAGAGAATAGATTTGATAGAAGAAGGTGAATGAAAGATTGAAGAATTATTCTTTTTATAGGAAGGAAATAAGATTTTATTTTAAACTTTAATTACAAATGTTTATGTATGTATTTTCCTTGCATACAAACTGAGTGAATCCACCTCCATATGTACTAAATCATATCTCAAATAAACGATAAGATTCAGTTGATCTGATGGTTCAAAACTGTACTCTAAAATATATTTCCCTAAATATATTCTAAACTTTCTCATATATATTTTCAAATATATTATTTTATAAATATCTATACATATATTATAGATATTTCATATATGGAAAAAATATGGAAAAATAAAATACAAGTTTATTTTCAATATCCCCCGTAAACTTGAATTTGTAATGCCAAACAAAGCTCGGAATCTTTATGTTTCACGTGTTTGTTAGGAATAAAGATATTATCCAATATTTCATTATTGTGTTGACCTTCTTTCCCAACGTCGAAATCTTTGAAGCAAATTCATTAATCTTTGTTTTACTTCTTCATTTCATCCTCCACCGTTACAATATAATTTTTCAAAAATTTAGACATAAGAATTCGCTGAGTTGCCTCTATAATTTTTAAAAACAATTCTAGGACAAAATTACCCTTATTGCATTTACACACTCACTTATCTTCTTTCTCCCTTTCTTATCATATTCACCTAAAATCTTGTAAACATTTTAACCATTTCACTCCAAAAACTAGCTAAAATATCAAATATATGGATTGAATTGATGAATCTTAACGATGATAATGTGAATCAACATGAATTAGAACTAGTAAACTTAGAATTTAATATTTTTTGATTTTTTTGTAATGTTGAAATTATTCGGATCACAATAAATTGGGTTAGAGATTAATAGTATAATCATGCAGCTAGTGATAACGTGTAGTTTGTACACTAACCAAATAGGATCAATGCGAGGTTAACTTTGTTATCTCGCACTGTCACTACGGAGTAGAGCACACATCCACACGTGGTTGATTAAATAACCACTCCACCCTCTGACTTTGCATGTAATGTAATCTCATGCTAAGTTTGTAATGATTTGATGAGAGTTGCATGATTTGGTGGAGTAGTTTTTGCAACAGTTGATTTCTTTTACCAAACTTTTTTAACTAGACAAGGGTATTTTGTGAAAAATTTAACAATATGTTGGGTTACTCAGTAGAAATAGGGTTGTACTGGTTTTTCCTGTTTCATGGACACTACTCAGCAAGTTTGTGTCTTTACATAAAATTAGCCTTTCAAAAATTTCTCTTCCATGTCATTCTCCTTTACTTCTTGTCGGCTCTTCTGCAAATTACGCTTCCATATCATTCTTCATTTTCTCTTCTTCTTCTTTCGTACCATTCTCTCTCATATCGTTGGTTTTCTTTTCGTTCTTCTAATCAGTTAACGTTTCTTCTTCCTTATAATCCATTTCATTCTCCTACAAGGCGAGTCTGTTTTGAAGAGCTTGCTCTTATGGCTCTTCATTGACTTTTTATTTAGTTTTTCTTCATGTGCTTGAAGCGGTCTCATGAGTTGATCAACGGCCATGGTTTTTATATCTTTAGATTCTTCAATTGTTACAACTATATATATTCAAATTTGGAATCCAAAGATCGTAAAATTTTCTCAGCTAATTTAGAGTCTTGCATTTTTTTCTCCATATATTTTCATTTGATTGACAATAAAATAGGACCCTTGAAAAATAACCATCGATTGATTCTAATGATTTCATAAATAATGATTCAAAATTACCTCGCATAGTTTGTAATATAAGTTTCTTCACTTTATCGATTCCTATGAATGTATTCTCTAAAATCTCTCACACTTCCTTACTAGTATACGCATTTGTCACTTTCTCAAATATAACTTCATCAAAACCTTTATGAATGATAATAAGAGTTTGTTGATCCTTCTTTTTCAAACTCTTCAAATTACCCCTTTCAGTTTGAGATAAATTGGTGACACAAGCGGGTTTCTCATAGTCATTTTCTATGATATCCTACGCATCATGTGATCCAAGAAACGCCTTTATGTAAATTCTCCAATTATCATAAGTAAGGGAACTTTAACTGTAAGAGTCCAAAAACTCGGACTTTGAAAATCGCCACCCGTACTTCACTTGTACTCAAAATGCCGTAATCCAAACGCCGAATCTGGCTTCCCGGAGCTTATAACACCATTAAGTATAACAACACAGCGGAATAAAGAATATATCAATATATTTTACATTGATACCATAACAGATACAAAAAATCTGATACAATATGATACAACAGAATGATACAACAGATATCCATATACATCAGAGATATGATACAAGAAATAGCAGCGGAAAGAAAATAGATAACACCAGCAGCGGATAAAATATCTCCAATAGAATGCTCCAATCCATAGCTAGCGGAAAGCAAGGTCAGTCGTCCAAGGACTGACTAGCTCCAGATGATCTACTCAACCTGAATATCTGAGAAAACCAACTCTAGACTGCCCGTGTGGAAAATGGTGGGCACCTAGAGTTTAGGAATGGAACAATAAACTCCGAGTCAGTCGTGGGACTGGTGTGAGCAACAAAAACAGTTTATCTTTAAAACAAACACAAAGGAATTTTTTAACATTGAAATCCGCAATGCTTTTGAAAATGAAACTACCATAAGACCTCCCACCACACACATAATGCTTCTTATGATAGTCAAATATGCTTACTACGTAAACAAACTCTTTTGATATTATTATTAGTGCATAGTGTACAAAATCATTTCGAAAATACAATATTAATCTTAGCCACCATAGGTACCATTATATTATGCCTGCTATAGCTGCCGCCTGAGGAGACAGGTTATACAATTGCAATCGTAAAGGTGCGTATTGTTTCTTTGGATTTCCACAAATGGTCAGGCTAAGGAACTTCCTTTCCTACTGCCACATGGGATCTCCTCTGGCTGGACGTCCCGAGAGACAACTGCTCTCTGCCAACACAAGGCCGGGTTACCCCTGTAACTAGGTAACTCATGAATATTCCATTCCCCTGTCCTTTGGGACCTTTATCCGAGAGCTCGGTAATCAACATCACACATACTAAATAGAGTGTGTCCACATGAGTAAGTATCTGGGCTCCATACTATGATACCACCCCTTTCCAGAAGGAAATGACATACCCTAAAGGGTGCGACCCATAACCTTGCCACAACATTCATGTCTCGACCATTTTCGGGTTATGAGGCCATGACGAAGTCTCGTCCACAAAGCCACGCTTTGGTACAAATCCATGCTTTGGGTCAACAAATGATCAAAGTAATGATCACAAAGATAAATGATCAAACAAATGATCATATCACAAATGATCAAACAATGATCATTACACAGCAACACTCAGCATGCCACATTACCAAATTGGGAATATATCGCTGATAAATTTCAACTATATAACCTCTGAGCTCGTGCGTCTCAGAGAAGGGTGCTAAGCTAAGAGAATAAATTCTCCGCCACCAACAGAAATGTATTTGAAAGAAATCTGCTTTATATCTCAAAGTGTAATGTCAGACATGTAACCATATAAGTCTGTTCCGGGTTCGAACAGAACCGAAGGCACTTCCGAAGAAGCCTTTGCAAATCCGGGTATTCACAATCCCGATCGGACTTCCCATCACTTAGGGAATCTCTATACCGGGCGCTACTCGGTGCAGAGACAATCGATAGGTCATCCTATCGCTCTCGCAAATACCCGGTCTTCAACACCGGTCTTCAAATGCCATCCATATACGACGTATCACTTATTCAGAATGGGTTATGTGACACAAAGGTCCTCTCCCGGCTAAACCGAATAGTGAGTGTAATACTTTAAAACATATGGATATGGGATTTCAATTAAGTCACAACTTATTACCCAAAAAAATTTCTTCAAATGGTTTAAACAAATTACCATTCTAATCTTTAAACAAAAAGATTCATTTTAACAACCTTCAATGGTTTAAACAATTTCCACACTTTAATCTTTTAAAACAAAAGATTCATTCACAGATTTTCCAAATTAATTCCCATTTCAATTGGATTAACTCATTTAATCTTTAAAACAAAGATTTAACTTATAGCTTTCAAAACAATTCCATTTCAAATGGTTTAAACAAATCATCATTTTAAATCTGTTAAAAATAATCAGATTTAATTCATAGCTTTCAAAAAGAATTCATTCATAACTTGGAAAACCATTTTTTTTAATTCAATCTTGAAATTCCTTTAATTAAACTGGAATTTCATTTCTTATCTGAAAGCTTTTATCATTTGAAAACAAACAGTTTTCATTTTGGAAATCTGATTCATTTATACGAGTTAAGCTTCTTGGGTTAAATCCAAATTCTCAAACAATACTTTTAAAATGGTTTAAATTCATACAAACACATTTATATCATCTTTAACCATAATTTCCAAACATGGAATTCAATTCCAAATATTGAATTCAAATTCAAATTAAATTATTTAAATTTGAAACTTTACCAAGTTATTCGAAATAACTTTTATCTTAAAAAATCCTTTTCAAAAGCTTTAACATTCAACCCAAATTCATTTCCAAAATCAATTGAAATCAAAATTTCAATTTCAAAAATATTAAATTTTAAATCATTTGTGACTTAACCGATTTCCACGTGAAATCCATATTTGTGTGTGTATGGTGTAATCCAGGGGTTTCGCACAATGGTGCAACATCATCAATCATCACAGATCAGAACACAGAAATATAGTTGATAAGCGGTATAACTATAACGCTCATCTTTCATTCACAGATCACAGATATATAAATTACATCACAGGAAATTAATTACATTCATCCCAGAGAAACAGATCACAACATAAATCAGGATATATCACAAAGCATCATATATCAGGGATATCAAGCAATTCAAATCATCTAATAGAATCCAAACATCCATAAGTAAGATCAATAAATTATCAGATTAATTCAAATCAGATTAATTCAAATCAGATTAATTTCTTATGAATTACTTATCCTGGTTAATTAATATTAATAAATTACAAATCATTTTGATTAATTATCCTTTAATCATTTACTAATTAACCTTTAATAATAAATTAATTAACCTTTAATTATATAAAAATTAACCTTTAATTATTAATTCACTTTTTAATTAATTATCTTCAATTAATAAATTAACCTTTAATTAATTAATTATCATTTTATTAATTGTCCTTGATTAATTACATTAATTAATCCTTTAATTATTTAATTAATCAATTTACTTAATCAATTTAATCCTTTATTTAATTTTTTTTAATTAAGAAATTATCTTTAAGTAATTAATTACCTTTATCACTTATATTAATTATCCTTAACCATTCACAGTAATTAAACATTAATTACTTTTAATTTATATTCATAAATCTCTAACTAGTAGTTAACCAATCAAAATCATTAGTTAATTAAATTAATTAACTGTTCTTAAATCAATTCATTTAGTAATTATCCTTTTGACTACTTTCATTAACTGACTAACCTTTAATTAATTATTCTCAAATTAATTACCTCAATTAATTAATCATTATTCTTTAATGTAATTACATAAAGCAATTATCTCTTAATTATATTAAGATCTCAATTAATTATTATTAACTACTTAACTTAAACCCTTAAGTTAAGTTAATGTTTTTCATCTCTTAATAAATTACAATATTAAGTTTATCTAAAATAAACTTTTTTAAAATAAATTTTATATAGATTAAAACACTTTAAACTTAATTATATTGAAATAATTTTTATTTAAAAACCTTTAACAAATTGAAAACTTAGATAACATTCATTATTTACAGAAGAAGTAGTTTTAACAAAATGGTATTAAGTAAAACCCAATTTTGTTAAAAGTTTAAAAAACTGTTTTCACACTTAACTTCAAATCCGAAGCACACCCATCATTTCCCCGAGCTCGATCCAGAGCAACTCGCTCCATCCTTTCCTTCGAGACCAACCCATAGCCGCTTCGAGTATCTCTTCGAGTTTCTTCCTTCTTCCCCAAACCTCAACAACCCAGATACCCCAAATGGTACGCGTGCACGTGCACAACTAGTTCAATCACTTTTGATCGAAGCTACGACCATCGACGAGTCGACGACCCTCCACTCGATCATCCAGACCATCCATCAACACGAATCGACGACGATCTCACGATTAGGATACGTGACCCAAACTGGAACGAAACAAGACCACCAAAAATCGTCTTGTTCTCCACGCCCCAACCACCAGAACTCATACAACTCCGGCCAACTACCAGTCAACTTCCCTTCTTCCATCACCCAAAAGCGCGTTGCGCTCGATCGATCAACCACGATGAACGAACCCAAATACAAGCCCACGTCAAAACTAGGTTTACGAACGAAAAACGCTCACCGCCGTTGCCACCGTGCACGTGAGCATCTTCGGGCATTTTTCTCCGATGCCCCCTAGGCTTCTTCACCTCCACGCGAAACCCCAAGCTCCAACAATCCTCCGATCACCTGAATTTATCCCAAACCCATTTCCAGTTCATTTATGAACTGCTCCTTTATCTTAGCTCTAAAAATCATGATCTTTACTTTAAAAATCATGTTTTGATATACGAACTCAATCTACAGGCCTGAATTCGTGAATTTAGAAGTTTGAATTTGGACTTATTTGAAGTGGTGCTCAGTTCTTTAGTTTTCCAGAGATGATACCCAGTATTTTTAACTTGAATATATTTTTAAAATTTAGTTCAAGGTCAAACAAACAGTTGTTGTTTTGATTTTAAATCAAAACAATGAGTGGATTGTGCAGAGAAGATTTTTGAATTGAAATCTTTGTTTACAAACTAAGATAGAGATCATATGAAAACAACAGCCTGCACACCAATACTTCAACCATTTAAATATTTCACAAAGGGTTCAGATATATATGTGTAAGTATACTCATTCACAGATATATGCAACAGATTATACTTTTAAGTTTAATGACAACAAAAGTTACTCACTGTTGTTTTTCCAGAGAAAGAAAATAGAGCTTCTAGTTGAAACAGGTTGTAAAGATTTGCAAGTTGAAAGCTTCTCTTCCTTTGATTCTCTGATTTGAATTGATTTATTTGATGTTTATGTTGTATTTTGTTTAAGTTTTGAATGATACTCATTTTTTTAGATTTTTTTCTTTCTTTCTCGGCCTGGAATGGACGAGAATAAATTGAAAAGTTTGATACATATGAAAAGAAGGTTACAGGGTAGTATTTGATACAGGGTGTACATTTTTTTCCTTGTTTGTACAACATAAATCAGAGATTTTTCTTGTTTTGTGGCTGAAGTGATAAATGGTAGTGTACTAGAGTTGCCTAGCATTAATTGTGTTGTACAAATTCATTTTTTTTCTTTGGTATATTAAACAAGATCTCGGCTGATAGAATATGGTTGTGGCTTTCATTTATTACTTAAGTCCTTTATGTTTCAACTTTATATTTGCTGACTTGTTTTAGCTTATACTTATTAATTTTTTTTTCTTTAGTCTTGTTCATACTTGTCTTGTTTATAAGCTCCCCTATGTATATATTTGTTTCCTTTGCTTAATCATTTTTCTTCCAGGTCTACACTTACCTATATATATATTTGTTGTTTCTACTTTGTATTTCTTTTCACTTTAAAATATTTATTTCTATTTTAATTTTGTTGCTAGATTTTATTCAATGTATTTATTTTGTATTTTATAACTTATCTTTTATTTATTCATCTCTATTTATAACTTAATTATTTATTTTACTTTAATATTTATTGTCTTGTATTTAATTTATGAATTCAAATTATTATTAACCATCAATTCTAATATTTATTATTATCATTAATTATTAAACCATTTGTCTACAACTTAAATTCAAATCAAATGTATATACATATATTTAAAATTTCAAATTGACTCATATATACCCAAATATATACACATTCACATATACACACATATATACAATAATTAAAGTTTAAATGATTTATACAGAATTTATTTTAATTCGGGGAAACTCGCATCCATTTATCCATTAATTTAACAATTTTAATTAAAAAATTAAATTAATTATCAGTTTAAATATTTATAAAATCCGGGGTCGTTACAGACTTCCCCCCCTTAAAAGAATTTCGTCCTCGAAATTGCCAAGGAGACACAAAGATAGATGAAAAATGTTTCATCAAATCAAACTGAACATCTATTCTGCATTTGGCTTACCAAATCAGAATATGAATAATAGATACAAGAACAAATCTGTTTTAACACTTCACAAGATACTCGAGTTATACTATGAAATATGCGGTGGCATCAGTCAGTTCGAAGGGATAACTAATCATTTGTAGAATATACTGGGACCCAAAGAATAGATAGATATATGGATACAATTTCAAAACTTTTAGTTTAGAACTAAAGTATACCTATCAACCATAGCAACCAAAACAAACAATTCAGACCTATTTGAAGTTTATGTCCCATATTAATATATCAAATCTTCTTCCTGGATCTACCAGAAATTATCGAAGAATTGAGAAGAGATGTTTGAACAAAAGAGATTAATATGGAAAAGATTGCTTCCACTGTTGTTATAGGGTATTAACCATTTATAGTCATATTCCCCTGTCCCCTATCTCATCCTCTTCTTACACTCATACTCACTATCAGTGGATAGTAAGAGAATTTACTGAGGCATGCATATGGATATCTTAGGAATTACTCATTCTAGGGTATACTTCACCCTATCTCCAATGAGCTACTTAATATGTTATACTCCTGAGCTAAAGTTTCACCCTCAGCTCTGATACCAAATGTAAGAGTCCAAAAACTCGGCCTTCGAAAATCGGCACCCGTACTTCACTTGTACTCAAAATGTCGTAGATCAAAACGCCGAATCTGGCTTCCCGGAGCTTATAACACCATTAAGTATAACAACACAGCGGAATAAAGAATATATCAATATATATTACATTTATACCATGACAGATACAAAAAATCTGATACAATATGATACAACAGAATGATACAACAGATATCCATATACATCAGAGATATGATACAAGAAATAGCAGCGGAAAGAAAATAGATAACACCAGCAGCGGATAAAATATCTCCAATAGAATGCTCCAATCCATAGCTAGCAGAAAGCAAGGTCAGTCGTCCAAGGACTGACTAGCTCCAGATGATCTACTCAACCTGAATATCTGAGAAACCCAACTCTAGACTGCTCGTGTGGAAAATGGTGGGCACCCAGAGTTTAGGAAGGGAACAATAAACTCCGAGTCAGTCGTGGGATTGGTGTGAGCAACAAAAACAGTTTATCTTTAAAACAAACACAAAGGAATTTTTTAACATTGAAATCTGCAATGCTTTTGAAAATGAAACTACCATAAGACCTCCCACCACACACATAATGCAATCGCAGACTTGGAGGAGATTGCTTCTTATGATAGTCAAATATGCTTACTACGCAAACAAACTCTTTTGATATTATTATTAGTGCATAGTGTACAAAATCATTTCGAAAATACAATATTAATCTTGGCCAGCATAGGTACCATTATATTATGCCTGCTATAGCTGCCGCCTGAGGAGACAGGTTATACAATTGCAATCGTAAAGGTGCGTATTGTTTCTTTGGATTTCCAACAAATGGTCAGGCTAAGGAACTTCCTTTCCTACTGCCACATGGGATCGCCTCTGCCTGGACGTCCCGAGAGACAACTGCTCTCTGCCAACACAAGGCCGGGTTACCCCTGTAACTAGGTAACTCACGAATATGCCATTCCCCGATCCTTTGGGACCTTTATCCGAGCGCTCGGTAATCAACATCACACATACTAAATAGAGTGTGTCCACATGAGTAAGTATCTAGGCTCCATACCATGATACCACCCCTTTCCAGAAGGAAATTACATACCCTAAAGGGCGCGACCCTCATAACCTTGCCACAACATTCCTGTTTCGACCATTTCCGGGTTGTTAGGCCATGACGAAGTCTCGTCCACAAAGCCACGCTTTGGTACAAAGCCATGCTTTGGGTCAACAAATGATCAAAGTAATGATCACAAAGATAAATGATCAAACAAATGATCATATCACAAATGATCAAACAATGATCATTACACAGCAACACTCAGCATGCCACATTACCAAATTGGGAATATATCGCCGATAAATTTCAACTACATAACCTCTGAGCTCGTACGTCTCAGAGAAGGGTGTTAAGCTAAGAGAATAAATTCTCCGCCACCAACAGAAATGTATTTGAAAGAAATCTGCTTTATATCTCAAAGTGTAATGTCAGACATGTAACCATATAAGTCTGTTCCGGGTTCGAACAGAACCGAAGGCACTTCCGAAGAAGCCTTTGCAAATCCGAGTATTCACAATCCCGATCGGACTTCCCATCACTTAAGGAATCTCTATACCGGGCGCTACTCGGTGCAGAGACAATCGATAGGTCATCCTATCGCTCTCGCAAATACCCGGTCTTCAACACCGGTCTTCAAATTCCATCCATATACGACGTATCACTTATTCGGAATGAGTTATGTGACACAAAGGTCCTCTCCCGGCTAAACCGAATAGTGAGCGTAATACTTTAAAACATATGGATATGGGATTTCAATTAAGTCACAACTTATTACCCAAAATCTTTTCTTCAAATGGTTTAAACAAATTACCATTCTAATCTTTAAACAAAAAGATTCATTTTAACAACCTTGAACGGTTTAAACAATTTCCACACTTTAATCTTTTAAAACAAAAGATTCATTCATAGATTTTCCAAATTAATTCCCATTTCAATTGGATTAACTCATTTAATCTTTAAAATAAAGATTTAACTTATAGCTTTCAAAACAATTCCATTTCAAATGGTTTAAACAAATCATCATTTTAAATCTATTAAAAATAAACAGATTTAATTCGTAGCTTTCAAAAAGAATTCATTCATAACTTGGAAAACCATTTTTTTTAATTCAATCTTGAAATTCCTTTAATTAAACTGGAATTTCATTTCTTATCTGAAAGCTTTAATCAGAAAACAAACAGTTTTAATTTTGGAAATCTGATTCATTTATACGAGTTAAGGTTCTTGGGTTAAATCCAAATTCTCAAACAGTACTTTTAAAACGGTTTAAATTCATACAAACACATTTATATCATCTTTAACCATAATTTCCAAACATGGAATTCAATTCCAAATATTGAATTCAAATTCAAATTAAATTATTTAAATTGGAAACTTTACCAAGTTATTCGAAATAACTTTTATCTTAAAAACTCCTTTTCAAAAGCTTTAACATTCAACCCAAATTCATTTCCAAAATCAATTGAAATCAAAATTTCAATTTCAAAAATATTAAATTTTAAATTATCTGTGACTTAACCGATTTCCATGTGAAATCCATATTTGTGTGTGTATGGTGTAATCCAGGGGTTTCGCATAATGGTGCAACATCGTCAATCATCACAGATCAGAACACAGAAATATAGTTGATAAGCGGTATAACTATAACGCTCATCTTTCATTCACAGATCATAGATATATAAATTACATCACGGGGAATTAATTACATTCATCCTAGAGAAACAGATCACAACATAAATCAGGATATATCACAAAGCATCATATATCAGGGATATCAGGCAATTCAAATCATCCAATAGAATCCAAACATCCATAAGTAAGATCAATAAATTATCAGATTAATTCAAATCAGATTAATTTCTTATGAATTACTTATCCTGGTTAATTAATATTAATAAATTACAAATCATTTTGATTAATTATCCTTTAATCATTTATTAATTAACCTTTAATAATAAATTAATTAACCTTTAATTATACAAAAATTAACCTTTAATTATTAATTCACTTTTTAATTAATTATCTTCAATTAATAAATTAACCTTTAATTAATTAATTATCATTTTATTAATTGTCCTTGATTAATTACATTAATTAATCTTTTAATTATTTAATTAATCAATTTACTTAATCAATTTAATCCTTTATTTAATTTCTTTTAATTAAGAAATTATCTTTAAGTAATTAATTACCTTTATCACTTATATTAATTATCCTAAACCATTCACAATAATTAAACATTAATTACTTTTAATTTATATTCATAAATCTCTAACTAGTAGTTAACCAATCAAAATCATTAATTAATTAAATTAACTAACTGTTCTTAAATCAATTCATTTAGTAATTATCCTTTTGACTACTTTAATTAACTGACTAACCTTTAATTAATTATTCTCAAATTAATTACCTCAATTAATTAATCATTATTCTTTAATGTAATTACATAAAGCAATTATCTCTTAATTATATTAAGATCTCAATTAATTATTATTAACTGCTTAACTTAAACCCTTAAGTTAAGCTAATGTTTTTCATCTCTTAATAAATTACAATATTAAGTTTATCTAAAATAAACTTTTTTAAAATAAATTTTATATAGATTAAAACACTTTAAACTTAATTATATTGAAATAATTTTTATTTAAAAACCTTTAACAAATTGAAAACTTAGATAACATTCATTATTTACAGAAGAAGTAGTTTTAACAAAATGGTATTAAGTAAAACCCGATTTTGTTAAAAGTTTAAAAAACTGTTTTCACACTTAACTTCAAACCCGAAGCACACCCATCATTTCCCCGAGCTCGACCCGGAGCAACTCGCTCCATCCTTTCCTTCGAGACCAACCCATAGCCGCTTCGAGTATCTCTTCGAGTTTCTTCCTTCTTCCCCAAACCTCAACAACCCAGATACCCCAAATGGTACGCGTGCACGTGCACAACTAGTTCGACCACTTTTGGTCGAAGCTACGACCATCGACGAGTCGACAACCCTCCACTCGATCTTCCAGACCATCCATCAACATGAATCGACGACGATCTCACGATTAGGATATGTGACCCAAACTGGAACGAAACAAGACCACCAAAAATCGTCTCGTTCTCCATGCCCCAACCACCAGAACTCATACAACTTCGGCCAACTACCAGTCAACTTCCCTTCTTCCATCACCCAAAAGCGCGTTGCGGTCGATCGATCACCCACGATGAACGAACCCAAATACAAGCCCATGTCAAAACTAAGTTTACGAACGAAAAACGCTCACCGCCGTTGCCACCGTGCACGTGAGCATCTCCGAGCATTTTTCTCCGATGCCCCCTAGGCTTCTTCACCTCCACGCGAAACCCCAAGCTCCAACAATCCTCCGATCACCTGAATTTATCCCAAACCCATTTCCAGTCCATTTATAAACTGCTCCTTTATCTTAGCTCTAAAAATCATGATCTTTACTTTAAAAATCATGTTTTGATATACGAACTCAATCTACAGGCCTGAATTCGTGAATTTAGAAGTTTGAATTTGGACTTATTTGAAGTGGTGCTCAGTTCTTTAGTTTTCCAGAGATGATACCCGGTATTTTTAACTTGAATATATTTTTAAAATTTAGTTCAAGGTCAAACAAACAGTTGTTGTTTTGATTTTAAATCCAAACAATGAGTGGATTGTGCAGAGAAGATTTTTGAATTGAAATCTTTGTTTACAAACTAAGATAGAGATCATATGAAAACAACAGCCTGCACACCAATACTTCAACCATTTAAATATTTCACAAAGGGTTCAGATATATATGTGTAAGTATACTCATTCACAGATATATGCAACAGATTATACTTTTAAGTTTAATAACAACTAAAGTTACTCACTGTTGTTTTTCCAGAGAAAGAAAACAGAGCTTCTAGTTGAAACAGGTTGTAAAGATTTGCAAGTTGAAAGCTTCTCTTCCTTTGATTCTCTGATTTGAATTGATTTATTTGATGTTTATGTTGTATTTTGTTTAAGTTTTGAATGATACTCATTTTTTTAGATTTTTTTCTTTCTTTCTCAGCCTGGAATGGATGAGAATAAATTGAAAAGTTTGATACATATGAAAAGAAGGTTATAGGGTAGTATTTGATACAGGGTGTACATTTTTTTCCTTGTTTGTACAACATAAATCAGAGATTTTTCTTGTTTTGTGGCTGAAGTGATAAATGGTAGTGTACTAGAGTTGCCTAGCATTAATTGTCTTGTACAAATTCATTTTTTTTCTTTAGTATATTAAACAAGATCTCGGTTGATAGAATATGGTTGTGGCTTGCATTTATTACTTAAGTCCTTTATGTTTCAACTTTATATTTGCTGACTTGTTTTAGCTTATACTTACCAATTTTTTTTCTTTAGTCTTATTCATACTTGTCTTGTTTATAAGCTCCCCTATGTATATATTTGTTTCCTTTGCTTGATCATTTTTCTTCCAGGTCTACACTTACCTATATATATATATTTGTTGTTTCTACTTTGTATTTCTTTTCACTTTAAAATATTTATTTCTATTTTAATTTTGTTGCTAGATTTTATTCAATGTATTTATTTTGTATTTTATAACTTATCTTTTATTTATTCAACTCTATTTATAACTCAATTATTTATTTTACTTTAATATTTATTGTCTTGTATTTAATTTATGAATTCAAATTATTATTAACCATTAATTCTAATATTTATTATTATCATTAATTATTAAACCATTTGTTTACAACTTAAATTCAAATCAAATGTATATACATATATTTAAAATTTCAAATTGACTCATATATACCCAAATATATACACATTCACATATACACACATATATACAATATTTAAAGTTTAAATGATTTATACAGAATTTATTTTAATTCGGGGAAACTCGCATCCATTTATCCATTAATTTAACAATTTTAATTCAAAAATTAAATTAATTATCAGTTTAAATATTTGTAAAATCCGGGGTCGTTACATTAACCAAGCTCAATCCACTTGTCATTCTTCCTTGATATCAGCCTAGCTCTGATACAACTATTGGGTTTTTTCATTAAAAGAGAATAGATTTGATCTTAGAAGAAGATAATTAAGAGATTGGTATAAAAAATTATAAGGAGGAAATAATATTTTATCCCAAACTTTAATTACAAATATTCATACTTTTCCCTAGATACAAAATGAGTGAATCCACCTCTATTTATATAAATTTACATCTCAAATAAATGGTGGAGATTTACTTGATCTAGTGGTTCAAAAATATTCACTAGGATATTTCTTCATAGATATCTCCAAAACTTTCTCATATACTTTCATATATATTATTTGATAAATATCTAAACATATATTCTAGATATTTCTTATATGAAAAAAAAACTAAACTAACAAAAATACAAAATCAAGTTTATTTTCAATAGTATATGTATGTGCAAGTGGATTGACACACACGTGATGCATATTGCATATACATTAAGTATTTTTAATTTAACCCTTTTCCTCTTCCCACGAATATTTCACTCTTTCATTACTTTACCTTCGAGTCCAACATGAATGAATTCAACACCATAAACATGCAGTTTCTATAAGGGGTATTTTTTAAGGGATATTTTTTTAAATATTCATGAGTTTGCATTGAATTCTTTGTTAAGATCTTATTATATTATCGGGTATAAATTGATCAGATCTTGTTTTATGTTTTTTAACCCTAAATGTTATATGATTTTTCATTATATTTATTAACTCACTATAGGGTACCATCAAATTTACAACAAAATTTATCTTAGTTTCTTATTTGAATATAAGAAAATGCTCTGCTTTAAAATGACCTCTGAAACATTATATCAATATTTCGTTTATGATACTGATATTTATCACCTTTAATATACATGTGTGTATATTCGTGCATATAAGTTTTAAGATAAAATTAATTATATAATATAAAGATGGCATGTAACATCCCCCTGCTTGGAGGGCCCAAAACTAACGGCTACGGATTACGGATGCTACAGTCATCCATAGTTATTAATCTTCGGCGACCAAATACGGCGGTGCTAGATTCATTGATACACAGATCACAGATACATGGAAAAATTTTAACATTTCAAAACACATTTCCATATTCAAATCAAAACATTTCATGTTCATTACATAATCCCAAATTACGTTATCCACATCCAGCAAAATATAATTATTAAAATATGCCAAGAGCGACATATGAAGATGCCCCCTTGGTTGATCAGAGTATATAGTAAGGCTCATAAATCTGCCTTTACAAACAAACGCATAGCGGACCAGAAAACTCTAAATAGCTATTTGCCTCCTACACCTCTCCGGAAGCTTTATTCGTCTAAGAAGAGAACCTGGAAACCTTAAATCTCAAACTACTCAAAATTAATTGAGTACCCGAGAGTTTAAGGGTAAAACAAATACTTTGAGTCAGACATAAAGCCTGATATGAATAATAATCTAACATCACAATCTTTTAGATATCTAGTGAGACCACGACGCATAGCAGAATGGGTTTTCCTTTCACTAGTATCCTAAAATCCTTTATAAAACCATATACTGTGTTCCTGCATCCATAGTGGTTAAAACAAACATTTCAAAATATTATGATGATATGCATACTTGAAAATAGTTTAGTCTGACACCCTATCATAAATATAGTTCCTAGGGTCACTATTAACCTTTTTAGTTTTCATCACTACAACAAACAGGACCTTTAACAGCGTTTCAAAAATGCTATAAAAGCTATTAACAGCGTTTTTACATATGTTGTATAACGACATGCAGTTATATATCAGAGATATACAATGACTAGGAATAAACGTTGTTAAATGTACTTTTTTACAGCGTTTCCCTGTTGTCATGAAATCATTTAACAGCGTTTGGTCTAATTTAACGGCATTTTTAAAAAACGCCGTTAAAACAATTCAACGACATTTTTAAAATGCCGTTAAAACATTCAACTGCGTTTAAAAAACACGGTGGAATGTTTAACAACGTTTTTAAAACGCAGTTAAATTGTATACAAAGCTAAGTCAATTAGGCTTTTTCTACTTTTTGTAAATTCCATTTCAGTAAACATCAGTCACAATGTGTATATATACCACATTTCAAAATTAGCATATTATATCAATACCACATTTCAAAATTAGCATATTATGTCAATACCACATTTCAAAATCAACATATTGTATCAATGCCACATTTTGGACAAATATTTGATAACCAACGTATGAAATTTCATAATCAAAATACACGATATTCTTACACCAAACATAAATCGTTCATCATCAATAGTTCATAAACAAAATATAGAACAAGTAGCAATAGCAAAACAAAAGCAAGTAGTACATACGTTAAAACCAAAAAGTAGTTCTAGCAGCAAAAATAACTTCGATCCATAACTCGTTGCAACCTTTTTTTGCATCACAATCATCTATCTACCTGTAAAGCAAAAGTAATGCTTGAGAATCAAGCCGTTTATGATACCAATCAATAAGTATGTTATAGATCATTCAATCACGTTTACTTTTGGAACTAGTGTTTACAACTAAAGGTCCTTGACAAATGATGCCATATGCATCAAAAATTAAAGAAATGAAGATGTGTAGTGCTTCCAGATGAAAACTGAGAATATTTTTTTGTTACCTCCTGCAGCTAGCAAACATAAGAGTGTCCCTTCTTATAGATTAAAAGATGATGCATACATCGAGGGAAATCTCCTTCTTATAGATAAAAAACTGTTTGTACATTTAATTCAATCCATACAGAGACGGGTAAGGTAAACCACATGATTTGGAGACTGAATTATTTGCTTCCTACAAATTGCAAAATAGCTTAATCACAGGTTGGAAATTGATAGTCTAGTTTGTTATTAAAAGTCTACTAGTAGTCTATCCAATTGACATTTGATTGAGGGCATAATGCACACACATCTATTAGCTTTTAGTTTATGGTAATTAAGTTTCATATTTTTCAGAAGTAGAAAGTTTATCGAGATTAAATGTGATGTTATTACTTCAATCTAAGAAAATAAAGGTTGTGAGAATATTACAAGTATAACTCCATCAGCAATTTTTAATTTTCATGGCTCTGTAGCAGTTATCTTCAACTTCTCAACATCCTGCAAATTCAAGGTATATACAATGTAAGATATAATATCAAAATTTAGAAGTCGTGCATCTCATCATATAATGCATATATCAATACTGATACCTTTGGAGAAGCTTTCGCAGTTTTTCGTAATATTGCTACACATGCTTCTGGGCTGGATATAAGTTGCAAGATCACGATTTGTCAAAATGAGATTACAAAGGTGAAGTAAGAACATTTGCATGATAAAGCTATCTTTAAATCATCAATGAACAATGATAAATAAAAAATTAACAAACAATAACGAGCTAAATTCATTTTTAACTGTAAAAAAAAATTATCGGTAAAAAATAAAACACTGATTTTTATACCAAAAAATAGAAATGAAACTGTACCTTTTTGTACTGATACTAGTAGTACAGTTTACCTTATCCGAATAGAATACCATGTATATGTATATATGTATATTGTATGTGTGTGCGTGCACGGTTGTGTATTTATATACACTTGTGTGCATGCGAGCACGCGCACGCGCGCACACACACACACACATATATATATATATATATATACACACACAAGTACGAAGGCACGTCCGATGGACGTGCGTAAGGCAAACATGTGTAAAATTGGTTGGGTGCGAAGAAAACTATGTTGAATGTCTACTGTGGAAAAAAATTACTATGTGAATTCATTTTGTTGTCCAACCTCTATATTTTGTCAATGTTTTATCGGAAATTGATTGGGGAACTGAAGTAAGGCAACTATCTAAATTCGATGAGCATGTATCTTTCTCTATCTTGCTACTGCTCATTATTTTACACATCTATACTTGTACTAAAAAGAATTCAATGAATAGAGTTTCGGCGATGTCTTTTTGAAATTCGTAAAATACCTTCTCCAATTTCACAGTTGGTTTACTATGTCGACTACCATTATCTGCCCGACCATCCATCAACGGATTTCACTATAAATTTGCAAGCAACACAACCACCAACTACTGGAAATAAAACCGTTGTGATCACCAAAGATTTTACAGTTATAGCACATATCCATCCTTTAATTTTTTTAGTAGATAAAAACTAAATATCCGTAGCTATTAAATGTACGTAAGTGCGATGTATACTTATATATGAAGTTATTTTACCTCAAAGTTGCACAGACTGTAGAAATCAATGTGGCAGACTGGTACGCATCAAAGTTTAATACATACAGTACGCAATATTTATCAAAAAAAAATCATATTTACGTGTTTGGCGTATTTCTGCCCATATATACTCAAGGCCTTATGCGCACTTCCCCATCAGGACCTGCCATAGATTTATTTGAAATTGTTGGATTCAATATGTACTATACAGCTGATAGGCTTGCATATCGGGTGGTAGATATATACTCACAATCTGTATGCTTGAAAACTCATGTTCATATGTATTTCAACATTAATGATATGTCATAAAAATCCAAAAGTATATTAGACTGTTATATTCAGATATTCAAATACCGTTGTATCGTATACATACGAAATGTATATATCTGAGGCAATATGAATTTCAAACATAATGATATATACACACACCATCAAGGCCCACTGCAGTCAAACTTATAAACTTCAAAACCCAAATATTTCTTAACCGTAAATAGTTGAAACTCGGTGATATATAAGTCTTTTATTTCAAAGTCTGATGACACTAACATGGGATCATATTTAAAGGAAGCTTATTTTTTTCCAAAACCTGACACATGTATTAAAATATTCTAAGCTCACAAAATCCATATGGATATGAGACTATACGTTTAAAACTTCATTTATGTTTAAAACTTTATGAATGTATTCAGAGGCTGCACATGTATATTCAAAATTTACAAAAAACTTAGTATTCAAAATTGTACAGTTTAAAAACCTAAATAATTTGAAATCTTTTCATAAGCCAAACTGCTTTGCATTAAGAACCTAAACATTTAAGATTTGCATATATGCCAAATTCGATACACACATGTATATTAGAATTTGAATATGTGCGACTGTCGTTATATACTTTGAAACTCAGCACAGTTAATACATATATGTTATCCAAAGTTGATTTACGGACAAAGTCCATATATTTGGAGCTATAAATCCTGTAAGTTAATATATTAAAATTCACATAAGCTGAAAAACATATGCTCCTTAAATTCAAGCATCTAAAAACCCGTTAATCAAAGCCTATTCACATACTTCCAATCAGTTTATATATATATATATAAGTGATATGGTTGAGGCTGACATTCACACAAAGATGACAGGTTATAAATCAAGGGCATTCAAGACCAACATGCATGTGACATCACAAAATTTGGACGTATGTAAAACAGATATACATGCTAGAAACGTGTATAAGTAGGGATAATTATTAGGGTAAAGACAGTGTATGAACTGAAAACATTTTGTAAGTGCAATCTGTGAAGGTAAACGAGCAGTCAAAGGAAGTTATGCAAATTTATAGTATATAGAACAGAAACGTGGAAAGAAGAGCATAAATTTCACCATTGGTGAAGGAGTGATGAAAATTACAGTGGTTAATTGAAAAAAAATACATAACGTTGCAATGGCTAACAAACTTATGTAAATAGATTCAAAACGGTGAGAAGGAAGGTAAAAAAGGTGCATGTAGTAGGAGCGTTAGTGCAAACGATCTGCGAGAAAACAATCAACAATCTTGTCACATTGTTCAATCTGCAAGAGGAATAAAAATTATGATAGGTATAATAGCAATATGTACAAAGAGACACATGCATGTATATACACATATGTAAACATATATGTATATATAGGTATACACACACACACATATATATATATACATACATACATACATACAAACGTATTTA
This sequence comes from Allium fistulosum, assembly GCA_030737815.1. NCBI lineage: Eukaryota > Viridiplantae > Streptophyta > Magnoliopsida > Asparagales > Amaryllidaceae > Allium > Allium fistulosum. Next base: position 528,680,817 of record CM060908.1, on the reverse strand, counting down.
TATATATTATTGTTTAAGCTGGATTAATCTTACACCTTTATTTACGTATCCATGCATGCTCAAATCTCAAATACATATAAATCTTTTTTAGAACAATGATATTATCTCTGTCAAGGAACGCTGAATATCATTTTATGGCCAAACAGTAAGTTAGGTAGTAGTTGAAATATATTCATTAGAAAGGAAAAGGAAACTATGTTTTAATGATTTTTGCACCAAAATTTGACTGTAACGTCTCCAACTTTCTAATACAGATTTCATCATGTACGCTAAAATCATGTGCAGATTTTAGTGAAGATTTATTGTGCAATCAAAATAAGAATATTGATTTTGGATGTAAAAGATTTTAGTAGTATGAGTATTTGATGTTCAGCTAATGGGATATGTTAGTAACTCAGGAGCGTAAATAAAAGTATGAATGCCCATACGTAGAGTTTGGGACTGTGATCAATTGCTAATTATGTTAGGTATTGGTTATAGTGTTACTATTAACAATTTTAAAGTTAAGGGAAATATAAAGTACAATATGAAAATTTATGTCTTCGTACAATACGGTATTTATGCATATGTTTCATGGGATGATTATTAGCTTGGCAATACCTATTGAAAATGGAGATGGTAAGGCTAAGAGAACGGAAAAAGAAGAAATTAAAAGAGGACATGAATTAGGCCTGTAAAGCATAATGAAATATAAAACTATAAGTGAATCTAACTTTGATTTATTGCAAATTTTAGTGGACATAAAGAAAAATAATTCATGTCCTTTCTTGTTTAAGCTGGATTAATCTTACACCTTTATTTATGTATCCATGCATGTACAAATCTCAAATACGTATAAATCTTTTTTGGAACAGTGATATTATCTCTGTCTAGGAATGTTGAATATCGTTTCATGGCTAAACAGTAAGTTATTTAGTAGTTGAAATATATTCATTAAAAAGGAAAAGAAAACTATGTTTTAATGATTTTTGCACCAAAATTTGACTGTAACGTCTCCAACTTTCTAATGCAGATTTCATCATGCACACGCTAATAGTATCTACGTAGCCAATTGTATCCCATGTATTTTCAAGGAAGTTCAATTAGCATGTTTACCAACACCCGATTCGAATTCCAGAAAGGTTTGCATTTCAAATATTTGTACTTTTGCTATTAAGAACGTTGATAATGTTAAAGCTGAAAATGAGAAGGAGAGGATGAATTAAAACTGGTACCGGTTGTAGGTGGTGGTTGCAATTCAAATGTTAGCAATTGTTGCACACGTTGCTGTCGTCTACGGTTAGCTGGCTGAACTTGTCGTGCATCGTTGGACATCCTTTCACGTTGGGCTCGTTGTGCCAACCGACGTTGTTCTCGTTGTTGAGCATCCATATGTTTGTCAGTAAGAGGAGTAAAAAAATATTTAAATCGGTAAATGATGAATAAACACGGTAATAAAGTAAGGTAAACTTGTCGTATTGAAAAAAATCGTTGATGTGAAAGAGTTGGTAAACATGATGAATGAGAATTTCATCGTAAGCCAGGTGGGAGTGAAGTTTAAAGCAGTAATGTAAGAAAGTAAGAAGGGGACGTAATACCTCGTTGCAGCCAGATTTTAAACATATGCATACAGGGAGGAGGAAGCATAGTTTAAGTAGCGTGGATATTTGTGAAGTTAAATAGGAAAGGGAAAAGAGAAGGAAATATTTTGGAGTTTGAACTGTTTTAAAAAAACTAAACTATTCAATCGGAACTAAGTCAGTAGTGATTAACCGCTATATTTTGTAATACATGGTCTGCAAATATACTAAAGATGCATCAAATAAAAAGTAAATGGAATTACCGGCTGGATGGTAGATCTCTTTTTTTTCATTCTTTTGCCTAGCAGAGGAAGAATAAAATCAAGCTGCTAGCTAGGTAAAAGGACCAAGGGGATACAAAAGCAGGGGATGTTGATGTGGCATTTTCCAATAGATGTAAGAAATTGGAATACTGTTTCAGAACTTTTTTCAACAACATAATAAAAATTATAGAGGAAACAATGCTACCTGCGATTTCAACGGTGAAGCACTTGGTTTTTTCTGAAACCCGCTATCCATCCCAATATAAGGAAAAAAAGTTGAAGATTTTGGTGGAGGTACATGTCCAGAATTACTGTCACTGCTTAGAGCATTCTCCACATACTCGAATCGAGAAGGAGAAGATGGTCCTTATGGAAAATTGATACTGATGGTCAAAGAAGCAGTAATGGGTGTTGGCTGTTCAGGCTTCTGGTCACAAAGGCAGTCAGTAAGCTACATGTGTAAGTTAAACATCAACAAACAAATGTTCGTAATGAAATTCAGCAGTTGTAAAGAATGTAGAAAAAGCAAATCATCCATAGTTAACGCAAACCAAAGACTTATTTTATGCATACTTGATGAAGCATAAGTCTTAACAGAATATAGTAATTATATAGAGTACTGTTGTACTGCTCGAGTCAATGAAAGATTAAGGAAAAAATATCCTAACTGAGTAAAGCCATTAACTCCAGTATGGTGGTTCCTAATTAAGCAACTCATAGTGCTGTAATGAAACTATAGGGGGAGGTCTGTCAATTTTTTCTTCATCAAACGAACCACTTTTCATTTCTATCAGTGAACAGCAAGTAAGTAATTGTACTAATTCTATTTTTCCAATTAGAGGAAAATTCAGTTGTCAATTGTAACAGGTAAAATCACCTTAGCTACCTAAATAAAGCATATAAGTTGACAATGAGAGTTTGAAATGGTGCAGAAAATTAGAAAGGTAAAATATAAACCTAATTGCATGGACTGAGATAGGATAATGAATCAAAACCACCATCGGCACAATTCAAAGCAGCACACATATTAAAATCATCATAAAATGGTTACTAATCAGTGGTATAAAAATAGAAAAGTCTATTGTTGTGTGTATCATAACCATTTAGTGACAAACTGACAAACTGATATATATATATATATACACGTATGTACGTGTGTGTATATATGAAAGTTCGGTATATTAATGTTTTTGGAGGTGCGGTTGTAAAAGTGCAAATTAGTTCCTCAAACTTTGTTAGCTTTAAATGCCCTAGCAAATTCAGACGGCCTCGTAAGCCTTAGTATTGCAGAAAATATAAGGTATGTTGAATAAGAGTCATCCTACTTATAATGAAAGAGTAGAAACAATTAAAAGGAAACTGCATTGTGAATCTGTGATATCAATGGAGCTCAAGTTATACTCCTTCCAACAGCATGTTTGGGGGGAAAAACATAGTTGTAAATGAATTGTGAAAGTGCACTGTGAAAGTGGAAAGTTAATTGAATGTGTGATGTCATTGTGAATGTTGGCACATACCTGCGAAAAACACATTTTTCTTCTTTGTTCTTGTACTCCTTCCACAACTCAACCAAGAACAGCATCATGACCGATTATCCCATCATCAGCTCACATACTGCAGTGGCATCATCTTCCCATCAAAACGAACCAAATAGGAAATGCGACAAAGTTCACCTAAACCCAATAGTTGAAATCGAGGATCACCTCCAGCATAACCGAACGACCATCTTCTTCCATAAGTTTAATCACAATCCAATTCCTGTCCTGTAGAACTCAACCTCTCGCCTCCCCATGTCTGCCCACAAACTTCCAGATTGGCAGACCTGGCACATCATCACCAATTACAACTGATTCGCCATGCCTACCCACAAACTTCCAGATCGGCAGACCTGCCACATCATCACGAATTACAACTGATTCGCAACCCAAAACCTTCAGCGGCACTAACAAAAACCACAGCAGTTCACTGTCGAAACTTCTATCTCCCCCACGCCGCAAACAACCAAACCATCGTAGCGTCCGACTCCCTCCTTCAACCTGAGCCCGCAAGTAACATCGCCAAACACCAGATCCGGACCTCAGCATGCCAGATCCGAAACCAAACCATAGCCAAGTCCTTATCTGCCCAAAGCCAAAAATCGTAGAGTCCGTAACAGTACCATATCAAAATCACAACTTGTTAGCTCATCGATTTACACCTAAAATCGTAAAATTAAAGAGCAAATCCACATGGGGATACGTTCTATTTCGGTGCAGCAGATCGATTAAGTAGAAGAAAAGGAAGAAGTAGAAGGTTTGGAGACGCGGTTGAGTCGGAGGAGGGTTGAGGAAAGGCGGTTAACATGTTGGGAGAGAACATCGGGAGTAGAAAGAGGGGGGAGCAGAAATTGTAGTTTGTAGAAGCGCAGATCGATTTAGTTTGTAGAAGAAAGGGAAGAAGGAGAAGGTTGTGACACGTAGTTGAGCCGAAGGAGGGTTAAGGAAAGGCGGTTGTGAGAAAACATCGGCAGGAGAAAGTGGAGACAGCGAAAATGGTGAGAATTATTGACAAACGGCTGAAAGTAGTGTGGATTAAAATATGGGTAGGAGAAAGGACACATATGCCCTCTTTCTTTTTTTGTAATTTAGTTCAGTAGGTAGTTCGTGGGAGGGTTGGTTTGGAAGTTCAAAAAAGCTTCACCAAAGTAAAGAATTTGCATTATTAGTAGAGATATATATATCTGTGTGTGTGTGTGTGTATGTATGTATGTATGTGTGAGCCAGACACAATAGATTTGTGACCCCTTAAAACGTTATGAATATTCCAAATACTCTGAATAGTGTAGAAAATATATATTGTAAAGAAATACACAAATAAGTTGTAATAGATGATAAAAAGTTAAAGCATCAAGCAATGACGAGCAACAAAATCTCAATAACCATTTATCAATTAAACTAACCTGGCAACATAAAAGACTGCATTTTCCAACATCAATAATTTATTGGCACACCCAATTGCAAGTGCACCACCAGATCCACCTTCTCCAATGACAACTGTAACAATTGGAACCTTCAAACCAAACATAGTCCTCAAATTGAAGGCTATGGCCTCACCTTTTAACAACAATGAAAACAAGAAGTAAATAGACATGTCTATTGAGATATTTATAGCTAAAAAGATATTGCCTCAATGTATTTAAAAGTGGCATACTTGGCTTAACTTGGTTAAGTTTTACAAGTTAATTCTTATAACTTAGTTTTTTTTACAAAATTTAGTTAATGTTTATAAAGTATTTTTTTTGGTGAACTTGGCCAATTTTTATATGATTTAGTTAAATTGGGTAAATTTTAAAAAATCTTAGTTAATTTTTATAAATTTATCAACGAATCAATATAACTGTGTGGCAATGTCAAGAATTAAAATAGGCCTAGGTTAACCTAGGCTAGTTGTTAATTTTTTTTATAAAAAATTATAACAAGATTAAAAAGTAATATTTATAAACAGTTCATAACAGAATTTAAATGAACTCACCTAAACTATATAGAAAAATGTCCGAGCGGAAAATAATAACTCATTATATATCACAATAGTGATCGAGATATATGAATACATTCCAACAAGAAGGGGAATATCTGTAAATCCCAAAATTAACTCATAGTGAGACAAATTAGATGTGTTGGACATTGATTGAGTGATATATAGAGAACAAACCCAGTAGATCTAATATATGCAAAAATATGCATTCATCCGTTAAAACAGTAAGGAATTATACACTTACTTCTGAATGTTAAGTCATTTTGGGAATATTTCAAATCCTTTAAGTTAATAGGTTTTGTGATTGCTATCAAGGATTTGATCTACAAAAATAAAGACAAAGAAGTATAAAGGAAAGAATTTGAAACATGGATTAGTAAAAAATTATTAAGGCTGGTTAGTAGGAGAGAGTCGAAAAACAAAAACCTTCACCAAACAGGCTAGCAAAAACAACATATACCTGAGAACGTGATATAGGATCATGAAAAAAGCAGCAATCAACTACTATGAAAATCAAAATACACTGAACTAGCAAGTTATTTATATTTTTTGTTCTTTTTCCCATTTTCTTTTTTCATGCCATGTTGATTATAGTATATAACAAAAAGTGCATTGTGCAGTCAATATATATGATTTCAGGTGTCTTACATGAGTTTGGATATATACCATTTCACTTTCTTAGGCTTGAGTTTAGGTAAATATTGTTTAGGACATATGATCTTATGCAGCAGAATCACATATATACGTTGCAACAAACAAGCTTACAATTGCTGGACAGGTAAAAATTGGAACTCGTATATATTGGTGATATGTTACGACTTGTAATAAAAGAATTTTTGTCTTCTTAGGTTTTGCTGGAATGAAAAACATACATATAAAAGTAGCCATTAACAGAGGACACAACATTGCACCACTAATTCAAAATATAATAAGCAGATTTGTAACAACCAACATATTTTATGATTATATATTTAAATGTTGAATTTAAATATAACATCATTAGTTGAATTTGAAGTCTGAAATGTGACTTTTTGTAAACGATCGAATCTGGACTCGTGACCATTTCCATTGAGTCCAAAATGGTGTTTGCGGCCTTTTTGAGTATAAACATTGATATGTTTGGAGTTGATTAGAATTTTGATATTTTCATTTGGGGCTTTGGTTTGGGTTTCAGCCCACTAACCTAACAAGGTAACCCCAACTCCTCTACCTAATAACTCCCACTCCACTCCTCTTCATTCATTCATAACATTTCCTAACACTCAAGCTAAAGGAAAGAATGGGGGAAAAGATGGGAAATTAAAATTCCTAAGCCCTAGTTTTCTTAGAAAATTCAACTTCTTGCTCTAAAATCAAAGAGAAGCTTAGGTGACGCAGCGGATTAATCAAAACAATGTAGATCGTTGAATGTAGCAATCGGTGGATTGGAAGATGCTGAAATGCCCAAATTCGTTGATCCGAAGATACCGAATTCTAGCTATCCTGAACTCGTTGATCGCGCACGATACCGGGTTCGAAGATCTTCAATTCTTCAAGCGTTGATCAAGCGCACTTGATTCCACGAATCGGCTTCTGCAATCGTTGAATCGAGCGCACTCGATTATCCGAAAGAGGAGATAGGAGATTACACTCAACTACCAATTTGGAATGAAAGCACAAAGCAATCAAAAGAGAATTTTATTCAATATTCAACAACCTTTACAAATGAGTCTCACGACCTATTTATAGGCGAACAATTTTACAACAGAAATTTCTCTAACTCCTAAGTCGTTTCCGACTCATAGCTCACGACTCAAGAGTTAAGACAAACAGTTACAATACTAGCCTTTAACGACTTATCAACCTACAACACGACTCAAAAGTAAACGACCCATAACAGACGCGACTTAACAACCAACGCAACAGCCACTTCCTTCGACTTAAGAATCCACGGTGTAGATTAACTCGCATAAGAATCTACGGCAACAGGCTTTAGCGACTTATGAACATTCGGCATCCCAGATCACAACGACTTAAAGAAATCAATGGTTGAGATTGACTCCGCTGAGAAAAACAACGGCATCCATCTTCACGCGACTCAACTAAGTCGTAACTCGTTTCTTCGTCTTCTTGCATTGTGTTAAGTCGTGGACGACTCATACCTCCAGTTTCGTTAAGTCGTGGACGACTTATACCAGCCTCTCCCTTGAGTCGTGGATGGCTTATCTCCTCACCTTCCTTAAGTCGTAGACGACTTATCACTTGTGTATTCTTCCCCTTGAGTCGTGAGCGACTCATCTCCCTGTTAAGTCGTAGATGAGTTATAGTTGCTTCGTTAAGTCGTAAACTCGTCACAACTTTCCCTTTGGTCTTCCAGTTGAGTCGTGGACGACTCATCACCGCCTCCTTAAGTCGTAGATGACTTATGCCTTCCCCTTTGGTTTTCCAGATGAGTCGTGGACGACTCATCACCGCCTCCTTAAGTCGTAGACGACTTATGCCTTCCCTTTTGGTTTTCCAGATGAGTCGTGGACGACTCATCACCGCCTCCTTAAGTCGTAGACGACTTATGCCGTGACCAAATAAGGGTTGTGCTGCATCATCCTCCCCAGGTTGAGAGAAATTCGACCTCGAATTTGCACACTCTTCATTCCCAACAAACTCATCCCTATGATATGGTACGAGATGCTTAACATTGAATACGTCAGATGTATACACATCATCTGGCAACTTCAGTTTATAAGCATTTTCATTGATTCGTTTCACAACTTCCACCGGACCAATTTTCCTGGCTTTCAACTTGTTGTATGCGCCCACTGGAAAACGATCTTTTGTTAATACTGCATAAACCATATCACCTTCATGAAATTCAACACTCCTTCGTTTCAAATCTGCAGATTGTTTATATTTCTCATTTGCTTTCTCTAATCGTTCTTGAACGATTTTATGACACTCCGTCAGCCCTTTAACAAAATCAGCAGCTTTCTTAATTGTCTTCTTTGATTGTGGCACTACCGTTAAGTCCAACGGTCCCTTCAGTAAGCTCGAATATACTATCTGAAATGGACTGAACCCAGTACTTCGATTCATAGCATGATTATGAGCAAATTCTGCCTGGCATAACTTCACATCCCAACTCTTCAGATTATCTTGAACAAGACACCTCAACAAGTTTCCCAATGATCTGTTAACCACCTCAGTCTGTCCATCCGTTTGCGGGTGATAAGCACTACTAAACTTCAGCTTCGTTCCCACCATTTTCCACAAACTCAACCAAAAGTGACTCAGAAATCGAGTATCTCTATCCGACACAATAGATTCTGGCAATCCATGAAGTCGATAGATCTCCTTAAAAAACATCTGAGCAACATGAACAGCATCCGTCGTTTTCTTACAAGCAATAAAATGTGCCATCTTCGAAAATCTGTCCACCACCACATATATGGAATCGTTACCACGCTGTGTCCTCGGTAATCCCAACACGAAGTCCATACTCACATCAACCCATGGTTTAGTTGGTACCGGTAACGGCATGTATAAACCCGCATTAGTCGCAGTTCCTTTCGAAACTTGACAGATATGACATCTCTCAACAAACCTCTCCACTTCTTTCCTCATCGATGGCCAAAAGTAGGATTGTGAAATTAACTGTAAGGTACGGTCTCTTCCAACATGCCCTTCTTCATGTAATTCCTTGATAATTTTCATTCTCAAACTACCCTCCGGGATGCACAATCGATTCCCTTTGAACAGAAAACCATTTACCATCACGAAATCATCCGTCTCTCCCTCCTTGACTTTATCAACAAATTTTGCAAAGTAAGGATCATTAGTAAATAAGTTTGGCAACATTTCAAACCCCGTCACTTCAACCTTTAGTGCAGTCAACAAATGACTCCTCCTACTCAAAGCATCAGCCACACGATTTGTCACCCCTGACTTGTGTTTAACAACAAAAGTAAACTGCTGCAGATATGCAATCCACGATGCATGTCTCGCTGAAATCTTGTCTTGCCCTTGCAAATGCTTCAATGCTTCATGATCAGTATACAGAACAAACTCCTTCTAAAATAGATAGTGTCTCCAGTGTTTAATAGATTGTACAACAGCATAAAACTCCACATCATATGTACTGTATCGCATCTTCGCTCCTGACAACTTCTCACTGAAATATGCAATAGGACGTCCCTTCTGACTCAACACTCCTCCAATCCCAACCTTGGATGCATCAGTATGCAGTTCAAACACTAACTGAAAATCAGGTAGCACTAGAATTGGTGCAGTTGTCAGCAACTCCTTGATCTTCCCCAAAGCATTCCCTACTTCCTCAGTCCATGCAAACTGTTTACCCTTCATACAATCGGTCACAGGTGCCATCACACTGCTAAAGTGTGGAATAAACCTTCGATAAAATGAAGCTAACCCATGGAAACTACGAACTTCCGTTATCGTCTTGGGCTGTGGCCAATCTCTAATTACTTCAACTTTACTTTGGTCAACCTGTATTCCTTTCTCTGAAACAACATACCCCAGAAATAAAACACTGTGCGTCATGAACATGCATTTCTTCGTAGCAGCATAAAATTGTTCTTTTCTCAGTACCATCAGCACTTCTCTAAGATGATTCAAATGTTCCTCTGGACTCCCACTGTAAATCAGAATATCATCAAAATACACCACCACAAATTTCCCAATGAACGGTCGAAAAATCTGATTCATCACCCTCATAAAAGTACTCGGTGCATTGGATAAACCAAATGGCATGACCAACCATTCGTATAGACCCTCCCGGGTTTTAAAAGCAGTCTTCCACTCATCTCCTGGTCTGATACGAATTTGATGATATCCGCTCTTCAAATCAATCTTCGAAAATATAGTAGCTCCGCTTAGTTGATCTAACAAGTCATCCAACCTCGGCATTGGAAATCTATATCTCACGGTAATCTTATTCAATGCTCGACTGTCAGTGCACATCCTCCACGTTCCATCCTTTTTGGGTACCAATAAAGCTGGTACAGCACAAGGACTTAAACTCTCCTGCACACGCCCCTGTTCAAGCAATTCTTCCACTTGCCTCCGCAACTCTTCATGCTCCTTCGGACTCATTCGATAGTGTGGTCTGTGTGGCAACACAACACCTGGAACAAGATCTATCTGATGTTGTATATCCCTCAACGGTGGCAATTCCGTTGGTAACTCCTCTGGAAATACATCGTCAAATTCTTTCAAAATTGGTTTAACTTCTTCTGGTATTTCAACCTCTTCACTGCTTTCTCGCCCAATCAACAAAAACACTTCAGGCTCTTTCTCAACCTCTTAAACAAACTCTTTCAAAGATAGTAAAGTTTTTAGCTCTTCAATTTCTTCTGACTTACTTTCTCCTTGTGGTCTCTTCTTTGGAACTAGGATAATCTTCGTGCCTTCAAACATAAAACTGTAACTATTGGTCCGACCGTCATGTTGTACTGCTCGATCATACTGCCATGGTCTTCCCAATAATAAATGACAAACATCCATCTCTATGACATCACACCAGATTTCGTCTTTGTATTTCTTCCCAATAGAGAATGGAACACGAACTCGTCTATCCACTTTCACTTCTCCTCCTTTTCTCAACCATGCTAACTTGTATGGACTTGGATGTTTCTCTGTCTTCAATTTCAACTTTGTCACAGCCTCGGTCGAAATAATATTATCACAGCTTCCTGCGTCAATTACAAACTTACACACCTTCCCCAGAATAGTACATGTTGACTGAAAAATATTACTTCTCAACCAACTAGCTTCCTCCTGCTTCGGTGTTAAACACGATCTTCTTAGCATTAGATTACAACCTTCGTCTCCTGACGCAATATCCTGCTCATCCTCCTCAGCTGGATTAGAACAATCTCCATCAACATCCTCATCGTCAACTTCTGCAATCATGGTTCTCTTCTTTGGCTTTGGACACTCACTGCTTTTATGACCCAATTCCTGACAATTGTAACATTTGAAACCATTGTTAACCCTTGTCTTCTCAACCTCCTTCACCACTGGTCTACTGATAGGTTTAGAAACATTAGAACTTCCTCCAACACCCTTCGCTTGATTGTTAGAATTAGTAAACACACCACTTCCTCGTCTCCCTTGTTTTTCCCAAGCCAACGCTTTCTGATGTGCTTCTGCCACAGATCTTGGATCGAACATATTAACCATATCCTGAATCTGCATTCTCAATCCCCCAATGAACCTAGATGTCAGCTGCTCTTCTGTTTCCATAATATCGTTCCTTGCAATAAGTTGATAGAATTCATCAGCATAGTCATTAACTGTCTTTGTGCCCTGCCTCAAGTTCTGCAAACGTTGATACATCAAAGATTGATAATTGTATGGTAAGAACGTTGCTTTCATCAATTTCTTCATCTTCTCCCAAGATTCAACTTTTGACTTTCCCATCCGATCACGTGTAAGTTTGGTCTGCTGCCACCATGCCAAAGCTCTACCCCTCAGCCTCGTAGCAACCAACTTCACTCTACGATGTTCTGGAACTCCTTTGAAGTCAAAAATCTCCTCAACATTAGCCACCCAATCTAGAAATTCCTCTGCTTGCATACCACCTTTGAATTCAGGAATTTCAGTCTTCATCCCCGACTCCCACTTGTGATCATATTCAGAATAGTTTCTTCCTTGACCTCTTCCTTGAATACTACCACCATCATACTCCTCTTCAAAATCAGATGCATAACGATGTCGATTCTAACCACCAACATCTCTACTACCATTACGCCTTCCACCTTCATCCCTTCTATCGACATTCCTCCGTTCACGATCATTCACGTTCCTCCCACGCCCTTGATCATTTTCAACACTTCTGTCTCGATTGGAATGTGGCGAGACTCTACTACCCCCATGGTTAGATTCTGGTGAAACCCTTCTCCGATTTTGATTCATCTCCGTCATAAGCCTCTCTAACCGGCCAATTCCTTCGTTAAGCTTTTCACTAAAATTCTCATTGATTCTTTGTTCCATCTCATCAGCTTCTTCTCTTCGATACAAAGCTTCTACGTTTTGGTGGCGATTAGCTCTTCTTGGCGGCATACTTGAAAATCTTCCAACACTTCAAAATTCAAACACAATTCGGACTTTGATCCAAAATGAAACGGATCGAAAACTTCCACTTTGTAGCAAATCGCGATGAACACGATGGACAAAGTTTCGGCCTCCAATGCAAATCCGAACTTCAATCTTCAAACAAATGCGAACAACTTCACTTGCTCACAGCTCAACTTCAAACTTCTCGGCCAAACAACTTCAAACTTCAAAACTCTTCAAAATGATTAGGCTCCAAGTCTCGATCTAACTATGATTGGTTAGAACAAGCTCTGATACCAAAAAATGACGCAGCGGATTAATCAAAACAATGTAGATCATTGAATGTAGCAATCGGTGGATTGGAAGATGCTGAAATGCCCAAATTCGTTGATCCGAAGATACCGAATTCTAGCTATCCTGAACTCGTTGATCGCGCACGATACCGGGTTCGAAGATCTTCAATTCTTCAAGCATTGATCAAGCGCACTTGATTCCGCGAATCGGCTTCTGCAATCGTTGAATCGAGCGAACTCGATTATCCGAAAGAGGAGATAGGAGATTACACTCAACTACCAATTTGGAATGAAAGCACAAAGCAATCAAAAGAGAATTTTATTCAATATTCAACAACCTTTACAAATGAGTCTCACGGCCTATTTATAGGCGAACAATTTTACAACAGAAATTTCTCTAACTCCTAAGTCGTTTCCGACTCATAGCTCACGACTCAAGACTTAAGACAAACAGTTACAATACTAGCCTTTAACGACTTATCAACCTACAACACGACTCAAAAGTAAACGACTCATAACAGACTCGACTTAACAACCAACGCAACAGCCACTTCCTTCGACTTAAGAATCCACGGTGTAGATTAACTTGCATAAGAATCTACGGCAACAGGCTTTAGCGACTTATGAACATTCGGCATCCCAGATCACAACGACTTAAAGAAATCAATGGTTGAGATTAACTCCGCTGAGAAAAACAACGGCATCCATCTTCACGCGACTCAACTAAGTCGTAACTCGTTTCTTCGTCTTCTTGCATTGTGTTAAGTCGTGGACGACTCATACCTCCAGTTTCGTTAAGTCGTGGATGACTTATACCAGCCTCTCCCTTGAGTCGTGGATGGCTTATCTCCTCACCTTCCTTAAGTCGTAGACGACTTATCACTTGTGTATTCTTCCCCTTGAGTCGTGAGCGACTCATCTCCCTGTTAAGTCGTAGACGAGTTATAGTTGCTTCGTTAAGTCGTAAACTCGTCACAACTTTCCCTTTGGTCTTCCAGTTGAGTCGTGGACGACTCATCACCGCCTCCTTAAGTCGTAGATGACTTATGCCTTCCCCTTTGGTTTTCCAGATGAGTCGTGGACGACTCATCACCGCCTCCTTAAGTCGTAGACGACTTATGCCTTCCCTTTTGGTTTTCCAAATGAGTCGTGGATGACTCATCACCGCCTCCTTAAGTCGTAGACGACTTATGCCGTGACCAAATAAGGGTTGTGCTGCATCATTAGGTAAGCATCCTTTTCATATTCTCCATCTCAATCTCTCTTCAATTTTCAGAAATTCCTATAACCTAACTTAGGAAAAACTTCACCTTTGATAATAGATTGCAGATTCTAGAGGTGTATTGAAGAGGAATTGATCTTGCCTTGTTTTAGAGCTTCTCATTCGTTGTTTTTGAGTTTTAAAGGTGAGTTCTTGAACTCACATCTATGTCTATAGCTTTCATTTATGGTTAGGTATGAATTCTTAACATCTATTTCATGTTCAATTGTTTTTGATTTGAATTGATTTGGTGAACTTTCCAATTTGGTATTTTGAAGTCAAAATCTTTAAAGATTCTATATCGGATGTTTTGACATGTTTTTGGTGATGTATTGAAGAGCCTATAGGGCTGGGTTATCGATTGGCATAGATCCCTAGCATCCATTACTCGTTCGATCGCTTCCGGTTTGGATTTTTGCCCTTTTTGGGCTAGGCGTCTAGAAGAAAATCCAGACGTCTAGAAGAAAATCAAGACGTTTGGAAGGAAATCCAAACGTCTGGTTGAAAAATCCAGACGTTTGGAAGGGGTCCCTGGAAAAAGAAAAAAATGCATAAACAAAATCCATACGTCTGGAAGAAAATCCAGACGTCTGGAAGGAAATCCAGACGTCTGGTTGAAAAATCCAGACGTTTGGAAGGGGTCCCTGGAAAAATAAAAAAAGGCAAAGACAAAAATCCAGACGTCTGGTTCCCCAACCAGACATCTGGTTTTGTGCAGTTTTGCGTATTTTGGCTGTTTTTGAGTGGATTTCCAATTTTTATCGATTTTTGTTGATTCGGTTAGTTGTTGTCAATTATTATCGACTTTGATGACTTCATTTATGGATTTTTGGAAATATCCATTTGATTGGGATTTGATATCGATTTTTATGGTTTGAATTCATGTCGTTGAATGTGGATTTTTGGTGATAGATTGTTTTTACAATCATTTCTGTGATTTGTCACTTTTAAATATAAAGGTTTCTATACTAGTAGTAAATACTCAAACTCTTTCACAAAAATGATTTCAACATTACTTTTAATTATAAAGCTCATTTTTAAAACCGTTTTCCAATCTATTAGTATATACAAACCTTTACCTCATTTGTATGAGAAATCTAATTAAACGGCTTAGCAAAACAAGTGGTATGAAACGCTTGCGTTTACTTCGTCGGTTAATTCTTGGACTTGTTCGATTGAACTCTCGTGACAATCTTCGAGTGGAAATCTACAATTTGTTCGTAAATATTTAAGTTAAGCCAGTGGTTATGGGACATGAAGCCTAACTCATTTATTTACTAGCTTAGTGTAATTTACACTTATTTTGGAGTGGAAGTCTACAATTTGTTCGTAAATATTTAAGTTAAGCCAGTGGTTATGGGACATGAAGCCTAACTCATTTATTTACAAGCTTAGTGTAATTTACACTTATCGATCAATGATGATCATTTTGTGATTTAGACTAGCGATGTGCGATGTCTTTTTGTTTGCATGGGGGATTAAACCCCGTTTGTGGAGCTTCGGCTCAAATTGGTAGGGTAGCGACCCATGGTCTTCAGGCCGTTTGTGAAGCTTTGGCTCAAATTTGATGGGATAGCGACCATGGAATAGCGTTCTGTTTGTGATACACGTGTTGGTGAGTTTTCATGCTCCCGTTTGTGATAGGCCTCCCCCTTTGTGATTTCTGGATTTCTAATTGATGATTTCTGGAATTTGTGTTTCACTAATTTTTGCGATTAGCATTGATATGTTTTGTCAATATTTGAGGTTTGGTGAATAAGCTAAAGAATGTGATATTCTTTTTGGATATTTGAGATATTGTATGATTTTTGTTGTTATCAAGTGTATGCTTGTCAAAGTATGGCATTATTGTTATCATATATTTTTGTTGTATCTCTTATACTATCTGTAACGACCCACTATTTTGGACCATTCAAATCGACAATAAATCCACACATGTTAATTTAAATTTGCAAAACTCAGCATATACAAAACTCAGCATATACAGTAAATAAATAATCACAGAATCACAGACACAGAGTAATATAAAATAATGCAGCGGATACAAAAGAATAGTAGTTCATGAAGCTACTATATATATAACAGAGTTAAAAATAAGATGCAACAGAAGTCTCAAATACATAGATGTGTCAATACAATAGTCAAATACAAGATTAGAATACATCAGTGGAATCAACTGAATAACTGAAAGCAGGATAGATAGCTGGATCTCCAAGCGAAGCTCCAACCCCAAAGGAGAGTCTCGAATGCTGTATCACTTAGTCTGACCCGAGCGTAAAGCAAAACACAAAACACTCTAGTCAGGATTAACATTCTTAGGTCAATAAATCACACTCAAGTGAAATAACAACTGAAATACAAGTAACTTAAAGGATGTTTGGGATAACCATCCTCTAAGAATCCGTTAAACTATCTATTATGTAGTAATATACGCTATTATAATAATGCCTAATACAAAATAAACTTACCTTTAAATAGCGTTAAGGGGTTACCCATATAGCCCTTAACACATAATAGTGCCAATAGTCTATATAGTACCTACATACCTCGAGAGGCTACGAGAAGATACTCCATAGGTACGACACAAATAGAAACTCATAGTAAAGCTCGATATGGTAGGTGACACGGCACAACTAGGCAATGCCAGGGTAGATATACCAATTATGCATCCGGGCTGGTGGAAAGCATAGCAGCCACTACCGCACACCTCGGAACACTCTCCCAATCAAAATCGAAGGGTGGCCACCAAATCAATCACAAAGTAATAGAATGGTATCGAAGAAATGCGTCCGATCAGAGGTGCTACCTCATTGGCCCGTCAATCGCTCCTGTTTTAGCCACCTTATGCCAACTCATGGGAGTTGGGTCCACGTATATACCTTTAGGATCGTCACCACCATCCTACTTCATTCTGGAATCTTCACCGCGTACACAGTTGTTAAAGTGGTTTCCGGTATCGACAAAGAGTATGCCCATATCCGATCCCGGTCTCTTTAACAACCAAATGTTATTATAAGACCGTGGTCATTTCAAAATAGTTTATACTTCAAAACCAAATCAATACGATATTATTTTCACTTTAATTTATATCCATTTCCAAAAATCATATCACTTCCAAAGTTATAATACTTTCGAAACCAACAATTTGAAATAATAATACTTGGAAATCATAATACTTTGAAATTCATAACTTTGGAAATCATAACACTTCGAAATCATAACACTTTCCTTCAAACAGTTTAGATATTAATAATAGTATATAAGATAAAATAGTTTATAAAATAAAATAATTTATATAAAATAGTTATAAGTTAAAACAATTTATATCAAAATAATTTATATTGAAAATGATTTATATTAAATTTGTTTATATTAAAATAATTTATAAAGTAAAATATAAACAGTTTTAGATATAGTTTAAAATTACTTTGTATAAAATAGCTTCCTCAATTTCATAAATCGATTCAAATCAACTTGAATTCCAAAATCCAAATTTAATCAAATCTCAATTCATCAATTTCAATTCGATTCAGTTTCTCAATAAACCATTTCAATTTATCAATTTCAATATGTTAACCCTTAATTTTCAACGACTCAAGAAGGCTACGACTTAAGAGCTGCGCGACTCAAGATAGTTACATGACTTAACGAGTTAAGGTCTGAATGATCTACGACTCAAGGAAGCCGCAAGCTTACGACTTCAAGAAGCCTACGACTCAACAGGCCCCGACCTAAGCTACAGGACCGACTCAGTGAGTATACGACTCAAGGGGTATACGAGCCAGTAAGTATACGACTCAAGAAGTATACGACTCAAGAGCCTCACGACCTACGACTCATGGTCCAGATGACTCAACGAGTTAAGATCTAAAATGACTTAAGAGATTCCACGACTTAAGGGAAGCTCTGGCCTAACTACTGTAAAGGGTTTACTAACCTGGACGACTTACGACTTAAAGGGGCTCACGACTTAGCTTAAGTCGTCCACGACCTAAAAGCTATCAAGATAAGATAACAGTGCCTGCGCCCATGCCCCTTTTTATCTGATAAGTCGACCACGACTTACGGCTCACTATAAGTCGACCATGAGCTACCTAAAGTCGACCACGACCCAGTACTTAAGCCAACCACGAGCTGCCAAGCCACAAGTTGAATTCAATGAGTCATCCCCGAGCAACCTTAAGTCGGCAACGAGTCACGACTTACCTTAAGTCGGCTACGACTCATGACTTAGCAAAAACTTCTGTTCAGATTTGAACCCCTATAAATACCCCCCTACCCTTAACATGAAGAGGACTTTTGGCCAACCATTTCTTCAAGCATCGTTATTCTGCCAAACTCTCAACTCAATCAACACACAAAGATCTTCAAACACTCGAGACACTACAACAAGCTTCGGGAAGAACTTCATATATCCGACATGGATTCATCGAATTTCATCATCGAAGTTTGAGTTAGCAGTCAAGAGTATTTCTGTGATCGAATTGTATTATACTGTAGAGAATATTGTATCATCTTGTAATCGAATCAGTAATAAAAGACTATAAAGTGGACGTAGGCTCAATTACGGCCCGAACCACTATAAACCTGTTGTCATTTACCGCTTTACTGCTATTTTCTGCTTGTGTTCTGTTCCCGTACCAACATGTGGTGCTTTCACGATTCTATTACACACACTGAGTGTTAGCGTTCACTTTTTAGCGTTAACACAATACATATTTGAACCATAAGATAAGCCATTTCAATTTCAATACATTTCAAAACTTTAAATATTCAACATTTCAAAACTAAATTCGATAATTTCATATATATATCAAATTCATTTTACTATTATTTAGTTTTGCAACATTCACTAAATAAATTCAATATCATTTAAATAAAAGCCCAAATTTCAAATCTCTAAATATTTCCTTCCATTTATTTGACTTGAAATATTCAATTTAAATCATCTTAAACCAAAATCAAATTATAAAATCATATCCTTGTAAAACCCCAAATTTAATAAATTTCAAATCAAACTTATTTGTGTTTAATTCTTAAATAAATTCAATTTCAAATCAATTTCAAATTATCTTCCAACCTTAATTTATTTAA
Source organism: Allium fistulosum (assembly GCA_030737815.1). Taxonomy (NCBI): domain Eukaryota; kingdom Viridiplantae; phylum Streptophyta; class Magnoliopsida; order Asparagales; family Amaryllidaceae; genus Allium; species Allium fistulosum. Next base: position 528,661,784 of record CM060908.1, on the reverse strand, counting down.
ATCATTATAAACTTATTCTATATTAAAACAAATTTATACATAGCTTAAAATCAAGAATTTAACTATATATAAAATAACATTTCCAAAAATCAATATTATATAAAACCATATATTTCTTTCCAAAACAATAAAAATCATTTCAAAATATTTATATATATAGACCAGCGGTGTCTGTATATAATTTTCTATCCTATGGTTAAGTGATACAGATATTTATCATTTCAATCCGTAAATATATACGGGTATATATCATTTCAACCTGCAATCCTAAATTCAATTCAATGAAAATCGTTTGGGTCTATCATTTCAACCCATAATGATTTTCTCCTATTCTAAAGTCCGTTCAAGTATGTATCATTTCAACCTATAGTGAATTCTATACTAACAGGGAACTTGCAGAGTGATAACGGATATGATAATAATATAACAACAGTAACATGCATATATCATAAGTGATAAATAACAGATAATGGTGTCAGATGTGACAAGTGAACAGATACAGATAATGGCATATATATATATATCAATGTAAATAACTAACAACAGCATATTTCAATTATCGTTTTAATTGAAATCAAATTTAATAAATATAAGAACGTTAATCGTGAGTGATTGCTCACCTTTCGAGGCTAGATAGAATAGACAACGAAATTGAGTTACGAATCCCAGCATGAATTCCAAAGCAAAGCTAGATTGGCACGAATCTCAAACAAGGCAAGATTGAATTCGAGTTGGCAAATGAAGCTGATAAATAGGAATTCGAGTCAGTCTTGGAATTCGACGAAACCAGTTTCATTGGATCCGTAATATTGAATTATTACCGGATTTCAAATTTAGTAGCTTTCAAAGTTATCGTGTGGTCATATGAGATAAAAACGCCTAGAAAATAATTGTCAATTTAAATATATTTATTTGATCAAAGATCAAATCACAGCCAAAATTCTTTCATCTCAACCGACCTACTTTCTACTTCATCGTGTACCCTTCTTTTCTTTCCTCAGAAGCTTTCATCGAAAGTCAAAATAAATAAATGAAGCCGAGCTCTCTCCCTTTTCAAAAATAAAACTCATCTCTCGTTCGTATATTAAAAAAAATGGCAGCTCCTTTATATCAAGCCGACCCTATTTCAATCAAAGCCCAACTTCGATTTGTCCTATGAATCGATGGTGACGCCTGGGAGTCGGGCTTGACTTGTTCGATATCGCGCGAGTCTAGGAGGGATATTCATCTTCGATCGGGAGGCCGTGGATTCGAGGTAGCGACGTGGTCGCGAGGGAAAGAAATCGAGGCGCACACGCTCTCACGTACGCGTGGGTTTGGGTGTGTCACGAGCGGTGGCGGCGGGTTGTGATCGATTGGGGGTTTCCCATGTCGCATCGGGGATGGCGAGCTAGGCACAGTCGACGTCGCGATTTGAGGCTGGTGGGGGGTTCACCGTTGTCGAGGCAGTGGAGGTGCTTCATTCGAGCACGACTAAGGTCGACTGGCAGGAAGGCTACTGCAGTGGTCTTCGACTGATGATCTCCGGAGTAGCTTTTAGCTGACTGTAAGGTTTCTGTTTTGAGTTGTAAAATTTAAGTTACACATATATGTATTAATCTGTTGAGCAGTTCTCTAAAAAAAGAAAATGATGATAAAGCTAGTCTTAATTTTATTTAAACATATGTAGATAAATAGTGGAGAAAAAGAGAAAGTAATTTTTCTTTACAGTAAAACAGAAATTTTTATATATAGATAAAGATTGGAAAAAATAGGAATATTGGAAAAAATGAGAAAGTTTATATAAATTAGTTTTTATGAAATCTATATAAGTTATTTTTTAAATATACATGTGGTTCCAAAAATAAAATTAAAACAAACATACATATACATATTTTAGTGTAGAATGATTTATTGGTCAATTCAAATTTTAAAATGGAAAATAAATAAGTGTTAATAAATTGTTTGGTAAGTCCAAATAATAATAAATTGTGAACTGTTTATTCAAGGTCAAAATCTGAAGTGAACAAGTCGAGATGGGATCAGATTTCATATTAAAAATCAAAGGTGAGTTAATCTCACTCATCTGGTTGCTATTTAAATTTAAATAGTTAAATTTAAATATTTGGTGAATGATTGAATTGATTGATATGATAGTATATATAGTAGTAGATATATCAATATATATTTATTGGAATATGTATATATTGGAGTTGATATTCCCGCATTATATAGCGGATGAGACCCTATGCGCCGCATAATAACAGATGATAATATTTGAACCCATATACCGCGATATTCCACCTCGAAGTGGAATTGGTATTGTGCTAACATCTATGGATGCAGGGAACAGGTTGGAGGGATCCAACTGGATTCCTCAAAATCATATAGCTTATTTAATATTCTGTGATTATTAATATTTGCTATCCTGTGATGATTTTATATTGGATGATATAGTTTGATTGAATATATCTGGGTATGATGAGCTACCAAAAATACATAAATTTGATTTTGAAAAGAAAATAAAAGAATAGAATTTGTAAGCGAAATAATTTTAGAAAATTTGAATAAATTAAGAATGAATTGAAAAGAAATGGAAGTGATATTAAAATACTATTAACTAACTTCGAGAATGAAAAGGGAAGAAAAAGAAGATTCCGACTAAGCAGAAATTAATGAATTATAAATTAAGTGATATTATTTTAAAGGAATAAGAATTATTTTAAAATTCAAAGTTTAAATTTATTTAAAAGGATAAGAAGTAATTTGAGAAATCTAACATTGGTATTTTCAGTTAAAAGTATTTTAAATCATAATTAAGGATTTGAATCTGAAGTTAATTGATTTTGGAATAAATAGGGTAAACTGGAAATCAATTTGGAAATTGGTTTAAGTGTTTGAAATTTGATATTTGGGAAGGATAAATTCAAGATGGGAATTTATTAAAGGAATTGAGAAATTTGTTAAGAATAAACAGTGATTTATTTTTAAAGGATGCGAAGAGAAGTATATTTCCCTAGATAGCCAAGTACGGTTTCAAAGAAATTTTTAAATATAAGATAAAGGTTTTTAATTGTTTCAAAAAGGATGTTTTAGAAAATTTATATTTTCTAAATGTTTAAATTCTAAAGTAAGTATTTTCAAATCTATTATCGTAGTAATTATTTAAAAAGTGACTTAGTATTATGTTAAAAAGAGAAATTTAGTTTATATTTATAAAGTGGTTTTATTTTAAATATTCTTAAAGTATATATTTTAATAAAGTATTAAAGTAGTTTTAAAATTTCAATGTTATAAAGTATATTTATAGTAAAGTGTTTTAAAATATTTTTTTTAAATCTATAAGTATTTTGTACTTGGTGTTTCAGAGGAAATAAATATTTGGGGAATGTATTCCGTAAGCGGAAACTGTTTGAAATTGTTTCAAATGAGTTTTGAAATTTGGAAATATACCTTGAAAGGATATTTGAGATAAATAAATAATTTAGGAGAATTATTTATTGTTTGATGGATGTTTGTGAATGTTAATTGATAGTTAAATAACCGACTATCAATATTGGCCAATGCGCTTGTCGTTTCGAAGAGACCGGGATCAGGATTAATTTCCCGAAAACCACTTCGATCCGGTTTGTACGTTTCGTGGAAACGATTTTGGAGTCGAAGATGGAGCAGTGAAGTGCAAGGGCTAATCGCTACTAATCCTGAGGATATTTCCAAAATGGATGTAGTAGGAATAGTGCCATTGGTTCCGTTCGGACCCGGGACGGACTTGTATGGATGAATGCTTTCGGAACATCGTCAACGGGTGATGGGCATTATAAGGGATATGTTCTATAAAGGTAACGCTTAGCCTCAAGCCTCATCAACCGGGAATGACTGAAAATCAGGGGTTATGCAGCAAGGCTTCGTGGGTAGCTCCCACTGGACGGTAAGGTCATCCCTGTCTAGATGTCCCTTTTTATTTCGGCTTAGTGGTGCGGTTGTTGATCACAACCGTGGGGTGATTTTATTCGGAATCATCCAGTAAGGGATGGTTCCGACCTTGTGTTGCAGGGGATGGAGATACGTATTTCCGTACTTGTGTATGTATATTCCGCTGTGTTGATTAGATGTGAACTCTGTTGTATTGAGGACATGATATGATTTTTGTCCAGTTGTATGTTATGTGTACTCTGATGTATACTCTGATGATGTATTGTATAAACAGATATAGTTTTGATTTGTGTAAAGATCTGTTATTGTCTATTATATTTTATTCCGCTGCGATGGTTAGATTCTGATGTTGTTTTCTATTTTCTTCTTCTACCTCTTTCTTCTTCAACCCTGATGGTTCGATTTTTCGTGTATGAAAAATCGGGTCGTTACATTTGGTATCAGAGCTTAGGCTGAAGATAACCTTGGCTCTGTTGGGAATTACTCATAAATATTGGCCAATGCGCTGGTGAACGAATTACATGGCAATGCTTCTTTTAGTACAACATAGCAGTGATATTTTCTTTCTATGGTGGCTGATACATTTCGAGTTGACCTTGTTTATGCTTAGCATTAAATGCAAAGTACTTTATGTCTCATATGTTTCTACTTAAATATATATCTGCTGCCTTCCTTTGCAAGCACACACACACACACACTTTCGTTTCTTGCTTAACTAGCCTATACTTTTGTTTCGGCTGAATGTACTTATATTAATCATTGTTGTCAATCTTGCTTGGTTTTATTTCTTATTTTTATATTACTATTTAAATTCAAATTTTCATGGGTTATAAAATTTACATTAATTATTTATTTACAATTTGATTTCAAATCCAATATATACATATATTTGCTATTGTATCGGGAAAACTCGCTTCACTTCTTCAATTAATTTACTATTTTAATTCAAAAATTCATTTAATTATTAATTTAAATTTATATAAAATTCGGGGTCGTTACAGGTTGCTGATCACAACCGTGGGGTGATTTTATTCGGAATCATCCAGTAAGGGATGGTTCTGGCCTTGTGTTGCAGGGGACTTAGGGTGGGTCCTCGATACGCTGATCTAGACCAGGTACGGTGATAGGTGGTACCCCAGTGCCTAGTCATTGATGGAAATCCATTCTTCCTGCGTGCCTTGTACAGTATTTGTCTGTATTACCCACTTTGTGGCTAGTATGCTAGAATTTAATCATGTTACAATTTCAGCTATTTGAATAAGTATTTGTATATAGACACTACTATAATATCTGAGGATTTGATAAGAAAGTGTTTTGGCTATCGTAAGGTAAAAACCCGACATGTTTATTTGTGGCGTGGTCTTACGAGATGCTTTTATTTTCAAAGGAATTTGAAAACTTTAATAATAAATTGAGTGTAATTTTCTCACGCTGGTTTTCCAGACTGACTCGGGTGTTATTTTATTATAATGCTAGGGTCAGACCGAGTATTATAGGATACATGATATGATGCTATGGAGCTCAGAAGACGAGCTGGATGGAGATACGTATTTTCGTACTTGTGTATGTATATTCCGTTGTGTTGATTAGATGTGAACTCTGTTGTATTGAGGACATGATATGATTTTTTCCAGTTGTATGTTATGCGTACTCTGATGTATACTCTGATGATGTATTGTATAAACAGATATAGTTTTGATTTGTGTAAAGATCTGTTATTGTCTATTATATTTTATTCTGCTGCGATGGTTAGATTCTGATGTTGTTTTCTATTTTCTTCTTCTACCTCTTTCTTCTTCAACCCTGATGGTTCGATTTTTCATGTATGAAAAATCGGGTCGTTACAGTATATATATATATATATATACACACACACGCACACGCACACGCACACGCACACGTAGATAACTATCTATAAATTTATAAATCTATATAATTTAGAAATCAATACAAATATCACCCCTTATTATAAAACTGCAAACCAACTGTACCCATATAAACAGGTCAATACTTATATATCTATGTAAAAAAAATCAAATAAGGCCTTGATATAATTTAATGTAACTCAAAATCGATACATATATTCACTGTACAAGAAATATTGTAGTCAATTTATATATAACATAGCTATACTAACCTACATCACAATATACAAATTGAATACAAAATGATATAAGCAACATATACTAACATATAACATAAATAGATGAGTTATAAATAGACACGTATATTAATATATACTCATACATATAATTTACGTGCTCATCAATCTAAAATCATTATTCATTATAAAGCTTATATAACTTCATTTATATAACATATAAAAATCGAATCTGATCATACATAAAGTCTTATGTAAATTTATATACCCTTTAAAAGATTGCAGAACCCCAAAACAAATCTAATTTGAAAATATAAGACTATATATAACACTTATACCCCACCTTATAGCTAACATATTCATACAGTAACCTATAAGATAAATATACATACTAATATATCATACAATATGAGGCATAAATATAGACCTGAGCATGCAAAAAAAGAAAGCCCGAGACGAAGTCGGGATCTGGAAAGAGGATCGGTCGGTGAGGCTTGAGGAGCAGAGAAAGGCACATGCCTGGCCGAAGTGATTTGAGGGAGGGTGGAAGGGGAGATGAGGTTGTGATCCGGGTGAGCTGGAGGGTAGTTGTTCGGTGGAGATTTTTGTTTCGTTTCTCCCCTTTTTTCTTTTTCGAATGAAATGTAAGGTCTGAGGCTTGCGAGAGAGAAAGGGGACTGATGGGTTAGAGGCGGAAGTAGGCTTCAGAGAAGAATTAATTTAGCATGCCTCAGAATGAAATAGTATACATAATATATGTATTTGCCTTTTCAAGACAACGGCAAGAAAAGTGGGAACGAAAGGACAACAACATAAATGTTAACCGATGGGAATTTTATAAAAGTAGAAAAAAAACTGAAATATTGATGGCTGATGTCTCTTCATTTTACAAGGAGGATAATTAAATGGATGGAAAAACAAAAGGGCCAAAAGCGGTTACCGATACGAAAGATCGTTTTTCCGAAGATTCCACTGCATACCGGACTTCAAAACACAGGATTGAATATACTGTAGAGATCAGCATGATGAGACGATCAAAATAGTACACAGATATTAGTGGTATGACCATCCTATCAAAAGTTGATAATCGGTACCGATATATGTTGCTATTCCGTACGGAAAAATCCAAATGGAGATAGAAACGTCCGAATTTCACGAAACGAATTTCGCAGTCTGATTTAGAGTGTTCTAAATAAATTTTCTCATGTTGACATATTTAAGTTTTGGAATACTTTTATTCTCACCAATTTTAACTGATATAAATTGGAATAAAATTACACTAGAAAATAAACTTCCTAATTATCTGATGAAAATTTACCGGTTGCTATGTTAAAACAGACGCATTTCAAATATCAAATTTAAATTTCAAAATTTTATTGTTTAAAGTTTCATAAAATTTCAATTAAATATATAAATAAACAAATAAAATTATCTAAAAATTACGGGTCGTTACACTCTCCCCCACTCAAAACTTTTCGTCCCCGAAAAGGAAGGAGGTAGGAGAATAGAAACAACCAAAAAGAAAAATAGCTTTGAATACAAAATTAACAACTAATTTTAAAACCATATAAATTTCAAATTAAACTAATTAATATCCAACATTTTGGTTTAATCCATTTGAGTTCCCTTAAGTTAAATCAATCTATTTATTTCTAAATTCATTATCTTATTGTCTGGTCATCCTCAAATAACAATTTCTAAATGATTAATTTGTATAATCGTTTATTATACTCATATTTTTTTCAACAAATTTAATTCTTTTATTCCAAATTATTATTAACTTTATTCCACTTAATATATCTTATCACATATATTTAAACCATATAAATTAATTTAAACCATATAAATTTCAATTTAAATTAATTTGTATTCAATAATTGATTTTAAATTCAAGGTATTTCCATAAGTTGATCTAATTTTAATTTATTAATTCTTTCAAAACAGATTTATTTGTCTCATCTATTATTCAATTAACCTATTATTCTATTTATCTATATTAACATCTTTATTATAAAATTTTAGTGTATAACATTTATTATAACACTCAAATCTTTCCTTATAAGGTTATTTTATATTATATATTATCCAATTACATTTTTAACTTCTGAATAATTTAGGTAAGTTATATTGAAATGCAATTTAATATTATACAAATAAAAATTTCCAATTCAATTATTTCAAGTTTAAACACTTATTCAAAAATTTAACTTTATTTGTAATTGAAAACATCCTTAACATAAAATTTAAGAATTAAATTTCCGATTAACCTCAAACAATTAAGAGATAATTATATATACATACTATATATATCAGATCAAATCAAATCTTAAAATCATATACTTATATATATTAAATCAAGCCATACTTAGGAAATTTAAATCAATTTATTTTCCAAAACAAAAGCGTAGCAAAGCTACGAATTGGTCTCTCCACTTCGAAACTCGAAAATGAATGTCGATGATGCGGCCGCCATTACCGAAATTATTTTCCAGCGACAAAAGAGGAGAGCACTGATTTCACATTTAAAATTCTTTGGAAACAATTTCTATTTGAAAATACTATAAATAATATGCATTTTAAAACTTTAAAACCAAAGTTTGAAATCGCCAGAAATTTAAATTCTAAAATTTCTAATTTGGATTCATTTAAATTTCAAATCAGTTTATAAACCATGTTTTATATTTTCAGAAAATTTTATTATGTGGCAATAGTCTTTGGTTTACCAATAATAAATCAAATATTATCATTTCAAACAACCAATTTAATTAACTATTTAACTTCAGAAAATTATACGAATATCTATAATATACAAATTTTATTTCATTTACCATTTGAAAATAATACCGTGTCAGTTTGCTCTGTTCGAGTGTTTTGGAAATCCTATCGATAGTGTTGATCAGACGAATCGATCGAAAACCCAAATCAACATCAACAACTCAAACAACACAATATATAAAACATTTTAATGTTAATACAAATACACTCCCTCGCTCGATAATACAAGAATAGATTTCAAACAAGGATAGAGACAGAGATTCAAATATAGAGGGATCCTAACCAAAAAGAGTTCAAATAGAAGATAGGCTCGATAGGGAGATAAGATAATTGAATTACAAAATAGGGAGATAGATAGATTTATACAAATCGCGGCAACCTTAACCGGGTCAACCGTGACTTCATAAATAAGATCGATGCAGAATTCTGAGGCAAATCGACATTCGATCGCCAAAGAGATAGAATTCGGGTATAACAAAAGATAACAGCATTGTAAACCAACGATACAAAATCTCTAGTGAATCAATGCTTATTGTAAAGGAGTTTCACCCCTTTACAAATCATTCAGAGATTGGTGAGACCGCCGATCTATTATAGAGATCATTCGGAGTGGAGTTATGGGATACTCCAGAATCAAAAGACACAAATAGGGGAGACACGAATGAACTTTGGAACCGAAGGGAACATTCCAAAATTCAAAGAAACCGAGTCAAAGAAGGAGGAATTCAAGCTCGAACGAAAGTGATTCTGTAATTTAATTTTACTTTATATGCTGAGTTTTGCCTAAAACCATAGCTCTGATACCACATGTAACGACCCACTATTTTGGACCATTCAAATCGACAATAAACCCATACATGTCGGACTTGAATCGCTCAAAATATCAGATTGTTAATTTAAATTTGGTAAAACTCAGCATATACAGTAAATAAATAATCACAGAATCACAAACACAGAGTAATATAAAATAATGCCATGGAAACAAAAGAATAGTAGTTCATGAAGCTACTATATATATAACAGAGTTAAAAATAAGATACAACAGAAGTCTCGAATACATAGATGACTCAATACAATAGTCAAATACAAGATCAGAATACATCACTGGAATCAACTGAATAACTGAAAGCAGGATAGATAGCTGGATCTCCAACCGAAGCTCCAACCCCAAAGGTGAGTCTCGAATGCTGTATCACTCAGTCTGACCCGAGCATAAAGCAAAACACAAAACACTCGAGTCAGGATTAACATTCTTATATCAATAAATCCAACTCAAGTGAAATAACAACTGAAATACAAGTAACTTAAAGGATGTTTGGGATAACCATCCTCTAAGAATCCGTTAAACTATCTATTATGTAGTAATATACACTATTATAATAATGTCTAATATAAAATAAACTTAGTTTTAAATAGCGTTAAGGGGTTACCCATATAGCCCTTAACACATAATAGTGCCAATAGTCTATACAGTACCTGCATACCTCGAGAGGCTACGAGAAGATACTCCATAGGTACAACACAAATAGAAACTCGTAGTAAAGCTCGATATGGTAGGTGACACGGCACAACTAGGCAATGCCAGGGTAGGTATACCAATTATGCATCCGGGCTGGTGGAAACGTATAGCAGTCACTACCTCCCACCTCGGAACACACTCCCAATCAAAATCTAAGGGTGGCCACCAAATCAATCACAAAGTAATAGAATGGTATCAAAGAAATGTGTTCGATCAGAGGTGCTACCTCATTGACCCGTCAATCGCTCCTGTTTTAGCCACCTTATGCCAACTCACGGAAGTTGGGTCCACGTATATACCTTTAGGATTGTCACCACCATCCTACTTCATTCTGGAATCTCCACCGCGTACATAGTTGTTAAAGTGGTTTTCGGTATCGACAGAGAGTATGCCCATATCCAATCTCGGTCTCTTTAACAACCAAATGTTATTATAACACCGTGGTCATTTCAAAATAGTTTCTACTTCAAAACCAAAATATCATTCCAATTTAAAAACCAAATCAATACGATATCATTTTTACTTCAAATATATATCCATTTCCAAAAATCATATCACTTCCAAAGTTATAATACTTTGGAAACCAACAATTTGAAATAATAATACTTGGAAATCATAATACTTTGAAATTCATAACTTTGGAAATCATAACACTTCAAAATCATAACACTTTCCTTCAAGCAGATTAGATAAAATAGTTATAAAATAAAATAATTTATATAAAATAGTTATAAGTTAAAACAATTTATATTAGAATAATTTATATTGAAAATGATTTATATTAAAATAGTTTATATTAAAATAATTTATAAAGTAAAATATAAATAGTTTTAGATATAGTTTAAAATTACTTCGTATAAAATAGCTTCCTCAATTTCACAAATCGATTCAAATCAACTCGAATTCCAAAATCCAAATTTAATCAAATCTCAATTCATCAGTTTCAATTCGATTCAGTTTCTCAGTAAACCATTTCAATTTATCAATTTCAAATACATATTTGAACCATAAGATAAGCCATTTCAATTTCAATATATTTCAAAACTTTAAATATTCAACATTTCAAAACTAAATTCGATAATTTCATATATATATATATATCAAATTCATTTTACTATTATTTATTTTTGCAATATTCACTAAATAAATTCAATATCATTTAAATAAAAGCCTAAATTTGAAATCTCTAAATATTTCCTTCCATTTATTTGACTTGAAATATTCAATTTAAATCATCTTAAACCAAAATCAAGTTATAAAATCATATCCTTGTAAAACTCCAAATTTAATAAATTTCAAATCAAACTTATTTGTGTTTAATTCTTAAATAAATTCAATTTCAAATCTATTTCAAATTTATCTTCCAACCTTAATTTATTTAAATCATTATAAACTTATTCTATATTAAAACAAATTTATACATAGCTTAAAATCAAGAATTTAAATATATATAAAATAAAATTTCCAAAAATCAATATTATATAAAACCATATATTTCTTTCCAAAACCATAGAAATCATTTCAAAATATTTATATATATATATACCAGCGGTGTCTATATATAATTTTCTATCCTGTGATCAAGTGATACAGATATTTATCATTTCAATCCGTAATTTAAATATATATACGGGTATATATCATTTCAACCCGCAATCCTAAATTCAATTCAATGAAAATCGTTTGGGTTTATCATTTCAACCCATAATTATTTTCTCCTATTCTAAAGTCCGTTCGGGTATGTATCATTTCAACCCATAGTGAATTCTATACTAACAGGGAACTTGCAGAGTGATAACAGATATGATAATAATATAACAACAGTAATAGGCATATATCATCAGTGATAAATAACAGATAATGGTGTCAGGTGTGACAAGTGAACAGATACAGATAATGGCATATATATATCAATGTAAATAACTAACAACATCATATTTCAATTATCGTTTCAATTGAAATCAAATTTAATAAATATAAGAACGTTAATCGTGAGTGATTGCTCACCTTTCGAGGCTAGATAGAATAGACAACGAAATTGAGTTACGAATCCCAGCATGAATTCCAAAGCAAAGCTAGATTGGCACGAATCTCAAACAAGGCAAGATTGAATTCGAGTCGGCGAATGAAGCTGATAAATAGGAATTGATGGAAACAATCATGTTATAACCGAAGCGAGATTAATATTACCTCCAAATATCTATTCTCAAAATTAATATAGAATTTTAAGATTCGTATTTAAAATGACGTATAGTTATAAACAAAAGTCCAACTATTAATCTTTATTATAAAAATTAATATTCCAGTTGTTTGAAATTTTTCTGATGTCTTCGAGCCTATTTCGAGATTGCCACCGAAGGGGGCAATTGAGTTCCGTATTGATCTTAGCTCTGATACCAACTGTGACGCCCCACCTCTATGCTCACAATAACAAAGGTTATTATAAGGAATAATGTCTGCTATTGCGAAGAATAAGGCTTGTTAGAAGCGACCATCCGTACGTTATGCCTTAGACGAGTATTGATTACATCGATAGGAGTTGTGTAAATTACTCCCAAAGAAATATATTCAATCCAAATCTGAAACGAAACTACGGTGGCTAAAGAAAAATTCAAACCAACTCATAATAACAACAACACAGATAGTATAATCACATCAGACCGAGTTATTTCAGGATAGTCGCTATCTCTGATTCAGTCGCAGCTTCAGCTTTTGGGATTTCACTCCATCTTTTGTCTAGTCTTCGAGGTTTACTTTTGGTGTATTGACTATCGTCTCATGTATGTTGATATTTATGTAATTGTATATTTGGTTCTTGTGAACTATCAATTGTTGTAGCATGTATCCAAACTTGTCTTCCGCTATATATCTGCTACTCGAAATGTATATATATAAATAGATCATATATTTAACAATATGTAAATGCAGATAATAAGGTTTTACTAGCATAAATTAAATATTATTTTAAACATCCATAGACTCTATAAACTTATGTATCCATATATCTAAAATACTAACCTACAAATATATTAACCTAGGTACAAACTGAAGTAAACTTTATAGGTAAAACTAGAAATAAATATATATACAAACTAACACATCTAAATTTATAGAAAAAAAAACAAAACTGGTACAGCTGCTTTCAACATATAAACGAAAACTACTTTATATTATATATATAGATATACATATATATATATATATATCTATTCTTTTAAACCCATACAATACTACTTTTAAAATGTAGTAACTTGCAATACAAACTGTAATATGAACCAGCGGCCAAAAATTGAGACAATAATAACTCGCATCTAAATATATATATATATATATATATAAGTAGATAACTATCTGTAAATTTATATATCTATATCATTTAGAAATCAATACAAATATCACCCCTTATTATAAAACTGCAAACCAACTGTACCCATATAAACAGGTCAATACTTATATATCTATGTAAAAAAAATCAAATAAGGCCTTGATATAATTTTATGTAACTCAAAATCGATACATATATTCATTGTACAAGAAATACTGTAGTCAATTTATATATGACATAGCTATACTAACCTACATCACAATATACAAATTGAATACAAAATGATATAAGCAACGTATACTAACATATAACATAAATAGATGAGTTATAAATAGACACGTATATTAATATATACTCATACATATAATTGACGTGCTCATCAATCTAAAATCATTATTCATTATAAAGCTTATATAAATTCATTTATATAACATATAAAAATCGAATCTGATCATACATAAAGTCTTATGTAAATTTATATACCCTTCACAAGATTTTAGAACCCCAAAACAAATCTAATTTGAAAATATAAGACTATATATAACACTTATACCCCCACCTTCTAGCTAACATATTCATACAGTAACCTATAAGATAAATATACATACTAATATATCATACAATATGAGGCATAAATACAGACCTGAGCACGCAAAAAAAAGAAAGCCCGAGACGAAGTCAGGATCTGGAAAGAGGATCGGTCGGTGAGGCTTGAAGAGCGGAGGAAGGCACATGCCTAGCCGAAGTGATTTGAGGAAGGGTGGAAGGCGAGATGAGGTTGTGGTCCGGGTGAGCTGGAGGGTAGTTGTTCGGTGGAGATTTTTGTTTCGTTTCTCTCCTTTTTTATTTTTCGAATGAAATGTAAGGTCTTAGGCTTGCGAGAGAGAAAGGGAACTGATGGGTTAGAGGCGAAAGTAGGCTTCAAAGAAGAATTAATTTAGCATGCCTCAGAATGAAATAGTATACATAATATAAGTATTTGCCTTTTCAAGAGAACGGCAAGAAAAGTGGGAACGAAAGGACAACAACATAAATGTTAACCGATGGGAATTTTATAAAAGTAGAAAAAATATTGAAATATTGATGGCTGATGTCTCTTCATTTTACTAGGAGGATAATTAAATGGATGGAAAAACAAAAGGGCCAAAAGCGGTTACCGATACGAAAGATCGTTTTTCTGCAGATTCCACTGCGTACCGAACTTCAAAACGCAGGATTGAATATACTGCAGAGATCAGCACGACGAGACGATCAAAATGGTACATAGATATTAGTGGTATGACTCTCCTATCAAAAGTCGATAATCGGTACCGATATACATTGCTATTCCAGATGGAAAAATCCAAACGGAGCTAGAAACATCCGAATTTCGCGAAACGAATTTCGCAGTCTGATTCAGAGTGTTCTAAATAAATTTTCTCATGTTGACATATTTAAGTTTTGGAATACTTTTATTATCATCAATTTTAACTGATATAAATTGGAATAACATTACACTGGAAAATAAACTTCTAAATTATCTGATGAAAATTTACCAGTTGCTATGTTAAAATAGACGCATTTCAAATATCAAATTTAAATTTCAAAATTTTATTGTTTAAAGTTTCACAAAATTTCAATTAAATATATAAATAAACAAATAAAATTATCTAAAATTTACGGGTCGTTACACTTTCTCATCTTACATGATATTTATAGCTAGACTGATCCTTTTATTATTTTTCTTCTTAAATAATACTCGGGTCAAACCAAGGTGTTTCAGGTGCTTCCACTTGACTGATTATCTGAGACTAGCTTCTGACTTTTGGCTAACTACTTTAGCTTAGTAGTTTTTGTTTTTATACATTCGAGATAGAGACTCCTTGATGTATACATATTCTTTTGTCTTGCACTTGTAACTATTCTTTTGTGATGTAGTGGATCTTATATGACTACTACTTTGATGTACACTTCTATGTGTTAATTCATATCTGTTTCCGCCTTAGTGATATGAATATCTGTGACTTATTTGTGTTATGCTTATTTCTATATTTGTTTTTGAAGGCCACATAGCCACTGTGTCGTAGTTTTGAGTTTGTATTTGATATGTCGGATTTCCTCTTGAAATGAAATGCATGTCATACTATCTGACATATCGGTACTCGCACAAAGCAATTACACAGATGGTCGCTCCTCAATAGCCTTATTCTTCACGCTAGTCGACGACATTACCTCGTAGTGTCCTTGGCTAGTGTGAGTATAGAGGTGCGACGTCAAAACTTGGTATCCGAGCTAAACTTCGAAAAAATGTAGAATAATCTAGCAAGGATCATTGTCCTAAGTCTCTCTTAGGAATCGTGTCTTAGGATTTAACCATAGTCTTTGGACCCGTTCTATCCTATTCTCTTTTATGATGCTTTGTTTTACCAATCATGCTGATTTGAATTCATTCTGAGAATAACCTTTTTCCTCTTCTTTCTTTCTTTCTTAAAGAAGAGAAATGGTTAGACCTGGCAGTCCTAGCGCTGGTCAATCCAGATGTCCTCCTCTGGATGGCATATCATGTCTGCACAACAACTTTTGGATCTTGTAAAGAATCAAAGGTTTATCTGTGCTTTGAATAAGAACCCTAAAAAGGTTTTACCTTTGAAATTAGAAGTGCCTTTCGACCAGTTTGTAGATATCACTCTTTGACTTGAAGAGGCCGATAAAGAAAGTGATGTTGAAGTTGTGGGTGCCAAACAAAACTTCAACATTAATAAGAAGAGGCATATTAAGTTCAAAAGCCCAAATCCCAACAAGAAAGGGAAGCAGGCAACTTCGGTAGAAAAGACTCCTACCTTTAGTCGTAGACAATACTACAATTGTGGTTCTAAGGACCATTATGCAAATAAGTGTCTGAAACCCTTTTATTGTCGCTATTGCAAAAATTCGGGTCATCATATATCTGCATGTCCCATACTTCAAAGTAGGAAGGAGGGAATGCTGAATGTTGTGCAAATCCTTAGTAACCCTTCTCTTGGTCAAGGTATTTTTCATTCAGTCCTTGATGGCATTATTTTATTTCGTGATCTTCCTATTCGAGTTCTTTTTGATATAGGTGCATCTCACTCTTTTATATCAAAAGAACTTGTAGATGCTTTGTCTTTAAATATTATGGGCTTGATGACTTCACTGAGAATTGCGAATCCTGTTGGTGGATCCGCAACACTCAGTTTACTTTGTAAAGATGTCGAGATTATTTTATGTAATTGTGCTTTCCGGTCCTATTTGCATGTTATGTGCTACTTAGGCTTCGGAATTGATTTTTGGGAAAGGATTGGCTTAATAATTATGAAGCCCATATCCTATGTCCCGAGAGGACTATCCATCTTCGACATTCTCAATCTGTTAAGCAAGTTTTTAATTTTTCTTAATGATTTCGATTCCAATTCGATGGCATCATTTTATACTTTAAACCCACATGATGAGGAAAATGTTATTTCTCTCATTCAAGTAGTTTGTGATTTTTCTGGTATTTTTGAGCTTGTCTTAGGATTACCACCTAAGCGATCTATTAAGTGGTGCTAAGGTCTTTTCAGCTCGACCTGGCCACCGGTTTTCATTAGCTAAGAATTGCGAAGGGTAGCATTCCACTTACTGCATTCCGCACTCGTTATGATTCTTATGAGTGACCCGTGATGTCATTCGGTTTGTCCAACTTGTTTCATCCATCTTATGAATTGAGTATTCTGTGAATATCTCGATGAGACCATCCTTGTATTCATTGATTATGGATGAAAACAACAACTTAAAATTTGCAAATTTTTTTAATAAGATATTTATAAGTATGATATGATTTTTTTTCTTAAAACGAGCAAAGAATATTCGTAAAATTTTTAAGAGACATGTTTATCATATAGAAGATGATTTTGTGTTGTTTTACCCATTGAGTGCTTTAAGAATTCTGGTCGATGTGCTTGATCAACGTTATCAATAGGAATCTCCTAAACGCTATGATGAGACAGTCAGACATAATAAATTGACTTGTAAAAAGTAAATTTTTCTAAAAAGATGATTACATAAAGTTCATTATAATTTTGAATGTCTTAG
The DNA here is from genome assembly GCA_030737815.1 of Allium fistulosum. Lineage (NCBI taxonomy): Eukaryota > Viridiplantae > Streptophyta > Magnoliopsida > Asparagales > Amaryllidaceae > Allium > Allium fistulosum. Next base: position 528,644,081 of record CM060908.1, on the reverse strand, counting down.
CTTTTCGAGAAAGAGGATCATTTAAAAGAACTCCTTTCCGATGCTCCTATTCTTGTGATTCCCGAAGGGAACCAAGACTTTATTGTTTATACCGATGCTAGTCGTGTTGGTTTGGGAGCCGTTCTCATGCAAAGGGAACGTGTTATCGCTTATGCTTCTAGGCAATTAAAGCCTCCCGAGACTAAATATGCCACTCATGATTTAGAGCTCGCGGCTATTGTTTTCACCTTTAGAATTTTACGTCATTATCTTTTGGGAGAGTGTTCTCTACACCGATCATAAATCTTTGAAGTATTTATTTTCTCAAAAGGAACTTAATTTGCATTAACAACGTTGGCTCGAATTCCTTGCATCTTATGATCTTGATATTCTCTATACTCCCGGAAAGGGACATCGTGTTGTCGATGCCCTTAGTCGTAAGCAACAAGCGGTTGTTTCCATGATGATATCCGAATGGAAGGATCTCGAGACTTTATCCGCTTGTGAGATTCGAGATCGTGAATCCGATTCATGTTCATCTCTTGTTTTATGTAGCCTTGAGGCTCATCCTTCTCTTTTGGACCGCATCCTTGAAGCTCAAAAGCAAGATTCCGAATTGGCTCTTCTTAGCCAAAGTTGTAGGGATCAAAATAAGGTTGATGGTTTGAAAGACTTTGATATTAATGCTCGTGGAGGTATTCGAAAATTTGGTAGACTTATTGTGGCAAATATTAGTGATCTTCGTAAAGATATTTTAGACGATTTTCATCGTTCTAAATTTACCATTCATCCCGGAAGTAGTAAAATGTATGCGGACATGAAATGACTTTATTATTGGGATGGAATGAAATCTGATATTGCTAACTTCATTAAGCATTGCATGACTTGCCAACTCATAAAGGTCGAGCATCAAAGGCCCGGTGGGTTATTGCAACCATTGGACATTCCAATTTGGAAGTGGGATCAAATTTCCATGGACTTTATTGACGGTCTTCCCCGTTCTTGTTCGGGCCATGACAGTTTATGGGTGATTGTAGATAGGCTTACAAAATCCGCCCATTTTATTCCCGTTCGGTCCAACCGGACCGTACCACTTTCGGCCAAACTCTATGTTAAAGAAATTGTTAAATTGCATGGAGTTCCTACTTCTATTGTTAGCGATAGTGATCCATTATTTACTAGTGGATTTTGGAAGGGTCTTCAAAAAGCTTTGGGAACGAAGCTTAATTTTAGCACCGCTTATCATCCTCGGTCTGATGGACAAACAGAGCGTGTGAATCAAACTCTTGAAGATCTCCTTCGTGCATGTGTTCCTGATTTTGGTGGAAGTTGGGAAGATCATATTTCCATTGTTGAGTTTTCTTATAATAATAGCTTCCAATCTAGTATTGGTATGGCACCTTTCGAGGCACTCTACGGAAGGCCATGCGGATCTCCTTCGTGTTGGCTTGATGCTGGTGAGAAGCTGGTTTTAGGTCCAGATTTTATTCGTGATGCCACAGAAAAGATTGACCTTATTCGTCACAGGATGAAAGAAGCTCAAAGTAGACAAAAATCCTATGCCGATAACCGAAGAAGGAAATTAGAATTTTCTGTGGGAGATTTGGCATTCATTCGTGTTTCAGCTATGAAGGGTGTTGTGCATTTCAGTCGATTAGGAAAATTAGCACATCGATATATTGGTCCATTTCCCATCACCGAACGTATTGGTGCCGTGGCTTATCATCTTTTATTACCGGCTTAATTTTCTACTATTCATGACGTATTCCACGTTTCTCAACTACGGAAATGCCTATGAGATTCTGATTCTATTCTTGAGCCCGGTGTTATTGAAGAAATTGAAGTTTCACCTAATTTGACTTATGAGCAACATCCTATTCGTGTCATTGCTACAGAGATTAAACGCCTTCGAAATAAAGATGTTCCTCTTGTGAAAGTTCAATAGTCCTCAAATCCTAAGGATTGCTCTTAGGAATCCAGAGAATTCATCAAGCAAACACATACAGACTTACTCTCTCATGCTTCTTAAGGTGAACTTCTCATTTCAAAATTTCTTCTTTTGTGTTGTTATACCTTAGAGTGGTTGTTACTCTTTATTTTCTTCTTAAGTATTGCGAGGATGTAATTTCTTTAAGGAGGGGAGTCTGTAACAACCCGCATATTTTACGATTATATATTTAAATGTTGAATTCAAATATAGCATCGTTAGTTAAATTTGAAGATATGACTTTTTGTAAACGGTCGAATCTGGACTCAAGACCATTTCCATTGAGTCCAAAAAGGCGTTTGCGACCTTTTTGAGTATAAACATCGATCTGTTTGGAGTTGATTAGAATTTTGATATTTTCATTTGGGGCTTTGGATTTGGGTTTCAGCCCACTAACCTAACAAGGTAACCCCAACTCCTCTACCTAATAACTCCTACTCCACTCCTCTTCCTTCATTCATAACATTTCCTAATATTCAAGCAAAAGGAAAGAATGAGGGAAAAGATGGGAAATTAAAATTTCTAAGCCCTAGTTTTATTAGGAAATTCAACTTCTTGCTTTAAAATCAAAGAGAAGCTTAGGTAAGCATCCTCTTCATCTTCACCATCTCAATCTCTCTTCAATTTTCAGAAATTCCTATAACCTAACTTAGGAAAAACTTCACCTTTGATAATAGATTGAAGATTCTAGAGGTGTATTGAAGAGGAATTGATCTTGCCTTGTTTTAGAGCTTCTCATTCGTTGTTTTTGAGTTTTAAAGGTGAGTTCTTGAACTCACATCTATGTCTATAGCTTTCATTTGTTGTTAGGTATGAATTCCTAACATCTATTTCATGTTCAATTGCTTTTGATTTGAATTGATTTGGTGAATTTTCCAATTTTGGCATTTTGAAGTCAAAATCTTTAAAGATCCTATCCCGGATGTTTTGACATGTTTTTGGTGGTGTATCAAAGAGCCTATAGGGCTGAGTTGTCGATTGGCACAAATCCCTAGCATCCATCGCTCGTTCGATCGCTTTCAGTTTGGATTTTTGCCCTTTTTGGGCTAAGCTGATTTTTGCCTAGTAGGAAAATCCAAATGTCTGGAAGAAAATCCAGACGTCTAGAAGGAAATCCAAAAGTCTGGTTGAAAAATCCAAATGTCTAGAAGGGGTCCCTAGAAAAAGGAAAAAAGGAAGAGACAAAATCCAAACGTCTGGAAGGAAATCCAGACGTCTGGTTGAAAAATACAGACGTCTGGAAGGGACCTTGGAAAAAGAAAAAAAGGCAGAGACAAAATCCAGATGTCTGGTTCCCAAACCAAACGTCTGGTTCTGTGCAATTTTGCCTATTTTGGCTGTTTTTGAGTGGATTTCCAATTTTTATCGATTTTTGTTGATCCGGTTAGTTGTTGTCAATTATTATCGACTTTGATGACTTCATTTATGGATTTTTGGAAGTATCCATTTGATTGGGATTTGATATCGATTTTTATGGTTTGAATTCACATCGTCGAATGTGGATTTTTGGTGATAGATTGTTTTTACAATCATTTCTGTGATTTGTCACTTTTAAATACAAAGGTTTCTATACTAGTAGTAAATACTCAAACTCTTTCACAAAAATGATTTCAACATTACTTTTAAATACAAAGCTCGTATTTAAAACCGTTTTCCAATCTATTTGTATATACAAACCTTTACCTCATTCGTATGAGAAATCTAATTAAACGGCTTAGCAAAACAAGTGGTATGAAACGCTTGCGTTTACTTCGTCGGTTAATTCTTGGACTTTTTCGATTGAACTCTCATGACAATCTTCGAGTGGAAATCTACAATTTGTTCGTAAATATTTAAGTTAAACCAGTGGTTATGGGACATGAAGCCTAACTCATTTATTTACTAGCTTAGTGTAATTTACACTTATTTTGGAGTGGAAGTCTACAATTTGTTCGTAAATATTTAAGTTAAGCCAGTGGTTATGGGACATGAAGCCTAACTCTTTTATTTACTAGCTTAGTGTAATTTACACTTATCGATCAATGATGATCATTTTGTGATTTAGACTAGCAATGTGCGATGTCTCTTTGTTTGCGTGGGGGATTAAACCCCATTTGTAGAGCTTCGGCTCAAATTGGTGGGGTAGCAACCCATGGTCTTCGAGCCGTTTGTGGAGCTTCGGCTCAAATTTGATAGGTTAGCGACCATGGAATAACGTTCCGTTTGTGATACACGTGTTGGTGAGTTTTCATGCTCCCGTTTGTGATAGGCCTCCCCTTTTGTGATTTCTGGAATTCTAATTGATGATTTCTGGAATTTGTGTTTCACCAATTTTTTGTGATTGGCATTGATATGTTTTGTCAATATTTGAGGTTTGGTGAATAAGCAAAAGAATGTGATATTCTTTTTGGATATTTGAGATATTGTATGATTTTTGTTGTTATCAAATGTATGCTTGTCAAAGTATGGCATTATTGTTATCATATATTTTTGTGGTATCTCTTATCCTATCTCATCTTACATGATATTTATAGCTAGACTGATCTGTTTATTATTTTTCTTCTTAAATAATACTTGGGTCAGACCGAGGTGTTTCAGGTGTTCCACTTGACTTATTATCTGGGACTAACTTCTGACTTTTGGCTAACTACTTTAGCTCAGTAGTTTTTGTTTTTATACATTCGAGATAGAGACCCCTTGATGTATACATATTCTTTTGTCTTGCACTTGTACCTATTCTTTTGTGATGTAGTGGATCTTATATGACCACTACTTTGATGTAAACTTCTATGTGTTATATTCATATCTGTTTCCGCCTTAGTGATATGAATATCTGCGACTGATTTGTGTTATGCTTATTTCTATATTTGTTTCCGAAGGCCACATAGCCATTGTTTCATAGCTTTGAGTTTGCTTCATATGATGTAAATTTAGTGGATCATGATAAAGGTATACATGTAAAATAGTGTTTAATCAAATACTGAAAGAAAGATATTATCACTATTGGATGGGAAAAAACATTTATAATCACTATTAATTGTCTTTAATTGATAAAAATACGTCATGTAATATGAATAGCAGTTCACATCTAATTAGTGGGGGGAAATGACTCCTAAACTGTCAAATTATCAATAGTTCATTTAAAAAAAGCAATAACCAATTGGAAAATCAGCCTTACTAAAAGCTTAGTAAAAATCGATGGTTGACATATTTCAAGTCTTATAAGCAAATACTAACAACATGGTTCAAACTATAAGCACAATGCTAATACAAGTGAACATAACACAAAAAGACTGGAGTTATATAATATGAGGTGGTTTGACTAAGAAACTTATAGTCATTTTTTGTGATGTACCTATCATATAAAGATACATACACGATATGATCTACGGTCTTGGTTTGTTTAACAAGGTCCTTTAATCCAACAAAGACAATACATTTCTGGACATAAATTAACATGGATCCATCATAAACCAAGATTCATTGTCCTAATCAAGTCATCTAAGTTTGCAAACTTACCACTTATCAAACTTTGTTTTGGTATTGTTATCTAGAAAGAGACAGAGCATAACCCAGTACGCACAGAACTCTCAACCATTCTATGAAAGGTTAACCTATGACGCCCCACCTCTATACTCACACTAGCCAAGGACACTACGGGGTAATGCCGTCGACTAGCGTGAAGAATAAGGCTGTTGAGGAGCGACCATCTGTGTAATTGCTTTGTGCAAGTGCCGATATGTTAGATAATATAACTTACATTTCATTTCAAGAGGAAATTCGACATATCAAATACAAACTCAAAGCTACCACACGGTGGCTATGTGGACTTTAGAAACAAATATAGAAATAAGCATAACACAAATCAGTCACAGATATTCATATCACAAAGGCGGAATCAGATATGAATATATCACATAAAGTGTACATCAAAATAGTGGTCATACAAGACCCACTACATCACAAATGAATAGATACAAGTACTAGACAAAAGAATAAGTATACAACAAGTAGTCTCTATCTCAAATGTATACTAACAAAAACTACTATGCTAAAGTAGTTAGCCAAAAGTCAGGTGAAGGACCCTGATAAGAAGTCAAGCAGGAGCACCTGAAATACCTCGATCTGACCTGAGTATTATTTAAGAAGAAAATAATAAACGGATCAGTCTAGCTATAAATATCAAATAAAATGAGATAGGATTAGAGATATCACAAAAATGTATGATAACAATAATGCCATACTATGAGAAGTATTCATCAGATAACAATAAAAATCATACAATATCTCAAATATTCTCAAACACCAAAAGAATGTCATAATCTTTAAATTATTCCCCAAACACAAATATTGATAGAGCTTATCAATGCAATCCATGAAAATTGGTGAAACACAAATTCTAGAAATCATCAGTTAGAAATCCAGAAATCACAAAAATGGGGAGGCCTATCACAAACCGGAGCTTGAAAACTCACCAACACGTGCATCACAAATGGAACGCTATTCCATGGTCGCTAACCATCAATTTTGAGTCGAAGCTCCACAAACGACCCGAAGACCATGGGTCGCTACCCCACCAATTTTGAGTTGAAACTCCACAAACGGGGTTTAACCCCCACACAAACAAAGAGACGTCGCACATCGCTAGCCTAAATCACAAAATGATCATCATCAATCAATAACAAGTGTGAATCACATTAAGCTAGTAAATATAAGAGTTTAGCTTCATGTCCCATAACCACTGGCTTAACTTAGATATTTACGAACAAATTGTAGATTTCCACTCAAAAATTGTCACAAGAGTTCAATCGAACAATTCTAAGAATTAACCGACAAAGTAAACGCAATCGTTTCATACCACTTGTTTTACTAAGCCGTTTAATTAGATTTCTCATACGAATGAGGTAAAGGTTTATATATACTAATAGATTAGAAAACGGCTTTGAAAACGAGCTTTGTATTTAAAGGCAGTGTTGAAATCGTTTTGGTGAAAGAGTTTGAGTAATTACTACTAGTATAGAAAACCTTTATATTTTAAAGTGACAAATCACATAAATGATTGTAGAAACAGTCAATCACCAAAATCCACATTCGACGATGTGAATTAAAATCATAAAAATCGATACCGAATCCATCAAAATGGATATTCCAAAAAATCCCGAAAAAGAAGTCATCAAAGACGATAAATGATCACAACAATTCGGATCATCAAAAATCGATTAAAAATCGGAAATCCTACACAAAACTGCCTAAAATAGGAAAACTGCTCTTTGCCCAGATTCAGTCGACTGGACTAAATAGGTCGGTCGACTGATCCATGCCCAAAAATTCTCGGGTTCTAGGTTCAATCGACTGAACTATATGGTCAGTCGACAAACACTGGAATAGAAAGTTTTCTGTTCCCAGGTTCAATCGACTGACCAATACATTCAATCGACTGAACTGTCTTTTGCAGCATTTCCAACCTAGCTCCATGAAGGGCAAAAATCCACACCGGAGTGATCGGACGAGCAACAGAGACTAGGGATTTATGCCAAGCGACAACCCAGCCATATAGGCTCTTCGATACACCCCAACAACATGTTCAAAACATCAAAGATAGGATTTTTAAAGATTTGACTTCAAAACACCAAAAATTGGAATATTCATCAAACCAATTCAGTTCAATAGCGAATGAACGAGGAATAGATGTTAGGAAATACTACCTAACAACTATCAAAGATATAAACATAGATGTGAGTTCAAAAGCTCACCTTTAAACCCAAAAACAATAAAGGAGAAGCTTTTAAAACAAGGCAAGATCAATTCCTCTTCTCTACACCTCTAGAATCTTCAATCTATTATCAAAGGTGAAGTTTTCCCTAAGTTAGGTTATAGGAAATTCTGAAAATTGAAGAGAGATTGAGATGGAGATGATGGAGAGGATGCTTACCTAAGCTTCTTTTAGATTTTGGAGCTAGAACTTGAATTTGCAAAGGAAACAAGGGCTTAGGAATTTTGTTTCCTTTTCTCTTCCCCCATTTTTCTTTAGTTTAAGTGTTAGGAAAATAATAGAATGAATGAAGAGGAGAGGGGGTGGAGTTAGGATATCAGATAAGTTAGGTTAGTGGGCTGAAACCCAAACCCAAAGCCCAATAGGAAAATAGCAAAATTCAAGCGAACTCCAAACATATCGATGTTTATACTTAAAAAGGTCGCGAATACCATTTTGGACTCAATGGAAGTGGTCTCGAGTCCTAATTCGACTGTTTGCAAAAAGTGACATTTCGGACTTAAATCTGACTAACGATGCTATATTTAAATAAAACATTTAAATATACAATCGTAAAATATATGGGTTGTTACAGACTTCCTTCCTTAAAGAAATTGCATCCCCGCAATACTTAAGAAAAAGAAATAAGAAGTAACAATCATACAAAGGCATAACAACAGAAAAGGAAGAAATTTTGAAATGAGAAGTTCACCTTAAGGAGCACGAGAGAGTAAGTCTGGATGTGTTCGTTCGATGAATTCTCCAGATTCCCAAGAGCAATCCTTAGGATTTGAGGACCATTGAACTTTCACAAGAGGAACATCTTTATTTTGAAGGCGTTTAACCTCCGTAACAATGATATTAATAGGATGTTGCTCATAAGTCAAATTAGGCGAAACTTCAATTTCTTCAATAACACCGGGCTCAAGAATAGAATCGGAATCTCGAAGGCATTTCCGTAATTGAGAGACGTGGAATACGTCATGAATAGCAGAAAATTGAGCTGGTAATAAAAGGCGATAAGCCACGGAACCAATGCGTTCGGTGATGGGAAATGGGCCAATATATCGAGGTGCTAATTTTAGCGATTGACTGAAACGCACAACACCCTTCATAGGTGAAACACGAATAAACACAAAATCTCCAACAGAAAATTCTAATTTCTTTCTTCGATTATCGGCATAGGATTTTTGTCTACTTTGAGCTTCTTTCATCCTATGACGAATAAGGTCAATCTTTCCTGTGGCATCCCAAATAAAATCTGGACCTAAAACCAGCTTCTCACCGGCTTCAAGCCAACACGAAGGAGATCAGCATGGCCTTCCATATAGTGCCTCGAAAGGCGCCATACCAATACTAGATTGGAAGCTATTATTATAGGAAAACTCAACAAGAGAAATATGATCTTCCCAACTTCCACCAAAATCAAGAACACATGGACGAAGAAGATCTTCAAGAGTTTGATTCAGACGCTCGGTTTGTCCATCGGACTGAGGATGATAAGCGGTGCTAAAATTAAGCTTTGTTCCCAAAGCTTTTTGAAGACCTTTCCAAAATCCACTAGTAAACAATGGATCACTATCGCTAACAATAGAAGTAGGAACTCCATGCAATTTAACAATTTCCTTAACAAAGAGTTTAGCCAAAATAGGCATGGTCCGATTGGACCAAACAGGAATAAAATGGGCGGACTTTGTAAGTCTATCAACTATCACCCATAGGCTATCATGACCCGAACGAGAACGGGGAAGACCATCAATAAAGTCCATGGAGACATGATCCCACTTCCATATTGGAATTTCCAAAGGTTGCAATAACCAATCGGGCCTTTGATGTTCGGCCTTCACGAGTTGGCAAGTCATGCAACGCTTAATAAAGTTAGCAATATCAGATTTCATTCCATCCCAATAATAAAGTCGCTTCGTGTCCGCGTAAATTTTACTACTACCGGGATGAATGGTAAATTTAGAACGATGAGAATCTTCTAAAATGTCTTTACGAAGATCAACAATATTTGGCACAATAAGTCTACCAAATTTTCAAATACCGCCACAAGCATCAATAGCAAAGTCTGTCAAACCTTCAATATCAATTTTATCCCTACAACTTTTGCTAAGAAGAACCAATTCGGGATCATGCTTTTGAGCTTCAAGAATGCGGTCTAAAAGAGAAGGATGAGCCTCAAGACTACACAAAACAAGAGATGAACATAAATCGGATTCACGATCTCGAATCTCACAAGTGGATAAAGTCGCGAGATCCTTCCATTCGGATATCATCATGGAAACAACCGCTTGTTGCTTTCGGCTAAGGGCATCGGCCACACGATTTCCCTTTCTAGGAGTATAAAGAATATCAAGATTATAAGATGCAAGGAACTCGAGCCAACGTTGTTGATGCAAATTAAGTTCCTTTTGGGAAAATAAATACTTCAAAGATTTATGATCGGTGTAGAGAACAAATTTCTCTCCCAAAAGATAATGACGCCAAATTCTAAGGGCGAAAACAATAGCTGCGAGCTCTAAATCATGAGTGGCATATCTAGTCTCGGCAGGCTTTAATTGCCTAGAAGCATAAGCAATAACATGTTCCCTTTGCATGAGAATGACACCTAAACCAACACGACTAGCATCGGTATAAACAATAAAGTCTTGGTTCCCATCGGGAATCACAAGAATAAGAGCATCGGAAAGGAGTTCTTTTAATTTTTGAAAAGCAGCTTCATATTTGTCTGACCAAATGTATTTAACTCCCTTCTTTGTCAAACTAGTGAGAGGTACGGAAATTTTAGAAAAGTCTTTTATGAATCGGCGATAATAGCCCGCAATCCAAGGAAGCTATGAATTTCCATCACACTCTCCATTCTCTTCCAATTTTGAATTGCTTCAATCTTTGAAGGATCCATGGAAATTCCTGATTCAGAAATAATATGCCCCAAAAATTTCACACGAGATTGCCAAAAGTGGCTTTTAGAAAATTATGCTTTCAATTGGTTGCTCCTAAGAGTTTCCAACACAATCCAAAGATGATTTTCATGCTCTTCCTCGGTTTTAGAATAAACAAGAATATCATCTATAAAGATGAGAACAAATCGATTGAGGAAGTCTTTGAAAACTCGATTCATAAGGTCAACGAAATAAGCTGGATTATTCGACAAACCAAATAGCATAACAAGCCATTCATAAGATCCATAACGAGTACGGAACGATGTCAAAGGAATGCTATCCTCTGCAATACGGAGCTGATGAAAACCGGTTGCTAAGTCTAACTGTGAAAAGACTGTAGCACCGCTAAGTTGATCAAATAAATCATCAATCCGAGGTAAGGGATATTTATTCTTGATGGTGAGATCATTAAGCTTGCGGTAGTCAATGCAAAGCCTAAGTGTACCATCATATTTCTACACAAACATAGCCGAAGCTCCCCATAGAGAGGAACTAGAACGAACAAACTGTTTTGCTTCCAATTCGGATAATTGTTTACGCATCTCCTCATTTTCCTTATTGGACATACGATAAGGAGGACGAGTGATAGGTCGAGCTCCAGGGATTAGATTAATTCTGAACTCAATTGCTCGCTTAGGTGGTAATCCTAAAACGGGCTCAAATAGGTCGGGAAATTCACGAACAATGTGAATGAGAGAAATAACATCTTCCTCATCATCATTATCGTCATTATGAGGATTTAGAGTGTACAAGGATGCTTTCGAATTGGAATCTGAATCTTTCAGAACCAGAGAAATCTGCTTACCAGATTGAGGATGCCGAAGATATATAGTCCGCTGCAGACATAGGATATGGGCTTCATAATGGTTAAGCCAATCCATTCCCAAAATCATTCCAAAGCCTAAGTAATGCATAACATGCAAATCGGCACGGAAAGAGTAATCACATAAAATAATCTCGACATCTTTACACAGTAAACTGAGTGTTGCGGATCCACCAACCAGATTCGCAATCCTCAATGAAGTCATCAAGCCAATAACATTCAAAGACAAAGCATCAACAAGTTCTTTTGATATAAAAGAGTGAGATGCACCCGTATCAAAAAGAACTCGAATAGGAAAATCACGAAATATAATAATGCCATCAAGGATAGAATGAGAAATACCTTGACCACGAGAAGTGTTAGTAGGGGATTGTAAAACATTTAGCTTGCCTTCCTTCTTGCTTTGAAGTTTGGGACACAAAGATATAGTATGGCCCGAACTCTTGCAATAGCGGCAAGTAAGAGACTTCGGACACTTGTCCGCATAATGGTCCTTAGAACCACAATTGTAACATTCTCCACGACTAGAGGTGTAACGACCCGGAATTTTCGAACCCGAAAATTCCAGATAGTTATGAAAAGAAGAAGAGATAGAAGAAAAGAAACAGAAAACATAACACAGATGCTCACATTCGCAGCGGAACAAAATATAATATCAAAATAATAACAGTTTACAAAAGAATACTGTATCTGTCAATTTACATTTATATACATCAGAGTTATATTCCGATACACAACGATGATCATATATAAATCAAATATGTCTCAGATAATCAAAAATAATAGTCACAGCGGAATCACTCCATACGTCCTGCCATCCAGTACTCCTCCTGAGCTCCAGAACGTACTTACCTGAAAATCTGTAATACTCGGTCGGACCCGAGCATTACATCAAAGTAACACCCGGGTCAGGCTGGAAACCAGCGTGAGTAAACCCATCTAACAAGAGGTACTAATGCACAAAGCTTATTTAAAACCCGGGGTAACTCGAATCAATTGAAAAATTCACAATTTGATATAGACATCACTCATTTCACGTATCAATTTCTAAGTACCAAAACTTAGATTAAATGGTCCAATTTACATAAATCATTCCACACCAGCCTATTGATTTCACATATAAATCTACAAAGAATCGAAGTGGTTTCGGGTATTAACTAATACCAGTCTCCGGTTTCTTCGAATCCCAGGTCATTTATTAAACCAAAAGTTTAAGTTTAAACCATACAATTTATACACAACAATTTATCTCAAATCATAAGCTGCATATATCTCATATCAGAGGTCTCACATAATTCAAGGCATTCAATCATCCATAAGCAAGGTCAGGGCCGGCCCTGGCCCAAGGTTTATCAACCGCATCATCTCTAATTAATTTAATTTACCACCAACGAATTAAATTAATTACTTTAATTACTTTTAAATCCTTCATACTTAACATTAATTAATTAATTACAAACCAATTAATTAATCATCCCTTAACTAGTCATCTTAATTAATTATCCATTAACTTGTTACTTATTCATTAATTAATTACTTAAGTTAATTTCCATTTATTTACTAATTAACTTAAGGTATCGATCAAAATCTTAAAATTTATAGTTGTTACTCATTACTTACAAATTTATCTAAATTTAAATTATCTAATTAAAATACCAGTACAAATTATTACTTACTTAACTTATACTTAAAACAAATTTGATTAATATTTAAACCTTATGTAACAAAACACTAAAAGGGATCAGGCGACTCCACCAACAACTGGATCCGAGTCAAACGAAATTCACCCGAGAAATTTCGATACTTCCTCGTTCCCTTCCTCGAGTTCCTTCTCACCTCTACTCGTGTAAAACTTCTGCTCTCGATCTTCCCCTTTTCCCATTTATTTTCTCCTCTGTTTACTTTAAGTTAAATCTTAACTGTGAACAATATTCTCGCGCTCGCCCAATGAAATCCCCGAAGAAACTCCACCTTCCTCTCGAGTTCCACTCGATACAAAGAAGCCATGGCTTCTCTGTCCTGTTCACGCCACCGTGCACGTGCACGGTGGTTCGACGCACCTCCAGCAACCCCCACTACCATCGACAAACCACAAATCATTCCCCCATTCGAGATCAACGCCCAGTTTTTCGAATGATGATCAAAACCAAAACACCTGATGCTCGAACAAACTATACGAACAACCCACTGGAAAAATCACCACGCTCGGCCACCCCACTTCACCGGAGACCAAGCCACCTCGCCTACGCCATTGCCATACCTTCCTCGACCTTCACTCCAACCCACGAACCACTCGATCCAAGCATGGCGACAAAAACCAAATTTTACAGAGCATCGAAAATATATGAACTAAACCCTACTTTCGATTCAAACCCAAAATCTATGCATTCGAAAATTATTTTAGCATTTTTCCCATATTACTACATCATCAAGCTTGCCTCTCTCCAAATTTCAGAAGTTAAATTTGTTTAAATCGACTGAAATTGGTAAAAGAGTGATTTTTCTTCATATTCAAACTGCACCTTAAACTCTCACATAAAATTCATAATTTTTATACTAAAAATCCTAACTTTGTGTGTGTAATCTAGATGTGCGATCAATTTCACGAATTAAAATATTCGAATTTCTAGCTTTTGATTCTCTTTTTTTCTGTAAAACTTGAACATATGCAAACCAGACTCCCTGACATGTTTAAACCCATTTTCAGATTGTTGTTTTCGAGCGTAACCCATTTTATTTAGCTTTAAAATCCTAAGTTCAAGATACTTATAAGGAGAAGTATTTGTTTTCTCTACTTTTCTTTACTCGGAAAACCCAAGTATGTGGGATAACAGGTATATATATAGTTTTCCAGTGCAACAGAGAATTTCACAGAGCTTTTTGTTTAACTATATAGCAAGCAAATATAAAGTCAAAGATCAAATATTCAATTTAAAATTTTGGAAACAGTATGTTTACTCACCTTATTTATGGAAAGAAGAACTGAGCATTTATGTTGCAACAGCTTTGAACTTGAAAACTGGGAAATATTTTCCAGTTGAAACTTCCTGCCAACATCCCTTGTTTACTCTGTTGTATTGCATTACTGGTTGCTGATGATTTAATGAATCTTGTTTTAAGTTTTTAAATGGAATTTCATTCTATATATTTTTTTTATAGCTCGAACTAAACTGAGAAGTAATAAAGGAAAGAAAACAGGCAGGTGATAAATAGAAAAGGAAGAAGACAGGATATCAACATTTGTACAACTTAGCAGTGATATTTTTGTGTTTTGCTTGACAAAGAAGCTTGTTCCGGTGGCTGATAAGAATTTTGGGTGGCTTCATTAAATGCTTGTACAATTCCCTTTTATTTATCCTTGGATATATATGCTGGTGACTTTCTTCACAAGCTCGTATTGATATATTCATTTGGTCATGTTGCTTTGTTGTTTTGTTTATGTTAGCTTTGCCTTGCTTGACTTTTAATCTGTAAAATATTTTGTCTGTAATTACATTGTCTACATATGTTATGAATATATTACTTGTTTAACACAATATTTTCCAATGCAAAAGAATGTTATTTCTATGTTTAACTTATCATTAGAATCTTATATTTCCATATGTATTTATTTTATTAATATCACATTTATTTAATTGAAATAATAAATAAAAGAAACTATCTTTTATTATAAACTACTGATTTTATAAAGATATAAATGTATCGTTTGACCAAAGTATATAAAACTTATATATATATATATATATATATATATATATTAAACCATATCTTTATATCAAGCTATATTAAAAAGAAAACAATTAAATCTTTTTATAATAAATTTTAAGTCTAACTTAAGCTAAAAACAATTTGTTAAAACTATTCTTAACATTTATCTTATGTTTTTAAACCATATATATTTACTTAATAATTAGTTTTGAAAGGTTTAATATTCAATAAAACATAATTTCCAATTCATTTAAATGTATATTTGAAATTTGAAAACACAATTTATAAATTCAGTAAAAACAAGACTCAACTATTTACAATGTATACAAATATATACATTATAAACAGACAATAACCAATTTATTTTACAGATGAAATTTACCCATTTAAATATTTAATTAAAACAAGATATCAATTCAGATTTTATTTACAAAGATATAGCAAATCAATTTAATATTTAATACAGATTATTAAAGTGATATTGCCAAAAATTCCGGGATGTCACATTCCTTCCCCCTTTAAAACTTTTCGTCCTCGAAAAGGAACGAAAACAGAATTGATGAAAAGCTTAAAATCAGATAAATATTCTTTGATCATTGTCAAAATAACTTAAAAATCTATATAGTATTATTTTAAAGTCGTTTTTATAAAAATATTTTTATAACTCGATGTTTTGACAAGTCCATCCTCGTTCTCACAGAAATTCGGTCATACGTTGATCAGGCGTATGACTGAAAATCTATAAGTGCTTGGCAGACCCGTTTCAAACATCCAGTGAAAATATTGGGAAAATAATTTTATTGAAAATATAGAAACAGTTTTGAAAATAGAGGAAATATCTCTGGTGAGAATGCTCTAGAAATCATTACCCCCATCCATGGTCACAGTTACATCCTGGGTTACGTTGTCGTCGCAACAAAAGTCCATGTAACTGATTACACCATAGAACCCACGACAGATCGCAGTTACATCCAGGGTTACGTTGCCGTCGCAGCAAAATTCCATGTAACTGTTGGCTCTCAGCGGCACACACGATTACGCTGTCAAAATGAAACTTCTCCACTCCCACATAGGTCGCAGTCTACCGATATAAAATCAAACGCAGACTGTTGGCTCTCAGCGGCACACACGACTTTCGCTATGTTACCATAGTGTCGCAGTCTACCGATATAAAATCAAACGCAGACTGTTGGCTCTCAGCGGCACACACGACTTTCGCTATGGTCTGCAGTAGATTGCAGTGACATCGAGTTACACTGTCGTCACAGCATAACCCAAATGCCTCTGTGGGCACCAGCCCCTCGACTTTCGGTACACAAATAATCCTCAGGAACTAGTTTTGTCCGGACTCCTCACAGGATCACTTTGGAACCTCCACCTTTGAGGCTCAAGGCAGTACCACCCTGTGGCACCCCTGAGAAGTTCATTTCAAGGGAGCGCCTTTTTCCCCAGAGCCAATCTCAAAACACTTTATACTATACACATATAGTATTTTCCAATTCATACACCTAGTATGAATTCCATATAAAGCTCCTTTTACACAAAATCGATTCCCAAAATCGATAATTCACAAATCAGGCTTTTCCAAATTCTAATATTGATTTTCCCAAAAATCAAAAGCCCTTTCCAAAATTCAAAGGTTCCAAAAACCTTTCCTCAAAATCATTTTCATAAAAGCCTTTATATATATATATATAGTAGCCTTGGGAAATTTTTTGAATCTCTTCATACTTGTATAAATTCACTTTTATACTTCAAATACTTTCAAAATCCTTTTCTTTTGGCAAAAGATTCAACAAGGGGAGTTTTATCATATATATAACAAAGATACGTAACTTTGTTTATTCCAAATCAAATATTAAAATTTGATAACTCTATAAAGTCACTTACCCAATTACTTACTTCCATAAAGCAATTTTTTTTACCATAGAAATATCCAATTTCCACTTTACTTCATCATATATTTCACAAAATATACTTTCAATTTCAAAAATCATTTCCAGTTCTTATCCATAAATTTTCAATATCAATTTCATTCCAGCTCGTACGATGTACACATATCATCCGTACGCCATATCAATTTGATCACTCACTCGATCACACAATTTCACTTCCGAACTAGTATTGCCCACCCGACTTCCTAGTGCGGACTCAGATTTGGTTTCTTGATCAGAAACCGTCATTCTCCTTGCATAGTCACATCTATGATAGAGAATATCCAGAACCAATCAAAAATCCATATCCACGTTCGCCGTCGAAAATCGAGTGAAAAATCCCAACTCGGATCGATAATACTATCTCGAAATTCTGTGCTCGAATCTGGATCAAACCACTACGCGAATAGAATAATATACGTACATCCTACGTATTTATCTTCATTGATTATCACCCAAACCAATTTCTTATTTTCTATTCACATTTACTTATTTACAATTGCTTTAATTCCCATTTGGATTATCACTTCAATTCTTATCTCAGTTGGTTATTTACTCAATAACAGTTTGATCTCCGACCAGTTTATATTTACAAAATCGCTTGAAAATTTTAAAAATAGATAAATAGTTGAAAGATAATTATTAATTTGTAAAATAGCTGTAAAATAGTTAAGTAACTGTAAAATAATTGGAAAATAGTAATTACTTATAAAATAGTTGAAAAACAGTAATCAGTTTATAAAGTAGTAGAAAAATAGTAATTAGTTTATAAAACAGTTGTAAAATAGTTAAATAGTTCCAAAGTGATTATAAAACAGGTTTAAGATAGTTTTAGGTTTTAAAAGAATAGTTCTGTAGTAAATAGTTTGGAAAAAAATAGGTTTATATTAAACAATTTATTTTGAAAATAGTCCAGAGTCAAACTGTTTAATACCCCATCTCCATTTCCATAAATTCAATTTAAATTTCCACTTACATTTAAATTGACACAATCCCAATTTGAATAACTTCAATTTTATTACAAATTAATCCAATTCAAATTTCTCATTTGAATTTTATACTTATCCATCATAAATCACAATTCCCATTAGTTCAAATCAAATTCAGTTTGAACTAATTCAATTTAAATCTCAATTTCAAACCATCTCGAATTATATAAATTCGAGTTAAATTTTCAAATGTTGATTTAACCCCTTAAATCAAATCAACTTATATTTTTAAACCATTAACTCCGAGTTCAATTCTCAAAATTCCATTTCATATTATCCTTACTTAACTTATTTCGAAGTCCAAATAAGAGTTCAAAACAATTTTATCAAAAAAAATCATTTATTACCAAATTTTATCTCCCAGTTTTGAAATTGGTTCTTAAACAATTTTAATTTTTAAATTCAATTATTAACATTTTAGTTCAAAATGATCTCATATCCTTAATTCAAATTAAATTAAATTTCCATTTAATTTCAATACTGGAGATATTACCACGCTTCATTTCTCATTCATTTAACAAATCCAATTCACAATGCGAAGATTATTAATAATAGTAGGATGATATTATCCAATTATTCTAAATCATCCATCCATTTTCAATTTCCAAGTCTCAAACCCATTTGAGATCACTCATAACTTCCCATTTAAACCAATCATTTAACTTTTCCAAGTTAAATCTCAATTTCATATTGAAATTTCCAATTCAGGTTGCCTTTTAAATTATTTAACTTTCCCAGAGTTAAATTTAATTTACATAATCCAGTCAATTTACACAATTTGAATTCCCATTCAAATTTTAAACATCAGATTAATAACCTTCCCACTTAAGTTTAAAACTCGCTTCACTTTGGGTTTCACATCACATTCCAAGGAAAATTCAAAACTCTACCTTAGAGTTTATTTCATATTTATTTCCTTCACACACTAGTCCATCTTTAAATTTTAAACTACCCTCGGTTTTTAATTTAAGACAGACCTTTTTTTTTAAGTTTTCAAACAGCTTCTTATTTTAAAATAAGATCACATTCAAATATATCCTGAATAATATTATTTATTCTTTTCTTTAAACACTTTGAAACAATTCAATGTTTCTAAACTTAGGTTTTAAACTCCACAATTTAAATCCGTTCTAATTTACAGGTTATACTCATCTAAATTTATATCCTTAGCATATTTTATTTTGCTCACTCATTAATACACATCTTATTATTAAACACAACAACCATTTATGATAATAACCAAGATTATCATATTTGGAAACCAATTTATTATTATCTTTATTCTGAAAACTTTTCTATAAATTCAGGATTTTAATTTCAGTTTGGATCCATTTCAAATTTACCTTCATTCAATTTCAATTTGGTTGTATTACTATTACCACTTAATTCTTATTACTTTATTTAATTCCAATAACTTTTAACAACCAATAACTTTAACATTAATTAGTAAGAAATATTGCTTTATATATATCAAAATATATTCTTATATGAAATCATTTAAAATCTTTTATATAAGAAAATAACAAGTACGCCCTCTCGTATATATATACGATCAACTCATTCTAGGGTACTATTGACCCTATCCTTATGAGTATACCCACCAGAGCCAAGGTTCTCGCTTAACCTTCGCTCTGATACCAACTGTAACGACCCGGAATTTTCGAACCCGAAAATTCCAGATAGTTATGAAAAGAAGAAGAGATAGAAGAAAAGAAACAGAAAACATAACACAGATGCTCACATTCGCAGCGGAACAAAATATAATATCAAAATAATAACAGTTTACAAAAGAATACTGTATCTGTCAATTTACATTTATTTACATCAGAGTTATATTCCGATACACAACGATGATCATATATAAATCAAATATGTCTCAGATAATCAAAAATAATAGTCACAGCGGAATCACTCCATACGTCCTGCCATCCAGTACTCCTCCTGAGCTCCAGAACGTCCTTACCTGAAAATCTGTAATACTCGGTCTGACCCGAGCATTACATCAAAGTAACACACGGGTCAGGCTGGAAACCAGCGTGAGTAAACCCATCTAACAAGAGGTACTAATGCACAAAGCTTATTTAAAACCCGGGGTAACTCGAATCAATTGAAAAATTCACAATTTGATATAGACATCACTCATTTCACGTATCAATTTCTAAGTACCAAAACTTAGATTAAATGGTCCAATTTACATAAATCATTCCACACCAGCCTATTGATTTCACATATAAATCTACAAAGAATCGAAGTGGTTTTGGGTATTAACTAATACCAGTCTCCGGTTTCTTCGAATCCCATGTCATTTATTAAACCAAAAGTTTAAGTTTAAACCATACAATTTATACACAACAATTTATCTCAAATCATAAGCTGCATATATCTCATATCAGAGGTCTCACATAATTCAAGGCATTCAATCATCCATAAGCAAGGTCAGGGCCGGCCCTGGCCCAAGGTTTATCAACCGCATCATCTCTAATTAATTTAATTTACCACCAACGAATTAAATTAATTACTTTAATTACTTTTAAATCCTTCATACTTAACATTAATTAATTAATTACAAACCAATTAATTAATCATCCCTTAACTAGTCATCTTAATTAATTATCCATTAACTTGTTACTTATTCATTAATTAATTACTTAAGTTAATTTTCATTTATTTACTAATTAACTTAAGGTATCGATCAAAATCTTAAAATTTATAGTTGTTACTCATTACTTACAAATTTATCTAAATTTAAATTATCTAATTAAAATACCAGTACAAATTATTACTTACTTAACTTATACTTAAAACAAATTTGATTAATATTTAAACCTTATGTAACAAAACACTAAAAGGGATCAGGCGACTCCACCAACAACTGGATCCGAGTCAAACAAAATTCACCCGAGAAATTTCGATACTTCCTCGTTCCCTTCCTCGAGTTCCTTCTCACCTCTACCCGTGTAAAACTTCTGCTCTCGATCTTCCCCTTTTCCCATTTATTTTCTCCTCTGTTTACTTTAAGTTAAATCTTAACTGTGAACAATATTCTCGCGCTCGCCCAATGAAATCCCCGAAGAAACTCCACCTTCCTCTCGAGTTCCACTCGATACAAAGAAGCCATGGCTTCTCTGTCCTGTTCACGCCACCGTGCACGTGCACGGTGGTTCGACGCACCTCCGGCAACCCCCACTACCATCGACAAACCACAAATCATTCCCCCATTCGAGATCAACGCCCAGTTTTTCGAATGATGATCGAAACCAAAACACCTGATGCTCGAACAAACTATACGAACAACCCACTGGAAAAATCACCACGCTTGGCCACCCCACTTCACCGGAGACCAAGCCACCTCGCCTACGCCATTGCCATACCTTCCTCGACCTTCACTCCAACCCACGAACCACTCGATCCAAGCACGGCGACAAAAACCAAATTTTACAGAGCATCGAAAATATATGAACTAAACCCTACTTTCGATTCAAACCCAAAATCTATGCATTCGAAAATTATTTTAGCATTTTTCCCGTATTACTACATCATCAAGCTTGCCTCTCTCCAAATTTCAGAAGTTAAATTTGTTTAAATCGACTGAAATTGGTAAAAGAGTGATTTTTCTTCATATTCAAACTGCACCTTAAACTCTCACATAAAATTCATAATTTTTATACTAAAAATCCTAACTTTGTGTGTGTAATCTAGATGTGCGATCAATTTCACGAATTAAAATATTCGAATTTCTAGCTTTTGATTCTCTTTTTTTCTGTAAAACTTGAACATATGCAAACCAGACTCCCTGACATGTTTAAACCCATTTTCAGATTGTTGTTTTCGAGCGTAACCCATTTTATTTAGCTTTAAAATCCTAAGTTCAAGATACTTATAAGGAGAAGTATTTGTTTTCTCTACTTTTCTTTACTTAGAAAACCCAAGTATGTGGGATAACAGGTATATATATAGTTTTCCAGTGCAACAGAGAATTTCACAGAGCTTTTTGTTTAACTATATAGCAAGCAAATATAAAGTCAAAGATCAAATATTCAATTTAAAATTTTGGAAACAGTATGTTTACTCACCTTATTTATGGAAAGAAGAACTGAGCATTTATGTTGCAACAGCTTTGAACTTGAAAACTGGGAACTATTTTCCGGTTGAAACTTCCTGCCAACATCCCTTGTTTACTCTGTTGTATTGCCTTACTGGTTGCTGATGATTTAATGAATCTTGTTTTAAGTTGTTAAATGGAATTTCATTCTATATATTTTTTTTATAGCTCGAACTAAACTGAGAAGTGATAAAGGAAAGAAAACAGGCAGGTGATAAATAGAAAAGGAAGAAGACAGGATATCAACATTTGTACAACTTAGCAGTGATATTTTTGTGTTTTGCTTGACAAGGAAGCTTGTTCCGGTAGCTGATAAGAATTTTGGGTGGCTTCATTAAATGCTTGTACAATTCCATTTTATTTATCCTTGGATATATATGCTGGTGACTTTCTTCACAAGCTCGTATTGATATATTCATTTGGTCATGTTGCTTTGTTGTTTTGTTTATGTTAGCTTTGCCTTGCTTGACTTTTAATCTGTAAAATATTTTGTCTGTAATTACATTGTCTACATATGTTATGAATATATTATTTGTTTAACACAATATTTTCCAATGCAAAAGAATGTTATTTCTATGTTTAACTTATCATTAGAATCTTATATTTCCATATGTATTTATTTTATTAATATCACATTTATTTAATTGAAATAATAAATAAAAGAAACTATCTTTTATTATAAACTACTGATTTTATAAAGATATAAATGTATCGTTTGACCAAAGTATATAAAACTTATATATATATATATTAAACCATATCTTTATATCAAGCTATATTAAAAAGAAAACAATTAAATCTTTTTATAATAAATTTTAAGTCTAACTTAAGCTAAAAACAATTTGTTAAAACTATTCTTAACATTTATCTTATGTTTTTAAACCATATATATTTACTTAATAATTAGTTTTGAAAGGTTTAATATTCAATAAAACATAATTTCCAATTCATTTAAATGTATATTTGAAATTTGAAAACACAATTTATAAATTCAGTAAAAACAAGACTCAACTATTTACAATGTATACAAATATATACATTATAAACAGACAATAACCAATTTATTTTACAGATGAAATTTACCCATTTAAATATTTAATTAAAACAAGATATCAATTCAGATTTTATTTACAAAGATTTAGCAAATCAATTTAATATTTAATACAGATTATTAAAGTGATATTGCCAAAAATTCCGGGATGTCACAAGAGGTAGGAGTCTTTGCTACCGAAGTTGCTTGCTTCCCTTTTTTGTTGGGATTAGGCTTGAATTTAAAAGGCTTCTTCTTATTGATGTTTTGTTTGGCTTCAACATCACTTTCTTTATTGGCCGCTTCGAGTCGAAGAGCGATATCAACAAGCTGATCGAAAGAAACTTCTAATTTTAGAAGTAAAGGCTTTTTGAGGTTCTTATTCAACCCATAAACAAATCTATGATTTTTCTTCAATGGGGTATTAATATACTCGACCCCATATTTAGATAGAGATTCGAAAGATGTGACGTAATTCGTCACAGAAGATTCACCTTGAACAAGGTCAATGAAGCATCGAGCTAGAGATACTTTTTCAGCTTCTAGCACAAATTTTAACTCAAATCTTTCCCGGAATTGCTCCTAAGTAAGATCCGCTTCAATAATTTCGGAGATCAGAAGCTCATACCAATCTAATGCTCTTTCTTGGAGCATGCTAGAAGGCACTTGGACTCGATGTAGATCAATAAGATTCATGCGGGAAAAGATGCGATCGCATGATCTAAGCCAAGCTAGGACTTCTATTACGCTTTCGGAACCCTTGAAAGGCTTTCCACCCAAGCTGGTGTAATCACTACACAAGCGTGCAAACCCAGATTTAGGATGAGTAGGCTCTGGAATGGGACCGATAGCTTGAGCATTTTTCATAAGATCTAGAAGTTGATAAGCAGACATAAACACTCCATCCTGAGGAGTAGCACTGGATTGACCGGCACTGGGATGGCCTGGTCTAACCATTTCTCTTCTTTAAGAAAGAAAAAAGAGGAAAAAGGTTATTCACGAAATGAATATCAAACAAACTTGATTGATAAAACAAGGCATCATAAAAAGAAATAGGATAGAACGGTACAAAGACTCGAATTAAATCCTATGGCACGACGCCTAAAAAAGACTTAGGACAATGACCTTGCTATATTATTCTACATTGTTCCGAAGTTTGGCTCTGATACTAAGCTGTGACGCCCCACCTCTATACTCACACTAGCCAAGGACACTACGGGGTAATGCCGTCGACTAGCACGAAGAATAAGGCTGTTGAGGAGCGACCATCTGTGTAATTGCTTTGTGCGAGTACCGATATGTCAGATAATATAACTTACATTTCATTTCAAGAGGAAATTCGACATATCAAATACAAACTCAAAGCTACCACACGGTGGCTATGTGGACTTCGGAAACAAATATAGAAATAAGCATAACACAAATCAATCACAGATATTCATATCACAAAGGCGGAATCAGATATGAATATATCACATAAAGTGTACATCAAAATAGTAATCATACAAGACCCACTACATCACAAATGCATAGATACAAGTACTAGACAAAAGAATAAGTATACAACAAGTAGTCTCTATCTCAAATGTATACTAACAAAAACTACTATGCTAAAGTAGTTAGCCAAAAGTCAGGTGAAGGACCCTGATAAGAAGTCAAGCAGGAGCACCTGAAATACCTCGGTCTGACCCGAGTATTATTTAAGAAGAAAATAATAAACGGATTAGTCTAGCTATAAATATTAGATAAAATGAGATAGGATAAGCGATATCACAAAAACGTATGATAACAATAATGCCATACTATGACAAGTACACATCAGATAACAACAAAAATCATACAATATCTCAAATATTCTCAAACACCAGAAGAATGTCATATCTTTAAATTATTCACCAAACATAAATATTGACAGAGCTTATCAATGGAATCCACAAAAATTAGTGAAACACAAATTCCAGAAATCATCAGTTAGAAATCCAGAAATCACAAAAAGGGGGAGGCCTATCCCAAACGGGAGCTTGAAAACTCACCAACACGTGCATCACAAACAGAATGCTATTCCATGGTCACTAACCATCAATTTTGAGCTGAAGCTCCACAAACGGCCCAAAGACCATGGGTCGCTACCCCACCAATTTTGAGTTGAAACTCTAAAAATGGGGTTTAACCCCCATACAAACAAAGAGACGTCGCACATCGCTAGTCTAAATCACAAAATGATCATCATTGATCAATAACAAGTGTGAATCACACTAAGCCAGTAAATATAAGAGTTTAGCTTCATGTCCCATAACCACTAGCGTAACTTAGATATTTATGAACAAATTGTAGATTTCCACTCAAAAATTGTCACAAGAGTTCAATCGAACAAGTCTAAGAATTAACCGACAAAGTAAACACAATCGCTTCATACCACTTGTTTTACTAAGCCGTTTAATTAGATTTCTCATACGAATGAGGCAAAGGTTTATATATACTAAAAGTATGGAAAATGGCTTTGAAAACGAGCTTTGTATTTAAAGGTAGTGTTGAAATCGTTTTGGTGAAAGAGTTTGAGTAATTACTACTAGTATAGAAAACCTTTATATTTTAAAGTGACAAATCACAGAAATGATTGTAGAAACAGTCAATCACCAAAATCCACATTCGACGACGTGAATTAAAATCATAAAAATCAATATCGAATCCATCAAAATGGATATTCCCAAAAATCCCTAAAAAGAAGTCATCAAAGACGATAAATGATAACAACAATTCAGATCATCAAAAATCAATTAAAAACCGGAAATCCCACACAAAACTGCCTAAAATAGGCAAACTGCTCTTTGCCCAGATTCAGTCGACTGGACTAAATAGGTCAATCGACTGATCAATGCCCAGAAATTCTCGGGTTCCAGGTTCAGTCGACTGAACTATATGGTCAGTCGACTGACACTGGAATAGAAAGTTTTTTGTTCTTGGGTTCAGTCGACTGACCAATACGTTCAGTCGACTGAACTGTCTTTTGCAGCATTTCCAGCCTTGCCCCATGAAGGGCAAAAATCCACACCGAAGTGATCGGACGAGCAACGGAGAATAGGGATTTATGCCAAGCAACAACCCAGCCATATAGGCTCTTCGATACACCCAACATCATGTTCAATACATCAAAGATAGGATTTTTAAAGATTTGACTTCAAAACACCAAAAATTGGAATATTCATCAAACCAATTCAATTCAAAAGCAAATGAACGAGGAATAGATTTTAGGAAATACTACCTAACAACTATCAAAGATATAGACATAGATGTGAGTACAAAAACTCACCTTTAAACCCAAAAACAATGAAGGAGAAGCTTTTAAAACAAGGCAAGATCAATTCCTCTTCTCTACACCTCTAGAATCTTCAATCTATTATCAAAGGTGAAGTTTTCCCTAAGTTAGGTTATAGGAAATTCTGAAAATTGAAGAGAGATTGAGATGGAGATGATGGGGAGGATGCTTACCTAAGCTTCTTTTAGATTTTGGAGCTAGAACTTGAATTTGCAAAGGAAACTAGGGCTTAGGAATTTTGTTTCCTTTTCTCTTCCCCCATTTTTCTTTAGTTTAAGTGTTAGGAAAATAATAGAATGAATGAAGAGGAGAGGGGGGTGGAGTTAGGATATTAGATAAGTTGGGTTAGTGGGCTGAAACCCAAACCCAAACCCAAAGCCCAATAGGAAAATAGCAAAATTCAAGCCAACTCCAAACATATCGATGTTTATACTTAAAAAGGTCGCAAATGTCATTTTGGACACAATGGAAGTGGTCTCGAGTCCTAATTCGACTGTTTGCAAAAAGTGACATTTCGGACTTAAATCCGACTAACGATGCTATATTTAAATAAAACATTTAAATATACAATCGTAAAATATGCGGGTTGTTACATAACCTGAGAATTAGCCTTCATTTCAACTAGTACTGATATACATTAGAAAAAAGTTAAGTCACTGTTATGTAACTCAGGAAGATCATCAGTTACTGTAACAAAAAATTCACTGCCACCTTATATTTACACATAATCAACATTAACCAACAAACTCCCCAAGTCGAGAAACAACAAACAGACCCAGAAACATCCACAATCAACACATAAATTCGATATTTATAAACACATTAATCCAACTAAAACCACAAAAATAACAAAGACCCACCAATCAAAATCACTAATTATCAATGTGGGGCATCATGTTGAGCATGCTTTTAAATATTATGTGATGCAAGCCAAGATGGTGCAAAAGGGAAACATATATTGTGGTTACAACCACTAATTTTTTAACTTGAAATTATAATCTTCATAATGACAATAGTGAATGGTGTAACCCACCAAGAAAGCATTTTGATATGGCTCAACCTTCTTGGGAGACAATAACCATTTATGAAGGAGGGATTGTGACTATAAATTACAGAAAGTAATTGCTACTGTGACATAATTAGCACTTTGCATTATATAATCTTGTACAAAATTACAGAAAGTAATTGATATAGTGACATAATTAGCATTTTGCATCATGTAATCTTGTACAAACTTGACAAGTGCCGAATTTTCAAAAGCACAGATGCAAATCTTGTAAGGTCTAAATATTTTCATTCAACACAACGTTTTGATTTTAGTTTTATTTATATAGTAAGACTAATAACAGCATCCTCAGTTCAAACGCTGATAATAGATGTTGATAAACGTATATTTTCTTGTAGTGTATCAATTTTGAGATTAAAAATTATAGAGGAATTCAAAACTAATAACACAAGGCATTCATACCAAGACCCTGAGCAGCAACATCAATTGCAGCCGTTATTGGACTATTGTTGTTTCTGAACAATGCTAAAACCAAGTCCCTTTTTTATTTTTGTTTATCACCATGAATAATCAATGCAGATCATCCATTCATTTTGAGCTCCTTAATCACATGATCAAAGCCTCTTTTAGTTTGTGAAATATCAGGATTTAACTTCAATCCACCAACTCCCCTAATAATTTCAACAGTCTATTGAACAAATAAATAAAAGAATGAAATGATTTGTATCATCTGAAACACAAAAGATTGCAGGTTAATGAATTGAATTTGTATTTTGATAAAAACATACAGATTTTACATGTTCACAATTTCAACAATCTTTCATAACACTTGTATTATGATGCAAACTTTACATAAAAGAGGTTCAGATGGAATATTGAGAAACTTTTGTACTGTTGCATCTTAGACTGTACCTGAAATTGTAATAGTCCTATACTGCATTTGATGGTTGCATTATGGGGCAACTAATAAAGTATTGTCTACATATGCAATAATATCAATATATCCAAATTAGATGATACTTTATCTTTATACTTAAATGTTGTACAGTAGTTCCTAGATGTATCATCAAAACAAAAGGCTGGAAACATTGAATACATAATGTATTGGCATGGTATTTGTGCCATAAAATCCATAATTTTAATTGGAAAAGAATCTATTTAACATGCATAAATAGAGCATTTTTTCAAATCAAGCCATATTTTTTTGACTGTAGTGGTTAAATAAGTTACAGCATTGTAGGTAAGCGGTGTTTCATGTACATTTTTTAATTTTGCAAACATGTTGAAACCGTTACATTTTGGGTTGTTTTTTTAAATTATTTGAGTAACCACATCATACCTTATTTATTATCGGTCATGAATCATGGACTACAAACATTATGACTATCCTTAGGCTTGTCATGGGTAAAATGTATTACAATTAGCCTTAGGCGGGTCATGGCTAACTTGTATAAAATGTATTTGACATAGGTAAAAGGTAGTTACATGAAACATGTCCTAATATATAAATAATGAAAACTGAAATCACACTTCTTCAATAATATTGGGCTAATAAACCTAATATGGATTATTATATAATGAAATGTATGTCCAAATGAACTCTAGCACATTTACGAATATCTAAGTTGGGCTATTTTGCTTCAATTGCTCTGCATAAATCATTTTAGATCATATGTTAAAAAATAACTAACAAAAGGTAGAAACATCTGCATTTTTCACTTTTATAAGGATTTTAGGTCATCCAAACTAAAAACCTGCACTACACATTGTTATTAGGCATTAGGTCCACTTAATCAAAACTTGTATTTTATCCAAACCTTTCATTCTATTTAAACAAACTCTAAATTATTTATATCACTGAAACAAGCTTTTGACCTCAAAATGTTTTTACCAGCAAAAACACTAAACTGTTATAGACTTATCATACATAATGTGTTGGCCAAAGTGTCAGGAAATATCAGTCAAAAAAATAACAACATGCATTTCATTTTCTGCTTCTCGCTTATTTTTCTAAGAATGCTATAGGCAAATCAACTCGATTTCACAATACTATTTCCAATGCTCAAATATTATGGTAGTTGTTTTTAACCTTTCAGTTCTTGTAAATTATGTATCAATTCTACCTTTTATACAATAAGGTAAAGGACAGTCCATGACAGTTGCATAAAATTGTGAGAGAAATTTAAATTCCATTGGAATAAATGTGCTATCTCCGTTTTCACTTATCACATAAGTGATAAAAAGACCATATCAAGGACAAATCATGATGGTTTACATGAAAACTAAAATATGGAATAAGTAGGTCGTCTCTATTATCATATTGTTGTCATATAACCTCATGACCAATAAACTCGTGCCATGAATCTGGACACATTAAAAAAGATGTCTCTGTAAATAATTTTACACGTCTTCTTAAAATTCCCAAGGCGCAAGGTAATATGGTTAAGATCCTGTTACTTATTGTTAAGAGATATGATGGTACATTACAATGTAGCCTAAACTTGCAATAATAAAGGATGTATTGAATTTTGGCTTACATTTTTTCCAGGACAATGTTCTTGGCATGAGATTAGCCAACAAATGGCTTCTTCTAATCATTACCAAGATGGCTCTTCTTGTAAGACTTGTCTGCCCGTCTCTGATTTCTTCTGTGGGTCTTTAGCTTGCGCCCAGCTCCCATACCACGTGTCTTTATATCAAATATTTCAAATTCACGGATATAGACCATGAGAATTGATTAACATAAGACAGTAATAAATAATATAATAAACAAAAATGTAAATATACGTCACAGATAAAAAATATTAAACCTTCAGGGCATATATTAACATCCTTTATAGTGTAAAAGTCAAAGCATAATTAAAAAATTAAAAAAAATTCAATATTTGGTAGAAAAATAGAACTATAGTAAGATAAATCCAAGAAATCTTTGTAGGTTAAAGGTTCCCAAAACAAAGAAATTAAGGGTCGGTTAAATTGCGCATTATCTTTATTTTCAAAACATCAATAACATATAATCTTAATCACCTAAAAGTTATAAAAGATCTTGTTTATAAGGTTCAATGAAATGTTGGTGTTCGTTGTATACTTTCACAAAGTACGGTAGAAGTTTAGTCTACATAATGACATTCTCATCAATAAATTCATCCGAGTGAAAAAAAATTAATGGAAAAGAAGAGTTAAAAAATATATTAAAAAATATTAACATTATTGGTTCAATTCCTACTTTTTCTACATATCAAAAGACTCATCTAAAATCAGCAAACAATTTACACTATACTTGTTTAAATAGCTCTTTTAATCAACCATAAACTACATTAGATGAGTATTCATCTCTTGTAATAGTTGTTCCTAGAGAATTGTAAACTCACAACAATGCACATTTGAGATGGACCACGTGAAAAAAGCTCTTTTCATAACATACGCATAAAAAACCCATGATAATACACAAAATTAAGTACCTGAACTATGAAAATTGGGATCGACGACTGAAATAAACCTAATATTCGACTAATCCGTTAAATCTAAACAAGATGAATTAGGGTGATTCATTAACAAGGGAGTACCTGAGATATTAATGGCGAATCAGAGGAGTGACAATCAAGGAGATAGAAGAACAAGAAAATTCTAAGGGAAATCAAAATGAGGGAAAACGAAATAAAAAAGAGTAGCAAGAGGGGCTTTCGGAGAAAGAGGGAAACTAAAATTTTTAAGCGAGTATAATGAGAGTGGCGGTAGTATTTTGATGGTGGAAATTAGAACCCTATGTTATTCCCAATGTTTGCTCACGGATATTTTTACTTCTTAAACTACTTTTACTGCACTTGAGTTAAGAACACTAAGAATAGATGCAGTAAAAAGCTATATTTCTTATAGTGCATGGGTTTATTAATAACCTTGTCTTAATTAATAGACATTCTGCCTTATTCATAGTTTTCATGGGATCACTAAGAACCTATAGGCTCTTACCAGATAACTTAATCAACTCATGGGTCCTCCTAAACCTATTGGACTTTCCAATAACAAATTTCCTTGTCCTAGTTTTCATGAGTTTACTAAGAACCTATGGATTTGTCCAGTAACTCACTTCACGTCCTAGTTTTCATGGGCTGACTAGGAACCTACCGATACATCCATTAACCACTTACTTATCCTAGTTTTCATGGGTTTACTACTAACCTATTAACTGTTGTCAATCCTTAATCCGGATATAGTTTTCATGGGTTCACTACAAACCAATTGGCCCCTGCTAACTACTCTTACTACATAGTTTTCATGGGTTAACTATGAACCTTTTGGTATGCACCAATAACTACCTTATCATAGTTTTCATGGGTTTATTATTAACCTTTGGGTATGCACCAAAAACTACAAAGTTTAGGCATCCTATATTTTTGGTCACCCAGACTCCATGGATGCAATTCTACTCATTCAGGAGTTTAAGCAATTTATGTTCACTATTGAGTTAACCTAGCTGGTTCTTCTACCCCTTTTCCCCAAAATACAGTTATGGGTTATCATGTGAACATACTCATATTTGAAGAAGCAAAACAACTCTTTAACAATACCAATCATGTGGGTTCTTTAACTTATATTTTAATCAAGGAAATACTTCTTCAAAATTACATACTTAAAGCCATTATAAAACTCCTTTATACAAGCCGTAGGTTTTCCTTTAAAAATTAGAGTATGGGTTTTCAAACCTTCAAAACCAAACCTCTCGACCTTATCGCAAGGTCTACAAAACAACCTTTTGAAACCATTAAAACCATTCGGCAATTTAAACCTTTCGAAAACATTCAACCCTTATACATAAACCTTTCAAAACCAGTAGATTAAACCTTTCGAAAACTTATTGGGTTTAAGTTAAAACATGTGGAAGGTCCTCTTTTAAAACCTTTTGAATATAAAGGAAGCAACCTTTTGACCTTGCCGGAAGGTCTACTCCGAAAGATTAAATCATTTCTTTTAAAACAACAAACCTCCACCTTTTACAGCAACTCCTTCGAAAGCTTGGGTTATAATTCAATTATAATACAAGGGTAAATCATTCAAGTCGAAAGCCTTGAAACTTTTCGAAAATAATGGGAGAAGTGGCAGGTTTTTATTTTAAAATAGGGAAGCCTTTCGACTAAGCCAAAAGCTCCTGCTTTCGACCCCATCGAAGGGTTTAAACAAAATAAAGGCGGCAGTTCTTTTCAAAATCGCTTTAAAACAACATTTCGAAACAAAACCTTTTGACCTTGTCGAAAGGTCTCTTAAATCCTTTGAAAGCCTAACCTTTCGAATATGTCGGAAGGTCTTATATATATAACAACTTGTAAAAATCAGACCTTTCGATTGTACCAGAAGGTTCAAAACAAACAATAAAAAGTGGCAGTAACCTTTCGACTTTGTCGAAAGGTTTAAAACCTTTCTTTAAACATTTGACCTGGTTGAAGGCAACCAAGTTGAAAGCTCCAATTCGAAAGAAAAGCAGGTAAAACTTTAGTTTATAAAACAAAAATATCCCAACCTCATTGGCCATCAACCTTTCGACTGCAAACCCTTTGACTCTATCCAATTCATTACGCACCAAGTACTTGATATCATATGCATTGGTTTGACCTTGCCGAAAGGTTTAGACGAAAGGTCTGGGTCGGAAGGTATTATGCCTAAAATGGCTGAAACATGCTAAAAGCATTATTTTCTTGTTTTTAACTTAAAGAAGGTAATTTTTTATCAAACTCTCATTGGTCAACACTTCACTTTTCAGAAAAAATGCTGCAGCAAATTCAGATTTAAATAATAATTTTATTTTATAAAATGCCCCTTCTCCTTAAATAAATATATAAAACATTTAAGTCTCATACCTTAAATAATTTTATATATTCATGATCAAAACACTTAGGAAAAACCTGGAAAAATCCCAGAAAATCTATTTTAATATGTTTTCTAACATAAAAAAATTTCAAACCCAAATAATCATTATTTTTGTCGTAAATAATTTATAACCCAATAATTCATTTTCTTCACTAGAAAATTCGTATAAAATCCATATGCACTCGGAAAATTATAAGAATTGAAACCCATCTCCAAAATCTTGTTTTCTATAACATAAAATCTTCCCATGGCATTTAAAAATGATGTCATCTCTATTTTACCCTAAAATCGTGCACATCCCTTATTAAACAACCTTGTTTAAACTCATATAAATCATAAACAAGCATATCATCATTCAAAACATCATAGAACATATTTATCCTTAAATCTGAAATCGTTTGATGTAAAAACAAAATAGAGATGTAGAAATTATTATTCACCTTGCTTGAGATAAGGAGATTAGAGATTGTTTGAGATTGATTTTCCTCTAGCATGAATCCTAAGCTTTTCTTAAGTTTTCTTCTTCTCTTCTAATGGTCGTCCTTGCTTCTCACGATTGTAAGCATTTTTGTTTTGGTGAAAATGAACGTGCAAAGCCTAATGGGAATAGTATAAGGGTAGGAGGTGTGGGCGGCTATTTACCCTAATGCCCGTATGTTTAATTTCCTAACCATTTATATAAGTTCATTAGTTTTAATAAGCACGGCCACCTAATTAATTAATCAACCTCTGTCCCCTCATCTACATTATTCTATTTAATTTATTCTAATTAAATCTCCTGAATAATGTCAATAAAATTAAGGGTGTTACAGGCTCCCGTTCTTAAAGAATTTTAGTCCTCGAAATTCAGTAAGGACTAACTAGCAAACATAGCAATCATCTGTAACATCTCCTAACAACCATACTAGCCTATCTGACTAGCAACCAATCTATATAAACCTAATATAGACATACCATCAAAACAGATCAGGATAAGCTTCTCGAATCCTATCCTCTATCTCCCATGTGCAGTCTTTCTCGTTGTCGCTCCACTGAGCTTTCACCAACTTTACTATCTTGGTCTTCAACCTCTTCTCATCCCTCACTACAACCCGAACTGGTTGTCTAACAAAAGTCAAATCAGGCTCTACTACCAAGTCCTCCAACTCTATCTGAGGAATAGTAGCCTCTAGATTATGCACATACTTACGAAGATGAGACACATGGAATACATTATGGACACCTGCCAAACTGCTCGGCAACACTACTCTGTACGCGAGCTTTCCAATCCTTTCTATAATCTAAAATGGACCAATATACCTTGGGGCCAACTTTCCCGATCTTCCAAATAGTACCACACCCCTCGTCGGTGACACTTTAATGAAAACACTGTCTCCCACTGAGAACTCTAGGTCTTTACGCCTCTTATCTACGTAACTCTTCTGTCTGGATTGAGCTTCCTTCATTCGTCCTCGGATTATCTCAATCATTTTTGACGCCTCTCTAACCAAATCCGTAACTAAGATCAATATGTCTCCAGTCTCAAACCAACGTGCTGGCGATCTACATGGCCTTCCAAACAAAGCTTGAAAAGGCATCATTCTATACTAGTCTGATAACAATTGTTATAGTAAAACTCAATCAGATGTAGGTGATCTTCCCAAGATCCACCAAAGTCCAACACACAAGCTCTCAAAAAATCTTCGAGTACCTTATTGACTCTTTTTGTCTGCCCATCCGTCTATGGGTGATACGATGTACTCATCTTGAGCTTTGTACCTGATACCTCTTGTAGAATCCTCCAAAATTTGCTAGTGAATAATTCATCCCTGTCACTGACTATGCTACTAGGAATTCTATGAAGTCTAACTATGTTACTCATGAAAAACCATGCTAGAATAGGTGACGTCCTGGTTGACTTTACCGAAATGAAATGGGCACTCTTGGTCAACCTGTCCACTATAACCCATATGCTTTCATTTCCTCTATTTGACCTTGGCTATGATGCCCCACCTCTATACTCACACTAGCCAAGAACACTATGGGGTAATGCCGTTGAATAGCATGAAGAATAAGGCTGTTGAGGATCGACCATCTCTGTAATTGCTTTGTGCAAGTACCGATATGTCAAGTAGTATGTCATGCATTTCATTTCAAGAGGAAATCTGACATATCAAATACAAACTCAAAGCTACTACAAGATGGCTATGTAGCCTTCGGAAACAAATTTAAAATAAGCATAACACAAAATTAGTCATAGATATTCATATCACTAAGGCGAAAACAGATATGAATATAACACATAGAAGTGAACATCATAGTAGTGGTCATACAAGATCTACTACATGCCAAAAGAATAGGTACATGTGCTATACAAAAGAATAAGTATACATCAAGGAGTCTCTATCTCGAATGTATAAAAACAAAAACTACTAAGCTAAAGTAGTTAGCCAAAAGTCAGAAACTAGTCCCTACTAAGAAGTCAAGTGGAAGCACCTGAAACACCTCGGTCTGACCCGAGTATTATTTAAGAAAAAAAATAATAAACGGATCAGTCTAGCTATAATTATCAGGTAATATGAGATAGGATAAGAGATTTAACAAAAATATATATTAACAATAATACCATATTGTGACAAGTATATAATTGATAACAATGAAAATCATACAATATCTCGGATTTTCTCAAACACCAAAAAGAATGTCATATTCTTTATCTTATTCACCAAATCACAAATATTGATAGAGCCTATCATTGCAAATCACAAAAATTGGTGAAACACAAATTCCAGATATCAATAATTAGAAATCCAGAAAAACACAAAGGGGGGAGGCCTATCATAAATGGGAGCATGAAAACTCACCAACACGTGTTTCATAAACGGGATGTTATCCCATGGGTCGCTAACCCATAGAGCCGGAGCAACGACATAGTACAACAATACACCCAAGGAAACTGAAACTCAAATAAGCCGTAACAATAACGTAGTACAACGGTACGCCCGATGAACCAAACTCCATAAAACGGTTAAAAGACCATGGGTCGCTAGCCCATAAAAATGAGATGAAGCTCTACGCAAACAGGGTTTAGTCCCCTACGTGGACAAAGAGACATTGCTCATTGCAAGTCTAAATCACAAAATGATCATCATTGATAAAAAAGAAGTGTAAATTGCACTAAGCTAGTAAATAAATGAGTTTACCTTCATGTCCCATAACCACTAGCATCACTTAAATATTTACGAATAAATTGTAGATTTCCACTCGAAGATTGTCACGAGATTTCAATCGAACAAGTCCAAGAATTAACCGATAAGGTAAACGCAAGTGTTTCATACTACTTGTTTTGCTAAGTCGTTTAATTAGATTTCTCATACGAATGAGGAAAATGTTTGTATATACTAATAGGTTGGAAAATGGTTTTAAAATGAGCTTTGTATTAAAAGTAGTGTTGAAATCATTTTTGTGAAAGAGTTTGAGTATTCACTACTAATATAAAAACCTTTGGACTTTAAACTGACAAATCACAGAAATGATCGTAAAAACAATCTATCATAAAAAAATCCACATTCGACGACGTGGATTAAAACCATGAAAATCGATATATAATTCATCAAATGGATATTCCCAAAAATCCAGAATAGAAGTCATCAAAGTCGATAATAAATAACAACAACTAACCGGATCAACAAAAATCGATAAGAAATGGAAATTCACATAAAAACAGGTAAATTGGCAAAAATTCAAAAGGACCAGACCTCTGGTTGATTTTGACCAGACGTCTGACCTTAGGCTCTACCATTTCTTTTTATATTCGTTATTTTTTTTCTTAGAAACCTCAACCCGACTTCTGGAAATTTCAACCAGACGTCGGTTGCCTGGGCCTGGGCAGAATTTGCCTAGGCCAATGATGGCCAAATCAATTCAGAGGCGATTGGACGAGCGATGAAGGCTAGGGATTTATCCCAAGCGACAACCCAGCCCTATAGGCTCTTCGATACACTCCAAACAACATGTCCAAACATTCAGGATAGGATCTTTAAAGGTTTTGACTTCAAAATACCAAAATTTGGAAATTCACCAAACTAATTCAAATCAAAAGCAATTGAACATGAAATAGATATTAGAAATTCATACCTAACAACAATGAAAGCTATAGACATAGATGTGAGTTCAACATCTCACCTTTAAACTCAAAAACAAGGAATGAGAAGCTCTAAAACAAAGCAAGATCAATCTCTCTTCAACTTCACTTCAAGAACCTTCAATCTATGATCACACGCAATGAATATCATAAGTTAGGTTATAGGAATAATCAAGAATTAAAGAGGAATTGAGATGGAGAAGATGAAGAGCATGCTTACCTAAGCTTCTCCTTGATTTTGGAACTTGAATTTGAATTTCCTAAGATAACTAGGGCTTAGGAATTTCTAATCTCCTCTCTTTCCCCCATTTTTCATTTAGCTTGAGTGTTAGGAATTATTATGAGTAGAATAAATGAAAAGGAGAGGAGTTAGGGTATTTGGTAGAAGAGTTTGGGTTAGCTTATTGGGTTAATGGGCTAGAACCCAACCCAAAGACCAAATGAAAATACCAAAATCCTAATCAACTCCAAACATATCGATGTTTATACTTAAACAAGTTGTAAACATCGTTTTGAATTCAATGAAAATGGTCTCGAGTCCGAATTTGACTGTTTACAAAAATTCACATTTCGGACTTTAA
The DNA here is from genome assembly GCA_030737815.1 of Allium fistulosum. Taxonomy (NCBI): domain Eukaryota; kingdom Viridiplantae; phylum Streptophyta; class Magnoliopsida; order Asparagales; family Amaryllidaceae; genus Allium; species Allium fistulosum. The sequence continues at coordinate 528,605,965 of CM060908.1, read as the reverse complement.
TTCAAATAACGATGCTATATTTAAATAAAACATTTAAATATATAATCGTAAAATATGCGGGTTGTTACAGACTCCTCCCTTAAAGAAATTGCATTCTCGCAATACTTAAGAAGAAAATAAAGAGTAACAACCACTCTAAGGCATAACAACACAAAAGAAAATTTTGAATTGAGAATTTCACCTTAAGGAGCACGAGAGAGTAAGTCCGGATGTGTTCGCTCGATGAATTCTCTGGATTTCCAAGAACAATCCTTAGGATTTGCAGACCATTGAACTTTCACAAGCGGAACATCTTTATTACGAAGGCATTTAACCTCCATAGAAATGATACGAATAGGATGTTGCTCATAAGTCAAATTAGGTGAAACTTTAATTTCTTCAATAACACCGGGCTCAAGAATAGAATGGGAATCTCTAAGGATTTTCCATAGTTGAGAAACATGGAATACGTCATGAATAGCAGAAAATTGAGCCGGTAATAAAAGATGATAAGCCATGGAACTAATGTGTTCGATGATGGGAAATGGGCCAATATGTCGAGGTGTTAATTTTCTCGAACGACTGAAACACATAACACCCTTCATAGGTGAAACACGAATAAATACCAAATCTCCCACAGAAAATTTTAGTTTCCTTCTTCAGTTATCGGCATAGGAATTTTGTCTACTTTGGGCTTCTCTCATCCTATGATGAATAAGGTCAATCTTTTCTGTGGAATCATGAATAAAATCTGACCTAAAACCAGCTTCTCATCGGCTTCAAGCCAACATGAAGGAGATCAGCATGGCCTTCCGTAGAGTGCCTCGAAAGGTGTCATACCAATACTAGATTAGAAGCTATTATTGTAAGAAAACTCGACAAGGGAAATATGATCTTCCCAACTTCCACCAAAATCAAGAACACATGCACGAAGAAGATCTTCAAGAGTTTGATTCACACAATCTGTTTGTCCATCGGATTGAGGATGATAAGCGGTGCTAAAATTAAGCTTCGTTCCCAAAGTTTTTGAAGTCCTTTCCAAAAAACACTAGTAAACAACGGATCACGATCGTTAACAATAGAAAGTAGGAACTCAATGCAATTTAACAATTTCTTTGACATAAAGTTTGGAAAAAAGAGATACAGTCCGATTGGACTGAACGGGAATAAAATGGGCGGATTTTGTAAGTCTTTCTACAATCACCCATAAACTGTCATTACCCGAATGAGAACGGGAAAGACTATCAATAAAGTCCATGGAGACTTGATCCCACTTCCAAACTGGAATGTCCAAAGGTTGCAATAACCCATCGGGCCTTTGATGCTTGGCCTTTACGAGTTGGCAAGTCATGCAACGCTTAATAAAGATAGCAATATCAGATTTCTTTCCATCTCAAAAATAAAGTCGCTTCATGTCGCGTACATTTTACTACTACCAGGACGAATGGTAAATTTAGAACGATGAGAATCTTCTAAAGTGTCCTTATAGTGATCGTTAATATTAGGCACAATAAGTCTACCAAATTTTTGAATGCCTCCACGAGCATCAATATCAAAGTCTTTCAAACCATCAACCTTATTTTTATCCTTACAACTTTGGCTAAGAAGAGCCAATTCGGGATCTTTCTTTTGACCTTCAAGGATGCGGTCTAAAAGAGAAGGATGAGCCTCAAGGCTACATAAAACAAGAGATGAACATGAATTGGGGTCATGATCTCGAATCTCACAAGTAGACAAAGTCTCGAGATCATTCCATTCGGATATCATCATGAAAATAATCGCTTGTTGCTTTACGACTAAGGGCATCGGCAACACGATTTCACTTTCTGGGAGTATAGAGAATATAAAGATCATAAGATGCAAGGAATTCGAGCCAACGTTGTTGATGCAAATTAAGTTCCTTTTGAGAAAATAAATACTTCACTGATTTATGATCCATGCAGAGAACAAATTTCTCTCCCAAAAGATAATGATGCCAAATTCTAAGGGCGAAAACAATGGCCGCGAGTTGTAGATCATGAGTGGCATATCTAGTCTCGGAAGGCTTTAATTGTCTAAAAGCATAAGCGACAACATGTTCCCTTTGCATGAGAACAGCACCCAAACCAATACGACTAGCATTCGTATAAACAATCAAGTCTTGTTCCTTCGGGTATCATAAGAATAGGAGCATCGGAAAGTTTTTTTTAATTTCTGAAAAGCAGCTTCACATTTGTCCGATCAAATGTACTTAACTCCCTTCTTTGTCAAACTAGTAAGAGGCATGGAAATTTTAGAAAAGTCTTTAATGAAACGACGGTAATAGCCCGCCAATCCAAGAAAACTACGGATTTCTGTCACACTCTCCGGTCTCTTCCAATTTTGAATCGCTTCAACCTTTGAAGGATCCATGGAAATTCCAGATTTAGAAATAATATGTCCTAAAAATTTCACATGAGATCGCCAAAAATGGCGCTTAGAAAATTTTGCTTTCAATTGATTGCTCCTAAGAGTTTCCAACACAATCCGAAGATGTTTTTCATGCTTTTCCTCGATTTTAGAATAAACAAGAATATCATCGATGAAGATGAGAACAAATTGATCGAGTAAGTCTTTGAAAACTCAATTCATAAGGTCAACGAAATAAGCTGGAGCATTTGTTAAACCAAATGGCATAACAAGCCATTCATAAGATCCATAACGAGTATGGAACGATGTCAAAGGAATGCTATCTTCTGCAATACGAAGCTGATGAAAACCGGTTGCTAAGTCTAACGGTGAAAAGACTCTAGCACTGCTAAGTTGATCGAATAGATCATCAATCCGAGGCAAGGGATATTTATTCTTAATGGTAAGATCAGTAAGCTTGCATAGTCAACGCAAAGCCTAAGTGTACCATCGGATTTGTTTACAAAGATAGCTAAAACTCCCTAAGGAGAGGAACTAGAACAAATAAACTATTTTGCTTCCAATTCGGATAATTGTTTACGCATCTCCTCATTTTTCTTATTAGACATACGATAAGGAGGACGAGTGATAGGTAGAGCTCCAGGGATTAGATTAGTTTTGAACTCAATTGCTCGCTTAGGTGGTAACCCTAAAACAGGCTCAAATATGTCAGGAAATTCACAAACAATGTGAATGAGGGAAATAACATCTTTCTCGTCATCATTATCATCATCATGCGGGTTTAGAGAATATAAGGATGTTACCGAATTGAATCTGAATCTTTAAGAACAATAGAAATCTGCTTAACAGATTGAGGATGTCGAAGATGGATAGTCCTCTCGGGATATAGGATGTGGGATTCATAATGGTTAAGCCAATCCATTCCCATAATCATTCCAAAACATAGGTAACGCATAACATGCAAATCGGCTCGGAAAGCATAACCACATAAAATAATCTCGACATCTTTACAAAACAAAATGAGTGTTAGGGATCCACCAATCGGATTCGTGAATCTTAATGAAGTCATTAAACCAATAACATTTAGTGACAAAGTATCAACAAGTTCTTTTGATATAAAAGAATGAGATGCACCCATATCAAAAATAATTCGAACAATATGATCACGAAACATAATTATGCCATCAAGAAGTGAATGAGAAATACCTTAACCAAGAGAAGTGCTACCAGGGGCTTGCACAACATTCAACTTCCCTCTTTCTTACTTTGAAGTTTGGGACATGAAGATATAAGATGACCCGAACTTTTGCAATAGCGACAATAAAGGGGTTTCGGACACCTATTTGCATAATGGTCCTTAGAACCACAATTGTAGCATTCTCCACGATTAGAGGTAAGAGACTTTGCTTCCCTTTCTTGTTGGGATTAGGGCCTTTGAACTTATTATCGGGATGTCTCTTCTTGTTGCTATTGAAGTTCTTCTTGGCACCCACAACTTTAACATCACTTTCTTTATCGGCCTCTTCAAGTCGAAGAGCGATATCCACAAGCTGATCAAAAGGAACTTCTAGTTTCAGAAGTAAAGCCATTTTGAGATTCTTATTCAACCCAAAGATAAACCTCTGATTTTTCTTCAATGGGGATTAATATACTCGACCCCATATTTAGAGAGGGATTCAAATGATGCGACACAATCCATCACAGAAGATTCACCTTGAACAAGGTCAATAAAGCATCACGCTAAAGTTACTTTTTCAGCTTCCGACACAAACTTTAACTCGAACCTTTCCTGGACTTGCTCTGTAGAGATCCACCACAATAATTTCTAAAACCAAAAGCTCATACCAGTCTAATGCTCACTCCTGGAGCATGCTAGAAGCCACATGGACTCGATGTAGATCCACAAGATTCATGCGAGAAAAGATGTGATCGCATGTTCTAAGCCAAGCTTGGACTTCTATAACGCTTTCGAAACCCTTGAATGGCCTTCCACCCAAATTGGTATAATCACTGCACAAGCATGTATATCTAAATTTAGGATGAGTAGGCTTAGGAATGGGTCTGACAGCTTGGGCATTCTTTACAAGATCCAAAAGCTGTTAGGCGGACATGAATACGCCATCCTGAGGAGTGGCACTGGATTGACCGGTGCTAAGACGGCCAGGTCTAACCATTTCTCTTCTTTAAGAAAGAAAGAAAGAAGAGGAAAAAGGTTATTCTCAGAATGAATTCAAATAAACTAGATTGATAAACAAGGCATCATAAAAGGAAATAGGACAGAATGGGTCCTAAGACTCGAATTAAATCCTAAGGCACGATTCCTAAGAGAGACTTAGGACAATGATCCTTGTCATAATATCCTATATTTTTCCGAAGTTTGGCTCTGATACCAAGCTCTGACGCCCCACCTCTATACTCACACTAGCCAAGAACACTACAGGGTAATGCCGTCAACTAGCGTGAAGAATAAGGCTGTTGAGGAGCGGCATTCTGTGTAATTGCTTTGTGCAAGTACCAATATGTCAGATAGTATGTCATGCATTTCATTTCAAGAGGAAATCTGACATATAAAATACAAAGTCAAAGCTACAACACAGTGGCTATGTGGCCTTCGGAAACAAATATAAATTAAGCATAACACAAAATTAGTCATAGATATTCATATCACTATGGCAGAAACATGTATGAATATAACACATAGAAGTGAACATCATAGTAGTGGTCAGAAAAGATCCACTACATGCCAAAAGAATAGGTAGATGTGCTACACAAAAGAATAATTATACATCAAGGAATCTCTATCTCGAATGTATAAAAACAAAAACTACTAATCTAAAGTAGTTAGCCAAAAGACAGAAACTAGTCCCTGCTAAAAGTCAAGTGGAAGCACCAGAAACACCTCGGTCTGACCCGAGTATTATTTAATAAAAAAAATAACAAACAGATCAGTCTAGCTACAATTATCAGGTAAGATGAGATAGGATAAGAGATACAACAAAAATATATGTTAACAATAATACCATATTGTGACAAGTATATAATTGATAACAATGAAAATCATACAATATCTCAGATTTTCTCAAACAACAAAAAAATGTCATATTTTTTATCTTATTCACCAAATCACAAATATTGATAGAGCCTATCAATGCAAATCACAAAAATTGGTGAAACAAAAATTCCAGATATCAATAATTAGAAATCCAGATAAACACAAAGGGGGAGGCCTATCATAAACGGGAGCATGAAAACTCACCAACACGTGTATCATAAACGGGATGATATCACATGGGTCGCTAACCCTTAGAGCCGGAGCAACGACGTAGTACAACGGTACGCCCGATGAACTGAACTCCATAAAATGATTAAAAGACCATGGGTCGCTAGCCCATAATATTGAGTTGAAGCTCTACACAAACGGGTTTAGTCCCCCACATGGACAAAGTGACATTGCTCATCGCAAGTCTAAATCACAAAATGATCATCATTGATCAAAAAGAAGTGTAAATTGCACTAAGCTAGTAAATAAATGAGTTTAGCTTCATGTCCCATAACGACTAGCTTAACTTAAATATTTACAAACAAATTGTAGATTTCCACTCGAAGATTGTCACGAGATTTCAATTGAACAAGTCCAAGAATTAACGGACAAGGTAAACGCAAGCGTTTCATACCACTTGTTTTGATAAGTCGTTTAATTGGATTTCTCATACGAATGAGGAAAAGGTTTGTATGTACTAATAGGTTGGAAAATGGTTTTAAAACGAGCTTTGTATTAAAAGTAGTGTTGAAATCATTTTTGTGAAAGAGTTTGAGCATTCACTACTAGTATAAAAACCTTTGTATTTTAAAGTGACAAATCATAGAAATGATTGTATAACAATCTATCACCAAAAATCCACTTTCGACGACGTGAATTAAAACCATGAAAATCGATATCAAATCCATTAAATGGATATTCCCAAAAATCCAAAAAAGAAGTCATCAAAGTCAAAAATAATTTACAGCAACTAACCGGATCAACAAAAATTAATAAGAAATGGAAATTCGCATAAAAACAGGCAAATTGGCAAAAATTCAACAGGTCCAAATGTCTGGTTGGTTTGACCAAACGTCTGACCCTAGGCACTGCCATTTTTTTGTGTTTGTTATTTATTTATTTTTTTCTCAGAGACATCAACCAGACGTCTGGAAATTTCAACCAGACGTCTGGTTGCCTGGGCCTGGCCAGAATTTGCCTAGGCCAATGATGGCCAAATCAATTCGAAGGCGATCAAACGAGCGATGGAGGCTAGGGATTTATGCCAAGCGACAACCCAGCCCTATAGGCTCTTTGATACACCCCATACAACTTGTCCAGACATTCAAAATAGGATCTTTAAAGATTTGACTTCAAAATACCAAAATTGGGAAATTCGCCATACTAATTGAAATCAAAAGCAATTGAACATGAAATAGATGTTAGGAATTCATACTTAACAACAATGGAAGCTATAGACATAGATGTGAGTTCAAGATCTCACCTTTAAACTCAAAAACAAGGAATGAGAAGCTCTAAAACAAAGCAAGATCAATCTATCTTCAACTTCACTTCAAGAACCTTCAATCTATGATCACACGCAATGAATTTCCTAAGTTAGGTTATAGGAAAAATCAAGAATTGAAGAGAAATTGAGATGGAGAAGATGAAGAGCATGCTTACCTAAGCTTCTCCTTGATTTTGGAACTTGAATTTGAATTTCCTAAGAGTACTAGGGCTTAGGAATTTCTAATCTCATCTCTTTCCCCCATTTTTCATTTAGCTTGAGTGTTAGGAATTATTATGAGTAGAATGAATGAAGGTGTAACAACCCGCCCTTCTCGACTCGCAAAAATCGACACAAAATACATCACAGTATAATATGCCGACGATCGAGTGCCGGGAAAGACAAATTGTTAAGGAAAAAGAAAGAAGATAGAAGAAAGAAGGAACTAAAACAACATCAAAATCTCACAATCGTAGCGGAACAAAATATAATAAATAATAACAAATCTTTACACAAAATGAAACCATATCTGTTTTATATAATACATCATCAGAGTATATCACAAGTAAACAACAATTACCAGCCTGGCAGTTATATCAGCCTACCTCACAACTGCTGGCAATTTCAAACAACCATAGCAGCAAAATAAACAAGTACGAAAAATAACACCCCTCCAGCTCCCCTCCTAAGCTCCACATCGTCCTATCCTGTAATCTATAATACTCGGTCTGACCCGAGCATTATAATAAAATAACACCCGAGTCAGTCTGGAATACCAGCGTGAGAAAAATACATCCAAACTGATTATTAAAGTTTCAAAATCCTTTGAAAATCAAAAGCATCTCGTAAGAACACGCCACAAATAAACATGTCGGGTTTTTACCTTACGACAACCAAAACACTTTTTATCAATTCCGTCTAATACTATAATAGTGTCTATTGAAAGTAAAATAGAATCTAGCTGAAATGCTTGCACTCACGTTTCAGCAATAGTTGGGCACAATCAAAACCGTACAGGTGCGTAGGGAAAATGGATTTCCAACTAATGACTAGGCACTGGATACCACCTGTCACAGTACCTGATCTAGATCAGCGTACCGAGGACCACGCCCGATCCCCTGCAACACAAGACCGGACTATCCCTTACTGGATAGTCCGAGTAAGATCACCCCGCGGTTGGGATCAGCAACCGCCCACACAGTCGAAATAAAAAGGGACATCTAGACATGAATGACCTCACCCTAATGGGCGCTACCCACATAGCCTTGCTGCATAACCCTTAATTTTCAGTCATTCTCGGTTGATGAGGCTCGAGGCTAAGCATTACCTTTTTAGAACACATCTCTTAGAATGCCTACCGTCCACCTGACGATGTTCCGAAAGCATTCATCCATACAAGTCTGTCCCGGGTTCGAACGGAACCGAAGGCACTATTCCTACTACATCCATTTTGGAATCACCCTCAGGATTAGTAGCGATTAGCCCTTGCACTTCACTGCTCCATCTTCGACTCCAAACTCATTTTCCTCACGAAATCGTACAAACCAGATCGAAGTGGTTTTCAAGAAATAAATCCTGATCCCGGTCTCTTCGAAACGATCAGCGCATTGGCCAATATTGATAGTCGTTTATTTAACTATCAATTAACATTCACAAACATCCACCAAACAATAAATAATTTTCCAAATTATTTATTTACCTCACAAATATCTTCGCAAGGTATATTTCCATTTTCAACCCTTTTGAAAATAGTTTTCAAAACTCTTTTCCCTCGTGGAATAGATTTCACTCAATTGTTTTCTTTCCCCTGAAAACACCAAGTCTCATAAATTTAGACTTTAAATAAATTAAATCACCTTCAAAAACAATACTTAAACCGTTTAAAATAAGCTATTTTAAATATTCTTTGATTTAAAATAATAGTTATGAAATTCTATACTAATTTTCCAAGTAAAACATAAGCCAAAACTACTTTTTAAATTAAACTATTAGATAGAGTATAAATATTTAATAACCATCTTTTAAATCAAATACTAGATAAACCTTAAAAATAAACACTTCAATAATTAACTTAATAAATATTTACTTAAAAATATTAGAATGACTAAATAAAAATTTCTCTAAAACATTCTTTTAAAACAACTTTAAACTTCCAACTTATATATATAAAACCTCTTTGAAAATATGCTTGGCTTTACAGGGAAATACACTTCCATTTCAACGACCCATAAAATCCTTTATAGATCCTGCTCGATTTATCCCAATTAAAATTTACGTCTCAATCCCGTAAATTTCTTCCCACACTTTAAAAATAAAACACCTTTTTATTTTTAAAACACTTTCCCATCTCCTGGAAATCACTTTTAAAATATATACTTAAATTACATAAAATAGGTTACTAAATTCTTTATTCAAATATACATTTGAAAATCTATAAAGTTTCCTGAGTAACTTAAATCAAAAGTTCCCTTTAGAAAACATAATACTAATTTACCTTTGAAATAATTAAATACCATAATTACTTAAATAAATATTTACCTTTCCCTTAAAAATAATTAAAAATGATAATTTATCTAAAACATTCCAAATCACATTTTTAAGCTTCTAGTTTATACTTTGAAAGCTTTTCTTTGATAACATACTTAGTTTTCCAAGGAAATACGCTTCCCATCCTTTAAAAATAATCTCACTATTACTTTTAAAATAATTTGCACCTTCTTATAGAAATTCCCACCGGAAATCTATACCTTTAAATTTATCCTCCGATAAATATTCCACTTCATTTATAAACCCAGTTTATAAATTCTCATTCCTCATTTCCTTTTAAAATCACATTTTCAAAAACACTTCAAATTTCCAAACCAATTTCCTGAATTTAATTTCCTTAAATTCATTACTTAAAAATTCCTTTTATTTCCCTTTTTAATCTCAATTCATTTATTTATACTTAAAATACCATATTATATTTATCCAACCATATCACAGCACAACTTAATTTCCAAATTAATCTATCACGGAATATAAATAAATACATCACAGATTATGAAGATAATATCTATATTGTGAGGAATCCAGTTGGATCCCTCCAACCTGTTTCCCTACATCCATAGATGTTAGCACAACAGCAAATATCAATCCAGACTGATATTAATATTCATATTCAACCAACCACACCATTATTTAAATATTAACTATTTAAATCAGCTGAAATTCCAGATGTGAGTGAGATTAACTCACCTTGAATTTTGACGAGCGGTTTAAATTTTAAATTATATCGAGCTCGTTCGATTTAATCTAAAATTTCCACTTGCTCAAACCGACTCCAGATCTGCACTGCAGCATAGATCGTGTCGCTGCGATTCTGGCGCCGCCAGTTTCGTCGAATTCTGATAATGCATGCAAAAGTTATAGATTTTTAAAGGTTGAATATAATTTAAAACAAATTCTTTTATTTATATTTTTATATATATACCAAAACGCATCAGGCCCGATAGATCTGTACATACGAATTGAGGCCACATACCATATCTTCCCAAACGCGCTCGTACCAGGGTTAACAAAACCCATCGTCGCTTCCACTCCCATACGTGCCGTCGCCACCACGATCATTGAGACCACGATCAGATGCCGCCACCTCGAAACCCTTCGCCGCCTCAACCTCCACCCCAATTTCCACAAAGCTCGATCCCCTCTCCTTCGCGAATTTCAAGCACGAACGTGCTGCCATGCCGAGCAATTTCCGGCCTCCTCATCGAATCGTTGGCGATCTCCACCATTAGATGCCTCGGCCTCGCTATGCTCTTTGAAAATCTAGTTGGAAGCTCTTGATATTAATGCACAGATCAAGGGAAATCGAGGGGAGAAAGAGATAAGTTTACGGCCATAGATGCTTAGGCCGGCGGCTAGTAGGAAACTAGGGTTTCCTGAGCTTGAGCCTATATAAATACGTATAACGAATTATAATAATATTATTTTCCCAAAATTACTAGATTTTTCGGACGAACTCCAAACTTGACGTGCCGCCTGGCATTTATAATGTTTTACCCGCATTCCGTACCCAATGGAACGTGTTTCGAAAGCTAATTCAATCATATGTGGAAGATAGCTTTTTGAATCGATTTAAAATATTAAATTATCGATTTAAATTTCAACGCGTTTCTCACCCGTACGAACAAACGGTAACTCCAAATGCTACGAAATATTAAATCCGATAATAATACACTATTACGGATCAAATGGACTAGGTTTCGTCGAATTCCGAGACTGTGCCCCAGAAGGCTATTTTAACTCGTCGATTAATTCGAGCGATTTTCGAAACTGTCGAAATCGTTTAAAATTTCACTTTTAAAATTCTACTAACTTAATTATAAATCATATAGAATTTATATTCACATTAGAAATCATTCCGATTCATTTTAAATCAAAATCTGATTATTTGCAATATTATTATATTAAATTCCATTATTGAATTCATTTAAAAATTCCAAACTTAACTCATCGACTCTTTGGTTCCATCCAAAAGTCCAACATAAAAATTCAAATCAAACAAGACTTAAAATAAACCTTAGAAAACATTTTCATCTCCATTTACATCCAGATTCACAAATTATTCCAATTCCAAATATTTAGTTATTATTATTCAAATCCAATTGAACTGCCATACTTGAAATTTTAACTAATTCTATTAATTTAACCAAAATCTTCTTACTTCAAATCAATTTATAATTCACATTCAACATTAAAATGAATTAAATGTTCAAAATCTAATGACCAAAATTCCGGGTCGTTACATTCCTCCCCCTTATAAAAATTTCGTCCACGAAATTTGTTAAGGTAGGAAAATGCTACTAAACCATTTACTTACCCAACTTACGTAGTTAAAAACTTACATTCACTTTACCAAAATCTTTAGCTCAATTCCAAAACATTTGCTTATTTATAGCTTAAAAGCTTGTTTTCAACAACATTTCAAAAACAACTTTCAAAGTTAACCAAAAATTTCAAAATTCCCAAAAAAATTCTAACTCCCAAAATTTTTGAAAATTTTTGACAACGTATCCTTAGTACGGAGAGCCTTTTACAATATCACAAATATAACAAATATATATACATCGACCCACACGGTCGGAAAACAAAATATTTCACAATATATTATCATTTCTTAACTTTATTGCGTAGGCGTACCTTTTGATTACGATTTTAAAAGCAAGCGGCTAATTTATATTACATTTACGTGCTCCAACTCTATCGATTGCCTCCCGTACCTGTTCTTACTCAAACAAGCCATAATTTTTTAATAATATAAGATTTTTAACAACCTTCTATTCATTAATCTAAACCAAACACATTAATTACATAGCCCAAACAAATAAACTTCACAATCCTACATGTTATCCATCTTTATAAGCAACCACAAGGTTCAACACTATTTTAATTTCCCTAAAAAATCCAAACTTCATTTTATTTCACTCGAATGATTTACATTCAAGTTTACTACATACAATTCATATTTGTACCAGTTAATCTCATATTCACAACAAATTTGTTTATAAGCCTTACTTACATAAATTTTACTTCTATTCAATTCCAAATTGATTCACAATCAATTTTATTTTCAATTTGATTCATTTGCATCTCTTTTATGATCCACTTCCATTTATATGCACAACCACTTAATTGAATTTCCAATTATTCCAATTGGTTCAATAACCAACTTTATTTGCTACTTTTAATTCATTTACTTCGTTTATGACAAACGACTAATTTCTTATGCAAATTCTAATGTTATTTATACAAATAACAACTATTTCAACTTATAACCATTTTAAATTAATTCCAACTCAAACTATATTAATTTTACTCCATTCGGAATTATTCACAACCCAAACATTCTTCCTTCATTTCAATTATTAAATTAAATCCCTTCACTTGCATTCCATTTCATTAACCAACAGGTTTATTCAAAATTATCTCATAAGCTCGACAATAACCATTTCACTATCTTCTTAAATTATTTCTATTCCATAATATCTCAATTTCTTCTTACATCAATTCTACTTTCATTTTAGTTTGATTCTCATCCAATCAAATTTCAATCCATTTACAAATTTTAATTCAATAGGTTAACTTACTCTATCCATTTTTATTTTTAATTCTCCTTCTCAATTCATTTCTGAATTTATTAATAACATGACCATTCCAATTATTCTATACTAGAACTAGGTTTTATTTTGCTTTTCAATTTTTTTTAACAAGCTACCAAATTTTTTTATTCCTCCCGTTACCCTTTTTATTTAATTTAGCTTACGTTAAATTCATCTTCATACAATTCGTTTGGATTTAGTTGGGTGAGCATTTACTTCATTCAATATCATTCATAACACAACTGAATTTTGATTTTTTATCTCAATCCAAATTCAACCCAATTTTATTTCTCTATATATAAGTTCAAAACTTATTTACTAACCTAAGTCCATCCACATTTCATATTTCACCATGCCTTATCCCACTTTACATTTCTCTTAGAATTTAAATTTTGAATTTCCCATAAAATATCAACCATTTTATTTTGGTTTTACAATTCATTTCTCTATTCATAAGTTCAACAACTTATTTACTTAAAATCTTATATTGCTCATTTGAGTCATTTTCATCTTATAACCATAATTCAAGATTATATATAACACTTAATATCTTAAGGGTATCAATTTCCATCACACAATTATAACCCATAATCATGATCATTTTACATCTCAACTTTATATCCAACTTAATCCTATTCCAATTTAAATTTTATTTAACTTATCTTGAGTTAAATTCAAATATATCTTATTCACTTCCATTTACTCAAGTTAAATTTTAATTCCATGATTAAAAGTTCATTTTCCTTTCTTATTTAAATCAAATTCACTATAAGTTCAATAGTTGATTCATCTTAACTTTATAGAATTCCCAGAATTCAATTGTCCGGCTTTATTTCAAAACCATTTTGAAAAAAATAATCAACACATACCAACTTGGTGTATCAAATCAAATTTCCAGATTCCAAAACACTTGGTTTTACCAAAACAAATTTCCCCCCTGAAATTTCTAAAACAACTTGTATACCCGACAAGTCTAAACAAATATCATAACCAATCACCACGGTAGCAATCCATCACTTTAGAAACTCGAAAATGAATACTGATGATGTGGCCATCATCACCAGGATTATTTTCCAGCGGCTGAAGTGAGTTCAGTGCTTCTTTACTTCCACAATTCCATTTCAAAACAATTTCCACTCCAAAAATATTTCCCAAAATAATACTCCATTATTTCCCTTGATAACCCGGATTTTTGGACATCTGATAATTGATAATTAACTGATTTTAACCATTAAAACACTGACTTATAAGATTAAACAAATAGTATTCTAATAATTAAATATCTGGAAATGATAAATCTTATAATAAATTAACAAAGATATAAATAGACATATGCAAACTCTATAATGTTGAAAATTATAAGTGTATACATATACAAGTATATGTATGTATATATACAATATATATATGTATATATATTGTGTTTTGGAAGCATTAGGTTTCAAAAGCTAGTTAAAGTTAATTTTATATTTTCAAAACACTAAGAATATATATTTTTAACACTTTGGAAAACATTTCAAACATTCCCAAGATTCCCAACCTTTGTTTAAATTCATTTAACATACTTTTCAAAATTTCTGGGATTTAAATTCTGGTTTAAATCAAATTTTAGTTAGACCTCTTTGGATAAGTCATTTATAGATATTTATTTGGTTATAAATCATTTCAAATTTTAGATTCTTATTTGATTATAATATTAACAACCAAACATCCAAATATATATAATAATTTCAGAAAATTATTCCCTTTATCTCAAAATATAATTTTGGGTAAAATTATTTCATTTACCCACTTTAAAAACAATACTATGTCGATTTATCTTGTTTAAGAGTTTAGAAACCCCTATCGATACGGTTGTACTTCCCGTACCGACCAGAATTCATAAACACTCAACCGATAAGTCAACACAGTATAAAAACAGTTTTATATTCACTAACAAATATGCTCTCATATCTATTATTACTCTCAAACTCATTCTAGAGTACTTCTGACTCTATTTCTAATGAGTAATTTCCCCCACCAAAGCCTAGGTTGTCGCCAACCTCGCTCTAATACCAAGTGTAATGACCCGCCCTTCTCGACTAGCAAAAATCAACACAAAATACATCACAGTATAATATGCTGACGATCGAGTGCCGGGAAAGACAGATTGTTGAGGAAAAAGAAAGAAGATAGAAGAAAGAAGGAACTAAAACAACATCAGAATCTCACAATCGCAACGGAACAAAATATAATAAATAATAATAGATCTTTACACAAAATAACCATATCTGTTTTATATAATACATCATCAGAGTATATCACAAGTAAACAACAATTACCAGCCTGGCAGTTATATCAGCCTACCTCACAACTGCTGGCAATTTCAAACAACCATAGCAGCGAAATAAACAAGTATGAATAATACGTCTCGACTCCAAGCTCCCCTCCTGAGCTCCACATCATCTTATCCTGTAATCTATAATACTCGGTCTGACCCGAGCATTATAATGAAATAACACCCGAGTCAGTCTAGAATACCAACGTGAGAAAAATACATCCAAACTGATTATTAAAGTTTCAAAATCCTTTGAAAATCAAAAGCATCTCGTAAGACCACGCTACAAATAAACATGTCGGGTTTTTACCTTACGATAGCCAAAACACTTTTTATCAAATCCGTCTGATATTATAATAGTGTCTATTGAAAGTAAAATAGAATCTAGTTAAAATGCTTGCATCTCACGTTTCAGCAATAGTTGGGCACAATCAAAACTGTACAGGCGCGTAGGGAAAATTGATTTCCAACTAATGACTAGGCACTGGGGTACCACCTGTCACAGTACCTGGTCTAGATCAGCATACCGAGGACCACACCCGATCCCCTGCAACACAAGACCGGGCTATCCCTTACTGGATAGTCTGAGTAAGATCACCCCGCGGTTGGGATCAGCAACCGCCCACACAGCTGAAATAAAAAGGGACATCTAGACAGGGATGACCTCACCCTAATGGGCGCTACCCACATAGCCTAGCTACATAACCCCTGA
Source organism: Allium fistulosum (assembly GCA_030737815.1). Taxonomy (NCBI): domain Eukaryota; kingdom Viridiplantae; phylum Streptophyta; class Magnoliopsida; order Asparagales; family Amaryllidaceae; genus Allium; species Allium fistulosum. The sequence goes on along the minus strand of CM060908.1, from coordinate 528,589,900 downwards.
TTTTTAGTCATTCCCGGTTGATGAGGCTTGAGGCTAAGCATTACATTATTAGAACACATCTCTTAGAATGCCCACCGTCCACCTGACGATGTTCCGAAAGCATTCATCCATACAAGTCCGTCCCGGGTTCGAATGGAACCGAAGGCACTATTCCTACTACATCCATTTTGGAGTCACCCTCAGGATTAGTAGCGATTAGCCCTTGCACTTCACTGCTCCATCTTCGACTCCAAACTCGTTTTCCTCATGAAAACGTACAAACCGGATCGAAGTGGTTTTCGAGAAATAAATCCTGATCCCGGTCTCTTCGAAACGATCAGCGCATTGGCCAATATTGATAGCGTTTATTTAACTATCAATTAACATTCACAAACATCCACCAAACAATAAATAATTTTCCAAATTATTTATTTACCTCACAAATATCTTCGCAAGGTATATTTCCATTTTCAACCCTTTTGAAAATAGTTTTCAAAACTCTTTTCCCTCGTGGAATAGATTTCACTCAATTGTTTTCTTTCCCCTGAAAACACCAAGTCTCATAAATTTAGATTTTTAAATAAATTAAATCACCTTCAAAAACAATACTTAAACCATTTAAAATAAGCTACTTCAAATATTCTTTGATTTAAAATAATAGTTATGAAATTCTATACTAATTTTCCAAGTAAAACATAAGCCAAAACTACTTTTTAAATTAAACTATTAGATAGATTATAAATATTTAATAACCATCTTTTAAATCAAATACTAGATAAACCTTAAAAATAAACACTTCGATAATTAGCTTAATAAATATTTACTTAAAAATATTAGAATGACTAAATAAAAATTTCTCTAAAACATTCTTTTAAAATAACTTTAAACTTCCAACTTATATATATAAAAACCTCTTTGAAAATATGCTTGGCTTTACAGGGAAATACACTTCCATTTCAATGACCCATAAAATCTTTTATAGATCCTATTCGATTTATCCCAATTAAAATTTATGTCTCAATCCCGTAAATTTCTTCCCAAACTTTAAAAATAAAACACCTTTTTATTTTTAAAACACTTTCCCATCTCTTGGAAATCACTTTCAAAATATATACTTAAATTACTTAAAATAGGTTACTAAATTCTTTATTCAAATATACATTTGAAAATCTATAAAAGTTTCCTGAGTAACTTAAATCAAAAGTTCCCTTTAGAAAACATAATACTAGTTTACCTTTGAAATAATTAAATACCATAACTACTTAAATAAATATTTACCTTTCTCTTAAAAATAATTAAAAATGATAATTTATCTAAAACATTCCAAAATACATTTTTAAGCTTCTAGTTTATACTTTGAAAGCTTTTCTTTGATAACATACTTAGTTTTCCAAGGAAATATGCTTCCCATCCTTTAAAAATAATCTCACTATTACTTTTAAAACAATATGCACCTTCTTATAGAAATTCCCACCGAAAATCTATACCTTTAAAATATCCTCCGATAAATATTCCACTTCATTTATAAACTCAGTTTATAAATTCTCATTCCTCATTTCCTTTTAAAATCATAGTTTCAAAAACAATTCAAATTTCCAAACCAATTTCCTGAATTTAATTTCCTTAAATTCATTACTTAAAAATTCCTTTTATTTCCCTTTTTAATCCCAATTCATTTATTTATACTTAAAATACCAGATTATATTTATCCAACCATATCACAGCCCAACTTAATTTCCAAATTAATCTATCACGGAAAATAAATAAATACATCACAGATTATGAAGATAATATCTATATTGTGAGGAATCCAGTTGGATCCCTCCAACCTGTTTCCCTACATCCACAGATGTTAGCACAATAGCAAATATCAATCCAGACTGATATTAATATTCATATTCAACCAACCACACCATTATTTAAATATTAACTATTTAAATCAGCTGAAATTTCAGATGTGAGTGAGTTAACTCACCTTGAATTTCGATGAGCGGTTTAAATTTTAAATTAGATCGAGCTCGTTCGATTTAATCTAAAATTTCCATTTGCTCAAACCGACTCCAGATCTGCACTGCAGCATAGACCGCATCGTTGCAATTCTGGCACCACCAGTTTCGTCGAATTCTGATAATGCATGCAAAAGTTATATATTTTTAAAGGTTGAATATAATTTAAAACAAATTCTTTTATTTATATTTATATATATATACCAAAACGCATCATGGCCGTTAGATCTGTACATACGAATCGAGGCCACACACCATATCTTCCCAAACGCGCTCGTACCAGGGTTAACAAAACCCATCGTCGCTTCCACTCCCATACGTGCCGCCGCCACCACGATCATCGAGACCACGATCAGATGCCGCCACCTCGAAACCCTTCGCCGCCTCAACCTCCACCACAATTTCCATGAAGCTTGGTCCCCTCTCCTTTGCGAATTTCAAGCACGAACGCGCTGCCATGCCGAGTAATTTCCGACCTCCTCTTCGACTCATTAGCGATCTCCACCATTAGATGCCTCGGCCTCGCTACGCTCTTTGAAAATCTAGTTGGAAGCTCTTGATATTAATGCACGGATCAAGGGAAATCGAGGGGAGAAAGAGATAAGTTTATGGCCATAGATGCTTAGGCTGGCGGCTAGTAGGAAACTAGGGTTTCCTGAGCTTAAGCGTACATAAATACGTAAAAGGAATTATAATATATTATTTTCCCAAAATTACTAGATTTTTCGGACGAACTCCAAACTAGACATGCTGCCTGGCATTTATAATGTTTTACCCGCATTCCGAACACAATGGAACGTGTTTCGAAAGCTAATTCAATCATATGTGGAAGATAGATTTTTGAATCGATTTAAAATATTAAATTATCGATTTAAATTTCAACGCGTTTCTCACCCGTACGAATAAACGGTAAATCCAAACGCTACGAAATTTGAAATCCGATAATAATACACTATTACGGATCCAATGGAACTGGTTTCGTCAAATTCCGAGACTGTGCCCCGGAAGGCTATTTTAACTCGTCGATTAATTCGAGCGATTTTCGAAACTGTCGAAATCGTTTAAAATTTCACTTTTAAAATTCTACTAACTTAATTATAAATCATATAGAATTTATATTCACATTAGAAATCATTCCGATTCATTTTAAATCAAAATCTGATTATTTGCAATATTATTATATTAAATTCCATTATTGAATTCATTTAAAAATTCCAAACTTAACTCATCGGCTCTTTGGTTCCATCCAAAAGTCCAACATAAAAATTCAAATCAAACAAGACTTAAAATAAACCTTAGAAACCATTTTCATATCCATTTACATCCAGATTCACAAATTATCCCAATTCCAAATATTTAGTTATTATTATTCAAATCCAATTGAACTGCCATACTTGAAATTTTAACTAATTTTATTAATTTAACCAAAATCTTCTTATTTCAAATCAATTTATAATTCACATTCAACATTTAAAATGAATTAAATGTTTAACATCTAACGACCAAAATTCCAGGTCGTTACAGAAGGGGAGAGGAGTTAGGCTATTTGGTAGAAGACATTGGGTTAGCTTATTGGGTTAATAGGCTAGAACCCAACCCAAAGCCCAAATGAAAATACCGAAATCCTAATCAACTCCAAACATATCGATTTTTATACTTAAACAAGTTATAAATGTCGTTTTGAACTCAATGAAAGTAGTCTCGAGTCCGAATTCGACTGTTTACAAAAAGTTACATTTTGGACTTTAATTCAACTAACGATGCTATATTTAAATAAAACATTTAGAAATATAATCGTAAAATATGCGGGTTGTTATAGACTCCCCTCCTTAAAGAAATTGCATTCTCGCAATACTTAAGAAGAAAATAAAGAGTAACAACCACTTAAGGCATAACAACACAAAAGAAAATTTTGAAGTGAGAAGTTTACCTTAAAGAGCACGAGAGAGTAAGTCTGGATGTGTTCGCTCGATGAATTCTCTGGATTTCCAAGAACAATCCTTAGGATTTACGGACCATTAAACTTTCACAAGCGGAACATCTTTATTAAGAAGGCGTTTAACCTCAGTAGAAACGATACGAATAGGATGTTGCTCATAAGTCAAATTAGGTGAAACTTCAATTTCTTCAATAACACCGGGCTCAAGAATAGAATGGGAATCTCTAAGGATATTCCGTAGTTGAGAAAGGTGGAATACGTCATGAATAGCAAAAAATTGAGCCGGTAATAAAAGGTGATAAGCCACGGAACCAATGTGTTCGATGATAAGAAATGGGCCAATATATCGATGTGCTAATTTTCTCGAACGAGTGAAACGCACAACACCCATCATAGGTGAATAACGAATAATTACCAAATCTCCCAGAGAAAATTCTAATTTCCTTCTTCGGTTATCGGCATAGGATTTATGTATACTTTGAGCTTCTCTCATCCTATGAGGAATAAGGTTAATCTTTTCTGTGGAATCATGAATAAAATCTGACCTAAAACCAGCTTCTCACCGGATTCAAGCCAACACGAAGGAGATCGGCATGGCCTTCCGTAGAGTGCCTCGAAAGGTGCCATACCAATACTAGATTGGAAGCTATCAATGTAAGAAAAATCGACAAGGGAAATATGATCTTCCCAACTTCCACCAAAATCAAGAGCACATGCACGAAGAAGATGTTCAAGAGTTTGATTCACACAATCTGTTTGTCCATCAGATTGAGGATGATAAGCGGTGCTAAAATTAAGCTTCGTTCCCAAAGTTTTTGAAGACCTTTCCAAAAACTACTAGTAAACAATGGATCACGATCATTAACAATAGAAGTAGGAACACCATGCTATTTAACAATTTCTTCGACATAAAGTTTGGCCAAAAGTAATACGGTCTGATTAGACCGAGCGGGAATAAAATAGGCGGATTTTGTAAGTCTATCTACAATCACCCATAAAGTGTCATTACCCGAACGAGAATGGGGAAGATCGTAAATAAAGTCCATGGAGACTTGATCCCACTTCCAAACTGGAATGTCCAAAGGTTGCAATAACCCACCGGGCCTTTGATGCTCGGCCTTTATGAGTTGGCAAGTCATGCAATGCTCAAAAATAAAGTCGCTTGATGTCCGCGTATATTTTACTACTACCAGGATGAATGGTAAATTTAGAACGATGAGAATTTTCTAAAATGTCCTTACAGTGATCACTAATATTAGGCACAATAAGTCTACCAAATTTTTGAATGCCTCCGCGAGCATCAATATCAAAGTCTTTAAACCATCAACCTTATTTTTATCCCTACAACTTTGGCTAAGAAGAGCCAATTCGGGATCTTTCTTTTGAGCTTCAAGGATGCAGTCTAAAAGAGAAGGATGAGCCTCAAGGCTACATAAAACAAGAGATGAACATGAATTGGGGCCATGATCTCGAATCTCACAAGTAGACAAAGTCTCGAGATCATTCCATTCGGATATCATCATGAAAATAACCGCTTGTTGCTTACGACTAAGGGCATCGGCAACACGATTTCCCTTTTCGGGAGTATAGAGAATATAAAGATCATAGGATGCAAGGAATTCAAGCGAACGTTGTTGATGTAAATTAAGTTCCTTTTGATAAAATAAATACTTCAAAGATTTATGATCGGTGTAGAGAACAAATTTCTCTCCCAAAAGATAATGACGCCAAATTCTAAGGGCGAAAACAATGGCCGCGAGTTGTAGATCATGAGTGGCATATCTAGTCTCGGCCGGCTTTAATTGTCTAAAAGCATAAGCGACAACACATTCCCTTTGCATGAGAACAGCACCCAAACCAATACAACTAGAATTCATATAAACAATTAAGTCTTGTTCCTTCGGTATCATAAGAATAGGAGCATCGGAAAGGAGTTCTTTTAATTTCTGAAAAGCAGCTTCACATTTGTCCGATCAAATGTACATAACTCCCTTCTTTGTCAAACTTGTAAGAGGCACGGAAATTTTAGAAAAGTCTTTTATGATTAGACGGTAATAGCCCGTCAATCCAAGAAAACTACGGATTTCCGTCACACTCTCCGGTCTCTTCCAATTTTGAATCGCTTCAATCTTTGAAGGATCCATGGAAATTCCAGATTCAGAAATAACATGTCCTAAAAATTTCACACGAGATCGCCAAAAATGGCACTTAGAAAATTTTGCTTTCAATTGATTGCTCCTAAGAGTTTCCACCACAATCCGAAGATGTTTTTCATGCTTTTCCTCGGTCTTAGAATAAACAAGAATATCATCGATGAAGATGAGAACAAATTGATCGAGGAAGTCTTTGGAAATTCGATTCATAAGGTCAACGAAATAAGCTGGATCATTCGTTAAACCAAATGGCATAACAAGCCATTCATAAGATCCATAACGAGTACGGAACGATGTCAAAGGAATGCAATCTTCTGCAATACGAAGCTGATGAAAACAGGTTGCTAAGTCTAACTGTGAAAAGACTCTAGCCCCGCTAAGTTAATCGAATATATCATCAATCCGAGGCAAGGGATATTTATTCTTAATGGTAAGATCAGTAAGCTTGCGTAGTCAACGCAATGCCTAAGTGTACCATCAGATTTCTTTACAAAGATAGCTGAAGCTCCCTAAGGAGAGGAACTAGAACGAATAAATTGTTTTGGTTCCAATTCGGATAATTGTTTACGCATCTCCTCATTTTCCTTATTAGACATAAGATAAGGAGGACGAGTGATAGGTAGAGCTACAAAGATTAGATTAATTTTGAGCTCAATTGCTCGCTTAGGTGTTAATTCTAAAACGGGCTCAAAGATGTCAGGAAATTCACAAACAACATGAGTGAGGGAAATAACATCTTCCTCATCATCATTATCATCATCATGCGGGTTTAGAGAATATAAGGATGCTACCGAATTGAATCAGAATCTTTAAGAACAATAGAAATCTGCTTAACAGATTGAGGATGTCGAAGATGGATTGTTAACTCTTATTTTCAAGCGACCTAACTACAGAAAGACCTTGTGACCTAACTACAGGAAAAGCTTGCGACCTATAGAAGCTCACGACCTAAGGTAGTTAGCGACCTAAGGGACTTAACGACCTAAGGCAGTTAGCGACCTAAGGGACTTAACGACCTAAGGTAGCTAGCGACCTAAGGGACTTAACGACCTAAGATAGCTAGCGACCTAAGGGACTTAACGACCTAAGGTAGTTAGCGACATAAGGGACTTAACGACCTAAGGTAGTTAGCGATCTAAGGGACTTAACGTCCTAAGGTGGTTAGCGAGCAAACAGACTGCGCGACCTAACTATTAAAGCAGCTCAGCGACCTACGACCTAAGAGGCAAACGAGCTAAGACTTCAACGACCTAAAGCTCGCACATCTATTCCTAACTCGCCTGCGACCTAAGACTTGGCAAGATTTACTAAGACTTCATCAGCTGACTTCTTTAGCCGCAAGCGGACTGCGACCTAGCTTAGGTCGCTCGCGACCTATGACCTAACTAAGGTCGTACGCGACCTAAGACTTCGGCAAAAATTCTGCTCAGAAATCAGCTCCTATAAATAGAGCTCCAACTCCAACGAGCACGGGACTTTTGGCCATTCATTTCTTCAAGCGCCGTTACTCTGTCGAACTCTCCACTCATTCATCAATCAAAGATCTTCAAACATTTGAGACGCTACAACAAGCTTCGAGAGGAATTCCTTACATCCAACACGGATTCATCGAGTTTCATCGTCGAAGATTGAGCTAGTAGTCAAGATTGTTTCTTGTGATCAAATTGTATTGTTTTCATAAGAGATTTGTATCGATTTGTAACCGGATTCAGTAATAAAGAGATTCAAAGTGGACGTAGGCTTAATCTCAAGCCGAACCACTATAAACCGCTGTCTTTTACTGCTTTTTCTGCTATTTTACTGCTTAAATTCTGTTCCTGTCACGCGGGTGGTGCTTTCACAACTCAACCACACACACCGGGTGTTAGCGTTCACTTTTTAGCGTTAACATTTTGGTGCTTTCACTGAGAACGAAACTTAGGTGATCCTTCACCGTTGCTTCGCAAAAACTCATAAAAAGAACCTCTCTTAAAAACCAGAAGTTGATCCGAAATAATGGCTCCTGGAAGAAGAGGTAGACCTACCAGATCCGGAAATGCTCATGAAGGGACTTCCGCTTCCCCAACAGCAGACCAAGCAACTCCTACCATTGGAGTCACCAGGGCTGAATTGGATGAAGCAGTTTCTGGATTATATCAACAAATTGAAGCTCAAAACGCTTTGAATGATGGATAGATTAACTGCTCTGCTCGGGGCAAATCGTCAACCAGAAAACCATCAAACAACCTTTCCTGAAATGCCACCTTTCCAAGCTGAGGGTTCTATGCCGCAGCCAACTTATCGTGAACATGTGCCCGGTCAAGCTTCCGAGAGAAGGACTGATGCATGTCCGGAAATGTCTCTGAATAATAAAGGGTACCTGTCCGAAATGGTTAGCCGCATCATGAAAGAGAGCATGCAAAAGGAAGAGAATGAGAACGACTGGGGATTTGCACCGAGCAGAACTCCGTTTACGGAAAAGATCCTGAAAGCGGAATTTCCAAGGAAATTTGCGCCTCCTACTATCCAAGCCTATAGGGGAACGAGTGACCCTAATCATTTCCTATACAAGTACGATTGGCATATGACCGGTGCAAGAGCGTCAGACGAGATTAAGTGTCGATACTTTCCGGTGTACTTGGAAGGTGTGGCCTTACTTTGGTTCACAAAGCTTCCAATTCGGTCAATAGATCAATTCTCCGACTTGACGCAAAAGTTTAAAGAACAGTTCAGATTGTATGCTTCAAAAGCCAAGGATATAATGTCATTGTCTAGTCTTGAACAAGCTCCCGGAGAATCAATCAAATCTTTCTTAAACCGTTTCAATATAGCTGTAGCCGAAGTGGATAATGTAGAACCGCGTATGATCCTGACCTACTTGGTGCGAGCCATCGATAAATCGAGTGAATTTGGAAAATGGCTAAAAATGAAGGAACCAAATTCCCTTGAGAAGTTTTATAAAAAGGCCGATGAATTCATGCGCTGGAAAGCCTTTCCGCCTCAACAAAAGTATTAGTTGCCAAGGACAACAATAATGAACTTGCTTCTAACAGAAGAAATTCTGAGAATCAGAAAAGGGAAAACGACGGAGGAAAGAATCAGGGGAATGAGAAGAAACTCCACCGCTTCGATCTTTCAGATTTTACTCCTTTAACTGATACACCAAGAAATACCTTTTTCGCAACAAAGGACGTTGTCAGGTATCCTAAGCCACCTGAGATGAAGAGAGGTGCAAAGCGTAATGGAAAATTCTGCCAATTTCACAATCAACCTGGCCATGACACTGACCAATGTCGCCAATTAAAGGATGTGATTGAAGAATTGCTGAGGCAGGGTAAACTCCAACAATACGTTAAGGGAAGTGGAGTCAATCCAACCTCATCCACTCGGGATCAACAACGTCCTACCCATCAATCCGATTCTCGCAACAACACTACAGTGCAAGATTCAGAAAAGCTTGTCATTAATGTTGTCACAGGAGGTCCACACCCAGCAGGCAGAAGTTGGGACGACTGCTAATTGTCCACAAAACTGCAACTGGGGCATCTTTCACTTTCTCTGGCATATAAATCCGAAGCTGCGAATCTAGTGCAAATGGAAAATCAGCCCGGAGATTCTGAAACAACAATCACTAGCATCCTTTTTTTTTACTTAACAGCATTGCTTAAATTTGTAAAAATGATAATGGATGTGTAACTTCTGCATTGTAAACCGTTGAGAAATCAGTGTGACTGAATAATGAAAAACTATGAATTCTGTGTTTTCTATTACAAAATGCATGTTATATTTCGATATATAAATACTCTAAATGTATTGCTAAAATTTCGATCTAATATCGCAGGTCATTAAAGCGAAGCTCACCCATCGCAAAGCCAAGCGAGCCCTACAAATCATTTATTAAAGCAAATACCAAGCAACAAAAAATTCCATATTCAAATCCTATACAAGAAGAACTTCACATAAAAAGTTGGCAACTCCACTTGGGCAAGTCTTCGTTAACCGGTTGTGATTGTCAATATGAACAAACATCCAACTAGGTGACTCGCGTTTGTCCCGTGAAGTTATTCAATAGTGAAGTCCACTTCTTCGGATAAGGCAATTTACTTGCAAAAGGAAAGAAGATACGCTTGGAAATGATAATAAAAGATCGCTAATGAGGAGATGATGGGAGAACATGGCCAAGCAAACACGGAAGCAGCCAAAAGGAATTATGCCTCTCGATAAAAGGGCCGGTAGAACCACCGAAGGGACACCTTCCCAAGCAAAAGGAACAGGGCCCTTGCTAACTGATCGTGATGCATCCGATCATGCAGCTTGCGTCCGTCCCGTGGATTTACTTGCCCCTGAGACGCAACCTTCCTGGCACACCAACCAACTGATGCTCCTTCTCAAAGTTCAACAAAGCCCTCTAACGAGGCACGCCAAAAAATGAAAGTGCTTTCCTCAATCAAAAAAGATTGGTGGAACCACCGGAGGGGCACCTTCCCAAGCTGAAGGAACAGGGCCCTTGTTAGTTAATTGCGATCGTTTGTGCAAACGAACATCCAATCAAGCAACTTGCGTCCGCCCCGTGGATCCACTCAACCATGAGAAAGTAACTTCCAGGCAATTACAAGACTTCTTCGGAGGTAAAAGCCCTCTTCGGAGGCACATTTCACCCGTGTAGAAGTGCAAAATGCTCCTCTTCGGAGGCCTACTTCGCCAGAGATGAAATGCTAACAAGCCCTCTTCGGAGGCACATTTCACCAGTGTAGAAGTGCAAAATGCTCCTCTTCGGAGGCCCACTTCACCAGAGATGAAATGCTAACAAGCCCTCTTCGGAGGCACATTTCACTAGTGTAGAAGTGCAAAATGCTCCTCTTCGGAGGCCCACTTCACCAGAGATGAAATGCCAAATCGCTTCTCTTCGGAGACCAGAATTGCTTCTCTTCGGAGACCAAAATTGCCTCTCTTCGGAGACCAAAATCGCTTCTCTTCGGAGACCAAAAGACCTCTTTGGAGGCACACTTCACCATGCTTGAAGTACCAGACATAAGCCCTCTTCAAAGGCACAAAAACAAAGCCTTCTTCGGAAGCGCTAAACAAATCAAAAAATTCTTCAGAAAGTTCACTTCACTGCATAGGAAAATTCACTTTTTAACAAATAAAAGTGATCATCCCCAAAAGTTGAAGTGTTCTTCAGAAAGAAAGAGAAAGTAAAAACTTCTCTAAAGACGAGATATACTCTATTAAAAGCAGAATGATTCTTCCCTTAAAAGTGGAGTAATTATTCTCTGAAATAAGAGTATCAGTCTTGAAAAAGCTAGAAATATTGCAATGCACTTACGGTATGGGGGCAATACTATACAATTCAATTATATTAATAAAAGCAACATACCACAAGTTCATTGCAATATCACGGAAAATAGATGTGGGATAAATGCATTCTCAAACACAGACAAAAAAGTTTGTACGAGTAAAAAGAATCGTTTATCCTACACTGAAAATGAGAAACAGATGCATTCTCACATACACAAGAATTTACACAAGTAAAATAGCTATTTTATTCAATACTATGAAAAAATTTTACATTGTGCAGATCACAAAAAGAAGCGGAGACCGGTATCCGCACAACTTCCAGTCAATACATGCAAAAACAGAAAAGGCAAAAATCAAGCTCATTTCTCCTTCTTCCCGCCTTTAGAGCTTTTACCCGGCCTGATAATTAGTTTCGAAGGCCATTGTGATTGAGTCGGAGAAGAAGGAGAAAGTGGCGCAACCGAATCAACTTCTGCTTCCTCTCCAGCGGCAGAAGAGCTTTTCTTGCATCTCTTCGAAATTGCGCGTTTTCCCTTCCTTTTCGAGGAAGACTCACCACCGGGAGTAAAAAACTCTGAAAGCTTCGTGTCGTCATCATAAGACTGCTTCGGAGTCTTCTCACCTTCTTCAAGTTCCCCTGCCTTTGGCTCTTGTGAAACAACCGGATCGTCCAAGTCTTTGAGAGCTTCAATTTTCTCTTCTTGCGATCCTGGTTGAGAAGCTGGAAGAGGAGTAACTTGAGAAGGAGGAGGAACGACAGCTGAAGAAGGAGAAGCTGGCGCAGCTTTCGGTGCTTCCGCTACAGAAGAAAAGAAGTTAAAATCAGTATTCTCCAAGTTAAGAGAAGATATTGGTTCGTTCAGGCTTAAGTAATAAGTGAGAAGTTCATCAAGCTCAGTCAAATCTAATAAGTAGTTCACTGGAGATGGGTCGACGTCAAAGTTACCTGGAGAAGTCGGTTTGACGAAATCAATCTCGAATTTCTGAGCTTTAAAATCTTCCATAGCCTCTTCCTCTGTGGGAGTGGTCACAGTTTCTTGGTCAACTTTAGCCGAAGGCGAAGAGTGAGAGCTAGAGCCAGCAACATCCACATGAGCTGAAGTCGAAATGTGAACAGGGGCAACAGGAAGTATTTCTTTCTCAGGAAGCTTCTCTCCCGTCGCTTCGGCTCGCATTTGGATACGTTGCTCTTTTCCTTTGGCAAGGGCAGCGCGGGCGCTCTCATCTAAGTAGGTAGCTTGAAGATCTGCTTCAGCATAACCGGCACCGCCGAACATGTCAATAATCGCATCCCATACTTCAGCTAAAGTGACTTCATAATCCGGTCCCAAGAATGAAAGGCTCCCACGCCCCAAGACGCAATAATAAAAAAGTCAAATAAAGTCGTGTCAATGGTGGCTCTGGTTGCCTCATGGGATTCTTCAGCTGCAGCTTTACCAGTGAGAGCTTCATCACGCTCTCTTTCAGCCTTCAATAACTGAGACTGCAATCTTGTAATCTCCAAGTCTTGGGAGCTGACTTTCTCCCGAAGTTGAGTCGTGTCATCACGATATTTCCTGGTAACATGCTGCTCTGCTTCCAGATTCACTTCAGCATCCCGCTGAGCAGCATGAGCATTTCGAACCTATCGTTGGAGCATCTCTTCCTTTTGTGAAAAAGAAGTGGAAGAAGTAGCAAGTTCGTTCTTGAGTCTTTCAACTTCAGCCTCAAGCTTCTCATAACCATCGGAGATGCTCTTCATTTCGACGTCGTGCTGTTTGCAAATTTTATCCCATTCTGATTTATCGTTCTCCATGGTCATCATTGCCTCAAGATTCATGTGGTTGACCCTTTGAAGTTCATCGACCAGCTTCTGCCATCCAGACATTCTTTCACTGTCAAGCTTGACAGCATCGTGATTTCTCAGCATGGCTTGTTTGTCGATTGGTACCAAATCCAAATCAAAACGCACTCCCTTCAGACACCAATTCGGAAATCGGCTCTGGAGTGTGGGAGGACCATCTCCAGCTTGGTACTGAGGCCTATTAATGATTGCCTGGATGTCAGACTTCTGAAATGCAGGAGAACCGGAAGAAGCATCAGGAGGAATAGAAGCGTCAGTCTTTTCCGGAATTGCGGATGCATCCTTTTCACCAAGTTTGGTCCGCTTGCTAGAATCATCAGCCATACGACTCTTCCCCTTATCGTCAGAGGATTTCCTTTTATGAGAATCGTCGCTTCTACGGGAAGAGTCGTATCGCTCGTCTCTATTCCCATAATGCTGTTCATCTTCTATTCTGCGGCGCTCCTCATAATCCCATCTCTCTCGATCTTTTCGATAGGCCCTGTCTTCGTCGGTCTCTTGACGAGAAGGAAGATAACGCCTAAAGTCATAAGCATCGCGGCCTCCATGGCGCTGAAATGAGTCATAGTATGAGCTGGTACGCCCCATCGGAGAATCTGAAAATCGAAAAAGAAGTAAAGTTTAGAAATTTCCAGAAAAAGAGGATAAATGCTTATAGGTGCTGAAAAATCCTAAGTGTGTGCGGCGTGCGAACTACGTGCGTCAAACTACAAACCACGCTTTAGTGTGGGAACAGAGACGACAGGTGTAGAAGGCGTCAAAGTTTGTTTCAAAGAGGAAGTCGCTTCAACGACAGGAGAGTTCGCTTTTGGAATATTATCCTTGAAAAGCTCTTGAGAAGTTATCATTATGTCACTCAAGTCATCAAAGGTGTCATCACCATGGTACTCAGCAAAATTCTCCTTTTCAACTTTCATATCGGCTGACTTTTCACAGATTCGAGGATTTTCTTCCTCTTCGACAACCGGGGAAAGTGTTAACTTGCTAGACGACCCCGCAATGTCGGTAGGAGTAGAACACTTTACCAATGAAGTCTCAATTGTAAGTTCTTTTGGTGTCAGTTCTTCAGCAGGAACTGGGGCATCCGATGTTTTTACTGGAGAATTAGGGACTTCACAAGGCTGAGTAGATCGGGAAGAGTGTAAAAGTCCATGCTGGTGCAAAAATTCATCCTTCAACAAGAATTTGGCGCTTCTTTCTTCCGCCGCCACAGCATTTAAAGTTTCAAGGATTGACTTGAGGCTGGGATTTCTAAGCGGGGGAGGAAGTGCTGAAAAGAGAAAAGAACGAAGATAAGCATTTGATAATTCGGATTTCGAAAAACTTATAAGATGAACAGAGAAGTGCAATCTTACTCCCGATTCTCCAGACTGTGTAGAATCCCGGAGGACATCGAACAAAGAAGAATTGGTTTAAAAAACCGTGAGCACTTTCAAGCAAGTCCAAGATCAATTTTCGATTTCTGGCACCCCTTACAAGGACAATCGAAGGGTGATCTTTATTCTTAGAGAAGGTACATAGATAGCAAATTTCGTCGAAACTCGGAAGACGGTCAAGCGTCCTCCTAAACAGAACACACAACCCCATCAAAACGGCATAGCCGTTGGGGTGTAACTGAAAAGGCGAGATAGCTAGTCGAAGGAAAAGTTCCCGGAGAAATTCATTGAAAGGCGGAATAGCTCCGTTTAAGCACATGTGACGATTCACTGCGACAAAACCAAGAGGTGGCCTGTCAGCTATATCACTTGCTTCAGGGAATATAGCGTCTGAATCGGCAATACCAAATTGGATACACAGTTGTCTAAAAATTCTGTGGCTCAGAGTAGTCGGAGTTCTCTCCGGAGGATCAATCAGTGGATTGGCAATCGGGAGAGCTCCTTCAATTGGTCCTGAATCTTCTTGTTGGGACGTCATTCTACACAATCAACTGGATATTTAAATATAAAGGTGCACGTTTCTTAAAAAGTGTGAAGTGTTGTGCAAAACTAAAACAATAACAAGCGAGTATAACTGAAATTGAGACAATTGACGATTGTCGATTACAAAGTTTCGAGGCTTGTTATTTCAGGTTCAAATACAATGTTGTATTGTCGCAAACAAGTCAACTTAGGTTGATTAATCCAGCTTTGTTTCAACACTTCATTTGAATTAGTCATTTCACAGCATTTTATTCATAAAATTCATTTAAGCTAATCATTCGTTATCAACTAATCTGTCATGCAATGTGGGCAGTCAATGGCAGTATATTTGTCCCGTTTTTTTGCAAGTGTTGTATTTAGGCAGGTTATTGGCATTAAAGTCAAGACAGTTTGAAAGAAAAATGCAACACAGTTCAAATTCAAGAATTCAGTCAACTTCTGTGCAAATTTCCCAAGTCATAAGTCGTTTAACGACCTATCATAGGTCGGGGCTTTTTAGGTCGTACTGTGTGAGCCAAGACGTTCAAAGCGGTGCAAAGGTGGTTCAAGTCCTAGGTCGTTCTACGACCTATCATAAGTCGTAGCATTTTTTAGGTCGCACAGTGTAACTGAATGAGTCAAAGCGGTGCAATTTTCTCTAAGTCCTAGGTCGTGCACGACTTGGCTTAGGTCGAAGACTCTTTAGGTCGCAAATGTTGTTAGATCGCAAAGGCTTAAGTCGCTAAGCATTCCAGCACGACCTAACTCTTAGGTCGTCCAAATCCGGTAGGTCGCTGAGTTCCTCTCCAAGCAACACCACATTGGATCCGATAACCCAATACCGCCATTATAAGAGAATTCGATATCTTCCTTATTTCATCTTCGAATCATCCAGCAAATCGATTGGAAATCATCCATATACCTCCGAGTCGTTCGGCAAATCAACTGGAAATCCCACCGATCCATTGTGAAAACTTTCATGCGATCATGAATCAACGCAATATATCAGACAACGATCAAAAATCGATCAAAACAACCAAAAAATGAAGCATGACACACAAAATTAAACTTGGGTCGGTAAACGTGGGTTTACGATCGATCAGCGGTTGTGGAGGAGAAGAGATTGATCCACTTACGTAATATATCTGATAGGAATGGGTCGATGTTTTGCTGGGATGAATTCGCCTCCGAAGAATTAAGAATTCGTCAATGCTAATGGAATCTCAGAGTAAAAAGGTGGGGAGGAAGGCACGACCTAATCTATTTATATGAAGCTGGGAGGAGAAGGCGAACAGGTGTACGGGTTAGTGCAAGCTGTAGGTCGTTCACGACCTAGCAAGGTTAAGTCGAAGCGCACGACCTACGACCTAGGCCTGCACTTCGAGGGGCAAATGTTAACTCTTATTTTCAAGCGACCTAAAACTGCACGACCTAACTACAGAAAGACCTTGCGACCTAACTACAGGAAAAGCTTGCGACCTATAGAAGCTCACGACCTAAGGTAGTTAGCGACCTAAGGGACTTAACGACCTAAGGCAGTTAGCGACCTAAGGGACTTAACGACCTAAGGTGGTTAGCGAGCTAATAGACTACGCGACCTAACTATTAAAGCAGCTCAGCGACCTACGACCTAAGAGGCAAACGAGCTAAGACTTCAACGACCTAAAGCTCCCACATCTATTCCTAACTCGCCTGCGACCTAAGACTTGGGCAAGATTTTCTAAGACTTCATCAGCTGACTTCTTTAGCCGCAAGAGGACTGCGACCTAGCTTAGGTCGCTCGCGACCTACGACCTAACTTAGGTCGTACGCGACCTAAGACTTCGGCAAAAATTCTGCTCAGAAATCAGCTCCTATAAATAGAGCTCCAACTCCAACGAGCACGGGACTTTTGGCCATTCATTTCTTCAAGCGCCGTTACTCTGTCGAACTCTCCACTCATTCAGCAATCAAAGATCTTCAAACATTCGAGACGCTACAACAAGCTTCGAGAGGAATTCCTTACATCCAACACGGATTCATCGAGTTTCATCGTCGAAGATTGAGCTAGTAGTCAAGATTGTTTCTTGTGATCAAATTGTATTGTTTTCATAAGAGATTTGTATCGATTTGTAACCGGATTCAGTAATAAAGAGATTCAAAGTGGACGTAGGCTTAATCTCAAGCCGACCACTATAAACCGCTGTCTTTTACTGCTTTTTCTACTATTTTACTGCTTAAATTATGTTCCCGTCATGCGGGTGGTGCTTTCACAACTCAACCACACACACCGGGTGTTAGCGTTCACTTTTTAGCGTTAACATGGATAGTCCTCTCGGGACATAGGATGTGGGCTTCATAACGGTTAAGCCAGTCCATTCCCATAATCATTCCGAAACCTAGGTAATGCATAACATGCAAATCGGCTCGAAAAACATAATCACATAAAATAATCTCGACATCTTTACAAAACAAACTGAGTGTTGGGGATCCACCAATCGGATTCGTGAATCTTAATGAAGTCATTAAACCCATAACATTTAGTGACAAAGTATCAACACGTTCTTTTGATATAAAAGAATGAGATGCACCCATATCAAAAGGAATTCGAATAGGATGATCATGAAACATAATAATGCCATCAAGAACTGAATGAGAAATACCTTAACCAAAAGAAGTGTTACCAGGGGTTTGAACAACATTCAGCTTCCCTCTTTCTTACTTTGATGTTTGGGACATGACGATATAAGATGACCTGAACTTTTGCAATTGTGACAATAAAGGGGTTTCGGACACCTATTTGTATAATGGTCCTTAGAACCACAATTGTAGCATTCTCCATGATTAGAGGTAAGGGTCTTTGCTTCCCTTTCTTGTTAGGATTAGGGTCTTTGAACTTATTATCGGGGTGTCTCTTCTTGTTGCTGTTGAAGTTTTTTTGGCACCCACAACTTTAACATCACTTTCTTTATCGGCCTTTTCAAGTCGAAGAGCGATATCCACAAGCTGATCAAAAGGAACTTCTAGTTTCAGAAGTAAAGCCTTTTTGAGATACTTATTCAACCCATAGATAAACCTCTGATTTTTCTTCAATGGGTATTAATATACTCGACCCCATATTTAGAGAGGGACTCAAATGATGCGACATAATCCATCTCAGAAGATTTACCTTGAACAAGGTCAATAAAGCGTCGGGCTAAAGTTACTTTTTCAACTTCCGACACAAACTTTAACTCGAACCTTTCCTGGAATTGCCCCATAGAGATCCGCCTCAACAATTTCCAAAACCAAAAGCTCATACCAATCTAATGCTCTCTCTTGGGGCATGCTAGAAGCCACTTGGACACGATGTAGATCCACAGGATTCATGTGAGAAAAGATGCGATAGCATTTTCTAAGCCAAGCTTGGACTTCTATAACACTTTCGAAACCCTTGAATGGCCTTCCACCCAAATTGGTATAATCACTGCACAAGCGTGTAACTCTGGATTTAGATGAGTAGGCTTAGGAATGGGTCCGGCAGCTTGGGCATTCTTTACAAGATCCAAAAGCTGTTGGGCAGACATTAATACACCATCTTGAGGAGTGGCACTGGATTGACCGACGCTAGGACGGCCAGGTCTAACCATTTCTCTTCTTTAAGAAAGAAAGAAGAGGAAAAAGGTTATTCTCAGAATGAATTCAAATAAACTAGATTGATAAACAAGGCA
This sequence comes from Allium fistulosum, assembly GCA_030737815.1. Lineage (NCBI taxonomy): Eukaryota > Viridiplantae > Streptophyta > Magnoliopsida > Asparagales > Amaryllidaceae > Allium > Allium fistulosum. The sequence goes on along the minus strand of CM060908.1, from coordinate 528,571,116 downwards.
TCATAAAAGGAAATAGGACAGAACAGGTCCTAAGACTCAAATTAAATCCTAAGGCACGATTCCTAAGAGAGACTTAGGACAATGATCCTTGTCATAATATCCTATATTTTTCCGAAGTTTGGCTCTGATACCAAGCTCTGACGCACCTTCTCTATACTCACACTAGCCAAGAACATTACGGGGTAATGCCGTCAACTAGCACGAAGTATAAGGCTGTTGAGGAGCGGCCATCTGTATAATTGCTTTGGGCAAGTACCGATATGTCAAATAGAATGTCATGCATTTCATTTCAAGAGGAAATCTGACATATCAAATACAAAATCAAAGCTGCTACACAGTGGCTATGTGGCCTTTGGAAACAAATATAAATAAGCATAACATAAAATTAGTCACAGATATTCATATCACTATAGCGGAAACAGGTATGAATATAACACATAGAAGTGAACATCATAGTAGTGGTCATAAAAGATCCATTACATGCCAAAAGAATAGGTACATGTGCTACACAAAAGAATAATTATACATCAAGGAGTCTCTATCTCGAATGTATAAAAACAAAAACTACTAATCTAAAGTAGTTGACCAAAAGTCAAAAACTAGTCCCTGCTAAGAAGTCAAGTGAAAGCACCTGAAACACCTCGGTCTGACCCGAGTATTATTTAAGAAAAAAATAATAAACGGATCAGTCTAGCTATAATTATCAGGTAAGATGAGATAGGATAAGAGATATAACAAAAATATATGTTAACAATAATACCATATTGTGACAAGTATATAATTGATAACTGTTAATCCACAATTCTTCACGACTTAAGAAGGAGGCGACTCAAGAGTTAACGACTTAAGGGTTGCAAGACTTAACGAGTTAAAACTTAGATGGCCTATGGTTCAACGACCTACGACTTAAGTGATCTCAACGACCTACGACTTAAGTGATCTCAACAACCTACGACTTAAGCGATCTCACAGCCTACGACTTAAGGGTATCTGCGATCTAACTACTCAGGGACCTACGAGTTAACGACTTAAAAAAGCTAACCGGGTTAAGGAACATTGCGACTTAGCAATGTTGCGACCTAAAGACTACGACTTAAGAATGTTCCGACTTAGCAATGTTGCGACCTAAGGACTGCGACTTAAGAAGGTTCCGACTTAAGGGGTTACGACTTAACTACTGTAAGTAGTTACCGACCTAAGAAAGCTAAGAAGACTCACGACTTGGCTTAAGTCGTCCACAACCTAATAGCTCCAGTTCCTTACGACCTAAAAGTTACCGAGTTAGAAAACCAACACCTGCACCTATGCCGCTTTTGCCCACTAGGTCGCTAACGACCTAGTATCCTTCCTAATCCGTTTGCGACCTATAAACAGCTGCGATCTACGACTTACCTTAAGTCGCATGCGACCTATGCCTCAGCAAATATATGAAGCCATTATGTGCAACTGTTAGAAGATAGCCTGAGCTTCTTAGGTCGAAGACGACTTACGACCTATCATAAGTCGTAAACGACCTAAGGACTTAGAAGCCGAGTTCAGGACAGATTCTTCTCCTATAAATAGGGCTCAAACTCCAACGAGGAGTGGGACTTTTGGCCATTCATTTCTTCAAGCGCCGTTACTCTGTCGAACTCTCCACTCATTCAGCAATCAAAGATCTTCAAGCATTCGAGACACTACAACAAGCTTCGAGAGGAATTCCTTACATCCAACACGGATTCATCGAGTTTCATCGTCAAAGATTGAGCTAGTAGTCAAGAGTGCTTTCGTGATCAAATTGTATTGTATTTTGAAGGATATTGTATCAAATTGTAACTGAATCAGCAATAAAAGACTATAAAGTGGACGTAGGCTCAATTACGGGCCGAACCACTATAAATATGTTGTTCATTTACTGCTTTTCTGCTATTTTCAGCTTATATTCTGTTCCCGTACCAACGGGTGGTGCTTTCACAATTCTATTACACACACCGGGTGTTAGCGTTCACTTTCTAGCGTTAACATTTTGGTGCTTTCACTGAGAGTTGAACTCAGGAATATTTTCACCGTTGCTTCGCAAAAAACTCATAAAAAGAACTTCTCTTAAGAACCAGAAGTTGATTTGAAATAATGGCTCCTGGAAGAAGAGGTAGACCGGTCAGATCCAGAAATGCTCATGAAGGAACTTCCGCCTCCCCAACCGCAGACCAAGCAACTCCTACCATTGGAGTCACCAGGGCTGAATTAGATGACGTAGTTTCTGGATTGTACCAACAGATTGAAACCCAAAACGCTTTGATGATGAATAGACTAACTGCTCTGTTCGGGGCAAATCGTCAACCAGAAAACCATCAAACAGCCTTTCCTCAAATGCCACCTTTCCAAACTGAGGGTTCTATGCCGCAGCCAACTGATCGTGAACATGTGCCCAGGCAAGCTTCCGAGGGAAGGAATGATGCCTGTCCGGAGATGTCTTTGAACAATAAAGAGTACCTGTCCGAAATGGTTGACCGCATCATGAAAGAGAGCATGCAAAGGGAAGAGAATGAGAACGACTGGGGATTTGCACCGAGCAGAACTCCGTTTACGGAAAGGATCCTGAAAGCGGAATTTCCAAGGAAATTTGCACCTCCTACTATCCAAGCCTATAGGGGAACGAGTGACCCTAATCATTTCCTATACAAATACGATTGGCATATGACCGGTGCGAGAGCATCAGACGAGATCAAATGTCGATACTTTCCAGTATACCTGGAAGGTGTGGCTTTACTTTGGTTCACAAAGCTTCCAGTTTGGTCTGTAGATAAGTTCTCCGACTTAACGCAAAAGCTCAAAGAACAGTTCAGATTGTATGTTTCAAAAGCTAAGGATATAATGTCACTGTCTAACCTTGAACAAGCGCCCGGAGAATCAATCAAATCTTTCTTGAGCCGTTTCAATATAGCTTTAGCCGAAGTAGAAAATGCGGAACCACGCATGATCCTGACTTATTTGATGCGAGCCATTGATAAATCGAGCAAATTTGGAATATGGCTAAAGATGAAAGAACCGAACTCGCTTGAAAAATTTTATAAAAAGGCCGACGAGTTCATTCGCCTTGAAAGCCTTTCTACAACATCGAAAGTGATTGTTTCCCAAGCTAATAATAACAATGTCCCATCTAATAAAAGAGAATCTGAAAGTCAGAAAAGGGAGAATGAAGGAGGAAAGAGCCAGGGAAATGAAAAGAAACCTCGCCGCTTTAATCCTTCGGATTTTACTCCTTTAATTGACACACCAAGAAATATCTTTTTTGCAACAAAGGACGTTGTCAGGTATCCTAAGACACGTGAGATGACGAGAGGTGCAAAGCGTAATGGAAAATTTTGCTAATTTCACAATCAACCTGGCCATGACACTGACCAATGTCGCCAATTAAAGAATGTGATTGAAGAATTGCTGGAGCAGGGTAAACTCCAACAATACGTTAAGAGAAGCGGAGTCGATCCAATCTCATCCACTCGGGATCAACAACGTCCTACCCATCAATCTGATTCTCTCAACAACACTGCAATGCAAGATTCAGGAAAGCTTGTCATTAATGTTGTCACAGGAGGTCCACACCCAGCGGGCAGAAGTTGGGACGACTGCTAATTGTCCACAAAACTGCAACTGGGGCATCTTTCACTTTCTCTGGCATACAAATCCAAAGCCCCGAATCTAGCGCAAATGGAAAATCAGTCCGGAGATTCTGGAACAACAATAATTAGCATCCATTTTCTACTTAACAGCATTACTTGAATTTGTAAAAATGATAATGGATGTGTGACTTCTGCATTGTAAACCGCTGAGAAATCAGTGTGACTGAATAATGAAAAACTATGAATTCTTTGTTTTCTATTACGAAATGCCTGTTATATTTCGATGTGTAAATACTCTAAATGTATCGCTAAAAATGTCGATCTAATATTGCAGGTCATTAAAGCAAAGCTCACCCATCGCAAAGCTAAGCGAGCCCTACAAATCACTTATTAAGCAAATACCAAGCAACCAAAAATTCCATATTCAAATCCCATATAAGAAGAACTTCACATAAAAAGTTGGCAACTCCACTGAGGCAAACCTTCGTTAAGTGGTTGTGACTGTCAATACGAACAGACATCCAACTAGGTAACTTGCGTTTGTCCTGTGAAGTTGTCCAATAGTGAAGTCCACTTCTTCGGATAAGACAATTTACTTGCAAAGGAAGACGCGCTTGGAAACAATAATAAAGGGTAGCTGATTAGCAAATGATGAGGGAACATGGGCCATCAAACATAGAAGCAGCCAAAAGGAGGTATGCCACTCAATAAAAAGGGCCGGTAGAACCACCGAAGGGACACCTTCCCAAGCAGAAGGAAAAGGGCCCTTACTAACTGATCGTGATGCATCCGATCAGGCAGCTTGCGTCCGTCCCGTGGATCTACTCGCCCCTGAGACGCAACCTTCCTGGCACACCAACCAACCGATGCTCCTTCCCAAAGGTCAACAAGGCCCTCTAACGAGGCACGCCAATAAACGAAAGTGCTTCTCTCAATAAAAAGATTGGTGGAACCACCGGAGGGGCACCTTCCCACGCTGAAGGAACAGGGCCCTTGTTAGTTAATTGCGATCGCTTGTGCAAACGAACATCCAATCAAGCAACTTGCGTCCACCCCGTGGATCCATTCAACCATGAGAAAGTAACTTCCAGACAATCACAAGACCTCTTCAGAGGCAAAAGCCCTTTTCGGAGGCACATTTCACCCGTGTAGAAGTGCAAAATGCTTCTCTTCGGAGACCCACTTCACCAGTGATGAAATGCTAAAAAGCCCTTTTCGGAGGCACATTTCACCCGTGTAGAAGTGCAAAATGCTTCTCTTCGGAGACCCACTTCACCAGTGATGAAATGCTAAAAAGCCCTTTTCGGAGGCACATTTCACCCGTGTAGAGGTGCAAAATGCTTCTCTTTGGAGACCCACTTCACCAGTGATGAAATGCTAAAAAGCCCTTTTCGGAGGCACATTTCACCCGTGTAGAAGTATAAAATTGCTTCTCTTCGGAGACCCACTTCACCAGAGCTGAAATGCCAAAATTGCTTCTCTTCGGAGACCAAAATTGCTTCTCTTCGGAGACCAAAATTGCTTCTCTTCGGAGACCAAAATCGCTTCTCTTCGGAGACCAAAAGACCTCTTCAGAGGCGTACTTCACCTTGCTTGAAGTACCAAAAATAAACCCTTTACTAGGGCACAAAATCAAAACCTTCTTAAGAAGCTCATTTCACTGTGCAAGAAAATTCACTTTTAAACAAATAAAAGTGATCATTCCCAAAAGTTGAAGTGTTCTTCAGGAAGAAAGAGAAAGTAAAAACTTCTCTGAAGACGAGATATACTCTATTAAAAGCAGAATGATTCTTCCCTTAAAAGTGGAGTAGTTATTCTCTGAAGTAAGAGTATCAGTCTTGAAGAAGCTAGAAATGTTGCAATGCACTCGCGGTATGGGGGCAACACTATACGATTCAGTTACATGAATAAAGTAATATGCAAGCAACATACCGCGAGTTCATTACAATATCGTGGAAAATAGATGTGGAATAAATGCATTCTCAAAAAACATATAAAAAGTTTGTTCAAACAAAAAAAAGAATCATTTGTTCTACACTAAAAAAAAAGAGAAAAAGATGCATTCTCACATACACAAGAATTTGTACAAGTAAAATAGCTATTTTATTCAATACTATGGAAACTTTTTACATTGTGCAGATTACAAAAAGGAGCGGAGACCGGTATCCGCACAATCTTCGGTCAATACATACAAAAAGCAGAAAAGACAAAATCAAACTCATTTCTCCTTCTTCCCACCCTTGGAGCTTTTACCCGGCCTGGTAATTAGTTTCGGAGGCCGTATCGGAGAAGAAGGAGAAAGAGACTCAGCCGGATCGATCTCTGCTTCATCCCCAGAAGCAGAAGAACTTTTCTTTCCTTTCTTCGAAACCACACATTTCCCCTTCTTCTTGGAAGAAGACTCACTCCCTGGAGTAAGAAATGTAGAAAGCTTTGTGTCGTAGTCAAAAGACTGCTCCGGGGTCTTCTCACTATCTTCCAAATCTTCTGCTTTCTGCTCCTCGGAAGCAGGTGGTTCGCCCAAGCCTTGAAGGGCTGCTATCTGTTCTTCCTGTAAACCTGGTTGAGAAGCTGGAAGAGGAGTAACTTGAGAAGGAGGAGGAACGGCAGCTGAAGAAGGAAAAATTGGTGCAGTTTCCGGCGCGTCCGTTGCATAATAAAAGAAATCAAAATCAGTATTCTCCGAGAAAAAAGAAGACAATGGATCGTCAAAGCTTAAGTAATAAGTAAGAAGTTCGTCGAACTCGGTTAAGTCGAATAAGCGATTCACTGAATTCGTCTCGTCGAAGTTACCTGGAGAATTCGGTTTGGCGTGATCAATCTCAAATTCCCGAGCCTGAAAGTCCTTCATTGCCTCTTCCTCTGTAGGAGTGGTCACAGTTTCTTTGTCAACCTTAGCGGGAGGCGTGAAGTGAGAACTAGAGCCAGTAATATCCGCGTGAGCTGAAGCCGAAGTATAAGTAGGAGCAATAGGAGGTATTTCTCTCTCAGGAAGCTTCTCTCCCGTCGCCTCGTCCCGCACTCGGGTAAGCTACTCTTTTCCTTTGGCAAGGGCAGCGCGGGCGCTCTCATCTAAGTAGGTAGCTTGAAGATCTGCTTCAGCATAACCGGCACCGCCGAACATGTCAATGATTGCCTCCCATACTTCCGCTAAGGTGACTTCATATTCTGGTCCCAAAAATGAAAGGCTCCCACGCCCCAAGACGCAATGCATATAAAAGTCGAATAAAGTCACGTCAATGGTGACTTTGGTTGCCTTATGGGATTCTTCAGCCGCAGCCTTACCAGAGAAAGCTTCATCACGCTCTCTTTCAGCCTTCAATAACTGAGACTGTAGCCTCGCAATTTCTAAGTCTCGAGAGCTGATTTTCTCCTGAAGTTGAGCAGCGTCATCACGATATTTTCTAGTAACATGCTGTTCTGCTTCAAGTTTCACTTCAGTATCTCGCTGAGCAGCATGGGCGTCTCGAACTTGTTTTTGGAGCATTTCTTCTTTCTGAGAATAAGAAGTGGAAGAAGTAGCAAGCTCATTTTTGAGTCTTTCAACTTCAGCTTCGAGCTTCCCATAACCATCACTAATGCTTTTCATCTCCGCATCATGCTGCTTACGCCATTTGTCCCATTCTGATTTATCGTTCTCCATGGTCATCATCGCCTCAAGGTTCATATGGTTGACCCTTTGAAGTTCATCAACCAGCTTCTGCCATCTAGACATTCTTTCAATGTCAAGCTTGACAGCATCGACATTTCTCAACATCGCCTGCTTATCAATGGGAACCAAATCCAAGTCAAAACGGACTCCTCTTAGACACCAATTTGGAAATCGGCTCCGAAGTGTGGGAGGCCCATCCCCGGCTTGATACTGAGGCCTATTAATAATTGCCTGGATGTCAGACTTCTTAAGGGTAGGAGAACCGGACGATGTATTAGGAGGAATAGAAGCGGTAGTCTTTTCCGAGATATTAGACGTGTCTTTCTCGCCAAGTCTGATCCGTTTGCTGGAATCATCGGAAGTATGACTCTTCCCCTTGTCGTCATAAGATTTCCTCTTGTAAGGATCGTCGCTTCTGCGGGAAGAGTCACGTCGCTCGTCCCTACTCCCATAGTGCTCTTCATCTTCTCTCCGGCGACGTTCTTCATGAGCTCGCCTTTCGTGAGCCTTTCTGGCAGCCCTTTCCTCATCAGTTTCCTTCGGGGCACCGATATAACTCCTAAAGTCATAAGCATCGCGGCTTCCGTGATGCTAGAATTTGTCAAAGTAAGAGCCACTTCGCCCCATTGTAGAACCTGAAATTGAAAAAGAAAGGCAAGTCTTAGAAATTTTCAAATTAAAGGAGCTAAGTGCATATAAGAGCCAAAATCCTAAGTGAGTGTGATGTGCAAACTACGCGCGTCAGACTACAAACCACTTTTGGGTGTGGAAATGGCAATAACTTGTGTAGAAGGCGTTGTGGTTTGTTGCAAGGAAGAAGTTGCTTCGATAACAGGAGAAATCACTTTAGAAACATCATCTTTAAAGAGCTCCTGAGAGGTTATCATGATATCGCTCAGACTGTCAAAAGTATCATCGCCATGATGCACGGGAGAATTATCTTTTTCGACTTCCGCCTCGGCCGTCTTTTCAGAAACGTGAAGATTTTCCTCTTCTTCAATAACCGGGGCAAGCACTAATTTACTGGACGACCCTGCAATGTCAGTAGGAGTAGAACACTTTACCAATGAAGTCTCAATGGTAAGTTCTTTCGGTGAAAGTTCTTTAGCAGGAGCGGGGGCACCTGACTCCGTAGCTGGAGAATCAGGGACTTCATGCGGTTGAGTAGAGCGAGAATGATGTAAGAGTCCGAATTGATGGAGAAACTCATCTTTCAATAGAAATTGAACACTCCTCTCTTCAACTGGCACGGCCATAAGCCTCTCGAAGGCTGTTTTGTGACTAGGGTTCCTAGAAGGAGGAGGGAGCGCTGAAATAGTAGAAAAAGAAGTTAATGCTTGGCAATTCGGACTTCAAAGAATTCAGAAAAAATAAGGAGCAAAGACAAAAGGTCGTACTTCCCACTCTCCAAATGGCGTAAAATCCCGGGGAACAGCGAACAAAGAAAAACTGGCTCAGGAACCCGGGAACGCTTTCGGGAAGACCAGTAATCAGTCTACGGTTCCTGGCACTCCTTACAAGTGTGATAGAGGGATGGTCTTTGTTCTTTGCAAATGAACACAGGAAGCGAATTTCTCCAAAACTGGGAAAACGGTCCAGCGTTCTCCTAAATAGCACACACAATCCCAGCAGGATGGCGTAGCCATTAGGATGTAGTTGAAAAGGGGAAATAGATAGTCGGAGGAGAAGTTCTCGAAGACAGTCGTTAAACGGGGGAATAGCTCCACTCAAACACATTTGGCGGTTAACTGCAACAAAGCCGTGGGGCGGCCTATCAGCAGTATCATTTATTCCAGGGAACAAAGCGTCAGCTTCGGCAATGCCAAATTGGATGCATAATTGACGGAAAACTTTATGGCTCAGAGTGGTAGGAGTCCTTTTCGGAGGATCATTCAATGGGGTAGCGATTGGAAAAGCTTCTCCAGCTGGTTCCAAGTCCTCCTGTTGAGATGTCATTCTACACAAGGAACTGGATGATCAAATATTAAGGTGCACGTTTCCTAAAAAGTGTGAAGTGTTGTGCAGAGCCAATAAAAATAACAAGTAAAAAACAACTGGAATTAAACTAGTCGACGATCAGTCGATTATGAGATTTCAGGACTTGCTAATATTTAAAGTACAGTGTTGATGCAAACAAATCAGTTTCAGTTGATTATTACAATTTTGCTTTAATACTTCACTTGAATTGGTTATTGTACAACATTTCGTTCATGCAGTTCTAATTTGATTTTTTCTTTATCAACTAATCTGTCATTTGATGTGGGCAATCAGTGGCAGTATATTCGTCCCAGTTTTCTGTAAATGTCTTAACAGGTAATTGGAATTATTGACAATCTATAAAAGAACACAACAAAGTTCAACAGTCCAAAGTTCACACAACTCAAGTCTTAACATTCGAAGCAGTGAAAAATTTGCTAAGTTCTAACTCATTCACGACTTAGCATCGAACGGAATTTCCTCTAGTTCTAGCTCGTTCGCGGTCTAAAAGATATAGCATGAGTCAGGTTGAGTCGTAGCTCTTAAGTCATACCACATTCTAAGTATTAAGTCGCGAACGACTCAAATGGTTCCTGTGAGCTAGGGTCAACTATTCTCTAAGTCGTAAGTCGTGAGGAATAAAAAGAGGCTTCAAGTCGTAAGTCGTGAATCGTAAGTCGTAACATCAAAATTACTGGGTCATGCGAAATCACCAGTCCATCTAGCTCCTGACTCGTTTAATCCTCAACTCGTTAACATTTTCATCCAATTCCTAACCTGTTTACCTCCTTACTCCTGAGCCTTGCCACTCCTAACCCATTAACTATCCAACCCATTAACCAGTTTGCCTCTCCATCAACCCTATTTCTAAAACACCACAGATCACAAATCGTTGCAAGTCATGCCAAGCCACCTTAAGTTCATGAATATCCTGCATAACAGTATTCGCAAGGACCAAGGGAAGAATTCATGGATAAAGATTGACAGCAATGATCGGCGATTGGAAAAAGGGGAAAGATGCTTACGCGGTGTAACTAGGAATGGTTGGAAGTAAATCAAGTCGAGATCGCCTTTGAAAGCTTGAAATTGCGTTAATGGCAGATACGGCTTAAAGAACGAGTAACAGGAAGGAAATAAGAGGAACGACTTAAGCATTTTATACCTCAGGACGAAGGAATTGGAATCGACCCACACGAGCTAAGATGAGTCGAAACACACGACCTACGACTTAGGCGTGTATTTCGAGGGGCAAATGTTAATCCACAATTCTTCACGACTTAAGAAGGAGGCGACTCAAGAGTTAACGACTTAAGGGATTGCAAGACTTAACGAGTTAAAACTTAGATGGCCTACGGTTCAACGACCTACGACTTAAGTGATCTCAACGACCTACGACTTAAGTGATCTCAACAACCTACGACTTAAGCGATCTCACAGCCTACGACTTAAGGGGATCTGCGATCTAACTACTCAGGGACCTACGAGTTAACGACTTAAAAAAGCTAACCGGGTTAAGGAACATTGCGACTTAGCAATGTTGCGACCTAAAGACTACGACTTAAGAATGTTCCGACTTAGCAATGTTGCGACCTAAGGACTGCGACTTAAGAAGGTTCCGACTTAAGGGGTTACGACTTAACTACTGTAAGTAGTTACCGACCTAAGAAAGCTAAGAAGACTCACAACTTGGCTTAAGTCGTCCACAACCTAATAGCTCCAGTTCCTTACGACCTAAAAGTTCCGAGTTAGAAAACCAACACCTGCGCCTATGCCGCTTTTGCCCACTAGGTCGCTAACGACCTAGTATCCTTCCTAATCCGTCTGCGACCTATAAACAGCTGCGATCTACGACTTACCTTAAGTCGCATGCGACCTATGCCTCAGCAAATATATGAAGCCATTATGTGCAGCTGTTAGAAGATAGCCTGAGCTTCTTAGGTCGGAGACGACTTACGACCTATCATAAGTCGTAAACGACCTAAGGACTTAGAAGCCGAGTTCAGGACAAATTCTTCTCCTATAAATAGGGCTCAAACTCCAACGAGGAGTGGGACTTTTGGCCATTCATTTCTTCAAGCGCCGTTACTCTGTCAAACTCTCCACTCATTCAGCAATCAAAGATCTTCAAGCATTCGAGACACTACAACAAGCTTCGAGAGGAATTCCTTACATCCAACACGGATTCATCGAGTTTCATCGTCAAAGATTGAGCTAGTAGTCAAGAGTGCTTTCGTGATCAAATTGTATTGTATTTTGAAGGATATTGTATCAAATTGTAACCGAATCAGCAATAAAAGACTATAAAGTGGACGTAGGCTCAATTACGGGCCGAACCACTATAAATATGTTGTTCATTTACTGCTTTTCTGCTATTTTCAGCTTATATTATGTTCCCGTACCAACGGGTGGTGCTTTCACAATTCTATTACACACACCGGGTGTTAGCGTTCACTTTTTAGCGTTAACAATAACAATGAAAATCATACAATATCTTGGATTTTCTCAAACACCAAAAAAATGTCATATTTTTTATCTTATTCACCAAATCACAAATACTGATAGAGCCTATCAATGCAAATCACAAAAATTGGTGAAACACAAATTCCAGATATCAATAATTAGAAATCCAGATAAACACAAAAGGGGAGTCCTATTATAAACGGGAGCATGAAAACTCACCAACACGTGTATCATAAACGGGAGCAACGACGTAGTACAACGGTACGCCCGATGAACTGAACTCCGTAAAACGGTTAAAAGACCATGGGTCACTAGCCCATAATATTGAGACGAAGCTCTGCACAAACGGGTTTAGTCCCTCATGTGGACAAAGTGACATTGCTCATCGCAAGTCTAAATCACAAAATGATCATCATTGATCAAAGAGAAGTGTAAATTACACTAAGCTAGTAAATAAATGAGTCTAGCTTCATGTCCCATAACCACTAGCTTAACTTAAATATTTACGAACAAATTGTAGATTTCCACTCGAAGATTTTCAGGAGACTCCAATCGAACAAGTCCAAGAATTAACCGACAAGGTAAACACAAGCATTTCATACCACTTCTTTTACTAAGTCATTTAATTGGATTTCTCATACGAATGAGGAAAAGGTTTGTATATACTAATAGGTTGGAAAATGGTTTTAAAACGAGCTTTGTATTAAAAGAAGTGTTGAAATCATTTCTATGAAAGAGTTTGAGCATTCACTACTAGTATAAAAACCTTTGTATTTTAAAGTGACAAATCATAGAAATGATTGTAAAAACAATCTATCACCAAAATTCCACATTCGACGACGTGAATTAAAACCATGAAAATCGATATCAAATCCATCAAATGGATATTCCTAAAAATCCAAAAGAGAAGTCATCAAAGTCGATAATAAATGACAGCAACTAACCGGATCAACAAAAATCGATAAGAAATGGAAATTCGCATAAAAATAGGCAAATTGGCAAAAATTCAACAGGTCCAAACGTCTGGTTAGTTTGACCAAACGTCTGACCCTAGGCACAGCCATTTTTTCTGTGTTTGTTATTTATTTATTATTTTCTCAGAGACGTCTACCAGACGTCTGGTTGCCTGGGCCTGGCCAGAAGGCCAATGATGGCCAAATCAATTCGAAGGCGATCAGACGAGCGATGGAGGCTAGGGATTTATGCCAAGCGACAACCCAGCCCTATAGGCTCTTCGATACACCCCAAACAACATGTCCAGACATTCAAAATAGGATCTTTAAAGATTTGACTTCAAAATACCAAAATTGGGAAATTTGCCAAACCAATTGAACATGAAATAGATGTTAGGAATTCATACCTAACAACAATGGAAGCTATAGACATAGATGTGAGTTCAAGATCTCACCTTTAAACTCAAAAACAAGGAATGAGAAGCTCTAAAACAAAGCAAGATCAATCTATCTTCAACTTCACTTCAAGAACCTTCAATCTATGATCACACGCAATGAATTTACTAAGTTAGGTTATAGGAAAAATCAAGAATTTAAGAGAAATTGAGATGGAGAAGATGAAGAGCATGCTTACCTAAGCTTGTCCATGATTTTGGAACTCGAATTTGAATTTCCTAAGAGAACTAGGGCTTAGGAATTTCTAATCTCCTCTCTTTCCCTCATTTTTCATTTAGCTTGAGTGTTAGTAATTATTATGAGTAAAATGAATGAAGGGGAGAGGAGTTAGGGTATTTGGTATAAGAGTTTGGGTTAGCTTATTGGGTTAATGGGCTAGAACCCAACCTAAAGCCCAAATGAAAATACCAAAATCCTAATCAACTCCAAACATATCGATGTTTATACTTAAACAAGTTGTAAACATCGTTTTGAACTCAATGAAATTGGTCTCGAGTCCGAATTCGACTGTTTACAAAAAGTCACATTTTAGACTTTAATTCAACTAACGATGCTATATTTAAATAAAAAATTAAATATATAATCGTAAAATTTGCGGGTTGTTACATTGGTAACCTGTCTATAAAATCCATCGATATCGAATCCCATTTCAGAACTGGAATATCTTAAGCCTGAAGTAACCCACTTAGCTTCTGATGTTTGGCTTTCACTTGTTGACAGTTAACACACTGGCTAACCCACAAGCCAAAATCCCTCTTCATGCCTTCCCAATAGAAGTTCTTCTTCATGTCTTGATACATCTTGGTCACTCCAGGATGAATCATAAACTTTGATCGATGACATTCTTCTAGAACTTCTTTCCTCAAATTCTCCACATCTGTAACACATAACCGCCACTTCTTTCTCAACCATCCTCTTTGGTTAAGATTAAAATTCTTTAGTTCAACAACCTCTGATTCTTCCTCAAGCCTTCTAATCCTCTCGGCTAAAACTGGATCTTCTCTTTGCTTAGAAGCTATCCTTTCGATCAGCATTGGTCAAACTTCTGAACAAGACAACATGGTTGTACCCTGACTAGAACTTGTAGTAGATCTCAACTGCACACCACAACTGGCTAAAGCTTCTAGATCCTTCCATTCTGCCAACATCACTAATACTACATTCTGATGTTTTCTATTGAGAGCATCTGCTACCTTATTTCCTTTTCCCAAGAGTATACTCTATACCGAAATCATAAGCGGCCAAAAACTCCAGCCATCTCTACTGCCTCATATTCAAATCCTTTTGAGAGAATAAATACTTTAATGACTTATGATCGGTATACAACTCAAATCTCTCTTCCAAAAGATAATGCCTCCAAATCTTCAAGGGAAAGATCACTGCAGCTAACTCCAAGTCGTGAGTAGGATACATTACTTCATGAGGTCTATGCTGCCTAGATGCATAAGCAATAACTTTGCCCTTCTACATTAATACTACTCCCAATCCAATGCCACATGCATCTATGTACACTACCAACCCTTGGTTACCATCAGGAACTACTAACACTGGAGCATTGGTCAACAAATGCTTTAACTTAAGGAACGCTTCCTCACATTTGTCGACCAAACAAACCTCACGTCCTTCCTGGTCAACTTATTCAAAGGCGCTGCTATCCATGAGAAATCCTTAATGAATCTCCGATAATAGCCTGCCAGTCCAAGAAAACTTCTGACCTCGGTTACCGTCTCTGGTCTCTTCAAATTATTTACTACCTCGATCTTAACTGGATCAACTGACAATCCTTCCTATGAAACCACATGACCAAGAAACTTAACTTCTCTCTTCTAGAAATGATACTTGGAAAACTTCGCCTTCAGCTGATTTTGCCACAGCGTCTCTAACACTACTCTAAGATGAATCTCATGCTTTCTATCATCTTTGGAGTACACCAAAAATTCATCTATGAACACCAACACAAACCTATCCAAGTGCTCTTCGAAAACTTGGTTCATTAAATCAACGAAGAAAGAAGGCGCATTCATCAATCTGAATGGCATTCCTAACCGCTCATATGAACCATACATAGTTCGGAATGTAGTTAAAGGAATACGATCCTCCGCCACTCTCAACTGATGGAACCCCATCACCAAATCCAATTGGGAAAATACTCTAGCTCCACTCAATTGATCAAACAGATCATCTATCCTCAACAGAGAGTACCTATTCTTGATCATCCTTTCGTTTAGCTTACGATAGTCGATGCACATCCTTAACGACCCATCTGGTTTCTTAACAAACACCACGGCTGCTCCCCAAGGTGAACTGCTTAGTATGATAAAATTCCTTTCCTCAAGATCCACTAATTGCGCCTTTAATTCCATCATCTCTATGGGTTTTATCCTGCTAGGTGGTCTACTAACAGGTTCAGATCCCGGTACAAGGTCTATTCGAAACTCAACAGCTCGTTTCAGGCATAATCCAGTGACGGCTCAAATACATCTGCAAACTCTCTAACCACATGAATCTGACTAAGCTCTTCTTCAACCTCCATGGCACTTAATCAATCACAAACACTCTTACTGGAATTCTCCACCGAGAAAATGATTCGGTTATGACTATCTGGGTGTCTCAATGATATTTCCCGATCCTGGCAAAATATCCTAACCTCATACTTTCCCAACCAATCCATACCTAAGATGATCCCGAAATCTACGAAATCATAAACATACAAACTACATGCAAACTTATGACCTAACAAATCAAGTTCTAACTGCTCACATCTCATCCTAAGAGTTACATACCCTCCTATTGGATTTGCAACCCTGAAGGACGTAACAAGGTATGTGGGTTCGATACATAACCTATTAATCAAACACTGAGATATAAATGAATGTGATGCACCGGTATCAAAAAGTACCCTAGCATGTATACTCTGAAACAAAAGCGTACCTTCCATCACAGTCTTTCCTTTCTCCGCTGCAGTGGGTTTAGAAGAAGATGGTGGTCCAATAGCAAACACCTTCCCTCTGTCTGCCCTGACGGGCTCTGGACACTGGTTCTTATAATACCCAACTTGGTCACAGTTGAAGTATTTCACATTCTTCTTCTCCACAGGTTTCTTTCCTTTACCAATTCTGCACTCATGTGCATAATGGCCCTTCTTATGACACTTATAACACACCACATCAGCCTTTGCCTTCATAGCTGCCTCCCCTTTCTGGGCTCCTTTCTTCTTAAAGAATTTTATTTTTCTTCCCGGAGAACCCTTGGACTCTACTAGCTTTTCCCTAGCTGAAACTGCAAGCATTTCCTCATGTCGGACAGTCATTTCCACCATCACATAATAAGGTTCTCTAATGTGAGTCATAGCCATCCTTCCTAGCTCTGGCCTCAATCCTCTAATGAATCGCTCATTCCTTGTGACATCCGTGTTGACCAAAGCATAACCATATCGAGATAGCTAATCAAACTTAGCAGCATACTCGATCATAGACATTTGCCCTTGGACCAGATCCATAAACTTCCGCATTAACGCTGATTTGGCAACCTCAAACAAGAACCTCTGCTCAAACCTCCTCCTGAAGTCATCCCAAGTCAACTCTTCCTCTGGAACTCCGGCCGTCACACTATTCCACCAATGAAGCACTAACCCTTGCAACTGTCTCAAGACTAGCCTTCTCTTCTCACCATCATTCAAGCCTAATTCGGTAAAGATCCTTTCACAATTCAGTAGCCAGTTCTCTACTTCTACAGCATCTTCCGTTCCAGCGAACGGCTTTCCTCCCAGACTAACATAGTCTCTACTCAGCTTAGCATAGTTATAACCAGCTGGAACTACATGTTAGCTCTTCCAATATTCCCAGCAGCTCATGCTTGCAACAAATTAGCCAACAACTGATACACCATCCCTGCATCTATCTGTGGATTTCCAACACCTATATTGGCCTCAGCATTTTAATTAGCATTGGCATATCAACCTTGGTTTCTTCGAGTATTAGGTCGAGCATTTCCATTGGTTGCGGTGCTTCCTCCATCCAAATTTCCTCTTCCGCTTCCTACGTCCATATCCTCATTCCCGTATATCTGCATACGAGCCTTAGTAAGATACAAAAGAACGGCCTAAGAGAAAGGGGAATACGTACTTAGAAATATACCTATATATCAAATACAAATACGTTACTATAGTGTTAACCCAAAACCCCCGATCATATTTTTAAATTCATTGGATTAAGTTTGAAAAAGTTTTTTTTTAGGTTTAACTTTTCTTTTAAAGTTTCATAAACCTATGCTCTAATACCAACTTGTAACATCCCCCTACTTGGAGGACCAAAACTAACGGCTACAGATGCTACAGTCATCCATAGTTATTAATCTTCGACGACCAAATACGGCGATGCTAGATTCATTGATACATGGATCAAAAATATATGGAAAAAATTTAACAATTCAAAACACATTTCCATATTCAAATCAAAACATTTCATGTTCATTACATAATCCAAATTTACGTTATCTACATTCAGCAAAATATAATTATTACAAATACACCAAGAGCGACATATGAAGATGCCCCCTGGTTGATCAGAGTATATAGTAAGGCTCATAAATCTTCCTTTACAAACAAACACAGAGCGGACCAGAAAACTTTAGATAGCTATTTGCCTCCTGCACCTCTCTGGAAGCTTTATTCGTCTAAGAAGAGGATCTGGAAACTCTAAATATCATCTCTGTTTTACCCTAAAACGTGCACATCCCTTGTTGAACAAGCTTGTTTAAACTCTTATAAATCATAAACAAGCATATCATCATTCAAAACATCATAAAACATGTTTATCCTTAAATCTGAAATTGTTTGATGTAAAAATCAAAATAGAGATGTAGAAATTCTTATTCACCTTGCTTGAGATAAGGAGATTGGAGATTGTTTGAGATTGATTTTCCTCTAACTTGAATCCTAAGCTTTTCCTAAGTTTTCTTCTTCTCTTCTGATGGCCGGCCTTGCTTCTCATGGTTGTAAGTATTTTTGTTTTTGCGAAAATGAACGTGCAAAGCCTAATGGTGTGGGAAGCTATTTACTCTAATGCCCTTATGTTTAATTTCCTAACCATTTATATAAGTTCATTAGTTTTAATAAGCACAGCCACCTAATTAATTAATCAGCCTCAATCCCCTCATCTACATTATTCTATTTAATTTATTATAATTCTATTTAATTTATTATAATTAAATCTTCTGAATTATGTCGATAAAATTAGTGGTGTTACATGGCATGCTCAATTTTCTAAAACCCATCAATGACTAGGGTTTCTCTAACCTCTCCTCTAGAAAACACAGACGAAGAAGACGATTAGCAAGTGGTGAGAAGGAAGAGTAAAAAAGGTGGAGATAGGAGGCATCACCAATTAACCAAAGTCTTGGGCTAAACCTAAATCAGGAATTAAGATTACTAAACTAAATAGTGGTCAGGGAACAAGAACTTGGGCATAGGCGTTGGGGAAAGGCATAGAGATTAAAGAAAGCATTGGATTCCATAATTGTATCTTAGGTCTAAAAGGTAAATATGCTGAGATTGGTGAAGTCAATTATGAGCACTCTAACCGAATGTGGAACAACTCCATGTATGTTTTAGCGCATATGTTAATCATAAATGGATACCTAAGGGTAAATGTGTAACAACCCACACCTTATTGACTCAAAATTTTGCTAAATTGAAAACCAAGTACATTAGGGTACAAATCGTTATTTTTGATATCTTATAAATAAACAAAATTATATCAAAGCACTATCGATAAAAACCTACAGTGGAATAGAAAAGTATAATAAACATATGATTATTGACTAAGGCTAATACCTCTGGTATTTAGCACTGTTGTCAGCACCGAGCATGTAGAAGGAAATATGTTATTCCACCGTTCTCGCCTTATACCAGTCTCTATCGCACTTAATCTATCATGTAGGTTGTAATAAGGAGGGGGTTAGAACAACATTCTAATGACGGGTAAATTACATAATTTATCCATAACACAAGTTTATGTTGATTGCCTTCAACTATGTGTTATGTCTACTATTTAAACATGGTTGTCTTGACTTAATGTATGCGTATGATACGCCCCACCTACTCCAAGTATACAATAACTACATACGTACATATATCTATATATATATGTATTACAGTCCCTCATGAACCAGGATACATCACTGTTGGTAATTGTAACTCTATGTAGCGACAGACATCCACCATCGGTGTCTAAGCCGAATTTCTAGCGTACACCGAGAAACCTTTCGTTAGTGCCTAATAATGGCATTACAACTATTTATTTATAGTCTAATTCATCTTGAAGACTCATCTGAGGGTTATCTAGCACTGGCTCCTAACTATAAACTAACAAACAACTATGAGGCAGTGCATGTCTCATACGGAGTCTACACTATTATGAGGTATAGTCTGTCTAGGTGTAACCCAAGTCTTCTAATGACCACTCCAGGACCGATGACACTCTCGACCTATGTGTACAGGCCCACTCCTCACATATATAATACCAACCTTGATGACTTAGTGCTTAGCCTAAGCTCACCGTGCCGTTTAGAATGTCTAATGCAATCAAGGAAATGCTCTCTTGGTTAATTAATACACCTATAAGGTTAAAGTAGGTCCTACTTGGCCGTTTAAGACTTCAACCTAAGGCGGACCCATTTTGGTATATCCCCTTCACTTATACGTGAATGTATAGTCTCATGGGTCCTATAGTTGGAGAAGCCTCACATTAATACAATGTATACACAACTGTTGGAAGCCCCTTTCGGAGGTAGACTTCTATTGTGCAACACTAGTAACCTCACATTCCAACCCTTACAAATGACCGCGCAAGTCTTAGTTAATTCAAGTAATTGTCTAGATCCAATAATTCACACTCATTATAAACACATACTTGAGGCTATATAAATTTTATTGAATTACTGCACCTCTTATGTTAAACTGTTGTTATTCGGGTTTTTTTCACGTAACTTACTTGTTGTTTCATTAATCCCATTTAATGTCATTTAATATTTACCTTATATTTCTAATTTAATAGATTATATATCATTTACTGCTTAACTTCCACTTAACATTATTAGTTGTAGTTTGTTGTTCTCTTTTAACTAATGGCTACCTTTCTTTGATTACTATAACATACTTAACTCCTCATTCCATTGCTTTATTTATAATTCATCACTTATCTTTTATTTCCTAACTTATCTTAAATTGCACATATTAGATTAACAATTAAATTATCGTTCTTATCTCTACTTACAATACTTTATTTTATACTTAGGGACTTATACATTTAATGCTTTGGAATTATATCTTCCTAAAAAGGAAATGTTAGCAACGTAATTACCCATAAATTATGTAAAAGGCACTTGTGTTATGTTTGGAATTACCCAAATAATATTTTCTGTTTTTATTGAAATAGATGGTATAAAATACAGTATCCCTATTTTTTCATCTCTTTCTTTCAGTCACATTCCTTGTAATTTACATTGCAACACACTTCATATGTTAATGAATATTTTTGATCTGGAAATTAGGTGTCGATCGATCGGGTTATTTTTTTATAATCGTTCGTTTCTTTTACTTTTAAGCATTATTTGATATGATTTGATTTGATCAGAATAACATTAACCTTACTTAGACATTAAGCATTCGTTGAAATTAATTAATAATGTTTATTTCATTAATTACATATATAATTATTTTCGATCTGGAATCTTTAAATGTTAATAAATTTTTTATTTGAACTCCGATTGTAAAACTTTTATATATGAAAATTCATCAGAAAATCGCCATGAACATAATGGTGCAAGTTTCATAGCCAAACTCTGATGTTTATGAAAATTCCATGTTTAGGCTTTAATAATTATTTATTACTTTCTTTTTAATTAATTATCGTTCAATTTACGAGGTGTTACATTCTCCCTCTTAAAAGAATTTCGTCCTTGAAATTCCTCGGGGATTGAATCATGTAACATAATCTACAACCATTCTAAGCCATCCAACCGATTAGTGTGCAACCAATTTTACAGCCAATCGTGTATAAGTGCATGACGTATCACAATACATATGATATGTGTGCTAAATAATACTAAATCTGAACATCCTATATGAATGCATTTTTCAAAACAATTTTGAAAATTTGGTAAAAGCAACCTATATATACTGGTAATTTTATATGCATGCAAGTATTCAAAAATCAAAATCTTTGTTTTTGCATCCAAGTTTTCGCACACTTCAACAAATAGAAGTATGGTTTAACTAAATTTTTCCCATACCTTGCCCAACATTTCTGACATCCAAAATTTTTGAAAACCCAGTTTTCTATACCTATATTCTTATGCCAAGAAAGGAATTTAGATGGAGAATTCCATACTCCCATCATTCTCTTATGTACCCATTCTGCTGTACCTTATAACCTTCTCTTTTGCCTCAGATTTTTTTCCAACTTTTCCTAGTACATTCCGCATAAGAAAATTTATTTTCAATATTTTAAAATAGAGTTATTTCAATACATGTTTTGTTCCCCTATCAACAAGGTATGGAAAAAGAAATTCCAAAGCCAAAGTAGCTTTTTCCCTCGTCGTTGACGATATCTTACGTATTGTCACTTCTGGTAAACTATAATATTATATTTACTAACCAGTTGACTTTTCCTATACTAAGTATGTGACATTTCAAAACTAGAAATTTCCTCTTTTCCATCTCAAATCCTTTTAAGTAAATTATTGAAATAGTCCGAAAATTTTAAAAATTAAACTCATTTTTCAAAACTTTCACAAAAATATTTTATACTTAAATAAAAATCAAAGATTTTTGGAAAAAAAATTTCTGAAGTATTTGCTTTTAACTTTTAAAAACAAATTAAGCCACATCCCACGAAATCGGGATTTAGTTAATGGGTTAACGTCTATGATTGAAACTCTCCTTTTACGTAGTAAGTTTTCAAATTTTGAAAACATTTTCTTTTATTTAGAACAACTAGCACACAAGTTTATTCATAAATTTTAGATTTTAAGGCATAGAGATAGTGACCCATGGTTTCACAACATCTTTCCCTGTCCTTCGCTTACTACTTACTAAAATTTATCTTCTAAAGTTTTAATTCTTTTTGGGACATAACTTTACTTTATTTTTAGTAGCTAAATTAACAAATTTTCGAATTTATTTTATTACCAGTCTTTATATTTCCTTTTCCTTTCTTTTGCATTAGTTAAGTGTCTTCTGTGAGATTTCCTTATTTATACTATTTTCCAATAAATATAGCACTTAATCCAGAAAACAAATAAAAAGGAACATTTTTCGTAACATCATATGTGTTTTATTCAAACAGAAACAACCAATGCTTACAACTCAAAGCTTAAAAGAAAAACAAATGCTGGAAGAAAATTACAACTACTACTACTAATCATACTACTACATATAGGCTGCAGGAAAACCCTAATCCTCCATGAGAGCCTGTACCACTACCGTGACCCCAGATGATCGAAGCATGGATACTATGTACCCAACTCGTGACCTTAGCGCTACTGCTTAGCACGTATCTCATGCAGCTCTGCCTCAGTCCAGATCTAGGAATTTTGGATCGTCCTATACTTAGGGCTCTATGGCTGTGGCTTTGTAGCCTCCTAATTTGGCCATGTAGCCCACTAGATTTGCGCCTACCCTACTTCCTCCTATTCTCCAAGCTCTAAAGGCACCTCTCTAATCACCATCCTTCTAATGAAGGACCTATATAATAGAGCAAGCACCTTTATCTACACCTACTATCCTTAGAGACTAACTCCGTACTGTTGGAAGATGGGAATGAAAGATGACAATACGGAATATAGCTCCTCTACATCCTAACTATCGGGCCTATGTAATGGCATGTAATGGCCTTAACCCAATTCACCTCAATACCACCTACAATAACATAGGTAACCTTCTACACCAGAAGGTAGATGTGGTTGAAACTCCCGGTCTTGGGGATGATGTTATCCTGAATGACGTTGGTGACCAGATTGGCTTGGTCCCACATGTTTTCTACTTGCAAGACACCTACTCCCATATGGAACATCAAATCATTGGATCGGAGGTCTCGATATCCTCCAAATCCTCCCCTGCTATGGAGATATGCAGAATGCCTCCAAACTACTAATTAGTTATCTGAATCTCCACCCCTTTGCTTCGAATGTAAAGTTGTTGTCATCCTCAACAAACGAATACTCCAAATTAGCGTCGAATAGACACATACGTCGTAGGTACCATTCCTACTCAAACATCTCATGACTAAGGATCAGAAATAATTCTATAGTTGTAACTAAACCATCCAAACCATAAACGACAAAGTTCCCAAACTTCATCGGTCGTGCTTGCAGAAACGCAAAATTCGCCACTGCTTCGTAACCTTTTATCTTTTCTTCATCACCTTGGAGCTAGGCAATCTCTTGTGGGTTTATATTTAGGTGGTGAGAGGAGATGCTGCTTTATGGAGGTGCCATGACTTGATTTGGTCAAGGTCTGGATCTAGATCTAGATCTAAGGGTTGTTTTGGGTGGAGCACTTGTTGTCTTTGGATTGCTGGGAGGTGCTGGAGTGATCACAATCGTCACATGGAGTGAGGAAGATAGCATCGGTCATTTTGAGGAGGAGGAGGAGGAGGGAGGATGAGTTCAGAGGTGGAAAATGAGAGAGATGAGAAGAAATGAGGGGCGACTCGACCTGGACGCGACTTTATGTCACGTTCGACGTTTGGGTCATGCCCAAAACCTGCTGGTCGGTTAAGTGGTTATTCTAGGGTTGTCGACCGCTATCGATCGATTAGTGGATCCCACCAGGTGGTTGACCGCTCATGGCCTATTTAGCCCAATCCGAACCGGGACCCTATTTTGGTCAGGTCGAATAATAACTATTTTCTATAGCTAATGTTATTTCATTCTTCTTTCGCCTTCTTCATCTTTGTTCTGACTATTTTGAGATATTCCTATCTACCCATAGTAATGCGTCTATCACTTTGTCTTTGGGTTCTTGTCACTTTTCGGGCATTATGCCCTTCCATTATTTTTACACTATTTTAAAACTAGTACCACTTCCTATTATCTACCTCTTTAAAAAGAATATTAAACTTAAATTTTCCATAATCAGAAAAGAAATCGATGAGCTATACATATGCCTTATTTTCTTTTTATTTCAAAAGAAATACCCCTTTATTAAAACCCATTTTAACTAAAATTTTCGGTCTAAACAATTTTAATTTCTACCAGAAATTCTATTAAAATAAAAGACATTTTATTTTGCAGAAAATTTAATATTCACTTAATTTTCAAAAATAGGGTTTTTCTACTTTCAAAATAAATCCCTTGAAAATCATTTCTACTATATTATATATTTTTTTCAAACTTTTACTAAATTCTTTTATATGGGGTCGGACTCAGAGTGGATTTTAATCGTCCCTTCTATTTGACTTTTCTTCTTTTCTGCTTATTTTTGATATATCCTCTTTTTGGAATATTAAAAATCTAATTATCATTTCAGAGTGATTTCTACACACCTTTCTTTGCGAACTTATTTAATTTTTACTTTCGGATATATAAAACATATAAATTTCTTACTTCCCATTTATTTGGATCTTACATATATCATCAATCGACAATCTTGTAAGGATCTAGAACCATAGGAAATATCTAGGCCCAACTAGGGAGTTTAGTACTATCCAGCTTTAAGAACCCTTTTATATGTCGTGTTCATTCTCTTCTTAAGTCAACACCTTCCAATATAACCTATCTCCAATGGTGTAATCAAGACAAACATATATTTTTAACCATATCTTATGTTCCAACTCATAGTCGCCTTATCCATCTTTTCAAAATATGTTTGCAACTACTTCTATAGTCGGAATCGGTAGAGTTTGATATATAATATTTTTATTTATAGGTAAAAATACGAATACATCCATTTGGTGTAATTTATTTCCTATGATTAATTAACCTAGGCTTTGATACTAATATAACGGCCCGCCCCTTAATGGACTCGAATTTTCACTAAATGAAAATCCCAAGTCCACTAGGGCACGAAGCATTGGTGTTGGTATCCTATAAAGGAAAAAAAGTATTTCAGAGCACTATCAATAAAAACTCACATTGGAATAGCAATGTATATTAAAGATATGATTATTTATCATGGCTCGTACCTTTGGTATATAGTGCCTTTGTCAATGCTGAGCATGCATAAGGAAATCTGTCCTTCCACCGTTCTCGCTTATACTAGTAAGTGTCCCTCTAAATCTATCTTGTAGGTTATAATGAGGAAGGGGTCAGAACAACGTCCTACTGACTGGTAAATTACATACTTTATCTTAACACTAGTTTATGCAGATTGCCTTCCATTACGTGTTATGTCTACTATTTAAACTTAATAGTCTTGACTTCATATACGCATACGATGCACCTCACCTACTCGAGGTATATAATATATATATATATATATATATATATATATATATATTGTATACCTCGAGTAGGTGAGGTGCATCGTATGCGTATATGAAGTCAAGACTATTAAGTTTAAATATATATATATATATACCTCGAGTAGGTGAGGTGCATCGTATGCGTATATATATATATACATATATATATATATATATATATTATAGTGCCCCATGGAACAGGATATATCCCCGCTAGTATCCATAACTTTGCACAATGTCGGGCATCCACCATTAGTGTCTAGGTCGAACTACCAACGTACACTAAGGAACATCACGTTATTGCCTAATAATGGCACTAAAACTATTTAGCCGTATTCTAATTCGTCATGGAGACTCGTTTAGGGGTTATCTAGTCGTGCCTTCTAACTACAAACAAATAAACAACTTTGTGGTGATGTGTGACCCATACGTAGCATATATTAGTAGGAGGTGTAGTCTGTTAAAGTGTAACCCAAGTCTTCTAGTGATTACTCTAGGACCGATGACGCTCTCGACCCATATGTACAGCCTTATTCCTCACATATATAGTACTAACCTTGGTGACATAACGTTGAGCCTACACTCACCAACCCATTTAGATTGCCTAATGCAATCAAGTAAATGCCCACTTGGTTACTTAATATCCCCTTTAAGGATTAAAGTAGACCCTACTTGGTATTTTAGGACTTTAACCTTAGGCAAACCCACTTTGGTATATCCCCTTTACTTATAAGCGAACGTATATACCCATGGATCCTACAACTGAAGATGTATCACATTAATACAATGTATACATAACTACTGGTAGCCCCACTCGAAGGACAAACTTTTATTGTGAAATATAATTGACCTCGCATTTCAAACCTTACTTACAACTACACATTCTTAATTAATTTAAGTAGTTGGCAAGAACCAATATTTCACACCCATCATAATTGCACACTTGAGCTGACACAAATTTTATTGAATTACTACGCATCTTATGTTCAGCTGTAGTTATTCGATTATTTTTACATAACTACTTCTTATTTCATTAATGTCATTTACAACTTACTGCTTATATCTAATTTAATAGATTAAATATCTTTTACTACTTAACTTCCACTTAATACTATTAGATATAGTTTGATGTTCCTTTTCAACTATTAACTATCTTTTCTTAATTGCTATAACTTGCTTAATTCTCATTTTTTTGCTTCATTTATACTCGTCGCTTATCCTTTATTCTCTAACTTATCTTAAACTACATATATTAGATTGAAAATTAAATTACTATTTTTATCTCTTCTTACAATACTTTAGTTTTACTTGGGAATTTCTACATTTTTTCATGTTTTGGAACTATATCTTCCCATAAAGAAAATGTTAACACTGTACTTTCCCATAAATTATGTAAAAAGGGACTTGTGTTATATTTGGAATTACAAGGAATTATATTTTCTATTATTATTGAAATAGATGGTACAAAATACAGTAAACATCCATTTTTTATACATCACTTTCTTTTAAGCATATTCCTTGTTATTTCAAACAATGCACTTTTATACATAATTATAAAATTGGAAAATTTATAGAAATTCACATTGCAACATACTTTATTCCAATGAATTAAAACACCACTCAAATCCCAATCCAATTTATAACAACTTTCAACTCATGTTTAATAACCTATAACATTCAACCAACAAACCTAGAATTATCATACAGTTTCATTAACAGATTATCTCATAATTTTAGAGACTACTTTCACCCTTACTTTCCAAATTTAATTATATGAAAAACTTTATCAAAGTTAATGATTCACATAATATGTAGGCATGGTTATCAGGTTCATTGCATATGTATTTTTAAGCCTATAACTCAAAATTTACATGTAGGCATACAAGGAACAGATTTACAATGATATAAGTCCAATATTATATAAATACATATAATTTCCCACTCGCCTTTAAGCTTCCACATCTCTAGATATAAATCCCTTTTTCCTTATTGACTTTCTTTCTATCTGTCAAAATATATATATCAAAAGCATATACATATTTACTAGAATTTTAGATACGAGAAGAGATTTGAATTTAATATTGATTTAGATTGAGATTTACAATTTACCTTGGCTTGACTTTTTTCTTCTTCTCTATTTTTTTCCACTATTCTCCACTTATACATGTATATATTACAGTTTACACAAATTTTTGATTTTGGGGACAAAAGAAAATTGTAGAGCTTCGCCATTGATTCAGAAAATATGAAAAGAAAAAGGAGGGGCTAAGCTTGTATTTATAGAGGTTCGAATGAATTCCAATCATTAGATTAGGTTATACAAAATCCAGGACGTTCATTCTAGCTTAAATACCAGCCAACATTGAACTATAATCTTCTGCACCACTTATACCAGTCGATCGATTGAACCAGGGTGTCGACTGATCGTGTTATTTTTGTTAACCATTCGTTTCTTTCCTTTAAGCATTATTTGATAAGATTTGATATGATTTGATTAAAGTTAACCTTACTTAGACATTAAGCATTCATTAACGTCAATTAATATAATTTATGTCCTTATTTACATATATAATAGTTTTTGATCTGAAATCTTCAAACATTAATAACTTTTACGTTTGAACTCTAATCTTAAAACTTTTTATATGAAAATTCATTAAAAAATCACCATAAACACAACGATGCAAATTTCATAGCTAAATTATGAAATTTGAGAAAATTCCACTATGGGCTTTAATATTTATTTATTTATTTCTTTTTAATTAATTATCGTTCAATTTACGGGGTGTTACAAAATGTGAGATTTTTTCAAGAGACAATAGCTTCTTCTTGGTGAAATTCGAATTATTTAAAGATCTGGAGAAGGTGATAAATGCTAGCCCATAGTTTATGGGCAGTAAGTTTATTTTCATGAAAAAATGTGATGCAAAATTTCGGTTTAAGCAAGACATGCTGGAAACATGCCCTATATGAATCAGATTAAATAACTTGCATAATGCACTATGGAACGCTATAGGCACTAGTTAACTTCAGTCTAATTAAGCAAACCTATGGATATTGTTGAGAACACAAGGTAGGTTAAAAGGTTAAAGTACGCAAGAGTACTAGTGGATGTAAAACCCCTGAATTCTGATAGAAATTTAGATGGAAATTAATAAGAAGATTAAATTATTTTGAAAATAAGAACGTAAAAGAAAATTTTCACAAACATTCGAATTTGGTTGCCTAAATTACACCATTGCGTTCGTAGCGATTTTCCACATGATTTTCATATATAATACCTCGAAATCCAAGTTAGTACGGTGGAGTTACGGGCACTATAATGAATTAAATGGGAACTAGTCGACCTACCATGGACTTTATGTCTGACCCATTCCCTTTCTTTTTCCCTACCACAGGTGGACAGGGCAGCAGGTGATAGGCCCATTATTGATACTTGGAGAGTCGAGCTTATCTTTGGCGACTGATTTTTATCATATTTTCTCTCCATGTATTTATCCACCTGATCAGTACAATTTATCTCTTTTGTCGGACTTGGAGTGATATTTTTTATGTAATCTATATTGGATCATGTATTTGTTATTTTAGACTTTGGTTTTGATATCTTCTAATGGATGTTTTTCTTTGCTATGTGTTTTATTCCTTCTGTTGTGAGTTATGAAAGTGTAGTATATCTTAAATTATATCTACTTGTATTAGTCTTTGTGTTGTGCAGTGTTATAGACACCGACGATCCGCATTTCTCGACATAATGTGAGTCTGAAAGTCATACTAGGCCTTGGATCGACGTGTCCGGAGGTGCGGGTTATCACAGTGGAGGTAAAGAAAGATGTTTAATTCAAAAGAATTATTAGAGCCAAGGATAAACTAGGTTGTACTTATGTGCAGGAGTTTAAATATGAATATATTCTACCCCTCTTCAAAGAATGTAAATGTTTAGGGAATAGCACAATGCAATCCCCAATCCCTAAAATTGTACCAATAAAACTGTGGTAAAGGAGACAAGCACAGAAACAACCACATTAGAACCCATTGATATGACCTCCCAAGAGGTCATAAATACAAAAGACTGGGGACAAAGCAAAGGCCCTAATTACTCAAAGAAGTCGTAAGAAATAAGTTTATTTATAGATCCAAAAAATGGCAGCATAAAAGCTGCTACTACAACTAAAGAAATATATGAAACAAGTGATGCTAGTAGGGAATAGGATATCCACCCTTAAAAGCCAAACAGAAACATATTTTTTAGGATACACATCAATGGGAGGAGGACCAAAACCAACAAGAGAGTTCCCTATAAGTTTATGCAGCAGGATTCCTTGAGCAAAATAATAATTTAGATCTAACATCAGATAAGGATAACCCTATAAGCATAAAGGATGCCAACATATTAAACATAAATATGGAGTTAGCAATGCAAAATTGAAAGGGAATGAAGTGAAAGTACTAATTTCACCAAAGAAAACCCAGCATATACTAAATAATTTAAAAGGGGTACAAAGAAGCAAGAGCAATCTAAGCTAGCATCAGCTCCTTTGATAAGGAGCCAAATATCATCTACTTAATGTCTATGTTACATTGGAATGTAAGAGGTCTGAATAATGATACATGAAAGCTAGGTGTAACAACCCGCATATTTTACGATTATATATTTAAATGTTTTAT
Source organism: Allium fistulosum (assembly GCA_030737815.1). NCBI lineage: Eukaryota > Viridiplantae > Streptophyta > Magnoliopsida > Asparagales > Amaryllidaceae > Allium > Allium fistulosum. Next base: position 528,540,893 of record CM060908.1, on the reverse strand, counting down.
TTAAATATAGCATCGTTTGTTGAATTTAATGTCCGAAATGTGACTTTTTGTAAACAGTCGAATCCGAACTTGAGACCACTTCCATTGAGTTCAAAACGATGTTTACAACTTTTTTGAGTATAAACATTGATATATTTGGAGTTGATTAGGATTTTGGTATTTTGTTTGGGATTTGGGTTGTGTTCTAGCTCCGTAACCCAATAAGAGAACCCAAACTCCTCTACCAAATACCCTAACTCCTCTACTCTTCATTCATTCTACTCATAATTTCCTAACACTCAAGCTAAAGGGAAAAATGGGGGAAAAGATAGGAAATTAAAATTCCTAAACCCTAGATTATTAGGAAATTTAAATCAAGTTCCAAAATCAAGGAGAAGCTTAGGTAAGCATGCTCTTCATCTTCTCCATCTCAATTTCTCTTCAATTCTTGATTTTTCCCATAACCTAACTTAGGAAAAACTTTGCATTTGATCATAGATCGAAGGTTCTTGAAGTGAAGTTGATGAGAGATTGATCTTGCTTTATTTTAGAGCTTCTCATTTCTTGTTTTTGAGTTTAAAGGTGAGTTCTTGAACTCACATCTATGTCTATAGCTTTCGTTGTTGTTAGGTATGAATTTCTAACATATATTTCATGTCCAATTGCTTTTGAATTGAATTGGTTTGGTGAATTTTCCAACTTTTGGTATTTAGAAGTCAAAATCTATGGAAATCCTACTATGGATGTTTGGACATGTTGTTTGGAGTGTATTGAAGAGCCTATAGGGCTGGGTTGTCGCTTGGCATAAATCCCTAGCCACCATCGCTCATTCTACCGCTTCCGAGTTGATTTGACCATCACTGGCCTAGGCAAATTTTGCCCTGAGCTTCAGCTCAGACGTCTAGTAAAACACTCAGACGTCTGAGGCAAAGGAATAAACATTCCAGACCTTAAGCTCAGACATCTGAGTGATCTGGAAAAAATTTAGACCTTCAGCTCAGACGTTTGGGGAGAACCACCAGACGTCTGGCGCTATTAAAATCAGCCAATTTGCCTTTTTTATGCAAATTTTCGTTTTAATCGATTTTTGTTGATCCGTTGGTGGTTGTCATTTATTATCAACTTTGATGACTTCTTTTCTGGATTTTTGGAAATATCCATTTGATGGATTTGATATCGATTTTCATGGTTTTAATTCACGTCGTCGTATGTGAATTTTTAGTGATAGATAGTTTTTACAATCGTTTCGGTGATTTTTCACTTTAAAATACAAAGGTTTCTATACTAGTAGTAAATACTCAAACTCTTTCACATAAACGATTTGAACATAACTTTTAATACAAGGATCATTTTTAAATCCATTTTCCAATCTATTAGTATATACAAACCTTTACCTCATTCGTTTGAGAAATCTAATAAATGACTTAGCAAAACAAGTGGTATGAAACGCTTGCATTTACTTCGTCGGTTAATTCTTGGACTTGTTCGATTGAACTCTCATGACAATTTTCGAGTGGAAATCTACAATCTGTTCGTAAATATTTAAGTTAAGCTAGTGGTTATGTGACATGAACCTAAACTCATTTATTTACTAGCTTAGTGTAATTTACACTTATCGATCAATGATGATCATTTTGTGATTTAGACTAGCGATGTGCGATGTCTCTTTGTCTGCGTGGGGGACTAAACCTCGTTTGTGGAGTTTTGGCTCAAATTGATGGGCTAGCGACCCATGGTCTTCAGGCCATTTGTGGAGCTTCGGCTCAAATTTGATGGGTTAGCGACCATGGAATAGCTTTCCGTTTGTGATACACGTGTTAGTGAGTTTTCATGCTCCCGTTTATGATAGGCCTCTCCCTTTGTGTTTTTTGGATTTCTAATTATTGATTTCTAGAATTTGTGTTTCACCAATTTTTGCGATTGGCATTAATATGTTTTGTCAATATTTGAGTTTTGGTGAATAAGCTAAAGAATATGACATTCTTTTTGGTGTTTGAGAAAATTTGAGATATTGTATGATTTTTGTTGTTATCATATATATTTGTTATATCTCTTATCCTATCTCATCTTACATGATATTTATAGCTAGGCTGATCCGTTTATTATTTTTCTTCTTAAATAATACTCGGGTCAGACCGAGGTGTTTCAGGTGCTTCCACTTCACTTCTTAGCAAGGACTAGCTTCTGACTTTTGGCTAACTACTTTAGCTTAGTAGTTTTTTTATTTTTATACATTCGAGATAGAGACTCCTTGATGTATACATATTTTTTGTCTAGCACTTGCACCTATTCTTTTGTGATGTAGTGGATCTTGTATGACCATTACTTTGATGTTCACTTTTATGTGTTATATTCATATCTGTTTCTACCTTAGTGATATGAATATCTGTGACTGATTTATGTTATCCTTATTTTATATTTGTTTCCGAAGGCCACATAGCCACTGTGTAGTAGCTTTGAGTTTGTAATTCGATATGTCAAATTTCCTCTTGAAATGAAATGCATGACATACTATCTAACATATCGGTACTCGCATAAAGCAATTACACAGATGGTCGCTCCTCGACAGCCTTATTCTTCATGCTAGTCGACGGCATTACCCCGTAGTGTTCTTGCCTAGTGTGAGTATAGAGGTGGGGCGTCACAGCTTAGTATTAGAGCCAAACTTCAAAACAAAGTAGAATAATCAAGCAAGGATGTTTTGAGTTTTCTTAAATTATGATGTTAGTTTGGTCAAAAATGTGTTTGATTGTTTCTATCCCGAGACCGAGTTGTTTCAGGTATCATCTATTGGGCTTAGCTTGAAGTTGATGTTGGACATTAGCTTATCTATCGCTTGAGTAGTTGATTTCTTCCTTATACTCTGATGTATTTACATTTGATTCGATGTATATAGTGTGGTTGAGTATCACCTTTATTGTATTCATATTGTATTGCACTATACATGTATCAGCGTATATGTATATATATGATGTTGGTTACTGTTATGTGATGTGATTTACATTAAGTTATTGTATTTTGTTCTGACTTGCATTGAAGCTCTCTCAGGTAGTAGAGTTCATTAACTATGTAATAGCTACTAGGCTCCTTGAAACTTACCATGCCAGCCTGAGATATACATGGAGAAGAGGCAAGTCAAAAAATAGCAAGAAGACTGGACAGAGTACTGGTAAATGCTAAATGATCAACAAAATTCCTAAACTTAAAGTGGAAGTTTTGCCTAGCTCACTTAGTTCTGATAGATCCGTTAGCCACCTATAGTTTTGGATTCAGCATTTACTGGGTATGTCGATCCACTTGAGTTGAAAAAAAATTATATTGCATTTATCGACGTATTCAATAGATGTTTAAGACAAAATTATAGATGGTCGCCCTTAACCAGCCCTATTCTCCGCTTTAGTAGATAGAATAACTTGTTAATTCTCTTTTCTAAGGTGGGTCTCGGGGTGAGGCATCACAGTTGTCCTAAGTCTCTCTTAGGAATTATGCCTTAGGATTTAATTCGAGTCTTAGGACCCGTTCTATCCTTATTTTATGATGCCTTGTTTTATCAATCAAGATCATTTGATATTCATATTGAGAATAACCTTTTTCCTCTTCTTCCTTTCTTTCTTAAAGAAGAGAAATGGTTAGACCTGACCGTCCTAGCGCCGGTCAATCCAGTGCTACTCCTCAGGATGGCGTATTCATGTCTGCCCAACAGCTTTTGGATCTTGTAAAGAATGCCCAAGCTGCCGGACCCATTCCTGAGCCTACTCATCCTAAATTCAGGTTTGCACGCTTGTGCAGTGATTATACCAATTTGGGTGGAAGGCCATTCAAGGGTTCTGAAAGCGTTATAGAAGTCCAAGCTTGGCTTAGAACATGCGATCGCATCTTTTATCGCATGAATCGTGTGGATCAACATCGAGTCCAAGTGGCTTCTAGCATGCTCCAAGAGAGAGCATTAGATTAGTATGAGCTTTTGATTTCGGAAATTGTTGAAGCGGATCTTATTTGGGAGCAATTCCAGGAAAGGTTCGAGTTAAATTTTGTGCCGAAAGCTGAAAAGGTAACTTTAGCCAGAAGCTTTATTGACCTTGTTCATGGTGAATCTTCTGTTACAGATTATATCGCATCTTTTGAATCCCTCTCTAAATATGGGGTCGAGTATATTAATACCCCATTGAAGAAAAATCAGAGGTTTATCTATGGGTTGAATAAAAACCTCAAAAAGCCTTTACTTCTGAAACTAGAAGTTCCTTTCGATCAGCTTGTAGATATCGCTCTTCGACTGGAAGAGGCCGACAAAGAAAGTAATGTTGAAGTTGTGGGTGCCAAACAGAACTTCAACATCAACAAGAAGAGGCCTATTAAGTTCAAACCTAATCCCAATAAGAAAGGGAAGCAAGCAACTTCGGTAGCAAAGACTCCTACCTATAGTCGTGGAGAATGCTACAATTGTGGTTCTAAGGACCATAATGCAAATAGGTGTCCGAAACCCCTTTATTGTCGCTATTGCAAAAGTTTGGGTCATTTTATATCTTCATGTCCTAAACTTCAAAGCAAGAAAGAGGAAAAGTTAAATGTTGTGCAAGCCCCTAGTAACACTTCTCCTGGTCAAGGTATTTCTCATTCTATCCTTGATGGCATTATTATGTTTCGTGATCATCCTATTCGAGTTCTTTTTGATACGGGTGCATCTCACTCTTTTATATCAAAAGAACTTGTTGATACTTTTTCTTTAAATGTTATGGGCTTGATGACTTCATTAAAAACTGCGAATCCGGTTGGTGGATCCGTAACACTCAGTTTTTTTGTAAAGATGTCGAGATTATTTTATGTGATTATGCTTTCCGAGCCGATTTGCATGTTATGCGCTACCTAGGTTTCGGAATGATTTTGGAAATGGATTGGCTTAATCGTTATGAAGCCCACATCCAATGTCCTGAGAGGACTATACATCTTCGACATCTCAATCTGTTAAGCAGATTTCTATTATTTTTAAAGATTTGGATTCCAATTCGATAACATCCTTATATTCTCTAAACCTGCATGATGACGATAATGATGATGAGGAAGATGTCATTTCCCTCATTCACATTGTTCGTGAATTTCCCGATATATTTGAGCCCGTTTAAGGATTACCACCTAAGCGACCAATTGAGTTCAGAATTAATCTAATTCCTGGAGCTCTACCTATCACTCGTCCTCCTTATCGTATGTCCAATAAGGAAAATGAGGAGATGCGTAAACAATTATCTGAATTGGAAGCAAAACAGTTTACTCATTCTAGTTCCTCTCCTTGGGGAGCTTTAGCTATCTTTGTGAAGAAATCCGATGGTACACTTAGGCTTTGCGTTGACTACCGCAAGCTTAATGATCTCACCATCAAGAATAAATATCCCTTACCTCAGATTGATGATTTATTCGATCAACTTAGTGGTGCTGGAGTATTTTCACAGTTAGACTTAGCAACCGGTTTTCATCAGCTTCGTATTGCAGAGGATAGCATTCCTTTGACGTCGTTCCATACTCGTTATGGATCTTATGAATGGCTTGTTATGCCATTTGGTTTAATGAATGCTCTAGCTTATTTCATTGACCTTATGAACCGAGTTTTCAAAGACTTCCTCGATCGATTTGTTCTCACCTTTATAGATGATATTCTTGTTTAATTTAAAACCGAGGAAGAGCATGGAAAACATCTTCGGATCATGATGGAAACTCTTAGGAGCAATCAATTGAAAGAAAAATTTTCTAAGTGCCACTTTTGGCAATCCCGTTTGAAATTTTTAGGACATATTATTTTTGAATCCGGAATTTCCATTGATCCTTCAAAGATTGAGGCAATTCAAAATTGGAAGAGACCAGAGAGTGTGACGGAAATTCGTAGCTTTCTTGGATTGACGGGCTATTATCATCGGTTCATAAAAGACTTTTCTAAAATTTCCATACCTCTTACTAGTTTGATAAAGAAGGGAGTCAAGTACATTTGGTCAGACAAATGTGAAGCTGCTTTTCAAAAATTAAAAGAACTCCTTTTCGATGCTCCTATTCTTGTGATTCCCAATGGGAACCAAGACTTCTTTATTTATACCGATGCTAGTCGTGTTGGTTTGGGAGTCTTTCTCATGCAAAGAGAACGTGTTATCACTTATGCTTCTAGGCAATTAAAGCCTGTCGAGACTAGATATTCCACTCGTGATTTAGAGCTCGCAGCCATTGTTTTCGCCCTTAGAATTTGGCGTCATTATCTTTTGGGAGAGAAATTTGTTCTCTGCACTGATCATAAATCTTTGAAGTATTTATTTTCTCAAAAGGAACTTAATTTGCGTCAACAACGTTGGCTCAAATTCCTTGCATCCTATGATCTTGATATTCTTTATACTCCTGGAAAGGGAAATCATGTTGTCGATGCCCTTAGTCGTAAGCAACAAGAGGTTGTTTCCATGATGATATCCGAATGGAATGATTTCGAGACTTTGTCCACTTGTGAGATTCGAGATCGCGAATCTGATTCATGTTCATCTTTTGTTCTATGTAGCCTTGAGGCTCATCCATCTCTTTTAGACCGCATTCTTGAAGCTCAAAAGCATGATCCCGAATTAGCTCATCTTAGCCAAAGTTGTAGGGATAGAAATATTGATGGTTTGAAAGACTTTGAAATCGATGCTCGTGGAGGCATTCGAAAATTTGGTAGACTTATTGTGCCAAATATTTGTGATCTTCGCAAAGACATTTTATAAGATTATCATCGTTCTAAATTTACCAGTCATCCCGGTAGTAGTAAAATGTATGCGGACATGAAATGACTTTATTATTAGGATGGAATGAAATCTAATATTGCTAACATCATTAAGCATTGCATGACTTGCCAACTCAAAAAGGCCGAGCTTCAAAGGCATGGTGGGTTATTGCAACCTTTGGACATTCCAGTATGGAAGTGGGATCAAGTCTCCATGGACTTTGTTGATGGTCTTCCCCGTTCTCGTTCGGGTCATGATAGTCTATGGGTAATTGTAGATAGACTTACAAAATCCATCCATTTTATTCCCGTTCGGTCCAAACGGATCATACCTCTTTTGGCAAAACTCTATGTTAAAGAAATTGTTAAATTGCATGGGGTTCCTACTTCTATTGTTAGCGATCATGATCCATTATTTACTAGTGGATTTTGGAAGGGTCTTCAAAAAGCTTTGGGAACGAAGCTTAATTTTAGCACCGGTTATCATCCTCAATCCGATGGACAAACCGAGCATGTGAATTAAACTCTTGAAGATCTCCTTCGTGCATATGTTCTTGATCTTGGTGGAAGTTGGAAAGATCATATTTCTCTTATTGATTTTTCTTATAATAATAGCTTCCAATCTAGTATTGGTATGGCACCTTTCGAGGCACTCTACAGAAGGCCATGCCGATCTCCATTGTGTTGGCTTGAAGCCGAGAGAAGCTGGTTTTAGGTCCAGATTTTATTCGTGACTCCACAGAAAATATTGACCTTATTCGTCACAGGATGAAAGAAACTCAAAGTAGACAAAAATCCTATGCCGATAACCGAAGAAGGAATTTTGAATTTTCTGTGGGAGATTTGGTATTCATTCGTGTTTCACCTATAAAGGGTATTGTGCATTTTAGTTGATCAGGAAAATTAGCACCTCGATATATTGGCCCATTTCCCATCACCGAAAGCACTGGTTCCGTGGCTAATTGCCTTTTATTACCGGCTCAATTTTCCATTATTCATGACATATTTCATGTCTCTCAACTATGGAAATGCCTTAGAGATTCTGATTCTATTCTTGAGCCCGGTGTTATTGAAGAAATTGAGGTTTCGCCTAATTTGACATATGAGCAACACCATATTCGTATTATTGCTACGGAGGTTAAACGCATTCGTAATAAAGATGTTCTGCTTGTGAAAGTTCAATGGTCCTCAGATCCTCAGGATTGCTCTTGGGAATCCAGAGAATTCATCGAGCGAACACATCTGGACTTACTCTCTTGTGCTCCTTAAGGTGAACTTCTCACTTCAAATTTTTCTTCGGTGTTGTTATGCCTTAGAGTGGTTGTTACTCTTTATTTTCTTCTTAAGTATTGCGAGGATGCAATTTCTTTAAGGAGGGTAGTCTGTAACAACCCGCATATTTTACGATTATATATTTAAATGTTTTATTTAAATATAGCATCGTTTGTTGAATTTAAAGTCCGAAATGTGACTTTTTGTAAAGAGTCGAATCCGGACTCGAGACCACTTCCATTGAGTTCAAAACGATGTTTAAAACTTTTTTGAGTATAAACATTGATATATTTGGAGTTGATTAGGATTTTGGTATTTTGTTTGGGCTTTGGGATGTGTTCTAGCCCACTAACCCAATAAGAGAACTCAAACTCCTCTACCAAACACCCTAACTCCTCTACTCTTCATTTATTCTACTAATAATTTCCTAACACTTAAGCTAAAGGGGAAAATGGGGTAAAAGATAGGAAATTAAAATTCCTAAACCCGTGATTATTAGAAAATTCAAATCCAAGTTCAAAAATCAAGGAGAAGCTTAGGTAAGCATGCTCTCATCTTCTCCATCTCAATTCCTCTTCAATTCTTGATTTTTCCTATAACCTAACTTAGGAAAAACTTTGCATTTGATCATAGATCGAAGGTTCTTGAAGTGAAGTTGAAGAGAGATTGATCTTGCTTTGTTTTAGAGCTTCTCATTTTTTGTTTTTTGTTTAAAGGTGAGTTCTTGAACTCACATCTATATCTATAGCTTTCGTTGTTGTTAGGTATGAATTCCTAACATCTATTTCATGTCCAATTGCTTTTGAATTGAATTGGTTTGGTGAATTTTCCAACTTTTGGTATTTAGAAGTCAAGATCTATGAAAATCCTACTATGGATGTTTGGACATGTTGTTTGGGGTGTATTGAAGAGCCTATAGAGCTGGGTTGTCGCTTGGCATAAATCCCTAGCCACCATCGCTCATTCGTTCGCTTCCGAGTTGATTTGGCTACCACTAGCCTAGGCAAATTTGCCATGAGCTTTAGCTCAGACGTGTGTTAAAACAATCAGACGTCTGGGGTAAATGAATAAACGTTCCAGACCTTAAGCTCAGACATCTGAGTGATCTTGAAAAATTCCAAACCTTCAGCTCAGACGTTTGGGGAGACCCACCAGACGTCTGGCGCTATTAAAATCAATCAATTTGCCTTTTTTATGCAAATTTTCGTTTTAATCGATTTTTGTTGATCTGGTTGGTTGTTGTCATCTATTATCGACTTTGATGACTTCTTTTCTGGATTTTTGGAAATATCCATTTGATGGATTTGATATCGATTTTCATGGTTTTAATTCACGTCGACGTATGTGAATTTTTAGTGATAGATTGTTTTTACAATCGTTTCGGTGATTTGTCACTTTAAAATACAAAGGTTTTTATACTAGTAGTAAATACTCAAACTATTTCACATAAACGATTTCAACATAACTTTTAATACAAAGCTCGTTTTTAAATCCATTTTCCAATCTATTAGTATATACAAACCTTTACCTCATTCGTATGAGAAATCTAATTAAACGAATTAGCAAAACAAGTGGTATGAAACGCTTGCATTTACTTCGTCGGTTAATTCTTGGACTTGTTCGATTGAACTCTCGTGACAATTTTCGAGTGGAAATCTACAATCTGTTCGTAAATATTTAAGTTAAGCTAGTGTTTATGAGACATGAAGCTAAACTCATTTATTTACTAGCTTAGTGTAATTTACACTTATCGATCAATGATGATCATTTTGTGATTTAGACTAGCGATGTGCGATGTCACTTTGTCTTCGTGGGGTACTAAACCCCGTTTGTGGAGTTTCAGCTCAAATTGGTGGGATAGCGACCCATGGTCTTCGGGTCGTTTATGGAGCTTCAGCTCAAATTTGATGGGTTAACGACCATGGAATAGGTTTCCATTTGTGATACACGTGTTGGTGAGTTTTCGTGCTCCCGTTTACGATAGGCCTCCCCCTTTATGTTTTCTGGATTTCTAATTATTTATTTCTAGAATTTGTGTTTCACCAATTTTTGCGATTAGCATTAATATGTTTTGTCAATATTTGAGGTTTGGTGAATAAGCTAAAGAATATGACATTCTTTTTTGTGTTTGAGAAAAATTGAGATATTGTATGATTTTTGTTGTTATCATATATATTTGTTATATCTCTTATCCTATCTCATCTTACATGATATTTATAGCTAGACTGATCCGTTTATTATTTTTCTTCTTAAATAATACTCGGGTCAGACCGAGGTGTTTCAGGTGCTTCCACTTGACTTCTTAGTAAGGACTAGCCTCTGACTTTTGGCTAACTACTTTAGCTTAGTAGTTTTTTGTTTTTATATATTCGAGATAGATACTCCTTGATGTATACATATTCTTTTGTCTAGCACTTATACCTATTCTTTTGTGATGTAGTGGATCTTGTATGACCATTACTTTGAGTTTGTAATTCGATATGTCAGATTTCCTCTTGAAATGAAATGCATGACATACTATCTGACATATCGGTACTCGCACAAAGCAATTACATAGATGATCATTCCTCCACAGCCTTATTCTTCATGCTAGTCGACGGCATTACCCCGTAGTGTTCTTGGCTAGTGTGAGTATAGAGTTGGGGCGTCACACTAGGCCTCTTTAATATTAGAAATAATTTAAACCCTACTCTAATTATTGCGTTAGAAAATAAATTTAGGGATGAATCGATCAACATGTTTAAAGAAACTCTAGGCATAATATGGGGATCGATCAATAACAATTCTATGCAAATTAAAAGTTGAATTTTGATTTTCTAGCATAAAGCTACATGGATAATCAGGTAAATTAACATAAATGATCAATAAATTACTTCTGAAGTTACCAATGTTGGTGGAGTTAATTTTATGGGTTGTTTTGTATATGCCAATAATTAGAGCTTAGTTAGAACAAGACTATGGGACAAACTAGTTAACCTATCAAAAAATAGAGAAAGAATGGATGGTCTTAGGGAATTTCAATGCTCCATTGCTAACTAAAGAGGAAAAAACTGACTTGCATTGAAGCTCTCTCAGGTAGTAGAGTTCATTAACTATGTAATAGCTACTAGGCTCCTTGAAACTTACCATGCCAGCCTGAGATATACATGGAGAAGAGGCAAGTCAAAAAATAGCAAGAAGACTGGACAGAGTACTGGTAAATGCTAAATGATCAACAAAATTCCTAAACTTAAAGTGGAAGTTTTGCCTAGCTCAACTAGTGACCATTATCCACTACACATCCAATTCAATGATAATAAAGAACAATTTCAAAGGTAAACCTTTTAGGTATGAAAATCATTGTTACTTGTTTGATGGTTATAGCCGAGCAGATTTTCACTAGAATCAGAACATCGAGACAAAGACAAAACAATTCATCAATTAACAAATGTGCTTAGAAGGACAAGGGAGCATATTCAAGAAGTTTCAAGGGCTAAAGATCAAAGTAAATAACTCGGTACTAAGACTTACCACTCGGTATCGAGCTCTTTTTTGCTACCCAATTGGACCTCCAAAACCATTTGTACTTGAAGCACTAACCCAAGTGGTTGTTATGGAGTGTGCCTTTCTTTAGGAATAAATGACCAACTCTAAGGATTTCCTAGAAGAAAGCAAAGAAACCAGGCGAGGATAAATGATATTAGAACTTCTCGGAAATAACTCAATCTCATAAGGAAAGTTCTCGGGGCACTAGAGGTTGTATATAGAAGACTAAGTGAGAGAAATAGGGAGGTTTCCTCCCCCTACAAAAACCAGTTGGAACATAGTTGAACCACTTGGTACCGACTGATTTTATTGGAGTTTGGGATGTTGTTCTCTCTTCTACATTCTTTGTCTTGGATCTAAACTTCATATCTTACCAGCCTTTGGTTCTACTAGGCGATTTCCTTATAAATACAGACCCTATGGCGATTGGAAATTGAATTTAGGATCCTTTATTTTCTCCATCACCTACCTCCCCTCTTTATAGTCACCAAGGTAGATATTGTTGGTTGTTCTTGGCTTTTAGAACTTGTCAATCGTTTAAACTGGTGACTCTTAATCAAATAATTAATAAATTAGAATGGAAATAGGCCAGATATTATCGAACCTATTAAAAATTTTGTGATCTCTTTGTTTTTCTTATAGTATTTGCTAGATCTCAATATTTCAACTGATTGTTGTGTATTTTTCCATTTTGGATATCAACATTTTGGTGCTTTCATTGAGAAATTCAACTCAGGATTAGATCTAGCTTGCTACTTTGGATTTTGAGAGATCTAGTGGTTAGATCTAGAAGACTTGCTTTGAATAATTTGGAAACTTGCTGATTGAAATTAATGGCACCTAGGAGATTCGGAAGATTGTTAGGAGCAGTAGTTGGTGGTGGTGAAGAAAATGCTCATCAAATGGAAGTAACCAGTAGGTCGTACCAGGATCATCTACTCAATATGAGGTGGTCACTAGGGTTGAGCTAGATATGATGATGTAGGAGTTGAACAAGAAGTTAGTTGATATTTAGAAGGCTTTGATGAAAAAATGGATGCTAGCATAGCACTGCTGACCCAGCAACCACAAAGGACCAGGAGGGAAGCTTCTCCCTCTAGATCTAAAGAATAGAATTCATCTGTTTTTAGTCAGAATGGGCGAAACGTAAGATAAAAATAGAAGGAAGGAGTTGTTGGACCAAAAGAAGGGGTTATTAGAGGAAGTCAGAATGTTCCCCTAGAAGAAAATAACTCGGTATCGAGAAGAATCATCTCCATACCGAGATGAATTTAGGAGGACAAGAGGGATAGGAAGATGAGGCTTTAGACTTATCTTACTTGGAGAATGATCTTTTAACTTGACGATCATGATTATGAGCTGGATGTCAAAGCTAACGGTGCTGGAGCTCAAATAACTACAATGGAATACACCGGGCGTCAATGGAAGATCGAAGGAGTGGTTCTCCCATAGACTAGAGGACCTAGACTACAGCCAGCAAACCAAGACTGTTTGGGGGGTCAAATACTCGACGCCTTTACGAAAAACATTTTGGTTTTGCACCAAGCAAAACTTCCTTTACGAAAAACATTAAAAAGTTTACGATGCCAACAATGCCATCGTATAATGGGACTGTTGACCCTAGTCATCACTTACTCAAGTATGAATGGCACATGCATGTGCTAGGGAGACTAACATTGTTCCATGTAGATGTTTCCCTATTTTCTTGGAAGGTGTTGGATCAATGTAGTTCGCTAGGCTTGCGCCGAGATCCATATCAACTTTTGATGAGCTGGCAAGAAAGTTCTTGGAGCAATTTTCGCTAGATGCTGCTCGGCATGAGGATGCGATGTCATTGTCAAGCCTATCTCAAGGATTTATGGAGTCGTTAAAGAGGTTCCTGAATCAATTTAATATCGGTATTATGGAAGTGAGTAATATTTGTTATTTATGGCTTTAGTTTGAGGAATACATTTGGACATAGATTTTGGCAAGTGGCAGAGGTTGAAACATCTAAAAACAATGGAGGAATTCCATCAGAAGGTATACCAGTTTCTATGGTTGGAAATGGTTAGTCTAGCTGCATGGAAGATTGATGATGGAAAGTTAAGGGAAGTTATCCATAGCAACATGGTAATTAAATAGGCTAGAGGAAGCTCTGGTAACATGACGGTTAATGTTGGAAACTCTGGTAACCAGAAGAAAAGGAATCAAGGCTCTGGAGGCCGACGTAATGAAATCAAGAAGCATTTGAGAAATATAAGACTAGAAGACTATGCACCCTTGAGTGATACACTGGAAAACATATACCTTGCTACTCAAGGAACGAAACGATATAAAAAAGCCGCCCAGGACGGAGGCAACTAAGCAAGAAAGGCGCTCCAACAAATATTGTCATTCTCATGAAACCCGTGGACACAAAAATGAACAAGTGCTGGCATTTGAAGGACCTTATTAAAGAACTAATAAGGAAGAATAAACTTTAGTAGTAAGTTAAGAAACCACAGGAAGGTGGTCAAAATACAAGACTCTTAAGGCATCCCGCCTAAGGAAATCAGCCTTGACCGAGTGAAGAAGGGCCTAGTTGAAATAATTGAAGGTTGGTTATCAATATGATAACTGGAAGACCTCATATAGTAGAGAAAAGCTGGAGGGAAATGGAATGGTATGCAAGCTCGGTAAAGCACGCGTCGCAAGTGGATTGCTTCTCCATAGAAGATGGAGCTCTGGCCAGGTAATAAAGGACGATAACATAAGATGTCACGTTTAGAAATAGAGATGTTGACGGAGTCAAAGTGCTAAGTTTTGACCCCCTAGTGAAAACAGTAGGGTAATGACTGTCCTATACCACCGGCACTAATGGTATATAAATAGTGCGCTCTAGCCATACCCCGTTGATATAAGACAATCATCAAGATTGAAATAAACCAATAAAACATATAACGTATCATATCTCATAGTGCATGGAAAAAATATAATACCATAGATATAAAAAAAGACAGTAATAACAATGTAAACCGGTCATCATCAGACTATAATATCCATGGAGTTATACATCAATAGTATAGTTTATACAACAGAAACAAACTCAAAAACTGTCTTAAATACAAATAATAAGCTGTCACTACTAAGGCTCCATAATGATGCACAACGGAATAAGCGTAGACTCCATATATGTATATAATATGAGATAGCTCCATCCAACTTATCCTCCGATCAGCCACTACGTCATCTAGACTTGTTATCTACTCTACTCATTTAAGAGTACCCGAGATAATAAGAAGCAAAGCATAAAACCTCGAGTCTTGCAATAGTATTGTGTGAGCGATAAATGAGTCTAAAAATACTATACAGGTAAATATGGTAAGGAACAAGAGCACACAAACTGTACCTGACCTGTCCATACAGCTAAAGAGTTAGCATATAACATTATAATATGCTACTCTACAATATCATAAAGGTATATCAGAAACCAAGTCAAGGATGTTAGTCTTCTAGGTATTCATATCTATAATACATGCCTCTCATGATATCTATGAGTGATAGCTTACTAATGAAACCAACTAAAGCAACCATAGCATTCATCAAACAATCCAAACTGTCACTCCATGTGCTCTAAGTATATGGTAGCTTGTAAGACCTCCTATCTACCATGGACTAATGGAAATCCCAGTTCTCCGTTGTACTCTCGTATTTCATAGCCTAAAGCTGGATACGTGTCTTGTAGCACAAAGCTAGACACTAGACCCAAAACCACAGGTCAAGGGTATACGGTTCCTCGCTACCAATCCATGGATATCCAGCTTATAACACCCCTACTTCGAGTGCAAAAGAAAACACACCGAGCATCAACGATTTCTTAGCGCATTACACCTGAGCCCTCCTTTGCTCCATTTGAATACTGAGCCCTTCTTGCTCAATCCAATTTCCATTGTTCAAGAGGAAGCCTTCCACATTCCCTGATCCTACGACTCACTCCTTTACGAGCCGCCATCATCGAACCTACTCTGTAACGACCCGTGTTTTTATCTATTTTAAATTATTAAATTTAGTGTAATTAATGAATAAAAATGGTTAAAAACAAAAAATTTAATGATTTATTAATATAGCTATTGAATATGAACTTGAACAAGATTTTAAAAGAAACAAATTTCGAAGATTTAAGTAATAACAAGTATTGAAAGGAAATGATATGTATTCAATGTGTTTATAATTAATGGTTGAATTGAATAATAAATGTTGAATTCATTTAATGTAAATAAAGTAATTGATTGATAACTAAAATTCATTTGAAATCTAATATTGAAATTTGTTCAATATTGGACAGTTAAATTATTTTTAAGTTTAAATTTTTAAAATTATTTGAATAACTGAATCCTAAATTATATATGAATGAAAATGATTTCAAAAGTTGATTGAGATGTTATTTAAATATGAATAAAGATTATCAACACTTTTCAAATAAATTAGAATTTAGAATTAAATCAGTTTGACCTTGAAACCATTTTCAAATAAATTATTTTAATATAAACTATTTAAAATCTATCTTTTTAAATATTCAAATTATTTTTTATTTTCCAAACTATCTTACTATATAAAAAAATTTAATATTTAAACTATTTTATATCAAACTATTTTAACCATTTAAACTATTATTAACTATTTTAATTAATTAAACTATTTTGAAAAACTATTCAAACTATTTTCTAAAAATTCAAACTGGTCAGAGTGGGATTGTTTGTATATAAATCTTGGATTTAAATGTGAATTGGGTTAAAGTGAAGTTATAACCTAAATTGAAATTCGAATCAAAAATTTTTTAAGTGAAATCGGTATATCGAACTGAATTGACATTTTGAAGTAAAATATGATTTTTGAAGCGAATATGATGATTTTCGAAAAGGATATGATTTTTGAAGCGAAAATGATGATTTCGAAATGGATTTGATTTTGAAGTAAATATGATATTTCAAAATGAATTTGATTTTGAAGCAAATATGATATTTTGTTATCAAATATGAATTGTTTTGAAATGTAAAAGTACCAATTGGTGTGTAAAATGACTTTAGGTTGTTAAAGAGACCAGCGCCTCTTATTAGCATATTCTCTGTCAATATTGAAACCGCTTTAACAACTGTGTACGTGGAGTGACGATCCAGAATGAAGTGGTTGGATTTGGTGTCGCTTGTTGGATTTGAAGAAAGAGAATGATGATGGATTAGCCTGGTGCTTGTGCCAAATTAAAAGGACTAAAACAGGAGCCGTACCGGCCATGCGGGCTAGCTACCCCGAGCGGACTATAACAACTCGAAATTTAAGCTATCGTAATTAATTAACGAATTAATTAAATAATAAAATAACTTTATGAAATTATCAGAATTGAGCCACGGGAGTTGCACCATTGTGTCCGTGGTAATTTTCCGGTCAATTTCATATATAGATTGTCAAAATCCAAGCTAGAATGAAGAAGATACGGATTAAACAAGAAAACAAAGAAAAAGGAAAAAAACATAGGTTGACCCCTAATGTGTCTGGGTCGACCTAACACATGCAAGGGTCGACCCGCTTCAGTATATGGACGTTGTTTCGTCCAGATTATAACATGACGTGTTTTTCCATTCTACTTCATCATGTGCGTTCGTTCTTCCATCTGACGATTCCCATCGAACCTATGATGTGGTTACGCTAGATTTAATCTTCAAATCTAATGGTCTGAGATCCACAAGTGACGATCCTAGGCCTAGCTATTTTTCTCATTCAGATTTTCTCCATCTGGGTTCATTGCTTGAGGCTGGACCCTAAAAGGAATACTTTTCCAAGGGGAAGGTCTTTTTAATTAAAATAGTTTATACCCTAGAAGTGGATCCGAGAAGGCCAAGGAAAAGTGCTAAGGACCATAGGTGAGTGTTTAAGTAATTATTTTAGATTTTTAAGTAATTTAAAATAATAGGGTTCTCAATAGTTGTAGTTTTTCTGCAATTTGGAGACAGCTTTTATATAAGATGTTTACAGTTAATTTTTAATGTTATTTTTAGTCTATTTTATTCAGCTATTTTTATTTAGCTATTTTATTCATTTATTTACAGTTATTTACTGTTATTTACAGTTATTTGTACTTTATTTACATCTGTTTTACGTTAAAATTCAGCTTGTAAATTTTAGTTCTTTTTATTCCTTTTTACGCGAATAAAAATAATAAAAAGAGGATAATTCACTGATATGGACTAGATTATAGGAATACTAAATTTATAGAAAATTTAATGTAAATAAGAAGAATTGTAATAAAAAGAACATAGACTGAAATAGGCAAATTTGACATTTGCAAGCAAGTTTATAACTAGTAGTTATAACTAAGAAGACGGAATAAAAGGGAAATTATAACGTAGGTTATAATTAAGCAGAAAGAATAGAAAGAGGCTTATTTTAAATCTTAGAGTTAAGTTAATAAGCAAATATAGTAGAGATAATAGAAGAGACTTATTCAAAAGACTTATACTAAGTTAATAAGCAAAGATAGAAGCAGGACCCTTAACGGCAGCATTCCCCTTCAGTCAGGAACTGATGGTCTCACAATAGGTTAGGTGGGGCTGGGACACGCTTATGCTGTTTAAGGTAGATAAGTGGTCAATAGATAGAAGCTCAAATCAGGGGATTTGGGCAAGGGGCGCAACTAGATATTGTTTGTTAGGACCTGTATCGACAGCATTCCCCTTTTAAACTAGGACTGATGGTCTCACAACACACTTAGATTAGGCTGGGCAGGACCCTGTCAGACTAGGAATGATGGTCTCAAAATAGATCAAGTGAGGTTGGGCACGCTTATGTTGTTTAGGGTAGATAAGAGGTCAAAAGAGGGAGCAACAGATATTGCGAGCCGACGGTGGCCGAGCGTGCGGCCTCGGTGCAGGGATATAAGTCGCTATTGAGTTCCAAAGTGCTAAACAAGTGTCTTTTTGTTGTGGAACCCACAGGAGAGGACTAGCTCACAGTGGCACAAGAAGGCCGATAAAAGGGTAGAATTAGGACTTCAGCCTAATCAAAGTAGGATTAGGATTTCAGCCTAATCAAAGCAGTAACTAAGACAAGTGCAAACAATCAAAATAATCAAAGCAAATAGTCAAACGGTATTTTATTCCAGCTTTGTATTTTCCTTTGTTTCCATTTATACTAGAACTGTTGCTAAGTCTATTACCTTTGTCTTGCTTAAAAATAATAGTAATTACTTACACTCACCAGACTTTTAGTCTGACCCACTCCTCTATTTTCCCCTTTTTCTCCCCTTCCCCAATAGGCCAACAGAGGTAGGGACAGTAGATTTTGGATTTTCTTGGAGATTCAGCTGTGGGGGTTTTTCTTCATGAATTCTTCTTCCTTTCAGTTTTTATTTCACTTGGACTTAATGTACCAGTACTCTTAATAGGAATGATTTTATTTATGTACTCTGATATTGAGATTGAGATGGTATTTTTCAGAAGACATATGTATTTGGTATTTTGAGACATATTTTGGTTATGACTTATTTATGAGGTTTTTAATTTTTAATGAGTTACTGTTTTCGCTGTTTTATTTATTTGTCTTGTGAATCTTAGTCTCTGTAAGTTTTAGACATACCTACAATGCACCACATCTTTTAGTGTGCCCTTTTGGGTATACTAAGGGGTGTGGAGTGTTTCACTTGGTATTAGAGCCTAAGGTTACAGGATTCCTAAAAACTTGTTTTAAAAATAAAGTATTTTTCCAAAAGTAACCTATATTTAAAAGTAGCATATTTTCAAACTAGAAGTAATTTTCAGAAAGAAACTCTTAGTATAGAAATGATTATTCAAGTATAAAATAGAGTTTTTACAAAAATCCCCTCAAGGTCCAGTTCAACCTTCTTTCGATTCTTTCGAGCCTAAATTTCCTTTTCTTCGCATAGTATGGCTGACTAGTTCCGTAGAGCTATGGTACTAGAAGTGCAAGGAAAAGCGCCCAATACATCACCAGCAGGTGGAGATCCCATTAATCCACCTACAGCAGCAAATTTTTCTAAGCAATGCAATGATTTTGCTAGTCTAGGAGGTAAGACATTTTCTGGCACAAAGGATTTCGAGGAGGAACGAACTAGGTTGGAGGATACGGAGTGAATGTTTAGGCTGTTAGGATTGAAGGACCGATAAAGAATTCAGCCTGCATCTTGGCAGCTGAAGGGAGAGCTTAAAGAGGTTCCTAAGTCAGAAAGCTCTAGGAAGTCATGGTGGAAGGAGAAGAAGGATAAGGATAAGAGGAAAGAAGGCGGACCTCAGAAGCGGATTACGAAAAGCGGGAAATGTAATAACTGTGGATTGGTTGGTTATTACGCAAAGGACTGTAAGAATAAAATGATGAAGGGAAGGTGTTTCAACTATGGGCAGCCCCGTCACCTTAGTAGAGCTTGTCCTCACAGGGCATGGCAGAGAGCAAGTGCACCTACAATGCAAGTACAGGCTTTGGATGCAGCACCTTCTAGTAGTAGATCAGATATAGGTAGGAAAGTCACCGTGGAAGGTTTGATCTCTATTTCGGATTCCCTATTCGGACTCTTTTTGATTCTGGAGCATCGCATTCTTTCATTTCTAGTTCCTTGGTTGATTGTTTGCACTTAGATATCTCATTAGTAGTAGACCCCATAGTTGTTTCAAACCTCATAGGAGGATCGGCACATTTATCCATGATTTGTAGGGGTTTGGCAATTTTCATATTAGGCATAGAGTTTGACTGTGACGCCTATGCACTGGGATTTTCCCGGTATGGGATGATTTTGGGCATGGATTGGGTATCCACTTATGGAGCGATATTGGACTGCAATAGGAGAGTGGTTAGACTAGAGACATGCAGCAGTAGGACTCTCGAGGTTTCTTTCGACCCACAGGGGTCAGTCATGTTGAACTTCCTTTATTTCCTTGATTCATCACTAAGAGAGCTAGATTCTATTTCAGTCATTAGAGATTTCCCAAACATTTTTGAGGAGGTTAGGGGACTACCCCTTAAGAGATAGATCGACTTTAGGATCTATATGTATGACAATGATAAGCTAGTGGCATTTCCTGTGAGACACATGAGAGGAAGGAGTTAAGTAAGCAGATCAGTGAGCTATTGGAGAAAGGCTTCATTAGAAGGAGCATATCTGAGTGGGGAGCGCCAGTCGTCTTCACTACAAAGGCGGATGGTTCCCTTCGACTTTGCGTAGACTATAGATAATTGAATAAGCTCATGAAGAAGAACCGTTACCCACTTCATAGGATAGACGATATTTTTGACCAGTTGGTTGGCTCTTCAGTATTTTCTCAACTTGATTTAGCTACTGGATTTCATCAGCTTAGGGTTACTGACGATAGCATTGATAAGACAGCATTTAGGACACCCGATGGATTCTTTGAGTGGTTAGTTATGCCGTTTGGGCTAACCAATGCCCCAGCCTATTTTTGTAGATTTGTTGAGCCGTGTTTTCCGAGATGTCCTAAATAAGTTCGTAGTAGTGTTCGTGGATGACATTTTAATGTTTTCCAAGAGTATGGAAGAGCATGTTATTCACCTAAATGAGGTTCTTTGTACATTTCGCGTTCATCAGTTGAAGGCAAAATTCAAGTGTCACTTTTGGCGTAAGGAAATGCGTTTCTTGGGGCATAGAGAAGGTCTATACATGGAAGGAGTTTGAGAAACGGTTTTGTGCACTTAGGTTCGGATTATGAAAATCCAAAGAGTTGTAGGCGAAGATTGGAGATGTACAATAGATTCGGTTGGAAAAAAAATTAATTGTTTCAGATAAGTGGATTTAACGGTAGTGCCTTAGAATAAATATAAGCATAAAAGAGGAATAGGAACAAAAGACTTTAGTAAGGAAATGAGATTTCCAAGGTTTAGGAAGGGTACTCCTAGGGTAGTAAGAAGAAAATCCACTTTATGTCTAGCCCAATAAAATGAAATTGCAAGAGTTGAAAAGTTGAAAAATATAATTGTTAATATTTTTTTGGAAGTAAATATTGAGTTTTTGAAAGAAAAAAAATGGTACAAAATTAAAATTGGTTTTTAAATGATTTAAATTTTGTTAAAAATGAAATTCTTTTTGAAGAATTATATAGCTCGCTAGTTTCTTTGGAGGTAAACAAAGATTTTAAAAACCTAGAGTGTATTAAGTATCGAAAACGTAGGTTGCAACATTTATTGTTGTAATAGATGTTTTCGTCGAAAATAAAGGGGGCATAGACTATAACACTATTGTTATAGTAGGTGGCTCCCAATGGAAATGTTTTCATATAGTATATGAGATTAATTAGTATTTATTTTAATTAAATCCATACACTAGTATTTTTGGGTTGTAGTAACAGTGTTTTACGTAACATCTATTTTGACCCAAATAAAAATGTGTTTTGAAGATAATTTCTAATTAGAGAAATAAAGTGGTTTATAAGTACCCTTATTATTTAAATAAGTATAAAGAAATGTTTTCTAGTTATGAAAATATTAAAACAGTTTTGAAAATGTGTTCTTTTGAAAAAAAGAGGGTGTAAGTTAAATATTAGGAAATTAATAAATTTCATAGAAATTGTCTATCGTAAGAGAATATAGATTAAACATACTTTAATCTATTGGGATGAAATGAATAATGATAAAATTTTCTATGAAACCAAATCACAAATAAAGATGTTTTGTGCAAGTTATAAGGAATACGTGAAAGAGATGTACAAGGTATGGGAAGCACCATATTTTGTATAGCCCATTTCGAAAAATATAAAATAAGGTCCTTGTAATTTCACATAAACATGAAGTCCTCTTTTAAAGGATTCATAGAAGGTTTTAGCATTAATAGTTTCTCATAAGAGAAAGTAGTTCCAATACATTAAGGTATAGAACCATTAAATGTAATAATTAGAGACAATGTTAGTTAGGAGAGATATTATAGAGAGTCTTAGTAGAAAAATCTAAGCAATGAAAATTTTATATATTTTTCCATTGATTATGCGCATTAGTTGCTTGCCTTTGTAGAAAGTCCCAATTTGTAGTAAGTTAGAAACTCCTCCAAGGTCAGGTAATTGGAAAGTTAAGGGTTTTTAATAAAATAATTGTTCTTATCTACTCCATTTTTTGCAAAATTGAAGATCTATGAAAAGAAGATGTTTTGAAAACATGTAAGAACATTTTAGAGATATCTTAAAGAAAAATGGTCTACAAGGGGAAACACATTTTCCGACGGCCAAAAACCGTCGGCGGTCGTCGGAAGCCGTCGGCCGCCGTCGGAAAAAACCGTCGGAAATGGCTGTGTCGGGAAGCAGTATTTTCAACGGCTTCCGACGGACGCTGTCGTATCCATTTCCGACGGATCCCAATGATTTCCGACGGTTTCCGGGGGGCGTCGGTAACCATCGGAAGCCGTCGGAAATGTTAAGTTACAGGCCGCCGTTATTCGTCGTGAGCCGTCGGAAATTTTGACCAATAAGTCGTCGGAAGCCGTCGGAAATCTGCTGTTTTTTTTAAATTTGCTGCAAATTTAGCCTTCCAACCACATTTCTCTTCCGAACACTATAATATCAATACTGCACAATCCAATATACAATAATCCAACCAAATATCCAAACCTAAACTACAAAATATTCAATAAACGCACAAATAAATAAAATTACATCAAAATAAAATACAAAATATAAATAACCATTCCAACATTAACAATAATATTAACAATAACTGTTCTACCATGTTGTTAATACACAAATTCATCAATATTCTCATACACGTCCTCATACAACCATAGAACCAAGTGTGTCAAACATAATTATACATAAATCAACAATTACCTACGCCGTCTACCAAATCATTCTAAATTAAAACAAAACATACTTGAATGAACAAGCAAGCAAGCAAGTAATGAATCAATCTCCTGCAGATCCAGAGCCAGCCAAGAAAGGAAAGCGACCACCACCCTGCTGCCGTTGCATGTACTCTAACAACTGTGCGGTGTGCATGGCCTGTTGGCGGTTCTGCTCCTCCAACTGGGAAACTCTAGTCCGCAATTCTTCTATATCTGCAAGATCGCTCTGAGGTCTACTCCGTCGTCCCCTACTCTGACTACTGGACTGCAATAATTGAAAAATAAATAAAATCCAAGTTTATTGTTTTGAAAAGGTGAAAATATCATATTTTAAGTATTTTAATAAAAAGTAAATTATTTACCGCTAAATTGCCAAATCCGTATCGTCGACCATGCTCTGCTGGATCCATAACGGACTCAAAAATAACGTCTTCCTCATTGGTCGTCAACTGATCTCGACCTGTGTCAGCAAGGAGTTTCTGCCGCTGCTCCATAAACTTCTCCTGCATTAACAAATTAATAATATCATATCTTATGTCATCATAGTTTAACAATTAAAACAATTACTTATACTGAATAAAATGAAATATGCTTACATGGCTTTTGCTGGATTTATCATCCTGCCATGTGTACGAAACAGTCCCGTCTGGATTAACATGCTCGACAGCATGCGTACGGGTGAACACGTCCATATAGCTGACAGGACCATGTGACTCGGCTTCCTGAAGTTGATTGTTACATAAAATTATTATACATTTAAAATCATATAGTATAAACTATTTACATTTATTATTCAGTAAATTTACCAACTCCTGCCGATACTGCTGAAACGACTTCGATTCTCCACGATGAGTGATGGGATTCTTATTTCTATTTGCAGAGTTTCTATCCGACTCTGCCTGTACATTCAAAATTTGATACATTATTTTTCGATCATGTCAAATTAATAATTCAAAAAAAATTAGTATACTTGCCTTCGCCTCGTCCGTCTCCCAGTATCTCAACCAAGCTTGCCACACGCTCTCTCCCATCCACCGTGGTTTCTTACCAGATTTCTTAATCTCAGATATCGTATCCCTGTAGTTCTTGCGCATCTTCTTCATCCAGTATGCTCGTGCCAGCATCATATCGTCTGTCTGGATGTCTATCTCAGCCTGTGTTAAAAAAAAGATTACACTTTAAACGATATAAACAGTAGAAAAACGACAAAAACGAATTAAAAATGGAAAACAGAAAAATATCCATACTAGGACATCCTGCCATATGCACTCTATAATGTGAGGAGGGATGTTATCCCACTTCGGCCAGCAAGCACTCATCCTACTGCGATAGGCAGCTCTAGAGACGTCCAGCACAACCTTAGAGGGAAGTAGGTCGAACCCCCTGTTTTTAAGTACGATATAGATAAGTACGTACGTATATCATAGAAAAAATAAGATGCTGAATAAAATTTAATTCTTACCCATTTGCTCTAGAGACTAACGATACAACTGCACGCTGTGGCTCTTGCGATGGGCCACTGCCATCGCCTCCTGACGATCGGGAAGAGCTCCTACCTCTACATGACATATTGATAAACCTGTGACATATACACATCATTATATAAGAGAATAAAAACATAATAATTAATATATTTCATATGAAAAAGACATCAACGGTATAAATTGCTTAATTAATGACTGAAATGGAAATAGAAATGGAAGTGTGTTATACCTGATTCATAATGGGTGTACTATTCCAACAAAAAGCAGAGTTCATTGCATTTTCAATAAAAATTTCTAAATAAATGACAAATGGAAATAACATAAAACATGCAAACAATAGTAAATGGATTTGGTTTCATAGTTACATCAATTTCATAATACATCAAGAATTCAACATAGTTACATCAATTGCAAAAAATAGATTCAGATTTATATCAGTCATCATCGTCTTCTGGTTCAGATTCGGTCTCGTTTTCGACGATTAAAAAATATATATAATTTTTTTTCATTGGTCAGGCATCCTACTTCCCATTACAAACACAGTAAGCATTTACATTTCGTATATTACTTCGTCTCAAACGATTCAACAAAATTTCGACAACATTTCCCTTTTGTTCCCTGCATTGTACACAAATGTGTGTACGTAGGAAACAAAAAAGAAAAGTTAGGCCGAAATTTTATGAACCGTTTGAGACGAAGTAGTATACAAAATGTAAATGCTTACTGTGTTCATAACTTGTCCAATACAGGGACAAATCCGACAAACATTGTACCAGATGAATATAAATGGTCGTTTTTCGAAAAGAACGACTATTTATACAACGATCATGTACAACACTCGTCAGACGGGGCCAAAAACTCTCTAAGGGACATTTGTCAGTTACATGCGCGCATTTTACGAAAAAATACAGTTTTACTCACTTTTCACATTTACAAAAATATATATTAATTTAACACATTTATTCAACGTATTACATCAACTTAAGGCTGTTTTAACATTTTTGTCATTTTTCAATACACACAATTATAATTTAGAGTAATGCATTTTTTTGTTTCATAAGTAAATACGCGCATAATATAATACTCCTAGTTCATTCAATCAATTTATCTTATTCCAAATAACGTATACAATCGTCGAATCAAAGCATACACAACAATTTACATATACATGAACAACCACAAATTATACGTGTTTTTCACAATTTCACGATAAAAGATGAAATCGGTATACCATGTGATGCTATAAACTGTAATTACGCTATTGGAAACAATTGCAATCACTAATTCGTCCTAATTTATCAATTTATGCAAATCTAGAATTAGGGTAAAAACTGAATTTTTCACAAAATTAAGAGATTATACCTGAGATAAGAGTAACGGAGGTTGATTAGGGAGCCTTGGAAGATCCGGAAGCTAGAAATTAGGGATTGGAAGTTTGGAGGTTGAATTTGGGGGTTTTTTGGTGGAATTTTCGTATGAAGAGGAGGAGGAAGAAAGCTCTCAGCTGGAGCTATAATCGCAGATTTCCGACGGCTTCCGACGACCGCCGACGGCCCGTCGGAAGCCGTTGGAAATTTGCCGTCGGAAACCGTCGGCCCTAGCTGTCGGTTTTAAGCCCTTTTCTAGTAGTGGGTGAAAAGGTAAATAAGTTTTCGGAAGCGAAAAACTTTTTTTTTTGAAGAAGGGTTCAAACATTCTATTAATAACCAAGAAAGCAAAGGAATATACAATGTTCAACAAAACTCTAAAAGCCAACAAAACCAGGCCTGATATCTTCTATAAACTAATACAAGGCCCATAACCAAACTAAACGAAACAAACTAACACCCAAACCCACTAGAAGCTTCCAGACTACTCGGTTTAGTAAAAACTGCAAGCCTTCACTTGAGAAACCACTTCATTTACTCCTCTCAAACAAAAAAGATAAGGCAACATTAATGGCGGCGAGGAAAAGTAAACAAACTCAAACTCTAATCAGCTTCAATAACTTCATCTAGGCCATGTCTAAGCAAGAAGCAAACCAGGGAGCTCCATTCCACGAATCAGATCCTTCACGAAAATAAGCAGCTACAAATAAGTGTCCAAATCCCGTAAAGGTTGTACCTTTTATCTTAGTAAGGTTTCTAACAACAGATCTCTATGTTTTAGGATGCAAGATAGGAAATGGAGACAAGAAATCATCAAAGTCACTAAAACCTTCGATTTCTAGAAGTCACTGACTTTAAATCAAAAGGTCTAGGCTCGAGGAGTCACCGTCTTCCAAAAGATGGAATCTTTGTACTTCAGAAGATAAAGAAGACTCTGTTAGGTGTCTTCGAACTCACTGGTTCTCTAAGGTGAAGTCACAGAGAAACCAGTCCTCTCAGAACTACTTCACAAGCTAAGTCTTTGACTCTCCTATGTTATAGTTAATTTTTGACTTCTGAAAAACTAACTCGAAATGTATTATAATAGATGAAGACACCAATTAAAGAGATAGCGGATCAGCAATAGTTCCTGCATTCTTATAGCTTACAGACTAGGTCAAATAGGCTTGATAATTATTAAGTAAGATGTAATTTAAAAAGATGTAAGATAAATGTAAAGATAATACAGGATGCAGAAAACCTGAATCAAGGCACAAGAAGGAAGCAGCGAGGAGAAACAATACATATGATCAATCCGAAGAAACCCTGACTAGCTTATCGAGGTAAATCCCCATTTGTTAGCTATTATGTCTGATGTACCTTTCATGAGCTTAAAATGCTTTGATTTAACCATTCTGATATTCACTGTCTGGTAAATTTTTGAGCATAACTGCGAAGTATCATTAAATCTATTAAGAAATATCCTGTCATTTCTTTCTTTCCATATGTGCCAAATACAAACTGAGATAGATAATTGGAACAGATCTGAGTTGAGTTTTCTTAATTTAGAGATAGATACAATTTTGTGTAAGTCTTACCTTAGAATAAATGAGAACATACTTTTCGGCGAGCTAAAAAAAATTTTACAGCTCCATAACCAGACTTTTTCTGTATAATTACATTGGAAAAAGAGGTGATCTATATTTTCAATGTAATTATTACAGAAAACACATAAGGGGTCAACGTCAATCTGTTTGTGTATTAATCGCTCTTTCGTTAGCAAATAGTCATTAATGGCTTTAAAAAGGCAAACCGCCATTTTTGGAACGTGAATTTTGTTCCAAACTAATGACGACCAGAATTTAACTTTAAAACTTGACCTAATTGAGTTCCACACTAGTTTGAACTGATATTGACCATGTTTGGAACATTTCCAAGCCCAAAAATCCCGCTCTCTGTCTTTATAAATCTTGACACCTTCAATCTCCGAATGAATCTGCCGAAGAAAACTAAACTCTTCCCACTTCCATTCTCCTTGTTTAACAATTCTAACAAGAGTTAAATATTCTGTTCCAGTTCTAAAAGCCGTATCTAAACCAATTCGTTCCATAATGGAGCTTCCATTCAACCATGGGTCATACCAGAGAGAAGTAGTTTTGCCATCACTTATATTAAGAGAAAGGCACTTCAAAGCTACTTGTCTGTTCTTCAAAATATATTTCCACACTCCCGAGTCGTCCAGTCTCGGATTGATATCCCAAAAGCTTTTATTTCCAATATATTTTTGCTTTATGAAATCTGCCCAAATTCCTTCAACATTGAGTATTTTCCAAATTAATTTAATGAATAACGCTTGATTCAGCTCTTCTAAATTTCTCAGACCCATACCTCCTTCTTCTTTTTGTTTGCACAAAGTTTCCCAGGGAATCGTACTACTACAGCTTTTCCAAAGGAAATTAAGAATCAAATGCTTTATTTTATGTACCGTAGTTTTTGGGAGACAAAAGCATTGCATCCAAAATTGAATGATAGGATAAATGGTAGATTTGATAAGTTCTAGTCTCCCAGCTAGACTGAGCATTCTAGTTTCCCATCATGCCAATCTTGTCTTTATCTTCTCTATCAGTAGATCACAATCCCTATCTTTCAAATTAGAACTAGATAGAGGGATGCCCAAGTACCTTATTGGAAGTACTGATTGTTGTATATTAAGAGTAGAACAAATATCAGTACTATTGGTTACCCCTTTACCAAAGAAAACGTTAGACTTCTCACAGCTTAATTCCAATCCGGTCACTCTCTTCATACTTTGAAAAACATCACTAATGGCTGAAGCATTAAGAACACTTGCTTTAGTGAAAATTATAATATCGTTGGCGTAAATGATGTGAGTTAACTTGTTATTAAAATCTGTGATAGGAGAAATGAGACCATCCCTGACTTTGCCATCCATCAGTAACGTAAAATATTCCATAACCAAACAAAATAGAATTGGGGAAAGAGGGTCCCCTTGTCTGAGACCATTTGAGCTCTTGAAATAACCATGTGATTCCCCATTAGCAATAATAGAAAACACTGGAGTGGTTATGATATTTCCAATAATTTTCACCCATTTGTCTGGGAAGCCCAAACTTAATAACATGTGTATAACAAAAGCTCGGTTAATCGAATCGTAAGCCTTTTTCAAATCTACCTTGATACACATGTATTTATTATCCTTTCTTCCAAGACCCCTAATAATTTCATGAGCAAACAAAATTCCATCCCCTATTGATCTCCCTCTTATAAATGCCGTCTGATTAGGGGATACCAACTTGTCCAAAAAAGGAGCCAGTCTATTACACAGAATCTTTGTGAAAACTTTATATAATGTGTTCCAACAGGCAATCGGTCTATAATCTTGGATTCTGGAGGCATGATCTTTTTTAGGAATCAAGTGTAAAAAAGTGTGATTCCACTCTTTCAGTATAGAACCCTTATGGAAAACGTCATTCAAAGCTTTAAAAATTAACTCTTTCGAAAGAGACCAATGAGTTTTGAAAAACTTTGAATTAAATCCGTCTGGGCCTGGAGAAGTCGTATCATTAATATTCCACAAAGCAAATTTAATTTCTTCCAAAGAAATACCCTCATTCAGGAAGTTCGCGCCATATTCAGAAATTATCGATTTACAAATAATTTCTGGAAACTGGTCAGTTAAAGAAAGATTGAAAACTTGTTTATAAAAATTTATGGCCTCATCAACTGAAATGTTAGTCAAACATTTTCTGCTTCTTCTACTAGACATTTTAGCATAAAAGAAAGCAGAAGCCTCGTCACCCTTCAACAACCAATCACATTTAGCCTTTTGTTTGGTGTCCAGAAATTCTTTGTTGAGTGCCATCTCCAATTTTTATGGAAAGTAACAGTTAAATTTAAAAATCCAAATTTTTATGGAAAGTTGTAAAGGTCTTTAAAAGAAAAGAGGAGTAAGGTTTGAACTTAGAATTTGTAAGTTTTCCCCCTTAGGTTTGGGGAATAATGTAAATTCAAAAAGCTGTAAGGATGCAAGTCTAGAAAAATAAAATGTTAAGTAACCAAGTACCTATGGATTTAATAGAAACTTGAAAATAACACTTCAAAAAAAATTTGGGATTTGATGTTTTAAAAATTTAGAAGCTTTTTTGAATGAAATAATAAATACCAAACCAAACTTTTAAATATGGAGTAGATAGGAATCATTTCCTAGGTGTGACGGAAAAAGTGTAAGGCTATGCAGGAGACAGTAGTGATTACTTTTAGAAGTAATAATAGAAGTTTCCGTAAAATGTATAGGACACTAGTGAGAACCTAGGATTGTCGCTTCAGATGTGTAGACTATTTAGTAAGGTGATATTAGTAAGATAGTAAGACACATGTTGTTGAGGATGTGCATTCTTGATTTTGGAGGAACTTAGAAGGAGCATCTTCCTTTAGTGGAATCCGCATATAATAATAGTTTTCAAGCTTGCATTGGAATGGCATCTTTCGAAGCTCTTTATGGAGGACCGTGCAAGTCGCCTTCGTGTTGGTTAGAGTCTACAAAGAGATTGTTACTTGGTCCCGGCGCGGTTAAAGAGACTTCGGAGAAGAATTGATTTGATTAGGAGAGAATACGTACCTCTTATCCACATCTCCTTGATAATAAGTTTTGAATTTCCTATTTCCATCTTTAGTTTTGAATAGGTTCTTTCCTTTATTATCCTTTGGGATGGTAGATCTTAGGACTTAACCTATGGATGGTAGGATTTGATGTAAACACGTTATTAGAACATGTTATGTATAATGGACGCTAATGATTGCAAGTGTTTGCTAGTGGATGCTAATGGACGCATATACTTACACTAGGCACTATTATCTCTTAGGGATCGGCCTAACTAGGACACTAGAGCATATGCATATGAATGTGTGCACATTTGCATATTTTATTTTACTTCCATGGTTGCTATAAATGGATGATTATCATATGATTGTTACATCTGGAAGATGATTGTAGCACGCATATAGAACTATCAGTTATCACTAGGAAACTTGCATTCATTTGGAAACATAGCATGGACATGATTGCATAAAAGGAGGTCGACTGAATCAGTAGACCGCCTAATCTTTTGCATTAGTTAGGGACATTGACACTACACTATTTGCATATATATCATAAATTGCATTAGAAAAGCTTAAAGACAATGGATGTAATGGATGACAGTTGAGTAGTTGGTTGTAGAACTTGGATGAAAACATCTATTTCATTCTTCTATCTTTAGAGATTTTGGGGACAAAATCTCTTAAGGAGGGGAGAATGTAACAACCCAAAATTTAAGCTATAGTAATTAAATAATGAATTGATTAAATAATAAAATAACTTTGTGAAATTTTCATAATTGAGCCACGAGAGTTGCACCATTGTGTCCGTGGTAATTTTCTAATCAATTTCCATATATAGATTGTCAAAATCCGAGCTAGAACGAAGAAGATACGGATTAAACAAGAAAACAATGAAAAGGAAAAAAACATAACATAGGTCAGGTTAACCCTAGGGTCGACCCATAATGTGTCTGGGTCGACCTAACACATGCAAGGGTCGACCTGCATGTCGACCCACCTCAGTATATGGACGTTGTTTCGTCCAAATTACAATATGACGTGTTTTTTCATTTCTACTTCATCATGTGCGTTCGTGCCTCCATCCGACGGTTCCCATCGAACCTATGACGTGGTTGCGCTAGATTTAATCTTCAAATTCAACGGTCTGAGATCCACAAGTGACATTATAAATAAGACCCTAGGCCTAGCTATTTTTCTTATTTATATTTTCTTCATCTGGGTTCATTGCCTGAGGCTGGACCCTAAAAGGAATATTTTTCAAAGGAGAAGATCTTTTAATTAAAATATTTTATACCCTAGAAGTGGATCCGGGAAGGCCAAGGAAAAGAGCTAAGAACCACAGGTGAGTGTTTAAGTAATTATTTTAGATTTTTAAGTAATTTAAAATAATAGGGTTCTCAATAGTTGTAGTTGTTCTACAATTTTGAGACCGCTTTTATATAAGTTGTTTACAGTTAATTTTTAATGTTCTTTTTAGTCTATTTTGTTCATCTATTTTTGTTTAGCTATTTTATTCATTTATTTACAGTTATTTGTATTTTATTTACATCCATTTTACGTTAGAATTTAGCCTGTAAATTTTAGTTCCTTTTATTCCTTTTTACGCGATAATAAAAAGAGAATAATTCTCTAATATGGACTAAATTATAGGAATACTAAATTTACATAAAATTTTATGTAAATAATAAGAACTGTAATAAAAAGAATATAGACTGAAATAGGCAAATTTGACAATTGGAAGCAAGTTTATAACTAGTAGTTATAACCAAGAAGACGGAATAAAAGGGAAATTATAACGTTGGTTATAATTAAGCAGAAAGAACAGAAAGAGGCTTATTTTACAACTTAGAGTTAAGTAAATAAGCAAATATAGCAGAGATAATAGAAGAAGCTTATTTAAAAGACTTATACTAAGTTAATAAGCAAAAATAGAAGTAGGACACGTATCGGCAGCATTCCCCTTCGGTCAGGAACTAATGGTCTCACAATAGGTTAGGTGGGGCTGGGACACGCTTATGCTGTTTAAGGTAGATAAGTGGTCACTGGATAGAAGCTTAAATCAGAGGATTTGGGCAAGGGGCGCAACTAGATTTTATTTGTTAGGATCCATATCGACAGCCTTCCTCTTTCAGACTAGGAATGATGATCTCAAAACACACTTGGGTGAGGCTGGGCAGGACCCTGTCGGACTAGGACTAATGGTCTCACAACGGATCAGGTGAGGTTGGGCACGCTTATGATGTTTATGGTAGATAAGAGGTCAGAAGAGGGAGTAACAGATAGTGCGAGCCAATGGTGGCCGAGTGTGCGGCCTCGGTACAGGGATATATGTCGCTATAGGGTTCCTAAACACTAAACAGGTGTCTTTTTACTGTGGGACCCACAGGATGGGACTAGCTCACAGTGGCACAATAGAGATAGAAGGCCGATCAAAGGGTAGAATTAGGACTTCGGCCTAATTAAAGTAGGATTAGGATTTCAGCCTAATTAAAGTAGTAATCTAAGACAAGTGCAAACAATCGAAATAATCAAAGCAAATAGTCAAACAGTATTTTATTCCAGCTTTATCTTTTCCTTTATTTCCTTTTATACTAGAACTGTTGCTAAGTCTATTATCTTTATTTTGCTTAAAAATACTAGTAATTACTTCCACTCACCAAACCTTTACTCTGACTCACTCCTCTATTTTCCTTTCCCCCCCCCCCTCATACGCCAGCAGAGGGAGGGATAGTAGATTTTGGATTTTCTTGGAGATTCTGTTGTGGAGTTTTTCTTCATGAATTCTTCTTCCATTTAGTTTTTATTTCACTTGGACTTAATGTACTGGTTCTCTTGAGAGGGATGATTTTATTTATGTACTCTGATATTGTGATTGAGATGGTATTTTTCATAAGACATATGTATTTGGTATTTTGAGACATATTTTGGTTATGACTTATTTATGAGGTTTTTAATTTTTAATGATTTACTATTTCCGCTGTTTTATTTATTTGTCTTGTGAATCTTATTCTCTATAAAGTTTTAGCCATACCTACAATGCACCACATCTTTTAATGTGCCCTTTTGGGTATACTAAGGGGTGTGGGGTGTTTCACGACAAAACTTCTTCGCTTTTACCATCATTTACACTGTGATTGATTGGTGCGCACCCTCGGATTTTGAGAGTGTTGGAGACGGTGGGCGATCATGGCTATGATGTGTTACCACCAGCCAGGAAGGGTAAACTGGTAATATCCTACCTTGGGCATTGCCTTACGTGCCTTGTCATACTTTTGTCCTTATATGAGACCCAAACGATTTTGGTTTAGTGTTTTTGTATCACAGCACATCCCTATCCACCGACAGTTTACTGGTGTTTTATATGCAAACTGTACGACAATGCTTAAAAACGCATTAAAAGGGATCAATGTAAAGCCTTAACGTTATTTTAATATTTATTTTACTGACCATACATTATATATATATCGTATTCTACTACATATAAATATTATGATGGATCCTTAGGAGATGGAAATCCCATAACATCTCTTGAGTTATTGGACGCACGTTATACACTGGATAGGAGATGTGAAAACCCATAAACATCTCTTACGCCACGGCACTCATGTTATATGTGATATCGGTTTGACTCACGTAAGAATATTTTAGTCCTGACCTGAATGTTTTGTCTTTTCATTACACTCGGGTCAGCCTTGAGTTTTCAGCTTATTGAAGATTTATTCTGGAGGACGAAGACGAAGATTTGGTATATTATTAATATTATTATTCCAAGCATCATGTTGTTCTGCTACACTATATTTTTTTATGTTTTATATATATAACTCTGATAAACGTTGTATAAATTATATCAAATGTATGGTAAACAGTTTCGTGAACTATTTATTTGATTATTATATTTTATCGTTCCACTGCAAGATTCTATGTTTGTTTTCTTCTTCTTTTCTTATTTTTCTTAATTAACCCCATTGATTATCTATGTTCCGGATTATTTAAATCGAACGTGTGTGGATTATTGCCGATTTAAACCTTCCGAAATGTGGGTCATCACAGCTGGTATCAGAGCTTTAGTGTAGCGATAACCTTAGCTTTATGGGGTTTGACTCATTAGAAATAGGGTACTAATACCCTAGAATGAGTCTATTTGAGTTAAAATATATGAGAGAGCGTATTTGTTAGTGTTGTATAAAATGTTTTATATTGTGTTGTTTGAATTGTTAAGTTTGAATTTTGGGTTCTGATCGGGACGTGGGATGACACTATATCGATAGGGATTCCAAAACACTTGAACAAAGCAAACCAATACAATATTGTTTTCGAAATTTGGTAAATAAAATAATTTTACCTAGGATTATTTTTTGTATATAAAAGAATGTTTTTCTGAAAATTTAGTTAGTTTAATGAGATGGATGTTAGAAATGATAATATTGACCATTATCGTTTATTGTTTGATTAGTCAATATTCCTAAATTGTTAGCTATTATATGATTATAAGAAAATGAAACTGTATAAATGTGATTTATAAAATATAATTTGCAAGTAAAATGAATATAAAATTGAGAATTTGAAAATTTTAAATTCCGGTGCTTTTGAAAAAGGTTTCTAGGTTTGGAAAATAATATCAGTATTTTTTAAAAGTATATACAAATACAAATTGTTTTCAGATAAATTTTAAAAGGAATAAATTTAGTACCTCCCTCTTCTTCGCTGGGAAATAATTTCGGTGATAACTGCACAGCATCATCGATGTTCATTTTCGAGTCTCAAAGATGGGGAGACTTCTGAGAAGCTTTGCTACGAAATTGTTTTGATAAACGGATTTTGGTTTAAACTCCAAAAGTATGATTTGATATACAAAAGATATAATATATATACTTATTTCAAATGATTTGAAAAGAACCAGCGGTTATTAAAAAATTTTAAGTTCTGTTAAATAATAATCTTCAAATTATTTGAATTAAATGAAATATTTGAATAACCAGAACTTATAAAATAAAAGAATTAAGAAATCTAAGCTAAATGTTTTGAGAAACTTTACAGTTGAAGTTTGCAAATCTTAAATTGAAGGTAAAGAAAATTTAAACAAGTTAAAATAGTGAACATTCTAATTAAGTAAAATGAATCAGATTAATTTGTCTAATACCAAATTGCATTCTAATAACATATAATAAGATTTACCAAATGTTAAAAGTTAAAATGATGATTTGGATATGTAATGGGATATTATACAAGTAAACAAAACTTAAAAGTAATTAAAATATATATAAATGAAAATTTAGTTGTAATAATAAATGTTATATACTTAATTAGTATATTATGAAATGATTAATGACTAAATGGAATAAGTAAGTGGAACTTAAGAAAGTAGACGAATGAATTAAATAATATCTTTGTAAATTGGTTATAGAATTAATCTAAATTTGCAAAGAAATTTGAAATTGAATTTGTAATTTTTTAAGATAATTATAAACTGAGATAAAGTCATATATAAGAAGTTGGACTTTTATAGAATGATTATAAACTAAAGTAATGATTAATAAAATGTTTCACAAATAAATTTGTTATTAAATGAAATTGTGAAAATAAATGTGAATTAAGTTGGAAAGAAACTTAAGTAAGGATATAAGAACTAGTTCATTAATGATATTGATGCTAAAAAAATGGAGATATGAACATTATAATTCAAATGTTCATGAAAATGTAAAGTTAAGTTTATAGTTCATAACTTTGATAGATGTTAGTTAAACAAGATGCTAAACTAATTGAATATGGATGTAAAGGAGAGAAGCTAATATTGAATTATAAAATGAACTTTAACTTATGAAAAGCTAGCCGAAATGAATAAATGGAAGAAGTTAGTGAATTGTGTTAATAAAATTAGTAAATGAAATAACATTGAAAATGAACTTAAATGTAGAATGAATGTGAATAAATGAATTGATATAAGATGTTGCTAAACGTAAAATGAAACAATTGAAATTTAAGATATTTAATTGAATAAATTGAATGTGAATAAAATAGATGTGAACAAATTAGAAGTAAACCAATTAAATGCTAATAAAAAAAATTAAAAGTTAATAAGAAATGAAGTGTATAAATTAAATATTGGCATTGGATAATGTAAATTCATATTGTTATAAATTAATTGGATGAATACTAATAATTGAATGGTTTCTTTTGTTGTAAATCGTCGTTATAACAGTTTTATTGTGTATGGTTGTTGTTTGTCGTATATTAATGCTTATGTTACGGTTTGGATTTGAAATTCATGTTATATGCTTCTATAAAGCTCATACATGCCTTCTATATCATTATATGCAATTAATATTCTAATTTGAGTTGAGATAGGTACATACAAAGACCGTTCGAACGTATACGCGGGTTTTTATATGCTTTAGCTTGCTTAATACGAGCGAACTCGCTCGTATTAATAATAATAAGGTACGTATCTCGGATTACATACCGCGCTTTTATATTTTGTCCTTCGGGATGACTCATCATTGAGATCAGATGTATATTTGGTTTATTTGATATCTATTTGTGTTATATATTGTATTGGAAAAAATTTCCGATCGAGCCGCGCAAAGGAGACTCTGCCGAAATTTTCCCCGTAGATCCGGATGTTAGAAAAATTTTGAGGTTTTAAAATTTTTATAACTTGTTTTCTTAAATAAATTGTAAATTCCGTAAGCCGATCGGAGTGGCGTAGTAGAAACGTAGTAAAATTTTTCTAATGGATTTTATGTTTTATAAGTTGATTATTATTTTTAAATATATCAAATGTAAAATTCTTTACTTAGTTACTTTCGAGGACGAAAAGTTTTGAGTGAGGGAGAATGTAACGACCCGTATTTTTAACTATTTTAAATTATTAAATTTAGTGTAATTAATGAACAAAAATGGTTAAAAATAAAAATTTTAATGATTTATTAATATAGCTATTGAATATGAACTTGAACAAGATTTTAAAAGAAATAAATTTCGAAGATTTAAGTAATAACGAGTATTGAAAGGAAATCCTATGTATTGAATGTGTATACAATCAGTAGTTGAATTAAATAATAAATGTTGAATTCATTAGATGTAAATAAAGTAATTGATTGATAACTAAAATTAATTTGAAATCTAATATTGAAATTTGTTGAATATTAGACAATTAAATTGTTTTAAGTTTAAATTTTTTTAAATTATTTGAATAACTGAATCCTAAATTATATATGAATGAAAATGGTTTCAAAAGTTGATTTAGATGTTATTTAAATATGAATGAAGATTGTCAACACTTAAAAATTAAATTTAAGTGATTAATATAAAATTTGGAAATTTTATATTTTAATTGACCAGTAAAAATAGCAATTTTGGCCACTGTCTCGGATTTCGACGAAATCAGTTCCGTTGGATCCGTAATAGTGTATTATTATTGGATTTCAAATTTTGTAGCATTTGGAATAATCGTTTGGTCGTATGGAATAGAAACGCGTCGAAATTAATATCGAAAATTTAATATTATAATTGGGTTCAAAAAGCTATCTTCTCCATACGATCGAATTAGAACTCGAAACTTGTTCTATTGCGTTTGAAATAGGGATATAACATTATGAACTCCTGGCGGCATGCCTTGATTGGGGTTCGAAATAAATATCTGGATATTTGTGAATTTTAAATAATTTAATTTCGTCGATTTGACTAGGCAGCCCATATTCTTTCAATTCGAGCCACCCTATCACTGAGTAGCAGACCTATTTTGTACGTATAGCCGCCATCCCCTTCATTTAAATCACGACCTCTTTTTTCATTTTCCCCTTCAGATCAAAGAAGGATTCAAACGAAAAAAAATGGCCCCTTATATTCAAAAATCAAAATCAAAACAATTACTTCATAAAAAATTCGAAGCCCTATTTTAAAAAAAAAATTCACACGAGCCTCGACCTGATGCGCGTATTATCATGGGCGACGATTGCTTATCGCACGGCAGTGGAAGGCTTGACATCTAGGTTTGGAAAAATTGAAGTTTTGAGTGTTCGATTCGAGTTTTAGGTATTGGATTTGGATTCGGGGATGAACAGAGCAGCTAGTCGCCGAGTTTGAGAGCTCGCGACGTGGTGTAGTGATTTGCGTCATTCTAGGTCGAGGAGAGGAGACAGTCAGGTCGCGAATTTCATGGAGTACGCGAGCTCGAAATTTTTGGTATGGAAGGATGGAGATTCGGGAGGGAAGATCGATGGCGAAATCGGTTCGTCGATTTAAGGACCCTAGCTCCGTATCACTTTCAGCGTGGACGGCATGGATACTGGGAAGAGATGAACAGCGTGAGGAAGAAAGGCAGTAGTGGGTCGGTTATGTTAGTAGGCCGGCCTGATGCTATTGGGTAAAATAAATTATTATTTATATAATTAATTTTAAAGAATATAATCGTTAAACTTATAAATATCATATCTTGTTCATTTTAGGTCCAATCGAGACACGGTTGGTTGCATTGTGTTCGTATCGACGAATGCAACACGTAGGAATTGGATTAATTGAATTTCTAACAACCCAAATTCCAGTGGGTCCGGATTTTTTGCAAAAGTGCTAACATCCAAGCCCACTGAAGCCAGAGTTGGGTATCTGGTATCCTGCAAATAGGAAAAGACAAATATATCAGAGCTCAATAAATATCTCACAGCGGAACTGACTAAAATATAATAGTAAGTAAATACTCACCAATATAATAACACTTTATAAACAAGTGTCACAAAGCAGGAATGTCTCTACCATCAACCTAACATGTAGAATGTTATGAGGAGGGGGGGTCAGAACTAAAGTTCTGGTGAATGAACAAATTATACACTTCTAGGCTTAATTCTACATATACCATTTTATTTCCATTTTCTGTTATATTAGGTTTATTGGGTTTATAATACTCTCACCTCTATGTGTTAATCGTGCCCATCTACTCCCTAGTAGATCAATACCTAATAACTGATATATATATATATATATATGTAGTTATATGCCCAATGACCGCATCGGTCCTAGGTACTACCCATAGTACCTTCCATATTCTCCTCGCAAAGGACTCCATCGTCTTGCTCCTATAGCGTTCTGTGACTACATCTGTAAAGGACTGCCTCATAAGGCCTACAATACAGATGTTCCGTCGTCTACTATAAAAACATAAAACTGCGTCCGCACTAGCCTATACTAATGCTCGGACATCCACAATGTACCGCCCAGTGCGTACCTTGGGGACTATATGTAATCGTTCTGTCTACTCCCTGAATCCCGCTTAACAAGGTCTACCTTGTACGGAACTCAATCGGGGATTTTCTATATCTGTAAAGGACCGCTTCGTTAGGCCTATAGATATTCAACTTGGTCTGTCTCTTTTATCATCGTGGCTATTGCCCCACGCAGCGACCCCTCAACTAATCGAAAGACCTCTAAAGAGCTAAGTGGTTGTGCCCTACTGCAAAAAATATAAACATCCAATTGGTTGCGCCCATCATCCAATGTCTCGATAGTGAAAGAATCATTGGCCTTTTGGTTTAACTCTAGCCTTTCCCGAGCTTGCTTCTTGGTTTGATGCCGGCTCGATATCCACATTCGACTATCCTTTTGGGTCCTTCTCACTAAAACCTACTCGCAATTCAAGTATGGTGTCATACGAATATCCTACACCAAATATCAACCCCTTTTGACTGCATACAATAGTTCTGCCATGCAAAAGCAGTCAAGGCATACTCTCTTGATGGAACACCTACAGATCTGCCTTCGAGGGACTGCTTCGCTATGCCTACCCCAGAGGGTCATTCTAGAGTACCCTCAGTCCCGTTGAAGTCTCGTACTTACTTCCATCCCAAAATAACTAAGTTGGACGTGCTTCTTCTACGCTGAAATCTGTGATGAACTGCTTCATTAGGCTCTTCATCCTTTGGGCTGCTCCAAACGCATCTTATCATTTTATTAGACCCTGTGTCTAATCTCTTATTTTGCATTTAGTTTACTTTTCCTATTATGTTGGCTACTTATTTGCCTTAATCAGCATAAGCTTGTCCCAACCTCACCTAGCTATTGTGAGACCGTCAGTTCCTGACTGAAAGGGAATGCTGTTGGTATGGGCCATGTTTCTATGTTTGCTTATTAGCTTAGTGTAAGTTTTAAAATAAGCATCTTCTGTTATTTCTTCTCTATTTGCTTATTAACTTAATCTAAGTCTTAAAATAAGCATTTTCTGTTCTTTCTACTTAATTATAACCTATGTTACAATTTTACTTGCAATTGTCACTTTTATTCTCTTTTATAATCTATATATTATAAATATAATTACAAGCGTATCTTTTCTATTCTAGTCTGTTTTCTTTTATTATGATATTGAATTCTCTTTAATTCTCTTATATTATATGACAATCTTGTCTTGGGACTACGTCCGGCTGTCACAAATTTACTTATCATAATAACTACTCTACTTTTATTCTACTATCTGCGTAGTAAATCAAGATCTAGGTACATTTATGTTAATTTCTTCTAGTTTGTCTAATAATTAACTTAATTTCTTCTTTAATTCCTATAACTCTTCACTTTAACTTCTTTTATTCTAGAAAATGGTTATATTATATTTGGTTGCTTACAGAAACTGCGCTAAAAATCCATTTTCATATTTTAATACTAAATAATGCTATAAACAATCGTCCGTAACTGCAAGACATTTTTTAATTATTTCTTTATTATTATTTTTTGGATAGTGCAAAATACAGTAGTTTCTCTATTTTACACTAATTTCCATTTTCTTTATTTTACTCTTGCAATTACGTTTATCGTTATCTTTTAAATATTAAGCTATAGAAATGTATTCTCTTTTCTAAACCAACCAATTAGTCTATCACTTACTTCCAAATCAAGTTATTACATTTTACCTTTTTATTTACTTCTCCCGTTTTAGCATAATTTACTGTAAATTTCTATTTTTCTCCTTAAATTTCTGTTCTTCTTACATCTAATTTCTGTAAATCTAGCATTTTTCTATTTTAATCTGTATTAGCGAAGTCTTCTCTTTAACTAATTTATTCGCGTAAACAGGAATAAAAAGAAGCTATCATTTACAAGCTAAATTTCAACTTTAAAATAGATGTAAATAACAACAAATTTCTTGCTTTTAGGATTACGTCTTTCTCTAACTGTCAAGCCTAATATTATTCATATTTCATTGGATTACTATCTTCCTTTTCCATATAAATAATAATTAAATATAAGCTTTCTTATACAATTTATAGTTTTCAATAGAACTAATTACTGAAATAAATGCTGAATTAAAATATAAAAAGGAAATCTAACTATCATAAACGTAAAAGATATATAATTTAAATCCACTCACCTATCGTCCTTAGCTTTGCCTGTGCTTAGCTTGGCTCCATGGTCTTCTTGGATCCCCTTCTAAGGTGTCTAATATTTTTATTGAGAAGATCTTCTCCCTAGATATTTTTTTAGGGTCCAGCCTCAGGCAATGAACCCAAAGAAATATTTTCTATTTAGGGTTCAGCATTAGGCAATGAACCCATTGGAAGAAAATATGATTGTGAGAAAATAGCTAGGCCTAGGGTTCTATTTATAGTGGAGTTTGGGGATCTAAGACTGTTGGATTTTTAGACTGAATCTGGTCCAACCACGTCACAGAGTCACTGCGAGTCAGCGGATCCAGAAAACGACACTCCGGATTGCACAAAAATCGATTTTGAGGAGTTCGGCACGTACCGAGACGAATTGTCATCCAGGATAATATGCGGGTCGACCCAAGGGTCGACCTGTGCTCTCTTCGGGTCGACCTATGGGTCGACCCATATTTTTTTTTATGTTTTCTTTGATTTTTGTTTCTTTCGTAATTTCTCCGTATTAACTCGGATTTCAACAAGTTATATATGAAAATTGATCAGAAAATTGCCACGAACATAATGGTATAAGTTTTGAGGCCGTCTTCTGACAATTACAATAAAAAATTTCAATATTCATCGTTTTTTGATTATTTAATTATAAAAATGCAAGGTGTTACATTCTTCCATCCTTTAGGAAATTTCATCCTCGAAATTCGACAAGGGTAAAATTATGTAATTTTTCGCATCAATCACAACCATTTTGTGTACATCCAATTTTGCGACCATCCATGCTCTTGTGCAAAAGTGTCATTCAATACAAAATATCAGCTTGTACATGAATTTCTAAGCGGTACCTCCTATATGAATTCTTTTCTTCTTTAAAAATTTATTTTAAAATATGATGCGCACACACTAAATATACTTGTAATTTCTATATGAATGCAATCTGAAAACTCAAAACATTTTTCATCCAATTTTTCCCACACTCCTACTGAATAAGGGTGTAGTTCAGCAAATTTTTCATCCAAATCCTACCACACAACTTTTAATATTCGAATTTTAGAAAAATCTAATTTTCCGAATTTGATTTCTTATGTTAGAAAGAAGGTAGAAAATGGAAAACTTCACATTTCTCCATTTTACTTTTGCATACCCCTCCCTCCGTACTTGAAACTTATGTCGCTATCCTATAAAATCTTTATTTTCTTCCCAAGCACGAGTTACATAAGAAAGATTTTTCGTTTCAAACTTTATCCCAAGTCAATTTATGGGAAAGATGTATTTTCTTTTGCAATTCTCATTTATTTCTATTGATGTTTCTGTTGCTTTCTTTAGATCTTACCGTTTTTCTTTTAGTTACCTTTTATTTGATTTTACTTTTCTTTTAATATAGCAACTAAACACAGCTATCATCTAGAGCTAGGAGGTTTAGGACCATGTCCACTCTGATACAGAAAGGTCCTACTATAGGAATCCAAGTAACTCATATGCTCCTCCTGCCGCCTATTACTTTTTTTTTACCAACTTATGTTGTATTACTCATGATGAATTAGATCTATTCATCTCTTCTATTCCATGCTCCAAAAGAAATAACTAAGTCTTATTTACTGCAATGGATAAGGATTTCAATCTATGCAATCTCTATCTAATAAGGCAACTAAGCTTGGAGAAATTTTCTCTTTACCTTTCATTTTTTTCCCAACAAAGGTCTATCTATCCCAACCACGTGTGTCTTACCATCTTACTAATATCATTTCACTATTCTTTTATAGTCTACACACATGAAGCAACATTTCTAGGTTTTCACTTGTGTCCTATACACCTTACGGGAACTTTTATTATTACTGCTAGGAGTAATTACTACTATAGCCTTATCACTACAAGGAAAAAGGCATTTTCTGATGGCTTAAAACCGTCGGCGGCCGTCGGAAGCCGTCGGAAAATAAGGCATCGGGGTGCAGTAATTCCGACCGCTTCCGACACAGTTCGCCATTTGGAATTCCGACAGCTTCCAAAAAGTGTCGGAGGCCGTCGTAAGCCGTTGGAAAAAATGATCTAAAAGCTGTCGGAAGCCGTCGGAAAAATATTACCTGAAAGTCATCGGAAGCCGTCGGAAATCTACTGCATTTTTTCTGTATTTCTACTGCA
Source organism: Allium fistulosum (assembly GCA_030737815.1). Taxonomy (NCBI): domain Eukaryota; kingdom Viridiplantae; phylum Streptophyta; class Magnoliopsida; order Asparagales; family Amaryllidaceae; genus Allium; species Allium fistulosum. The sequence goes on along the minus strand of CM060908.1, from coordinate 528,496,644 downwards.
ATATAGCCTTCCATCCACATTTCCCATACAAAAACTATTCCACCAATACTGCAGAATTCAATATACACAATTCAATATATAATATTCCAACCAAATATCAAAAACCAAACTATACACAATTCACCGAACAAAAAATACATAAAATTAAGTCAAAACACATAACCATTATCCAAACTAATGTACAATACATAATAATATCCACAACACCAAATCTTTCTATCAATTCCTACATCCCCAACATACACATAATTATGCAACAAAACAGCTAAGTGTATCATAACATTGTACATAAATCATACAAAATAGAAAAAAACATACCGACCAAAGCAATCAATCAATCCCCTCCCAAACCTGAGCCAGCAGAGGAAGGGAAGGGCCACCATACTGCTGCATGTACTCGGCGATACGCTGGTCTAGCAACTGTGTGGTCTCTATGGCCTGCTGACGGTTCTGCTCCTCCAGCTGCGCCACTCTAGCCTGCAAATCTTCGATCTCTGCTAGATCGATCTGAGCTCTAGTCTGCCTACCCCGTCTCTGACTGCTGGCCTGTAATAAATATTTAATTCAGCTATGTGATCTCTGTAAGTGTATGTACTGAATTAAAAATATGCATATATCTGGCAAAGTCGGGACGTTTGCAAAATTCTTCTATATCGCGTTGCATAATTCTTCTATATCGCGTCTTGATTTCAAATCATCCTTCGTCTTCCCTTTCACATTCAAAATTGTGTTAAAAACATTATCAAATATATTTTTCTCATTGTGCATCACGTCTATATTATGAAGAAGCAGAAGATGTTTCCAATACGGCAACTCCCAAAAAATAGTTTGTTTGCACCAGTTATGAACAATCGATTTGCCTTTAATTTCTGTTTGCACTCCAGTTTCATATATCTTTGGATAGTCCCTAACAAGTTTATATATGTCTTCGCTTGACCATATCATCGGTGGTTGTCTAGTTTCTACTCTATTAGCTAAAAAGTTTTTCTTGTCTCCTCTGAAGGGATGATTTACATGGAGAAAATATCGATGACAGTCAAACCATGACATTTTCTTACCATGAGGTAAAGAAAACACTCGTGTTTCATCCATGCAATATGGACATGCTAGACGACCGGCAGTACTCCATCCTGAAAGCATTGCATAGGCAGGAAAATCACTTATAGTCCACAACAAAGAAGCAAACATACGAAAAAATTTCTTTTTGGACACATCATATGTTTCTACTCCTTCGTTCCACAGTATTTTTAACTCCTCAATCAATGGTTGTAAATATACATTGATTCCTTGTGTCGGATTGTCGGGGCCAGGAACGACAACAGTAAGAAACATATATTGCGTTTTCATACACATCCATGGAGTTAAATTATACAGTGTGACGATAATGGGCCAGGATGAATATTTAGAACCAAATTGAGAAAATGGCGAAAAACCATCCGTACATAATCCTAATCTAACATTTCGACTCTCCGCTGCAAAATTTGGATACGTTTTATCAAAATGCTTCCATGCTTCTCCATCGGCCGGATGTGTCAACGTACCCTCTTCCTCCGTTCTCACACTATGCCATCTCATATTAGATGTAGTTACAGAAGATGCATATAACCTTTGAAGCCTTAGAGTGATGGGTAAGTAATGCATACGCTTGTACGGAACTTCCTTCCCCTTCTTTTTTCTTGGTTTGTATCTCTCCTAATTACAAATTTTACAATTTTTAAGGTTTGCGTCTTCTTTCCAAAACAACATGCAGCCTTTTAAACATGTATCTATTTTCTGATAAGGTAAACCAAAAGCCGACCTAAGTTTTTTAACTTCATAGTGATTTTCACACATTAGATTATCGGGCGGCATATGTCTTTTTGCAGCTTGTACAACAGCCGTAAACCCAGCTTTAGTGATGTTGTATTTTGACTTCATCGCAATGTATTCTACGATTACTGACAGCTGAGTGCCGTTTTTACAACCATCCCAAATAGGTTTCTTAGCAGCATCTAGTAAATCATAAAAAAAATTTGCTTCAATATTTGGTTCTTCAACATTTCCATCATCGTTGTCAACTTCAACCATATGAAACATTGATCGTGCTACATCTTCGACCATATTTTCTATACGGGTCGTCGTAACTGCTTCGTTAACGACACTTTCAGACTCTACAAAAGTATTTGCTACAACTTCTCCATGCCGATCCCAAACATAATACTCGAATACGAAACCGTTTTGGCATAAATGAACTTTCACAATGTCTGGTAACAAATACTTCAAATGTCTACGCCTACTACACGGACAATGAATTTCTGGATCGTTTCCGTTATTACTTAAAGCGAATTCAACAAATACGTTTATACCATTATAAAAATCTTCTTTTATTGAGCCTCTCAGTCCTTTTCTTTGGTACATCCATCTCCTCCGATCAACAAATAATCAATCATTTTTTCTATTTGAGAAAATGAGTCACATGTTCAAAATTTAATATTTATTTTCAAAAATACAAATTCGAAAAAGATTATTTTCATAGTCGCATAATATTTGAATATAAAGAACTATTTCACAAATTAAAAAATATTTTCAAATATGACACGTTTTATTTTTTAACGTATCAATACAAAATTTTGTACAAAAAGATATTTTTTTCCATGGTCAGGCATCCTACTTCCCATTACAAACACAGTAAGCATTTACATTTCGTATATTACTTCGTCTCAAACGATTCAACAAAATTTCGGCAGCATTTCCCTTTTGTTCCCTGCATTGTACACAAATGCGTGTACGTAGGAAACAAAAACGAAAAGTTAGGCCGAAATTTTATGAACCGTTTGAGATGAAGTAATATACAAAATATAAATGCTTACTCTGTTCATAACTTGTCCAATACAGGGACAAATCCAACAAACATTGTACCAGATGAATATAAATGGTCGTTTTTTTGAAAAAAAACGACTATTTATATAACGATCGTGTACAACACTCGTCAGACGGGGTCAAAAACTCTATAAGGGACATTAGTTAATTAAATGTGCGCATTTTACAAAAAAATACAGTTTTACTAACTGTTCACATTCACAAAAATATATTTTAATTTAACACATTTATTCGACGTATTACATCAACTTAAAGCTGGTTTAACATTTTTGTCATTTTTCAACGCACATAATTATAATTTAGACTCATGCATTTTTTATTGCATAAGTCAATAGGTGCACAATATAATACTCCTAGCTCGTGTATTCATTTTATCTTATTCCAACTAACACAATACAATGATAGCAGCGCTACACACATATACAATTGTAAAATCAAGACATAAACAACGATTTACATATACACGAACGACCACAAATTATACCTGTTTTTCACAATTTCATGATAAAAGATGAAATAGGTATACCATGAAATGCTAGAAACTATTATAACACTATTGGAAACAATTTCAATCACCAATTAGCCCTAATTTATCAACTTATGCAAATCAAGAAATAGGGTAAAAATTGAATTTTTCGCGAAAATAAGAGATTATACCTAAGATAGAAAGCAAGAGAGGTTGAATTCGTAGCCGGGGAGGATGTAAAAATACAAAATTAGTGATTAGAGGCTTGGGGAGTGAATTTGGGAATTAGGGATTAAGATTTTAGATTTGATGAAATGAGGAAGAAGAGGCTCGGTTGGGCCAGAAATACGCTATTTTCCGACGGCTTTCGACGGCCGCCGGGCCGTCGGAAAATAGCCGTCGGAAGCCGTCGCCCACCCCCCCCCCCTCCCCCGTCGCTATTTAGACATTTTCTAGTAGTGTATGCTTTTCCTGTTACACCTAGGAAATGATTCCTATCTACTCCATATTTAAAAGTCTGGTTTGGTTTGGTGTTTATCATTTTACTTCAAAAATTCATGCCTATGAAAGTGTTAAGTTTTCTATTAAATTCAAAGGTACTTGGTTACTTAAAATTTTACCTTTCTAAAAACTTATTTACTTTTTCACCAGACTATTTTTCTTTGAAACATGTCTTGCTTGTTCTTAAAACATTTTTATTTTTTCTTAACTTCAAAAAAATGTCCTCACATGTTTTCAAAATATCTTCTTTTCATAGATTTTCAAATTTACTAAAACTGGAGTAGATAAGAACAATTATTTTATCAAAAATCCCTTAACTTTTCTACACTACCAATTACTTAACCTCGAAGGAGTTTCTAACTTACTACACTTAACGGTTTTATACCTTAATGTATTGGAATTACTTTCTCTTATGAGAAACCATTAACGCTAAAAGCTTCCATGAATCCTTTAAAGGAGGATTTCTTGTTTATGTGAAATTATAAGGAATTTATTTTATATTTTATCGAAATAGGATATACAAAATATGGTGCTTTCCATACCTTGTACATCTCTTTCACGTATTCCTTATAACTTGCACAAAATATCCATATTTGTGTTTCATAGAAAATTATATCATTATTCATTTCATTCCAATAGATTAAAGTATGTTTACTCTATTTTCACTTACATAAGATATTTTCCACTAAATTCATTAATTTAACGTACATTATTTTTCAAAAGAAATCATTTTCAAAACTGCTTTAATATTTTCATAACTAAAAAATATTTTCATATACTTATTTAAATAATAAGTGTACATACAAACCACTTTATAAATTATCTCCAATACTCATTTGGGTTAAAACAGATGTTGCGTAAAACACCGTTACTACAACCCAAAAATACTAGTTTATGGATTCAATTAAAATAAATATTAATAAATCTCATCTGCTATGTAAAACATTTCCTTTGGGAATCACCTACTATAATAATAATGTCATAGTCTATGCTTCTCTTATTTTTCATGAAAACATTTATTACAACAATAGATGTTGTAACCCACGTTTTCGATACTTAACACACTCTAGGTTTTTATATTTTAAAATCTTTGTTTACCTACAAAGAAACTAGCGAGCTATACGCGCTCTATAATTCTTCAAAAAGAATTTCACTTTTAGCAAAATTTACATCATATAAAAATCAATTTAAATTTCATACCACTTTTTTTCAAAAAACCCAATATTTACTTCCTCAAATATATTAACAATTATATTTTTCAACTTTCCAATTTCAAAAGTTTCATTTTATTAGGCTAGACATAAAGTGGATTTTCTTCTTACTAAAACCTCTTACTCCTTCCAAAATAAAAACAGTCCCCCTAATATCCCTAGGGAATTTCCCTACTTCCTATAACATATGGATACCAATCTTCTCTCAAAACATGGCATATTTGTACGCTATAAATTGGAAATAACATAAGGCTCAACATACATGGGTCATCCCAAACCCAACTAGCAAACTATGCACAAAAATACTTCTAAAAACTTTCCATATGTTAAAATCTATAATTAGGGACCGTTTGGATTTTAGTACATAATATTTATATTTTATTCAAAAATACAAATACGTTCACTCACTATCTACCTAGGAATTCTAAACCTAGGCTCTGATACCAAATGTAACAACTCGAATTCTAGTGGGTCCGGATTTTTCGCAAAAGTGCTAAAATCCAAACCCACTGAAGCTCGAGTTGGGTATCTGGCATCTTGCAAATAAGCAAAGAAAGTCTCTACCATCTACCTAACATGTAGAATGTTATGAGGAGGGGGTCAGAACTAAAGTTCTGGTGAATGGACAAATTATACACTTCTAGGTTTAATTCTACATATATCGTTTTATTTCAATTTTCTATTATATTAGGTTTATAATACTCTCGCCTCTATGTGTGAATCGTGCCCATCTATTCCCTAGTAGATCTAACCTAATAACTGATATATATGCAGCTATATGCCTAATGGCCGTATCGGTCCTAGGTACTATCCATAGTACCTTCCGTATTCTCCTCGCAAAGGATTCCATCGTCTTGCTCCTATAGCATTCTGTGACTACATCTATAAAGGACTGCCTCGTAAGGCCTATAATATAGATGTTCCGTCGTCTACTATGAAAACGTAAAACTGCGTCTGCACTAGCCTATACTAATGCTCGAATATCCATAACGTACCACCCAGTTCGTACCTTGAGGACTATCGTAATCGTTCTGTCTACTCCCTGAATCACGCTTAACAAGGTCTACCTTGTACGGAACTCAGTCGGGTATTTTCTATATCTGTAAAGGACCACTTCGTTAGGCCTACAGACATTCTACTTAGTCTGACTCTTTTCTCATCATGGCTATGGCCCCACGCAACCAACCCTTAACTAATCGAAAGACCTCTAAAGAGCTAACTGGTTGTGGCCTACTGCAAACAATCTAAACATCCAATTGCCTGCGCCCCTCATCCAATGTCTCGATACTGAAAGAATAATTGGCCTTTTGGTTTAACTCTAGTCTTTCCCGAACTCGCTTCTTGGTTTGATGCTCGCACGATATCCGCATGTGACTATCTTTTTGGGTCCTGCCCACTAAAACCTACTCGCAAGTCAAGTATGGTGTCATACGAATATCCCACTCCAAACATCAACTACTTTTGACTGCCTACAATGGTCCTGCCATGCAAAAGCAGTCAAGGCATACTTTTTTGATAGAACACCTACAGACCTGCTTCCGGGGGACTGCTTTGCTATGCCTACCCCAAAGGGCCATCCTAGAGTACCCTCACGTCCCGTTGAAGTCTCGTACTTCCTTCTAGCTCAAAATAACTAAGTTGGACGTGCTTCTTCTATGCTGAAATCTATGATGAACTGCTTCATTAGGCTCTTCATCCTTTGGGCTGCTCCAAACGCATCCTATTATTTTATTAGACCTTATGTCTAATCTCTTATTTTGCGTTTAGTTTACTTTTCCTATTCTGTTGGCTACTTATTTGCCTTAATCAGCATAAGCTTGTCCCAGCCTCACCTAGCTATTTTGAGACCGTCAGTTCCTGACAGAAAGGGAATGTTGTTGGTATGGGCCTTGTTTCTATGTTTGCTTATTAACTTAGTGTAAGTTTTAAAATAAGCATCTTCTGTTATTTCTGCTCTATTTGCTTATTAACTTAATCTAAGTCTTAAAATAAGCCTTTTCTGTTCTTTCTACTTAATTATAACCTATGTTACAATTTTACTTGCAATTGTCACTATTATTCTCTTTTATAATCTATATACTATAAATATAATTACAAGCGTCTCTTTTCTATTCTAGTCTGTTTTCTTTTATTATGATGTCGAATTCTATTTAATTCTCTTATATTATTTGACAATCTTGGCTTGGGACTACGTCCGACTATCACAAATTTACTTATCATAATAACTACTCTGCTTTTATTCTATTATCTGCATAGTAAATGCAGATCTAGGTACATTTATGTTAATTGCTTCTAGTCTTGTGTAGTAATTAACTTGATTTCTTCTTTAATTCCTATAACTCTTCACTTTAACTTCTTTTATTCTAGAAAGTGGTTCTATTCTATTTGGTTGGTTATAGAAACTGTGCTAAAAATCCATTTTCATATTTTAATACTAAATAATGCTATAAACAATCGTCTGTAACTGCAAGACATTTCTTTTATTATTTCTTTATTATTATTTTTGGATAGTGCAAAATACAGTAGTTTCTCTATTTTACACTTATTCCCTTTTTCTTTATTTTACTCTTGCGATTACGTTTATCGTTATCTTTTAAATATTAAGCTATAGAAATGTATTCTCTTTTCTAAACCAACCAATTAATCTATCACTTACTTCCAAATCAAGATATTACATTTTTCCTTTTTATTTACTTCTCCCATTTTAGCATAATTTACTGTAAATTTCTATTTTTCTCCTTTTATTTTAGTTCTTCTTAAATCTAATTTCTGTCATTTTAGTGTTTTTCGACCTATGCTCTCTTCGTGTTGACCTGGTGGTCGACCTGGTGGGTTGTGGGTTGACCTATGGGTCGACCCATATAATTTTTTTTCTTGTTTTCTCTAATTTTTGTTTCTTTCGTAATTTCTCCGTATTAACTCGGATTTTGACAAATTATATATGGAATTGATTAGAAAATCGCCATGAACACAATGGTATAAGTTTCGAGGCCATATTCTGACAATTACAAAAATGTTTATTTTCATTATTCATCGTTATTTGATTATTTAATTATAAAAATGCAGGGTGTTACAAATTTAGAGCTTCTGGAATTTTCAGTTAAATTCGAACGTGTTCGAATTTAATCGAAACCAAAACGTGAAAGCGACAATGGAAAAAAAGGTGAGTGTTTTATAATGCTCACAACGTACTAAAATATTTTTATGCTAGTTAAATTTGAAATTATGAAGTGATATAAATTTATTGATTGTTGTTTGATAAATTTAATTTTCATCTAAATTATCATTTACCGTTAAAATTAAAGTTGATAGTTAAATTTGAAATTGGAATTTAATTGCTAGTAAAATACCGATATTCATAACTATAAAATTGTTATGAATTATTTTGACCGTTTGGATGATTGATTGTAATGGATACCAATTAATTGATATTTGGATGATTGGATGTTTATTTATTTTTATATATCCTGTTATCACCTGGTAAATCATTTACAGTATATAAAACTGTAAATCGAATTATTTCGAATAAATTAAGAAATAGGTTGAAATGATACATACCTATGACATTTATTTTGGATTGAAATGATATATATCCATCCTTGAAATTAAATTGAAATAATGAATTTACTTGGCCATAGGATAGATTTATATACGGACACTGGGTTGGTTAAATTAAATGATTTTAAAATTTAGATTTGAAATTATTTAAATGATTTTGATTCTAAGAAATAAAATTGAATTTAAACGGAAATGGAAATTGAAAGTTATTTGAATTGGACAATTTGGAATTAAATCAAGGGTACTTTTGGCACAGGTCCCTGGTAGGTTTCAAAATACACGAAAAGTCTCTGTCTTAAAACTTTATAAATTAGGTCCCTGTTTTTCGAAAATCAACAAAAAAACAACAAAAACCATCGTAAAAATTGCCAAACTTCAAAACTTATTTCAACATATAATCATCTTCATATCAATGCAAGAAAAACACAAAAAAATTCATCAAAACCAAAAAAAACAACAAAATTTGCACTTTAGGAAATTCTACAATTTTTCTTGAAATTGCCGATATTTCAGCAACTTTAGTAAAAAATTGCGTTGTTTCATGCAATTTTTTCTATTTAGTTCAATCTTCCAAATTTATTATCTACATTTATTCAAACAACACATTATTGCACAACAATCAAGGATAAAATGATGAAATTGCGTATAATTGAAAAATAATCAATATTGCATAGAACACACAGCTTATTCCCAATAATTGCAGCGAAAAAAGCAATAATTCATAAAAGTTGCATACAAATCAGCAATAATAAGCCAAAGTACCTTATTTTATGGAATAGCTGCGCACATATCAGCAATAATGTAGAATAATTGCATATATTGTTGCACTAATATAAATTTTAGTTGATATATAATTATTCAGCAATAATTACATGATTATCAGCAATAATATTCAATTGTTGCTGACATTTTAGCAACAATATTTACTATCAGCAAGTATTCCTGAATAGTTGCTGAAATGTTAGCAATTATTCTACAGCAAAAACAGGGACCAGCTTTATAATGAAACTTATACAGGGACCCGCTTTGCAATATTCTTCCGTTTTAAGGATGCGATCTAAATTTCCACTAATCAATTTGACCTTGAAACCATTTTCAAATAAATTATTTTAATATAAACTGTTTAAAATCTATCTTTTTAAATATTCAAATTATTTTGGATTTTCCGAACTATCTAACTATATAAACCATTTTAATATTTAAACTATTTTATATCAAACTATTTTAACCATTTAAACTATTTTTAACTATTTTAATTAATTAAACTCTTTTAAAAACTATTCAAACTATTTTCTAAAAATTCAAACTGGTCAAAGTGGGATTATTTATATTTAAATCTTGGATTTAAATGCGAATTGGGTTAAAGTGAAGTTATAACCTAAACTGAAATTCGAATAAAAAAATTTGAAGTGAAATCAATATATCGAACTGAATTGACATTTTGAAGTAAAATATGATTTTTGAAGCGAATATGATGATTTCGAAATGGATTTGATTTTGAAGTAATCATGATATTTCGAAATGAATTTGATTTTGAAGTGAATATGATATTTTGATATTAAATACGAATTGTTTCGAAATGTAAAAGTATCAACCAGTGTGTAAAACGACGTTTGGTTGTTAAAGAGACCGGGGCCTCTTATTGGCATACTCTCTGTCAATATTGGAACCACTTTAACAACTGTGTACATGGAGTGATGATCCAGAACGAAGTGGTTGGATTTGGCGTCGCTTGTTGGATTTGAAGAAAGAGAACAATGATGGATTAGCCTAGCACTAATAACAAATTAAAATGACTAAAACAGGAGCCGTACCGGCCAAGCAGGCTAGCTACCCTGAGCGGACACACTTCTTTTACCATCATTTACATGTGATTGATTGGTGCATACCCTAAGATTTTGGGAGTGTTGGACGCGGTGGGCGATCATGGCTATGGTGTGTCACCACCAGTCGGGAAGGGTAAACTGGTAATATCCTACCTTGGGCATTGCCTCACGTGCCTTGTCATACTTTTATCCTTATACAAGACCCATACGATTTTGGTTTAGTGTTGTCGTATCATGTCGCATCCCTATCCACCAACGGTTTACTGGTGTTTTATATGCAAATTGTACGACAATGCTTAAAAACGCGTTAAGGGGGATCAATGTAAAGCCTTAACGCTATTTTAATATTTATTTTACTGATCAGACATTATATATATAGCGTATTCTACTACATATAAATATTTTGATTGATCCTTAAGAGATGGAAAATCTCGTAACATCTCTTGAGTTATTGCACCCATGTTATACACTAGATAGGAAATGTGAAAACCCGTAAACTTCTCTAACGACACGGCACTCATGTTATATGTGATATCGATTTGACTCACGTATGAATATTTTAGTCCTGACTTGAGTGTTTTGTCTTTTCATTACACTCGGATCAACCCTGAGTTTTTAGCTTATTGAAGATTTATTCTGAAGGACGAAGACGAAGATTTGGTGTATTATTACTATTATTATTCCCAGCATCATGTTGTTCTGCTGCACTATATTTTGTTTATGTTGTATATATATCACTCTAATAAATGTTGTATGAATTATAATCAAATGTATAGTAAACAGCTTCATGAACTGTTTATTTGATTATTGTATTTTATCGTTCCGCTGCAAGCATCTGTGATTGTTTTCTTCTTCTTTTCTTATTTTTCTTAATTAACCCCATTGATTATCTATGTTCCGGATTATTTAAGTCAGACATGTGTGGATTATTGCCGATTTAAACCTTCCGAAATGTGGGTCATCACATACTCCCAACACGAGCCAACATCCGAAGACTCTATCTTTTCATCATGTTGTTATATCGACATCCCTCCTTGATGTGAACGAGCTACCACCTCCAGCACAACCTACAAAACCTCTACACTATTCCCCATAAGTTTCATCATCATCTGACTTTACATGTCAAAAATCGGTACCGACCTCCCTATCATGTCGGTGTCGATCTCTCTACTTAGCCAACCGATGGCTAAGTTTTCTTCCACTCCTTTGCTTCTAATACTCATTTCCTAGATCCTTTGACCCCGACCTATCCACCCAAAACAAGTCATCATAGAAACAAGTCTTCTCTTCAAAGCACCCAACTTCATGTTATAGAAACAAGTTGGCAGAGCCTCCAAACTTAGCTAATCTCCAACCTATCACCTTGTACAACCTCTACTAACCCTGACCTTGGCCTTCACAAAGTTGTCGACCTCTTGGACCACTAAAACAACTCGGTACCGACCTCTTCATGTTGATGCCAACTTGTACCCTTAGCAAACTTAGACCCAGGACTTAAACCCCAAGCTCTTTCATTGCTCCAGAGCCGTCCCTCCAAGTTCTGTCCAATTTCAATAATTTTTACCTTTGATTTGCCTAAATCTCCAACCTATCTTTCTATGCATACACAACACTAACAAAAAACATCAAACTACAACATAATAGCATAAAATAATAAGCTATTCAGCCATTCAAACATATAATCCATAGAAATAAGATAAACAAGTCAACTTCTAACATAGATCTATATATATATATATATATATATATATTTGTATATTTGTGTGTGTGTGCATGAACAAAGGTTATTTCTAACCAATCTATATCAGATACATGGATTAATATGTAATTAAAGTTAAAAAAGGTTTTATGGCCAAAAATTAATTTAAAATATGTTAAATCCTACAGTTCTACCATATAAGCATGGATAGTATAGTGAGAAGGCATAAACCACTTACCAATTACCAAATTCGATCAATATAAATGTAGATCCAATATGAACAACAATGGATTACACTTTAAATCAAGAAAATCGATGATATATATCATCTAGTTGATGATCCAATCACTAATCAACAATCTAATTGGATTTAGAGAAAAAATTTGATGAACTACGATGGAGTTAGGGCTAATTATGTTTTAGACCTAATTTAGAATGAGAGGCAAAGTTTTAATTTGACTCCTACAGCCCTTATTTATAGTGATCCTTTGATTAGACTAATAGGCTCACTAATAGGCTTGTTCAATTACACACTAATTTCGACCAACAGCTTTTAAAACATAAAACAGGCAGAACTCCCTAGTCATAAGTCTGTTTTTCTATTATGACCACAAAATGGGAAACCATTACCCTGAAGCTTGGAACTAGTTTGAGACCTTAACTCAACTCTTATCGAAAGTTATAGCCCAAACAAGATTTTCAGGGTCAAAATTGTCACATAGAAATTTGGGAAAATCATAGATGTGTAAAACATCCCTAAGAGCTATATGCTAAAATTATAGAATCATACGACCTCGTACGAATAAAATAAAAATATTTTACAATCATTCGATAAATAAAATAAGAGTCATTACATTCTCTCCCCTTTAGGAATTTCACCCTCGAGATCCCCAAACAAGCCAAAGTATAAGCAGCCATAGTTATCCCGCATGCCTACCAACCATAAGCAACCATCAAATATCTCAACATCTAGCCATGCAATCAATAGTGTAGGTGAACTTATCCTAGCATGCGGAATACTAACCTATCAAGCATAATATACAATGGTGAAAATATATGCGATAAACAGTGGATCTTACTATCCAAATAGCCCCGGAGACGTAGTCCTCATATTGCTCTTCTCCATCTCTCATGTACAATCGTCAACACTTCCACTCCATTGTATCTTTACTAGCTTCACCGTCTTCCTCCTAAGCTATTTCATATCATATCCGATAATACGAAGATGCCTACAAGGTCTAGAAACTTCTATTTCTACATTAATATCTTCTAGCTGATCCGGTGTAATTATCAACCCTGAGTCGTACACAAACTTCAATAGATAAGGGACATTAAAAACATTGTGCATGCCCATCATCTACTGAAGTAAGTCAACCATATATGTTAACTTTTCGATCCTCTCGACTATTAAAAAAGACCTACAAATCTCGGTGCCACCTTCCCTTTTCTACCAAACCGAATTACATTCTTTAGAGGAGAAACCTTTACAAAATTCTTATCTCTGACAGAAAACTCTAAATCTCTTTGTCTCTTATCCGCGTAGCTTTTCTGTCGATCCTGAGTAGCTTTAATTCATTATTGAATGACCTCAATCTTCTTTGAAATCTCTCTAATCATATCTTGCCCAAGTATCAGTTTCTCGCCTGCTTTCCACCAACGTGAAGGAGCGTTACATGGCCGCCAATATAATGCTTCATACGGTGCCATACAAATACTCGACTGATAACTATTGTTGTATGCAAACTCTACCAAACGCAAATGATCATTCCATAACCCACCAAAGTCTATAATTCATTCTCGCAAGAGATCTTCCAAAATATGATTTACTCTTTTGGTCTGCCCATCCGTTTACGTGTGATAGGCTATACTAAGATGAAGCTCCGCCCCTAGCACCTCTTACAAGCTCTTCCAACACCCACTAGTGAATAATGGATCTCAGTCACTCACAATGCTCTTCGGCACACCGTGAAATCATACTATCCACTTTACATACAACTCTGGCAGCTTGGATGTTGTTCTGCTTGACTTGACTGGTATAAACCTTGCACTCTCAATCAGCCGATCAACTATGACCCAAATGTCATAGTATCCTTCTAGAGTCATCAGCAATCCATCAATAAAATCCATCAATACTTTCTCCCATTTCCATTCAGGAATCGCTAACGGTTGCAACAATCCACTAGATTTCTTTTGCTCTGCCTTTATCACTTCGTACACTTGGAGATGAATGCCCCAACATCACTCCTCACGCCTTCCAAATAATAGGTTTGCTTCATATCTCGGTACATCTTGTTATCACTATAATGAATAATCAACCTGGAATAATGACGCTCTCTTAGCACTTCATCAGGCAATCTATCAATGTCGGGAACAACCAACCTCCCATCTTTACGAAGCCAACCTTCTCGGTCGAGTTTGCATTGCTTCATGTCTTCAGATTCTACTTTTTCTCCTATCCTTGCTATGATCTCTACTAGCCTAGCATCTCGCTTCTGGCTAATACTAATCCTTTTAGTTAGAGTAGGTCCAATCAATAAACTTGCCAACATCTTTGGTTCCAGCTCGCAATGTGATCTTAAATCATAGCCTACAACATGTTCTATCTGCTTCCATTCCAAGAACATTGCTCCCAAATTTGCACGATTTCTACTTAATGCATTAGTGGCTACATTTCCTTTACCCAGTGTGTAGGAAATATCAAAATCATAGGAGTCCAAGAACTCCAACCATTATTGTTGACGAAAGTTGAGATTTTTTAAGAGAAAAGATACCTCAAGGATTTTTGGTTCTTAAACAGCTCAAACCTCTCTTCCAATAGATAGTGCCTCCACATCTTCAAAGCAAAAATGATTACCTCCAATTCCAAATTATGAGTTGGATAATTTCTTTCATTTGGCTTTAGTTGTCAACTAGCATAAGAAACAACTTTTCCCTTCTGCATCAATACCGCATCCAATCCTGTACCACGTACATCTGTGTAAATTGTCAGCTTGTCATTTGCACTTGGAATAGTCAACACTGATGCACTCATCGACCACTCCTTTAAAATCACAAATGCATGCTCATACTTTGCATCCCATACAAAAGTTTGATTTTCTTCATCAAATATGTTAACGGTGCCGCTACCTTCAAGAAGTCCTTTCTGAAGCATCTAAGTTCCCCACCAATCCTAGGAAACTCCTTACATCTGTAGCATTCTTGGGCTATTTCCAATATTGAACTGCTACAACCATCATGATATCCACTGTAATACCCTATCCCGAATCGACATAACCAAAGAATCTCACTTCTTCTCTCCAGAAGTGACACTCAGATATGCTTCTTCGAATGAACCCCTTTATCAATGGGTCATTCACTTGCACCTCTAATTCCTTCTGCTATTTGGATGCCATAGCCTCAAAGGCAGACTATAGATCTTGCTTCCTTACTATGCTAATCCAAAGTTCGACCTCTCTATGCGACGGCAATCCAGTCACTTACCCAAAGGCACCGAATACACTCTAGCGATAGGCACTGATGGAAACCCCTCCTACGGAACCTCAAGTGAATATAGAAAGCTAACCATCACCTCATCCTTTGTTAGGTGGCTAATCACTACCGTTCGCCCATCTACATCTCTGATTGTCTCCAAAAGCTTCTCCCAATCCACTACAGCTGTGTAGCTAATCTATTTCCAAGCCATGAAATTTAAAACAAAGCAATCACAAACAAAAGAGCATCCATGACTTGATAAGACTAAACCACTGCAAACCATCCAAAGGCTAGTAGAGCCTACAACACGATCAAATGCCAGTCTACTATCTCAGATCTCAATCCTAATCTCTCTACTAGGTCACCACATATGAATGAATGTGAAGCATAGGTATAAACAAAACTCGAACAGGATCATCACCAATAGAAAGCATACCTTGAATGACAACCCCTTTCCCTTTCTCCTTCGCCGAGGGAGCACTCGACGAAGTCGGGACAGCACCCAAAGCATATGCCTTCGCCATCTCCTTATCCTTTACCTATTCTAGACAATTCTTCTTTAAATTCCTGGGCTTACCACAATTATAGCATTTTTTCTTATCACTCGTCTTGTAGTCATTAATTAGATGACCCTTCTCATTGCATCCAAAGCAAGTAGGTTCCCACTTACCCTTGTTCTTACCACCCTTTCCTTGGGACTCTTTCTTTTTCCATTCCACTTCTTCTTGCTTTTACCGCCTTGTTGCGAATATAACTCTTCTTTCTCAATAGAAATAACAATAGCAGTCTTAGCCTTAGGGTACAAGCTTTCACGATGAAGTGCCTTCTCCACAAGCTTCTCAAATGGTTCATCTATATAGTCCACTAGCTTTCCTCCTAGGTAGTCATCCAAACCAATAATGAATTTTTCATTCTTTATCAAGGGGTTATCAATGAACGACATTCCATATTTTGGCAAGGCATCAAACTCTGCAACATACTAAAATACTGACATTTCCTTTTTCTTTAGATCAGCAAATTTCCTAAACAACAACGACTTCTAGGCCTTCGGAATAAACTTCTCTTGAAATCTCAGCTTAACTGATCCTAAGAAAACTGGTCTTCTAGAGTAGCAATAGTGACGACATTCCACCAATTCATAGCTCGGCCCTAAAGCTATCTCGAATCCAATTTTCTTTTCATAGCATCTTCCACCTCAATACCACCGAAGATGCACTCACAAGTAACCAACCAATCTTGCACTTCAATGGCTGACTCCGTCCTATAGAATGGCTTTCCTCCAAGGGTAGAGTAATCCTTGCTCAACTTGGCGAAATCAGCACTAGGCGCTTGCATGGTAGCACCTCACCTATTCCTACTCTAGGAGTATTCCTCATCATATTTTCCATCATAGCATTGAACATGGCTTGGACGTCAAACGTAGCAGCTCCTGATCCCGCTCCTTCCTCTACTCCTGAAGCAGAATTTTTTACAGCGTACCTTGTATGCCAGTTCATTCTTATTTGTAAAAAAATGATCGATCTCTCAAAAAAGAAAACTGTGTCTATAGTGCTCATGTGCATGCGACTTATACTATATAATATACTATTATATAGTTTTAAAAACCAAAGCTTATAACAAGTCTAAATTCTCTTGTATATACACACTCTACATCCAGTCTAAGGCAATAACTCCTTCCTTATCTCTACTGATCACGGTATCAACTTAGGCTAATCACATAACCAAAGCTCTAATGCCAAATATAACGATCGCCCTATACCACCGGCACCAATAGTATATAAGTAGTGCGATGTAGTCGTGCCCAGTTGATATAGGATAATCGCCTAGGTTTAAATAAACCAATATGGCATATAACCTATCATATCTCAGTGCATGGACAAAGTATAATATCGCGGATATAAGAGAAGAGATAGTAATAACAATGTGAACCAGTCATCATCATGGTATAATATCCATAGAGTTATACATCAATAGTAGAGTTTATACAACAAAAATGAACTCAATAATTATCTCAAATATAAACAGAAAGCAGTCACTGCTAAGACTCCATGTTGCTGCATAGCGGAATAAGCGTAGACTCCATATTCGTATATAATACGAGATAGCTCCATCTAGCTCGTCCTCCGATCAATAACTGCTTCACCTAGACCTATTATCTACTCTACTCAACTCGAGATAATAAGAAGCAAAGCATAAAACCATTAGTCAGACAGTAGTCTTATGTGAGCGATGAATGAGTCTCGGAATACTGTACAGGTAAATATGTTAAGGAACAAGAGTACACGAACTATACCTGACATGTCCCTATAACCAAAGAGTTAGTACATATCACTATAATATGCTACTCTATAATATCATAAAGGTATACTACAAACCAAGTAAAAGATATCAGTCTTCCAAGTATTCTTATTTCCAATACCTATGTCCTATGATATCTATGAGTGATAGCTTACTAATGAAAACAACCAAAACAACCACGTAATTCATCAAATAATCCAAATTATCACTCCATGTGCTCTAAATATATGATAGCTCGTATGGCCTCCTTTCTACTAGGGACTAATGGAAATCCCGGTTCTCCGTTGTACTTTCGTATCTCACAACCCAAAGTTGGATACGTGTCTCACAGCCTAAAGTTAGACACTAGGCCCAAAGCTATTGGTCCATGGTATACAGATCCTCGCTACCAATCCATAGGCATCCCCATTTATAATACCCCTGCTTCGTGTACAATAGAAAACACTTCGAGCATCAACGATTCCTTAGCAAATACATCCAAGTCCCCCTTTGATCCATTTGGATACAAAGCCCTTCTTGCTCAATCCAATTTCCATTATTCATGAGGAACCCTTCCACATTCCCATATTTATGGCTTAGTCCTTTATGAGCTGCCATCTTTGGAACCTACTCCTAACACGAGCCAACATTCGAAGACTCTAGCTTCTCATCATGTTGTTATATCGCCATCCCTCCTTAATGTGGACAAGTTACCACCTTAGCATGACCTATAGAACCTTTACACCATTCCCTAGAAGTTCCACCATCACCTGACTTAACGTGTCAATTCGGTACTGACCTCCCTATCATGTCGGTACTGATCTCTCAACTTAGCCAACTAGTGGCTAAGTTTTCTTCCACTCCTTCCTTGCTTATAAAACTCCATGCTTAGATGCTTTGACCCTGACCTATCCACCTAAAAACAAGTCATCGTAGAAACAAGTCTTCTCTTCAAAGCACCCAACATCATGTTCTAGAAACAACTCGACATAGCCTCCAACACTTAGACAATCTCCAACCCATCATCTTGGACAAACTCCATTAGCCCTGACCTTAGCCTTCCCAAAGTTGCCAACCTCTTAGATCATGCAAAACAAATCGGCACCGACATCTTCATGTTGGTGTTGACTTTTAATCTGAGAGAATATAGACCCACGACTTGAACTCCAAGCTCTCTCTATGCTCTAGAGCTTCCCTCCAAATTTCGCCTAATTCCAATCATCTTGCCTCTGATTTGCGTATTTCTCCAACCTATCTTTGTATGCATACACAACACTAACAAACACCATCAAATCACAACATATTAGCATAGAATAATAAGCAATTTCATCACATACAATCTGTAAAAAGAAGATGAACAAGTCAACTTCTAGCATAGACCTACATATAGCATAAATATACGTACATGAACAAAGGTGATTCCTAACCAATCTATAATATATGTATGGATTAAAATGTAATTAAAGTTAGAAAATGTTTTATGGCCAAAAATTTATTTAAATCATTTTAAATCCTATAATTTTACCATATAAACATGCATAGTATAGTGAGAAGGCATAAACCACTCATTAATTACCAAATTCAATCAATATGAATGTAGGTCTAATCTGGACAGCAATGGAACACATTTCAAATAAAGAAAAATGATGATCTCTATCTTTTAGTTGATGATCTAATCACTAATCAACAATCTAATTGGATCTAGAGAGAAATTTGGATAAATTAAGATGGATTTAGGGATAATTAGGATTTAGACTTGATTTAGAATGAGTGGGAAAGTTTTAATTTGACTCCTACAACCCATTTTTATTGTGATTTTCCAAATAATGTTGGCCTCGCTTTCTTTAAAGTTCGCTAAGGGATGGGAAATAGGTAAACTGGCACTTGCATTTCTGCTAGCACTGCAAAAAGCTCCGGTCTCAACGCCCCTATGGAAGCTTTGCAGCCTTTACAAATTGACTCTAAAGATTTCCTCTAGTGCAGGATCAAAAATGTTGAAAGAACAAGGCTACCATATGGAGCATTGAAAATTCTATGGCAAGGACGTCTCGATGCGAGTCTCATATTTATAACGAATTGATAGAGAGAGTCTCACACTAACCAACTAACTAAGATGAATTCCACTAGTTGTTTAGGTGCCTAAGATTTGCGAGATCATATGTGGGATTATTCCCCTTGTTGATGCATTGGCTCTACGAGCGAAGTGCCAATGAGTGAAAGCTGTAGCTTCGTATCGACCAGTCAGTCGGCATGGATGAAAGAATTGATTAAAATGCGAGCAAATACAATTAGGAATTAAGTGTAAGTAATAGGCATTCCTTTATTGGAATCCTTCATATTCGACTTTAACTAATAGGCTTATTTAATTACATTCTAATTACGAACAGTAGCTTTTAAAACTTGATATAGGCATAACTCCCTTAAGTTTGTTTTTATTATGAATACTCTATTAAATGGAAAACAATCATCCTAAAGCAATGGAACTAGTTTGAGATCCTAATTCAACTCCTATCAAAAGTTATAGTCCAAATAAGATTTTCAAGGTCAAAATGATAACATAAAAATTCGGGAAAAAATCATATGTGTGTAAAATTTCCCTAAGAGTCATAATCCAAAATTATAGAATCATATGACCTCATACAAATAAAATTAAAATATTTCATGATCCTTCGATACGTAAAATATGGATCGTTATAGGTAGGCTTCGGGTTGGCAACAGTAGGTTGAGTTTTGGTGGGTACTGAAAGTTTTGTGGATATAATCTTTAGAAGAACGTTCGATCGGATGAAGATTAACATGAAGGAGGTTACAAGTTGCAAAACCAAGATCCAAGGGTTTATAGGCGAAGCAAAACAACCAATCGGGACCGTCGACCTTCCCATGGAGTTGGGCGACTGAGATACAAAAATAGTTCAAATCTAGAAGTTTGTTATCGTGGATGAATATTTGACGTACAACACCTTGTTAGGCCAACCCGTCCTGGCTGATTTTAGATTAACACTGGCTCCTTAGTGCTTAGTGATGAAATTCACTATGGAAAATGGGATCGGATTGGTAAGAGGGGACCAAAGCGTAGGAAGGGAATGCTATGTCGCAGAGCTAAGTAAGCTAAGCGATGGAAAAAGGCCAGAATGTAGAGGGGACTATCCGCATTCGAGGATCGCAAGCATTGAAATTAAAGCCCAAACCCTGGCTTGGGAACCATAGTAGGTTTGATAAGGATATGAATCCCAGAAAGAAGTCAGTGAAATGAGATTTACGCAAATGATGAATGAATTGTGAAGAATGATACCCCTTTCTCCCCCCACACTTATTTCCAACATGAAAGTTGCAAGTTGATTTCTTCTCCTCAGAATTTTGAAACACCCAAGACATGTCTAAAATTTCCATAATCACAATCCTTCCCATAAATAGTTTTTCCCAAAAATTGTTCAAGTAATTTTCATTGTAATCCCATAAATTTGAGTGTTTGTGCACAATTTCGTTTGATGCTATAGGATTAAGATTTTCTTTGAAACATTCGAGAGGTTCACTTTCACCGTGTAGAAAATTAAGCTCGTCTTCAAATAGCTCTTCAAAAGATAGAGAGGATACATCTATTGAAGTACGTGAAGTTTTGTGAACAATGTGCATCATGTCAACTTCTTTCATTTCCAAATCCATTGGTTGTTTATTAAGATTAAAAATGTTTAGTTCAATGGTGAGGTATCCAAAGTAAAGTCTAAGCTGAGCATTCCTACAATTTATGATAGCGTTTGAAGTTGCTAAGAAGGGACAGCCTAATATCAGAGGGATTTGAGCGCTCGGATTTGAAACAGGTTCGGTCTCTAGGACTATGAAATCCACTGGCAAATAGAATTGTTCAATTTGGATTAGCACATCTTCAATAGTGCCCAAGGGCTTTTTGGAAAATCGATCAGCTAGTTGAATCGTGATGTTCGTGGGTTTCAATTCTCCAAGTCCTAGTTGATAGTAAACAGTGTAAGGCAAAAGATTGACACTATCTCCAAGATCAAGTAAGGCATGGCTAATGTGAGTGTTGCCTATTCGACAGCCGATTGTAGGACAACCGAGTCCTTATACTTGATTAGGGCACAATTCGCAAGGACATAGATAGTATTTGCAGTCAGAAATGTGGTTTTTGGGACATTGGTGGCACGTTTTTGAGTACAAAGCTCTTTGAGACAATTCGCGTATTGGGGAATCTACTCAATGGTATCAAGGAGTGGTATATTCACTCGAAATTGTTTGAAAATTTCAAGAATTTAATCAAAATTGGCGGACTTCTTCTTTGTGTTGAGTCTATAAGGAAAAGGAGCCTTGGGTTTATAGACTCTTTCCAGAGTTTTTTCATTTGAGGAAGAGGATGTCACATCACAAGGTGAAGGCGACAAATCTATAGAAGCTGGAATGTTGGGGTTGCCAGCATCCAAAGATGAAGACTGGTCGGGATTGCCGACCTTGGATGAAGAAAGAGGATCATTTGGATCAACAAGAGTGGGTGTCGAATGAGTTTCAGAATTTGGAGCATGGGTAGACTTTGGAGGAATGTCGGGGTCGCCGACTTGGTTGTCTACCTTCTTTCCAGACTTCAATGTGGTGACAGCGTTAACTGGATTTACATTTTCATCCTCACAAGATTGCACTCCTCGAGAATTATACTTTGGGTTTTCTTCGGGTTGACTAGGCAATTTTCCTTTCTCGTTACTTTTCATTAGTTCCTCATCATGTTCATTATTTTTTCAATTTTAGCATCCTGATTGCTTATTTGTTTCTTGAGTCGAACAATTTCTTATGAAGGTTGAGGAGACTGAGAATGTGAAGGAGTTTGAGAAGTTTGAAATGAAGAGTTAGGATGCCTATATGGTTGATTCGAAGAGTTAAATTAAGGTGCAGTTTGAGAAGGTTGAGCATTTTGGTTCGTGGGATAAAAATGCGAAGGGTTCGCAAAATTATTAGGGTTTGACCACGGCAGATTTGGATGGTTTCGCCAGTTGGAGGGCATAGTGTAGGCATTATTGTGGGCTAGGGCATTGGCATGTTCCATAGGGTACACCTGGGGTATTTCTCCTTCGGCCTGGGAATCATCAACGGGAAACAATGAGGGGTCAATTGCGTGTACCCCTCTCATACAGGATGGGACATGAATCGATTTCCATTGTTGGTCCTTTTTGGCAAAATCTTCGAGGAAGGCCCAAGCCTTATCGGTAGATTTGCTCATAAAATCGTTTTGACAAATGGTTTCCAATTGGATTCGAGTTGGATAGTTGAGCCCTTTTATATGCAACTTGGCATAGAATCGTTTTGGATATTCCTTGATGAGGGCAACTATATAAGAGTTCTTTAAATCGTTCAAAATATTGTGAAAAAGTTTCTCCTTCATTTTGTATGAATTGATTGATTTCATTTCTGATTTTAAGAGTTTTATGGAAAGGGAAAAACTTTTTCACAAAGATATAATTGAACTCATTCCAACTTCAAATAGAGTGTGGTGGTAGAGAATTCAGCCATCTTTTTGCAAGCTTGTAGCGCAAATGGAATCAATCGAAGTTTGATGGACTCATCGAACAATTGTTGCATTTTTAGTGTGGAAGTGTAGAATTGGAAATCTGAAGAATTCGTACGCGTTTTTCGAACCCGTGAATTTTAGAACTCCTTGGATGAAAGAACTTTTCAATTTGAAATTATTTCCTTCGGTCGGTGGAAAGAGAATGGCCGAAGATTGGACAGTTCTTGTTGGATAGCATAGCTCCTTAAGAGATAAGGATATATCTACTCTAATGTTGAGAATTGGAAATTTTTGATTCATCAAATTATGTGGATCAAGCTCGTGTGAAAGTTTTGATTTATTCGAGACTCCCTTGGTGAATTGTGGTTGCTTTCACTCATTTTGAAAAGTTTTTAGAAGTGGCTCCTATTCAAAATAGTATAAAATACTAAGTTGTGCTTTATTAGTTGGCACTCGATTAGAAGGGGGAAGAGTATCTTATGGTCATTCACGTATAGTATAAATACTAAGGGATACGACCAATCTTTTATGGGTAGTATGCAACCTCTTTTGCTAATAGTCAAAAAAAAAATTGAACTACTATATATCCGCGATCTAATTGTACGAGACAGTCAATTTCACAAAAACACCCCTTCTGAATAATACTATTTTCTCCTATGAGCTCGTTTTTGTCCTAGGGCCAACATCTAATGTCTTTTAAAGTTGAAAAAGATGAGAGATGATGATTTTAGTTATTTTGGAGCCAAGGAAAGGGTAATGACTTCCCCCACCTTATGTTTGTTATGGGAACTTGCTCTTAACTAGATTGATTCAGAAATTTACAGCTAAACACAATCAGACAATAATAATTGCAGAAATTAAAATTGCACAAGCAAGCAGCGGTACCTGCAAAAAAAATTTACAAGCAAGTTTTATACGTCGGAGTGGGCACCTGTAGTGAAAGACCGACTTACGGTGGGGTATGGAAGTCTGTCCAGAGCAATTAAATGAGGTTTGGCAGAAATCCGACAGTAGTAGGAGTGTTTGGTCTTAGGTTAGGTGAGTGTACAGTTAAAGAGGCGGAAGGTTGCGGCAGAGAAAAAAAAGAAGGAGAAAAAAACAAATTGAGAAAGAAAACAAAAGAAAAGAGTGAGGGAAACAAAAAAACAAATTGAGAAAGAAGAAAGAAAACAAATAGACAAAGAAAGCAAAAGGAAAAACTGCATATATATTTTTTATATTTTTGTTGTAGTAAAAACACTACGATATATGTACCCTAAAATAGGCAAAGAGAGATAGGGAAAGAAATAAAAACAAAAGAGATTGTGCAATCTAAAAAGGAGATTTTTTTTATCAATTCAATAAACATATTGATATTATTTTTTAAAAGGAAAAGCAAGAGCAACAAAATAAAAAGGGAAACTGAATCCTAAATAAAAAGAAAATGAGAATGCAAAAAAAATGGACACAAATACTAAAAAGAGAAAAGAAATAGGAAAAAATGGCAAAATTTCTCTTTTTTTGCCCCGAAAAACAAGAAAAAAATTAAAAATTAACACGAATCGAAAATTAAATAAACAATAAAATTTAATTGTTGCCTCCTCGGCAACGGTGCCAAAAACTTGTTTGACACTTTTCTATGGGATTAGAAAAGCACAAATTAAAAATAATACTGCAAGCACACAGGTGTGTAGTATGTAGGTCGAACACAGGGAGGAAAATTAAATTCTATTGTTTATGTAATTTCGTGGGCGAGTTAGATGAATTTGGAGGTGATTTCTAAACTACAAAAAAATGCAGAAAAATAGACAAGTGAAAAAATATTGATTTAAACTTCAATCATATTCTCACAGAAGGATCCAACTATTTGTCATGGAAGAGTTGTTGACAGTTAAATCAGAAGTCCTTTACAAGTTCTAAACAATGGAAAAACAGAAATTCAGAAAAACAAAAAATAAAATTAGGATAGCTGCTAAAACTAATTAACAGACTATCGCTAATGAAAAAGGAAGAAAAACTTAGATAATTATGTCTAACAAAACTAATTGATAGAAGCCACAATTATCTAAGTGTAAAAAAAATAGAAAATAGAAGAAGAAGAAGAACAGCTTTATTCTACACTAGAAATTATGAGATCTGAGATATGAGATATGATTTTTTTGATGTGAATCAAATCCATGATAAATTGGTATAGTCATTTGAATGTGATTGTTTGATTTGATTGGAAGATTTTGATTGATTGTGATTTGATTGGAAGTAGATTTGTGATTGATTGGAGGATATTATGATTGATTGGGAAGATATTATGATTGATTGGGAGATTGTTGATTTGTATGTATATAATCAATCACAAGTATGTTCATATGTATATGTATATCTTCTAAAAAATCCTCCATTTTCTTATGCAAAATTAATGTGCTTTCTAGGATTTGAACTCAACTCCTTCCGACATTTAGAAGATGCCTTAACCACTCAGCTACAACTTCTTTTGTTCTATCTTTTCAGAGTAGCTGGTATAATCCAATGTAAATCTCCCTTTTTCTTCTCTTTTGCTCCATTTAACATGAAGGCTTCTCAAATTTATACATATGCAGAAACACTCAAAAATACCCAGTGTAACATTTTATTTATATACAATAAAGATAAGATATGAGCGCAAAAATAAACACTTTTACATGTCAATCATCAATTAAGCCTTTAGTCCTCGCTTCGGGCCTCACTAAAGCAACCACTCAAGGAGTTGTAGTCAAATAAAGCCTTTGATCCCGCCTCCAGTTCTGGCCAAAGCAACCATCCAAGGAGTGATGGTCAATTAAGCCTTTAGTCCCACCTCTTGGCTAGCTAAAGCAACCGCCTAAAGAGTGGTGGTCAAATAAAGCCTTTGGTCCTGCTTTCGGGCTTGGATAAAGCAACCATCCAAGGAGCAATGGTCAATTAAGCCTTTAGTCCTGAATCCAGACTTGGCTAAAGCAAAAACCCAAGGAATGGTGGTCAAACCATTTTGGTCCCGCCTTCAGGCCTTGCAAAAATAACCATCTAAAGAACAATCTTCCAAGAAGAAGAAATAATTAGTCAGAGGCTGTCTAAGAACCACATTCAATGGAAAGGGAATTTGCAAGAGCAATGAAAAACAATGTAAGGAGAAGCAATCATTCCAAAAGAAAATAAGCAAGCTTAAAATAGAAGTTTACTTAAGTTAAAACACAAAAAAAACTTCTAATAGATGGAAAAATGTTATATTCTAAAAATTTGAATCAGTTTAGGGAGCTATCATCGAGCAGTAATAAAAAGCTATTGAAGATTAAAGAATAAAGATATCACAGGTCAAAAAGCAAAGCTATCGAAGGTCAAAGTGACAAACTATTAAAGGACAAGGTCTAAAGCTATGTACCAAGGTGTAGCTATCTTATGCTAAGGAGAAAAGAGCTATCAAACAGCAAGGACAAGCTATCAAGAGAAAAATAAGTAGAGCTTTCTTATGATAAAGCATAGAGCTATCACGTTTTAAAGTATAAGGCTATTGCATGTTAAAATATAGGGCTATCGCATGTCAAAGTATGGAGCTATCTCATGTCAAAAAATAACGAAACCACATGTTAAAGTATAGGGCTATCGCATGGCAACGTATAAAGCTAGTGCATATCAAAACATAGAGTTATCGCATGTCAAGGTATGAAGTAATCACTTGAAAACAGTGAAGTTGTTGCATATCAAGACATAGAGCTATTGCATGCCAAGGTGTAGAGCTATCGCATGTCAGGGTGTGAAGCTGTCACATGTCAAGGTATAGAACTATCATGAACAAAGGTACAAGCTATAGAAGACAAAAATAAATAATCTATCAAATATCTAAGAAGAAAAATTAATAAACGGTAAGGATAGTGCTATCGAGTGTCAAGGAATATTATTATCGCATGTATAAAAATAAGCATAAGAGGCATTCCAATTAGCTACGTGGTAACTTGCAATTTGTCCAAACATGCCATGTCATCTTGAAAAAAGCAAATGATAGTCATGTCACATGTTATATTCGAAATGTGCCATGTAAGCAAAATCTCAACTGTCCAAGTTCAACATTTTCCATGAGTTAAACATCTAAGGGCATGGTTTCTCTAAAAATAAGCATGTCTCCTACTAAGAAGAGGAAATTCCAAATTTATATTCTTTCTCATTTTCATTTTTTATAATCAAGAAATTAATAATGCTTGATTTGGTACATTAATGGCTGTTTATGCCAAATTCAAATCTTGACCTTTTGAATAAGGATTCAAACATTTTGCCTAGTTGCATATTTACTATTTTACCATGAGCATGCTATCCCAAAAGTTGAGTCTCTTTCCCAAGCAACTTTGAACTACTTTGACTTGAACATAAATTTGGCCAAATTTTCGGTCTAACACCAACTTTCACATATGAAATCGTATTATCATTCACTTAATATGTGATTACTTCCCCTTACTAATGTATCCAAACTTATGCCAAAGCAACATTTAAATCGATGAAAACTCAATCATAAATCTTAGTGAAAATTTCAAAGCTAAAGCATATATTTTTATGTAACTACAAGTTACAAGGGTGTCACTTACTTAGCAACCATAGAAACTCAATTCAAGCAAAAAAATCATAGCAAATCCTCTTTTCAAACTTGCCATAAGTTCTTTGCTACTCCATATTGCTTCATATTTATAGAGATGTAGATAGTAGCATCGGAGTAATTAAGGTGATTTTTTCATGAATTAAGGAATTTTATTTTTATTGATTTGGTTAGATTTAGGTTTGGAAGAAGAGGGAAAGAGAGAATAGGAAGATGGAAAAGATAATGTGAAATGAAATAATGAGCAGGAGACAAAGTTGCTAGCTAAATAGGCATAAGTTGTGCCTTGGTCCAAAAACCTATTATCTTCCAAAATTTTCAAATCTTATTTACTTCATAATTGAAGATCTAAATAAAGTCATGTTTATACTCGAAAGAGTCGGAAATGCCATTCTAGATTCAATGAAAATGGTCTTATGGTCTAATTCACTTGTATGAAAAATCTAGATTTTTGGGTCATTTATCAATCGATTCCCAATATCTAACTCGAAATATACAATACAAAATATATTGATATTTATATTGAAAAAACTCATAAATGACATTTCAACACAATGGAAGTGGTCTCAAATACCGATTCCAACTTATGCATGTAAAATTTGACTTTTCAGTTATCGATTAAATTAACTTTTTAATATCTAAATAAATCATTTAAATGACTAGTAATTAAAAAATAGGTTGTTACATTCTCGACCCCTCCTCTAAGAATTTCATCTCTGAAATCCTATAGAGAAGAACAACATTACTCAGTTAGCCTAGCACCCCATAACAAAACAACATGAACCAAAATAAATAATAAGCAACAACAAAAAGCAACAAACAACTAATAACAAAACAAAAATCAAGTAAACAACAACCAAACAACAAATAAATAACAAACAAGTTCCAAACAACTAAGTAACCAACTAATAATAAAATAAATAATAAAGTAAATAAGCAATGACTACAAGTAACTTCACACTAGCATACATACACAAGCATAACAATGTTGTGAATGTAAAACTATAAGCGCTCACTGTCTGTGGTAAAAGATGAGCAGGCTCCTAGTAAATTTAATAAAGGAAAGGACTCGAGCAAGACTAAATACCTTCACCCACCTTCCCTAGGTACAATCACTGTCTTCTTCGAGTCCATTCTATCTACAACAATTCCTAAGTCATGCAACTCGTTCCATGTGAGATAAATGGAAAACAAAGTGCAACCCCACCATCGAAAAGGTAAGATGACTCATTACATTAGAACACTTAGTCTTGTGGCTACCGAATAAGTCCCATAACCTCTGCCAACTCCCTTATCCTTTTGAATCAAACTCGTTCTCCCACTAAGGAGGTTAAAGAGACCAAACTCTTAAAATAAGAGCAATTTTAGAAAATTCTATGAGTCACTTGCTCGCTCATTACATGTTATCGAGCAACTAACAAATCCTACTTAAAACCTAACTCCAAGTTAGCCTTTGATGATTGACTCCACTTAATCTTAGTGTATGTGCACTATATCTAAATGGTAGTAATCTAAGGTGCACTTAGCCTGAATATATAAAATCAAAAATGGTCTCCAAATGGATGACCATTCAATTTTGACTCACTCTCATAGTCTATTTCAACACAGCTATCGTGACTTTAATACATGAACCATATGACCCAACACCTCTTCGAATGCTACTATGTTCATCTGATTATTACATTGTCGTTATAATTTAGCCTGCCATCTAATGCTAACCTCATCTTACTCTTATAGATGCTTGCACTTTTGGTCAGATTCTCATTGAGGTGGAAAATCCTGCATGGTTGTCATCCCAACCTCAATCATAGAACGAACCTTAAAAAAATGTTGACTAAAGCTAAGTATTTCTACTAGTTGCATATTCCCTAGCAAGTGGGAATGGAATAAGTTATAAGAAGCAAGGAAATCAAATCACCTCAAGTATCATTGATAGAGATCTTTCTACGATAAGGGATACTCCTAATAAGTCTACAATCGATGTATAGTTCGATTAATTTCCCCAAGGGGTGATGCCTCCTAATCCTCCAATATGAACACACTAGCATATTCCCTTTGCTGCCTTTGACCATCACCAATAATATTGCTAAATTGAGTACCTTAAGTGTAATCGCATCCATACCATATGTGACATGTAGCTAATAAAAGTCAAGAACAATTTTAACATCCTTCAACCAAAGTCAATATAATTTAACTTCTCCTAGGAGCAGACCATACTAAGATTGGTCATCCCTTGTGGGACTCGACACTACCACGGGCTCTCTTCTATAAAGTTCCACCAATTTGAACTTCTCCATAAGATGTTTCACGTATGTCTTTTCGCAACATCTTGCTTATGCCCAAGTGTCTAAGGATGTGCTAATGGGTCACAGGAAAACCTGAGTATGACCCAAAACACTCTATCCCATAATAGGTTTAAGACTGAACCATGTGTATGTTTAAATATATAGATGTTAAACTGAATGTTTTGTTGCATTGAGGGAAAAACCCATTCTGTGCTTTAGCGCCGTGGTCTTATACAAGACTTTATTCATGACCCTTTTTTTATTATTGTTGTCCATACAAACTCATGGATACTCATTCGAGTGGGTTAAGTTTATGAGTTTAGACAGGATGCTTTTAGGCGGGAAAATAAAGGTGATAAAGACGAAGTAGAAGGCTTGGAAGTATTATTTGTTTTGATTTTGTAGTACTAAGTGTTTTCGTCAACATCTTTGTATGTTGGGCATAAAGCTATTATTTGTGTTGTATTATATTTTTGACCATTGCGTGGGCATGAATTTGGAAACTAAATTGTAAATTTTAAATTGTATTGATGCATTTCTTAATTTTAGTTAATACCTGCACTTTTTATTTAAGACCTTTTAATATAACTAACCTCATCTCTATCGGCAAAAGATAATTTCAAGGTGATTTCACATTAGAGTTCCATCTCTAGTTTTGAAAAAAAAAATTATCCATGAACTATAGCTACTTCCAACTTTCACTGCAATTTACCACTACTACACTCTAAGGCTCCTTGGAGACCTCTTATATTAATTTTAGTTTTCATTATTTATATTTGGCATATTTATCCAACCTCATAGTTTGAGCATTACTTCTTCTTTTACTACTTTCATTTTATGAGATTCAATATTTATTAACAAATAATAGTGGCTTTTTGAAAAAAAGAAAATAAAGGAGAAGAATAAGAACAAAGGAATGCTAACACAAAACAATTATATTTTAGTATCAGTAGGAAAATCTTGAAGTATGTTAAGAGAAGCAAATATAGTGCTCAACTAAATTCCTATGCCTAATTGCTTTTCGTTGTGATTTTTACAGTTTGTTTTGATCCCTTTTTCTTTGTTTTTTCCATCTTTTTCTTGTTTTATTTCAATTAAATCTAGTAATGGACCAATAACCTTGTTATTTTTCCAAAAAGACGATATCTAAATGCTTTAATAAACTCAGAAAACAATAAGTTGAAAATTTTACTTAACATAAATATGAGCTAAAACCCACTAATCTTTATATCATTTTTATTTTACCTCTTCCTAATACTAAATTTTGGAAATTAATATTATAGTATTTGGAAGACATTGTTTTTGGTTAATAAAAGAAATTATAAATTCATAACTTTAGTTATCATACAAAACATTACACTTGAATTCAATTGAAAGCTAGACCAATATTTGAATAAACAATGGCTAATTCTATCCAAACACCGAAAATTACTTAGTCTGCACCTGGATTTCAGAACTAATTTTATGACAAATTTGTCATTCTTCTTCATTATAACATTAGCAATTATATTTGTAACCCATTAAGTTAAAACCATAACACACACATATATATATAATAAAAATATTAATAGTTTTAATTATGAGTTTCACTATAAGCTTGAAATATAATAAAAGAAGAAGAAGCAAATTCATTAATCACCTAATGGTTGAGGATATGATCAAAATAATATACTAGAGAAGTTTACATATTATTACAGTGAACTTTTTGGAACAGCTTAAAAGAAATTTACTTATGTTGATTGCGATTGATGAAGATGAAAACACAGACTTGAGTTATTTAGAGCTCTGAGAAGGAAATTCATCATGCTATTATGGATCTACCTGCAAACAAAGCCCCAAGACCCGATGGTTTACCTTCTTTCTTTTTTCAAAAATATTGGCCGGTACTCAAGAAAGATATAATTTCTTTATTTGATGATTTGCATTCAGGAAGACTGGACTTTAAATGCCTTAACCATTGCTTTTGTTGTGTTGTTGGCTATGAGTGAAGGTGCTACTGATGTTAAAGTCTTTAGGCCTATTAGCTCGTTAAATTGTATTTTTAAAATCATTACTAAAGTTTTAGCAAATAAACTCAAAGGATTGATGGATACTTTAATACTTAATAATCAGTCTACATTTATAAAGAATAGAAACATAATGGAAAATGTGGTTGTGGTGCAGGAGGTCATAAATCATTATATGAGAGAAAATTTATCATCATTAATTTTGAAATTGGATTTCTTAAAATCTTGGATTCTTTAAATTGGGAATTACTGTTGGAAGTTTTACAATATAATGATTCAAATTTTTTTAACGTTTTGAAAGAGAATATTTAGTTCATTTAAATATTCAATTTTGATTCGAATTTAATAAATAATAATAAAATAAATTTTTGATATAATGACTTGACTTTTAATGACGTATTTTTATTTTAATTTATTTGATTTTCCATAATTTTAAATTTGGAAAATATTTAAATTGTCGTTTGACATATTACAGTAAACGACGGTATTTTTTGTAATGTTACAGAATATGATAACTAGCGTATATTGTTATTGTTTTGGGATCGTGATGCATTTTTGTGGACGATCGTATTTTTGTTTTGTCGTTCGCAGATCATAAATAAACGAAATTCTTTGTGGTGATGTGTCGGAATTTGCAATTCAAACATATCACTACCCTACCCTAAGACAAAGCATATGCTGACTTTTCT
Organism: Allium fistulosum; assembly: GCA_030737815.1. Lineage (NCBI taxonomy): Eukaryota > Viridiplantae > Streptophyta > Magnoliopsida > Asparagales > Amaryllidaceae > Allium > Allium fistulosum. The sequence goes on along the minus strand of CM060908.1, from coordinate 528,463,714 downwards.
TTGTTCTATCTCTTTCTTTTTTTACTTCCTATAACTAAATGAAGTAAGCTATCTAACCTTCAAAATTCAAAACCTAACCATTTATTCAACGAAAAATTAAAAACAAGGATATTTGAACTCGTGGGTTTGAGATCTAAAAGTCTATAAGGGTTTGGATGGGTGTGGTGATGTTTTGGAATGCTCAAAAAGTTGAACAATAAAGGGTTGAAATTAGAGTTTTGCTTTTCGGACGATTTAGATGACGTCAGGCTAAATGGAGTTCGGTTTTGGGTTTTTGGTGTCTAGAGAACTTAAGGGCCAAAGATTGGGTGGTGCAACTCTATAAGGTGGAATGCGACGTATGGTCTGTCGCAATGTGAAGCGAGGTTGCGATTTTAAGCAAGGGATCGGAGGTTGTTTCGATGATGCGGTTGAGTTCGAGGTGCGATGGGAAGTCGTTTGATGGTGGTTGGAGGGACTGGAGATGGCCAAGGTGAAATGCGGCAGTGGATGACCGATTAGGGCTAATCGGGTCACATTTTGAAGGAGTAGGTCAAGTGGCAAGTGATGGTGGGGAATAAGAAGAGAAAGAGAAGAGGAGTTCGTCGGTGTTGTCGGATCTTGTTTTCTTCGAGTGTTGGCGGAATTGTCTTGCTCATGCACAGTCGTAGATGAAGTATCAGCATATTAGGTGGAAGTGGATTAGAGTTTGGGAGGAAAGGAGTTTAGGGTAATTAAGTAATTTAAAACGTAATTAGTGTTTAAATTATATTATTTAAAATCAAAGTCTTATAAAATGTATAACTTTTCCATACGAGGTTAACTCGAGGTGAGATTCTTTTGTTGCGCTTGTAATGGCAGTAGCTACGTGCTAAAATGCTTTTGTCAAATATAGAGCAAGTGAAATTTTGGACTAAAATCAAACGTCTCAAACCGAAACGCTACGGCATCAACTGGAATCTCGATGAGTTAAACTCACCTTTTTGGATAATCAATATTATATAGTAGATAAAAATAATTGCTTTTGTGCTTGAACGAATTGTTGGTTTGGTTTGGTTGAATATTCACACTTTTGAAAAGTGAATGACATTTAAAATGAAATACAAAGAAAATATGTAGAGAAATCTGGATTCCTCACCACGGATTTCTCACCGTAGTGATTTTAATTTCCAACTATATACTTGTTGATTTTATTTCAGTTATATACATGTTGCATAGATTGTTAAATACTGAAAGTTGATAGTTTGGCCATACTGGATGTGATATTGACATATGTTAAAAGTTAAACTTTTTTCATGATAAAGGTAATAAATAGCCTTCGTTAAGTTCTATGGTAGCTATTGCCTCGTTCTAGTGTTTTGAAAATACTAGTAATTGCTGTTTTGATCTGGAAATGGTTTTGATTTGAGAAAAAAAAGATTTTTAATCTGACTTTTAGGATTTTATATGATATTTTATATAAAAATAGTTTTTGTACTATGTATTTTACTTCAACATTTTATTATTCTTTTCTAATATATGTATATATGTAGATGTTTTAAAATTATTTTGGAAAGCATTTATCTTTATAGAAAAGTTTAATGAATGATTATTTTAAAGGAAATAAAAGGGGTTTATCTTTATTTTAAAAGTGATTTTGTTTCAAAAAGAAGATAGAAATATTTTGGAATAAATATTTTTGAAACGTTTATATAAAATGTTGTGATAAAAGAACAAAGTTACAAAGGATATTTTATAAAGAAAAGAGAGGTTTATAAGCTGTATTCTATAAGTAAAAGGATAGGTTTATAAATGGTATTTTATAAAAGGGAAAAAATTATCATTTTATAAATTGGAGAGAAAAATCACAATTGTGAATTTATTGAAATGTATGGAATGATCGTGTTATGAGAAGTATACAAGGTTTATAATTATATTTGGAGTTTTGTTTATATTGGGAGTTTGGTTTATATTTGGAGTTTGTTTTGTAAAAGAAGTTTTGTAATTATATATAGAGATTTATAAAAGGAGTTTTATAAATGAATTTGGAGTTTTATAAAAAGAGTTGCAAATAAATTTGAGGATTTATAAAACGAGTTTTATAAATAATATTTTTATAAAAGAAGTCTTTATTAAAGAGTTTTAAAAATAGTATGAAGGGTATTTATAAATGAGTTTATTAAATAAATTTAGAGATTTATAAAAAGGAGGTTTATAATTATGTTTAGGTATTTATAAAGGAAATTTTATGATTTATAAATAATGTTTTGTAAAATGAGTTTGTAAATATAAGAAGTTTTATAAAGGGCATTTTATAAAAAGGGATTTATAAAAAGACTAAAACTTGATTTCTATAGATGTTCATTTTAAAATTAAGAAGGTATGGAAAATATTCTTTTCATACTTAACACCAAATTCGAAGGTATGAAAACTCGTCTCTATCTTGAGAATTAAGAATGTGTGTCGAGGCAATGCTAGTTTTCTAACTTGTCTGATTTCATTGTTAATCGAGGGATAATACTGTTTGAAACCAGAAAGTGCTATTAAGTATATTCGGTCTAATTTCTATACGATCTGTTTACTTACACCGAAAGTGCTTTGGGTTTATTAGTTCTAATATTTTCAAACGACATTTGTTTTAACCCAAACAAGTATGGCTTGGGAATGAAATCTTTCTTAAGATTTGTGAATATACTTACGGTTGAGATAAGAATATGAAAAAGTTTTCTAAGGTTTGAAAGTGAAATGTTTATGAGTATACTTATACAGTTGAGATAAGTATATCAATATTTTACAAATATTGAAAAGATTAGAGAGAGTTTATGAATATATCTTTTCAAATGGTATTTAAATGTGAATATTTGAAAAGTGGTTTTAATAAATGAAAGGGTTAATTAAAGAGGCTTAGTGGTTTCTTTGTGCTTAACCATGTTTAATTAAATCTTGGATTTGATTGTTTATCTATTTGATAGTTAAATAACCGACTATCAAATCTAGATCGGTTTTAAAAATATCATTGTCGGTTCGAAGAGACTGGGATTAGATATATTATCTGAAAACCACTTCGAACCGACATAAGCGTTTTTAATTAGGACATCTTGAAGATGATGAAATCGAAGATGGAGGTCTTAAACTGCAAGGGCTACTTGCTACTAATCCTGAGGGTGATTCCAAAATGGATGTAGTAAAAGTAATACCTTTGGTTTGTTCATATCCTAAATAACTTGTATGGATGAATGTTGACATTGCAATGTTGCTTAGAGGACAGGGTTAGCATTCCAAGTGGGATTTGCTAAAAGGGTAAAACATAGCCTCAAGCCTCACCAACCGAGAATGACTAAAACAAGAGATATGATTTAGGGCTATGTGGGTCACACCCATTAGGGTATGTCACCACCCTTCTATATTATTATTTATGGAATTATGAATTTGGTATGTACATGAGAGCTCTTGGAAAAAGGTTGCAAAGCAACCGGGATGGTGACATATTCGTTACTATCCAGTAAGGGGTAGGTTGAACCTGATTCGCAGGGGTTGACTTTGGTACATTTTCTAGAGGTGTACTGTGGTAGGCGGTACCTCAGTCGTCTTGTCATTATATGGAATGCAGTCTCTAATAAGTGCATTTTGGACTTATTTGTATATCTATTATGTCGGAATTTAATTAATATAACAATTTCAACTATGATTTAATATTTATTTTAAACTCTAGACATTATTATAATATCAGAAGATTTCCTATGAAATGGTTTTCTTATCGGAAGGTAAAAACTCGTCTGTGTTTATGTGTTGTGTGGTCTTACAAGATACCTTTATTTTGAAATGTTTTATAACATTAAAAATCCATTTTAGGAGTGTTTCTCATGTCGGTTTACCAGACTGATCCGGGATTTATTTCTTATAATGCTCGGATCATACTAAGCATATTTTCAGATCTAGTACGGATGCTTTGGAGCTTTAGAAGACGAGTAGGATGCCTTCAAGATGTATTCACATATATTTTATTTTCATATCTAGCACGAATCTTTGGATCTTCAGGAGACGAGCTGGATGCCTCCAAGACGTATTCATATATATTTTATTTCTTTTTCATTTGTTGTTTGTATTTATTAGCAATTGTAAGGACAGGTTGTTATAACTGTGAGGAATGCGGAATACGGATCTTAAGGCTAGAATGAACACTATAGGAGGGGTGAATAGTGTTTATAAGAAATTACTAAATCTTTTTAAGTTACTGTTGATTTGTACACAAATGTATAAATATTCAAACACATATATAATCACAGAATCAAACACAGATGCAGAAATAAAGTAAATACAGTAAAGGAAAGAACACACCGGATTTTATACTGGTTCGGAGTTATCCTACATCCAGTCCCGCACAACTAAGTACGGATTTCCTTTCAAAAGCAATTGTACAATTACACCCTCGGTTTCAAGGCTACGAGGTACACCCTCTAGAATCATAATCCTCTGGGTAGAGATACTTGATTTCCGGGGAAACAAGTTCACCCAATTGATTTCCAAGGCTACAATCACACCTTTTCTCGCTTGATTGATTTCCAAGGCTACAATCACACCTTTTCTTGCTAGATAGATTACAAAGAGGCCTATAACTCTGAATAGCACTAGGATCTTGTTGAGATAGTGATAAAGAATCAAACCAAAGATGATCTAGTTAGATTCAATGTTGATTTTGGCAGAGTGATGATAGAATTTTGAATAAGAAAATGTGGAAGAAGAAGAGAGGTGAAAAACCAGAAAATCTTATCAAAAATTAGTTGAAACCAACCCCTATTTATAGAAGAACAACAGCCATGTCTATTCATGAAAGGTTATGGCGAATAGACACTTCTTTTGAAATTCAAATTTTTGGTCCTAACTGACACTATGTCGACATGGGGTACTAGAGCATGTCGACATCTCAAAGGAAATTTTGATGTTTTGTTTTTCTTTGAAAATAACCTTTATCTTATATTAAAACTATTTTAAACTTTATTAATATACTTGACTATAGATGAAATACATAGATAAATATAGAGAATAATATATATATAATTTTACTATAATTTTATATTTAAATCTAAGTAAATATTAAAAGTTAAATATATTAAAAGATAGTTTAAAACAAGAATTTATTTAAGAACAAAATCAAAGAATATTTTTTAAGGCTAAAACATTTTTTTGAAAATCATTTGAAAAGATAATTTTTAAGGCTAAAACATTTTGGAAAGCAGTTTTGAAAATCTGTGATGACCCGGTATTTTTGGCAACATTATTTTAATAAATATTTAATCCAATTAAATAAAATGTAAACTGATCATTTTAAAATGAATAAATCTTCTGGAAATAATTACCATTTGTTTATATAGATTTGTATTTTGAAAGGGAATCTTGATTTTTGAAATTTAAAATAAATCCCTTAATAATATATACAATAAAACCTCTCTTATATAATTAAATTTAAAATGCTTTATCTTATTAACGTTTGGTAAACATATGTATATAAATGCAATATATGGATAATAATGTTTAAAATAAAATCAAAGTCTATCGATATAAAATATAAATATTAAAAATAAGTAAACTATATTGAATATAATTTAAATATTGATAGTTAACATGCAAATAGAATTAAAATAAAAACAAGAATTAAATGGGTTTGGTATGCATATAACATAACTTTAAATTTGTAAGTAAAGTATAAAATAAAATAACTCAAACAAATTATCTTTATCTACAAGACCAAAGTCCACCTGAAAATGAATTCTTCACACACATATCTACCTGCAAAGTGATGGTGGACAAAACAAATGTTTACATACAAAATAAAGCTTCATATACAAGCCAAATTCCTAACTGCAAAGTGTACTTTTATACACAAAATCTATATACTCAGCAAAACATAATTATATTATGTAAACATATGAAGAAACCAAAGCATTTATTGCCATCAACTCAGCATACATTTTGTCATTTCAAATATTTATAAAAATCTGATCAAGTTGAAAACGAAATGCAGGAAATAGCTTGACCAGTTAATACCTCCCTTAAACCTCCTCTGTTCTTTTATATATTTGTATACATCTTATTATTTTGTTCGTTCAGTAACAACTAGAGTAAACCAAAGAAATAAGCATCTTCAAAAAGATACAAAGCACAAATTTTTATTCAAACCAAAAATAGAACAAAACTCAAGACAGTTTTGAGCTACAGGCTTTCATATTATCAAGTATTCTTTGATCAAAGGGTTGCAGGTGAGTAAGCTACTGTTTTAAGAAAACTTAATCTGGTTTACATCTTGATATATGAGATAATCTTTGAAAGTTATGGATGTAAATCTTGTTGTATGTCTGTATATAGGAAGGTTTAGAGTATACAGGTTAGTATAAATACTTCTCTGTTTAAAAGAAATTTACAGGCCTTAACCATTTAAGAAAATCAAACATTCATCTCCTAACCCTTTTAAGATTTGATGTTTAAACAAAAGTTGATTGAATCAACCAAATCTTAACCTTAAAAATATTTCCAAGCGTTATTGGTTTAAAATTTTATGGGAAGTTTGAAAATACAGTAGATTTTCTTTAAATATGAAAAACCCAAACATTTTAAATTGTTGATTTGAATTCACCACTTAAATCGTCATTCAAAAACGTGATTTTTAAGATGAAGATCACGAATTTTAGGATTGTGACGACCGCCCATGACCCCTGCACCGAATCTAGAGAAAGTGCGCTGTAAAGTGTGCCAGGCGACCATGGACGATTGTCAAGGTAAATTACAACAACAGAATCTATCGTATTACTCACAGCGCATGGACAAAATACAATAGAACATATGTATAGTGAAGCTTTATAGAACAAAATGCCATCATATAAAACTCCATAATAGTTGAATACAAGCATCCAAATAGTCAATACATCAAGCCTCACTACATATCTCTCAGAGAATACAAAACAGCGGAATATCCAGTACATATAAGAAGATAATATGCAACCCTCTAGCTCGTCTTCGATATCAGCATCGTGAGAAGAGAACAGCACCTGCCACCTGCTACCTAGTCTGCCCGTCCCAAAATGGACGAACAGCCCAAGGCAATAAGAATTAAAACATAAAGCCTTGAGTCAGACAACAGTCTTAGTGAGCAGTAAATTAACTAACAACATACCAAAAGAGCATAAAGGAAAAGGAATAGGAATACAACCCTCCCACTCCAACCTCATTCTACAGTGATAGCCCCCAGACACACACTAAGCAAAAGCAAACATAGCAGAGCATACAATTTAAAGTAAAGCTACTATCACTCGAGTCAAGGGCGATGTTTTCCAAGTACCAAGGCCTAAATCAGATAAGCACCCAGAAAATACCGCTCTTGAGTCCGAATGACGATACAACCAAACATCCATGACTCTGGCTATCACTGTTATCATTGCTTTGATATCACCATTAATTGAATGACCGGCACATTCTTTCAGCCGTCCGTCAAGGGCTAATGGAAACCCCGGTTCTAGACATAACTCCCACACGTCGTCGCAACCCGTGCCTAGGACTATCGAATCTGCCCAGAGTACTCGACCATCAACGGTTAGTCGTTGGGACTATCGAATCTGCCCAAACGTACTCTTGCTTAGAGCATGCTAGAACCTTCAACAATGATGCTATCCAAGCCTCCTAGTCATCCTCCTCGACGACTATTCTCATATCCATTCATTATCCTCAACTCGAATCATATCACCGAGTTATCAACATGCTTGGAATGATCCCGTCTGGATTAGACCAAGTCTTCATCACATGATTGCCTCGCTTCATCACATCCTCGCGAAGCCTCATCTCAACATCACATCATCAAATCTATGCATAAGAGCTTCATCATCCCGCTACATATGCCACGAGCAGCTTTCCCAATTCAAGAGCCTTTCCCTTAGCATTTGAATCGTCTTCGGTCTAAATCTAATCATCAATCATCTAGTTCATAACAATCAATCAAATTAAACATCAATCCAAGCAATCAAGCATTCAAAAATGATCTAAGTAGACAATTATAACAATAATGGCATTTTCGTAATTAAAGAGTTGAAAGTCAAATAAGCATGAAAACATGGATTATATCTCTACAAACTTGATGAATGAACTTGCATAGGTTAACATATGATAAAATGGATGTAACATCATCATGAACAATGGATCTATATGGATCTACACTTTGGATGAAGGAAAATGCATGGAAATCTCTATTTTAACACCAAATCGAGCCAACAATCCGATATACTCCTTTGGATCCGTGTGAGAGATAATCACCACTCACCAAATCACCTAAACAAACCCAAATCAATACGCTTCAGATCTGGACAGCGAAGGATCAAGCTTGATCTATCACGAATCCGCTTCAAACGAAGAAATCCCTCTTGAAAAGATGAAGATCTTCAATCTAAGCTCTTGAATCTTCAATCTTGATCTTTGATTTGGATGGATGGAAGCACTAGATTAGAGTGGAGAAAAGAAGTGAAGAAGTGTAGAAGTCGAGCTCTCAAAATGGCAGCACTTCGTCGCTTCGAAATCCGGATCCCAAAAATGAAGCCAACCCCCTTCTATTTATAGCTGAAATCTGCCCCTAGGTCGCTCAGAGTTAGGTCGTCCACGACCTACGACCTAGCAACATCTTCAACCTAACCAAAGCCAGACGCCTTAAAACAAATGCGCATCTGCGACTTAACCTGCCAACGACCTACGACTTAGGAATCACGCGACCTAACACTTAAACTATTCCCTGCGACCTAACAACTCAGGCGCTTCAACGACTTAAAGGCATACGACTTATCACATGGCAAAACCTAGCGACCTAACAAAGCCCAACAACTCACGACCTGACAAGGTTACGACCTATAACCTCAGCGACCTAACACTTAGGCAAAACCCAGCGACCTAACACTTATGCGACCTAACTCCTTAGGTCGCTAACACGCTAACTCCTTAGGTCGCTAACACGCTAACTCCTTAGGTCGCTAACACGCTAACTCCTTAGGTCGCTAACACGCTAACTCCTTAGCACGGCCACGACTCAACTAGGCTACGACTTAAAGGATACAACTTAACTGGTTAGACGACTTATCACTTAACTCGGTCAGCTCTTATGTCGTAAATCCCTAGGTCGGTTACTTACTTAGGTTGTCTATCCCTTAACTCGGCAACGACTTACAACCTACGACTTAATGCTTGCCTAGTTAACTCCGACCTACTAACTTAGCCCAGCTACGACTTATCTCTTTAGGTCGCTAACCCACCCAGTCGACCTAACTTGGTAACAACTTAACCCTTAGGTCGCTTACGACCTAACCAACCAAGCTACCAGACGACCTAACACATAGCGACCTATCCCCTAAACAGCTTACTCCACTAGGTCTGCCTACCCTTGAGTCGTAAATTCTATAAGTCGGTCATGACCTATCACTTAGGTCGTTCACGACCTAGGACTTAGAAAAATTCTGCCTAAAATCTGAAATGGCTCAAAAATGCCAAAATTCCAGATTTTGACAAACTTTTCGATCCGTAAAAATATGGGTCGTTACATTCTCTCCCCCTTAGGAATTTCGCCCCCGAAATTCCAAGCAACAAAGCAATCAAAGACTATTTTGTACGCCTACCATCCATAGTAATCAACAAACCATGCATCCAATTCTAACTTAGCGTACAGAATTCTAAGACTTAGAGCAAGTTACAATATCGCGAGATGACACGACACCTTAGGGCCATACCTTGAAGAGTTTAGGATGGGCTGCCTTCATCCTCTCTTCCACCTCCCACGTACAGTCATTATCATCATCACTCCATTGTATCTTGAGCAACTTAACTACCTTCCTCCTAAGTTGTTTCGTGTCGGTTTCAACAACACGAAGCGGCTTACGAGGTCTTCTATCAACTGGATCAACTTCGAAATCTTCACAGCTATCAGCAGAAACCACCGTATTCGAGTCGTGCACGTACTTCCGTAGATATGATACATGAAAAACATTGTGCACACTCGACATCTTCCCTGGTAACTCCAATCTGTAGGCTAGCTTTCCAATTCGCTCGATGATCGGGAATGGTCCAACAAATCTTGGAGTCAATTTTCCTTTCTTCCCGAATCGAATAACATTCTTCAGCGGAGAAATCTTCACAAAAACCATATCTCCTACGTCGAATTCCAAATCCTTTCGACGCTTATCGGCATAACTCTTCTGACGGTCTTGAGCTGCCTTCATTCATTGCCGAATGATCTCTATACTATCAGAAGTCTGTCGAATCATCTCTGGCCCAAGCATCAGCTTTTCTCCAGCTTCCAACCAACATGTCGGGGAGTTACACGGTCTTCCATACAATGCCTCATACGGTGCCATACCAATGCTTGACTGGTAACTGTTGTTGTACGCAAACTCCACCAAATGAAGGTGATCTTCCCATGATCCTTCGAAATCCAAAACACAAGCTCTAAGAAGATCTTCCAAAACTCGGTTGACTCTCTCGGTCTGACCATCTGTTTGAGGGTGATAAGCTGTACTCAAACACAACTCGGTTCCCAAAACTTCCTGGAAGCTCTTCAAAATCCACTAGTGAACAATGGGTCTCGATCGCTCACTATACTCTTCGGAATACCATGGAATCGAACTATCCACTTAACATACAACTCAGCCAACTTTGATGCAGTCCTAGTTGATCGAACAGGAATGAATCTTGCGCTCTTAGTCAGACGATCCACAATGACCCAAATCCCTTCATTTCCCGTTCTGGTTCTAGGCAATCCATCGATAAAATCCATCGACACTTGTTCCCACTTCCATGTAGGAACTTCTAATGGCTGAAGCAATCCACTTGGTTTCTTCTGTTCAGCCTTTACCAACTGGCAGTTCATACACTTGGAAATAAAATTTCCAACATCCTTCTTCATGCCTTCCCAGTAGTAGGTTCTCTTCATATCCCGATACATCTTATTTCCACCAGGATGAATTGTAAACTTCGAGTGATGACTTTCCTTCAAAACTTCACTCCTCAATTCATCTATATCGGGAACAACTAGTCGTCCTTGCTTTCGAAGCCAACCCTCTCGATCGACCTCGAATCCTTTATCCTTTTCTGGATCCAATCCAGATTCCAAATCACGGATAATCCTGACAAGCTTATCGTCTTGCTTTTGGCTCTCGCCAATCCTTTCCACAAGAGAAGGTCTTATCGATAAGTTTTCCAACATCTCAGGTTCCAATTCACATCTAGGCCTGAAGTCAAATCCAGCTAAATACTCGAGACTCTTCCATTCTGAAAACATGGCTCCCAATCCTGCATGTCTTCGACTTAACGCATCTGCCACTGCGTTACCTTTTCCCGGAGTATAAGCTATACCAAAATCATATGATGCTAAAAACTCTAGCCAACGTTGCTACCGAAGATTCAAATCCTTTTGGGAGAAAAGATACTTCAACGACTTATGATCTGTAAACAACTCGAATCGAACTCCCAATAGATAATGTCTCCACATCTTCAGAGCAAATACAATCGCCGCTAACTCCAAATCATGAGTTGGGTAATTCCTTTCATGCGGCTTCAGTTGTCGACTGGCATACGCGAGAACTTTATCCTTCTGCATCAGCACTGCTCCAAGTCCAGTACCACATGCGTCGGTGTAAACCACCATCTCTTCATTCCCACTTGGAATAGTCAAAACAGGAGCACTCGTCAATCTCTCTTTCAGGACTCCGAAAGATTGCTCACACTTAGCATCCCAACTGAACACTTGGTTCTTTTTCGTCAATCCTGTTAACGGTGCAGCTACCTTGGAGAAGTCTTTGATAAACCGTCGATAATATCCTGCTAATCCAAGAAAACTTCTCACATCAGATGCATTCTTAGGTCTAACCCAATCCTGGATTGCTACCACCTTAGCGGAATCAACCGCTATTCCATTTCCAGAAATCACATGGCCTAAGAACCTTACTTCACTCTTCCAGAAGTGACACTTCAAAAACTTAGCCTTCAGCTGATGTTTCCGCAAGATTTCCAAAACAACACGCAAGTGCGTCTTGTGCTCTTCTTCCGTTCTGGAATAAATCAGAATATCATCCACGAACACAAGTACGAACTTGTTCAACTGATCTCTGAACACTCTATTCATAAGATCCACAAAATATGCTGGCGCGTTAGTCAATCCAAACGGCATTACCAGCCACTCAAAGAAACCCGATGGTGTCCGAAAAGCAGTCTTCGGCACACTATCCTTAGCCACTCTCAACTGGTGAAATCCCGTTGCCAAATCCATCTGAGAAAACACCTTGGCTTCGTGAAGCTGATCAAACAAGTCATCTATTCTCGGCAATGGATACTTGTTCTTCTTAGTCACCTTATTCAGCTCACGATAATCCACACACAATCTCAACGACCCATCTGCCTTGGTTGCAAACACAACTGGTGCACCCCACTCGGACACACTACGCCGAATGAATCCTTTCTGCAAAAGATCATCAACTTGCACCCTCAACTCCTGCTGTTCCCTAGGCGCCATCCGCCTAAGAGGCATCACAACAGGTCTGGCTCCTTCAACTAGATCTATACGAAACTCGATCTCTCTATGCGGCGGCAACCCTTTGACTTCGTCAAAGACATCCTCGAATCCATTTGCGATTGGCACTAAAGACAGTCCATCTCGTGGAACAACTAGCGAATACATGAAGCTCATGAAGACGCCTTCCTCATGCTTACATCGTATCACAATCTTTCGCCCCTCCACATTCTCGACTGTCACCTCCAGCCTCTCACAATCAACCTTAGCCGCATACTTCCTAAGCCAGTCCATACCCAAAATAATTCCGAACCCCGCAAAGTTCAGAACAAAGCAATCACAAACAAAAGAGCAACCATGACTCGATACAACTAGACCATGGCATAACATACACAAACAAGACGAACCCCCAACTGGATTAGTCACAACCAATGGCCTATCAACAATATCCGGTTCCAAACCTAACCGGCCTACGAGTTCATTACAAACAAACGAATGCGACGCTCCAGTATCAAACAGAACTCTAACTGGAACACCACATAGGAAAAGAGTACCTTGAACAACCACACTCTTTCCTTTCTCTTCAGCAGTAGGAGCTTTCGAAGACGACGGAACAGCTCCCAAAGCATAAGCTTGCACAATCTGCTTGTCCTTCCTCGGTTCTGGACAATTCTTCCTGATGTGCCCTGGCTTGTCACAGTTGTGACACTTCATCGGCACCTTCGGATTCTTACAATCCTTCGAGAAATGGCCCTTTTGCTGACAATTGTAGCAAGTCACCTCGCCTTTCGGCTTCTTCTGGCCATCCTTACCCTTCTGCTGCTGCTGCTTCCTCTTCTGGTTTCCACTCTGCTGTGGTTTAGACTCTCCCCTGGTAACAGCAACAACAGGTCCTTCCTTAGGAAACAGACTCTCATGCCTAAGAGCTTTCTCCACAAGCTTCTCAAATGAATCGTCCAAATGATCCACCAACTGTCTCCCAAGATAACTATCCAAGCCGATCACAAACTTCTCATTCTTCTGATAAGCAGATTCAATATATGACCGAGCATACTTGGACAAAGCTTCAAACTCAGAAACATACTCAAGAACTGATCTTCCACCTTGCTTGAGCTCCACAAACCTCTTGAACAGAACAGACTTCTGAGCTGTAGAAATGAACTTAGCTTCAAATCTGACTTGGAATTGCTCTCAAGTAATCTCTTCCTCCGGAGTAGTGATGGTAATAGAATTCCACCAATCAGAAGCTCTCCCTTGAAGCTGTCTCGATGCCAACTTCCTCTTAGTTGCATCCTCAATTCCCAAATCACCAAAGATCCTTCTACAAGCATCCATCCACCTCTGGACCTCAATAGTTGATTCTGTTCCCAAGAAAACCTTCCCTCCAAGAGCAGTATAGTCCTTGCACAACTTAGCAAAATCCACTGGTTTCGGAGTCTGAACCTGAACTCCAACATCAACTGCCGCCCCCGGAACTGGTATCCTTCTCATGATCGAAGTCATCATAGCTTCGATCATGGCTGCATAATCAGCAGTCTCTTCAGTAGTACGGCCTTCCCTAGCAGCTGGTCTCCCTCTTCGACTCATTCTCAATATCTATAAAAAGGAATGATTAGAACATCTAGAGAAACAACTGCCTAAAGGACTCAAACTCAACTAAACTACTATATTATATATAGTATTCATCCATCAAAATACAATTACGTCTCTCATACGTAGTTACGACGGCGAGCGTTGGGTAAAATCGATTAACCAATGCTCTGATACCAAATGTGACGACCGCCCATGACCCCTGCACCGAATCTAGAGAAAGTGCGCTGTAAAGTGTGCCAGGCGACCATGGACGATTGTCACGGTAAATTACAACAATAGAATCTATCGTATTACTCACAGCGCATGGACAAAATACAATAGAACATATGTATAGTGAAGCTTTACAGAACAAAATGCCATCATATAAAACTCCATAATAGTTGAATACAAGCATCCAAATAGTCAATACATCAAGCCTCACTACATATCTCTCAGAGAATACAAAACAGCGGAATATCCAGTACATATAAGAAGATAATATGCAACCCTCTAGCTCTTCTTCGATATCAGCATCGTGAGAAGAGAACAGCACCTGCTACCTAGTCTGCCCGTCCCAAAATGGACGAACAGCCCAAGGCAATAAGAATTAAAACATAAAGCCTTGAGTCAGACAACAGTCTTAGTGAGCAGTAAATTAACTAACAACATACCAAAAGAGCATAAAGGAAAAGGAATAGGAATACAACCCTCCCACTCCAACCTCATTCTACAGTGATAGCCCCCAGACACACACTAAGCAGAAGCAAACATAGCAGAGCATACAATTTAAAGTAAAGCTATTATCACTCGAGTCAAGGGCGATGTTTTCCAAGTACCAAGGCCTAAATCAGATAAGCACCCAGAAAATACCGCTCTTGAGTCCGAATGACGATACAACCAAACATCCATGACTCTGGCTATCACTGTTATCATTGCTTCGATATCATCGTTAATTGAATGACCGGCACATTCTTTCAGCCGTCCGTCAAGGGCTAATGGAAACCCCGGTACTAGACATAACTCCCGCACGTCGTCGCAACCCGTGCCTGGTACTATCGAATCTGCCCAGAGTACTCGACCATCAACGGTTAGTCGTTGGGACTATCGAATCTGCCCAAACGTACTCTTACTTAGAGCATGCTAGAACCTTCAACAACGATGCTATCCAAGCCTCCTAGTCATCCTCCTCGACGACTATTCTCATATCCATTCATTATCCTCAACTCGAATCATATCACCGAGTTATCAACATGCTTGGAATGATCCCGTCTGGATTAGACCAAGTCTTCATCACATGATTGCCTCGCTTCATCACATCCTCGCGAAGCCTCATCTCAACATCACATCATCAAATCTATGCATAAGAGCTTCATCATCCCGCTACATATGCCACGAGCAGCTTTCCCAATTCAAGAGCCTTTCCCTTAGCTTTTGAATCGTCTTCGGTCTAAATCTAATCATCAATCATCTAGTTCATAACAATCAATCAAATTAAACATCAATCCAAGCAATCAAGCATTCAAAAATGATCTAAGTAGACAATTATAACAATAATGGCATTTTCGTAATTAAAGAGTTGAAAGTCCAATAAGCATGAAAACATGGATTATATCTCTACAAACTTGATGAATGAACTTGCATAGGTTAACATATGATAAAATGGATGTAACATCATCATGAACAATGGATCTATATGGATCTACACTTTGGATGAAGGAAAATGCATGGAAATCTCTATTTTAACACCAAATCGAGCCAACAATCCGATATACTCCTTTGGATCCGTGTGAGAGATAATCACCACTCACCAAATCACCTAAACAAACCCAAATCAACACGCTTCAGATCTGGACAGCGAAGGATCAAGCTTGATCTATCACGAATCCGCTTCAAACGAAGAAATCCCTCTTGAAAAGATGAAGATCTTCAATCTAAGCTCTTGAATCTTCAATCTTGATCTTTGATTTGGATGGATGTAAGCACTAGATTAGAGTGGAGAAAAGAAGTGAAGAAGTTTAGAAGTCGAGCTCTCAAAATGGCAGCACTTCGTCGCTTCGAAATCCGGATCCCAAAAATGAAGCCAACCCCCTTCTATTTATAGCTGAAATCTGCCCCTAGGTCGCTCATCTCCATAGGTCACTCGGAGTTAGGTCGTCCACGACCTACGACCTAGCAACATCTTCGACCTAACCAAAGCCAGACGCCTTAAAACAAATGCGCATCTGCGACTTAACCTGCCAACGACCTACGACTTAGGAATCACGCGACCTAACACTTAAACTATTCCCTGCGACCTAACAACTCAGGCGCTTCAACGACTTAAAGGCTTACGACTTATCACATGGCAAAACCTAGCGACCTAACATAGCCCAACAACTCACGACCTAACAAGGTTACGACCTATAACCTCAGCGACCTAACACTTAGGCAAAACCCAGCGACCTAACACTTATGCGACCTAACTCCTTAGGTCGCTAACACGCTAACTCCTTAGGTCGCTAACACGCTAACTCCTTAGGTCGCTAACATGCTAACTCCTTAGGTCGCTAACACGCTAACTCCTTAGCACGGCCACGACTCAACTAGGCTACGACTTAAAGGATACGACTTAACTGGTTAGACGACTTATCACTTAACTCGGTCAGCTCTTATGTCGTAAATCCCTAGGTCGGTTACTTACTTAGGTTGTCTATCCCTTAACTCGGCAACGACTTACAACCTATGACTTAATGCTTGCCTAGTTAACTCCGACCTACTAACTTAGCCCAGCTATGACTTATCTCTTTAGGTCGCTAACCCACCCAGTCGACCTAACTTGGTAACAACTTAACCCTTAGGTCGCTTACGACCTAACCAACCAAGCTACCAGACGACCTAACACATAGCGACCTATCCCCTAAACAGCTTACTCCACTAGGTCTGCCTACCCTTGAGTCGCAAATTCTATAAGTCGGTCACGACCTATCACTTAGGTCGTTCACGACCTAGGACTTAGAAAAATTCTGCCTAAAATCTGAAATGGCTCAAAAATGCTAAAATTCCAGATTTTGACAAACTTTTCGATCCGTAAAAATACGGGTCGTTACAAGGATTGTAAATTGGGAGATATTGTATGTTGATCGTAATTGTGTATGGTGGCAAATTCTGGCGATCGGAATACTTCCTGGCATCGGGGTTAGGTCTGAAGATTGTAGGAGGGACAGTGGCCATAGGAAAAATGACCATTCGATTTTTAATTGACCAGGTTGATCTGAAATCGATGAACTAGGGTTCGTAACTTAGTTTCGAACTGGGAGGTTGTGTGACGATTTCAGGCTTCGATGGCGTATCGAAGGTGATCGCGAGCTTAGGGTTTGGAACTGGAAATCCAGGAGAGGCTGTGGTCGAAGTGTTGAGGTCTCTGATGGTGGGGATCGTCATTGCGATGATGTTTTCGTTACCTGTGAGTTCCCAGTTGTGGGCAGGGAGACTCGATTTCGATTTGAGTCGAAGAAATGATGTTGGGTGGTCGAGTCTGGTTTCGAGAGTCATAGTCGAGGTGTCGATGCCGGCGTAGTTGATCAGAGTGATGTAGTTTGCTGGTGCAGGTGCACGCGTGTACAAAGTATCCGGTATTGAAGTGGAGTTTGGGGAAGAACAGGTTTGTCTCGGGTAGAAACTCAGGAAATGGTGAAATTTGCTCGAGATTGTCTCGAAGGTTTCGTGTGACGTTAACAGCCTTCCACAGTTTAAATCTAGAACTAAGTTTTTTTTTTATTTTAAAACAAAGGGTAGAATGAAACCCGGAAAAGAAGATGAAGTCTCAGGTTTTGGTTCAGGTAAATGCTGAGTTGTCTCGGTGAAATAATTTTGTGCAAATGTTAAAGATAACATAATTAAGCTTTTGAAAATTTACTTAATCATATGTTTAAATAAAGGTGTTTATTTGAATGCTGATTTTATTAAGTCATATAATTTATTTTATCCTAGTAAGTTGATCCTTGGAGCTTATTTAAAACCTAATTAATAATGTGATTAAATGTGTTAAATTATTAATTAAACTTAAGGATTAAGTTACTGATAAATTATTTCCTAGGTTATTACATAAGATGTTAATGAAAAGAATGTTTGAAGTCTTTAAATTAAGGAAGGTTTAAGAAATTAAGGTTGATTAATTTATAAGTTGATAAGTAATTAAGGATAATTAATCAAGAGGATTAATTAAGATAAATAATTGAAGAATAATTAACTAAGAAGGTTGTAATTAATTAATGGGTAATTACTTGATGGAAAGTAATTAAAGAATATTTACTTAGTGGAGGTAATTATGGGTTAATTACTCAGTATAATTAATAAAAGGGTTTACTAATTTATCTAAGAGATAATTAATTTAACAAGAATAGTTAATTTCTGCGTAAAAGTAATCGAGGTTGATAAAGGAATGCGATTGATTTAAGGATGGATTATTTAATGAAAGGTAGGCGTTTATATGGTGGTAAATTAATTTAAGGCCAATTACTAAGTGTAATTAGAAAAGATAATTTAGTAATGATTAATTAATGGTTTGTAATTAATTATTGTTAAGTAAGCAAGATTAATAATGATTTAAGTAATTTGATTAAAATAGAAATGAGTGACTAATTATTCTTGCTTATTAATGATTGATTGATATTTCTGGTATAAAATGTTTGTCTTAAACAGTGATTATGTAGTTATCTACCAATGATGAATCGCTGTGAAAAACAACATCGAGTAATTAAAAGTAAGTAGTATTCACTTGGACAACTTGGGTAACGATGACTATGGATTCGAAGAGACCGGAGTCGGGTATTAGTAAATACCCGAAACCACTTCGATTCTTGTAGATTGATATGTGAAATCAATAGACGGGTATGGAATGATTTAAGTGAATTGGACCATTTAATCTAAGTTTTTGTACTTAGAAATTGATGTGTAAAATAAGTGATGTTTATAACAAATTGTGAATTTGTAAATTGATATGAGTTACCCCGGGTTTTATGTAGTTTTATGTTGTGGTATTCCATGTTAGATGGGTTTACTCACGCTGGTTTCCAGCCTGACCCGTGTGTTACTTTGACGTAATGCTCGGGTCAGACCAAGTATTACAGATTTTCAGGTAAGGACGTTCTGGAGCTCAGGAGGCGAGCTGGATGGCAAGAACGTATGGAGTGTATTCCGCTGTGATATTGTTATTTATCTGTGACAAGTTATTTTAACTGTCTAGTGATTGTGAAATGTTGTAACTCTGATGTATAAAAATGTAAATTTACTGATACAGTCTTCTTTTGTAAACAGTTATTATTGATATTATATTTTGATCCGCTGCGAATGTGAGAATCTGTGTGTGTTTCTGTTTCTTCTTCTTCTATCTTTTTCTTCTTTTCATAACTATCTGGAATTTTCGGGATCGAAAATTCCAGGTCGTTACAAAATCATTTTGAAGTAGTTTTGCAAGCTTCTTCCTGCAGAATATCTCATCACATCAGGACTCGAGAACTTGTACAAAACCAGGATGTTTGTGGGTTTGTAAGCCACTTGTCGTAGGTTTGTAAGCTACTTGTCGTGGGTTTTTAAGCCACTAAAAAGGTAGAAATGGGTTCCATCCCAAATGAAAATACGGAATGAAGATTGCAGTGCTATTGTGAAGTTTTAACATAATTCTAGACTCAATACTTATCTTGAAATCTTGAACTCTTGATAATCTTGATATTCTTTATACTCATGAGTCTTCAATCTTGATATCTTGAATCTCTATACTGTACATTCTTCATTCTTGGTACCTGCATGGTTAAATCCTGCATATACATATATATATCTAAACTATAATGTTAGTATTTATACTTTATAATCTTATTCTAAGGTTATTGTCATCAAAACCATCAACTCATGGACTAACAATCTCCCCCTTTTTGATGATGACAACCTTTGTTTATAAAATATTACTTCTATCCTAGTAACTCCCCCTAAAACTGATAACTCCCCCTTAATTTATGCTTAACTCTTCTATTTTATATTTCTCCCCCTTTGTCATCAACAAAAACAAACTAACTCCAAACTATATAACTCTTAGTCTAATATCCTATATGATTATAATGATAGTGTTATCATACATAATCAATACTTACTTGTAAACCTAAAACTTAGTCCTAAACTACTAACATTCCTAACCAAGTCCCTATATAATACTTATATATAACATATATAGGAATCATATATAAGAACACAAAATATTTAATTATATATATATATATGTTTATATTTACATTTTCGTACAACGTGACAAATATACACATAACGATGAAAAACGAAAAAGAAGAAAATACTGAGTATCTTTGACAATTGGAGATCTATGGATCGAACAATTTGGATAATGGAAACAGAAATTTCCACGTTGTTCAACCAAGTTTTCGTCCTTGTCAAAACATACTTCGCCAACGCAAATGACTTTGTCGTTATCTTCTGCATGCTCTTCTTCCATTGGTTCTTCTTCTTCTTCTTCACTTTCCTCTTGTTCATGATCTCCTGAAGAGTCCTCGTCAATCAAGATTGGATTAGCATGATTGTCCATTAGAAATTTTTGCAAATTTCTAAGGATTTTCCCTTGCCTTTCCTGTTCTTTTGCCATTCGGAGTTGCACTATTTGAATTTCAGTCATTAACTGAATTGCATCCTTTAGAGAATCTTCCATTTTTGTCACTCGGGCGAGCGTAGTATGTTGGAACGGACCAGAGGTAGGAGAAGGGAACGAAAAGGTTGATTTTATGTTTTATTTGGAAGAGGAGGCCATTGATAAATTGATTTCAGAAGATAAAACAGAAAGAGAATAGAGAGAATGAAGAAAATTTCGAAAATAAGAAGAATAAATAACCAATTATTTGAATTTTGGTGGGAAAAATTTTTAAAATTTAAAAAAAACGTTATATGACATGGGTATAGAGGGGATGTCGACATGGTTCTTAATATTTTTACTATTTGATTTATTTTGATTTAATTTTTAATTATACTTTGTTATTTATATTTTATATTTCAGTTAATGAACAAATACCTAATTCTCTTCTTAATTTAGTAAATGTAGATTCATTTAAGGGTTTTGTTAAGATATCAGCAATTTGATTTTCAGAATTGATATAGTCGAGAGTAATTACTTCTCTACTTATATTATCTCTGAGAAAATGGTGTCTGATATCAATATGTTTAGTTCGAGCATGTTGAGTAGTATTTTTGGATAAATTTATTACACTAGTATTATCACAATAAATTGGTGATTTTGAGATATTTAAACCAAAATCTTTTAAAGTTTGTTGCATATATATTACTTGAGAACAAGCCAAAGCAGCAGAAATATACTCTGCTTCAGTTGTTGATTGAGAAACTGTGTTTTGCTTTTTACTAAACCAGGAAATCAGATAATGCCCTAAAAAGTGACAAGTTCCACTTGTACTTTTTCGGTCTGATTTACAACCAGCATAATCAGCATCACAGTAAGATATTAAGTCAAACGAATCATTTTTAGGATAAAATAAGCCATAATCAAAGGTGTGTTTAACATATCTTATAATACGTTTTACAGCTTTTAAGTGAGTTTCTTTAGGTTGGGATTGATACCTTGCACAAAGACAGACACTATGCATGATATTAGGTCTACTTGCAGTGATATAGGGTAGTGATCCAATCATTCCTCTATATAATTTTTGATCTACATCTTTCGAGAGATCTTCTTTACTAAGGTACTCATTGGTTGCCATGAGAGTGGGTTTTCCACTCGCAGTAGTCAAACAAAATTTACTAACTAGGTCTTTAGCATATTTTTCTTGACTAATAAAGATACCATTATCTAATTGTTTTAATTGTAATCCTAAAAAGAAGTTTAATTCACCCATATGACTCATCTCAAACTCTTTTTTCATTATTTCAGAAAATTCTTTATTCATTTCAAAATTAGTTGATCCAAAAATGATATCATCTACATAGACTTGTACTAGTTGAATTTCATTTTTATTTCTTTTAATAAAAAGAGTATTATCTACTTTACCTATTTCAAAATTTGATTGTAACAAGTAAGATCTTAGTCTATCATACCAGGCTCTAGGAGCTTGCTTTAGACCATATAGAGCTTTCTTAAGTTTGTAAACATGATTTGGAAATTTATCATTTTCAAAATTGGTTGTTTAACAAACACTTCTTCTTTTACAAAACCATTTAAAAATGCACTTTTAACATCCATTTGAAATAATTTGAAATTATTATGATTTGCGAAAGCAAGTAGAATCCTAATGGCTTCTAATCTTGCTACGGGGCAAAGGTTTCATCAAAATATATTCCTTCTTCTTGACAATAACCTTGAGCGACTAACCGGGCTTTATTTCTAACAACCTATCCTTGTTCATTCATTTTATTTTTATAAACCCATTTAGTTCCAATTATTGTTTTATTTTCAGGTCTAGGAACAAGTTCCCAAACATTATTTCTAGTGAATTGATTTAATTCTTCTTGCATAGCCAAAATCCATGAATCATCAATTGATGCTTCTTTTGGATTTTTGGGTTCAATAGTTGATATAAAAGCTACATTACTCATTAGACTTAGTTGGTTTTTAGTTTTAACAATAGATTGCATATCT
This sequence comes from Allium fistulosum, assembly GCA_030737815.1. Classification (NCBI taxonomy): domain Eukaryota; kingdom Viridiplantae; phylum Streptophyta; class Magnoliopsida; order Asparagales; family Amaryllidaceae; genus Allium; species Allium fistulosum. Next base: position 528,441,038 of record CM060908.1, on the reverse strand, counting down.
CCAAGTATATTTTCTATAGGGTGATCTTTTAAAAGTTTAATCCTTTTATTAGGATGATTTAATTCATTATTAGTTTCAGTTGACTCTTGGTTTTGAGTGATTAAATCCTCTTCATCGTTTATTTCTTCAAAATTTTTGAAATTTTCATCAAATGAAGCATGCATTGTTTCTTCGATGGTATTATTTCTTAAATTAAATACTCTGTATGCTTTACTTCTATTAGTATCCGATAAAGATACCTTTGTCGGATTTAGGATCAAATTTATCTAAGTTATCTTTTGTATTTAAAATAAAACATTTACTTCCAAAAATTCTAAAATAAGATACCTTAGGTTTCTTTGAGTAAATAAGTTCATAAGATGTCTTATCAGTTAAAGGTCTAATTAAAATTCTATTTAAAATATAACAGGCGGTAGCAACTGCTTCTGCCCAAAAGTACTTTGGTAAATTACTATCAGAAAGCATAGTTCTCGCACACTCTTGAATCGTCCTATTATTACGTTCTACTACTCCATTTTGTTGGGGAGTTCTTGGAAATGAAAAATTGTGAATTATTCCCATTTTATTGCAGGATTCTTCAAACTTTTCATTTTCAAATTCACCACCATGATCACTACGGATGGTTATAATTTTTTGAGAAAGTTGATTTTGAACCCTTTTTGAAAAATTCTTAAAATATTCAAAAGTATCACTTTTATGTTTTAAAAATATTGTCCATGTAAATCTAGAATAATCATCTACAATTACAAAAACATAATTACTATTATTTATTGATAGAATTTGAGATGGACCAAATAGATCAATATGAATTAATTCAAGAGGTTTCGTAGTAGAAATCATATTTTTTTTAATTTAAAAGAGCTTTTTCTAAGTTTTCCTAGTTGACATGCATCACATAGACTATCTACTTTAAAATTCATTTTAGGGAGGCCTCTTACTAGATCATGTTTTGACAGTCTAGATAAGAGTTTGAAATTCAAATGCCCAAATCTCTTATGCCAAATCCAAGGGTCACTTGCATTTGCCAAAAGACACAAGTTATCATTTGAAATTTTCATACTAAGAATATAAATATTCTTTTTCCTAATTCCCTCAAATATTATGGTTGAATTATTATCTTCAATGTGACACTTATCTTTTTCAAATTTAATTTTATATCCTTTATCGCATAGTTGACTTATACTTAGCAGATTGTGTTTCAGATTCATAACTAGCAAAACATTAGTAATAATAGGAGTTTCAGAGTTACCGACTTTGCCGATACCGATCACATAACCTTTTGAATTGTCTCCAAATTTAACCAGTCCTCCGTCTTTGTATATTATATCATTCAGCATATCTAGATTCCCAATCATGTGTCTAGAACATCCACTATCAAGTATCCATTTGTTCTTTTTGATCTGCACAATTTGTTTGTTCTAGATTAATTCCTCAACTCCTATAAAGCATGATTCCTGCACATCGAACAATCTTAGTAGAAAACTTGTATTTGAATATTGATTATATGCAGACTACAGAGACAATGATGAACTGAATATTTCTAAACATGCATTAACAAATTTCTTAATTATAGCCTTTTTTTAAAAAAACTTTTTCAAAAATCAGATTATGAAACTTTTGAAAACCTTGCTCTGATACCAAATGTGAGGAATGCGGAATACGGATCTTAAGGCTAGAATGAACACTAGAGGGGGGGTGAATAGTATTTATAAGAAATTACTAAATCTTTTTGAGTTACTGTTGATTTGTACACAAATGTATAAATATTCAAACACATATATAATCACAGAATCAAACACAGATGCAGAAATAAAGTAAATACAGTAAAGGAAAGAACACACCGGATTTTATACTGGTTCGGAGTTATCCTACATCCAGTCCCGCACAACTAAGTACGGATTTCCTTTCAAAAGCAATTGTACAATTACACCCTCGGTTTCAAGGCTACGAGGTACACCCTCCAGAATCATAATCCTCTGGGTAGAGATACTTGATTTCCGGGGCAACAAGTTCACCCAATTGATTTCCAAGGCTACAATCACACCTTTTCTCGCTTGATTGATTTCCAAGGCTACAATCACACCTTTTCTCGCTAGATAGATTACAAAGAGGCCTATAACTCTGAATAGCACTGGGATCTTGTTGAGATAGTGATAAAGAATCAAACCAGAGATGATCTAGTTAGATTCAATGTTGATTTTGGCAGAGTGATGATAGAATTTTGAATAAGAAAATGTGGAAGAAGAAGAGAGGTGAAAAACCAGAAAATCTTATCAAAAATTAGTTGAAACCAACCCCTATTTATAGAAGAACAACAGCCATGTCTATTCATGAAAAGTTATGGCGAATAGACACTTCTTTTGAAATTCAAATTTTTGGTCCTAACTGACACTATGTCGACATGGGGTACTAGGGCATGTCGACATCCCAAAGGAAATTTTGATGTTTTATTTTTCTTTGAAAATAACCTTTATCTTATATTAAAACTATTTTAAACTTTATTAATATACTTGACTATAGATGAAATACATAGATAAATATAGAGAATAATATATATATAATTTTACTATAATTTTATATTTAAATCTAGGTAAATATTAAAAGTTAAATATATTAAAAGATAGTTTAAAACAAGAATTTATTTAAGAACAAAATCAAAGAATATTTTTTAAGGCTAAAACATTTTTTGAAAATCATTTGAAAAGATAATTTTTAAGGCTAAAACATTTTGAAAAGCAGTTTTGAAAATCATTTTGAAGTAGTTTTGCAAGCTTCTTCTTGCAGAATATCTCATCACATCAGGACTCGAGAACTTGTACAAAACCAGGATGTTCGTGGGTTTGTAAGCCACTTGTCGTAGGTTTGTAAGCTACTTGTCGTGGGTTTGTAAGCCACTAAAAAGGTAGAAATGTGTTCCATCCCAAATGAAAATACGGAATGAAGATTTCAGTTCTATTGTGAAGTTTTAACATAATTCTAGACTCAATACTTATCTTGAAATCTTGAACTCTTGATAATCTTGATACTTATGAGTCTTCAATCTTGATATCTTGAATCTCTATACTGTACAGTCTTCATTCTTGGTACCTGCATGGTTAAATCCTGCATATACATATATATCTAAACTATAATGTTAGTATTTATATTTTATAATCTTATTCTATGGTTGTTGTCATCAAAACCATCAACTCATGGACAAACAATAACTGTCTAGACTGATGATAGCTAGTCGCTCTGATTGATGTGTGAATATTATAGTTTTCTTTTGTAAAGATTTGTTGTATATCATATGTTACTCGTCAGGATGTGAGATTATGTTCCATCTTTTCTTTTCTTTTCCCTGATACAATCTATCTTTCCAACACTTGGATGCTCGACACATGAATACCATGGATGTATTAGTGTCGACTTTTGAGGATTGGAAAGGCGGCCCGTTACATACAAGCTAGAGGTTTTGGCTATAAATAGTTAAGATAGATAAAATGAATGCTTAGTAGTGGAGCATCTTCTGTTCTAATGAATGGTCAAGAAGGAGGGAAAATTATTTCAAGGAGGGGATTAAGACAAGGGAACCCTCTCACCCCCTTGCTTTTTAATATTGTAGTATATGTATTTGCTAAACTGGTTAGAGTAACTGTAATAAAGGGGGTGGTGGATACTATGGAAAATACAGTGACAAGTGTTGGTATTTCTTTACAGTATGTAGATAATGCTGTTATTTTCAGTTCCCCTTCACCCCATTTCATTATAGCACTTAAAATGATTTTAAATGGTTTTGAAAATATGTATGGTTTAAAGATAAATTTTAGTCTGAGTTCAGTCATGGCAGTAGGGTGGCCAGGATATAGTATTGAAGATGTTGCTACAGCATTGAATTATGAAGTTGGGAATTTCTCTTTATCGTACCTGGGAGTGGTGATTAGACCGACTGCTCTAAAGCATGATGATTGGCTACCTTTGATAGATAATATTGGATCTAAACTTACAAGGTGGAAAAGTCTTGCTTTGTCCAAACCAGGGAGACCCTTTTTGATAAATTCTATTCTAACAGCTTTGTCATTGTATTGGATGTTGATTTATAAATTTCTAAAATGGGTGATTAAAAAAATTGATATGCTAAAAGGAATCTTTTATAGAAATGAAACAGAGATGGATACTCAATGAAGAATTTGATGGCTTGGGAATCAATTTATAAATGAAAGAAGCAAGGTGGTTTAGGTGTTGTTTCATTGGAAGATTTGAATTGTGCTCTTTTATATAAATGGCTTTGAGAATTTTTAATCACAGTAACTCTTTATCGAAAATGTGGATGGAAATAAATGTTGTAGTGGAAATTTTACTATCGTTATCTCTGCTTCAAATCAGTGCTCAAAATATTGAATTTCTATTATTAGATTGCAGTAGTTGTTCAGTGTAGATTGTTGGAAAATCCCTTCAGATGATCAGTCTAAGTGAAAAAAAACTCAACGCGGCGGAAAACAACTAGATCGTGATTGTAGTGAGATGATACAAATAGAGATAAACACCAAAACAGACAGTCACGGATCTATGTAATGTAGAAAAAATAAATAACACCAGTATTTATAGTGATTCCACTACCACAAGGCAGTGTACGTCCACTTGGGGAGAGGAGATTTTATTAATCACTGAAAGGTGAGAGTAACAAGGTTGATTCACTTTTGGAGGCTATATAAAAGAAGAATTAACAATACGGATAAAATTCTACAGAGTTTCAGCTCTCTAGGATGGCTACCATTGTTGTCCAGAAGCTCCACTATTTATAGAGTGAAGAAATAAGGAGGGGTAACTGCTATATAGCAGCCCTGGGTTTTGGTTCGGCATGCATCTGGTCTGACCCAATTTGGTTCGGTAAAGTGCACTTCAAATCTAAACTAGCATCTCCCCTATTAGAGTAGCATGCTCAAATACTGAATGAAATATTTCATTCGACATGCCCAAATGTCGCTCCATAATCACCGGACGAAACAACTCGTTCGAAACTTCCACTTTACCGAACGAAAACTCCTTCACAAAATCACCGAACGAAAACTTTGGTTCGGTGTTCATCTTCGCTGCTCCAAACAATGCCGCTCCACTTCTCTTCTTTACCGAACGAAGCTCCCATGCCCTAGCCTTCACCAAATCACCGAATGAGATTCCTACTTCCTCAAATCTCAACACCGAACGAAATCATCACGAAGCTTTGGAGCGCAACTTCGTGACTTCCTCCTCCGCTTGGCTTTCTCCTCTTCGTTCGACAAATCTAGAGCTAGGGTTTTGCCTCTTCCTTCAAGTCGAATTCAGGTATCAAATTCAACAATCTCCCCTTGATATCGAATTTCAAGCAAGCCTTTCAACTTCATCTACACCTTCATGCTCCAAGCAATGGATACTTACCTAATGAGCTTTGGCAATGCCATCACCCATTACACTCTGTTAATGAACTCCGGCAAGGCCACCGCCCGTCAATAAAGTATTTGAAGCAGCCAGTCCATGTAGAACCTATCAATCTCCACTATGAAAACAAACGTCTCCATGAACCATCTCAACTCTCCCCCCATGCCACCCCGTGGCACCTAGCACTTTATTAAGCGAATCAAGTCTAAGCAATGCTCGAACTTAGCAATAGGTAACGACTTGGTAAACATGTTTGCTGCATTCTCCTTTGTGTGAATCTTCTAAAGACGAACTAGCTTCTCTTCACTCATCGAGACAAGGAACGACTCTCTCACCTCAATATGCTTCGTCCTCGAGCTGAATGCCAGATTTTCAGCTAAGTGAATTGCACTTTGATTGTCACAATGTACATTCACTCCTTCATATGCGAAGCCCAAATCACACAAAAATCGCCTCAAGTAAAGTGCCTCCTTAGCTGCTTCAACCATAGCTATGAGCTCTGCCTCTGTAGTAGACAAAGCCACAATCGTCTGCATCCTCGCTCTCCAACTGATCGTTGTCCCACCAATGGTGAACACATATCCGGAGGTTGACTTCCTTCGATCTCTATCACCGGCATAGTCAGAATCAAAAAATCCAACCAAACTGAAATCTCTTCATTTGTCGCCAAAGACAAGTCCATGGTTTGGAGTTCCTCTAACGTATCTAAGGATACACTTCACTGCTTCCAAATGCGTCTTTCTAAGATTTGCCAAGAATCTACTCACCAATCCAACCGCCTATGCAATGTCAGGCCTAGTGCAGACCATGGCATACATCAAGCTGCTAACTGCACTTGCATATAGGACCTTCAACATATAAGCCTTGTCCTTTTTGGAGATCGGAGAGCCTTTACTAGAAAGTTGTATATGCAAAGGCATGGGTGTGCTGATTTTCTTTGCCCCTTTCATGCTAAACCAAGCAAGCACCTTTTGAATGTACTCCTTCTGAGTGAGGTTCAAAAAACCTAGCTTTATATCCCTTTGGATTTCCATACCCAAAATTTTCTTTGCTTTTCCAAGGTCTTTCATTTCGAATTCCGCTTTTAGCTTTCGCTTTATACTATCGATTTCAGCCTTATCCTTAGAAGCAATCAACATATCATCCACGTAAAAGAGTAGGTACACCCATCTACCATTCTTTAAATGCATGAAGTACACACAAGCGTCTTTGATGCTACGATCAAAACCAAGTGAAAGCATAAAAGAGTCAAACCTCTTATACCATTGTCTAGGCGATTGCTTAAGTCCATACAAAGACTTCTTCAATTTGCAAACCCAATTTTCTTTTCCATCTACAAAAAATCCTTCTGGTTGCTTCATGTAGATGGTCTCATCCAAGTCTCCATGCAAGAAAGCGGTTTTCACGTCCAGTTGCTCCAGCTCCAAGTCATGAGCTGCGACGATAGCGAGCAAAATGGGGATGGACGTATGCCTCACTACTAGAGAAAATATCTCATCATACTCCAATCCCTTTCTTTGTGAAAACCTTTTAGCAACTAGTCTAGCCTTGTATCTCCCATCATCCTTCACCTTGAACACACATTTGCAGCCTATGGCTCGGCTTCCTTGAGGAGGTGGTACCAAATCCCAAGTCTTGTTCTTCTTCAATGACTCTAACTCCTCTTCCATAGCACACATCCACTTCGAACTGTCACATGACTTCAAAGCTTCATCAAGGTCAAGCGGCTTCCCATGAACCACATGTAGGGCATATTCAAACTGATCACCAAGGCTAAGGTTCGCAAACTGCCAATCACCATACCTTTCGGGCGGCCTAATAGTCCTACGACTGACCCGGGTAGGTACTGCTTCGTCTAAACTTCTTTCAGCTCCACCTTGAACTGAACTTCCTCTAGATTCATACACATCCCTAGCACTACTAGAAGGTACCTATGGACTATCATGTGATGTTTCATCAACTGCGTTTTCCTTGATAGCATCAACAACAACTCTACTATTTGGCTAAAACACGGGAACTTCTTCCATCTCCTTAGGCCTATCAAAATCTCCTGATGTGGTAGGTAGTTTCTTCTTCGGATTGAACATAGCGGACTCATCAAAAGTAACATGTCTGGAATGAACAATCTTCCGATCAACAGGGTTCCAAATTCAATACCCTTTGATACCGTCGGTGTATCCCATTAGTATGCCCTTGTATGCTCTAGCCTCCAACTTGTCATCACCTGTATGGTGAACGTACACAGGACAACCAAAAATTCAAAAGTAACCAAGATACACTGCTTTACCTATCCACTTTTCCTCTGGAATCTTCCTATCTATGGCTGAGCGTGGAATTCGATTTATGATATGCACCGTAGTTAATAATGCCTCAGCCCAAAAGCCTCTAGACAAGCCCATCGTCAATCTTAAGCAACGAGCCTTCTCTAGTAGAGTCTTATTCATCCTTTCTGCAACCCCATTAGATGTGGATCACTGGGTGTAGTGAAATGTCTCGGAATGTCTTGCTGTCTACAAAAGTCGAGGAACTCCCTAGAGACAAATTCACCCCCATTATCAGATCTCAGCACCTTCAACCTAGAACTAGATTGGTTCTCAACAAGCGCTTTCCAGTCTTTGAACCTTTCAAAACTCTCTGATTTGTCCTTCATCACATACACCCATACTTTCCAAGAAAATTCATCAATGAAAGACATAAAATGTTTTGCTCCTCCAAGAGAAGGAGTAACAACTGGTCCCCAAACATCTGTATGCACAAACTCAAGTAATCGTCTTGATCTATGGAGTCCAACTCCAAAAGATACTTTAGTTTGCTTGCCTAACACACATTCCTGGCAAAAGTCCATCTTGTTGAATCTTTCTCCTTTGATCATCTTCCATCTTCGAAGCAACACTAGGCTCTTTTTTAAAATATGATCCAATCTGAGATGCCAAAGCCCTATGGCATCCAAAGCACGAGAACTGTCTACTCCAGAACATGACTCTCCAAGAACTGTGGTTCCTTTCAGCAAATACAAATTTCGGAACACATCTCCTTTCATAAGAACAAGTGCACCTCTCAAAACCTTCAGACTATCGTGCTCGAAAGTTACCTTGCATCCCAAAGATTCTAATCGCCCTAAAAAAATTAAGGACTTCCGAAGACCTAGAACATACCGGACACCTGCCAAAGTGCGTATCACTCCGTCAAACATCCTGATCCTCACTGTACCTTCACTCATTGCTCTACAGCTAGCATCATTACCCATAAGAATAGAGCTTCTGTAAGGACCTAATTCTTCGACTTCCGAATACCGACATCAATACGTCCACTGTATCGACTGCCGAGCAAACGAATGCCGGAAAACCGAATTCTTAGGGTTTAAGAAAGAAGAGGTAGAAGAAAAGATAGAAGAAAAGGAAAAGAAGAACAACAGAACAACATCAGAAACAGAAACAATATCAGAATCTCACATTCGCAGCGGAACAATATACAATAGATGGAAACAATAATCTTTAAAACAAAAGACTATATCAGTTTATACATACATCAATCAGAGTCAATATACAACTCAATATAACAATGGACAGTTATATAAACTTGTCCTCTTACAGAATACACAGCGGAATAATACAAAGTATAAGTGATACGTTTCGCCATCCACCTTGCTTCCAAAGCTCCAGAATATCCTGATAACATAACTCTAGGCTGCCCGTGTGGAAATTGGTGGGCACCCAGAGTTTAGAAGGGAAACAATAAACTCCGAGTCAGTCGTGGTGACTGGTGTGAGATCGTAAAACAGTTTATCTTTTAAATTAAACAACAGGAAGATTTTAAAGTCAATTTCGCAATGCTTTTGGAAAATGAGACTACCATAAAGCCTCCCGCACACACACAATGCAAACGCAGAATCGGAGGAGATTTCTCCTTATGATAGTCAAAGATGCTTGATACGCAAAATCAAATCATTTTTGATATTATTATTAGTGCATAGTGTAGAAAACTTTTCGAAAGTATAATATAAATCTTAGCCAGCATAGGCATTTCGCACTTATGCCTACTATAGCTACTATGTTCAATAGCAGGTTACCGCCACATTCCATAGCATGTAATACAACTAAAACCGTACACGTCACGTATTGTTTCTTTGGATTTCCAACAAATGGTCAGGCTAAGGAACTTCCTATGCCATGAAGGAACGCCTCTGGAAAGACGTCCCGAGAAATAACCTAACATTACGGTTCTACCAACACAAGGCCGGGTTACCTCTGCAAAAATACGTAACTACTGACATGCGTATGCCATCCCCCGATCGTAACCGATCTTCCCGAGGATCCTCGATTTCCAACAACCACAAAGTAATAAATTTGCAGCAACCACATAGGTTAAGTATCTGGGCTCCATACCATGATACCACCTCTATCCAGAAGGAATGACATACACTAAGGGGCGCTACTCCCTAGAACCTTGCCGCATCCTTCCTGTTTTGACCATTTCCGGGGTGTGAGGTCCGACGAAGTCTCGTCCACAAAGCTACGCTTTGTCACAAAGCCATGCTTCGGGTCAAACAAATGATCGAAGTAATGATCACAAAGATAAATGATCAAACAAACGATCATATCACAAATGATCAAACAACGATCATTTCACAGCAACACTCAGCATGTCACGTTACCAAATTGGGAGTATATTGCTGATAAATTTCAATTACATAACCTCTGAGCTTGTACGTCTCAGAGAAGGGTGTTAAGCTAAGAGAATAAATTCCCGCCACCAACAGAAATGTATTTGAAAGAAATCAGCTTTATATCTCAATCTGTAACGTCAGACATACAACCATACAAGTCTGTTTCGGGATCGAACAGAACCGAAGGCACTTCTCACGAAGCCCTTGCACATCCGGATAATTTTCAATCACGTTCGGACTTCCCGTCACTAAGGGTGATAAAACCTCTAAATCGGAGATCAGCCGATGTAGAGTAACTCGACGGTAATCCTTCCGTTTTCAAAAATATCCGGTCTTCAACACCGGTCATCAAATGCAATTCATTACGACGTATCACATATTCGGAATGGGTTATACGACCCCATGGTCCTTTCCCGGCTAACCCGAATAGTGAGCGCTTATTCAAAAATAAGTGTGGCATTCAAATTCATCCAATTCACAACAAATACCCATTCAAGGTAATTATTGATAGTCGGTTATTTAACTATCAATAAAGATGCGCAACATCATCAAATTCCAAATAATTTTCCAAATTATTTAATTTCCAAAATATCTTTACTAGATATAAAATTTCCACCCTTCATAAATAAATCAATATTTATTTTCAAAACGAATTTCCATTTCTTTTATAAATTCCATAGTGAATTTATATTTTCAAATATCTACTGATATACGATTTTCAAATCGATTTCAAATATTCAGTTTCGATTTATCTTTACAAAGATAAATTCTCAAAACGTTTCATTTCATATTGAAAAAAACATTCCCATACTTATTTAAAATTAAGTAATTCACAAATCTATTTATTTTCAACATTTGAAAATATTCGATATACTTAAATCAAAATTAAGTATATATTTCATTCTTTAAGGAAATCATTCTCTTTCACAAATTTTATTTGAGTCAAAAACGAATGTTGTGTAAAACATCGTTACGACAACTCAAAATCACTAGTATAGGGATTCGAAATTTAGATAGATATATAAATCCCAATACTATATAAAACATTTCCTTTCAGAAATCATTTACTATAACAACAGTGTTATAGTCCAATATTTCCTTATTTCTCGAAACGTCTATTTCAACAATGAATGTTGAAATCTATGGTTTCGATATTTAACACATTTTAAAACATCGTTAAAACAATTAACTTCATTTTTTAAATGTCACTTCCCCAAAACAGATCCATTTTACTTAATAATATATTCACTGTCCAAAATCGTGAATATACTTTACTAACCAAATTTCAATTTTTTTTTTCACATTTTATTTCAAGAATTATCCACTGTCCAAAATCGTGGATATACTTTACTAACCAAATTTCAATATTTTTTTTCACATTTTATTTTCAAGAATTTATCTATTATCCAAAATCATGGATAAAATTCCCTTAATAACCTTCTATATTAAATTCATCAAATTTGGTTGATTTTCGGATTTATAAAACAACGTTTATAAATTCCATTTTTTTTTAAAACTTCAATTTTATAAATCTCCTTTAATGACCAATTCAATTTATAACTCAACATATATACCACACGTCCATATTATAAGTTAATAACTTATGATCCATTTAATTACAAAATCGTTCTTTTAAAACTTCACAAAATTTAACTTTCAGATTTCATTAACTTATGAAATCCCATTTATACTTCTTTTTAACACTTATAAAAACTTGTCTTATAATCCCAATATTTTTAAATTTATAAATATCCATTTTTGTACATCTTTTATATACATCGCTTTTAATCAAAAAAATCCCAATTTAAACCATTTTATAAATTACTTAACTATTTATTTTCAAGAATCACCTTTCGCTTATATTTCACAAATCTCATAATTTTTATAACTTTAAAATTTTAATGTTTATAAATCAATTCAAAATTTTAATAAACGTATACTTTCAAAAATCACTTTAAAAACCTCTTTTAAAAATCAACATTGTTATTTTTAAACTTCAAAAATGGATCCGATGATGCAACAGCACCAAATGGTCAATCACGACAACAAACATCATATATCGATATGACAACAGAATATATAACAATATTTGTAAATAAATAGATACAGTGAGGAATCCAGTTGGATCCCTCCAACCTGTTTCCCTGCATCCACAGATGTTAGCACAATACCAATTCCACTTCGAGGTGGAATATCGCGGTATATGGGATTTTATAAAAAATATCAATCCGCTTAATAATGGTGCAATAGGGTCTCATCCGCTATATAATGCGGGAAATCAATCAATCCAATATATACATATGCCAATATGTATATATGGCTATATATAATACTATATATACTATATCACATACAAACAGCAATCAATAAACTGCAAAAAAATCCAACTTTAAATTTGAGTGAGAAGATCTCACCTTTGCTCTTTAAAATTTGCAATCCATCCCATTTCAGTTTGTTTTCTTCCATTTTTAACCTTGTATAAGCAATTTATACAATCTGTTAATATTCGAAATAATCGAATAATTTATTCCATTTGTCAATTTTAATTACTATTGATTTTATTTTAAACCACTCATTTAATTTAATATAACTCTACAACACTTAAAATTCCCATGTATTTCTTTCAACAACTTTCATATATATATAATTCTTCCTGTAGATAAAAGTTTCTGATATTATTATATATTTTTTTCCTTTCTTCTGTGAACATATACATACCCTTTTTAAATTTTAAAAACTGCATATATGTCACTGCATGTATATATATATATATATATATATATTTCCCTTTATTTTTTTTATCAAATTTATCAGAATAGAGAAGAAAAAATTCGAATGCCTTCCAGTGAACCCAAACTCGAGATGCCCATCGAAAACAATAGTCCCCGATCACCTTCTTTCCCGACCCCTGCTGCCGAAATCGTCATCTCGAACCCAGAAGAACGACGACCACTGTCCCCTGTCAACTGCTCGACATCCCAGCCACGTCGCCGATCACCACTCGCGACACCCCATAGCGAACGCGATGACCCACTTCCCAGACCTCGATCTGTAATTTCGATCAACCCAATCCTCGCGCGAGAGCCTACATCGCGACGAACCCAAACTCACCGTTAAAGCCAACTCGAAAACTGTCTTCGCGAGCCCTAATTTGATTTCCTTAAAGCTTTCGTTTAATCCCTAACTCGACTGAGCTCAGCCATAAATTGATTCCAAGATCTCGTATTGAGACGAAATTGAATGCGTGATTTTTATTCGAAAGAGAGAGAGAGAGAGAGAGTTGAATGTTTATTCGAACTGGCTTTTAGGATTTGGAGAGGGAAGCAGTCACGGTCCTCAATCTGAACCACTGAGAAGATGACGAAGAGAACCCTACGTTCGTCTTCGTGCTTTCCCTTTTCTTTTCTTTTAGCAGAGGGAGATTCGATTCGAGGAAAGAAACGCTTGGCCATTTAAAATCTCAAGCTATCGTTTTATTTTTATTTTTATCTTTCTCTTGAAGTTTTACTGAAGGAAGGGAAAGTTGCGTGATTTAAACGAGAAAAGGGGACAATAGATCAGCCCGTTCAGATGTAGGGTGGCTTGAGTACGATTATAGGGTGGTTGTGATTTGATTTGTACAAAATTTTAAATCAAATTCCAATTTAATTCTCAACGCGTTTGCTTATCGTATGCTCACATAACAACTCCGAATAATACGAAAATTGAAATCTGGTAATAATTCAATATTACGGATCCAATGGAACTGGTTTCGTCGAATTCCGAGACTGTGCCCTGGAACGCTATTTTTAAATTCAATCTAAACGATAAAATTTCAAAACTGAACAAAGTACTTTCAAATCCAATTCTGAAGCTTCTATTATCTTCAGTATTATCAATATGAATTTTACAATCCTTTGAAATATTTTTCTTCAGCTTAAAACTGAAGAATCAAATTTTTATTCAACTTACAATAGATTAAATTTTAAAATTTAATCGCCATATTCATATTTATATCGAGAATTCAACTTAAATCATCATTCAAATATTTAAAATTAATTAAATATTTTCAATTTAAATTGTTCAAAATTCTGGGTCGTTACAGCTTCCCTCTCGTCCAACGAAAGAACTGAAGTAATCCTTATTAGGCGTCATATGGAAAGACGCCCCCAAGTCCAGCGTCCAATGGTCAGAGACATCCAATACTGCTGTAGACAACACATCGTCAGATACAGACTGCTCCACCGCAAATGATGAAGATCCATCTTCTTCCTTCTTCTTCAAATCTGGACAATCCTTTTTCCAATGACCAGGTTTCTTGCAGATAAAGCACTTCTTGTCCTTAGACTTTCCTCTCCAACCTTTACCGGGCTTCCTGGACTTCGAACGCCCTCTAGAGTGCTAATTCTTCTTATCATCCCTACCCCTTTCAACAAGCAGGCCATGACTACTACCTCTACTTCCTTTACTTATCTCCTTCATCTGATCTCTCAAGCCCTCAGATAGGAGGCCTGACTTCATATCTTCCACTGTCAATGTGTCTCTAGCAAAGATAAGGCTGTTAGCGAAATCTATGTATCGCTTCGGAAGAGAACACAAGAGAATCATTGCCATTTTCTCCTCGTCCATCTTCAAGTCTACAGTCTTCATCACGAGATCATCAAAGAAATTAAGATGTTCCTTCACTGAAGTACCCTCTCTCATCCGCATAGTGAAAAATGTCTTCAACGATATCAAACGGTTAGTCAAAGATTTCTTCAAGTAGAGATTTTCTAGCTTGGTCCAAATGCCCCTAGCAGTGGTCTCACTGCTAATATCTGAGATGATATTTTCTTCCATAGCTAGCTGTAAAGTAGTAAACGCTCATTTCTCCATCTCCTTCCTTTCCATGACTGAGATGTCAACCGTCAACTCCTTAGGGGCAAACACTACTGGATGGACTTCATTCCTCATTAGAACAACCTTCACCCTTCATTACTACTTCTCGAAGTCTTTATTCCCATTCCATTTCTCAATTGCCAACTGTGATCCTGACGCGATATACATCCCTCTAATATAGGGTCTTGTAACGACTAGAGTCGCTTCATCTCCTACCATAGCGTCTAACACTCCTCAATCAACCTTTGCAGCTCTGATACCAGATTGTTGGGAAAATCCCTTCAGATGATCAGTCTAAGCGAAAAAACCCAACGTAGTGGAAAACAGCTGGATCGCGATTGTAGTGAGACAAGACAAACAGAGATAAACACCAAAATAGACAGTCACAGATCTATGCAATGCAGAAAAAATAAATAACACTAGTATTTATAGTGGTTTCACTACCGCGAGGCAGTATACGTCCACTTGGGGAGAAGAGATTTTATTAATCACTGAAAGATTAGAGTTACAAGATTGATTCACTTTTGGAGGCTATACAAAAGAAGAAATAACAATACAGAAAAAATTATACAGAGTTTCAGCTCCCTAGAATGGCTGTCATTATTGTCCAGAAGCTCTACTATTTATAGAGTTAAGAAATAAGAAGGGGCAACTGCTATATAGCAGCCCTGGTTTTGGTTCGACATGCATCTGGTCTGGCACAATTTGGTTCGGTAAAGTGCACTTCAAATCTAAACTGGCATCTCCCCTATTAGAGCAGCATGCTCAAATACCGAACGAAATATTTCGTTCGGCATGCCCAAATGTCGCTCCATATATCATCTAACGAAATAACTCTTTTGGCACTTCCACTTCACCGAACGAAAACTTTGGTTCGGTGTTCATCTTCGTCGCTCCAAACAATGCTGCTCCACTTCTCTTCTTTACCGAACGAAGCTCCCATGCCCTTGCCTTCACCAAATCACCGAATGAGATTCCTACTTCCTCAAATCTCAACACCGAACGAAATCATCAAGAAGCTTTGAAGCGCGACTTCGTGACTTCTGTGATGCCCTACCTCTATACCTATGCTAACCAAGAACACTACGATGTAGTGCTGTCAATTAGCACGGAGAATAAGGATGTGGAGGAGCGACCATCCATGTAACTTCTTTGTACGAGCACCGATATGTCAGATAGAATAGAATGCATATCATTTAAGGAGGAAATCCGACATACCGATACAAACTCAAAGCTATCACACAGTGGCTATATATATAATCTTCGGAAACAAACATAGAAATAAACATAACATAAACCAGTCACAGACATCCATATCACAAAGGCGGAAGAAGATATGAATATATATAACACATGAAAGTGTACATTAGAGTAGTGGTCAGAAAGATCCACGATAATACAAAAGAATAGCAACACGTGCTATACAAAAGAATAAATACACAACATAGAGTCTATATCTCAAATGTGTACAACCAAAAACTACTAATCTAAGTAGTTAGCCAAAAGTCAGAATAATCCAGAAGAGAAGTCAAGCAGAAGCACCTGTAACATCTCGGTCTGACCCGAGTATTATTTATAAGAAAATAATAAACGGATCAGTCTAACTATAAATATCAGATGACATGATATAGAATAAGGGGTATGGCATAATCATATAATAACCATAATGGCATACTACTATAAGTATGTAAATGATAATCAACAAGAGATTAATCAATATCACAAGAATCTTTTCTGAGATCCAAACCCATAAAAAGGTAATGACACACGAATTCACCAATACACAAAAATTGATAAAGCATATCAATGAAAACTACGAAAATTGGTGAAGCGCTAAATCCAGAAATCAACACACGAAATCCAGAACAAATCCCAG
This sequence comes from Allium fistulosum, assembly GCA_030737815.1. Classification (NCBI taxonomy): domain Eukaryota; kingdom Viridiplantae; phylum Streptophyta; class Magnoliopsida; order Asparagales; family Amaryllidaceae; genus Allium; species Allium fistulosum. Next base: position 528,424,242 of record CM060908.1, on the reverse strand, counting down.
ATATCAACACACGAAATCCAGAAATCACAAAAAGGGGGAAGTCCGAGCACACGGACGAGAAGCTATCTCATGGACGCTATCCATTTAATTTTTTTCTTTTCGAACACACGAATGACCCGAAGGCCTTTGACACACGAATGGCCCGAAGGCCATGGGGTGCTACCCCATATATGTGATGATGAAACATCACAAAAGCGGGGTCTAGTCTCCCTCGCAGACAAAGAGACATCGCTCAATCGCTAGTCTAAATCACAAAAATGATCGTCATGATCATAAGGAAGTGTCGATCACACCAAGCTAGTAAATATATGAGTTTAGCTTCATGTCTCATAACCACTTGCTTAACTTAAATATTTACGAACAAACTGTAGATCTTCACTAGAAAATTGTCACAAAAAGGTTCAATCGAACAAGTCCAAGAATTAACCGACGAAGTGAACGCAAGCGTTTCATACCACTCGTTTTACTAAGCCGTTTAATTAGATTTCTCAAACGAGTGAAGTAAAGGCTTGTATATACTAGTAGATTGGAAAACGGTTTGATAAACGAGTTTGGTATTAAAAATAGAGTTGAAAATGTTTTGATAAAAGAGTTTTGATAGTTACTATTAGTATTGAAACCTTCATATTTTTACAGTGACAAAACACAAAAATGATTGTAGAACAATCAATCACAGAAATTCACCTTCGAAGACGTGAATAAAATCCAAGGAAATCAGCTCAAAATACATCAAAGTGAAGTTCTGTTGAATGTTTTTCAGATAAGATCCCCTACGGAGGGGGGTCGAGGGGGTGGCAACCCCCTAGGTGGGGGTGCAGGGGCAACACCCCCGCTACGGGGTTCGACCTGCCCGGTCAGGTCGCAGGGGTCCAGGGAGCAGCGCCCCCGGCGGGGTGTGGGGTGCGGGGCAGCGCCCCGTCCAAAACGGTACGACCTAGTGAAGACAAGCGACCTAGTGAAGCCAAGCGGCCTACGACCTAAAGGTAAAGCGGGCGAGCGACCTAATGGATAGGTGGTCGAGCGACCTAGTGGAATAGGTGGTTGAGCGACCTAACATTTTAAGGCCGAGCGACCTAACATAAGTGGCCGAGCGACTTAACTGGAGCGACCTAGTGGTCATGCGACCTAAAGGAGATAAGGTCATGCGACCTAAAAATTCGCGACCTAACATGATACAGCAAAGAGGCGCGCGACCTAAAGGGGTACGCGACCTAAAAGGTTTCACGACCTAACTGGGTACACGACCTAAAAGGGGTACGCGACCTAAAGGGTTTCGCGACCTAAAGGATCACGCGACCTAAAGGGTTTCGCGACCTAAAGGATTACGCGACCTAAAAGGTTTCACGACCTAACTGGGTACACGACCTAAAAGGGGTACGCGACCTAAAGGGTTTCGCGACCTAAAGGATTACGCGACCTAAAGGGTTTCGCGACCTAAAGGCCAGCGACCTAAAGTGGCAATAGGTCAAACGACCTAACGGAAGCAGGCCAAGCGACCTAAATTCAAACGACCTAAGTCCTAGCGACCTAGGATTTTCACGCGACCTACCGTAAAATATGCCAAACGACCTAGTGCCAAGCGACCTACGGTCTACGACCTATGGAGAAATAGGGGCGAGCGACCTAAGGTCTGGAACAAATTAAGGCCGGAAACGACCTATGCTCTGTGTGACTTTTCAACAGCGAACGACCTAGTGCCAGAAAATGCTAAAATACACGAAAATTGGAGTTTTTCACTGATTCAATCCAAACCAAATGCAAATGCATATGCACAAGTGATAGGGAATCATTCCCAACAGTCCAATGATAGTTATAGGCAAGATGTGAGATTAAAAATCTCACTTTTTCACTAAAATGGATGAAGATGAAGTTTGAAAGCAAAGAGAAGCAATCCAAAGCTTGAATCCAATATCTTCTACTTGAATTTGGAGTTGAATGTTGGATTTGTAATTGAATTTGAGTTTGGAGTTTTAATTTCTCATTCCCTCCACCATTTTTGATAAAGCTTCAAAGTTTTAAGAAATTAGAAATGAAGTATGAATAGAAGGAAGGGGTTGGGCTGAGTTAACAAGTGGTTCAGCCCAAATTAAAGATCCAAAGCAAAAGTAACGAAATTTCCATTTTCTCCAAACATATCGAAGCTTACACTCAAAAAGATCGCAAACGTCATTTTGAACTCAATGGGAGTGGTCTCGAGTCCTAATTTGACCATATGCAAAAAGTAGCTTTTCGGACCAAAATCCGATTAACGATAAAATATTTAAATAAAATATTTAAATATGAAATCGATAAATATGCGGGTTGTTACAACTTCCTCCTCCGCTTGGCTTTCTCCTCTTCGTTCAACAAATCTGGAGCTAGGGTTTCACCTCTTCCTTTGAGTCGAATTCAGGTATCAAATTCAACAATGGTATTAGATGGATTATTGGTAATGGAAAAAAGATTTTATTTTGGCACAATGTATGGATCACTAATATATCTCTGAAAACCCATTTTCTTGAACAATTCAATATATCCTTGAATCAAAATGCCAGAGTAAGTGATTTATATCAACCCGATGAGCCAGATTTTAAATGGAATCTTGTTTCCAATAGAATACTTGAGAGAGAATGTTTGATTCAATACTACAAGTTAATAAGTGTACTAGAACAAGTATCAACTCAAGGAAATATGGATAAATTAGAATGGACTTGGGGGAAAAGTGGGAAATTTATTGTGAAGTCGGTTTACAAGTTAATGAGTTTTGGGGGTATAAAAGTGAAATATTATAAAGCCTTGTGGAAGACTCATCACCACCAAAAGTCAAGATGCATGTATGGCTTGCATTCAACAAAAGACTGAAGACTAAAGTATTATTAATGCACAAGGGATTGAAGACTAAGCCTCACTATTTGTTCTGTACTTGCAAGAGGAAGATTTGGATCACTTATATCTTCAATGTCCTTTCTCATTTTTGATATGGATTATTTGCATACAAAGCCTTCAAATTGTTCATATTCCTCATTTTCTTAATCAATTTTGGTATTGGGAAGAGGATAGAAACTGATAACTAGCAAAGTTGATAGATATTTAGTTGACTTGGTTAATATGAGTGTCTCTTGGGTGATTTGGCATGAAAGAAAGAGTAGATGTTTTAAACAAAAAGCTAGACCTTTTCATGCATTACTTAGAAATTCTATTTCTAATATTCTTTTTGATTAGGTGGAGCATGTCTTTATGGGCAAGAGTGGATGGAGATACTTCAACTGCAAAGAAGGGTTAAGGAGGGCATGGATACTATTGGTAAGAGAGTGGCTAAAAGAAAGAGAGGTGATGATAATGTTTAGCTTCCTGGTTGCATGATTCTGTTAGTAGCACTGCCTTTATGTTGTTTGTAGTTTGTCTTTATGATGTTGTTAATAGTTCGGTATGAATTTCTGCTGTCACTTGATGTATTTTGGTTGTTGTATTGTGGTAGTTGATGTTGTATTAGTAGTATGTCTTGTATGTAGTTCAATGTGTCTTTACGCTGTGGTAGTTGATGTATATGTATCTCATGTAATGGTGTCGTGAAATTCTAGTTGTTTAGGGTTGTTGTGTTGTTTAGGTCCAGTGATGTATTTTGGCTGTAAGATGGCTTGAACTTTGTAAATTTTTGGTGCTATGGTTATTTATAAGATGGGATTGTTTTCCATCCTGCTTCAAAAAAAAATTAAAAGAAAAAAAACACTACAACCTTGAAATAGAATAGAATAAATAATAGTTTTATTATCTGTTCTTTTCCTTTTTATCTTTTCAAATGAAGAAAATTAAAATAATGATTTTTGACATAGATATTGATAGTTCTCATAAATTAAGAATTGACATGAATTAAAAGACATGAAAATTTAGCTAACAGTTTGACACAGGTCCCTAATAAATTTCAAAATACACAAAAACCCCAGTAAAAAAAAGTTTGTAAATTAGGTCCCTAGAATTAAGTAACTGAATAATGGCATACACTTATGCAATTATTCGGTAAATAATTGCAAACATTTATTCAATTATATCAAAAAATTACAGACATTTCTACAATTATTCATTGAAAAATTGCAAATATTTTCGCAATTTTCTCAAAATATTACGGAAAATTCTGTAATTATTCATTAAAAAGTTGCGGTAAAAAAATTTGCGGAAATTTCCGCAATTATTCACCAAAAAATGAGGAAATTTTCGCAATTTTTTCAAAAAATTGCATAAATTCCGCAATTATTCATCAAAAAAATTGCATCAATTTATACAACTTTTGAATATAATTACATAAATATCTGCAATTATTCAATGAATAATTGCATAATTGTATGTATTTACTTAGTAACTTAATTCTAGAAACCTAATTTACATACTTTTTTTTACTTGGATTTTTATGTATTTTAAAACTTATTAGGGACCTAAACCTAATATTTACTTTATTTTTTATGTTAAATTCATCTGAAAACTTATTAGGGACCTAAGCCTAATATTTTCTTTGTTCTGAAAGAGAAAAGATCAAAGAACAAAGTAAGAAATGCAATTTTATTGAAAGGTATGGGTAATGTAGTAAGTTTTATTGTGTAGATAAAGTAAAAAATAATGTATAAACGATTTGTTAAAAGTTCTAATGTGGATTAGCATTTCTTGACGTTGAATAAAACTTACCTAAACAAAATCAAAAGCCATCGTTTTCTAGTTATCTCCATATTTCCCACATGTATTACAATAGATTAACATGAACCTTAGCAAACCCATGAAGTTACACAGTGCCTCCATCGTAAACAATGAAGACCATTAAACAGTACAAAATTATAATTATCCGTATGTACCAAAATAATTGTTAAACCAATCCATGATAAGCTCAAAACATTTACAAGCTACACCATAAACGATGAAGCACTGAAGAGCACATAATTTGGTAGATTTCGAACACTTGATAACAAGGGATGCACACTACATTTAAAATCATGCTTGACAATGTAACAAACTATCAACTAGCAATAGCACATACTAATTAATTAGTACACAACAGAATACTCATCCAGAGGTTGATACAAATTAAATTAAGATCATGCTTGACAATGTAACAAAGTACCAACTAGCAATAGTACATACTAATTAATTAGTACACAACAGAATACTCATCCAGAGGTTGACTTCATACAGACAATTAACATCTGCATAATCATTGAATGTTAAGCATAAATAACCAATAACATGGATCAATCAACATTAACTCCATTCAACATACAATTTGATCTTCCAAGGCCTAAACTAAGCATCGATGAATCTGATATCAAAGGTATTGGGATGGATCTGCCAAACATTCAGTGCAGCATACTCTTCCAAACACTCTTTCAGCTGGGCTTCGCTATATCCCTGTTCAGAGTGTAACAAACTTATAGGGTCAAATAGGAACTTCTCCCAGTTTTTCTATTGGCATATTAGAAAATAATGATATGAACTGACCTTTCTAGATATCCAGTTAAGGGCATGAGCGTAACTGACGTCCATGCTATTAGTTCTTCCAGCTTCATCTCGCAGAATAGAATATATATCAGATATGGCATCCAAACCAGACCTTTGGCGGTCATCAGAATAAAGAGAGAACTTTGACATCTGTATTAACCGCAGTGCCTCGTCCACATCACTCTGAGCAACTGTTGCTGAAAACCGAAGCCTTGCTAAAGCCTGTAAATACAAAGGATTGTTGTTTGTAAAGATTTAATATTCACAGGGTAAACAAAAAAATTAGATATCCAGCTTAGGCAGATGAGAAAGTCATTATAGTTGTAGCACACCTTATCTAGCTTCCCTGCATATATTGAAAACTAAGATTATCCCAACCTTGATATATATATTATGGATATATTTAGTTTGCCAAGCTACAACTTCATTGTATTCAAATTGTATTTTGGTAATGTCCTAATCAAACAATGGCTTCGTGAAAAGAAAAAACAAAGGTGAGCATACAATTGATATTCGAAGAATGCTGAGCAGAGTTCTGATGGTTGTGTATGAGTGTGGTGCATTTGATTTTGCTTCATCTTGGCGAATACTTGAGTATGCAGTAGCAATATATTCTTCTAGCTCCCTTGGGACAGATGGAGTAGATCTTCGTGCAGCAGAAACATACGCTCTATACCCAACCGAGACCAAGGTAAAGTTAAAAACATTTAATATAAAGGACAAATATAAATTCAATGTGATCATTTACCTAAGAACAGAAGGTTCAAGTGGGGTGAAGCCTAGAGAAGGAGATTCCAGATTTTGATGAACATGCAAAATGTGTCTTGCCATTTCAAGATCACTATCCATATCAGCACGATCAAGAATTAGCCATAAAAGGTCAAATCGGGAAAGAAGTGCAGGTGGGAGGTTTATATTTTCTGCAGGTGTTCTTCTAAGATCGTATCTTCCCCTGCAAATTTTTGGAATCGGACAACCATAAGCTTTATTTAATTACAAAAGTTAAGGTTACATATGCTTGTATTAGAAAACATCTTAGTCAGTTGTCCACGTACTTGCACATCAATACAAGCTGAGTTTGATGCATTCCATCAAATGATTTGTAAAAAATAAATCACAATAAAGAAACAAAACCATTTACCAAAGCGCAGAACTTGCAAAATGATTTTGAGGTGCAGATAAGAAATACAATAAAATTTCTACATTGATGGAAGGGAAACATAGGAAAATTACTACAAATATAAGCAAATTAGTAAAAGTTGATAGCAAGCTCAAATTTAGCACATACCAGGCAGGATTAGCTGCAGCAAGTACAGCAGTTCGGGCATTGAGGGAAGTAGTAATCCCAGCCTTTGCTATACTAACAGTCTGCTGCTCCATCACTTCATGTATTGCTGTTCTATCAGACTCTTCCATCTTATCAAATTCATCTATTGCACATATACCCATATCAGCCAGCACCTGAGACAGGTAAAAAAATAGTAAAGAAGCATAAAAGCAATTTAGTGGTGTACTACTGAGTTTATGAGTCCAAAATAGTAAAGAGGCATAAAAGAGAGTTTGCAGTGTGTGCTTGAAATTTAATAAGAGGCAACTAAAATGTCATATAAGAATGCTAATCCAAAACTATCCATGATAGCTGTAGTGCCTTGTCACATTATTTATATCAGGTCAACAACGGTGAGTCTTACCAGAGCTCCCCCTTCGAGCACAAATTCATTAGTAACAGGATCTTTCTGCACAGCTGCAGTAAGACCGACACCACTGCTTCCTTTACCAGTGGTATACACTCCTCTTGGGGCAACATTAATTATATGTTTAAGCAACTGACTCTTTGCAACTCCAGGATCCCCCATCAAGCAAATATGCAAGTCTCCCCTGATCTGCAAATAATGTCTTCTTGTAATTTAAGTATGTTATCCGTCCACCAACAAAGAATATATAAATAGTTTAAGAGAATTTATAGTCAAATGCTGGATATCAAATGATATATGAGCTAAGATAATAAAACACAATGATAAACATAATGACGAAGCTCGATTTAGGAACTGGATTGTCCAAACATGAAGCCAATAGCTGGAAAGCCAGTACAGATATAGTACATCCATTTTATTTGTACTTAATTTTATATAAAATATCAGCAAGATACTGTGATTCATATGGTTCCATGTGTACTTTCCAAGTAATAAAATAAAACTCATTAACCAGTTCTTTCAAATTGGATGTATATATTTCTATTTAGACATTACTTCAGCAGAAAGAAAGAACGTATGCAAACTGCATACCTTCATGCCATCTGATAATTGTCTATGTGGAGCACCTACAAGGAGGAGCAAAAGAGCTTTCTTAACATCTTCATGTCCAAATATTTCAGGTGCAAGAGACCTTGATAATTTATTATATATATCTCCATCCTCAGCTAGACGTTGGATTTTCTCCTGTTCATCTCCATTTATATCGTAACTGTAGAATAAACATATATGAGTGAGACCCTCCTATACAATTCAGAGGCAACAAAACAATAATAAGACAGCATCTGGACAGTTTTATTTTTTAACATTTATAACCACATTTCACCACAATACCTAATGTTTAAGGTGTGGATAGAACTAGTACGAATATGATATATTACCAGCATTATTATATCCATTATGCACTTCTTACATGAAATCCGCAGTATGTAGAATATAACTTTATATAAACTCATTTTGAGAAACTATTCCAACATTCATCTTGATTGACCAATAGGTCAGTACTGATGTCAAGTTTAAAATTAGCTTATTTATGAGTTCAGTGGCACTTGTAATATTTTGATAATATCCAGAATATGGCAAAAAAATCAAGAATCCCCTAAAATAGATCAACAAAAATGTTGAAGCAAAGACTAAGATGTCTAATATTAGTATATAAGAACAAAAAAAAAGACTGAATGAGAGATAAATGAGGGGAGAAAGCAACTTGTGCCAACAAGAGAATCATCAGAAGAAAAAGGAAAGAAACCAAGAGTTATGAATGAAAAAGAGCGGAACATGGCAAATGAATAAACTTTGAGCTGATTTGGCAAAATCTTCAATAATTTGGTCTGCCATCTTATTGCAAACAAGAAACAATATATCCGACATCAAAGAAATTGAATAAGAAAAGAAAGTTTGTGAATTTCAAAATTATAGAAATGCATGTAAATTGAAAACATTAGAACGAGTTTCAAGCATGAATTGAATAGCAATTAGCGACCTAATAATATATAAAGTGAATGTTGAGACGCGGATCTTGAAGTTGATTTTTAATCAACTCAAGTCCAAATTGAGTTGTCTCAATAAGTTACATTATTGGCAGCAAGTTTCTGATGAATATCTATTTTGTTAAAACAAAAGATGAAATCATACGAGAAGAAAACATAACATCGACTAAGGTTGGAAAATCGATGTTTAAATGAAGATGGGTTTAGAAGCCACCATGCAGTTAAAAATAGTGCAGATATACTGCAGTTATAAAAAACTCAAGGAGAGAAACCTTGGTCCCCCTAAAAGAAGAAAAGATTTCAGGTGATAAAAGCAATGATTTAGGGAAGGATTCAAATGTATGCAACAGTCATGCGGACAAGATGAATAAAACATGAACAGTGAGATTAGCTAGTGTTTGTGAAAGGTGTTGGCTCAAACAAGTTGAAGATTTTGACAAATTAAATAGTGTTTGTGAAATGAACAGTACAAGGTGTTGACTCAACCAAACTGGAATGTTTGACAAAAGGATGATAACACTAACAAAAGTTATTCATGTTTCACAAATAAAGAAGTATTTAGAATGAAAATGATTATGAATGATAATGTAGTTCTGAGGTATTGAAATCCACCAGTTTATTTAGTAATAAAGTTATCAAGAAAATGGATATAAAATGATTCGTCTCAGAGCCAGAAAACTGGAATGTTTAACGTGATTTTACTGCTACAGATACACAGTTGGAGGAAAACAAACAGCTTATTCAGTAAACAATTCAAGTAAAATAAAACATAATTATTTGAGAAACTGTAATGCAAATGGGCGAAGTGACATACTCTTCGTATTTCTTCTTAAAATGGGTAGTTGACATTGTCTCCAAATAAGTATCAGCAACTAAACCTGCCCGCATCGCTTTAAATCCAGAGTAAGGAATCGGAAGAAATATACCAGAGAACTCAACAACATCACCCGGTGCTACCTGTTACACATTATGGCATAAAAAAATCGTAGGTTAACAATGCTAATATATTGTGTAATATACAGATAGAAGATTATATCCTCAAAAAGCATAAAATGACAGAGAAATCAACCTTCCTAGTAAGCTCTCCTCTCAAATGAACAGTTAAAGAACGTGGAATGTGACCTTTTGGAACATGTTCTGCTAACTCTTGGATCTTTGCCTATAAGAAAACAATAAATATGTTCTTTGGGATTAGAGAATAAAATTTATTAAGAGGTTGCAATAACTTGTATGTGCCACATTATACATACTGCTTTATTGTTATGCTCAACATATGCATACAGACATACATTTACATATTAACATTATACATACCAAGAATTTTGGTAAATATTTATGTACAGTGATAGAGAAAAGTATATGTTGTTATGTACCAAAACATTGAATACAAAAGTCGCTCTTAGTACCAAGGTTTGTGATACTTGCACAAATGCCAAAAGAAATTCCTGAGATTACCCTCTTATTGTCAATAGCTATGGCGTACAGTTATAATTGCTAAATGATGCTGTAAAACATCAATTTGATGTATCTTATGCGCTGTAGCTAAAATGTGATTTCAGTATCATGCTTCATTCAACAAGTAATTACCGCAAATTCAAAAATGCTATAAAAATACTACATGCTAAAATAAGGTAATTTCTTATATTTAATTCTGTGTTGTGAAAACATGTTTTGGCTGAATATCAAACTATGTAATAATGAACAAACTACTTGTGCATGATACAAGGAACAACTGGACAAAGATTAACCTGCGCCTAAGTAAAATTTATTTCCTTGCAAGAGATGTAAAACATGCATAACAATACGTTCAAACTAGTGTAGATGCATAAAGATTTGGAAAGAATAATATATAATTCACCTCCTGAAATTTTAAAAACTTAGAAGCCCTTAGCTGAAGAATAAGATTTCCCTTGGTTCTATTGGTATCACAGCGCTGTGATGGGCATTCAAGTAGAGGCATGAATACACGAGCAGTCACTTCCTGTGCATTACAATAGAAGGGTCTTAGTATCTAGCATCTACACATGCATATAATACCGTCAATAACTGAAATTGTATTGCAATGAAGACCACAACAAATAATATTAGTATAAACTGGACTATGCAAGTGCATTTTCAAACTTAATGAATGGCTGATACCTGGTATATTTCAAAGCCACAGTCTTCACATGTATAGACAGCAACTTGCATTAAAGGTTTCACATCAGAGCAGCGTGTGACAATGCCAGAAATTTTCACTAGTTGGCCAATATTTGATGCTTTAACTTGCCTTATTGTTAGTGATGCAGCCTTTGAAAATGCTTTGATGTATACTTCACTGATTGCAGCAAGTACTCTTGAGATTAGTATCAATAACTAGTTAAACAGAGAGATCTAACAGAAAGACATGAGAAAAGGTGGGGCAAGTATTTCTTTCAAAAGTACCTTATGCTATATATATATATATATATATATATATATATATATAAGAATCAAAACTCAAGACCTTTGATTACATAACTGTTCCTTATTGACAATTATTGACAAAAAGGCACAATAATTGTTCAAATTAGGTAAGCAGAGAAGCCATGAATTGTGAAAATATTATTTAAACAATATAGCATTTCAGACCAAAAAATGGGTAGCATAAAAAAATTCAGAATCAGTAGCTGTAGAATTTCATGTATCCTGACAAAGTGATGAATTAATTTTGATACCATCTTGCCTAGCAATGAAAAATGTTTTGCCAACATGTATCATGATGCATAATACTTGTGCAATATCAAAACTACCAAACATTAAAGAAATAGAAAAATAATTGAATGCATTCCATAACAAGCATCCAAATCCTACATTATGTTATTTAAAATTTCCAGATGTAAAGTTATCTATCACAGACCATCATTATGATCCTTACTACTGAAATATTACTACATACAAAAATAGTTTGCATCATATACGGTGACTAGTGGATTTGGTGGTGTGTGCTTCCCAAGAGCATATACTTACTAGAATCGCTTAATCTCTGGAGGCATCTTCTGAAGAGGATCAGAGTTTTCATTAGTATCAGCCCCATCATCAGCTCGCTGACTCATCAATATGTCATGATCATCATCCAAAGAAAACACTTCGGTTGGATCAGGCATGAGCTCATCAACTGCTTCTGAGAATATATTTATGTACCGCCTAGTGTTTTCTGTAACCCGGACCAAGAACTCCTCTTCCAAGTCTTTGTACTGTTAGGAACTTCACGGTGTTACATATTTGCCAATATTGCAGAATAAAATGCATATGGCAGTATGTGACTTCAAGTAAACTAAACCAGAAGGTAAGCATCTTAAATGTAAAACAACAAAAAATTTAATGAAAATTCAAAGAGTCTACAATAGCCAATAAATTAATTATTTTCCAGCGACTGCAGAGAGTACATCTGGAGGTTTTGATTTCTAGAGTTAATGACTCAAAAATACAAAAGTAAAGTGATAGCTGCAGGCATCATAACGTGAACAAAAATCCATACAAAACACTAGCCGGTGGCTCCTGGAGTCCTGATAATACCAAAACAAGTAGGCATAATAACGTGTGTGTGTGTGTTAACAAAGGTTACAATGAAAAGAGTGTTTGCAAAAAGCTGGCAGAGGCACTTAAAGTAAAGCAAGAACATCAATAACATTCAAAATGAACCAAAAATTACTCGAAACAACAGTAATGCTAGAGCGCTGTAAGTAATTAAGATATCTCATGAATAATGAGCGCACATTTAATCAAACACATGGTTTACATGAATAAGAAATAATGTGTTCCTTGTCAGCAGAAAATTCCAAAGCAGATTCTACATTCTACATTGTAACAAAGCTGTAAGATTAAATTGAGAACTGAAATTGTATAAAAAATACTGCAATAAATTCGATACTGGAATCATTAAATTAGTTAAGAGAATCCAAAGACTTGCAGGTAATAAAAACTCCAAAGCATTGAATCAAATAAAATATAAACAAAACTTACATTGAACAAATCATCAATCTCGATTGTGATGGATCTGCTCTTCCTATTAGCAACATCTTGCTGTTAAATCAACAGTTAAATTCAAAACATAAATACTCATCTAAGGATCCAAAAGAAACTACTTTCTTGAACCAAACAACAAAATAAATGGATACTTACCAGGATTTTAAGGTATTTGGCTTCTCCCAGCGCATCGGCATAGTTACTCAAGAAGTCTTTCGCAAGAGCTGAATACGACAAATAATTTAAAATCTATAGTAAAACAGTTGAGACCTTAGAGAAAGGATGGAGAAATGCAACAATTTATTACCTTTATCGCCTGAAAAATCGAAGTTCTTCATAGCTTTACAGTTCGAGAAGAGTGGGAAGAGTTGGAATACTGAACAGAATATATTAGGTTTTATGCGAAGGGGGGAGGAAGAAGTGGATCGGTTTGGCGGCAAACTGCTGAACGAGGGCAAGATTTGGCGGGAAAATATGCGAAATTGGGCTTTGCTGGATTGATTCGAAATGAACGAGGAGCCCGTTATTTAGGCCCGCACAGAGAATATAGGTTACTTGCATGTAACATTCGGTTCATATAATTCAACATAATTGAGTTAGTAAATTATTCAAATTAAAACGAAAGAGAAAAAATTTAGACTTGTAACATTCAGTTCATATGAATTCAACATAATTGAGTAGTAAATTATCCAAATTAAAATGAAAGAGAAAAAAATTAGACTCAAAAGTAGAAGTATCTAAATTCCAATAATTTGTTTATGTCAAAATTTAACCTTTATTCCACATGAGCATTGTCATACCATAATTTCTGTCTAGCTATATCCCACTTTTAAACCATGTAAATTGTGCTCTTCATATGACTATTAAACGTCAATTTACATCTTCTGCATACTTCTGAGTTGCCTCCTCCGGCGCATCAAACTGATGGGTAAGTTCCTATGCTGAAGTATAAACAATTATTCGAGTGAAATGGTCGCTTGACAAGGAATGGTCATTCAACAAGTAGAAACCCAAGAAATTAGAACCTCAAGGAGACATCAAACAAAAGCTAACACCAAGGCGAAGGTTCAATGCTTAAGACCATCTAAAAGCAACCACAAACAACGGTTAAGATAGCCCCTGATGCATTAACGGCTCACATAATACAAGGTATGTAAATCACGCACGGATTGCCACATCTCAAAAGCTATACATAAAAGGCTAGGTCAATAATCTATGTCAATTGGCAACTAATCCAGATACCAACACGTGTTCCAATCTCAATTCCATGGGCGGCCCTAGTCATCAATCCATGAAAAAATCACTCCACCAATGACAGCACAACAAAATGCCTATAAATAAGCATTGATCCCCATGCACCAGGGATCTTTTGGGCACTTGAATTATTTAGATACTAAGCAAATTGTATTTTCCTATATTAGAGCTCATACCAAAACTCATTAATGGCAGGCTTGACCAGCTCACCACTGTAACAGCCACTCGATCATATAGCAGGGCTCCAAAGAAGGAAAGTAATAAAGTTAGGGGTATACCCTAGAGGCAATTCTGTAAATTGTTGTAAATTAATTAACTCTATTACCAATTCTAGTTTGAAATAAAGATGTTTTTCTTTCTGTTACATGTTTATTATAATGTATTATAAATAATTAAATATTTGATCAAAATATATTTAACAGAAAATCTATAAATAGCGTGTTTGTGATAGTAATTACAAATAGTTGTAATCATAGGTGTTATGTCACAATATAATAAACACGTCATTTTAAATATTCCTAGTCAAAATGCATCGAGATAGGATATCGATGCATCCATTGAGACTAGAGTATGTAACTATCTCCAAAAGTTAGGCATTATATTACTCATGATTGTTGGAGACACCAAAAGTTACATACTAATAGTTATTAGATAATAATAAAGACTCACTCGATAGTTTACTTTTGGTTAATACAAGTAATTAGGTTGAACAAAAAATATTAGTGTGACTAATTTACACAGTTCTCTCAACTTAATAGACCTTATTAATCAATTATTCATATGTTAACTAGATGCACCTTATCACGAATCGGTATATTATTGTGTTGTCTCATGTAGATGGTGTTAAATACACACACACACACACACATGTGTGTGTGTGTGCATAAAAAAATTATATGGAAGTATTCTTATAGCTCACGGCCTAATGATAGAAAAATTATTTTTTTATTATTAAAATATTATTGTTATATGTTTTTATCAATTAAACCCAATAATACAATGTTAATTCACACGATATACGTATTTAAAAATTCCTAAAAAATTTATACAAATCTAAAACCGTTTGGTGGTAAAATTAAAATATATATATAAAGATTTTAAATTGATTTAGAATTAGTTAAACAAATAAAATATTTTATAACACGTTTATATATAATATAGTTTTTTGAAAAAGTTTATATAACATAAAATATGCATTTTGATTCTAGAAGTATTTTTTAAAATGTTTTTTTATCATTTAATCGGTATGGAATTTAGTTTAATAATATATTTTATTTAAAAATTATTTAAATCGAAAATAAAACTAATAAAAAAAAATCTGGCCATAAGCAGCATCATATATGTATTCAAAATAAAAAAAATTATATATATACAGAGATATATATATATATATTAATTAACTAGTATATTTATATATATATATATACAATTATTATATTTCAATGTGTGTGTATGTGTATAATTTGTTTTTATAATATATGATAAAAGTTGTTAAATTATTTTACAAACTAATATTTAAAATAATTTCAAATTTTAATTATAATATATATATATATACATATACATATATACACACATATATATGCATACATGATACATACATACATATTTATATATATATATATATATGTCATAAATGATTTATACAAATGCTTTATAACCAATATGTTATAATAAATACGTAATTAACTTTATACTTATATATGTGTGTGTGTGTGTGTGTGTTTATGCAATAATTTGATGCAAATTTATGTATATTTTGGCAATACATTAGTATACATGAGGGGCTAACATGTCCATTGCGGCGTAAATTCCAACGCATGTACACAGGCATGTCAAACCATGTACACTTTATCATGTTGCACGTGCACGCACACGCATATGTGTATATAATACATGTAAATGAAATATAATACAAATTATATAAAATAAATTTCATTTGTAAAATTAAATTAAAATATTGATTTTATTTCTAAAAAATTAAAAAAATTCTAAATAAATTAAACTACATATGCCCATAATATCCAACAATGGAAAAAAAATTGAAATTTACCAAATTATTTCGTTGCAGGCTGACTCGGTTCCAATAGAAAGGACAGTGAATGTAAGGATTTTAATTCGAACCACAATAATTCTCGGTGTCTTTACTTTTTGCATCTTTAGCTTTGACTTTATTTACTAAACTAACTTCCGGCATAGTTAATACCTATTCCCCTTGGTATCAACTATAGAAATTCAACCTGATTCTCAACATTCATATTACCTGGCCTACTGAAATATTTATAAAACAAGATAACTGAAGTTTGTCTTTTGGTCTTTGGGGTGCTGGTATGTGATAAAAAGTCCAACCAATATTTTTGGTACTAGAAGGAGAGTCCGAACCTTCGTTCCTTTATTCACCTATCTCGAAAATCATCTATTCTTTCTAAATAGTCATGTCTAACTCCAGCGACAAAAGTAATAGTGTAGAATTCAATTCATAATTACCTGCAAACCTTCAGATTCAGCTTATTGAATAAGGCAATAATGAGCATCCCGTCACTTTGATTGTAGAAAATGACCAAGGGTGAGGAATATGACCCTATCTATGTACTTCAGGCTCTCTAAATTAGGCAGCTTTTGAGAAATCTTCATCAATTCCTTCGGGAGCCGGCTCAACCTCAAAAAATGATTAAGGCTATAACGATGAAGAGACATGAGTATCAAGCTGATGGAATATAAAGGCCTTGCCCGAACTACTAAAAGGCCTCTTCCCACTACTCCAACAAACGAACCCCTAAAGAGGTTAAAAAAGGATAGCATTCTCATCCACTTAACGAAAGCTTGTCCAGATCTTTTGGAAGACTCATAAAAGAATTTCCTACCTAAATTACCTCCCACCGAAAAGAGAAAGTCTGAAGGGAGAAAAGTATTGCATTTATCATCTCGCAAATAGACATAAGACTGACAAAAGCCAAATGCTATCTTATGCTATCGAGAGATTGATTAAAAAGAGGAAATTTTCTGAGTTTATTAAAAAGTAATTTTTTATACCTTGTTTTGATATAGTGTTTAATTTTGTTTTTTTTTTCATTCAAAAAAATATTATGTCCAACTAAAATCTTTTGACAAGTGAATGGAATATATCTTTGTATCTTGGTAATATAAAATTTATTTCTAAAGATCTGGATTCAAAACTGAGATAAAGCCATAGGTGTTACTCCAAAAAAAATCCACCTTTCGACTAAGTCGAATGGTCCTTTAACAAAGACTATGGAAAAGGAGTACAGACCAAACCTCCGAAGGGATGCAGCCATCCAAGTTTAACAGCCTCAAAACCTTTCGAAGGGGTCGAAAGGTTCCATCTCACGGTATCCAAGGAGTTCTTACCTTCCAAAGAAGATGAAGAATTCAAAGCAAGTATTAGCAGCCCCATGGTGACCTTTTCAAAAGCATAGCAAGCCTTTCGAACCGGTTAAGACACATTCAGGATACCTTTCGACAACGTCGAAAGGTTCTATGAAGAAAGCAACATTCAAAAGTCAGCAATGAATGAAAGACAACCTTTCAACAACATTGAAGAGAAGCACAGCTCTCGACAACATTCAAGTGAAGTGCAAACCTTTTGTCAAGGTCAAAGGGTTCGTGATAACAAGTAAAGACAAACCTTTCGTCAAGGTCGAAGGGTTCACAATAGTCTATGAAAGGCATACCTTTCAACAAGGTCGAAAGGTTCATAGAGGCATAAAGAAAGGCAAACCTTTCGACAATGTCGAAAGGTTCATAATGGCGTATAGGGGCAAACCTTTCGGCAATGTCGAAAGGTTCATGGCTGTATATAAAAAGGGGACCTTCGGACCCGGTCGAGAGCATGGAGTCGAAAGAGGGGGCCGCCTGCATCTATAAATAAGACCCAAGGGGTCACGTTTTAGGGGATCCGTTCTCTCTCATTCTAAACTTGTACTCTTCTTAAACAAAGCATTGTAACCCTAATTGGGTGATTTGGAAATTTAATAAAACAAAGTTTTTCTTGGATAAAGAGGGAAGTCTTGAGCTTTGTTAATTACTTTGCTATTTACTAAAATCCTTTGTTGGATTAACCTCTATTTTCCGGGTTTAGCTTCATCGAAAGGCTCTTGTCGACAAGGTTAACAACACGTTTGATCCAAGCACTTCTATAACCTTTCGAAGCCATCAACTTAGTGGTTAAAACTTATCGACAAATGTAACAACCCGAAATTTGAGCTATAATAATTAATTAACGAATTAATTAAACAATAAAATAAGTTTGTGTAATTGTCAGAATCGAGCCATGGAAGTTGCCCCATTGGATCCGTGGTAATTTTCTGATCAATAGGGGTCGACCCTTGTTTTGGTCAGGTCAACCCCCGGTGGACACGAGTCGACCCGCGTTTCTTCCTGGACGTAAAAACGTCCAGGTACGAGTCGAACACCATAAAATTTGAATTTCGTGCAATCCTGTGCGTTCGTAGCTGCATCTGACGGTTCCTAGTGAGCCTATGACGTGGTTGCACTAGATTTAATCTTCAAATCCGACGGCCTGAGATCCCTAAGCCTGGGCCTTGCTATTTTTCTCATTCGGATTTTCTCCCAATTGGGTTCATTGCCTGAGGTTGAACCTGAAATAGAAAAAATTTATATGGAGGAAATCTTTTTAATAAAAATATTCTACACCCTAAAAGCGAATGCAGGAAGGCCTAGGATTAGAGCTAAGGACTATATGTGAGTGTTTTGTAATTATTTTAGATTTGTAAACAATTTAAAATAATAGGGTTCTCAATAGTTGTAGTTTATCTACAATTTTGAGACAGTTTTTATTTAAGTTTATTTACAGTCAGTTTTTAAGTAAATTTCAAAAGTTCTTTTCAGTCTATTTTTATTCAGCTATTTTATTCGGTTATTTACAGTTATTTACATCTGTTTTAAGTTGGAATTTAGCCTGTAAATGTTAGTTTATTTTTATAGAGATTTAATCCTTTTTTACGCGAATTAAATATTAAAAAGAGAACAAATATGTATTAAAATAGAATAACACTGAATTTACATAAATCAAATGTAAAATGATAAAAACTTAAATAAAAATAGAGATGGACTGAAATAGGCAAATTTAAGATATTTGCAAGCATAATTATAACAAGTGGTTATAACTAAAAAGAGAAAATAGAAGAGTAACAGTTGCAAGAACAATTATAACACATAAGTTATAATTAGAAAGAAATAAATAACAGAAGAAGCTTATTTTAAAACTCAGATCTTGGATTAAATTAATAAGCAAATATAGAAGTAGGGCCCTTACCGGTAGCATTCCCTTTCAGATCTAGGACTGATGGTTTCACGCGTAGGTGAGGCTGGGACACGCTTATGCTGATTAAGGTAAATAAGTGGCCAATAGAAAGAGGCTCAAATCTGGGGATTTGGACAAGGGGCGCAAAGCTAGAAGATTTGTTTGTTAGGAGCAGTACCGGTAGCATTCCCTTTCAGGTCGAGGACCGATGGTCTCAAACGTGGGTGAGGCTGGGCACGCTTATGCTGATTAGGGTATATAAAGGGTCAAATAGGGGGCGGAAGTTAGTGTGTACCGGTGATGACCGAGCGTGCGACATCGATTAGGGTAATTAATTCGCTACTGCATACTAAGCTCTAAAGAGGTGCCTTTTGCTGTGACCAACGGAATTGGTTCACAGTGACACAATAGAGATAGGAAATGTCAATTAATTGGTAGGGTTAGAATTTCAGCCTAATCAAGTTAGCAGTTGAGATAGGATTTGGATTTCAGCCTAATCACAGTAGTTTAAGACAAGTGCAAACAATCAAAGCAAATAGTCAAACAGAATCAGAAATGGTATTTTATCCGAGTTTTATCTTTTATGTATTTTCCTTTCAAGGTAGAACTATTGCTTAGTCTATTATCTTATCTTGCTTAGAAATTCTAGTAATTACTTTCACTCACCAGAGTTATTATCTGACCCACTCCTCTATCTTTCCTTTTCCCCCAATAGGCCCGTGGAGTCGAGGATAGTTGATTCAAGTTGCTTGGAGGTTCATTTTTGGAGTTTCCTCATTTCAGATGTATTCTTTTAATTTTCATCCTTTTCATTTGGCTTATGATGGATTGACACTTGTGAGAGGGATTATTATTATTATTACTTTTACTTTGATTATGTGAGACTGAGATGTATTTTATAAGACATGAAAGATTTTGAGTTTTTGAGACATGTTATGTTTTTATGACTTATTTTGAGATGAAGATTAGTTCTGAATGATAAGTTATTATTTAAATGTTTTCCGCTATCTTTACTTATTTGCCTTGTGAATCTTAGTCTTTGTGATGCTTTAGCTATACCTTTAATGCACCACATATCTGCACTAAAAACTTGTTTTAAAAGTAAAGTATTTTTAAAAGGTAACATATCTTTAAAATAAAAGTATTTTTCAGAAAGAAACTCTTATTTTAGAAATAGTTTTCAAGTATAAAAGAGTTTTATAAAAATCCCCTCAAAGTCCAGTTCAACCTTCTTTTGATTCTTTCGAGCCTAAATTTTCTTTTCTTTGCATGGTATGGAGGATGCCCCAAATCTTCCAGAGGGTGTCCAAGTCCCTGGCCAGTTTCATAGATAACTTCAAGCTACGGCACCAGAGATGCAAGGGCAAATGCCCAATGCAGCACCGATGGGTGGAGATCCCATTAATCCACCTATAGCAGTCAATTTTTCTAAGCTACGCAAGGACTTCGCTAGTCTAGGACGCAAGACGTTTTCTACCATGGAGGATTTCGTAGAGGCACGAGCTTGGTTGAGGAAAATGGAGCGGATATTTTGGCTGTTAGGATTGGAGGACCAGTAGAGAGTTCAGCTTGCATCTTGGTAGTTGAAGAGAGAGGCTTCTTACTGGTAGGAGATTGTAGAGATGGAGGGTAGAGACATTTGTTGGGTTGGATTTTGAGAAAGGTTTGAGAGAAAGTTCTTATCGCAAGTCAAGAAAAGCATGCAGTTGGAGAAGTTCATTAGTTTGAAGTAGGGGAGTCTTTCGGTGAAAGAGTATATAAATCAGTTTAATGAGTTATCGCGGTTCAGGACGGAGCTTGTTAATACACTGCATAAGAAGGCCACCAAGTTTGCTAAGGGTTTGAACCAGCCCCTCCAAGGGTTAGCATTGACACATGTACCTATGAGAGCGACGTATGAATCACCTGTGGAAATGACTCTCATATCAGATGTTGCTAAGAAATAAGAGGTTAAGGAGGTTTCTAAATCAGAAAACTCTAAGAAGCAGTGGTGGAAGAATAAGAGGGATAAGGACAAAAAGAAAGAAAGAGGACCTCAAAAGGGATATATCAAAAAGGGCAAGAAATGTCATAATTGTGGATTGGTTGGGCATTTCACAAAGGTCTGTAAGAAGGACACGATGAAGGGGAGGTGTTACAACTGTGGGCAGCCTGGACACCTTAGTAGAGCTTGTCCTCAAAAGATGGGGAAGAGAGCAGGCGCACTTATGGTGGAAGTACAGGCTTTGGATGCAGCACCTTCTAGTAGTGGACCAGATCGAGGTAGGAAAGTCTCTATAGAAGGTTTGATCTTTATTTCAGATTTTCCTATTCGAACTCTTTTTGACTCCGGAGCATCGCATTCTTTCATTTCTAGTTCCTTGGTTGATTGTTTGCACTTAGATGTTTCTCTAGTTGTAGACCCTATAGTTGTTTCAAACCCCATAGGAGGATCGACACATTTATCCATGATTTGCAGGGGTTTGAAAATTTTAATAATAGGCGTAGAGTTTGATTGTGACGCCTATGTACTGGGATTTTCGGGATATGGGTTGATTTTGGGGATGGACTGGTTATCCACTTATGGTGTGATATGGACTGCGAGAGGAGAGTCGTTAGACTAGAGACATGTACTGGACGGACTCTCGAGGTTTCTTGCGACCCACAAGGGTCAGTCATGTTGAGCTTCCTTTATTCCCCTTGATTCATCACTTGGAGAGTTAAATTCACCTCCAGTTGTTAGAGATTTCCCAGACGTTTTTAAGGAGGATAGAAGGCTACCCCCTTAGAGAGAGATCGACTTTAGGACCTGTCTGAATGACAATGCTAAACCAGTGGCATTGCCCGTGAGACATATGGCTCCTAAAAATTACGAGGATGTAATTTCTTATGGATGGAGATCTTTAATAACCTGATTTTATAATTACCTTGATTCAAATTTTATAATAATTATTCTAGGAATAATTAAGGGAATTTATAATTTTAATTAATGTAAATAAGGCAAATATTGGTTTTTATGTAATTAAATACGATAAAAGTGATTAGGAATGATTTATTTAAATTAATGGAAAATTAGAGAAATCTTGTTTTCTTTTTAAATGAGTATTTAATTAAAATATAGAATATAAAATAAAATCATTGGAGAGTTATAGTAAGAATTTTAGAGTGTAAATTTCTCTTTTTGTTCGTTGTTGGAATTTTATTTCATATTTTACGAGTGAGAATTTAATTAGAGTTAAAATTAGTTTTTAAAACTAAAAAGAATGCATTTTGAAAATGGATAGAGTTAATTTTAATTCTTAAGTTAGTAACTAATTAGATTTTATATCTAGTAAAAGAGAAATAAAAGGATTTGGTTAACAAATTAAGGAGATAATTGCTTGTTGATTAAATAGGGGTTTGTAAGTTCAATAGATTAATTAATGTGAAAATTAGGCCCACGTCCTTTTAATTAAACTTAGTCCACGTAAACTCCTCCCATTTGGAAACTTATATTTTCGATCCCTATTTTTATTTGTGGCTAAATTTATTCCATAAATACCTCTGTTTACCTATCGCGCTAATTTTAATGGTGGTCGTGATTTCGATTGCAAGTTTTTAATTATGATTCAGTTCGATCATTGTTTTAAGATATTATTTCGGATTCATGGCTTTATCTTCTTCCAAGTAAAATATTGTTTGGATTTGTAGTCGATTTTGTTTCTTTTTAATTGATATTGCGATATTGGTTGATAATTTGTTATTTTTGATTCGTTTGATTTTTTGTTTAAAGTAAATGGAAGTTACAAGTATTCTATTGTTTATTTTAGCTGAAAAATTAATGCGTGTGTATAGGGTATTGTTCGATGATATATTTTGTTAGCTTTGATTAAGTTCAGATTTGTTTGGAATTATTGTAGATATTTTACATGTTTGTCTGCAAATAATTTGAATATGTATGGTGAAAATGGTACAAATTACTAATAGTTACTAATTTATCTGCAATTTTTTACAATTATTGCTTACATATCAGCAAGTAATGTTCGTATTTCATTGTGTTTGATTAAGCTCAGACTTCTGCTTATTTATCTACATTTTTTTAGAAATATTGCTTACATATTAGCAAATGATATTGCTTATATATTAGCATATTATTATTATGTGCTGATTTGTCTGCAATTTTTTAAAATTATTGCTTACATATCAGCATATAATATATATATATATCCTGGTTTTTTTTGTAATTGTAATTCTGTTTTGTTTTTAAATTAAAGTGTTCCTGGTGATGCTGGGGTGCTTGTGCTGTTGAAGTTTGGATATGATAGCTTTTTGTTACGTCTTCAATTCGATAGTTCAGTTATTATGTTGACAAGTGCTATTTGTGGTAAATGGACAGAATTGAGTTCATTGTCATTGGAATTATACTATGTTTGAGATGGATTGAGAAGGAATATTGAAACTAATTTTGATCTTCAATCTATTTTGTTGTTGGCTGCTCATAACCATGAGGATTACTTTGTTATTTTTGTTAATGTTGTTCCTACTAGTTTTTCAGCAACCAATATTAGGTCAGATGCTGTTTCTTGTAGTAGTGATTCCTCATTTGTTAGTATCGGTGATTCTAATATTCAATTCAGGCAGTTATTGAGAAATGATTTCAATCAATCTGTTTTTACGGGTGTTGGTCAACAATTTCCAGGTGGTGTTACTGAATTTAGGCTCAATTTGATGATATATAGTATTAAGACTAGGTATAAGCTTGATTTGGTTAAGGATGATAAGGAAAGAGTTACGGCTGTTTGTTCTCGAACAAAATGTACTTTCAGGATTCATGCTTCTGTCAAGTTTAATCTTCCTGGCTATTTTGTTATAAAGAGATTTCATCCTAAACATACTTGTGGTGCTGGAATTCATGATATTAATGATCCTCCTGTTTCTAGTAAATTGATTAAGTTGTTGGTTTATGATCATATTCAAGCTAATCCGTTAATGAAGACAAAGGACATTATTAACCTATTTCAAACTGAGTATAATATCATTTTGAAGTATTATTTTGCCTATAGTGGGAAGAGATTGGCTTTAGAAGATTTACATGGAAGTGATATGATGTCTTATCACCATTTGAAGTCTTTTTGTGATGCCGTACTCGAAACTAATCCTGGTAGTAAAGTATTTTTGGAGTGTAATCTTGATACTCGTCAATTTGAGAGGGTTTTTATTGGTTTTGAAGCTTGTGCGCATGGTTTTCAATTTTGTCGACCTTTAATATTTGTTGATGCTACTTTTATGAAGGGTATAGCTCAAGGTTGTTTGATAGCTGCTACTGGTAAAAATGAAAATGAAGGAATGTTGTTTGTTTGTAGATTAATATATAATTGCATCAATATCTGCAATAATTATTATTTGTTGCTGCAATATCAGCATTTATTAAAAAGAAAAAAACATCTTACTAACAGAAAACATTGCAGAAACCGAAGCAATTTTACAAAAAAATTTGCTGAAAAGTCTGCAATCTTTTTGATATAGCAAAAATTATTCTGCAGTAATATATGGTAATAGTTGTAGTTTTGTCTGCACTTTTTCAATATAAGTGCATAGTATTATGAAATTTGTTCAGTTATTTATATATTTGTTGTTTTATCGGGTTTTTTTCCCTATAGCAGTTGCAATTGTGTCCGCTGAAGATGAAAATAATTAGATTTGGTATTGTGAACAGCTTAAAGATTTTTTGAAAGATGATAGTAGAATGTTTGTTTTCATTTTTGATTGTCATCCTGGTATTCTTGTTGTTATTCCCAAAGTGTTTCCAAATTCAGTTCATGGTTCATGTTTTTATCATTTAAACAATAATTTAAAAGTTGCTTTAAAATCTGAATTTTCGAAATAAAAAAAGAAATGGTTGATAGATTTGTTTGGACGTGTTGCATATGCTTCTAATTTGGATGATTTCAATGTTGCATTGAAGAATTTTAAAAATGTTGGTGGTTCTACTGTGGGAAACTTTTTGAATGGAATTCCCTTTGAGAAGTTTGCTGATGTTTTTTTCCCTGCTTGTCGTTATGGTGAAATGTCATCAAATTGTTCAGAGAGTTTCATTAATGGATTTTGGAAGAAAGACATTTACCAATCACCGCATGCTTGGATAAAATTAGAGTTAAGTTAATGAAGCTAATTTCTGATCGTCGAGAATTTGCTAATAGTTGGAATAGTGTTGTATGTCCAGTGAATGAAAATCGGTTAAAAAGTCTTCATTTGGAAGGAGCTTCGTGGTTTGTTGTAAAATCAAGTGAACATGTGTTTGAAGTTCATTCTCCTGTTCGTCAATCTGTTGATTTAAATAATCGGATTTGTTCTTGTAATTTGTGGCAAATATATGGTTTTCCTTGTGCTCATGCTGTTAGATGTATTTTGAGTTATGGAAAGTTAAATGTTTATGATTACATTGAAGATTATTTCAAAGTTGTTTATTTTCGATCAGCATATTCTCATTCAATCAATCCTATTATAAACTTTGTGAAAGAAGATGTTTTGATTGAAGATGTTGTTGTAGCACCTTCTAAAGGTAGAAGAATGCCTGGTCGACCATCATCATCTAAGAGGGCTGGTGAAATTTCAAAGACTATTAGATGTAGTGTATGCAAGAAGTTGGGTCATAATAAAAGGACTTATTCACTGAATGTGACGACCCAGAATTTTAACAATTTAAACTAGACTAATTAATTGATTTTTAAACATCTAAAAGCTAATTTTAACTTGAATTTAAGATATCAGTATTTACTTGATAATTAAATTATAAAATTATATAGTTCGAAATTGGGTAAGATGTTGGATATGGAATTTTAAGTCTATTAAAAACAATCTGAAGGCTTATAAAATTTATAATGATGATACTGAAGATAATAGGATGGTTGAAATTTAATTTAAAGATGATTTGTTCAGTTTTGAAAGTATATCATTTAAATCGATATTTAAAATAGCCTTCCGAGGCACATTCTCGGAATTCGATGGAACCAGTTCCATTGGATCCGTAATAGTTAGTTATTATCGGATTTCAATTTTCGTAGCAATCGGAGTTGTCGTTTGACCCGGAAAGCTCAAAACGCTTCGAATTATTTGAATCGATTTAATTTGAAATTGATCTTTTACTTCTGTAACTCACACATACAATCAAATTAGCCTCCGAAACGTGTTCCATCGTGTTCGGAATACGGGTAAAACCCTGTAAACGTTTGTCGGAATGTCTGGTTTGAGGTTCGGGATTTCGCATTATGCAACGAGACGGTTTGAAGTGTTATAATATAATTTAAAATTTAAAAGTACAACAGTCAGAGATATTTTTCCCCAACGCGTACTCGTGAAGCTTCCCAGCTGATATGTTATCTCCCTCTCCTTTGAACGAATCCACAGCCTTATTCGGAAAAAAAAAAGTGAGGAAACAAATTTAATGCCGAAGCCTATTCGAAATCTATCTTCAGATGAAAACCCCAAAACAAATCTTTCCTTCCTCTTCCGTAACCCACGCTTTCATTTCCTAACCCTATATCGCGATTTTCCAGTAAAAAAAAAAAGAAAAGAGACGGCGACGTGGGTTTTATCGAGCATGAACTCGATGGCAACCACAAGGGTGAGGCGGGCTATTCGACGAGTACGAGTCGCGATGGGCACGAAGCTGCAGCTCGCGTGCGATGGGGAGGCGACTCGATTTGTCGCGAGGCGGCGACCGAGACGGGGAAGCTCGCGCGCGAGGCTAGCAGTGATGTAGGCGGAGCTGGAGCTCGAGATCACGACGAAGAAGAAAGCAGTCACGAAATCTAGGGCATGGCATGCGCGAGGGTGAACTCGTATGGAGCAGTGAGCGGGGGCTTCGTTACTAGTCGAATTAAGGTAATTCGATTTTCCAATTTAAAGACTTATATGTGGGTGTTCAAGTACCAGTAAAGTAACATCTGTTTTATTTGGATTTAAAAGAAAACTCCTTTGTACAGTAACTAATATATATATCTATATTTTGTGTTTAAGGAATCAGTTTAACATTTAACTATTGGTTTGGAATTAAATTCATTTGTAATTGAAATCATAAATAAGAATTTAATTGTTCGAGTATTAATAAATTATGAAATGTTTATACAAGGTCATAAACTGAAAAGAAGCAAGCGATTTGGAAGTGAATTGCAAAGCAGTAAAAGCAAAGGTGAGTAAATCTCACCCCGTTGGATTTTTATTTAAATTTAAATGGTTAAATTTAATATAATTGATTGAATGATTAAACTGTTTGGATATGCATTATTGATGATATGACATTGGTTTTGGATGATTCGTGTGTTGATTGTTGGTTGACTCGAGACATTCGGGTCTTAAATAGTTAGACTCAAATCATTTAATTTAGTAATTTAAAGTTTGAATTAATTAATTTATTAAGTTTTATCTTAATTGATTAAGTGTAAGTAATCCAGAAAATTTATTGGATGGTTTGTTAAGTAATTACTAAATGTAATTAATAAAATATAATCAATTTGTGTAATTATTCAAGGGATTAAGTAAGATGATTTACTAAGGAGAAATTGATTTAGTAAATGAAGGAAATAAAGGGATAGCTAATTATAGGCGAAGTTTAATCAAGAATTGTTAATGTTGTGGTTTAATTAATGTAATTTATTTGAATTAGAATAAATTGAGATATAATTGGAAATCATTAATTTGTAAAATCAATAATTAAAGACTGATCGATTAAGATAAATTAATCAGGAATAAGTGACTTAAGAGAAGTTAATTTATATGAGTAATTAATGAGTAACGTAATTAAAATAAGTAATTAATAAGATTTCTTATCAATTTTGGCTAAGTATAATTAATATCGTGGAATTAATTAAAGTTAACTACTTGATGAAAATTGAAAGGTAAATTAGTCCAAGGTGATTAATTAAGTTGGAAAATGAAGGAATGGCTGATTAATTGATTTGAAAACGAATTAATGATAAATGGAAAGAGATCTAAGTGGTTGAAATTGGAAATTCAATCGGAAATAATTAAATCAAAATTTGTATGTGATTAAGCTTTGCTGATGGATGATTTAATGGTATTGGATGCTTTGAATGAGTAAATTTCTCTGATTTGAATGTTATGTATTTCAATTGGGAAAAATTTGGTTAGGATGACCTGAGACTCGGAAGATTGGGGTCGGGTATTAGTAAATACCCGAAACCATTTCAAACCTTTATAGATTGATATGTGAGATCAATAGTCTGGGATGAAGTGATTTAAAGGAATTAGATTATTTTAATCCACACCTTAGACTTTAGAAAATGAATGAGTGGAATAAGTGATGTCTATAATAAATTGTGACGTGTGAAATAAGCGTTGTTTATAGCAAATTGTTAATTTGTTAAATTGATATAAGTTACCCCGGGTATATATAAGTTGATTACTTGGATATTCCATGTTGATTGGGTTTACTCACGCTGGTTTCCAGCCTGACCCGGGTGTTACTTTGATGTAATGCTCGGGTCAGACCGAGTATTACAGATTTTCAGGTAAAGGACGTTCTGGAGCTCAGGAGACGGGCTAGATGGCAAGTACGTGTAGAATATTTCCGCTGCAGTATATTATTGTATTACTGAGACATGATTACCGTAAATATTCAGTGACTGTGTATATGTAAAACTCTGATGTATAACAATGTAATCAACAGATATAGTATTCTTGCAAAATGTATTTATTTATTATTATATTTTATCCGCTGCGAATGTGAGATGATGACGTTTTCTGTTCTTCTCTTCTATCTCTTTCTTCTTTTTCATAACTATCTGGAATTTTCGGCTTCGGAAATTTCGGGTCGTTACATTTGGTATCAGAGCTGAAAGGTTAAGCGAGAACCTTGGCTCTGGTGGGAATTACTCATTTAATAGAGTCCGTAATACTCTAGAATGAGTTGAATATATTTATATGAGAGCGTACTTGTTATTTTCTTATATAAAGGTTTTGAATGATTTTATATAAAAATATATTTTGATATATAAAGCAATATTTCCTTCCAATAAATATTTAGGTGATTGGTTGTTAAATTGAAATTAAATTAAGAAGTAATATAAAATACAATCTAATTGAAAACTTGAAATTGAAATTAAATCAAGTGGTAACAGAAAATACAACCAAATTAAGATTTAAATTGATTAAGTTGGAATTCTAGAATTAGAACCCAAAAAGATTAAATTGTTTAAAAACTTTGAATGAACAAGGTTAATTTGGTTTAAAAAGTTAAACCAATCTTTGAGAATTTAACTCAAATTTATATAATTCGAGATGGTCAAAATTTGAAGTTGGAATTGAATTCATTTAAATTGAATCCGGTTGGAATTAATTGGATTTGTGATTGAAGATGGATAAGTTTAAAAATTCAAATGGATAATTTGAATTGGATTAAATTGAAGTGATTGGAACTGAAGTGGGTGGTATCAGTCCAAATTGATTGGAATTTGAAATATAGATAGTAAATGTAATTTATAAATTGAAATAAATGGGATTATAATTTGAAATAGAATTCCAGAGAATATTTGAAAATAAAGTAAGATGAAAATTCCGGAGTAATGTTTAAATATGAATTGGATGGATTGGGGATTTAAAGATTTTTGGGAAAATTTAAAATTCCTTGGATTGAAGGTGGTTTCCAAAGGTTTGGAGAAATAATAGTATTATTTCAAAATATTTTTGTGTTGAATTTGCAATCCGGAAGATTTGAAATTAAAAATATTTGGAAATGCTTTTAGTGAGATAAAAGCATTGAACTCTTTTGGTCACTGGAAAATAACGTCGGTGATGACTGCAGCATCGTCGATGTTCATTTTCGAGTTTCCAAAAGTGAAATTGCTAACAAATTGTTTTAAATTGGAATTGTTTGTGAACTGGGTTTGATTTTGAAATTCAAGGGATAATTGAATTTACCAAAGAATCTTGGATATAGTTGAATTTTAAGGTGATACTGAAATTTTGGAAATTTGTTTAAACTCTGGAATCTTGATTTAAATTGTTTATGGAATAATAAAAATATATTGGCTAATTAAAATGTATAATTCCGAGTTAAAAGTAAAATGTGAATGAAATTGATTATAAATAGAAGTTGTAAAATTGAAGTTACAAATAAAGTCGAGTAAGTAAAAAAAAAATCAAATGGAATTTGATTTGAAATTTGAAATAAATTTGAGAATTAATTAAAGTTGAATTGGGAATGAATCAAGTCCAATGGAAATTGGAGTATTTAAATTGGAATTGGGTCAATTTAAATGGAAGTGGAAATTTAAATGGAATTGATGGGAAAGTGGACAGTTTTGACTCTGGACTATCTTCAGTATAAATTGTTTAATATAAATTCATTTTTCCAAGCTATTAAATATATACAACCTTCCTTCCTTAAGACAAATTATTTTATATATTTTTGGAGCTATTTAACCATTTTTCAAATGTTTCTAAACTAATTACTATTTTTCAACGGGTTTATAAATTAATTACTATTTTACGACTATTTTGCAATTATCTAAAATTTCTATAACTATTTAACTATTTTCTAATTATTTTGCAACTAGTTAATTATTTTATGGCTATTTTACAAACTAATACTTATTTTCAACTACTTATCTGTTTTAAAATTTTCAAGCTATTTTCTAAATATAAACCGGTTGGAGTTCAAACTGTTATTGGTTAAATACTCAATTTGAGATAAGGATTGAAGTGATAATTCCATGAAATTAAAGCAATTGTGAGTATGTGAATGGAAATTCAAGTGAATGTAAATAGAAAAGGATTTTTGAAAGTGTTTGAAGTATAAAAGGAGTTTTATACAAGCTTGAAAATGATCCAAAGTTTTAAAAATTATATATATCTGTATATATATATATATATAAAGGATCTTATGAGAATTTTGGAAAAGGTTTTGGGAACCTGTGAATTTGAAAGGCTTTTGATTTTTGGGTAAAATCAATATTGGAATTTGGAAAAGCCTGATTTGTGAATTATCGATTTTGGGAATCGATTTTGTGTAAAGGTACCTATGTGAAATTCATACTAGGTGTATGATTTGAAAATACTATATGT
The DNA here is from genome assembly GCA_030737815.1 of Allium fistulosum. Taxonomy (NCBI): domain Eukaryota; kingdom Viridiplantae; phylum Streptophyta; class Magnoliopsida; order Asparagales; family Amaryllidaceae; genus Allium; species Allium fistulosum. The sequence goes on along the minus strand of CM060908.1, from coordinate 528,392,974 downwards.
GTATAGTATAAAGTGTTTTGAGATTGGCTCTGGGAAAAAAGGCGCTCTCTTGAAATGAGCTTCTCAGGAGTGCCACTGGGTGGTACTGCCTTGAGCCTCTAAGGGGGAGGTTCTAAATTTGATCCTGTGAGGAGTCCGGACAAAACTAGTTCCTGAGGATTATGAGTAGTGTACCATAGCGAAAGTCATGTGTGCCGCTGAGAGCCAGCAGTCTGCGTTTGATTTTATATCGGTAGACTGTGACACTATGGTAACATAGCGAAAGTCGTGTGTGCCGCTGAGAGCCAACAGTCTATGTTTGATTTTACATCGGTAGACTGCGACCTATGTAGGAGTGGAGAAGTTTCATTTCGACAGCGTAATCGTGAGGCCGCTGAGAGCCTGCAGTTACATGGACTTTTGCTGCGACGGCAACGTAACCCTGGATGTAACTGCGATCTGTCGTGGGTTCTATGGTGTAATCAGTTACATGGACTTTTGCTGCGACTGCAACGTAACCCTGGATGTAACTGTGACCATAGATGGGTGTGATGATTTCCAGAGCATTCTCACCAAAGATATTTTCAGTAAACTGTTTTCAAAAACTATTTTCGATATTTTCAAGTAAAATTACTTTCGAAGTATTTTCACTAGATGTCGAAAATGAGTCTGCTAAGTACTTATAGATTTTCAGTCCTACGCCTAATCAACGTATGACTGAATTTCTGTGAGAACAAGGATGAACTGGTTGAGACATCGAGTTATAAAAAGTATTTTTTTTATAAAAAGCTATTTTAATAATATTATTTGAATTCAAAAGCATTTCTAAATTATAAAATAAAGTTGGACTCAGGAAAATTTTAAAAAAAAAGTAGTTTTGTAATAAAATCGAATCTCAATTTAAAGGTTGGAAGTAAGCTAATAAATAATTAATTGATAGAGTATGTTAATAAAATTTAACTTGGTTAAATAAAATGAATTGTAGGTTAATAAAGGGATTTGGAAATGAACTCGAATTATAAATAAAATTCGACCTGGGTTTGATGATGAATTAGAATAAGTTTGTTAAAAATATAATAAAATAAAATTGAATAATAATCGAAATATTTGAGTTATAGACAAAACCCAAGTGAATAGAAATAAATTGAGAATGGCTTTGTAATAAAGAAGTAAATTCGAAAATGAATTAAATGACTTAAAAACTTAAATATGGGGTGAATAAATGGGTTGGTTGAATAAATTAATAATTGGGTAAAGTCTGATTAAATAGAAATTGAATCAAAGTTTAATTTGAATTGGGTTATTAGAATGAACTCAAGTTATGAGGCAAATTGATTCGAAATGAAATTTCTTAAATAAAAGCTTGGTTCGAGTAGAATGGAAGACCATTTAAATAAAGGCTTGGGTTAAATTTATTTGGAAAATGGTTATAAATTTTTAAAGTATTGAATGTGCCAAGCTTAATAAATTGTTTTGAATGGAACAATTGCGGAGATGAAATGAAATGCAAATGTATGGTTGGTGGATAAATTTGAAATGAAATGGAATTGAATATAGAATGAGATGAAAATAATTTGAAGTAGTTATAAACTAAAATGAATACTTTACTAAGTGAATATTTTCGAATTTGCATGGAATGAATTGCCATTGACAAAAATGAAAGTAATTTGAATCCTATGGGTTGAGGGAAGTTAAATAACTTGATTTTGGAATTAATTGAGGCGAATATGAGCTTGATTGGACTAATAATAAATTGAATGTAAGCAATTGAGTTGCAAATCATTAAAGTTGAATGAAATGGCATATAAAATTGGTTGGAAGAAATTGAATTAGCTTTAAATCATATAAATCGCTTATGGAAATGTTTGGTGCTTGTTGCTTATGAAATGCTTGTGTTTAGCTATTGGAAGTAAGTAAAATGCTAATATATTTTCTATATATGACACTTACATATTTAAACTGAGCTAGTACAGGTACCTGAAGGCCGTTTGGCTGGATTTGGGTGCGATAATTGCTAAATAATAAGCCGCTTGCTTTAAAAATGCTAAATAAAGGTACGCCTACGCAAAAGAATTCAAAATAGGAAATATGAACTGCATATATTGATATATATTGTGATTTCCGGCCTGAGGCCGATGTATATATATATTTGTGCATCCTGCGATATCGCAGAAGTCCCTCCGTACAAAGGAGACTCTGCCAAAATTTTCCGTAAATTTTGGAAGTTAGAAAATTTTTGGAAATTTTTTTGTTAATGACAGAACGATTTCAAATTGGGAATTAAAGTAAATTAGTAGATGAAATTAACTTGAATCAGTTATAAACAAAAATAAAATAAAATTCAATACTCAGAAATGAAGACAAATTGAATGCATATGGAATGGGAACACTAATTTGAAATAGATATGAAGCTGTCGTAAGAAAATGTATGAAATGATCGTATAGGGTTATGATTGGATATGGTTATTGAGTATGATATGCAGGTATAAAAGGGAAAAGGAAATTTGATTTGATTTCAAAGGATAAATTTGAATTGCCCGACTAAAAGGTTAGTATTTAATTTCTGTATGAAATTGGATTGGGTTTTTGAGCTAGCCACTTGGCTTTTTGTTTCTTTTTGGAATTTAGTAGCCTGTAGAGGCCTTTTGCAGTCGTACCGAGCTAGCCGCGCAAAGGAGATGCTAGCAAAAAAATTTTTGAAAATTTAGAGAGTTAGAAATTTTTTTGAGAGAATTTTGATAATTCAAAAAGTGGTTTTAAATTGAAATTTGAATAATTGGGAAAAGGGTATTGTTTGGGAACTATGGGAGAGTTTGGGAAATCAGTAAGAATAATAAGAGGTCTTTTATAAAAGATAATTGGTAAGATGTTGAACTGTTGGTTTTGGGGGGAAGGTAAACGGGTATAGTACCATTCTTCTTAACTAGTAATTTCGGGGACGAAATTCTTTTAAGGGGGGAGGAATGTGACGACCCAGAATTTTAACAATTTAAACTAGACTAATTAATTGATTTTTAAACATCTAAAAGCTAATTTTAACTTGAATTTAAGATATCAGTATTTACTTGATAATTAAATTATAAAATTATATAGTTCGAAATTGGGTAAGATGTTGGATATGGAATTTTAAGTCTATTAAAAACAATCTGAAGGCTTATAAAATTTATAATGATGATACTGAAGATAATAGGATGGTTGAAATTTAATTTAAAGATGATTTGTTCAGTTTTGAAAGTATATCATTTAAATCGATATTTAAAATAGCCTTCCGAGGCACATTCTTGGAATTCGACGGAACCAGTTCCATTGGATCCGTAATAGTTAGTTATTATCGGATTTCAATTTTCGTAGCAATCGGAGTTGTCGTTTGACCCGGAAAGCTCAAAACGCTTCGAATTATTTGAATCGATTTAATTTGAAATTGATCTTTTACTTCTGTAACTCACACATACAATCAAATTAGCCTCCGAAACATGTTCCATCGTGTTCGCAATATGGGTAAAACCCTGTAAACGTTTGTCGGAATGTCTGGTTTGAGGTTCGGGATTTCGCGTTATGCAACGAGACGGTTTGAAGTGTTATAATATAATTTAAAATTTAAAAGTACAACAGTCAGAGATATTTTTCCCCAACGCGTACTCGTGAAGCTTCCCAGCTGATATGTTATCTCCCTCTCCTTTGAACGAATCCACAGCCTTATTCGGAAAAAAAAAAGTGAGGAAACAAATTTAATGCCGAAGCCTATTCGAAATCTATCTTCAGATGAAAACCCCAAAACAAATCTTTCCTTCCTCTTCCGTAACCCACGCTTTCATTTCCTAACCCTATATCGCGATTTCCAGTAAAAAAAAAAAAAGAAAAGAGACGGCGACGTGGGTTTTATCGAGCATGAACTCGATGGCAACCACAAGGGTGAGGCGGGCTATTCGACGAGTACGAGTCGCGATGGGCACGAAGCTGCAGCTCGCGTGCGATGGGGAGGCGACTCGATTTGTCGCGAGGCGGCGACCGAGACGGGTAGCTCGCGCGCGAGGCTAGCAGTGATGTAGGCGGAGCTGGAGCTCGAGATCACGACGAAGAAGAAAGCAGTCACGAAATCTAGGGCATGGCATGCGCGAGGGTGAACTCGTATGGAGCAGTGAGCGGGGGCTTCGTTACTAGTCGAATTAAGGTAATTCGATTTTCCAATTTAAAGACTTATATGTGGGTGTTCAAGTACCAGTAAAGTAACATCTGTTTTATTTGGATTTAAAAGAAAACTCCTTTGTACAGTAACTAATATATATATCTATATTTTGTGTTTAAGGAATCAGTTTAACATTTAACTATTGGTTTGGAATTAAATTCATTTGTAATTGAAATCATAAATAAGAATTTAATTGTTCGAGTATTAATAAATTATGAAATGTTTATACAAGGTCATAAACTGAAAAGAAGCAAGCGATTTGGAAGTGAATTGCAAAGCAGTAAAAGCAAAGGTGAGTAAATCTCACCCCGTTGGATTTTTATTTAAATTTAAATGGTTAAATTTAATATAATTGATTGAATGATTAAACTGTTTGGATATGCATTATTGATGATATGACATTGGTTTTGGATGATTCGTGTGTTGATTGTTGGTTGACTCGAGACATTCGGGTCTTAAATAGTTAGACTCAAATCATTTAATTTAGTAATTTAAAGTTTGAATTAATTAATTTATTAAGTTTTATCTTAATTGATTAAGTGTAAGTAATCCAGAAAATTTATTGGATGGTTTGTTAAGTAATTACTAAATGTAATTAATAAAATATAATCAATTTGTGTAATTATTCAAGGGATTAAGTAAGATGATTTACTAAGGAGAAATTGATTTAGTAAATGAATGAAATAAAGGGATAGCTAATTATAGGCGAAGTTTAATCAAGAATTGTTAATGTTGTGGTTTAATTAATGTAATTTATTTGAATTAGAATAAATTGAGATATAATTGGAAATCATTAATTTGTAAAATCAATAATTAAAGACTGATCGATTAAGATAAATTAATCAGGAATAAGTGACTTAAGAGAAGTTAATTTATATGAGTAATTAATGAGTAACGTAATTAAAATAAGTAATTAATAAGATTTCTTATCAATTTTGGCTAAGTATAATTAATATCGTGGAATTAATTAAAGTTAACTACTTGATGAAAATTGAAAGGTAAATTAGTCCAAGGTGATTAATTAAGTTGGAAAATGAAGGAATGGCTGATTAATTGATTTGAAAACGAATTAATGATAAATGGAAAGAGATCTAAGTGGTTGAAATTGGAAATTCAATCGGAATTAATTAAATCAAAATTTGTATGTGATTAAGCTTTGCTGATGGATGATTTAATGGTATTGGATGCTTTGAATGAGTAAATTTCTCTGATTTGAATGTTATGTATTTCAATTGGGAAAAATTTGGTTAGGATGACCTGAGACTCGGAAGATTGGGGTCGGGTATTAGTAAATACCCGAAACCATTTCAAACCTTTATAGATTGATATGTGAGATCAATAGTCTGGGATGAAGTGATTTAAAGGAATTAGATTATTTTAATCCACACCTTAGACTTTAGAAAATGAATGAGTGGAATAAGTGATGTCTATAATAAATTGTGACATGTGAAATAAGCGTTGTTTATAGCAAATTGTTAATTTGTTAAATTGATATAAGTTACCCCGGGTATATATAAGTTGATTACTTGGATATTCCATGTTGATTGGGTTTACTCACGCTGGTTTCCAGCCTGACCCGGGTGTTACTTTGATGTAATGCTCGGGTCAGACCGAGTATTACAGATTTTCAGGTAAAGGACGTTCTGGAGCTCAGGAGACGGGCTAGATGGCAAGTACGTGTAGAATATTTCCGCTGCAGTATATTATTGTATTACTGAGACATGATTACCGTAAATATTCAGTGACTGTGTATATGTAAAACTCTGATGTATAACAATGTAATCAACAGATATAGTATTCTTGCAAAATGTATTTATTTATTATTATATTTTATCCGCTGCGAATGTGAGATGATGACGTTTTCTGTTCTTCTCTTCTATCTCTTTCTTCCTTTTCATAACTATCTGGAATTTTCGGCTTCGGAAATTTCGGGTCGTTACACTGAAACACATGTAGTTTTTTCTTTTCTTCGGGAAAGCTAAAATGTATGGAGTTGAGTTTATGTTTTTGTTATTCATTTTAATGGTATTTTCTCTGTACTTAGGTTGGATGTTTAATGTTTGTAATGTATTAATCATGGTATGCTTATATTAATCATTATTGAAGTGTTTTCTACAATTATTACGATTAATTGCACATATTTCTGCATTTTTTCTCAATTTTTCTTTACTGTTTATACGTCTTTTGTGAATGCTGCTTTTTATATGAAGATGATATTTGCATCATTGTTTGGCACGAAATAAATATGGTATATCCATAAGTATGTGCAATTTTTGTTAATAACTGTAGAGGTATCTGCAATTATTTATTTTTTGTGGTGACATTTCTGTAATTATTTGGTGCAAGAATTTGGAATAACTAAATATTTGTGGAGATATCTGTAGATATGTGCTTTTATTGCTGACATTTCTACAATTATTACGAGCAAGAATTTGGAATAACTGTGATTTGCTTTAGTATTTTGGTAACTGAATTCAATTGTAAGAGATTTATATATAAATTTTTTGATAATAAACTCTAATATTGTGTTAACACAGTAATATTGTTTTCCAAATATATAAGATTAGCAAAATATGTATATACATTTCAGTATTCTTAGAGAAAATATTACAGTTTGATACATCGAATATTTTGGTTTGCTTCAGAAAGTAAAAACTTTTGTGTCAAGCTTTCTTCTAATCTCCAACTATAAGGTTTGCAAGAAAGAATTTGATGTGCCAATTCAGCTCTTTGTAAATCCATAGCTTCATGTGTGAATTGAGGGTCATCATTGTTGATTTCTTTGCCTTCACTTCTTTGTTTCATAATGTTCATTAAAAACATGCCACAGTCAACTCTGCAATGATTGATAAATATTACAAAATTGTTAGAATAAATGTTCTATGATATGGAAATATTTGTACATTTTTTTGTTGTTGTGTACTTACGAATCGGAACGTTGTTGTGGGCTGTTAGCAAAAGTGATTTGGTTTGATGGTTTATGCTCTGCTTTTTCCAATTTCTTTAGTAAGGCTGTGATATAAACTCTCTGTAAAGAAAAACAAAGATTTTGTTAAACGGTTTATTTTCCTTTGATTTATTCATTTTTTAATTTACATACCAACTTTCTTGCTGCCTTCTGATGTTCTCCTTCGTGCCGTGGTTTTATGGAATCGCAGTGAATCCATATTCTATCTTGTTTAATAAACTCCAAGAGTGTAAAATCTGATTTTTGGTGGATAGGGAAGAACATTTTATTGCAGTTTGCAAAAATTTTAGCTACTACATTATCGATTAGGGCTTGTGCTACATTCTTTGAATTGCTCAGTAGAAATGTTTGTAGGAGAATATATTAGCAAATTGAATTTATGAATATTTAAACAAATTCTTCACTAGAAGATTATAAGACTTACAGCAGCGTAAACTTTGAAGTACAATTCTTCTGGATGAACTTTATGCAATTCATGTGAATACCAGTCAATGATCTACAGAAATTATTACAAGGAAATAATGATAGTATATTTGTTGATAAAAGACTATAATATGTTTTGCAGAAAAAAAATAAGTTTATGGAATTTTGCATAAAAAATGTGAAGACTCCAAAAACTCGGCCTTCGAAAATCGGCATCTGTACTTCACTTGTACTCAAATGTCGTAATTTAAACGCCGAATCTGGCTTCCCGGAGCTTATAACACAGTAAGTATAACAACACGGCGGAAGAAAGAAATAGATGATATCATATACAACTCCAATGAATACAATATCCAGAATGATACATAAAAATGATATCAATAATATACAGCAATATCAAAGATATGATACAATGCTACAGCCGAAATAATAACAATGGTAGAGATCACTCCAAATGATCTGCAAAGGAGAATGACTCCAACAATTCCAACATCAAGCTCGAACCACCATCAAGATGCACAAAGATAAGCAAGTGCAGTCATGATCTCCAAAACTGAACTAGCTCCAGATAATCTACTAAACCTGAATATATGAGAAACCCTACTCTAGACTGCCCGTGTGAAAAATTGTGGGCACCCAGAGTTTAGGAAGGGAACAATAAACTCCGGATCAGTCATGGGACTGGTGTGAGCAACAAAAGCAGTTTATCTTTAAACAAACACAAAAGAATTTTTAAACATTGAAATCCGCAATGCTTTTGGAAAATGAAACTACCATAAGACCTCCCACCACACACACAATGCAATCGCAGACTTGGAGGAGATTTCTTCTTATGTTAGTCAAATATGCTTACTACGTAAAGAAAACTCTTTTGATATTATTATTAGTGCATAGTGTACAAAATCATTTCAAAAATACAATATTAATCTTAGCCAGCATAGGTACCATTATATTATGTCTGCTATAGCTGCCGCTTGAGGAGACAGGTTATATAACTGCAATCGTAAAGGGCTTGTATTGTTTCTTTGGATTTCCAACAAATGGTCAGGCTAAGGAACTTCCTACTGCCACATGGGAACGCCTCTGGCGGGATGCCCCGAGAACCTAACCGGATCTCTGCCAATACAAGGTCGGGTTACCTCTGACACTAGGTAACTACTTCTCGAATATGCCACCCCCCGGTCCTTTGGGACCTTTATCCGAGCGCTCAATAACCAACATCACACAATAATAAATATAGTGTGCCCACATGAGTAAGTATCTGGGCTGCATACCATGATACCACCCTTTTCCAGAAGGAAATGACATACCCTAAAGGGCGCGACCCTCATAACCTTGCCGCATCATTCCTGTTTCGACCATTTCCGGTCTGTGAGGTTCGATGAGGTCTCGTCCACAAAGCTACGCTTTTTCACAAAGCCCTGCTTTGATCACAAATGATCAATAAATGATCAACACATAGCAGCACTCAGCATGCCACATTACCAAATTGGGAATATATCGCTGATAACCTTCAACTACATAACCTCTGAACTCGTACGTCTCAGAGAAGGGTGTTAAGCTAAGAGAATAAATTCTCCCCCACCAAACAGAAATGTATTTGAAAGAAATCAGCTTTATATCTAAAAGTGTAATGTCAGACATGTAACCATACAAGTCTGTTCAGGGTTCGAACAAAACCGAAGGCACTTCCGAAGAAGCCCTTGCAATTCGGGTATTCACAATCCCGATCGGACTTTCCATCACTTAGGAAATCTCTATACCGGAGCAACTCAGTGCAGCGAAAATCGATAGGTTATCCTATCATTCTCGCAAATACCCGGTCTTCACCACCGATCTTCAAATGCAATCCATATACGACGTATCATTATTCGGAATGGGTTATATGACACAAAGGTCCTCTCCCGGCTAAATCGAATAGTGAGCGTAATATTTTAAAACATATGGATAATGGGATTTCAATTAAGTCACAATTTATTATCCAAAACTTTCTTTTCAAATGGTTTAAACACATTACCATTTTAATCTTTTTAAACAAAAAGATTCAATTCACAAAGTTCACCTAGTTTCACAAAGATTCATTCACAGATTTTCCAAATCAATTTCCATTTCAATTTGATTAACTCGTTAAATCTTTAAATCAAAGATTTAACTTATAGCTTTCAAAACAATTTCATTTCGAATGGTTTAAACAAATCACCATTTTAAATCTGTTAAAAAAAGACAGATTCAATTCATAGCTTTCAAAATGAATTCACTCATAACTTGGAAAACCAATTTTCAATTCAAACTTGAAATTCCTTTAACTTAAATTGGAATTTCATTTCTTATATGAAAGCTTTTATCATTTGAAAACAAATAGTTTTCATTTCGGAAAATCTGATTCATTTATACGAGTTAAAGTCCTTGGGTTAAATTCAAATTCCCAAAACAATATTTTTAAAATGGTTCAAGCCCATGTAACACATTTATAACTTGTTAATATTTTTAAATCATAAATCTCAACCATGGAATTCAATTCCTTATTTTGAATTCAAATTCAAATTGAATTATTTAGATTTCAAGATATTCAAAATATCCTTAAACTCCTTTCAAAAGCTTTAACATTTAACACAAATCCATTTCCAAAATCAATTGAAATTAAAATTTCAAAAACATTAATGTTAAATCATTTGTGACTTAACCGATTTCCATGTGAAATCCATATTTGTGTGTGTAAAAGTGTGGTCCAGGGGTTTCACAAAGTAGTGCAACATCAATAAATCATCACAGATTAAAACACAGAAATATAGTTGATAAGCGGTATAACTATAACGCTTATCGTTCATTTACAGATCGCAAATCACAGATATATGAGTTACAGATAATAATTTACATTTATCCTAGATAAATGAACTACAGTACAGATTACACACAAATCAGAATATATCACACAGCATCACAGATCAGGGAATATCAAGCAATTCACATTCAATAGAATCCAAACATCCATAAGTAAGATCAATTAATTATCTGATTAATTTAAATCAGGTTAATTACTTATGAATATTTTACTAATCCTGGTTAATTAATATTAATTAATTTCAAACCATTTTAATTAATTATCCTTTAATAATGAATTAATTAACCTTTAATTATTAATTATTCTTTTATTACTTGATTATTCAAACTTAAATCATTAATTAATTTACTTTAATTACTTTTATTAAGTAATGAACTTTAAGTAATTAAGTTCCTTTAACAAATAAATTAACTTAGACTTTAAAAGTTAATTAACAATTAAAACATTTGTAATATTAATTTACTTCTTTAATATTATTAAGTTCATTAAAAATAAACTTTCAAAATAAAGGTTATGTGTATTTTAAACCAATTTAAAGCTTGGTTAATTAAAACAATTTTGTTTAAAAAAAAATCTTCTTAACCAATTTAAAACTTAGATAACGTCTAATAAAAAAAATTAGTTTTAACAAAATTTATTTTAAATAACTTGATTTTCTTTGAAATTTTAAACTGTTTTTATACCAAATCAAATAACCCGAGTAAATCCCTGTTTTACCCGAGCTATTCCCCGGGCTAACCCAAATTTTCATCTACTTCGAGTCCATCCCTTGTTTTCACGTGCTTAACCCCGAATTTCCTATCTTCTTCCCTAACATCCAAAAACACAGATGCACAAGGATGCACGTATACGTGTGCAGCTGATCGCCGAAGCTCCGACTAGCTTTGCCAACGTAAACAGATCCCCATCGTCTCCTGAGTCGCCACGAACACCCAAATCACCGAGAACGACCACTAATCGAAAACGAGTCGTTCGGCCCAAATACTGGAACCAACCCGATCATCAACAATCAACTCGCATCACCAACCACGACCATCGGCGACCACGTCATTTTTACCAGAGCTACTCCACTGACCCACAAGCATTTTCTCCCATGTGCGATGCATTCCGAAGTGACGTCGGCGATGCCATTGCCTCGCGAATATCGTCGACAAAACACAGTGCTTAAACCCTAATTTTACTCCGATCACCCACTACGGTGACCTGAAAATTTATCGAATATTTTTCCCAGACTCTACAACCTCCCAGCTAGCTACAACTCCGATCACGAGACGAACAATGTCGCCGACCACCATAATTTGCCCAAAAACTCAAATCTGTTCATCTCGCGATTCGTCCATAAATACGTAACTAAAAATCTTGATTTAAGTTTTAAAAATCAACTTTTTTTATAACGATTTCGATAATATTATTAAAACAAGATGATATGATATTTGAATTTTTACTTAGTTCAGAGTTTCATTGTATTTACTTTATTTCCAGCAACCTCTTGATAATTAAATTTTTGAAATTTATTTTAAAACCTAGATACTGATCATACAAACAAAATTCACTTAAACATTGAAGCCTATCAATGATTGTAGGATGAGATTTTGACTTTCTAGCAGGTTTTCTTTTTTGAAACCTGTTATACTTGGAACAGAGACATATGTCTGTTCTCAGACATGCACATCACATTCACATACATATACACAGACTTGTACCCATGTAGATAGATTCAACTTCACTTCAGGCACGATTTACAAACAACAGACAAACAAAATCCAGATTACTAAAAAGTTTACTCACCGTGTTTAAGGAATGAACAGAGCTTATTCTTTGTTGAAACAGGTTGTAAAGATTTGCAAGTTGAAAGCTTCTCTTTCTTTGATTCTCTAATTGATCTGATTTTTTTGTTGTTGTTTTAAATTGAAGTATTGTTTAAGCTTGAAATGGTTTTCAATTTCAGTTTTTTCTCAGTTTTGAAATGGACGAAAACTGAGATGAAAAGCTGATGTATATAAATTAAATTAACAGGTGATGTTATATTTTTTTTTGTACAAGTTGATATAATTTGGTTTGTACAACATGATTTATTTTTCTTCTCTAGTACAATTATAAGCAGGGATATTTTCGTTTGGGGCTGAGATGTTTACTTTAGTGTGCTAGCATTAATTAGTTTGTACCATATTTATATTTATATAGTATTCCTTCTTCCATTTCGGCTGTACAAAAAAATGAAATAGTTTAAATGTGGCTTCCTTTGCTTTATCTTCCTTTGCATGCTTTTACTTATCCTTTTTTTTCTTCATTCTTTTACAAGTCTACATATATTTATCTTTTTATCTTTTCTTTTTACTTTGTCTTTGTAATACTACTTCATAATATAAACAATCTCTATTTTAATTTGTTGTTAGATTTTTATCCAACGTATTTACTTTATACTCTATATCTTATATATTTTCATTTTTATTTTTAAACCATTTATTTACAATTTAAATTCAAATCAAATATATATATATATATATATATAATTTCAAATTTACTCATATATGCCCAAATACTTATATATATACACATTCACATATATATACAATATTTTTAAATTTAAATGATTTATACAGAATATATTCGAATTCGGGGAAACTCGCATTACTTTAATCGATTAATTTTACAAATTGTCTTCAAAAATTCAATTAATTATCAATTTAAATTTATATAAAATCCGAGATTGTTACAGACTTCTCCCCTTAAAAGAATTTCGTCCTCGAAATTGCCAAGGAGACACAAAGATAGATGAAGAATTTTTCATCAAATCAAACTGAACATCTATTCTGCATTTGGCTTACCAAATCAGAATATCAACAATAGATACAAGAACGAATCTATTTTAATACTTCACAAAATGCTCCGGTTATCCAGATCTACGAAGTATGCAGTGGCATTGGTTAGTCCGAAGGGATAACTAACCATTCATAGAACATATCCGGACCCAAAAATAGATAGATATATGGATACAATTCCAAATCTTTTTAATTTAGAACTAAAGTATACCTATCAACCATAGCAACCAATTCATCCAAACAAACAATTTTGACTGACTTATTTGGAGTTTATGTCCCATACAAATATATCGAATTTCTTCCTGGATCTACCAGAAACCATCGAAGAATAGAAAAGATGACGAACCAAAGAGATTGGTAGATAAAAGATTGCTTCCTTGTTGTTACAGGGTATTGACCATTTATAGTCGGATTCCCCTGTCCCCTATCTCATCCTCTTCTTGCACTCATACTTACTATCAGTGGATAGTAAGAGAATTTACTGAGGCATACGGACAAATATCTTAAGGATTACTCATTATAGGGTCTACTTCACCCTATCTCTAATGAGTTACTTAATGTGTTATACTCCTGAGCTAAAGTTTAACCTTCAGCTCTGATACCAAATGTGAAGACCCTCACGAGGCAGTGGAAACCGGTAGGCTTTGCAACCATCCCAGCCCCACCGTGGCATACACTGGTACCTCGCATTTACTTTTACGGCCAGCCTCTCGACTGTCACAACCAACCCCTCCCACTCAGGGACATGTAGGGGTAAGAGTCTCCCGTTCGCCACCAAACTGCGAAGTGAGAACCCCATATCATGCTGTAATATAGCAAATGCGATCCATATACGACGTATCATTATTCAAAATGGGTTATATGACACAAAGGTCCTCTCCCGGCTAAACCGAATAGTGAGCGTAATAATTTAAAACATATGGATAATGGGATTTCAATTAAGTCACAATTTATTATCCAAAACTTTCTTTTCAAATGGTTTAAACACATTACCATTTTAATCTTTTTAAACAAAAAGATTCAATTCACAAAGTTCACCCAATTTCACAAAGATTCATTCACAGATTTTCCAAATCAATTTCCATTTCAATTTGATTAACTCGTTAAATCTTTAAATCAAAGATTTAACTTATAGCTTTCAAAACAATTTCATTTCGAATGGTTTAAACAAATCACCATTTTAAATCTGTTAAAAATAAACAGATTCAATTCATAGCTTTCAAAAAGAATTCACTCATAACTTGGAAAATCATTTTTCAATTCAAACTTGAAATTCCTTTAACTTAAATTGGAATTTCAGTTCTTATATGAAAGCTTTTATCATTTGAAAACAAATAGTTTTCATTCCGGAAAATCTGATTCATTTATACGAGTTAAAGTCCTTGGGTTAAATTCAAATTCCCAAAACAATATTTTTAAAATGGTTCAAGCCCATGTAACACATTTATAACTTGTTTAATATTTTTAAATCATAAATCTCAACCATGGAATTCAATTCCTTATTTTGAATTCAAATTCAAATTAAATTATTTAGATTTCAAGATATTAAAAATATCCTTAAACTCCTTTCAAAAGCTTTAACATTTAACCCAAATCCATTTCCAAAATCAATTGAAATTAAAATTTCAAAAACATTAATTTTAAATCATTTGTGACTTAACCGATTTCCATGTGAAATCCATATTTGTGTGTGTAAAAGTGTGGTCCAGGGGTTTCACAAAGTAGTGCAATATCAATATTCATCACAGATTAAAACACAAAAATATAATTGATAAGCGGTATAACTATAACGCTTATCGTTCATTTACAGATCACAGATATATGAGTTACAGATAATAATTTACATTTATCCCAGATAAATGAACTACAGTACAGATTACACACAAATCAGAATATATCACACAGCATCACAGATCAGGGAATATCAAGCAATTCACATTCAATAGAATCCAAACATCCATAAGTAAGATCAATTAATTATCTGATTAATTTAAATCAGATTAATTACTTATGAATATTTTACTAATCCTGGTTAATTAATATTAATTAATTTCAAACCATTTTAATTAATTATCCTTTAATAATGAATTAATTAACCTTTAATTATTAATTATTCTTTTATTACTTGATTATTCAAACTTAAATCATTAATTAATTTACTTTAATTACTTTTATTAAGTAATGAACTTTAAGTAATTAATTTCCTTTAACAAATAAATTAACTTAGACTTTAAAAGTTAATTAACAATTAAAACATTTGTAATATTAATTTACTTCTTTAATATTATTAAGTTCATTAAAAATAAACTTTCAAAATAAAGGTTATGTGTATTTTAAACCAATTTAAAGCTTGGTTAATTAAAACAATTTTGTTTTAAAAAAAATCTTCTTAACCAATTTAAAACTTAGATAACATCTAATAAAAAAAATTAGTTTTAACAAAATTTATTTTAAATAACTTGATTTTCTTTGAAATTTTAAACTGTTTTTATACCAAATCAAATAAACCGAGTAAATCCCTTTTTACCCGAGCTATTCCCCGGGCTAACCCAAATTTTCATCTGCTTCGAGTCCATCCCTTGTTTTCACGTGCTTAACCCCGAGTTTCCTATCTTCTTCCCCAACATCCAAAAACACAGATGCACAAGGATGCACGTATACGTGCACAGCTGATCGCCGAAGCTCCAACTAGCTTCGCCAACGTCAACAGATCCCCATCGTCTCCTGAGTTGCCACGAACACCCAAATCACCGAGAACGACCACTAATCGAAAACGAGTCGTTCGGCCCAAATACTGGAACCAACGATCATCAACAATCAACTCGCATCACCAACCACGACCATCGGTGACCACGTCATTTTTACCAGAGCTACTCCAGTGACCCACAAGCATTTTCCCCCCGTGCGATGCATTCCAAAGTGACGTCGGCGATGCCATTGCCTCGCGAATATCGTCGACAAAACAAAGTGCTTAAACCCTAATTTTACTCCGATCACCCACTACGGTGACCTGAAAATTTATCGAATATTTTTCCCAGACTCTACAACCTCCCGGCTAGCTACAGCTCCGATCACGAGACGAACAATGTCGCCGACCACCGTAATTTGCCCAAAAACTCAAATCTGTTCATCTCGCGATTCCTCCATAAATACGTAACTAAAAATCTTGATTTAAGTTTTAAAAATCAACTTTTTTTATAACGATTTCGATAATATTATTGAAACAAGATGATACGATATTTGAATTTTTACTTAGTTCAGAGTTTCACTGTATTTACTTTATTTCCAGCAACCTCTTGATAATTAAATTTTTGAAATTTATTTTAAAACCTAGATACTGATCATACAAACAAAATTCACTTAGACATTGAAGCCTATCAATGATTGTAGGATGAGATTTTGATTTTCTAGCAGGTTTTCTTTTTTGAAACCTGTTATACTTGGAACAGAGACATGTCTATTCTCAAACATGCACATCACATTCACATACACATACACCCATGCATATAGATTCAACTTCACTTTAGGCACGATTTACAAACAAGAGGCAAACAAAATCTAGATTACTAAAAAGTTTACTCACCGTGTTTAAGGAATGAACAGAGCTTATTCTTTTTTGAAACAGGTTGTAAAGATTTGAAAGTTGAAAGCTTCTCTTTCTTTGATTCTCTGATTGATCTGATTTTTTTGTTGTTGTTTTAAATTGAATTATTGTTTAAGCTTGAAATGGTTTTCAATTTCAGATTTTTCTCAGTTTTGAAATGGACGAAAACTGAGATGAAAAGCTGATGTATATAAATTAAATTAACAGGTGATGTTATATTTTTTGTACAAGTTGATATAATTTGGTTTGTACAACATGATATATTTTTCTTCTCTAGTACAATTATAAGCACGGATATTTTCATTTGGGGCTGAGATGTTTACTTTAGTGTGCTAGCATTAATTAGTTTGTACCATATTTATATTTATATAGTATTCCTTCTTCCATTTCGGCTATACAAAAAAATGAAATAGTTTAAATGTGGCTTCCTTTGCTTTATCTTCCTTTGCATGCTTTTACTTATCCTTTTTTTCTTCATTCTTTTACAAGTCTACATATATTTATCTTTTTATCTTTTCTTTTTACTTTGTCTTTGTAATACTACTTCATAATATAAACAATCTCTATTTTAATTTGTTGTTATATTTTTATCCAATGTATTTACTTTATACTCTATATCTTATATATTTTCATTTTTAAACCATTTATTTACAATTTAAATTCAAATCAAATATATATCTATATATATATAATTTCAAATTTACTCATATATGTCCAAATACTTATATATATATATACACATTTACATATATATATATATATATACAATATTTTTAAGTTTAAATGATTTATACAGAATATATTCGAATTTGGGGAAACTCGCATTACTTTAATCGATTAATTTTACAAATTGTCTTCAAAAATTCAATTAATTATCAATTTAAATTTATATAAAATCCGAGATCGTTATAAAAAACAACAGGTTTGATGAAATGTTGATGAAAAATCTGCAGATAAATGTAATTATTTCAGATAAATGGAATTTTGCTGACAAAACAATAAGTTTAACGAAATGTTGCTGATAAATATGTAGATAAATCGAATTGTTGTGGATAAATGGATTTTTGCAGATAAAACAACAAGTCCTATGAAATGTTGCTGATAAAATTGCAAATAAATGGAATTGTTGAGTAAAGTTCTACCTGGCCTTCAAGAAATCTTCCTATAATTAGTTCACCAAGTGTTGTTCCAGTTATAATGATGTCATCGTCTCCATTCAGGTATGCACTTTTGCTGTGATATAATGATCAATATTACTAAATGTTTGCATTTTTTAAATATTTGTCGATATGTCAGTAGCAAATTTAAATAATTACTTTTATTTGAGCAATTATTGGTATACTTGACTATTTAAAGAATTATACAATTTTACCTGAGGTCGGAGTTATTAAAGAAGCCCTCAAGCAGCTTAATTTTTTCATTCAGATAGACTTCGTACATTTGACCTTTTTCTGACATTTATCTTTGTAGTGGCAGATAATTCAGTTGATCTAGGTTCAGATTCGTATTCTTCAACTATTATTGGTAGGATTTCTACCTGTCGTTTTGCCTTTTTTGATTTCTTTTCGGTTTGGAAATCCACTTCTTCAGCTGATTTATACCTTTTTTTTTGCTTTTCAATTTCCAATGTTTTCTCTTTGCTTTCTTCAGTTTTTTTTCTACTGAACTAGATATTTCGTCTTCTGCTTTTTTGCCTTGTAGTTGTGGATAATTTTGAATGCTTTCACTTGAAATTAATTTGAATGTTGGTTAATATTTCATGATTGGTTTTTGGAATACAGTTTTTATGATTTGATTGTCTTCAGGTTTTTCAACTTCTGTAAGTCTGCATTCTTGTTTAATATTTTTGTTTTAATATGCAGTATTAGTTTAATTTTCTATTTCCTCGGTGCTTTGAGCTGAACGATATATTTTTAATTGAAATATTTACTGTTTCTGAAATGATAATGAATTTTATTTGTAATTTTGTGAATAATTATGAAAAAATGAAGAATATGCTGCACTTTATAACAGTTGCTGCATTAATATCTGCAATTATTTTTCAACAGTGTATTTTTGATATAATAAGAATATTTGCAAATATATCAACAAATTTGTTTAATTTTTGCAGTCTTGTTGAAAAATTATAATTATTCAAAGCATTACCAAATGAAGGATTTTGTTCAATTGCTTCATCTTCTTCAACTGTTTTTGTTTGTTCATCATCATCTGGATCTTTTTGTTTTTCTTCGAAATTTATTTTTTCCTCATTATCAACATCTTTTCCTTTTTGTTCTTCTTTTTCTTCATCTTTATCTTTCTCCATAAGATGAGATTCATCTTCAACAGTTTTGTCTTCAGTTTGAACATCAATTTGATATTCCTTTTCTTCTGTCCTTTGAGCTGAAATATATGTTTGCAATTCAGCTCTTTAGTATTTTTGAAATAATTATGGATTTTATGTGTTATGTTGCAAGGTATTATGTAAAAAATGAAGAATGCGCTGCACTTTTTAATAATTATTGCAATAATATATGCATTTATTCTTTAACAATGCTTTTGTCATATAGTAAGAATATTTGCAGATGTATCATCAAATATCTAAAAAAATTGCATTCTTGTTGAAAAACAATATATTATTGAAAGTATTACTAGATGAAGTATTCACTTCGATTTCATTATGTTCACTTTCTTCATTTTCTTCAGTTTCATTTTCATCTGAGGAGTTTAGTTTGCTATGACTTATTTCTTTTATTGGTAGCTCTACATTCTCAGATTGTGTGGATGATGATGTTTCCACATATTGTCTCAATTGCTTTCTTAGTAGCTTATTTTTAGCTTGAAGTTTTCGGTTGTCCAATTCAAGTTTTCTTATTATTTCTTTGTATTTTTCTTCTCCTTTCTTGTATAATGCTTCATATTCTTCATCTTTTTCAACTGCATCTTTCAGCAATTTTAGTTCTTCTCCTTGAAAATCCTGAAATAAAGAATTGAATCAAAATTGAAGCTTTAGAATATTTGAATATAATTATATAAGAACTGTGAATAATTGGAAAAATGTATATAATTTTAATTATGATTGGCATGTATGTCCATAAATATTTTTAATATTGGCAGAAAAATCTGCAAGTTTTATGCAACATTGTAGATATATCTTTAATTATTGTAAATACTTTTAGGCCTATGTTCAGTTTTCCTATTCATAACTGCAGATAAATATGCAATTGTTTATAATAATTGCAGATAAGTCAGCATCTGTAGTGAATAATTGCAACAAAAATGCTCAACTACTGCTAATAACTTCAGATTTATCTGCAACTTTTGTTAATTGTTGCAGATAAGTTTGCAAAAAAATAGAGTACTGGCTATTTTTGTGCTATAACTTAATAATTGTACAAATTATATTGCAGTTATACTTACTGAGTTGTACTCTATGGTCATTAACATTATTGGCTTGAGTTTTGATATATCCCATTTGCCAACCAAGGGATATGAGTTGTTGTATTGCAATTTAGCAGATTTCAAAATTTGTGTTTTCTCACAATCCACCACTACAAAAAAGACAATTAGTATTAAAATAAATTATTAATTAATAAGATATTTATGTAATTAATCAAAAATTTAATACCAGTAACAATGTAACGCAAGCATTTATTTTCCTTGGTGTGTCAATATATTTTTCAATTTGATTTATCAAATGTTTGTGAATCATTTTGGCCATGATATCTGCTACATTTTGTCTTCACAAACACAATATGGAATCGTATTCCAAGATACAGTTGAGTTTGGATTTGATATTAAGAATGTTGCAACCAAATGCAGTTGCAAAAGCTTTGCCGTATCTGCTTTATCTTCTTTTGATGTTCCTTTTATTGTTGTAAAAGACTCTCTTTCTATGTTATTCTTATTGACACTTGTCTCTCCTTCAAAGTGTCTGTTGATGAATGATGAAAACTGAGCATTGCATTTGTCCTCTTTTTTCATATGGCCAGAAGTTTTGATTTGCTGACCATCTGTAGAAATTGATAATAATTGGCTTATATCATTCTCTGTGAATGTTAGTAACATATCTCCAAATTGAAAGCAGTTCAAGTTCTTTCTGTAGGCTTTGATGATTATGTCAATAGTTGTTGAATTTTTTGTGTTTTCCTTTGCTGGGATAATTCCAACATAGATCATATGAATGAATTTGTAGAAAGGTAAATTTTGAAGATATATTGTATGTGATACTGTCGGCAATTCTTCCTTCTTAATCTTGCCAAGGACATCGATGAAAGGCCTTAAATTATTTTTGTAGTTGTCTTTCCTTGAAGTAATTTTCTCTTCACTGATTGTTTTTCTTTTTTTCTGTAGAATATTTGATCCTAATTGTTGTTCAACAGGAACAATTGATGTTTCCAGAATTACTTTTTTTCCGTCTTTTATTTCTTCTTTTTTGTTTTTTTGTAAAAGTACATTACAAAATTATTAAATAAATATGAACAATCTAATAATATGATAGGTGATGTTAAATACTTGCAGTTATAATGAATATGCAGAAAAAATAGGAATGTAGGCAATTATCTTA
Organism: Allium fistulosum; assembly: GCA_030737815.1. Lineage (NCBI taxonomy): Eukaryota > Viridiplantae > Streptophyta > Magnoliopsida > Asparagales > Amaryllidaceae > Allium > Allium fistulosum. The sequence continues at coordinate 528,371,604 of CM060908.1, read as the reverse complement.
AATAATTGCAGTCTGTTCAGCAAATTTTAAGGTATATGCAAATTTTCATGTATGTGGAATTATTGCATATATTTTAGCAGTTTTAAACAATAATTGCTTATTTTTCAGCAATTACTTGAATAATTGTGATAATGAAATTTTATTGTTTCTAATCATACATATTTCCAGAATTTTCTTCACTTTTTACAAATAGATTGGTAATCCAATGAAAGTATTGAAGAAACTGTTAACTTATACAAAACTTTTCTTGTATATGTTGTAGTTGCATATATGTTAGCAGTTTTAAAAATTAATTACTTAATTTTCAACAATAATTTGAATAATTGTAAACTTTAAAATATGGCATTTGTAATTATAAATATTATCTGATTTTTCTTTACTTTTTTCGAAATAGATTGGTATTTCAATGAAACTATTCAAAAAGTAGCATATAAAAATGAGATTACTCTGTTTAATTGAATTATTGTTGAAAGGTAGGCAATTAAACTGAATTGTTGGAACCATATATGATGTTGTCAGTAATGCTTATTTTTGTTCATGCATAAATGTTGCAAAGATATTCAAAAGTGCTCAGTATAGTTGCATATCTGTCTGCAATAACTATGAATAATTGACATTAAACTATTCAAAAAATTAGACATAAAAGTAAGTTTATTCTGTTTAAATGCTTTATTACTGAAAAGTAAGTAATTAAAGCGAATTATTGCAGCCATATGTGATATTGTCAGTAATGTTTACTTAATTTCGTTTATACATAAATGTTGGAGAGATATTCAATTTTTTTTAACACAGTAGCATATTTGTCTGCAATAATTGTGACTAATTGACATTATTATGATATTTACTGTTAGATTTGCAATTTTTATGAAAAATTGCAGGCAAATACTGACATTGATCGAATATATTGCCTTAAAAATATGCAAAAAAATGCATTAATAACATCTGCTTTGAAATTTGAAGAGAGCAAACAGTTTTTTGAACAATTTTTAACAAAAATTGCAGTAATTAAAGGATGTTTTGTAGTTTATCGTCTGCATTCTTAATGTTCTCTGTATTACCATAAAAAAGATCTATTACATGCACGACTAAGTCGAAAATCTCTAAATCACTTGCAAAAACCCTAAGATATATCGATTGATAAAAGTGTAATATAAATCGACTACTCTTGAAATTGAGATATATCACCTTCGATCTTCCCATTTTGCCGTATTTGATTTTGAAAACGTCGGATTTCGACTTGATTTTGGTTGTTTTGCTGTTCGATTTTGTAGACTTCTCGGATTTTGTTGAAGAAAATGTGATATCAATTGGAATAAAAGGTCGAACGATAAAAAAAGCGTGGGTTCCGGGTTTTAGGATGATTTTTAAGGGTAGTTTGGGAAAAGAAAAGGCCGCGTTTAAAAATAAGTATGAAATTTATAAGTTTTGTATCTAAGGGATTTTTGGTGAATTATGAATGTTATTAAGGATATATGGCAAATATTCCCTTAAATAAATTAGTAATTAGAAGCTTAATTAGGTTAAACCTATTACTAAAGAAAAGAAAGAATACTTTCTTTCTCATTTCATTAAACCGGTATGTACAGTGCTCAAAATCTCAGAAATAGGAAGAACGAAAACTCTAGGTTTTCAACTAGAAAAGGTTAGCAAAATCCTCTCAAACAATTGAAATAAATTTCCAGAAACTCCTGTAAATTTAAGGTAAATCTATCCTATCTATATCTAGCATTTAGAACTCTCAATTTCTGACTTTGATAGAGATAGTAATCTTTTGGGCGTTGTTTGCCAAATTGCTATTTCTATGGTTTGACAAAGATTGAAGAAGGAGATCTGTGTAGTTGTTTGATTGTGTAAGATAAGAAAATAGGTGACATTTTACTCTCACAATTATCTCTAAAATCTGCATTTCATGTGTTAGTAATTGAATTGAAGCAAATAAGGTTTTTATGCTGTTTAATCTCTGTTTTTTGGTGCCTAATTAATTTTATAGTAAACTGAAAATAGAACCCTATAGAAATATAAGTTTTATTGTTTGATTTCATTACCTATGATTGCATGCTTGTTGCTAGATGTCGTATGTATGAAAATGCAGTGAAGTAACACTCTTAAAAGTAGTATAATACTGCCTGAAATTGCCAAAAAGATCGCGGAGACCGCATGGGAAACCTGGAGACAAACTCTAGGATTTCTCGCGGTCATCAGTGGGTCCTGCCGGTGGACTGGTTGGGAAGAAAACTAGAGCTTATCTCTAGGTTTTTGATCCAGATTTTGTTGTGAATTGCTCTTAGTGTTTTGTTTGCTTTTCTTGGTTTTAACAATAGTATATAAATTGTTTTACGTATTGATAATACCTTGATTTGATAAAAATGGAATTATTATTACGTATATGGTTTTATAGAAGTGTTTTATAAATCGATTTCAAAGAAGGAATATATGAACTATAATTATATATATATTAACTTAGCTCTAAAAATCATTTCTAGCTTATATAAAACCTTAATATTTTCATTTTAGAAATCTTAGTTTTTAAATGAAAAAGATCATTTTATCAAAAAGAAAGAAACAAATTATTTCTTAAGTGATTTAAGTGATGGATTTGAATTTGGCTTTTAAGCTAAACAATTCTTTTGCTATAAAATGAGAATTATATTTAAACAATTTAGTAATAATAAGTGGTTTGGGACATTAAATATCATTTCGTTGTTTAATTATATGAATTGTTTGTGTAGTGTATGTGTGTAGTGAAATTTACTAGTTAATAGTATGTGCTTTAGCAATACCCAGTGGTTATGGGACACAGATTTTACTTTAATCATTACTATTAAAAGAGTAAACGACACTATGGGATTAAAATAGTATCTTAGTGCAAGCATATAATTTATAATTCGCTATGTTCGTTAGTGCATTTAGTAGCTTGACCTTAAGGCTAGTTGTTCACCTAGCGGTTTGACTGCGGTGGTGCTCCATGAATCGTGGTATTTGTTTAGTTTTGGACATGTACCACCGAGCCAACAGTTTGTACTACGGGCTATATTCCATGTTATACTACTATACAGCTGGCCATGAGAGAAAATGTTATCTCAGAAATTGGCATGGAAACCACTACTAAAGGAATTTAGACCAAGCTAGAGAATCTCTATCTAAAGAAATCACTCACTAATCTTTTGATTCTGCTGAGGACGTTTTCACCATGAAGACGAGAGAGGGTGCTTCATTGATGACACATTTTAGTTTCTTCATTGATCTTGTACTGAAGATGAAGACTGTGGATTAGAAGGTGGATGAAGAGCAGAAGGCAATGGTTCTTTAGTGCTCCCTTCCGGAGCATTACATAGGTTTCGCTAATAGTTTGATTTATGGGAGAGACACTTTGACTGTAGATGATGTGAAGTCGGGTCTTCTATCAGAAAACTTGAGGGATTAAATGAAGGAGAGGAATGAAGGAAGGGAGTAGTAGTCAGGGACTATATGTTGAGAAAGGAAGAGAGGACAAGAAGAATTGGAATCTTAGGGGGCGTTCCAAGTCTAGAAAGCCCAGAAATGGTTGGAGAGGAATGTCTAAAGATGGAAAGTGCCACTACTATAGGAAACGAGGCCTTTGGACGTCAGACTATCCAGATTTGAAGAAGAAGGCCGAGGATGGATCTTCATCGATTGTGGTGGAGAAGACTATATCCAATAATGTGTTGTCTGCAGTAGTATATGATGTATCATACTATTGGATGCTTGATTCTGGGGCGTTATTCCATATGATGGCAAACAAGGATTATTTTAGCTCTTTTGTCGGAAAAGAGGGAAGTGCAATCCTTATGAGAAATGATGCTAGTTATAGAGCTATGAGAGAGAGTATAGTTGGGATTAGAATGTTTGACAGAGTGATATGCACTTTAATAGTTTTCCGGTATGTTCCAGGTCTTCGGTAGTCATTGATTTCTTTAGGGCAATTGGCATCCACGGGATGCAAAGTGACTATGGAAAAGGATGGTTTATAGGTTTTTAGAGGTGCACTTGTTTTGATGAAGGGAGATGTGTTCTGAAATCTGTATCTGCTGAAAGGAACCACGGTTCTTGGAGAGTTCTATGTTGAAGTGGATAATTCTCGTGTTTTGGATGCCATTGGACTTTGGCATCTAAGATTGGGTCATATTTCGGAGAAGGGTTTATATTTTGTTCGCGGTCGAAAAACGATCAAAGGAGGAAGCTTTGACAAGTTGGAATTTTTCGAAGAATGTGTGCTAGAAAATAAAACAAAGGTATCTTTTAGAGTTGGACTTCATAGATCGGAGAGAGTGCTTGATTATGTGCATACAGATGTGTGGGAACCAGTAGCGACCGCTTTCATTATGGAAGCAAAGTATTTTATTTCCTTTATTAATGACCTTTCTTGAAAAGTTTGGGTGTATGTGATGAAGGCTAAATTAGAAAGCTTTGAGATGTTTAAAGCTTGGAAAGTGCTAGTTCAGAACCATACTGGTTGTAAGTTGAAGGTGCTTAGATCTAATAACGATGGTGAATTTGTTTCTAAAAGGTTCCTTAATTTTTGTAAGTAACATGGTACTCATAGACATTTCACTATAACAGGAGATCTGCATTCCAATGGGGTTGCTAAGAGGATGAATCAGATTCTACTTGAAAGGCATGTTGCTTGAGATTGATGGTGAGCTTGTCTAGAGGCTTTTGGGCTGAAGCTTCATCGATACATCACATATTATAAATTGAATTCCATGCTTAGCTATAGATGGGAAGATTCTGGAAGAGAAATGGAGGGGTAAAGCAGCGTATCTTGGTTACTTTTGAATTTTTTATTGTCCTGTGTATGTTCATCATACAGGTGATGATAAGTTAGAGGCTAAAGCATACAAGGGAATATTTATAGGATACACGGATGATATCAAAGGTATCGCATTTGGAACCCTATTGATAGAAAGATTATGCATTCTAAATATGTTACTTTTGATAAGTCTACAATGTTCGGTCCTAAGAAGGAGTTACCTACCACATCAAATGAATTTGATATACCTAAGGAGTTGGAAGATATTCCCATATTTTAGCCTAGTAGTAGGGTTGTTGATGTTGAGAAAGATGTAGATGCAATTGATGAGACATCATAGAGTAGACCATAGGTTCATTGTAATAGTGTGAGTGATGTGCATGAGACTAGAGGAAGTGCAGTTCAAGGTGGAGCTAAAAGAAGTTTAGGCAAAGTTGTACCTATTCATGCCAGTCGTAGGACTATTAGGCCGCTCGAGATGTATGAAAATAGGAATTATGTAAACCTGAGCCTTTTTGACCGGTTTGATTATGCTCTACATGTGGTTTATAATGAACCATTTGACCTTGAAGAAGCTATGGAGTCGTGTGATAGCTCAGAATATATGCGCCCTATGGAAAAGGAGTTAGAATCATTGAGAAAGAACAAGACTTGGGATTTGGTACCACCTTCCCTAGGAAGCCGAACCATAGGTTGCAAGTGAGTATTCAAGGTGAAGGATGATGGGAGATACAAGGCTAGATTAGTTTCTAAAGGTTTTCACAAAGGAAGGGAGTAGAGTATGATGAGATATTTTCTCCCGTAGTGAGGCATACCCCCATCTGCATTTTTCTTGCTATTGTTTTTACTCATGACTTGGAGTTGGAGCAACTTGATGTGAAGACCGCTTTCTTACATAGTGACTTGGAGGAGACTATTTACATGAAGTAACCAGAAGGGTTGTTATAAGTAAGAAAGTGAAATGTGCTTGCAAGTTAAAGAAGTCACTTTATGGACTAAAGCAGTCGCTTAGAAAATGGTACAAGCGGTTTAACTCTTTTATGCTTTCACTTGGTTTTGATCGTAGTATCATAGACGCTTGTGTGTACTTTAAGCATTTAGAAAGCAGTAGTTGGATGTATTTACTCTTGTATATGGATGACATGTTGATTACTTCTAAGGATAAAGCTAAACCTGATAATTTGAAGATGAAGCTAAAAGCGGAATTTGAGATGAAATACCTTGGGGAAGCAAGGATGATTTTGGATATGGAAATCCAAAGAGATAGAAAGCTAGGACTTCTGAGACTCACTCAAAAGGAGTACTTTAGGAAGGTGCTTCTCGGTTTAGCATGGAAGGGGCAACTAGTACACCTGTGCCTTTGCGCATACATCTTTCAAATAAAGACTCTCCGATCTCAGAGAATGACAAAGCTTACATGAAGAAGGTACCCTATGTCAGTGGAGTTTGTAGTTTGATGTATGTTATGGTTTGCACTAAGTCTGACATTACACACGATGTTGGATTGGTTAGTAGATATATGGAAAATCCAGGAAAGACGTTTGAGATGCAGTAAAGTATATTTTCAAATATCTTAGAGGAACTCTGGAACACCACACACCCCTTAGTATTCCCAAAAAGGGCACACCAAAGAATGTGGTGCGTTATAGGTATAGCTAAAGCATCACAGAGACTAAGATTCATAAGACAAATAAGTAAAAACAGCGGAAACATTTAAATAATAACTTATCATTCAAAATTAAACTTCGTCTCAAAATAAGTCATAAAAACATAACATATCTCAAAAACTCAAAATGTCTCATGTCTAATGAAAATACATCTCAGTTTCATAAAATCAGAGTATAAAGATAACAACAACAATAATAATCCCTCTCACAAGTGCCAATCCATCATAAGCCAAATGAAAAAGATGAAAGGAACACTACAACAAAAATAACCTATTACATCGCCCTTTTTACAACGGCCATTGGTTGCCCGTTGTAATAGAAGGCTATTACAACGGTCCATTTGGGCCCGTTGTAAAAGATGCCCTATACAACGCCCTTTTTACAACGGGCAATGACTGTCCGTTGTAATAGAATGCTATTACAACGGTCCTTTCATGCCCGTTGTAATAGATGCCAGTTTTACAACGTTCACAAAATGCCCGTTGTAATAGAGGCCAATTTTACAATGGTCAAAAAATGCCCGTTATAAGATGTGCCAATTTTACAACGCTCATAACGCCCCTTGTAGTAGGTACCAATTTACAACGGGCTAAAAACGGCCGTTGTAATAGGTGTCAATTTTACAACAGTCATAAAATGCCCGTTTTAACCAATGCCAATTTTATAACGATCATAAAATGCCTATTGTAACAAATGTCTGTTGCGAATTTTCGACAATCAACAATTAATAATTACAATGCTTTCTTAAAATTAATATTTAATAATTAATCATTAATAATATTATATTAATCATATGTTAGTAATTACTAATTATAATATTAGATTACTAATTACTAATCATTAATAATATTATATTATTTATTAATATTTAATAATTAATTATTAATAATATTATATTAATCATTTGTAACTTATACTAATTAATGATTATTAATAAATAATCACTAATTACTAATTATTCACTACAACAGAAATACCATATTACTAATTATTATCTATAATCAATATTTATTTTTTATATTACAAAAATACCATATTACAATTAATGATTACTAATAAATAATTTATAATTACTAATTATTATTTATAATCAATATTTATTTTTTATATTAATAATTTATTATAGTTAATTATTAATAATTAGTATATTATAGCTAATTTTTATGACTTATAATTAATAACTATTACTAGTACTTAGTAAAATAATTAATATTAAATATTTCCTTTACTTTTCCATAATATATATATATAATTTGTAATTACTATTTAACAATTAATAATTAATAAGTAATCTTTAATGATAATAAGTAATATTTATTATCTAGTATTTATTATTCAATGATAATCTATGTTTGTAACCTTAGAATTCGCAGCCATGAATATAGATTATATAAATAAGCATTTTACAGTTGAATCATACATAAATAAAATATTCATAAAATTTAAAATAAAAAACAATATTTTGAAATTTTCTATAATAAATTGAAAATATTCGTAAAATTTAGAAACAAAATTATGAAATTTTAATAAAATTTAAAAATAAAATAATTAAAAGTTTATATATCTACATATTATATAACTTGCTGAGCAAACTTTGAATCTTATATAACTGCATTTGCATATTATATTAACTAGCATACCTTGTTTGATGAATTTGATAGCATAATTCATTTTGAAATTTAATAATCAAGAATTCATATTCATAAAATTTTGAAATTTTCTATAAAAAAATACAATTTATTTTAAAATGCAGTGCAGTTTTGTATCATACAAAGCATTGCTGTTTTTCTTTGCTCACCCAACCCAAAGTTTTGGCTCCATACCCAAAATTTTGGCTCCAAACATAATTTTCTCCCATCTCTCCCAAATTTTAGCCATTCTTTGCCCTACAGCTCCTAAATTCAACGCAAAATAATCCCTAATTGTAGATCCAAACCCGAATCCAATTTTAACCTATGCAAACTTTGACTACTCTGTCAACGCATCCCTTCAAACTCCCTAGACTTCATCGACAGAACACCTAATTCGACACAATCCAAAATCTTCCGAGCTGGTGAGTCCCAATGAATGCGAGAAGATGGGTCGCAGTTGAAGGTCTGGTTTTGAAGGTTGATTTACAGTGGAGGTGAGGCAGTTTAAGTGGTCGTAATCCAGATTTGAGGTCATGCTTTCAGGTAATTCTTAATTCCTTTTCCTATGCATTTTTCGATTTTATAATCTCCATTGACCACCTTATTCTAATAAATCAGTTTTACCTTTTCCCATTGCTGGATTTCGTCAGGCATGTAATCCATTAACTGCACTGATTTTATTTTACTTCTTAATTGTTTGCGTCCTTTGTCCGATTTGTTTCGATTTTGTTCTTATCGTCAGCAAGTTTTGATTGTATTTCAATTCTGGCTGCGTTTCAGGTATCATTTACATTCTCAAGTATTCACTGATTTAATGTACCGCTGCTCCACTTGCATAATGATTTAGTTCTGTTCATTTAACGTGTACCCTTTTATATGACTCCACAATTGGGTTTGCATATCAATCAATTTGGTTTGACTAGTCTTGCTTTATTGTTTATTGTTAGTTTACACTAAAGTATAAGTTTGGTGATAAACATTGATAAAATTTCATCTACTTTCCCTACGGTAATCTTTTGTTTTTAATTTTTTTTTAGTTTGACCGATGCTGATTTTTTCTTCATTGTTAATGTTTACATGAGAGTATGCAACAATTGTTTGTATTTTCCTTTTTTCGTTTTTAGCTTTGCCTTTTTAGGTTTAATTTTTCAATTTTTTTCCCTCTACGTATCCAAAGATGTGGAACGTATGGTATGCTTTCTTCTGCCAATTTGGACAGTGAAATGTTTAAATCAGTGTATTTCCATTTTTACAAATTCAGTAATTTTAGTATCCATTATTATACAACTTTTCATACATTATTTTGAATTTGGTTTTGTTTATTGTTTTGCAATATTTTTTCAAAGTATTTATCAATTTTTGTTCTTATTATTTGATTTTTGCAGTAACGAGTTACAAGTAATAAGCATGTTTTCATGTTGTATCTGTTGCCTTTTGTTCTTGTAGAAAGTAATAGTTCATATTTGTATTTTGCAGTGGTTATTTCGTATTATTGTTTACAGGCTTCTATCGGTTACTATTGCTGCTTCAAAATTCAGTTTGCCATTTTCGTCTCCAATTTTGCTATCCCAAGATTTAAAAAACTCTAATACCTAAATAGACACCATTTCCAACTGATGCCACAATCTCCACCACTCACCAGTTGCTGTAGTAGATCATGCCATCGTAGCACAACCATAGATCGTGCAGACTACAACAAGATTAAATATTTGACTTGTATGTTTCTCAGTAAAATATAGATCTTCATACAATTGATTTGCTAGCCAGAGGTCGCTGTTTCTTTGTTAGTTGTGTTCTACTTATCTTGAAATATTTGACGTGATTGTGTACCAATGCACAATGTGTGGGTGGACGTATACACATTTTCTAAGATTTATATGTGGAACTGGCTAGATGTTTTGTTTGCAAACTGAATTTAGGTATATGCCTATGTGTTTTTTTATTTTAATGGTGAATTTAGGTATATGCCTATGTGTTTTCTTCAGGGTAAGAATAAGGATATCAAATATGCATTTAGCATGACTTCATTCAGAGAGGGTATACAGTGGCTATGGAGATGACTGGCATAAATGCTAAATATATGCACTTCTGAATGGGGGACTGATTACTTTATTAAAGCTCATACACATCCTTGTGTGTTTTGGTTCAGGTATGTTTAATAGAAATTTCTTCTGGTTTCTTATTTTGAATTATTTTCAGAAGAAACACAATTATCATGACTTTCCATGTCTATTTCATTTTTTAACTAATCATAAGTTGCCCTCTGAAGCAACATATAGTCATTTTATGTTTAAGCAACATGAATAACATGACTTGACATAATGATAATTTCCTCAAACAGCTGTAAAATTTGCATTTCTTTTCATCATTATTACAACTAGTAAAAATATGCAGTAACACTTCACATTTTGTAAACATTCAAACATGGGTAAAAGTAAAAAATCATAATCATATGCAACCTAATTAAAACACAAAAAATGTTTTTATTTATTTAATTTTGAGGTTGGGGATGGAACGAGCGATCATTACTGTTGGCAAAGACCGGAAGACATGAGAACACCAAGAAGATCATTCAAGATAGATAAAGATAGTCCAGGCTCAGAAGTTGCTGCTGAAACTGCACCTGCTTTAGCTTCTACGTCAATCATTTTCAAGAAACATAATCCACATTATTCAAGTTTATTACTGCATCATGCAATACAGGTATACATTGCTATGTTTAAACCATGATTCTACATTGCGTACATCATTGAAATCGACCGGTTATCTTTGTTATTACATTTATTTGAATTTGGAGACAAATACAGAGGGAAATATGATAAAAGCGTAGAAAATGTAAAAGGCTACTACCCTTCAACAAGTGGCTATGGAGATGAGTTACTTGGGTAGCGTTGTGGCTGTATAAAGCAAAAAAAATGAAACTTTTTTGGATTATGTGAATGAAAATGCATATAGTTTAGGTGGTGCTGGATGGGCTATTTCCGAGTTTAGCTGAGATATTAAGTATGCTGGTGTTCAGATTCTTGCTGCCAAGGTGTGAGAATCTTGCTCATATTTATTAATATGAAACATGATAGTAATATCAGCTAAATGTATTGGTGTTGTGCCACAAGTTAATGTAAGGCCAAACTGTTTATCCATATATTTGCACAACGTAATGTATGGACAAGGTAGTTACATGTATGGATCAGGAAGATAAATGCAGCTAAAATAGGATGGCAAAAGCATATTGTAACGCATGAACCTTTTTGGCATTTAGAAATGTAAGTCTTTTTTGTTATTTTTACTAGATATGAATATGTGTGTTATTGCTACAATATTTTGGTTTCAATAGAAGTTAATTTTAAATTTATGTGTGCAACGTAGTTGTAACGACCCAGAATTTTGAACCAAATTAAATTGAAAATATTTAATTAATTTTAAATATTTGAACGACGATTTAATTTGAATCCCGAATATAACTTTGAATTTGACGATTAAATTATAAAATTTAATCGATTGGATGTTGAATAAAAATTTGTATCTTCAATTTAAGCTGAAGAAAAATATTTCGAAAGCTTTTAAAATTCGTATTGATAATACTGAAGATAATAGGAGCTTCAGAATCGAGTTTGAAAGTGATTTGTCCAGTTTTGAAATTATATCGTTCAAAATCGAATTAAAAAATAGCCGTCCGAGGCGCAGTCTTGGAATTCGACGAAACCAATTCCATTGGATCCGGAATATTGTATTATTGTCGGATTTCAATTTTCGTATTTTTCGGAGTTTGTGTGTGAGCACACGACAGGAAAACACATTGAATTTTTAACGAAATTCAAATTTAAATTAATATTTTAATTTGTCAACGACAGCACGTTCAAACCCACGTTCAAACCCATACATACTCCCATACCCCGTACTTCCTTACCATCCCTTTTCTTTTCTTTAATATCCATCCCTCAGTTTCAATTCAATTTCACGAAGCCTTCCTCCTCTACAAACGAACAAAGAAAAAAAACAATGGCCGCCTTTCATTTTAAATCCACGAATTCTTAAGAACCCAAATCGATCGTGAGTTCGTTCGCAACTCGATGGCGCAGGTTGGAGGAGATCTCGCGCACGACAATGGCTTGCAAATCGATCGAAGTGGCGCCGCGATTTGGGGAGAAGGACGGCTCGTTGAGGGGGGATGTTAGTCTTCGACCTGGAGGCGTGCAATTGTCGCGACTGTTCATGGAAGGAGGCGACTCGAAGCGCGATGTCAGAGGCGGCGAACTTCGACTCGAAGCGGAGGGATTCACGTGGGAAGCAGGTGGCGTTCGTTCGACGACTTGCTGAGGATAGTTCTTGCGCGAGGTCGAAGGCGAGCGGAAGCGAGGGTCTCGATGTTGACAAGGGCAGTAAGGCGATGGGTCGACGTGAGGCACTCGAGCTCGCGGATACGACGATTGATGGTGACTCGCGATCGGAGGAGGCGGCGTGTTCGTGGAAGTAGGTGAATTTCGAATTCGAGGCCGAGTTTGGGTTCACCGGTGAATTTTTTTCTGTCAACTGGGGTATGCTATTTCTTTTATCTCGAATTTTTAAATACATATAAACTAAATTTACATTTGTTTGTATAATTGAGGATAATTAAATTTACAGAAAAGGAATTTTAAATTGTGGATGTATATTTAGGGTTCTAGAAGAATTTTTTTTTATATAAATAAGTATATATTTACATATGCAGTAAATTATTTATGCTGAAAATTATATACATACACAAGTTGAGAATATTTATATATAAAGTTAAAAACAGAAATTAGTTTATATATAGATAGGATTTTGAAAATAGATGTTTTAAATGTTAAAGAATTTATAATTTGAATTTTTTTTAAAACCTATATAGACTATTTTGAAACTAAAATAAATATTTATTTTATTTGTTTAGAATGAAATCTCTGAAAATTTAATTATCCAGTTGTTCGAAATATTAATAAATTGTATAAAATGTTTATACAAGGTCTCTAAATGAAGAAAAACAAATTGGAGTGGAAAATGGACTGCGAATTAAAATCAAAGGTGAGATCTTCTCACTCAAATTGAAAGTGGAATTTTCAGTTATTGTTTGATTGTCTGTTTGGATTGTTGATATTAGATATAGTAGGATATATATCTATATATAGCAATATATACATATTGGCATATGTATATATTGGATTGATGATTTCCCGCCTCGTATAGCGGATGAGACCCTATTGCGCCGTTAGTAAGCAGATATTTTTATAAAACCCATATACCGCGATAATTCCGTACTGGAGCGGAATTGGTATTGTGCTAACGTCTGTGGATGCAGGGAAACAGGTTGGAGGGATCCAACTGGATTCCTCACCAGTAGTTATTTATTTACAGATATTGATGTATATTCTGTTATCATATGTTGATATATGATGTTGTTGTTGTGATTGACCAATTGGTGCTGTAGCATCATCGGACTCAAGTTTTAAAAATAACGACCTTTAATTTAAAAGGATTTTTAAAGTGATCTTTGAAATTATACGTTTTATTGAATTGTTGAATTGATTTATTTTAAATAAATAAACGTTTAAAATTTTGAAGTTATAAAAGTTAAGATTTTTGTGAATTATGACCGTAAGGTGATTTTTGAAATAAATAGTTTAAGCAATTTATAAAATGGTTTGAACTGAGATTTTCGAATATTTGTGAACAGTTTATTTAAAAGATTTAAAAAGTTGATATTTATAAATTTAAAATATTGGAATTTTAAAACGAGATGATAAGTGTAAAAAAGAAATTTATAGAATTATAAATCGTGAAGATATGGAATTTATAGATTTATAAATTGTGAAGTTATAAAATGGATGAAACTGTAGAATAAAAGATTTATAAGAGATTAACTTATAAATTGGATTTTTGCCTTTAAATGGAATATTGATCGAGTTATTAATAAAGAAGATTTATTAAATTGAAGTCGTTAGAAAATAGAAATAGAATTTATAAACGTTGTTTTATAAATTCGAAATCAATTGGATTTGATAAATTAAAATGTTAAAGAAGATATATTCGCGATTTTGGATAGCGAATTTTTATTGAAATAAAAATGTGTAGAAAAAATTGAAATTGGGTTAAGTGAATTATATTCACGATTTTGGACAGTGAATATAATTTTAAGTAAAATGGATACGTTTTTGAAGAAGTGATATTAAAAATGAAGTTAAACATTTTAAAGATGTTTTAAAATGTATTATGAATCGAAAGCATAGATTTCAACGTTCATTGTTGAAATAGGCGTTTTCGAAAATATAAGGAAATGATGGACTATAACACTGTTGTTATAGTAAATGATTTCCGAAAGGAAATGTTTTGATGTAGTATTGGGATTTACATATCTATCTTAATTTCGAATCCCTATACTAGAGATTTTGAGTCGTCGTAACGATGTTTTACGTAACATTCGTTTTGACTCAAATAAATGTTGTTATAGTAAATGTTTTCCTTAAAGAATGAATATATACTTAATTTGATTTAAGTATATCGAATATTTTCCAAGTGTTGAAAATAAATAGATTTGTGAAATACTTATTATTAAATAAGTATGGAATTGCTTTTCCAAAAATGAAATGAAACGTTTGAGAATTTATCCTTGTAAAGATAAATTGAAATTGAATATTGAAAACGATTTGAAAATCGAATATCAGTAGATATTCGAAAGTATAAATTCGATACGGAATTTATAAAAGAAAGCGAAGTTGTTTGAAAGTAAATATTGTTTTATTTTGAAGTGTGGAAATTTTATATCTAGTAAAGATATTTTTGAAAATAAATAATTTGGAAAATTATTTGGAATCTGATGATGTTGCGCATCTTTATTGATAGTTAAATAACCGACTATCAATAATTACCTTTAGATAGGTATTTGTTGTGAATTGGATGAATTTGAATGCCACACTTATTTTTGAATAATCGCTCACTATTCGGGTTAGCCGGGAAAGGACCATGGGGTCGTATAACCCATTCCGAATATGTGATACGTCGTTATGAATTGCATTCGAAGACCGGTGTTGAAGACCGGATATTTTTGAAAACGGAAGGATTACCGTCGAGTTACTCTACATCGGCTGATCTCCGATTTAGAGGTTTTATCACCCTTAGTGACGGGAAGTCCTGACGTGATTGAAAATTATCCGGAATTGCAAGGGCTTCGTGAGAAGTGCCTTCGGTTCTGTTCGATCCCGGAACAGACTTGTATGGATTGTGTGTCTGACGTTACAATTTGAGATATAAAGCTGATTTCTTTCAAATACATTTCTGTTGGTGGCGGAGAATTTATTCTCTTAGCTTAACACCCTTCTCTGAGACGTACGAGCTCAGAGGTTATGTAGTTGAAATTTATCAGCGATATATCCCAATTTGGTAACGTGACATACTGAGTGTTGCTGTGAAATGATCAGTGTTTGATCATTTGCGATATGATCATTTGTTTGATCTTATATCTTTGTGATCATAGGTTGATCATTTTGTTTGACCCGAAGCAGAGCTTTTTGAGAAAGCGTAGCTTTGTGGACGAGACTTCGTCGAGCCTCACACCCCGGAAATGGTCGAAAACAGGAAGAATGCGGCAAGGTTCTAGGGAGTAGCGCCCCTTAGTGTATGTCATTCCTTCTGGATAGAGGTGGTATCATGGTATGGAGCCCAGATACTTAACCTATGTGGTTGCTGCATTATTATCTATGTGGTTTGTTGGAAATCGGGGATCCTCGGGAAGATCGGTTACGATCGGGGGATGGCATACGCGTGTCAGTAGTTACCTATTTTTGCAGAGGTAACCCGGCCTTGTGTTGGCAGAGATCCGGTTAGGTTCTCGGGTCGTCTATTCCAGGGACGTACCCATCGTGGATAGGAAGTTCCTTAGCCTGACCATTTGTTGGAAATCCAAAGAAACAATACGTGACTTGTACGGTTTTAGTTGTAGAACCTATCATTCACTTATGGTGGTCACCACTGTTTGGATGGTAGCTATAGTAGGCATAAGTGCGGAATGCCTATGCTGGCTAAGATTAATATTATACTTTCGAAATGTTTTCTACACTATGCACTAATAATAATATCAAAAATGATTTGATTTTTGCGTATCAAGCATCTTTGACTATCATAAGAAGAAATCTCCTCCAATTCTGCGTTTGCATTGTGTGTGTGGTGGGAGGTCTTATGGTAGTTTCATTTTCCCAAAAGCATTTCGAATTGACTTTAAAATTTACTGTTGTTGTTTTAAAGAATAACTGTTTTACGATCTCACACCAGTCACCATGACTGACTCGGAGTTTATTGTTTCCCTTCTAAACTCTGGGTGCCCTCCAATTTCCACACGGGCAGTCTAGAGTTAGATTATCAGGATATTCTGGATATTCTGGAGCTTTGGAGATAAGCTGGAGGACGAGACGTAGTATTTGTATCTGATAGTATTTATTCCGCTGTGTATTCTGTATGAGGACAAGTTTATATAACTGTCCATTGTTGTATATTGACTCTGATGATTGATGTATGTATAAAATGATACAGTTCTTTGTTTTAAAAGACTAGTAATTATCTATTGTATATTGTTCCGCTGCGATGTGTAAGATTCTGATATTGTTTTCTGTTCTGATGTGTTTTCTGTTGTTCTTCTTTCTTTCTTCTCTCTTCTTCTCTTTTCTTCTCCTTCTTACTTTTTCTTCTTTCTAAAACCCTCACTATTGGAGTTTCCGGCACTCGATTGCTCGACAGTCGATAAAGTGAGTATCGATGTCGAATTTTCGAAAGTCGAAAATTCCGGTATGTGACAAACGTAGTAGTATTTATATTTTTTTCTCATATGAATTTTTTTGACAACGGGCAAAAATAGTTATAAAAGACCCTATCGCAACGAGCAAAAACAATTGTAATTTTTTTTTATTGCAACAGATAAAAAACATTGTAAAAAAGTTTACTACAACGGACTTTTACAACGGTTTCGAACCGTTGTAAAATCTTCAGGGTCTATTACAACATCGCCTAATAAGACAGGCGCTGGCCCGTTGCGAAACCCCTATTACAACGGGCATTGCCCATTGTAAAAGGGTATTTTTGTTGTAGTGGAAAAAGAATACATCTGAAATGAGAAAACTCTAAAAATGAATCTCTAAGAAACCTGAATCAACTATCCTCAACTCTGCTGGCCTATGGGGAAAAATAGTGGAAATAGAGGAGTGGGTCGGACAATAAGTCTGGTAAGTGAAATTAATTACTAGCATTTCTAAGCAAGATAAAGATAATAGACTAAGCAATAGTTCTAGCTTGAAAGAAGATAAAGGAAAGATAAAACTCACATAAAATATTGTTTCTGATTCTGTTTGATTGTTTGATTGTTTGCACTTGTCTTAAACTACCGTGATTAGGCTGAAACCCTAATCCTATCTCAGCTGCTAACTTGATTAGGCTGAAATCCTAATCCTACCCATTGATCGGTCTTTCCTATCTCTGTTGTGCCACTGTGAACCAATCATGTTGGTCACAACAAAAGACGCATCTTTAGCGCTTAGGATGCAGTAGCGAATTATTTACCCTAATCGATGTCGCACGCTCGGTCATCGCCGGTACACATTAACTGTCGCCCCCTATTTGACCCTTTATTTACCCTAATCAGCATAAGCGTGCCCAACCTCACCTACGTGTGAGACCATTAGTCCTCGACCTGAAAGGGAATTCTGCCAGAACTAGTCCTAACAAACAAATGTTCTAGCTTTGCGCCCCATGCCCAAATCCCCAGATTTGAGCCTCTATCTATTGACCACTTATTTACCCTAATCAGAATAAGCATTTCCTAGCCTCACCTACGTGTGAAACCATCAGTCCTAGACCTGAAAGGGAATGATGCCGGTACCGGCTCTACTTCTATATTTGCTTATTAACTTAATCCAAGATCTAAGTTTTAAAATAAGCCTCTTCTGTTATTTCTACTATATTTGCTTATTAACTTAATCCAAGATCTAAGTTTTAAAATAAGCTTCTTCTGTTATTTCTTTCTTTCTAATTATAACCTATGTTACAATTGTTCTTGCAACTGTTACTCTTCTACTTTCTCTTTTTAGTTATAAACACTTATTATAATCATGCTTGCAAATATCTAAAATTTGCCTATTTCGGTCCATCTCTATTTTTATTTCATTTTTTCTCATTTTACATCTGATTTCTGTAAATTTAGTGTTATTCTATTTAATTCCATATTTGCGAATTCTTCTCTTTTTAATATTTTTATTCACGTCAAAAAGGATTATATCTCTAAAAAAGAAACTAACATTTACATACTAAATTCCAACTTAAAACAGATGTAAATAACTGTAAATGACTGAATAAAATAGCTGAATAAAAATAGACTGAAAAGAACTTCTGAAATTTACTTAAAAACTGACTGTAAATAAAGTTACATAAAAACTATCTCAAAATTGTAGAAAAACTACAACTATTGAGAACCCTATTATTTTAAATTTCTTGCAAATCTAAAATAATTACAAAACACTCACCTGCGGTCCTTAACTCTAGTCCTGGGCCTTCCTGGATCCACTTCTAGCGTGTAGAATATTTTTTTTAAAAAGATTTCCTCTCTAGAAAAAATTTCTATTTAGGGTTCAGCCTCAGGCAATAAACCCAATTGGGAGAAAATCTGAATGAGAAAAATAGCTAGGCCTAGGGTTCTATTTATAGTGTGGCTTAGGGATCTCAGACCGTCGGATTTGAATATTAAATCCGGTGCAACCACGTCATAGGCTCACTAGGAACCGTCGGATGCAGCTACGAACGCACAAGATTTGGCCAAAAATCAAAATTACTCTCTTCGGCTTGTACCTGGATGAAATATCGTCCAAGTAGAAGTGTGGGTCGACCCGTGTTCCTTGGGGGTCGACCTACAGGTCGACCTGACCAAAATAAGGGTTGACCCTTAAGGGTCTTGTTATTTTTTTTCGTTTTTGATTATTTAATTCGGATTTCTTGTTTCTCTCATAACTTCTCCATACTAGCTCGGATTTTGACAAGTTACATATGGAATTGATCAAAAAATTACCATGGACCCAATGGTGCAACTTCCGTGGCTTGATTCTGACAATTTCACAAACTTATTTTATTGTTTAATTAATTTGTTAATTAATTATTATGGCTCAAATTTTGGGTTGTTGCATTCTCCCCTCCTTAAAGGATTTCACCCTCGAAATCTCCAAGGATAGAAGAATGAAATAAATATTTACATCCAAATTCTACAACCACATATTCAACAATCATCCATCACATCCATTGTCCTTAAGCTTTCTAATGCAATTTATGTTATATGCAATAGTGCAGTGTCAATGTCCCTAACTAATGCGAAAGGATACTAAAGGAAAGAACCTATTCAAAGCTATAGATGGAAATAGGAAATTCAAGACGTACCATCAAAAAGATGCGGATAAGAGGTATGTATTTTCTCCTTAGCCTCCCAAGTAGCGTCCTTAATACTATCTCCCCACTACACCTTAACCAAAGGGACTTCCTTATTCCCAAGCTTCTTGATATCATGCCCAACAATCTTGGTAGGAATACGACAAACCGATGCTTCTCTCTCCACTTTAACTTCCTCGAGTAGGCTAGGTTCCACTACCTCTGCTAAATCATGTAAGCACTTTCTCAAGTGTGAAACATGAAAAGCATCATGAACTCCCGCAAGCCTCTTCGATAGCTTTATCCGATACGCCATCTTCCCTACCCTTTCCACAATGGGGAACAGTCCTACGAATCCGGGAGCAAGTTTCCCACTTGATCCAAACCTCACTACCTTTCTTAGTAGAGACACCTTAATAAAAACCAATCTCCTACCTCGAACTCAATATCCCTTCTCCGCTTATCTGCATAGGATTTCTGTCTATCTTGGGCTGTCTTCATTCTTTTTCTAATCAAATCAATCATTTCCGAAGTCTCTCTAACCATGTCGGGCCAATTAGCCATCTTTCCGTAGACTATAACCAACACGAAGGCGACTTGCAAGGTCTTCCATAAAGGGCTTCAAAAGGAGCCATCCCAATGCTAGCATGAAAACTATTGTTATAAGCGATTTTGACTAAAGGAAGGTGTTCCTCCCAGGTTCCTCCAAAATCACGAATGCACATCCTCAATAAAACCTCAAGAACTCTGTTAACTCTCTCCGTTTGTCCATCCGTTTGAAGGTGATAGGCCGTACTCAATCTTAATGTGTCCCTAAAGCCTCTTACAAGCTCCTCCAAAACTCGCTAGTAAATATAGGGTCTCTGTCGCTCACTATGTTAGAGGGAACTCCATGAAGTTGGACTATCTCACGAACGTATATGGATGCCAAATAAGGTGTTGTCCTCTTACTCTTGACCGGAATGAAGTGGGCACTCTTGGTCAAATGATCTACAATCACCCAAATACTGGCATTCCCCTTCCTAGATTGGGGTAAACCATCTATGAAGTCCTTCGAAACACTATCCCACTTCCATTCGGGTACATCCAATGGTTGAAGCAATCTACCAGGCCTCTGCTGCTCCACCTTAACTCTTTGGCACACAAGACACTTAGCCACAAACTCTACTACATCCTTCTTCATGCCACTCCAATAAAACACTCTCTTCATGTTCTTATACATCTTATCTCCACCCGAATGAATAGTCATCCTAGAATGGTGTGCATCTGCTAGAACTGCTCTCATCAAATCACCAATGCGGGGGACATAAAGTCTTCCATCTCTCCTTAGCCACCCTTTAGTATCGATGGAATAGCGTTGGATATGTCTAGAGACTTCTCCTTTGTTAATCCTATCCAGAATATCCACAAGCTCCGAATCCTCTCGCTGCCTTGAGCCAATATGATCTATGAGGGCAGGCTTAACCTCAGGTGCTGAAATCTTAGCAAAATCCCTGATAAACTTCCTATAATAGCCAGCCAAACCTAGGAAGCTTCTAACTTTGGTAGCGTTCTTGGGGGCCTTCCAATCTTATACCGCCACTAACTTAGCGGGATCCACAGCTAAACCCTCTCTTGAGACTACATGCCCCAAGAAACGCACCTCCTCATGCCAAAAGTGACACTTCGAGAATTTTGCTTTCAACTGATGAACACGAAATGTGCGAAGAACCTCCTCAAGATGAATAGCATGCTCTTCCATACACTTGGAAAACACCAGAATGTCATCCACAAACACTACAACGAACTTATTTAGGACATCTCAAAAAACACGGCTCATTAGATCTACAAAATAGGCCGGGGCATTGGTCAGCCGTCAGCCCAAACGGCATAACCAACCACTCAAAGAATCCATCGAGTGTCCCAAATGCTGTCTTATCGATGTTATCGTCAGTGACCCTATGCTGATGAAATCCAGTGGCTAAGTCAAGTTGAGAAAATACCGAAGAGCCAACCAATTGATCGAAAAGATCGTCTATCCTAGGAAGTGGGTAACGTTTCTTCTTCGTGAGCTTATTCAACTCTCAATAGTCTACGCAAAGTCGAAGGGAACCATTTGTAACAATCCTAGATTTTTATTAAATTTAAATTGATAATTAATTGAATTTTTGGTTTAAATTAGTATTAAAGTTAAATTTGGAATTGATAGTTTAAGCTAGAAATAAAAATAGAAATTTATTTAGCAATATTACTAAAGAAAAAGAAAAGAAAGAAATACATTCAAATATGAACAAATAAAAGATAAGTGTAGACTTGAAAAACAAATTGGATAAGTATGAATTAACTTGTAAAAGGAAACAAGTAAATAAGAAAAGAAGATAAGTAAAAGCTTACTAAGAAAGCCACAACAATTATCTCATGTATCAGCCGAAATGAAGAAAAATTATATAAAAATGGTACCAAAGCAATTATTGCGAATATCCATCAGCCTCCAAAGAAAAAAAATCTCTGATTTATGTTGTACAAACAAAAAAATCAACCTGTAAAAAAACACATATCACCTGTAATCTTCTTTCTCCATATCAACTTCCTTATCTCATTTCGTCCACCAGAGACTAAGAAAATCTGAAGCAAGTATTTTCTTTAAAACTCAAACAAAATTACAATACAAATCGATACAAACAAGAAGATTTCAACTGGAAGTTCAAAGCTTGATTCAAATGAAAAGCAACTCTGTCTTCTTCTGGAAATAAGTGAGTAACCTCATCTTTTGAAATTTAAAAATATAATCTGTTGCTTGCATATCAATGAATAAGTATGGTGGTATTTATAGATATATATAGATATATATATATATATATATATATATATATGTATGAGTTTTCTGGAAAATGAATTGTGTGCAGGCTTTGTTCATATGTATATCCTCTGTTTAAACTCTGAACTCAAGTTGCTTAAAAAAATCAATTTCTCTTGACCTATTAACTATTTGGACTTAAGAGCAAAACAAAAATTGTTTGTTTGCTCATGAACTAAATGTTGAAAATCATTTCAAATTGAAACAACTTATCTATGCTTCTAGAAATCGACATAACTGAGCAAAGCTTTTAAAAAGCTAAAATTCAAAACTTTTAATTCTCGAATTCAGGTATCTAAACTGAATCCTCATACAAAAACATGATTTTTAAAGCATAAATCATAATTTTTAGAGTTAGATGTTAAAAGCAGTTCGAGTTTGTTTAAATTTC
Source organism: Allium fistulosum (assembly GCA_030737815.1). Lineage (NCBI taxonomy): Eukaryota > Viridiplantae > Streptophyta > Magnoliopsida > Asparagales > Amaryllidaceae > Allium > Allium fistulosum. Next base: position 528,348,902 of record CM060908.1, on the reverse strand, counting down.
GTTCTATCGTCGATCTATGATGATCCACTGGTTCGTGGTGGTCGGGATCGTGTCTGGAGGTAGAGGAGTGATCGGGGTAGTTGGGAAAAATGTTGGGTTGGTGTTCTAGGCACGGTGGTAGCGGCAGCGAAGCGATTTACATTTTTAAACCTAGTTTTGTCAAGTGAGGATGTTTCGATTCGTTCGTCGCCATCGTTTGATCGAGTGCGATGGGATTCTGGGAGATGGTCGAGGGAGTGTGGACGAGTGGCTGGTTGAAGTTTCGTGGTCGCTGGTGGCTGGAGGTGGCGGTTCGAGGCGATTTTGGGTGTTTGAGTTGGTTCCAGTGGAGTTTCAGACAACCAAATGTCGATATCGTGTTTAATTCAAAAGCTTGATGGCCGGAATCGAGGGAAGTGGTTGAGAACGTATTGCCGATGATGGCATCGATGATCAATACGGCGGCGTTCATATGTACATGTGCACATGAGATGGTGCATATCAGTGGTAAGAAAAAGGAAGAAGAAGGATAGGCTTCGGGGTTGTCTCGGGGATTTACGAGTTTGGCTTAGGTATGGTGATGAGATGACTCGAGCATCACAGCGAGTGATTCAAATCGTTTTTACAGGTTTAAAATTTTAAATATATAACAAAGTTTTAAAAGGAAAAGGGGTAACTCGGGGGTTTTGAAGTTTAACTCGAAGAGGGTCTCGGGTACAATGGCATCTGGCTCGGGTCTCACTCGAATGGCCTCGGGTTTATGATCTTACAAGTTTAAAAAGGTTAATTTACTTAAGGGTTTAAGTTAATAGAATGATGATAATTTATTTTCAAAATTTATGGAGTAATAAATAAAGATAAAATGGTTTATCTTTCAGTTAATTAAGATCTTAAGTTGTTAATGATTTATTAATTAATAAAAGTAATTAAGGATAATTACTTAAAAGGATAATTACTTAATGAAAGTAATTAAATGATTAATTACTTAATTACTTAATTAAAAGTAATTAATTAATGATTAAAATTGATTGATCAAGTGATTAAATAATAATTAATTAAGGATTGATTGAAGATTAAATTGAGGGTGATTAATGAATGTGATAAATAAAGGTTTCTTGTTAAATGTAATTAATTAAGAAGAGTGATTAATAAATGAAAATAATTAGGGATCATTAATTAGTGAAGTAATTAAGGATAATTACTTAATGTAATTAGAGTTTAATTAATCAAGGGTAATTAATGATTAGTTAAAGAAAAAATTAATTAAATGTTTGAAATTAATTAATTAATTAACCCTGACTAGGAATTATCCATAGGCAAATGATCTGGTTTAGATTAATCAGACATCTTAAATTGATCTTACTTATGGATGTTTGGATTTTATTGAATGATTGGATTGTTGATATCCCCTGATCTGTGATGCTGTGTGATATATTCTGATTTGTGTGTGATCTGTAATGTAGTTCATTTATCTGGGGTGAATGTAATATATTATCTGTAATTTACATATCCGTGATCTATGAATAAAAGATAAGCGTTATAGTTATACCGCTTATCAACTATATTTCTGTATTTAGATCTGTAATGACTAATGATGTTGCACTACTGTGTGAAACCCCTGGACTACACCATACACACACAAATATGGATTTCATGAGGAAATCGGTTAAGTCACAGATGATTTAAATTTAATATTTTTGAAATTGAAATTTTAATTTCAATTGATTTTGGAAATGGATTTGGGTTAAATGTTAAAGCTATTGAAAAGGAGTTTTCAAGATAAAAGTTACTTTGAATAACTTGGTAAAGCTTTCAGTTTAAATAATTTAAATTGAATTTGAATTTAAAATTTGAAATTGAATTCCATGTTTGGAAATTTTGGTTAAAGATGATATAAATGTGTTTGTATGAATTTAAACCATCTTTAAAAGTATGATTTTGAGAATTTGAATTTAACCCAAAGATTTTAACTCGTATGAATGAATCAGATTTTCCGAGATGAAAACTATTTGTTTTCAAATAATAGAAGCTTTCACATAAGAAATGAATTTCCAATCTGTGTCAAAGAATTTCAAGTTTGAAATGAAAATGGTTTTCCGAGTTATGAATAAATCTTTGTGAAAGATTGTTGAACTTTGTTTTGAAATTGGAAAGGTGTATCTTTTGTATAAAAGTTCGAAATGGAATTGTTTTGAAAGCTATCAGTTAAATCTTTGATTTAAAGATTTAATGAGTTAATCCAATTGAAATGGAAATTGATTTGGAAAATCTGTGAATAGATCTTTGTGAAACTGGGTGAACTTTGTGAAATGAATCTTTTTGTGTAAAAAGATTAAAAATGGTGATTTGTTTAAACCATTTAAAGAGGAAAGTTTTGGATAATAAGTGTGACTTAATTGAAATCCCATTATTCATATGTTTTTAAATATTACGCTCACTATTCGGTTTAGCCGGGAGAGGACTTTGTGTCATATAACCCATTCCGAATAAGTGATACATCGTATATGGATAGCAATTGAAGACCGGTGGTGAAGACTGGGTGTTTGCGAGAACGATAGGATAACCTATCGATTGTCTCTGCACTGGGTAGCGCCGGTATAGAGATTCCCTAAGTGATGGGAAGTTCGATCGGGATTGTGAATACCCGGATTGCAAGAGCTTCTTTGGAAGTGCCTTCGGTTCTGTTCGAACCCGGAACAGACTTGTATGGTTGTATGTCTGACACTACACTTTGAGATATAAAGCTGATTTCTTTCAAATACATTTCTGTTTGGTGGCGGATAATTTATTCTCTTAGCTTAACACCCTTCTTTGAGACGTACAAGCTCAGAGGTTATGTAGTTGAAGGTTATCAGTGATATACTCCCAATTTGGTAACGTGGCATGCTAAGTGTTGCTATGTGTTGCTGATCATTGTTGATCATTTGTTGATCAAAGCATGGCTTTGTGAAAAAACGTAGCTTTGTGGACGAGACCTCATCGGACCTCACAAACCGGAAATGGTCGAAACAGGAAAGATGCGGCAAGGTTATGAGGATCGCGCCCTTTAGGGTATGTCATTTCCTTCTGGAAAAAGGTGATATTATGGTATGGAGCCTTGATATTTACCTATGTGGTTGCTCCAATCTCATTTACTGTGTGATTGTTGCTGTGTGATCGAGGGCCCTCGGATAAAGGTCCCAAAGGACCGGGAGGTGGCATATTTGTGTAGTAGTTACCTAGTGTAAGAGGTAACCCGGCCTTGTGTTAGCAGAGAGCTAGTTAGTTCTCGGGACGTCCATCCAGAGGCGTACCCATGTGGCATAGGAAGTTCCTTAGCCTGACCATTTGTTGGAAATCCAATTTCCAATACGAACCTTGTACGGTTTTAGTTGTAGAACCTGCTATTTAACATAATAGTTATAGTAGGCATAATATAATGGTACCTATGCTGGCTAAGATTAATATTATACTTTCGAAAAGTTTTCTACACTATGCACTAATAATAATAATATCAAAAGGATTTGGCGTAGTAAGCAAGTTTGACTATCATAAGAAGAAATCTCCTCCAAGTCTGCGATTGCATTGTGTGTGTGGTGGGAGGTCTTATGGTAGTTTCATTTTCCAAAAGCATTGCGGATTTCAATGTTTAAAGTTCTTTTGTTGTTTGTTTTAAAGATAAACTGTTTTTGTTACTCGCACCAGTCCCATGACTGACCCAAAGTTTATTGTTCCCTTCCTAAACTCTGGGTGCCCATCATTTTCCACACGGGCAGTCTAGAGTTGGGTTTCTTTTTAGATAGTCAGGTTTAGTAGATTATCTGGAGCTAGTTCAGTGTTTGGAGTTCACGGACGACTGCACTTGCTTATCTTGATGCAACGTGATGGTGGTTCGAGCTGATGTTGGAGTTATTGGTCTTATTCTCTTTGTCGGATCACTTGGAGTATCACTTTTGTTTTCCGCTGTATCACTATTTATCTTTGATATTCTTGTATCATATTGATATCATTGTTGTATATCATTCTGGATATTGTATTCATTGGAGTTGTATATGACATCATTGATTTCTTTATTCCGCTGTGTTGTTATACTTACTGTGTTATAAGCTCCGGGGAGCCAGATTCGGCGTTTGAATCTACGGCATTTGAGTACAAGTGAAGTACGGGTGCCGATTTTCGAAGGACGAGTCCAGGATCTTTACACCATTAGCCTTTGTAGCGAAGATGACTGGCGCTCCCCACTCAGATATGCTCCATCTGATGAATCCTTTCTCTAATAGCTCACCAATCTTCTTACTTAACTCCTTCCTATACCTAGGAGCCATATGTCTCACTGGAAATGCCACTGACTTAACATTGTCATTCAGATAGATCCTAAAGTCGATCTCTCTCTTAGGGGGTAGCCTCCTAACCTCCTCCAAAACGCCTAGGAAATCTCTTACGACTGGAACTGAATCTAACTCTCCTAGTGATGAATCAAGAGAATAAAGAAAAATCAACATGACTAACCCCTGCAGGTCACAAGAAACCTCGAGAGTCCGTCTGCTACATGTCTCTAGTCTAACGACTCTCCTCTCGCGGTGCGATATCGCACCATAAGTGGATAATCAGTCCATCCCCAAAATCATCCCATATCCCGAAAATCCTAGTACACGGGCGTCATAATCAAACTCAACGGTTAGTATGAAAATTTCTAAACCCCTACAAATCATGGATAAATGTGCCGATCCTCCTATGGGGTTTGAAACAACTATAGTGTCTTCAACTAGAGAAATATCTAAGTGCAAACAATCAACTAAGGAACTAGAAATGAAAGAATGCGATGCTCCAGAGTCAAAAAGAGTCTGAATAGGAAAATCCAAAATAGAGATCAAACCTTCTACAAAGACTTTCCTACCTCGGTCTGATCCACTACTAGAAGGTGTTGCATCCAAAGCCTGTACTTGCGCCGTAGGTGCGGCTGGTCTCTTCCCCGTCTTCTGAGGACAAGCTCAACTAAGGTGTCCAGGCTGCCCATAGTTGTAACACCTCCCCTTCATCGAGTCCTTCTTACAGTCCTTTGAGTAATGCCCAGCCAATCCACAATTATGGCATTTCTCGCCCTTCTTGATCTATCCCTTCTTAGGTCCTCCTCCTTTCTTCTTGTCCTTATCCTTCTTATTCTTCCACCACTACTTCTTAGAGTTTTCTGATTTAGAAACCTCCTTAACCTCTTCTTTCTTAGCAACATCTGATATGAGGGCCATTTCCACAAGTGACTCATACGTCGCTCCCATAGGTACATGTGTCAATGCCAACCCTTGGAGGGGCTGGTTCAAACCCTAAGCAAACTTGGTGGCCTTCTTATGCAGTGTATTAACAAGCTCCATCCCAAACCTCGATAACTCATTAAACTGATTTATATACTCTTCACCAAAAGACTCCCCTGCTTCAAACTAATGAACTTCTCCAACTGCATGCTTTCCTCGACTTGCGACAAGAACTTTCTCTCAAACCTTTCCCAAAATCCAAACCAACCACTGTCTCTACCTTCCATTTCTACAATCTCCCACCAGTAAGAAGCCTATCCCTTCAGCTGCCAAGATGCAAGCTGAACTCTCTACTAGTCCTCCAATCCTAACAACCCAAATATCCGCTCCGTATTCCTCAACCAAGCTCGTGCCTCTACGAAATCCTCCATGTCAGAAAACGTCTTGCCACCTAGACTAGCAAAGTCCTTGCATAGCTTAGAAAATTTGGCTGATGCAGGTGGATTAATGGGTCGTCCACCCGTCGGTGCTGCGTTGGGCGCTTGCCCTTGCACCTCTGGTGCCGTAGCTTGGAGGTATCTACCGAACCAGCTAGGGACTTGGACACCCTTTGGAAGATTTGGCGCGTCCGCCACACTAAGCAAAGAAAAGAAAATTTAGGGTCGAAAGAATGGAATAAAGGTTGAACTTGACTTTGAGGGGATTTTTATAAAACTCTTTTATACTTGAAAACTATTTATATAATAGGAGTTTCTTTCTGAAAAATACTTTTACTTTAAAGATACGTTACCTTTGAAAAATACTTTACTTTTAAAACAAGTTTTTAGGAATCCTGTAACCTTAGGCTCTGATACCAAATGAAACACTCCACACCCTTTAGTATTCCAAAAAAGGGCACAACAAAGGATGTAGTGCGTTATAGGTATAGCTAAAGCATCACAGAGACTAAGATTCACAAGAAAAATAAGTAAAAATAGTGGAAACATTTAAATAATAACTATCATTCAAAATTAAACTTCTTTTCAAAATAAGTCATAAAAACATAACATATCTAAAAAACTCAAAATGTCTCATGTCTCATGAAAATACATCTCAGACTCATAAAATCAGAGTATAAAGATAACAATAATAATAATAATAATCCCACTCACAAGTGCCAATCCATCATAAGCCAAATGAAAAGGATGAAAAGCAGAAGAATACATCTGAAATGAGAAAACTCTGGAAATGAATCTACAAGGAACCTAAATCAACTATCCTCAACTTTGCTGGCCTATGATGAGAAAAGGGGTAAATAGAGGAGTGGGTCAGATAATAAGTCTGGTGAGTGAAAGTAATTACTAGCATAAAATATTGTTTCTGATTCTGTTTGACTGTTTGCTTTGATTGTTTGATTGTTTGCACTTGTCTTAAACTACTTGATTAGGATGAAATTCTAATCCTATCTCAACTGCTAACTTGATTAGGCTGAAATCCTAATCCTACCCATTGATCGACCTTTCCTATCTCTGTTGTGCCACTGTGAGCCAATCATGTTGGTCATAACAAAAGATAGCTCTGTAGCACTAAGGACGCAGTAGAGAATTATTTAACCTAATTGATGTCGCACGCTCGATCATCGCCGGTACACACTAACTGTAGCCCCCTATTTGACCCTTTATTTACCCTAATCAGCATAAGCGTGCCCAGCCTCACCTACATGTAAGACCATCAGTCCTCGACCTGAAAGGGAATGCTGGCGGTACTGGTCCTAACAAACAAATCTTCTAGCTTTGCGCCCCTTGCCCAAATCCCTAGATTTGAGCCTCTATCTATTGGCCACTTATTTATCCCAATCAGCATAAGTGTGTCCCAGCCTCACCCATGTGTGAAACCATCAGTCCTAGACCTGAAAGGGAATGTTGCCGGTACGGGCCCTACTTCTATATTTGTTTATTAACTTAATCCAAGATCTGAGTTTTAAAATAAGCCTCTTCTGTTATTTCTGCTATATTTTCTTATTAACTTAATCCAAGATCTAAGTTTTAAAATAAGCTTCTTCTGTTATTTCTTTCTTTCTAATTATAACATATGTTACAATTATTCTTGCAACTGTTACTCTTCTACTTTCTCTTTTTAGTTATAAACACTTGTTATAATCATGCTTGCAAATATCTAAAATTTGCCTATTTCGGTCCATCTCTATTTTTATTTCATTTTTTCTCATTTTACATCTGATTTTTGTAAATTTAGTGTTATTCTATTTTAATCCATATTTGCGAATTCATCTCTTTTTAATATTTTTATTCACGTCAAAAAGGATTATATCTCTAAAAAAAGAAACTAACATTTACAGACTAAATTCCAACTTAAAACAGATGTAAATATCTGTAAATTACTGAATAAAATAGCTGAATAAAAATAGACTAAAAAGAACTTCTAAAATTTACTTAAAAATTATTCTGTATTAATTATTTGATATTAATTATAAATTATTAATAATTAATTATTAAAATATTTAAAGAAATAATAAATATAATCAATAAATTAATGTTAATTCGACATTTTACTATATGTGAATTTCCCCCCAATGATTTTTACAACCTATGAGTAAGACAACTTTTATTGTAGTAAATTAGTAATTACAACGTTTGGGTAAAAATTATAAAAAACAATGTATTTATAACGTTCTTGTATAAAGTTGTTGAAAATGTATTATTACCATGTTTACAGAAAAAATTGTAAAAACAGGGTATTATTACAACATTTGCTGGAAAAAGCTGTAAAAGATAAGGTAGTGTTTTGCTTAAAAACGAATTTTGTATTTTTGGTTTTCAGTACATATGTCAAATATGAGAAGAGTGGAAGAACAATGGAAGGACCGAAGAAAGATGGAGGGAATGGAGGAACAACGGAAGGATGGATTGTTTCTCGTGCTTCAGTTATTTCCCAAAACATGGAAAATAAAAAAAGATTATTTTCTATTTTGTATGTTAACTTTGCTTTCTAAATCGGTCGTTTTCGATAATACATATGCATTGTGTGTATTATTGTATGGACGAAAATCCAAAACTTAAAATCACAAACCAACTGCAGCCTAAGGTTTTTACAACATTTTCTATAAAAACGTTGTAAAAAACAAGGTTTTTACAACATTTGATTCAAAAAATTTATAAAAGAATTTTTTACAACGTTTTAAAACTAAACATTGTAATAGGCTCTTTATTTGTAGTGTTTTATTTTATTTTCTGTTTCTTTTTGGTTGTGAAGAATGGATAAAACGTGGGCGAAGGGAGAGAGGGGTTATGTTATTATTAAGTAACCGGGTCTTAATTTTCTCCTCTTTATTCTCCCCTTTATTAAATTAAAACTTTTAATTTATTTCCACTTATAAGATGCCATTTTCTCCGTGTTAATTGAGGAAAATTCAAATATAATTAATTTTGCATATTTCCATACTTATTCTATTTTTCCCACTATCATTTAATTATCAATTAATTAAGTTTCTGATAATTACGTGTAGTAAAAAAAAGTTAGAACCCACTTTCTCGGCTAGTTAGTGGGTAGGAGACTCTAGACAAATGTTCTAGGGGTCATCGGTTCGTACCCCAGAAACATAGAATAGAGTACCACTTATTTCAAAAAATGTGTAGTAAAAATAGGGTTACATAAGTAATGTTACTAATGTGATATACGAGCGCCAAATAAAGAAATTTCGTATGGATACGAAAACTCAACCACTACTATAAGTCCAAATCAAATTATCAATATAAACAATATAGATTTTGCCGAATCATTTTCAACGTATTTCGCACTTGCTATTCTTGTAAAGGTGATTGAAAAATTGACGTTGGCGAAGCAATAACAGTTTCGATAGAAAATGAATTTTTTTTTTACTGTTTTGGACTATGAATCTACGCGAAAGTGGTTGAGAATTGAGATAGAAAAGACGAGGCACATCATTTTGTACCAGTAATATTTGATCAACAAATATGCTCATAATCCATAAAATTTTGTATTTTCTTTCAAGTATTCGTATCATGTTTGCTGTATCTATTTTTCAATCTCAAATTACTAATTTCTTTTTTAAAACGCATACATCTTTTATTTTTGTAATTTTGGCATTAATTTATAAATTAGTAACAATTACTAACATTTATACAAAAATATTTAGAACAATTTAAAATAATTAAAAAATAAACATATATAGACAATCATTCTATTTTCGCTTCCCTTTCGCAACATAAAAACATATTTCTCTTATGTAGAACTTTCTCTTTCATACCTGTTTAGAATACCATTTTCATGTGCTCCATTTACTTCGAAAAAACGCACCGTGTGTGTTTGTAAATTGTTTGAGATTAAATGTATAATAGATTGTACTTCTTCATTTTTTTGTTCAAATTGTTTATATTTGTCAAGTTGGAAATTTGAAAAAAAAAAGTTTTGATTTTTTAAAAATCTATTTTGGCAGGAAGTGTCTTTTTTAATGGTTGTTTCAATTTTGAAAAATATGCTTTGGCGCGAGATGTCTTTTCAAATAGTAATATCTGTTTTCTAACGGTCATTTCCCAACGATCGTGCCTCTTGAATGCCTATATATATAGGCCGAAAATTCTAAACAAAAACCGCTTTTAGTTCTATTCTACTTCTCATATCTACACTCTTCTTCACACAGTCAAAAGAGAAACAAAAATTGAAGTTCGTTATAATCCAAAGCATCTCGGCACGCCTTGGATTATGAGTTGTATCTTGCAAGGCAGACGCCTACTGTACAAAAACTACAATAGAGGTGTAGGGACAAAATTCTATATTAGGACATTACGATTGAAAGCCTCTCTCGAATCAAGTTAGCAATTTCTAATTTACTTCCATTATTTTATATATACAGGTTGTTTTGACAAGACCGTAGTGTTGATTAAGTCATATTTATTCTAAGTTAACTGTTTACCTAAGTGGTGTTTTGTAATTTATTGTTGTTAGTTGTAAGATTGATCTCATTCTATTATTAATTTACTAACATGTCATGATTATATTGGCTTAGATTATGTATGGTTATGTATCATTCCGTATTGCTCAAGGCATGCATATTAGTCCTTTCTGTACATGTTACTCTTGTTTAGTATATTAGTACAGACCGAATATAGATTTTCTACTGATAATCCCTATGCTCGGATTGCGATAACTCGTTTACTGATCGTTCACACCATCTATATGCAGATTGCACTTTACCTACATTTTTACTTATTATTGTATTCTTTTGTTTTATTTCATAGCTTTGGAAATGGTATAAATTGTTTATAGGTGGAAATTTAATTCACATTCGGTAACTGCCTAGTTTACAGTAAGGTTGTCGATGGATATCCAAAAAATCCGAAATCAATCTGCATCCATATTCGAAAAGCGGATAAATATTCGATATCCAGAAAAGCAGATGTGGATATGAAAGAATTCGCATCCGAAAATTATCCGTTTGGATTTTATCAAAATTATAGTTCATTTATGTATATTTTAGTATAATGAAAGATAAATATTTATTGTTTTATTGAGTTATTAGTCTGTATCATATGCATTTAATGCATCTTAACTAATCAAAAATATTTATTATCATCGTATTTGTTGATTTTACATGCTTTTATAATTAATGGGATTGAAAAATAATTATATTAAACCAAAATTTTCTATTTATATTTCTTAATTTATTGATCGTTAGCGGATATGATACTTATCTGATATTCGTCCGTATCCGAAGATGTGGATATTTGACATCTGAAAATTATTACAGATGCGGATGCAGATATGGCACTATCTATATCCGAAAGTATCTATTAACAGGTATAGTTTATGGTGTATGGAAGATTGTTACAAGTACAACCTGTATGCTTTGAGTGCGATTATTAAGGTGAAATGTTCCTTGCCTGGTTTTTTTGCTTATTGGTGGTTACACCAAAAAGGAATAATTCTTTGTTTTGTTTTAAGTCAGAGAGAAAATAACGAAATAAATACTATTCCCTTGCCTAGAATTTAGTATCTCTATGGATCTGAAAAAGTTATGATGGCTTGATACAGAATATGCACTAAAGAAGAGAAATTGAGATATTACTTAATTAATACGAGATTTTCTGGCATGTGCATATAAAGGACTTTTATAAAATTATTTAATTTTGAAATTTTTATGTAGTTTGATAAGAATAAACTAAAAAATATAAATATTAAAAATGTAATTTCTTTTTTGGAAAATATTTTGAATTTGTATCATTGTTTATGTTCCAAAATTTGAACATAGATGTTATTTTTTTTTCACAGTGGCATTCAAACTTCTAACCTCCTCTTTGTATATAAGGGTATTTTTGGAACTTCAAGTTCGAACCAAAAGATTGTGTTGTTATTCCAACTATTAATAAAGATACATTCCTAGCCTGTATCAAATTTGAATATTTTAGGGCCGTAACAAACCATGATTCATGTATTCCTTGTACTATCCTTTATATGAATGCAACTGTTGTTATTTATGAACTGTTTAAAAATAAACAAAATACTTATAGACTATTTCCCTACTTTTTTATTAATACGATAACGGATTGAATGTTTGTAATAGGAGTGTGTAACCATGCATTTCACTTCACTACATTAGTAATTTGTTGAACCAAAAATGGTGCAAACACCCTAGAATTGAGGTAGAGAATAAAATACAGAGAAAGTAAATAAAAAAATAAGGAAAAAAGAAACACACGATAATTTGTAGTGGTTCGGCAAAACAAGGCCTACGTTTAATTAGTCTTTTATTGCTTATTTCTAACTTAGAGGCAGAAGTTCTTAGGGGTCGGTACAACCCCGACTTAGATTTTCAAAGTTACAAGAATATAGCTTAGAATAGAAGTAGAGCCAAAAGATCCTTAAAAATAAGCCTTACCTTTCTATTTATAGAAGTAGGGAGCTTAATATCTTTCATATAATATCTCATAGCCGTTGTATACGATTTAGACCAGTTCTCCAAAAATAATAGGTGCCACATCATTGCTTATAGGATTCGGTATTGATCCATGGGTAGTGGTCGATAACGATTCCTAATCTTTTCCAAAATGGTTGTCCTCGTCTCTTCATCATGGCTCATCTTGTGGTTAGCTTCATGATTTCACAGCTATTTGCACAAAAATTAGCTTGTTTCCATGTCCAAATGACAGAGTTGTGGAAGAATAAAATTGCAGCCTCAAGTATTCATGGAGGTTGATGGAGAATTGCATTGAATCAGCAAAACAACATTGGAAATAGGCTCAAGGTATTCATTGAGGAGGCATAGGCGGAAGATGGGGTCTATTTGAGTGGAAGTAGGACTCGGTATCGACCCATAAGGTAGGGTCGGTATCGACCGCTAACTTTGGTGCATTTGCACTTGCCTTGATTCGAGTTATTTTGGCTTTGACCTTACGATCCTGTTTGTGCTTGGTTTATGAACTCCTGGGCTATCTCTCTGGGCTTCTTGCCTCGGTAACTCTAAGTTTGATCCGTTCAGTCTCTTCGACCATTGCCTAGTCCAAAGGCTGGACAATGCTTGCCCCCCAAAATACTTCTCGTTTCCAACGTGATGTGCTTTGAATCGAGATAAGTAGGAATTGCCGTGAAAGACTCCACTCTATGTTTCGAATGGTCGCTATTCTTCTCGTGGATCGCTTCTGTGAAGAGTTATATCCATATCTATTTGTCGCAATGCTTGACCAACGTCCAGTGTTATAAATTTGGAGAGTGCTCCCTTGATCTATTATTTCAAACTTAGTAATTCTGAACTTGTTTCTCTTATGGATTTTCCAAGTATGAGTTTTCTTTTCTTTGACTCTAGTTGTTGGGTGTTGAATATGATTACGTATAAGTATACACGTGCACTCCTTTGTAGATGCTCTCGATATATGCATGTACTTATGTAGGCATATGTAGGTCATCATCTTTATTGCTGTTATTTTTTGTGTGTAGCTAGACTCGCTTTTGGTTTGTAGCTGTAGGAGTCTGTTTTTGTTTTAGGTCGACGTTGTGCAGGTTCGAACCCCGCTTTTGTTTTCGGCTTAGGCATAGATAAAACATGTACTTTTCTTTCAATGTTCTATTTCGAATGTGAATAACAAAGATTTTTGTTTCGTCGAATCTTTTTATCAATTTGTCTAATATTTAAGAAATGCGCTTTCCATTCAATGTACTTGCGATACATTTCTTATCAGGATTATTGTTGGACTAAATCATTAGCCCGGTCCATGATTTGCTAGCCTTTTTTTGTAAAACAATTGTTGAAGCCCCAATCTCTGGTCATTTACATATAAACATATCTAATTCTAGAACCTGTTCGAACTTCGATCACTTGGAAAGGTGATCCAAGCATTCATTTTGGAAGAACTTTAAATGCCTGCCTCCAAACATTAATTGAAGTAAATTGCCTTAAACAGCAAGTCGAACATACTTCTCCGGGATGCGTGTTTCGACCATGCCGAACTCTGGGGCATTGGTCTGGGCTAACAACTTAAGTTCGAGGTTTAGGTATCCGTTTCTATTATTGTAACATTCGATCGCGCCAAACTTGAGGCATCGATCGAAGTTTATAAGTAAGATCAAGCCTTTCATAGGGCGTGGATCTTTTGCCCCGCCTACTCTGGGAGAGGATCTTCGGCCTTGTCGTCCTCTAGGCAAGACAGTAATGCTCTTCCAAACTTCGGGCATGAGCAAATGAGTGGACGGTCATGTCAAGTTCACTTTAATTTGCCCCCATGTTGAGGGCTGAAGAGTTGGCTAGCATATACCTCCGGACGCCAAGGAAGGTTGAACTTCAAGGGTCCAATCACGGATCATAAAAGTTTGGTCGGCATCTAATCCTGAGTACCTGCACATTTGCAATGGCTTTAATCAATTATGCATAAATTTATTTCCAAGTAAAATAGCATCATAAGTGTTCGCTATTCTACGCTCTCGGGAGTGAAATTCCATCAATCGTTGCAAGCCTGAAAGTTCCATCTCCAAGCTTTTGCATTATTGTGTATGGACCTTCCTAATTCAGGCCGAAGTTCCGAGGGCTTGGGCAGATTTGTTTGAAGACCAAGTCGTCAATTTCAAAGATCTGATTCCTGACCATAACGTTGTAAACAGGGCGACTTGGTGTCGGTGTGCAACTTCTTTCAACTCAGCCACATCGCGCTTGTAATCGATCATATCAAGGGACTCAAGAAGAAGCTGCTTATTTGTTCGTGGATTGCAATGAGTCAGTCGATGAGATGGTACTTCTAGTTCAACCGGAATCATAAATCTGATCATTAGACTAGGGTGAATGGAGAGTGGCTAGTCGCTGACTTATGGATTGTTCAGTAAGCCCATGGTACTAGTGGAAGTTCATCAATCCACTTTCCCTTAGTCTTTTCCAATCACTTCTTAAGAATGGGATTGGTATTTTTGTTTATAGCTTCAACCTATCCATTCGTTGGGGGGTGTGCCACCACAGCGAATCTCCTCTCTATGCGATGTTGGCGGCATAAATCTTTGAATTGGGTCCTGTTATTGGTAACGATTGCATATGAAACTTCAAAGCGATAGATGATATTCTAGACAACAAAGTTAATTACTTTCTTTGTGGTGATCGTGGCTAACGGCTCTGCCTCAGCCCATTTGGCGAAGTAATCAACCGCGATGATAGCATACTTCATGTCATCTTTAGATATCAGCAATACACCGATGATATCAATTGCCAAAAATGTAAACGGCTAAGGACTGACCATTTGACTAATCTCTGTTGGCTAGGCTCTCAGAATTTTAGCGAATCTCTGGCGTTTGTCACACTTTCGGGTGTAATGAGGGATGTCTTGGTTGTAAGAAATACCCATAACAAAGGATCTTCTTCGTTAGGGTTTTCCCTTAGTGTGGTCGCCACAGGCCCCTTTATGAACCACTTAGGAATTGCTTGGTCTCATCGTGAGCGACACACCATAGCATTATAACCGAGAATGTAAGAGTCCTAAAACAACGGCTACACTCTGCCGTGGCTCACAATGGTACCCTGCCCTTGCTTTTACGGCCAGCCTTTCGACTGTCACACCTCAGTTGATCACCAGAAATTGATCGACTGAGGTGTGACAGTCGAAAGGCTGGCCGTAAAAGCAAGGGCATGGTACCATTGTGAGCTACAGCGGAGTGTAGCCGCTGTTTCAGGACTCTTACATTTGGTATCAGAGCAATTTAAAGATATATACTTAAGTTTAAAATTTGTTGGTTGTTACTCACCTTCCACATCTTGATTCTAGAGTTTTCAGATTAAAGTTGAAGCCTATTTGAATTTGAAGGTTGAAAAATCTAGTTTGAATTTTCTACTGGAACTTCACTTGATCTCAGATTTCTTTGATTGCTTGATGTTTAAATCTGAAGCTTTAAGTTGATATTGGGTTTAAGTGTAAGATGATATTCACTTCAGTTTCCTTTTACTCAGTTTAAATGGATGAACGAACTGATGAATAGATTGATACATATAAAAGAAGTTTACAGGATATAATAGGTTTTTGTACAATATAGGATGATATATCTTTCTCTCTAGTACAACCCATTAGAGATTTTTTCTTTGTTCTGTGGCTGACGTGATTTTGTGGAGGCTTATTTTAATTCCCGTGTACTTATTTTTTGCAAGCTAAAGATATTTTTATTTTTCTTTTGTTCATACTTATCTTCATTTTGTTCCATTACTTGTTTTAAATTCAAGTATATATTTTACTTTAGTCTTTGTAATATTACTTCATAATATAAATAAATTTCTATTTTAAATTTGTTGTTGGATTTTGTCAAATGTTTACTTTATATTTTTATAATTTATCTTATGTATCTATTTTAATTTCTATTTCTAACTTAATTTTTTATTGTTTGATATGTCTTCACATATATATATTTTTATTTGTTTGTACATATTTTGAATGTATTTTATTTTACTTCTTATACTTATAACGTATGTTTATTTCACACTTAGGTTTACTTATTGGAAAGATATATCTTATAAATTCAAATTATTTTTAAAACATTCACTTAAACTTTAAATTCAAATTCAGTATATATATATATATATGAATTCAAATCTACTCATATATGCACATATACATATATACATATATTCACACATATGATATATTATAAAATATAGAATTTAACTTTAAACATCCTTTGAAAATTATTTTATGTCAATTTCAAAATATAACTTTCAAAATATTCATTTGTGTAAATAAAGGCACATCTAATTTAATCATATCCAAAATCCAAATAAATCCTCAATTAATTCTTAATTTAACAACTATTTTATATTAATTACCAATTATTTCACAATTTTTATTCAAAAATTAATTTTAATTATCAATTTAAATTTAGTTAAAATACGGGGTCGTTACAGAGAATCTCTTCCTATAAAGCGCTCCTTGCTAAAGGATATATCTTAAAGCTTAGCAAAGGAGCTTTCATTGCTTGTTCCTTCTATCTGGAAGGATTCCTCTCTGTAAGTAGTCTTTTGTTGGAGTATCCATGACTCCTTTTCTTGTTTAGCCTCCGATATCTAATCGACATTCATCTGGTCGACGCTCAAAGCTAATAATACTTCCATTAGAACCAAGCCCATGAACTGTGCATCTCCGAAACTGGCCAACTTAGCTGATGAGTTGGCCTTTTCATTTTCCTCTCTAGGATTCTGAGTGCGATTGCGCCTGCCTTCAGGCATCTATCGAGATTAACCACTCAAGATAGCAGTTCAAATACTCCTTTCTGGGTAGCAATTTTCGATTGCGCCAAGCTCTAGGTGCTAGTTTAAGTTAACTACTTAGGAACTTAGTTCGTACATCCTCACCTAGGATGTTTATTTCCAATCGCGCCTAACTCCAGGCGTCATTTCAAAGTTCATAGGTAAGATTCCACTTTACTCTGGGTATGGATCTTTCATTTTGCCTATTTTTGGAAAAATGTCAAGGATTGGACGGTCTTATCAGGTCCGTTTCGGTTTATACTCCTACCACCAATCCATGGACAAGAATTGATAGAGTGAACGGTTGTATCGCATTCGTTTTGGTTTATACTCCTGCCTCTACATCAAAGGTGAGAGTTAGTGTATAGACAGCCAAGTCACATCCGCTTTAGGGTTCATACTTCTGTCCCCACATCAAGGGCGAGAGTTGATTGATGGACGGTCGTGACACGTCCATCTTTAGTGTATACTCCTGCCCCTAATCCGAGTAAAAAAGTTAGATGATGGACAATCGTGCCACGTCCATCTTTATACTCATACACCCAATCTAAGGGTAAGAGTTGGCTGGTATCAATCTATGGATATCAAGAAGAACTTCAGTGTTCTAATCATGGACCGTAGAAGTTTGGTTGCACCTATCTTCGAATACCTGCATACCTCTGCTATACACATGTAGGTTCATTCGAGTCAGTCAAGTCACAAATCTTAAGTAATGGAAAAAAGTCTCTATCTTGAAAAGCCATTTTATTACATAAAAGATGGGAAATGACTAGTGTGACGACCCACCTTTTTGGGTGATTCAAGTTGACAATAAATCACACATGTCTAACTCAAACCATCCAAAAGAGCAGATTATAAATGGGATTTAGTAAAGAAAATAAGAGAAAAGAAGAATAGAAATACACAGAATCTCGCCGCGGAATGACAAAATATAATAATCAAATAAAACAGTTCATGAAGCTGTTTATAGTATACATTTGATTACACATTTTTACGACATCAATCAGAGTACAATAAACAAATATATAAAATAATGCAGTGGAAAAATATTACTATATATGGTCTTCAAACTCCATCTTCGTCTTCAAGAAATAACAACTTTGAAAAACTGAAATACAGGCTGACCCGAGCGTAAAGGAAAATAATACACTCGAGTCAGAACTAAAATTCTTATGAAAATTAAATAAAAATCAGATGAAATAAGGAATGCAGATAACTACATTTTTAATGTTTTAAATTTTCCAGAAAAGTTATTATTTTCATATTCAAAATAAAATAGATCTCGCAATAGATCCATTCTAATAACTTACAAATTTATAGAAAATTCCAAATTAAATTTCAAAGTTCAAGAGATTTGATTTATGAAAATTTTCCAAAATTTCAAAATTCAATTTACGAAAACTTCCCAAGGTTTCATAATTTAAATTTGAAAACTTTCAAATAAGGTAACGACGGTTTATTTCTCAAAAATCATTTTTATGGTTCAAAAAGTAAATCTAAACATACTAATTTTTTTCACATGTCAATATAAGAAATCCAAGGGTTTTGTATCCTTATTCAGTGTTCAAATAATCGATATGAAAATTTATAAGATTACAATAACTATAAGGTGATAACAAGGATATATCAAAATAAATGAACAAATATACATTCAATCACAATAGCATCCTTCACAACATTCAAATCAACCAATTCAACAAATCAACCAATTCGATAACATGTCACAATAATTATTAGTCATC
Source organism: Allium fistulosum (assembly GCA_030737815.1). Lineage (NCBI taxonomy): Eukaryota > Viridiplantae > Streptophyta > Magnoliopsida > Asparagales > Amaryllidaceae > Allium > Allium fistulosum. Next base: position 528,330,237 of record CM060908.1, on the reverse strand, counting down.
ACATATTGGAGTTTAGGTATTCAAATTAAATGTCAATTAAAATTCCCAACAAACAATCAATAATTTTATCACTACATGACTTGGTTTAACTTGCAATAAAATTTTAGTGTTTCGTGAGTGAGTTTAAACACACGTCTTTAGGCTTTCCATTTTCTAGCCAAATTTGGATCCGCTACTGCTTTCTCCTTTTATTATGTTTCCTTGCTATCTTATCTTTTTTAGAAGGGTTTGGAAGAGACAGAGAAGTTTGTATAGATCTGGATTTGAAGAAAAAGAATTGGAAAGAAGAAGTAGGTTTGAAGAAAGAAGAAGAATTGAAAAAGAAAACGAAGCTTTGAAAAAGAAGAAGAAGGTTTGATGAATAAGAATAAAAAAGGAAGCTTTGAAAAAAGGAGAAGAAGGAGATTTGAAGAAGAAAAATGAAAAAGGAATAGGGAAGGTGAAGAGAGAGAAAATGAGATGGAAGTTTTGTTTGGAAAAATAAAGCTACAGAAGATGAGATTTGAAAATTGAAATGAGGCTATAGGAATGAAGATGGAAATAATTGAAAAGCTATTAAAGTATATATAAACAAACCAGGAATTGAAAAAAGTAAAAATATGAACAACCTTAAAAATGGTAGTATTGAAAGAGGTGAAGTAAAGGAATAAAAATATGAATGAAGATAAAAATAAATCTTCCATTTTTAAATATGAAGCTTCAAGAGAATGAATTTCCAATGAAGGAAAGCTACAAGAACTAATAATGCATAAAGAAAATGAACTTCAGAAATGGAGAATAGTAAATGCTAATGAGGTGGCATGAATATTAATTTGGATGTTCACATTAAAAATGGAAAAAAACTTCAGGTAAAGTACTTGGTAAGGAGCAAACGAAACAAATGAGAAACAGATGAAAAGAATGCGGCAATTATTAATTATAAATAAATCAAATGAGGCTATTATTAATTAATAAGAAACGAATGAGTAGTCTAACTGTAACGACCCGACTTTCCAGACCCGGAAAATCGAACCATTTGTGCTAAAAGAAGAAGAGGTAGAAGAAGAAAAATAGAAAACAACATCAGAATCTAACCATCGCAGCGGAACAAAATATAATATATATTAACAGATCTTTACACAAATCAAAACTATATCAGTTTTATATAATATATCATCAGAGTATACACTAGAGAACACATAACATACAACGGGACAATAACCATATCATGTCCTCAATACAACAGAGTACAACAATCAACACAGCGGAATATATATATATATAAACAAGTACGGGAGATACGTCTCGCCATCCAGCTCATCTCCTGAGCTCCACAGCATCATGTCCTGTAACCTATAATACTCGGTCTGACCCGAGCATCATATAAAACAATACCCGAGTCAGTCTGGAATACCAGCGTGAGAAAATCACACTCAAATTGATTATTAAAGTTTCAAAATCCTTTGAAAACAAAAGCATCTCGTAAGACCACGCCACAAATAAACATGTCGGGTTTTTACCTTACGATAGCTAAAACATTTTATATCAAAATCCTCTGATATTATAATAGTGTCTATATACAAATACTTATGAAATAGCCGAAATTGTTACATTCATTAAATTCCGGCATACTAGGTATACAAACAAATACCGTACAAGGTACGTAGGGAGAATGGATTTCCAACTAATGACTAGGCACTGGGGTACCACCTGTCACAGTACGTGGTCTAGATCACAGTACCGAGGACCCACCCTAAGTCCCCTGCAACACAAGGCCAGAATCATCCCTTACTGGACAATTCCGAATAAAATCACCCCACGGTTGGGATCAGCAACCGCAACACTAAGCCGAAATAAAAAAGGGACATCTAGACAGGGATGACCTTACTCTCAAGTGGGTGCTACCCACGAAGCCTTGCTGCATAACCCCTGATTTTCAGTCATTCCCGGTTGATGAGGCTCGAGGCTAAACGATACCTTTATAGCACATATCCCTTAGAATGCCCATCGTCCACCTGACGATGTCACGAAAGCATTCGTCCATACAAGTCCGTCCCGGGTTCGAACGGAACCGAAGGCACTATTCCTACTACATCCATTTTGGAAATATCCTCAGGATCAGTAGCGACTAGCCCTTGCTCTTCACAGCTCCATCTTCGACTCCGAACACGTTACACGAAACGTACAAACCGGATCGAAGTGGTATTCGAGTCTCCAGACCTAGAATCCCGGTATACGGAAACTCGATCCCGGTCTCTTCGAAACGATCAGCGCATTTGGCCAATATTGATAGTCGGTTATTTAACTATCAATTAACATCCACAAGCAACCATCACACAAGAAATAATTTCCCACATTATTTATTTGCCAAATATCTTTCCAAGATATATTTCTATTTTCAAACTTCTTTTGAAAACAATTTCAAACAGTTTCCGCTTACGGAATACATTTCCCCAAATATTTATTTCTCTGAAACACCAAGTACAAAATACTTTAGATTTAAAAATAATTTAAAAGCACTTATCATAAACATATTTTATAATATTGAACTTAAACTACTTTAATACTTTATTAATATATATACTTTAAAATAAAACCATTTATAAATACAAACTAAATTTCCCTCTTTAAAAACATAATACCAAATCACTTTTATATAATTACTACAATAATAGATTTTTGAAAGTACTACTTTAGACTTTAACATTTAGAAATAATCAATTTTCTAAAACATGCTTTTAACAACACAATTAGAACTTTTAACTTATATTTAAAATTGCTTTGAAAACGTACTTGGCTATCCAAAGAAATACCCTTCTCACTTCCATCTTTTAAAAATAAATCAACATTTATTTTTAAACCAATCCATATTCTTTTATAAATTCCCACCTTGAATTTATATTTCAAATATCCTCTGATATTCCATTTCACTTTATAAACCCAGTTTATCTCTCCAAAATCTCATTTCTCTTTTAAATTCCAATTTTAAACAACCAAATCAATTTCCCATTGATTTTCCCATTTACTTTACTTCGAAATAAATTTCTTATTTACTTCATTTATTTCAAATTACATTAAGTCTCAGATTTTATTTCTTAATTTTGAGTTAAACCCTTTTAACTTAAAATATCAATTTAAAACTTCCAAAATTCCTTCTTTATCCCTTTATTAAATTTAATCCTTACATTCAAAAATAATTTCTTTATTCTCTCCAATAATATCACTTTAGTTTAACATTCATTATCCTCATGTTAATTCAAAATTCCCTTTAATCATATTTGTTCGAATTTAGAAATTTCTTTATTTCTTTTACAATTCATTATTTAAGTTATTCAAATTCATTAGAATTTATTTGACTTAAAAATTTACTCTTTTATTTCTTTCAAAATTTCTATTCTACAGATTTTGATAACTCAGCATTATCCAAATCGGTCCAACCAAACCATAACATCCCATTATCCATATAATTCATCACAGGATATCAAAAATCATATCACAGAATATTTAACAAAATTAAATATTTTGAGGAATCCAGTTGGATCCCTCCAACCTGTTTCCCTGCATCCACAGCTGTTAGCACAATACCAATTTCACTTCAAAGTGGAATATCACGGTATATGGGTTTTATAAAATATCATCCGCTATTATGCGGCGCATAGGGTCTCATCCGCTATATAATGCGGGAATATCAACAACTTCAATATATACATATGCCAATATGTATATATTACTATATATACTACTATATATAATATAGCACATCAATCCATGCAATCATCCGATCAATTTTTTTAAATTTAACCATTTAAATTTAAATTAAAAATTCAGCTGAGTGAGATTAACTCACCTTATTCCATTTGCATTCCACTTCCAATATTGCCTTGGTTTCTTGATTTTTGACCTTGAATAATATTATATAACTTATCAATATTCGAAATAGTCAAACAGTTAATTACCATTCAATTTAAATTTCGAACTAGTTTTCCTTTATTAAATCTTTTAGTAACAAAAATGGTTCAGATAGGTCGATTTACACAATTTAATTCCTATAATACGTTATTATAAAATAAATCAGTGGAATTATATTTATTTTACTTATGAACTATATATCAGTGAAATACCTTATATAGATTCCAAAGAAAAATCTAATTCATATAAGTTTTCAAACATATTTTTATATTTCAACATCAATATTTTTAAAATCTACTGTTTTCAAGAAAAAAAATCAACATTTAAATTAAATGTGGACATATCTTACAGAAAATCAAAACCATATCCATCTGTATTATTATTATCATTTACTATTTCAACCCATATTGTTTAAATTTTCTTCATCTACAAATAAATTCTGTTAAATCGGATCAAAGAAAACGAACCTCACCTAAACAATGATCGACTTCAAACCCACAGAAAAATTGCGACTTTCCCTATCGCCCTGAACGACTCGCATCGCCAGCCTACTGTGACGCCGCCCTCGCGAGAATCTCGAAGCCCCAGTCGCGATACCAGTTCGCTCGCCTTCGCCTAGTAGCCTGACAAACCCACCAGATCAATAACCTCGATGCTCGTCTCTTCGCCTCCAATCCCAGATCACATCACACCCAAAGTCGTACGCGCACCCATCACAACTTCATCTCGGCGCCACCAGCCTCCATCGTGCCTCGCGTGGTCGCCCTCTCCTTCCCGGTTTCGATCACGACTTCTCAGAAACCCTAACGAGCTCGAACGAGGCAACATCGGTCATAGATGAAAAACTTCGAACGACCGATGCCATCTTCGAAATTTTGATTCGAATTTGGGTTTTAGTCTGGGAACTTGTAAGAGAGGAGGATTTCGAACAGATCTGAGATTGTTTGAATTTCTCCCTTTTTCGATTCCAGACGAGAGCGGCAACATCTTTTTTTTTTCGTTGTTTTCTTTTTTTCGATTTTTAACTGAGAGATACGAAGAAGGGGGAAGAAGTCTCGGCTATGAATGGTAGTGTGAAGGAATTTCTTAGCGTATAGAATACGCCACGCAATAGTGATCTGAATTAAGGCCAAAGAAGGTTCTGATGTTGATATATTTTTGACTGGTCAAACCAATTATTTTTAAATTAAATATCTGATTTAACTTCAATGCGTTCACCCACCGTATGGTTACATGCTAACTCCAAACGCTATAAGATTTTAAATCCGGTAATAAAATAATATTACGGACCCAATGGAACTGGTTTCGTCAAATTCCGAGACTGTGCCTCGGAAGGCTATTTTTAAATATCGATTCAAACGATATAATTTCAAAACTGAATAAAACAGTTTGAAATTACATTCTGAAGCTTCTATTATCTTTAGTATTATCATTACGAATTTTACGAGCTTTCAAAATATTTTTAATTAGCTTAGAATGCCAGATTTACTATTTTATCCAACTTCAAATAAATTTAATTTAATTATTAAATTACTCAATAAACAGCGATATTTGAAATTTAAGTTTATAATTAACCTCTGAATATTTAAAATTAATTAAATATTCCAATTTCAAATATACAAAAATTCCGGGTCGTCACATTCCTCCCCCCTTAAAAGAATTTCGTCCCTAAAATTACCAGTTAAGAGAAATGATTCGATACCCGTTCTATTTCCCCAATCCAAATAGTTTTAACAACTTTCCATAACAATTCTTTAAATAAAGACACACTATCCCTCTTACTAACATTCCCAAACAATATCACTTACTTATCAATTCAAATTTAAATTTGAATTCAAATTTTAAATTATCAAAATTTCTCAAAAATTTTCTAACTCCTTAAATTTCCGAAAAATTTCGCCAGCGTCTCCTTTGCGCGGCTAGCTCGGTACAACTACAAAATGGCTCTACGGCCTCCCAATCTCAAAAAGAAAACAAAAAGCCAAGTGGCTGGATCAAAAACCCAATCAAATTTCATATAGAAATTCAAATACATACCTTTTTGTCGGGCCATTAAATTTTATCTTCTAAAATCAAAAATCCCAATTTATCCATTGCTTTTATACACCTGTATATCCTACTCAGCAATAATATTCAATCACAATTCCAAAGTCATTTTATACTTTCCTTTACAAATTTTCAATATTTGTTTTACTTAAGCCCGTACGATGCACATATATCATCCGTACGCAATATCACATTCGATCGCTCACTCGATCACACAATTTCACTTCCGAACTAGTATCGTCCACCCGACTTCTTAGTGCGGACTTAGATCTGGTTTCTTGATCAGAAACCGTCATTCTCCTTGCATAGCCGTAAACTATGATAGAGAATATCCAGAACCAATCAACAATCCATATCCAAGTTTGCCGTCGAAAATCGAGTGAAAAATTCCAACTCGGATCGATATATCTATCTCGAAATTCTGTGTTCGACATCTGGACCAAATAGTTATGCGAATAAAATAATATACGTACATCTTACGTATAAATTCCAATTGATTATCAGTTATATCAATTCTCTTTTATTCACAATTTTCCCACTCCACAACTGTCTGTTTCGATTTTCATTCAATTATTTGCTTGGAATAATTTCTCAATACAAATTTACTTAAGAATTCACTATTCATTTCTTAAGTCCAATATAAATATTTTACATATTTCTCATATAAATTTTCATTTCACTATTGAAGTTCATATTCATTTTAATCACTTTTGTCTTTATAATTCCACTTGAATTCAATTTATCTTCCACTTTGAATATTCAATCAGTTACACTTACTAACTAATTTAAATTTCAATTAGAAATTTATTTGTGAACTTTTCTTTCTTTAGTTCCTTCGATTCACTTGCTTTTACATTCATATTTCAAATAGATTTCAATACTCAGTTTCAACCTTATTTGTTTAACAAATTTTAATTCATTTGTTGTTAGTGAAAATTTCCAAAAATTTTCAAAATTTTCTAACTCTTTATTCCGGATTATACATTAAATTTAGCCAAGTATATTTATTTCTTTTTATTTGTTTTTCTATAAACAATTAAAATAAGATTCCAGAGTTTTTAACAATTTCCCAAAATTTCAAAATCACTTTTGAAATCAATCACATCCAAACTCCTTTTGTATATTCAGCTATCTCTTTGAAATTTCAAAACCAAATCCAGTTTTGCAAACAATCCCAATTTAACACGGTTTGGTAGCAATTTCTCTTTGGAAACTCGAAAATGAACATCGATGATGCTGCAGTCATCACCGAAATTATTTCCCAGCGACCGGAAGAGAATTAAATGCTTTTATCTCTTTAAACCATTTCAAATATTTTTAAATTTCAAATTCTTCCAAATTCCAAACTCAACTCAAAATATTCCTGAAATAATACCACTTATTATTTCCTCAAACTCTTTGAAAACTATTTCCAAATCTCAAGGAATTTCAAACCTTTCCCAAAATTCCAAACTTAAAATCCATTCCGATTTATTTTCCACATTTCTCTGGAATTCTATTTTAAAGTACAAATCTCATTTGTATATGAAGTTTATTTCAATTTTATAAATTACATTTGTAATCTATATCTCAAATTTTATTTTATTATAAAATTTTATTCTTTGCTTTGGTTATAAATTTCAATTTCTAGTTAAGTTTCCATATATTAATGATAATAATTCCATATTATCACTTCTAACATCCAAACAACCATATATATTAACTAGAATAGTTTACAAAACGTTTCTTTTTATACAAAAATAATTTGGGTAAAATTATTTCATTTACCCTACTTTAAAACAATACTGTGTCGAATTGTTCTATACAAGTGTTTAGAGATCCCTATCAATGTTGTGGCGTCCCACACATCGACCAGAATCCATAAACTACTCAATAAACCAATCAACACAATATAAAACAATTTTATATTCACTAACAAATACGCGCTCATATCTATTAATACTCTCAAAATTCCCACCAGAGCCAAGGTTGTCGCCAGCCTAAGCTCTGATACCACTGTAACGACCCGACTTTCCAGACCCGGAAAATCGAACCATTTGTGCTAAAAGAAGAAGAGGTAGAAGAAGAAAAATAGAAAACAACATCAGAATCTAACCATCGCAGCGGAACAAAATATAATATATATTAACAGATCTTTACACAAATCAAAACTATATCAGTTTTATATAATATATCATCAGAGTATACACCAGAGAACACATAACATACAACGGGACAATAACCATATCATGTCCTCAATACAACAGAGTACAACAATCAACACAGTGGAATATATATATATAAACAAGTACGGGAGATACGTCTCGCCATCCAGCTCATCTCCTGAGCTCCACAGCATCATGTCCTGTAACCTATAATACTCGGTCTGACCCGAGCATCATATAAAACAATACCCGAGTCAGTCTGGAATACCAGCGTGAGAAAATCACACTCAAATTGATTATTAAAGTTTCAAAATCCTTTGAAAACAAAAGCATCTCGTAAGACCACGCCACAAATAAACATGTCGGGTTTTTACCTTATGATAGCTAAAACATTTTATATCAAAATCCTCTGATATTATAATAGTGTCTATATACAAATACTTATGAAATAGCCGAAATTGTTACATTCATTAAATTCCGGCATACTAGGTATACAAACAAATACCGTACAAGGCACGTAGGGAGAATGGATTTACAACTAATCACTAGGCACTGGGGTACCACCTGTCACAGTACGTGGTCTAGATCACAGTACCGAGGACCCACCCTAAGTCCCCTGCAACACAAGGCCGGAATCATCCCTTACTGGACAATTCCGAATAAAATCACCCCACGGTTGGGATCAGCAACCGCAACACTAAGCCGAAATAAAAAAGGGACATCTAGACAGGGATGACCTTACTCTCAAGTGGGTGCTACCCACGAAGCCTTGCTGCATAACCCCTGATTTTCAGTCATTCCCGGTTGATGAGGCTCGAGGCTAAACGATACCTTTATAGCACATATCCCTTAGAATGCCCATCGTCCACCTGACGATGTCACGAAAGCATTCGTCCATACAAGTCCGTCCCGGGTTCGAACGGAACCGAAGGCACTATTCCTACTACATCCATTTTGGAAATATCCTCAGGATCAGTAGCGACTAGCCCTTGCTCTTCACAGCTCCATCTTCGACTCCGAACACGTTACACGAAACGTACAAACCGGATCGAAGTGGTGTTCGAGTCTCCAGTCCTAGAATCCCGGTATACGGAAACTCGATCCCGGTCTCTTCGAAACGATCAGCGCATTTGGCCAATATTGATAGTCGGTTATTTAACTATCAATTAACATCCACAAGCAACCATCACACAATAAATAATTTCCCACATTATTTATTTGCCAAATATCTTTCCAAGATATATTTCTATTTTCAAACTTCTTTTGAAAACAATTTCAAACAGTTTCCGCTTACGGAATACATTTCCCCAAATATTTATTTCTCTGAAACACCAAGTACAAAATACTTTAGATTTAAAAATAATTTAAAAGCACTTATCATAAACATATTTTATAATATTGAACTTAAACTACTTTAATACTTTATTAATATATATACTTTAAAATAAAACCATTTATAAATACAAACTAAATTTCCCTCCTTAAAAACATAATACCAAATCACTTTTATATAATTACTACAATAATAGATTTTTGAAAGTACTACTTTAGACTTTAACATTTAGAAATAATCAATTTTCTAAAACATGCTTTTAACAACACAATTAGAACTTTTAACTTATATTTAAAATTGCTTTGAAAACGTACTTGGCTATCCAAAGAAATACCCTTCTCACTTCCATCTTTTAAAAATAAATCAACATTTATTTTTAAACCAATCCATATTCTTTTATAAATTCCCACCTTGAATTTATATTTCAAATATCCTCTGATATTCCATTTCACTTTATAAACCCAGTTTATCTCTCCAAAATCTCATTTCTCTTTTAAATTCCAATTTTAAACAACCAAATCAATTTCCCATTGATTTTCCCATTTACTTTACTTCGAAATAAATTTCTTATTTACTTCATTTATTTCAAATTACATTAAGTCTCAGATTTTATTTCTTAATTTTGAGTTAAACCCTTTTAACTTAAAATATCAATTTAAAACTTCCAAAATTCCTTCTTTATCCCTTTATTAAATTTAATCCTTACATTCAAAAATAATTTCTTTATTCTCTCCAATAATATCACTTTAGTTTAACATTCATTATCCTCATGTTAATTCAAAATTCCCTTTAATCATATTTGTTCGAATTTAGAAATTTCTTTATTTCTTTTACAATTCATTATTTAAGTTATTCAAATTCATTAGAATTTATTTGACTTAAAAATTTACTCTTTTATTTCTTTCAAAATTTCTATTCTACAGATTTTGATAACTCAGCATTATCCAAATCGGTCCAACCAAACCATAACATCCCATTATCCATATAATTCATCACAGGATATCAAAAATCATATCACAGAATATTTAACAAAATTAAATATTTTGAGGAATCCAGTTGGATCCCTCCAACCTGTTTCCCTGCATCCACAGCTGTTAGCACAATACCAATTTCACTTCAAAGTGGAATATCACGGTATATGGGTTTTATAAAATATCATCCGCTATTATGCGGCGCATAGGGTCTCATCCGCTATATAATGCGGGAATATCAACAACTTCAATATATACATATGCCAATATGTATATATTACTATATATACTACTATATATAATATAGCACATCAATCCATGCAATCATCCGATCAATTTTTTTAAATTTAACCATTTAAATTTAAATTAAAAATTCAGCTGAGTGAGATTAACTCACCTTATTCCATTTGCATTCCACTTCCAATATTGCCTTGGTTTCTTGATTTTTGACCTTGAATAATATTATATAACTTAACAATATTCGAAATAGTCAAACAGTTAATTACCATTCAATTTAAATTTCGAACTAGTTTTCCTTTATTAAATCTTTTAGTAACAAAAATGGTTCAGATAGGTCGATTTACACAATTTAATTCCTATAATACGTTATTATAAAATAAATCAGTGGAATTATATTTATTTTACTTATGAACTATATATCAGTGAAATACCTTATATAGATTCCAAAGAAAAATCTAATTCATATAAGTTTTCAAACATATTTTTATATTTCAACATCAATATTTTTAAAATCTACTGTTTTCAAGAAAAAAAATCAACATTTAAATTAAATGTGGACATATCTTACAGAAAATCAAAACCATATCCATCTGTATTATTATTATCATTTACTATTTCAACCCATATTGTTTAAATTTTCTTCATCTACAAATAAATTCTGTTAAATCGGATCAAAGAAAACGAACCTCACCTAAACAATGATCGACTTCAAACCCACAGAAAAATTGCGACTTTCCCTATCGCCCTGAACGACTCGCATCGCCAGCCTACTGTGACGCCGCCCTCGCGAGAATCTCGAAGCCCCAGTCGCGATACCAGTTCGCTCGCCTTCGCCTAGTAGCCTGACAAACCCACCAGATCAATAACCTCGATGCTCGTCTCTTCGCCTCCAATCCCAGATCACATCACACCCAAAGTCGTACGCGCACCCATCACAACTTCATCTCGGCGCCACCAACCTCCATCGTGCCTCGCGTGGTCGCCCTCTCCTTCCCGGTTTCGATCACGACTTCTCAGAAACCCTAACGAGCTCGAACGAGGCAACATCGGTCACAGATGAAAAACTTCGAACGACCGATGCCATCTTCGAAATTTTGATTCGAATTTGGGTTTTAGTCTGGGAACTTGTAAGAGAGGAGGATTTCGAACAGATCTGAGATTGTTTGAATTTCTCCCTTTTTCGATTCCAGACGAGAGCGGCAACATCTTTTTTTTTTCGTTGTTTTCTTTTTTTCGATTTTTAACTGAGAGATACGAAGAAGGGGGAAGAAGTCTCGGCTATGAATGGTAGTGTGAAGGAATTTCTTAGCGTATAGAATACGCCACGCAACAGTGATCTGAATTAAGGCCAAAGAAGGTTCTGATGTTGATATATTTTTGACTGGTCAAACCAATTATTTTTAAATTAAATATCTGATTTAACTTCAATGCGTTCACCCACCGTATGGTTACATGCTAACTCCAAACGCTATAAGATTTTAAATCCGGTAATAAAATAATATTACGGACCCAATGGAACTGGTTTCGTCAAATTCCGAGACTGTGCCTCGGAAGGCTATTTTTAAATATCGATTCAAACGATATAATTTCAAAACTGAATAAAACAGTTTGAAATTACATTCTGAAGCTTCTATTATCTTTAGTATTATCATTACGAATTTTACGAGCTTTCAAAATATTTTTAATTAGCTTAGAATGCCAGATTTACTATTTTATCCAACTTCAAATAAATTTAATTTAATTATTAAATTACTCAATAAACAGCGATATTTGAAATTTAAGTTTATAATTAACCTCTGAATATTTAAAATTAATTAAATATTCCAATTTCAATTATACAAAAATTCGTCACACTAACAATCAAATGGATGCTCAAGTGGAACCTACAGGGAGGACTTGGAAATGAAAAGAAAGAGAATGTGGATGTGAGAATAAACGTAAAGCAAATGAAGGGACCACTTATATACTATAAACAAACCTTTGGGGTCCAAATTCAAAAACTTAGTCTAATTAACTCATTTCAATAAACCCAAATATACACATATCTATATCATTTAATTCTTTATTGAAACATTCGTTTTATGTTAATATATATGCACACTCCATTAATGCAATCAATCAATTAACAATCAATCAATCAATTAATCAACCAACAAATCTATATATTTATTTATGTTACTCAAACCAATTTTATTAATTTATGAATATACATCAATCTATGCACTATAAAAATGATTTACTTTACTTTTTTAATTACATTACGGTCACGTTAATGCAACCAATTTACAAGTTTTAACCATATATAAAATGGAAAAATAAATATATGTGAACATGTGTAATTAATGTACAACCATGAACCCTCTGATATATTTTAAATTTTGAATATTAATATGTGTGTTTATATATATTATTCTAAAATTCATTTTTTTTCCAAAATCATACTTATTTAAAATGAAATTTTTATTTTTATACGTTTCAAAACATGCAATTATTTTAATTAAAATGTTCATTCCATTTTGACACAAAAATGCAAGTTCCTATATTAACTCATTCATTACAATTTCATTTCTGTTTCCTTTTAATTGAAACATTTCAATTAATCTAATTCCAATTCATTTCATTACTAATTTCAAACGAATTCTAATTATAAAACACTATTTTCTTTTCATTTATACTAATTCAAACATGTTTTATAAACTTCCATATACAACAAAATTTATACATTATTTACAAAGTAAATGTTTTATCTTATTGAAAATCAACTTGTCCAAGATACATTTCAAATAACAACTTATGTTATTCTTTCATTAATACATTCACTCAATTCTTTATTTGAATTCAACATTTGTTATTTTGATTAGAGATAAACATTCAATTTGTTCTTTTCAAGTCAAAGCATAAACTTCATTAAAATGTTCATTTTAATTTAATTTTAAAATGTAAGTTCTTATGTTGAACTTAAAAATTACAATGCACTTGTCTTTTCTTTTCAATTAAAGGATTCCAACAACTCTTATTGCAGTTTATATTCAACATTAGATTTCAAATGAATTCTCATTATACCATAACTGTTTTTTTTCATTTCATATATTCCAATATTTACTTCTTAAATTATTCCATTCTTATATTAACATCTACTATTACAGTCAATGGAACTTACATTCAAACAATTGTTAAATGGATCATGTTCAAATCAATATCATTAAATTATATACTAATACGCATTACAATCTTCTACCACATTAAAATTAGTTGTTTTAACATTTATTTGAGATCATGTTTTATATCATAACAAATTTTACATCGATAAATCATAAATTTTTAATTTCTATTTTTTTTAATTCCAAGCATTATTTAATTTAAAATTTCTAATTTTCAAAATAATACGGGTCGTTACAACTGGTTCTGTCTTGGACCTTCCCAACGTTGTCGGAGCAACGTCGGTTCTCAAAAGGCTGGGGACCGGATGTGACTATAGAACCGTCGATGGTTCGAACCTTCCCAACGTTGCCGGAGCAAAGTCGGTTCTCTGAAGGTTCGAGTCTACTGTGACTGTCGACCCAGTGGTTAGGACCTTCCCAACGTCGCCGGAGCAACGCCTGTTCTCAGAAGGTTAGAGGTCGAATGTGACCATCAACCCAACGGCTTGGACCTTCCTAGCGTTGTCGGAGCTACGTCGGTTCTCAAAATGTTAGGGGTCGAATGTGACCATTGACCGGTGGTTCGGACCTTCCCAGCGTTGTTGGAGCAACACCGGTTCTCGACCCGGCAGTTAGGACCTTCTCAGCATTGCCGGAGCAACGTCGATTATTAGAAGGTTAGGATTCGAATGTGATCGTCGATCCAACCGTTAGGAACTTTCCAGTGTTGGTGGAGCAAAGCCGGTTCTCAGAAAGTTAGGGGTTGAATGTGTACCGTCGATCCGGCAGTTAATGAGTCCACACCCTCATCCATCATTCGAGTAAAAAGGAGCGTTCCTTGGTTGTGCTGATGGTTTCGTAGTATGGAATTTTTTGCTTGTAACAACACGGTTTCATTAGCTTAAGAAGCAGATTTATCACAAAGTAGAAGAAATGGAAAGACCTACCTATTTACAATGCCCCGGTGTCTTTGGAAGGCTTATTTGCGAAAGGAAATTAGATAATGAAGAACATGGCAGCATTCTCAGAGGCTGCTACATCATCCATGGGTGATTGGTTAGTTGATGACCAATCTTTCATCAGCTAGTCTTGGCCCCTGACTACTGGATTCGGGCAATTCTTCTAGAGCAGGTAGACCCTGGGGTCTTGCAATTTCCCCACCGTTTAGTGGTTCCTTAATGTATTGCTGGAGCTTTTTATTCCATATCAGCTCCTGAATCAAACTTTTCACATGTCGACACTCATTAATGTTATTTTCGTGAGTTTCATGGAAACAATAATATTTTCCTTAGCACTTCTGTTCATCAGTCGCCTCTTTCCGAGGCGGCTTCTTGTATTGCTCCATCCCTTGTGTGACAAGGTAGATGTTTTCCAATGTATCATTCAGAGGTGTATATTCTTCTGATCTCATGTTACTCGAGCGCTCGTTGTTACCATTGTGTTGGCCTTCTGAACTTGATTCCTTTCCCTCTGATTATTAGAATCCCTAGCATTAACCGCTGCTTTCATAGCGTTTCCTCCGGCCCGCTTCACGGTGACATCGCATTGTATCACTTCATTCAAGTTCCCAACACTAGTCCTCCATGGACGTTTGCGTGCTTCCTCCAAATGTAAGTACCCATTAGCTTTTTTGTGATAAGCATCAATTGTCGATGGGGGTTTTCTTTCTAACCAGTCACTAAAATCCGAATCGGGATGAATCCCCATAATCAGCGCTATCAGTATTATGTCTTCTTTAGGTTCTGTAACTTCTATCAAGACTATATGGACCCGATTCATGAAGTCCCTTAGCGACTCTTCATCTGCTTGGAAGAGATTAAATAATGACATCACATGCTTCGGACGTGAATTATGTAGGCAGAATTGCTTCAGAAATTTTCATGACAACTCATCGAAAGTTGATATAGACTTCGGTGAAAGTCAAGTGAACCACATCTAGCTACCCCTTCTAGGAGAATTGGAAAACAACGGCATTTTAAGGCATCAGAAGTTATAGCTGAATAAATATGCCATTCATACCTCATCAAGTGTTGCCCATGATCCGTTGTTCCTCCGTACAATGACGTTGTCGGCATGTTAAGCCTCCGGGGATGTCTCTCATTCAGAATGTTCTCAGTAAATGGATTCCCACTAGAAGAGGTACCCCATTCACCATTGGTTCTGAATTTGTTTTCACTAACAAGTATACTGGTCATATCCTCCAAGTAGTTTGGGTCATAGGTTTGACTGAACTGCGGTGATCGGGACCTGCCCTAAGTGCTCGACCCGGTGGATGCTCCTGAGAAGGTTCTTGATACCAAGATCCCTAGTCTCCAGGGGTTCCATTCATCCAATAGCCCCCCTGTTTAATTCACGTGAGTTGTATTGTTCATGGAAGTCCAAAACTCCACATTTTGAACATCAGCAACACATCTATAGGCCACATCTACACCACCTTCCAACCGTTGAGCGCCAGAACCACTATAATGGGGTTAGGTACTGATCCCTCCTCGAAAGTCGGTACCGGTCCCTAAACTTGCGCACTGGATCGGCACTATCCCCTGGTTTGATGTCCCAACAATATTTTGGATCCACTTCTACCTTTTATCACTACGCCTTTGCCCGGATGAAGAAGAACTCTCTGACTCTGAGCTGGAATCTCTTCTACCTCGCCTACGGCTATTTTGAGTCTGTTCATTCAGCAACCTCAAACTCTGCTGCATCATTTGATTCATCTTCTGTTGATTAGCTTGGAACCTACTTCCATCTACTTCATCATCCTATCCAACCTCAGTTGGAGTCTGGATCTCCATTTGCTCTAGCTGGTTAACTTCATTCCCATGTTAGGGATTATGATTCTCAGCATCTCTGGCATTGTTTGTTATGCTACGTGCTTCTTTCCTTAGTAGGGCCATGGAAGAAAGCTTCTAAAAGATCTTTGGAAATCTAAGTTGTAGAATCAAAAGGTAGAGAAATTGGAACTATCTCTTGGATAAAGAAAATCAAATAATAGTTGATGAATCCAAATGGCCTGAGTTCAATTCTAAATGAAAGCACCAAAATGTTCGAATCAAAAATGGCACAAACACCAAGAATCAAGTGGAGAATAAAACATGGATAAAGTAAATGAAAAACAAGGAAAAGAGAAACACACAATAATTTATAGTGATTCAACAAAGCAATGCATACATCCACTTTAATCTTTTATTGCTTATTTCTGACTTGGAAGCAGAAGTTCTTAAGGGTCGGTACAACTCTAATACTTAGATTTTCAAAGTAACAAGAATATAGCTTAGAATAGAATTAGAGCCAAAAGAAGCACGTAGAGGTCAGAGAATCCCTTCTTGTCTCAATGAATGAAGAGAAACTAATTCGTCTTCAGAAGGTTCACACAGAGGAGAATGCAGCAGACATGTTCACCAAGTCCTTACCTGTTGCGAAGTTCAAGCATTGCTCGAACCTGATCTGCTTATCAAGGTGCTAGGTGCCACATGGTGTCACGGGGGAGAGAGATTTGTTAGATCAAGACGTTTGTTATCATTGAGAAGATTGATAGATCCTACATGGGAAGGATATGTTTAAAACCCTCTGTTGACGGGTGGTAGCATTGCTGGAGTTCGTCGAAAAGTGTAATGGGTGATGGCATTGTCGAAGCTCATTGGGAATGTATCCGTTATGCTCGAGACTACTTAGAGTATGAAGGTGTAGATGAAGTTGGGTGGCTTTGTTGTAGATATATATTGTATCATGGTGGAGTGTTGAAACAAAATGATACAATATTGATTTTTTATGTTTTTTGTTTAGTACCACATCGTGGGATATGTTCGATCGCTTGTTCCAAATCCTACACATAAAGGAGCATATGTAATAGAAATAACGTGTACCTTTTTTGTAACCTTCTCTCTAAATATTAATAAAATTCTTCTCCCCTTAGTGGATGTACATTATCACATTGTTAGTGGAACCACTTTAAAATAATTTGTGTGCTACCCTTTCATTTATTACTAATTGGTTAATTTCACTATTTAAAGGTGAACAATCCCAAAAAATTTATTTGATTGTTTCATCATTCAGTATTTGATCCTATTTGTTTCAACATCTGTGTTATTAGGTAATATCAGCTTGGAAGGATAAAACCCAACACCAATAAATCTCCTCAAAAGAAATTTATATAGTGTCTAGAGCATTATGATTAGCTATGTACAAATTTTGAATATGACAGATTATTTACACTCAAAGAACCTCCTCAAGGTTAAGTACAAACTATGTACTATTGGTCTATTGAGGTGCACCAAGTTTAATGCACATAACAACATCTAGGTAGCTTCTATCAGTTTATAAATGATAACTGATACACATAGTTTGAATGATCTTTAAGGGAAATACAAACTAAGATAAAATAAGGATCATTATCATATTATGCTTATAGCATGTATAGAAATACCTACTAGATTTTAATCTTGTATTGGTTTTTACTACTGCTAATTCTTATTATATTGTCCTTTTCTTTTAGAAGATTAATTCACTTTGTGTTACAAACATTGTACATCTAAACTATGAGACTAGTGATTCACTGTGAATTAGTTATTTGAATTAATTACTGAAGTTATTAACATGGTTGTAATTAAGTAAGAAATGAGGCATATAAAAATATAATTTGAAAATAGGTGATCATATTTCTCATCCTCCACAATAATAGAAATATCATTAAGACAAGTAGTAGAAAATTTACAAAATAAACTATCAAAGTTTTTTTTATCCATTAAAGTTGTGAAACTCACTGATCCATTTGAGAAGAGCCTTCTTCATTTATTCCTTTTCACTTCTGCTTTCTATAGGCACATTTTTGATAAGCCAATCTCTAGTCGCAACCATTTCACTTCAGTCTGAAGCTTGATGCCATTCCAATCTATAATTATTGAATTGTTTCCATTCAAATCTACATGATGCGATGTTTTCCATGATTTCCATTTACCATGATGCAATCCAAGATCTACTATTGCATTAATAAGATCAACTTTAGTCAGTCTTCGATCACAATTGCTATCACAACTCAACAACAAGTTTCTGAATTCATGTTTTGTCATCGTTTTTCTTAAAGCAATCTGCGTCAATAAGTATAGCAACAATTGTTTCATATAGGTATTTATAGTTTATATTAAGTCAAAATATTACATGCATATCTAGTAGATCGAATGAATACCATTAAAACTTCTATTTGTATATGATGATTTCCCAACATACCCCAGTGACTATCAGTTCTACCAGGGTAGTGCTAGTTTTAAACAACCTTTGATGGCTCAATTAACTGACAAAGGAGATTCACACATTATTTTAGAAACTTACAACAAAATTGTATACTCATCATTTTGCATCGAAACAAGTTTAAAATAGATCATTATGAAATAATAGTTTATACGATCAACATTACAATAACCAGAATGTCGCATAACTTTCACCATTGTCATCACACATAATGAACAAACTATAAGACTAGAAAAAAATGATCAATTTACCATTATCAATAGTCACACTCTCTTTTAATCTTCATCTTTTTCAGTTTCTAGTCAGTGCTGCTTTCAACTGCGTTATAATTAGCAACAGTGTGAACCCCAATAGACATTAGATACTTATCATCTGTATAGCTGTGAAAGCCTTTGATGGAAGAAGAACTACCATAGAAACTGAATGAAAATGGAGTACCATACAGAGAAAAGTTTCCAAAATTTCCATAATAGAAGTTATCAGTTTCAATCTTGAGACTACGAATAAACCAATTACCCCTGCCAGTAATGTATATGATCCAGAAACTTTAGGTATTGGCCTCTTCATTTCTATCTAAAAACAATGGACGAATAAGGATTAAGAATAAATTACAACAAAACCAATTGCTCAAAAAATATCGCTCAAATCCCATTGCTCAAAACCCTAATCCAATTCACTGAAAATATCGCTCAAAATCTATCACTCAAAACCAGAATCCAAATCACTAAAAACCACCGGTCACAAATCCACAAACACCGCGAGCATCCCTCATCTTGACCCTTAGATCCGATACTTAGAAATGCAGAAGAAACGAAAATTGAAGTAGTGAATGAGAAACAATTATTATTTTTTGTGGCAATTGTGAGTTAGAGTGAACTAGGTTTAATAAAATGAAATGAGTTAAAAGGAAAAAAAATAACTTTTATTTTCGATAGATGGGCTTGAGGTAGAAATATTTGGTTACTTAGTTATGGGGTTGGAGGGAAAGTTTTTGAAATATTTTGGTATAGAAAGAAATGTTTTGGAATGGAAGGAAATAACCAAAAAAATTGTGTATTTAAAAGAAAATAGTTACAGAAGTAATATCTAAATGCATATGAAACGCATATGAAAGTAATAATTTATAACATAATATTTACATTTTCTGAATTTTGAAAGCGTTGACTTTTGTTAAAAGCTAATTATTAAATAGTAAATGTCAAATATTAGTATTAGTTACTAATTATTAATTATTGAAAGTATTAATTAGTTATTAATTATTAATTATTAAATAATCAATATTAGTTATTAATTATTAATAGCATTTATTAGTTCTTAATTATTAATAATAATTATTAATCATCAATTATTAATTATTAATTATCAATTATTAAATATATTATTAAATAGTAAATTAATTAATTATTAATTACTAAAGTTAATTATTAATTACTAAAGTTAATTATTAATTACTAAAGTTAATTATTAATTATTTAATAGTTTTTATTTAATATTAATTACTTAATATTAATTATTAATTATTTAATATTAATTAATATTATTTTGAATATGGTTCACTAATGCCAACAAGTGTCGATCTCGAGGATTGAATTTATGGCCTTTAATTTCGTAGTCTTAACCACTAACCAACTAAACTAGCCATGTTGGCTATTTAATATTGATCATTAATTATTAACTATATTTATCAATTATCAAATGTTATTGATAAATATTAACTGTAATTTACTAATTATTAATAATTAACTATAACTAATTATTAAATATAAGAAATAATTATTAATTGTAGATAATAATTAGTAACTAATTTTTTATTAATAATCATTAATTGTAATAAATTATAAATAATGACATATATAAGCTGTCATTTATAATTATCAATTATAAATTATTAAGTAAGTATTTAATTATTTGTTATTAATAGTAAATTACTAATTATTAATTATTATAATATTTAAAGCAATAATAAATATAATCAAAAAATTAATGTTATTTCGACATTTTACCATAGTGAATATTTCCTCAAAGATTTTTACAACCTATGGGTAAAACAACTTTTATTGTAGTAAATTAATAATTACAACGTTTAGGTAAAAATTGTAAAAAACAATGTTTTTATAACGTTTTTGTATAAAGTTGTTGAAAATGTATTATTACCATGTTTATAGAAAAAAATGTAAAAAACAAGGTATTTTGCACGAAAAGGTTGTAAAAAATAAGGTTTTTACAACTTTTTCTATAAGAACATTGTAAAAAACAAGGTTTTACAGCGTTTGATTCGAAAAGTTTATAAAAAGAATTTTTTACAACGTTTTAAAACTAAAGGTTGTAATAGGCTCTTTTTTTATAGTGTTTTCTTTTCTTTTTCTCTTTCTTTTTGGTTGTGAAGAATGAATAAAACGTGGGCGGAGGGAGAGAAGGGTTATGGTATTATTAAGTAATTGGGTTTTAATTTTCTCCTCCTTATTCTCCCCTTTATTAAATTAAAACTTTTAATTCCTTTCCTCTTATAAGGTGTCATTTTCTCCGTCTTAATTAAGGAAAATTCAAACATAATTCATTTTGCATATTTCCATACCTATTCTATTTTTCCCACTATCATTTAATTATCAATTAATCAAATTTCTCATAATTACGTGTAGTAAAAAAAAGTTAGGACCCACTTCCTAGGCTACTTAGTAAGTACAAGACTGTAGACAAATGTTCTAGAGGTCATTGGTTCATACCCCTGAAACATAGAACAAAGTACTACTTATTTCAAAAAACGTGTAGTAAAAATAAGGTTACATAAGTAATGTTACTAATGTGATATACGAGCACAAAATGAAGAAATTTCACATGGAAACGAAAACTCAACCACTACTATAAGTCTAAATCAAATTATCAATACAAATAGTATAGAGTTAACCGAATCATTTTCAACGTATTTTGCACTTGCTAATCTTGTAAAGGTTATTGAAAAATTGATGTTGGCGAAGCATTAACAGTTTCAATAGAAAATGAAAAAAAATTGTTTACTGTTTTGGACTATGAATCTGTACGAAAATGGTTGAGAATTGAGATAGAAAATATGAGGCACATCATTTTGTACCAGTAATATTGGATCAACAAATATGCTCATAATCCATAAAATTTGTATTTTCTTTCATTTATTCGTATCATGTTTGCTGTATTTATTTTTCAATCTCAAATTGTAATGACCTAGAATTTTCAATCATTTGAAATAGGAATATCAAATTGATTTTTAATATTGAATAGTTAATTTATAGGTTAAATAGCTTGAATTTCAAATATAGCTATTTATTGGATAATTTAATTGTTGAATTTAATAATTGAAATTATTTAAATAATTGAAATTATTTAAATAATTGAAATTATTTAAATAATTGAATCTTGGGTTTTAAGTTGGATAAAAAAGATTTAAAAACTTATTTAAATTCTATTTAATAAGAATGAAGATAATAAAACTTTTAAATTGGATTAAAAGTGACATACTTGATTTTGAAAATAATTCGTTTTAATTAACATATAAAAATAGCCTTCTGAGGCATTGCCTCGGATTTCGATGAAACCAGTTTCATTGGATCCGTAATAATGAATTATAATACGCCGTCAAATTTCATGGTGATCAGAGGAATCGTTTGGTCGTGTGAGATCGAAACACGTAGAATTTAATATTGAAAATTTAATATATAAATTGGGTTCAAAAATCTATCGTCTGTATATGATCGAATTAGGTCTCGAAACAAGTTCCATTGCATTCGGAATAAGGGTATTACATATAGAAAGTCAGGCGGCACGTCTCGTTAAGAGTTCGAGATTTTTGGACGTTTTATAGCGTGATATTATAATTTTAATAATATATATATATTTACAATTCCCATATCCAACCCATATCTTCCTACTATTCACACCATACCAACCCCATACTCAAGCGATACCTATCTCTAATATATAATTTAAACTCCACCCCTTTAAAAAATTTCAATAACTAGAGAATATCAAAATACAAAAAACCAAATATATATATATATATATATATATATATATATAGTTCATCTTTTTAACACCAGCAGCCTCGTCCCACGACCCATATCATCTTGGACAACCACAGGCCGTATTAGGCCTCGAGCTCAACTAGGAAGATGATTGACCTGGCATGTTGAGCAAAATGGACGGTTGGATCACCTTAGGTCGTGGCATGGAGGAAGAGAATCTCGGTTGAATGCGAAGAGGAGGGTTTCGGTTTTTATGGGATTTCCATTGTCGACGTCGAGTTTCGGTTGATGAGCTCCGAAGGGAAGTTGTAGAGGAGGTCGAGGGCAGCCCACGGTCGAAGTTTCATGGCCAATGGCGAACTGTGGCAGGGGAATTGAGCACGAACGATGGCGGTGGGTTTTGGGCGATTTTGGTGATTGGGAGGAGCTTGGGTGGTCCACATCGACGTCGATGGGAGCAGGGTGACGAGGGCGACTCACGATGGCGACAAGGGATGACACGGCGAGGGTTTGGGCGGAGTCGAATTTGAATTTGGCGCGGCTGATGGGTTCGCGAACGAACGAAATTGGAAAGATGGCAAAAACGTAATTAAAGCATAATTTTACAATTAGTTTATTTTACTACTAAACTAATTATCGATAACTTAATTATTTAATAAATTTTACATGCGAGATCCGATTGTGACGCGAATTTTTGCGTTGCGATCATGGTGACGAAAGCTTCGCAATGGAATTGGTTTGGACAAATTTGAAGACTCTCAGAATTTGGATTAAAACCAGACGTCGTTAGATTTTAGTTCCAAACCGGAACGCCTTGGCGATGACAAAAAATTTCTATGAGTTAAACTCACCTTTTTGGTTAACTAGTATGATATATAGTTGATAAAAATTGTCGGATGATTGTTTGAATGAATTACTATATGTGACGACCCACCTTTTTGGACAGTTTAAATCGACAATAAACCACACATGTCTAACTCAAACCATTCAAAAGGGAGGTTGGTCAATGTGGTTTAATAAAAAAATAAGAGAAAAGAACGAAAACAAAACACAGAATCTCGCAGCGGAATGACAAATATAATAATCAAATAACAGTTCATGAAGCTTTTTTACAATATACATCTGATTACACAATTTATACAACAAAATCAGAGTACCACCAACAAACATATCAAAATAATGCACCGGAATAATAATAGTAAATATGGTCTAGCAGACTCCATCTTCATCTTCAAGGGATAGTGTCTTCTACACTGAAATACTCAGGCTGACCCGAGGGTAATGAAAAGACAAAACACTCGAGTTAGAACTAAAAGATCTTATGTAAGTTAAATCAATAACACCAATAACAAGATTGTAATAGCGTCAGAGATATTTACGGGTTTTTACATCTCCTATCCAGCGTATAACGTGCGCACAATAACTTAAGAGATGTTATGGGACTTTCCATCTCTTAAGAATCCATTAAACTATCTATATGTAGTAAGATACGCTATATATGTAGTGCCTAATCAGTAAAATAAATATTTTTCTTAGCGTTAAGTCTTTACATTAATCCCTCTTAACATATTTTAAGCATTGTCTGATAGTTTGCCTTTGACACCACTAGTAACGTTGGTAGTCAGGGAGGCGCAGTGATAAAACAACAGTAAAACAAAATCGCAGTGGTCGCGTATAAGGATAAAGAGTATGACAAGGCACATGAGGCAATGCCCAAGGTAGGATTCTACCAGTTTACCCTTTCTAGCTTGTGGTAACACATCGTAGCTACGACCGCCCATCGAGTCCACCACCCCCAAATCAAATCAAGGTGCACCGATCAATTCCAAAATCAATATAATAATACGAAGGGGGTGATGGCCCCTAAAGGCTGCGAACCCCTTGGCCAGACATATGCTCATGTATTAGTCATTTCCAATTGACACAAGTGTCGGGGTCATCCATCATCGTTCTCTTTCTTCAAATCCAGCAAACGTCGCCAATTCAACCACTTCATTCTGGATCATCCACCACGTACACAGTTTTGTAGTGGTTCCAATATTGACAAAGAGTATGCCAATAAGAGGCCTCGGTATCTTTAACAACCAAACGTTATTTTTCACACCGGTTGGTTCTTTTACATTTCAAAACCGATTCATATTTGATATCAAGATATCATATTCACTTCAAAAATATCACTTCATTTCAAAATACCATACTTACTCAAAATATGTCATTTTCACTTGAAAATATCATTTCAAATTCCAACTTAGGTTATACCCCCATTTAACTGCATTCGCATTTAAATCAACGATTTAAATATAAACATTCCAACTTGCACAGTTTGAAATTTTTAGAAAATAGTTTGAATAGTTATAAATAGTTTAAAATAGTATAAAGAGTTTAAAGATTTAGAACAGTTTGATACAAAATGGTTTGAGTATAGAAAATAGTTTATATAATAAAATAGTTTTGGAAAATCTAAATAATTTGAATACTAAAAGATAGATTTTAAACAATTTATATTAAAATAATTTATTTTGAAAATAATATCAAATCATATTGTTTCTGTTTGCGCCAAAAATGGCCGCAAACCCCAAATTTCGTGAAAGCACCAGTGTATGAACACAAATCAGCAGTATATAATCACAGATCTCAGATCTAAGTAATGTAGAGGATAAAAAGTGAAGAATAATGAACTTAAAACGTAGAGAGATAGACAGAAACACAAGGTTTATAGTGGTTCGGCGATCTTGCCTACGTCCACTCTGAAGTTGATGATTTTATTGATGTTCACTTGATGATTTCAGTTGATTAT
This sequence comes from Allium fistulosum, assembly GCA_030737815.1. Taxonomy (NCBI): domain Eukaryota; kingdom Viridiplantae; phylum Streptophyta; class Magnoliopsida; order Asparagales; family Amaryllidaceae; genus Allium; species Allium fistulosum. Next base: position 528,304,439 of record CM060908.1, on the reverse strand, counting down.
AGCAAATTACAGTCAATAATGATGATTTACAGCAGTGAATGTAGTTAGTAGCAGCAGCAATGGAGTTCAGATCTGGATTTGGCAGAGTCTGGGCGTTGGAGATCTCAAAGAGGAAGAAGAACCCCCTTTCTGTTGGCTTTGGGGGTCTATTTATAGGTGTAGGAGGCTGGTATTTCGCTCAGATCTCGGGAGACCCTCTCTAGCACGTGACCAGGCCCGCACGCCCAAGCCCGTGAAGTTTTGGTCCGATCCGTGATCGATACGAACAGATTTCGTATCGATCAAGATTTCATCCAATGGAGTCGAAATTTGGCGTGGACATTCTTTAGCGTGCACGTAGTCTTCTGTAAAAATTTCATAGCATTTGAACTTGTAGATTAGGAGATATGATCGATATGAATAGGGATTCTCGGTTGGCTGTTTGGTTCGACTCGCTTTGGTTTCGACTCGCTTTTCATTCGACTCGGTTCTCTTTGACTCGGTGATGTGGCGCTAACTTGTATCGACTGCTGTGCTTTGCTCCACATCGATGGACATGAAGTAGAAGTCTTCAGATGGATGTGAAGTCGACGAAGTGGAGCGAGTCGAAGTATGGCTTGAGGCGGAGCGAGTCGAAGTATGGCGCGAGGCGGAGCGAGTCGAAGTGTGCATTGATCGAGCGAGTCGAAGAAGGCATCTGATGGAGGCGAAGCGGAGCGAGTCGAAGTTGTCACTTCTGAGTGTTACGAAGCGGGTCGAAGGGATCACTGCTGATGGTTGCGAAGCGGAGCGAGTCGAAGTTGCCACTTCTGAATGTTGCGAAGCGAGTCGAAGTTGCCACTTCTGAATGTTGTGAAGCGAGTCGACCGGTGATTGGTTTTCATCCAACTTTGTATCGTCCATAACTTGAGCATACGAACTCGGATTGACTTGAGATTTGGAACGTTGACTCTCATAGCTTAGCTTGTCATGTCGTACCAATTTTGGCTCGATTCGGACTCGGACAAAATTCATCGATATCCCTAATGAGCCTGTGTATAACTGATCTCTAGGACGTGCCGTCAGTGGTTACTAGTCAATTCCTTGGTGTCACGGCCTTGCCAAAAGGCGGGATAACATTTGCCCCCCAAAATATGCCTTGTGATAAGAAGGTGTGTTTTGTAATGCCATAAGCTGGGTGTTCATATCCTGTTGATGACCTGCAAAGAAATTGATAGTTTTGTTTGACCACGAATGACGACCGTTCGGGATCGTATGTCATTCAAGGTGATATGTGACCGTTCGCGGTCGGATGCCGTTCGCGGCGAATGGTGACCGTTCGCGGTCGGGGTGCCATTCGAGGCGATTTGTGATCGTTCGCGATCGGGTGCCGTTCGAGGCGATTTGTGACCGTTCGCGGTCAGGTGCCGTTCGAGGCGATTTGTGACCATTCGCGTTCGGGTTCCGTTCGAGGCGATTTGTGATCGTTCGCGATCGGGTGCCGTTCGAGGCGATTTGTGACCGTTCGCGGTCGGGTGCCGTTCGAGGCGATTTGTGACCGTTCGCGGTCGGATGCCGTTCGAGGCGATTTGTGACTGTTCGCGGTCGGGTGCCGTTCGAGGCGAAATAAGTGTGCCCGAGGAGGGACTTAGTATCATCAATGCCAGATTTCACGTTCGAGTGAGTTTCTGAGTTGTTTGTGGTGGCGGTTTATCGCCGTCTCAGAGCATGCCTGAGGACCGTTCGCGATCCCTTACATGTGTAAGTGGCTTAGCCGTCATGGTATCACAAATGGCATGCTTTTATTCAAAACGATTTTTTCAGCAGAAATTTTCAACAAAATCAGGTTCAAATATTTAGAAATGGAAAATAAAAGGAAAACAAGGACGTCAAAGTGCAAACATCTACACCGTTGCGATCAGTAGTCGTATCAGAGCATGCCTGAGGATCGTTCGCAGTCCTGTACATGTGTAAATGACTTAATCGTGTTGGTGTGGGGTTTGCTACTTATTCGTCATTACCCCAATCAATTGATGACAAGCTGACGCCTCGATCCTGAGCCGTCCCCAGTAGATGCAGGTGGTGGTCGCTCCCGTTCTACCGTCGTTGTTCCCCTTCTTACATACTGTGATAGCAAACCATTCCGGATATGTCCCTCAACCTCATCTTTCAAGTGTCTGCAGTCATTCGTGTTATGACCGTTCAGCTCGTGGAATAAGCATTACTTGTCGGATCTTCTTTCATTGTTAGTTGGATCCCTTCTCATTGGCCTTCGATAGGGAATCTGCCCCCTAGTATCCTGGTAGATCCGCTCCAAAGTCCCATTCAACTCCGTGTAAGAGGTGAATCTTGGTTCCTTTCGTGGTCGCGTCGGTTCGTCACTATTATCTTCAGCCTTTCGTTTCCCTTTACCAGTCCCTGAATCTGATCTAGGAGGATTTTCACTCTTGACTGTGTAAACCTCGGTTCCTTCTCCTTCCTCTCTTTCAGCATTTGCATCCTCTAATCGTAAAAATCCTTCAGCCTCATGATAAAACTCTCCTAGATCCATAGGGGAATCCCTTGTTAACGAATTCTTGAACTCTATGCCATCAGCTATGCCAGATACAGCTGCCATCAAAACCATGGATGGATCGGGTCGATCCACTGATGCTGCCGCTGCATTGAATCGCATCAGAAAGTTCCTCAAAGACTCCCTGGTTCTTTGCTTCAGTGCTGCCAGACTCATCACATTCTTGGGTCTTGAAATGTGAACCCTGAATTGCCTCATAAACCTCTCAGTCAGATCGGTCCATGTTCCTATGGAGCCACTCTCCAGCTGTCTAAACCATAGCGCTGCGATGTCTGTCAAATACAATGGGAAACACCTGGCCATAACTCCCTCTAATGCCCCCAGTACCTCCATATGTCGCATATACCTCGTCAGATGAATAGCAGGGTCTGTCCTACCATCATACACCTCCAATGTCGGTTGCTTGAACTCTGGTGGATTCCTGGCTTGCCTGATCGTAGGAGCAAAGGGACTCCTATTCACATCCTCCAGATCTCTATTCACTAGTCCGCCTCTCATGGCTCGTCTGACCATCTCCGCCAATCTGTCACTATCTCCAAGTTGTAGTCCTTGTCCGTTGTTTCCGATTTTCCCCCCGAGTTCATGAGGGATTTCTGGAATCTGCTCTCCTGGCTGAGCATCCATTTCTCTGTCACTGTCGCGTTGCGCAGTTCCACCTGGTACCCCGCCCGGGATCGGGCCAACATGCTCATTGCCCCTTAGCTCTGGCGCTGTGCCAGATGGTCCTGCTCCGTTCTGAACTCTGGTTGCTCCTTGATTCTGTGCTCCAAGTTGCCCAATCTGAAGAAGCAAGTTCTGGATCATTTCCTCTTGTCTTTTCATCATTGTCTCTATCTCATTCCTGGTGATGTAGATTGATATCTGATTTGCACCTGAAGAAGCCTCTTGACTTCCTTCATGCTGACTTCTCTCTGGCCTTTGCCTTCTATTTGATTGCCTTGTCATAGCTTTTCAGATCTGAATCTCTAAGCCTTCGAACTCAACTTCCAAACGATGGGATCCTGAATTAGCCTTCTTAGTGGAAGCACCAAAGTGTTTGCGCCAAAAATGGTCGCAAACCCCAAATTTCGTGAAAGCACCAGTGTATGAACACAAATCAACAGTATATAATCACAGATCTCAGATCTAAGTAATGTAGAGGATAAAAAGTGAAGAATAATAAACTTAAAACGTAGAGAGATAGACAGAAACACAAGAATTATAGTGGTTCGGCGACCTTGCCTACGTCCACTCTGAAGTTGATGATTTTATTGATGTTCACTTGATGATTTCAGTTGATTACAGCAAATTACAGTCAATAATGATGATTTACAGCAGTGAATGTAGTTAGTAGCAGCAACAATGGAGTTCAGATCTGGATTTGGCGGAGTCTGGGCGTTGGAGATCTCAAAGAGGAAGAAGAACGCCCTTTCTGTTGGCTTTGGGGGTCGGGTCTATTTATAGGTGTAGGAGGCTGGTATTTCGCTTAGATCTCGGAAGACCCTCTCTGGCACGTGACCAGGTCCGCACGCCCAAGCCCGTGAAGTTTTGGTCCGATCCGTGATCGATACGAACAGATTTCGTATCTATCAAGATTTCATCCAATGGAGTCGAAATTTGGCGTGGACATTCTTTAGCGTGCACGTAGTCTTCTGTGAAAATTTCATAGCATTTGGACTTGTAGATTAGGAGATATGATCGATACAAATAGGGATTCTCGGTTGGCTGTTTGGTTCGACTCGCTTTGGTTTCGACTCGCTTTTCATTCGACTCGGTTCTGTTTGACTCGATGACATGGCGCTAACTTGTATCGACTGCTGTGCTTTGCTCCACATCGATGGACACGAAGTAGAAGTCTTTAGATGGATGTGAAGTCGACGAAGTGGAGCGAGTCAAAGTATGGCTTGAGGCGGAGCGAGTCGAAGTATGGCGCGAGGCGGAGCGAGTCGAAGTGTGCATTGATCGAGCGAGTTGAAGAAGGCATCTGATGGAGGCAAAGCGGAGCGAGTCGAAGTTGTCACTTCTGAGTGTTGCGAAGCGAGTCGAAGGGATCACTGCTGATGGTTGCGAAGCGGAGTGAGTCAAAGTTGCCACTTCTGAATGTTGCGAAGCGAGTCGAAGGAAGCGAGTCGACCGGTGATTGGTTTTCATCCAACTTTGTATCGTCCATAACTTGAGCATACAAACTCGGATTGACTTGAGATTTGGAACGTTGACTCTCATAGCTTAGCTTGTCATGTCCTACCAATTTTGGCTCGATCCGGACTCGGACAAAATTCGTCGATATCCCTAATGAGCCTGTGTATAACTGATCTCTAGGACGGGCCGTCACTGGTTACTAGTCAATTCCTTGGTGTCACGGCCTTGCCAAAAGGCGGGATAACAGTTTCTTTTCATTTCACAAATCCGGACCCATGTCCAGATTCCAAATCAACAAAGCTCAATTTTCAATCTTTTAATTCAATTGACAAATTTTCGATTTAGTTTCAAATCAACTTGATTTCAATTTCAATTCGAATTAATTTCACTTTTCGAAACATTCATTTTTAACTTCGAATTCGATTCAACAATTCAATTCAATGATTTAAATTTCAATTCAATTCTTATTTTAAACCATTTCAATTTGTATCAATTTCATGTCCCATTTCAATTTACTGATTTAAATCGCTTAAATCAAATTAAACCTCATTGTTCAATTTTAAGGTCCAAATCTTAAAATAGTTCAATTTCCAAGAATTAAAGTCATATCGATTTATAACTTCACATTTCCAATTCAGTTCTTTAAAACAATTTCTTTTAACCAATTTCAATTACAACATTTCAAAGCTTAATTCGGAAATAATTCAATTCATAAAAATCTACAATTTATTTCCTTTAAAACAATATCATTAACCAAAATCCAAATTCAGTATTTTAAAACCATTTAATTTAACCAATCCAGTGTTCGTATATAATTTTCTACCCTATGACCAAGTGATCAGTTATTTCTATTTTAATTTTAGGAATGGATATATATCATTTCAATCCAAATCAAACTGTAATAGGTATATATCATTTCAACGTATTTCTTAATTTATTCGAAATAGTTCAAATAACAGTTTATACGCTGTCACTTAATATACAGAGTGATAATATGAATATATAAGATTAAATAAACGTCCAATCATCCAAAGTGTCAACAAATAGACATCCATCACAATCAACATCCAGATCAGTCAATAAATCACAACAGTTAACTGGTTATCAATATCATGTATTTAACTAGCAATTTAATTTCAATATTAATTTAAATAGCAATTTAATTCAATAAAATTCAATTTCAATTAAAATGTCAAATTAAACTACCAAACAGCAACCAATAAATTTTTTATCACTTCATAAATTTAATTCAACTAACATAAGAAGATTTAGTATTACGTATGTGGGTTAAATCACCCACCTTTGATTTAAAGCCCATTAAATATCCAATAAAAGCCCAAAATTCCAACAGTCTCCAAATTCAAACAAACTAGTTTCATGTTGTCCGTAATTTCAATACGATTCTAACGGAAGAAACCGCGTCCAAATCCAAGTTCGTATGCAAATGTTATGGATGTTAGAAGTTTTGAAAATTTAAATTTAAATTAAATTAATGTAGAGGCAAAAATGTAATAACGTAATCTCAGTCAACCCTCGTTCATCACGCGCTGAACCCATAGCCGTCGCCGTTTCTCTCAAAATCGCCGCTACCACGTTCGCCTATCGCCAAATCAGAGCTCGCCGCTGCAACGCCCTTCGTCGGCCGCCCCACTGGCCAACTCACACGACCCTCCGCCGCCTCCTGGACCGATCCGCCGCCTTGTTCGTCAATTCAATATCTGATTATATGTTACGAGTGTTACGCCGCAAGCGCGTAGATTGTTTTCCTTATAAGTGATATTAAAATTTATATATTTGTAAAGAAGTATTTTGAATTTATAAAGGAAATTTAATTTTAAATCCTATTTTTAGAAACGTTTTGAATTTATAAAACATGTTTAACTGTTAGATCCAAATTTTAGGGGCGTTTGGATTTATAAAAGAAGTTTAATATTAGATCATATTTTTAAGTGATCAAGATTTGAAAATAAATAAAGGGACATTTTTGGTAGTTCACGACGTCACGTTGATACCAAAAAAATGTGACACCAAAGCTATTACAACTATTATTACGAGTGTTACGGCAGCGCTTCGCGCGTGAATTGTTTTTCTTATAAATTGTATAGGTTTAAATCAGTTAAAAAAAATGATTTTTTTATTATTTTCAAGTGATATTAAGATTTGCATATTTGCAAAGATATATTTTGAATTTGTAAAGGAAGTTTAATTTTAGATCCTATTTTTAAAAGCGATTTGAATTTATAAAGCATGATTAATTGTTAGATTCTATTTTAGAGCGTTTGAATTTGTAAAAGAAGTTTTACATCCTACGTTTAAGTGATTAAGATTTCATAATATACAGATGGACGTTTTTGGTAGTTCACGCTTACACCAAAAAAATATGACACCAAAGCTATTACAACTATTATTAAAGAATACATACAAGCGTTACGGCACGTACTTCGTGCGTGATGATGGATCACACTTCGTGCATTATTTGTTTTTTAATAAATTTTACAAGTTTTAACTCATTCGAAAAAAATAAAATTTGCATAAATATTTAATCATATTTTTGCATTGAAATGATACGCAGTTAGTTTTAATTTTTCTTTCTAAATTTTAGAATCTAATTTTTTGTTAGTTTTAATTTTTATTTTTGTTATTAATTACTAAATAATGAATTTAATTTTTTATTGGCTAAATTTTTTATTTCTGTTATTAGTTAATAAAAAACAACTTTGAAAAAACAAAATTCGTTAGATCCTATTTTTAAGTAATACTAAGATAAGTGTGTTTTGAATTGGTAAAAAAAAATTAACTGTTAGATCTTATTTTTAAGTAATATTAATACTTAATAATATTTGTAGAAGGGCATTTTTGATAGTTCACGATGACACAAAAAAAGTGTGACACCAAATGTATTACAACTATTATTAAAGATATATATATATATGTGTGTGTGTGTGTGTTATGTTCTGAATGCGCTGTATTTAGACTTCAGGCTAATTAATAGCACCGGTGCAACTTGTTGCACCGACAGCCTCAAAATGTTGTTTATTAATTTTAAAGAATGCGATGGCTGTTTCAATTGATATTGGAATATGCCTCCTGGGTTCCCATACCGATGAATGCAATATTCCAAACACCTAATGAATCCGTGTACTCCCTAGCAGCTCTGTACCTAGACCTATGAACGGATCGGGTTCGGTCCGGTTATCTTAAAACTCATATCAAAGTCCGATTACAATAATCAAAAGCCGAGTCTGACCCAAACCTGCAGGATATTTCAAAACCAATACTAAGCTCAGTCCGTCGTACGCTTCAAACCCATGGATAATACCTGTATACCGAATTCATAATAATTATGTTAAAATCCGTAAATTTTTATAAATTTTTTACACAAACAACGTTAACATATAAATTAGATGATAATGTAACCACGTTCATAACAAAAATATCTACATGCAAACAAACAAAATTGTAAACAAATAATATAAACACAAATGCTTTGATACTGCAGAAAACCGGTAATTGGATCGAACTCAAACTAGACTGGATTTCGATAAAACCGTACTGGCTGGACCTGGATAGTTATGACAAAACACGTACCCGTATTAACTGGAATGCTTCGGACCGACTCCGGTTGAAACCCGTACAATTGAGAGCCCTACCTGTATTATTAGACTTCATGGTTGGAGGAAATGAATTCACTTTGACCTACCTGTGAAATTAATAGAAAAAATGGTTCATTCCTCTATCTATTCTTTGTTAACTTGAGCTCCATCATCTTCTTCTGTTATCTTTCCCAATTTAAATGACGTAGCATTAATTTGATACTCCAACTGAAAAAGAAAAAACATAACATGAAATATTATATTCTACAATTTGACATAGAAGCTTAATAAAGAATATAAAAAACCTAAATGTGCATGCAAGTAGGCCTGTCAACATGGATAGGCCTATCAACGGACCGGGTTCAGTCCGATTATCTTAAAATCTAAACCCGAGTCAATTACGATAATCAAAACTCGAGCCCGGCCCAACTCCACAGGGTTTCAAAACTAATATCCGAGTCCGGACTGTCGGGCATTTAAGGCCAGCTAAGTAATACCTGTATACCAAACTCATATTAGTTACGTTAAAATGATATTTTAAACTTGCAATTTTGTAAAATTTATATACAAACAATGTTAACAGACAAATTTACTGTTGATGTAACCAAGTTCACAAAAGATGTAAGTAAAAACTTCTACATGCAAACAAACAAATTGATGAATAAATAACATAAACACTCGCGTTTTGAAACTACGGAAAACTAATAATCGGATCAGATCAAACCAGATCGGATTTTGATAAAACCGTATTCGATCCTAACAATAACTGGATCGGGCCTTTGTAGTTATGGAAAAACCATTATCCGTATTAACAGGACGGGCTCGGGCCAAGGTCGGACCGAAACTCGTACCATTGACAGACCTACGTACAGGTGCATATTCTTCTAGATGCAAAAGGGTATTGATGAGTAAAAGGTAAACATGGGATACACATACCTTGGCATTTTTTGATTTCAGTTTCTGCACTTCGATTTCAAAACTTCTAACACTGAGGTTAAAGCAAATCATCAATCCAGAATAAGACAGAATGCTATTTTTAGCTTGAGAAATGAAAGGGCGTTATATTACCATTGTTCTAAAAGATTCACTTGTTGCTGAAGCTCCTCGATACTTGATACCTGAAAGGTCTGCAGCCCACGTATAAAGATTCAAATGTTGTTGGATTTGATGGAACTAATACTAACATATCATGCCGTTTATTGAAAATATGTAGGTGACAAGATGTATGTTTTTCCATTCCGATTTCACTAGAAAAAATGTAGCTTCATTTCATGTTTTGGGAGGATGACCATTGCACGCAATCATATGTGTAGTCGTACGTATATCAACAAATTTGGAATACAATTCAACCATTAACATAATTTTGAAGTTTGAAACATTTTGGCTGAACAAAATTTTTGAATACTACGAACGAGTCTAAAAGCTAGGACAACCAGTTATATCTGTTGTTAGTCTAGTATGTCAAAACTTGGCATGAAATTTCAGGGAAAGAGAATTATATGAATGATTTTGTTACAAACTTTTGTGGTGTTTATTACAATTTGAAGTTGAGCTTTTAAGGCTTCGTTTGGGAGGTTTTGTAGCACCGATTATGAGAAGTTTTGGTAAGTTTTGAGAGTATCGGTTTTGACCGTCAATGATCATAGTGGTTTTGATTGGTTTACTTGAAGTGTTGTTATAACCGATTAATACATGTTTGAGAGTTTAACATACACCAATTTTAAGGGGTTTCCACTAAAGTAACATTACATGTACACAAATACACACACAAATGTATGTATATATCCACACACAAATATATCTACATATATACCCTTATATTTGTTCTTTAGTCTATGAAGATTAATTTTTCAATATAATTAGCAGTGGTATAATTGAAAAAAGAAGCTAGAACCCCCCAAAACACCACAATTCGATGGATTGAGAATTACCATCAAAATCACGCTACACCGGTTTTCACCGGTTTTATAACCAACAATAAACGATTTGAAAAGAAATTTACAAACAAAAGTTATAACAACACCCAAAATAAAGAGCCGTACAAAACCAATCAAAATCGGTAAACAAGAAACTCCCAAGCGGAGCCTAAGTGGTAGTACCTGTGATAATTCAGCAGAGCTAACACTGGAATGTTCGGCTCGTTTGTCTGCTAGGTTCAAACAACTAAACTGTATTATATTGCTGCAAGAAATTTCAAGAGGCAACAGCTAAAGGCTAGGAATATAAAATGCTCTACAATTACCATATCCTTGCTCCAAAAGCATGATCAAATTTGCAAGTGTTTCCTGATATTATGATTTACGGAAGTGAGTAAAGTAGAAAGGGGGAAAAACACTTTTATTTCAAGGATTTAGGCTGACCTTTTGCATAATATTCTGCTGCATCAATAACTGTAGCATTGGAAGAGCAATAATAGTATCCTTAGGTGAATTACTTGATGTTCCGATGACTGCCTTGAGAGTTCGATTATCTGATGGTGCAACCTAGATGCCAAAAAGGAATGTGAGTAACATGAAGTCCATATCAGAGCAATAATTGTTTTTGTACTGCTCTCCAAATCACTGTGTTTTTATTGTTCTTTTCCTCGATACCACTTGGTAAAATAATACTATAACAGTCCTATATAAGATCTCATCACATGTAGAAAATATTTAGTTAACCATCCAAATTGCTTGCCATGTAAAACTTCTATGATATGCCATTTTTCGCCTTTATGAAATCTGTACAGAAACATAATCACATACCTTGTTACCTTCTTCTGATGTAATCTTAAATCGTCCTTTGTGTTGAATAACTCTTCCAGCTGACAATTCCTCTAGCGTACTTCCTTTGATATCACAATAATTTTACGCAAAGTTCAATTTCATCATTGACGGTAGTACTGATATAAAATGACTGAGTATCTCGCATTTATGATAGAATAATAAGTTAATCCAGATTAATGCAATTTGATCTCTAAACATAAAATGACAGGTGCTTTAGTACTTAGTAGATGTACCAGATACGGAAATTTGGACGTCTGGGTGACTGGGTAACAGCGGACCACTTGGATTCCTTTTATGTTGATATCGATACCCCTTATGCGTGTCGCCCCTGAAAAATAATATATAAATCCAACAATAAAAAGAATGGCTTGATATAAATTCTTTATCTAACTTTTAAAAATGAAAGTGCAACGGTGTTGGAAGGATAAAAAACATAGCTACTACTATATTATGATGTAGGACAAATTTTGCTTATAGACCCAAAAACACCTATTTAACTTTAGACCTCAAACAAAACTTACTAAAAAATAGATCTAGTTTTCGCCAAGTCAGGATTTGCACTTGCGCAAATTCAAGTATACTTTTTTTTTTTGAATAAAAATTCTGATTGCGCAATTGTAATTTAAAAAAATATATATATAATTTGTATTTGCGCAAATTTGAATTGCAGAAGTATATATTTTTTTTAAAATAATTTGTACTTGCGTAAATTTGGATTGTGCAAAGATAAAATGCTGTTATATGAAAAAAGAGGTATAATTTTTGAATAAGATTTGAACGAGGTCTAAAGTTGAAATAGATTTTTTTTTCTCGGACGTATAAGCAAAATTTGTCCTATTATATACTAAAATTGTAAAATGCAACTAAATCCTCCTACAGCATTATATTTGACCATCAGGCTGTTATCATTATATTAATTTTTAAACTGAACTACACATTTATAAATCTAGAGGCTAGAGCTTCATCATAAGTTCATCTGATCGAATGACACAAACAATATAAAAGCAAATACAGTGCACTTGTAATATTATTTTGGAATCACAATCAATTTTGTGACGACATGCGTTACGGTTCTTTTCCATTCGTCATACGCCCACGTTCTGCTATGAACATATTTCATTTGGAAAGTTTTAACAGTTGACAGCTGTACTGTTTGTGCATAGTACCAATATTCTCATCACAATACTAACAATTTCTATATTTCAGTCTCATATCGTGTTACATATTGTTAAATGGCATGTTCATGATTCAAAAGCAACATCGAAACAGACTACATTTTTTTTTCTTTTTGTTTATTAGGAAAAGGAAAAAAGAAAAAATAGAAGGTATCCAACCGAACTACGGTTGAATATTATATTCAGTTATAAAATGCAATATGAGTTCTCAAGTTTATATAGTTCATATACCTTTCATCATCCTCAGCTGTGTACATGTGAAGTTGACCACTTGAATACCTACGGCGTGCAAGGGCATAGATATTCTTTAGACCAGGAGAACTTCTTTCAATATTTTCACCATCAAGACCATCTGTTTGTAATGGTTTCTGCGTTGGGCCAAAGGACCCTGAATCTCTCTCTTTAGAATATGTACTGCTTACATCATCCTCACAGCCATCAAAGCAATTCCTGCATCAATTTGATTTGCACAGCAGAGTAATGTTATAATTACATTTTCAATACAGATGTTAAGACCTATTTCTATGTTGCATAGACATCATCCTTGATGTATCATATGCTTTTGGGAACAGGGTAAGGGCATGTGAAATGTTCAGAAGCATCCATGCTGCATAATCGTAGTTACATATATATCATATGTTAAGATTTCAACGTACTTTAGCATCAATTAACTACGAAACCCTAGATTGACAAAATTAACCCATAGATTTAATCGAGAAATATAGAACAGATAACATAATTGTGAAAAACATATCTAAATTCATATTTGCTGATTGAAAGAGAAAAGAATTGGTTTGGTCTTCCAAATTGACACAAACCTTAGTTCTGGTATTAGCTCCCCATAGAAAATGGTTAAAGAGCAATTAAGGCTTGTGTAACTTGGAGATTATAACCGCTTATTTATAACGTTGTCATTTTCTAATTTGGTGCTTCAACCGATTATAATTGCATTCAATATCTACGTATCAATACCATAATAATTAGATCCTTAAGCCTTTTAATAACCCATAATTTGACCACTTTAATTAAGTATTACACTAAATAAAATAGCGTAACATATTTTATTTTCCATTTGTGGTCCACATATTAAAATATTCCAACAATCTCCTCCCTGGGTACATATGTAATAACCTTATAAATTTGTTTTTCTTTATGAGCTACAAAATTTGTTATTCATCACCAAAACAATCTCGTCCATTAACTTTGTTGACAATGGATTAAAACGGCCTTCGTTATCTTTATCGTAACTAAACTCATTAATGATCGCATATATCAATACAATTAAACGACATAAATTAATCATGCATGTGTAGCATGCAAATTACATGAAATATGATCTATACATGTCTATTTTCAACTGGTCATACTTTAGTTAGATTTAAACGTTTAATAGACGAACTAAAGAGAGTGCAAGAAGGAGACTTTGTTACTTTATTATGGTTAGAAAAATAAAATACCAAAATATGTTCATAACTAAAGTATCGAGCAATGACATATGACTGTTAAATAAAAACTTCTTCTGAACAAAAATATCCTTACGTAAGGTACAATATCTTGGAGGCTTTTAAGATGGTGGTATCTGTACGGATAACAAATTTTAAGAAATCTTTACTGAGATTGAAAAGCATTTTACTAGGATGATGAGGGAAACAAACTCGCTTTTTAGTTCTTGATTCTATAAAGTCAAAACAAAGGAAACATAAATGAAATACTATACGAAAAAATGTGAAATATTGCTTTAAAATTTAGAGCACTCAAATTAATTTTAAATTAATTTTTTTGAGGATGCTCTCTTTATTCATGGTAGAACCAATTTAAGAGTATTAATAATCATCTTTAAAAGTAAAATGACCACTTTTTGAGGTCATTTTGTATTATGTGTAATTAGAGATAAGATAGAAACTACTTATTTAACATATATTGAAATAAATAAATAAAAATAAAAAAGTCGCTAAGGGTCTAGAAAAAAGAATTAACATAAGGATCTTGGTAGACGTTTCTTTTATGAAATATATGGACATATAAAAAGAATTTTACAAGATATCACCCTTGTCATATTGAGAAAGATGTATATATCTTTAGTATTTTCAAAGGTAAATTTGGCTTTAGTAACTAGAAACACTTAATGGTTAGATATTGGTGCAACTACTCATGCAAATGTTTCAATAAAGAGTTAAGTTCTTAAGCTACCAAAATCCAACAGATGTTGAAAGACACATCTATATTGGTAATGGAGAGCTGATAAAATTAAAGTATACTAAACACTTTTAAGTTACTATTGAGATTTCAATTGTTTGGATTTGTTTGATATTTTTTGTTATACTGTCATTTAGAAAGATTTTGCTTTCTATTTCTAATATGAACAAATACGTTATCGTTGTTCATTTAGAAATAAAAAGATTAATTTATCAATAAATTCAAACAATGTTGTTATTGAATCTCTTGATATTTATGATAACTTATATCAAACAGATACTAAATACATCTTGTAATGAAACCTCAAATTTGGATATGACGATCAACATAATCATTTATTACATCTTATTAAATAACTCTAGAATGTAGCACTAAAGATAGAAAATTCTTTATTGATATCCTAAGAGACTTAAAGGCTATAAGTTTTATGATCCCACACTATGGAATTTTTTTAAGACAATGACTGCAATGGTATTTAAGGCTGTTGGAATTGGGGGGAAAATAAAGTATGAATCATTATGTTAAAGAATGAATCATTAACTTGATTTCTACTATAGTTACTTCTTTTGACAATGTATTGTTTTTTTTCCTTTCATTAAACATGAAGTAAAGCAGAAACCAAAATACGATGATGTTAAAGAAAATCCTCTTCTAGTTGAGGTTAATGTTTTAGGAAAACAAACTCAACAAACTCAAGATGCAAAGAAGATCCACTTGGGAAGGAAAAAAAATACTATCCCGAATGACTATGTAGTATTTCTCCGTAATTAAAATAATGGATTGATGAAGGTGATTCAATCAACTTACATCAGTCCATGAAAGATATCAATTTTAAAAGTGGATTCAAGATATAAAATTATATTGTTAATCAGTACAAAATTAAGTTTGTGATCTTTCTCCTACCTTAATGTATAAAGACTATTTGTTATGAGTGTATATTCGGAACCAAGAGGGATCGAGTAAGTAATATGGAAAGATATAAGGCTTTCTTGTAGTA
This sequence comes from Allium fistulosum, assembly GCA_030737815.1. Classification (NCBI taxonomy): domain Eukaryota; kingdom Viridiplantae; phylum Streptophyta; class Magnoliopsida; order Asparagales; family Amaryllidaceae; genus Allium; species Allium fistulosum. The sequence goes on along the minus strand of CM060908.1, from coordinate 528,289,065 downwards.
AAGACTATTCCCAAAAGGGATTTTAAAGAGAATTTCCCTTCGGTTTAGTGAATGACTTTTTGAATAATTCTACGGCCAGTTGCAAAATTTGTTTTTGAGTAATATCAGATGGATATTAAAGTTTTGTTTCTCAATGTAGACGTTGATGAAACAACTAAAGAAAATTCACTTATGGACTCAACCAAACCTCTCTTCAATGGTGCTATAATTTTCATCATGTTGTCACCTTATTCGTTTTTGAGGGGAAAAAATTATGAATAATATGAGTATTAGTAGTTCTAAGAGTGATTTTTGTTCTTGATTTTGCAAGTTAACAGCATCGCTTGTCAGTATTACTCACCTATATTGCATGAAACCAATTTTTTTTTTAAATAAAAATAAATATTGGTGATAACTCTTTTGCATTAGGGGGGTTTAAAAACACTGGATTATCATTTATAAGATGATTTTTGGATTATCACCAAAGAACCATGCAGATAAGTGTAAAAAAAATTAGTATATAAACTACGAATCAGTTGATTCCGTTTTTGTCCAAAGCGATAAATTTTGTATTACATAGTAGCATAAGGACATCCTTAAATCTTTAAAAAAGGCAAAATATTCCTCATGAATTTGCAGTTAGGATTTTAATGCAAGCTAAGACATACATATTCGGATATCACGTATATTGTTGTTTTGTTTGGCAAATATCTTACTGACCTTAAAGGTAGATCGGTGGCTAGTAATCAAAATTGTACGAAATACCTTTAAGGAACAATTAGGTTATATGATCATAGATAAACGATTGGATCATATAAAGATTATAAAGCATTACGCTTCAAATTTATTTGATGCCAAGAGATATCTATTTCAGGGAACAATGTTTTTTTTATTATTGGTGGAGGAGCTATACTAGGAAAATTGCCATACAGACCAAGGTATAAGGTTTCAGTCGGAACCACGAGATTCCGACCATCTCGACTCAGTTTCAGCCGAAGGCGCGACGGGATTATGTCAAAATCCCGTCCTGTAACTTATCGATGAAAAAAATTTAGAAACTCGTAATTTTTGACCTAATTGCGAAAGAGGGCTAAATGACGACTTCCACAGTAAAAATCCAATCAAAATTTCATTTATAAAAGCACGTAATTGAAAAATTACTTACCTCGGAATCAATTTCGACCACTACGAGCATCTTTGACGAATTCGACAACGAGAGCCTTGAGTTCGACCTCGATTTCGGCTCGACTTCAAGCATATTCAAAGAATCGAGCAGTTTTCTTCCTTTCGTTTTTATTTTTCACGATCTCGTTATTTTCTTTAGGACTGGGATGATAGTTGACGTGATATTAGGATTAGGATGGCTTAATGATAATGGGCTGGCATTTTAGTTTAAAGCTTTGGTTTGTATGTTTAAATGAATATGACAATTATAATGGACTGGATATATTGGATTGTGCGATTATTTAGATGTTCAAATTACTATATTAGGGAATTTTAGTTTAGTCCTTTAATATGTTTTATATTAGGTTGTGTAATATACGTTCAAGAAGCATTGATATTTTAGTTTAGGCCCATAGTATGTTTTTTCATATTATACAACATATATGTTCAAAAAGCATATTTGCCTTGGACCCATATTATTAATTTTTCATAAAAAATACAAAAATTCGATATCAAGACCGAAACCGAAACAATAACCGAGACTTTCGAAATTTCTGAAACTAGCAGAAACAAATAAAATTTCAAATGACCGGAACTGAGATCGAAACCGAGTTCTCGAACGTTGATACCGACACTCAAGGTTTTAAATATCGGATTTCGGTCATGTTTCGTCTCGGAATTTTTACACAACTTATCTCGTATCGGGGGAGATCTCGGACGAGACGAGTATATATCGGGTGTACATCTCGGATTGACATCTCGGGTCTTATAATGCATCTCGGGAATATCTCGGATGTACTTATGTGTCAAAAATTTATTTAACGGTTATAACTTTCTTAGTAAAAATAAAAATGGTAACATACTTGATTTACATGGAAATTTTTTTTTTAGAAGAGTAGTAGCTTGATTAACTTAATTGATTTGGTAATGGTTGAAAAATATCCTTTTATTTGAATATAATAAAGAAGTGAAACCTTTCGTTATGACTCATTAAGATAAAAAGTAATGAATATGTTCAATAAGTTGGTAATTTATAGTTGGATTGAGTAGTTTCTTTTGAATCGATATGAAAATAAAAAATATTATGAAAAATAAGAAAAATGTATAATTTCGGGTGAAATCTCGAATTGAGATTTTGATCCATATTTCGGTTGAGATTTGAATATCTCGGACGAGATGAGTGTCAAGGGAGATATGAAGGAGATTTGATGTCTCGTCTCGTTTAAGTGTGAAAAGGAGATCTCGGACGATATATAGGAGATTTAAAACCATGCCGACACTTATAGTTCTTCCATTATGAAATCTATGTTTGCTTACTGTTATGGGACATTCAATGATGATAATTGCAAAATTTCATCATAAAGTTGTGGAATATTTAAAAAGAAATTGAAAGACCATTAAAGTAATATCGTGACAATAAACAGTAATTTTATTTTCCAATGAAAGAAGAGTGCAAAACATTTTGTAATTCATAGAAAATATTGTGACAAACTCCATTATAGCGGATTTACTTAAAAGAACTGTTATATTAAGATCTTTCATTAGCATGTTGCTCAAATATGTGTACCTTTTACGTAAGGATATTTTTGTTCAGAAGAAGTTTTTATTTAACAGTCATATGTCATTGCTCGATACTTTAGTTATGAACATATTTTGGTATTTTATTTTTCTAACCATAATAAAGTAACATTCAATCGTAATAGAGATAAGTGTGATTATTCTAATTGTTAGATCTAGATCCACGCAGTCAAAAAACATGTTCTCTTACTAATCCTTAAAACTGCTCCCAACTAGATGAAAAAATGATTAAAATTGGCAGATTCTGCAGTCAAATTAGTAGAAAATGAAACAAAAATAAAGATTAACCATATATACTCATATCGAAAGAAACAACTATAGTAAAGTCAAATAATTGGCAAGTCTCTCCTCTACAACATTAATATCAAATCTTTGGAGTGTAATATTAATTGTAAGTGATACTCTTGTTGTAATGATCAAACATCGACAATAAACTCAAGTCAAATAATAATCTTTCTTCAGGCAGATTAATTATTCACTTGTAAAACTACATAATTATCACATATTTATTATCATACATGTGTAAATAATATCGTTACATAGGCAAGTAATTCGGTCAAATATTAACCTTCCGGCTAATATTTGCATGTATATATACACCCAAATATCAAATATTTTCGTGAACGATCAAAATAAGAAAGATCACTTTGATGACATGCTACATCAATTAGCTAACTTCGAATGTATGATAGTTACAATTAATTTGCATAGAGGCATCGAAAAATATTTCTGTTTATTTCAAATTACCTTATGTGTGTATGTATATATATATATATATATATGCCAATTTATATATTTATTATGTATATGTATATCGATATACATTGGGCCAAATCAACAATAAGTGCCAAATTTTCATTTACCTATTGTCTGAATTAATTATATCTTAGCTTTAAACTCTAGAATATGGACAAAAAACGTACTTAACGGATGTGGTTTTAGGAACCAAAAGCCGCATCCAAATTTGTAATCAATTACATTAATTGAGTAGGTATAAATTCAATAACCCAATTCATGTTTAAACTGAGATATGTAACTACATGACAAAATATACCCTAATATATAAAATAAAGGCTTATATTTTATTTCAACTACAATCTGACAATGACAGCAAAATTCAAATCAAGTTAAGCTAATTATGTGCATATGACATCATGTGACCAAATCATTTTCTCTCAGTAATATATCATTTTCAAATATTGATGGGCCTTTAAAAAAAATGGTAGATTCAACAAAAAAAACTGTTGAATAAGTCATGACAACTAGCTATCCAAAATAAATCATAACTAGCTTTACTAGGACAGTTGAATAAGTCTACTTGAACTATATTTGAAAGTTATGTAGAATACATCAAATCTTTTCACACTTTATATGCTTCTATCATTAAAGTCACACTTCTAATGTCAACAAAAGGCCTGAATCAGTAATGATTTATACAAACTGACATCATCAGATTAACTAGCATACAAAAGCTATTAATACTCAACTTAGGAGCATGGTTGTTAATCCTGTTCTTATTGCACAGTCGTGCAAGTGTTTCCATAAGCTTTCGATACAAAATATGTCATATCGTTCAAATGGCATAAGTGATAATCTAGAACTTACCGAAGATGCATCAATTTATTCTAACTTTTGGTATTGAGTACTCAGGGAGAATCGATTCTTAAAAATAAAAAAAATACAAAAAAAGTATTGCCACTGATTTTATAGATCGTTCCAATAAATATAAATCTTTAATTCATGATTGCAGTTGGAATGATTTTCAAAAATAAATCAATAGTGGTAGCTCTGATACCACTTGTTAAGATTTCAATGTACTTTAGCATCAATTAACTATGAAACGAAACCCTAGATTCAAAAAATTAGTCCATATTGATTTAATTGAGAAATATAGAATATGTAACATAATTGTAAAAGAAAACATAAATTTTATTTGCTTATTGAAAAAGAAAAGAATCCAAATTGATACAAACCATAGATATTAGATCTCCATAAAAGAGAACTAGAGAACAATTAAGGCTTGTGTAATTTGAGGACCATAATCTCTTATTTATAATGTTGCATTTTCTAATTTGGCCCTTCAACAAATTTGAATTGCATCCGGTATCTACGTATTAATACCATGATAATTAGATCCTCATGTGTTTTAATTTTAATTCATAATTTGACAGCATTAATTAGACTTTATAACAAAATAGCATAATACATTTTATTTTACATCGTGACCCACATGTTGAAATACTCCAACATCATAAACTATGTCAGCCAAGCTATGAACGTTGCGCCGCTTTCTAACTAAAAAAGGTTCTACGTCTTCATCTTATTGGTCTTATACATCAAAATACATGTGATTTTACTTAAAACCGATATAAGTGCAGAAGAATTATATATCAAAATAAAATGAATATCTTCGGATTTTCTTTCATTTATAGACTGCAGTAAGATTATGCTAGCAACCAACAAAAATATTTATCAAATCATAAACAAAGGCTTTGCACAGGAATTAGCTAAGAAACCTTATGTGTCTTGCAGATATTTTTCTTATCGCCACGTTGAATTCCTTAGAATTATTAGGCATGCGCATTTTATTTAAGATCAAAATCATCAAAAAAGAACTACCTATGCACTTCAAGGGACTGGACATGAAACGGGATAGAAGCAGATGGAACCTCCAAATTTTGACAAAGTTGTGGCCCATCCTAAAACGTTAGGAAGCCATTGCATCAAGAAGAACAATTAGTGGAATGTAAAAATAGAGGTTACCTCTGATGAATTTGAAACATTAGAGTGATTAATTTTTTCTGGGGTCAAACTCTGTATAGAAGGATCAATGTTATCGCTACTCTTTGTAGGTTTATGATTATCTACATCATCAGACTTCAACTCACCGCATGACAGTGGAATCTGACCCCAAAAAAAAGATGGAAAAAATGCCAAAGGGATCGTGACAAAAAAGATTAAAATGCCTCCAAGTAACGAGTAGATTATCGAAAATGCAAATTCAATATATATTCACTAGAAGTGAACCTACTTACAAGAGCAGCCCGAGCCTTTATATCTTCCAGGTTGAAATTCCATGCACTGATTCCATGTATGTAATCTTGCTAAAGTAATGAAAACTTCCATGTCAATATAATTATATGTTAACCAAGATGCAGAGAGTTAATTCATAAGTGCAAAGATCAGAATAACCATGACATAATAGGATGAATTACTGTGACCTGACACTAACAGCATTAGCACATTGCCAGCAGTTAAACCTTGGTTAGAGTAACATTCATCTTTTTGTCCAAGATGGATGACTAATGAAATAATTATGACATTATGTTGGATCATTTTGTTTCAGAAATTGATGTGATATGGATCCTGTCCAGGTTTAAGTTAATAAGTATTATAACCACATAAATGTTACTGTTTAAATATACATTGTTTAATAAATCAAAATGAGTAAAAAGCCTCAATCGATCCTCTGGTTTGGAGGCAAGTAGTGCCTCTAATTTTCTCCAGATTCAGTATGTCATAAATGTTCCACACAAATTTTAGTACTAAATCACTAGCAAAAACTAACCACCGCTATTTTTCATTTCATTAATTGTATGATCTGTACAAGATAATGCATGTGTGCAAGTGTGATATGGACATAGATAATTAAGAAAGATTTAGCATCAACCTGAGGTAATTGCTTTTTATTTCCAAACACAACTTTGTTTTGTTTGAGTACGTTGGCATCTTTTCCCTAGATGTAAAAATATCAGTTCATGCATACAAAATATATTGCAAGTTAAAGTCTCATAATCATTTGTCCAACCTTCAGTATCCTAAATCGCTCATCAATTGGAGCCAAACCCTTTAAAATTGTCTGCACTAAATAATCATTTGATCGAGAATGTCGAAAGAAAGAGTGTTTCAACAGCTTTTTAGAAGTAGGACGCTTTTTAGGATCCATTGCCAAACAGGCAGCTACCAACTTTTTGAAACTCTAGTGATAAATAAAAGATTAAATATGAGAAAACATTTTTGTAGTCTAGGTGTTATTTGATGCAAGATGTGAGTACTTTGGAGAATCTCTTGTCCTTTTTATAGCAAAGCCCTGGAGATGCATTCTGCAGAGTCATAAGCAATACCTAGATAGTAAATTATTATACGATTCATTTGTAGTTTCACAAGTAGCAATAGGAGAACATGTAAGCCTATTATTATTTTTATTTGTTCTAAGTTTCTAGACTACCTTCGTAGGTCTGTATTTGGAAAAAGCATCATGGCCGTGAGCAAGTTCCAAAGCAATCATGCCAAAAGACCAAATATCTGATCTGTGTATGCAGGCAAACATGTAGCATCAGCATTATTTTTATACTGAACAATATTTATAACAATAGAAAGGGTCTAGTTAGTCACTTATAATCGTATCCATGTAATTGCTGCAAGATTTCAGGAGCAATCCTGAAAATTACAAAGAATCATATCAGTTTATGCATTATCTAATTTTGAATACCAAACAAAAAGGAGAAAATTTTAATCACCAAGTTTTTTTTTCTTTCTTTTTTCTTTTTGCAAAAAAATATATTTTGTTACAATGGTTGCCATATGATAGATATCATCTATTTTGCTGTGTAAAAGAGGCAGTATGTAAAACATCATCCAACGATGAAAAGTGCCCCGTTTGGTTTGTCGTTTTTAGTTTTGTGTTTTCATCTATACAAAAGCGCGTCCGTTGTATATATTGTTGAAAAACAAACAATTTTGAAAAATGAAATTAACATGTAAAATAGAAAACAAGTTTATTTTGTTTTTCGTGTTTCGAGTGATGACAAAAGCACGGAGAACAATCAAACTCATTCGTTGTCCGTTGGTCGTCGCAATGGCTAAGAATTATAAATCTTCTTCTCTTATTTCTTGCTATTTTTTAGTGCAAGTTGAAAACACAAAACTCAAAATACAAAATGAAACCAAACGGGCCCTTAAATTTTTAATTGAAGAAAAAGATGGAAAAGAAAAACATGCCGACCAATATGGCATTCCAACAGAAGTGCAATGCAACTGTTTCTTGTTTCCAGTATCAAATATGCATGCTGATACACCAAAATCAGCTAGCTTGATTCCACCATTAGCATCAAGTAAGATATTCTCAGCCTGACAAAGTAAATATATACATGAATTAGCATAAGATATACTGAGTTACACATTGTCAGTGATGTTTAATCTAGAAACTAACAATTGTATCTAATATGTTCAGTTATTAAAACTCCAATACCTTTATTGCTCTATGTGTCAGCCCATTACTATGCAAGTAAATAAGAGATTTAAGAACTTCGTGTAGAATAGTTGCAACAACTAGCTTTTGAAAGCCTGTTGGGTAAGCATATTTCATTATATGAGAGCAGGATCCAGCAGCCATGTAGGGCATGACAACCCAAAGATAGTGATCTGAAGTAAAAGAACAGTACGCATGAAGCAAATTTGGATGAACGGTCAGAGTCATTGCTTGAACTTCACATCTGATTCCATCCTAATAATATTAAAAACAATCTAAAGATCAACAAAAAAGATATTTGAAAACATTATGATCAACTATTTAACAGTCAAAAGAAAAGGACATTAAGATTGATTTGGCTTTCTCAAATCTGTGACTGCATGGACAGATTGATTAGTACCAGGTTTACTTGATAAATTGTCATACAGTGGTAATCAGGCATTCAGTGTATCTTAGATAGGGCAATACATAATACATATACATGTTCAGAAGGGGATGGTAGGAAAATAGAGTGCTTGTATATGTTCAGTGCAGATGAAAAGGGATTCTGAACAACAAAATAAATAGTGATCCCTATGTATAATGATGCATATTTACAATGTGGAAACTGGTATATCCAAAGTTATGCATCCTCTTGCAGTGCCTAATTCATGTGAAATTAATTTGCTATCAATACTGAATGAGGAATTATATAACCTGGTTCCTTTTACAATAAGCATGGTCGGCAAGCGATAGTTGATGTTGATTGGTATAATCAACTTTCATGAAGGGAATTAAATCTCAAAGAAATCAAGAATTTACAATGCAGGGATATCAAGCGGGAAACAAGTTTTATAATAGAATACATACCAGGTCATTATCGCACTTCTCAAGGTCTAAAACCTTGATGGCAACTATTTCATTAAGAGGAATACAGAGAGCTTTATATACAGAGGTATTGACACCTTCACCAACTTCCTCATACATCTGGTAATCGTTAGGGTTGGCAGGAAAACGTCTCTTGATGTATTTAGCCATATTTCGTTCTAAATATAATCAAGAAGAACTACAATTCTTGATCATCATGATGCATAAATGAATGTAGATAATAGGTATAATTCTTGATCGTGATGTTCCAGCTTGCTTAAACCGTATTTTAACCATACGGTCATTACATCCTGATATAAATCACCTAAAGAAAAACAATGCATATCGTTAGTATTCATCACCGTTAGTATGTAGAGCTTCAAATTTATTATTAAGGAGAAAATAAAAGGAAAACATAACAATCAAGTTTGTGTTAAAGGGCGTGAAACCCTCAAATATAAAGTTACTTTCACTGGTATGGATATTAATCATCACCTTACCCTAAATCGCCGACTTGTTATACATGAGCTATTTAAAAGTCTGACTAAGAGGAAGCAAAGGAGAAAAAGGAAAAAAGATTCCGATATGGGAGGGGGAAAATTTTGGATAAGAAAAAAGAAAAAAGATTCCGATAAGAAGTAGAAGTATGTTTTGCAAAATAAAATATATAAAAAAAAAGAAGGAAGAGGAAGAAGGTTAATAACGATAACAATAATAAATGAAGGTGATATAAAGATGGAACTGAATCATATTCCATGAATCTAGGCTGTAAAACAACTAGAAATTAGTTGCTTTAAATGCACTATGGACACACACGCCTGCTTGCATGCGTGCACATATATTGGCCGCTTTACAATTTATTTGGTTTTTGTTAATGGAAAATGTTAACATGTGTTAGGGCACATGTTGAGATTATTAATTTTACTCAAGTATCTTCCGTGAAATACATATGTCCGCATTGTTGTAAGGATAAAATAGGTACATGAAGTCCAATTTTTTTGTCTTTAGCATAAACCAAGCAGTATAAGTCCCTCTTAAATGTGGTATCAAAACAAGGCAGCATATGTGTGCTTAACCTGCATGTGCTCCATGAACAGAGCATGCGTTGAGTTCAAGATATGCCACACGCAAGCGAATGTGTTGAAAATAGTCTCACATCGTGCAATTATTATAATGCATCGCGGGTCCAGAAAATGAATTGACTGGCTAACATCATGTATTGATTTGGAAAATGTTGTACTTTCATTGAAATCGCATACATAAGATTCATATGAACTATTGACTACAGTCACGTCTGTTTTATGTATCTAAATCCTTAGAAAAGAGAGTGGGAGGGGGGCAGAACAGAATGGTTCAATGATGATATGATTCAAAACAGGGGCGGATCCACATGGAGTCTGGGGGGGCAGTTGCCCCCACTGAGAATTTCATCGTGGCAAAAAGAAGTTTTTTAATATTTAAGTAATTACATTTATAATGGGATCTGGGAGCAAAAAAGAGGATGCGGGACTTAATTTTTTGTAACTTGTAAAGATCTGTCTCCTTGAATTTTTTGGGGATCCGCCACTGATTCAAAATCAACTTATATATTTTGTTAGTGATTCAGCACTTTCATAACAAACTCAGATTTAAAAAAATTCATCTTCATATAAAATGATTAAGTTGAAAGTATACTGCTTTATTACTTTCAAATTGGTATGTTTCTGTCAGTTGTTTCAATTTTTGTTTGTTAATAGCAAATTAGCTTAAAAGTTCATCTTCTACTATGCCATGCTTGCAGCTTATCAAAATGGAAATGGAACACATATCATTAAGATGTGAGGCCCTAATATACCTATCAAACTAAATCTTTGTGCTTAAGCTAGATCAACAAGTAAGAAATTGGTATCAAACTTAACAGCATAAGCATTTCATAACTAAAACGACTATATATCATTAACTCAAGCTCCCTAAATGATAACCGTAATAGTGCTGATAGCCAAGAATTTAATTAGTAAATAACAGTAATAATGACGAATCAACAATGATCTGTTTGGTAGTCAATTGCTGAAACAACTTCAATTACAGCGTATTACAGATTGAATATAATCGTTGAATTTTGTTGGATTTTACAGCAATCAAGAACACGATTCATCTGATTAATATATAATAGAAATAGCTTAAATAATCAAACTGTCGTATTAAAATATGAAAGGTACCAGCGCATTTAGATGGATCGGAAATTGTCAATAAGTTAGCCGTCGGTAACCTTCACCACCTTGGATTGGGTCACCACCTAAACGAAAAATGCTATCAAGCTAGTGTTCTTCTTCTTGTTTATTTCGCCTTTAATGATTTTGGCTATTGTCTATTAAGTACCCGTTTTGGATGGGATTGTTTCATTGTTTGTATTTGTTTGATTAGATGTATATGAATGCATTCGCACATAGTGCATTTTCAATTTACAGATAATAACACATATTTGAATATATATACACCCATTTTATAATTGTAGCTTAGACTAACGTGCATGGATTTTGTTACCATTCCCCATCATGGATTTGGCGCGTTACCGTTGGACACGCGTCCGACATGTCTCTAACGGAAATTCCACCCTTCCAGCACCGTTGGAAGAAAGCTGAAAAATGATACGTTAAAATCGGACGCGTCGGATGCCAACGTATTGACACCAACTTTCCCTGTTTATATCAATGCTGTTTATATCAATGCGTTCTTCTCTCCTCTTCCTTTCATCCTCTCAATGCTAAGGGATGCTAAGGGATTCTTAAAATCACCTATAATCAGAAGAGATCAGAAGAAACCTTGATCAGAAGATCAAGCTAGAGAGTGAAGAGAAAGAAAAATAGAGAGAAGAAGAGCTGATTTTTATTAACGATTGAATGAATCATTTACAACAGCTAACTTGGGTATTTATACACTACAAGAAAACTGCAGTTTACCTATGCCAAAATGGCGTAAGCGGGGCATAGGTAAATACAGTGACTACGTAACCCCTACGCCAATGTTGGCGTGGGTAAAACCTGCGTAGGTAATAAAACAACCACGCTTTACCTACGCCATTCGTGGGGTTGTTTCCTACGCCTTCACTACGTCATTGTTTTCCTACGCCGTGGTTTTACTACGTTTTTCCTACGACATTCACATCTTACATTCCCCACGCCATCCCTACACCATCAATTTACCGACGACTTCCTTATGCCATTGTTGCCTACATTTTTCCTACGCCATCCATGCGACTATTTTTACTATAGTAATATTAGACTTACGTACGTCTTTCCTACGCTATTCTGAAGTCATTTTTCCATATTATTATGTTTCTTTCCGTCAAACGCAATATTAATCCGCAACACTCTACCAACATCAAACAAACACCATTACCAAATAAATCAACAAAAAAGATATAATCTCAAATCATTCATCATCGATCAAGTTCAAATATCTCCATATTACACAATCAAATTAACACCAAACAAGCTCTCATATGTTTAAAAAGTACGATAATATGTTCATAATACATAACGTCATATAGATACATCTAAGAATAAAAAAAATACCGTCAACCCTCGTCTTGACGACTATTCGACTCTCCATCAAATCGTCGTTGAAGCATCTCACATAGTTGTTCATACCGCGGTCTTAAACATTTGAATCTCTTCTTCTTGACGTTCCACCTTCTCCTCCAGTTTGGCTCTAGTCAATGATTCGCTCTTGTTGACGCTATAAGTGGCATCTTTATATTCTGCATTTTATCAAATATTGCATCAATTTCTAAATTTCAAACTAATTAAATTAATGTTTTACTAAAAGTTCTAAATTTCAAACTAATTAAATCACACTAATGTCATGTTATTGTAAATCGTCATCAATATCCTTAAGACTATTAATAGTTGTCTTTCTTGAATATTAATATGTTTAACCTGTAATGGAAGAATCGTATTATAAATTATAATGGCATTTGTCTGTTCAATAAAAAAGTGTTACATTTACCTATGACTGAGTTACTAATCTTAACTCATCAACCTTGTTAGTCATCAAAATAACAATTCTGTGATTCATTGAAGCAGGAAGATTCATACACTCTAAGAGTCCAAAATCATAATGTAGATCCTAACTGCAAAGTGCAAACTTCACAACAATATGTTTTTATTGTAATTCAATTTTCTTACATTTTGTTTTTATTCTTCTTTTGCAAATTGGGTATATCATAATAAAATGGCCACAAAATACATTTAAAACAAAAAACTTTTGCTTCTCCAGCAATGAAAAACAATTCATATGAAGTCGCTAACTTCCAATTCATATGAAGTCACTGACTTCCAATTCAAATTCAATGCCTGTTAGTGTTTTCCATGGTAAAGCTTCAGATTAATCAATATGTCAGAGAGCAGAGACAGTGTAAGACTGACCAAATAATCAAATGGTGATACCTCATTTATCTCAAAAATGTTGATATCATCAATTTGGAGACCAGCTGCTTTAACCGCAGCAGGTATTGCCACTGCAGGGCCAATACCCATTACTGTCGGATCCACTCCAACTGCAGCAAAACTCCTGCATTTTTCCATAAACATAGTCAAGAAAGTTCACATGTATAGTTAAAATAAACTGGAAAATAGTCTAATTTTATCCCAAAGCACAATGAAATGGTTTCGGTATTCAAGGATATCTATAATTTTGTATTGCAAACGTATTTGCATGATCAAGGTTATGCTTTTTAGTCTATTTTTCTAGGAGAACAAGGTCTGCTAAATCTAAGAAACCGTAGGAAATTGAAGTATTTTCTAGTAGTGGTATTCTAATGTGCGAAATGGGAATAACAACATTGATATATTTTCAATACACACACTCACATACTTACTGAGTTACATAGCATAAATACAAAATTCAAATATACCAAGTGTTATAAAAAAAGGTTACGCTCATCATTTCAATCCCATAGATCAAACTTAAAACTGTTTCTTTTTAGAACCTTAAACAATATTTATGGTGTCTTTCCTAAGTTAAAGAAATGAACCATTTATTTTGTTCAACCACAGAATAATTTAGTTTGAAATGCTTGATGCTTAATAATCTGAAAAGTCAATCATGCATGTCATGCGTGTATGTTTCCACCCAAGCTATTCTAGAATATAGTGCCATGGTTATTATCATACATTGGTAAAAAATTGAATGTCTAATCAGCATCTTTCATCAAGTATTTTATATTGCTGTGTTGCTTCATGGTATCCATTTATTAGCTATTTACTACTAGAAAATCTAATTTACAGCTAATTTATTATGAACGACCATGGAGATTTGAGGTTTAAGGAACTGTCATTGAAATATAGCTTCTGTTCTCTATGATTTTTTTTTCCAAAAAGGGGTAGGAGCGTTTTAAAATTTACCCTGCTCTACTGCTAAAATACTTTTAGCCTGCATTATTGTTTGAATGCTCATTTTCTATTAAATGCATCATGTTAAGGATGAAAATTAAACCGACTTTGTTGTTTACCAAAGGAGTGTTTGAACCTGAATACACCTATTATAGGAAGCGCCTTTTGCATTGCCACACTTCTTTTCATGAGAAGTACAGCACCCGCACCATCACTTACTTGATTAGCATTGCCTATAAAAAACATAAGCATCAATACGTAAAACTGCAATTTAAAAGATGATGCACTTGAGAATTCACTGGAAACACTGATGCATATAATACCAGCAGTTGTGCTCCCATCTTTCGTAAATGCAGGTTTTAGACTTGCAAGACTTTCCATAGATGTGTCAGGTCGACAGCCTCATTATAATAAATGAGCAAACAAAAGTGTAGATCCAGTTTCAAAACTTCAGGCACATGATATAATCAAGGTAGATATACTGGCAATGCACTAATCTACTCACCTTCAGCAAATAGATGCAAAAATCTAGTTCAGGCAAGCTTCCAGAAATAAAGTACCATGTCCAGATACAAGATCAACTTCGTGACTGCAAAATTCCAGTTCTAAAACAAATTTTTTCCCACAACGGTATCATTTCAATCTCCAAAAATCAAACAAACATTCCAGTAGTTATTAGATCCAAATCTGAGAATCATACTTGTGGAAACAGTGTTAAGACACAAGCTTTCAACCTCAACAAACTTCAGACACAGCTGAATCGAAGGAAGCATCAATTTACATATCGTACTCCAGATTGCGGCATTGAGGAACGACAGCTATAGGATGGAGGCGAGGCGAGGAGGTGAAAGGACGAAGGCGAGGCGGCGACGATAGGACAGAGGCAAGGTGGCGATGCAAAACCGTGGGAGCTAGGGTTTTATTTTTATTTTTTTGAGCTGGGTACTGTGAGTTGATTTGGGGATTGTTGGAATAATATTTGTTTAGTTTAGAAAAGAGTGTGCTTGTGTGGAGGGAAAACGAAATTTTCAGAATATATTGGCACAATACAATGTTTTTTTTCCTCTTAGAATCATTATCCATCAGCAAAAGGTATATAAATATTTATATTACTAAACAATTATATAAATTAAAAATATATAGTATAGAATATAAATAATGTTAATTATTTATTAAACGGTGCTTGTTTAATGAAAAAATGAGTAATATTTTTAGTGTTTTAATATTAGATAGATAATTATTAAATAAAAACAAAATATAAATATAAATTAAAAATTCATGAAATAAAAGAGATGTGTAATGATATTTATTGATGTATTGAATAACTGAGGGTTAGGAGGAAGCGTACAGGGTTAAATTTTAAAAAACCTATATTTTCGTTGTACTGAGGCATTGGGAAGGCGTCGAAAATTTTCTTCACCTTTCCTACGCTAATTTGGATTTGTAGAAAATTAACAGAGGCATGGAAATGACGTAGGAGATTATTTACATCTTTTCTACGACAAAATTTAACGTAGGGAATTTTCTACGTCTTTCCTACGCCAGTCTGGATTTGTAGAAAATTAACGGAGACGTGGGAATGACATAGGAGATTATCTACATCTTTTCTACGTTATAATTTTGGTGTAGGAAATTTCCTACGTCTTTCCTACGCCAACTTCAATATGTAGAAAAATAAACGAGGCGTAGGAAAGGTGTAGAAAATTTCCTTACGTCTTTCCCACGTCTTTACCTCTTTCTACCTATTTCTTACGCCTTTCCTACGCCCCGCCTTTTGGCGTAGGAAAGGCGTAGGAAATTTTGCGTAGGAAATTGAAGTATTTTCTAGTAGTGTAACACATTACATGAGCTCAATTCTTCAAGTACAACATAATTTTAGGACTAAAAACAGAATAACAAACTCTAACTGTTTTTTCCCGCCAAAAACAGTTTTCATTTAGAAACTGATTAACTACAATCATGTTACATATCTCCCTCCATTTAAAAGACTTGTCCTCAAGTCTTAAGGAAATAAAAATTTTGAAAATTTTTCTTCAAATTTATCAGCAATTTCCAAAGAAGCTTCATATTCTGGAAATCCCTCCCACTACAGCAAGGATTGAACTTGTGCTCCATTCTGAAACTTCACAACTCTTTTGTCAAACTCCAACTGTTTTTTTCCGCCAAAAGCATTTTTCTATTAGAAACTGATTAACTAGAATCATGTTACATATCTCCCTCCATCAAAAAGACTTGTCCTCAAGTCTTAAGGAAATACAAAATTAGAAAAAATTTCTTCAAATTTATCAGCAATTTCCCAAGAAGCTTCATATGTTGGAAATCCCTCCCACTGCAGCAAGTATTGAACTTGTGCTCCATTCTGAAACTTCACAACTCTTCTGTCAAACTCTAACTATTTTTCCCGCCAAAAGCATTTTTCTATTAGAAACTGATTAACTAGAATCATGTTACATATCTCCCTCCATCAAAAAGGCTTGTCCTTAAGTCTTAAGGAAATACAAAATTAGGAAATTTTTCTTCAAATTTATCTGCAATTTCCCAAGAAGCTTCATATTCTGGAAATCCCTCCCATTGCACCAAGTATTGAATTTGTGCTCCATTCTGAAACTTCACAACTCTTTTGTCAAGAATAGCAGCTGGTTTAACATTCATTCTTTATCTTTGCCTTGAAACAAAGCAGGACCGTGTGCTATCACAGGTAGAGTTCATCTAAACTTCTTTAGCTGAGATACATGAAAAACATCATGTATCTCAGATGATGCATGAAGTTTCAATTTGTAAGCTGCTCTCCCAATCACATCAGCTACTTGAAATGGGCCAAAATATCTATAAGCCAGCTGTTCATTGCTCCTCTACTGCACTGATTGTTGTCTGTAAGCTTGAAGCTTTAACCATAACCATTCCCCAACTACAAAAGACCTATCAGATCCGTGTTTATCAGTCTGCATTTTAATTCTTGTCCGAGCTCTTTCTAAGTGAAATTTCAACTATGAAATCATTGCTTCTCTTTTTTGCAAACTTCTGTCAACTGTCAAAATAGATGATTCACCTGGAAGGTAGGGTCAATGCAAAGGTGGAGGCTGACTATACACCACTTCATAAGGATTAATATTAGTAGAAGAGTGAAAATGGATGGTGTACCACCATTCAGCTAATGGTAAGCAAAAACTCCATTCCTTAGGATCTTCTCCTGTCATCTGCCTCAAATATGTTTCCAAACACTTATTCACAGCTTCAGTTTGATAAAAATTTTGATTCTTAAGATTTTTTTTGATAAATCATTGATTCATCTGGTTTCTATATATAAAGAAAATATAAATATATAATAAATTATATAATTATAAATTTATTATTTTTTTTTTTTTTTACTTTACCAGAACCAGATCGAAAATTTTTTATGTTCAAAACTGGAATTTATAGACCCAATGTCACATTCAGTAAAAATTTTGGTCATCAGTTTGAGGGTATATGCTGAAGATAATAGGAACTCGGTCCTATGAAAAGAAAACAAATCTTTCCAAAACTAACTCAAGAACACAAAGTCTTTGTCAGTAACTATGCTTCTAGGCTAGCCATGTAGCTCGAAAACATTGTCTAAGTAGGACTGAGCCACTTCAAGAGCAGAAAAAGGATGTGCTAAAGCCGTAAAATGAGCATACTTGCTCAATCTGTCCACCACAACAAAAATGACTTCCTTTCCAACAGATCTAGGCAACCCTGTAATAGAATCCATGGAGATGTCTAACTATGCCTCTTTAGGAATAGGTAGAGGTTGTAACAATCATGAATAAGCAGCAGTATCATGTTTAGAAGCTTGGCACACTGAACAATTCCGAACAAACTGCCTAACCTCCTTAGTCAGCCCCTTCCAAAAAATACTTTCTTTACTCTTTTTAGTGTCAATTCCCTTCCAGAATGATCACTTTCTGGTGCAGCATGCAACCAAGTTATGATCTTGGTTCTTACATTTTTGTCAGGCCCTGCAATAATTCTTCCATTCTTTCTCAACAAACCATCTATTAACTGGTAACCAAGAACAGAATTCTAATTCTATTATTATTCTACAATATCGGTTAAGTTATCATCCATCTGATAACTATCAATTATGAGGGACCTTAGATCAGAATCAACTACAAAGATGGCCATACACAAAACTTTAGCTCCCTGAACTCTGGATAAAGCATTTGTTACCACATTCTCCTTACCACTTATGTATTGTATCTCATAATCAAACCCCATCAACTTGTATAGCAAAGTTGTTGAAATGGAGTAGATATCTTCTGTTGTAGAAGCCATTTAAGTGATTTTTGATCATATTTAATCACAAATTAACTTCCATGAGATATTGCTCCCATTTTTGCACAGCAAAGTCTATGGCAAGCAATTCTTTCTCATATACGGAAAGATTTTTCCATTTAGGAACTAAAGCCTTGCGAATGAAAGCTAAAGGACGGCCTTCCCACATAAGCACAACACCTATTCCACACTTAGATGCATCAGTTTCCATAACGAACTGTTTGGAAAACTTGGGAACAGCCAATACAGGAGTTGATACCAAAGCTGATTTCAAAGCTATAAATGCATCTTGAGCCTTTTCAGACCAACAAAACCTTCCTTTCTTCAATAACTCTATCAATGGCTTGCTTAGGGTGGCATACCCTTTCACAAACTTCCTATAGTATCTTGCAAAACCTAGGAAACTTCTCAATTCGTTCACATTACTAGGCATAGGCCATCTCTCCACAACTGGGATCTTTCTAGGTCAGTTTCCACTCCTTTCTTTGAAATGAAATGACCTAAATACTCGACTTTATCTATTGCAAAAAGGCATTTACTTTCTTTTGCAAACATTTTATTCTCCTTCATCAATTCAAACACTTTTGCCAAATGATGCTAGTGACCTTCTAAGCATTTGTTGCATACTAGTACGTTATCAAAAATACTAGTACACACTTTTCAAGAGTGGTTTGAACACATAATTCATCCACCCCTAAAATGATGCATGTGCATTTGTAAGGTCAAAGGCATCACAAAGAATCATAGTGGCCAGTGTGTGTTTTAAAAGCTGTCTTAAACACATCTCCTTCATGCTTCCTCATTTGATAGTATCCTGCCCTAAGACCTAACTTGTTAAACACTATAGCACTAGCAAGTTCATCTATCAACTCATCAGTCACAAGTATAGGAAAACTTGTTCTTCATTGTTCTATTATTTAGCTCCCTATAATCTACACATAGCCTCCAAGTGCCATCATTTTTCCCAACCAACACCACAACTGATGCAAAAGGGTTGGAACTATTTTGAATAATCCCCCTATCTAACATCTCTTGAATGAGCTGTTTAATCACATTTTTCTACTTAAAAGGGTACCTATATGGCCTTATATTCACAGGTCCAGCACCAGGTGTTAGAGATATAGTATGATCAAATACTCCTTTGTGAGGTAGAAGTTCAGTTGGTTCCTTAAAACCACACTATAATCCTATTCAAATCTACTAACTCCTTATGTTTAGAATCGGTCGTTTTGTTCTCCTTAGATTTTGATAGAAAACATGAAACATCAAAGACTTGCATCAAGCAGAGTTGAGCAGCTATTTCTAACAGCTTAGGTGTAGGTTCACCCTCTACTACTTTCAATTTTTGAGGTGGAACTCCCTTCAGCACTAGTTGTTCTCTATCCCACTGAAACTCCATTCTAAGCCTCTTGAAATCCCAATAGAAAGGACCTAATATGCCCAACCACTGCACTCCCAAAACCATGTCACAACTTCCCAAAGAGTTCAACATCACATCAATCACAAATAACTTCCCTTGCATTTCACAAGTAAAGCCTTTATAAACATGCTAGTAGGCTAGGTGATTGCCATCAGCTGTTGTGATAGCTTATGGTGAAATTGTTTCTATTTTACACCCCAACTTCTTAGCCAAAGCCAAATCTACAAAGTTATGTGTGCTTCCAGTATCCACTAAAATCTATTGTGGTTTTCCATTCACAACGCCCCTAACTCTCATAGTGGGAAAGTTTTGATTCCCTAATAATGCATGCACTGAAATACAGGATTCTAATATTTCATTTTCTTATTCCTCCACCTCAATCTCATCGCTATCATCATCATACTCAGGAATCTCTACTATAAACAACTATGGCTCCTTAAGCTGGCATTTGTGGTTTTTGCTGCATGGTTGATCACAATAGTAGCATAGGCCTTTATCTATCTTTTCTTGCCTAACATCAGCTGGTATGTGCTCATAATTTTTGGTAGTTTTTTGGACAATTTGGTTAAGGGTAAAGGGTTATTTTGTTTAGTTTAAGGGGTAGGCAAAATAGGATTTGGATGTGAAAAGGAAGAGGTTGAAGAAGTGGATGGAAAATAGGTTTATTTTTGTGATTTGGTGTTTTGGTATGAATGTTTAAAGATTCTTCTTGCAATCTTGCATACTTGACTACATCAGTGATGGTTGCAGGGTTAAATGCTTTCGCAAAAGGATTTATATCTTGTTTAGGGCCACTTAAGAAGCTATCTAACACATAAGGATCAAGCAAGTAGTGACTATTCAATTGCAGATTTGACCTCAATTCCTTAGATGCATCTACATATTCTTCAATTGAATAGCTTGTTGCAACTTATTAAATTGTTCTTTACAGCATTTAGGCCAGTCTGATCTTTAAATCTACATTTCACATCAAAAGCAAAATCATTCCAATCAATCACTACATTTCTCCTAACAGCCAAGTAATTATTCACCCATGTTTCAGCCTTATCAATCATATGCAAACATGCTAAATCAACCCACCGATCCATAGGAATCTTGCTGAGATTAAAATATTTGCAACATTTCTTAATCCAATTTGCGGAATTCTAACCGTTAAACTTGGGAAATTCAAGTTAGGGTTCATACCTAAAGGTCTGGTGGAATTGACCCTTTCATGAGTTCTTGGAGATCGGCAAATGTGAGAGGTTGGTTATTTCTTTCAGCTTGCATCAGCTTAACCAAATCATCCAGCTTCTTGGCAATATCAGCATTCCATTTTTCCTGTTCATCAAGCTTCATGGATGTGTCAGCATTCCGTTGTTCTTGAGATTTCACCCTTTCTTCCAACCCTCTAAATTGAGCTTCCATGGCTGCAACTCTTCTGGAAATTGCAGGAGCTAGAACTAGGAATTCTCGAAACAAAATGGTGGGTTCTCTCACATTGGTTACCCTCAAATGGGTTTGTGTTTGATTTGGAAAACTAGGAAGAATTTCTCATGGGTTTTCTCATAGGTATTTTCACAAATGGTTGGTGGGTGTTCGAGATTTCTAAAATTTTTTAAGTTCCGAGAATTTAAAGCAATGGTGATTTCTTACTACAGAAGCTCAAAGATAACAGCAGCGACAACCGCTCTGATGCCAATGTTAAGGGATTCCTAGAATCACCTTAAATCAGAAGAGATCAGAAGATTAATCTAGAGAGAGAAGAGAGAAAACAAAAATAGAGAGAAGAGAGAACAAAAAAAATTAGAGAGAAGAAGAGTTGATTTTTATTAATGATTGAATGAATCATTTGCAACAGTTGACTTGGGTATTTATACCACATTACATGAGCTTAATTCTTTAATCACAATAAATTCTAGGACAAAAATAGAATAACAAACTCTAACTATTTTTCCTGCCAAAAACAATTTTCTTTTAGAAATTGATTAACTAGAATCTTGTTACAATATATGAATGCATTCGCGTAGTGCATTTTCAATTTACAGATAATAACAAATATTTGAATATACACCCTTTTTGTAATTGTAGCTTAAAATAATATGAATAGATTTTGGTACGATTCCCCATCATGGGTTGGCACGTTACCACTGGGCACGCGTCTGACACATCTCCAACGGAAATTCCACCATCCCAACATCATTGGAAGAATGTTGGAAAATGGTACTTTGGCGTTGGACGCCAATGTATTGACACCAACCTTCCTCGTTTATATCTATGCGTTCTCATCTCCTCTTCCCTTCATCCTCTCTTCTCTTCTCCTCTTTATCTCTTCTTTTCTACTACCAATGGTTAATTTGGAAAAAGATTCCAACTACGAGGTTGTGCAAGATGTGGTTGTTATATTAGTATACCTACGTAAAAGAAGGAATGATATTAGGCATATTCACATGTCAAACTAAACGTTTTTACAATGGGGATCGATATATTCAATGAGCATTAAGAGCATTGTCAGTGTAATTTTTAAAGGAAAAGGCTTTTGTTTCTCTCATTGTGCAATAGGTTACAAAATTATGGTTTGGTTTCAACTGAAAGCATTAATATCAGAGAATTGGTTTTCCTATTCTTGTACATCATAGCAGCATCGCTCTAAATTGACAAACGAGTGAAAGATTTCAAAGATCAAGTGGCACAATTTCAGTTTATTTTCATGTTGTTTTAGAAGTTGTATTATTACTTATTAAAGATATTATTAAGTCAGATGATCCTCAATTTAACAATATTTCGAAACATATTAAAATTCAAACTGGTACTACCCTTGTTTTAAAAACTATGTTAGTGTTATAGACAGTTGTAACAACCCTTCTTTTCTATCCTCGATTGTCGACACTAATATATCTGCGGTATTCTTGTATCGAGCACCAAAGTGTCGGAAAGACAGATTGTTATGGTAAAGTAAAACGAAAAAGAAACAAAACAAGAAATAATGAACACAATATCAGAATCTCACAACGGACAAAAAACAATAATATATATTATCAAAAGACAATACAAAATTGTCACTCTAAGATACACAACATTTCAGAGTTACAATTCAAAATACTATCATCAGCTCGGACAGTTATAACAGTTTGTCCTCACAAATGTTGATATGTAGAATATAGTAATGCAGTGAAAATAAGAGTATTACGGTAGGTGAAACATCCAGCTCATCTCCTCGAGCTCCAATGAACATCAAACAAAAACCTGATTTTCCCAGACTGCTCGAAAAAGCACACAAGGAATTTAGAGAAAACAAAAACCTCACGTTGAAAAAAAACATAAGTATGGTATCAGAAAATCAAGAAATATGTTTACAGCATATAACAGTACTTTTCAGACTATACGCTATGCCATAACGATCATCCCATCAAAAGAACCACTCGTCCAATAAGTACATAAGGTGATACAATAGATAATGTCCAGGGCGAAGAATATAAGTATATAACATAGACGTAATGATTACATTAATTACATTTAACATCACATTAGAGGGTACAATCAACACCGATAACATACGTTCGCATAATGAATTTTCCATAGACGCCTCCAGTAAACTGGAGTAGATCTTCATGTACAAGGATCAGAAACCACCTTCCGAGTGAAGTATATCTCTAGATAAAATATACCATAAGGTAAACACAACCGGCCCATGCCCAAACGAGCGAACCCGAACCACGTGGAACTAAGTACAATCAACTCCCACATGCAACATATCGATAAGCGTATTCTAGATATGGAGTTGATATCAATTATGCATCCTACTCCGTCTTTAGCCATTTCTGATCCAAGGTCACATTTAGCATCTTTCATAGGAGTCTTCATTACTCGAACAGAAAATGAATCCCCAAATGGATCCTCACATCTCGAACAGATCTTGAAACCACACATGGATTCTAACATCTTGAACAGATCCACTTCCAAGAGATAGAACACATATCTCAGCCTTGAAGTGGTTTTTGATATGTAAAACACTTACTGATCTCGGTCTCTTCCAAACTGAATCGATTAATTTGGTTATATTCAACAATTATGAGAACGATCGCATATGGAAAATAAGTCGCGTGTACTTATCACATTTCTGAACTTTTCAACTTCCACTTTTTAGTGTTTAGTACATGACTAAATACTTTCCACAAACGAGTAAACAAACAAAGCACAATCAAGTCATACAAAGCACGATTAGGTCACATAAGTGACTTATAATCCCTTTTTTGTTTAATTAATACTTTTATTAATTAAAACCTCTTTTATTAGGAAACAACTTTTATCTAACAAAACTTCATTTATCAATCCCTACTATTTATTTATATTCTTTTAATACTTCAAAAAGTATTCATATAAATATCTCAAATGGTATAAGTATATTCACAAATCATTAATAAGATTTCTTACTTTAAAACTTTACTTTTTCTATCTTCTTGAAAAAGATTCCATACTTACAGTTTCTTTCAAAATATCCATTTTAAGGATCTAAGTACTTTCACAAATCCGTTAAGACTAATGTTACTCCAACATTGTCACAACAAACCCAAAACCATTTCACTTATGTATCTTTAAAACATTCTTTTAAAGATCTATTTACATTCATAAGTATAACCAAAAAGGGTTAAAGATGAATGTTATTAACACATTGTCATAGCAAATCCAAAACCATTTCATACTTACATTATCATTAAAACTTTCTTTCAAAGATCTAAGTTAATATTTGGTTAAGTTCAATAGTCGACTAATCGACTATCTAGTTAAAACTATCGCTTATAGAAATCACGGTTCGTATACTTAACTCATTTTTGACATTCCAACTTATATTATCCCTTAGTCAAGAGTACAGATAGGTAAGTTAGAGCATTGATTGCATATCAAAGCCTTGCTTATACTTCATTCTTGAATCTCACAAATAAAAAATAAATCTTGTCGGCTTTTAGTATTAAGTATAATATTAATGACGTTCATAAATGAATAAGAAATCAACATGATTAACATGTTTTCGACGTTACTGACTTAACTATTCCTCGATCAAGAGGGAAGTCAGGAGGTTAGATCACTTTTCTTCTCTCCCTAGCCAAACATCAACCTTAACTTTCACAAATAGATAAGCCTACTTCGTCGGCATTTAGTGTTATGCATAGTTAATTTCCTTTTTCAAAATTTATATATATAAATACTTTGAAAATACTTGTAAATAGATTTTAGATATCTATTTAAAATATTGCATGAAAATAACTAGTTTATAGTTTGAAGAAAATAAAGTAAAAACGTGTTTTATAATTTAAAACCCCTTTACTTTCAAAATTCGTAAATAAATACTAAAAATATATTTAAACTTCAAACAAAATTTAGGATATTGCAAAATATGTTAAAGAACATCCTTAAAAAGATTAGTGAAAAATACCAAATTTGAATATCGTTTTTAAATGCTTAAAACCATAAGCAGCTTACCACAACATTTATAAATTCTATTAAAAGTCCTTGTTAAAGAACAACATTAAAAAGCACAATCTTTTTGACCAGTTCTCACCACTTTAAAAAGTGATTTAAGATTTGAAATTTTTACTATATGTACTACCATTAGGGTACTTAAAAAACATGGAAAGAAACCCTTAAGGATATTTTCAATTTATTTATAAAAATTCCTAAAAACAAAATATATTTACAAAGTGCATTTATTTAAATCGTGGATTTAAATGCGAATTGGGTGAAAATGTAGTTATAACCTAAGTTGGAATTCGAAATGATTTTGGAAGTAAAACTAAGAAATTTGACTTAAAATGATTTTCAGGCGAAATTGACATATTTAAGTGAATATGATGATTTTGAAATAAATGATATTTTGAAACGAACATGATATTTTGATATCAAGTATGAATCATTTTCGAAATATAAAAGAACCAACTGGTGTGTAAAACGACGTTTGGTTGTTAAAGAGATCGGGCCTCTTATTCGCACACTCTTTGTCAAATTGGAACCACTTTAACAACTGTGTACGCGGAGGAGACTCCAGAATGAAGTGTTTGGATTTGGTATACTTTTGCTAGATTTGAAGTAAGAGAACGATGATGGATAGATCCCGACACTTATGCCAATTTGAAATGACTAAAGCAGGACGGCTTGACAGGGCCAAGTGGACTGGCTACCCCTAGCAAACATTCATTATTCGATTTTCTTCTTGGACTTGGACCATACTATTACTTTTGATGTTGGTTTCGATTGGTGAACCGTGATTTGGGATGACCTCCCTTTGACTCGATATGGGATGGATGGACGCGGTGGGCGGTCATGGCTACGATGCATTACCACCAGCCCTGCGACCCGAACTGGTAGTATCCTACCTTAGGCAATACCTCATGTGTCTTGTCATACTTTTATCCTTATACGAGACCACTATGGGTTTGGTTTAGTGTTGTCGTATCACGGCGCATCCATATCCCCAGACGTGCTACTGAGGCGTTATATGCTGTTAACCCTCTTTTATTCAGCGACCTAGCTACCTACTCGACCCAACGACTTAAGGGAATAAGCGACTTAAACTAAACAAGGCATATGCGACTTAAGCGATCTACAACAAGGCAACGACCTAGCGACCTATAACACAAAGCGACTCAATGCGGCGCGACCTAACGAGATAAGGAAGCAGCGACTTAGTAACCTAAAGACTCCTACGACCTAATAGGTTAGCGACCTAACGACCTAGCTATTCAATGAAGATAGCGACCTAGCAAGCTAAAGAAAGAGCGACTTAACGACCTAAGGAACTCCAAAGTTAAGCCGCATGCCTTGCCTCTTCTGTTAGGTCGCATACGACCTAATCTCACCGAGACAACTTCAGCACTACTCATACTAGGTCGCTCTCAGCCTTTATCTCGCCCAGAATGGTTCCATTAAGTCGCCAATGACTCAAGCTACCTCGCAACCTCTTAGGTCGCTCACGACCTAAAACCTAACGACCTAAGCCCAGTTTTCTCCTATAAATACCCCGCCTACTCTGCACTTGAAGGGGGACGAATTTTTGGAACGCCAAGACTCTGCTGATTTCTCTACTGACTTCAACACTTCAAAGGAAAAGGATACCTCAAAGAATCTTCAGAAAGAATCAAGTTCATTCAACATGAATCGAAAGAGCTTTTCTACATCAAAGTTCTGATTACTTGTCTTGATTGTGTTGTAATCAAAGAGTTATTGTAAAATCTGTAATCGAATCAGTCATAGAAGAGATTAAGTGGACGTAGGCTTGACTTTGAGCTGAACCACTATAAAACTGTTGTCTTTTACTGTTTTCTACTATTCTCTGCTTACTTTTAGTTCCCGTACCAACGGGTGGTGCTTTCACTATATCACAAATTACACCGGGGTGTTAGCGTACATTTTTAGCGTTAACATTTTTGGTGCTTTCACTGAGAACCCAACTCAGGAGTGCTTTCATCATTGCTTCACAAAGATTTGTTGAAAGACTCTCTCTAAGAACCAGAAGTCTATATGAAATTATGGCTCCTGGAAGGAAAAGTAAATCTACTAGATTTGGAGTTGCTCATGACAACACCGCCACTTCTCCCGCATCAAATCAAGCGACTCCTAATGTTGGAGTCACAAGGGCAGAATTGGATGCCGTAGTGTCTGGGTTGTATCAACAAATGGAAGTCCAGAGCGCTTTGATATTGGACAAATTGAACGCTTTACTTGGAGTTAATCAGCCACCGGAAAACAACGAAGAAACCTTTGATGAAGATGTTCATGATCCCCAAGGGAAAAGTATTCCTCAAAGGGCAGTTGGCATCGCCGAAGGGGCACCTCCCCAAGCTGGAGGTTCAAGGCCGCAGCCAACTCTTCGTGAACATTTGCCCAGGCAAACTTCCAAAAAAGTATCTGACGTCTGTCCCACGGAGTCTCTAAACGATGAGGAATACCTCTCGGGAATGATTCGACAGATTATGAAGGAAAGCATGAAAAGAAAGGAAGATGAAAATGACTGGGGATTTGCTCCAAGCAAAACTCCTTTTACTGAAAGAATTTTGAGGGCTGAATTTCCAAGGAAGTTTGTCCCTCCCACCATTCCAGCTTATAGGGGGACAAGCGATCCTAACCAGTTCTTGTACAAGTATGATTGGCATATGACAGGTTCCAGAGCAACATACGAGATCAAGTGCAGATACTTTCCTGTGTACTTGGAGGGAGTGGCCCTACTTTGGTTCACAAAGCTGCCAGTTCGATCTGTAGATCAGTTCTCCGATCTAACTCGAAAATTCAAGGATCAGTTCAGGTTATATGCCTCGAAGGCCAAGGACATAATGTCACTATCTAGCCTTGAAAAAAACCCCGGAGAGTCTATTAAATCTTTCTTAAACTGCTTCAATATAGCCTTGGCTGAAATTGATAACGTAGAGCCTAGAATGATTCTGACATACTTAATGCGGGCTATTGACAAATCGAGTGAATTCGGAAAATGGCTAAAGATGAAAGAGCCAAATTCACTTGAGAAGTTCTATAAGAAGGCTGATGAATTCATGTGCTTAGAAAGCCTTCATGTACAAGCAAAAGTAGACGTGGCTGAAGTCAAGAATAACAATGTAGCCACTAACAAAAAGGAATCTGGTGGTCAGAAGAGGGAGAATGACGGTAGGAAAGGGCAGAAAGATATGAAGAAACTTCGCTTCTTTAAACCTTCAGATTTTACCCCCTTAACTGATACTCTAGAAAATATCTTTTTCGCAACCAAGGACGCTGTCGAATACACCAAACCACCTAAGATGAAGCTTGGGAAAAATGCTATGCATAATGGTAGATTCTGTCGGTTTCACAATCAACCTGGCCACGACACTAATGAATGTCGCCATTTAAAGAATTTGATTGAAGAGCTTCTGAGACAGAATAAACTACAACAATATGTGAAGAGAAACAGAAGTGACCCAACTTCATCTACTCAGGGGCAACAAGTTCCTACTCATCAATCCAACTCAGGTGAGAGGACTGCAGCGCAAGAGTCTGAGAGGCCCATCATCAATGTTATCACAGGGGGTCCTCACCCAGCGGGCAGAAGTTGGGGTGAGATGGAGAGATATGCTCACGCTTTGAGATATGTCCCAGCAGAAGAGAATGTTTTTGTCTTAGAAGATGCTGCACCTTTGAAACAGCAAAGGACTTTTAATGAAGACATCATATTCCGGGCTAGAGACTCTGCTGGAGTTGAAGCTCCTACCATGGATCCTTTGGTAATATCTGCAGACATCGGATCAGCCATCGTAAGAAGAGTGCTTGTTGATTGCGGTGCCTCTTGCAATATCCTCTTCAGAAAGACATTTGATTAGATGAAAATTCCCATGGCTGATGTCCAAGCTTCCTCGTAGAAGATTGTTGGTTTCACCAGAGAACCAAAACAGCCAATTGGGACTATTGATTTGTTTGTAGAACTCGAAGAAGGAGAAAAGAAGGTGGTCCGAAAGCAAACTTTTGTAATTGTTGATGAATTCTCCGCTTACAATGCCTTCTTGGGTCGACCAACTCTTGCTGCATTCAAGGCCATTCTCGCCCCATGGTGCCTGACTATGAAGTTCCCCACCGATAATGGCATTGGTGTTGTGAAGGGGGACCAAAATGCCGGGCGAGAATGCTATTTCACAGAGTTGCAGGAAAGAAGGAAAAGAGAAATGGGTAAAGGTGCGACAACTCCCCTCCGCATCAAAGAACCCACCTTGTAGCAATTACGGGGTGGACCCTACACTGGTGAGCACAGTGGTGCATGAAAAGAGATTGATCCCAAAAAAACCAGTGCATGGGAAAGTAGAGTGGTACCGATGGAAGTAACGGTGCCGATATCTGTTGACCTGAATGACCCAAACAAGGTGCTGAATGTGGGTTCACAACTTGGTATGACGGTTCAGAATATGCTGATATCATTCTTGAAAGCAAATCTGGATGTATTCGCTTGGAGTCATGCCGACATGTGTGGAATATCTCCAGAAATCGCAGTGCATGCTTTGAATATTGATCTGAAATTCACACCCGTAAAGCAGAAAAGAAGAACCCAAGGTCCTGAAAGGTCTACAGCATTAAAAGAAGAAGTAGATCGGCTCTTGGAAAACGGCTTCATTAAAGAATCCACTTATCCAAATTGGGTCTCTAATCCGGTGTTGGTTAAAAGAGCAAATAGGAAGTGGAGAGTGTGCATCGACTTTTCAGACCTGAACAAAGCATGCCCCAAAGACTGTTTCCCATTGTCCAGAATTGATCAGTTGGTGGATGGAACGGCCGGGCATGAATTAATGTCTTTTATGGATGCTTACTCAGGATATAATCAAATCATGATGCATGCGCCAGATCAGGTGGACACGAGCTTCATCACTGATGTTGGTCTTTACTGCTATAAAGTCATGCCCTTCGGACTAAAGAACGCTGGGGCAACTTATCAAAGACTTGTTAATGCCATGTTCAAACCCTAGATTGGGAAAACTATGGAAGTATATGTTGATTATATGTTGGTAAAATCGAAGAAGGTAGTAGACCACATGGATCATTTGGCAGAAATGTTCGCGGTCCTCCGAAAGTATAGGATGAAGATAAATCCACTGAAATGTTCGTTCGGGGTAGAGTCCGGAAAATTCTTGGGTTTCATTGTGAGTGCTAGGGGCATCGAAGCTAATCCTGCTCAGATTACTGCTTTAAGAGAAGTTAAAGCCCCTAAAACAAAGAAGGAATTGCAAAGCCTCAACCAGAAAGTCGCTGCTTTAAGTCGGTTTATTTCTAAGGTCACTGATAAATGCATTCCCTTCTTTGACGCTCTGAAGAAAGAAAAGAAAAACTTTGAATGGACTCCTGAATGTCAGAAAGCTTTTGAAGAACTGATTTGTCACATGGAAAAGCCTCCAATACTTACGCATCCCAGCAACGGTGAAGATCTTTTCATATACTTAGCAGTTTCATCTCATGCTCTCAGTTCAACATTGGTACAGGAAGACGAAAAAGTTCAGAGCCCGGTTTATTACATCAGCAAAAGACTCACTGGGGGCAGAGATGAATTATTCAAAGATGGAAAAGCTCGCCTATTGTTTGTTGATTGCATCTAGAAAGTTAAGGCCATATTTCCAGGCTCATCCTATTAAAGTCCTCACTGATCAACCTCTAAAGCAAGTCCTATTTCGCCCTGAAACTTCGGGTCGTCTTCTGAAGTGGAATATTGAACTCAGTTAATACGATATCACCTACCATCCCCGAAGAGCAATCAATGGACAAGCTTTAGCAGATTTCATTGCAGAATACACAAATAAAGGTGATAGTGAGGAAGAAGTGACTAATGAATTCCCGATCTGATGGAAATTATATGTTGATGGCGCAAGAAATGACTATTGTTCCGGAGCTGGGGTTGTACATGAACCCCCTGAAGGGCGATCATTATGCTATGCATTAAGATTAGAATTTCCTTCGACAAATAATGAAGCAGAATATGAAGCTCTTATTGCCGGCTTGAAGATTGCTAAAGAACTGAACATCAAAGTATTGCAGATCTTCAGTGATTCCCAGCTTATTGTGTGCCAAGTCAAGAAAGAGTTTCAAACTAAAGGAGGAAATCTGCCTGCTTACTTGTCAAAGGCCTGGGAACTTCTCGATGATTTTAATCATTATACAATCAGCCATATATGAAAGGGACGCGGAAGATGATCTTAAGGCTATTTAACACTAGAGGGGGGTGAATAGTGTTTTAAGAATTTCTTTAAAACTTCTTTGATTTAAATTGAATTAACTAACTTAATGCAAATACACAATCACAGATCAAATCACAGAATCACAAACAAATGCAAATATAAATAAAAAGCAAGTAAAGGAAAGAACACACCAGGAATTTTATACTGGTTCGGTGTTACCCTACATCCAGTCCCGCACAACCCGTACGGCTTTCTATTCAATAATAATCTAGATTACAATCCCTCGATTCCAAGGCAACGAGGTACACCCTCCAGATTCTCAGGTCTCTGG
Organism: Allium fistulosum; assembly: GCA_030737815.1. Taxonomy (NCBI): domain Eukaryota; kingdom Viridiplantae; phylum Streptophyta; class Magnoliopsida; order Asparagales; family Amaryllidaceae; genus Allium; species Allium fistulosum. The sequence goes on along the minus strand of CM060908.1, from coordinate 528,257,177 downwards.
GTAGAACCACTTGATTCACAGGACACAAGTTCACCCGATCGATTTCCAAGGACACGATCACACCTTTATAACCCCACACAAGTTTCTTTGAGTACAAATATATCTATAACTCTGATAAGCACTGAGATTCTTTGGAGAGAGTGGCAGAGAATCAAACTAGAGATATTCTGGTTTGATTCACTTAAGATTTCGGCAGAATATAGATAGGATGATTAGAAAATAAGATAAGAGAGTAAAGAGGAGAGAAAATAAAGAAAGTTGTTACTGGAAAACGTCCATAACAGTCTCTATTTATAGAGAATGAATGGATGTGTCCATTCGAAGAGGTTTAAACGAATAGACACTTCTTTTGAAAACAACCTTTGTTGTAACGGGAAGCATGTCGACATGACAGGTAAATAGGATGTCGACATGGTCTAGTAAAAAGTGATGATTTGCTTTACTTTGAAAATGATGATTTAAAACATATGCAACTTTATTTAAATGGACTCTATGTATTTGTAGAAGGTATTTAGAAGTAGAAATACTTATGAATGTATATATGTATATATACTAAAATATATTTAAAATCAAAGTAAATAAACTAAAGTAAATATAATATTAAAATAGATTTTGAGGCTAAAATATCAAGGACAATTTTGAAATCAAAATATAACAAAATGATAAATATGATTTTGAGGCTAAAACATTTTTGGAAATGTGAACGAAGGTTTTTCTTTTGAAAAGGAATATTTGAAAATCATTTTATAAAACAAGAGATAATTTTGAAAATCATTTTGAATCAAAATTAGTGGATAACAAAATAGGGCTACTATCCGTTCCACTAGATATTTCGTGAGTTCCATCTCACTAGGGTTCCATCCCTTTAACAAGAACGAAGTGGATTCCATTCCACGAGTAAATTGGATAAAAAAGAATGATAGTGCTTTCAAAGAGTTTTAACAAATATCTAACCTAACTATATTATTTGTCTTGAACTCTTGAATATCTTGAATCTCATGAGTCTTCAATCTTGAACTCTTGATCTTTGTCTTCATCAATTTTGTTTTCTTTACTGTACAGTCTTCTTTTGTTGATACCTGCATATAGATTTCCTGCACATATATATTTTATAACACTTCTATAGTTGTTGTCATCAAAACCACTATCCTATGGACTAACATTCTCCCCCTTTTTGATGATGACAACCTTTGTTTATAAAATATTTATATTCTCCTTATAACTCCCCTTAAATCTAATAACTCCCCCTTAATCTATGCCTAACTAACCTATTTTATACTTCTCCCCCTTTGTCATCAACAAAAAAATGACACTAACTCCCCTTAAATCTATGATATTAATGATAGTGTTATCATTAATAATACTGAAACTAGATATAACAATGCTAAATATTGTATACTCAGAATGATATATATATGAGTAATATAAGAATAAGAATAATAAGTGTAACCACAGATTAATTCTCTTCTTAACTTGGTGAAGACAGGTTCTCCTAAAGGTTTGGTTAAAATATCAGCTATTTGATTTTCAGAATTAACGAAATCAAGAGAAATTTTCTCTTTATTTACGTTATCTCTTAGAAAATGGTGTCTAATGTCAATATGTTTAGTTCGGGCATGTAGAGTTGGGTTTTTGGACAAACTAATGGCACTAGTGTTATCACAGAAAATTGGAGATTTCGTGATAGATATACCAAAATCATTCAAGGTTTGTTGCATATACAAAACTTGAGAACAAGCTAAAGCAGCAGAAACATACTCTGCTTCAGTTGTTGATAGGGAAACAGTATTCTGCTTTTTACTGAACCAGGAAATTAAGGAATGACCTAGAAAGTGACAAGTTCCACTTGTACTCTTTCGGTCTGACTTACACCCAGCATAGTCAGCATCACAGTAGGAAACTAATTCAAATGAATCATTCTTAGGGTAGAACAATCCATAATCAAAGGTGTGTTTAACATATCGAATGATACGTTTCACAGCTTTTAGATGAGTTTCCTTGGGTTGAGATTGATATCTTGCACAGAGACAGACACTGTTCATGATATCTGGTCTACTAGCAGTTATATAGAGAAGTGATCCAATCATTCCTCTATACAAGGTTTGATCTACGTCTTTGGATAGATCATCCTTACTTAACACTATATTGGTTGCCATGGGAGTTGGTTTTCCACTCACATTGGTCAAGCCAAACTTACTAACTAACTCTCTCGCATACTTCTCTTGACTGATAAAGATACCATTATCTAATTGTTTGATTTGTAATCCTAGGAAAAAGTTAAGTTCACCCATATGACTCATCTCAAACTCTTTTGTCATAATGTCAGAAAATTCTTTGTTCATGTCAGAATTGGTTGATCCAAAAATAATATCATCTACGTACACTTGTACAAGTTGAAATTCATTTTTGTTTCTTTTAATAAAAAGTGTGTTATCTACTTTACCTATTTCAAAATTAGATTGCAAAAGATAAGACCTAAGTCTATCATACCAAGCTCTAGGAGCTTGTTTTAGACCATACAGGGCTTTCTTTAATTTAAAAACATGATTTGGAAATTTTGTATCTTCAAAGAGTGGAGGTTGTTCAACATAAACTTCCTCTTTTACAAAACCATTTAGAAAGGCACTCTTGACATCCATTTGAAAAAGTTTGAAATTATTGAAATTAGCGAAAGCAAGCAGAATTCTAATAGCTTCTAATCTTGCTACGGGTGCAAAGGTTTCGTCATAATCTATACCTTCTTCTTGACAATAACCTTGTGCAACGAGTCGAGCTTTATTTCTAACGACCTCACCTAATTCATTTAATTTATTTTTATATACCCATTTAGTGCCTATAATGGATTTATCCTCAGGTCTAGGAACAAGTTCCCAAACATCATTTCTGGTGAATTGATTCAATTCTTCTTGCATAGCAAGAATCCATGAATCATCAGTTGATGCTTCCTTTGGATTTTTAGGTTCTATTGAGGATATAAAAGCAACATGACTCATACTGTTTAATTGATTCCTAGTTTTAACAACAGATTGCATATCTCCTAGAATATTTTCTACAGGGTGATCTTTTAAAAGCCTAATCTTTTTATTTGGATGAAAAGTTTCATTTGTAGCATCTACAGATTCATGATTAGAAATAACTAAGTCATCCTCATCATTAGTCTGATCAACTTTTTTGAAATTTTCATCAAAGGAAACATGTAAAGTTTCTTCAATAGTGTTTGTTCTTAGATTAAAAACTCTATAAGCTTTACTCCTGTTAGAATATCCGATAAAGATTCCTTTGTCGGATTTAGGATCAAACTTATCTAAATTATCTTTTGTATTTAGATAAAACATTTACTTCCAAAAATTCTGAAATAAGATACCTTAGGTTTCTTATTGAAAAGAAGTTCATAAGGTGTTTTATTGGTTAGAGGTCTAATTAGAATCCTATTCAAAATATAACAGGCTGTTGCAACTGCTTCAGCCCAAAAATGTTTTGGTAATTTACTATCAGAAAGTAGAGTTCTAGCACACTCTTGAATCGTCCTATTCTTACGCTCAACTACTCCGTTTTGTTGTGGAGTTCTTGGAAACGAAAAATTGTGAGTAATTCCCTTCTGATTACAGAATTCCTCAAACTTCTCATTTTCAAATTCACCACCGTGATCACTACGAATAGTGATGATCTTGGAAGAAAGTTGGTTTTGAACTCTTTTTGAAAAACTTTTAAAATAATCAAAAGTATCACTTTTATGTTTCAGAAAGATTGTCCATGTATATCTGGAATAATCATCCACAATTACAAAGACATATTTACTATGGTTGATTGATTGAATCTGAGATGGACCAAATAAATCTAGGTGAAGTAACTCAAGAGGTTTTGAAGTAGAAATCATATCTTTAAGTGTAAAGGAACTTTTTCTAAGTTTTCCTAATTGACATGCATCACATATACTATCTACTTTAAATTGCATCTTAGGGAGGCCTCTTACTAGATCAAGTTTGGATAGTCTAGATAAGAGTTTAAAATTCAAATGTCCAAATCTCTTATGCCAAGTCCAAGGGTCACTTGTATTGGCCAAAAGACATAGATTATCATTTGAAATTTTCATACTAAGAATATAGATATTCTTTTTCCTAACTCCCTCAAAGATAATATTAGATTTATTATCTTCGATGTGACACTTGTCTTTTTCAAATTTAATCCTATATCCTTTATCACATAACTGACTAATACTAAGTAGATTATGTTGTAGATTTTTAACTAACAAAACATTTGAAATAATAGGAGTTTTAGAATTACCTACATTGCCGATGCCAATCACATAACCTTTTGAATTATCCCCAAAATTAACCAATCCTCCATCCTTGTAAATAATGTCATTGAGTATCTCTGGATTTCCTGTCATATGTCTTGAACATCCACTATCAAGTATCCACTTGTTTTTCCTTATTTGCACAGCTTGTCCATTGTGAATAGATTCATTTGTCGCCATGAAGCAAGATTCCTGCATAGTAAGCAACTTTTGTAGATTACCTGATTCTATATAACTATCATGCATCAATTTATGAGACCACAATGATTTGATCATTAAAGAAATATTTTTAGGAAACATTTCAAACTTAGCCATGAACTTTTCAAAAATCAGATTATGAATACTTTGAAAAACTTGCTCCGATACCAAATGAAAGGGACGCGGAAGATGATCTTAAGGCTATTTAACACTAGAGGGGGGGTGAATAGTGTTTTAAGAATTTCTTTAAAACTTCTTTGATTTAAATTGAATTAACTAACTTAATGCAAATACACAATCACAGATCAAATCACAGAATCACAAACAAATGCAAATATAAATAAAAAGCAAGTAAAGGAAAGAACACACCAGGAATTTTATACTGGTTCGGTGTTACCCTACATCCAGTCCCGCACAACCCGTACGGCTTTCTATTCAATAATAATCTAGATTACAATCCCTCGATTCCAAGGCAACGAGGTACACCCTCCAGATTCTCAGGTCTCTGGGTAGAACCACTTGATTCACAGGACACAAGTTCACCCGATCGATTTCCAAGGACACGATCACACCTTTATAACCCCACACAAGTTTCTTTGAGTACAAATATATCTATAACTCTGATAAGCACTGAGATTCTTTGGAGAGAGTGGCAGAGAATCAAACTAGAGATATTCTGGTTTGATTCACTTAAGATTTCGGCAGAATATAGATAGGATGATTAGAAAATAAGATAAGAGAGTAAAGAGGAGAGAAAATAAAGAAAGTTGTTACTGGAAAACGTCCATAACAGTCTCTATTTATAGAGAATGAATGGATGTGTCCATTCGAAGAGGTTTAAACGAATAGACACTTCTTTTGAAAACAACCTTTGCTGTAATGGGAAGCATGTCGACATGACAGGTAAATAGGATGTCGACATGGTCTAGTAAAAAGTGATGATTTGCTTTACTTTGAAAATGATGATTTAAAACATATGCAACTTTATTTAAATGGACTCTATGTATTTGTAGAAGGTATTTAGAAGTAGAAATACTTATGAATGTATATATGTATATATACTAAAATATATTTAAAATCAAAGTAAATAAACTAAAGTAAATATAATATTAAAATAGATTTTGAGGCTAAAATATCAAGGACAATTTTGAAATCAAAATATAACAAAATGATAAATATGATTTTGAGGCTAAAACATTTTTGGAAATGTGAACGAAGGTTTTTCTTTTGAAAAGGAATATTTGAAAATCATTTTATAAAACAAGAGATAATTTTGAAAATCATTTTGAATCAAAATTAGTGGATAACAAAATAGGGCTACTATCCGTTCCACTAGATATTTCGTGAGTTCCATCTCACTAGGGTTCCATCCCTTTAACAAGAACGAAGTGGATTCCATTCCACGAGTAAATTGGATAAAAAAGAATGATAGTGCTTTCAAAGAGTTTTAACAAATATCTAACCTAACTATATTATTTGTCTTGAACTCTTGAATATCTTGAATCTCATGAGTCTTCAATCTTGAACTCTTGATCTTTGTCTTCATCAATTTTGTTTTCTTTACTGTACAGTCTTCTTTTGTTGATACCTGCATATAGATTTCCTGCACATATATATTTTATAACACTTCTATAGTTGTTGTCATCAAAACCACTATCCTATGGACTAACAATATACCCCGGGAAGAGAACATGAAGGCATATTCTCTCGCAAAATATTCAAGCTCTGGCGAAGCTCAATTATTAGGATTGGTCCCTGTGGAAGTCTTGTCAGCACCAAGTACTGATGAGATGGAGATTGACTGGATCATGGCTGTATCTCAAGAACGGGAGTCGTGGATAACCCCTATCAAGGAATATCTACTCAACGGCTCATTGCCAGAAAACTCAAAAGAACGTCAGAAGCTGTTAAGAAAAGCCCCGAGATATGTAATTCAAGACGGCCAGTTGTACAGACAAGGATTCTCGATGCCATTACTCCGATGTGTAACTAAGGAAGAGGCTAAGACAATTTTAGCTGAGGTGCACGGAGGAGAGTGTGGGGATCATTCAGGTGGCCAAACTCTTGCAAAGAAAATTCTCCGCTATGGGTATTTTTGGCCAGATATTAATCGTGATGCTGCTAGCTACTTCCGAAAGTGTGACAGATGCCAGAGATTTGCAAAATTCCCAAGAGTACCTTCCACCGTGCTAACACAGATGGTCAGTCCATGGCCATTTGCCATTTGGGGGATAGATCTCATTTGGCCTTTGCCGATTGCCAAGTCCGGAATCAAATATGCTATTGTTGCTGTTGATTATTTCACTAAATGGGCATAAGCTGAACCATTGGCTACTATTACCTCTAAAAAGATGATAAACTTTGTGACTAAAAATATCATTCGCAGGTATGGTGTGCCTTAGAAGATAATCACAAACAATGGTACCCAATTCGAAAGCGAAGAATTCCAGGACTTTTGCAGGCGATTCAAGATCCGGAAAAGCTTCTCAGTAGTGGCTCATCCACAGGCAAACAGGCAAGTGGAAGCAGTGAACAAAATTATCAAATCAACCATCAAAAAAAGGCTGGAAAAAGCAAAAGGTGGTTGGGTCGATAAGCTGCCACTAGCACTATGGGCATATAGAACTACCCACAAAACTGCGACTGGGCACATTCCATTCTCATTAGCATATGGATCAGAAACAATGATTCCTGTGGAAATAGAGGTCCCCTCCTACAGGAGAATTCATTTCAACCAAGCTGAAAATGAAAAGTTGCAACTTGAAGAACTTGACTTACTTGATGAAAGAAGGAAAGAGGCTGAGCTCGGAGTTGCAGCTCATCAACAGAGAATAGCTAGGCACTTCAATTCTAAAGTTCGCCAACGCAGCTTTGAAATTGAGGATTTAGTCTTGAAAAGGATTATGACGACAACAGGAGTGTTTGGGCCAAACTGGGAAGGGCCATAGTCATAGGCAAAAAACTTCTCGATGACACTTTCAAGCTCACAACTATTGATGGAGATCCAATTCCGAGAGCCTGGAACAGCAATCACTTGCGTCCATATTTTACTTAGAAGCTATGCTTAAATTTGTAAAATGATTGTGGATGTGTCATTCTTGTATTGTAAGCCATTGTAAAATCAGTGTGACTCAGCAATAAGAACTATAAAGTGGATGTAGGCCCAATTCTTGGTCGAACCACTATAAATCTTGTATCTTCTACTACTAAAAAATGCCTGTCTCATTTCGATGTGCAAACATCTTAAATATGTTGCTAAAATTTCGATTTAACATTGCAGGCAATCAAAGCAAAGCTTACCTATTCAACACATCACAAGACCAAGCGATTCCTGTAAATCACTCAACAAACCAATGTCAAGCCACAAAAATTCCAGGTTCAATTCCTACATAAGAAGTGCTTCTCATAAACAGTTGGTGATTCCACCGAAGGGGCACCTTCCCAAAGTGAAGGTTCCAGGCCCTTGCTAACTGATTGCGATCGTTTGTGCAAACAGACATCTGGTTAAGTAGCTTGCGTCTGCCCCGTGGATTCACTTAACAATGAAGCACACTTCTCTGGAAGAATCAAACAACCTGCAAAAGAAAGGAACATGTACTTAGGAATGATAATGAGGAATCGCTAAGAAACATATGGTGAAAAGACATGGGCAAGTAGTCAAAAACAACCAAAATGGGATCTTGTCTCTCAACAAAAAGGTTGGTGGAACCACCAAAGGGGCACCTTCCCAAAGGGAAGGTTCCAGGCCCTTACTAGTTAATTGCGATCGTTTGTGCAAACAAACATCCAGTTAGGTAGTTTGCGTCTGCTCCGTGGATCCACTTAACTGTGAGATACAACCTTCCTGGTCAAACGGAACATATATAGCCCTCTCCGGAGGCACAATTCAAAGCCCTCTCCGGAGGCACAATTCAAAGCCCTCTCCGGAGGCACAACTGAAAGCCCTCCAACGAGGCACGCTGTAAAATGAAATGTTTTTCTCAAATAACAAGGTTGGTGGTACCACCGAAGGGGCACCTTCCCAAAGGAAGGCACCAGGCCCTTGCTAGTTAATTGCGATCGTTTGTGCAAACGAACATCCAATTAGGTTGCTTGCGTCCGCCCCATGGATCCATTTAACTGTGAGAAATGACTTTTAGGCAAACAAATAAAGCCCTCTTCAGAGGCACACTTCTACTCACATGGGAACATTCTTCCCTAAAAAAGTTGAAGTGCCAAATAAAGCCCTCTAACGAGGCACGCCGTAAAATGAAATGTTTTTCTCAAATAACAAGGTTGGTGGTACCACCGAAGGGGCACCTTCCCAAAGGAAGGCACCGGGCCCTTGCTAGTTAATTGCGATCATTTGTGCAAACGAACATCCAATTAGGTTGCTTGCGTCCGCCCCGTGGATCCATTTAACTGTGAGAAATGACTTTCAGGCAAACAAATGAAGCCCTCTTCGGAGGCACACTTCTACTCTCATGGGAACATTCTTCCCCAAAAAAGTTGAAGTGCCAAATAAAGCCCTCTAACGAGGCACGCCGTAAAATGAAATATTTTTCTCAAATAACGAGGTTGGTGGTACCACCGAAGGGGCACCTTCCCAAAGGAAGGCACCGGACCCTTGCTAGTTAATTGCGATCGTTTGTGCAAACGAACATCCAATTAGGTTGCTTGCGTCCGCCCCGTGGATCCATTTAACTGTGAGAAATAACTTTCAGGCAAAAAAATGAAGCCCTCTTCGGAGGCACACTTCTACTCTCATGGGAACATAATTCCCCAAAAAAGTGGAAGTGCCAAATAAAGCCCTCTCCGAAGGCACACTTCCACAAGTTGAAATGCCAAATCAAGCCCTCTAACGAGGCACGCCCAAAAAAAGAAATGTTATCTCTTGAAAAAGTCGCTGATGGAACCACCGAAGGGGCACCTTCTCAAAAAGAAGGTTCTAGGCCGCAGTTAACTGCTCGCGATCGTTTGTGCAAACTAAATATCCATTAAAGCAGCTGACGCCTGTCCCGTGGGCCCATTTAGCGATGAGATATAACTTTCTTGCAAACAAATCAAAGCCCTTTACGGAGGCCCGCTTCACTGCATAGGGGAATCCACTTTTCAAAAATAAAAGTGATTATCTCCGAAGTTGAAGTGTTTAAAAAAAAAGAGAGAAAACTTCTTCGATACAAAGCACACTCTACTAAAGCAGAATAATATTTCCTCAAAACGGAAGAATTATTCTTTAGAATAAGAGTACAAGTCTTTTCAAAATGGAGAATATTGCAATAAGCCGTGGTATGGGGTATACACAGCTACATTAACAAAAACAACGCTCAAACAACGTACCACGAGCTCACTGCAAAATCATACAATGAGAATAAAGAAACTTGTGCTAAAATAGGGAATAAATGCATTCACAAATACAGACAAAAGATTCTGCAAGTAAAAAGAGTCATTTTATTCCATATTATAAAATATTCTACACATGTTCAGGTTTCAAAAAGCGGGGGCCGGTACCCGCACAATCTCCGGTCGATACAAGTCTTTATACATAAGCAAAAACCCTAAAAGCAAAACAAGAAGGATCAGGCCAGACTCATTTCTTCTTCTTCCCGTCGCCTTTGGAGCCCTCGTCGGGCCTAATGGTTAACTTCTTAAGTCGGCTTGAACTCTTTGGGGAAGAAGGAGAAAGTGGTGCAATTGGGTCCTCTTCTGTTTTCTCATCGCCGGTGGAAGTGTCCGCTTTTTCATCACCAGCAGAAGCGCCCTTCTTTTTCTTTGAAACTCCGCGCTTTCCCCTCTTCTTTGAAGAAGATTCGCTGCCCAGAGAGATAAGATCAGAAAGCTTTGTATCATCGGCAGTAAATCTCTCCGGGGTCTTCTCACCCTCCTCAAGTTCTTCAGCCTTCTGCTCCTGTGAAGCCGCCAGATCATCTAAGCCTTGAAGAGCTTCTATTTGTTCTTCTTGTGATCCCAGTTGAGAAGCAAAAGGAGGAGTAACTTGAGAAGATGGAGGGGCAACAATGGGAGGAGGCGAAGCCTGTACAGCACTTATTGATTTCACTACAGAAGAAGAAAAGTTAAACATCAGTATTCCTCGCAAAAGAGAGGAGATAGTGGCATGTCGAGGCTTAAGTAATAAGCAAGAAAGTCATCGAGCTCATGTGAAGCAAACGAGTAGTCCACTTGAGCTAGATTAGTGTTGAAGTTACATGGAGAACTTGGCTTTATCACGTCAATTTCATAATCTTGGGCTTCGGAGCTTTCTTGGGCTTCATTTTCGGCATGAGCAGTTTTAGCTTCGGTTTCGGCTTTAGCAGAAGGCGGAAAGAAGGAACTAGAGCCAATTATATCAACGTCGACCGAAGATGAAGGACGAGCTGGGTTGGTTAAAGGTGCCTTCCCTGGACACTCTCCTTCCGCTGCTTCGGCTCGCTCTTTGGCAAGTTGCTCTTTTCCTCTCGCAAGGGCGACACGACCCTCATCATCCAGATAATTAGCTTCAAAATCCTCCTCAGTGTAGCCGGCATCTTTAAGCACTTCAACTGCAGCCTCACACACTTCAACCAGTGTAATTTCATACTTTGGGCCCAAGAAAGAAAGACTGCCACGTCCTAAGACACTGAGAACGTAAAACTCGAAAAGAGTGGAGCTAATGTTGGCCTTGGTTGCTTCATGCGAGTGTTCAGCTGCTGCTTTCCCAGCAATAGCCTCGTCACGCTCTCTTTCAGCCTTAGCAAGCTGGGCCTTTAACTTTGTAATCTCCATATCTTGAGAGCTAGTTTTTTCCCGCAGCTGGGCAGCATCTTTGCGGTATATTTCTACAATTTTTCACTCAGCTTCAAGTTTAGCCTCAACGTCTCATTGAGCGGCGTGGGCATCTCTTACTTGCTTTTGGAGAACCTCTTCCTTTTGTGTATAAGAAGTGGAAGAGGTAGTGAGATCACCTTTAAGTTTCTTGACTTCAGCCTCAAGCTCCTCATTGTAAGCGGTGATGCTCTTCATCTCCGCATCATGCCGATCAAGAACTTTTTGCCACTCTGACTTATCATTCTCCATGGTCAGCATAGCCTCAAGATTGGCACAATTTACCCTTTGGAGCTCGTCAACTAGTTTATGCCATCTAGACATTCTTTCAATATCGAGCTTGACGGCATCAAGATTTTTTAGCATGGCCTGCTTGTCAATTGGAACCAAGTCCAGATCGAAGCGAACTCCTTTCAAACACCAATGAGGAAATCAGCTTTGAAGGACAGATGGAGGATTCTCCACTTGATAAGGAGGCCTATTGATGATTGATTGAATATCAGCTCTTTTAAGGGCAGAAGAGCTGGAAGGGATGTCTAAAGAGACAGAAGCAACGGGCACTTTAGAAATTTCAGATGAAGACTTATCGTCGAGTTTGGCCCGCTTGCTTGGATCTTCAGTTATATGACTCTTCCCCCTATCATCATGAGATTTTCTTTTGTGGGAGTTGTCATCCCTTTGGTAAGAGTCGTGGCGGTCATCTCTTCTTCCATACCGCTCCTCATAAGCCTGCCTCTCACGAGCTTTCCTAGCTGCTCGTTCCTCATCAGTTTCCCTAGGGGCAGAGAGATAGCGCCGGGGATCATACGAGTCACGCCTTGCGTAGCATTGAAAGTCATCATAATAAGAGCTGCTGCGTCCCATGGGAGAACCTGAAAGTAAAGAAGAGACAAAAAATTAGAAATCTTCGAAATAAAGAAGCTAAGTGCGCATAATTGCCAAAAATCCTAAGTGTGTGTAGCGTGCGAACTACACGCGTCAAGCTACAAACCACTCTTCAGCTTAGGAGTGATGTCGGCTTTTACGGCAGGAGTCAACTCTTGGGTTGACGGGATTGGTCGCAATGCAGATGTCGCTTCAATTGCTGGGGAAGCAAGTTTAGGAGTGGTGGAGTCATCTTTAAAGAGCTCCTGAGAAGTCACCATGGGATCGCTCAGCCCTCCAAAAGTATCAGACTTCCTAGAATGTTAAGGAAATTCCTCTTCTTCAATAACTGGAGGAAGTTTAGATTTGGCAGATAACCCTACAACATCAATAGAACTGGAGCATTTCACTAACGGAGTCTCTACAATAAGTTCTTTCGGTGCAGCTTCCTCTACAGAGACTGGGGCATTTGATGCTTCTGCTTGAGTCCGAATTGATGCAGAAATTCGTTCCTTTGTAGAAATTTAATACTTCTCTCGTTGGCAGCTATGGCACTCAATCTTTCAAAAGTTGATTTGTGGGTAGAATCTTTAGAGAGAGGAGGAATTGCTGCAAAATTAAAGAAAGAAGTTAGCACTTGACAACTCGAATTCTGAAAAAGCTCAAAAATGAAGTAAACGGAGATATGTAGTCTTACTTCCTACTCTCCAGATGCCGTAGAATCCCGGAGGGCAACAGACATAGAAGAATTGGTTTAGAAACCCGTGAGCGCTCTCGGGAAGATCCGTAATTAGTTTGCGATTCCTTGCGCTCCTAACCAAAGTAATAGAGGGGTGATTTTTGTTCCTCCCAAATGTACACAGATAACAGATCTCCTCAAAGCTTGGAAGGTGGTCAAGCGTCCTCCTGAATAATACACACAGCCCCATCAAAATGGCATAGCCATTGGGGTGCAACTGGAATGGGGAAATGGTTAATCGAAGGAGAAGTGTTCTGAGGAAATCATTGAAGGGGGGAATAGCTCCGTTCAGACACATGTGACGATTAACTGAAATGAAGCCATGTGGTGGCCTGTCGGCAGTGTCATTTGCTCCAGGAAGTAGAGCATCTGCTCCAGCAATACCAAATTGCATACATAGTTGGTTGACGGTCCGTTGGTTCAGTGTGGTTGGAACCCTTTCCGGAGGATTATCCAAAGGAGCAGCAATCGGAAAAACTTCATCGGTCCGATCTACTGTCTCTTCTTGTACTTGTTGAGAAGTCATTCTACACAAGGAACTGGATATTCAAATATAAAGGTGCACGTTTCCTAAAAAGTGTGTGAAGTGTTGTGCAAAGCTACTGAAATAACAAGTAAATAAAGTAAAGCTTGAAATAATACTGGTTGGCACACGTCAATTCAGGAAGATTCAAGGCTTGTTATTAGATCAAAATTAAGTATAGTCTCAATGCAGATAATATTTAGCGATAAGCAGTTATAACTGTAATAATTTTGTGTTGATTCTCCACTTAAGTTAGTTGATTCACATCATTTCACTTTTAATTAGATTCATATTATTTTCTCTTTGACTTAATCCATCACTCGATGTGGGCAGTCAATGATGAGTATATTCGTCATAGTTTTCTGCAAATGTTGTATTTAACAGGTTGTTAGCTTAGAAGTCAATATAATCTTTGAAAGAGTGCAACAAGTTCTGGCAATTCAAATTGGAAGTTCAATCAAGTTCTGGTTAAATCTGCAAGTGTTCAAATGCTGTCCATCTCTTAAGTCGCAGGAACGACTTAAGTTAGCTCAAGACTCTTTTAGGTCATCCAGTTCAGGTCCAAACGACCTAACAAAGGTCGGGCTTCCCTAAGTCGCTCTGCTCGAGTCATGAAGTTCATCAGTTATGTTCCTACAAGTTAAAGCTATGCTACGAGTTAAGTTAGGTCGTTGATTCTTTAAGTCGTTCAGCTTTAAGTCGTATGCTATTCTGGTAAGTTAAGTCGCAGTCCCTTATGTCGCTCGGAGTTCGATGATTAAGTCGCTAAGTCGTTCACAGAGTTAAGTCACATGATTCATGTCCAAACTGCTAAAAGCCCTAGGTCGTTTAAGGCTCCTAAGTCGAGCACGACCTAACTCCCCTTAACTCGCTAACTCCTCTTCGTTCAACAAATCGCCTAACCCACTAACTCGTTGACCCAATAACTTGTTAGCCTCTCTACAATAAAATCCACCATCTCTCCACACCACCAGATCATCCAAAACAAATTCAAACCGCCTCAGATCCATCAAAAACCCAATGCACTGCTGTGCTCTCGTGAATCGCAGCAACAACATGTCCAATAACAATCAAAAATCGATCGTAACATGATTCATGGCGAAATACGGCATGTGAAATTGAGGAAGGGTCGAAAAATGGGGAATTCACAATTCGGTGATGATCGTGGATGGATAATGGTCGAAATTCACTTACGTAGTGTGATTGTAGAGATGATCGGCGACTGGTTGATTCAAATTCTTCTTCGAGAGCTTGGAAATCTTTCGAAGGCGGGTTAGAGTGTTAGAGTAGGTAAAGAGAAGAAGGAGAGATCTCAGCAACTTATATATAGGGGCAAAGGAACACGAATCGGCATGAACGACCTAACTCTCTCATAAGTCGCTCACGACTTAACGATTCAGGATGGCGCGAGTCAAGAGATATCGAAGCACACGACCTAACTCCTAGGCGTATACTTCGAGGGGCAAGTGTTAACCCTCTTTTATTCAACGACCTAGCTACCTACTCGACCCAACGACTTAAGGGAATAAGCGACTTAAACTAAACAAGTCATATGCGACTTAAGCGATCTACAACAAGGCAGCGACGTAGCGACCTATAACACAAAGCGACTCAATGTGGCGCGACCTAACGAGATAAGGAAGCAGCGACTTAGTAACCTAAAGACTCCTACGACCTAACAGGTTAGCGACCTAACGAACTAGCTATTCAATGAAGATAGCGACCTAGCAAGCTAAAGAAAGAGCGACTTAACGACCTAAGGAACTCCAGAGTTAAGCCGCATGCCCTGCCTCTTCTGTTAGGTCGCATACGAGCTAATCTCACCGAGACAACTTCAGCACTACTCATACTAGGTCGCTCTCAGCCTTTATCTCGCCCAGAATGGTTCCATTAAGTCGCCAACGACTCAAGCTACCTCGCAACCTCTTAGGTCGCTCACGACCTAAAACCTAATGACCTAAGCCCAGTTTTCTTCTATAAATACCCCGCCTACTCCGCACTTGAAGGGGGACGAATTTTTGGAACACCAAGACTCTGCTGATTTCTCTACTGACTTCAACACTTCAAAGGAAAAGGATACCTCAAAGAATATTCAGAAAGAATCAAGTTCATTCAACATGAATCGAAAGAGCTTTTCTGCGTCAAAGTTCTGATTACTTGTCTTGATTGTGTTGTAATCAAAGAGTTATTGTAAAATCTGTAATCGAATCAGTCATAGAAGAGATTAAGTGGACGTAGGCTTGACTTTGAGCTGAACCACTATAAAACTGTTGTCTTTTACTGTTTTCTGCTATTCTCTGCTAACTTTTAGTTCCCGTACCAATGGGTGGTGCTTTCACTGTATAACAAATTACACCGGGGTGTTAGCGTACATTTTTAGCGTTAACATATGAAAACTACACGACAATGTTTAAAAATGCGTTAAGGGGGGTAAATGTAAAGCCTTACGCTAAGAAAAATATTTATTTGACTGATTAGACATTACATATATAGCGTATTCTACTATATATAAATATTTTGTCAGATCCTGAAGAGATGGAAAATCCCATCTCTTGAGTTACTGCACGCACGTTATGCACTGGATAGGAGATGTGAAATACCGTAAACATCTTTGATGCTATTACATTCATGTTATATGTGATATTGATTTGACTCACATAAGGATATTTTAGTCCAGACTAGAGTGTTTTGCCTTTTCATTACACTCGGGTCAGCCCTGAGTTTACAGCGTATTGAAGAACAATTATTCTCTAGAGGACGAAGACTAAGATTGGTATATTATTATTACTAGTATTATTCCCTGCATCATGTTGTTCTGCTGCATTATTTTATATGTTATGTTGTATTTATAACTCTGATAAATGTTGTAAATTTTAATCAAATGTATAGTATAAACAGTTTCATGAACTGTTTATTTGATTATTATATTTTGTCATTCTACTACGAGATTCTGTATTTGTTTTCTTCTTTTCTTATGTTTCTTAATTAAACCAATCGATTATCTGTGTTCCAGATTGTTGAGTTGGACATGTGTGGATTATTTTCAATTTAGACCTTTCGAAATGTGGGTCATCACATAGATAATTTAGATATTTAAGTACGAAGTGTCCGAAATTCCAGGTCCATACTTTCTCCCCCACTTAGAATATTTCATCCTCGAAATTCCAACATGAGAAAAAATAGGAAACAATCACACACCAATACTTATCAGTTTCAAAATCACTAGCTAATATAACTCAAAGTTTGCTGAAGTTCAAAAATCCTCTTATCGCACAAGGACGATAAATAATCTGCTAAGCGTACCCTATGCTCAATAGCCTTAGGTTATTACTTAGTTTATTATCCATGTTAGCTCATAAAAAATCGAAGATTCATCACCTAAACTCTCCATGAGCCAACAAAACATAGTATGCATATATATTAAAGCTCATACGATGTACATGGATCATCCGTACGTAATGTCCAATCTGAAATCACTTGCTCGATCACACAAATTTCACTTCTCTCTCTAATGCGGACTCTGATTAAGTCCCTTGATTAGAAACCTCCATTCTCCTTATATAGCCATATACGATGATAGAAAACCTCCGGTTCTTATCAAGAATTTATGTCAAGTGTTTGCCTTCTAGAATCGAGTAGAAAATTCTTGTTCGGACTGGTGCATGTCACCTTGAAACTATGTATTCGAATACGGGATCAAGAACTGTCATGCAAATAAAACGATCTACTTACAACTTACATATTTATCCTATTGGTTTCTTTAACTATACCAATTCCTTTTTATATATTCATTTATCCAAATAGTATGCCATTCAATACTAAACTATTTATGAATCATTTCATAAAAACATAGTTTTAAGTTATTAAACATTTTATAACTTAAGTTCATACTCATATGATACTCCACTATATCCTAAGAGTATGTAAAAAACATCAAATTTGTTTTACTTAAAAAGTATGTTCATCAAATTAAAAACTTGTTTTAACTTACCACCTTCTCAATTCAATATTTACAAAAACTCAACTTTTATATTTTCACAAAAACACTTAGCTTCAAGTCCTGTACGATCCAGAAGTTTTCGACTATTCAAAATCATTAAAAATCCTGTTTCATTTTAACAATTGAAATTCATCAAACAACATATCATAACATGATGCGCATACCATACAGTCCTAATGCATAAGATACACGTGTCCAATAAAATAACTTAACAAAATTCCACTTATTTATTAAACACACCTTTTCCAAAAAGGGAAAACATGAAAGGTTTCCATTATTTATTCTGGGCTATGCCATTACCACTCGGACACCCTACAAAGCATACATATAAAACTTTTCTTTACAAAATGTTCACGTCAATTTTTTTTAAAGAAAAACTTTAGAACTAAACACCGGGTTTTATTTCAAATCATATGAAACACACACATACACACTCACACATCTTTTGTATCTCAAATTATACTTTCGGGATTAAGTCAAAATATGTTTTGCCAAAACAACTCTATAGCATCGCCCACTTAGAAACTCGAAAATGAATGCCGATAATGTTGCAGCCATCACCAGAATTACTTTTAAGCGATAGGAGTGAGTTCAGTACATCCAAATCATACATTTCGCACTTGACTAAAAATCATTTCAAACCGGTATTAAATACTTTGTAAATATCACTAAGTACCATGATATCAACCTCATAAACCAATTTTCCAAATAATTTCTTTCAAATAATATTATTATTATTCTTAAAAAATTATGAAAAACATTTTTAAAGACACAAAGATTTAGGTTTTTAAAATATCAGTTAAATCCTTCTTTGTTTATAAACCATATTTTATAAACCATACTTATATAAAATCACTTTGTTATATATATACTTTCACCAATGTTTATTTACAAAAAACTTATCTTTCCTTTGATTATCTTTTACTAAATTCAACTTTTAACCCAACATTGTCATTGGATGCTTCATAGTCAAACCGTGAAACCCAATTCACAAGGTGTTTAATGTATCTACAAATACTGTCTACCAATTCCATGAAGTAAAAAAGATAAAACTGCTCATAAACTGGTCGAGCAAAAATCAATAATCAACAACCAATAGTCAATGCTTATAAACTGGTCGAGCATGACTAATTAATCAACACATGATTATAACGCTCGTAAACTGGCTAAGCAAGGCTAAACTAATTAATTAGGGGTAATGATTCAACATCATTAATCCCTACATTAATTAAACTACGTTTTAACAATTCATACTTATATAAGTTACCTTATATAAGATCTTTAGTTTTCGTAGTTGTGATTACCTTTAAGGTAAATGTCTATATCAAATACAAATACACTCTCATATGTATAATACACTTAACTCATGCTAGGGCATTCTATTACCCTATCTCTTAATCAGTCATAATAAACCAAAGGCAAGTTTTTCGCTTAACCTTCAGCTCTGATACCTAGTGTATCGACCTGCCTTTTCAACCCTCGAATGTTGACACTAATATATCCATGATATTCACGTGATGAGCACCCAAGTGGCGGAAAAGACAGATTGTTAGGGTAAAATAAAAGAAAAAGAAACAAAACAAGAAAGAAGGAACACAATATCAGAATCTCACAACGAGCAGAATTGATAATATATAATATCGAATTTGTCATTCTAAGATACACAATATTTTAGAGTTATAATTCTAATATTATCATTATCCTGGATAGTTATAACAGCCTGTCCTTACAAATGCTTATATATACAATATAGTAATGCAGTGGAAATAAAAATACTACGATAGATGAAACATCCAGCTCGTCTCCTCGAGCTCCAATGATATCAAACTAAAACCTGCTTTTCTTAGAATACTTGAAAGAGCACATGAGGAATTTAGGAAAAACAAAAAACCACGCATCAGACAAAGTTTTGTATGAAAAACTCAAGAAATATGTGTACAACATATAACGGTACTTTTGAGACTACATGGAATGTTGTAACGTTATCCCCTCAAAAGAACCACTCATCACATAAGGTGATATAATAGATGATAGGGCAAAGAATATAAATATATAATATAGCCGGAATGATTACATTAATTACATTCAACATCATATTGGAGGGTACAATCAAATCCAATAAGGTACGTTTGCATAATGTATTTTCCACGGAGACGCCTCTAGTGAACTAAAGCGGATCTCCATGCACAAGAATCAGAAACCACTTTACGAGTGTCGTATATCTCTAGATAAAATATACCATAAGGTAAACACAACTGGCTCACTCTCGAATGAACAAACCCGAACCATGTGGAACCTAGTACCATCAACTCCCGTACGCAACATGTTAATAAGCATATCTAGATATGGAGTTGATATACCCTATCATAGAGTTGCAAAACCCCATGTTGTGCATCCTACTCCGTCTTTAGCCATTTTTGATGTCGAGATCACTTTCGACATTTTTCAGACAAGTCTTCATCATGCAAATAGAACATGAATTCCCAAATGGATCCCTACATCTCGAACAGATCTCAAAATCACATATGGATTCCAGCATCTCGAATAGATCCACTTCCAAGAGATAGAACACATATCTTAGTCTTGAAGTGGTTTCGATAAGTATAACATTTACGGATCCCAGAGAGACTGAATCGACGAATTTGGTCATATTCAACAATTGTGAACTATTGCATATGGAAACTAAGTCTGGTGTACTTATCACATTTTTGAACTTCTAAACTTCCACTTTGTAGTGCTAAGTAAATGACTAAGTATTTTCCGTACATGAGTAAACAAACAAAGCACAGTGTAACGACCCATATTTTTAACAAATAAAAACATTAAAATTAATAAGATTTTGGGATTCAATATTGTTAGAAATTAAAGTTTATGATTTATTAATAATAAAAGGGTTAGAATATATAACTTGATCTTAAATGAATTCTAAAAGCGACAAGTTCAATGAGGTAAGGATGGTAAAAAAATTAGAATATAATTTAATGCTATTGATTTGAATATAATTAATAACTATTTGAATGTAAATTTTATCGATCGTAAATAATAAAATGTTAATATAAGAATGGAATACTTTAACAAATGAATGTTAAAATATATGAAATGAACACAAAATAGTTATGGCATAATGAGAATTTGTTTGAAATCTAATATTGAATATAAACTGCAATAAGAGTTGTTGGAATCCTTTAATTGAAAAGAAAAGACAAGTGCATTGTAATTAATAAGTTCAACATAAGAACTTACATTTTAAATTAAATTAAGATAAACATTTTAATGAAATTTAAGCTTTGACTTGAAAAGAATAAATTGTATGTTTGTCTTTAACCGGAATAACAAATGTTGAATTTGAACAAAGGATGGAGTGAATGTTTTAATGAAAGAATAACATAAGTTGTTATTTGAAATGCATCTGGGAGAAGTTGATTTTCAATAAGATAAAATATTTACTTTGTAAATAGTGTATAAATTTTGTTGTATATGAAATTTTATAAAACATGTTTGAATTGGTATAATGAAAAGAAAACAATGTTTTATAATTAGAATTTGTTTGAAATTAGTAATGAAATGAATTGGAATAAGATTAATTGAAATGTTTCAATTAAAAGGAAACATAAATGAAATTTTAATGAATGAGTTAATATAGGAATTTGCATTTTTGTGTCAATATGGAATGAGCATTTTAATTAAGATAATTGTATGTTTTGAGACATATAAAAATAAATTTTTCATTTTGAATAAGTATGGTTTTGAAAAAAATTGGATTTTAGAATAATATATATAAACACACTTATCAGTATTTAAATTTTAAAATATATCAGAGGGTTCATGGTTGTATAAGTGTTGTTATATCCATTAGAAATTACCTTTTATTAACAATTGTACATTAATTACAAATGTTCACATATATTTATTTTTCCATTTCATATATGGTTAAACTTGTAAATTTGTTGCATTAATGTGACCTAAAATAAATCATTTTATAATGCATAGATAGATATATATTCATTAATTAATATAATTGGTTTGAGTAACATAAATAAATGAACAGATTGATTGGTTGATTAATTGATTAATCGATTGTTAATTGATTGATTGCGTTAATGGAGTGTGGATATATATCAACGTAAAACGAATGTTTTAATAAAGAAGTAAATGATAAATATCTGTATATTTGGGTTTGTTGAAATGAATTAATTGGAGGAAGTTTTGGAATTTGGATCCCAAAGGCTTGTTTACAGTATATAAGTGGTCCCTTCATTTACTTTACATTTATTATCACATCCACATTCTCTTTCTTTTCATTTTCAAGTTCTTTGTGTAGGTTTCATTTGAGCATCCATTTAATTGTTAGATTACTCATTTGTTTCTTATTAATTAATAGTTGCTTCATTTGATTTATTTATAATTAATAATTTTCGCATTCTTTTCATTTGTTTCTGATTTGTTCGTTTGCTCCTTTCAAGTGTTTTACCTAAAGTTTTTTTTCCTTTTCTTTTTTCCATTTTTAATGTGAACATCCAAATTAATATTCTTGCCATCTAATTAGCATTTACTATTCTCCGTTTCTAAATTTTATTTTGTTTATGCGTTATTAGTTCTTGTAGCTTCCTTTCATTAGAAACTCTTTCTTCTAAAGCTTCATATTAAAGAACGAAAGATTTATTTTTAACTTTATTCATATATTTATTCTTTTGCTTCACCTCTTTCAATACTACCATTTTAAGGCTGTTTATATTTTTACTTTATTTCAATTCCTAGTTTGTTTATATATACTTTATTAGCTTTTCATTTGTTTCCATCTTCGTTCTTGTTGTCTCATTTCATTTTTCAAATCTCATCTTCTGTAGCTTCATTTTTTCGAACAAACTTCCATCTAATTTTTTTCCTCTCTCTCTTCATTTTCCTTCTTCTTCATTTTTTTCTTCTTCAAATCTCCTTCTCTTTTTTTTCAAAGCTTCCTTTTTCTTATTCTTATTCTTATTCTTTAAATCTTCTTCTTTTTCAAAGCTTCGTTTTCTTTTTCAATTATTCATTTTCTTTAAATTTTCTTCTTCTTTTCCGAACATTCTTCTTTTTCCAAATCCTTTTCTTCAAATCCAGATCTATACAAACTTCTCTATCTCTTTCAAAACTTTCTATAAAAAAAGATTAAGATATCAAGGAAACAAATCAAAAGGAGGAAGTAGTAGCAGATCCAAATCTGACTAAAAAAGGGAAATCCATAAGGTGAGTGTTTAAACTCACTCACGAAATACAAAAATTTTATTGCAAGTTAAACCAGGTCATACAGTGATAAATTTCTGATTATTGGTTTGGAATTTTAATTGATATTTAATTTGAATAGCTAAACTCCAATATGTGATAACTAATAATTATTGTGACATGTTATTGAATTGGTTGATTTGTTGAATTAGTTGATTTGAATGTTGATTGTATGTTGTGATGGATGCTATTGTGATTGAATGTGTATTTTTTCATTTATTTTGATATATCCTTATTATCACCCTATAATTTATTGTAATCATATAAATTTTCATCTTGATTATTTAAACACTGAATAAAGATATAAAAACCATGAATTTCATATATTTACACGAGAAGAAAATTAGTATGTTTAGATTTACTATTTGAACCATAAAAAATGATTTTTGAGAAATAAACCGTCGTTACCTTATTTGAAAGTTTTCAAAATTAAATTTTGAAACATTGGGGAAGTTTCCATAAAATTGAATGTTGAAACTTTGGAACATTTTTATAAATCAAATCTCTTGAACTATGAAATTTAATTGGGAATTTTTTTGTAAATTTATAAGCTACTAGAATGGATATATTGTGAAATCTTTGTATTTTGAATGTGGAAAAAAATATCTTTTCCAGAAAATTTGAACCTTCAAAAATGTAGTTATATGCATTTCTTATTTCATCTAATTTTGATTTAATTTGCATAAGAATTTTAGTTCTGACTCGAGTGTATTATTTTCCTTTACGCTCAGGTCAGCCCGAGTATTTTTGTGTTTCGAAGATATTATTTCTTAAAGATGAAGATGGAGTTTGAAGACTGTATCTATTAATATTTTTCCGCGGCATTATTTGTATGTTTATTTATTGTACTTTGATTGATGTCGTCAAAATGTGTAATCAAATGTATGTTGTAAACAACTTCATGAATAATTTTATTTCATTATTATATTTTTGTCATTCCGCTGTGAGATTCTATGTGTTGCTTTTCTTCTTTTCTATTTTTTTATTAAACCCCATTAACAATCCTCCATTTTGAATGGTTTGAGTTGACATGTGTGGTTTATTTTCGATTTAAACCGTCCAAAAAGGTTGGTCGTTACAGTTGGTATCAGAGCTTTGGTTTAGACATACCTTAGCCTGTTGGGGTTAGCTCATTAGAGATAGGGTAGTAACATCCTAGAATGAGTTTGAGTGTGTATATATATGAGAGCACGTATTTGTTAGTGTTATAATAATGTTTTATATAATTTTTGAAATTAAATAACTTTCCCAATATTATATTTTATATATAAGGGAAATTTTTATAACTATTATAGTTATTTGTAATGTGTTTGTTTATGAATGGTAATATTTAATTTTAATCATTTATTGTTGATTAGTTGAATTTTGTCAGTTTTTATGCATTAGCCAATCATTGTTGATTGAATTTATGGACTAAACACTAGTTTGATAATGATGTATTAAAGAGGATAAAGTGAATAATTAGGATCTTTGGTTATGAAATTGAAATGTTTGGTTGTGAATATTGTTGTTTGTTGATTGGAAGTTTCAACTATTGAAATAAAATGGAATATCTAGATATTTTGGATAATCGAAACTTTCTGAATTAATCTATGAGTTGAAACTTAGAAATTGTGTTGAATTATGCAGTTGAATTTGATAAACTTAATTTGAAATCAAGTGAAACAAGGTTTAATTTGTTATATCTATGTTTAGTAAATGAATAGAATTGTTGTATACATTCTTGGCGTGTAACGTAATAATATACAAGTGTGAACTTTAAGACTTGGCATGTTTAAATCGAAATTGTAGTTAAGGAAATGCTATAAATGAGAATGAAAAAAAGGGAAAAGAAAAAAATATGACAAACTTAATTAACATTTATGAAGGACAAACTTTGCAGTCCAATTAGTTTCTAGGACACACATCCATATAAATTAATTTCAAGTCCAAAGTCAGCAGAATAATTACTTTTAAGGACAAAGTTAGCAGTCCAATTACTTTCAAGGACATAATTTCATAGGTTTTTAGGCCTTAGAAACTAATTATTTTGCATTTTGTCCTTAAAAGTAATTATTTCAGTTGTGTGTCCTAGGAACTAATTGCACTAGCTAAAGAGGCCCTTGTGGCTAATTTCCACTTTATGAAATGTGTCATAAATAAGTTTGGGAAATAAAACTGAATACTAATTGGATAAACAAATATGAATTAAAATGAAATGAATATAAATAAAGTCATGACTTGTAAATTTATTATGAAATAAATGGATGTTGCAAGAAATGGTTATAATTAAAGTTGTGATAACTTTAAACTCGAGTAATGTTTTATAAAAGAAGTCAATCCTTTATAAATTGGTTATAAACTTAAGGAAATTTCTTATGAAATGATTCACAAATGAATGTAGTATTAAACGAGAAATATTACATGTGGAAATGAATGTAATTTAAAATGAATTAAAATATAAGCAATGTTTATGAGTGATTAATGTTTATATTAAATGGAGAAATTTTGTGAAACAAATATTAAAGTATGAAGTGATATTTGTATTAATCAATGAGATTAAAAATGAATTTAATCAAAATGTAATTGTAATGAAACAAATTGGATTAAATACGTAAGTTGTACATATATTGTTTTACTCGCATAATTAATTTGATCCGCATTTGAGTACACAAGCTCGAGGTGAACTACACCATTTTATGTTAGGATTTTTCATTCGATTCTTGATGGCGAATATTTGATATGAAATTTTGGTTTGTTTCTAAAATTCTCTATCATAGTATATGGTTGTGCAAGGAGTATGATGGTTTCTAGTTAAGAAACCTTATCGAAGTCCGCATTAGGGAAGTAGAATGAACAATACTAGTTCGAAAGCGAACTTGTGTGATCGAGCGAGTGATCAAATGTGATATTGCGTGGTGATGACATATGTACATCTTATGTTTTAATATTATTGATATGTTTGACTCTAAAATTGAAAGTTGTTGGGTTGGATATCTTTGTAATTCAAATTGGAATTTTATTTTTTTATACAAACTATTATAAATTTAAATTCAATTTATAGACAAAACTATTTTCTTTATTATAAAAACTATTTTATTCTACTTTATTATACAAACTATTTTATTCTATTTTATATACAAAACTATTTATAAACTATTTTATATAAAATACTATTTTACAAACTATTTAACAAAACTATATTATGTACAAAACTATTCTTAATTCAAAACCTTTTATAAAGCAAAGATGTTCAATCCCATATGGCTCTTCATGCAGCGGAATTGATTTTTTGGAAAATTTGATTCTTATATAAGATGGACTTTATATAAGTATAAGGTGATTTGAAAACTGTTGATTTTGGAAGGTATTCGATCTGAAGAGATAGATCTTATATATAATGGGATTTATATAAGAATGATTTGATATATTCGAGACTATTGATTTTGGAAAGTACTCAATCTGAAAATGATATATTATATATAATGGAATTTATATAAGTACGATATTTGAAGTTATGATTTTGAAAGGGTACTATATATGGTATGTTATATTTTGAAGTAAAAGGTATGGGGAAGTACCCTCCACGAAGAAGTATAGTATGGTATGCTTCGACCCAGATGGACTTGGCGAATCCAGGAATGGATTCGACCGATAAACCTTAATATACATAGGTGAATTCAGAAATGGATTCGAACCGATATGGTTGTCCGGACTTAAACTCATGAGTTCCTCGATTTTTTTCCAGGGTAGATGGTTCTTTAGCTTACCCAATAGAGACGCTTTCGATCCTGGGATCTGTTGTTTATGGATCTTCCAGGAAGGAAGTGCATCCATTGCATAAATAATTGAATCAGCAGTTACCACTGCAGCAGGGGTCGTTGGTTGTAACGACCTGTAAATTTTCACGGTTTAAATAACGTAATTAACTGAATTTTTGCTTGAAAATAAACAATAAAATTTGGCAATGAAAATTTGATATTTGGTATGCGTCTCTTTAAACATAGCAAACGACATATTTTCATTGGTAAATATAAAAGTTAGTTCTGTTGTGTAATTTCAATTTCAATATAAAATCAGTTGGATTGATGATAATAAAATATTCTCAAAACCTGAATATTTTTATATAATAAAAATGTAAATCATTTTCCGAGTAAGACGTCATATTTCATTTCGTCGAATTCGGACTGCTATAGCTTTGTTTATCTTATTTCTGACGTAGCATTTTGATAGTGAAATATCAACTTTTGATAGGATGATCATATCACTCATATCTATGTACCATTCTATTCGTCTCGTCGTGCTGATCTTCGCAGTATATTCATTCCTGTAATTTGGCATCCGATACGTGACAAAATCTGCAAAAACGGTTAGCCGTATCGGTACTCGTTTTGGTTTCAATATGTCCATTTGTTATCTCTCAGCTGAAACGAATAGCCTCTAGCTTTTAATAATTTCTGAATTAAACTGATGTCCTTTACTATTCCCAATTTTCAATATATATTATCATTCGGCCTTTCACTATCTCCACTTTCTCTTTGCCCTGTTCCTTGCTTTTCAGAGAAAAATAAAATATAAAATAATTATATCTGAGACATTGCATCCCCTACTGTTCACTTTCACTCTTTCCCATATTCAATATATATTTTTGGTTCTTCCTTTTACTTCCATTCTCTCTCTCCCTTTCGTTTCTTCGTTCTGTTCTATGTTCTTATATAAATTAAAGCAAAATATAATGTATATTATGTTATACAACTTGTATATGTTATCTCTAAAACCTGAAGCTCATATATATATATTTATATTGTTGTTTTTTTTGCATCATAACCCTTCTCCTCTTCTCACATGCCACAACCTCAATGGCCAACCTCTTTGCGACCCAAACACCATCACACAAGTCCATACCACAACCATAGCACCGAGTCCACCCCTCCTCCTCAACCATCACACTCTCTCATGCTCGGCCACCCTCTCCACCGTGATAACAGCAACCATCGACCCTCTCCACCAATAGCCTTGCTCGACTTCCCCTACCTTACCATTCACCCGCCGCCAACACCACAGACCCGACCACATGACCCGATCCCCTACCTTGCTCCCTCTATCTCTACCTCACTACTATGCCGAGGAAAGCAACCACCACCGAAACCCATCACAACAGCCCACTCCTTTGCCGACCACTCACTGCCTCCTGGCCTTCCTCCTCGCCCGACCACCCCATCCCATCACCATGGCAGCACAACCTGAAGCCAGCCTTGTCCCCACATCACCTTGCTCCAAGCCACCTTTCATCTTTGATTGCCTGTCCATGCTCCTCCACCACATCACCCGAACCTCCCCATCATTGCGCAGCCAAGCATCCATGCCATCCTTCACTTCTTCTTTTGTATAAGGTATATATTATATATATGTTTATAGTATATATTATATTATAGAAGAAGTATTATATATGTTTTACAGTTTATATATATTTACAATAATATGTTTATTATGAATGTAGTTTCGCATATATATTTTGAAAGCATACATATATTGTAGGTAGTTTGGATATTTTTTAGCGTGTATATACATTGTTTTCGCATATATATATTGTTTACATATGTTATGATTACATTAGTGATAATATATTTGAACTGTTTGTATATATATTAGCTTATATATTTAATCATGTTATTTATAATGTATAATCCCTATTTGCTATACATAAAAGTTTATGTATACTATAGGTCGGTTTATATATATAAAAGTTTATATAAGTTGTATTTGATATGTTGTTATGTATATATATATATATGTTTATATAAGGATATTACAAAGTTTTATGTTTATAAATTTTTGTTTATCAAATAATATGGCAAGCTGTTTGATCTCTTCAGTTTATATCATTTGCAGTTTTGTATATCCATGAGTTTGGTTATCAAAAATATATAGAGATATTTTTATGTGTTTAAATTAAATTTTTGATTTGAATATATATATATATATAGAATTTATTTTAAATATATGTTTTTAAATTGATTAAGTGAAAATTATATATATATATATAACATATCTTTGCTCAGTTTATATTAAGCTAATTTTGATTTGTCCTCCATCAATTACAAACTTCCAGCTTCGTTTTGATCGTCAAATTCATGTTCATCGTACTTTACTTTGGAATTCATTGCTTGGATTCGCAGCTCAGTTCGTTATCAAATTTCTCTAGCCTCGAAAGGTGAGCAATCACTCACGATTAACATTCTTATATTCAATAAATTTAATTCACCTTGAAATAACAATTGAAATATGTTGTTAAATTTGAACTATAAAATTTATAATTGCTATATAAGATATGCCATTATTTGTAACTGTTCACCTGTGACATATACACCACAACCTGTTATTTATATTATGATTTAATTTGTTACTGATGATATATGCCTGTTGTTGATATGTTATATTTTATCATATTTGTTCTCACTCTGCAAGTTCCCTGTTAGTTTAGAAATCCCTATGGGTTGAAATGATACATACCCGAACGATATTATAGATTAGGGGAAGATCGTTATGGGTTGAAATGATAAACCCAAGTGATTTTCATTGATTTTGAAATTTTGGGATTGCGGGTTGAAATGATATATACCTGTAAATATTTAAATTGCGAAGTGAAATGATAAATATCTGTATCACTTGACCATAGGATAGAGAATTATATATGGACACCATTGGTATATTTAAAAAAAAAACGATTTCCAAGGTTTTAAAGAAAATATATGGGTTTTAATGAATATTGATTTTTAGAATAGAATATATAAATGCTATTTTAATATATGTGTAAAATTTAGATTTTTAAAATTATATGTTTTGGAAATTTTAAATTTATAAGTTAGTTTTGAAAATATAATTTTAAGATTTTTCTTACAATTTTATTATTTTAAAAATATATAAAATAAGGTATAATACAAAATACATTTAATAATAAGATTTAATTTAATAGAATTTAATTTAATTGGGTTATAATATGCTTAAGTATTTATCTAAATTTATATTAATATTTTAAAATAGATGTTTTATAACTTTAATAATAAAGGGTCGAAGGTAAATTAATGTTGACTTGGAATTTAAATTGGTTAATAATTGAATTTAAATAAGAATTGATTTGAAGTTATTGATTTTGAGATTTTGAAAGAGATGATTAATAACTTGATTTGGTAAAAAGTGATTAAATGAATATTCTCAATTTTAAATAAAATTGAGACTAAATATTTAATATTGATTTAAATTTATAAATTGAGATTTTATTTAATTGTTATTAAAATGATTAAGTGAATATATTTCCAATTTGAATAAAATTAAAGTTGAAATATAAACGAAATTATATTGAAAATGTTTGAAATATTTAACTTTGAATCTTATTGGACCTGAAATGATAGTTCAAACCTGGATTTGAAATCGATAAAAATTAAAATGGTTTATTGAGAATTTGAATTGAATCTTTAACCTTTTAAATTGAAAGTGTTGAACTGGGATCGATTTAAATTGAATTTTTGAATTTAAGTTGATTTGAATCGATTTTTGGAATTGGATGAAACAATTCTAATTTGGAAACTATTTCAGTATAATCTCTTTAAATAAATATATAAACCATTTTAATTTATAACTATTTTAATATATATACTATTTTCAATATCTAAACTGTTTAATTTGGAACTGTTATGATTACGAAAGTGTTATGATTTCAAAGTGTTATGATTTCAAAATGTTATGATTTCAAAAGTGTTATGATTTCAAAGTGTTATGAGTTCAAAGTGTTATGATTTCAAAATGTTATGATTTCAAAAGTGTTATGATATCAAAGTGTTATGATTTCAAATTGTTATGATTTCGAAAGTGTTATAAATTTGAAAGTGTTACGATTCTGGAAATGAATATTATTTAAAGTGAATAATGATATCGAATTGATATGGTTTTGAAATGAATATGATATTTGATATGAAGTATGAACTATTTGAAATGAAATGACCATAGTGTGAAATAATCGTTTGGTTGTTAAAGAGACCGGGATCGGATATTGTCATACTCTCTACAATTACCGAAAACCACTTTAACAACTGTTTGAGGCAGGATGGTTTGGCGACGATTCTGTTTGAGGTATTAACGCAGCCCTAACTCCCGCGAGTCAGCTTGATGTGGCTAAAACAGGAGCCACGCCGGGCCAAGTGAGGTCATTCCTCCTATCGGGCACATTTATTCGATTCCATTCTATTACTTTGTGATTTAATTGGGTGCACCTTTGATTTGGGAGTGTGTCTCGAGGTGGGCGGTACTAGCTGCTATGCGTTACCACCAGTCCGGATACGCAAACAGTATATCTACCCTCGGCATTGCCTCGAGTGCCTTGTCGCATGCCTTAACGCGCCTTCTACGAGTTTGTTTTGTGTTGTACCTATGGAGTGCTCCCTGATAGCCCACCTACGGGTGGTGTTTACAGTATTTGTATAGACCATGGCATTATATAAAATGTGTTAAGGGGATATGGGTAACGTCTTAATGCTATTTTAATACTTTACTTTATCGATAGACATATTATAATAGAGTATATTACTACATTGTAGATAGTTCCACGGATCCTTAAAGGATGGAAGTCCCAAACATCCTTTAAGTTACTTGTATTTCAGTTGATATTTCACTTTAGTTGAATTTACTGGTATAGGAATGTTAATCCCGACTCGAGTGTTTTGTGTTTTGCTTTATGCTCGGTTCAGACTGAGTGTCACAGCATTTGAGATTCATAAATTCCACGAGCTTCCCACCTTAGTTTTTTTCCATGCAGTTCATGTTTTGGAGCCTCAATCTCGAGTTTAATTCCTTTTTGGTTTTCACCGTTGGCTCAAGGTAATATGGTCTTTTGATGAGATTGGTATTTCAGGTTGATTTCTTGGTCATAATATGCTCTGTGTATGCATGCCTACGCTTGGCATTCATTATCATCTATTATAACCGACATGCTCTTGTTTACTTTTGATATGCACGGCCTTTGATTTGCATGCCTCTGTGTAATGTTTTGCTCCATTATCATTTTTTCTTTTGATGTAATTAGTTGCCTTGACACTCGGTCAAGCACCTGTTTATTTCTCTTTTTTTTTTGGATCCTTTCCAGTTAGGTTGCTGATTGACGATCTGTCCCTCACCTATAATGCTTATGTTTCATTATTTGTTATAATAAAAATGGTAGGGGTCCATTCAACCCCGTTGGCTATGCCAAAAAAAATGAACGTTATAATAATATAATATTATAATCGGTGAAAAGAAGTAAAATAGATTTTTAATAGGGGCATTTCACCAGAAGGACAAACTTTGCAGTCCAATTAGTTTCTACGACACACATTCAAAGCAAAGTCAGCAGAATAATTACTTTCAAGGACAAAGTCATCAGTCCAATTACTTTCAAGGACATAATTTCATAGGTTTTTAGGCCATAGAAACTAATTAATTTACGTTTTGTCCTTGAAAGTAATTATTTCAGTTGTGTGTCCTAGAAACTAATTCCACTTGCTAAAGAAGCCCTTGTGGCTAATTTCCACTTTTTAATAAGTAAAATGGTAAAATATTATTTTAAATTGGTGAATAATAGTTTATTATGTTATTAAAATGATTTAAAAGTGTTTCATACAAGTTTTGTAAAATTTGTTTAAAAGGTGAAAATTAAGCCGTTGCGTTTTGGTAGGTTGCGATTTCGTAACCTGAAAAGTTAAACAGATGTGTAGGATAAACTATGAGTTGGAATTCTTTAAAATAAAAAATTTCAGGCCCTTGTGGATATGGTTTTCAAATGAAAAGGAAAAATCAAGATTTCATTTAGTAATGTATGAGATATGTCCAAATCAGGTTTTCAAAATCGTTATGTTTTGGCAGTTCGTAAAATATAATTTTCAACACTTTCAAAATGGATATTTTTAATCATTAAAAATATGAAATAAATTCCATTATCATATTAAAATGTTTTAAAAGGGGTTTAAGTTATAAAACTGGACATATATATAATGGAATAAGTGTTTTAATCTACAAAGCTTTAAAACTACTATTCACCAGCAATTTAGCAACTGAATTTGGTAATTTTTAAGTAAATGATTTAAACTTGGATTTCTCTTCCCGAATCTTTTGGAAATGTTTTCCAAATAACTATACAAGTATTTTAAAGGCTTAGAGTCAACCAAATAACTTGACCACCTTATAGGTGACAGAGAGGTAGTCTTTAGGCTGAAGTTTGGGAAACTAGTTGCCTGCTTCCTTTAGTTATCTGGACTGGCCCGATGGAGGGGATAATAAATTTGATTTACTTGAACCACATTTTCCTAATATAAAAGTAATGATTTATAAAATCTTATTTTCTAAATGAAGTGATAGATTTATAAACGGTATTTTATAAATAAGGGATATATTTATAAATGGCAATTTTATAAATAAAGTAATAATATTGTTTTTAACCCATTAAAGATCTGTTTTGAAAATATGAAATATCCATTAAGATCGGAATTATACTAACAATAGAATATGGAAATATTTTCCTAAGTAATTTAACGAATGATTTGAAGATTTCTAAAAGTTAAAAGAGGTTTTAATTAATCAAAAGAGGCTTAACATTTCTGTATACACATATACATATCTTTTTATCGGTAATTGGTTCAGAGTGACTGGGATCAGATTTGGTGATTTCTATCTGAAAACCTCTTCAAACCAATATACACATTCGAAAATGAAGACCTGTTGATGAAATGATTTTGAAGGCTGGATATTTTCATAATGTAGGGTTGCTTGCCATTAACCTCTAGGGTGATTCCCATATTTAAATATGATGGCAGTAGTACCTTCATTCTTAAATCTTCGATGCAAGGACTGCTCGCTACTAATTCAAGGGGTGATTCCCAAACAAGATGTAGTAGGAGTACGTTTGGTTTTTCCTGTTCATGGACAACTTGTATGGACGACTGTTTAACATTGCATTTCTAGGACCAAGTACATTGGTTTTTACAAACGTACATCTGTTTTGTGGTGTAGGAGGTAACCCCTCTTATGCTTAACACCCTTATCCAAGGCATATGAACTCTGGGGTTGTACTTTTGTTGAAACAAATTAGCATGTCGTCAGAAATGGAAATGTGGCATTCAAAGTAGGATTTACTATTTTGAGAAAGGTAATACGTTACCTCAAGCCTCACACATCTGTAATGCCAAAAATAGGGTAGATGCGGTAAGGCTATGTGGGTCACTCCCATTAGGACATAATCATCACCGTTCTAGATTACCCTCTACATTTCGGGTTTGTTGTGGCCATGTATAGGTTGGGAACGACTAGGGTGATAGTGTATTCGGTACTATCTAGGAAGGAGTAGGCCGATCTGTGTTGGAGAGGTTGGAGCCTCGTTACATTTCTCTAAAGACGTACTGTACGGAAGGTAGTCCCTTACCTTGTCATTGTTGGAAGTCCATTCTCCAATACATACCTTTATTGACTTGATTGTATACCAAAATATGTAGTCGAATTTAACAAATGTAACAATTCCAGCTATTTTAATATGTTATTTAAGAAGTTTTTTCAAAATAATGTCATTAGAAACAATATCAAATGATTTGATAAAAATATTTTAGTCATCATAAGGTAAAAACTCATTCGTGTTTTTGTGCGGCGTGGTCTTATGAGATACTCTTCTTTTCAAAGTTATGTTTGGCATCAATGTCGATCTATGACACTATCGTATATATATTTATGATTTGCGTTTCCCACACCGGTTTGCCAGATTGATTTGTGAATTTTTAATACTTGGGTCAAATCTGAGTAGTCTCAGGATTAGCTATTGATGCTTGGAGCTTTTAGAGGAGGGCTGGAGATCATCATCAACCTATGGTCGTAGATTTATTCCCGTTGCATTTGTTTCATTGTTTTGGTTTTTCAGCATTTGTATGGACAGGTATTTTATAACTGTCCTGGTTGAGCTTAGGATAGACTCTGATATATGTATTTAAAAGTTTTTCCGCTGCAAGGATTATTGGAATAATATATGTTATTCCATTCATGTGAGATTCTGCTCTGTCTTTAGTTTCTTTTTACCCTTAACAATCCACCCTTTTTCAGTTTGGATTGGACATGTGTGGTTCATTGTGAACTTAAAATGTATGGAAATGTGGGTCATTATAAAACATGTTAAAGGAAATAAATTAATGAAGAAAGTTAACATAAAATAAAATAATGTTAACTGATCAATAACCGGTATAGGATCGGTCGACCCTTAAAGGTCGACCACCTCCTATTGATTGACCAATCTCTCGATGTATATCGGTCAGGGTTAGCTTAGGCCTGAACGATCTGGATTTTATAAAATTAATTGAATGGTTGAAGTGTTTTCCAACAGTTATAAATAAGAATGTAACCCTCCACTGTTCTTATTCTGAAACCGTAGTTTAGTCATTAATAGAACGTTCAAATTTTTCCTTTGCTTCCAAAATCTCTCTGTCTCCTCCAAATTATAAACCAAAATAAAGATAAAATTTAAAATAAAATCAAACTAAAGAAATGGAATCAGAAAATAAAGAAGAGGAGAAATTAAAGGCAAGCCAGGAAGGAAGGAAGCTTTAAGAGGTGAATGGGTTGATTACTAAAAAGTGTAGTTTCATAAGTAATTGAATTTGTTTATGTTTCTACTTGATCTAGAATTGGGTTTTTTAAATTGAGATAATAGTTTCCATTCAAACTTTATCTTAAATAAATCAAGCCGTCTATGTATAAACCAAAAGGGGAAAATACGAATTTTGTATATAGTAAAATTAGAGAAATAGACTAGATTAATCCCCTTTAAACCATATACATCCTAATCGATAAGAACTTGGATAAAAAAATAGAGCGAAGTTAAATAACCTTCTATTTACCTTGACTTGATCTTGAGTTTTAAATATATATATATAACTTTAGTTGTAGATATATAGCGATGTTGAATAAAATGGTGTAAATACACACATATTATAAGGTTAACAATTTAAATTCATGTAAATAAAATTATTGGTTAGGCATAAAAATATACTTTAATTATAGATGAGGTGAATGATGAAAATCTAAGCAAAGAAAATATAAAATTGACGGTATAATAAAATTTGGGTCATAAAATAATTCACGACTGGCTAGTGGAATCAAAATCCACTAATCGACAACTAACCTTAGCCGGTCAATCGCTAAGGTATAGGCGGTTGACCGGTTAATAACGTACAGGTGCAGATTGGACCTTGACCTGTGGCCCAGGTTTAATATATAACAACTGTATGAATATGGAAAATTAGTTCTCACTTTCTCGACTTTGGATGCCACGAAGCTAAAGAAAACATGTACACGGGCAAGTAGGTCTTGACACTGTTTTTTCATGATAGCATATTCGATATGAGGGTGGTTTTATCATGATGGTGTGCTAAGCACACGACACTAATAGGAGGTTCCTTGATGTACCCGGGCATTTCGGCTTAGATACTATTTGTGGATGCCCTACTCTGAGCATAGTTACGACACTAATGGAAGGTTCCTCGGTGTACACGGGTAATTCAGCCTAGGCATTGTTTGTGGATGTCTAGAATGGTGCATATGGGATGTTACCATTGAGGTTATTAACACGGATGCATAGGTAGGCCCTAAGCCATCAAGGTAGTAGGTACAGTGTAAGCCTAGCATTGCGAGGTCCTCTCAATGCGTAAGCATCATATATGTAGTTGTTATTTAGGTAATGCCAACCCAATAGTGATAGGAAATTATTCCTTGTGATTTACACTAGGAGAGACAATATAGATTATTAGTCGATTCATTTTTTGACCCTTGAGTATAAACCTCTACAAGATGTATTAGGTGTAGGTGTAATTAGAACAATATAAATTGAAAAACGACACCTTCATTGACCTGCTGCCGCGCCAATCATCGCAACCCCCAAACGATGATCGAACCACCCACGAAGATCACCATCGCACCTCTTCGCTACTCCGAACTCAGATATGGTCTTTGATTCCCCCATCGATCATCACAACGACCGATTTTGCAAAATCTAGTTCAAGGCTCCCCTCTTTCGAACACCCTGACAAGCATCGCACCTTACCAAATTTCTCATACGCGATCTCCTCACCTCGACACACAATACCGTACCCTCTAAAACACCCATTATCGACCACGACCTCGTCAATAGCAAACCCTATTTCATGCCTATTTACTGACTTCGACTGAAAGTTGATCGCACACATCAAACTACCCTCAAACTGGTAGCTCTCGAACTTACAAGGCCAAAGATCCAAGATTTGAATTCACTTGATGATTCTTTGAATTGTTATTGATCTTTAAAACTCTGCTTTTTTTTTTCTGGTTTTCTACCTTGTTTTTGAAATGTGAAGCCTGCTTTGCTGCTTGGTTTAAATAAGTGAAATGAAATGTAGATGGTGACTGTAGGTCGACTTGCACAGGAGTAGGGTGGCTGATGGAACGGCTGAGATAAAGGAATGTGGGCTAGTGTGAAAGTTGACTTGTAATATATAAATTAATTAAATTTTCAAAATATCTCGCTGTAATTTTTGGATACCTATCGAGGCGTGCCGCCAGGCGTTCGTAATGTTATACCCCTATTTCGAACACAATGGAACTTGTTTCGAGTCCTAATTCGATCGTATGGAGAAGATAGCTTTTTGAACCCAATAAAATATTAAATTTTCGATATCAATTTCAATGCGTTTCTATCCCATACGACTAAACGATAAATCCAAAAGTTATGAAATTTAAACAAGCAATGGATCCAATGGAACTGGTTTCGTCAAAATCCAAGACTGCGCCTCGGAAGGCTATTTTCACTCACTAATTTAAACAAGTTATTTTTAAAATTGAGTAAACCACTTTTAAATCCAATTTAAAATTTTTATTATCTTCCTTCTTATTCATAGAAATTTAATAAGCTTTGAAATTATTTTTATCTAGCTAAAAACTCAAGATTCCACTATTTAACCAATTTCAAGTGTTTAATTCAACAATTTAAATTCTCCAACAAGTCATTATATTTGAAATTCAAGTTATAAAATCTATAAAATTAACTTTTAAATATTTAAAAACTATTAAATATTTCAATTTCAAATAACCAAAATTCTGGGTCGTTGCACAGTTGTAGTTATATGAACATCCTTTTCAAACGCACCTTTGATCGGATGAAGATCAGTATGAAAGATGAATCCGCCTGTCGGACAAAGATTTAGGGATTCACCGGTGAACCTAAACTACCAGTCGGAACGATTGACTTACCCATAGAATTCAAAGAAGGCGACCGAAGAGTCACCCTCATCCAAACTTTTATGATCGTAGATGAAATTTCCGCCTACAACGCCTTCTTGGGGTAGCCCACCTTGGCAGATTTCAGGATTGCTTTAGCTCAATGGTGTCTAACCATGAAATTTTCGGTAGAAAATGGAATCGGGGTGATCAAAGGAGACTAAAGTGCAGCAAGATAATGGTATATCACAGAACTACGTGAGTCTAAAAGAAAAGAAAACAAGAAGAGTGTAGGGAGAACTCTCCATATTAGTAAACTGAATTGCAACTACAGAGCCACCCTTGGCTAAGGGACCATAGCCGATTTGATAAGACTTTGGACCATAGAAAGAAGAGTTCAGCAGACGAATAGGCAGCACCGACACAATTGACGGTGTCTGTCCCAGTATGGGTCCTGAAAATCGGATCACATCTTGGAAACAAGATGCAACTTGAACTCATCAAAATTTTTCGCACCAACTTGGACGTATTCACTTGGATGCATTTCAATATGTGCGGGTATTGCTAGAGATTGCATGCCACGCACTTAACATTGATCCCAAGTATATGCCAGTGAAGCAGAAAAGGTGCAGCCTAGGACTCGAGCGGTCCAAAGCATTGAGAGAAGAAGTGGACAAACTGATGGCGAATGGTTCTATCCGCAACGTAACCTAACCCGAATAGGTATCCAACCCAGTCTTAATCTAGAAGTCTAAAGGGAAATGGTGAACTTGTATCGACTACTCGGATCAGAACAAAGTTTACCCAAATGACAGCTTTCCTCTGCCCAGAATCGATCAGCTTTTGGACGGGACGGTTGGACATAAATTGCTATCATTCATGGATGCATACTCGAGATACAACCAGATTATGGTGCACGAACCTGATAAAGAAAATACTAGTTTCATTACTGATCTAGGACTATACTGCTACAAAGTTATGCCATTTGGCTTAAAGAATGGTGGGGTGACCTACCAATGACTAGTGAACGCCATGTTTAAGCATCTGATTGGGAAAACTATGGAAGTTTATGTAGACGATATGTTGGTTAAATCGTGCATAGCTGCAAATCACTTGGACAACCTCATCGAAATATTTGAAATCCTCCGCCAATATGGAATGAATCTCAATCCACTTAAGTGTCACTTCAAGGTAGCCTTTGGAAAGTTCTGGGGATTCATAGTAAGCTCCAGATGCATCGAAGCAAATCCCAAACAAATAACCACTTTACGGGAAGTCGAGGCCCCTAGGAAAAGGAAAGAGTTACAACGATTGAATAGAAATGTTGCAGCACTGAGCTGGTTCATCTCAAAAGCAACCGACAAATGTATACCATTCTTTGACGTGCTAAAGAAGGGAAAGAAGAACTTTGAATGGAATCAAGCTTGTGAAACTACGTTCGAAGAGCTGCTGCGACATATGGAAACCCCGCCAATCCTCTCCAAGCTGGTAGACGGAGAAGATTTCTACATCTACATAGCGGTCTCACCCCATGCATTAAGTATTGTGCTTGTATGAGAAGAAGCTAAGATCCAGTGACCCGTATATTACATCAGTAAACGGTTCACTGTAGCAGAAAAGAACTATCCAAAATTGGAAAAACTAGCATATTACCTCGTCATCGAATCCAGAAAGTGACGACCATACTTTCAGGCATACCCGATCAGAGTGCTGACAGATCAACCCTTGAATTAATTGTTATACCACCTTGAGACCTCTAGACGACTTATCAAATGGAACATCGAACTAAGTCGGTATGAAATCACATACCATCTTCGAAAGGCGATTAACGGGTAGACGTTGCCAGATTTCATTGCCGAATTTACAATACAAGATAACGAGGAAGAAATGACTCTAGAAGTGGAGACACGTTGAAAGTTGTTTGTCAATGGTGCGTCTAAAACTTCTGCTCAAGAGCAGGGGTAGTGCTCGAGACTCCATAGGATGATTCGTATGCTATGCCTTGCGCTTGGAATTTAAGATAAGATTCTTATTGTCTCCAAATAGCTAATTAATAACTAATAACGAATTTCATAGAATTTTTTTTTACTCAGATTGAATTTACATGTGTCTCACAATCCAAAATTTGGAGAAAGAATGGCATTTTGGGGTCGAGAAAATGCCAAAGAAGTTCAAGAGATGAGAGAATTAAGGATAGCTACCAGAAAGACTAATCCAATCCATAATGATGTACCGGAAAATACAACATTTTTGTTACTTGACCAACCATCAGAAGAAGCAAATACAACGGGTACACTAATAACGAGGCAGAATAACGAGGCAGTTCCATGCAATAAATAACGAGGCAGAATACGAAGCATTGATAGCTAGGCTAAAGATTGTGAAGGAACTCGAGATAAAATCCATACACATCTATAGCGACTCTCAGCTAGTCATTTATTAGGTGAAAGGCGAATACCAGGTTCGGGGGTAGAACCTTGCCCCATATCTATCTAAAGTGTAGGAACTACTGAACGACGTCGAGCATTACACCATAATTCATATCCCGAGGAAACAGAACACGAAGTTGGATTATCTAGCTAAATGGCCATTTTTGGAGAAGCTCAATCATTGGGGCTAGTCCTAGTTGAAACCCCGACAACTCCAAGCATAAGCAAAATGGATATTGACTGGATTTTTGAGACAACCAAAGAACCAAAAACATAGATGACGTCGATCAAGGACTACTTGCTCACAAGAATTCTCCCCATAGACAGGAACCAGTGGAAAAAGCTGCGAAAGGCACCACGATTTGCAATACAGGATGGGATTCTCTACTGAAAGGGATTCTCTACCCCCTTGCTTAGATGTGTGGCCAACAATGAAGCTCGAAGGATCCTAATCATGAAGGCGACTGCGGTGATCATACTTGGGGGAAAACTTCTGCAAAGAAAGTTCTCTATATGGGTACTTTTGGCCAACAGTAAACCGCGATGCAGTGGAGTACGCCAGAAGGTGCGATCAATGCCAAAGATTCGACAAGATCAAAAGAACCCCCTCGACGGAGCTAACATAGATGGTCAAGCCATGGCCGTTTGTAATCTGGAGAATCGATTTGATCGGTGTATTACCAATGGCTAAAGAAGGAGCCAAATATGCTGTCGTTGCTGTTGACTATTTCACCAAATGGGCCAAAGCAGAAACATTGGCCACTATTACCATAAAGAAAGTTATTAACTCTGTTACTAAAAATATCATTTGCAGGTTTGGTGCGCCATAGAAAATCATCATGGATAACGGGACTCAATTCGAAAGCGCCGAGTTCAAAGACTTTTGCAAACGCTTTCGAATCGAGAAAAGCTTTTCCGTTGTCACACATCCACAAGCAAACGGGCAAGTGGAAGCATTAAATAAGATCATCAGGTATACTGTCAAAAAGCGACTAACCAAAGCAAAAGTAAATTGGGTCGATGAACTTCCACTTGCATTACGGGCTTAAAGGACAAGGCACAAATCTGCAAATGGACACTCTTAGTTTGCCCTAGCATATGGTTCAGAGGTAATGATCCAAGTTGAGCTAGAAGTCCCTTCTCATTGAAGGCAAATCTTCGATCAAAGGCAGAACGAGTAGCTCTTACTTGAGTCGCTTGATATGGTCGATGAGAAGAGGGAAGAAGCCAAATTAAGAACTACCACTCATCGAAAAAAGGTCGCACAGTACTTCAACTCCAATGTTCATAACCACACCTTCGAAGTGGGAGACCTTATCCTCAAGAGATTCTACCATGTACCAGGAGCATTCGGACCAAACTGTGAAGGACCCTATGTGATCGGTTAGAAGCTAGGGATGGCACATTTAAGCTAACAACCATTGAGGAGCCCAAATTCTCCAAGCATGGAACGGTGAATCGTTGCTCCTTACTTTATCTAAGTCTATATTATGTATCTCCTATTTCCAGCAAATAAGCCATCCTGGAATACCGGAGGCATTGTAAATAGGCCAAACTTGCCCAGCTTTTATTAATAAAATTGTTTTGCTTTCTGAACCTATAAAACTGTGTTCACAAAAGTAACCCGCTGGGTCGACGGGGTAAATCGACTCAAAATTATCCGATCGTTGCTTGAGATAGTGAAGCAATGCTCAAGTACACCTCATCTATCTACCGGGTCGATGGAAGCAAATTGACTCAAACCGTTAGATCGACATAACTCGATCCCTGGCTTTTAAGAACCGGTATTTCTCTAGCAACACTGGATGGCCCCAATCAAGGCTGCGTGCCTCCATAAGCTACACATTGCTTCTTGAGTCGTGAAACCACGCTTTTGAAACATGAACTCCTCACGTTGCCCGAAGATTGGTAATGCCAAGAGATTCCAAACTGTTCCGGATCGACGTGTCATATCGATCCCAAAAGCCGCGCATCCCATAAGCCGCGTACACTTCCAAAAATTGCACATCTCATAAGCCACGTATACTCTTAAAAAGCCTCACATTTCATAAGCCACGCACACTCTTAAGTGCAGGCATTGTCCCAGCAATGGCAAGAAACTTGTATATTGTAGGACTCACAAGAATCAATCCACTCCTACCATCAGGAGTAATGGGCATGAATCCAGCAATGTCACATGACTACGAATCGGAAAAGAATTCCGATCGTTGACCGACAAAATATCTATAATCGAGATGCTCAAATCACAAGTTCCCAAAGATAGGAACAGCTAAATAGACTGGGTTATAGACATTCGAAAAATCATATGGATCAACCGGTCATTTGTCAAGTGTTTGAAGTAAACAGCCTCGTGAATTGGGGGGAACACACACCAATACTCAAAAACAAAAACGAAGTACTTCATAGTTTTGTTACTCCAAATAAAGAATCTTGGCGGTATACAGGACTAGATAAAATAGCAGTAAATAAAATTGGCATATGTGCATAAAACACAGATAAGTAAACAAATAAAGTTACAATCAAAATGTCAACATTGTGTTACTTATAGCATTTTCTATACAAAGTCAAAATGTAGGGGTCGTACCCACACAATATCGGGCAATAAAAAGGAAAATACGGATGCTACAACAAAAAAGCAAAAAGTGCACTCTTCACTTGTACAAAACACGTATCAAACAAATAAGAATGTCCCAAAATCTAGCTCTACTGTTACTCGAGCCTGTCAATGTTTCTTTCCACCACTCTCCTTCCCACCTTTGGTCAGAAGTTTCTTCTTCTTCTTCTCAGAATCCCCGCTAGGAGTTGTGATGTTGCCTGAAATATCAACTATCTCCTCCGTGCCAGCATCTCCTCCCTGTTCTTTGACTTTCTCGGAAGACTCCCCCTTGGTCTTGCACTTCCAGGACTTGTGGGAGCTCCTTGAAGACTTTCTCTCCACAATCTTTTCCTTTTTAATGGCCACATCTGCTATTCATTTTTACTTAGCTAGCTAGTTTGGTCTTCCCGCTCTCGAGCTTCAGCTGCTATGAAATCACCCTCTAGAGATACGGAAGGGTCGTCCAGACCATGCAATGCAGCAATCTTCTCGGATTCTGGCCTTGGTTGTGAGCCAGACACGTGCACAGCAATCAAAGCGGCTATAGAAACTAGCGTCAAGGCAATTGAAATAGCAGCAGGCCCAGGGACCAAAGAGATCGGCATGTCGGTAGGTAAAGAAGACGGACCTGTAAGATAAAAAAAATGAAAGTATTCAGTTCATCTTGTTCTTACAGCGTGAGCTAAAAATTCTCAAACTCGGGGAAACAAGAAAGTTACCTGCATCAGAAGAGTGGCCAAGAATTTCAATCTCATACTCCCCAACTTCTCCTTCTTTGGATGGCTGCATGATTTTTAGAGAAGTTCTA
Source organism: Allium fistulosum (assembly GCA_030737815.1). NCBI lineage: Eukaryota > Viridiplantae > Streptophyta > Magnoliopsida > Asparagales > Amaryllidaceae > Allium > Allium fistulosum. The sequence continues at coordinate 528,213,450 of CM060908.1, read as the reverse complement.
TAACCACCCAAGGCTTCCGAGACAGCCGCTGGAGGGGCATACAACAAGGCAGCACTAGCCAAACTCGCCTACTGATCATAAGGTTGTTTTAGTGAATCACCAGGTTCGAAAATGAAAGGCTCTGGTAGCGCTTTAGTAGTTGTAGTTGCAGTAGCATCGGTGGCCTCCTATTCCCTCTTAATTCAAATGATCTCCCTACCCTCTATCAAAGCCTTCTTCGACTCTTCGTTGAGATAAGCATCCTCCAACTCTTGCTCGGTGTATACATCTCCATTCTCTTAGAAATGGGCTAGAACTTCCTCCTAAAACAAAGCAAGATTATGCGGGAACTTGTGGCTCAGATAGCTGAGGCTCCCTTGATGCTAACATAGAAACTCAAGATGGTGTCATCCATCTTCTCCATTTTCCTTTCGAAAGCATCCTGCAACTCCAAGTAGTCCGCTATCACGGTGGCCTTCTCAACTTTGACCTGGGTCTTCTCGGCGTTAAGCTGTGTGACTTTTTCGTAGAGCGAAGCAATCATTTGAGTCTACTCAGAAATGGTCTTGTCACGGAATTCAACCAATCCCCCGTAATCAACAATTGTCTTTTTATAGGCTTCGACGACTTCGTTATGACCAACGATAGTTTTCTTCTGAGCTTCGATGATCACGTCACGGGCTTCAAGCTCCTCTTTCAGCTTGACCTCATCCGCATGGGCCTTCTTGGTTTCGTCTCAGAATATGATTTCTATTTTTATGTGGGCCTCTTTCAATTCCTTCAGCAAGCTGGCATTGCTCTTACTCTCTTGGAGTGTAGCGTCCCTCTCCTTCATCAACTGATCGATTTTGGCGTCATGTTCCATTAATGTCCTCTCATAATTGTCCTTCTCTGACTCGAATGAGAGGATCTCTTGGTAATTGTAATGGTTGGTGTGTGGCAGTTGCTTGAATACCTTCTCCCATCCTTCTGCTTGATCCAAATCTCTTTGAGTCACCATGAGATGGAGCATATAAGAGTCTTTGCGGGTCAGGCGCAGGTCATGATAAAATTTAAATCCCTTTAGAAACCATCTGGGGAGCACAACTTTGAGTTTATGGAGACTGGATAGAAGAATATAAGCCGGCCTCCTACGGGGACCTGTAGAACTAGAAGCAGGCACTACATGAGTTGATGGGCTTGGGATGAAGGTCAAACTTGAACAGTGGAAGCTGGAACTTCAATTCCAACAGAGACTGGAGTCGAGGCAATGCTTGGTGCTTGGAGGGATGAGAACCGTGATCTACCTTCGGCTTCTTGGGCGGTTCTTCTTGATCGTTAGGAGTTTTTCTCTTCTCATAACAACTCTACTAAACTTTACCCTGTTCTTTGTCGTCCCGACGATGTACTTCAGCTTCCAAATCTTTCCTTCTTCACTCTTTCTCGGTTTCACGCGGTTGATGGCGACTTGATGTCTATCTTGACTAGTGCTGTGAATCGACAAATTATTCAAGGTCCTTGTAAAGTCCATGGCCTCTCATAGTATCTTATATAAAAAATAAATAAAGAGCTTTAGCGACAGGAAATGAACCTAAATAATGTATATGTAAGTGAACATGGCCCTAGTAAAATGTGTAACATGTCATAGGCGGCCTAATAGGATGTCACAAACTGGATTGAGAAGTAACCATGATAGGAATCGGGCTAACTCTAAACACAACATGACCTGGGTGAGGAGACAATCCCTTGAGCTCAAAATCTTCTCCCACGAGTTCATTGATATCTACATAAACGTTGTTCAAATCCTCAAGGTCAATACCGGTTTCCTTAAGCGGAGAATCTTGAAGTCGCTTGGCTGTCGTGGAGCATCTTTAACACAAGTCTCTTAGAGAGGTGAATCTAGGAGAACTGGAGTCATTCCCAGTGTTTCATCACATGATTCGAAGTTTACATCATCGGAACTTGCATCGAATTCATCATCACTAGTGGATGAATCATAACTGCTGCTGCTCTCAATTTCACCCTCCTCCTTTTCCGTTGTCAACGTAGCCTTGCACTCACACTGCTTGAATTCTTCTTCCTCCTTCTATGGAATCAGGGGCATCCTAGGTGGGTAGTTGGCTTCAGTCGCAACACCTCTTCCTTCATGAATTTCTTTGGATGACCCTCTAGATGGACCTTCTCCTTCTGGAAAGTCGCTCTCATCGGAACCGTATGATGAAGAAGTGGAATGTGTTCGAATTTTGGAATGGAAAGGAGATGAAACTTAACGGCTATAGCAGACCTCCCGGGATGCAACAACCCATATGTAAGCAAATTCTCGTCCTTTAGCATAAACTTCACGATCTCTCTTTGGCATCTACTCCCTTTAGAGTATGGAAGATTGGATCGAGTAATGGATCTTTATTCGGTCTCGGAATAATTACAAGAAGTATTAATTCTATCAGAAATCCCATTGTGACATACTAAATTTCAACGAGTAAAAGAGAAGGTTTACCCCCCATCGTCCAAAGATGTTTAAATCCCTTAGGACACCTAATGAAAAAATACCGAGTCTTGAATTGGGATAGGTTGCTTTGAAGCTGTAGCACGATCTTGCAGTTTATTTGATCCTCGATGACTACGCGGGACGGACATTCATTTGTCTTCTTGAATGAGAGAAAATACCTCAGCTCATCAAAACTTGGGGCACAATTAAATGTCCGCATAAACAAGACATGAAGGCAAGTCAAGATCATATATCCATTAGGGTGAATTTGAAATGGAGCGATTCCCAAGTTTAGGAGAGTTTTTCTCAAGAACTGATTAAATGGAGGCACTACTCCATTCAAGCACATATACTAGTGGTAAGCGGTGTACCCGAAGGTGGCACATGTGCAAACTCATTCTTTGATGGAAGGCGTAAGTCATCGTTCGAAAGGCCATGTTGTAAACAAATGTTATGCAGAACTTTAGCAGAGATTACGGAGGAAGCTCTCTTCGGAGGATTGAGTAGAACTCTAAAATTTAGAGGAGTCCAATCTACAACCGGACAAACCAGAACCAATTGACCGTATTCAGCTGGCGGTAGTAAAGAAGTAGGCACTACTGAAACCATTTGTGAAGGCCAACTGATGACGATTCAGCTTCTGAGAGTGTCGTACTTCCTCCACTGAATTAATGACGGGATGACGGGTGCTTTATTCTATACAACAAACTTGTACCTAACGCAGTCAGGTAATTCTATTTTTAATTAAAAGTCCCCCTACGCTTAACACTTGAACTCCAAAAAAATATCGATTTTTTCCCGCACATCGGGTTCCAAGTGTTGGCTGAGGGAACTGTAGTATGCTATCTATGTGGGATGGGCTCAGTGTCCTAAACATTACAAATGCTCTATCATGTGTAGATAGTTCACTCGTAGTGAAAAAAGTAAAGAGCCTCTCGTATCATTCATTAAAGTTATTACTCATACACTTACCCATTATTGACCAACAATCGATAACGGATCCAATGTCCAAAGCGATACGGGAAGCTCTTCCCATTCTATATACACCGATTGTGCAACGATAGGACCAATCCAAAGTGAGAAACTATAGATTGATTGGTCCGGATCAATTAGAGAATTCTCAGCATGAGTCGATTTCAACTCTTTGGAAGGTGATAACAGCATGAGCTACACACAAGATGCAACCCTTAGCTATTATCACCCCCCATAAAAATGAAAATCAATCCACAAGACGTCATGCCGGATTAACAAAGTAACTCAGTGAAAATTAATTTTGATTCTATGGTTGAAGATAGAAAAACATGTCAAGCACCGGGACAAGACCCAAGATTCGTTCCGTGAAGAACAGAAGATTCGATTTACTATCTTCTTCCACAAAATCACAATCAACTTGTCCATTGCATTCGTCGCCAACAAAGCTTCATCACGAAATTGCTAAAACAAAGAACCTAAAATATGCACCACCTACCTCAAGTCAAAAATGAAAAGGTGAATATGGCCAAACTTTAAGTTGTCGGCATTCCAAGGAAGGTAGGTCGACAATGATCCAAGATAGATAAATCGGCAACGATCCAAGTAGACAAGATCGGTCACGATTCAAGCAGGCATCAATTCTAGTGTTGGAGTTGGCTCAGGACATGATGGCAAGGTCAGGCGAAGGTGATGGTAGTGATTTTCAATGATGAAGAATGGCGACGGTGGTGGCAAAGGAAGGATTAGGGTTTGGACGTGTTTTAGCTATAGTCACAAAATAGATAGCTCGGTTCACAAAAGAGAATAAGATAGAGAAGGGTCAGCTCGAATGAGGAGTTATAAGAATTGCACTCAAATTTCTCCAAACTCACCAAGCATGATTTACGTATTATTTGTAAGCATCTTGAAAGTTATGGGATCAAAATTGATTTATTGTTACGAGCAATGGCGATTCACATCGAAACTCAACAAATGGCTAAATGGCCAAAGCCAAATTTGCATGATAGCTCCAATACGATCAATTAAACCTCATCAAATGGGAGCTCAAAAGTAGTTACTTCCAGAGCATGCCTTGTTTCCAACGAATGCATACTCTAGGAGGCAAACATTAATCGGGTTTTTAACCCGATACAATTCAAAGGAAGTTAGAACATCTATGCCAAGTCAAATAACTCAAGAATCAACCAAAAGGACTAGAAGAATGAAAAGAGAAAGACCCAAGAGGAAGAAAGCAATAATAGGCCAAGATGATAGGTTGCTAGCGATCCATCGCCCATGGATCGCTAGCGATCCATAAGGGTAGCTCGTGGATCTTCCAAACGCTTGCATCATGAACTAATATCTTTTTTAGGGACGCCTGCCAAGTTTCAGGATATTCCAAGCAAGTTAGTTCAAGAAGTGAGCCTTCATCTAATTCCGGTCATAGTTCAATCCAGTCAAAACAAGGCAACTATTTATGAAATTACATGGAGAGCATCTACATAAGACAAGGAGCACGATCCAAGTGAAATGATTGAAAAATATTCTAACTACAAGGATCGCTAGCGATCCTTGCCCTATGGATCGCTAGCGATACATCTAATTGGCTCGGCTCACTATGAAATTTCTTGAGCGCCTTCGTACATCAAATGTGGGCTTTTGGAACAGTGGTTTGGCCCAATAGCTCTCCAATCCCTATATATACTCACCCATCTACAACATAAAGAGGATCTTCTGGACTGGCTGCTGAAAATCTATAGAAACTATTCTTCACTCTTCTCCTCCCACACAACAGTCATCAAAAGGGTTCACTGTGATTCTCCGGTGAACTCTAACACTTGTGAGTTGATCAACTTACAAGGTCCAATCAAATTGTAACCAAATTTAACTTGCGACAACAGTCGGTCAATAATAGAAAGTTATAAAGTGGATGTAGGCTTCATTAACATCTGAACCACTATAAAAATATCTTGTCTCTTTACTCTTCCTGCAATTTGCTATTGTTTTTTCTACTTTATTTGCCTTGATAAATAGGGCAGATGCTTTCATACTCAATCTAGCGTGTTGATTCATTTTTTGGGTTAAAAGACCTCATAGGTCCAACAAAGATCTAAAAGGATTTTTGAAATTTACCCAATTACGCCGCTTCCGACTAGCCCAATTCCAACACTTTTAATTTCATTTTTGATGTTGTATTTGCTATTTGGGACGAGTTTGATCTATTTTTACAATAATGAAATGATTCGATATGACATACGTTAAAAATAGATAAAAAAGTAAAATAATTAAAAGGGAACTTGAGATGGTCACCTCTAAATATTTTGAAATTTTGATATGTTTTTTATGATATAAAATTAGTAATGGATTTAAAATTTCATAATTTTCTAACCTATAAATTAGTTCCTTAAAATTTCTAAGCTAAATATATAGTGTTTGATTGTAGAATGATACTTTTAAATAATAAAAATAATAATTTAGTCTGAAATTTTTACTAGAGCTAAATAATAGTGTTTACAAATTTCTAAGAATTTTTGGCAAATTTTCAATAAGTTTCTTGATTGATATGAATTATTAAGTGAGAAAATCGAATAACTAATTAATTAAGATATTAATTAGTTAAATATCTTTGTTAGGAGCAGTTTTTCAAATTTCGTTTTTCTCACTTAAGATCTCACTTGAGATCTCATTTAAAATTTAAATGAGACGAGATTAAGCAAAATGGGGCATTAAATTTAGTTTATATCTTATCTGACACTCATCCCATCTAAGATATTAAGACCTTGAGTAAAATTTGGTGTAAGATCTCAATAGAAAATATCAAAGTTATGTTTTTTTTGTATATGTCCTTTACTTCGTATGTAGTCTAAAAGTAATTGCATGCTAGCAACTTTTTATTAGTCCTCTAATTTATTTAATTTTACTTTTTTTAATTATTAAGAAAAAATAAAAAACCTTTTGTTTATTTCTTTTTTAATATTCAAATGAGTACCATTCAGTAAAAACCAAATCAACCACGTTACCACTCTCATCTATGAGGAAAAACTAAATCATCATTCTTTATTAATTATGTTTTCTAAAAATTTATATTTAGATAACAGTTATTATAAAAATATTTGAATCATCAATTTTAGATGCTTAAGTTATACCGTGGTAGTCCCAAGATGGACTTTAAAATACGAGATGTACAACCAAGGTGCACTCATCACTCCTGAAATCTCATATGATATGAGATATATTGTATAAAACTTTCGTGACGAGTTGTGATCGAAATTTGAAATTTTAAACCTTGGTTAGAAGTTAAAATCTGGTCCAAACAGTCCTTTGGTTATTAATGTCAAAATGAATAAATTGAATAATGGCACGTGTAAAAAGGAGACCACAAAATCATCTTTGTTAAACTACAAAGCATTTTTTAATTGATATTAAATTACCGTTTTTCCTTATCATTAATTTCTTAAAGTTTTCCTATCACCAAATATAGAATGGTTCTATCTCGATGGAACAACTAATCTTGATGACCATCTTGTTGTCTTTGAAAATTGGATGAACTTATATAATTCTCCAGAGGCAGTTCGTTGTAAAAAATTTCCCATTACTTTCCAAGGAGCAGCTATTAAATGGTACAGGAGTTACCGAATGGATACCATCTATTCTTGGGAATAATTTACTTGCGACTTCGTGGCTCAATTCGCTATATTTAGAGACACAACTATGGACTTTTGTTTGCTAGCAACCATCAATCAGAAACAAGGGGAGTTACTTGGTGAATATTTGAACAGATTTAGCACATAAGCACTAAGAGTAGAAAGTACCACTGATAGGGAGAAACTCATGGCAGTTCGGTCGAGTTTGATCGAGCAATCTCCTTTTTGGAAGGACCTTTATATAAATGGATGCAAAGACCTACAATATTTCTTCCTCCGAGCAGAGAAATTTATTCAATTAGATGAGATGCATCATGTAGATTTTGTATAAAGTTTTGATATATTGGAGTTGAGTTGCATCTGCAAGACCTTGTGATTAATTGGAATACTGACTCCTTATATACTTATTAGGCTTATTTTGTTCTAAGGGATTACTCTATTTCCATGGATTTTGCAGTGGTTTATTCATCCTATTCCTTGTTTGTAATTTCATTTACCATTTGAAATACTTTGTTGTCCATTCCGTTCTTTTGGCTTTCGTATATACTTTGGTATTTAATTCCATGATGGGGATTTCTTTTATCCCATTTCTTGTCCCCTGTCATCTATGGGGATGTAGATTTCTTAGTCCTTTGACATGATAACTATTTCTTGAGCAATAGATGTTCTAGGATCCGCTAATTCATATCTTATTTCTTTTGAATATAATTTTAGATTCTTTACCTATTTTCAATTGTAGTGTTGGACATATTTGTCCTGTTGTCTCATATGTATCCTTTTTTTGGATTTTAACTTTGTCCCAGTTGATGGATATATTTCTTTCGGTATCCCTTTATCCTTTTGAGTTTTAACCCTTGGTCTTGAGTTGTGGACACCTTTGTCCTCATTCATCTGTTTGGAGACCCCATTGGGCTTGAACATCCTAGTCCATTCTTTAACAAGCCACTCTTTGGGCTTGGGCATCATTGTCTATTCTTTGGTGAGCCACTCTTTAGGCTTCCTTTATCTTAAAGGGATATATACTTAACTGACCTACCTCCAGAAGGTCGATGATAGGTGCTACCCTGACCCATCCCCTAAGAGGTGGTTTTGGACGTTAGGGTTCTGCCTCTCCCTAAAGGATATGCTACGGAATAACATCGTAGGCTTATGTCCTTTCCTCTAAGAGGTGCCATGGAATAGCATCGTGGGCTTATGTCCCTCCCTCTAGGAGGTGCTACAGAATAACATCGTAGGCTTGAGTATTTATATATGAAAATAATTTTTGGTCAATTAAAATGGAGTCTCCTTTAAAAGAAAGAACTTTATAATTATCCCCCTTTTAGTATATTGAGGGCTTATTTTTTTTTTGAAAAATAGTTTGGACTCATGAATCTCTTTTTAATAAAAGAATTTTCCCTTAATATGGTTTTTAGCAATAACCTTCTTGTTGTTCTCACAATAGAGACGCGAATCTCAAATAGGAGACTAGGAGGTCATGATTCATGAACTAACAACCTTTTAGTCGAGAATAAGGTTCTCTAGTTTGAGTTTCAATAAACTTTTGTGCTTCCAAAACCCTTTTTTTTGAAAAAGTATGAATGGGCTCATCTTTGCCCAGGATTTTAGTAAACTTGGAAACATTGAAATTGCTCAGTTTGAAGTCATTTGGTGCACATTTATTAATGGTATATAATATCTAAAATTAGTTGCCTAAATCTGCTTTAGAGATAAATAAGTATTTTTCCCCCCGGGCCATGGGGTGATTGAAAATAGTTTTCTTTAAAGGATATAATTTGAGAAATTTCCTTTGAAATCATTTGCTAAAAATAGATTTGATACATATGGATTTTCTCCTAAACTGAAATTGAGTTTAGCACCGATTCAACATTTCTTACAAGAAAGCCTTGGTGTTGTGTTGACTGAATTGTTGATAGTTATCTCTCGTCAAGCGTCCGAGTTGTCCTCTTTAAGTATTCTGGAGTTTGTCGTGCTCTTAGGGTTCGTTGAGTGCTTTAATTTGATTTTGTTTTTACCTATAATAGCACTCAAATTTTAATCAGTACTTGATCAATGCAAATTCAAGTATGAATGAAAATAGAATTGAGTTAAAAGGATATGAAAAGAAAAGGAGAAAGTTCATAGTTGAGGTAATGCCATGAGTCCTAATGACTTGATGAGATTTGCATTTATAATTTTCTGAATTGCCTTTCTGTCAACTTGAAGAAGATGTCCTTTAGGTTCTTTTGATGAATTCTTGCAAGAACCCTGCCCTGATCATGCCTTGTATTTTCTCTGATAGAACACGACATTCATTGGTTTCATGTCCATTTGCCTTATGGTATTCACAATAACTTCCACCTTTATTTGGCTATGGGGCACTCCGAACTTTTTGAGGTGCAATAAAATTCTCATTCCTTTTCATCTTAGCGTATATATAGGAGAGGGGATTTTTTTAGGACAACACAATTCATTTTATAACTCTTTCTTCAACCTCCTTTCAGGTTTTCACTTTACCTTTGCCTCTTGTCAAAGCGCTTGAGATCAGATTTCTCTTCTTTGAATACTCGATGGGATTCTCTCTTAGCATGATGCATCTCATCTAATTGAATAAATTTCTTTGCTCGGAGGAAGAAATATTGTAGGTCTTTGCATCCATTTATATAAAGGTCCTTCCAAAAAGGAGTTTGCTCGATCAAACTCGACCGAACTGCCATGAGTTTCTCCCTATCAGTGGTACTTTCTACTCTTAGTGCTTATGTGCTAAATCTGTTCAAATATTCACCAAGTAACTCCCTTGGTTTCTGACTAATGGTTGCTAGCAAACTAAAGTCCATAGTCATGTCTCTAAATATAGCGAATTGAGCCACGAAGTCGCAAGTAAATTGTTCCCAAGAATAGATGGTTTCCATTCGGTAACTCCTATACCATTTAATAGCTGCTCCTTGGAAAGTAATGGGAATTTTTTTACAACGAACTGCCTTTGGAGAATAATATAAGTTCATCCAATTTTCAAAGACAACAAGATGGTCATCAAGATCAGTTGTTCCATCATATTTTAGTGAAGGAATTTTAATGTGCGGAGGAAGATTTGTCGCTATTATTTCTTCGAAAAAGGGGGCTTTTTGCACGATAACATATTCTTCAGGGTCATAAATTTCTTTTCCTCCAAGTGCGTTTACCATCAAATAGTGTAGATTGTCATTTTGGTTGGTCACATTTCTATGACTACTCCTGTTGTCTTCTTGGGTAAAGCCGTCCGACTGTTCAAGTGATTTACTTACCCGACTATCTCGGTTTAACCTTTGATTTTCTATCTCATTTGTAGGTTGTGTTTCATCCACTCTCTCCACAATCTTTATTGATTCTTGGGTTGCAGCTCTTTATGAACACTCCTTTACTTCTATCCTTTGTGGCCACCGATTACAAAACCTTGATCACATTGCTTTCTAGTTCCGTTAGTGTTGAAGGTTGCCTTATTTCTATATTGCCTAAGTTCGGATTTGAGTCCATGTGACCTTTAAAGGTTGACAACGATGTAGCCTCTTCATTGGGATTGTTGTTACCACTCTTAGATTTTACCATACTTTATGTGATTGATCGAAGATGAAAGTGATAAGAGACCGAAGGTGAAAGTTATAAGAGATCGGAGGTGAAAGAGATTAGAGGTGAAAGTTATAAGAGATCAAAGGTGAAAGTTATAAGGGATCGGAGGTTCGAGCCCTCCTTCTAGCGCCAAAATGTTAACAAGATTTCTTGTCAATACCCCGAAGATATGATAAAAAGGATGGATTTATTCTTTGGAGAACAAAAGACATGATTCCTTTTATTGATTGCCTTTCAATTCAACCAATTTAGTTGATATGTCCTATATCAAACCTTCCGTTATCGTCGAAAGGTTTAGAACTTAGACTGGGTGACCATCCCGCTTTGTTGAGCTTGTTTGAAGTCCTTACAAAGGCCTTCTTTTTATTAGATTAAGTTTTCTTCGATGAATAGGTAACGACCCCAAGTGCAAGTGGGAGATTGATAGAGTTAGAGGTATGCCCTAGGAGAAATTATGTAATTTGTTACATATATCTAACTCGTTGACCAATCTTGTTCGAAATAAATATTTTCTTTCTATTATATACTTGATGTAATGTGGTTATATTAATTAATAAATTTAACTAAAAGTATATTTAATATAAAATCCATAAATGGTATGTTTTGTGATAGTAGTTACAAAGTGTTATAACCGTACGTAATTTATCACTATGAAACAAATGTACCATTTTAAATGTTCCTAGTCAAGATGCATCGAGACTGGATATCGATGTATCCATTGAGACTAGAGTACGTAACGTTCTCCAAATGTTGGGAAGTGTATTACTCATGATTGCTGGGGGCACCAAGGGGATACGTACAGATGGTTATTGGATAACTATGGAACGACTCACTCGATAGTTTTCTATTGGTTAATATAACTAAGGTCAAAGAGAAAATATTGATGTGACTAATTTACATTGTTCTTTCGACTTGAGAATACTGTCAACCTTCAATATGAAAAACTCTACTTTAATTATAGTCAAATTATGGAACGACATCCATCAAGTGATTATAGTTGGGTCGAGTGGAAGTATTGGAAGGAAGACATTATTCAAGAGATGATTCGTCACTTCAGTTATATGAGGTTAGTATCATGGTCAACTCAAGTCAACCCAAAGTCAAAATCTCTGGCCATAGTAGTACGGTTAATAATAATTGTTATGATTGAACCAAGGATTTTGCGTTTGGACTATAGAGTTGAATATGGACAATATTGGAATTTTGACCATTACCAAATTCCATAAATCCAAAGTGATACAGTTTTTGACGAAGAGAATTGGTCTATATAAATGTCACTAATGGGTAACACTTATTAAATTAAATAAAATTTTACTAAAAATGAATAGGCGATAAATTTGGCCATAATGTCACACCACTTGCTAAGTGACGTGTGAACGTTAACATTCGAATAGTTCGGTGTTAATTGCTGACCAAATTTACACCCAAGAGTTACACAACTGAAATAATGAATTCCCTTAAGACCGAATGATTTAATTAGTTTATAATTGTTATAAATAAATTAAATTAATTAATATTTATGAAATATTAATTATAAAAATTTGAATATGGTTTGAGAAATAAAAATTGTTATATATTTATAATAGTTATAAATGTACCAATCAATATACGATATCGATAAGCGATTATATTAGATTTAATTGCATAGCATTTTGGCTTGGGCTTAAATAGGTTTAAAGCCCATCATTAGGGCTAAAAATTTCGGTTTTGACAAGTTATCGGAGGTGGCTAAAACTTAGGATCAGACCTAGAGATGGATGGCTAAGATTAAGAGAGAATAGGTAATGAGATTGTCCTAATATCTCTCTTATACAAAGCTATATATATGGATCTCTAAACCCTTAATCAAAAACAAATTTTGGCCGCCTTAATTATCAAGTTTGCTGGCCAAAATTAATCCCCATATCTGTTCTAAGAATCTCAAACCAATTGAAGTTAAGTAAAAGCTATTTGATAGAAGAGGTCGACGATTCCAGACTTGCAATCTAACGGATTGAGCATAACTAGAGAAGGGAATTCATTGGTTCAAGTGGACTCAAAGGCATCATTAATTGGTATTTTATTTATATATTGTAGTAATCATATCATATTTTATGATTTAATATTGATTAATCCCAAATCTGTATATATATTAATGTTGTATATCTAGTTAGGTGAGATTTTCGTAGGTATATGTAGTTATCACAAATTAGTTTGTTTATGTGCATAGTTATATTATTATGTGCTATAATTTATGTATAAAAAAAAATCTAATTTGCTGTATAAATTAAATTTTGTCATTATTAATTATTTTATGTATATTTATATATTAATTTAAATATAGACTAATGTATATTTTAAACATATAATTACATGTATGTATATTTATAATGTATAAACAGCTTAGAATTTTTCCTTACACCTATTTATTCATAATATGAATAATAAAATTCGAAAATAATTTTTTTACATATATAAATAATTTTAAATTATCTTTTATTGATTATTTGAATTGTTTATTATATCTAAAATAATTATTGCGCTGAAAATTCAATTTTTTTTTCCAAAATTACTACTTCTATGCAGTAACCCAAGAAAATTTTTTTAGAATTTTTTGTTAATATTTAATATTTTTAATAATTAAGTAACTTCGGTTGAACATTTCACTTATTTATTAAAAATAATATTTTATTTCAAAAAGTAATGAAAAAAATTCAGAACCTATATTTTATGATCTTAAAGTTTCATAAATTTTAAAATTTGATTTTTTTAATATTTATTGCTAATATTTTTCATTATTATGATCAACACTATTTATTATATATATATAATGATAAAATTATAAAATTATTATTTTATGTTTTTTATGCTAATTTCGATCTGGAAATAATTTTAAAATATATATATTTATATTTTAAGTATTTGAATGTAATTAATTATTCATATATACACATTTTATTTAACCTTATATATATATATATTATTTTAATTATTATATATATGTATGTATAATTTTATATGTTTAATTATGTATATATATATATTTATACAAATGTTTTAAATTATATATATATATATATTTAATTTTGAGACTTTTAGTTATAAAATATATTTCAAATATATGTATACATATTTATATAAATATACTTTGCATTATAGATTTATGCATATATTTAGACAACATACGAAATGAGTTAATGTGACCATTGCGATGCAAATCCCATCATCTATTCACGGGCATGTTATACCCTTCACGGATTATTATGTTACACATGCACACACATATGTATATGTATATGTATATGTATATGATACATGTATATATAAAAATTAAATCATTCAATTAACTTCACATTACAAAATACTTAAATTTAAATAAAATACATGATTTTATTTAAAAAAATTTAGAATTGTTCTAAATGAATTATACTTCATAGGCCCAATAAAAGAACCAATAGGGTAAAATTTTTGAAATTCACCCATGTAATAAACCCGGATTTTATATAAATTTAAATTGATAATTAATTTAATTTTTGAATTAAATTGTAATATTAATTGATAAATTGATGCGAGTTTCCCCGAGTTCAAATAAAAATGTGTTAAATTATTTGAATTTAAAACTTAAATATAAATGGTTTGAAAATAAATATAAAAGTATATACATTGACACAGGTATAAATAAATAAATAAGTAATTTTGAATTTAGAATTGATGGTTTAATAAATATTTGAGCTTATAAAAATATATTTACAAAATAATGAAAATAAATATATATAAAGAAATACAAGACAACAAAAAAATAAAATTAAAAATAATAATAAATATTTAAGCTAAAGATAGAAATAAATAAAAGTAAAAATATATAAGATAAATTAGATAAATTATGAAAAATAAAAAGTAACACCTTAAATAAAATTTTAATAACAAATTAAAATAGAAATTTATTTGTAAGGTAATAAAGACAAGCCAAAAAGAAAAGAACTATATAATTCAAGAAAGAAAGAAAAATAAGTTTAAGTATAAAGACAAAATAAAAAAAATAAAAAATACATTCATATATGAAGCATTGTAAAAGTATGAACAATTGTAAAAGGAAACAAAAATATGGATAAGTATGAAACCAAAGTAAACAAATATATATGTATAGGATTGCAAAGGAAGCCACTAGATTTTATCTCATACACGTACAGCTGAATGAAAGCAAATATATATATTTGTACAAGGCAATTAATGAAGCCATCACAACATTATCTATCAGCCACCAAGAGATAGAAAAATCTCTGACCCTATTGTACAAAACTAAAAAAATATCACCCTGTACAAACTAAAATATATCAGCCTTCTCAATTCATTTCAGTTCGTTTCTTCAAGTTGATAAAACTGAAGTAATATCATCTTAAACTTAACAAAAAAATTCAACTGAAACAAACAATATAAATCAATACAACCAGAGATCAAAGAAGAGTTTCAGTTTTGCAATTTTCACAAGCCTGGAATATATCAACTCTGTTCTTCTCCTGAAAACACTGTGAGTAACATTTTGTTTTAAAATTTTAAAATATGATTTTGTGGCAAGCACCTGTGATAAGTATATTGTATATATGTGTGTTTCCCTGAGAACAAATGAGTGGTGGAAGTATGTATGTACACAGTTATCTTCTTTGATAGCTTGCTTCTGTTTCAAGCTCCAGTTTGAGTTTGAAAAAAAAATCATTTTCTCCTGATCAAGGCATAATTTGGATTCAGGATCAAAACAAAACTTGGTTGTTGTAGCATAAGCTTTAATCTAAAAATTTATTCAAGTCAAAATAAATTAGCATTTCCTCTAGAAATTAAAAGAACAGAGCAAGAATTTAATTTAGTCAAATTTCAAACTTGTTAATTCATGGATTCAGGTAGGCAACTTGAATTCGTACACTTTACTATGATTTTTAAAAGCATAAATCATAATTTTAGAGTTAGATTGTAAGAGCAGTTCTAGGTTGTTTAAATTTCCTTATATGGTCGAACTCTGGTGATCTCGTTGTTGAGGAAGGTCAGGGTTTCGCATGGAGGTGGAGGAGTCTACGACGATGGTGGGAAAAATGGTCGGAGATGATCTCGATCATCGAGACGACAGCGACGAACATTTTTAAATTTCTAAACCTAGTTTTTACTGTGCTTAGTGTATCGATCACCGCGGCCAGTATAGGTGATCGAGTGCAGTGAGTTTTTGGGTGGTGGTAGCTTGGCCGTAGTTGAAGTCGTAGCCGGAGTTGTAGACCTTCAGGTGGTCGGAGCTACGAGGACGAGGCGATGACAGGTTTGTGGTGGTGGTGTTGTTCTTGCGTTTCCAGGTTCTGGTTCCAGTTTTAACACCCGAATTTGTTTTCGAGTTGGAGATGACGATCTGATGATCGAGGTAGGGTGCTTGGATAGTTTCCGATTTGTGGAAGTCATTGTTGATGATCAACAATGGGCGGTGCCACCGTGCACGTGCACGGTGGACCTCTTTGTGTTATGTTGAGTTTGGTTTTGAAGGGGAGTAAGTTACTCTAGTTTTCTCGAGTAAATCGAGTGTTTAGCTCGAAGTAGGGGGTGTGTTGACTCGAAGTATTTTTGCTTAGGGCTCGGCTAGGTCTTAGTTTCAGGTTTTAACCTGTTTTATTTTGAAATTTAAAACTAAATTTAAATTTTATAAACCAAGGTCTAAACTGAATTTTAAGTCAAAGTATAAATATGAATTCAAGTTCAGTTTGGGAAATAAAGTTTCAAAATTTAAATTGTTTTAATACTTAAAATTGTTAAGTATTAAAAAGGAAAAATTTGAATTTAAAATGGAATTTGAAATTGTAAAGGAAGGATTGATTAATAAATGGGGTTTAATTAAAGATTAATTACTTAATGTAATTAATGTAAATAGAGTAATTAATTAAAGAAGTAATTAGAGATCATTAATTAATATAATTAATGATGTAATTAAGGGTTGATTAATTAAGATTAATTAATCAATGATAAGTGATTATGAAGTAATTAATTAATGTAATTAATTAAGGATTAATGTAATTAATTTTAGTTAATTAATTAATGAAGTAATTAAAGGTTAATCACTGTAATTGGTTAAGAATAATTAATTTGTGTAATTAATTAAGGATAATTACTTAATGTAATTAGAGTGTAATTAATCATTGATTACAGATAATTAATGAAAGTAATTATGTGGTTGATAAATTTAAAACCACACGATTTATTCATCTTAATTGAAGATGGTTGATTATTATTAAATGTTGTGTGATGGATTGATATATCTGATATGTGATGTGATGCTATGTAATATGAAATGCTTTGTGCTAAGCTGTTATATCTATGATGAATATACTGTCGTATGAATATGAAAACCCCTTTTCCGTGAAATGACATTTGAATTTCGATGCGACAGGGAGTCGGATTCCAGTTTGTTATCCGAAACCCACGTCGAATCGTAATGGTGGATCTTTGTGATTGATAAATTGACTTTATCTGTGAATCTATGAATGAAGATAAGCGTTTTAAATCATACCGCTTATCGATATTGATATGCTTAAATCCGTGATGATGTGATGATTTGTAATGTTGCACTACTGTGTTAAACCCCTGGACCACACTTTTACACACACAAATATGGATTTCACGAGGAAATCGGTTAAGTCACAAATGATTTAAATTTAATATTTTTGAAATTGAAATTTTAATTTCAATTGATTTTGGAAATGGATTTGGGTTAAATGTTAAAGCTTTTGAAAAGGAGTTTTTAAGATAAAAGTTATTTTGAATAACTTGGTAAAGTTTTTCAATTTAAATAATTTAATTTGAATTTGAATCCAAGATTTGGAATTGAATTCCATGTTTGGAAATTATGGGTAAAGATGTTATAAATGTGTTTATATGAATTTAAACCATTTTAAAAAGTACGGTTTTGAGAATTTGAATTTAACCCAAGGACTTTAACTCGTATAAATGAATCAGATTTTCCAAAATGGAAACTATTTGTTTTCAAATAAAAAAAGCTTTCATATAAGAAATGAAATTCTAATTTAAATTAAAGGAATTTCAAGTTTGAATTGAAAATGGTTTCCCAAGCTATGAATAAATCTTTGTGAAACTGGTTGAGCTTTGTGAATTGAATCTGTTTATTTTTAACAGATTTAAAATGGTGATTTGTTTAAACCATTCGAAATGGAATTGTTTTGAAAGCTAACAATTAAATCTTTGTTTTAAAGATTGGACGAGTTAATCCAAATTGAAATGTAAATTGATTTGGAAAATCTATGAATAGATCTTTGTGAAACTGGGTGAACTTTGTGAATTGAATCTTTTTGTGTAAAAGATTAAAATGGTAATGTGTTTAAACCATTCGATGAAAAGTTTTGGGTAATAAGTTGTGACTTAACTAAAATCCCAATATCCATATGTTTTGAAATATTACGCTAATTATTCGGTTTAGCCGGGAGAGGACTTTGTATCATATAACCCATTTCGAATAGTGATACGACGTAAATGGATAGCATTTGAAGACCGGTGGTGAAGACCGGG
The DNA here is from genome assembly GCA_030737815.1 of Allium fistulosum. Taxonomy (NCBI): domain Eukaryota; kingdom Viridiplantae; phylum Streptophyta; class Magnoliopsida; order Asparagales; family Amaryllidaceae; genus Allium; species Allium fistulosum. Next base: position 528,195,294 of record CM060908.1, on the reverse strand, counting down.
TATTTGTGAAAACGAAAGGATAAACCGTCGATTGTCTCTGCACTGAGTCGCGCCGGTATAGAGATTTCCTAAGTGATGGGAAGTCCTATCGGGATTGTGAATACCCGGATTGCAAGGGCTTCTTCGGAAGTGCCTTCGGTTCTGTTCGAACCCGGAACAGACTTGTATGGTTGTATGTCTGACATTACACTTTGAGATATAAGCTGATTTCTTTCAAATACATTTCTGTTTGGTGGCGGAGATTTATTCTCTTATCTTAACACCCTTCTCAGAGACGTACGAGCTCAGAGGTTATGTAGTTGAAGGTTATCAGTGATAATACTCCCAATTTGGTAGTGTGGCATGCTGAGTGTTGCTGATCATTTGTGATCAAAGCATGGCTTTCGTGTAAAGCGTAGCTTTGTGGACGAGACCTCATCGGACCTCACACCCTGGAAATGGTCGAAACAGGAAAGATGCGGCAAGGTTATGAGGGTCGCGCCCTTTAGGGTATGTCATTTCCTTCTGGAAAAAGGTGATATTATGATATGGAGCCCAGATATTTACCTGTGTGATTGCTCCAATCTCATTTACTGTATGATTATTGCTTTGTGATCGAGGGCCCTCAGATAAAGGTCCCAAAGGACCGGGGGTGGCATACTCGAGTAGTAGTTACCTAGTTATAGAGGTAACCTGGCCTTATGTTGGCAGAGATCCGAGTAGGTTCTCGGGACGTCCCTCCAGAGGCGTTTCCATGTAGCAGTAGGAAGTTCCTTAGCCTGACCATTTGTTGGAAATCCACAGAAACAATACGAGCCCTGTACAGTTTTATTTGTATAACCTGCCATGCAGCGTGGCGGTAACCTACCATAAAACATGGTAGCTATAGTAGGCATACGGCGAAATGTGGCATGCTGGCTAAGATTAATATTATACTTTCGAAATGGCTTTCTACACTATGCACTAGAAATAATATCAAAGAATTTTTCCCGTATCAAGCATATTTGACTATCATAAGAAGAAATCTCCTCCAATTCTGCGATTGCACTGTGTGTGTGGCAGGAGATCTTAAGGTAGTTTCACTTTCCCTCATTGCGAAATTCTTTTATTTTCTTTGTGAAAATAACTGTTTTTGTTACACACACCAGTCCCATGACTGACCTAGAGTTTATTGTTCCCTTCCTAAACTCTGGGTGCCCACAATTTTCCACTCGGGCAGTCTAGAGTTGGGTTTTTCAGATAGTCAGGTTCAGTAGAGTATCTGGATCTAGTTCAGTGTTTGGAGTTCACTCACAGGACTGCACTTGCTTATCTTTGTAAAACGTTATGGTGGTTCGAGCTTGATATTAGAGTTGGTGGACTCATGTTCTTTTTTCAGATCATTTGGAGTTATCAGTTCTGTTGTTTCCGCTGTAGCATTATTATTTGTCTCTGATATTGTTGTATCATATTGATATCATTGTAGTATATCATTCTGGATATTGTATTCGTTGGAGTTGTATATGATATCATTCATTTCTTTCTTCCGCTGTGTTGTTATACTTAATGGTGTTATAAGCTCCGGTGAGCCAGATTCGGCGTTTGAATCTGTGGCATTTTGAGTACAAGTGAAGTACGGGTGCCGATTTTCGAAGGCCGAGTTCAGGATCATTACAACCCATAACTTCCGCTGCGTATTCCAGTTCCAACAATGCATACTTAAATGTGCTTGTATATAGATCTTGGAATTTACAGCGCAATAAACACATTTAGCCCTTTATGTATTGTCCACGTTATTGTTTGAATAATGTAAGTATATATATGTATATTTTTATATATATATATATATACATAATAATATTTATAGTTGTTTAATTTATCTAAAAAATTTGACTAATTCAAAATAATTTAATTTAATATCTAAAATATATTGTGTTAATTTTAAATTTTCAAAACAAATCTACATCTAAATAAATATTTATTTTAGGTATGAATTCAAATTTCACACATTTATATAAAACTGTATAAATAAATGTGTGTGTGTAAAAATTATTATTTTTTATTTAAAATATACATTTGAATAAATTTATATTTTAGTTTAAAATTTATTTACTTATAAACTAATAATTAATAGATGTGTATATATGTGTAAAAACTAAAAAAACTGATCGAAAATGTTTTTAGCTAAATTTTTTATTATGTCAAATCCATACGAATTTAGCATACAATATTTTTTTAGTATAGAATAAAAATGATTTAAAGTAAATATTTGTATTAATAAATATTATACAAAAATAAAAAATAATTTTTGCTTAAATTTGAAAAATATATGTTGATATATATAATAAATTAAACTATATAGTATATAAAATAATTATTTTTTATGTATATAAAATTACATGCTAATTAAAAAATTTAAAACCATTTAAAATCAATTTACATTTCAAAACAAATATTTATAACTTTGATCGAAAATAATATGAATTAATTTTGATGTTTGATGTATTTTTTTATAACTTTGAATGCATTTGTGTATAAATAAGATTGGACAACAAACATATATGTAAATTCATTATATTAAATGGGATCTAAACAACATAGACATAATGGATAGCATATATGGTTAAAAATTAACGGTGAAATTAAAATTATTACCAAATTTTGTAGCCAATAAATAACCCCTTGAATAAAGAATATAACCCCGTAGATCTGATCAAAACACCCCCAGGAAATGTAGCTAACTAGAGATGAACACTACACTTTTATCGTTGATTTTCATTTGAATTGTATTTGGAAATTTAATGGCTTATAACATTTTGTATTTCTGTTTGGAGTGCCGAGAAGAAGGAGGCACAAATGAAAGAGGAGAATTTAAATAGACATTGTAATAGAGTAAAACGTGGAGTTCTAATCTCCTTTGTTTGCTCTTTCTTTTTCACCAATCCAAAATCACATTATGAGCATTTAAAAACCCCACACCCACCTCTCTATGGCCTACCAAAACAAGGGAATAACGGGCTTACAAAATTTTCCAAAAACCATTCAGTATTTAATTAATTTAAGTCAAAATTAAATAATTATCGATATCGTATATCGATACGTATATATATATTACTTTTATATACACATTTAAATACCAATGACATTCAAATAAATCGAATAAAATTGTAATAGTTAATATTTCATAAATAATAATTAATTTATAAAAATTATAATGTAATTAAATCTTGTGGTATTTTTGAAATATTCAACACTATGATTGTGCGACTCAAATATGTAAATTTAGTTAGCAGTTACTATCGGATAATTCGAATATTAAATTTCACTTGTTACCTTAGATAATAGTGTGACAATTTTACCGAATTTATCGCTTACACATTTTTCTGTAAAATCCACTTTTACTATTCTATGAGGTAATTGGTAATAACAATTATTTACACTAATTCTTTTCGTCAAAACTATATTACTTTAGGGCTTACGAAATTTTGTTTTGGCAAAAATTTCAATATCGTCCACATTCAACTTGTTTAATCCAAATAAAAAGTCCTTGGTAAATAATAATGATTATTATTAACCATACTGCTATGGTCATAAACTTTGACTTTAAGTTAACTACATTTAACCGTGGTACTAATCTCACATAATTGAGGAGACGAATTATAATATTGAATAGTGTTCACTTCCAATGCTTCAACTCAGACCCAACTACAGTCATTCGATTGACACCATGCCACAATTTAACTATAATTATAGTGGAGTGTCTACATTAAAGTTCAATAGTACTCTTAAGTCGAGAGAAATTTGTAATATTGTCACTTTAAGATCCTCTGTTTGACCTTAGTTATAATAACTGCATATTAAAACTCTTGGGTAAGTCATTCCATAGTTATCCAATAACAATTAATATGTAACCCCTTGGTGCCCCTAGCAACCATGAATAATACACCGTCCAATATTTGGAGAATATTATGTACTCTGGTCTCAACGGATGTATTGATATACTATCTCAAAACATCTTGAGTATAAATATTTAAAGCAATTTAATATTTTTAATGTGATAAATTTCTCCTAATTATAATACTTTGTATCATTATAGCATAACATATTATTTAGAAATTTTATATTTGATATACTTAGATTTATTAATTTATTAACATAACATAGTATGACAAGTATATAATAGAAAGAAAAAACACCTTTTATTTTGAATGAGATTTTATTACAGAGTTAATAATTTACAATAAATTACAGAGTTTCCCCTAAGGACCTAACTCTGTTAATGATTTCTCTTTCCCTTTTCTATTTTAGTGTTGATGAGCTTCTTCTCTTATGAATCCACAACTAGTTTTACTAGTTCTTTTTTGGTGCATTTGATGGATTTTTTTGTGGTAGTCTTGATTTTGGACTTTTTTCTCATTGTTTGTCGATGGCCTATCTCGATGGTGCTTATGTGACACACTAAATGGATTTTGTTAATTTAATGGTTAAGCTTCTTGCTCTTATTGAATCCATAACTAGTATTAGTGGTGCTTAGGAGACACACTTGATGAATTCTATAAACTTATTAAGATTAAGTCTTATTAAATCCATACCCATTTTTTGTGGTGCTTTTAGGACTCGATGGATTTTACTTATTTTTGTGAGATTATGCATGATTTCTCTTAACAAATCAATAACCACATTGGTATTTCTTTTGAAAAGCAATTGCTAGATTCTATTATTTTATTTAAGGTTGAGATTCATGCTCTTAATGAGTTAGAGAGGTACACTAGATGGATTCACCTACTTGAGTGTGAAAGTGAGTCGCCTTCTATGGAAGGTTTAAGTAATCTCTTTAGAGAACTCATTAGTTTCCAAGGTGAGAGCACGACTATAAAAGCGCATACTTATTGTAGAATTTGCATAAATCAAAATTATAGTACCCTTTGTGAGGTTTCAACCAAATCTTGTAGTTCAAGTGAAATTCACTACCTATGTTAAGTCCTAATCTCGCTTCTTTATGTATTAGTCCAATCGGAAAAATATTGGTACGTACGTATGATGAAACTTTTCCTTTGTCTAGGTTGTTTTACTTTCTTTTATTTGGAATTTTCTTATATTTGTAGAGATTGTTGGATAACAACAATAAAACTCTTGTCCTACATTTCCAAATATTGTGTTAGTCTCCTCTTTATATATTCTTACTTCCATTGCTACTTGATTAAGTGTATGGAGTATAAATGGCTAGACAAGCTCGTACACACATGTGTGGCTTGTGCAAATGGACATATGTGGCGCTTTGAAGGCATGCTTGACACTTAGCACTATACATTGTGCACTATAATAGGGCATGCTTTACTTGAGTCTTAGTTGCTCAATTTCGCTTTTTATTATGGTTCATTCAGTTTGTATCTAAACTAAAAGGACAAATTTCCATATTTGTTTTACCATCGTTGTGAATAATTGAGATTGTATTTACAATAAAGAATTATCTCTTCTCATGCTTTTCTGTTTACATTTTCTTACCTCTTTCTATTTTGAGTTATAGTCACCCTTATGCCTATTTATTAACATTCATTTGATAGAAAATACAAAAAAATTGTCTAACTTCCTTTTACAAAATACTCTAAAATACCCGAGTAATTGATTTTCTGCACTTCTTCATGTTCTTCAACCTTAAGTGCATAAGTCTGATTATTATTGTGTTAACCTTCTTGTAACGACCTGAAATTTTCAACCATTCGCATCCATACATGTCGGATTTGAATTGCTCAAAATCTCAGATTGTTAATTTAAATTTGGCAAAACTCATCATATGCAGTAAATAAATAATCACAGAATCACAAACACAGAGTAATATAACAATAATGTAGCGGAAATAAAAGAATAGTAGTTCATGAAGCTACTATATATATATAACAGAGTTAAACAAGATACAACAGAAGTCACGAATACATAGATGTCTCAATACAATAGTCAAATACAAGATCTGAATACATCACTAGAATCAACTGAATAACTGAAAGCTGAATAGATATAACTAGATCTCCAAGCGAAGCTCCAACTCCAAAGGTGAGTCTCGAACACTGAGCCACTCAGTTTGACCCGAGCGTAAAGCAAAACACAAGACACTCGAGTCAGGATTAACATTCTTATATCAATAAATCCAACTCAAGTGAAATATCAACTGAAATACAAGTAACTCAAAGGTTGTTTGGGATAACCATCCTCTAAGGATCCGTTAAACTATCTACTATGTAGTAATATACGCTATTATAATAATGTTTAAAGTAAAGTAAACTATTAAAATAGCGTTAAGGAGTTACCCATATCCCCCTTAACACATTTTATATATTCCCATAGTCTATATAGTACCGTAATTTCCCCCGTACTGGGCGTCGTCAAAGGGCACTCCATAGGTATGGTACAAAACAAACTCGTAGTAAAGCTTGCTTGGGTAAGTGACATGGCACAACGAGGCAATGCTAGGGTAGATATACCAATTACGCATTTGGACTGGTGGTAACGCATAGCAGCCACTACCACCCACCTCGAGCCATACTCCTAAAAAAATCAAAGGGTGCACCCAATCAATCACAAAGTAATAGAATGGTATCTAAGAAGTGTGTCCGATCAGAGGTGCTACCTCATTGGCCCGTCAATCGCTCCTGTTTTAGCCACCTTATGCCAACTCACGGAAGTCGGGTCCACGTATATACCTCAATAGGATCGTCGCCACCATCCTACTTCATTCTGGAATCTCCACCGCGTACACAGTTGTTAAAGTGGTTTTTGGTATCGACAGAGAGTATGCCAATATCCGATCCCGGTCTCTTTAACAACCAAACGTTATTATAACATCACGGTCATTTCAAAATAGTTTATACTTTAAAACCAAAATATCATTTCCATTTTAAAACCATATCAAAACGATATCATTTTTACTTCAAATATATCCATTTCCAAATCATATCACTTTCCAAAGTTATAACGCTTCCAAAATCATAAGTCTTTTAAAATCAAAACACTTTGGAAATCAAAACCTTGAAATTCATAACACTTTGAAATCATAACTTTGAAATCATAACATTTTGGAATCCATAACACTTTCCTCTTAAACAGTTTAAATATTAAAATTTGTATATATAGTAAAATAGTTTATAAAATAAAATAGTTTATATAAAATAGTTATAAGTTAAAATAGTTTATAATAAAATAATTTATATTGAAAATGATTTATATCAAAATAGTTTATACTAAAATAATTTATAAAGTAAAATATAAATAGTTTTAGATATAGTTTAAAAATACTTTATATAAAAATTAGCTTCCTCAAATTTCACTAATCGATTCAAATCAACTAGAATTCCAAAATTCAAATTAATAAAATCTCAATTCATAAATTTCAACTCAATTCAGTTTCTCAATAAATCATTTCAAAATATATTGATTCCAAATACATATTTGAACCACAAAAATAAACCTTTTCATTCAATATATTTCAAAGCTTTAAATATTCAACATTTCAAAACTAAATTCGATAATTTCATATATATATATATCAAATTCACTTTACTATTATTTAGTTTTGAAATATTTACTTAATCATTTCAATAACATCTAAATACAACTTAGATTTACAAACAAAATATCCCACTTAAATTTACATAAGTTTAAAATATTCTTTTACGTCACTTTTAATCAAATTCAATTTATAAAACATATCTTTAAATTTCAGATTTAATAAACTCCAAATCAAACTTATTTAAGTATAATTCTCAAATAAATATAATTTCAAATCAATTTCAAATTTATCTTTCCAACCTGAATCATTATAAACTCTATATTTAAAATATAAACTTTACATAAATACTTAAAAATATTTTATATTGATTAAATCAACTTTATTAAATCAACTTTAATAAATCATTAAAATCAATCTTTATAAAAACCATATATTTCTTTTCAAAACTGTAACGACCCACTATTTTGGACCATTCAAATCGACAATAAATCCACATATGTCGGACTTGAATAATTCAAAACAATAGATTGTAAATAAAATTAGGCAAAACTCAGAATATGCAGTAAATAAATCACAGATCACAGACACAGCGTAATATAACAATGCAGCGGAAGCAAAGAAATAGTAGTTCATGAAGCTACTTTATATATACAGAGTTAAACAAGACACAACAGAGTTTACGAATACAGAGATGTCTCAATACAATAGTCAAATACAAGATCTGAATACATCACTGGAATCAACTGAATGACTGAAAGAAGAATCAATAGATGGATCCAAGCGAAGCTCCAACTCCAAAGGTGAGTCTCGAATAGTGGTACAACTCAGTTTGACCCGAGCGTAAAGCAAAACAAAAAACACTCGAGTCAGGACATACATACTTATACAATGTAAACCAACTCAAGTGAACTGTAATAAAATGCATAAGTAACTTAAAGGATGCTTGGGACCGCCCATCCTCTAAGGATCCGTTAAACTATTTACTATGTAGTAATATTCGCTATTATAATAATGCCTAATAGTAAAATAAACTTACTTTTCAATAGCGTTAAGGAGTGACCCAATATTCCCCTTAACACATAAATAGTGCCAATAGTCTATACAGTACCTGCGTACCTCTAGATCGGGAGGCTACGAGAAGATACTCCATAGGTACGACACAAATCAAACTCGTACAAGGCGCGCTAGGGTAGGTGACATGGCACAACTAGGCAATGCCAGAGTAGATATAACAATTACGCATCCGGGCTGGTGGTAACGTATAGCAGCCACTACCGCCCACCTCGGAACACACTCCCAAATCAAAATCGAAAGTGGCCACCAAATCAATCACAAAGTATAGAATGGTATCGAAAAAATGCGTCCGATCAGAGGTGCTACCTCATTGGCCTGTCAATCGCTCCTGTTCTAGCCACCTTATGCCAACTCACGGGAGTCGGGTCCACGTATATACCTCAATAGGAATCGTCGTCACCATCCAACTTCATTCTGGAATCTCCACCGCGTACATGGTTGTCAAAGTGGTTTTCGGTATCGACAGAGAGTATGCCCATATCCGATCCTGGTCTCTTTGCCAACCAATCGTTATTATAACCCATGGATATTTATTTCGAAATAATTTATACCTCAAAACAAAATATCATATCCATTTAAAACTAGTTTATACTTCAAAGCCAAAATATCATATCCATTTCAAAACTAGTTTATACTTCAAAACCAAAATATCATTTGAACAAACCCAAATTTCAAATCACTGAATATTTCTTTCAATTTATTTAAACTTGAAATATTCCTTTTTAAATCATCTTAAACCAAAACCACTTTATATAGCCATATTCTTAAATCTTAAATTGCAAATCAATATATTCAAAACAATTCTTAATTAAATACTATTTCAAATAAATTCATTTCCAAAATCATAGTACTTTCAAAGTTATAACACCTTTGAAACCAAACACTTTGAAACCATAATACTTTGAAACCATATCAATGTAAAATGTTATCATTTGGAAATCATAATATTTAGAAAAATCATAACACCCTTAAAAATAATATTCATTACCAAAGTTATAGCATTATTAAGTTCATTCGTTCAATTATACCAATTTCGAAACATTTAACTTATAAATTTCAAAAATGGTTTATATTTCACCTCAAGACATATTCATTTAAACCATTTAAATTCAATGTCAAACTCTTCCAAAATAATATTCATTTCCAAAGTTCATTGCATTTCAGCAACAACAGCACTTATAAAGTGTTACGGTAAATATATTAACATTTCAAAAACATTGTCAAATTCAAAACAGCAGCACTTATAATGTGCTACAGTAGGTACTAGAATTACAAAACAGTTCGGTTTTCAAAAAACAGCAGCACTTATAAAGTGTTGTAGTAGTTATTTAGTTATTTTCAAAAATAGTTCAAATTCAGAAACAACAGCACTTATAAAGTGCTGTAATAGGTGTTTACTTATTTCTGAACTTGGTTATATTTTAGAATTTATTATAACATTTCAGAAACATTAAAACTTCAATATTTATCCATTTTAACTTATAAAACCATATCTTACATTTCACCAATATTCGTTTGGATATCATTTAACTTATGAATTAAATAAAATAACTTTTAATAATTAAATATCTAAATCAAACTATAATTCATTTATTACTTCAAAGTACATCATTTTACTTAACCTTTTTTTTCACAAATAACTTAATACTTTTATTTTAAAATTTTCCATTTCATAAATAAAATATTCTTTAATAAGTCAAACTTCACATTTCCAATAGAAAAACAAATTTCCCATTATAAAGTTAAGTCAAAATTTAAGATACATTTTTCCATTTAAATCATAATTATTTATTTTACAAAACATAACATTTCACAAAATAATATTTTATCATAGTTAATATAACAACCATTTTTTCTTTTAGATCTATTCATTTAGACATCAATTAACTATGATTTTCTAGTTAAATAAATTTTATTGCAAAATGTCCAATTAAAACTGTATTCCATTTTATCAGTTCAAAATACATTATTTATTACACAAAACATGTCCGTTTCATAAAGTAAAATTCATAATAATTTCTAGGTTAGATTTAAAACTTCCATATTAAGTCAAATTCAATTATTAAGTTATTTATCATCAATAAAGATCCTTAATTTAACTTAAAACCAATTGTTAACTTATAAAAATTTAACTTATAGAAAAACCAATACACCTTTATAATTTAAAGCATTAAATCAAAATTTAAGTTAAAATTTCATATATCTATAAAACCCAAAATACTTTATAATCCTTTAGGAAAATATTATTTAAAAATACTTAATAAATTTTAGGAAAATATTATTTAAAATATGACGATGGGCCTGTATAATATTTTATAACCTAGGTCAAATGATACGGTATGTATCATATCAATCCGTAGATTAAAAAGAAAAATCCGGGTTCTATCATTTCAAACCCGCAATCCCAAGTAAAACAAATACAATAAAAAATCACTCGAGCCTATCATTTCAGCTCATAATGATTTTTCCTTATTCTAATGTCCGTTCGGGTATGTATCATTTCAACCCATAGTGATAGGGAACTTGCAGTGTGAGAATCAGTAAATAAATGAACAGTAGAACATATAATCATATCAAATGATGTAACAAATATATAAACAGAATTTAACATCATATAATCATATCACATGCATATATGAGCATATTAACATAACATATAAATTTCTACAATTCACATGCCATTGTTTCACAATTATAAAAGTACGTATGTCGAGAGTGATAAACTCACCTTTTTAAAGCTAGAGATAACAAACTAGATACACAACAAACTCCAAAAAGCACGACAAGGCATGACTATATTTTGAATGAAAAGATTGCCAAGATCCATATCTTGTACATAACAAATAAAGCAAACAAATATAAGAATATGAGTCAATACAAAAGATTATAGATTAAAACAATGAAATATATGAATCAAGGTGAGATAAAATGGCTTCACCTATACAAGTAGGCTCGGCCACCATAGGAATAGGCTCGACCACATCACTACATGGCTCGGCCATGATGTTTAGAGCAAGCTAGGCTCGGCCATGGTTGGATTCAAGGCAAGTATGAATGGCTATGGTTTGGAATGTGAAGAGATGGAAGTTACAAATGGATGGAAGGCTAATGGACAAGGGGTTTGGGTCCAATTGGTTCGGCCATGGTGCAAAGGGCTCGGCTTGGGTTGGATCTTGGTCAACTGTTCACGGCAAGGGGTGGGTTCTGGTCATGGTAAAGCAAGGCAAGGGGATGGAGGAGGTGGAAGACAAGGTGGTGGCCGAAGTCATCAAGGAGGAAGTGGTGATGTATATAGGCTTTGTTAGGGTTTCAAGTGATGTTTTGTGGTGGAGTTTTTGGTCTATGGTCATGGCATGTGTGGAGATGATATAGTGGTGGAGATGGCCGGTCATGGAGGTGGTGGAGGAGGGTTGTGGTCGGCAAAAGCATGGGCATGTGATGGCCGAGCATAGCTTGTAGCAAAATAAAGAAAAACAAAAGAAATGGAAAGAAGGAGGAAAGGAAAAGCCATGAACTTGTATATTTTTCTTCACGCAAATGAAAATGAGAAGAGGTGAGATGTTTTGTACGTGATTTGCAAGATGAAATGCATGGCTAAGACAATAAAGTGGACGGCTATGGATGTGAAGAGCTAGGCAAATGAAAAGGCATAAGTTATATAAAGAGAAACCAAAGTCTCTTGAAATTTCCAAAGCCAAAAATCAAATAAAATCCAATTAAATAATCAAAGTGCAAATCAAAATAAAATAAAATAAAAATAGAAAATAAAATTATAGAAATGAACATAGGAAATAGAAAATAAAATACAAAAAATAATTGCGTATACAACATTGTATTTTATCAAACTTTGAAAGTATAAAACAGAATTTAACGAAACAAAAAGCAGAAAGGATATCAGCATTATATTCTGCTCCAAAGAAAAAGATTAAAAATTCAAATTTAAAATTTTCAACTGTAAGTCAAAGTTTGACCAAAGTTGACCAAAATATAAAGTTTCCAGAAAATAATTGTTTTATTATATTTGGATAATAAATTACAAGCACATTTCAAAATTACGAAAATTCTAAAATTTCACCCTTTAATGATTTAAAAATCAAAGTTTTCAAATAAAATTTTATTAAAAATATTCACAAAATTATGGGTTGTTACACTCTCCCATACTCAAAACTTTTCGTCCTCGAAAAGGGACGAGATAGGGGAAACAAGGAAAACAAGATAAAATGAGATAGGATTAAGCCAAGACGAAAAGAAGATTGAACTTATACCTGATAACTGTTGTTATAGGTAAATTCAACCAGATGGAGATGATCATCCCAAGACCTTCCATAATCCAGAACATAAGCATGAAGAAGATCCTCTAGAATCTGTTCACTCTTTCTGTTTGACCGTCGGTCTATGGATGGTAAGCAGTGCTCAGATTCAGATGAGTACCAAAGATTCTTGAAAAGTTTCCAAAACAGACTGGTATATGCAATACCCTTCCATTCTCTAACAAGATAGTGAGAAATAAGGACAACCTAAATGATAGAGTTATGATATGAAATCACAAAGAAAGATGAGAAGAAAGACTTACATTGATCGCAGCGATCTTAACTGGATCAACATAAATTCCATTACTAGAAACAATATTTCCGAGAAATCGGACTTCATCCTTCCAGAAATGGTATTTCAAAATTCAGCCTTCAACTGATGATTCCTAAGAGTCTCTAGAACAGATTTCGAATGTGACTCCTATTCTTTCCTTGACTTGGAGAAGACAAGGATATCGTCAACAAAGACTAGAATAAACTTGATAAGTACAACATGGAAACACGATTCATCAATCAACAAAGGAAGCAGGGGCATTAGTCAAACCAAAAAGGCATAACTAACCAAATCATAGAAAAACTATTCTCAGTACAGAAAGCAGTCTCGGGAATATTTTCCTCAGCAACACTGAGCTGGTGAAAATCAGTGGCAAGATCAAGCTGAGAGAAAATAGTAACTCCATGGGCTGACCAATTCTAAATTCGATTTCCCACTTAGAAGGTAGGAGAATGGAAACAACCAGAAAGAAAATTGATTGGAAAACAGAATAAGATAATAAATTTAAAACCATGAAAATTTCAACTTACATTAATAATTAATTTCATCCATTTGATTTCACTTAAGTTAAATAAATCTTAACTATTTTTAATCTCATTATCTCATCATACAATTATCTTAAATTAACAATTTTCCAAAGTCATGAATTTGAAAATCATTTATTATACTCATAATTTATTCACTAAATTTCATTCTTCTTTTTTCCAAAAATTTTATTAAATTTATTCCACTTAATATATCTAATCATATTATTAATTTTATTTACACTTTTTATAACTACTCCAACTTATTTATAAATTCCTTTAACACCATTTTATATTGTAATTTTTCAATTAACCTTTTATTCTATTTACCTCTATTAATTTTTTATATTAAAATTTAAGTGTATAACATTTATTATAACCACACAAATTCTATTTTATAAAATCCTTTTATACTGTATATTATCCAATTAAATATTCAACTTCTTATTAATTTAGGTAAGTTATATTGGAATGTAATAGAATATTATACAAATAAAATTTTCTAATTCAATTATTTCAAGCTTAAATATTTATTCAAAATTTTTGGCCTCGTTTTATAATTGAAATCATCCTTTAAGATAAAATTTAAGAATTAAATTTCCGGTTAACTTCAAACTATTCTAGATAAATAAATATATATACATAATATATATCAAATCAACTTTAAATCATATACCAATATATATTATAAATCAAGTCAAATTTTAGAAATTCAAATCTATTTAATTCTTCAAAGCAAAACTATAGCAAAGCTACATAATGGTCTCTTCACTTCGAAACTCGAAAATGAATGTCAATGATGCTGTAGTCATCACCGAAATTATTTTCCAGCGACAAAGAGAAGAGCACTGATTTAAAACTTTAAAAAAATCTTTAGAAACAATTTCTATTCGAAAGTATTTTAAATAATATATCCTTTTAAAACTTTAAAACCAAAGTTCGAAATCATCGGAAACTTAAATTCTCAAATTCTTGATTTTAAATTCATTTAAATTTCCAAATTACTTTATAACCATGTTTAATAGTTCAATTATTTATATATGAAACAAAAGCCAATGGTTACAAGATATATACAAAGTCAAATATTGTTTCTTAACATTCAATTCAATTAACTATTAAAATTCAGAAAATTAGACATATATAAAATATAATTATACAAAATTTATCCATTTACCAAGTTTGAAAACAATATGGTGTAAGTTTGCTCTGTTCAAGTGTTTTGGAGATCCGACCGATAGCGTTGATCAGACAAATCGATCGAAAACCCAAATCAACATTAACAACTCAAACAACATGATATATACTAAAAAAATTTAAATATTAGTTTACAAATACACTTCAAGAATGATTTGAAGATAAGTTGGAAACAAAAGACAAGATGATTAAATAACAGAATAAAGGAATGAATAAGCTTATATAAATCACTGGCAACCTTAACCGGGTCGACAATGACTTCAAGGATAAGATCGATGTGGAGTTCTGGGACAAACCTACATCTGATCTCAAGAGATAGAATTCGGGATAACAAGAGATAGATAGCATTGTAAACCGAGGATGCAGAAACCTTCGGTGAATCAATGCTTCTTGTAAAGGAGTTTCACCCCTTTACAATCATTCGAAGATTGGCGAGACCGCCTATTCATTATAAAGATCATTCAAAGTGGAGTTATGGGATACTCCAGAATCAAAAGAAGACAAATAGGGAGAGACAAGAATGGATTTTGAAACCGCAGGGAACGTTCCAAAATTCAAAAGAAATCGAGTCAAAAAGAAAGTATTCAAGCTCGAACGAAAGTGATTCTGTAAATAAATTTACCATATATGCTAAGCTTTGCATAGAGACAAAGCTCTGATACCAAATGTAACAACCCACTATTTTGGATCATTCAAATCGACAATAAATCCACACATGTCGGAATTGAATAATTCAAAACAATAGATTGTAAATAAAATTTGGCAAAACTCAGAATATAAAGTAACTAAATCACAGATCACAGACATAGAGTAATATAACAATGCAGCGGAAGCAAAGAAATAGTAGTTCATGAAGCTACTATATATATACAGAGTTAAACAAGACACAACAGAATTTACGAATACAAAGATGTCTCAATACAATAGTCAAATACAAGATCTGAAAACATCACTGGAATCAACTGAATGACTAAAAGCAGAATCAATAGATGGATCCAAGCGAAGCTCCAACTCCAAAGGTGAGTCTCGAATACTAGTACAACTCAGTCTGACCCGAGCGTAAAGCAAAACACAAAACACTAGAGTCAAGACATACATAATTATACAATGTAAACCAAATCAAGTGAACTGTAATAAAATGCATAAGTAACTTAAAGGATGCTTGGGACCGCCCATCCTCTAAGGATCCGTTAAACTATTTACTATGTAGTAATATTCGCTATTATAATAATGTCTAATAGTAAAATAAACTTACTTTTAAATAGCATTAAGGAGTGACCCAATATTCCCCTTAACACATAAATAGTGCCAGTAGTCTATACAGTACCTGCGTACCTCAAGATCGGGAGGCTATGAGAAGATACTCCATAGGTACGACACAAATCAAACTCGTACAAGGCGCGCTAGGGTAGATGACACGGCACAACTAGGCAATGCCAGAGTAGATATAACAATTACGCATCCGGGCGGGTGGTAACGCATAACAGCCACTACCGCCCACCTCGGAACACACTCCCAAATCAAAATCGAAGGGTGGTCACCAAATCAATCACAAAGTAATAGAATGGTATCGAAGAAATGCGTCCGATCAGAGGTGCTACCTCATTGGCCCATCAATCGCTCCTGTTTTAGCCACCTTATGCTAACTCACGGGAGTCGGGTCCACGTATATATCTCAATAGGAATCGTCGCCACCATCCTACTTCATTCTGGAATCTCCACCGCGTACATGGTTGTCAAAGTGGTTTTCGGTATCGACAGAGAGTATGCCCATATCCGATCCCAGTCGTTTTGCCAACCAATCGTTATTATAACCCATGGATATTTATTTTGAAATAATTTATACCTCAAAACAAAATATCATATCCATTTAAAACTAGTTTATACTTCAAAGCCAAAATATCATATCCATTTCAAAACTAGTTTATACTTCAAAACCAAAATATCATTTGAACAAACCCAAATTTCCAATCACTGAATATTTCTTTTAATTTATTTAAACTTGAAATATTCCTTTTTAAATCATCTTAAACCAAAACCACTTTATAAAGCCATATTCTTAAATCTTAAATTGCAAATCAATATATTCAAAACAATTCTTAATTAAATACTATTTCAAATAAATTCATTTCCAAAATCATAGTACTTTCAAAGTTATAACACCTTTGAAACCCAATAAGAAGAAGTTTCCATTTCATAAGCGGGAATTTTTCCCTTCCAAGAAGAAAAAACCTGTTAAATCTGGTTCTAACTCTCAATCTGCTGGAACACCTTCCATTCGGAAGTGTTTCAATTGTGGTTCTCCTGATCATATGATTCGAGCTTGTCCTAAGCCTCTCTTTTGTCGTTATTGCAAGAAGGAAGGTCATCATGTTTCTCCCTGCCCTACTGTTCCTGCTAATGCCAAGTCTGGCAAGCTTTATATTGCTAAGGCTTCTGGAGGTTCTTCTCAGCCCAGAGGTATATCTCCATCTATTTTGGAAGGTTCTATTTTATTCATGACCATAGTATTCGAGTTCTTTTCGATACGAGTGCTTCGCATTCTTTCGTACTGAAAAAGCTCGTCGATGATTTGTCTTTGGATGTTTCTTGTATGATTACTTCGTTGAGGATTGCAAATCCTATTGGGGGATCCACAACCCTTAGCATGCTTTATGATGATGTTGAGATTGTTTTATGTGGCTTTTCTTTTCGTGCGAATCTGCATGTTATTTCTTATTTGGGATTTGATATGATTTTGGGTATGGACTGGCTAGTGAGATACGATGCCAGGATTAATTGTTCTAAAGGAATTTTATATCTTCGACATACAGATTCGTCTACTCAGCTATCACTTGTTCTTCGGAATGTGGATAATTCCGAAACGGATTTATATTCTCTTGACTCACGAGATGATGATGATATATCTCATATTCCTATTGTTTGTGACTTCTCCGATGTTTTTGAGCCGGTTTTGGGTTTGCAACCCAAGCGGGCGATCGAGTTCCGCATTGATCTCATTCCAAGCGCGCAGCCAATTGGCCATCCTCCCACGAGGATGTCTATAAAAGAAAATGAGTAACTCAAGAAGCAGCTTCTAGAGCTTGAGTCCGAACAGTTGATTCAGTCCAGTTTTTCACCGTGGGGTGCCGCGGTCGTCTTCGTGAAGAAGTCCGATGGAACTCTTAGGCTCTGCATCGACTATCGCAAGCTTAACGAGTTGACCATCAAGAATAGGTATTCATTTCCTAGGATCGATGATATGTTTGATCTATTGAGTGGCGCTAAGGTCTTCTCTCAGCTCGACCTTGCCACTGGTTTTCACCAGCTCCGAGTCGTGGAAGATAGCATACCTCTTACAGCTTTCCACACCCGATATGATTCTTTCGAGTGGCTCGTTATGCCGTTCGGTTTGACGAACGTCCCTGCTTTCTTTGTTGATCTTATGAATCGAGTATTTCGGGAATATCTCGATAAGTTCGTCCTTGTGTTCATTGATGACATTTTTTTAATTCTAAGTCTGAAGCCGAGCATGCTAATCACTTGAGAATTGTCTTGAGTACTCTTCGTCACCATCAGCTTAAAGCCAAATTCTCCAAGTGCCATTTTTGGGAGGATAAGGTTAAGTTCTTAGGCCATGTTGTATCTTCCAACGACATTTCGGTCGATCCCTCAAAGATCGAAGCTACCCAGAATTGGAAGAGGCCTGAGAATGTTCATGAGATTCGTAGTTTCCTTGGATTGGCAGGTTATTACCGTCGGTTCATTAAGGATTTTTCCCGTGTTGTGCTTCACCTCACCAGCCTTACTCGAAAAGGCATTCATTATATTTGGTCCGATAAGTGTGAAGCTTCCTTTCAGACATTAAAGGAACTTCTCACTAATGCTCCTATTCTTTTGGTTCCCGAGGGGAATCATGATCTTGTTGTCTACACCGATGCTTGTGGTAGTGGTCTCGGTGTCGTGCTTATGCAGAAGGATTGAGTAGTTACTTATGCTTCTAGGCAACTGCGCCCGAATGAAGTTCTCTATGCCACTCATGATCTTGAGTTAGCCGCCATTGTCTTCGCCTTGAAGATTTGGCGACACTATTTATTAGGCGAGAGCTTCATTCTCTATACCGATCATAAATCCTTGAAGTATTTGTTTACACAGAAGGAACTCAATATAAGGCAACATCGTTAGCTCGAGTTTCTTGCCTCCTATGAATTTGATATCCAATATACCCCTGGTAAAGGTAATCGTGTTGCTGATGCACTTAGTCATAGACATTCGGCTGTCGTTTCTATGATGCTTGCCGAATGGGATATTCTTGAGACTCTATGTTTTTGTGATATTCGTGATCGAGCTCCATCCTCTGATTCTCCGATAGTATTATTCGGTTGGGAGCTCGGCCATCTCTATTTGATCGTATTGTCAAAGCTCAGCGGCGTGATCCGGATCTTGTGCATCTTATTCAGCTTTGTGAGACTGAATCCTGTGATGAGGCGTTGCGGGATTTCAGCATTGATTTTCATGGGTGTCTTCGCAAGAAGAACCGTCTTGTTGTGCCTTCTGATTCTGCACTTAGGCATGGTATTCTTGATGACTGTCATCGTTCTAAGTATACCATTCATCCTGGCAGTAGTAAGATGTATGCCGATATGCATCGCCTTTATTATTGGGAAGGCATGAAGCACGATGTGGCGAGTTATGTGAGTAATTGCACGACTTGTCAATGTATTAAAGCCGAACATCAGCGCCCTTCTGGTCTCCTTCAGCCTCTAGAGGTTCCATTGTGGAAATGGGATCAGATTTCGATGGATTTCATTGATGGCCTACCTTGTATGAGATCGGACCATTCTAGCATTTGGGTTATTGTTGATCGCCTCACCAAATCATCTCATTTTGTTCCTATTAAATCTAATAGGACTGCTTCTCTTTTGGCTAAGTTATATATCAAGGAAATCGTGAGACTTCACGATGTTCCTAGTTCGATTGTGAGTGACCATGATCCTTTATTCACAAGTCATTTCTGCCAGAGTCTTCAGCAAGCTTTGGGAACAAAGCTTAATTTCAGCACATCTTATCATCCACAGTCTGATGGACAGACTGAACGGGTGAATCGCATCTTGGAAGATCTCCTCCGTATTTGTATTCTTGAGTTCGGAGGTAGTTGGGAGGATCATCTACCCCTTGTAGAGTTCTCCTACAACAATAGTTTTCAGTTCAGTAGCGGTATGGCTCCTTTCGAAGCCTTATACGGAAGGCCATGTCGATCACCTTCATGTTGGTTGGAATCTAGGGAGAAGCTTATTCTTGGCCCAGATTTTGTTCATCATTATTCTGAGAAGATTTGATCTTATTCATCAGAGAATGAAAGAGGCACAGAGCCGCCAGAAATCCTATGTGGATAACCGTAGGAAGCCTCTCGAGTTCTCGGTTGATGATCTCGTCTTTATTCGTGTTTCTCCTTTGAAAGGGGTTATGCGCTTCAGTACGACAGGGAAATTGGCTCCTCGCTTTGTAGGACCATTTCCTATTACTGAACGTATTGGCCCTGTGGCTTATAGAGTTTCACTTTCAGCTCATCTATCCAGTGTTCACGACGTGTTTCATGTCTCTCAGCTTCGGAAGTGTCTTCGAGAATCAGATTCTGTTATCGATTCTCCTATTTTGCAAGGGCTTGAGATCTTACCAGACTTATCTATTGTACAGCAGCCTATTCGTGTACTTGCCTCAGAGGTGAGACACCTTCGAAACAAGGACGTGCCGCTCATTAAAGTTCAATGGTCCGCTAATCCCAATGACTGTACTTGGGAAACCAGAGAGTTTATCGAGCGATCCTATCTGGGTTTTCTATCTTTGCTTAGCAATGGTGAGAATATCTCTTTATCTCAAGCTTATTTTTCTTTCTTTTTGGGTGATGTAAGTATGTAGTTGTTACAAATTCTTCTCTAGGAATTGCGCGGGTGCAATTTTGTTAAGGAGGGGAGATCTGTAATAACCCGCATATTTTACGATGGTATATTTAAATGTTTTATTTAAATGTAGCGTCGTTAGTCGGATTTAAGTCCGAAATGTCACTTTTTGTAAACGGTCGAATTAGGACTCGGGACCACTTCCATTGAGTCCAAAATGGCGTTTGCGACTTTTTTGAGTATAAGCATCGATATGTTTGGAATGAGTAGAATTTTGCTATTTTCTATTTGGGCTTTTGGGTTTGGGTTTCAGCCCACCAACCCAACTTATACCCTAAATCTTTAACTCTTCATCCATTCATTCTCATTTCTTTTCCTAATACTCAAGCTCAACTGAAAATGGGGGAAGAGAAAAGGAATTAGAAATTCCAAGCCCTAGATTCATTTGCAAACTCGAATTCTTGCTCCAAAACCAAAGAGAAGCTTAGGTAAGCCTTCTTTTCACCTTCTCCATCTCTCTCTCTCTCTCCAATTTCAGAAATTTCCTATAACCTAATTTAGGAAATACTTGTTTTGATCTTAGATTGAAGCTTGTAGAGTAGAAGTGAAGAGTTGTTGATCTTTTCTTTGTGTTTGAGCTTCTCATCTTTGTTTTTGAGTAAAAGGTGAGATTTTGAACTCACATCTAAGCCTTTAGCTTTTGTTGTGGTTGGGTAAGAATTCCTAACCTCTATTCATGTTCATTTGTTTTGATTTGAATTGATATGGTGAATTCTCCAAATTTTGGTGTTTTGGAGATAAAATCTATGAAGATCCTATTGTGGATATTTGGACATGTTGTTGGGGTGTATCGATGAGCCTATAATACTGGGTTGTTGCTTGGCGTAATCCCCTAGTCTTCGTTGCCCGTCCGATAGCTTCCCATTCATTTTTTGCCATCAAGGCCTAGGAAAATTGTTGCCCAGACCAGGTCTTCAGACGTATGAAATGCAAGTTCAGACGTCTGGTTTTAAACCTAGAACAAAAATAAATACGGCAGAGATTTATAAAAATGGCAGAAAACAAAGTCAGACATCTGAAACAACCTCTCAGACGTCTGAAACATTGTGTCAGACGTCTGAAGCAACATGCCAAACATCTGAAGCCACCCTCCAGACGTCTGGAAGGTTCCTGAATTTCCAGTGAATAATCCAGACGTCTTGATTTTAAATCAGGCGTCTGGAACTGCCGGTTTTTGCCTATTTGCCTATTTTTGAGTGAATTTCCATTTTTATCGACTCTTGTCGATCCAATTAGTTATTATCGCATTTTTTGACTTTGATGATTCTTTTTAGATTTCGTACACGGGTTTTTATAAAGTGATTTTTTTAAATGGTATTAAAAGCTCATTTCTCTAATTTATAATTTCTATATAAAACACACAATTTTGCACTTCGAGTGAAGAGGGAGGAGAATTAAATGATGAAATAAAACGCGTGCTATGAACACGTGTGTTTATCTTTTCAGTTAATTCCTAATCTATTCGTTTGACCGTTTTGACCTTTAGGTCTGGTTTACCGATGAGATGAGGTGAACTTTGTACTACTTTGAGTGTGAAATTGACTAACGGTTAGTAAACCGTTTAGTGCGAACTTGTGGTATGGGACTCACATTAACATTTTTCGGGTTCCTTTCTGAGAGTTGTGACACATTCTGCCAGTTAGTGGTGTCTAGTACTGGGTCTCTAGACCTTCTCCACTACGGTTTGTTGCCTTCGGGGTTTGTGGCCTTCGGGCTTGAGCCTTTGGGGTTTGTTGCCTTCGGGGTTTGTTGCCTTTGGGTTTGAGCCTTCGGGGTTTGTTGCCTTTGGTTATGTTGCCTTCGGGTTTGTACCTTCGGGTTTGTGCCTTCGGTTTGTTGCCCTATAGTATCGCTTTCGGAGTTGGTCATTCGTCACCGCTCGAGTGATATTTGGGTTTGTTGCCTTCGGGTTTGTGGATCCTTATTATACAGTACTGAGCTTGAGCATCTTTTTTTTTCTTAGACAATTATATTTCCCTAGTGTATTGCCCTTCGGTGTAGGTTCTTTGAACCACACGATATATAGCGATTACCCTATGGAAACTTGTGTTACCTTTATTGGTATTTGTTATTTGCCTTTTGGCTTATTTTGGGATATTCATATCCTTTGTTTATTTGAGTTGCCGATGATATGAGGCTTGTTATGATTCATCTTTTGTTAAAAGATCTGGTTATCTCTTTTGGAGATATTTGTGGTACTTTATGACCTTGTATGTTCATTATCATTTAGTTTATCTAACTGATTTGTTTAGCTAGACTGACCCGTGTGTTTTATACTCGGGTCTGACCGAGATGTTTCAGGTTAGGTACATTGGACTTAGCCTATTTTGCTTCCGCATGGACTATTCCGCTAGCTCCTTTTTGTTATAGCTTTTGTGTAGTCCTTTTTGGCTGTAACTCTGATATGTATTCTTTTGACTCGCCTGTATATTGTGGTTTGCTTTACCACTTGACATGTATCATTTTGTATACTCTGAATGTACCTGTATATGCGTAAATGTATGTTATGATCTACTGTTCTGTGATGTGTATTACATTTGAGTTGTTATATTTTGTTCTGATAGATTCTTCAGCCACCCATGGCTTTGTATTAAGTATTGATTGGATATGTCGATCCATTTGGAAAAGAAAAAAAATGTATGGAAATTGTCGGCGTATTCAATAGATAATTAAGACAAGGCTATAGATGGTCGCTCCTATCCAGCTCTGTACTCCGTATTAGCAGACGGTGTTACCTAGTGACACTCTTTGCTAATGTGGGTCTCGAAGTGGGGCGTCACAATAACAATCCATTTTTTTCTTTTAGATCTATTCATTTAGACATCAATTAACTATGATTTTCTAGTTAAATAAATTTTATTATAAAATGTCCAATTAAAACTGTATTCCATTTTATCAGTTCAAAATACATTATTTATTACACAAAACATGTCTGTTTCATAAATTAAAATTCATAACAATTTCTAGGTTAGATTTAAAACTTCCATATTAAGTCAAATTCAATTATTAAGTTATTTATCATCAATAAAGATCCTTAATTTAACTTAAAACCAATTATTAACTTATAAAAAATTAACTTATAGAAAAACTAATACACCTTTATAATTTAAAGCATTAAATCAAAATTTAAGTTAAAATTTCATATATCTATAAAACCCAAAATAATTAATAATCTTTTAGGAAAATATTATTTAAAAATACTTAATAAATTTTAGGAAAATATTATTTAAAATATGACCATGGGCCTGTATAATATTTTCTAACCTAGGTCAAGTGATACGGTATGTATCATTTCAATCCGTAGTTTAAAAAGAAAAATCCGGGGTCTATCATTTCAAACTGCAATCCTAAGTAAAACAAATACAACAAAAAATCACTCGAGCCTATCATTTCAGCTCATAATGATTTTTCCTTATTCTAATGTCCGTTCGGGTATGTATCATTTCAACCCATAGTGATAGGGAACTTGTAGTGTGAGAATCAGTAAATAAATGAACAGTAGAACATATAATCATATCAGATGATGTAACAAATATATAAACAGAATTTATGTAACGAGTTGGATTTTTCGCGCTCGAAAATCGACATCCATACTTTACATCGTACTCGAATGCCGTAGATTCGACCGTTCAAATCCGAGTCGCCGGAGCTTATAACACAATTAAGTAAATAACACAGCGGAAGAAATGAATAATACATTGATATACAATATCTGATACAACAGAGTGATACAATGAATATCAATATACATCAGAGATATGGTACAAGAAATAGCAGCGGAAAAGAAAACGATAACATCAGCAACGGATAATCTCCATCTCCAAAACGCTAATCCAGAAATAGCTCGAACTCCCAATAACGATGCACAAAGATAAGCAAGTGCAGTCCATATCCAAAGACTGAACTAGCTCCAGAAAATCTACAAATCTGACTATCTGAAAAACCCAACTCTAGACTGCTCGTGTAGAAAATTTTGAGCATCCAGAGTTTAGGAAAGAACAATAAACTCTGGATCAGTCATGGGACTGGTGTGAGCAACAAAAACAGTTTATCTTAAAAACAAATGCCAGAGAATTTTAAAGTCAATTCGCAATGCTTTTGGAAAATGAAACTACCATAAGACCTCCCGCCACACACACAATGCAAACGCAGAATTGGAGGAGATTTCTTCTTATGATAGTCAAAGATGCTTACTACGCAAAATCAAATCATTTTTGATATTATTATTAGTGCATAGTGTAGAAAAACATTTCGAAAGTAGGATATAAATCTTAGCCAACATACGACCATTATCATATGCCTACTATAGCTACCATGTTCAATAGCAGGTTACCACCACATTCCATGGCAGGTAATACAACTAAAACCGTACAGGGCTCGTATTGTTTTGTTTGGATTTCCAACAAATGGTCAGGCTAAGGAACTTCCTATTCCACGAAAGAAACGCCTCTGGCAGGACGCTCCGAGAACCAAACCGTTCTCTGCCAAACAAGGCCGGCTACCCCCTTTCCCAGGGAATATACAAAACCTCAGATATGCCACCCCCGGTCCTTTGGGACCTTTAACCGAGGCGCCTCGAAACCAACATCACACATAATAAATAAAGTGTGTCCACATGAGTAAGTATTTGGGCTCCATACCATGATACTACCCTTTTCCAGAAGGAATGGTCATACCCTAGGGAAGCTACCCCTGAAACCTTACTGCAACATTCCTGTTTCGACCATTACTGGGTTGTGAGGTTCGACGAAGTCTGGTCTACAAAGCTACGCTTTGTCACAAAGCCATGCTTTGGGTCAACAGATGATCAACCTATGATCACAAAGATAAATGATCAAACAAATGATCATATCACAAATGATCAAACACTGATCATCACACAACAACACTCAGCATGCCACATTACCAAATTGGAAATATATCGCTGATAACTTCAACTACATAACCTCTGAGCTCGTACGTCTCAGAGAAGGGTGTTAAGCTAAGAAAACAAATTCTCCGCCACCGAACAGAAATGTATTTGAAAGAAATCGGCTTTATATCTCAAAGTGTAATGTCAAACATACAATCCATACAAGTCTGTTCCGGGTTCGAACAGAACCGAAGGCACTTCTCACGAAGCCCTTGCAAATCCGGATAATTTCCAATCACGTCCGGACTTCCCGTCACTAAGGGTGATAAAACCTCTATACCGGAGATCAACCGATGTAGAGTAACTCGACGGTAATCCTTCCATTTTCAAAAATATCCGGTCTTCAACACCGGTCATCAAATGCCATCCATAACGACGTATCACATATTCGGAATGGGTTATACGACCCAAAGGTCCTTTCCCGGCTAACCCGAATAGTGAGCGCAATTAAAAATCATATGGATATGGGATTTCAATTAAATCACAGCTTAAAACCCAAAACTTTTCATTTGAATGGTTAAACAAATTACCATTTTCAAATCTTTAAACAAAAAGATTCATTTTAAACAACCTTCAACGGTTTAAACAATTTCCACATTTTAATCTTTTAAATAAAAGATTCATTCATGGATTTTCCAAATTAATTCTCATTTCAATTCGATTAACTCATTAAATCTTTAAATTAAAGATTTAACTTGTAGTTTTCAAAACAATTCCATTTCGAATGGTTAAACTCATTAACTTATAGCTTTCAAATCGTTTCCATAACTTGGAAATCATTTTCATTTAAATCTTAAAATTCCTTTTAACACAATTTGGAAGTTCACTTCTTATTTGAAAGCTTTAATCATTTGAAAGCAAATAGTTTTCTTTTCAGAAAAAAAATCCAATTATATTTACACGAGTGAAAACCTTTGAATTTAAATTCAAATTCCGAAATCAATATCTTTAAAATGGTTTAACCCATATATAACTTATACAGCATCTTTAATCCCTAGTTTCAAATCATAGAATTCAATTTCAAACTTGAATTCAAATTTAAATCAAATTATTTAAATTTTCAAAACTCGATTAAGTTATTCAAAATAACTTTTATCTTTGAAATTCCATTTCAAAAGCTTTTCACTTTAAACCCCAAATATCTAATTTCAAAATCAATTGAAATTAAAAATTTCAATTTTAAAAACATTGGATTTAAATTTTCTGTGACTTAACCGATTTCCATGTGAAATCCATATTTGTGTGTGTATGGTGTGGTCCAGGGTTTAACACGATAGTGCAACATCATTCAATCAGCACAGATCAAATACGACAATATATTCGATAAGCGATATAAAGTATAACGCTTATCTTTCATTACAGATCACAGCTATATATATCACAGATAAATAAATGAATAAATTATACACAGCTCAATCCTTAGGACAAACATCATAGATCAGATAAGACAATCAATTCAAGGCAACTCATATAATACAATCATTCATAGGTGAGGTCAAGCATTCATTAATCATTTATAAGTAGGATTAATTAATCGTTTAATCCTAATTTATTCAATTTATTTCAAATTAAATAAATTACTTATGAATTAATTATCTAATCCTGATAAATTAATTACAAATCATTTGATATAAGTTAATAAATCAATCACCTTATTAAATAAATTGATCTTAATCAATCATGTTAATTAAATTAACCTTTAAACCAATCACCAAATTAAATTAACCCTATAATTAATTATTTTAAGAAATTTAAACCTTTAAATTCTTTACCATAAAGTGATTATACCTTCTCAATTTCATAAATGATTTATCATAAATAAATTAGTCTAATTAATTGTTAAAATTAATCCCATAAATTAATTATTTAAATGATCTTAGTTAATGACAATCATTTACCAATAACAATCCTTCAATTACTTTCTGAATTAATATCTAATTATAAATAAACCTTAATTTAATTAGATACAAATTTGTTTTAAATTTCAAATCCTTTATTAACAAGTTTCCCAAACCTGTAACTAAACAACGCCCCGATCTAGACCATAACGGCTTCGAGCAAAACAAGGAAACCTTCGAGTACATCAGTTGAACCACTCGAGTTAAATTCTCGTCCACATCCTGAAGTGCTCCAACGAAACGACTCCAGACCCAGACCAACATGCTTGGCTTTGAGTCAACATCCCTGTTTACACGAGTAAATATTCGCGTTTCCCACTAAATTTCCCGAGCCATTCCTTCTCCAACCACCGTATTTCCAGATGCACAGAGGCACACGCGTGCATATGTACAGTTCATCGGAGCGATTCCGATCATCGCGACAATCTCCGGCACATCACCTACCACTACCCCAACTCTATCAACTTCCAAGATCAACGATTCGAACCAGAAACAAAAATTTAGCTACTCGACCTGCCCCTGAACAAAACAGTTCATCAGAAACTCCCTTCGACCCATCGCCTCAGGTCACCGGAGACCATACGAACCTGCCCACGCCTCCGCCACTCACCCACGAAACCATCCCCATAGGTGCGATCGCCCAGATTACCGTGATGATGATGCGATTTGCTCGTGAACAACAGCAAACCAAAACGAACCCAAAACCCTAGTTTGATCTCGTATGATCATTCTAGTTTATTATAAATTTGTTGACTATTTTTCCCAACATCAGAGACGTTTAAACATGCTTCGGAACAAATTTCAACGTTTATTAATGATTCGATTGTCAGGAATTGAGAAAAATGCAACTTTACCAAATTTCAAACCGCTCTTGAAATATTGCGCTAAAAATCTTCATTCTAGTTTTAAAAATCATAATTTTCAGTAAACATTCGAATTATAAAATTTGAATTAGCTTTTTATAACAATTTGATTTATCAATTTTATTGCTTGCTTTCCTGTAAACTTGGTTTCCTGTAAAAATATTCCACCCATCACATTCTAACCAACTTACAAACCTTGTTTAAGTTTTAAAAATCTTATTGATTGCTAATGAAAGTTCACAATAATTTGATGAGCATGATTTAAGTTTGAAAAATAAAAGAAATATGAACCTGTAATATAGAAGCACAAAGCATCAAAGAATCATATACAACAGATACATATACAACCAGGTTATCAAAGAATTTTGAAAACTATTCTTAATCAATTCAAAGCCTTTGAAAATTTTGTTTACTCACAAACAAAAATAAACAAATTCATAGTTGAAGGTTGCTCACATTGATGGGAAGAAGCAGAGACAAAGAACATGGAACAGAGAAGCATTTCATTTTTTTGTTTTAAGCCTGGAATTTGATACTTGAATCTGGAAACGAATCTTGCTTTCAGATCTTACATTTCACTTTGATCTTGCAGCTTTTGTTTTTTTTGTTCTTTAGCAATTTTTTTTCAAGCTTGAATTTGTAAAGTATGATGTTTGCTTTTATTTTGTTTCAGCCATGCTATATTTTGGAACGAATTAAAGAAGATGATGCATATATGAAATGAGAAGTTTACAGTGTGTTCATTTGTTTAGTACTGGATGATAATATTATTTTATACAGGTTGTATATTTTTTTCTTGTTTGTACAAGTTGATCAGTGATATTTATCTTTTTATTGTTTGACTATGCAAATGCTTGGTGGCTGATGATGTTTTTCTCGTGTACTAAGGAGGCCAGCATTTATTATCATGTACAACTTGCTTTGCATTACTTTAACTCGGCTGTACATATATGAGATAGTTGATGTGGCATGTACAAATTTGCATAGTTATAATTTTTCTTCTTCTTTCATTTCGGCTGATATGATCTTAGTTAGTACAAATGTTCCCTTTTAAGTTTACATACTTTAATATATTCAAATTTTCTTTCTTGAATTATACTTTGTAATACTACTTTATAATGTAAATGAATTTCTATTTTATTTTATTTTTCTTTTATTATTTTTGTATTTATTTTATTTGTATTATTTTGTATTGATCTATTAATATGATATTAAGATCTACGTTTTACTTTACATTATATAAAACTATAAATATTTTACTTGGTGATATAGATGAATTTTCTAGAGTTTAATTTGTTGTTAGAATTTATCTTATGTATTTATTTTATTTTAGTTTATAACTTATACTTTTGTAATATAAATGAATTCCTAATTCAATATATTGTTATATTTAACTAAATTGGTTTACTATATATAATTTCATTTCTAAACCATTTCTTCATGATTTAAATTCATATACAAAAATTTAAACTTAAACGATTTATATAGAATTTATTTTACTTCGGGGAAACTCGCATCACTAAAATCAATTGATTTTACAGATTTTATTCAAAAATTTATTTAATTATCAATTTAAATTAAATAAAAATCTAGGGCCGTTACAATTTAACATCATATAATCATATCACAGGCATATATGAGCATATTAACATAACATATAAATTTCTAGAATTCACATGCAATTGTTTCACATTTATAAAAGTACGTATGTCGAGAGTGATAAACTCACCTTTTTAAAGCTGGAGATAACAAACTAGATACACAACAAACTCCGAAAAGCACGACAAGGCACGACTATATTTTGAATGAAAAGAGAGCCAAGATCCACATCTTGTACATAACAAATAAAGCAAACAAATATAAGAATATGATTCAATACAAAAGATTATAGATTAAAACAATGAAAAATATGAATCAATGTGAGATAAACTGGCTTCACCTATACAAGTAGGCTCGGCCACCATAGGAATAGGCTCGACCACATCACTACATGGCTCGGCCATGATGTTTAGAGCAAGCTAGGATCGGCCATGGTTGGATTCAAGGCAAGTATGCACGGCTATGGTTTGGAATGTGAAGAGATGGAAGTTACAAATGCATGGAAGGCTAAAGGTCAAGGGGTTTGGGTCCAAATGGTTCGGCCATGGTGCAAAGGGCTCGGCCTGGGTTGGATCTTGGTCAACTGGTCACGGCAAAGGGTGGGTTCTGGTCATGGTAAAGCAAGGCAAGGGGATGGAGGAGGTGGAAGACAAGGTGGTGGTCGAAGTCATCAAGGAGGAAGTGGTGATGTATATAGGCTTTGTTAGGGTTTCAAGTGATGTTTTATGGTGGAGTTTTGGGTCTATGGTCACGGCATGTGTGGAGATGATATGGTGGTGGAGATGGCCGGTCATGGAGGTGGTGGAGGAGGGTTGTGGTCGGCAAAAGCATGGGCATGTGATGGCCGAGCATAGCTTGTAGCAAAACAAAGAAAAACAAAAGAAATGGAAAGAAGGAGGAAAGGAGAAGCCATGAACTTGTATATTTTTCTTCAAGCAAATGAAAATGAGAAGAGGTGAGATGTTTTGTACGTGATTTGCAAGATGAAATGCATGGCTAAGACAATAAAATGGACGGCTATGGATGTGAAGAGCTAGGCAAATGAAAAGGCATAAGTTATATAAAGAGAAACCAAGGTCTCTTGAAATTTCCAAAGCCAAAAATCAAAATAAAATCCAATTAAATAATCAAAGTGCAAATCAAAATAAAATAAAATAAAAATAGAAAATAAAAGTACAGAAATGAACATAGGAAATAGAAAACAAAATACTGAAAATAATTGCATATGAAACGCTGTATTTTATCAAACTTTCAAAGTATAAAATAGAATTTAACAAAACAAAAAGCAGAACGGATATCAGCATTATATTCTTCTCCAAAGAAAAAGATTTAAAATTCAGATTTAAAATTTTCAACTGTAAGTCAAAGTTTGACCAAAGTTGACCAAAATATAAAGCTTTTAGAAAATAATAGTTTTATTATATTTGGAAAATAAATTACAAGCACATTTCAAACTTACGTTGGAAAATTCTAAATTTTACCTTTTAATGATTTAAAAATCAAAGTTTTCAAATAAAATTTATTTAAAAATATTCACAAAATTATGGGTTGTTACAAAAACCATAGAAATCATTTTCAAAATATTTATATATAGACCAACGATGTCTGTATATAATTTTCTATCCTATGGTCAATTGATACAGATATTTATCATTTCAATCCGCAATTTAAATATATACGGGTATATATCATTTCAACCCGCAATCCCAAATTCAATGTCAATGAAAATCGCTTGGGTTTATCATTTCAACCCATAATGATTTTCTCATATTCTACAGATCGTTCGGGTATGTATCATTTCAACTCATCGTGAATTCTATACTAACAGGGAACTTACAGAGTGATAACAGATATGATAATAATATAACAACAGTAACAGGCATATATCATCAGTGATAAATAACAGATAATGGTGTCAAATGTCACAAGTGAACAGATACAGATAATGGCATATATATAACAATGTAAATAACTAGCAGCAGGATATTTCAATTGTCGTTTCAATTGAAATCAAATTTAATAAATATAAGAACGTTAATCGTGAGTGATTGCTCACCTTTCGAGGTTAGAGACGAACGAAAATAGAATGAGTTACGGAATGCAAGCACGACTTCCAAAGTAAAGTTAGATTGGCACAAATTCGATGAACAGATCTGATAAATAAGAATTGGTGAAATCAAATCAGAAACGGATCGATGAGGCTGAATGGTATAAGTGAACTTACATATAGTTATAGATAAATATATATATAAAAAATCGTATCTAATTTCAACGTATATTCAATTTAATATATATATGTATCAAAATCCATTGTTTCAATTTATAACACATATATTAAAATCAACATGAGTACATAATATATTTTGAAATAACCACTTATATAGAAATCAACAATATATATATATATATATATATATCACTAATATATAAGTTATATATATACACCATACATGTATAACATACCCATAGCCAGCAAATCATAATACATACATATATAAACAAAAATGAATCAAAATATATAATTACAGTATAAGTATGCAGACTTAGGCAGTATAATAAAATTTATATATAACACTATTATAACATATATATACAAACACCCATATATACAAACCCCTTTTAAACATATTATACAACATATACTTTACACATATTCATATAAATCCAACAGTCAACAACAAAGACTTTATATATAAACAAACTCATATTGTAAACATATTATTTAACTAAGATTTATATACTTTAACATATATTAACAACCATATATGTAACCGAACCAGATATACTTATATTTATATATATACAATATATATGTGGAAGAATCAATTTACGTACAATACATAACTTATATATATATATATATATATATATATATATGATGTCTGACATGTACTATCTATAATATACTTATAGTATATTACAGCACACACAACATATATATATCATAACAGACATATAAAAATATATACAAACTGACACATAAGCAAACCATTTGTGAAATATACTAACATATAGAAATACTGTTGTTAACGCTAAAAAGTGAACGCTAACACCCGGTGTGTGTAATAGAGTCGTGAAAGCACCACCCGTGTGACGGGAATAAGAAGTAAGCAGTAAAATAGCGAAAATGCGGTAAAAGACAGCAGTTTATAGTGGTTCGGCTTGAGATCGAGCCTACGTCCACTTTGAATCTCTTTATTACTGAATCTGGTTACAAGACGATACAATACACTTATGAAAACAATACAGTATGATCACAAAGACAATCTCGACTACTAGCTCAAACTCCGATGATGAAACTCGATGAATCCGTGTTGGATGTAGGGAATTCCTCTCGAAGCTTGTTGTAGTGTCTCGAATGTTTGAAGATCTTCAATTGTTGAATGAGTGGAGAGTTCGGCAGAGTAACGTTGCTTCAAGAAATGATCGGCCAAAAGTCCCTCTCTAGTTGGAGTTGGGGCTATATTTATAGGATTAGTTCTGAGCGGAATTAAGCCTCCAAGTCTTAGGTCGCGTACGACCCTAGTTAGGTCGTAGGTCGCGAGCGACCTAAGATAGGTCATGGTCCATCCAGGACTTAGGAAGTGTAGCTTGAAAGAGTTGCATTCAGTCTTATCTGAACAAGTGGTAGGTCGTGAACGAACTAGGGTAGGTCGTGAACGACCTATGGTAAGTCGCGCTCCTTTCTTTGCCTTTAGCTCGTCAGGTTGTTAAGTCACTGGATCACCTCAGGCGTTAGGTCGTAAAAATCTCTAGGTCGTTAGCTTGCGAAGCCAGCAGTTAGGTCGCGAGCTCTCTTAGGTCGCAACATTCTTTAGGTCGCGAAGTCTCTTAGGTCGCAACATTCTTTAGGTCGCTCAGCATGCTAGGTCGCGAGGTTCTTTCAGTAGTTAGGTCGCAAGCTACCTTCAGCAGTTAGGTCGCAAGCTATCTTCAGGAGTTAGGTCGCAGATTCTCTTAGCTCGCAGCCACTTTAGGTCGCAGACTTTCTTAGGTCGCAGAGTTCTGGAGTCACTAGATCGTGAAGCTTGCTAGGTCTTTAAGTCATTCTGTTCCTTAAGCCGTTAAGTTCCTTAAGTCGCAGAGTCTTGAGTCGCAGAGTTCCTTAGGTCGCGGACTCTTAGGTCGTGAGGTTTTTAGGTCGCGAAGCTTTTAGGCCGTAGGGTTTTAGGTCGCCAGAAAAATATGAGTTAACATTTGCCCCTCGAAGTGCAGGCTTATGTCATAGGTCGTGCGCTTCGACTTAACTTCGCTAGGTCGTGAGCGACCTAAAAACACTTGCTAACTTTCGCGCCTATTCGCCTTCCCCTCTCAGTTCCATATAAATTAGTTAGGTCGTATGCTTCTTTCCTACCTTACTGCTTCGATCTTTCCTGCCATTGACGAATCTCTGATCTTCTAAAGGCGAATTCAATCCATTTAATCGTCGATTCTTCTTCAATCACTATACTCGTAAGTGGATTCGATCTTCATTCCGCCATAATCATTGTTGAACTATGAATCCCTTTCTTCGAACCTCAGTTTAATTCCGTACGCCATGCTTCATTTCGAGTGGTTGCCGTGATCGACACTTGATCGCTGCTTAACTGACTTACGAAGGCACGGTAATTAGGGAAGTTTTGAATTGTTTCTGGGGTGATTTCATGGTATGAAGGGATGGAGAACTTCTTGAAGAAGATGATGGATTTCTATTAGTGGTTGATATCGGGTTATTAGGTTGAGACGGATTGCTTGGAGAGGAAGTTAGTAATTCAGTAGATCTGAGCGAGCTAGAAATTAGATCGCGAGGAAGTTCTTGCAAGCTATGCTAAGTTGAACAACTTCCTGTGATCCGGCTTTTAGGTCGTGCTTGAAATCAGACGACCTATGACTGGCGACTTAGTTTTCTTGTGGCATAGGTTTTTAGGTCGCGACCGACTTAGGACTTTGACAAATTCGAATTGCCTGTAACCTTTTATTCTGCATGGTGCGACTTAAGAAATATCCGACCTATGCTAGGTCACTGAACGACCTAACACTTGAACCATCTCTGCACAACCCTGAACGCTTTAATTTGCACTGCACGACTTAAAAATGCTCCGACCTATGCTAGGTCGTGAGCGACCTAACACTTGCAAATTTGAGCAGAACTTGACTGAATGTTTTGGATTTGAACTGTGTTGCATTTCTTTCCAGATTGTCTTGACTTTGATGCTAATAACCTGTTTTAAATACAACATTTGCAGAGAAAATGGGACAAATATACTGCCATTGACTGCCCACATCGCATGACAGATTAGTTGACAAAGAACAATTAACTTACATGAATTTTGTGAATGAAATGTTGTGAAACGATAAATTCAAATGAAGTATTAAAGCAAAGATGAAATAATCAACCTACGCTGATTTGTTTGCGTCAACACAACATTGTATTTGAACTTAAAATGACAAGTCTTGAAACTTTATAATCGACAAATGTCAACTATTTCAATTTCTGTTATACTTGCTTGTCATCGTTTTAGTTTTGC
The DNA here is from genome assembly GCA_030737815.1 of Allium fistulosum. Lineage (NCBI taxonomy): Eukaryota > Viridiplantae > Streptophyta > Magnoliopsida > Asparagales > Amaryllidaceae > Allium > Allium fistulosum. The sequence continues at coordinate 528,159,738 of CM060908.1, read as the reverse complement.
ACAACACTTCACACTTTTTTAGGAAACGTGCACCTTCAAATTTGAATATCCAGTTGATTGTGTAGAATGGCATCTCAACCAGAAGATTCAGGACCAGTCGGAGAAGCTCTCCTGATAGCCAACCCACTGATCGATCCTCCGGAGAGAACTCGGTCTACTCTGAGCCATAAAGTTTTTAGACAACTATGTACCCAATTCGGTATTGCCGAATCAGATGCTATACTTCCTGGAGCAAGCGACACATCTGACAGGCCACCGCTTGGTTTTGTCGCAGTGAATCGTCAGATGTGCCTGAGCGGAGCCATCCCGCCTTTCAACGAATTTCTCCGGGAACTCTTTCTTCGATTAGCCATCTCGCCCTTCCAGCTTCACCCCAACGGTTATGCTGTTCTGATGGGGTTGTGTGTTCTGTTCAGGAGGACGCTCGACCGTCTCACGAGATTTGATGAAATTTTCTATCTATGCACTTTTTCAAAGAACAAAGACCATCCTTCAATCGTGCTCGTAAGAGGTGCCAGAAACCGGAAATTGATTTTGGATTTGCCCGAAAGTGCTCACGGATTTCTAAGTCAATTTTTCTTTGTCCGATGTCCCCCAGGATTTTATGTCGTCTAGAGAGTTGGAAGTAAGATTGCCTTTCTCCGGTCTCTCCATTTTCTGAACTTCCCAGAATTTGGATTGTCAAATGCTTAACTTCGTTCTTTACTTTTTGCAGCACTTCCTCCTCCACTTCGAGATCCCAGCCTTAGGTCGACCTTAGATACTTTGAGTGTTGTGGATGCTGAAGAGAGGAGTGCCAAATTTTGGCTGAAAGATGAGTTTCTGCACCAGTTCGGACTTTTGCACTCTTCCAGATCGACTCAGATTCGTGAAATTTTTAGTTCTGATACAGAAACATTAGCTGCCCCGGGCTCTCGAGCAGAGACATCAAATGCCCCACCTTCTGCAGAAGAAGTTTCATCGGAAGGACCTATTGTAGAGGCTATTTTGATAAAATGCTCCGCATCTACTGACGTTGTGGGGTCGTCAGGCAAATTGACACTTTCCCCGGTCATCGAAGAAGATGAGGCTTCTTAACATTCCAGAAAGGCAGTCGATGTGGGAATTGAAGGGAAAGGTCCCGCCGGATATATTGGCGATGATATCTTCGAAGGGTTGAGTGATTTGATGGTAACCTCCCAGGAGTTATTTAAGGATGATCCTCCAAAAGCTATTTCCCCTGTTGTCGAGGCAACTTCTTCTTTGAAACAAATCTCAACGCCTTCTACACCTGTCGTCTCCGTTTCCACATTAAAGCGTGGTTTGTAGTTTGACACGCGTAGTTTGCACGCCGCACACACTTAGGATTTTTTGGTACTTATACGCACTTATTCTCTTTCTCTGGAGATTTCTAAACTTCACTTCTTTTCCATTTTCAGATTCTCCGATGGGGGCGCACCGGCTCATATTACGACAAGTTTCAGCGCTATGGAGGTCGCGGAGCTTATGACTTTAGGCAATACCTTGATACCCCAAGGGAAACGGACGAAGAAAGAGCTATTAGGAAAGCTCGAGAAAGGCGGCACTATGAACGTCGGCATGGGAGGAGGGATGAACGGTACGACTCTTCTAACAAAGGCGACGACTCTCACAAGCGAAAGTCTTATGACGATAAGGGGAAGACCCATATTGTTGACGAATCAAGCAAGCGGTCCAAGCCTAGTGACGCATCTGCAATTTCTGAGAAGACCGATGCTCCCGTCTCTCCTAATGTTCCATCCGGCTCCCCTCCTTTAAAGAAGTCTGATATCCAAGCGATCATCAACAGACCCCAGTATCAGGTTAAAGATGGCCCTCTAACGCTTCAAAGCCGATTTCCGAATTGGTGCTTAAAAGGAGTGCGCTTTGACCTAGATTTGGTCCCGATCGATAAGCAAGACATGCTTAAAAGTCTTGATACAGTTAGGCTTAACATTGAGAGGATGTCGCAATGGCAGAAACTCGTTGATGAACTCCAAAGAGTCAACCACATGAATCTTGAAAACATGCTGACCATGGAGAATGATAAGACTGAATGGGCTAAAATTTTCAAGCAGCATGATGCTGAGATGACGAGCATTGCTGATGATAATGCGAGACTTGAGTCCGAGGTTAAAAAACTCAAGGAAGATCTCGCCGCTTCTTCCGCTTTGCAATCTCAGAAGGAAGAAGTATTTCAAAAACAAGTACGGGATGCGCACGCTGCTCAGAGGGATGCTGAGATGAAATTTGCGGCTGAGCAGTTTGTCGTTGAAGAGTACCGCAAAAATAACGCTCAGTTGCGTGAAACAGTCACCTCCCAGAATGTGGAGATCGAATTGCTAAAGTCTCGACTTGCTAAAGCTGAGACAGAGCGTGATGAGGCTGTTGCTGGTCGAGTTGCAGCCGTTGCCGAAAAAGAAGCGGCTGAGCAATCACATGAGGCGACGAAAGCAAACGTCAGCTCTACCTTATTCGACTTTTATTTACATAGCGTTCTGGGTCATGGGAGCCTATCCTTTCTGGGTCCTGAATACGAGATTACTCTGGCCGAGGTGTGGGAAGCCGCAGTTGATATGTTGGGCGGTGCCAGCTATGATGAGGCAGAGCTTGAGGCACGTTATCTTGACGACGAAACTCGTGCTGCTCTTGCTAAAGGGAAGGAACAACTTGCTAAAGTGCGAGCTGAACCGGCGGGAGAAGAATGTCCAAAGGAAGAAGCTCCTCTAACTGCCCCCGTTCATGCTTCGCCTTCGGCCGATGTTAATATTATGGACTCCAGTTCCCATTCTTCGCCTCCAGCTAAAATTGCCAAAGAAACAACGGCCACTCCCACTGAGGATGAGGCTCCAGATGATACTGAGGCCGAGAAATTCGAGATCGATCTCGCCAAACCGACTCCTCCAGGTAACTTCAAACCAGATCCGGCTCAAGTGGATTATTCATTTGATACGGTTGACCTGGATGAATTTCTCTCTTATTACTTAAGTCCTGGTGATCCGATATCTTCTCTTTTATCGGAGAATATTAATTTTGACTTCTTTTCTTCTCTAGCGGAAGCACCGAATACTGCACAAACTTCCACTCCTCTAGTTGCCGTTCCTCCATCTTCCCAAGTTACTCCTCCTTCTGCTTCCCAGCCGGGATCACAGGCAGAGAAAATTGAAGCTCTTCAGGGCTTGGATGATCCGGCCGCTTCACAAGACCAAAAGGCGGAGGATCTTGATGACACTGAGAAGACCCCAGAGCAGTCTCTTGACGATGACACAAAGCTTTCTACACTGCTTGCTACTCTGGGGTGCGAATCTTCTTCGAGGAGGAAGGGGAAGCATGCCATGAAGAAGAGGAAGAAAAGTATTTCCGCTGGAGAAGAAGCGGAAGTTGATCCAGCCGTGCCTCTTTCTCCTTCCCCCCCGACCCGTCCACAACGGCTTCAGAAACTAATCATTAGGCCGGGTAAAGGCTCCAAAGGTGGCGGGAAGAAGGAATAACAAGATGGATTTTCTACTTCTTATTTTTGTTTTTTGCATGTATCGATCGGAGATTGTGCAGGTACCGGTCCCCGCTTCTTTTTGTGATCTGCACAATGTAAAAAGTTTTCATAGTATTGAATAAAATAGCTATTTTACTTGTACAAATTCTTGTGTATGTGAGAACGCATCTGTTTCTCATTTTTAGTGTAGAATAAACGACTCCTTTTACTTGTACAAACTTTTTTGTCTGTGTTTGAGAATGCATTTATTCCACATCTATTTTCCGTGATATTGCAATGAACTTGTGGTATGTTGCTTGCGTGTTACTTTTATTAATATAACTGAATTGTATAATGTTGCCCCCATACCACAAGTGCATTGTAACATTTCTTGTTTTTACAAGACTGATACTCTTATTTCAGAGAATAACTATTCCACTTTTAAAGGAAGAATCATTCTGCATTTAATAGAGTATATCTCGTCTTTAGAGAAGTTTTTACTTTCTCTTTCTTTCTTGAAGAACACTTCAACTTTCAGATATGATCACTTTTATTTGTTAAAAAGTGGATTTTCCTATGCAGTGAAGTGAACTTTCTGAAGAATTTTTTGATTTGTTTAGTGCTTCCGAAGAAGGCTTTGTTTTTGTGCCTCTGAAGAGGGCTTATGTCTGGTACTTCAAGCATGGTGAAGTGTGCCTCCGAAGAGGTTTTTTTTTTGGTCTCCGAAGAGAAGCGACTTTTGTCTCCGAAGAGAAGCAATTTTGGTCTCCGAAGAGAAGCAATTTCGCATTTCAGCTCTGGTGAAGTGGGCCTCCGAAGAGGAGCATTTTGCACTTCTACACTGGTGAAATGTGCCTCCGAAGAGGGCTTCTTAGCATTTCAGCTCTGGTGAAGTGGGCCTCCGAAGAGGAGCATTTTGCACTTCTACACTGGTGAAATGTGCCTCCAAAGAGGGCTTTTTAGCATTTCAGCTCTGGTGAAGTGGGCCTCCGAAGAGGAGCATTTTGCACTTCTACACTGGTGAAATGTGCCTCCGAAGAGGGCTTTTTAGCATTTCAGCTCTGGTGAAGTGGGCCTCCGAAGAGGAGCATTTTGCACTTCTACACTGGTGAAATGTGCCTCCGAAGAGGGCTTTTTAGCATTTCAGCTCTGGTGAAGTGGGCCTCCGAAGAGGAGCATTTTGCACTTCTACACTGGTGAAATGTGCCTCCGAAGAGGGCTTTTTTCATCTCTGGGAAGGAGCATCGGTTGGTTGGTGTGCCAGGAAGGCTGCGTCTCAGGGGCGAGTAGATCCACGGGATGGACGCAAGCTGCCTGATCGGATGCATCACGATCAGTTAGCAAGGACTCTGTTCCTTCTGCTTGGGAAGGTGTCCCTTTTGTGGATCTACCGGCCTTCTTATTGAGAGGCATACCTCCTTTTGGCTGCTTCTATGTTTGCCGGCCCATGCTTCCTCATCATCTGCTAATCAGCGATCCTGTATTATTATTTCCAAGCGCGTCTTCCTTTCTTTTGCAAGTAAATTGCTTTATCCGAAGAAGTAGACTTCACTGTTAAGTGACTCCACAGGGTAAGCGCAAGTTACTTGGTTGGATGTCTCTTTATATTGATGACCGCAACCAGTTAACGAGTGCTTGACATAGGGGCGTCGCCAACTTTTTATGTGAAGTTCCTCTTGTATGGGATTTGAGTCTGGAATTTTTGTTGCTTGGTATTTGCTTAATAAGTGATTTGTAGGGCTCGCTTGGCTTTGCGATGGGTGAGCTTCGCTTTAATGACCTGCAATATTAGATCGACATTTTAGCAATACATTTAGAGTATTTACACATCGAAATATAACAGGCATTTTGTAACAGAAAACACAGAATTCATAGTTTTTCATTATTCAATCATACTGATTTCTCAACGATTTACAATGCAAAAGTTACACATCCATTATCATTTTACAAATTTAAGCAATGCTGTTAAGTAAAAAATGGATGCTAGTGATTGTTGTTTCAGAATCTCCAGGCTGACTTTTCATTTGCACTAGATTCATAGCTTCAGATTTATATGCCAGAGAAAGTGAAAGATGCCCCAGTCGCGGTTTTGTGGACAATTAGCAGTCGTCCCAACTTCTGCCTGCTGGGTGTGGACCTCCTGTGACAACATTAATGATAAGCTTTTCTGAATCTTGCACTGCAGTGTTGTTGCGAGAGTCGGATTGATGGGTAGGACGTTGTTGACCCCGAGTGGATGAGGTTGGCTCGACTCCGCTTCTCCTAACGTATCGTTGGAGTTTACCCTGCTTCAGTAATTCTTCAATCACATTTTTTAACTGGCGACATTGGTCAGTGTCATGGCCAGGTTGATTGTGAAATTGGCAGAATTTTCCATTACGCACTACACCTCTCTTCATCTCAGGTGGCTTAGGATACCTGACAACATCCTTTGTTGCGAAAAAGATATTTCTTGGTGTATCAGTTAAAGGAGTAAAATCTGAAAGATCGAAGCGGCGGAGTTTCTTCTCATTCCCTTGATTCTTTCCTCCGTCGTTTTCCCTTTTCTGATTCTCAGAATTTCTTCTGTTAGAAGCAAGATCATTATTGTTGTCCTTAGCAACTAATACTTTTGCTGAGGCGGAAAGGTTTTCCAGGCGCATGAATTCATCGCCCTTTTTATAAAACTTCTCAAGGGAATTTGGTTCCTTCATTTTTAGCCATTTTCCAAATTCGCTCGATTTATTGATGGCTCGCACCAGGTAGGTCAGGATCATACGAGGTTCTGCATTATCTACTTCAGCTAGGGCTATATTGAAACGGTTCAAGAAAGATCTAATAGATTCTCCGGGAACTTGTTCAAGATTAGATAGTGACATCATATCCTTAGCTCTTGAGGCATACAACCTGAACTGATCCTAGAATTTTCGAGTCAAATCAGCGAATTGATTTATGGACCGAACTGGTAGCTTTGTGAACCAAAGTAGAGCCACTCCCTCCAAGTACACTGGAAAGTATCGGCACTTAATCTCGTCCGATGCTCTTGCACCGGTCATATGCCAGTCGTACTTGTATAGGAAATGATTAGGGTCACTCGTTCCCCTATAGGCTTGGATAGCAGGAGGTGCAAATTTCCTTGGAAATTCCGCTTTCAGGATCCTTTCAGTAAACGGAGTTCTGCTTGGTGCAAATCCCCAGTCACTCTCATTCTCTTCCCTCTGCATGCTCTCTTTCATGATGTGGCCAACCATTTCGGACAGGTACTCTTTATTGTTCAAAGACATCTCCGGGCAGGCATCAGTCCTTCTCTCGGAAGCTTGCCTGGGCACGTGTTCATGATAAGTTGGCTGCGGCATAGAACCCTCAGCTTGGAAAGGTGGCATTTCAGGAAAGGTTGTTTGATGGTTTTCTAGTTAACGATTTGCCCCGAGCAGAGCAGTTAATCTATCCATCATCAAAGCGTTTTGAGCTTCAATTTGTTGGTATAATCTAGAAACTGCATCATCCAATTCATCCCTAGTGACTCCAACGGTAGGAGTTGCTTGGTCTGCTGTTGGGGAAGCGAAAGTCCCTTAATGAGCATTTCTGGATCTGATAGGTCTACCTCTTCTTCCAGGAGCCATTATTTCAGATCAAATTCTGGTTTTTAAGAGAGGTTCTTTTTATGAGTCTTTGCGAAGCAACGGTGAAAATCTTCCTGAGTTCAATTCTCAGTGAAAGCACCAAAATGTTAACACTAAAAAGTGAACGCTAACACCCGGTGTGTGTAATAGAGTCGTGAAAGCACCACCCGTGTGACGGGAATAAGAAGTAAGCAGTAAAATAGCGAAAATGCGGTAAAAGACAGCAGTTTATAGTGGTTCGGCTTGAGATCGAGCCTACGTCCACTTTGAATCTCTTTATTACTGAATCTGGTTACAAGACGATACAATACACTTATAAAAACAATACAGTATGATCACAAAGACAATCTCGACTACTAGCTCAAACTCCGATGATGAAACTCGATGAATCCGTGTTGGATGTAGGGAATTCCTCTCGAAGCTTGTTGTAGTGTCTCGAATGTTTGAAGATCTTCAATTGTTGAATGAGTGGAGAGTTCGGCAGAGTAACGTTGCTTCAAGAAATGATCGGCCAAAAGTCCCTCTCTAGTTGGAGTTGGGACTCTATTTATAGGATTAGTTCTGAGCGGAATTAAGCCTCCAAGTCTTAGGTCGCGTACGACCCTAGTTAGGTCGTAGGTCGCGAGCGACCTAAGATAGGTCGTGGTCCATCCAGGACTTAGGAAGTGTAGCTTGAAAGAGTTGCATTCAGTCTTATCTGAACAAGTGGTAGGTCGTGAATGAACTAGGGTAGGTCGTGAACGACCTATGGTAAGTCGCGCTCCTTTCTTTGCCTTTAGCTCGTCAGGTTGTTAAGTCGTTGGATCACCTCAGGCGTTAGGTCGTAAACATCTCTAGGTCGTTAGCTTGTGAAGCCAGCAGTTAGGTCGCGAGCTCTCTTAGGTCGCAACATTCTTTAGGTCGCGAAGTCTCTTAGGTCGCAACATTCTTTAGGTCGCTCAGCATGCTAGGTCGCGAGGTTCCTTCAGTAGTTAGGTCGCAAGCTACCTTCAGTAGTTAGGTCGCAAGCTATCTTCAGGAGTTAGGTCGCAGATTCTCTTAGCTCGCAGCCACTTTAGGTCGCAGACTTTCTTAGGTCGCAGAGTTCTGGAGTCACTAGATCGTGAAGCTTGCTAGGTCGTTAAGTCATTCTGTTCCTTAAGCCGTTAAGTTCCTTAAGTCGCAGAGTCTTGAGTCGCAGAGTTCCTTAGGTCGCGGACTCTTAGGTCGTGAGGTTTTTAGGTCGCGAAGCTTTTAGGCCGTAGGGTTTTAGGTCGCCAGAAAAATATGAGTTAACAACTGTCTACTATATATATAAGGTTTATATAGACAAAACTTAAATTTACATACTTAAAATATACATATACGCGAGACAGTTCCAAATCATAACATACATACATACATACATACATACATACACACACACATATATATATATATATAATAGTATGGGTCCATAGTTTATATATATAAGCTAACAAAAATCAAAACTATTTATTACTGTAAATATATAATAGGTTGTAAACTGAACGTATATAGATTTCATACCTATCATATAAAACAAAAATCAATATAAACTTACCTATAGATAAATCAGTGTATAACCATGTATACACTAACAGATCCAATATATATATACAAACCGAAAATATAAACAAAAGAAATATTATAATCTGTATAAATATTTATAAACTAACAAGTGCATACTTTATAAATTATAACAGAACATAATTATTATACTATATATATATATATATAGATCATACATATATAGCTTGCGTGCATAAATAAATAGCCTTGAGTCAACATCACTATATTATAAAATTAGTACAACAATCATCATATAAAATCTATAACCCAATTATAAATACCTTTGTATAAAGAACAGTCTAACCAAGGCTTGGGAAGAGAAGGAAGAAGGTGGCCAATATGCTGTTTGAGGCAGGTTACGTGGCTGTCATGCGGCAAAGTGGCCGAGGCCGAGAAGGGTGAGGAGCGAAGCGGGAAGAGGCTGCTGTGGTGGGTTGCCGCATAGAAGTATGGAGTTTGGTGGAGTGATTCGGCTAAGGAGAGGGAAGGAAAAATGAGAGTCGGCCATTGAATGGTGAGGAAGGAGGAGCAAAGCACTGAAGCAGGTGACACATATATAAAAGTAAGTTCAAAACTAAAATACTCTCCAAAATGAAACATAAACAGAAGTTGTGAACCGAAAGAAAGAAAAGAAATGTACATCGATATAAGTTGAAATGGTGACATAGAAAACGATTGGGCACGATTAAAATTCAAAATTATTAATGGTAAATTACCATTGACTGTTGGTTTCTAGAGTGGGTAACGAATCAATACAGAATTCAAAAGGTTTGAAAACGGTTATCGATACGGTAATCGTTTTATCGATTTCATTATGTTTTGAATTTCGAAACACATGAATGAATATACCGCAGAGATCAGCGCGACGAGACGATTAAAATGGTATACAGATATCAGTGGTACGATCATCCCATCAAAAGTCGATAATCAGTACCGAAAATGCCGTTATTCTGTTGAAAATAAGCTAAACGGGGCAATAGATGTCCAAATTTAGAGAAACGAAATATGACGTCTCACTCGGAAGATGATTTACAAATTTTCTGTATAAAAATATTCAGGTTTGGAAAAATTTTATTATCATCAAATATTAATTGATTTGAACTGAAATAAAATTACACTAGAAGATAAACTTTCGTATTGTCTAGTGAAAATTTACCAGTTTCTATGTTTAAGAAGACGCATTTCAAATATCAAATTTTCAATTCAAAATTCTATTATTTAAAATTTCACAAAATTTCAATTAATTAAATCATAAAAATCAATAAAATTTACGGGTCATTACACTCTCTCCCACTCAAACCTTTTCGTCCTCGAAAAGGAAGGAGGTAGGAGAATAAAACTACCAGAAAGAAAGAAAAGATTTGAAATCCAAAATAAACGATAAATTTAAAACCATATAAATTTCAAATTAAACTAATTAATATTCAACATTTTGGTTTAATCCATTTGAGTTCACTTAAGTTAAATCAATCCATCTATTTCTAAATTCATTATCTTATTGTCTAGTCGTCCTCAATTAACAATTTCTAAATCATCAATTTGTATAATCATTTATTATACTCGTATTTTATTCAACAAATTTAATTCTTTTATTCCCAATTATTATTAACTTTATTCCACTTAATAAATCTTATCACATATATTTAAACCATATAAATAAATTTAAACCATATAAATTTCAATTTCAATTAATTTATACTCAATAATTGATTTTAAATTCAAGGTATTTCCATAAGTAAATCTAATTTCAATTTATTAATCCCTTCAAAACAAATTTATTTATCTCATCTATTATTCAATTAACTTATTATTCTATTTCTCTGTTTACATCTTTATATAAAATAAAATTTAGTGTATAACATTTATTATAACACTCAAATCTTTCCTTATAAAGTCATTTTATGTTGTATTTTATCCAATTACATTTTTAACTTCTGAATGATTTAGGTAAGTTATATTGAAATGCAATTTAGTAATATACAAATAAATTTTTCCAATTCAATTATTTCAAGTTTAAATATTTATCCAAAATTTTAACTTCAGTTTATAATTGAAATCATCCTTTAAGAAAATTTAAGAATTAAATTTCCGATTCACTTCAAACCATTTAAAGATAATTATGTATATACTATATATATCAAATCAATTTAAATTTAAAATAATATACATGTATATATATAAATCAAATCATACTTAAGAAATTCAAATCAAAATATTTTTCCAAAACAAAACCGTAGCAAAGCTACAGAATGGTCTCTCCATTTCGAAACTCGAAAATGAATGTCGATGATGCTGCAATCATCACCGAAATTATTTTCCAGCGACAAAAAAGGAGAGTACTGATTTAAATTTTTAAAATTCTTTGAAACGATTTCTATTTGAAAATACTTTAAATAATACACCTTAAAATTTTAAAACTAGAGTTTGAAATCATTGGAAATTAAATTCACATATTCCTGATTTAAATTCATTTCAATTCCAAATCAATTTATAAGCCATGTTTATAAATTCATTTAAAGAGCAATAAATGATAATCAAATATTATCATTTCAACAACCAATTTATTTAACAATTTAATTTTAGAAAATTTTACCTATATATATATATAATATAATCATACAAATTTATTTCATTTACCAAAATTGAAAATAATATTGTGTCAGTTTGCTCTGTTCAAGTGTTTTGGAAATCCTATCGATAGCATTGGTCAGACGAATCGATCGAAAACCCAAATCAACATCAACAACTCAAACAACACACTATAAAACATTTTAATTTTAATACAAATACACTTCTTCGTTCGACGATTCCAGAATGGATTTCAAAACAAGGATAGAGATCCAAATATAGAGGGATCCTAACCAAAGAATTCAACTAGAAGATAGGCTCGATAGGGAGATTAGATGATTGGATTATAAAAAGAGAGATAGATAGTGTGACGACCCGAAATTTTTGAGCATTTGAAATTGGAATATTTAATTGATTTTAAATATTTAAATGTTAATTTCAAATGCCACTATATATTGAGTGATTTAATTGTTTAATTAAATAATTGGAAATTGGGTAAATGGTTGAATTTGAAATTCTAAGCTTGTTAAAAATATTTTAAAGGCTTAGAAAATTCATATTGATAGTACTGAAGATAGTAAAAGTGTTGAAATTGAATTTGGAAGTGTTTTGTTCAGTTTTGACAATATATCGTTTAAATTGAATTTAAAAATAGCCTTCCGAGGCACAGTCTCGGATTTCGACGAAACCAGTTCCATTGGATCCGTAATAGTGTATTATTATCGGATTTCAATTTTTGTAGTGTTTGGAGTTGTTGTGTGAGCGTACGATATATAAACGCGCTAGAATTTATACCGAATTGAATATAATAACTGGGTTCAAAAAGCTATCTTCTCCATACGATCGAATTAGGACTCGAAACCTTTTTTATTGCGTTTAAAATAGGGGTATAACATTATAAACGCCTAGCGGCACGCCTCAATAGGATTTCAAAATTTTAGGTGGTGATTTCGAGACAATTCAAATTTAAATTAAATATATATACATCGGTCAACCATCAGCTGAGATTATTTCACATCAGCTTTATTTTTGTTCACTTCGTATCACTGTAGCCTTCTTCTGCATGCCACCATCTGTTCAACATCACGTCTTGCCTCTTCCTCTTTTATCACGCAACCCTTCTTTCCCCTTTTCAGTTTCAAATGAAAACAAATCAGAAGAAAAAATGGCCAAGCTTGGGAATATAAATCTCCAGTATTCTTCACTCCCATTCCTTTTTTCGAGCAAATCAAATTCAAGCACATGCAACCCCTCGTTCATTGCCGAAGAAAGTCGCCCCGCCTCAAATCAAATAGCCGCGTGTAATCGAATCAAAGAAATGGCGACTGCTCCCCTTCCCTTTCTCGTTCTAACTTCAAATTCCCTGTACAAAGTCGGACGAGATCCGCTCGTGTGACGTCGTGACTTCGGCATGAGAAAAGAGGGGGTTTCGCAGTCAACAAATCACAAGGGTATCGCGATGGGACAATAATAGGTGTCATGGTATCTCTGTATTCGAGCTCGTGGGGCAAGCGCAGCTAGGGGTTTGTCTGGTTGGGGTTTCGCGGCGATGGTGGGCAACTCGTTTGCGAGTGGTTGTGGTCGCGAATTTCAGAGGCTCGTTGAAGGAGGTGCAGATCGATCGCGAGGGAAGTCGAATGCAAGGCAAGTGGGTGTTCGACGGCATGAAGCAGTGGGTCGAAAGGCATGTGCGACGTGATGGTGAAGGCTGCTCGATGTTGGTGTCTCGCGTTCGAATAGGGATCGTGATTTTGAGCAGAAGCTCGATGGTTTGGTTTCCTGTTCGCAGTGAGGTATCGATATGCTATTTTATTTATTTGTTTTTATTTATTTTTATATTAAAACCATATATGTATATAAGCAAAGAGTAAAATTCTGTTATTATTTCCTGAAAAGAAATGATTACAGTAGGGTTTAAAACCTATGTCAGTTTGATTCTGAATATATATCTATACTGAAAAGGGGAAAAAGGAAGGTAATTATAGCATATATATATATATATATATATATATATATAGACACACAATTTATTTATTTAACTTTAATAATGTACATACACAATTTTTTTACTTGCTAAGTTTATTTTTAAATAATGGATTTGGTGGTAGATTTGTTCAATCTACTTATTTAATTATTTTTGTTACTAAAAATAATCTATAAGAGGGAAATTAGTTTAAGATAAACTATCGGTTTAAAATTAAATCGTGAGTTAATTGATTTAAAAACGGTAATGAATTGTTCGATTTCATTTCGAATATTAATAAATCATATAATCGTTTATTCAAGGTCAAAAATCGAGAAACCAAGGCAATATTGAAGTGGATTGCAAATAAAATCAAAGGTGAGTTAATCTCACTCTTCTGGATTGCTATTTAAATTTAGATGGTTAAATTTAAATAATTGGTTGAATGATTGAATTGATTGGATGTGGTATATTATATATATATATAAATATATATATATATTGGAGTGATTGATTTCCCGCATTATATAGCGGATGAGACCCTATGCGCCGCACAATAGCGGATGATATTATATTAAACCCATATACCGTGATATTCCACCTCGAAGTGGAATTGGTATTGTGCTAACGTCTATGGATGTAGGGAGACAGGTTGGAGGGATCCAACTGGATTCCTCAAAAATTTATTTAGATTGTTTAATATTCTCAGTATGATTATTTGATATCTTGTGATGAATTATATTGGTATTTGGAATCTTGGATGCTATGGTTTGATTGGATATATTTGGACATTCTGAGTTATCAAAAATGTATAGATTTGGATTTTAAAAAAGAATAAAAAGAGGAAATTTGTAAGTAAAATGATTATAGAGAATTTGGGATAAATTAAAGAATGAATGGGAAAAAGATAAAAATGGATTTTAAAATTGTTCATAAATTAATTCCAGGTATGGGAAAGGTGATTTTTGAATAAATGGGAATAAATGAAATTTAAAACTTAAGAGGTATTAATTAAAGGAATAAAGGATTTATTTTTAAATTTAGAATTTAATTGGTTTAGGATGCAATAAAAGGAATTTTTATGAAATTTGTATTTCCAGTTTAAAATCATAATAACAAGTTAAATCCGGAATTTATGAAATTTATGGATTTGGAAAAAAATTTAGTAAGTAAAGGAATTTGTTTTAAAATGGAGTAAATTTTGGAAATCAATTTGAGAATTGATTAAGTACTTGAAACTAGGATTTTAAAAGGAAGTTGAGACTACGAAATTTATAAACGGGGTTTATAAAGTGAAGTAATATATTAGTGGATATTTGGAAATATAAATTCAGGGTGGGAATTTATTAAAGAAATGGATAAATTTGGTTAAAAATAAATAGTGATTTATTTTTAAGATGTGAAAGAGAAGTATATTTCCTTGGATAGCCAAGTACGATTTCAAAGTAAATCCTTAAGTATAAGTTAAAGTTTTGAAGTTGTTTAAAGGCATGTTTTAAAGAATTTATTATTCTTAAATGTTTAAATTTTAAAGCAAGTATTTTTCAAATTTATTTTAGTAGTAATTATTTAGAAATGACTTGGTATTATGTTTTAAAAGGTAAAAATCTAGTTTTATATTTTATTAAGTAGCTTTATTTTAAATATTCTTAAAGTATATACCTATGAATAAAGTATTAAAGTAGTTTTAATTTAAATGTTTTGTTTAAAGTATATTTTATAATATAGTATTTTAAATTATTTTAGAAATATAAAGTGTTTGTACTTGGTGATTTCAGTGGAGATAGAAAAATATTTAGGAATTTTACTCCGTGAGAGAAGGGTGGTTTTTGAAACCGTTTTCAAGAGGGTTGAAAATGGAAATATATCTTGCGAAGATATTTGTGAGGTAAATAAATAATTTGGAAAATTATTTATTATTTGATGGATGTTTGTGAATGTTAGTTGATAGTTAAATCACCGACTATCAATATTGGTCAATGTGCTGATCGTTTCGAAGAGACCGGGATCGGGATTAATTTCTCGAAAACCACTTCGATCTGGTTTGTACGTTTTCATGGGGAAAACGAGTTTGTAATCGAAGATGGAGCAGTGAAGTGCAAGGGCTAATCGCTACAAATCCAGAGGATGATTCCAAAATGGATGTAGTAGGAGTAGTACCTTCGGTTCCGTTTGAACCCGGAACGGACTTGTATGGATGAATGCTTTCGGAACATCGTCAGGTGGACGATGGGCATTCTAAGTGATATGTTCTAAAAAGGTAACGCTTAGCCTCGAGCCTCATCAACCGGGAATGACTGAAAATCAGGGGTTATGCAGCAAGGCTATGTGGGTAGCGCCTATTAGGGTGAGGTCATCCCTGTCTAGATGTCCCTTTTATTTCGGCTTAGTGGGCGGTTGCTGATCCCAACCGCGGGGTGATCTTACTCGGGATTATCCAGTAAGGGGTAGTTCCGGCCTTGTGTTGCAGGGGATCGGGCATGGTCCTCGGTACGCTGATCTTGACTAGGTACTGTGATAGGTGGTACCCTAGTGCCCAGTCATTAGTTGGAAATCCATTCTCCCTACGCGCCTTTTACGGTTTTTGTTTGTAGAACCCACTTTGTGGCTAGTATGCTGGAATTTAATCATGTAACAATTTCAGCTATTTGAATAAATATTTGTATATAGACACTATTATAATATCAGAGGATTTTGATAAAAAGTGTTTGGCTATCGTAAGGTAAAAACCCAACATGTTTATTTGTGTGGTCTTACGAGATGCTTTTGTTTTCAAAGGATTTTGAAACTTTAATAATCCAATTGAGTGTGTTTTCTCACGCTGGTTTTCCAGACTGACTCGGGTGTTATTTTATTATAATGCTCGGGTCAGACCGAGTATTATAGGATACATGTTATGATGCTGTGGAGCTCAGGAGACGAGCTAGATGGCAAGACGTATCACACGTATATGATGTATATTCCGCTGTGTTGGGTATGTTGTGTATTCTGTATGTGGGACAAGTTATTATAACTGTCCCGAATTGTGATGTTGATTATATTGTACTCTTATGTTGTATTCTGGTGATGTATGTATAAACAGATATAGTTTCTTTTCTGTAAAGATCAGTTATCTATTATATTTTATTCCGCTACGATGTGAGATTCTGACGTTATTTTATTTCTTCTTCTTCTACCTCCTTCTTCTTCTAAGCCTGATGGTTCGATTTTTCGTGAATGAAAAATCGGGCTATCACAGTTGGTATCAGAGCTTAGACTAGCGATAACCTTTGCTCTGGTGGGGATTACTCATTAGAAATAGAGTTCGTAATACTCTAGGAATGAGTTTCAGAGTAATAATAGATATGAGCGTGTATTTGTTAGTGAATATAAAACGGTGTTATATTGTGTTGGTTGATTTATTAAGTGGCTTATGAACTCTGGTCGGAACAGTCCGTACAACTGTACCGATAGGGGTTTCTAAACACTTGAATAGAACAATTCAACATAGTATTGTTTTAAAATGGGTAAATGAAATAATTTTGCTCAAATTATTTTTGTATATAAGGAAATAATTTTTGTAAATTATTATAGTATTTGGTTGCTTGGTTGTTAGGAAGCGATAATATTAAATTATTATCATTTAGGTGTAAAATTGAATAAGAAATCGAATTATAACCAAAGTTAAGGAAATAAATTCAGATAATAAAATGGAATTTGTAAATGTGAATTATAAATGTGATTTATAATTGAAATTGAAATAAAAATTCCAGAGTAATGTTTGAATCTGAATTGGATGGATTTGAAATTTGGAATTTTGGGAAGTTTAAATTCCTTTGAGTTTGAAAATAGTTTTCAAAAGGTTTTGGAGAAATAATGGTGACATTATTTCAGAAATATTTTTGAATTGGATTTGAAATCTGGAGAGATTTGGAATTTAAAAATATTTGAAGGGATTTTTAAAGAGATAAAAGCATTTAGCTCTCTTTCGGTCGCTGGAAAATAACTTCGGTGATGACTGCAGCATCATCGATGTTTATTTTCGAGTTTCTAGGAGAGGAATTGCTACCAAATTGTTTTAAATTTGAATTTTTTTTGCAAAAGTTGGGTTTGATTTTAGGAATGCAAAGGATTTTGGATATAATTGATTTCAAGGGAAGATTTTGAAATGTTGCTTAAACTCTGGAAGATAATTTAAAATGCTTATGGAATTGTATCATGTGGTGGATACATTAAATGAAGTTAAGTTCTTACTTAATAAAATGTAGATGAATTGTGTGAAGTTAAAGGAATAGTATGAGGTTAGATTTAACCGGAGTTAAGTTAAATAAGGTTGAATGGGAATAAATAGATTTCGATGGCTGATATTGAAAATAGAAATCAAATATTGAATTGGAAGTGGGAGTAAACTAATTTGGAATAAATTAGAAATTGAATATAATGGTGAGATATGGGAATGGAACCCAATTTGGTAAAATAGAAGTTGAATTGTGAAATAAACTCGGGTTATAAATAAAATTCAACTTGGATTGGGGATGAATTAAATGTAAGTGGAAATGTTGTCAAATGAAATGGAATTGGATTATAATAGAAAATGATTTGAGTTGCAAATAAAATCCAATTCGAGTATAAATGAGTTAAATAAGTGCTTGGATATTATTTTGATAAATTGAGAATGTGAATTAAAAATTAAAATGGATGGGCTAACCGAATTAAATGGAATTTGATTTGATGAGAATCAAATTAACTGGAAGTGAACTTAAGTTTGAAGTTGGGATAAATTGAAGTAAATTAACTTAAATTAGAAGCTCGACTTTGAGTAAGAATGGAAGACCATTAAATAAAAGCTTGGGTTGAATTAATTTAGGAATGGTTAGTAGTATACAAGCATGGAATGTGTCGAGCTAAATGAAATGGTTGTGAATGAATTAAATTGGAAGGGATTAAATATAAATTGAGTTGGAGTCAATTTAGAATGGTTATAAGCTTAAGTAAGTATTAATTCACATGAATATCGTCAAATTGCATAAGAATAAAATTGTCGTTTGACGTGAACGAAAGTAATTAAAATTCTATGAGTTGATAGAAGTTAAATAAATTGATTTTGAAATCAATTGAATTAAATATGAGTTTGTTTTGATTAAAAATGAATTGAATGTAAGCATGTGAGTTGTTAACCATTTTGATTAAGTAAAACGATGGGTGATTGGTTGTAAGAAATCAAAATTAATGTTGGTACATTGAAATTGCTTATGAAAAGTGTTAGTGTGCATTGCTTTAAGTATTCATGGGTTGTAGTTGTTTTAAAGAGTGAAATGATAATGAATTTCATATATTTGGCACTTACATATTTGAATTGAGTAAGTCCATGTGCAGGGAAGCCGTTTGGCTGGTTTTGATCGCGCAAAATGCTAATTAAATAAGCCGCTTGCTTTAAAATGCTAAATAGAGGTACGCCTACGCAATAAAAGATAGGAAATATGAACTGTTGTTTGTTTTTTGTTTTCCGACCGTGTGGGTCGATGTATATATATTTATATCTCTTGTCAAATTGCAAAAGCTCCTCTGTACAAAGGAACTCTACCAAAATTTTCCAAAAATTTTGGGAGTTAGAAATTTTTTTAAATTTTCACTAACGACAAATGATTTAAAATTTGTAAGCGAATAGAATTGAAACTGAATATTGAAATCTGATTTGAAATTGTGTATGTAAAGTAAGGTGGATAAAGTTCAATATTCAGAGTTTGAAGATAAATTGAGTTCAAGCAAAATTGAAGATGAAAATCTGAATGAAAATCGGGAGAAAGTATTTAGATTTGAAAATAACTAATAAATTGAAGCAAATTGATTTTATATGGAATTGGAACTCAATTTGAATATAAACTTCAGTAGTGAAGTGGTAAAAATAAATATAAGAAATATTTATATTGAACTTAAGAAACGAAGAATGAAATTCTTAAGTAAATTGGTATTGGGAATATACTAAGTAATTTTGGAATGGAGAAATATACTAAGTGAACAATTGAATGAAGATTAAAACTGAAAGTTGTGAAAAGGGAAATTGTGAATAAGTAAATAGAAATCAAATGAATGTGAATAAAAAGGGAATTGATATAGTTGATAATCAATGGATATAAATACATAGGATGTACGTATATTATTTTATTCGCATGCGGTTTGATCCAGATTCGAGCACACAATTTTGAGGTAGTTATACCGATCCGAGTTAGGATTTTTCACTCGATTTTCGATGGCAAACCCTGGATATTGATTTTGATTGTTTTTGGAAATTCTCTATCATAGTTTGTGGCTATGCAAGGAGGATGACGGTTTCTGATCACGGAACCAGATCTGAGTCCGCACTAGGAAGTCGGGTGGACGATACTAGTTCAGAAGTGAGATTGTGTGATCGAGTGAGCGATCAGATTTGGTACTGCGTACAGATGATATATGTGCATCGTACGGGCTTAAGTAAAGCAAATATTGAAAATCTGTAAAGGAAGTGAATAAAATGATTTGGATTCTGTAACTGGATATTATTACTAAGTAGGACACAGATGTTTAAAAAGCAAAAAGGAAATTGGGATTTTTGATTTCCGAAGTTAAATTGAAATTTGCTCGGCAGAGGTATGTGTTTAAATTTCTGTATGAAATTTGATCATTTTCTTGCCTAGCCACTTGACTTGTTGTTTTCTTTTGAATTTGGGGGCCTGTTGAGACATTTTGTGGTAGTACCGAGCTAGCCGCGCAAAGGAGACGCTGGCAAAAATTTTCGGGAATTTAGGGAGTTAGAAAAATTTTGAGAAAATTTTGATGATTCAAAATTTGGTTTTAAATTTGAATTTGAATTGTTAAGTAATATTGTTTGGAACTAATGGATAAGATGGAAAGATAGAAAGAGGGTTAGTGTGTCTTAATAAAAGATTATTTTGGAAAGTTGTTTGAAACTATTTGGATTTGAGAAAATAGTTAACGGGGATTGAATCGTTCTTCCTAACTGGTAATTTCGGGGATGATATTCTTTTAAAGGGGAAGGAATGTGACGACCCGAAATTTTTGAGCATTTGAAATTGGAATATTTAATTGATTTTAAATATTTAAATGTTAATTTCTAACATGAATTTCAAATGCCACTATTTATTGAGTGATTTAATTGTTTAATTAAATAATTGGAAATAGGGTAAATGGTTGAATCTGAAATTTTAAGCTTGTTAAAAATATTTTAAAGGCTTAGAAAATTCATATTGATAGTACTGAAGATAGTAAAAGTGTTGAAATTGAATTTGGAAGTGTTTTGTTCAGTTTTGAAAATATATCGTTTAAATTGAATTTAAAAATAGCCTTCCGAGGCACAGTCTCGGAATTTGATGAAACCAGTTCCATTGGATCCGTAATAGTGTATTATTATCGGATTTCAATTTTCGTAGTGTTTGGAGTTGTTGTGTGAGCATACGATATATAAACGCGTTGGAATTTATACCGAATTGAATATAATAATTGGGTTCAAAAAGCTATCTTCTCCATACGATTGAATTAGGACTCGAAACCTTTTTTATTGCGTTCGAAATAGGGGTATAACATTATCAACGCCTAGCGGCATGCCTCGATAGGATGTCAAAATTTTAGGTGGTAATTTCGAGACGATTCAAATTTAAATTAAATATATATACTTCGGTCAACCATCAGCTGAGATTATTTCACATCGGCTGTATTTTTATTCACTTCGTATCACTGTAGCCTTCTTCTGCACGCCACCATCTGTTCAACATCACATCTTGCCTCTTCCTCTTTTATCATGCAACCCTTCTTTCCCCTTTTCAGTTTCAAATGAAAACAAACCAGAAGAAAAAATGGCCGAGCTTCGAAATATAAATCTCTAGTATTCTTTACTCCCATTCCTTTTTTCGAGCAAATCAAATTCAAACGCACGCAACCCCTCGTTCATTGCCAAAGAAAGTCGCCCCGCCTCAAATCAAATAACCGCGTGTAATCGAATCAAAGAAATGGTGACTGCTCCCCTTCCCTTTCTCGTTCTAACTTCAAATTCCCTGTACAAAGTCGGACGAGATCCGCTCGTGTGACGTCGCGACTTCGGCTTGGGAAAAGGGGGGGTTTCGCAGTAAACAAATCGCAAGGGTATCAGGATGGGACAATGTAACGATACGGATTTTTCGCGTTCGAAAATCGACATCCATACTTTACATCGTACTCGAATGTCATAGATTCGACCGTTCAAATCCGAGTCGCCGGAGCTTATAACAACATTAAGTAAACAACACAGCGGAAAAAGAATATATCAATTACATAACATTGATACAATGACAGATACAAAATCTGATACGACAGAATGATACAACAGATATCAATATACATCAGAGATATGATACAAGAAATAGCAGCGGAAAAGGAAATAGATAACACCAGCAGTGGATAGAATATCTCCAATAGAATGCTCCAATCCATAGCTAGCGGAAAGCAAGGTCAGTCGTCCAAGGACTGACTAGCTCCAGATAATCTACTCAACCTGAATATCTGAAAAACCCAACTCTAGACTGCCCGTGTGGAAAATAGTGGGCACCCAGAGTTTAGGAAGGGAACAATAAACTCCGGATCAGTCATGGGACTGGTGTGAGCAACAAAAACAGTTTATCTTTAAACAAACACAAAAGGCTTTTAAACATTGAAATCTGCAATGCTTTTCGAAAATGAAACTACCATAAGGCCTCCCGCCACACACACAATGCAATCGCAGAATTGGAGGAGATTTCTCCTTATGATAGTCAAACATGCTTACTACGCAAAATCACTCGATATTATTATCATTAGTGCATAGTGTCGAAAACCATTTCGAAAATATAATATTAATCTTAGCCAGCATACAACATTATTGTATGCCTACTATAGCTACTACGTTCAATAGCAGGTTACCGCCACATTCCATAGCAGGTAATACAACTAAAAACCGTACAGGGTTCGTATTGTTTATTTGGATTTCCAACAAATAATCAGGCTAAGGAACTTCCTTACCGAAATAGAAACGCCTCTGGAAAGACGCCCCGGATCCTAACCGGATCTCTGCAAACAAAAGGCCGACGCTACCTCACGCTCTAACCGAGCTGTAACTAGGTAACTAACACACGAGTCATGTCATCCCCCGGTCGTTACCGACCTTTATCCGAGGGGCCCCTCAACCAACAAAGCAACATCACAAAGTGATAAATGTATAGTGTCCACACGAGTTAAGTATCTGGGCTCCATACCATGATATCACCCTTTATCCAGAAGGAAATGACATACCCTAGGGGCGCTACCCCTACAAACCTTTGTCGCCACATTCCTGTTTCGACCATTACCGGGTTGTGAGGCTCGATGAAGTCTCGTCCACAAAGCTACGCTTTTTCACAAAGCCGCGCTTTTTCACAAAGCAACGCTTCGATCAACAAATGATCAGCAGCACTTCGTATGCCACATTACCAAATTGGGAATGTATCACTAGTAACCATCAACTACATAACCTCTGAGCTCGTACGTCTCAGAGAAGGGTGTTAAGCTAAGAGAATAAATTCTCCGCCACCAACAGAAATGTATTTGATAGAAACCAGCTTTACATCTCAAAGTGTAACGTCAGACACACATCCATACAAGTCTGTTCCGGGTTCGAACAGAACCGAAGGCACTTCCGAAGAAGCCCTTGCAAATCCGGAAAATTTCTAATCACGTCCGGACTTCCCATCACATAAGGTGCTAAAATCTCTATACCGGGGATCAGCCGATGCAGAGACAATCAATGGTAATCCTTTCGTTTTCGAAAGTATCCGGTCTTCACCACCGGTCTTCAAATGCCATCCATATACGTCGTATCACTATTCGGAATGGGTTATATGACACAAAGGTCCTCTCCCGGCTAAACCGAATAACGAGCGCAATTAAAATCATATGGATACTGGGGTCTCAGTTAAATCACAGGTTTAAAGCTTAAAACTTTTCATTCGAATGGTAAAACAATTTACCATTTCCAATCTTTAAACAAAAAGATTCATTTCAAAAACCTTCAATGGTTTAAACAATTTCCACACTTTAATCTTTTAAACAAAAGATTTAATTCACAAAGTTCACCCCATTCACAAAGTTTCATTCATAGAATTTCAAATCGATTTCCATTTCAATTGAATTAACTCGTTAAATCCTTAAATCCTTAAATCAAGATTTAACTTATAGCTTTTAAAACAATTCCATTTCAAGTTAGATTAACTCATCCGGTCTTTGAAATCAAAGACTCATTTCATAGTTTTCAAAACATTTCAATTCCATTTCAAACTTGAAATTCTGCAACACAATTTGGAAATTCATTCCTTATGTGAAAGCTATTATTATTTGAAAACAAGTAGTTTTATTTCAGAAAAATCCAGTTATAATTACACGAGTTAAAACCCTTGAATTAAATTCAAATCCCCAAATTAATAATTTTAAAATGGTTTAACCCATATATAACTTATACAGCATCTTTAATCCCTAGTTTCAAATCATAGAATTCAATTTCAAACTTGAATTCAAATTTAAATCAAATTATTTAAATTTTCAAAACTTGATTAAGTTATTCAAAATAACTTTTATCTTTGAAATTCCATTTCAAATGCTTTTCATATTAAACCCCAATTTCCAATTCCAAAATCAATTGAAATTAAAATTTCAATTTCAAAACATTAATTTTAAATCATCTGTGATTTAACCGATTTCCACGTGAAATCCATATTTGTGTGTGTATGGTGTAGTCCAGGGGTTTTACACACAATAGTGCACAACATCAATCATCACAGATATATCGATATCGATAAGCGGTATAATCCACAACGTTTATCTTCATTTACAATTTCACAGATAAAATAAATTTATCAATCACAAGGGTTCATCATTACAATTCGATGTGGGTTTCGGATAACCAACTCGAATCCGACTCCCTGTCGCATCGAAGTTTAAATGTCATTTACAGATCAAGGGTTTCATATTCACATAGTACTATATCACAGAAACAGAAATCTTCACAAATAAATAAATTACAGATCACAACACAAATCAGGATGTATCACAAAGCATCATATATAAAGGATATCAAACAATTCAACATTCACTAGAATCCAAACATCCATAAGTAATATCAATTAATATCTGATTATAATTAATTTATACCAGATTAATTACTTATGAATAAACTACAAACCTTGGTTAATTCATCATTAATTAATTATAAACCATTTTAATTAATTAACCTTTCATAATAAATCAATTAACCTTTAATTATCAATTAATTCTTTAATTACTGATCTTGACAAATTTACCTTCAATAAATCGCATTAATTAGTCAATCATATTAATTAATTACCATAAATAAATCATTCTTAAGTCGATCACATAATTAACCCTTAATTAATAAATTATCCCTTTATTAATCACCTACCTTAAGTAATAAATCAAAAATCCCATTAACTTACACCTTCAAGTTAATTAATTTAAACTTATTTACATACTTAATTAAAGTATAAATTAAGATTTTAGAAAACATCGTTAAATATTAACTTAATTTATGATTTCTCAGAATCAATTCATCACTTCAACTTTTAGACATTAATTTATTCATTAATGCTCAACTGGTTCAAGATAATTAACTTCAGATTTTGACTTTTACTTAGTCTTTGAAAATCCAACCCGAGTAAATACTCAGTTTACTCGAGTTCCCACCTGAGTTTCCCACCATTTTTCCCGAGTGAAACTTCGGGCCTCACTGCAACTTTAGCTGCTTCGATTCGCCCACTCATCCACACGAGAACAGCCCCGAGCACATCATCGTTTCCCCAAACTCAACAACCGTCACCGATACCAACTAACATCGCGTGCACGTGCACGCGACGGCGCCGGTGCTCTGGCGAATGACGAGGTCTCCATCACGTCGCGATTTATCATCACATTAATCTCATATCATTATCCAGCTCGATCGCGTACCCAATCGAAAACGAGAAAAATTCGAGAAGCTCGAACCCATCATAACCCACAAATCGATCTCGCTGCCACTCCTCCGATCACTTGAAGACTTGCGCTTCCGGCCATGGCATCGTCACCCATCAAGCTTCCACCCTTCTAAATCGCATGAAGCTCGATCGCACAAAGATGACGAACTCGTCACTTTACTGACACGTTCAAAAACTCTAACTAAAACCCTACCATGATCTCGTATCCAGACCTCACACAATAGAAATTTATTGTATTTTTTTCTTGAGTTCACAATCATATGTACTTGCTTCAATTCAAGTTTCAGAAATTATTATTTATCCAAACTTTAGAAATCGAAAGAAATTCAATTTTTTTTGTTCAACCTTGAACTGCTCTTCGAAAATGAAGTTAAAATCTTCATTCAAATTTTAAAAATCATAACTTTTAATATTAATTCAAGGTATAAACTTGGATTAGCAATTTATGTCATTCAACTTTATCAAAGAGGTATTTGATTTAACTGTATAACATGTTACAGTGGTGTTTGAAATCTAACCCATTTTGATTTTTTTTGTTTCCTGTATTATAAATTTTCTAGAAATATTTGAATTAATTCTGCTTAGAAGTTATTTTTAAAACCTAAAACATGATTATACAACCATGTTCCATTTGAATTCTAAGGCCTACAGAAGAATGGAGAGGGAGTATTTGGATTTTTGTTTAACAGGCTTTGAAACCTGGAACAGAGCAGATTTTTTTCTCTTTTGAATATACAGACATGTATAGGCCTGTATACATATTCAAAAATGTATATTCAACATAAATTTTACTCAAGAAATCATTGATTACAGATTTACTTCCTACAATCATCACAGCATCAAGATTAAAGGTTAGATCAATAAGGTTTACTCACAGTAAGATAAGATTTTGTTTAGAAATTTGCTCACCTTAAAGTTGAAGAAAGACAGGAAGGAATTGAGCCTGGAAATTTAGATTTTTGATCAGGACTTGATTTTCCTTTTGATTTGCATCCTAAGAATTGAAGTAATCTGAATCCAGACTGAGTTGAATTAGCTTAAATCTTTACTTTGCCTTGAATTCCAAGCTGCTTTGATTTATGATTTAAGTTTTCAAATTGCCTGAAGCTTGGTTTTTTTTTCCTCTGGTCTTTGATTTACATTTGCTTTATTGTCTCAGGATTTAAAAATGCATGCAGGCAGATTGAAGAAGAATGCTTGCATGCTTTTGAGTTGATTCCAGATTGAAGAAATGTAGGCTAATGATTTGAAAAATGAACTTACAAGCTTTGGTTTGCTTAGTTGTGATGCACGAATGAACTAGGAAGATATAAATATAGAAAAGAAAAGACTACAGGGTAAGATTTTGTACAGGTTGATATATTTGCTTGTACAAATACCAGAGATTTTTCTCTGCTTAGAGGCTGAATTGCTTTTGTGTAGTGTACTAAGGTGAAGGCATTTAATGAAATGGTCCTTTATGTTTCTTTTCAAGCTATTACTTATACTTGTTTTTGTTTTATAAACTTTCTTTCGGTTGAAAAGATATGGTGATGTACAGGGATATACATTGTTGTTTGTACAACATGCATAGCTGCATTATTTGCTTAAGTCTTGTTTGAATATTGGATTATATTTTTGCTTTGCCTTATTGTTTTTATTTGTTTGAATTTCTTTAATCATTTTGTTTTGTTGACTATGCATTTTATTTACTTTATTTGCATACTTGTATTTGTATTTGTTTCTACATACTTATAGTTTTATTTATATTTGTTTTCTATTTCAATTTTCTAACTTAAATATCTATAAATAAAACTCATTATCAAATTAAAATAGTTTATAAAGAAATTATCTCTCAAAAAAAAATTACTTATTTATCAACTATACTTAAAATAAGAACAAAACAACCTTTGTTTTATACCTACTTGTCTCATCACTTTAATCAATTTATTTCACAATTTTAATTCAAAAATTAAATTAATATCATTTTAAATTTATATAAAATCCCGGGTCGTTACAGACAACAGTAGGTGGCATGTTATCTCGGCATTCGAGCTCGTAGGGCAAGCGCAGCTAGGGGTTTGTCTGGTTGGGGTTTCGCGGTTGTAACGACCCCGGATTTTAATTAAATTTAAGTTGATAATTAAATTAATTTTTGAATAAAAATTGTGAAATTTATTGGTAAACAAATTTGAGTTTCTCCAAATTCAAATAAATTATTTAAATCAAATGAATTTAAATCTTAAATAAATGGTTTGAAAATAATTATAAAAATATAGACATTTGACATAAATATAATAATAGATAATTTTGAATTTAGAATTGATGGTTTAATAAATATTTGAGTTTATAAAAATATATTTACAAAATAAAGAAAATAAATATATATCAAGAAATACAAGACAATAAAATATAAAAGTAAAAATAATAATAAATATTTAAGCTAAAGATAGAAATAAATAAAAGTAAAAATCTATAAGATAAATTAAATAAATTATGAAAATAAAAAGTAACACCTTAAATAAAATTTTAATAACAAATTAAAATAGAAATTTATTTGTAAGGTAATAAAGACAAGTCAAAAAGAAAAGAACTATATAATTCAAGAAAGAAAAATAAGTTTAAGTATAAAGACAAAATAAAAAGAAAATAAAATACATTCATATATGAAGCATTGTAAAGGTATGAACAATTGTAAAAGGAAACAAAAATATGGATAAGTATGAAACCAAAGTAAACAAATGTATATGTATAGGTTTGCAAAGGAAGCCACTAGATTTTATCTCATACACGTACAGCTGAAAATGAAAAAATATAAGTTGTACAACATAATTAATGTAGCACACAAAAGCAAGGTTGTATCAGCCAACAAAGAAAATATCTCTGTTTTGTTGTACAAAACATTAATCAACCTGTTGTACAAAATGATATCCCCGTAATCTCATTTTCTACATATCACTCTCCATCTCAGTTTCGTCCCTTCAAAACTGAGTAGCAACTGAAGTAAACATCATCTAAAAATTAAACAAAATCCAACTTAAACAACAATAAAAACCAGAGATCAAAAGAAGGAAGAAACTCAAGCCTATTCAAATGGAAGCTCTGTTCATCTTCTCAAAACAACTGTGAGTAAACCTTTGTTAAATCCAGATTTTTAACTGTTGTTTGTAATCATGTCTGAAGTGAAGTTGAAAACCATTGGCATGTGAACAAGTCTGTGTATATATGTATATAAATGTGCTTGTGCAAGTCTGAGAACAGAAAAATGTCTTTGCTCTAAGTATAACAAGTTTCAAAACCTGTTTGAAAAATCAAAACCTCACTCTCTGATCATTTTGAGACTTTGATGTCTAAATGAAATATGTTAGGATTGGCAAGATCTCCATTCTAAAAATATTTTTTAGTATTAAAAGTAAATGGATTTACTGGGGAATGTAAAAACACAGTAAAATCAAATTTTGTTCAAAACTTAGTTGATTAAATATTTGGGTTTTGATTGCATGATCCTGTTATTCTTCATAAACCATGATTTTTAATAATAAATTCATGATTTTTAAGTTGGGAAATCACGAGCACTTGTGAGTTGAACGGAAAGTCTATTTTGGGTAAATTCCGGTGATCGAAGGATGTTTGGACCTCGGGATCATGGGTGGAGTTTGCGAGGGGGTTAGTGGTGTCGGCAAAAATGGTGGGTGGATTTATCCACCACCGTGGTAGCCGGACGACAACATTTTAGGGTTTAAACCCATGTCTTAGTCAAGGTCGAATTTTGAGTGGCTGCAGCGTCGTCAGAGAACCGAAGTTGATCGCACCGGTGGCAGTCGAAACGTAGGAAGTAGGCGGAGCCTTGACCGGAGTTTCATGTCCTCGGGTGGCCTGGGGCGACAGGACGAGTCAGTTTTTGGTGATCGAATTTTGTTCTAGGTTGGTTTAAGTTCCTCGATTTCGAATTCGTCGTGGATTCGTCGATCTGGGTGGTCTGAGGGTGTGAGTAGATGGTCGTCGACATGTTAAAGACAGCGAGGTCGATGGGAGTTCGTCGGAGCATTGGTACACGTGCACGCGTGAGTTTGAGTATCTGGGTTTGTTTTGTTGTTTGGGGAAGAAGTAGTGTTCTCGGGTTTGTGCTCGAGTTCGATGGGGTTTGACTCGAAGTAGTGTCGATGCGAGGTTTGCACGGGGATAAGCTCGGGAAATTTTAACTTGAGCTTAGGTTTTCATATGTTGGTTACCAGGTTTTCAAAATTTAAAGTAAAAAAATTATTTCAGGTTTTAAAAATTTTGAAAATAAAGATTTGTACCAGGTTTTAAGTTATAAAGAAAATATTATACCAAGGTTTAAAACTAAAGACATGAACATGTTATAAAGAAAATATTAATCAAGTTTAAATGTGTTTTAATATATATATATATAACCTTTGTTTGAAAGTTTATTTTAAATAAACTTAATATTGTAATTAAGTAAATGATTAAATGGTATGGGGTGTTTTAATCCTTAATTTAACTTAAAGGTTTAAGTTAAGTGGTTAACGATAATTAATTACAAGATTATTAAACAAGGTTTAAACGATAATTAAAGTAATTAATTTATGATCAAAGGTTGATTAATCAAGTGATTAAAGGTTAATTACTTAATGTAAGTAATTAAAGATAATTTGAGATTAAAGGTTAATTAATTAAAGGATAATTAAGGGTTAATCACTTAATAATTAAAGGTTAATTAATTATTTGGAGGATGATTAATTAATGTAATTAATTAAGGATAATTAAGTAATTAAAGATTAATATATTATTAAAGGTTAATTATTTAATAATTAAAGATAATTAATCAAAATGGTTTGTAATTAATTAATGTTAATTAACCAGGATTAGTAAATTATTCATAAGTAATTAATCTGATTTAAATTAATCAGATAATTAATTGATCTTACTTATGGATGTTTGAATTGTATTGAATGCTTTGAATTGTTTGATATTTCTGATGTGTGATAATTCTGTGATATGATTGTTTTTGAATTGAGCTGTGAACTGTAGTTTATTTATCTGTGATATATATCTGTGATCTGTGAATAAAAGATAAGCGTTATAGTTATACCGCTTATCAAATATATTGTTGTATTTAATCTGTGATGATTGAATGATGTTGCACTACTGTGTGAAACCTCTGGACCACACTCTTACATACACAAATATGGATTTCACAAGGAAATCGGTTAAGTCACAGATGATTTAAATTTAATATTTTTGAAATTGAAATTTTAATTTCAATTGATTTTGGAAATGAAATTGGGTTAAATGTTAAAGCTTTTGGAAAGGAGTTTTTAAGATAAAAATTATTTTGAATAACTTGGTAAAGTTTTCAATTTAAATAATTTAATTTGAATTCAAAATTTGGAATTGAATTCCAAGTTTGGAAATTATGGTTAAAATGTTATAAATGTGTTTTATATGGGTTTTTAAACCATTATAAAAGTATGGTTTTGAGAATTTGAATTTAAATAATTTAATTTGAATTTGAATTCAAAATTTGGAATTGAATTCCATGTTTGGAAATTATGGTTAAAATGTTATAAATGTGTTTTATATGGGTTTTTAAACCATTATAAAAGTATGGTTTTGAGAATTTGAATTTAACCCAAGGATTGTAATTCGTATAAATGAATCAGATTTTCCGAAATGAAAACTATTTGTTTTCAAATGATAAAAGCTTTCATATAAGAAATGAAATTCGAATTTAAGTTAAAGGAATTTCAAGTTTGAATTGAAAAATGGTTTTCCAAGTTATGAGTGAATTCTTTTTGAAAGCTATAAGTTAAATCTTGATTTATAGATTTAATGAGTTAATCCAATTGAAATGGAAATCGATTTGGAAATCTATGAATAGATCTTTGTGAAAGTGGGTGAACTTTGTGAGATGAATCTATTTGTAAAAGATTAAAATGGTGATTTGTTTAAACCATTCGAAAGGAAAGTTTTGGATAATAAGTCGTGACTTAATTGAAATCCCATTATCCATATGTTTTTAAATATTACGCTCACTATTCGGTTTAGCCGGGAGAGGACTTTGTGTCATATAACCCATTCCGAATAAGTGATACGTCGTATATGGATTGCAATTGAAGACTGGTATTGAAGACCGGGTATTTGTGAAAACGATAGGATAACCTATCGATTGTCTCTGCACCTGGTAGCGCCCGGTATAGAGATTCCCTAAGTGATGGGAAGTTCGATCGGGATTGTGAATACCCGGAGTACAAGGGCTTC
Organism: Allium fistulosum; assembly: GCA_030737815.1. Taxonomy (NCBI): domain Eukaryota; kingdom Viridiplantae; phylum Streptophyta; class Magnoliopsida; order Asparagales; family Amaryllidaceae; genus Allium; species Allium fistulosum. The sequence goes on along the minus strand of CM060908.1, from coordinate 528,128,322 downwards.
TTTGGAAGTGCCTTCGGTTCTGTTCGAACCCGTAACAGACTTGTATGGTTGTATGTCTGACATTACACTTTGAGATATAAAGCTAATTTCTTTCAAATACATTTCTGTTTGGTGGCGGGGATTTATTCTCTTAGCTTAACACCCTTCTTTGAGACGTATGAGCTCAGAGGTTATGTAGTTGAAGGTTATCAGTGATATACTCCCAATTTGGTAGTGTGGCATGCTGAGTGTTGATGTGTGTTGATGGTCATTTGCTGATCATTTGTTGATCAAAGAATGGCTTTGTGAAAAAGCGTAGCTTTGTGGACGAGACCTCATCGAACCTCACAAACCGGAAATGGTCGAAACAGGAAAGATGCGGCAAGGTTTATGAGGGTCGCTCCCTTTAGGGTATGTCATTTCCTTCTCATTTACTGTATGGAGCCCAGATATTTACCTGTATGGTTGCTCCAATCTCATTTACTGTGTGATTGTTGCTGTGTGATCGAGGTCTCGGATAAAGGTCCCAAAGGACTGGTGGGTGGCATACTCGAGTAGTAGTTACCTAGTGACAGAGGTAACCCGGCCTTGTGTTGGCAGAGATCCGGGTAGGTTCTCGGGACGTCCCTCCAGAGGCGTACCCATTGGCAGTTGGAAGTTCCTTAGCCTGACCATTCGTTGGAAAATCCAAAGAAACAATACGAGTCTTGTACGGTTTTAGTTGTATAACCTGCTATGGAATGTGGTGGTAACCTGCTATTGAACATAGTAGCTATAGTAGGCATAGTTCGGAATGTCTATGTTGGATAAGATTAATATTATACTTTCGAAAGGTTTTCCTACACTATGCACTAATAATAATAATCCAATGATTTTGCGTAGTAAGCATATTTGACTATCATAAGAAGAAATATCCTCCAATTCTGCGTTTGCATTGTGTGTGTGGCGGGAGGTCTTTTGGTAGTTTCATTTTCCAAAAGCATTGCGGATTTCAATGTTTAAAATTCCTTTGTTGTTTCTTTAAAGATAGACTGTTTTTGTTATTCACACCAGTCCCATGACTGACTCGGAGTTTATTGTTCCCTTCCTAAACTCTGGGGGTCCACAATTTTCTACATGGGCAATCTAGAGTTGGATTTTTCAGATAGTCAGGTTTAGTAGATTATCTGGAGCTAGTTTAGTTTTGGAGTTCACGCACGACCGCTCTTGCTTAGCTTAGTGCAATGTGATAGGGGGTTCTCGCTTCGTAGTTTGGTGGCGAACGGGAGACTCTTACCCCTACATGTCCTCGTGGTGGGGTTGGTTAGCCGTAAGGTGTGACAGTCAAAAGGCTGGCCGTAAAAGCAAGGGCAGGGTACCAGTGTATGCCACGGTGGGGCTAGGATGGTTGCAAAGCCTACCGGTCGCCACTGCCTCGTGAGGGTCCTTACAAGTGGTATCAGAGCTAAGGTTGAACTTTAGTTATGGAGTATAACACATTAAGTAACTCATTAGAGATAGGGTGAAGTATACCATAGAATGAGTAATCCCTAAGATATCTGTCTGTATAACTCTGTAAATTCTCTTACTGTCTACCGATAATAAGTATGAGTGCAAGAAGAGGATGAGATAGGGGACAGGGGAATACGACTATAAATGGTCAATACTCTGTAACAATAAGGAAATAATCTTTTCTCTACCAATATCTTTGGTTCGTCATCTTTTCAATTCTTCGATGGTTCCTGGTAGATCCAGGAAGAAGATTTGATATATTTGTATGGGACATAAACTCCAAATAGGTCAAAATTGTTTGTTTGGATGTATTGGTTGCCTTGTTCGCTTTGATTGCTATGGTTGATAGGTATACCTTGGTTTCTAAACTAAAAGTTTGAAATTGTACCCAAAAATAGACAGATATATGAATACAATTTGGGTCCCAATATATTCTACGGATGGTTATCCTTTCGAACTAACCAATGCCCTGCATATTTTGTAGATCTGGATAACCCGAGTACCTTGTGAGTGTTAAACAGATTCGTTCTTATATCTATAATTGATATTCTGATTTGGTAAGCCAAATGCAGAATAGATATTCAGTTGATTTGATGAAACATTCTTCATTTATCTTTGTGTCTCCTTGGCAAATTTCGAGGACGAAATTCTTTTAAGAGGGGAAGTCTGTAACAGCCCCGGATTTTAATTAAATTTAAATTGATAATTACATTAATTTTTGAATAAAGATTGTGAAATTTATTGGTAAACAAATTTGAGTTTCTCCAAATTCAAATAAATTGTGTTAAATCAAATGAATTTAAATCTTAAATAAATGGTTTGAAAATAATTATAAAAATATAGACATTTGACACAAATATAATAATAGATAATTGTGAATTTAGAATTGATGGTTTAATAAATATTTGAGTTTATAAAAATATATTTACAAAATAATGAAAATAAATATATATCAAGAAATACAAGACAATAAAATATAAAAGTAAAAATAATAATAAATATTTAAGCTAAAGATAGAAATAAATATAAGTAAAAATCTATAAGATAAATTAAATAAATAATGAAAATAAAAAGTAACACCTTAAATAAAATTTTAATAACAAATTAAAATAGAAATTTATTTGTAAGGTAATAAAGACAAGTCAAAAAGAAAAGAACTATATAATTCAAGAAAGAAAAATAAGTTTAAGTATAAAGACAAAATAAAAAGAAAATAAAATACATTCATATATGAAGCATTGTAAAGGTATGAACAATTGTAAAAGGGAACAAAAATATGGATAAGTATGAAACCAAAGTAAACAAATGTATATGTATAGGCTTGCAAAGGAAGCCACTAGATTTTATCTCATACACGTACAGTTGATTAAAAATTTGGGTTTTGATTGCATGATCCTGTTCTTCTTCATAAACCATGATTTTTAATAATAAATTCATGATTTTTAAGTTGGGAAATCACGAGCACTTGTGAGTTGAACGGAAAGTCTATTTTGGGTAAATTCTGGTGATCGGAGGATGTTTGGACCTCAGGATCATGGGTGGAGTTTGCGAGGGGGTCAGTGGTGTCGGCAAAAATGGTGGGTGGATTTATCCACCACCGTGGTGGCCGGACGACAACATTTTAGGGTTTAAACCCATGTCTTAGTCAAGGTCGGATTTTGAGTGGCTGCAGCGTTGTCAGAGAACCGGAGTTGATCGCACCGGTGGCAGTCGAAACGTAGAAAGTAGGTGTTAACGGTAAAAAGTGAACGCTAACACCCGGTGTGTGTAATAGAATTGTGAAAGCACCACCCGTTGGTACGGGAACAGAATATAAGCTGAAAATAGCAGAAAAGCGGTAAATGAACAACAGATTTATAGTGGTTCGGCCCGTAATTGAGCCTACATCCACTTTATAGTCTTTTATTGCTGACTCGGTTACAATTTGATACAATATCTTTCTAAAAAACGATACAACTTGATCATGAAAGCACTCTTGACTACTAGCTCGATCTTAGATGATGAAACTCGACGAATCCGTGTTGGATGTTAGGAGCTCTTCCCGAAGATTGTTGTAGTGTCTCGAATGCTTGAAGATCTTTAATTGCTGAATGAGAGGAGACTTCGACAGCGTAACGGCGTTTGGAGAAATGAATGGCCAAAAGTCCCCCCCATGTTGGAAGTGATGGGGTATTTATAGGAGTAGATTTCTGAGCTCTCGATTTGGCCAAGTCATGAGTCGTGACCGACTCATGGTAAGTCGTGACTCATCTTCGACTTATGATGTCTCGTGGGCGCCTTATGGTCCATCTTGCGGCTCAGTTGGAAGAGAAGTGCTAAGTCGTAGTCGACTCATCAGATCAAAGTAGCACAGACCAGGGCCTTGGATTCCAGTTTGATAGCCCTTAAGTCGTAAACTTGATGAGTCGTAAGACCTCCTGAGTCGTCAGTTCTCATGAGTCGTAGATCCTCATGAGTCGTAAGAGTGATGAGTCGTAGGACCTCATGAGTCGCCAGTTCTCATGAGTCGTAAATCTCCATGACTCGTTGAACCTGATGAGTCGTAAGACTTCATGAGTCGTAAGACTTCATGACTCGTTGAACCTGATGAGTCGTAAGACTTCATGAGTCGTAAGACTTCATGACTCGTTGAACCTGATGAGTCGTAAGACTTCATGAGTCGTAAGACTTCATGAGTCGTAAATCTCCATGACTCGTTGAACCTGATGAGTCGTATACTCCTTATCTCATAAGACCATGAGTCGTATACTCCTTATCTCATAAGACCATGAGTCGTTGAAAGCTTGTCTCGTTGAGTCGTAGAAGAGTTAATCTTGATGAGTCGTATCATGTTAAGTCGAAACCCTCTCAAGTCATAGAGCCTTTAACTCGTTGAGTAGTTAAGTCGCGAAGTTCCCCTAGGTCGCAAGCTGCTTAACACGGTAGGTCGTAAGTCGTTCAAGCTGTAGATTCCTTCTTAGCAATTAAGTCGTGAGTCGTTGAGTGCGCAGGATTTAAGTTTTTTAACTCGTAAGTCGTTGCTAAAAGGGAGTTAACATTTGCCCCTCGAAGTATACGTCTTAAGTTGTAAGTCGTGTGCTTCGATTTCCTTTGCCCGCTTCTTGATGAGTGTGCTAGATCTCGATCGACTTAAGATGAGTCGTAGGTCGTGAACGACTCAGTATAAGTCGTAAACCGGATGTGTCGATTCACCTTTCACTATCCCAGGGCATAAATAGCCTAGGTCGTTCCTTCTTCTCCTTTACCTGTTTCATTCTGTCATTTGCAAGCATTTTAGTTCCTCTCAGACAAGCTCAATTACTCGACCGCCAGACATCTTCGATTTCGTATTGCGTAAGTGGATTCGATTGCTATTCATTCTTCGATTATCACCCAATTACGAATCCCATTTTCACCATCGACCCCCCTTTTCCCATGTCGCAACTCTCTGCAATCCTTGTTTCAATTGATCATTGATGGATTCAGGATGATCTGTCTTAGCCTTGGACAGTCTTGTGTGAACCAGACGATGGATTGCAGCGATTCAGTTTGACCGATTTGTGATTTGTGATGGAATATCATTACACTAGGTGTATGGTGATTTCGAGATAATTGAGTGCGTTGAGGAGAAGAGAGTTTTGGTTGAAGGAGAGGCTAATGGGTTAACGGGTTAGGAGTTCGGCGAATCGATGTACTGGGGAGAATGAACTAATACCTTTGAACAGAAACCGCGACTTAACTTTCGACGACCTTAAGTAGGTCGTAGGTCGTAGGTCGGTAACGACCTAGGACATTACATTTTTGCACTCAGACTTGGAACTTTTCTTTGTAGCGCGACTTAAGGACTGACGACTTGATTTAACTCGTAGCTTGCCCCTTAGGTCGTGAACGAGTTAATACTTAAGGTTTAATCTTGCAAGCAAATCTGAAAGACTAGGTCGTGGACGAGATAGCCCTTAACTCGTAACTTGTAACTCGTCCGAATGACTTAGTCACTTGAACTCTATGACTTCGAATTCTTGGACTTGAATGATCTGACTTAAGAGAACATGCCTCGAACATCTTGATTCGCCTAATACGACCTAAAAGCCCCGACTCATGATAGGTCGTTTAACGACTTAGGACTTAGATGACTTTGCACAGAAGTTGGCTGAACTCTTGAATTTGAACTGTGTTGTGCTACCTCTCACATTGTTTTGACTTTAATGCTAATAACCTGCTTAACACAACATTCACAGAATACTGGGACGAATATACTGCCACTGACTGCCCACATCGAATGACAGATTAGTTGATGAAGAGAAGATTGAATTAAATGAACTGTATGAGTGAAATGCTACACAATAACTAACTCAAGTGAAGTATTAAAGCAAAATCGTAATGGTTAACTAAAACTGATTTGTCTGCATTAACACTGCACTTGAGCATTAACAGGTTCTGAAATCTCGTAATCGACTGATTGTTAGCTAGTTTAATTCCAGTTATACTTGCTTTTTTTTCTTTCTTATTTTCATTAGTTTTGCACAGCACTTCACACTTTTAGGAAACGTGCACCTTCACTTTTGAACATTCAGCTGATTGTGTAGAATGGCATCTCATCAAGAAGACTTGGAACCAAGTGGAGAAGCTTTTCCAATTGCTACTCCGTTGAATGATCCCCCAGAAAAGACTCCTACCACCCTGAGTCATAAAGTCTTCCGTCAACTATGCTCCCAGTTCGGCATTGCTGAATCTGACGCTTTGCTCCCTGGAGTAAATGACACTGCTGACAGGCCGCCCCACGGCTTCATTGTAGTGAACCGCCAAATGTGCTTGAGTGGAGCGATTCCCCCGTTTAATGACTGTCTCCGAGAACTCCTCCTTCGATTATCTATCTCTCCTTTTCAACTTCATCCTAATGGCTTCGCCATCCTGCTAGGATTGTGTGTGCTTTTTAGGAGAATGCTGGACCGTTTTCCCAGTTTTGGAGAAATTTGCTTTCTATGCTCATTCACAAGGACCAAGGACCATCCCTCTATCACAGTTGTAAGGAGTGCCAGGAATCGCAAACTGATTATTGGTCTTCCAGAAAGCGTTCCTGGGTTTCTGAGCCAGTTTTTCTTTGTCCGTTGTCCCCCGGGATTTTACGCCATTTGGAGAGTGGGAAGTACGATTATCTATCTTTTCCCTGTGTTTTTTCTAGATTCTTTGAAGTCCAAATTGTCAAGTGTTAACTTCTTTTTCTACTGTTTCAGCGCTTCCTTCCCCCTCTAGGGAATCCCGTCACAAGACTACCTTTGAGAGGCTTATGGCCGTGCCGGTTGAGGAGAGGAGTGTTCAATTTCTATTGAGAGATGAGTTCCTCCACGAATTTGGACTCTTACATTTTTCCCGTTCCACTCAGCCACATGAAGTCCCTGATTCTCCTGCTGAGGAGTCAGATGCCCCTGTTCCTGCTAAAGAACTTTTATCACAAGATCTTACCGCTGAGACTTCATTGGTAAAGTGTTCTACTTCTACCGACATTGCTGGACCGTCCAGTAAGTTAGCACTTGCCCCGGTTGTTGAAGAGGAGGAAAATCTTCACACTCTTGAAAAGACGGCTGAGGTGGAAGTTGAAAAAGAGAAATCTCCCATGCACAACGGCGATGATACTTTTGACAGTCTAAGCGACATCATGATAACCTCTCAGGAGCTCTTTAAAGATGATGTTTCTAAAGTGGTCCCTCCTGTTGTCGAAGCAACTTCTTCTTTGCAACAAACCACAATGCCTTCCGCACAACTTATTACCATATCTACACCCAAAAGTGGTTTGTAGTCTGATGCGCGTAGTTTGCACATTACACACACTTAGAATTTCGGCACTTATATGCACTTAGCTTCTTCAACTTGAGGATTTCTAAAACTGGTCTTTTTCTTCAATTTCAGGTTCTCTGATGGGGCGAAGCGGCTCTTACTACAACAAATTTCAGCGTTACGGAAGCCGTGAGGCTTATGACTTTAGGAGTTATATCGGTGCTGTGAAGGAAACTGATGAGGAGAGGGCTGCCAGAAAGGCTCACGAGAGGCGAACTCATGAAGAGCGTCGCCGGAAAGAAGATGAGGAATACTATGGGAGTAGGGACGAGCGACGTGACTCTTCCCGCAGAAGCGACGATCCTTATAAGAGGAAATTTTACAATGACAGGGGGAAGAGTCATACTTCCGATGATTCCAGCAAACGGGTTAGACTTGACGAGAAAGATACATCTAATATCTCGGAGAAGACTACCGCTTCTATTCCTCCTAATACATCTTCCGGTTCCCCTGCCCTTAAGGAGTCTGATATCCAGACAATCATTAATAGGCCACAGTACCAAGCTGGAGATGGTCCTCCCACACTCCAGAGCCGATTTCCGAATTGGTGTCTGAAAGGAGTGCGTTTTGATTTGGATTTGGTCCCTATTGATAAGCAGGCGATGCTGAAAAATGTCGATGCTGTGAAACTTGACATCGAAAGAATGTCTGGATGGCAGAAGCTGGTTGATGAACTTCAAAGGGTCAACCATATGAACCTTAAAGCGATGATGACCATGGAAAATGATAAATCTGAGTGGGACAAATGGCGTAAGCAGCATGACTCGGAGATGAAAAGCATTAGTGATGGTTATGTGAAGCTCGAAGCCGAAGTTGAAAGACTTAAAAAAGAGCTTGCTACCTCTTCCACTTCTTATTCTCAGAAGGAAGAAATGCTTCAAAAACAAGTTCGAGACGCCCATGCTGCTCAGAGAGATATTGAGGTGAAACTCGAAGCAGAACAGCAGGTTACGAGAAAATACCGCGATGATGCTGTTCAGCTTCGAGAGAAAGTCAGCTCTCAAGATTTAGAAATTATAAGACTGCAATCCCAGCTACTGAAGGCTGAAAGAGAACGTGATGAAGTTCTTTCTGGTAAAGCTGCAGCCGAAGAATCCCATAAGGCGACCATAGCCACCGTTGACGCGACTCTGTTCGATTTTTATATGCACTGTGTCCTGGGGCGTGGGAGCCTTTCATTTTTGGGACCAGAATATGAAGTCACCTTGGCGGAAGTATGGGAGGCAATCATTGACTTATTTGGTGGTGTCGGATATTCTGAAACAGATCTTCAAGCTACCTACTTAAGTGAGAGCGATCGCGCTGCCCTTGCCAAAGGAAAAGAGCAGCTTATCCGAGTGCGGGCCGAGGCGACGGGAGAGAGGCTTCCTGAGAAAGAAACACCTCCTATTGCTCCTGTTTATACCTCGGCTTTAGCTCATGCGGATATTACTGGCTCTAGTTCTCATTCCATGCCTCCCGCTAAGGTTGACAAAGAAACTGTAACCACTCCTACAGAGGAAGAGGCACTGATGGACTTCCAAGCTCGGGAATTTGAGATTGATCTTGCTAAACCGGCTTCTCCAGGTAACTTTGACGATTCACGGTCTTCTTTTTTTTCTCGGAGAACACTGATTTTTATTTCTTTTATTATGCAGCAGTCGTGCCAGAAACTGCACTAATTCTTCCTTCTTCAGCTGTCGTTCCTCCTCCTCCTCAAGTTATACCTCTTCCAGCTTCTCAAACGGGTTCACAGGAAGAACCAATAGCGGCCCTTCAAGGTTTAGATGAACCACCTGCTTCCGAAGAACAAAAGGCAGAAGGTCTGGAAGATAGCGAGAAGACCCCGGAGCAGTCTTTCGACTATGACACAAAGCTTTCTACATTTCTTGCTCCGGGGAGTGAGTCTTCTTCCAAGAAGAAGGGGAAGCGTGCGGTTTCGAAAAAAGGAAAGAAGAGTTTTTCTGCTGCTGGGGATGAGGCAGAGATTGATCCGGCTGAGTCTCTTTCTCCTTCTTCTCCGATGCGGCCTACGAAGCTAATTACCAGGCCGGGTAAAAGCTCCAAGGGTGGGAAGAAGGGGAAATGAGTTTGATTTTGCATTTTCTGCTTTTTGTATTGACCGGGGATTGTGCGGATACCGGTCTCCGCTTCTTTTTGTAACCTGTACAATGTAAAAAATTTCTCATAGTGTTGAAATAAATAGATATTTTTCTTGTACAAATTCTTGTGTATGTAGGAATACATCTGTTTTTCATTTGAAGTGTAGAGTAAACGATTTTTTCTATTTGTACGAACTTTTTGTCTGTGTTTCAAGAACGCATTTACTCCACATCTTTATTACGTGATATTGCAATGAACTTGTGGTATGTCGCTTGTATATTACTTTTATTACTGTAATTGAATTGTATAATTCTGCCCCTATACCACAAGTATATTGTAATATTTCTTGCTTTCACAAGACTGATACTCTTATTTTAGAGAATAACTTTCCACTTTTTCAGGGAAGAATTATTCTGCTTTTAATAGAGTATATCTTGTCTTTGGAGAAAATTTTATTTTCTCTTTCTTCCTGAAGAACACTTCAACTTTTGGGAATGGTCACTTTTATTTGTTTAAGAGTGAATTTTCCTGTACAATGAAATGAGCTTCTGAAGGAGGTTTTGATTTTATGTCCCAGTAAAGGGTTTATTTTTGATACTTCAAGCAAGGTGAAGTACGCCTCTGAAGAGGTCTTTTGGTCTCTGAAGAGAAGCAATTTCTGCTCTGGTAAAGTGTGCCTCCGAAAAGGGCTTTTGCCTCCGAAGATGGCTTGTGCCTCCGAAGAGGGCTTGTGCCTCCAAAGAGGGCTTGTAATTGCCTGGAAGTTACTTTCTCATGGTCGGAGGGGTCCATGGGACAGGCGCAAGTTGCTTGGTTGGATGTTTGTTTGTACAAACGATCGTAATCAATTAACGAGGTGCCCCTTCGGTGGTCCTACCAATCTTTTTGATTGAGTAAAGCACTCCCATTTATTGGCGTGCCTCGTTAGAGGGCTTTGGTATTTCATCACTGGTGAAGTGGGTCTCCGAAGAGAAGCATTTTGCACTTCTACACGGGTGAAATGTGCCTCCGAAAAGGGCTTTTGCCTCCGAAGAGGGCTTGTAATTGCCTGGAAGTTACTCTCTCATGGTCGGAGGGGTCCACGGGACAGGCGCAAGTTGCTTGAATGGATGTTTGTTTGTACAAACGATCGCAATCAACTAACGAGGTGCCCCTTCGGTGGTCCTACCAATCTTTTTGATTGAGTAAAGCACTCCCATTTATTGGCGTGCCTCGTTAGAGGGCTTTGTTGACCCTTGGGAAGGAGCATCAGTTGGTTGGTGTGCCAGGAAGGTTGCGTCTTAGGGGCAAGTAGATCCATGGGATGGACACAAGCTGCCTGATCGGATGCATCACAATCAGCTAGCGAGGGTCTTATTCCTTCTTCTTGGGAAGGTATCCCTTTAGTGGATCTACCTGCTTTCCTGTTGAGAGGCATACCTCCCTTTGGCTGCTTCCATGTTTGCCCGCTCATGTTGTATCATCATCCGCCAATCTGCAATCCTTTATCATCGTTTCCAAGCGTGTGTTCCTTTCTTTTGCAAGTAAATCGCTTTATCCGAAGAAGTAGACTTCACTGTTGAATGACTCCACAGAGTAAGCGCAAGTTATTTGGTTGGATGCCTTTTTATATCAACGATCGCAACCAGTTAACGAGGGCTTGACATAGTGGAGCCGTCAACTTTTTATGTGAAGTTCCTCTTGTATGGGATTCGAGTTTGAAATTTTTGTTGCCTGAAATTTGCTTTAATAAATGACTTGTAAGGCTCGCTTAGCTTTGCGATGGGTGAGCTTTGCTTTAATGACCTGCAGTATTAGATCGATATTTTAGCAATACATTTAGAGTATTTACACATCGAAATATAACAGGCATTTTATAATAGAAAACACAATGCATAGTTTTTCATTATTGAGTCACGCTGATTTCTCAGCGGTTTACAATGCAGAAGTTATACATCCATCATTATCTTTAAAAATTCAAGCAATGCTGTTAAGTAAAAATGAATGCTAGTTATTGTTGTTTCAGAATCTCCAAGCTGGATTTCCATTTATGCTTGATTCATAGCTTTTGGATTTTTATGCCAAAGAAAGTGAGAGATGCCCCAGCCGCAGTTTTGTGGGTAATTAGTAGTCATCCCAACTTCTGCTTGCTGGGTATGGTCCCCCTGTGATAGCATTAATGACAAGCTTTTCTGAATCTTCCATTGCAGTGTTGTTGTGAGAATCGGATTGATGGGTAGGTTGTTGTTGATCCCGAGTGGATGAGGTTGGATTGACTCCGCTTTTCTTAACGTATTGTTGGAGTTTACCTTGTTCCAACAATTCTTCAATCACTTTCTTTAACTGGCGACATTGGTCAGTGTCATGGCCAGGTTAATTGTGAAATTGGTAGAATTTTCCATTACTCTTTGCACCTTTCGTCATCTCAGGTGGCTTAGGATACCGGACAACGTCTTTTGTTGCAAAATAGATATTTCTTGGTGTATCAGTTAAAGGGGTATAATCCGAAGAATTAAAGCGGCGAGGTTTCTTTTCATTTCCCTGGTTCTTTCCTCCTTCATTCTCCCTTTTCTGACTTTCAGGTTCACTTTTCTTAGATGGGACACTGTTGTTATTAGTTTGGGCAACAACCTCCTTCGACGTCGTAGAAAGGCTTTCAAGGCGAATGAACTCGTCGGCCTTTTTATAGAATTTATCAAGTGAATTCGGTTCCTTCATCTTTAGCCATATTCCAAATTTACTCGATTTATCAATGGCTCGCATCAAATAAGTCAGGATCATGCGTGGTTCCGCATTTTCTACTTCGGCTAAAGCTATATTGAAACGGCTCAAGAAAGATTTGATTGATTCTCCGGGCGCTTGTTCAAGGTTAGACAGTGACATTATATCCTTAGCTTTTGAAGCATACAATCTGAACTGTTCCTTAAACTTTTGCGTTAAGTCGGAGAACTTATCTACAGACCGAACTGGAAGCTTTGTGAACCAAAGTAAAGCCACACCTTCCAGGTATACTGGAAAGTATCGACACTTGATCTCGTCTGATGCTCTTGCACCGGTCATATGCCAATCGTATTTGTATAGGAAATGATTAGGGTCAGTGGTTCCCCTATAGGCTTGGATAGTAGGAGGTGCAAATTTCCTTGGGAATTCTGCTCTCAGGATCCTTTCAGTAAACGGAGTTCTGCTTGGCGCAAATCCCCAGTCAGCCTCATCCTCTTCCCTTTGCATGCTCTCTTTCATGATGCGGCCAACCATTTCAGACAGGTACTCTTTATTGTTCAAAGACACCTCCGGGCAAGCACCAGTTCTTCCCTCGGAAGTTTGCCCGGGCATATGTTCATGACAAGTTGGTTGCGGCCTAGAATCATCAGCTTGGAAAGGTGGCGTTTCAGGAAGGGTGGTTTGATGGTTTTCTGGTTGACGATTTGCCCCAAGCAGGGCAGTTATTCTATCCATCATCAAAGCATTTTGAGTTTCAATTTGTTGGTATAATCCAGAAACTGCGTCATCCAATTCAGCCCTGGTGACTCCAACGGTTGGAGTTGCTTGGTCTGTTATTGGGGAAGCGGAAGTTCCTTCGTGAGCATTTCCGGATCTGATAGGTCTACCTCTTCTTCCAGGAGCCATTATTTCGGATCTAGTTTTTAAGAGAGGTTCTTTTTATGAGTCTTTGCGAAGCAACGGTGGATGATCGCCTGAGTTGGGTTCTCAGTGAAAGCACCAAAATGTTAACGGTAAAAAGTGAACGCTAACACCCGGTGTGTGTAATAGAATTGTGAAAGCACCACCCGTTGGTACGGGAACAGAATATAAGCTGAAAATAGCAGAAAAGCGGTAAATGAACAACAGATTTATAGTGGTTCGGCCCATAATTGAGCCTACATCCACTTTATAGTCTTTTATTGCTGACTCGGTTACAATTTGATACAATATCTTTCTAAAAAACGATACAACTTGATCATGAAAGCACTCTTGACTACTAGCTCGATCTTAGATGATGAAACTCGACGAATCCGTGTTGGATGTTAGGAGCTCTTCCCGAAGATTGTTGTAGTGTCTCGAATGCTTGAAGATCTTTAATTGCTGAATGAGAGGAGACTTCGACAGCGTAACGGCGTTTGGAGAAATGAATGGCCAAAAGTCCCCCCCATGTTGGAAGTGATGGGGTATTTATAGGAGCAGATTTCTGAGCTCTCGATTTGGCCAAGTCATGAGTCGTGACCGACTCATGGTAAGTCGTGACTCGTCTTCGACTTATGATGTCTCGTGGGCGCCTTATGGTCCATCTTGCGGCTCAGTTGGAAGAGAAGTGCTAAGTCGTAGTCGACTCATCAGATCAAAGTAGCACAGACCAGGGCCTTGGATTCCAGTTTGATAGCCCTTAAGTCGTAAACTTGATGAGTCGTAAGACCTCCTGAGTCGTCAGTTCTCATGAGTCGCAGATCCTCATGAGTCGTAAGAGTGATGAGTCGTAGGACCTCATGAGTCGCCAGTTCTCATGAGTCGTAAATCTCCATGACTCGTTGAACCTGATGAGTCGTAAGACTTCATGAGTCGTAAGACTTCATGACTCGTTGAACCTGATGAGTCGTAAGACTTCATGAGTCGTAAGACTTCATGACTCGTTGAACCTGATGAGTCGTAAGACTTCATGAGTCGTAAGACTTCATGAGTCGTAAATCTCCATGACTCGTTGAACCTGATGAGTCGTACACTCCTTATCTCATAAGACCATGAGTCGTATACTCCTTATCTCATAAGACCATGAGTCGTTGAAAGCTTGTCTCGTTGAGTCGTAGAAGAGTTAATCTTGATGAGTCGTATCATGTTAAGTCGAAACCCTCTCAAGTCATAGAGCCTTTAACTCGTTGAGTAGTTAAGTCGCGAAGTTCCCCTAGGTCGCAAGCTGCTTAACCCGGTAGGTCGTAAGTCGTTCAAGCTGTAGATTCCTTCTTAGCAATTAAGTCGTGAGTCGTTGAGTGCGCAGGATTTAAGTTTTTTAACTCGTAAGTCGTTGCTAAAAGGGAGTTAACAGTAGGCGGAGCTCTGACCGGAGTTTCCTATCCTCGGGTGGCCTGAGGCGACGGGACGAGGCAGTTTTTGGTGATCGAATTTTGTTCCAGGTCGGTTCAAGTTCCTCGATTTCGAATTCATCGTGGATTCGTCGATCTGGGTGGTCTGAGGGTGTGAGTAGATGGTCGTCGACATGTTAAAGACAACGAGGTCGATGTGAGTTCGTCGGAGCATTGGTACACGTGCACGTGTGAGTATGTGTATCTGGGTTTGTTTTGTTGTTTGGGGAAGAAGTAGTGTTCTCGGGTTTGTGCTCGAGTTCGATGGGTGTGAAGACCTCCCACGACCCCTGCACTGAACCTAGAAATAGTGCGCTGTAAAGTGTGCCAAGCAGCCATGGACGATCATCAGGGTAAATTAAAATAGCAGAATCTATCGTATTACTCACAGCGCATGGATAAAATACAATAGAGAACATATATAGTAAAGCTTCACAAATGAATCTCATCAATTAAGCTTCATAATAGTTGAATACAAACATCTGAATAATCAATACATCAAGTCTCACTACATATCACTCAGAGAATTATACAAAGCAGCGGAACATCCAGTACGTATAGTAAGAAAATAATATGCAAGCCTCCAGCTCGTCTTCGTCATCAGCATCGTCAGAAACTAAGAACAGCACCTGTCACCTGCTACCTAGTCTGCCCATCCCAAAGCGGATGAACAGCCCAAGGCAATAAGAGTTAAACATAAAGCCTTGAGTCAGACAACAGTCATAGTGAGCGGTAAATTAACTAACAACATACCAAAAGAGCATAAGGTAAAAAGGAATAGGAATCCAACCCTCCCACTCCACCTCTTTCTACACTGATAGCCCCAGACACACACTAAGCAGAAGTAAACATAGTAAAGCAGACAAATTAAAGTAAAGCAATTATCACTCGAGTCAAGGGCGATGTTTTCCAAGTACAAACCCCCAAGGCCTAAACTAAGATCAGATAAGCACCCAAAAAATACCGCTCTTGAGGCCGAATGACGATACAACCAAACATCCATGACTCTGGCTATCACTGTTATCATTGCTTCGACACCACCGTTAATTGAATGACCGACACATTCTTTCAGCCATCCGTCAAGGGTTAATGGCAACCCCGGTTCTAGACATAACTCCGCACGTCGTCGCAGCCCGTGCCTAGGACTATCGAATCTGCCCAGAGTACTCGACTACCGATCAGTAGTCTTTAGGGACCATCGAATCTGCCCAGCGTACTCTTGCTTTGAGCATGCTAGAACCTTCAACAACGATGAAATCTCAGCCTTCTAGTCATCCTCCTCGACGACTATTTCCATACTAGCTCAAGCGCCTCTCGAGCCAACCATTATCCTCAAACCCGAACCATTTCACCGAGTTATCAACATGCTTGGAATGATCCCATCTGGATTAAACCAAGGCTTTCTCATACCATGCTTCGCTTCATCTCATCATAGCAAAGCCTCATCTCAACATCATCATCATCAAACCTATCCATATGAGCTTCATCATCCGGCACATATGCCACGAGCAGCTTTCCCAATTCAAGAGCCTTTCCCTTAGCTTTTGAATCATATTCGACCATCTTGTCTAAATCAAATCGTCAATCAACTAATTCATAACAATCAATCAAGTCAATCATTAATCCAAGTAATCAAGCATTCAAATATGATCTAATAAACAGTTATAACAATAATGGCAATCTTGTAAATAAAGAGTCCAAATCTAACAAGTATGAAATCATGAGCAATATCTCTACATCTTGATGAATGAACTTACATAGGTTAACATGTAGTAAAATGGATGTCAAATCATCATGAACAATGGATCTATACTTAAGTTTAAGAAAATGCATGGAAATCACTATTCTAACACAAAATCAAGCCAATAATTCGATATACTCCTTTGGATCCGTGTGAGAGATAATCACCACTCATCAAATCACCTAAACACCTCAAAAGCAACACACTTCAGATCTGGACAGCGAAGAATCTAACTCGATCTATCAAAACTCCGCTTCAAACGATAAAATCTCTCTTCGATGGATGAAGATCTTCACTCTAAGCTCTTGGATCTTCGATTTGATCTTCGATCTTGGATGGAAGGAATCACAAGATTAGAGTGGAGAAAAGAAGTGAAGAAGTGTAGAACTCGAGCTCTCAAAATGGCAGCACTTCGTCGCTTCGAAATCCGGATCCCAAAAATGAAGAAGAACCCGTGTATTTATAGGCTGAAAACCCCTTAGGTCGTTCGCTCTTAGGTTGGTCACGACCTAAAAATCCCACGACCTACGACCTAACAAATCCAAGACCTACGACTTAACAGATCCCTGACCTAACAATTCAAGCCTCTACGCGACCTACGACCTAACACATGCGCGCGACCTAATAAATATACGACCTAACAACTTAACCTTTACGCGACCTAACTAGGTCGTCCCACGACCTAACTAAACACGACATAGCTACTCAACGACCTAACACCTTAACTCGTCCACGACCTAACTTACTTAGGTCGTTAACTGACTCAACCCCTAGGTCGCTAAACCCCTTAAGCCGCTCCATTCCTTAGGTCGTTAACTTTCTTAGGTCGTCAATTTCCTATAGGTCGCTAACTCTTATAGGTCGCTGGCTTACCTTAGGTCGCTTCACGACCTAACCTTCTCCACGACCTAAGTCCCAACACGAAATCTTCTTAGGTCGCTCCAACTTCTTAAGTCGTCCCAATATCCTTAGGTCGCCAACCTCCTTAGGTCGCCAACTTCCTTAGGTCGCCAACTCCTGTGAGTTGCTCCAATCTCTTAGGTCGTTCACTCGACCTAACCTACCCCACGACCTAACCTTCCAAACGACTTAAGCTACAACATGGCTTAACTTCTGGACAACCTAAACTCTAGATGACTTAACAATACTAACAGTTTAATAACAATTGTTTTACGATGTTTCGATCCGTAAAAATACGGGTCGTTACATTCTCTCCCCCTTAGGAATTTCGCCCCCGAAATTCCAAACAAAACAGAGCAATCAAAGACTATTCTGCATGCCTACCATCCATAGCAATCAATAAACCATGCATCCAATTCTAGCTTAGCATGCAGAATTCTAAAACTAGAACAAGTTACAATGTCGTTAGATGACACGACACCTAGGGCCATACCTTGAAGAGTTCAGGATGAGCTGCCTTCATCCTCTCTTCCACCTCCTATGTACAGTCGTTATCATCATCACTCCATAGTATCTTGAGCAACCTAACTACCTTTCTCCTAAGCTGTTTCGTGTCGGTTTCCACAACACGAAGCGGCTTACGAGGTCTCTTATCGACTGGATCAACCTCTAAATCTTCACAGCTATCAGCAAAAACCACTGTATTCGAGTCGTGCACATACTTCCGTAGATACGATACATGAAAAACATTGTGCACACCCGCCATCTTCTCTGGTAATTCCAATCTGTAGGCGAGCTTTCCAATTTGCTCGGTGATCGGGAATGGTCCAACAAATCTCGGAGTCAATTTTCCTTTCTTCCCGAATCTAATAACATTCTTCAGTGGAGAAATCTTCACAAAAACCATATCACCTACGTCGAATTCCAAATCCTTACGACGCTTATCGACATAACTTTTCTGTCGGTCTTGGGCTGCCTTCATTCGTTGCCGAATGATCTCTATACAATCCGAAGTCTGTCGAATCATCTCTGGCCCAAGTATCAGCTTTTCTCCTGTTTCTAACCAACATGTCGGAGAGTTACATGGTCTTCCATACAATGCTTCGTACGGTGCCATACCAATGCTTGACTGGTAACTGTTATTATACGAAAATTCCACCAAATGAAGGTGATCTTCCCATGATCCTCCGAAATCTAAAACACAAGCTCTGAGGAGATCTTCCAAAACTCGGTTGACTCTCTCAGTCTGACCATCTGTTTGGGGATGATAGGCTGTACTCAAACACAACTCGGTTCCCAAAACTTCCTGAAAACTCTTCCAAAATCCACTAGTGAACAATGGGTCTCGATCAGTCACTATACTCTTCGGAATACCATGGAATCGAACTATCCACTTAACATACAACTTAGCCAACTTTGATGCAGTCCTAGTCGATCGAACAGGAATGAATCTTGCACTCTTAGTCAGACGATCTACAATGACCCAAATTCCTTCATTTCCCGTTCTTGTTCTAGGTAGTCCATCAATAAAATCCATCGATATTTGCTCCCACTTCCATGTAGGAACTTCTAACGGCTGAAGTAATCCACTTAGCTTCTTCTGTTCGGCTTTTACCAACTGGCAGTTCATGCACTTGGAAATAAAATTTCCAACATCCTTCTTCATACCTTCCCAGTAATAGGTTCTCTTCATATCCCGATACATTTTATTTCCACCTGGATGAATTGTCAACTTCGAGTGATGACTTTCCTTCAGCACTTCATTCCTCAATTCATCTACATCGGGAACAACTAGTCGTCCTTGCTTCCGAAGCCAACCCTCTCGATCGACCTCGAATCCTTTATCCTTTTCTGGGTCCAATCCAGATTCCAAATCACAGATAACCTTGACAAGCTTATCATCTCGCTTTTGTCTCTCACCAATTCTTTCCACAAGATTCGGTCTTATCGATAAGTTTGCCAACATCTCAGGTTCCAATTCACATCTAGGCCTGAAGTCAAATCTAGCTAAATACTCAAGACTCTTCCATTCTGAAAACATGACTCCCAATCCTGCATGTCTTCGGCTTAACGCATCTGCCACTGCGTTACCCTTTCCCAGAGTATAGGCTATACCAAAATCATATGATGTTAAAAACTCTAGCCATCGTTGCTGCCGAAGATTCAAATCCTTTTGGGAGAAAAGATACTTCAATGACTTATGATCCGTAAACAACTCGAATCGAACTCCCAATAGATAATGTCTCCACATCTTCAGAGCAAAAACAATCGCCGCTAGCTCCAAATCATGAGTCGGATAATTCCTTTCATACGGCTTCAGTTGTCGACTTGCATACGCAACAACTTTATCCTTCTGCATCAGCACTGCTCCAAGTCCGGTACCACATGCGTCGGTGTAAACAACCATCTCATCATTTCCAGTAGGAATAGTCAAAACAGGAGCACTTGTCAATCGTTCTTTCAGGATTCCGAAAGCTTGCTCACACTTAGCATCCCATCAGAACACTTGGTTCTTTTTCGTCAATCCTGTTAACGGTGCAGCTATCTTGGAAAAGTCTTTGATAAATCGACGATAGTATCCTACTAATCCAAGAAAACTTCTTACATCAGATGCATTCTTAGGTCTAACCCAATCCTGGATTTTTGCCACCTTAGCGGAATCAACCGCTATTCCATTTCCAGAGATAATATGGCCTAAGAACCTCACTTCACTCTTCCAGAAGTGACACTTCGAAAACTTAGCCTTCAGCTGATGTTTCCGTAAGATTTCCAAAACAATACGCAAGTGCGTCTTGTGTTCTTCTTTAGTTCTGGAATAAATCAAAATATCATCCACGAACACTAGTACGAACTTGTTCAACTGATCTCTGAACACTCTATTCATAAGATCCACAAAATATGCTGGCGCATTAGTCAATCCAAACGGCATTACCAGCCATTCAAAGAAACCGGATGGTGTCCTAAAAGCAGTCTTCGGCACACTATCCTTAGCCACTCTTAACTGGTGAAATCCCGTTGCCAAATCCATTTGAGAAAACACCTTAGCTTCGTGAAGCTGATCAAACAAGTCATCTATTCTCGGCAAAGGATACTTGTTTTTCTTAGTCACCTTATTCAGCTCACGATAATCCACACACAACCTCAACGATCCATCTGCTTTGGTTGCGAACACAACTGGTGCACCCCATTCGGACACACTATGCCGAATGAATCCTTTCTGTAAAAGATCATCAACCTGCACCTTCAACTCCTGCTGTTCCCTAGGCGCCATCCGCCTAAGAGGCATCACAACAGGTATGGCTCCTTCAACAAGATCTATACGAAACTCGATCTCTCTATGTGGCGGTAACCCTTTGACCTCATCAAAGACATCCTCAAATCCATTAGTGATTGGCACAGATGACAGTCCATCCCGTGGAACAACCAGCGAATACATGAAGCTCATGAAGACGCCTTCTTCATGCTTACATCGTACACAATCTTTCGCCCCTCCACATTCTCGACTGTCACCTCCAACCTTTCACAATCAACCTTTGCCGCATACTTCCTAAGCCAGTCCATACCCAAAATAATTCCGAACCCCGCAAAGTTCAGAACAAAACAATCACAAACAAAAGAGCAATCATGACTCGATACAATCAGACCACGACATAGCATACACAAACAAGACGAACCCCCAACTGGATTAGTCACAACCAATGGCCTATCAACGATATCCGGTTCTAAACCCAACCGGCCTACAAGTTCATTACAAACAAAAGAATGCGACGCCCCAGTATCAAATAACACTCTAACTGGAACACCACAAATGGAGAGAGTACCTTGAACCACCACACTCTTTCCTTTCTCTTCAGCGGTAGAGGCTTTTGAAGATGATGGAACAGCCCCCAAAGCATAAGCTTGCACAATCTGCTTGTCCTTCCGCGATTCTGGACAATTCTTCTTAATATGCCCCGGCTTGTCACAATTGTGGCACTTCACCGGCACCTTTGGATTCTTGCAATCCTTGGAGAAATGGCCCTTCTGCTAACAATTGTAGCAGGTCACTTCGCCCTTTGGCTTCTTTTGGCCATCCTTACCCTTTTGTTGCTGCTGCTTCCTCTTCTTGTTTCCACCCTGTTGTGGTTTAGACTCTTCCTTGGTTATAGCAATAACAGATCCCTCTTTAGGAAACAGATTCTCATGCCTGAGAGCCTTCTCTACAAGCTTCTCAAATGGATCGTCCACATGATCCACCAACTGTCTCCCAAGATAAATGTCCAAGCCTGTCACAAACTTCTCGTTCTTCTGATAAGGAGATTCAATATACGACCGGGCATACTTGGACAAAGCTTCAAACTCAGAAACATACTTAAGAACTGGTCTTCCATTTTGCTTGAGCTCTACAAACTTCTTGAACAGAACAGACTTCTGAGCTGTAGATATGAACTTAGCTTCGAATCTGACTTGGAATTGCTCCCAAGTAATTCCTTTCTCCGGAGTATCAATGGTGATAGAATTCCACCAATCAGAAGCTCTTCCTTGAAGCTGTCTTGATGCTAACTTCCTCTTAGTCGCATCCTCAATTCCCAAATCACTAAAGATCCTTCTACAAGCATCTATCCACCTCTGGACTTCAATGGTTGACTCTGTTCCCAAGAAAACCTTTCCTCCAAGAGCAGTATAATCTTTACACAGCTTAGCAAAATTCACCGGTTTTGGAGTTTGAACTTGAACTCCAACATCTACTGATGGCCCCGGAGTTGGCATCCTTCTCATGATCGAAGTCATCATAGCTTCGATCATAGCAACATAATCAGCATCCCCCTCAGCAGCACGGTCTTCCCTAGCAGCTGGTCTCCCTCTTCGACTCATTCTTAATATCTATAAAAGAAATGATCAGCACACCTTGAGAAACTACTGCATAAAGGACTCAAATCATCCTAAGCTACTATATTATATATAGTAATCATCCATCAAAATACAATTACGTCTCTCGTATGTAGTTACGTCAGCGAGCGTTAGGTAAAATCGATTAACCAAAGCTCTGATACCAAATGTGACGACCTCCCACGACCCCTGCACTGAACCTAGAAATAGTGCGCTGTAAAGTGTGCCAGGCAGCCATGGGCGATCATCAGGGTAAATTAAAACAGTAGAGTCTATCGTATTACTCACAGCGCATAGATAAAATACAATAGAGAACATATATAGTAAAGCTTCACAAATGAATCTCATCAATTAAGCTTCATAATAGTTGAATACAAACATCTGAATAGTCAATACATCAAGCCTCACTACATATCACTCAGAGAATTATACAAAGCAGTGGAACATCCGGTACATATAGTAAGAAAATAATATGCAAGCCTTCAGCTCATCTTCGTCATCAGCATCGTCAGAAACTAAGAACAGCACCTGTCACCTGCTACCTAGTCTGCGCATCCCAAAGCGGATGAACAACCCAAGGCAATAAGAGTTAAACATAAAGCCTTGAGTCAGACAACAGTCATAGTGAGCGGTAAATTAACTAACAACATTCCAAAAGAGCATAAGGGAAAAAGGAATAGGAATCCAACCCTCCCACTCCACCTCTTTCTACAGTGATAGCCCCCAGACACACACTAAGCAGAAGTAAACATAGTAAAGCAGACAATTTAAAGTAAAGCAATTATCACTCGAGTCAAGGGCGAAGTTTTCCAAGTACAAACCCCCAAGGCCGAAACCAAGATCAGATAAGCACCCAGAAAATACTGCTCTTGAGGCCGAATGCCGATACAACCAAACATCCATGACTCTGGCTATCACTGTTATAATTGCTTCGACACCACCGTTAATTGAATGACCGGCACATTCTTTCAGCCGTCCGTCAAGGGTTAATGGCAACCCCGGTCTAGACATAACTCCGCACGTCGTCGCAGCCCGTGCCTAGGACTAACGAATCTGCCTAGAGTACTCGACTACCAATCAATAGTCTTTAGGGACTATCGAATCTGCCCAGCGTACTCTTTCTTTGAGCATGCTAGAACCTTCAACAACGATGAAATCTCAGCCTTCTAGTCATCCTCCTTGAAGACTATTTCCATACTAGCTCAAGCGCCTCTCGAGCCAACCATTATCCTCAAACCCGAACCATTTCACCGAGTTATCAACATGCTTGGAATGATCCCATCTGGATTAAACCAAGGCTTTCTCATACCATGCTTCGCTTCATCTCATCATAGCAAAGCCTCATCTCAACATCATCATCATCAAACCTATCCATATGAGCTTAATCATCCGCCACATATGCCACGAGCAGCTTTCCCAATTCAAGAGCCTTTCCCTTAGCTTTTGAATCATCTTCGACCATCTTGTCTAAATCAAATCATCAATCAACTAATTCATAACAATCAATCAAGTCAATCATTAATCCAAGTAATCAAGCATTCAAATATGATCTAATAAACAGTTATAACAATAATGGCAATCTTGTAAATAAATAGTCCAAATCTAACAAGTACGAAATCATGAGCAATATCTCTACATTTTGATCAATGAACTTACATAGGTTAACATGTAGTAAAATGGATGTCAAATCATCATGAACAATGGATCTATACGTAAGTTTAAGAAAATGCATGGAAATCACTATTCTAACACAAAATCAAGCCAACAATCCGATATACTCCTTTGGATCCGTGTGAGAGATAATCATCACTCACCAAATCACCTAAACACCTCAAAAGCAACACACTTCAGATCTGGACAGCGAAGAATCTAACTCGATCTATCAAAACTCCGCTTCAAACGATAAAATCTCTCTTCGATGGATGAAGATCTTCAATCTAAGCTCTTGGATCTTCGATTTGATCTTCGATCTTGGATGGAAGGAATCACAAGATTAGAGTGGAGAAAAGAAGTGAAGAAGTGTAGAACTCGAGCTCTCAAAATGGCAGCACTTCGTCGCTTCGAAATCCGGATCCCAAAAATGAAGAAGAACCCGTGTATTTATAGGCTGAAAACCCCTTAGGTCGTTCGCTCTTAGGTTGGTCACGACCTAAAAATCCCACGACCTACGACCTAACAAATCCACGACCTACGACTTAACAGATCCCCGACCTAACAATTCAAGCCTCTACGCGACCTACGACCTAACACATGCGCGCGACCTAACAAATATACGACCTAACAACTTAACCTTTACGCGACCTAACTAGGTCGTCCCATGACCTAACTAAACACGACATAGCTACTCAACGACCTAACACCTTAACTCGTCCACGACCTAACTTACTTAGGTCGTTAACTCACCCAACCCCTAGGTCGCTAAACCCCTTAAGCCTGTAACGACCCTGAAATTTTGATATTGGAAATTAGGATATTTAATTGATTTTAAATATCTTGAATTTAATTTAATTTGAAATTCAAATATCAAAGTGAATTTGGTAAATTAAATTATTGAATTTAATTATTGAAACTGGATAAAAATTTGAATCTTCAGTTTTAAGCTGATTAAAAATATTTTCAAGGCTTAAAAGAAAATCTATATTGATAATTCTGAAGGTACTGGAACTTTCAGAATTGAAATTGGAAGTGTTTTGTTCAGTTTTCACATTCTGTTGTTAAAATTGAATTTGAAAATAGCGTTCCGGAGCACAGTCTCGGATTTCGACGAAACCAGTTCCATTGGATCCGTAATATTGAATTGTTACCGGGTTTCAATTTTCGTAGTGATTGGAGTTGTCGTGTGAGCGTATGATAGGTAAACGCGCTGAATGTATATCGAAATTTAATTTAAATAGTCGGTCCAAAAAGCTGGGCAAATTTCTTCTCACATAAGCTGTCTCTTAATCACCTCGTTAGCACGTTTCCTTCTAAATAACACGCGTCTGCTCTAAATTAATCAACAGGTCGATTGAAAATAAAAATAAAAGGAAGTCTTCGTTCAAAACAATTGAATGGCCACCCCTCTTCCTATTCAACTCAAATCAAATTGCAATTAAACAATAGCCGAATGGAAACTTTCTCTTCTCCCTCCCAATTCGTTCAAATCAAAATAAAATGGAGGCTCGTGAACTAAAGCGTGGGCGACGAAAGCGGAGGTGCTCGCAGGGGGGAATCGTTCGATCGATCTGAAAGGGGTTAGCAGCTGGCGTCGTCGAAGATGAGGCAAACTCAGCGACGTGGGGAGTCAAGCGCGACGTCGCGTAGCGCAATTCGAAGGGAATGGAGATCTCGAGCTCGCGACTGGAAGGAGGAACTCGACAACGTTCGATTTGGGGATTCGCGGTGTGGTGGCGTTCTCGTGGATGGACTGGCATGGTGATGGAGGCAGGCGATTCGTGAAGGCATGGGACGGTGCTCGGAGGGTTCGATAACCGAAGCTGGAACCTCCCTAGTATCTCACGATAGATTTCGGCTGAGCATAGCGATGGCTTCGCGATGGCAGAGAGATATTGTTTATTTTATAAAATATAAAAATCCCAGTATTTAATTTTTTTCAGTAAGTTAAATATTAAAATTTTAAACATCTTGATTTGAAATTAAGAAATTGCAGCAAAGAATTTAGAAGTAGATTTATAGATTTACAGAAAGTTAAAATACGGATAAAATAGGAATTTATATAAAAGTTGGATTTTTAAGATGTATATATACTATTCTGACATATGCAGTTTCAAAAGAAATTGGTTTGACAGATTAATTTGGCTAATTTAATTTATCTGATAAGAAATTTAGTTTCAAATTTAATTTTTGAAATTGGTTTAAAACAAAACCATTGAATAATTAAAATTACCAAATTCAAATATAAAATGAAATTGGTTATTTTATTACTTCGAATATTTATAAATTGTATAAATTGTTTATACAAGGTCTAAAATGGAGAAAATAAGCCGGAATGGAAATGAGTTGGATTGGATTGCAAATTAAAGCAAAGGTGAGATCTTCTCACTCAGATTTAAATTTGAATTGCAGTTATTGATTGCTGTTGGGATTTGTGAATATTAGATATAGTAGGATATATCTATATATATATATAGCAATATATACATATTGGCATATGTATATATTGGATTGATTGATTTCCCGCATTATATAGTGGATGAGACCCTATTGCGCCATTAGTAAGCGGATGATATTTTTATAAAATCCTATATACCGCGATATTCCACCTTGAAGTGGAATTGGTATTGTGCTAACATCTGTGGATGCAGGGAAACAGGTTGGAGGGATCCAACTAGATTCCTCAAATTGTTTGAATATTATTTCATATGTTGTGTGATTGATTATTTATAATCTGTGTATGATTATATCTGTGATTGAATGTGCTGAAGGCTAAAATTTAGCCGAATGTATTTTTGGTATCGTTGGATACCAGAAATGAATATAAATTGGATTTTGAAATTAAAGCAGAAAACTTTAAGTGAATTTTTTTTAGAATTGAATTTATTTGAAAGAAGGAATTTTAAAGTATTAAAATGGATTGTCGAAATCTTATTGAATAAATTCCAAGATATGGGAAAAGATTTATATAAATGAATTTTGAATAGTATTATTCGGAAGTTGGAAAATTTATTTGAAATGGAATTTTAAATGGTTTGGAGGATATAAAGGAATTTATTTTAAAGGCGATACATTTTTTGAAATCCAATTGATAATTGATTCTGTATTGAAGAAATAAATCTTTGGGAAATCGATATAAAAAATCTATTTGGTGTTTGAATGAAAAATCGATTTTTGGTGTTGAGAATAAATTTGTAAATCGATTTGTAAAACGATTTGGTATTTGGGATTGAAATTGGAATTAATTTGAAATTGATTGGGTATTGAAGTAAATTTAGAAATCGATTTGGAATTTGATTTAGAGTTTGAAATAAAATTGAGAAATCAATTTGAAAGTCGATTTGGTGTTGAAAGTGAATATTTGAGAATGTAAATTCCGAATAGAAATTATAAAGGAAAGGGAAATTTGTTTTAAAAAATAAACATTGATTTATTTTTAAAGTGTGAAAGTAAATTTACGGATTTTGAACGTAAATTTTAAATAAATCGATAAGGATTTATTTAATTGGTTTAAATGAACCGTTTCGAAGTGAAAGTGTATTTTCACTATAAAGCCGAGTATATTTTCCAAAGTGGTTTTTAAAATATAAATTAAAAGTTCTAAGTGGATTTTTAAAAGAAATATTTGGAAATGTATTCCGCGTAAGGAAACGGATTTGAAATTGATTTTCAAAAGTTGAAAGGTGAAAAGTGATTTGAAACTGGTTTTTAAATGTGAAGTGTGGAAAAAATATATATCTCGTGAAGATATTTTGAAATTAAATAATTTGGGAAAATTATTTGAATTTGATGATTGTTGTGAACATTATTGATAGTTAAATCACCGACTATCAATATTTGCCTTTGAAATGGCACTTGAATTTGTTTTTTTAAAACAAACGCTTATTATTCGGTTTAGCCGGGAAAGGACCTTTGTGTCAGAAAACCCATTCCGAATAATAATACGACGATATGGATCGTATTGAAGACCGGTGATGAAGACCGGGTGTTTATGAAAACGATAG
Source organism: Allium fistulosum (assembly GCA_030737815.1). Taxonomy (NCBI): domain Eukaryota; kingdom Viridiplantae; phylum Streptophyta; class Magnoliopsida; order Asparagales; family Amaryllidaceae; genus Allium; species Allium fistulosum. The sequence continues at coordinate 528,100,738 of CM060908.1, read as the reverse complement.
GATGACCTATCGATTGTCTCTGCACCGTTAGCTACGGTATTGAGATTTCCTTTGTGATGGGAAGTTTTATCGGGATTGTGAATATCCGGATTTGCAAGGACTTCTTTTGGAAGTGCCTTCGGTTCTGTTCGAACCCGAAACAGACTTGTATGGTTACGTGTCCGACATTACATTTTGAGATATAAAGCCGATTTCTTTCAAATACATTTCTGTTGGTGGCAGAGAATTTATTCTCTTAGCTTAACACCCTTCTCTGAGACGTACGAGCTCAGAGGTTATGTAGTTGAAATTTATCAGCGGTATATTCCCAATTTGGTAATGTGGCATGCTGAGTATTGTTGTGATGATGATCATTTATTTGATCATTTGTGATCAAAGCGTGGCTTTGTGAAAAAGAGTAGCTTTGTGGACGAGACTTCGTCAGGGCCTCAACAACCTGAAAATGGTCGAAACAGGAATGTTGCGGCAAGGTTATGAGGGTCGCGCCCTTTAGGGTATGTCATTTCCTTCTGGAAAGGGGTGGTATCATGGTATGGAGCCCAGATACTTACTCAGGTGGACACACCTTATTTATTATGTGTGATGATGGTTACGAGCGCTCGGATAAAGGCCACAAAGGACCGGGTGATGACATATTCGTGAGTTACCTAGTTACAGGGGTAACCCGGCCTTGTTTGGAAGAGAGCAGTTTGTCTCTCGGGACGTCCAGCCAGAGGCGATCCCATTCGGCAGTAGGAAAGGAAGTTCCTTAGCCTGACCATTTGTTGGAAATCCATTTCCAAATACGAAATTGTACGGTTTTAGTTGTAGAACCTGCCATTTACTTATGGTGGTCACCACTGTTTAGATGGTAGCTATAGTAGGCATACGATACTGGTCGTATGCTGGCTAAGATTAATATTATACTTTCGAAATGTTTTCTACACTAGACATTAATAATAATAATTCAATGATTGGCGTAGTAAGCATCTTTGACTATCATAAGAAGAAATCTCCTCCAATTCTGCGTTTGCATTGTGTGTGTGGTGGGAGGTCTTATGGTAGTTTCATTTTCCAAAAGCATTGCGAATCTGTTTTATTTTCTTTGTGAAAATAACTGTTTTACGATCTCACACCAGTCACCATGACTGACTCGGAGTTTATTGTTCCCTTCTAAACTCTGGGTGCCCATAATTTTCCACACGGGCAGCCTAGAGTTATTTTTATCAGGATATTCTGGATATTCTGGAGCTTTGGGGATAAGCTGGTTGACGAGTCGTACTTTCGTACTTGTTATTTATTTTCGCTGTGTATTCTGTATGAGGACAGGTTTCTATAACTGTCCATTGTTTGTATTGAGTTGTACATTGACTCTGATTGATGTATGTATAAACTGATATAGTCTTTGTTGTAAAGATTATTGATTTATCTATTATATATTGTTCCACTGCGAAATGTGAGATTCTGATATTGTTTCTGTTTTCTGTTCTTTCTTTTCTTCTGTCTTCTTCTACCTCTTCTTTTAACCCTAAGAATTCGGTTTTCCGGCATTCGATTGCGCGGCATTTGATACAATGGACGTATTAATGTCGACTTTCGGAAGTCGAAGAAACGGGTCCTTACAAGTGGTATCAGAGCATCCGGTTAAGCGACAACCCTGCTCTGTTGGGTGTTACTCATTAGAGATAGAGTCAGTAGTACTCTAGAATGAGTGTGAGTGTAATAATAGATATGAGCGCGTATTTGATAGTGAATATAAAAGTTGTTTTGTATTGTGTTGACTTATCGGTTGATTGTTTATAGATTCTGGTCGGTGCAGTCTAGCTAACTGTAATCGATAGGGGTTTCTAAACTCTTAAACAAGATAAACTGACATAGTACATTTTAAAATAGGGTAAATGAAATAATTTTACCCAAAACTATTTTTGTATAGAAAAGAAATGATTTTCTATGAATTATTATAGTATATGGATGTTTGGTTGTTAGGAAAAGATAATATTGAATTATTATCACTGTTATATGAAAATTGAATAAGATATAATGGTATAACAGAAGATTTAGAGATAAATTCATTTAACAAATGAAATTTATAAATATGAATTGAAAGATGAGAAAATAAATTCATAAATGAATGAATTTGTAAATGTAATTGTAAATGAGATTTATAATTGAAATAGAATTCCAAGAAAATATTTGAAAATAAAATTCACAAATGAAATGTAAAATAAGTCGATAACTTATAAAATATTTAAAGTTTGATTGTAATGAAATTTAAATTGAAAAGAAATGAATTTGTGAGTGAACCAATGAAGCTACATTTGTAAATTAGTGAATCGGAATTGAATAATGAGATGGATTGAATTCAAGTAAATAAACTTGATAATTTATTAATTCACACAATAATGAATTGGAAGTTGAATTGGTTAAATTAAAGCTTTGTTGTAAGCTAAATTTGAAGATCAAAATTGAATTTGTATATAAATTCAAGTGGGTAGTAGAAATAAATTGAAAACTTCCTTGTTATTGATAAAATGGATTCACGATGGATTGAATATGGAAATTGAAATTTAAAATGAATAAGTGAATATACTAATTGAATTAAATTAGTGAATGGAATAAATTGATAAATAAAAAATCAAATCAAGAATTGAAATTGGAAATTGTTTACAAGAAAATGAATTTGAATTTTGAATTAAAATAGCTTAAGTAAATATTGAACAGTAACCCAAATTTAAGTGAAGCTTTGAAATGGTTTAAATGGAAACTTAGTTGATTAATAAGTTGAAAATGCGAAATTGAATAGTGAAAAATGTATAACTTCAGTAATGAAGATAAAATAAATACAAGAAGTGTATATAAATATTTGCATTGCTGTTGTCGAGTTTTGTACGATGGTTTTGAACAAATCGAATGGTTTTGTGAATATGGAATGCAAATTATATTGTATGGAATCAATTAAAAGTTAAGGGATATGAGTTAGATTCATTTAAAAATGAATTGAATGTAAGAAAGTGAATTGTTAATCACTTGAATTGAATAGAAATTGAATTGAATTAGATGGAAGCAATTTAATTTGTATTGAAACCTTATAAATTGCTAATGGAATTTATCTTGAATATATTGCTAATGAAATCTATATATTTGTTATTGAAAATGAAAGAATTGTTAAATAGATTTCTTATATTTGTCACTTACATGTTTAAACTGAGTAAGTGCAGGTTTTTGAAGCCGTTTGGCTACATTTTGGTTGCGCAATAAGCTAATAAATAAACTGCTTTGCTTAAAATGCTATAAAGGTACGCCTACGCAATAAAAAAAAGGTAATATGAACTGTTTTTCTGCTTTTCTGACCGAGTGGGTCGATGTATATATATTTATATATTTTGTCAAATTGCAAAAGCTCCTCCGTACATAGGAGACTCCGCCAAAATTTTCCGAAAATTTTGGGAGTTAGAAAAAATTAGAATTTTTGAAATTTTTTCACATAACGACAAGTGATTTTAAATGGAATTTGGAATAAAGGTGAATAGAACTCAATATTCGAAATTAAAAGATGAATTGAATTCAAGTAAAATTCGAAATGAAAATCTGAATAAAAATTTGAAAGTAAATTGAAAGTAAGATGAATTCAAATAAAATTGAAAATGCAAAGTTAAATAATTTAAAGGTTTGGCTTTCAGGTTTGAAAATCTGAAAATTGTTATATGGTAAACAGTGGTTTAAATTCTAAGTAAAGTATAGATTCAAATCAAACTTTTGAATCATAAAGTTCTAAAATGAATTTGAATTTTTAAATCTTGAACTTAAGAAAGGAATGGCAGATAAAATTCAATATTCAAAGTTGTAAATGAATTGAATTCATATGGTAACAAGAAAACTATTTGAATAGAAGTAGATATGAAAACTTCTGTAAGAAAATGTGTGAAATGATTTTTGGAATCTGTAGTTGGATATAGTTAAATTGGATTTTAATTTCGAAGATAAACTTGAATTTGCTCGGCAAAGGTATGTATTTGAATTTCAATATGAAATTTGATGAGATTCGGGTTTTGCCACTTGGCATTTTGTTTTCTTTTGGAATTTGAGAGTCCGTAGGGACGTTTTGTAGTCGTACCGTGTTAGCCGTGCAAAGGAGACGCTGGCGAAATTTTTCGAAAATTTCGAGAGTTAGAAAATTTTTGAGAAATTTTGGATAAATTAAAATTTGCATTCGAATTTAAATTTGAATTGTAAAGTAAAAGGAAGTTGTTTGAAAACTATGAAAGTGTTTGGAAGGTTAATTGAAATGTGGAAAAATATGAATTTGGAAATGATTTGTTCAGTTTTGAAATTTTGAGAAAACCGTTTGGTTTTGGTAAAATAGTTAACACGTATTGGAGCATTCTTCTTGACTTGTAATTTCGGGACGAAATTCTTTTAAGGGAGGAAGATTGTAACGACCCTGAAATTTTGATATTGGAAATTAGGATATTTAATTGATTTTAAATATCTTGAATTTAATTTAATTTGAAATTCAAATATCAAAGTGAATTTGGTAAATTAAATTATTGAATTTAATTATTGAAACTGGATAAAAATTTGAATCTTCAGTTTTAAGCTGATTAAAAATATTTTCAAGGCTTAAAAGAAAATCTATATTGATAATTCTGAAGGTACTGGAACTTTCAGAATTGAAATTGGAAGTGTTTTGTTCAGTTTTCACATTCTGTTGTTAAAATTGAATTTGAAAATAGCGTTCCGGAGCACAGTCTCGGATTTCGACGAAACCAGTTCCATTGGATCCGTAATATTGAATTGTTACCGGGTTTCAATTTTCGTAGTGATTGGAGTTGTCGTGTGAGCGTATGATAGGTAAACGCGCTGAATGTATATCAAAATTTAATTTAAATAGTCGGTCCAAAAAGCTAGGCAAATTTCTTCTCACATAAGCTGTCTCTTAATCACCTCGTTAGCACGTGTCCTTCTAAATAACACGCGTCTGCTCTAAATTAATCAACAGGTCGATTGAAAATAAAAATAAAAGGAAGTCTTCGTTCAAAACAATTGAATGGCCACCCCTCTTCCTATTCAACTCAAATCAAATTGCAATTAAACAACAACCGAATGGAAACTTTCTCTTCTCCCTCCTAATTCGTTCAAATCAAAATAAAATGGAGGCTCATGAACTAAAGCATAGGCGACGAAAGCGGAGGTGCTCGCAGGGGGGAATCGTTCGATCGATCTGAAGGGGGTTAGCAGCTGGCGTCGTCGAAGACGAGGCAAACTCAGCGACGTGGGGAGTCAAGCGCGACGTCGCGTAGCGCAATTCGAAGGGAATGGAGATCTCGAGCTCGCGACTGGAAGGAGGAACTCGGCGATGTTCGATTTGGGGATTCGCGGTGTGGTGGCATGCTCGTGGATGGACTGGCATGGTGATGGAGGCAGGCGATTCGTGAAGGCATGGGACGGTGCTCGGAGGGTTCGATAACCGAAGCTGGAACCTCCCTAGTATCTCACGATCGATTTCGGCTGAGCATAGCGATGGCTTTGCGATGGCAGAGAGGTATTGTTTATTTTATAAAATATTAAAATCCCAGTATTTAATTTTTTTCAGTAAGTTAAATATTAAATTTTTAAACATCTTGATTTGAAATTAAGAAATTGCAGCAAAGAATTTAGAAGTAGATTTATAGATTTACAGAAAGTTAAAATACGGATAAAACAGGGATTTATATAAAAGTTGGATTTTTAAGATGTATATATACTATTCTGACATATGCAGTTTCAAAAGAAATTGGTTTGACAAATTAATTTGGCTAATTTAATTTATCTGATAAGAAATTTAGTTTCAAATTTAATTTTTGAAATTGGTTTAAAACAAAACCATTAAATAATTAAAATTACCAAATACAAATATAAAATGAAATTGGTTATTCGATTACTTCGAATATTTATAAATTGTATAAATTGTTTATACAAGGTCTAAAATGGAGAAAATAAGCTGGAATGGAAATGAGTTGGATTGGATTGCAAATTAAAGCAAAGGTGAGATCTTCTCACTCAGATTTAAATTTGAATTGCAGTTATTGATTGCTGTTTGGATTTGTGAATATTAGATATAGTAGGATATATCTATATATATATAGCAATATATACATATTGGCATATGTATATATTGGATTGATTGATTTCCCGCATTGTATAGCGGATGAGACCCTATTGCGCCGTTAGTAAGCGGATGATATTTTTATAAAATCCTATATACCGTGATATTCCACCTTGAAGTGGAATTGGTATTGTGCTAACATCTGTGGATGTAGGGAAACAGGTTGGAGGGATCCAACTGGATTCCTCAAATTGTTTGAATATTATTTCATATGTTGTGTGATTGATTATTTATAATCTGTGTATGATTATATCTGTGATTGAATGTGCTGAAGGCTAAAATTTAGCCAAATGTATTTTTGGTATCGTTGGATACCAGAAATGAATATAAATTGGATTTTGAAATTAAAGTAGAAAACTTTAAGTGAATTTTTTTTTAGAATTGAATTTATTTGAAAGAAGGAATTTTAAAGTATTAAAATGGATTGTCGAAATCTTATTGAATAAATTCCAAGATATGGGAAAAGATTTATATAAATGAATTTTGAATAGTATTATTTGGAAGTTGGAAAATTTATTTGAAATGGAATTTTAAATGGTTTGGAAGATATAAAGGAATTTATTTTAAAGGCGATAAATTTGTTGAAATCCAATTGATAATTGATTTTGTATTGAAGAAATAAATCTTTGGGAAATCGATATAAAAAATCTATTTGGTGTTTGAATGAAAAATCGATTTTTGGTGTTGAGAATAAATTTGTAAATCGATTTGTAAAACAATTTGGTATTTGGGATTGAAATTGGAATCAATTTGAAATTGATTGGGTATTGAAGTAAATTTAGAAATCGATTTGGAATTTGATTTAGAGTTTGAAATAAAATTGAGAAATCAATTTGAAAGTCGATTTGGTGTTGAAAGTGAATATTTGAGAATGTAAATTCCGAATAGAAATTATAAAGGAAAGGGAAATTTGTTTTAAAAAACAAACATTGATTTATTTTTAAAGTGTGAAAGTAAATTTACGGATTTTGAACGTAAATTTTAAATAAATCGATAAGGATTTATTTAATTGGTTTAAATGAACCATTTCGAAGTGAAAGTGTATTTTCACTATAAAGCCGAGTATATTTTCCAAAGTGGTTTTTAAAATATAAATTAAAAGTTCTAAGTGGATTTTTAAAAGAAATATTTGGAAATGTATTCCGCGTAAGGAAACGGATTTGAAATTGATTTTCAAAAGTTGAAAGGTGAAAAGTGATTTGAAACTGGTTTTTAAATGTGAAGTGTGGAAAAAATATATATCTCGTGAAGATATTTTGAAATTAAATAATTTGGGAAAATTATTTGAATCTGATGATTGTTGTGAACATTATTGATAGTTAAATCACCGACTATCAATATTTACCTTTGAAATGGCACTTGAATTTGTTTTTTTAAAACAAACGCTTATTATTCGGTTTAGCCGGGAAAGGACCTTTGTGTCAGAAAACCCATTCCGAATAATAATACGACGATATGGATCGTATTGAAGACCGGTGATGAGGACTGGGTGTTTATGAAAACGATAGGATGACCTATCGATTGTCTCTGCACCGTTAGCTACGGTATTGAGATCTCCTTTGTGATGGTAAGTTTTATCGGGATTGTGAATATCCGGATTTGCAAGGACTTCTTTTGGAAGTGCCTTCGGTTCTGTTCGAACCCGGAACAGACTTGTATGGTTACGTGTCTGACATTACATTTTGAGATATAAAGCCGATTTCTTTCAAATACATTTCTGTTGGTGGCGGAGAATTTATTCTCTTAGCTTAACACCCTTCTCTGAGACGTACGAGCTCAGAGGTTATGTAGTTGAAATTTATCAGCGATATATTCCCAATTTGGTAATGTGGCATGCTGAGTATTGCTGTGATGATGATCATTTATTTGATCATTTGTGATCAAAGCGTAGCTTTGTGAAAAAGCGTAGCTTTGTGGACGTGACTTCGTCAGGGCCTCAACAACCCGGAAATGGTCGAAACAGGAATGTTGCGGTAAGGTGATGAGGGTCGCACCCTTTAGGGTATGTCATTTCCTTCTGGAAAGGGGTGGTATCATGGTATGGAGCCCAGATACTTACTCATGTGGACACACCTTATTTATTATGTGTGATGATGGTTACGAGCGCTCGGATAAAGGTCCCAAAGGACCGGGTGATGACATATTCGTGAGTTACCTAGTTACAGGGGTAACCCGGCCTTGTTTGGCAGAGAGCGGTTTGTCTCTCAGGACGTCCAGCCAGAGGCGATCCCATTCGGCAGTAGGAAAGGAAGTTCCTTAGCCTGACCATTTGTTGGAAATCCATTTCCCAATACGAAATTGTACGGTTTTAGTTGTAGAACCTGCCATTTACTTATGGTGGTCACCACTGTTTAGATGGTAGCTATAGTAGGCATACGATATTGGTCGTATGCTGGCTAAGATTAATATTATACTTTCGAAATGTTTTCTACACTAGACATTAATAATAATAATTCAATGATTGGCGTAGTAAGCATCTTTGACTATCATAAGAAGAAATCTCCTCCGATTCTGCGTTTGCATTGTGTGTGTGGTGGGAGGTCTTATGGTAGTTTCATTTTCCAAAAGCATTGCGAATCTGTTTTATTTTCTTTGTGAAAATAACTGTTTTACGATCTCACACCAGTCACCATGACTGACTCGGAGTTTATTGTTCCCTTCTAAACTCTGGGTGCCCATAATTTTCCACACGGGCAGCCTAGAGTTATTTTTATCAGGATATTCTGGAGCTTTGGGGATAAGCTGGATGACGAGACGTACTTCCGTACTTGTTATTTATTTCCGCTGTGTATTCTGTATGAGGACAGGTTTCTATAACTGTCCATTGTTTGTATTGAGTTGTACATTGACTCTGATTGATGTATGTATAAACTGATATAGTCTTTGTTGTATAGATTATTGATTTATCTATTATATATTGTTCCACTGCGAAATGTGAGATTCTGATATTGTTTCTGTTTTCTGTTCTTTCTTTTCTTCTGTCTTCTTCTACCTCTTCTTTTAACCCTAAGAATTCGGTTTTCCGGCATTCGATTGCACGGCATTTGATACAGTGGACGTATTAATGTCGACTTTCGGAAGTCGAAGAAACGGGTCCTTACAAGCCGCTCCATTCCTTAGGTCGCCAATTTCCTATAGGTCGCTAACTCTTATAGGTCGCTGTCTTACCTTAGGTCGCTTCACGACCTAACCTTCTCCACGACCTAAGTCCCAACACGAAATCTTCTTAGGTCGCTCCAACTTCTTAAGTCGTCCCAATATCCTTAGGTCGCCAACCTCCTTAGGTCGCCAACTTCCTTAGGTCGCCAACTCCTGTGAGTTGCTCTAATCTCTTAGGTCGTTCACTTGACCTAACCTACCCCACGACCTAACCTTCCAAACGACTTAAGCTACAACATGGCTTAACTTCTGGACAACCTAAACTCTGGACGACTTAACAATACTAACAGTCTAATAACAACTGTGTTACGATGTTTCGATCCGTAAAAATACGGGTCGTTACAATGGGGTTTGACTCGAAGTAGTGTCGATGCGAGGTTTGCACGGGGACGAGCTCGGGAAATTTGAACTTGAGCTTAGGTTTTTCATATGTTGGTTACCAGGTTTTCAAAATTTAAAGTAAAAAAATTATTTTAGGTTTTAAATATTTTGATAATAAAGATTTGTACCAGGTTTTAAGTTATAAAGCAAATATTATACTAAGGTTTAAAACTAAAGACATGAACATGTTATAAAGAAAATATTAATCAAGTTTAAATGTGTTTTAATATATATATATATATATATAACCTTTGTTTGAAAGTTTATTTTAAATAAACTTAATATTGTAATTAAGTAAATGATTAAATGGGATGGGGTGTTTTAATCCTTAATTTTAACTTAAAGGTTTAAGTTAAGTGGTTAATGATAATTAATTACAAGATTATTAAACAAGGTTTAAATGATAATTAAAGTAATTAATTTATGATCAAAGGTTGATTAATCAAGTGATTAAAGGTTAGTTACTTAATGTAAGTAATTAAAGATAATTTGAGATTAAGGGTTAATTAATTAAAGGATAATTAAGGGTTAATCACTTAATAATTAAAGGTTAGTTAATTATTTGGAGGATGATTAATTAATGTAATTAATTAAGGATAAATTAATTTATATAATTAACTTCAGGTTAATTTATTTATGTGATTAATGAAGGATAATTAAGTAATTAAAGATTAATTTATTATTAAAGGTTAATTATTTAATGATTAAAGATAATTAATCAAAATGGTTTGTAATTAATTAATGTTAATTAACCAGGATTAGTAAATTATGCATAAGTAATTAATCTGATTTAAATTAATCAGATAATTAATTGATCTTACCTATGGATATTTGAATTGTATTGCATGCTTTGAATTGTTTAATATTTCTGATGTGTGACAATTCTGTGATATGATTGTTTTTGAATTGAGCTGTGTACTATAGTTTATTTATCTGTGATATATATCTGTGATCTATGAATAAAAGATAAGCGCTATAGTTATACCGCTTATCAAATATATTGTTGTATTTAATCTATGATGATTGAATGATGTTGCACTACTGTGTGAAACCCCTGGAGCACACTCTTACTGATGCAGGCCAAGCACTAGGTCGTGACCGACCTAGCAAACTCGTAGGTCGTAACATGTTGATGGGTCGAATCCGACCTAAAGCTAAGGAGTCAACAATTCGTGAAGAAGGGTGGAAAGTTGAAGTCATAGGTCGCGACCGACCTAACGAAGCCTATAAGTCGCTCCAACGACTTAGTTAAGATCAACGATCTAGTGGAAAAGCGCTCAGACGACCTAACGAATTGGAAGATAGATCGCTAGTACGACTTACCGAGTTAAAGTGCTCCGGGTTAAAATGAAACGACCTATACTAAGTCGCAGGAAAATGTCTCGACCTAAGTTAGGTCGCAAGAACTTAGGTCGCATAAGGATGGTTCAGATGCCAGGGTTCTTAGGTCGTGAGGTTTTAAGTCGTACAGACTTAGGTCGCGGAGTTATGTTTCTTAAGTCGCAAGGTCTTATCTTTAAGTCGTAAAGCTCTGGATGCCGTGGATTCTATTGCTGACTTAATCTGAACCGTTGAAGTCTTAGGTCGTTCTGTTTGTAAGTCGTTGATAGGAAGCTACTATGTACTTTAGGTCGTGTACGACCTATGAGAGCCGTTGTAATGTGTTGTATATTTTCTTAAGTCGTGAGCTGTTTGTCTTTGAGTCGTTTGTATTTTTTTAGGTCGTAGCCTGTATGTTTGTAAGTCGGCAAGGCTTGTATTGTGTTGCTTGTTTTAGGTCGCTGCGTTGTGACTGTTTAGTCTTAGGTCGGCGCCGAGTTAGGCTAAGTCGAAGGTCGTAAGTCGGTTCCGACTTAGGAGATGTATTTTCTTTTATGTTGCGTGTTGTAGCCTATAAATAGGCAAGTTGAATCATTTTGTAAGGTTGTTGATTTTTGAATAAAATTCTCTTTTGTTAGCTTTGTGCTTTCATTCCAATTGGTAGTTGAGTGTAATCTCCTATCTCCTCTTTCGGTTAATTGAGTGCGCTCGATTCAACGATTGTAGAAGCCGATTCGCGGAATCAAGTGCGCTTGATCAACGCTTGAAGAATTGAAGATCTTTGAACCCGGCATCGTGCGCGATCAACGAGTTCGGGATAGCTAGAATTCGGTATCTTCGGATCAACGAATTTGTGCATTTCAGTATCTTCCAATCCACCGATTACTACTTTCACCGATTGAAGATTGTTTTGTTTAATCCGCTGCGTCAGTTTGGTATCAGAGCTTGTTCTAGCCAATCATAGCTAGATCGAGACTTGGAGCCTAATCATTTTGAAGCTTGAAGTGTTGAGCTGTGAGCAAGTGAAGTTGTTCGACTTTGTATCAGATCTTATCATTTGGAGAGGTTGTGTTCATCGTGTTCATCGCAAATTGCAACAAAGTGGAAGTTTTCGATCCATTCCATTTTGGATCAAGGTCCGAAAAGTGTTTGAATTTTGAAGTGTTGAAGTGTTTGTAAAGATTTCAAGTATGCCGCCAAGAAGAGCTAATCGTCACCAAAACGTAGAAGCTTTATATCGAAGAGAAGAAGCTGATGAGATGGAGCAAAGAATCAATGAAAACTTTAGTGAAAAGCTTAACGAAGGAATTGGCCGGTTAGAGAAGCTTATGACGGAGATGAATCAAAATCAGAGAAGGGTTTCACCTGAATCTAACCATGGGGGTAGTAGAGTCTCGCCACATTCCAATCGAGACAGAAGTGTTGAAAATGATCAAGGGCGTGGGAGGAACGTGAATGATTGTGAACGGAGGAATGTAGATAGAAGGGATGATGGTGGAAGACGTAATGGTAGTATAGATGAGGGAGGACGAGATAGACAACGATATACATCTGATTTTGAAGAGGAGTATGATGGTGGTAGTGTTCGAGGACAAGGACGAGGACAAGGAAGAAAACACTCTGAGTATGATCACAAATGGGAGTCGGGGATGAAGACTGAAATTCCTGAATTCAAAGGTATTATGCAAGCGGAGGAGTTTCTAGATTGGGTAGCTAATGTTGAGGAGATTTTTGACTTCAAAGAAGTTCTAGAACATCGTAGAGTGAAGTTGGTTGCTACAAGGTTGAGGGGTAGAGCTTTAGCATGGTGGCAGCAAACCAAACTTACACGTGAACGAATGGGGAAGTCAAAGGTTGAATCTTGGGAAAAGATGAAGAAATTGATGAAAGCGACATTCTTACCTTATAATTATCAATCGCTTATGTATCAGAGGTTGCAGAACTTGAGACAAGGAATGAAATCTGTGAATGACTATGCTGATGAATTCTATCAACTAATTGCAAGGAATGACATTATGGAGACAGAAGAACAGTTGACATCCAGATTTGTTGGAGGATTACGAATGCAGATTCAGGATATGGTTAATAAGTTTGATCCCAGATCTGTAGCGGAAGCACACCAGAAAGCGTTGGCTTGGGAGAAACAGGGAAGACGAGGAGGAGGTGTGTTTACAAATTCCCAACAATCCAGTGAAAGGAGTTAGTGGGAGCTCGAATGTTTCAAAAGTTGTTGCAAAACCAGTTGTGAATGAGGTTGGAAAGGAGAAAGTCAATAATGGTTTCAAATGTTACAATTGCCAAGAGTTGGGCCACAAAAGTAATGAATGTCCAAAGCCGAAGAAGAGAGCTATGATAGCGGAGGTTGAGGATGAGGATGAAGAAGCTGAATGTTCCAATTCACCACCTGATGAGGAGGAAGAAGAAGTGTCGGGAGACGAAGGTTATAATCTCATGATGAAGAGGTCCTGTTTAACACCAAAGCAAGAGGAGGATTGTAGTTGGTTGAGGAGCAATATTTTTCAGTCAACATGTACTATTCTGGGGAAAGTTTGTAAATTTGTTATTGATGCTGGAAGCTGTGATAATATAATTTCTTCAGAGGCTGTGAGAAAGTTGGCATTGAAGACTGAGAAACATATGAAGCCATACAAGCTAGCTTGGTTGAGGAAAGGCGGGGAGGTGATGGTTGGACGAAGGGCTCGTGTGAAGTTTTCAATTGGGAAGAAATATAAAGACGAAATCTGGTGCGATGTGGTAGATATGGATGTCTGTCATTTGTTGTTGGGGAGACCGTGGCAATATGATAGGGCGGTGCAACATGATGGGCGTACCAACAGTTACAGTTTCGTGTTTGAAGGCACGAAGATTACTCTCGTTCCCAAGAAGCGTCAACAAGAAGAAAACAAACTGGAGGAGATTGAAGAGCTCAAAACTTTGTTATCTTTGAAGGAGTTTGTTAAGGAGGTTGAAAAAGAGTCGGAAGTATTCCTGTTGATTGGGCGTGAGAGCAGTGAAGAAGTTGAAATTCCAGAAGAAGTTAAACCAGTTTTGAAAGAATTTGACGATGTATTTCCAGAGGAATTACCAACGGAGTTGCCACCGTTGAGGGATATACAACATCAGATAGATCTTGTTCCAGGTGCTGTGTTGCCACACAGGCCACATTATCGAATGAGTCCGAAGGAACATGAAGAGTTGCGGAGGCAGGTAGAGGAATTGCTTGAACAGGGGCGTGTGCAGGAGAGTTTAAGTCCTTGTGTTGTACCAGCTTTATTGGTACCCAAAAAGGATGGAACGTGGAGGATGTGCACTGACAGTCAAGCATTGAATAAGATTACTGTGAGATATAGATTTCCGATGCCGAGGCTTGATGATTTATTGGATCAGATCAGTGGATCCGTAATCTTTTCTAAGATTGATTTGAAGAGCGGTTATCATCAGATTCGCATTAGACCAGGGGATGAATGGAAGACAACATTCAATACAAGGGAAGGATTGTATGAATGGCTGGTAATGTCGTTTGGCTTATCAAATGCACCAAGTACATTCATGAGGGTGATGAACCAGATTTTTCGACCATTCATTGGGAAGTTTGTGGTGGTTTACTTTGATGATATTCTGATATATAGCAGGAGTACGGAAGAGCATGTTCAACATTTGAGGGAAGTACTAATTATTCTCCGTGAGGAACAATTTTATGCTGCAACGAAGAAATGCGTGTTCATGACGCATAGTGTTTTATTTCTGGGATATGTTGTATCGGAAGAAGGAATACAGGTTGACCAAAGTAAAGTCGAAGCGATTAGAGATTGGCCGCAGCCCAAGACGATAACAGAAGTTCGTAGTTTTCATGGGTTGGCTTCATTTTATCGAAGGTTTATTCCACACTTTAGTAGTGTGATGGCACCTGTGACTGATTGTATGAAGGATAAACAGTTTACATGGACGGAGGAAGCAGGAGTTGCTTTTGAACGAATCAAGGAATTGTTGACGACAACACCAATCCTAGCATTACCTGATTTTCAGTTGTTGTTTGAATTACATACTGATGCGTCAAAGGTTGGGATTGGAGGAGTGTTAAGTCAAAGGGGTCGTCCTATTGCATATTTCAGTGAGAAGTTGTCAGGAGCGAAGATGCGATACAGTACATATGATGTGGAATTTTATGCTGTTGTACAAGCTATTAAACACTGGAGACATTATCTATTTCAGAAAGAGTTTGTTCTGTATACTGATCATGAAGCATTGAAGCATTTGCAAGGGCAAGACAAGATTTCAGCGAGACATGCATCGTGGATTGCATATCTGCAACAGTTTACTTTTGTTGTTAAACACAAGTCAGGGGTGACGAATCGAGTGGCTGATGCTTTAAGTAGAAGGAGTCATTTGTTGACGACAATGAAAGTTGAGGTGACTGGTTTTGAATTATTGCCGGAGCAGATTGCAGAAGACTCTTATTTTAAGAAATTTGTTGAAAGGAACAATGAAGGGAAGACTGATGAGTTTATGATGGTTGATGGTTTTCTTTTTAAAGGAAATCGATTGTGCATACCGGAGGGTAGTCTGAGAATGAAGATTATCAAGGAGTTACACGAAGAGGGACATGTTGGGAGAGACCGTACCTTACAGTTGATTTCACAATCTTACTTTTGGCCATCAATGAGGAAGGAAGTTGAAAGGTTTGTGGAACGATGTCATATCTGTCAGGTTTCGAAAGGAACTGCAACTAATGCTGGGTTATATATGCCATTACCCGTACCAATGAAACCATGGGTTGATGTGAGTATGGACTTCGCGTTGGGGTTGCCGAGAACGCAGCGTGGTAATGATTCCATTTATGTGGTGGTTGACTGATTTTCGAAAATGGCACATTTTATTGCTTGTAAAAAGACGGCGGATGCTGTTCATGTTGCTCAATTGTTTTTCAAGGAGATCTATCGACTTCACGGATTGCCAGAATCTATTGTGTCAGATAGAGATACTAGATTTTTGAGTCATTTTTGGCTAAGTTTGTGGAAGATGGTGGGTACGAAGTTGAACTTTAGCAGCGCTTATCATCCGAAAACGGATGGACAGACTGAGGTGGTTAACAGATCATTGGGAAATTTGTTGAGATGTCTTGTACAGGACAATTTGAAAAGTTGGGATATGAAGTTATGCCAAGCAGAATTTGCTCATAATCATGCAGTGAATCGTAGTACAGGGTTAAGTCCATTTCAGATAGTGTATTCAAGCTTACCAAAGGGACCGTTGGATTTAACGGTAGTACCACAATCAAAGAAGACAGTTAAGAAAGCTGCTGATTTTGTCGATGGATTGGCAGAATGTCATAAAATCGTTCAGGAACGATTGGAGGAAGCAAATGAGAAGTATAAGCGTTCTGCAGATTTGAAACGAAGAAATGTTGAGTTTAATGAAGGAGATATGGTTTATGCAGTGTTAACAAAGGATCGTTTTCCAGTGGGCGCTTACAACAAGTTGAAAGCCAGAAAATTGGTCCTGTGGAAGTTGTTAAACGAATCAATGAAAATGCTTATAAATTGAAGGTGCCAGATGATGTATACACGTGTGGAAGAATTTACAAATTCGAGGACGAATTTCTCTCAACCAGGGGAGGATGATGCAGGCCAAGCACTAGGTCGTGACCGACCTAGCAAACTCGTAGGTCGTAACATGTTGATGGGTCGAATCCGACCTAAAGCTAAGGAGTCAACAATTCGTGAAGAAGGGTGGAAAGTTGAAGTCATAGGTCGCGACCGACCTAACGAAGCCTATAAGTCGCTCCAACGACTTAGTTAAGATCAACGATCTAGTGGAAAAGCGCTCAGACGACCTAACGAATTGGAAGATAGATCGCTAGTACGACTTACCGAGTTAAAGTGCTCCGGGTTAAAATGAAACGACCTATACTAAGTCGCAGGAAAATGTCTCGACCTAAGTTAGGTCGCAAGAACTTAGGTCGCATAAGGATGGTTCAGATGCCAGGGTTCTTAGGTCGCGAGGTTTTAAGTCGTAGAGACTTAGGTCGCGGAGTTATGTTTCTTAAGTCGCAAGGTCTTATCTTTAAGTCGCAAAGCTCTGGATGCCGTGGATTCTATTGCCGACTTAATCTGAACCGTTGAAGTCTTAGGTCGTTCTGTTTGTAAGTCGTTGATAGGAAGCTACTATGTACTTTAGGTCGTGTACGACCTATGAGAGCCGTTGTAATGTGTTGTATATTTTCTTAAGTCGTGAGCCGTTTGTCTTTGAGTCGTTTGTATTTTTTTAGGTCGTAGCCTGTATGTTTGTAAGTCGGCAAGGCTTGTATTGTGTTGCTTGTTTTAGGTCGCTGCGTTGTGACTGTTTAGTCTTAGGTCGGTGCTGAGTTAGGCTAAGTCGAAGGTCGTAAGTCGGTTCCGACTTAGGAGATGTATTTTCTTTTATGTTGCGTGTTGTAGCCTATAAATAGGCAAGTTGAATCATTTTGTAAGGTTGTTGATTTTTGAATAAAATTCTCTTTTGTTAGCTTTGTGCTTTCATTCCAATTGGTAGTTGAGTGTAATCTCCTATCTCCTCTTTCAGTTAATCGAGTGCGCTCGATTCAACGATTGTAGAAGCCGATTCGCGGAATCAAGTGCGCTTGATCAACGCTTGAAGAATTGAAGATCTTTGAACCCGGCATCGTGCGCGATCAACGAGTTCGTGATAGCTAGAATTCGGTATCTTCGGATCAACGAATTTGTGCATTTCAGTATCTTCCAATCCACCGATTACTACTTTCACCGATTGAAGATTGTTTTGTTTAATCCGTTGCGTCACTTACACACACAAATATGGATTTCACGAGGAAATCGGTTAAGTCATAGATGATTTAAATTTAATATTTTTGAAATTGAAATTTTAATTTCAATTGATTTTGGAAATAAAATTGGGTTAAATGTTAAAGCTTTTGGAAAGGAGTTTTTAAGATAAAAATTATTTTGAATAACTTGGTAAAGTTTTCAATTTAAATAATTTAATTTGAATTTGAATTCAAAATTTGGAATTGAATTCCATGTTTGGAAATTATGGTTAAAATGTTATAAATGTGTTTTATATGGATTTTTAAACCATTATAAAAGTATGGTTTTGAGAATTCGAATTTAACCCAAGGATTGTAATTCGTATAAATGAAGCAGATTTTCCGAAATGAAAACTATTTGTTTTCAAATGATAAAAGCTTTCATATAAGAAATGAAATTCCAATTTAAGTTAAAGGAATTTCAAGTTTGAATTGAAAAATGGTTTTCCAAGTTATGAGTGAATTCTTTTTTAAAGCTATAAGTTAAATCTTGATTTAAAGATTTAATGAGTTAATCCAATTGAAATGGAAATCGATTTGGAAATCTATGAATAGATCTTTGTGAAACTGGGTGAACTTGTGGGATGAATCTTTTTGTAAAAGATTAAAATGGTGATTTGTTTAAACCATTCGAAAGGAAAGTTTTGGATAATAAGTCGTGACTTAATTGAAATCCCATTATCCATATGTTTTTAAATATTACGCTCACTATTCGGTTTAGCCGGGAGAGGACTTTGTGTCATATAACCCATTCCGAATAAGTGTTACGTCGTATATGGATAGCAATTGAAGACCGGTGTTGAAGACCGGGTATTTGTGAAAACGATAGGATAACCTATCGATTGTCCCGGCACCAGGTAGCGCCCTGTATAGAGATTCCCTAAGCGATGGTAAGTTCGATCGGGATTGTGAATACCCGGATTGAAAGGGCTTCTTTGGAAGTGCCTTCGGTTCTGTTCAAACCCGGAACAGACTTGTATGTTTGTATGTCTGACATTACACTTTGAGATATAAAGCTGATTTCTTTCAAATACATTTCTATTTGGTGGCGGAGATTTATTCTCTTAGCTTAACACCCTTCTCTAAGACATACGAGCTCAGAGGTTATGTAGTTGAAGGTTATCAATGATATACTCCTAATTTGGTAGTGTGGCATGCTGAGTGTTGCTGTGTGTTGATGGTCATTTGCTGATCATTTGTTGATCAAAGCATGGCTTTGTGAAAAAGCGTAGCTTTGTGGATGAGACCTCATCGAACCTCACAAACCGGAAATGGTCGAAACAGGAAAGATGCGGCAAGGTTATGAGGGTCGCTCCCTTTAGGGTATGTCATTTCCTTCTGGAAAAAGGTGATATTATGGTATGGAGCCCAGATAATTACCTATGTGGTTGCTCCAATCTCATTTACTGTGTGATTGTTGCTGTGTGATCGAGGCCTCGGATAAAGGTCCCAAAGGACCGGGGGGTGGCACACTCGAGTAGTAGTTACCTAGTGACAGAGGTAACCCGGCCTTGTGTTGGCAGAGATCCGGGTAGGTTCTTAGCACGTCCCTCCAGAGGCGTACCCATTGGCAGTAGGAAGTTCCTTAGCCTGACTATTCGTTGGAAAATCCAAAGAAACAATACGAGTCTTGTACGGTTTTAGTTGTATAACCTGCTATGGAATGTGGCGGTAACCTGCTATTGAACATAGTAGCTATAGTAGGCATAGTTCGGATTGTCTATGCTGGCTAAGATTAATATTATACTTTCGAAAGGTTTTCCTACACTATGCACTAATAATAATAATCCAATGATTTTGCATAGTAAGCATATTTGACTATCATAAGAAGAAATCTCCTCCAATTCTGTGTTTGCATTGTGTGTGTGGCGAGAGGTCTTATGGTAGTTTCAT
The DNA here is from genome assembly GCA_030737815.1 of Allium fistulosum. NCBI lineage: Eukaryota > Viridiplantae > Streptophyta > Magnoliopsida > Asparagales > Amaryllidaceae > Allium > Allium fistulosum. The sequence continues at coordinate 528,081,041 of CM060908.1, read as the reverse complement.
TTTCCAAAAGCATTGCGGATTTCAATGTTTAAAATTCCTTTGTTGTTTGTTTAAAGATAAACTGTTTTTGTTACTCACACCAGTCCATGACTGACTCGAAGTTTATTGTTCCCTTCCTAAACTCTGGGTGCCCACAATTTTCCACACGGGCAGTCTAGAGTTGGGTTTTTCAAATAGTCAGGTTTAGTAGATTATCTGGAGCTAGTTCAGTTTTGGAGTTCACGCATGACTGACGTTGCTTATCTTGGTGCTCGAATCTGGATCACTTGGAGTATCACTTTTGTTTTCCGCTGTATCATTATTTATCTCTGGTATTCTTGTATCATATTGATATTATTATTGTATATCATTCTGGATATTGTATTCATTGGAGTTGTATATGATATCATTGATTTCTTTATTCCGCTGTGTTGTTATACTTACTGTGTTATAAGCTCCGGGGAGCCAGATTCGGCGTTTGAATCTACGGCATTTGAGTACAAGTGAAGTACGGGTGCTGATTTTCGAAGGCCGAGTTCAGGAACCTTACAACGGCGGTGGTGGGCAACTCGTTTGCGAGTGGTGGTGGTCGCGAATGTCAGAGGCTCGTTGAAGGAGGTGCAGATCGATCGAGAGGGAAGTCGAATGCAAGGCAAGTGGGTGTTCGATGGCAAGAAGCAGTGGGTCGAGAGGCATGTGCAACGTGATGGTGAAGGCTGCTCGATGTTGGTGTCTCGCGTTCGAATAGGGATCGTGATTTTGAGCAGAAGCTCGATGGTTTGGTTTCCTATTCGCAGTGAGGTATCGATATGTTATTTTATTTATTTGTTTATATTTATTTATATGTTTGAACCATATATGTATATAAGTAAAGAGTAAAATTCTGTTATTATTTCCAGAAAAGAAATGATTACAGTAGGGTTTAAAACCTATGTCAGTTTGATTCTGAATATATATCTATATTGAAAAGGGGAAAAAAGAAGGTAATTATAGCAGATATATATAGACACACAATTTATTTATTTAACTTTAATAATATACATACACATTTTTTTACTTACTAATTTTATTTTTAAATAATGAATTTGGTGGTAGATTTGTTCAATCTACTTATTTAATTATTTTTGTTACTAAAAATAATCTATAAGAGGGAAATTAGTTTAAGACAAACTATCGGTTTAAAATTAAATCATGATTTAATTGATTTAAAAACGGTAATGAATTGTTCGATTTCATTTCGAATATTAATAAATCATATAATCGTTTATTCAAGGTCAAAAATCGAGTAACCAAGGCAATATTGAAGTGGATTGCAAATAAAATCAAAGGTGAGTTAATCTCACTCTTCTGGATTGCTATTTAAATTTAGATGGTTAAATTTAAATAACCGGTTGAATGATTGAATTGATTGGATGTGGTATATTATATATAGTGTATATATATATATATTGGAGTGATTGATTTCCCGCATTATATAGCGGATGAGACCCTATGCGCCGCATAATAGCGGATGATATTATATTAAACCCATATACCATGATATTTCACCTTGAAGTGGAATTGGTATTGTGCTAACGTCTGTGGATGCAGGGAGACAGGTTGGAGGGATCCAACTGGATTCCTCAAAAATTTATTTAGATTGTTTAATATTCTCAATATGATTATTTGATATCCTGTGATGAATTATATTGATATTTGGAATCTTGGATGCTATAGTTTGATTGGATATATTTGGACATTCTGAGTTATCAAAAATGTATAGATTTGGATTTTAAAAGAGAATAAAAAGAGGAATTTGTAAGTAAAATGATTAAAGAGAATTTGGGATAAATTAAAGAATGAATGGGAAAAAGATAAAAGTGGGTTTTAAAATTGTTAATAAATAAATTCCAAGTATGGGAAAGGAGATTTTTGAATAAATGGGAATAAATGAAATTTAAAACTTAAGAGGTATTAATTAAAGGAATAAAGGATTTATTTTTAAATTCAGAATTTAAATGGTTTAGGATGCAATAAAAGGAATTTTTATGAAATTGGTATTTCCAGTTTAAAATCATAATAACAAGTTAAATCCGGAATTTATGAAATTTATGGATTTGGAATAAAATTTAGTAAGTAAAGGAATTTATTTTAAAATGAAGTAAATTTTGGAAATCAATTTGAGAATTGATTAAGTACTTGAAACTGGGATTTTAAAAGGAAGGTTAGACTATGAAATTTATAAACGGGGTTTATAAAGTGAAGTAATATATCAGTGGATATTTGGAAATATAAATTCAGGGTGGGAATTTATTAAAGAACTAGATAAATTTGGTTAAAAATAAATAGTGATTTATTTTTAAGATGTGAAAGAGAAGTATATTTCCCTGGATAGCCAAGTACGATTTCAAAGTAAATCCTTAAGTATAAGTTAAAGTTTTAAAGTTGTTTAAAGGCATGTTTTAGAGAATTTATTATTCTTAAATGTTTAAATTTTAAAGCAAGTATTTTTCAAATTTATTTTTGTAGTAATTATTTAGAAATGACTTGGTATTATGTTTTAAAAGGTAAAAATCTAGTTTTATATTTTATTAAGTAGCTTTATTTTAAATATTCTTAAAGTATATACCTTTGAATAAAGTATTTGTTAACGAAGGAAACTGAACGCTAACACCCGGTGTGTGTAGTAATAATGTGAAAGCACCACCCGTTGGTACGGGAACAGAATATAAGCTAAAAATAGCAAAAAACAGTAAAGGGACAACAGATTTATAGTGGTTCGGCCCGTAATTGAGCCTACGTCCACTTTATAGTCTTTTATTGCTGATTTGGTTACAATTTGATACAATGCACTTCGAATACAATTCACTTCGATCACACAAACACTTCAGATTAGTAACTCAAACTCTGATGATGAGATTTGTTGAATCCATGTCAAATGTGTAGAATCTCCTTCAAAGCTTGTTGCAGTATCTTCAATGTTTGGAGTTCTTCAAGTGTTGGATGAGTTGACAGTTCGACAGAGTAATGGCGCTTCAGAAAATGATTGGCCAAAAGTCCTTTTCACGTTCGGGGTAGGTTGGTATTTATAGAGAATTTGACCCCTTAGGTCGTAAGTCGTGGTCGATTTAAGGTAAGTCATGGTCGACTTAAGGTAAGTCATGGCCGACCTATTGAGTCCAGCTCGTGGCTTGGTAGAAGCTTACTTACCCATCTGGATCCATGTTACAAGTCCTAAGTCGTTTACGAGTCATCTTCCTCCGGCATAAGTATTGCGGCAGTGAACTACAACTCTGGCTTTAGGTCGTGGACGACCTAAACTAAGTCGTGAGTCGCGGCTTAACTGGTAAACGAGCTAGGAGGTAAGTCGTAGATAGCCTTAAGTCGTCGAAGCCATTCAGCCGTTAACTCCTTAAACCGTTAAGTCATAGACTTCCTTAAGTCGTCCAGACCTTAAGTCGTTAAGTCGTAGACTTCCTTAAGTCGTCCAGACCTTAAGTCATTAAGTCGCCCATTACTCTTAGGTTGCTTCATCCTTTAGATCGTACCATCCTTAAGTCGTTAGCTGGTAGCTTCCTTAAGTCGTAGGTCGTCCACTTCCTTAAGTCGCATATCCTTCTTGAGTCGTGCAGTTCTTAAGCCGTAGGAAATTGAGGGTTAACATTTGCCCCTCGAAGTACACGCCTAAGTCGTAGGTCGTGTGCTTCGACTCCTCTTAACTCGCATGTGCCGATTCGAGTTCCACTGCCCCGAGATATAGAAGGCTTGAGTCGTTCCTCCTACTTTCTTCTTCTCATTACCTATCTCCTAAGTCGCATCTGCCATTAGCATTTCTCCGAGCTTCCTCAAGGCGATTCTAAAAAAAAACCAATCACCGATCCTTGATCCTTCATTGCGTAAGTGCTCCTGCTTCCTTCTTGATCCCTGATCATCATTAATTCATGAATTCCGCTCCTCGTCCTTAATCCATCTCCTTATGCAATGCTTCGTTGCAAATCTCGCTATATCGATAGTCTGCGAACTCGATTCAGTTCGATTTAGCTTCAAACGATTGGGGCGATGAAGGCGATGGGTTACAGTGTTTTGGACTTAACCGATTAGAATGGCAGGGCTTTGGATTTACGGTGATCTCAAATTGGTTTTTTGGATGATTTAATAGTATGAAAAAATGAAGGCTTTTGTTAATGGAGGGGTTAACGGGTTAGGAGGATAAAGGGTTAGGAGTTAAGGAGAAAAGTCAGTTGGTCACACGGAGTGAGATATTAGCTTGGTCACGACTTAGCAATCTTGTACGACCTATGAACCCTCTCGACTTAAGTCTTTACCGACTTATCCACTTACGACATAAGCCTTGAGTCGTGGCCGAGTTAGGATTTGGGAAATTTACATCACTTTGAACTGAAGCCTTTTCCCTTCTTACTATGCCTTGCGACTTAAAGATTAATGACTCATAGGACAAACGTCTTGACAAGTTGACGACTTAACTTGACTCACTGTACATTCACTAAGTCATAGACGACCTAGTACTTTGGTCGCAGCCAAGTCAGTATTTGTATGCTCAATTCGAACTCACACTTCTAAGCATAATCTTGATTTAAGTGCTTAACTTGAATTACTGAAACAAACTGCCTGAATACTGAATTGTCCAGACTTTAATTTGTTAAACTTTGTTGCATTTCTTCACAGATCACTTTAATTTGCAAGCTAACAATCTGTTTAATACAACATTCATAGAAAATTGGGACGAATATACTGCCACTGACTGCCCACATCAAATGACAGATTAGTTAATAACGGATAATCAACTTAAATAGATTGTGTGAACGGAGTGCTTTAAATCAACAAATTCAAGCAAAGTATTAAAGCAACATTGAAATAGTCAACTGAAAATGACCGGTTTGCACTAATACTGTACCTGAACTTTAAATTAACAAGTCTTGAAATTTGGTAATCGATCAATTGTCGACTAGCTTAATTCCAGTTATATTTACTTGTTATCTTCATTAGTTCTGCACAACACTTCACACTTTTTAGGAAACGTGCACCTTCATATTTGAATATCCAGTTGCTTGTGTAGAATGACTTCTCAGCAAGAGGATATAACAGTCCAGATTGGAGAGGCCACTCTTATTCCAGCTCCATTAGTCAATCCTCCCGAAAGAGCCTCTACCACCTTGTCTTACAAAGTTTTTCGACAATTGTGCACTCAGTTTGGCATTGCTGAAGCAGATGCCATTCTTCTTGAGAAAAGTAACACCGCTGATGTAGCACCCCCTGGCTTCATCACAGTTAATCGACAAATGTGCCTGAGCATGCCATTCCACCTTTCAACAAGTTTCTCCAGCATCTTCTTCGTCAACTGGCCATCTCCCCATTTCAGCTACATCCCAACAGCTATGCCATTCTAATGGGGTTGTGTGTATTATTTAGTAGAACGCTTGACCGTCTCCCTAGTTTTGACGAGATCTGCTACTTATGTTCTTTTACCAGAACTAAAGATCATCCTTTGATCACCGTTGTGAGAAGCTCCAGAAATCGTAAATTGATTGTTGGCCTCCCTGACAGTGCCCATGGGTTCTTAACTCAGTACTTTTACGTTCGCTGTCCCCCGGGGTTTTATGCTGTGTGGAGGGAAGGAAGTAAGATTATCTATCTTTACTTCTATTCTCTGAGTTTTGTGAAGTCCAAATTGCCAAATGTTAATTTTGCTTTTTCATTTCAGGGCTCCCTCCTCCTTCTAGGGATCCCAGCCACAAGCCAACTCTGGAGAGGCTCATGGCCGTACCAACTGAAGAGCGGGACGCAAAATTTTTGTTGAAAGACGAATTTCTTCACCAGTTTGGACTTCTTCACCCTTCTCGCTCTTCTCAGCCTCACGAAGTTCCTGATTCTTTAGAAAAGACGTCTGATGCCCCAGCTTCTGTCAAAGAACCTATACCGCAAGAGCCCACCACTGAGGCTTCTCTAGTGAAGTGTTCTGCCTCTATTGATGTTGCGGGATCATCCTGCAAATCTACGCTCTCTCCGGTTATCAAAGAGGAGGAGCCTCTTCAATGCCCCGAGAAGGCATCCAATGAAGGGGTTGAGAAAGAGAGTTCCGCTCAGCATGACGGCGAAGACATTTTTGGGGGTCTTAGTGACTTAATGGTGACTTCACAGGAGTTATTCAAAAATGACACTTCAAAAGCTATTTCTCCTGCTGTCGAGGCGACTTCTTCCTTACAACAAGTTTCGACACCTTCTACACCAGTCGTTGCCGTTCCCACATTAAAGCGTGGTTTGTAGTTTGACGCGCGTAGTTTGCACGCCGCACACACTTAGGATTTTTTGGCACTTATACTGTAATGACCCTAAAATAAAATAAAATAAAACATATATTTATATTAGAAAATTATGAGATATATATATAAGTATATATATATATATATTGCATTAAAACAGAAAAGAATTTGGCAATGAATAAAATTAAATGAGAGCTTCTGTTTGATAAAATGCAAGGAATCAAGGTAATTAGAAGAAAAATTGGAGCTCAAAATAAATATAGTTTTATGTTCAAAGAATTATGTAAATATATATACATTTAATATATATATGGGGTGTTTGCTGTTTTATATGAAGATAAAATAAAATGAGGTTTAATATAAAGGTTTACATGTCTTATAATTGTGCCAGAAAATAATTAGCATAATATATGTGATTTTTAATTTAAAAAGGAGTTGACTGATTTGACAAAAAGGCAGAAATATATATATACATATACAGAATCAAATAAAATTTCCATACCATATTTATTCCAAGCAAATAATTTGGGTAAATGATTTTTACATTACAAAGTATGGTAGTATGTCTGATAGAATGGAGGTAATGGATAGGTAGAAAGAAAATATATACAAAGTAGATTTTCAGATTTCCTTAAAAATAATAATAATAAACTAAGGGTCACATGCTTATGGCATGAGTAGAAAGGAGTCATGAAAATAGTATTGAGTGTCTAAAAATGTATGATCCCCGAAATGGCTAATTAAAGTGTGCATTTCCAATTTATGATCACACAGAAATATGATGTGTACATAAACATCTAAGGGTATCAGGGGAATTACCCATTTTCTAAAACCCTAGAATGGATTTATAAATAACTGCTCATAGCCAAAACCATCACTCTCTCGGGATCAAAACAAAAATAAAATAAGCAAGGAGAAACACTAGCTTGAGGCTTTGGGGGATTTGCTGTTCGAAGAAATTAAGGCAGTGAAAGAAGAAACATTATGTGAGTATTTATCTTTTGTATGCAATGGCATTAAGTCCTATTGCAGGCAGCCTAAAAATACTATGAGTTATTTGAATCTCTGAAATGATTTGTTATGGGTGATATGGGTGTTTGTTTGTGCATTTTTTTTGTTTGGAGCATTGATCTGTAATTTGGCTTTCAGAGTTAACATGTTTTAAGTATTCTTGTTCTATCATCATTAAACATGGATCAAGATTAATAGGGGAACATGGGGTTGAGTCAGAAAATATGCAGGCAGTCATATTTCTCTGATATAAAAGAGAAAAACTAAACTGGTCACTTGGGGGTAGTCAATGATCTGCTTACTTCAGGTGGAAGCAAGTATGTGCATGGTGCAACAGCACCCTGAGGCCTTTGTGTGTTGGAATAATTTAAACAACCTGGGAGTTTCCATCACAATGCATACATAGTGTTCATTTGACAAGGAGTTAAAGACCATGAAATAAATGGGGGTAGGGGTTTAAAAATCTGGGTTATAAACTTTCAGATTTGGTGTTAGATTTAATCAAGTTAAACATTGTTCATTGATTAATTTGCTGGGTGGAAATTTGGAGTATAAAACAGAGATTACTTACCCAAGTTTTGATGAGGATGAATTAAAAATTTGTACACATGCTTAATCTTAACTGACTGTTGTGCATTGTTTGATTTGTTGAATGTGGTATTGTGTCTTTTTGAATGAACCAAAACATGCTAAGTATAAGACCTGTTAATCTAGGAAGGCATTGCAAGATTACTACAATTATGTACATATATACAAAATTGATAAATGCTCATACCAGTGTAAACTGACCCTTTTGGTTGCCCTTGCAATCATCTGGGTGTCTCAAAATTTATTTGGGGCAGCTAAATGATTTGCTTGCAGGAAATTGAAGTTGGCTTGATGAGTAAAGAAGGCATTGGCTGCTAGTATAAATAAGAGAGACTTGTTTTAAATTTGCAGTTGCTTTGTAATGGAATTACTAGACAAATTCTATTTTCTGCAATTGAAGTACTTGTAGGAAACTTTCTAAGTATTTGAGGATGAAAACTTGTACTTAAGTAAAAATTCATTTTGAATGATATATGATGGAGTTTGATTTTTATTGATGTTGTGATCATCTGATTTGAAGAAAACAAGGGCATGGGTATAACACATAAATATAAAATGTGAATGTAATGATCTCTGGTTTTATTGCCTGAGTTTATTCTATGGTTTTCTTTAAATAAAATTATAATAGTTTTGACAAGATTTGAATAAGAAATATCCAAGTGGAATAAATGTATGCATGTCAGATAGTTGATACTGATGTATGTATATGTATATATATTTGAACCTCTGATTTCTATTGTTTATATTTTGTCTTATGGGAATTGAACTGCTAAGGGGATTTAATTTTTGAAATGAACTCTCAAGATTTTTGTAGAATATTCAAGTGAAATGAATTTGTGTATGGCAGGTAAATGATACTGGCATGTGCATGAATTCTGGAAACTTGTATAAATTTGAGTATTTAAATTTTCAGAAAGATCTTTGAGAATAGTAGACTTGAAAGGTACTGAATTTTTGATAAATGATTAAACACCTATAAGAATGATTTTTCCAGAAAACTTGAACTGGACATAAAAAGGCTTGGAAATTTAGGAGTAGCACTTTGTAGAAGTTTGTTAACATGAGGGATATGGGTTTACAAGTGGTAAAGGAGGGACTATGGCCGGCCTAGATGGCCATGAGTCAAACCCTTGGATGCCTGGAACCACTTCATTTCAAACAGTGAAGTGTAATGTGCTTCCGGGACAAATTAAAGAAAACACCAAGCAGCCCTTATATAACTCCAAGCATATTTCACAAACCACCAAGTTTGTAGGTCTGCATCATATTAAACTTTAAAATGCTAAAAGTACTCTCCTAATCAACCTAAAATGATAAATGGAAATAACTTATGAGTAGTGTTATGTGTATACCTGATAACACTGATAAGATTAAGGAAACACTATGTTTGTGTTAATAGAATTATTTAGGCAGATTAATATTTATAGTCAGATAAAAGGTTTAAGTGTTGTAATTTGCTAAAATACACCTCTAGCAGTAGAACAAGATTCAGAAAGGAAATAAATGGCTTGTCAATAGATTGTATGATATTTTGTTTTCACTTTGATTTAAATTGACTCTGATATATATATATATATATATATATATATATAAAATAATAATAAAGGAACAATTGTGTATCATCAAATATATAATTGGTTTAATCTTTGTATACTGATATGATTATATTAGTAATTCCAGGGTCTTGGGAAAAATAGTTGGAAACTATATAAAAATTTAAATATAAAAGTATTTGGGGTTAGTGGTGAGTTCCTCTTGTATACCAAAAAAAAATTCTAAGCATTTTAGGATGAGGGTCACCACAGTTGGTATCAGAGCATATGGATGTTTGAATGCATTGTTTGAATTGTTGGTGTTGAATGTTTTTGCTGTATGTCAAGAAATATATGTGTGTACATGTGACACATGCACAGTGTGCACAGAAATGAAAATGAACCAAGTAAAGACACCAAAAACTGATAGGGGTAAATAAACTAACATAAAAATCATATTTATAGCATTATGGTAGGACCAAGGCATCACACAGGTGCAGGATCATCACGTGAGCCACCTGTGATGAGCATGGAGGATTTTGTGAGAGCTTTAAGGGATGGAATGGCACCAAGGCAAGACAATCCTCATGAGGAACTCTCCAAACTGCTTAAGACTTGTACCACTTTGGGAGGAAAGGATTTTGAAGGTACTGAAGGAGCTATAGGTGTTCAAACTTGGATAAAAACTATGGAGAGGGTCTTCACAGATATGCAAATCAATGACCAAAGAAAGAGACAGATAGCTTCAAGGAAATTGAAGGGGGTTGCACTGGATTGGTGGGAAGTTGTGACAGCAGGAAGACAAGAGGATACCATTACTTGGAATAATTTCAAGGACATGCTTGAGGCCAGATTTGTCCCAGCATCTGCCAAGGCCACACTACTTGAAGACTTTATTAGATTAAGGCAAGGAAGTATGAATGTGAATGAATACACTCAGAAGTTTGAAGCTTTATCCAAGTATGGACTGGTGTTAATAGGGAATGCAGAAGCAAAGAATGCAAGGTACATTCAAGGCTTGAACCCTAGTTTGTCAAGGGCAATGTTGCCATACAAGGATAAAACCTTTGATCAAGTAATTGATCTAACTCTCTCATTTGGGCAACATGACACTGCAAGAGAGAAATTCAGGAATATGAAGCTCAACAAGAAGAAAGGTGGTCAGAACAAAGTGCAACCTTATGACAAGAGAAATGCAAGTAAAGGAGTTAAGAAAGGGGAAGGAGCAACAGCACCTGAAAGCAAGAAGTTCACTCATTGTTTTAATTGTGGAAAAGCTGGACATTATAGTAACCAATGCCCTAACCCCAAGATACCCAGAGGAGGATGCTATAATTGTGGAAAGATGGGTCATCTCAAGAAGGATTGCCCAGAAACCAATAGGGGAACAGCAAGGGTAGGAGCTTTGGCAGCAGGTAACACTGGGAATGTTGGGCAACTTGAAGGTATAATTTTTATTCATACCCAACCCATATCAGTAATATATGACATTGGTGCCTCACATTCACTAATATCTTTGGAAATTGTAAAGAAGTTAACACTTGCATGTGTTTCCATTGATCAGCCCTTGGTTGTACACAGTCCCATAGGGAGTCATTGTATGTTGGGGATGAAGTGTTTGGGTCTGAAATTAATTATAGGGGGTTATGAATTTAATTCAGATTTATATACCTTAAATTACCCTGGTATTGGGATTATTTTGGGGGTAGATTGGTTAATGAGAAATAAAGCAATTTTAAATTTAGAAAACCTTACTATCTCTTTGGAAACAAATGAAGGAAAAAGAATTACCATCTTAAGTGAAATAGCAAAGAATACATGTTTTAATAAAATTTGGAGTATTAATGAAGTTCAGAAAGAATTAAAGATAGAGGAAATCCTAGTAGTCAATGAATATGTAGATGTGGTTGGAGAAGTGAAAGGAATTCCTCAAAACAGACCAGTTGAATTTAAAATAAAATTAATTCCTGGAACAAATCCAATCATTAAGAAGCCTTATAGAATGGGTCCAAAAGAGTTGGTAGAATTAAAACATCAACTAGAAGAATTAGAAGAGAAAGGATTTATAAGATCAAGTAGTTCCAGTTGGGGTTCCCCAGTGCTATTTGTCAAGAAACATGATGGAACAATGAGGTTGTGTGTAGACTACAGAGATTTAAACAAGGTGACTATTAAAAATAAGTACCCACTGCCTAGAATAGATGATCTATTTGATCAATTGCATGGGGCTAAAATATTTTCAAGGCTAGACTTAGCCTCTGGATTTCATCAGATGAAAGTTGCAAAGGAAAGCATTGAGTACACAGCCTTTAATACAAGGTATGGCCTTTATGAATTTCTAGTAATGCCATTTGGCTTGACCAATGCTCCCTCCTATTTTGTAGACTTGATGAATAGAATTTTTAGAGACTTTTTGGATAAGTTTGTCTTGGTGTTTATAGATGACATATTAATTTATTCAAAGACAGAAAATGATCATGCCATGCACCTACATTTAGTATTATCCAGACTTAGAGAACATGAATTAAAAGCCAAGTATTCAAAGTGTACATTTTGGCAACATGAAGTAAAATTCTTAGGACACATAGTGTCACAGCAGGGAGTAAGTGTAGATCCAAGCAAGGTCATTGCAGTTCAATCATGGAGTAGACCCAAAACAGTGACTGAGGTGAGGTCATTCTTAGGTTTGGCAGGGTATTATAGGAGGTTCATCAAGGATTTTTCAAGAATAGCTGCACCAATGACCAAACTAACCAAGAAGAACCAACCATATGTGTGGACTGAGCAGTGTGAACAAGCTTTTGAGAAATTGAAGCAAGCATTGGTGGAAGCTCCTGTCCTACAAATCCCAGAAGCAAATGAAGGAATGGTTGTATACACTGATGCTAGTGGGTCTGGGTTAGGTGCAGTGCTTATGCAACATGGCAAGGTAGTGGCATATGCATCAAGACAGCTTAAACCCAATGAAATCAAATATGCAACTCATGATCTAGAATTAGCTGCAATAGTGTTTGCCCTAAAATTATGGAGGCATTATTTGCTTGGGGCAAAATTTGAATTATTCACAGATCATCAAGCATTGAAATATTTATTTTCTCAAAAAGATTTAAATATGAGGCAAGCAAGGTGGTTGGAGTTTCTGGCTGCATATGATTTAGATATATTGTACACTCCTGGAAAAGCTAATAGAGTAGCAGATGCTTTGAGCAGAAATCATGTTAGATTAGCCAGTTTGATGATTGATGAGTTTAAAAATCTTGCAGTGCTTGGGGAGGCAGATATATACAGTAAGGATGCAGTGAATTTTAAAGAGCATGGTGATATGGTGGAGTATGGTACACTGGGAATAATCACAGTGAAGTCTAATCTGGTGGAGAAAGTTGGTAGCATGCAAGATCAAGATCAAAGTCTGAAGGAGAAGAAAGAAATGTTATTAAACAACATTGAGTCAGAGAATTTTAAAATAGATTCCCAAGGTTATTTGAGGAAAAATGATAAGCTTTGTGTACCAAACATTGCAGAATTGAAGGAAGAAATCATGAATGAGCATCACAAGACCAGGTACACCATACACCCTGGTGGTACTAAGATGTATCATGATTTAAAAAGAGGCTACTGGTGGCCAGGAATGAAGCAAGCAGTGGCAAGATATGTGGCAAAATGTTCCACATGTCAACAAATTAAAGCAGACCACCAAAGCCTTCTGGCATGTTGCAACCTTTGGAGGTACCTCAGTGGAAGTGGGAAAGCATTTCCATGGATTTTGTGGATGGTTTGCCTAGAACTAAGAAAGGCAATGATAGTATATGGGTAATTGTTGATAGACTAACCAAATCAGCTCACTTTGTTCCTGTCAGGTCAGATAGAAATGCATCTAGGCTTGCACAATTGTTTATCAAAGAAGTGGTGAGGTTACATGGCATACCCAAGACTATTGTAAGTGATAGAGACACTTTGTTCACCTCAAGATTTTGGGAAAGTTTCCAAGAAGCAATGGGAACACAACTTTGTTTAAGCACTGCCTACCATCCTCAAAGTGATGGGCAAACAGAGATAGTGAATAAAATATTGGAAGATTTACTTAGAGCATGTGTGCTTGATTTTGGGGGAAATTGGGAGGATCATATTCACTTGGCAGAATTCACTTACAACAATAGCTATCAATCAACCATAGGAATGGCTCCCTTTGAAGCCTTGTATGGGAGACCTTGCATGTCTCCTACCTGTTGGTTGGAAGCAGGAGAGGGTGTAATGTTGGGGCCAGATCATGTTAAAGAAACTTCCAACATGATTGAATTGGTTAGGCATAGAATGAAGGCAGCACAATCAAGACAAAAGTCTTATGCAGATAGAAAGAGAAAGCCAATGGAGTTTGAAGTAGGAGAGCATGTTTTTCTGAAAGTATCACCAATGAAGAAAGTGTTCAGGTTTGGAAAATCTGGAAAGCTATCACCAAGATTTGTAGGACCATATGAAATTATGCAGAGAATTGGTGCTATGGCCTACAGACTCAAGTTACCTGAGGAGTTGAGTGGTGTGCATCCTGTATTTCATGTTTCTCAATTTAGAAAATGGGTGCATGATGAAGGAGCAATTCTGGAGTCACCTACTCAAGTTCAAGTCCAGAAGAATTTGGTTTATACCAATGAACCAGTAGGGATAGTTGCCAAGGAAGAGAAAAAGTTGAGGAACAAGGTGATCAAACTGGTGAAAATCCAATGGAGCTTGGACACTAATGATTGTACATGGGAGGTTGAAGATAAAATGAGGGCTAAATACCCCAGTTTATTTACTGATGGAGAGGTATGTCTAAGCAGCCTAAGATGATTTTTCTAAATATACATATACATTGTTTGTTTTCATAAAATATGGGTATGGGGTTATGGAGTTAAAACAGGCTATGGATTAGTGTTTTTAATTGGAGAGATTAGGTGAAATTATGAGGACATAATTCCTTTAAGGGGGAGGGTATGTAATGACCCTAAAATAAAATAAAATAAAACATATATTTATATTAGAAAATTCTGAGATATATATATAAGTATATATATATATATATATATTGCATTAAAACAGAAAAGAATTTAGCAATGAATAAAATTAAATGAGAGCTTCTGTTTGATAAAATGCAAGGAATCAAGGTAATTAGAAGAAAAATTGGAGCTCAAAATAAATATAGTTTTATGTTCAAAGAATTATGTAAATATATATACATTTAATATATATATATGGGGTGTTTGCTGTTTTATATGAAGATAAAATAAAATGAGGTTTAATATAAAGGTTTACATGTCTTATAATTGTGCCAGAAAATAATTAGCATAATATATGTGATTTTTAATTTAAAAAGGAGTTGACTGATTTGACAAAAAGGCAGAAATATATATATACATATACAGAATCAAATAAAATTTCCATACCATATTTATTCCAAGCAAATAATTTGGGTAAATGATTTTTACATTACAAAGTATGGTAGTATGTCTGATAGAATGGAGGTAATGGATAGGTAGAAAGAAAATATATACAAAGTAGATTTTCAGATTTCCTTAAAAAAAAATAATAATAAACTAAGGGTCACATGCTTATGGCATGAGTAGAAAGGAGTCATGAAAATAGTATTGAGTGTCTAAAAATGTATGATCCCCGAAATGGCTAATTAAAGTGTGCATTTCCAATTTATGATCACACAGAAATATGATGTGTACATAAACATCTAAGGGTATCAGGGGAATTACCCATTTTCTAAAACCCTAGAATGGATTTATAAATAACTGCACATAGCCAAAACCATCACTCTCTCGGGATCAAAACAAAAATAAAATAAGCAAGGAGAAACACTAGCTTGAGGCTTTGGGGGATTTGCTGTTCTAAGAAATTAAGGCAGTGAAAGAAGAAACATTATGTGAGTATTTATCTTTTGTATGCAATGGCATTAAGTCCTATTGCAGGCAGCCTAAAAATACTATGAGTTATTTGAATCTCTGAAATGATTTGTTATGGGTGATATGGGTGTTTGTTTGTGCATTTTTTTTGTTTGGAGCATTGATCTGTAATTTGGCTTTCAGAGTTAACATGTTTTAAGTATTCTTGTTCTATCATCATTAAACATGGATCAAGATTAATAGGGGAACATGGGGTTGAGTCAGAAAATATGCAGGCAGTCATATTTCTCTGATATAAAAGAGAAAAACTAAACTGGTCACTTGGGGGTAGTCAATGATCTGCTTACTTCAGGTGGAAGCAAGTATGTGCATGGTGCAACAGCACCCTGAGGCCTTTGTGTGTTGGAATAATTTAAACAACCTGGGAGTTTCCATCACAATGCATACATAGTGTTCATTTGACAAGGAGTTAAAGACCATGAAATAAATGGGGGTAGGGGTTTAAAAATCTGGGTTATAAACTTTCAGATTTGGTGTTAGATTTAATCAAGTTAAACATTGTTCATTGATTAATTTGCTGGGTGGAAATTTGGAGTATAAAACAGAGATTACTTACCCAAGTTTTGATGAGGATGAATTAAAAATTTGTACACATGCTTAATCTTAACTGACTGTTGTGCATTGTTTGATTTGTTGAATGTGGTATTGTGTCTTTTTGAATGAACCAAAACATGCTAAGTATAAGACCTGTTAATCTAGGAAGGCATTGCAAGATTACTACAATTATGTACATATATACAAAATTGATAAATGCTCATACCAGTGTAAACTGACCCTTTTGGTTGCCCTTGCAATCATCTGGGTGTCTCAAAAATTATTTGGGGCAGCTAAATGATTTGCTTGCAGGAAATTGAAGTTGGCTTGATGAGTAAAGAAGGCATTGGCTGCTAGTATAAATAAGAGAGACTTGTTTTAAATTTGCAGTTGCTTTGTAATGGAATTACTAGACAAATTCTATTTTCTGCAATTGAAGTACTTGTAGGAAACTTTCTAAGTATTTGAGGATGAAAACTTGTACTTAAGTAAAAATTCATTTTGAATGATATATGATGGAGTTTGATTTTTATTGATGTTGTGATCATCTGATTTGAAGAAAACAAGGGCATGGGTATAACACATAAATATAAAATGTGAATGTAATGATCTCTGGTTTTATTGCCTGAGTTTATTCTATGGTTTTCTTTAAATAAAATTATAATAGTTTTGACAAGATTTGAATAAGAAATATCCAAGTGGAATAAATGTATGCATGTCAGATAGTTGATACTGATGTATGTATATGTATATATATTTGAACCTCTGATTTCTATTGTTTATATTTTGTCTTATGGGAATTGAACTGCTAAGGGGATTTAATTTTTGAAATGAACTCTCAAGATTTTTGTAGAATATTCAAGTGAAATGAATTTGTGTATGGCAGGTAAATGATATTGGCATGTGCATGAATTCTGGAAACTTGTATAAATTTGAGTATTTAAATTTTCAGAAAGATCTTTGAGAATAGTAGACTTGAAAGGTACTGAATTTTTGATAAATGATTGAACACCTATAAGAATGATTTTTCCAGAAAACTTGAACTGGACATAAAAAGGCTTGGAAATTTAGGAGTAGCACTTTGTAGAAGTTTGTTAACATGAGGGATATGGGTTTACAAGTGGTAAAGGAGGGACTATGGCCGGCCTAGATGGCCATGAGTCAAACCCTTGGATGCCTGGAACCACTTCATTTCAAACAGTGAAGTGTAATGTGCTTCCGGGACAAATTAAAGAAAACACCAAGCAGCCCTTATATAACTCCAAGCATATTTCACAAACCACCAAGTTTGTAGGTCTGTATCATATTAAACTTTAAAATGCTAAAAGTACTCTCCTAATCAACCTAAAATGATAAATGGAAATAACTTATGAGTAGTGTTATGTGTATACTTGATAACACTGATAAGATTAAGGAAACACTATGTTTGTGTTAATAGAATTATTTAGGCAGATTAATATTTATAGTCAGATAAAAGGTTTAAGTGTTGTAATTTGCTAAAATACACCTCTAGCAGTAGAACAAGATTCAGAAAGGAAATAAATGGCTTGTCAATAGATTGTATGGTATTTTGTTTTCACTTTGATTTAAATTGACTCTGATATATATATATATATATATATATATAAAATAATAATAAAGGAACAATTGTGTATCATCAAATATATAATTGGTTTAATCTTTGTATACTGATATGATTATATTAGTAATTCCAGGGTCTTGGGAAAAATAGTTGGAAACTATATAAAAATTTAAATATAAAAGTATTTGGTGTTAGTGGTGAGTTCCTCTTGTATACCAAAAAAAAAAATTCTAAGCATTTTAGGATGAGGGTCACCACATATACGCACTTATCCTCTTTTTCTGGAGATTTCTAAACTTCATTTCTTTTCCATTTTCAGATTCTCCGATGAGGCACTCTGGCTCATACTATGACAAATTTCAGCGCCATGGAGGCCGCGGAACTTATGACTTTAGGCGATACCTCAATGCCCCGAGGGAAACAATGAAGAAAGAGCTATTAGGAAAGCTCAAGAGAGGCGGGACTATGAGCGTCAATACGGGAGGAGGGATGAGCGATACGACTCTTCTCATAGAGGCTATGATTCTCACAAAAGAAAATCCCATGATGACAAAGGGAAGAGTCACATTACTGAAGATCCGAGTAAGCAGGTCAAGCCCAGTGACGCGTCTGCAATTTCTGAGAAGACCCCTGCTTCAATTCCTCTTGATATCCCCTCTGATTCTCCTGCTCTTCAGAAATCTGATATCCAAACAATCATCAACATACCCCAATATCAAGTTGGACAGGGTCCGCCAACTCTTCAAAGTCGGTTCCCACAATGGTGCTTAAAGGGGGTACGCTTTGACCTTGACTTGGTCCTGATTGATAAACCGGCTATGCTGCGTAACCTTGATGCCGTCAAACTTGATATCGAAAGGATGTCTGGATGGCAAAAACTTGTTGACGAGTTGCAAAGGGTCAATCGTGTGAATCTTGAAGCCATGCTGACCATGGAGAACGATAAGTCGGAGTGGGATAAAATTTGCAAGTGGCACAACGCTGAAATGAAGAGCATTTCTGATGATTATGGGAGGCTTGAAGCTGAAGTTGAAAGACTAAAGAACGAGCTTGCCACTTCTTCCACTTCTTATTCGCAAAAGGAAGAAATGCTCCAAAAACAAGTTTGAGACGCCCATGCCGCTCAGTGAGATGCTGAAGCAAAACTTGAAGCAGAGCAGCATGTTACTGGGAAATATCGTGATGACGCCACTCAGCTTCGGGAGAAAATTAATTCCCAAGACTTGGAAATCACAAGGTTGCAGTCTCAACTGTTAAAGGCTGAAAGAGAGCGCGATGAAGCTATCGCTGGGAAAGTTGCAGCCGAAGAATCTCATGTGGCTACTAAAGCCACTATAAGCTCTACTCTGTTCGACTTTTATATCCACAGCGTCTTGGGGCGTGGAAGTCTCTCGTTTTTGGGGCCGGACTATGAAGTCACTTTAGCTGAAGTATGGGAGGCGATAATCGATATGTTTGGCGGTGCCGGCTATGATGAGGCAGAGCTTGAGGCACATTATCTTGACGATGAAACTCGTGCCGCTCTTGCTAGAGGAAAGGAGCAACTTGCTAAAGCGCGAGCTGAATCGATGGGAGAAGAACACCCAAAGGAGGAAGCTCCTTTAACTGCCCCCGTCCATACTTCAATTTCGGCTGATGTTAACATTATAGACTCCAGTTCCCATTCTTCGCCTCCTGCTAAAGTTGACAAAGAAATTGTGACCACTCCCACTGAGGACGAGGCCCTGGAAGATATTAAGGATGAGAAATTCGAGATTGATCTTACAAAGCCGACCTCTCCAGGTAACTTTTGTGTCGACCCGGATCCAGTGAATCACTTATTCGATTTAACCGAGTTTGATGAACTTCTTACTTATTACTTAAGCTTTGATGAACCAATATCTTCTCTTTTCTCGGAGAATACCGATTTTAACTTCTTTTCTTCTGTAGCGGAGGCACCGAGCGCTATACACTCTTCTCCTCTTCCAGCTGTTCCTCCTCCAACCCTTCAAATTACTCCTGCTTCTCAACTGGGTTCGCAGGAAGAGCAAATAGAAGCCCTTCGAGGCTTGGAGGATCCACTCGCTTCTCAAGAACAGAAGGCGGAAGATCTTGAGGACAGTGAGAAGACTCCGGAGTAGTCTCTTGATGATAACACT
The DNA here is from genome assembly GCA_030737815.1 of Allium fistulosum. Lineage (NCBI taxonomy): Eukaryota > Viridiplantae > Streptophyta > Magnoliopsida > Asparagales > Amaryllidaceae > Allium > Allium fistulosum. The sequence continues at coordinate 528,061,472 of CM060908.1, read as the reverse complement.
AAGCTTTCTGCGCTACTTACTACTCCGGGAAGTGAGTCTTCCTCGAAGAGGCAAGGGAAGCGCGTCATAAAGAAGAAGAAGAAAAACACTTCCGTTGGAGAAGATGAAGCAGAAGAAGATCCGGCTGCACCCTCTTCTCCTTCTTCTCCGACCCGTCCCCGCCGGATTCCGAAACTAATCATCAAACCGGGCAAGGGTACTAAGGGTGGCAGGAAGAAGGAGTGATAATTTGTATTCTACTTTTCTTATTTTGCTTTTTGCTTGTATCGACCGGAGATTGTGCGGGTACCGGTCCCTGCTTTTTTAAGATCTGCACATGTAAAGAATTTTCACAGTATTGAATAAAATAATTCTGTTACTTGTATGAATTCTTGTGTATATAAGAATGCATCTATTTCTCATTTTAGTGTAGAATAAGCGATTCTTTTTACTTGTACAAACTTTTTGTCTGTGTTTGTGAATGCATTTATTCCACATCTTTTCTGCGTGATATTGTAATGTGCTTGTGGTATGTTGCTTGAATACTACTTTTATTGTTGTAGTTGTATTGTATGATATTGCCCCTATACCACAAGTGCATTGCAATATCTTTTTGCTTTGGCGAGACTTGTACTCTTATTTTTGGAGAATAATTATTCCGTCTTTGAGGAAACAATTATTCTACTTAAATGGAGCGTGTCTCATTTTTGGAGAAGTTTTTACGCTTCAACTTTCGGAGATGGTCACTTCATATTTTTGAGAAGTGAATTCTCCTACGCGGTAGAGCGGGCCTCTAAAGAGGATTTTACTTAGCACTTCAATTTCTGGGGAAGAATTTTTCAAGATGAACAAGTAGATCTTCCTTGAGAGTTGAAGTGTGCCTCTGAGGAGGGCTTTTTGGTATTTCTGAGGAGTAGCATTTGGACTCCGAAGAGTAGCATTATGCTTTGTGAAGTAGTGTTGTGCCCCCGGAGAGGTCTTGTGCCTCCGAAGAGGTCTTGTGCCTCCGAAGAGGTCTTGTGCCTCCGGAGAGGTCTTGTGCCTCCGAAGAGGTCTTGTGCCTCCGGAGAGGTCTTGTGCCTCCGGAGAGGTCTTGTGCCTCCGAAGAGGTCTTGTGCCTCCGGAGAGGTCTTGTGCCTCCGAAGAGGTCTTGTGCCTCCGAAGAGGTCTTGTGCCTCCGAAGAGGTCTTGTGTGCCTTGGGGAAGGTCTTCTGCCTCCGAAGAGGGCAGTGTGTGCCTTTGGGGAAGGCTTGTGCCTCGTAAGAGGGCTTGTGGTGCCTCGGGAGAGGTCTTATGCCTCCGAAGAGGTCTTGTGCCTCCAAAGAGGTCTTGTGCCTCCGGGGAGGTCTTTATTTGATTGCTTGGAAATTACTTTCTCACAGTTAAATGGATCCACAGGGCGGACGCAAGTTATTTAATTGGATGTTCGTTTGCACAAACGATCGCAATTAGTTAACGAAGGCCTTGCCTCAGTGGTTCCACCAACCTTTTTGTTGAGAAGAGCGTTTCCAGTTATTGGCGTGCCTCCGAAGAGGGCTTGTGCCTCCGTAGAGGTCTTTATCCTCCAAAGAGTTGCGCCTCCGAAGAGGTCTTGTGCCTCCGAAGAGGGCTTTTGTTGATCAGCTCGCCCATGTCTCTTTGTTGTTTGCTCATCAATGGTCCCCTGTTATTGTCTCCGACCGTATGTTCCTTTCCTTTGTAAGCAGTTTGCTCTATCCAATGGAGTGTACTTCACTGTTGATTGATTCCATGGGACAGGCGCAAGTTATTCAATCAGATGTCTGTTTATACAAACGATCGTAATTAGTTAACAAGCGTCTAGTTCCTTTTCTTTGGAAAAGTGTCTCTTCGGTGGAATCATCAACTTTTGGTGTAAAGTTCACCTTATGTTGGATTTGAATTTGGAACTTTCTATGGCTTGAAATTTGTTTATTGAGTGATTTACGGGGTTCACTTGGCATTGCGATGGGTAAGCTTTGTTTTAATGACCTGCAATATTAAATCGATATTTTAGCAATACATTTAGAGTATTTACACATCGAAATAAAACATGCATTTTATAATAATAAAGAACACAAAATTTATAGTGGTTCGGCCAATAACTGGGCCTACGTCCACTTTATAGCTCTTTTATTCATCATCACTGATTTTACAATGGTTTACAATACAATCGATACATCCATAATCATTTTACAATTTCAAGCAAAGCTTTTTAAGTAAAATATGGGCGCAAATGATTGCTGTTCCAGGATCTTGGGATTGGATCTCCTTCGACAGTTGTGAGTTTGAATGTGCCATCAAGAAGTTTATTGCCTATGACATATGGCCCTTCCCAATTTGGTCCAAATACTCCGACTGCTGTCATGATCCTCTTCAAAACTAAGTCCCCGACTTCAAAGCTTCGTTGACGGACTTTAGTGTTGAAGTGCCTCGCAATTCTTTGCTGATGGGCCGCCACTCTGAGTCTGGCTTCTTCCCTTCTTTCATCAAGAAAGTCAAGTGCTTCGAGTTGCAATTTTTCATTTTTGGCCTGGTTGAAATGAACTCTCCTGTGTGAAGGGACTTCTAGCTCTACTGGAATCATTGCTTCCGATCCGTATGCCAATGAGAATGGAGTGTGCCCAGTCGCAGTTTTATGGGTTGTTCTGTATGCCCATAGTGCTAGTGGTAACTTATCAACCCATCTACCTTTTGCTTTTTCAAGCTGCTTTTTGATGGTTGACTTGATAATTTTGTTTACTGCTTCCACTTGCCCGTTTGCCTGCGGATGAGCCACTGTTGAGAAACTTTTTTGGATTTTGAATTGCTTGCAGAAGTCCTGGAACTCTTCGCTTTCAAATTGAGTACCGTTGTCTGTGATTATCTTTTGTGGCACACCATATCTGCAAATGATATTTTTCGTTACAAATTTATCATCTTTTTAGAAGTAATAGTGGCCAAAGGTTCAGCTTCAGCCCATTTAGTGAAATAATCAACAGCAACAATAGCATATTTGATTCCCGACTTGGCAATTGGTAAAGGTCCGATTAGATCTATCCCCCAAATGGCGAACGACCATGGGCTGACCATCTGTGTTAGTTCAGTTGAAGGTGCTCTTGGGATTTTTGCAAATCTCTGGCATTTGTCACATTTTTTGGAGAAGATAGCCGCATCTCGATTAATATCGGGCCAGAAATACAAATACCGAAGAACTTTCTTGGCAAGTGTTTGGCCGCCAGAATGATCCCCACATTCTCCTCCGTGTACCTCTGCTAAGATTGTCTTAGCTTCTTCCTTGGTTACACATCGGAGTAATGGCATTGAGAATCCCCGCATGTATAACCGGCCGTCTTGAATTACATATCTTGATGCTTTTCTTAACAGCTTTCGGCGTTCTTTAGAATTTTATGGTAGGGAGCCGTTGAGCGGATATTCTTTGATTGGGGTCATCCATGACTCTTGTTCTTGAGATACAGCCATGATCCAGTCGATATCCATATCATCAGTGCTTGGAGCTGACAAAACCTCCACAGGAACCAACCCCAATAATTGAGCTTCTCCAGAGCTTGAATACTTTGCTAGAGAATCCGCTTTCATATTTTCCTCTCGAGGTATGTGGCTTATCGAACAGTGATCGAAATCATAGAGAAGCTCAGAAGCCTTTGACAAATAAGCGGGCAGATTTCCTCCTTTATCTTGAAATTCCTTCTTGACCTGACACACAATAAGCTGAGAATCACTGAAGATTTGCAATGCTTTGATGTTCAATTCCTTTGCAATCTTTAATCCAGCAATTAGAGCTTCATATTCTGCTTCATTGTTGGTAGAAGGGAATTCCAATCTTAATGCGTAACATAATGATCGCCCCTCGGGGGTTTCAAGCACAACCCCAGCTCCGAAACAATAATCATTTCTTAAGCCATCAACATATAACTTCCATTTGGTCGGGATGTCTACTGTAATCTCTTCCTCTTTATCACCCTTATCTGTATACTCTGCGATGAAATCTGCTAAGGCTTGTCCGTTGATCGCTCTTCGGGGATGATAAGCAATATCATATTGGTTAAGCTCAATGTTCCACTTCAGAAGACGGCCCGAAGTTTCAGGGCGAAATAGGACTTGCTTTAGGGGCTGGTCGGTGAGAACTTTGATAGGGTGAGCTTGAAAATACGGCCTCAATTTTCTGGAAGCAATTAGTAAACAGTAGGCGAGCTTTTCTAGCTTTGAATAATTCATTTATGCCCCAGTGAGTCTTTTGCTGATATAGTAGACCGGGCGCTGAACTTTTGCATCCTCCCGTACTAGTGCTGCACTCAAGGCATGAGACGAAACTGCTAAGTATATGAAAAGGTCTTCGCCATTGTTGGGCTTGGAAAGTATTGGAGGCACTTCCATGTGACGGATTAATTCATCGAAAGCTTTCTGGCATTCAGGTGTCCATTCGAAGTTCTTCTTTCCTTTCTTTAGAGCGTCAAAGAAGGGGATGCATTTATCAGTAGCTTTGGAAATGAATCGACTTAAGGCAGCAACTTTCCCATTTAGGCTCTGCAGTTCCTTCTTTGTTCTAGGGGCTTTGACTTCTCTTAGAGCAGTAATTTGAGCAGGATTGGCTTCAATGCCCCTAGAGCTTACGATAAATCCCAAGAATTTTCTGGACTCTACTCCGAATGAACATTTCAAAGGGTTGAGCTTCATTCCATATTTTCGAAGGATTTCGAACATTTCTGCTTAGTGGTCCATATGGTCAACTGCTTTCTTTGATTTCACTAACATATCATCGACATAGACTTCCATAGTTTTCCCAAGCTGTGATTTGAACATTGCATTAACAAGCCTTTGATATGTTGCCCCTGCATTTTTCAATCCGAAGGGCATGACTTTGTAGCAATAAAGACCAACATCTGTGATGAAGCTCGTATCCTCCTAGTCCGACTCATGCATCATAATCTGGTTATACCCGGAGTAAGCATCCATAAAAGATAACAATTCGTGTCCGGCTGTTCCATCTACCAACTGATCAATCCTTGGTAATGGGAAGCAGTCTTTGGGACAGTCTTTGTTTAAATCTGAGAAATCAATGCACACTCTCCATTTTCCATTTGCTTTTTTAACCAGCACTGGATTTGAAACCCAATTTGGATATGTGGACTCTCTGATGAAATGATTTTCCATGAGTCGGTCTACTTCTTCCTTTAGCGCTGCTGACCTTTCTGGACCTTGGGTTCTTCTCTTCTGTTTCACAGGCGTGAATTTCGGATCAATATTCAGAGTATGTACAGCAATCTCTGGAGATATTCCACACATATCGGCGTGACTCCAAGCGAAAACGTCCACATTTTCTTTCAAAAATGATATTAGCATATTTTGGACTGCCATACTGAGTTGCGAACCCACATTTAGCACTTTGTTTGGGTCTTTAAGATCAACAGGTACTGGTACTGTTACCTCCATCGGCACCACTCTATTTTCCTCTGCACTGGCCTTTCTGGGGTCCATTTCTCTCCTTGCACCACTATGCTCGCCAGTGCAGGGACCACCCTGTATTTGCTACAAGGTTGGGTTTTTGATGCGGAGGGGGGCTGCCGCATCTTTTCCCATCTCTCTCTTCCTGGCCTCTCGAAGCTCTATAAGATAACATTCCCGCCCAGCATTTTGATCTCCTTTAATGACACCAACACCATTATCTGTAGGAAATTTCATAGTTAGGCACCACGGGGCCAGAACGGCTTTGAATGCAGCTAAAGTTGGACGGCCTAGGAAGGCATTGTAGGCAGAAAATCCATCGACAATTACAAAAGTTTGTTTCCGAACTACCTTTTTCTGCCCCTCTCCAAGTTCCACAAACAAGTCGACAGTTTCGATTGGTTGCTGCGGTTCCCCAGTGAACCCAACAATCTTCTGTGACGAAGCCTGAACGTCAACCATTGGAATCTTCATTTGATCAAATGTTTTCTTGAAGAGTATATTGCAGGAAGCACCGCAATCGACAAGCACTCGTCTTACAATAGCTGGCCCAATTCCTGCAGAAACAACCAAGGGATCTATGGTTGGAGATTCAATACCCATAGAATCCCTGGCTTTGAACATAATATCATCATTAGAAGTTTTCTACTGTTTCAGGGGTGCAGCGTCTTCTAAAACAAAAACATCTTCTTCTGCTGGGGTATATTTCAAAGCACGAGCGTATCGTTCCATTTCACCCCAGCTTCTGCCTGCTGGGTGTGGGCCTCCTATAATCACATTGATAACAGGCCTTTCGGATTCATGTGCGGTAGTGCCTTTACCCGAGCCAGATGGATGAGTAGGGGGTTGCTGCCCCTGAGTAGACGAAGTTGGGTCATTCCTGTTCTTCTTAACATACTGTTGCAGCTTGTTTTCCCTCAACAACTCTTCAATTAAGCTCTTCAAATGACGACATTCGTTGGTATCATGACCGGGTTGGTTATGGAATCAGCAGAATTTTCCATTTCGCATAGCACCCTTTCCAGGTTTTATCTCAGCTGGTTTAGGGTACTCCACAGCATCTTTGGTGGCAAAGAAGATATTCTCCGGAGTGTCGGTTAAAGGAGTGAAATCCGAGGGTTTAAAGAAGCGAGGTTTCTTTTTATCCTTTTGTTTCTTCCCGTCATTATTTTCCCTTTTCTGACCTCTAGAATCTTTCTTAGCTGAAGCAGCAATGTTATTTTCTACTCTTGTTGCCACCACTTTCGCTGGTGCTGGAAGATTTTCCAAGCGTATGAACTTATCAGCTTTCTTATAAAATTCTCGAGTGAATTTGGCTCCTTCATTTTCAGCCATTTCCCAAATTTACTCGACTTATCGATTGCCCGCATTAGATAAGTCAAAACCATCTGTGGTTCCGCGTTGTCGACTTCAGCCAGAGCTATGTTGAAGCGATTCAGGAATGACTTAATAGGCTCTCCCGGATTCTGCTTAAGACTAGACAATGACATTATGTCTTTCGCCTTTAAAGCGTACAGCCTGAATTGCTCTTTAAACTTTCGGTTTAGATTGGAAAACTGGTCTACAGATCGAACGGGAAGTTTGGTAAACCAAAGAAGTGCCACTCCTTCCAAGTATACCGGGAAATACCGGCACTTAATCTCATCAGTTGCCCTTGCGCCGGTCATGTGCCAGTCATATTTGTACAAGAATTGATTCGGGTCACTTGTCCCCCGATAAGCAGGAATGGTAGGGGGAACAAATTTTTTGGGAAACTCAGCCTTTAGAATCCTCTCAGTAAACGGAGTTTTACTCGGAGCAAATCCCCATTCGCTCTCATCTTCATTTCTCTGCATGCTTTCTTTCATTATCTGCCGAATCATGCTGGAGAGATATTCCTCATTGTTTAATGACTTTGCGGAGTAGACTTCGGCCATTTTCTCGGAAGTTTGTCCGGGCAAATGTTCATGGAAAACTAGCGATGGCCTGGATCCTTCAGCTTGGAGAGGTGCCCCTTCGGCAGCACCTGATCCCCCTTGAGGAATATTTCTTCCTTCGGAGTTGTGAAGAGCATCAGCGATGTTTTCTTCATTATTCACTGGCCTTTGACTAGCCCCGATTAAAGCACTTAACTTCTCCATCATTAGAGTATTCTGAGTTTCAATTTGCTGATACAACCCGGTCACTGCAGCATCTAACTCTTCTCGCGTCACTCCAATGCTGGGAGCTGCTTGACTTGGAGAAGGAGAAGTGGCAGTATTATCGTGAGCATCTTCAGATCTGACAGACTTGCGTTTTCTTCCAGGAGCCATTATATCCAACAAACTTCTGGTCTTGAAGGAAACTTTTTCCACAAACTATCGTGAAGCAATGATGACAATATCCTGAGTTGGGTTCTCAGTGAAAGCACCAAAATGTTAACGAAGGAAACTGAACGCTAACACCCGGTGTGTGTAGTAATAATGTGAAAGCACCAATCGTTGGTACGGGAACAGAATATAAGCTAAAAATAGCAGAAAGCGGTAAAGGGACAACAGATTTATAGTGGTTCGGCCCGTAATTGAGCCTACGTCCACTTTATAGTCTTTTATTGCTGATTTGGTTACAATTTGATACAATGCACTTCGAATACAATTCACTTCGATCACACAAACACTTCAGATTAGTAACTCAAACTCTGATGATGAGATTTGTTGAATCCATGTCAGATGTGTAGAATCTCCTTCAAAGCTTGTTGCAGTATCTTCAATGTTTGGAGTTCTTCAAGTGTTGGATGAGTTGAGAGTTCGGCAGAGTAATGGCGCTTCAGAAAATGATTGGCCAAAAGTCCTTTTCACGTTCGGGGTAGGTTGGTATTTATAGAGAATTTGACCCCTTAGGTCGTAAGTCGTGGTCAATTTAAGGTAAGTCGTGGTCGACTTAAGGTAAGTCATGGACGACCTATTGAGTCCAGCTCGTGGCTTGGTAGAAGCTTACTTACCCATCTGGATCCATGTTACAAGTCCTAAGTCATTTACGAGTCATCTTCCTCCAGCATAAGTATTGCAGCAGCGAACTACAACTCTAGCTTTAGGTCATGAACGACCTAAACTAAGTCATGAGTCACGGCTTAACTGGTAAATGAGCTAGGAGGTAAGTCGTAGATAGCCTTAAGTCGTCGAAGCCATTCAGCCGTTAACTCCTTAAACCGTTAAGTCGTCCAGACCTTAAGTCGTTAAGTCGTAGACTTCCTTAAGTCGTCCAAACCTTAAGTTGTTAAGTCGCCCATTACTCTTAGGTTGCTTCATCCTTTAAATCGTACCATCCTTAAGTCGTTAGCTGGTAGCTTCCTTAAGTCGTAGGTCGCCCACTTCCTTAAGTCGCATAATCCTTAACTCGTTAAGTCGCATATCCTTCTTGAGTCGTGTAGTTCTTAAGCCGTATGAAATTGAGGGTTAACAGTATTAAAGTAGTTTTAATTTAAATGTTTTGTTTAAAGTATATTTTATAATATAGTATTTTAAATTATTTTAGAAATCTAAAGTGTTTGTACTTGGTGATTTCAGTGGAGATAGAAAAATATTTGGGAATTTTACTCCGTGAGAGAAGGGTGGTTTTTGAAACCGTTTTCAAGAGGGTTGAAAATGGAAATATATCTTTCGAAGATATTTGTGAGGTAAATAAATAATTTGGAAAATTATTTATTGTTTGATGGATGTTTGTAAATGTTAATTGATAGTTAAATCATCGACTATCAATACTGACCAATATGCTGATCGTTTCGAAGAGACCGGGATCGGGATTTATTTCTCGAAAACCACTTCGATCTGGTTTGTACGTTTTCATGGGGAAAACGAGTTTGGAATCGAAGATGGAGCAGTGAAGTGCAAGGGCTAATCGCTACTAATCCTGAGGATGATTCCAAAATGGATGTAGTAGGAGTAGTACCTTCGGCTCCATTCGAACCCGAAACGAACTTGTATGGATGAATGCTTTCGGAACATCGTCAGGTGGACGATGGGCACTCTAAGTGATATGTTCTAAAAATGTAACGCTTAGCCTTGAGCCTCATCAACCGGGAATGACTGAAAATCAGGGGTTATGCAGCAAGGCTATGTGGGTAGCGCCCATTAGGATGAGGTCATCCCTGTCTAGATGTCCCGTTTATTTCGGCTTAGTGGGCGGTTGCTGATCCCAACCGCGGGGTAATCTTACTCGGGATTATCCAATAAGGGGTAGTTCCGGCCTTGTGTTGCAGGGGATCGAGCGTGGTCCTCGGTACGCTGACCTAGACCAGGTACTGTGACAGGTGGTACCCCAGTGCCTAGTCATTAGTTGGAAATCCAGTCTCCCTATGCGCCTTTTACGGTTTTTGTTTGTAGAACCCACTTTGTGGCTAGTATGCTGGAATTTAATCATGTAACAATTTCAGCTATTTGAATAAATATTTGTATATAGACACTATTATAATATCAGAGGATTTTGATAAAAAGTGTTTTGGCTATCGTAAGGTAAAAACCCGACATGTTTATTTGTGGCGTGGTCTTACGAGATGCTTTTGTTTTCAAAGGGTTTTGAAACTTTAATAATCCAATTGAGTGTGTTTTCTCACGCTGGTTTTCCAGACTGACTCGGGTTTTATTTTATTATAATGCTCGGGTCAGACCGAGTATTATAGGATACATGTTATGATGCTGTGGAGCTCAGGAGACGAGCTGGATGGCGAGACGTATCACACGTATATAATGTATATTCCGCTGTGTTGGGTATGTTGTGTATTCTTTATATGGGACAAGTTATTATAACTGTCCCGAATTGTGATGTTGATTATATTGTACTCTGATGTTGTATTCTGGTGATGTATGTATAAATAGATATAGTTTCTTTTCTGTAAAGGTCAGTTATTATCTATTATATTTTATTCCGATGCAATGTGAGATTCTGACGTTATTTTATTTCTTCTTCTTCTACCTCCTTCTTCTTCTAAGCCTGATGGTTCGCTTTTTCGTGAATGAAAAATCGGGCTATCACAGATAGACTTATATAAATCGCGGGTGACCTTAACCGGGTCAACCGTGACTTCGAGAATAAGATCGCAATCGAATTCTGGAGCAATTCGACATTCGATCGCAAGAGATAGAATTTAGGCATAGTAGGAGATGGATAGCATCATAAACCGAGGATACAGAAATCTTCGGTGAATCAATACCGGTTGTAAAGGAGTTTCACCCCTTTACAGATTATTCAAAGATTGGCGAGACCGCCGATTTATTATAGATATCATTCGAAGTGGAGTTATGAGATACTCCATAGTCAAAAGAACCCGAATAGGAAAGACAAGGACGAATTTCAGAACAAGTGGGAGAGTTCCAAAATTCAAAGGAAACCGATTCAAAGAAGAAGAGATTCAAGCTCGAACGAAAGTGATTCCGTAATTAAATTTACTACATATGCTGAGTTTTTGCCTAAAACCAAAGCTCTGATACCACATGTAACGACCTGAAATTTTCAACCATTCGCATCCATACATGTCGGATTTGAATTGCTCAAAATCTCATATTGTTAATTTAAATTTGGCAAAACTCAGCATATGCAGTAAATAAATAATCACAGAATCACAGACACAGAGTAATATAACAATAATGCAGCGAAAATAAAAGAATAGTAGTTCATGAAGCTACTACATATATATAACAGAGTTAAACAAGATACAACAGAAGTCACGAATACATAGATGTCTCAATACAATAGTCAAATACAAGATCTGAATACATCACTGGAATCAACTGAATAACCGAAAGCTGGATAGATATAGCTGGACCTCCAAGCGAAGCACCAACTCCAAAGGTGAGTCTCGAACACTGAGCCACTCAGTCTGACCCGAGCGTAAAGCAAAACACAAGACACTCGAGTCAGGATTAACATTCTTATATCAATAATCCAACTCAAGTGAAATATCAACTGAAATACAAGTAACTCAAAGGATGTTTGGGATAACCATCCTCTATGGATCCGTTAAACTATCTACTATGTAGTAATATACGCTATTATAATAATGTCTAAAGTAAAGTAAACTACTAAAATAGCGTTAAGGCGTTACCCATATCCCCATTAACACATTTTATATATTCTCATAGTCTATACAGTACCGTACTCTCCCCCGTACTGGGCGTCGTCAGAGGGCACTCCATAGGTATGGTACAAAACAAACTCGTAGTAAAGCTCGCTAGGGTAGGTGACACGACACAACGAGGCAATGCCAGGGTAGATATACCAATTACGCATCCGGACTGGTGGTAACGCATAGCAGCCACTACCGCCCACCTCGAGCCACACTCCCAAAAAAAATTAAAGGGTGCACCCAATCAATCACAAAGTAATAGAATGGTATCGAGGAAGTGTGTCCGATCATGTAACGACCCGTATTTTTACGGATCAACATGATCGTCAAAATCTGGAATTTTAGCACTTTCATGTCATTTCAGATTTTTAGGCAGATTTGTCTAAGTCCTAGGTCGTACGCGACCTAAATGTTGTTGGCGACTTAGGAGATAAGTCGTGAGCGACTTAGAGAAGATCTGCGACTTAAGAGGTTTAGGCGACCTAAGGAAGAGTAGTAGGCGACCTAAGTATTCTGGGGTAGAGTTAGGTCGGCAACGACCTAAGGAAATGTTGGGAGCGACCTAAGTGTTTGGGTAAGTTAAGTGGTAGGTCGGCAGTTCGAGTTAGCGACCTAAGAGATAGGAGGAAGCGACCTAGTAGAGTTAACGACTTAGGGGATAAGCAGTTTGCGACCTATAGTAGTTAGCGACCTATGGAATTGACCGACCTAAGTGTTAGCGTAGTTAGGTCGTTAGTTCTATGTTGAGTTAGGTCGTAGGCGACCTAAGATGGTTAGGTCGCGTGTGTGTTAGGTCGCGAGTTTGCTAAGTCGTAAGTCGCGTGAGTTGTTAGGTCGCTAGGATAGTTTAAGTGTTAGGTCGCGTGGATCTAACTGTTAGGTCGTATGTTGTTTTAGGTCGACATGTGTTAGGTCGCGTAGAAGCCTAAGTTGTTAGGTCGCAACCCAACTGAGTCGTAGGTAGTTAAGTCGTTAGGATGTTAGGTCGCTGGGTTTCCTAAGTGTTAGGTCATACCAGTTGCTAAGTCGTAGGTCGAAGGAAAGCGCATTGCTTTAGGTCGTCAAGTGTTAAGTCGCAGATGTGTGTTGTTGTAGGTCGTTAGGCTTAGGTCGGTGGGTTTTAGGTCGGCAAGTTCCTAGGTCGTAAGTCGGAAGCGACTTAAGGAGATAGCCAAATTTCGACTTAAGGAAATTTCTGCTATAAATAGGAGGGGTTGTTCTCACTTTTTGGGATCCGGATTTTGAAGCGACGAAGTGCTGCCATTTTAAGAGCTCGACTTCTACACTTCTTCACTTCTTTTCTCCACTCTAATCTAGTGCTTCCTTCCATCCAAATCAAAGATCAAGGTTGAAGATTCAAGAGCTAAAGTTGAAGATCTTCATCTTTTCAAGAGAGATTTCTTCGTTTGAAGCGGATTTGTGATAGATCAAGCTTGATCCTTCACTGTCCAGATCTGAAGCGTGTTGATTTGGGTTTGTTTAGGTGATTTGGTGAGTGGTGATTATCTCTCACACGGATCCAAAGGAGTATATCGGATTGTTAGCTCGATTTGGTGTTAAAATAGAGATTTCCATGCATTTTCTTCATCCTATGTGTAGATCCATATAGATCCATTGTTCATGATGATGTTACATCCATTTTACCATATGTTAACCTATACAAGTTCATTCATCAAGTTTGTAGAGATAATCCATGTTTTCATGCTTATTGGACTTTCAACTCTTTAATTACGAAAATGCCATTATTGTTATAATTGTCTACTTAGATCATTTTTGAATGCTTGATTGCTTGGATTGATGTTTGATTTGATTGATTGTTATGAACTAGATGATTGATGATTAGATTTAGATCGAAGGTGATTCAAAGCTAAGGGAAAGGCTCTTGAATTGGAAAAGCTGCTCGTGGCATATGTAGCGGGATGATGAAGCTCTTATGCATAGATTTGATGATGCGAAGTTGAGATGAGGCTTTGCGAGGATGTAATGAAGCGAGGCATCATATGATGAAGACTTGGTCTAATCCAGACGGGATCATTCCAAGCATGTTGATAACTCGGTGATATGATTCGAGTTGAGGATAATGAATGGATATGAGAATAGTCGTCGAGGAGGATGACTAGGAGGCTTGGATAGCATCGTTGTTGAAGGTTCTAGCATGCTCTAAGCAAGAGTACGTTTGGGCAGATTCGATAGTCCCAACGGCCAACTATTGATGGTCGAGTACTCTAGGCAGATTCGATAGTCCTAGGCACGGGCTGCGACGACGTGCGGGAGTTATGTCTAGAACCGGGGTTTCCATTAGCCCTTGACGGACGGCTGAAAGAATGTGCCGGTCATTCAATTAACGGTGATATCGAAGCAATGATAACAGTGATAGCCAGAGTCATGGATGTTTGGTTGTATCGTCATTCGGACTCAAGAGCGGTATTTTCTGGGTGCTTATCTGATTTAGGCCTTGGTACTTGGAAAACATCGCCCTTGACTCGAGTGATAGTAACTTTACTTTAAATTGTATGCTCTGCTATGTTTACTTCTGTTTAGTGTGTGTCTGGGAGCTATCACTGTAGAATGAGGTTGGAGTGGGAGGGTTGTATTCCTATTCCTTTTCCTTTATGCTCTTGTGGTATGTTGTTAGTTAATTTACTGCTCACTAAGACTGTTGTCTGACTCAAGGCTTTATGTTTTAATTCTTATTGCCTTGGGTTGTTCGTCCATTTTTGGGACGGGCAGACTAGGTAGCAGGTGACAGGTGCTGTTCTCTTCTCACGATGCTGATATCGAAGACGAGCTGGAGGGTTGCATATTATCTTCTTATATGTACTGGATATTCCGCTGTTTTGTATTCTCTGAGAGATATGTAGTGAGGCTGGATGTATTGACTATGTGGATGCTTGTATTCAACTATTATGGAGTTTTATATGATGTCATTTTGTTCTGTAAAGCTTCACTATACATATGTTCTATTGTATTTTGTCCATGCGCTGTGAGTAATACGATAGATTCTGTTGTTTTAAATCTTACCTTGACAATCGTCCATGGTCGCCTGGCACACTTTACAGCGCTCTATCTCTAGATTCGGTGCAGGGGTCATGGGCGGTCGTCACATTTGGTATCAGAGCATTGGTTAATCGATTTTACCCAACACTCGCCGTCGTTACTACGTATGAGAGACGTAATTGTATTTTGATGGATGAATACTATAGATAATATAGTAGTTTAGTAGAGTTGAGTCCTTTATGCAGTTGTTTCTCTAGATGTTCTAATCATTCCTTTTTATAGATATTGAGAATGAGTCGAAGAGGGAGACCAGCTGCTAGGGAAGGTCGTGCTACTGAAGAGACTGCTGATTATGCAGCCATGTTCGAAGCTATGATGACTTCGATCATGAGAAGGATACCAGTTCCGGGGGCAGCAGTAGATGTTGGAGTTCAAGTCCAAACTCCGAAACCAGTGGATTTTGCTAAGTTGTGCAAGGACTATACTGCTCTTGGAGGGAAGGTTCTCTTGGGAATAGAATCTACCATTGAGGTCCAGAGGTGGATAGATGCTTGTAGAAGGATCTTTGGTGATTTGGGAATTGATGATGCAACTAAGAGGAAGTTGGCATCAAGGCAGCTTCAAGGGAGAGCCTCTGATTGGTGGAACTCTATTACCATCACTACTCCGGAAGAAGAGATTACTTGGGAGCAATTCCAAGTCAGATTTGAAGCTAAGTTCATTTCTACAGCTCAGAAGTCTGTTCTGTTCAAGAGGTTTGTGGAGCTCAAGCAGGGTGGAAGATCTGTTCTTGAGTATGTTTCTGAGTTTGAAGCTTTGTCCAAGTATGCCCGGTCTTATATTGAGTCTGCTTATCAGAAGAATGAGAAGTTTGTGACCGGCTTGGATAGTTATCTTGGGAGACAGTTGGTGGATCATTTGGACGATTCATTTGAGAAGCTTGTGGAGAAAGCTCTTAGGCATGAGAGTCTGTTTCCTAAGGAAGGACCTGTTGTTGCTGTTACCAAGGGAGAATCTAAACCACAGCAGGGTGGAAACCAGAAGAGGAAGCAGCAGCAGCAGAAGGGTAGGGATGGCCAGAAGAAGCCGAAAGGCGAGGTGACTTGCTACAATTGTCAGCAGAAGGGCCATTTCTCTAAGGATTGTAAGAATCCGAAGGCACCGATGAAGTGTCACAACTGTGACAAGCCAGGGCACATCAGGAAGAATTGTCCAGAACCGAGGAAGGACAGGCAGATTGTGCAAGCTTATGCTTTGGGAGCTGTTCCGTCGTCTTCAAAAGCTCTTACTGCTGAAGAGAAGGGAAAGAGTGTAGTGGTTCAAGGTACTCTTTTCCTATGTGGTGTTCCAGTTAGAGTTCTGTTTGATACTGGAGCGTCGCATTCGTTTGTTTGTAATGAACTCGTAGGCCGGTTAGGTTTGGCACCGGATATTGTTGATAGGCCATTGGTTGTGACTAATCCAGTTGGGGGTTCGTCTTGTTTGTGTATGTTATGCCGTGGTCTAGTTGTGTCGAGTCATGGTTGCTCTTTTGTTTGTGATTGCTTTGTTCTGAACTTTGCGGGGTTCGGAATTATCTTGGGTATGGACTGGCTTAGGAAGTATGCGGCTAAGGTTGATTGTGAGAGGCTGGAGGTGACAGTCGAGAATGTGGAGGGGCGAAAGGTTGTGATACGATGTAAGCATGAAGAAGGCGTCTTCATGAGCTTCATGTATTCGCTAGTTGTTCCACGGGATGGACTGTCTTTAGTGCCAATCGCAAATGGATTCGAGGATGTCTTTGACGAAGTCAAAGGGTTGCCGCCGCATAGAGAGATCGAGTTTCGTATAGATCTAGTTGAAGGAGCCAGACCTGTTGTGATGCCTCTTAGGCGGATGGCGCCTAGGGAACAGCAGGAGTTGAGGGTGCAAGTTGATGACCTTTTACAGAAAGGATTCATTCGGCGTAGTGTGTCCGAGTGGGGTGCACCAGTTGTGTTTGCAACCAAGGCAGATGGGTCGTTGAGATTGTGCGTCGATTATCGTGAGCTGAATAAGGTGACTAAGAAGAACAAGTATCCATTGCCGAGAATAGATGACTTGTTTGATCAGCTTCACGAAGCTAAGGTGTTTTCTCAGATGGATTTGGCAACGGGATTTCACCAGTTGAGAGTAGCGAAGGATAGTGTGCCGAAGACTGCTTTTAGAACACCATCCGGTTTCTTTGAGTGGCTGGTAATGCCGTTTGGATTGACTAACGCGCCAGCATATTTTGTGGATCTTATGAATAGAGTGTTCAGAGATCAGTTGAACAAGTTCGTACTTGTGTTCGTGGATGATATTCTGATTTATTCCAGAACGGAAGAAGAGCACAAGACGCACTTGCGTATTGTTTTGGAAATCTTACGGAAACATCAGCTGAAGGCTAAGTTTTCGAAGTGTCACTTCTGGAAGAGTGAAGTGAGGTTCTTAGGCCATGTGATTTCTGGAAGTGGAATAGCGGTTGATCCCGCTAAGGTGGCAGCAATCCAGGATTGGGTTAGACCTAAGAATGCATCTGATGTGAGAAGTTTTCTTGGATTGGCAGGATATTATCGACGGTTTATCAAAGACTTCTCCAAGATAGCTGCACCGTTAACAGGATTGACGAAAAAGAACCAAGTGTTCAGTTGGGATGCTAAGTGTGAGCAAGCTTTCGGAATCCTGAAAGAGAGATTGACGAGTGCTCCTGTTTTGACTATTCCTAGTGGGAATGATGAGATGGTGGTTTACACCGACGCATGTGGTACTGGACTTGGAGCAGTGCTGATGCAGAAGGATAAAGTTGTTGCATATGCCAGTCGACAACTAAAACCGCATGAAAGGAATTACCCGACTCATGATTTGGAGTTAGCGGCGATTGTATTTGCTCTGAAGATGTGGAGACATTATCTATTGGGAGTTCGATTCGAGTTGTTTACGGATCATAAGTCGCTGAAGTATCTTTTCTCCCAAAAGGATTTGAATCTTCGGCAGCAACGTTGGCTAGAGTTTTTGGCATCATATGATTTTGGTATAGCCTATACTCCGGGAAAAGGTAACGCAGTGGCAGATGCGTTAAGTCGAAGACATGCAGGATTGGGAGCCATGTTTTCAGAATGGAAGAGTCTCGAGTATTTAGCTGGATTTGACTTCAGGCCTAGAAGCGAATTGGAACCTGAGATGTTGGCAAACTTATCAATAAGACCCACTCTTGTGGAAAGGATTGGCGAGAGCCAAAAGCGAGATGATAAGCTTGTCAAGATTATCCGTGAATTGGAATCTGGATTGGATCCAGAAAAGGATAAAGGATTCGAGGTCGATCGAGAGGGTTGGCTTCGGAAGCAAGGACGACTAGTTGTTCCCGATATAGATGGATTGAGGAGTGAAGTTCTGAAGGAAAGTCATCACTCGAAGTTGACAATTCATCCAGGTGGAAACAAGATGTATCGGGATATGAAGAGAACCTACTATTGGGAAGGCATGAAGAAGGATGTTGGAGATTTCATTTCCAAGTGTATGAACTGCCAGTTGGTAAAGGCTGAACAGAAGAAGCCAAGCGGATTGCTTCAGCCATTAGAAGTTCCTACATGGAAGTGGGAACAAGTGTCGATGGATTTTATTGATGGATTGCCTAGAACCAGAACGGGAAATGAAGGGATTTGGGTCATTGTGGATCGTCTGACTAAGAGTGCACGATTCATTCCTGTTCGATCGACTAGGACTGCATCAAAGTTGGCTGAGTTGTATGTTAAGTGGATAGTTCGTTTCCATGGTATTCCGAAGAGTATAGTGAGAGATCGAGACCCATTGTTCACTAGTGGATTTTGGAAGAGCTTCCAGGAAGTTTTGGGAACCGAGTTGTGTTTGAGTACAGCTTATCACCCTCAAACAGATGGTCAGACCGAGAGAGTCAACCGAGTTTTGGAAGATCTTCTTAGAGCATGTGTTTTGGATTTCGAAGGATCATGGGAAGATCACCTTCATTTGGTGGAGTTTTCATACAACAACAGTTACCAGTCAAGCATTGGTATGGCACCGTATGAGGCATTGTATGGAAGACCATGTAGCTCTCCGACATGTTGGTTAGAGACTGGAGAAAAGTTGATACTTGGGCCAGAGATGATTCGGCAGACTTCAGATTGCATAGAGATCATTCGGCAACGAATGAAGGCAGCCCAAGACCGTCAGAAGAGTTATGCTGATAAGCGTCGTAAGGATTTAGAATTCGACGTTGGAGATATGGTTTTTGTGAAGATTTCTCCACTAAAGAATGTTATTCGATTCGGGAAGAGGGGAAAATTGACTCCGAGATTTGTTGGACCATTCCCGATCATCGAGCGAATTGGAAAGCTCGCCTATAGGTTGAAGTTACCTGAGAAGATGTCGGGTGTGCACAATGTTTTTCACGTATCATATCTACGGAAGTATGTGCACGACTCGAATACAGTGGTTTCTGCTGATAGCTGTGAAGATTTCGAAGTTGATCCAGTCGATAGAAGACCTCGTAAGCCGCTTCGTGTTGTTGAAACCGACACGAAACAGCTTAGGAGAAAGGTAGTTAAGTTGCTCAAGATACAATGGAGTGATGATGATAACGACTGTACGTGGGAGGTGGAAGAGAGGATGAAGGCAGCTCATCCTGAACTCTTCAAGGTATGGCCCTAAGGTGTCGTCTCATCTCGCGATATTGTAACTTGTTCTAAGTCTTAGAATTCTGTACGCTAAGCTAGAATTGGATGCATGGTTTGTTGATTGCTATGGATGGTAGGCGTACAGAATAGTTTTTGATTGCTTGGAATTTCGGGGGCGAAATTTCTAAGGGGGAGAGAATGTAACGACCCGTATTTTTACGGATCGACATGATCGTCAAAATCTGGAATTTTAGCACTTTCATGTCATTTCAGATTTTTAGGCAGATTTGTCTAAGTCCTAGGTCGTACGCGACCTAAATGTTGTTGGCGACTTAGGAGATAAGTCGTGAGCGACTTAGAGAAGATCTGCGACTTAAGAGGTTTAGGCGACCTAAGGAAGAGTAGTAGGCGACCTAAGTATTCTGGGGTAGAGTTAGGTCGGCAACGACCTAAGGAAATGTTGGGAGCGACCTAAGTGTTTGGGTAAGTTAAGTGGTAGGTCGGCAGTTCGAGTTAGCGACCTAAGAGATAGGAGGAAGCGACCTAGTAGAGTTAACGACTTAGGGGATAAGCAGTTTGCGACCTATAGTAGTTAGCGACCTATGGAATTGACCGACCTAAGTGTTAGCGTAGTTAGGTCGTTAGTTCTATGTTGAGTTAGGTCATAGGCGACCTAAGATGGTTAGGTCGCGTGTGTGTTAGGTCGCGAGTTTGCTAAGTCGTAAGTCGCGTGAGTTGTTAGGTCGCTAGGATAGTTTAAGTGTTAGGTCGCGTGGATCTAACTGTTAGGTCGTATGTTGTTTTAGGTCGACATGTGTTAGGTCGCGTAGAAGCCTAAGTTGTTAGGTCGCAACCCAACTGAGTCGTAGGTAGTTAAGTCGTTAGGATGTTAGGTCGCTGGGTTTCCTAAGTGTTAGGTCATACCAGTTGCTAAGTCGTAGGTCGAAGGAAAGCGCATTGCTTTAGGTCGTCAAGTGTTAAGTCGCAGATGTGTGTTGTTGTAGGTCGTTAGGCTTAGGTCGGTGGGTTTTAGGTCGGCAAGTTCCTAGGTCGTAAGTCGGAAGCGACTTAAGGAGATAGCCAAATTTCGACTTAAGGAAATTTCTGCTATAAATAGGAGGGGTTGTTCTCACTTTTTGGGATCCGGATTTTGAAGCGACGAAGTGCTGCCATTTTGAGAGCTCGACTTCTACACTTCTTCACTTCTTTTCTCCACTCTAATCTAGTGCTTCCTTCCATCCAAATCAAAGATCAAGGTTGAAGATTCAAGAGCTAAAGTTGAAGATCTTCATCTTTTCAAGAGAGATTTCTTCGTTTGAAGCAGATTCGTGATAGATCAAGCTTGATCCTTCGCTGTCCAGATCTGAAGCGTGTTGATTTGGTTTTGTTTAGGTGATTTGGTGAGTGGTGATTATCTCTCACACGGATCCAAAGGAGTATATCGGATTGTTAGCTCGATTTGGTGTTAAAATAGAGATTTCCATGCATTTTCTTCATCCTATGTGTAGATCCATATAGATCCATTGTTCATGATGATGTTACATCCATTTTACCATATGTTAACCTATACAAGTTCATTCATCAAGTTTGTAGAGATAATCCATGTTTTCATGCTTATTGGACTTTCAACTCTTTAATTACGAAAATGCCATTATTGTTATAATTGTCTACTTAGATCATTTTTGAATGCTTGATTGCTTGGATTGATGTTTGATTTGATTGATTGTTATGAACTAGATGATTGATGATTAGATTTAGATCGAAGGTGATTCAAAGCTAAGGGAAAGGCTCTTGAATTGGAAAAGCTGCTCGTGGCATATGTAGCGGGATGATGAAGCTCTTATGCATAGATTTGATGATGCGAAGTTGAGATGAGGCTTTGCGAGGATGTAATGAAGCGAGGCATCATATGATGAAGACTTGGTCTAATCCAGACGGGATCATTCCAAGCATGTTGATAACTCGGTGATATGATTCGAGTTGAGGATAATGAATGGATATGAGAATAGTCGTCGAGGAGGATGACTAGGAGGCTTGGATAGCATCGTTGTTGAAGGTTCTAGCATGCTCTAAGCAAGAGTACGTTTGGGCAGATTCGATAGTCCCAACGGCCAACTATTGATGGTCGAGTACTCTGGGCAGATTCGATAGTTCTAGGCACGGGCTGCGACGACGTGCGGGAGTTATGTCTAGAACCGGGGTTTCCATTAGCCCTTGACGGACGGCTGAAAGAATGTGCCGGTCATTCAATTAACGGTGATATCGAAGCAATGATAACAGTGATAGCCAGAGTCATGGATGTTTGGTTGTATCGTCATTCGGACTCAAGAGCGGTATTTTCTGGGTGCTTATCTGATTTAGGCCTTGGTACTTGGAAAACATCGCCCTTGACTCGAGTGATAGTAACTTTACTTTAAATTGTATGCTCTGCTATGTTTACTTCTGTTTAGTGTGTGTCTGGGAGCTATCACTGTAGAATGAGGTTGGAGTGGGAGGGTTGTATTCCTATTCCTTTTCCTTTATGCTCTTGTGGTATGTTGTTAGTTAATTTACTGCTCACTAAGACTGTTGTCTGACTCAAGGCTTTATGTTTTAATTCTTATTGCCTTGGGCTGTTCGTCCATTTTTGGGACGGGCAGACTAGGTAGCAGGTGACAGGTGCTGTTCTCTTCTCACGATGCTGATATCGAAGACGAGCTGGAGGGTTGCATATTATCTTCTTATATGTACTGGATATTCCGCTGTTTTGTATTCTCTGAGAGATATGTAGTGAGGCTGGATGTATTGACTATGTGGATGCTTGTATTCAACTATTATGGAGTTTTATATGATGTCATTTTGTTCTATAAAGCTTCACTATACATATGTTCTATTGTATTTTGTCCATGCGCTGTGAGTAATACGATAGATTCTGTTGTTTTAAATCTTACCTTGACAATCGTCCATGGTCGCCTGGCACACTTTACAGCGCTCTATCTCTAGATTCGGTGCAGGGGTCATGGGCGGTCGTCACAGATCAGAGGTGTTACCTCATTGGCCCGTCAATCGCTCATGTTTTAGCCACCTTATGCCAACTAACGGGAGTCGGGTCCACGTATATACCTCAATAAGATCGTCGCCACCATCCTACTTCATTCTGGAATCTCCACCGCGTACACAGTTGTTAAAGTGTTTTTCGGTATCGACGGAGAGCATGCCCATATCCGATCTCGGTCTCTTTAACAACCAAACATTATTATAACACCGCGGTCATTTCAAAATAGTTTATACTTCAAAACCAAAATATCATTTCCATTTTAAAACCATATCAAAACGATATCATTTTTACTTCAAATATATCCATTTCCAAATCATATCACTTTCCAAAGTTATAACGCTTCCGAAATCATAAGTCTTTTAAAATCAAAACACTTTGGAAATCAAAACCTTGAAATTCATAACACTTTGAAATCATAGCTTTGAAATCATAACATTTTGGAATCCATAACACTTTCCTCTTAAACAGTTTAAATATTAAAATTTGTATATATAGTAAAATAGTTTATAAAATAAAATAGTTTATATAAAATAGTTATAAGTTAAAACAGTTTATAATAAAATAATTTATATTAAAAATGATTTATATCAAAATAGTTTATACTAAAATAATTTATAAAGTAAAATATAAATAGTTTTAGATATAGTTTAAAAATACTTTATATAAAAATAGCTTCTTCAAATTTCACTAATCGATTCAAATCAACTCGAATTCCAAAATTCAAATTAATAAAATCTCGATTCATAAATTTCAACTCAATTCAGTTTCTCAATAAATCATTTCAAAATATATCGATTCTAAATACAGATTTGAACCACAAAAATAAACCTTTTCATTCAATATATTTCAAAGCTTTAAATATTCAACATTTCAAAACTAAATTCGATAATTTCATATATATATCAAATTCACTTTACTATTATTTAGTTTTAAAATATTTACTTAATCATTTCAATAACATCTAAATACAACTTAGATTTACAAACAAAATATCCCACTTAAATTTACATAAGTTTAAAATATTCTTTTACGTCACTTTTAATCAAATTCAATTTATAAAAAATATCTTTAAAATTTCAGATTTAATAAACTCCGAATCAAACTTATTTAAGTAAAATTCTCAAATAAATAAAATTTCAAATCAATTTCAAATTTATCTTTCCAACTTGAATCATTATAAACTCTATATTTAAAAAATAAATTTTACATACTTAAACATATTTTATATTGATTAAATCAACTTTATTAAATCAACTTTAATAAATCTTTAAAATCAATATTTATAAAAACCATATATTTCTTTTCAAAACCATAGAAATCATTTTCAAAATATGTATATATAGACCAACGGTGTCTGTATATAATTTTCTATCCTATGGTCAAGTGATATGGATATTTATCATTTCAATCCGCAATTTAAATATATACGGGTATATATCATTTCAACACGCAATCCCCAATTCAATGTCAATGAAAATCGCTTGGGTTTATCATTTCAACCCATAACGATTTTCTCCTATTCTACATCGTTTGGGTATGTATCATTTCAACCCATCGTGAATTCTATACTAACAGGGAACTTGCAGAGTGATAACAGATATGATAATAGTATAACAACAGTAACATGCATATATCATCAGTGATAAATAACAGATAATGGTTTCAGATGTCACAGGTGAATAGATACAGATAATGGCATATATATAACAATGTAAATAACTAGCAGCAGCATATTTCAATTGTCGTTTCAATTGAAATCAAATTTAATAAATATAAGAACGTTAATCATGAGTGATTGCTCACCTTTCGAGGTTAGAGACGAATGAAAATAGAATGAGTTACGAAATGCAAGCACGACTTCCAAAGTAAAGCTAGATTGGCACAAATTCGATGAATAGATCTGATAAATAAGAATTGACGAAATCAAATCAGAAACAGATCGATGAGGCTGAATGGTATAAGTGAACTTACATATAGTTATAGATAAATATATATATATAATTGTATTCTAATTTCAATGTATATTCAATTTAATATATATATGTATCAAAATCCATTGTTTCAGTTTATAACACATATATTAAAATCAACATGAGTACATAATATATTTTGAAATAACTACTTATATAGAAATCAACAATATATATATCACTAATATATAAGTTATATATATATACCATACACGTATAACTTACCCATAGCCAGCAAATCATAATACATACATATATAAACAGAAATGAATAAAAATATATAATTACAGTATAAGTATGCAGACTTAGGCAGTATAATAAAATTTATATATAACACTATTATAACATATATATACAAACAACCATATATACAAACCTTTTTAAACATATTATACAACATATACTTTACACATATTCATATAAATCCAACAGTCAACAACAAAGACTTTATATATAAACAAACTCATATTGTATACATATTATTTAACTAAGATTTATATACTTTAACATATATTAACAACCATATATGTAATCGAACCAGATATACTTATATTTATAAAATATATATGTGGAAGAATCAACTTATGTACAATACATAACTTATATATATATGACGTCTAACATGTACTATCTATAATATAATATACTTATAGTATATTACAGCACACACAACATATATATATATATATATATCATAACTAACATATAAAAATATATACAAACTGACATATAAGCAGACCATTTGTGAAATATACTAACATATAGAAATACTGTCTACTATATATATAAGGTTTATATAGACAAAACTAAAATTTACATACCTAAAATATACATATATGCGAGACAGTTCCAAATCTTAACACACATATATATATAATAGTATGGGTCCATAGTTTATATATATAAGCTAACAAAAATCAAAACTATTTATTACTGTAAATATATAATAGGTTGTAAACTGAACGTATATAGATTTTCATACCTATCATATAAAACAAAAATCAATATAAACTTACCTATAGATAAATCAGTGTATAACCATGTATGCACTAACAGATCCAATATATATATATATATACACACACAAACCGAAAATATAAACAAAAGAAATATTATAAACTGTATAAATATTTATAAACTAACATGTGCATACTTTATAAATTCTAACAGAACATAATTATTATACTATATATATATATCATACATATATAGCTTGCGTGCATAAATAAACAGCCTTGAGTCAACATCACTATATTATAAAATTAGTACAACAATCATCATATAAAATCTATAACCCAATTATAAATACCTTTGTATAAAGGACAGGCTAACCAAGGCTTAGGAAGAGAAGGAGGAAGGTGGCCAATATGTTGTTTGAGGCAAGTTACGTGGCTGTCATGCGGCAAGGTGGCCGAGGCCGAGAGGGGTGAGGAGCAAAGCGGGAAGAGGCTGCTGTGGTGGGTTGCCGCATGGAAGTATGGAGTTTGGTGGAGTGATTCGGCTAAGGAGAGGGCAGGAAAAATGAGAATCGGCCATTGAACGGTGAGGAAGGAGGAGCAAAGCACTGAAGCAGGTGACGCATATATAAAAGTAAGTTCAAAACTAAAATACTCTCCAAAATGAAACATAAACAGAAGTTTTGAACCGAAAGAAAGAAAACAAATGTACATCAATATAAGTTGAAATGGTGGCATAGCAAACGATTGGGCACGATTAAAATTCAGAATTATTAATGGTAAATTACTATTGACTGTTGGTTTCTGGAGTGGGTAACGAATCAATACAGAATTCAAAAAGGTTTGAAAACGGTTATCGATACGGTAATCGTTTTACCGATTTCATTGTGTTCCAAATTCCGAAGCACACAAATGAATATACCGCAGAGATCAACGCGACGAGACGATTAAAACTGTATACAGATATCAGTGGTACGATCATCCTATCAAAAGTCGATAATCGGTACCGAAAATGCCGCTATTCTGTCGAAAATAAGATAAACGGAACAATAGAAGTCCAAATTTAGAGAAACGAAATATGACGTCTCACTCAAAAGATGATTTACAAATAGAAACATTTTATTATCATCAAATATTAACTGATTTGAATTGAAATAAAATTATAATAGAAGATAGACTTTCATATTGTCTGGAGAAAATTTACCAGTTACTATGTTTAAGAAGATGCATTTCAAATATCAAATTTTCAATTCAAAATTCTATTATTTAAAATTTCACAAAATTTCAATTAATTAAATCATAAAAATCAATAAAATTTACAGGTCGTTACACTTCTAGAGCGAACGAAATCAACAAGTATACCAAAGTCATGTCGAATTTCACTTATGAGGCAGTGGTTCGTCAATGGCCCAACCTTTCTCTTCTAGCTCTTTGTTGTTTCTAATCCAACAAATATATGTAGAGAGGGGAAGCACTAGGAAGAAGGGCAGTGCTAAAAAAGCAAATGGTTTAATGGTGGAGGAGAAATGAAATTTGATGAGGCCCTAGGTTCACAACCACTGAAAGGGGGAGGAAATTTATCATGTATTTGTGATATAATAACAATTACCCTAGTCGCTAAAGTCGTAGTTGTGTAGGTTAAGAACCCACATGCCTATATAACATAGAATGTTTAATAATTATTATTTTAAAAAATCATTTTTAATTAAAGCAAAAAAGTATTTTGTAAATAATGTAAAGTATACCAAAATATTATGACTTAGACTGTGACTTAAGTTTTTCTATTTTTATACACATATATATATATGCATGCATGTGTATTTACTATATATTAATTTTTTTTGGAAATTAAATAGTTACGTGGAAGTACAAGTACTACCAATCTTAGGTGGTATATATAATTTACTACACACATAATACACACATGACTAATAACCCTCTTTATTTAGCCTCATTTGTGTATCGGCCACAAGTTTAATATTTGGTTAATGTGACAGAAGAGAAAAAGGATAAATGTTTAAATAAAACTTATGGCTGATATAAAAGGACTATTGCTAAATAAAATGGGACTATTGATCCTAACTCATTCTAACATGAAAGGATGAGAGCGGGGATATATATATATATAGCATTTGAGTTTCATCCTCTCTTGTTTCTTTTTGTACAATTTTTTTCTTCTGATTTTGTATATTTGTTCAGTGTTAAAAAATTACTTGCATAATATTTTTAATTATTCCAAAATATTCAGCCCATTCAACAAATAAAAATATAAATGAATACATAAATGAATTAGTTACTAACGTCGATATTTAAAAAGTATTGATTATGTTTTATCATTGAAAATGGTAAATTTATCATCACTAATAGACAACTCACACATTTCTTGTAACAATCCGAGTTTCTGTGGGTCTGGATTTTTCGAAAAATGCTAAAACCCAAATCCACTGAAGCCCGAGTTGGGTGTCTGGTATCCTGCAAATAGGCAAAGATAAATATATCAGAGCTCAAATAAATATCTCACAGTGGAACTGAGTAAAATATAGTAATAAGTAAATACTCACCAAGGTAATAACACTTTCTAAAAAAGTGTCTCAAAGCTAGAAAATCTCTGCCATCTATCTAACCTTTGCGATGATATGAGGAGGGGGTCAAAACTAAAGTTCTGGTGAATGGACAAATTATACACTTCTAAGCATAATTCTACATATACCGTTCTATTTCCATTTTCTGTTATATTAGGTTTATTGGGTTTATAATACTCTCACCTCTGTGCGTGAATCGTACCCATCGACTCCCTAGTAGATTAAGACCTAATAACCAATATATATGTAGCTACATGGCCAAAGACCGCATCGGTCCTAGGTACTACCCATAGTCCCTTCCGTATCCACCTCGAAAAGGACTCCATCGTCTCGCTACTAGAGCATACTGTAACTACATCTGTAAAGGACAGTTTCATGAAGCCTACAATACAGATGTTCCGTCGTCTACTATGAAAACGTGAAACTGCATCCACACTAGCTTATACTAGTGCTCGGACATCCACAATGTACCACCCAGTGCGTACCTTGAGGACTACATGTAATCGTTCTGTCTACTCCCTGAATTCCGCCAACAAGGTCTACCTTGTATGGAACTCAGTCGGGGATTTTCTATATCTATAAAGGTCCACTTCATTAGGCCTATAATACGGATATTCTACTTGTTCTGTCTCTTTTCTCATCGTGGCTATGGCCCCACGCAGCCCCCCTCAACTAATAGAAAGACTTTTCAAGAGCTAAGTGGTCATGCCCTACTACAAACAATCTAAACATCCAATTGGTTGTACCCTTCATCCAATGTCTCGATAGTGAAAAAATCATTGGCCTGTTGGTTTAGCTCTAGTCTTTCGCGAACTCGCTCTGACTGATGATGGCTAATATCCGCATTCGACTATCCTTATGGGTCCTGCCCGCTATAACCTACTTGCAAATAGGAGTACGGTGTCATATGAATATCCTACTCCATCATCAACCTTTTGACTTCCTACAAAGGTCTGCTTCGTTAGGCCTGCAATGCAAAAGCAGTCAAGGCATACTCTCTTCATGGAACACCTACAGACCTGTCTCCGGGGGTGCACTTCGTTAGGCCTGCCCCAGAGGGCCATCCTAGAGTATCCTCATGTCCCATTGAAGTCTCGTACTTCCTTCTAGCCCAAAATAACTAAGTTGGACGTGCTCTTTCTTTACTAAAAATCTATGATGACTTGCTTCGTTAGGCTCTTTATCCAGATTCTCTTTGGGCTACTCTAAACGCACCTTACCATTTTATTAAACCCTATGTGTAATCTTTTATTAGGCGTTTAGTTTACTTTTCTTATTCTGTTGGCTACTTATTTACCCTAATCACCATGCCCAGCTCCACCCATGTCTGAGACCGTCAGCCCTAGACCTGAAAGGGAATGCTGCCGGTATGGGCTACTGCTATTATTATTGCTTATTAACTTAATCCAAGATCTAAGTTTGATAAAATAAGCCTCTTCTATTTCTTTCTTTTTAATTATAACCTATGTGTTACAATTATATTTGCAATTGTCACTTTTATATTCTTTTCTTTCTTTTATAACTTATATGTTATAAATGTAATTGCAAGTGTCTCTTTTCTATTCTAGTTTGTCTTCTTTTATTATGATACTAAATTTTCTTTAGTTCTCTTATATTATATAACAGTCTTAACTTGGTACTACGTCCAACTGTCATAAGTAGCTTATCATAATAACTGCTTTACTTTTTACTCTACTATCTGCGCAATAAATGCAGATCTAGTCACATTTTCTGTTTATTGTTTCTAGTCTTGTCAAATAATTAACTTGATTATTTCTTTTTCTTTAATTTCTTTGCTGCTTCGTGTTATTCTCTTTTATTTTGCGAAGTAGTTCTATTATATTTGGTTGGTTACAAAAACTGTGCTAAAATCCATTTCCATATTTTAATACTAAATAATGCTATACACAATAACTTGTAACTCCAAGATATTTCTTTTATGTTTCTTTAATTGTTGGGTAATGCAAAATATAGTAATGTCTCTAGTTTTTCACTAATTCCATTTTTCTTGCTTTTATTACTGCAATTAAGTTTTTCGTTATTCTTACAATATTAAACTATGGAAATGTATTCCCTTTTCTAAACCAACCAACTAATCTATCACTCTAAATAAAGTTATTAGATTTTTCCCCTTTTTAATTCATTTCTCCCGTTTTAACATAATTTTAAGCCTAATATTACTTTTAAGCCTTTCTCTACAACTTTTTTAGGCTTATGCCTTTCTCTACAACTTTTAAGCCTAATATTATTTATATTTAATTGGGTTTTTTTCTTTTTTATATAAATAACATTTAAATATAAGTAAACTTTTCTCACAAAATTTACAGTTTTAACATAACTAGCTAGTAGAACCAATTACTGAAATTAGTCCAAATGCTGAATTAAATATTTAATGGGAATCTAACGATGTTATATATCATAAGCATAAAAGATATATAATTTAAATCCACTCACCTGTCGTCCTTAGCTTTAATCCATGGCCTTCCTGGATCCACTTCTAAAGCATCTAATATTTTTATTATAAAGGTATTCTCCCTAGAAATATTTTCTATTTAGGGTTCGGCCTTAGGCAATGAACCCAATTGGGAGAAAATCTGATTATGAGAAAATAGCTAGGCCTAGGGTTCTATTTATAGTGGAGTTTAGGAATCTCAGACCGTCGGATTTTAGGATTGAATCTGGTACAACCACGTCACTAGCTTGCTGTGAATCGTTGGATCTAGAAAACAACGCTTCAAATCGCACGAAAATTAACTTTGGATCCATCGGCTCTCTCCTGGATGTTTTTATGTCCAGGAGGGAAATGCGGGTCGACCTGGGGGATATGCGGGTCGACTATAGGTTGACCCGACGCTGGCAAGGATCGGCCTGTTGGGTCCTACGTTTTATTTTATTTTTCATTTAAATATATATATTTTTATTTTATTATGATATCTTGTTTCTCTCGTAATTTCTTCATACTAGCTCGGGTTTCGACAAGTTATATATGGAAATTGATCAGAAAATTGCCATGGACCCAATGGTGCAACTCCCGTAGCTAAATTCTGATAGTTCTAAAAATGCTCATTTTCACCGTTTAATAATTATTTTGGTTATTTAATTATCTAAAAATGCAGGGTGTTACATTCTCCCACCCTTTAGGAAATTTCATCCTCGAAATTTGATAAGAGTAAAACTATATAATTCTCCGCATTAATCACATCCATTTTGTGTACATCCAATTTTTGCAACCATCCATGTCTTTGTGCAAAGTGTCATTTCACATAAGATATATGCATGTACATGAATTTCTAAGCGGTACCTCTTATATGAATGCTTTTCTCTTTAAAAATTTATTTTAAAACATGATGCACACACCCTAAATATACTTGCAATTTTTATATGAATGCAATCTTTTGAAAACTCAAAACATTTTTCATCCAATTTTTCCCACACTCCTACTGAATAGAGGCGTAGTTCAACAAATTTTACATCCAAATCCTACCACACAACTTTTAATATTCGAATTTCAGAAAAATCTAATTTTTTTCCAAACTTGATTTCTTATATCAGAAAGAAGGTAGAAAACGGAAAACCTCACATTTATCGTTTTACTTTTGCGAACTTCTTTCTCCGTACTTGGAACTTATGCCGCTATTCTATAAAAATCTCTATTTTCTTTCCCAAGCATGGTTTACATAAGAAGAACTTCCTTTCCAAAAAATTTCCCAAGCTTAATGTAAAAAAAATGTTTTTTCTTTTGCAATTCTCTTTTATTTTTATTGACGTTTCTATCGCTTTCTTTAAATTTTTAATGTTTTTCTTTTAGTTACTTTTATCTGCTTTTACTTTTCTTTTGTTAGTTACATCATATGTTCTTATTTTCTTCTTGTGAACATCATAAAAACAAAGAGAAAAAGCATCATACTAATCATCACTGATTTACTACAAAAGGAACTAAATGCTTACATAGGAGTACAACCTCATAACTAAAAGAGAAAACAAGTCCTACTACAAAGCGATACTAGATAGGTAATATAGCAGCTAAACACAGCTATCATCTAGGGCTAAGAGGCTTAGGACCATGTCCACCCTAACATAAAAAGGTCCTAATCAAAGAATCTAAGCAACTGATGCGCTCCTCCTACCATTTGGTACTCGCTACTATCTCATGTTGTGTCCTAACTATCTCCTGCTATCCTCGGAGAAGCTCTACATGCTCTCTAGCTAGATTCTCTTGCCTCTCGGCAATGATCCTCATCTGCTCAATGTTATCCATCGGCTGAGGAGGCTGGGATGGTCCCGCTCCCTCTCCCCGAGATCCCTGCCCCCAAGAACTATGTGTCGCTGGCTCTAGTGGCCAAGAGGGCCACTATGGCTCTGCATGTCACGACCGGGATTTTCGACGCTTGAAAATCGACACTAATACGGCCACTATATAGCATGCCGAGCAATCGAATGCCGGAAAACCCGATAGTTAGGGTTGAAGAAGAAAAGAAGAAAGAGGCAGAAGAAGAAACAGAAACAACAACACAACAGCGGAAAAATATATAATAGATAATAACATATCTTAATACAAAAGGAACTATAACTGTTAGTTATACATTACATCATTAGAGTACAACAAATCAATAACTCAATACTGGACAGTTATAATAACTTGTTCTCACTAGTGCTGAATATACAGCCTACAATACACAGCGGAATAAAATCAAGTACGTGTAATACGTCTTCGTCATCCAGCTCGTCTCCTGAGCTTCATAGCATCCTAACCTGAATCTGTAATACTTGGTCTGACCCGAGCATTATAATAAAATAACACCCGAGATAGTCCAGAAAACCAGCGTGAGAAAACACACTCAATTTGAATTATTAAAGTTATCAAAATCCTTTGAAAAACAAAAGTATCTCGTAAGACCACATCACACATAAACACGACGAGGTTTTACCTTACGATAACCAAAACATTTTATACCAAAATCATCTGATATTATAATAGTGTCTAAGTACAAATACTTATTCAAATAGCCGAAATTGTTACATTAATTAAATTCCAACATACTAGGTTGTACAACCAAAACCGTAAAGGTACGTATTGGAGAATGGATTCCATACAATGACTAGGCACCGGGGTACCACCTATCACAGTACACATCTAGAAAAATGTACTGAGGACATCGTCGGGATCCCCTACAACACAAGACCGGACTACCCCTAACCTAGATAGTACCGAATATGTGTTCCTTCCGTTATCGAGCTCTCCCATGCACCGTAATTATAATATCCAAGGGTATCTAGAAAGGTGATAAACATACCCTAATTGTGTGTGACCCACTTAGCCTTGCTGCATCTCCCTTGATTTTCAGTCATTCCGGTTGATGAGGCTTAAGGCTACGATTACCTTTTTAATGAATTTTCACTTAGAATGTTCATTGTCCTCTAATGATAATGTGTTGAAAACATTTATCCATACAAGTCCGTTCTGGGACTGAACGAAACCGAAGGCACTATTCCTACTACATCCATTTTGGGAACATCCCCAGGATTAGTAGCGATTAGCCCTTGCACTTCAACGCTCCATCTTCGATTCCATGCTCTTGTCTTCACTTCAAAAACATATTCGTTGGATCGAAGTGGTTTTCGGATAACTTATCTGATTCAAGTCTCTTCGAAACAACGTTCGATATTTCCGGTAAACTCAACCTCGGTTCTTTAGGAAATAAACAGATGAAAACAAGATCGGAGATCATCTTCTAACCGTTAGTGGACGGGTTTCCTTACCATCGTCCTAGAAGAATGAAACGAGTTTATGCGTACAGTATAAAACCTCCGACGGTAACTGTACCATATAATTCCCGTGTTTCTCCTTATTTAATTTATATTTTTAATAAATTAAATCTCTTTATCAAAAAGGTATATACTTATCTTACCGAATTTAGTATATTCACAACCATCCCTTTCAAAAATGTTTGAAAACTTTTTACAATAAATATGGAAAGCACCACTACGGTATCAACCATGGATTCGCAGCTCAATGATTACATCTCTATCCCAGAGAAATCCAAACTTAACTACGGCAATCTCTGCCTCCGATTTCGCCATGAAAATATACCATTACTTTCTGAAAACCTTATTTAATAATTTTCTCAAAATAATACTAATAAAATTTCTATATAAATTTTACAAGTTTAATTAGGAAAATACTCTTTTATAAAAGTTTACTATATGATATATTATATTTAAAGTATTATTAATATTTAAACAAATTATCTTTTGAATTAATGATAATATCTTAATACTGATTTATCCTTAAGTAATAATTGACCTTAAATCAAATCATTATAAATAACTTTAAATTAATAATTTATATACTTTTAAACAATTAGAATAATTACATAACTTTAAAACAATAATTAATTCTGATTTATTAATAAAATTCTGATTGATTTACAAGACTTGTTTATAAAACTTATACTTCATTTTAACAATTTAAAAAATATTTAAATAACTAGCTTCCTGGAATATTTTTAAACACCTTTAAATTACATAGTTGAATAATTAAAAATCATCTTTTTAAAAAAACCTCAACTTCTCAATAATAATATATTTTTCAATTCCAGAATACCCAATCTGGTATTTATAAAGTGGAAATTAGGGAGGCATCCCTATCATACTTTCATATTGTAAAGCGGGTCCTTGTCAAAGTTTCATTGTAAAGCGGGTCCCTGTTTTCTGGAAACGAAGAAAAATTATTGCTGAAATGTCAGCAACTTTTATAAATAAATGCTGATATTTCAACAACTATCTATGTCAAAGTTTTATTGTAAAAACAAAGAAAAATTATTGCTGAAATGTCAGCAACTTTTATAAATAAGTGCTGATATTTCAGCAACTTTCATAAACTGTGTTCACAGTGTACATAAATGTTGCTGAAATATCAGCAACTTTTATAAATAAGTGTTGATATTTCAGCAACTTTCATACACTACGTTCACAGTGTACAGAAATGTTGCGGAAATGTCAGCAACTTTTATGAAATGTTGCATCATGCTCTGCAATAATCGTGAATAAAAAACAGGGACCTAATTTACACTGAAATTTAGTGAAGGACTTTTCGTGAATTTTGAAACTTAATAAGGACCTGTGCCAAAAGTACCCATTTATAAACCCCTCTCGATTTATCACAAATCGATCTACGTCCCAAATTTCATAAATCCCTTTTTCACATTTCCAAAAGTAAACCTATCATTTCTTTTTAAACCGATTTACCCATCTCATTTTAAATTCTTACCGTGAATTTATATCTTTAATTTATCAAATGATAATCATTTTTCTTTATTTATAAACATTGTTTATAAATCCCAAAGTCTTATTTCCAGTTTAAAATGGTTTCACATAAATTAAATTCCATTTATAAATCAATTCCTTAAATTGAATTCCATTTATAAATTAACTCCTTAAATAACCCAACTATATTCCAAAACAACCAAATCTCGATTTTACTTCCATTCCGTAATTTATAAATCTTATTTAAGATCCACTATAACCAATTTTATACTTATTTCCAAATTCACTTCTATTCTTCCAATCTATTAAAAATCTCGATTTTTAAAACCTTTTATATTTAAACAAGTACCACTTAAGAATTTATTATTTAAAACCCTTTATATACATTATTCCAAAATCTCTATTTACCATATCCCAAAATAGTTAAGTACAAATTTTAAGGCAAACCATTTATTTTATCCAAATAAATTTCTTTTAAGTAAACCCAATATCCTATATAAATACTTCACTTCCAAAATCCCTTTTTAATTTCTTTTCAAATTCAAATATATATTTGTGGTATTTTAAAATACCAAAATCTAGGTCAATGCTACCGTAGCATCCAATAAATTCAAATCACGCTATAATCCATCATAGATTATTCAACATATCATATTATATCACTATATATAAAACTTAATTCAGCAATTTTGCGGAATCCAGCTGGATCCCTCTAACCTGTTTCCTTGCAACCACAGATGTTAATACAACATAAAAATACCAATCCAGCTTCGAGGTGGGATATCGCGGTATATAGGGTCATCCGCTATTATGCAGGGTGCATAGGGTCTCATCCGCTCCAATAGGCGGGAATAATCAATCCAACTACTAATATATATACTACTATATATAATATAACATCCAACTGATAATAAAAATTATCAACATCATCCAATCAATCAATAGATAATTTTTAATTGCTATAATTTATCTAGTCAACCAAATTGAGTGAGATTTACTCACCTTGATTTTTATTGTCGCTTTTGCGTTCTAATTTTGATTAAATTCGAATGCGTTTGAATTTATCCAAAAATTCCAGAAGCTCTAATCGGCTCCAAACTAATCCCTGTGCATAGCATTCGTAGATATGAACGCAATGCAACTCGTTTCAACAAAATCTTTAAAACTTCGGCCTAATAGAAGAAACCCAACCAAACTTCTACAGTGCTTCTCCCCCAATCTCCTCTTCCACACTGATACTCCTGTGCACGCAACTATTGATACACCCCTTCACTCAATAAAACTTCAAATCGACTTCCCAACACAACCCATATCTCCTCCTCGACACGCCGGTACCCATGATGTTCGACCTGAGCCCTCCGTTTAAAATGCGACCCCACGCCCTAACGAGCTCAATGCTCGAGTGCACTCCATCTCATGTAATCGGACCTCCTCAAACTCGGTCTAGAGATGCAAATCGACCTTCTCGGCATAGATATACACTCCATTGCTCGATTCGACAAGCCAATTCCCTATGAACTGCAACCCTAGTTCACTGCTCAACGTCGAGCTCGACAAAATGCCACCGCACCATAAACGAAGCACATCGAATCAAAGAGAATTCAAAAACTAGATTTTAGAAGCAAATTTGGTATTTTTTAATCAGTTATCTTGTGAGAAATTATTTTTTAAAAGTTGCCATGTTTTATTTTTTTCTTACTTTGCTCTGAAGCTTGCGTGCTGTTTAAAAAAGAAGAGGAAGACAAGATGTTTACAAGTTGGGGAATGGATACAGCGGCTTGAAGTGAGATAAAGGAGCTGATGTGAAAATATTGTCAAGTCAATCAAATATATATATATATATATAATTTAAATTTTCAAACCGTCTCGATTTCGTAACTTAAAATTTTGAACCCCTATCGAGGCGTGCCGCTAGGCGTTCATAATGTTATACCTCCATTTCGAACGCAATTGAAAAGGTTTCGAGTCCTAATCCAATTGTATGGAGAAAATAGCTTTTTGGACCCAATTATTATATTGAATTTTCGATATTAATTTCGGCGCGTGTCTATCCCGTACGGCTATACGATAACTCCAAACGCTACGAAATTTGAAATTCAATAATAATACACTATTACGGATCCAATGGTTTTGGTTTCATCGAAATTCGAGAATGTGCCTCAGAAGGCTATTTTTACTCGTCAATTTAAACGAGCTATTTTTAAAATCGAACAAATCACTTTTAAATTCAATTTAAAACTTCTATTACCTTCATTCTTATTAATATAAATTTAATAAGCCTTTAAATTATTTTTATCAAGCTTAAAACTCAAGATTCAATGTTTTAACCAATTTTCAATTATTAAATTCAATAATTAAATTATCCAATAAATCATTATATTTGAAATTCAAGTTGAAAATTAACTTTTCAATATTTAAAACCAATTAAATATTCCAATTTCAAATAACCAAAATTCTGGGTCGTTACACTGTGTGTCTAACGTTACCTCTAAACGGTGGCGGAAGAAAAGCCTGCTCCCACTGAAAATACTGCGGCGCTTGATGGTGTGGCGAAGGCTGTGGCTCAGGATCCGGCTCCTGCTCCTGTTGTGGGCCCTGTAGCTGCGCTAACTCTATACCCATCCTCCTTAAGGTGGAGGAATCAATCATGGGGTGGGTCTGCTCAATAAAAACCTCTCTATCCATCTCCACCCCAGGCCATCTAAAAACCTGTGTCCAAAGAAGACTAAATATAATGGAAGATCGACGACCCCTCGCTGCTATAACATACTGGGCCATGATCGCCTTAGCCCAGTTTACCTGTAGGCCTCCAAATATGGCATAAGTGGCTTGTCTCACCATGGAATAAATCTGATCGTAGCTTCTCGTCTTAAGGAAGAGGTTATACTATAAAGTACGTATAACCAACCTAGCTAGTGGGCGCAACTATCCTACGTGCCAATCTGGATGCTGAGGGTCTACAAAAATCTGCTGCAAGACGGAATGTTCCGTCATCTCAATATGGTATATATCTAGACCCTGCCCCCTAATCTCTAAAATAGTAGCTAACTGAGTCTCAGCAGATGCTACTGCAACTCCATTGACCTCCGCATCGATGGCCATCTCATCACCTCTAACATTGGTATGTAAATTAGCGTCAAAAAGGCGTACTAACCTGGGGTACGCTCTCCGCTCAAACGTCTCATGGCTCAATATCTGACGCAATCAAGTGTCTAAGAAAAGCTGCACTAGAGGTGTGCCATGAAAATATGAAAACTTCACTGCCCTTCCCTGTAGAAACTGATAGGAAGCTGTATCTGAGTTGATCGAACTATCCTCCTATCGCTCTAGCACCAGGCTATCTCATGAGGTGTCAGTTGAGGGAAAATGTTAACTAAAGATTGCCTCAAAGGCATGGTGAATTTTTTTTAGATCTGTGGAAAAGGAGTATGGATTTGGATAGATCTTGAAACGCGCTTCAATTTGACACTAACCGCGAGTCGTTTGGAGGAGTTTTGAGGTGGTGGGGGGGTTTGGAAGTGGTGGAAATTGGGTTCGCTCGGTTGTTGGGGGGAAGAACGAAAGTGACAAAGTGGAGCTTCGTTGCCGCATTTATATGTTGTTTCTAGGAAAGGCGGGTCGACCCGCCTTCCCGTCAGGTCGACCGCTAGGCCGACCTGGGTCAGCCTGAAAAAAAAATTCATGTGGCGTCCATCTTGTATGTTTCCTTCTCCTGTCTAACTAATTTAAGCCCAATCCAACCCCACCAAATTCCGGTGGCTAAGTCGCTATCACGACTTTGGCTGAAATTCATGACTTCTTTCCACCCTCCAAGTGGAGTCTTAACGTCTTCTACGCTTCAACTAAATCCATATCTATAGCCGTAACCTTCTCCAACCACTTATATCGTCTAACCCCAATTATTTTTAAAACAAGTTTACGGTTTTTTTTTCAACAATTAACTGTACCAAATTTCCTATTTTAAAATTGTAAATATTATATATTTTTAAAACTACAAACTCTATATATATATATATATTAAAAAAATGCAGACTTATTAAAACCATAACTTTTTTTCAAAAATCTAAATTTGGGGCTAGACTAAAAGTGGGTTTTTAATTTCCTTATTCCTTTCCAAATGTCTCCCAAAAGTTGTCCTTTCGCTTTTCACTTGC
The DNA here is from genome assembly GCA_030737815.1 of Allium fistulosum. Taxonomy (NCBI): domain Eukaryota; kingdom Viridiplantae; phylum Streptophyta; class Magnoliopsida; order Asparagales; family Amaryllidaceae; genus Allium; species Allium fistulosum. Next base: position 528,022,379 of record CM060908.1, on the reverse strand, counting down.
TTATTACGCCGAAACTTCCAATATCTGATCCGAAACCTATTTCTAGCCCTACCTATGCGCGATATATGTATATATATGTATATTCCTAATCCATTTCCTCTTTTATGCTTATATTTATTAGAAGGTACTACAGCCAAATCCACTTATCTGAAACAATTATCAATTTACAATTATTTACACATAGGCTTTCCTTTTTATACTGAATCTATTGTACATCTCAAATCTTTGCCGCTCTAGGGCCTACAACTCTTTGGATTTCCACAATCCGAACCTCGATGTACAAACCTGTTTCTCAAAAGCTTTCCATGTGTTGACCATCTCTAAAAAGTGGATTTCTCTATGGATCTAGGTATATATATAATATAATATATTTATATTCTTAAAAATACAAATACGTTCACTTACTATCTACCTAGGAACCCTAAACCAAGGCTCTGATACCAAATGTAACAACCTGAGTACCAGTGGGTCCGGATTTTTAGCAAAAATGCAAAAACCCAAATCCATTGAAGCCCGAGTTGGGTGTCTGGTATCCTGCAAATAGGCAAAGATAAATATATTAGAGCTCAAATAAATACCTTACAGCGGAACTGAGTAAAATATAGTAATAAGTAAATACTCACCAAGGTAATAACACTTTCTAAACAAGTGTCTCAACACTGGAAAATCTCTGACATCTATCTAACATGTGGGATGATATGAGGAGAGGGTCAAAACTAAAGTTATGGTGAATGGGAAAATTATACACTTCTAAGCATAATTCTACATATACCGTTATATTTCCATTTTCTGGTATATTAGGTTTATTGGATTTATAATACTCTCGCCTCCATGCGTGATTCGTATCCATCTACTCCCTGGTAGATTAAAGCCTAATAACTAATATATATATGTAGCTACATGCCCAAAGACCGCATCGGTCCTAGATACTACCCATAGTAACTTCTGTATCCTCTTCGAAAAGGACTCCATCGTCTCGCTACTAGAGCGTACTGTAACTACATTTGTAAAGGACAGTTTCGTGAAGCCTACAATACAGATGTTTCGTCGTCTACTATGAAAACGTGAAACTGCATCTGCACTAGCTTATACTAGTGCTTGGACATCCACAATGTACCACCCAGTGCGTACCCTGAGGACTACATGTAATCGTTCTGTCTACTCCCTGAATTCCGCCAACAAGGTCTACCTTGTACGGAACTCAATCGGGGATTTTCTATATCTGTAAAGGTCAGCTTCGTTAGGCCTATAATACGGATATTCTACTTGGTTTGTCTCTTTTCTCATCGTGGCTATGGGCCCACGCAACCCCCCTTAACTAATCGAGACTTTTCAAGAGCTAAGTGGTCGTGCCCTACTGCAAACAATTTAAACATCCAATTGGTTGTACCCCTCATCCAATGTCTCGATAGTGAAAAAATCATTGGCATGTTGGTTTAGCTCTAGTCTTTCCCGAACTCGCTCTGACTAATGATGGCTAATATCCGCATGCGACTATCCTTATGGGTCCTGCCCACTATAACCTACTCGCAAACAGGAGTATGGTGTCATACGAATATCCTACTCCATCATCAACCTTTTGACTTCCTACAAAGGTCCGCTTCGTTAGGCCTACAATGCAAAAGCAATCAAGGCATACTCTCTTCATGGAACACCTACAGACCTGTCTCCGAGGGCGCACTTCGTTAGGCCTACCCCAGAGGGCCATCCTAGAGTATCCTCATGTCCCGTTGAAGTCTTGTACTTCCTTCTAGCCAAAAATAACTAAGTTGGACGTGCTCTTTCTGTACTAAAATTCTACGATGAACTGCTTCCTTAGGCTCTTTATCCAGATTCTCTTTACGCTACTCCAAATGCACCTTACCATTTTATTAGACCCTACGCTAATCTTTTATTAGGCGTTTAGTTTACTTTTCTTATTATATTGGCTACTTATTTACCCTAATCAGCATGCCCAGCCCCACCCACGTGTGAGACCGTCAGTCCTAGACCTGAAAGGGAATGCTGTCGGTACGGGCCACTGCTGTTATTTTTTCTTATTGACTTAATCCAAGATCTAAGTTTGATAAAATAAGCCTCTTCTATTTCTTTCTTTTTAATTATAACCTACGTGTTACAATTATATTTGCAATTGCCACTTTTATATTCTTTTCTTTCTTTTATAACTTATATGTTATAAATGTAATTTACAAGTGTCTCTTTTCTATTCTAGTCTGTCTTCTTTTATTATGATACTAAATTTTCTTTAGTTCTCTTATATTATATAACAGTCTTAACTTGGGACTACGTCCAACTATCATAAGTTACTTATCATAATAATTGCTTTCTTTTTACTCTACTATCTGCGTAATAAATGCAGATCTAGTCACATTTTCTGTTTATTGTTTCTAGCCTTGTCAAATTATTAACTTGATTATTTCTTCTTCTTTAATTTCTTTAATGCTTCATGTTATTCTCTTTTATTCTGGGAAGTAGTTCTATTCTATTTGGCTAGTTACAAAAACTGTGCTAAAAATCCATTTCCATATTATAATACTAAATAATGCTATAAACAATAACTCATAACTGCAAGATATTTCTTTTATTGTTTCTTTAATTGTTGGGTGATGCAATATACAGTAATGTCTCTATTTTGCACTAATTTCATTTTTCTTGCATTTATTCCTGCAATTACGTTTATCGTTATTCTTGCAATATTAAACTATGGAAATGTATTCCCTTTTCTAAACCAACCAACTAATCTACCACTAACTTCCAAATCAAGTTATTAGATTTTCCCCTTTTAATTCATTTCTCTCGTTTTAACATAATTTACTCTAAATTTCTCATTTTTTCGCTTATGCCTTTCTCTATAACTTTTAAACCTAATATTACTTATATTTAATTGGGTTTCTTTTCTTTTTTTTTTAAATAACATTTAATTATAAGTATACTTTTCTTACAAAATTTACAGTTTTAACATAACTAGCTAGTAGAACCGATTACTGAAATTAGTCCAAATGTTGAATTAAATATTTAATGGGAATCTAACAGTGTTATATATCATAAACATAAAAAATATGTAATTTAAAACCACTCACATGTCGTTCTTAGCTTTAATCCATGGCCTCCCTGGATCCACTTCTAAGGCATCTAATATTTTTATTAAAAAGATATTCTCCCTAGAAATATTTTCTATTTAGGGTTTTTCCTTAGGCAATGAACCCAATTGGGAGAAAATCTGATTATGAGAAAATAGCTAGGCTAGGGTTCTATTTATAGCGGAGTATGGGAATCTCAGACCGTCGGATTTTAGGATTGAATCTGGTACAACCACGTCACCGGCTCGCTGTGAATCGTTGGATCCAGAAAACAACGCTTCAGATCGCACGATAATCAACTTTAAATCCATCGGCTCGCTCCTGGAAGTTATTACGTCCAGGAGGGAAATGTGGATCGACCTAGGGGATCTACAGGTCGTTGACCCGACCCTGGCAAGGGTCGGCCCGTAGGGTCCTGCGTTTTTTTCCACTTAAATGTATATATTTTTATTTTATTCTGATATCTTGTTTCTCTCGTAACTTCTTCATACTAGCTCGGGTTTCGACAAGTTAAATATGGAAATTGATCAGAAAATTGCCACGGACCCAATGATGTAACTCTCGTGGCTAAGTTCTGACATGTAACGACCTGGAATTTTGGACATTTGAAATTCGAATATTTAATTGATTTCAAGTATTCAGAAGTTAAATTTTAACTTGAAATTCAAATATCTCTATTTATTGGATAATTAAAATTTTAAATTTAACAATTGGGAATTGGGTAAAATATTGAATCTTGAGTTTTAAGCCGGTTAAAATAATTTGAAGGCTCATAAAATTTATATTGATAATACTGAAGATAATAGAACTTTTAAAATTGAATTTAAAAGTGCTTTGTTCGGTTTTAAAAATATATCGTTAAGTTAACATTTAAAAAGAGCTTTCCGGGGCACAGTCTCGGAATTCGACGAAACTAGTTCCATTAGATCCATAATAGTGTTTTATTATTGGATTTCAAATTTTGTAGTGTTTTGAGTTATCGGGTGGCCGTACGGGATATAAACGCAGTGAAATCTATATCGAAAATTCAATATAATAACTGGGTTCAAAACGCTATCTTCTCCATACGATCGAATTAGAACTCGAAATCTTTTCCATTGCGTTCAAAATAGGGGTATAACATTATGAACGCCTAGCGGCATGCCTCGATAGGGGGTCGAGATTTTAAGCTGCGGACTCGAGAAAATTTAAATTTTGAATATATACACACACACATTGATTGACTACATTCACATCAAATTGCTTTATGTCTTTTCTCAGCCACCTTGAATCTGACCTTAACCCATTCTAACACACTTTCCCTTTTTAAACCAGGCAAAGAAAAAAAATATACAAAGCAAATCAATTCAAAAACAAAAATAAAGCAAAACATTTCAAATATAAGTTTATGTATGCTGGCAAGGAGAGCATCGGCCTTACTCAATTCTTCTCTCTTCACGGTTGGAAAAAAACAAAGGCCGTTACTTAAAAAAAAATTGTTCTCCTTCCCCCTCAAATTTGAAATAAAATTGAATGCCTATCTATTGAAAAGGGAATCGAGTCGAGCTCGTTCGCGTCTTGGGGAACGGCATTCGATTTGTGGGTGAAGTTAGGGATTTGATGTGTGGGAAGTCGTGATGTCTAGGCGAGGCTGGAAGGAGGTTGTGCCGCTGTGCTTGAATTTGAGGAAGAAGGCGAGTAGTAAGGCGCGGTGGAAGGGGGAGGTCGCGGATTGGGATGGGGCGGAGTCGCGTGGATGTGGGGGGCAACGGCAGTGGGCTTGGGGGGAAGTTTGCTGGGTCTATGGCAGTGGCAGAGAGAGACAAACGATGTAGTGTTCGTGGACTGTGGGCGGGATGAGGTCGACGTTGATGGCGGAGGTGGGTACTACAGGCGATTCGACTGCGATTTCAGGGTGTAGGTATTTTCAATTTATTTTATTAAATTATATATATATACACATATTACAGGAAACAAAAAATATATAGATAGATATGATTTTAATCTACAGTAAGATATAAAATGATTTATTTTTCCAATCTAAAGATTTATATATATATGTGTGTGTGTGTGTGTGTGTGTGTACAGTAAAGAAAAAAGTATAATATAAATATATACATATATGTACACACATGCCTATTTTAATTTAATTATCTATATAGGCAAATAGGAAAATTTTATATAGAAAAGATTTTGAAAAAATATATTGGAATTTTAAATGTTGAAGAGTTTACATGAAATTAGATTTTTGAATCCATATAAATAAATTTTTATAATTGTATGGGTTTCAAAGGAAAATATATTTAAATATAAATTATCTATATAAAAATATATATACATATTTTCACTTACTAGTTTATTTTAAAATAATAGATTAAGGTGATTAACTTGTTTAATTAGCTTATTTAATTATTTTAGTTACTAAGAAATTATTAAATGAAAATTTGTTTAAATTAAATTTATTAAAAAGGTAATTGATTGTTCGATTATTTCAAATATTAATAAACCATATAATGTTTATACAAGGTCTAAAATCATGGAGAGACAAACCGGTTTGGATTGGGTTGCAAATAAAATCAAAGGTGAGTTAATCTCACTCAAATTGGATTACTGGTTAATTTAATTAGTTAAAATTAAATTATTGGATGATTGATTGAATTTGATAGTTATTATCAGTCTGGATGTGATATTATATATATAGTAGTATATATATATATATATATATATATATATATATATATTGGAGTGATTTGTATTCCCGCATTATATAGCGGATGATACCCTATGCGCCCGCATAATAGAGGATGAACCTGTATACCGCGATATCCCCCTCGAAGTGGGATTGGTATTTTTATATTGTGCTAACATTTGTGGATGCAGGGAAACAAGTTGGAGGGATCCAACTGGATTCCTCAAAAATATTGAAATTTATCCTCATATTTAGTGATATGATTTATTTGATAAATCTGTGATAAATTATAGTGTAAATTGAAATCATTGAATGCTATGGTTTGACTGAATATAGTTTGGTATTTTAAGATATCAAAATATAAAGATTGGATTTTGAAGGAAAATAAAAAGAAAATTTTAAGTGAAATATTATAGCGAAGTGGATAAATTAAAAAGAATGAATTTGGGGAAAAGGTAAAGGGTTTGATTTTGAAAGTCCTATTAAATAAATTCTGAGTATGGGAAAAATAAGGATTTTGAATAAATGGGAAATAAAGAGTTTTGAGGACTTAAGCGAGACTGTTTAAGAATTAAAGGATTTATTTTTAATTCAGGATTTAAAATGGTTTGGGAGAAATAAAAAGGGGAATTTTGAAACAAAGTGTGAAATTGATATTTTAGATTTAAATAAGGTTTTAAATAATAATAAAGGAGTAAATCTGGAATTAATGGATTTTGGAATAAATATGGATAAGTCGAGAAATAAATTTTAAAGGGAATTTAATTCAGAAAATCGATTAAGGTTTTGAAATAGTGATTAAAAGGAGAATGAGGCTATGGATTTATAAACTGGATTATAAATAAAGTGAGGTAATTATCAGTGGATAATTTGAAATTATAAATTCATGGTGGAAATTTATAATGGGATGGATAAATTGTTTAAAAATAAATAGTGGTTTTATTTTTAAAATGCGAGAAAATAAATTTACTGAGTTGGAACGCAAATTTAAACTTGAAATAAATCGAAAAGGATTTATAAATGATTAGACAGACTATATTGGAGTGGAAAGTGTATTTTTCTAGAGAACCGGGGTTGAGTATACCAGAAATAGCAAACATTGTTTCGAAGAGACCGGGATCGGATTTGTGATCCGAAAACCACTTCGATCCAACGAGTACGTTTTCGTAAGGAAGACAAAAGCTTGGATTCGACGATGGAGCAGTGAACTGCAAGGGCTAATCGCTACTAATCCTGAGGGTGATTCCAGATGGATGTAGTAGGAGTAGAGTCTTCGGTTCCGTTCGGACTGGGAACGGACTTGTATGGATGAATGCTATTAGTACATTGTCATTGGAGGACAATGAGCATTCTAAGTGAATGATTCTAAAAAGGTAACGCTTAGCCTCGAGCCTCATCAACCGGGAATGACTGAAAATCAGGGGTTATGCAGTAAGGCTAAGTGGGTAGCTTCCAATTAGGGTATGATTTCCCCTGTATAAAGTCCCTTTATTTCGGCTATCTGATGGTTGCTGATCCCTGTGAGAAATGCGGATTACGGATCTTAAGGCTGGAATAACAATTGAGGGGGGTGAATAGTGTTTTGTGGATTTTCTAAATCTTTTTCAAACTTATGTAAATTTAATCACCAACAATTGCAATTCACAGACACGGATATAATCACCGAATCAGACACAGATGCAAATAATAAATAAAAGCATTATAGGAAAGAACACACCAGGATTTTATACTGGTTCGGAGTTACCCTGCATCAGGTCCCATACAAACGTACAGATTTCTTATCAAAAATAATCTCCCAGATTACACCCTCGATTTCAAGGCCAAGAGGTACACTCTCCTATATTCGAGTCCAGGGCAAACTCTCTTGATTTACCAGGCCACCAAATCACCCAATCGATTTCCGGGGCAACAACCACACCCAATTGATTTCAAGGCTCAACCGCACCTTTACTCAATAGTTTGATTTACAAATAATCCTATAACTCTGAATAGCACTGAGATCTTATGGAGAGAGTGGCAGAGAATCAAATAAGAGATAATCAAGTTTGATTCACTTGGTATTTCGGTAGAGTATAGTTTAGGATTCTTTAGGATAAATGTGGAAGATAAAGAGAAGAGAAAATAAATGAAAATCTAGTAAAAATTCGTTTAGAACTACTAGTATTTATAGGAAATCAACAACCATATCTATTCATGAAAGGTTACGACGAATAGACACGTCTTTTGAAAATTTGAATTTTGAATTTAACGGGCACCATGTCGACATGGGGCGTTGAGGGATGTCGATATGCTCTAGGCAAAATTGGTGATTTTGATTTTCATATTAAAATTGGTTTCTATAATTTGTCAAAACGATTTCTAAACTTTGTAAATATATTTGAATATAGTTTAAACATATAAAAGAGTTTAGAAAGTAATTTTTAATATATATAATCTTAATCTATAAAGTGATTTAAAATTTGAGTAAATTTTTAAAGCTAAATATTTAAAACAAGAGATAGTTTAAAATCAATGACAATTTTGAAATCAAAATATTAAAAGTGATGAAGATAGTTTTGAGGCTAAAATATTTCAAAAAAGAGAGATGTCTTTTTGAAAAGAATGTTTTGAAAACATTTAAAATAAGAGATATATTTTTGAAAAACATTTTTATAAAATTAGTGGATATCAAAATAGGACCACTATATGTTCCACTAGATATTGTCGTGGGTTCCATCCCACTTGGGTTCCATCCCTTTAACAGGCTCGAAGTGGATTCCATTCCACGGATAAATTTCGAATAAAGATGTAAGTGCTTTCAAGAAGTTTTAACATAATTCTAGACTCAATACTTATCTTGTACTATTAAAATCTTGAACTCTTGATAACTTAATTTCTTGATACTCCTAAGTCTTCAATCTTGATATCTTTGATCTTTAAATTCATTAGTCTTGTATCTCTATACTGTACAGTCTTCATTCTTGGTACCTGCATGTTTATATCCTGCATATACATATATATATATATATATATATATCTAAACTATAATGTTAGTATTTATATTTTATAACAAGTCCTAAGGTTGTTGTTATCAAAACCATCCTTCTCAAGGACTAACAATCTCCCCCTTTTTGATGATGACAACCTATGTTTATAAAATATACTTCTTCTTTACAATATCTCCCCCTAAAACTAATAACTCCCCCTTAATCTAAGCCTAACTACTCTAACTACTCTATTTTATATTTCTCGCCCTTTGTCATCAACAAAAAACTAATCCTAAACTCCCCTTTAATCTAATACTATTTAAATTAAATACTAATAAGGAAGTATAATAAGTGAAACAAATATTTTATTATATATGATGTTATATTTACATGTATATATGAAACATAAACATACAAATATATTTAAGTACATAAATTATAGAATAACAATACTAACGAGAGTTTTTGGCAATCGGAGATTTGTGAATCGAACAATTTGGATAATGAAAACAAAAGTTTCCACGTTGTTCAACCAAATTCCCATCATTGTCAAAACAGACTTCGCCTACACAGACCACGTTGTCGACTTCTTCCATAGGTACTTCTTCCTCTTCTTCTTCTTCCTCTTCTTCTTCCTCTTCGCTGTGCGCTAAAGGATTATGCACGTGAATGTTGGGAGAATCTTCTTCAATCACAATAGGATTTGCGTGATTATACATTAGGAATTTTTTTAAATTCTGAAGAATTTTGCCTTGCTTTTCTTGTTCTTTTGCCATCCTTAGTTGCACAACTTGAAATTCAGTCAATATTTGCATGGCATCCTTCGTAGTTCTTCAATCATTGTCACACGTGCTAGTGTAGTGCGTTGGAATAGACCATAATGAGGAGAAGGGAAAGAAATGGTGTCAATTTGGTTTGATTTAGTGGAGGAGGCCATTATTTTAATTTACAGAAGTTTTATTTCAGAGAAAGAAAAGTGAGAAGACAGAAAAATTCGAAATACATAGGTTTATATAACTACTAAACTGATTTTAGTAGGAAAATCAAATTTTAAAAATTTTGCCGTTGTATGTCGACATGGGTGGTAGGGGTATGTCGACATCCTTATGAAAAATTTGATTTTCTTGTATATATATGTTACTATATCTATATTCTATATCTCAGTTATTGAACAAATGCCTAGTTCCCTTCTTAATTTAGTAAGTATAGGTTGATTTAAGGGTTTGGTGAAAATATCAGCAATTTGATTCTCGGAGTTGATATATTCAAGAGAAATAATCTCTTTGCTTATATTATCTCTGAGAAAATGATGTCTGATATCAATATATTTAGTCCTAGCATGATGAGTAGTATTTTTAGACCAATTTATTGCACTAGAATTATCACAATAAATTGGTGATTTTGAAATTGTTAATCCAAAATCTTTTAGAGTTGGTTGCATATAAATAACTTGGGAGCAAGCCAAAGCAGCAGAGATATATTCTGCTTCAGTTGTTGATAAAGAAATAGTGTTTTGCTTTTTACTAAACCATGAAACAAGAGAATGCCACAAAAAGTGACAAGTTCCACTTGTATTTTTTCGGTCAGATTTGCAACCAGCAAGTCAGCTTCACAATCAGAAATTAAATCAAATGAATCATTTTTAGGGTAAAATAAACCATAGTCAAAAGTATGTTTAACATATCTTATGATATGTTTCACAGCTTTTAAGTGAGTTTCTTTGGGTTGAGATTGGTAACTTGCACAAAGACAAACACTATGCATGATATCAGGTCTACTCGTAGTGATATAGAGTAGTGATCCAATCATTCCCCTATATAGTTTTTGATTTACATCTTTTGAAAGATCTTCTTTATTTAAAGCTTCATTGCTTGCCATGGAAGTGGGTTTTCCACTTGCAGTAGTCATACCAAATTTACTCACTAGATCCCTAGCATATTTTTCTTGACTAATAAAGATACCATTATCTAATTGTTTTATTTGTAAACCTAAGAAGAAAGTAAGTTCACCCATATGACTCATCTCAAGCTCTTTTGTCATTATTTCAGAAAATTCTTTATTCATTTCATGATTAGTTGAACCAAAAATAATATCATCTACATAAATTTGTACTAGTTGGATATCATTTTTATTTCTTTTAATGAAAGAGTATTATCTATTTTACCAATTTCAAAATTTGATTGTAATAAAAAAAAATATTAGTCTGGCATACCATGCTCTAGGAGCTTGTTTCAGACCATATAGAGCTTTCTTAAGTTTGAAAACATGGTTTGGAAATCTTTCATCTTCAAAGAGTGGAGGTTGTTCAACATAAACTTCCTCTTTAACAAATCCATTTAGAAAAGCACTTTTAACATCCATTTGAAATAATTTGAAATTATTATAGTTTGCGAAAGCAAGTAGAATTCTAATGGCTTCTAATCTTGCTACAGGTGCAAAGGTTTCATCAAAACCTATTCCTTCTTCTTGACAATAACCTTGTGCGACTAATCGGGCTTTATTTCTAACGATCTCACCAAGTTCATTCATTTTATTTTTATAAACCCATTTTGTTCCAATTATAGTTTTATCCTCGGGTCTAGGAACAATTTCCCAAACATCATTTCTGGTAAATTGATTCAGTTCTTCTTGCATAACAAGAATCCATGAATCATCAGACGATGCTTCCTTTGGATTTTTAGGTACAATAGTTGATATAAAAGCTACATTACTCATGTTATTTAGTTGATTTCTAGTTCTAACAACAGATTCAATATTTCCTAGTATATTTTCCATGTGATGATCTTTTAAAAGCCTAATTCTTTTATTAGGTTGAATGATTTCACAATTAGTTTCATTAGGTTCATTATTTAAAGTTACAAAATCTTCTTCATCTTCTATTTGTATAGTATCTTTAAAATTTTCATCAAAAGATACATGCATTGTTTCTTCAATAGTGTTAGTTCTTAAATTATAAACTATAAATGCTTTACTTCTATTAGAATATCCAATGAAGATACCTTTGTCAGATTTAGGTTCAAATTTATCTAAATTATCTTTTTTATTAAGAATAAAACACTTACTACCAAAAACTTTAAAATAAGCTACTATGGGTTTCTTATTGTAAAGTAATTCATATGGTGTTTTATTAGTTAATGGTCTAATTAAAATCCTACTTAATATATAACAAGCTGTAGCGACTGCTTCAGCCCAAAAGTTTTTAGGTAAGTTACTATCAGAAAGCATTGTTCTAGCACACTCTTGAATCATTTTATTCTTACGTTCTACCACTCCGTTTTGTTGTGGAGTTCTTGGAAAAGAGAAATTATGAGTTATTCCCTTTTTATTGTAGAATCTCTCAAAATTTTCATTTTCAAATTCCCCACCGTAATCACTACGAATAGTTATAATTTTTAAAGAAAGTTGGTTTTGAAGTCTTTTTGTAAAAAATTTAAACGAATCAAAAGTATCACTTTTATGTTTCATAAAAAATGTCCATGTAAACCTAGAATAATCATCTACAATTACAAAGACATATTTATTGTGATTTATTGATTGAATTTGAGATGGACAAAATAAATCAAGATGAAGTAACTCAAGAGGTTCTGAAGATGAAATCATATCTTTTAATTTGAAAGAACTCTTCCTAAGTTTTCCTAATTGGCAAGCATCACATATACTATCTACTTTTAAGTTTAACTTGGGAAGACCTCTAACTAAGTCAAGTTTTGATAACCTAGATAACAGTTTGAAATTTAAATGACCAAATCTTTTATGCCAAATCCAAGGGTCACTTATATTAGCCAAAAGACATAAGTTATCATTTGAAAGTTTCATACTGAGGATGTAAATATATTTTTCTTCTTAATTCCTTCAAATATAATATTTGAATTATTATCTTCGATGTGACACTTATCTTTTTCAAATTTAATCTTGTATTCTTTATCGCAAAGTTGACTAATGCTAAGCAGATTGTGTTTCAGATTCTTAACTAATAAAACATTAGAAATAGGAGTTTTAGAGTTACCGACTTTGCCGATGCTAATCACATATCCTTTTGAGTTGTCTCCAAAATTAACCATTCCTCCATCTTTATAGATAATATCATTAAGCATATCTGGATTACCAATCATGTATCTTGAACATCCACTATCAAGTATCCACTTATTCTTCTTGATTTGCACAATTTGTCCATTGAGTGTTGATTCTTCAAAGGCCATATAACATTTTTCTTTCTGCACAGAATAAAAACTTGGTAGATAACTTGGTTTTCTATAATAACTATATGCAGACTTATGAGACCATGATGATTTGAATAGTTTTAAACTAGTGCTAACAAAATCCCAAAAAATAGCAATTTTAAAAACTTTTTCAAAATCCAGATTATGAAAACTTTGAAAACCTTGCTCTGATACCAAATGTGAGAAATGCGGATTACAGATCTTAAGGCTGGAATAACACTAGAGGGGGGTGAATAGTGTTTTGTGGATTTTCTAAATCTTTTTGAAACTTATGTAAATTTAATCACCAACAAATGCAATTCACAGACACAGATATAATCACAGAATCAGACACAGATGCAAATAATAAATAAAGTAGTAAAGGAAAGAACACACCAGGATTTTATGCTGGTTCGGAGTTACCCTACATCCAGTCCCGTACAAACGTACAGATTTCTTATCAAAAATAATCTCCCAGATTACACCCTCGATTTCAAGGCCACGAGGTACACCCTCCTGTATTCAAGTCTTAGGCAAACTCACTTGATTTACCAGGCCACAAGATCACCTAATCGATTTTCGGGACAACAATCACACCCAATTGATTTCAAGGCTAAACCGCACCTTTTACTCAACAGTTTGATTTACGAATAATCCTATTACTCTGAATAGCACTGAGATCTTATGGAGAGAGTGGCAGAGAATCAAACAAGAGATAATCAAGTTTGATTCACTTGGTATTTCGGTAAAGTATAGTTTGGGATTCTTTAGGATAAATGTGGAAGATGAAGAGAAGACAAATAAATGAAAATCTAGTAAAAATTCGTTTAGAACTACTGGTATTTATAGGAAATCAACAGCCATATCTATTCATGAAAGGATACGATGAATAGACACTTCTTTTGAAATTTTGAATTTTGAATTTCACGGGCACCATGTCGACATGGGGGGTTAAGGGATGTCGACATGCTCTAGGCAAAATTGGTGATTTTGATTTTCTTATTAAAATTGGTTTCTATAATTTGTCAAAACGATTTCTAAAATTTGTAAATATATTTGAATATAGTTTAAACATATAAAAGAGTTTAGCAAGTAATTTTTAATATATATAATCTTAATCTATAAAGTGATTTAAAATCTGAGTAAATATTTTAAAGCTAAATATTTAAAACAAGAGATAGTTTAAAATCAATGACAATTTTGAAATCAAAATATTAAAAATGATAAAGATAGTTTTGAGACTAAAATATTTCAAACAAGAGAGATGTCTTTTTGAAAAGAAGGTTTTGAAAACATTTAAAATAAGAGATATATTTTTGAAAAACATTTTTATAAAATTAGTGGATATCAAAATAGGACCACTATATGTTCCACTATATATTGTCGTGGGTTCCATCCCACTAGGGTTCCATCCCTTTAACAGGCTCGAAGTGGATTCCATTCCACGAATAAATTTCAAATAAAGATGTAAGTGCTTTCAAGAAGTTTTAACATAATTCTAGACTCAATAATTATCTTGTACTATTAAAATCTTGAACTCTTGATAACTTGATTTCTTGATACTCATGAGTCTTCAATCTTGATATCTTTGATATTTAAATTCATCAGTCTTGTTTCTCTATACTGTACAGTCTTCATTCTTGGTACTTGTATGTTTATATCCTGCATATATATATATATATATATATCTAAACTATAATGTTAGTATTTATATTTTATAACAAGTCCTAAGTTTGTTGTCATCAAAACCATCCTTCTCAAGGACTAATAATCCCCACCGCGGGGTGATCTTTTTCCGGCTATCCAGTAAGGGGTAGTCCGGTCTTGTGTTGCAGGGGATCAGGAGTGATCCTCGGTATGATAATCTAGACCAGGTAACGTGACAGGTGGTACCCCAGTGCATAGTCATTCGGTTGGAAATCCATTCTCCCTACATGCCCTTTACGGTTTTGATTGTAGAGCCTAGTATGCTGGAATTTAATTAGTGTAACAATTTCAGCTATTTGATTTAAGTATTTGTACTTATACACTATTATAATATCAGAGGGTTTTGTGACGCCCCACCTCTATACTCACACTAGCCAAGGACACTTCGGAGTAAAGCCATCGACTAGCACAAAGAGTAAGGCTGATAAAGAGCGACCATCTGTGTAATTGTTTTGTGCGAGTACCGATATGTCAGATAATATAAACTGCATTTCATTTCAAGAGAAAATTCGATATATCAAAACAAACTCAAAGCTACCAAACAGTGCCTATGTGGACTTCGGAAACAAATATAGAAATAAGCATAACACAAATCAGTCACAGATATTCATATCACAAAGGCGGAAACAGATATAAATATATCACACAAAAGTGTACATCAAAATAGTGGTCATACAAGGTCCACTACATCACAAAAGAATAGGTACAAATGCTGGACAAAAGAATAATTATACATCAAGGAGTCTCTAACTCGAATGTATAATAACAAAAACTACTAAGCTAAAATAGTTAGCCAAAAGTTAGGTGACGGACCCTGATAAGAAGTCAAGCAAAAGCACCTGAAATACCTCGATCTGACCCGAGTATTATTTAAGAAGAAAATAGTAAACGGATCAGTCTAGCTATAAATATCAGATAAAATGAGATAGGATAAGAGATTTCACAAAGATGTATGATAACAATAATGCCATACTGTGACAAGTATACATCAGATAACTACAAATATCATACAATATCTCCAATATTCTCAAACACTAAAAGGAATGTCATATTCTTTAAATTATTCACCAAAACACAAATATTGATAGAGCTTATCAATGCATATCATAAAAATTGGTGAACACAAATTCTAGAAATCAACAACCAGAAATCCAGAAATCACAAAGGGGGAGGCTTATCACAAATGGGAGCATGAAAACTCACCAACACGTGTGTCACAAACGGAACGCTATTCCATGGTCGCTAACCATTAATTTTGAGCCGAGGCTCCACAAACGGCCCGAAGACCATGGGTCGCTACCCCACCAAATTGAACCGAAGTTCCACAAACGGGGTTTTTAGTCCCCATACAAACAAAGAGACATCGCATATCGCTAGTCTAAATCACAAAATAATCACCATTGATCAATAAGAAGTGTGAATCACACTAAGCTAGTAAATATAAGAGTTTAGCTTCATGTCCCATAACCACTAGCTTAACTTACATATTTACGAAAAAATTGTAGATTTCCACTCGAAAATTGTCACAGGACTTCAATCGAACAAGTCCAAGAATTAACCGATAAAGTAAACGCAAGCGTTTCATACCACTTGTTTTACTAAGCCGTTTAATTAGATTTCTCATACGAATGAGATAAAGGTTTGTATATAGTAATAGATTTGGAAATCGGTTTTAAAAACGAGCTTTGTATTTAAAAGTAGTGTTGAAATTGTTTTTGTGAAAGAGTTTGAGTATCTACTACTAGTATAGAAACCTTTGTATTTTAAAGTGACAAACCAAAGAAATTATTGTAGAAACAATCAATCATCAAAAATTCACATACGAGAATGTGAATTAAATCCATAAAAATCGTATCAAATCCATCAAATGGATATTCCCAAAAATCCAAAGAAAGAAGTCATCAAAGTCGATAATAAGTGAAAACAACTAACCGGATCAACAACAATTGATTAAAATTGGAAGTTCACTCAAAAAATAGGCAAATAGGCAAAACTTAACAGTTCCAGACGTTTAGGGTTTAATCTAGACGTCTGGATTTGGGTTCTGGAAATATTCCAGAAACCTACCAAACGTCTGAACCCTAATCCAGACGTCTGGAAACCAACCAGACGTCTGGTAGGTTTGGACCAGACGTCTGGTCCAAGCCTCTACCGTTTTAATTTTCAACTGCAGCCTAAACCAGATGTTTGGACCTTCAAAACAGACGTCTGGTTGCATGGTCTGGGCAACAATTTGCCTAGGCCAAGATGGCCAAAACATTTCGGGAGCGATCGGACGAGCAAAGAAGACAAGGGATTTATGCCAAGCAACAACCCCGCCTTATAGGCTCTTGGATACACCCCAAATATCATGTCCAAACATCTATAGTAAGATTTTCATAAAATTGGACCAAAACACCAAAATTTGGAAAATTCAACAAATCAATTCAAATCAAAAGCAAATGAACATGCACAAATGTTAGGAATTCATACCTAACAATAATGAATGTTATAGACGTAGATGTGAGTTAAAGAACTCACCTTTAAAACTCAAAGACACGAATAAGAAGCTTTAAAACAAAGCAAGACCAATTCCTCTTCAATATACCTCTAGGATCTTCAATCTATTATCAAAGGTGAAGTTTTTCCTAAGTTAGGTTATAGGAATTTCTGTAAATTGAAGGGAGATAGAGATGGAAAAGATAAAGAGGATGCTTACCTATGCTTCTCCTTAATTTTGGACTTGAATTTGAGTTTCCTAATCAAAACTAGGGTTTATGAATTTTAATTTCCAATATTTTCCCTCATTTTTCTCTTGATCTTGAGTGTTAGGAAATAGAATGAGTGAATGGATGAAGAGTAGAGGAGTTAGGGTATTATTATGGGTTAATGGGCTGAAACCCAAAGCCCAAATAGAAAAATTACAAAATTCTACTCAACTCCAAACATATCGATGTTTATACTCAAAAAGTTGTAAACGCCATTTTAGACTCAATGGAAGTGGTCTCGAGTCCCAATTCGACTGTTTACCATAAGTAACATTTCGGACTTTAATCCGATTAATGATGCTCTTTTTAAATAAAACATTTAAATATACAATCGTAAAATATGTGGGTTGTTACAGACTCTCCTCCTTAAAGAAATTGCATCCTCGCAATACTTAAGAAGAAAATAAAAAGTAACAACCATACTAAGGCATAATCAACACAAAAGAAGAAATTTTGAAATGAGAAGTTCTCCTTAAGGAGCACGAGAGAGTAAGTCCGGATGTGTTCGCTCGATGAATTCTTTAGATTCCCAAGAGCAATCCTTAGGATTTGAGGACCATTGAACTTTCACAAGCGGGACATCTTTATTACGAAGGCGTTTAACCTTCATAGCAATGACACGAATAGGATGTTGCTTATAAGTCAAATTTGGTGAAACTTCAATTTCTTCAATAATACCAGGCTCAAGAATAGAATCGGAATCTTTAAGGCATTTCCGTAGTTAAGAGACGTGGAATACGTCATGAATAGCAGAAAATTGAGCCGGTAACAAAAGGCGATAAGCCACGGAACCAATATGTTCAGTGATGGCAAATGGACCAATATATCGAGTTGCTAATTTTCCCGATCGACTGAAACGCACAACACCCTTCATTGGTGAAACACGAATGAACACCAAATCTCCCACAGAAAATTCTAGTTTCCTTCTTCGGTTATCAGCATAGGATTTTTGTCTACTTTGAGCTTCTTTCATCCTATGATGAATAAGGTCAATCTTTTCTATGGCATCACGAATAAAATCTGGACCTAAAACCAGCTTCTCACCGGCTTCAATCCAACACGAAGGAGATCGGCATGGCCTTCCGTAGAGCGCCTCGAAAGGTGCTATACCAATACTAGATTGGAAGCTATTATTATAAGAAAACTCAACAAGGGAAATATGATCTTCCTAACTTCCACCAAAATCAAGAACACATGCACGAAGAAGATCTTCAAGAGTTTGATTCACATGCTCGGTTTGTCCATCGGACTGAGGATGATAAGCAGTGCTAAAATTAAGCTTTGTTCCCAAAGCTTTTTGAAGACCTTTCCAAAATCCACTAGTAAATAATGGATCATGATCGCTAACAATAGAAGTAGGAACTCCATGCAATTTAACAATTTCTTTGGCATAGAGTTTAGCCAAAATAGGTACGGTCTGATTGGACCGAACGGGAATAAAATGGGCGGATTTTGTTAGTCTATCTACTATCACCCATAGGCTATCTTGACTCGAACGAGAACGGGGAAGACCGTCAATAAAGTCCATAGAGACTTGATCCCACTTCCAAATGGGAATGTCCAAAGGTTGCAATAACCCACCGGGCCTTTGATGCTCGGCCTTTATGAGTTGGCAAGTCATGCAACACTTAATAAAGTTAGCAATATCAAATTTCATTCCATCCCAATAATAAAGTCGTTTCATGTCCGCGTACATTTTACTACTACCGGGATGAATGGTAAATTTAGAACGATGAGACTCTTCTAAAATGTCTTTATGAAGATCACAAATATTTGGCACAATAAGTCTACCAAATTTTCGAATACCGCCACGAGCATCAATATCAAAGTCTTTCAACCCTTCAATATCAATTTTATCCCTACAACTTTGGCTAAGAAAAAACAATTCAGGATCTTGCTTTTGACCTTCAAGAATGCGGTCCAAAAGAGAAGGATGAGCCTCAAGGCTACACAAAACAAGAGATGAACATGAATTGGATTCACGATCTCAAATCTCATAAGTGGACAAAGTCTCGAGATCATTCCATTCGGATATCATCATTGAAACAACCGCTTGTTGCATACGACTAAGGGCATCGGCAACACGATTACCTTTTCCGAAAGTATAGAGAATATCAAGATCATAAGATGTAAGGAACCCGAGCCAATGTTGTTGATGCAAATTAAGTTTCTTTTGAGAAAATAAATACTTCAAAGATTTATGGTCGGTGTAGAGAACAAATTTCTCTCCCAAAAGATAATGACGCCAAATTCTAAGGGCAAAGACAATAGCCGCGAGCTCTAAATCATGAGTGGCATATCTAGTCTCGGCAGGCTTTAATTGCCTAGAAGCATAAGCGATAACACGTTCCCTTTGCATGAGAACGGCTCCCAAACCAACATGACTAGCATCGGTATAAACAATAAAGTCTTGGTTCCCTTTGGGAATCACAAGAATAGGAGCATCGGAAAGGAGTTCTTTTAATCTTTGAAAAGCGGCTTCACATTTGTCATACCAAATGTACTTAACTCCCTTCCTTGTCAAACTAGTAAGAGGCACGGAAATTTTAGAAAAGTCTTTTATGAAACGACAGTAATCGCCCGCCAATCCAAGAAAACTATGGATTTCCGTCACGCTCTCCGGTCTCTTCCAATTTTGAATCGCTTCAATCTTTGAAGAATCCACGGAAATTCTAGATTCAGAAATAATATGCCCCAAAAATTTCACACAAGATTGCCAAAAGTGGCATTTAGAAAATTTTGCTTTCAATTGGTTGCTCCTAAGAGTTTCCAACACAATTCGAAGATGTTCTTCATGCTCTTCCTCGGTTTTAGAATAAACAAGAATATCATCGATAAAGATGAGAACAAATTGATCGAGGAAGTCTTTGAAAACTCGATTCATAAAGTCAATGAAATAAGCTGGGGCATTCGTCAAACCAAATGGCATAACAAGCCATTCATAAGATCCATAACGAGTATAGAACGATGTCAAAGGAATGCTATCCTCTGCAATACGGAGCTGATGAAAACCGGTTGCTAAGTTTAACTGTGAAAAGACTCTAGCACCACTAAGCTAATTGAATAAATCATCAATCCGAGGTAAGGGATATTTATTCTTGATGGTGAGATCATTAAGCTTGCAGTAGTCAACGCAAAGCCTAAGTGTACCATCAGATTTCTTCACAAAGATAGCCGAAGCTCCCTATGGAGAGGAACTAGAACGAATAAACTATTTTCCTTCCAATTCGGATAATTGTTTACGCATCTCCTCATTTTCCTTATTGGACATACGATAAGGAGGACGAGCAATAGGTAGAGCTCCAGGGATTAGATTAATTCTGAACTCAATTGCTCGCTTAGCTGGTAATCCTAAAACGGGCTCAAATATGTCGGGAAATTCACGAACAATGTGAATGAGAGAAATGACATCTTCCTCATCATCATTATCGTCATCATGAGGATTTAGAGAATACAAGGATGCTCCCGAATTGGAATCTGAATCTTTA
This sequence comes from Allium fistulosum, assembly GCA_030737815.1. Taxonomy (NCBI): domain Eukaryota; kingdom Viridiplantae; phylum Streptophyta; class Magnoliopsida; order Asparagales; family Amaryllidaceae; genus Allium; species Allium fistulosum. The sequence continues at coordinate 528,001,524 of CM060908.1, read as the reverse complement.
AGAACAAGAGAAATCTGCTCAACAGATTGAGGATGTCGAAGATATATAGTCCGCTTAGGAAATAGGATATGGACTTCATATCAGTTAAGCCAATCCATCCCCAAAATCATTCTGAAACCTAGGTAACACATAACATGCAAATTGGCTCGGAAGCCATAATCACATAAAATAATTTCGACATCTTTACAAAGTAAACTGAGTGTTGCGGATCCACCAACCAGATTCGCAATTCTCAATGAAGTCATCAAGCCAATAACATTCAAAGACAAAGCATCAACAAGTTCTTTTGATATAAAAGAGTGAGATGCACCCGTATCAAAAAGAACTCGAATAGGGAGATCACGAAATATAATAATGCCATCATGGATAGAATGAGAAATACCTTGACCAAGAGAAGTGTTACTAGGGGCTTGCACCATATTTAGCTTCCCTTCCTTCTTGCTTTGAAGTTTGGGACATGAAGATATAGTATGACCCGAACTTTTGCAATAGCGACAAGTAAGGGGCTTCGGACACTTGTTTGCATAATGGTCCCTAGAACCACAATTATAACATTCTCCACGACTAGAGGTAGGAATCTTTGCTACCGAAGTTGCTTGCTTCCCTTTCTTGTTGGGATAAGGCTTGAACTTAAAAGGCCTCTTCTTTTTTGATGTTTTGTTTGGCATCCACAACTTCAACATCACTTTCTTTATCGGCCTCTTCGAGTCGAAGAGCGATATCAACAAGCTGATCAAAAGAAACTTCTAGTTTCAGAAGTAATGGCTTTTTGATGTTCTTATTCAACCCATAGACAAACCTCTGAATTTTCTTCAATGGGGTATTAATATACTCGACCTCATATTTAGAAAGAGAATCAAAAGATGCGACATAGTCAGTCACAGAAGATTCACCTCGAACAAGGTCGATAAAGCGTCGAGCTAAAGATACTTTTTTAGCTTCCGGCACAATTTTCAACTCGAACCTTTCCCGGAGTTGCTCCCAAGTAAGATCTGCTTCAATAATTTCAGAAATCAAAAGCTCGTACCAATCTAATGCTCTCTCCTGGAGCATGCTAGAAGCCACTTAGACTCGATGTAGATCAATAAGATTCATGCGGGAAAAGATGCGATCGCATGTTCTAAGCCAAGCTTGGACTTCTATAACGCTTTCGGAACCCATGAAAGGCCTTCCACCCAAGTTGGAGTAATCATTGCACAAGCGTGCAAACCCAAATTTAGGATGAGTAGGCTCTGGAATGGGTCCGACAGCTTGAGCATTCTTCATAAGATCTAAAAGTTGTTGAGCAGACATGAATACTCCATCCTGAGGAGTAGCACTGGATTGACTGGCGCTGGGACGGCCAGGTCTAACCATTTCTCTTCTTTAAGAAAGAAAGAAAGAAGAGGAAAAAGGTTATTCTCAGAATAAATATCAAACAAACTTGATTGATAAAACAAGGCATCATAAAAAGAAATAGGATAGAACGGTACGAAGACTCGAATTAAATCCTATGGCACGATTCCTAAGAAAGACTTAGGACAATGAATTTTGCTAGATTATTCTAAATTGTTCCGAAGTTTGGCTCTGATACCAAGCTGTGACGCCCCACCTCTATACTCACACTAGCCAAGGACACTATGGAGTAATGTCGTCGACTAGCACAAATAATAAGGCAGATGAGGAGTGACCATCTGTGTAATTGCTTTGTGCGAGTACCGATATGTCAGATAATATGAACTGCATTTCATTTCAAAAGAAAATCTGACATATCAAATACAAACTCAAAGCTACCACACAGTGGCTATGTGGCCTTCGGAAACAAATATAAAAATAAGCATAACACAAATAAATCACAGATATTCATATCACAAAGGCGGAGACAGATATGAATATATCACATAAAAGTGTACATCAAAATAGTGGTCATATAAGATCCACTACATCACAAAAGAATAGGTACAAGTGCTAGACAAAGGAATAATTATACATCAAGGAGTCTCTATCTCGAATGTATGATAACAAAAACTACTAAGCTAAAGTAGTTAGCCAAAAGTCAGGTGACGTACCCTGATAAGAAGTCAAGTAGAAGCACTTGAAATACCTCGGTCTGACCCGAGTATTATTTAAGAAGAAAATAATAAACGGATCAGTCTAGCTATAAATATCAGATAAAATGAGATAGGATAAGAGATATCACAAAGACGTATGATAACAATAATGCCATACTGTGATAAGTATACATCGGATAACAACAAAAATCATACAATATCTCCAATATTCTCAAACACTAAAAAGAATGTCATATTCTTTAAATTATTCACCAAAACACAAATATTGATAGACTTATCAATGCATATCATCAAAATTGGTGAAACACAAATTCTAGAAATCAACAACCTGAAATCCAAAAATCACAAAGGGGGAGGCCTATCACAAACGGGAGCATGAAAACTCACCAACACGTGTGTCACAAACGGAACGCTATTCCATGGTCGCTACCCATCAATTTTGAGCCGAGGCTCCACAACGGCCCGAAGACCATGGGTCGCTACCCCACCAAATTGAAGCGAAGTTCCACAAACGAGGTTTTTAGTCCCCACACAAACAAAGAGACACCGCACATCGCTAGTCTAAATCACAAAATGGTCACCATTGATCAATAAGAAGTGTGGATCACACTAAGCTAGTAAATATAAGAGTTTAGCTTCATGTCCCATAACCACTAGCTTAACTTAAATATTTACGAACAAATTGTAGATTTCCACTCGAAAATTGTCACAGGAGTACAATCGAACAAGTCCAAGAATTAACCGACGAAGTAAACGCAAGCGTTTCATACCATTTGTTTTGCTAAGCCGTTTAATTAGATTTCTCATACGAATGAGGTAAAGGTTTGTATATACTAATAGATTTGGAAATCGGTTTTTAAAAACGAGCTTTGTATTTAAAAGTAGTGTTGAAATCGTTTTTGTGAAAGAGTTTGAGTATCTACTACTAGTATAGAAACCTTTGTATTTTAAAGTGACAAACCAAAGAAATGATTGTAGAAACAATCAATCACCAAAAATTCACATACGAGAATGTGAATTAAATCCATAAAAATCGATATCAAATCCATCAAATGGATATTCCCAAAATCCAAAGAAATAAGTCATCAAAGTCGATAATGAGTGATAACAGCTAACCGGATCAACAAAAATCGATTAAAATTGGAAGTTCACTCAAAAAATAGGCAAATAGGCAAAACTGAACAGTTCCAGACATCTAGGGTTTAATTCAAACGTCTGGATTTGGCTTCTGGAAATATCCCAGAAACCTACCAGACGTCTGAACCCTAATCTAGACGTCTGAACCCTAATCCAGACGTCTGGAAACCAACCAGACGTCTGGTAGGTTTGGACCAGACGTCTGGTCCAAGCCTCTGCCCTTTTTTCAACTGCTGCCTAAACCAGACGTCGGGACCTTCAAACCAGACGTTTGGTTGCCTGGTTTAGGCAACAATTTATCTAGGCCAAGATGGCCAAAACATTTCGGGAGCGATCGGACGAGCAACGAAGACTAGGGATTTATGCCAAGTGACAACCCTACCTTATAGGCTCTTCGATACACCCCAAATATCATGTCCAAACATCCATAGTAAGATTTTCATAAAATTGGACCAAAACACTAAAATTTGGAAAATTCACCAAATCAATTCAAATCAAAAGCAAATGAACATGCACAAATGTTAGGAATTCATACCTAACAACAATGAATGTTATAGACGTAGATGTGGGTTAAAGAACTCACCTTTAAAACTCAAAGACACGAATGAGAAGCTTTAAAACAAAGCAAGACCAATTCCTCTTCAATATACCTCTAGGATCTTCAATCTATTATCAAAGGTGAAGTTTTTCCTAAGTTAGGTTATAGGATTTTTTGTAAATTGAAGAGGGATAGAGATGGAGAAGATGAAGAGGATGCTTACCTAAGCTTCTCCTCGATTATGGACTTGAATTTGAGTTTCCTAATCAAAACTAGGGTTTAGGAATTTTAATTTCCAATCTTTTCCCCCATTTCTCTCTTGAGCTTGAGTGTTAGGAAATAGAATGAGTGAATGGATGAAGAGTAGAGGAGTTAGGGTATTATGATGGGTTAATGGGCTGAAACCCAAACCCAAAGCCCAAATAGAAAAATAACAAAATTCTACTCAACTCCAAACATATCGATGTTTATACTCAAAAAAGTTGTAAATGCCATTTTGGACTCAATGGAAGTGGTCTCGAGTCCCAATTCGACTGTTTACAAAAAGTAACATTTCGAACTTTAATCCGATTAACGATGCTATTTTTAAATAAAACATTTAAATATACAATCGTAAAATATACGGATTGTTACAGTTTTGATATGAAATGTTTGGTTATCATAAGGTAAAAACCCGGCATGTTTATTTGTGGCGTGGTCTTACGAGATACCTTTGTTTTCCAAAGGATTTTGATAACTTTAACAATTCAATTGAGTGTGTTTTCTCACGCTGGTTTTCCAGACTGACTCGGGTGTTATTTTATTATAATGCTCGGGTCAGACCGAGTATTATAGATTCAAGATAGGATGTTATGGAGCTCAGGAGGCGAGCTGGATGGCGAGACGTATCACACATACTTCATGTGTATTCCGCTGTGCAGTGTAAGCTGTATAGTCAGCTTGTGTGAGGACAGGTTATTATAACTATCCAGTATTGTGTTATTGATTGTGTTGTACTCTGATGATGTAATGTATAAAAATAGTTATAGTTTTCTTTTGTGTAAAGATCTGTTGTTATCTATTATATATTGTTTTGCTGCGATTGTGAGATTCTGATGTTGTTTTCTATTTTCTTCTTCTACCTCTTTCTTCTTTTCCCTCACGATTTGGTATTTCCGACATTCGATTGTTCAGCATGTAATACAGTGAACGTATTGATGTCGATTTTTAGAGGTCGAAAAACCAGGTCGTGACATTTTGGTATCAGAGCTGAAGGTTAAGCGAGAACCTTGGCTCTGGTGGGGATTACTCATTAGAGATAGGGTCAGTAGCGCCCTAGAATGAGTTTGAGTGTATTAATAGATATGAGCGCGTATTTGTTAGTGAATATAAATTTTGTTTATATTGTGTTGATGGTTTGTTGAGTGGCTTATGGATTCTAGTCAATACGAGTAATTAACGTTATTGATAGGGATCTCTAAACACTTGAATAGAACAATTCGACATAGTATTGTTTTAAAATGGGGTAAATGAAATAATTTTGTCCAAAATTATTTTTGTATATAAAAGACATAATTTTTGTAAATTATTATGGTATATGGTTGCTTGGTTGTTAGGGAATGATAATATTAAACTATTATCATTGTTGTGTAGAAATTAAAATAAGAAATTAATGTTATAACCAAAAAGTTAAGAAATTAATTCATATAACAAAATGAAATTTGTAAATGTGAATTATAAATGGGATTTATAATTTGAAATGGGATAAAATTTTTGGGTAATATTTGAATATAGATTCAACGGATTTGAAATTCGAAAATTTGGGAAAATTAAATTCCCTTTGGGTTTGAAAATGATTTTCAAAGGCTTTGAAGGAATAATAGTGATATTATTCGGAAATATTTTTTTGAATTGGGTATGAAATCTGGTGAGATTTGGAATTTAAAAATATTTGAAACGTTTTAAAAGAAGTAAAAGCACTAAACTCGCTTCGGTCGCTGGAAAATAATTTCGGTGATGACTGCAGCATCATCGATATTCATTTTCGAGTTTCCAAGGGAAAAATTGCGACCTGAATGCATAAATTGGAGTTGTTTGCAAATCTAGGTTTGGTTTTGAAATTCAAAGAATAATTTGATATACAAAAAGATTTGGATATATATGTTTTCAAAAATGATTTTGAAATGCTTAAGTAATTGTTTAAACTCTGGGAGTTTAATTAAAAATGTTTATGGAAATATAAATGGGTATGATAACTTATAAAAATTTGAAATTCGTTAGAATAAAATTTAACTTGAAGAAGAGTTAAATTAAAATAAGTGTGAAAACGAAATAAGCTAGAAAGGTAAGCCAATTAGATGAAGTGAATTGGAAGAGAGTAGTGAATGGAATTTAAATAAGTTGGAGAACTTATGGAAGTTTTAAATTTTGATTTAAATTGAAATGTAACTGAATTAACTAAAAAAAGTGAATTTTGAGAATTAGCCTAAGTAGGCCAACTGGAAATAATTATTGAAATTTTTTTTATCAAGTTGGAAATAATTTATGAATGAACAAATTTATTTAGTGTAACTAAATGGAGATTGGAACCGAACATTTGAATAATGTTTAAATTTGAATTACGTTAAAATAAATGAGTAAAATAAACCAATTAAGTGAAATAAATTGGAAGAAATGGGTGAATGGAATATTGGTAAGTTTAAACTTATAAAATTTGAAAATTTAACCAAGAAAGGAATTAACTTGAACTAAGTTAAATAAGAGGGATCTGGGAATTTAGTCCAAGTTAGACTAAACAAAACAAAGGATTGAAAACAAAATTAGTAAGTAAATTAATTGATTTAAATGGGTAAGAAAATGAATTGAAATTTAATATTGGAATGATATTTAATTTAAATTGTGTAAGTAAAGTGAAATCGGAAAATTAGGTCAAATGGGCTAAATAAAACGAAAGGTTTGGAAATAAAATTTGATCGAGATACGAATAAATTAGTGAGCGGAACTAATTAAAGAAATGGTTAATTAAATATGGTTTGAGATAAGGGTAATAGAATTCAACATCTAAAATAGGGAGATAAATTAAATCAAATGGAATTGAAAATGTAAATTGAATAAAAATGGATATGAACTTCAGTGGTGAAGTGGAAATAAATATAAGAAGTTGTATAAAATATTTTTATTGAACTTAAGAAATGGATGGTGAAATTCTTAAGTAAAATTGGTATTAGAAATATACTAAGTTAGTATTTGAATGAAGGTTTAAGAAAAGTTGGGTAAAGAGAGAATTTTGAATAAGTGGATAGAAATCAAAATAAATGTGAATAAAAAGAGAACTGATATAGCTAATAATCAATTGAGATAAATACGTACGATGTACGTATATTATTTTACTCGCATAATGATTTGATCCAGATTCGAGCACAAAATTTCGAGATATTTATATCGATCCGAGTTGGGATTTTTCACTCGATTTTCGACGGCGAACCATGGATATGGATTTTGATTGATTTTGGAAATTCTCTATCATAGTATATGGCTATGCAAGGAGAATGACGGTTTCTGATCAAGGAACCAGATCTGGGTCCGTACTAGGGAGCCGGGTGAACGATACTAGTTCGGAAGTGAATTTCTGTGATCGAGTGAGCGATCGGGTTTGATATTGCGTATGGATGATATATGTACATCGTACGGCTAAAGTAGAATAGATATTGAAAATTTTGTAAAGAAATGAATAAAATGATTTTGAACTCTGTGATTAGATATTATTGCTAAGTGAGGTGCAGGTGATTAAAAGCAAAAGATAAATTGATGTTTCAATTTCAAAAATAAAATTTGATTGCCCGACAAAAGGTATGTATTTAAATTGTCGTACGAAATTTGATGATTTTCTGATCTAGCCACTTGGCTTTAGTTTTCTTTTGAAAATTTGGGGCCCGTAGAGACATTTTGTAGTTATTCCGACCTAGCCGCGCAAAGGAGACGCTAGAGAAATTTTTCGAAAAATTAGAGAGTTAGAAAAATTTTGATAGTTTAAAATTTGGTTTTAAAACTATAATTTGAATTATTGAGGGGATAATATTATATTGGAACCTATGGCTGAGTTGGGAAGTTGTAAGAGTGAGTGTGTCTTTATTAAAAAGATTGTTTGGGAAGTTGGCAAAACTGTTGGTTTTGAGAAGTGGTTAACGGGTATTGGACCATTCTTGTAACATCCAGGATTTTCGACTTCCGAAAATCGACATTAATACGTCCACTGTATCAACTGCCGAGCAATCGAATGCCGAAAAACCGAATTGTTATGGTTAAAAAGAAGAGGTAGAAGAAGACAGAAGAAAAAGAGAACAGAAAAACACAGAAACAGAACAATATCAGAATCTCACATATCGCAGCGGAACAACATATAATAGATAAATGATTAATCTTTAAATCAAAGAACTATATCAGTTTATACATTACATCATCATCAGAGTTAATATACAACACAATATATCAATGGACAGTTATACAAACTTGTCCTCATACAGAATACACAGCGGAATAATAATATCATATACAAGTGATACGTCTCGCCATCCAGCTCGCCACTGAGCTCCACAGCATCTCCTGAATATCCAGAATGACCTAATAACCTGACTCTAGGCTGCCTGTGTGGAAAATGATGGGCATCCTGAGTTTAGGAAGGGAACAATAAACTCCAGGTCAGTCATGGGACTAGTGTGAGAACTTAAAACAGTTATTATCTTTAAAACAACAACAAAGGAAGTAAAAGACATCCGCAATGCTTTTTGGAAAATGGAACAACCATAAGGCCTCCCGCCACACACACAATGCAAACGCAGAATTGGAGAAGATTTCTCCTTATGATAGTCAAACATGCTTGATACGCAAAATCATTGGATATTATTACTAGTGCATAGTGTAGAAAACATTTCGAAAGTATAATATTAATTTTAGCCAGCATAGGCATTTCGCACTTATGCCTACTATAGCTACTATGTTCAATAGCAGGTTACCGCCACACTCCATATCAGGTTATACAACTAAAACCGTACAAGGTTCGTATTGTTTCTTTGGGTTTTCCAACAAATGGTCAGGCAAAGGAACTTCCTTACACCGAAATGGAACGCCTCTGAAAAGACGTCCCCGAGAACCTAACCGGATCTCTGCAAACACAAGGCCGACGCTACCTCACGCTGTACAGCTGTAACTAGGTAACCAACACACTGACACTACCTCACGCTGTACAACTATAACTAGGTAACTAACACACAAATATGCCATCCCCCGGTCGTTACCGACCTTTATCCGAGGATCTTCAACCACAAAGCAACAACCACAAAGTATAATAAATTTGCAGCATCAACATAGGTAAAATATCTGGGCTCCATACCATGATATCACCTTTTATCCAGAAGGAAATGACATACCCTAGGGGCGCGACCCCTAAAAAACCTTGCCGCAACATTCATGTTTCGACCATTACCGGGTTGTGAGGTTCGACGAAATCTCGTCCACAAAGCTACGCTTTTTCACAAAGCCACGCTTTTTCACAAAGCCACGCTTTTTCACAAAGCCACGCTTTTTCACAAAGCCACGCTTTTTCACAAAGCCACGCTTTTTCACAAAGCCACGCTTTGATCAACAGCTCTTCGTATGCCACATTACCAAATTGGGAATGTATCACTAGTAACCATCAGCTACATAACCTTTGAGCTCGTACGTCTCAAAGAAGGGCGTTAGCTAAGAGAATAAATTCTCCGCCACCAACAGAAATATATTTGATAGAAACTAGCTTTACATCTCAAAGTGTAACGTCAGACACACATCCATACAAGTCTGTTCCGGGATCGAACGGAACCGAAGGCACTTCCAAAGAAGCCATGCAATCCGGATATTCACTAATCACATCCGGACTTCCCATCACAAGAAGAGTGATATAAATCTCCATACCAGAGCAACTCGGTGCAGAGACATTCGATAGGTCGTCCTTTCATTTTCGAAAATACCCGGTCTTCACACCGGTCTTCAATTGCAATTCATAACGTCGTATCATTATTCGGAATGGATTATATGATACAAAGTCCTCTCCCGACTTAACCGAATAATGAGCGTTTGTTTTAAAAACAAATCAAGTGTCATTTCAAAGGCTAATATTGATAGTCGGTTATTTTAACTATCAACAACATTCACAACAATCAACCAATTTAAATAATTTTCCCAAATTATTAAATTTCAAATATCTTCGCGAGATACGGTTTATCACTTCAACCATTTGAAAACAAATTTCAAATCACATTTTCCACACTTCATCACTTTGAAAACTAACTCTTTCAAATATATGTGGAAATCTAATGCTCCTCCTAAATCCAAAATTCACATGTGGTTATTCTTCATGGAAAACTTAATACAATCGAATTTTCAAAGAGAAAAAATATTCAAAATGACAATAAATGTTATTTTTGTAATCAGTATCTTGAGGACATTAATCATATATACTATAATTGTATGGATTCTAGCTACATTCTAATTAACACTCTTAAAAATTTTAACTTTAATATAACAACTAAAATTTCGGATTGTGAATTTTACTGGAATATTTATAGATTCAAGTTCAAAAAGAATATTAGATTTTTACTAGACACATTATTCATTATTATTAGTTGGTTTATTTGATTTGAAAGAAATCAAAGAATTTTCAATAATAATAATTGTCATTTTAACAAATTGATTTTTATAATTTCTTCATTTTGTTTTAATTGGATCTCTAATCCCAAATATAAATTAGCTAAAAATATCCTTTTCAAAAGTTTTTTTTTGAATTTGGGTTCAAACTTTCTATTACTGTAAGCAAAGTATATACAAAAGTCTTACAAGACCAAAACAAAGCAAAGACTACACTCAAACAACCGAGACAGGCCCGAGCTAAACAATATACCAGCCCAAAGCCCACTAAATAGTAACCAAATACCAGAAGTTTCGAGACAGATCTCATAGCAAATAAGGCAAACCGACACTTCTACTACTTCATTTAATTCCTATCTCATCTCGAAGAAAAATAAAAAAGAAACAATGGCGGCGAGCGAAAACATAACGAAGCAACCTCATCTACTTCCAGGTCGTAGCTTCTTCCTTAAAGACCAAGGAGATGAATAGCAGCAACAACTTAAAGGCCATCAGCCAACAAAATCTTCGATCCAACCAGAATGAAGACAGGTATTAGATCTGACAAAACTAACTATGAAAAAAACTCAAATCTTCGAACTAATCTTCTTACGTGAACAGGTCGAAAGCCTGCAAAAGCTTAGGAATTCGTCTTCAACTTCCAGATCTAAGATGCAAACAACACTCCCTCGAGAAGAACCGAGAAGAATATAATAAGATAAGTCACTAATAACCGAAAAGATGCTTCTTTTAACTTTGTGTTCGAACTAACTTCTTTCATGAACAGGTCAAAAAGACGAGGACTCGGAAACAGCCTGCAATTACTTGGAATACGACTTCAACTTCCAGATCTAAGATGCAACGAACACTCCCTCGAGAAGAACAGAGATGACATTAACAAGATAAGTCATTAATAACCAAAAAGATGCTTCTTTTAGCTGTGTAAATTAAATTCTTAAATTTCTTTCAGAAAACTCAAAGTATCAAGACTGAGAATCACGAGAACTCAAGCAGAATATACTTGAGTGTCCAGGACGAGACTACAACGCTCGGATCAACCTGCAAATCTGCATCCTTAAAAGCTAATTCAATATTTATTGTAACTTGAAAATAATAATGTAATTATGTGAGAGGAGGAGAGAAACAATGTAAATAATACAGGTTCACAAAACCTAGAGACAAGGATCATTGAAACAGGAGGAAGGCGGAGGAATGATACTTATGATAAAGCAGCAGATGCCCCAATTCAGCGTTGGGAGGTATATCCCCATTTCAATGCTATTGTTTCATTCAAGTCAGTGATGTTCTTGAAATGTTTAGATTTAGCCATTCTAATATTCATAGTCTGGAAAATATTGGAACAGATCTGCAACCTATCCATAAAACGATTCTGAAAAATCCTGTCATTCCTTTCTTTCCAAATATGCCAAACACAAACAGAAAGGGATAGTTGAAACAAGTCTGAATAGAGACTTTTTGAACTAGATAAAGAAACAATTTTCTGTAAATCATCTTCCAAAGAAAAAGATAAAATACTTTTCGGCGATTTGAAAATTTTCTTACAACTCCAAAGCCACACATTTTCAGTAAAATTACATTGAAAAAATAGATGGTCTATATTTTCAATGTGATTATTACAAAAGACGCAGTTTTGATCCACGGCTATCTGTTTCTGTAGTAATCTTTCTTTTGTTAAAGATAATCATTAATGGCTTTGAAAAGGCATACCGCCATCTTAGGAACGTGAATTTTGTTCCAGACCAAAGACGCCCAATTCTTAATTTCAATACTGGAACGAACCGAATTCCAAACTTTCTTAAACTGATACAAACCATCCTTAGAACACTTCCAAGACCAAAAATCCCGCTCACTGTTCTTGTGAATCTTGACGCCTTCAATTTCTGCATGAATTTGGAATAAAAAACTATACGAGTCCCACTTCCACTTACCATTACTTAAGATCTAACTGAGAGACAAATTTTCCGAACCAGTTCTGAAAGCTGTGTCTCTCCCAATACGTTCCATAATAGAACTACCATTTAACCATGGATCAAACCAAAGAGAAGTAGTTTTACCGTCTGCAATGTTAAGAGAAAGGCAATTCAAAGCTTCGTGTCTGTTTTTTAAAATAAATTTCCACACTCCCGAATCGTCCGAACGCTGGTTAATTTCCCAAATACTTTTAAGGCCAATATATTTACAATGTATTAGTTCCGCCCAAATACCTTCTAAATTGATTACTTTCCATATCAGTTTGATATATAGAGCTTTGTTCATCTCTTCTAGATTTCTCAATCCCATTCCTCCTTCTTTTTGCCTACACAGAACCTCCCAAGGAATCTTACTACTACAACTTTTCCAAAGAAAGTTCAAGATCAAGTGTTTAATTTTTTGAACAGTAGAAACTGAGAGGCAAAAGCATTGCATCCAGAATTGAATAATGGGGTAAATGGTAGATTTAATAAGTTCTAGTCTCCCAGCTAAACTCAACATTCTTGTTTCCCATCTATCAATCCTAACCTTGATCTTCTCTATTAAAGGAGAACAATCCTTATCCCTCAGGTTAGCACTAGACAGAGGAATTCCCAGATACCTTATTGGGATATCCGATTGCTGGATATTAAGGATCTTACTAATATCGTTACAGCAATCCACCCCTTTCCCAAAGAAAACATTAGATTTCTCAAAGCTTAGCTCCAAGCCAGTAACCCTCTTCATGGTCTTAAATACATCACTAATAGCAATTGCATTATGAGCATTGGCTTTTGTAAAAATAATAATGTCATCAGCGTAAATAAGGTGAGTCAATTTATTGTCAAAATCTGTAATTGGAGAAATAAGACCAGCCCTGACTTTTTCTTCCATCAGGAGAGTAAAATATTCCATAACCAGGGTAAACAGTATAGGGGAAAGTGGGTCACCTTGTCTAAGCCCATTAGTACTCTTGAAATAACCATGCGCTTCACCATTAGCAATAATAGAAAACACGGGAGTCTTAATTAAATTTTCTATAATTCTCACCCATTTATCTGGGAAACCCAAGCTTATTAGCATATGTATGACAAAAGATCGATTTATCTAATCGTATACTTTCTTTAAATCAACTTTAATACACATATATTTATTATCCTTTCTACCAAGACCCATGATAATTTCATGAGCAAACAAAATACCATCCCCTATTGATCTACCTTTAATAAAAGCCGTCTGATTCGGGGACACCAACTTATCTAAAAAAACACCCAGTCTGTTACACAGGATTTTGGTGAAAACCTTATATAAGGTATTACAACAGGCAATGGGTCTAAAATCTTGGATACACATGGAATGGTCTTTTTTTTGGAATTAAGTGTATGAACGTATGGTTCCACTCGTTGATAATAAGACCCTTATGAAAAATATCATTCAAAGTTTTGAAAATTTAGTCTTTCGAAAGATTCCAATGAATTTTAAAAAACGGCGAGTTAAAACCGTCCGGACCTGGAGAGGTAGAATCTTTAATATCCCACAAAGCAAATCTAATTTCTTCCAAAGATATACCATCGTTCAAGAAATTAGCTCCATAATCAGAAATAATCGATTTATAGATAACCTCTGGAAACTGATCACATAATGGAAGGTTAAAAATTTGTTTGTAGAAATCAATAGCCGATTCTACAAACTTATCTTTCGAAATTACCTTCCCATCAACACCAATGTTGGTAAACCGCTTTCTACTTCTTTTACTAGACATTTTAGCATAGAAAAAAGAAGAAGCTTCATCACCCATCATCAACCATTCACATTTAGCCTTTTGTTTGGCATCCAGGAATTCTTTCTTGAGTGCTATTTCTAGGTTAGTCTTGGCAATTTGAAATTCCATAGCCAAACAATGATCATAAGATTTTTCCAGAATTTTCTGAAGTCTTGAACAATTCTCTCTCTGTATAATAACCTCTTGTTTGGTATCACGAGATTTATCACTCCAACTCTTAAGCTCTCTCTTGATATTATTGAGGATACTAATGATTTGAAACAAAGGTCTATCTTTATGATTTGAAACCCAGTGTTTCTCAATCAGAGGAAAGTAATGATCACATAAAGACCAATGGTTCATATATCTGAACGGTCTATTCTTGACCCTTGGCTTAGCAGAAAGCGAGACTAGGACTACATTATGATCACTCACAGAAGGAGGCAAATATTCAGCCGATAAGTCTGTAAATAAGTTGATCCAGTCTAGATTTGCAAAAACCCTGTCAATTTTGGAAAATATGTTATGACTCGGACCAGACCACCATGAAAATTCGTAACCTTTAATATTAATCTCATTAAGACCAGTAAGATTAGACATATCATCTAGTTCAAACAAGTTAACAAAATTAACTGGGTTACCTCCCTTTCTATCTGAGGGACTGCGAATACAATTAAAGTCCCCAAGAACAAGCTATGGTCTACAAATATTGATAGCATCCTCCTGTAAATTCTTCCATAATCTACTTCTTAATGCAACAAAATTATGAGCGTAGACAAAGGTGAGATTACATTTGAATTTCGAGGTATTAATCAGTTCAATGGAAATGTGTTGATCACTCATGCTTATATAATTGAAATCCCAAGAATCTCCGTCAATGAAGACCATAATCCTACACTTAAAATAACAAGAGACATTACTAATTATTTTCCATTTGTCATCCAACGCTTTTTCCAACTTCAAAATATCTGGCAACAACAGCTTATTTTCCAAAACACCGAAACGCTAATTTTGTGCTTATCAATGAGTTTTCTCACTTCTCCCATTCTGTTGGGGTTATGAAACCCTCTTACATTCCAACAAGCTATAGACATTATAAAACCTTGTTATTGCGGGTCCTCAACGACCTACTACTGGAGGATTCCCCTTTGTCTTCCGTTAGGATACCTAGCATCTGAACCCACTTGGGATTCTTACGAACAAGCTTATCCTTCTGAATGTTCTCAAACTCTATACCTTGAAGATTAGGAGTAGAGTGCTCCACAGGGGCATCCTGAATTGGGTCTGCATTATCATAAGTATTTTGTTCCTCTACCCTCTCTGCCGATCCTGAATCCTGGTCTAGATAATTCTGCACCTGTAAATCAATACAAGTTTCAGTACCTCATCTACAATTAACATTATTAATAATACAATCATCAATAAATATATTATTAGAAAATAAAGATTTAGAAACTGAAGGAGACTCCGATGATGACGAAGGGCGTTTGAGAATAGTTATGTGGGGCGAAGGTGACTTCGGAGGAGATGAACTCGGATCTCTGGCTCCCGGGGTAGTTGAAGACACAGGAAGGAATGGCTCAAAGGTTCCTTGATCAGGAGGAACTTCCGAACTGGCTAGTGGGGCATTGTAGCAATCTTCACTGACTCCTACCTCGGTACGAGTGGCAGGTTCTGACTCTAGAACTTCTGGAGTTGCCCCCTCACCACGCTCTTCTGAGGATACAGCTCCTTCTAAGACCTGAACCGAGGGAATAACTTCTGTTTGGTTTTGTTCAGTAAGAGGTTTTCCTCTAAATACTATCTCTGATCCATTAGAGACTATCTGTTTCCTATCCCGAGACCCTTCCTTAGGTAGGCATTCAACAATTAAATTTTGATATTCTTTAAAAACAACTGACTGTGCATGTAACGACCCGGATTTTTCACGCTCGAAAATCGGCACCCATACTTTACATCGTACTCGAATGCCGTTGATTCGACCGTTCAAATCCGAGTCGCCGGAGCTTATAACACAATTAAGTAAATAACACAGCGGAAAAGAAAAAGAATAATACATTGATATACAATATCTGATACAACTGAGTGATATAATGAATATCAATATACATCAGAGATATGATACAAGAAATAGCAGTGGAAAGAAAATAGATAACGCCAGCAGCGGATAGAATGTCTCCAATAGAATGCTCCAAGATAAGCAACGTCAGTCCATGAACTCCAAGAACTGAACCAGCTCCAAATAATCTACTCAACCTGAATATCTGAGAAACCCAACTCTAGACTGCCCGTGTGGAAAAATAGTGGGCACCCAGAGTTTAGGAAGGGAACAATAAACTCCGGACCAGTCATGGGACTGGTGTGAGCAACAAAAACAGTTTATCTTTAAACAAACACAAAAGGCTTTTAAACATTGAAACCCGCAATGCTTTTGGAAAATGAAACTACCATAAGACCTCCCACCACACACACAATGCAATCGCAGAATTGGAGGAGATTTCTTCTTATGATAGTCAAACATGCTTACTACGCAAAAGAAAACTCTTTTGATATTATTACTAGTGCATAGTGTGAAAATATTTCGAAAGTATAATATCAATCTTAGCCAGCATACAACATTTCATCATATGCCTACTATAGCTACCATGTTCAATAACAGGTTACCGCCACATTCCATGGCAGGTTATACAACTAAAACCGTACAGGGTTCGTATTGTTTCTTTGGATTTCCAACAAATGATCAGGCAAAGGAACTTCCTTACCGAAATGGAAACGCCTCTGGAAAGACGCCCCGAGAACCTAACCGGATCTCTGCAAACAAAAGGCCGACGCTACCTCACGCTGTACAGCTGTAACTAGGTAACTAACACACGAGTCATGTCATCACCCGGTCGTCACCGACCTTTATCCGAGAGCTCTCGATCATACAGCAACAACCACAAAGTATAATAACTGTGCAGCATCCACATAGGTAAAATATCTGGGCTCCATACCATGATATCACCTTTTATCCAGAAGGAAATGACATACCCTAGGGGCGCTACCCCTACAAACCTTTGCCGCAACATTCCTGTTTCGACCATTACCGGGTTGTGAGGCTCGACGAAGTCTCGTCCACAAAGCAACGCTTTTTCACAAAGCCACGCTTTTTCACAAAGCCACGCTTTGATCAACAATTGATCAGCAGCACTTCGTATGCCACATTACCAAATTGGGAATGTATCACTAGTAACCATCAACTACATAACCTCTGAGCTCGTACGTCTCAGAGAAGGGTGTTAAGCTAAGAGAATAAATTCTCTGCCACCAACAGAAATGTATTTGATAGAAACCAGCTTTACATCTCAAAGTGTAACGTCAGACACACATCCATACAAGTCTGTTTCGGGATCGAACGGAACCGAAGGCACTTCCAAAGAAGCCCTTGCAAATCCGGATAATTTCTAATCACGTCCGGACTTCCCATCACAAAGGGTGATAAAATCTCTATATCGGGGACCAGTCGGTGCAGAGACATTCGACGAGTTGTCCTTTCATTTTCGAAAGTATCCGGTCTTCACCACCGGTCTTCAAATGCTATCCATATACGACGTATCATTATTCGGAATGGGTTATATGACACAAAGGTCCTCTCCCGGCTAAACCGAATAACGAGCGCAATTAAAAATCATATGGATACTGGGGTCTCAGTTAAATCACAGCTTAAAGCCCAAAACTTTTCATTCGAATGGTTAAAACAAATTACCATTTCCAATCTTTTAAACAAAAAGATTCATTTCAAAAACCATCACTGGTTTAAACAATTTCCACACTTTTAATCTTTTAAACAAGAAGATTCAATTCACAACGTTAAACCCGTTCACAAAGATTCATTCATAGATTTTCAAATCGATTTCCATTTCAATTTGATTAACTCGTTAAATCTTTAAATCAAGATTTAACTTATAGCTTTCAAAACTCGTTTCCAAAGATTCATTCATAACCTATCAAAACAATTCTATTTCAAGTTGGATTAACTCATCCGGTCTTTGAATCAAAGACTCATTTCATAGTTTTCAAAACATTTCAATTCTATTTCAAACTTGAAATCTTTTAACACAATTTGGAAGTTCATTACTTATGTGAAAGCTTTTACTATTTGAAAACAAATAGTCTCATTTCAAAAAAATCCAGTTATATTTACACGAGTTAAAACCCTTGAATTAAAATTCAAATTCCCAAATCAATATCTATAAAATGGTCTAACCCATATATAACTTGTACAACATCTTTAATCCCTAGTTTCAAATCATAGGATTCAATTTCAAACTTGAATTCAAATTTAAATCAAATTATTTAAATTTCAAAACTTGATTAAGTTATTTAAAATAACTTTTACCTTGAAATTCCATTTCAAAAGCTTTTCACTTTAAACCCAAATTTCCAATTTCAAAATCAATTTAAATTTAAATTTAAATTTCAAAAACATTGAATTTAATCATATGTGATTTAACCGATTTCCACGTGAAATCCATATTTGTGTGTGTAAAAGTGTAGTCCAGGGGTTTCACACAATAGTGCAACATCAATCATCATAGATATATCGATAAGCGGTATAATCGATAACGCTTATCTTCATTCATAGATTCATAGATAAAATAAATTTATCGGTCACAAAGATTCATCATTACAATTCGATGTGGGTTTCGGATATCCAACTGGAATCCGACTCCCTGTCGCATCGATATTCAAATGCCGTGTTACGGGTCAAGGGTTTTCATATTCACATAGTGATATATCACAGAAACAGAAATCACACATATATATATCGCAGATAAGTAATTTACAGATCACAACATATATCAAGATGTATCACAAATGATCATATATCAAGGATATCAAACAATTCACATTCAATAGAATTCAAACATTCATAAGTAAGGTCAAATATTCAATAGTTATTTATAAGCAGAATCAATTAATCGTTTAATCCTGATTATTTCAATTTATTTCCAAGTAAATTAATTACTTATGAATTAATTATCGAATTCTGATTTATAAATTACAAATCATTTGATATAAATTAACTTATCAAACACTTTAATTATTCTTAATTAATAAATTAAATAGATAAACCTTAAGTTAATTACATAATCATTTATTCTTAATTAACTTTAGAATAAAAAAATTATTTTGATTAATGATTTAATTATCCTTTTCAAACCCTATTTGAAAACATTTTAACTTTCAAATTCAATTTCAAATCCCATTTCAATTGGATTATCCTAAGAATAATAAATCTTAAACCTTTAAATTTAAACCCTTAATTATTGTAAGTTTAAATTTGGGAAATAGGTCAAGTTGTAAGTTTGAACAAACTAACTCGAGTAACCCATGATTCACTCGAGCAAAACACTAAATAACTGGAGCAACATTCCATTTGAATTCAATCAAACTCAAATACTGACAGGTTTAATACATAAACCTGTAACAATTATCACACCCGAGCCCACACGTCAACTCCTTCGAGTCCCAAACCCCACTGCTTCGAGCAAAAATATGAATTGACTCGACAAAACTCTCGAGCATCCATCTTCCCCAAATCAACATCAGATACGCCAAGATCTCCGTGCACCTGCACCATCACGGCAACCAACTCCGACCCCTCGCGACCACCCACTCAAGTCAGCGACCACCTTCCAGCTAATCCCCGACCATCAAATCGATAGCAGAAACCACAAATCAAAATCTAGAATACTGGCACCACCCAGAACCCATCCTATCAACCTGAATCCACCTCGTTTCGCCACCTCTGGCCGCCGAAGTCGCCGCCACCTCGTCCATAGCCTCGCCAGAGACCCCGGCGACTATTCCCCTCGCACTGGGCCACTCCGATCAACTCATGTTAACGCACGAGCACGTTGAACAACATCGACCAAATTGTGCTCTTAAACCCTACAACACTAAATTCCGATCGCTTCGACCAACAAAGAATTCCACCAGTATTTTTCCGGAGATCCTTGTCCCTCTGACCATCATCGACTACAACCTCGCCTCCATCCACCGTGTCGATCAACGGCAATTCACCAAAATACCAAGAGCGTTCAACTCGAAAATGCTAACTGACTATCAAACTAATAATCATGACCCTTACATTAAAAATCAAGATTTTCGGCCACGATGACACCCATGCAATCCAAATTCGTGAATAAGATTACTGATTTTTATCATGAATATGAATTTACACTGTTATTTAAATTTTAAAATAATTTATTGAATTTTTAAACCCGGAAACTATTTTAAAATTTTCATCATTCCTTAACACACAACTTTCATTTAAACTTCGAAGTCTAATGTTGATTAGATTTAGAGATTTGAAATTTCTTTTATTTTTGAACCTATCTTTAGCCTGGAAAAGAAAACAGAGGGGTGTTCATACATATACATGCATGCACATCTGCATACATATATATGTTTTCAATATGCAAGCATATTTCGCAACTAGACAACATTCTTATAATATGTTCAAACATCAACCACAAATACCAAAACATAGAGGCAGATATAAGTGTGTTTGCTCACCTTGCAGTTTGAACAGAATGAAGATTTATGCCTAGAAAAATTGATTTTTTTTTCTTTCAGGTTGAAGATTAGTTTTTGGTTCAATTTCTTGGATTCCAGATCATCATCCCTAGGCCGAAGACTTTGCATTTGATGATCATTGTGTTGAGACTGAACTTAAAAACAGCAGATTACTCTTCGAATTTGATTTGCTATGTTTCCAGTTGAATTCAAACTTTGATTACCAGGCTTTAATTTGTTTGTATTATTGGATTGTTATTTAAGTTGTAGTTTGTTTAAGAGTGAGGTGGTATTGTTTCAGATTTTCTTTTCCTTTCTCAGCTTGGAATGGACGAACTGAGAATGAAGTTTGATATATAAAAGAAGTTACAGGGTGTTATTTTTGTACAATACAATGTGATACATATAATATTTTATACAAGTGATTATATTGCTTTGTACAATCATCAGAGATTTTTCTATGCTTGTTGACTATATCTTACTTTGGTTTGGAGGCTGAAGATAAAATGTTGTACAAGATGATACACTTGCATTTATTAGCTTGTACCAGGTTATATTTTCTCCTCCTTCTTTAGTTCGGCTGAGAGTATCTTGTATTAATTGCTTTGTACCACTTGTATTTTATTTGCTTTATATATTTTTTCTTCCTTGGCCAGCCTATACATTTCGGTTGAAGACAATTTGGTGGCTAAAGATATTGCATTTATTACTTTTGTCTTTCTTAGCAATTCAGTTTGCAGTATACATGAGTCATGTTATATTTATTTCTTGCTGTTTTCCTTTGCTTTATATTTTCCCTTTTTACTTTGTTTATTTTCTTACTTACCAGGCAGCTTTTATACCTTATGTTGATATTTTCTTATACACTTTGTTTATTTGTTTGGACTACCATATATATATTTCTTAAGTCTTGTTTTGCAAGTATACATATATAAACTTCTTTGCTTTTGACTATAGATCTTAATTTATGTTTATAGTTTGATTTTCAAACATTACATTTACAACATATATTTTTCTTTTATATCTTACACTTGTATTTTTATATTGCTATGATACAATTTTATACTTCTTATAACTTCATAAAGAAAAACGGATTAAAAATACAGTCTATACATTCAATAAGTAATTTTACATATTTTATTTCAAACCCAATATACACATATATATTCACATATATACAATATTTACAATATTTTTAAATTTAAATAATTTATACGAAATTTATTTTGAGTTTGGGGAAACTCGCTTCCGTTTATAATAAATTATACAATTTTTATTCAAAATTCATTTAATTATCAATTTAAATAAAATTAAATTTCGGGGTCGTTACAGTGCAGTTTCAGTCAAAACCTCCCCATTAGAGACCACCTCCACAGGATTCCTACTGATTTCATTAGGAGAAACATTGGGGCATCCACCATTCAACTGCTTTTCAAGGTCAATAGAATTCTCAGTTCCGCCCTCCTCCCTTACACCTTCCACACTACCATCCAAACTATGTGCCATAGGGCTATCTTTATCGGGATTAGAATCTTGAGACAGTTTGGGAACCCAGGACTTGGCCATTGGGCATTCATCAGTTTCATGACCAAAACACACGCACTTACCACAAATGGGAGGTGGGTTCTCATATTCCACTTCCTGAGTAAAACTCCTCCCATTGTCATCCATGCCTTCTATAATGTTGGGCATACCATAAGTAGCATTAACCTCGACCAGAACTCTGGCATAGGCTAATCTAGATTTATTTTTCGTGGCCTCATCCATCTTAATTGGAATTCCAATGGTACTTGTTAAAGCGCTAATAGCCTTATTGCCCCATAGTTTAAAACTTAAACCCGGAAGTATGATCCACATAGGCAAGGATATAAGTAGATCTCTATCTGTTCTCATGTCTGGAGACAATCTCTTCATAATGATCAAGTTCCAGTCCATAAACCAAGGACCTGATTTCAAAATCTTATTGCAATCCTCCTCAGAGCCAAATCTCGCTACAAAAAATCCATTATTCCTTGAATGAACAGAAAACGTTTTCTTTGTAGCCCAAACCCTATTGGCATACCCCTCAAAAGTTCTCAGCTATGGTTTATACCCTACCACATACAATAATATGCATAACTCCCAGCCTCCCTCCGCTTCTTTGATAGCATCAGAGGAAAGGGAACCAATCCTTTTACCATCCTCTACTTTAGGCTCAATAAACTTAAGATCTAGATTGCCTAAATCTCCTACCGCTCCTGCTTTCACTGCCTCACTGTACGAAAACTTTTTAGCGTTTTCTGAGACAGTGAATTTGATTTTCGGGTTGCTTCCAGGCTGCAAACCTTTCTGCTTCGTTGATTTCAAAGTCCACCCTACAAAGTTCGCCTGCACCTTCTTCCCCTTGTTCCGATCTGGAAAAGGTCCAGATCTGCTCGGCCTTTGCCCTCCCAGGTTAAGCCTTTGTTCAGGACCCAAAGACGCTGGAGCCTTGCCCCTTTTCCTTCTCACCTCCTCCCATCCTTCATCATCTTGCAGAGATCCCATGGTTTAGACACAACAATAAGGTTAATCATAATATTAATTTATTTAAACACAACAATAATTTTTTTAACATTAATAATAGTATTATTAATATTTTCTCTAATTTAGATAATGTCTTCACTTCTAATCATAACTTACTTTTGATTAAAGGTTCATAAGATAGATCCGTCTTAATATTTGTACTTGTCTCTGTTTGGTATTGGCTTTTAGGTTTTTTAGTTTATTCTGTTATTGTCCAGTTAGTCTTATTTAGGTTTTTTTCCTTCCTTATTAATACATATATATATATGTATATTTATTATATAAATATACATATATATGTATCATTCTAATTTTTTTCTTTAGTCTTTTTCCAGTTACAGGTATGGGAGATAGGATATCAGGTTCACTTTGCAGGTTTTTCATTTCTTCAGATTGTTTAGACACCAGATGGTAGAGAGGTCACGAGAGCAGAGAGGGTCCCCCTTTCTCTTGTTTCAGTGGCTTCAGAGCGGTTTCTCTTTTCAGCAGATCCACTTCAGAGCAGATGCTTATTCACTTTCCAGTGGATTGGAGCTTCCTCATTAGTCTGGGACATCTTCCAGTAGTTTTTTTGTATTACCTCTTGTTTTTTTAGGTACTTCTAACACCTCAATATCGGGCGGTGGCCATGCCGGAGCTTGATATTGGGGTGTGATGGGTGGTGGCCTTGCCGGAACTCGTCTTAGGAGTACTAGAGTTTTGATATATATTTGTTTTTGGTTTTTTGTTACCTGCCAGGCATGTTGGCAACACTTTATATTAGTGATATATATATAGATTCGCATGTGTGCTCTCCTCTTTTCGAAGAGGATCACACATTTTTCTCAAAAAAAAATCAATTTCCCTACACGGGATATATTTCCAAATATTTATTCATTCTCACTGGAAATCTGCGGAGTTCAAATATTTTAAAACGATTTATATCACTATCCAAAAAATATTTTTGGAAAACATTTTTTTCGAAATATTCCTTTCAAAAACCAACTTTAGAACCTTAAATTTATATTTTAAAAGCTACTTTGGAGACATACTCGGCTTTATAGTGAGAATACACTTTCACTTCAAAATGGTCCATTTAAACCAATTTAATAAATCTTTATCGATTTATTTCAAATTTACATTCCAAATCTGCAAATGTATTTCCATACTATAAAAATAAATCAGTGTTTATTTTTTAAAAACAAAATTTCCCTTTCCTTTATAAATTCCGTTTTGAATTTACATTCCCAAATATTCACCTTTATACGATTTTCAAATCGATTTCTCAAATATTCACTTTCAATTCCAAATCAATTTTTTTTAAATTGATTTCCAAATTTATTTCAAAACCCAAATTGATTTTCCAAACATTTATTTCAAACACCAAATCAAATTCCAAATTTGATTTCAAAATTCATTTCAACACAAATCAATTTTTTTCATTCAACATCAAATAAATTTTCATATCGATTTCCCAAAGATTTATTTTCAAATACCAAATCAATTATAAATTAATTTCTAGAAATTAATCACCTTTATAAAATAAATTCATTTATCTCTTCCAAACCATTTAAAATTCCATTTTAAATAAATTCTTCAACTTTTAAACAATATTACTCAAAACCCATTTATTAATAACTTTTCCCATATTTTTGGAAATAATTCGATAAGATTACAAAAATCAATTTTATGCCTTTAAATTTCTTCTTTTAAATTCACACAATTCTTTCAAAAGAATTCACTTAAAATTTCCAATTAAAATTTCAAAAATCAAATTTTATTTATTTCTGGTATCCAACGATACCAAAAATACATTCGGCTAAATTATAGCCTTCAACACATTCAATCGTCAATATAATCATTCACAGATTATAAATAAATAATCACACAGCATATGTAACAAATCCATACAACATATGAAACAAATTCATATAATTTGAGGAATCCAGTTGGATCCCTCCAACCTGTTTCCCTGCATCCACAGACGTTAGCACAATACCAATTCCACTTCGAAGTGGAATATCGCGGTATATGGGATTTATAAAATACTATCCGCTATTATGCGGCGCAATAGGGTCTCATCCGCTATATAATGCGGGAAATCAACTCCAAATACATACATAATACCAATTCCACTTCAAAGTGGAATTATCGCGGTATATGGGTTTAATAAATAACATCTGCTTAATATACGGCGTATAGGGTCTATTTCAACACATCCAATAACAATCATCATCCAATCACACAATCAAGCAATTTTAAATCTAATTATTTAAAATTTAAATCGAACACAATTTCGATTGAGTGAGGAGTTCTCACCTTGCTTTTTAAAATGTCGAGCGTTCAATTTTTACATTAAATCGAACACGTTCGATTTAACGCAAAATTTTCACTTGCTCGAAATGATTCCACGTCTGCACCACAGTGAGATGCTCGTCCTTCGATTCCGGCGCCACCAAAATCATCGAATTCTGATAATATATGTAGAAGTTACGTTATTTTAAACATTTATAATTAAATTATATCAATTTATTACTTTTCTTTTTATTATTACCAACAAAAAAATCTCGGCCGAACATTCTTTTTAAACCCTAGAATCTGGGCCGATCGCAAGCTTCTTCCCCAACGCATATACGTATGCGAGATAACCCACTCGGCCGTCTCCTTTGATCAATTATCGAGACCACTACGACGAAGTTGAAGACGATCGGTGACCTTGGTTTCGAAGCTCATCACGAGTGCCACCTTCAGCTAGAGGCATGGCGAGCTCGGTCGTATGTTCCACTCGAAAAACATGCGCGAAATGCAGGCGAACGCGGCATCTTTTCTCTCTCCACGTCGCGAATTAGACAATCATAACCGGTCATCACGGAGATCTCACTCCGTTCTACACGTTTGTAGTTGACAACTTTCGCTAATTGTTTATAGATTTGGAGATTTTGAGGGAAGAACGAGATTAAATTCTGGCCATGGAAAAAATAATGGCGGCCGGTTAGGAGATTAGGGTTTTGTTGCAAATTTGAGAAAGTGAAGTCCTTTTATAGAAAATTTGACGAAACACTATTCATCGAAAATTTTCCGAACTCGAAACGAAGCGTGCCGGCTGACGTTTCTAGGGTTTTACCCGCGTTCCGGACACAATGGAACATGTTTCGGGAGCTAATTCGGTCATATGTGCGAGTTACGGAATTAAACGATCAAATGTAAATTAAAATCGATAAAAACGATTTCTATGCGTTTGGCTTGCCCCGGACAAATCGTATATCCAATTGACACGAAATTTGAAATCTTACAATAGTTTCACATTACGGATCCGGTGAAACTAGTTTCGTCGAAATCCGAGACTGTTTGAAAAATGACTATTTTTAGTCGTCAATTAAATATTAAAATATTCAATTTTCACAAATTAACTTTTAATTCAATTTTAAAAGTTTACAAACATCATTCTAACTCCAATATGATTTAATACAACTTTATAAATCATTTTAAATCACATTTAATTCAGCTTCCAATTATTTACGCAATTTCAAATACTAAATTATCGATTTAATTGTCCAATTAAATCACTATATTCGAATTTAAATTTATTCAGCTTAAAAATCTTACTTGTTAATATTTAAAATCAATTAAATATCTGAATTTCAAATGACAGAAATTCTAGGTCGTTACAATTCTTCTTACCTGGCAATTTCGGGGACGAAATTCTTTTAAGGGATGAGGAATGTAACGACCCGGAATTTTGGACATTTGAAATTGGAATATTTAATTGATTTTAAATATTCAGAAGTTAAATTTCAACTTGAAATTCGAATATCTTTATTTATTGGATAATTAAATTTTTAAATTTAACAATTGGGAATTGGGTAAAATATTGAATCTTGAGTTTTAAGCCGGTTAAAAATAATTTGAAGGCTCATAAAATTTATATTGATAACACAGAAGACAATATAACTTTTAAAATTGAATTTAAAAGTGCTTTGTTCGGTTTTAAAAATATATCGTTAAGTTGACATTTAAAAATAGCTTTCCGGGGCATAGTCTCGGAATTCAACGAAACTAGTTCCATTGGATCCGTAATAGTGTTTTATTATCGGATTTCAAATTTCATAGTGTTTGGAGTTATCGGGCGGCTGTACGGGATATAAACGCACTGAAATCTATATCGAAAATTCAATATAATAACTGGGTCCAAAAAGCTATCTTCTCCATAAGATCGAATTATGACTCGAAACCTTTTCCATTGCGTTCGGAATAGGGGTATAACATTATGAACGCCTAGCGGCACACCTCGATAGGGGGTCGAGATTTTAAGCTGCGGATTCGAGACAATTTAAAATTTGAATATATATATATACACACACACACACGCACACACACATTGATTGACTACATTCACATCAAATTGCTTTATGTCTTTTCTCATCCACCTTGGATCTGACCTTAGCCCATTCTAACACACTTTCCCTTTTTAAACCAGACAAAGAAAAAAAATATACAAAGCAAATCAATTCAAATAAAAATAAAGCAAAACATTTCAAATATAAGTTTATGTATGCTGGAAAGGAGAGCATCGGCCTTACTCAATTCTTCTCTCTTCCCAGTTGAAAAAAAAAACAATGGCCGTTACTTAAAAAAAATATAATAATTTGTTCTCCTTCCCCCTCAAATTCAAAATAAAATCGAATGCCTATCTGTTGAAAAGGAAATCGAGTCGAGCTCGTTCGCGTCTCGGGGAACGGCATTTGATTTGTGGGTGAAGTTAGGGATTCGATGTGTAGGAAGCCGCGATGTCTAGGCGAGGCTGGAAGGAGGTTGTGCCGCTGTGCTCGAATTTGAGGAAGAAGGCGAGTAGTAAGGCGCGGTGGAAGGGGGAGGTCGCGGATTGGGATGGGGCGGAGTCGCGTGGATATGGGGGGCAACGGCACTGGGCTTGGGGGGTTTGCTGGGTCTATGACAGCGGTAGAGAGACGAACGAGGTTGTGTTCGTGGACTGTGGGAAGGGGTGAGGTCAACGTCGATGGCGGAGGTGGGTACTGTAGGCGATTCGACTGCGATTTCAGGGTGTGGGTATTTTCAATTTATTTTATTAAATTATATATATATTTACATATTACAGGAAATAGAAAAAATTATAGATAGATATGATTTTAATCTACAGTAAGATATAAAACAATTTATTTTTCCAATCTAAAGATTTATATATATATATATATATATATATATATATATGTATGTATGTATATGCATACGGTAAAGAAAAAGGTATAATATAAATATAAATATATATACACACACACATGCCTATTTTAATTTAATTATATATATAGGTAAACTAGAAAATTTTATATAGAAAAGATTTTGAAAAAAATATATAGGAATTTTAAATGTTGAAGAGTTTATATAAAATTAGATTTTTGAATCCATATAAATAAATTTTTATAAGTGTATGGGTTTCAAAGGAAAATATATTTAAATATAAATTATCTATATAAAAATATATATACATATTTTCACTTACTAGTTTATTTTAAAATAATGGATTAAGGTGATTAACTTGTTTAATTAGCTTGTTTAATTATTTTAGTTACTAAGAAATTATTAAAGGAAAATTTGTTTAAATTCAATTTATTTAAAAGGTAATTGATTGTTCGATTATTTCAAATATTAATAAACCATATAATGTTCATACAAGGTCTAAAATCGTGGAGAGACAAGTTGGTTTGGATTGGATTGCAAATAAAATCAAAGGTGAGTTAATCTCACTCAAATTGGATTACTGGTTAATTTAATTAGTTAAAATTAAATTATTGGACGATTGATTGAATTTGATAATTATTATCAGTCTGGATGTGATATTATATATATATAGTAGTATATATATTAGAGTGATTGATATTCCCGCATTATATAGCGGATGAGACCCTAGCGCCCCGCATAATGGCGGATGACCCTTTATACCGCGATATCCTCCTCGAAGTGGGATTGGTATTTTTATATTGTGCTAACATCTGTGGATGCGGGAAAACAGGTTGGAGGGATCCAACTGGATTCCTCAAAAATATTGAAATTTATCCTCATATTCAGTGATATGATTTATTTGATAAATCTGTGATAGATTATAGTGTAAATTGAAATTATTGAATGCTAGGGTTTGGCTGAATATAGTTTGGTATTTTCAAATATCAAAACATAAAGATTGGATTTTGAAGGAAAATAAAAAGAAAATTTTAAGTGAAATATTATAGCGAAGTGGATAAATTAAAAATAATGAATTTGGGGAAAAGGTAAAGGGTTTGATTTTGAAAGTCCTATTAAATAAATTCTGAGTATGAGAAAAATAGGGATTTTGAATAAATGGGAAATAAAGAGTTTTGAGGACTTAAGCAAGATTGTTTAAGAATTAAGGATTTATTTTTAATTCAGGATTTAAAATGGTTTGGGAGAAATAAAAAGGGGAATTTTGAAACAAAGTGTGAAATTGATATTTCAGATTTAAATAAGGTTTTAAATCATAATAAAGGAGTAAATATGGAATTAATGGATTTTGGAATAAATATGGATAAGTCGAGAAATAAATTTTAAAGGGAATTTAGTTCAGAAAATCGATTTGAAAATCGATTAAGGTTTTGAAATAGTGATTAAAAGGAGAATGAGGCTATGGATTTATAAACTGGATTATAAATAAAGTGAGGTAATTATCAGTGGATAATTTGAAATTATAAATTCACGGTGGAAATTTATAAGGGGATGGATAAATTGTTTACAAATAAATAGTGGTTTTATTTTTAAAATGCGAGAAAAGAAATTTATGGAGTTGGAATGCAAATTTAAACTTGAAATAAATCGAGAAGGATTTATAAATGATTATACAGGCTATATTGGGGTGGAAAGTGTATTTTCCTAGAGAACCAGGGTTGAGTTTACCAGAAATAGCGAACGTTGTTTCGAAGAGACCGGGATCAGATTTGTGATCCGAAAACCACTTCGATCCAACGAGTACGTTTTTGTAAGGAAGACAAGAGCTTGGAGTCGACGATGGAGCAGTGAAGTGCAAGGGCTAATCGCTACTAATCCTGAGGGTGATTCCAGATGGATGTAGTAGAAGTAGTGCCTTCGGTTCCTTTTGGACCGGGAACGGACTTGTATGGATGAATGCTATTAGTACATTGTCATTGGAGGACAATGAGCATTCTAAGTGAATGATTCTAAAAAGGTAGCGCTTAGCCTCGAGCCTCATCAACCGGGAATGACTGAAAATCAGGGGTTATGCAGCAAGGCTAAGTGGGTAGCTTCCAATTAGGGTAAGATTTCCCCTGTCTAGAGTCCCTTTATTTCGGCTATGTGGCGGTTGCTGATCCCAACCGCGGGGTGATCTTATTCGGGCTATCCAGTAAGGGATAGTCCGGTCTTGTGTTGCAGGGGATTGGGAGGGATCCTCGGTATGCTAATCTAGACCAGGTACCGTGACAGGTGGTACCCCAGTGCCTAGTCATTCAATTGAAAATCCATTCTCCCTACGTGCCCTTTACGGTTTTGATTGTAAAACCTGGTATGCTGGAATTTAATTAATGTAACAATTTCAGCTATTTGATTTAAGTATTTGTAATTAGACACTATTATAATATCAGAGGATTTTGATATGAAATGTTTTGGTTATCGTAAGGTAAAAACCCGACATGTTTATGTGTGGCGTGGTCTTACGAGATACTTTTGTTTTCCAAAAGATTTTGATAACTTTAACAATTCAATTGAGTGTGTTTTCTCACGCTGGTTTTCCAGACTGACTCGAGTGTTATTTTATTATAATGCTCGAGTCAGACCGAGTATTATAGATTCAGGATAGGATGCTATGAAGCTCAGGAGGCGAGCTGGATGGCGAGACGTATCACACGTACTTGATGTGTATTCCACTGTGCAGTGTAAGCTGTATAGTCGGCTTGTGTGAGGACAGGTTATTATAACCGTCCAGTATTGTGTTATTGATTGTGCTGTACTCTGATGATGTAATGTATAAAAACAGTTATAGTTTTTTTTTGTATAAAGATCTGTTGTTATCTATTATATATTGTTCCGCTGCGATTGTGAGATTCTGATGTTGTTTTCTATTTTCTTCTTCTATCTCTTTCTTCTTTTCCCTAACGATCTGGTATTTCCGACATTCGATTGTTCGGCATATAATACAGTAAACGTATTGATGTCGATTTTCGGAGGTCGAAAAACCGGTCGTGACATGACAATTCCAAAAACGCTCATTTTCACCGTTTAATAATTATTTTGGTTATTTAATTATCTAAAAATGCAGGATGTTACATTACTCTATCTTAAAAATGATAGTCGAAATGGTATGGTAACGAATTAAGATTACCACAGCCACTATAAACAGCTCCCACATACGCAATGAATAACAATAATACACGTTGCATAACAAGAATGCATCTTACATGCATGGTTTGCTTAAACTTTTGTGCTAGTGCTAATAATCTTGGATGCATGCAAACATTAAACTGCTCGATGCTTCCCACATCCTTCTGAACACAAACGCATACTTGTAATGCTTGCCAGCATAGATATACATATACTTGTTTACTAGTTTTCTGAGAGTAATTTGCAAAGTTAAAGAAGATGCAGTATTTTGCAGAATTCATCAGCCAAAGTTTACTGTAGCTGGTATTTTTCTAATATAAAACATAACCCCAAGAATTGCATATACACCATCAGAAAAGCAATCTCTTTTTTTTCTTTCACATGAACGGGGCTATAGGGGTTTCAAACAATGCACCCTTTACTGCTAAAACATATCTTCATCTTATTACTATAACATCTTTCCTCTTCACACCAAAAACATCAATTCGACTCGACTCCAACATCTCTCACTTCCTCTATTTCGCTCACACTAGAAGAACCCCCTGCCTCATTCCTTGTGTGGAAATCATTAAAAGACGCTTCTGAAATGACTTCTCCATCGCTAAAGCTGACAATTTCATTAGACTGTTGCTTCTGAACAGAGGATTTCGGTTGCCTAATGGCTGCAGCGGACTCTGGAATTGCTACACCCGGTGGTTGTGGTGGTACCCATCCCCTCTGACTGAACGCCCCAGCTTTGTACCGGTTATCATCTTCAGGTTCTATTTCTGTTATCTTCGCGCTTTTATTCTTCCATGATGCCTCTGAAGAATAGTTTTGAGATTTTCCATTTTCTTCCATGCTGGATTGTACGATTTCGCTGTAGGTTGGATTTTGAGATGGAGCCTCCCATGGCTGCTTAGAGATTAAGAACGACGGATTCAAATCATAAAGTTAAAATTTTGAATAGAAGTTGGGTTTAAATCCCGAATTGTAGATTCAACAAGATTGATATTTGACTGTGCATATACTTCTAGGTTAGAATTTTTGCTACGTAACAAGTTATCAATATCTTATGTCATGTATATAAAAGCTCTTTCCATGATAAGAATTTATATATTGAAATTGATTATGATGTTTTAGTTTCGACATCCAAACATAAAGCTTAATTTTCTCCCTTCTTTCATCCTACTTTATAATAATAATAAAAAAAATTATTTTGAAACAATGAAATTCGTATTGCAGTTCGAATAAACATCTAGATATTTATTATTCAATGTTGATTCAATGATATTTTTCAATTAGGATTTTAGCTGAGTTTAGAATTGGAATTTAAAAATGAAACATGATCGGAGAGATTTGATTTGAAATGGCACATCGAAAATTTTAAATGATTTTTCTAATCATTAATACAGTGTCGAAATATTTGCTCTTGATTGAGGGGTTTTTGTGTGTGTGTGTGTGTGTGTGTGTGTTGGTGAGGGGGGGGGGGTGGTTAGTGCACAGTATGGTCATTTTAAAATAAGCTGTGTAAGTTTACAAAATATCAATTTTCTTTTACTAGAATTGGGTATATGAGTCAATTGTTTAAATGTCGACGAATTCTTAGCTCACACACATGTAACCACAGCTCCTAATATCCTAACTCCAGTATCAGCATGGTTATGTAGCATAATTAGGTTCAAAGAACTTCTGATTAACTTCAACTGGAGTGCCTGAAGATTTACCGAGTAGAACGCAATTCTTTTTCTAAAAAAGAGAAAACCAAAAAATACTAAACATAGAGGAGTACAATACAGTTGAACGCACAATTAAACGTGTGTGCGTGCATGCTATACCTTGATATAAGGAGGCCTTTCTTCCACTCTTTGTACCATGTTCCTGATCTGCTTTGGAAAATTTCAAAATTTAAAGACATAACATCTTGAAAGAAGCCATTTATAATCCGTATGCTGCTGCAAGTCGATAAGCATGAGCATGACAAATGATTTTTTATTTTTTTTCTTTCTTTTTTTAAGTACTTCAATAGGAGTAACATTGGCATAGATTTTTTTATTTTATTTTTTTAAAGTTCAACTGGGTCTCCGGACTTTAACTAAATTAGCTCGCATAACAGTTAAGAAGTTTATGCTGCCAATAAAGGGTAAACAGTCTGTTTAAAGCTGGGTTAGTTTATCACCAACTTTAGTTAGTACCTACGTGTTGGTTTGCTCAGCCAGTCAAACTGTAAAATATTAAAAGATGGTCTGTATAATGCCGTTAAAATAGAAGCATTAATTGTTATTCCTATACCCATTAAATTCGATATTCGGTAAAAGTTCAATTGTTTATGCATGAACAATTCTATGATATAATCTTACCTCTGTGTAAGATTTGGGGTGTAGTGTGGACGCTATAGCTGCAGGTGTTGATGAAGGCCTCACTACCAGAAAAAAATGAAAATGATAAATCAGCACTAATGTCAATTATATAAAGTATGGTTAAATCATTTAATACCTCAACTTCGTCATTGGAATATATGTCAACTTTTCGATGACATGTGCAAATAATATGTTGCCTAGATCAAAGTAATTCAATAGTGAAGAGATGAGAGGGTACAGGAGTGAGTGTTTTTAAAAAAAAACCGACTCAATACTCGCCTCCTCGAGCGTCTCAAGGAAAAGCGCTTCAAGGAAAAGTGAGATAAAACGCCTTCAGGCTTTTTCAAAAAGGCTTTTTACCTCTGAGACTTAAGCCTCAACAACTCGAGACATACAAGGCGTATAAAACGTACGTCTCACACGCCTCAAACTGCTAAAGCATACTAATTTTTTATCCTAATTATAAATATTGGCACTAAAAGAAGTTATTAAACTTCAATTATTTAATGAAAAACAAAAATAGAACCAAATTTGAGAAAATGTAAGTTAGTGTGTTTTAACTTTTTAATTTCAATATCGACACGATTAAGATTGTCTTGAAACAATGACTATGTAATAGATTTTCTCACTTGCTACTTAAAGAAAATTTCTGAATTGTCATCACTAGACCTCCAACTAAATTTTGCCGATCTATTTAAATTGCTAGAAGGGAAAACGGATAAAATAATAACTTAGATCGGTTCCACTAGTTTCAATCAAAGATAATTTTCTGAAATCAAGAAAAAAATGGAAGAGAAATAAAGGGAGGAAGAAAAGCATATAATACATACCATTGTGCCTTCGAAGGAGGCTAGAAATTGAATACAAATTCTTCAAAGCATATATGCATGACGCACACGCACGCACATGCATTATCAAGTGCTTAAATTAATTTATATTTTTAAATATTTGTACTTTTATGAATGAATAATAAACAATGATTAGGACTTTAAAGTTAAGTGTTTATATTGTTATTTATTTACAGTTTTATATGATTAATTGTTAGCTTTTACATATTAATCAAAAATTAGTAATTACAAAGCAATACTAACTTTAAATCTCAATATTTACCCGAAAAATATATGCATCGACGTTTTGAGGCTTATGTCTCATCTCGCAAGCAAGAGAATGCCTCGTGTACGCTTTCGAGTTTTAAAATTTTGCGAGTCACAAAAGGTAAATAAATGGATAACTTGTGCCCATAGAAGTACATAGATGCAAATGTTAATACATACCTTCAGCGTTATCTGCATATGTCATGCCATTCATTCTCAGTTGCTAAAATCAAGTACAAAACAAATGAGAATACTGAGAGAAACTATAATAAGGTTTCTTTACATAAAGTGAAATATAAAATGATCAAGTAAGCAGCCAACCTCCGAACTAGATGAATAATTGAAACTTGACTGGTTAACCTGAGGACCCCTCCATGTTGAATTATTAGTAGTTCCTATAAATAAAACCCCATGCTACTATAATTTATGTACAATATATATAGAGGTATATGCATATATATTAAAATAAGGACAAAATAATAAAGGGAACAATCGTCCAGACTGTAGTCTAATCAGTCTAATCATCGTAGAACAGTAATAAATATATCCTATAGTTTATACTGTGTAATATAGTTTAGAATACAAAGTCTATGCACAAAACTATAAATACAAAGTCCAATGACCACATTTGACTTAAATTCAAAAGGTACTATCAGCATGTAATATCTATAGACAAAAAATATATAACATGGTTTGCTTGCCTTGTAGATTATGTTCTTCCAATTTGGGCAATTTACATTGACCACATACATACATATATTTATTGAGTTTAGCCAAAGCCCTTCCAGAATTCACAGAATAGAGTTTCCGAATATGTGTGTTAAACTGTTATGCTTGAAAACCAAACTTGTGCACAAAGATATATCATGATATTCGCATACCGTTTACTGTACTGGCTCGGATGTGCTCCTCAAACGATTTCTCTTGAGAATTGTTATGTTCCCTTTTGCTTTCCAGCTTCCTAATAGCTTCACCCATCGATTTCATTTCTTTCACTTGCACATCCATCATGTTCATGAATGCCTCAAAGTACTTTTTCTCTGATAAAAAAGAAACCAAAAGAGGAGGAAAAAAAAAGACCTTTAAGCTTCCGTAGTACGAATAATAAGAATCGCTAAGCTAATGAAAACCTTCATTCTTTGAACTCAACAATTCTTCGCTTGCTTTAGCAACAACAGCAGCAGCAGTGGCAGCAGCGGCAGCAGCTTTAGCGGCTTCTGTAGTTTGTTCAGCAAGAACTGAAGTTTGCTCATCTTGCTTCTCCGATTCTTTTTCTTCAGCTACAACTTTCCGAATCCAACTTTTGAGCTTAGGGATAGCAACTTTCTGTATAAAATAGAACTATAAGAATAAATTGCTACGAATACAACAAATGCAGAATGTTATTTTATTTTTGTACCAGCCAGCAAAGCGTAGAATTGTAGACATGTTGCAAATGTTTCATGTTCCCAGTCAAAATAAGTTGTTACTCATAACAAGGAAAATAAATAATGTACACAGATGGGTTGAAAAAGAGCATTGTCCAACTTAAAATTTAAAATACCCCGTGATTCTGATGGAAATGTGTCAGTCATCATACCGTCGATTTATACCCATAGTATAAAGTGATTATCACATGAGAGCTTCCATGAAACAAGAATAGATTATTTTGATATTATTGAGCGATAGTAAAATGAGGAATTTAGACCTTGAAAAATATAGCAGTTCCAGCACCAGAGGCAGCAAGCACACCTGCAGCAATTAATGCGTGTGACCAAAGAAAACGAGGCTGGTGGACAGCTGGCACTATGGCTGTAGCACCATTTGGAATACCAACTGATTGAGGCGATTGAATTGGAGCTTGGGGCTGTATGCTTGTAGACAGATTTGGCTGAGCAGCTGTCATAGGAAGAGAAAAAGTAGACAATAACTGCAAAACTGTACTAGTAGATAACCGGGAACGAAAAATCTCTGTGTTACTTAATTGACCATTAAATCATCAGGGATTGATGCTGTTTTAATCTACAGTACCCAACAATTTCTGTGTGAGCATTCTCACTAGAACTTATAATGCATCAACATGATGCACTTTTGACTTTAAAGATGCTTTATTTTCACCAAACAAAATGGAACTGATTGCATGATTATCAGATTATCAGATCAGATTATCAGATCATCAACATTTCTTTATTTCACATACATAAATTTTGCATCTATATTCTATATCCTAATAACAAACATAATTACCTTGATTAACAGTAGATACTGGTGTTGCATTTGAAGCGGGATCCTGGTAAAAAAAATCAACCAATCTTAGCATGAGCAATAAAATATACTTGCTGAATTAACAGGAATGCAAAGAAAATAACAAAAATTTACAGGCACACGGCGGAAGGCTTCATCAATTTCATCCTTAGTAAGGCCTTTCTTCTCAAGAAATGAACGTCTATAAATTACTGGAGAACCTTTCACTTTTGGATGTGACAAAAAATTAACAGCATTTTGCACTTGATCCTCTCTAATTGGTTCAGAAGTTGCAAGAAATGATGGTCGTTCCTCTGTTTGATTGACTGGTTCACTAGCTGGTTTTGACAACTCAGGACCTTGATTCAAACAATTTTAAGTAAAACTTCAACAGTCAATAAATTCCATGATATGTTTAACTAACGATGGTCATTATAATTCCACAGGACCATATCAAATAGAGCAGTAAAGACGTACTAACTCATGGAGAAAAAACAACTAACCTATTTTTGCATGCAGCGAGAGGAAGGTCCGCATCCTTTATTTTATATTTTTAAAAATATCAAAACGAGCCCCGCCCCACTCCCAACCCCAAAAAGTTAAAAAAATAATTGAATAATAATAATAATAATAACCAAAGGATTAGATATTATTTTCTTACTGTCGAAACAATCTTCATAAAATTTGTAGTTTACGAAACTTCAAACCCACTCAAGAGTATATTTCAGACTGGCAGTCGAAATAAATATTTTCAATAGTTTATATTGACTAATAATTTAAAATGAGATAAAAACTCCAATGTTACTTAAAGTACTGCCTAAATGATCTTCATGATAAGAGACCTCTTTTTGAAAATTCTGATATTCAAATATAAAGAGGATCTGAGAAGAACTGAAGCAAGGAGTTGCAGAACCTTACTCAAACATTCATACATATAACTGATGATAGTTTTATATTCTGTGTTTGACAGATAGTTTTCTAAGTGGCACCAAACTAGGTCAAAAATCGATGTTAAACATGTTTATGTTACACACTCACAAAAACTCACATGTGGGCAGAGTTTTAAAACTCTCATCCGAAGATCTTTCACAAGATCCCCTTTTACATTTGGACTAAACGAAGCAACAAACATAGTTTATCTTGTATGTCATTCATCTCACCCGAGATGTTAAGACATCAACCGAGATATGGACTACTATGTCAGTTCGAGATTTCATTCTAAATCCGAGATTTGAAAGCTAGCATGTGAAGTCATGCATTTAATTATTGTTCCACAATAAGAAAAGGAATCGCAGATGTTTCATAAATATCTATGTATATATACATGTATGTATATTTGTGTGTATGAAGATATAACTTGAAATAATTTGAGTTCATAAGTGGCATTGGTGAAGTGTCAATGCTAGAATGTATTATTAAGCATACCTGCTACAAAAACTAGAATGAGAAATAGTTGATTAGAGCAGAATAAACCAAGGTTCGAGATTTCAGTTTCGGTCTCGATTTCGATCTTTTATAATTTTAGGAATTTCAATCTAATTCGTAAATTTTGAAAATTTCGATTTCGGTTTCGTATCTCATTGTTGATTTTTCATATAATTACGCATATATTTGTTTAATTTATTGAAACAAAACGTATAATTTATGTTTAATAAAAAAATAAAATATAAACGAACAATGTTGATTAATTACAAATATTCATAACGCTAAAAAATGTTTATTCATTACTTCGTTTTCAACTTTTTGTAGTGACATTATTTACATATTTTGTGAAATCGTATGTTTCCTAAGTTAAAATTTCAGTTTTTTAATATTCATGTAAAATCAAATTAATTCTTTTTGAGTTTCTTCTATGAAATTGAAGTTCGATGGTTTTTTTATTGAATTTGGAATTTCGGTTTAGTTTCGTTTTGATCTCTACTAAAACATAAACGGAACAACTGAAATCTCGATGTTTCGATCTAAACCTCAAACTTGGAATAAACCAAACGAACTAGTTCAATTTGATTGATTCCATGTGATTCGTAAGTTAAATTAATTAATAAACGGCTTGTAATGTTATCGTTTTGATTGAAATTTGAATTAACTTTTACTGGATTTTCAAAATCAATAATGTTTCGATAGTATTTAAATCAATTTAGTAATCAAATAATTTTTATATATAAAATAATTAAATTTATACTTTCCATAAAAAATCATACTTTTTTTAACCTAAGTCCATAAAAAAAATTATAACATGAGTAGGCCTATCAATGGTACGGGTTTGGGTCCGAACCCGCCTGATAAATGCGAGTATGGGTTTTGACTCCAATTGACTAAGCCCGACCCGTTTACTATTAGGGTCAGTTACGGTTTAGTCAAGACCCGATCCGGTTTGAGTCCGATTCGATTATTTGTTTTCCGTAGTTTCTAAACATGAGTACATATCTTTTTTTTTACCATTTTGTTTGTTTGCACATAAATATTTTTGCATAATATTATTGTGAACTTGGATACATCACCACTCAATTTGTTTGTTAACAATTATTTGTTTATAAATTTTATAAAAATTACAATTTTAAGGTATGGTTTTAACATAAATATTTTGGGTTATATATACAGGTATTAACCGGCAGACTTGAAAAGCCCGACAGGTTGGACTCGGATATTGGTTTTGAAATACCCTACGGGTTCGGGTCGGGTTCAGATTTTGATTATTGTAACCGGACTCCGGTCCGAATTTTAAGATACCCGGACCGAAACCTGCCCATCAACAGACCTAAACATGAGTACATAAACATTTTAATCAAAATATATGATACATGTTTTATTTCGTTAAATTTCAAAACCGAATTAGCTGAAATTAACTGGGTTGGTTTTGTTCAATTTTCAATTTCTTATGTTTTAATTTTGTTCAAACTAGTTTAACGCTCAACCCTAATAGAAAATGAACATAATCCAAAATGTCTGCCCCCGTATCTAAAGATATACTACAATTGAGGTGGCAAATCAGTGAAAATAATCCTAGAATGGTAAATCAACAAAGGGGCTTGCTTATGTA
Organism: Allium fistulosum; assembly: GCA_030737815.1. Classification (NCBI taxonomy): domain Eukaryota; kingdom Viridiplantae; phylum Streptophyta; class Magnoliopsida; order Asparagales; family Amaryllidaceae; genus Allium; species Allium fistulosum. Next base: position 527,961,282 of record CM060908.1, on the reverse strand, counting down.
AATAAAGAAATCATGAATTTGCCGTCAGTCTTGTGTTGGAAAGGCGGTTATTGGGAATTGTATCAACTCTCCACTCGCTAATTGGTACAACAGGCTACAATTTATCAAACTAGTAGCCGCTTAAGTTTGAATAGGGCATTAATATATGGTATCGATAGTACTATAACACAAATATTGTTGCACAACTTCATATCATTTTACTTCTCGTTTAAAAATTGAAGTAGTTGAAACGTGTAAGAAACTAATGATATGATATTAGCTCATATAATAACACCAAACAAAATAACTCAGAATTGAACTCACTTGTATTGATTAATTGTTAACAAGGTTTGCCTTCTCTCGATATCAATATTAAGGAATTAATACATACATCTTCAACTAGACGAGATCATGATTTATACTAGAACAGATTTGCTGTTCATCTTTCCAATTACACTGTTTAACATCCAAATATTATAACTTCGTAAATCACCAACATGAATAACAGTTGATTAAAATACCTAACTTATTTTAGTGGATTGAATTCAGGACAATACCGAATGAAGGAGTCGTATCTTTGCTAAAATTATGATTGAAGCCACGGTTACAACTGAGCCTGAACACAAGTAATGAAAAAACGTTCAAAGCAGAGAGTTAAAATTATTACCAGGATTTTGGGGTTTTGGGTCGCCAGGAGATGCCATGATTAAACCGAGTTGGAAAGTAGGTTTTCAAAAAGCGCAGAGAGAAAATTATAGTTGTCGAGGTGCTAAGTGATAAAAGCCACAAGTATATGTCGCTTGCACGAGTCGGAGTTGAACAAATCACTATTACCGATTTAAAGGATAAGATATCGGTGCATGCAACAGAGGATAAGAAAATATATACATACGTATGCAAGTTAAATATTAGTTTTCAATTCAATATGGCAATCTCCAGTCCATTCAGAGCTGAATATTCAGAGCCCTGAATATTCAGCTTTGAACTGGGCTGTGAACTCCAGAGGTCAGGCGTCCATTTAATTGACGTCCAAGCCCAGTCCAGGATCCTGAACATTCAACTGAATTTAGGGCCTTAATTCGACGACTGGACAATTTTTTTCGTCATATTCAGCGAATAATATATCACCACTGGAGTTGCCCTAATGTAGAACCTGAAAAACGAATATTTATCGAACTAAGGCTCCGCTTAGAAGTTTTTTTACTTGTTTTGAACGGCTTTGAATTCCACGTGTTATTATAACCTTTGTTTGAAAGTTTTTGTTCATATCGGTTGTTGTTGGTTATAAAAACAGTGAAAACCGGCGCAGTATAATTTTGATCGCAATTCTTAACCCTACAAATTGGGTATTTTGAGACGTTGTAACTATTTTTTCCAATTATACCCCCACTAATTATATTGTAGAATTAATACTCATAAAACTAGAGAATAAATTTAATGATATATATGTAATGATATTTTAGTGGAAAACTCTCAAAACCGATGAATGTTAAACTCTCAAGCATGTATTGATCGATTATGACAACACTTCATATAAACCAATCAAAACCACTATGATCATTTACGGTCGAAACCGGTACTCTTAAAACCTCTCATAACTGGTACTATAAAACTCCCAAGCGAAGCCTAAAGGATTTTCAAAAACAGGTTCCATAATGGCAGAATAAATTCTGTAATTTCTACAGTGAATATTTTCACGGATAATAAAACTGCTCACTTATATTATTTACACTATTCAGAATAATTACGCTCATTAGTTAATTGAGGGCATAAACAATATTTAAAACACTTATCCACCATGCCCACTTTGTGCAAGCAAGAAGTGAACTTATTCTCATGTGAGGTGTAAACTAGATGCATTAATGTTGTATCACTGTTCCCTAACATCTCGGATTTTTTTCATCCATTTCTCTCTTTCTTCCTTTATTTCTTCCATCACGAATTATCGTTTACGTTGGATCGGGTGCATCAGATGGTGGGGTAAATTGAGCAAATTTCAAATAATTTCATTTTTGATAAAATTAGAGAAATTTATTGTAGATTATTAGCTTGTAATAAAATCTCACTCGAATAAAAGGTGTTTTTCTTTCTATTATATACTTGTCATACTGTATTATGTGAATTAATTATTTAATGCAAGTATATTAAATTAACGGTATGATAGTAATTACAATGTGTTGCAATGATGAGAAATTTATTACATCAAAATAACATAATATTTTTAAATATTTATAGTCAAGATGTTTCGAGAGACGATATTGATACATCCATTAAGACTAGTACGTAACGCTCTACAAATATTAGACAATGTACTCATGGCTGTTGGGGGTACCAAGGAGGTTACATACTTATAGTTATTGGACAACCATAAAATGACTCACTCGAGAGTTGTCTCTTTGTGATGCAGCGCAAACTGATGAAGTCTTAGGTCGCGAGCGACCTAACGAACTATTAAGTCGCGTGCGACCTAACGGGGTGAAGAATAGCGAGCTAAAACTGTGGAATAGGTCGCTAGAACGACCTAGCGAGCTAAATCAGGGGGATAGGTCGCTGGAACGACCTAGCGAGTTAAGCATTCCAGAACACGAACGACCTAGCGAGCTAAATCAGGGGGATAGGTCGCTGGAACGACCTAGCGAGTTAAGCATTCCAGAACACATTACTTTGGATCGCTCCGACTTTTTCGAGTTACGACCTAAGTTAGATCGAGGGAAGATAGGTCGCTCGATCTTATGTCGTTGGGAAGATAGGTCGCGGGAAGATAGGTCGCTCGATTTTATGTCACTGGAAGAGTTAGGTCGCTCAAACAAAAACCAACGACCTAACGAGTTAATCCTTAGGTCGCGAGGCCTTAGGTCGCTCAGGAATAGATCGCGAGACCTTAAGTCACTGGAGGAGGTTTCCATAAGTCGCTCAAGTATTAGGTCGCGTAAAGATTTCCAGATGCCTTTTTCTTAGGTCGCTGCTGCCATGTATTTTAGGTCGCTCTGTGACTTAAGCCGTAGGTCGTTGTGATGTAAGGTTGTAAGATGTGTTGTTGTAACTATTGTAAATATTCTTAGGTCGTATGTCGCTCTTGTATGTTGTTGTTGTAACTATGTGTTGTAACTAGAGTCGCTGTGTTGTAATAAGTGTTAGGTCGTTAACGACCTAAGTTAGGTCGCGAATGTTATGATGTAGGTCGCGAACGACCTAGTGCTGGGTGTTGTAATCTCTATAAATAGCGGGTGAGTTGTAACATTTGAAGTTAGTTGATTTTGAATAAACTTTTGTTTGAGAGCTTTGTGCCTCTTTCTAAATTGGTAGTTGAGTGTGATCTCCTATCTCCACCTTCGGAATTCGAGTGCGCTCGAATCAACGGTTGTTGAAGCCGATTCACGGAATCAAGTGCGCTTGACAACGTCGAAGAATCATAGATCTTTAAACACGGTATCGTGCGCGATCAACGTGTTTGAGATAGCTAGAATCCGGTATCTTTGGATCAACGAATTTGGGCCTTTGGTATATTTCAATCCACCGATTACTACTTTCATCATCACATACATTTTTGTTATCCGCTGCTGCATCACTTTGTTAATAATAACTAAGATCAAACATGAAGTCTCGAAGTGACGATATTACACAGTTTTCTCGATTTGAGAATACTGTGGAATTTCAATGTGGATACTCCAGTTTTTTAAGATTAAATCATGGCTTGGTGATCCATCAAGCGACTATAATTGGGTCTAAATTGAAGTATTAGAAGTGAAAATACTATTCAATAGAGAATTTGTCTCATTAGTTATAAGAGATTAGTTGTAACATCTTGGGATTTTCGACTTCCGAAAATCGACATTAATACGTCCACTGTATCAACTGCCGAGCAATCGAATGCCGAAAAACCGAATTGTTATAGTTAAAAAGAAGAGGTAGAAGAAGACAGAAAGAAAGAAGAAACAACAAAAACAATATCAGAATCTCACATATCATAGCGGAACAACATATAATAGATAAATGAATAATTTTTAAATCAAAAGAACTGTACATTTTATACATTACTTCATCAGAGTCAATATACAACACAACACAACAATGGACAGTTATATAGACCTGTCCTCACAACTGAATACACAGCGGAAAAGATAATATCATATACAAGTGATACGTCTCGTCATCCAGCTCGCCACTTGAGCTCCAAAGCCTCCTGAAATCCAGAATTACCTGATAATCTGACTCTAGGCTGCCCGTGTGAAAATTATGGGCACCCAGAGTTTAGGAAAGGAACAATAAACTCCAGGTCAGTCATGGGACTGGTGTGAGAACTTAAAACAATTATTATCTTTAAAACAACAACAAAGGAAGTAAAAGACATCCGCAATGCTTTTTGGAAAATGAAACTACCATAAGGCCTCCCGCCACACACACAATGCAAATGCAGAATTGGAGGAGATTTCTCCTTATGATAGTCAAACATGCTTACTACGCAAAATCATTTGATTTGATGTTATTATTAGTGCATAGTGCAGAAAAACATTTCGAAAGTATAATATTAATCTTAGCCAACATAGACATTTCGAACTATGCCTACTATAGCTACCATCTAAACAGTGGTGACCACCATAAGTAAATGGCAGGTTCTACAACTAATACCGTACAAGGTTCATATTGGAAGATAATTTGCCAACAAATGGTCAGGCTAAGGAACTTCCTACTGCCACATTGGTACGCCTCTGGCGGGACGTCCCGAGAAACCAACCTGGCTCTCTGCCAACACAAGGCCGGGTTACCTCTTACACTAGGTAACTACTACACAAATATGCCACCCCCCGGTCCTTTGGGACCTTTATCCGAGGCGCCTCAACAAAACAACAATCACACAGTAAATGAGATTGGAGTAACCACATAGGTTAAATACCAGGGCTCCATACCTAATACCACCCTTTTCCAGAAGGAAATGACATACCCTAAAGGGAGCGACCCTCATAACCTTGCCGCATCATTCCTGTTTTGACCATTTCCAGGGTGTGAGGTCTGACGAAGTCTCGTCCACAAAGCTACGCTTTGGCACAAAGCCGTGCTTTGATCACAAATGATCAATAAATGATCAACATACAGCAGCACTCAACATGTCACATTACCAAATTGGGAGTATATCACTGATAACCTTCAACTACATAACCTCTGAGCTCGTACGTCTCAGAGAAGGGTGTTAAGCTAAGAGAATAAATTCTCCGCCACCAAAAGAAATGTATTTGAAAGAAATCAGCTTTATATCTCAAAATGTAATGTCAGACATGTAACCATACAAGTCTGTTCCGGGTTCGAACAGAACCGAAGGCACTTCCAAAGAAGCCCTTGCAATCCGGGTATTCACAATCCCGATCGAACTTCCCATCACAAAGGAAATCTCTATACCGTAGCTAATGGTGCAGAGACAATCGATAGGTCATCCTATTGTTTTCACAAATACCCGGTCTTCACCACCAGTCTTCAATGCGATCCATATCGTCATATCACTTATTCGGAATGGGTTATATGACACAAAGGTCCTTTCCCGGCTAAGCCGAATAGTGAGCACAATATTTAAAACATATGGATATAGGGATTTCAATTAAGTCACAACTTATTACTTAAATCATTTCCTTTAAATGGTTTAAACAAATTACCATTTTAAATCTTTAAACAAAAAGATTTACTTCACAAAGTTCACCCAATTTCACAAAGATTCATTCACAGATTCCCAAATCATTTCCCATTTCAATTGGATTAACCCATTAAATCTTTAAATCAAGATTTAACTTATATCTTTCAAAACTATTCACAATTCAAGTCTTTTATAATATAAAAGACACACCTTTTAAAATCTTCTTTGATTTCAAAATAAAGCTTAATCATCTTCACAAAGGTTAATTCAGTTTTTCCAAACTATTCACAATTTCATTTCAACTTGAAATGTTTCGATACAAATTGGAAATCTTTTCACTTTATGAAAGCTATTATTATTTGAACATAGATAGTTTTCGTTTCGGGAAAAACTCGTTACAATTACACAGGTTAAAGCCATCCAAGTATAAAACTTGGATTTAAATTTAAATTTCCAAAACCATATTTTTAAATGGTTAAAAACCCATATAAACACCTTTTATAACTTGTACAATCTTTTAGACCATAGTTCCCAAATCATTGAATTTAATTTCAAGTATTGAATTCAAAATTTAAATCAAATGATTTGAATTCCAATTTTTATTAAGTTATTTAAAATAACTCTTATTTTTGAATCTCATTTTCAAAAAAAACTTTCAATTCCAATTTCCAAAACTAATTTGGATTCAAAAATTCAATATTTAGAATTGTCAAAAATCTGTGACTTAACCGATTTCCACGTGAAATACACATTTGTGTGTGTATTGTGTAGTCCAAGGGTTTAACACAATAGTGCAACAACATTCAACCATCACAGATCAAATATAACAATATAATTGATAAGCGGTATAAACTATAACGCTTATCTTTCATTCACAGATCACGGATATATATATATATATATCAAAGATAAACAAATTACAGATCACAACACAAATCAGGATATATCACAAAGCATCACATATCAGAGATATCAAACAATTCAACATCCAATATAATCCAAACATCCATAAGTAGGATTAATTTAATTATCTGATTAATTTAAAGTCAGATAAATTTTTACGTATAAATTTTTGCTAGTTATGGTAAATTAATAATCAATTAATTACCAAAACATTTAATAAATTATCCTTTAATAGATCATTAATTAACTCTTAATTAATAATTAATACTAAATTAATTATTCTTTATTAATTATCAAAACCGATAAAATTTCCTTATAAATTTCCAAAGTTATTTCCTTTTTAAAATAAATTTCTTTATCTCTTCAAATCTATTTAAAAATCCAAATTTTAAATAAATTCTTCAACTTATAAATAATATTTTCGATATCCATTTATTAAGCCCCTTTTCCCGAAATTTGAAATTTTATTCAATATGGTTCAAAAATAACTTTATCTTTTTAAAACTCCTTTTTAATTTATCCAATTCTCAAAAATAAGTTTTAAAATAAACTTTCAACTTGAATTTTAAAAATCCAATTTTTTATTTATTTTCGGTATCCAAGGATACCAAAAATATATTCGGCTAACCTATAGCCTTCAACAATTTCAATCACAAAGATAATCACATAGAGGTTATAAATAATCAACACACAACATATGAAATAATTTCAAATGTTTGAGGAATCCAGTTGGATCCCTCCAACCTGTTCCCTTGCATCCAAAGGTGTTAGCACAATACCAATTCCACTTCGAGGTGGAATATCGCGGTATATGGAATTTATAAAATACTATCCGCTATTATGCGGCGCAATAGGGTCTCATCCGCTATATAATGCGGGAAATTAACTCCAAGTACATATATAATACCAATTCCACTTCACGGTGGAATATCGTGGTATATGTTTTTAATATAATAACCTCCGCTTAATATGCGGCGTATAGGGTCTATTTCAATGCAACAAATGACAACCATCAATCCAAACACACAATTAACCAATTTTAAATTTAACTATTTAAAATTTAAATCGAACCATAATTCGATTGAGTGAGAAGTTCTCACCTTGAGTTTCTGATACAGTTGCAGTGTTTTGTTTCGAATAAAATTAAACGAGCGTTTAATTTTACCCAAAATTCACACTAGCTCCAATTAACTCCAAACCAGCTCCATAATGTAGTATTCGTCAATACGGACCCAACGCAATTTGTTTCATTAGTTTTCGACCTCGTATTAAAAAGTTATGGCATTTAGAAGTTAATACGAATTTATATAAATTAATTTACATATTTTTTTTTTCAAACCCTTAATCCATCTCAGCCGTTGATTTTTCTTAATTAGATCATGGCCGCGCGTTCTATTCTTCTCCATCCCGTTCGTTCGTATCTGGAAAAGAAACCCAAGCCGCCACTAGTTCACGAATTTTCGAGCCGCCTACACCCACTTCCTCGATTATCGAGCAACGGCGATCGAACGGCCCCCACGTGCTCCCTCCACGGCCAAAGCCATGGCCAACTCGGTTGCTCCCACGCGTGGGTAAAACGTGCGCAACTCCGTTCGTTCGAGTGAAAATTGCCAACGATCCGTAGTTCTAAATATGATCACTCCCGTATGGATTTGTAGATCTCTTGATGCTCTTCAAATTTGTAGTTGGACGATTTTGACGAAAATGAGTGGATCGTGAGTGATTGAGGGAGAAACGAAATGAGTTTTCGGCCATTGAATTGGAGCCGGCGGTTGAAGCTTGAAATCCTATGGTTTTTGCAAAATAGAAGAAAATGGGTCCTTTTATAGAAAATTGACGAAACACTATTCATCCGAGATTTTCCGAACTCCAAACGAAGCGTGGCGACTGGCGTTCCTAGGGTTTTACCCATGTTCCGGACACAATGGAACGTGTTTTGGAGGCTAATTTTGGTTGTATGTGCGAGTTACGAAAATAAACGATCAATTTTAAATTAAATCGATTAAAACGATTTCTATGCGTTTTGGCTGGCGACAAACCATAAATCCGATTGACACGAAATTTGAAATCTTACAATAATTTAACATTATGGATCCGATGAAACTAGTTTCATCAAAATCCGAGACTGTTTGAAAAACGACTATTTTCACTCGTCAATTAAATATTAAAATATTCAATTTCTACAATTTTACTTTTAATTAAATTTTAAAAGTTCACTAACATTGTTCTAACTCAAATATGATTTAATACAACTTTATAAATCATTTTCATTCTCATTTAATTCAGTTTCCAATTAATTCTGAAATTTCAAATATTAAATTATCGATTTAATTATACAATTAAATCCTATATTCGAAATATAATTCATTCGGCTTATAAATCTTACTTGTTAATATTTAAAATTAATTAAATATCTGAATTTCAAATGTCAGAAATTCTGGGTCGTTACAATCTTCCCCCCTTAAAAGAATTTCGTCCTCGAAATTGCAAAGTAAGAAAAATGTCCCAAATTCATTAACTTTTCAAAAATCCACTTAGTGAAAATTTTATAATCACCTTTTTTTCAAAACCTTTAACTTCAACCAAAACAATGGTTTTCATTTTCTAGTTCAATTTCTACGTTTTCATTACAATTTGGGAAAACGACTTTCCATTAACAAAAAATTTCCAAATTTTTTCAAAAATTTTCTAACTCCCAAAATTTCTAGAAAATTTTGGCAGTCTCCTTTGTACAGAGGAGCTTTTGCAATATCACAATAGATATAAATATATATACATCGACCCACAGGGTCGGAAAAGCAGAAAAACAGTTCATATTTCCTATTTTTATTGCGTAGGCGTACCTTTTTATCATTTTTAAGCAAAGCAGTTATTTATTAAGCATTTTAGCGCGACCCAACCAGCCGAACGGCAGCCCCGGCACCTGTACTTACTCAATTTAAACTCGTAAGTGACATATATATGAAGTTATTAACATTTTACTCTTTTAAACAACTACAACACATGCATATTAAAAAAATGCTTACTAAACAAGGTTTATAAGCAACTTATATAATTTCGACATCACTTGTAATTGTTTACAACCAATTCATATACAATGACATTCATTTCTTCATTTTCAATTAGTTTACATTCACTAATTTAAACTCAAGTTGATTCGCTTTCAATTTAAATCCAATTACATAGCTTTCAATTTCACTAACTCAATTTCATTAACACTTAATGAATTATATACAATCAACCAACAATCATATAACAACCAATGTATATTCAACACAACCAAATTTATTCACTTTGTTTACCTTCAATTTGGTTTAACGCCTTTAATTTTCCATTGGTTTAATATTAAATTGACTTCCATTCAATATCCAATTTATTAGCTTTAATGAATTAGCACTTACATCCATTATTCCATATCAATTTATTCACATTCGATTGATTAACATTCAATCCATTTATTAATTCAATTGCTAATTCATTTTACAAATAAAGTTGAATTTCATTTATATAACTCAAGTTCAAATCCATTTAATTCACTTTATTATTTTACTTCGATATCAAAATCAAATTCATTTAACGTCACTTAAGTTATATTCCATTTCAAATTCCCACTTATAAATCCAATTCAATTTAGATTTTAATTTAAATTTTGTTTATCACAACAAAACTTCAATTTTTCAATTCATTATGGTAGCAAATCCATCACACAGAAACTCGAAAATGATACTAATGATGCTGCAGTCATCACCTTTATTATTTCCCAGTAACAGTAGTGAACTCAGTGCTTTAAATTCTTTCAAAAATTTCCTTTTATTTATAAATCACATTTATAAATCCTTTTCTCATATAATTTCACTATTTTACTTTTAATTTTGAAAAATAACTTCCAAAATAAACAGGATTCAAAATTTTCAAATTCATTTTTATTTACAACTCATAATTATAAATATATTCATATAGTTTCACTTCTTATATATAAGATTATTTCACAACTGCAAATCATATTAATTATAATTCCATACTTAATAATTCATTTGCTTATATACTTCATTCTTTTACAATTGTTGTTTTTATTTAGATTATTCAAACATCTTTTATTAACTCATATATATTCTTACATCTTCAACAACCAAACAATTCAATTTTATATACACTTTAATAATTCTGAAAGAATTATTTCCTTTATATGTAAAATATAATCAAGGTAAAATTATTTCATTTACCCAATTTAAAATGATACTATGTCGGTTTATCTCGTTTAAGAGTTTAGAAACCCCTATCGATACAGTTAGCAAGACTGCACCGACCAGAATCCATAAACACTCAACCGATAAGTCAACACAATACAAAACAATTTCATATTCACTAACAAATACACGCTCATATCTATTATTACACTCACACTCATTCTAGAGTACTACTGACTCTATCTCAAATGAGTAACACCCAACAGAGCCAAGCTTATCGCTTAACCAAATGCTCTGATACCACATCTAACATCTCAGGATTTTTGACTTCCGAAAATCGACATTAATACGTCCACTGTATCAACTGCCGAGAAATCGAATGCCAGAAAACCAAATTGTTATGGTTAAAAAGAAGAGGTAGAAGAAGACAGAAAGAAAGAAAGAAGAAACAACAAAAACAATATCAGAATCTCACATATCGCAGCGGAACAACATATAATAGATAAATGAATAATCTATAAATCAAAAGAACTGTACATTTTATACATTACATCATCAGAGTCAATATACAACACAACACAACAATGGACAGTTATATAGACCTGTCCTCACAACTGAATACACAGCGGAAAAGATAATATCATATACAAGTGATACGTCTCGTCATCCAGCTCGCCACTTGAGCTCCAAAGCCTCCTGAAATCCAAAATGACCTGATAACCTGACTCTAGGCTGCCCGTGTGGAAAATTATGGGCAACCGGAGTTTAGGAAAGGAACAATAAACTCCAGGTCAGTCATCGGACTGGTGTGAGAACTTAAAACAGTTATTATCTTTAAAACAACAACAAAGGAAGTAAAAGACATCCGCAATGCTTTTTGGAAAATGAAACTACCATAAGGCCTCCCGCCACACACACAATGCAAACGCAGAATTGGAGGAGATTTCTCCTTATGATAGTCAAACATGCTTACTATGCAAAATCATTTGATTTGATATTATTATTAGTGCATATTGCAGAAAAACATTTCGAAAGTATAATATTAATCTTAGCCAGCATACACATTTCGAACTATGCCTACTATAGCTACCATCTAAACAGTGGTGACCACCATAAGTAAATGGCAGGTTCTACAACTAATACCATACAAGGTTCGTATTGGAAGATGGATTTCCAACAAATGGTCAGGCTAAGTGTTAACCCTCAATTTTCTACGACTTAAGAAATGCACGACTCAAAAAGGGTATGCGACTTAACGAGTCAAGGACTGGACGACTTAACGACTTAAGAAAGTTACGACATAACAACTCAGAGTAATTCACGACCTACGACTCAAGGACTAGACGACTTAACGACTTAAGAAAGTTACGACATAACAACTCAGAGTACTTCACGACCTACGACTCAAGGTTTGGACGACCTAACAACTCAGAGTACTTCACGACCTAACGAGTTAAGGTGTGAATAACCTAACAAATTAGAGTACTTCACGACCTAACGAGTTAAGGTGTGAATAACCTAATGAGTTAAGGTCTAGATGACCTAAGAGTTGAAACAATCTAAAGTAGTTTACGACTTAAGAGGTTACGATCTAAAATACGCAACGACCTAAGGAAGTTAAGATCCAACGATGCAAGAGATGGCACGACTTAAGGAGAAAACGAGTTAACGGCTTAAGGTTATCTGCGACTTACGACCTAGCTTAGGTCGTAAGCGACTTAAACAAAAGAAGAGATGCCGCATTCGGTTAAGTCGCACACGATTCAGGACTTGTAATATAACCAAATGAACGAACTTACCAGTTGAGCCACGACTCAAGACTTAGCTTAAGTCGACCACGACCTAAAGACACTGAGTTATAATCTGCAAATTGAAGCTCAAAACGCCTTAATGATGGACAGATTAAACGCTCTACTTGGGGGCAAATCAACAGCCAGAAAACAATGAAACAGTCTTCATTGAAGATGCTCGTAATTCCCAGGAGAAAGATATTCCTCAAAGAGCCGCTGGCACCGCCGAAATGCCACCTTTCCAAGCTGAAGGTCCAAGGCCGCAGCCAACTTTTCACGAGCATTTGCCCAGGCAAAATTCCGAAAGGAGAGGTGACTTCTACCCGGCGATGCCTCTGAACAATGAGGAGTACCTATCAGGGATGATTCGCCAAATCATGAATGAGAGCATGCAGAGGGAAGAAAACGAGAGTGATTGGGGATTTGCGCCAAGCAGAACTCCGTTTACTGAAAGGATCCTGAAAGCAGAGTTTCCAAGAAAATTTATACCTCCTACTATTCCGGCTTATAGAGGGACAAGTGACCCTAATCATTTTCTATACAAGTACGATTGGCATATGACCGACGCGAGGGCATCAGATGAGATTAAATGCCGATACTTTCCAGTATACTTGGAAGGAGTGGCTCTACTTTGGTTCATAAAGCTACTAATTTGGTCCGTAGATCAATTCTCTGATTTAACTCGAAAGTTCAAGGATCAGTTCAGGTTTTATGCTTCAAAAGCTAAGGATATAATGTCACTGTCCAGCCTTGAACAAGAGCCCGGAGAATCTATCAGATCTTTCTTGAACCGTTTCAATATAGCCCTAGCCGAAGTGGATAATGCAGAACCCCATATGATCCTGACTTACCTGATGCGGGCCATCAACAAATCAAGTGAATTCGGAAGATGGTTAAAAATGAAGGAGCCAAACTCACTCGAGAAATTCTATATAAAGGCCGATGAATTTATGCGTCTGGAAAACCTCTCCGCGCCGGCAAAAGTGGTTGTTGCCGAAGTCAAGAATAACGGTGTTACTTCTAACAAAAGAGAATCCGGAAACCAGAAAAGGGAAAGTGATGGAGGAAAGAAGTAGGAGAATGAGAAGAAACCTCGCCGCTTTAATCTTTCAGATTTTACCCCTCTAACTGATACACCGGAAAATATCTTCCTCACGACAAAAGATGTTATCAAGTATCCTAAACCACCTGAGATGGGGAGAGGTGCAGTATGTAATGGGAAATTCTGCTGATCCCACAATCAACCTGGCCATGACACCGATCAATGTCGCTAGTTGAAGAATGTGATTGAAGAGTTGCTGGAATAGGGTAAACTGCAACAATATGTGAAGAAAAACAGAGCAGACCCAGACTCATCCACTCAGGGGCAAGAACACCCTGCCCATCAATCTGACTCTGGCAACAACACTACGGTCCAAGAATCTGAAAAGCTTGTCATTAACGTTGTCACAGGAGGTCCCCACGCAGCAGCCAGGAGTTGGGACGACTATTAACTACCCACAAAACTGCAGCTGGGGCATCTTCCAATATCTCTGGCATATGAATCAAAAACTACGAATCTAGTGGAAATGGAAATTCAATCTGGAGACTCTGAAACAACAATCACTTGCATCCAATTTTTACTTAACAGCATTGCTTAAATTTGTAAAATTATAATGGATGTATAACTCTTGTATTGTAAACCACTGAGAAATCAGGGTGGATTAATAATAAAGAATATTAAATCTTGTGTTCTAATGCTATATAATGCCTGTTTCATTTCGATATGCAAATATCTTAAATATATTGCTAAAATGTCGATTTAATATTGTAGGCTATCAAAGTAAAGCTTACTTATTCAACACATCACAAGACTCGGCGATTCCCAGAGATCACTCAACAACGAAGTACATTTCTCTGGCAGAAAGCAAGCAATTTGCAAAAGAATGGGGCATGTACTTGAAGTGATAACAAGGAATCGCTAAGGAGTAGATGGTGAAAGAACACAAGCAACAATTGCTACTCTTCGGAGTTCAAACAGAAAGACCTTTTCATAGGCGCAACTCTTCGGAGGATAAAGACCTCTACGGAGGCACAAGCCCTCTTCGGAGGCACGCCAAAAAATGGAAGTTCTCTTCTTAACAAAGAGGTTGGTGGAACCAGAAGGCGCAGGATCTTTGTTAACTAGTTGCGACCGTTTGTGCAAACGAACGTCCAATTAAGTAATTTACGTCCGCCCCATGGATCCATTTAATTGTGAGAAAGTAACTTCCAGGCAATCAAATAAAGACTTCTCCGGAAGCACAAGACTTCTCCGGAAGCACAAGACTTCTCCGGAAGCACAAGACTTCTCCGGAAGCACAAAACCTCTCCAGAGGCACAATGCTAATCTTCAGAGTCCATGCTACTCCACATATTCCAAAATGCTAATCTTCGGAGTCCATGCTACTCCACAGATTCTAAAATGCTAATCTTCGGAGTCCATGCCACTCCCCAGATTCCAAAATGCTAATCTTCGGAGTCCATGCCACTCCCCAGATTCCAAAATGCTAATCTTCGGAGTACATGCTACTCCACAGATTCCAAAATGCTAATCTTCGGACTCCATACTACTCCATAGATTCCAAAATGCTAATCTTCAGAGTCCATGCTACCCCATAGATTCCACAATGCTATATCTCAGAAATGCCAAAAGACCTCTTTGGAGGCATATTTCACCTAAGTTGAAGTGTAAAATCGGAGACCCACTTCACTAGAGTTGAAATGACAAAGCATTTTTCATAAGCTCGCTTCACTGCACAGAAGAATCCACTTTTCAACAAATAAAAGTGATCACCCTCGAAAGTTGAAGTGTTCTAAAAGAAGAGAAGAGAAAACTTCTCCGATACAAGGCATACTCTATTGAAAGCAGGATAATATTTCCTCGAAAACGGAAATATTATCCTCTAAAATAAGAGTATGAGTCTTTTCAGAATATTGCGATGAGCCGTGGTATGGGGGAAAATAGCTATATTAAATAACGCTCAAACATCATACCACTAGCTCACTGCAATATCATACAAAGAAACTTGTGCAGACACATGGAATAAATGCATTCACAAATATATACAAGAAAGTTGTACAAACAAAGAATCATTATATTCCATATTATAAAATTTGATACATGTGCAGGTTTAAGAAAGCGAGGACCGGTACTCGCACAATCTCCGGTCAATAAATGAAAAAGCAAAAAGCAAAATGGAGAAAATAAAATCAAGCTCATTTCTCCTTCTTCCCACCTTTGGAGCTTTTACCCGGCCTAATGATTAGTTTCTGAGGCCGCTGTGGACGGGTCGGGGAGGAAGGAGAAAGAGGCACAGCTGGGTTAACTTTCGCTTCTTCTCCAGCGACAGAAGTGCTTTTCTTCCCTTTCTTTGAAACCGTGCGTTTCCCCTTCTTTTTCGAAGAAGACTCACTGCCTGGAGTAAAAAACTCAGAAAGCTTTGTGTCGTCATCATAAGTTCGCTCCGGGGTCTTTTCGTCCTCTTCAAGTTCCCCAGTCTTTTGCTCTTGCGAAACAACTGGATCGTCCAAGTCTTTGAGGGCTTCTATTTTTCTCTTCTTGTGATCCTGGTTGAGAAGCAGAAAGAGGAGTGACTTGAGAAGGAGGAGGAACATCAGCCGGAGAAGGAGAAGTTAGCGCAGTTTTCGATACTTCCGCTACAGAAGAAAAGAAGTTAAAATCAGTATTCTCCGAAAAAAGATAAGATAGTGGCTCATCAGGACTTAAGTAGTAAGTAAGAAGTTCATCGATCTCAGTCAAGTCAAATGAGCAATCTACTTGACTTGGGTCGACATCAAAGTTACCTGGAGAAGTCGGCTTTGCAAGATCAATCTCGAATTTCCGAGCCTCCATATCTTCCAGGGCCTCTTCCTAGGTGGGAGTGGTCACAATTTCTTTGTCGACTTTAACAGAAGGCGAAGAGTGAGAACTGGAGCCAGTAATATCGACATCAGCTGAAACCGAAGTACGAACAGGGGCAGTAGGAAGTACTTCTTTTTCGAAACGCTTCTCCCCCGTTGCTTCGGTCCGCGCTTGGGCAAGTTGCTCCTTTCCCTTAACAAGTGCAGCATGGGCATTTTCATCTAAATAGGTTGCTTCAAGATCTGCCATGGCATAACCAGCACCACCAAACATATCGATTATCGCCTCCCATACTTCAGCCAAGGTGACTTCATATTCCGGCCCGAAAAACGAGAGGCTTCCGCGCCCCAAGACATTGTGAATATAATAGTCAAATAAGGTAGAGCCGACTTTGGCCTTCGTTGCCTCATGCGACTGCTCAGCCGCTTCTTTTTCGGCAACGGCTGCAACTTGGCCGACAACTGCATCGTCCCGCTCTTTTTCGACTTTAAGAAGTCGAGCTTTTAACGCTGCAATCTCCATATCTTGCGAGCTAACTTTTTCATGCAGTTGAGCAGTATCTTTGCGATATTTTTCAGTAATATGCTGCTCAGCCTCAAGTTTTATTTCAGCATCCCTTTGCGCAGCATGTGCGTCCCGCACTTGTTTCTGAAAGACTTCTTCTTTTTGAGTGTGCGAGGCAGAAGAAGTGGCGAGATCTTCCTTAAGTTTCTTGACTTCGGACTCAAGTCTCGCATTGTCATCTGCAATGCTCGCCATCTCCGCATCGTGCTGCTTGCAAATTTTATCCCATTCCGTCTTGTCATTCTCCATTGTCAACATGGCTTCAAGATTCATATGGTTAACTCTCTGAAGCTCGTCAACAAGTTTCTGCCAGCCAGACATCCTATCAATATCTAGTTTGACAGCGTCAACATTTCTTAACATAGCTTGCTTATCAATCGGCACTAAGTCTAAGTCGAAACGCACTCCTCTTAAGCACCAATTCGGAAATCGACTCTGGATCGTAGGAGGACCGTCCCCGACTTGATACTGGGGCCTATTGATAAACGTTTGAATGTCAGACTTTTTGAGAGCTGGAGAACCAGATGGAATTTCTGCAGAGATAGGAGCATCAGACTTTTCAGAGATAGCAGGCGCGTCACCAAGTTTAACCCGCTTGCTTGGATCTCCAGTGATGTGGCCCTTCCCCTTATCATCATAAGACTTTCGCTTATGGGAATCATCACCTCTATAAGAAGAGTCGTATCGCTCATCCCTCCTCCCGTATTGATGTTCATAATCTCGCCTCTCTTGAGCCTTCCTAATAGCTCTTTCTTCATCTGTTTCCCTCGGGGCAGGCAGATAGCGCCTAAAATCATAAGTATCACGGCTTCCATGGCGCTGAAATTTGTCATAATATGAGCCAGAGCGCCCCATCGGAGAATCTGAAAATGGAAAAGAAATGAAGTTTAGAAATCTCCAGAAAAAGAGGGTAAGTGCGTATAAGTGCCGAAAAATCCTAAGTGTGTGTGGCGTGCAAACTACGCACGTCGAACTACAAACCACTCTTTGGTTTGGGAACGACAACGACTGGTGTAGAAGGTGTCGAAACTTGTTGTAAAGAAGAAGCGGCCTCGACAGCGGGAGAAATAGCTTTTGGAGCGTCATTTTTAAATAACTCCTGTGAAGTCACCATTAAGTCACTAAGATCCCCAAAGATGTCTTCGCCGTCATGCTGAGCGGAACTCTCTTTCTCAACCCCTTCATTGGATGCCTTCTCGGGGCATTGAAGAGGCACCTCCTCTTCGATAACCGGAGAGAGCGTAGATTTACCGGATGATCCTGCAACGTCAATAGAGGCAGAACACTTCACCAGAGAAGCCTCAGTGGTAGGCTCTTGCGGTATAGGTTCTTCGACAGAAGCTGGGGCATCAGACGTCTTTTCTAAAGAATCAGGAACTTCATGAGGCTCAGAAGAGCAAGAAGGGTGAAGAAGTCCAAACTGGTGAATAAATTCGTCTTTCAACAAAAATTTCGCGTCCCGCTCTTCAGCTAGTACGACCATGAGCCTCTCCAGA
Organism: Allium fistulosum; assembly: GCA_030737815.1. NCBI lineage: Eukaryota > Viridiplantae > Streptophyta > Magnoliopsida > Asparagales > Amaryllidaceae > Allium > Allium fistulosum. Next base: position 527,942,857 of record CM060908.1, on the reverse strand, counting down.
GTAGGCTTGTGGCTGGGATCCCTAGAAGGAGGGGGAGCGCTGAAATGAAAAAGCGAAATTAACATTTGGCAATTTGGACTTCACAAAACTCAGAGAATAGAAGAAGTAAAGATAGATAATCTTACTTCCTTCCCTCCACACAGCATAAAATCCCGGGGGACAGCGAACGTAAAAGTACTGAGTTAAGAACCCATGGGCACTGTCAGGGAGGCCTACAATCAATTTACGATTTCTGGCGCTTCTCACAACAGTGATCGAAGGATGATCTTTAGTTCTGGTAAAAGAACATAAGTAGCAGATCTCGTCAAAACTAGGGAGACGGTCAAGCGTTCTACTAAATAATACAGACAACCCCATTAGAATGGCATAGCTATTGGGATGTAGCTGAAATGGGGAGATGGCCAGTTGACGAAGAAGATGCCGGAGAAAGTTGTTGAAAGGTGGAATGGCCCCGCTCAGGCACATCTGTCGATTAACTGTGACGAAGCCACGGGGTGCCACATCAGTGGTGCTGCTTTTTTCAGGAAGAATGGCATCTGCTTCAACGATACCAAACTGGGTGCACAATTGCCGAAAAACTTTGTACGACAAAGTGGTAGAGGCTCTTTCGGGAGGATTGACTAATGGAGCTGGAATAAGAGTGGCCTCCCCGGTCTGGACTGCTATATCTTCTTGCTGAGAAGTCATTCTACACAAGCAACTGGATATTCAAATATGAAGGTGCACGTTTCCTAAAAAGTGTGAAGTATTGTGCAGAACTAATGAAGATAACAAGTAAATATAACTGGAATTAAGCTAGTCGACAATTGATCGATTACCAAATTTCAGGACTTGTTAATTTAAAGTTCAGGTACAGTATTAGTGCAAACTGGTCATTTTCAGTTGACTATTTCAATGTTACTTTAATACTTTGCTTGAATTTGTTAATTTAAAGCACTTCGTTCACACAATCTATTTAAGTTGATTATCCGTTATTAACTAATCTGTCATTTGATGTGGGCAGTCAGTGGCAGTATAATCGTCCCAATTTTCTATGAATGTTGTATTAAACGGATTGTTAGCTTGCAAGTTAAAGTGATCTGTGAAAGAATGCAGCAAAGTTTAACAGTTTAAAGACTAAACAGTTCAAGGTTCAAACAATAATTCAAAGTTCAAGCAGAGCTTAAAAGTACAAGTGCTAAGTCACCAATGACTCAAGTTGTAACGAGACGGATTTTGCCCGCTCGAAAATCGACATCCATACTTTACATCGTACTCGAATGCCGTAGATTCGACCGTTCAAATCCGATTCGCCGGAGCTATAACACAGTAAGTATAACAACACAGCGGAATAAAGAAATCAATGATATCATATATATAACATTGATACAATGACAGATACAAAATCTGATACAATATGATACAATGGAATGATACAACAGACATCAATATACATCAGAGATGATACAAGAAATAACAGCGAAAAGAAAATTGATAACACCAGCATCGGATAGAATGTCTCCAATAGAATGCTCCAATCCATAGCTAGCGGAAAGCAAGGTCAGTCGTCCAAGAACTGACTAGCTCCAGATAATTGACGCAGCGGATATTACAAAAATGATGTAATCGGTGAAAGTAGCAGTCGATGGATTGATGAATGCTGAATTGCCCGAATTCGTTGATCCGAAGATACCGAATTCTAGCTATCTTGAACTCGTTGATCGCGCACGATACCGGGTTCGAAGATCTTCAATTCTTCAAGCGTTGATCAAGCGCACTTGATTCCGCGAATCGGCTTCTACAATCGTTGAATCGAGCGCACTCGATTATCCGAAAGAGGAGATAGGAGATTACACTCAACTACCAATTTGGAATGAAAGCACAAAGCAATCAAAAGAGAATTTTATTCAAAAATCAACAACCTTTACAAATGACTTCACTTGCCTATTTATAGGCTACAACACACCGCAACAGGAAAAGTACAAGTCATAAGTCGGCAACCGACTTATCAACCTTGCCGACTTAACATAAGTCGCATTATTTACAACACAGTTCAGAAAGCTTAAGAATATTACAAGTACTAAGTCGGTTCCGACTTATCAAAGCCTCCGACTCAACATAAGTCGTACACGACTTAAGCCCTACTAGTTACAACATACCGACTTACAACAGAATACAACAGACAACTCCTTAAGTCGTTGCCGACTTACAACTCTATACGACTCAACTATTAACGACTTAAGAATAGCGGTCCAGATTAACTCGGCATAAAGATCAACGGCAACAGCTTCAGCAACTTAAAAACATGCGGCGACTCAAAGGAACCAATGGTGGAGGTTAACTCGGCAGATCATCCAACGGCATCAGGCTTTCGCGACTTTAAAATTTCGACCGACTTAAATAAGTCGTAACTCGGTGCCGACCTATCACTTTTCTTAAGTCGGGGTCGACTTAACACTTGTGCCTTGTAACTTGGTGCCGACTCATCACCTTCCTTAAGTCGGTGCCGACTTAAATCCGCTTCGTTAAGTCGCAACCTCGAAGCAATTTCCCCTTTGTTTTTCCAGTTGAGTCGGTCACGACTCATGCCTGTTTTCTTAACTCGTAGATGACCCATAGCTCCTTCCATAAGTCGCCTACGACTTATGCCTTCATCTCCGGTCTGAGCTACATCATCCTCCCCATGTTGAGAGAAATTCGACCTCGAATTTGCACATTCTTCATCCCCAACAAACTCATCCCCATGATATGGTACGAGATGCTTAACATTGAATACGTCAGACGTATACACATCATCCGGCAGCTTTAGTTTATAAGCATTTTCATTGATTCGTTTCACAACTTCCACCGGACCAATTTTCCGTGCTTTCAATTTATTGTAAGCGCCTACTGGAAAACGATCTTTCGTTAAAACTGCATAAACCAAATCTCCTTCATGAAATTCAACACTTCGTCGTTTCAAATCTGCAGATTGTTTATATTTTGCATTTGCCTTTTCTAATCTTTCTTGAACGATTTTATGACACTCCGTCAGCCCTTCAACAAAATCAGCAACTTTCTTAATTGTCCCCTTCGAGTGTGGTATCATCGTTAAATCTAACGGTCCCTTCGGTAAATTGGAATAAACAATCTGGAACGGACTGAACCCAGTACTTCGATTCACAGCATGATTATGGGCAAATTCTGCCTGGCATAACTTCACATCCCAACTCCTCAGATTATCTTGAACAAGACACCTCAACAAGTTTCCCAATGATCGATTAACCACCTCTGTTTGTCCATCAGTTTGCGGATGATAAGCACTACTAAATTTCAGCTTCGTTCCCACCATCTTCCACAAACTTAACCAAAAGTGACTCAGAAATCGAGTATCTCTATCTGACACAATAGATTCTGGCAATCCATGAAGTCGATAGATCTCCTTGAAAAACAACTGAGCAACATGAACAGCATCTGCCGTTTTCTTACAAGCAATAAAGTGTGCCATCTTCGAGAACCTGTCCACCACCACATATATGGAATCGTTACCTCGCTGTGTCCTCGGTAATCCCAACACGAAGTCCATACTCACATCAACCCATGGTTTAATTGGTACAGGTAATGGCATATATAAACCAGCATTAGTCGCAGTTCCTTTCGAAACCTGACAAATATGACATCTCTCAACAAATCTTTCCACCTCTTTCCTCATTGACGGCCAAAAATAAGATTGAGAAATTAACTGCAACGTACGATCTCTACCCACATGGCCTTCTTCATGTAGTTCTTTAACAATCTTCATTCTCAAGCTACAGTCTGGGATGCACAAAAGATTTCCCTTAAACAGAAAACCATCCACCAACACAAATTCATCCGTATTTCCTTCCTTTACTTTTTCAACAAACTTCATGAAGTAAGGATCTTCAACAAATAATTCCGGTAACATTTCAAACCCTGTCACTTCAACTTTCATTGTCGTCAACAAATGACTCCTTCTGCTCAAAGCATCAGCCACACGATTGGTTACCCCTGACTTGTGCTTAACGACAAAAGTAAACTGCTGTAAATAAGCAATCCACGATGCATGTCTCGCTGAAATCTTGTCTTGCCCTTGCAAATGTTTTAATGCTTCATGATCAGTGTAAAGAACGAACTCCTTCTGAAATAGATAGTGTCTCCAGTGTTTAATAGATTGCACAACAGCATAAAACTCCACATCATATGTACTGTATCGCATCTTCGCTCCGGACAACTTCTCACTGAAATATGCAATAGGACGCCCCTTCTGACTCAACACCCCTCCAATCCCAACCTTGGATGCATCAGTATGTAGTTCAAACACCAACTGAAAATCAGGTAGCACTAGAATTGGTGCAGATGTCAGCAATTCCTTGATCTTCCCAAAAGCACTCCCTGCTTCCTCTGTCCATGCAAACTGTTTACCTTTCATGCAATCTGTAACAGGCGCCATCACACTACTAAAGTGTGGAATAAACCTCCGATAAAATGAAGCCAACCCGTGAAAACTACGAACTTCCGTTATCGTCTTGGGTTGCGGCCAATTTCTGATCGCCTCAACTTTACTTTGGTCAACCTGTATTCCTTTCTCTGAAACAACATATCCCAGAAATAAAACACTATGCGTCATGAACACGCATTTCTTCGTTGCAGCATAGAATTGTTCTTGTCGCAATACCATCAGCACTTCTCTAAGATGATTCAAATGTTCCTCTGGACTCCTACTGTAAATAAGAATATCATCGAAATACACCACCACGAATTTCCCAATGAACGGTCGAAAAATTTGATTCATCACCCTCATGAAAGTACTTGGCGCATTGGATAAACCAAATGGCATAACCAACCATTCGTATAGACCCTCCCTGGTTTTAAAAGCAGTCTTCCACTCATCTCCTGGTCTGATACGAATTTGATGATATCCGCTCTTCAAATCAATCTTCGAAAAGATAGTAGCTCCGCTTATTTGATCTAACAAGTCATCCAACCTCGGCATTGGAAATCTATATCTCACAGTAATCTTATTCAATGCTCGACTGTCAGTGCACATCCTCCACGTCCCATCCTTCTTGGGTACCAATAAAGCTGGTACAGCACAAGGACTCAGACTCTCCTGCACACGCCCCTGCTCAAGCAATTCCTCTACCTGCCTCCGCAATTCTTCATGTTCCTTCGGACTCATTCGATAATGTGGTCGGTGTGGCAATACAGCACCTGGAACAAGATCTATCTGATGTTGTATGTCCCTCAACGGTGGCAACTCCGTTGGTAATTCCTCTGGAAATACATCGTCAAATTCTTTCAAAACTGGTTTAACTTCTTCAGGAATTTCTACTTCTTCACTGCTCTCACGCCCAATCAACAAGAATACTTCTGGTTCTTCCTCAACCTCCTTAACAAACTCCTTTAAAGTCAATAAAGTTTTCAGCTCTTCAATTTCTTCTGACTTATTTTCTTCTTGTGATCTCTTCTTCGGAACTAAGATAATCTTCGTGCCTTTAAACATAAAACTGTAACTATTGGTCCGACCGTCATGTTGTACTGCTCGATCATACTGCCATGGTCTTCCCAATAATAAATGACAAACATCCATCTCTACTACATCACACCATATTTCATCTTTGTATTTCTTCCCAATAGAGAATGGTACACGAACTCGTCTATCCACTTTCACTTCTACTCCTTTTCTTAACCATGCTAACTTGTATGGACTCGGATGTCTTTCCGTCTTCAATTTCAACTTCGTCACAGCTTCGGTTGAAATAATATTATCACAGCTTCCTGCGTCAATTACGAATTTACACACCTTCCCCAGAATAGTACATGTTGACTGAAAGATATTACTCCTCAACCAACTAGCTTCCTCCTACTTCGGTGTTAAACACGATCTCCTCAGCATTAGGTTACAACCTTCGTCTCCTGACGCGATATCCTGCTGATCCTCCTCAGCTGGATTAGAACAATCTTCATCAACATCCTCATCGTCAACTTCTGCAATCATGGTTCTCTTCTTTGGCTTTGGACACTCACTGCTTTTATGACCCAATTCCTGACAATTGTAACATTTGAAACCATTGTTAACCCTTGTCTTCTCAGCCTCCTTCACCACTGGTCTACTGATAGGTTTAGAAACATTAGAACTTCCTCCAACACCCTTCGTTTGATTGTTAGAATTAGTAAACACACCACCTCCTCGTCTCCCTTGTTTTTCCCAAGCCAACGCTTTCTGATGTGCTTCCGCTACAGATCTTGGATCGAACATATTGACCATATCCTGAATCTGCATTCTCAATCCTCCAATGAACCTAGATGTCAGCTGCTCTTCCGTTTCCATAATATCATTCCTTGCAATAAGTTGATAGAATTCATCAGCATAGTCATTAACTGTCTTTGTGCCCTGTCTCAAGTTTTGCAAACGTTGATACATAAGCGATTGATAATTATAAGGTAAGAATGTCGCTTTCATCAATTTCTTCATCTTTTCCCAAGATTCAATCTTTGACTTCCCCATACGTTCACGTGTAAGCTTGGTTTGCTGCCACCATGCCAAAGCTCTACCCCTCAGCCTCGTAGCAACCAACTTCACTCTACGATGTTCTGGTACTTCTTTGAAGTCAAAAATCTCCTTAACATTAGCCACCCAATCTAGAAACTCCTCTGCTTGCATACCACCCTTGAATTCAGGAATTTCTGTCTTCATCCCCGATTCCCACTTGTGATCATACTCAGAATAGTTTCTTCCTTGACCTCTTCCTTGAATACTACCACCATCATACTCCTCTTCAAAATCAGATGCATAACGATGTCGATTCTGACCACCAACATCTCTACTACCATTACGTCTTCCACCATCATCCCTTCTATCTACGTTCCTCCGTGCATGATCATTCACGTTCCTTCCACGCCCTTGATCATTTTCTACACTTCGGTCTCGATTAGAATGCGGTGAGACTCTACTACCCCCATGGTTAGATTCAGGTGAAACCCTTCTCCGATTTTGATTCATCTCCGTCATAAGCCTCTCTAACCGGCCAATTCCTTCATTAAGCTTCTCACTAAAATTCTCATTGATTCTTCGCTCCATCTCATCAGCCTCTTCTCTTCGATATAAAGCTTCTACGTTTTGGTGGCGATTAGCTCTTCTTGGCGGCATTCTCGAAAACTTCACAAATTCAAACACAATTCGGACTTTGATCCAAAATGAAACGGATCGAAAACTTCCACTTTGTAGCAAATCGCGATGAACACAATGGACAAAGTTTCGGTCTCCAATGCAAATCCGATCAAACAACCTTCGAACAATGATGACTCTTCTTCTCTCGGCCGTGATATCAACCTTCAATTCTCGGCAAATCTCTTCAAACTTCAAATCTCTTCAAATGATTAGGCTCCAAGTCTCGATCTAGCTATGATTGGCTAGAACAAGCTCTGATACCAAAAACTGACGCAGCGGATATTACAAAAATGATGTAATCGGTGAAAGTAGCAGTCGATGGATTGATGAATGCTGAATTGCCCGAATTCGTTGATCCGAAGATACCGAATTCTAGCTATCTTGAACTCGTTGATCGCGCACGATACCGGGTTCGAAGATCTTCAATTCTTCAAGCGTTGATCAAGCGCACTTGATTCCGCGAATCGGCTTCTACAATCGTTGAATCGAGCGCACTCGATTATCCGAAAGAGGAGATAGGAGATTACACTCAACTACCAATTTGGAATGAAAGCACAAAGCAATCAAAAGAGAATTTTATTCAAAAATCAACAACCTTTACAAATGACTTCACTTGCCTATTTATAGGCTACAACACACCGCAACAGGAAAAGTACAAGTCATAAGTCGGCAACCGACTTATCAACCTTGCCGACTTAACATAAGTCGCATTATTTACAACACAGTTCAGAAAGCTTAAGAATATTACAAGTACTAAGTCGGTTCCGACTTATCAAAGCCTCCGACTCAACATAAGTCGTACACGACTTAAGCCCTACTAGTTACAACATACCGACTTACAACAGAATACAACAGACAACTCCTTAAGTCGTTGCCGACTTACAACTCTATACGACTCAACTATTAACGACTTAAGAATAGCGGTCCAGATTAACTCGGCATAAAGATCAACGGCAACAGCTTCAGCAACTTAAAAACATGCGGCGACTCAAAGGAACCAATGGTGGAGGTTAACTCGGCAGATCATCCAACGGCATCAGGCTTTCGCGACTTTAAAATTTCGACCGACTTAAATAAGTCGTAACTCGGTGCCGACCTATCACTTTTCTTAAGTCGGGGTCGACTTAACACTTGTGCCTTGTAACTCGGTGCCGACTCATCACCTTCCTTAAGTCGGTGCCGACTTAAATCCACTTCGTTAAGTCGCAACCTCGAAGCAATTTCCCCTTTGTTTTTCCAGTTGAGTCGGTCACGACTCATGCCTGTTTTCTTAACTCGTAGATGACCCATAGCTCCTTCTATAAGTCGCCTACGACTTATGCCTTCATCTCCGGTCTGAGCTACATCAATAATCTACTCAACCTGAAGATCTGAGAAACCCAACTCTAGACTGCCCGTGTGGAAAATGGTGGGCACCCAGAGTTTAGGAAGGGAACAATAAACTCTGGATCAGTCATGGGACTGGTGTGAGAAACAAAAACAGTTTATCTTTAAAACAATTACCAGAGAATTTTAAAGTCAATTCGCAATGCTTTTAGAAAATGAAATTACCATAAGGCCTCCCGCCACACACATAATGCAAACGTAGAATTGGAGGAGATTTCTCCTTATGATAGTCAAAGATGCTTACTACGCAAAATCAAATCATTTTTGATATTATTATTAGTGCATAGTGTAGAAAACATTTCGAAAGTAGAATATCAATCTTAGTCAACATACGACCAGTATCGTATGCCTACTATAGCTACCATCTAAACAGTGGTGACCACCGTACGTAAATGGCAGGTTCTACAACTAATACCGTACAAAGTTCGTATTTGGAAGATGGATTTCCAACAAATGGTCAGGCTAAGGAACTTCCTTTCCTCCTGCCGAATGGGATCGCCTCTGGCTGGACGTCCCGAGAGACAAACTGCTCTCTGCCAAACAAGGCCGGGTTACCCCTATAACAGGTAACTCACGAATATGTCATCCCCCGGTCCTTTGGGACCTTTATCCGAGGCCTCGATAACCAACATCACACATAATAATAAAGTGTGTCCACATGAGTAAGTATCTGGGCTCCATACCATGATACCACCCCTTTCCAGAAGGAAATGACATACCCTAAAGGGCGCGACCCTCATAACCTTGCCGCAACATTCCTGTTTCGACCATTTCCGGGTTGTGAGGCCCTGACGAAGTCTCGTCCACAAAGCTACGCTTTTTCAAAAAGCCATGCTTTGGGTCAACAGATGATCAACCTATGATCACAAAGATAAATGATCAAACAAATGATCATATCACAAATGATCAAACACTGATCATCACACAGCAACACTCAGCATGCCACATTACCAAATTGGGAATATATCGTTGATAACTTCAACTACATAACCCCTGAGCTCGTACGTCTTAGAGAAGGGTGTTAAGCTAAGAGAATAAATTCTCCGCCACCAACAGAAATGTATTTGAAAGAAATCGGCTTTATATCTCAAAGTGTAATGTCAGACATGTATCCATACAAGTCTGTTCCGGGTTCGAACAGAACCGAAGGCACTTCTCACGAAGCCCTTGCAAATCCGGATAATTTCCAATCACGTCCGGACTTCCCGTCACTAAGGGTGATAAAACCTCTATATCGGGGATCAACCGATGCAGAGTAACTCGACGGTAATCCTTCCGTTTTCAAAAATATCCGGTCTTCAACACCGATCATCAAATGCTATCCATTACGACGTATCACCTATTCAGAATGGGTTATACGACCCAAAGGTCCTTTCCCGGCTAACCCGAAGAGTGAGCGAAATATTTAAAACATATGGATATGGGATTTCAATTAAGTCACAGCTTAAAACCCAAAACTTTTCATTCGAATGGTTAAACAAATTACCATTTTAAATCTTTAAACAAAAAGATTTATTTCACAAAGTTAACCCCATTCACAAAGATCCATTTATGGATTTGAAAACAATTTCCATTTCAATTTAATTAACTCGTTAAATCTTTAAGTCAAGATTTAACTCATAGCTTTTAAAACTCGTTTCCAAAGATTCATTCATAGCCTTTCAAAACATTTCAATTTCATTTTAAATTTGAAACCTTTCAACACAAATTTGGAAATTCACTTCTTATATGAAAGCTGTTATTATTTGAAAACAAATAGTTTTCGTTTTAGAAAAATCCAATTATATTTGAACGAGTTAAAACCCTTGAATTATATTCACATTCCCAAATCGAAATCTTTAAAATGGTTCAACCCATATATAACTAGTACAGTATCTTTAGTCTCTAGTTTCAAATCATAGAATTCAATTTCAAACTTGAATTCAAATTTAAATCAAATTATTTAAATTTCAAGATATCCAAAATATCTTTAAACTCCTTTTCAAAAGCTTTTCACTTTAAACCGAGATTTCAAATTTCAAAATCAGTTGAAACTAAAATTTCAATTTCAAAAACATCTTAAATCATCTGTGACTTAACCGATTTCCACGTGAAATCCATATTTGTGTGCGTAAGAGTGTGGTCCAGGGGTTTCACACAATAGTGCACAACATCAATCATCACAGATATATCGATAAGCGGTATAATCAATAACGCTTATCTTCATTCACAGATTCATAGATAAAATAAATTTATCAGTCACAAAGATCACTATTACAATTCGATGTGGGTTTCGAATAACCAACTGGAATCCGACTCCCTGTCGCATCGAAATTCAAATGTCGTCTTATGGGCTAAGGGTTTCATATTCACATAGTAATATATCACAGAAAAAGATATATATATCGCAGATAAGTAAATTACAGATCACATCATAAATCAGGGTATCACAAAGCATTACATATCAGGGATATCAACAATTCAATCATTCAACGAAATTCAAACATCCATAAGTAAGATCAATAAATTGTCTGATTAATTCAAATCAGATCAATTTCTTATGAATTATTAATCCTGGTTAATTAATATTAATCAACTACAAATTATCTTGATTAATTATTCTTTAGTCATTTATTAATTAATCATTAATAACAAATTAATTAACCTTTAATTATTAAAGAATTAACATTTAATTAATTAATTATCCTCAAATTAATTACCTTAATTTATAAATCATATTAATTATCAAAATTTATCGCATTAATTTAAATTACCTAGTAATTCCTAGTTAATTATCTTCATTAACTAATAACATTTCTTTAATTGCTTTCTTAAGAAATTTTCTTAGATTAAATCATTATTTAATCATTTCTAATTATTAATTAGTCTAAATTATTTATTCATGATTTAAATAAATCATTCTTTAATTACCTTATTAATTTTAATGAATTATAAATCATTGATCTTCATTTATTTTAAAGATAAAACATTTTAGAAACTTCCATTTTAAAATTCAAACTATTTAACCATTTTAAAGTGGTTCAAATAATTTAAACTTTTAAAACCTTATTTTATTTTAAAACTGAGATTCAACTAAACTTGAATCAGATTTTAAAACTCGTTTGAATCTTCACTTCTTATTTTAAATTCCAGTTTTAAAATTTTCTTAAGACTTGCAGGCTTAAGCCTGTAACAAGATACTAACCCGAGCAATCAATATTTGCTTCGAGTCTCATCTCCGCTGCTTCGAGTCTCATACTCGAATAACTCGAGTCATCCCTTGGAAACACTTCATCTTCCTTAACTTGATGACCACCAGATATGCCAACGCCCACGTGCACGTGCACCATCATCGCAGCCGACTCCGTTCAACTGCGACAATCTCCTCATATCCACGATCATCCTCAGATCCATTCGCGACCAACAAAATCCACGAAATAACTCGAAATCGAAATCGAGTGGTTTGGCCAAACCTGGAACTCGACCCTGCAACATCGCCCAAACATGTCAACGCTTCCTCTCTTTGTCTCCGACCACTTGAGAGCCACCACCTCCGGCCACGTCTCTGACAGCCCCCACACTAACCTTCCCCAAAGTGTTGTTACACTCGATCAACTATGGAAGCATCGGCGATCAAAGTTTTAAACCCAACCCAAAACTAGGTTTACAGAACAAATCAGACCACCACCATCACCACGGTGACCAACCACCACTTTCACCATTTTTCCCTTAGTCATTGACCACTCCACTATCACCAGAAAGAAACTCGGTCTTTCAGACGATCGAGATCAACAGAGACACTCGAATTTCTATTTTCTGGTAAACCCAGAATTTCTATCAATCCCCTGTACTAAAAGCTTCCATTTTTTTGTTTCAAAAATCATTTTTTGTTTTAAGTATTTGATCCCTATCCCTGATTCAAAGATTCTTGACAATTTATTTCTTTGACTTATTTTAGTTTACCATGAAGTTCTGTATTTCCAGAGCTAAATGTAAATTTGTTTTTAGCTTAAACAATTTAAAACTAAAGCCAATGATACAACAAATATATTTGGTTCAACACTTAAGTCATAACATAGATTGGATTATTAGCAAATGATTTTTTTTTCATTTTCTTTTGGACCTGGAACTAAAGCCAGAGACAAGAAATTCAAACATACTGCATTTCACACCCCAACATATCCATATATACACAGGGTTTTAAAAATATATTCACAAGCATATCATACTTCAAAGATAAGCAGGCAATATAATTATATACTTAACAACTTAAAATGGTGATGTTACTCACTGTTTTAGAGGAGATGGACAGAGCAACCAGGTTTTGAAAAACAACAGCTTTGAACTTTTTAAAAGACTGAGAATTGGTTTTCTTTGATTTTCCTTAGAATCTCCTTGCTTTGTTGTTAAAATGCTTCAGTTTGTATAAATAGAAGTATTGTTATTATCTCTGGTTTGCTAAGTTTTGAATAAAAGAAAATAAGAAGGTAGATATAGAAGAGTTTGTACAGAGGGGTGATGTCTGGTTTAAGCAAATACAGGTACAAGGGTATATTTCTTTTTTTACTTATTGATCAGAGAATTTTCGAATGGAGGCTGAAATGATACTTCAAACATTTCGAATGACCTATTTGCTGCTAAGAGATGGAAGCATTAAATGCTTTGAGTACTTATGTCTCCAATTTAGATTATTGTATGTTTCATGTGTCAATGTGTCATAGATATTTTGCTTATTATTTTGCTTTACATTTCCTTCCTGACTTTGCTTTATTTTGGCCTTGTTACTTTGCATATTTTCTTACAGGCTACATATGAATGTATAATTTCTTTTGCTTTAAATATGAATGTACTTAACATTTATTTTTATTCTTTTCAAGTGTTCATGCTTATCTTTATATAATTGGTTTTGCTCACATTTATCTTCTACTTGTTGAATACTTGGATATATTTGCTTTGCCTTTGTTCATACTACTTTATAATATAATTACATTTCTATTTGTTGTTAAATTTCTCTGATGTATTCACTTTATATTTTTACAAAGTTTATTAACGTGTTATTTGGATTTATCTATGTATTCATTTTATTTTATTTATCGTCTTATATTTTTAATTTATAAATTCAAATTATTATTAACCATTTATTTACAATTTAAACACAAATCAAATATATGTTATATTATTTCAAATCTAGTCGGATATGTTCAAATACAGATATATATTCTCATATATACAATAATTTTAAATTTTTAAACGATTTATTCCACAAATATTAATTCAAAAATAAATAAATTATCATTTTAAATTTATATAAAATCCGGGGTCGTTACACAAGTGCTAACTCGCCTACGACTTAAGAATTTTTCCTACGGGTAAGTTAAATCATTGGCTCTCTGGCTAATTTGTCCGCAATCTAAAGATTATGAGGCGAGTTAAGTTGAGTCGCTCCAATTTTAAGTCATTGATGTTTTAAGTCGGCAGTACTTTGAGTCCTAAGTCATGGAAAAGAGGAAAAGCTTTAGTCCAAAGCAGTGAGAAATTCTCTAAGTCCTGACTCGGCCACGACTTAGAGCTTAAGTCGTAAAGGTCGCTAGGTCGGTCCATAGTTAGATCGCAAAGATCACTGGGTCGCATAAAGTTGCTAGGTCGTACCCGAGGCAATATCCCACTCTAATTGGCCGACTTACTCCTAACCCGTCTACCTTCTAACTCCTAACCCGTTAACCCAATACCATCTCAATCAACAACAACCCTAGTCCTATCACACCACTAAATCGCCACAAATCGCAAGTCGACTTGAGTCAAATCAAACAGCCCTGAGTCCATCGATGACCAATGCAACAATACTTGCACGGCTAAAGGGGGTGGATCGGAGAGAACGGGGCTCGTAGATTGACGATGTTCGATAATTGAAAAAGAAGCAGGATCGCTTACGAAGTGTGATGCTAGAGAGAATCGGAAACGAATCAAGGAGGAATCGCCATAGGGAGCTCGGAGAAATGCTAATGGCAGATGCGACTTAGGAGATAGGTAATGAGAAGAAAGAAGAGGAAGAAACGACTCAAGTCTTTTATATCTCGGAGCAGAGGAACTCGAATCGGCACACGAGTTAAAATAAGTCGAAGCACACGACCTACGACTTAGGCGTGTACTTCGAGGGGCAAATGTTAACCCTCAATTTTCTACGACTTAAGAAATGCACGACTCAAAAAGGGTATGTGACTTAACGAGTTAAGGATTATGCGACTTAACGAGTCAAGGACTGGACGACTTAACGACTTAAGAAAGTTACGACATAACAACTCAGAGTACTTCACGACCTACGACTCAAGGACTGGACGACTTAACGACTTAAGAAAGTTACGACATAACAACTCAGAGTACTTCACGACCTACGACTCAAGGTTTGGACGACCTAACAACTCAGTGTACTTCACGACCTAACGAGTTAAGGTGTGAATAACCTAACAAATCAGAGTACTTCACGACCTAACGAGTTAAGGTGTGAATAACCTAATGAGTTAAGGTCTAGACGACCTAAGAGTTGAAACAATCTAAAGCAGTTTACAACTTAAGAGGTTACGATCTAAAATACGCAACGACCTAAGGAAGTTAAGATCCAACGATGCAAGAGATGGCACGACTTAAGGAGAAAACGAGTTAACGGCTTAAGGTTATCCGCGACTTACGACCTAGCTTAGGTCGTAAGCGACTTAAACAAAAGAAGAGATACCGCATTCGGTTAAGTCGCACACGATTCAGGACTTGTAATATAACCAAATGAACGAACTTACCAGTTGAGCCACGACTCAAGACTTAGCTTCAGTCGACCACGACCTAAAGCCACTGAGTTATAATCTGCTGCCGCTTTACTTATACTGATACCTGCTAAGTCGGCCACGACTTACGACTTACTATAAGTCGGCCGCGACTCAGGACTTGGCAGAAATTCCCGTCCAGAATTCTCTATAAATACATTGCCATCTCCAACTTTGAGGGGACTTTTGGCCAATCATTTTCTGAAGCGCCATTACTCTGCCGAATTCTCGACTCATCCAACACTTGAAGAACTCCAAACATTGAAGATACTACAACAAGCTTTGAACGAGATTCTACACATCCAACATGGATTCAACAAATCTCATCATCAGAGTTTGAGTTACTAATCTGAAGTGTTTGTGTGATCAAAGTGAATTGTATTCGAAGTGCATTGTATCAATTGTAACCAAATCAGCAATAAAAGACTATAAAGTGGACGTATGCTCAATTACGGGCCGAACCACTATAAATCTGTTGTCCCTTTACCGTTTTCTGCTATTTTTAGCTTATATTATGTTCCCGTACCAACGGGTGGTGCTTTCACATTATTACTACACACACCGGGTGTTAGCGTACACTTTTCAGCGTTAACACTAAGGAACTTCCTACTGCCACATGGGTACGCCTCTGGCGGGACGTCCCGAGAAACCAACCTGGCTCTCTACCAACACAAGGCCGAGTTACCTCTTACAC
This sequence comes from Allium fistulosum, assembly GCA_030737815.1. Taxonomy (NCBI): domain Eukaryota; kingdom Viridiplantae; phylum Streptophyta; class Magnoliopsida; order Asparagales; family Amaryllidaceae; genus Allium; species Allium fistulosum. The sequence goes on along the minus strand of CM060908.1, from coordinate 527,926,833 downwards.
TAGGTAACTACTACACTAATATGCCACCCCCCGGTCCTTTGGGACCTTTATCCGAGGCGCCTCAACAAAACAACAATCACACAGTAAATGAGATTGGAGTAACCACATAGGTTAAATACCAGGGCTCCATACCTGATACCACCCTTTTCCAGAAGGAAATGTGTTAATCCTCTGATTCGCGACTTAACAGAAGACGACCTAACAAGCTAAAGGCGTGATCGACTTAAGGAAGACTCCGAGTTAACAGGCTATGACTTAAGAAAGCTCTGACCTAACAGTTGCCGATCTAACTACTGAGAAGAGCTGCCGACTTAATATGTGTGTCGACCTAGGAGCCTACCGACTTAAGGAAGCCTACCGACTTAACAAATTGCGTGTTAACAAGGGCTTCCGACTCAACAGCTTAACAACCTATGGGTTAACTCTGCTCCGACCTAACAACACCGAGTTATGAAACGCTCCGAGTTAAGAAGTACTACGACTTAAGAGTCTACGAGATAAGGGAGTCTTGGACCTAAGGCAATTGTTGATAACTTAAGACCTACGACCTATCTCTTAAGTCATCGCCGACCTACGACTTATACTAAGTCGTGTACAATCTCAGAACACCTTATACACCTTTACCTCGTCACCGGCTTAAGGGAACGAAAACAGTATTGCATCTTTTAGGTCGTTACCGACTTACAACTTAAACTAAGTCGTTCACAACTTACTAACTTGTTCTGGAAGTACCAACTGGTACAAGGGCTTTATCTCGTCGCCGACTTACGACCTAAGACTTCTATAAGTCAGCCATGACTTAAAGACTTAGGAAAATTTCCTGAGTCCAAATCAGCTCCTATAAATACCCCATCACTTCCAACATGAGAGGGACTTTTTTTTTTGGCCATTCATTTCTTCAAGCGCCGTTACTCTGTCGAAGTCTCCTCTCATTCAGCAATCAAAGATCTTCAAGCATTCGAGACACTACAACAAGCTTCGAGAAGAACTCCTTACATCCAACACGGATTCGTCGAGTTTCATCATCAAAGATTGAGCTAGTAGTCAAGAGTGCTTTCATGATCAAGTTGTATTGTATTTTGAAGGATATTGTATCAAATTGTAACCGAATCAGCAATAAAATACTATAAAGTGGACGTAGGCTCAATTACGGGCCGAACCACTATAAATCTGTTGTTCATTTACTGCTTTTCTGCTATTTTCAGCTTATATTCTGTTCTCGTACCAACGGGTGGTGCTTTCACAATTCTATTACACACACCGGGTGTTAGCGTTCACTTTTTAGCGTTAACATTTTGGTGCTTTCACTGTGAATTGAACTCAGGCGATCATTCACCGTTGCTTCGCAAAGATTCATAAAAAGAACCTCTCTTAAAAACCAGATCCGAAATAATGGCTCCTGGAAGAAGAGGTAGACCGATCAGATCCAGAAATGCTCACGAAGGGACTTCCGCTTCCCCAACAACAAACCAAGCGACTCCTACCTTTGGAGTCACCAGGGCTGAATTGGACGACGCAGTTTCTGGATTATACCAACAAATTGAAACCCAAAATGCTTTGATGATGGATAGATTAACTGCTCTGCTCGGGGAAAATCGTCAACCAGGAAACCATCAAACTACTCTTCCTGAAATGCCACCTTTCCAAGCTGATGGTTCTATGCCGCAACCAACTTGTCATGAACATATGCCCGGGCAAACTTCCGAGGGAAGAACTGATGCTTGCCCGGAGATGTCTTTGAACAATAAAGAGTACCTGTCCGAAATGGTTGGCCGCATCATGAAAGAGAGCATGCAAAGGGAAGAGGATGAGGCTGATTGGGGATTTGCACCGAGCAGAACTCCGTTTACTGAAAGGATCTTAAAAGCTGAATTTCCAAGGAAATTTGCACCTCCTACTATCCAAGCTTATAGGGGAACCAGTGACCCTAATCATTTCCTATACAAATACGATGGGCATATGACCGGTGCAAGAGCATCAGACGAGATCAAGTGTCGATACTTTCCAGTATACCTGGAAGGTGTAGCTTTACTTTGGTTCACAAAGCTTCCAGTTCGGTCTGTAGATAAGTTCTCCGACTTAACGCAAAAGTTCAAAGAACAGTTCAGATTGTATGCTTCAAAAGCTAAGGATATAATGTCACTGTTTAACCTTGAACAAGCGCCCGGAGAATCAATCAAATCTTTCTTAAGCCGTTTCAATATAGCTTTAGCCGAAGTAGAAAATGCGGAACCACGCATGATCTTGACTTATTTGATGCGAGCCATTGATAAATCGTGCAAATTTGGGATATGGCTAAAGATGAAGGAACCGAACTCGCTTGAAAATTTTTATAAAAAGGCCGACGAGTTCATTCGCCTTGAAAGCCTTCCTACGACATCGAAAGTGGTTGTTGCCCAAGCTAATAATAACAATGTCCCATCTAATAAAAGAGAATCTGAAAGTCAGAAAAGGGAGAATGAAGGAGGAAAGAGCCAGGGAAATGAAAAGAAACCTCGCCGCTTTAATCCTTCGGATTATACTCCTTTAACTGATACACCAAGAAATATCTTTTTTGCAACAAAGGACGTTGTCAGGTATCCTAAGCCACCTGAGATGACGAGAGGTGCAAAGTGTAATGGAAAATTCTGCCAATTTCACAATCAACCTGGCCATGACACTGACCAATGTCGCCAATTAAAGAATGTGATTGAAGAATTGCTGGAGCAGGGTAAACTCCAACAATACGTTAAGAGAAGCGGAGTCGCTCCAACCTCATCCACTCGGGATCAACAACGTCCTACCCATCAATCCGATTCTCTCAAAAACACTGCAGTGCAAGATTCAGAAAAGCTTGTCATTAATGTCATCACAGGAGGTCCACACCCAGCAGGCAGAAGTTGGGACGACTGCTAATTGTCCACAAAACTGCAACTGGGGCATCTTTCACTTTCTCTGGCATATAAATCCGCAGCTGCAAATCTAGTGCAAATGGAAAATCAGTCCGGAGATTCTGAAACAACAATCACTAGCATCCATTTTTTGCTTAACAGCGTTGCTTAAATTTGTAAAAAATGATGATGGATGTGTAACTTCTGCATTGTAAACCGCTGAGAAATCAGCATGACTGAATAATGAAAAACTATGCATTCTGTGTTTTCTATTATAAAATGCCTGTTATATTTCGATGTGTAAATACTCTAAATGTATTGCTAAAATGTCGATCTAATATTGCAGGTCATTAAAGCAAAGCTCACCCATCGCAAAGCTAAGCGAGCCTTACAAATCATTTATTAAGGCAAATACCAAGCAACAAAAAAATTCCATATTCAAATCCTATACAAGAAGAACTTCACATAAAAAGTTGGCAATTTCACTGGGGCAAGCCTTCGTTAACCGGTTGTGATTGTCAATATGAATAGACATCCAGCTAGGTAACTCGCATTTGTCCCGTGAATTTATTCAACAGTGAAGTCCACTTCTTCGGATGAGGAAATTCACTTACAAAAGGAACGAAGATACGCTTGGAAATGATAATAAAAGATCGCTAATGGGCAGATGATGGGAGAGCATGGCCAAGCAAGCACGGATGCAACCAAAAGGAATTTTGCTCCTCAATAAAAGGGCCGGTAGAACCACCGAAGGGACACCTTCCCAAGCAGAAGGAACAGGGCCCTTGCTAACTGATCGTGATGCATCCGATCAGGCAGCTTGCGTCCGTCCCGTGGATCTACTCGCCCCTGAGAAGCAACCTTCCTGGCACACCAACCAACCGATGCTCCTTCCCAAAGGTCAACAAAGCCCTCTAACGAGGCACGCCAATAAATGAAAGTGCTTCTCTCAATAACAAGATTGGTGGAACCACCGGAGGGGCACCTTCCCAAGCTGAAGGAACAGGGCCCTTGTTAATTGATTGTGATCGTTTGTGCAAACAAACATCCAATCAAGCAACTTGCGTCCACCCCGTGGATCCACTCAACCATGAGAAAGTAACTTCCAGGCAATTTCAAGACCTCTTCGGAGGCAAAAGCCCTCTTCGGAGGCAAAAGCCCTTTTCGGAGGCACATTTCACCCGTGTAGAAGTGCAAAATGCTTCTCTTCGGAGACCCACTTCACCAGTGATGAAATGCTAAAAAGCCCTTTTCGGAGGCACATTTCACCCGTGTAGAAGTGCAAAATGCTTCTCTTCGGAGACCCACTTCACCAGAGCTGAAATGCCAAAATTGCTTCTCTTCGGAGACCAAAATTGCTTCTCTTCGGAGACCAAAATTGCTTCTCTTCGGAGACCAAAATTGCTTCTCTTCGAAGACCAAAAGACCTCTTCAAAAGCGTACTTCACCTTGCTTGAAGTACCAAAAATAAACCCTTTACTGGGGCACGAAATCAAAACCTTCCTCAGAAGCTCATTTCATTGTGCAGGAAAATTCACTCTTTAACAAATAAAAGTGATCATTCCCAAAAGTTGAAGTGTTCTTCAGGAAGAAAGAAAAAGTAAAAACTTCTCTGAAGACGAGATATACTCTATTAAAAGCAGAATGATTCTTCCCTTAAAAGTGGAGTAGTTATTCCATGAAGTAAGAGTATCAGTCTTGGAGAAGCTAGAAATGTTGCAATGCACTTGCGGTATGGGGGCAACACTATACGATTCAGTTACATGAATAAAGTAATATGCAAGCAACATACCGTGAGATCATTACAATATCGTGCAAAATAGATGTGGAATAAATGCATTCTCAAAAAACAGATAAAGAATCATTTGTTCTACACTAAAAAAGAGAAACAGATGCATTCTCACATACACAAGAATTTGTACAAGTAAAATAGCTATTTTATTTAATACTATGGAAACTTTTTACATTGTGCAGATTACAAAAAGGAGCGGAGACCGGTATCCGCACAATCTCCGGTCAATACAAACAAAAAGCAGAAAAGGCAAAATCAAACTCATTTCTCCTTCTTCCCACCCTTGGAGCCTTTACCCGGCCTGGTAATTAGTTTCGGAGGACGTATTGGAGAGGAAGGAGAAAGAGACTCAGCCGGATCGACTTCTGCTTCATCTCCAGCAGCAGAAGAACTTTTCTTTCCTTTCTTCGAAACCACACGTTTCCCCTTCTTCTTGGAAGAAGACTCACTCCCCGGAGTAAGAAATGTAGAAAGCTTTGTGTCGTAGTCAAAAGACTGCTCCGGGGTCTTCTCACTATCTTCCAGATCTTCTGCTTTCTGCTCCTCAGAAGCAGGTTGTTCATCCAAGCCTTGAAGGGCTGCTATCTGTTCTTCCTGTGAACCTGGTTGAGAAGCTGGAAGAGGAGTAACTTGAGAAGGAGGAGGAACGGCAGCTGAAGAAGGAGAAATTGGTGCAGTTTCCGGCACGTCCGCTGCATAGTAAAAGAAATCAAAATCAGTATTCTCCGAGAAAAAAGAAGACAGTGGATCGTCAAAGCTTAAGTAATAAGTAAGAAGTTCGTCGAACTCGGTTAAGTCGAATAAGCAATTCACTGAATTCATCTCGTCAAAGTTACCTGGAGAAGTCGATTTGGCAAGATCAATCTCAAATTCCCGAGCCTGAAAGTCCTTCATTGCCTCTTCTTCTGTAGGAGTGGTCACAACTGGATGTGAAGGATGAGAGCTGGAATCCATAATGTTTACATCGGCCGAAGTGGAAGTGTGAACAGGGGCAGTTAAAGGAGCTTTCTCCTTTGAAAACTCTTCTCCCGTTGATTCAGCCCGTACGTTAGCAAGCTGCTCCTTCCCTTTAACAAGAGCGGCGCGAGCCTCATCATCAAGATAGCGAGCCTCGAGTTCTGCTTCATCATAGCCGGCACCTTTAAACATATCAAGTGCGGCTTCCCACACTTCAGCCAGAGTGATTTCATAATCAGGACCCAGAAAAGCAAGGCTCCCACGACCCAGAACACTGTGTAAATAAAAGTCGAATAAGGTAGAGCTGATGTCTGCTTTCGTCGCCTCATGTGATTGCTCAGCCGCTTCCTTTTCGGCAACGGCAGCAACCCGACCAGCAATAGCCGCATCATGCTCTGTCTCAGCTTTAGCGAGTCGAGACTTTAGTAACTCAATCTCTACGTTCTGGGAGGTGACCTTTTCCCGCAGTTCGGTATTTTCTATGCGATATTTCTCAGTAATGTGCTGTTCGGCGGCAAGCTTCATTTCGACATCTCTTTGTGCAGCATGTGCATCCCGCACTTGCTTTTGAAAGACTTCTTCTTTTTGAGTATATGATGCAGAAGAAGAAGCAAGATTTTCCTTAAGCTGCTTAACTTCAGATGCAAGCTTTGTGTTGTCGTCTGCAATGCTCGTCATCTCCGCATCATGCTGCTTACGCCATTTGTCCCATTCTGATTTATCGTTCTCCATGGTCATCATCGCCTCAAGGTTCATATGGTTGACCCCTTGAAGTTCATCAACCAGCTTCTGCCATCCAGACATTCTTTCAATATCAAGCTTGACAGCATCGACATTTCTCAGCATTGCCTGCTTATCAATGGGAACCAAATCTAAGTCAAAACGGACTCCTCTTAGACACCAATTCGGAAATCGGCTCTGAAGCGTTGGAGGGTTGTCTTTAACTTGATATTGTGGCCTGTTAATGATGGTTTGAATATCAGATTCCTTTAGAGGAGGAGAGCCGGCCGGAATATCAGAAGAAATGGGAGTGTTAGTCTTCTCAGAAATAGCAGACGCGTCACTTGGCTTAGACCGTTTGCTCGATTCATCAGTAATATGAGTCTTCCCTTTGTCATCATAAGACTTTCGCTTATGAGAATCGTAAGTTCTGTAAGAAGAATCATATCGGTCAGCATCTCTTCTTCTTTGCCGCTGCTCATAATCCCATTTTTCTTGAGCCTTCCTTTGGGCCCGTTCCTCATCTGTCTCTCTCTGGTCACCAAGATATTTCCTAAAGTCATAGGATCCGCGACCTCCATGGCGCTGAAATGAGTCATAGTATGAGCCGGAGCGCCCCATCGGAGAATCTGAAAATGGAAAAGAAGTAAAGTTTAGAAATTTCCAGAAAGAAAGAGTAAATGCTTATAAGTGCAGAAAAATCCTAAGTGTGTGCGGCGTGCGAACTACGTGCGTCAAACTACAAACCACGCTTCAGTGCGGGAACGGAGACGACAGGTGTAGAAGGCGTCGAGGTCTGTTTCAAAGAGGACGTCGCTTCAACGACAGGAGAGTTCGCCTTTGGAATATTATCCTTGAAAAGCTCTTGAGAAGTTATCATTATGTCACTCAAGTCATCGAAAGTATCATCACCCTGGTATTCATCAGACTTCTCTTTTTCAACTTCCACATCAATTGATTTTTCAGAAACTCGAGGATTTTCTTCCTCTTCGATAATTGGGGCAAGTGCCGACTTGCTGACCGACCCTACAACATTAGTGGATGCGGAACATTTTATCAAAGCAGCCTCTACGATAGGTGTTTCTGATGCAACTTCTTCTACAGAAACTGGGGCATTCGATGCCTCTGCTTGAGAGCCCAAAGCAGCTAACGTTTCTGCATCAGAAATAGAGATTTCATGAATCTGAGTCGCCCTGGAGGGATGTAAAAGCCCAAATTGGTGCAAAAGATCATCATCTAATAGAAACTGGATACTCCTCTCCTCTACCGGCACCGCCATAAGCCTCTCAAAAGTCACTTTGTGACCGGGATCTCTAGAAGGAGTAGGAAGTGCTGAAAAGGAAAAAAGGCAAAGTTAGCACTTGATAACTCGGACTTCGGTAAGTTTGAAAGAACATAAGAAACAGAGGCAAGTGATCTTACTTCCTACTCTCCAAATAGCGTAAAACCCCGGGGGACAGCGAACATAGAAAAACGGGCTCAGGAAACTATGAACACTTTCAGGGAGACCGGTGATCAACTTACGATTTCTAGCACTCCTCACGACTGTGATAGAGGGATGATCTTTGTTTTTGGCAAAAGTACACAGATAGCGAATTTCTCCAAAACTGGGAAAACGGTCCAGCGTTCTCCTAAAAAGCACACACAGTCCTAGCAGGATGGCGTAGCCATTAGGGTGTAATTGAAAAGGGGAGATAGATAGTCGGAGAAGAAGTTCTCGAAGGCGGTCATTGAATGGGGGGATAGCTCCGCTCGAGCACATTTGGCGGTTAACTGCGACAAAGCCATGGGGCGGCCTATCAGCAGTATCATTTATTTCAGGAAGCAAAGCGTCAGCTTCGGCAATGCCAAACTGGATGCATAGTTGACGAAAGGCTTTATGGCTCAGAGTGGTAGGAGTCCTTTCTGGAGGATCATTTAGCGGGACAACAACTAGAAATGCATCTTCTACTTGCTCTGTTCCTTCTTGTGGATAAGACATTCTACACAATCAGCTGAATGTTCAAATGTGAAGGTGCACGTTTCCTAAAAAGTGTGGAGTGTTGTGCAAAACTAATGAAAATAAAAGACAAGCATAACTGGAATTAAATTAGTTGACAATCAATCGATTACAGAATTTCAGAACTTGTTAATGTTCAAGTGCAGTGTTAATGCAGACAAATCAGTTTCATTTGACTATTACGATTTTGTTTTAATACTTCACTTGAATTGGTTATTGTACAGCATCTCATTCATAGTCATTCAATTTAACTTTCTCTTTACCAACTAATCTGTCATTCGATGTGGGCAGTCAATGACAGTATATTCGTCCCAGTACTCTGTGAATGTTGTGTTAAACAGGATTGTTAACTTGCAAATTGAAGCAATCTGTAAAAAGAAATACATGCAACACAGTTCATAGTTCAACAGTTCGAGGTCCAGGCAAAGTTCAAAAGTCATCTGCTTAGTCGCCGAAAACTTAAGTACTAACTCGGTGACGACTTAAGAGAGATTCCCTATGGGTTAAGGCTAGTAGTTCCCGAGTCTTGGCCGGATTAAGAAGCAAAACTAGTTCGAAGCAACAAGAAATCCTCTAAATCCTAACTCGGAAGCTACTAAAAACCTAGGACATGAAATTGCTAAGTCGGTTCCGACTTAAATCAGTGAAATCACTAAGTCGTGACCGAGTCAGTACATCAACCCACTTTCTTCCATAACTTTTAACTCGTTAGCCCAATAACCTCACAGTCAATGACGATCCTAATTCCATCACACCATTGGATCGCCCAAAAAAGCCAATTCGAATCGCCTCGGGTTTGTTGCGAATCTGATGTATTGTTGCCCTATCACAGCTACAACGTGATCGATGGCAATGGCGAAACAGTCAAAGGGTTATTCATAATGAACCACGGCAAACAAATGGAAGTCGAAAAGTGGGGAGTCATCGATTCAACAGTGGGCATGGGTAAACTCGGATCAGATTAACTTACGATGTATAACAGGAGATTGATCGACGATTGGATGGATGGAATTTATCTCTGAGGGCTCTAAATTGCGTCAATGGATGAATCGAGAAGAAGAATAAGTGAGGAAGAGGAAAGATGACTCAACTATTTATTCGCAGGAAGGTGAGTCGACTTGCACGCTGCCGACCTAAGACCTCTGTTAATTCGCTTCCGACCTAATCAAAGAGCAGGTTAAGAAAATCGAAGTATATGACCCATGACCTAGGCACACACTTCGAGGGGCAAATGTTAATCCTCTGATTCGCGACTTAACAGAAGACGACCTAACAAGCTAAAGGCGTGACCGACTTAAGGAAGACTCCGAGTTAACAGGCTATGACTTAAGAAAGCTCTGACCCAACAGTTGCCGATCTAACTACTGAGAAGAGCTGCCGACTTAATATGTGTGCCGACCTAGAAGCCTACCGACTTAACAAATTGCGAGTTAACAAGGGCTTCCGACTTAATAGCTTAACAACCTATGGGTTAACTCTGCTCCGACCTAACAACATCGAGTTATGAAGCGCTCCGAGTTAAGAAGTACTACGACTTAAGAGTCTACGAGATAAGGGAGTCTTGGACCTAAGGCAATTGTTGATAACTTAAGACCTACGACCTATCTCTTAAGTCGTCGCCGACCTACGACTTATACTAAGTCGTGTACAATCTTAGAACACCTTATACACCTTTACCTCGTCACCGGCTTAAGGGAACGAAAACAGTATTGCATCTTTTAGGTCGTTACCGACTTACAACTTAAACTAAGTCGCTCACGACTTACTAACTCGTTCTGGAAGTACCAACTGGTACAAGTGCTTTATCTCGTCGCCGACTTACGACCTAAGACTTCTATAAGTCGGCCACGACTTAAAGACTTAGGAAAATTTCCTGAGTCCAAATCAGCTCCTATAAATACCCCATCACTTCCAACATGAGAGGGACTTTTTTTTTGGCCATTCATTTCTTCAAGCGCCGTTACTCTGTCGATGTCTCCTCTCACTCAGCAATCAAAGATCTTTAAGCATTCGAGACACTACAACAAGCTTCGAGAAGAACTCCTTACATCCAACACGGATTCGTCGAGTTTCATCATCAAAGATTGAGCTAGTAGTCAAGAGTGCTTTCATGATCAAGTTGTATTGTATTTGAAGGATATTGTATCAAATTGTAACCGAATCAGCAATAAAATACTATAAAGTGGACGTAGGCTCAATTACGGGCCGAACCACTATAAATCTGTTGTTCATTTACTGCTTTTCTGCTATTTTCAGCTTATATTCTGTTCCCGTACCAACGGGTGGTGCTTTCACAATTCTATTACACACACCGGGTGTTAGCGTTCACTTTTTAGCGTTAACAAAATGACATACCCTAAAGGGAGCGACCCTCATAACCTTGCCGCATCATTCCTGTTTTGACCATTTCCGGGGTGTGAGGTCTGACGAAGTCTCATCCACAAAGCTACGCTTTGGCACAAAGCCATGCTTTGATCACAAATGATCAATAAATGATCAACACACAGCAGCACTCAGCATGTCACATTACCAAATTGGGAGTATATCACTGATAACCTTCAACTACATAACCTCTGAGCTCGTACGTCTCAGAGAAGGGTGTTAAGCTAAGAGAATAAATTCTTCGCCACCAACAGAAATGTATTTGAAAGGAATCAGCTTTATATCTCAAAATGTAATATCAGACATGTAACCATACAAGTCTGTTCCGGGTTCGAACAGAACCGAAGGCACTTCCAAAGAAGCCCTTGCAATCCAGGTATTCACAATCCCGATCGAGCTTCCCATCACAAAGGAAATCTCTGTACCATAGCTAACGGTGCAGAGACAATCGATAGGTCATCCTATCGTTTTCACAAATACCCGGTCTTCACCACCGGTCTTCAATGCGATCCATATCGTCATATCACTTATTCAGAATGGGTTATATGACACAAAGGTCCTTTCCCGGCTAAACCGAATAGTGAGAACAATATTTAAAACATATGGGTATAGGGATTTCAATTAAGTCACAACTTATTACCCAAATCCTTTCCTTTAACTGGTTTAAACAAATTACCATTTTAAATCTTTAAACAAAAAGATTTACTTCACAAAGTTCACCCAATTTCACAAAGATTCATTCATAGATTCCCAAATAATTTCCCATTTCAATTGGATTAACCCATTAAATTTTTAAATCAAGATTTAACTTATAGCTTTCAAAACTATTCACAATTCAAGTCTTTTATAATATAAAAGATACACCTTTTAAAATCTTCTTTGATTTCAAATTATAGCTTAATCATCTTCACAAAGGTTAATTCATAGTTTTTCCAAACTATTCACAATTTCGTTTCAACTTGAAATGTTTCGATACAAATTGGAAATCTTTTCACTTTACGAAAGCTATTATTATTTGAACACGGATAGTTTTTGTTTTGGGAAAAACTGGTTATAATTACACAGGTTAAAGCCATCCAAGTATAAAACTTGGATTTAAATTTAAATTTCCAAAACCATATTTTTAAATGGTTAAAAACCCATATAAACACCTTTTATAACTTGTACAATCTTTTAGACCATTGTTCCCAAATCATTGAATTCAATTTCAAGTATTGAATTCAAAATTTAAATCAAATGATTTGAATTCCAATTTTTATTAAGTTATTTAAAATAACTCTTATTTTTGAATCTCATTTTCAAAAAAAACTTTCAATTCCAATTTCCAAAACTAATTTGGATTCAAAAATTCAATCTTTAGAATTGTCAAAAATCTGTGACTTAACCGATTTCCACGTGAAATCCACATTTGTGTGTGTATTGTGTAGTCCAAGGGTTTAACACAATAGTGCAACAACATTCAACCATCACAGATCAAATATAATAATATAATTAATAAGCGGTATAAACTATAACGCTTATCTTTCATTCACAGATCATAGATATATATATATATATATCACAGATAAACAAATTACAGATCACAACACAAATCAGGATATATCTCAAAGCATCACATATCAGAGATATCAAACAATTCAACATCCAATATAATCCAAACATCCTTAAGTAGGATTAATTTAATTATCTGATTAATTTAAAGTCTGATAAATTTCTACGTATAAATTTTTGCTAGTTATGGTAAATTAATAATCAATTAATTACCAAAACATTTAATAAATTATCCTTTAATAGATCATTAATTAACTCTTAATTAATAATTAATACTGAATTAATTATTCTTTATTAATTATCAAAACTGATAAAAGTTCCTTATAAATTTCCAAAGTTATTTCCTTTTTAAAATAAATTTCTTTATCTCTTCAAATCTATTTAAAAATCCAAATTTTAAATAAATTCTTCAACTTATAAATAATATTTTCGAAATCCATTTATTAAGCCCTTTTCCCGAAATTTGAAATTTTATTCAATATGGTTCAAAAATAACTTTATCTTTTTAAAACTCCTTTTTAATTTATCCAATTCTCAAAAATAAGTTTTAAAATAAACTTTCAACTTGAATTTTAAAAATCCAATTTTTTATTTATTTTCGGTATCCAAGGATACCAAAAATATATTCGGCTAACCTATAGCCTTCAACAATTTCAATCACAAAGATAATCACACAGAGATTATAAATAATCAACACACAACATATGAAATAATTTCAAATGTTTGAGGAATCCAGTTGGATCCCTCCAACCTGTTCCCCTGCATCCAAAGGTGTTAGCACAATACCAATTCCACTTCGAGGTGGAATATCGCGGTATATGGAATTTATAAAATACTATCCGCTATTATGCGGCGCAATAGGGTCTCATCCGCTATATAATGCGGGAAATCAACTCCAAGTACATATATAATACCAATTCCACTTCACGGTGGAATATCGCGGTATATGTTTTTAATATAATAACCTCCACTTAATATGCGGCCTATAGGGTCTATTTCAATGCAACAAATGACAACCATCAATCCAACACACAATCAACCAATTTTAATTTAACTATTTAAAATTTAAATTGAACCACAATTCGATTGAGTGAGAAGTTCTCACCTTGAGTTTCCGATACAGTTGTAGTGTTTTGTTTCGAATAAAATTAAACTAGCGTTTAATTTTACCCAAAATTCACACTAGCTCCAATTAACTCCAAACCAGCTCCATAATGTAGTGTTCATCAATACGGACCCAACGCAATTTGTTTCGTCAGTTTTCGACCTCGTATCAAAAAGTTATGGCATTTAGAAGTTAATACGAATTTATATAAATTAATTTACATATTATTTTTTCAAACCCTTATTCCATCTCAGCCGTTGATTTTTCTTGATTAGATCATGGCTGCGCGTTCTATTCTTCTCCATCCCGTTCGGTCGTATCTGGAAAAGAAACCCAAGCCGCCACTAGTTCACGAATTTTCGAGTCGTCTACACCCACTTCCTCGATGATCGAACAACGGCGATCGAACGGCCCCAACGTGCTCCCTCCACGGCTGAAGCCATGGCCAACTCGGTCGCTCCCACACTTGGGTAAAATGTGCGCAACCCCATGCGTTTGAGTGAAAATTTCCAACGATCCGTAGCTCTAAAAATGATCACACCCGTATGTATTTGTAGATCTCTTGATTATCTTCAAGTTTGTGGTTGGATGATTTTGACGAAAGTGAGTGGATCATGAGAGATTGTGGGAGAAATGAACGGCCATTGAATTGGAGCTGGTGGCTGAAGCTTGAAACCCTAGGGTTTTTGCAAAATAGAAGAAAATGAGTCCTTTTATAGAAAATTGACGAAACACTATTCATCCAAGATTTTCCGAACTCCAAATGAAGCGTGGCGACCAACGTTCCTAGGGTTTTACCCGTGTTCCGGACACAATGGAACGTGTTTTAGAGGCTAATTTGGTCGTATGTGTGAGTTACGAAAATAAACGATCAATTTTAAATTAAATCGATTAAAACGATTTCTACGCGTTTTGGCTTGCCCCGGACAAACCATAAATCCGATTGACACGAAATTTGAAATCTTATAATAATTTAACATTACGGATCCAATGAAACTAGTTTCGTTGAAATCCGAGCTTGTTTGAAAAACGACTATTTTCACTCGTCAATTAAATATTAAAATATTCAATTTCTACAATTTAACTTTTAATTAAATTTTAAAAGTTCACTAACATTGTTCTAACTCAAATATGATTTAATACAACTTTATAAATCATTTTCATTCTCATTTAATTCAGTTTCCAATTATTTCTGAAATTTCAAATATTAAATTATCGATTTAATTATACAATTAAATCCTATATTCGAAATATAATTCATTCGGCTTATAAATCTTACTTGTTAATATTTAAAATTAATTAAATATCTGAATTTCAAATGATAGAAATTCTACGTCGTTACATTAGTATCAGAGTTAACAGTATTGTAAAGGCCCGCAAATCCGTACCCCTTTGAGTTGACAATAATTCACATCAGTTCAACTTAAATTGAATGGAAATACGAATCTTTAGGGGTGAAGAAGAATAAAGAGATAGAAGAAAATAAACAACATCATAGAATCTCACAATCGCAGCGGAACAAAATATAATATATAATAATAGATTTTTATACAAAAGAATCTGTAACAGTATATATATCTACAATCATCAGAGTACAACAATCCATACATCAATCTGGACAGTTATAGTAACTTGTCCTCATACAGCGGAAATATAAATCAAGTACGGGAATACGTTTCTATCATCCAGCTCATCTCCTGAGCTCCAAAGCATCCTATCCTGAATCTGTAATACTCGGTCTGACCCGAGCATTATAATAAAATAACACCCGAGTTAGTCTGGAAAACCAGCGTGAGAAAACACACTCAATTTGAATTATTAACTTTTTTCAAAATCCTTTGAAAAATAAAGGCATCTCGTAAGACCATGTCACACATAAACACGACGGGTTTTTACCTTACGGTAACCAAAACATTTTTATGAAAATCGTCTGGTATTATAATAATGTCTGATCAAAGTAAATAGAAAATAGCTGAAATGCTTGCATCTCACGTTCCAGCATAGTTGGGCACAATCAAAACCGTACAGCGCTTATTGGAGAATGGATTCCATACAATGACTGGGCCACTAGGGTACCGTCCATCATAGTACACCTCTAGAACAATGTACCGAGAACCTCGCCGGGATCCCTGCTACACAAGACCGGCCTACCCCCAACCTGGATAAACCGAATATGTTATCACCCCGGGTATTCCGACCCTCAAAAATCGAGTGCTCCTTCTTTCATGCACAACCATATCCATAATATATAGGTTTATAAGGATATATAGAAAAGTGATAACATACCCTAATTGGGTGCGACCTGCTTAGCCTTGCTGCACCTTCCATGTTTTACTCATTCCAGGTTGATGAGGCTTGAGGCTAAGCGTTACCTTTCAAGAAACAATTCCACTTAGAATGCTCATCTTCCTCCAATGACGATGTTCTGATAGCATTCATCCATACAAGTTGTTTTGGGTCTAGACAAACCGAATCACCGTCTTCATCATCTTCACGGTATTCATTCGTAACGTTCAAACCGAATCGAAGTGGTTTTTGGATAATTAAATCTGATCCCGGTCTCTTCGAAACAATTAACAAAATTGGCTAATATTGATAGTCGGTTATTTAACTATCAATAAAACATCCACAAGCAGTCACTAGGCCTTATTATAAATTTCTTCAAACATTTATAAATTGAAATTTGGTTGTTGGGATTTAAAAGTATATTTTTATTTATAAATTAATTTTTATTTTTTAAAAGGAAAATTTTATTCATTAAACTATGTAATTTAAAGTTAGTTAGTACTAAAATACTTCAGAAGTGAATTTTCAAATACTTAATATTTATTTTAATAAATCCTAGATTTCAAAACCTGCTTTGAAAAGTGATGTTATAGAAGTGTATCAATATTAGGAAATTATTTGAACATGTTCTAAAAATAAATAATTATTATTTTTCTTTAAATACCTATTTTTTTACATATGTATATATATAAAGTTTTGAAAATGGTTTAAATGTATTTATAAACCTTCTCGAGAGTTGGAAAATGGTTATTTAGTAGATGGACTTATAAGAGAATTCTCAAAACGGAAATTTGGTAAAAGTAAGGAAATTTCCAAAGAAGTTAGATAAAAGCGAACTTCGAAAAAAAAATAGAATTCATAAAAGAAGTAGAAAGGGAATTGGAATTATAAGTAAGTATATTGGCCTTGGAAATATTCTAGGGATTATGGAATTCCAGATTTATAGAATTCATTATAGACTAGTCAAGGAATGTACAAATAAAAATTGTAAATGTTTTTGAGAAAAGAAATGGGAAATAAATAGAATACTTCCTAAGTGTTGAATATAAAATGAAGTGAAAAAAATATTTTAAGTGTTGGAAAGGGGTGGAAATGTTCCGTTGTAAATACAAGGATTTGAAGCTGCTTTCAAATGTTGAAGAACTGGAAATATATATCTTATAAAGATATTTTGGAATAATTTTTGGAGAATTTATAATAAGGCATGATGATTGTTTATGGATGTGTATTGATAGTTAAATAACCGACTATCAATTTTGGCCAATTTCGTTAATCGTTTCGAAGAGACTGGGATCATATTTAATTATCTGAAAACCACTTCGATCTAGTTTGAACGTTATGAATGAATACCATGAAGATGATGAAGATGGTGATTCGGTTTGTCCAGACCCAGAACAACTTGTATGGATGAATGCTATCAAAACATCATCATTGGAGGACGATGAGCATTCTATGTAAAATTGTTCTTGAAAGGTAACGCTTAGCCTTGAACCTCATCAACCGGGAATGACTGAAACATGCGAGATGCATCAAGGCTAAGTGGGTCGCAACCAAGTAGGGTATGTTATCACTTTTCTAGATGTCCTCGGAACCCTATTTATCTTATATATGCGTACACATGAAAGAAGAAGGGCTCGATGGTAAGGGTGGAACACCCGGGGTGATAACATATTCGGTCTATCCAAGTTAGGGGTAGGCCGGTCTTGTGTAGCAAGGGATCCGGATTGGTCCTCGGTACATTGTTCTAGAGGTGTACTGTGATGGGCGGTACCCCAGTGGCCCAGTCATTCGATGGAATCCATTCTCCAATAAGCGTCGTACGGTTTTGATTGTGCCCAACTATGTTGGAACGTGAGATGCTAGCATTTCAGCTATTTTCTATTTACTTTCTATAGACACTATTATAATATCGAACGGATTTGATAAAAATGTTTTGGTTATCGTAAGGTAAAAACCCATCGTGTTTATGTATGGCGTGGTCTTAGGAGGTACCTTTGATTTTAGAAGAATTTCATAAAAGTTAATAATTCAATTTGAGTGTGTTTTCTCACGTTGGTTTTCCAGACTGACTCGGATGTTATTTTATTATAATGCTCGGATCAGACCGAGTATTACGGATTCAGGTAAAATGCTATGGAGCTCAGGAGACGAGCTGGAGGAGTTCAGACGTATATCACGTACTTGGTTACTTCCTCTATATGATGACAAGTTATTATAATTGTCCATTTGATGTATTGAATTGTTGTACTCTAATAGTGGTATGTATATTAACAGTATAGTCCTTGTGTTTAAAATTTGTTATTATATATTATATTTTGTTCCGCTGCGATTGTGAGATTCTGTGTTGTTTTACTTCTTTTCTGATACCTTTTTCTTCTTCACCCTTAATGAACTGGTATTTCCAACACTCGACTGCTCGACATTTTATACAGTGGACGTATTGTTGTCGATTTTCGAGGGTCGAAAAATCCCAGTTCGTTACAAAATTATTCCCCTCAAAATCATATCCATTTAAAAACCCCATTTACGAATTTCGAGAGAATTTATAAATAAAAATTTCAATCACTTCAAAACTCTATATATATATATAAAATAAGTATTTAAAAGAATAATAATTTATTTTTAAGACATGTTCAAATAATTATTTAAAATATCGAAAACACTTTTATAAACATCAATAACCCATTTTTTTTAGATAAACAAATAAATTTTCAAAACTGATTTTAAAAGTTAGAATTTACTAAAATAAATACTTAATATTTGAAAATCTACTTACTGAAGTATTCAATCCTAACTAGTTTAAAATTCCATAGTTTTAAATAATAAAATTTTCCTTTTAGAAACAAACTTAACTTCTAAAGATTAAAAATATATTTTTAAAACCTCAACAACCAATTCAATTTTATAAATTCCTCTCGAATCACATCACATCACTTCCACTCAGATCTCATTAACCATTTTCACTTTCAAAAATAGTATCCACTATTTTTCTCCTCCTATTTCCATATTCTAATATAAATTCACTCTCTGAATTTTATATTCCCAAATTTTCATCTGTTATCGATTTCCTTTATTATAACATCATTTATAAATATATAACTTCTCTGAATTTCACTTTTTTATTAAAATAATCTAATTTATAAATTCCATTTTATAAATTCAATTCCTTACAAATTCTATTCATTTTTTCCAATCTATCTTTAATATCGATTTCAACTTCTTTTCATATTTTCCAAAAATATCGTTTTAAAAATCCATCGTTTAAAAATTATTTATATAAATTATTTTTAAAATCTCTATTTAAAATATTTTTACAAATAGTTAAATACAATCCAAAAATCAATTTATTGTTTTACCCAAATCAGTTTCTTTTAAAATAATCCAAAACTTTGATATAAATATTTTTTTTATTCAAAATATCCTTTTAATTTCCTTTAAATTCCAAAAATAATATTATGGTATTTAAAATACCAAAGTTCATGTCGGTGCTACTTTAGCATCTAATTATTCAATCACAACAATAATCTATAATAGATTATTCTATACAATCCATATATCACAATATATGAAATTAAATTCAACATCTTTTTTCTGCTAGCTTCGACTCTCGAACTGAATTCATGAATATTGAAAACAAATTCGTGAATTATTGAACCATCGAGCGCCTCTTTTTGAATTTATTTCTTTTTTTAATTGAGGAACGAGATTTTCGTGTGAAATAAGCTGAAAGGAAAAGAAGGGACGGGTTCGTGACTTAAAGGAGATTGAGAGAAGGCATGTTACAGAAGGAATAGGTAGGGTCAATTCATAGGGTGGCTGAGGATTTGAAGGATTGACTAAATATATTAATTAAATTTTCAAAATGTCCCGATTTACGTAGTTAAAAAAAACTCGAACCCCTATCGAGGCATGTCGCTAGGCGTTCATAATGTTATACCCCTATTCCGAACGTAATGGAAAAGGTTTTGAGTCCTAATTCGCTCGTATGGAGAAGATAGCTTTTTGAACCAAATTATTATATTGAATTTTCAATATTAATTTCAGCGCGTTTCTATCCCATACGACCAAACGATAACTCCAAAAGCTACGAAATTTAAATTTGATAAAAATACACTATTACGGATCCAATGGAACTGGTTTTGTCGAATTTCGAGACTGTGCCCCGGATCGCTATTTTAACGCGTCGATTAAATTGACGATTTCAAAAATTTGCAAAATCGCTTGAAATTTTAGTTTTAAAAACTTTCTAGCTCAATTATAACTCCAAATCAAATATTTAAAACCATTTAAATATTCACAATTAACCGTCGAAAAATCCGGATCGTTACATTCCTCCCCCCTTAAAAGAATTTCGTCCCCGAAATTGCTAAGGCGGAAAAATGCTCCAAACCCATTAACTTATTCAAAACCCACTTAGTGAAAATTCGATATTTCACTTTTCAAATCTTTTAGTTTCGACCAAAACAATTAGTTTCCATTTCTAATTCAAAATTCCTTATTTCAATTATGCTTTAAAATTACCCTTTTTATGTTAACAAATTTTTTTTCAAAAGTTTTCAAAAATTTTCTAACACCTTAAATTTCTGAAAATTTTTGGCAGAGTCTCCCTTGTACAGAGAGCCTTTTGCAATATGACAAGAGAGATAAATATATATACATCGACCCACATGCTCGGAAAACAAAAAATATATATATCAATATTTATATTTTGCGGTATTTAATCCGAAAATGTACCTTATATTAGCATTTTAAGCATTATTAAGCGAGCATTTACTTCGAAAGCAATTTCGCAACCCAAATCTAGCCAAATAGTCCCTCTGTACCTGTACTTACTCAATTTTAAAAACATAAGTACCAAAACATGAAATTTAATAACATTTCATTCATTTAAATGGCTAAAACAAATAGATTTCATAATCAATGCATTCTAACACATAATCATAGGCAATTATAAGGTTCCAACACCAATTTAATTACTTCCAATCGATCCATATATCATTTTATTCAATTCAAATGATTTACAACTCAATTTTCTTGCATTCACTTTATTTTTATACCAAACAAACCCGTATCCATTTTCATATTGATTAAAAATCAATTTATTCACATTCTATTTATTCATAGAATTTAATTTACTTTCATTTGCGTCGAACAACAATTTTTCTATGCAAATTCGGCGCTATTTATTTAATAAAATAATCATTCCAGTCTATAGCTATTTTAAATTGATTTCAAATCGATTTATATTTAATTGTACTCCATTCCAAATTTATTCACAATCAATTCATTTATGTTTCATTAATATCCACATTTATTATAGTGAAAATTAGGCCCACGTCCTTTTAATTAAACTTAGTCCACGTAAACTCCTCCCGTTCGAAAACTTATATTTCTGATCCCTATTTTTATTTGCGGCTAAATTTATTCCATAAATACCCCTGTTTACCTGTCGCGCTAATTTTAATGGTGGTCGTGATTTCGGTTGCAAGTTTTTAATTCTGATTCAGATCGATTATTGTTTTTAGATATTATTTCGGATTCATGGCTTTATCTTCTTCCAAGTAAAATATTGTTTGGATTTGTAGTCAGTTTTGTTTGTTTTTAATTGATATTGCGATATTGGTTGATAATGTTGTTATTTTTGTTTTGTTTTGTTTTTTTAAAGTAAATGGAAATTACAAGTATTCTATTGTTTATTTTAGCTAAAAAATTAATGCATGTGTATAGGGTACTGTTCGATGATATATTTTGTTGGCTTTGATTAAGATCAGATTTGTTTGAAATTATTGTAGATATTTTACAGACTTGTCCGCAAATAATTTGAATATGTATGGTGAAAATGGTACGCAAATTACTAATAGTTGCTGATTTATCTGCAATTTTTTACAATTATTGCTTACATATCAGCAAATAATATTCGTATTTCACTGTGTTTGATTAAGCTCAGACTTCTGCTGATTTATCACCAATTTTTTAGAAATATTGCTTACATATGAGCAAATAATATTGCTTAAATATTAGCATATTATTATTATGTGCTGATTTATCTACAATTTTTTAAAATTATTGCTTACATATCAGCATATAACATGTATATCCTTTTTTTTATTTTTATTTTTTTGTAATTGTAATTCTATTTTGTTTTTAAATTAAAGTGTTCCTGGTGATGCTGGAGTGCTTGTGCTGTTGAAGTTTGGATATGATAGCTTTTCGTTACGTCTTCAATTTGATAGTTTAGTTGTTATGTTGAGAAGTGCTATTTGTGGTAAATGGACAGAATTGAGTTCATTTTCATTTGAATTATACTATGTTAGAGATGGATTGAGAAGGAATATTGAAACTAATTTTGATCTTCAATCTATTTTGTTGTTGGCTGCTCATAACCGTGAGGATTACTTTGTTATTTTTCTTGATGTTGTTCCTACTAGTTTTTCAGCAACCAATATTAGGTCAGATGCTGTTTCTTGTAGTAGTGATTCCTCATTTGTTAGTACCGGTGATTCTAATATTCAATTCAGGCAGTTATTGAGAAACGATTCCAATCAATCTATTTTTACGGGTGTTGGTCAACAATTTCTAGGCGGTGTTATTGAATTTAGGCTCAATTTGAGGATATATAGTATTAAGACTGCTTACAAGGTTGATTTGGTTAAGAATGCTAAGGAAAGAGTTACGTTGTTTGTTCCCGAACAAAATGTACTTTTAGGATTCATGCTTATGTCAAGTTTTATCTTCCTGGCTATTTTGTTATAAAGAGATTTCATCCTGAACATACTCGTGGTGCTGGAATTCATGGTATTAATAATCCTCCTGTTTCGAGTAAATTGATTAAGTTGTTGGTTTATGATCATATTCAAGCTAATCCATTAATAAGACAAAGGACATTATTAACCTATTTCAAACTGAGTATAGTATCATTTTGAAGTATTATTTTTCTTATAGTGGGAAGAGATTGGCTTTAGAAGATTTACATTGAAGTGATATGATGTCTTATCAGCATTTGAAGTCTTTTTGTGATGCTGTACTCGAAACTAATCCTGGTAGTAAAGTAGTTTTGGAGTGTAATCCTGATACTCGTCAATTTGAGATGGTTATTATTGGTTTTGAAGCTTGTGCACATGGTTTTCAATTTTGTCGGCCTTTAATATTTGTTTTTTTTTGAAAAAGGGTTCAAACTTTCTATTAGAAACCAAGGTAACAAAGAATGTACAAAGTCCAACAGGAAACAAACATAGCCTAATACGTACTAACCAGGCCTAATCAAATACATAAAACAAAACAAGGCCCAAGTGATGCAATTAAATAAACAAGGTAATACACCCGAAACCCACTAGAACCTTCGAGACATCTCAGAAGATTAAACAAGGCAAAGCGACACTTGACTCCTACTTCATTTACTCCTCTCGAACGAAAGAGAATAAAAGAATCAATAATGGTGGCGAGGTAGAATAAAAGACGTAGCTCTCGTCAGTCTCATCTACTTGGCCAAAACCTAAATAAGAAGCGAACCAGACACCTTCTATTCCTGGTTTGATTGAAGTTAAATGGCGTACAGAATGTATCGGATCCACCACGAGAACAAGCAAGTACAGGTAAGAGCCTTAAACCCGAAAAGATTAAAACTTTTTAGCTTTATAGAGATTCTAATAGCAAATCTCTTTGTTACTGTCCCTAGATCTAACAGATCTAAGCCAGAGAAGACGCTATCTTCCATAAAGTTGTAATCTTTCTGCTTCGATAGCCAGAGAAGTCACTGACTTCCAGAAAGGTGAAGTTTGTATAATTCGATAGGCAAAGAAGTCATTGTCTTCCAAAAGATGAAGTCTTTGTACTCAATGGTGCTCAAAGTTGAAGTCACAATGTTTCAGATCCTCCTAAAGAAATAGCCAGTCCTCACAAGCTAAGTCTTTGACTCCCCAATGAAATTTATTGTGCTCTTAGATCAAAAACTAACTCGGTTGTAATAATATAGGTCAGGATAAAAGTCAGGGAGGCAGCGGAAGACTTCAATCTGTTATTGTATCTGCAATCTTATTACTTACAATCTAGATCAAATAAAATTGTTATTTGTAAATTAAAAATGAGAGTTAAAAGAGAGGATGTGAGGTAAATGTAAAGATAATACAGGAAACAGGAAAACCTGAATCGAGACACAAAGAAACTAGAAGGAAGCAGAAAAGAAGGAACAATACATATGATCCAGCCGATGAATCCCAAGGTCAACGTAGGGAGGTAAAACCCCATTTCTTTGCTATTAAATCTGTCATGCCATTGATGTTCTTATAATGCTCAGATTTTACCATTCTGATATTCATAGTCTGATATATTTTTGAGCATATCTGAGAAGTAGCATTAAATCTACTATGGAAAATCCTGTCATTTCTTTCTTTCCATAAGTGCCAAATACAAACTGAGATAGAAAGTTGGAACAAGTCTGAGTTTAGATTTTTTAATTTAGAGATAGAAACAATTTTTGCAAATCTTCCTTCAGAGTGAATGAGAACAAACTTTTCGGCGAGTTGAAATTTTTTTTACAGTTCCAGTACCAAACTTTTCCTGTATAATTACATTGAAAAAATAGGTGGTCTATATTTCAATGTGATTATTACAAAAAATACATAAGGGGTCCACAAGAACTGTTTTTGTAGTAATCTTTCTTTAGTTAGTAGATAGTCGTTAATAGCTTTAAAGAGGCATACCGCCATTTTTGGTACGTGGATTTTATTCCAAACCATTGGCGACCAATTTTTTATTTCAAAACTAGATCTAATCGAGTTCCAGACTTGTTTAAACTGATATTGACCGTCTTTAGAACATTTCCATATCCAATAGTCTTGCTCCCTATATTTATGAATCTTGACACCTTCAATTTCCGCATGAATTTGAAATAGAAAACTAAACTCATCCCACTTCCACTCTCCATTTTTAACAATCCGATTAAGCATCAAAAATTCCGTACCAGTTCTAAAAGCTGTATCTAATCCAATACGTTCCATGATTGAGCTACCATTCAACCATGGATCGTACCAAAGAGAAGTAGTTTTACCGTCAATAATATTAAGAGAAAGGCATTTCAAAGCTTCGTGTCTATTCTTCAAAATAAATTTCCACACTCCCGAATCGTCCGATCTCGTATTGATTTCCCAAAAGCTTTTATTACCAATGTATTTACAGTGTATGAGATCTGCCCAAACTCCTTCTACATTAAGGATTTTCCACATCAATTTAATGTATAACGCTTGATTCATCTCTTCTAAATTTCTCAGACCCATTCCTCCTTTTTCTTTTTGCTTACACAAAATTTCTCAGGGGATCTTACTGCTACGGCTTTTCCAAAGGAAATTAAGAATCAGATGTTTTATTTTAAGAACCGTTGCTTTTGGGAGACAGAAGCATTGCATCCAGAATTGAATGAAAGGGTAATGGTAGATTTGATAAGTTCTAGTCTCCCAGCTAGGCTGAGCATTCTAGTTTCCCATCCTGCAAATCTTATCTTGATCTTCTCTATCAATTGAGCGCAATCCCTATCTCTCAAATTAGTACTAGACAAGGGAATGCCCAGATACCTTATAGGAAGATCCAATTGCTGGATATTAAGTATAGAACTAATATCAGTACAGTTGATTACCCCTTTACCAAAGAAAACATTTGATTTGTCACAACTTAGTTCCAATCCTGTAACTCTCTTCATATTTTGAAAAACATCACTAATGGCAGAAGCATTTAGTACACTTGCTTTAGTAAAAATTATAATATCATCGGCGTAAATGATGTGAGTTAACTTGTTGTTAAAGTCTGTGATAGGAGAAATAAGACCATCCCTGACTTTACCGTACATCAGTAACGTAAAATATTCCATAACCAAAGAAAATAGAATAGGGGAAAGAGGGTCACCTTGTCTAAGGCCATTTGAACTCTTGAAATAACCATGCGATTCCCCATTTGCAATAATGGAAAACACAGGAGTGGTAATGATGTTTTCAATAATTTTCACCTATTTGTCTAGAAAACCCAAGCTTATTAACATATGTATAACAAAAGCTCGATTAATCGAATCATAAGCCTTTTTCAAATCTACTTTGATGCACATGTATTTGTTATCCTTTCTTCCAAGACCCCTAATAATTTCGTGAGCAAACAAAATTCCGTCCCCTATTGACCTTCCTTTTATAAACGCCGTCTGGTTTGGGGACACCAACTTATCCATAAAAGGAGCCAGTCTGTTACAAAGAGTCTTAGTGAAAACCTTATATAAAGTGTTACAACAGGCAATCGGTCTGTAGTCTTGAATTCTAGTGGAATGATCTTTTTTAGGAATCAAGTGCAAGAAGGTGTGGTTCCACTCTTTTAATATAGAACCCTTATGGAAAACGTCATTCAAAGCTTTGAAAATTAAGTCTTTCGAAAGATTCCAATGAGTTTTGAAAAACTTTGAATTAAATCCGTCTGGGCCAGGAGAAGTAGTATCTTTAATGTTCCACAAGGCAAATTTAATTTCTTCCAATGAAAGACCATCATTCAGAAAGTTCGCACCATATTCAGAAATTATCGATTTGCAGATAATTTCTGGAAACTGGTCCGTTAAAGGAAGATTGAAAACTTGTTTATAGAATTTAATGGCCGATTCAACAAATAGTTCTTTCGAAATCTCCTTGTCATCAGCTGTAGTAATGGTCAAGAAATTTCTACTTCTTCTGCTAGACATTTTAGCATAAAAGAAAGCAGAAGCCTCATCACCCATCATCAACCAATCACATTTAGCCTTTTGTTTGGTGTCCAGAAATTCTTTGTTGAGTGCCATCTTCAATTTAATTCTGGCATTTTGAAATTCCATAACTAAATTGTGATCTTCAGATTTTTCCAAAAGCTTTTGAAGTCTAGAACAATTTTCTCTCTGTACATTAACCTCTCTTTTGGTGTTCCGTATTTTAGCACTCCAAATCTTAAGCTCTTTCTTAATGTTCTTGAGAATATATAAGATTTGAAATAGAGGCCGGTCTTTCTGATCTGCTGACCATAATTTCTCAACCAATGGAAAGTATTGTTCACACAGGGGCCAGTGATTCATGAATCTAAAATTTTTTACTCTGGGCTTAGGAAAAAGAGAGACTAGGACAGTATTGTGATCGCTCACCGAAAGAGGTAGATATTCGGCCGAAAAATCTTGATGTCTATTAATCCAGTCTAGGTTAGCGAAAACTCTGTCAATTCTGGAAAATATGTTTCGACTAGGACCAAACCACCAAGAAAATTCATAACCTTTAATATTGATCTCTTTAAGGCCTGTGTCATTTGACATATCATCTAGTTCAAATAGGTTTCCAAATGGCACTGGGTTACCTCCCTTTCTTTCTGATGGACATCGAATACAATTGAAATCCCCAAGAACCAACCAAGGTCTATAAATATTAATCGCATCTTCCTGTAAATTCTTCCACAATCTTTTCCTAAGATGAACAAAATTTTGAGCATAAACAAAAGTTAAATTGCATTTAAAATTCAATTTGTTGATCAATTCAATAGAAATATGTTGGTCACTCATGCTAATATAATTGAAATCCCAAGAGTTCCCGTCAATAAGGAGAAAATTCTGCATTTATAATTGCATGAAACATTACTGATAATTTTCCATCCGTCCGCCAAACCTCTTTCCAATCCTATCAGTTCCGAAAACAGAAGTTTATTTTCCAAAACACCAAAACAACTTATTTTGAACTTATCTATGAGTCTTCTCACTTCTTTCATTCTATTGGGGTTATGGAACCCTCTAACATTCCAACATGCAATCGACATTAAAAAGTCTTGTTGTTTCGAGTCCTCTGCAACCTACTACTTGAGGACTCACCTTTATCTTCCACTGAGATGCCTAACATCTGCACCCATTTGGGATTCTTACGAACAAGTTTGTCCTTCTGAATGTTCTCAAATTCTGTAACCTGGGACTTGAGAATTGCCTGCTCCTCCTGGGCATGATCGACCTTGTCATATGTATTTTGTTCCCCTACCGCTTCTGTCGTTCCTGTGTCCTGATCCAAATCTTCCTGTACCTGCACATCAAAACATTGGTCAGTACCTCTCCTAAAATTAACATTATTAATTGTACAATCATCAATCCTATTATCATTAGAAGGTAAATTAATAGGAATTGGTTGAGATTCCGCTGGAGTTGAAGGCATTTGAGAATTGTTATTTGAGTCGGAGGAAGAGGGCCCGGGGTAGGTTGACTCGCTAGTATGATCTTCTCTCTATTATCAGAGAGGACCTCTTGCTCCAGCGAGTTAAAAACTATCTGGTTTCTATTCTGAGAACTGTCATTAGAGGAGCGGACTTCATTTTCTTGAGTCTCCCGAGGAAGAACTTCTCCGCATAAAGCCTCCCCCACATTGATTATAGAATTTTCAACCGGTAGAAGGCCCTCTTTTGGAATATTTCCACTGGTCGCTTGATGAATAGGAATGTTAGAAATGCCATCTCCGCCTTCCTCCCGAACTATTTCCAAACAACCATCTAGAGTTGGTTCTGCAGTATTTTCCTTCTCAGAATTATCTGCTTGATTCTGTTTAGGAACCCAAGACTTAATCATAGGGCATTCGTCTGTTACGTGCCCGAAACACACACATTTACCACATATGGGGGGAGGGTTTTCATATTCCACTGACTGAACAAAACTCCTCCCGTTTTCATCCATGCCTTCAATGATATTAGGCATTCCGTAGGTAGCATTAACCTCTATCAGAACTCTGGCATAGGCAAGCCTAGATTTGGTTTTCGTGGCCTCATCCATCTTTATAGGGAGTCCTATAGTACTTGTTAATGCACTGATTGCCTTGTTGCCCCACAGTTTAAAACTTAAACCAGGGAGTCTAACCCACATAGGCAAAGATGTAAGAAGATCCCTATCCGTATTCATGTCTGGGGACAGTCGTTTCATAATAATCAGGTTCTGATCCATAAACCAGGGACCAGATTTCAGAATCTTATTGCGATCCTCCTCTGAACCAAATCTTACCACGAAGAAACCGTTATTCCTTGATTGAACAGAGAACGGCTTCTGAGTAGACCATACTCTGTTGGCATACCCTTCAAAAGTTTTAAGCCAAGGTTTATAACCTACAACATACAATAATATGCATAAGTCCCATCCACCCTCTGCTTCTTTGATAGCTTCAGATGAAAGAGAACCTATCCTTTTACCGTCAGTTATTTTAGGTTCAATAAATTCAAGATCTAGGTTTCCAAGGTCACCTACAGCTCCTATTTTAACTGCTTCACTATAAGAAATTTTTTTAGCGTTCTCAGAAACTGTGAATTTAATTTTCGAGGTATTTCCTGATAGGTTTGCTTTCTGCTTTGAAGATTTCGAAAATCTGGATGAAAACCGCCCTTCATTAGCCTCCTGAGCACTTCCCCCCTGATTGCGAACCAAACCCGCTCCTGATTTGCCTAGATTCCGATCTGAAATTCCTCCTGATTTGTTATTTCTGTAACCTCCCAGATTTAACCTAGCTTCAGGTCCTGTCGGCTGAGGAGCCTTGCCCCTTTTCCTTCTCACCTCCTCCCAGCCTTCTTCATCCCGCAGAGAGCTCATGGTATAGAGACGACAGATTTGAGGAGTAAGAATTGAAGAAAAAGTATGAAATAAAGAAAGAGAGCAGAAGAATTCAGAAGAAAAAACTAGGGGAAACCCTAGTCTCCAGATCTAGATCTGGATGCCATACCTTTAATATTTGTTGATGCTACTTTTATGAAGGGTAGAGCTCAAGGTTGTTTGATGGCTGCTACTGGTAAAAATGGAAATGAAGGTATGTTGTTTGTTTGTAGTTTAATATATAATTGCATCAATATCTGCAATAATTATTATTTGTTGCTGCAATATCAGCATTTATTAAGAAGAAAAATATCTTACTAATAGAAAACATTGTAGAAACCGAAGCAATTTTACCTAAAAAATTGCTGAAAAGTCTGCAATGTTTTTGATATAGTGAGAAATTGTTCTGCAGTAATATATTTTAATAGTTGCAGTTTTGTCTGCACTTTTTCAATATAAGTGCATGTATTATGCAATTTGTTCAGTTATTTGTATATTTTTTGTTTTATCAGGTTTTTTCCCTATAGCAGTTGCAATTGTGTCTGGTGAAGATGAAAATAATTGGATTTAGTATTGTGAACAGCTTAAAGATTTTTTGAAAGATGATAGTAGAAAGTTTGTTTTCATTCTGGCCGTCATCTTGGTATTCTTCTTGCTATTCCCAAAGTGTTTCCAAATTCAGTTCATGGTTCATGTTTTTATCATTTAAACAATAATTTAAAAGTTGCTTTAAAATCTGAATTTTCCAAATCAAAAAGGAAATGGTTGATAGATTTGTTTGGACGTGTTGCATATGCTTCTAATTTGAATGATTTCAATGTTGCATTGAAGAATTTTAAAGATGCTTGTGGTTCTACTGTGGCAAACTTTTCGAATGGAATTCCCTTTGAGAAGTTTGCTAATGTTTTTTTCCTTGCTTGTCGTTATGGTGAAATGTCATCAAATTGTTCAGAGAGTTTCAATAAATGGATTTTGGAAGAAAGACATTTACCAATCATCGCATACTTGGATAACATTAGAGTTAAGTTAATGAAGCTAATTTCTGATCGTCGAGAACTTGCTAATAGTTGGAATAGTGTTGTATGTCCAGTGAATGAAAATCGGTTGAAAAGTTTTCATTTGGAAGGGGCTTAGTGGTTTGTTATAAAATCAAGTGAACATGTGTTTGAAGTTCATTCTCTTGTTCGTCAATCTATTGATTTAAATAATCGGATTTGTTCTTGTAATTTGTGGAAAATATATGGTTTTCCTTGTGCTCATGCTGTTAGATGTATTTTGAGTTGTGGAAAGTTAAATGTTTATAATTACATTGAAGATTATTTCAAAGTTGTTTATTTTCAATCGGCGTATTCTCATCCAATCAATCCTATTATAAACTTTGTGAAAGAAGATGTTTTGATTAAAGATGTTGTTGTAGCACCTCCTAAAGGTAGAAGAATGCCTGGTCGACCATCATCATCTAAGAGGATAAAATCTGCTGGTGAAATTTCAAAGACTATTAGATGTAGTATATGCAAGAAGTTGGGTCATAATAAAAGGACTTGTTCACTGAAACACATGTAGTTTTTTTTTTCTTTGGGAAAGTTAAAATGTATGGAGTTGAGTTTATGTTTTTGTTATTCATTTTAATGGTATTTTCTCTGTACTTAGGTTGGATGTTTAATGTTTGTAATGTATTATTCATGGTATGCTTCTATTAATCATTATTGCAGTGTTTTCTGCAATTATTACGATTAATTGCACATATTTCTGCAGTTTTTCTGAATTTTAGTTTACTGTTTATACCTCTTTTGCGAATACTGCTTTTTATATGAAGATGATATTTGTATCATTATTTGGCACGAAATAAATATGGTATATCCATAAGTATGTGCAATTTTTGTTAATAAATGTGGAGGTATCTGCAATTATTATTTTTTTTGCTGACATTTCTGCAATTATTTGGTGCAAGAATTTGGAATAACTAAATATTTGTGGAGATATCTGCAGATATATGCTTTTATTGCTGACATTTCAGCAATTATTATGAATAGTTGTGATTTGCTTTACTATTTTGGTAACTGATTTCAATTGTAAGAAATTTATATATAACTTTTTTGATAATGAACTCTAATATTGTGTTAACACAGTAATATTGTCTTCCAACTACATAAGTTTAGCAAAATATGTATATACATTTCAGAATTCTTAGAGAAAACATTGCAGTTTGATTCATCAAATATTTTGATTTACTTCAGAAAGTAAAAAATTTTGTGTCAAGCTTTTTTCTAAGCTCCAACTATAAGGTTTGCAAGAAAGAATTTGATGTGCCAATTCAGCTCTTTGTAAATCCATAGCTTCATATGTGAATTGAGGGTCATCATTGTTATTTCTTTGCCTTCACTTCTTTCTTTCATAATGTTCATTACAAATATGCCACAGTCAACTCTGCAATGATTGACAAATATTATGAAATTGTTAGAATAAATGTCCTATGATATGGAAATATTTGTACATTTTTTTGTTGTGTACTTACGAATCAGAACGTCGTTGTGGGCTGTTAGCAAAAGTCATTTGGTTTGATGGTTTATGCTTTGCTTTTTCCAGTTTCTTTAGTAAGGCTGTGATATAAACTCTCTGTAAAGAAAAACAAAGATTTTGTTATACAGTTTATTTTCCTTTGATTTATTCATTTTTTAATTTACATACCAGCTTTCTTGCTGCCTTCTGATGTTCTCCTTCATGCCGTGGTTTTATGGAATCATAGTGAATCCATATTCTATCTTCTTTAATAAACTCCAAGAGTGTAAAATGTGATTTTTGGTGGATAAGGAAGAACATTTTATTGCAGTTTGCAAAATTTTTAGCTACTACATTATCGATTAGGGCTTGTGTTACATTCTTTGAATTGCTTAGTAGAAATGTCTGTTGGAGAATATATTAGCAAATTGAATTTATGAATATTTAAGCATATTATTCACTAAAAGATTATAAGACTTACAGTAGCGTAAACTTTGAAGTACAAGTTTTCTACATGAACTATATGAAATTCATGTGAATACCAGTCAATGATCTACAAAAATTATTATAAGGAAACAGTGATAGTATATTTGCTGATAAAAGACTATAATATGTTTTGTAGAAAAAACAATAAGTTCATTGAATTTGGCATAAAAACAACAGGTTTGATGAAATGTTGCTGAAAAATCTACAAATAAATGTAATCGTTTCAGATAAATGGAATATTGCCGACAAAACAATAAGTTTAACGAAATGTTGCTGATAAATATGCAGATAAATGGAATTGTTGCAGATAAATGAATTTTTGCAGATAAAACAACAAGTCCAATGAAATGTTGCTGATAAATTTGCAAATAAATGGATTTGTTGAGTAAAGTTCTACCCGGCCTTCAAGAAATCTTCCTATAATTAGTTCACCAAGTGCTATTCCAGTTATAATGATGTCATCATCTCCATTCAGGTATGCACTTTTGCTATGATATAATGATCAATATTACTAAATGTTGCATTATTTAAATATTTGCCGATATGTCAGTAGCAAATTTAAATAATTACTTTTATTTGAGCAATTATTGGTATACTTGGCTATTTAAAGAATTATACACAGTTAGGACTTCGTTTTACCTGAGGTCGGAGTTATTAAAGAAGTCCTCAAGCAGCTTGATTTTTTCTTCAGATAGAGTTCGTACATTTG
The DNA here is from genome assembly GCA_030737815.1 of Allium fistulosum. NCBI lineage: Eukaryota > Viridiplantae > Streptophyta > Magnoliopsida > Asparagales > Amaryllidaceae > Allium > Allium fistulosum. Next base: position 527,893,889 of record CM060908.1, on the reverse strand, counting down.
ACCTTTTTCTGACATTTATCTTTGTAGTGGTAGATAATTCAGTTGATCTAGGTTCAGGTTCGTATTCTTCAACTATTATTGGTCGGATTTCTACTCACTGTTTTGCCTTTTTTTTATTTCTTTTCAATTTGGAAATCCACTTCTTAAGCTGATTTATACCTTTTTTTGCTTTTCAATTTCCAATGTTTTCTCTTTGCTTTCTTCAGTTTTTTTTCTGCAGAACTAGATATTTCATCTTCTATTTGTTTGCCTTGTAGCTGTGGATAATTTCGAATGCTTTCACCAGAAATTAATTTGAATGCTGGTGAATATTCCATGATTGGTTTTCGTAATACAATTTTTGTGATTTGATTGTCTTCAGGTTTTTCAACTTCTGTAAGTCTGCATTGTTGTTTAATATTTTTGTTTTAATATCCAGTATTAGTTTGATTTTCTATTTCCTCGGTGCTTTGAGCTGAAAGATATATTTTCAATTGAAATATTTACTGTTTCTGAAATGATAATGAATTTTATTTGTAATTTTGTGAATAATTATGAAAAAAATGAAGAATATGCTGCACTTTATAACAGTTGTTGCATTAATATCTGCAATTATTCTTCAACATCGTATTTTTGATATAATAAGAATATTTGTGGATATATCAACAAATTTGTTTAATTTTTGCAATCTTGTTGAAAAACTAGAATTATTCAAAACATTACCAAATGAAGGTTTTTGTTCAATTGTTTTATCTTCCTCAACTGTTTTTGTTTATTCATCATCATCTGGATCGTTTTGTTTTTCTTTGAAATTTATTTTTTCCTCATTGTCAACATCTTTTCCTTTTTGTTCTTCTTTTTCTTCATCTTTATCTTTCTCCATAAGATGACATTCATCTTCAACAGTTTTGTCTTCAGTTTGAACATCACATTGATTTTCCTTTTCTTCTGTCATTTGAGCTGAAATATATGTTTGCAATTCAAGTCTTTAGTATTTTTGAAATAATTATGGATTTTATGTTTTATGTTACAAGATATTATGTAAAAAATGAAGAATATGCTGCACTTTTTAATAATTATTGCAATAATATCTGCATTTATTCTTTAACAATGCTTTTGTCATATAATAAGAATATTTGCATATGTATCATCAAATATTTTAAATTTTTGCATTCTTGTTGAAAATAATATATTATTGAAAGTATTACCAAATGAAGTATTCTCTTCTGTTTCATTATCTTCACTTTCTTCATTTTCTTCAGTTTCATTTTCATCCGTGGAGTTTAGTTTGCTACCACTTATTTCTTTTATTAGTAGCTTTACATTCTCAGATTGTGTGGATGATGATGTTTCCACATATTGTCTCAATTGCTTTCTTAGCCGCGTATTTTTGGCTTGAAGTTTTTGGTTGTCCAATTCAAGTTTTCTTATTATTTCTTTGTATTTTTCTTCTCTTTTCTTGTACAATGCTTCATATGCTTCATCTTTTTCAACTGCATCTTTCAGCAATTTTAGTTCTTCTCCTTGAAAATCCTAAAATAAAGAATTGAATCAAAATTGAAGCTTTAGAATATTTGAATATAATTATGTAAGAATTGTGAATAATTGGAAAAATGTATATAATTTTAATTATGATTGGCATGTATGTCCATAAATATTTTTAATAATGGCAGAAAAATTTGCAAGTATTATGCAACATTATAGATATATCTTCAATTATTGTAAGTATTTTAGCCCTATGTTCAGTTATCCTATTTATAACTGTAGATAAATATGCAATTGTTTATAATAATTGCAGATAAGTCAGCATCTGTAATGAATAATTGCACCTAAAATGCTCAACTACTGCTAATAACTACAGATATATCTGCAACTATTGTTAATTATTGCAGATAAGTTTGCAAAAAAATAGAGTACTGGCTATTTTTGTACTGTAACTTAACAATTCTGCAAATTATATTGCGGTTACACTTACTGAGTTGTACTCTATGGTCATTAACATTATTAGCTTGAGTTTTGATATATCCCATTTGCCAGCCAAGGGATATGAGTTGTTGTATCGCAATTTAGCAGATTTCAAAATTTGTGTTTTCTCACAGATCCACCACTGCAAAAAAGACAATTAGTATTAGAATAAATTATTAATTAATAGGATATTTATCTAATTAATCAAAAATTTAATACCAGTAGCAATGTAACGCAAGCATTTATTTTCCTTGGTGTGTCAATATATTTTTCAATTTGATTTATCAAATGTTTGTGAATCATTTTTGGCCACGATATCTGCTGCATTTTATCTTCACAAACACAATATGGAATCATATTCCAAGATACAGTTGAGTTTGGAGTTGATATTAAGAATGTTGCAACCAAACGCAGTTGCAAAAGCTTTGCCGTATCTGCTTTTTCTTCTTTGATGTTCCTTTTATTATTGTAAACAACTCTCTTTCTATGTTTTTTTGTTGACACTTGTCTCTCCTTCAAAGTGTCTATTGATGAATGATGTAAACTGAACATTGTTTTTGCCCTCTTTTTTCATATGGCCAGAAGTTTTGATTTGCTAACCATCTGTAGGAATTGATAATAATTGGCTTATATCATTCACTATGAATGTTAGTAACATCTCCAAATTAAAAGTAGTTCAAGTTCTTTCTGTAGTTTTTGATGATTATGTCTATAGTTGTTGAGATTTTTGTGTTTTCCTTTGCTGGTATAATTCCAACATAGGTCATATGAATGAATTTGTAGAAAGGTAAATTTTGAAGATATTTTGTATGTGATACTGTCAGCAATTCTTCCTTCTTAATCCTGCTAAGGACATCGACAAAAGTCCTTAAATTATTTCTGTAGTTGTCTTCCCTTGAAGTAATTTTCTCTTCACCGATTGTTTTTTTTTCCGTAGAATATTTGATCCTGATTGTTGTTCAACAGGAACAAGTGATGTTTCCAGAATTACTTTTTTCCTTCTTTTATTTCTTCTTTTTTGTTTTTCTGTAAAAGTACATTAAAAATTATTAAATAAATATGAACAATCTAATAATATGATAGGTGATGTTAAATACTTGCAGTTATAATGAATATGGAGAAAAAACAGAAATGTATGCAATTATCTTAAATAATTGCATTCTGTTCAGCAAATTTTAAGGTATATGCAAATTTTCATGTATGTGGAATTGTTGCATATATTTAAGCAGTTTTAAAAAATAATTGCTTATTTTTTTAGCAATTATTTGAATAAATGTGATATCAAAATTTTATTGTTTCTAATCATACATATTTCCAGAATTTCCTTCACTTTTTCCTAATAGATTGGTAATCCAATGAAACTATTGAAAAAACTGTTAACTTATACAAAACTTTTCCTGTATATGTTGTAGTTGCATATATGTCAGTAGTTTTAAAAATTAATTGCTTATTTTTCAGCAAAAATTTGAATAATTTTAAACTTTAAAATATGGCATTTGTAATTATAAATATTATCAGATTTTTCTTCACTTTTTTCGAAATAGATTGGTATTTCAATGAAACTATTCAAAAAGTAGCATATAAAAATGAGATTACTCTGTTTAATTGAATTATTCTTGAAATGTAAGCAATTAAACTGAATTGTTGCAACCATATGTGATATTGTCAGTAATGCTTATTTTTGTTCATACATAAATGTTGCAAAGATATTAAACATTGCTCAGTATAGTTGCATATCTGTCTGCAATAACTATGAATAATTGACATTAAACTATTCAAAAAATTACACATAAAAGTAAGTTTATTCTGTTTAACTACTTTATTACTGAAAAGTAAGCAATTAAAGTGAATTATTGCAGCCATATGTGATATTTTTAGTAATGGTTACTTAATTTCGTTTATAAATAAATGTTGCAGAGATATTCTAAAAATTTCAACACAGTTGCATATTTGTCTGCAATAATTGTGACTAATTGACATTAGTATGATATTTACTTTTAGATTTGTAATTATTAAGAAAAATTGCAGGCAAATGCTGACATTAATCGAATATATTGCTTAAAAATATGCAAAAAACACATTAATAACATTTGCTTTGAAATTTGAAGAGAGCAAACAGTTTTTTGAACAATTTTTAAAAAAAATTGCAGTAATTAGAGGAAGTTTTGCAGTTTATCGTCCACATTCTCAATTTTCTCTGTTTTACGATAAAAAGATCGATTACATGCACGGCTAACTCGAAAATATCTAAATCACTTGCAAAAACCCTAAGATACATCGATTGAAAAAGGTGTAATATAAATCGACTACTATTGAAATTGAGATATATCACCTTCGATCTTCCCATTTTACCTTGTTTGATTATGAAAACGTCAGATTTCGACTTGATTTTGGTTGTTTTGTTGTTCGATTTTGTAGATTTCTCGTATTTTGTTGAAGAAAATGTGATTTCAATTGGAATAAATGTCGAACGATAAAAAAAGCATGGGTTCAGGGTTTTAGGATGATATTTAAGGGTAGTTTGGGAAAAAAATAGGCCGCGTTTAAAAATAAGGATGAAATTTATATGTTTTGTATCTAAAGGTTTTTTGGTGAATTAGGAAAGTTATTAAGGATGTACGGCAAATGTTCCCTTTATTATATTCAAATCTATTTTGTTAAGCTTGGAATCATCCCATGCTATTTATTAAATAAGCATTTCATAATTTATTCGAGCCAAACTTCCATCCAAAATATTTACTTAAGTTAATCAGTTATTTTCAAATTATTTCCACCTTATAACTTAAGTTTATTTTCATTTCAACCAACTTCCATTTCATTTACTAATTAATTAATTAGTTCATTCATTTTATTCACTTCAATTTTAAATCCAAACTCGAATTCATTCTCGAATTTATTTAATTCGTATCTAAGGCCACTTTCAATTTATTTACGCTTTAAACTGAATTTATTTATAACTTAAGTCATCACTATTTCAATCCATTTCTATTTTATTCGATGATATTTCCAATTATATTTAATTCGCTTACAATTTAAGTCGGATTCTATTTATAACTCAAGTTCCACTTCCAATATCCACTTTTAATCCATAATCCGATTTTATTCAACCGAGTTAATATCCATTCCATATTCAATTAACTAATTAGTTTTCTAATTTGTTCACTTCAAATTTTTAACTTAATATCTGATTTTTATCTCAAAAATCACTTCTTTTAAGTTACTTGAGTTCAAATTTATTTTATAATTCAAGTTTGGATTTTATTTCCTTCACCAAAATATCAATCCATTTTTATTTTTGGGTTTTCTATTTCACTTTTCAATTTTATAAGTCACACAACTTATTTTTCCCATTTCCATCAATCTTATACTCGAGTATATTCACATTTTATTTTTAACTCGAGCTTATACATTTATTTATATCCTAGGTATATTTTTATTCAATTAATTTCAATTTTTTATAAGCTATTCCAATTTATTTATTCACAATTCTAGATTTTTACTCAAATTTTATTTCATTCAAGATTTATACCTTGTGGTTATATAATATTTCACAACTCAAAATTTATATTTACTTCAATTCGATATTATTTCTAATCCAATCCAATTTTATAACTTATAGTTATTTAGTCACTTTATAATTCATATTTACATATTTATATCAATTCAATATGATTCAAATCCAATTCACTTTTGATTTAAATTTCAATTCCTTTTAACCAACCTTTCAAACCCATATTCAAGTTATTCATACTTAAATTAAATTTCACTCCAAACAAATTTTTTTTTCATTCAATTTAAATCAAGTAAGAATTCAATTCCAATTTCAGATTTTCCACTCCCTTACTTATATTCATATGCACTTTCACCATTCGAATTTATTATTGTCTCAATTCCTAATAAATTTATTTAACTTTCCCTAAGTTAAATCCAATTAACACAATTTATTTTAACTTTCTTAAGTTAAAATTTATTTCCCCAAAACTTAAATTCCATACTTTCCTTTCTTATTGAAATCATCCTCACTTTTTAAGTTCATAAGTTATTTCCAAGGTTTTTCCCAATATATATATATTAAAATTCCACAATTCAAACACCCGGTATATATTTCAAATCACTTTGAAGTCATATATATATATACATACTCTTTTTGGTTTAACAAACCACTTTCTTGGATTTTCAACATTCACTTGGTTCCTTACTAAAACAATTTCCCTTCGAAATTTCCAAATAACACTTGTTTTCATCAAAATTCTACATATCAACTTCTATGGTAGCAATCCGTCACCTAGAAACTCGAAAATGAATACTTATGATGCTGCAGTCATCACCAGGATTATTTTCCAGCGACTGAAGTCAGTTCAGTGCTATATCACTTCCAAAATCCATTTAAAACCATTTTTCTATTCAAAAATATCTCTAAAATAATAATACTATTATTTCACTTCAAACACTTTGGAAAATACTTCTAAAAATCTCCAGGATTTAAATTTTCCAAATTCTGGTTTGAACCCATTTGTAGTTTTTAACCCATTTGTATAATTTATACTTATACAATCTAATTTGGTTTTAAAAACTATTTCCAATTTTATAATCTTATTTTGATTATATAATAACAACCAAACACACCACTATAATAATTTTCAGAAAATTATTCTCTTTTATACCAAAATATAGTTTGGGTAAAATTATTTCATTTACCCGCTTCAAAACAATATTGTGTCAGTTTACAGTGTTTAAGTGTTTAGAAACTCCTATCGATTTAGTGGCGTCCCATTATTCAATCAGAATTTATATACCACTCAACCAATAAATCAACACAATATAAAACAATCTATATTCACTAACAAATATGCGCTCATATCTATTATTACACTCAACTCATTCTAGAGTACTACTGACTCTATCTCTAATGAGTAATCCCCACCAGAGCCAAGGTTCTCACTTAATCTTCATCTCTGATACCAAATGTAAAGGCTTGCAAATCCGTACCCCTTAGAATTGATAATTGTGATGCCCCACCTCTATACCCACGCTAGCCAAGGACACTATGGGGTAATGCCGTCAACTAGCACGGAGAATAAGGCTGTTGAGGAGAGACCATCTGTATAATTGCTTTGTGCGAGTACCGATATGCCAGATAAAAATATAACTTTTCATCTCAAGAGGAAATCCGACATATGGATACAAACTCAAAGCTACTACACAGTGGCTATGTGGACTTCGGAAACAAATATAGAAATAAACATAACACAAATCAGTCACAGACAATTCATATCACAAAGGCGGAAATAGATATGAATATAACACATAAAAGTGTACATCAGAGTAGTGGTCAAATAAGATCCACAATATCACAAAAGAAAAGGTACAAATGCTAGACAACAGAATATGTATACATCAATGAGTCAATATATCGAATGTATACAACCAAAAACTACAATGCTAGAGTAGTAAGCCAAAAGTCAGAAGATGGCTCCAGATAGGAAGTCGAGCAAAAGCACCTGTAAAATCTCAGTCTGACCCGAGTATTATTTAAGAAGAAAATAATAAACGGATCAGTCTAGCTATAATTATTAGATAAAATGAGATATAAGAAGAGATATAATAAAAACGTATGATAACCAAGAATGTCATACTGCGACAAGTCTACAAAGAAAATCAACTAAAGGCATACAATATCTCAAGAATCTCATAGCATCAAAAGAATGTCATATTCTTTATTTAATTCACCAAGCCACAATAAAATGACATACTCATCAATGTCAATGGTAAAAGCTGGTGAAACATAAATTCTAGAAATCACAACAAGAAATCCAGAAATCACAAGAAAAGGATGGCCAATCCCAAACAGGAGCATGAAAGCCGGAACATTGACGCAGTGTAAACGGTACGTCCAATGAACCGGAAAACCGAGACATCGATGTGGTACAAACGGTACATCAGATGAATCGAACATTGACGCAGTGCAAACGGTACGTCCAATGAATTGAACATTGACGCAGTGCAAACGGTACGTCCAATGAACTGGAAAGCCGAGACATCGATGTAGTGCAAACGATACATCAGATGAATCGAATATTGATGCAGTGCAAACGGTACGTCCAATGAATCGAATATTGACACAGTGCAAACGGTACGTCCAATGAATCGGAAAGACAATACAATTCAGAACATTGACGCAGTGCAAACGGTACGTCCAATGAATCGGAAGACCGAGACATCGATGCAGTGCAAACGGTACATCAGATGAATCAAAACACATTAAAAGTACTTGGGTTGCCAGTCCACAAAGAAATGAGACGAAGCTCAATAAAATAAAGTACAGTCCTTCACATGGACAAAGAGACATCGCACATTGCTAGTCTAAACCATAAAATGATCATCAGTCATCAAGAAGTGTTGATTACACTAAGCTAGTAAATATAAGAGTTTAGCTTCATGTCCCATAACCACTTGTTTAACTCAAATATTTACGAACAGATTGTAGATCTGCACTAGAAAATTGTCACAAGAGTTTCAATCGAACAAGTCCATAAATTAACCGACGAAGTAAACACAAGCATTTCATACCACTTGTTTTGCTAAGCCGTTTAATTAGATTTTCTCATACGAATGAGGTAAAGGTTTGTATATACTAATAGATTGGAAAACGGTTTTAAGAAACGAGCTTTGATATTGAAAATAGAGTTGAAATCGTTTTAGTGAAAGGGTTTTGATATTTAATACTAGTATAGAAAACCTTTATATTTTGAAGTGACAAATCATAGAAGTGATTGTAGAAACAATCAATCATAAAAATTCACATTCGAAGACGTGAATAAAATCCAAAGAAATCGATATCAAATCCATCAAAATGGATATTTCCAATAACTCCCAAAGAAAAGAAGTCATCAAAGTCGTTAATAAATGATAACAACAAAAGGGAAACCACACGAATCGATTAAAGTTGGAAATCACACAAAATAGGCGAAATAGGCAAACAGCATCAGGTCGGTCGGCCGGCTTCAGGGCTCGGTCGACCGGACCCTGTTCTGAAAAATAGTTCAGGAAGCAGGTCGGTCGACTGAGCTCTGCAGCCGGTCGACCAAACCCAAACAGAGAAGTGCTTAGCACTTTTGGAAGCAGGTCGGTCGACTGACTACAGAGCTCGGTCGACCGGACCTGTTTCCAGCACTGCCCAACTTATCAAGTTCATTGGCCGAATCTCGACCAAATTTGATGCAGGTCAAGTACTAAGTCGTGACCGACTTAAGGAAATGGAAGGTCTAAGTCGTGACCGACTTAACAAAAATGGCATGAGTCGTCCACGACTTAACCAAGGCAATAGCATGAGTTGCCCACGACTTATCGGAGTTGAAGACATAAGTCGTCCACGACTTACAGGAGGAGCAACACAAGTTGAAAATGCGCAAGGCTTAAGTCGGCAACGGCTAAAGGGAAGTGTTTTGGGTAGTGTACGACTTAACGGGACAGGTGATAAGTCGTTACCGAGTTACGACTTAGTTAAGTCGTCTGGATTCCTTAAGTCGGATACTGGGTTAAGTCGAGAAGTCATTATTCACTAAGTCGTTCAAGCTTAAGTCGTGTAAAGATGCTACTGTGATATGTGTTTAAGTCGTTGGTAGTTTTAGTTGAGTCGCTGCTGAGGATAAGTCATCGCCGAGCTATGATGAGTCGTTAAGTCGTCTACGACTTAAGTGTTGAATCGTTGTATGGTATTGTATTGTGTTTTCTTAAGTCGCTTGTACATAAGTCATATGTCGAGGATGTTTGAGTTTCTTTAAGTCGTCCTTTATAAGTCGTGAGTCGTGAGTCGTGTACTTTGTAAATAAGGTGTGTTGATTTGTTAAGTCGTTAACGACCTTGTTGAGTCGGAACTGTTGTTGAGTCGGAGCTGTTGTTGAGTCGGAGCTGTTGAGTCGTAAGTCATAGGCTATGAGTCGGTGCCGACTTAAGTGTTGTACATTTTTGTTTTGCGTGAGTTGTAACTTCTATAAATAGGCCGGTGGTGCCATTTGTAATAGTTTAGTTGATTTGAAATAAAACTCTTGTTTTGTTAGCTTTGTGCTTTCACCAAATTGGTAGTTGAGTGTAATCTCCTATCTCCTCTCTCGGATAATCGAGTGCGCTCGATTCAACGATTGCAGAAGCCGATTCGCGGAATCAAGTGCGCTTGATCAACGCTCGAAGAATTGAAGATCTCTCCTCACGGTATCGTGCGCGATCAACGTGTCAGAGATAGCTAGAATTCGGTATCTTCGAATCAACGAATTTGGGCAATTCAGTATTCATTAATCCACCGATTGCTACTTTCATCGATCTACATTGTTTTTGATTAATCCGCTGCGTCAAACTTGTATTTTCGCGAGCAACGACACTAAGGATTTAAGCCTAACGACAACCCGGCCTTATAAGCTCTTCAATGCATCACAAAAATCATGATTAAAGATCAAAGTTTGGATTTTTAAAGAATTGAACTCAAAACACTAAAAATTGGAATATTCACCAAATCAATCCAAACCAAGTGCAATTGCACAAGAATAAGTGTTAGGAATTCATACCTAACAATCGAAGATAAATATAGTTTAAGATGTGAGATAAAAATCTCACCTTTGAACCCAAACAAATGAAGAAGAAGCTTGAAGACAAGGGAAGATCAACCACACTTCAATCTCAACACAAGAAGCTTGAATCGAAGCTTAAAAGAGAAACATTTCCTAAATTAGGTTTAGGAATTTTCTGAAATCAAAGTGAGAATGAGTTGGAGAAGAAGGAGATGATACTTACCAAAGCTTCTTCTTGAATTTGGAGGTAGAAGCTTGAATTTGCAATTGAACTAGGGCTTGGGAATTCTAATTTCCCATCTCTCCCACCATTTTTGCTTTAGAACTGAAATGAGGAGGAAGTGAGGGAGAATGGGGAGAGGTGGTTCAGATTTGGGGTTTAAGTTGGCAAAGGGGCTGAACCCAAAACCAAATCCAAAGTGCAAATGGTCAAATTTTTGACTAGATCCAAACATATCAAAGTTTATACTCAAAAAGGTCGCAAACGGCATTTTGGACTCAATGGGGGATCCGGGTCCGGGTGAAGACCAAAGATCTTGAGCGACCAATCCGGCAGAACAACTCAAAAGATAAAGAAGTATCGTTAATTTCTTCATGCTCGTTCCAAGTTTGAAGTACCATTTGTACAAAGAAGATCTTGAGCGGATGAGTTGTGGTTAGGGGTGAAATGCCGCCTGCTCAATTCATGACTTAGCCATTTTCCAGCCCGTGCAGCTGCAGCAGGATTTGAAAAAGGAATCGATCGCGATTTGGAACCTGTTCTTTTTATGACCCCACTTAGTTAATGAATCGCGGTAGTTATTATAGACATTTTCTTCGATGGAATTTTGATATAGGCAGTAGTAGTAGGCCTGTTGTAAATAGGGATATGCTTAACTCAAGTGGTTTATCTCAGGCTTTGGAATACTATTTCCGGGCATTAGAACGAAACCCATTCTTACCACAAGCTTTTCCAGAGAATCTCCTAATTGTTCCAGAGCAACTAGAAAGAGATTCTTTAACCAAAAAGAATTCAGGATTAGGGAAATCCTATTGATTGCTGCTTTCTCCAGACCTCCGGTAAAAGCATGAAAAAAAGGCTAGACTAGAAAAAATTGGAGGAGAAATTTTGTGTACCCCGGTTCGATTCAGGCATGATACACTTTTTATTTATTGGGAGAACCCAAGTACTCTCTTGCGGATCCATGAAACATGGGAAATCGGCGGGGTATTTGTGAAAATAGGTATAATCCATATAATTGTGCGAACTATAAAAATAAAACAGTTGATAATCTCGAGACGTTCCTCGAACCAATCATATACTTTATTGAGATGGAAGAGGTGAAATTTCTGCTTCTGAATCTCGATTAATTGAATCTCCTGCTCCGGGTATTATTTTTCATTGAATAAATAGATTGAAATATTGAATATTGTATAAGTATTCTTTTTTCACTAATTTCTACTATCGCAGATACGTCATGGTACGGAATTATTTGGACTACACTCGCGCAAAACGTATTGATTCATTTATCGGGGGGGCGAATCTAGGGTTAGTAACAATTAATAAATTAGACTACTTTGTTAAGTATATCCTCAATATAGAAATTAAAATTTTAAATTGCAGGATTCAAATCCCAACAAGTTTGAAATAAAATTAATAATATTTTTTATATTACATTACAACATATTAACTACTAGAAAATTCCTTTTAAAATTTTTCTTTCTTTTCTTCTATTTTTTACTATTGATGCATTTTACTTGAAAGACCATCTTTGCCTGCTAGGCAAGAGGGCAGCAAGTTACAAATTCTGTCTCGGTAGGACATGTATTTTCTA